>OY728151.1:292111699-298008551 GCA_963277665.1 Viscum album | reverse complement strand
TTTTAGAAGTACACACCGTGTACTTTCTGAGTACACACCGTGTACTCTGTTCCGGCTCGAAGTCGTGTGTTGGTCGTGCCCGGGCCACAAACACGGTGTGTATGGCTGAGGTGGAGGGCGGTTATTTTTTAGTACGGAAAATTCGAAGTACACATCGTGTACTTTATTTTTTTTCATTAAACGGAACTGGGTCGTGTCTAACCCCCATATCTGTCTTCTTCTTCAGTTTTCGACCGTCTGAGAGTGGCCGTACGGCCGAATATTCTCTGAGCTTCCACCTCGCCGTCCGTTATCTGATTCGAGCATGGTCGATTGCGTTGGAATCCCAGCTGTGAGTTCTTCCTTCTTCTTGAGCCTTGTTTCTCAATTACTCCTTATTTTCATGTTATCATGGGATGAACGTTTTGTGCGTTTACTCAGATATACGTTGCTCTAAGAGGAATCTATCATCGTGGTTCACGTATATCGATCTCCTATGATCAAGGTAGGTGGTTTGTGACTTTCTGTACAATGTTGTTGAATATTTTTTGGAAATTCCACCAATACCTTTGAACGGGTATTGCATGTTTCATGTTTTGACCTTCTTACTTTCCTGATTTGCTTGATTTCCTTAGTAGAGCTTATTGCTTTTGATTAGAGTAATTTTTTTGTCCTCAGATTGCTTTTCCATGCTTGTTCTTCATGTTTGGCATTTTTCCAGTTGCCATGCCTAGTAGTAGGATAGTGGAAATGTTGTTTTATTATTGATGTTGAGCCTTAGTTGATAGCCAAGTAGTTCTTGAGATTTACTTGGACGATATACATGCACTGAGCATGTTTAGTTACTCAGGACTATTAGAACCTAGAGTAGTAGACCAAAGTGAGAATTGACGGAAGGGCTTCTCCAGAGTGTCTTTTAATCACGATGCGAGACCAAGTGGAGAATTGACAGAAGGGCTTCTCCAGAGTGTCTTTTAATTACGACGCGAGCTATAGGGGGAATTGACTTTGAGTGCTTCCCCACAGAGCCTTTAGCACGATACGATACTATAGGGGGAATTGACAGTGAGTGCTTCCCTAGAGAGTCTTCTTAATTACATAGCTGAACCAGAGGGGTGAGATTGTGTGTTCCTCCCAGAGGGTTTCTAGTACTTAGAGGTTGAACCATAGGGGTTAGACTGTGAGAACTACCCAGAGGATTACCTGTTTTCTTCTTGTTGTTGACTGCTTACTTGTGTGCAATGCTGGTTAGAACTGTGGATTGTAGTTGTTTGTGCATTTCTGTTTACTGCTTCTTATTTTAGTATTTCCATGTATTCATTGACTATTAGGTACAAATAATAGGGTGATTTCCTACTGGGATTGTATCTCACACCCTGTTTGGGCCATGCTTTTGGGCCCAAGTAGACTATGTTGCTGCACGTATAGACAAGGGCAAGCGCCCTTCTACTTCAGGGTATTGACTGCATCAGGATCTGGGGAGCATGAGATCGAGCCGTGGCTCGCGATGATGATGAGATTATTTGTTTTTATTTTGTACTTGGTTTCAGTTGTATTTCAGAATGTTTTTTCGTTTGCTGTTTTCCATAGATACTTGTACCTGCTGCATCATTTGCATAATAGTTATATATCTACATTTCTTCCGTTGTTTGGTTTTTGTTGTTGTGCATGTCGTTTACTGCTTCCGTTGTTTATTGTTTTTTTCGTACCTTGTATACCTTACTGAATGAGGGCATAGTTTCACCACCGACTCACCAAGTCCCTCGCTACTAGTCGGAATCCTCTAGCATTCAAGAAAACGCGCTTGAGGTCATGTAGCGAACTGGGTACGGGGCACCAGTGGAGGGGCTCCGGACTCGGGACGTTACAAAGTGGTATCAGAGGGGTTCATTTCTCTTGCATTACTATTTGGAGACCTTAGCCAGGGATAGGACGGATTCAGTACTTGGAATTAAGCTATGCTTGGGAGTAGCTAACTCGTGTACAGGGAAAATCCATAATACATCGTTAATTGTAGTTTTCTGGTTTTGAGATTTTACGGTTGGTATGTTTTCACCTAGAGTGATTTGTATGACTTTTGCAGTTAATGTTTTGATATTTTGGTTCTATTTCTGTCGCAACCCGATGAGATGAGGGTATTCCATCTCATGAATCATATAGGCACTTATAGAAATCACATGTCATGCATTCTTGCCATGTCAACTAGGCTGCATTAGCGATTTCATGCTGTTGTGATAGGCTCTGTGTAAATTATGCATGCTGTTGTGATAGATGCTTGATAGAATCTCTGCTGTTATGTTAGAAAACTATTTGTTTTGTTCCTTGATTATAAATGAACGCCAAATTTTGGGTTCTTGAGGTGTTATGGGCCCTCACGGATTAGAATTTGGCACCTTTTCCCTTGTTTTAGTGTTTCTGGAATTCTGCGCAGTTTCTGAGCTACTGCCCAGAAAAACACAGAATACATGGCGTGTACTTTTTAGATACACTCCGTGTAGTTTTTAGGCCGTGTCACTGACCATTTGGGTAGGACACAGTGTTGTGGGGGTAACTTTGGGAACACGCCGTGTACCAGTGGTGCACGCCGTGTGAGTTCGGCGCCTTGTACCCAGCCGTGTCACTAAAAACACGGGCCGGGGTAGCTCGGGTAAGAACACGCCGTGTCCATAGGGAACACGCCGTGTAGTCTTGTCCAGGTACCCGGCCGTTTCACGAACAAACACGGGCCGGTGGGACCTTCCTTTCCAAACGCCGTGTTTGCTAGGAACATGCGGTGTAGTCCTGTCCAGGTACCCGGCCGTGTCACGAACAACACAAGACGGTGTGACCTTCCCTTCAACATGTCGTGTAGTCTTTCCAAGGTACCTGGACGTGTCACGAGCAACACAGGACAGTGTCACCTTCACCTATACACTCTGTGTTGGTTCGGAGCACGCCGTGTAAGGTTCATCCATGTAGATTGCCATGTACTCAACAACACGGACCGTTGAAGCCGTGTTTAGTGCACGCCGTGTTTGTTTCGAACACGCCATGTAGTCTTGGGTTGAGTCGGACCATGTGGGTTAGTCGTGTAAGGAGACTTGGGAAGGGGAATAGTATTCAAGTACACTCCGTGTGTGGGGGTCAACACGTTGTGTAGTTTGTAGTGTACACGACTTGTAGGGCAGGAGTACATGCCCATGTCAGTGGTTTAAGAAGACACGCCTAGTAGTTTTATACATGTTGTGTAGTTGTGTTTTGCAATATTGTGGGTTTTTCTACCCCTATTCCCGTTTTTTACTCTTTTGTTCTATGTCCTTGTTTCCCTGATCCAAGGCGTGTTTTGATCTTTCAAGTCTATGCCTCCGAGACGTCCTCCGGTCGTACGTCTGTCGTCAGGAAGTGATCAGACGCTAGACCGGGCTGATCAGGGGACTCCATGGTTGGACTTTCCTCCAGTGGTGGATCACATCTGGGATGTCTTTCCAGAGGACTTTTCAGGTTTTCCTCCGGAGCGTGAGGTAGACTTTTCTATTGAGCTCGTGCCAGGAGTGGCACCAGTGTCCATTCCTCCCTATAGGATGGCTACACCTGAGTTTCAGGAGATCAAGAAGCAGTTGGAGGAGCTACATGCTAAGGGTTTCATCCGACCCAGTACTTCTCCTTGGGGTTCTCCTGTCCTGCTTGCAAAGAAGGAATATGGTACCCTTCGTCTTTGTGTGGACTATCGGAAGTTGAACCAATTGACGGTCAAGAACCGGTATCCTTTTCCAAGGATTGATGACCTTTTCGATCAGCTTTGAGGAGCCTGTGTGTTCTCTAAGATCGACTTGAGGTCCGGTTATCATCAGTTGCGTGTTAGACCATCAGATATACCTATGATAGCCTTCAAGAGCAGGTATGGTCTATATGAGTATACAGTCATGCCTTTCGGACTCATGAATGCACATGCAGTTTTCATGGCACTGGTGAACCGAGTGGTCCATCCTTACTTGGATTCCTTCTTCATGGTCTTCGTGGATGATATCTCGGTGTACTCTGACACTCGACACGACCATGCAACCAATCATGAGATCGTTCTGAGTACAATGAAAGGGCATCAGCTTTATGATAAACTCTCGAAGTGCCACTTCTGGATGGATAAGATTCACTTCATGGGTCAGGTAATCTTAGAGGCAGAAGTATCTGTTGACCCAGAGAAAGTGAGAGCTGTAGTTTCCTGGGAGCAGCCGAAGAATGTTTTTGAGGTACGGAGCTTCCTAGGGCTGGCTGGATACTACAGACGCTTCATTTGGGACTTTTCCCTTTTAGCAGCACCCTTGATAGGTCTGACCAAGATGGGGGTGAAGTTCTTATCGTCAGATTCTTGTGAGTCATCCTTTTAGGAGCTGAAAGGGAGGTTGACGTCAGCACCGATACTAGTCTTGCCAGAGCCAGGCAAGAGTTACACTGTTTACTCTGATGCTTCGGATATCGGGCTGGGAGCTGTGCTTATGCAGGGAGATGGAGTTGTTTCGTATGGGTCTCGGCTATTGAGGCCACATGAGAGGAACTACCCTATGCAAGATCTGGACTTGGCAGTTGTTGTTCATGCCTTGCACTGTTGGAGACACTATTTTCTCGGAGAGAACTTTGTCGTCTTCACCGACGACAAGAGTATCAAGTATATATTCACTCAGTGTGATCTGAATCTGAGGAAGCGCAGGTGGGTTGAGTATCTATAGACTTTTGACTTCGATCTTGCCTATACGCCGAGAAAGGGCAACGCCGTGGCAGATGCATCGAGCAAGAGAACTCAGATTCAGGCAGTTCAGGAGGCTAGTAGTGAGTCGTAGCTGATGGATCTGTTCTCTGAGATGCATCTAGAGGTGCACAACAAACGGGGATAGACTTTTCTATCTTCTGTAGCTATTACCTCCACGCTACATGATCGGGTACGGATGAGGAAGCTATCATACTCGGAAGGAATAGTCATGCGGGAGAGTGTTTCAAGAGAGGACCCTGTTCCTGGATAGACAGTGGGCGAGGATAGGATCTTGCATTTCCAAGGACGTGTATGGGTGCCAATAGACATACATGAGGAGATAATGCGGGATTTCCATTCCTCAGTTTGGGCAGTTTATCCTGGCATCACCAAGATGTATCGGGATCATCATCTCCAGTACTGGTGGCCAGGTATGAAGAAGGATGTTGCTGGTTTTGTCATGAGATGTTCTACTTATCAACAGGTGAAAGCATAGCATCAGCGACCAGAATGCCTTTTACAGCAGTTACCCATTCCGGAGTGGAAGTGGGATGATGTTGCGATGGACTTCTTGAATGGGTTGTCGAGGTCATCGTGAGGGAACGATGCTATTTGGGTTGTCGTCAACAGACTTACGAAGGTTTATCACTTCTTTCCAATCAAGGAGACCTTTAGTGTCGATGATCTGGGACGACATTACATCAGAGAGATTGTGCGTCTGTATGGACTTCCGCGCTCTATTGTATCAGATTGAGATGATCTCTTTACCTCTCGGTTCTGGAAGGGACATCAGAAGGCCTTTGGTAAACTAGTACTTTTGAGTTCATCATTCCATCTCCAGACTGATGGCCAGTCCGAGCACACGATCCAGGTGCTTGAGGATATGCTCCGTTCTTGAATCCTTTACTTTGGCGCTTCTTGGGATAGAAGCATACTCCTCTGGTGGAGTTCACCTACAGCAACAGTTTCCCGGTGACCATTCAGATGGAACCATATGAGGCTTTGTACGGTAGGACATGCCGATCACCCTTATGCTGGCTGGAGGCAAGAGAGGCAGCTTTGCTGGGACCTCGTCTTGTTCAGGAGACTTCAGAGCAGATAGAGCTGATTCGAAAGAGGATGGCTACAGCAAAATCTCTGTAGAAGTCTTATGCTGATCAGCGGAGAAGACCCCTGGAGTTCGAGGTCGGAGATCAGTTTTTCCTGTGTGTCGCACCTAGGTTGGGGCACAAAAGGATTCAGAGACAGGGTAAGCTTTCTCCACGGTATGTCGGGCCGTTTGAGGTCTTTGAGAGAGTGGGGTCAGTCGCCTATCGGTTGCAGCTACCTCAGAGCTATCAGGCCATGCATGACGTCTTCCACGTCTCTCAACTCCGGCGTTACTTTTCAGACCCTCCTCACATCTTTTAGCCCGAGGAAGTCGATCTTGAAGCGGATGCATCGTTCTAGGAGCATCCTATCCGGATTGTCGATCACAGTACGAAGGTTCTACATGGGCAGTTTGTTCCTCTAGTATGGGTGTTATGGCAGCACAGGAGAGTACAGGACGAGACCTGGGAGAGGGAGACGGATTATGATCACAGTGGCCGGAGCTATTTGAGGATTCTTCTTCTCCACATCATTAGGGAAATTAGGGGACGAATTTCTTTAAGGGGGGAAGTTTGTAAGAACCTGAATCTTCATTCATGTATGTTTTTCATTTTTATGGAGTTTCTGAGAAAAATGATTTTTCTGGAAATTTCAGAAGTACACACCGTGTACTCTTTGAGTACATGCCCTGTACTTTCTGAGTACACGCCGTGTACTCTGTTATAGCTCGAAGCCGTGTGCTGGTTGTGTCTGGGCCACACACATGGTGTGTAAGGATGAGGTGGAGGCTGGTTATTTCGGAGTATGGAAAATTCAATGTACACGCCATGTACTAAAAAATTACACTCTGTGTTCTTTCTTTTTTTCATTAAACGGACCGAGGTCGCGTCTAACCCCCATATTCTTCTTCTGCATCAGTTTTCGACCGTCCAAGAGAGACCGTACGACCGAATCTTCTCCGGGCATCTGCCTTGCCACCCGTTCTCCGATTCGAGCATGGTCGATTGCGTTGGAATCGCAGCGGTTAGTTCTTCCTTCTGCTTGAGTCTTGTTTCATGATTCCTACTTGTTTTCATGTTATCGTGGGATGAATGTTTTGTGCATTTTCTCAGATCTACGTTGTTCTAAGAGGAATCTATCGTCGTGGTTCATGTATATCGATCTCCGGGAATCGAGGTAGGTGTTTTGTGCCTTTCTTTAGAAAGTTGATGAATATTTTGTGCAAATTCCACCAATACCCTTGAATGGGGTATTGCGTGTTTCCTGTTTTTCCATTTTTACTTTCCTTCATTGCTTCATTTCCTTAGTAGAGGTTATTGCTTGTGATTGGAGTAATTTATTTGTGCTCAGATTTCTTTGAAATGCTTGTTCTTCCTGTTTGGCATTTTTCCAGTTTCCATGCCTAGTCGTAGGATAGTGGAACTGTTGTTTTATTATTGCTGTAGAGCCTTAGTTGATAGCCAAGTAGTTCTTGAGGTTTACTTGGACTATATACACGTGCTGAGCATGTTTAGTTACTCAGGACCGTGAGAACCTAGAGTAGTAGACCAAAGGGAGAATTTACGGAAGGGATTCTCCAGAGTGTCTTTTAATTATGATGTGAGCTATAGGGGGAATTGACGTTGAGTGCTTCCCTAGAGAGCCTTTAGCACGATACGATACTATAGGGGGAATTGACGGTGAGTGCTTCCCTAGAGAGTCTACTTAATTGCATAGCTGAACAAGAGGGGTGAGACTGTGTGTGCCTCCCGAAGGGTTGCTAGTACTTAGAGGTTGAACCATAGGGGTTAGACTGTGAGAGCTTCCCAGAGGGTTACCTATTTTCTTCTTGTTGATGACTGCTTACTTGTGTGTTATATTTGATAGAACTGTGGATTGTAGCTGTTTTTTCTTTTCTGTTTACATAGCTGAACCAGAGGGGTGAGACTGTGTGTGCCTCCCAAAGGGTTTCTAGTACTTAGAGGTTGAACCATAGGGGTTAGACTGTGAGAGCTTCCCAGAGGGTTACCTATTTTCTTCTTGTTTCTGACTGCTTACTTGTGTGTTATACTTGATAGAACTGAGGAGATTATTTGTTTTTCTTTTGCACTTGGTTTCAGTTGTATTTTAGTAGGTTGTTGTGTTTGCTGTTTTCCATAGATACTTGTACCTGTTGCATCATTTTCATCATAGTGGTATATCTACATTGCTTTTGTTGTTTGGTTTCTATTGTTGTGCATGTCATTTACTGCTTCCGTTGTTTATTTTTGTTTTCATACCTTGTATAGCTTACCGAATGAGGGCATAGTTTCCCCATCGACTCACCAAGGCCCCCGCTGCTAGTCAAAAACCGCTGGAATTTGGGAAAACGCGCTTGAGGTCATGTAGCGAACTGGGTATGGGGCACCATTGGAGGGGCTCCGAACTCGGGTCGTTACAGTTTTCATGGGTATATATACATTTTTATCACTCATTTTATGCTACCTATAATGATGAACATTATTATAAAAGTGTTGATTTCCACATATATAATCAAATAAGTCAACAATATGGGGAATGGGATATTTTTTGTTGATGTTGATCTTGTTATGTTCTCGATATTAGATTGAATGTTTTATTGATTAATCAATCTTCTTCACAAATAGAAAGGGTTCACCCCATAGGGATTCACTAGGGAATATGAATCCAATTTCCAAATCCTCTTAGAGATTCTTCTCCAATTACTTCTACTCAATTGAGTCTATTTTATAAGGAGTCTTTATATATTAATTTCCCCTAATATAAGTTCTGTTGAAAACTCAACATCTCGATTTTGTGGAAGACTTAGAAATTCTTCTGAAGATACATCAAAAAATTCTCATATAATAGGCATAACTTTAATTTTTAGTTTCTCCCCAAACATCTAAGATTGATAACCATCATTTATAGTAATTTTGGCCCAAAAAATGAAGTTGTTTTCCATTATAATTTCATATTCATCCTCGAAATAATATATGATCATTGATTGACTCAGAATATAAAATATGAATTCCCTTCCTCAGTGATTGATATGAGCTTGATATAGTGATATTCAATCCATTCGAAGAATCAAATCAAATTAAACAATAGGAAGGATCACAATTTTTTATGATTTAATTTCCCAAAAACCTCAATCAGTGAAGAATTCTAATCTTATGATACGACTACCATGCAATTATATTTTTTCAAAACTAACTCAACATTTCAAAATTTTGGTAATAAAAAATACCCTTATAATATTCAATAAAAAATGAGTGGGTACATCCAAAATCCTACATAATATTATTTACATTCAAGGGGATGTTATGTTGACCTTTCACCACATCATTATCATACTCCACATTGGATTTGGTGATTTCATGAGATTTTATTTTACTACGAACTTACGAGGTTATTGACGTCGATCATCATTAATAATTGTAGGATTTGGGCATAGGATCGCAGCATCCCTATTTTTCACTTGAAAAAATTAAGTGTATGTGGTAAATTTTTTGAATCATTTTCCCAATTCGCATAATTCGGTATATTTCTCCCATCACATCAGTAGACAATTTCTTGATGAACATATTTTCCAAACATAATCCATCAATTAGTCCCCTTAATATATTTTCCTCAATGATTTTTCCACTCATTGAGCATAAAAGAATTCTTATCTTTATTTCTCTGTGGTCTTTATATTTTCCCTTGAGTTCCATTATTATTATCTTATCGAACCCATATGATTGATGGGTAACTCCAATCTCCATCTCATCCTTGAGATAAAATAAAAAAACCATCATAGTTACTAATTTCCATTATGGACATTACCCTTTAGATAATTGGTTATAATCTACTGAAGAATTGACCAAACTTACTCCCATGTTGGATGATAATTCATTAAGCATAAATTTCATGTCATTTAAAAATATTCTTTATAGGTACCATGATATTCATCATCCTTTTTTTAATTTTAAAAAATTTCTTTTCCATCATCATTAAAATAATACAAGGAATGTTCTTATTGAAAATTGTGTATTTGAACTCATCCCATTCCATAGAGTAAATTTTATCTTCTTTTCCTTTTATTCTTGATAAGATTACACCATTGATCCGATTCACCTTACCAAAGATAAACGTCCAACATTACATTCAAATTTCTTTTAATTACTCATATTTTCCATGTTTTACATTTAGATATTTTATGGATTACTTTGTAGGCCATGTGCTAAGACGATGTGTGATATTAAGGCCTGGGGCGCAAAAAATAAATGTTTGGAATATATTAAATATATTAAATAAAACATTCAGATAGTTGTCATAAAAATTAGAATAACTTTTGAATTGATGGTTGGATCCAAAATATATGGTAACTATTGAATTCTGAATGCGGTGCTTACCATATGTGTGACTTAAATTGGATAATGTGGGTCATTTGTATGAAAGCCTTCATGGGAGAAAAATGAATACAATAATTAATTAAATTATTTTATTAATTTTCTTAGGGTGGAAACGTATTAATGTAACCCTCTCCTCATTAAATAAAGGCTTATGTAAAATTCTCAATGTTATCTATAATACCCTTTGAATTGACAAGGTCCATTGGAGCCATTGGAGGATATACCATTTATGAACGATGAAAATATCATACATCGATGACTAATGTGCAACAAAATTAGAATATCTTATCAACAACAATGACGCCACATAATTCTTCATCAGAGATCGATCATAATTGAGTTAGTGTAGTAGTTTTATTTGATTCCTTTCCCCATTCATGATTACAATGATGAGCATGTATCAACCAATCAACAGATTGATTTATGGATCAGGTTTATTTTCCAAATGGGTTAATTTAGTATGCTTTTGGGATAATTACATCTTGATTAAATTTTCTGATTATTGTGATGCATCTTAAGGAAAATGGATTGAGATCTACACAAAAATCATTCCGGATTTTTTCATTTATATTTTTCTTGTTATTTTATCCCATTATTTTCTGCTCAGCATGGGCATTATTTGTTTGGACCATTATTCAAAAAACCATAATCAATCGATCATTGAACACTCATCTCATTTAACAATGATCTAAATTTTTTAAATTCGAATCGCACTAAAAAAACAGAGCTGAGATAGTGGGAGCGGTGAAAAAAATAGAACGGTTTGGAAACCTCCGATTCGAATGGGATGAGAAAAAAATGATCAAGATGAATGAAATTCATTTTATGAAATGATTCAAAGCACTAATTCTAGTGAACATACATGGTGAGTTTTTTTCTTGAGTTAGATCAAACACTTTTGGCATCATTCGAGCTGAAATCTGAGGGGGGTTGTGGCATGGGCAAGCATGAAAGTAAGAACTAGGGTTTCGCGAAAATCATAATCCATATGGCATGTAATCTTAGAATACAAGGAATGTGTGTCCCTCTTAGTGAAAGCTAGGATTTTTGGAGAAATATAAGAATCAGACCACATGTGACCCCTATAACATGGTGTGTTATCACTCCCTGATGAATGAAGCATGTACCTCAGAGGTACACGGTCATGGGGTGGACTACACGAGTAGCCTACACCCTGTGTACCCCCCACACAGACATGTCCTACACAAGGTACACATAATAATTCATGTACTAGTATATGGGAAAAATTACATTGGAATAATCCTTGTACATGCCAATGGGTATACTATATTTATATCCTACATGTCATGTTCTTCAATAAAAACATTACATGATGACACAATCCATTTTAATGGAAAAGACTTAGGGTCAAGGGACATTACATGTGACCCCTAATACATATTATGTACTCTTTTATACATGGATTGGATCCATTTTCATCTGTATCATGGAAAAAAATTCATTAGGGTAAATTCCCAATATCATTTACCTTTGGGTTATTATGGCATCGTCTCCTACTCCTACAACAATAATTCCATCAGCATGAATTTGTAAATAGAGTCATTAGAATCCCTCAGTAAACCCTATAGTAAGATCCCTTTTTCATCTTCATGCCCTATGTAGAGTTTATGGTATCATTGTGACAAAAAATATGCATGTCTTGATACAAGTTGGGACTCATCACCATGATTAGTAGGATGTTCAACTTAGTGATGAGCCATCCATACATGGACCAGTTCCCAAGGTGTTTCCTCCAAGTGGTGCACCTCCTATACTACCACCTGTGGAGTAGAAAAAGGTAACTATAGTATCAGTCTATGAGGTGTGTAGGATCATTGTGCTTCATGATTTTCAAACACAGGGACACCATAAGATCCTAGGCGATCCTGATCCACAGGTGGATGAGGACTGGTCTGAGTCAATGACATGAGTTTTCCAATTTTTAATGTCACTAAAAAAGAATATTGTAGTCCTAGTGGTGAGACATCTTCAGGGATCTATAGGGTGGTGGTGGGTATTAGTTACCATGAAAAATGAAGTGGGAACTCAAAAATTCTCAGAGTTAGAGTTCCATTTAGGATTTGAGTTTTCAACAGATACACGGAGGATTCTACATATCCATGAGATTCTCCAGCTCCAATATGGCATCATGAATATAGACTAGTATTCATCAAGATTTAGAAATCTCTCTAGGTACTAGTTGGATATGGTTTGTGACCAATTATCCATGGATCAAACATTCAAGTGAGGTTTTCATAAAGACATATGATTCAGTTTTAACCCTCTAGTAATTCATAACTTTGTTAGGTTTATTGGGAGAGATTTTTTGGTGGAGAGTTTCTTGTTTGAGAAGATTCAACTCGTGGTTTCTAATGTCAGGAATACATGAGTTGAGCCCTCGACAAAGAGAATTCAATATCACTCTCAGGGACCTAGATGTGTGATACATTTCAAGAGATGTTCCTAGAATGCAGGATCAATATATTAGTTCTCAAATGTTTGTTCAATTCATTCCATTGAGGGGATTTTATACTCGGGTTAGTGTAAGGGGAATATTTCAAGAGACTTTGTGACTCATCAAATTGATGAAATGGAAACCATGGATGGGCTTCAAAGGAAATGGAAGCTTCTTAAGAAGGTAGGTCCCCTGGTTGGAGGATGTGGTAGAAGGGTAGCGAGAGCAGCAGGTGGTGGTAGTAACTTTGAATTATTACTCCCACTACCCCCATGTGGTCAACCCCAACCTCTGAGAGCTGGAAGAACGGGGTAGGGAAAATTGTACATGGTCTTAGAATATGACCTAGAGGATATGAAAATTATTGATGGTATAATACTTGTATTTTATAACTTCTTTGCAGTACTAATATACACATTTTCTAGTGATTACTTTCCTATCACATACCTTTTTGAGATATAGAGATTTCATTTGATCAATTGCCTTGAACCTTATGCTTGGAGACTCCTACTATAGATGAATCTATGATCACACTCTACGACTGATAGTGTTAATTGACTCATGGAAGCATTAGATCATATTAGAATGAAAATTCAAGACCTTACGATGTCATCCATGTTTGGAATTTTTAACTAAATTTCAAGCCCATATTAACTATTTTAGTAAAAGGATGTGGTGTTTCTGAAGTAAAGGAACTAGGTTTTCCATTATCGTGGAAAAAAAACCTAGTAAATATAACATGGAATCATTAATAGTATGTCACAAACAATTACTCATATGTTGGGTAGCCCGAACCTTGGGGTAATAGATATTATGACTTTCTAGTTTATTTTTTTGGTGGTGGTTTATGGGTACATCTTTCTTGAGGATTTTCTTGGTTTAACTCCCTATTAAGAGATAGAAATATAAATTTATTTACACCCCATGATGATACCAATATATATGATATCATAAAAGATGTCTCCCATGTATCATTATGAGATGTATGTATAGTTGGAGGACTTGTATAGGAATGGATTTTTTTGGATCAGTGTCTCACCTTGGGTAGCCCCGATTTTTTTAATAAGAAGGAATACGGGATATTGAGGTCGTGTGAAGACTAATAATAGTTCAACCCAATGAATGTGATAAAAATGTATCAACAACTAAGTATTGATGATTTTATGGATCATTTGAGAGGATCACGATGGTTCTCGAAGAATGGACCCAGGTCTTGTAGTCACCAGTTGTGAGTAAAGGATGAGAATATACTGAAGATGAAATTCAAAGATCCCTACAATCAATATGAGTACTTGGTGATTACATTTTTCATTAAGAATGTCCAAAAAAAATCCTGAGACATAGGAACAAGATATTTCATCATTTCTTAGGCCTTTTCGTGGTAGTATTCAACAACGACATCCTTGTTTACACTACATTTGAGGTGGATCGGGGGAGAAACATGATGATAATAATATGCATACTACGATAACACCATCTATATAGAACGATCTTGAATTGTGAGTTCTGTTTTTTGGAAGTCTGTTTTCATGGTCATGTTATTTCTGTAGATGGAGTGGTAGTTGACCCAAACAAGTTCAAGGTAGTATTACTTGGTGAGCCACCTAAAGTGTGATGTAGGTTTGGAGCTTCCTCAGGTTAGTTTAATATTATCAAAGATTCATACCAAATTTCTCGAGGATATCAATACCCATGAATTAATTGAATCAGAAGGGGAATCCTGTCATATGGACAGAATGGTTCCATTAGTCTTTTTAGTTTTTGAGGACAAGTTTGATGAGTTCACCCATCATTTTTTTTCTAGAAGAGGATTTTGATATGTATTGTTCTATGATGCATCAGTAACTAGGTTTAGCTATGTTCTGATGTAGTGTAATGTGGGGATTTCCTATTTTTTACAACATTTGAGACCACTTGAGTATAAATAAGTATCACTAGATGTTGAGTATGCAATATTAGTCTTCACACTAAGGATGTGGTGACACTAGCTAATGGGAGAGAAGTTTATCATTTTCTCTTCTCATAAGAGTATCAAGTATATATTCTCTTAAAAAGATCATAATTTGATATGTGGGTGATGGATATTGATCCTATTGAATTATGATATAGAAATTCTATATCCTCTTAGGAAGGGGAATGTGGTGGTAGATGATCTTAGCAAGAGATCTTGTTCATAGTTATTGAATGATGCTTCAGATTAGTTTGCCTCATTGCATTTATCCTTGTAGATGTTGATGGAGAAACTTACCTCCAGTCGATGGTTTTCACCCCTCTACTCTAATAGCGATGAAGGGATGCACATAGAAGGGATATTGACTATATGGACCTATGTACTCCGATATCGACATGGCATGGTTCTGATGGATTTTCTAAAGATGGGGAGCATGTCATTATTTCCTGAGGATGCACAATGGTACAAGTGGCATTTCTAGAGGAGGCTCTAAGAGAGTTTCACATGTCACCATTAGAGGTATATAGAGGTGATTTAGAGATGTACCAGGACCACGACATTATTTTTTTTTGCTACAGATGAATAATTGAGTTGTAGATTTTAACTCACAATGCCTTGTTAACAAGTGATAGCTATGTACCAAGTTTCATCGAGTCAAAATCAACACCATGATGTGATGGAATGGAATTTGGATGGGGTATCAATGAAAATTATTACTGTGATTTCCATGTTGGTCTAGTGGAAATGATTCCATCTGGGTGATTGTAGAATGAATCACTATGTAAGACCACGTCCCAGCTATTTGAGAGAAAAATTCAGAAGAGAGCTTGGGATGACCCAATTGAGGAAGGGATTATAAGAGGCATTTGAGACTTAGTTATGATTGAGCATAGAGTTTCACCCCCAAATTGGCTTCCAGAATAAGGGGACCATTTAGGTTCTAGAGTAGATGTGGTAATACAACGTGCTGGAATTTGTTCATAGTTATGAGGACCACGTATCACAAATAGATCTTGTGTAAAATAATAACTATAATTCCACCATTAGTATGGAACCATTCTAAGATTTTTAAAAGAGACTAGGTAGGTCACCACTTTACTGGAATGACCCCATAGAGTCAGCACTCATGGGCTTAGAGTTGGTGTGAGAAACTACTGAGATGGTGTAGATCATCTAGTAATCGATAAAGACTACAATTATCCTTCTAAATTCTTATGCTAAAAGATGATGGTGGCCTTCTATGTTTGAAGAATAAGACCACGTGTTCCTCTGGGTTCCACCTCGATGTGGATTGAAGATATTTTTTCTGGGTGGAATGATATATTTATATTAATTTTCCCTTTCCCGATACTACTATAGTTGGTGGGGATTGAATACATCTTAGCTCTACCTCCCTAGTTACACCGGGTACACAGCGTCTTCCATGTGTCACAACTGAGGTGGTATGTTCATGGTCCATTGCACATTATGGACTAAAGATACTTGGAAATTGAGGATATAGATACCATTTTTGAATACCCATTAGAGATCAAGGATTGGAAGTACATGATCATTCATGGGTAATCAATTTATTTAGTGCAAGTCTAGTGGAATCATGAGAATCTAGGAGGGATCTCTTGGGAGAGGGAGGCACATATTCAAGATTAGTAGCCACATATATTTGTATATCCATTTTATTAGTTTTTAATGGAGTAATGGCCTAAGGTGGGGATAATTTATTGACTCATATTTTCCATCAATTATTTTTGGATATTGTATGAATTAATTTCGATAAAAGGAACTAAGAAGGTGTGAAATTCCAAGACCTAGTGTTCTAGGAATATATATTTTAAATATATAAAATATATTAATTAGAACCTTCATATAGTTTTTTGAAATAGTGGACTAAATTAAGAAAAAATGATCATATCAAAAATCTGAGGGAACTATAGAATTCATATTGTGGGTTCTACCCTTGGGGCGACTTAACCAAGTACGACATGGGTCATTTGTGGAAAATGTGTCACACAGGAAAATTGAATAAAATGTTGAATAAAATTATTTTTTTTTGATGCGTGGATGTAGTGACCAAGCCCTTCTCTCATTAAATAAGTTCATATATAAAATTTAATTGGTTATCCACATAACCTAATGAATTTTATATACACATTTGAGTCATTGGGGGAGATACCATTAGAAAACGATGATCGGATCATTGATCGACGATCGATGCACACCAGAATTGGCGGATATCCCCAATAAAAATGATGCCATGTCATTCTTCATTAGAGATCAATCTGAAACTATGAAGTGTGGTTGTTTTATTTTTTTCATTTCAATGTTATTGATTCATATTATGAACATGGATCAATTTACAACTGGATTGAACCATGGCTCATGCATATTTATAGAATGGGTTAGTTTTATTGGGTTTTAGGGAATTTATTCATTGTTTATCCTTTTTATTATTCATTTATTGTTCTAAAGAAAATGGATCGATATTGAAAAGAACATTAATTGAGGTAAGTTCCTCTATATTTTTATTGTTCTTATCTCCTCGGATTCTAGTACTTCATGGGAATTCATTGTTGGGACCCTTGTTCGATATGTCATGGTCAATCGATCATTGTGCACCAATATATTTGTGAAATAATATGAAATTGTAGATCTGTTCTCTGTATGTAACAACCAAGTTGCAATAGTAGTAGCGAGGAGTGGATTAGACCAGTTTCAAAATCCACAATTTGAGTAGGGTGAGTTGAAGATAATCGGGATGAAAGGCATCCTTTTTCCAATTGTATTTAAATCTTGGATTCCATTGAAAGGATTTTGTGACATTTGGATGAGGGATATCCAATATTTAAATAATTATTAGAGCCAAGATCTGAGGCGGCAATGGAATGGGTGTACATGGAAGGAAGGAATTGGGTTTTTGTAAAAACACGATCAATGAATTGTGTATATGATATTACACGCATTTGGATCCTTCATAAAGGTGAATAAATTTTCAAGAGAAACTTATGTATCATAATGAATGTGACCCCTATCACATGGCATGTGTTCAATCCATGTAGAACTCAGCCTGTACCTCAGAGCTACATGGAAACAAGGTGGACTAAATGGGAAACCCACACGCTGTATACTCCCTCGTATAGATAGGACCTGGACTAAGTAAAAATTATCATCCATGTCCTAGTACATGGCGGAAGGTAAACGGGATGAATACAAGTATGGGAACAAGGGTAGACAATATGGGGAGCTTATGTTCCATGTATATCTACAGAGAAACGACATGATTACACTATCTGTTTAAATGGTCAGGACTGGGGGTTAAGGGACATGACATGTGACACCTAATACACACTGTGTACTCTTTTATACGTGTCATAGAACCAATTCCCTCTCTATCTTGAAATTTTTTAGTTAGGGTGTGTTCCCGTTATCCTTACCATAAGGGTTAGTATGGTATCAACTCCTAATCCTAGTAAAATGATACCTTCAGTATCACTTCTCAGATACAGTCATTGGAATGCCTCTGTGAGGCCCGACGTGAGATCCCATATTAATATTCATGCCCTAGGTAATTTTATTTGTATTTTCATGATCAAAAGTATTGGGGAATTCATCCTCCACTTAACAGGTTAATATAAATTGTGTTTTTCGGTATCACCCCATTACCATTGGATTATTCCTCATATGTGTATCATATCTCTTCCGACATCATCACTGCTAGAAGTAACATGAGTGTGTCTTCCCGAATTATTTCTATATAAAATCTTTTTTCTTGAATCATAGGCTGGTATATTACTATAGTGAATTACACTTTTGACAATTTTTCATTGATGTGTATATATGGATATTCGTGTTATGTGTGTTTTAGAAATACACCTATGTAGAGAAAACTTTATTTCCCTTGTATTATACATTATGGTTTTGGGATTATATACTTGGTATTGCTATACTCACCCAACATGATATTTTCCTACATGTGTCATGTTTTGTAAGATGACCAACCATTCAATAGAAAAAATGATCGTACAGAAGTAGACGATGCAAAGTGATACAAGATATACTTTGTTGTGTTCATGTAGTATTCAGACATTAATCCCATTACTTTCTGGTTGGTCTTGTTTTATACTCTTTGTGGTGGGATTACATATGGCCGTGTATAATTTAATTTACTTCTTGTTATGATTTAGTTGTGGGAATTAGATTTATGCAAGAATGGTTGTCCAATTGTGTATAATTTTCATAATTTTATAGGCCTGATGATCGGTGCCTGTGTATATGTACTTTGGCTATGGCCTCCCATGTTATTGAAATGACTTCTCGTTCTAGTCGGTAACCCTTGACATGTTGGAGGAGAGCACTGGGAGTCACGAAATTGTACCCACTAGGATAGGTGATACCATGTTATGAACATTGGTTAACTAAAAATATCTTTTTAGTGATGCAAATACATTGTATAGAAACTTGTGGGTCAAAAGAACCATTGAATGATGTTTGAAACTGCCTCATGAAAAACTCACTAAAATATTGTTCCCTACTTTTCTCATTATGTTTTCTTTTTGGATTCGTATTTTGGAAAAGTCATGCAATCATATAAATAATATTAACATTTAGTTTCCCATGTGGATAATCATTTCATTTCCCATCACATTCTTAATTAACATGATTTATTTAGGTTCCATACACTAACTAAAACTTCAAATCATAGTGTAATAAATACTAATAATGGTGGTAAAATAATATAATCAATGTATATCACTTATAATATATAGATTTAGGAAACCTTATATTTTATTATAAGTTATTGATGATCATAACCAAATATCTAGGATCATATCCCATATTTAGACATATTTGTAATGTTATTACTAATGTTATAACAACTTATATTCAAAAGGTTTTCTAAACCCTTCTCTGATACCTACTATAACGGTACATTATTTTCATACATATGCATTACATCTAAATAGATGAATATTCATAAAATAATATAAAAAAATAACATGAGAACTGTATAGGTTTAGTGTCTATGGAAATATTGAAAAATAAAAAATTAATTCATAAAACATCTACATTATCTCCCTATTTTTTTTTTTTTTTTGACAAAAGAAGACGGATCCATTAATGATGGAGATCAGCAGAAATACAGGAGCATAACCACGAGGGAAAATGATTGAACCACAGCAAATCCTCGTAAGGAGGGCCAATGCCTGCCATCTTGTGAGCGGCTTCATTCGCTTCCCTTCTAATAAATGAGAAATTGCAGTAATTGAAGCCTTGTCTCCGCGAGTGAATACACCGGATAATGGGGCTGAAAGGTTGAAGCCCGCCGTCAGTGAGATTGATGGCATTGATAACAGTGAGACAGTCGGATTCGATGTGAATGGAATCCCAACCGCGATCTTTTGCAAAGTCTAAACCAGCAAGGATGGCGGCGGCCTCCGCGACTGAGGGCTCCCAAAGTGCATAACGTGCTTCGTATTTGGCAGCGATGAGATTTCCCAGGTTGTCTCGGACCAGTAAACCAAGTCCAACTGGGCCATCCCTAGGGAGAGAGGCATCCACATTGATTTTAACCATCCCTTCTGGTGGGGGGTACCAATGTTAGGGAGGAGGAGGGGGGGTTAAAAGTCTTTGTTGTTCAGGGTGGTTATGCCAGACAGCAATCCACGACAAAGCCCGGTCAATCCAAAATCTGGGGGGCCTCCGGAAATGATTGAAAATGGCCTCATTCCGCCTGTTCCAGATAATCCAAGTCAAAATGCACAGGGCGCCTACTTTAGCCGGCGAAAAGGAGGAACACCATCGCATCAGAAGAGATGAAGGATCTGAGGCGGCGTCCAGTCTCAGCTCTATAGTTGATCCCCAGCCATTCCAAACCTCCTGAGCCCCGGGACATTGAAAAAGGGCATGGAGAGGGGATTCAATCACAGAGGGGCAGAAAGGGCATGAGTTGTCGTTTGAAAAGTGTCTGTAGACAAGGAGGCTCTTAGTTGGGAGGATACCAATACACACCTGCCACCAGAAAAAGCGAACTTTAGGGGGAACATAAAGCTTCCAAATTGATGTCCAGGGCCTCGCATCTCCTTCTGTAATTTGAGAAGAAAGAGCTCGCCAGTAGCCAGCTTTCACTGTATACTCTCCTGAGCTGTCATTTGTCCAGAAGAGATGATCTGGCCCTGCGTCTGACACACAGGGAATACTCATAATGATTCTCCTATCCCTCTCATTAAACCAGGAGAAGAGTTTTTCCAGACACCATCCCGCCCCTTGATCATCAAAAAGACAACAGACTGTGGCATGTTCGGATCCTGGAAAAATAGGGGATGACGCCTTCGTGCCTGTCTGATCAATAAGCCAGGGATCAGTCCAAATCTTGACCGTACTACCATTCCCAATTCTCCAGCCTAGTCCTTGCCTCAGCAGATTACGACCACCCCAAATGCTTCTCCAGAGAAAACTGTGTCGATAGCCAAGATGGGAATCCAAGAAATCCTTATGTGGGAAATATTTAGCCCGGAGAACTCGCGTGCATAGGGATGAAGGGTTATTAATTATACGCCAACCTTGTTTAGCCAGCAAAGCATCATTAAACAGAGAAAGGTCCCGGAAGCCCATTCCGCCTTCAGATTTTGGTTGACAAAGAGCATTCCATGCGATCCAATGGACTTTATTTTTTCCGTCCTTTCGTCCCCACCAGAAGTTAGATGTGCTGGATTGAATCTTTGAGAGCACCACATCAGGAAGTTTAAAAATAGACATCAAATAGCTGGGGATAGATTGAAGTGCCGCCTTGATGAGGATTTCCTTCCCGGCCTTGGAGATTTTTTTAGGGAGATACCATAAACATAATGGTATGAGAACTTGAAAATAAATTATGGAAATTATTTCATGCATATCAATGATCTTGATATTGTGTCTTGGAATAAATATAATCAAAGAAAAAAATACATGAGGGAATAACCTAAAACATGGAATTTTGGAAAACACATAATAATAGAGATTAATTTTAATATAATTAAACACTTATTTGAAAGAACATCAAAATATAAAAAATCATTTACGGAACTAAGTTTACTCCTTGTTCTGTCCCTATAATACTGAATAGAGTTTATCTCTCATTAAAGTACTATTGATACTATGTTATATAAATATTTATCAAAGAATTGATGAGACATATAGCTCCCACCTTTCAAATAAATAAATAAAAGCATACACATTCCATAAGAACATAATTCATTCATCATATCAGAAACCATAAAAAGAAATTGATTGATAAACATTATTCCATTGTAACATAACCCATAGAAAGGAAATGTGTTTCATAATTATCATTCCATCATAAACATGAACCATCCATAGACATAATGAGGATATTATCCTTTAAAAATATTCCAAATAAATCATAAGTAACATTAAATTATATTAACCTAAATTTAAAAACATTCGAGAGATCACCAGAGGATAATTTCATTGGAAAATATCCTTTCTTTTTTGAAAATGTTTTTGTTTCAAAAAATTTCATTCAATTTTACAGATATCTTTTTATTTGAAAATAAATATATAATATTTTAAGTAAATTTTTGAGGAATTTTGGCATCATAAAACCCTAAAAATCATTTCATGTCATATAAGTTTAAAATATTACTTGGGTACTTTTCCAAAAAAGTTTTAAAGTACCTCGTTTGAAAACGAAAAAAAAGATTCCTTTCAAATAAATATGTATAAATTCAAAATTGCATGAAAAATAATTTAAAAAATAATTTAATTATAGAAAATATATTTTGTAATTTTTTTAGGAGACATGGACATGAAAGACAAATATTCACATCAGATACTTATGTATAAAAATATAGAATAATAATGGGATTTAAATATTGACCCTTACCATAGGTCTGAATTCCATCATATGTATCCAAACATATTGTATAAAGTTATAAATATTGTTATTAAGTTATAAATAATCCATATTCATATTTATGATATTGTATATGGTCTTATTATATCATCTTATTAGCTATTTAATAGTATTTCTTTATTACCCTTATCTCGGGTGTTAAGTACTTCAATTTCATTTAAATGTTTTTTCATATATGGCCCAGTTACAATGCATAGGATATAGTAATGCCATCTATAGAATGATATTAAGGTAATATACATCAAATTTATTAATTATATATACTGATATAATCATTATTGAATAGTGAACATGGAAATTGAATCGCATCATGTCGTGGATAAGGTAGATCGTACGTACACAAGAGAGATGATATAATCAATTCATAGTGAAATGGTTAGAATGATGATTGTATATTAATTTTTAGAATCAATATAATTTTATAATTACATTATATATATTTTTATTATTTATATCATTATACTAATCCAAATAAAGTAGTGATGAAATGAAGATTATCACATGACGTTGAGATGGTAAGACATATATACACATGTGCGATGTTTTTTCCCCATGATAGATAAAAGGAGTAGTATAGTTGATAGATAACCATAATAACATATCTAAATATATGAGATACTATATTTATTTATTTATAATTTTAAACAAGTCATTTATAGGAACTATAATAATAAATAATCTTGAAAGTGTCAGTAAAGACGATTACCTATTCTTTGGTGAACATCTGTTATACCTCCTCTTAAGGACATTATGGTTAGTCATTTTATAATACAAAAAATAATAGAATGTGTATGGGAAATTATAAAATTGAAATTTCTTCGGGATTTTCAAGCTTAAAGGATAAATGTGATGTGAAGAAACGATGGAGGAGGTGCTTTTTATAATTGAGGTGCATCACACATTGAAAATTTTCTGAAAATATAAATTTATAATAAAATTAATATTAATAGAAATACCTAAAAAATTATTAGAATATAAAATTATATGATATTTTAATAACATCAAAGAAATACATTTGAGACATTTTTTTAAATATTTTTAAACCTTATCATTTTTATTCACACTTAGTCAACCAATATTATATATAAATTTACTAATAAATTATTCAATATTAAAATGTTTTAAATATTACTTTTTTGAGGTCAATTAAATAATAAATGAACAATTTATATGATTTTATACCGTATAATATTTTATTATTTTTAAATTTGCTTTTTTCATTTTAAATAATATAATAAAATATTTTTATTTATAAAATATCATTAGTGTCAATTTTGACATTATTCATTATTGGGTGTTCTAAAATTTCAATATAACAAGTAAACATCAAAAAATATATTTCATTATATCATAATGTTTTAGATTTCTTTTATTAAATTATTTTGTCACATTAATTATATAAAATTATATTTATTTTAATATTTTTAATAACATATCTATGATATTACTATTAATAAAATAAATACAAAATCTGTACTGTGTAATTTCTTAATATTCCGATTATATCCCTAAATTTTATAAATAAAATACAACGATGAAGATACATCTTATAAATTTCATAATAATATTTATATAGGAATATATATTTTTATGACCCTATACTAAAAACGATTTAGCACATAAAAAATGAATGTGGCGTTTTTGAATTTTTATTAAATACAATATTAAGAATAAAATAATCTAATATAATTGACCAAAATAGAAAAAAAAAATTATATCATTAAATTATTTTTAATAAGTAAAAAATTTTAATTTATATTTGTTCATATCAAACTGTTTTCCCCTTATGGACACATAAGAGATAATTAAGGCAAAGAAAGTTAAATTTTGGGACATTCAATGATTTAAATATTATATAAGTTCTTTTCATAGAAAAGTTTCCATTAATAATATTTTTTAAATACATATGTGTCAAGGGTTGAATTTCCTTTATTAAATAATTTATTTCTTGTGTTATAGTCATTTTATAGTATAGCATTTTATTATTAAACAAAATTACCCAATTTACCATTTACAATGGTTACAAAATTTCTTAATATTATTATTAATATTATAAAAAATAAAAGGGAAATATTTACTAAATTTAGACTTTATGAATATAAATTTAGGATCTTGTTTTATCAAATTTCATACACCGAAGTTTCATAATTTATCTTAAAATAAAACTGTTAAAATCCATGAAAACTGTTTTCATAAAATATACTTTGAAAACAGAAAATGATATTATAATAAATTAATTCATAAAATAATTTTCAAAAACAATAATTTCTTTATTTTTAATTAATATTAACTCATAAAGATTTATAACTGACAAAAATAATAACATTAAATTTTAAATAGTTTAATCGAATAATTAGTTTTTGATAAAGAGCTGTATTTTCACTATTCCATAAAAAATGTTTTCCGAAAAAAACAATTTTATTTTAATCTTGATATAATAAACTAAAAAATTAAATTCATTTTTTCAATTGAGTTTTATCTTAAAAGGAAAAATAGTTTTTGATTAAAATGTGTTTTTGATTAACAATGCGATTTTTTTTAGAATTATGTAATTGTTTTCTGAGAACTCAATAACACATTCATAATGAGTTTCAACATTATATTTGAGTTTTAGATTTATATTTATTTCAAAAACTATCTTTTAATTCATATTCACTCTAATTTAATGGATAGGTTATACTAATAGTGTATTAAGGTTAATTTAAACTCAAATTTGTGTGCCTGAAAAGAAATTAAAGAATTAAATTTATTTAAATAGAAATATTCCAAAATATTATTTACATGTTACATGAACAAAAACAATTCCCAAGATCAACATAATTATAAAATCTGTTATTAAAACTTAACTATTTATTTCATGTGTTATATAAAACAACACTCACTAATCATTAATACATATGTGATCAACGATAAATAAATTATTTGTTATAACATAAAAACACAGAAAAAGAAAACGGATTCTGTTCATTACATCACCAAGAAATCATGGAAAGGAAAATGGGATTTTGAATGTTTCTGGTTGGTATCTATAAAATTGAAATCAAACATGTAAATGGTTCATAAACAAAAAATCTATCACCCCAAAATATTATTTTTTAAGAAATATTTGATAATGATTCATGGAAAATAATTTCCAAGGATATGTAACCCTTATAGATAATTTATTAATGGTAGAAAATTAATAAAATTATTTTATGAAAATTATTTTATTTTTCCCATAATAGATGAACATACACTCAAATTAAAATGTCATCCATTGAAAGATAATTTTTTAGAAATTGAAAAATAATAAATTTTAAAAATTTATCTTTGGAAAAAATTCTCAATTAATTATCCATAAAAAGGAATAATTGTTGAAAAAGATAATGTGAAAATATTTTAAATTCTTTTAATTTGTAAAAGGAATCAACAATATATGATACTTCAAAATAAATAATGGTTGTAAAAATTTAATGTGGGAAATTTAGAGAAAAATATCCTTTTAAAAAATAAATATCAATAATAGATCATATAAATAATGTAAATGATATCAAAATAAATGTGGTGTGGAATATATTAAAGTGATCTTACAGTTTTGGAAAATAATTTTAACATTAAAAAACAATTTTGAAAACCCACATCGTAAAAAGAGATAAAAACTTCATTTTTTCAAATAGGGTACTGCAAATATATAGTTCACATGAGATAAGACATAATTGGGTACCCAAATATAAAGAAGAAAGTTAGAGGGAAAGAAAAATATAGGAAAGGAGGAGAATATGTCATTAAAGAGTATGCTAATTATTCTCCACAATGATACAATTTGTATTGAGAAGAAATTCATTAAGGGGGATGATTAAAATAAAAGGATTCATTTTTTACAATAGATAAATATAACATGACATGAAATAGAATCTTATGGTGGAAATAAAAAATCTTGGAATAAAGAAGTTCCAAATGACCCATTATAACTCAATTAATGGAGTTGAATTAACAAAAACCCTTTCAAAATTTGTATCCTTTGAATTGAGACACATTAAAATAAGGAATGTGATATAGTTCCTCAAACTCATTTAATTTCATTAATATGAAAAAATATATACATTTGTTAGTAATCACAGCATATCAAATATATCATGGTGTATAATGTGAAATATATCTCAGGGAATTAAATTTGAGATAATAATCCTCATTCCTTATATTCCCACTTAATCAAAGGTGTTATAACCTCATATATAATAAAAATAACCATCATGTTAAATTATTATATAGAATTATTCAATTCTATAACATATTATTAACTTCATTTATAATTATTGTTGGGATGTATATTTTTTATTTATTATCAATTTTTGATATTGGAGTTGGTAATCTTGATATTTTTATCTATTTTCATCATAAAAGTTTTATTATTTTTTATTTTAGGAAATTTTATCATTATTAGATTATTAATGATATAAAAATAATTTTTTAAAATAATTTTTATGATCCATTTTATTAATTTAATGATATGTATATGGTTCATGAAAAAGGAAATTCTGATGAACCATTTTTTGATGTGTTTAATGGTGGAAATGTGATATTTTAATAAATACTGTAAATTTTAATGAAACCATTTTATATTCACTAAACCATATTTTATAAAAAAATATTAATTGATATTACCATTATATTAGATTCATTAATATTTCATGGTTTAAACATTACAACAATGTTCATGAATATGGTTAAAAACAACCCAAATAAGAACTTGTTATAAGGAATTTTTTATTAATGAATTTATTTATATGAAATTTATATAAATTTTATATAATAACTAAAAATGACATTAAAATATTTTAGCCTCACTAAATACATTCTTATAACCATCCATGTATGGTGGTAATAGAAAATTAAACTCATTATTCGTTGAGGCGGAGTCTGACACACACACCAATAACGATTCGATTTCTCATTGAATATGAAAAAATGGTGGTATATGATAAATTATCATTAAATTATTATAAATTTTAGGTATTTAAAAATTTAATTAACAAAATAAATACTTTTTACCGACCATGAATGGTGGTAATGAAAAAAAATTCATCATTCCATTACGTCGGTAGTTCGCATAAACACACTTTTGAAATTGTTTGTTATAATATGTTGATGGGATGGAATAAATAATGATTTTATATTAATAAAATAACACTTAAGTATAATTATGATACATAGTCCATAATATTACTATATTTAGTATATTTTTATGCAAAAAGAAATAATAAAATGTTAAATATTATGTAATACTCATGTTAGTACACTGAACATTCTCTTGAAGACTCCTTGAAAATGACATGATTGGGCAAAATTATTAAGAAAATAAGAATATTAAAGTTAGATATTTCTATAAGAGAATAAAAATATAATATTTTTAGGATTAATTTATAAGGAATAATGATGGAATAAAGGGGTGTAAGTCTTCCCCATTTATGAGTTAACAAAAGCGTTCTTTTCTGGATGCCCATTATTTTGCATAATTGAATGAACTTTTTGAATAGTTAGTGGATCCAAAATATATAATTTCTTGAATTTACATTCATATATGTTTGATAAATCTTTTAACACTAACTGTATCACATGTTTTAAACATGATTCAATCATTTTCTCACTTTATTTTTACATTTTTGTATTTTTGTTTACCTTACTATATAGTTTTTACACAAGTAATCTGTATTTTATTAAAAAACTATTAAACACTTATTTTTAAATTTTTACCTTAAAAATATAAATATAGGCTATATATTTTTTAAATTATTTTTTAAAAAATATAATTTTTACATTATTATTAATACATTTAACATATAGGAAAAAAATTATATAAAAATATCATTTTAACATTCTGTGTTCCTAATTTTTATTTATAATTTATTACCAATTGCTTTAGTTTTACTATATATATATATTTGTTTAAAAATTATATGGGATAAATTTTTTATAATGGAATAATTTTTTATTATATTGTCAATAACAACATTAATAAAACAATTCTTTGATAATAAATATTTCACCATTTGCATCCTTATTAAATTTATTATTAGGAATCATACCTTTAATCATAAAATTGAAAATATCACATAATATGGGAATATTTATTTAAAATGTGAAATACATTTATTTAGATTTTATTTCTATAAGTGATGAGATCTAAATATTAATATCCCTAAATAAAAATAGCTTTTAGTGTAAAATATTATTAATGTTTCCAAAATGTTAAGCATGAGTTTTATAATTATAAAAATTCGATTTTAATAGAATTATTTTAAATTTAAAATATATATCTTTAGATCAAAATGTATTTATTTTTCTTGATTTCTATATTTTGATAATGTCACTAATGTCAGGGTTTTAGAAAAATATTTATTTGTTCACTTTTGACATATAAAAATTATGTAACAAAAATATGAAAAATTCACCATATTAGGATTTTGATGTGTGGAATTCATAAAAAGAAGATAAATTATTAATATGATAATTACAACTATTTAAATTGATATTTATGACGAAATCAAAATGAAGGATCTTTTATTGAATAATTACTATTTTAAACATTAAGTGTTCTCAATTTTATTTTTTATGAATTAATAGTAGATGAAAATATTTCTATTTATTACGGGATTTATTATTGATATATTAAATAATTAATATTCATAAAATATTTCATGACTTCTTTGAGTTTAATTCTTAATGTGAAAAAAGCTATCGATGAAGTGTTTATATAAATGAAAAATTATATAGTTAAATATTAGGGGGTTACATGCTTCCATTATAAATTAATTTCTCCCTAAAAATTTTAATTTCCACTCTCTATTAATAAATTATAATGTTATCTACAAGATATACACGACATATATATAATTACAAATGATATATCATACTTATAATTTCATTTAGTACTTGGAAACTATTTCTCTAAAATATTCTTCTTTAGAATTTTATATATACATACCTCACATGTATTAAATTTTATAATCTTGTTACCAACCAAATAATACATTCAAAATTTTTGTGGTAATATTAATTAAAATTTGTGTTATTGATCATTCTAATGTGATAACTCCATCCCATTTTTTATTCTTTAATGAAACCTTCATTTTAACTAATGATAGTTTCCATGAAATTATGACATAATCGTTTATCCTAGATATTCCATTTTCTTATTCTTTATAGGTTCTCTAAACCACCATAAATATCTGATAAAATTATTTCTAATGGTTTATAAAGATAGTGTGATTAACCATATCATATCACCGTATAATGTTTACAAAGGTTAGCCTCACTCATTGTTCACTAGGTGAAGAATTATTTGATAATCCACCATCATTTTCCTAGGATAATACCCCTATGAGAATATTTTGTAGGTTGAAATCCACTTTCGAGGATCCAAATAGGTATGTAATTACTAGGAAACCCACATACTCAAAACATCACCAAGCAGTAAGATGTTATCCTATACTTATACTTACCCCTTGTAATTATCCCAAAGTATTTCAATAATGTTATCTAAGAATAATTCAAAGAATAACAATGATAACACAAAAAATAAATACACACAATACCAACTGAAATTGAGACACCCTAAACCCTAATTCCATGATTCGGTGATAAAACATATAAAAACACATTAGATTTTATATAATATGACATGAAGTTTTCATTATTTTAAAAACTAACAATAAAATAAAATTTAAAAGTCATAAATCATCCCACAATCCTATTAATTGAATGTACAGGATCTTTGATGAATTATTATGTAGGAAATTTATTTAATAATAACTATGAATATTTCAAAATTTTCAAACTATACTAGAACTACTTGGATACATATCCTAGGTTATACTATCCTTTACAACCTAGGGAATGAAAAATTATTAATGGGGTGTGTCTAAATGAATAATAAGTGAAACAAAATCCATAAAATGTAATCAAGGGTTGGAATATTTAAAATGTAGAAAAATTATTTTGGGATAAGTATCTTATTAAAAAGAATATTAAACAATAATATTTTTTCTGTAAGCTGTGATAGAAAGACAGGAAATATAAAAAGTGAAAAAATATGCCATGCGATGAGAGTGTTGAAACATGTTCCAAGGACAATAATCATAAGAATATAGAATATAAATCTTACATTCCTTGAAACATAGAATAATAAATAACATGACCATAAATATAAGCACCTGGAATTAATAACATTTTAAATAAAATTCTCATGATTCATGTTGTAAATAAAAAAACACACACACTAGATGTTGTGAACAAAAAAAGACCCAAACTCAATAGCATTATCAAACATGATATCAAACATTAACCTATTAATTATAAAGTTATACAAGAGCACAATCATCGATCATTTGAACATATTTATACTAGATGAAATCAAAAAAATAATTATATTATATAAAACCCAAAAAAATAAATTGGGTTTCATTGATCCCAACATAAAAAACCCAAGGAAATGAAAATGGTTCTCTCAACACTTCTAAATGGTATCACAACAGACTACGAAGAGAATATAAATATTATATTTCCAAAATTAAGTCACCTCAATAGAGTATATTATAATATAATTTAGGCTGTGTTGGCTGGGAAAACAATTTTTGGTAAATAAATACATTATAGATTAATATTAAATGATAGAGAAACTATAAAGGATATTTTTCTAAAAGATAATTTTATCATAGGTGTAAAATATGGAGTTTAAATCAATTTTAAAAATGCTTTTCAGAAATTTATACTTTGAGGAATGTAATTAACTCATATTAAAAATAAATATTTTAAAATAAATCCAAAAAATAAATCTTTGAAAAAGTAATAATTATTTTAAAAGGTATAGTGAATTATTTTTTTTCAATACATCAACTTTTTAAAATGAATATTCCGAAAAATAACCCTGAAATGGTCATAGAGGATTCAAATAGTGAAGTTTAAACTTTGAAAAAAATTAACATTGAAAAATATATTTAAATAATATATACATTAAAAAAATATAATGTTATCAAAATAAATTTGGAGTGGAAGATAAAACATTTGATATTGAAAAGATGGAAACCCATTTTAGGATTCTGAAATACCTTTTTTTAAAACCCACATCACAAAAAGGGTAAAAAATTATAATTTTTAAATTAGAGAAAATAAATATGAATTATTCTTTAGAAAAAAATAATAAGCAGGTTCTTGAATACAAATTATAACATTAGCCAGAAATGAAAATATGGATATTGAGGGGAAACAGTCAATAAAAATAATGAGGATTATTCTCAATAATGATATATTAGGGAATAAATTCCTCACCGAGGAATATTAGAATCAAAATATTCATTTTAACTGGAGGGAAATAGAAATTTTCATTAAATAAAATATTAAGGAAGTTTCTATCAATATTCCATGAAATAATTTCTAAACCATGTATTATGAATAAATAAAGAGAGTTGAGTTAATAAAAACACTTTAAAATATGATATCTTTTGAATTTAAATACAATAATATAAATAACATGATATTGCTCTTCAAACCCAATGAATTTCATGAATATGGTAAAATATATTAATTAGTATGTAATCACACCATACTATCTATACCATTTGTCATAATAATAAATATGTCTCAAGGAAATAAATATTAGTGAAAGATCTCCTTGCCTTGTAATCCGAATTACTCAAATACACTATAAAATCCTATATAATAATCATAAATTTCATAATATTTTTTTCTATAACGTTATTCATAAATATAACCTTTTACAAATTTTATTTATTGTTTTTCTCTCCAAGTATATAAGTTAGTTGTAATCTATTTTTTCAAATCATGGTGAGTAATCTTGATCATTTTGAACTAGATTCATAATAGAGGGTTAATTATTCATTTTTATCACAAATATCAACATTCTTGAATTATTAATGATATAATAATTTTGTTTTTAAAGGATTATTAATGTTCCATTTCATTAGTATTATTATATTGATATAGTTCATGAAAAAAGGAAAATATGATCAACTAGTTCCAACTTGTTTAATGGTTCATAGTTGATATACTGATAAGTATATTAAATTAAAAACAACAGATTTATGTAATTATATAAAATATTAAATACACAATTATTGAAATTTATCATCATCATAAAACAATACTTAATCATTCCTGGTTTAAATATTATAACCACATTCATGTAGGTGTCAAAACCAACCCAAACAGAAGCTTATAATAATGATTTTTTGAGTAATGTAAGGTTTTAAAATAATTTCAAAAATATTAAATAATACTAATCATGTCTGAAATATCATATAACATGATTAAATTCATTATTATATTTATCCGTGTAGGATGGTGATGGTAAACTAAATTCATTGTTCTTGGAGGTGATAGGAAGTTGTACACGTAGTTAATAATTTGATTTGTCAATGAATTTGATAGATTGGTGGTATATGGTATAATATAATTGTGAAATATTCATAATAATAATTAATCTAATGTATACATGTTACCAACCATGAATTACAGTAATGAAAAATGAAATATGTCTTTTTTGTAAAGGTGGTTGTCCTCACAAACTATTTGTCAAGATACTTTTTTTATATGTTCATTGGAGAGAAAAAATTAAATGATTTAATATTAATATATAAAACATTATTATACTAATGAAACAGATGAAATTATATTACATTGTTTATGAATGGTTTTGAAATAAAAAATATAATAATGAAACTTTATGGAGTATTTAATACTCTTGTTTAGACATTGAACATTCAATTGAAAGTATCCTTAAAAATGAGAGGATTAGGCTATATAATTGAGATTTAAGGATTAAGAAATAGATATAAGAATATTGGAAGAAATATAATGGAATAATTTAGTGATTAAATTATATAGAATAATGCTGACATAAAGTTGTGTAAGTCTCCTCCTATTATAAGTATAAAAAATTTAATCTTTTGTGAATACCCATTATATCTTAATAATTACACGCCATTATTCAAGGGTCAATAGATAAAAAAGCATGAAATAATGGAATTTTGGGGAGTTTTGTTTTGTAAATACACTAATAGTCATTTTCATAATGTTTTAATCATATTTCATTCATTTTACTACTTCATTTTTGTATTTTAACATTTTTTGTTTCTTTTATGGAAACTTGTTTTTTTACCATAATAACCTATATGCTTTTAAAAGAATAATGTAACCATTATTTACTAATTTTTATTTTTTTTAACCTGAATTTAGGATCTATATAATTTAATTAAAATTTTAAATCATAAAAAATTTAATTTCTAATTAAAACATTTTATATACAGAAAAAATATTTTGTAGAAAAATGTTGTTTTTTACATTAATTGTTATTAATATTATTTATTTTTCCTTGCTAATTTAATGAGTGTTGATATACATATATATATAGGTTTAAAATATATAGTAGTTCCAATTTCTCAAAATGGATTGAATTATTTTATGAGATAAAAAATTACAAAACATTAATAAAACCATTCTTTGAAAATAACACTTTCCCCATTTTTACGGTCAACAAAATTAATCATTGTATGCATATAAATGGAAATTAAATTATTAAATAATCATAAAGTTTTATATAAAATATGAAATCCATTTTTTTAAATTTAATAATAAAAATGATGAAAACTAATATTTTATATAAGATAAAAAATAGTTCTTAGAGTAAAAGATTACCTAAGTTTCTGAAACGTTACACATGACTTTTATAAATTAAATATAGAATTTAAAAATAGTTTATATAAATTTGGAATATATTATTTTATAAAAATTGGTTCATATGCTATTTGTCCATTACTTTATCATGATAATTTCATAAAAAATAAAGATACTGGAAAAATGATTATTTTTTAGTATTCACTTTAATATCAATTATTTTAGAAATATTTCAAGGATTAATCTAGGGATAAATTCTTAATGCGTAATTAAAAAAGTAGTTAATTTTTTAAAATTAAAATTCTAAAATTTATAAATTTATTTTTTAAATTAAAATACAATAAAATTTATTTTATTTGAAAATTCATTTTAAATCATTAAGTATTCTTATTAAAATTTTGATTAAATTTTTTATTGATTAAAATAATTTTACCTTTAACATGTTTTAATATTAATATTAATCAAATATTTAATGACCCATTTTAGTTCATGGTGATATGTGTAACAAAATATCAGAATAATATTTATTTGATTGAAATTTTTTATTGTAAACTTTTGGGGTTTTATAGAAGGTTAGTTTTTACCTAAATTTCTAATGTAAATGATTTCACCGTTAAATGTTTATTTTTAGCCGAATGGTTTTTTATGTGAATTTTAAAGTGAAATTGTTTGGATTGATAATTTCATTTTAATTGGATTATAAAAAAATGTTGTTTCTTCAAGATTGATTTTAAAGAGGTTTTTTATAATTGTATGTTATGGGTAATGGTGGCATGTGAGGCATTTTTATATCTGATCTATAAATAGTTGTTTGTTTATTATCTTATCGAAATTTAAAAAGAGGATTCTTTCTAAAATGATTTTTCCTTGTTTGTTATTTTAGTCTAACGCTCGATTTCCCAAAGAATGTATGCTTCGGTATGAGCCTCTTAATTTGTGTTTTTTATATTATATCCAATTTCATAATGTTGAATGATAGAATAGTAGTCATGTATGAAAGCATCGGTTGTTTAATGGTTGGATAGTTTATGTTGAGGTTAATATTGAGTTTCATAGTGATGGGATACTCATGGGATCTTTGGGGTACCGTTTAGTTAGGTGAGGGATTCTAGGACACTTGAGTTATAATGAATAACTTGAGAGTGATTCATGTGTTTTCGTATATATTGAGTGATCATTCGAAGGATGTAATCTATTTATGGAATTAACTATAGATGGTATAAGATACAATCACATTTATCTAGGGATGATTGAGACTATTAAACTCCATATTTTAGTTGATTAATATAATTCATGAAAAGTTGTGATCCTCTTAGGTTCATATATGGATACTTATTTATTTAAATATATTTTTTTATCTACGAGGGAGTACCTATGATGATTAAATTAAGGAAAATTATAGATTCATTGGATGTAGTCCAAATGATGAAATTATCCTTGGAATGTAATAAGATATGGTATTAAGAGGTGGGTGTATTTACTCTTTAGTGTTGTGTTGGAGTGGTGTATGGATTTAGCCAAAGTTTTATGACGTAATTAAAAATTTTATTTTTGGTATCTAATCAATGTAATTAAAATGGGAAGTTTGGTGAATCGGGTTAATTTTTATTTTTACACATTAAAACCTTGATCACTATCTTGTTCCCTTGATATGAGTCTCTCCCTTTCACTAAAAAAGTGATGAAATTAAAGAAAAATAGACTGCATATACTTTTACATGGTTCTTTCTATCCAAGATAGTAAAAGGAACATGAAATTAATTTTGTGTTGATGCACCAAAAAATGAGTGAACTACATTATTTATTTACAAAGTGGAACAGTCTCACTAACCCTCAAAATAACCATTCAATCATGTTGAGAGAGTGAAATGCCTCTAAACATTGGAGGAACTCATTATTACATTTTTTAGCTTCCTAATATTACTCAAAAATTTAATATTAAAATAATTCTCCAAGAATTATGGGTCTCCTCTAACCCATCTATTAATAATCCAATAAATAAAAATACTACAAATTCTCACTTCAATTCTTATTATTAATCTTTTAGTAAAATACTCGAGATATCTTCTCTAGGGTATGTCTTCTTTTAGGTTCATGTCTTATATTTTCATTTTATTAAAATGGTTATCATTAAATATCATTTTTATAGGATTGTACAATGTTTATAATATAATTAATGGGATAATAATTTTCTATTAAATCATAATTAGACGCTGGAAAATCTATGAAATTACATCCCATTTAAACAAATGACTAGAACTACCAACAGTCTAAAAAACCGGGATATGGAATGAGTTAATGTCATATGGAACAGAATTCAATTTATTACATATAATAGGCCATGGTGAACTTCCCTATAGTGCAATCATATTTTTTGTTAGACTTCAATATGTTTCGATCAAGAATATTATGGCAAGGCCGCCTGTAGTTAAAAAAATCCACAAAAATCATGTTCTAACTCAACCATTAATTATCCCATGATCTCTAGAATTATCTCCTATAATTTATTGAATCATAGAGGTAACAATAGAATAGGAACATCACTACTGTAACTTTTTGAACTAGATTCATCTAAAACAGTGCTATGAGCCAGTGGTTTATAAGTCCTCAAGTACTCCTCCCAGTATGACAAAGGCTGCCAACTAGTAGTGAGGACCTAGTTTGTAATAGTGGGGAAACCATTCCCTCATATAAGAGTAATAAAAAATGGAAAAAATAGCTACATATCATACATGGTTGAAATTAAATAGAGTACAAATATAGTAAACATCTGAAATATATCCAAGCTATAAAAATAAATGAAATGTTGTAAAGGCCCAAATATCCACGGAATACAATTCAATGATGGTCAACCACTTTTCCGACCATACAGATACAAAGTACAAAAAAATTAAAGTAACAGTACTTTGATCAACTATTATTATTGAGATAGACCGTGTACCTAGTCTCAAGACAATGTCGCACTACACTAGCCTGATCAAAAGAACCCACATGAGCTGCTCTATTCGATCATGAAACACTTGGCCTCACCCCAATCTCCCATACAGCTCATGATCATCCTAAAAAAGATAACATAGGGTCTAAACCTACACTGATGTGCATGTGTAGGGGTGAGAAATAGTTTCAGTTTTTCACCCTAGAAATTCAACCTATAACAATGCTGTTAAAAGTGTATGTGAAGGAAATATGCCCTGCCAAGCTGAAGCACAAAGAAAAGGGTAGTAAAACTAAGCACGATAACAAAGTCAATACTAGGGTCCATAATCCCTAACAAAATAGAAAGTTCCTCCATGGATGTCCATATATATAAACATATACATGTGTTCTCCCATACCTATAAACATACACATAAATATGAATATAAATTAGTCTGTGAAACCCATAACAAGAATGAAAACATCAATCAAACCTCGGGTTTGTAATCCTGGTCAATTGGATATCCTATGCATGGGTGTTGATCTAGACATTGTGACACTAAATCCATTAAAAATCAAGTTGATCTATGGGCTCATAATCCCAATCAACATATACCATCTTTTTCCATCGGCAAAAATATCTCTAAGAAAGATACATCATCTTAGGGGTAACTCAACCTACACCCAGGTTCACACGTACTCGCATCTAATCACTAATGCAGGGGTTCCATATAGAGATGGTCAGTCCTATAATGAAAAATATTTGGGAATATAAACAGAATTTTCATGAGATACCATGCTATAACTCTCAAATCATGTAACTGATCTAGAGGAGCACTGGAATTCTGAACATATATCAACTAGTCCATGAGTCATTCTAAGGAATTTCTACCACATGAATCCTTGTATCACTCGAGGTGTGGAATTCATAAAACCACTAATCCCATATAAGAAATCCTTCACTGTATCCAAGTATCAATAAGGGTATATATATCTATCAACCAATGAGCCCGTCCATGGAATCCCCCAACTGGATCCTTGGACCACTCAGGTTATAGACATATCCAACAAATGAGAATGTCCATTGAATCCCTCTAATGGATCCATAATTCACTCGAGGAATAATTATATTCAAAATTACACTAAAATCATCCAAGGAATCACTCAATTATATCCAATTATCAATCATGGAATATAATAAATCAATACAATAGGCATATTCAAGGCATCCTACTACAGGAATCCGAGTATCACTTAGGGTATATGAATCATCACACCACTCAGCCCATCCAATGTATTCCTATAACAGGAATCCATGTATCCCAAAGGGTACTTAAATAAATATACCACTGAGCCCATTCGAGGAATTACTGAAATAGGAATCCATGTATCGCTCAGGGAATATAGGAAAACATGTAAGTCTCAATAATCGGATTCCAAAAAACACCTATCAACATCCCATCAATATATATATACCAAACTGTACACATATCCAAGCTCAATATCCAAGCCCCATGCAATACTTCTAGGTATCACTAAAATATCGAAAATTACATGTATTAAAATCCAAATCCCCTGAAAAACATATGTGCCTCCTTATATAAATAAAGACACCTCACATGAGGAAAAAAATCCACCTACTAGAAGTCACCTAGATAAACATTACAACATCACCAAAAACCCAGTCAAGCATAAAAATGATTGAGGGTAGCCCGGATGCCCAAAAATACACTCTAGCCACAGCCCCATGGGCTTACCCGTTTGACCTATGATCTAAGGTGACACCTGAACACAATCTCTACCCAAACTCGACGTACAAATCAATGTTGGTCAAGAAACCAGAACCCGCTAGGTCCCTGAAGTCAAACACTAAGAGGCATCCTTCTCGGTATTCTCAAGTGACATCTCAAAAGATAAAGAATCTGACATGGGATCTATAGCTGTAATAGTAGAAGAGGAATGATTCATGGGGTCCCCAAAAGAACCAATAAAATGGAGGAATACTATAAGGGATCCTTGAAATGGTACATAGGTAAGGGATCCAAAAATATACTCCCTAGATCAGCACCTATGAAAAGGAATCCCTCATGGGATCCTTAGAAGATTCTAGTATCAATGAATCATAGTCTATAAGTGCGCATCTCACAAGGGGAACATCATCAAAAGAACACCTCACGTGAATTGATCCTAGGAGACAGCCCATGGATCATCTCAGATCAAGATCTCAACTAGGTTGGTAAAAATACCCAACCTATCATTCAAGCTCTAGTCTCACTCTCAGGAGACAACTGAATTTGATTACTAGAGGAAGAACCTCTCCGTCATGGTAGAAGACCCAAAACACCCATTAGGAATCCTGTTCATTATCTCTGATTTTCACCATCCTGATCTATGTTGAAAACCAGTCAGAATGGACTATTCTCAGGACCAATTCTAACTCTAGGATATGAAAAAAATAAAAATAGCTTAAAGGGTTACAATGGAAAGTACACAACATATAGGTGACATACATGACATGTACCCCAAACTAGCCACATGGGCATGTATTCTCGTTGACCTAGGCATGTTACACCCTAGGTATAAGGAGTGTAACATGGGTGCATATCATGTACCAAACATGGGGTAAGTATAAGGCCCCATCCTTAAACATTTCTTAATCTTGAGTTATTACAAGATTACACATTGAGGATCTTTTCAGGTTTAGAGTTTAAGAGAATTAGATCATGAAACTTGCATTATATTCCACATTTAAACAAAGTGGTTACATAAAAGACAGTATTCATTCTTCCCATCAACGGAAACATATTTAAAATAAAGCATGGATTCTTTCTTGACACATCCTTGACACTATCATCACATCATGTACCCTTCCCTTGACCTGTGAAAAACATTTCAAAAACTTGGGATGAGCATAAAAATCTCAGTAAGGGATATAAAAATATGGAAAGGAAACATGAGTACATGTATACATAGGAATGAAAACTGTTGGTTTTTCAAACATCAAGTAAACCATGTATACTCTATCAACGTAATACCTTCACCTTCATGAAGTAGTAAAAACTCTTCACGGAATAAAGTATCATTACTTGCCTTTTTGTAACCAAAGGATTACCATAAAACCCACATAAAGAACACATAACATATATAAAGGTAACTTGGGACATAAACATACTGAAGTGGAATAACCATACGGTCGACTTCCACACATATCACTTAATGGAATAGCCATACGGCCAATTTCCATACATACTTAATGGAATATCCATATGGCCGACTTCCATACCCAATGCATTGGAGGTTATAACGTAACCACCCGTCTTGGTATTCACGGCACCACCCATCATATGGTTTATCACGTAACCACCCGTCAAATGTCCTAGTACCAATATAAAATCATAAAACATAAAACCAATATAAAGGAATGATAACATTTCCACATTTCAATCACAATATATCATTAATATATAGACATAATAGAATCCTTTATCATAACCATTTTCAATACCAAAATACATAAAAGAGTATATGGTATTTATTTTATTTTAAAAACATTACGGCTTGTTGTGGAAGCCAAAGACCAAATAATACTCGCGGCGGCGGAAAAGGTCGATGTCACTGCGTACGTAAAAAAACATTCCTTTTTGTCGTTTAGTAAAACGCTTCGTAGAAAAAGATTCCTTTTGTATAAAAGTAAAAGTCAAAGGTGTTTATACACCATATAAAAGAAAGTTGTGTATAAAACGAAATATGCCTCAATGAAAGGAGATTGAGACGAAGTCACTTACAAAGACGGTATCCTTGGTTTTAGGATAAATCAATTACATAATTATGTATGACAAACTAATACACAAAATATAAGTGTATATTAAGTGTAAAATAATCAAATTTCATTCACACATATTCAAAGTATGACATATTCAATAACTACATGTTGAACCCAAAGAAATCGAAATTGGGTTAAGAAGTTCCCTTGACAGCCTAACGGCGTCACATCAAAATGAGTTGATGAGAGATAAAAAGTGTATCTAATCACTTGGACATAAAATTTACATTAGTAAAGATATATGAGAACATATCCCATCATAACAATATGTTAATTAAAAGACCCAAAAAAAGAAGTCTTTAAAAAAAGGAGGGTGAAAGGTTCCCTTACCGAGTTGGGTATCTTTCAAAACATACACCCCATGAAAGAAGGACAATAGATCATTGATGTAAATACTCATAAACGAAAGTATATTACACAAAGAGTAGAATAATGGGCAGTACATACACCACTCAAAGGAAATTGTGGCAAATGTAGCATAAATCTCACGGGAATAAAAGTGAGATGAAAAATACCTTACGAAAACTCGGCAGCCTAACGGCGCCACATAAAACTTACAAAATGGATTGATGAGAGAGAATAGGGTCTCTCGTCATATGAACAATAAAATTTACAGTAAGAGTAATATAAAAGAACATCCTAATAACAAGAAATATGATCATTAAAAGGAATGACATAAAAGATCATACTTAAAAAGAAAGAGAGGAGTAGGATCCCTTACCTCGGGTCCGACTTGACTCGATCGTTCTTTAACATCCTGAATAATAAACTTGAGTTAATCTCTACTTTCTTAAAATCCTTTTTCAAGTTCATTATTCCTTTTTTACCATGTTATGAACATCATGTAATCATTTAATTTAATAATGTTCATTTTGTCGGTATTTGGTTCTTAAGTCAAAAATAGACTTCTTACACTTACATGTTGTTAATTTGGTCAAAGTTTCATTATATCCAGAATGATATTAATTATTTGGATAACATATATATCATATATATTCATCATATACCTGTATTTATAATATTACATCACATTTAGAGGTAAGAAATGAAATGCACCGTTCATGGAGACGGTAAGCCGTACGTACGCATGAACGCTATTTCCATTTCTATTTCGTATTTTATGGAATGGAATCATAATGATATAAGAGTATATTATAATTCCAGTATGTTAAAATATATAATATCATTAACTTTATCCTTTACACATCCCACATATGGTATTAACGAATCAAATCACTTTCAGGGGGCGGTAGTCCGCACTTCCTAATATGAAGATATTGTGTTTACCCATAATGGAAACAATAATGGTATTCGATAAATGAAAAAATACAGAATCTTAAGGAAAAAATAAACATATTATATATCATATATAAAAATAGTGACATCATAATGGCCACCTTTGAAGGTGTTAAGTGAGTATTGAACAATCATCGTTTCGGGAGGCAGAATTTCTCCATCCACGGAAACCGTATGTTCTTTAACAATTTGATGTAGTTGTGTGAGAGTGTAGCTCGAATAAATCTTATAACAACATCATTGTATATTGAAGATACTGGTGTTGTTACCAAATAAGTAAATAAAAAGAGTTTAGGGGGTTGGAGAAGCAAAATAAAACAAATGAACATGAGAGAATGAATTACCTTTAAAAGTGTAACTCATTTTGATTTGAGCCTAAAGGCTTCCTTTGAAAGGATTCTGCCCAAAGGGAATCCTCTAGGATGCGGAGAGGGATGTGGAGAGTGTAAATGGGCAGGGTATGGCCGAGACAAAGCCTTGAGGAGTGTGTGAAATGAGGTAGAGGTGGGGGCCTTTTATAAGAGGATAGGAGGGGCACTTTTGGAAATCATGAAACTATTATTTTATTTTCAAAAGTGCTTCGAATTTATAAGGTCCCACATTGATATAATTAGAAGATAAGATGATAATGTTTCGAAATATTTCCATCCAATAGGTTTTGGACATGTGTAGGTTTTAGATATTACATTATCTTTCCATTTTATTTAAATCGTTAAATAATGAGGTCATCGCTACATCATCATGATGTCATAAATAATTTAATTTATTTAAAGTCTAAAAATTATAAAAAAAATACTATGATGTAGGAAATCTTTTTATCTTTCCAAATAGTATTTATAGACAAAAATATTATTAGTATAACCCCTTCTAAAAATTGTTTTAGTAAAACAATTAATGTTAGAGTCATTTTCAACTTTATTTAAAAAAAGGCATTAAAGTCATTATCTCACCCAAGAGGCTCCATAGGGTCCCCTAAATAGACCCATGGGTTGTCTGGGTCGGCCATGACTCATACAATAGGGTTAGGACAAGTTTCATGGTGTTTTCATATTTTTATAATATCATTTTTACCTTAAATTACACTAATTATCTCTAATCGCGATTAATGAAAAAAAGTTACTATTCACCAAAAATTTATTTTCATCCCATTGAACAAAATTTTACATAATAATGACAACCATGTATGTCGTATTTTCAAAATTCAATACACATTAGTGGTAATCTTTCATTTAACTGAAAAATCAGTTTGCTTGATTACCACTTAGTGGTTTCACTATTCATAAAAAATTGGAGTTTTCCAGAAAATTACCAAAAATTCACCCTAAGCTATATTTGATATTCCGAATTCAAAAATGAATTCTATTTTAAAAAATTCAAAACATATATGTCACATTAATTAATTTAATAATTAATTCCCGCTGTCAGAGCAAATAGCGTGTTGTTATAAAACAATAAGTATCAAAAGATTGGCACCAGTTTAAGTCTAATTTGAAAGTGAAATTGATTCCAATGACCACCATTGGATTAAATGGTAAAAATATATTCAGATTAAACATTAAGACAAATTCAAAAGATAATCTAATCATATAAATAAATTAGATTAAAAAGAGGTTTTGAATTTAAAATACAACATTTTACACTATTCATTAAAAAAATGAACTTTATCAGAAAGATACCAAAAATTTACACAAAGTAAATTTTGATGTCCCGATTCTCAAGAAGAGTTTTATTTGGTCCAATAGAATGTATAAAGGTGAACAAAACTATATTTAATGATGGTTCTCCATCAAAAGGTGATAAATGAACCTTTAGTGAAAACTAGGGCATATACGCCTAAATGTGAATTCTTTCCTTATTTTAAGCCTTTATATTTTATTGGATAAATGTAAAAACATTTAAAAACATATATAATCATATTTTAGTTATTTCTATCCATTCCTGCCAATACAACGGCTACATGTTAACTTCCATTTAAAATAATATTATTTTATTATTAGAGTGCAACATAAAATTCCCAAGAAAATCGTTGTTGCGTGTTGGGTACGCCATCGAGCATAGAATCCCCTTTAAAGTCATATTAATATTTTATTCACAAATATGGATAAATATTAAAATGTCATATTCTTTATTTACCTGGGGTGTTACATCCTTCCCCCCTTTTGGGAATTGCGTCCTCGCAATTTTAAAATTGGGCTTGGAAAGATCCTTGAAAGTCCCACATCGGAAGAAGAGTCAGTAAAACAATCACTTTAAATTAAAGAAAGATAAGTACAAAGGTCACCCGAGTTAACCCATACTAGGATTCCACATATGAAAACATGGACATGGAGGAGAAAACATAGGGTCATGTTCTGATGAAGAGTGATAGAAAACATGTTTAGGAGAAAGTTAACCATGAGAAAATCACAAACTTGTGATGGGTTAAACGGTATTCGATTCCCCAGTATGAAAAGTTAATAAGAAACATTTTTGTTTTAAGATAATTTTTATTGGGGAATTTATTCATCAGGAAACATAATCACTTATCATGTTGACTTTCAACTTTTACTAGATTCCTTAATCAAACTCATATTTTTTTCCAAAAGATGAGTTTTTAGGGAGACTTGTTCGCATTAAGAGTACTATAATCAACTTATAGAGAATCAACTAATCCACCAAAGAGAACTATATACTTACCATGTCATTAGGCATTAACCAAAACCAAAACAAAAAATGTTATTACAAGGTCAGATAATCCAAAAAAGGATAACCCTTTAAAAAGAAAATCTATGCTCAATCTCCAAAATTTGTCCAACAAAACCCAAAGTTCAACGAGGACCATCCGATAAACAATTTGTCCATAAAATTATTCAAATTAAACCAATATAAGATTGAAACCCAAATATTTGAAGGATTTAGTCACATAGTCTTCCAAGTTAAATCGTAACATTTATCTCCAAACAACAGTAGTTGCTCCTAAAGTCTCGTATTGAAAAGTAATTAACCTAATCACATATCCTCCATGATAGGTTAATCATTTTCATAAATATCCCAAAATCAACTTACTCTTAATTCATAAAATCATATAACTAAAAAGAATCAGTCAAACTAACCAGGGACTTCACGTAGTCCAGTGGTAGGCGATAAATACCAGTCGCACTTTGGTTGTGGGTTCGATTCCCACAGCTTTGTCTGACGCGACGGGTAGTCCCACGGTCTTCGTGTTGTCCTTTTTCCAAAACTATATAATTCTTAAAAAATTCCCCAAAATGAGATAAAATCTTCAAATATTATCATAACATATTTTAACCTCAAGTTTATCTCATGCCTTGCACTTTCCATCATAACATATAATAACCCATAATTTCCTCAAAAGTGAGGATCATATAAACTCTAATGGTTACCTTTATAATTATTACCTGAACTTCCACATCGATTGGTCATCTCGTACATGATGCATTACAGAACATACCAAGGTTCAAGTGGATGATCATGACTCCTTGATAGTTGGTTTAGAACAACCCTGAGTTTCCTCATTGAATACCCCATTTCATCCAGTCTCTTAATCGGAGAACCACCACAGTTTCCTTCAAACCTATTGTCACTTTGGTGCCAGCTAGATCCATACATTCACTAAAAACAGAAAGGTCAGTGTGAGTATATCAACAAATCCATCATGTACTAATGAGGAAGATAAACACTAATATATACTTACTCATTTACTTTATTAAAAACTAGGACTCTTTCTGAAATCCTAACCATTATGGTAATGTCACTTATGCTTAAAGAATACCCTAACCTCTAAAGTTATCTAAACCGACCTTTGATACCAACTATAAGGCCCCAGCCTTAAACCTTACTTAATTTTGAGTTATTACAAGATTACACATTTAGGATCTTTTCAGGTTTAGAGTTTTATAGAATTAGATCATGAAACATGCATTACATTCCACATTTAAACAAAGTGGTTACATAAAAGACAGTATTCATTCTTCCCATCAACGGAAACATATTTAAAATAAAGAATGGATTCATTCTTGACACATCCTTGACACTATCATCACATCATGTACCCTTACCTTGACCTGTGAAAAAAATTTCAAAAACATGGGATGAGCATAAAAAGCTCAGTAAGGGATATAAAAATATGGAAAGGAAACATCAGTACATGTATACATAGGAATGAAAACTGTTAGTTTATCAAACATCAAGTAGACCGTGTATACTCTATCAAAGTAATACCTTCACATTCATGAAGTAGTAAAAACTCTTCACGGAATAAAGTATCATTAAATACCTTTTTGAAACCAAAGGATTACCATAAAACCCACATAAAGAACACATAACATATATAAAGGTAACTTGGGACATAAACGTACATAAGTGGAATAACGATACGGTCGACTTCTACACATATCACTTAATGGAATATCCATACGGCCAATTTCCATACATACTTAATGGAATAGCCAAACGGCCGACTTCCATACCCAATGCATTGGAGGTTATAACGTAAACACCCATCCTGGTATTCACGGCACCACCCGTCATATGGTTTATCACGTAACCACCCGTCAAATGTCCAAGTACCAATATGAAATCATAAAATATAAAACCAATATAAAGGAATGATAACATTTCCACATTTAAATCACAATATATCATAAATATATTGACATAATACAATCCTTTATAAAAACCATTTTCAATACCAAAATACATAAAAGAGTATGTGGTATTTATTTTATTTTAAAAACATTACGGCTTGTTGAGGAAGCCAAAGACCAAATAATACTCGCGGCGGTGGAAAAGGTTGTTGTCACCGCGTACGTAAAAAAACATTCCTTTTTATCGTTTAGTAAAATGCTTCGTAGAAAAAGATTATTTTTTTATAAAAGTAAAAGTCAAAGGGGTTTATACACCTTATAAAAGAAAGTTGTGTATAAAACGAAATATGCCTCAATGAAAAGAGATTGAGACGAAGTCCCTTACAAAGACGATATCCTTGGTTTAAGGATAAATCAATTACATAATTATGTGTGACAAATGAATATACCAAATATAAGTGGATATTAAGTGTAAAATAATCAAAGGTCATTCACACATATTAAAAGGATGACATATTCAATAACTACATGTTGAACCCAAAGAAATCGAAATTGGGTTAAGAAGTTCCCTTGACAGCCTAACGGCGTCACATCAAAATGAGTTGATGAGAGATAAAAAGTGTATCTCATCACTTGGAAATAAAATTTACATCAATAAGGATATATGATAACATATCCTATCATAACAATATGTAAATTAAAAGACCCAACAAAAGAAGTCTTTAAAAAAAGGAGGGTGAAAGGATCCCTTACCGACTTGGGTATCTTTCAAAACATACACCCCATGAAAGAAGGAAAATAGATCATTGATGTAAATACTAATAAACGAAAGTATATTACAAAAAGAGTATAATAATGGGAAGTACATACACCACTCAAAGGAAATTGTGGCAAATGAAGCATAAATCTCACAGGAATAAAAGTGAGATGAAAAATCCCTTACGAAAACTCGGCAGCCTAACGGCGCCACATAAAACTTCCAAAATGGATTGATGAGAGAGAATAGGGTCTCTCATCATATGAACAATAAAAATTACAGTAAGAGTAATATAAAAGAACACCCCAATAACAAGAAATATGATCTTTAAAAGGAATGACCTAAAAGAGCATACTTAAAAAGAAAGAGAGGAGTAGGATCCCTTACCTCGGGTCCGACTTGACTCGATCGTTCTTTAACGTCCTGAATAATAAAGTTGAGTTAATCTCTACTTTCTTAAGAACCTTTTTCAAGTTCATTATTCCTTTTATACCATGTTATGAACATCATGTAATCATTTAAGTTAATAATGTTCATTTTGTCGGTATTTGGTTCTTAAGTCAAAAATAGACTTCTTACACTTACATGTTGTTAATTTGTTCAAAGGTTCGTTATATCCAGAATGATATTAATGATTTGGATAACATATACATCATATATATTCATCATATACATGTATTTATAATATTACATCACATTTAGAGGTAAGAAATGAAATGCACCGTTCATGGAGACTGTAAGCCGTACGTACGCATGAACGCTACTTCCATTTCTATTTCGTATTTTCTGGAATGGAATCATAATTATATAAGAGTATATTATAATTCCAGTATATTATCATATATAATATCATTAACTTTATCCTTTAAACATCCCACATATGGTATTAATGAATGAAATCTCTTTCAGGGGGCGGTAGTCCGCACTTCCTAAAATGAAGATATCGTGTTTACCCATAATGGAAACAATAATGGTATGCCATAAATAAATAAATACAGAAGCTTAAGAAAATAATAAACATATTATATATCATATATAAAAATAGTGACATCATAATGGCCTCCTTTGAAGGTGTTAAGTGAGTATTGAACAATCTTCGTTTCGGGAGGCAGAATTTCACCATCCACGGAAACCGTATGTTCTTTAACCATTTGATGTAGTTGTGTGAGAGTTTAGCTCGAATAAATCATATAACAACATCCTAGTATATTGAATATACTAGTGTTTTTACAAAATAAGTAAATAAAAAGAGTTTAGGGGGTTGTAGAAGCAAAATAAAACAAATGAACATGAGAGAATGAATTACCATTAAAAGTGTAACTCCTTTTGATTTGAGCCTAAAGGGTTCCTTTGAAAGGAATCTGCCCAAAGGGAATACTCTAGGATGAGGAGAGGGATGTGGAGAGAGTAAATGGGCAGGGTATGGCCGATCCAAAGGCTTGAGGAGTGTGTGAAATGAGGTAGAGGTGGGGGACTTTTATAAGAGGAGAGGAGGGGCACTTTTGGAAATCATGAAACTATTATTTTATTTTCAAAAGTTTTTCGAATTTTAAGGACCCACATTGATATAATTCGAAGATAAGATGATAAGGCTTCGAAATATTTCCATCCAATAGGTTTTGGACATGTTTAGGTTTTTGATATTATATTATCTTTCCATTTTATTTAAATCGTTAAATAATGAGGTCATCGCTGCATCATGATGATGTCATAAATAATTTAATTTATTTAAAGTCTAAAAATTATAAAAAAATACTATGATGTAGGAAATATTTTTATCTTTCCAAATAGTATTTATAGACAAAAATATGATTAGTATAACCCCTTCTAAAAATTGTTTTAGTAAAACAATTTATGTTACTGTCATTTTCACCATTATTTAAAAAAAGGCATTAAAGTCATTATCTCACCCAAGAGGCTCCATAGGGTCCCCTAAATCGACCCATGGGTTGTCTTGGTAGGACATGACTCATACAATAGGGGTAGGACAAGTGTCATGGTGTTTTAATATTTTTATAATATCATTTTTACCTTAAATTACACTAATTACCTCTAATCGCGATTAATGAAAAAAGTTACTATTCACCAAAAATTTATTTTCATCCCCTTGAACCAAATTTTACATAATAATGAAAACCATGTATGTCGGATTTTCAAAATTCAGTACACATTAGTGGTAATATTTCATTTAACTGAAAAATCAGTTTGCTTGATTACCACTTAGTGGTTTCACTATTCATCAAAAATTGGAGTTTTTCAGAAAATTACAAAAAATTCACCCTAAGCTATATTTGATATTCCGAATTAAAAAATGAAGTCTATTTTACAAAATTCAAAACATATAAGTCACATTAATTAATTTAATAATTAATTTCCGCTGTCAGAGCAAATAGCGTGTTTTTATAAAACAATAAGTATCAAAAGATTGGCACCAGTTTAAGTCTAATTTCAATGTGAAATTGATTCCAATGACCACCATTGGATTAAATGGTAAAAATATATTCAGATTACACATTAAGACCAATTAAAAAGATAATCTAATTATATAAATAAATTTTATTAAAAAGAGGCTTTGAATTTAAAATACAACATTTTACACTATTCATTGAAAAAATGAACTTTATCAGAAAGATACAAAAATTTACACAAAGTAAATTTTGATGTCCCGATTCTCAAGAAGAGTTTTATTTGGTCCAATAGAATGTATAAGAGTGAACAAAACTATATTTAATGACGGTTCGCCATCAAAAGGCGATAAGTGAACCTTTAGTGAAAACTAGGGCATATACGCCTAAAAGTGAATTCTTTCCGTATTTTAAGCCTTTATCGTTTATTGGATAAATGTAAAAACATTTAAAAACATATATAATCATATTTTAGTTATTTCTATCCATTCTCACCAATAAAACGGCTACATGTTAACTTCCATTTAAAATAATATTATTTTATTATTAGAGTGCAACATAAGATTCCCAAGAAAATTGTTGTTGCGTGTTGGGTACGCCATCGAGCATAGCATCCCCTTTAAAGTCATATTAATATTTTATTCACAAATATGGATAAATATGAAAATTTCATATTCTTTATTTACCTGGGGTGTTACAGTACGTACCCGTGTCCCTCAACTATCTTAGCTATCAACGTGTCCAAGTAGTGTACATCAACATGGGATCTGGTTGTGTATTATAAATTTTCATTTACCCCAAAATGGGTAGACATGCCCGGGTACTCAGCCACATGTCCATGTAGTAATACATCAAATTTATACCCCATAAATGGCATTTACTCCCTTAGACTTCATCTTCCCATAATGGAAACAATACACTACGTTTCACCATGGACTAGACATCATGTAACAAGGTTTTCCCAAATAGAAAATCATCAGATTTCCTAAAACCCCAGTGTAAATCCCCAAATCTATAAGTCATGCCACTAGAAACTATATATGTATAATAGGGTAGTAAAAACATGAAAAAAATAATTTAAAGTGTTTTTGTAGAAAATCCAACATATGTCTTACCTTCATGTTGAAAATGCTGCTGCTTGGAATGATTTGATGGTCCACGACTACCGCACATCAATCCTACTCATCAAGAGCTTCACGGAGGAACCTCCCCCTCTTCCTCTCTCACAATATTTCTTCCTCTACCTCTCCACTCTCGTTTACATAGACAAGGATCCCTCGTAGGGGAATACTTTATAAGTATACCCAATAAAAAATAAAATAAAAATAAAATAAATAGAAGAAAATGAATAAGTAAAGGAAGAAAAAGGGGCCTAAGCCAGGCCCATCACACATTTTAGGTTTATTACTCACCTAGGATAAACATCCCATTATAGACTCAATAGAGGGGATAGAATCTAAATCTGATTATCTGTTGAAAATTAATGACCTAAAGAACCTATACAAATAAATTAATATTTATGTTAATAAATACTAAATAGTAATTATTCCGTGAAAATTATAAGGGCTCAGATTTCTATCGTACTCTTATCCAAGAGTAGAAATCAAATTTCGGGAACAAAAAAGTGTTTGGAAAAATTATCCAAGATCAATTGGTATTGGAAAATACCATTTTACACCCTTATTGGATAAGAAATAAAATATTCATATTTCTCCTCATAAATGTAGTCCAAAAAACATAGGTTCCTACATGATCCCCACAATAAATCATCACTTCCTTTAGAATCCTACTTATAGGATAAGCATTCAACCTCTTAACTCAAGCATATGGACAACAAAGATATCTAGATTTTCCAAATACTAGCCTCATAGCATTCAAAACTGTCTCCAACACAGAATGCATTTAACTATGACCGATTTGGTACTCCCCACTATAGGAATACCATTATGTTTCTACCAGAAACAAAATATGAGAAAATATATCAAATAAAATGAAATGTTTTAACTAATAAAAAGAGTCACCATCCTTAAATGGAAAATGGTGTAATCCATACCATAGGGATTACCATACAACTCTCCTCGAGTGCTATCTCAACATGTCTGATTCCTATGTAGGGAAGAACATTTAGATGAAAAGGATCTCAGTATAGGGATCACACTCACTCAGCAAACTCAAGGAGAATACTGATAGAGCGTGATCATCTCTAATAGAAGTACACTGAGATTCTACCAAAGGAGTGTACCAATCTCTCCAATCCATGCTCACAACCTATAATAAACAAACCAGGATTCAATCACAATTCAAACATCTCACAATAACCCATCATTTCATGATGTCACCTCGACCATGAAGGGACATTCCAGAACAACATCTAGGATCCAATCCCATGACAAGTCTGACAAACCCTTGCCCTCATCTCATACCCATCCACTCACTGATTTAGATTCAAATGATACCATGTGAAACTAGTGTGTTTCTATATCACGTGACTCATACTCAACAAGTCGTCTTCCATAATTCTAAACTAATTGTGGTACAAAGCATGTCTGTTTCAATAAGCTAGAATCTCCCTTATAACTCCTCTTCATGATTGAGCACCGCACCCAAGCCAGGATTTATTCCTAGACCACCTGTCACATAGAATCAATCCAGTGACGAGCTTCAACCCATGCTCTAAATACATAATCAATAGTAGTAACACTGGTCCACTAGTCCAGGAAGCCAAATAGTCTTTTCCACCTAATCAAGTCTTAGAAAACAGGCAACCAAGGTGATTTGTCAAAAGATGAATGGATGACAATTTTTATAACATAATACTCAAGTACCTATCATGACTTGATATCAAAAAGAGCTTAAAACAAATATCTCTACCTAAATATGCATATAAGACCATGAACTAACCGCTCACATAGGCTACACACTAAAAAAGATTTTGACCTACAAGGGATCGATTCTAAACCAAGGGACTCTAGGTCTCCCATCTAGACCTATGGAACAATCCTCACAATTGGGTCATAATGTCTACCCACCTAGCCTAAAAGATCAAAACCTCTCAAAAGAAGATGAATATAATATTGACCAATGAGGATAAAAGATGAATACATGGCTTGTGAGGTCCTGATCCTCTCTGAGCATCCCCAAAAGGTAATTCTCCACAGATATAACAAAGCCAACACAGAAGACAAACATAAATGACACTCATCGGGCATCCTCATACTAAAATACACCTTGGAGGTCTTGATCAAAAAAAATTATACTTTCCATTATAATTGTACTCATCGATCCAATTATATAACCATATACCTAAGAAAAACACCATAAAAGTGATTCAACAGAAAGGATTTGTGTACCATATTGACCTACTACGGTTACTGCACCTCCTCTGCACAAGGACCGAGTCATCATCATCCCAACAAAATTACTCAATTTAGATCCACATAAACTACCAATAATGTGAAATATCTATGTAACCAAGGAAAAAGGCCACAATCATCAGTAAAACCAAAAACAAGAAGGTCTAAATGATGTGAATCCTTAAGCCAAAAATGATGCATGAGATTCCTCTTTCCATTGGTGGCCAAGAGTAAAAAACTATCACGGGCCTCTTACCAATGGCTAAAATACATAGATCCCCTGTAAATCACAACATCCAAAAAACATGTGTATCCCTGTAGGTGAAGTCATATACAACTACAAAATAAAAAATTTGAAAATAAATCTTAAACCCTCAGCTGACAGGAATTCATATTGGAAAACGTTTTCTCATCGCAGCATTCTGATATCCCCCACAGGTTCTAACAAATTCCAAACACTTCTATGTATTATATCCCAAATAGTAATGAATATGAAAAGAACCACCTCTAATACCACATTGAAACATCCAGACCAGAATGCCACTAAATTGGTGCTCTAAGATGGTGGGTTACTAGTCCCCAAGTGCGTCTCCTCATATGCCAGAGGATTCCGACTAGAAGCGAGGTCCTAGGGGGTGATTGTAGGGAGACTATTCACTCAAATTTGAGCAATAATCAGAGGGAAATTTAGTTATTTATTATATAGGGTAGGAAGAAAATAGATTGCAAAAGGTAGTAAAAATCTAAAATAGTTGTAATGGATAATAATAAATGAAATTTCATAAAATCCCAAACAACTATGTCATATAATACAATGTTGGTCACCCATTGGGACAACCATACTAATATAAAGTTAAAAAAAGAAAAATAAATTTAAAGTACAGGGCTCTACAACTAACTCTGAGCTAGACCACTTACCCATTATCTAGACGTTGTCAAAATTCACCAACCTGATCAGAAGAACCCGCTCAAGCATCTCTTCTTGATCATGCAATAATGGACCTCAACCGAATCCAACATACAACTATTGATCATCCTGAAAAGAAGACACAAGGTCTACCTATAAACTGAGGTGCACATGCATGGGTGAGAAAGAATATCAGTAGGCCACCCAAACAGGCAACTTGTAACAGTGCTGATAAAAGTGTGTGCGAAAGCAACTTGCTCAGCCTAGCTGAATCAAAAACAAAATGGTAGTAAAACCAAACATTATCCCACAGTCGATCGTAGGGTCTATAATCCTTGTCAACTAAGAAAGTTCCACCATGGATGTCTACATCTATAATCTTATAAATGTATAGTGTCATACCTATACACATATACATAAATATGAATATTCATTGGCATGTGAAACCAATATAAAAAATCCAACAGTGGGTGAACCTCAAGTCTGGAATCTCGGTCAGCTAGAAATCATATGCAAGGGGATTGATTTGGATGTCATGAAACTCAGGTCATGTAATATCAGATCGATCTATAGGTATGTATTCTCAATCAACATATACCTTATTCATACAATGTTAGAACTAACTATGAGCAAGATACATCACCACAAGGGGATACTCGTCTTACCCCTGGGTTAACATATACTCGCCTCCAATCAATGAATCAAGGATTTTGTATAATGATAGTTCATCCTATAAGGAAATATTTCAAGTAGTATGTCTGGATATCTCATGAGAGTCCATTCCTCATCCCTTGAGTCTTGTCACTAATTCAGAAGAGTTACATTATTCAGATCATATATCAACTAGGCCATGAGCATGTGCAAGGAATTCCTCCAACATAAATACAAGTATCACTCAAGGCGCAGATTTCATTAACCCACTCAGCCTATCAATGGAATCCCTCATTGGATCCATGTATCACTCAGGTTACATATGTCAATAACCCACAAAGACCATCCATGTCATCCCATTACTAGATCCACATATCCCTTAGGGTACAAAAAAATCCAACCAATGAGCACATCTAGGTCATCCCTCAACTGGATCCATTATTCACCCAATGCTAAATTATATTCTAAATCTTATTGAGCTCTTACAATTCATCCCTCAACTAGATCTAAATTTCACTAATGGCATAAAAGAAATCAACCAACTGAGCCAATCCAAGGAATTTCTACAATGTGAATCCAAGTATCAATCAGGGTGCATGAATCATCAGACCACAATGGTTATCTAGGGAATTTCAATATTTGAAATTTGAGTGTCACTCAAGGTACTTAAATAATCATCCCACAGAGCCCATCCATGGAATTCATGTAATGGAAATCAATGTATTACTCATTAAATATTTGTAAACATGTATGGATGAATAGATAGATTCCAGAAAATACCTATGGACATCCCAACCAAATATATATCAATATATATATATAGATGTTGAAACTCAACTGCCATGTCCGAGGTAATAATTTTGGGTATAACCAAAATATCTAAAATGACATGGATCAGAAACGTGATCTGAGGATAAAAATTCAGGCCTCCTAACATGAAGAAATATTCCTCACATTAAGCTCAACATCCACCAAATGGGAAGAACCTTTGGTAGAAATCACTATATCAGTAACAATCTTGTCAAGAATAATCAAACGAGTAAGAGTGGCTGGAATTCCCAACTCAACACTCCACCACAACACCATTGTAGGACTAGTTCATCACGGTTCTATGGTGACATCCGAACACCATCTCTTCCCAAAATCTACACACAACTTATCATCATTCATGAAATGGTAACCCGCTAGGTCCCTCAAGTAAAACACATAGAGGCATCCTACTCTATATCCTCAAGTGAACACTCACAAGCGATGGAATCTTACTCAGGATCCATAGATGTAATAGTAAAGGATGAATCCTATACGGGATCCTAAAAATCACTAGAAAAATAGAGGCATCATACAGGGGATCCGTGAAATAATAGAAATGTGAGGGATCATAAAATGGACTACCTATATTAGTACACAAGGAAATTCATTTTTCAGGGGATCCTTAAAAGTATTTGTTCTCATGGCCTCATCGATCATAATGTAACGTCTCGCAAGGGGAACTTCCTAAACAGAAATCCACACAGGCATCAGTAACAAGAGGTTTCCCAAGGTTTATCTTAGATCAAGATCTCAAATAGGTAGTTCCGAACACCAAACATATCATTTATGCCTTGGTCTCAATCTCATTAGACAACTGAATTTGATTACTAGAGAAAGAACCTCTCTTTTATGGTATAATCCCCAAAAGACCCATTAAGAGTCTACATCCCAATCCTTGGGTTTCACAATCACGATGTACATGGAAACCCACTCAGAATGGACTGCTCTTGAAGTCCAACTCTAACTATGAGGTAGGAAATCATGAATAACCATCAAAGGGTTACAATGGGACAATACACATAATGTGGAGACCAAAAAAGAAGTGTAACCCGAACCTGCCACATGGGCATGTATTCTCACTATCCTAGGCGTGTAGCACCCAAGGTACACGGTGTGTAACAAGGATATATGGTTTGTAGAATACATGGGGTAGATGCCCATTTCCATAAACTATATTTTCCATCTACTTGTCCAAGTCGTCTACTTCTTTAGGGTATGCTACCCTACCTGGGGTTTGGTCGTGTACTCTACATGGCCATGTACGCATACATGGGTAGATATACCTGGCTGCTTAGAACATGGCCATGTACTAGTACACAACATGTATACCCTATACACAAAGTGTAATAACATAAACATTAATTTCCCAGAATGGGAAGAACAGAAAACATGTCACCTAGGACTACAGAATGTCTAGCTCGGTTTACCTTAACGAAAAACCCTCAGATCACCTATAACACCCATTTAAACCCTCTAAATCAGTAGATTAGGCCACTAGGGACTGTATAAAAGACTAATAGGGATATAAAAACATCAACCAACAAATGTAAAAGGGTTTTGGAGGGAATCATAAAACATTCATACCTATAAGTGGAAGCCAAAGAATCATGGATCAATTTGACAGTCTACGTCTTCCGCATGATGATCCACCTCATCGAGAGCTTCTTGGGGGCACCTCCCTCTATTCCCCTCTACCTATAATTCTCCCTCTCCCTCTTATATCTTGGTCAAATAGAGAGAGATAACTCATAGGGGTATATTCAAGGAGTATATGGAATAAAAATCTAAATAAAAAGAATATAAAGTAATGAAAATGAAAAGGAAAAGAATAAAAAGGTGTTTAGGCTGGCCCTTATGGCCAACTTAGGTTAATGCCTCAACTAGGATAAAAATATCATTCCAAACTCAGTGGTGGGGAAATAATATAAATATAATTCTATGTTAAAAATTTATGACCGAATTAACCTATAAGAATAAATTAAAATTTCATTTAATAAATATTAACTATCAATTATTCTAATTTTTTTTAATGGCATAGCTTTCATCCAAACTCTATTACACGGGTAAAAAAACATATTTTGGTACCAAAAAGTGGTCATAAAAATTATCCTAGATCAACTGGTAGGGTAAAATACCATTTTACACCTTTATAGGAATCCAAAAGAAAAAATTATAATTTTTTCTCAAAACTAATGTCCGAAAAAACAGGGTTACTTACAACAACATCATGAGAACTTAAAGGGTATAAAATCACCAAGAACTTTTCTCATATTAAACCATACCCATGTAAAAAACAATTTGTTACTAAGGTGTGGATATATTATCTTCCAAATTGAATAAAACATAGTTTTCTCTACATGTCATCGACACATCAAATTTCCATGTGACATTGATGCTCATCCAATATTCTCTAAAATGGTCCTACTTTTTGGTAAACCTTATTGTGTAGTGGTTGAATAAATCAATGTACCACATAAAAAATAAATCTAAAATTATAGGTAAATATAACCATCTATGCCTCTCAGTACCTCATTCGAGTTTGAATGGTTTGGTTTCTCACCTACAGCCTCTCATTCCATTTTGTACAATAGAGGCTACGAACCATCTCTCATGTATTCACCTAAAACATTGATTTCCCCAACATCCACTTGTTCCATCGCACATGGGTTCTCACATGCACACCCTTATTGGTATGCTCAAATGAATGGAGCATGAGCTCAACCTCCAAAATTTTTGGAGTCTTCTCAATTTTTTTATTTGAGTGGTCTTGACCATATTTTTTCTTCCTAAAAAATAACATTAAAATGTTATCAAATATACTATGGAATATTCAACATTTTTAGATACCTTTTAGTAAGAAATGATCTCCTCTATAGTGTAAATAACTACCCTATGTAATAGAAATCCTAAAATAAACACATTCTTTGATGTGGAAAAGGATCCATGAAATAGTGTATATCTTTTAAAAATAAAAAATATTCAATAGGTTACAACCTATCTAATAATCACATAATAATCCTTCTTCACCTTGTCATCTACTAAAATATTCAAAATATTTCTTGGGGTTTTTTCAAATACTCTTTCCCTTGGGTTTGCTGATAATTCTAGACAAATGATCAAAAACATATACTTTACTTTTGAAATCACATAAAAAACCAAAACATAAAGATGATAAAATTCCCTCAATGAGTACTCTGGTGATTCATTGGTCATAAGCTCTTAGCTCATTTGAGACAAGAATCGATGTAAAAAATAAGATTTAAATTTTTTATCTTGGATATAATAACACATCACTTCATTTCCAATATTAAACCCCCATAATAGGACACCAATACCTAGATTTTTAAACAAATTACTCTCTCCCTCATTATATTTTTCCCCTAAACATATTATTGCCCTATTTCAAACTTGTATTCATCTTCTCTTTCAATGAACCTATAGATCACTGCCTTGTATTATCAAAAAAGAGGATTAAATACACATATTATTAAATGAGGGAAAATCGTACCATACTATTAATGAAATTCCTATAGGTAAGTGGTGGTTCCAAACTAGAGTCCCACTAGAGATATGGATCTAGTTCGACTCCAGGAACAAACTAATGGATTTTAAAATAATGTTTGGGGGAATATTTAGTTATGATATCAATATCTTGATATCATTTTAGCATATATACATTTTAAAAAAATTATAGCTTAACCATTTAATTCTATAAAGGATACATTATTTCGATGTCCTGGGTCCTTTATTATTGAATTGGATTTCATATAATTTTTACAGCACTAATGTTTTCACACATAGTCAAAATTGGAAATTCCAAATCAATACCAATTTCTTCTGGATATTGCTGCATCTATATCAACTAAGTACATTTTTGAGATTCCACCACATATTTGACTGTACATTAATTATGTATATGAATCTTTTTTATATACATTTCCAAAATATCGAAGAGCTTCTCATATAGAACAGCCCAAAAGAGGTATATTTTCGATCATATAAAAAATTTTCCCAATCAACATCCATAAATCCCACCAATTATTAATGTAAATAACTATAATACTATATCCCATAATACATTTTATTATTGATATAATGAATTATCTATCTCACATATTTCAGGTGACTTCCCTTGGGAAAATTCTGATATCAAGATTCTTAACTAATATCCAATTAAATGTTAGGAGGAGTGGCTATAAATTAGAGTAGAAGGCTGATAATTTCATTATAAACTATCACATCCACTATCTCAACATTATAATGATTATAACATTTCATCTTGCCTTATCGATATTTTCGGTTGGTTTGAAATATGAAATTTGATGTCGATTCAAAACCACCTTGGCATATGTTTTTTGGAGATAGATTTCACCCCATTAATTTATATCACTTGCAACCCAATGAAGAATGAAAATTCACTAATTAAACACATTTAAAATTATAGCCTCTAAAAATATGAAAATTTTGTTTATTATATCAAAATTTGATCCTAAATATATTATCTTATCAACGTATATATGTAAAATCATCGACTACCCTTTCAGAATTATGATATATATATTTTTATCAAATCATCCTCACCAATATTACATAGGTATGGATCTAACCTTGAGTACAAAGACTATAGTTTTTGTTTCATCCTGTATAGTTCTTTTCCGAACCGTCAAATGTTAATTTCAAAATTATATATGTGGAACAAAAATGATTGTCTGATATAGACATACTTTTTACATACACCATTAATTAATACTGATTCGATATCAAATTTATACACATTCAAACCCTTATGCAAGTTATGAAGGAAAAAATAATCTAATAATTTTCAATTAGGTCGGAATGAAAAATTTTCATCAACATCAATCCCACCAATTTGAAAAAATCCCTTTCTCACAAGATTTTTTGTGTTTCTTTTCAAAATCCAATATTCATTAAGATTTTTTTGTAAGACCCTATTGGTTATAAACATATTTTTATTTTTTTCCCTTAAAATGATATCAAATGTAAATAACTTATCAATTTGATCAAGTACATCATTCCTGGATTTGACCCAACATGCATCAAGAGAATAATCATAAAATGATTTTTGTTCCTCCTAAAACAGTGGTGAATTTTCTGATGTCACTTCATCCTTTAAGTTTGAATTAGGGTTGTCAGGACATACCCTATTTTTTATCGATTGTTTCTTGATTTATTGGAATGTTTAGTTATACTAGATATTTGTTGATGTATTCTTCTCATAATAAAACATTTCAACAGTGTTTTTATCCCTCCAAAATCACCTTGATTTGGACACTTCGTATTCACCTTATACCTCACCATTTTCACTAATCTATGAATCTTTTACACATTATTGGATGAAATATTCTTTCCATATTCAACAATATACTCATTTTTATCCAAATTCTAATAATAAAATTTTATTATTTTTCTTATCTTTTTTTATAATCATTATTAAATTCTCATGGATTAATATAAAATAAATATCCCTTCATCTCCCCATGACTCAAACATTATATTCATCCCCTTATTCAAAAAGTAGCATTTACTTCTGAATAACCAAGAGTATTTTAGTGTGGGTTTATTTTCATTCAATAAGTAATATAGGTTCTTGTATTCATTAGGAAAAGAAAATTCTCAACTATATACGTACACCGCTTTCAAGATCGTTTCCTTCCAATACCTCTCTATTATGGACTCTTCAATGAGAAAAATTTGGTTTATGTAGTCAAGGATAATTTTTATTATTTCAATAAATACATTTTGTTGAAAAGTTATCATAACTAAAACATGGTTTAGAACACTATATTTCACTATATAATTCTTCACTTATGAATTTGTGAATTACGTACCATTTTCAGTTTAGAACATCTAAAATTTCAACCACAAATTTTTTTAGCATATATTCAATATAAATATATGTAGTTATAGACTACATACTTATGTGTAATCACTATAAACCAAGCCATCCTATTAAAATAATCATTAAAAATCCTAATAATTCTTCCCATATAATTATTTAGGAGTAAATTTCTACTAAACATCTACAAGAACTTCCTCCTAAATTCATTATGACTTCCCTGTCTTTGGGTTGAATATATTTTTAACTATTTTTCATTTTTGATAAGAGTCACATGTATATGTGAGATTAAAAATTCTAGGTCCTCCCCCATTGTTTAATATGTTTTTTAGTTATCTTCGGCTTAAGAAACAAATATTCTTATGACATAATTTATTTTTCACCACATTTGAAAAAATGTTATAGTTTTCTTCACTAAGGGAATATAGTTTCCATTTCAATCATCTTCCTTTTATAGGAAATTTATCTATCCTTTTGTTTTATAGTTCACCCCTTATTTCCAAATTCCATTACATGTCTTGAGATACACAAATAACTCACATTGAAAACAAATTGTAAACATATTTCAACATAGAGTACATCTGCCTTCGAGATATATTTTCCACCAACTATTTCCTTCTCGAAGAAAATTATTTTGAGTACTTCATCACTTCCAAACTGAACCACTCCACCTTTCACATATTTAATTCCAATAAAAATATTTTTTCTTAATCATGTGTGAGTTACATATTAAATCCAAATATCAAAAATGGGACCTATCTATTTCCTTTAATGAAAATTCATTATCATTTTCCTTCTCATACATTTCCACTTCTTCAAAGGCCATTAAGAAAATTAGTTGAATGTTTGATACTCTCAAGGCTATTTTGAATCAACAATTTATCTTTCTTAATTCAAAATAATAAATTTGTTTGCATATTTAAATGTGTTTTATTATGTTCTCTGATATTGATTCCCCATCCTTCGAGTCTCATGAGGCACTTCTCTATTTACCCTTAATGCATAATAGGGAACATTTTTTCATAATCTTCACCAAAATAATAATAAACAAATATAAAATGATGTTTATTTTTTTTATTTATCTTAGAAAATTTTTCATAATAGATCATACATATTGGATGTGTCACAATTTTACATAGCAATAAAACCTAAATGTTTTCATTCCCTCATTTCATTTTTCCTGATAAGTAGGATTTTGACAATCTCCCACATTCATTGTCCTTCAAAGAGTTTATCCATGTTTCCTAACATGAGGCAATGTTGTCTTCTCCATTTTATTATACATTATAATTTTGAATGTGAATTTTCTCCTTGGTGATTACTCATTTTACCTTTTTATAGTTAATGATGACTTGTTCCTTTGATAAATACGATACAATGTTGGGAGTGAGGAGTCTCTCTTGTTTCCCACACTTTTTTCATCTATCAATGACATATTCATCAAGTTATTCAATAATATTGACCTTTTCTTGGATTATATTGGATTATTCCTCAGTGATTTATGCATGATAACACAATTTTATTTTTTATTCACTTAGATTCTTGATTTGATAGAAATTCAATATTTTAGTTACTCAATATCATCAAATAAATCTAACTTATCTTCCATCAATTTGTGTAGATACAACATTAAGTCTTAAAGAAATTAATTTTCTTCCTTATTTTTATCCATCTAAATAACATGTTCTTCAGGGGACATATCCATATCAACACTCCCCAGAACATCATGGTTTTAAAAATCATTGTCATTAATTTTTAGTCTTTCGATAAAAGTTGTTAATTTATCTTCACCATGGTCTCTACAATCATTAATTTCTTCCACATTAGACCCATCCAAACATCCATCATCATGAGATAGAATCTCTTCCACTTGAATTTTTTTTTGTGTTTTTCTCTAGATTTATCATTTATAAAAAACGTCTTCATGGATTCATCAAACTTTTCAAGTTGAATATTTCAAAAAAAACATAGTAATGAGATAACCTACACTGCCAAATAATAAAGGAGAAAGTGGAAGATTTTGATTATAATTACATTTACCAACATAAGTTTATAGGAAATATAATCAATCACACAATCTAACTCATCTTCATAAGGATTTACATTAAAAATTATATTCCTCTTATATTAAAATTAATTTTTATGTGAGTTTTCATTCACCGTGAACTCATTTCCATCATTTTCTATTTAATTTGGTCCAACTATGTTATAAAGGGTATCTAGTAATTTATCAATTGGATCCTTATCCTAAATTTTGTCACATTGTAATTAAACAATGGTGGATGTATTCTGATGATATGTTTTAGAATCATGTCATCATTAATATCCTCTTATGACCTCACAAGTCTTAAAAAAAGAATATTTAGATGATCTAAAAATGAATCAACTGTTTTGTTCATATATATCCATAGGCATTCACCTTCATTCATTAACCTGTGAATATTTTATCTTGTGATTTGGAATCTCTTGTAAAAAAATTCATTAGTTTTTCCAACATGGATTGATAAATTTTGTAGTATTTTACCATGATGGATACCAGGATTTCTAAGGAACCCCCGAATGAAATGATCACCTTTTCATCCACATCCAGTTATCTAAAGTCTCTTTCGGAGATGGATTCACATTCCATTATTCACTATAATACAAAGAATACTTACTATGTACATTTTAATTGCATATGATATGAAGAGTTTTTTCATCATGTTCTTGTATACGTATAATTTTTTAACTATAAATATTATTATGAATTTATAATTTTCAATTAAAACTGTTTCCCTGATTCAATGAGTTAAAACATCACCCCAGAAACATATTGTGTGGTACCAATTTTTTTCCATAATAAACGAAATTTCCTTTAGAGGTGGTGAATTAGGATATTAAATAGTTTCGGCCATAAATCCATCGATCATGAAATTTTCTTCTCAATGTGTGGAACACAACTTTTCTCTCCCTTACAATCTATATAAAAGAGTTGAAGAAATATATAGCACAAATAGATTTCTAGTTGGTTCACCCTAGAAGAGATAGTCTAAGGAGCATAAAATTGATGATGTTTCAACAGAACAAAATTAATAGATTGAACCTCATCATTTTTTACTATAGAGTCTTCTCACTAAATCTCTAGTCTCACAGTTCAAACAGCATGAGAAATGTAATTTCTTCCAGAAAAAAGAATGAATTCAGTATTCCCATTATCATCATATTGATCTTCAACATAAATATAATATTTAAATAATATACATTACATTATGTATATCTTCCACACCTTCTGATAACGTTACAATGAGATTAAATTCCTTTAAATTTTTCCGCTTTCTATATTTTTAGATTTTAGGTAAAAGAAATTAGATCTTCTATTAATGTTCTATCTACTTATGGGATCATATATTCCATTTTTATTTAAATACAATGGTTATCAATGAATATACTATTTGTTTTATTGTTCCAATTGTCTCATAAAATTAGTAGTACTATAATGTTATATTAAATCTAAATTACACGCTTAGAGATCCAAAAAAATAACATCATTTGTTTTTGGTTCTGACTGAAAATTACAGCTTGTTGAAGCATCCTTGTTGTGACGTGGTCTACTTTTTTTATGGTGTAACATTCCCCTTTATAGAAATACCATCATGTGGTAATCTTCACTATTTTTAATACATAATTTTATCAAACATCACTATGGATTTGATAACCATACTACTACTATGCCACAAGTAGTTGATCATATCAATAAAACTCATGTCTTAACTGCTCCATTAACTCTCCCATCATATCTAACAATATCGCTTATAAATTATTGACACATAGAGTTTATTATGGTGTAGTAAAATAACTACATTGTGAGATATTTTATGATCATAAATCCTTGTTATTATTGATTCTATTATATCTGAACCCACCATTACACAAGGTGTATTCACAATAATGACATATTATTTTCCCATAGTCATATAGAATAGTAATCATTTAATGTATATGAGACCTAAAATTTTCTTGTGGCATTGATTCTTGGAAAACCTCTTTAAAATGTTCATAAATTATGGTACACGAACTTTAGGATTTTTGTAAAACTCATTATACCACATATGAAATTCTTCCAGAATTATAGTACCATATAAGATTGGATGCTTATCAGTATCTCATTTTAGTCTAAATAGAACATGTTCTTTCTTATAGCCACATATTTCACCTGAAACATGAGTGGATAAGTAGTCAATATCATATTTTTAGCATTCCTGGGGTCTTAACTCCCATGAAAATCTTTCAACACACATAGGTGCTCACATGCACACCGCTACCGAAATGCTCAGAAAACTAACACCCGAGCTAGTACACCATCTTTTCTATAATATTATCAAGTGTAGGAATTCAGGGGGATTTTCCATTTTTTTAATAATTTCAAACATTATAACAGTATAATCAAAGAGAATATGATGTATTAAAAATTATTATTTATCCTTTAACTAGTTTCATCTCTCCTCTCATCCAAAATAAAATACACTAAGTCATAGAATTCCCAAAATCAACACATTGTATGATGTGAAGTTAGATAAGAATTGTGGGATATGTATTTGATATATAAATCTTTATAAATAGAATAAATCCTTTACAAGAATCACTTTATTAACCTTCTTCACCATTTCAATAAATCCAACCTTTATAAACATCTAAATGGGTATTCTCCAATAAATACAGAGAGACTGGGAACATATTATATTGGATATGATTCTTGGGTGAAAATGTATTGATCAATATAAAACCTATATGCGAGGACACATTATGGAAAACCATTGGTTTCATGATTTTTAATTATTAGACTTACATGTTTTATATTCAAGGTTGTGGGAATTGATTTTCTATATTACAGATTATAATCGATATAGTTGATTTCTTCTCCATGGGAATCCAAACATTAATCGATGGAATATCAAACCCAAGGAAGATTAGTGTGGGTCATGTGGGGGATATGATGAAATTCATACTATGATAATATAGTCTATATTTTCTAGGGATCCACCTATGGTAAGGCCATGTCCACGGAACACACATTTTTGAAGCTGATGTTGATATGGGATATGACAGATTAGTTTAAAAATGATATCTCATTGCATTGAGTAATGGTATCCATTGATATTAATTACTTGAGATATATGGTATAGAAATATAGTTTCTATATATGTGGTGGGGAAAATAAATCCGGTGAGAATTGGTGATACAATATGGGCCAGGGTGTGAGCTTGGACCCATTTTTCATGTGATTGGTCCCCATTCATTATTTTGCAATTTATTTTATCAGATGTATATTTTTCTAATGATATTTCATTATTTTGTACCTATTTTAAATTGAATGACATTTTTTATTGTTGTTTGAAATTTTTAATTAATTGTCGATCCCACTTGGATATTTTTTATTTATTTTTAATATTATCATTAATTCCCATGATATTTTCATTTTTTGTAATTTTTTGAGTAATGAAATGAATAATGGGATATTTGGGACTCTATTGAGTGAGTAATCAAGGATATGGTGGACATATATGAGATTACATTGGCTATGGAGACAGTGGTACTGTATTTTACATTGTCGATACATGTGGGTATATGTGTCTTTAATTTCAAGAAAGTGGGACTTGGCCTGATATTGGTGTCAATATTGGTGTGTGTGTGTGTGTGTGTGTATTATAGTTACAATTTTACATTGGTATGGATTATATGATCGTAAATGGGATATATTTCTAAGTGGGTATAGTTGTACTCACCAAAGACTTTCATGCACTACATATAGTCACATGTATCCAGTTGATCGATAGCACTCAATGAGTCTAGGAAATCATAGAAACTTTAATGGGTTGTTTGAATCACCCATACCAATGTACATGACATTGGTTTCGTGGTATGTGGGAAAACAATCAGGTTTCATTTTCCAGAATTTGTATCAGGTTAGACATATATGCAGGGATAATGATGATCATTATATCAGACGTTAATGATTCATTTGGAGATGGTCAAGTCTATTAGGCTAGAAGTCATTGTATTTTTTAGTGGAACTATAAATTTATGAGTAGAGGCTATATACTATGTATATTACTTTTTCATTCCTATGATTTATATCATAATATTTCCTCTTTGTTATTTGGGATGCATCATGTATACTATTTACTTTTGCAATATATATATTGAGATCTCAACACTGATATCAATTTGATTTTCAATAAGTTAAGGGTATGATTAACATTTAGATGTGTCAAATATAATATTTTATACATTTGGTCAAAAAAAATATGAATTTTATTTTATTTCATAGTATCCCTGTGGTTTTTTCAAGTCCACTCTATTAGTAAAAAGCGTCTTGTATATATAGAGTGATGACTAATGTGATGTGGTTACTCGGTTAACTTAAAAAATAGGTAAGCATTGTCATGGAATTACATAATATGTATAAATTGACTAAAATAATACTTATGATGATTTATCCAATTTAATAAAAAAATATATAATGATGAAGAGAATAATTTGGAAACAAATAATATTTCAAGTGTTTTTACGTAAACCTCGCTATTAGTGTTAACATTATGCTTTGTATTAACAACATTCATTATGTTTAATTAAATATTTTTTTGTATAAATATGTTCACTATATAAATATGGTGTATAAATTATTTTATGAGGGAATAATTTTACCATAATCAATTTCAAGTCCTTGTGAGAAACCTTGATAAATTAAAAATTTGTTATATATCACAACATAATTATTATCAATTTATTTATTAAACATATTTATTGATAAATAATACGTAAATTCCTTATAATAATTTTATTATCAACCCAAAAACCTAATGATTAGGATGTGAGTCTAATTTTTCATTAGTTGAAGACTTTTCATTTATCCCAATATAGTCTTTAATGGCATTCATTTACTCCTTTATAATCTGGGACCCAATCAAGAATATCAACTTACAAATTACATGAGAATGTAACATTAACAATATATATTAATTTATTCCAAAATATTTTTTTGAAAATAAAATTTAGATTAATTTTAAAATACTATTAATTATATTCTTCCAATAAAAATATTTATTTACAAATTTCATGATTTTTTAAATTTAAATTTTTCAGTAGGTTAATTTATTTACATAACCAACATGGGTTGTTTATCTTTCTTTGGATGAATATTTCAATACATGAAACCAAAATGTCTCTCATGACTTAAAAATGGCAAGAACTAATTTTTGATAAAATAATTATAGTTTACTTCAAAAACATGATAGGAAACTATTTCATTTATAGTATATATATTTGATTTTATTACCTATTGTGAATAATTTTTTGTATTAAGAATTTGATTTTATAAATTTTTAAAAGTAATTATTTTTTAAACATCAATTTTACTCATCATTGTGCACAGAAAATATGTAATAATGATATCATTTTTCATAATATTTTTTTGATATTGATGGAAATTCCTATTTTAATAAAGGAAACAATGTTTATCAAAATGAAAATCATGTTATCTTGATATAATTACTTATCTTTTAACTTCTTTATGAAACATTAAAATAAATAGAGAAACATGAAATCATAATATAATTACTTATCTTTTCACTATTGAACACACTTTTTTGTACCGATTTAAAATTTTTAAATTAATGTTTCCTAAGAAGTTGTATACTGATATGTTTTTATCACTATATAAATGATTCAGCTACACCGTGTTTAGCACAAACTTGAGAAACATGATTCTCAGAAATTTTTTCAATTGACATGAAATAATTATTGAAATAATGTGATTTTAATTAAATACCTTTAATAAGATGAATGTTCTTAATATAGTAATCTGAGAATTGTGTTTTTGGGCATATTATTTGAGAAGAAATTTTTTAACATACTAGGTTTCCAGTTGATAATAATTATTTATGTGACTATCTACTATAAAAATCAATTAAAATCATAAAATATCTAAAATATCAATATTCTATGTTAATTAGATCACATATTTCCTTAGAAATTGTTTCCAGAAACATAGGGTATATTGTCCCAACTTATGATAATGAAGGTCTTTTAATTAAATTTCCTTAATAAAAAAAATTCAATTATAAATCAGTACTTATAAGAACCCTTTCTTAACCAACATATCAGCATGTATGAATTTTAAATATTTTTATCATCCTAATTGATTTTCAGTGACCCAAAAATCAATTCATACATTAAATATAGAATGTTTGGTAAATTTCTATTTTTCCATATAGGATATTATTATACATATTTAAACCTAATATAGAGAAGATGGAATCCATTAATGTTTCTCCATAACCAATGTTTTCCCATTATTAATGATTTTTATATAATTTTATTAATGATTTCATTAATAAATGATATCATAGTGATATATATTTGTGTGAATATTTTTGAAACATAATAAATTTATTTGAGAGATAAGAGAAAAATATATTTATTAAAATTCATATACCATCATGTATGCGTATTTATTATCTTTTAAAACACATATTAATTTCTCACTTTAGGTTAAGGTACTCACATGAGTACATTTATATTTAAGGATACTAAAATATTTTAATTTTTTATGTATAATTGGTGTTGTAAGGTTATTTATGAGTCATATATATTTATCATTTTCATATCCCAATTCCATGAAAGTCCCATATAGGTTAGTGAAAAAACCAAATGGGGCTACAAAATACTGGCAGTAATAGCCCACCGGTTAGAAACTAATGATGAGGTTATAAATCCCAAAAAATTGGAGAGATTGTTTTATATTGAAAAAATGAAAGACTATAGAGTAATGTAAAAATCACAATGAAAAATAATAAATCCATGATAAATTAATATCAAAATGTTTTTACAATGCATGAATCTCATGTAACATTATAAAATTAAATACCAAAAAGAATATATAGAAAATAAAACTAAATACTAATAAGGATATGAACCCCATACATTAATATCCCTTACTGGTATATGAAAAAAAACAATTGAACATAAAAATCCTAATATTAAAAATATTCATTTGGATAATTCTTCTTAGAAACTATAAAAACCGAACCTATATTCATATATAGAAATATTTGGGTGCTTATATCAATATAATGAGTATCATATCTCTAAAATAATCCAATATCTATGGAAATATCATTCATGCATAATAATGAAATAATATAAATCCTAAAGACATAATTTTATATCACCTTGCTGTAATCCCAACACAAGGGTAAACTAAGTCAGACAATATGTATTTTCACAACCCAATAGATGATACAAATTCATTATCATTGCAATATAACTAGGAATAATTATGTTCTGAAATGTTTGGGAAATACATATTAATAGATATCTCACTCACACCAAAATATAAATAAAATCCCTTATAAACATCTCCTATAGACAAAGTGACATAGTTATCTAATACTGAAACACAAAACCTTAAAACATGGATATTAAATATTTTTAGATGAATATAAAATACCTAAAAATACAATCTATGCCTCGATAATATATGTTTGGTCTTTTTGGAAACATGGATATATGTAAAAATTGTTCATAATATATCAATACCATATACCACTATGAAATTCATTATAATAACCCTTCTTATAAATATCATACTTAAAACCATTAAACATAAAATAATGAAATAAAACATAAGAAAGGGTTATCTCAGATGATCTATAAAGGTAAGATAGGGATATATCAAAGATCACACAAGAATAACCTAAATATAAGGGCATGAGTAAATGATCATAAAATTTTAAAATCATATTAGCATAACCAAGATCAAAATCATGAGTCTTGTAATATACCTAAGTATTTAATGTGTCATGAATTATAATTCAATCAAATAACATGATAAATGAGAGAATTATATTTTCAAAAGACATTAATGTGTGGAAACATAGTCTTAGAAAATCATTTCTTTTGTCAAGGAACAATGTTAAGATTATCATAGTGGAAGGGGTTCACTACCCATTCCATTTTATCCTTAGTCAAGGTTCACAACCAATAAAATCTTAGTGGAACGATTCTATTAATGAATTGGGATAACTTCCAATTCAATTCCTTATTATCCTATGAGGTATCCATCTTTAACCAATACATTATAGTATTTTATAATTTTTGTCCCACCCATCACATAATCAAAATCCATTCATATGTGTCCCACATTATCATAAATAATTAATCCTAACAACCTAACATAAACCAAAAAAATTAAATGGGTTACATACATAATTAAACAGTTTTTCAAAACATTACCTATGGAAAAGAAATGGATATCAAAATATTTTCATCATAATATAATTAACCAATGTGAAAAAAACAATGTTTCATAGAATCATTGTTAAATTTTCATCATCCTAATCCATACAAGGAATTGAATTGGATGGAATCATTGGTTTATAAACCTAATACATCATATGTTTCATAAAAGTAACATATCATAGATGAAAATTTCCTCTAAATAGTCACTGAAAAATATCTTCAGGTTAATTCCTTTTTCCCTTTGAAATTGCATATTTAAGTTCCTTAATATTTTATAAAATATTACGGAACTTCTTTATTTGAAACTAAAATTTAAAATTTGTTATGTAATCATAAAATAATTGAGAATCCATGATTCTATGAAATTTGGTTCATGGCATGTTTGTTAATATAGGATTCCACTCTAATTTCCATTTAAAAGTCAAAAGTACCTCATTCAGATAATGAAAACAAGACTCCCACTAAGAAAGTTAAAAAAATTAAAAAATGGGTAATAATATACAATAAAAAATATTTTGAGAATATCATAAACATTTTTTAAATATTTTTAGAAAAAAATGGACACAAAATAAAGATGATTTTCAACAGAAAAGAGAAACAACATCAATTTTCAATTAAAAAATTCATTTGGACTCTTCATTTAATAAAGAGAGAAAATGAATGGAAAAATGTAATATATTTAATTAACCATATGAGATAAAAATTCATGAAATTATTTATAGTTATAACATAAAATTTCATCATCCTAAACAAAATCATAAACCATCTTGATAAACATTGAGATTGTAACATAAATCCCTTACCACTTTGGATAATTTTTTAATAAAAACAGATGAATCAAAGAACCATATAGGGATATTTAAATCCCAATGATTTTCATGGGAATAAGGCTAATATAAATTACTTGTAATTTTATAATCTACATAAAAGAAACTACTAGTGAATAAATCATGTGTCTCACATAAATAAATGTGAGACGAAAATCGTTTACCTCAATATTAAATTGATTTAAAAGTCCTATAACCTCATTTATAATAAACATAATTTTATTATAATTACATATATTAATAATAAACGTACATATAATATACTATACGATCCATTTATAATATTTAAACTCCCATTTACAAAAACATCATTATTAAAATACTATATTCTGAGTGTTAACTATTTAATTCTTCATGAGAGTTTAGGTTCTCTTGTTCTGCTACACATACATGATTATGGTTACCAAACATTAATAATTTTAAAAACATTATAAATATCATAAATATTAATTATATATATATATATATATATATTTACACTCATCTATAAAATATAGAGATAAAACAACAATTTACACCGTTCAAGGAGATGATAGGCCATACATATACATGAATGTTGTTTTTTATGGAAGGAATAAAAGAAATGAAAACAATAATTCACCTTTATAGGATGTTTTTGTATCAAATATATCTTATATATTCATTAAATCATTCATCATTTACATTCATGAAAAATGAATTAGTTCTCTTGGTGGTCGTGGTTGTCCATACGTATGCAAAGGTAAAGTGACAATTTTCCAAGGGATGGGAAGAAGGTGGACTATTGTTTTCACAATATCATTATAATTAATTATTTAAAATATATTAATGATATAATTTTATAATATATACCATTTATTTATAGAATTTATACGAAGAAATAAATTTAAAGTGGTTTAGTAAGACATTTACCTCTTCTTTGGTGGGACTCCATTAGATTTCTTCTTAACAACCCTTGGAATGGTCATTCAAGAATACCATTACATATAATTCATGAATATATAAGTTTATAAGATCTTTGGAAATGTTTCTATTAATATATAAGGATCACGTATTGGGAATTATTAAAGATTTTAGTTGAACTTTTATAAGTGAGGATATGGGCACAGTTTTTGTAACTTAATGTATTAATTTAATATAAAGTAATATTCAAGGAAAATGGAATTAATATAATATTTTTAAAATATGAGAATATTATTAGTCCAATTTATATCATATAAAATATTTTTTACTTTTTTTGTTATGTTTACCCTTCTTACTTGTTTTTAACCCACTATTAGCCCTTTTGACTATTATCAAGATATCAATTTTGTTTATTCTTTATGGGTCAAGTAACTTTCTATAAAAGTATAGATGACCCATAAATGGGATAAATTGTATATGACCAAAAATATAACAATATCATTACCGTGAAGGATATTTTTATTAATTTTAAACAATTTAATAATCTTCTATTATAAAATATAATTAATGACATTTTTGGAAATACATATAATTTTTTATATTAATTTCTTCATTACCCATGTAAAATAATTCTAAAAGAACATTTATTTTATTTTAACGAATATATGGTCCTTAAATAATCCTTTCATTAAATTATTTATAGGTTTAAATATCATTTAAAACCTTATCATTCATGTAAAAGTCTTTGTTAACCAATTTTAATCATACCGAGGGTAATTAATTCTTAAAAATATAAATGTTATGATTTTACATAAAAGGTAATAATAGGATGATAAATGGAAAATGGAAGAGATTTGTGACAATATATCATTCTACTTGTTTTATTTAGATATTTTTTTTGTTTTATAAATTATTAAATAAAATATATTTTACAGAAAATACTGGTGTTGTCATTATTAGAACAATTCGCATAATTTGACATTGAAAAAAACATTACTACAATAGAATTTAAATATAAACATGTCATAGAACCATAATATTTAATATGTATCTTAAAAATTCTTAATACTCTTTAACTCACCCAAAAAATGTTACTTGTAAATTTTTTAAATTCATTTAATAAATTTTTTATTGTTTTCAAAACCCCTGTGTCGGCATTGGGTAAACATTTAAGGTAAAATTTTCATTAATATAAATTAATAATTAGTTAAATTTATAAAAAAAATATTTTTAAAATAAAATAACAATTTATAACATAACAAATATTTTTAATCCTTTTCAAAAAATACTATAGATACTAGTAGAATGAATTTAACATTCGACTATATTCATTACATTAATATTATAATGTTGAGAATCAAATCCCAATGTAAAAAAGGTCATATTTTAGATTATGGGATGCTTGTAGAATATATATACATATACAATGAAATAAATTGTGGGTTTTTAATGAATTTGAATACTTATCACATTAGTTTTAACCCTAATTTACCCATTTTACCTTTATCAGGGTAATAAAAATTACCATGATTAATTTTCATATTTCAAAAAATCTATGTTAATATTACTACATAATATTAATAATACTTATTAAAAATAAGAATTCAGTATTATCAAATTAAATTCTTATAATTGGTTGAATTTAATATATTATTATATCCATAAAACCCGATGAATATAACTTTTCTTAAAAATTATTTTTTAATTATAAAAATGTTTTTAACCTAAACTCTAACATAAATTTTTTTAAATTAACATAATTGGATTATTCATAATATATGATAACTAATATTACTTCTAAAACATATAATTATATTTTATTTTTAAAATTCTTCAAAATAATAATATTTTCAAAAAAAATATTATTGTTCACTCTTCATTAAAAAATCCAACCTCACAGAAACTTTTAAGAATTTACAATAAGATAAATTTTACATGAAAATTTAAAAATAATATATAATTATTATAATGTATAATTTCAAAAATTTATATAAATTATTTATTTTATTCTCTCACCAAAAGAAATTAGAAACAATTTTGAAAAAAAAAATAGCTTGACGAATAAAATGACCAGAAATGAGTACCTATTTAATCTGAGTATATAAATAAATTTATATTTATTTGATACATAATATATATTAATAAACCTCATTTCAATGAATATTTTATAATTTTCATACTATAATTGTATTTCATGGTTATTTAAAGCTTGGGTTTTATATTGTATATGTTGTCTATCGTAGTGTACTTTAAAAATATCAGGGTGCTAAACTATCCCGCTATTTATTTAATTGTGTCTTGAAAATTGAAATTTTCATTAGAAATATATGGTTAGATTTTTATAAATTCCTTCATTGAAAACTCTTAATATAAAAATATTTAACAAAATATTCTCTAGAAAATAGGGAAATAGAAATATGAAGGTCATCTAGAATAACATTTTATATGGTTTGGAAATAAGAGTACTTTAGAGATAGTTTATAATATATATATATATATATTGATGAAAAATTAATGTACAAGTATTTATATATAGTGTATATAAAAATTATCACAATAAATTGAATGATCATGAGAATGGTATTGAACACAAAACCATAAATTAATATGGTGTGAAAAAGACCATCGATTCATTAAAGATAAATGTCATAAGAATAATATTTTTGTTTAAAAATAATTTTTCTAGAGTTGAGGAACCACTTTACTGTCTAGAATAATAACATATGAATATATAAGTACATAAAGGGAAAATTTTCAATATTTAATCAATTTGCACCATAATTTCATCTTTATCTCCAAACGATGTGTATTCCAGATTTTTTTTTCTTTCATGAAGAACTAAACCAAAATTATAGTGGATCACATAATATATAAAAGGATAAAAATATATTCCAATTTTATTTAAATATTATCAAAAACAAAAATGGTTACATTAAGGTAAGATAATATCTTTAATTCATAAAACCTCATATCATGAAATGATGTATTTTAATTCGAAATTACCACAACAATGCCAAATGTTCAACTTGGATTATTTCATTAATAAAAAACCATACATCACAATTAACCATAAAAACCTCTAAATTAAAGAAAATTTTAACCAAGAAGGTGATCTCATAAACTTCAACACACATCCCCACAAATTTGATTTCATTCCTCCGAGATAATTTTTCATCCTAAAAACATGTTAAGGATAAAGGTTATATATATCTCAATCCAATTAAGAATATCCCAAAAAATAATTAACCACCACGATGAATCAATATATAATATTATAATGACCTAAACATCATGAAAATATCATGAATAAATTTTTTTTACTAGCATGAAAGGTAATCCTTAGCTTAACCATAAATATCTCAAAAACAACCTCTTTTAAATGAATCACTTTTCAACCGTCAATATTATCTATATACAACCATCCAATATATTATAATTAACTTAACATCAAAATATATGTTAACCCAAAGGGTTATTTAATATTTAATAGATTATTCTTCAAAAAACCTAGTAACGGTTTCAAATCATCTCAAAAATCCCATCCCATAAAACCTTAAAATGACTATCTTTTCCTTTTAAGTTTTTTTAGAACTTATACTAATAAGCCTATGATTGTATAAATAACTCATAAGCTAAACCAAAACAAAACATATATGCTTCCAAAAAATAACACTATCTATATTCCTTAAAAAATCAAATACTATTTCCACAAATCCAAAAATGAAATTAATATCATCAAATATGACCTAATAACTATTTCGGCATATCAATAACCAATTTCATGGTAACCAATATTATCAAATTTACATCGGAAATTTAGCTCTTATCTTTATCCATAACAAACATCATTACCTTACAAATAAATCCCTTTTATTATTTATCAGTACCTTTTAACATATGTTTTTGAATCTGTAAATATGAACTATAATTGAAGAATACATAGATTAATCATGATTGTTATATCCATAATATTATTAATATGAATCATTGAAAACATAATTATTTAATCAAAATATATTAACAGAACAATATGTTAACATGAAATAATATCATGGAATAGCTAATTATTGGGTGCATTAGTAAACCCTGGGATTAAATAATTTATTTGGATTATTCCAATATTCCCCACAGAAAAGACATCACACTAGATTTGGTTCCTAAATAGAAAGTTCATTTCAATGAATCTGAATTTTAATTTTTACCATCAATTAATTTCATAGTTCTCTTAAATCCCACACATAAAACATTGTTTAATTCATTTTATATATTTCCATGATAGATTCTTCCCACATTCATGACATGTAGGAACCTAAAACTTATTCGTTATATCTTCTTCCAAGCATTCCATTTTTCTATCATTAGCTGTTCTAATATACTCACCCTTGTTGAGATTTTTAATCATATGAATAGATATTTTATTAGTAATAACCAATATAGTTTAACATATAACTCCCATTTCATTTATTTTCCAGTAAGGACAATCTATCCATTGTCTATCACATTATGTGTTAACAAGATTCCTATTATTCCCTACCATTGACTGGAATAGAAATGAATTGTGTGACCAATAATAGTCATCATGAGGAATCATATAATAAATAAAAAACATTCACATGAGGTCTAAATCTTAAAACCTTATTTTCAATCTAAAAAACCTTAGGGTTAATCTAGGTCATCCTTTTTTATCATCTATTAAAATCCTTTATATCAGTTCATAAGAAAAATGTGTGTTAAGATATGTATATCCCCCAAGAGTGTATTACTAGGTGTCTTGTAGGATCACACAATACATTAACAAAAATTATGGATGAGATATTCTTCGACCAAATCTTTTCAAGATTATTTCCTCTAGATGAATCTTTTCTAAAACATCATCAACATGTAGTTTCCAAATAGGTATTAAATTCTTGTAAAATAATATAATATCTAAATTACCATAACAATAGGGTTTAATCCTATACTAAGGATTATGCATAGTGTTTTTATCAAATTTATCAATTACTAATATAAAAATATTGACTAAAACCTTCTCTGATGCTAACTATTATGACCAAAAAGTTTTAGACCAAAATATTACAACATTAAAGATTAATATCTAAAATATTAAATTATTATACATGCCAGAATCATATGTGTTTTGTCACACTAGTCATGTTTAAATTATTTATTTTATTATTTTTATTTGTCATCGGGTAGTTCGGGTCGAGACCCGAACTAAAATTTTAGAGTTCTAATTTAAAAACTAAATTTTTTGGCCCTGACTGTGTCCAAGGCACCATGGTCCAAGGTGCACAACCTCGCTTGGGGTGTCGCGCGACCTCGCCCGGTTCACCACATGCCCTGCTCGATGGTCAATTAATCTTATAAAATGGATTAATAAAAAAGCAATAAAATCAATTGTGTGATGAAATAAAAATCAAAGAAAATATTTTTTTTTAGATAATAATAATAACAATATTATTCAGGGACATTATTATTATTATTATTATTATCAAAATAGATACCATTTTTTTATTTTAGTACCATCAATTGAGTTTTATTATTTTTATTATTATTCTCATCAATATTCATATTTTAGTTTAGTATTATTATTATTATTATTATGAGTATTTTGGGTTTTTCATCACCAGACGTAGGTGCATGGCACAGTTCTGAGACACCGCGATCTGCTCAAATTTCAAAATGAGATAAAACATAATAGGATGATGAAATAATAATTAACAATGAAATAGAAATAAAATGAAAATTTGAAGTTGAATAAACTTTAATAAATTGATTTATTGATAATAATAATAATTTTTTTTATTTCAGAATATTAATAATTATAATTGAGTCTTGTTATTATTATAAATACTATTGATGATTATTAAGTTATTTTATTTATTATGAGTAATTTTGCTTTAGTTTATTAGATATATTATTATTATTTTTATTATCTTTTTCCTCTCCTATTATCTTGTTTGTTTTTATTTTTTTATTTTTTTCTTTCCCTTAGGGTTGAGTGTCCTCCCCCTTGGCCCTCATTTTTCCCGCCACCTTTTTTCCTTGGTAACCCCATTGTGTCGCCTGATACCCTCCCCCCCCATTTGCAACTCCGCTGCTATGTAACTCCCCGGGCACACCCCCGCTACACCTCCTAAGCATCGTGCTACACTATCACAAGCCTGCTCGCCCCCATCATCACCTCCTCTTTGTGTCGTGTCCCCTGGAACCCTGCTGCACCACCCCATGTTCTCCCTAGACAGCTTTTCCCATTCTTTCCGATGATCCATGCGTGCCAGCCCCACATCCAGCCAGCGAGACCTCCTTTCTGGCGACACTTCCAAGTCGGTGCCACCCCTTCTCCTGTATTGTCTGGTGACCTCTATCCAGACCACCCCTGCACCTCCAATTTGTCCACCAGCTCATCGTTCCATTACTCTTTATAGTGTTTCTTCCTTCTCCTCGCATGTTGATGTCCGGTGGTCACCAGCATCGACATCCTCCCCTCAGTTATTTCTTCTTCCCCTTGCATTTTTTTTCTTTTCTTTTGATGTTTGTTGTTTTTTTCAGCTGGTATATGTTCAGATTTTGGGGTTTTAACTTGAATTATTTGGTTTGAATTCATGTTTTCGGGTTTTCATTAGGTTCTTTGTGGTTAGAATGACAATCGATTGATGTTTCGTGTTGAGTGTGGGCATCTTCAACACCTGAGGTAGGTGGTTCCGCTTATAATTATTCATTGATGAATTAATTTTCTTGTTTAATTAGTTCAGTGTAATATTTAATTGCTTTGATTTCTGATAAATTGTATTTCTTATTGAGATCTCATATGATTTGATTTATTAGTAATGTGTTTATGCGATATAAGTATGATTTTATGTGAAAACTCGTGTCGAGCTGATTATTAGTGTTTTATAAATGGTTCACCTGGCTTATTAAATCTTGCAATGGATGAAGATTATATTTTTGTATAGAGTTAGTATAATCTTGATTCTAAAAATAGGGTTGGGTTGCTTTTTTTGTGTGAAAGTCAATGTTATTCTTTTCAGAAAAAATTTTATTAAAATCATAAACATTTTATTAAATAGTCATTAAGGATGGAAAATTGTATTAATTGAGTTGTGTAAAGATTATTGGCGTGCATATTATTATTATTATTATTATTATTATTAGTATTATTATTTTAGAGAATTTTTGGGCGGGTGAAATTTGTGTTTTGGTGAGCATTTGTATGCGTGCTATCATAAATGAGTATTCGGGTGGATTTTTGGTGTCTAGAGAAGTGCGATGTATGTTTAAATTGTTTAATAAATTCTTTAAATGGTATGTTTGACTATGAAAATTATTTCTTTGACCACACATTGGTTATAATTGGTTGTTTATGAAATGCAGATTGAGTTTTGGAAAATTTTTGTGTGCATATTATTTTTAATGGATTTTCTGCGTGAAAATAGTGCTTTGGTGTGTTTAGTGTCTTGTTTGGTTTGAGTATATGAATTTAACTTATGACATGAACTCTGAACTAATTGAGTATCGAGATGGGAAGTCGGGTGGCTAGGACGGTGTACTAGACTAGTGGGCTAGTGTTCTGCAGGTGACTCGACCCAGATTCACTGGCAGGACTGATGATTGCAACACTAACTAAAATTTTGCCTTTTTGAGGGTCATGGCCTTCTAAGACACGTTTTCTGAGGGTCGTGGCCTTCTAAGCCATGTTTCGCCGAGACACGAAGATCTAGGGACCCAATCTATATGATACCCATGCAGCCTCTTCCATATTAGTGATCATTGGTTACTTTACGCTCGTCGGTGTGACATATTGGTTATTTTAAAAAGGTAAGGGTGTGACTGTTTTAATTTAAGTTGTTCCATTTGAAACTATTTTCTTTTATTCCGTTTTCTTTTAAAATGTTCAATTGTTTATTTCTTTTCTTTAGTTAATATTGCAAATGTATTTGTCATTTAATAATTATGTGTGGAGCCTTTTTATTGGGTGATGTCCTAATGGGATCTTTTCTCGCACCCTAAATACACCTTTGGGTATATTTAGACCTTGTTCCCTATGTATTCCAGGTTGAGGCATCGTGTTCAGCGATGGTGGTTCGGGTTGTGGACGGTCTCCTCATGTAGGATGGTGTATGTAGCTTGTGGTTGTCGCACCTCTCTTGTTGATTGGAGGTTTGAGTCAGATTTTTCGTCCCTTTTGTTGTCGTTACATTTAGGATGTGGTTTCAAGGTGTAACTCTTTAAAATTTATTTTGTTTAAGGTCTAGATCGATTTCCTATTTTAGTTTTAGTATATTTACCTTGTTAGTTGTTTTGTGTGTACTATTTTTGGTAAATCATTCCCATGTGTCAGTTTTGATACTCGGAAACTTGTGCCAGCCCATGGGGATCGGTAACGCCCTTCGGGACATGTCGCGGATCGGTTCAGGCAACTGGTCAAATGGAGACTCGGCCGGGTTCATGAAAAAATGGTATCAGAGCATGTTTTCTCTCTTGGATTGTATTCTTTTGGGATAGAGTCAGTCTATACCAAAGTTATGCGTGTCAGAACTCAATGTTCTGGTTACGAGAAAGGGGTTTGGGAAGCACACTTTGTGTAAGGACTCTAGTTACCAATGTATGTTGATGTTTGTCTACATTTTCGGTTCGTGTGGTTAATTTTGTTTTGGGGTAATGAAAAATGAGTAGCGTTGGTGGTCCTAGTGAGCTCATTGGGTCTGGCATGCCATGTGGAGCTGGGGATGCTGTCCTATAATACCCTCTCTGGAAGTGGTGTCATTGGCATATGGCCGCAAACCATATGTCTGAGTCACCCGCTGACACTAGTTTTTTCTTTCATTTTCCCTCACCTCTTTGTTTTCGAATTGTGAAAATTTGGTTTTTAAGAAAAACTGATTTGGTCCTGGAAATTTTTTTGAAATGTAGCACATTAAAAAGGGAATTATGTGTGATGTTTGAAAGGTGTGGGTTGAGCGTTTTGGTTTTGATAAATGGAAAGGCCTTATTCTGATCCTAGGTGATCTCATGGGAAACCACATGCATGGTTATATATGAAAAGGGAAATGGTTAATGGCACGATCAGATGAGTTCCAGGATAGACATGAGGTGGGTGCATGTTCGGCATGAGAACATGCATGTGTGAGGCCCATGGGACACCATTTGTGTTTGTGCAACCCACCATCTTCGTTCTTTTTGAAAAAAGTGTTGTTAAAGGAGAATTTGGTGTTTTAAATAACCAATGATCGTGTGGTGTGTCCTAGTGTTTTTTGAAATGTTATTTGTTAGGCGTTTCAAGCCGAGGATCCCTTTTAACTGATTTGTATCTTGATTTTGAATTATTATTTTCATGTTGGTGTGCAATCATGTGGTCAATGGTTTCTTAGAAAAAGGTCTTCGGGAAGCCCTTGTAGTGGTTCCCCATGCACGCTTAGTGTTCACTTGCAATATGTCTTGGCCATTGGACCAGTTTGATTGGGTCCATGGTTTTCTTTCTTGACTAGTGAACTCCCCTATAAATCATTAGCATGCGATTAAAGTGCGGCCACAAGTAATTCGCCATTGTCCAACCCTTCGGTTGATTAAAATAAGGACTCTCCCTTTTGATCGATAGTGATAAGATTGTCCCTTGTCATTTTCAGTCAAGGGGATTCTCTCACAGCGGGATGACAGACGCGAGAGGATTTAAAGGGGTCTTTGGTCTCTTGGAGTTGTCTTAGATGTCAGGTGTGAAGTTTGACATCATTGCATCTGAAGGTTCCCCTGGAAGAGGTGGAAGGAATTATAGTGGGAAAGGGTGAAGGCGGTTCAGAATTATCAATTTTGACCAGTGTATTGAAGGGATTTGTTGTACTTTTATCAGCTACAAGGGTCATGTTTGGTGAAGTCTTGCTGTGTAAGTTCCCTTTGATAGTCAAGGGTAATGTTTGACCTAATTAATTTGAATGTTATGTTTGGAAACGGTGAAGAAGATTCCAGTGGGGAAAGTTGGAAGTAGTCTGGAGTGGTCGGTGTGGAACACTATTCTAAATAACCTTTGGTCCTTCATTGGTTTCATTTTAGAAAGGTTCTACATTAGGGCACTAGTGTGGAAGACCCAGTCACAAAGGGATGGAACGATCGATTGGAGGAATCACATGTTCTTTAAGACTCAGTTTGAAGTCCCTCTTCGTATAATGTTCCTATCAACAACAATGGTCTTCTTTAGGTGATGATTTGTGGTGTCGTGTTCTCATTCATTGTGACTAAGGGTGATGCACATGCACCATTTCAGCTCTTGTGTTGGTGAATGTTTCGTGTATGATCAACTAGATGTCGTAATGTGTTGTGTTTTATAGTGTTGTCTCATTTGCATTGTGGTTGTGTGTGACACCAAAAGGAGAAGATCCCTTTAGGAGTCTTCAATACATGACTTTGAGGCAGGAGATACTTCAATCATTAAGGCTCCACCTATAGGCTTTGAAGTGAAGTTGGCGTGTGGTAAGGAACCATGGGAGTTTATGGAACCATAACTTTGTTTTTTTCATCGGTGTTGGAAGTAGAGGCAGTTTAAATTGTTTTCTGTAGTTGTTCCATTCTGAACGAACCATCTGGTTGCATACGGTTTTTGTGACTATTGTAGTCGTTTTCATCTCATCGCCTTAAAGTCTTAGAGGTTGTGTCCCACAGAATGAAATCATTTTAACGGTAAATATTAGGTATTTTGGGAAAATTGGTCTCAAATATGAATAGGGATTATCCAGGGATGTGGAGATGTTGGTTTGTCTTTGGATGTGGTTTTGACGCCCGATAGTTGGGCCCCTCCCTCCCCGCCCCTTATGGTGGGGTGCTTGGACCCCTTCGAAAAATTTCTAATGTTTTGTATCTGCTATCAGTTCCAATGGTGGGAAGACCCACATCAGATCTCACATGAATGTCTCTGGAATGAATCGATGTTGGACTATTCATTAATGGTGGGGAGTCAGCTCGGACCTCCCCGTGTCGGTTTTCCTGTCTCGTCTTGGGCGTTGGTAGGTTTTTAATGGTGGGGAGCACTTCGGGCCTTCCCCATATTGGCTTTTTGGTCTTATTTCTCGATGTGACTTGGTAGTAGGTGACGATAGTGTTCTTGGGATATTATTTGATCTTGTTTGTTTCTTCCAAACAATCGGTGGGGTTTTCGTTCTATGGTACTTGAGGTGTTTTGGTTTATAAGGATGGTTTTTGTGGGTGCGAGGGTTCCTTTCCATAGTTGGACAACTAGAGGCGGTATAGTTCTTTCGGACGGGTGACACATACTATAAAGCTCTTTTACGAGTTTCTTGAAGTGGCATTTTGAGTCACTTTCTCTGAGCACGGTGCATTTTCCTCTTTTCACGTGGTTTTCGTGGGGATCCTTTTTGATCCCCAATGGGGTATCAATTGCTACTTCAGAGTTCATCCTTAGTTGTAAGAACCCGGTTTTTTCTGCGAAAGACTTTGGAATTTTTCTTGATGTTAATCCAGAGCAGCGCCTTCAGATGGCGTGCGATTCTGAGCCCCGTTGTGGCCGAAATTAATTTTTTAGTGCGTTCACACTGGGAACGCCAAATAAATGGGATAACTCCTAAAAGGTGATCCGGATCAGAGATACAACTGTACGAATGGGTCTGTAATGGAGTGTTTACCCTAGGAACAACATAAAACATGTCGACGCGGGACATTTGGACCCCTCGCTCGCTTTCAGAACGTTAAACAGATAAATTAATTAATTAATTAATTCGTTTAATGGTGAAAATCAAGTATCTCTTAAATGGTGGCACAGATTGAAAAACCAAGGGCATCGTTGATTTTGGAGCGTATCGTTTAACATAGGAGGAGTGTAAGTTTTGCGGGCGCGGCCTGTCTGTGAAAAATGGTCCCAGGGGCGTTTTTGTAATTTGGCGGCCTCGGGCGCTAAGTTTAATAACTATTGAACATAGTCTCAGATTAAAATTATGAGACTGCCGTTGTGCTTGGGAGGTGGTGTTTACCCTAGGGGAGGCTTAACCTCGACCCTACTGAGGGTTTGGGTTCAGACCAACGGGCGGGTGGTTAAGTGTTTCTATTTAAACGCTTAAGCCACCCCTACCTCTTCCTCTTCCTCACCAGGATAGCAGCAAGGAGGAACACCTCCTTCTCCTCCTCCACTCTGGCGAGGCGGCTCCGGCGAGTTACGGTGATTCCGACGGATCGACGCGAAGCTCCGGGCGAAACCCATCGAGGTAGGAGTCGTTTTTGTTTCGTTTTATTTTTTTTCCCGCACCATGATCATCTAAATTTTTACATTGTCGATTTTCTGCCCGATCTTCGATCCAAGCCCATAATCTCATAGATCTTTCTCCGAGCTTTCTGGAATGTTATTCGGATCAAATTTTTGACCACCGGATCATTTCCGGTGGTCCTCTAAAGTTTTCCAGCCACGAGGCCGGTTTCCGGAAAGGTGGTCCGGCGGTGGGCGGCGGCTTGGCTGGAGGCGGCGCTCCTCAGTGTAGCGGCGCGGTGGCCGAGCTCACCAGAACGGGGCGGCGACCCGGGGGCATGGCACGACCTCGGCTGGATAGAGACTCTCACGACGTGGGTCTCCGCGTGGAAGGTCGACCGGCCGTGTCGGCCGGTCGGTGGAAGAGCCGCCCTCGCAGTGCGGGCAGGGTGACTCGCGAGAGACGGCTGGGCCGCAGTCCCAGCGGGCCGGCCGAAGTGGGCCGGCACGATCGGGGCGGTCCGGCTGGAGCGGGCCGGTCCGGCCCAAGAGGGTCCCCCGCTTCTTTTAAAATCATTGGACGCCCGTATTTCGGGATACGGGCGTCCTTTTTGTGCGCTGTCTATGGCGGCGTGGACCTTACGTCGAGGCGGACATTATTGGGTGGTTTCGGGAGTTTTAACTTCCGAGATGAGAGGCTCGGGGGCACGAAACGTGCAAAGAGCAGCTTATCCGGCTTTCCGGGAATATTGTTTTGAACAGCTCGGATGCATCTGACGTCCCCTTTGAGTGTCGTCAGTTGTGTTAGGATCCTGGTGCCAGGACGAAGGTTTCCAGCGCAGTTTCAGGCGTTGAGGTCGAAGTTGAGGTGTGGGCCCCACGGGCCGTATTTTGAGTTGTGTACAGACTTTTTCATCGGACGTCCGTTTGGGGCGTGCGAGCAGTCGTTTCTGGATGTTTTTCTGAGGGGATTGCAATGGTGCAATCCGCCCACACTAATTCGACATGACGGTGTAGGGTCCACAATGGTCATTTGGGCGTCAACGATGGTTTTCCATCTTTATCACTGAGTGACTGTTTTGGACAAGTGAATAGTCCATCTTTTGTGCTTTTTCAAGAGGATCGCAATGGAGTGATCCGTTCATTGAGTTTCGGGACCAGGTAGCGGGTCCCATGAAGCACCGCTCATGTGCGGTGCGCCAGAATGCATCTTTTTTTCCGGATATCTGTTGAACTCAAGTGAGTAGTGCTTTAGATGTGCATTCCTGAGGGGATCTCAATGGTGCGATGCGCCCGTCTGTTTTCGGGGCTGAGGCACGGGATCACGGGACGTCGTTCGGGCGTGAGGCGGTGTTGGTAACTTTTCTGTTGGATATCCATTTGAGGCGAGTAAGTATTCTAACTCGCGTGTTTTTTCACAAAGATTGAAATGGTGCGATCCGTTTGGTTGTGCGGAGCCCTATACGCGATATTATTAAATGTGGAAATATGAAACGGTGGTGGTTCTTCTACCGTGGTTGTAGAGGACCCATGGCATGTGATCTCATGCACTCTTGGGAGAGAGGTGTGAATGTTTCATAAGATGTGGTCAGTCGGGCTTTGGCCTTTTGAGTTAGAGATGTTACGTCACGCCCTCGCGTTGACGATGGGTGCCGTGTGCACGATAGTCCTTGGGCTGAAAATGAGGTATAATTCGGGAGTATACGGGAGCGCTTGGAGGTACGTGTGGTTTGTACCTGAGGATGTTTGTGCACTTGGTAGGGGATTGACTTGGGCCCACATGTCGTGTGGGCCCCATGTGCGTGTTGTGTCCTGCTTTGCATACATTGACCTCTCGCGACGTAGAGGGTCCTTCTGTGCTCGTTTGTTTGACCAGCAGGGTAGAGTTTTTCCCCTAGCTCGGTGCTCATTGGTTTGACCAGAAGGTTTGAGTGGTCTCCCCCTGGCTACGTTCTCGATGGATCGTCCGGTAGCGGTGCTAGTGACCCCCAGTGATGGAGCAGGGGATGAACTTCTTTTGGATGAGTTGTTCTGGAGTTCAGTGGTTGCGCGATACCCACTCAGTGTTCGGTTGGCCAGTATTGTACCCTCCAGGGGAGATGGCCAGAGCAGTTCTGAGTTTTACCCTCTAGCGGGGCTGGGCAGTGGGTTACTCATCGGCTTCTAGGGTCTACACTGCAGCAGACACTGAGCAGTGGGTCACCCGACAATGCTCTTAGGGTCTACCATCCAGTAGAGACTGGGCAGTGGGTCACCAAATGCACATAGGGTCTACCCTCCAGAAGAGACTGGGCACTGGGTCACCCTGACGACCTCTTGGGGTCTACCCTCCAGTAGGTCTGGGCATTGGGTCGCCCGTCATCTAGTTCCACGTCTACCCTCCTGCAAGGCTGGGCAGTGGGTCTCCTGTCGACTTATTCTAGGTCTAGCCTCCTCTGGGGATGGGTAGTGGGTCACCTGATGATGTATTAATGTCTACCCTCCAGCGGGGTTGGGCAGTGGGTCACCTGATGATGTATTATGGTTTACCCTCCAGCAGGGCTGGGCAGTGGGTCACCCGATATCTGGTTATGAATTACCCTCCAGCTGGGTTGGGCAGTGGGACTCATGTTGGCATTCCAGAATCAGTCCTTTCTACTAGGCTAGCCTGTGTCTTTCCTCTGTGATTACCAGAGTGGGACCCTTGGTTATACGGGTCAGTGTTGTGATGCCTTTGACTTTGAGAATACCTGTCGAATGCGGGGCAGTGACGAGGTGTGGTTTGACCATCCCTATAAATCTCAAGTACGAGGGGCACATTCCCCACCGAGACACATTCTTGTGACGCGATCTAAAACCGTGCGGGAGAGTTCGTGCCGCCCAAAGTGGATAGTGTCGAGGTGTGGTGATTGAGCTCCTTGTCTTGCAGTTCAGGGAAGACGTGCGGGATGCTGGGCATCGATGGTGTTTCTTCTGGGACTGTTGGAGACTCATTTTCTTGGGCTGAGCTACGGGACAGAGATCCCCTTACGACATTGTTCGGGCTTCTTGATTGATCATAAGGATATGTATATACCTTATTCGAGTACCCACTTCTTGGGCTTGGTTACTCTCCCTCCAGGAGAGGCGAAGACGTGCAGGGTATGCCACGTGATTTCCGTGTCTAGCTTCTCGTGGATGGATGTGTCTACTCTCCTGTTATTGGTAGTGAATACTTAAAAAGAAGTTCATCTTCTCGCCGTTTCCAGCTCCTTGTGCCTGGACGAGTGTACTTCCTTTCTTATATTGGGTTGAGCTGGAATTTTTACTGCACATTCAGTTGAACTCCTCTACTTTCCATGTTCGCTCTACTGCTCACCCTTCAGTACCTCCTTTGTTGCTCCCTCGAGCCTTTGGGGTATCCTACTGAGTATTTTTATACTCACGCCTACTTGGGATTTTCCTGTAGTTGGTGTGCCCTTGCAGACGACGGACAGGTGGAGCGTGACTTCAGTGGAGCATAAAAGCTTTGGAGCTTGGACCGCGTGCAGTGGTCGTAGCCAGGTTCTAGGTGGGAGACCCGTCAGCTGTTTCTTTTGTTTACCTATGTCCATGTTGTGGCACTTTTTGGTTGGGCGCTTGTTTTGCCCCTTTTTTCAGCTTGTACTTTGTAATGTTTATAGGCCGATGCACATTTGTGGTTTATACATATATTAGTTGTTATTTTTACTCTTCCTGTTCTTCCTTTTACATTTCACTTTGGCATTGAGTGTGTTGAGTGTGTGTGTGTACATGTACTTAGGAAAAGGCCTCCCCGAGTTATTGTGCCTTCGGCGCTGGTCTCCAACCCCTGGCCTATGGAGGCGGGCTTGGGGTAGTTGCGGCTCGAGCCCGGGTAGGGTCGGGTTGTGAAAAAGTGGTATCAAAGGTGGTTCGTTCCTTGGGACGTTGTGCGGACGTCCCTAAAAGAGGAATTGGTTGGGATTTAGGGAAACCATGTTAACGTGTCTCGAGAGCGTCTCTTAGGTCCAGGAGTCCAGTGATGGTGCGGCGGCCGACGTATCCATTCACCAGGACCCTGATAACCTGCTTGTCAACTCGGCATGTTGAGACACTTTTTGCAGGGAAATTTGGTTTGTGCATCACATAAGATAGATTCTTTTACTGTCCTTATTGAGTCATCTCTCCATCGTTGTTGTTATTGGTATATACATATATTCTCATCTTACCGCGGCACTCCTTGGTAAAATTCAGGATGTCTCCGTGAAGACAGCCAACCAAGATACCCTCTTTGGTGCGTGACGACGACCCTATGAGCTACGAGGCCACATTCCATGACCCATCATGAGAGCCCCTTTCTCTAGGTGGGCTGGTAGCAGAACCCCCACTTGTTGAGCAGCAGGCAGCTTTAAGAGAGCAGACAAGGCTTGGGCACAGGTTGAGAGCGCTCCACGAGTTCCAGCGGTAGGGACCGCTGAGGTTCAGTGGTGAGCCAGACCCTCAGGCAGTAGAGGTTTGGCTAGTGGTAGTGGTTCCCCTTTTTAGTCTTGTGAAGATGCCGACAGATCCAATAGTGGCTTTGGCAGCCACCCTTTTTCGTGGAGTAGCTTGGCGTTGGTGGGGTCTGGTGACTCAGCTTCTTGATGAGTCATCGCTTTCGTGGGGCGACTTTCAGTTGTTGTTTTGTGAGGAGTTTTTCCCCTCCTTCTTGTGCACCTTTCAGATTCAGGAGCTCCTCCAGTTTCAGCAGGGAGGGATGACGGTGGCCGAGTATGCGGCTAGTTTTGCAGACCGTGCATGCTTTTACCCGGAATTGGTCCATGATGAAAACAACCGAGTGCAGAAGCTTGAGCAGGGTCTCCGCTGTGAGATTTGTGCTGTCATAGTACCCTAGGGAATTTCCACATATGTCGGGGTGCTAGAGCAGGCACTGGTGATAGAGGGATTCCTGTCACATTCTAGTGTTGGTGGAGGCAGCAGGCACGTTGGAGCTGAGACGTCTGTCGCAGCTAGCGGGCGTCGGCAAGTAGGGCCTCGACGCAGGTGGATTTATGACAACCAGACTCAGGGGCATGGTTGTACACCGTAGTGGCGCCAGAGGGCACCAGTGCAGCCCAGAGAGAGTCGGTTCTATGCTTGTGATGGGCGATGTCACTTGGAACGAGACTGTCCGACCCGAGTTGTTGAGAGCTTCGGGCAGGCAGCGGGTGCACCACCACGGCAGAGGCAGCGCCGTGATCGGAGTAGTGGCCATATAGGTGCTGCTATCAGGGGAGCGGGAGGATCTGTAGGTGGGGGACGATGTTACAAGGTCTTCCCATCACCATTGGGTGGTCCACGTCAGACTCTAGGAGCTGACAGTTGGGACCACGGACAGCCGCAGGCTTTTGATATCTACGATCCTGCAGAGCATGAGGTGAAAGAGGTATGTTCTACAGATCTTCTACTTTTTGCAGTAGAATTTTTAGGCTCTGCGTGTGAAAGGATTTTCTCCCTGCTCCTTGTCTGAGTTGTTACTAGGGTGACACAGGGCGTCGGGTATAACCCTGTGTTGGCAAGGAAAAAGGTGTGAGACCTTTTCCTTTAGTCGATGGTGTTGAATCCTTCACCTCCGAGCGTGCAAGAGAGTATTGGATGAGAGACATCGCCTGTGAAATCATGCATGACAAGATATCCATGGGTGTTTCACCATATGGATATTCTGAAGGGGGGAATCACCAGGCCTTGTTCAAGGTGCGGGTGGTGATTCCAGTCGCGGCGGGCGACGTGGAGGTTCGTTCGGGGAGGTGAGCTACCCCCGAGAGCCTTCGGGCCATTTGAAACTGTGCAATGGGATGGCAAGGTTCCCTACCACCGTGCACTAATCCCAAAGTCTGGAGTGGGTGAATGAAATCGGCAAGGGCCAACCTCACCTAAACGGATCAATCCTTTGATCTGTGTGCGGTGACACATATCTGTGCGTGGGTTCTTCTGGGTATGGGAAAGCCAAGTGTGGGCTTAGTACCCTGTGTTGCTCTCTAGTTTTTCTTTTTTGGGGACGAAAATCTTGAAGTAGGGAATGATGAAAGAACCTGGTTTTTGCTGAAAAAGACTTTGGAATATTTCTTGATGTTATTTCAGAGCAGCGCCTTCAGATGGCGTGCGATTCCGAGCCCCGGTGTGGCCGGAATTAAGTTTTTAGTGCGTTCACACTGGAAACACCAAATAAATGGTATAACTCCTAAATAGTGATTCAGATCAGAGATACTAGTGTACGAATGGTTCCGTAATGGGGTTTTTACCCTAGGAACGGCATAAAACATGTTGGTGCGGGACGTTTGGACCCATATCTCGCTTTAGGGACGTTAAACGGATAAATTAACTAATTAATTTATTCGTTTAATGGTGAAACTCAAGTATCTCTTAAATGGTGGCTTGGATTAAAAAACATAGGGCACCATTGAGTTTGGAGCATGCTTTTTAACCTAGGTGGGGTGTAAGTTTTGCGGGTGCGGCCCGTCTGTGAAAAATGGCCACAGGGGCGTTTTCGTAATTTGGCGACCTCGGTCGCTAAGTTCAATAACTTTTGAACGGGGTCTCGGATTAAAATTCTAAGACCTCCTTTGTGCTCGAGAGGTGGTTTTTACCATAGGGGAGGCTTAACCTCGACCCTGCTGAGGGTTCAGGTTCGGACCGACGGGCGAGTGGTTAAGCGTTTCTATTTAAACGCTTAAGTCACACCCCTCCCTCTTCCTCTTCCTCACCTGGACAGTAGCAAGGAGGAACTCCCCCCTCTCCTCCTCCACTCCGGCATGGCGGTTCTAGTGAGGTGCGGTGATGCCGGCGGATCGACGCGATGCTCCGGGTGATGCCCATCGAGGTAGGAGTCGTTTTTGTTTCGTTTTATTTTTTTCCCGCACCATGATCGTCCAAATTGTTACATTGTCGATTTGCTTCCCGATCTTCGATCCAAGCCCATAATCGTGTAGATCTTTCCCCGATATTTCTGGAATGTTATCAGGATCGAAATTTCGACCACCGGATCATTTCATGTGGTCCTATGATGTTTTCCAGCCACGAGGCCGGTTTCCGGCAAGGTGGTCAGGCGGCGGGCGGCGACTCGGCTGGCGGCGACGCTCTTCGGGGGGTGGCGGCTGGCGGTGGTGCTCTTCGGCGGTGGTGGCTGGTGGCTGGCAGTGGCACTCCTCAGCGCGGCAGCGCAGTGGCCGAGCTCGCCGGAACGGGGCAGTGACCCGGGGTCGCGGCGCGACCTCGACTGGAAAGAGACTCGCGCTACGCGGGTCTCTGCGTGGAAGGCCGACCGGCCGTGTCGGCCGGTCGGTGGAAGAGCCGCCCGCGCAGCGCGGGCAGGGTGACTCACGGGAGGCAGCTGGGTCGTAGTCCCAGTGGGCCGGCCGGAGCGGGCTGGCTCGAGCGGGGCGGACCGGCCGGAGCGGGCCAGTCCGGCCCAAGAGGGTCCCCCTCTTCTTTTAAAATCTTCGGAGGCCCGTATTTCGGGCTACGGGCGTCCGTTTTGCGCGACGTCTGTGGCGTCGAGGAATTTATGTCTAGGCGTACGTTATGGGGTGGTTTTGGGAGTTTTAAATTATGAGATGAGAGGCTCGGGGGTATGACACGTGCGTAGAGCAGCTTGGCGGGCTATCCGGGAATCTTGTTTTGAGCAGCGCGGACGAATCCGACGTCCCTGTTGAGTGCTGTCGGTTGCGTTGGGACCCTAGCTCCCGGAGAAAGGTTTCTAGGGAGGTTTCAGGCGTTGAGGTCGAAGTTGAGGCGTGGGCCCCACGCCCACCTTTTGAGCTGTGTACAACGTTTCACGACTTTTTCATCGGACATCCGTTCGGGGCGTGCGAGCAGTCGTTTCTGGATGTTTTTCCGAGGGGATTGCAATGGTGAAATCCACCCACTCTAATTCGGAACGATGGTGCAGGGCCCACGAGGTCCGTTTGGGCGTCAACTGTGGTTTTCCATCTTTATCACCGGGCGACCATTTTGGACAAGTGAATAGTCCATCTTGTGTGCTTTTTCAAGAGGATCGCAACGATGCGATCTGTTCGTTGAGTTTCAGGACCGGGTTGCGTGTCCACGAAGCACCGCTCGTGTGCGGTGCGCCGAACTGCATCTTTTTCTCCGAATATCCATTTCACTCAAGTGAGTAGTGCTTTCGATGTGTTTTCTCGAGGGGATCGCAATGGTGCGATGTGCCCATCTGTTTTCGGGGCTGAGGATTGGGATCACGGGACGTCGTTCGGGCGTTAGGCGGTGTTGGTGACTTTTCTGTCGGATATCTATTTGAGGCGAGTAAGTAGTCTAACTCACGTGTTTTTCCATGAGGATTAAAACGGTGCGATCCTTTTGGTTGTACGGAGCCTTATATGCGATCTTATTAAATGTTGAAATATGAAATGGTGGCTGTTCTTCTACCGTGGTTGTAGCGGACCCATGGCATGTGATCGCGTGCACTCTTGGGAGAGAGATGTGAATTTTTCATAAGATGTGGTAGGCCGTGCCTAGGCCTTTGAGATGGATATGTTACATCACACCCTTGCGTTGACGTTGGGTGCCGTGTGCATGATAGCACTTGGGATGAAAATGAGGTATACTCCGGGAGTATACGAGAGCGCATGGAGGTACGTGTTGTTTGTACCTGAGGATGTTTGTGTTCTTGGTTGGGGATTGACTTGGGTCCACACGTCATGTCGGTCCCTTGTGCGTGCTGTGTTCCGCTTTGCGTACTTTAACCTCTCGCGACGTAGAGGGTCCCTCTGTGCTCGTTTGTTTGACCAGCAAGGTGGAGATTTTCCCATGGCTCGGTGCTCGTTGGTTTGACCAGCCGGTTTGACTGGTCTCCCCCTGGCTTCATTCTCGATGGATCGGCCGGTAGCGGTGCTAGTGACACCTAGTGATGGAGCAGGCGCTGAACTTCTTTTGGATGAGTTGTTCTGGATTTGGGTGGTTGCGCGATACCCACTCCGTGTTCAGTTGGCCAGTGTTGTACCTTCCAGTGGAGATGGCCAGAGCAGTTCTGAGTTTTACCCTCCAGCGGGGCTGGGCAGTGGGTTTACTCATCGGCTTCTAGGGTCTACCCTCCAGCAGAGACTGGGCAGTGGGTCACTCGACGACGCTTTTAGGGTCTACCCTCCAGCAGAGACTGGGAAGTGGGTCACCCGATGCACTTAGGGTCTACCCTCCAGCAGAGACTATGCAGTGGGTCACCCGATGACCTCTTGGGGTCTACCCTCCAGCAGGGTTGGGCAGTGGGTCGCCCGTTGTCTAGTTATAGGTCTACCCTCTAGCAAGGCTGAGCAGTGGGTCGTCTGTCGACTTATTCCAGGTCTACCCTCCAGCGGGGTTGGGCTGTGGGTCTCCTGATGATGTATTTAGGTCTACCCTCCAATAGGGCTGGGTAGTGGGTCGCCTGATGATGTATTATGGTTTACCCTCCAGCAGGGCTGGGCAGTGGTCACCCGATATCTAGTAATGAATTACCCTCCATCAGGGCTGGGTAGTGGGACAACTATTGGCATTCCAGGCTCATCCCTTTCTACTAGGCTAGCCTGTGGCTTTCCTCCGTGATTACCGGAGTGGGACCCTTGGTTATACAGGTCAGTGTTGTGACGGCTTTGAATTTGAGAATACCTCTCGAGTGCGGGGCAGTGATAAGGTGTGGTTTGACATTCCCTTGAACTCTCAAGTACGAGGGGCACTTTCCCCACCGAGACGCGTTCTTGTGACGTGATCTAAAACTATGCGGGAGAGTCAGTGCCACCCAAGGAAGATAGTGTCGAGGTGTGGTGATTGAGCCCCATGGCTTGTGGTTCGGGGAAGACGTGCGGGATGCTGGGCATCGATGGTGTTTCTTCTGGGACTGTTGGCGACTCATTTTTTTGGGCTGAGCCACGGGGCGTAGATCCCCTTACGATGTTGTTAGGGATTCTTGATTGAACACAAGGATATGTATATACCTTGTTTGAGGAACCACTTCTTGGGCTTGGTTACTCTCCGTCCAGAAGAGGGGAAGACGCGCGGGGTATGCCACCTGCTTTTCGTGTCTAGATTCTCGTGGTTGGATGAGTATACTCTCCTGCTATAGGTATCGAAGACTCGGCGGGAAGTTCATCTTCTCACCATTTCCAACTCCTTGTGCCTGGACGAGTCTACTTCCTTTCTCTTGTTGGGTTGAGCTGGACTCTTTACTGCACTTTCAGTTGAACTCCTCTACTTTCCATGTTCTCTATACTGCTCACCCTTCGGTACATCCTTTGTTTCTCTCTCGAGGTTTCGGGGTATCCTACTGAGTATTTTTATACTCACCCATGTTTGGGCTTTTCCCACACTTGGTGTGCCCTTCCAGAGACCGGAAAGGTGGAGCGTGACTTCAGTGGAGCATAGGAGCTTGGGAGCTTGGACCGCGTGTGGTGGTCGTAGCCAGGTTCCAGGTGGGAGACCTGTCAACTGTTTCTTTTGTTTACCTGTTGCCGGGTTGTGGCAATTTTTGGTTGGGCGCTTGTTTTTCCCCTTTTCTATTCAGCTTGTACTTTGTACTGTTTAGAGGTCGATGCACATCTGTGGTTTATACATATAACAGTTTTTCTTTTTACTCTGCTGGTTCTTCCTTTTACTTTGCACTTTGGCATTGAGTGTTTTGCGTGTGTGTGTACAGGTACTTAGGCAAAGGCCTCCCCAAGTTATTATGCCTTCGGCGCTGGTCGTCATCCCCTGGCCTATGGAGGTGGGCTTGGGGTAGCTGCGGCTTGAGCCAGGGTAGGGTCGGGTTGTGACATTAGTTGTGTCTTTTAGGGAAAAAAAGCGCAGCGGTGGGGAGAATTGTCACACCCGTCGTGTTTAAATTATTTTTTTTTTATTTTTTTATTTGGCATCGGGTAGTTTGGGTCGAGGCCCAAACAAAAATTTCATAGTTCTTATATAAAAACCGAATGATTTGGCCTTGACTCTGTCCAGAACACCGCAGTTGAAGGCACACGACCTTTCTTGGGTCACTGCGTGACCTCATCCAGTTCACTGCATGCCCTACTCGATGGTCAATTAATCATATAAAATGGATTAATAATAAATCAATAAAATCAATTGGGTGATGAAATAAAAATAAATGAAAATAAATAAAAAAAATTAGATAATAATAATTACAATGTTATTCAGGGACATTATTATTATTATTATTATCAAAATAGATAAAAAATTTATTTTTAGTTTAGTACCATAAATTGAGTTTTATTATTTTTATTACTATTCTCATAATTATTAATATTTTAGTTTATAATTATTATTATTATTGTTATGAGTATTTTGGGTTTTGCATTACCGGGCGCACGTGTCGGACACGGTTCTGAGACCGTGCGGTCTACCCGAATTTCAGAACGACTTATAACATAATTCGATGATGAAATAATAATGAACAAAGAAATAGAAATAAAATGAGAATTTGATGTTGAATAAACATTAATAAAGACCTTTAATGACAATAATAATATTATTATTTTTATTTCAGAATATTAATAATTATTATTGAGACATGTTATTATTATAAATATTAATGATGATGATTAAGTTATTTTATTTATTATGAGAAATTTTTCTTTAGTTTATTAGTTATATTATTATTATATTTATTATCGTTTTGTTCTCTTAATATCTTATTTGTTTTTATTTGTTTTATTTTTTTATTTTTCTTTGCATTAGGGTTGCATCTCCCCCCCCCCTTTCCACCCATTTTTCCCGTCGTTGTTTTCCTCGGAACCCCGTCGCGCCGCCTGCTACCCTTCCCCCACACCCCCATTTTCAGCTGCACTATTGTGTTTCTCCCCGGACACACCCCCGCCGCCCCTCATTAGCGTCATGCTACACTCTCACCAGCCCACTCGCCCCCATCCTCACCTCCAGTTTACGCCGTGCCCCCTGGAACCCTGTTGTGCCACCTCTTATTCTCCCTAGCCAGCAACACCCATTCATTCCGACGATCCTTGGATTCCACCCCCACGTTTGGCCAGCAATACCTCTTTTCCGGTGACTCTTCCAAGCTGGCACCACCCCTATTCTTGCTCCATCCGATAACCGCCATCCCGATCGCCCATGCCCCTCCTGTTCGCCCACCAGCCCATCGCGCCACGCCTCCTTTTGGCGTTTCTTCCTTCCCTCGGCGTGCTGTTGTGCAGTGGTCACTGACATCGACCTACTCCCCCCAGTTATATCTTCTTCCCCTTGTTGTTTGTTTCTTTTCTTTTGATGTTTGTTGTTTTTTCAGCAGGTATATGTTATGATTTTTGGGGTTTTAACTTGAATATTTTTGGCTTGAATTCATGTTTGCGGGTTCTCATTAGGTACTTTTTTGTATGAACGACAAGCGATTGATGTTTAACACCAGTTGTAGGGGTCTTCAACACCCGAGGTAGGTGGTTCGACTTATAATTATTCTTGGATTAATTAATTGGCATGTTTAATTAGTTCATTGTAATATTTAATTTCTTTGATTTCTGTGAAATTGTTTTTTCTTATTGAGAGATAATATGCTTTGATTTATTAGTAATGTGTTCATGTGATATGAGTATGATTTTATGTGAAAACTCATTTTGAGCTGATTTTTAGTGTTTTATAAATTGTTCTCATGGATTATTAAATCTTACAATGGATGCAGATTATATTTTTGTATGGATTTAGTGTACTTTTGATTCAAAAAAGAGGGTTGGGTTGTATTTTTTGTGTGCAGATCAATGTTCTTCTTTTCAAAATTTGATTATTAAAATCTTAAACTTTTTATTAAATAGTCACTAAGGATGGAAAATTGTTTTCATTGAGTTGTGTAATGATTCTTGGGGTGAATATGATAATTATTATTACTATTATTACCATTATTATTATAATTATTATAATTATTTTTATTATTTTTATAGAATTTTTGGGCGGGTGCAATTGGTGTTTTGGTGTAGCATCTGTATGCGTTATATCTTAAATGAGTATTCGGGTGGATTTTTGGTGTTTAAAGACATGAGACGTATGTTGAAGTTGTTTAAAAAATAATTTAAATGGTTTTTTTGACCATGAAAATTCTTTCTCTTACCACACATTGGTTTTATTTGGTTGTCTAAGAAATGCAGATTGAGTTTTGGAATATTTTAGTGTGCGTATTATTTCTAATGGATTTTGTGTGTGCAAATAGTGTTTTTGGCATGAGTAGTATCTTGTTTGGTCTGAATATATGAATACGACTTACGACATGAACTCTGAACCACTTGAGCATAGAGCGGGAAGCTTGGGTAGCTAGGAGGGTGGACTACACTATTGGGAAGTGTTCCGATGGTGACTCGACCTGATTTCACTGGCAGGACTGACGATTGCAACACTAACTAAATTTATGCCTTTTTAAGGGTCATGGCCTTCTAAGGCATGTTTTCCGAGGGTTGTGGCCTTATAAGCCATATTTTATGAGGGTCGTGGCCTTCTAAGACATGTTTCAATGATACACGAAGATCTAGGGACCCAAGCTAGCTGATACCCATGCGACCTCTCCCATATTAGTACTCATTTTTTACTTTATGATCGTCAGTTTGAAATATTGTTTATTTTAAAAAAGGTATGGGTGTGTGTTTTTTAATTTATGTTGTTCTATATGAAACTGTTTTCTTTAATTCTTTTTTCCTTTAAATTATTCAAACAATTATTTCTTTTCATTAGTTAATATTGCAAATGTATTTGTCATTTAATAATTATGTGTGGAACTTTTTTATTGGGTGACGTCCTACTGGGATCTTTGTTCACACCCTACATACACTTTTAGGTGTATGTAAACCTTGTTCTCTGTGTATTCCAGGTTGAGGAATCATGTTCTGTGATGGTGGTTCAGGTTGTGGGTGGTCTTCTCAAGAAGGTTGGTGTTTGTAGTTTTTTTTGTCACACCACTCTTGTTGATTGGAGGTTTGAGTCCGAGTTTTAGTCCCTTTTGTTGTCATTAAATTTTGTACATGGGTTCAAGTTGTAAATTTTTAAAATTGATTTTGTTTAAAGTCCAATTTTATTATCTGTTTCAGTTTTAGTTTATTTACCTTGTCAGTTGTTTTGGGTTTACTATTTCGGGTAAATCGTTCCCATGTGCTACTTTTGATACCCGGGCACCTGTGCCATCCCGTGGGGATCAGGAACACCCTTCAGGACATGTTTTGGACTGGTTCGGGTGCCAAGTTGGATGGTGAACCATCCTGGTTCGTGACAGGTTTTGTTTTCTTGAAAACATAAATACATAATGAAATTTCCATAATATATCAACATAATATCACACTTAGTTCTTCAATGTAAGCACCCTTATTTGACATTTGATTCTTAAAACCTTTTTTCAATATCTGTGGAAGGAATAATCATTATTCAAAGTATATATCTTGGTAGATCATAAGGCATGAATCATACTGGTAACATAGAACCTGAGATATAAGCAAATAACCTTGGCATATGACATGAGTTTTTAGAATACATATAATAATTTTAAATCATTTCATTATTAAATTATACCATTAAAGACTATCATATAGGATTTTTTTCACTACATTTTATATATTATACTTAGTTAATTTTAACTCCCAAGACTACCAGAGTGGACAGAGTCCCATACAGAACTACGTTCACTCCCCATTCAAGTCTCTATTATCTCATGATATGTCTTTATTTACCCAATGCATTATATGGATATAAAATTAAGTCCCATATCACATCATGATAATCCAACCATATTTGAACTAAAAGATCATTAATAATTCATCATAATAACATATCATAACCCTTAAAAACAAAATGGTTTCATAAGTAGTTCAACATTTCATTTTTGTAAATACTATGGAAAAGAAATGGGTTTCATAGAATCATTATTAAATAAAAATCCATAGAAGCCATGAAAAAAATGAAATTCTAGGGAATCATTATATCATATTACCATTTAATAATAATATACATCAAATAATATAATCATAGAATAAAATATCCTTTAAAATAACACTGGAAATGTTTCGGAGGAAAATAAACTTCTCATATTGATATCAATTATTTAAAATATAGAAATTTATAAAATATTAATGAAAAATAATTCTTAAATAATATACATGGAAACATATAAATTATTCTTCAAATCATTGATCATTTATGGTGGAAAAATATGTTCATATTTTGTATGTTAAAATAAATAACACTTTCACATTTTCAATAAAAAGTATAAATTACCCTGTTACGAAAAAGAATTGAAAAATCCTTCTAAATAATTTTTAAAAAATAAATAATTGGGGAAAATATTAATTAAATGATAATATGATAGTATTAAATTATTTATTGAAAACCTTTCTATAAAACATGGTCTTGGAAGAAAAATCATTTTCTACTGAAGAGAGAAATGAAGCTAGTTTTCATTAAGAAAATTATTTAAGCCTCTTGAGTTGTATGATAGAGGAAAATTATAAGAAATATTTAATCTAAGTTATTAAATATAAGATAAAAAATTCATCTGTTTATCTATATTTGGATCATAATATTTCATCATTGGAAACAAAATAATAAAAAATCCCAATAAACAATGAGATTATAAGATAAATTCTTTACAAGTTTTGGTTACATTAAAATAAAAACATCATAAATGGGAGATACTTTTATTGATATATAAATACCAATTATTTTATTTATAATCATCATAAAATATATTCATGGGTAGTATGTACACCACATAAATGAAACATGTTGTGAATATGGTGTGTGTCTCACAAAAATAAAAGCGTGATGAAAATATATTACATTAAGTGAAACATGCTTCAAAAGTCATCCTACATGTCATATTTAAAATGTAATATTATTATAATTTTATTCTATGAAAATTTATATAATTATAATATCATATATGACCCTCTTATAACATTTTAACTTCCATTTATTAATAATTCATTGTGAAAATAATTATTTTCGAGTGCTGAATGATTCGTTTTTTATAAGATTTTAACTTCAATAGTTATAATACTTGTAATTTGATCATGGAAACAATATATAAATATTTTTAAAAATATAAAAAATAATATATATTCCATATATATATATATTTATACTTATCAATAATATTTGTAGATAATAGAATTAATTAAATCATTCATAGAGACGGTAGGTCATATAGACACATGAGAACGGGTTTAATTTTTCAAAGGATGGAATGAAAGAATGTTAAATAAAAATTCATTTTAAAATATAATTTTAATTTATAAAATATTTCTCAAATATATCCTTTTTACCATCCATGGGAAATGGAAATTAAAAATGAATCGTATCGCTTCATTGAGGTGATAGTCTACATGCCTACACAGGTTACATAATCATTTCCAACAAATGTAAAGGTGTGGGATTATGGTTGTCCCATAATAATAATAATTAATTATATAAAATATAATGAATTATTTATTTGATAATCTATATAATTTAGTTAAAGGAGGAAGAATAAGAAATAAATTTAAAGTTGTCTAGTAAGAAAATTTCCACTTATTTAGTAGGCCCACTTTATATTTTTTATTAAGGACCCATGGAATGGTATTTTAATAATAATAAAACCTCTATGTAATGAAAATGGATGTCTATAAGAATATTTAATATGGTTTGGTCTACCTATAATGGTCAAATATTTTGAATAATGATGGAGAGGAGGTACCCATTTATAGGTGAGGTGGCAGTCACTCATTGAATTACAAATAGTATTAAATTTATAGAATTTAATTATCATGTAATAATGACTCCAAATTTATATAATTATAATATAATATTAATATGTGTCTAAATACTCTCTTAAAATAAAATTTAGATATGTTTTTTATGTTTTCACTCCTATCACATAATTTTAACCCTCCGTTAACCCTTGTGACAATTACCGTGATATCAAATGTTTTATTGTTTTAAGGATCAAGAACGTAACTATAAAAGGAAAAGTGGCCCATAAATAGACTATAGTTAATATTATTATCCATATACTATTAAAATTACCCAATATAATATTTTTATAAAATTTAGATGATTTAATACATTATTTTTATTATAAAATATTAGTATTTTCATTTTGTGAAATAGATGAAATATTATAATATAATATGTTCCTAAATCAAGTAAAATGTTTTAAAAAAAATTATATTCAAATATAAGCAAGATATGGTCTTAATATAATAATAGAATCAAATTCTCTTCATATCTTTTTAAGTATTATAATATAGTTCAACACCTGGGTTAACCAATTTTAATCATAACCATGGTAATAAATTTTTAAATGTTAATGGATCAATGTTTTTCTTATAATCAAACAATTAGATCATAAATGAAAAACGTAGGAAACTTTAGGCTATTTATAATCCTAATTTTCCCTTTTCTGTATTATTATGATTCTAAAATGATTAAAAAATATATATTTAATATAAAATACTATTAATTTCATTTTTCTTACTATTCACATGATTTCACTTTGAAAATAAAATCAATGAAATATAATTTCAATATAAATCATTCAAATACCTCTAATCTGGTAATTTATCTTAAAAATGTACATTAATCATTAAATATTCCCAAAAATATTACTTTTTTTTTATTTTATGAAATCATTAGTTTGATTTTAGGATAGCTTTCATGAGAGCTCTGTTGGCATTGTGTAACCATTAAAGGTAATTAATTAATAAGTTAAAATACAAAAATAAATTAAAAAAATAAATTTCATTTAAATTTAAAATATCTAATTATAATATATCATTAATTTTTTTATCCAAGTCCAAAAGTATTATATATATTAAAATAAAGAAATCAATATTTTTTAATTTACCATAAACATTATTATTATAATGGTCAAAATCAAATAAAAATGGAAAAACTGTCTTATTTATAATTTTCTTATGATTATGTTTGATATAGAATAATCAAATGAAATGAAAAGAGATGTATGAAAAATTTTTAAGATTTACACATAATTTTTAACCTAAATGAACCCATTTTATATTGACTATTGTAAAAACAATTAGAAATGGTTTCTATTCATATTGACCTAAAAAATTATGTTGACTAGAAAACATAATATTAATTATAATGTTTTCAAATAATAAAAATATATTATCAAAATAAATTAACAGAATATGTGAAATTTATTTAAACATTTAATCCAGAAAAACCAAGAAAAAAAAGTATTTTTTCAAAAAAAATTCATTTTATTAATACAAACATTTTTGGAAAAATTAAACCCTAAAACAGATTACAATGAACATAATTGACTTATTAAAAATATAAGAGGAATAATTTTACTTTGAAACCATAAAACAAACTCATAATTTTTAAATTATGGAAAAAAATTCAGTTTTAGATAAAAATTAGTGCCTTCCATTATTCACATAAAAATAAAATTTTAGAGAATTCTAAAAAAAGGATGTAATGTAATTTTCAAATATTTATTTCAAAAAATATTTTTTTTGTAGAAATTAAAATTTATAATATTTCCAACTATTTTTCTCTTGAAATCCCAATGGATTACATTTTTTTGGATAATCTGATTTTTGATTTGGTTAAAGGGGAACATTTACACAACCCATAGGCCTTATAAGAAAATGTACTAATACATGACGTTTGAAGGTGGTCCCTCACCAAAATATTTTAAATCAATTAAACTAGCTCACAATCTCTTTTATTGTCTGGTACTAATAGAAGATTTCATACTCTATTCCTTACAAACCTGAAATGCATATAATATTCAGTATTGCTGGTCGGAAGAACAATCTTTGAATTCACTTTTGGTATGTTGAGGCAAGAATATTTTTTAAATTGAATCCATATCAACCACATATCCATATCTTTAGTAGATTGTTATTTTTCTTTTCATGTTAGCAGCTACTTCTTGACTAACTTCCATCTGCATAGATGTCACCAAGGAACACTTCTAATTCCATCAATATCAGACACCAAATGAACATTCTGAAATTGTCATGGAGAAATACACACATAAATAACCATTTATAACCCCACCATAACCAATATCTTCCTCCTCCATGACTAAATACACACATATGTCGCTATCTCTATGTCCATCCTCCCACTCTCCATTCCTTAATCACGTCCAATGCTTCCCCCAGTCACTATCGAGGCCTATCAAATCCCCAGTCTCATGCCCCTCCAATAAAATCGCTAAATAATTTTAATACAATGTAATTCAATTACTACGTTATAATTGTGATAAAATATTAATATTGGGTGGTTCTTTAATGATCGGTTTTGTGTGTTGAAATGCTATCAATCACAGTGTTAATTTAAAATCACAGGGCACTAAATATAATTTCTTACATCGTACCTCTTCCCAACATTGAATTATAACACACCACCCTATATAACATTAATAATGAAAATCAAACTCATTATCTTCTCATACGTATCATAACCACATATCGACTTCCATAATTAGGGAGATAAAAATGTCTATATGATGTCCAACACACTAACTACCCACAGAGTGAGTGTTGAATTAAAATTATAAAGCATCCCCGAGGTGATGGTTTCATAGAAATAGATACACTTATGAAGTGAAATTTAAAAATTAAAAATGGTCACAAATGTTACCCATTTTAATGTAAGCCTCACACATAAATGGTACTCCCGCCGGAATCATGTGTAGTACTCTAACATCATGGAATGTAAAAAAGTCAGTATTCACATTATATGAGTGAACCATTTATGGTACTCTTATTGATATCATGTGCATAACTCTCACATTATTAAATTAATAAGGGTTGTACTCATGTATTAACATTTGATATTCAATGGTATGCTAATCAAAATTGTGTATGTTACTCCAAAATCCACGATTAAGTACCCAGCCTTAAAATATTATAGTGGTTGTGTGAAAATGCATTTTAAATTATATCATAACAAAAAACGCATGATAACACTAATATACACCTTGAAATACCACTATGTACAATCCATATATCATATATGTAACATCTATGATCGACTAGACATGTATCCCCTCAACCTCACCGGAATCAAGTTGGAGATTTACTAGGCCTTTAGTGTATCCCCTAGATCACTAAATAAAGAAATAAATTTTCACGGTAATGAAAACAGCTAATTATTAATAGTTTACCCTCAAATATCATACCATCCATGTGAGAAAAATTATTTAACATTCAATATGAGTATTTAATAACATTGGAATACCAAACCTATTGGATAAATTGTATGTTGTAAAAAATATAAACAAAACTAACCATGATTTTATAATTCATTACTATTTTTTAATAATGTCACTAATTATAAAACACAATGATAAAAATAGGCCTTATAACTCAAAATTAAGGCCTATATTGACAACAAAATGCATCACCCCAAAAAGAAAATCATCAAATCAACCAATAATACCCATAAACTGCTTTATTTTTTCTAACAACAAGAAATCCTCCTTCACCAAAGATCCACAGACCAATGAAAGTATCTATGACTGTAATGAAGGATGTATCACCCTTATCAAAATTAGGAACCATATAATCTACCCATATACTAATGTTGGTGAATATTGGGGGAGTCCTAAACCCTGTAGGATTTCTTCAATGCTCCCCATTAACCATAAAATTGATTAAATATATCAATATCCATTGATTAAGAATTTACCAAACCATGATATTCAGTAATGACTAATAAAATAAAAATTAATCATAATAACTAACATAATAATTGATAATAAACTTGCTTGCAATGTATCAACACCAAAAAGAAAATCATAACCAATATGGCCAAATCTAAATCAAGCACCATGGATAATAACCTGACCTAAGAGAATCTTCTTCCATTATAAACCAAACAAAACATGGGAATCATAAACTCATGGGAGGAAATAATACTACAAATAATACCTTGATATTATAAAAAAAATCACCTCACCAAAATGAGAATTTCCACCACCTTAGATTTCCATTCCCTACAATGTCTCCACACCAATGTGGATGTTTACCAAGACTCATTGTAATCCACCAAACAAAAATACAATATTCAATGTAATATCAACCATTACCCATCAACATAATTGACAACCCATCACTGGTAACTGGATTCCACCAATAACATCAAAATGAAATCAATAAATTTGGTAGAATATTTCCCAATTATTGTATCTAGACAATTCAACACATCAAACACTATTGTTAAAACACACCCTTTCACATATAAAATTAGAACTACATTTTTAATAAAAAAACATTCAAAAAATCATTGGATATTAGCAAAAAAACCAAGTCATAAACTAACCATTTTAATCCCCTAAATGTAACATAATTGAGGCCACACAAAATAGATAAGAATTCAATGCATATAAAATAAATGAGAATCCACTTACCTAATACCCAAAATACTAAAAAGTCATGTCATGCGAACTAATATTCAAGATCCACCAAGTATCTTAAAAAATCAAATGACCAAATTAAACCACCCTTTCATCACCAAAATTATAAAACCTTACCCTTCTAGTTTTTCCATAAATAAAATTAAAAAATCAATGCATACAAAATGATATGGGGGGATTACCATAAATCCCCCACCAAATCTACCATGAAACAAGATATATTACATCCAAAGAGAAGGGATCACAGATAATTAATCCAAAATCACCCTAGGGACAAGGACACCATGAAATTGAGGATTGTGGTTGTGGAAATCCAAAAATTTGTAAAAAATAATGGTTTAGTGAGGAATTTTATGTGGTTTCATGGCCCTACTACATTGCCCCAAGAAACTGTGTAACAACTTTTAAATAACCACTATCTCAAAGGATATAATAATTCATTTCCCAATTACATAGTCTTGAATGACCATATAGTAACTGTGAAACCCATACTTCCTCCCTAAACACCCTTGAATGGTCCACTTGGAGATCATGTATAGCCCTGATGGTTGTTTACTAAACATGAAATTCCTAAAAACATTACAATTTCACTTAATTTCATCCCTAGAAACAATAATCTCCCAATGACATCTAACATAACCGTTTTTACCTTAACTGGGGCCATATAATACTCTTCACTATATAAATTTTTTTCAATGGTATATCAGATTGTATATTTTTGGTAAAGGACCATAGAACACCCTGAGAGGGGAGATGTGAATCATGGTGTAAACTTTTTCATTCAAACTAATGGATCTTGTACAAATGTTGGTAGGAACATGTTAAACCTATTAGATAAATTCATGAAAATAGAGGGGGCATAAATATTAATTGGATCACCATAAAGGTCTTCTTATAAGAAGTATACGTCAGCAGTGTGTTCATCGTACCGAAAACAAATAATCTTCACAAGTTGTGGATAACAAGGTTCAGTCACAGTTACACTGTGCTTGGATCACTGCATTTAAATTTTTTTATGGATATCTTATATCTTCCCATGTAACACTTCCATTGAATCCCCAAGATCACTACCTTGGGATAAGCCTCACACAGTTTATCAACATGATGCCCACCTCAATAGAATTTCATTGAATTCATTGTCTTCGTTCAGTATGACACACTATATGCATAAACAACCTGAGTAGATGCACAATGAAATCCTTTCCCACATAAAATTTAATTTTAATACGGTCCATTGTAGACCCCCTATGCAAATATCGACCCTTAGTAGAAAACAACCCTTCGTAGAGAACACACCTTCACAGAGCACACTACTACGCAGTGTTCCCAATATCGTAGACCTCAACGCCTCACCGAGCTCAAACCTTTATTGATCTTGGGCCTTCACATAGAAAAAACCTTTTCAAATCTCAGATTCCATTATGGAACCCACTTTATTTGTGAAGAACACTACCTTCACTGAACATCTTACTTCTCTAAGCTTAGTGAGCTAACATGGAACATCCCTTCTTCGCAAAGCTATCAATACGTAGAAGAAATAATTTTTTTTCTAGAACAAATTAGTCATTATTCAATGCATAAATGTTTATAGACCTTTGGATCTATGGAGTACCACTTGCATTGTGATATTTGAGGGAATCCATATTTTCTCTCTCAAGTTCAAGAAGAATGGAGAGTGGTTCCCTATTATTTATAGGCATGATCTAATACAGAGCTTTGCTTCTTCTAGTGCGATTTCCATATCACTCAAAAACGTCTTCACGACACATTTCTTTTTGGGAAGATCTAGGGATATTCCCCGTTCCTAGTGCTTACTGTAACGGCAGATCTCTCATAAGAGATCTCTTTTTATTATTCCCAATATGTAAATTACATCTATAAAGGATGGGGACTCTCCTAACATTGACTGAATTCTCCATAATGACATGTGGATAATTTAACACCAGCAACCTTTACCCTCAAATACCACTTGAATGACTTCGGAGCACCCTAAGAGGGGAGGGGTGAATCAGGGTGTTAAATATTTATTTTAAACTATGGATCTTATTTCCCAATTAGTAGAAACGTGTTAATCCTCTCAGAAAAATTCATGAATACAGAGGGAATGATAATTTTACTTGGTTCACCACAAAGGGCTACGTCCATGGAATATACACCGACAGTGTGTTGGTGATACCAAAACCTACTAATCTTCACTAGATATGGATTACAAGGGTCGATCATAGTCACTTTCTTCCAAACTCACTTCCTTCACAATGATATATGTATAGATCATTGCATCTCGTGGAACACTTACATTGACTCCCCTAACTTAATGCCTATAGGGAAGCCTCACTCAGTTTATAGACATGAAGGTCGCTTCAATAGAATGGTATTGAATTATTTTTCTTTGTTCAACATGATACACTACTTTCATCAATTATATTAGTAGATTCATACTGAAATCCTTGTCCACTTAAACCTGATATTCAATATTTCCTTTGTGAACCCCTTCACGAAGCTCCACCCTTAACCGAGCAAAACCCTTTCCATAGCACACACCATAGAAGAGTACACTACTTTGCAGATATCTATGATTTATAGATCTCAGTACTTCACATAGCTCAATTCTTCATAGATATCAACCCTTCGCAGAGCTTGGGCCTTCCTAGAGAAAGCACCTTCGAAAAGATCAGTTGCCTCTATGGAGCCAATTATCGTTGCGAAGCACACTGCCTTCACAGAACACCTGACATTGTGAATCTATCTGAGCCAACATGGGACGTGCCATATTTATTAATAAAGAAATACATTTATGAAATGACATTGTTAAATAAAAAATTAGTCTTTACACAAAGCACATTCTTTCATAGAAAATCGGCTTCGTGGGGCACCCCTTTCTTCACAAAATTTGAAAAAATCTTTATTTTCTCTCTCAATTTCATGTCGAATAGGGAGTGTTGGCCTCTTGTTTATAGGTGTGGTCAAACGCGGAGCTTCACTTCTTCCGAAAAGATTTCCAGATTGGTAAAAAATGTCTTCATGGTGCATCTCCCTTCGCGAAGCTCATTGAATATTACTTGTTAAAAATTATCATCATAAACGCTGAGATCTGAATCAAATCTCTTCGCGACACATTAATGATCCACTCACAAATCCTTTTATCAAACTTCCGTGCTACAAAAATGCTCGAATTATCATAATTATAGTGAACACTATCACAATATTTATGTCTTCATGTAACACACTTCATGAAGCCCACCTATCAGAGACACGTAATGTTTCTATATTTTCATGAGATCTTCCAAAAAAACCACTTTTCACAATGCTTTACATTCTAAAAATTTTGGACCCCAAAATTTTGGCAAACACTTTGAAACGATTTCACCATCAATACTACTTACGACTTGAACTGCCAGATCCCATTCCGTGAAATATCCTTGATAATCCATTAGAGTATTGAGAACAAACAAAAACCATACTCCACTTCCAAATAAACATTAGATCCAACAATATCCCTCAATGGGTTCGTTGGCATTCTCTAGATAAATTCAATAGGGCACCATCCACTATCAAAACCTGAGATGCAAGAATCAACACAGCCAAAACATTATGTTTTTGTGAGAAATGATCATTTTAGAAAACAAAAGGGAATACATGAATTGAGTTCTTGTGTGTTCAAATGAATGATCTAAATGGTTCCTCATGACACCAAAATGTTTTCTTCCATTACATTCTCTCCTGTGAAATTCACCATTCACCACCAACCAGTAGGTAACCATAAAATCATTTCATCCTCCACACACTCACATGGAATTTAGCCACCCCCCCCCCATTAGAAATAAACCCAATGAGTTGTATTTGAGATTTTTAGTGCTCATAATTCACCCCCCTGGATCGTATCTCCCCCATAAACCTACATCACTTTCACAAAGAGTTTAATATTGTCATAACAATATAGAAGAGGGGAATATACGTAACCTCCTCATGAACAAGGATGTGGCCGAACACCATGGTTAAATTTAGGTTTCTCAAAAACAGTTTCTAATAAGGGCTTGGCCATAATGTTAGCCACTTGCACATTAGTTCCCTTATTGCCCATTTTGATCATCCCTTATTCAACTTTTTCCATGATGAAGTGATATATTATTTCAATATGTTTCATATGAGAATGCTGAACAAGATTATTCATAAGATCAATTCCACTCTTGTTATCACAGTAAATCACCATTGGTTGTTTCACATCATCACCCATTTCAGTCAGTTGTTTCTTCATCCAATGTAACTGAGTACACTCTTTGGTAGCGGATATATATTCAGCTTCAACAGTACTGAGTGATGTATATTCATGTTTCTTTCTCAACAAGACCAATCATTTCTTCTCAACATATAATGCTCTACCACTGGGGGAATTTCGGTCCACTACATCTCCATACCATTTAGCATTTGAAAATTATAATAGTTCACTCTCTCTTCCTATAGTAATGTATATCCAATAATTTTGAGTACCTTTAATATAAATAAGGATTCTTATCACTATTTACATTTTTTCTTCCTTCAAATTTCTCTGGAAGCGGGCCGCTTAGCAGGTTTCAAAGACAATATCTGCTAGTTTCATTGTTAGGAACAATAGGATTCCAATAATTCTCCTATAAATTTTGGGATCCACAGATATCCCATACTCACGATTATTGAGTTTTTTCCAACTTCAATCAATGACGCCATTTGTTTTCAATATTGAATATTAAATTTCTTCAACATCCCATTGGAGTAATTTTCGGGACAAACAAAAGTGTAATCCTTCTTCTGAATCACCTACAACCCTAAGAAGTATGTGAGTTCACCAATCATAGAAATTTTAAATTCTGATTTCATGTGAATGGAAAATTTAACGACTAATTCATGCCTTCTTCCTCCACAAGTAATGTCATCACCATATACAAATACCATGAATTGTTCTTTATGAAAATTCTTCACATAGAAATTGTGATCCGGTCATCCTATTTTGAATTAATGATTTTTTAGATATGAATCTAGTTTAGAGTCCCATGCTCGTGGTGCCTTCTTCAGTCCATAGAGTGCTTTCTTTAATCTACATACCTTCATTTCATCATTTCTAAGTAGGAAACCCATTAGTTATTCAATGTAGACTTTTTATTCAAAAAAAGATTTAGGAATGCTATCTTGACATCTATTTAATAAAATTTATAAAATATCTATATTTTTATGGAATGAAATAGCCTAATACAATCTAGTCTGGCCATTGGATCAAATGTTTCCTTAATATAGACAACTTCATTTTGTGAAAATCCTATTCATACCAGTTGTGCCTGATTTTAGATCGCACTACCATGTTCATCATATTTATTCTTAAAGATCAACATAGTAACTTTCACATTGTGACCTTCAAGTATCTTTACTAGATCCCATGTATGATTCTTTTCAGTCTAATCTAACTCTTCAGTCTGGTATTTCACCCATGACTTATCATTTTCAGCCTCTTTAAATAATGATGGTTTCACAACTAAAAAAATGTAGATTGTGTGTTATTTCTGATTCTCCTTATTTTTTTAGTGCATTAATATCCCAAATGATGTTGTATTGATCAATAACTTCTATTAGGTTTCTCCAAAGAGATTCAGTCGAGTTATCTTTAGCCATAGTTTCCACTTCTGATTCCTCTTCCGAGTCAGCATCATGTTGTGACTCTTGATCTTTTGTTACATCTTCCCCAACTTATATATTTATATTTGTTCCATATTCAAATTAATACTCATCTTCAATCGCATAAGCATAGAATGTCCTTGAATTATTTTTTGTTTTCACTCCAATGATCTTAACATCACTGCTTCCCACAATCCTTCCCATGTTCTTATTGAAACACATGTAGACTTTGACGCTCATTAGATATCCAAGGAAAATTATTTCATCTATATTGTATCCATACTGTAATTGATTCACTTCTTTGTTTCAGATGAAACATTAACATCCAAAAACATGAAAATATTTCAGATAAGGCTTACTTCCATGACACTATTCATATAGTATCTTTGTCTCTATCATATAAATCCCCATTCAATTTTAAATGTGAACTAAATCTTCAACAAATTCTTTTGAGTAATGGTCAGAGATACGACTCTCAATCATTATAGTCCATTCCAGGTGTAACGTCCCAGTTCGTGAAGCCACCTAGAGGCACTCTAAAACCTGTTTGGTCACATACCCTCATGAACATTTCCTCAAACACTAGAGGATAACAACTAGCAGCAAGGGCCTTAGGTGTGATAGTGGGGAAACTATTCCCTCATTGGTAGAGTAATAGAGTGGAAGGAAACAATAGCTGTGGCAGAAATACTGAATAAACCATACAAAAGTAAACAGCGGAAGACTAGAAAATAATAAACTGAAGCACACACACACATATATATGAATGATGCATGATAAGTATGTCTTAGAAAATATCCAAACAAATTAAAATGATGGAATACAACAATTCTAAACTAGAGTACAAAAAACTATTTTAAATAACTCCTCAGCATCGCAATCCATAGCTTGGTCCCATTCTCTCCAGCTCCACAGTAATCAAGTACCTAAAATAGAAGGGTGAATGCCCTTATCTATAGCTACAGTAATATAATTTGTTTGGGCCCAACATCATGGCCCAAATAGGGTGTGAGACTAAATCCCAGTAGGCAACCACCACGAGATCTGTGCTTAACTGTCCGTGAATATAAAGAAGGTAATGTATAGAAGGAATTAAACAATCCACAGTTTCGAAGGATTCAAATCACCACATAACATGTAATAGCTAATCTAAATATATAAAAACAATAGGTAACCACCTGGGAAGTACCCACAACCTATCCCCTCTAGTCCTACCTAGGAACACAAGAATTTTTCTAAACACAAGGTAACCCTCTGGGAAGTACTCACAGCATATCCCCTCTTGTATTACCTAAAAAGTACAAGAAACCCTCTGGGTAGTACTCTCAGTCTAACCCCTCTGGTTTAGCTTATGCATAGACTCTCTGAGGAAGCACTCACCATCAATTCCAACTATAGTCTTGTATCGGTATCTAGAGGTGCTCTAGAAAAACACATACGTCATATTCCCTTTGTGGCCCGCATTGAGAAACTAAAAACACTCTAGGGAAGCACTCAGCGTCAATTCCCTATGTGGTCTTGCATCGTATGTAAAAAAGGACACTCTGGAGAATCCCTCAACATCCATTCTCCCTATGGTCTATATACAAGGTTCTCACGACCCTGTGTAAGACAAGAAATTGTAGTAGCACGTATCAGCCAAGGTAAACCTCAAGAACTAATTGGCTAGCATTCTACAACATAAAAACATAACAGAACAATAGTCACACCATCCTACAATACTAGGCACGGGAAAGTAAACAGCATCCTAATAGGTAAACTAGACACAATGGTCAAAATAGAAAAAAAATGCATGGGAACCACCTCCAAAGCATAGCAATTAACCCTATTCAGAATCTAATATCATCTACTCAAGCATACAAGAATAGTACACAAACAATAGGGATAAAACGATAAATGCGTAATAACATGTTCATGGGTATTGGGAAAAATTGTACATATAACTCAAATAATTCCTACAAAAAGGCACAGACCACCTACCCCAACATTAGGAGATCACTATATGTGATCCTTGAGGCTTGAATTGCCTTAGAATGTCAATGATCTTAAAAAATAACTAAAACGTTCAACAGATGATAACTTGAAAAAGAAGAGGAATCATGAAACAATGATAAATAAGAAGAGAGAGCTTACTAAGGCAATCCCAATGCAATTGATGGTGGTAAAATTAGAGTTCAGATTCTCGGTTGGGGGATCGTATTAAGATCATGGCCACAAGGGTTCTCTCAGATGAAGAAAACCTAGATGAAGGGTGTTCTGTCGATTAGACACAACCCTGATCTGTTTAATGTAAAAAAAGAAGTACACGACGTGTACTTTGGAAGTACCCAACATCTACTTTCCATTTTTGTACACCGTATTAGGCAGCCCTTAGGTCACCCCCACATGGTTGTGTGCATGGCCGCTACACTACCAGCACACAGCTACCCGCAGTAACTGAGTACACGACGTGTAGTAAGAATGTATATGGTGTGTACATTGAAAATTTCAAGAAATTCACCTTTATCTCAAAAACGACTAGAAGAAAGAAACAAACCTGAAAAGAAGTTCTGGGTTCATACACCAAGTTGTTCACCAGTTAATTCTGGTGCTCCACTGTACCATTTTTCTATGGAGTTCTCAATACAGCCACCTCATGCCAAATTCCATGTTTCATTAGGTAATTTTTAAAATCAATGGATGTTTATTCCCATCCATTTTTTTATTGGAGAAATTTTATTGTTTGTCTAGTATCATTCTCATTGATTCATGTATAAGTTATCATGGAATCAAGAAGTAGTCATTTTTTATTAATAACCATCACACATTCCACTATACTATAACCATCTATGAAAAAAACAAAGAACCTTTTTTCATGTGTTCTGGATACTTTTATCTGGTGATATACAATTGTATGAATGTGGTCAGGAAGATTAGATGACCTTTTCTTCATTAGTCGATAGGAACTTTAGACCATCTTCCCTCATATGCCATAATAACAGGACTTTTCTCATTCACACTTTAGGTAGGGGATATCCATGAATATATTTAACATAGAAATCTTTCCCATGTATTGCTGATTGAATTTCCCCAATCTTTGATGCCACGTGTTTATTTCATTTTCAACTATTAGATAAAAAACGTTTTCATTACAATCAATCTTATATAAGTTTTCATATATTTTATATCCTTTCAAGAAAGAATCCCCTATTTTTTCTTTATAGTTCATCCATTTTTATTGAACGTCTCTATATCTTCTAAGTCATAGAGTTGACTCACACGGAGGAGATTGTGACATAGACCGTCCACATAATGGACTTCAATTTTCATCATCTCTCTATTATCTAGCTCATTTCTTCTTCTACCAGTGATCATCAAATAACAATCATTATCAGAACTCAATGTTTCATAGACCCTTTTCTAAACATTCATTTATAGGTCAATATTACCCATCATTGTGGATAAACATCTTCTATCAAGAAACCTTGTGTTGTTTTTCATTGTAGATTTGATGGATACTTCTACAAGATTGAATTATTCAATTTTCCTCTTTTCATTCCATGAGATATTGGATTGAGTGTAGGACACCGATGGAATTTCAATTATCTCATCCATGTATATGGGTTATTCATATTATTACTCCTCTTTCAAAGGGGAAAATTTTTTGAGATAGCAACACCATCTGGTTGGTGAGTTTTCACCTGTCTATGTGTGTCATAAGAATATATCATATCATTCATCCACCTATAATAAACATCTTTACGGCCAAAGTTAGAACAATGAAAATAGTAACCAAAAAACTATTTTTTCTATACGATGTAAGATATGAAAGTATTATCCTTATTTAAAATCCTAGCACTTCCCCATTTAGATAGCTCCTTGCTTCTTCACAATATTACATGATATGACCCATATTTCAATTAAACTAGAACTTCATGAGAGAAACTGTCCTCTCATTTCTATTTATCCTCTTTCTTTCTTCCATGTGAAAATAGTTTAACTACATATCATTTCTAAAAACTCAAGGATAATCCTTAGTTATCCTTTCAGTTTAATTGATGTGTCTATTTTTTTAGAACATCTAGTGGTATTTAAACATTTATCATTCCTTTATTCTAGTCAACATTATATATTTCATTTTATGTTTTAACATCACAACCCATTCCACTATTTCCCATGCAAGCGGGTATTTGATTTGTCAACATCTTTTCAACTCCATCAAATCCATATTTTCCCCTCTTCAGTATCATAACATCTAAGAACCTTCCCAATTTTATTTTATCATTACTTATTTTGATTTTAATTTTCATTTGAATTTACTCCTAAGAGTAATAACTTATTAATTATATCCCTTGATAATTTTGGACTTCTCCTCTAGTCTCTAGGTAAGGTCATTGATGAAATTATCATGTTCTTAAATTTTAATCTCTAGATCCACTACATCGTTTGTTCTTTCAAGGATTGATGACTTTACTTTCACTAGTTCAAATAGTCGTTCAATTTCAGCTTTAAGCTGATCAACATATTCTGATGATTCTTTCACCATTTATTTCCACTTATTGCATCTCTTACATTTATTCTCAGTAATTCAAAAGGCATAATTAATTTGAAACATGGTAATGACATTAGTATTCATCTAATTATATGTAGATTTATCTATCAATGGTTCTAACATTTCAATGGTAGCTATCATGGACACATGTTTCCAAGTTTTAAATTTCGGTTATTCTTCTTAATAGAATTCATTTTCATCATATTCCTATTCATAGGCAAAATGCTTATTCTATACATTGATTCCATATTTGAAGACTCTCTTTTAAAAAAAAATTATGAGGCTTCTTGGAATTTTCTGCATCATTCCCATCATCATCAAACTTTGTTCAACATTGAGAGGCAATGTTCTAAATTTTTCCACAATGAAAAAAATCCAGGGGTAACTTACCTTTAAAAATAACTTTTCCCCTATTGATATTCTTAGTAATGAGAGGAAAATTTTATTTTTCCTCATAATCATTTTATCTAATTTCTCTTATGATTTTTAATTTTCCCATGGTTTTGAATTCCATATCCTTACTTACACAAGTCATAGCATCTTCTATATTGACTCTCATATCATATTCCACCAGGCTACATAGCAGATCATCCAGTGAAAATTTCAAAAGATCCATTTCATCAAGGTTTGACAACTTCACATTGTAAAGGGGTGTAAGTATTATTTATATTTTATTTTCAATACCATGCCTTTTATTTCATTACCCAGACCTAAAATTTCTCCTACCACTTCAGTAATTCATTTGAAGGAGTACACATTCTCATCAGGATTCATATCTAGATAGTCAAACCTATTTTGATGGATTATAGTTTCTCCTCCTTTAATTTACTATCTAATTCATAAATATTTTCATGATTTTCCCACATAGACCTTGCTGAGGAGCATCTCATCACCTTTATATATATCTGATCATAAAGTTCTATGGTGAGAGCATTTTTCCCTTTAGCACTTGCATTAGGAATTTTCCAGTCTGTCTTAGTAAAAGATTGCCATGTTGGATCAGTAATTTGTATTCCTTGCATTGTATAAAAGAGGACTTTCATTATAAGTGATCTTATATGAGATACCATTCTGTTCATCCAAATTTGGAAATTAATTTTATCTAAGAGCGTAACTCCCCTAACATTGGATGAATTCTCCATAACAGCACATGGCAGATATATCACCAGCAACCATTACCTTGTGATACCACTTGAAGGTCCCCAAAACACCCTGAGAGGGAAGGGTTGAATCATTGTGTCAACATTTAATTATATATTGATGGATCTTCTTCCCACAATGTTATGAACCTATTAAACATGTCATACAAATTCATGAAATTATAGGGTCGATCAATTTTAATTGGTTCGCCACAATGTTTTATGTCAAAGAACCATATGCTGAAAGTGTGTCGATGATACAAAAAACCTATAATCTTCACTAAATATAGATAACAAGGTTCAGTTACATCCACTCTATTCCAAGATCACTTCCATTATAATGGTTTTGGGATAGCTCATTGCTTACCATTGAACACTTACATTGACTCCCCCTAGCTCACTGGCTTTGGAGAAGCCTCACTCAGTTTATTGACTTTATGGTCACTTCAATAGAAAGGAATTGAAGTATTTTTCTCCATTCATCATGAGATGCTACATTCATCAATGACCTAAGTAGATGCACACTAAAATCATTGGACAATTAAACATAATATTCAATAATGTCCTTTGAGAACCCCCTTCATAAAGATCAATCCTTCGTAGAGGAAAACCCTTCATAGAGCACACACATTCATAGAGCACACTGCTTCATAGATCTCACTTCTTCACAGAGCTAACTACTATGCAGATATCAATGCTTCACAGAGCTCAAGCCTTCATAGAGAAAACACATTCAAAAAGATCAACTTCCTCTACAAAACCCACTTTTTCGTGAAGAACATTGCCTTCTCTGAACACCTTACTTCTTGAATCTCACCGAGCCAATGTGGAACATCCCGTCTTCATGAACCACTAAATACTTAGAAGCATTGACTTTATCCAAGATTAAATTAGTCTTTAGGCAAAGCAAATGCTTGCATAGAAAACCTACTCTGTGGAGCACCTCTTGATATGTTAAATCATAGAAAAATTGGATTTTTTTTATCTCATGTTCATGCAGAATGGAGAGGGTTGCCGCATATTTATAGCCACATACAAATTCATAGCTCTACTTCTTCTGGTGAAATTTCCAGATCAGTCAAAAAGTTATTTATAGAGCATCTCCCTTTGTGAATCTCCTTAAATATTCCCCGTTTTTTATTCTCAATGTAACTGCAGAGCTCTCCATCAAATCTCTTTGTACCACCATAATACTCCACTCACAAAGCCTTCCATCAAATGTGGGTGCTACCAAAAATCTCAAAATCATGTAATCGAAGAGAACAACATCATAATCTTCATGTATTCACAACTCGCAATTCATGAATCCCATATTTAAGAGGCTCATGGATTTTCCATATTTTCATGAGATATTCAAGAAAAACAAATTTTTACAATGCTTTCCATTCTCCACATTTTGGACCCCAAAAAATTAAAAAACACTGGGAAACGACATCACCTTCAATACTTCTTAGGGATTGAACTGTATGATCCCTTTCCTTATAATCATGTTGATCATCCATTATAGGATATTCAAAAAACAAAAAAAACACTCTATTTATTGAAAAGAATAGCCTTGGTTACAACATTTTGGTGAATATAATGGTGTACTATTGAGGCTTCAAGGCCATCCTTTCCCTTGTATCCTCAAACACTATGTTATCTTTCCATAGAATACACATAAATGGGATAAATTTACTCTATAACACCCTTTCTGGATGATCCATGATAAATGTAGGCTTACAAAAATATTTCATTAGAGTGTACCTTCTATCAAATGCTATGCATAAAAATACTAAAAAATGGTACGTATATCCACAATGAGGATATATAAAACACATCATCCATCATAACGTTCTAACTGATATTTCATAACATTAGAAAAATAAACATAATTTAAATACTCTAATCTATAAAAATTCATTCTCTGAGTTCATGAGATTTCCATGATCATACCATGGAAACAATCTTGAAATTTTATATCAGTGATAAAGAAGTCTAATAGTCACTAATAATAGACACCAAATGATTTTGGGGACTCAGTGTTATAGAATTATATTTCCATACTTATGGAATCTTTCTCATCACAACATGGGTGATACTTAGTCTCACTAAGTAAACATTACCTACTTATCTCCAAACTGAGTGGGATTTTTTAGTCTCTTATTAAAATAAATAAAAGTAATAATTATTTATATATAATTAATTTCGGTAATATCTTGAATCCATATTGTTTCAGGTTGATTTTCAACCATATGAACCCCAATTCACTCTATTAGGCATCATAACGACTTACAAATTTTCCCCACGCCTATTAGGAAACAAATTTTATCCATAACTTACTCCCCAAAAAATTATAATCAATAAACAGTTCTCACATTAAAAAGGATAAATGATCCTAAAAAATTCAACCATCAATTAATAATCTCATTATATCATTCTACACACCAAATTACACTAAAACAAAATGTTGCCACATGATGTTATTTCTAAAAACATTACACTACATTATATTCCATAAGTCTCTTTTGAAATCCCAATTTTAATCCCAATAATTTTTAAATTATCCAATATGTGTATTCTTGGACTTTCAAATCCATTCGAGGTTGACCATTACCATCACAATATAGTAGCATAATCAAACCACAATGACACAAAATTTAATCGAGTCATTCATTCTATAATACCTTCTCCCACCATATGTACCAGTGTTATTCTCTATCACTAACCTACACCCTAGTTAGACTCCACTCAATCTCAAGGTGTTATATAGTGAAGGTCTATCTCATTCCACATCATCATCTACAAAACCTTAATTTTTACCCATAGTAGCAAAATCTTGAAAAAATGTATAAGAATTTAGACCCATTTATAATCTATAATAGAAATTTCTTATTTAATTTTATTCAATATGTATCTATTATATATTTCACTAATTACAAGTATGTTATTTCCATATAAACACAAAATTCTATATAATACTTAATGAGAAAATAAAAAAATTTAATTTATCATTGTACAATTTTACCATAGTATGAATCGCCACCAACATTGTTGGAAAATTTTCTCACAGACATACTCTATTATTCTGTAACAAAAACAAAAATAGTAATCATAATACATTATATAGTCTAATGTATTAGTCATCGATCTGAGGTATCGCCATTATTTATGGAATTCCAAAAAAGTTAACATTTAAAACTGGAAGACAATGTCTCTACTACCATGTCTTTAAGAATCAGTGCACTAATTGAATACATTCCCAAAACCATTCTATTATACAATAGTGTCTTCTTAAAATTTAAATATATTGAAGATACCAACCTTAAATAATCACTATAAACTAATAATCATAGCTGTATATTTCTTTATACCAATATATCCTGACCCCTCAAGACCCATTTTCCATGAATGATCTGAAGAACAATGATTATAATATATTTACCATGTCACTCTAGACCAATGTTTAAGGAATAACCAAATAAAAATAAAATAACTAAACATAAATTATTGTGATCCTCACATTGATATGTCCCCACATCCAAAACAAGGAAATGTTACCCTCTCAAGGCCCCAGTATGACCCAAGATCACCCTCGGGACAACACTAATAAAATTATTACCAAATCCTTGATTCAAGGAATATGAGTCTCATAGTGATCCATGAAATTTCTATACACAGTTTCACATCCATGAATAATTTTAATGGTATATTTAATTTAATTTCAATTATTGTTTTTTTGGGGGTTTCCCACGCATTTTTTAAGGAATGGCCGAGTTTTCATGATTTGGGCCAAACCGTGAGCCCAATTCCAGAATAAAAAATAATTAGTTTCTTTTATAACTCATTCATTTTTCAGAATTTTTCATCCATTACAATTCTTACATGGCTTCCCATGACTTAGTAACACCACCATATTAATTTGGACTATTTAGGAATCCATAATAATGGTGGATTTGAGTTTATATTTAAGGGATTGATCATGCTTGGAAGACCATTTCCTATTTTAAAAATTAATTTAGTATATTTAATAACATAATCATTCTTTACTATTTTTTGGTGATTCCACCTCCCACCCGAAGCTAACATCATTAGGCGCATCCCCATTAAATTATACCTCTCTTTTTAGCTCATGTGCATTATGAGTTAGGATAGACCTTAATATAGGTTCTCAAATCTTCTAGATTTGAAAATGTAAATTACTCCCTTAATAACTCCTTAATTTCTCACTATTTTCCCACATTCAATTTACTAAATGATCTTATAATTATTTTTATAACCTCTATTGAATGTTTTGTTGTTTGAAAATTCAGCTACTAGTGTATTTGGGATATTTCTTCAAGATCCCTCAAGTATTTGGGTCTCCTTCATTCTTCTTTCATTTTTCTTTAGGTATCATTCAATTTTAATTGGGATTATTCCAATTTCCCTGAAGTTTCTAATTTCCAGAAAAAAAGGTGTATAACCTAGGGTTTAAATTTTGGTTATTTAGGCTCAAAATTCGAATTTTAGGTTCAATCTACCTTCTTTGAGATGTGGCGGTGGTACGATTGAATTTTCACACAATGGATTTTAGGGTTTTCATTAACTTGTTTGTTGATTCCATGTCTATGAAATTTATGTGTATTGTCATTCTGTGTTAATGATATTTTCATTTTCATGTTCATTTTATTATTACTGTGAAAAATGGTTTTATTAGAGTTTGAAATGCCAATGAATTTTTAATGCCAATTTTATGTGAAATTGGGGGGTTTTCCTAGAAATCATTTAATGGTTAAATTGGGGATGCCATATAAATACATAGTTGATTTTATTGAAATGTAATAGAGATTCCCATCATGTTTTTATGTTTAAAACCTATGGATTATTCTGTGAAAGTGGGTTTTAGTTGTGTTTGTTGAACTTGTGAACTTTAAGTGCCATGTTTGTTTAAAAATGGATGTTTTACAAAGATAACATTTCACGATTCACATGGGTCTACCCTAAAATATATTATTTGTTTTTTTAAATGTATTTGGGATTCCATTTTCTTTTTGGTGACATTTTGGTATGCACATGCTAGGAAATGTTTGGATCTCAAAGAGTGTTGGGTGTAAAACAATGTGAGATTTTTGAAAAATCATTTTATTAAAAATAAAACTATTTTATTTTGTGTTTTAAGTAGTTTAAAATGGGTATAGTGACATAAATTATTTTATGTGAACAATAGTGGTGTTTTATATGAAAATGAATTTCTATAGCATGATTAAATTGTTTGAGCACAAAGGGGAAGCATGGGTGCCCTGGTGGGGCGGATATGTACTAGTACGTCTAGTGGACCGGAGGGTTTTTGTCCTTGTTTCCTTTTGAATTTGGATAACTAAAACTATAACTAAACAATATGAATTATAATTTGGGACCACTAGGTTATGGGTATGTTCCTTACTAGTGGATCATTCATGAAAATGGATTTTACTATGTTTACATTACACAGAGGTATGAGGTACATGGGTCCCAAGACTATCTAGTTCCTAGGGGTGTTCCCAATTTCATTCCTCATTGTATTTTTGGTATTTAGAATTATATTAGGGTGTTTTTTAAATTATATTATAGTATATAACATGAATATTTTAATGTGTGAACCTTCTGAATGTTTTATCTTGAAAATTGTTTTCAATTGAAAGTTGCATTTCATGGAATTTGTCACCACATTTCTTTCCATATTAAACCTTCTTGATTTTTATCCTTGTATTACATGGAAATTGGAATAATTGTGTGGTATACTATTGGACTTAGGATCACACCCTAATTACACACCTTGGGTGTAAGTAGAATTTATTATTCTAGGATCATGTAATGGGGAGGCTTTGGGTGATTGGGGTTCAGGGTGATAGTTCTCATCCTTACGGCGGAGTTGTGGAGACGACTTGTGGGTGATTATCCCTTGTTGTGTGGATTCTTTTTGGATGTATTTATTATATTTTTATTTCTATTTGGACCTATTTTATTGTATTCAATGAAATGTGCACAATTATGGTTTTTTAAGTCTTCTTTGGATAAAAATATCAGATTTATATTTTGGATTGTTTTTAAGGTTTTCTGCTTTCATACTCAGGTAAATCATTCCCAAACCATTTTTTTCAAACCTGGGAACTTGTGCCATCCCATGGGGATAGAGAAAACCCTTTCAGGGATTGCCACAGACTGAGTTTGGTGACGTTATTTGTGGAGACAAGATTTGGTTCGTGACAAAATAATATCAAATGAGGTTAATGTTTTTGGGTTATATTCCTTTTTTGGGATGAGTCGGGATAGACAAGAGCAAGGAATTTCATGTCTCAGGGTTTCAGTCATGAGTAGGGTTCTATTCTCACACCTCTCATGGAAAACAATGATTCACCAGGGGATGTTGGAATTGTCTAATTTACTACACTTCCTGGTGAGACGTGTGGGCTGCAGAACACATATGGACACCAGGCGGGGGTGGAGTAATTGTTCCTTTTATTATTAAAATGTGTTTAATTTATTTATATTTGATGTATTTGATTAAAATTTTCATAATTTTGGGATTGATTATTGTTTTGTGACTATTTCATTTTGTATCAACATGCCTCCCTGTAATTCTCCCACGCTCCCACTGGAGGAATCTAGAGAGAGTTCTCCCACACCGATTGATCAGAGGCTAGTCGAGGCTATTCTCTGAGCTATCCATGATTTGGGACAAGGATCATCTCCTTCTTCCATTTCTATTAGGGAAAAAGAGATGGGTACTAGGAAAGGTAAAGTACCCGAGTTTCTGAAAAACAAGCCTCCTACCTTCTGAGGAATCTTAAAACCCCAGGAAGGAGAGGAATGGCTCGAGAAGATTGAGTGTATGTTCTAGTTCCTAGAAACACCCTAGGAGATCAGGGTGAAGTGGGACTCCTTTCTATTGGAGGGTCACAGCCACAAGTGGTGGAAGTTAGTGCTTCAGACTGGGAAGAATGAAAAGATGCACTGGGGAGATTTCAAGGCCATATTTAATAAGCAATACTACCTTGAGGATTTGGCATATTCTAGTTCCATAGAGATCATGGACCTTGTTCAAGGGAATCTTTTTGTGATGGGGTATGCCAACTGTTTCACTGAGTTAGTTCAGTATGCCCCAGAATTTGTCTCGAATGAACAATTAAAGGCCTAGAGGATCATGAATGGCTTGCTACCAGAGATATAATCCCAGGTGTTCTTGTTCCTGATGAGAGCCTATGCTAAGGTTGTTGACCAGGCATGAATGGTGGAGATTTATAGAAATGGTCGGGTTTGTTTCTCTTGTTCAGTTACAGTAGTGGGTAGTAGCAGTTTCTCCAAGAAGAAATGGAAGTGGGAGGAACATGTGAAGAAAAAAGGTGGCAGTTTAGGCCACTCTTCTAGGCCATTTTCATCTGAGGCTTCTAATAAATGATCAATCGTGTGCCACTAGCGTGGGAAGATAAGAAACATTTGACCATAATTCTCACTTCCTCTGAATCCTTGTTACCAGTGTGGTGGCATGGGACATTTATAGTGCTTCTACAGGGAGGCATGTCTAATTCCGAGTGGCGTATGGTCAGTGGCTCCTAGAGGAGTTCCAACAGAGTCCGAGCCATCGAGGAATGGTGGATATCAATTTGGTGGTTGTGGTGGTATTCTTGGTCATCTACTCAGAATATCATGTTCAGGTAATATCCACAAATTAGCAGTCGTCTTTAGTGAGACACCGGACATCTCCATGCGGTGGATCAAGCACCAGTAGGATCAGAGGTGGGACCATCGACTATTCGATGACTCGTTTTGATCGTATCTTCTAAAGATGATTATCCTTTTGAAATTGGTTCCTATATTTCATTCATTTCATCCCATTTTGTGGAAAGTTTGTATTTACCAACTGAGTTATTGTCTTTTGCAATGGATTTGGTGATGCCACTGGGAAAGTAGAAGGAGGAGGGCCTTAGGAGCACTTCATGTGCGCTATCTATGTCAGGGGTTGAGATGGAGTTGGTCCTCTGAGACTTATATATAGATATATTTGACATAATACTTGGCATGTATTGTCTTGTACACTTCCAGGCGCACATTGATTTCTACAGGCGGGGAGTGAGTTTCACAGAACCTAATGGGAGTTATCGGGTTTTTGAGGAGAATGGGATCCTCAGTCAGGTAGCACATGACCTACACTCCCAGAGATGAGAAGTCTTATCTTCCAGTTATCATTGATAAATCTAGAGGATGAAGGTATTTACCATGAAGGTGAACTACCTCATGTAGTGAATGAGTTTCTGGAATTATTCCAATATGATTTTCCAGGTTTCCCCTCAGAGTGGGATGTTGATTTTTCGATTGATCTGGTGATGGGAACATAGATGATATCTCTTCACTCTTATCACATGTCCCCCAATAAGCAAAGGGACTTAAAGATACATCTGGATGACTTAGAATAAAAATGGTTCATTCGCCTGAGCATCTCTCCTTGGTCCGCCCCTATGTTGTTCGTGAAAAATGATGATGGATCACTCTGGTTGTGCATTGACTATCGGAACCTAAGTAAGGTAACAATTATGAACAAATACCCTCTGCCCAGAATAGATGATTTGTTCGATTATTTAAAGGGGTAAATGTGGTTATCCATAAACTACTTGAATTTGGGATACCGTCAACATAGGGAGAAGGAGTCACAAATTCCGAAGAGAGCCTTTCAAAGAAGTTAAGGCCACTTTGAGTATTTGGTCATGCATTTCATATGGACCAAAGCTCTTGTGGTATTTCTGGAAATCATGAACATGGTTTCTACCAGTATCTCGATTCATTCATTGTGGTGTTTTTGGATGACATACTAGTATACTCTAGCTCTGATGTGAAACATGAACATCACTTACAGATCTTTGTGGGCACCTTGCAGGATCACCACCTCTATAGAAGGTTTTTAAAGAGCACTTTATGGATCAGGGAGGTGAAATATTTGTGGAATATGATCACAAAGAAGGGAGTATTAGTGGGCCCTGAGTGGATCGATGCGGTCATTTCATGAGAGCACCAACATAATGTGATAGAGATCTGGAGTTTCCTTGGCCAGGCAGGTTATTACAGGCGATTTGTTTGGGATTTCTCTTGGATTTCTTCACCGATGATTGTGCTCACCCAGAAAGGGGTAAACATTCTATGGCCCAGAATGACATGAATCATTCAAGGAGCTGAAGCAGAAGCCAACTACAGCCCATGTATTGATTTTTCTTGATGTCAGGAAGGGGTATGTGGTATATTGGGACAATTTAGGTATGGGTCTTGGGTGAATTCTTGTGTAGGATGATCACATGGTGGTGTATGGCTCCAACCAACATTGACCACATGAAAAGAAATACCTAACCCATGACTTGTAATTGGCAGTGGTGATTCATGCTTTGAAGATATGACGTCACTACCTCTTTGGAGAGAAGTTTGTGGTCTACTCTGATCACAAAATCTTGGCCTATATATTATCACGTAAGGACTTCAACTTGAGGTAGCCTTGTTGAATTGAGTACATGCAGAGGTTCGAAATTGACATTTCCTATACAATAAGAAAGGGTAATTTGTGGATGATGACTTGATCAAAAGAGTTCCAGTGCATGCCTTGACGAAGTCCAATGATGAGTGGGATTTTATGGGAATCTTCCCTCTGATGCATGTGGAGACAAGGGAGCATAGTAGAGGTGCGTTCTGGGCAAGTTTCTAGTTGAATCCTTCTCTATTGGAGTTGATTCAGTAGAAAAAACCTAGTGATGATCCTTTTCAGTATTATAGGTAGTTTATTCAGGGTGGAGAGATGTCCTCTGACTGGCCATCATCCTTAGAGGGCATCTTATGCTTTAAGGGTTTCCCAGTAGTGCCATCGTCTCTGCATAAGGTGGTGATTCTGGATAGCCACCAATAATGGTTGGCTATCCATCAGGGTGCCACTGAGATGTATTATGAAGTACAATGACATTTCTGGTGTCCAGGTATATGACGGGACATAGAATACGTTGTGTCAAGATGCTAGACATGCCTACAGGTGAAATAAAATCATTAGAGACGCTTCAGTAAGCTCCAACCATTACCCATTCCAACTTGGATGTGGGAATAGGTCACCCTGGACTTCATTTTTTTCTATGCTTGTACACCTCAAGGTATGAATTCCATTTGGGTAGTGATTGATTATCTGACCAAATAATCCCACTTCATTGTAATAAAATAATCAGCTAATGTGGATGAGTTTTCTCATTTGTATCTTCAGAAGGTGGTGAGACTCTATGGCATTCCATCAGTAGTTATCTTAGGTAGAGACCCATGTTTCACTTCTCAGTTTTTGGATGGCCTTCAGATTCATTGGGGTCTCAGATTAAGATGAGCATGACATACCTTCCTCAAATTGATGGTCAGACAGAACGAGTGAACTAGATTATGGAGGACATGCTCCATGCATGTTTTTTGGACACTGAAGGTTCTTGGGATTTCCATTTGGGGTTGGTTGACTTTTCGTAAAATAATAGTTACCAATCCTCGATTTTAATTTTTCCTTTTGATGTCACATATGGTCAGGCTTGTTAGTCCCCCTATTTTCTGTTGAGGTAGGTGAGACCACACTAATGGGGCGGAGTCTGGTTCAGGAGACATCTGAGAAGGCCAAGTTGATCAGGTTGTTTTGATTGATAGCTCATAGACCCCATAAATCATATGTTAATTTGAGGAGATGAGGCTTAGAGTTTTCTAGGGGTGACAGGGTATTCTTGGAAGTGGCCCCTCATTTGGGCCGTCATCGGCTCGTAAATCATGGTCACCTAACACCATGTTATTTAAACCCTTTTAAAATCAGAGAGCATATTAGAAAAGTGGATTACAGTTTCGCCTTACCTTCTCATTTTACATCCATCCATGACATATTCCATGTCTCCCAGTTGATGAAATACAACCTGAATCTGTCCCATGTGCAGAGTTGGGATGAACTTGAGAGAGATCCAAACTTGTCAGTTTCTGAGAAACCATTGCAAAGATTGGACTCCAAAGAGACAGTGTTCCAAGTGAAGTCTAATCCTCTTGTCCGGGTTAATTGGCAGCCTGGTAGTGATACACATGAGACCTAGGATCAGAAGTCATGGGTTAAGGAAGAGTACCCATTCTTGTTTTCCGATCATGCTTCTGGTTGACTTTCCAGGGAAAAAACTCTTTCATGGTATGGATAATTGTCACATCTATGAAACATTTTAAAGTTATTTTTAATATAATATCCATTATTTCCTTTTTTTTGTGGGTTTTCTATTCATTTTATGGGGAATGGGCGAGTTTTCATTATTTCGGTCAAAGTTTGAGCCCACTTCCAGATTTAAAAATAAAATTTTTTCTATTATAAATCCTTAAATTTTCAAAATAAATCATCTATTATAATTCCTAATTGGAATCCCCATGAATATTAAAACCAATATATTAATTGGGACCATTTAGGAATCCATAATCATGGTGGATTTGGGTTTTTGATTAATGGATTAGTCCTACTCGGAAGCCTATTTTTAGTTTTAAAAATGAATTTTGTTTATTTAATAACTTATTTATTTTTCACACTTTTTTGGTGATTTCACCTTCCACTCAAAGAAAAAATCATTAGGCGTATCCTCATTTCCTTTCCCCCTCTTTGGAGCTCGTTTGAATCACTAATTAGGGCCGACCATCATATGGGTTCACAAATCATCTACAGTTGAAGAGGTAACTTATTTCCTTCAGAACTCCTTCATTTATCACTATTTAACCCCATTCCAGTTCCAACATGATCCCCTCATAATTTTTTGATCCTCCATTAAATATTTGTCTGTTTAAAAATTCATCTACTGGTGTATTTGGTGATATTTTATCTAGATCCCTCAAGTGTGTGGGTCTCCTTCATTCACTTTTCATATTATGTAGGTTTTTATTCAATTTTCTTAGAGTTTCATCCCTTATCCATGAAGTAACTATTGTCTAGAAACTAAGGTTTCGAACCTAGGGTATAACATTTGTGTTTTTTTGGTTCAATATTTTGATTTTAGGTTCAATCTACCTTCCTTGAGGTGTGGCGGTGGTGCGATTGAATTTTCACAGAAAGGATTCAGGGTTTATCATTAATTTGGTAGGTGATTCCATTTTAATTCAATTTATTTGAATTTTAATGTTGTGTTTATGATATTTTCATGTTCATTGCATTTGATTATTTCTGTAAAAACCTGTTTTGGTGGTGTTTTTAATGCAAAAGAATATTTGGTGCCAATTTTTTGTGACATTGAGGGGTATTTCCAAGAATTTGTTTTTATTTTTCACTTGAAGATGCCATATAAATACATTGTGGATTTTTTTGAAATTTTATTGGGATTAAAATAATTTTTTTAATGTTTAAACCCTTTGTTTGTTTCAATGTAAGTGGGGTTTAATGGTTCTGGTTGAACATGTGAACTTTAAGTGTGATGTCTGTTTAAAAATGGAAGTTTTAAAAAGATAACATTTCTTGGTTCACATGGGGATGCCCTAAAATTGATTTTTTGGTTTCATTGAAATGTGTTTGGACATAAATTTATGTTTCGGTTACTTATTAGTATGTAAAAGGTATGCAAATTGGGTATTTCAAAGAGTCCAAGGTGCAAAATAATGCTTGATTTTTGAGAAGTCATTTCACTAAAAATAAAAGTGTTTTATTGTGTGTTTTAAGTGGTTTAAAATGTGTATAGCTACTATACTGATTTTATGTTAATAGTCTTGATGTTTTATATGAAAATTATTTTTTCTAGAATTCTGAAAAAAATTTAGCACAATGGGGGAAGCTCGAGTACCTAGGTGGGGTGGATATGTACTAGTACGGCTATCAGACCAGATGGGTTTTGTCCCGATTTCAATTAGAATTTGAATAATGATAACTCTAACAAAACTATATGGATGATGATTGGGGACCACTAGGTTTTGGGTATTTTCCCTACTAGTGTCTCATGCATGATAATGGATTTCACTATGGTTACTTTACACAGTGGTACGAGGTACATGAGGCTCGAGACTATCTACTACCTAAGGGTGTTCCAGATTTAATTGCTCATTTGATTTTGTTATTTACCCTTGTATTTGGGTTTTTTTGGAATTATATTAAAGTAGTTAACATGAGTATTCAATTTTTTTAACATTCTGAAATTTTTAGCTTGAAAACTATTTTCAATTGAAAGTTTTATTTCTTGGAATTTCTCACCACTTTTCATTTCATATTAAAACTGCTTAATTTTTCCCCTTGTATTGCTTGAACGTTGGAAACATTGGGTGGTATCCTATTGGGATCAGGCTTACAGCCTACTTACACCCCTTGGGTGTATGTATAGTTTATTATTCTTGAATTAAGTAAATTGAAGGATTTGGTGATGTAGGTTTGTGGTGTTAGTTCCCATCCTTGGGGAGAAATTTTAGAGACGACTTGTAGATGATGACCCCTTGTCGTGTGGAGTCCTTATGAGGGTCTTTCTACTTTTTTTTATTTTCTTTAGACCTCTTAAAATTCATTCGAAGACATGTATTTAGTTCTAGTTTTTTTTAAGACTTGTTTAGCTGAAAATTTCAGATTTATATTAAGGATTATTTTTCTGGTTTTATGCTTTTATACTCGGGTAAATCATTCCCAAACCTAGTTGTTTGATACCCAGGAACATGTGCCAGCCCATGGTGATAGGGAACCCCCTTAGGGAATTTCCACAGGCTAGGTTTGGTGCCAATATTGGTAGCGACCAGATTCGGTTCGTGAAACATATGTACCCACAATACCCCAATAGAATATCTAAATATATACTGAAATATCTATGGATAAGAGACTCACTTAAATCCATGTGATATTTGCATGAAATATTTAAACTAATCAACTACATACCATTACCAATTACATAGTTTATTATAATATTGATTTGACTACCATTTACAATCATTGATAAATACTCAATATTCACATTGATTTATTCATCCCATAAAACTACAAAGGTGACCATCAGTCATACCATTTCTAAACTACCAATAATTATATACTATGAAGCCAAAAATTTCTATCACAAAACAGGTCATTATTGTTTCACCAAAATTCCCTAAAGTCTTCAATCATTTGAAAAGCCCATATAGAGATCTCCCTACCCAAATAATGATACCATAGATCATGATTCTCCATTAATCAACACTTGTATAACTTCTATAAGATATGTCCATGCTTCCACTAAACCAAAACATTTCATTTAAGGGAGTATTAAATTATTATCATATGAATCACACCAATGTATTTTATGAAATTATATAGGATATCCCATATAATAGTTTCCACATAAGTGATACCATTCCATTGATGCTACTATAAGTCCAAAAAAGTACTATTGTACCTCACTAAAATGAAATGAACCCCAATTCTATAGAATTTCACATCTCACAAAATAATCACAATCATATTCTATAAAAATCATTCCCATGTTATCCAATGTTGGAAATTCATAAACAATATAAATTTTATTAGATTTATCATTAGGTCATTTGAATCCATTTAGCACATATGAAATACCAAAATAATATTTCTTTTCAACCCCAGTAAGAGTGTATGAAAATACCATTCCCTCTAATATCCACCATCTAGAACCATTTTGTATTAATTTTTATTAAAATAATATAAAATTCCCAACACTAACATATAATTTTGCTCAAATCATGATTTTATGAAGAATATCCCATAATTCCTAAGCTGACATACCTAATTGTCGATCATACATCCACCACATGTTAGTCACATCTTCAATTCAATTGTTATCTACATCATCACATCATACTTAAAAAAGGAAATGTTCCTACTTCTTTCCACAAAAATAAACACCCATATTGTTCATATAGTATTATTTATTGAAATAATTTTTCTATATATCTTATAACAAACCAACCTAGGTTGACCAAACCTTCCAGTGACATTGGGCGACCACACTTCACAAAATGCATTCCTGATCACCATAGGATGGAGAGAGGAACCTGACATAAAAAAACACTTGGGACTATTTTTACATAGGTAAGCTATCATAACCCATCCATAAAATGGTTGTACAAACCAAACCTCCAAATTTAATAGAAGGAGGTAAGAAGATACCATAAAAATGACATACATCGAGTACACCATGCCAAAAAAGACCTATAAAGGTTGTCTCAAAATAAACAACTCAATACATTAATAAACAAGGACCGTATACAACCCAATGGAAAAATACAACAAAACTACTCCAAAAGAGTTGACCCATATGAGACCACCTCTCCTCAAAAAACATCATCCAATAGTAATCAAGAAGATTCACCCTGTTACATGATTCCCTTTTCCTTACCTGTATCCTATAAAATAAGATCAATAAACTCCCAAAAGGTCCCATGCATGGTGTGTGGGAAAAGTCCAGGTAGGATACCACCATGAATATATTTAAGTATTTTAATCATAAAATCCAAAAAATAGTTTTAAAACATTTTCAAAACTAAAACCATTTGAAAATATTCCATTTTTATACAAACCTTCTCAATCTATTCAATTTCCTTTTTATAGAAAATATTGATTTCTAAAAACAATTCCCAAAAATTGTTCAAATAATCAAACATGGTTATAGGGCCTAATATTCTCAAAAATAACCTAAAGGTTCAATAATGGTTATCATAAAATCAAAATCATATTAAAAAATAATGGGGTTCAAAAAAATGGTAATAATACTTCTCATCACATCAACACGGAACTAGTAAAAAAAATTAATAACCAATTTGGTATGAGTAATGTGCACTAAGGGTCTCTAAATATATGGTATAATGTGGAGTTAATTACTATAATATCTTGTTATCCAATGGAATCTCACACGATCTCCCTACCCAAATGTTCTCTAAGTCCCATAGAAAAAAAATTGGGGTATTGCACATCCATACTGCCGATGACACATTGGGCCACTCAGAAAAAACAGAATGGAACCTCACATGGTCTTTCCTATAAAGGCTCACATAGTACCTTTAAAAAATCCATCACTCATATCCTGATTAACCCATTTTCTACTCATCTCTAACACATCAACACAAAATTTCCCATATCAATCAAAATATAATGAAATTCTTTTATTAATTAAAAATTGCCAATTTTTAAAAACATTCCCTTTCAAAGGATAAATAATTTCTAAAAACACTTTAGAAATACATTTAAAATCTCCCAATCACATTGATTCATTTTATCAAACACTTTCCACACATACAAGACACACCGATTTGGAAAACCAAAAATTAAACACCAAAATTGTAATAAAATTCTTGAAATAGATAATACATGGAATGTGCACCAATCAAAAATCATCCATATGGAAATTTAAAACAAAAAAAACAAAGGAGAAGTGAAATTTATAGGTAATTCATGGAAATCACCCATAAATAGTGACATCTACCACGAATTTGGTCCTAAGCTCATTGCCTTTGATAGAGTCCACCTGGATAAGGGTGATCAAGGATTCATGCTCCGAATCCATAATAAAAGAAACCAAACACCACATAAATAGTCTTAGATATGTCCAAAACCACCCATAGGGTTCCTTAACACTATAAAATGTAAAAATAATCTTGAGTTGGGAAAAGGGGGAAGAAAACTGAAGTAAATTTCATTCTATCAATCCAAAACACCTTAAAATATGAGAAAAATCTACAAGGAAGAAGTGTTAGAGATCAAACTATAATGAAGAGGGTATACTCATGATATAAGAAGAAAATAGGCATCAAAATATAAAATATAAGATGATGAAAATGGTGAAATTACATTTTTAATGGTTCGGATAGGGTCGCACAATTTAGTTTCTTGATAGAAAAATAGTGTTCCAACCACGTGGGTTCCAATGTCCACCCAAAATAGGTTGCATTGTCAATATTTGGGTGTCTTTTGATTTTAAAAAACTAGCATCAACCATTGAAAAATTTTTCTTCCTAAACTATAGAACCCCTCACATGATTATCGTATGGTTTCAAAAAACAATACACTTAATATGCACCCTGTCCTATCTCCCAAAAATCTCCCAGTTTCAATCCCCATCACTGAGGAACTCCAAGAATGTAAACCAAAAAATAAAATAAACTCAAAAAAATACATAACAGTAATCTAATGGGTGTCAAAAAAATCCCCACTAAGCCACTTTATTCCCTTAAAATGTCCTCAGGATCTGTTTAATGAAAAATGGTGAGGTCACTCCTCCCTCACCCCACCATACCACACCCACATATCTGGATATCACCATGATGCTTCTAGAGAACAATGAACATTGGGATGACCTTCCCATTAATCAAAATGTTCTAAAAACATATGATATGAACATGATTCTCATCTATGGTGGCCTCAAGCTGAAGGTCCAACACTTCCCACAATACCATATGGGATTGGTCTGGCGAGTATCTCTTCTGTTATGAGATGTGGAAAAATCATGGATTGATATTGGCAATGGTGGAATATCTAACTGTTATTCCAGCTTCCCAATGTTCCCTAATTTAAAAAATTACCTAATATAATTTTGGTTTAGTTTCCCTTATTATCCAAAGAGTTGGTGACCTAATTTAACTGATACTCAGATAAGAACCTTTTCACAAACATGAAACTCAAACAGATGATGATGATAGTTGGAATATGAATTATAGTGGATGTCATCTATCGCTGTACATTTCCAAATTAGATGTATTATATGGATATTATCCTAGTTTTGTATTAGTATAAATAAATAATTATTTCCTATCACAACCCAATATAATGGAGAATCTAATGGCCACCCATAAAACACCTCAAACAAGGGCATCTTAATAGATTCATGATAGCTATTATTGTATCAAAACTCATAAATGTCTTGTGACTCCCCCAAGAACTGATAAATTCTAGATAAGGTTCCCACAATATGTCCTTCAGTGTCTGGATGGTTGACTAGGACTAGACATCCATTAATGAGTGATATACTATGTCTAACCTCTACTAGGTTTCTGAAGCCTCGTGGTGTCCCATCCAAAGAAGATTTGTGAAAATGGAATACTGTATGATATATGAAATAAATTTTGTTCTAATTTTACTTCAACACAATAATAATAAGTGTATCTAATAGGAAAAATGTTCTCTAATTCTTTTCTTTCTCCAATCTAAGGTCTAACATCTAGAAACAATATACAAAATAATTCACCTCATCACTGGACACCAATACTAACCTCTCAAGTTATAGCCATCATGGTCAGCCCATGGTGAACTAACCAGTTGTAATAATTTTAATCATGAATCAAATCATACTTAAAGATAAAAGTAATGACATTAAAATTCTAAAAAAGAAATGAAATATCAAAAGATAGTGACCAATCACCTGAGGTCTCCCCACTATTTAAAGCACTCTTAAAATTATGGCCCTCAAGATCGAACCCCTACTCAGTCTAAAACAAATCGATGAGAAAGGGAGTAACCAATAAATTATCCAATAATAATTATCCTCCATAGTTATACTCTTCAATACATATATTAGAGAAAGATCTCATCAGACCCCATTCATCTACTTACTCCTAAACTGACTGCATTGGAAAATTCCTACTGAACATATTGAAAACAACATTATAAATCCATTGCCTATATTAAATCTCAAAATAAAATATCTGACGTTACTATACTTAGTTCCTATAATTAAGATTCATATTCCTCTGATTAAAAATGTAATTCATGCTCTTATTATAATGATACATTATAAAAAACTCTTTGAAGAGGTAATGTCACCACATCCTTAGTTCGGGTATTTAAACTACTAATTCTATATCGTGGGTGGGGTAATCCCACTCATGTGGTCATAGATGTTGTCAGACATAGGCCACCAAATGGTAATCCTACATCATAAAAAATCCCAAAATCACATTGGAAGCATAAAAATACACTTCATAGGATCTTCTAGTCTTAAGAAGAATCAATATTGGAGAAGATGTCAACCAACTCTGAAATTGTATAAAAGCACCCTGGTGCTTCACATCTGACTAAAACATCACACCATTCCTATTCAAATCCTTCATGTTAGAATATAGACAAGATAAGTCCTCGAAAAAATGAGTATTAATCCTATACTAGCATAGAAATGTATTGATATCGAACACATTATTTGGCTGACCCCATGACATTTATTCCCAAACCTTTTCTGGATCCATTGAAACTCCTCCCTTTAAAATCACATGACACAAAACATCAATTCTAGATTCCAAAAATAGCATGTGGATGCCTTTTAATATAGTATATGGTCTCTATAAACATTCAAAACAACCTCTAGTTTGTCCCTATTCTCCTCTTCTATCATGGGATACACCAATATTTCATCTACAAATATGGCCAAGAAGTATCCCAAAAAGATATAAAACTTATAGTTCATTTGATCAATGAAAAAATATGGACCATTGGTATGCTCAAAGGGAATACTAAAATACTAACAATTTACATACAGACATCAAAATTAAATCTTTGTAAGCTCCTCTTTCTATACCCTCAACTAATTCTACCATGATCATATATTAATCTTTAATAATCAATGGGTCCCTCTACGTTGGTAAAAAATATCATCATTCATAGGAATAAAATATAAACTATTTACTACCATCGAGTTAAGCTTATGATAGTCTATGAAAATTCAGGGGAAGCCATCTTCGTTCATTGAAAATAGCATTGGATAATCCCATAAAGACATGTTGGGAAAAATAAAAACTCTTCCCTTGAGATCCTCTATTTCAACTATGAACTCCATCAACTCAACCGGAGACAGCCGGTAAGACGATTGAGAAATTGGTCACATCCAATAGAGAAGATTGATAGTAAGCTCAACCTCTCTTTGTGAATAAATCTTTAAAAACCCCTTAAAAACAGAAATAGGTAGTTTTTCATGAACACTATAAGTTCTTATGAAAATAGAACATATGAAAACCATCAATGGAAAACAATGAAATTTGGTACAAGATCAACCCCAAATCAAAAGCGTACGGAAATTCCATCCCTCATCACTAATCCCAATTGCCATGGAAGATGTGGGTGCTCCCACCAAGAGTAAAGAACTAGAACCTGTATTTACATTAGTAAACTAATTACTTGAATATAATAAAACAATCCATGTGTATGATGAGTTAAAAAAATATACAGGTTCAAAACAAGGATGTCTCAAGGGACATCCATTCCAGTTACTAAAACTTGGAACTCATGGAACTTAAGACGTAAAAAATTCTTCCTACACTATGGGGTTGGAATATCCATGAAATAAGGAATAAAATTAGTGCCAATTCCAAAAGAATAAATCAAAAAAATTGAAATTATTTATTAGTATTCAACAATTTAAAATAAAACCCATATAATAGAAGTTGAAATAGACATTATACCTTGAACAATGGCTGGCCTGGAATCTATGTCCTCTAGAATGCCATCCACTGCATGGAGTCACCCTGGATCAAACCAACTCTAAGTCTTCTTCTTATGGTGAGAATCCAAATTCCCACAAGTATAATATCCATCACTATTATAAGACTCCAAAATCACCAGAGATACCTTCAAAAAAATGGATTCTACACCACTCTTGTGAAAAACCAATAGACCAAAGTGCTTAATATTCCTGATCTCCCCACACTAGTAGGATGTATTCATAGTCTCTAGGATCTTTGGCCATGTTTTTTTATCCTTCCCACACTAATTGTAAACATATGGTATATGGAATATAGAAACTATAGTATCTGATCAATTGGACTTCTGAACACTCCTTCCATTACAACTCTGAGACACATCTAACTTTTTCATCTGTCATGAAAAAAAGTTATGGCTACCTCTAATAAAAGAAACACCACTAATAGTGGTCTTTCCCAGAAAAATATTTATCCTCTATATATTCCTTACAAACCACATACTTATAGGTTATTACACAAAAAATAATTATTATTGATCAAATCTCTATTCTCAAAAATAGCTCAAAATGATGAGCCTTGAGGTAACCATTTCTGAGGAGACCTAGATATACCAAAACAAATTTAGAGAGTATAGAAATATAAACCATCACTAAATTATCACCTTGGTCTAACTTAAATAAATTTTGGTCCTCATCTGCTCTCACGGTCTATGCGTCCTAATTAAATAACACTTTGAAATAAATCCACATGAGATACACATTATTTCCAAAAATCACTATCTACTCCCCCCCAATTCTTACTGAGTCATTCTAGGACATGCAAAAAATCCCACATATGAGGTCTCGGGATTATTAAAAAACAAGAAAATATTCTTGATTTAATAAAACTTCTCTTTATTCTCATTGGGTCCCTTATAACCATGGTACACAAAACAGATTCTACCTGAAAACCCTTGAGCATGGTCTATGGTCTCTGTTTGTTCACAAATACCATTTTTCACCTATGTTTTGGATCTTTTGAATCACTGAATCCACCAAATAAAAATAAACAATATGTTCCTCTTGTAGGGAACTCTCTACCACATCAGCTCTACACCTAGATGAGGTCCTACTAGGAGGTATTATCAATAACAAAAAAACACAAGCTTCTTCATGAATAATCAAACATCAAATCACCATAATTAACCAAAAGGGAAACCCGAACATGGGATTCCTAGAATATTTAACAAGAAGGAGAAAACATCATAGAAATAGAAAACATAGATCAAATCAAAAACAAAATTGCCAATCTACCCATGGAAACTTTAGGATCAATGTGAAGAAAAGAAGGCAGGAAACTCCATCGTTCATACCTCTCAAGTCTCAATGGTCCTAGATCCAAACTAAACTAACTCTAAAATAAATGACCACTAATATGATACCATTTTTTAATGAACCAACCTAAATCAACCAAAACCATCAACCGAGTCAGTCTCTAAAAAGTCAAAAACACATTCCTAGTCACCATGGGTTGAAAAAAAGAACCCAGAATAACTAACAATAGCATGGAATTTATTTCCCAATATATCATCTAGAATTACCAATCCTTAAAATGGATGAACAAACCAATATACTCAATGTAAATAGAAAGTGGATTGAACATACCATAATCAATCATTTACATCTTTTACGACATGCGACACCAATACCTATATAAGGTAGCTCAAAATAAACACAACCCGTACATTTTCATACAAGGACCAAGTATAACCAAATGAGTACAAAACATAAAAATGACTCGAAAAGAGTCCATCACTTAAATATCACATTACCACTAAAAACACCATATTTCGGTAATCAAGAATAGTCACCATCGTAAACGGTTCCCTTTCCTTTACATGTGTCTAGAAAATTGAAATCTACAAACAACAAAAAGGGTCCAAGTAGGGTGTGAGGCACAGATACCATAAGTTTAGCACCGTGAATATATTTGAGTCTTTATACCCATGAAAGAAAATAAATTTGTTTTAAAAAAATATCAAATCCAACACACTCTAAAAATATTCCATTTCTGAATAACCCTTCATGACCCCATCAGTTTTTATTTTTAAAGAAAAAATTTAGTTTTCCAAAACAATTTTTAAACATTGATTAAAAAAACATGTTCACAAGGAATAAATTTCAAAAACATTACCAAAATTAAAAATTGGTTACCATTACCTCGAAATTATATAACTATATGAATGGGATAAAAACATGTGGGAATAATACATCATATCATATCAAGATGAAGTTAATAAAATCTAAAAAAATAATTATCAATCTGGAATGAGTAATTTGAATATAGGGGCTCAAACCATAGGGTCTATCATGGTGGAATAATATGTATTGTATCTAGATAAGAAATGGATGTTCACGTGGTCTTACAACCCAAAAAAGTCTCTTGATCCCTTGGACACCAAATTAGAGGCACATAAAGTCCTTCTTCTAATGAAACACATGACCACTTGAATAAATAAACATGGTAGATGACACAATTTTCCTTCCAGAGGATCACATGATCTCCTAAACAAACCCCTCACTTGAACCCTAGTTAACTCTGGTTTTACTCGATTCCAAAAAATCCAAAGAAAACATCCAATGTCAATAAAACTAAAATGTCAACCATTTAATAAGAAAACATTCCCAATTTATAAAAACACCACCTTCACAAGAAAAATAATTTATAAAACAAGTTCAAAATAAATTTTAAATAAGTAAACCTCTTTCATTCATTTAATCAAACACATTATGGTCATAGGAAAACCCAACTTTGAATACCCATATTTCTATAAAATCCACGATGCACATAAGACATGGAATACAAACCCCTCATAAATCATTTATATAGAAATTTAAAATATAAAAAAAATCGGAAATATGAAATTTAGAGGTATAACATGAAAAATAACCTTAAATAGAGACACATATTTCTAATTCGGTCCAAATATCATTTTCATTGATGAAAATCGCTCAAATACGATAGATCAAGGAATCACACACCTAAGTCATAATAAATCTGTCCAAAACCCCAATCGACAATGATACATTGCTCCAACACAACCCCATGTTTTTGAAAACTCCATGAAAATGAAATAACAAAGCTTGAGGATATATAAGGGAAAAACTCATCAAAATCACATACCTCAAGCCAAAAAAACATGATCACCAAGTGAAATCACCAAGGGATAAGGGGAAGAGCTTCACCACCAAGGGAGATGGGTTGTTCACATTAGAGGTGAAAAAAAGGACCCAAAAAAATAAAGAACATTGATTGGGGAATTTGTAAAATCCAATTTTCAATGTGCTAGATAGGGTCACATGGTTTTTCCGCACAATTAGGAAAATTGTGTGCCAACCATGTAGGTGACACTATCCTCCCAAATTAGGTCATACAGTTTTCTCTAGGGTTTCAAAATGTTTTAAAACCCATGTTAAATTTCACTTCCCCTAACAAATCACCCCTCACATGGTTATTTCAATGTATGGAAAAACTATGTGCTGACCATACACCCAATTTTATCTCCTAAAAACTACAGGTTTGGACCCCCATCACCCAGGAACTCCATGACTGAATTCCAAAAATAATAAAACACAAAACCATAAATAATAGTGACCCACTGGGAATCACATCTCTCATATCTAATGCAAGTACTATATCATTAATATTATGTGAATTTACATCCCCATGTGAGATAAATTGGTCAAAGCATGATACTTCCAAAAATGGAAATCAAAATTACATCTTCGTTTATTAGTTTCTTATTACCACTAGGCTTCACCAATAAGATAAAATTTAATACATCTCTATAGATACCATATATTGGAACAATGCTGGTATTATTTCGCAAATTCCTCAAATGAATATTTTTATCTGGAAACCATTCACTAGATTACATCCACATATTAAGAGACTAGTATTCAACTATTTAATCTTAGACACTACATTCCAGATAAATTTCTTGCACCAATTCACAATAGGTCTTATTAATAGTATCTTCCTCTTATTCATTAAAATATTTACAATCCCCAAAATCAAACTAATTATACATGGTTATATAACCCCGACACAATCCATATCTCACATTACCATAGATTTTTTATTTTAAAACATTCACTATAGAACATACCAAGTCAACCTACAAAAAAACATTGTTTTAATAGGACCATGCAAAATCAAAATTCACCTACTAGTTTTTCAAAACCTACAGCACACCACCCCACCCTAATGTGTCCATTCAGTATCACTCAAGTTGCTATCTTCCAACCAATCCATATCAAACAACCCCTCTATGAAATGAATAGCTAATATCACTCAATATAACCTTTTCAATTATAATGAATGTAAATAAAAATATATTTTGAAAAATAATACTATTATAAATCCATATTTGAAAACAACTCTTTATAAATATTCTATTTTGAAAATATCCATTTCTTTGAAACAAAAATTTCCAAAATCCCATTCATAATCAAAGACAACATTTTCCAAAAACTATAAAACCATGGTGCATTTTATATCCATGGATTAAATTTAATTTTTGAACACCTTTTTTCCATGACCTGTGACAACGAACTATAATGATGCCAATAAGTACAAGTGATTCACTAACCACATGGACTACTTGAACATCCTAATAACACATGGTTCATTATAAAAAGGATCATGAATCCTTTTTATAACAATTTTATTAGTCCTAATTCAAACTATCCCATTGAATACCACCAAAAATTCTGAAACTAATTCGATTGATAACATCTCAACCAATTGTTATCCCCTAAATATCACTCATATCATGTAATAATGTTATAAGGCCTTAGGTACGTCCCTATATCACCAAAGGTGAGAAATAAATACAGAGGTTCTTGAAAACCCCAGAGTGAAATATTTTTTCCTAAAATATTTCACCACCCCTATATATTCTATTTCAATAGTTTGTCATGATTTTTCTATAATTTTGACACAAAAACTTGTAGGAACTGCACAGTAAATAAAATATATAAATCACACTAACCAAGATTGTTTGATACATGATAAAACTATTTAAATAATCAAAAGTCTATTAAACCAAACAATAAAAAAATTAATACAAATCAAAAGTAAGTCCTAACTAATAAATGAAATCCATCAATACATACAATGAATCTATGTTTTTCTTGAAATCTACCCCCCATAAAACTATGAGTCAATCCACAAACCCAAAATCCTCCTCCACTCTAGATCCCAAAACCATAGCTATAAAATTCTGCTAGTAATGAAGGATTCATATCCATTTCCGATATCATGATCCCTATAATCTACCAATCTACAAAATTTTTTAAATAGAAGGGGAGTTATAGACCTAATATGATTTTCTCAATACTCCTCACATACCATAAATATGTGAATAACATTTATGATCTAATTAGTTCTTATAAAACATACCCCAAATCATGATATTTTTTATGGACACATTTGAAGAATCAAATAACATAGTAATCAATATAATAATCAATATAAATAACTTCTCATGGTATCACTAACAAACAACAAAGAAAAACCAATGTGGATAAATCCAACCCATGTACCAAAGAAAAAAACTAAACCTGAGGGAAGCCTAGGCCAAGTGTAACCAGCCAAAATTTCTCCATCACCAACTTGTGAGAGGAATTAATAGACCCAAATTAACCTTTTTATTACCGGTGAGTTTCCTACACAAAAGTGGGTGTTTTCACCCTCTCATCTCTCTATTTTTTACAACATCCTTACACCCTAGTGGGTGTTTTCCATGACTCATTTCCAATCCCTCAAAAAAACAAACCAATCACCAATACAATATCAACTTTTACCACTAATCAAAAATCACTTCCCAAAACATGAAACCCAATTCCACAAAAAATATAAAAACTAAATAAACCTACCAGGAAACTCAATGTCTCTAATTAAACATCTAAAAAATTCAATACACTAAACCCGTATTCCAGAAAATGCATGAATGCATAAAAATCACCATTTTGTGATTACTCAAAAATGAACAAACCAACCATCATAGACATTAGAAAACAAAAACCTGCTATAAAGAATAAATTTTAACAATATAAAATTAATTATATCATAATCACACCAAATACATCTGAATTATATATATATATTATGCATGAGAATCCATCTACCACAAACTATGTGATATTGCAATGGCGTGCCACATGAATCGAGATACGAGATTGATTTAGGCTCTTCAAAACCATAACATAAAAATCAAAAAATCAAAACAACCATTATACACCATATTTCTCAATCCCTAAATTAGAATGGTTTCCACTGAGTGAAACCAAGATCAAGAGTAATGGAAGGGATTCATACGACCTTACCAAAGATATGCACACTAAATACACCAATAAATGGAATATATATTATATGGAGTGAAAAGATCACCCAATTATGCCATAGGTTTAAGATAACTATGAATGATGGTTTAAATAAGAGTGAAAATACAAAATTCAAGAAAAATGAGGGGTTGGGGAGGGACTTTATGTGACTATGTGGCCCAATTTCAGGATCCCTTACAACTGTGAAGTGATTGTGAAAGATCCCCTATCCGAAAAAAGTACTTCATGCAAAACCATACTATTTAGTCCATCAAGATGGTGTAGTGATTGTGAAACCCTTACAGCCTCCACCAGTCCCCTTTTATGGTTTACATGGAGATCCATTAAGGTATTGATGATCGCACACCAACCATGTAAGACCAAAAATAATCCAAATTCCCCCAATTTCACCATCAAACACAACAAATTCCCATGTACATCAAATATAACCATTAAATACCACAATCAGGTACTTATATAACATATCATAGTTATGGTTATTAAAATGCTAAAATTTTCATAACCACCTCATGTTATATAAGGGGTTTTCATATATAATCTTCCGCTATACAACTCATGATCAAAAAGCAATATATGCAATTATTACAACGACTACCATTGTCATTGATACCATTGATTAATTATCCTAATCACCATCATGGAATAATTAATATTCATCATCATCATCAATTAATCAAATTTAATATCACAATACCATCAAATTCACCATTTATTTTAGATCACGTCATGTCAATGTTGTAGGATCATCCTTTAACTAGGAACACATTGAAATATTTCATCCTATTTACAGTCATTCCAATACCATCACATTAAATTCCATATGATATGATTCATAAAAATTACAAAATTAAAACGTATACAACTCGTTCTTCTTAATAATGGACATAGAGTGATCATGATTTCAAGATCATAAAACCATTAAAAACATCATTAAATATTTTAAATATGTATCCTACATAATTCTTATTATTATTTCCACATCTCTAGGTCCCACATGATGTTACTGAGGCGTTATAGTAACTAAATCCACCGCCAGATCGCCTATATGTACATTAATATTTAAAATAAAAATTTACATTTCCATAAATATTAAATATTCCAATAAAAAAACACAAATTTCCATCATGTTCTACTTATTCAGATAGTATGGAGAGTGTTTTTTTAAATTATCCATGTTAGGTCACTGTCATTGGGATACCCAATATTTTTCAAATTTTCAAAATGATCCGTAAATTATCTTTAAAGCCTTAAAAAATCATTATTTCAATCATAGTTGGAGAACCAGAAATATTGGAAATCCCTTTTCAGTATCTAACATAAGATAGAAAATTAGAATTTTCGTTGTTCTTATACACATATATCGTTATATATGTGTGAATATAGATAAAAATATTAACATTGATAGTATTATTAATTTTCGAGAAAATATTATTAATACCATAATTGGGGGAGGATCAAGATATGATTGATAAAAAAACTCCCCAGTTTTGATTTGGATTCATCATTGAAAAAATACTATTCTCTTTTATTCCTTGTGAAATGTATGACTAAATATGATAACATGCATGAGATAAAAAAAATATTTTGTTCACCTTTAAGTGGTCTAGTACAAGGAGTATACAAAGACAATGTGACGATGGTTCAAATCCACAATAGTGCACTATTTAAACAATGTTCATATCAGACTCACCATTCCTCATGATTTACTATTATACACACTTTAAAAGTTCATTTCTTTATTGACTGAAGTGTTCTCACTACTCCCCCAAAAAATTCTTCCATTTATTTTCAAATCAAATTTTTACACTTTATTTTTTTTTATAAATGAGACTCCACATTCAAAAACATGATGAATCTAAATTTATCATTGAAATTATATTAAATTCCATTTGGTTCATGTAAAATTTAAATTTAATGATACCATTTCACAAAATTCATGCATCTCTAAAAACTTCATACATATTTTTAGTTTTTTTGTAGAACTACAAACGTCTTCACAAATTTTTTGTGGGTTGTAGAACTCATAGATTTCATGCATATTTTTCTCAATTATGTGAACCATATTTTCAAGTAAACCCAAGTCTCCTTTTATTGCACAACTAATATTTTTGTACCTATTTCCCATAATAAATTCCTTCACAAAATTATCATGTGATTTTAGAGCCCTAATATTATCTAAGTGTTGGACTCTGAATATTAGGGGGTAATTAACTATTTATAGAAGTGTACAACCATTAATAAAAGTACCTTATATGTGAATTAACTTATGTTAAACATTTTAGGTTCACTAAAATTCAATGCATTGATGTACCATTTACTATGCAACTCATTCCCACCACTATATTCCATTCGTTCATCATGATCGCTCACAACTCAATCTATACCGTGCAACTTCATTCTATGTTGCACAAATCTATCTTTCAAGGGAATTAAAAACATTCATAAAAAAATCATTTTACATAATATGGTGGGTAGTATAAATATTTAAATTCATGAAACTTAAAAAAAACACTTTCACCATATCATGCATTTTTTTATTTGTGATAAAATTATTCCATTTCATCAAAAACAACATTCTGTGTCCTCAATAGTTGAAACCCAAAAAGTTAAGAAAAAACTATGTTTTTATTCCAACTTCCACAAGAAACTTACAAATCAATTTTTGAAGCTTACATAATTCAATTCTCCCCTATGATGGATATATTTTACCTATCTCACATTATAGATTCTGTGAACTCTTATCGGCCCCCACCATATTAGAACTTTCACAAAAACCAGGCCTGAACTTTAAAAATGATTTTTAACCTATATTTTTTCAAAAACAACCAACCCAAAAATAATTCAACATTATATTGTGGGATTTCTGTACAAAAATTTTCTGCATTGGTTTTATTTTTGACACTTCAACTTTTGAATCCAAATTAACACTTTTCATTCCAAATCAGTGATAAAACATTGTTGTCTTTCTTATTCAAAAAAATCATATGACTTCAGATTGTGATCAAATATTTACTCAACACAAACTCTATTCCCAAAATATACATGATCAACATGATAAATAATATTATAATTTAGATTTCATCAATTAATTACTTAATCATAAAATATACTTTCAAAGAACTCTTCCTTTGTAACGGTACCATTTCATCATCTTTAAGAAAAAGACAACCCTTAAGAAGATCATTATTTAAACCACATTTTGTAACTAATTTCATCATGAACCAGAAGATTAAAATATAATGATATATTAAACATTAATGAACAAATTCAACATCATAAAATATGATACTCCCTTTATTGTTTTTATCCCACTATCATCTTATTCAACTTTCGTGAATTCGACTTCTTCCCATTTTTCAACAAACCCAATGATCACTCCATGACGATCTGTAACATGTTAAAAAAATATATAATCTCATAGGGAATAAAACCACATTACTATGGGAGTGGGGTGTTCACATATACACTAATTAATTTGGGGGTTCAAATACACTTATATAGACATCCAATGTCTTTAGGATTCCTGATTGGGTATTACCATTGTTAGATTGTTGAAAAAATGAAATTATTTTGGCAGATACTCCAACTTCACGAAACCATGATCCACCTTCTACATATTAAAATGATAATTTATTTTAATGTTTATAATTTGTGAGTTATGTATAGTATTTTTTTAGAATTTAAAATACTTTAATTTTCACAATGGATCCCAATTGAAGACATCATATAAACTCATAAATCATTGATCTGATGGTTTCTCCATAGTAACTACATGAATGAAAGACTGGCCAAACATATCCATCTTCTATGGTGGATGGAGAAATGAAACATTGTTTCTTTATTAAACAAGAAATACCCAATCCAAAAATACTGAATCAACCATGTGATATTTATTTCTATTATTTTTAAAACATGCATAATCAACATCTGTATAACCCTATAACCTTTATTGAGATTTGTAATTATACTAAAAAATTAAATATAATGTTCCCTTGATATGAATATGTATAATTTTATCCATAATTTAATGGTTGTACATGGGATTAATTAGGAAATATATTATTTCACTGTGTAAAATCTAATATTGGGTCGTGTTACTATTAAATATAATTGGCTTCCACTGATATTCCTATACTCTATGAGATTCACTACTTTTGATTTATTGTCCCATTATATTTTCACTTCAGTAACAACCAGAGTTTTCATATTCTTTTAATTTTCTATTTTAAATAATTTAATTAACAAATAATAATTTTTAGATTTGGAAAAAAATGTTGTATCACATCCTTTTATTTTTTGTAAACTAAAGAAATATTGTATCCTTCCACTAATTGACGTTTCAAACTCTCATTTCAAGAATTGTAAAAAAATATTCATTGTGATTAATTTTTCTCTAATAATAATATATAATTTCCATACAAAAACACCATCATCATATGATCACTCTCATTAATTACCTAGATATTGTAATGAACTCTACCACGCTATAAATTGAAATTTTCAAACATTAATCATGTTTTTAATACCATGATATCAGTGGATGTTTCATCCTTTACAGTACCATTTTCCGATAACCAATTTTTTTATAATATTGAAGGATAAGTAAACCGTATGGGTTTTTCATGAAAACTTATTCCTTAGAACTCAATTAAATAATATTGATTTTTCACCCATCTTGAAAAATATAATAATATTTTTCACTATTATTTCTATGAATAGTAAAATAGTCTCCAGTATTTCAATAGATGAAAACAACTAATCCACATAAATTCTTTGATATTGGAGTATCCCATTCATACTAGTTATGATTTCATTCAACTAACCCTATTTCCTTCATTTATAATGTTCAGGAAGACCAATTTGGTCGCATTTGGAAATCCTTTCATCCTTTCATGAAATAATCTCACATTTTTGACGCATTTCCATTTGTTTGATATATTTTTTCATAACTTAAACCCAATTATCATCTCTTATATATTCAGAAAAAAATTTCCCTACTTGTGATAGATAATATTCTTATTTTAGAAACTTCATTCTCCCCATCTACACTAGTGCTGAATTTTTTTGTTTTAACAGTGATTCCTTGGATAAAAATACCAAACACCAATATATAAAACAGAATGTTATATGGTTATAAATAGATTAATGAGGGAATTTTATTAAAATATTTTTCATGAAAATTAATGAGGTAAATTATGAGGTTGTCCGAACATGTGATGTCGCTTTTAAATCCTTTGTTGGAATGACTGTTTTACACAGTGTTCACCTCGTGGTAAGCTTGGGTTATTATATTGTTGATATCAGAATGGTGATAGAGTTAGTCCATCCATCTAGCTATAAAGGGACATGAACAGTTCACCACACCATTCTGGAGGACCAGTATAGTGGTTGTAGAGTATCTTTTTTTCTATATGATGTTTCAACCTCTATGCTTCATAATAGCAACCCCAATAATGACCCTATATATCTCTAATTCTAAAGTGGTTTAAATGCTAAAAGTAACATACAAGCATACCAGAATTTGATCCATCTAATAATTGTAGACTACTTTGAAACTTGTGGGATCCAGAAAGCCTTTTGAGGCTTTTTCCACTTTATTTTTGACAAATCTAAGAATTTGGGATTCCAAGAAAACATAAATCATTCTTCTATGATGGTTGAACCGTCCTTTTATTCTTATTCTTTAAAAAATAATTAAATCCTTGATGGAGTTGTGATAGGTACTTTTTTTCCTCATTATAAATTCTTTTATCACAATGAAGATATGCACTAGAGTTGTACAAAAAAACTGAGGGCATTTTTATGGTAGATAACTATGTTTTTGTCATACCAGATGATATGTGAAACTCTTCTAGAACCACTATGAAAACATATATTCATTTTTGAAAAAAATACATTGAATTACATCATTTCAAATACAGAAGAATGGATATCAAATATGACCATCTAAGATCAAAAATTTAAAAAATCTACTTCCAAAATGTGGATGTAGTAGCATATTATAAAAATAGATGGTCATTATCTTCTCGGTACTGGTAGAAAAAACTTAATTTACAAGAGAAGATCAATAGAAAATAATTGAAGAAGTTTATCAGTGGGAATTTTATTATGGTCTATTCTCTAAACAATGGAGAACCTGGAGGGTCTGGTCCATGGATTTTCAACATTCTTCATCCACTAACACTTGTGATTAGAATTAGTGAAATTATTATTATAGTATATATTTGAATCTAAAATTTCATTTTTGGATGGATCCCAAAATAAAAAATCATATGGATTAGGAAATGGATAAATGTTAATTATAATTTAAATATCGTTGTGAATATTGAAGTTTATAGAGTTTAAATAATCAGATATATAGATACTAGTGTTTCAAGGTATGTTCACAGGGTCATACATATAGATAAGTGTATATTCACTCCATTTATCCACTGAACACATCTTGAAAGATTCACTACTAACTAGTCACCTTGAGTGAGAAGAATTTTTTGGAGTAATGCATGATTGAGGTCTAGATTGATGAATCCATGTAGAAAAATTTTCTATTTTTCAGTTTTTTGAAAAAGAAACCCCTAAGGAAATTAATAGCCATGTTCTTTTTTCTAAATGGTTTGAATTGAGCCTAGGCTGAAGGGAATCATTAAAAAATTAATGTTCTAAATACCAGACCCCAATTTTCTAGTTTAATACATTAATTAATCCAAGTAACCATTAATAATTTTTTTTCAAGATTGTTTCCACTCCAAAAAATGTTTCTTATATAGAGATCATACTTTTTAATCAAAATATTTGTCCGTTTATAAACCATCATATAATAAAACATTCTACAAAAAATAGTGTATTTAACAATAATAATTATTCCTTATATAGAAATAGATTTCTTTTTCTAAGCGGTGAGTGAATTTTTTTGAACAAATATATTGGAAATGTATGTAATTTTAAGAATTCTCCAAAAGATAGGTATCCTGATATATATGAAGGGGACAAATCGCTATTTAATACTACGATAATTTATAACGATATTTTCCAAGCTATAGAATCTATTTTTTCCAATGAAAATGACATATTTCTTCTAATTTATGGATTAACCATAAACATATTCATACTGTGAGACTAAATATTTAAGGAATTGAATTTTTCTTTTTTCACCTTGTAAAAATAATATGTCGTAATCCACATAAAAGACATGATATAGAAAGGTCATTATTCTAGAAGCAATAATGGGCTCTTTTTTACCTTGATTTACCATTTTTTTCATAATACTTCTTAGGTAATACTCTACAATAAAAAAATAGATCAAAGAGAGAGGTTCACCATTCCAAACTCTGTTGTTGAAATTGGAATATCCTTTTTTATTCATTAATCAGAACCAAAATGTGAGTAGATCCAAATAAGGTTATAATTTTTTTAAGTGTCATTGAAAACAAATATGGGGATGACCTAATAAATAATACTCCAATCCATAGTGTATAAATCACTCATAATATGAAGTTTAATAGAAAAAATTTCTCTCATACTATAGTTATTGAATAAGTTTGGAAATTAAGAGAAAAGGGAGATGCACCCGTGGATGGTTATTCCTTTAGTAAAGCCAAACTAGTTCTGAGAAATGAATTTACTTCAGATTGGTAAAATCCTATTTTCAAGGACTTTAGAAAAGATTTTTTATAGTGTGATTATAATGAAAATGTGTCGAATGTGGTGAATTTCACATTCAATTTTATAGTAGTGATGACTAATCACTAATGACATTTTTCATAAAATTTTCAAGTATACTCGTTGGATTTTGTGTTGTGTCAAATTTGTCTTTATCTTTCTCATCATTAGTATCTTATTTAAAATTTTTATCAGGTAGTTTACCTACCCATGATATTTTTCATGTTTTCATCCCAATCCTTATAATAATGTTGAATGGTTTGTTAAATATTATTCTCATAATCCAATAGAAAAATATTATTCCACTCCACATGCATTTATATGCTCTTTATGAAGTATTTATATACATTTGACACTTATTATCCACGAAAGTTACCTTTAACTCCACGATATTCAAAATTATTATGTTTATCCATATTGAGAATGAAGCACTTTATTCAAAAGAATTAAAATTACTTAAAAATAGGATTTTATCCATAACAAATATTTTATTACATATTCTCCTCCATTGAATAAAACAAGGCTCTATATGAAAGGTTAATCATTTTCAGAAACCGTAGCTTTCAAAATAATATCTTGTATTTATTTCTAAATATGTATTATTCTATACATATTATTTAAAATCATGTTTCTCTTATCAACAAATCCATTTTATTTGGTATTTATCACAACTAATTCATGGTTCCTTACACCATGATTCTCAAAATAATCTTCCACCTAGATGTTAATAAGCTTTTCACCATGTTTTGTTTGGGAATTCAGAATTTCATTTTTAAAAATCATCTAATAATATCTTGGATAATGTGTTATGGAAATGAAAAAATCATTATTTTAGGTTATGAAAATATACATTCCATTCTGTTGTAATCATCAATGAACAAGATATAGTATTTATTCCCATAAAAGGATTATGATGATAAAGGTACACAAACATCATTAAGAACCAATACCAACACTCTTATCAAATTTCATTATCTTCCCTTATAAGTATTTCATGTTATCTTAACTTATTTGTAATCATTGTACATGTGTCTATGATCACAAGAGAGCTTAGGGATATCTTGAGCTTGATCACTATTCACCATATATTTGGATTAAATATTAAATATTTTTATGCCACAACCTATTCTCATCTTCATTGGATAGAAAGAACATATATTATTCTCCATTAAAAAGATATATATTCTCATTTGTGCCCTTCCCCAATATAAACCACCTTACCATCCTTACACATGATGATGTGCATCTTCATGGAAAATATTATTTCATGTACTGAGACACATAGTATACTTGTGCTAAGAAAGTTGTGGATTAGAACTTTAATGACCAAGACATATGTCTGTCTCATATCTTTTACCCTAAAAATTTATTTTCCTAATCGATTAATTTTCAGGCCTTAATCGCTTCAATATTTTATGTCACGCTCTGTGAAACTTCATAGTTGACTTTGTCAACTAGATTTATCAATAATAACAACTAACCCAAAATCACTGCAATATCTTTTTGAGGTACTTGTTACAATCAAATACTACCAATTTTACTAATATTGTATTTAATATAAAATTTAATGCATTCTAATATTCATAAACACACTCAATTGTATTTAATTTAAATTTATTATAAATAATATTTTTTTTAATTTTAATGTTAATATAAATTTATTATTTTTAATCTTTATATTTCATTTATTATTATTTTTTATGTTATTTTTATTGTTATAGTATTATCATCATCATTTTCCTTCATCTTATTACTATTTTTAATGTCTTTATTTACTATCCCCCCTATGTTTATCACTACTATAAATTTTTCTAATAGTGGTCATCAAAAGATATCATTATTACCCTTAACCAGCCACCAATAAACCACTAAATGTTGTAAATATTAGTCAATAATTAATGTAAAATAGAGACCTCCTTTGGTTGTCCCTCTATCAATCAATAGTGATAGCTATTGGATATCTCTATAAAAACATTTTCTAAAAATTGATAGATAAATAATGGTAACCTAGAGTAGAAACTATTGAACCATATTTTTTATATATTACATGGATTATAGTAAACCCAAATAATACAAAAAACATTTCTACATCTCCAAATTATTTCTATTTTCCCTCCCATTTGTTTTTAGTAGGTTCATTTTATAAAGAAGATGGTAAAAATTGTGAAACAAATAAAAATTTATTAATCTTTAAATTATTAAAATCAAATTTACATTATCTATATCGGGTTGGTAAAATAGTATATCAATTATTTATATATAAATAATAATAAAAAATGAATAATTTTATAGTATAATAAAAAATTAATGTCAATTTTTGTAAATATAATTTATAATTATGTCATAAATATCTAATATTGGTGCTTAAAACTAACTTTCAATCATACTGAGCAATTCAAGTATCAGATTTATGTGGTTTCTAGGGCATCCTTGAACTTAAAAGGTATTTCTGTTTTTGTTTTGATGTATATTAGTTATATATGAATCATAGTGGTGTTTACCTAGTGACTCAAGAATATAATTGATGGATATTTCATCTTTTTATATGAATATTCATTACATCATACAAACACAAACCTAAAATTATAATAGTTTAGTGCCTTTGGATTCTAGGAACACAATTTCCAAAATTCATGAATCATCTTCAATTTATCACATTAGGAGACTCCCCTATTGTTTTCCTAATTAAAAAACACTCTTCATAACTTATGGAAATGAAAAATAAGAATAGGTGATATAAGTTTCTTAGCAAAGGTAATCATGGGAGAGACATAATAAAATCATGAACATAACAGTATAGGAAAGGGGTCATAAAATTTGATAACCATTACCTATATATAAAAGATCATAATCACGAGTCATAGAATAGATAATCGCTATATACACATACTAGGTGGGACATACCACCATCTATAGTGCCATATCATTCATAGTGGAATAGGTTCACTCACCAATACATCATTGTAGTCAAGTTTCACTCCTATGACTATCTTAGTGGATATAGTTCTTTATTGAACTTATCTCACACATATATTACATTCCTTTCTATATAATTATATATAAATCACTAATAAATTTATTGGATGGAGACATAGTCCCCACATGTCATGGTTATAACATAACCACACTCCTTGGTTATATGGTAAGCCATGTTATATTATAAAAATTATAAATAAGTGTTCTAAATGATTATAAATCATTAATCATACATGAAAATAAATGGGTTTTATTAGCATTTCATTATAAAATAATCAGTTAAAAAGAAATAGGTTTTATAATCATTTAATTATTTCAATAGAGTATATATTATGGAAAAACACGTGGGATTCATGGGAATTTCATAATGGGATACCAAGTGGAATAGAATTTGGATTCGTAAACATATTTTCATCAATACAACAAACCATTTAAAAAATAATATTAATGGTACCCTTAGATCGTATCCCAAGTAAGTTATAGGTAACATAAATAGATTTCAACTAAAATGGAAAATGGTTTTTAAATATTATTTATTACATTTCTTCAAGAGAATATAATTTATTGGAAAATATTTTCTTTTAAACCATAAAACCTTTTTCAAAATTCTTTTCATTTAAAAAAATGATGACATTTTATAATGAAAGCTTTACAAATAATTTAAAACATTTATTAAGAAAATTAATTTTTTTGCAACCCAATTTTTTTAAAATATAAAACCTCTATAAAAATAAATCAAATTGAAATTTACCCGAAAATATTAAAAACGAAGCTTTTAAAATCATTTACAACATTTCCTGAGGAAAATATCATTTCTCTTTGGAAAATTCACTTTATAAATGATATTAAAAATCCATTTTTACATTAAAATCCTTAATTTATAATCCAAAAATTTCCAAAATATTAAAAGAGAAATTTTTGTTCAAAATAACTTTGAAAACATATAAAAGAAGCTTCAAATCAATGATTGGTCATGAAACATGAAACTTTTGTTTATATCATGCACATTAAAACAAATATTCGCTTCACATTTTCATTAAAGTTAAATGAGTATTGGTTATATAATGGAATAATTAATATTTTAAATTTTCTTTTAAATATCCAAAATTGGTAAAAATTCATTTTTATATAAAATAATAACATAAATTTTTAAAATATATTAAGAAAACATGGTTTTGGGAGAAAACAGATTTCAAACTGAAAAGATGATTTTTCAAAAAAATGATATTTTAAAATATTGAGTACATAAAGAGATTAAAAATGAAGGGAAAATATGAATTATAATGAAATAACCAATGACGAATAAAATTAAAGATTTTCTTGATAGGTAGATTAGGATAGTTCAATTATAGACACTTAATCATTATCAATCATGATAAATAATGAGATTCTAATATAAAACTGTTACAACACTCGTGACGTTGCATCATCACCCCATGAAATAATAATATCTAATAAAGATTTAAATTTTTTTGAGTGTAAATAAATTCATGATATTAAAAGTAAATTGTTCTGTATACATAACATGTAAAGAATATATAGACCTAACATAACATATTTCTTCAAAGATGGAAAATTGACACAAAAATCCCTTTTCACTTTGGTAATTGTTGAATAGTGAACCCATGAAAGCGATATCCCCAAATGGATATGTAAAGCCCTAAAAAAATACATATATTAATTATAAAATAAATTCATGGTAATTACCTAAAGCACATAAAATAAATAGGTGAGGAATATGTCATGTATCGCATAGAAGTAAATTTTGAGATACAAATCCATTACCTTAAGTCTTGACTTCCAATGTACTCACCCAAACCTCCAGTATAATAAATATTATATATATATATATATATATTAAATAACTATATTAATATATATATATATATATATAATACTATATATGATTTTATTATGACCTCTTATTACCTATATGTTAACAATACCATGTTAAATTCACATTTTGGGCAATAACTGCTTTATTTTTTCTAGTATGTTTGGACTTGTTATATCCAGTTATCATATATTGGTAATGGTTTAACCATCTAAAGAAAGTTAAAAATTATATAAATATAATATTTATTAATTATATATTTATTTAGAGCAATCCATTAATGTTATAGATATAAAATGAACTACACTATTTGTGATGATGGTAGACCGTATGTAAACATCAACACAATTTCCATTTTCTCGACAAAAAGAGTGTATGAAAGTTGTAAAACATATCTCAACTATAACATTATTATTATTTAATATATATCATATATATTCATTAACTAGATTCTTATTACCTTCCATTTAAAGTGTTAGTGAAAAACGAATCACATCGCTTCAGGGCGAGGCAGTCTAATTTACAAACGAATGATGTTATCGTATCCCCTATTGAATTGAAAGATAAAAAAATTATATATGATATAATTTATAAATTGGTATAATAATTTTTGACCAATAATATATATACATCATAATCATCATTATACCCAACCATGATAGGTTGTAATGGAAAAAATAATGAAATCAGTTTGCGAGGTGGCAGACCACCATACACATAAATGAGGATTTTGTAGATCATTTGAATTAAGTAGAGATGGTTGTAGATTATGAACTTTACATAAAATTATCTCATTTCATAGAATTTAACTAGGCTTTTATATCATCAGGTTAATAATTTCATGATGTGGAGGAATAAATAGAACAAAAATGTGCATTGATGACTATTGCCTCCTTTTCAGGTATACTCTTTATGTGTCAACCAAAAAATTACTAGGTTGTACATATTTTCAAAATAATTACTTTATGAGGATATTATGATAGTTTTTAAGTGATTCTATAAGTATTGGTTTATCCAATGGGATTTATATGATCGAGTAATTTAGAGTTGGGTGAGTTCCTATTTATAATTGAGGAGGGGTTACATTTTTGTAAATTCCCAAAAGTATTCAATATTGGGAATTCATCCTTGCACAATATGCCACAAAAATAGATCAATAATTAAATTGTGGGGTTATTCGGTTAATAAATACCTCTACAATATAAATTAAACACATTCTTTATCATCTTATTCTTTATTCTTTAAGTTTACCCAATTTTACCCATTTCATTTTCTTTTACCATGGTGACATGTAACCTTTTATTTACTAAGTTTATTTACCCAATAAAATAAAAGGAAATTTTATTTATTCAATAATTTATACCGAATGATTCTAAAGGGTAAATTTAATATATTAAATATGATTCCTATTTGTGTGTAAAATTAATTAAAATTTAGGTGCATGTAATGCATGGAACTCTGTTTTTACATTTATAGTGGTAATTAATTTCCATTGTTCTCATTAATAAATATTTTCAAAAATTATGTTGAACTTTTAATTTAATTTAATTTAATATTATTGAAAAAATTAAATACATTTTTTGAAATTTAATTCACCGAATTTCGGGAATTTAAGTTAATAATATTCCCATAGATGCGATGAGAAAATGGATTTTCAAAGATGGAATGTTCAAAAGTTTGCAATTTTTTATATAAATATTAAATATAATATTTATTATAATAACCTAAATTGGATTAATAGATATATAATTCACTTAATTTTTATTTAATACCAATTTAAAATATAATTTTACATTATAAATAATTAAAATGAAAAAAATAATATTAAAATTTAGTACTTTTATTACTCATAAAAAAATTAACCTTTTCAGAAAAATAGAAAACATTCACCATAAGATAAAATTTAAATTAATATATCAAAAAAGAAATTTATTTTTTCAAATAAATTTCATTTAATTTTAAAATTTTAAATTTAAATTAATTATTCTATAAAAAGGCGTCAAAACACTTTTTTAGAAAAATACATTTTTTGGAGTAAATTTGGATTTATTTTTATCTATCATAAAGAAAGCACATAAAAATAATTTTAATTTTTAAATTTAATTATTAATATATATTATTCATTACTATAATTAACTACAAGTTATATAATTAATTTATTTAGGTAAAAACTGTTTCTCTTCATAAAATATTTTTTTGATAAAATGATTCCATTTATTTTCAAATAGTCTTTATTTTCATTTATAATTTTTTTTCACAAAGTAATTCATTATAAATTCATAATTAAAAATATATATTTAAATAATTATTTAATCATATTTGTGACCTCTTTTTAAAATGTATATGTTAATTCTATCATATTAAATAATAATATTTTAATAATAGGTCATATTTAATTTCAACACAGTGTTACATGTAATGAAAGATAAATTGAATGATTTGTATAAAAATACATATATAAAATAATAAATTCGTTTTAAAAAAATTCATTAAATATTAAGGTGTCACATTTTAGGTTCTTTTAATCATTATATAATGATTTATTGGAACCAACCAACAGCTACGAGCTCTTAGTGTGACATAAGATAAATGGTAAATTGAAATCAACTAGATATTAGATATAACAGTAATGTAGGATGAACCTTGGTTCCACCACCCACCTGATGTATAATGACCAGAACATTACATAAGTAAATATTATTTCATTTTATATAAATATTTATTTCATATAATTAAAATCCACACAATGACCTTAATTTTTTAGTGTTTTTGGAAACATGTATACATGAACAACTGGAACCAAAAAGATCAATACCATCACTCGTTAATTTATTAACAACTATCACCATTATCTAAAATATGATACAAAAACATATCTTTATGTCCCGAGGTATAGAAAACAAAATAAAAGTTTTTCTTAGTTGCACAATATGGGTAATCAAGTGATATATTCATAAATTATCATTTCAAAGAATAATACAAGCATAAGGGTATGAGAATTTGATATTAAAATTTTAATGTCATACCCAAAAAATTAATATATTATAACTATGAGTTATTGAAAAAATAATGGTAGTTTATAAGATAGTAGTCATAAAGGAATAAAATAATATGAAGCATAAAATAGTATCATTTTCTTAATATCTAGTCAGAAAAGAATGGAATTAAGTGTGGAATATTAAGAATCATATAATTTATATGTCAAGGATACCCAACACAACATTCATTGGCTTCTATGATTGCACTAACCACCTGTGTACCTTCTTTAGGCATGATATTACCCCCAATATTCCATCATTTGGGGTTGGGATAACTGATTCACTTATAATTTCTTGTAATTATATAATCTAACTAATTTGTATTTAAATATATTTTAATTAAATTTTTCTTATATTTAAATGTTCATTTAAAAAAATTTGATTCACAATTAAATAATAAATATTTATTTAAATGTGTACTCTTAATTTTTTATTTTCTTATGAATCCACAATGGATTTTAATGTAGGATTTAAATGTATTATTCTGATAAAAAATTAAGATATTCTAGATGGGCCTCAACCTTAAAGGCCACAAAGACAACATAACCAACCCTAATGTCTAGGATGACCATGCAGAGCCTGATGGAGAGCCTTTCGGTATATGATTTTGAGTGCCCTGTGGTTAGGAAGATGTGGGTGTATTGGTTTCCACTAAGTCCCAAACAACATTCATGTGTCCACATGGTGAGATATATTTGTTTTTTGGGAAACTCAGATCCCACCCCAGAGTGGGATTTTGAGCCACGTACATCATGACTTGTAATATAATCAAACAAAGAGAACATTCACAAATTCGATGTGGGGTGACATTTTCATGGTTACTTTTTTTAAGTGGCGTGTCATGAATAAAAAGACAAGATAGTTTATCATGATAAAGAAATGTACATAACATTGAAATAATGGATTTTATTATAGTCTTTCTCAGGGAGACGAATTAGTTCCGGGGTGATATCATATAAACATGTGAGCTCCGTGTGGTTTCCTTTATTAGCATGTTTGTCCTACCCAACAATAAGTTTCTAATAAACATGGGTGAGGATGATGTTACAACTTAAGGGGGATGTGAGACACTCCATCCATCTTGAAGTGAGATCCCATGTGAGATGTATCACACCATTTCAAATATATTTCACAACAGTCATAGAGTCACTTTTAAGATAGAGGTTATCCATTCCTTTGAGATGATCAATGTGAACATCATGAATAACACTGAGCATTTCAACTTCATGAGAAGAAAAAATATTATAATTGACAAAAAACCATCCATGTATTTTATTGGTGTGATCTATAAATATATCACAACAACCTAAAAGTTGTGGGTTACCTTTCGAATCTCTTCCCACATTGATTTTGGTCCAACCTTGTAGGGGGGAATTTTGAAAGAACTTCACTGAGACCTTATTTCTTTTTATAATTTCCATGCATACCAATTCTTTGAAGAACCATGAAGTCGTTATCATTATTGAAGTAGTGACCCAAATGTAGTGAATAGGATTCCTTCAAAGCTGTCAGGAGGAAAATGTGTTCCACGTAAAGGAAAAATTGGGAGTTTCAATTTGTGATGTCATTTTGGCCGAATCAAAGGATGTATACAAGCTCTGCTATAGCATCCAAAAATTATTGTCTGAGTTGCGGAGGTTCTTGAACGGTTGTTCAGCATTGATTTCAAGAAACAATTTCATGACTCTACAGGATATATAATTCTAAAATATCTTGCAGTTCATTATAAATAGAAGAGGCAATGTCACATGAAAATAATAGATGTGTGACGTCCTCCCTATCCTGATATCAAAACAAACATTTGGAACATAAAACACTTCAATGATATTGTAAGTAGCCATCAGTAGGTATATTATGGTGAGCATGACACTAAATCAAGGTCAACCTGGTGGGTCTTGTCCAAGACTTCTCATAGTTTTTTACCCAAGACAAATCATTGTCAGAATAAAATTTAGAGTGGTAGTAAGTTTTCTAATCAATAGTTCCATTCCGAGCATGTTCCCAGATAAGAGTATCTTTGGGAGGAGAAAACACATAGTTTCTTAGGAGATCAATATAAAACGTGGGCATCGTCATGGTGGAGAGGTCCAAGTATTCCTAAATTGATATATCTATGTCAGTAAGAAAATGATAAGGATCAACTGTAGATATGATAGTGGATCCCATCTAGTTATCAAACCCAAAATTCAACGAGGAATCTTTGAAAGCAATCCATCTTCAGCGATAAATAATATTCACATAAGAAGAGGCTTGTTGTAAAACATAATTTTTTTATTCCAAATCCTCCTTTATCAAGGGGTTTAAAACATTTACTCTATCCAATAGTGACTAATTTATTTTCCAAAATGCTACCACTCCACACATTGTTCTTAACGTAGATGTTAAGCTGAGTGAGAAGAGAGGTGGACCATTTATGAATCATGAAGGAATTAACAAGTTTAGTAGAAATGGTGTACTTTACCCAACAAATTCATCAATCCATAAAAAGAGACTACCCTTCCCTGAAGAGAGTTTATTCTTGAATTGATCCACAATTTTGTTAAAATCATTGGGCTTAGATTGCCCCCAAAAAGGGTAACTCCAATATAATGATTAGGAAATGATCCTTCTTTAATTTTAAGGTCACTCAGGATTTATTTTCTTATTACTATAGGTATATTCTTACCAAAATAAATAAAAGATTTTTCCCAATTAATAGTATTCTATGAGACCTCTTAGTAGTGTGAGAGGGCCAATTTCATATTTTGAGTGTTTCTTTTAGTACTTTGTAAGAAGAGGATAATGTCATCTGCATACAATGGATGAGTAGGGGAAACCAGGTTCCTTGAGGGGTGGATTTATTTTATACTTCCATGATCCATCATATAAGTGATAATTATACACATATAAACCTCTTCAATGAAGAAGGGGATGGAAGAGATAGGGTTGCCATTGAGTAGGTAAAATTGCCCTTTGGAGAATTTTTTTAGGAAAATATATATGAGAAGACTGAAAGAGAGCCTTAACTCAATTATCAAAATATCATTGAATATGAAGCATAGAAACACATTTAAAATCTATCTCCAATATATGGTATCAACAGAATTGATGATGTCTATCTTAAGTGAAATACGCCCACATATACTAGATTTGTTAAATAAGATGACACATTTAGAGGCCATAATAATACGTTACCATATAGTCCTTCCTTTCAAAAATCCAAGCTGATTCTAAAATATTTTTTTTAAGAAATGAGGATGATTCATTTGTTCAAGATCTTAGTAATAATATTGTAGCGTGTTTGAATGAGAATGATGGATCTAAACTGTAAAATCATTGAAGCATTTTAAATATTTATAATCAGATAAAGTAATTGAGCATTGATTCCATGGGGTAATAAACCTATAGAAAATTAGGATTTAACAAGCCTATAAACGTCCCAATGAATAACATCCTAGTAGGTTCCAAAAAAGATATTTGTGAATCCATCTGGACATGGTGCACTATTAGGTTTTAGGCTGAAAACTACTTCACAAATTGCGAAGTCAAATAGAATACAAGTGAGCTTGTTATTATCCTCATGACTTACCATGTTTGGGTTCTGCCTTCTTAAAGGTCTTTTTTGATCTCATGACCATTAAAGAGATGTTCAAAGTATGAGACAAAATGCTCCGTTAGGGACTCCTCATTGAAAATAACTCTATATCCATCCTTAATGAACGTGAGAGGTCGACAAGATTTCATTTTCTTGGGAGGGAAATTGTATAATTTGGAGTTTCTATCCCCATACATTAACCATTTTACGTTAAAAGCCTCTTTTAGGATTTGGTGCTTATTGGAGATAAGAAAGTTCAGCATGGAATTAAGGGAAATTTGATGCTGCATGTGTTTCTCAAAATCAGAAAAATTGGTTTCACATTGAATATGATTGAGCCAGGCCTCCACAAAAATAATATCATTCTACATCTTATAATAGTTTTTTTGAACCAACTCTTCATATTTTACATTAACTGGTTTAATTTTATAATAAATAGTAATCAGCATTGCCACAATGGTTATATGCCCTAAAGTTATTAATTAGCTTGCTGAAATTCGGATGAGTGGACCAAGCATTATTGAATCGGAAAGGAAACCTTGACTTTGAGTTTTTATTTGTTAGGGTGACAAAGATGGGGTGATGATCAAAGTTAATATTTTTCAAGGAAATTCTCTCTATGGTATCCCAATTCTCGAGATCATTGTCATTAGAGAAATAATGATAAAGTTTTCTATGAACCATTTTTGTTTTATTCTTTCGATACCAAGTATATTTTTCTCCAACAAGATTAATCTCAGTCAAATTGCTGGCTTCAATTCAATCCTTGAATTCCTTCAAAGAGATAGTGGGATTGGACAACACTGATTCTTTCCCTAGGACACAATATTTCATCAAAGTTGCTGAGAATAATACATGGGTCATTAATTCCATGTCTATTTAGCTCAGTGTTCTGCCAAAGAATTATTCTTTCCTAATAACTGTTCTTGTCAAAGATAGAGGACAAAAAGAAAAGAACATTTTAGATATCAGAATTTCAGGTGATCATTTCTTCATCAATATTATAGACTGAGGCATTAGTAATAGAACTATAATCATGGTCCCATAAGGTTTCAATATATCTAGATGTACTATTGCAGCTTATTTGTAGAGACCTGAAGCATGGCGTACATGAAAATTACATTACTTTTGTGGAATACTTAGTACATACCAAAAACACACAAACAAGGACCGTAACAGTTTAGTGTCTTTGGAATCTCGGAATATAATCTCCTAATCGTGGTGAAAGATCATCAACATCTCTCATAAAGATCTTCTTTTTTTTACCAAAAACCATTCTTTATATCTTGGGGAAATGAAAACATAAAAGGGTGAGCTCAAATGCCCAGTAAGGGTAAACAAAATAAATATCAATCACATCATATTCATAAGAACATATCTTTTGAAAATCTTAACCTGCAAAAGAGATCATAATTTCATAACATGGGATAAATAATAGTAGTGAAATGTAATCCCAATAATCATAACTTAAAACATGAAACTTTGTGGCATACACACATAATCGTAGAGAATCATTTCTTATTAGTCAATACTCATTGCCAAGACTATCTTAGTGGACAAAGTCCATTTCTGAACCGAGTCACCCTCGTTTCAGTCCTATTTCACTGACCCGGTATAACCTACCATTCCAGCCATGTCTATATCATGAGATATAAAATCTTTACCCAATGCATTGGAGGGAGATATAGGTCCCACCCATCTTATAATGATACCATTCTTATGTGTTCCACAAAATCATAAATCATACATCATTGCATAAGCCATGTAATAAAAATGGGAATCTTAAACATCGTGACATCATAAAACAATTCATATAAGATAAAGGAATTCATAAAAATATTTCCATCACAACATAATAAAATCCATGTAATAATAGGGATAGAAATAAAACGCTTTATTATCTTAGATGGAAAATAATTTTGATAAAACACTTGAATTCCATTCTTGAGGAAAATATCCTTTCTACTTCAAAAACATTTACCTTTCTTAACATGTCTTACAATTTTAAACTAAAAGAAGTTTATTAAAAATAAACTTGAAAACTTTTAAAGGAAGCATCTCGGAAATAATTTTTTAAAAATCCATTCATGCCGTATAAGTTAAAAAAACATTCTTCTTGTACTTTTGTCGGAAAAGTCAAAAAAGTACCTCGTACAAAAAATGACAAAAGATTCCTTTCATATCTTTTACTAAAAACTCACCGAAGGGTAAAATAGGATTTCAAAAATTGTAGGTGAATAGAAATAATATTACATATTGAGGAAACATGGATGTGGATGATAAAATACACCCCAGTAAATTTCAATGTATAAACAATCTCGGATAAAAATGAGATTGTGATATTTCACTTACCTTAGGTCTGATATGCTTTGTACGTGTCCGAAACTCCTGTATAATGATTTAAATAATGTTATTGACTTATTACAGAATCATAATTATTTTTATGATATCATATATGGTCATATTCTTAGCTTCTTAGTAGTAATATTTCATTGATACTTGTTATTCGGGTGTCTATAACATTTTGTTCTTATACGTGTTTTGTCGAATAAATTCTTATTCTTATATTTAGGTTATAGATACATCATTTATAGAATGGTATTAGTGTAATATATATCATATTAATTCATTCAATTCATTTATATAATCATTATGATATGAAGATCATGTAGAACGAGTCGCATCACATCGTGGATACGGTATTCCGTACGTACGCACGAGTGATGATATCGTTCCTACGATCGTGGAATTGTATTGGAGTGTACGTATACTATTTCAGAATCAATATAACTTTATAATAGTCATATATAGTCATTATTTATACCATTATACCCATCCAAGAAAGGTGGTGGTGGAAAATAAATTACACCACGGCGTGGAGACGGTATTCCGTACGTACGCACGCGCGGTTATATCCTTTTTCCGTAGGATGGATAGAAGGTTAATTAGAGTTGTTTAATATTTATAATAACATATCAGTATATAAGAAATACTGATGTTATTACTTTATCATGAAACAACTAAATAATAAGAAGTTGAAGAAGAAAGAAATTGAAAAAGATCGGTAATGGATATTACCTCTTTTTGACGCGCCTTCAATTAACCTCCACTTAAAGAACTAATGATTGTCTTTGAAGAATACCAGGACCTCTAGGATGATACTAGGGAAGTGGAGAAGAGATTTTGGCAGGGGTTGTCCGATCTTGAATGCTCAAATTGGTGTGAGGAGGAGAGGGATGAGGTGCCCTTTTATAATGGAGGAGAGGGATGAGGTGCCCTTTTAAAAACTAATTTATGTCAATTTTGACACTATTTGGTACATGATTTTTATGAAATTCATAACAGAATGATAAGTTCGAACCAAGTTACTTATACCAACAATAACATATCATATTAACCTATAAAATTAATGTAAGTCATAAAAAGTCTCAAATTACATTTATTTGGGCATTTATAACATCAATTATGTCAATATTTCATTAATAAGACAATTACTTCATCATCTTTGTGTCATAATAAATGAGAATTATTTAATCCCTAAAAATTATAAATAAATTCCTATGATGTAGATAATTGTATTAGCTTTCTGGAGACTATTCATTTTTGAAGTTTCATGAAGTATATCACTAAATTAAAATTATTATACTTATAAAATTTAAGAAAGTGACATGTTGTCACATTCTTTGGTTTTAATAATAATTAAATTATTTTCATGGACAAAAGTCCATAAAATGAATCTAATCTGACCCTTAGGTTATATGGGTCTACTTTTAGCCATCAAATAGGATTTTTCCAAGTGTTAGGGTAATTTTATAATCTTATATTTACCCTTAATTACCCGATTTACCTTTAACTATAGTAAATAAAATTTACCGTAGTTACTATTCACAATGCCCAAAAATAAAAAGTAGCTTATTAACATAATTTGGACCCACTGATTCGAAATATAGAATCCCTTTTTCCAAATTCAATACACAAAAGATGCAGAAATTAAATTAAAATTAATCCCATTGTCGAAAGAAGATGAGTTTTTCTTTAAAACATTGCAAAAGATTGAATTGATTTAACATACGAATTCAAGGTAAAATAAATGCTAATGACATACATTATATTAAATGGTAAAAATATATACTATTTCTACTTTAAAACCATTCAATATTATAAATTAACCACATAAGATATTACGATGAAAAAATTTGTTTTTAATTAAAATATAGCGTGTTTTTACTATTCATTAAAATATGAAAGTTATCGGAAAACTATCAAAACTGTAAATTTTTATATCCTGATTCAAAAGAAGAATTTTATTTTGTCAAATTGAACTTATAAACATGTCAAAAACTAGATTTAAAGTGGGTGCGCCATCAAAAGGTGGCAAAAATGCATTTTTTGAAAAATACTTATTTTACCCGAAAAATTTATTTTGTTCTTATAACATGTTCTAGAAATGTGTAAGATGAATAATAATGTTATAAAATTTAAAATTTAGTTAACACTATTCATAACGTCTAGTTAATAATAATATTATAATAATATATGTTTTTTTAGTAAAACCCGGTATTGCATACAACACACGCTATCGAGGAAGGTCGTGATTGTGTGTAATGCAAGCCAAGTCAGGGTTGCGTGTAGTGCACAACTCCTTTGTTGTTGCGTATAACAGAATCCAACCATATTTTATTTATACATTGAATATATATATATATATATATACTCAATGTTGCGTAGAATAACTTCTATCAAACGAACTTGAAATTGTGTGTAACATAGGCCAAGAATAGTTTTGCGTATACTGCAAGCTAATACGGTGTTGCGTATAGCGCAAGATAATCATGGTGTAACATACAACACAAGACATCAATGAAATTAAAAAGAATGTATCTTATAAAATCTCAGGTTGTTACATTATTAAAGTGTAACCTCTATTTTCATGACCAACAACTTTCATTGAGTATCATTTTTTGGTTTCATCAATGCCCATGAATTCAGGTTTATATACATGTATAAACCTATGAAATGGTGTGGTAGTATCATTTTTTTCCACTCCTTGACATTTTCGAATAAAATTATTCATTTATATTTTTGCTCGGGGGGACTTTTTTCATTCCACCCAATTTCTTATTTCTAATAGATTTTATGATTGGGGGTTCATTGTTAATGTATTTCTCATCTTTTCCAGAGTGGTCAGCAAGGATAAGTGGTGAAATTGGTTCTATATTATTTTGACCAGCTGATGCAAAAAGAAATATATATGCAATAGATCATTTATCTTCAATGCTTCCAATGGCCTCTTAGGTGTTCAAGTTAACCATATGCTTCCCAGGAGAGGTATTATCTACATTACTTATATTGACATCAAGAGGAGAAGAATTGAAGGCACTATTCTGCTTTATTTTAGAGTCATCAAATTTATCAGAGAGGTCATGGAATTCTGAATTTAGAACATGTTGCTCGGTATATGTTATATCAGCATGTGTCCTTGAGGAGTCTCATTTCTTGTTGTTAACCTTGCTAGAGAACATCTCTTGAGAGACCAACACAGAATGTTCCTTACTATGCACATTTTTATATTCATCACTGCATGTTCTCAATGTGGTTGTATCCAGGTTTGTTACTACATAAGAGATAGGTCGAACATTTACTTCCAAATATTTTTGGATTCTAACCAATGATCTGATTGCATATGGAATTTTCCAATTAGTATCCTAGATATCAATAGAATCCTTTTTGATTCCTGTATATGAATCATAACATCCATCCATAGAAATATTTTCATAGATGGTAGATGTAATGGATGAGATTACATTTAAAATATCATTTTCAATTACAGATTCTATTTTATCTTTTAAATTTCTTTTTTATTCTCATCCACTAGAACTGCCCAAGAGTTCGAGGGACCAAGAATTGGTGGAGGAGCTTGTTTCTTCACACAATTATGTTCCTATGTATTTTTTTGGCTTCCCCTTTCTCCATTACCCTTACCTTATTTTTTAGTTTTATTCTCTTTTATCTAGGTAGAAGGATCAGAGGCAGGTTTTAGCTATTTTTGAACAATCTTGCAATTGGAAATTGAATGTTTTTCAATTTTACATTCCTCATAGAATGGCGGCTTGTATTCATACTCTACATTGAATTCAATCCTGTGATCATTAACAATGAAGCCGATAAAATCTAGAAGCTCCATCTTGGCCTCAACATGTATCCTCAAATATACACACAATTTACCACTTAAGAGCTCTGATATATTTTTAGAAGGATAATAATGCATGGAGTGATATATTTCAGTATTTTTGGGTGCTATTATACCTATCTCAACCCATTGAGTCTAATCCATAACCGAGCTATAAAGTTTCTTTGAAAGAGGGTATTGAAATTAATGTCCCAATCTGAAATCCTTAGTGCACCAGGATTCAGTTTTAAATTTCTAATGTTCCATAAAGCATGTAATTCTTCTTTCCTTCCCTGGAATAAATGGAATACCCTTTACCAATCAGGATTAATTTCTTATTCCCAAACACCCAAATCTGATAGATTCTTAATTTAATATTGTTATATGACCATATTTTGTCCCCTTTTGTATATACAATCTCTTTGAACAGGCAGAATCTACATAGATGTAATATTTTTTAATTACATAGTTATTATTCATTTTAAATATAATGTTTTCATTTAATACTGAAGCATGATCCTCATGTTATGACATAGTATTCCATCTCTCTCTACCACTACTTCACAACTCGATGTTTTGGTACACTTCTATAACAACTGGGAAACACTATGACATCTAAAAAATGTTTGAACTCAACCCATAATGAAATATTGAAGCCTAGTATGGTCATGGATTGACCTATTCAACTCGTATGACCTCAATCAGGGACATTTTGATGTATTTGGAAACTCTGAAGGTTGGGTGAATTGAAGAAGGATTCTTTCACAACTTCCACATGCACCAAGGTGCAACCACACATCCACACCTCCATGAAATCCATGCATGAATAGAGAATTTGAAAGCTAGATCACATAATATTATACATTAATTTCAAAGAAAATTAAACCCAGATATCTATGTAATATTTTCATATATATTTTTTCAAATGAGGAAAATCCAAAATAAGCCTTCAAAATTGGACTCAGAGTTGTTGATATATTTGAACGAAGATTGAAAATATTTTTCCACTATATAAATTTTTGGGGATTAGCCAATGCCAAAGAGATCAGAATGAGTAGAGAGGGTAAGGACTCATGCTGGGATGATTGATAAAGGATATGTTAATATTTTAATTTTTTTGTTTAATTATTCTATTTTTTTTAGTTTCATTTAATAATTTAACTTTATTCTATGTTAATAATTATTTTTCTAACATTCATATTTCTTGTCCATATTTTTATTCTTCTCCATTCACTTCTTTTAATTATGTATGTATTCTATTTATGTCTATTTTTATTTCTTTATCTCAATCTCTATTTTCATTTTTTTGTGTTATACGTGTTCATTTCTTTCTCTCTCTATCTCTCATTCTTCTTTTTGGTTTATTTTTTCCACTTCTTATCATTCTCACCATTCTGATCTCATTCTCTTGATAATGGTATTTTAAACTTAGGCTTTTCCTTGATATAGTTTATGTGTTACAGTAATCTAAACATTGTTTACAAAATATTTTGAATATATTTTTGGTTATTAATAGTGAAATATAGGGGCGTTTTGGTTTTCCAAAATGACATGAATCGAAAAATCATTTTTTTATTTTTTATAGTATTTTCCGAACCTATTTTTAAACAAAGTATTTTCATATGGTGTATTCGGGTCGTTAAATGAATGAAATAGTATAAAGTGTGTATGAGTACTAGAAGGTTATGCAATATTTATTGGGGTGTGTAGTCATGCTTCATTATAGGAGGAGGTGTAATTTCTTTTTTCATGGTATTTTAGATTTCAAAATCACTAAATAAAAGGATATTAGTTAAAGAAGGAGGTTTCAATATTTAAATATCAAACTGAATTTTAAATAACAATAATGAATAACGAAGTAAAACAAATCATAAACTAAAGGAAAATTAATTTCTTTATAATATAATCATGAAATGAATGTTTTTATAGTTTTATTATTTCCCTTAATCAATTTACAAAAAACAAAACCTAAATTCATTATTTTTTATAAAATAATAAAATCCACACTAATATGTACATCGTAGATGAATTATAATTAGTATGTAAACATATTTTGAATCTCCTCAATTGATACCACCCTTGTTAGGTACAATGTCACACTAAGAAAAAATAAAAAATTTCGTTTGACATACCCCATGATAGGCGTACGATAATAACCTCTCATATAACATTTTATGAGCGTGGGATAACCTATCATGTACCCTTTAATCTCATCACATAGTATTCTTTAAAAAATTCATGGGATGGATACAATGGACCCACCTATCACATAATCACAATCCATTAATATATATTACAAAAGATCATGAAAATATTTATCATTTCATCATAGCTTAACCTATCAAAAAGAAAAAATATTTTATCACGATTTCATCATCATAACAAATTGATTTATAGAGAAATAATAAATATATAAATTTGGTCATATCTTTATTATATCATAATATATATATAAATGTTATAGGGTGTTCTTATATATTAAAATTACTTTCAAAATTATCACCAAAACATTTCATGAAGAAAATAACCTTTTAATTTCTAAATTACATATTGAAATTATAAAAATTGGAAAAATGTAATATAAAATATTTTCTTCAAAATGAACAATGAAATCCAATAAATTAAGTATCAAAGCAAAGAGAATTCATTATAGAAACTAATTTTTTCATGCGGTATATATTAAAACTATCATAGCTTTAACATTTTTTGTAAAAATGTAAAAATAACTGATTTGAAAAATGAGTAGAATATTTATTTTAATTATTTTTATAGAAATTCAAAAATTGGTAAAATTTATTTATATGATAAATAGGTAATGGTAAAATAATCCTTGAAATCATTTTAACAAATATGGATAAATAAAAAAAGAAGGGTTCTCGACTAAAGAAAAATGAAAACTCAATTTTCTATTAAAAAATATTTATGATTTTTGAGAACATATGAAGTAAAAATGAATGGAAAATTTGTAATTTCAAGAAAAAAGAACCGTTCAACAGATGGAATAATATTTTTGAGTGATAGATCATATAATTTCACCATTCAAAATTTAATTATAAATATTCCTAGTAAAATGAGATTATTATGTAAAACCCTTACTACTATAGAAGGTTTTGAGTCATCATTACCATGATAGGAATACAATAAAATAAAACATTAAAACCCATGAACATAAATATATTAATGATACAACATGTAAAATTTTCAGTATATATACCTCATAAAATTACATAGGTGTATAACATAACATATTTCTCAAAGAAGATAATTTGAGTTGGTAAACCCTTACCACTTTTTATCATTCAAATAAAATCCCTAGGGATGAAATTATATTAATTAAAACATAAAATAACTATAATTAAGAGATATACCTGATATTACATATTAATGGTTTTGTATATAAAATTAATAAATATAATTTGGTAAGAAACATCAATCATGTCTCAAGGAAACAAAATTGAGATTAAGAATCCTTATTTCTATTGTAATCACGGTGTCAAAACCATGTGAGAGAATAAAAATGAAATAAAAAAATTAGAATTCATGAAATATAAGGGAATAATGATACATAATGAAAATAGGTTTTTATTTTCAATTTGAAAAAGAATATTTTGTATAATATAAAAATGACTAAAAGAATTAAAATTTGATAAAAAATCTCATACCTTATATCTGACATGATTAATAAGTGATCCAAACTCATACATTTTAAATTTAAATTTTTTTTTCTATAACAAAACATATTATAATTCTTATATTATCAGATATAATTATCTTATAAAATTTCAAAACACATTTATTAATTATTCAATATTAAAATCTTTATTTCTGTGTGATAAATATTTCATTTTTCTTATATATTTTGGTTCGGAAATTATGATTCATTCACATTGATCAGGGTTTCATTCTCTCTATAGTTTTAATCATACAATAATAATCGTATAAATTAATTATATGCACTTTTATAACAACTCATACAAATCGATTGTGAAAAATTAATAACATACCATCATGGAGATGGTAGTCTATTTGTACAAAGGAATAATGTTTCTACATTTTGATGGATAAAATAAAAGAAAGGTAAAAAACAATTAAAATTTTTATAATCATTATTATAGAATAAATATCACATATAAATATTATAAATTAAAGATATCTTTATTTCCAACCACACAATTCATAATTGAAAAATGAATTATATCTCCTCATGGGGGTTGTAGCCTACACGTAAACATGATAATCAATATAGCATTCCAATGGATGGGATGTTAAGAACATATATAAGATACTATAAAGAATATCATAAATGATATATAAATTTTAATATCCTAATAATAACCAATTATGAATCATTGGAATGAAAAATTAACCACATCTCAATGTGGAGATGGTAGGAAACATGTACGTATGAGCAATTATTATTTTTAAATTTGATAGAGGAGATATATGAAATGATGGTTACATCATCATCATTACATAAAATTATAATTATTACTTCAGATTAATTCTTTAATGATGTATCATTCATTATTTTTTGATTTTATAAAGAAATAAAATAAAAAGACATTAGTTAGGATTTATATCTCTTAATTTGGAGACCATCTTTAGAATAAACCATAATCCATAAAAAATTGTTATTAGAAGAATACAATGGGAAATAGGATTAGGAAAATTAATAAATGAAGGTTTTGGAGCAGGTATTTTCCAAGAAACAATTCTCAAATTGCGTGTATAATTGAGTAAAAGGGGTTCTCTTATATAACTGACGGGAGGGAAAAATAATAAATTACTTAAAATATTTTAAAAAAAATCATCACGTCCATGTTCAAGAGGCTAAAATAGGTTTTTTTTAAAATTTATGATTATAAATGATTGAAATATATTAAAAATTAATAATTATACAATTTTATGAGTCATAGTTACCCAAATCTCTTAGGTAAATCTGAAAGTGAGCCCCTTTTAACATTAATTGTTGTAACAAAATATTACCAGTTTTATAATTCATTATGACCAAAAATTAAGTTGAAACTATTAAATTATATTAATTATGGTAATTAACAATATTTAATTCATCATCTAATTTTAAATTTCGTAAATTGGAAAAAATTTATTTTAATATTATGTCACAAAACGCGATAAAACCCATTTTTGGAAAAATGCGTTTTGAATCATAAAAATGAACCAACATCAATTTGATTATTTAAAAAAACTATAAGATGAATATAAAAATATTTATTTCAAAATAAATTATATAAAATTTTGTTAATATCATTAATAAATAGTTAATTGTTAATTAATTAATTTAAAAGCACTTTGACCACCGAAAATATTATTTTGGAAAATGTGTTTCTTAGCCAAAAAATGCACTTATACCAGAAAAAAGAATAATTATAATTCATCTCTAATTATATAGATTGTTTATAATTAATTTATATTTATTTAAATTTATGTTAGATTTTAATATATTATTTTAATTTTAAATTTCACGATTTAATGGAAAGAAAATATTTTTTTACAAAAATCCATTTTTCAAAATTCACAGAAAAAATAAGGTTTTTAGAGAAATCCCAAAAAATAACCTAATATAATATTAAAATTATTATTTAAGAAATTTATTCATCTCATTAAATAAAATCTACAAAGATATTTAAATTTATTTTTAATTCTCTCAAAAAAATTAAATAAAAACCATTTTGATGAAAACATATTTTTAAACCATAAAATGAGGGAAATTATGATCGATAAAGTAAATGGACACTAAATGGTAAAATTGAAGGGAATGATATTTATGTAACTACTTCTTTGATCTATCTAGAGCTTGTGGATTTAGAGGTTTCTACACCTGTGATCTTCCCCACCCACCAGGAGGATCCAATCCTCTAACGTTGGATTGATGTTATCCTTCTAGTTTTCTTGTAGGGTCTCTGGGTTCCTATTATTTCTAAGAGCCATTAATAGGATGGTCTAATCCTTCTTGTTTCTGTTTGGAAAGAATTACCCTGGTCTTTATGGCTCCTCAATGTATGTGTTAACTGGAAGGTTGTTCAGTAGTAAATTTTATTTATGTGGAGCTCAAAGAGGAAGAGGCTTTCCACTTCCTGCCATTGGTCACAAATCTTGGATGAGAAAGTCCAAGCCAGGATGTATTCAAGATATTAGAGGGTTTGTGTAGTCTTCATTATAATATGGTAATTTTATTCTTGTCCTAAAATAGTTTTTCAATTCACATGTCATCTTATGAGGATTTTATAAAAAATTGGTTTATGAAGGATCAACGGTGCAGCCTATGGGTAATCTCTCTTTCTAGTTGGTCTTGGGAAAATTATGTTAGTGTGAAGTAGAGATTAGTTGAGGTGTGGGTTAAAATTCTAGACCTTTCTCCTCCTCTTCAAAACCCTTCGATAATGATATCTATAGCAAAATCCTTGGGAATATTCTTATGTTCAGATGATGATAATTGGTGGTTAGAGTTTGATGTGTCTCCTCATATCTATTTTGAAGTGGATTAAGAACTACCTCATCCCTCTCATACTTTCATTAGGTTTAAAGAGAACTTCTCATGGTGGAATCCTATTATATTTTAGTTGTTACCTATGTTTTTGGCACAATACTCCTAGAATGTCCACTCGACGTATTTTTGAAAGTGAAGAAGATTTAATTTATTGGCTGGAAAGGTGAATAGAAAGCTTGTACTGAATCCATTACATGTTAAGGAATACTCATTCTTTATTGTTTTAAAAGTTTTTTCACTAGAGTCAACCTCATTGGTGACCCCTATGGTGGATACGTCACATAGGAGTGGGATTTCTAATGCTTTGAATATTTTCAATTTTAGGAATGTGGGTCAAGATCTAGTCTCTCATACCCAGCCTCCATCGTTCCTCTCAAAGCCTATGATGGATACCCATATTGTATATAGTCCTAAGGAATCCCTTAATGTGATGTCATCTATTTTTTCTCATCTTTTGGAAAATAATCTTCAATCTGATATGGAATATATTCCATAGTAATCTATAAATTGTATGGATTTAAATTTTTTACATCATGGAGATCCTTGTATCACCATTCTAGAAATACAGGTCTCTGTTATTGAAGGAGATGTCATATCAGAGGCCCCCTTTACTCCCCTCCTCGGAAATAGGGGACCAATATGACAATTTTTGCGGAGTTCCTCTTTCGAAGAAGTTGTCCCAGACATTATAGTCTGCAAATTTTGAGAAGGGTGAACTATAATTTATTTCAATTATAACTCTCAAATGTTTTGATATGCTTAATGAATTATGGTAAGATGATAATTCTCTATAGTATACTATTCACAGTGAGATAGATAACTAACATGTATGTATCACCTCCTTGTTTAATGGGAATGTACCACATTTGGAATAAAAATATGATCAATCCACTAATTCAGAATATAGTAATGGTATCAATTTAGGCTGTAAGGTTAATCATTATACTGATCATTGATGACACTAATGATTTTTAATTATATTGGGTTGGATGTGTGGGATAAATCTGAATACATTTCTTCTTAAAATCAGCATCTTTAGGTTAACATCCATTCAATTCTTGATCCAAAACAGAACACTAATATTTTAAAATATTTTTCAAGAATTAATTGTTTCTTAGAGGCAATTCATGTTATCCTAAGAAACAATTCCATATGGATTTTCTAGAATCACAATGTCACATTAGATTGTATAGATTCCTCTCCACATCAATCTCTATATAAGTCTCTTATTGGTAAATTGTAATATTTTTCTATTTTTTATAACAAAAGTGATCCTATAAGTAAGAATATTATAAGAAAATATCTTTCATGCCTTCAAATATAGTGTGTTTCATGATTTTTAGGGGACTTCAATACCATAATAGGAGTTACAGAGAAAAAAGAAGGAGTTTTATATTCGATAAATTCCATTAAAAATTTTATAAATTTCATGGTATACAATGGATTCAGGTACCTTGTATTCTCAGGAAGTATGTTCACATTATGTACTAACGGAAATGGAAGTAGTTGAATTTTGTGAAGATTACATTTTTTCTCGTCTAACATGACAGGTTTGTAATCATTCACCCAAACATATATTTAACACCTTATATGTTCTATTTTTGACCATTATCCATTGGTTGATAATAAAATGAAGAAGTAAAAATATTAGGAAAGATTTATGTTCTCAAATATCAGAAAAAATATAGAATGTTTTTTATTAATGGTTAGTATCTCCATGAATCAACTAATATTTGGGCATCCATGGGTGAGGCTTACCTTCGGGCTCAAATATCAAAGGAGGTTGTTGCAAGAGTTGAACCATCATATACCCAATAATGATTTCCTCCTAGATAAAATCAGAGAGGATATTGATTAGCTTGAAGATATACTTCAACATGAATAAGATGAAGATATATTTATGAAATTTCATGAGAATCAAAATAAATTGTATGAAAAAATGATACAAATAGGAATAATCTACATAGAGAGATCAAGAGAAACATGTTATATGAGGGGGATCAAAACATGGACCTATTTCTGGCATATTGTTAGGGAAGAAGGTAACCATAAATATTAATCTAAATAATTTGGATGGAACAAACTTTCTAGATATTTAGGTAGTGGGAAATGTTAGTCTTGCAAATTTTGAAGGCCTTTTAGCATGTATGTGGACTACTAATTGATTTTTCATTTATTATATAGAGTTAAGTACCATATTTTTCATTCCTATGGTAGTGGATGATAAATAAAACATGAAAATTAGAGAAACTATGGAGATGGAGGAAGTCAAAGAGGATGTTATCAGAATAAATCTAGATAGTTACCCTACAGGGGATGGGTTCATTAGTTCCTTTTTGATGGCTACCTAAGATATTATCAAAGATCAAGTTGGTGAGGTAGTTTGTGATTTCTTCAATTTAAGGGAACCTCCAAGAGTATCATATACTTACCAATTAGTTCTTGTCCTCAAGGTCTAAAAAATCTATCCAATTAACAAATTTCATCATATCTTATTTTTCAAATCTATTTATAATGCTCATTCAAATGTTATTAACATAAGACCCAGCCAGTTTATTTCTAGGTTATTATAAAAGTATAAATATGGTTTTATTTAAGGTTGAAATATTCAAGGGGTAGTGAGAACACAAGTAAAATGGTATTTTATATTAATAAGGAAAATATCATCTCTAATGTAATCATCCAAATGGATATTAAAAGGTTTTTGAACGAATGCAATAAGTTTAATCATCAAAGTTACGATAATGATAAATTTCAATGAATGGGCTTGTGACCTTCTCTTAAAATGTTATTACTATCTATATTTATACATTTCTATAATGGGGAAATACTTTACTTTAATCAAGAATTTTTGTGGTCCATGGAATTGGGACCCATTAAAAATTAAACTATTCATTGTATCTCAGGATTCTTTATAAAGGAATCTGTTGCATGGTTCATAGAAGGGAAATATCCTACCCTATAAAAACTTCTGTGGGATAAATATTATAACTAATTTAATGTAATATAAAGACATTTTTATTCTCACTAATAAGATCTTTATATCTATAATTGGTTTAAGAAAAATCATCAAAGACTATTGAATAGTTAGTGACTGAATGATTAACCAAGATAAAAGTAATGTATATATTTTATAAAAATATTATCTCGATGCTCCGGGTGTATCCAAACAAAACTGGGAATTCTGTTGAAACTCTTCCAAATAGAATATCTGGGGTCAACGATTTCATATGAGATAATCGAGAAGGTGATATTTGAAGGTACCATTTACAAGATAATGGGGAAAATTAAAAATTAGAAAAACTAGTTTCTCTCCTTCGATAGTCACATTACTCTCATCAATAGTGTAATAACATATATTCTAATGTAAAATCTATCAAACATCAAGTATTTCAATGGAACCATTTAGAGTATTGAAAAATCCTGGAAAAATTACATGAGATGAAAATCAAATAGAAAAATTCCACCAAGCATTATAAAAGAGAGTGGCAAGGTTGGTCTCAAAAGGCAATATCAACAATTGTAAAATTATGGAGACTACAAAAGCCACAAAATATAATTTGGCATGGGAGATATTTTAAGTAATTTTTTTGTGGGAAAATTATGAAAATCATATATGGGTAGGAAAGGAAGGATTTGGCGGGTGGTGCAGGGAGACACTCATACCATTCATTGAACATTATCGATCTATTTAATATTTTGGAAGATAATTCATGATGGGTTGTTGTTCAAGGAGATATAAGTTATTGGGGTTCCACTTCTATTCCCAGGTGTTCTAGCTCTAGATATTACTTTCAAATAGAAAATAATGATTCCAATCATTATCAATGCTCTCAACAAAAATAAAAAATGAATCTCCTATTAAAAATATTATCTTGTATAATGATATTGGGATGAAAGTTCTCACTAGATAATCCACTAGTATGTTTAGTAGACATGTTTATTTTCATATGGTTCATTCAAGTAGGGGATTCAATGAGTGGATGATGAATAACTAGTTTAAAAAAATACCACCAGAAATTAATTTTGATGTTGTTATATTTGAGAACCCATGAATTCACAATATAACATAAAGTAAGAAAAATAGGGATGTTTATGGCTTCCTATTTCTAGTGTTACATTGGTCCTACTATTGAATCTTCTTGGAATAATTTTTTCAAAGTTGACCGGACGTCTTATGTTTAGAATCTGATCAATTATGACATGAGAGTGTATATTAATAGGAACACCATTATGGATTTCATATTATCCTAATTATATGGGGATAATTAAATTGATATACAGGTAAAGACTCAAGTAATGGAGTTCTCATTATCATAATGGTGGTCAAGGAATTCCATAACTATGAAAAATATGGAAAATGGTATCCTTTTATTTCCCTTCTGTTGTGTATGAAATCTGTAATAGTGGAGCATGAGGATATCCTTACCTATGTATATTACTCTATTTGACTACAATATTTTATTCTAATAGTGTTTTTTTATCCCAATTGATGAGAAATAAACAATATAGTGTTATGGGTATGTTGGAATCCCCTAAGGAAGGTAATGAAAATAAAAATTTATGTATCCTATCAATATAGTTGTATGTTTGATAGAGGATTTGGGTATGTTATTCTTGGATATATATTTTCTAGTTTCAACGCCTATCATGAGTTAGGTTACTCTATTGGATTTGAGGTGAGGGCAATTATTTTTGGGATTCTATTGTATAGACTCTTTAACATTATCATTGAGGAGGTTGAATAAGATTCTAAAGTGTTTGTTGTGTTTTTCTGAGGTAAGATAATCCTTCTTGGGACATGGTATACATAATACATAATTTCAAGATAATTATTTATTAGGACATTGATATTAATAAAAAAAAGAGGGATGGAAACCATGAAGTGATTTTTTTAAAGAAAAGGATATCCTTGTGAGAGTATAATTCTCTACTTTTGTGTTGGATTACTATTAGATGATTTCATGAACATTGTAAGTAGTGATTCTCTAAACCTACAGAACATTTAAACACCTTGACTATATTATTTTAATTTGAATTAATTAAAAATAATAGTTTTTGTTGTTGATTTAATCATATAATGACTTTACATACAATTTATTACTTATTTGTTTTTAATTAACCCACAAATGTGTATTATATAAAAAATTATAATTTTTTTATTATGTATTTATTTCTATTCATACATTCAATCTAATGGATGGGTTATAGAAATAATATATAAATAATTATATTATTATGTTATATCATAGGTAGATTAATGTTCAGTGTTGTGTGTTGGGAATGCTACTATGTTTAATAATTTTTTTAAAAAACATTCCATGGGTTTGACTCTCCCCATAAAAAAGTTCTATACTCGCAATTTTATTATCACATTAATATATGGTTCAATATTTGAAAATATCTTCATTTAAATCCTACATTGTGAAATGGAATAATGAAACTTTCATTGAAATGGGGATTGTTGGACACATAATGTTTACCATAAATTATACATAATTAGGTTCTTAGATTAAGAAACCAATAGAAATAAGTGAAAATATAGATATTTTTGGTAAAAGTAATATCTGAAGAATAATAGAGTAATATAAACTATGAAGATGATATTTTTAATTAGAACAATACCATAAATTAGTGAGGGGTGAAAAAACCAATAATCATTCAGAAATATTGGGAAAAATGAAATTATTTTCATTTTAAAGGCATTTTTTTCTAATATTTGATGGATTATATTACTATGTAATAAGAGAAAATATACTTACCCAATTTAACCAAATCCATAATCATTATTTAATCCTTCAGTTTCATGTTTCGATTATTTTCACAGCTATTCATTTCTTATTCCAATGATTAATGAATAGTTGGTATTTTTTATTCTTGAAGAACTAAATTAAACATCTAATATAGTAAATGATATTCTGAAAGAGGGAATAAATTATAATATCTATATTTAGTTATTGAAACAAAATATTTATAATATATACTAAGATAACTAATAGGAATAAATATTATTTTGAAATATTTAAATCCTAGATTTAAATAATAATAAGAAAAAAATTAAAAAAATATTAGGTCAAAAAACATTCCAAAAAATATTTAGCATTAATCTCCAAACAACACAAAATATATCTTGATTTCACCCCCACAAAAATTGGAATAATTTTATAATATATTAAAATAAATGATTTTAGTTACCTAAATAACCATATAACCTTAATAAAAACATATATTATTCAAAAAATAACAATATCCTTATTATGTAAATCAAATCCCATATTATCCAAGATATACAATAAATCCAAAATTTCAATATACATCATCAATGATAACATAAATCACATTTTATTCAAATCACTAATTAATTTCAAGTTCACCAAGACTATCATATTTACATTATCACCACAAACCATCTCTTTATTCCAACTAAATATTATTATCTCAAAATTGGGAACACATTAAGGGTTATATACCCCTGAATAACGTGTTTTCCAAAAATAATACCTTACCACACAATTAATTTTCTATGTTAAAAATATCATTCAATATATTATTTCAATTCCATTAATAAAAAATACCACAACAAAAATCATTATATGTTTTATGATCCTTATAACTATAATAACATCAATAAAACACTTCCAAAACCAAATTCACTAATCTAAAAACATAAATCATTCAATCATCCCACTTACAAAGTTGACATAGCATTGGCCCTTCAATTTTTTTGGATTGTTGACATGTATTAGAAAACTGAATTGCATAATTACAAAGTTCCCCATAGCTTATTCCTTAAAATATAAATTTCATATTATGATTTCCTTTATTTATCTCTATATAATTTTTCCAATTTCATCAAAAATTTAATTCTCCAATTTCCTCTTTTCAATTATAATAACATGTTCTTATTCCATTGAAAAAATTTCCAAGGTGTTTGTTACCTTGTTTTTGGAATGTAGAAAGCTTAATCTTTGTTCTATAATAGCCTTTAAGAAACTCTTTTTCTCTATAATTTTATTCATCTATATACCCACCTAGATTTATTTTGTTAATCATTTATCAAGATATAAAGTCATAAATAATAAAATTAACTTTAATTACATATACCATTTCATTTCGTTTCTCAAGATGAAAATCATGACATTTTCTATCACCCTTCTTTAATATGTAGTACTTAAAAACATTCTTCATATCCTTAGGAAAATTAATCATAAAAAACACTGAGCACCAAATCTTAGTAAGTGAAAACAACTAAGATGTAAATAAATAAAAAAATTAATAATAAAAATATCATAATGGTATGATAATATGATATTAATATATAAAAATCATATCGAGAAATTCATCAATCATAACCTTGTGTCATCAAATAAATTTTGGTAGTTTATGTGAAATAAATCATAGAAGAATATAAAAATGAGCCATAAGAGAATAAGCATTTCATAATGTCATGAATTAAAATTGTTTCAAGAAGTGAGACATTAAAATTGTCATAGAATTATTAATTCATGGATACCTACCCTAAAATAAATCAAATTTTAACCATAGGATAAACACCCGTTTACCCTTGTTTGGTAGGGATAACTCATGTTTACCCTCATATGTACGAACTGAAAACCTCCCATGTACACTCTTTGGATGTTGGTAGAAACTATCACGTAACCTTTAAGCTCATAAAACATTACTCTTTACCCAATTTATTAGATATATATAATGGAACTACCCATCAGATAATCATATTTTGTTCATACAGATGCCACATGATCATGAATACATTTGTCATTTCATCACAGTTTAACCCTTAGAAAAGGAAATCAGTTAAACAAATATTTCATTATCATAGTCAATAAAAATTTATAAAATCAACAAATGTGGTAGCATTAGACCATTTTCACACTAAATCATTAGAAACATTAAAAAAATTTAGAAATTAATATAACATTAAAATATCACTAGAAATTTTAGGAAGAAAATAACATTTCCATTTTGAAACCATGTATTTAGATTATATTTTTTTTTGAAATATCAAGAAAAAAATTTATTCAAAAAGTACCATTGAGAAATTTAATGTCAAATTCATTGTATATAGATTTTATAACTATGGTAAAATCCATTCATGTCGTGTACATTAAAACATTTTTAGTAAAAATTCAATACAACCTTATCCAAAAAATATTTATTTTAAAATTTTTAATATAAATTTAAAAACATATATATGTGACTTAAAAAATTATTTTGGAATGGTAAAATAATTCCTGAAACATTTTAATAAAATATTAATATAGAAGAAAATGATATGAGAATGAAGAGAAAAACGATGTTGTATTTCATAATAATATTATTTCAATATTTTGGTTACCTATTGACATAAAAATTATGGGAAAGAAATTAATTTATGAATATAATATTACGATAATTAATTATATAGTATTTTTGAGAGATATATCACATAATTTCACCATCTTAAATCTAAACATGTAAAATCTCAGTCAAAATGATATTATAATTTAAAACGCTTATAGCATTGGTAACTTTTGATTCAAAAGTTTCATGAAAATAAAATATCATAAAATAAATCATTAAAATAAATTAAGATAAATATATTCATTATAGAAAATATAAAACGGTTGGAATATAAAACTCATAAAATATGATAGGTTTATATAATAATTTTTTTGAAAGAAAAAAGTTTTAGATGGTAAACTGTTACCCCTATGATAAATATTGAATCCAAACCCCATTGAGAAAATAATTTGAATTTTAACCTAAAATACCATTTATTAATATGTTTAAATGATATTAAATTTAATCCTATCAATATATACACCTCATAAATTGAAATAGGTGCATAACAGGAACCATTTATAAATGAAATATAATAGATATGAAGAACCCTTACCATCATTTCAATATTTTATTGGAAACTACATTAGAGAATAAATGTGGAATAACACATTAAAAATACATTAATTTAAGGAAATAATGACAAAAAATCTTAATTGAATTTTATTTTTAATAATGATAAATAAAAAAATAGTCTATAGAATAAATATATCTCCAAGGAATTAATATTTGAGATAAAGAACCCCTTGTATTTTGTGTGAATTAATTCATAAGCACTCTAAACTCATATGTAATTAATTTATATTTGTATTAAATATATAATATAACCATTTAAAAAATTATAATATAATATATGATCTACATAAAATTTATGAACACTTTTATATTAAAAATTCATTATGAAAATACTAGTTTCTAGGTGAAAACTCTTTCATTTTCAGCGGCATTTCAGTTTGCTTGTTATGATCCTTGAAATTAGATCATAGATCCATAATTTCAAGATTATTAATCATGTAAAAAATAAAATATTTCATCATTATATATACTTTTATAACCATTAATTTAAAAACATAATGAAAAATGAATTACATCACTTCGTACAAACAACAGTATGTACACATACATGAGTGATGCTTCAAGTTTTTAATGGATGGAATGAAATAAAGGTAAATAATAATTCACATATCTAATATAATTATTATATAATTATAATTATATATATATATATTAAAACAACCCTTATTACCATCCTTGTAAATAAGAAATAATAAATTAATTTTATCCTTTCATAGAGGTTGTGGTCCACACACATGCATGAGAAATTTAATAATTTTCCAAGGGCAGGTCTGCTAAGATTGTATAACTGATACATTAATTATAGAAGAATAATTATGTTAAAAATAAAACATATAAACATTAAATATATCATAATAACTAATTATGAAATATGGTTTGGAAATTTCAATCACATCACTATGTGGTGTAGGTAGTCCACACATACACCAGAGAAAAACTTTAATTTCCAATTTTATAAAGAAGACCAGGAAATGGTTGAGAATGAAAAAATATTTAAAAATAAGAGAATTATTTTTAATTTATTAACAATTTTATTATCTATAGAAAATTTTTATAGGAGGTTTAAGGGGAAATAATATTTAAATATCTTAGTTAAGATTTATACATCTCCTTTGAGAGACCTCCTTTCACAAAAACTGAAATCATTGATAGATTAGTCCTTAGAGAATAACATGGGTTATATGATGAAGTTAATGAATATATTAAATTTTTTTAGTGATTTTTTGAGATATAAGGATCAAATTAACTTGAATATTAAATGAGAACAGGTTCACTTTTATAAGTAAGGGGAGGGACACACATGTAATTACATAAAACAATTCAATACTATAAGGTCACTTTCATGTGAAAGTGGATACAAATAGACAATAAATATATGATATTAAAATATATTGTTTTTATATATTCAGTAACTAATTATTATAAAATTTCATGAGGTATTATTACCCTTATCTCATGGTTAACACCCCCACCCAAAAACCCCATTTTAACCATAACTAAGGTAAATTTTATAGTTTTTTACAATTAAATACGAGAAAAAATTATATTTCACCCATAATAATATATTAATTATTGTGAATAAAAATATGTAATAAATATTAAATTATTTAATTTATATAATTTTAATTAAATTACTATAATATATGTGTAAAAAAGGTAATAAAATCATTTTTTAAAATATTTTTTAGAATATAACTAAATTAAAATCTATTAGATTCTTAGTAAAATAATTAAATGGATAATAATATATTTAATTGAATATATATTATATAAATTTTTTAAAAATAATTAGGAAATATTAATTTATTTTATTAATTTAAATAAAAACACATTCCACTCTTAAAAACTATTTAAAAAAATGTGTAATTCATACTAAAAATGAACTTATACTGGAGTTAATTATAATATTATTTCTTATTCAATTTATTGTATTAATTGTAATTAAATTACACTTATTTTATTTCAATATCAAATTCAAAACATAATTTTACTTGTAAATTGCATTATTTAATGAGAAGAAAAGGATTTTTTATTAGAAATTCATATTTTTAACTATTCATTTTATATTAAATATTTTTTAAAAATGGAAAAATAAAACTAAGATAATATTGAGATTTTTGTTTCATAAATAATATTCATTTCCTAAATGAAAAAATATGAAAATGGTACAAATTATTTATAATTTTCGTGTACAAAATCAAATAAACCCCATTTTTTTCAGAAAATATGTTTTTGAAACATAAAATGACATTACTAAAAATTGAATACTTATTTATTAGTAGTTAATGAATCTATTAGCATTATATTAAACCTTTCTAAGAATTTTCACAATTTTGTCATTCCTATCCATAATACTAATTTTGTCACATCCATGTACTACTTTTCAGGTATTTTTCCTAATTTATTCTTGGCCTATCATTTCCCCCAATGAACTCTTTAAATCCCCTTGATTTTTTTTGAAAATGAAAATATTTTGAGTGAGTAGAATGGGCCACATTGATTGGTTGCAATGTTTACCAAACCATTCATCCAAACCGTGCACAGGTGTCAATATCATTAAAAATATATTGTAATAACTATTTTTCTTTTCTGAGCTTGAATCAATCTCACCCATTTCTTCCCACAGTCTACCCTAGAAAACATGTAAGGATCCCAAGATCCCTCAACCTCACTTGGAACAAATTTTTTAAGGGGATTTTGGTGGGGGAAACATTAATATTTCTCATATGATTTATCCATTGGTTTTCTTCTATATCTTTAGGGTTTACTCCCTCTTACATGAGGTTCCAAATTTCTAAAAACAAAGGGTTTATACTTCGGTTTTTATTTTTGGTTTCTTGGTCAAATATTTTGGATTTAGGATAGTTTTTTCTCCCTTGTGTTGTGGCGGTGGTGCGGTTGAAGTTTCATACAAAAATTTTAGTTTTTTGAAATATATGGTATCTGATTCTATGTGTAACCATTCATTGACAACTTATCTTTTCTTGATTTAAATTTTTTGCATGTTCCTCTTCCTTTGTTCTAGGTGAAAAAACCATTTTTGGTAGAATTAATTATGCAATTTATTTTAAAGTAGAATTTTTTGTGTAAAATTTAGTGTTTTTAATGATTATTCCATATTATATTATTTGGGTTTGTTTTATGGTTCATGGAATGCTTTTATAAAATGGTGTTAGGGCTTCAAATTCTTGTTTGGGTGACATTAGTGCGTATTCGGCTTCAAACGAGGGGATTTAAATGGATTTCATGTGAAATACTTGTTAAATTTATTGTAATTGTTTTATGAAAATTTTAAATGGTTTGTTGAGTAACACAAATGGTGAAAAACGTGTTTAGATACTGTTTGGAGTTTTTATGACCAGAACTGGTATTTTTATGTGTAAATGGTATTTGATAGCATGTTGAACTTCTTTGATCACAAAGAGGGAATCTCAAGTTTCTAAGTGGTAAGACTAGTACTAGTATGCTTGTAATCTGGAGTGGTATCATCACTATTTCATGTAGAAAATTTATGATGACCACACTAACTAAACTTTTATAGTGTTGGGGACCACTATGGTATTAGGGTTTCCCCTCCTAGTGACTCGTGCATGAGAAGGTTATGTGTGATGGTGGATTTTACACCGATATATGAGGTACTTAGGTCACACAACTAGCTAGTGACTAGGGGTGTTCTCGTGACTATTGTTCATGGAATATTTTTTACACATCATTTCAATGTGGTTTATTTGTATTGAAATTAAATTTCATGCTTGTTTTATTTAAAAGTTTTCATTCTTTAAAGTTGCCTCTGGAAAATTGTTTCATTTAAAAGCTGCACCCCTTTATAAATTGTTTCCACCATTCATTTTAATGAAAAAATGCATAATTTTTATCATATAATATTTTTCACATATAATCTTTTGGGTGGTATCCTATTGGGATTAGGATAACACTTTACAAACACATTTTGGTGTAAGAGGACATGGGTATGTTTTACATAGGTAAAGGGAAGGTTTTTGGGGATGACGGTTCAGGTTGTTAGCTTCTATCTCTGGTGCAGTGTTGTGGAGAAGGCCTGGGGATGATGAAACCTTGACATATAGTAGTTCTTGAGTGGTTTTTCCTGCATCATTTGAGTTATGTCCCTCTTGGTATTTGTCTAAAACCATGTATTTCAGTTCCGAATTTTGTAAAAGGATTATTTGGACTATATTTTCAGATACAATTTATTTGTTGTTTCTGTTTTTTTAATGATTCTATTCTTGTGTAAATCATTCTAGAACCATTATTCATGATTCATGAGAACTTGGTCCAGCCCGTGGGGATTGGGAACGCCCTTCGGGCCTTTCCATGGATTAGTTTAGGTGTCATTTTTGATAGAGACTAGATCTGGTTCATGAGAAATGGTATCATAGGTTCGTATAAGTTGTCATTCTGGCTGTCCAAGCTCTTGGATAGGAAGATTCTACAGCTCATGAAACTACCCCAGCTATAGAAGAGGAGTCATTTCCTAGTAAGGAAACATCCTAGGAGTGTCTAATGAACAATCCTTCAACCTTCTAATGTAGCATGGAACCCCAAGAATAAGAGGAGTGGATTGAGAAAATTGAGCGCATGTTGGTGTTCCTCGACACACATGAGGAGGTTATAGTGAAATTTTCATCTTTCCTATTAGCGGGTCCCAACCATAGGTGGTGGGAATTAGTTCTATAAACTGGGAAGCATGAACAAATGAGCTATAAGGATTTCAAGGTTAACTTCACTGATCAGAATTTCCCTTAAGTCATGGGTTATGATGGATCTCGAGAGTTTATGGAACTCTTCTAGGGGATCGTTTAGTGATGGTGCATTCCAACTACTTCATTGATCTAGGAAGATATGCACCTAAAGTGGTCTCCAATGATAAGATGAATTCCGAGATGTTTGGGATGGTTTGGCAGTCGGAGATCTATTCATGGGTATTCATGTTCAACCTGAAGAACTATTCAGAGGTGGATGATCAGTCTTGTATGGGGGAGATTAATCATAAGGGAAGGTATTGTTTCTCTTGGATGGTATCTGTGTTGGGTAGTGATAGTTTATCTCAGAGGATACAGATGAAATAGAAACATGGGAATAATAGACGTTATAGTTTATGTCATCCTCCTAGTCAATTCTCTTATATGGATTCTAATGTATGGTATGATATGTTCCACTAGTGCAGGACACCATGGTACACTCGAACTTCATATAAATAACCTCTGAATCCTTGTTATCAACGTGGAGATATGCGATACTTGTAGAACTTTTTCAAGGTGGCACGTCCACTCCAGAGTGGGGTGGGATCTATAGTTTTTAAGGGAGTTCAAGTTTAGTTATAGAAGTCAATGATGGTGGGATCTCGGTTTGATAGCCATGGTAGTAGGGCATGTTCATAAACTTTGCAAAGACAGTTTTGGGAAGATTTCAACATTAGCGTCCATTCTCAGGTAGAGATGAGACATCTTTATTCTGTGCATTAGGGACCAACGGGATCAAATGGAAGGCTTTGACTGTCTAATGTACTATTTTGATTGCATCTTTTTATCTGATTTTCACATTGAGAGTAGTTTTATTGGTTCATTTATCTATACCCACATTATGAACATACTAAATTTTTTAACCGCATTTCTATAATTTGTGATAGATTTAGGGACATCGTTGGGAAACAATAATGAGAAAGGTATTAGGTGCATGTCTTGTGTTATTTCTATGTCATGGATTGAGATGGAGTGGGACTTCTGGGTGATGGATATGTAACTTTTCGATTTAAACCTTTGCATGGATTTGTTGTTTGAATTTTCAAGTACATAATTATTTCTATAGGAGGTGGTTGAGTTTTAAGGCACCTAATAGGAGTCCTCGGGTTTCTGTTGGGGAATGGGATCCCTGGTCAGGTTGGGATGGACATTCACCCCCAGAGTTGGGGAATATTATCTTCTAGTGATCAGTAATCAATCTAAAGGATAATGATTTTCTCTTGATGGTGGACTACCTCATGTAGAGGATAAGTTCTGTGAGCTATTTCTAGTTGAATTTTTAGGTTTTCCCCCAGAGTAGGATGTGGAGTCCTTGATTTATTTTGCACTGCGAACACAGAAAATATCTATTCCCTCATATCATGTGGACCCCACTAAGTATAGGGAATTAATGAAATAGCTAGAAGATTTGGAATCCAAAGTATTCATTATCCTGACCATATCTCCATGGGCCTCTTCTATTCTTTTTGTGATGAAGGCTGACATATTCCTCCAGTTGTGCGTTGATTACTAGAAGATAAATAAAGTAAACATCAAGAAAAACTATCTTTTTCCCTGGATAGATGACTTGATTAATCAGTTGAATCAAGAAAGGTTGTTATCCAACATAGACTTGAATTCTGGACACCATTAATTAAGATTGTGAGAGATGAATATCCCAAATACAGGCTTCTGAAGTTGGTATGTCCACTTTGAATACTTGGTCATGCTATTCGGGTTGACCAATTATCCAACGGTCTTTATGGTACTCATGAATATGGTCTTACACCAATATCTCTACTCCATCATCTTGGTATTCAAGGATGAAGTCCTAAGTTAATCTGGATATGAGGAATATCAAGCACATCACTTGAAGATCATGTTAGGCACTCTATGGGATCATCGCCTTTATGAAATGTTTTCCAAGTTCACATTATGTATCAAGGAAGTAATTTTTATGTGTAATGTGATCTAAAAGAATGGGGTTTGAGTGAAACATGATAATATTAGTGTATTTGTGTCATGGTTGTAGCCTGAAGAATTTTTTTGAAATAGAGAGATTCCTTGGCATGGTAGATTACTATAGGAGTATTGTTCGAGATTTCTCTCATCTCACTTCACACATGACTGTGCTCACCTGGAAAGGGGTAAAGTTTTAATGGGTCCAATAATGTGAGGAATCCTTTGAGGATTTGTTGCAGTGGATGACTAATACCCCCGTTTTGATCTTTATGAAATCTGAAAAGGGCTCTGTGGTGTTCTACGATGCATTGGGATTGGGTGTTAGGTGTGTGCTTATGCAGGGTGATCACATAGTGGCCTATGGATCACTCTGAATATGGACACATGAAAGGAACTATCCAACCCATGACTTGAAGTAAGTAGTGGGGAAGAATACTTTTAAGACTTTTCATTGATGCCTTTTTGGGAGAAGTTTGTGGTCGACTCTAATCATAAGTGCCTAGTTTATATTTTCTCCTAGAAGGATCATAGCATGAGGTAGTGTTTTTGGATTGGGTACTTTCAGGGGTTCAATTTTGACTTCGTCTATACCCCAAGAAAAGGTAATGTTCTAGATGATTACTTGAGAATAAAAGTTCCAGTGTAGGATTTGAGGAAGTCTAGTGATGAATGGACTCTGATGGGTCTTTTTTCTCATATTCATGTGGAGACCAAGGAGCACATTAGAGGTGAGTTCTCAGAAAGTATTCAGTTAACCCCTTCTCTTTTAGAGTTCACTCAGTGAGATCATCCCAGTGATAAGTTATTTAGCAGTTGATGCAGTTTCTTCATGGTGGGAAGATGACTTCTAATTGGTCTACATCACGCGATGGCATCTTGGCCTTAAAGGTTCGTTTAGTAGTACTATTGTCTCTGAGGAAGGTGATTATGAATGATATCCACTAGTATTAGTGGGCCATTTATCCTTGAGATACCAAAATGTACTATGATTTTCTCTAGTTGTTTTGATGCCTTCACAGGCGGTGGGATACAACTAATTTCATGTCAATATTCAATACATGTCAGAATGTGAAAGCATATCATTAAAGGACCTCTAATTTTCTTCAACCATTACCCATTAATACTTGGAAATGGGATGAGTTCTCCATGGACTTCATCATCTGCTTAATTCATACACCTCAGCATAAAAATGTCATCTGGGAAGTGATTGACCATCTAAAAAAATCACCCCACTTGATTCTGATTAGAGATAAAGCTAAATTGGATGAGTTGGGCTAAATTTATATTTAAGATGTGGTGAGGCATTATGGTGTTCCATTAGTAGTTGTTTCAGATAGATACACCTGCTTCAACTCTAGGTTTTGGGAAAGCGTTAATAAGGATTTGGGGTCATAGATTAAGATGACAATGACATACCATCCTTAGACGGTTGGTCAGACAGAGTAGGAAAATCATATTATAGATGACGTGCTTCATGCATGTGTCTTGGAGTTTGGTGGTTCATGGGATATCCATTTGGGAATGGAAATTTTTTGTTATAATAACAGTTACCAATCCATGATTCAAATGGATCCTTTTTCGGCACTATATGGTCGGCTATGCGTGTCCCCATGTGTTGGGATGAGGTAGGTGAGACCTCACTATTGGGGTCGAGTCTTGTGCAAGGGACATATGAGAAGGTCAACATGATCAAGATTTGGTTATATATAGCTCAAAGATGCCAAAAATCATATTCTGACTATAGGAATTGTGATCTAGAGTTTTCTATGGGTGATAGGGTATTCTTGAAGTTTCGCTCATCTGGGTCACTATCATTTGGGAATGCAGTGAATGATAACATTGAGGTTTGTCAGACCATTTCAGATCACCAAGAATAGTGTAATGGTGTAATAAAGGTTCATATTTCTATATCAATTGACATCTATTCATGAAATATTACATGTTACCCAGTTTAAGAAGTACAATCTAGAACCATCTCATGTGCCGAATTGGAAATAGATGGAGATAGAGCCTCACATATCGATGTTTGAAAAGCCAGAGATAATAGAGGGTTCCTAAGAGAATGTTCCTCATGGAAATACTATTCCACTGGCTTTGGTCCTTTTCCATCATTGAAATGATTTTCAAGAGGCTTGTGAGTTGGTTTCTTGGTTTGAGAAAGAGTACCCATTCTTTTTTACTAATCAAGCTTCAAGTTGACTTTTTGGGGAACAAAGATTATTAATAGTGGGGATGATTGAAACATCCTTGTCCATTTTTAGGTATTTTTACTCTTCTATGCATGGCCTATAATTTCCCCCAAGAATCCACCTTGGACACAATTTAATTTGGATTTACATGGACAATTTTTGAGTGTCTAGAACAGGCCGCACCGTTTGGTCACATTGTTTACCAAACCCTGCATCCAAACCATTCACATGATTCCATGTCATTAAAATTCTTTTGTAATTCCAATTTTTAACTCATGGGCTTCAAACTATATCTGCAATTTCTTCCACCATTTGACCATATCATCCATGGAAGGCTCTCATTCTCCCTCAACATCACATGGAACTCATTTTTTAAGTTGAATTTGGTTGGGAAACTTCATGATTTCTCGAGTAAGTGACTCCTCCTTTTTTTCTTCCATTTCCATACGGTTTCTTCCCTCCTCATTGAGGTTCCAAATGTACAAAAACTAGGGTTGCATACCTAGGGTTCTATTTTGGGTTTCTTTGTCCAATCTTGGGGATTTAGGTTTGTTTTCACTCCCTTGTGGTGTCGTAGTGGTCAGATTGAAGTATAGAACAAGGATTTTCGGATTTTAAAATATACAGTTGGTGATTCCATTGGAAATAATTCTTTCATTATTTATATTTTCCTGATTTAAATTTTTGGCATATTCTTCTTTCATTATGCTTGGTTCAAAAACCATTTTTGTATCATTGATATTGCAGTTGATTTTAAAGTAGAATTTTTGGGTAAAATGAGTTTTTTAATGTGTATTCCATGTTGTACTATGTGGGGTTTTTTGGATTAAGGAGTGGTTTTATTAAATGCTGTTAGGGCTTCCAATTCTGGTTTTGTGGGACATTGTAGTGAAATTTTCTTCAGAACATGGCTTTTAAATGGATTTAATGTGCAAATCATTGTTAAACATCTTGAAATTGTTTTATAAAAATTTTAAATAGTTTATTAAGTTACACAAAGGGTGAAAACAATTTTAGCCACTGTTTGGTGTGTGTATGACTATAAATTGGTATTTTTACGTTTAAATTGTATTTTATATATTGTGGAACGTTTTTGAGTGCAATGAGGGATGCAAGGGTATGTAGGTGGGTCGACTAGGACTAGTGTGTTAGTGATCAGGAGTTGTATCATCATGGTTTCACTTAGAAATTTGATGATGAAAAAAATATCTAAAAATTAATGATGTTGGGGCCCACTAGTCCATTGGGGTTTCCCTTATTAATGGGTCATACACGAGAAGGTTATGGATTATTATTGCTTTTACACCAATATATGAGGTACATAGGGCCCACAACTAGCTACTAGGTAGGGGTGTTCCCATGACTTGTGCTCAGATAATATTTTGTACATACCATTGGAATGTTGTGTGTTTGGAGGGATAATTTAGTATCATTCATATTTTATTTAAAAGTGTTAATTTTTTAAAGATGCCTCTTGAAAACTATTTCATTTAAAAGTTTCACCCATTTAGAAATTGTTGATTTCATTTATTGTTTATAAAAACATGAAATCTTTTTATATTATAATGTTTGTAACATGGAATCATTTGGGAGGTATCCTTTTGGGATTAGGCTCACACCCTATATATACCTTTGGTTGTAATTATACTTGGTTATGTTTGAAACAGCTAACGTCAATGTTTTTGGATATGGGGGTTTAGGTTGTTAGCTTCCATCTCTAGTGTGGTGTTGTGGAAAAAAATGGGAGATGATGAAATCAGCTGTGGGGAAGTTCTAGGGGGATTTTTCTAAATTTGAGAAGTTAACCTCTTTGGATTTATCTAAATCCATTAATTTTAATTTTGAATTATGTAGAAGGCCTGTTTGGACTAAATTTTCAGATTCAGTTTGTTTATTTTTTTTAATTCTTCTAAAATTGGGTAAATCAACATCGAACCACTATTAATGATACCTGGATACTTGTTCAATACCATGGGGATAGGTAATTCCCTTCGAGCCTTGTTATGGATTTGGTTGGGTTCTAGTTTTGAGGGTGACTGGATCTGGTTCATGACAAATTTAATGGATATGTTTTGATGGCCACATTTAAATAATAATATTTTTAATGTATATTATAGTTCACATAATGTCTAGTGCTCTATGATTATAAATCATTTTTTTATTATTGATTTAAAAAAAATTGAGGTGTTACATCATTGAAAGGTGTTGTGAATCTAGGGGAGGAGGCAGTATCCAAGGATTCTCCAAGGAGATACTGGTTGGCCAGTGGATCCACCAGCACAACTATTAAGGTTACCCTTTTAATTTTTCCTTAATGAACCTTTTTGAAACCCATGTCCCTTGGTATGACCCTAACCTGACTAAAATATCACTAAGAACTATATTTGTATGAAATATTCTCCCACCTTCCTTTCACTTCAGTATTTTAATACTAGATCTCTATATTGGATCCCAAATAGTATATTTCATTTGTTGTAGCCCAATCCTCTCTTCTATTGGGGTAAATCACATATATATGCTATGTTTTCTTGATTTGTGGATTATATTGTGATATGACAGATAATTCCTAGTTTATTAATATAATGATGTAATATTTCGAGTATTTATTTCCCTTCTTTGGACAGATCTACAAGTTCCATTGGTGGAAGATATCATTGGGTAAGTTGACTTATATTTAATTTAATGTTATAGTATACTAATAAAAACATTATTATTTAATCACGATTGTGATAAATTAGTATTCATTCATGGATTCATTAATGAAAATATGTGGGTTGTTAATGAAATGACGAAATTGACATCAGGACGCAAGTGTAAGAATTACTTAACTTGGAGGTTCATTGTATATGGTTGATTGGCATGATTGGTTTGTGTGGGTGTGATTGATTAGTTGTGATAACTATTGTGTGATGTGTTATACCTACTATTTTTCAAATTGTGTGTGTGTGTCTTGGTATGATTATACATTATGTGTTATGATATTTTCTTTTCTATTGTTCCATGTTGTGAGTGAGTTATTGTCTTGTGTAGGTTTGTATCTAGTTTCAATGGGAGACATGAATCTTCCTGGATTGGTTATCCCCATGTGGTGGACCATGTGTTGGTACTATGTGGTGTCAATGATGATGATCGTACCTAGAGATAGGGAAGGGGTATGACAGACTTATGGCCAGAACTGAGATAGGGGATAAGGTATAATGGAATTATGGAATGACCCATGTCTAAGTGAGGGGTGTGACAACCATAAGGCCTATCATTGAAGTGAAAAGGGAATAATAAAATTGTGGACTGGCCTAAGATTGATACATCAGGGTGATGTACTTATATCATGGCCCACGTCTTGATTTTTTATTGGTCTAGATCTGATACATGTGTTATCCTTATATGCTAAACTAGCATGTGATGATTTATGATACATTATTTCAATATGGTGTTGGATTGGGTATGGTTGGAGCTCATGAAAGCCAGGTTATCATGTGTTCATATGACATATGGTTGGATTATAGTTTTTTAATTTACATACCATCATGAAATACACATTTAAGTATATGTCATTGTTATAGTAACTACACATTGGTGGCTCCCTAATGCATTTACACTCAAACATAGTAAAAGAATTTCAATGTACATAATGATTTCAGCACGAGGGATCTAGATATGGGTAAAGTACCGACATTGAAGATCTGAGAAGTTGGATCATGGAGGATGAGTTTAATACTAGGATAGACTCTAGACTATAACTCCAATGTTTTACATTCATTATTTTAGTTATCTTAACACAATGTGAGTCATTTAGATTATTATATATGGAATGTATGCTATTTTTTATAGTATAATGATTTCCATTATGTCGATATATTATGTTATTTATAACATAATTGTATTCTTGTTAATGGATAATGAAAGGTAGTGTATAGTATCTCCCTGTCACTATTTGGACCCTCACCTCTAGTTAATGGCCTCATTCATATAGGGAGACAAATATGAAATCATATGACACACTATCCAAACACGATGATTCATTTGGGGCATTAGAAACAGGTATTCAAGGAGGTCTATTTTCTTTCATCTTGGTTGTGTTTGGGGAAAGTTAAAAAGGATATAGCTTATACAAAACTCAGTTAAGGGATTCACATATGTTCCTGGATAAATATTATTTAATACACCTCTCAGTTACTAGTCATTGGATTTTTATTACTAATTTTTGTATTGTAGATTACTATTGATCCATAGTATTATTGTGGTGTTATAGTTTATTGGATTTTGGTTCTTTCATATGTCATGAATGGGTTCATAGGGTCACATGTCATGAATATGATTTCCTTACAAACATGTTAATTTAATAATTATGTTTCTATGGTATTTTATTATCAATTCTTTTTTGATATATCTATACTAAAATTTAAATTAATTAAACTAATCAAGCTTAGTTTTTTTATATGTATTTGATAGTGAATAATGTGCATGTGAGGGATACTTGTCTTATGCATTTGGGATTACTAAGTTGGTTTCACCATATAAAAATGGGTAGCGTCGTAGGATAAGTATTCCTATTGTAATATTTTTTCTGTGCATATAATTTCATAGTTGGTGTAGTTATTTATGTTGATGAAGTCATTTCTATGAATTTTTTTGGTATTTGAAATAATTAATTCCATGAGTAGATTTTTATAAAACAACCAATGAAATAAATATGTTCTAAAAAGGAAAATAAAACTAATAAAGGGATTACATGATCAAGGGGGTCTAAAGTGGAGAATACTGGGAGAATCTCCGTTGACAATTTCCAGAAAACCATAATGGTGGGAATTGAAGCTATATAAGGTGATATTACCATCATTGTTGACCCTTAAATCTAGGTAATCATGTTTTTGATTTCCTTATCTCTAGGTGTGACAAAGGGTTGTGTGATATTTTAAAAGTTATTTACACATATGGATATAATAGATAATTGACCAAGGTACTACAATCCAACTTTGGAGAAAATAGAGGATTATCATCAAATCTGTTTCAATGGTGGAAAGGTAAATATTAATGTCAAATTTTAGTTCCAAACCACTGTGAATGGATCTAGAATTCGTAATATGTTAATCATATTGTCCATAATAAGCATTGAAGGTGAATAACACATATCTACAAGGGTTTTGAACAATACCCCCATCTCTTATAATAACAAAGTAATACTACCTGTCCACATTGAGATTTAGGCTAGATGAGGGGTGTCCCAATGAATTCAATTACCCAAAGTCATCGAAATATGAATTTTTATATTTGGGAATTAAAAATAATACAATCATAATTTAGTCATATAGGAACACTTTTAGAATTGAGTCAATATTCTCTTTCAAAGGAAGTAATTCATGTAGTGCCTTTAGATGTACTTGAGGTTGGAACATAACATGATCTAATATATTCTCAAGTGGTTTAGGTAGCAAAAACTCGTAAACATAGACACTTTCTTATGTTTCATGTTCATGGTGGTTGTGATCATTAGATTATGGTTGATTATGCTTGATATTCCTAGCATCAACATCCCCATCCATCCAGCATGATGGAGGAGAGCATGATTCTGAGGATAAGATTGATATCATTAATGTAATCATTGATTATTGGAAGATATAGAGGATTGATATGTTAAACTATATTGTTTCATGCTTCATAGATGATGAGGGATTATGGGGATTTATAAACTAGGAGAGGAGATGTGAGGGTCTGACTTGGGATTCCTTCAATAATTTCTTCTTTGATGATTTTTCCTATGATACACTAACTATGGATATTGATCAAGTGATTTTGGAGTTTCATCATGGAATGATATAAGCATCCTACTATTATTTTCATTTCACAGAGTTGATTCACTTTATTCCCATTTTGTCTCTAAATATGGAACAAAATGTCTAAATGTCTAAAATCACCTTAAACCAAAGATGACGCTTCATGTTACAATAATTGGATCAATAGAAAATTATAATGTGTTACATAAGGTCGAGAAGATCGAGAAGGGTCTATAAGAGGATAGAGCAGCAGGTATTCTTTCATCCCATGATGCACTGGGGAGTGGGACAAAAAGAGATGGAGTGAAAAAAATTGTGTTTTTGGTAATTGGAGGGTGGAGGAGGTGTGGTATGATTGTAACATGTAGTCAAAGTCGACTATGTTTTCTTTAGCAACTTCGGGAGAATAAGGTTTCACCTTTTTCTTCCATTATAGATTTATGAGACATAATAATAATTTTTTCCAATAATAACAAAAAAAAAGTCTCACTATTGTGAGATTATGTGCATTATTTATTATTTAAGTTATAGGGATATATGTTTGGAATTTAATTGAGTTTTTGTGAATAATTGGGTTGCAAGTCATCAGATTTTGAGGAGATCTCAATAGTAGACCCATATTTTGTAGGGGTTAGTGAATCAATTTCACCTGGGGTCTTGGGGATAGAGTTGTCAGTCTGACACATGCAGATTGTATTTCATGGATTAGGTTTTGGTTGATTTTATAGAGGAACCTTATACATTTTTATTTATAGTTATGATTACCTCTTCACTTTATATCACTTTTTTATACAATATATTCTCATTCTATTATAATCACTCAAGTCCATATTGGGTTACAATAGTAAGAGAAATTATATTTTTATTTTCATTCACATGACTATCTTTGATGTGATTTTTGTTATGGATCGGTTGACCGGTTATCAAGTACACACTGACTGTGAAATAAGATCAGTATCCTTTAATACACCTATGTGTGTGGGGGGGGGGTAATTTTTATAAGTGAATTGGTTGTTAGATTGAACATAAAGGGACTAGTCCTGATTTAGGTTGGGGTGGTTATGGAATAGGTTCTAGGTATGGCCCTTGTAGTAGGTCTGTATGTCCATTATCTTTTTTATCCAGCACTGTATCATTAATATAATGTCATTCCAAATGATATATCAAGACATTGACCTGATAGAGGAATTATATTAGAGATTTAAATCACATCCATAATATAGCTCATATTGATACCTCTATTTCTTATGACATCATCTATGTTGATGGAACTCATGTTGAAGCTGGAAGATTTTTAGAAAAAAGATATTTATCAAGAAAAAAACATTTTCTTTATATTCTACACTTTGGTTTGATAAAAAAATTAATGGAATAATTTGGTTGTGAATAGTCAATATAATGTTTAAATGGTTCATAGTAGAACAAGGTTACCCATTTCCATGAGTGGATGATTTTTTTATCCTTTGAAGGCGTCCAAGTGGTTCTTTAATATTCTCTTGTGATCAGGATACTATCATCTTTGGGTTAGAGAATATGATATACCTAAGATAGTGTTTAAGAGTGGGTATGGACAATATGAGTATCTTTTCATGCCTTTTGGGTTTATTAATTCTATAGTTTTCCTGGATCTCATGAAAATGATTTTTATTCACGTCATGAATATTATTTTATTTTATCCATTAACGGTATCATAAAGTACTAAAAACCCCAATAGATTCATGTTAGGTGCATTGAAATTGTATTTATTAAACTTATGGTATATTTAGATTTATATGAATCATTTGATGTTTCAATTTTGGATTCAAATAATGTGATTCCTTAGCCCTATGATATCTTGGGTGGGAATCTCAGTTGATAGATAGATGGAAGAGGTAGTGATGTCTTTGAAAAAATCTATAAATGTGTTATAGATCAATAGTTTCCTAGGTTTGATTGGGTACTATAAATGGTTTATTCAATAATTTTATAGTTTTGAATCACTTATTATAGGGTTACGAAGAAGGGGTTGAAGTTTCAATGGATAAATATGTGTGAAGAGGGCTTAAATTGATAAAGAAGACATCAAAAACAACCTCAATATTAAACTTAACTAAGCCTAGGATTTAATATTTAGATTAATAAGATGATTCTGGTATTGGTTTGGGATTTATTTAGTTGCAGATAAATAATAATTTTCTTATGGATATCATCAGCTAAAACATAATTATTTGACCTAACCTACTTGTGATATATATATTTAGGTGCAATAATTCAGGTATCTAATTATTAATGATATTTTCCCTTCATTGAGAGGTGTTTCATCTATACAGACAATGAGATATCATTGTATATCTTCACTCTGTGGAAATTGATTCTCCAATATTGATATTGGTTCATGTTGGTATCCAAATATTAATGGGTGATTACATGTTCCACAATATTTATGACATCTACCATGGTGAAATAGGTTGAAGCCATTCAAGATTCATATTTCCAGAGATTAGTGAAATGAGAATGGTTGGGGGAAAGAATCAATTCCAAGATGGTCATTATATTGACACAATGTGATATATATTCAAGGGAGAGTATTAGTTCCTACTTCCTTGATGGAAGATATGATTAGTGACTCTCAAGATTTATAGTTTTAAGTGTATCCATGATCATTGGAGATATTTCATGATATTAGAAGACGGTTTAGATGGCCATGTATAAAGAAGGACTTTACCTGTTTTGTCTCATGCTATCATACCAGCCAAAGGATTGAAGTATGGCATCACCAACCAGATTATTTACTTCAGACTCTTCCATCGCCTATTTGGAAGTATCATAAAGTGATGATGGAATTTTTTATGGGTTTACCATGGAAAATGATAGGTTGAGATACCACATGGGTTGTGGATTATTAACAGATTAAGGTGGATCATTAATTTCCAAAATAGGGGTACCATTTCATATATAAGTTGGGAAGACTATGTGTCCTCTGGATGGTGTAGTTTCATGGACTTTGTATGAGTACATTATTTCCTTGGGATAATCATATCAGGGTATTTTTTCGGAAGGATTTGAAAAATTTATGGGGAATCGATTATAGGGGAGTACAATGTGTAAAATCTAGGTCAAGGGGATGTCATTGAGGATGATGTAAATATTATAGGATATCCTTATAGAATACATCCTAGTATTTTGTGGAGCATAGGATTATCATTTTTCCATGGAAGAGTTGGCATACAATAATAGTGATTGATTGTCGAAATAGACGATGTCATTTGAGGACCATTATGGTTAGTCATATTTTTTCCCACAATATTGGAATAAGGCGTGTGATTCATTTATTTATAAGATGAGTGTGGTGTATGAGATTTATGAATTGGTCTATTTGATTTAAAATTGATTTTTGACTAATAAATGAAGTAAGTTCATGAAATTTAACCTTATGTGATGAACCATGGAGTTATTTAGGGGTGATCAATATTTCTTAATATTGTCACCTCTGTTTCGGAAGTGATGATCATGATAGGAAGAAACATTTTCATCATAGTTTGTAATCCTATTTCGGATCATTGAGTGAATTTTAATTATGGATTACCGATTGGAACAACCCTAGTATCAAGGTATACCTAAATTGTTCTATGTACCACAAAATCAAAGGTATGTTATTCATCTTATGCATGTGATCAATGGTGATGAGATTGAGTTAGGACCAAACTCTTAGATACACTTCTAGAGGATGGGAATTCATGAGAGGAGAATATTTTTTAAATAAATAACATTACATGGAATGTTAATTTCAATTTCAATATATCTTTTTTGTGATATTGAGGAATGATTGTGATGTTCCGGGGATGGTAATCAGGATATTAAGAGTTTGGGGAATCAATCTCTATATTTGAACTGTCAGTGTGACACCGAGTAGAAGATGAAATTTCATATTCTAGCCTATAGAGGTGTAAGTAGCCCCGGAGAAACCTAGGAGCCACCTTCTATCCAATATAAATCCACCAGTATATTGATTATAGAATCAATTACCCAGATATCTTCCAAAACCTACCAGATAGCTAGCTTGTAACCACTGTTTTTCAGGTGGTTCCCATATAAGAAGATATTTAATGGAAAATATTTAATTTCATCACTAATTATCATTTTTAAACCCCTTATTTATATGTTCACAACTCAATCAACCTAAAAGGCCCATGTAATAGTCTTTTAATGGAACTAGATCTCTCTATATCCTCTCATTGGAATTTCATGCTAATACTAATCAATTGTCTCATAAATGGTATGCTTCTTCTATACTATTATAAATACTCTCCTAATATTAAAAAGAATCACATATCTATGCTAAGTTAGCCATATGTATATATTTTTTCATGATATAATGGAGAAAGATTTGTTGATTAATGGATAGAAATTAGATCTAAAGAACAATCATCCCTCTCATGAATGGATATAAATAAACAATTGGTGGAAGATCATGTTTGGTACTTTGAACTGTCTCTAAGACCATATTATGTTATCCTTATTGAATAATGATTATAGTATCCCTGTTTGGATAAATTTGGATTGGATCTAGGAATCAGGGTTGCATATATATGGTTTGATGATAGATATTAGAAATTGACATCGGAACATAGAGGTAAGAAGTTCAATCCACGTACGGACTTTTTATAAGGTTGATTGACACAATTTTAAATTTTCTATATGTGTAGAAGTGGAAAACATGATGTGATATAATATGGTAGTAATTTTTCATGTTCCATGAATGTGTTTCATATAATACATATGCATTGTATACTATGATTTTAAATTATGTACTATTCCCTATTTCCTATGAATGTTTGGTCTATGGAGATTTTTATATATTTTAATGGGTATGTGTGGATCATTGTGTCTTAATTAGCCACCATAAGAGTAGAATTTGTTGGTGTGTCATGGTTCCAATACAGATGATGGGTTTTGGAGAAATGGAAGGGGTAATATGTCTTCGTGACCTAACCCCATATAAAGGTTGGAGTACAATGGCTATGTTTCCTGACTAATGGCTGGTCTAGGGGTGTGATAGCCTAATAGACCATCCTAGTATAGGAAATGGAATTATGGTCGTGTGGATGGACCCAAGAATGAGGTTGGGGTGAAATAGACTTATACCCTATCCTGAGGCTTCATTGTCTATGGGACTTGATTAGATACATGTGTTTTCCTTATAGAAGAACCCAATATGCGATGATATGTAAGGACTTTATTCAAACAAGGAACCAATTCGGCTAAAACCAGGGCTCTTAGAATCTTGGTTATAATAAAATCCCTTGAAATATGGATGGTTTCCCATTTGAGAATTTACATACATAATGACATCTGATTTTACATGCATGTTAACTTTTTAAGGATGAATTGGTGGTTTCATACATGGTTTATAATCACACCAAACATGGGAAAATAAACTCATGTGTAGATTTCATGGTCATGTATCTAACTAAGGGATAAATCACTGCATATGGGAGCTAAGTGGGTATAGCATGGGGTGAAGGATATGTTAGGACAAACTCTAAATTTACTATACTGTTTTAGTTTATTTCATTTTCTTACCATATATTAGTTATCTCACCCCATTTAGAATAATTTTGTTTTTTATGACATGTATGATATTTTATTATTTCATGATGATTTTCTCTATGTTGTTATGTGATGTTGGTTTTAAATTTTTTTAATTCTAGTACATAGCTATTTTTATCAAGGGTAAATTATTAGCATGGTATCATTAAAAACATCACCAGTACTAGGTGGCCTCTTCCATATATTTAGATGCAGATGTGGTCATGTGACACACTATTTTGACCCAATTGTTCGAATGGGCCGTTAAATTTTTGTTGACATAGATCAGAAATGACACAAGAATAGATGACCTAAGTTTTCATTCCAATATGATTCTTTTCTAAATTTTTACCCCTATATGATTGATTTTTTAATTTAATAATGATTTTTAATACTTGGAAATCATACATCCCATCATATTAGGAAATCCAGAAATCAAGTCGTTGTGCATTTCACAAATGACATAATGATTATTTCTTGAGTTTTCAGGTTATTCCTAACTATTTTTCATAGATTCACCCACTTTATAATTGACATGACATTTTTTAAAAAAAATTATGGTGAAATGGTACTTAGGAACCTAATGAAAAAATTATGAATTGTATTATTTAGTGTTATATTCTTACAGATCGTAAATGAATTTATTATTATTATCCAATATTTTTAACCAAATCCAAATTCATTTTTTTATTTTTCCCCTTTTAGGTGATTTTTCAATTTAATTAAAATTTTAAGGTCAAAAAATCATTTAATATTAATAAGAAAATTAGGATCATGTTTATGTGTGGTTGATTCCAACAAATCATAAATGACATAAAGATCATTTTCCCATGTATTCTTGTTAATCCGATTTTTTCATGCTTTTTACCTCATTATGTTTAATTTTTCTTTTCTTAATAAGGCTAAATAATATGAAATCATACTTTTCATCATATTGAAAATCTAGGTTTAATATTGATGCATGCATAATTCATAAATATTATAACTGAATCAATTATTGTTTTCATAAATGTTCTCATCAAACCAAATTAATTTTCTTAATTTGACCCCTTAACATGTAACATGTTATTTTAATTCAAATATAAGGTTTAACAGGTACTTTGGATTGTACCGATCAATAAGTGAATCATATATAAATATGTTTTTTTCTAAAAAAAATAAATGTAAATTTATATATTTTCTACTAAATTTCCATACCAATCAAAAATTATTTGATCATTTTATTACCATTTAAGGTTATTTTTCACTTTAATAACAATGTAAAGGTCAATCCAAACTTATGATCATACAGAGAAATTCAGGTATCATGTTGATGTGGTGTTGATTCCAATATATCAATAACTACTATATGATCACATTTCTAATCTTCCACATGAATCAGAGATTTATTTCTTTATTTTCACTCCCATATGACTAATTATTCATTTATTAAAAGTCATTAATAATATAAAATATTACTTTTCATCATATTGAGAAATAAATGAATCAAATTATTGTGTGGTTGATTCTTACAACTGAAAAATGTCTCAATGAATTTTTTCCTAAATTTTTAATGCCAATAAAAACAAATTTGATTAGTTTTGACCCCCTAAAGCGTAATATAACACTTTAATAAAAATATAAAATTAAAATTGCACTTTGTAACATTCCATAAAATCTAACTATATGATAGTTTCAAGGATTATTATTTAATTAAAAATGAATCAATGATATATATTCATTTTTTTAATAATAATATGAACTCGTTTTATTTTCATTTTCCCCTTGATAGTGGATATGTCATTTTAATAGAAATATAATTGTGAAATTGAACATTGTGTAATTTCAAGAAAACATTAAATTAGATTAATGTGAGGGTGATTTATATAAATCAAAAATTAATCAAGGATCATTCTACTATATTTTAAAATCAATTAAAACTATTTTTTTGGTTTTGAAATTTTAATGGATGATATGTCATTTTAATGATAATAAAAAAGTAAAATGATAATATGAATCATACTGAGAAATCGAATAATAAGATTAGAATATAGTTGATTCATATAGAATATAGATTATTCAATGAACATTATCGTAAATGTTTATTAAAATTTGAATATAGGGCTTTTTTTAACCCATTTTGTCGATATGCCACTTTAATTGAAATTCAGAGGTCAAATAGAACATTCAATAATTCTAATGAATTTATGTATCTAATTGGAATGAACAACATTCCAACATATCAAAAATGAATGTAAGATCATATAACAATGTTTTTACTCAAATTAAATCATATTTTCATAGTTTTTACAACTAAACTAGTGATTTTTCATTTATTACTAATTGTTAACAATATTAAATAATACATTCAATAATACTATCAAATTTGAGTATTATATTTATGTGTGGTTGATTATTATTGATCACCAATTAAGTAAAAATCATTTCCCTATGTTTTCATACAAATTTGAACTCATTTTTATAGCTCTGACCACTTGATGTTTCATTTGTAATTTTAATAAAAATATTAGTGTGAAACAATAATTTTGATCATTCAATCAAATTTGATCATTGTATTGATGCACATTCTAATCTTAAATATCATAAGTAAATCGATAAATGTTCTCCTAATTTTTTAGGCCAATTAAAAGTAATTAGTTTTGTTTTGATCATGATTATATTATATTATACTTTAATAATAATGTGAAGGTAAAATATAACATTTGATCCTACTGAGAAACTGGTCTCTTAGATTTACTTTCAATTGATTCCCATAGATCACATGTAACTCAAATATAATTGCACAATTTTCTCCCAAGAACATTATATCATTTTCATCATTTTTCGCTATAATAATATGAAATCATATATTCTATAGTAAAAAGAAATCTGAAAATTATATTTTTGGTTGTTTTATTCCAGTATATCAAAAATAAATATAGGATCATTATCCAAATTTTTCAGGTCAATTTGAACTATTTTCTTGGTATTGACCCTATTATGGGTGACATATCAATTAAATAAAAACATAAGGTTGAAATGGTACTTGAATAATACCTGAAAAATTCAAGAATCTTATTTATTCCCATTAATTTAAAAGGATCATAAATGAATATATTAATGTTACAAAAAAATTTCACAATAATAAAATATTAGTTGTTTGGTTTTGACACATTTTAGTTTGTAACGTACAGACCCAAGTTACCCAGAGTCGGTGCATTATTCTAATACATTATCATGATTACAAGAAATCAAGTCCTGAAGGACTGATCAGTTTAGCGGTATTGGAAAATAGATTACATACATGAATGTAACGTTAAACTTTATAACATACAAAACAACATAAATAATCCTTTATGAACGCCATTATTCCCTTGGCTTAACTCTGCATATCAATAAAAATACACTTCTTGGAATCTTGGGAAAAATAAAACATGGAAAGTGGTGATCTCAGGTGCTCAGTAAGGATAACAATATAGCGGAAACTTTCGTAAATAAGCATAAACATTTAAGGCAATGTATAACTAAAACAAAAGCCTTTTAAACTTGATCTTCAGCATAATATGGAAAAAATAAAATGAATTATTGTCATTTACTTAATCACATGGATATTATACCAGCTAAATAATCACATGTAATATCAATAACCACTTTCATAATGATGGAATTCATAATTCCAGACTATCATAACCACATAGTCAAGGCCTTATGCCAAGACTATAAATAAGATTTTGTCAAGGCCTTGTGCGAAGACACTAGTTTGTCTCATGAGACCTACCGATGCATCAAAGAGCAATAGAGGGCTCCACCCATCACTTACTAAGTCCAATTCATTCCACATGTGAATAGGTTTAAACATAACCTAATCATTCTTATTAAAACTAGCATGCGAAATGTCAATACTTTCTCTATAAACCATGAATTGTATAAAAATAACACATCTACAGTCAAACGTATCCTAAAAACATCAATACAATATAAATGTTTTGTGTCATATTAGATTCAACTTCAAATAAGCTTAATATCCATCAAAGGATGTTGATATAGATGAAATCAAAACTATTTGAGAGAAATATCTCTTTTTTTGAAATCATTAAAAAGTCACACATTTATAAAGGAAGTAATTTAAAAGAGATTTTTGAATCAAATTGTCCAATACCACTTCAAAACTTTTGAAAATAAATATCATTTAAAAACATTCATGTCTATATAAATACATCCTTAAAATCATTTTGAAAACATGGACATTAATTAAAATTATTTAGAAAGATAAATCTTTAAAACATTTAAAATTCTGATCTTGATAAAGAGAACCTTTCACAAATTCTTAAAATATTCATTTTGAAATCATTTAAAAGTCACATAATTATAAAATAAAACACGTAATTTCAAAATATTCTTATAATATTGTAAGGGAAGCTTTGACGATTTTATAACATCAAAAAATAGATGTACTCGCCGTATAAGTTAAAAATAACATTCTTACCATAATTTTGTCGAAAAGGATAAAAAAGACCTTGTTTGGAAAACAATGGAATGATTCCTTTATAAACATTTTATAAAAAGTCAAAAATCATATAAATGACTTTAACCCATATTCTATAAAATATTAATAATTATTTGAAATACATTTTTAAGAAACATGGATGTGGATGATAAAGATGTCTCAGTAGATAATTATGTATAAACAACCTCGGATAATGAAGAGATTGTAGAATTAACTCTTACCTTGCACTTTTCCTTGGTTTAGGGTAGTTTAAGCTCCTATATAATAGTTAAATAATTATTGTAAAATTATAAAATATTATATACATAAATATGATATCGTATATGAATTTTCTAATTTTTCTTTATTAACAATATTTTAGTATTATCGTTGTTTCGGGTGCTCACTTACTCATTTTCTTTTAAATGTTTTCATATATAATCCATTTTCTTTATCCATAGGTTGTATCTTATTCATGTCCAGAATGATATCAAGTCCTTAAAAATTATTTTTAATCATCAAATGAAAAGTATTCTTGAATGGATATGATGGGTAATGAATCTTATCACGTTTTTGGTATTTATAATATAAATTATCTTAATCATTCATTAATACAGAAATTACTTCATCATCTTTGTGTCATATATAAATTATATTATTTAATGTCTAAAAATTATAAATAAAATACCATTATTTAGGAAATATTTTTATCTTTATAATGAATAATTATAAATGAATTTATCTTATGTATAACCCTATATTAAAAAAGTTTTAGTTATTAAACTTTGATTTTAACTCTTTTAACTCTTCTTTGAATTAAATAATAATAAATGTTGTAATCTAGTCCAAGTGGACCTAAATGATAATATTTTAATACTAAGGTTTTTTTAGTTGGATACACTTGTCCAATAGAATTAGGACATGTGTTAGGGTAATATTAATATCATTTTTACCCTTAATTAACCTATTTAATTTTAACCGTGGTAAATAAAACTAAAACTTACTATTCACCAAAAATTATTTTTATCTTATTAAACCAAACATTACTCATTGATATTAACCTTGTCTCAATGATTTTCTAAATTTCACACACAGAAGCAGTAAAATTAAGTTTCATGTGAATTTGAAAATTCCCCTAGGAGATGGGTAAAAGACTGTGAAAAGTTCAACAAATGTTTTATATATCTAAAATTATTATAAACTGGCTACAATGAATTACATTGAAATTATATAGGTATTATGTATCTATTTTGACCTAAAATAAATTTAAATTAAATAAATACTTATTTAAATAAAAATTTGGTTTTAAACTATAACACAGTTTTTCCACTATTCATCAAAAATTGAATGTTTTCAGAAAAATACAAAAAATTCACCCAACGCTAATTTCGATATTCCAAATCCAAAAATGATGCATGTTTTACCAAATTCAAAACATATATGTTTCATTTAATTATTTAAAATTAATACTTGTTTTCAAATCCAAAAGGCTTATTTTTAAGAAATAATAACTATAAAAAAATTGACACTTGTTAATGTCCAATTTCAATGTAAAATTACTTACAATGACCAGAATTGTATTAAATGGTAAAAATATAATCTATTTATACTTATAAACCATTAAAATTTATAATTTAACAGTATAAATTATTTTGATTAAAATAGTTTTTTTAGTAAAAATATAATATTTTTCACTTTTCACCTAAATATGAAAGTTATTAGAAAAACACAAATAATTTATTGAAACTAAATTCATATATCCTGATTCTAATGAATATGTTTATTTTGTCAAATTTAATATATAAATGTTTCAAATATTGGATTCAAAAAGGGTTCACCGTTAAAAGATGGTAAAAGGGCATTTTTTGAAAAATACTTCTTTTATCTGAATAAAAATGAATTAGTTCGTACATTATTTCTAAGAAACTCATAACATGGATTCTAAAATTATAAGGATTACATAATGTTTAAAATTCAGTTATTAACATTCATAACTACTTTTGAATAGCTAGTTTGGTAATCTAGTTGTGCGCTTGAACTCGGTGTTATGTGTAGCGCAAGTTATTGAATTACTTTGAAGAAATAATGTGCTATGAAATATTGGGGTGTTACATTATTCCCTCCTTAAATAAATTGTGTCCTCACAATTTGAAATTGTTTTTCGAAAATAAAAGTTGAAAATAGAAAATACCTTTGTAGGGAAACCCACATTGGAAATTTGGTTAATAAAATTTAGTTTTAATAAGAGAAAAAGTGGAATGAAAAAGTCACCACCAGATTATAATCTCGATTATTAGAAAATTGGTTGAAATTAGAGACACCTAAACAGAGGAAAAACAGAAATATTTATAGGGAGTGATTCAGGTCATCAATCACAAAAAATTGTAGAATTGTGGGCCTCAAAGCCACCAATCTATGATGATTTAAAATACCATCGGTTCAACAAAATGTAAGGTATTAGGATAACAAATTTTTTGTTTTAGAATGCCTTAACTAATGTTTTAGAATTTATTTCTTCATAGAATAAGCGAAGAAAAAAATGAATACTTGTCATGTAGAGTTACATCCTTTAACGGATTTCTACCACAAACTCATCTTTCACTCCAAAAGATAATAGAACTTAAAAAATTATTCTATTTATACTATTTGTATAGGGTTCCAAAAAATGTATTTTTAATTCATCAACCAGACCCTTTAAAAAACCACATTATTCAATCTAGGACATCACGTGGGTCAATGATAGGTGATACATCCTTGCCTCCCTTCATTTGTGGGTTCATGTCTCACGACCTTGCTGGACGTGACGGGGTGCCGCCCAACCTCTGGGTTGTCCTTTTTATGGAAATCCAAAAATAACCTTAACAATAGTATCGAATTTCAAACATAATCCATTCCAACCTTTAGAATTATCCAAAATACTTATATCCAAACTCTAATTACTATTTTTATAAGGAAGTTAAACATAATGAGGTTCTTTTTTACCAGGTAATAACATGTGAACACCTTCATCGTGTATTCTTTTACAACGTCGCAGCATCCTGAATTACGAAAATCAACAATCTCTTATTCCAAAATCACTACCTCATTATCAGGACCATATTAAGGAATACCTTTCCTTCAACCATTTATTTTCCAAAAAAAATTTCTTACTATTAAGTCACTTTTCTTAGAACCATATAATCTCAAATCCTCAGTAAAATAGTATTGCAGTACAATCCTTATTTATCTCCATAATTCATGTAACTAGTATACTATTGATACAACACCCAAATGAAATAATTCTATAAAAACAACATAATAACACTACTATTTATTCTTCATCTGAGGAAGTATCATAACCTGATTATTATCCAATAACATCATTTGTAGTATACTCTTATGAATGGGATATTGATTCGCATAGTGTCTCAATGCCTTGCAGATTAAGCATTTTACATTGGAAAACTTTTTATTACCCTTGAAATCACTTACATGGTGTCCTTTTCTTCTACACTTATAACAAACTCTCATTCCCTTCAAGCATTTACCATGGTAATTCATTCCACATTTTTCAAATAATGGAAAATCCTTCTTTCCCTTATTCCCTTTATCCATCTTTATTTCTACCATCCCTTTCATCTCTTACTTCCCTTCAAAGCCATAGGTTTCAGAAAATTCTTTACTGATCTTATAATACTATTTATTCATATGATTATAATACGTGGGAGACTATTTCCTTTTTAAATGTTGGCTTAATACCATGAATTATATAACCCTTCTTACTCTTCAGATCCTACGTATTGTTGGAGTTCTCATTCCTTATACTAAGCACCATTTCTAAACAATGGCATACACTAGGTTATTTTATGAATCACAATTCATAATTCCAAACATGTAAAATACCTTACATAAATTGAATAGTTTATGGATATAATATATAATCACAAAAATGTTTTCTTTGGGAAGGTATATATGCATAAACCCTTTATAGTGGTTTGTAATGAAAATGAGAATTATCCTAAGTGTATCCCCCGGTAGTGTCGTAACCAAGAGTGCAGCAAGGCCTGTTTTCATGCACCAGTTCCTGGTTGAGTCTAGATCAAAGTGGTCTTTTCAAGATTTACCCCAAGTTACATATGTTCCAGAGCTGCCTCTACCTTCTCATATCTAGACAGGGATGTATTTTCTTGGAAAACTCACAAAATCTATTCATTACCAAAATTCTAGGAAGTCCTTTTATACTAATCCTCAATGTCTATCTTAGGTTTATGTACTGTAATCAGAGTTTATCTAAATCTGGCTTCCAAGGTTACTGCTAAACATCCTCTGATACCAACTGTAACGCCCTGACCCTAGTTACCCAGAGTTGTTGCATTATTATAATACATTGTCATGATTACAAAGAATCACATCCCGATCGATCTATCGGTTTAGCAGTCTTGTAAAATAGATTACATACATGAATGTTACATTACACTTTATAACATACAAAACAACATAAATAATTCTTTATGAACGCCATTATTCCTTGGGATTAACCCTGCATATCAATCACAATACACTTCTTGGAATCCTGGGAAAAATAAAACATGGAACGGGGTGAGATCAGATGCTCAGTAAGGATAAAAATATAGTGGAAACATTCATAAATAAGAAAAACCATTTAAGGCAATATATAACTAAAATAAAATCCTTTTAAACTTTATCTTCAGCACAATATGGAAAAAAATAAATTGAATTAATACCTTTTACTTATTCACATGGATATTATACTAGAAGAATAATCACATGGAATATCAATAATCACATTCATAATGATGGAATGCATAATGCCAGACTATCATAACAACATAGTCAAGGCCTTGTGCCAAGACTACAAATAAGATTTTGTAAAGGCCTTGTGCCAAGACACTAGTTTGTCTCATGAGACCTACCAATGCATCTAGGAGCTATAGAGGGATCCACACGTCACTTACTAAGTCCCTTGCATTCCTCATATGAATAGGTTTAAACATAACATAAACATTCCTATTAAAACTAGCATACGAAATGTCAATACATTCTTTATAAACCATGATTGGTACAAAAATAACACATACACAGTCAAACATATCACAAAAACATCAATTCAATATGGAAGATTAGTATCATAAAAATTTCAACTTCAAATAATATTAAAATTCATCAAAGGATGTTGACATTGATGAAGTCAAAAATATTTCAGAGAAATATCTCTTTTATTGAAATCATTGAAAATTCGCACATTTTTAAAGAAAGTAATTTAAAAGAGATTTTTGAATAAAATTGTCCCATACCACTTCGAATCTTTTGAAAATAAATATCATTTCAAAACATTCATGTCTATATAAATAAATCCATAAAATCATTTTGAAAACATGTACATTAATTAAAAATATTTAGAATGATAAATCTTTTAAACATTTAAAATTCGGATCTGGATAAAGAGAACCTTTCACAAATTCTTAAAATATTCATTTTGAAATATTTTAAAAGTCACATAATTATAAAATAAAACATTTACATTAAAAATATTATCATAAAATTGTAAGGAAAGCTTCGACAATTTTAGAATAGTGGAAAATAGCCGCACCCTCCGTATAAGTTAAAAAAACATTCTTACCATAATTTTGTCAAAAGGGTAAAAAGGACCTTGTTAGGAAAACAATAGAAAGATTAATTTATAAACATCTTAAAAAAAGTCAACAAGAGTATAAATTAATTTAACCCATATTCTATAAAATAGTAATAATGATTCAAAATACATTTTTAAGAAACATGGATGTGCATGATAATGAGGTCCCAATAGATAATTACTTATAAACAACCTCGGATAATGAAGGGATTGTAGAATTAACCATTACATTGTACTTTTCCTTGGTCGAGGGTAGGTAACCCTCCAGTATAATAGTTAATTAATTGTTTTTAAATTATAAAATAATCATATACATAAATATGATATCATATATGATCTTTTAATATTTATTTGTTAATAATATTTTAGTATTATCGTCGTTTCGGGTGTTCACTTACTCATTTTTTATATGTTTTGATACATAAGCGATGTTTGTTATACATAGGATATATCTTATTCATATCCAGAATGATATCAAGTCCTTAAAGATTATTTTTAATCATAAAATGAAAATTAGTCTTGAATGGATATGATGGGGAATGAATCTTATCATGTTCGTGGTGACGGTAGTCCGTACGTACGTACGAGCAGCAATATCATTACTTTTATATTAAAATAATATATAATTGGATGGTATATAATATATACAGAATCATTATCATGTTATATTTATTATTTACATCAACTACACATCATTATCATACGCATCCAAATAATAATGTTTTGAATAACAATTAGACAACGACGTGGAGAAGGTAAGCCGAACGTACGCACGTATGGTGACATGTAATTCAAAGGATGGATAGAATAATGAATATGGTTGTTCAATATTTATAATAATATCATAGTATATAGAATATACTGGAGTTATTATTTTAGAATGGAAATAACAAATAATTAAGAAGTTGAAGAAGAAAGGAACTTTAAAGAGGGTGGTGAAAACATTACCTCTTCTTCGGGATCTTCTTTTTGATTTGATCAAAAGGGATCCATAGGATGGATTTATGGTCAATCTAATGCCTATAGGATTAATTAAGGGAATTTTAGAGAATATTTGGGCAGGGTTTGGATGATCCAAAAGGCTATGAAGGTATGAATTTGAGAGAGGGGGGGTTCCCTTTTATAATAGGGGTGAGGGGCACATTTGGAAAAACTTAAAATATTATTTTATAATAAATTCATATTCGGTTTATAATGGCTCCAAATTGATTTATTTATAAGAAAATGTAGTTATGGGTCGAAATACACTCAACCAATAAGTTTTAGACATCTTTGGGTCACTTTATTAACATTATCTTTTAGTTTTAACTCTTAGTTAATTAGTTTGACATTTACCATGTCTCTTTTTATTTTTATATTATATGGTTAATATAATTACTATAAACTTCCAATAGACCCCCAAGTGGTCCATTAATGATACAACTATAATTATATAAGTCCTTTGGCCGATCATTATATTTTTAGTAATAGAATATCAATTAATAATATAACATTTGTTTTAAAAACTTTTTTATGTCGTTTTTGACACTATTGGATATTTTGATTTTGATACATTTATAACACAATTATTACTTCAAAAAAATTCATATAACCAATCTTAATATGTCATTTCATCCTATAAAATTATTTTAATTCATATAAAGTCTCAAATTACTTTTATTTGGGTATTTATAATATCAATTATCTTAATCTTTCATTAATACAGAAATTACTACATCATCCTTGTGTCATATATAAATTAAATTATATAATGTCTAAAACTTATAAATAAAATACAATTATATAGGAAATTTTTTTATATTTCTAATGATTATTTATAATCGAATTTATCATATGTATAACCCTATATTAAAAATGTTTTAGTTATGAAACATTCATTTTAACTCTTTTAACTCTTCTGTGAATTAAATAATAATAAATGTCCTAATCTAATCCAAGTGGACCTAAATGATAATATTTTTTTCTAAGGTTGTTTTTTGTTGAGATAAATTTGTCCAATATAATTAGGACATGTGTTAGGGTAATATTAATATCATTTTTACCCTTAATTACCCTATTTACTTTTAATCGTGGTAAATAAAAGTAAAAGTTACTATTCACCAAAAATTATTTTTATCTTATTTAACCACATTTTATTTATTTATATTAACCGGGCCTCACGGGTTTTAAAATTTCCACTCACAGAAGCGGTAAAATTAAGTTTTATGTGAATTTGCAAATTCTCCTAGAAGATGGGTAAAAGACATGGAAAAGTTCAATAAAATTTTTATATATCTAAAATTATTATAAACATACTCCAATGAATTAAATTGAAATTATATATGTATTATGTATCTTTTTTGTCCTATAATAAATTTAAATTAAACAAATAAATATTTAAATAAAAATTCTGTTTTAAACTATAACTCAGTGTTTTCACTATTCATCAAAAATTGGAAGTTTTCAGAAAAACACCAAAAAATCACCCATGGATAATTTTGATATTCCGAATCCAAAAAATATGTATATTTTACCAAATTAAAAATATATAAGTTTCATTTATTAATATAAAATTAATTCCCGTTGTCAAATCCAAAAGGTGTATTTTTAAGAAATAATAATTATCAAAAGATTGACACTTGTTTATGTCCAATTTCAATGTGAAATTACATACAATCACCAGCATTGAATTAAATGGTAAAAATATAATATATTTATACTTATAAACCATTAAAATGTATAATTTAACAATATAAATTATTTTGACTAAAAAAGTTGATTTCAGTTAAAATATTGTATTTTTCACTATTCATCCAAATATGAAAGTTATCAGAAAAACACCAAAAGATTATTGAAACTAAATTATTCGGTCCTAATTCTAAAGAAGTATATTATTTTTTCAAATTTAATATATAAATCTTTCAAATATTGTATTTCAAAAGGGTTCACAATTAAATGACGATAAAGGTGTATTTTTTAAAAAATAATTCTTTTATCTGAAAAAAAATGTATTAGTTCTTACATTATGTCTAAGGAACACCTAATATGAAATCTAAAATTATAAGGATTATATAATGATTAAAATTCAGTTAATACCATTCATAACTGCTTTTGAATGGCTAGTTTTGTAATCTTGTGGTGCGCTTGAACTCGGTGTTACGCGTAGTGCAAGTTATTGAATTACTTTGAAGAAATAACATACTATGAAATCTTGGGGTGTTACATAGTTGATTTATCACGTTAATGGCAATCTGAAGGAAAAATAGAAGTTTTGATTATGACAACCCTGCTTTTTATTACAACTTAAGCATTCTTTATTACATAAAACTTCACTTGATACAACAAAGGAGATCGAGAGGTTTAGTGTCTTTGGGGCTTAGGATCATTACATAAAAACTTTAAACTTGAAATACAACATCTTTATTGAAAACTTCCTTTACATGACCACTACATTCCTTCGTACTTAGCATTGCATGGGATAACCTGAGGACATGCATAAGAAAAGGGTGAGCTATAAAGCCCAGTAAGGGAGTAAACAATGAATAACATGAGGAGTGAAATACATGTTAGGCAATAGGCGTATCAATAGAGAATAATAGAAACATGAACATAAAGGCATGATAAATCATGATAATCATAACATGGAAATGTGGCAACAACACTTAACATTGAATTAGCATGATCCAAGGCTCATTGCACATGGAGCATGAGTAAACCCTCATTGCACTTGAAGCACGAGTAAACCCTCGTTGCACTTGAATTAGCATGAGTCAACACTCATTTCACATGACGTATCATGATACTATACTTTACCCAATGCATTGGAGCGCTATAAAGGGTGCACCCTTCTTAAACATTTCATTTCATGCATAAGTGTGCCACATGGATCATAAAACATTGATTCATAAAACATAATCATTTCTTCCACGATAAAGGAAAGTGGAATTCATACATGAAACTTTATAATCAATATGTAAATGTGTATAAAGTTGAATACCCTTGATGGAAAAATGGGCATGGTATTCACTACACAAAGACATTGGCTTAGAAAATCGGTGAGATTTCGGCAGCGTAACGGCGTGACATAAGAATTCATAAAAAAGTTTGATGAGAGAGAAAGGGGTTAATCATCATATTTACATGTAATGGACAATAAGGAGATCATATATATACATGTCCCAACAATATAAATGGAATTTAGATTCATGATACAAAAGTATTGCTTGAATGTAAAAGAAGAGAGAGAAGTTCCTTTTGGAATTTCAGCATAGTAACAGGTGTACATGGGAGGCATTTAATGAAAGAGAAAGGGTTATCCCATCATTCAAAAAATAATAGGGCAGTATGGGGGAGGTGCGAAACCATACCCCAACATTCATAATTGAAATAAAAAGGGAAATACAACTTAAAGAAAATAGACAAAAAAATGAGAAAGGAAGAAAACCCCTTACTTGGAAGTGTGCTTCCAAAGGCTAGAGAGAGGCTTGTGAGAGGCTTCTTGGGAGCTTGGGGCACCTTGAGAGGATTCTAGAGAGAGTAGGGCAGAGGTTGGACGAACTTCAAGGTCTTTGAGTGAGGAGGAAGTGGGAGCTTGGGTGGGTTTATATAGGAAAGGTGAGAGAATTCTTTATTATTTAGGTTTGGGACCCCTTATATTAAAATAATCCAAACCACAAACCATCCAATGGTATTTTCCCATGGTTTCTGGAAAAGGAAATAGGAAAACAATATTTTACAAGTCCAAGGTCCGAACTTATTAAAAAATTAGGGTTTCTTATGTGGAGGTGAGTTACACTCCCATGGAAATTAATTTAAAAAGGCAAAGTGTTGAATAAGTCTTGAGGGCTCCATTAATGCTTTGAATAGTGAGTCAAACAAACCCAAAACCCCATTATTTTAATGATAAAACATATATTGGCCGAACATAAGGATTATGGTATTTTATTAAATCACCATTGGGTCATTATGATGTCATAAAACACATTATATATTTAAATGGTATTTAATTTTTACCCAAAAATTTGACTGTCTCAGAAAATAATGAAAAATTCACCGTTGGATAATTTCGACATCCTGATTCCAAAAATAATATTTATTTTATCTAAATAATTTTCTAAATATGTGAATTTTCACTTTTAAAATAAAAACCGACATTTATAAAAAATTCACGGGTTTTGACAGAAATGGTTTTCAAACCTTAATAAAAATTTTAATTGCATTCATAAAATTATAAGATCATTTATATTTAATAAAAATTAATTTAATATTAATAATAATATTTTATTAAAATATTATTTAATTCAAAAATACTTTAATTTAATAAAATATAATTCTTAATTAAATAATAACAAAAAAACCATTTGTACTTTAAAAACTAATTACAATGTATCAAAAATGACTAGAAATTATATTAATTATTATATAAAAATAAAAAAATAATGTACATGAACATGGTGCTACTTATTTGTTACATAACCCCTTAAAATAGCCGCATAAGACCTAAGGGTAAGGTGTGCGATGGTGACAGACTCTTGGGGTTGCTCGGATAACATCGCTCGAGTGGTAATCTCTATCAACTTCCATTTTTCCCGTAGACGATCACGTTCGAGCTTGACTTGATGAAGCTCAACTTGGGCTTGGTCAAGGAAAAAGCCCAAAGACACCACCTCTTTTCCGAGCTCCGACAAATGGGCTTCGTAAGGGGCAATTCTACTAGATGAGGCCATCGCTTCCTTTATCTGAGTAGAAAATTGGTTCGTTAAAGCCTTATATTTAAACTACCCAGATGATCACTGTTCAACGGATATAAAAGTAATGGTCACAAATCATAAAGTAAAACTAAAAAAGTTGATATCTTATAAAAACATTTTTCATAAAGAAACATTTAACTGGATCAAGAGGGATTTTCCATTAATGAAATTTTGGGTCGTTACAACATTCCCCCCTTAAGAAATTTCGCCCTCGAAATTTTCCTTTTCCCACACTAAAACAAATGTGGGTAACTTAGCTTCATCATATCCTCTGACTCCCAAGATGCTTCTTCAAACTTGTGGTTTCTCCACAACACCTTGACGAGGGGCATTGTCTTATTTCGTAGAACTTTTTCTCTACGATCTAAGATCTTCACTGGTTGCTCCTCATAAGAAAGATCGTCTTCTAATTGTACCACCTCGGAAGAGAGTACATGTGAAGGGTCTGGTATGTACTTCCTTAAGAGGGATACATGGAAGACATCATGCACCTTGGCCATAGTAGGTGGAAGTGCTAGTCGATAGGCCACAGCCCAACACGATCAAGAATCTCGAAGGGGCTGATGTACCTTGGACTTAACTTCCCTTTCTTTCCAAACCTCATGACCTTCTTCCACGGAGATATGCGTAAAAACACCATGTCTCCGACTTTAAACTCAAGGTCTCGTCGACGATTATCTGCATAACTCTTCTGTCGACTCTGGGCTGCCTTGATATGCTGCTGAATGGTTTTCACCTTCACCACCATTTCTTCGACCATTTCTAGTCCAAGCAGCTTACGTTCACCGACTTCATCCCAACATGCCGGTGTTCTACACCTTTTCCCATACAGGGCTTCATATGATGCCATTTGGATACTCGAGTGGAAACTATTATTATAAGAGAACTCAACTAGAGGAAGATGTTGATCCCATCCTCCTTTAATGTCCATTGAGCACGCTCTCAACATATCCTCAAGTGTTTGGATAGTCCGCTCGGATTGGCCATCAGTTTGAGGATGATAGGCCGTACTGAAGTTCAGTTCAGTATTCAGAGCATGTTGAAGACTCTTCCAAAACTTAGAGGTAAATCTTGGATCTCGGTCAGACACAATAGATAGTGGTACTCCATGCAACCGTACCACTTCCCTGATATATATCCGTTCCAGTTGATCCAAAGAGAAATCCTCTCGAATAGAAATGAAGTGTGCAGTCTTTGTAAGACGATCCACAACAACCCATATTGCATTGTTGCCTTTGGATGTCCTTGGAAGTCCAGTGACGAAGTCCATGGTGATGTTCTCCCATTTCCATTCTGGTATGGGCAATGGTTGCATCATCCCCTTAGACTTCTGCCTCTCTTCCTTCACTTGCTGACACACCAGGCACTTTGATGTATATTCAGCGATCTCCTTCTTCATATTATCCCACCAAAAGTTTTCTCGGAGATCTCGATAAATCTTTGTGCTCCCTGGGTGAATGGAGAAATTTGAACTATGTGCATCATCCAAAAGTTCCTTCTTCAGCTCCGAACATGATGGAACACATAGTCTTTTCCCAAACCACACAATTCATTCTTCATTAACATTAAACTCTGAGGATTTTCCCTTTTTGATAGCTTCCACTTTTTCTTGGATTGTTGCATCATCCTTTTGAGCATCCTTTAACCTTTCCAAAAGAGATGGTTGAGCAATAATTTGTGAAGAGGATTGATTATGTTCCCTTCATTATGATTCCCACGTCCATCTTCATCAAGTCTAAGAAGATTGGATCCTTCTAAATTCTCATCATTGATAGAATTGCTGGATCCTTTCTACTTAGGGAATCTGCCACCTTGTTCGCCTTCCCAGGGTGGTAATGTATTGAATAGTCATAATCCTTGATGAGTTCTATCGATCTTCTCTGGCGCATATTAAGCTATTTCTGTGTGAATATATATTTAAGACTCTTGTGGTCAGTATATATCTCACATTTCTCTCCATAGAGATAATGCCGCCAGATTTTCAAGGCAAAGATCACCGCCGCCAACTCCAGATCATGCGTTGGATAGTTTCGCTCATGGATTTTCAACTGCCTTGAGGCATAGGATATCACTTTATCATTCTGCATCAGCACACATCCTAAGCCCTTCTTCGAAGCATCACTGAATACCACAAAAAGCTCCCCACTTGTGGGTAAAGTGAGCACGGGTGCAGTGATAAGCCTCCTTTTCAACTTCTTTAAGCTTTCTTCGCATTCATCACTCCAAGAAAACTTTACCCCCTTTCGAGTTAGCTTGGTAAGAGGGTTGGACAATCGAGAGAAATTTCTCACAAATCATCGATAATATCCATCTAACCCCAAGAAGCTACGGATATCAGTTACCGATGTTGGCCTTGGCCATCCCTCAATTGCATCTGTTTTGGAGGGGTCCACAGATATCCCATTGCTTGTGATGATATGACCCAAGAATGAGACTTCCTTCAACCAAAACTCACACTTGCTGTACTTTTCATAGAGATTCTCCTTGCGCAAAGTCTCTAGTACAGTGTTTAAATGCTCCTCATGGTCCTCCTTGGTTTTGGAGTATATTAGAATATCATCTATAAAGAATACCACAAATTTGTCTAGGTAATCTCTAAAGACTCTATTCATCAAGTCCATGAATATTGCTGGAGCATTGGTGAGTCCGAAAGGCATTACTATGAATTCATAGTGCCCGTACCTTGTACGAAATGAAGTCTTGGGGATATCTTCCTTCTTCACCCTTACTTGATAATATCCCGACCGCAAGTCGACCTTGGAGAAGTATTGTGCTCCACGCAGCTGATCAAACAAGTCATCGATTCTTGGGAGAGGATACTTTTTCATTATCATGATTTTGTTAAGTTCATGATAATCGATGAAAAACCGCATTGACCCATCCTTCTTCTTGACGAAGAGGAATGGTGCACCCCATGGTGATGCACTTGGGCATATAAACCCTTTATCCAGATTCTCCTGTAGTTGTTTCTTTAGTTCTTCAAGCTCAACCACAGCCATTCTATATGGAGTCTTGGATATTGGTAGCGCCCCAGGTATAAGTTCAATTGAGAACTCAACATCTCTTCTTGGAGGAAGACTAGGAAGTTCCTCGGGAAATACTTCAGCGAATTCCCTCACAATAGGCATTTCTTCAAGGGAGGTTTCTTACTTGGACTTAATCATCTGAGCCAGATATGCGTGCTCATAAGGAAGTAATATCCATGCTTGAGATGATGGAGATAAAGGAGATTCATCTTCCTCCTGACACTTGTAAAGAATCGGGGGTCGATTCTCCATATGGAGTGTGATTTCCCTCTCCCGACAATTTATGTTGTCTCTATATAAGGAAAGCCAATCCATGCCAAGAATTGCATCAAATTCCACCAAAGGGAGTATGACGAGGTTCGCCGGGAAATTCAATCCAAAGATTATAACAGGGGAGCACTTATACTCATGGGATGCAATGATTGCCCCATTTTCCGTACTCACCGACATCTTTACTTCCATGATTTGTGGTGGTGCAGGGATTATTCTACTAAACTTTTGAGATATAAAAGAATGCGTAGAACCTGAATCAAAAAGTACGTTCGCTATTCTTGAATGAATAACTAGCGTACCTGTCACCACTTCGTTGTCGGGGTTCACTTCGGCAGAAGTGATGGAAAAAGCTCTTCCTTGCTGTCTTGGAGGTTGTTGATTGCCTCCGATAACCCTTGGATTAGGGCACTGATTCGCAAAATGACTCGGTTCTTTTCATTTGAAGCATTGAACAATGCGTTGAGGTTCGAACGGAGCGTTCCTCTCCTCTGTCGCAGCCGCGGGTCCTTCTTGCTGACAGTTAACAGCTAGGTGCCCTTCTCTTCCACACTTGAAGCATTTTCTTGTCCCCCTAAGGCAATTTCCAGGGTGCTTCTTTCCACACTTTTGGCAAGTGGGGTGCTGGAATTTCTTAGCACCGTTGGATTTATCCATCGGACCACCAGCATTGAAGTCCACCTTCCGCTTCTTGTCCCCATGATACCCCTGTGATTCTCTGATCTCCATTTCAACCTTGAGGGCACATCGGACAATTTCCTCATAGCTGTCGAAGTCACGGATCGCTAATGCTTTCTGCAAGCTAGGCTTCAGCCCACCAAAGAAGCGGTCAACCTTGCATTCGGGGGTAACGACAAAGCCGGAAGCGTATCGTGCAAGCCTTGTGAAGTTTGCCTCATACGCTCCCACAGATTCCTCATCTTTCTGCTTGAGGGAAAGGAAGTCCCTTTCCATCTTAAGACGGAGGGTGCGTGGAAAATATTTATCGAAAAACATCTTCCGGAATACCTTCCATTCCAAAGCCTCGATATCCTCCTCAGGCTTTGTATTTTTGATCAACGTCCACCATTGATCAACTTCACCCTCCATACGATAAGCCGCCAGGAGAACCTTCTCTTTTTCAGAGCATTGGAGGATGGAGAATATCTTCTCAATGGAGTTGATCCATTGTTCAGCGATCGTGGGATCAGATGATCAACTAAAAGTAGGAGGCCTTTGTGTCATGAAGCTTTCAATAGTGACTTGTTCTTTCTTAGGGGGGGTTGAACGTTCCTCTTGACCATTTTTTCTATTCAAAACATGAGTTAGCTGAGAGAGAAGCGCGACAAAGTTCGCGATTCCCGCTCCCATTGGATTGGGCATCTCATAAGTACAATCATCACACTGATCTTCACAACGGTTGTTAGCCCGAGTTCTCCTATTACCGGCCATTGGCTGGAATAAACGAAAGTTAGGGGTAACACATAAAGGTTAATCCAAAGACAAAAGTTGATGACTTATAAATAAACTTTAATCTCTTTAACTCATGAGTCTATAGGATTCAATCCGGGCTTTTCATGATCTTCCTTCTAACATATATTCTTAGGATCATTTTTCCCTTAATAAGGGTTCATACTAAGATTGTGAATTTATCAAAACATATCCCCCGAGAGTGTCGTAACCAAGAGTGCAGCAAGGCCCGTTGTCGTGCACCAGTTCCCGTTCGAGTCTAGCTCAAAGCGGTGTTTTCGGGTTTTACCCCTAGGATACATCTGTGCCAGAGCCACCTCTACCTGCTCGTATCCAGATAGGGATGTATTTGTTTGATAAACCACTTACTTAGTATTTACCAAAACATTGGGATGTTTTTATTATGCTTAGTCTTGTATCTAAGGCTTTGCTAGGGTTTCCTAATCCCAAAAATAACTAAACCTATCCTTTGATACCAACTATGATAACCCTACTTTTTATTACCTCTTAAGCATGCTTTATTACATAAAACATCACTTGATACAACAAAGAAGATTGAGAGGTTTAGTGTCTTTGGGGCTTATGATCATTACATAAAAACTTTAAACATGAAATAAAACATCTTCATTGAAAACTTCCTTTACATGACCACTACATTCCGTCGTACTTAGCATTGCATGGGATAACCTGAGGACATGCATAAGAAAAGGGTGAGCTATAAAGCCCAGTAAGGGAGTAAACAATGAATAACATGAGGAGTGAAATACATGTTAGGAAATAGGCGTATCAATAGCGCATTATAGAAACATGAACATAAAGGCATGATAAAGCATGATAATCATAACATGGAAATGTGGCAACAACACTTAACATTGAATTAGCATGAGCCAAGGCTCATTGCACATGGAGCATGAGTAAACCCTCATTGCACTTGAAGCACGAGTAAACCCTCGTTGCACTTGAATTAGTATGAGTCAACACTCATTTCACATGACGTATCGTGATACTATACTTTACCCAATGCATTGGAGTGCTATAAAGGGCGCACCCTTCTTAAACATTTCATTTCATGCATAAGTGTGCCACATGGATCATAAAACATGGATTCATAAAACATAATCATTGCTTCCACGATAAAGGAAATTGGAATTCATACATGAAACTTTATAATAAATATGTAAATGTGTATAAAGGTGAATACCCTTGATGGAGAAATGGGCATGGTATTCACTACACAAAGACATTGGCTTAGAAAATCGGTGCGATTTTGGCAGCGTAACGGCGTGACATAAGAATTCATAAAAAAGGTTGATGAGAGAGAAAGGGGTTCCTCATCATATTTACATGTAATGAAAAGTAAGGAGATCATATATATACATGTCCCAACAATAGAAATGGAATTTAGATTCATGATACAAAAGTATTGCTTGAATGTAAAAGAAGAGAGAGAAGTTCCTTTCGGAATTTCGGCATAGTAACGGGTGTACATGGGAGGAATTTAATGAGAGAGAAAGGGTTCTCCCATAATTCAAACAATAATAGGGCAGTATGGGGGAGGTGTGAAACCATACCCCAACATTCATAATTGAAATAAAAAGTGAAATACAACTTAAAGAAAATTGACAAAAAATGAGAAAGGAAGAAAACCCCTTACTTGGAAGTGTGCTTCCAAAGGCTAGAGAGAGGCTTGTGAGAGGCTTATTGGGAGCTTGGGGCACCTTGAGAGGATTCTAGAAACAGTAGGGCAGAGGTTGGACGAACTTCAAGGGCTTTGAGTTAGGAGGAAGTGGGAGCTTGGGTGGGTTTATATAGGAAAGGTGAGAGAATTCTTTATTATTTAGGTTTGGGACCCCTTATATTAAAATAATCCAAGCCACAAACCATCCCATGTTATTTTCCCATGGTTTCTGGAAAAGGAAAGAGGAAAACAATATTTTACAAGTCCAAGGTCCGAACTTATTAAAAAATTAGGGTTGCTTATGTGGAGGTGAGTCACACTCCCATGGAAATTAATTTAAAAAGGCAAAGTGTTGAATAAGTCATGAGGGCTCCATTAATGCTTTGAAAAGTGAGTCAAACAAACCCAAAACCTCATTATATTAATGATAAAACATATATTGGCCGAACATAAGGATTAAGGTATTTTATTACATCACCATTGGGTCATTATGATGTCATAAAACACATTATATATTTAAATGGAATTTAATTTTTACCCAAAAATTTGACTGTCTCAGAAAATTATGAAAAATTCACCGTTGGATAATTTCGACGTCCTGATTCCAAAAATAATATTTATTTTATCTAAATAATTTTCTAAATATGTGAATTTTCACTTTTAAAATAAAAACCGACATTTATAAAAAATTCACGGGTTTTGACAGAAATGGCTTCCAAACCTTAATAAAAATTTTAATTGCATTCATAAAATTATAAGATAATTTATATTTAATAAAAATTAATTTAATATTAATAATAATATTTTATTAAAATATTATTTAATTCAAAAATCCTTTAATTTAATAAAATATAATTCTTAATTAAATAATAACTAAAAACACCATTTGTACTTTAAAAACTAATTACAATGTATCAAAAATGACTAGAAATTATATTCATTATTATATAAAAATAAAAAAATAATGTACATGAACATGGTGCTACTTATTTGTTACATAACCCCTTAAAATAGCCGCATAAGACCTAAGGGTAAGGTGTGCGATGGTGACAGACTCGTGGGGTTGCTCGGATAACATCGCTCGAGTGGTAATCTCTATCAACTTCCATTTTTCCCGTAGACGATCACGTTCGAGCTTGACTTGATGAAGCTCAGCTTGGTCATGGTCAAGGGAAAAGCCCAAAGATGCCACCTCTTTTCCGAGCTCCGAAAAATGGGCTTCGTAAGGGGCAATTCTACTGGATGAGGCCATCGCTTCCTTTGTCTGAGTAGAAAATTGGTTCGTTAAAGCCTTATATTTAAACTACCCAGATGATCACTTTTCAACGGCTATAAAAGTAACGGTCACAAATCATAAAGTAAAACTAAAAAAGTTGATATCTTATAAAAACATTTTTCATAAAGAAACATTTAACTGGATCAAGTGAGATTTTCCAATAATGAAATTTTGGGTCGTTACATTGATAGTATGAAAAACAATATTGGAATCATTTTCTTGTGTGGTAGAATCCTATGGACTAAAAATGAATCTATGATAATTTTACAAACTTTTCACAAAAATCGAATCTGGTTTGATCAGTCTTGACTCTTATATGAGTTATTTTTATTTATTCATAAATGTTAATAATTTTAAATCATGCTTTCCATCACAAAAAATACTCTAGGCATCAGATTGATTCATATATAAAAAAATTCAAAGATTATTGTATTTAGATTTCATAGACTTCCAAACTCTTTTTCATGGTATTGACCCATTGATGGATGATATTTCATTTTATTAAAAGTATATAGGTAAAATGGTACTTTGGATCATGATGAAAATAATATCATTGTATTAGTTGGGGTTAATTCCAAAAATATCAAAAATTATTTCAGAACTCTTCTTATGTAATTTTACATCAATATGAACTCATTTTTTTTGTTTTGTATCCCATTAAATGTGATTTGTCATATTAATAAAAATATAAAGGTAAAATTTTATTCTGAATCATTCAAATCAATGTGAACATCTTATTACATAGAGGATTATTTCTAAAAATAAAAAGTTATTCATGGATAGCTATCCTAATTTTAAACATCCATATGAGCTAATTTTCTCAATTTTACACCTTAATGGGTGACATGTTAATTTAATAAAAACCTTAGGGTAAAATTGTACTCTGGATAATAATAAGAAATTAATGCAACATATTTACCTAATGTTGATTCCTAAAAACCATAAATTAGTCGATGAATGTTATCCAATATATTCACACTAATATGATTTCTATTGTTTAATTGAAATCCTTTTAAACTGATTTCCCACTTTAATAATAATCAGAAGGTGAAACAAAAAATTTAATTATACAAATAAATTTTAGTATTATATAGATGTGAAGTTGATTCGTACATATTAAAAATGTCTTAAAGTGAATTTCTATTATTATTTTTTCTAATCCAAGCTTATATTCATTGTTTTTACCCATATATGAGTGATTTTTAATTTATTATTATGTGTTAATAATAATAAATGGTAAATTACCACACTCCATGAAATTTGGGGATCATATTGATGTGATGTTAATTCCTAAAAATAAAAAATTACATAAGGTTCGATTTCCTAAGTATTCATGTCAATCAAAAATTGATTTTTAGTTTTGACCCATTGATAGGGGACATGCAATTTTATTAGAAGTATTTGAATAAAATGGTATATTGGATAATATTGATAAATATATGAATTTGATTGATATATGTTGGATTCCAAATGATCCAAAGTATATTTATGAATGTTCTCTAAAATTTGCATTCTAATCTAGATTCATCTATTTGGTTTTTACCCCTTTTAGGTGAGTTATCCCTTTAATTATATGTTAATGTCAAATGAAAACTTTCATCATAATATTAAATCCGAGCATCAAATTTATTTAGGGTTGATTTTAAAAAAATTTAAATGACCCTAAAATCATTTACTATGTTTTCACAATAATCTATATTTTTTTCTCAGTTTTTACCCCAACATGGGTTATTATTCATATATTAATAAGTGTTAATAATATGAAATCATAAATTATATCATTATAATAAAAAATGTAATTGAATTGGTGTGAAATTGACTCATTCATATCAAAAATGGATTGGGGATTTTTTTTAAAAAAAATCATTTCAATATGAACTCATTTGTTATGTTTTGACCCATTTTCAGGTGACATGTCATTTTGATAGAAATATAAGGATGCAATGATACAAAATATGATACCAAGAATTTAGAATAAAAAATTTATGTGAAGTTCATTACTTCATATCATAAAAAATCACTAAATTGATTCCTACATTTTCACATGGCTTTAATCGCTCATAGGCTATATTTCACTTTAAAAAGAATGTGAAATTAAAAGAGTACATTCAATCATAAAAATTGTTTTTGTATTATATTGACATTTTTTTATTCATCAATATCATTAATTTCTGAAGAAACATTTTTATAATAATACAAGTTAATATATTGTATTTTTATTATTTTAGAAACTTACACATGTGATTTTTGCTCTATTATTAAGTATTAATAATACTAAAATCATAATTTTCATCATATTGAGAAATCAGGGAATCAGATTGGTGCATATTTTTTTCCTAAAAAAATTCTTTGAGTATCATTACAATAAATTTTCATTTTATTCATAAATTTTGTTTATTAGGATTCCTCCATTAAAATGTGATATTCTATTTTAATAAAAATATAAAATTTAAATGGAACTATGGATCATACCATACAATTTGGGAATTATATTGATGTATGGTTACTTTATAAATATCATAAATGAATAATTAATCGTTATCATATCTTTTACACGAATAAAAAGTATAAATCAAATAAATTAAATGAAACACAGCTCCGATATCTGGAAGACCATGTTTTTTCATAGTAGTTACCCACGTCTGGTTCCAACGGGGGCCATCAATATTTAATATTAATAGGGAAATAATAATGAATATAATATAAAATGAAAAAACATAGTTATAGACCAATAATGTTGGATATTATGCATCATATCTCTAGATAAAATGCACTATTATTTCCCAAAATACTCATGAAAAATGTGTATTCAACTCTTTGAATCCATGCATTAACACTCACTATTGGAAATGGTGGTTTTCCCGATGGATATATACCAACGGTTTGATGAAGTCATTGGTATACTATAAAAAAGGCCACATTGGCCAACGATTTTCTTGAACTGTTTGCAAATGTGTTAAAATATTTAATCTTTCCGAACGGTTTGATAGAACCGTTGGGAATGCTTTTGTTCCTCTAACATATACCAACGGTTTTAACAAACCATTTGAAAAGAAGTGCTTTCCAACAATTTTTAAAAACTGTTGGGAAATTTTCCCCCCAAATACCCAGCGCCCCATCTCCCAGTACACCTGACTGCAGACCTAATCCAGACCTCCTCCCAAAGTCTTCTCGGCTTCAAAACACCATCTAGTCAAAGATCCATCTTCAATCAAATTTTTTTTTATTTATACACTTCAAATTAGTAAGTTAGTTTTACTGTTCTTATTGTTTTTATTTTATGTTTGATGTTTTGATTTCACGTAAATTATAATTAGTGTTGTTGGAGTACGGAACCCTTTGTTTGTTTTATGTTTTTTATACACTTCTTACATCCTAAAAGGTCTATTTAGTGGGCTTTGCTTAGTGTAGGAGTAAAGGTTTTGTTTTGGGTTTTTGTTTAGTGGGATAAAGGGTAAGTTTTATGTTTGTTTTATGTTTGTTTTATGTTTGATTTATGTTTTTTGTTTAGTGGGTCTTTATTTATTATGTTTAGTGTGGGTTTGTGTTTTTTATAGTGAAATGGCTAATCAATGAAATTTTGGCTTTCTTAATGAATAAAATGATATTAAATAAAAATACCGTTAGGGGGGTGTAGGAGGGGTAGGGGTTGTCCAGGTGTGGGGTGATTTCTAGGTGTGGGGGTTGTCCAGGTGTGTGTGGGTTTTCCAAGGGGTCAAGGGATCTAGGGGGGCTATAGGGGTGTGGGGGAGGGGGGTATGGGCTTCCCCACATAAGGGTGTGGGCTGTCTAGGGGGTCAGGGTGGGGTGTCCATGTGGGGGAGGGGGTGTGGGGTGTCAAGAGAGAGGGGGTGGGCTGTCCGGGTGGGGGACTGTAGGGGAGGGGGTGTGGGGTCTCTAGGGAGGGGGTGGGTTGTCCTGGCGGGCTATCCAAGTGGGGGAGGGGGTATGGGCTATCCAGGGGGTTGTCCAATGGGGGTGTGGGCCATCCAAGGGGGTGGGGGTGGGCTGTCCTAGACACCTCGTACCCCTTGACAACCCCCCTAGAAAGCCCCCCATCCCGTGGAACCCCCCCCCCCCCCCGACCCCCCTGGATAGCCCCTCCACCCTCGTGGATGCCCGCCCACCCCCTGGACACCCCGTACCCTCGCTGCACCCCCCCCCCCCCCAGCCACCCCCGTGGGCAGCCTGCCCACCCACTGGACACACCATACCCCCTGGACAGCCCCTCCATCCCGTGGACAGCCCACCCACCCACCCAGTACCCATTGGACATCTCTGCCCACCCCCACCCACCCCCTCCCCCTGTGGATAACTCCCACCCTTGTGGATATCCCACCTACCCCCTGGACACCTCGTACCCCCTGTACAGCCACTCCACCCCCTGGACAGCCCGCCCACCTTCTGGACACCTTGTACCAATAGAACCCCCCCCCCCCCCCCCACCCTCTAGAAATCCCCTGATCCCCTGGACACCCCGACCCCCTTGGACAGCACCGCCACCCCCTTGGACAGCCCTCCCACCCCAAGGACACAATGTACCCCCCTGGACAACTCGCCACCCCCTAGGACATCTTTCCCTCCCCTGGACGCCTAGTACCCCATGTACAACACACCCACCCCCCCCCCCCCACCCATGGAAATCCACCCACACCATGGACAGCCTCGAACCCCCCCCCCCCCCCCGGACAGCCTCTCCACCCCCATGGATAGCCCGGCCACCCCCCTGGACAACCCGTACCCCCCCTAGATAGCCCCCACCCCTCCCCTCATGGACAGCCCGCCCACCCCCTGGACACCATCCCACCACACCCCCATCCCCCCATCCCCCCGGACGCCCCCACCCTTGGAAAGCCCCCCTGGCACCCTCGAGACCATTGTATAGCCCCTCCACCCACATGGACAGCCCGACCACCACCTGTGGACATACCGCCCACCCACTGGACAGCCCGCCCCACCCCCTAGGCACCTTGTACCCCACTGGACAGCCCCACAAACCCCATGGAAAGACCACCCACCCCCTGGACACCCCGTACCCCCTGTATAGCCCCTCCCACCAACTGAACACCCCGCCCACCCCCCTGGACAGCCAGCCCTCCCCCTGGACACCCCTACCCCCTGGACACCCCCTACCCCCTTGGACAGCCCAACCACCCCCATTGACTGCCTACCCACCTAGACACCCCATACCCCCTAGATTTCCCCCCACACCCTGGACACCTTCGACCCCCCTTGATATCCCTTCCACACCTCTAGACACCCTGCCCCCCCTGAACACTCCCTCCCCCTTGGGCAATGTATGTGATCACCCAAATTATCTACTAAAATATAAAATTTCTTTGATTTAAAATTTTTTCAACTCCTGAATAATTACTCTCCACAAGTGTACATGATCATATACACTCATTTAAAGTTCTTCAAATATTTCTTTGTTATAAATATAGTATTTTTTTATATTATGATTCTCATATAGAGTATTGTGTCAGTTATGGTGTCATATAATGTGAACTATTCTCATTTACTTAAATATACATTCAATGAAACATGAATCTTATTGAATTTATTTTAACGAAATAACTTATAACAATTATTTTTTTTAGAATAGGTAGAAGATTATGTATGAAAACTATCAGATCTCAAGCGATTTTCAAATAAATTTGGATAGTTTTTTATATTTTTCATTTCACAATGATTCAGATAGTGGTCGCATACACTGCCCATGTTCCAATTGTATTGGTAGACCGTGGTTGATCCATGAAGAAGTTAGCTAAAACATAACCAAATATGATTTTCAATCAAAATACTATGTGTGGTATCACAATGGGGAGAAAATGAAATCTCAAATTAATGATGATTCAAATGAGATGACTGGGGTGGAGAATTTGTTATATGACTGGTTTCTGTTTATTCATCATCATGAAAAAGAAAGGATTACAAACCAAATAAGACTATGATATGAGAACACAAGATTCATCTAATTAAAATGATGATTTTGTAAGGGTGAAAAAGTTGAATGATGTTGCCATGACTCCATTATATCGACAGTGCGATAAAATGAAAAATCTGGAATTTTTAATTTGATTGTATCATGGGTAAACTATGTATGTGATTTCTAATACAGCAGTCGATTGCATTCTTACCTTCATGAAGTATTTACATCTAAATGATAGAGATATACCCCCAAACCACTATATGGCATGGAAGTTAGTTGAGGAACCTAGATTTTCATGAAACAAAATTCATTCTTTCCTGAAAGATGGAAGTTTATTCTAGGAGGAAACTTCTAAACCAAATGAGTGTATAAAATGTGGCACATCACGCTGGAAGTCAAAATCTGATGGAACACCATCCTGCGTGACACAGAAAGTAATGTGGCACTTTCCATTTATCCCAAGACTCCATAATATTTTTATGTATGTGAAATTTCAATGAAAATGAGATGGCATTCTACCAAGAGAAAGAAGACTAATGATGAGATATTCACCCTGTAGATGGATTTTCATCACAGAGATTTGATGATCGATATCCTGATTTTGCAGCTAACATGCGTAATGTGAGGATGGGTCTTCATGCGATGGTTTTAATCCATTTGGGAAGTTTCTTACTTCGCAGATCACATGGCGAATTTTTATACACATTTATAATCTTCCCTCATGGTTGTGTTTGAAAAAACCTTTAACTTTCACGAGTATAATCATATCCGGCCATTTTGATCTCGGCATTGATATTGATATATACATGAAACATTTAATAATATAGTTGAAACTTCATTGGGATGTGGGTTTGTGCACATACGATGGATATTCAAAAGACATTTTTCAGATGCATGTAGTGCTTATGTGGATGATCAATGATTTTTCAGCTTATGCAATGATGTCTGGATGGAGCACGAAGAGAAAACTATTATGTCCTGTTTCTATGAAGAATACACAATCCAGTATATTGAAACATCATTGTAGTTTTAGTTTTATGGGACATTGATGATCTTGGCCAATGGACCATCCATATAGAAATAATCATCAAATATTTGATAATACCACAGACACTGATGATCCACCTCAGCGTAAGTGTAGAACTGATGTGCTTAATGAATTGAAATATTTCAGTTTTTCATTCAGGAAGGGTCAAATGAAATCTGGAAAGAGAAAAAATGCTTCCATTGAAACCTGTTACAATTGGAGGAAGAGGATTATCTTTTTTTATTTACCTTATTGGTCAACCAATTTTCTACGTCATTTCTTAGACATAATGCACCTTGAAAATAATGTTTACGAAATGTTTCTTTCGGTACTTATAAATGTTAAGGGAATGAAAAAAGATGATTTATGGTCTCGGCGTGACTTCTTGGATTGGGGAATCATACCCTAATTTCATCATGTGTGTATCAATGAAAATAAATGTCATGTTCCATGTGCTTCTTATGTGATGACACCTACAGAAAAAAACATTTTTTGTAAGTATTAGAGAAGATTTGAGTTCCTAATGGATATTCAAGCAACATATCTAAACGGGTCAACAGAAGAGAGTAGAACCTAAATTCTTTGAAGAATCGGGATTATCATGTTCTTCTTCCTAAGTTGATTTCAATAAAAATCCGTCATCTTTTTTCCAATAATGTAATGTTGACTGTTATTTAGTTGTTCTATTTGTTTAGAGATCTTTGTTCTAAGAAGTTTTCCAAGTCGTTCTTGCAAAAAATGTTTACAGATTCCCCATTAATTTTGTGTGAGTTGGAGAAAATATTTCCTCCATCATTTTTCACATGCATGTTGCATCTGACTGTCCATATTCCCCCTGAAATACTTCTCAGAGGACCTATTTCTTTTCTTTGGATGTATCCAACTAAAATAAATATGTACACATTAATTTATTATGTATGAAACAAGAATCATCTCGAAGGTTCAATAGTGAATGGTTACCTGGCTCAAAATTGTATGGATTTCTGGTCAATGTATTAGTCTGATCTCACTACAAGAATGAAAATACCAATGAGAAATAAAGAAGACCAGTATGAGAAAATTGAACATATTTTTCAATCACATCCTAAAATAGGAGTAATTCCTGGATCATATTCATTGAATACATTAAGACATGAAGAGCGGGAGATGGCGCATCGCACAGTTTTTTTCAACTATGATTTGTTCGATGACTACATCAAGTAATTAAATTGAATATTTATGTCTTACATATATATCTGCTAAACTATTCTTATTTTTTATCTATAGGGAACATTAAAAAAATGAAAAATAGAGAGCATCGGTCCAGTATTCTTGATGACTCTATCTCTAAGGAAATAACATCTTTGTCTTTTGGTGAAAATATTGTGTTTCATGACTATTAATCAATTTTTATCAATGGGCACAAATTTTTTGTAAATGAACGAAGAGAGAACATTAAAACACAACATGATTGTGTTATGGTTACTGCCACAACAAATTTTTATGCCAGTGAATCAAATAGTAGACTGTGATTTGAAGATTATGGTTATTATGGAGTCATTGAAAAAATAATAATGTTGTATTATTACTCTCATGGATGAGTCAAGATTAGAAAATTTCATTGGTTTTATTAGATGACGAGACAAGGAACGTTTATTTATGATTGTGGATTTTGTGTAATTAATATGACTCGGACTCTTGCTACCGAAGAAACATATGTATTGGCATCAATGGATAAACACGTTTTTTATGTCAAAGACCAACATTGACCAAAATTTGGTTTCATAGGTGAAGTAATTCAAAGATATATTTTTTTTGATGGAGATGATGGAATTAAAACCATCCCTAATGCCATTGAAACCAATCCATTTATTTCTTTTGATGACTTCAATGGTCCAATTGCCACAGTTGACTATGAACCTCAAGTTGTGGTGGGAAATATATAAAATATTCCATTTGTGTTCTCAATTATTTTTTTACCACGAGTTGGGTTGTTAAGGTCAGTTCTATTCAAATTGATTTAATATTGTAACCTGCATCATTTACTTGAGCTAAAGAAATTCAATTTTTCCATAAATTTGACAATTGAATTTCCACTTATGAATATGGTAGAATCAATATTCCATGATATTAATACACTGATGAAACTTGGTAAATTATCATCCTACTAAAAATTAAATTTCTTTATTACATATTGTAAGATTTGTTGACTTCATTATATATTTTTTCAAGCTCACCTAAAACAATGGTTAGTTAAATTATCCATGAATCTCTCTATTACCTCTCATTTATTTTGATTTTTGGGTTACACATTAGATATCCTTTTCAATTTACATCCATATTTGTTTTCAAATGCAGGAAATGAAAAAAATTGAAGAGAGGTGATAGAAACAGGTTATGGACAACAATAGTCGCATGACCGATATGGGCATTCCATCAGTGGTTCCTGCAGTGAATATTTTATTTCAAATATATTTACTTAAATTAAATATAATGTCACGTGATTAATTTTTTCTAAACATTTTTTCAGGATCCATATTTTAGGCAATAGTTATTTGAGGAGAAACCAAGTATTGGTCCCAGTGTTGGGGGTGTTCATACGTGGGGGGTGGTATGGGAGCTAGACGATCTAGTCGGCGTACCCGATTAGACCCTTCCCCTCCTACTAACATACCATCTATCCAAAATTCTGATCCTGGTGGTCTGTTTGGGACACACGGGATACTTAGGCCTCCCATGTTTTCAACACCATTTGCATCTTACCCTCCTCACCCATCTGTATCATATACGATTATGATTCTCACTCCCCATCTAGAATTTTCCATCCATCCCTGTCCACTTCTTTTACTATTGCTTCTATCTCTCTGAGCTTTTATATTCCATCTTCTTAGACTACTTCTCTTCCATAGTCTATCCCTGCTGAGTATACATTGGGACCCACTCCATCTCTATAGGGTGTTCCTTTCGTTTCTACAGATCCAGTGGTGCCCATTGATCAGACTATCTCATGTATACTTATACAACACTAACAAATTGTTACACCATTATTTATTTTAATTATAGCATGTATTGATGAAATATTTGTTTTTCTTTCATAATAGATACACTTACTGATAGAAGGAGGGGGTTGGGGCATACAAGCATGTGTTTCGTTTGGAACTGCTGCACACAGTTGATGGTGTAATACAATGAAGATAGTCAGATGATTGAAAAATTAGGGCAGCAATGTTGGTGTTTTTTGTTGACTCTTTCCAAATACTCTGACATCATTCCTATCAGCCCGCTCTCATAGAGACAGCTTCCAAATGAAGTCAAGGATAAAGCCTGAGTAGAGACATGTGTAAAAACATCAGTTATATTTAATTCAATATATTAATTTTTGTATTTATATGAATTAATATTTTGTTTTTAGATGCGGTTTTATTTCCCCAATGGTGAGGGTGCCTGACCAGCACATCTAAAGGATATAGGTGAGCTTTGGAGAGCTTATAAGCATGAGTTGTACATTGTCTAGCATGATACAGTGTGCGTAGTGTTGGAGGCAGTCCCTGTCGTGGATGATTTTCCATTAGAATAGTTCTGACAGATGATTACTCATTGGGAGACTAGCCAATTTACGGTATTAATCAAATTATAAGTAATTAAAAAAAAATTCATTTTCTTTATTGATAATAATTATTAAATAATATTTAGTATGCATATGGAAGAATTGAAAAAAAAAACATTGATGCGAAGAAATACATCCAGATATTGGGACGTACTACGATGTCAGATCATGAGATAAAGCTAGTATGACAGTTTATAATCATTCTTTATGACTTGAACTTTCTATTTCTTCCTCTGTAATTTATTTGATTGCTAGAATTGTTATATAATTTAAGTAAGGAAATTACCTTTTTTTAATATCCTATTTTTAAATATGGTTTATTACATTCAATGTCATTGTCGAGGCATAAATTGAACATAGAAGGACATGTTCCTCAAGAAAAATTGTTTTGCTCGAGTAGAAAGAAGAAAGATGGATGTGCGGTTAATGAACTGACTCTACAGTAGATTATAAGTTTTACTTTGTTGATTTAAAATATTAATCTCTATTTTGTAACAAAATTATCTATTTATATTTTTAATATGCTTCTTTAGAGGTCTTTGATGCCCAGAAACCTGAAAAGTTTGGGCCAAACGATCACTTACATCAGGTGTTGGGTGATAAGCACCCTGGTATAGTACGATGCTGGCCTAGGAAGAGTATAGTTCTGGTTAGGTATTGGCCATCCCCAGGTACGAGTTGTAGTTCCACCGAGTTGCTGTAGGTTAAGGTACATGCCGAACAGGCTGAAAAAAGTCCATCGAGATGGCTACATAGTATGCTATGGAAAACACTGCATTTATGAAACTGATGGAAGCTTTACGTTAAACTTGTCCACCATAGGACATCACTGTTTTAATGAAATTGTAATTTTTTAGTGGAATTTAGAAAATGGGTGGTCTAATTTGATGTTGATATAATGATATAATTTTTTTAACCTAGAGAGAATTTTCTTAGAAAATATGTATATACCATCCAATGAACCCAAGATAACCCCCCTATAAAGCTCCACGGATAGCCCCCCGACCCTCCTCCCTGGACCTCAGACAACCCCCCGTACAGCGCCCCTGACAGCCCCCCAGACAGCCCCCCCTGCTCCCTGGACCCCGGACACCCCCCCCCCCCGAACATCTCCCCAGACAGCCCCCCGGACATCCCCTGGATAGCCCCCCAAATAGCCACCCGGACAGCCCCCCCCCCACCTTTCACCCTGGACCCCAAACAGCCCCCCGGACATCACCCCCACCATCCTCCCTTGACCCTGGATATCCCCCCCACCACCCTTCTTACCATGAATAACCCCCACCACAAATATCCTCATCCTCCACTATGTACCTTACACAACTGTGTAACACTTACATCATCACACCAATCACTGCATTTTAAGGTCATTGGGCCCTATCTAAGCTCCCTTCAAGATTCACCATAAATCCCAATCTAATTAATATTCCATTACTATTATTTCAGTACCAAGCACCTACCAACCACATTGATTCGGGAGAAAATCGCACTCTTAATTCAGAATCTCGGATCCCAATCTATGCTCTCTTTAAGATTAACCCTAAACCCTAACGAAAAATAGGGTTTTAATCTTTGAAAGAAGATGAGAGAAGAGAGAAAACCTTTATCGAAAATAGGAAGCAAGGAGAGGATTAGATTCACTTGGATCTTTAATACACACTTGACGACACTCAAAATTCACAAGTGACATGTACAAATCAACCTCGCCTCAATCTGAGGCACGATGTGGCCGATACCACTCAAAGTGTCTCACTTTTATTTTAAATGGGAAACATTTTAAGTGGAAAAAATAACTGGCATATGAAAAACAGACCTAACGCATTCAGATTCTGATGATACTTTAGGAAAATTATTAATCGGTCATTTGTGACGTGTATTAGTCAACCCCGCCTCAATCCAAGGCATGGTGTGGCTAATTTCACTCAAATTTTTCCCATTTATTTGAAATGGACAACATTTTAAGTGAAAACAACACCTAGCATATGGAAAACTAACCAAACACATTTGGATTTTTTTGATACTTTTGGACGAGGATACAAGGACCATTTGTGACGTGTACGAGTCAACTCTACCTCAATATGAGGCACACTGTGGATGATACCACTCAAAGTTTATCACTTGAATTTGAAATGGACAAAATTTTAAGTGAAAATAACAACTGGAATACGGTAAACCAACCAAATGCATTTATATTCTATTGATACTTTAGGAAAAGGATATATGGGTCACTTGTGATTTTTATGAGTCAACCCCACCTCAATAAAACGCACGGTGTGGCCGGTACCACTCAAAGTGTATCACTTTTATTTGAAATGGATACTCTTTTAAGTAAAAACAACGTGCATACAGAAAACTGAAAAAAAAAATGCTTTCAGAATCTATTGATAATTTAAAAGAATGATCCATGGTTCATTTGTGACGTGTACGAGTCAACCCCGCCTCAATAAAAGGCATGGTGTGTCTGGTACCACTCAAAATGTATCACTTTTATTTAAAATGGACAACATTTTATGTGAAAAGAACAACTGAAATAAGGAAAACTGACCATACGCTTTCGGATAATGTTGATACTTTAGGTAAAGTTTCCACGGGCCTTTTGTGACATGTACAAGTCAACCCTTTCTCAATTAGAGAAACGTTTTGGCCGGTACCACTCAAAGTGTCTCACTTTTATTTGAAATGGACAAAATTTTAAGTGAAAACAACAACTCGCATACGAAAAAACCAACCAAACGCATTTGGATTCTGTGTATACTTTAGGAAAAGGATCCATTTGTCATTTTTGATGTTTACGAGTCTACCCCACCACAATCTGAGGCACAGTGTGGCCAGTACCACTCAAAATGTATCACTTTTATTTGAAATGGATACTCTTTTAAGTAAAAACAACTAGCATATGGAAAACTGACCAAACGTATTAGGATTGTGTTGATACTTAATCAAAACGATCCATGGGTCATTTGTGATGTGTATGAGTCAACCCTACCTCAATCTGAATCATGATGTGGTCAGTACCACTCAAAGTGTCTCACTTTTATTTTAATTGGACAACATTTTAGGTGAAGACAACAACTAGCATACAGAAAACTGACCAAACACATTCATATTGTCTTGATACTTTAGGAAAATGATCCATGGGTCATATGTGATGTGTATGAGTCAACCCCTCCTAAATCCGAGGAACATTGTGGCTAGTATTAATTGAAGTGTCTGTATTTTGTTTAAAATGGACAATATTTTAAGTGAAAAAAATTGGCATTCGGAAAACCAACCAAACATATTCGGGTTTGGTTGACACTTTAACATAAGGATCCATGGTCTCGCCTCACACAATCCACTTCACATGTGAGGAACTCCTACCCCTATTCTAAAACAACTGAAATTTAATATGCCAACCCCATCCTCAAATAGTGTGTTCTAGGTCCAAAACATAGTCCATTTGGGAACCCAATACCAAAGAAATAATTGAATATTCATACCCACTACGCAAAATGGGGATTCATCTCACATCACACCCAGGAGACCAAATTAAAATTACCCACATACCCCCTTGTTCCAATTGAAAAGTATATGAAAAACATGTAGGCTATTCTGGTAACCCATCTCATATATCGATATTGGCCAATGTCTCCCACTAAGACATCTGAATCCATTTATATATGGAAACATAGTAATTAGAGGAATACAAACATCCCATGTGCATCCTATAACGCATCTTAGGTCTAAGAACATGACCACTACCATTGGCTATCTTATGGGTATCATGATCCTAGTCCACTCTACCCATGTTTTTCTTTTGATTTTAAGATAGTCAACCCAAGACCTTGAGTAAACATCCCTTGGGATTCTTATAACATGTAGGCTTTTTCTCTTATTTGTATTGATGTTGTGGATTGACTTGGGAGTAAATTTTAAATTTTGAATAATTTTATTGATGTTATTGCTTTTCAATTCTAAATTTCTGAATTCTGGATGTATTATATTCTGGCTGTATTGGTAATGAATTCCAAATTTTGAAAATATTTATGTGTATTGGATTCTGGATGTATTGGATTTTAATTTTGTACTGATGTTATGAGTGTTATTACATTTAAATTCAAGATTTATTGTATTGTGGATATATTGGATTCTTGATTTTTCTCTTATATTGTTGTTTGAGTGAGGAATGAATTTTAAAATTTTAAATTATTGAATTCTGGATGAATTTTAAACATCCCATGTAGGATTTTGGATTTTGGATGTGTATGTGTTTTTGCGGGTCATGGAGAGTTGCAGGTTCGCGGGGGTTGCAGGCTGTTGTGGAGCTGTAGGGCTACTGGCTGTTGTGGAGCTACAGAAGATGTATACCAATAGTTTTCAAAACCATTGGTATAGAATTTGGATCTATATCATACAAATGGTTTTTATAACCGTTGGTATAAACATGAATATTTTACACTATATACCATAAGTTTAGAACTGTTGGTATAAGGGTACCATATACTAACGGTTTGTGAAACTGTAGGTATACCTCATACATTAACACCTATACCAACGATTTACACCAAACCGTTGGTATAATACTTTAATAACGGCTTACTTGGCCACGGTTTGGGAAACCATTGGTATATAATATAACAATGGTTTCCAAGCCTTTACCAATAGTTCTGAATCGTTGGTAAAGGGTAGATTTCTAGTAGTGACTTGAAAATATTTTTAATATGTGGACATAATAGATATAACTAGATCCACAACCACTACTATAATTACTGAATAATAAAGAATCTTATTTCCATATTTCAGTCTATATTAATTTAAATTGTAACCAATCAGATAATGGAATATCTAATTCCTTTTCCTGGAATGTTTTCATTGCTCCTGTAGTAGTTATTCCATATTAGCCTCAAATTGATCCCACATAGTGTATATAAATATATATATATACACATATATGTATATATTTAGGTATAAAATAAAAATCAATAACATTTTATAATATATAAATATTGCAGTTAAAAAACATATTATTTGAACTACAACCTTAGGTTTATTGTATTGGTCAGTCATTATCCACACCGAAATTTTATCAATCATCGCACTCATTTCACAAAAATATATAACATTAAGATATTACTATTTCATATAAAAACATCAAAAATTCATATAAAATGAAATTTATAAATGTATCATGTCAAATTTGGGTTATGTAACAACTCCCATTTCAATGAGGGTATCCTTAAATCACTCCATTCTTTGAATGATGCACTATATTGACCTAGAATCAATGTATTTGAATATTCTACATGTGAAGGGTTATAAATATTTTTAATGTATTGCAATCAAAATAAAAATTCTCACCATCACATCCTTGTTAGGCTAACACACAACATAATAACACCATTGAGAGGCAAGAACAGTTAACGTTGCTCTATCAAAAATTTATGGGGCCAAAATATTTGGGAAAAAATATCCCTTTTAGTATAAACTTTTTTTATTTTAATATTTTATAAAATTTAACTATTAAAACTATCCATAAATCCTTAGGGACCAATCCTAACATATTATATTAATGAAAAAATAAATTCCAAAAAATACATATATTTTAAAAATCGTTAAAAAAAGTAAATGATAATATTATTTGAACACAATTAATATTAAATCAATAATATCCTTGTATAAGAATCCCACAAATTTGTGGTTAATGAAACTATATGTGGGTCACATACATATGACCCAGCTGGTGAAATAATAAAAACTGTGTTGTAACCTATGACATGAGGAAAAATTATGAGATGGAAAAAGTTTAAATGATTGGGGATACAGTTTTTTAATATATTTCATGAGGATAAAATAAGAATTCCTAGAAAATATGAATAAATCTCCCATAATTATTATTTTTATCTTATATCAATGATATCAATTAAAATAAAAAAATCTAATGTGTGCATGATTTTTTTTATGTTGTCTTATGTGACTTCCCTAGTTGTAATTTTTTTCAAATTATGGGACATTGATAAGAAAAACATAAATATCTATAACTCCACCCCCAATTCACATAGCATAAATTTTAAATTTATGTATATAGTAACACACATAATCTAAAAAAACAAAAATTTCTAAACATTATAAATCATCTTGGTTATTGTCTATTATATACATTTCAATAGTGTGTTGGGAAATTTTTTCCAAACATCCATAAGCCTAAAAAAAATATAACTTCAATATTATATTAAAACCAAATAATTACTTAATATATACATTTATTTAATTAAAAAAATCATATATAATGAATCCCTTTGGTAAAAAATTATTTGGATAAGGGAGAGTCGTGGTTAACCTCAGTGAAATGAGTTTCACCATTGTCCATGAGGACTTGTAGAGGGAGGAACCATAGGGAGTGTCATGTGGGAGGATGGGAATATATGGAGGGTATGGGATATGATAGTTTGTGGTTGATTTTGGAAGTTAGGGAGTGGTTTCAATGATAGATGGAGGGACGATGGTGGAGGAAGTTATCTTCTAAGTGCAACATGTGAAGAGCGATCTAGGGAGGGATGTTCGAGGGGGCCATCAAATGGGAGTACTGTGTGGGGAGAGGAATGTTTAGTGGGGAGAAGGATGGGGATGAGGAATATTTAGGGTTTTGAAGGGGGAATTTCTGTCGAATTCTATCTAAAGGACACCATTCATGTAAGATAGTGTTCAATACAGTCACCTCATTAGACACATCCATATGTTTTCACTAAAGGAACGTATTAGAAAAAAAAATTATGTTAGCCAATGTCACCATGATGAAAAAAACAAAATTTCCAAGTAGGTTGTCATTCATATTTTGGAATCTTCCTACACCATTCTCATTTTTTCTTTCTTCTAAGTCCCCCCCATTTTCCTTATATTATACAACATACACACCCCAAACTTCTATTTTTTTTTATCCTCCACTCATATAAATTTATACCTATTAAAATGTCATCATCTGGCTCCATTATCCTTACCTAACCGCAATCATACAGTTATATTTAATCATTTTAATTAAATTGAGTTTCCCCACTATAATGGAAACTCATTCATATCGACTCATTCATTAGGAACCTCCAAAACCTCATTTATTATAGACACATTACCACTATTCAATGGAATCATTCAAACTATCTCTCACCTCTCATATGATGGAGTAATTGTGTAACTATGACATGATGGTATTCCTAGGTTGTCAATGTACACATGCCACCTCACCCAACTAAGTCTTCAAACCACACTTAAACTAAAACTTCATAGTTGGCTAATCACACTACATGGACCGATACTCATTTTCATATTCTTACCCTAGTATGTTCACTAACATAAAGAACCACCATGTCACTATTATAAAGTGGAAATACCATCCTCACTTAGCTTCCTCTTTAATTAAACCATCTTCCATTTTAAATTTAACCGATATTTCCCAATATTGTAGAGGCTTCACCCTAAATATATGATGAAAAAAATGGATTGCACTACTATTGAATCTCATATATTTATTTTTATGATCACTAATATAGAACACTTCTTTGCTAGAAATCTATTTTATCAATGTTAAAAAATTATTGAATTTGTGAGAGCCCTAATAATCTAAGAATTTTTTATCATCACTATGAAAAAAACTGATAAAGGAGCCATTAATAGTGTGTGTTGTAATAGTGAAAAAATAACCTTTATCGATATGTTTTATAGCCATGGTAATGAATTCCTTAATCAAAACCATGTTTAACCCTAATAAAGGTCCACTTTATCAATACTAATAAAAATGTAATTTATTCATTCTACACATTGCACTGATAAAGGCCAATATATAATGTTGTTTTTAAGAAGTTTTATAAATTATGATTTGCATCATATGATAAAAAATAAATTACATTATTGTGAAAATATTTTATTAAACTCACAAAAAAATCATTTCATCCACATTTAAAATAAATGATCACGATATAAAAGTTCAATACAATATAATTATATTGATGTAAAATTCACTATGAAAAAAAATTACACCCAATACAAACAAAATATAACCCCATCCTCATGTAAAAAAATTATGTGTGTATAATAAAAACAATTCCTAGTTTAGTAACAGGACATAAAAAAATATAATTGAAAAGTTATATAATCCCAATTAAATTTACATTAGAAAGATATATAGTTAAACTAGATAAGATATAAATTAATATTTCAAAATTTTTCTAATATGTTGTGATAATATGATCCCATTTTGGAAATTAAGATGATGTGATGTGCATTGTGAGATAAAATGTTTCTTTTATTCTAAAAATGAAGATTGATTCATAACAGACACGCTGTAAATTTTACTGATGTGGGATTTATTCGTTCACCTCACAAATAAAGTATATATATATTTTATAAAGTATCAATGTAATCTGATCATGTTTTCCCAGTTTTGAGTATGTGACATGTGCTTTGATGTAAAATGTTACTTTTAAATAAAAACCAATGAGTTCAATCATATCGTCACATCATGTATCATATTTTTATAATTTTAATTTCTAAATGTAAAAAAATTAATTATTAATACCATTACTAAAATATTAAGAAAATATGTCTACATTTTTTCATTCTAGATAATGTAATATACATTTTGTAAAAAATGTCATTTTTAAATAATAACATGCAAATTCAATCATATCCGTGAGTTGGATTGAGTCAATATTAGTTCCTACATTTAAATAATTAATCAATGATCCATTTAATAATGTATCAATTAAATATGATCATGTTTTCTAATTTTTTGACTATTTGTTGCATGTAGTGAGCTAAAATATTACTTTGATACTAAAAACAGTCACTTTGATTTATAATTGGAACATTGTGTGTCTTATTTAAATGTATATGATTCGTAAATATAAAAAGTGAATCATGTATTTTTGTCAATATTATAATTATAATTCAATCACGTTCATTCAATGCTAAGAATGTGACAAGTGATTTGACCAAAAATATCAATTTTTTATGAAAACATGAAATTTTAGTCATATGGTCACAATGTGTGTTTGATTGATGTGAAATTAATTTAAATAGATTAAAAGTAATATAATATAATCTTCTTAAAGAATGAAGATAATAAAAAAATTCATCATTTTTGAGTTTTTAGCACATGTAATGAACAAAAATGACACTTTTAAATGAAAGCATACAGTTTCATTCATAATGATCAAATTATCTGTCAGTTTGGGATGATATTAATTCCCATACATTATAAATTAATAAATATTATTTTCCTGATGTTTTAATAATTTTTAGTTGAATGTTATAATATTTTACTATATGATGTGTTTTTCAGACTAAAATGACACATTTAAACTTAAATTATGTACCTCTGGTCAATGCATCCACAATCTCTGTCAAATTGATGTGAGGATAATTCTTAAAAAAAAGTTTATCATTGAATGTTTTTTTATGTATAAATACTATTTATGTTTTTTTAACAGTTTCAATTATATGATGCATGATTTGAACTAAAATCTCACTATAAATTTCAAACATGCACATTCATTCAATCTGAGCACAACATGTGACATATTGATGTGATGATAATTTCACTAAATTATAAACTAATAAATGATAATTTTCATAAATTATAAAAACAATTCATAATATTTTTCTTCGATTTTACTATGGGACATGAGCATTGAGTTAAAATATCACTTTTATACTCAAAACAAAGACATTTATAAATATTTTCCACACCCAATGTCAAATTGTTGTTTAGTTTTTTCCTACATATAAAAATTATATCATGTATTATTTTGGTAAAGAATCAATACATTCAGATCATGTTTTATTTGTTTCGATTATGTGATATGTGTTTTGTCTTAAAATTTCACTTTTTAACTAAAAATACACACTTTAACTCAATTGGTCAACATATTTATTAGATTAACATGCAATAAATTAATAATAATAAAATATAAATATTTGTAATTGTTTTTAAAATATTAGTAAAATAGGATAATGTTTCTCAATTTTGAGAATGTGTTGTCTGTTTTGAACTAAAATGTCACTTTTGAAAGATAATGGGAACTTCATGTTGTACTAACCCCACTATATTTTGAATTGACATTAAGTTATTTTCAATACATCACAAATGATTTATTAATATTTTTCTAAAACTATCAAGACAATAAAAGTGTGTTTGATTCTTTTTTATTATATGATACATGTTTTGATCTGTAAAGTCCCTTTATAAGGAAAACACATACAATTAGTCATATGGATCACACAATGTGTTATATTGACATGTGGTTAATTCAGACATTATATAAATAAAATAAATTATATTTCACATAAAATAGATATAAAATATGACTATATTTTATCTGTTTTTAGTAGGTGATGCATGTTTTGAACTAACCTGTAACTTTAGAAATAAAAAATACTTTCTATCATATCCATCACATCATATATTGAATTGAATATTCGATAAGTCTTATGCATTATAATTGAATTTAATATATTTTTAATAAATTGTAATGATAATTAGAAATAATTTTCCCAATTTTGAGTATGTAACTCCTATTTTGGACAAAAATGTGAATTTATATTATAACACACACTTTCAATCAAACTCGACAAACCCTATGATGAATATAAATAAATTTCATTAATAAAAGTTAAAAATAATTAATAAATAATTATATGTTTTAAATAAAATTCAAGCATGATTTATTTGTTTTTGGTATGTGATATGTGTTCTAGACTAAAAATTCATCTTTAAAACTAAAACATACTCTATCAATAAATTCTGTCACATCTTGCATTTGATTAATGTTCGGATAACTCCAAAACATTAAAAATGTACCATAAATTATGTTTTCAAAATAATTAAAATGATTATCGATAATTTTCTCAGTTTTGAGCTTGTGAAATGTGATTTATCTTAAATTTTCACTTTTAAACATAAACATATACTTTTGGTCATAAAGGAAACACAATGTGTTAGATTGACTATAGAATAATTTTTACACATAAAAAATAAATCATGAATCAATTTTATAAATTATCAAGACACTCTAAGAATATTTTCTAAATTTGGGTTATGTGACATGCGTTTTGAATTAAAATTTCACTTTTAAAATGAAGAAATACACCTTCAAAAAATCTATTTATACCATGTGTCAAATTAATATGAGTTTAATTATGACATGTAAAAAATGAATTTTGTATAATTTTACTAACTCATAACAATATTACAAGTGTTTTTTATTAATTTGGATTATGTGACACATGTTTTGGCTTCACATGTCTATTTTTAATTAAAAACACGCACTTTTATTCAATCTAGTCACACCATATGGCATTTAACATGTGTTTAATTTCTTACACAACAATAATAATTCAGGAATCATTTTTCTAAAGTACCAACAAAATTCGATAATTTTTTCTAGGTTTTTAGTGTGTGATCCATGTTTTGAACTAAAATATCTCTTTTAAATGAAAACAAGAACTTTTTTTATGCCAACCACAGCACACATCATATTAACATGAAGTTAAATAATACATGTGAAAAATGAATTATCAAACATTTTCATAAAATATCAATACAATTAGAGTATATTTTCTTAGATTTTAGTATTTGATGCATGTTGGGGGGTTAAAATATTACCTCAAAATCGAAAACACATACTTTTAGTCAAACCAACCACACCATGCATCATATTGATGTTTGGTGAAATTTTATATATTTAGAATTAATCACGTATTATTTTCTGAAAATTTTATTACAATCCACATTAATTTATTTATTTGTGAGTACATAATGCAATTTTAGACTAAAATGACATGTTTATACTGAAAACATTCACATTGGGTGAATTTTGGTATGCTAAGTGTAAAATGGATACATGTTTAATTACTACGAGTCTGAAATAAAGCATGTATTGTTCTCCTAAGGTTTTGAGAAAATTAAATTTTTTTCTTCCCGTTTTTCAGTATTTCAAATGTGTTTTCAAACTAAAATGTCACTATAAAACTAAAAACCCATAATTTGAGTCGATCTATTGATAATGCTTTTTGAATTTATGTGATAATAGTTCCTAAATGTGATAGGTGAATTATAAATATTTTCTTAAAGTATTAATGATACTTAATATCAAAAACGAACAACTTTTTAAATAACAATGGCTCCCAATATCATGTACATAATATATATATATTTATATAATCCTTTATTAAAATGAAGCCGTATATATTCAATATTATTCTACCTAAGATAGAAAATATTATATTATAAAGTCTCCCACAAATTATTTAATATAAAATGGTAATTACATTAACTAAATTAGTAGTAGATAAACCAAATCTTCCTGGTCTTAATGAAATAAAAAAATACTGACATTACAGGAAATCACCTCTTCATTATGTCTTCAAGCATACTAACACCATATAAGGTAACTAATAATTAATAAAAAATACACTTCCAATTATTAATAAGTGCACTGGAAACAGTCTCAGTAATATTTAAGAAATATAGAAAATCAAATGCTTAATATACAGTTTAAAGGAAATTTAAATTACCTTTAGAAATACTACATATTGGATTCTAGTTTATTGATTTAATATTATATATTTCTTAAATTTATAAACAAAATTCCACTAATTATTTTCATTTCTTATAATGGACAATAAATAACATTGATAAATATAATTAAAAAACTTTGATACATATTTTTATCCTGAAATCATATTTTATATACTATAATACTTTTCTATTTAAAGAAATACATCAGCCTTTTATGCTCTTTGGTCGTCCTCATAATATGATTTTCATGATAACTAAAAACCACCCAATCATAAAAATTATCATTTAAAACATAATATAAAATTTATAATTAGTTCTTATTTGAAAATGTTAGAATTTACAATATTAAAAATATATAAATGACATCATGAGTTGTTGATTTATCATATATCAATTATTTTAATCCAAACAATATTCATTTAGAGTATCCAAATTAACCTGAATGAATGTTTATTTCATCATAAAAAGATAAAAAATTAGTAGTGAATAAAATTAAAAAAAAATTATATGATTAAACTAAAAAGTTTTATCTCTTTATTGAAGGTAATAAGAATCATTTTTCATTTGTTATTTTCTTTTCAAACACTTTTTCTGATAGCTATTCTTATTAATTTCCACCTCTTCCATTGAAAATTATTATATATAACTGACATAAGGAATGATAAATCCAATATTTTCTTTATATGGTTTTCCATTTACATATTAGTGATATAATGACCTATTTATAATATGAATAGTATTTTTACTATAACTTATATAGTAATGAAATTATTGGAAAATAGATTATGAAAATTTACATCATTTACACATTCAAAACATAGGCTCCTAACCATTCATAATTGATTATTTCATTTAAATTATCAAGACTAATCATGTATATAATATAATTTCAATAGATTTGTCCTTCCAATTTAATATTTTGCATGTATTGATTTTTAACGTTATATCTTCATAAAATTGTAATATTAATAAATATAGAAGTGAAAATAGAGGAAAAAATGTACTCTTCTAAGGTCCTTTCAATTTAGGGGTTGATCCTCTTGATCATCTTGAATCAACCTTAAATTTAACCTACATTTTCTCCATCTATAATAACTTTTCCCAGCCCAACCATTATCATGGATTGTGCCACAATGACCCCAATCCCTCCTCTATAAGCTAAGGGGTGTAAACAAGCACAAAAGTCATAAGTCTTATCGGGGAAGAATTTTCTTAAAGTATCTGTAAAAATGACCCAAAAAACACATCATTGAAACATTATAGATATATAAAAGGCTATAAACTAAAATTCACACATATGTCTATTACAAATCAGATTAAATCAAAAGTATTGAAAGTGTATAAAATATTCAAAACACATACCAACTAAAAAAAATTATAATATAATCCAACCTTGTTAGTAGGAGTTGATAATTTTCAAATGTAACATCCATAAATATCCTCTTCCCTGCTTCGGTAATCACCTCAGTTGGTCTAGCTCACTAAGATCCTCCAACCTCCGGTACTCCGTTGACTTCATCGAATGTTATGTGGTTTGAACAAGAAACAACATGTGTGGAAAAATACCAAGTAGGGGTGAGTATAAGATTACTCACTTGGTCGCCAAAAAAAACAAAAATAAAAATGGAGAAAATGGAAGGCAATAGTCCCCTTAATCATTCCTGAGGGAACCCCATTGAGAGATAGTATCCTTCTCAAACCTTCCTCATCTTAACATGACTATTCCTATAATTCAAAGGAATCTAAAATAAGAGAGAAAAGAAAAAATATGTCACACAGCTCAACTGAAAATTTATTTTACTTGTGGAACAGTATGGGGACCAACACATTGACTAGATAAACTAAATGTTGATTCTGTGACACACTAAGTAGGAGAGTGATCTCATACAACCAAGATATCCTAAACATAGAAAACATGTGACACACTCCACACATATTAACCCTCATTGAAGAGGAGTAAAAAAACAAACTTTTTTGCATGGAATAAGTATGTATACATAGTTCTCGATGGATTTCAACCCAGAACATGGAAACACCACATGGGATTTTGTAAACACCCAGGTTTAGTCATCTTTAACTGTAAGTCTCATGAGGTTCTAACCACATGTCCAAAAACAGTGTTCTACTTGAAGGCTATAATTTTAACATGAAATAATGAGAACCCACTCCATGAGGTCATCTATCCCATATTGAACTTTTCCAAGAGATACACTCCATTAATAATAACATACTACGTCAACCTATAGTTTCTAGCATAAGAGGTCATTCTATCATTAGCATGTACCCTGTGCAAGGCTATAAAAATACATAGGGAAGAGGCCTTATATAGACCCAAAGCTTGACGTACGTGGGCATTACATTCATTTTTTGGAATAATTTATACATTACAAAACAAATTCCAAATTACTGTAATAGTTTAGTGTCTTTGGAAACTCGGAACATAATCTTCTAATCATGGGGAAAGATCTTCAACATCTCCCATAAAGATCTTCTTTTTCTCCTACTTAAAACATTCCTTTATATCCTAGGGGAAAAGAAAACATAAATAGGGTGAAATAAAATGCTCATTAAGGTTATTCATTGAGAAAATAAAACAACCCATATATGTTTGAACTAAAAAACATGAACATAAAGTTTAAATATAAAAATATTCAGCAATGACATTAAAGATGGTAGTACGTAAGGCATAGATCATAATGGAACATCAATCATGATAAAATAGCATGGGAATTAATCAAGTAATTGTGGAAAACCACTAAGCACATGATATGATTTCCATAGTTTCCCAGGCATTTCTACCAAGACCATCACAGTGGACAAAGTCCATTACTGAATAGGTTTACCTGTCGTTCCAACCCTGTATTACTGTACTAGATTTACTTGTTGTTATATCGATGTCTATCTAATTAGATATAAATCTTTACCCAATTCATTGTAGGGAGATATAGGACACAATTACCTCATAATCAAATCATTCTTACGTGTACCACAACATAAACAAATATCATTCATCATAACCCAAAGAATAAAATGGGTTTCATAAACATCATCCCATCATAACATAATACATATAAAAAAATGGATATCATTTCATCATAAAAAAAGTAAAACCATGTAAATACTATAGATATTATACTTGAAACATATACATATGAAATAATGTCATCTTAGATGGAAAATGGTTTTGATAATGAACTTGAAATGAATTCTTGAGAAAAATATCCTTTCTTCTTCAAAATAATTTTCTTTCCACAAAATGCCATGCAATTTTAAAATAAAAAGGTTTTTTTGAAAAAATTCATGAAATCTTGTAGATTAATATTCATGAAAATAAGGCGTTATAAAATTTTAAAAATCCATTCATGCCGTATAAGTTAAAAAAACATTCTCCTCGTACTTTTAGATGAAAAGTAAAAATGTACCACATATGGTAAACAAAATAAAGATTCCTTCCACAACACAAAGTAAAAGTAAAAGAGGGGTAAAATGACATTTAACATACATGGTATAATATTAAACACATCATGAAAAACATTTTATGGACCTGGATGAATAATATAACCCCAGCAACTACTTACATATAAGTAATCTCAGATAAAAATGAGATTGAAAAATTATACCTTAACTTATGTCCAATTTCTTCCGTAAGTGTCCGAGACACCTGTATAGTGGGGTTAAATATATTATTAACTTGTAACAGAACCATAATAATATTTATGATATCATATATGATTCACTTACGACTTTATATTACCCGTTCATTTGTCAATTCCATGTTAAAGCAGAGTTTGGGGTAAAATCGTTTCATTTATCGTATGTGTTTTGAATTGATATTATTGATATTATTACTTATATCCTGATTTAAATAATTCTAGATTGTAAAACATGATTTATATATAATATATATTCATCATATAAATATATATTATAGACCGATAAATGGAATGAAATACACCGTTTATGGAGACTGTAGGTCGTACGTACACATGAACGTTGTTTTCGTTTCCTTGTTGAATTGATTTGATTTAAGTAAATGAAAAATATATGTACATAAATCCAGTATAATTATTATGTAATATATTTCATGATTACTTATTATATGTACTTCATAATCATACTTGAACGGTTAATCATGGAAAATGAATCTCATCGCGTTTGTGGAGAGGGTAGTCCGTACGTACCCATGAGCGACAATATCATTCTTTTGATATTAAAATAATCTATAATTGGATGGTATATCATTTATACCGAATCATAATAATGTTATATTTATTTTTTATATCCTTTATACCCATTAATATACCCATCCAAATGATGAAATGTTTGAATAACAAACTACACCACGACGTGGAGACGGTGAGCCGTATGTTCACACGTGTGTTGAGTTTTTCATTCATAGGATTGATAAAATAACTAATATGGTTGTAAAATTTTTATAATAACATCACAGTATATATAAGATACTATAGTTATTATTTTATAATTGAAATAACAATGAAGGATGAAGTGGAAGAAGAAAGGAACTTGAAATAGGTGGTAAGATATTTACCTCTTCTTCGGGTTCTTCTTTTTGATTTGATCAAAAGGGCTCCATAGGTTGTCTTTCTGACTAAATGAAGGCCTCTGAGATAAATTTAGGACAGTTGAGAGGGTATTTTGGAATGTTTTTGCTGAGCTTAATGGTTTTGGAGGTGTTATTATAGAGAAGGGGGAGTGCCCTTTTATAAGAGGGGTGAGAGGCACCTTAGGAAAAACTTAAAATATTATTTTATAATAAATTCATATTTGGTTTATAATGTATCTAATGTGACTGATTTATATTCTTGGGTGGGTATGGGTCAAAAGCATCTCAACAAATAGATTGTAGACATGTTTAGGTTACCATTTTAACCTTATCATTTAGATTTTCTCTAAGTTAAATAATTTAACTATTACCTTGTCTTCTTGTATTCTTACACTATATGGTTAATAAACATACTATAAACTGCCAATAGAACCCCAATTGGTTCATTAATGTCATATATATTATTATATAAGTCTTGTTTCTGAACCTTAGATTTTTAAGACCATTATATCAATTAATAATATAATATTTGTTTTAGAAACTCTTTTATGTCAATATTGACACTATTTGGTATTTTGTTTAATTCATAACACCGTTATTACTTCAAAAAAATCATCTAACAAACTCTAATATTTTATCTTAACCATGAATATTATTTTAATTCATAAAACTTCTGAAATTACATTTATTTTTGTATTTATAATATCAATTATGTTAATATTTCATGAATAAAGTAATTACTACATCATCATTGTGTCATAAATTAATTAATTCTAGTAATGTATAAAAAATATAAATAAAATTCCATTATGTATGAATTACTTTTTTATTTATAATGAATATTTATAGTCGAAATTATCTTATGTATAACTCTATATGAAAAATGTTTTAGTTATTAAATTTTTATTTTAACTCTTTTAACTCTTCATTAAATAAAATAATAATAAATGTCCTAATCTAATTCAAGTGGACAAAAGAGGTTCATATTTTATTCCTAAGGTTGTTTTTGGTATAATTATACTTATAAAATAGAATTAGGACATGTTTTATGGTAATAATAATATCATTTTTACCCTTAATTACCATAATTACTTTTAAACGTGGTAAATAAAAGTAAAAAGTTACTATTCTCCAAAAATTATTTTTTTCTTATTGAACCACATTTTACTCCTTGATATTAACATTATCTCTTGGATTTCTGGAATTCCACTAACAGAAGCGGTAAAATTAGGTTTTTTGTGAATTTGCAAATTCTCTTAGGAGGTGGGTAAAAGATGGTGAAAATTTCTATAAAATTTTTATATATCTAAAATTATTATAAATTGAATATAATGAATTACTATGAACTTATATAGGTATTATGTGTCTATTTTTTACTAAAATAAATTTAAATAAAATAAATAATTCTTTAAATAAAAAATCGGTTTTAAACTATAACTCAGTTTTTTTCACTATTACTCAAAAATTGAATGTTTTCAGAAAAATACCAAAAATTCACCCTAGTCTAATTTTGATATTCTGAATCCAAAAATGAAATCCATTTTGCAAGATAAAATTTTTAAAATTTAAAAAATATGGTATTACTATTCATAACAGCTAGTTTATATGATATTTTAATAACATATCATTTTTAGTAAAACTCGGTATTTTGTACAACGCAAGCCATCAAGGAAGGTTGATCTTTTGTGTAACGCAAGCCCAAAATAATGTTGTGTATACTACAAGCTAATAAAGTGTTGCATATGTTGAAATACAATCTTGGTGTAGCATATAACACAAGACTTCAAAGAAATTAAAAATAATATTTCTCATAAACTATTGGGTGGTTACATTCTACCCCCTTAAAATGAATTTTCCCTTGAAATTAATCAGGGTTATAAATGGTTTACTACTTGAAAGTTTCATTCATAGAAACCCACATCATAAAAAGGAATACTAAAACTTACTTTTAAAAATGTAATGTAATGGCTACCCAAATTAACTCATCACTGTTTTTCCACGTAGAACATAAGTGAAAATATTGATATGGAAGAGAAATCTAACCATCAAGTTCTGATGGAGATTGGATGAGAACATGGCTATGAAAATTCCAACAACCACAAAGCCAAAAATTTGTGATGATTTAAGGTACCATCTTGGACAACTTTTTTGGTTTTTAAGATCATTTCCCTAAAATTGAAAAAAATTGGAATTAGAATAAATACTTAATTGATTTTGGTACAATCTCACTATTTTTTGTGCCTTGAACAATTTCCGCATCATCTCATAAATAAATGAAGTTTAATTTGTATTCTGTGATGTGTTAGAAGATCAAGCGATAGAATGATTGGTCATTCCATCTGTCTCAAACGTAAGGTTAGAAAAAGTTATATACATAAGTCCATCTATTGTGAGATTAATCGTATATGGTTCCTAAAATGGACTTATAATTCATCTATCATACATATTAATAAAATAAAACTATTTTCTACTATCCATGGACTTCATGTAGGCAAGTGGTAGGTGATAAAGGCCCTTCGCACTTCGGTTGTGGGTTTGATTCCCGCAACCTTGTCTGATGCGACGGGTTGTCGCCCGTCCTACAGGTTGTCCCTTTTTATAAAACTACATTGTTATAACATTCCTGTAATAATATCAAAAAAATTTCTAGCCTTAAACAATAAAATCATACATCTTACTTAATTCATTCCAATATTTAGGATTCTTCAAAATACTTCGGTCCAAGATCATAGTATAAAGAAAATAATTACTCGAAAGTTCACATAACAAGAACATGAATACCATAATTTATCCCCTATATATCATAAGATATATCTTTTTGGTCACATTCCAAACATGTTAATACCTTAATCAATTATTCTTTTGAAACATGAATTACGATAGAACCGTAGTGAAAACACAACATGATGGTAAATCAATTGTTATCAATGGGTACAAATTTATTGTCAATGAATGAGGAGAGAACATGAAAACAAAACATGACGGTGTTATGGTTACTGCCACAAAAAATCTTTATGCCAGTGTATCAGATAGTAGACTGTGATTTTAAGATGATGGTTATTATGGTGTCATTGAAAAAATAAAAATGTTGTATTATTACTCTCATGGATGAGTCATGATTATAAAATTTCATTGGTTTGATTCGATGAAGAGACAAGGCACATTTATTTATGATTGTGGATTTCGTGTAATTAATCTGACTCGCACTCTTGCTATCAAAGAACCATATGTATTGGCATCAATGGATAAACAAGTTTTTTATATCAAAGACCAACTTTGACCTAAATTTGGGGACATAGGTGAATTAATTCAAAGACATATTTTTGATGATGGTGATGATGGAATTGACACCATCCCTACTGCCATTGAAAACAGTCTATTTATTTCTTTTGATGACTCCAATGGTTCAATTGTTAGAGTTGACTATGAACCTGAAGTTGTGGTGGGAAATATATAAAATCTTCCATTCATGTTCTCAATTATTTTTGTACAATGAGTTGGGTTGTTAAGGTTGGTTCTATTCAAATTGATTTAATATTGTAACTTGCATCATCTACTTGAGCTAATGAAATTCAATTTTTCCTTAAATTTGACAATTGCTTTTCCACATATAAATCTGGTAGAATCAATAATCCATGATTTTAATACACTGATGAAAATTAGTAAATTATCATCCAACTAAAAATTAAATTTCTTTATTACATACTATAAGATTTGTTGACTTCATTATATATTTGTTCAAGCTCGCCTAAAACAATGGTTAATTAAATTATCCATGAATCCCTCTATTACCTCTCTTTTGTTGGGTAACACATTAGTTATCCTTTTCTATTTACTTCCATATTTATTTTCAAATGCAGGAAATGAAACAAATTGATGAGAGGTGATTGAAACAGGTTATGGACAAAAATAGTCGCATGACCAATCTGGGCATTTCCTCACTGTTGCCTGTAGTGAATATTTTATTTCAAATATATTTACTTAAATTAAAAATAATATCACGTGATTAATTTTTTCTAAACATTTTTTCAGGATCCATATTTTAGGCAACAATTATTTGAGGAGAAACCAAGTATTGGTCCTAGTACTTGGGGTGTTCGTACGTGGGGGGTGGTATGGGAGCTAGAAGATCTGGTCGGCGTACCCGATTAGACCCTTCCCCTCCTACTAACATACCATTTATCCTACATTCTGATCCCGATGTTCCATTAGGGACACACGGGATACATAGCCCTCCCATGTTTTCAACACCATTTGAATCTGACCCTCCTCACCCATCTGTATAATATCCGATTATGATTCCCTCTCCCCATCTAGCAATTTCCATCCATCCATGTCATCTTCTTTTACTATTGCTTCGATCTAAACCAGCTTTTATATTCCATCTTCTTCAACTACTTCTCTTCCATACTATGTCCCTGTTGAGTATACATTGGGACCCACTCCATCTGTATAGGGTGTTACTTTGGTTTCTGTGGATCCAATGGCGCCCATTGATCAAACTACCGCATGTATACTTATACAACACTAACAAATTGTTACACAATTATTTATTTTTATTATAACATGTATTGATGAAATATTTGTTTTTCTTTCATAACAGATACATCTGCTGATAGAAGGAGGGGGTGGGGACATACACGCTTGCGTTTGGTTTGGAACTGCCACACATAATTGATGGTGTAATACAATGATGATAGTCAGATGATTGAAAAATTAGGGCAGCAATGTCGGTGTTTTTGTTGATTATTTCCAAATACTCCGACATCATTCCTGTCATCCCGCTCTCATAGAGACAACTGCCAAATGAAGTCAAGTATATAGCCTGAGTAGATACGTGTCAAAAATCAGTTATATTTAATGCAATATATTAATTTTTGTATTTATATGAATTAATATTTTGGTTTTCGCTGCTGTTTTATTTCCCCAATGGTGAGGGTGCCCGACCAACACGTCAAAAGGATATAGGTGAGCTTTGGAGAGCTTATAAGAATGATTTGTACATTGGCTGGCATGATAGAGTGTGCATAGTGTTGGAGGCAGTCCCTGTCATGGATGATTTTCCATTAGAACAGTTCGGACAGATGATTACTCATTGGGAAACTAGCCAGTTTATGGTATTAATAAAATTAGAAGTAATTAAATGAAAATTTTCATTTTTTTCATTAATAATAATTATTAAATTTTATTTAGTATGAATCTGGAAGAATTGAGAAATAAACATTGATGCTATGAAATACATCTACATATTGGGACGTACTACGATGTCAGATCATGAGAGACAGCTGGTATGACAGTTTATAATCATTCTTTATGACTTGAACTTTCTATTGCTTCCTCCGTAATTTATTTGATTGCTAAAATTGTTATATAATTTTAGTTAGGAAATTACCATTTTTTTGGTATCCTATTTTTAATTATGGTTTCCCACATTCAATGTCATTTTAGAAGAATAAATTGAATATAGAAGGTCATGTGCCTCGAGAAAAAATTGTTTTTCTTGAGTAGAAAGAAGAAAGATGGATGTGCGGTTAATGAACTGACTCTGTAGTAGATTAAATGTTTTACTTTGTAGATTTAAAATTTTAATCTCTATTTTGTAACATAATTATCTATTTGTATTTTTAACATGCTGCTTTAGAGGTCCTTGATGCCCAGAAACCTGAAAATTTAGGGCCAAACGATCACTTACATCAGGTGTTGGGAGATAAGCACCCTGGTATAGTACACTGCTGGCCTGGGTAGAGTATAGTTCCGATGAGGTATTGGCCATCCTCAGGTATGAGCTGTAGTGACACCGAGTTGCAGTAGGTTAAGGTACAGGTGGAACAGGCTAAAAAAGGATCCAATGAGATGCATACACAGTCTGCTATGGAAAACACTGCATTTATGAAACTGATCGAATATTTACGTTCAACATGTCCACCAGAGGACAACACTATTTTTGAGGAATATATTTCATCGATGCATTATATATATGGTGCAAAATTGGGAAGATCTAGTGTTGGTAGAGATGATGGTGAGGAAGAGGCCAAGGTGGAGGTGGAGGAGGCCGAGGAGGAGGAGGAGGAGGCCGAGGAGGAGGCCGAGGCGGAGGAGGATGGCGATGAGGATGTCAAGGCTGAGTACGAGGTAGAGGAGGGTTGGGACGATGATTGGGATGATGATGAGGACACGGTTGAGGGTGAAGATGATGGTGATGATAGTGATGGTGATGAGGGACAGATTGATCAGTTACATTTTTAAATGATATTACTGATCTTTGATGTTTATTTATTTTTTGTGCCTCAATATATGTGTGATTAGGTAGGTCACATTATCATTATTTTTTAACTATAAATAATAAAACATGATTTGGTGATTTGTTGTGACATCCCACTATTTTAATGAAATTGTAATTTTTTAGTGGAATTTAGAAAATTGGCGGTCTGATTAGATGTTGATATAATGAAATACTTTTGTTAACATAGATATAATTTTCTTAGAAAATGTGTATATAATATCCCATGAACCCATGATAGCCCCTCCTAAACAGCTCCACAGACAGCCCCCCGACCCTCCTCCCTGGACATCGGACAACCCCCCGTACAGCGCCCCAGACAGTCCCCAAGACAGCCCCCCCCCCACCCTCCTCCCTGGACCCCAGACACCCCCCAACCACCCACCTCTTTGGACCTCGAACCCCCCCAAAGAGCTTCCTAGACAGCCCCCCAGACATCCCTCGGACGGCCACCCAAATAACCACCCGGACAGCCCCCCCCCCCACCATTCACCCTGGACCTCAGACATCCCCCTGGACATCACCCACACCCTCCTCTCTTGACCTTGGACAGCCCCCCCCCCCCCCCACCCTTCTTACCATGCATAACCCCCACCACAAATATCCTCATCCTCCACTGGGTACCTTACACAACTATGTAACACCGACATCATCACACCAATCACTACATCTTAAGGTCACTGGGCCCTGTCTAAGCTCCCTTCAAGATTCCCCATAAATCCAAATCTATTTAATATTCCCTTACTATTATTTCAGTACCAAGAACCTACCACCCACATTGATTCAGGAGACAATCACACTCCTAATTCGGCATCTTGGATCCCAATCTATGCTCTCTTCAAGATTAACCCTAAATCCCAACGGAAAAGAGGGTTTTAGAACTTCGGAAGAAGATGGGAGAAGAGAGAAAACCCTAATCGAAAAGAGGAAGCAAGGAGAGGATTAGACTCACCTGGATCATTAATCTACAATTGAAGGCACTAAAAACGCCCAAGTGACATGTACAAGTCAACCTCGCCTCAATCTGAGGCACAGTGTGGCCGGTACCACTCAAAGTGTCTCACTTTTATTTGAAATGGGCAACATTTAAAGTGGAAAAAACAACTGGCATATGGAAAACTGACCTAACACATTTAGATTCTGATGATACATTAGGAAAATGATGCATCGGTCATTTGTGATGTGTATAAGTCAACACTGCATCAATCCGAGGCATGGTGTGGCTGGTTCCACTCAAAGTGTTTCATAATTATTTGAAATGGACAAAATTTTAAGTGAAAACAACTCCTGGCATATGGAAAACCGACCAAACATATTAGGATTTTTTTGATACATTTGGACAAGGATCCTTGGGCCATTTTTGACGTGTATGAGTCAACTCTAACTCAATATGAGGCAAAGTGTTGCCGGTACCACTCAAAGCTTCTCACTTGTATTTGAAATGGACAAAATTTTAAGTGAAAATAACAACTGGCATACTGTAAACCGACCAAATGAATTTGGATTATATTGATACTTTAGGAAAAGGATCCATGGGTTACTTTTGATGTGTATGAGTCAACCCCGCCTCAATAAAAGGCACGGTGTGGCCAGTACCACTCAAAGTGTATCACTTTTATTTGAAATGGATACTCTTTTAAGTCAAAACAACTTGCATGTAGAAAAATGAAAAAAATCATTCAGATTCTATTGATAATTTAAAAGAATGATCAATGGGTTATTTAGGACGTGTACAAGTCAACCTCGCCTCAATAAAAGGCATGGTGTGTCAGGTACCACTCAAAATGTATCACTTTTATTTAAAATGGACAACATTTTAAGTGAAAACAACAACTGAAATACATAAAACTGCCATACAGTTTCATATTATGTTGATACTTTATGAAAAGTTTCCACGGGTATTTTGTGACGTGTAAAAGTTAACCATGACTCAATCAGAGGCATGGTGTGGCCGGTTCTACTCAAAGTGTCTTACTTTTATTTGAAATGGACAAAATTTTAAGTGAAAACAACAACTCGCGTACGAAAAACCGACCAAAAGGATTTGGATTCTGTGTATACTTTAGGACAAGGATCCATTTTTCATTTTTGACGTTTAAGAGTCTACCCCACTTAAATCTGAGGCATGTTGTGGCTGGTACCACTCAAAATGTATCACTTTAATTTGAAATGGATACTCTTTTAAGTAAAAAAACAGGCATACGGAAAACTGACCAGACGTATTAGGATTGTGTTGATAATTAATCGCAATGATCTATTGGTCATTTGTGATGTGTATGATTCAACCATACCTCAATATGAAGCATGATGTGGTCATTACCACTCAAAGTTTCTCACTTTTATTTGAATTGGACAACATTTTAGGTTAAAACAACAACTAGCATACAGAAAACTGACCAAACACATTCATATTGTCTTTATACATTAGAGAAATGATCCATGGGTCATATGTGACGTATACGAGTCAACCCCACCTCAATTTGAGGCACGGTGTGGCTAGTATCACTTGAAGTGTCTATATTTTGTTTAAAATGGACAACATTTTATGTGAAAAAATATTGGCATACGGAAAACCAACCGAACATATTCAGGTTTGGTTGATACTTTAACACAAGGACCCGTGGTCTAGCCTCACAAAATCCACTTCACATGTGAGGAACCCCTTCCCCTATTCTAAAACAACTGACATTTAATATTCCAATCCCATCCTCAAACAGTGTGTTCTAGGTCCAAACCAAAGTGCCTTGAGGAACCCAATACCAAAGAAATAATTGATTATTCATACCCACTACCCAAAATGGGGATTCATCTCACATCACACCCAGGATACCAAATTAAAATTAACCACATACCTCCTTGTTCCAATTGAAAAGTCTATGAAAAACATGTAGGCTATTCTAGTAACCCATCTCATATGTCGATATTGGCCAATGTTTCCCACTAACACATCTGGAACCATTTATAAATGGATAAATAGTCATTAAAGGAATACAAAAATAACATGTGCTTCCTATAACTCATCCTATGTCTAAGAACATGACCACTACCATTTTCTATCTTATGGGTATCATGACCCTAGTCCACTCTACCCAAGTTTTTCTTTTGATTTTAAGATAGTCAACCCAAGACCTTGAGTAAACATCCCTTGGGCATCTTATAACATGTAGTATTTTTCTCTTATTTGTATTGCTGTTGTGGATTTAGTGGGGAGTAAATTCTAAATTTTGAATATTGTTATTGGTGTTATTGCTTTTCAATTCTAAATTTCTGAATTCTGGATGTATTATATTCTGGCTGTTTTGGTAATGAATTCCAAATTTTGAAAATGATAATGTGTATTGGATTCTGGATGTATTAGATTTTAATTTTGTATTGATGTTATGAGTGTTATTGCATTTCAATTCAGGATGTATTTTATTGTGGATGGATTGGATTCTTGATTTTTCCCTTATGTTGTTGTTTGAGTGAGGAATGAATTTTAAATTTCTAATTTTTTGAATTCTGGATGAATTTTAAACATCCCATGTAGGATTTTGGATTCTGGATGTGTATGTGTTTTTGCAGGTCATGGAGAGTTGCAGGTTGGAGGGGGTTGCAGGCTGTTGTGGAGCTGCAGGGCTGCTGGCTATTGTGGAGCTGCAGCAGATGTATACCAACGGTTTTCAAAACCATTGGTATAGCATTTTGATGTATATCATACCAACAGTTTTTTAATAACCATTGGTATTAACATGAATATTGTACACTATATACCACAGGTTTAGAACTGTTGGTATAAGGGTACCATATACAAACGGTTTGTGAAACTGTTGGTATACCTCATACATTAACACCTATACCAACGATTTACACCGAACCGTGGGTACATGCCTTTACTAACGGCTTACTTGGCCACGGTTTGGGAAACCATTGTTATATAATATACCAATGGTTTCCAAGCCTTTAACAACAGTTATGAAGCGTTGGTAAAGGGTAGATTTCTAGTAGTGACTTGAAAATATTTTTAATGTGTGGTCATAATAGATATAAAAAGATCCACAACCACTACTATAAGGACAGAATAATAAAGAATCTTATTTCTATATTTCAATCTATATCAATTTCAATTGTAACCAATCAGACATTGGAATATCTAATTCCATTGCCTGGAATGTTTTCATTACTCCTGTAGTAGTTATTCCATATTAGCCTCAAATTGATCCCACATAGTGTATATAAATATATATATATACACATATATGTATATATTAAGGTATAAAATAAAAATCAAGAACATTTTTATAATATATAAATGTTATAGTTAAAAAACATATTATTTGAACTATAATGATAGGTTTATTGTATTGGTCATTCATTATCCACATAGAAATTTTATCATTCACCGCACTCATTTCACAAAAATATTTAACATTAAGATATTACTATTTCATATAAAAAAACATAAAAAATTCATATAAAATGAAATTTATAAATGTATCATGTCAAATTTGGGTTATGTAACAACTCCCATTTCTATGAGGGTATCTTTATATCACATTATTCTTTGAATGATGCACTATATTGACCTAGAATCAATGTAGTTGAATATTATACATGTGAAGGGTTATAAATATCTTTAATGTATTTCAATCAAAATAAAAATTCTCACCATCACATCCTTGTTGGACTAATACACAACATAATAACACCATTAAGAGGGAAGAACAATAAATGTTTCTCTATCAAAAATTTTTGGGGCCAAAATTTTTGGGAAAAAATATCCATTTTTGTATAGACTTTTTTTATTTTAACATTTTATGAAATTTTACTATTAAAACTATCCAGAAATTCTTAGGGATCACTCTTTACTTATTATATTAATGCAAAAATAAATTCCAAAAAATACATATATTTTAAAAATTGTTAAAAAAAGTAAATTATAATCATAGTTGAACTCTTTTAGTGTTAAATAAATTATATCCTGGTATAAGAATCCCACAAATATTTGGTTAATAAAAATATATGTGGGTCACATACATATGACCTAGCTGGTGAAAAAATGAAAACTATGTTGTAACCTATGACATGAGGAAACATTATGAGATGGAAAAATTTTAAATGATTGAGGATACAGTTTTTGATTATATATCATTAGGATAAAATAAGGATTCAAAGAAAATGTGAATAATTTTCCCATAATTATTATTTTTATCTTATCTCAATGAGATAAATTAAAATAAAAAAATCTAATGTGTGTAAGATTCTTTTTATATGGTGTAATGTGAGTTCCCTAGTTATAATGTTTTTTAAATTATAAGACATTGATAAGAAAAACATAAATATCTATAACTCCACCCCCAGTTAACATAGCATAAATTTTAAATTTATGTATATTGTAACACACATAATCCAAAAAAACAAAAATTTCTAAAAATTATAAATCATCTTGGTTATTATCTATTATATACATTTCAATAGCATGTTGGGAATTTTTTTTCAAACATCCATAAGCCTAAAAAATATAACTTCAATAATATATTCAAACCAAATAATTACTCAATATATACATTTATTTAATTAAAAAATCAGATATAATGAATCCCTTTGGTAAAAAAGTATTTGGATAAGGGGGAGTTTTGGTTAACCTCAGTGAAATGACTTGCACCATTTTCCATGAGGACTTGTAGATGGAGGAACCATAGGGAGTGTCACGTGGGAGGATGGGAATAAATGGAGGCGAGGGGATATGATATTTTGTTGTTGATGTTGGAAGTTAGGGAGTTGCTTCAATGATCGATGGATGGACGCTGGTGGAGGAAGTTATCTTCTAAGAGCAACATGTGAGGAGCGATCTGGGGAGGGATGTTCGAGGGGGATATCAAATGGGAGTACTGTATGGGGAGAGGAATGTTTAGTGGGGAGAGGGATGGGGATGAGGAATTTTTAGTGTTGTGAAGGGGGAATTTATGTTGGATTCTATCTAAAGGACACCATTCATGTAAGATAGTGTTCAATATAGTGACCTCTTTAGACACATCCATATGTTTTCAATAAAGGAAATTATTAGAAAAAAAAATTATGTTAGCCAATGTCCCCATGATGAAAAAATAAAAATTCCAAGTAGCTTCTCATTCATATTTTGGAATCTTCCTAACCATTCTCATTTTCTTCTTTCTTCTAAGTCCCCCCCCCACACCAATTTTCCTTATATTATACCACATACACACGCCCAACTTCTATTTTTTTGATCCACCACTCATATACATTTCTACCTATTGGAATTTCATCATTCGACTCCTTTATCCTAAACTAACCACAATAATACAATTATATTTTATCATTTTAATTAAATTGAGTTTCCCCACTATAAAGGAAACTCATTCATATCGCCCCTTTCATTAGGAACCTCCAAACCCTCATTTATTGTAGACACATCTCTACTATTCAATGGAATCATTCAAACTATCTCTCACCTCTCATATGATGGAGTAATTGTGTAACTATGACATGCTGGTATTCCTAGGTTGTCAAAGTACTCAAGCCACCTCACACAACTAAGTCTTCAAACCACACTTAAAATAAAACTTCATAGTTGGCTAATCACACTACATGGACCCATATTCATTATCATATTCTAACCCTAGTATGTTCAATAACATAAATAACCACCAAGTCACTATTATAATGTGGAAATACCATCCTCACTTAGCTTATTCTTTAACTAAACCCTCTTCCATTTTAAATTTAACCCATATTTCCCAATATTGTAGAGGCTTCACCCTAAATATATGATGAAAAAAATGGATTTCACTACTATTGAATCTCATAAATTTATTTTTATGATCACTACAATAGAACACTTCTTTATTAGAAATATATTTTATCAATGTTAAAAAATTATTGAATTTGTATAGCCCTAAAAATCCAAGCATTTTTTATCATCACTATGAAAAAAATGGATAAAAGAGCAATTAATAGTGTGTATTCTAGTAGTGAAAAAAATAAAATTTATCGATACGTTTTATAGCCATGGTAATGAATTCCTTAATTAGAACCATGTTTAACCCTAATAAAGGTCCATTTTATCAATACTAATAAAAATATAATTTATTCATTCTACACATTGCACTGATAAAGGCCAATATATAATGTTGTTTTCAAAGAGTTTTATAAATTGGAATCTGCATCATATGATAAAAAATAAATTACATTATTGTTGAAATATTTAATTAAACTTACAAAAAAATCATTTCATCATCATTTAAAATAAATGATCACAATATAAAAGTTCAATATAATATTATTACATTGATGTAAACTTCACTATGAAAAAAATATTTACACCCTATACAAACAAAATATAACCCCATCCTCATATAAAATAATTATTTGTGTATAATAAAAACAATTCCTAGTTTAATCATAGGAAATAAAAAAATATAATTGAAAAGTTATATAATCCTAATTAAATTTACATTAGAAAGATATTTAGTTAAATTAGATAAGATATAAATTAATATTTCAATTTTTTTCTAATATGTTGTTATAATATGATCCCATTTTTGAAATTAGGATTATGTGATGTGCATTGTGAGCTAAAATGTTTCTTTTATTCTAAAAATGAACATTGATTCATAACAGACACACTGAACATTTTACTGATGTGGGATTTATTCATTCACCTCACAAATAAAGTATATATATTTTCTATAAAGTATCAATATAATCTGATCTTGTTTTCCTAGTTTTGAGTATGTGACATGTGCTTTGATGTAAAATGTTACTTTTAAATAAAAACCAATGAGTTCAATCATATCATCACATCATGTATCATATTTTTATAATTTTAATTTCTAAATGTAACAAATTATTTATGAATTCCATTACTAAAATATTAATAAAATATGTCTATGTTTTTCATTCTGGATAATGTAATATACCTTTTATAAAAAATGTCATTTTTAAATAATAACAGACAAATTAAATCATATTCGTGAGTCTGATTGAATCAATATTAGTTCCTGCATTTAAAAAATTAATCAATGATACCATTAATAATGTATCAATTCAATATGATCTTGTTTTATAATTTTTTGACTATTTGTTGCATGTTGTGAGATAAAATATTACATTGATACTAAAAATAGTAACTTTGATTTATAATTGGAACATTATGTGTCTTATTGACATGAATATGATTCGTAAATTTAAAAAGTAAATCTTGTATTTTTTTCAATATTATAATTATAATTCAATCACTTTCTTTCAATGCTGAGAATATGACAAGTGATTAGACTAAAAATATAAATTTTTTATGAAAACATGAAACTTTATCCATGTGGTCACAACGTGTGTTTGACTGATGTGAAATTAATTTAAATAGATTAAAATTAATATAATATAGTCTTCCAAAATATTGATGATAATAAAAAAATTTCATCATTTTTGAGTGTGTGGCACATGTAATGAACTAAAATTGTACTTTTAAATGAAAGCGTATAGTTTTATTCATAATGATCAAACTATCTGTCAGTTTGGGATGAGATTAATTCCAATACAATATAAATTAATAAATATAATTTTTCTGATGTTTCAATAAAGTTTAGTTGAATGTTATAATATTTTACAATCTTATTTGTTTTTCAAACTAAAATGTCACATTTAAACATAAATTATGTACTTCTGGCCAATGCATCCACAATCTGTGACAAATTGAAAAGAGGTTAATTCTTAAAAAAAAAGTGAATCATGGAATGTGTTTTTGAAGTATAAATACTATTTATGTTTTTTTATAATAGTTTCTATTATATGATCCATGATTTGACCTAAAATCTCACTATAAATTTCAAACATGCACTTTCATTCAATCTCAGCACAACATGTGACATATTGATGTGAGGATAATTTCACTAAATTATAAATGAATAAAGGATAATTTTCTTAAATTATCAAAACAATTAATAATATTCTTCATCGATTTTACTATGGGACATGACCATTGAGATAAAATATCACTTTTATACTGAAAACAAAGACATTTAGACATATTTTCCACATCCAATGTCAAATTGATGTTTAGTTTTTTCCTACATATAAAAATTATATCAAGGATTATTTTGGTAAATAATAAATACAATCAGATCATTTTTTATTTGTTTTGATTATGTGATATGTTTTTTGTCTTAAAATTTAACTTTTTAACTAAAAACACACACTTTCACTCAGTTTGTCACCCTATGTATTAGATTAACATGCAGTAAATTAATAATCTTAAAAAATAAATCATTGAAATTGTTTTTAAAATATTAATAAAATATGAGAATGTTTCTCAATTTTGAGCATGTGTTGTGTGTTTTGAACTAAAATGTCACTTTTGAAAGATAATGGGAACTTCAAGTTGTACTAACCACAATATATTTTGAATTGAGATTAAGTTATTTCCAATACATCACAAATGATTTGTTAATATTTTTCTAAAACTATCAAGCAAATAATTCTGTGTTTGATTATTTTTTAGTATATGACACATATTTTGATCTATAAAGTCAATTTATAAGGAAAACACAAACTATTAGTCATATGGATCACACAATGTGTTATATTGACATGTGGTTAATTTAGACATTATATAAATAAAATAAATTATATTTTAGATAAAATAGATATAAAATATGACTATATTTGATCGGTTTTTAGTAGGTGATGCTTGTTTTGAACTAACATGTAACTTTGGAAAGAAAAAAACACTTTCAATCATTTCCATCACACCATATGTTGAATTATATTTTGGATAAGACATATGCATTATAAATAAATTTTATATATTTTAAATAAATTGTAATGATAATTAGAAATAATTTTCCTAATTTTGAGTATGTATCCCCCGTTTTGGAAAAAAAATGTGAATTTATATTATAACACACACTTTCAATCATACTAGACAAAACCTATGATGAATATAAATAAATTTCATTAATAAAAGTTAAAAATAATTAATAAATAATTTTTATATCTTTTAAAGAAAATTCAGGCATGATTGATTTGTTTTTTGTATGTGATATGTGTTCTAGACTAAAATTCATCTTTAAAACTAAAACATACACTATCAATAAATTCTGTCACATCTTGCATCCGATTAGCATTCGGATAACTCCAAAACATTAAAAATATACCATAAATCATTTTTTCAAAATAATTAAAATGATAATAGGTAATTTTCTCAGTTTTGAGTATGTGAAATGTGATTTAGCTTAAATTTTCACTTTTAAACATAAACATATACTTTTGATCATAACGGAAACACAATGTGTTAGATTGACTACAAAATCATTTATACACATAAAAAATAAATCATGATTCAATTTTATAAATTATCAAGACACTATAGAATATTTTATAAATTTGGGTTATGTGACATGTGTTCTGAATTAAAATTTCCCTTTTAAAATGAATGCACACACCTTCAAGAAATCTAGTGATACCATGTGTCAAATTAATGTGAGTTTAATTCTAACATGTCCAAAATTCATTTTGTATAGTTTTACTAAATCATAACAAAATTACAAGTGTTTTTTATTAATTTTGATTATGTGACACATTTTTTGGCTTTACATGTCTATTTTTAATTAAAAACACACAATTTTAGTCAATCTAGTCGCACCATATGTCATTTAACATGTTTTTAATTTCCTACACATCAATAATAATTCTTGAATAATTTTTATAAAGTACCAATAAAATTCGATAATGTTTTCTAGGTTTTCAGTGTGTGATCCATGTTTTGAACTAAAATAACTCTTTTAAATGAAAACAAGAACTTTTTCATGCCAACCACAACACACATCATGTTAACATGAAGTTAAATAATACATGTAAAAATGAATTATCAAACATTTTCATTAAATATCAATAAATTTTTAGTATATTTTCATAGTTTTTAGTATTTGATGCGTGTGGGGTGTTAAAATTTTACCTCAAAATAAAAAACACACACTTTTAGTCAAACCAGCCACACCATGCATCATATTGATGTTTGGTGAATTGATATATATTTAAAATTAATTGCATATTATTTTCTGAAAATTTTATTACAATCCACATTAATTTATTTATTTTTGAGTACATAATGCAATTTTAGACTAAAATGACATGTTTATACTGAAAACATTCACATTGGGTGAATTTAGGCATGCTAAGTGTAAAATGGATACATGTTTAATTAAAAAAAGTTTGAAATAAATCATGTATTGTTCACCTAATGTTTTGAGAAAATTAAATTTTTTTCTACCCATTTTTCAGTATGTGACATGTGTTTTCAAGCTAAAATGTCACTATAAAACTAAAAACCCATAATTTAAGTCAATCTATTGAAAATGTTTTTTCGATTTATGTGATAATATTTACTAAATGTCGTAGGTGAATTATAAATATTTTCTTAAAGTATAATTGAGCCTAAATATAAAAAACGAACAACTTTTTAAATAACAATCACTCCCAATATCACGTACATAATATATATATATATATATATAATCCTTTAATAAAATGAAACTATATATATTCTATTGTGTTCTATCTAAGATATAAAATATTATATTATAAAGTCTCCCCCAAATTATTTAATTTAAAATGATAATTAGATTATCTAAATTAGTAGTAGATAAACTAAATCTTCATGGTCTCTATGAAATAAAAAAAATACTTGCATGATAGGAAATCACCTCTTCATTATGTATTCAAGCATACTAACACCATATAAGGTAACCAGTAATTAATAAAAAATACACTTCCAATTATGAATATGTGAACTAGAAACAGTCTCAATACTATTTAAGAAATACAGACAATCAAATGATTAATATATAGTTTAAATGAAATTTCAATTACCTTTAGAAATACTACACATTGGATTCTAGTTTAGTGATATACTATTATATATTTCTTAAATTTATAAATTAAATTCCACTAATTATTTTTGTTGCTTGTAATGGACAGTAAATAACATTGATAAATATAATTAAACAACTTTGATACATATTTTTATCTTGAAATCATATTTTATATACTATAATAATTTTCTATTTAAATAAATCCATAGACCTTTTATGCTCTTTGTCCATCCTCGTCATATGATTTTCACGATAACTAAAAACCACCCAATCATAAAAAATATCATTTAAAACATAATATAAAATTTATAATTGGTTCTTATTTGAAAAATTTAGAATTTACTATATTAAAAATCTGTAGACGACATCATGAGTTGTTGATTTATCAGATATCAATGATTTTAATCCAAAAAATATTCATTTAGAGTATCCAAATTAACCTGAATGAATTTCTATTTCATCATGAAAATATAACGAATTAGTAGTGAATAAAATAAACAAAATTAATATGATTACACTATAATGTTTTATCTCTTAATTGAAGGTATTAAGAATCATTTTTCATTTTTTATTTTCTTTTCAAACACTTTTGGTGATATCTATTCTTCTTAATTTCAACCTCTTCCATTGAAAATTGTTATATATAAGTGACATAAGGAATGATAAATCCAATATTTTCTTCATAGGGTTTTCCATTTACATATTAGTGATATAATGACCTATTTAAAATATGAATAGTATTTTTACTCTAACTTATATAGTAATGAAATTATTGGAAAATAGATTATGAAAATTTACATCATTTATACATTCAAAACTAAGGCTCCCACCCATTAATAATTGATCATTTCATTTAAATTATCAATACTAGTCTTGTATATAATATAATTTCAATATATTTTTCCTTCCAATTTAATATTGTCCATGTATTGATTATTTAACGTTGTATATTCATAAAATTGTAATATTAATAAATATAGAACTGAAACTAGAGGGAAAATGTACTCTTCGAAGGTCCTTTCAATTTAGGGGCTGATCCTCTAGATCATCTTGACTCAACCTTAAATTTAACTTACATTTTCTCCATTTATAATAACTTTTCACGGCCCAACCATTATCATGGATTGTGCCACAATGACCCTAATCTTGCCTCTATAATCTAGGGGGTGTAAACAACCACAAAAGTCATAAGTCTTATCGGGGAAAATGTTTCTTAAAGTATCTATAAAAATGACCCAAAAAACACCTCAGTGAAGGCTATAAACTAAAATCCACACATAAGTCTATTTCAAATCAGAGTACATTAGAAGTATTGAAAGTGTATAAAATGTTCAAAACACATACCAACCAAAACAAAATTATAATATAATCCAACCTGGTTAGTAGGAGTCGATAATTTTCAAATGTAACATCCATAAATATCTTCTTCCCTACTTCGGTAAACACCTCAGTTGGTCTAGCTCACTAAGATCCTCCAAACTCCGGTACTCCATTGACTTCATCGAATGTTATGTGGTTTGAACAAGAAACAGCATGTTTGGAAAAATCCTAGGTAGGGGTGAGTATAATATTACCCAGTTGGTCCCCAAAAAAACCAAAAATAGAAATGGATAAAATGGAAGGCAATAGTCCCCTTATTCATTCCTGAGGGAACCCCATTGAGAGATAATATCCGTCTCGAACCTTACTCATCTTAACAAGACTATTCCTATAATTCAAATGAATCTCAAATAAGAGAGAAAAGAAAAACTATGTCACACAGCTCAACTGAAAATTTATTTTCCTTATGGAAGAGTATGGGGACCAACACATTGACTAGATAAACTAAATTTTGATTCTGTGCCACACTAAGTAGAAGAGTGATCTCATCCAACCACGATAACCTAAACACAGAAAACTTGTGACATGCTCCACACATATTATCCCCTAATTGAAGAGGAGTAAAATAAATAAATTTTGTGCATGGAATAAGTATGTATACATAGTTATCAATGGATTTAAACCAAGAACATGGAAACACCACATATGATTTTGTAAACACCCAGGTTTAGTCATCTCTAACTGAAAGTCTCATGAGGTTATAACCACATGTACAACAACAGGGTTCTACTTGAAGGCTATAATTTTAACATGAATCAATGAGAACCCACTCCATGAGGTCATCTATCCCATATTGAACTTTTCCAATATATACACTCCATTATTAATAACATACCACGTCTTCCTATAGTTTCTAGCATAAGATGTCATTGTATCATTAGCATGTACCCTGTGAAAGGATTTAAAAATACATATAGAAGAGGTGTTGTAGAGACCTAAAGCTTGACATACATGGACATTACATTAATTTTGCGAAATAATTTATACATTACAAAACAAACGCCCAATTACCGTATTAGTTTGGTGTCTTTGGAAACTCAGAACATAATCTTCTAATAATGGTGAAAGATCTTCAACATCTCCCATAAGGATCTTATTTTTTTCCTACCTAAAACCTTCCTTTATATCCTAGGGGAAAAGAAAACATAAATAGGGTGAGCTAAAATGCTCATTAAGGGTAAACATGGAGAAAATAAAACAACCCATATACATTTGAACTTAAAAACATGAACATAAAGTTTAAACATCAAAATCTTGAGAAATGACATTAAAGATGGTAGTACATAAGGCATAGATCATAGTGGAACATCAATAATGACAAAATAGAATGGGAACTAAACAAGTAATTGTGGAAAACCATTAATCACCTGATATGATTTCCATAGAATCTAAGGAATTACTGCCAAGACCATTGTAGTGGACAAACTCCATTACTGAATAGGGTTTACCTGTCGTTCCAGCCCTGTATTACTGTACCAGATTTACTTGTCATTACAGACATGTCTATCTCATTAGATATAAATATTTTACCAATCCATTGGAGGGAGATATAGGACCCAGACATTTCATAATCAAATCATTCTTACGTGTGCCACAACATAAACAAAAATCATTCATCATAACCCAAAGAATAAAATGGGTTTCATAAACATCATCCCATCATAACATAATCCATAGAAAACAAATGGATATCATTTTATCATAAGAAAAGTAAAACCATGTAAATCCTAGAGATATTATACTTGATACATATACATATGAAATAATTTCATCTTATATGGAAAATGGTTTTGATAGTGATCTTGAAATGAATTCTGGAGAAAAATATCCTTCCTTCTTTAAAATCATTTTCTTTTCACAAAATTCCATGAAATTTTAAAAGAAAAGGGGTTTTTTAAAATATTAATTAAATATTGTAGATTAATATTCATGAAAATAAGGCATTATGAAATCGAAAAAATCCATTCATGTTGTATAAGTTAAAAAAACATCCTCCTCGTACTTTTAGCTGAAAAGTCAAAAAGTACCACATATGGTAAACAAAAGAATGATTCCTTACATAACCTAAAGTAAAAGTCAAAGAGGGGTAAAATGACTTTTAACATACATGTTATAATGTTAAACACATCATGAAAAACATTTTTATGGACATGGATGAAAAATATAACCTTAGTAACTACTTATGTATAAGAAATCTCAGATAAAAATGAGATTGCTAAATTATACCTTGCCTTATGTCAAATTTCTTATGTATGTGTCCGAGAAACCTGTATAGTGGGTTTAAATATATTATTAACTTGTAAAATAACCATAATAATATTTATGATATCATATATGATTCACTTAAGACTTTATATTACCCAGTCATTTGTCAATTCCAGGTTAAAGCTGCGTTTTGGGTAAAATCGTTTCATTTATCATACATGTTTTGACTTGTTATTATTGATATTATTACTTATATCCTGATTTACATAATTATATAATGTAAAACCTGATTTATATATAATATATATTCCACATATAAATATATATTATAGATCGATAAATGGAATGAAATACACCGTTCATGGAGAAAGTAGGTCGTACGTACGCATGAACGCTGTTTTCGTTTCCTTATTGAATTGATTAGATTTAAGTAAATGAAAAATATATTTACATAAATCCATTGTCATTATTATGTAATATCTTTCATGATTACTTATTATATATACTTCATTACCTTACTTTAACGGTTAATCCTGGAAAATGAATCTCATCGCGTTTGTGGAGAGGGTAGTCCGTACGTACCCATGAGGGACAATATCATTCTTTTGATATTAAAATCATCTATAATTGGATGGTATATCATTTATAAAGAATAATCATAATTTTATATTTATTTTTTATATCATTTATACTCATTAATATACCCATCCAAATGATGAAATGTTTGAATAACAAACTACACCACGACGTGGAGACGGTAAGTCGTACGTTCACACGTGTGTTGACTTTTTCATTCATAGGATTGATAAAATAAATAATATGGTTGTAAAATTTTTATAATAACATCACATTTTATATAAGATACTAGAGTTATTATTTTATAATGGAAATTACAAAGAAGTAGGAAGTGGAAGAAGAAAGGAACTTGAAATAGGTGGTGAGATATTTACTCCTTCTTCGGGTTCTTCCTTTTGATTTGATAAAAAGGGATCCTTAGGTTGTCTTTCTGACTAAATGAAGACCTCTACGATAACATTAGGACAGTTTAAAGGATATTTGGGCAAGGTTTGTCCTGGCCAAATGGATTTGTATGTGTGATTAGAGATAAGGGGGAGTGCCCTTTTATAAGACGGATGAGGGGCAACTTAGGAATAACATAAAATATTATTTTATAATAATTTCATATTCGATTTATAATGGTTCTAAAGTGACTGATTTCTATTCTACGGTGGTATGGGTCGAAATCATCTCAACAAATAGGTTTTATACATGTTTAGGTTACCATTTTAACCTTATCATTTAGATTTTCTCTAAGTTAAATAATTTAAGTATTACCTTGTCTTCTTGTATTCTTACACTATATGGTTAATAAACTTACTATAAACTGCCAATAGAACCCCAATTGGTTCATTAATTTCATATATATTATTATATAAGTCTTGTTTCTGATCCTTATATTTTTAAGACCATTATATCAATTAATAATATAATATTTGTTTTAGAAACTCTTTTATGTCAATTTTGACACTATTTGGTATTTTTTCTAAATTTATATCAGCATTATTGCTTCAACAAAATCATATAACAAACTCTAATATGTTATCTTAACCATGAATATTAGTTTCATTCATAAAATATCTCAAATTACATTTATTTTTGTATTTATAATATCAATTATGTTAATATTTCATTAATAAGGTAATTACTGCATCATCATTCTGTCATAAATTAATTAATTTTTGTAATGTATAAAAAAATAAATAAACATCCATTATGTAGGAAATAATTTTTTATTTCTAATGAATATTTATAGTCGAATTTATCTTATGTATAACCCTGTATTAAAAATGTTTTTGTTATTAAAGTTTTATTTTACCTCTTTTAACTCTTCATTAAATAAAATAATAATAAATGTCCTAATCTAATTAAAGTGGACCAAAGAGGTTCATATTTTATTCCTAAGGTTGTTTTTGGTCGAATTATACTTAGAAAATATAATTAGGACCTGTGTTATCATAATAATAATATCATTTTTACCCTTAATTACCCTATTTACTTTTAAAAGTGGTAAATAAAAATAAAAAGTTACTATTCTCCAAAAATTATTTTTTTCTTATTGAACCAAATTTTACTCCTTTATATTAACATTTTCTCTCAGGTTTTAATAATTCCACTAACAAAAGCGGTCAAATTAGGTTTTTTGTAAATTTTTAAATTCTCCTAGGAGGTGGGTAAAATATGGTGAAAAGTTCTACAAAATTTCTATATATCTAAAATTATTATAAATTGAATCCAATGAATTACATTGAACTTATATAGGTATTATGTGTCAATTTTGTCCTAAAATAAATTTAAATAAAATAAATAATTCTTCAAATAAAAATTTGGTTTTAAACTATAACTCAGTGTTTTTCACTATTTCTCAAAAATTGAAAGTTTTCAGAAAAATACCAAAAATTCACCCTAGTATAATTTTGATATTCTGAATCCAAAAATGAAATCCATTATGAAAGATAAAATTTATAAAATTTAAAACAGATGGTATTACTATTCATAATAGCTATTTTATATGATATTTTAATAACATATCATTTTTAGTGAAAATCGGTATTGTGTACAACGCAAGCTATCGAGGAAGGTTTCTCTTCCGTGTAACGCAAGTCAAAAATAGTGTTGTGTATACTAAAATCTAATACGGTGTTTCATATATTGAAATATAATCTTGGTGTAGCATATAACACAAGACATCAAAGAAATTAAAAATAATATTTCTCATAAAATATCGGTGTGTTAAATTCTACCCCCCTTAAAATGAATTTTTCCCTTGAAATTCGTCAGGATTATAAATGGTTTACTACTTGAAAGTTTCATTCATAGAAAACCACATCTTAAAAACAAATACTAAATCTGACTTTTAAAAAAGAAATGTAACGGTTACCCAAATTAACTCATCACTGATTTTTCACATAGAAGAACATAGGTGACAATATTGATATGGAAGAGAAATCTAACCATCAAGTTCTGATGGAGATAGGCTGAGAACATGGCTATGAAAAAGACAAAAATAAAAAAGCCATAAATTTATAATTATTTAAGGTACCATCTTGGACAAAATTGTTGGTTTTTAAGATCATTTCCCTAAAATTGAAAAAAAAATTGGAATTAGAAGAAATACTTAATTGATTTTGGTAAAATCTCACTATTTTTTGTGCCTTGAACAATTTCCAAATCATCTCTTAAATAAATGAAGTTGAATTTGTATTCTGTAAAGTGTTAGCAGATCAAGCGATATAATGATAGGTCCTTCCATTTGTCTCAAACATAATGTTAGCCCAAGTTATATACATAAGTCCATCTATTGTGTGATTAATCGTATATGGTTCCTAAAATGGACTTATACTTCATCTATTATTCATCTTAATAAAATAAAACTAGTTTCTACTAACCAAGGACTTCTTTTAGGCAAGTGGTAGGTGGTAAAGGCATGTCACACTTCGGTTGTGGGTTCGATTCCCGCAACCTTTTCTGATGCGACAAGTTGTCACCCGTCCTGCAGGTTGTCCCTTTTTCTAAAACTACATTATTATAACATTCCGGCAATAATATCGAAAGAAGTTATATCCTTAAACAATAAAATCTTATTTCTAACTTAACTCATTCCAATATTTAGGATTCTCCGAAAAACATCAGTCCAGGATCATAGTACAAATAAAAACATTTCTTGAAAGGTCACATAACAAGAACATGATTACCATCATTTATCCCCCATATATCATAAGATATATCTTGGTGGTCACATTCCAAATATGTTAATACCTTAATCATGTATTCTTTTGAAACATGAATTACCATAGAACCTTAGTGAAAACTTTAATTCTGTCAACAGTTAACTCTTTCCACATATGAAAATCCCAAAATTTCTATATACTCAAATCATGATATCACTTTGTCCTTATATTAGTCATGAGCTCATGAATGCTGTCAAACATTTCGTTTTCTCCTTATCATTTTATTATGATCATATCATCTTCTTTCGAAAAATATTTCAATCACTTTTCATGGTTACCAGTACCATAAAATTATTTAAAACCACAGTAGACCTATACATAAATATTCCAATATTCCTTGATACTATATACAACATTTTTTTGGAATCCCATTACATAAACACTTATTCATTCCACCACATCGTTCTCATATTCAACATCGCCAATAGTGATCGCATAGGACTTCCGTTTGTCCTTTTCCTTAAGTTATTGTTGATGTCGATCATCATTAACCCTTGGATTATAGCATTTATTAGCATAATGCCTCATTCCCTTTCACTCGTAGAATTGAAGTGTTGGTGGTGCGTTCTCTATAGTCTTTTCTCTATACACATCATTAGCTAACCTTTTTCCATTACTTCGGCACTCAGCTGCTCGTTGACCATATTTTCCACACTTAAAACATTTTCTAGTCCCTTCTAGACAATATCCACCATGCTTCTTTCCACTCTGTGATCTTAAAGAAACATTTGTCTTTTTTTCACCATTGTTTTGAGATATTTCCTTGAACATCATCTTTCTTTCTTGTCAAGACCATGAGATGGATATGTAACACCAACTTCCGGTTCTACCTTGACAGTACAACACACAATTTCTTCATTACTACTGAAGTATCTTATAGTTAATACCCTTCGAAGACTTGGTTTTAAGACACTGAATAATCGATCAACTTTAATTTTAGGTTGGATGAAAAAGCCAGATTTATACCATACAAGCCTTGTAAAATTCGCCTCATATATACCAAAAGATTCATCTTCCTTTTTCTTAAATTTAGGAAACTCCTTTTCCATCTTTGTTTGAAGAATATGGGGGAAGTACTTATTGAAAACTATGTTCTTGAACTCGTCCCATTCCATGGATTCAATTTCACCTTGGGGCCTTGTATTCCTAATTAGAGTCCACCACCGGTCTGCTTCACCTTCTAAATGGTAAATAGCCATAATTAATTTATCATGTTCCAAACATAGATGTATGAAAAATATCTTTTCAATTGTACTGATCCATTGTTAAGCAAAAAGTGGATCAGAAGACCCACTGAAAGAAGGTGGACGTTGCCTCATGAAGGACTCAATAGAATATTGTTCCCTTCTCTTCTCATTTGGATGTCCACAATGATTCATAGCATGTGTAAGTATAGAAATAATATTTTGTACTCCATCTAACATAACATTGGTTTTTCAGGAGGAAAATCATTGCATTTCCCATTACATTGATCAACACGGTTCCTTCGGGTTTCATCCATCGTCTAAAACCCATAAAGAATGGTGTAAGAGGAAAAAATCATGCAAGGAAAAAAATGTAATAAAGGGGGAGTACCTTCAATATATAACATCTTAGGTTTAATTCTAAGATCGTTATAGTAATTCTAGCACTATAACCTATACTTATACTTAATCTTAGGGACATCCAAAGACATACCTTTGAAATATCCCTAGGGATCTAACTAAATTTTTCGCATCCTAGATTCCAAAGGCTAACTAAACCTTCGCACTAATACCAAATGTAGAGACCCAAAGCTTGACGTACATGGACAATACATTACTTTTTCAGAATACTTAATACGTTACAAAACAAAATCTCATTGACCATATTCGTTTAGTGTCTTTGGAAACTCGGAACATAATCTTTTAATCATGGTGTAAGATCTTCAACATCTCCCATAATGATCTTCTTTTTTCCTACCTAAAACCTTATAATTTATCCTAGGGGAAAAGAAAACATAAAAAGGGTGAGATATAATGATCAGTAAGGTTAAGCATGTAGAAAATAAAACAACCCCTATACATTTGAACTTCAAAACATGAACATAATGTTGAAACATCAAAATCTTGAGCAATGTCATTAAAAATGGTAATACGTAAGGCATAGATCATAATGGAACATCAATCATGATAAATTAGAATGAGAATAAAACATGTAATTGTGGTAAACCATTAATCACATGATATTATTTCCATAGTAGCCAAGGTATTGCTGCCAAGACCATCATACTGGACAAAGTCCATTACTGAATCAGGTTTACCTGATGTTCCAGCCCTATATTATTGTACTGGATTTACTTGGCATTATAGCCATTTCTATATCATGAGATATAAATCTTTAAAAATTCATTGGAGGGAGATATATGTCCCACCCATCTAATAATGAAATCATTCTTACGTGTTACAAAACATAAACATAAACCATTCATCATAACCCAATGAATAAAATTGGTTTCATAAACATCATCCCATCATAACATAATCCATATAAAACAAATGCATATAATTTCATCATAAGATAAGTGAAACCATGTTATTAATTTGTAAAATAACCATAATAATATTTATGATATCATATATGATTAACATACGATGGTATATTACCCGTTCATTTGTCAATTCCATGTTAAAGCAGCGTTTTGGGTAAAATCGTTTCATTTATCATACGTGTTTCGAATTTTTGTTCGTGTTGTTATTACATATATCCTGATTTACTTAATTCCAGAATTTAAAACATTATTTATATATAATATATATTCATCATATAAATATATATGATAGATTGATAAATGGAATGAAATACACCATTCATGAAGACGGTAGGTCGTACGTATGAATGAACACTGTTTTCGTTTCCTTATTGAATTGAATGAAATTTGGTAAATGAAACATATATTTAAATAAATCCAGTATCATTATTATGTAATATAATTAATTATTATTTATTATATATACTTTATAACCATACTTTAATTGTTAATCATGGAAAATGAATCTCATCGCGTTCGGGGAGACGGTAGTCCGTATGTACGTAGAAGTGACAATGTCATTCTTTTTGTATTAAAATCATATATAATTGGATGGTATATCATATATACCGAATCATCATAATGTTTTATTTATTATTCATATCATTTATACTCATTATTATACATATCCAAATGATGAAATGTTTTAATAACAAACTACACCACGACGTGGAGATGGTAAGTCGTACATATGCACGTGTGGTGACTTTTTCCTTAATAGGATGGATTAAATAACCAATATGGTTGTAAAATTTTTATAATAACATCACAGTATATAGAAGATACTATATATTTTATTTTATAAAATAAATAACAAAGAAATAGGAAGTGGAAGAAGAAATGAACTTGAAATAGGTGGTGAGATATTTACCTCTTCTTCGGGTTCTTCCTTTTTATTTGATCAAAAGGACTTCTTAGGTTGGATTTATGTCTCAAGGAAGGCCTCTAGGATGTAGGGAGGAAATTTGAGAGGTTATTCGGTCAGGGTTTGGCCGAGCCAAATGGCTTTGGAGGTGTGAATTAGAGAGAAGGGTGAGTGCCTTTTTATAAGAGGGGTGAGGGGCACCTTTGGAAAAACATAAAATATTATTTTATAATAAATTCATAATCAGTTTATAATGGATCCAAAGTAACTTATTTCTAGGCTAGGGTGTGGATGGGTCGAAATTATCTGAACAAATAGGTTTTAGACATGTTTAGGTTACCATTTTAACCTTATCATTTAGATTTAACTCTAAGTTAAATAATTTAACTTTTACCGTGTCTTCTTGTATTCTTACACTATATGGTAAATAAAATTACTATAAACTACCAATAGAACCCCAATTGGTTAATTAATTTAATATATAATATTATATAAGTTTTTTGGTCGATCCTTATATTTATAGGACCATTATATCTATTAATATTATAATATTTGATTTAAAAACTCTTTTATGTCAATTTTGAAACTATTTGGTATATTTTTTTCTAAATTTATAACAACATTATTACATCAAAATATATTCATATAACCAACTATAATATGTTATATTAACCTATAAAATTAGTTTAATTCCTAAAAAGTTGCAAATTACATTTATTTGGGTATTTATAATATCAATTATGTTAATATTTCATTAATAAGGTAATTACTTCATCATCACTGTGTCATAAATAAATTAAATTATTTAAGGTCTAAAAAATATAAATAAAATACCTTTATGTAATAAATATTTCTAGATTTCTAATGAATATTTATAGTCTAATTTATCTTATGTATAAACCAATATTAAAAAAAATAGTTATTAAACATTGATTTTAACTCTTCTAACTCTTCTTTTAATAAAATAATAATAAATGTCCAAATCTAATCATGTGGACCAAAGAGGATCAAATTTCATTAATAAGATTTTTTTGTCTAATTATACTTATACAATATAATCATAACATGTGTTAGGGTAATAATAATATCATTTTTACAATTAATTAAATTATTTACTTTTAAACATGGTAAATAAAAGTAAAAGATACTATTCAAAAAATTATATTTATCTTATTGAACCACATTTTACACCTTGATATTAACTGTGTCTCTCATATTTTTGAAATTTCACTCACATAAGTGGTAAAATTAGGTTTTGTGTGAATTTTCAAATTCTACTAGGAGGTGGGTAAAATACGGTGAAAAGTTTTATAAAATTTTTATATATCTAAAATGATTATAAATTGAATCCAATGAATTACATTGAACATATATATTTATTATGTGTCTATTTTGACCAAAAATAAATTTAAATAAAATAAATAATTATTTAAATAAAAATTTGGTTATAAACTATAACTTATTATTTTGCAATATTCATAAAAAAATTGAATGTTTTCAGAGAAATACCAAAATTTCACCCTCAGCTAATTTCAATATTCTGAATCCAAAAATGAATTCCATTTTGAAAGATAAAAATTTATAAAATTTCAAAAAGTGGGTATTACTATTCATAATGACTAGTTTATATAATATTTTAATAACATATCATTTTTTAGTGAAACCTGGTATTGCGTACAACGCAAGCTATCGAGGAAGTTCGCTCTTTCATGTAACTCAAGCCAAAAATAATGTTGCGTATACTACAAGATAATACGGTGTTGCGTATGGAACAAGATAATCTTGGTGTAGCGTACAACACAAGACATCAAAGAAATAAAAAATATTATTTCTCATAAAATCTCGGGGTGTTATAGGCCCTCTCGACACCAATTCATCTAGTTGATGGAGAACTTGTCTAGACAATTACCCAGGTGAATTCTTTCTAACAATAGATAATGGAGGGTCCCATACCTCACCACTGCCTTTTAGTCGATGGGGTATTATCATCTAATCACCCCATGAAACCAATTCCAATTCTATATGGAGTGTCCCACACCTAATTCAACTGAGGTATCACTAACACCTAACCAGGAATTAGTCATATCTAGTGGAGGGACACACTCCTCCAAATTATAATAAAAAAATAGGGTATATTCTACTCCACTATAGGATCTTCTCCATGCTACAACCTAGAGATCAGGGGGTATTAATCCGTATGTGAGGACCCACACCCTGGTGTGGAAGGGGAGTACCCCCTCAGTGGATAGAGGAATCAAACCTTAGTATGATAGGGGTTTACCATGTTACTAAATATTTTACTTCTGGGAACCTGCACTCTGGTAAGATGAGGGAGCACTAATCCCATGCTAAAGGACCTGCTCCTTGGTAAGACAATTGAGTACCAAATCTGCTGGATGGACATGTTTAGGGCACTCGAAACCTTGAATTATAGGGGAGTTCCCACTCCAAGGATAGATGACCCACACCCTAACATGATAAGGGATTTCCCACTCTATCTATGAGTCATATATATAGGAATCACACCCTGACATGGCATGGGAGTACTGACTCTAAAGATATAGGACCCACATATTGGTACTACATGGGATTACCTACTATATATGTCCAATTAGTTTGGAGGTCCCACACCCATGAATGGAAATAGAGCACATTCTCAATCTATTAAAACAATATAAGGGGCCAACACCCTAATACAATAGGTATGTTCAAACCTCAGAATAACTATCCAAAGGTATAGAACCCATGACCAAAATGTAAGGAGTATTATTTCTACCAAAGTTCTGAGGAATGGGAAACCCATCCCTAGTTTCCATAGGGGATTACCAGTCCCAGTGTATCTCTTATAAACCACACCAATGTACAGCATCGTTTAAGAACATAATCACAATATTGTTTCTTAGAGTATGCCACTTCATACCTTGAATGTTGAAATAGAGGCCACCATCACATTCTAAATGTAAAACAACCAAATATAGGAAATTCAAAAGCATGAATCTATGTCCTGGAGAAGAATATGTGGATAGTGAATGATCTCTATAAGGTCCTCATGGTGTACCCAACATTCAATGGGGTTGAAATGACAAGTGAGACCACTAAAACTCCTACACATGTATATTTTCTTAATGGTTATCCAACCCATTTCCAGGTACACAGGGTATAGATATAGTGCACGTCGTGTTCTGCTTCACCCAACAGCAGGATGCATTCATCCTTCACAAAACCTGAAAAACTGTGTCCCTTACACGTCGTTAAACCCTTACTACATGGAATGTTCATAGAAAATGGCCACCCCACCATGTGGTTTTTCCATTTCTAGGTATGTGACCCTATTTCCATGTACTCTAGACATGTACATTAACACGGCCATGTTTTGTCACAAAACTATCCCAAAACCATGTCCCATGGTCACACTGTTTTGGGTACTACATGGCGTGTAATCTACATATAGTGTATGTATACCCAAAAACTCATATTATATAAACATAAATGGATACATGTAATGTATCTCTAGACTAAACACCATGTATACCATAATTTTATTCATTAATCACCTTTTAAAATGTTTGATTCACCTCGATTTACCTCAAAACCAGCAGATCTTCCAAGGAGGGATCTCGATAAATTTTATTTGGGATATAAAAATGTATGGCAATGTGAAACGAAGGGGATATAGAATAAAACAGAAAACCTCATACAACGAGGGATAAATTCCAAATATATTGTTGAAATCAGATGCCTGGATCGATCTATTTCTCAATTTGATGATGCACTCTATGAGTAACTGGGATCTGTTGAACCTTGTTTCCATGATTTAGTCTCATTTCCATCGTCACCAAAGGGAGTCGAGGATAAGTACCTCCTCTAGTGTGATTTATTCCCAACCTGAGGGTGGGGGTGGGGGGTTTTAGATTTAGGTTTTTTTAAATTTTTAAATTCTCATTTAATTAATTAATCCACCATTTAACGCCATTTGATCCCGCCTTTGTCCAAAACTCAAGGAGAAAACAACTTTATATCAAACCTAGGGTAAAAATGACAGTATAAACTCAGTCTTGGTCTCCAAAAACATATTTGAGACTCCACTAGGGTGTTATTCAGTTTTTATGTGAAACTACTTGCACGTGAAGAAAAATATTTATATTTTTAAAATCACCGCCCTGAGCCTCTTATGGCCTCGAATTCCCATGTTGACTCAGCTCCTCACATTGGAAATAATATAAGGAATTTCCCATGGTGATATAGGTGTAAAAACTGAGTCACTATATCACTACCACTATTAAATATCATCATCCTTGAAAATAAAAAGGCTAGGAAAATTGAAAAAAAAAATATTTATACACTAGATCTCCCAGGACGGTGAGCTTACTAGGGGTTCTAGTGTTGCTTCCAAGCATGAACCTAGGAGAACCACCTAGGAGAAACTATGACCATGTCCAACTTGAACCATGTTAAAATCAGGAAACAAGTCAGTACCTATCTCCTCATCTATGATGGGTGGAGAAGCACCAAGCTCCATGATCCATTTGTAGTCATAAGGTCTAGTGGTACACCATCTCGTTAACCTAAATCATATACCTACATAACCTAGCAGTTCACATAAACCCCTTGATGGGATACACTACAACCTACTTAATTTTATTTCATTAAAGGTTGAAAAAACTATGCAAGGGGACCTATGAAAAAAACAAGGATGCCGAGACATAAACACAGGGTATTACCATGTCCTTAATCTGTGAACCTCTAGCAATAGCACATATTTCCAAAAAAAAGTGCAGCCACACCCACAAGTGGAATCACAACTGAGTGTGGATGTTAGGAATACAATCCATACTACAGAAACATCATTGGGTCTAAATCTTATTCTATGAATCAGTACCAAACAAGGATTTAAACTATTCAACATCGTTCTGAACATATACCTCCAAGGAACACATTTGAAACACTTTGATAATATATTCTTTTTGTGACAATAACTCACACAGATTTTTTTTTGTATCACAAAAATGCATCTCGGTGATGACAACATTCCTATTCCTTGTGAGTCCAAAGGTATGTCAAACTGTGTCACGTACCTCCTTGATTATATCACATACTAATAAAATGTTAATAACATCAAGGAACTAATGAACAAAAAACGGTTTCCCACAAGCTCAACTGGGACTTAAGAGGACCTCTGTAGTAAACCACCATCATGTCAACCGGCCTTGAACACACATTATAGTGGGATCATCCACCACACCTAGATACAATCGGCTTTGAGCAGCACTGACTCACCCTCATGATTTTTCTCACGTAACAAAAATATTTCTTTTTAGGGGAAGGAAACATCATCTTAATTCATTAGGATAAACATAAATGAACACCAAAAAAGGGTTACACTGATTCCACTTATCACCCTGGTTAAACCTTTATCATGAAGCAGAAAGAAAATTGCACCTCAGTATAGTGTCTGACATTAATACTGCAAAAAATTGAAAGGATGTAGATCATACCTATATTCATCCTCAATGATTCAGGGTCAAAGGCCTCTATGGCCTATAATTATCCTCTACCATGTCCTACACCTCCATGAACCATTTTATGGACCACCTCCGGTGGTCGTGGTAACACCTCAAACCACCTACCACCTTTTTCTGCTAGCACATCTCCTCTTCCACATTCTCCATTTTCCGAACTCCCCGCTCCAAACGCTACCTCCTCCATGGAGGCCTTTCATCTGACAATCTCTCAGTAGAGCCTTAGGTTAGAAAATCATTATTAAGATATCCCTGGCCATCGTAAGTGGAACACATCCTCTCCTATAGTTTAACTAATCCTCAGTGTTGATCATACACTTTAGGACCATATTCCTAGGACCGGGCATGTGTATAACTCATACATAGAGATCATATCATATGTCATCTTTTTGTTTCTATAGATTCTTTATCTTCATGACCACCCCTATGAGCTAAATATTCCAATATATTAGCCAAGAAGTTCTCTACAACCAGATCATTCTCTAGTACCCCTATATAAGAGGGAATTCATAAAGATGCTACACTTTCTCTAATGTATCATTAGAGGGACTCCACAAAATTCTGAGGTATGAAAAATGAGTCTTGAATCATATCCATTGAGTAAAAAATAGGTCTTTAAACCTATCTGAGTACTCCTCCACATTAATGGTACCCTATCAAAGCTACAAAATCTCATGGATACTCATCGATCTCAACGTAGCTGGGTAATACTATTCCATGAAGAGTCGATCAAAATCCCAAAAAGTGTTTGTCACCTCATCGTGGGTTTGCGTCACAAAAATACTTTATTTTCAAGACAATCCATCAATAAGGATCTCTTCAAGGAGAACTATTAGATCAGGATGATTCCCCACTTGGCGGAAAACATGCATCGCTACCTCGAGCCTGTAATCAGCTACCTATGGGTATGAAACACCCTAGTAGCTCATTGGTCACTACCATTGGAACATGTGAAGTGAACTCATCCTACGTGTATCCAAGGTATGAATTGGTGGAATTTTTAGCTTTTCAATGGGCGCTGGCTCAACTGGTGGGACACTCGGTGTAATTGTCTCAGAATTAGTTCCCTCTACTAAAGCCTTGTTATGGGGTGGAATTTCATCACAATCTTGGTGTAGAATCCGGTCATTCTTTCATCATGTATGCATCTTGAAATAGAATCAAGACACACCATAATAAAAAATTATATTTGGGGAACTGACTCAAGAAGGACATGGAAGACCAAAACCCAATTCTATTTGATTCAGGTACCAGTTTTTCCCCTATGGATAGTTTCAAAATGTACCTAGTCAAAAATAAGGTTATTAAATTCCTGGTGAATGAATATGTTAGCTTCCGCACCAAAACGGGAACCATTGGCTTTAGTTCCAAACTCGAAACACATTTTCATCATTTCTATGCCAACCAACCATGTCATTTTAGTGGGATATGTCCAAAAAAACATCCCAAGTAATAAAAAAACATTCATACCAATCTTTCATGACCCTAATTGAGATGGGGCTCAAGACACAACTACCCCAAGACCGACTCCATATGCTAGGGGTGGAAACAATCATTTAAGTGACAACTATAATTGTAAGGGCCTTTTCCTAATGTACCTGTATTCACACACCCAAAAACACCTCTATGTAATAGTACATAGATATAAAAAACTGGAATATAAAATTAATGCATAAATTTATCTCGAACTATAGTATAATAATAAGGAATGTGTAGATGAATAGAAAAACACATTCCCACCAAAATAAAAATGTAAAAGAATCCAACCTTCTCTGGATGAGGGGATCTTCATCAAAAGTGACTACTAGAAATATCTCTGGTCTATCTCCGGTAAACTCCGTACTTGGTCTAGCTCATTATTTTTTTCCTTCCTCAGGACCTCTATGGACTCTGTTTAAAGGCATGTTGTATGAATAATATACGACATGTAGAGGAAAAGGTGGTGCAGGTGTTAGTATAAAAATACTCAACAAGTGCCCCAAAACACGAAAGAAAAATGGGGAAACTAAAAGGTGATAATCTCCTTGATCTAGCTAGAGGGAAACCTATAGAGTGAGAAACACCATTACAAACCAAATGCAGTTGTACATGACTCATCAGCTAATTCAAAAGAAGCCCAAACAATTGATTAATGAAAAACATCATTTCCACACCTCAACCTAGAAAAACATAACCTCATATAATCATAGGGGGACTCAACATAGTGAGTAAATGAAATGTATGTTGATTTTTTTTCACCTCCGGTGGGATAGTGATATCATCCATCCATGAGAATCTAAACACATAAAGAATATGGCATACCATATACATCTTTGGTTCCCATGGAAGGGGAGTAAACAAAACTAAGGTGTTGGAATGAAAGAATCATGGATTCTAATTCCATAATAGTTATCTACCCAAAACATGGAAACACCACAAGGGCTCTAAGAAACACCCTATATACTCATCACTTACTCTAAGTCTTAAGAGGTTTCAACCTCATATTCAAAAATAAGGTTCTACTCAAAGGCTCTAATGGTATCATGAAATATGGAGAACACACTCCATGAGAACGACAATAATAGGTAGAACTTGTCTAAGAGATACACTCTATTGGGAACAACCTAATAGGTGCACCTCTTGTGTCAAGAACTAGAGTTCATTTCATCGCAAGCATGCACCCTGCACAAGGCTAAAGAAACGCATGTGGAGTACCAGTCCCAGTGTCACCCTTATAAACCACACAGATCTACAACATCTATTGGTCACTAGTTCAAAAACCCAAATCTGAGTCCCAATGAAGGATAAATATATGGTAAAAGATCTCTAGAATGTCCTCAAGTAGTACACAACATCCACTGCAGACCACACGTTGTGTGAGCCTGCCCATGCACCACGTTGTGTGAGCCTGCCCATGCACCAGGTTATGTATCCTTTCTACACAGTTTTCTAACCCATGTATGGGTACACATCATGTAGAAATGATAAATGTTTTGTTCAACTTCAATAAGACCTAGGATGTGTTTCTCCTCCACATAGCTTGACCGGCTCTGCCCCATAAGCATGTATCCCATTAGTCATGGCATGTTCAGAAAAAATTGATGTGTGGCCATGTGGTTTTCCCATGTCCTTGTACCAAATCATGTGTCCATGTGCTTTAGAAACGTACTTTTACATGTCCATGTTCTATCACACGGCTATCCCAATCCATGTTTCATGGTCACACGATATAGGGTAGTACATAGCTTTTTAGCCCAATACATGGCTTGTAGACCCCAAAATTCATTTTCCCCAAATATAAAGGGATAAAAAGTATTGAAATCAGGTATATACACCATTAAATAATAATTCAAGTTGGTAATCACATCAAAAAATTCCAAATTTACCCTGGTTTACCTTGAATCCTACAGATCTTCCTTGGTTGGATCTCTAGAAATTGTATTTGGACTCTAAATTCTTAAAAAAAATGTGAAACGAATTTGATTGCTACCAAAACACACAACCACAACCCTCAAGGGTGTAATTTTGAAGCTTTAAGTGAAGAAAAATTCCCAAGTCCTTCTACTTTTTGATTTGATGATGTTGTATGTTAAAATTGGGATATGCATCCCCTCACTGCTTCGATTTGGCCTCGTTTGGATCATCACAAAAGGGAATAGGGAAGAGTTTTTTCCTTGGGTGTGTCGTACAAATAATGTTTGAGGGGGGGAGTAGGGGAGGAATTAGGTTTGGTTTGATTAATTAATTAAATTATGATTTAATTAATTAATCATGCACTGAACAGCCTCTCATCCCACCTGTGACCAAAACTCCTAGTGTGGAAACTTTATTTCGTTCCTAGGGTAAAAATAATGTTCTGAACTCAACTAAGGTCTCCTAAATTTTAATATACACTTTCATCGGTAGATATTCATGTTTTATTTGATAATTAATTTGCGGGAGAAACATATTTAATATTTTTAAAATCACCACGCTGAGGGTCTCTGGGCTCCAAATTCCCATGCTGACTTAGCTCCTGGATTCAAAAATATTCCTTGGTATTTCCCAAAGTCTTACAGTTCTACAACATATGTGACTACATATCATACCTCATTTCAGAACTTATATCATTAATTTTTAATTATTTTTCATATAAAATAATTTATAAATGGCATACCATGTTATCATATTGTATCTTTATAAGAAAAAAGTGCATTCAATGAATGTTTAAATAACAAGTCTAGTCATGTTAAAATAAAAATTATCAAATGGAATTGGTAGTTAGACACTTGGATTATGTGTTACAGGAATCCATAATCTCATGTGATCTTTTAGAAATTAATTATTTTTCCAATTCCACATTAGATATTAAATATTTTATACCTTGTAATAACGTGATGGGTGGGTACTAATATTAATAAATCACAATCAATTTCACCATGAAAAAATTCAATGAGAAAAAGGTATCAGTAGTTTTATTAATAAAATTTATAAGAAACTGTTATGAAAAGATAGATTTCCTTGGTTATGAATAGTCATTGAGGGTAATGGATTTCCTCAAAACTGAATTAAGTGGTTCTTTATATAGTTTTTTTCTATTTTTTTCATCACATAGATCCTTTAACGAATGTGGGTCCATCAAATAAGAATACTAACCGTATTTTTCTCATAGAGCATCTCTTTGTGACTACATGTCTTTCAATGTCTTGTTTTTATCCCTATGCATATTTTCTTTATCAAAACAAGCTCAAGGTGACACTCCAAAACATGAACCTCAAATGCATAAACATTACTCTAGAAACATAAAATCCATAAAAATTAGTTTTTAATTGGGTATAGAATATTATTATTCTTGTGTTTAAAAAGAATAAAAAAATAGAAAATTATGTGTGAATTTTTTTAATAAAATGTTTAAAAAAATATTTTGTTATGACATAGTTACACATTGTTTTAATACTTTATTTCATCAACTTCATGCCTATTATTATTTACCCATGAATCCTTCCATGTTACATGACATGGGATGGATGTCACTTGAGATTATGATTCATCAGTATATATTTTAACAATGAAACATAATTATGTTTTTGTTTCATATCACATAAATTTTTTATTATATATTAAAAAAACAATTTATTTCAATAGAAGTGAACCCCATCCTTGTTTTATAGCAGGATATGTTGCTTTGGGTTCATGATGCTTATTTTCATAATTTTTTTTCTATATCATAAATTATAAAAAAATATTCAGAATGATTAATAAACATAATGTAAAAAAAAAATTATCGATAAAAATGTAACTAAAATTATTCTTCCAAAAAATAGAAAGTGTAAGAATTCAATTTTTCTTGGATTATCATGTTTGTGTAACTAGTGGGTGGGGGTATACCTTCCACTCATCATCCCAAATATGATTCTTCTTATAAATTTTTAAAAAATTCTAATGGGTATTTCTAGTATTCATTAATGTGAAATTAATTTAAGAATCGCCATATATAAACATAATATACATGGTATAATAGTGTAAAGAAACATTTCATTGATTTTTGTTATTAAAATAGAGAATGTATATCACAATGTTACAATAATATTTTCACATACTGTTATCTAAAATATAAGTGAATCATGGTTCCACATATCTACATCAATAGAAATCTACATTAAATTACTAACCATAAAGTAAATAATAAAAATGGATATATTGTGTTTAATAATTTTTCTTTGAATATTCCATCAAACCTAAAATTTTAGAACTTTTCTTCTCACATTAATAATTTTTATAAGATCATCACAGAATGATGATTCTATTATATTTTAACCAAATGTTGTTCACTTTATACAATTTCCTTAGTTTCGGCATTATTGATATGATTTTCCTTAGTATTGGAAGAATCATCTTGCATAGAATCCATTATCTTCAAATGTAGTAAAACATTTAATCTAAATTTCTTAAATTCACTAGTGAATGCATAATATTATGAGTAAAAAAATTATATTAAAAATATTTACCAGTTCATTGAATTCTATTTTTTAATAAAACAGTTTATGGTATTAATCCCATCTGTTGAGTATCCATATCCCCTCATTATGGTCCCTTATATCATACCTGATACCATTTATATTGGGACCTCCATGATATGATTATAATGTCTCAATGAAAGTGTCATTAATGATTGAATTTTATTTGATCCTACAATTGTTTTATTCAATAAAAAATAATTGACCAATTTCTATTTTTATGTACTATGATATAACTTTATTGTGTTTCCAAGGATTCCATCAGAAGAAATTTACTCATGTATCCTTCCTTACTAAAATTCACATTCATTAATCACAATTCATCAATTTTAATTGTTCTCTTTTTGTCAACCCTTTTGGTACAAAAAATAGACTCTTGTAATGTTTTATAATATAACTCTCATATTCATTTTTTGATAAAAAATATTTTTGTAAATTGAATTTCTAACCTTTATACCAAATACATGAATTGCTTCTACCACATGAGTAACACTACTATTATGTGTCTTACTATATTAACCTTATAATTTGTATAGAACGCCTAACTATTAATTACATAGATATTATAAGATAATTTTTTTTACATTTGATCCAATGGATAGTCATTAATGTTATGCTAAAAATGAAATCAAATATATAGATAACTCTATAAAAATATAGTCTATAAACCATATAATAAATGGTTTACTATGTATATTCGATATCTATCATTTATCCCTTGATTTATTAAAGTGTCAAAGAATTAATTTTGGGTTTAGTGAAATTTATACACTATTAAATTAAACAAAATGGTGTTAGTGCTCCTAACCACTACTTTTAATTGTGGAAACATCCCGTTTGAAAATCCCTTCACCCAGAAGGCATCTATTGTGATAATATTTTAGTATTACAATTATATCAACATAATTGAGGTATTTAGTACAAATTTCAATATCATCTCAAAAAATATATCACTCTATAATAATAGTTTCTCATCCACTTTAATTTTTTATGTATCCTTTCAAAATATTAATATACCATTCAATGAGGTACATCTTTCTGTAATTTACAATACCAAAGAGTCAAAACACTCTAACCACGTGAATCATAAATTATACCATTTTATATAATAATAACAGTGATAAAAACATCATAAATTCACTTAAAATGGAATCAATTTACTTTTTTGTAGTTGGATGCTTTATGAGGTATATAAATATACTATATACTACCTAAAAATGAATTGAATCCTGGTTAATACATTTCAACATTTTTTGGAATAATAAAATAAAAAACCACAGGATATAAATCATGTATCAAACCATTATAGTCATTTTATTTTATTCCCTTTCTCTTTAAACTATTCAATTACATGATTCATTTAATTTGATTAATACCCCCAAAATAACATTTAAACCATTAATAAAGTTGTAAAAATGATTTCCCTCTTCTGTAGAAAGAGTGTAAGCCATTGTTGAAAGAAACTATTTTCTTTTCACCCATCACAGTTCCAAATCATCGCTTATTCTCATTTTCATTGGTTCTATCCAATGTTTAGATCCATATTTTATTTTTCTACTTTCATTTCATAATGAAAAAATAACACTATCATAAATGTTATTTTCTACATACATGACATCAGAAAAAATATAGGAAATGAAATTTAAATATGATAATTCAAGAAATAAATAATTTCTTTTTCCTAGCCACATTAATATGTTTTTTTGAAAAGGTTTTACCCAAAATTATTGGAATTTTATTTAATTTTTTAAACTGTACTTCACAAAACAATAGAGAAGGAGTTGTCCACTATTTAATATTCTCACCAAATAATTTCATCTAGGAATGACATTTATATCATTAGGTTAAAAAACAGTGATTCCAAGAAAAATACTATCTTCGAGGAATGCTTCAACCTAAATAAGTGTGTAATTTGTTTACAAATAAGTCAAATTAACATTTATTTAATGTTATATAGTAAAAAATTTACATATTCATGGAAGTCATTAATCTTCCTAAAAAACATGGATCACAATGTCAAATAATTATTTTAATGAGCATCATAAAATATAACACATTAATCGCACATTAATATCAAATATTCAATAAATGGGGATAAATAATCATCCATACCATTACTTAGTTGTTTTTGTACCAGTATAAGAAGAGGAAACATAATTTATTTTTGTTTCATACCTAAACTAAAATTCAAGATATAGTTTACCCATATAACTAACCACATACTATGAGTGATACTTTATACTCTTAACAGGTTCATTATATCTATAATATATCACAATATTTAGATATCAGGGTCATTTTAAATTTGTGATACTTGTGATTAATTTTATTCCACTAAGGTGATTTTATTTTGGGATGAAGCTCCTCATATTGTATTCTTATGTTTACATGTTTTTCAATTTCATTACGGTATCCTCACTTCTATATAGCCTTATAGACCTTATAATGATTCAAATGCATCATAAAACTTTCCAAAGTCTTAATTCATCTATATTGTATCAAGGTGCACCACACTTGGTGAATTTTTTAACTAATTCATGGTACTTTTGAAACAATATATAGTAATATAGATATAAATGTATTAATTTACAGATCATACCCCATGGAAATTAAATTTTTAAGCCTCATTAATTTAATAAGGAAGTGCATTATTTCTTAGTAGTATATCATTAAATATAGAATGTAGTTCTATAAATCTAGTGTCACTCTATCTTTTTCTATGTTTCAAATTAAATTTCATTAATATGTATAATAATGTTTTATATTTTGTTCAAACAGTATATAAGAGTATTCATATATCTTTAACTTCCAAAATAGCTTTGGAAAATTGTGAATTCCAACTTCAACTAATATTTCAATTTTCTCAATACTATCTATATCATCATTTTTATTTGAAATTATATCACATGTTATATAAACCACATTTTCATCCCACTGTCAAGAAACAATCAGATCTTCCCCATATGGAGTACAAAATTTATAATTTTGATATATTTTTTAATAGATCAAGTATTATTCTAACTCCGTTGGAAAACTTTTTCTTCAATAACAACAATATAAGCATGGAAAATGAATTGAAAAGGGTCATATCAAATCTATATTGAAAAGTTGTTGAAATTTGTGTCCTTATACTCTATTTTCATACGATTTCAATCTGTCTTTTTATTATTCAGATCAATAGAATTTGGATTAAAATAATCATATTTAAAAAAAATGAATAACTACACAAATGATATGCATATAATGTATCATTTTTTACATGTATAAATTTTATAATGTATAACATTATAAAATTTGTAAATTATAATACATTCATATATCTACTATATAAAATAATTGATATAAAGCCTACGTTTTATAATAAATTGAAAAATATTTTTAGTTCATATCTATATAAATGGAATGAATACATATTAATAAATAATGGATGTGACATTCGATGATTAAAAGATGGAATTTTCTTCATGATATGGTTTTGAATAAATGGATATATATTTCAAATAAATGATCATAATAACTTTTGTTTATTTGGAATTAAAAAAGAAAATATTTTATGGAATAAAAGGAACGATCATGTGTTTAAAATGAAAAATAGAATAAAATATCTAAATGAGGTATTTTGAAATGTCTCTAAATAGAAGATAGATGATAAGACCAATAGTTTTGAACAAAAAAAATTTGGTCAATGAGATTAAAATTTTGATAATGGTTATCAAATCCATTGAATTTTATAAATCAAGTAAAAAATATTTTGGTTTTCAGGAATATAATGAGAATAATAGATAATAATAGAAAATATTTTTATTAGAAGAAACTTTGATAAAGGTCATTGCTTCCACTGATTACAGGAACAATGTTAAATAATAATTTCCCAAACATATTGATTCATCACTCAATAATATATAATTATATCTTGAAATAACATTTCATAGAATAATGAAGTGATTTATTCAATTTTATAAATAATCAATTTGGATGAAAAATTGTTTAGGAGTAAAATATAAGATAAAAATTATAAATTAAGCATTGAAATTGATGTTATACAAATATATTTAAAATCCCCAAAAAATACGTTTTAAGATAACATGATGATTATTTTTACATATTTTAATATAAAATTTTGTTTAAATAATTCAAAAAAGTTTCAACATTATTTTTTTCATTTTTTAAAAAAATCAAAATAATAAAATTCTAAATTAGATTTTTTTTCTAATAGTGGTTAATTAATTTAAATTGTTAGAAAATTCTATGATTATTCATGTCAGATATCAAATTTTTATGTGTTACATTATGTAAGGATCATTTTTTTCAAAATTTCATGTCTTTGATCTCAATCACATTATCATGTTGAATAATAATATTGAGTACACACAAAAGGACTCAAATTCAACCACAACAGTCCCAATAACCATTGAAAAGTGTAGTCTTAATTATTAAAAAGATATAGATAATTATTATTTTTTATAATATAATTTAATGATGAGAATAGAGTTTTTTTAGTAATTTTTTTTAGTAATTTTTTATTATTAATTCTAATATATAAAATTCATATACCACATAGTTTTTATTATTTGTTAATATTAATATATTTAAATAATATTTTTTATAATACATATATAACTATTATTTATTTGTATTTTTAATAGTTTTTATATTTTAAATAATGTGATAACAGGGTTAATTATTATTATAATTTTAGAGATGGTTTAAAGTTTGGTTATTTCTCATGAATAAGAGGACCATAAAAAATAATTTTTTTTGAGTCGATCCAGGATTTTTAGAGTTAAATTTGGAATAGAAATAAAAAATAGGTATCAATATAAAATTGTAAAAAGAAATAAAAAAATTAATACAACTAAGTTGATACTATTTTTTGAGTAAAACCATTAAAAATTATGGAATTGTCTAAAAAATCAGTTTCATGTGATCAAGTGTGGGAAATGTTTTTAATATGAAAAATGAAATAAAAATGTAAAAAATTAGTAAAAACTCATAATTAATTGGACGAGAAATCCTTAAAAACAAATAATGAATAGAATAAATTTATTTTTGATCATCAATTCATCCTAAAAAATCATTTTTGACTACTTTGAAGTTTTCTTTCTTTGAGATCTTGAATGATGTGATTAATAATGCAGTTTGAAATCATTCATTTAAAAGAGAGAAAGGATTTTTTCATCATTAAACAAAAATGAAAAAAAAATACTTATTATTTATAAAAGGAAAATAAATAATAATGAAATATTTTATCAATACATTACTTATAATAATGAAGGTGTATCATTATCAGTGATAAGAAATCACTAATAAAGATACCATTATCAATATCACTGATATAATCACCCTTTATCAGTGATTACAATAGTGAAAATTAATATTGGATAAGTGAAAAAAAGTAAAAAAAGTACCTGGGAAAACTATCTAAGTGCATGTTCAAGGTTCATGGTTTTGGATAGCCATGTGGAAACTATGTGAGATGGGTTTGTTTCTTTTTGTGACAATTTTAATGATTTTAGCATAGTTTTTGAAATAGTGTGTGTCACCAAGAAAAATGTTTTGATGAATGGGTTTGGGTCTAGAGGATATCAAAAATCTTTTTCATTGTTTTTTAACTATTTGGTTATTCCCAGGTAACAGTGAACATTGTTTCTCAACGCATAGTGGCCACCAAACCATTAGTGCATGGTTTTTCTAACTATATGTCCAAACCATGTACCCCATATATGTTTCATAAAATTTATAATTTACCCCAATTACCATGGGGATTTTTAAATTTAATATCCTACTAATAACCTAATAATAGGAAATATCCCCTCCATGAAACTCTATAGGACTCTCCCCTTGATTATTTGGTGTTTCTTGGTCAATTTGGTTGGATCTTTTCGACGTATGTTTAGATATCCTCTCGATTTATCCTCTTTTATATAGTTCTCTCAATGATATCTTCTCCTATTGATCTATTAGAACCTTGTGGGGATGTGATTGTTAGATCAGGAATTATTGGTGTAGAAATTATGAACTTATTTATAGTTAAAGGTCTTTGAGGAATGGGTCTCTTATTCTCCAATCATTGATTTCAAAGGCATCGACATTTCCTAAATTGGTGAGGTTGGTGTCTATATCCAATGTATTCTTTAGTATAGAAAAATTAAATGTTATTTTTAAAACCTTTTATTTTTGAATTTGAATATTATTTGTTTGTAATTGTTATGGGATAAATGGAAATCCATTATTTTTACTCCCACTTTTGTGGGGATGAAAAATGTTGTGAAGTTTATTATATTTAAAAATAGTTTTTGAAGACATTAAGCTTTCAATTAAATTACACAGAGATAATTTCAATAATGTTGGGAATGGAATCTCATACACATAATGGTATGATTTGGAATACTTAAATTACCTTTGGTTATGAGACTTGAGAGTGATCTAGGATTAACTATGTCAACTAGATTTCCATAAATTCCCTAGTATGATAGTCACTATATTTTAACCCATTTGTGAATTATTTATAGTCATTATATGGATTTTTATGCTTTATTAAACTTTTATTATTGTCAAATGATTCCTTAGTCTTTATATATTATATAATCAATAAATTTTTACTTCCATATTCATATTTTATATATATATATTGTTTTTAATGTTGAAATCAGTGTAATGTTTTATGAAAAAAAAAATCATATGTTTTACTTCCTGAAACTATTTTTATGTTAATTTTGTAACTAATAGTTTCATATTTAAATATTTTTTTAAAATTGATGGTGGTATCTTACTGGGTGTTTCCTCACACCATACATATACCTTTTACCATATGTAAATTTGGTTTTCTAGGTCTTAGTTAATGGTAGGGAATTATGTAGCTTGGTAACTCCTCCTAGTCGATATTGTCTTTGGGTGGTTTGGGATGGTTATGAAAAATGTTCACATGGAGAAAGATTCTTGTCTCGTGGTTTTCATGTGTTTTGGACCATTATTCTCTATCATTTTATATTAAATATTTTTTTTAGACTTACTCTTTCAAATTATGTTGTATTTATATTTTTATATAAATCTTTTCTACATGAGATGTGTCTTGATGATGTTTAGGGTCAAATCATTCATTTTTTTCCTATTTTGATACCTGAGATATTGTCATTATCCCATGATGGTAAAGAACATTATTAAAGATTTATGGGTTTCCATATCATGTGATGGGTTAGTTAGACATATTATGGTTCAATAAAAATTCCTATCAGATCCAAGTTTGATATCTAATTTTTATTGAAATACCTTGCGTATGTGGTTGGGGTGTGTCTTGGTGTAGTGAAAGAAGATAGTGGACTATGGATCTCTCTAATTATTAACTCATGGGAATAATTATAATAAAAATTATCTCAATTTGGAAACAATTGTGTATTATCTAAATATTTTGTTCAACTATCACTTCAGTTATTGGTTTGTTATGTATTTAGATGATAAGAGTTTGATGTAAATTCTCAGTAAGATGGGAAGAACATAGAACATAGACAATAGGTTGAATATCTTCATAATTACAATTTTGATATTTCATATACCCTCATAAAATGTAATGTACTTACCTATGCATTGATCATTAATTTCCCTAATCAATCGTGAAGTAATAAATGCAAGAGTAGTCTTTGATGAGTCTATTTTCTAGGATGTGTGTGGAAGTAGAAGATGATGATGGGAAAGTGTTTTTGTCTTGGGTGAAAGATAATTATTTATTTGATGATCATATTCTTCTTGGAAAATAAATATGAAATTTTTTTCATAGTTTTAGTAGAATACATTATATTGTGGAGAATTTAATTGATTGGTCATGTCTCCTGATTGTGGTTTTATTTCTCGAGGTAGATTGGTTATTCTGACCACTCTGAGGAATATATTGATGGATGGATGAAATTGATCGAGTTTTTCATTGATCCCAATATCTAAAAATGTGTATCATGATTAGAAATATTGTTATTGGTGGTTGGGGAGAAATTGATTGATTGAAGACATTCTGTCATGATGCCTTAATTTCTAGAAGATTACCAAGGATCACCATATAACATCTAGTATATTTTATGTCATGTCCATTCTAGTATTGAAATTAGATGATATATCCATGGAAATCTTGATTATACTACCTTAGATTCCTGGTGGAAATAATGATATTTAGGTGATCATCAATCAACTCCCTAAATTGGCTCATTAAGTTCCAATTAAAGAGTTCGTAAAGGTAGAATATATCATGATCAAGTATGTATGATATATTTTGAAGCTCAATATAGAACCTTATTTGGTATTTGATGATAGAAAATAACTTTTTACAACCATATTTTGGAAGGATGTTTAGGATTTTATGGGTACCCAATTGAATTTGATCATGAAATATCATCTTTAGAAGGATGATCATAATGAGTGAGCTGACTTGATTATAAATTATATGTTTTTGGATTGCATGCTTTATTTTTTTGGTTTATGGTAGAGGAATAATACCTTTATTAGATTTTTATATAAAAAAATAGATAATTGGTATTTATTATTAAAATACCCTTTTAATAATTATTTTTAAATCCATGTAGATCTCATTTGTGTTGGGAAGATCTTGGTGAAAGGATACTCATGGGACTAATCCTTTTTATGGAGATGTTAAAGAATGTATAGTTGATCCAAACATGATAAGGGATAGCTCAGAGTCACTAGAAACCATATGATATTCATTTTCATCAACTGATGGTAATTGATGTTAATGATGAGGTTTTTCCCAATGATTTCCCATAACTAAGGAATCAACTCTTTGGAAAGTAGGGTAAGTTACCACCATGGTATATTGGGCCTCTAAATAACATTGAACTAATTATAAATATGGAATATATTTTTAATGTACCATATCATTTTTAAATGATTAAGGATGTCTTCTATGTTTCTCAGAAGAAGAATAATCAACCATACACTTCCAATTTGATTTAATGGTAGGACGTTGAGATTTAACTTAATACATCAGTGGTTGAATAACCATTTCAGATTTCATATTGTAAATATATACTCTTGCATGAAAAAAAATACCATCAGTTTTTGTTTCTATGGTACTATTGATGGGGTAGCCCTGATATTAGGAATTTTAAATCATTGGTGATATAGAAATAAAACTCACTTTTTATGAGTCCATAATTTTGATAGAATTATGGGGGTAGAAAGTCAAATGGTATGGAGAATTTTGAAACCTTTTGGGTCATATTTGTGTCTTTTTATAGTTCATTTTCATATACCTTGTCTGGTTCGAGGATTTTCTAGGTTTCAGGGGTCAAATTTAAAGAATGTAGGAAAACTAGGAAGGTTCATTTTTTAGGAACATGGTTAGGGATAACCATGTGGTGACTAGGTGATATGGATCTATTGATTCTAGAGTTAATTTTAAATATCTGATCATGGTTTATCAAATCATGTGGTTTATCTAGAAAATAATGCGGATGAATTGGTTTGGTTCCAAATGATGTAACAATAATTTCACATAGTATTTCTAATCATTTGACTTTTCCAATGAAACTATTATATTCAATTTCACATGAATAATGGCTACCACATGGTTAAAAATGGGTTTTCCAACCATTCAACATAACCATATGTCTCGTATGGTTTTCATAAAAATTAAAAATTAACCTAGTGCCCATGGTTTTTTTAGTCTAGTCTCTTCTTATTCCATCATCATCTCAAAACCATCCCCTATACAAAGCTCTATATGACTCTATTCTTGATTCCTTAGATACTATCGATCAATTTGGATGGATCTCTCTAAGTTATGTTTGTATCTCCTCTAAATTTATGCTCTTTTATTTAGATATAACTACAATATCATTTCCCCTTTATTTTTCAGAACCCAATTAGGTTCTGATGGCCTGATCTAAGATTGTGGGAGGAGAATTGATGATGTTATTTGTATATATATGTTTATGAGGATACGATCAATCATATCTCTTCATTGAATTTGATGGAATCAATTTTTACTTTGTTTTAAAGGTTTTTGTCTATATCCAATGCATTATTTCTAATGGAAAACATAAACAGTCTTATGAAATCCTTTGATTTTTTATATGAAAAATAATGGTTTGATATTATTATGTAAAAAAATTAAAATCCATAATTTCTAATCAACCTTTGGTGAAAAAGGTAAATTTTTAAGGGTATTTGATTTAAAAATAATATATATATATAATTTAAGGTTTCGATGAAATACTGAAAGCATAATTTGAAAATATTGAGATTAGATTCTTCTATATGAAGTAGTAAACTTTTCTATGTGGAGAAGAACTTAGGTTACATGTACTGGTTGGAACTTAAGATTTACTATTTTGGTTAGAGTTCCTTGGATTTTTAACTATTTAGGGCACCATATTGCAGCCCATTTCAACATTTTAGTAGACATTAAATGGATTCTTATACAGTAATATCCCACATGTTGTATTATACATTGATTTCTCATTCATTCACTTTGATTTAATCAGTCATGTTTTACATCCATATTCATAAGGCATATAATATTGATTTTTATTAAAGGAAAATCATTAGAAATTTTTTTGAAACTAGGTTTTCATATATACAACTTCATGAAAATAGTTTTGTTTTAATGTTTGAACTAATAGTTTCATGATGAAACAATATTTATAGATTCATGGAGGTATCCTCTTGGGTATGTCATCAGACCATAAATATTATTTTGGGTGTATAAATACTAGGTTTTGTATAAAGTGGAAAAAGAAAAGTTCATCATTTAGCTTGGTGTTACCACCATGTTAATGTCTTATTCTATAGTTTTGGCATGTTTTTCATAAACCAAACTGTGTTACCAAACTACCCAGAACCTGAACCAGTAATGAAATGGCTGAAAGCAGGTTCTCAATCCCCAAGAGCTATAAAAAAGTTTATGGGAATCAATAATTATCTTTTGGAGTGATTTTTCCCACAATAGAACATAAACAAGCTAACATGAATAAATGAAATCTTAGTATTCCAGTGTAATTCCACAATAAAAAAATATACAAAAGTATGAAAAAAGGTGTATAGAAAACAAAAAATCAAAAAAAAAATAATAGAAACAACCCCACCTTTATATGGCATGTATTCACCTCCAAACTCATACATACTACTAATGAGCCAACCTGCTTCCTCTCTATAGCCCATTTAATTTACGTGTATCAGACCAAACAAGATCTACATACACCCAATGGTGTATATAGGGTGTCAAAAAAAAATCCAAATGGTATACAATTTAGTGATTCATAATTATGATTAAAAAATACTAATTATTCGTGAGAAAATAAAATATATGGTCGATAAAAAAAATTAAACATTTCAATATAAAACATTGAAATTCACAACTTTATACACACTGTAAAACAAAACATTTAGCCCAGTTTTCAAATAATATCCATAAATATTCTATATTAATATTTAAAATAAAATATACATAAGAAAATATCCCCTGATTCACATTAATTCTATGTTAGATAGGATCTTCATTCCATTACTATGATACGTAGGTCACTGAGGAAGAATGCTACCCCATTAAAAGAGGCCCAGTGGTAATAGTTCACTCCCCAAGAGTGGATCCTTGCAACAATATTTGAAACTTGGTTCAACAATTTCACTATAAGAATATGTATATGGGGTGATAGTTAATCCCAAAGGACGGATCCCTACCACGTCACATTTCAACAATCTATTAACCATGTAATAATAATTCAAAGTTAATTCCATCGTTTAAAATATAGGAAATAATTATCCAAATTATTTCTATCTACAACACCAATGGAGGAATAATTCTTCATAAATCTTACCAAAAGAAAAAAATTTCACAATAAATTCCTCTTAAAACCATTTCAAAATCTATATTCAAGATAAAGTTATAAACAATGTATTCCGTCAATTTTTGAAACCAAATCCAAGAAGTGAGAAAAAAAGGTTTAATGAAAAAATAAAATTCATGAAATAACCTACACTGAAACACCGGTAATATCAACACGTTCATAATATCCAATATCCATTATGAACCAAGGATCCTAGGAATTGGGGAATGAACCAAACTTAAGAAGTCTCAATCAAGAATCTATGAATTATCATATTCTAGAATAAAGGAAAAATCAGAACCTCTTATCACCACAATTCCCAAACAACCCAATATGAGGATTTTAGATTCGGGAATGATTCTTCAATTCCATGAAAAATCTATAAGAAACCCAATTACATTATTCCACGACACTTAGATATAGACTCAACAGCCCCAATCAAAGGTTATTTTAAAGTATAATGGAGATAATTTAAAAAAATCAATGAAAAATGAATAAATTATTCATTCCATTGAAAAAATATATCCTAACCCCAAGGATTTGTTGAAATAAAAACGTAATAGGAAAGGAATATCCAAAGCCTAAAATAGGAGTCTCTTAAGTGAATCTCCCTTTCCATAGGAATAAAACTGGGGAACAAATGGAAGTATCCGGTTTTGAAATAAAAACTCGGATTGGTTAATTCAGGTTTCATGGTTTGAAAAATTATTTACCCATTTTTGGGATTCTTAAGAAGCTTCATAGTTTGGTGAAATGTATTGAAAAAATGTGTTTCATCCAATTGAAAAAAAACTATCTGATGTTGCTTGATATTTAGAATAAGAAATCATGGTTATGAAAAAACATGAACCTAACCTTGAGCCCTTCTATGGAACTCCCAAACTGGTTGGAATGTTTCTTTGGTTAAATTTATGGGTATTCTTTAACCGTGTTCCTAACCATTCATAGTCATAGAAAAATCTATGATCAAAAAATTTTCAAATGAAAAGACCTAAAATATACACCATGATGTTACAAGTCTCTCCACCATATTGATTTCTTACCCCCATAAGGATATGTTTAATATATATGATCCAAAAAGAGATAATTCCATAGGTCCCTTATCATATATGCACAATCTCAGATATCACGTGATTCTAACCCATGTATCCACAGAAATAAAACTAGTTGTATTGTTTTTTCATGGAAAACCTTCACCTGAAAAAATAACCTGAATTAGTTTCTTGATCATAGACATATCATATTCTATGTTGAGGACTTCCAAATTTAGAACATGTGTCGGGTTATGCTAATATTTGGAGATATGAAACATGAAATATGTTGTGTATTTAAGACAAATAAGGTGGTATAGAAAATATATATACCACATTCCTAATTTTTTTTCAATGATCTCCAACAGCCCCACATATCTAGGGGTATGTTTTCCTTAATTCCCAAGTGGTGGTTGACCCAACCATGGAGATATTTTTATAAAAACATGGTCACAAGAAAAAAAATATCCACATGATGACAATGAAAATACACATAAGACTTATAACAAATTAGATCACTCACCGAATGATATAGAATCAATTGGACAATCATCATTATTTCCTAAATTAATTGTTGTTTTATCAAATAAGACTCACTAATCTCAAACCAATAGAGAGGTGAATCATTAAGTTTTCTATATTAATCTTAAAAATTTGTTATCGTGATGGAAGATTGGTAACTATTATTGTAAAAAAAACTCAACCTATCTCAAATGGATATCATAAGAATTTATATAGTTTATGATATACACATGGGGATTATCCTCCAGTATTTGATTAACCCTTTCAATCTTCCCATTCATCTAAGGATGATGTGTTCTGAACTACATAACCTAAGATACATTTTTATTAATAGGACCTCACAAAACCATTTTGTAATAAAATAATTTCTATTTAAAATAATTGTCATAGGATCCTAATACAACCTTATGATCTATTTTAAATACAATGTTCCCATGTCCTCCACTATGGTGGTGTCATGGATCTGTATGAAATGAGAAAACATGGTGAACCATTCATTCACAACCCTAATGAAATTATAATATTGGGGAGTTTTAGGAAAAATGATCATGAAGGTAAATTATAACCCATTCTATATTCATATTGGAACTACAACTATATGAAGAAAACCATAAGGATTTGGTGGTAATTGTTAATCTCCTATAATGTGTATCATCGAGAAATGACTTCATCTATTTCATGCTTCATAATAGGCCACTAGAATATATTTTTTATATTATAAAACATCATTATAGTTTCATGGTGTATAGTAGACAAATAGATTGGAAAATCCCCCACCATGGACTTCCTCATAGTTTATTGAAGAATATATAATTTTTTTGTAGAGAATATTAACTTACATAGAGAGAAACCTCACACTGATGGTATCCCACACATAAAAAATATCTAACATTAGGGAACTCTACATCATACTAATACTACTTTTAAATCCTCTCAAAATGAGAGTATTGCAAACAAAAACAATAAATAACAAAATCATACTCCTACTTTATAAATCCCATGAGCATTTAACCTAAGAGAAACATCAATTTATATTCATCTTTTTCTATTTCTATTGAATTTGAAGGATACTATTTAAAAAACGGTGTCAACGTATAGGAAATTATAATATTGGAAAACTATAGGTATTTACCCCATCATCTCTGTTAGGGATTCAATTTTTTTGAAAAATATTTAAAAAAACCACATGTGATCTGGGTAAATGATAATATTTTACTTGAAAAGATAATTTTTCTAAATTTTAAGAGAATGAACACTAGAATTATGTTTTAAATAAGGGAAGTATAATTCTTATCATGAGAAAAAAGATAACATGATTCATAATATTCCACATGATCTCCATGAATAAGGCCATATCCCAAACTTACTCCCAAATAAGCACAATAAACCATGTATCTATTTCTATCGTTTGGTGGTGTTATATTCGATGATATGGTCAAACATTTCTTCATTTCATCAAATGATTCCTCAAAATTCCTATCACTAAAGAACATTATCTCTTTATGGGTGAGAGCAGTCAAAGGTGAAGTATGTTTCATGAAATACATCATGAACCAAATATAATTTCATATGAACCCCATGAAAATTTAGATCACACAGACTTTGTTTTGGTTCTTCCCATGACATTTCATCCATCTCCATTTCTATATCAACATAGATACCATTTTTTGAGATCGTGTGTCCCAATAAATTCACTTCACATGTTTAAAATTATAATTTTGATAATTTTCTATATAGGAGTTTATCCATAAGAACCCCTAAAACATATATCAAGTGATACACATGATCTTCTGCAATTATAAATTACATAAGAATTTAATCGACAAACACCATGAAAAGAGTGTTTAGATATTGGTTGAAAATCTAGCTAATCTATTCCTTGAAGACAAGAGGAGAATTAATTAGGCTAAATGGAATCAAGAGTTATAAAAATTGAAAAAACCTGCTAAAGTAGACAGTGATTAGAATATATAACTCCTTGATTCTGAGTTGTTCTTAACCATAATAAAGTTAAATATTTTGGAAGCACATTTTTCCATTTAATGAATAAAGAAACATCAATATGGGTTAAGGAATATTGTTTTTTGAACATTAATCGATTGATAATTCAATAATAAATTAATAATGAGAGATTTTCATTAAATTTCTTGGTGAAGTAAATTGGTTCTTCCAAAGGTCACACTCTTGGGACTATAAATCCATTGGCTCTAAAATATTCCAACTAAATTTTCATTACATTCAATGAAGTTAATGATATGCAGTAAGGTGAGATCGATCTTATTTGAGTTCCCAGCTATAATTCAACCAAGAAATCAACTTCCCTTTATAGAGTTAATCTAAGATATTCATCTATAAAAACCTTAAAAAAGTTATATAATAGAAGAGTAATATTATCCTAGAATTATTCTTGACTAATCTTGGAAATATAAAAAGACACTAAACTACCAAAATTTAAAGGTGCAGGTCCCTCCCAACTGGGCTTTGGGTCCCATTCACCATGGAAAAAACAAGAGTTCATATCAAGGATATTAATGTAAAAAAATCAACAGTGATAATAAATTTATATTTTTTGAGCATTTAACCAATCCATATTCATAATGACCTCAAGGATTCTAAATTGAGAACCATATAAACTCAAAAAATGTCTAAATTTCAAATAAACAAAGGGTATGAGTGCCATTAATAACCACAATCTTTATTATTTCCAACAAGTGTCTCCAAATATATTACAAATGACATGATTTCCATTATATGTTTTAAAATAACCACCACATGATTTGACTTAAAATATTGAGAGGAAATTTTCTTTAATATTAGAAGTTAATATAGTCAAATTAACATACATGGTACCATCCATGGTTGAAAGACCCACATCAACATTAACCGGAAAATCCTCAACTATGTGTAACATCAACATTGTAATGTATTGTGTCTAGAATCAGGTTTTTTAAGCATCTAACTACAATTAAAATTCTATATGCTCAAATTATCCAATTTTATATTGAGGGTAATAAAAATCATTATTTCACAACTATATGTTATAACGATATCCACATGAGTCACATGGATTTAGAGGCATGGAAAAAAAGTGATTTTTGTGTCCTCTCAATTCACATTGATAATAAGTCATTCTTATAAATACTAATAATGGTGCTGGAAAAGGATTTCCCAAATCACTATTACTATTTCGTTTTTGAAACATTATCCCCTTCCTCTTCCCCTTCTAATAACCACTAAATCTACCAATTGGGTTAAGAAAAACATTATTAGGTAATGACATACCATCCAGGTCAATTCCCACCAAAAACTACATATCCATCACCTCAACATCGGTGGTACGATATAACACTAATACATAATATTGTATATCATTTCATAGACCCATATAAAACCCTGGATAATTTAAGATCCCATTAAACACAAGATTAGTTGAAAATAGAGGAATATCAGTCAATAAATTAGCATAATCTATCATGGTCTACATCCATTTCTCAAGGATGATGAAGTAACTTTATTTCACCTGGGTAATAGTATCTATGTTTAATTTCTTGATTAATATTTCTTGATGAATGTAAACCCCAATCACTCATTATTATGTGCCGAAAAAACAAATTCTAACTATATGATTCTCATTCATTTCATCTTGAAGACAACACACCAAACCTTGATATCATCAAGGGTATCTAAAAAAACAAATATTCGTTATATATTTCATAACAAATACACCTCCTCTTGAGGATCATTGTTCACTTGTAAAGATGGTGGGTTAAAATGACGAATCTTTGAGGAATGACACCTATCAGTATCCTCTCGAGTGTCAACCACTCTAACCTGAATAGGGGAACTTCCACAGTTTATTAAAGATGCAATATATAGAAATTTATAAAAATTACCATTATGGTTATAAGAAGATATGTTCTATGGAAGTTTGATCTTTAAAAAAGGTATCTTCGTAGATCATAAAAATGTGATAGCAATCCTGTCATGGGAATAACTATGTAATGTATTTGTCATTCAAAGCTTTATGGGTTTGGAAGGATATTATTAGTGGTTGTAATGGATTCCACAGTACATGCATATCCATTGACTACTCTCACCATGAAGAGGTGGAGTTATTAATGAATACAATGTTCTGATAATTATTCAATTAAATAATGTGTCATTTGACCTCATCACTGATTTTGACACTACAAGAGTCTGGATAGGTGTATTTGGTTTACTAAGATTATTTCGTCGAAGGTTTGGGAAGTCTCCCTATATAAGAAGATCACTTGGTCTCTTATGGATCAGATCAATTTCAAACTCACAAGAGGAGTTATTCAAATAGTTATTTTCAAGTCACATCTGTTGTGAATTCTCATAAAAGTTGGTGACATTTACTTTTCAAGGAAAATTTTATTTTTTACTATAATTAAAATAGTTTTGGGTATATCACATATGAAAAATATTTGAATCTATAATTAGAATTATTGGTAAAATGACTAAAATTGTTTTAATTTTACACAACATATACCCCAAGAAGTGGTTATGTGATTTTTGAAGGCCTTAGAAGGAATCTTCCTTCTCATGATATGATGGAAGCAATGGATGCATTCAACATTCTAGGATTATTTTATCAAATTCAATTGGGATTCAAGGAGGAGAAGTATGTTTCAATTTTTTCTAGTGTTCATTTGATACAGTATTTCATTGAGATGATTCTCTCAGATTATTAGAAGGATGAAGAGTTAAAGAAATTCATATATTCATAATATAGTGGGGAGGCCATCAGTGATAGGTCTCTCTCCAAGTAAGGTATCATTTACTTCATAAATCAGTATATTGGTATGTCGACTATGAGGTAGGATCTATGGGATTATTTTCACCATTCATTGTTGGATTTCAACCCAGTCACTATAATGTTGTTTTATGACATGGAGCATTAACTTTGGTGTCCTGATATGAATTAGGTAATAACAAACCTTTTATCTCAAATTTGTATGTGTCACTAGATTATGGATTAGAAATTAAATCCTTCTATTTTACATCAAACTGTCCCCAAGAAAACATGAAAATGGAATGATATATAAATGGATTTAATTATTGTTTTAACTTATACTTCCCAATGTTATAATTCCATTTGGGTGATGATTTATTGATTGACCAAGTTGGATCATTTTCTACGAATTTATTACATGACCAATGTGGAGGACTAGGGAAAGTTGTATGTGAAAGATATCATAAGTATAAATAGGAATCCTATATCTATTTTCTTAGAAAAATCCACTTCCATCACATAATGGTTTTTCAATGTCCTCTAGGAGTTATTGGGAACTCAGTCTACGTTGAAAATGGCATAAGACCCACATAAGGATGGGTAGAGAGAAAGAGAGAGTAAAATATTGGTGATATACTAGGTGCCTATATCTTGGACTCAAAATGTTCTTGAGATATCCATTTGGGTCTGGTTGATATTACTTATAATAAGTGTTACCATTCAACAATCATGAAATCACATTGATGCTTTGTATAGTCGACCTTCCAATTAACCTCTATTTTTTTCAAAGATTTGTGTGGTTTCCATGATTGAAATGAAGTTGGTTTAGAAAAAACAACAATGACATAGTTTTTTTCAATGTTTTTTTTATGTCAAAAAATTTTACAAGTATTATGTGGATCGTTTTCATTGTCTATTAAATTATTTAGTTAGTGATCACGAGTTTTTGAAAGTCTCAATCATGATTGGTCACTAATGGATTATGAAATAATTGAAAGTGACCCCTTGATATGTGGGGTTTTTGAGATCATTTAATGGTTTATAAATGTATAATATCACTTCTCCTTTACAATATAGTTTCTTTTTATCTACAACATTTTTCAAGTGTCATAACAAAAAAAGTTTCATCATAATCCATCACATGCACTAAATTAGTAAAACCATGACATAGAACCTGATATGCCTATGAATAGTCAACCACTTTAGGTTGTCGATTCCCAAGTGAATGTTCAATGAAGAAAATCAATAATTTTTGTTTTATTTTTGTGGAATTATGCATCAGACTCATATGAGACATGGGATAAGGAGTCTATAATAAGGGAGTAATTGGGTTAATATATTTGGGGATCATCATTATTTCAGTCAGCATTCTAGTATAACAAAGATATTTAGTTAGGATAATTATCACATCATGATTTTTTTTTGAGGTACTTAAATCTATTTTCCATGACTGTTTTATATTTATAATGGGTCATTTTGGTTGAAACATTGGATATTTTAGAGATTTCTTGTAATGTCAATTATTAGGATCACAGTTCGGGAAAATTGTATAGGTCATCTCAGAAAACCCTGAAACCTATGTAGAAGTTATAGAGGTGGTCACAAAGTTAGGAAAATGGTTATTCAAAACAATATATCCTTCTACTCAATATGATGAATCATGAGATATAGGTATTTCACAGATATGGTGTATTATATCTAAAATAGCATTGAAAGACAATGTGGCTTCTTCAATATACTAGAAATGGGTCCATGGGTAGCACAAGGTTAATGAAAATGTTTATCCAAACCATGTGATGAAAATTATTTAGCTTATATTTTTCATTTTAAGACCTAATACCACTTTGTTTTCCCCATTTTTTTTCTGGTTGAATAGTATCTCTATCTAAGATTATCTTTTTTATAGTTTTTAAATATTCATTGACTCTTTATGTTCTATATAAATTGATCTTTGGGTTTTGGATCCAGTTTTTCAAATGTATACCACCATTATTTTTAGTTAATCACAATTCTTCTAGATCCCCTCCATCCTCCATTAACTGAACCTTAGATTACGGATATTAAGACTAGATATATGTGTTGTGGAATAATATAAATTTGTTTCTTATAGATCGGTTATGTAATTGGAAGGTCTTTACTAGATCTCTAATCCTCTTAGTGGGTTCTTTAGGAATTGTGGGGGTAAGTGATTCCTTTGGTTTCCTTCTTTCAAGAAAGTGATAATTTTGAGATTCTTAACTTGGAATTCTTAATATGGTATCCTTCCTGAATTTTTAGGTTCCTTGGTTTGTCCTGGCTTATGGATTCCTTGTATGTTTTTATATTACAATAATTCCAAGGTTGGTGGTTTCGTGAATTTTCATTGTTCATTAATCATTTTTTACTGACTCTATGAATTTGGTTTCTAAAATGGTTGGAATACATAGTTTTTGCCTTTATCTAGATGTTGTATTTTGAAATTTATTTACTATTTTGAGTTGTGAAATGTGGTGGTTTTTTGTATGGTTTTTGGAAATGGATTTATCCCATAGTGTTGTTATAATAAATTTCTTTAAAGTATGGTTTGTATGTTTTAAAAGATGAACTACCCTTTGAATAATTCCAATATGGTAAACACATTTCTGATGGATGATCAGTTTGGGAGAAATCCTCAATGATAAAATCATACCATATATACATATAATGGTAGGGTAATTTGTGGACCAGGTTTCCTAAGTTTGGTAAGGAGCCACTCTCGATAGTGAACTCATACCCTGAGGTCTATTATATTAAGGTAATGTGCATAATAGGCATTCTACTAATCACTATAATGGAATGATAATCCAAATTTACTTGGAAATTTTGTGACTCTAGGGCTTGTTTTCCATGTTGATTAACTTTAAAACATTTTGTTTGGAATGATTATGGAAATTATTTGACAACCTGTCTTATTATTGGGTTTTAAAAAGTGTGAGAATAGGTGATTTTCCATGTTTTATATTGAACTATGTAAAGTTGTATCTCATTAACTAATTTTTCTTACATGATCAAAATTGGGCTATTTTATAAATTCATCTTATGAAACACAAGGTAGTATCCTATTGGGATTTTTTCTCAGAACCTATAATCAAATTGGGGTGTATACAGATCTTTCCTATTCTGGTGTGAGTAAATGCAATTTGTCACTACGTGGTTGTAGAATTTCTCAATAGAAAGGTTTAGGATTATGGAGGTGACTACATGTCAAATGGAGTTTGTGTTATCAAAATCCCTTATGTGTCGGTTTGAAATGGTGTTTTCTTGATACATATTGGATCTTAATTTGGTATCTTTTCTGTTGTGTACATGTATTTCACATCAAAACTACATTTATTCATGTTATCCTTTTTATATTCGGTGTGTAAAAATAATTCCCAAATTTTGTTATTAACTCACAAGTTGTTTTTGAGAGCTGGTTGGGATCAAGAATGCCCCTCAGGGCAAGGAAAGATTGGTTCATGTTTCATGTAGTTGGGTAACCCAAGTTGGTTCATGACATTATTTGCTAACAATTTTATTTAAATAAAAGACTCAGAAAATATTATTGATTAAAAATGAATAAATAATAATTGTAAAATGATTATAAAACAGAAATATTAAAATAAAAAAGATTGAATATTAATTATACAAACTAAAAAGATATTAAATACACAAAAAAATATTAAATTGAAAAAATATTTAAAATTAATAATTTTTTAAAAATAAATAAACAATATTAAATATATAAATATTAGAAATGAATAAATATCAAAAATAGAGAATAAAACGAATAAAAAAAATTTATTACAGAATATCTAATAAAATTTAAAAAATTGAATAAATTAAATAATATAAATATATATACATATTAACATTTTCATTTAAATGCAAAATAGTTACGATTAATTAATAATTGGAAATGAATAAATAATAATTGCATAAAGAGTTAAAGATAAGAAAATACATGTCAAACCCCACATACATACACATCCATACTAATATATACACATACATTCATGTACACACATACATATACATACACATATACATACAAAAAAATGCATACAAACATATACATACATATTTGTATACAAATATATAGACATACATACATACTTATATAAACATACATACAGAAAAACCCATATATACACATACTTACACATACATATATGTATTCAAAAACATGCACATACATACAAATACATACGTATACATACATTCATACATACATACATACATGCATACACTTGCATATACGTACATACACGTCACATACATATACATCCACGTATACGTATACACATTCAAACACTTGTAAACACATAAATACAAACAAATAAACACCCATACATACACACATACATATTAATACATGTACTTGTATACACATACATGGGCACACATACACTAACATACACATATGTACACGTATAGACATATATGTGTGTATACATATATAAATAAACAAATAAATACATACTTGCATACACATACATGCATATATACATAAACATATACATACATAAATACATATATACATATATACATACTCATATACATACATAGGCACAATCGCAGAAATATATATACATACATACATAGATAGATACATACATACATATATATATACATACACATACATATTTTATATATATAAATAAATTGATCTTCCATTTTTTAGTTATTCTTTTCTTTTTCTGTATAGTGACTTCTCAAACCATATAAAACTTTTTTCACCAAACCAATATATATATACATATATATATATATATTTGTGTGTGTGTGTCTTTATAAAATTTTAATTAAGTATATTTATATAGATATTCTACAATAAATATATGTTTATTTATATTTTTATATTTTTTCATATAAATGTAAATATATTATTTTTACATAAATATTGATTAATATATTTAAATATTTTATTAAATATTTTTATAGTTTAATATAATATTATTTTATAAAATTTATAAAAATATAGTTAATAACAAATTTTTATTTTAATATGATTTATATTTTTAACTAGGTATTTTGTATATCAAAATATAATAATTTTATTTATTTATTTTTAAACGTTATAATTTATACTCTAATGTAATAAAACAATCTATAGTGTAGATACCCCTTTATTAAATGAAATTAAAATAAAAAATAAATGGGGAATGGGGTCTGATAGGGAAATTGTTCCCTCAATCAGTAAAAATTTAGAAATAGAATACCAAAAGCTAAAAGTTAAAGAACATAACTAGAACAAAACAACCAAATCATGAGTGCTTAAATTATGAAGGTATCCCAAACCTCCCCGACCAATAGGTCGTTATCCTCAACTCCAATTTTTAGTAGGATTCAAAAATTTATTTATCATTAGTTCCACCTTTGTTGGGGACATCATCAATGTCGGAAGTCACTATTTATAGATTAGAAGTCACATCATGTTTCATTCTGAATTTTCCATTAACCAACTCTTCTCTTTATCAATAAAAACATTTAGAGAGCAATGAATGTCTTGTTAATTAGAGAGAGAGGGAACTGAATTTTCCCCATACTATAGGGTATTTTAATTGAATATAGAGATGAAAATAGACACACTATGTTATTTACCATCAATATTCTTGATTCAGAATCCAATTTCATTGAATATCCATGACTACAATAAATAGAATCCATGATGAAATGTTTCTCTAGAGGCATTGGTTATATGATTACATACTTCTAGAAAGAAATTGATGGATCAATGTCACTATTTAAAGAATTCGTAACAATTTGACCATAAAACTAACATGCACATACTAATAGTTTTATAGAAGGACCAATCAAATTTTTGATAGTAGTAATATATTTTTATCAAGAGGTTACCTTACACAGGGACAAAGACATATCCCTAGAGCTAACTAAAATATTATTCCTATATGTATTTTGTTTATCTAATATAAAAAAGATTTATTTATAACTATATATCCAAACATGAATTTTTTTACTCGTATATTTTTGTTTTTGGGGAAAGTGGGTCAATGGTATAATGATTAGCCTTGTTCAAAGGTTTGGTGCCCAAAATAACCAAAAATTGTTCAAGAACCAGCTTTAGACTAGATTGAAAATTCTTTTTAACATTTAATTCAATATTCATAGATCCACTCAATTGAGTATTTTATAGGATATATCCAACTCTACATCTCTGGGATTCCTAACCAAAAATCATATAATGTAATAAAGATTATTTAATATTACCTCATGCGAGTATTTTCATTGGTTTTATTGTAATTTATGAAACCAACTTCATTTTACCTTTCTATTTCATTGAAAAAATTAATTTATACACCCTCTATAAAATATGACCAACATTCCCCAATGAATATAATTAAAAATGGTCTAACCATCTCTATAAGAATCATCACATGTTTAAACCAAAATACTTTCGCAAGTGAATACCAAAAAATAAATCCCCACATGAGTGGTGTAATTTTCATCGTCATGATGTTCCTAGGAACTAAGAAATTTACCCAGCTTAATGTCAATTCCTTCCACTAACTACAAACATTTTTTAGTCAATTGAATTGGATACTTCGAAGGAAATTATTCATTTTATACTTGTAAAAAATAACCTTCACTAACATTCAATTAAAAAAAATATTTGTAACATACTCCTATGTTCCATGACCACTGAGAGGTTCCAAAATCAGAGGATTCTCCACTTGATCTCAATTGTTTTCCCCAATATTCTAGAGGGAACTGAAATATAGTGATAATTCAAGGTAGTAATGTGTGGAGGTTGTAACCCCCCCCACCCATATAATAGTATAAAATAATTGAAAAATAAACCAATAATCATATATACAATAATTATAAGAAGAATCAATAAAAATTTCCTGCAATAATAATAAATTATGTGAAGGAATATCGTCATATCAAAATGAATACCTATTAAGATGATCATATATTCAGAATAAATAAAATAAAAATTAAATAAATGTTGCTTTATTATCATCTCAAATTCATTTACTAGAATCCAAATGTCATCCAAGAAATCCAACCCAATCAAACTACTCTAAACCTTTACCCAAAATGATCCTATGATTAGTGAAGTCTACTTAGATACCCAAGTGTCTAGTTTTCCCGAGTTGGGTGATAGTATAACTAAGAAGGTAACCGCTAATATGGTCCCATATATTACTAGTAAATGCAGTGTAAACACATGATATTTTCATAAAATAAATATAGTTGTGGAAGAGAAAATAAATAATCATTATCAATCATTGAGTCATATTTGTGAGGTCAAGATTGACTCAAACCTACTTCATCCCATACTAAAGTGACTTTGAGAATATCATTGAGAATTGTAAAGTAAATAACATCCAAATCTATTTCATTAAGTTAATCTTGACAAAAGGATATGGGTGGGGGGTAAACACCCAAACCCACAACTATTTTATCTTATTATCTCTAAGGATTAAATCTAAGGCATCCCAAATCATGTTACCCACAACTCTGATGCATGGAATAAAAAATCATGGTACATTATCTTGAAACTGAGGATCAAATCCAAGGTATCCCAAATCATTTTATATAGTCTTGACCCAAAGGATAAAATCCATAATATCGCAAATCTCGGTATATTATGTCTCTAAATACCTGGAAAAGAAAATCGTGGTACCCGGGATCTAATCCAAGAAAATACAAAACATGCATTAAAACTCACCTAATTTATAAGAGCATATCCTAACTAAAAAATACTTTTAATCATCCCGAATTCAATGATCAATGCATGGAATCCATATACACACATGTAAACAATATTATACTCCTCCGAAAATTTATTATGTACCCGAAAAAAATTGAATTAGTGGGAAGATTATCTCACCCAAATCATCTCATATAACACATCTTGATGTGGTATCCCTCCTACCTAAACTGATCCAAAATTTAAGGTTATCCACACTGGTTCATGACATATCCTAATTATCCATAATATTATAAAATCATCAGTTCAAGTATTAAGGTTAAAACCACCATCATCACTCACCATTTCCCAAACACATCCTATCTTCTGTTAACATATCATCGGGGTACTTTCAGTGGTCCCCTAGGTATTATCATAGTGAAGAAACCCCCACATGGGATCCTCTATCATGTTAAAATATTTTTGGTAAACTATTTTAATTCCAAGATAACTACATCCCCTAACATCATCAAAGTATCATTGAGGTTTGAATGGACTCCTTGTCTAGTATTGTTAGGTATATGACCACTACCTCATCTTGTCTTCCAAATCACTCAATATTAGTCTGAACACCCAACATATTTATCCATCTCAACATGTTATACCCACCTAGGTAGTCATGTATTAGTCTTATAGGAATTCTTTCTCCATGGTAATATTATAAGTAAAATGGAACTAAGATACCACTTAGTATTCACATGTTATACTTGAACTAAATATCCTTGTTCATTATCTCACTCTACTAGGATGTACCCATGGGAAATGATGTTAAGAGAAACATCATCTCAAAAATTTCTTTTTTAATTTAATTCACACCCCTCAAGATCTAGGATTCATATAACACATCATAATAATCAAGCCTCTAATCATAGAATCTGAGGAAATTAATTTGGTTTCCATGGCTCTTTCATGGCCCATGACACATTTTCCAACTCTAGTATGGTAATTCACTTTTAATTAAACAATTTATATAATTAAATAGGTCGATCAACCTCATTAGTGAGACCAAATGTATCACATTAATATAATAAAATTCACAATACCAAAGCATTTGTATGAGGGACCCCCTACCATAAAATAAGCTGTTTAAAATTTTGATTTTGGACGGATAACTCTCACCCAACCTCATCCAAGTTCAATGACCATCGACCATCCCCGTTAGGTCTTATATAATTCCATGATTTAATAAAATAAAATTTAACAATATTATATAAAATTAAGAATTTTAAATTTGTTAAAAATAATAATTTAAATAGGCATAAATTCCTAAAATATCATTAGTCAATATAGTCACACAAAAACTTTAAGAAACATGGTGTGGTCAACTCATGATGCACCCCAAACCTAAAAAATACAATAGTACCAACTATTATTACACATTTAATAGAAATTTTTAAAATTATATAAAAAACCATAAAAAACATATGATGACATACATTAACGGAAAAAAGTGTGACAAAGTGAAAATATTATAGTGGTTCTTCCAATGTATAATCTACAACTAATCTCTATCTAACTGGGATCATTCCACTATTCTCTAGTGAATCCATTGCCAAACGATGAATCGAAATCCAAAAAATCTGAAACAATGGTGGGGAAATAAGAATTAATATAATATAATGAATATTATTTTATTCAATTCCATTAAATCCAATATCAAAACCCATGGATTAAGGGTGTGAAAGAGTGAGAGAAGTTTGAATGAAGCCTCCATGCACACTCATGTTAGACCCCAAAGAAAGGGGTTTGAGGCCCCTTTTAAAAAAATATCAAAAACCCATTTCATGGATTAAAAAAATTATTAATTGGGTTTTAACCTATTTCTATGAGAACTCACAGTGTAAACACCATGTTGACTTAGTGAAAGGCTGATGTTGTTGTTTTTTAGCAACCCCAACCACTTTTTATTCTTATGATGCTCACCTGAATACCCATAGGATCCATCAACAACCCAAACATATAGAAAATAATAATTTAGGGAAGTAGAGACTATAAAATATCATTCTATGTTGTGATTCTCAAAAGAACCATCCACTAAAACAAAAACAATTTCCCAAATAATTTGTTAAATCATTTGGATATGAGGTATTACAATTTCATCACCATGGAACTTCTCATTCGAGATAAGTATTCGCATAAATTAAATTGAGCATACTAACCCAATACAGTGATAAATGTGTGATAAACTCACCGTTTTCCATATTTAAACTTCAAATGAACTATGTTTTACCACTCCAAATATGAGGCACAATATTTTCAAAAGTTGGGTCACTTCTCACTATCTTCATGGAAACCTATAAATGGTTCTCCACACCAACCATCTATCTTGAGGCACCACTGTGTCATCAAAAAAATATCATATGTCTTAAATTTCTACCCAAGATAATCCTTATCACATCAAGGTTGATCCAAATTGATGATGCTTCCCACTATCGAAACTACCAACTAGAATGTGTTATTTAGTTGTTTAATGACCCACTCAATGTGGTTTCCATCTCACCATACCTATATATATATAGATATACAAGAATAAATTACTATATTACATATCTGATTTGGAACTAAATCAGATGAGTCTCTACCACCCATTCATGGAGGCCGCACAAGTTATAATTTCCTCCAAATGTCCGAACCAAATCTCATAATAGCATTATTATACCAAATATATCATATCACGTACCATAAAAACACTTTTAATTTCATCCATATGTTTCGATTCCCCATAATGAAATTTCCTTACATTTCATCACATTATTCACCCCAAGAATCATTTCCCAAATGGCATGTTAACCCTTAAAACATGTCACAAACCACTATTCACCCCCAAAACCATGTTACGAACTAGAGTTGACCCCATGAATCATGCCACAAATCATGTTTGATTCCATGAATCTTCCTCAAATCATATCATGATAATTACATAACCAATTCCAATTCAGAAAATATAGCCAATACATCATCCAAACATCAAATATGCTATTTTCTATAGAACTATATACATTCAGGCTCATCTACTCACAAGAGTCCAAGCACCACCTGGACAATACAATAGTAATTATCATGACCTTAATAACAAAAGGGTTTCTAATACATGGAATAAACATGATGAATTACTACATGTGATGGCTTGATGCAGTTATCCCACCCATAACTAAGTGCCTATATAGATATTAGTTTATAATAATTCCCAACTCACTAAGAAATGTATCCTCTTAACCCACCAAAATTTATTTAAAATGAGGATCACTCCCTCAAATGGGAAATAGTTCACCCCCCTATATATGTATTACCATATTCTTCACATCAAGGACCACATAAACTAATTCCAATATCATATTTGTGTCACTCCTCTGGATCCAGGTGCATCCACTGTCAACCTATGGAACTATGCCTCCATGACAATACATGTTATGTCCTACACTCTGGTCGACCATCAAAAAACACCCAATTTAACTCCATGATCATATCACACCATAATGTGAAAATTACAACTATCATAAATCTTTATGTACCCAATTACATAAAAATATATTTAATTTTATCAATCCTTGGCTTGTGAAGGACCGCTCATAAAATTAGATTTCAAGAGTGTTTCATGTATCTAGTGTATATTAACTAAATTAAAACCATAATGAAAGGGTTTATTCTACCATAATACCTATTGACTTAGCCAAAATCTCAATACATGAGTCATTTCTTGTAACACCCTAATATTTTAAAAGAAAAAACTTAGGTTTGATACCAAGCACAACCCTCGACACCTAACAAAAACAAACCCAAAAAAAATATTATTTGAATATGACTTTTATAACCTTGTTGGTTAATTAGTTAGCATAAATAGTATTAACCCAATAATTAAATAAAATATAAATTACAAAATCAATATAAATTCATTTTTTAATTTTAAGGAAATAATTACTCAATTTCTAGTAATGTTATTTTATGCATGAAAAACTTATTTTCTTTAGAAATGATTTTTATTTATTACTAAAATTTAGATAAATTTTATTTTATAAAAAAATATCATTTTTTAAATAATCACATGAAAATTATATTAGATTGAAATTTTTAGATATTTTTGAAAACAATGAATTTCCAATTAATAGTTACACATACATATTCTTATTGAAAATTGTAATTTTTTTCAATAAATTAAAAAGTTTTATTTTTATGTAAGTATTTAAAAATAAATTTGATATATTAAATTATTAATAATAAAATCAAGTTCATTGAAATAAATTTCATGATTTATTTTTGTATAAAAACCTTTCTATACAAGAAAATATATTTTCCTAAAAAATAGGTTTTCATCGCATTTAGAATTTTTTTTAAAATTAATTTTTACCACATACAAAAAATTAATTTGATAAAATGGATTCCATATTTTTTAATCTAAAGGTTAAAATTTTCTACATAGGTCCCTTTATTTTTGGTGAATATTAATAGTAACCTTCGTAAAAATTATCACCTGAGTAAATGGTAAATTGAGTTAATCTGGGTTAAAACTAAGTGATTATAATATAAGTTTTCATCCTTACTCTTATTTTATGAAGGAAATTATAAAATTTTAACCTTATATGTGAATATAATTTATTGTTTTACACTTTTTCATGAAAGTGACTGATATATGATTTAAATCAAGGAATATTACAAAATGTAAATATCATTGTTTTAAATGTATCTTATGTGTCCACATAGTAACCCATAAAACTAGTGATTTAATATCTATTGTTATTTTGATTTTAATAGACATATTTTCATGATAGAAATTTTTATATATTTCTTAGGTATTAAATAACTAACCTAAACGCTTATACAATATATAAAAAATATTAATTCAATTAATGGAAAAATAAAATTAATGATTTTAGAAATATTAAAAGTTATAAAATATAAATGATATAATGTGTATAATGAATTATATAGATCTATACAAATTTATTGGGATGTAGGAAAGTATTATATTATTATTAAACATTTTTCATGATGTTTTTAAATTAAAATAATTGAATAGTTTTAAAATCAAAATTAATGATATATTATGATAAATAATATTTCATAAAATGATTTAAATTTTTTATAAATGTTTTATTTGGAAAAATAAAATGGATATAGTTTTAAAATTCAACCAAATTCAATTTATTTTTTTTCTAATTTTATAGTGTCATTATTAACCCTTAATGTGTATAAAATATTTATATTACAATAATTTTCAAAAGGGTTAATAGGGGTGAAAATTATAATCATGGGTGAAAACATATCTAAAACATTTCCAAATTTAAGTTAATTATAATATTTTATATTATTATCATATTATTTTCAAATTATACAAACTTTAATCCATTTTTACATAAATTATAATTTATATTAATTTATTACTTTAAGAAATAACAAGAATTTCCCTCCCTTCACTTATAAAATGATCTCCCATATCTCAATTCTTTTCACCACTTTGATTCATCTATAAAAATCATCCCTAACCCATACCTCTTCAAAAAAATACCTAATAAAGTTCTATAGGAATTGGTAATTACAAAATACCTTATCTATACCCATTGACAATATATCAAAAGGATGTCTACCGAAGTAGACATAATCATATTTACCGAGTCCTTCAAGTTTATTTCTTCTTATACATCCTTGGAATTTTTGGTATCCATACTAATATAATATATCTAGAATCATTAATATTATTATTTTATATTATTATTATTTTGAAACTATATTCCATAATTTATTAAACCTATAAAAATTGAAAATAGTATTCATGCATGTGTACAGCTGACTATTTACGCGTATTGGTGTAATACTTTTTTTCAACACAATTTCACTTGAATGGCTTTAAAGATAAAAATAATGAATATATATTATACTTAATACATATATATGATTCAAGAATTAAAATATTTTATATAATTTCTTAGCTTCCAATCCATTGGAAAATGATATCGCCGCTCATGTGTACGTGTAGACCACCATCACCACGAAGAAATGCAAACTATTTTCCATTAATGATTTAGAAGGATGGTAATAATGAAGGAATTAACAAATATATGTGATATATATGATATAATAATGATTATTTAATCGTTAATTATTGTTTACCACACTTTTTTCAATCCATCAAAAAGTGAAAATAACGTTCATTCGTACGTACATCTTACCATCTCCATAAATGGTGTAATTTATTATTCAATAATTATATTTTATGGATTAATATAAATAAATCTATAATTAATATATATTATATTTGAAATAAATTTAAAAAATAAATTTATTATATAACGTCGATAAAAATAAATGGACCGAAACTACAATCCAAAACATACTTGAAAATGAAGCAGTTATTACCCAAAACCTTGATATTACCACAACATTATTTATAAACGGATGATAAAATCTTATAATTAACTCATATATGTTATGATAAATAGTATTATGGTTCATTAATAGTTTTATAATAAATATATATTTATTAAATAGAGTATCATACATGTACCAAAGAAAAGTGGACCTTCGGTATGGGTTTATTTGAAAAACTCATCATTATTTATGATTGTTTATGTTTAAGTATCCATTGGGAAAATAATTTTGTCTATCTATATTTAACACTATATATATTTTTATATTCTATGTATTTATATAGTATATAATTTTTCCTATAATTTTCAACTCTATAATTACTCTAGATAATGTTATTATTTTTCTAAGGAAAACCGACTTTCTTTTTCTACTTAGATGAGAATATGTTTCTCCTATATCCATATTTTTTATAAAAAAATTCCATGATTATTTTTACTAGTATACAAGGATTTATCAAAGATATATTTACCCATGTTGTACATTTTAAAAACATACTTAAAATTAATCTCATTTATCATTTTTTGAAAGAGATTCCTTTTGACCATTTTGTAAATTTGTGAAAGGAATTTTTTTAACATATATGACTTGAAAGAAAATTGACACCTTAATGGATGATAATTTTTTTAAAAATAATTTATAATTTAAAAATATTATTTTAAATTAAATGGTTTTCCTTAATATTTATAAATTTCATAAATATTATTTTATATAGAAAAATTGTATTCTCTTTAATAAAGCTTCAAGTGATCTTGTGAAAGTATTTTAATATATGGAATCATACATTATAGAATCATTTATTGTATTGAGATTATAATCTTGTGATACCATATTCATATTTCATTGGATGGTTTATCATAATATTTATTTGGAAAAATATTTATAGTCTGTATTTTATCTCTTCCAATATGTACATTTATTTATTTTTAAATAATTTTGATTATGTTATGTTGTTTAACCATATGATTAATGAATTTTACTTATTATGTGATTGGTTAGGACCTAAATTTTATAGCACGTTGATGCATAAATCGGTCTCATGAGACAAATAATATTATGTATTTGGTCTAGGTTGTACCCATTTATGTATGATATCATGGAAACAGGCCTTGACGGTATGTTATATATGTTTTGGAATGAGGCCTCGATGGATTGTTTTAGTTATCCTAAATTACACATTCCATCATTATAAAATCATTTTTTGTCCATTTTATTATTTGAATATTTTTTTATATCCATGGATGAAATTTTTATCTCATGTGATTTTATATATGGAATTATTTTACTATCATATATTTCCTTCCATAACATTCTTGCTTATTTAACTTCGGTTGTATTCAAACAATTATGGAGAATCTTATCTCACCCCTTTATTTTGTTTTCATTCTACAAGATACTATGAAATGATTAATGATTTATCTGTAGGGATATATTGATGGTTACTAGATTGTTATAAAATAAAATACTATGTTTTATTTTATGATTTCAAATATAATGTATAATTCAACTATGTAACCAGTTTTCTAATATTGTTAAACTATTAAGTCCTTCAGGATGAGAACTATTGTATCTTTAGACAATGTTGTAAATTAACCACTATATCCAGGTTATTGGAGTATTCATATTTTTCGTTGGTATCATATGTATTTTAGTATAAACCATGTGAACAATTTTTAGGAAAATATATATTAGAGAACATAACCAAATGAAGAACTTTGAGAATATTTCCAAAAAAACATGTTAATAATTTTGAAGTTAGTTATGAATAAAAATTTTAGTTCCTTGTATTTTTTCATTGGTAATTTGATTATACATTTTTTTTCCTAATGATATGATCTAATCTAGTATAAACCATTGTTTATAAATGGATCCCAGAGAATGTAATAGAAACTATATCAATGAACATAATCCATGTAGGTATTTACCTCTTATGTGAGATATTAAATCCATATCTAGAGATACAGTTGGATATAAACAAGTTATAACTATATTATAGAAAATGAATTATTTATGACTAATATCCATGATCATATAGATTAGTCTAATGAACGAAAATTCTATGTAGAAATATTATACCACTTTATGCGTCCAAAACATCTATCATTGAATTATACTATAGATCTATTTCTGGACAAGGAATGGAAAAATTTATTTGATAATATATTTCTATCCATAGGAATTCATGAAAGGGTTAAGGTTTTTCTAAATGTTTTTCATCTATCAATGGATATTAATCAATTCCATCCATTTATTCAAAACACTAAGGATGAGTAAGATGAATAAATCATTGAATTGATAGATTTTTATGTAAATTTTCATTGAAAAATAATCTCCTCAAGAACAATGAGTGGATGCGGAGGGATAACTCTTGAGTCATAGAATAAAAGTAGAAGATAATGTTGTTTAGTATGAAAAAAAAATTTCATTTTTAGAAATTCATGATGAGGATTAGGTATGTAATTCAAATAATATTATTGAGTATTTCATTGATGGTATAAATTCAATTATTCAAAGGTCACCAGTATCTCATTTATTCTCATCTAATGAGGATAGAGTATCTTATTCTATCAAGATTTAGAAATAATTATCCATATATTATTTCATATTAATAAAGAATGAGAATGAGAGAAAAGAATAGAAAAAATGGATAAATAGAAGAATAGAAAGAAACGTTTTCAAAAATGTTAAAATTGTGGAAAGAAAAACCCATGTACATTATTGAAGTTAGTGGTATTTCTCTTCAAGTGTTGAGTGAAATGTCATCAGGAATGTGAATGCAAGGGTAATAATGAGACCACCTTCATTCATTGTTTTAATAGAAAATACATGGGTCATCTTGAAAATATATTCCTTAGGCATAGAGGGAATATACCTCAAAATACGCTAAGTGGTCAAGTTCAATCGATTGATATTACTACTTCCGAAGTAGATTGATCAATGTTAATTTTTATTTTTATTCATTAATTATGTTGTAGAAGTATTATATCATTGTTATTCATCTTACAAGAAACATTGACCATATTTGTATTTTAATGTAGTAGTTTTTCTTTAGGGATTGAAATTATAAGTTTAATTCCCCTGATAACCAAGAAAAGTGAATTATTGGTACGGTGGTATTTTTAGAGAATTCATGAATAAGCGAAAGATAACCCTTAATATGTTCTTGTTGATATGATAATAATTTTTTTATACAATATTGAAATTGAACATGTAAATGAGATAGTATCGGTGAACTTGTTAATTTTTAGTGATTTCATGACAATGTAATTTATAATATAGTTTATAACATTTTTGGATCAATGAAATAAACTAGATAATATGATATTTTATGAGTTAATTTACAGAATATAGATTATTTTGACCGATGATTTTTAGTAATTACAATGTTATAAGAGAATATGTGATCAATTTATTCACGTACATTTTATGTGGAAGTTAATAGATATAATATTAATTATTTTTATGTTTGTTTTGAATTTGGATAGAAATATTTTGGAAGGGTATTAAGGTTAAACATTTAGGGAATAAAGTAAGTTCAAATTTGGGATTATTTAGGTTTTATAAATTAATTCATTTAGTTGGATAAATGTTTCCAAACATTTTGGTTTTTTAAAAAGTTATAGAGGTATAAGGATTGAATTATGGATATTATGATTCATAAAAATAATATTCTAGTGATCCATTCATAAAAAATTCATCTTGAATATTTATTTCTTGGTGTAAAAGATGAACTGGAAATTGATAAAATAATAAAAAAGTATAAAATTGTGATTATGATATAGAAATAAATCATGTAAATATATTTCCTTATGTTATTAGTCAATACGATAAAGGACTTCCTTAGCATCTGGAAAATGGTTTTGGAAAAATGATATCTTTTTTCCTTCCTGGTTTTGTGGTCGTTATCTTTCTCATGATCATTAATGTTATTATGATCAAATATATCTAACAATCACCATAATAATTTGGACATTATTTTTTCTTTTATATATATTTTTTCACTTCTAAGTTATGTTCTCTTATCAAAAGCCAAAGATACATCTTATTCCTGATAAAAATTATTTTACTCTATTTTTAAACGGATACTTTAATAAACATTTTTATGATGTAGATTTTCTATAATGGAATTTTAATATATCATACCATGATTACCAAACACAAGTTTAATTTGTGATTTTGAAATTTATCAAAGGGGGGATAAGGAAACACCCGAATATTTTAAAAGAAGTAAATTATTTTTGACAACATACATGACATGTAACACAAAACATAAACTTTCAATGGAATATTGTTTTATAAATTTTACCATTATAACCTAGCCATTAAATTGGATCGTATGAATAGTTTTTGATAAATTATAATATATATATATATATATAATGTACCTACTAAATACAAATGCATTGGTTAATACTGAGGATATAAGTACTCAATTATTATTTATATAAATTTATGGTTCAGAAATATGTTTTATTAAAAAATTATATTTATTAGTTTATAAAGAATATCTAAATTTTATTTTATTAAAATAATATAATTTTATATAATAATATCAAAATTATCTCAAAGTGATATTATCATATATTTCAGAAACGATTGGTTCTTTGGGGAATAATGATAATACTGATTTCAATGAAAACAATATTTTAGTTAAAAACATTTACATAGATCCATATTGTTTTAAAAATATTTAAATATTATTAGAGTTATATTATAATTTTATCAATTTAATTAAATCAAATTCATAATTGAATTTAGTATTATAATATTATTACATATAAAAAATCATTTTTCTAAAGAACATTATTCATCTATTTTTCTCACTTATTTTAAAATTAATTTATAACACATGTAAAAAATTTGATTTTTTAAAATAGATTCCATATTTTTGAAAAATAGTTTCTAATCTAGTAAATTGTCCCCTTTTATTTTTGTTCAATATAAATAGTAACCTTGGTAAAATTTATCTCCTTAGTGTAGGGTAAATAAGGTTATTGTAGGTTAAAACTAACTGATAAGGTCCTAATTTTTCATGCGTATTCTTATTGGATAAAGGGAATTCTTCAATTATCCTATTAAAATATGAATTTATTTTTTTAATGGACTCTTTTCTTTAAAAATGACCAATATGATAATTAAATATAACAAAATTACAAAATATCACTCTCTCAGTTTTAAATTTCTATAATGTGTTCTCATAGGAAAAATAGTTGGAAAAAAATATAAATAACTATTTTTATCCTAATAAAATTATTTTCATGATAGAAATCTGTTTATAATTTTAGGTATTAATTAATTACCATAAATTCTTTCACATCTCTGAAACAATATTTTTTCAATTATTGTAAAATAAAATAAATGACATCAAATATAATAAAAGTGATATAATATGAATGATTTAAGATTTCCAATTAATTTTATAGATATAGATGAAATTATATAAAGGTGTCAAAACATTATATTTAGATTCACCCTTTTTATCGATTTATTTAAAGTCAAATTAACATAATAGTGTTAAAAATGGCACTAATGATATTTTATAATAAATAATATTTTATTAATTGATATAAATTTCATAAAAATAATATATTCATCTTAATTAAAATTATATAATTTTAAAAAACAGCCAGCATTAATTTAAGTGTCTTTTTTCATGTTCTTGTAACATTTTTAAACATTAAGGATAGAAAACATTAATAATACGGTAATTGTCAAAAGGAGAAAGAGGGTGGGGTAAAACTAAATTGTAAGGGTGAAAACATAACCAAAACTAGTAAAAAATTAATTAATGAGAATATTTATAATTATCCTCATCTAATATTCTATGTCTATGAATTTGGCTCAATTTTTTCATGAAGTTTAATTTATATTAATTTAATTCTTTTAGAAATTCAATGAATTCACCTCGCTTCACTTATAAACGGATACCGCTTTACTCAATTATTTACACCACAAATTAGAAATATAATTTGACCAAACCATTCCCATTACTACTATAAAAATAATTCACCATGTTCATAATGTACTTTTACTTCCAAAAGACATTCTCTATGTCCCTTACGAAGAGATCTAAAGGAAGTCTATTGAAAAAGAGGTTATCATCTAAGAGAGTCCTTCATGTTTATTTCATTATATTCATCCTATTAAACTATTTTAACAATTTGAATATAATATATAACATATTGATAATATACTTACATGTTATTATGATTATTTTAGAACCATATTCTATCTCTTTTCCATCCTATGAAAAGAGAAAATATCGCTTATGTGTGCATACTACTTACCATATCCGCATTGTGGTGTAATTCATTTTTCATATCAATTTCACATGGATGGTTATAAATATAAAACAAAAGACTATATAAGATATTTAATATATAAATATTATTTTTAAATAAAATTTCATATATAATTTCTTACCATTCAATCTATTGTAAAATGATAATGTCAGTTGTGGGTACGTGTGGACTACCTCCTCCACCAAGCGATGAGATCTGTTTTTCATTTTCAATTTACATTGATAGTAATAAGTATATAATTAATTAATATATATGATATATATGATATAATAATTAGTATTTAATGTTTAATTATTATTTACCATTATTTGGTTCCATACATCAAAGAGGGAATACAGTGTTCATATGTATGTATGACTTACCATCTCCATAAATGTTGAAATTCATTTTCCCATCTATATCTTTTGTGGATTACTATAAATAAATATATTATTAATATATAATATTCTAATATAATTTTTAATATTATTAATATTATGGAACCTTGATAAATGTTAATGGGCGGAAACTGGAAAATGAATACATACATGAACAATGATGCAGCTATTGTCCAGAATTGTGATCTTAATAATAAATTATTAATAAATAGGTGATAAAATCATATATGGAAATCATATACAGTTTGATATATTATATTAGGTCTATATAATAGTGTATAATAACTCTAAATTGATTTTAAATGAGTGTCATAAATTTTTTATGTAAATCGGACCTGAGGTAAGGGTTTATTTCATAATCTCATCATTATTCAGGATTGTTTATGTTTAATTATAATTTGGGGAAATAATTTGACCTGAATATATTAAACCATATATATTTTACTCTAACATATTTATTTCTAGAAATTATATGTTCTCCTTTCATTTTCCACTCTTTATGTACTCAAGATACTGAAACCTTGTTTTTAGGGAAAACTAGATTTATTTTTATACTTAATCAAGACACTTTTTCTCCCATATCAATGTTTTCTTTCTAATGTTATAAATAATATTTTAACTATTCTACGATAATTTATAAGATAATTATTTAAAAAAATTAATTTAAAAAATATATTTAAAAGGAATATTCTTTTCATTTTCTGAATGAAATATGTTCTGGCCTCTTTATAAAAGTGTGAAAGTAATGTTTTTTAAACTTATAGTACATAGAAAATTTTGATCCACCATGACCACCTAATTCCTTGTAACATTTTAATAATTTCATAGGTATATATTTAATGAAATGGGGTACCTTAATATTTTTGAAAATGTTTTATAATTGTTTTCAATGTATTAAAATTGTATTTTCTACCAATATTTTCTTGTAATATTTAGAAGTATTTTAATATATATCAATATAATCTGTTGACTATTATGCTTAACTGAAATTATTCTATTCTAATAAAATATACCAAATTTTAATGGATGGTTTATGAATAGATTTATTATGTAAATTATTAATATTTTTATTTCTAGATCTTCCAATACAGATAGTTACATATTTTTTATGTCATGTTGATTCACTTATGTTGTTTATTCATATAATGAATGCATTGGAATTATTAAGTGATTGTTGGGGGTCTGAATTACCTATCCCCTTGATATATCAGTAGGAATCATGAGAGAATATATAATTGTTGTTTGGACAAGGCCATACACATTTTTGTAATATGTCTTTTCCTAAGGACTTGATGGTATGTTTTACATGTCTTGGCATGATTCCTCGATAGTATGTGTAAAATGTTCATAATTATGCATTCCATAATTATAAATTAGTCATTAATGTCCATGTGATTGTTTTTGTACATTTTTATATCCCATGATACTTTTTTATCTAATTTTATTATTTATAATGAATTATTTGAATATCATTTATTTCATTCCATATTATCCTTTCCCTATTTATCTTATATTGTATGCATACCCTTATGGAGAATCTCAAATGAAACCTTTCTTATTTTTCATTTCCCCGAGACACTGGGAACTATTTTATGATTGATATGAAATGATATATTTGGGAGGACAATAGTGTTATCAAACAAAATACTATGTTGTATTTTAATTTTTCAAATGTAATGGGAAATTCATGTATGTATTTATTTTTTCATGACAAAAAAACTATTTAGTACATAGGGATTTCATCACTTGTATATTATAATATCATAATGATATAACACCCAATTATAGGTAACTAGTGTCAGGGTATTGTCATATCTCATTACAATAAGTGCCACACACCGAAAAATCTAACCATTTTATATGACATGTCAATATCATCTATTTATATTAACCCTCTGAATTCCTCTTAAAAATTATCCATCTGAACTATGATATAGATTATGTCATGATCACCTACCATATGGGTGTTGTTATAGAACTGAAATCATCCATCCACACTCAAAATATGTCACAATATGAGTATCCAAAATCAATAAGTTCTGGTACATGACTAGTCATGCCCTAAAAAACAGATCATTTAAAATAAAAAACTAGCACTGAAGGTGTTTTACTGGTGAAAACCAATGGAATAATAATGATTAAATGATAACCCCAATAGAATCTCTTATGTAATGATCTCAAGGAATGTTACCTACTAGTTCCTACCACATTCATAGTATTTAAGTAATCACCATTCATGTATCAAAAACCTGGTAGTACCTCGCATGCATAGATATCATAACCTAAAGAATCGACACATGATTCTCACCATTAAGAAACTCATAATACTAAGCTAACCCTCATTATGGGTTACGCTCATATGTATCACATATCCTCTTATCAATATCATCCAAGTCCCTAATTTACCTAGTCATATCTCAACACCACTAGGCTATCCCACCAATCCCATAAATCATACCTCACTATGTAATGGATCATGATAAACACATATCTTGTCCCATATCGAATATTATATGGAAATAAACATTCCAAACTACCCACTCTAGGGTTCACAGGTCTGTATCTATATATTTGACATCACAAGCCAACTCATCAACCTACTCAACCACCAATTCTCATTGGGAATCTTCATATAAAACAAACCCACAAATAATAATAATAATCTCAGGTCAATCCACACATTGCATCTATATATGGGATCCATCCCCTCTAGGATCACACTCTCGTCTATTAGTACATGTATATATTGGATTAAACATATAAAAATCAATGTTTAGTAATTTCATAGTCATAACGATCAATTAAGTATAATTCCACCACAAATATATATGGGAAAACTATATATTTGTTTTTATTGAAACTATAAACAAATGAACTTATTTTATGGTCTATAAAATATCTATATCACCCTAAGGGGATAATAATGAAGGAATATTAATCATATACTGATCTAACAAGGATATCTGTGTATCCTGTACACTTAGAGACTATTGTTTTCCTTATCATGTATTTATTCACGAATCCACAAGACCTATCATTAGAAAAAAACTATATTTTATTCTAGATGATAATAATTCCACCAGTATTCTATATGGGTAGAAATTATTTATATGGTTAGTAATAGTTTAAACAATTATACCCCATTTTTGATGAGATCAATCAGACATTGTAATGTGATTATCATGTGAATCCAATGTGAAGAACATGATTTACATACATTGGAATCTTTCCATCAGTCTTTTAGACAAAAACCAACAATAAACCTTAAATCAGATAAATAAAAATATCATGTGATCCATTCTAGATGAAAAACATCGATCTTTAACTTGAAAATCCAAAATAACAATCACATGTCCCTAATAACATCTACCCAGTACTATAAAGGTGTTATTGATAGACTTCTTCAATATCCATCAAGAGATATAACACATCCCTATGTCATTTTTCTTCCATATCCCTAAATAGTAAAATAAATAAAAACATTAATACAATTTTTATGTTTTCCACATAAGGGTGAACACAAATTTGTAATGTTTAGTATTATTCCACGGACCCCAAATAGGTCAGGAAGTGGAGGAGACACCATTGGACCTCTAGTGTGCCTCCTCACACATCAGAGGGTTATGATTAGTAGTCATTTTCTAGGGTAACATCGTGGGGTCACTATATCCCCATATGAGAGTAAAAATAATATGAAATTTAACCAACCACTATATATATGATAAATATTTTAAGAGAATCTACTAACATATTTATCAAACATAATAAATTATACAAACTCATAAAATCATAAAAAATCATGCACTGTTATGATCACATATACAAAATAAATAAAAGAACAAAAACGAGACAGGAGACTCTACTACCATCTATATGCATCTTCCAAGTCTCCAAGTCTCTCATGATCAATACAACATGATCAAGCTACTTTGGGAATCTAACCAACCTAAACCCATGATCAATGAAGTCTTCTTGGGTACCCAACATCCATTTCTTCCCAAAAAATGTTTGATTAAAACTTAATATGGGACCACCAACATGGTCTTATACATAAACAGTAAATACAATGTACACATATGATATTTTTTTTTAAAACACAATTTTGGAAGCATAAATAAATAATCATTATTATCCCTCATGTCCTATCGGGAAACCTTGGATCAACCAAAACCTAATTTGTCCAGTATCAAACTATCCCTGATCATTTCATGGAAATGTTCCAACCTAATAAAATCTCCAATCCAAATAATATTTCCATTGTAAACCAATAATATAAAGGGATCCATGTCAAACTATGAAATCAATTTATCATATCAACTCCAATGAATAAATCCAGGTAGCCCATGTCATGGTACACTTGGCTCCAATGCATGAAATCCCAAATCTTGTTACATCCATTGAACCCCAAGGATTAAATCCAGGGTATCTAAAATAATTGAATATTCAAGATCCAAATCAATTTTCTCCCAAACCATTGAATCCATACTATGATTCATCATAGCCCAAGACAAGCTCGTAGGTGTTATCTAACTCTATGTATTATATCCAAGGTAGCCTAAACTAATTTTCAACCAAAATATATTGATCAATCCATAGCATCCTTAATCACACATATAGGCCTCAAATAGCTTCAAGGACAACTTTCCTCATTTTACAAACCAGTACGTCTCAGCAGGTAGTGCAACCCACCCATATAAAAATATATAATGCATCTAGATGGGGTCGAAATCATAGAAAACCTGCTAAAACCCTATGGTCATCCACCTTGATTCATTAAATGTCCTCATTATATAAATAATAGTATCAATTCATCGATTAATGTTCTATGATGATAGAAAAAATCATTACTACCCATTTCGCAAACACACCCTCTTTCATGTCAATATCTCACATGGTCACCCTCAGTGGTCCCATAGGTGTCATCATAACCATTACAACCCCACATTGGATACTCTATTATGTACACATATCTCGAGTAAACTCATATAACTCATAGGGAATAGAATCCCTATGCATCATCTGAGACTCATCGAGGACTTAATGACCTTCATGGATAGTCTTACAAGAGATGAGTCCTAAATCTTATCACCTTTCCAAGTCACTCTATATTGGTCTGAACACCCAACTTATTAATATTTATCCTTAGGTTCTACCCACCATGTTATTCACATATCAGTATGGGTAGAATACTCACTCCATTCTCCTCTCCCAAGAAAAATATATCCATGTAATCACTTAGTTCTCACACAGCCCACTCAGAACAAACATCCTAGTTCCCTACATCCCTTTTCTTGGAATTCACCAAGGGAATCTATAATAAGGACCACTAAATCTATTTGATTTACTTTTAAATTCAATTTAAATTCCATAGGGTGTAAATTTATGATTTAAAATAATAATAACCAAGTCATCATTAATCAACAACCAAGGCTGTCAAACTGGTTATGAAGGGTTCATTATGGCACCTAGAGTTTTTGGAAATCCCAGCATAGGAAGTCACATTTAAATAAAAAATATTTATAATTAAATAAATCAATACCCATTAATGGAAATACCACATATATCACATGCATGTATTAAAATTGATAATAAAAAATAATTTTTATGATGGACCACCTACCTTGAATGAATTTATCTCCCTTTTCACCAGTACCCCAACCACAATTTCCCAAGCTCGTCAAGTCCAATGACGATCCCCAATCACAGCAAGACCATACCTAATTAAAATCTTCAGAAATATTTCATTAAAAAAAAATATAATTATTTTAACATTTTTATTAAATTAAATTATTTAATTTAAATATTTATAAAATCATAAAGTCTAATTTTTGATATTTTCACAACAAAACTATGAGTGACGGGGTTCAATTTACTCCAAAAGGAACCCCGAGCTTATGAAATAAAAATACCAAATTTATATTATCGGCTAAATGGAAAATTTTACATCTATTTTTTAAAACCCATAAGTGAAACCATTAAAAAACACCGCTAATCTTAAATAATATCATTAAGAATGTAAATACCCTCTTGGTTCCTCCTCTAGGAAATTCAAATAAGGGCCCAATAGAATTAAGTTGATTACACCATGATTAGGTGGAATCAGAGCCAACCCCTAGATCGTAATCACCTAAAATCAATGGTGACTAATGTCAAATAATAATAGAGATGATAGGATTAATAATATTTCCTATGATGCTAGAAAATCTGTAACCCCTAATATTTTTTGATATATATTTCTCTTTGTTAAAATTGAAGTGTTTGATAGTTTTCATTACATGTAACACAAATATTTGACGAACCCCATAGTATTGTTGAAATATATATAAAAAATTATACATTAATTACATGAAAATATAAATTATTTATTGATTATTAAAATTTTAGAAGTAAAATAAAATATTTTGATGGTAAAAGAGATATTTTTTATAATACCATTTTTACGTGCACAATGCATTATTATATTAACTGATTAAATTAATCAATATTGACAAATGATTATAACTAACTGATTATATTATATATCAATTTAAAAGAATTATCATTACATTAATTTTTTTTATTATTTAGATGAGGATAATAATGTCATTTTATGCTTCAAAAAAACATTTTTATAAAAAAGGGTTTTTATTGAATTTTATGTGTTGATATTATAATTAATTTATTCCCTGAATATTTGTAAAATTATACGTAATTTATTACTCTATTAGAAATATCATTTTCAAAAATGGATATCTCTTTGTAAATCACCATTTTAAAATTATATTATATTGAAGTATTGTTATTTCAATAAAAATATATATATTTATATAAATTGAAAGAAATAATGATTTTTTGAAAAGTGTAATTTATTTTATTTTTGTAAAGTAATATAAAATTACAAATTTATTTTGGATTTCGTTTTTAAATTAAAATATTATACATTTTATAAAATATAATCAAATTAATTCCATAGTAATCAACATCTTATTTGATTTTGTTATAAGTTCATTTTTTGGCTTTAGATACTTTTTTTCTAAAAATTGTTTTTCATTGTGTTTTTCTTACTTATATTAAAATTAATTTCTACAAATTTTAAAAATTGAATCTTGAAAATTAGATTTTTTATTTTTAATCATGGGTGAAAAATTAATTGATTAGTTCAATTTCTTTTTTTTTTATAATGAATATTAGCATTGGTAAACATGATTCCACCACGGAAAAAGGGTAAAAGAGGTTAATTTATGGTCAAAATTTTGTAATAAGTTTACAAAATATCATATTAATTATTGTTTGATGAGAATATTTAAACCCTAATGAACTTATATTATAAATTTAAATTTCATTGTTTCTATTTACCATGAGTATGATACTTATACAATTTAAAAGTCTAAAATATTTAAAAGTGTGAAACTCCCCTCGTTAATCGAGTTATTTCATGATTATTTCTTATTCTACCTCATCCAAACCTATCATATCCATGATGGAATAATATCATATGTATCTAAAATATAATTAAATTTTATTATTGTTGTGTTACAACATGTTTCCTCTCTTTTTCCATCGAATGGGAAATGAAAACATCACTCATGTGTATATGTGGACTAACATCTCCATGAAGTGATGTATTTTATTTCTCAAATTTTACTATCACGAATGGATATAATGAATTAGTTAATGAATATATAAGTTTTTTTAAAGTATGATTCTATAAATATAAAATATTATCTACCTTATTAGTTTGTCATTCATTTGTAAATGATATTGGTATTCATGAATAAATGTGGACTACCACCATCATAAAGTGATGTGATATATTTCATATTAACATGGAAGACAATAATGATATATTTAAGGAATATATATGATATATATGATATTAATATATTTATTAAAATATATATTATTAATTTCCATTCATTATTTCTATTTGTTAGAAAGAGAAAATAGCACTCATGTGTACATACAAATTACCATCCTTATGAATTAATGTAATTTATTTTTCATCACTACTTCATATGTATAGTTATAAAATTGTATATAATTAATAAATAAGATAATTATTCCACATTTAGGATTCTATAGATGTTCAAATCATGACTAATGAAAAAATACTATAATTGTCAAACTGAAACATGCTTGGGAAATGAAATGGTTAACACATAAACAATGATTTTATTGAATAATTGTTAATAAATGGGTAATTAGATATTATAAAGAAATTTTATATTATAATAAAATTATAAATATGGTTATATTATTTATTTATAAGAAATTTAAATTTTTTATACTTCATTTAAATTATACATATGAATAATTTATTGATGTTTGGTAATAGATAATGTTGGAATGTCATTTCTTTTCTAAATTTCCTATATTAAATTTATAATGATGAAAATAATATTATACTTATATATCATACCCAATATATTTTATATTAATTTTTATATTTATATTGTCTCCAATTTTTACTTTTTTTTCTCACTTTGGTATTAAAAAAGACAGAAATAATATTTTTATTACAAGCGAAACTTATTTATCCATTTGGGTCAAGAATATTCTATTATATATCAACGTTTTAAAAAAATAATGGAAGTGAATAAATATTATTAAATTTTTTATGAAGGCCATTTTTCTGACTTGGAAATTTGGTAGAAATTATTAAATGGAATATTTTCAAATGTTTTCCATATGAATAATTTTTTGACTGTTTCCAAAATCATGATATTAATTTTCACCTTTAATGTATTCAAAATGTATGGATATTCAAAAATTCATGTCTTTAATAATGGATCTTAAATTAAAAAATTGAATTATTTTACATGTAAATTATTATTCATTTATTTATAGGAATGTCAGTCTTTAAATGATTGGAAAATAAAAGGGGTGTTTTCTCATGATTTTCAATGATCATTTCATATAATTTCATAAAAACATTTTTTAATCTATGTTATCATTATTCAAGGATTTTAATGATTCCCTAGGGATAAAATGTTATAATACCAAACATTTTATTTTCACTATAGGGATTATTCTAATATTGTTTTAAGGATTATTTGATGAGACCCATTTAGTTCTCAAGGATTTATTATTCTATGATGAAATGATGACAGTTTTTATGATATTATGGACTATTTATTAATTGTATTAGTTATGTGAAGGGTGGAACTTGAATTATATATCCCTCTAATTCAGTGTGTCATGATTTATTTCCCATGTGGTAATATGAACTAGAATGAGGAGTGACCCCAGTATTGTATGGGACTTGATTCCTTATGATAATCTTGCATGTGAGACTTAACTAAGGAAATGATGGAATAGAGAGTAAACCCAATCCCCTATAAGAATTCTTCCACTATAATAGTCTTGGAGTTGATTCACGACTAAGTAAATTTAGCGACCAAAGTTTTTATCAATGGAAGTTTTCTTATTATATTAATTTAATATGGTATAAACACAGAATAGAACATAATAAAAGATTTATAAATGATGAGTTGATGAAATAAGAAGTGTTTCAAGAAGATAAGGAACCTATACAGATTAAATAGTAACTTGACCTTTAGAATATTAATGTGACCCATATGACTGATAAACTTACCAATTGAATTGTAACATCACCAATTAATGTATAAATAAAATTTATCAATATTTTAAGTGACAATATAAAATAATAATATCATCGTATAAGTAAATAAATATTATAAAATTTTGAAATTAAGTGTTGTTATTTTTGTAAGTCACAAATATTTTATTATACTTTTATGACTAATTTAATAATTTAAAATAAAATTTATTTTCATAAATTTTTTTCCTAATTTATAAATTTTTGTATTATTATTATAAGATAATTTTATGAGACCTTAGTTATTTTTTGAAGTGATATAAAATCAGTTATAATTTTAAAATATTTATTTTTTGAGTGAATTGTGATTTTAATTAAAAATAAAATTACACGTGTTTAGAAATTAATTTCATAATAAGTAGTTAATTTGTAAATTATAACCATATAAAAAGGTTCAGGGTGTTTTTTTGGTATTTTTCTAAAATACTTGATTTTTTTCTAAAAAATGGAAATACAGTTATTTACAGTATAAGTAAATAAATGAATTTTTTAGTCATAATTTATTCATTGATGATGTGAATTACCATTGGTTAGAACTCACATGATATAATTAATATATTTATTCTCAAGATTCAATACTTTTTCTTATCTCTATTAAATAATAAACTTATGAATTAAATGATGAGAAAACATTCCTCTCCTCTACTATAAATACGACCCCTCACCACCTCTTCTCCTCACACCTCTCATGCCTTTATTCCTATCCATATTCTACCCAATAATCTTCCTAAACTTATCCCCAAAGAATAAGAGCTTCTTTTCTTAACAAATAACCTAAAGCAATCCCCTAAGGAGGCTCTCAAGAAGAAGGAATCAAGAGGTAAAACCCTCTTACTTTTCATTTAATTTCATTTAAAGTTCCTTTATTTTCTTATATTATTCACACTTACCGTTATCCAAGTGCAATTAAAACTTTATAAACTTACATGTACATTATTTTATCATTTTTTTAATAATCCTTCATCAAATATCTTTACTACTCTCTTTTATTTTATGAATCAAAACAACGTCCATGAGGTAACGATTTTCCACCTTTATGGACGACGTGCATTCATCGTTAAATTATGTATTAAAGTCAATTCATAAAACCATTTTTATTGTTTGAAAAGATTATAATATATTTATTTTATCTTATTTAAGGTTCTGGATTCATTTTTAACACGTGATATTAATATATTATACAAAGTTAGTTCATTGTGATAAAAAAATGCTAAATAAATCTAAACTATTATCATTACTAATTTATCTAATGAATCATGCTAACTTTGAAAAAAATGGTGTCTTAATATTATATGTTTTAATTAATAAAATATAATTTTAGTTATATACAACTATCCTTATTCTACATGTTTTTCCATTCAAATGTACAAGTAAACTGATCATGAAAACCAACAAAACTCAAGCTTCCGTGTGATAAAATTGAATTTCATAACCCATCAAATTGGACATAAATGAACCTAATAAAATTATAAAAATTAATATACATGTATATATGGATATTAATTAATTAATTAAAGTACTTATATTTATTATTTAGAAGATTAAAATCTAGTGTAAAAACATTTCTGACATATGGTAAGGGATTCTATAGGAACGTCCATTATTCTTTCGGGTTACACTTACTCTTTTTTTAACCAAATGAAATTTTATTTTATTGTTATTTACATATTAAAAATCCTATGAATATTTTCCAAAATCATATAACAAGGTCCGTTAATATTTATTTTTGGGGACATACATGTTTTTAAAAGGTTTACTCTATAACTCTACCTGAAAAGCTTCTAAAACACCATTTTTACTTGTATTAACATAATTTTGATTAAAATTATCATGATATATGACAAAATTCACTTATTTATGTCCATGTATGATTTAAATACTTTCATTAATCAAAAACCATTGTGATACTCCCTTATGTTTTTCCTTTTGACAAGATTATGATACCCAATTATTAACATGGGTAACCATTATTCTTATGATTGAGTTATTTTGTATGATTTTTTATGTGGAAAAATATACTTGAAAAGGTTAATATGGGCGTACCTAGATATTTACCAAATTCATTGGGTAATGTTTAGTCTTTTGAGATGTTATGTACAACGGTCTTGGTGGTAAGCCTTGACTCGTGCTCCATGTGAAATAGTATTAGTAGTTATCCTTGGCTCATGATAATATTTGTAAAATGATATTTAAATCATGATCCTATATGTGAAATGATCCATGAATAATGAAAAATTCTTGGTTTAGGTTTCTAAAACATTATAATGAACCCATGACTTTATGATCACATGTTATGATTCCTTGTTTTTAATCTTGTTCCATTTCTTTTTATATCATTATGTTATGTCTTATAACCCATGTGTTATGATTTATTTTATTATTTATTACCTTACTAGGCTTTTAGATCAACCCTTTGTTAATTTTATCCCTAGGTTATCCTATCAATATGTAAGTGCTCAAACGAAGTTCTGTTCTCATAATGGATGATAAATAACAGAATGTTTTATTTGATCCTGTGTTTTCAGTTTTATGTACCCAGTATTCCAAGACACTATAATTTATGATCCTTGGCTATAATTTTTTATTAATTATTATTAGAATAATATATTGATATGTGTATTATTATAGGGTATTCATAGTTGGTATTAGTGGAAAATGTTTGTTATATTTAGAGATTATGAATAGTGATCTTTAGTAATAACCCAAGGGATAAAACTCGGAACGAGAAAAAATCCCTAAATTTGGTTTGTATAGATTAATTTTTCTTATCAAGAATATACATCCCTATTTTGATAATACAAGAATAATTTTTATTTGTAATTGATATATCTAGGTGTAACAACTCCAATAAGGTGTTTTGGGCCTGACTCGGGGTAACCAGGTACACAAAAATGGGCCTTACTGCGCACTTGGTTTGACACACCCATGAGGATATGTTTTGGATAATTCATAAGATCATTATAAACCATTATTAAGGGAATAAAAATATAATAATAATATATGTTAGTAAACATATCATTTATTGACTGGATTGAAACCTATGAAATCAAATGTTAGGATATACTTTTCCATTAAGAGTTTACCCTTTTATTTCTAAGGATTACTTTTTATACTTATTATCTAATAAATCAAACTGGATAATTGCGAATTATTTCTATTAGTTAATGTAAGGAAATATAATAACACATTCCAACAATCAATGTTATAGGAAAGGTGATGATTTCCTTAATGATATGCCAACTATGATGGAAATGGATGTTGAAAACACTAGGATAGTACCTACTCAACTAGATCAAGTTATGAATAAATAATTGAATCACATAGAACTCCCTCATTCATACAAGAGAGGGATAGTTTCCATAAAATCTTTCATGTGGTAATGTAATCCCATGTCTACTGGATATTTTGATACCAACCTCATAGAATAATTTATTAACTCCATTTAAAATATATTCTTTATCCAGTAGTGCTCAAAAGAAGAGAAAGTTGTGTTGGATGTCTATTTTATTAACTGTGAAACTCATCAGTGGTGGTCACTGATCAAAATTAAGAAATAAATGGAGATAATTGATACCATGGATTAGGACGAATTCACAAAAATGTTTTTCAATATATATTTATTGTGAACCCTACATCTCAAACTTGTAAGAGAGTTCCTCAGACTTAAGAAGATGAAAGATTCATCTTTTGAGGTATATGAATACAACTTTACAAGGATTGGAAGATACACCTCTAAATTTTTAGTGAATTCCAAAAGCATGGTGGACCGCTTCTCTAGTACACTAATGCGGACTCTATGAGAATCATTTTTTATTTTAGAATTTAACTATTATAATGAGATTGAATGTTGTGTCCCCAAGGATGAAATAATGATCAGAGACTCTCAATGGACTCTTGGTCTTGATAAAAAAAATTATAAAATAGATTCTAATATGAGTGGATTTGAAAATAAATACCATGATGGAAAGAAGACCAAATATCCCATGTGTCAAAATTGTTGATAGAATAATCGTGGGAACTATATAAAGTGAACATGGTAATGCTTCATATGTGGAAGAATAGGGCATCATTCTATGAACCACCAAAAGAATATGAATAATCTCACTAACATAGAATAAGAATGGAAGTTTAATATCAATTCCCAACCTATATTTTAGTGTTTCAATAGTTATAAAAAAAATTATTTTTCAAACCAATGCCCTATGCCCATGGTTTTCATATGAAATAAACAACAACCTCTAAGGCAACAAGGATGTTCTTATGCTATAACTACTACTGATTTGGATTCGGAAAACAATGTGGTGACAGGTATGTTGGTTATTCATTCAAGAATAGTGAATGTACTATTTTATTCAAGTTCTATAAATTCTTTTATACCATGCATGTTTCGTACAACTATTCAAACACCCCATAAAAATATAGAGGTTGAGTAGTTTGAGAGAAGAGCTAATGGGGAAATTATTTTATCCAAAGTTCATAACTCCTCCCTAGTTAATGTTTGTGGTATGAACCTCCCAAAAAATGTTTTATTACTCCTTTTAGTACAGATTTATGCTATTTGGTCAGGGATTGGCAGTCATTATAAAACTCCAACATCAATTTCCCAGAAAGAGAGATCACTCTTTGCATCCCAAAGCATCCTCCAATTCTTTATAAGTGTGAGGAAGATAAATCTCCATCAAAATGATCGTCTAAAGTGTGGATATCACTTCCTTATAAGATTGTATACCTCACTAAAATTATTGAGAAAAAGGATATGATCAAGCTCAAATATATTCCCATCGTGAGGGACTACATTGACATATTCCGTGAAACATTGCATGATCTTCCGCATGATTGAGAGGTTGAGTCCTCAATTGAATGTATTCCTAGATCTCTATCTATATAAAATATACCATATATAATGGACACTATTGAGGTGGAATCTCCAAAGAAGCAGTTGCATGAGAATATGGACAAGGGTTTTATGTTCCTAAGTGCTTCCCTATGGGGTACGCCAATTCTATTGGTCTAGAAGAAGTATATATCAATGCACCACTACATCGATTATAATGATGTTAATAAAATCACAATAATGAACAAGTATCCCCTTCCATGTATAGATGACTTGTTGAATCAACAAAGTGGGTCCATTTATTTCTCTAAGTTGGAACTTTGGTCGGGATATCTCAAATTAAAGGTGAGGTAAGAGGATATTTCGAAGAATGATTTTCGAACAAGGTATGGACACTATGATTTCATATTTATTCTCTCTGGAGTCACTAATTCTCAATAAATTTTCATTTATGTAATTAATTGAGTATTCATAGATTACCTTGCAAATTATTGGTAGTCTTTACTGATGATATTATTATCTACTCCAATAGTAAGGAGGAGCCTGAAGATAATTTTAATATGGTGTTGAGGACATTGTGACGGGAGAAAATATATTCAAATTATAGTAAATTTGTGTTCTGGATGAAGGAAGTTTCATTCATGGGGCGTGATATCCACAAAAAATTAATATATGTGGACCCTTCCTAGACAAAGGCATTTAAATAGTGGATCGATCCAAAATCTATAATGGAGATCCACATATTTATTGGCCTAATTGGGTATTACCAATGTTTTTTTTAAAAATTAAAACTATTTCCAAACCCAATAAATATCCTGACACATAAGAGAGTGATGTTTTTCAATAGTTAGGAATATGAGGAAAGCATTTAAGATCTCAAAAAGAGGCTTATCCCTATGTCAGTACTCACACTCCCAAAAATTGGAGAACTCTTTCTCATGTATAGAGATGATTAAAAAAATATATAAGGTTATGTAATAATTAAAAACAATAATGTGATGTCCAAAAACTAAAGGCAGTTGAAAATTATTGAGAAAAACTATCCTAGGCATGATCAGTAGTTGGTGGTTTTGGTCTTTTCTTTGAACATCTAGTGGTGTTATCTATATGTGGAGAAATATGAGATATATACTAATCAAAAGAGTCTCAAATATATTTTCATATTTAGGTAGATTAAAATTCACCAGAATTTTTTTTATATCTCATTGATTATTATTACTACTCAATCAACTACTATCCAAGTAAGGTAAATATGGTGACAGATGCTCTAAGTATAAATGATCATACATCTTTATCAGTTATGAGAATTCAGAAGAATCCAATATTCATGGAATTAAAAAGTATTGACATATGAACCATGAAGTGAAGAATATTTTAAAACCTATCTCTAATGACTTCTCAACAATACCTTATAGATAAAATAAAGGATTCAAAAGAAATGATCTGGAAATTTAGAATAGGTTGGAATTTTTATGAAATGGGAAATCCTCAGAGTTCAAGATTTATGGGGATGTCGTCGTAATATTTGCATCATGAATACGTGTACTATTCAATACAAAGATAAATAACAAGCTTACGAATTAAATCTATATATCAAACTTTTTTATTCACCAAGGGAGCACAAAGTTGTCTCGGGATCTCTAAAGGAACTTTTGGTGGGAAAATATGAAAGAGGAGATCATAGAATATGCACAAAGTTCCTAGTATATCATCATGGGAAGGAAGAAAGGAAAACAATTGAAAACATGATGCTACTATTTCTCATAAAAACATGGAAATTAAAAATCATCACCATGGACATTGTAACTAGACATCCAAAGAAGACCAGATGAAATAATTCTATATGGGTTATTGTGGATCGTCTTAAAAAGACAACTCAATTTGACGCTATTCGAGATAAATTTTATATAGATTAACATTCAAGTATATATATATAAATGACGTGGAAATGATTAATGGATTTCCACTATCAATTTTATATAAATGAGATCCATGATTCTCCTTGATGTTCTAGAAATGTCTCCAATATGCTCTAAGAACTGAGCTAAACATCAGTATAGCCTATAATCTTCAAAACAATTCCCAATATGAGAAAACTATTCAGAAACTCGAAGAAATTTTAAGATCAATGTTCTGTGAACTTTAAATGGGGATAATACCATCATATGCCACGGTTTTAGTTCTCCTACAACAAGAGTTTCCACTCATGCATTTGAATGTCTCAATATGAAGACTATTATTGTAAAAGGTAAAGAATGATGGCATGATAGGATAAATTTGAGGAATGTTAGATGCTAGGACATGAAATGGTTGAAGAAATGGTGGAGAAGGTAGAAACCATTTAGTAGAGCATCAAGGAATTCTAAATTAGACAAAATATATACATATAAAATCATTGAAAGGACCATGAGTTCAAGGTTGGAGACATGGTATTCCTCTACATATCTTTATTGAAGAGGATCTTGAGATTTGGGAAGAAGGGGAAGCTATGTCCTAGATATTTGGGCCCCTTTAAAATCCATAATCGTGGAATATTTACGGCCTATTGACTAGCACTTCCACAAATAATTTCTAATGTAAATGTTTTATTACATATATTCCTCTCAAGAAAGTACATATTTGATCCTTCACATGTACTGACTTCAAAGGTGGTACATTTGGAGAATGATCTTTTTTATAAGTTGAAGCCGGTGAAGATCATGGATAGTAGGGATAAAGATCTACAAAACAAGACTACTCATCAGGTAAAAGTACTATGGTGAAACCATAAGTATGTAGAGGTATCACTGGAACCATAAAAAGGGATGAGGGAAAAGTTCCCACACATGTTTTCACCATAGATTGTAAAATTAGATTTTGAGGGAGAAATTTCATATGGGGGAAGAAGTGTGTGCATAGTGAATCTATTACAGTAGAAGTCTCTATACAAAATGGTAGATCTAAAGGCTCTACTTTAATATCGATGTCTCAAAAAAATGTAAATAAGTAATAAAATAGTGGCTAAAGGCTACCTCTATCAGCATTGTAGCTAAGATAGAATACACACATAACATGCCCATAATCATCCTTATATCCTTAAAATCACAGGACTTCACTACATGCAGATATCATCCTCCAAAACCACCATCTCCAAAAACAACGTGTGAACAACCTAATAGATGTGGTGGTAATAAATCCAATTGTATTCCACCTCCTACTTCTCTACCAAATTTTCTACTATGTCTATTTACCTAAATAACTCCCTACTCAAATTGTTTCCTCTAAATGGGTAGTTTATTGACTGAATTTATATCATCAGTATGGGGGGTTGGACAATCCTATGAAATATGTCCTTTAACATAATGAAAATAAAACAGTTTATCCATAGGCTAACTACAACCATCCTAAGATCCCTGAACCATAGAGCCTCTATTCTAGTATTACCTCTTAAAGCATATCACACACCAACATCCCAGTTTCTTCCCTTGAATACCCACTGTCGAGGTCTCAGAACCATTGTTCCCACAACTAGCACAAACTATTGGTTTCTTCTTGGCTATAAATCTATTGACTACCCTAGAACACTTGAGCACTCTAACTTAAAAAGGATTTAAAATAGGCATCACACTATCCAAGCTATCTATACGGAGACCACACTAAATTCTCCATGACTAGAAGAAATAATATTGAAATATATCCCTGGTTTATTTAGAGTGTTTACTTAATCATGAAACATATTCTTCCACAATCATAATACATTTTTCATGATTTATAATCTCTTGGATACTCAGTTCATGATACTATCCATGGAGACACCCATATGAAAACTTTCTAAAACTTGGTGTATAAAAGAGTTCCAAAATCACACAATAGTCACTAATAACCAAAATATCCCTATGAATCCATGAAGAAGGCTTTCTCATTTGACTTTCATCTGATATATAGGTGTCCAAAAAAGGAAAAAAACACACATAACTATCACAGTCCCATTTTCATCTACCTGGGGGTTTGGCATGCCCCAGAACCCCAGGGGTCATTGTTCCTAATTTCATGAAGTGAACACAACCAATACACCTCATTTTTTTTGGAATTTATTATGCAATGTGCTTCTCAATGGGTGGTGGTATGAAAAAAACCACCAAGAGTCCCAAAATCCTGAATAGGTCCTTGTATCAAATCCTTTTCAATAAGAGGTTCATCCTCATTTTCATTTTGTGGAATTATTGAAAGAAATAATCGTGTTGGCATCCTAAATTTATCAATATGTACCTGGTACAAGGGTATAATTTGGGATATAACTCAAGATGGACATGGATACCACAAACCATTATTATATTACGCATATAACAATTTTTCCCCTACAACCATTTCCAATATGTACCGAGTTATATAGAATGTTTTAGGGACCTGGTGAGTAGATACATCAACTTCCACACCATTAATGGATTCCCTGACCTAAAATATAAAATAAAAACCCTATAACATTTTTACCTAATTCTAAAGTCAACCATACATTTACAAAATCTCTGAAATCCAGTCCTAGTATGAAACCTCTATGATAACACTCTATCATGAACTGAACCATGAGGCCCAACCTAACCTGAAATGATCCATATGTGACACCCCAATCATACCTCCAAAATTATGTGGTCAATAAAAAATTTCCTAGAATGAATACCACTCACATGGGAGGCCATAGCCTAAGGTACCTATATGCATGAACACATCTCTAATCCATCAACTCCATGACTAAAGAAAAAAATACAATTGATACCCAAATTCATTTATTCATATATATCACACAATTAAAGTATGAAAAAATTACTAGAAAGTATAAACGGATAAATACATTCCCACCAAAAATATTCAAGGAGTCCAACCTACAATGAAATAAGGGATATCAATCAAAAGGAACACCTGTTATAAACCACAGTCTACCTAGTCCAACTATTCTCTACCTTCTCTTGGTCCTCCTAGGACTCTTATAAAATAGACTATCATCTGTATAATACATGACAGGTGTGGGATGATCGCATGAAGGGGTGAGTATAAAATGAACTAGTGACACACCAATGATAAAAAAACATAAATAATCAAGTGAGTATCAATCTCATCATCACAAATTTATATCAATCATAATATTAAACATAACAATAATAACCCTTATATACACAATATGGACACTAAGTCTTATGGTAAGGTCCAAACTGCACATCCAACCTTGGATTATACTCAAGCATTCTAGTTAATGATTTTCTAGGATAACTCAATCCACAAGCTTGATAAAGATGATATATATCCTATAATAGGTCATTCTAATCTAGTATCCCCATGAAAAGTTAATGTTAGAACTCAAAAAAAATTGATATGTGGATAAGGGATCTCTGCTGATGCATGTGAGGTTATATTAGTCCCTATATGTAATAACTCGATAACTAGGAGATCAAAACTTGAGTATGTTTATAACATAGATTCCCAAAACCCCACATAGGGAAGAAGATTCAATAGAGGATACCACCCCATTCCATATGATGGGATTCATAAAACTATATATGAGACTTATCCTATAGAGGGGATCATATCCTATGATCATGACATGATTCCTCTCTCTACCCTCATGGGGACGGAGCTAGGGAATGTACCCTAAAGAAACTGGTCCACATTGGAGAGATTAAGGGACTAAAGAAACCTAATAGAAAGTACATAACATGTACTGGTAGTAAATGGTCTATCATTCTTGGCCTAGGTCTGCCTACGTTCTCTAGACTATGCTCATTTACATTGGGTCAGGGTCGTATTCTTTAGTCGTTCATATTTACTTGGTCATGTCTGGGTACTCTGTGTTTGTCTTACTATAGGGTTTTTCTAGTGTACTCTAGTCATGACCATGCACCTTGCCATGTCTATTCCCATATACTCATTGGGTACAAGTTGATCCATCAAGCATGTGTCACAGGACTTGTTCTAGGTCCACACAATGACTAATATTTTATTTTTCCAAAACCCAAGCCTAAAATTAGATTTACTCATTCTTATTTCCTTAGAAAAAATAATATGAATGTTAAATATTCTGTTGAGTATATATTATAGACAATTAATTAAAATCATTCACCAAAACTGATTTGTTTAATTTATTGATGTAGAACACACATTTTCAAATAAAAATAGTTTTTTTATTAATATTTCATTTTATTTACAAAAGGGTTCTGTTTACATTTATAATTAACTTGTAACCAAATAATTCATTATATATACATGTGTAAACCATATTTTCTTATTTTTTTTTAATCCTATTCATACCTTCCATTCTAATGGCTATGTGATAAATATTTTATAGAATAATAGTTTATTAATTGTAAATCTTGTATCTTTTAAACTAAATGTTGTGTGTAACATTTTATAAACTCAGAATTGCATGTGATGTATTCCAAACATAGTATTTCATATAACTCAATCTAAACTGTGTGTTTCAGGTAATTCAATAAATCAAAAAGATTAAATTTATTTGAAATTTTTTCTTAAAATCTGAAGTCGTTATAGGATATATAACACGTTTTTACCTTATTTTACATACTTCATTAGCCTTGTTTTGATAATACTTTTAAGTGGGTACTATATTAGGTTATTTTAGGTGATGTTCAGAAATATTTAGAAGACCAATGGGGTTTTGTACTGTTAGGTCACGATTAGGGAAAATGTGTGGTTTGGCCCAGAAAAAGATGTTCCCTATGTTGAGCCACATAAAGGGGGTGTATGGATTTTACAAACTATGTACCCCCACCCCCCCCCCCCTCTATGATCTCATAGGTAATACCGGTTTTAATGGTTGGTTAACTGTTTAACTAATCATGTTTCCAAACTCCTCACCACATCCAAAAATTCAGTTGGGTCGCATGGCTAGGGAGCACTAGTTGTAATACCCCAAGATGTTATAATTTTTTTATTTTTGAATAAATTTAATTTTTTCTAGGTTTCTTTATATGCAATTCAAAGTTAATATTATGATAAAAACAATAATGAGTTGTCTTTTGTTAAACGCAAGACTAGGTTTTACCGAACCACAATAAATTATTAAATTATTATTATTTAAATAATTATAACCTAACTGTTAAGTTAGTGATTATAAATATTATTAACTAACTTATGAAAATATATAGGTGTATTTATTGGTAAAAAATTAATTATAAATGAATATAGGTACCAATTGAATATATAGGAAATATTTTTATAAAGAATTATTTTTATGCTCCCAAAGGAGTTTTTTATAAATAAATTTAATTAATTACTACTAGTAAATTGAAATACTAAAATACATATTATATATTCAATAAAAAAATTTACATTCATCAAATATATTTAACAGGAAAAAGATAATAAAAAATCCAGTTTTGTAATTAAAAATCGTACTTTTCAAACAAGGAAAATTTTCCTCCTTTTATTGGAAACCCCATTTTAAATAAAATATTTGACACATTTAAATATTATATTTGAAAAAATAATCTTCATATTATAACGGGGATATAAAAATTTACATTGTTAGAATTTTTCCTGTTTTTCAGATGATTTTCATGGTTTTATGAATAGCGATACAATATTGCATTTTAATTAAAAAAACATTTCTCATCTAAATAATATCTATTGTTAAATTATGTTTATAATTTTTTTAAGTATAATTATATTAATTGTATATAATTTAATACAATTTAGGTCATTGGAAAAATAATTACATTGAATATGAATATAAAAACATTAAGATCATTTGTACATTTTAACTGTTAATTTTTTTCTCATTTATCAATGGGATTAATTTTAAATTAATAACTACAACTTCAATGTAATAAATTCATAAAAATGGATTCCATATTTTTAATAAATGGTAACAAATTTGGTAATTAGGTTTCTTTTATTTTTTGTTATATGATTATTAAATTTATAATTATTTTATTAACTATGATTAAGGTTAAATAGGTTAATTAATGAAAGAATAATATTATAACCATTTGAAAATTTCCATAAGGATTTTCCTAATGTTGTTCGATAAATATTTTCAGACATCAATCATCCTTTTTTTTAGATTATAACCTTTTTATTCCACTTTTATGAGTGCATGACATCAATTAAGTTATATTTAAATCAAATTTAATTTTGTCACATCTTTTAACGAGAGAAATATTTTTAATATATGGTAATATAAAATGTATGTTCAAAAATAATTTATTATAAAGATATAATGCTTAAATACATCTCAGTAATTTTTTTAAAAATAAAATGGACATAAATAATTAAATTAAATGGTGACATAATATTGATGCGGTAATTTCTTAATTAATGTAAGAGTCAAACAATTGATATTAAAAATATTAAACTAAATACAATTTGAGAAATTTAATGTCATAAAAAAAATTATTGGTTACTTTAACATTTTAGTAATGTTTTAGAATTTTTGGTTCAAATTTCTCTAGTATTTTTGATTTTTTTATACCACAAAATATTGAATAGATTCAAATTTAAAATTATTACTATTTTAAAATAAATAATATTTTATGAAATGATATAAAATATATTAAATTATAAAATTCTGCCAACAAATTTCTATAAGTCATCAAAATTTAATAAATTAACCATTTTTTGTTATATTTTAATTAAATAGTAATTATATTAACCCTTATTTTATATAATACCTGATATCAAATTAATGATTAATGGGGTCAAATAAGGGCTAAAACAAAAACATCATGGATTAAAAAATGATATAAACTTGCAGAAAATTTATTAGATGAATTTAACTTGGGCATTATCACATTAAATAATTGATAGATTTTTAATGGACATTTTTCTTGAAAATAACATATATATTATTTAAATCAATGATACTTACAAAATGTCACTCTATTGGTATTTAATATATTTTCGGTGTCCACATATTGAAAAAAGAAAGATATGAATGAAACTAAATTTCTATTTTGATGATAATTAAATTATTTTCATTGTATAAATTTATTTTTAATTTTTGAAAATTATATAATTACTATAAAAAGTATTCAATACTAAAATTGTATTCATTTAGTTAAGAGATAAATAAAACAATTGATTTTAATTTAATTAACTTTTATATAATTTGGATGAGTTAATTTTTTATAACGAGATATATATATGTATATATATATATGATATATTATATATGTTTTGAAGTATTATATTATAAATCCCACTTTTTCTTGATATATTTAAATTCAAATTAAATTAATAGTACAAATTATGCTAATAATTATACTTTATTGAATTAGAATTTTAGTAAATTATTTAAAAATAAAAAAAAAAATTAACATTAAATGGGATAAATAGGGTCTAAAATGTATTCTCATATTAATTTATAGTACATTTTTAAGCCTTTAGCTCAATAATATCTTTATTATATTTTTTTTATTTTAAGAGTTTCCAAAAGTGCCTCTCACCTCAATTATAAAAGGGGTCAACTTCCCCCACTTCCTCACCTAGATTGTGCCTTCTATATAGACCAAGTCCTACCCATTTCTCTTTTAAACATAATTACCTATGTTATAGTGGATATTTACTTCAAAAAAGATGAACCCTATATCCCATAAGAATAGATCTAAAGGAAGTCTTCTGAAGAAAAGTTTTTTATTTTTACTTACTCATCCAAGTTCATTTTTTCTTCCACTTCTTATTTATGTTTTTTTTACATTATAAAGTAATAATTACATTATAATATATATTATTTTATATTATTATGATTATCGTACAACTATATTCTACTTTTTATCCATCCTATGAAAAACAAGATCACCACGCTTGTGTGTGTACGAATTACTTTCTCCACATTGTGGTGTAATTTTTTTTAATCAAAACATTAATGGTATATATAAAATAATGGATATAATAGATACAAATAATAAATATGAAATGATATTGATTATTTATAATCAATATACCATCCAATTTCTATCCATTTCAACATAAAGGGAATGATATCATCCCTCATGCGTATGTGCGTCCTACAATCTCAATGATGTAATGAGATTAATTTCCCACGGTAACCATTTAGTAATAATTATAAATATGTATAAAATTGGGTAAATATAATTTTTATGAACATAATATAATTATTTATATGGAAAATATATATCATATTCCTAAAAAACCGGACTTACATTATAAAACAGATATACAAAAATGAAACAGTTAATACCCAAGAAAAGGGTAATAATGGAATATAATTATCAAAATGATTTAAGAATATCATATATGAAACAAAAAATATACACATGGTTCTGGAATAAATTATTAAAATATTTTAAACCATTATACAGGATGATAATGAACATCCAACTAAAGGAAAGTACAAGGCAAATGACCTTGTCTCACATTTATTTTGGTGGGATACGTGCCTTATACACTAATTATTTAATTTACATGGTGTATATACTTCCCAAGATTGTATTTTATGAATATTATTATGAATATTATAGTATTTAAATATAAATATAATTTTATTTCATTCGCGTGACATGTGATTCTACTAATTATAATGTAGTAAGTTTTTTCTCATCTCAATTTACATCTGTGAGATATATGCATTGTTTACCACTTATTCCTTATGTGTGGTATATGTACTACCCTTTTATATATCATATCATGAATAACCTTGTTCTAATGATATTTTATGTTTCATTAAATGTTATTACTTTAAAGGGATTGTGATTTAAATGTTTCAAAGTGGTATAAGACACTTTGGAATGTTTAAGGATTATTTTCCTCGTGAATTTTTCAATGGTCTCATTTAAAAGTATCTTAATATATGAAAAAATCCTTCATTTAATCATTTAATTCATTATTTTTTCTATCTTACGATACTTTCTTCCTTGTTTCGTTGAATTTTTTTATCAGTTTGACTATGGATGTGTTATTATGATATCATTCCTGGTTTATTGTTAATGTACTCATATTTCATATGATAGTTATTTAATATAAATTTTTATGTTTTTAATGATTTATTATGAGGAATTTATTAGAATTAGTAACTGATGGGTGGGACCCACTATATACCCTTTATGTATCGATAGGTCAAATGATATGAAATCACTTAAAAAACGCTTTGCATTTGTTTCCAAGCAGTTTAAAGTTTTCAAGAGGATAGATCCTCCCAAAAATCAGACAGGTTTCTACCCACATACTTAACCTGTCATGAGGATAAATCTTCACTATAACTATCTTGGGGATATATCATGATAGTATATATATACAAAATTATTCCTTCCATCATTATTATTATTCCATGTGATTATTTTATTATTTACAATATCCATTATTAAGTTTCCTAGATCATGTGATTGTTTAAATGTAATGTGTATCAGTTGTTTACATTTCCATAGTATTTATTCCATATTTAAATATAGATTTTATTGTATGTATACCCTTATTTTTCATTTGAACTCACTACTTTCTTATGTATTATTTTCCTTAGGATGTTAAGATGTATATTATTATTGATATGCAAGGTTGAGCTAGGAGGATATTTGTGATCTCAAAGGATTTACTATGTTTCATTTAATAGTTTTAATTATAATGAATGCTTCAATTATGTAATAGGGTTCCCAAAATTTCTAAACTGATCAGTCCTTTGGGATTTGAGAATTGTTTCTATGACAATGAAATAATGTGAGGCATCGACTCTGGGCTATTGGTTTCAATGTTTTATAGGGTTACTACTAACCATACGACCTGTACAAAAAACGTGTGCATGGTATTTAATTCCCATGAATTTATTATTAAAAATACTTAGATACCCCTTTAATATTCCTAACCCCCACCAACACAAATCAATTTACATATTCTTTTTAGGATCACTATATAATTCCTTGGCTCTCTAAATATCTTCTATTTCAAATTTTAGTTCTTGTGGAATATCTAAACTCCTTTTGATTAGTAGATCTCATATTATGAATTTTATATTGATATTATAATCAATCCTTCTTATAGAGTGATATATCATAATGTTACTCACTTATCTAATATCTTTTTTATGGATATTGATTCAAAGTTGGATTTTCTAATCCCCTTCACTATTATTTCCTTTGGTGTTCCCATTGAGGGTGTATTTTTGATCACGTGATTAATAATATCTAGTTCCATATGGATTTACACTAAAATCGAAACCATATTTTTCTTTATTTTTGTGAAATGAGTTTCTTTTTTATTTAAAATCCCAAATTTTATATGATTTAATGTTTAATTTTAAAAGTGTTTGTAATTGTGATAGACCCCAAATTTTAATGAAATTGAAATTTTTTGTTGAATTTTGGGAAAAATGGTGGCAGAATAAAAAGTAGATTATATGGGATGACTAGATATTTATTCTTTATATTAATTGATTAAAATGAATGTTTTTTTGAAAAATAATTAATTGGATGACAACCTATAATTTATTTTTGAAATGACAAGGCAAGTCAAAAACTGAATATGGGAAATAAAACTATGAATGATAAAATTATTTGAAATTATTTATGTGAACATGACTGATTAATAGTTTGTTTTAAGTGAATGTGATCTTGGGTAGTTAGCGGGTGATTGGGAAAATAATGTTGGGACTCTCACTCAAAAGTAATGGACTTCCAATGACAACAATTACTAAACCAAATTCATCTTGATTCACAAGATGGGTCCTATAATGGGTTTTAGACTAATTTCCCATAATGGGGTATTGATTTTATTGCATACACATATCTTGATAACTGATTATGATTGAGAAGTGTGAGGATCCTTTTTCGAAAAACTAACATAACTCTGGTATTTTTAGCATCATGATTTGTTTTTTTGTAGAACCCCCAGTTTGAGGTATGTAGCCTTTTTTATGCCTTTTTATGTTTTTAAAGTGCTCGGGATGAGTTGGGAAGAGGATGTGAGAGTTTGGGATGGTTTGGAACTAGTTTGAAGGATTTTCTAATGGTGAACAGTATGATAATGCTTAGGGGAAACCGTGTGGGTTCTCTAGGAAACTGTGTAGGGGGAGACAATGGGATTCGCACAACCTGTGCATGGTTTTCCAAACCGAGTGAGTTAACAATGAGTAACCTATTATCTTGAGGTAGTGGCGTGCACATGGTTAGTGCACGGTTCTCCAAACCTTGCGGGCTAATCATGCGGCCACATAAAGTTAGGGTTTTAAAATCTGAGCACCCTCGGCGGTGACTCGTTTCACTCCAAACTCTCACCCACTTAATCCTCACTCAGTTTTTTTGTTGTCAAGGGTTTTAGGGTATCTCTCCCTCATTTTGGAAAAAATGAAGGGGTTTCTTGGTGGATTGAATGTGGTTCTTCCCAGGTAAGTCTCTCCTCTTGGTATCTTCATGGTTTTCTCAAAATCTACATCTCCCTCTCTCTTGGTTTTCTAGATCTACACATGTTCTGTGTAGATCTAGGGTTATGGTTTTCATGGTTTTTTATTCTATGGCTTTTGGATATTAGGGAAGGGGATCTAGAGAATTTTTAGTGGTGTGTTCACCGGATTTGGAGTGTGGTTTCTTGTGGGTCGATTTTTCCGAAACCCTAAAGGTGTGTTGCTTTTCTCTCGACTCAACTTTTCTAGAAATTGAAGCTTGGTTATAATTTATTTGTTTTTATTGAAATTAATTGTGTTTTTGATGTGTGAAATTTTTTGGAAATCCCATTGTGATGTTTGGGGATTTTTGGAAAAAGGGGACTTTGTAGTGAAATGCTCTTGTTGTTGATTTTAAAATTGATATTTTATAATGGGTCGTTGGGATTGATTTTGAAAATGGTTGATGAAAATGGTTTTCAATAAATATGTTGTTTTATTGAAATTTGGTTGGGCATGGAAATGATTTAAGGGTGGTTTCAAAAAATGGGTAATTTATTGAAGAGGATTAGCATGTTATGGAAATCGTTATTTCCATGTTGTGTTTCCTTGGTGGGTTATATTTTTGGTTGTGTATTGTTGAAATTAGATGTGAAAGTGGGTGGGGATCGCACTATAAAACGTGATGGAAACTGGTCGGAAGAACCACCATTAAGGTTAGTGTTTGAGAAGCACCACTAGTGGAGAATGGGGTGAATGGGATGGGCGGAAGTCTCACTGTAATAGTTGCTTTGTTGTGTATTGTTTTTCAATGATGGAATTTGTTTTGAAAACGTGGAATGCTCAATTGGATTGTTCCATGGTTGTTTGGATTTCCTATGGGTTTTCGTCTTTTGGGTGGAAATGACTCCATAATAAGGGTTTGTCTTGTTGTAAGTAGTTTCACTCTTGAATGTTTTATAGAAACCATTTTATATAAATGTGCTAATGGTTTTATCCTAATAGTGTGTGTAGGGAAGTAATTTGGGGAAAACTTATTGATTATTAGTACTCACCCCCTTCTTTGGCACATTGGGGCTTTAACAGATGTCGTATTCTGGGATATAGGTAAAGGTAAAGAATCTCATTGCTAGTGGTTCAGGGTGATTCTTGGGAGATGTGGTGGTGCTTAGACCATGGAGAATGGTGTGGAGTTGTGGGGTGTGTCATAGATTATTTTGGGTCTCTTCTTCAGTCTTCCTCATAGTACTCTGATATTGTGTTTGGTTGTATTGGTTTTTGGATTATATTATGATTAGTTTATTTTCTTTTGTTATTGTGTGGGTTTTCATATTTTATCGACATGCATCACATAGTTGGTTGTTAGAGGATTGTGGGGTTGGTTGGTTATATCTCATGGGATAATAATTCCTCCATTTATTCTCGAAGCCCTCAGAATTTATTTCCAACCTTTGGTGCCTTGGGAACATTTCTTAAGGCCAAGTAGTATTATGCCCCTCCCAATCCAATGATAAGGGGCGTGATGTTACAAGTTGTATCAGTTTGTCCGGTCCTTGGATTTCAATTATGAATAGTTTCTCAATATTTTGGCATTGTTTTTTTCTCTTGGTGTTGATATTTTTTCATGTTATATTACATGAGTAGGGATAGTAGAAAGTAATTGGATTATTGGAACATGGAATGTCTATCATAGAAGAATTTAGCTAACCGTTTTATGTTGAACTCTAAGTTACCAAGATTTTTGGTACATAAGTTCTTGGAGACACTTATAGGCATTAGATATCTCATTGTCATGGGTGTAGCCAATGAGATTATCATGGCATGCATAGTAGAAATGACTACCCACTAGGATCCATATTTCATTGGGGTATAATTATCTATGGTATGATATGAATGTGTGGATTTCAAAAATCTGATTTGGGTTTCAAAACTGAAGTATTTAAAACATGGAAAACTCATGGTATTTTGGAAATGGCTTGATTTTCATTAAATGGTGGATTTTTTTTCAAAATAGTGCAACATGGGAAAGGTGAACTTTTGGAAATCTTAGTTTTGATTGTTGTACTGTAATTAAATAAGAAAATTGTGAATTAGGGGTTTCTAAAAAAAAGAAATTATACTTGTTTTTGTATTGATAGAAATCGAACTGGGTAGGTGTTGTAGAGACCAACAAGAGGAGGCTATGGAAAATGGGGTTGCAACTGAGCCTTAGGTGAACCAATAGCTAGTGCAGAGTGTAGTGAAAGTTTTCTAAGAAGTTTGATGTGAGAATAAATTAGATGAGCCTAGGCATGTGGATCATGCAGTTCTGTTTCAAAGGTATAATCCACCCATCATTAGGGGTGATTTGGATCCAGAGGGAGCTGAAGTGTGGTTGAAGTGAATGAATCAGATACTTGACTTCTTGGGCACACCAGCAGAGCTGAAAGTGAACCTAGCCATGTATGTGTTGGAAGATCATGCACTTCAGTGGTGGGAGCTGGCGGTCTAAGAAGGTATGGACAAAAGTGTTACATGGGAGGTGTTTTAGAAATTGTTTAATAAAAAAATCTACCCTCACACGTTCATAATTTAGTGTACAACAGATTTATTTATTTTGAAACAAGGGTACATGTTAGTGATGGAATATGCAGCTATATTTATGAACATACTTTGGTTTTCACCCGAGGTGGCGGGTAGTACATTGTTGAGGCCATGAATTTTCTAAGTTGGGTTTAACTAGGAAATTCATTCCAAGATAAGGGTGTTGTGTATTTATGATTACATAGAAATGGTGAACCAAGATACGGTGGCTGAGAAGGATCTTGTGGGGGTGAAGAGTGGGGGAATTTTGTTGGTACCCATTGTAAATAGTGGGAACTCAAACGCTATGATCAAGTGGAAGAGGGATACATAGTTCCAGGGTTGGAGCATGACTCAGAATCCGACAACAAGATCCATGAATCTTCCTACAAATCATCATAGTAAGCTAGGATGTTTTCAGTGTGACTCTACAGGCCACATCAAGTGGGATTGTACATCACAACCTCGATCATGTCCTAATCGTAAGAAGATGTGGAATGTTCAGCGTTATTGTCGGAATGCTCTGAGGTCGGGTGTCTGTGACACTCCTCGGGGTCGGAGGAGTCTTATTTCTCAACGGGATGGGGACAATAACATACCCCTCATCAACAGAGTAAAGTGGTTCATTGTGATTCTCGGAATACCACAATGCCTTAAAAGGGTAATAAAGATCAGAGTGTGGCAAGTAATAAGTTGTTTGGAGATGAGAAAATGGTGATGGATGATCATACGGGACCATCCACATTGCATGTTATAGTTATTTTAAATTCAAAAATGATACAAGATTTATTTGATACGGGTGATTCGCATTCCTTTCTTTCTTCTCACATCACTTAATTTTTGGGTTTACACATGCAATGTATGCCTTCTATTTTGAAACTACAAACTCTTCTAGGTCAAAGGGAGTGTCGAGCCTTCCTATGATGAGGTTGTTTCTTAGTTGTGGTTGATATCAAATTGATGTGTGATTTATCAATTCTTGAGATGGATGCTTATGATATAATCCTAGGAATGGATTGGTCGGTAATTTTTAAGGTCCACATCGATTTCTATGCACGAACGATTAGTTTTGTGATGCAGAATGGAGTTAGAAATCTCTCTAGAGGGGAAAAGAGTAAAACTAGTTATGAAATAGATTTTTTGGCACGAACTGTTGGCATGATCTCGTATCAATTAGAGGCCTTGTAATTGGTATTAGTTAAAGGTTTCAAGTAGAATATTATTCTGGCAGTTTTGGATCTGTTTATGGATGTATTTCCCAATTAATTATCTGGGTTACCACTGGGGAGAGAAGTAGAGTTTACGATTGATCTCCTTCTAGGGACCAATCATATCTCACTTTCATCTTACAGAATGGCACCAGCAGAATTTTAGGAATTAATGGTGATGTTGGATGAATTATAAAACAAAGGGTTCATCTGGCCTAGCACTTCTCCAGGGGAAGCCCCAGTTTTGTTTTTCAAAAAAAAACATATGGAACCTTGCGGCTCTGCATTGATTATTGTAGACTTAATTAGGTTACAATAAATAACCAATATCCACTTCCATGAATTTATTATTCTTTTACCTATTTAGGGGAGCTCAATTGTTGTCCAATATTGACCTAAGGCCAGGGTATCAACAATTGAAAGTGAAGAGGTAGGATATTCCAAAAACAGCTTTTAGAAGTAGATATGGACATTAAAGGTTTGTATTTTTTTCCTTTGGTCTAATGAATGCACCAGTAGTGTTTATGGAATTTATGAATAGGATATTTTGGAGATATTTGGATTCTTTTTTGGTGGTATTTGTTGACGATATACAGGTGTATTCGAAGAAATGGGTGGAGCATGAGCAGCATGTGGTGATAGTGTTTGGGATCTTGAGGGATCATCAATTGTATGCCAAATTGTCAAAGTGTGACTTTTGGATACAAGAGGTTTGTTTCCATGGACATGTAATTTCTGGGAAAGGTGTTACAGTTTATCTATAAAGGATTGATGCTATTATCTCATGGAAACTTCTAAATAATTTTTTAGAGATAGAGAACATCCTTGGTCTAGCTGGGTAATATCGACTTGTTGTTCGTGATTATTCACGATTTGATTCACTGATGAAAGCATTGACAAGGAAGAATATCTTATTTCAATGGATTGAGAAGTGAAAGAAATTCTTTGAAGTGTTAAAGGTTCACCTTACATCAGCACCAATATTTTTTCTTCTAGAACAACGGAAAGGGTATGTGGTGTATTGTGATCCATCAGGATAAGGGTTGGGGTGTGTTCTCATGCAAGGGGATCACGTTCTGGTGTATGTCCCGTGGATTTTGAGGTTTCATGAGAATAACTACCCTATACATGATTTGGAATTGGCGACTGTGGATCATGATTTAAAGATGCGATGTCATTATCTCTTCGGTGAGAAATTTACAGTGTTTACTAATCACAATAGTTTAAAGCATATCTTTCCACAAAAGATATTTTTACCTAAGGAAAAAGAGAGTGATGTAATATCTACTGATGTCTTATTTCAAGTTAATGTACACATCAAGTAAAGGAAATTTTGTGGAAGATTCATTACGTATGAAATCATATGCTGAAGTGGTGAAACATGCATCGGATCAGTGGTAGTTGATGTTGGCCATAGCTGACATGCAGTCAGAATGTGAGGATCGGGGTGATAGAGTGGTCTTCCTTCTAGTTATGTTTGTTCTTGAAATGGATGGTTTGGTTAAAGAGAAAAAGACATTGGATTTTGAGTGTATGGAGATGAAGTCAAAACTCAATAGTGGGGAGACCATTGACAACTGGGAACTGAATGGGAGTTCAGTCTTGTGTTTTCAGAATCAAATGGTGGTACCGGTGTCTTATCATGAGGAACTTCTCAGGGCTTATCATCATTCTAGGTGGTCTATCCATCTGGGAATTTAGAAGTTATATAAGGCATTGAAAGTGTGGTTTTGATGGTCATGTATGAAAAGGGATTTAGCCGAGTTTATTTCAGATTCTTAACATGTCAATAAGTCAAGGCATAGCACATGTGGTCAGCATTCATGCTCTATTCTTTACCAATCCCAGTGTAATGGGAGAAAATAGCAATGGATTTTGTGATGGGTCTCCCAAAAACGGTCCAGAAGCACGATGCCATATGAGTGATTTTGGATTGGCGAATAAAGTCTACCCATTTCATCTGGATTCATAAATATCATATGGTGGAGGATCTGTACCAAATCAATATCCAAGATGTGGTAAAGAGAAAATTTGTTACAGTTTCTATCATATCAGATAGAGATCTAATTTTCACTTATCGTTTCTATAAATCCTTGAAGCAATCCCATGGGACATAATTGACGATGTGCACGACGTATCATCCTCAAATGTATGACCAATCTAAGATGATGATATAAACCATGGATGACATGTTAAGGGATTTTGTGATGGAATTTGGTGGTTTATGGGAGGAGAACTTACCATTGGTGGAGTTCTCCTATAAAAATTGTTATCAGGCTTCGATACAGATAGCTCCGTTTGAGGAATTATATGGGCTTCCTTTTCATTCTCCACTATGTTGGGTGGAAATGGGTGAGACATCGATGATGGGAACAATCCTTTCCAAAGATACTATAGAGAAGATCAATATTATCAAAAATTGAATGGAGACGGCTCAAAGTCACCAGAAATCATATATAGAACATCATCAATGACCACTGTTGTTTGAAGTGGGTGATCTTGTTATTTTGATAATATCTCTAGGGTTGGTACATCATTGATTTGGAAATCATGGTAAGTTATCTATGAGGTATACTGGGCCTTTTTAAATACTTTATTGGATTATATAAGTGGATTGTCATTTGAATTTCCTACCACAGTTTAGTGTGGTGCACAATGTATTTCATCTGTCACCGTTGAAAAATTATATGTTGGATCATGACTAGTGATTCGTTGGGATCATGTTGAGCTACAACCGGATTCTTCCTTGGTACACGTGATAGTGGGGATTTTAGATAGTAAATATAAAGTCATTCGTGGTTAAATCATCGGTTTAGTTCGTGTTTTGTGGCATCATGGTCAGATTTATGAGAAGACTTAGGACTGGAAGAAAGAGATGGCTGATAAATGACCCAAGTTCTTTTAGCCAAGAAATGGTTCTCTACTTTACTAGGATGGAAAGTACAATAGTGGGGAGAATATAGCACCCATGGTTTGAGGTATGAAGCCTTTTTTATGGTTTTTTATGAATCTAATGTTCTTGGAAAGATTTTTTTTAGAGTTTCGGAGATCTTGGAATGGTTTTAAATTAGTTTGGAGGCTTCTCCAAGGGTGCACGGTTTGACCACGATTAGGGGAAACCATGTGGGGACTCTAAGAAACCATGTTGGGGGAGATAGTCGGATTCGCATGGCCTACACATGGATTTCCAAACCATGTGAGTCAACCATGAATACCCCTTTCTCTCAAGGAAGTGGCAAGTGTGTGGTTAGTGAATGGTTTTCCAAACCGTGTGAACTAACTGTGTTGCCACTTAAAATTAGGTTTTTTAAATCTGGGTTCTATCATGGGTGGCTTATTTCACTGAAAAATCTCTCCCACTCGATCCACGCTCAGTAATTTTGGGTCTCAAGTGTTGGAGGGGCTCTCCCACTCATTTTGGAAGGGAACAGAATGGGTTTCTTGTTGTATTGAAGGCAGATCATCCTAGGTAAGTTTCTCCTCTTTCTTTCTTTGTGGTTTTCTCTAAATCTACATCTCCCTCTCTCTCAGTTTTCTTGATCTACACCTGTTTTCTATTGATATATGGTTTTGGTTGCCTTGGGTATTGATTATAAGGATTTTAGATATTAGGGAATGGGATCTAGAGCGGTTTCAATGGTGCGTTCACTGGATTGGGTGTGCGGTTGCATGTGGGTCGATTTCTCCAGAACCCTAAATGTTGGTGGCTTACCTCTCAACTCTTATTTTCTAAAACATGAATCTTGGATACAATTAATTTGTTTATATAGAAATTAATTGTGTTTTTGATGTTCAAAATTGGTTGTAAATCCCTTTTTTATGTTTGGGAATTATGGAAAACGGGGGCTTTATGGTGAAATGCTCTTGTTGTGGATTTGAAAATAGAGATTTTAAAATGGGTCACTATGTTATATTTGGAAAATGGTTGGTGAAATTTTTTTTCAATAAATATGTTGTTTTATTGAAATGTGTTTGGGCATGGAAAATGATTTGAGGGTGGATTCAATAAATGGGTGATTTATTGAAATGGTTTTGCATGTTATGGAAATGGTTATTTTCATGTTGTGTGGCCATGGTGGGTTATATGATTGGTTTTGGCTTGTTGAAATGTTATGTGAATGTGGTTAGGGAGTCTCACTGTAAAAGTTGATGGACAGTAGTCAAATGAACCACCATTTAATATAGTGGTCAGGAAGCACCGCTAGTTGTGAATGGGGTGAACGAGATGGGCGGAAGTCCCACCATAATGGTTTATTTTTTGTGTGTTGTTTTACAAAGATGGAATTTTTTGGGCTAATATGGAATAGTGAATTAGCTTGTGGAATGGTCGTTTGGATTTCCAATGGGTTGTGGGAATTTGGGTGGAAATGGCTCGATAAGAAGTTTTTGGCTTGTTGTATGTTGTTGCACTCTTGAATGGTTTATATAAATTGTTTTATATAAATTTTATAACAGTTTTATCATATTGGTGTGTGTGGAGAAGTCATTTGGGGAAAACCTACTGAGTATTAGTACTCACCCCATGCTTTGGTATTTTGGTGCGTTTGCAGATGTCATATTCTGGGACATAGGTAAAGGTAAATCATCTCATTTCTAGTGGTTTGTGGTGATGATTGGGATATGTGATGGTGCTTGGAGAATTAATATAGGGGTGGAGATGTAGAGTGTGTCTTGGTTTATTTAGGGTCTCTTGTTCAGTATTCCATGTTGTACTCTGATATTGTGTTTGGCCGTATTGGTTTCTGGATTGTATTGTTGATTAGTTGGTTGTCTTTTGGTGTTGTATGTGTTTGGATGTTTTATCAACATGAGTCATATAGTTTTTTAGTTAGGGTATTATGGGGTTGGTTGGTTGTATCTCAAGGGTAAATCATTCCTCTATTTATTATCAAAGCCCTCGGTATTTATTAACAACCTTTGGCGCCTTGGGAACATCTCTTAAATCCAAGTTGCATTCATTCGCCCTCTCAAGCCAATGAGATGGGGCAGGATGTTACAGTTTGACTTGATTATACTTTCCAATGCTTAAAGAAAACTTCTACTAAATCCACCGGTTTTATGTAAATGATTTATATGAAATGTTCATTTAATATTATTTTTATATATCTTTGATATTTTTTATTTAAAATAATTTTTTCAAAATTTTGAAAATACCAAACCATGCCACGTTTTATATAAATTGAAAGTATAAATTATTAATTGTTACAGAATTTTTTGTTGATTATTTAATGGTATCCTACAATGATCATTTTCTCACACTTTGCCTTTTCCTTTCGGTGTTTTTAGACTATCATCTTATATGTCTAAAAAAATGGAAAGCGCTACTTGGGGGTTGCAGGTGTACTTGATTCATGAGACTTGGAGTGATGGAGGTGATCAGTGGAGACGTGATCCACCTTTTACATGGGTTATCTAAGACTTTATTTGGAATATTTTGTGTTACGATGTTATACCTTTTAGGAATTATTTTACATATTTAATTACAGTACTTTCTCCAGGAAGAGTGTTGGTATGCCAAATTGTATTATTTTTCATTTGCCGTTATATGGATAAAACCATTCCATTTTTATTATTTTATAATACCATGTGCTAATCATTAAACCATGGGGTCGAGAACATCCTTCAATCCTTTTTAGGACCAACTCAAGTATCAGTGCACTAGGGGATCTGGGATGGTTCGTGATAAGATACGCCATCGTGTTGAGTGCCTCTACCCAAATCACCTTTGAAATTCACGAGGGAAACCTCATAAATTTGGTTCTCTTTATCACAATATGATTAATAGTTTAATATACTTCATTCTATTTTAGAATATTTGGATCCTTCTTCTCATGCTTTATTCCTTCCTTATTTCCATTATTTCAGATGTTATGTTTGCTGAACTCAACATTATTTTCTATTCATATTCGCTACAACTTCTGGCCTATTTTCCTTTATGATGATTTATTCCATTGATTAGATGCCTAAATTACATCATAACTATTTTTCAAGAATAAAATCCTTAATTTCCTAGTAGAATCATCATTAAAGGTAAGAAATTAGAGGAAACCACTATTTTTTCCTGTAAAAAATATTCCGAAATTCCCATTTTTGTGTGAAAAGTATTTACTATGACATTGTATTTAAGAACATTAAAGTCATTTTTTATATAAAAAAACCTAATGTGAAATAATTCTGGATCATTTGATGTTTTACTTCTCGAAACGAAAATCCCATTTAAATTTATGGTCATGTAAAGGGTATCAACCTTTACTTACCAAGCATTAATCATTAATCCTACGACAACATTCTATACCCATCATCAAATATACTTCGATAAAATACATCACTAATTTTACCAATTGAGTTTATATTTCTTCTAATGATAGGGATATGAAAAACCTTTGTTAACATCAATAATTATCCATTCTTCATTTGTACATTTACATATCCTTTTCCAAAAACATATAGGGCTTCTTGATGATTCAAATGGAATTTCTTAAACCTAGAAGACACATAATTGAATATGAATCTTTTATCTCTAGTTGACTGAAAGGATAATCCAAATTCAACCTTATAATTATCTATTAGTACATTAAAAACACTAAATGATTATTTTATTTTGTTACTTCATAGGTAGAATATGAAAAACAAGATGATGATTCATTTCCATTATTCTTCATTTGAATCTCGTAGTCCTTTTTATATAACACTGCTTCCCATGTTTTGAGTATGTTTGACCAAGACCTGGTGAATTATATTGTATTTGTTCATTATACTTTAATTTAAATGGATTCATTTTGTATATAATATGGGGTGACCTTCCCCTTCCATTAGTATTAAGGGGTGTAGTGGTCGGTATCAGAACATCACTCCACCATAGTTGTTTATTTAATAATAAGTTTCAAATATCCTAAAATAAAAGATTTGTTTTTCTAATAGATTTACTAAATATAGTATCCATTACATCCCAAATATCCTAATGTAAAGATAAAATAAGTAATTCCCATGAATCATCATGAAAAGTTATATTTTCATGTTAAAGATACCAATAAATCTTGTTGAATTAATTCTCATGATCACTCATTAGTATTTTTTATGACAACATTAACCCAAACAACCATAACATAATGGAATATTTGTTCATGGTCAATGGATTTTTATACTTTTCTTCCAATTCCTTTAGAAATTCTATTGTTGGAATCTTATCTTAAATAAAAAAGTGATATTTCTTTCCAGATACATTATTAAATATTACAATTTTTTATAATCCATGTTTTCACATTCACCATTCTCTATAAAGATCTTATTCACCCCAAACAATTGAACATCCAAGTCCTTATGAATCATGAGGTATTCAATTTGTATTGTAAAAAATCCAAAATCCATTTCATTTAATTTCTCTATCCATGCCTCTTCATTATTTAATTTCATTCTTGCTATTGATAATGGTGGAAAACCATGAGTTCATTAAAAATATATTTGATATTACTTACTAGGGAATAAATTGTCACTCAAAAAATTGATTTTTCATACTAATTATAAATAAACTAGAATTATGATTGATAAAACACTGATAATTTAAATACGGATCAGTGTAGTGTAAAATTGAAACCTCAAAAATTCAATTTCCCATTGAATATGTGTATCGAAAGTAGGAACACGCAACACCCAACTCATAACACTAAGTCAACCTCCCACACACCTTAGAAGAAACAAAAAAATTTATTAAAATAGAGGAAACAATAATACATGTAATATGAGTACATAAAGAAGTAATTAAACATACAATATTTATTATACCTAAACATTTTTCTTACATACACCAGAGGAACCATTAAAAAATTATTTATATTACACAAAGATTAAAGATTATAATCAACTGAAAGGCCTGATACATAATATTTCATTATATAATGATTAACGCTCTCAAAAACTCTAATATACTATGCATGCATTAAATTCACTATTCCACCCTAAAATCCTTATTTAGAATTTTTTCCACAACCATTTATACGTATATTATATGGTATTTTCAGTCAAACCAGCATACCATATTTGTGTAGAAACCTCCACATGGAATGTCCTTGTTGATAACATGAAACACTGTTAGCCTCAACTATTTTCCCTGATAAACACTTCTTTATTATTCATTCTAGTGATTTCCTTATAGATATTTAACCCGCATTATAGATTTCCATTTATGTAATAATAATATAAGATCTTATGCCTACCCAACTACTAAGTAATAGATGAACTTCCACTTCCTTCTGACCGATCCCAGCCACTTGTTGCTGATCGAATTTCCAATGAACATAATTCTAATTCTTGAATATCTGGTTCTCTATACTGCCTATGGTCTAAACAAGGCTTAACATCCCAACAAGAAATGAAACCATTCTATAAGAGAGTATGAAAACTATGGGATACAATATAATTATATCTTAATTTGTGTAATATAGTAAATATTTTGGATTGGATAAAAATTCCCAATGGTTAATTGTGATTCCTTCCAAAAACATTATTTTAAAATGTGATGGATATTAGTTGGAAATATAGGGAACTGGATAGACCCAAACACCACAAGTAGTAGTAACTCACATTAAGGATGAAAATTGTAAAAAATGGGTTTTTTGTTGGAATTTACTTTCAGTATTTCATGTAATATGAATGTATTTATAAATATAGGATATCATTATTTCCAAATAGGTGTGGAGGATTGAATAAAAAACAACGGTAAAATCTCAATTTGGATTAATTTGTTAAAAAAATAACTATATCGATTCACCCCCACTGAATTATTATAGCTTCATGATACACCTGTAACTTCAGTCATCACTAAATATCCACAACCATACCCACATGACACACATGGAGTCATATCTGATATGTTTTGGACCACAACCATACCTAAGAAAACCTACTCAAGTTGCATAACTACAACAACCCTCACAAGTTCCATATACCATGTATCCAACTTTCCAACCACACATCAATAAGGTAACATAAATGTAAAGGGAATAAATATTGCATTATCCCCCCCTCTATGTTACTGCCCCACCCATAACCAAATATCATCATCCACATCATTATAGATGGTTAATATAAATATGTAATACATAAATTGTTTCCCCCTATCAATTCATACCACCACCATATCTTCATGACCACCAAATATCTTAGTCTGATAGTACATTTCATACTTATAAATTCAAGACATTATAGCCCATATGTACTTGCATACTTCAAGAAATCACAACACTAACTTGTACACCAATTTGGATCCACTATATCTCATAAATTTCCTCTACGTCATCCTTATTTTCAATATAATTCTTCCATAACTTCTTCTATAATTTCATCAATACAACATAACAATGACACATTAAAATAAAACATTTCACAACAAAAATATCATCATCAGTATCACAACCATAACACTATATATGGAAACACATAATCAAAAATACTCATTCCTACATATTTTCATTTCTAATCAATTAAAATTTTATATTTTCTTATATTTATTTTATCATTCATTCAAAAAAATAGAAGAACATTCATCACCCCACATCCCATTTTAATTCATTCATTAATATTTTATCACATTCATTTTAGCCATGTTTATGTAACTAGATCATAAATGTTTTTTCAATATCCCACTACCCATTACATTTAAACCCATCATAACATTTATAACATTAATATCATTTATTCAATAGATTTTTTATTTCTCAGGTCCTCGATGATAATAATAAACATATTTTTTTATAGTTTTTAGCTTACTTATTTAGCTCATTAAATTCATATCATAGCTATATTATTATTACCTTATCAAAAATATGAATCACCATATCAATATTCATGATAAGTCATAAATCAAAATAAACACCCATTTCCCCACCATCATTTCTTTTAGTATATAATTAATTTATTGTGTTTTCATCCTTCAATATAGATTCCAACGTCATATTTCAATTCCCCTTTATGATTTCTATTTTAGAAACATTTTTATCCATATTTAAGGAAAACATGTCAAACAAAATTAAAAAACCTTCTCCTATGACATTGAAAAATTGTAGTCATTACCACATTGAGAACAACAAATTCACAATAATACAAATTTAACATTTTAGTTTATATAATTTCTCTTTTCTTTCCATCTTTAAATCCTTATCCAATAATGATGATGAAAAGTTTATCCCAGGATTTGAACAATAACGAATCCATAGTTGAATGAACTAATCAATAAGAATACACACTTATAAAATATCAAGGGAACTATATATCACAAGACACTCTATTTCCCTTCAAGTTAAATATTATTAAAGTTTTCACATTCATCTAATTTTTTCCTTTATTAAATTGTGTTTCTCATGCATTCTTTTTTAACCACATAATCCAAAAATTACTTATAGGCCACATAAAAAAATATTAATGAAAATTGAGATAAAATTAATTTGAGGAAATCATTGTGGGTGGATCAATCACATTATTATTTAATATAGAAGATGAGTTTAGAAATCTCCTACCATGACTGATGTTTCACGAATGTTGTAGTATCAAGGGAATTAAGAGGAAAACCACAATATCTAAACCATGTGGGAGGAACTAAACAAATTAAAAAACCATAGTGATCCTACATAAAAACACAATTCAGACCACTATACATCCCCATAGGATGTTGAAATAAGGATACAAAGAATATGAAATAAGAATAAATTTGGCTCATCCCACAAGAAAACGACCATGAAGTCAAGAATCAAATCCATGAAAAAGGGAACTAATGTATCTCTAAAAATCATACTTGTGGACACCCAATGGTTGGGGAAAACAAAGGAATATAATTTTAGTAATAGACACCTAATAAATTATAACTAAACTATAAGAAATAACAATGGATAAATGGCAGATGATAAAACATTAATGGGTTCAAGTAGATCAAATTTTAAAACTCACACTACATATCTTCCATCATAAACTCATTCAACAATTTAGATATGAAAAAAAACAAAGAATATCCAAATTGTAACTGAGATACCATGGTGAAACATTAATAATATCACAAAAACTGTGGAACCTAGCCTCCAAGGATCTATGGGGTAGTGACACTTAAAATTATAGAACCATGAAACCAACTACTTTATGATTTATACTATAATAATGGTAACCATTCCACAAATCCCTCACCATCATTTCATCCGGATTGAACCAATAAAAAACAATGGTGTGGGAAAAGGAATATAACACAAGGTTCTTAAAATGTAACAACTCCTAATATCAACCTCGGTACCTCTACGGCACAACGACCATGGCCACACTATAAAACCTACCTTCAAAATGAAAATTCCATTCCATTGGATCCTCCATTGATATATACTTATCCCCCAGTATCATTAATACACAACATTTTGTGATAAAAATATCTAGGTAATTAAACTATATTCCACCAAAATGATTATTTTCCTTGATAATCCACACTAGACCTAAACAAGGACAAATACAGATATATCTACTAAGAGGTGATACCACTCAAAAAGAACAGATGAGATACCAACGTCCTTATGAAATAGACGATTCACAACAATGGATCTCATATAACAATGAAAAAAACTAAAAATCCCTCACATCCACCATAGATAAATCGCAAATGATAAAACATGCATTAATAGAACATTTAACCAAAAACCCCTAGTCATAACTAATTCCTCAACAAAAGATCATTCCACTTCATTGATGACTCAAAATAGACTTCCATTTGATAAAAAATCCTTTACCAATTTAAAATAATTTTAAAATAAAAAATCTCCTAGTATTTTTAAGAACATACTAGCACATTATCAATCGAATCTAAATCTACACACACTTTAAAATATGTTTAAAATCTACCAAATTGATTTAACGAAAGGAGTAGAATTACATAAAACATTCCCATAATATAATCTCTATTTAAGAATGATATACATGATAAATATATGGGAAGTAATTTTTATTGTTCCCCTTAGCATTAAATCAAAAAAAATATCAAATTTTTAGACACTGTGAACCTCAATCTACATACACCAAGGTGATAAGTTAGGATCTAGCTCTTGAAAATCAACTCACACTCCTCTTCCATGAAATATAAGACCCATAATTTAATGGATTCAACTCAAATATCCCGACCACTTGAGAGGGACCTTCACTGGAATAATCCATAATAAATAAATCCCTTAGTATAATTTCCTCCAAATCTCTAATTGCTTCCCAAACCATCAAATAAAACTTCATGAAAGATCTTCAATTCATTATACTCAATTATGACTAAAAAATTTCTATCTATTATCTCGCATAGGGAAAACTTTTAAAAGAACTGACTAATTAAATCCATAATATAGTTACCAAATATTCACACACCTTCACCCCATTATCTAATCACTTATATGTCTTTCATATAATCATGCATATATAATCAATAAAATAAATCCTTCTTGAAGACTTTAAGAAATACCTTCCATGACATCTCTTTTAGGTTTCCATACCTCGTCTACAACCATATTGGAGCTTCTATAAAAAAAATTGACCACAAAAAATACTCATAAATTATGTACTTTCATAATTAATCTAAATTAAACATAAACCTCTTCTAACCAATACTCACCATTGAGGTTGGTGTCCCAAGGGATGAACTTCGGTACATATTGTTGTTGAAGTTTTATCTTGTCTCAAACCTAAGATTATTATGTCCATTCCCTATTCCAAATGTCTCCATGGAATTTTAATGTCATATAACCCAATAATATAACTCCAAGGATATTATATTCCATCAAATTAAACTCAATCATCTCCTAAAGTAGAAAAAAAATCACGAAATCACATCAACCCTTCTACCACTCTCCCAAATCAGCTTGTATTCAGAGCATTACACATATCCATATCACCACTCTTCATAAATTATAATACCACACCATCTTTATTAGATCACATCATGATAAATATGGAAAAACGTACTCCCTCCAACACTCATCCCTACTAATATCACCCCACAACAACCAAAAATACATTTATCTTCTCACAAACCCAAGGAAACAAACCAAAATAATCATGTATATAATGAATTGAAAATATGGTTTAGTTTTTACAGCCAACATTATTCACACGACCTAAGAACCAAAATTTTTTTATATTTGGTACTAGAAACATAAAATCAATGTTTCACATGTCATGAACATTTTTCATAATATAAATCCACTATTAGTAAATCTATTAGAGAAAATCATATTTAAATTTTTGTAAAGATAAATCATAAGAAGGAGTGAGAAAAATTCTAATTAAGGTATAATATAACCTACATTATAAAGGTTAGAACATAAAATTTTTTAAAATCAAGAATAATGAAATATGTTATAAATCATTAATTATTTTCCATAGGCATAGAGAAATTCAAATCATGTGAAACAATAATACATTTACCATGGAATGGAAAAATTAAACCTGGAACATAAAAAATGATGCATGTAATGTAGTAAATAAAGATACATAATCATAGTTACATGATTTATTATATTTTTGAACCAACCTAAATTCCATACCATTCACTCATAAAATAAAAAGTATATCTAAATTTCAGCACACTATCCCTTTGTGAACCAAGATACTTCCGAACCCATTCCCGTAAAATTTCTATCACATGAGATCCAAGCATTTACCCAATTTATTAAAGGAATATATATGTAAAATATATCTCATAATCCATATATTTCTCTTCTAGTAAGAAAAAATCATCACATTGATAATTAACCCATAGAATGAAAATAGATTTCATGAAATTTACAAATCATCATATAAAGAACCTATGGAAATAAAATGTTTTTCTAATAATATCCAAAGGAAAGAATAAAATTTTCAGGAGGAACCCCTAAGATAATATGAGTTTCATAAAACAACCAAATAATTTCATAAATTAAATCCCATGATATAGAAAACTTGATCATCCAATATAATTAAATATTAAAAGAGAAACATAAGTTGAAATATGAAATATAACTACCATGGAGTTAAAAAATGACTTAATGATAATTGAAATCAAATCCAGAAAAGTTCTTATTGAAAACATTTTGTATTCATCATTGTAAAAATTTTATTTACAATCCACTTTTCCCAAAGCCTCCTTTTATAAGAACAATGAAAATAAAATCATTCATGCAGATGGAATTGGATAAAAAAATTCTCCCCAAAATTAAAAAATATAACATCATTTAAAAGGATTCTTCAATGAAATATAAAAGTTCAAATAATAAATTTTATAACTTATGTAATGGAGTTTGAGTTAACAAGTACATTACCGTTACCCTCGATTTCCATGAAAGTTATCCGACCTCCTATATCATAAATATAAACACATTAATTAAATATTTCATATAATTATTATTAGATATTTTAATTTATTGTATTTGTTAATATCAATTCCATATATATATTTGATCGTTGTAATCTTTGTATAACATCAGGTGTTAATAATCATGATACTTTTCAACTATGTTCATAAAATGCGAGTCAATCTTATTTTTTCTCCCAAATATCATCATCTAAAAATAATTAATGGAACTATATTTTATTATATATATATATATACTTATAATATTTTAATATTATTACCTAGTTTTTTTTCATGTTTTGTGAAAAAAATTGTAATAAAATAGTTTTGGGTTATTTACCCATATTGGTGGATTACCTTACAATGATCATACCTTCTGTGCTATAAAAAAATAAACAAATACATAATATATATTTATTATATATATTAAATAGAATCATCCTCCGTTAACTAAAACCATCCTTTTTTGTAAGAGAAGGAAGATGAATCATGTTTAATCATGGACGCAGTTGTCCCAACCCCCTCCCCATAAGGTGTACCACTCCTTGGCTAGAAATGTGAGAATGGAGACAGTAACCCTCGAGTCATGCCTCCAGTAGGCCTCGTGTTGGCGACTAGCACCGAGGGAATAGTAAACATTCAAATGGAAGACATTCCCCTCTAAGAGAAAACATGCGAATGAGAGAGATTTGATAGACAACAACAAAATCCAACTCAGACAGTAATATAAATTAAATCCTAGGTACACATATGTAATGTCATAAAAAAATACTACAACTAAAAGGAGAAAACTTAAATTACCCAAAAGATAGTAAAAACTGCATCAACCACGATGAACGAACATCTCCTGCAACCCCAAGCAAGTAGACACCATCATGATCTCCAACCTGCTCCAAGTAACCTGAAAAATAGTTTATATAAACATAGGGTGAGTATAACAGTATACTCATTAGGATCATCCATGAATCCTCTCATTCAACATTAAAGAAATAATGCAAAATCATAGTGAACAATAAGTGAAATTAACTAGTCACCTAAAAACCCATTCTATGTTCACAACCTCAACTTGGCTACTCTCACTAAGTAAGTCATACAAGAGTATATAATATATTAAAAAAATATCAAGGGCACCTTGCTAATACTTCCACACTGGTTTTCCGCTTTTCCCCAACATTGCACATCCTAAGCATCACTCTCAAAAAAGGCTTGCATGCATACACCTGGGAAAAGCAACACAACATACACCTCGTGCAACAAAACCACCAATTTTAAGTGAGAAAAGTTACAAGGAAGTCTCTGGGAGCCACCTCATCTCGCATAACGTGTATCGTACGTCGGGTATTAAACCTCAATCCATTATATCCCATACACCAAGTAAAGATCCCCAACCCATCATAGACTATACACGTTAGACCTCTAATTGTAACTCCCTAACCCCAGTTACCCAGAGTCGGTGCATTATTGCGTAACATCGGCATGATCACAAAAGATCATGTCTTGAAAGACCAATTAGTTTATTAGCCTTGGAAACACTAGATACATTCATAAATGTTACATTACATAATAATGTGAAAAATCCCAATAACATAGTATCCATAGTCCAAACTCTTATCCCCATCAGACTATCCCTGTAGGTCAGTCATCAAATATTTCTTCACATCCTGGAAAAATAAAACATAGAAAGGGGTGAGCTCAGATTCTCAGTAAGGATAACAATACAAAAGAAACTTTCATAAATAAATATAAACATTTAAGGTAATGTATACCTAAATCAAAAGCCTTTTAAACTTGAACTTCAGCATAGTATGGAAAAATAAAATGAAATAATGCCATTTACTTATTCACATGTATATTCTACTAGTCGAATAATCACATGCAATATCAATAACCACTTTCATAATGATGGAAAGCATAATTCCAGACTATCATAACCACGTAGCTAAGGCCTCGTGCCAAGACTACAAATAAGATTTTGTCAAGGCCTCATGCTAAGACACTAGTTTGCCTCATGAGACCTATTGGTGAATCGAGGAGCTATAGCGGGCTCCACCAATCAATTATTAAGTTCAATGCATTCCTCATATGAATAGGTTTAAACATATCATAACCCATAACATAATCGTATCACATAAAACATGCATAATGGAAACATAAATTTTCCACATTTCAATAACAAGGATTAAATACAACACATTGATATAATAAAAACACATTCAAAACCATTTTCAATACCAAAATAAAAGAAAATTAAAAATTTGTATTTATTTTTCAAAAAAAGGTATGGCTTGTAACGGAAGCCGAAACTCAAATAATGGTCACGGCGGCGGAGAAGTCATTTTCGCCGCATACGTACAACAAAAAAACATTCCCTTTTTCGTTTAGTAAAACGCTTCATATAATAAGATTCCTTTTCAATTAACGTAAAAGTAAAATGGTTTTATACACCGTATAAAATAAATTTGTGTATAAAACAAAATATGCCTCAATGAAAGGAGATTGAGACGAAGTCCCTTACCTCGTGTCCGACTTGACTGGATCGTTCTTTAATCTCCTGAATAATAAACTAGAGTTAATTTATACTTTCTTAAGAACCTATTACAAGTTCATTATTAATTTCATATAACTTATTTCCATGTTATGAACATTATGTAATTATTTAAGTTAATAACGGTCGTTTAGTCGATCTTTAATACTTGAGTCCAAAATAAACTTCTTATAATCACATGTTGTTCATGTGGTAAAATATCCATTATATACAAAATTATATTCATGATGTAGATATAATATATATCTTATATATCCAGTATATAAATTCATTTATAATATTACATATCATTTAGAGGTAAGAAATGAAATGCACCATTCATGGAGACGGTAAGTCATACATACGCATGAACGCTACTTTCATTTCTATTTCGTATTTAATGGAATGAAATAATAATGATATAAAGGTATATTATAATTACAGTATAAAATAATATATAATATCATTAACTCCATCCTTTATAAGTCTCGCATATGGCATTAATGATTCAAATCACTTTGAGGGGGTGGTAGTCCGCACTTCCTAAAATGAAATTATCACATTTACCCATAATGGAAATCATAAAGGTATGCCATAAATGAATAATAACGAAGCATAAGGAAAAAATTAAACCTAATATATATCATATATAAATATATTGACATCTTAATGGCCACCATGAGAGGTGTTAAATGAAGATTGAACAATCATCGTTTCATGAGGCAGTAATTCACCACCCACAGAAACACTATGTTCTTTAACCATTAGATGAAGGTTTGTGTAACTGTAAATCAAATCCTTCTCATAACAACATCCTAGTATATTGATGATACTGTTGTTGTTTCAAAATAATGGAATAAAAAGAGTTTAATGGGTCGGAGAAGCAAAATTAAACAAAAGAACATAAGGGAAGACATTACCTTAAAATCGGGTAACTCTTTTTAATTTGAGCCAAAGACTTCCTGGGGAAGACTTCTGCACAAAGTTAGGCTTATAAGAGTAAGAGAGGGAATTTGAGAGAGTATTTGGGCTGAGGTTGTCCAATCCAAATGGCTTTCAATGTGTGAATAAGGTGGTATAGTTGGGGGCCTTTTATAAGAGGAGAGGAGGGAAACTCTTGGAAAGTCATGAAATGTTACATTATTATGAAGTGATTTTCGGATTTCAAAGGTCCTGAAATTATATATTTCGAGGATAAGGTGATAAGGGTTCGAAATATACTCATACAATATGTTTCTTACAAGTTTAATGCTTAGATTTTACATTATATTTTCATTTTATTTAAATGGTTAATTAATGGGATAATCGCTGCATTATCATGGTGGTATAAAAAACATAACTTATTTAATGTCTAAAAATTATATAAAAAATACCATGATGTAGGAAATATTTTTAAATTTCCAATGAATATTTATAGTAGAAATTTTAACTTATAAACCCCATGTAATAATTCTTATAGTAAAACAACACATGTTTGTGACAATTTTATTTTTACTTTAAATATAAAGTTATTAATGTCATTTTCTTACCCAAGTGGCTCCATGGGGTCCCCAAGTTGAACCATGGATTGTATTGGTCGTACATGACTCATAAAATAAGGTTAGGACAAGTGTAAAGGTAATTTCATATTATTATAACATTATATTTAACTTAAATTACACAAATTACATTTAATCGCGATTAATAAAACATAAAATTTTCTATTCACCAAAAATTATTTTCATCCCATTGAACCACATTTTACTTAATAATGAAAACCATGTATGTAGGATTTTTGAAATTCAATTCACAGAAGTGGTAAAGTTTCCTTTAAACGAAAAATTAGTTTTTTAACTACCACTTAGTGGTTTCACTATTCATAAAAAATTGAAGTTTTTCAAAAAAATACCAAAAAATAACCCTAAGATATATTTGATATTCCTAATTCAAAAATGATGTCTATTTTCAAAAATTCAAAACATATTAGTGCAAATAGTTAATTTAATAATTAATTCCCGATTTCACAACAAATAGGGTGTTTTTAAGAAACAATATATATCCAAAGATTGACAATTGTTTATGTCCAATTTCAAAGTGAAATTAATTCTAATGAACACCATCGGATAAAATGGTAAAAATATATTCTAATTATACTTTAAAACCACACAATAGTATAATTTAACACTATAAATTATTTTTATTAAAAAAGTTGTTTTAAGTATTTTTTCTATTCATAGAAAATTGGAAGTTCTCAGAAAATTACAAAAAATTCAACTTAGGATAATTTTGATATTCCGAATACAAAAATGAAGTCCAATTTGAAATATAAAATTTATATAATTTCAAAAATTGGGTATTACTATTCATAACGGATACTTTAATAGGTCGCGGTGTGTTAGAATCTCGAACTTGCGTACAATGTAACCTATTGCATTATTGAAAGAGAAGTGTATCGTGAAAGCTCGGGGTGTTACATTCTCGACTCCTTCAATAAATCACGTCCTCACAATTTTAAAATGTTCTTAAAAAATAAAAGGTTGAAAATAGAAAATACCTTTGTAGAAAACCCACATTAGAAATAGGGTTAATAAAAATGTAACTTTAAAAGAAAGAAAGAGAAGAAGAAAGGTCACCCGAGATAGCCCATACTAAGATTCTATGAAAATATGGATATGGAGGAGAAACAAATCATCAAGGTCTGATGGAGATTTATTGAAAACAAGATTAGTAGAAAGTTTAACTACAATAAAATCACAAACTTGTGATTGGTTAAGCGATCATTGATTCCACAGTAGGAAAAGATAACTGACAACGTTTTTGTTTTAAGTTACCTTTCATAATGTTGAGGAATTTATTTAGGAGATTTACTAAGAACATAAGGAAATATACATACTTGTCATTTAGACTTTAATTCTTTAATAAATGTTTACCACAAACTCATCTTTTAGTCAAAAATATAATAGAACTTAAAAATATTATATTTATCCTAATCATATAAGGTTCCAAATATTAACACATACCATGAAGAAAAATATTTTGTAAAAACGAGGGACTTCCTATAGGCTAGTGGTATTTAATAAAGGCATGTCGCACTATGGTTGTGGGTTCGATTTCTGCAGCTTTGTCCGACGTGACAGGTAATCCCCCGACCTGTAGGTTGTCTTTTTCCTTAAACTATAGTATTATAATATTCCAAAAATAATCTTCAGAAATGTGTTAACCTTAAACAATACTATCCAATGTTAAAATTAATCCATTCCAACCTTTATAGTTATATAAAACTCATAATACAAATTTTATAAGGAAGGTAAACACAATGAAGATATTTTTTTCCACATAATAACATGTGAATACCTTCATCATGTATTATTTTAAAACACTGAAACATCCTGAATTACCATAAATCCTTGTTCATTACGTTCATGATCCCTTATTCCATATAGAATACTAGATATACTCCTTTTATCCAAAAATGTATACAAATCATTAATTAGCTTCAAGGAAGTCAAGAATATCAAATATAATTTATCCAAATCAATCATGTATTATTCCAAAATCACTATCTCGATATCAGAACCATATTATGGTTTATCTTTCTATCAACCATATATTTTCCAAAAATTTAACCTGTTATTGAGTCACTTTTCATGGTTCCACACAATCTCAAGTCTTTAATGAAATAGTACTGCAGTACAATCCTTATATACTCCATAATTATTATAACCAATACATTGTTGATACAACACTCAAATGACATAATTCTATAATAACAACATAATAAATCTAATCATTTCTCCTCATCTGTGGTAGTATCATAACATGATTATTATCCAATAGCATCATTTGGGGCATAATTTGATGACTTGGGAATTGGTTTTCATAGTGTCTCCACTCCTTGCAGATAAATCATTGTACAGTAGAAAACTTTTTATTACCCTTGTAGTCACCCACTTGGGGTCCTTTTTCTCCACACTTATAAAAAACTCCCATTCCCATCAGGAAAGTTCCAAGGTGTTTCTTCCCAAAGTTATCACATGTTGGAAAATTCTTCTTTTCCCTCTTCCCTTTTTCCATCATTCTCTCTTCCATCATTTTCTTCTCTTTCTTCCCTTCAAAGCCATTGGACTCAAAGAATTCTTTACTTATCTTATTAACACATGATAATATTTCTTCATATGTTAAGAATACATGGGAGACTATTTTCATTATAAATGTTGTCTTAATACCATTAAAGATATGATTCTCTTTACTCTTTGGATAATACATATTGTTGGAGTTCACATTCCTTCTACTGGGTGCCATTTCTATACAATGGCATAAACTAGGTCAGTTTATGAATTGCAATGAATAATTCCAGACTTGTAAAATACTTAACGTAAATTGAACGATTTATGGATATAATCTATAATCATAAATATTTTTCTTTGAGAAAGTATATACTCATAATCCCTTCATAATGGTCTGTAAGTAATATGAGAATTATCCTAATCATATCCCCCAAGAGTGTCGTAACCAAGAGTGCAGCAAGGCCCCTTTCTGTGCACCAGTTCCTGTTCGAGTCTAGCTCAAAGTAGTGTTTTTGAGTATTACCCCTAGTTACATATGTGCTAGAGCCGCCTCTACCTGCTCATATACAGATATGGATGTATTACTCAAAAAATACACAAAATATATACTTTTCAAAAATTCTAGGAAGTTCTTCTATACTAATCCTCAAAGTCTATCTTAGGTCTATGTGCTCTAATCAGAGTTTATCTAAATCTAGTTTCCAAGGTTAGTACTAAACTGCCTATGATTCCAACTTTAATGCCCCGACCCCAGTTACCCAGAGTCGGTGAATTATTGCGTAACATTGGAATTATCACAGAAGACCATGTCTCGAAAGACCGATTAGTTTAGTAGCCTTGGAAACACTAGATACATTCATAAATGTTACATTACATAATAAAGTGAAAAATCCCAACAACATAGTATCCATAGTCCACATTCCTATCCCCTTCAGTCTATCCCTGTAGGTCAGTCGTAAAATATTTCTTCACATCCTGAAAAAATAAAACATAGAAAGGGGTGAGCTCATATGCTCAGTAAAGATAACAATACAGTGAAAACTTTCATAAATAAATATAAACATTTAAGGCAATGTATAACTAAAAAAGGCATTTTAAACTTGAACTTCAGCATAATATGGAAAAATAAAATGAAATAATTCCATTTACATATTCACATTGATATTCTACTAGTCGAATAATCACATGCAATATCAATATCCACATTCATAATGATGGAATGCATAATGCCAGACTATCATAACCATATAGCCAAGGCCTCGTGCCAAGACTACAAGTAACATTTTGTTAAGGCCTCGTGCCAAGACACTAGTTTGTCTCATGAGACCTACCGATGCATCTAGGAGTTATAGTGGGCCCCACCTGTCACTTATTAGTCCAATTCATTCCTCATATGAACAGGTTTAAACATATCATAAACCATAACATAATCATATCACATAAAACATGCATAAAGGAAACATAACATTTCCCCATTTCAATCACAAGGTATCAATACAACACATTGATATAATAAAAACACTTTCAAACCCATTTTAAATACCAAAATAAAAGAAAACTAAAACATGGTATTTATTTTTCAAAAAAAGGTATGGCTTGTAGAGGAAGCCGAAACTCAAATAATGGTCACGGCGGCGGAGAAGTCGTTGTCGCCGCATACGTATGACAAAAAAACATTCCCTTTTGTCTTTTAGTAAAACTCTTCGTATAAAAAGATTTATTTTGAATAAAAGTAGAAGTAAAAGGGGTTTATACACCGTATATAATAAAGTTGTGTATAAAACAAAATATGCCTCAATGAAAGGAGATTGAGACGAAGTCCCTTACCTCATGTCTGACTTGACTCGATCGTTCTTTAATCTCTTGAATAATAAAATAGAGTTATTTTCTACTTTCTTAAGAACCATTTTCAATTTCATTATTCCTTTTATATCACTTATTACCATGTTATTAACAATATGTAATTATTTAAGTTAATAAAGGTCGTTTTTTCGATCTTAGATACTTGAGTCCAAAATAAACTTCTTATAATTACAAGTTGATCATGTGGTAAAATATACATTATATCCAGAATTATATTCATGATTTAGATATCATATATATTTTATATATTTTATATATCCATCATATAAATTCATTTATAAATTACATATCATTTAGAGGTAAGAAATGAAATGCACCGTTCATGGAGATGATAAGCCGTACGTACGCATGAACGCTACTTTCATTTATATTTAATATTTAATTGAATGAAATAATAATTATATAAAGGTATATTATAATTCAAGTATAATATTATATATAATATCATTAACTCCATCCTTTATACGTCCCACATAGGGCCTTAATGAATCAAATCACTTTGAGGGGGCGGTAGTCCGCACTTCCTAAAATGAAATTATCGTGTTTACCCATAATGGAAATCATAATGGTATGCCATAAATGAAAAATAAAGAAGCATAAGGAAAACATAAACATAATCTATATCATATATAAATATAGTGACGTCTTAATGGCCACCAGGAGTGGTGTTAAAATATGATTTAACAATCATCGTTATGTGAGGCAGTAATTCGCTACCCACAGAAACACTATGTTCATTAATCGTTAGACGAAGATGTGTGTAAGTGTAAATCAATTCCTTCTCATTAAAACATCCTATTATATTGAAGATACTGTTTTTGTTACATAATAAATGAATAAAGAGATTTTAAGGGGTTTAATAAGAATGATAAAACAAAAGAACATAAGGGAAGACATTACCTTAAAATCGGGTAACTCTTTTTGATTTGAGACAAAGGCTTCCTTGGGAAGACTTCTTTCCAATTTGAGGATTCTAGGAGTAAGATAGGGATGTTGAGAGAGTATTTGGGAAGATTTTGGCTGAGACAAATGGATTTTAATTTGTGAATAAGGGGGTAGTGGTGGGGGCCTTTTATAATAGGAGAGGAGGGGCACTCTTGGAAACTCATGAAATGTTACATTTTTATGAAGTGATTTTCGGATTTCAAAGGTCCCAAAATTATATATTTCAAGGATAAAGTGATAAGAGTTCTAAATATACTCATACAATAAGTTTTCTACAAGTTTAGGTCTTAGATTTTACATTATCGTTTCATTTTATTTAAATCGTTAATTAATGAGGTAATCGCTGCATTATCATGGTGTTATAAAAAACATAATTTATTTAATGTATAAAAATTATCAAAAAAATAAAATGATGTATGAAATATTTTAAGCTTTCCAATTAATATTTATAGTCTAAAATTTATCTTATATAACCCCATATAATAATTGTTTTAGTAAAACAACCCATGTTTGTGACAATTTTATTTTTACTTTAAATAAAAACTAATTAATGTCATTTTCTTACCCAAGTGGCTCCATGGGGTACCCAAGTTAACCCATGGATTATCTTGGTCGGACATGACTAATAAAATAAGGTTAGGACAAGTGTAAAGGTAATTTCATATTATTATAACATTATATTTACCTTAAATTACACTAATTACGTTTAATCGCGATTAATAAAACCTAAAAGTTACTATTCACCAAAAATTATTTCCATCCCATTGAACCAAATTTTACTTACCAATAAAAACCATGTATGATAGATTTTTAAAATTCAATTCAAAGAAGTGGTAATGTTTCATTTAAACGAAAAATTAGTTTTTTAACTACCACTTAGTGGTTTCACTATTCATCAAAAATTGAAGTTTTTCAGAAAAATAGAAAAAATTAACCCTAAGCTATATTTGATATTACTAATTAAAAAATGATGTCTATTTTAAAAAATTAAAAACATATTAGTTGAATTAATTAATTTAATAATTCATTCATTCTGTCACAACAAATAGCGTGTTTTTATGAAACAATATATATCAAAAGATTGACAATTGTTTATGTCGAATTTCAAAGTGAAAATAATTATAATGACCACCATTGGATAAAATGGTAAAAACATATTATAATTATACTTTAAAACCACTAAATAGTATAATTTATCACTATAAATTATTTTGATTAAAAAAGTTGTTTTTAAGTATTTTTTCTATTCATATAAAATTGAAAGTTATCAGAAAACTACAAAAAAAATCAACTTATGATAATTTCGATATTACGAATACAAAAATGAAGTCCAATTAGAAATATAAATTTTATATAATTTCAAAAGGTGGGTATTACTATTCATAACAGCTACTTTGATTGGTCGCGGTGTGTTAGAATCTCGAACATTCATACAATGTAAGCTATTGCATTATTGAAAGAGAAGTGTATTGTGAAAGGTTGGGGTGTTACAATAATAGTCCATAGTAAAATATGTCCATAATATATTTTTGTGGATAACCACAAGCCATTACAGCCCTCTACACACATATATAGGTAATTCTAACCATCGTGCCTACTAGCACACATAACTACCATGAGAAGAGTGTGGGGCCAAAGGGGGTAGTCAGCCTTCCATCCTCCCACTGGAATTTTGTGGAAAACACCCCCCCCCCATGGCTCTGAATCCCCAGGGTGTCAGTTGACCTTACAACTGGGGGGGTTGGCATATAGAAACACAAAAATTATAGAATATATTATAGCTCACAACCACACTATGGGCATAATCTAGTCTTAAACTGAACTGGAGGTAATGTCTCTCGGACACCCAGTAGTCACTTCTAATACTTGGTATCTTATAAGCACACAACCATTTAAATATCTTTATTACATTACTTAATTCGATTTTTATCAATTTCAATTTACATTAATTAAATATTTAAACATTAATTAACCATTAAGAATTTCCACATTATATTTCATTAGAATCACACCCAAAGTATGTTATCCCTTCAAAATTATAACCACGGCATTGCATCCCAACAAGCTCCAACACCATGGGTTAACATCATTTACTCAATTATTTATTTACAGCATTACTTTACAATATCCCCAGGCATTCTTGATAAAAATTCTATGCTACTAAACACGAGGGGGATCAACAAGGTGAGTAGATGAACTAATCGTCGAGTCTTTTCTTCCAATAGGAAGAGTGTAGACCCATCCTCCATTGAGAAGATAAACACGGAATCCACGGGGCATTCCCCACACGTCTTAGACCCCAAAAAAGAAGGGTAATAAAGGTCAGTTTTCTTAAGGAGTGGGGAAAGTAAAGAAGATAAACAACCAAAAGAATCAATAATAATCCAAACATTCAAATACAACCCATTTCATCTTCCCTGGTGTCCTCCACGACACCCACAATCATAAACTAATGCATCTATCCACACTAGGCATCAACTTCTACCAAAACCAATAGGCCTCCCTGCCCCCACATAACACAACAACCGTCCAGGATCACATCACAACACAAGAAGCACCAAAACAAACATCATATCAATTGGTCTCTTTGCCTTTAAACAAGCAAGAGGGTAACTCATAACCCTATATGGAAATATATTTTATCAAACAACCAAATCTTTAATCCATCATGGATTAACCTGTTTATTAGTCGTAGGATCCAAATTTTGGAAACCTAACTAGTAAGCTATAACAAATAATTAAACTTTCTTACTACACTAATTTTATTAACATCAAATTGCAACATGAAGAGATAGATTCATTTACATTCCTATTTATCTTTAGCCAAAAAATTATCAATTAATTCTAGCTTTATGTTATTTACCAATTTCCATAAAAAACGAAAATCTAAACAAATCAATCATAGATATAACACTATCTAGAAAAATAAGAGGCAATAACACAAGATTGATGTCAATTTATTTATCTGGTTCAAATATTTATTATGTCAATTCCTTTGTGATCTAGTGGGTTAAAACATGCTAACTATACAGTTTCACGTATAAGAAAATAGAAGCAACATATCCCCTACCTCAAATGATTCTTGATGTTCTTTATATGAGGATGAGCCACACAACAGGTTACAATCTCCTCCCCTATGACAACTGTGTCCACCCAGGGATGCAGAGACACCACCACAATAGTCACACCAAAGAAAATCCCATTAGGAAGATGGATAGAGATTTCCATAGAAGGGAAAGGAGAAACATATGAAGATAAATCCAAAATAATGATGATAGATTATACCTTATATTGAAGATTGATCGATACTACTTGGTTGTATCAAAAATAGAGGGGAAACAATCCAAGTAGGAATGTTATATTTTGAAACTCTTATGTGATGGAATGAATGGTTCGAGTATCTTCAATCCATGAACGTGGAGGAAGAAGTGGGGAGGAAGATATATCATCCCTTTAGAAGATTTAATGGAGAAGTGCTTTAAGATACATTGGATTTTCCATTAAAAGTGGATCACATTAAACCATGCATTTTGACCATGTAAAAGCACCCTTAGCCTTAGGGAAATTAATATAGGATTTATGGTCTTTGAATCAGCCTTAGAGTCCTTAAAACAAGGGTTTAAATTCATTTTACGTCAAAGGAAATGTCAAAGGGGTGAAACTTTAAGAAGTTGGAAACATTGTTCCTAAACACAAAATTTGGAAAAGTAAATAGAGGTTACTGTTGGGCCTTACTGTTCTGGAAACACTATTCCTAAACACACAAATTTGGAAAGGGAAATAGAGGCATCCATTGAACCTCACCATTCTGGAAACACTATTCATGAACTCAAAATTTGGAAATGGAAATAGAGGCTACCGTTGGACCTCGCTGTTCTGGAAACTCTGTTCATGAACTCAAAATTTGGAAAAGAAAATATAGGCTATAATTGGAAGCTCACTATTCTAGAAACACAATTCATGAACTCAATATTTGGAAATGTAAATAGAGGCTACCATTCAAACCTCCTCATTCTGGAAGCACTGTTCATGCACTTAAAATTTTAAAATGGAAAGTGTTCACTGTTAGAACATCTCCGTTGCACTGTTCCCATAAGGCTACAGATGGAAATGTTCGCATAAGGTCACCATTGCACTGTTTGCATATGGTTACTATTGAAACTATTCATATAAGGTCACTGTTGAAACTATTCACAGTGGTCTACCATTGGAACGGTTCATAATTCTACCATTGGAACTGTTCACCGAATTGGAAATTTGGTAAAGTGTTGGGGATAAGTCACCTTGACCTCCTAGAACACCTCAGACACTTTATTTTCACAAAGGAATGGACCAAAGTGGTCTAGGAAATTACATCAGATACGTCTCAAAACATTATCATCCTTGAGAATTCAAATCCAACCTAAAAGGAAACAAAAATGAACTCTGAACAACCACCCATCGAGATAACTCTCAAAAGAGAGCAAGCCACAAGAATCAACCAAATAAAGACATCACATAAACATGAATGGTCTATAACCACAAAGGGGACATCGTTACATGAAAATAGTTAAACATAAGACAACTCTGGGTATTGAGCATATATCTGTGACTCACGTTCCTAGGTACTCTCTTCCATGACACCATGTCTCCATAAGACACGAACCAAGGGGATTAAATGCTCACACAACACCTTCTCTTTGCAGTCTTAGATCTTAATAGGTCACTCCTCAGTGGTCGCATCATCATCAAACATCGATCTCTCCCCAATCGATGATGTGAGAGTGATCATGAAGATAACGATAGAGCTGTGATACATGAAAAACATCGTGTATCCAGCTCATATGCAGGGGGAAATGCAACTCGATACACCACAACTCCATCACGAGCTGACACCTCAAAGGCCCAAAAAACCGGGGAGAAAGCTTACTCCCACGACCAAACCTTCGCTCCCCACAATGGGGAGTCACCTTCAGAAACACGTGATCCCCAATATCAAACTCTAAGGGTCTCCTCCTTTGATCGGCATTGGATTTATAACGATACTACGCTATCTTCATCCACTCATTAATCACTTTAACCATCTCTATTGTATTCTGCACTATTTCTGGTTCGAGAATTGCTGACTCTCCGACCCCTGTCCAGCACAACGAAGAACGGCTAGGTTGTCCATAAAAGGATTCAAACGGTGCCATACCAATGGTGGAGTGAAAAATATTGTTGAAAGAGAACTCAAAAAAGGGTAAGTGCCTCATTCAAAACATCCAAAATCCATGATACAAGAGCATAACATGTCTTCAACAGTCTGTATATTCCACTCTATCTGACCGCCCGTCTGAGGATGAAAGGTAGTGCTAAGGCATAGATGAGAAACGAAAGATTTCTAGAGACCTCTCCACAACCTAGAGGTGAAACAAGGATCTTGATCAAAAATGATTTTCCATGGGACTCTATGAAGTCTCACCACCTCCTCCAGATACTACCTCGACAAAACATCCACTGAGGTCGACTCCATGATTGCTATAAAGTGGGACGATTTTGTTAGATGATCCACTACCACCCCAATAGCATCATGTCCTCCCAAATATCAAGGTAAACCAGCAAAAAATTCCACTAAGATGCCATCCCACTTCAACTGAGGAACATCTAATGGCTGGATAAGACCTCCAGAAACACAATGTTTTACCTTCACCTTCTGGAAGACCAAACATCGAGACACAAACTCCGCAACTGCACGCTTTATCCAAGGCCACCAAAACTGACTTCTCAAGGCCTGGTATTTTTTTGTCACTCTAGTATGCATGGAACTCTATGATAACTATTATGTGTATATTTAAAGGAAAAAATATCCTTCCATGATACAACACTCAGTGTTGTTATCCTCAGACCAACCATTAGGGGCCTTGCCACAAACAACTCGGTATCCCCAGACCTCCACATCTAGATCACCCAACAGGGACTCTTCCACCTAATTCCCCAGAGATAACTGCACCATAATCTGTAAAAGATAACCTTTGTCCCCAACTTCTCCCATATCAAGATGTAATGCTGACTGTTCTTCCATTAATCTCAATGAGTTGCCATATTCACGCACTGCATCACTATGCGACTTCTGACATAGTTCATCATCTACAACATTCCCCTTTCCATTTGTATATGATATTAAGAAGTCGTATTCTTATAATAACTCCATCCATCGATGATGTCTCATGTTCAAGTAATGTTGGGAGAATACATACCTCAAACTCTTATGATCGGTGAAAACCACTAAGCGCTTTCCAATGAGGTAATGTATCCACAACATTAGAGGAATCGCCACATCTACAAACTCAATATCATGGGTGTCATAGTTACGTTCATGGGGACACAACTACCGAGACCTATAAGAAACAATTGATCTATGTTGCATTAGAACACAACCTAACTCCAGATGTGAAGCATCAATGAAAACATCAAATTGAACTCCCTCTCCTAAAAGACAGAGAATTGGAGCACTTACTAAATTAAACATTAGATACTTCAAATGTGCCTGACACTGATAAGTCCATATGAATGTATGATAATTATTGTTCAATACTGTCAGAGGAGTTGCAACTCAAGAGAAATTAGCTACGAACCTCATGTAGTAGCCTGTGTGATCAAAACAACTTCGCGCCTCTCACACTATCTTGGGGGTTTCCCAAGACACAAATGATCCTTTCATTGAAGGATCCATAACTACTCCATATCAGTACACAACATTTCCCAAGAAACGGACTTCTCAAGACCAAAACTCACACTTCAACAATTTCCCAAACAACTGATGTTGATAAAGAACTCCAAAAATGGAGTGTAGATGCTCTGCATGCTCCATCTCAGACCTAGTGTACACAAGGATGTCATCGATGAAAACCACCACGATCTTTTACAAGAACTCACAGAACAATGTTTTCATCAATCCCTTGAACACAGCTGGATCATTTTTCATGTCGAACGATAGTACAAGGAACTCATAATTCCCATGATGACAACAGATAGCAGTTTTCCACATATCCTCATCCTTTACACGCATCTGATGATATCCTGACTGCAAGTTGATCTTTGAGAACCAACTTGCACCCATCAGTTGATTGAATAGATAATCAATATGTGGAAGAGGATAGTGATTCTCCACTGTCACTTTGTTTATGTGATGATAAACAACACACGACTGCAAATTGTGGTCATCCTTCATCACAAACAAAACTGGTGCACCCCATGGTGACCCACTCGACTGAAAAAAAAACTGCACTGTAATAGACTATCAATCTATATACGTATCTCTCATTACTCAAAAGGGGCCATACTCTATGTATACATAGAGATAGGAGACGCTCCTAGTTGTAGCTCGATCCCAAACGCTATATCTCGTCGAGGGGGTAATGATGCAACCTCTTCTATAAAGACATCAGGGTACTCTTTACGACCCATGGAAATGCCAACAATTGAACCTACAAAGAACTCAGACTCAGATCATCCATCATAGATGATAAGGATGGGACACGCCTTTGACCCATACGAGGGTCTCGATCGCCAAAAAACACCACTAACTCTCCATCCACATCTAAGAACACAACCTGCCTCCTGAAGAAATCTACAATATCCTGCACCGAATATAAAAAATCCATGTCGTGGATGACATCATATGGTTGTATTTGTAAATATATGAAATCTCCCCCAGATTAGTGCTTCCCCAGCACTAGATCACAGTCTCTACATACATCAAACAAGTCACCTTAGCCTCGAACTAGAGTAGTCAAAGCCAAGGGCACTAGAAGCCTCTCTACCTCACGTCCCATGGCATTGACAAGGTTAAGTGATATGAATGTGTGTGTCACTACTGAATCAAAAAAAAAATACACCTAGGAAGAAAACAAGAAAAGGGTACCTCTAATGACATCCGGCACACCTGCTGCTGGAAGCGCTAGAGCATGAAGCTGTCCAAAACCTTCCCCAAATCCTCTCCGACCCTGATGATGACCACCACCATGATCGCTCTCTACTCTCTGAGGATGGGGAGTTTCATGGGGATATCTTATGCCTTCCCCATCTACCCTATGCTGATAGAAAGCTGGTTCAACCTACTACTATTTCCTCGACTGGAATGGCCTCAACGGAGGAATATGGGCTGGAAAACCTGATGCATGATGAATTCCCAGAATGTTCGGTCACTCTCACTACTAATGACCTTCACCACCTCAAGAAAAAATGTATTATCCCTTGGAATAGGCCTGAGAGCTTCTACCCCTAGAGAAATGAGATGATGATGGTTGGGACCTACCCCCGGCCGAATGGAAACTCTTCTTCCCTAAAAACCGGGAACCCTGGACCATAGCTCTATGTCATGAGGAATCATGACAACTCCCCTCTTGGGATGATCCATTTCTGGCCAATTTCCTCTCGATGACCTCTACCCTCTCTAACTCTTCAAGATATTTCTTGATAATAAATGGGGTGACCTGGTGCTGGATCTCTGGAAACAAAGCCCTCTCAAAATGCCTTACCCTAGCATCCTCATATAGAAACAGGTCTGAAGAATATCGTAAAAGGTTCCTAAAATGGATTCCAAACTCTCAAACACTGGAGCTCCCATGTAAAATGGTAAAATGCTCGTGGCGACTGGACGCCTTCATTGTCGAAGAAAGAATCCCGACTCTAAACACGTCGCAGAACTCCTCCGATGAAATAAATGACTCCTCGTGATCCTCGAGGAACAAGAAACCCCACTAACTCACTTCTCCACATATCTTAGTCACAACCAAGGACACCAAATGCTCCATCTGAGAATAGAATGAATTGAATCCTATCTTGTCCTCCTCCAACCATTCTTCTGTGACTGCTTCTGAAATGGAGCCCTTATACTTCTAAAGACATTGGCACTGAACCTCTCAGAGTGTCCTCCTCCATGTGTTGTTGTCATCAACCTCTACCTTATGACGATCTGCTAGCACAGCCTATGGGATATCTTCTATGTGATCCCAATGAAGACGTTTACCTGTAGCCATACCTATAAAATAACAAACAGATATAGTTCCTAAACCTGGAATATGGAAGACTCAACATTAATTAATTAATTTTTTTTCATTTTATTCATTTTAGGTTGACCTATCCCAACGTCTACTGATTCAAACCTATGCACATAGATGAATGATGCATGATACATTCCGTGGTCTCTACCCAGTAACTAGTTTCACCTTGTTTAGTAGCCATTATAAATATAAAGTTTCATGCATCATGTCCTAGTGGGGCCTAAATGCCTATGTCTCAGCCGGTCATCAGTGTTTACATCACATGCTAAACATGAATGACAACGTTTCCCAACCAACCCATGCAACCTCACCTCTACATAACACCAAAATTTATCCTATCCCTCAACCATGCCTCTGATGCCACTCTTTCGCGACCCCCTCCCCATAAGGAGAACCTATCCTAGGTTGGAAATGTGAGAAGATAGATTGTGACCCATGAGTCCAGCCTCCTGTAGGCAACAGGTTGGAAACTAGCACCAAGGGAATATTAAACACACAAATGGAAGGTGTTACTCTTTAAAAGAACATATGCGAAAGAGAGAGATAAGATAGACACCAAACAACTCCAACATGGACAACAATATAAATGAAATCCCAAGTACACATATGAAATGTCATGAAAAGCTACTACAACTGAAAGGGGAAAACTGAAAATACCCAAAAAAAAGTAAAAAACAACATCAACCATGAAGCCCAAACAGCTCTTACAACCCCAAGCTAGTAGAAACTATCCTGATCTTCATCCTACTCCAACTAACCTGGAAAAAAGTTTATATAAACCTAGGGTGAGTATAACAGTATACTCAGTAGGATCGTACCCAAATCCTCTTGTGCAACAGTAAAGAAAGCATGCAAAGGCACAGCAAACAACAAGTGAAACTAACTCATCACCTAAAAAGTCATATTGTGTTCCCAGACTCAACCTGGATACTCTAACAAGTAACACATACAAGTGTATATTATATAATAATCAATATCAAGGGTACCCTGCTACTGCTACCCCACTGGTTTTCCACTTTTTCCCAACATAACACGTCCTAATAATCTCTCTCTAAAAAGGCTTGCCCACAGACACCTAGGTTAGGAGCCACAACAAGCACCTCGTGCAACAAAACCACCACATCCACGTAATCAATGTAACCGGGTTTTTTCTGGGAGCCACCACATCTCGCATAACGTGTATCATACATCAGGTATGAATCCTCAAGCCATTATAGCCCATACACTGAGTAAAGATCCTCAAGCCATTATAGCCTATACATATTACACCTATAGTAGTCCATAAGAAACTATATCCAGAATATATGTGTGTGAATAACCAAAATCCATTACATCCCTCTACACACATATATGGGAAAAACTATCCATTATGCCTACTAGCACAGGTAACTACCAAGATAAGAGAGCGGGGACATATAGGGTAGTCAGCCATCCATCCTCCCATCAGAATATTGGGGAAAACTCCCCCAAGGATTAGAATCCATGGGGTGCCAGTTTCCCCAACTGATGGGGTGGAGTAGTGTATAGAAACACAAAACGTATAGAATATATTATATCTCCAAAATGCACTATGGGCATAACCTAGTCTCAGAATCAACCACGACTGACGTCTCTCGGACTCCCGACTACCACTTCTAAAACTAGGTATCGTATAAGCACACAACCATTTAAATATCTTTATGAAATTACTTTGTTACCTTTATATCAGTTGAAATTTATGATAATTAATTCATTAAACATTAATTAACCATTAACAATTTCCACTTTATTTTCCATTTGCATCACACCCAAAGTCTGATGTCCCTTCAAAATTGTAACCTCAGCATTGCGTCTCAGCAAGCTCCAACCCCATGGTTTAACATCATTTATTCAATTATTTATTTACAGAATTAATTTCCCCAATTCCTAGGAAATCAATAAGAACATTCTATGCTTCTAAACACATGGGTGCTCCACACGGTGAGTAGATGAACTACCTGTTGAGTCTTTGCTGCCTATAGAAAGGGTGTTGATCCATCCTCCCTTGTGAAGCTAATCATGGGAAGCATGTGGCATACCCCATGTGTCTTTGCACCTTTATGAAGAAGGATGAGCAAGACCAACTATCTTGAGAATTGGGGAATGCGAATGAGATAAAAAAAAGAATTGGAAAGAATCCAAACATTCATATACAACCCATTTCATCATCCATGGTGTCCTCCACGACACCCACATGCATAAAATGGTACATCTCGCCACTCTATGTGTCAACTACTACCAAAAATAGTAGTCTCCATGCCCCCACATATCACAATATCCATCCAGGCTCACATCACAACACAAGCAGTAGAAAAACAAACATCATATCAATTGGGCTCCTGGCCCTTAAATAAGCAAGTGGTTAACTAAGAACCCTACAAGGATTTAATTTTTATCAAACAACCAAATATTTAATCCATCTTGGATTTACCAATTTATTATTCGTAGGTTCCAAATTTGGGAAACCTAACCAGTAATCTATAACAAATAATTAAACATACTTACTGCACCAATTTGATTAACATCAAATTGCAACAAGAAGATCCAGATTCATTTACATTCCTCTTTATGTTTATCCAAACAATTATCAATTAATTCGGGCTTTACGTTATTTACTAATTTTCATCAAGAAGAATAAGATAAACAAAGAAAGCATAGATATCACACTATCTAGAAAAACAGGAGGCAATAACATTTGATCGATGTCGATTTATTTATCTAGTTCAAATATTTATTATGTCAATTACATTGTGATCTAGTGGGATAAATTTTTTCAACTATATTGTTTCATGTAAAAGAAAATAGAAGCAACGAATCCCCTACCTCAAACAGTTATTTACATTCTTTATATGAGAATGAGCCACACAAAGGGTTATTATCTCCTCCCCTATGACAATTGTGTCCAACTGAGGATGTATAGACACCACCACACCAGTCACACCCAAGAAAAGTCTATTAGTAACTTGGATAAATAATACCATATAATAGAAAAGAGAAATAGAAGTATATGAATCCAAAAGAATGATGATAGATCATACCTCATATCGAAGATTGATCGATACTGATTGGTTGCATCAAAAATAAAGGGGAACCAATCTATGGGGGATTGTTTGTTTGTGAAACTCTTATGAGATGGAATGAAAAGTTCAAGCATCTCACAGCCGAGAATAAGGTGGTAGAACTAGGTAGGAAAATATATCGTCCATTTTGAAGATTTAACGGAGCGGTGGATTAAGATATGTAGGTTTTTCCATTAAAAGAGGATTGCATTAAACCATGTGGATTGACCAAGTAAAAGCAACCTGAGACATAGGGAAAATAATATAGGATTTATGGCTATTGAATTGTAATTAGAGTGCTTAAAAAGGCTTTAAATGCATTTTACGTCAACTTAAACGTCAAAGGGGTAAAACCATAGGAATCTGGAAACACTATTCCTATACACCAAATTTGGAAAAGGAAATATAGGCTACCGTTGGACCTCACCATTCTAGAAAACTATTCATGAAGACAAATTTTGGCGAAGGAAATATAGGCTACCACTGGACCACACCATTCTGAAAACACTCTTCATGAACTCCAAATTTGGAAAAGGAAATAGAGGCAACCATTGGACCTCACTACTCTGGAAATGCTATTAAAGAACATAAAATTTGAAAAGGAAATATAGGCTACTGTTGGAACCCCACCATTATTGAAACACTTTTCATGATCTCTAAATTTGGAAAAAGAAATAGAGGCTACCATTGGAGCCTTACCATTCTAGAAACACTTTTCATGAACTCAATATTTTTAAAAAGAAATAGAGGCTACCGTTGAAACCTCCCCATTCTAGATGAAATGTTCTTGAACTTAAAAATTGGCAATGGAAAGAGGTCACCATTAGAACCTCACCATTGTACTGTTCACTTAAGGCTACTGATTACACTTTTCACATAAGGTCACCCTTTCACTATTCGGCTAAGTTTACTTATGAAAATTTTCACATAAGGTCGTCGTTGCATTGTTCACCTAAGGTTACTGATGAAACTGTTCACATAAGGTCACCATTGGTACTATTCATAGCAGTATACCATTGGAACTGCTCACAAGGATACCGTTGGAACTATTCACCAAATAGGAAATTTGGAAAAGTGTTGGGGATAAGTCACCTTTACCTCTCGGAACACCTCAGACAACAAATTTTCGCAAATTGATGGACTAGAGAGGTCCTGGCCATTATAGTGGTACTCCGCAAAACACAGGATTAGTGTTTCGATTACCAATCAAATGAGAGGGGTAAATGTGTATATTAATTGATCCTTTTAGAATAGTAAATAAATTATTTAAATATTACTAATTCATACTATAATCATTAAAACCATTCATGAAAGGTGGTGATGAAAAACCAAAAGTGTCGCTTCGTGGTTGTAGTAATTTCTGTACATGCACTAACGGTGAATATTATTTTTCATAGTAGATGGAAGAGAATAAATAATGGATTTAACATTTTAATAATTTTTTCTCAAAAAAATAATTATATTGATTTTCTCATTATTATATGGATTTTTTTAAAAGGAAATAATAGGAAATAAATTGGAAGGAGGATTTGATACCTACATTAAGACTTCCATCTTCCTCCTGACGATGGACATACGATAATTTTTGGTGGTCAAGAGAATTAGGGTGTGTAATTTAATCTAAGTAGAGTAAATTTGGGTAGCTTTTCAATGAAATTTCTAAATAGAAGTGGGGTATTGGTAGGGGGAAGTGATCCCCTTATATTAGGGAAGAAGAAGAATTATTCCATGGAAAATAATGGTAAGTGAGAGGTAAGAATGGATTGATATGAAAGTTTTATTAGTTATGTGAATGATGGAATGAAATTCAAGTAAGACATGAAACCTAAAAAATACAGCTATATAATCGAAATTTCATGCTAATTTTGAAAAATTCGCTCCACTATTGATTAGTCATTTAAACACTTACTACTCTTAATTAAATATTAATCTTTTCAATTATTTTATTTTTAATGATATACATATACCATTGTTTACAAATTTCAATGTGATAAATCAGAATCTTGGATTTAGTTATCCACATTAATTTTCGAAATAGGGTAAATTAACTTTTAAATGAAAACATATAATGTGTTGAAAACAAAATTTCAAGAATTTTTTTTCAATCAATAAGTGTTCTGGATATTATTTAACACTGATTTCTATTTATATAAGTGTTAATTAATTTTTATAAATACATAATCATCATATTAATTTTTTAATTTAATATTTTTTTCATTTAATTTTAAAATTACACAATATTTAGAAAAGTATTTTTCTTTAAAAATAATCGTTTGACTTTGTTAAATAATATTTACCTTTGGAAAATTAGTTTTTATACCTAAAATTATAGTATCCTTTATTAGATAATTCAGACATGGATATTTTAAATTTAAATTCTATTTCTTTTGATTCATTAAGTATAAACTATTTTAAAATTTTAAGGTATTTAAAACAATTTTTTCATAGAATATAACTTATGATTTAAAATATAAAATATAGTTTTGTAATTAAAACAAGATATTTTAAAATATAATGTTAATTAAAATAAATATATTTAAACAATAAAAATATTTTCTATGTTTTATTTTGTTCTTTATATATTAAAATCCATTTAATTCTTTAAAACCTGATTTTTTTACTATTCACATAAAAATAAAATATTTTTTAAAAACCCCAAAATTTCAAATTTAAATAATATGACCATAAAAAATACCAAAATGATTTTAATTTTTTCAAATTAAAATTATAAATGTTATAAAATTAATTTTTATGCAACTGTACCTAAAATAATTTTGAGCTTAGAAATATATATGTATGATAGTTTGTGAGGATTAATTGAGTTCCATTGATGACATTTTTTTACCAACATTATCAATTTAATTCATAGATCGTGAAGGGACTCTAGGATCCATTGGGAGCCAAACTTGGATTGAGAAATTTATATCATCCACTGATGAATGAACGGTATAATGAGACCATCTAGAATCATAAGGATATACTCTGATCTAGAGTTCTTGACATCACAGATTTTTGGGAATGGAATATGTCATTGGTAAAATTCTATTATAATAATGGTTATCAATCCAACATTAGGATATCTACCTTGGAGGATTTATGTGGGTGGTCGCGCATGTCCCTACTATGTTGGGATAATGAGGGAGAGTGTTATTTATTGGGATTCAGCATCATTTAGGAGATGAAAGAGATAGTGTGGTTAATTCATAAAATTATATAGAGATACAAGAGTCTCCAAAATTCCAATGTCGATTGACGACATCATCTGTTAGAGTTTTAGGTTGGTTTTCATGTGTTTCTTTAAGTATCCTATTAGCTAGGACACCATCACTTTGGAATGAAGGGGAAAATTGGACAGTGTTATGTAGATATGTTTTGATTTATGGAAGGTCTTGGGATATTTTCCTTTTGATTGTATTTTCCTTTGTGGTTCTACTTGATCCATGATTTCTTTTATATTTCTCATTTAAAGCACCATCTAGACCCATATTATGTGATCGAGTCAAAAAATAGAGGTTGATCCTAATTTAACTATTGTGGAGCATCATGTTAGTATTTTAGATTATCAAAAATGGGTTTAGTGGTAAATAAATATCATTGGACTATGTTATTTAGAAGTATAGTGGGGATATCAATGAGACATAGGAGGTGTAAGCCAAGGTTAGGGAGTAGTGTCCCCACCTATTTTCTTCTAAGGAAGCTTGAGGACTTTCTTGGGGGGGGGGATAAAGTGGAATGGTGGAGAGATTTGTGACACCCTTCATGCCACTTGTAAAACTATTTATTTTTCTTTTTAATTAAATTTTATTTCATTTTGGGTTTTTCTGAGTGTCGAGCATTGAAATTTGGGTTTTTAGGGGAATCATACCTAGGTTCATGGTTGGCATACTGTTTGACTAAACGTGTTGATAACCATGTGAGGATTTATGTTTGGATGAATGTACACTCTTCATGGTTTGATTATAGTTTTTCAAACCATAAATGACCAAGGGGTAACCATGAATCTATTTTTTTTTGAATATCGGAGCACCAAAATGGTTGGCACATGGTCTCTCTAACCATGCATCCAAATAATATGATTTTTATAGCTCAACAAATTTGAATTTTTATATAATTTCTCAATATGATATTATATCATATGGGACACATTTATCTCTCCCACTAATTAAAATACCCTATCCTTTGTATTTACATTTTCCCCTCTCCTTGGTGGTGGTTCCTCCATGGATCTAAGGTGATTTTTCCTAAGGTATGTCAAATATTCAATGTCCCTCCTCATTTTCCCCATTCTCTTCGCTTTCTCTTCTATTTTAATTGATGTGTGAAACCCTAGTGTGTGTTTTGGATGCATTTAAGGGTTTTAATGGTCGTTTTTATTTTATTTTTGTGTTTTATGTTTATAAAGACTTCTTCTTCCTATATAGTGTGTTTTTCATCAATTGTGGTGAGTTTGGAACCACTTCTGAGGTATGTGTCCCTATTTATGGTAACTTTTCATGTAGTGCCTTTAAATTTTTAATCTCATTTTGGTTATATTTTTAAAATTCCTTTTTAAACGATTTATGATTAATATTTATTAAATTTTAGATTTCATATATGGTTTGATATGTAAATTTGATGTTTTAAAGTGGGTTTTCCAAATAGAGGTGGCCATGTGTACTCTTAGTGATTGACTAAAGAGTTTAAAAATGATATATGGTTTTAAATATATTTATAAAAAGTTTTTAAAAATACTTTCACATTGAAAAATTTATTTAATCCAAATGGTCAAGTTTTTTATTAAAATTTCCTGTGGAATATATTTTATGTATGGTAATTGTTATGTGTTTATTTATGGCATTGAACACCATGATGGATACCTGGGTTGTAAATATTTTTTTTTCTTTGGTACCATGAGATCATTTGGGATGAAGACAAATATAAATTCCTTTTAATATCCAATGGATCATGAGATACTTTGGGATAAATATTAAGAGAGATTATTCTTGTTATCCTAGATAATGATAGAGATCTTAGGAGTTGGGTTTGGGGATATAACAGACTAACTCGGTCTAACCAGACGAGTCACCCAAGACATCCCATTATAGGGTGTGGAATAATAAAGGATAAACCATTTTTTAATAAAAATAATACATAAAACTACAATACTATGAGAAAAATAAATAAATACATAGCCTATCCAACCAACTAAACCAGAAAAACATGGAAAGTCCAGACAAAAAGTCTCCACGTGACCAAGTGTCACCTCCAAGTTATCTCAAAATAAAGCAACAACACAAAGAGATGAATGAATCCAATATAATTTTATTACATTTACATGGGTCATGCAAAAAAAGGTCGACATACACCCATATGTATAAGTAGGGTGTCAGCAATAAGGCATTGTAGCATACCACCCAAAGGAATCTATATAAGTTCTAATAATAGGAATAAACAGGACTAAGAATTAAAAAAATAGTTTTACAAATAGTTTTACAAATACTCAATTAGAAATCCACTTTTAAAACAACCTTGAATTTTCAAAAATTTCATGCCATTTTTCCAAATCCCGAAACAAAGAAGTTTAAGTTAACATGTCATAAATGTACATGTGATCTAACATCCATGAAATAAAAAATCATGTAATAAATAACCAAATATAAAAATACACCTACTATCTAGACTCTATCCAAATGGGTAATGTGTACTAGACTCCCACAGTCCAAGAAAGGCATACAGTTGGATCAGAACTAACATGGAGGCCTTCCATTGTCCATCGTAATATAGGAGGTTATCTGCAAGTGGATTCACACACACTAAGTCTATTTGTGTCTCTATCTTAATATACCCAAGGTTACCATTGTGCAATGTTTTTCTATTTCTATTTTAAAAACCATGATCCAATTTTTATAATAAAATTTCAAATCCAAAAAATCTTATTCAAGGTTTTAAAATTTAATTTCTATTTTAAATCATTTGAATTTCTTTTTCAATGTTATAACCTTTTTCGAGTATGAACTCTTGTCCTTTTCAATTTCAATACATGAAATTCCATTTCAAATCTTGAGGAATCAAAAATAACTAAAAGTAATTTCAAAAATAAGAAAAAATTAATAGATCCAAATAAATCTAGACTGTATAAAACCTAATAAAATTTGAATCTCTTGGTTGTAAACCAAGTGATCTACCTTTGGAAGAATATTCATGACTAAATAATGAAAATGGATTGAGAGAAAACACAATCCAATTACCAATCCCTACAATGAAAGGTTCTACAACCACCAAAGAGGGAGAAACACTGAGGAAATATTATCCAGATTGATGATGTGTCTAACCTACTGGTCAATAAATAAAGAAATTGATTGAGATGGAAGGAAGACACCCAAAATTTCCTAGAGTTTAATCTATGGATGAGAGAAGAAGGATACAAGATAGAACTCATCCAAAAAATCAGGTACAGAAACATAAAAACTAGATGTTGTGGAATTACACAACATGTAATACCTTTACAGGACATGAAACCATTTTAATTAAAGTTACAACCAAAAATGTGTTTCCTTGTATTAAAATATGAATTTTCACATTACAGAACGTATAAAAACTCACAATGTGAATTCAAATCACATGATGAGTCTAGTTGGAAATACGCATCGTGAAACCCAACTACTTGTCATGTAATATCCTAGAAAACTGTATAGAAGGCCAAGAAAAAGATGAAAATTTAAAACAAATGTGACATCCCTATTACATGTATCCTTTTAATTAGGAGATGTAAATACTTTCCCAATGAAAACCGGAAACCCCAAATTAATTACCCAAACATTCCTGACAAAAGGGTAATTGGGTGTCACTTTTTCCCGACCATAAAATCTATATGCACCAATTAAAAGTTCAAGATACTGGATCCAAAAAAATAGTAGGACACTATGGCCTTATCCATGACTCATCCCACATCTTTCATGATCATGTCTTCACTACCATAGTACCCGGACTAGGGGAATCTTTTTATTGTGCAACACCTTATCCTAGAGATCGGAAATCTAAATTGGATGCTCAACCAATGTAGCATATGGTTCGTGAAAAAAATCCCCTCATCTAATATCATGGGAAGGATATGGTATATAACTCTTAAATAAGGAAACATTGAATACGTTGGTAATACATGTAAATACAGATGATAATATCAACTGATAGGCCTCCCTTCCCAGTATCACAATGATCTCAAAGGGGCCCAAAAACATTAGGGCCAACTTACCCTAATTACCCAATCGATAATGAACCAAGATAGGTGAATCTATGATAAATACTTGATCAGTAACCTCAAACTCCGGCTAATAAATATGGTCAATATAATAGTTTTGACATCTTTGTACTGTGATCAAATTACTATGCTCTAATTTTGTCATCTCCAAACAAAAACTCATCCGAACTAAGGACCAACATCTCAGCTCTATCCGGCAGAAGGTATATTAACATAGACACCTATAAAAATATTCAAAGGGATTCATATGGATTGAAGACTTATAACTATTATTATCGGAGAACTCGAAAAAAGGAAAATTTATGTCCCATTATACACTAAAATCAAAATCACAATCTCGAAGAATATAATCAAGAACCTGGATATACCTATCTATTTATACATATATATGTGGATGATAAGGTGTTCTAAATTTAAACTAGTACCCTATTTCCTCTTGAAAACATTTCCATAACATGTATGTGAACCTCGAGTGCCTATCAGAAATTGCCACAGAGGGGGGGCCAGGAAGCCTCACAATGAATTGGATGTACAAGTACCAAATCTGTTCTAACATTGTCATCGCCGTTATTTGTAAAAAAATGATCCAATTTAGTTATTCATTCATCAATTACCCAAATTTTATTCTTCCTACTTGGAGTGCATGGTAAACCAATAATGAAGTCCATGGTAATCTCATCCCATTTCTAAACTGGAATGGGTAAAGGATGTGAAAAACCTTTTAGCCTCTGGTGTTCCACCTCTAACGTGTATTACCCCATGATATCATCTATGAACAAAACAAAAAAATATTCCAATAACCTATGAATTATTAGGTTCATTAGTTCCATGAATACCGTAGGAGAGTTAGTGAGTCCAAATGGAAAGACTAGGAACTCAAAATGCCCATATCGACTCTAAAATTCTATCTTGGCTATATCCTCTTCTCAAACTCATATCTGGTGGAACGCAAGTCATAATTTGTTCTTAGAAACCCAATTAAACCCCAAAAACATATTGATAATATCAAATATTCTGGGTAATGGATACTTGTTCTTAACAGCCACCCGGATTAACTTCCAATGGTCAATACAAATCATAAGGCTTTCATATTCACTCTTAAAAAGAGTACATGAAAAGCCCATGGTGACACACTATGATGAATAAATCCATTCACCTCTAGATCCTATGTTATATCTCGATTTCCACTAAATCAGTAGGTTCCATTTGATAGGATAGAAAATAAATGGGCATCCTTCCAGGTAAAAGGTCTATAGTAAACTCGACCTCTATCTATGGTGAAAAGATAGAAAATGATCTAGAAAGACCATAGGGTATGCATACACAATAGTAGGTAGTTGACTATACCATAATGGTTCAAATGAATTAAGAAACAATTATGATAAATTCACTATTATTAAACCATAATAATGAATAACTACCTCATCTATTTTTTATCTTTATTCCCACTCACCTTGAAAGACATGAGTGACCCCATCGGTGGATAAGAACTATACCATATGAAAATAATAGTCTATATAGGGCCATTACGCTAACCATTCAGTCTCTAGTGACAATAAATGAAAATATGTCGAGGTTAATCACTAATAATTCTCAAAAGCCTGAAAGTCACCTATAATCACCCGACACCTGGGACTCATGAAACAATGCTCAGACCTCTTTCCCAAAGGAGCCAAAATATCAAACAAGAACAATGTAAGCACCAAACATTGTCCAAACATTTTCATTAACATTATAGATATTAAAAAATGATTATCTCCTATATAAAACAAATTTAGCACCATGTAAGATTAAATAAATACCATACCTTTAGTAGTAACTGGACCAACTTTTGATTCCTCTATCACAAACAGAGATACATAAATTCATGTGAACCAAAACACTTGGACATACCCCTATTCATGATAATGAGACCTATAACCCTTAGAAGCTTAAATATGAACCTCTGACCATTTAGTGAGAGTGAATCCTTCCTTACTAGCATTGTAAGACTTACCGAAAAAATGAATTAGATGGCCTGATTACCCATAAAGATGAAAAGCATTATAATCCTTTATACACTGAGGCATGGTATGACCATGCCTCCCACACTATTAGAAGATAACATATTTTTGGCCTATTTAATCCAATGAAATTGGTGCTTTGAAAAATTAACCACAATTTTTCCTTCTTTTCATTGCAGAAGAAGCACTTTGGTTAATGGTGGCACCCACAATAGCTCTGATCCAGACTATACTCCCAACTATGTCCACCTAAGATAAAACTACATTATCCACTACCTCTAAAAAGGTCATAAAAATGGAATAACTATCATTTACCAATAATCATCCCTCTTCCCCTTCTCGAACCTCCAGTCCTTTGGGTAATCATTAGTGACAAGCTCTAGTTCAAGATGCACCAACTTCGTAAGGTGGGTTGAGTAATCAAGATCAGAACACTCACCTTGATCCAACATTAAAAGCTCCCTAGACTTTTCCACAAATAATGTCTTGGTATAAAACTAAATATTGAGTATTTTCTTGAATGAAACCCAGGAAAGAACATCACGTTACTTAGATATCACTATTGAATCTCGCAATCTTCATCCTGGTCCCTTGAGCATATATTGGGAAAAAACCGGAGAATCCTCAAGAGTCTTCATAAATATAAATATCCCTTCAATCCATTAAATCCACTACTCTAAATATTGTGGTCCCTTTAACTATATAAGACCAGTGGATTCTTCTTGGTGAACTCTAAACCACGATCCACTAGCCATCCCAGGTTCACCACACCAACTAATCCCAAAGTCTAAATGGTATGAATCTCTACCCCAACCAAACAATAGTCCCTTAAAGGATACACCTTTGAAACTATTCTTGCATATTCCCCTATTTTATTTTGAATGTATCTTCTAGAATGAATTTATTTTTAAACATAAGACAACAAAAAATTATCCCTTAATAATATTACAATCCCAACAAAACAAAATAAAAAATAATCCAAAATAATTCTTTAAAATAATAGTATTTTAAAGAAATTTTGAGTTCTCCAAAAAAATTGAACACCTTTTGAAAGGAATAGATCCATATAAATAAACTACCCAAAGAGTTTATTCAAATGAACATACACCAACCAAGTCCTCAAAATTATTAGATGAGTTAATCTAAATAACTTTCCAATGAAATTTATTTAAATGAACCTAAATATTCATTATTGGGATTAGAGAAGATTTTCGACCACCAATGGAAACTCGGATTCAGTAACAAGAGGGAGCTAGATAGACCCCTTTTCTAAATCTGCTATCTGAATTCTGATGATCCAAGTACTATCTACCTAAGAAACTAAAAAAACACAAGTAATGTTGAAACACTTTAGGCTGAGTAACACTTTCTTATACCAAATTATAATAGCCCATCCCAAGGCAACCAAACCAGTCACCCAATCCAACTGATTATGGGTTGGGGTATAATAGTTAAACCAAAATAAGCCTAATATATAAGAAAAAAATACATACACCTAGTGTACTATGTGGAAAAATAATAATGATACAGCCTATCAAACCAGCTAAACCAAAAACACACAAAAATTAAAGACAAAAAGTCTCCATGTGACCAAATGTCACCTCCAAACTATCCCAAAAAAACTGAAATGAAAAGAGAATCTTGAATTCTATATAATTCTCTTCCATTAACCTTGATACTAAAAAACAAGGTATACAACTTCCTATAATAAGATGTTGGGTGTGAGAATCTAGTCCTATTAGGATGAAACCCAAATGAATATATGAAAGTTATAATAAAAATAATGCACAAGTTGAGTATTTAAAAGAAAAATAGTTCTACAAGAAGTTTTACAAATAATATATCTAAAATCCTTTTTCAAACTATCATTGAATTATCACAAATTTCATTCCATTTTCTAAAAAACTATAAAAAAATAGGTAATGATACCAGGTTTAAAATATATATATGAAACAACATCCATAAAATAATAAATCATGTAATAAACAAATAGAAACTAAAATGGACCTACCAGTCATGATCTAACCTATAGGACAACACATAATAGACACTCAAAGGACAAACAAGGCATACAATTGAATTTTAACTAACATTGAAGCTTTTCATAGACCGTCGACATATAAGAAGTTACCTCCTAGGTTTTTTCACAAACACTAAGGATACCCATGTCTCTATCACGATGTACCTGAGGTTCTTATCGTGAAACATTTATCAATTTCTATTATAAAAACCATGCTAGAATTTATAAAATACAAATCAAAATCCATGAAAATATTCTTCTGGGTTTTGAAATCCATTTTCAATTTTAAATCATCGAATTTACATTTTCAAAGTTAAAACCCTTTTTAGATGTGAACCCATTCACTTTTCAATTTCAATACATTCTATTCCATTTCAAATATAAAAGAACCAATAATAACTATAAGAAATTAAATAAATTAGAACACATTATGGATCCAACTACCTCAGGAGGGTACAAAACATAATGACCATTGATAATGGGGATTAAAAACCACATGATCTTCCTTCCCAATAAAAGAAACGACAATAAACTAACAAATGATTGAAATAAAACACAATTTACTTTCTAATTAAAACAATTAAATGTGTCACAACCATCAAGTGAGAAACTAAGAGGAAAGGTTACCCGGAGTGATGATGTGCATAACCCTGAAGATCAATTTCTAAAAAAATCAATCCAGATGGAAGGAAGACACCCAAAATAACCTATGGTATGAGCATTGGGTGAGTGGATAAGGCTACAAGATATCAATGAGCCTCAAAAAACTTGACGGAACACAAAAAATAGGAACATGAGGTATTACATGGAGTGTAATAACTTTACACCCAATGAAAGACTTCTAATTCAAGTTATACAGAAAGCAAATCTCCTGATAATGAAAAAAACATTTCACATTACATGATTTGAAAAAACTCACACAATTAATTCAACTCATGATATGAGTCTATTCAACATTATACATCATGATACCCTGCTACATGTCGTGGAAATATCATGTGAATAGTAGAAAAGACCATATAAAATCTAAAAATCCAAAAAATATGTGACTTCACCATTACCAGTCTCCAACCAATTTAGGGATAAAAATACTCACACAATAAAAAAATCAAACCCCAAAACATGGATCCAAGAATACCTAATAGAAGTGTAACATGGTGTTATAGGAGAAGACGGTGATATCTTCCATTTCATTTAGATAGTTAGAAAAAAAATATTTTAGATACACTCACGCTAAACCCTTATATTTAGATCCCATATTGAACATTAATCATGAAAGTTTGATTTACATGATTTTATGATTTATATCAATGCCTTGTTTCATAGGATATCTTATGTTATTTCCATATCCATTATTTCGGTTATATGATGATGATGTTTATGTGAACCCTAATTTGGCCTTGTTTGGGTATATTGATTATTTTTTTATGTATGATTTAATTACTTATTCAAATCATAAAATAGTGTTTTTGAAATCCTTTTTTCATAGAATGAAAACCAAAGGGTTTCAAAGGATTGATTTAAAGTGGGATTTTTTCAAAGTGAAATAGATTTATAAAATGAGTTTTTAAATAACTTATTAGTTTTCCTAGTTTAAGGAATTATATATATTCATAGTGGTATCGTACTGGGCTTTTAGCTCACACCCTATATATTCATTTTGTTGTGTGTACCCATTGTTTTTCGGAACATAGGTAAAGGAAAGGTAACTGTGCATATAGGCTACTTTTCATGATTATTGTCATCCATTTTTTATGAGGAGGAGAGGTCTCACTTGGTCACCTCATGAGGACATTTTTTTTGTGTTTTTATAATTTTGGGATTCTTGTATGGACTATGTTTGGTCTCTTCCTCTATTTTTTGAGTTTTTGGATTTTTAATCAAGATACCATATTTATATCCTATTGTGTCATGTTTTATAAGTTATGTTATGAGGTTTCTAAGGGTATCTTATTTAGTCCTTACTATGTAACTTTGGTTGGATTATTTTTTTACTATAACTATGTTTGTATGGATATCCCATTTCATGGATAGGTTATGTTGGTCTACTATGGTAAAACTATTTGAAATAGGTTATTAATTATGCCTAGGGCTTTCCGTTGGCCCATGGTGATTGAAAATGTGCTTTAGACTGTGTGTTCTGGTAGCTCAGGTGATGGTTCAGGTCAACCTAGGTTGGTTATCAATATAAAATCCAATCTCCACCCACATTTCTATCATAACACACTTCCCCATATCAAGTCAAAAAAGGACATCAACCTCATTTTCTTCTACTCATTTATATCTTAGCCTCATATCCACATGTATAGGTGTGTCGATACCCAAGTATATCAGTTGGACATGAAAATAGCTACTCACTCAATGTGTGTTAGTTTACATATAATTAAACAACCGTTAGGTGGTGGTTGTCTATATTTTAATGATCATGTTTCATGAAATAACAATAAATACAATTAATCACTCATGTTTCCCACATCAAGGTAAACCTCGCATATTAGTGGTACCCCCACAGACATTGACTGTGGAACTATAACATCAGGGAATCTATAAAAAGTAATACACCCATGGTATGAGTGAATCATTAATAGTAATGAAATTAACATAGTGAATAGAACTCCAACATAATATAATGGACAAGAATCATACATCTTTGATGTGGTTAGACTATTAAAATATCTTCTACAAGAATCATTTATAGTACACCTAGAACATGGAATAAAAACCCTACCTAAGAACCCCAAGAGTTGGTGTATGAAAATACGTATGTCAGTAATGTTATAATACCTCATAGGTAGTTACACAACCCTCCATCTTGGAAAACCGTCCATGTATACTACATTTATATATTATATACTAGTTTTGTATATTGTGAATAATGTTCTTATATAAAAAAAACATTTAATGTAGGGGAGTTGAGAATATTTTCAATTTAATAACACCCACGTCCTCATAGTAATTAATGTAATCATTACCAATGTATCCATCTTGATCATCACTATAAACTATGTTGATTTTTCACCTCGACATTATAGTTGGGGAATCATCATCATATTCACCATCAAATCATCACATTAAACATCAAACTATCATTGTATTCACCATCCAAATGAGATCACCTAACATCAATCTTATAGGATCATCCATTTACTGATGATATTTTTACATTTATCATTCTTTTTTCAATCATTCCATCATCATCACATGTCAAATCATAGATTATGCTCTTCACCCATCGATAGATTACAAATCATACACATAATCATTTTTATTACATCTCAAGTACGGATCATAATTTTGAAATAATAATACCTTTTAAAAATATTATTTCATATAATAAACAAGTATCCCAAGTTTTTTTTATTATCTCTTAAAAACGTTTGGGTCCTACATGAAAATACACCCATAGGATTGGTGAAATCACTGAGAGGGTAGAGAATTGATGAGTAAATAATTATATAAATTTTTATTTTAAAAAAACATTTGTTATTTTCGAAAATTAAATGAATTAATTTCTAAACACACCCAAATTCACACATAGAAAAGGTATAACATATTATATCTGGTTCACTACTCATTAAAAGTTTCTAGTCCTTTTCATGATTTATACGTTTCCATGATCTTAGATTCCACTAAAAAAATCCTATATATTATAGTGAGTAGGAGATAACCTGAATGTGTAATTAAATGTAGTCTCCTGATAGTGTAAGTGAATCCCATAGAGTAATTCTTATCCATATAGTTTCTTAACAACAAGAAATTATCTCACAGCTTCATACATTGTGTATAATGTTAATATGCTACATTATTTTTCTCAACATTCACTGGCGCATGTTTTGTTTTTTACTTTCTTCGATCTCTTTCACAATAATGAACAATGATATCCTATTATTCTTTTTCACTCTACATTTTTCAACAATACGCATTGATATTCTCTAGATTTTTTTCAGAATCAATAAAATGCCTATTTCCCTTAAACTATTAATATATATTCAATGATTAATATTAAGAATATTACTTATTAATCATTTTTTAAATTTTATAAATGGAAAAAATATGTGTTGCGGTAAACCAATATAAAATCTTCCAAAACATCACAAAACCTAATAGAAAATCATAAAACAATGATTTAAAATTTCAATTTTTGAAAGGAATGGACCATGGAGCAGGAATGCATATGAGTCTACCTTGATCTAGCAACCCCACTATATCCTGACCCTCAAGTATGAATGCATTGATGATTCCTTACTCGGTGAAATCACCCACCCCATTATATCTCTAAAATCACTGAATAACACAATCCTGGTGTACCCTCCCCATTATATCAATGGGCCAACAATAAAATAGAATCCAAGGAACCACAAGGCATATATACATTTTCGACCAACACAAAATCCCCTCAGATAAGACCACTATATAAGCACACCACAACCTTCATTGAAGAAGGAATATTCCAAATCTCTATAATATCCCCAATTTAATGCATACTTCATAGAAACAAAACCACAAAATAGAAAAAATAACATACTAGGAACGTCTATAAGGAAACCCCTAGAGAATTTTGTTATAGAATCACCTTCACCCCACACATAGGTACCATCACAAGTTGACTCTAATGAAGGATTCCACAATTTAACACCACCTTATTCAAAGTTACCAACCATGAAACCTTGACCATATCTATCATGTAAGAAGAAACACATAGGTAAAATACCAAACATCCATAGATCAAATATTATTCTACAATCATAAAAAATGGAACACACCGCAAAGCTGACTTACATATGAACAAAATATATTACAAGTGAACAAGATGGATCTGAAGTAAGGGAGATTATTCAACTCCACTCTGGGATAAAAGACCCACTGCCAAGATCATGATCAATCACTGACCTTGGGACCTAGGATGATATAGAGTAATAAATTACACAATATGATGGGATCTAAATATTCTTTCTCACCATGAGATAACCATCTTAAATGGTCAAGATCCAAAAAGAAAACTAGGGAATGGGATCGTGTTCAAGGAAGGATAAATTAGAGAATAAAATGAAATAAATATTATAATAGAACAACCAAAACTACCAAATCACATCAAAGAAGAAGATAACTAACCAAACAACATACCAACATCACTGAGAAAACCATAAAATATAAACTATAAAAAAGATGAAGGAGTACCAATCCCATGAAAGAGATGAAATGGGGTTCCGTCATAAATAAAGGTCATACAATATTCACCCTTAGAGATGATACTTTTTGGACAAATATAAGGTCATTGAGTGTCGATAATATTATTTATATATTTTTTATGGAAACACATTGACTACATGAAGTGAGAAATCATTTTCTTTGTCTATGTTCATCCTTATTTTAATAAATTCTCGAATTCTATTTAAATATCCTTAAAACTTATGTTCTTAGTGGTCACATGATATTTACATATATGAATTTATATATATTCTAAAAATATCATATATACAGTTATTTATAACATACATGGATGAATATCTCCACATTAATGTAAATATAACACTACCACATGGATCTAGTTCCTGATGCACGAAAATATTCCCTCTTCATATCATTTCCTTTAGTCTATTGCTATGATTATTATCATGAATCAGGATCTATTTGTGTATTATAAACAATTAAGAACATCACTTGAAGTATCAAATAATTTTATTTCATTTTAATTAATACACTAGGAACAATGTTATACATCTAGTAGATATTCATAATTTTGTACGTGTAAAATGTTTTTTGGGAACTTCCAAAGGCTTATGTTTTAGAAAATACTTAAACATAGTGAAAAAATAATTAAACTGAACTTTTAAAGTAATTAAGATTATTATTTTTCTATTTTTATTCCATAGATTAATCTATATAATAATTCTGAAAACATACGCTTAATGGATAATGTTCTATATAAGGACAAACAGTCTATTAAAATATATGAAAAACATCCAATGAATTATGTTGCTAATTAAATACTTATGAATTTTGTAAAACCTAATGATAAAAGACATAAGATCACCATGAAGACTTACATTAAACTAAAAAATCAAACACCTCATGTCATCTTATTCTTCACTGAAACACTTTTAATATCAAATTACCACAATCTATTGGATAATTTTATTCTAAGCTTCAAGGAACATAATCATCTTCAGTGATCCTGATGAATAAAACATGATTATCCTTTCGATTGAAACGTCTTATTTTTCTCTCTAATAATCTTTTTATATAATTGACCATATAAATTGATTGTCAATAGATCGATCATGTAATGAAGACTAATTCAATGTTCATATCTCACTAACCATAAGAATATATCATAATCCTAATCAATGGACTATAAATGGATTGGATGTAGAAATATAGTATCAATCATGTGAATAAATAGTCAATTGATTGAATGTTGGGATGTCTCATTATGTAAATTCTATAATTCATTAAAATTGACCAAGATCCTCTTATAATGAACTTCAACCTTCATTAAACAACTCCAAACCTCTGTCAAAATATTGGAGACGTTGTCTCTACACCCACTAAAACATATCATTGATTTCAATTAATATTATAAAACTAATCCTCACATTTATAATGGAATATGATTGATGCATTTACAAAAAATCCAATACAATAGACCATATCAACTTCTTCCTTCTTCAAAACCGACTCTCCAAAGATATAGGCTCTAGAATCTACCATTTATAATTTTTTTGGAATCCATGGAACAAAAATCGCCTTCAAAATTTAACAACATAGAAATTAATCATCATCCAATATTTATTTTCCCAATTGAGGGAACATGTAGTAGTAAATAAGAATATTGAATAAAAATAACATGTTTTCCATGAAATAGTTATTTTTATTCAACCTCTTAAAGCATTAATTATATTCTTGAAACCACATCAAACCCTTCAAAAAATTTCATATATATAATTTGAAAAAAAAATATTGAGATATTTCACCAACGTAAAGGTTGAGTTCATTGGTTACCCATTTTACTCCTCCGAAATATATTCTACCTATGAATAGGTGAGACACATAACAATGGAATTAAACCTAATTGTTTTTATCCCTTTTTTAAATACACTTGATAAATTCATAAGGAAATAAACACCAGAAGATGTATATTATCACCCCCTAACAATAAATTCCTAAGCGTATTGTGAAAAAGGGGAAATCACCATATCATAGCATCGTGAGAGGCGATACTAAACTTCCATTTCCAACAATAATTTTTCTTAAGAAAAATTCGATAGTGGATTCATGAATACATTATAGATTTACTCCAAAGTAGGAAAAAAATTTACTATAATTAATCTCTCTCCATAGTCACCTCGATAAAGTTTTATTTTATGCCTATGTGATTGTTCCATGAGGGTTGAACATGATTATTTACAGATTTTATAGCAGTTTCATTATAAAACCCCAAGAAAAGATACAATTTCACTTCTAACTAGAGGTCTTTCAGTGGAGTTTTCAACCACCTTTATTTAGTAGTGTCTAGACTAGCAATAATGAACGGTGCCTTAGTAGAGCTCAGGGCCATAGAGTTTTTCATCTTTTTATTCTGAAAAACACACATGTCCCCAAGAAATAACACTCCACCATGTTTTAATTTCCTATCATCAAAAATTAATGACCAATATACATCTTAAAATCCATATAGTTTCAACTCACTTTTGATATCATTTATTAACCCAAAAATAGTGGTGCCTGTTATTTTTTTAAGGATTTTTTTCCGAACCATAATATGTGGCGTTTTTAGAAAACTTTTGAAATCTAGAATAGAAGGTGAAAACATATACCATATTCATACTTGAAGCTATAAAGTATAACATACTTCACATTTCATTTAAAAACTCTCTTTGATATATTTATATTTCTACTTCAACATGAGGCATATTAGTTCATACTGAGATATATGTAGAATCCACTCTTAAATCCTTTATTATACACTTTTTAAGAATATCTCTATCATATATTTATTGTGATATAAATATATTCCCCTTTTCTTGATAAATTTTTATCCCAATTAAATAACATATCTAAAAAACATATAAATTTTTTAAAATCCTTTATATCTTTTAAAAACATGAAAAAAACTTTTTTATTATTTTCAGTAAGAATAATATAATGTATATAAAAAATAACAGAGAGAGGTACCTTGTTGTCATATTTTGTGTAGAAGTTTTTTTACACTCATCCTTTTATAAATTTAATATTTTATATGGATCTGTTTGTCATATAATACAATGATCATGGAGTTTATTTCTCCCTAAATAAATATTTTTTAACCTAAATATTTTTATTCCATATTTTTCAAACAGGAAACCATAAATTTTCTCAATAAAAACCTTTTCTTTCAACTCCCCATTGAGTAATGAAGACATGAAATACTTTTTATAAATATTATATTTTTTTGGTAGAAATATAATGAAATATTATTATAGTTTATATTCTAGTAAATTGTTCAAATTTATCATCGAAATACATGCATCCAACTAAAGAATAATCCTTAGATACAAGTATTTATTTGTTTCTAATCACTTTACCATTCTCTTTAAACTTGTTCCTGAAAACACATTTTTTTAATTGTTGTTCTTTTATTTAGGTTTGGATACCCACTACCATGTGTAATTATTCACTATCAGATCTAGTTATTCGTATTTAGAATCATCCCATTATTAATGCACCATATATTCTTCAACATCTCTTGGTTTAACCTCTAAATGTAGTGAGATATGTCATGTTCTCCACAAAGTTCCCTTGGTTTTAACTTGGTGTACTAGATATCCAATAATGTCTTGAAATTAGAATTTCCTTAAAATCATTTTATGAGGTGAATGGAGTTTCTCTTCATCACTTGAGTTATATGAATCATCATCTTCTAGATGAACTTCTTTCATACATCTATTTTTTCTATAACTTGTTTCTATTGTTTAACTAGACCAGATTCATTTTCATCGCTTATAATAATTTTTTTCTTGTGTTTCTTGTTTAATTGCATAACCCAGAACTTATTCATCATAAGTATCTATGATTTTATTTGTATTACTATTTTATAATTGATATTCTCTTAAATTTGTATGATAACCACATAAATTTTCATCCATTCCACTTCTATCTAACTTTCCATGATTTTATACTTTGGTTTTAATAATGTAGTGGCCTCCAAATACCCTTAAATAATAAAAAATGGTGTATTATTGTAACACATTTCATATAGTTCCATGTCATAGTATAGTATGTATAAGAAATTATTTTTAATATTAACTACTGATATAATATTCTCCCTCCAAAAATAATAAGAATTTTCAGTCTCTATCAATATTGTTCAAGAAATCCACACTAAGATTTTATTCTTCTTTTCTACCAAACAATTTTTCAATAAATTATATAGTGCACTATGTTCCTGAATAATACCATGATTTTTTATGTAATATTTAACAGTTCTATTTGTGTATTCAACACAATAATCTGTCAAGCACTTCTTCAATGGGTAACTGCATTCACTTTCATCATATCTCCTCAAACACTTTAATATATTAAGGTATTTTGATATATTCCTCATAAATATGCTTCATGAAATTTGAGTGAATTCATAAATAAAATAATTAAAATATTTATCTACATTTTTTCTTTTTCATGCGCCCCCATATGTTAAAATGAAAAATATCTTAGGAACATCATGAATATTTTATTTTTTATATTATGTAATCTTTCTAATATTAATTTGGAAAATATAGACAATCCTTTTATTCTATAGTTTATTTTATTCAGTCATATTTATGTTGCTTGAATTTTCAGCGTCTACCACTTGAAATAAGCTTCCCTTAGTTCATTATCCCTATTTCATAATTCTTACACATTCCAGACTTTTATCCAAAATAATATTTATTAAAAATATCCTCAGTCAATTCATCATTGAGTTGAGAAAAACTTAACAGATTATGTTTAATACCATTAATAACAATGTTATTTGTTGACTCTATGTTTTCTTTAATGATAATCTCTAAACCAACTTTTTTTATTTTCAGTGGAAAATCATTCCCAAATATCATTGATCTTTATTTAAATTCTTCTGCATTCACCAAAAATCATTATGTATCCAATCATGTTTGAATAATCTCCATTTAAAATATCCATAGACATTTTCCTTCAGAATCCTTTAGAGAAACTTCAATAATCAGGGCCTTCCCTTATCTTAACTCTTTATTTCTTAAGGAATCTTAGAGATGTAATTTATATTATTTTGTGACCATAGTATTATGAGATTTTAATTTAAATTATTACATGTTTGGTCAAATATACCATGGAATTACGTAAGCACTTGAAACATGTTCTCTGACATTTACCCGAAATTCACGGATTTCCTCTGAACATGTCTCATTTAAAAGGATTGATTACTCCTAAAAAATTTATTAATATTCCTTCTATATTCATAGGAATATTAATGGGCAAATAAAAAAAATTATAAATTTTTTAATCCTCTACAGAACCAGAAATGGATATTAAATATATACCTTCCACAATAAGTTAATTGTTTTCTTAAATCAATCACTCTCTATTCATTTATATTTTGATAAATAATTTTTGGTTATTTTTGTGAAAAAATGGTTATGAATGTCGGAATTGTAATTTTTCAACTTAGAATTTTTTTCAAACTCTTTATCAACACCAATTGTAGAGGTTTTGAGTTTTATTTTAGGTTTCCGGAATTTCCATATAACTATGTTTCTCATAATCTATCCCCAAATATAGTCTTTTAAACTTAATTCATGTTATCATATTTATCACAAATATTTTTTAATAATATTTTTTCCCTTTTAGGTTGGTTCTATTATCATGATATAACTCTTTATTATTTTATTATTAGCAATGTTTTAGATAAATTATTTGACATTAGATCATGATTTAATCAACTCTTATTTAGTTTTGGCAATTCTTTTTCTAGAAAAGTAAATCACCTTATATTTATAATTTCATTTTTTCTACATTATCATTGTTAAAATTATTTTTATCCTTATTTAATTTATTTAGATCAAAAAAAAATTCAAAAAAAATTACTTCCCTTAAATATTTTCAGATTCCTGGATGATAGTAATTTGATAACCCTTTTTCATGTTACTATTCTCTTTTTCAAACATAGAATTTTTTTATATTATTTTAATAATCTATTTAACATTAAATTCATCGGATTTTATTATTATTCACTTCCCCTTCATCTTTATTATCAATATTTCCTTCATACTTTGACAAGAAGTTTCTATTTTTATATTTAGAAAACATCCTACCCTTATTATTGAGACTAAAATATTAATTTTTAGCCTTATTTTGAAATTATATTTATAGAATCTCATATAATTTAGCATTGGATTATTCTTCCTTAAATGTTGGGAAGTTTTTTAGAAACTTTCCAATATCTCCACAATTAAAGAATTTTAAAACAAGTTCCCCCATGTGCTTTTTTGGATCCTCTTCTCACATTTCTAGATAAAAGTGAAAAAAACTCATCAAACATCCTATTAACCTCTTATTACTTGTAAAAATAGTCATATCTATCATATTTTCCATTTTTATTATATTTTTTGTTCTTAAAAAATTTAAAATAAGTATCTTTATTAGTTATTACTTTATTATTCAATGAATTATCCCTTTTCATCTCATAATCTATGAGAATACTATTTAAGTAATAAATAATGATGGAACATGGATATTTATCTTCTAAATTAGAATCTCATTATTTTATCCTAGTAGAATATATAGGATCTTCTCAAACATAGTAAAATTTTCTATTTTTTACAAAATCTTATTTTAGTACTTACAATATCATTCACTCTTGTGAATAATTCATAAATAAATTCATCTTTCTTAATTTTCAAAATTTCATAATTCAATATCCAAGTATATAACTTATCTTAATTCAGTTTAATGTTCCATTTATAAATATTTTCAATCTTATCCCAAATAACATAAGTATTACTAATTCCTTTCACTTTTATAAATTCACTCTTTCATAGAGAATATAATATATATTTTCTTACATAGAAGATGAAGGGAGGAGCTCCACAAAATAGGTGGTCCGTGTGGGTAATAGGAAGATAATTGGAATAAAAATAAATAAGATCAAAGTAAAAATGGTAAAATAAAGCCACTTTAATGAGTTTCATGGTTTTGTCACATGGTTGGTCAAGTCATGCACCAAACAAACAAGTTCAACTACCCAGGAAGAGAGGTTTCATAGTTCAGGTGCATGGTGTAAAAAAACATGCATAACTCATGTGTTTCCTCTCTATTCAATATCTGTATCAATCTATATGGTCATGAATCCTTGTGCGCATAGTTATAAAAAATGTGTGACACCCTCATCCCCTTTGAGAAATCCATGCAGTTTCAGTAGGAGTGATGCATGGTTTCAGAAAAACCGTGTGCCTGAGATAGCATCTTTTATTTTTTTATGTTTTAGATTCTGACACTCCCAAAAAATGACTTTACTTCCAAGGAACCCCTTGTTCTTTTAGATAAGTCTAAAAAATGAATTTAATAATTCCAACACTTGTAATTTCATTATGAATCCAATTTTATAAAAAAAAACCCGTCCAGAAAATGATAAAATTAAAATTCACATACTATCTCATTTGGTCCAATAACATGGGACAGAAAAACCCGTTCCCCTTAAAACATCTCATCCCTAATAAGCCTCGAGGAATCAAAGAAGACAAAACCCAACCTACTCAGGTTATGAAACCTCATCAAAATGATCACATCACATTATTAACTCCCAATGCACCTACAAGCATCACTTAAAGAATATGTTATAGTTTATGTTAATACTCAAGTCAATGTTTGTTTTCTGAACTGAAACATTGAGATAGAGCTTACCAGAGCCTATATAAATGGAGGCACAATAAAGTTCTTTCCTTTTTAAATACCATACCAAGGAACATTCCACCATATGTTCTATAGTAAAAGGAAAATTCTATGTAGTGGTATCTCCATCATCAGCAATTTTGATTTAATAATTACTTTAGCATTCCAATGATTCTCTTTCAATGACCCCCAAATTGATTGAATGGTTGAATCACCATCTACTTCATTTTACTCAATAAAGATGACCCTTTTTAGAAAAAACTAATCTAATACTTGAAATACACCCATATTATCCTGATGACATGCCTATAATGGTTTCTCTTGACTAAATACAACAAGATAGAGAGATATACTTTTTCAAACCACCCGAGGATTAAAACCAACAAAATAATCATCGTAGATGGTATGTTCATTTCAAAAGACATACCTAGGTACTTTAAATGAAGGAACCTATATATTTTCTCTGAGAACACTCTCTAAAGCCCATAATCATTTTCCAATGATGTCTCTATCCAGAACATCCTTCTAGTTGTGGTTTCCTTGCATGATCTTATCTACAATCATGATCTAGCACATTAAGATCATCACTGTTAATCATTACATTTGAGCCTGAAAAAAGTTTGGGTAACCTATAGATCATGCACTGGGAACCAGGGAGCATATCTAAGGTATTTCATAATATAAAGTTTACAGTTGAGATATCAGTACAAAGCCGAACATCCTCATGTCAACAACACTTACTATGACCAACGTGGCATAGATTGGAATGTTAGGTATAAGGATCATCTTTTGTCCATGACTCCATCTATGGTATTCTAACATCGTCACCCAAGTATTGTTCAGAACTAACCATGCCTTGATAACAACCATTCCTTTGGCATGAAACTCTGATAAGACCATTTATCAATCCAACAACTTTTAATATTTATCCTGACATAACAACAACACTCTCTTAGTTTACAAAGGATGATGTCAAAATAGGGGAAATGTTCTTCTATAAAGTAAGATTACACTAGGAGTAATTTAATTATTCTCAAAATTATCCAATATACATTCAATACCTCGAGACGATGTTCTCGTTATGCTTCCGGACCAACCATAAACAAACTATGGGAAGGAAAATCAGTCAAACCACTACTAGGGACCTTCATTAGGAAGGATCTCGGCTTCACATACCAAAACATCGTCATTTACCAACAAAAATTCCCCTACAGTAGATAAATCTTTTGATTACCCATGAAAAATGACCACTGTCTATCCACGATCAATAGTGTTTTTCTATGGTCAAAAACACCATCATTTATTTATTATTGTGCTGCCTTGCAAACACCAATACAATTCGAAACACATCAGCCTCAAGTTCATTTAAAAATAGAACTAACCATTTCCAATCGGTCTTTATTAGGTGTTTTCATACTATTAAGAAGGATAGGTTTTACTAGAATTGGCGAGACGCTCTCCACTTTAAGAGTGTCCTCGTCATCAAGTTCACCAAAAAAAGGAACTCATGGAAGATTATCCACTGACCACTAATTTTCGATCCTTGATGTGGTTAACAAGCATCCAACAATCGTTAAAAAAAGGAGAGATAATAAAGCCTCTTTTAAGCATTATATATCAAATTCATCTTATATGTATGGGTGAAATTCCTCCTGAGTCATGTCCTAGTGCATCATAGTATAAGGTGTTGAAGCCAAAATGACTGACCAATGTGTCAAAACACCATATCCTTCTAGAAACCCATCCCAAAACATTGTATCAGTTAAATTTACTTAATTCAATGGAAATTCTACTCCAGGGATGATACACGATTCAATTTATAAATCTCAAGGTTAAACAATTAACACCAAATTCAAATGGTTCATTATACCATTTTAGGAACTCTAAATATATCGTGTGTATCCACGCATACTAACCTAAGGTTTCACGAAAAAATGGAACATTATTGATACTATCCATATGATTATCAGCCATATGAATTCATGTATTTTATGTCCTATAAAAAACATTTAACCCAATTTTGTATAGCCTGATATGATAATTATCTCGGTTGATGACGTACTGAATCATACATAACTGGAAAGAAAGAAGAAGAATGGCCACGGTACCTAAAAAGAATTTAACCATGTTTGAGGCATGTATAACCCCTAAACACATGTTTTACATGATTCTTATTCACATACTATATTCAATAGATCATGAAACCACGCATCAATTCAAGGGTGTCATTTCAAAGACTAAGTGTCATAATTAGAATAGATGGCACCAAAACGACACCAAATCTCTGAAATGATTTACAAGAAGCTAAAATGTTTTAAAGGTTCTGATGGCACTTCCTACCTCAGGTTATCCCCTTATAGAAGCCAAAATATTTCACCCTGAAAGATATCACACCGAAAAAGATAGTATGGATTAAAGGCCTATGATTTATGTTCATGATATGAAAGAAGAGACCTATGAGTAACTCTGATTTTTCTATTTTAATACAAAACTAAGGTAAGATTAAAATTTACCCTTAATCAGATGAATAAGCTAAGAAAAGAACCTAATATTTCATTTTAAGTCATTAAACCAAATCTTCTATAATTATATGAACATTTCAAGGTTTAGTTTTAAAGAAAAAATGATAAATGTCATAAGAAAAAAGAATATGGTACTTTATTTAGCAATGTCCAAGGAAAAACTAGAATGTTATATTAAATATCCATTTTGAACATTAATTATTTAATTGAAATCCCATCATATTTAGTTCATGTACCACATAAACTCTATTTTTAGGCATCATTAATTTATTTATAATATTTCACAATTATCTTAGTTAAATAAAATTTCAATTGAAATCTATAGAGTAAACATCATTTACATTGATATTGGTACTTTTATTAACCAAGGACTCATATAAATACATATCAAATAAGATTAAAATTTCATTTATTAATGAATAAGGGGACCGGTAAAGAAATATTCTACCATATGTCTATATGTACATCCATATAGATGGATGCAAATTCTTTAAATGAATATCACTATATAGAGTAAGAAATCCCCATGGGGTTAAGCATTTGGAAAATCTAATGAATGGTGATATACAAGGGTCTCATTCAAGACATTCTAGGTTCATCAAGATGAAACCCCATTTTATTTGAAACATTTAGACTTTTAAATCACCCTTAATGGGTTAATCTCATATACACAAGGCATCATGACCGACCAACTTGGGTTGAGTCAAATCATTATCAGAAACTACACTCCCCATTTAAACTAATTGGGTGAAATTTTTTATTTATGGATTCGATAAAATGGGTTACCATGGCCATGTAATAAAATTTCATGCCCCTATAAAGGAAACAGATTCATTTTAACGTCTAAATTTAATAGCTTTCATATTCATACATAGTTTCTAAATATATATTTATATATATTTGTATATATCTATTATTATCATACTTATGGTTTAATTATAAGGGTCATTGTTTTATAATTTATAAAGGGACGATATTCTTTATAAATTAAAATTTAGCTCGCATTTAATCGCCGCTAGTATGTTCCAAGACGTACAACTAATGGTTCATGGCTCAAAAATATCAATTTTAGTTTTAAAAATATAATTTCATAAATAATATATGTATGTAAACACAAATCATATTAATTATGGTATTTTATTTAACATGTATTTACATTAAATTAATGACATGATATTACAAGAAATGAATAAAAATAAACATACTGAATAATCATAAATTCAGGGAATATGAGCAAAGAATACGAATTATTCACCTAAACATTGTAAGTAAATAGTATAATAAATAAATAAGGAAAGATAAACATATAAGAATGTATAGGTATATAATCTAAATAAGAAAAATCATGTAAGATAATCATGGAAAGCTACTACATAAGTAGGAAACACTCAAACATGGAATAATAGAAAAGAATGATAATTAAATACTATGAGCATATTGTACTCCTAACGTGCTAAATTAAAACCAATTCATTTAATATGAATAGGAAATCTAATTGAATACATAGATGGTAAAAACTAAACTTGTAATTAAAATCCCTAATAATTAATATAAATGGTATGCTGATAAAATTGGCCATCCACATCAAAAAAAATCTAACAACCTATAAATTAAATCTACATGGAATAGAATATGAACGAGATGTGAATCCAAATGTTCCTATAATAAATCATGTATTACTATATCGTTGACATACTGGGAAAACGTAAATATTAAAATATCATAAATCAGTTAGCATTGGATAGTACTCGATTCACTCCATGTGAAATAATAATCAACTGTAATAATGAATAGCACAAACAATGGTCTCATCCCTTTCCACGTTGATTTTTTTACCAAACATGGGTTTATCAATCACAAGAATAATAATTTACCAACCACTAAAACATTCCAATTCACTTCTCTACCAACCCCAAACAGTAAGGTAAAGAAAATAGAAAAAGGCTCAGATACCACTTTGTAACATCTTGTCCCGACTGAACATTAAATTGGTAGCTTGACTAGTCATCACATCGCCTTGAGCACACATCCTCATATGTCAAAGGATGCATAATAGCAGTGAGGGTCTAATGGTGGTTTATTGGGGATATTATTCCCTCATGATTAGAGTCTCATAGCAATAAATTAGTGAATAAATCAAGAAACAATGAAAATAGACTAAATTAAATGGAATGTAGAAAAAGAATAATAATATGAATGAAATGTACAATACCAAATATACACCTATATATGAATTTACAGATGATTTAACAAGGAAAAATAAAGAGAATTTAGTATGAAGATATGATATGATACTTGAATTGGAAAAAGAATAAAAACCTTAAGGAAAATCACCTCTAGCATCCAGAGCGCTAGATCTATCCCATTTTGCTAAATCCAAAGTACAATAATGACAACATAAACCAAGGATCACGTACCTGTATCTAATGTGGTTTTCTCTGCTACCCCAATTTTATGGTAACACAAGAAGGGTTTAAGATATACTTAGTTTCCCACCAACAATGGTGTCTAGATTAATCATGTCCATGAAATATCTAATGATAAATGTGTCAATAAAAGTAAATTCATGGAAACAATTAAATAAAACATTATGGTACAGGTTCCACCTAGATACCCGACTCCCACTACCTTCTTCATCCTAATATGAATGTCTCTGAACCAAAGGAAACCTTAACACATTTCATAGGTTGTGTTCATGGGTCATCATGAATAAAGCATCAGGTTTAGACTAAGCCCAACCTTGAGCATAGGCATGGTGGATACGTCTTTATGTCACAAGTTGGGCATTCACATAATTTAATATTAAGGAATCACATGTAGGTCAAGAAAGGAAACTATCAAATATATAAATGAAATACGAATCCCATACAATGAGATCAAAAATAGAATCACAAGGGTCCCTATTAGATCCACTGAAGTATCCACTAGAGAAAATCACGACCCAAGAAACCCATAAAAGGTTTGCCTCATATTACTATTTCCATGGTGTAGGTATAACCTCTGAGCCAATACTAGGTATCTCACATAGTGGACTAAGTATCACTCGAGGCCTAGTATAACCATCTTTCAATTGAGCACATCCATGATGCCTCTCCTATGGAACCGATTTCACTCTTGGGTACAAATAAACTACCTGGAGATCCTATACAAGTAATACAAGTGTCTCTCAAAGTGTGTACAATAGATAAAAATACAAAGTAAGGTGAGTCCATCAACGAATTCCTTAAATTAGGGCCCATGTTCGATCTCGGATCCTAAGTAGGTAAGTAATTTAAATCATGAAATTTTTTATCAATCAGGCTTTGCACATATTACATATTAAATAAATTGTACATAACTCTTGTTTCATGAAAATAAACTATAATGTAAGGCATAAGGAATAATTATAAGGCGCTAGTGTAAATATTTATGTAATAAAAACAAGTCATAACATCAAGTTTAAGAACAGGTCATGAATCATAATGCTTTAATAAATAATCTTATGTTATGACATCAAGAATAATCATAAGGCATGAAGCATAAACCTTAACCTAGGGAATAAGAAAAATGGAAAATCCAAGTGTCTAACTCATGGTCGTTTAATATCTCTTAATTAAATTTATTAATTAAAATAATTTATCAAAAATAATATATGATGAATATTTTTTAAAAAAATTATTTCATGGTTCAAAAGGCTACATAGGAAGGGAACAGTCATAGGGGTGGATTGTATCAAAGAAAATGCTCTCAGAGGTGGTTCTATTAATATTAAGGTTAAAAAAATACCTGAGGAACAATTTAGATTGAATTATTTAACAATTTAGAGGCTCCACCAAAAGGGTTCAATGTACGACACAACTTCTTATAGTATAAGGGTGAAAAACATTCCTAAAATAGCTAGACCACCTACCATATACCAAGGATGACCCATATGTCCAATATTGGGTACAAGCCTTCTAAAAAATATAGTGAATTATCTCACACCATTATTACTTTTTAGATGGAGAAATAAAAAAATATTATAGGGAATATGATTCATAGACTCGCCATGATGTATCCAACACACTTGACAACACTCGAATTAGAGGCTATATGGGGGGTCTTCTCTTTCCTAGAGGAGTATGGAAGGATCTCCCCAAATGAGTTGTTGTGTGTGGATTAGAGGAAGATAATAGGAGTTAGAAAATTAAGGTTGGTGGGGAAAATGGTAAAATTCATCCCATTTAATGATGTGCATAGTTTTGTCACATGGTTGGCCAATCCATGAACCAAATGTGAATGTTCCACTACCCAAGAAGTGAGGTCGCATGGTTAATGAACATGCCTTGTAAAAACATAAAAAATCCGATAATTTTTCCCTTATTCGTGATGTGAAATGATCTACATGGTTGTGTATACTAGTGATCACAGTAATAAAAAAACCATGTTACACCCTCAACCACTCCGATTAAGCTACATGGTTTCAACTGGAGGGCCACACGGTTTTCAAAAAAACCCTACACCCTGGTCAGTTTCTCTTGCCTTTGATGTTTCAGATACCGATAGTACCAAAACTCAAAGGGAAATTTTAGGCACCCCTCTGGAATTTAGACAAGTCCATAAACAACTCATTTATGTGTTCCAACTCTCATAATTTCATTCTGAAGCTCGGCTAGTAAAATGACATGTCCACCAAATAATAAAATTCTAATTCCCTTTGAATTTCATCAAGTCCAAAAACATAGGACATTGTAGTTTTAAAAGATAATTGAGAAATCATTGATTCATAGTAGATCGGTGTATATATATTTCCTTGTTTTTTGAGAGTGAGACCTAACACTGAGTGTATTGGCCATATATGTGACTATCAAAAGATAAAAAGTTCTAATAATAGAATGTGAGTATGGTTGGTTTTTCTGATATTACAAAAGATTAGTGATTTTATACTTGAAAAAGACTAAGGAAAATTGATCACTACATTAAAAGACTGTTCAAATTGAATACCTGTTCATAGTAGGTTGTGAAGGCCATTAATGAATTGGTGGGATGTTAGTACAATAAACAAGATCTTTATGAGAGACGATGCAACTGAAAAAGAGTCAGTGTAAAGAACATTAGTGGGTGCTAATATAATGATCTCATTAAGAGGTGAACCATATTAACCATTAGTGATCAAGAATTTTAAGAGTATTTATATCAAGAAATTTTATAAATTTTTTTACTTATAATAACTTTTCTTTTATAGTAGAGAATTAGTGTTTTGAATTATCCTGAACATAATAAGGAAATATTCACCCACATCAAGGGTGAACCATTTAGAAATACTTGTGTGATTTTCAATTCTTTTATTTATTTTCATGTTAGTTCATCAGCATGAGATATATTATTATAAAATCCTAGTCTAAGGTAAAATAAGATGGTTCTGAGAGTGATTATGAAAAATAAAAACACTAAATTAAAATTTGATCTGGAAAATATAGAAAATGTGTTGTTTTAATAAAGAAGAAGTTCTCAATGAAGAACAAGATAAAATTAATGATTTAAAATTTGATGAATACTCATTATCACGGATTGAGTCAGATGATGGAGGTGCAACAAAAAATCTTAATAATTTTATAGAACAAGTTATGTAACTTGGGGTTCTTCAACCAATGAAGAGAATTAACAATAGAGATACCATGAGAACATGCTATGATCTAAACCTGAAGAATGTCTTTATTAAAATACTAAACTCAAGAAAATAATAAAATTTCTAGAAAAAAATTCAAATAAGATGGAGAGTGATCTTATTGATGATATCAAGAATTATAAAGTGAAACTTGGACATCAGTATTAGATATTGAAGGACCTTAATGAAAAACCGGGTATAAAAGATGAAGAACAGAATAAGACACATATTACATGTCCTAAAGTTGAGAACACCTTTGAAAATGATGAGTGATTATTTGGATAAATTAGTAGACGATCAAGATGAAACAACCAAATCTAAAATAAATATCTATCTAAAGAAAAAGGTCCAAATTATTTTTGATTATCCCAGTGGTTCAAAATATGTCTCATCTTGTTATACATGTTTTGAAACAAAAACTAGAAGAATATAGACTGATTATGATAATAAATAATTAAATCTGTAGATAAATAAATTCTCTCGAAGGCTAGGGAAAACAATCATGGTAGGAGTGTATCTAGGGTGTAAGTTGTTTATCACCAAGAGAGTAGTCATGATTATTAAAGTGTGAGATTCAGAGGATAATTCTAATATTTTGGTAAATTTTTGTACAAAGACTATAAATACTTGTATAATACGTCACTTCCTTAGAATAAGCATATATCAAGGGATGAATTTTGAAGAGAAAAGAACCATCTCTATGAAAAGGAGGAATATTCATTGAATGCATATGTTTGTTTCTAAGTAATTAATAATATTATATTATCAAAATAAATTTGATTGTATAAAAAATATGAGAAATATATGACCCATCAGGTCATTGTGTTGAAAATCACATGACGACACTTCTAGGACAGTCACTTCAGGATGCTAAAGTAAATAATGATATTAGAAAAGAAAAGACCTCCAGTCATATTGATCAAATTAATTCTTGTCAAAATATAAAATTAAAACAAACTTAAGAAAATGATTGTGCCAAGGGGAGAATAGAGATTTCACTATATAACAATAAAACCCATATGAAGTTTCATGAGGATCATTTCAATAAACATAATGAGATTTAATATAGAGGATGAAAAAAAAAGACATGTTTGAAATAACTATGTGTTCTTTCTTCTTATTAAATAAGGTACAAAAAATAAATATAAATAGTAATCATATGACATTTCATGTTCTTTCATGTCTCATACTGGGAAGAAAAGGAAAGTCATGACACCCTCAAATTCTCAAAAACTGTAATGATAAAAGAGATACTAGCATGAAAAGTACTAGAGCTGGATTGAAGAGAGTTTCTATATAGATAAATTATCATCCCAATTAATCCAAATAAGGACCATGGAAGAACCTTTTTATTCCAAAATTCATGTTTATCAAAAATTACATATAGGGAATTGAAGGGGAAGTGATGCTCATCAGGGTGTTTATAAATTTATATGATGATTAATTGAGTGTATCACTTAAGGAGAGAAACGCTGATGATGAGGTATCACTACCACCCTTTAACAAAATCCCTATTAATTTCAAACTATTCTTCAATGGGGAAAGATGGATCATTTGTTTGATGAGTTATGGGAGGAGTAATATTGTATGCACATGAAATATTTTTATATGACTGTTAAGAAGAGTTCAGGATATCCCTTGATGAAAATTAATCATATATCCTCTAAAATGAATAGGCTTTATGAGTTTGAGGATGGTATCCTAGATATATATTCTTTAGGGATAGCTTGGATTCTCTGTTAAAATCACCCTTTTTTCTACACTCAGTTTTCCAACATAGAATTATATCTAATTAACTAAAATATAATTTATTTAAGAACTAATGTGGTTACATTATCTAATTGGATCTAAGAACTATGAATAAATAATGAGGATTTTATATGAGAACCCCTAAATAAAACTTTTCATTTATTATCAAAAAGAGTATAGGTAGAGAGACGAATAGATTCACATATTGACATGATCAATTGTTCAGTGAAATTGACAAAAAAATCAAAGGGGTGATTATTGAGACCATTGGAGTTGAGATTTCATTTTTTTCAATAAGTTATGATAGCTTGGTTCTTAAATAAGGGTTTCAATATGTGTTTTTCAACATAGTATTAAGTTTCACGAAATTTGATGATTCTTTAAACTAATCATCTTGTTTAAGACTTGTCATTGGTGGAAACACATTGTACCCAAAGTGGTGATTGTTGAGACCAATACAGTTGAGATTTCATTCGTTTTTCAATACGGTATGATAGCTTTGTTTTTAAATAAGGCTTTCAATATGTGTTTTTCTACTTAGTATTAAGTTTCACTAAATGTTATTATTGTTTAAACTTCTATTCATGTTTACGACCTATAATTGGTGGTGACACATTGTATAAAAAATATTGTGGAAGGGGGTCTAATGTATACCATGAAATATATTTTATTCCATGAGATATGGAGATGACCATGAAAAATGTTATTTATTTTCTATGATGAATATTGAGTGGATTTCAGATGATACCATAAAAAGGCCAGAAAAAATGTTAATTATTTTTCACGAGGAGTTCATATTACATAGTACTCTTGTGTTTTGGAATAAATCTATAAATCCAGAAAAGGGACTTCATTAATACCATAGGAATGGAAGGATTAACTACGATAGTCAACGATGCCCATTTAGAAGTACCAAACTCCTGTACCTTCAAATGATGGTTAAGGGGCATGAGATTATTTATGAAGGAGGGATCCATCATTCTGTAAGTTCAATGTGGGTAATGATTGTTTCTTAATTGTTTATCATTATTAAAATTTTACCGATAGAACAAGTGTCACAAGATGCAACTAATCTAGAATTTTAGATTGACACCCCATCATCTACTTCCTCAAATCCCCATCTGAGTTTGATCTAGTCAGGCCCAGGCTGAGGGCAATCCCAATGATCTCCCGGGATAGGGCAACAAATCAAAAGGGGGAAACCCCTACCCCTCATCCTCCTATAGACTCCCCTTCACATTCTTCCTATGTGATGGTGCCTCCCTACTCTTCCTTATTCCACCATGCCTCTTTTCCTCTCCAATTATCCCAAACTCTAAACTAATCTTCTCAGTGCACTAATGTACATGTTGTTTTCCTCCACCATTATTCGATGAGTTATCAGTAGAGACGTTTGTTGAACCGGAAAGGGGTAACCTTATGTTTCTATCTAGGATATTCTAATTGGTGTCATCGGAGGCCAAATACATTCTGAGGAAGATCGTATGCAGAGACATTTCAGGGTGATTTATGTAAAATAAAGTTCGGAGTAAGTCCTCACATCATTGTGCACCATCCATCAGTGCTTAAAAAATATTCTATGGCGTCCTCCTTTGCATCACTTCCTCCTTTTGAATTTTTTAATCATGTCATAATTATTTTTGAAATTGGATATCTTATGGGGTGTGCATTGTTTTGTAAACCTTGATTTTGATTCTCCCAATTTTTTATTTTTATTTCTTTTTTATTCATTGAATTTTATATTTTCAATGCTTGTTTTTTTAATAAGGTGAGGGAAACATCTTGAATACTAGTCTTGGAAAATGCAAATTTCCTAGTTCATCCCTTCCTCAAATACGTCAGAGTACATGCCAAACATAACAAACCTAGGGCAGCCATGATTGACCTAACACTGAGAAATTGAAAAGATGTGACACCATAAATCAATTCATGAAATATTTGTATTTCATGAATATAGAAATTCCAATTATATTATTATTCTGAATGAAAAAAAATTGTTTGAGTCCACTCGATAAGCATGGATATTATTGAGTTTTAAATGATGAGGCATGTGATCTTTATCATGTTCACATGAGTAGTTCAGCATGAAATAAAAACATCATGAGTTTCAGGGTCAAGAGATACTTAAAAGTAAGAAACCCACATTAGATAATATTCAAAGATGAAAATATCTTTCGGAAATTAAAATTTTTATTGACATGGAATAAAAAGTGGTAATCTGAGTCAGTGGATCATAGAGATGAAAGGAAGTGTATCTATCTATAAATACCAAATATCCAACACAAGTCTGTCATTTATTTTTTTTGTAGAAAAAAAAGCCTCATGAATCTTTTTCTTATTTGAAAATATTATCCCCCATGATACTATTACATAAAGGATAAGAGAATATCCCATGGTCCTTAGACTTGTGATTATCACACTCAAAGATATTCACAAAGATTTGATTCTGTAAAGACCTTTGGGTTTGTGTGAACTGCCTTGACCTGCATTTTATCATGCATGAATAATATCTACTATGTTTCACTTTGTGATGAAAATAATTATGTTAATAAACCAAAATTAAAATATTTGAGATACAATGTTTATTGTTGGATATACAATCTAGGAAATACGACGAAGAAGAAATATGAAACAACAATACAATAATGCTTTCAACAAATATATTTCACATAAGTATAGGGACTACATATGAAACCATTTTACAGACTCTTCCCAAAGGAAATGATAAGACCCAAAAATCCCATATAAATAAATGATATAAAAACAAAAACAAAGAAACATTAAATTACTTGCTTCAGTAATAAAGGGAGACTTGGGAATAGGAAAAATGCAATGGAAAAACAGCCACATGGGGAGGTGGCACTTCATGGGGAAGAGGCACAGACGCATGGGAAAAACCAATGGCATTGGTTTTTATTTCCAACACTCCCCTTAAACCAAAAGTGACTTCATTCTGAGCATCGTTCATAATTTTTTGAATGTGTCTGTCAGTAGTGCCTTTGTGAAAATATCTACCACTTTTTTTATTGTATATAAATATTCAAATTTTATCATTTTCTATTTCACATGATCTCTCGAAAAATTGAATCAAGTATCAATGTGTTTGATTATTCCATGTTGAACCGTATTTTTTGAATGTTCAATTTCCGACTTATAATCCATATATATCACTATAGATCCATTATGTGCAAGCTTCATCTCCTTCATCAAATTTCCCAAACAAATTCCCTCATAAAGAGTAGATGATGTTGTCACATACTCTGCTTCACATGTGGCTAGAGTGACCATACTCTTCTTTATTGAATTCCATATGAATGTAGTTGATCCAAAAAAAACATACCCATTTTTTCTTTATCTTTTATCTTGGATACCTCCCCAATCATTTTCTTAATATCGATATAGCTTTGCTTCATCATTGTACCGATATAAAAGACCAAAATCCACTGTTATTTTGTCATAACAAGGTATTATTTTTGTGGTTGTACAGTGTGATTCTTTTGGCACTTCTATGTATCTTCTTAGAAGCTCAGCACTATAGAAAATATTTGGCCTTGTTATTGTGAGGTACCATAGGCTTCCAATTATACTCTTGAACAAATTCAAGTCAACACTTCTTCCTTATCCATATTTTTCAGTTTTAAACATGTTGTTAAGGGTGTGTTTACGACATTTCAATTGATTATCTTGAACATCTCAAGCATCTCCTTGGCATACTTTTTCTGAGATATATAGATGCCTTCATGTTGTTTCTTTACTTCAATGCCTATAAATAAGGACATGATACCTCTGTCGGTCATCTCAGACACCTTATACATAGACCCCTTGAGTTCATTTAACAGAGGTCAGTTGTTCCCTATAAATAGAACATCATCAATATACAAGAATTCAATAATTATATATCCCATATAATTATTCTTGATCTAAAATGAATGCTCATATAAAAATTGGGTGAATTTTTTCACTTAAACATAGTTATCGATGCGTTCAATCCAAGAACGTGGATCTTGATTCAACCCATAGAGAGCTTGCTTTAGTCTATACACCTTCTCTTCCTCCCCTTGAATAAAAATATTTAAAGATAGTCAATATAGACCTCTTCTTCTACAATTCCATTCAGGACGGGAGACTTCACATCCAGTTGGAAGATCATCCAATTGTGATGGACAACAAGGGAGATAATCATCCTCAAAGTTTCAAGGTGATAAATAAAAGAAAATAATTCTTCATAGCCCACCCCAAAATTCTATTTATACCCCTTTTCTATGATCCATGACTTTTATCAATTGATCTCACCATTTGTATTTTTCTGGATCTTGTATACCCATTTGATTCCAATGGTTTTCAAGATATTATGAATTGTAGTCACCTCCCAGGTGTCAATTTCCTCTTTGGAAAGAATTTTTTCTTCCATATTCATTCTCCAACTTTCATCCCTTATGGATTCTTGAAATTTGAGAGTCTCATGATCTACATACAACCAAAAACGTTTTACCTCTTTAGACCACCCATAGATGTCACTCATGTTTTAAATAATTGTAGGAGGCATAGGTGAGGATGAGCTGGCCCATTTTTGACTTGATGGAGTTCTTTCATGAGTAATGGAATGTACACCTAGACTTCTACCAACTGATTATGTGCCTGAGTAGTGTGTTGCAGGAATTTGTTTATAATGATCATTTCCTTTCACCAGATCTTTTGTTTTGACAGGAATATAATTGTTTTATTCTTTATCATTCCATCTCGATGCTTCTTCATTACTAAAGACCACAACTCTACTCACCACTAATTTATTAGTTAGTGGATTGTAGAGCATAGATTCTTTAGTCTCTTCACTCCATTCAATGAAGATGCAATTTTCACCACAATCATCAAGCTTCCTTCTTCATACTTATAGAACTTGAGCATAGGAGGAACACCCAAATATTTTTATTTGTTCTATTCTTATTTTGAAGCTACTCCACACCTCTTGTGGAGTAAAAATTCGGATGCTCTTGGTTGGACACTGATTGAGAAGGTAGGTATCACATGAAACTGCCTCTACTAATAATTTCTTTGGAAGGCCTTTCTCCTTCATCATAGTCCTCATCATGTTGAGGATGGTGTATTTTATCCTATCTAAAATGTCATTATTCAATGTCAAACAAGATGTAGTGTATTGATGTTTTATGCCTTGTTCCCAAAAAAATCTTGAAATGCATGTGATGTGTATTCTCCACCTCTATCAGATCTGAGTACATAGACTCAGTGACCACTTTCATCTTCAACATGAACATTGAAAATATTAAAGATAGTGAAAGCACAAGATTTTTCATTGATGCAATACACCCACAGTCCTCTTCATAAAATTTCAATGAGGGTAATAAAGTAACTATTACCTCCATGTGAGGGTATTTAAAGTGGTCTGAAAATATTAGTGTAAACCAACTAAAGTGTTCCATTTTATATTCTGGACACTCTACATGGGAAGGAGTTCCTTTGTTGCTTACAAAGTGTTTACTCCTCACATACATGATTTAGATCTTCAATCACCAGAAATCCGCACACCATGCTTGATGAGGATAAAAGTTGATGGCTGCTAAAATGGAGATTCACTGAGTGCATATTCCATCTCCATGATCCATTATTCATAATTCCAAATAGATATACCTTAGAATTTGTGTTAATATGCAGCATAAACATTTGATTCTTTTCCATTTTGACATGAGGAACAAGTCTCATGTGATCATCTCTTATAGATAAAGAAAAGGTTTCCATATGAATGAAATACCTCTTCTCAAGGAGTTTTCCAATACAGATGATATTATTTTTCAGTTTTGGTACATAATACACATAAGAGATGTAATTTGACACGCCATTCTTCGGGTAAATTTTAATCTTACCTTTCCCAATCATAGGTACCTTTAATGAGTCACAAAAACACATGTCTCCATGAACATCTTCATTAAGTTCTACTAATAATTATTTGTTACCACTCATGTGTTTTCTTTCACACATGTCCTAAAACCACACATTTGTTTATTCACATGCCTTTTCTTATTCGAGGAGGAGTGTGGTGACTTCTTATTAATGGTAAGATGGTTTAGAATAGTTTTATTGTTCATCATGACTCATTTTTCACCAACACTAAGTGGCATAATGGCCAGATTTATTGCAATTATGGCATGGTACATTCTTTTTGTTTCCATGACCACATGTGAATCAGCTTCCACCATTTCCTCTTCCACTGAAGCAGGTAAAATTTTATTTCTTTTTCTTGTTGTTTGGATTCTATCCACACCATATGTCACGATCCATCCTTAGGGCCCATGTCGTGACTACCCCAAGCCCGTCTTCCGTAGGCCAGGGGCTGGCGACTAGCACCAAAGGTGAAAATCCCGATAACTGGGAAGGCATTGCCTTTATAAAATAAAGACAAACACCACAGAGTACAAGCGGAAGTAAAACACTAAGTACAAAAGAAAGTGCTGAAAAGTAAATGGTCCAGAATACAAACCCAACTGGAATTACAACTACAACTGAACAAAAGTACAACAGAAAAGACAACAGCTGGAAGAAAGGAAGTAGTTCTTGGGTCATCCTCCTCAGATCCTACCTGAAGGGTAGGTACAGATAGCACAGCTCCTGGGTCTTCCTACTCAGATACTACCTGAAGGGTAGGTATAGATAGCGCAGCGCCTGGATCGTCCACCACGGATCCTACCTGAAGGGTAGGTACAAATAGCCTCCACAATGCTCTTTCCCGTCAACCTCCTCCGAGTATCGTCTCGCCGTGAAGTCCACCTCATGATACTGACTCGTCGTGAGGTCGACCTCCAGGTATCGTCCAGTCTTCGAACACTCGGCCACCGTCAGCATTGCCCGTCGTCTGCAACCAACATAACGAGGTGCGGGCATAGCCCGTGCATGGGTGAGTATAACGATACTCAGTAGGGACCCCGAGACCCTCAAGGTCTCACTAAAACCAACAAGGATAACCACAAAGAAGATCTCAACAGATGAACTTTACTTAGGTATATGCCCATACATATACCTATGTTATCAAGTATCCCATCTCAATCATGAGGAAACACAAAGATTATGAAATCAACGGATAACCACTACCCAAGTATATGCCCATACACATACCTAAGTTATCAAGTGACCCATCTCAATAATGTGGTAAACACAAAGGTCATAGTCTCAGCTCAAACCAGGATTTTCATTATCAAAACCGTAACTGCTGAAGAGCCCCGTCTCTGGAGTGTACAGTGATCCTGTCATGACTCCGAGGTACTGTTCACTAACCTAATACTGCTGAGGTACTCCTCCTGTCGAGTACCATGGGTCATCCACCCAAACACAGTAGTGCTTCCCGCTGGGGTATGCCACCCAAACACAGTAGTGCACACCCCCTAATAGCCTGTAGAGGTACTCTCTGGACGTGTACCACGGGTTTCCACTGTCACACAGTAGTGCTCTGTCCGCCATGGTTCTGCACCCAAACAAAGTAGTGCTCCGTCCATTAGGCTAGTTGACTCTCTCCAAGTCGAGCCGGTCAAGTATTCGTCAGGTCTCAGCCGGCTACACGGTCTCCGTACTCCGAACGCTCGTCTCCAGGAGGGTTTTCTCCACGAGCTACAGGTTGATACTCTAAGTATCTCAAAGTCCCATGAAGAATTATCTCAACGGACTGCCTCGTCATAGGGGTCTCAACGCAACAGATGGTGCGTCAATCGGATGTCTGATCTGTGAGTTATTAGCCTTTTCGTCCCCGGGGCCCGGTTAGTTTCGTACGCGAGCCAACCCGACCGTATCTCAACTGTACCCCGAAATATCATAGGGTATACTCATAGGGACCGTTTCTCCACGTGATCACCAACGCTGCTGACGGTTCGTCAAACGGACATCCAGTCTGAAAGTTATCAGCATTTCCGTTCTAGGGGCCCGGGTGGATTTCGGGTACAATCAAACCCGGCCACTATCAAACTGCAACCAAAACTAAGGCGAAGTATTCCAAAAGTTCCATCTCATCAAAAGGAATCCAACAATGTTGACGGCACTTTAATCGGATGTCCGGAGCTCAAGATATAAGTGTTTCCGCTCCGAGGGCCCGGTTGGTTTCGTATCTGAACCAACCCGGCCGCACTCAAAGTTATTCTAAACCTTGATTGTAATATACCAAAACGATCGCCTCGATCCAAAGATCGCTACACAACTGAAGGTGCATCGATCGGAGGTCCAAACCCCAAGATATGGGTGAAAGACCAAAAAAAGGTCCGGAAGTGGGGGTTTCGGGCCCAGACCGATCCGGCCCGAGACCCCCTGGGTCGGCCCGGCCCGGCTGGTGTGGCCCAGCCTGGTGGTCCGGCCTGGCGCGCTGGCACGCTGGCCAGGCCAGGTGGCTCGGCCAAAATGGTAGAGCGGATGCGCAAAGGGGGGTGCCGCCCCCCTTGAATGAGACCGCGGCCCAGTGTGGGGGCCGCCCATTGCCAACAGACGCGGTTGAGTGTCGCGTCCCGCCTCTCTGGGTCTCGTGCAGTTGCTGGACCAGCGGCGGCCCTCCCCGGTGGCGCACCGGGCGCCGCCGTCTCCTGGCGGTCGCTGGTGCCGGTCGCCGCCTCCGGCTGCCAATGCCTCCATGCCGGCGAGGCGCGTTGGCGATGTTTTCCAAGGACCACAGGACATGCTCCGGTGGTCCGTTTTGCTCGCCGACTTCACCAACGGTCCCCTCGGAACCCCACCTTCACTACGGAGTCTTCAAATTTACCTTGCTTCCCTGTTTTTCGTCGCCCTCTAACCCGCACACAACGACCAACCAGCGGAGTCTTCAATCACCTCCGCGACCCCGACTCCAGCCGCGGTTTCGTTCGACCTCGACGGCGTGGCACGACGGCGCCACGCTTCTTCGTCACATTCTTTCTTGTTTCCACATGGTTCCATTTCACCATGCCTCCATTGTTCGTGCCGCAATGAATCAAGACAATTAAGGGGGAGGAGAGTCGGTCGTGTTCGTGTGGTCTGACCTCCTCCCGTTAAGTTGGTAACAAGCGGCCCAAAAGACAAAGAACAACAAAGATTTTTCACGAACAAAAGAAATCAACCCAAATGATTTTCCTTAAAATCAAGAATTCCCAACCCGCAAACATAATCTTCATGGATCAACTTAATATTTAGTTGATATGTGTTCTTAGATTTAGAAGGAACTAAACAAGGGTTCACTAACAACCACAAATAAATTCCCTACCTCAAGCGTTGTTGTCGAATGAGATATGTCGTAGAATGGGACGTCGGGGAATGGAACGTCGCGGAAAAAGATGTCACGGAAAGAGGATCATCACGTCGCGGAGAAACGATTTGTTGGTGTCGCGTCGTCGATATACGAGGATCCGGCGTTCTTTGCGTTCTTCGTTGAAAAAGAAGAACTCCAAGACCATGAGCCGTTCTCTCCAAAATCCTCCCGCACAACCAAAAGCAGCCAAATAAAATAAGGGTTCCCTTATTTTATTACTCACACCAAACGTTTCAAAAATTCAAAAACGAGTCAAACAATTAAGTGAATTAATTGCAACGTTTTAAACCATCCAATTAATAGAGGCGTTTATTATAAAGTTTAAACGCAAGATTTGACTTACATTTAAAAGGGGGGGTGCGGGTGGGTTACCTTAATCAAAGGTGGGGGTTTCGTGGAAGTTGAAAAAGTGGGGTTCGTGTGGGCCCCACCACACAAATATCTTACCTAGTGGAGTAGGATATAGTGGTTCCTACTTCAACCACTTAGCTTAGGTTAAATAACTTTAAATAAAATAAATTGGTTGCCCCATTTAATTTTATTCATTTACTTAACCCAAAATTTTAGTAACCACACCCGAGAAAATGCAACTCCAGAAAAGGTGTTTCTAAGAAATTATCGGCGCTACGATTCCATCGGTGCCCTCAGATTTCGATTCTGAGTACCGGTTCAAAAGTTAGGAAACCCCACTCGTTCGTTCACTAAACGTACCCGAGCTAAACATCAGAAAATGATTTCGGGCACACCGGGCCTCGGGATCAGGTGCCGTTAGAAACTGCGTTCTTGTAAAATTCCAAAGAAAATTAAGAAAAAGAATTTCCTTGAAATTTCTGGGTCTTTACATTACTTCCACCTCAGGGCTTTACGTTCTCGTAACTCTTTAACACAAACTAGGGTTACAAAAGCGGTACTGAGAATGCATCTGAGCCTTCCGCTCCCATGTGCTTAGCTGGAGGTTCCCGTACTACTAGTGAAAGCGCACCTGAGGAATCGACCATCCTTGTAGGATCCTCTCCTGTCGATCTTCGATCCCCACTGGAATCTCTGCGTATGTTGCCCTTTCATCGACGTCCAACTCCCTGAGGTTGATGATGTGTGAAGGATCATGCACGTATCTCCTCAGTTGAGATATGTGGAAGTCATCGTGCACCTGGTGCAAATGAGGTGGATGGGTCAAGCGGTAAACTATCTCGCCTACCCAGCTGAGGACCTAGAAAGTTCCGTTGAACCTAGGAGATAACTTGTCGCCTCGGCCACATCTCCGTAAACCTCGTCGAGGTGAGACCCGTATAAGGACGTCATCATCATCCTTGAACTTTAGAGGTCCCCAATTCTTGTTAGAACTGAAACTCAAAAGGACTACTGCCATGAGGGTAAGGTTGAACGACTCAAGAGTGATCGGTCTCAACCTCCTTTGCATGACTTTATCCTATGCTGCCTGGGGTTTCCTTTTCGCCGACCAAGGAAAACTTATCCCGACGTCGTATTTAAACCACATCCTTTTTGCCTTATATCGTCAATTTGTTTATGAACTGTGATTGCCCAGTCCATACTCAAACCAACGACGTAAGAGCTCGACACTGCCACCAAGAGATTCCAACAGAAACTCTCGCTTCCAGGGTCTAACCACATTGTCGGTGTAATTGTGATTCTCGAGTATTCTCCAAAGGTATCTCCACATGTGAGGGTCAAGTCTACGGCTTACCGGAAACTCTAGGTCTGGGAAAAGATTCATGGAAGGAAAGAATGATTCGTATCAACGTCTGTTACTACGGTAGCTAGTATTGGACATAGACTATCCCTAGAATCATTCTTAGAGACATTGGGTCACTCTCCCTGACCACATACAGCTACTCTCTTCCCCTGCCCTCTAGCTCCCTGATCCTAGCGGGGACAACTAAGGCGGGTGGTTGTAGCATGTTAAAACGTACACCACCTCATACTGATCTCCTATATCTGCCTCCATGTCTGGTGCTTCGTAGACTCATCTCTCCTTTATGTTTCCTCTTATTGAAACATTTAACATGCCCGAGTCTCTAAGACTAGTGCCGGTTTCCCGTTTCTTACTGCATTGTGCAGTCTTCATCCGCTCCTAGATGATCTGCACCTCCTTTGCCTATGATCTGAAAGAGCTGCTAAAATTTCTCCTTTTCTGAAAAGAGAAACTTGGTCTCATCCCCTGGATGAACCACACACATTGCCTAATATAGTCAATCCTAACATGAATTATGTATTCATTCCATGGACGACGTCTTAAGGCCTCGACGTTACTAGCAAGAGATCCAACTTTCACTCTCGCCTCCAAGGGTCGAGTCACACTGTCGGCATCAGTGTGAGGTCACTGGGTCTCCTCCAGTAGAATTATAGAAAGTGAGGGTCAAGTCAATAGTCTTAACCGGAACCACTCAGTATCAACCAATAAAAAAGGACAGGAAAGCAAACATCACAAAGATAAGTGTCTTTTTATTATTGCAGGTCATCGTACAAAGACACGAATACAACAGCAATATGGAACTAGAAGTACAAGGGACGTATCCACTAGTTCCGATCCTTTCCACCTGCTCCTGGAGCTCTACTGCCTTGTCCATTTCCTGGCTATTGCTCAAGCACCCACCACTGCTTCTTCCTCGGTGGCTCCTCCAACGCCTACGGATCGACTGTGCGGGGGGTCGGACAGTCACGTGCCAGGTTACCCTTCCTGCCGCATTCATAACACATCCTGCTCCTCGTATGACTGGCTCTGGTCCTCTTGGACCTCTGCATCATCTGTCTACTGCCCACAGATGACTTGGCTACTGATCGAAAATCCTGTGGAAAAGGCAGAAGCTCCTGTACACGCTCGGGGTGTAGAGCTACTGGCACAAAATCCACCCTGAAGAATGTCTCGAAGTCTTCCCATGTGAAGGTCATCATGTCGCAAAACTGGAACAAGTGGCTCCACCACCTTCTTGATGCTGCCTGAAGAAGGCTGGCAGCAAAGATCACCATGAAGTCTACTGGCGTCCCCACTAGCCTAAAGACTCTCAACACAGCCTCCATCCAATCCTCAGCCTCCTGCGGGTCCGTCTCTCCCCGGAACCTGGGTGGCCTCTGGCGCTGGAACTCGTGGAGCACGCTAGAGTGGCGTGCATCGCCTACTGCTGGGGCTGGTGGCATCGGTGGCCCAACGTATGGTAGTACTACTGGTGCCTCCGTTGGTGCCTCTACTGCAAGAGGGCCCTGTATCGAAGCCTCATCGATCGGCAGGCTGTCAGTACGCACATCCCTCTGGGCTCTAGTTGGTCGTCTGTGAAAAGGCATCCTGAAAGGAACATACGTGACACGGTCAAACGATTTATACCTAGTGAGATGACTTAGTTTGAGCTGTTTTAAGGGAAACCCTTTGAAAGCACACACGCAATCAGTGTTTTCGTGCACAATGTCGATAATCAGTTATCAAGGTCCTGGTGTATAGATACGTCAGCCGCCCGCACCAACACTGGACTCCCTGAACTAAAAACCACACTCGGTACTCTTAACATTGTCGCTTCATAGAAAGAAAATATCAGAGTTATAAGTTCTGCGGTAGAACAGAACTCCTCTTATACAAATTTGTCACGAACCGTCCTCGGGGCCCGTGCCATGACTACCCCAAGCCCGCCTTCCATAGGCTAGGGGCTGGCGACTATCACCAAAGGCGCAAATCCCGATAACTGGGAAAGAATTTCCTTTATAAAAGTAAGCAAAACACCATAGAGTACAAGCGGAAGTAAAACACTAAGTACAAAAAAAGTGCTGAAAAGTAAATGGGCCAGAATACAAACCCAACTGGAAGTACAACTACAACTGAACGAAAGTATAATAGAAAATACAATAGCTGGAAGAAAGGAAGCAGCTCTTGGGTTGTCCTCCTCGGATCCAACTTGAAGGGTAGGTACAGATTGCACAGCTCCTGGGTCGTCCGCCTCGGATCCTACCTGAAGGGTAGGTACAGATATCCCACCTCCTGGATCATCCACCATGGATCCTACCTGAAGCGTAGGTAAAGATAGCATCCACAACTCTCTTTCCCGTCAACCTCCTCTGAGTATCGTCTCGCCGTGAATTCCACCTCCTGATACTGACTCGTCATGAGGTCCACCTCCGGGTATCGTCCAGTCTTCGAACACTCGGCCACCTTCATCACTACCTGTCGTCTTCAACCAACACAACGAGCTGCAGGCATAGCCCATGCGTGGGTGAGTATAACGATACTCAGTAGGGACCCCGAGACCCTCAAGGTCTCACTAAAACCAACAAGGATAACCAAAAAGAAGATCTCAACAGATGAACTCTACTTAAGTATATGCCCATAAATATACCTAAGTTATCAAGTAACCCATCTCAATCATGAGGAAACACAAATATTATGAAATCAACGGATAACCACTACCCAGGTATATGCCCATACAGATACCTAAGTTAACAAGTGGCCCATCTCAATCATGAGGTAAACACAAAGGTCATAGTCTCAGCTCAAACCAGGATTTTCATTATCGAAACCGTAACTGCTGAAGAGCCCTATCTATGGAGTGTACAGTGATCCTGTCACGACTCTGAGGTACTTCTCACTAACCTAAGACTGCTGAGGTAATCCTCTTGTCGAGTACCACGAGTCAGCCACCCAAACACAGTATTGCTTCCCACTGGGGTACGACACCCAAACACAGTAGTGCACACCCCCTAATAGCCAGAAGAGGTACTCTCCGGACGAGTTCCGCGGGTCTTCACTGTCACACAGTAGTGCTCCGTCCGCCATGGGTCTGCACCCAAACAAAGTAGTGCTCCATCCACTGGGCTAGTCGACTGACTCCATGCTGAGTCGGTCAAGCAGTCATCAGGTCTCAGCCAGCTACACGGTCTCCATACTCTGAATGCTCGCCTCTGGAAGGGTCTGCTCCACAAGCTACAGGTCGATACTCCTATTATCTCAAAGTCCCAAGAAGAAGTATCTCAAAGGACCACCTCATCATAGGGGTCTCAATGCAACATATGGCGCGTCAATCGGACGCCCGGTCTGTGAGTTATTTGCCTTTCTGTCCCCAGGTCCCGGTTGGTTTCGTGCACGAACCAACCCGGCCGTATCTCAACTGTACCCTGAACTCTCATAGGGTATACTCATAGGGACCATTTCTCCACGTGATCACCAACGTCGTTGACGGTTCGTCAAACGGACGTTCAGTCTGAAAGTTATCAGCTTTTCCGTTCGAGGGGCCCAGTTGGATTTCAGGTACAATCCAACTCGGCCACTATCCAACTACAACCAAACCTCATTCTAAGTATGCCAAAAGTTCCATCTCATCAATAGAAATCCAACAAAGTCAACGACAAGTCAATCGGACATCCGGAGCTCAAGATATAACCGTTTTCGCTCCGAGGGCCCGGTTGGTTTCGTATCCGAACCAACCCGGCCATACTCAAAGTTCTCCGAAACCTTGAGTGTAATATACCTAAATGACCGTCGCGATCCAAGGATCTCTACACAATAGACGGTTCATTGATCGGAGGTCTATACCCTAAGAAATGGGTGAAAGACCGAAAAGGGTCTGGAAGTTTGGGTTTCGAGCCCGGAACGATCCGGCCCGAGACCCCCTGGGTCGGCCCGAACCGGGTTGACCCAACCCGGGTCCGGGTCCGGCCCTTCCTGGGTGCGGCCCGGCGGTCCGACCCGGCGCGTTGGCACGCTGGCCGGGCCAGGTGGCTCGGCCAAAACGGCCGAGCGGATGCGCAAAGGGGGGGGGGGGGGGCGCCGCCCCCCTTGAATGAGACCGCGACCCCGTGTGGGTGCCGCCCCTTACCTTCACTGCGGAGGCTTCAAATTTACCTTGAGGTCCCATTTTTTGTCTCCCACTAATCCGCGCCCAACGATCAACCAGCGTAGTCTTCAATCGCCTCCGCAGCCCTGACTCCGGCCGTGGTTTCGTTCCGCCTCAACAGCGCGGCGCGACGGCGCCACACTTCTTCATCGCGTTATACTTGTTTCCGCGCAGTGCTGTGGCACCGCGCCGCCTTTTTTCGTGCCGCAACAAATCAAAACAATGAACGGGGAGGAGATTTGGCCGTGTTTGTGCAGTCCGACCTCCTCCCATTAAGTTGGTAACAAGAGGCCCAAAAGATGAAGAACAACAAGGATTTTTCACGAACAAAAGAAATCAACCCAAACAGTTTTCCCCGAAATCAAGAATTCCCAACCCGCAAACCTAATCTTCACGAATCAACTTAATATTTAGTTGATCCACATTCTTAGATTTAGAAGGAAGTAAACAAGGGTTTACTAACAATCACAAATAAATTCCCTACCTCAAGTGTTTTCGTCGAACGAGATTTGTCGCGGAAAGGGACGTCACAGAATTGAACGTCGCGGAAGAAGACATCACGGAAGGAGACGTCGCGGAAGTAGGATCGTCGCGTCACGGTGAAAATATTTGTCGGGGTCACGTCATCGACCTACAAGGATCTGGCAATCTTCACGTTCTTCGTCGAGGAAGAAGAACTCCACGACCTTGTGCCATTCTCTCCAAAATCCTCCCACACAACCAAAAGCAACCACAATAAAATAAGGGTTAACTTATTTTATTACTCACGCCAAATGTTTTAAAAATTCAAAAACGAATCAAACAATTAAGTGAATTAATTGAAACATTTTAAACCACCCAATTAATAGAGGCGTTTATTATAAAGTTTAAACGCAAGAGTTGACTTACATTTAAAAAGGGGGGTGTGGGTGCGTTACCTTAATCAAATGTGGGGGTTTCATGGAAGTTGAAAAGGTGGGGCTCGTGTGGGCCCCACCCCACAAATATCCTACCTAGTGGAGTAGGATATAGTGGGTCCCACTTCAACAACTTATCTTAGGTTAAATAACTTTAAATAAAATAAATTGGTTGCCCCATTTTATTTTATTCAATTACTTAACCCAAAATTTTAGTAACCACACCCGAGCAAACGAAACTCCGAAAAATGTGTTTCTAAGCAATTACTGGCACTGCGATTCCATCAGTGCCCTCGAATTTCGATTTCGAGCACTGGTTCAAAAGTTAGGAAAACCCGCTCGTTCGTTCACTGAATGTACCCGATCTAAACTTCATAAAATGATTCCGGGCACACCGGGCCTCGGAATCAGGTGCTGTCAGAAACTGCGTTCTTGTAAAATTCCAAAAAAAATTAATAAAAACAATTATCCTAGAAATTTCTGGGTATTTACACCATATATTTCTTCAACAATGATATCCTTGTTGTTTTTTTCCATTATTTTGTTCTTGAAGATTCAGCATAGACTCTAAGGCATTCTCAATCTTGGAACCAACATTTTTTTCACTCTTTTCTCATGCACTTGAACTGACCCCATCAATTATTCACTAAAATGTTTTTAAAAATATTTGGATTCTTTGATTTTCACAACCATGTGATCAAACATGGTTGTTAGAGATTGAAGTGATTTTTCAATGAACTGAATGTCCTCCTTTTTTGACTATTTCTTTTCAAATTGTTAACAGTAATAATTAAATGTTAGAAGTAATCAGATATACTCTCACTGTATTTCATGTGCACTGCTTCGATCTCTGCTATTAGTGTTTGAAGATGAACCTACTTCACCTGATCAATACCCTTGAAGATGGTTCCCAGGGTATCCCAGGATTTATTTCTTGATGTTTCTTTGGAAAAATTTTAAAAAGTTGATTCATACAAACCTTGATAGAGGAGGGACAATACCTTTTTGTATTTCTTAATTTGATTGATGGGAGCTTTCTTTTCTTCATTTTTGAATGTATCTTCTTCCTCCGTAGTGGGTACTATATACCCATCAATTAAAATATCCCATAATTATTGTGACATGAATAATTCCATCATTTGGATGCCCCAACTTTCATATTTTATCTTAGACAACTTCTAAACATGTGGTTGGATTGCAGTTTCCATATTTAGAAAAATTGAGGATGCCTTGGTACCACCTCTGATACCAGTTTTTTGGCTATACGAGGCAGGAAATAAAAGGAAGAAGAAATATGGAACCACAATACAAAAAATCACTCAATAAATATATTTCACTTAAGTATACAGATAATATATGAATCCATTTGATAGACTCTTTCCAAAGTAAATGAAAAGACGCAACAGCCCTGTAGCACTAAATGGGTGAATAAAAAACAATAAAGAAACATTAAATGACTTTCTTGGGTAATAAAAGGACACTTGGGAAGATGAAAAAACACATGGGAAAAAGCGGTCACATGGGGAAGAGGTGCTACATGGGGAAGAGACATAGATACACGGGATAAACCGACTATATTTCTTTGTATTTTCAATACACACTTATGAAAATAAAGAGATAGAATTAAGTCAGTGATATTTCAGTTAATAGGAGGTGTCATTCTTCTATTTTCAAGATAAATAACCATTTTTGACATGTGAATAATAATGAAGTGCATGTATGCATGAACAGATGAATGTATAGTCAATTAAGAATACATGAATAATCTCTTGTAAGTGAAATTTTGTGAAAAAAAATACCAAAAGTAGTAATGTGAATTGAATTAAATATTCCTGTATAAACTGAACACACTGAGAATAATAGTGATAAAATATATTTAATATTAAACTTCATGTAATTAGAAGATACACAAGTTGCGCTTGTTTGATTTTTTCAAAAAATAAACTATATGTGTGTGACATGTATAGGATAATTAAGTGAGAAAGTTAAAAAGAACTGGAATTATCAATGTAATTTTATGTGAACCTAATTGTGCAATAATTTTTTCAGATCATATCAGAGAAGATATATTGAGTTTTTTATGGTGAGTGAGACCCAACACTCAATATACTAGTAATATCAGTGAATATAAAACGATGACAAGTACTGATAATATTTGTTGGGAAAGCCATACTACTATTTTATTATAGAATATTAGTTAATTCAGACTTGTAAAAGAATAAGGAAACCATATCACCACATCATAAGTCAATTGAAGTTGAAAACATACTCACAAAAGGTTACGAACACCATTAAAGAGCTGTTGGGAAGCAAGTATAAACAACCAGATCTTTTCATGTGATATCTCAACTGGTTGAAGTCAGTATAAAGAACATATGTGGGATTCCATTCTAAAGATACCATTAGGAGATGACCCACAGTAATCATTAGGGATCATGAATTATGATAGGTTATATGTCTGGTAGTTTTGGATATTATCAATACTTGTAAATAATTTTCATTACTATTGGAGAATCTATGTCTCAGATAATCCCAAAAATAGTAAGGATGTTGTCACCCACAACAGGGGAGAACCTTTCTAAAATCATTATCTATTTCTCGTTCATTTTATTTGTTTTCATATAGGGGAGGTGAGACATTTAAGAATTAAGTATCTACATCTTAACTGATTATAGAGGGTTTTTTTACATGAGATTGTAAAAAGTAAATAACTAATTCACCCTCTCTCCCTCTCATGGTTAAATTTGACCATGATCTCTAAAAGGATGTTATCATATATTTATAATTATCCCTAGTTTTTTAACCGAAGTTTTCTAATCCTATCTCCAAAAATAACTAAACCCAATTTTGATACCAACTGAGGTGACCCATTCATAACATAAATAAATATTGCACCATTTTATAGGAATATTAAATATACAACATAATTATAGACACCCAAAAACCATAAATTTTTTGTGTATTTGGATACTAGAAGCATAAACATATTATTTCATAATGGATATTCAATATCTCCCACAAAGTTCATCATATTAATACCCTTTTAGAAATATCATACTTTGAACCTTCCATCAAAACCTAGGGATGGAAGACATAAAAAAGTTTGAGCTTAGATACTGGGTAAGGATAAAGATAAGATATATAAATCAACACTCATACATGAGAATAATTGTTTGATAACATGACAATAATATAAGGAATTAATTCCAAATCAATTAAATATATTTAATCATGATTCATGGTAATAGGATTTTTTATAACAAAAGAAAAAGAGTTATAAGAGTGTGTTATCATAAATAATCAATAATGATCCAAGAGAGGATATCATACATATAAGAATGTAGAAAAACATAATTTTATAACATTGTCAACATGTATAAATATTAATAGGTTCACTCATTTTGTTATGGACATGAAATTAGGTACTCACATAAACTTATGAATATAAAATCAGGTCCATTCATAAAATTTTGGATATGAATCCAAGTCCATATATATTGTTGTGAACATGAAATCAGGATAACTCATAACATATTTATCTAATGAGTTACCCATATTTATGCAATCCACTTATGGGATATATAATTTTGGGCCAACCATTCACATAATTAAAACCATAAATATGTGTGCCACAATATCATACAATGTCCATCATATCATCATATCGCAACTCATCTAAATTAAATTGGATTCATAAACATTGTTTGATTTCATTAAAACATAAACCATCGAAAATAAATGGGTTTCATAATGTTTTAATAATAAATTAATTAACCCTTGGGAAAGAAAGATGTTTTATAAAACCATCCTTAAATCATCAACATATTAAGACTTATAGGGAAATTAATTGGATGGTATCATAATATCATACCCCCAATAAAGAATAGAAATCTATAATAGAGGATGATATATATAAAAACAATATTTTTAAAAGAACTTTTGAACCATTCTTACATAACATAAGAAAAATATCATTTTCTTTTGATAAAATTTTAATTGTAAACTCCTAGAATATTGAAAAAATTCTTATATTTGAAAAAAAAAATATTGAAACTTTTTAAGTAATATTAAAATATAATAATTTTCAGGATGGTGGGAAAATCAATTCAAATTGTATATGTTAAAAGAGAACATTATTTGCACACTTTTTCAAAAAGTCATAAATAAATTATTTTGAAAAAAATTATTTAAAAAGATCCCTCTTAGAAAAAATAAATTTAATGTAAAAGGTAATGAAAATAAACTTCTTAAAAATTCTCCACTATAGGTAAAAAAATTTGTAAAATAATTTTAATGTCCCTGGATATGTATGAAAGAGTTTTATCGACTAAAAAGGAAATAAGGATGACTTTTATTTAAAAATACATTTGATCATTTTATGAAACAAAGAGATAAAAATGGTACTAATATAAAAAATTTATAACAATGACCAGAATATAATAAAATATATGTGTTTTGAAGTATAATATCAAGATAACTAAATAAAAAGGAAATTTAGCATAGATAATCCTGAAAAGAGATGAGATTCTTCCATAAACCATTAGATAATGTTTCATCCGGCTTTGTATGTGTTCAAACATCTTATATAATAAATATAGAATTATTATAGATCTATTAAACTCCCATATTCATAAAAAACATACTATGTATCATTATTTTATAATTTCCAATTATAATTTTACAAATAATTTCAATATTAAAAATAACATTTAGGTGAAAACTTGTCTATTTTTCATGTTTGTATTGATTTGATGTTTTTAGTCCTTACTCCTTGATCATGGTTTCAGAATATAAAAAATATCAATTATGAAATAAGTATAAAATTTATTCATTATATACAATTTTATAACCATTCATATATATTGGTGATGGAAAATAAATTACATCACTTCATAGAGACGGTAATATGCACGTGCACACAAGTAATGTTTCCAGTTTAAGATATATTAAATAAATAAAGGTTAAATAATAATAAATATTTCAGAATCATATTTATATCATAAATATCATATATATTCATTAAATATATCCTCATTACTAATCATTTAAAGAAGATATGAAAAATGAATCACATCGCTTTGTAGAGGTGGTAGTCCACACATACACATGAGCAACATTATCATTTTGAAATGGATCGGAATACAATAATTTAAATTATATATTATAATTATAGAAGCATAATTATTTCATATATATCATAAATAAATATTAAATATATCATAATAACCTACCATAAAATATGGCAATGTAAAATAAAATCTTATCACTACATGGAGGTGGTAGTCCACATGTACGCACAAGCAATACAACCTTTTTCCATTTGATGAAAAAGATGTAAATATTGGTTATTACATCATAAAAATAAATATCAATAAATTTATGATATTATATTCATCATTTTATGATAAATAAAATCATTTTATAAAATTTGGAAGAACAAATTAAATTGAATGTACTCGGTTAAGAGTCATACCTATTTGTTTAGAAACATCATTTGGATTGAAAATTAATCCTTGAAGGGATGGTATTTTGATCAAATATATATATATATATATATATATATATATATTATTGTGGTAGGTATTTTGGGAAAGTATTTATGTAGGTGTTTTCTAAGATAATATTTTCATTAAGTGTGGAAATGAGAGAAGAGGACTTCCCTTCAATAAGTGAGGGAGAGGACACACGTGGAATTTTTTAGAAGATTAAAATATATTTAGGTCTTACTCAATCCATATGGCTCTCAAATGACTTATGTTTGAATAGGAGATTATATATGGTCAAAATATGACCATAAAATAGTATTTATGAAGTTTTTTATTTTTTTAACCCTTGTCATTTTAGTTTTTAATTTTTAAACCTCTTTTAATTATTACTGTTGGAATTCTATTTTGTACAAAATTTACTATTCATAATGACCTAAAATTAAGTAAAACTTGATGAATAATGTTAATTATGTTTTTTAATTATGGGATCTATTTTAAAATATAAAATTTCTTTAAATTGAAGACATTAATTTTAAAATAAGTGTGCAAAATGCCAAAAACAGTTTTTAAGAAAATGCATTTTCAAGCATAAAACTGAGTTTACATCCATTAATTTACTTTTTTAAAACTACCAATTGAATGTAATAATATTTTATTGAAAATATAAAATATAAATTTAATTAAAGTAATTCATAAATAATTATTAATTTTAATTATGAATATAAAAACACATTGCTTGCACAAAAACATTATTCATAACAAACATCACTTTTTTACATTCAAATGGTATTATTTTATTTTATAACAAATGATTTAATTTAATAAATGTGTTACAAAATATCATAAGTTATTTTCATATTCAAACCTCTTAATCCAAAGACTATGAGATAACTGTCATATTAAATAAAAATAATTCAATAGTTTATCATGGTTCATTTAAACTCGGTGTTGCGTGTAACGAAATATATAAAAGAAATAAAATTTACTTAAAGATAAATATATCATAAAATATAAGGTTGTTACAATATCTTTTTATTAATTACTTATTTCTAGTTATATTTTCTCATTTATCCCTAAATTGACATAAAATATATACAGACACATCACATGTTAGGCACCCAAGTAGATTAATATATCACATGACCCTCATCAGAATTTATAATCAGATAACATGAAACTAGTCTAGGTATATTAATACACTTCTTCAATATATCAAAATAAAAATCCTAAATCCCATACTTGTTATATAAGAGGAAAAATTCCATCTTGGTTAACCATCAATTGATGAAACGGTAGACAACTTACCCAACCACCCCATGCTTAGATCAGCCTCCAAATTGGGGTAAGAAATGAATCAAATTATAAATTTTCTCATGTAATGTGTCCTTAAAACCTCAGGTCTATGGATTTATGTCAAAATTGAACCATTATTATTCCAAATTCCTGGTGTATAAAATATCATGTGATATACGTAGCGGTACATGCAATGCTCAAAAATAATTTTGTCTCTCATGAGAATATTTTATATCTCTATATGTCATTTTTAAGTAAACATTAACATTTTATCCAAACATATAATACTCCATGATGGACATTAGGATAACTTATGTTCAAACTTTGGGTGGGGGGAATTATAATTTTACTTCATGAAATATATGCATCCAATCTAGTGGCATAGAGTTAGTGACCCTGGATTCTCAGCTCAACAATCCCCCTTTTGGTGTGTCTAGTCTTTCACTATATCCTATGGTCATTGTTGAAAAATATATTCATGTGTTTCTACATTATTAGAAGGTTTTCTCTAGGGTTGTCAGCTCATGTGATCCAGTTTCGTTAGACTACTCTTCATTTTGTGTTTCTAACTTGTAAAGTGAGTTATCATATGTTCTTGAGGATGAGACTCTTTTCTCTCTCTCGATGACATCGGTTCTGAGTGGATTATACATGAGGTCTCAATCTAAGAAATTATTTTCCAGTCTAGTTCTTCAGTTTAAAATTCAAGCTTTTCTTGGGGCCAAATCTAGGTCCATCATCTTTTGATGATTTATTCTATTATTTGGAATTCTCAAGGCCTAGGTGCATGGGTAAATACTGATTACATATTTTCTTCAATCTCAATAAATATAGTCTCTATTGTGGCAGTTCTAGAACATGTTTAGAATATTTATAAGATAGATGAATTACCTCGCATTATGGGTTTGCATGATTTCATTCATGAAGATCCTTCAAATCATCGCATTTTGGATTTTTTTTGAATAATTGGTTTTAGTTGATATAATTTATCTTTTTGATCATTCCATAATAGTCATGGTTGACTATGCTAGTTCCTCTTGTTTTCTACACTTTGTTTATGCCAGGTGTGATCTAAGGTTGAGGGAACAATTATGGAGAGCTCTTGAAGACTTTGATCTAGGGTGCACACCCTATATGATTGGAGGTGATTTTATTTTTATAGAAGATCTGATGGAGGAAAAGGGATTAGTACATGTGTTTTGAGTGACATGAATGAGTTCAAGGTGTTCATGTCTAAAAAGGGATTATGGACCTTGGTTTCAATGGGTACAAATTAACCTGGGGAAATAACCAGAAAGGGAATTTTCGGATGTGGTGTTGGATGGAATGAGGCCTGGGAAACATCCATGTTGTTTCAGAATTTCCAAATACCAATGTTCTTCACCTCGTTCTCTCCCTATCTGACCACTCACCTCTCCTAGTTCATTTGTTTGTGGGATAGGATGGGGTGAGGCCCCTGCCTTCTCTAGGAAGTGGACCATGTTTCATGAGAATCATGATATGTTATAGGCCTTTTGGAATAATACCATGCATGATACCTCACAGATGGGATTTCCTAAAAATATTATATATTTGAAATGGGACCTCCAGGCATGGATCCATAGTCAGCCCTTCAGTTTTTGGATCACGATGCGGTGTCTCGAGATATCGAGCAAGCGGATATCATACTAGAAGAGTACTGGAGGGATGATATTTTCAACGATCCTTTGGCCAAAAATCATAATCTTGCAGACAAGCTACTTGAATAGAAACATATTTCTTGGGAAAAATCGAAACAGAAGTGGTTGACAGAGGGAGTTAAGAATAATTTGTTTTTCAAGATTTCTTCAAAGAGAGGCAAAGGGTCATTACCCCATACAATCATTTTGAAGATGATACTTTCACTAATGATTTGAATGTGGTGGTATGTTTGGATGAAAATAATTTTAAATTTATTGTTGGTGGATTCAATCCTATCATGCATGAAGGTTACCTTGGGGTCACTCAATCCTATAAAAAGATATTCTTAAAGTGGTGCAGAACTCAAACAATCAAGATCTTGAGCGAATCTCGGATGAGGGGGGGTTTGGGAGGGGGTGTCCTCTTTATACAAAGACATATCACAAGGTCTAGATGGTATCCAGGGGTCCTTCAATGTGGTATCATGGGAGCTTATTAAGGGGGATCTATTGAGCATCATTAAAGATTTTTTCAAAGGGGGTAGCTTACCACCAATGTCTTTTTCTTCCTGTATTATTATTTTCCCAATGATTCGGGACCTCTCTACTATTAATCATTTCAAAAAAATCAGTATACGAAACTTTATTTACATAGTTCTTGATATTGTGATTAACAGGAGGGTTTCAGGTATGCTTGAAAAGTGGATTTTAGAGGAAAAACATGGCTTTGTTAAGGGAAGGTCCACCTAGGCTGTTATAGCCCTTTCCCAGGAGATGATTTGAGATAAAAAATAGGAAGGTTTCAGGATCCAATGTGTCCATAAAAATTGACATGGATATGTCTTATGATATTATTGAATGGAGGTTCATATTGAATGTTCTGTCTACTATGGGGTTCTGTCGGTGGGCATCAGACTTGCTCTTTCGGCGTTTCAATTAAACTTAGTTTCCAGTGAGTTTCATGGAAAATATGTGTAGTTTCTTCAAGGATAAGGGTGGATTGAGACAAGGATACCCCTTTCTCCAAGCCTTTTCATATTGGCTCTAGATTCCATTAGTAGATTATTTTCTAGTTTTTTTTCATAATAGCGGTATTCTTCCATTCAGATACATGAGTCAATACAGTGGAATTTCTCATTTATTTTTTGTTTATGACATCTATTTGTTCACCAACGGTAGTATGAGATATATCCAAGGTATTTTCTAGGTTATATAGGAATATTTTTAGTGGAGTGTTCAGTATGTTAAATATTAGATGAGAATATCATATGTCTCTAAATCCTGGTATGAGGGTCACATTAAAAATATTGAATACTTGGTGAGAATCCATAGAAAGTATTTTCCGATGAATTACTGGGGTACACTAATTTATCTTGGGGGTATCCGAATTTAGCATTATGACATACTAATTTCAAAAATAACAAGCAGTATTCTCACTTGGAAGATTAGATTTTTATCTTTCAGTGGGTGTATTACATTGTTGAATTTCATTCTTTACTCGATTATGATGCATGTGTTGTCGGTTCTCAATGTTTTTAAAATAGTGGTTAACAATATTAAAAAAAATCATGACCTCTTTTATGTGGGATTCACATAAGGAAGTCCACTGTAAATCGGGATCTTAGGATAGATTGACTATGCTAGTGGAGTATGGTGGTGTAGGTCTTGAGAGTGTGGTTGAGACTATTCACAGTTTATAGTCATGATTGACATGGGAAGTCTTGAAATTCCACTCATTATGGGGAGGTCTGTGGTTGAAAATATAGTGATTCTTTTGATGAGATGATTAAGAAACCTCCCCCCCTATGGAAACTGTTTTGTGGTCATCTTCTATATCTTCAAAGGTGATCAAGTTGGATCATTGGGTTTGGAGAGATCAAATATTGGAAACACAACTCGGCAGGAACTGCTCTTTGTTTTTTGGGCTGTCTGACTCCCAAAATCATGTTTACTAAGGCAAAAAATCATCTGAAATTGATTGAAACCACCCACAATCAACATAATTGGGAGATGTTCATCAACATTCATATTCCCTCTAACTCGGATAAATTAGTTATCACTAGTGTCGGTTCAGGTATCTCGTCAACCAAGGCCTATTGTCTGCCTTATAGAGTAATACTGGGTTGGGATCGGGTAATATTATTTGGTGTATGGATATTCCCATTAAGTATTCTTTTCTTGTGTGGTGTGTTTGGAAGAAGGATATCCATATGGATGACTTGATCAAGTTCAGGGGCGTTAGTACAGCTTCGAAGTGTTTTTGTTTTTCAGGATTCTAAAGAGGAATGACTTTCTCATCTATTTTGTGATTGTGAATTTCCTATAGTAGTTTGGACTAGCTTCGGGAACCTTATCGTTTATGTTTACGGGAGGTAATAGTGAGGTATTCTAACATTCTAGGTTTGAGAGAGTGGAGAATAATTATCTTGAAAGGAAGGTAAGGGTTTTCTTGATCTCTGCATGGGGTGGGTGTATTTGGATAGTGGGGAACAATGCATGGGTTGAAGGCCATGTCAGCTCAGGTGTAATGCTACAAACCCAGAATAGATGTCTCATAGACGATTTGGGATCCCTTATGAAGCGTTTGAAAATTGGTTATTCTTTGAGTACTGTAATTAATGGCATGAGAGTTCCGTATAAATGTCATACAGTTTCTTCATGGGGGAATTGGTTGTGATGGGCTACCCCTTGTCCTAGTATAAATTTGAACATTTATGGATCATATAACAAGGGGGCATGAGAGGTGGGGGTGTTTTCTATGACTCCAGTGGTTTGGTTTTAATTGTGTTCAACAGTTAATATGGTCAAGGGTCCTCTCTTCTTGTGGAATTCAAAACTCTTCCCAATGGGAAATAGATTTGTCTCTAATCTAATATTGATATTTCTGAGATTGAGATAGACTCATCTAGAATCTTCAACTCTCCTCAAAGAACTCACATCTCCCCTTGTTCGATTATTTATGTCATCTGATGATGCATGAATCTTATTGGTAGAACTAATTCGAATCAAACTTAGAATGAATAAATATCTGTAGTTGATAGCCTTGTAGTCAAGGGCTGCTAGGGAAACCACATCAATATTTTTTCATGCTTGGGTTACATTCCCTCTGAGTGTGGGGACCTTGTTCGAGTAGTTTCCCTAGGCCTACAACACATTAGGCTGCCTTGAACTAGTTATTTTTTATCCTTTGCAATTTTTTATTAATAAAGATCCCATTTTTATTTAGTCATGTGATATATTGATAGAGAGTCATTATGTTTTCTTCACTTTTAGGTTTTTTTACAATCATTATATCTCTGTGTAATTTTAGCCACGTCTCTATGTGATCATGTGATATACCCTACACTAAACACCTTTAGTGAATCAAAACTATGGGGAAATATTGTTTCAATAATGGTGATAATTATAAACCATATTCCCAAAGTTCAAATCTTTAAAAATATTATTCACACATCTTTAAATCAAAACATCAAATGTTACACTATTAATAACTTGTGTTGTATACTTATAACTCTTTCAATGTTCTTCATCATCATCATCATAGTACATTCCATTAAAACTATTCTTTAAGATCAATTTGGTATATAAATTTAAAGCTTTACATTAATGTATTTATTTTACCATATATCAAAAAATCATTTAGGATATAAAATGTCTTCCACTTTAAATGAATTTATATCAATACATTTTTTACACTTTATAATACTCTAGGTCAAAAATACTCTCTGTAATTTCTTAGAAACTATATTTTCTCTTAAATATCATTCTAAGATACACAATCTCTTTCATTTTTAATAAAAATAAATTTTTTTATTTGTTGGGAATATTCAATAAATAAACTATTACCAACCATAACTTATAGGTTATTTTTATGTATTGAGGGTGATTTCCAAAAAAAAGATTTTACTCTTTAAAATATATCATTAATGGGTGATGTGAACTTCTTATCTCATATTTTAACAAATATATTGGATAAATTATTTTGTCAATGATAAAAATCCATTTATAATCAAAATTATTTTTTAACATTTTATAGATGCAGAAAAAATCATCATCCATGTGAATTAAAGATATTATCTTCTTTATTTATAATGTATATTTTTTTACAACAATTCCCATATCAAATAAAAAACAAGACGATTCATCCTTTCTTTTGATCCACTAGAGTTTTTAGTGTGATGTATTGCATACCCAATGTATCGACTACTTTCCCCATCTCTTTAATACACTTATTAAGAACTAACCATCAATATTTATATAGTTTTTAACTCAAATATATATTTACAACAATTACATAATGAACATTCAATCTCATAGAACATTCAAAATTATAAAAATTAAATCTATAACATTAATTCCTAACATGGAATTTCCACATTATTTCATAAATACCTTTAGGTACTCTAGAAAATTTCATCCAATGGAAATACCACCACTATTTCCTAATACCTCCATTATTGTTTTTTCAAATCTTCCTAATAACTTCATTAGTTTTCAATAACCTAGGATTAAAATTGAGCCATCAAATATTATACTTCTGGTTTAAACCATCACCCCTCTCTAAGCTCAATACAATACTAGGTCCTAGACATTATAAGTCCTGATCACTCATCCTTAGTACTTTGAGGGAAGAGATTATACTTTTTTTAAACATATTCATATTGGCATAACATTTTAGACAAAAATTCTAGAATAAATTTCATATCCAAGATTAGTTTGAAAGTAAATGTCTAGTCTCTTTAAGTTATTAACATACTCAATCACATAAATATATGATGGGAGACTAAAGTACCTTCAGTTATCTTATATATAAACCATTCCATAGAAAGCATAATTACATCCTAATATACTTATCATAAGAAAATATATCATCCTATTGAATAATTTCAACATTTGATTGCTCAAAAAGGCGTTTCTCAAATACATAATATTTTATCTCTTACTTGAGAAAAATCCTTATTTTTCTTTACCAGTATAATAATTTTCATCCATTAAGCCTCTAATATTATGTAGTATTGATCTTTATTTCATGTTTGTTGATAATAATGTTAATTTATTTACAATATAATCTTTTAATAAATGGGTATCATGTTTTAAAACATTTAATAATGAATTCTATTAAATATACTCCCATGAAAATTCCAAACGCTTTTTAAATTACATCATATCCACTATTGTATTAAGATCTATATTTCACTATGTAATGAGTTCAAGTAGTCATTCCACACCCCACATATATATTTATGTAAATTATTATTTTAATCATATCACATATTAGTTTTGGATAGTTAATCCAAAATCCGTTTTTACAACTATAAAAATTACCTATATCCATGGAGATATATCCGTGGACATCTTTTCCGCAGTCAAAACCGGACATAAGACCACAATAAATAGATTTATATAGTCGTATGTGTAGTATTTTTATTAGTGTATAATCATGTGTCCCCGTATTATGTCATGAAAATATTAAAATTTGATTGAAATTACTAGTAAAACCTATTATCCATGAGATACATTCCCATATGTCTATAGGGTAATTCCATGGGTGTTGGTGTCGACGGCAATAAACAAACTATTACCAAGGGTTCCCATGCTCATGGAAAGTGGTCTTTCCTGGGAAGTGACACAAACCCAAAAATGAGTTTCCATGGTCATGGACCATCTCAAACACTAGCTATAGGCATGGGCACTCTCATACATAGTGTTATGTTTTCCTATTACCATGTGACCCACCGCCCATGGAAGTAACTAGTTATCACAATGGGCTATGGGAAAGGGCACCCTTTCACATGGTAGTATCTATTATGAGGGAAAATTTATTTCCATGATCATAGGTACCAATAAAAAAATTAAGTCTATGGATTTTGGGTCCTATCCTTATAGTCATATCCTTGTTCACACCATACGCAATAATTAATAATTAATAGTTCTTGAAATTTATAATTAATTATAATATTAAATATTATAATATATATATGTAAATTCATTAAAAAGTGTTGTGTGCATAGTGGTAGTGGATTACTCTGTATATCTAGTAGATTGTGAGGTTGAAATATCATATCACTTTTTTTATGAAGACTATGGCCATAGGGCCAGAACTTATGTCAGTAGGACAATTCGACCATATGTTCTATGCTTGTGGATATATAAATTTATGCCCATGAGCTCCATACCTATGGCCATGGGCTCCATACCTTTATCCATAACCACTATGGTGATATCTAATGAGATACGACCCATGTACATATGGGTTTTACCATGGACAACACTCATGGACATAATGATAATTATATACTAAAAACATATGTATATGATATGGGTATTCTCTCTGATGTGTGCCTCAACATCTCAAAGGGATTCCCCGTGTAGAAATGGTGTTTCTATGCTTCATTAAATTCTTACCTTAGATTGAAACATTTGGTTCACTCTGTGTCTGATGATTTTAGGTATGTGGTCCTTTGTCTTTAAACGGTGGATCACTGTTCAGGGATGCTTCATCCCATGGTATTTCATAGTAGATCAGGGTTACATATGGCAAGATATGTTCATCTAACTTATCAATCTTCCACTTCATGTTATAGTTCTAGTGTTTTGGGCTTAGATCAATGGTCTGATGGTCTGTTTTGGTACTACAACATGACATCACATGGTGGACATATTCCATGGATGGTGTGCTGGAAGAAACAATTGAATAACAAATATTGGTCATGGACTCTTTCCTTTAGTCATCCAGTGGTTTCAGGTATTTTGATCTAAAACTGCCTATTTATAGTGATGAAAAAAATGGGAAATTGTTGGCTTATAAAAAAGGGAAATTAGCAACCCATCCTCTTTCTGAAAATTTCTCCATTTACTAGGTGGGGTAGGAATGGGGTCTTTATTTTATTAGAACTGATGGGTTCTGGATCTCTTGTACCTTCTAGGATTTTGGTTTTGGGACCTTTTGTTTTATTTTATGGGCACTCAATCTATTTAATATGATATTTGTACAAATGGGATTTCATTCCACTTAATATTTAAAATATACGCACCTCAAGTCCTTTTAGTTATCTTGTTTTTAGATTTTCATCCTTTTATGACTTGGGTTCTTGATCTGTAATTGGGTCTCCCTTACCCCAATTTCAAAAGGGGTTTTGGTTTCTATTTTTTATTAAATATTATTTCACCCAAACCAATTTTGACATATGTATATGATACATGTCACATAATATGTTTCACCTATTTTTTTAGGCTGAGTGCCATGATCTTCCACCACACATGCTGAGCACATAAATCAGCCACCTTTACATGAATTTAGGTGCATTAATCTTCCCATTCGTTTTTTAGGCTGAGTGCCTAGATCATTCACCTATTTTATATTATATTTGTACAAATGGGATTCCATGTTCATGTTTATATGGTAATTATTTATTTATTTTTTATATATTATGTTCAAGTTTATGTTTAAAAATATTGTTGTTTTGTTACATATCTTGCCTTAAAAGTTTATAGATTCCGCTAAATTATTTACCCTTACAGAGAATCTGAGCTCACCCCTTTATTATGTTTTATTTTCCCTGGATATGAAGAAGTTAGTTATGAGTTACTTCCAGTCATAATCAAGGAGGCTTGGATGTTTCTAATGGAATAAATTACTATTTTTTTCCTTTCAAGTTGTAATGTTGAACTTGATGTATGTAATATATTTTCCAATACTGATAAACTAATCAGTCCTTCGGGACTTTATTCCTTGTAATCATGCCAATGTTATGTAATAATTCACTAACTCTGGGTAATTGGGGTTGGGGCAATACAAATCCTCCAGTGGGAACTTATTTGGTTGTAGCATTAATCTGTACCATTTGTAATTTGTGGTCAAGGGGCATAGTGAACTTATTGTAGGAATTGGATCATGGATTGTCTTCCGTGGTGAAAAAGGATCATAAGAGTTAGATGAGTGTATTAAAAAAATTGAAAGGATCTTTAACTTTTTGAATAATCATGATGATTCTCATGTGGGTTTTCCACATATATTCTCTAAGGATAGTGATAATGATGGTGGGAGTCTATAATGTAATCCATGTTGCATGAAGGTCATACCTGGGGTTATTTTAAGAATATCTTCAACGAGACTTTTTATCAAGAGACATTACATAAATTAAGTGTTTATGAAATTGGAGAAAGTGGACCATACCATATTGGAGTACGGAAACCACTTTGATGAGTTAGTGCATCCGGTACCTTGTTGTATCACAAAATATTACCAGAAAACTCAGAGGTTTGAGAATGGATTGAGGGATAATGTTCAATCAATGATAGTTCCTGTTTTCTTTTATCCTTTGTATAGGTGGGGGATAAAGCATCTTTGGTTTAGGAAGTCATATCTAGAATGACATTCTTGGGAGGATCTTTAGTGGGAACAATAGTTAGCAAGGGTGTTTCTTTTAGTCAGAAAAGGAATCACCGAAGTGGTCAATTTTTATCAAGACGAGTTTCATTGTCTTATATAGGGAAGCAATATGTTATTTTTGAAATTGTTGGTGGAATAGTAGCACCACGACATAGTCTATAGAGGATCCTAGAATGTGTCACCATTGTATGAGATATGTCCATTTGAAGCTTTTCGGTGATAAGATATCTAAAGAGGTAAGGTGGGATCCACTTTCACTATAGGACCACTAGTTAATGTTAATGCTTCCAAGGGTGGTGGGTCTCATTTTTATCCCACAGGGGATGTCCAAGTGGAATATTATAGATGGTATTATGCAGCTGAGAGTGGACCATTAGAATATGGAGTAGGGCCCTCTACTGTTAGAGGCACAATATTTATCACTTCTTCTATGGTGATAGATTGTTTTGTTACAGGTGATACTCATTATTTTATATTTTCAAATTTTGTAGGCATTTTAGTTTTCCATTGAGATATTATTCCATTATTTATTCATCCTTCCACACCTTTGGTAAAGAGGTATGAACACAGTTTCAAGGGTCTCATGTACTGGGTGTTGATATGCAACATTGAGGTGGTTTGGGACTTTTTCTGTCTTGATATTGAAAAATTACACTTGATTATCACCATGGATTGGATGATTAGTGTAAAGGACTAGATAGACAATTATAATAATCAGGTATAGTTCTTCTCAACCAATAGGGTTACTCATGTTTTCCAGGGTGAGTGGGACTCTAGATCAAGAAGGGCAGTGTTGATTGTTAATTGTGATTGTTTAACCTCATGCAAGCTATCAGAGATGTTTCTTGATTTAGTTGACATTTTCTTGGCTGGTTGATTACCTGTTGTTGTGTGTGTCTACCCTGATGTCTTTCCATATAACTTTTCTAGTTTATAACCACATAGGTAGGTTGAGTTTACATTTGAACTATTACCTATAATGATGCCCATTTCTATGAAAGCCTGTAGAATGGATCCTGCTATGTTGGTTGAACTTAAAGTATAGATTGAGAACCTAGAGGTGAAAGGATTTATTCATCCAATCATATCCCCATGAGATTCTATTGTATTATTTTACAATAAGGCATACAAGAGACTTAGACTTCGTATTGACTATTGAATGTTTAATTAGGTGATTGTTCCGAATATGTATTCTTTACCCATAATTGATGATCTCTTTTATAAGTTGATGGGGGTCATTTGTTTTCTATAATTTAGTTCATGTTAGGTTATCACAAGTTGAGAGTCTAACAAAATTATATACACAAGACAAAATTTCTGAGTCGATATGTGAATTTAGAGTTTCTAGTTATTCCATTCAGACTCGCTAATGCTTTTGTGGTATTCATGGCTTTGATAAACCAAATCTTTCAACAATTCTTGGATTATTTTTTTATTGTCTTTGTAGATGATATATTGGTATACTCTAAGTCAAGGATGAGAACAGAGACCATTTGGATATTGTATTTCAAACATTGAGGGAACATATTTTGTATGGTAATCTTTATAATTGGGAGTTTTCGATCCGGAATGTGAAGTTTTTATGGCATGTAATTTATAAGAGGGTAATAATTTTTTATCTTGAGAAGGTGTATGCAATTATGCCTTGAGAGAATCCTAGAAATGTGTTTGAGATATGATGATTCTTGGGTTTGGTAAGTTAATATAGATTTATTTTTAGATTTCTCTAAGATGACATCTTCAAGGGTATCTTTGACCTGTAAGGGTGTGAATTTTGAATGGAACAAAAATTATTAAATATATTTGAGAATATTAAGATGAGGATTAATTTAGAATTTTTTTTTGATTCTTATGGAACCTGGTTCTGGTTATGATTCTTTCTGTGATGCATCTTGTATGGTTTTGTGATTTTTCTTAATGCATGGGAAACATGTTGTGTCTTATGGATCATAAAATTTACTCCCTAGTGAAATGAACTACCCTACCCCTAATCATGAGAAGGTAGTTATAATGAATGCACTAAAAACATGGCATCACTATCTCTTTGGAGAGAAGTTTAAGGTATATTCTGATCACGAGATCATGAAGTATATCTATACTTAAAGGGATATTAACGTAAGACATAGAAACAGGGTTAGGTACCTTCATAAAACTAATTTTTATAACATATTTACACATAGGAAATGAAATTTGGTAGCCAACACATTGAGCATAAAATTACCATCACAAACAGTGAGTGAATCAGTTTGGCAGTGGTCTCTGATGAGTTTGTTTGTTGAGATGAGCTGTGGAGTGGAGGAGGTTAGCAGACATGTGTTTCCATATTTGATAAAGGTCAAATCGTATTTTAATGAGTGAATTGGACTGTAAAAGATTATGGGCATCAAGATCCAAAGCTTAGGAGAAATCCTAAATAATGGTAAGACCCTATTTGAGGTGTCTTGGTCTCATGGTGGATCTTTGTACTTCCATAACATGTTTTTCATTCCATTATTATTGAGATATAAGTTTCTAGAAGGTTTCAACTAATAATTTTGGTCCATAGACCCTGGTTATACAAATATGTACCATGATTTGAGACACCGTTATTGTTCATTAAGGATGAGGTAGTCAATTGCAAAATTTGTATCGCAGTACCTCACTTTTCAAAGAGTGAAGGTGGAACATGAGAGACCAACATGTTTTTTGAATCCTTTAACAATTTCTATTTGGAAGTGGGACGATATTTACATGTATTTTATCATTCATTATCATGGAATCCTAGTAAGAAGGATTCAATTCTGGTGAAATTTGATAGACTCACAAAATCAGTTCATTTATTTGCAATAACAATTTGATGAATGTGGAACAGATTGGGGACTTGTACGTACAAGATATTGTGAAGATTCCTGGTGATCCATCTAAATTTGTTTCTAATAGGTACTTGAGGATCAAATCTAGATTCTGGAAAGGTTTTCATGAGGTAATGGGTTCCCAATTGAAATTGAACACATCTTATCATCCATAGTCAAATGGACAGACATAGAGGGATATTCATATTCATAGGGATATGATTTGAGCTTGATTGCTTGAGTTTTGGGGATCATGGGATAGAAATTTGACTTTGATTGAGTTCAACTATAAAAATAGTTATCCTAATTTGATCGGAATTGAAAAATTTGTGAATTTTTATGGGTAACCATTTCAATATCCCTTATTCTAGGTAGAATTGTGAGAGTGGTACTTGGTTGGGTTGAGTGTTTCATGGGAGATGATATATGTGGTGCAGTGGATCCATATCCATTTGGTAAAGGTAAAATTTCATCATTAATCTTATACGAATAGTAATTAGTGGTTGATAGGGTTTGAGGTTGGTGATAATATATATCTCAATGTTTCACCTAACTTGGGACATCATAGTTTTGGTAAGTAGGGTAAGTTGTCACCGAGGTTCATGGGCCCCTTGGAGATCATTGAGGGATTGTGGATGGTAGATAATTGGTTATTGTTACCATATGGATTGACTTATATATATGATGTGTTTCATGTTTCCAAGTTTAGGGGGTATATACAAGATCCTTCCCATTTGGTTAGATGGGAGGATGTTGTTCTTGAGCCCAATACCACTTTGGTTGAGCAGCCAGTTTAGATTATGAAATGCTAGGATAAGGTACTACATAATTAAACATTTCCCCAAGTCTATGTAATAATGATTTTTTGGCATGGTAGCCACAAGACATTGGAGTGTGAGTCTCTGATGAGGTAGTAGTGGCCTATTCATTTTTCATATCCATAATCTTGAGCTATTTCTTGGGATATAAATCTTTTATGGTTGGAAGATTGTAACACCCTATTTCTTCTAAGTAAGATAAGTTCTGATATTTTTCATTGGTTTACTTTCTAATTGGGTTAGTATTTTTGGCACTGAATAGGAAGGATACTTGTATTGGAAAATTCACAGTTTATTTGGATTTTCATATTTTTCATGGGATTTTCTGTAGCTTTTTATGAAGTTACACAACATGTAAGGGGATTACATGAAATTTAATGGCTGGTGGATAGATTTCATGAACTATATTACAAATAATGTGAATGTTACACGTCATGTAATGTCGAAAATTGTGTTTTAAATTTGAGGAGATGTGTTTTTCATCATAACTTGAATTAAAAGGGTTTTACAATGTGTAATGGTATTACACACCATGTAATACCCTGATTTTAAGTTTTTATAGTTTCATAAAGAATTTTATGTCTTCGTTATATATTTTAACCTTATCCCCTCAACCGGATATCATAACCTGGGCAATTTTGGGTATCTTGGTTCCATCCAGATTGATCTATTTAGCAATTGACTAGTAGGGTTATGCACTTCATCTGTCTGGGTAAGATTTCTTCTCAGTTTATCTCTTATTAGTGGTTTCAACACCTTTAATTATAGGTAGTGGTAATTGGATTTTGTTTTCTATAAATACTTTTTTTGTATTTAGTTGTTCCTTGTCTTACAAAGGAAGTTATTATGTTTTCTAATTACCATTGTAAAAGACGGTTATGATTTCTACTCTCTTGAGGTAGTTGGATGTATACAATTTTTTTCAATTGCCTGAATTTATTATTGTTCTTATTAATTCTTTGAGATTTAAAAATGGACTTTCTTGTCCTGAAATTGAAAAGGGCATTGGTTCTCGTTTGAAAATGGGGTTTTCTTTGAAAACTAAATTTCTTTATTTTGAAATGGAAAATGTATTTTCAGACCCTGATGTATATTTTCTTAGAATTGAAATTGTTTTATAAAAATCTAAGCACTGTTTTTAAAAAATAAATAGACAAAAATTGCATAGTTTGAACCTTATGTACGTTGATATAGAGACACATATTTCCTTAGTGAATTTGACACCACTCATAGTTAACCTCTTATATGTTGATGGTAAATGGAAGACCTAGATTTTAGTTTATGTCCAAATTTATTCTAGGTTTTGGATTGTGAGTATCTAGTACATATTTTCCCATAGGCTAGAGCCTGAATATAAGGTTCATTGTAGTTTGGTTTTTTATTACATTATATTTTATTTCATGAATCTTTTATAACAAGTATTTTTATATTTTGTTTTATTGAACTTCTTCTTTCAAAGTTTACCATGCAATTTTTGGGAAATTTAAGAAATGTTTAAAAAAGGGATTAAAAATGGATTTATTTATAAAAATTCTTGAAAAACTATTTTGTTTTAAATATTAGACTTGTGAATTCTTTTTATTAGAACTTGTATATATATTTTGGGTGTTATACTATTGTTTTATGTTTATCACACACTATTTCTTCTTATTGGAATCTATAGACCTTGTTATGTAGGATTCAGGTAAAGGGAAGATCATTCTGTAGAATCCAGGCTTCTCATTACATTTTTGATTCTCTTTACGATTGTTTCTAGGTGAAACTTGGTCCCACTAAGACTTGTATTTTAGACTTGTTTTGTTTTTATGGTTTATCCATTTTGTCCTAGTCTTATATTTTGTTTAATTTTTCATAATAATATAGTTTTATGTCTTCTATTTCTTATATTCAAGACGTGTTTCGCTTTACTCAATTTTACCCAACACTATAATGGGATGGTTTTAGTGACTGGTATGGTTATCTTAGTTTGGTTTGATATAAGGCCATTTCCCTTCCCATAATCTCTCCTCATGATCTACATGTGCTCCAAAAGTTCTAACTAGGGAGTGTGTAAAAGACATAGTTGGACACAACCAATTCCTATATTCCATAAGTGTATAATATATATAATAGATTATATCATGAAATAAGTAAATTATGAATAAACATACATGTGTCATGTAATCTTGTGTTGAAAAATCCACCTTGAACCTCAACCCCACCTACTCTATCTCATTGTAAATACGAATTTCTAGTATACTTGTACCTTCATCAAGGTCTCATCAACCACCCAACCCTTTCGTTTGTTGTTATATGAATGATGAACATTCGTTCGGGTTTATGATCAGTCTTCATATCATTTTAATCAAACATGACCCATGTATATAGATATATATGAATGGTATATTCTATCATTACATAATGCTTTCCCCTATACATGGGAAGACACATCAACCTTTAATGATGTTATGACTTCATCAAGATGCGTAATCAGCTACTAGACCAAGAAACTCCCTCCCTTAAGGATCCACCTATGTATCTTAGTATCCTTCAACTTTACACTACTCTTTCCCATCTATAGGGGTAATCACACCCGCTTTTAAGGATGTTAGGATTTTTTTAGGTTGGAGAACATCTTACACAAAACCTCAATGATCTTACAGAGCATCTAAGTATCGTTCACCTGGTCATTATGTGTTTCCCTCTATAGGGGTAATTATTCCCTCCTTTAAGGACATTAGGATTAAATCATGTTGGGTAACCTCGTACACCCAACCTAAAGGCTCTAATTGAGTTTCTTGGTACCTAAAACACAATTCCATTGGGCATGATACCCAAAAATAATACATATCATAGAAATGAATGATAAGCTACAACAGGATCAACATTCAGATAATCACACATAAATAGGTATGCCCATTTCTACTCACACACCCAAATGCATCTTAGAACAAGAATGGGTTAGTCCAGCATAACATCGCATCATGTTAAACTAATAAATAATAAAGTAAAACTGGTAAGGAACCTCCTATATCAAAATCATTGATGAAAAATGCATAGATAAACTACTTTATGTGGTCTGAAATCTAAAGTGGAAACCTCAATAGTCAAGAAAACCGATTCGCAGCCTTATTATCATAAACATCGATATGTTAATTCTTGAGATTCTTCAAGTGTTCCAAGAACCAAAAAATATCTATTATTACAAAAAATAACTAAAATATCCCACATAGTAATACATTCCCTTGCCTAGATAATTTTCAAATTACTATTAAATATTCACATGAGATGATATTTTCTCTCTCTTGGATAATATCAAAATTATAATTTTAGTTCAATGAATGTCCTCACAAAAATTTCCATAAGAATAATTATATTTTGATAATTTCTTTTAAATGATCCTTATAATTATATTTTGATAATTTTTCCTAAATTAACCATTTATAACTGTCTCTTTATAATTTGTCAAAAAATATCATTTTATAATTATTTTTTATAAATTCTTATAAATTATCCTATGATAAAATCACAATTATATTTTTATAATTTTAAAAATTATTCTTTTATAATTAAAATCAATTATCATATACCATTCTATAATTATCCTTTTATAAATCCACCAATTTATCCATTGATAATTTTTATTCTTTAAATTATCCTTTAATAATATAAAAATTATCATTTGATAATTTGAATAATTATTATTTTATAATCTCACAATTATCATTTGCTAATTTTTTAAGATTAATTCGGATAATTCAATGATTTATCCATTTATAAATTTAAAAATTTTCCTTTGATAAATCATTCCAATTGTCAGTTAATAATCATACACAATCAGCATTTCATAATTCATTTAATAATAATCACTAATAATTTGAAATAATTATCACATGATAATTTTAATAAATTATCCTTGAAAATTCAATACGATTATCATGTCATAAAACAAAGAAAATTATAATTTATTGTAATTATATTTTTATAAATTGATATAAATTATCACTTTGATCATTTCATTCAATTATTTATGGTAATAAGATGGAATTTAACTAATCATAATTCATGGTCTATTGTTTTTTAAAAAATAATTCATTTTTTCTAATGTTGAGAATAAATGAAAAATGGGAGAAAATTAATAAATATAAAAAAAAAATAAAAACCTTGTAATACACATGGATGAAGAGGTGGTGTCGTGGTCCTGGATCTAGATCAAACCATTGGATGATGCTTCAAAGGTTATAGACATAAGATTTCTAGGGTCTCTTGAACTCGATTACTTCATACAACAATAAGGGAAAATATATTTGATCATTTTAATACCCCAAACCATATAGTAATTTCTCTTTAAAATAATAATAAATCAATATCCCACACTAATACATAATTTAAGACAAAAAAAAATTAATGTGGGTTCATTAGTTTCATCCCATTAATTCATTATTAATTTATAATCAACAAAAACCAGAGTTTTCATATATTAGGAATGTTTCTAATTGAGAAATATAGTTTTAAACATTTTGGGTAGATAATGAACCACATACTATGATTTTCAGTATTAAAATTAATAATAATAATATAATAAAAATATTAAACAACTTAACATAATAAGAGATATAACCAAGCACCTAATGCGCATGAAATTTGTGTCTCGTCATTGGTAAACCCTGCATCCTACACCTAATAGTGGTCTCATATTTCTCATATCACACACTTTTTTGGATATATTCAATTATTTTATGTAAAATAATAAATACAAATATTTAATAAGTTATCCTTGCATGTGATATAATAAAACCTCTAAGGTGCAAAAATATGTTTTCACGCCTAGTGTAAAAACCTCATCCTTGGCCTAATGGTGGTCTCCAATTTCATATACAATGCATCATTTGGGATATATTAAATTATATTGGTAAAATCATGCAAGTATAATATAATATATTTATTATTTTTATTCCATATTTTCTAAGCTTCTACGGACTTTAGAATCACATATAAACTCAGTTCCTAACTCCTACATATTCTATAAAATATTTCTAGAAGTTAATTGGGATTTTAACCTTTCGATGATAATTTAAGTCATCTATTAAGTTATTTTTATGGATAAAATACTTTTCACATAGAAATAATCATAAATTATTATCAACTAGGCTTTTTATTACCTTTAAAAAATTTATGATACTACACTAAATAAGTGAATAATTAGCATATTTAAGAATGTGACAAACATGTTTAAAAAATTAATAAAAATTAATTATAAACACTTAATAATTAAAAAAAATCTATTAATATTTCATAACATAAATAAATATGACTATTTTACATTTATTTTAATAAAACATGTTCATATTCCTAATTTAGATGGTATTTAATATAAACTTTTCGTATTAAAAAGTATGTGATATATATAAAAACATTTATAATTAGTTAAAAATTTAATATTTTATATAAAAATTCCAAATCAACTACTATATCATGAATTTATTTTATTTTAACCTTAGATCAAATCAACAAAAAATTCATTTTGGAAGGGTTTAAATAATATTCCAAATAAATCCTCTTAATATAAAAATTTTGTTTGAAATTTATCCCTCAAACCAACATATTTATACTTTTTATTAGAGGTGTATGCAAAGAGATGAAAATTAATAAATGTGTTATCATATATTGATTGTTATTTTATGTGATTTTAATGTGATATAGCCTTAGATTATTTGTGTAATGCCTGAAACGAGGATTCCACTGAAAGGTGCCCTGTGCTCGGTTGGCCTCATGGCCTCAAGTGTATCTCCCCAAACACCAGAGGTTATTGACTAGCTAAGAGGGCATATGGGTATCTATGGGGAGACTATGACCTCATACCCAGAGTATAGTACCACTGAATATCAATAACATACAAGTACTGAAATTAGTAAATCATATTGTAAATGGATACCCAATAGGAATATGTAACAATATATAAAAGAAGATCACATCCAATGATGAGGATAATATATGTCATATGTCACTAATAAATCAAACAAAACATTTATACATAGAAGGTGTATAATACAAGTGGAGAAATTGCCCTTATTCATACATATAATCATATAGTTTATTTGGGTACCCAAAGGTGGCCAAAATAGGGTGTGAAATATACTCAAAATAAGAAACCACCCATGGTCTAGTTCCATTAGTTAGTGAATACACATAACAATAATGTGTAGGTAGTAATACAATATAAAAAGGAAGTACTAAAATTAAACAACCTATAAAGTATACATTGTCATTTATAACCAATTACATCTAATCAATTTCATTTAACAAGTATCTGAATTAACTGTCAAGCCTATGTCATTATAATGAACATAATTTAACTGTACAACCTAATTTAATTAATAAGTATTCAGACCTAGGATAATTCCCAGAATCCCCTATGATAACATGATCAAAGTATTACAAGATAGACCATCCATAAAGTGAACTTCAAAACTGAATCCAAACATGTGATTTGTCTTTTAAGATGAGACATATAAAAAATTCATTCATTAAAAGGTGTAAAACCTGATCCCATCCCTGAAATTCCTAATTTGTAATCTGCTTATCACTCTAGGTAAAATATAAATAGACACCCCATAGATAACCTCTCAAGAACCCATATATCACTCTCGGTGTGGTATAACATCACATATTTTCGAGTTTATACTTGGAAGCCCACTAAGGGATCCCAAGTAACACCCATGGAATAATGATCAATTCCCTTTGAGTTCATCCATGGAATTATCATGTGAATCCATGTATCACTCGACATATGTTAATCATCCCTCATGAGTCATTTCTAGGAAATTCATACCAGGAGTCTAAGTATCACTCTGAAAAAGGAAAGGTCAAATCCATATGATTATATCCATGGAATTCTTGATTTTAATCCATATTTCACCAAAGTCATATCAACATTCAATATCATTAATTACCACTTAATCAATTTAATATAAACATGTCATATTTCACACTAAGAACAATTCATTTAAATCTCATTTCCAAAGGGGACACAAACCATTGTCCAAGCTTAGAAGTATTTCCTCTATCTAAATCAAAAGGGAAAAATTATTATAAAAATCAAATCAAGATTATAAAATGATATTACATAGACAAATCCAATGGAATGGCCATCCATCCCTTCTCATTGATCAATTTTATTGAAATTAAATTTCAAATTCAATTACAATTAAACACTCCATTATTAACATCCCAATGCGTGGGGTAAATGACACATAGTTAAGTTATCAAATTAAACATTCCACCTATGGTGGTACATTAATAAAAATCATCACATAAAAATGGATGGTTAATTCAATGTTATCAACCAATAAACAATCATTATCAGACCACTTTAATTATATAGGTTATTCATAACAATTCCATTCAAGGATTAAAATCATTTAAAGGGAGAAACTCTGATAATTTGGAATGCAACACAACAACATATATATAACTACTCAACTTTAAACTATGGTGTGAGACCGCATACCACAGGTCCGTATTTGATTACGCGTCCAGTACCATTTCCTAATTTGACTCATATCAAGAAAAATCATAGAACGGATGTAGAACCTATTAATAGGGAAAACAACATTTCAACTAAATAGAATTGTTGATACCAAGAAGAATGAATAATTCCTAAAAGAAATTTATAACTCATCAATTCATATCCAATGAGAGGAGTAGTTCATGAATCAGATATTAGATGAATAGGATACCTCGAATCCCATAATATTCACTGATGGGAACTCCCAAGGTGGTGGGTTTGTCCATAGGATGAAGAATGAAAGAATTAGGGTTAAAATATATTTAATAAGGGGTGATATGGTAAAGTCGCCCAAAATTGGGCATCGTTTGGTATGGCCACACAGTTTTGAAACTGCACGTCAACCATGCATGGTCTACTCTGGGAAAGGAATACTTCACACAGTTTGGTCACACATTTGACTAACCTTATGAAAACCATAAAAAACCCCTATATAGAAAATTCATACATGGACACACGAATGTGTACCAAAAATATAATGGTTTGGTATAACTGTGTTGCCTTCCCATACTCATTGTCCAGTATGTCATGATTTTATATAATCATGTGTCCTGTACCACATGGTTTTCTCTAACTATGAGATATTATTATTTATCCCCAAAACATGGGTTTCGGGCTCCAAACCATCCCTGGACACCCCAAAACCTCCATGACCTCAAATTAAATTCACATTATGCCATATTTAAACATTTTAACAATGAAATGATGGAATATAAAGGATTTGTACTTCAAAGAAGAACCAGGTTCTTACAAACTTCCCCCCTTAATGTAATTTAACCTAGAATTTCAATCCCAAGGGTGGTCAAGATATTCTGAGAACAACTCCTACCACTATGATTGTACATTAGCCTCCATCTCCCTGTTCTATTCCTATACATGGAAATAATTCCTTGATACATGTAAAAAAGGTACTGACCGGTCACATATAACCTTCATGGTACAATAAAAAATACATATAGGATGATCTTCAAAAAACACATCTACTGGTAAATCAACCCACTCATGCTGAAAGGCATTAGACAGGTCTGAATAATAGCATAGTAGCTGAGAAACATGGAGGAAGTCTTGTGTGTCCTAGTACCACTGAGATAATTTCAACCAGTATGCACCCTTCTTGGCACTCTCCAAAATCTCAAATAGGCCAACATATCATGGTGAAATGTTACCCTGTCTCCAGATCCTTCTTTGTCCCATCCTCTATTAGATAGGATAAGAATCCTAATCCCCATCCTTGAACGCTTGAGTTCATTTGTGGAGATCGGAGTATGATTTTTGGTGAGACTGTGCAGTTGCAATCCGCTTTCGAATCAACAACACATGTTCTATGGTCTCCGGAATAGGACAACGCCTAGAATAACTACCACTCAAACCTATAAGAAACATATTGTTGATCATCAAGACCTACCATAAAGAACCTCATAATGAGTTATCTGTATGGTAGAAAGAAATCTATTACTATAGGAGAACTCAACTAGGGATATATACCTCCCCTAAGATCCCATGAAATCTAGGACACATAACCATAGCATGTTCTCAGGAATCTGAATAATGCGCTCTGACTAGCCATTGATCTAAGGATAATATGTTGTTCTTAGAAGCACCTGCATACCAACTTCCCTATGTATCCCTTGTTGTAACTTTGAAGTAAACCATGCATCCCTACTTGAAATGATAGTATGATGGACTCTATAAAGTCTTACTATCTCATGAATATAAAAACATCAACATCATCTAAACTTAATGATTCCTTGATTGGCATAAATTTACAACCTATGTGAGCCTATCAACAAAAACCCAAGCAGAATTGTTACCTTAAAAATACCTCAGTAAATCTATCATCAAATCCATCGTGATATCATTCCATTTCCACTCACGAATGGGTATCTTATATAAAAGTATTGTTTGTCATTTATGTTCCACTGTCACCTATTTAAAGGTGGAACATCTAATGAAATAACTAGCTACATCTCTTTTCATACCTAGCAATCCGTATTGGTGATGTAAATCCTGATACATCTTGGTGATGTTAGGGAGAACTTCCCAAAATGAAGCATGAAAATCACACATCATCTCATCATGCATGTATGATAAAACCCATATGTGACTATGAAATCACATAACTTTATCCTCGCCTACTTTCAAACTAGAAGGAGGGTCCCGAGATGCACACTCTCCCTAGAAATAGGTCCTTAGAGTCTAATAGTAGCCTCATGCTCAATCTATTCAGTTGGTTATAGGTAACAACTATGAATAATAGATAGGGCATCCTCTAACCATCTGCACCTCCATGTGTATCTCAGGGGAAAAAATCTATAAGCTTCCTCTCGCTATAGGTGTGTTGCACTTCCTGTATCTGAGTCCTCATACTTAGTGCAACGACCACTATATTACCTTTACTAGGCATGTAATCAAGATCAATGTCAAAATACTGTAGGTATTCAACCCACCTTAATTATATTAGATTCACATCATGATGTATAAATATTTACTTGAGGATTTTTTGGTCTGTGTACACAACAAAACGTTTTCCCAGTACGTAATATCTCCAACAACGCAATGCATGAACAACTAATGCTAAATCGAGATCATGTGTTGGGTAGTTCCACCCATGTGGCCTTAACTTCCAAGAATCATAAGCCATGACTCTCTAACCCTTCATAAGAACAACTCTAATCCTAATGTCTAATGCATCAAAATACACAGTGTAACTCTTTCCTAGATTTGGGAAGATTAGTATCGACACTGAACTCAAACTCCCTTTCATATCTCAAAAGGTCGTCTTGTAGGAATCTTACCATACACACTTCACACCCTCCTTATTCAATCTCGTGAGTGGTGTTGCTATATCTAATAATTCCTATATGAAAAGACTATAATATCTTAATATACCCATGAAAATATATACCTTAAACACATTCTTGGGATACTCCCAGGAAACTATATCTCTCACCATCTATTTTTCTAATGATAATCATATCTCTGAGATAATGTGACCCAGAAGTGAATCTAATATATCCATATGTGACACTATGTGATCATAGAATATAAATAATTATATCTTACTGTATTCAATAATATCTCAAGATGTTTATCATGGTCATGTTGATTATAAAAATACACCTATATATCATCTATTAAAGTCACCACAAATGAATAAAGATAAGGATGGAAAACAAGAATCTTCTTTTCCATGGATAATTATGGAGCATTATGAAACCTAACAACATGACCACATATGGACTATACATGCTATGAAAGTATGTGTGAAGTATGTCAGATGGTCTAAAACACACATGATGATATCTGTATCTCGAATAAATCTTTGGGAAAACCTGATATACTTAGAGCTAGGCAAAGAGATCATCTACCAATAGAATATGATATTAGTTCTTAACCGTTAGCTGTTTCAATTTCTGGTAATCCAAAAATAGAATGAGGGTAATTTCTACCATTTCCACAAAAAATAATGGCGAACTTCATGGAGAATTAAATGTTCATATAAAACCATTTTCCTAAGAATCCTCTATCATCCTTTCAGCTTATACATCTTTGTAGTATCCATCCTATAAGTAAGAATAGATACGGGTGCATCTCCTAGAGCTAGATCGATAGAGAACTCTACGTCTCTCAATAGAGGTAATCCTAAGAAGTCATATAATAAAACATCCCTAAAAAATTATACCACCAGAGGGAAATTGTCTTCATGGGTTCCCTGATCATTCAGATATAAAATCCCAGTCTGGGCTATCTTCTCACCCATCCCACAATTCTCGAGTCCAGATTATCTCTCCTAGACATCCCATTCACAATTTTGAGTAAACTCACTGCACTCTGGTGATGTAAAGGTCACCCTTCAGTGATGGAAACAAATGAAATCATGAAAGGGAATCAACTAATCTATCCAAAGAATGATGTCAAAACCTATCATATCAAGGAAAAAGAGGTTCCATACAATGTCACACCCACCAATCTGAATGGGCCACTCCCTGAACTAATGTGCACACTATATTTTAATCCCCAAAGGATATTTAATCATTATAACACCATCAAATTACTGAACACTAAGAAAAAGTCTCTCCACAATGGGAACATATATAAATCATTGAGAATCCCCTATATAAATAGGTGCATAAGATAATGTAGAGGCTACCACAATGGTACATCTAATAGTAGAAGTTCTAGGATAATTCTCCTAAATGGTATGTTTCACTACATATATCTAGCATAAACCGCGACCCATTGATACTACTTTGATACCTAAAGCATATTTTCTCTCTTGTCACTACAAAACTATGGTCTGGCTGCCACATAAAAAACCTCCACCTTGGCCTAATTAGCCCGTTTTACTTTAGTTTCCGGCCTGATGAGAACCTTTCGATCCCACTCCTGGGTGTGGAGTTAGTGAAAACCCTCACTCACTTGCTGTTAGAGGAAAGGTTCTATAAAATTGTTGTAGATTGACCATATTTCCATAAGATCGACACTTGATTGGGTCCCTCATGTACATTCTCCACATATATACCAGCCTATCACACTGGTAGTACCTCACAAGGATACCTGAGTGTTATCTGTGGACATTAATTTCACCATGTGGAAGCTCCAGACAATGATTTCTAATATAGGTTAATGCAGTACTAGATCTAGATACTGAACTGCACCGGCTCGCTCCTCTAACATCACTCAAGTTATGCTCGATGATAATCATCTGATTCACTATTCTTGAAACAACAGTCAGCCAAAATACATTCATATTTGATAGTATGTCATACCGGGGACCATCATCGAATCTCCTAGCTTTAGATAATGTGGTAGGCATCAGAATAGGTGTGAAACATTAGAGCTCAGTAAAACGGGTTGAGTAATCCATAACTAATAGTGTGCCCCACTCCAGATGAAATAACTATTGGGATCTACTATTTCTCATCATATCAGAATAGAATTATTAATTGAATTATATATGAAATTCACTTAATTACCTATCATGATGATGATTTTTCTGATTTATTACATCCCACCATCTCTTGGTTGAATCAAGAAGCATATACATAGTGAGCTTGACCCTCCTTTCACAGAGAATCTCAAAATTTTCTATGACTAATAGCATGACCTCAATCCATGACTCCACACCCTGTGGTTCACCATCCCCTAAAAATGTGGGCATAATCTACTACTGGGACTCTCATTTATACTCATCCATATCTTGGAAAAGTCACAGTTCTCTATAAGTGGTCCGCAAAAACCACAATAATCCCTCATGGATTTTTGCCTCATAAATTGTGTCTCATACACCTATTGTTGCCTAAATTTTCATAACTAAAGGATCCACTGGTATCCCATGACCTACCACCTATAGCGTGTGGTCGTTACCACCCTCTTGGTGTATAACTAGAGAACATCGTGGTGGAATGACTCTATAAATTCAAAGCTCACACCTTAGATCAAAATCATTTTCAAATTTATCATCTTTAAATCACACATATTTAAGAAACATAGGTACACTCCTTCCTATATTAGAAGACACCCCTCTATGTACTCCTAGAATTAGGTCTTGGCATAGTATAGCTCATATATAATCAAGAGATACCAACCACTACCCACTACTAAGGTCGTTTTTGGTTCAAGTTACCATCTATAATCAACAAATCTTCCATTAACTTTTCAATTGAATTCATATATATATTCCAAATTAAAATTATAGTTCATTTTCAAAAAATTTGTGCCAATAGTCTAGAAATTTGCATATCCATGAGGACCCATTCTCTTTAGTAACCAAATTATGGAATCGATATAATTCTCACCATAAGAAATTCCATAATACATATCACAACAGAAGGTATGTATATCATGGTAACAATCACAAAAGCATTTAAAAGTAGTTAATCCAGAATGGAATTGTATAGTCCAGGGTATGTGATTTCTATAAAGTGCCTAAAACGATGCTTAAAATGGAATTCCCTTCATCTCATCGAGTTACGACACAATATAACCAATAATCATATCAATAATAAAATTACAATTTAAGTGTATCACCCAATGGTTGGATCAAATCTACTCTAATAAATAAAGTCAAGAAAAAAATAAATTTAATTTGAATAAATTTACCATTTTCCTCTACTTGGGTAAGCTACGACCAGGCACAACTCATTACCAAACTCCATTTCTTTCCTATAAAATAATATTGTCTCAGTATAGAAAAGAAAACTTGAAAATAATTCTCTGATACCACTTGGTAACATCCTCGACCATGAAGCCATTGAAAGGTGCCTCAAGCCCAATTTTCCACACGGCCACAAGAACATCTCCCCAAACACCTGAGGCTACCAACTAGAAACAAGGTCTTAGATGTTTCTAGGGGATACTATTACCTCATCACCGTCGCATGACACAACAAAATATCCAAAAAAACAAGTAGAAAAAGATTTAAATCATACATACAATGCATACTCAGTAGGGATAGATGACAATATTCAAAGGAATCTCACATACAATAATGATTATAATACTTTTCATATGTCTCTAATAAATAACCCAAATCAAGAATACACATAAGTTTTAAAATACAAGGAAACAATTTTCAAAAATTCCAAAAGTATACCATCTAGAACCATACGCCTCTACTTAGTCCCATGATCCCAAACTCTTAATAAATCATCAAGAAACTCTACTAATGAACATTACCTTATGTGTACCTACATTCATATAGTACATATGATTACTCAATGGTGGTAAAAACATGGTTTGAGATATATTCCCAGTAGGAAACCACACAAGGTCTAGTTCTATAAGTTATTTAATATATACAAAAATAGTGTGTAGGTAGTAATATAACATTTAGAAGAAATATATAAATTAGACATCCTATAAATTCCTAGTTATCATTTATAACCATTTACATCTAATAAATTTCATTTAACAAGTAAGTATATTAATTAAAATTTAGGTCTGTGTCCTTATAATCAACTTTAACTATCCATATAATATCATTTAATTAATAATTCTTGAGATCTAGTATAATTCCCATCATCCCCCGTAATGACATGATCAAAGTATGCCTAAACATTCTACCTATAAAGTTCAACAAAAAACTGAATCCAATCTTGTTATTTGGATAAGAAGACGTGTCATATAACACATTTATTCATTAATCAATTTATAACATGATCTAGTCCGTGGAATTCCTAATTTGGAATATGTGTATTTCTCTAGTTATAATATAAACCTATAGCCTACAATCTCATCCATGTAGAAACTCTCAAGAACCTAGGTATCGCTCTGGGTGTGATATAACATCACTGACATTTTAGTTTTTTCTTAGCAGTCCATTAATGGAGCCCAAGTATCACCCATGAAATAATTATCAATTCACTTTGATTTAATCAATGTAATTCATATATAAATCCATATATCAATCAAAATATGATAATCGTCACCCAAAATTCCATCCTTTTCAATCCATAGCAGGAGTCCAAGAATCCCTATGGCATAAGAAAGGTCAAATCCATATGATTTCACCCTTGAAATTCTTAATTAGAATCTATGTGTTACCAAATTTATATCAACATACAATATCATCCATTTCCATTTAATTAATTTCATATAAATATGTCCAGATCAACCCCAAGAAAAATTCATTTCAATCTCACCTCAACAAGTGACACAAATAATCAACCAATCATATAAGGATTCCCTCTATTTTACTCACATGGGAAAAGTACTTATAATAAGAAACTCAAGATTTAAAAGGCTATTACACAGAGACAGCCAGGGGAATGGTCATCCACACCTTCTCATTGATCAATTAAAACGCAATTAAATTTCACATTCAATTACAATTTAACACTTGATTATTAACATCTTAAGGCATGGGGTAAATAAAACACCATCAAGGTATCCAATTCAACATGCCACCCATGGTGGTCCATTTATAAAAATCAACACACCCAAATGGGTCGTTCATTCAAGTTTATTAACCTAAAAAATCATTAACCTGAATATTTAATTACGCAGGTCATGCCTAACAATTCCATTCAATGATTAAAACTGATTTAAATGGAGATTCTATGAGAATTGGGTCTTTAGAAAAAAACATATATATAACCAATATACATTAAATTAATGTCACTAGATCACCTCCCATATGTTTATAGTTGATATCTCATCCAATATCAGCTCTAAATTTGAATTAGGTGAAGAGAAAATCGATGAATGGATGGAGAAACTATTAAAAGAGAAAATTATCTTGCACCTAACTAGCACAAATGATACCAATAAGAATCAATAATGGATAAAATTAATCAAGGACTAGTTGATTTGGATCTTACGCGATGAGATGTTCTTGAATTGGCGATCAGGAAGAAGAAGATACCTCAAGTCTAAAAACATTCCTCCATGAGAATTATCAAGGTGGATGGATTTTACATAGTAATAATAATAAAATAATTGGAGTTAAAATATGATTAATTAGGGTTAATAAGGTAAAATCACCCAAAATTGTTCATCATAAAGTTTGGTCACACGGTTTCAAAACTGTATTCCAACCATGAATGGTTTTATGTAGGAAAGGATTACTTTTCATGGTTTGGCCACATGACTTCAATAACCATGCGAAAACCATGAGGAACTCATCTTTCAAAGTTTAAGACATTGAAACATGACATTGTACCCAAAATTGGATAGTTTGGTCTAACCATGTGACCCTCCACTACTAATTATCCATCCTCTTATGGTTTTGTCGAACTGTGAGGCCTTCCCCTCATGGTTTTCTCTTACCATTCACCAGACTTATTTCACACCAAAACATGTGTTATGGGATCTTAACTAGCCAGGTACACCCGAGAATCCTCCATGTCCTCTAGGGTCATTCATATTAGGCCCCAACTAAAATTTTTTACCAATGATTGACAGAATGTAAAGGATTTTTACTTAAATAAGAATTGGGTTCTTGAAAATTTTCACACTAAAAATAACATAAGAGAGTCCTCACTATAATTATAACCTTGGAATTTAATGAAAATATTTATAAACATAGTCTTATGGTAATATTATTTTATCTACTAGGACATTGATGATGGATATGATTAGGTGAGAGCACTCATAAACTGATGAGACTTAATCTCATGGAATTTTCACTTTTAATTATCAAAGAAAATATATTATGAGGACAGAACCAGTGGTTGGAATTCATAATGTTTATGTATCATGGGATATTCCTTTATGTGAGATGATGCAATGATTCTTATACAATAATATTTTTATTAATGTGTATAATGATTTGTGTACTTTGATGTATTATCGTGAAATTTGATTACATTTTTTCATAGAAAAATTGTGTATGTGTGGTTTAACAAGAGTGATATTTTATTAATGAATACATCGAGAAAGGATTTTTTTCCCCCACAATGTTTATGGAAGTTGGTATCTATCCATTTTATTAAAATGGACATATCAAATTAAGTTCAATTTCCATGGTATATTGATGGATTCATTTGATATAATCAAATAATATGTACAAACCTCATATATTGATCAAACGAGTATGGAACATTATTGATCATATATCAATAAAATGGGATTATATAATGGGTTTTTCCTTATCAGCCTATTAAATTATTGTTTTAATAGTAGGATTTTTTCTAAGGAGGCTCATGGAAGGTTCAATGAAGTTTGGATATGAAATTGTGGCTAAAGTGTTCATTCATGGAATAAATGGTAGTTTGCAATTTGATGAGGATTAGATGTATTTCTTGAAGATCATTCATAGCTTGAATTTCTGAGGGGAGAATTATAGGTAGATTAATCGGTTTTTTTGTTGACGTGATTCATGATATGAAAGTTGTATTCATGTAATGAATGAAATTAACATGAGCTACCATGAAATTCAGTTGAAGTTATCTTAGTGACAATCAATTACTAAATGGATTTCACATCCTAAGGATTTTTACATAATTATTATTCACAGCATGAATCGGTGTCTCGTATCATGAATGTGTCAAATTTTAGTATGTTTAATAATTATGGAGTCCATCTAGGTTCATTCATTCCTATAACTATTTGGTAGAAACTTTGTATCTTTTGGGAGTCATTCTAGCCCTTTATTTTTAGCTTCGATACCTACATTTAGGTGTTTGGTTTTTGGTAATCCAAGGTGATTTATTCTCTTTATACCCTTTTTTCTATTATGTTATTATTTCAAAATCCCTAAAAAGTGGTCATATTTTTATCAAGGTATGTTTATGATGTTATTTTCATGGTACATTGGTGTGATCTAGGTTAATCTATATTTCCCATTTAAATATTTAATAATATGTGTGTTTCCTATCCATTTTTCATGAATAATAAACCAAAAAAATAGATTGTGGTGGGTATCCGGGTTATCTTCATCTTTTTTAAGAATCTATGAAATTTCATTGTCCTTCCATACATTAGTTGAATAATATTGGTTGAAATAATCAGATAAATAATTCTCCTAATCTGAAATAAACTTTTATATGAATTATCACATTATTTTACTTGTTTTTTGATATTCCTAAAAGGATTATCCATGTTTTTACCTTGTTGAATGTTTTGGAAATTGTGAAACTTGTTTGTACTGTGATTGGGGTAATTTTTGAAGCCCTTGATGTGTTGATTTCAAAGGATCATAATCATAAAAGGATAAGAACTTATACATGAGTAATGAATTTTTTCCCCATGAAAATATGAGTTTTTGTTACAATACCCATACTATAGAGGATATGTTCTTGTCAAATCCCTTTAATAGAAATTATAATTGATGCGAAAGTTGAAATTTTCTTCTATGTATTCAGGTGCTTGATGTTTTGTGTTGTCTTTTGTGTGTGGATATTTTGGGCATTTTATTTATGATGGTGGTGACCTAGTTTAAGGAGGAATGTGGTTGAAAATAGGCTATATTGGTTTTCCATGGAAAGTGAAAAGGCATGTTGCAAAGAATTTGATTTATGTGATTATTGTGAGGAGATGGTTGGTTTGTGGTCATGGATTAGAATGTGATGAAAGGTGACATTGGTTGATGTTGTGTGGATGAGCTATAGTGTGGTGTCATTGTGTTATTTTCCATATTATCCATTGAATATAATTTGATATGCTAAAACTAAAATAACATGCCCTAGATTTAATTATGAATCGGTTGAAATTTATGTGTGCTATTTGGATTGAATGAATTGAATTATAATTAATTGGGTTTTTTTATTGTGAAATTGTATTTTTTGTTAAATGGTATTTTGTATAAAATAAATAATTTAGGAAATATTGGAACTTGTAATTTGAAAGTTGTTTTGTGTTGTTTATGTGTGGTGGGTCAAATTATAGTTGGAAGGGAATAGTTCCAGAGTTTGTGAGACATTATGGTGATTTTATGGGCAAAGTTGGTGCACTTTTTATAAACACGTTATTGGGAATGATTATTATCTATTTAACTTGTATTTGATTTTGTTTCTATATATTCACCATATGATAAAGATAGTCTTACCAACACAAAAAGTTTTTAGGTTATGGGTGTTTTCCCAAACATCCATGTTTATGGTGAAATTGATGGCTGACTACCCCCTCTTCCTCACTCTTCCTTTATTAGTAGTGGAGATGATTGGTTGTTGTTTATGGTCTCTTAGTGATTATTTGTATGTGATGTATGGTCGGGGTCACATATGGTATATGGAGGTAATGATGTCGATTTCCTCCAGGTACATGACACTCTACTACCCATGTTCATGATGAGGTTCTAATATAGATATGGACTGATTCCCTTATGAAATGTCATCTCTAATGGGTAGTTGGCGTAACAACCTGATATTTTTTGAATTTTTTTCACGAATTAATTTAAACTTTTTGAAATTTTTTATTTTAAAGAACATTGAAGATAGTTAATTTAAAATTAAAGAACTTTGTTTGGCTTGCATTATACACAACACCAAGTTAATCATGCACTTCATGAAACAGAAACCTTATCTTTATCTACATGTATCATTGATGTTATCTTGTGTTGCATGCAACAATGACTTTCATTGATGGCTTGCGAAACATGCAAGACAAAGTTTTGATGAAAAATAGTATATCATTAAAATTTTATTGCTTAATATAATAAGATATAACCCAGATGTTAAATTATAGTTTATGAATAATATTTACAAATTTATGAAAATATATAGTCTTCAAATATATAATATGATTTCACAGGTTAAAAATTAATTATAAATGAATATGAAAACCAGACGAATAAAAAGGGAGATATAATTATTTTCATTGTAAAAAAGATGTTTTACCAAAAATAAATAAAATTATCTATAATTAGTGAGTGATATTAATGTAATATATATGTTCTATATTCAATAAAATAATTTTTACATTCATCCAATAGATTTTATGGGAAAAATATAATAACAAACCAAATTTTATGCTTAAACCCAACTTTTTTTATTAAGGCATTTTTACCTCCATTTAATGGAGTACCCATTTTAAATAAAATTTTTGGAAATTTTATAGATTTAATTTTTCTAAATAAAATTAATATTTTAAATAGTAATATACGAATTACTTTCAGGTAAGTTTTTTTTATTTTTCAGTAAAGTTTTATTTCGTATTGAATAGTGACAAATACTGATTTTTAGTTCAAAAGAACTTTTTAATTTAATTTATTTATAAGGATAAATTATATTTTAAATTTGTTTAAAAGTTTATTTAGATAATATTTTTATCAATTAATAAAATTTAGGTCTTTCAGATCAACTTCACTTTGAACTTGGGTATAAAAACATACAAATCGTTTGAATGTTTTTACTTTTAAAAAACCGCATTGTCGACCCAACTATGGGATTAATTTTAAATTTATTTATGCCACCTTTGTGATTATAATTTTTTGAAATGTATTCCATAATTTTAATCATCATAATTTTTAATTTCTAATAAGTTAAACTTTTTTTAATCAAAAATATTAGTGATTGTGATTAAAATTAATTACAATGATTAAGGTTTAATTAAGCACCATAGGGGACTAAACAGAAACCATACGGCTCAAAACAATCAATAAACTCTTCAAAAATACATTTTCTGACATATTTTTACCCTATACTCCCTTTTATATAATTTTTATTACTATTCTATCCATTTACAATAAAAAAATGTGAGTGGGGTTTACATTTTCCAAAATAATACAAGAGTGCCACTTGTCCTCCATTATAAAAGGTCACCAACTCTCCCACTTATTAAATCCTATAAAAACATTTATGGATTGAAAATATATTCCCAATACACATAAAAACATCCCTAAATTCTTATTTTAATCCCATATTTTGTAATTAATAAATTCTAGGAATATTTTTGTTACAAACCAAAAAGAGTTTCCCAATTAAGTGGTAAGGTCTTCTTTGAAGATCCTTTCTTTAATTTTATTTATCTACCCCATAAACTCTCCTAATTCCATGATTTTATAAAAAACCCAGTATCTAATATATAATATTATGTTTTTATTATATTTTTTTACCCATAATTACACACACTTCCATCTAATGTGTATCAAAAATATTGTTTACGTTTACGGCGAACTACCGCCTCATGAAACGATGGTTGTTCATTTTTTATTTACCACAGATCATGGTGGAGATTATGATGGAAAATATATTTATATGTGTTATATATTAGGTTTATTATTTCTTTAATCTTATTTATTAATTTTACAAACAAAATTATTGATACTTTCAAATTTGTGTAAATATGATATTTCTTTTTGAGGAAGTGTGGACTACCACCCCCTCAAAGTGATGTGATTCATTCTCACACAACATGGAATGTATTAAGAATGATTTTAGTGAATTTATATGATATATATGATTTAATAATTAAACTTTAATAACTATAAATATAGATATATATACACTTATGTCATTCACCTTCTTTATTTAAATACGATAATAAAAAAGGGAAACAACGTTCTTGAATGCGTACGGCTTACCGTCTCCATGAATGGTGTATTTTATTTCATGATTATACATTCTATATATTATTAAAACACAAATATAATTAATATAAATCATATTTATACAATGTTTTAAAGTCTAAAAATAATCATTTTTATATATTGATCAAAGATACAACAAATTAACACACATGAGAAGAACAAAGAGGATATTAACCGAAGTGAAACTTTGACATAGGATTGTCAAAAATAGGGTAATATAAGGTGATAATTGAATCATATATGGTATTTGGTATAATAATATCATTATGAAAAAAAATAATAAGAAATTCATCTTTATTATAAATGTGGTTGGAACAATTATGACGAGAGTCAATACACGAGGTATGGGGATTTCATCTCACTTTTTATTTCCGTGAGATACATGTTTTATTCACCACCAATTCCTTTTATGAAGTGTTTATACATACCATGGATGTATTCAGTGATTATTATAAATAAATATACAATAATTTACATATCCATTCTAAGATCTTTATTTCATGTGGTTTAACATTCAAAAGATACCAAATCAGCAAAATATTTTTTTCTCATTTTTCATTCTTTGAGACTAGTGTTATGTTATGAACCTAAAAAATTTTAGAGGTATATATAATTAAATTTTAAATGTTATTTCATGAATCTAATTCTTTTGATAATATTTTAAGCTTTATGTGATTTAATCTTCTTATATTGAGAGTATGGTGCCAATATACCATGTTTTAAGGGTTTCTGGAAACAATCTCATCGATTTTCAAGATTTTTTATGTTTATGATTCCATTGATGAAATATTATTATAAATATCTTAAGAACCCTCATGAACATCATAATATATTCATGTATTGATACCATTTTTACACTCTTTGGTACGTAATATAATTAAGAAATTGTTTTTATGAAATTATGACCATACCCTCTCTTCGGTCAACAATATATGTTACTTTAAAACCATGTATTCTAAAAAGGGTTTCAAAAACTATTCTACAATTATCATGTAGTAATTGAAAGAAATTTCCCCCCTTTGAGTATTTTAAAAATGTTTTTAAAGTAATATTCTTATCATTTTCAGAGTGATTTATTTTTCTAACCTTCAACCATCTAAAAAGAAAGTTCTTATTACCTTATATGACATGTACAGATTTAACCACTGTCATTTATATAAATAAAACTTTTCATGTTTAAAAGTTTAATTTTAAAAAAAAAATTAACAAAAAAATTTCAAATAAAACTTTTTCAAAACATCTTCAGGATTTATTTATAAGTTCTCAAAGTTTTATTCAAAGGATGGTGGTTTTACAATTTTTTTCAAATTTTTTTTATAAGTCTTCATGGGAAATAACTTTTAAAAAGTTTTCAAAATTCTTTTATAAGATTTTATGTAAAAAGTGTTTCAATACACTTTAACTCTTTCTTTATAATCTTTCAGATTTATTTTTAGATAAATGGTTTCCATAATGAATTTAATTTTCTTTTATATGTTTTGAAAGTTATGTCCAAAGAAAATGTTTTCAAAACGCTTTCTATATTTCTTAAAAAAATCAATGCTATTTTCAATAAAATGGTTTTCAAAACATTTTCTAGTTTTATTTTAATGTTTTAAAAGTTTTTAAAAAAAAATTTCAAAGAAAATATGTTTTTTAAATGTTTTGAATCTTGTTCTATAAGTTTTGGAGAAAAACATTTTTCAGAATGATTTCAAGTCTTATTAATAACTTTTCTATGTATTTTCTAAGAAAATGATTTTTAAAGGGTTTTATTACTTAAATATTACTTTTCAAATAAGAAAAGATATTTCACTTAAGAAATTTTGTTTGAAAGATACGTCAAAATTATTTTCCATCTAAGATGAAATTCTTTGATGTTACTCATACCTTTATAGGAAATGATCTAATGGTTCCATTCATATTCTTTCTTTGAATGGTTATGCTTAATATCATGGTCATTATGAAAAAAATTTCTCTTTAATGGGAAATATATTTGTGAAATTAGTTTCTCTTTAATGGGTTATATTATTTTGAAACCCACTTCTTTTCATGGGTTATGTTTATGATGAAATGATTAAGAGACATGTCCTTTTCCACAAGTTATGATATGATTACATGTTTATAATAACAATTTAATTTCATGGGTTATGATATGATTATTTTTGATGATGTGGCACAAGTATGTATGATTTAACTATGAGATGGTTGGGACCTATATCTCCCACCAATGCATTGTATAATGATTTATATCTTATAAGATAGACTACTATAGTGTTGGACATAAAAATTGACTAATATAATGGCCATGAGAGATAACCATAACAACCAATATGGTATGTGGAGTGAACTCATGCTACTACGATGTCCATGGGAGTAAACCATGACTTCAAATATATTGTGGGGAGTGAACCCATACTACTAATATGGTATTGAACTTAATGGATTGGTTACTATAAAAATCATATTATATGCTTATGCTTTTTCCACAATTCTATGTTTTATTCCTATGTTATGATCTTATAAATTATTCTCATTATTTCCATATGATTTATGACTTATGTACTGACAAGATTTATGCCATCATTCATGTTTTTGATCTTTTATATGTAGGATATGATCTTATATTTTCATGACCATGTTCTCATACCTTATGCTCTTGATTATGCTTATGCGTCTCCCTTGTTTACCCTTACTAATCATATGATCTCACCCCTTTTTATATTTCCTTCCCCTAATTTATGAATATATGTATTTTGTTTAACGTTTTTGAGAAGGTTTAATGTCAACAAGAACCTATTGGGAGATGATGTAGCTCATTTATGTACCATTTTTTTATGTTTCCATGTTTCTAAAGGCACTAGAGTAGTACGGTATTTGGTCGTCGCTTGTATAATGTTTTAAGTATTCCAAAAAATCCATGCAATTTTAATGAATTAAAATTGAGGGTCTCTATAGTTGGTATCGAAGAAAAGGATTATCTAACCTTTGGATAATATGATGAAAAAACATTATTGATATTCCTAGGTATATTTCTAAGGATATATCTAGGTATGTCTCTAAAGATATGTATAAAGATGAGTTGATGTTTACGAAAATGTCATGGAATTTTGGTAAAGGATATAGTGAGTGGTATCCTAGAAATACATACCTATCTAGATACTACACTTGAATGTGTCTCTAGAATAGATTTACCTATGGTTAATAACACTAACAAGATGTTCTGGTCTTGACATAGAGTAATCTGGTACATGACAACGAGACTTACTTAACACCTAGTTTGACACTCCAAGGGTATATTCATTGTAAATTCACAAAACTCTTCTCGAACCATCATTAAGGATTAAAATATATGTTTTCTATGAATAAACTATGAAGAAACTAGGGTGTCATAGATTATGGAAGACATCATGACTTAGATATCACATATGTTATTATATTCATGACTGTGTGGTTTTCTACTCTGATAAGTAATGCTCACACTATACCTCTCATTTTAGTCAATGGAGGGAACTAGAAGTAACTAGATTAATGTATAATGTGATGGATGATTTTCTAATAAGAATTCTAGCGGGATGACCACTGGACTAAAATATGTTATGTTCATTCCTAATCAGTTTTCATAGAACATGATTAACAACATGTACCTTAACAAACTCTTGGACTCCCCAAGGAAGAAAAAGAAGGAGTTTGCTAAGATTTCGGGTAATGGAGACCATGGAGGAAAGAAAATTTGGTTACCTTTGTGTCAATAAAGTGGAAATAATCCCAAAAAGTGAAAATAATAGAGGAATAAAGAGATTTTTTTACTCTGGAAATGTTGGACACAAGTAAAGTGACTACAAGGTAAAATGAAGAGTTTGTTAATATAATGGGTGAGAATATTAGCCTTTCTATGTCATAATAAAATATTATTTATTTTAAGTGTGGAAAAATGGACTTTATGAATCTCAATGTCCCATGAGGAAACCACTTGAAGAGAATCAGCAAGGTGGTGTGAGTGAAGGTTACATTGCAGATAACGACGGGACTAAAGATGACATGTGAAAGGAAAGAAGTACTTGGTAATAGGTTGAGGTATCCTTATTAATGGCATAAGGATGAAGTGGAATAATAAAATTTTATATTTATTTGTATTCAAGAAAAATTTCATATGAAAGTGGAAATAAATAAGGATTTTAATGTTTGGGTTTTTTCCCTAATGATTTACAAGTATACATTGAATAGATTTGATGGAATAGAAAAGTAATTTAATGGAAAGGTGATGTCCATGGAAAAACATTATTAAAGGAAAGATAACTAATTATATGTTCCTTATGTTATGATAATTTTTTTTGGATAAAAATATGTTGGATCTAAGTAAATTAGACGGTACTGATTACCATGGAACAAATTAAGGACTTGTTGACAAGTACTTTCTGCTATCATTAATGAATTATAAAACTTCTTAGATTTATGGAATATGTCCAGTAATATATGGAATAAGTAATAATAAATGTTTTCTAAAAGTATTTATGGTAATTCAGGTTATTAACATATTTTATTAGAATATATGACGAGGGTATTCACAATTTTGGAATGTGACAACAAAGAGATACTTTGTGATATACAGGGGAATCAATGTTTAGTTGATTTCATTAATTTTTTTCTAATTTTTTGATTTTAATCATTCAGAAGGGTTAATGATTCCTGAAATTTTTATATTAAACTTCATATGAATTATTGATTCATTGAGTTTGTATTGAAAAAATAAGTTAAATGTTTATTTAGTGATTAACTTTATTTAATGGATCTCCATCTCTTTTTATTTTAGAAATTACATTATTATGGTTTTAGAAAAGGAAATCATGTATGTAGGGTGAAAAATAATCATGTCCAGAATGTATAATGGTCTTGAACCCATTAATGAAGGGTGATAAGGTTTTCATGCCGTCCACAGATTATGTAATGTCCTGGTTAATGTGTAATTATTTTTGTTGAATAATTATTAATAATGAACCAGTAAAGTTACTTTTTATGTTTACAGATTAATGTATTAACCTTGTCGATATTGAATAATAGTTAGAGACAAATATTTTTAATTTTCATTCTTTTATGGGCCTTAAGATCTGCGAAAAGTATATTTTAACACTTCAGGCATCAATGATAATTTTTGAAAATCCATTTCTTGAAGTAATGTATTTTTTATAAATAGGTAAATCACTACTAAAGAATTATTTTTTATAAAAATATATGAATTAAGTATATTTCCTTATAATTTTTTTCATTAAATAATTATTCAACATTTGTATAATTATCAGGGGAAAATGATTTGTCCTAATACCTTAATTTTGTTGAACAAATGGCCTTTTAAATCATCACAGATTTATGACTTTCAGACCCTCAAATTTTCTTTGATCATTCACTTATTTGTGTTTGATGACCACAATAAATACCTACAAATATTTACAATTTTTTTCTATGAACAATATTCAATCCAAACATATGTTCTTCTATGTGGAAACTGAGTTATAAGTTACATTGGGTAATCGTTATGGTTCTAACATCCCCTATTGAATGGAAGTTTTTGTATCCATTTTTTCTATGTGTGTTTTTATGAATGAAACCTTCATGTATTAAAACATTGATCACCTAGATTAATTTCAAAGGTGAAATTCATTTCAATGACGTTATAACATAACACCCCGAGATTTTTTTTTTCTCAAACTAATTGAACCATTTTAAAATTTTTTATTTCTAGCAACACTGAAGATAGTTTATTTTATATTAAAGCACAATGTTTGGATTTTGTTATATGAAACACCAAGTTAATAATGCACTATATTAAGCATTAAAATTATCTTGATATACATATAACACCTAGGTTATCTTGAATTACATAAAAAATGACTTTCCTCAATGGCTTGTGTAACACGCAAGACCGAGCTTTACCAAAAAATAGTATATCATTAAAATTTTATTATGTAATATAATAAGATATAAACTAGATTTTAAATTAGTGTTTATGAATATTATTAACTAATTTATGAAAATATATTTTTTAACAAAATATATGTTGAATTCATTGGTCACCAATTAATTAGAAATGAATATGAAAACTCATTGAGTATAAAGGGAAATATTATTATTTTTATAGTCAAAAGTTTTTTATGCTAATAAATTAAATTAATTATAATTACTAAGTGTTATTAATGTAATAAATATGTTATATATTCAATAAAATAATTTTGATACTCATACAATAGATTTTATAGACATAAGATAAGAACAAACCCAATTTTATTCTTAAAACCAATATTTTTATTAAGGAATTTTTAACACCTTTTAATGGAGTACCTAGTTTAAATCTAATTTTTGGAACTTTTATAAATTTAATGTGAGTAAATGAACTTCATATTTGAAATAATAACCTAAAAATTAGATAAATGTAAATTTTTGGTATTTTTCAATGATGTTTTATTTAAAATGAATAGTGAAAACTTCTGAATTTTAGTTCAAAGCAACTTTTTCATCTAATTTATTTTTGAGGATAAATTATATTTTAAATTTTTTTAAAAGATTAATTGTATAATATTTTTATAAATTAATAAAATTTAGGTTATTGAGATCAATTTCACTTTGAAAATGGGTAAGATAACATATCAAACTTTTGAATGTTTTTACTTTAAAACCCCACATTGTCGACCTGAATACAGAATTAATTTTAAATTAATTTCAGCCACTTTAGTGATTATAATTTAACAAAAATGGATTAAATATTTTTAATTAGAATAATTTTTAATTTATAACATTTTCAACTTATTTTTTGACCAAAAATATTAGTAAAATTGATTAAAATTAATTACAGTGATTAAGGTTACATTATGTTTAACAAGGGACTAAACCATAACATTAAGATCCAAAATGATGTGTACACTTGTAAAAAGAAATTTTATTACCATATATAGACCCTATTATCAATTTTATTGAACTTGGGTCATTATTGGATCCACTTTTAATAAAAAAAATTCGTGGGGATTCCCGTTTCCAAAATATTACAAGAGTACCACTCCACCACCATTTTAAAAGGCCACCACCTCGCATATTTTGCACACCTTTAAAATCACATAGGGTGGTAAACTTTTTTCCCAATACACATAAAACCATCAAAACATTCCTATTTAAAGCCTCTCTTTGGGACGAAAGTAATCCCAGGAATCCTTTTGGCACAAACCAAAAGGAGCTACCCGATTAATAGGCAACATATTCTCCCAAACTCATTTATTTTATTTTCTTTCTCCACCCCCTCCACTCTTCTTATTTCATTCTTGAATAAAAAATATATATATTCAATATAATACAAACTTTTTATTATAAGTTTTTGACCTAAATTTACACACACATCCATAGTACACGTAAAAAACATACTATTTACGTGTACAGTGAACTACCACCTCACGAAATGATGATTATTCATTTTACCTTTACCAACTCTAAAGGTAAAATATTGATGGAAGATTTGTTTATATATGTTATATATTATATTTTTTATTTATTAAACCTTATTTATTCCATTTAAAATGTTACTACCCAACCCTAGTTACATAAATCTGGTGCATTATTACATAACATTGGCATGATTTCAAGGAATCATGTCCCGAAGGCCGATCAGTTTAGATGTCTCAGAAAATAGATTATATACATGAACTTCACATTACAATTTAAAACATATAATCTAAAATAAATAATCCTTTGAGAATTACATTATTCTCTTATCATGAACCTGCATATAAAACATAATTCACTTCTAGGCATCCTGGGAGAATAAAACATAAAAAGGGGTGAGCTCATATGCTTAGTAAAGATAAATAATATAGTGGAAGTTGTCATAAATATTCATAACCCTATATGGAAAGGTATAAAATTTAAACACAATACCTTTAAAAATAAACTTCATCATAATGTGGCAATGAAAAATCAAATAATTCCATGTACATATTCACATAGATATTCTACTAGTATAATAATAACATGTAACATTAATAACTAATATCATAATGATATAATTCATAATTCCTTACATCTAAACTACAAATTCAGAGCCTCCGACCAAGACCCTAAAAATAAATTTTTTCAAGGACTTATGCCAAGACACTATTTTGTCTCATTAGTTCTACAGATGCATCGAGGGGATATAGTGGGCCCCGCTCATCACATACTAAGTCCAATGCATTCATAATTTGAAAATGTTGAAACATAACAAAAACATTTGTATTAAAAATAGAATACGAAATGTTAATACATTAACTATAAACCATGAATGGTATAAAAATAGCACATCCATAGTAAAACATATCATAAATCATTCAATACAATATAGAATATTTTATAATAATAAATCTACCTCAATCAAGAATAATATCCCATAAAGGATGTTGACATAGTTGAAATGATCGGTAAAACTCTTTAAGAGAAATAACCTTTTTGTGAAATAATTTAAAAGTCACAAATTTATAAAGGAAGTCATTTAAAAGAGATTTTTTAATCATATTTTTTAATACAACTTTGAAACATTTGAATTGAATTAACATTTTAAAACAATCAGGTTCATATAAATAAATCCTTAAAATAATTTTGAAAACATAGATATTAATTAAAAATATTTAGAAAAATAAATCATTAAAACATTTAAAATGGTGAACTTACTAAAGAGTAACATCAACATAACCTTGAAATATTTCTTTTGGAAACATTTTATTTAAACATGGAAATGTATTATAAATATGTTCTAGTAAATACTTACACTTAAACAATCTCAGATAATAAATAGATAGGGAAATTAGTCATTACCTTGTACTTTCTTTTAGTCAATGGTACGTTTAACCTTCTATATAATGACTATAGTAGGTCATTAAATTATACCATAACCATATTAATATTTATGATATCATATATGATTCATTTAATACTTTATACTACCCATTTAATTATAATTTCCATGTTAAAGTATCATTTCAGGTAATAATCGTTTTGTTTTTCATACATGTTTTATCTTTTCATTCTTGATCATATCACTTAGATCGTGACTTACGTACTTCCATAATATAAAAAATTATTTATATATCATATATATTAATAATATAAATATTTATAATAGATATATATATATATATATATATATATATATATGAAATGTAGTACACCATTTATGGAGAGGGTAAGTCATACGTACGTAGAAACATTGTTTCTTTTTTAATATTGTATTGAATGGAAGTACGTGAATGGGATATATGTGAATAAATACATAAATACATAAATATATATATATATATATATATTTCCAGTAGCATTATTATTTCATATATTCCATACATATTAATAATATATATATTTATAATCATCATATAATGGTGAATGTGAAAATAAATCTCATCACGTCGTGGAGACGGTAATTCATACGTACGCATGAGCAATGATATAATTTCCTTAATGATAAAAAGATATGGAATTGGATGGTATATTATTTATAAAAAACATTAACATGTTATATTTATAATTTACATCTATTATACTCATTATTATACCCATCCAAATAATGAAATGTTGAATAAAAAACTTCACCACGACATGGAGATGGTAAGCCGTACGAACGCAAGTATGGGGACTTTATCATTCATAGGATGGATTGAAAAAAATATATGGTTTTACCATATTTATAATAACATCTAAATATGTATAAGGTACTCAAGTTATTATTTTATTTTAGAAACAACAAAGAAAGAAGAAGTGGAAGAAGAAAAGAACTTTGAAATATGTGATTAAATAATTACCTCTTATTCGGGTGTTTCCTATATATTTGAACAAAATGGCTCCTTAAGTTGGATTTTTTATCAAAGGAAGGCCTCTATGATGAATTTAGGGTAGTTGGGAGGATATTTGGTTAGGTTTGGTCTGAGAAAAATCACTTTGGATGTGTGAAATTAAGAAAAGGGGAAGTACCCTTTTATAAGAGAGGTGAGGGGCACTTTAGGAAAAGCTTGAAATATTATTTTGTTATAAAACCATTTTCGGTTTCTAATAGCTAAAAATAATTTTTTTTCATGGATAATCTGAGTATGGTTCTAAATAATCTCAACCAATAGGATTTATAAAAGTATCAGTCACCATATTAACCTTATATTTTAGATTTAACTCTTAGTTAAATAGTTTAACTTTTACCATGTCTTCTTGTATTCTTACAGTATATGGTTAATAAACATACCATAAACTACCAAGAGAACCTAAAGTGGTTCATTAATGACATATATAACCTTATTTAAATCCTTTTGTCGATCCTTATATGTTTAGGAATACTATATCATTTAATAAAATAGTATTTGTTTTAAAAAATCATTAATGTCAATTTTGACACCATTTAATATTTGGTTTTTGTGAAGGTCATAAAAATCTTATTTCTAATTAATATTTATAGAATAATTTATCTTTTGTATAACCCTATATTGTAAATTTTTTAATTATTAAAATTTGAATTTAACACTTTTAACACTTCTTTAAATAAAATATAACAAATGTCCTAATCTAATCCAAGTGGATCAAAAAGGATCATATTTTTATCATAAGGTTGATTTTGGTTGAAATACATGTATCCAATAGAATTAAGACAATTGTTGGGGTAATTTAATACTATTATAATATTATTTTTACCTTTAATTACTATATTTACTTGTAACCATGGTAAATAAAATTCAAAAGTTATTATACACCAAAAATTATTTTCATCATATTGAAACACATTTTACTTACAGATGACAACCATTTCTGTCAGATTTTTGAAATTCAATTACCCAAAGCGGTAAAATTACGTTGTATGCATATTTGAAAATGTGCATAGATGGTAGGTAAATGACGTTAAAAAGTTCAATAAAATTTTATATATCTAATATTATTATAAAAAGTCTCAAATGACATAAATTGTAATAATATATGTATTATGTATATATTTAAACTTTAACATAAATTTTAATTAAAAATAATTTTTTAAATGAAAAATTTGGTTTTTATGTACTATGTAGTATTATTCACTATTCATCAAAAATTGAATGTTTTCATAAAAATACCAAAAATTCACACTAAGCTAATTTTGATATTATGAATTCAAAAATGATTTCAATTTTACCAAATTCAATGTTTAAGAGTGTCTAAAATTAATCTTATTATTTTTCACAAAAGGACATAAAAGTAGTTCTTTTAAAAAATAGATTTTCTAAATATATAACTATTTTAACAAAACTTATACATTTAATTATAAATATATTTTATTTGTGTGAGAACGTTTTAAATAAAATTTAAAATTTATTTTTTAATTTTAATATTTCAATATTTAATTGATAAATAAATATATTGTTTAAATAATTATAATATTAATGTTTTTTCGCATAAACTCAATCTTGCGTATAACGCAAGTGAAGTCAGTGTTGCATGAAATATAATCTATTAAATTAAATTAAAAATATGACTTACTATGAAATCTTGGGGTGTTAAATTCTCTCCTCCTTAATTAAAATGAATCCTCACATTTTAAAATTGTTCTTCGAAAATAAAAGGTTGAAAATAGAAAATATATTTGTGGAAAACGAACATCAAAAATAGGGTTAATAAAATTTTAGCCTTAATAATAGGGAAAAGGAAATGAGAATTTCACCACAAAAATAGGATTTAGAATATGATAACATTTGTTGTAAATTAAAGACACGTAATTAGAGTAAAAATGTAAATATTTATAGAAATTGATTGAGGTCATCAATCACAAACACGTGAACAATAAATGGGAAAAATTGAGGGCATCAAATCTATAAATCTATGATGATTTAAAGTATCATCGGTTCAAAAAAACATAAGGTATTGGGATAACACATTTTTTTAGATAATTTTTTTTGAATAGTAGAGATTAATTTACTATCACAAAAAGAGCTCAAGAAAAAAAAAACTTGATTTCATTACCTGTCATAATCATAATCTCATCATTTGGTTGTTCTTTGATCTATTATGAATTTATACCTTAAACTAGGAAATGAATATTATAAAATGAAATTTTACACTTGAAGTGAATTTGATAAATCATAAGGTCCAAAAGTATTCCCTTAATCCTATAAATATTTACTAATAACTGAAATTTTAGATCAAAGTATCCAAAAAACATTTTTTAACCTCAAACAAAAAAAATCAAGTGTTCAACTTACTCAATTCCAACCATTAGACTAATCAAAAATACTTGTGTCCAAACTCATAATTCGAAAATTTTTAAGGAAGGTCAACCTAACATAATGAAGATCAACATGTTAATATCTTCCTCATGTTATCTATTAAAACATGTTAACAACCTGAATTACCATAAAACCTTATTTGAATATGTATGTACTTCTGTATTTCTTCTGTAAAACACAGAATACTGAATATACTCCTTATATTCATAAATATTGTAAACTAAAACAATGACAGAATAAAAAAATCATTAATAGTTCCAAGGATGTAAATAATATCCAATCTCATTTAACCAAATCAATTATCTCTTACTCCGAAATCATTATATCATTTTCAGAAACATATTAAGGGTTATATTTACCCAAACCATATATTTTTCCAAAATGTTTAACCTGAAACTATGTCACTTTACTTGGTACCATACAATATCAAATCCTTAATGAAATAGTACAATAGTACAATCCTTATATACTCAATAATTCTAATAACTCGTCGATCATTAATACAATACTCAAATGACACAATTCTTTAATAACAACATAAAAACACTTATAATTATTCTTCATATACATCAGTATCATAACTTGATTATTATCCAATATCATCATTTGGGGTATACTCTAATGATTTGGACATTGATTTCCATAGGGTCCCAACTCCTCGGTGATGAATCATTGTACATTTGAAAACTTTTTCTTACCCTTATAATCACAAACATGGTTTACATTTTATAAACACTTATAACAAACTCATATTTCTTTCAAGCATTTATAAAGGTGATGCTTTCTATAGTTATCACATGTGGTAAAATATTTCTTTCCCTTCTTCCCTTTATCCATATTTTTTTCAATCATCCTCTTCTTTCATGCTTTTGTTCAAATCCATAGGACTAATAGAATTATTTACTTATCTTATTAACACACAAAACTATTTCTTCATATGATTAGAATATGTGGGGGATGATTTCTCCTTTAAATTTTGGCTTAAGAACATGAATGATATGATACTTATTACTCTTTGGATCATGCGTATTGATGTAGTTCTCATTCCTTCTAAAGGGGTCCATTTCTAAATGAAGACATACACTAGGTTAGATCATATCATAATGTATATTCCAAAAACTATAAAAATTATAAACATTAATTGAATATTTACACAAATCTAGTCTCATAATCATAAAAATGGATTATTTTTTAACATATTTACTCATAAATACTTCATAATGGTTTGTAATGAAAATGTGAATTATCAAGAGCATATCCCCTAATAGGGTTAAAGTAGGTGTGCAGTAAGTCTCGTGGTAAAGTTCCAGGATACCCTAGGCCAAGACCGAAACTCCATGTCAATGTTTTCACTCCTAGGTACATCTGTACTAGTGCCACGTCTAGTTGTAGTATCCAGAAATTGATGTATTTCTTCGAAAATCCACATAATTATTTCATTAAAAAATTGGATGTTCTTCTATACTAATCTGCAATGTCTATCTTTGGGTAATGTTTCCTAATCAGAGTTTATCTAAATCTAGTTTTCAAGGTTATTTAGAAACTTCCTCTAATACCAACTGTAATTACCCAACCCCAGTTACCCAGATCTAGTGCATTATTACATAACTTTGGCATGATTATAAGGAATCAAGTCCCGATGGACCGATCAGTTTATCAGTCTTGGAAAATATATTACATAAATGAACTTCACATTAAAATTTAAATCATAAAATACAACATATATCTTATTGAACCACATTTTACTTCTAATCGTGGTAAAAAAAGTAAAAAATTACTATTCACCAAAAATTATTTTTATCTTATTGAACCACATTTTACTCCTTGATATTAACTATTTCTCTCGGATTTTCGAAAATCCACTCACAGAAGCGGTAAAATTATGTTTTATGTAAATTTTCAAATTCTCCTAGGAGGTGGGTAAAAGACGGTGAAAAGTTCAATAAACTTTTTATATATATAAAATTATTATAAAATGACTCCAATGAATTACATTGAACTAATTTAGTTATTATGTATCAATTTTGACCTAAAATAAATTTAAATAAAATAAAAAATTATTTAAATAAAAATTCGGTTTTTAAATAGTAACCTAGTGTTTTCACTATTCATAAAAAATTGAAAGCTTTCAGAAAAATATCAAAACTTCAACCTAGGCTAATTTCGATATTCCGAATCCAAAAATGAAGTCGATTTTGAAAGATAAAATTTATAAATTTTAAAAATTTGGTATTACTATTCATAATGGCTAGTTCATAATAATATTATAATAATATCTCATTTAGTGAAACTTGGTATTGTGTACTACACATGCTATCGAAGAAGGTCGTGATTATGTGTAATAAAAGAGAAGTCAGGGCTACGTATAGTGAAAGATATGTTTGGTGTTGCGTATAACATAATCAAAACTTATTTCATTATACATTAAACAAAATATATACATAATGTTCTGTAGAATAATTTCCACAAAACAAGCTTGAAATTGTGTGTAACACGAGCCAAGAATAGTGTTGTGTATACTGCAAGCTAATATGGTGTTGCATATAGTACGAGTTAATATTGGTGTAGTGTATATCAAAGAAATTAAAAATAATATATCTCATAAAATCTCGGGGTGTTACATTCTACCCCCCTTAAAATGAATTTCTCCCTCAAAATTCATCGGGGTTATAAATGGTTTACTACTCGAATGTTTTAATAGAAACCCACATCATAAAAAGAATACCAAAACATATCTTTAAAAACTAAAGTATGAAACATAATGGTTACCCAAATTAACTAATCATTGGGTTTCCACATAGGAGAACATAGGTGAAAATATGGATATGGAAGAGAAATATAACCATCAAGTTCTGATGGAGAGTGGTAGAGAACATGTCTATAAAAAAGACAACAATCACAAAGCCATAAATTTTTCATGATCTAACGTACCATTTGATTCATCATATATAAGGGCACTAGGACAAAAAATTTTGTTTTCAAGATGATTTCCCTAAATTTGAAGAATTTGAATTAGAAGAAATACTTACTTTATTTCGGTATAATATCACTATTGTTCGTGCCTTTAACAATTTCCAATTCATCTCTTACAGAAATGAAGTGGAATTTTTCATTCGTGAAGTGTTAGGAGATCATGTGATAGAATGATGGATCATTCCATATGTCTCAAACAAAAGGTTAGGAAATGTTACCAAATATACATAAGTCCATCTATAGTGAGGCTAATCATATATGATTCCAAAAATGGACTTATACTTCATCTATCATACTGCTTAATAAAACTAGATTCTACTAACCATGGACTTCTAGTAGGCCAGTGGTAGGAAATAAAGGCCTGTTGCACTTTGGTTGTGGGTTCGATTCCCACAGACTTGTCCAATGCGACAGGTTTTCGCCCATCCTGAAGGTTGTCCCTTTTTTTGAAACTACATTATAATAGCATTCCTGCAATAAAATAGAAACAAGTTCTAGCCTTAAACAATATTATCTTATTTCTAACTTAATTCATTCCAATTTTTAGGCTTATCCAAAATACTTCTGTCTGACCTCATAGTATAAAGAAAACAATTACTAGAAATGTCATCTACCAAGAAATTGAATACCATCATTTATCCCCCATATATCATACAATGTATCTTGTTGGTCACATTCCAAACATGTGAATATCTAAATCATGTATTCTCTTGAACCATTGTGAAAACATGAATGCTGTCACAAGGTAACTCTTTCCATATACCAAAATCCCAAAAATTCTATATACTCAAACCAGGATATCACTTTTTTCTTGTATTAGTCATGAGCTCATTAATAATATCCAACATTTCATTATCTCCTTATCCCTTCTTTATGCACATATTAGGTGATTTCCAAAAATATATGAATAAATTTTCCTGGTTACCAGTACCATTCAACATATACTTTCAAAACTCAAGAAAACGCAATAGTGTAACAATCCTTATATTTTTATTTACTCCATAGTACCATACATTATTCTTTACAAACATATAATCGTTACACTACCTTCTCAAACCATTGACTGAGCTTCATCATTTCTTCCATCTCATATATCATTTGTAGTCTCTTTATCATCATCCGCATAAATACTACCCATATGACCATGCTGATTTTCTTTATGAGATTTTCCCTTAGGGAATTGGTTTGCATAATTCCCGTACATTCCACATTTAAAACACTTAACCGTTGTTGATGTCTTAGAAATACCATTATCCTTGTCCATGGTGTTAACTGAACTTTTTTCTTTGCACTTACTGAATTTGTTTCCTTCTTTTACGCAGCCAAAGAATATTCCAGTTCCTTTGAAACATTCTCCCTAATGCCTCTTCCCACATGATTTACATGAGGGAAAGTGAACTTTATTTCCTCTATTATCATTATGAAATTCCATCTATCTCTTATTTGCTGAGTCGGGAAACTTACCAAAGTTTAGATTATTGATCATATTATAAGATTTTTTATTAGGCATAATAACGATATGTGAACTTACAGATCCAATTTCATTCGGTTTCTCATGAAAAATATCATTCCATTGTCCATCATATCCTCCATTATCATGAATCTTCCTGTTTCCATCCATTTTTTAAAACCCAAAAAGAATAGTGTGAGAGTCCAAAATCATAATAAAGGGGGATTAACATCAATATCTAACATCTTAGGATAAATCATAATATCGTTACTGTAATTCTAGGACTATAAACTATACTTATACTTAACCTTAGGGACATAACTAGACATACCTTAGAAATATCTCTAGGGATCTCACTAAAATTTTCGCATCCTAGTTTCTAAAGGTTAACTAAACCTTTCCTCTGATACCAACTATAGATACCTGAAGCCTAATGTACATAGACATTATATTACTTTTGCGTAATACTTAATACATAACAAAAACAAACACACAAGGACCGTAATAGTTTAGTGTCTTTGGAAACTCAGAACATAATCATCTAATCATGGTGAAAGATTTTCAACATCTCCCATTAAGATATTCCCCTTTTTTTTAATACCTAAAACCTTTTTTTATATCCTGGGGAAAAGAATACATATAATGGGTGAGCTAAAATGCTCAGTAAGGGTAAGAATAGAGAAAATAAAACAAACCATATACATTTGAACTTCAAAACATGAACATAATGTTTACTCATCAAAATCTCGAGTTGTGAAATAAATCATGGCAGTACGTAAGGAATAGGTCATAAAGAAACATTAATCATAATAAAATATCATGGGAATAAAACATGTAATTTTTGAAACCATTAATCACATGATATGATTTCCACAGTAGTCAAGGCATTGCTTCCAAGACCATCTTAGTGGACAAAGTCCCTTTCTGAATTGAGTTCACTCCTCGTTCCAATCCTGTAACACTAAACGAGAATAACATACCATTCCATCCATGTCTATCTCATGAGATATAAATATTTACCCAATGCATTGGAGGGAGATATAGGTCCCACCCATCTCATAATTAAATCATTCTTACTTTTTCCACAAAATAAACTTAATACATTCATCATAACCCAAAGAATAAAATGGGTTTTATAAACATCATTCCATCAAAACATAATCAATATAAATCAAATGGATATCATTTAATCATAAGAAAAGTGGAACCATGTAAATCATAGATATATTATACTTGAAAAACACACATATGAAATAATTTCATCTTATATGTAAAATAGTTTTGATAAAACACTTGAAATGAATTCTTGATGAAAATATCCTTTATTCTTTAAAATCGTTTTCTTTTCACAAAATTCCATGAAATTTTAAAATAAAAGGATTTTCTTGAAAATAGTCATGAAATATTATAGAGTAATCTTCATGAAAATAATTCATTATAAAATGGTAAAAATCTGTTCGTACCATATATGTTAAAAAAACATTCTCCTCGTACTTTTGTCGGAAAAGTCAAAAAGTTCCTAATAGGGTAAACAAAAGAAATATTATTTCCATAACACAATGTAAAAGTCAAAGAGGGGTAAACATGACTTTAAACATACATGGAAGAATATCAAACACTTTATGAAAAACATTTTTATTGACATGGATAAAAAATATAACCCCAGTAAATACATACGTATATGCAATCTCAGAAAAAAATGAGATTGAAAAATTATCCCTTACCTTCGGTCCGATATGCTTCGTACCTTTACGAACCTCCTGTATAATGATTTAGATAATGTCATTGACCAATTACAGAATAATATTCATTATTATGATATCATATATGGCTCACTTATGACTTCATATTACCCGTTCTTTTGTAAATTCCATGTTAAAGCAGCGTTTTGGGTAAAATCGTTTTATTTATCGTACGTGTTTGGAGTTGTTGTGCTTGATATTATTATTACTTATATCATGATTTAATTACTTATATAATTTAAATAATGATTTATATATTATATATATTCATTATATATATATATAATAGATAGATAAATTAAACGAAATACACGGTTCATGGAGACGGTAGGTCGTACGTACACATGAACGCTGTTTTTCATTCCTTAGTGACCTAAATTAAAGTAAGTAGATGACATAAATATATATATACATAAATCCAGTAGCATTATTATGTCATATATTTCATGATTACCTATTATATATTCTTTATAATCATTCTTGAATTGTTAACATGGAAAATGAATCCCATCGCATCGTGGAGACGGTAATCCGTACGTACGCACGAGCGATGATATCATTCCCATGTTTATTGAATGGAATTGGAGTGGATGATATAATATCTTAGAATCAATATGATGTTATAATAATCATATATAGTTATTCTTTACACCATTATACCCATCCAAGTAAGGTGGTGTTGGAAAAACTGATTACACCACGGCGGGGAGACTGTATTCCGTACGTACGCACGCGCGGTGATTTCGTTTTCCGTAGGATGGATAGAAGGTTAAATAGGGTTGTTTCATATTTATAATAACATATCAGTATATAATTAATACTGATGTTATTACTTTATAATGAAACAACTAAATAAGAGGAAGTAGAAGAAGAAATAAACTTGAAAGAGTCGGTAGAAGAGATTACCTCTTCCTCGACGCACCTCCTTTAAAATTCTTTTTAGGGAACTAGAGATGGTCTTCTGAGAATACTAGATCCTCCAAAATGTTTCTGGGGAAGTGGATAAGAGAAATTTTTAGGTTTTGTCCGAGCTTCAAGGCTCAAAGGGTGTGAAGAGAAGAGGGAAGGGGTGCCCTTTTTATAAGGGAGAAGAGGGGCACCTTTGGAAAAACATAAAATATTATTTTATAATAAAGTCATATTCGGTTTATAATAACTCCAAATTGATTTATTTCGAAGATAAAATGGGTATGGTGTAAAATTATCTCAAACAATAGGTTTTAGACAAGTTTAGGTTACTATTTTAACCTTATCATTTGGATTTAACTCTAAGATAAATAATTTAACTTTTACCGTGTCTTCTTGTTTCCTAACACTATATGGTTAATAAACTTACTATAACAAGACAAACGAACACCAAGTGGTTCATTATTAATGTATATATCCTTATCTAATTCATTTTTATTATCCTTAGATTTTTAGTAATATAATAACAATTAATAATATAATATTTGTTTTAAAAACTATTTTATGTCAATTTTGACACTATTTTGTAATTGATTTTTGTTAAAATCATAACAACATGATTAGTTCAAAAAAAGTTAATTAAATCTATAATAACATGTCATATTAACGTAGAAAATTAGTTTAATTCCTAAAAAGTCTAAAATTACATTTATTTGGGTATTTATAACATCAATTATGTTAATATTTCATTAATAATGTAATTACTGCATCATCATTGTGTCATAAATATATTAAATCATTTAATATTTAAAAATTATAAATAAAATACCATTTGGTAGAAATATTTTTAGATTTCTAATGAATATTTATAGTCGAATTTATCTTATGTATAACCCTATATTAAAAATGATTTTGTTATTAAACTTTGATTTTAACTATTTTAACTCTTTTTTAAATAAAATAATAATAAATGTCCTAATCTAATAAAAGTGGACCTAAAGGGTAATATTTTATTCCTAAGGTTGTTTTTGGTTTAATTAAACTTCTCCAATAGAATTAGGACATGTGTTAGGGAAATAATAATATCATTTTTACCCTTAATTACCCTATTTACATTTAACCGTGGTAAAAAAAAGTAAAAAGTTACTATTCACCAAAAATTATTTTTATCTTATTGAACCACATTTTACTCCTTGATATTAACCGTTTCCCTCGGATTTTTGAAATTCCACTCAGAGAAGCAGTAAAATTATGTTTTATGCAAATTTTAAAATTCTCCAAGGAGGTGGGTAAAAGACGGTGAAAATTTCAATAAACTTTTTATATATCTAAAATTATTATAAAATGACTCCAATGAATTACATTGAACTTATATAGGAATTATGTAACAATTTTTACCTAAAATAAATTTAAATAGAATAAATAATTTTTTAAATAAAAATTCGGTTTTGAAATAGTAACCCAGTGTTTTCACTATTCATCAAAAATTGAAAGCTTTCAGAAAAATACCAAAAATTCACCCTAGTCTAATTTCAATATTCTGAATCCAAAAATGAAGTCCATTTTGAAAGATAATTTTTAAAAAATTTCAAAAAATGGGTATTACTATTCATAACGGCTAGTTCATAATAATATTATAATAATATCTCATTTAGCGAAAATTGGTATTGCATACTACACACGCTATCGAAGAAGGTCTTGATTGCGTGTAATGAAAGACAAGTCAGGGCTGCATGTAGTGAAATCTCTGTTTAGTGTTGTGTATAACATAATGAAAACTTATTTCATTTACACATTAAACGAAATCTATAGTTAATGTTGCGTAGAATAATTTCCACAAAACAAGCTTGAAATTGTGTGTAACACGGGCCAAGAATAGTGTTGCGCATACTGCAAGCTAATACGGTGTGGCATATAGTACGAGTTAATCTTGGTGTAGTGTATATCAAAGAAATTAAAATAATATATCTCATAAAATCTCTAGGTGTTACAATTTGGATGGATACAATAGTGGAAAATGAGGTGTTCCTGATAAAATCAATGCAATAATGAGATTTTGTGACCTAAAATAGGCTTGGGAATGTAGGGATGTTTCATAACACACATTAGAGGTGAATTTATATGAGATGGTATGACAGGAAATGGATGGAAGCACAAAACATTTGAAATTGGTCCATGAGAGTATCAAATTAGTGGGCAAGTCGTTCTGGGGTATCATTAAATATATTCTTTTGATGATGCGTTATTATACTTCAATGCATTATCTAGTGAGAGTATCATAGTGAGGATGATATATGTTAGTTTTCCTATTTAGGTGCATGTAGTCTTTATTGTTTGTTTACCGATGCATTAGTATACTCCTACTACATGTTCACAAGATACCTTAAGTAGGATCCTACTAACAATATATGTTATCCTCAACATAAATATATGTGATCCATCTTTCAGTTTATTGAGGAATTTAGGGACCGAGATGGATATTAAAATCTTGGTTATCGGATCTATTATTGAGTTTATTCCCATTTATTTTCATTTTTTATTTTACTTAAAAACTTTTATTGTATTTTTTTCATTGTTCATGAATTGTGGGATGGTTTTCTAGTTACTTTTACATCCATTTGATTTATTTTCATGGTGTTTATTCATTCAATTTATCTATACATTATTATTATTAGGGATAATTCCTCTCAAATGAGTGATTTTTGTACCCTTGATTCTAGTTTCAAACATAGGGCATACTAAAGTTATAACTCAAGGGTTTATTATATCTCTTAATTCATTATAGCCCTTGTAGGGATACCTTTGGAAGAAGTAGGTTGTGAAAAAGTTATATTAGAGCTTTCAGTTGAGAGATAATATGAAGCTTGGGGTTAAGAAATTTTCATTATCACATGGGTTGGAAGAAAAATGGTATCAATGAAGCTTTTTACATGATATAATCTAGGGATATATTATATGAAATGGTCTTTTAGGTCCCCTTATTATCTAATTGAAGGAATCTATTCCAATTTAATGACTAAATGAAGTTTTTTTTATAGGTTAAAGACCAAGGAAAGGTACACACATCATTATTGTATGTGTTTATGGTTTAATGAGGATGTTTTTGGGAAGTAAAAAAATTTAAATAAGTAAATATTAAAATTTTATGTGAATTAATTGCTAAATTTTATTTAAGAGATGTTTAAAGTTTATATAATTCCTAATTCCTCTAATGTTTCATATATAATATGTGTGTTTATATGCCAACTTTTATGAATTAGGGGTTTGGGAATCGATGGTTAGAGTGATATGAGACTTGGCCTTATAGAATTTGTAAATATTCTACCAGCTAGCTTATGGACTCTAATATCTAATTGATTAATTATTTATAGGTATTCAAAAAACTACAGAATCTGTTATCCCAATGGTGGTTCTAAAAAAACTAAAGTGGTTCTTTCCAGCACATTGATGCATTTAAGTCCTATCACTGGTCGTCCAGTGTTCCTATCATCCCATCAGTGCAGTCGTTCCAGTAGTGCATTAAAATCACCCTGTAGATTTTAATTCCTACTCAGTTTTAACTGTTTTTGTTTCCTAATTCAAACCTCAAACACTGTATTTCATATTTTATACATCCCCACTTTATTCTTGCATCTCTCAATTATCACCACTTGGATCTTAAACATTATAATGATTTAGTGATTCTATAATGGTATGTTTCCTCTAGATCTAGACAAAATAATTCTTCCTTGAGTTATGTGCATAGATGTATGAAATATCAATGAATTATTTTAAGATATAATGATAAAATATTCCATTATTCATATATCAGTGTTGAATACAGTGAGTTTTTTTAAGAGACCAAGACACAATTTATTATAAATAAAATAAGGGGACTACATGAGTCTGCATGAGGAGATTCTATTACATTCTTTTTCATATATAGGGAGAAGATCAACCGGCAAATCATCACTCCATGTAATGGCCTTGTTGATTTCCTTGTTGGCGAGACCATCAGCCACCATGTTTGCTTCCTGATAGGCATGGGTGGAAATGTATTTAATCTACATAAGAGAGTTAAGTAAAATCTTCCAGCGTGGTGTAAGAGGCCATGCAAGGTGAACCACACCATTATAGATATATAGGACAATGGTGGTGGAATCACTTTCGATACAAATGTTGTTCCAACCCTTTATCTTGACAAAGGTGATAGTATGAATCACATCCATCATATCAGCCTCTTGGGCAGAGGCAATCCCACAGCTACTAAAGAAGCATCCTTGACAAAACCCACGAGAGTCCCAAAAAATGTCCACAATGCCTACAGGACCTGGATGTCCATTGGAAGCACCATCTACATTAATTTTGATCTAGCCAGAAATTAGATCTTTCTAGGACACCGCGAATGTGATCTTTGGTTGGTTACAGATCCCTTTGAGTCTAATCTGTCGAAGGATCACAAAGTCACCAACCGAGTTGTGGAAATGAGATTTCTGCTGTATTGCGGCCTCCCTAATGGAAATAAGAATTGTCTTCCTACCATCATTAAGATTGAATTAGTAATTATTGTAAATAATGGAATTTCTATCGTACCAAATAATGTGGAGGAGCTCAGCAACTATGGATAAGAAAAGGATTCTAATTTGTTGCGAAGAGTCGAGCTCCACACAATGTTTTATCTGAGAGAAAATAGAGTAAATGAGTAACCATATTTAGTAAAAAATATTAGTAATATAATTCCAAAGATCAGAGGCAGTAGCATAAGACAAAATAAATGATTGATGTCCTCTCTATGATGATAGAATAAGGAACACCTTGAGAAAAGTTGGACACCAAAGGTCTAGAGACAAACCTCGGTAGGAATACGGTTATGAGAAATACACCAAACAAGATTAAGTCTTGAATGCTTGATCCAGGGTTTATCGAAAAACTTCAAACAAGAGAAGTTAAAGTCCGAGGTAGTGAAATAATGGTGGTAAAACAATTTTGAGTCTAGAATATCATTGTGGGAAGGTTCCCAAATAATAAATTATTCATCATTGTAGAAGGGATACTCATCGACAACATGCTTAATTTCATTAGGGAGATCTAAGTTATTCGAATGCATCACCTTCCTTATGGTATAGTTGATGCTATCTGGAGAGGCACTAGAAGGAAGAATAGTACTAAGGGAGTTCTAGTCCAGTTATCAAGCCATAATTTCATGGTAGAATATGTTCTAACCATTCATATGGAGTTATGATTAATATTGACAAAGAAGCTTCTAATGGAAGGCCATAAGTAAGAATTATCAAAACTCAAATTTCATTTCTTAAGTTTTTTTAGTAAATGACTTTTGAGAAAGGTAGTGGAGTCAGATTTGTTGTTGATCAAATTCCAAGTGAGTATGGCTAAAAGATCCCCATTTAAAAGCTTGAGGTTTTTGTTGACAATCCCTCTTTTCTCAAGAGGTTTACAATAGGTAGACCATGGGATGGTAACAACCTTCCATTCAATGATGCTACTAGTCCAAACAAAATTTTTAACGTAGATATTGATTTTCGTGAGGAGACTAATATGCCACCTATAAATCGTCATTGAGAAAACCATTTTAGAGACAATAGAATATTTCACAAGGACAATTCCTCCAGCCATAGAGAGAGACTTTCCTTTCCAAGAAGATAGTTGATTAATGATTTCATTAGTAATAGCATGAAAGTGCATAGTTTTAGGCCTTCCCCAAAAAATGGGAACTCCCAAGTAGGTACGGAAAGGATCCTTCTTTTATACTAAGGCTCTCAATGATGTAATTTTTTCTAGAGGAAGGGATTATTTTCACAATGAAGATAAAAGATTTTTTCCAACTAATGGATTGGACTGAGATTCCTTCATAGTGGGATAAGGAAGCTTTGAGGTTAATGATATTGCATTTTCCCTCATTAAAAATGAATTATATCATATGTATATAGAAAATGGGATATAACATTAAGGTTTTTAGATACCATAATAGGTTGGATTTTGTTATGATGAATGAGAGAGGTTAGGAGTCGGAAAAGGTAATCCTCCATAATGAAGAAAATTATAGTAGATAGGGTATCACCTTGTCAAACTCCCTTCAAGCATTTAAAATAACCCTTGGGAGAGCCATTGATAAAGATGGAGATAGAGGATGAGTTGAAAAGAGAGTTAATCCTACTGATGAAAACATCATTAAAGCCAAAACTCTCAATAACATTGAAAATAAAGATCCAGTATATTGTATTAAATTCATTCTAATTGTCAAGTTTGATAGCAATGTTGCCTCCTATGGAAGCTTTATTAAGAGATTTGGTGGATTCTGAGGCAAGGAAAATGCAGTCTTGAATTGACCTACCATTGATGAATCCAAATTGGTTCGATGAAATGATTTTTTTACATAGAGAGGAGATTATATTGTCCAGGATCTTGGTAATGATTTTATAAAGGGATTTAAAGAGAGAAATAGACACGAATAAATGAATTTCAGAGGGATTTTCCTCCTTGGGTGTTAAGGTGAGGAATTGAGCATTGAGACCATAAGGGAGGGCACCATTAGAAAAAAAAGATTAACAAGATTACAAACATCCATGTGAACAACCTCCCAGTGGTGCTGGAAGAAACCATTGTTGAAACTGTCAGTTCTCGAAGCACTATCAGAGTTGAGGCTAAAGAACATGGCTTCTATTTCATGATCTAAGGGAGTTCTCAAGAGAAATAGGCCATAATCATCATTAACCAAATTCAGAATGATTCCAAGACTGAGATCCTTGTTTATACTTATCCATTGATAATAGTGTCAAAATAATAGATCACATTATTATTAATGGCAGCCTTAGTGTCCTAGAGGGTTTCATTGTCCTTAATAAATGGTTGATGATGTCAGAATTTCCTAACCCTTTGTAGAGCATTGTAGAATTTTGTGTTACAATCACCATCAGAAATCCATTTAGTTTTAAAAATTTGTTTTTGAATGTTTTCTTCAAGAACAAGAAGAAAGTTGAGTTTCATATAGATGTTGACCTCATTTTGAAGGTCAGAGGAGAAGTTAGAATAGGTATCATTATTTTTATTTTGGTTGAGTTCATCTTCAAGGGTGGATATATCCTTATCAATTTGTTTTGATTTATACCTACACCAACACCTAAGGAAAAGTTTGAGGTGCTTGAGCTTAGAAATATAGGCAAAAGCATTAGAATGATGACTCATAGATTTCCAAAAAAATTATAATATTAGAGCATTCCAAGTCATCAGACCAAGAATTGTCAAATTTGAATGGAATATTGGACTTGACATTTTTTGAGTGGAAGCTAACTAGAATAGGATGATGGTCTGAGTTTAGCTTGTGTAATGTGATTCTAGATATGGTGTCCCAAGACTCTAGGGCTATGACATTCAATAGATCCTTATCTAGTTTTCTAACAACGACCCTATTATAATGTCTTATGTACCAAGTGAATTTGGCATTGGTAAGATTGATTTCCACGAGGTTACAATCTTCAATTTAGGCACAGAACTCCCTGGAGGAAATGTGAGAATGAGAAGGGCCATGTTTCTCCATTGGATAAAGAATAACATTAAAGTGTCCAATCACCAACCATGGGTCGTGGATGGAATTACCTAGAATAAAGAGATCATTATGAAGATCCCTACGATCTTGGTAGTGATTCTCAGAATAAACAAAATCCAATACATTTGTAATCTATCAAGATTAAAATCTCAAGTGAACATCTAATCATAGAAATTTTGAACATGAACATATTTCAAAGAAGTGTGATAAAATTTCCAAAGGGATTCTACAACCCTACCATTATTTAAAGCACCTAGAAAATTATTTCTAGAGGAAGAAAAATGCATGAATTTCAAGGAAAAATTAATTTTCGGTTCAGAAAGAGAAAAAAAATTTGTTTTATGCATTAAAATAGTTTTTTATGGATAGTAATAGTTCCATAGTTAGCTATACCCTGATAGTTCCAAAAAACAACATCCATTAAGACATGTGTCTGGAGCGGGAGATCCTTTTTTTCTTTTTAGAACCACTCGAGATTTTATTCCTCTTTGATCTTCTTAGATTTGAAGAAGAGGTTGGAGTAGTCTTCATAACCTGCTTCATCATAGAAGAATCAATCAAAATTCCAGAAGCACCTGAGTTCAAAATTTCCTTTACCCTATCCGAAGATTTAGGGAGTTTATCAGAGGACCTGGAATCACAATCTAACTCAAGAGATAGGCTTATACACTGAGGAACACAAGGCATAATAAGATTATGCTGGTTGCCTATTGTTTCAAAAGGTTTTATAGGTGATTCCATATCTTTTTGCACATCTGATTTGGAAATCAGAGGTGTTTTCAGAGAGGCAATACATTAATCAGGAACAGATGGAGTGAATACTTCTATGTTATGATCAATAATGGGTACTAAAACAACAGCTGAAACCATACCCTGAGATACAGCCTGGATAGTTTGATTCATGTGATCATCTTCCTGAACAGCCACCACATATTCATCTTTCTCAACCAGGGCTGCATGAGATGCGAATAAACCATCAACATCCAGATGATCTTGTGGATTGGGATCATCCCTCTTCAAGAGATCTTGTGTGATTCCATCTTTCCTAGACATTGAGAGGCACACTTTCTCGAGAACTAAAGAAGCTGAGACATCTATCATTGGAATTTCTAGAGGATGGTGAAAGACCTCAATCACCATCTATTCTATATCTTTTAGAATGGAAAGATTGATTTCTATGTTTTTCTCCTCCTTGACATGTTCAGCCCATGTTACACCTGATCTCTCACCAGAAGGTTTTCCCTCTTGACCCAAACTTCATAATGCTTCTTAGGAGGATCAGGAATGGGAGGGGCCGTGGTTTTATTTTTCTTCTTACGCTTGACCTTCATCCACCCATCATCAGTAGTTAGTTTAACCACATGGTTTTGAACAACACTGCATTTCAAAAGGGAATGACCCACAATCTTGCATAACTCACAGTAGGGAGGAATTCTCTCACATTAAACTCTGATCTCGGTTTTGAAGTCATTTTCATTGAATGTAATAACATCCAAGAGTTTGTAGGATATATCAACTTCGACCATAACCCTCGTATAGAGACCAACATCAGCATTCAACGTGCGTTGATCAACTTTAAGTTCCATACCTATGCAAGAGGCGATGTCGTTGAGAATTTTTAGATGCAAAATGTACCATTTGAGCCCATGAAGACTCACCCAGATCTGCACCATGGAGTTTCTTGTGGTATTTTGGTTGAAGGCATAGTCCTAGTTAGAGATACGAAGAACTCTTGGCTTTAATTGCAAATTTCCTAACCTCCAAACCCAAGAGAGTTCATCATGTGACTTTAGTAGCATATGGAAATATCCTTTTTTATGGGAGAAAACTTCCAGTCATAGAATCCCAAGATGTTCTCTATCTTAGATTTTAGCTCCAAATTGGACTAGGGTTTGTCGCCTTTTATGTATGAAATACGTCCCATGATCAAAAAATTTCCAAGGTGCGACTGTTGCTTGAGGGAATCGGGGTCAGCTTCAACTACAAACATATCGTCTTCCAGTTTTTTGCAGAGAGGATATCACATTCCAGAGACATTACATAGATCCACCCCTTTATGTGCTTCAAGGAAAGAGATCCCATGCGGTCTATCCACCATGATAACCTAATTCTTTTTCACATTGATTTTACAATCCACAACTGCGGTCTTTCTTTCAAGGGTGATGACATCTCCTAAACAGAGATAATCCCTTGTTTTATTGGGGAAGGTTTCGACATTTCAATGACATACCCTCAAATGGAGACAAAACTCTCATAAACGGTGGAAATTTCCATGTAATTTCTATTATATCAATCATCAGGATACTCACTTATTCTTTAATCCCATCTTGGGTCACATTTTTATGATGGTTTGATGGTAGGTTGATGATCATTGGTTATACCTAAAGTTTTATTCTATAATAGGTGAGGAATTCACAATATATTTTTGAATTAAAAATAGATCTATTGATTTAGTTACCTCACCATCATCATATCTCAGAAATCAGATTCATTTATATACGTTTTGATTTATAAAAATCAAGAACTACCTTCTTGACAGGGAATATCATTGGGTATCTCTTTTAAAACTCTTTCGTGTAAAAACAGATCCCCATATATGAATACTTGATTTATGAGGTAGTTCATTATAGGTGTGAGATATTGTTTAGGATTTGATACTTTGATAAACATTGGAGTTATTCATCAAAAACCTTGAGGTTGGAAGTTCCTTACCATTTGTGTCCCTTTTACAATATTTTCCCTTGATTTCATATTGTGATGAAATCTTTTTTTGATCATGCTTGATGGTGATTGTTAGTGAGTGTGTGTGAATTCATGTGGATGGTATATTATACTTGATTCCATGATTATTTTTAGAGTATCTTGTTAACTTTCTTGATATTGATCTCATTTTTTATATTTTTCAACTATATTCTCATAATGACTTGTTGTTCGTTTTCATAATATCCTCTTTCTTTTTTATGTAATTACTATTCCTTTGGAGATGATTATTTTGATACTCAAAATAGGTGGACCATAGTGATATAACTATACCTTAGATAGGGAGTGAGTAATACATGATATGATGATATCTATGGGCTTGATCCTAGGGTATTTATGCCTAGTAGATTCTTGGAAACAAATTTACATGGTTCCTAATAAATATTGGTTTCATTGTACACTCTATGCCTAGTTGATTCAGAGTAGAAAATTTACATGATTCTTACTAGATTTCAAGTGGCATGTGCACTCAATTACTAGAGGATTCTAGGTAGTATCTTCTCTTCATTCCATATGGAATAAAAAGAAACTTTTTCTCTATCATTATGGCTAATTCTTGATCAATTATGACATTTCTGATTACCCTACGAGCATAGATCTAGACCAGGTGCATATGTGACTCACATGGTCTTAGTTAGCACACGGGTTATCGGCATATGATAGTTAATGATTTCTTGTACGTTTATTTTATTTTTACAAACACCTATTCTACATGTTGACATTTATTATGGTTGCATTGGTTATGTCCTATTTGGTTTTACTAATAAAACACTACTTATGAATCTTAGTGCACCAAGAGAATTTATGTATAGGGATTTAGTTAAGGGTGAGGGACTTATGGAAGAAGTATGAGCAGTTGATAACGGGTCTGTAGAAGTATCAGGGTGGAATCTAGAGAATTATGCAATATTTCTTTCATTTGTTATTTTTCTATCACTCTCTACTCTAGTTTCTCTTTCCGTAATAGGAGACTGCATATTTATTTGTATGACTTTAGTGCCATCAATTATAGCACCATTATGTTTTAAACATCCCCTTGATCTTATTATTATTGTATATTTCTAATTTTTTGGTGTATGGATATGATTACTAGAGGGTTTTGTCTCACCACTGACGATGTTCAGACCCTATCTACTAGCTTGTAGCCTCCTGTGAATGGGGTGGCATGCATGAGGTCTTATTTATCTTAGGGTCAAACCTAGTGGTATGGTTTAGAGTTTAAATAAATTATATCAGTGAATAGTTTTCTTCTTTCCTTTTAACTAACTCAAGACATTGTATAAAGAAGATAGATTTTGTAGGACCCGGGTATGGGAGTTGCCTTATATCTAGACAACTCATGTGTAACAAACCTATGAGTAACCGTTGACATGATTTGTATTATTGTTTTATGAGATTTTATGCACCTTCATGAATTATAACACGAAACATAGGATCAAATTCCATATATATGTTTGTTGAGTTTTTCATACTGGTTCAATAATGTAATACCTTAAATTATGATATCTAGTTATAATTGATTTTTTTCTATGATATGTTTTATATAATTTATTCATTTTATTCTAATATATCTTTGATGACATTAATTATTTTAACTTGAACATGATTTTATGTTCTTTATATATATCACTATGAATAATGTTAAGTGTGAAGAACCATGGGTAGTGATAGGTAGGTCATACATTGGGAGACGAGTAGCCTCCTAAGAGAACCTTTATGTGACCCTGTAGAGTAATTAATATCTATCCTAAGAGATTCATACTTTTTAATTTTTATTTCAAGTCTCAAAATGATATCTCCTTGATGAATACTAATGGGAACACCAACTAACTTGGGTTGGGATTCTACCTCTAAGGATGATGTCCCTATTTAACCACCCATTGGTTAGGAGGGTAAAACAGGGCATGCTACCTCACCAACTCCAGCCATAGAAAAATTAGGCCCACCTAAATCGGTAGTCCTTATTCTTATTCATAGATTGGGTAAAGGAGAACTGACAACCATGGTCAAATTTTCTAAGGACTTACAACTCCAACATCCACAATCCTTTCTGGGCATTAGAAGGATAAAGGTTGAAAAGGACTAGATAGATATCATCATTGTTTACTTTTTCATCATTGAGACACCTAAGGATGTGAAGGAGAAGCTAGTTGTATTCATTCTATAGGGACCCACTAGGAGGTTGTGGGGTGTGATGGGATAAGATGGAAGATGTGATGGCCCCACATGGTAGGCCTTTAAGAAAAAGTTATTTGGGTAATATTTCCTTGACCTTTTGATTCTAGAAGAAGTGTATTAGTTTATAGATCTATAGTAGGGGTCCATAACAGTTTTCTCATACTCCACACATTCCACTATTCTACTTATATTTTATCCTATCTTTATTTTGAAATAATTCAAATAATTCCAAGATGTTCAAGTCATTCTTCACATCTAAATTAGTTGATGGGTTAGGAGTTTGACCGAACGACATACCCAGAGGTTTTTTATAAAGCCTCTACTATTGAGAATGGTATGGATGTGTACCAAGAAATTTCTATTTTCCACTCATTAATACTAAGGTTGGTGGTCCCATTAATGTTATGATTAGTGTCTCTTCCGCTATCAGAAAGAGGATGACCAAGGATTCATATAAGGGTTGTGGTAATTAGATAGAGCACTATTGGTATTGTTCAGTTTCTTCAGTAGGAGATCCACAGTGCTTCCACTATATAAATATTTGACATTACCATAGCATTTACAATCCACCTCATAGTAAGTTTCGTTATTGTGGAAATATAGGGCCGCTTCAAAGGTTCTACTCCAAATCTATGAGGTAAAGTTTCTATAGAGGGCTAAGGAAGATGTAGTGATGGGATCGATAATATGATCCGGATCGTAAGAAACTGGTTCATTTGAGAATTACTTAGAATAATCACGTATCACTTGAATAGGTTTTTGGAGCAGAGGTTGACTATGTATATATAGTGTATTATGTCATAGTATATGATGGTGATGGATTTTAAACTTTTTAGTGAATGGTCTTTACTGCTTATACATTGTCTATTTCTTTTTTTAATATCAAGGATTCCAATTCCTTTATATATGTATAATGTTTTACTAGAATTGAATTAATAGTAAATGTATCATTTGAGTTTTTTTCCCTCAATTAAACATTGGGAACAAAAGTGTACCACCGTAAATGATTCACATATATTATTGTAGTTGTTTCTGGTTATGTACTTCTATGGGACTTTGTGATTTTGGGGATAATGAACTTCGATGTGATTCTTGGAATAGATGGGTTGACCAGCTTCCAATATCACTTTAATTTTAATTATATAGGAGTATTATGTATGTATTCTAATAGAGAGAAGTTTTTGATGACTGGTGAATGCTAGTTGGGAAATGGTAGAGTGGGTCCATATTTGAGGCATCTTGGGACAATCTTGTTGAAAATTGTAGTCTTGGATTTTTCATCAAGAAAAGTGGTATATACATCATCTTCTTCTTTAATTGTGGATATCAATTAGGATGTATTCTTTGGAAAAATGAAAGGAATTCCACCTGATAGAGTATTTGAATTTTAGATGTAACTTTTTCAAAGTTCGAAACCAATTTGACACCCCTTTATCATATACAATTGGACAATATTAAGGATATCAAAGTACAAATCCACAAATTGGAATGTAAGGGATTTATTAGGTTGACTACTTCATTTTAGGGTGAATATAATATATTTTAAATGAATAAAAATATTATTATTTTCCTCTATATATATTAATGGAATTTTAATAGGGTGATGGTAAAAAATAGGTACTCTTTTCAATGGATTGAATATCAATTTGATCATTTCTTGGGATCCCAGTGGTTCTCTACAATCAATATATGATCATGCTATAACAATTTTCAGTTTTAAGAGGAGGACATCCTAAGAATGACATTTCAGAGTAGGTATGGGAAATACCAGTACATAGTCATGTCATTTAGAATAATGAATTCACTACCAATGTTGATGGATCTCATAAAAAAATTGTCCACTAATATCTTGAATTGTTATTCATGTTTTTCATTGATGAAATCCTCATCTACTCATGAAAACTATAGTATCATTCTGGATATCTTAAGATAGTACTAAAAAAACCTCAGGAACATTGGTTTTATACAAAGCTATTGAAGTGTAAATTTTTTATTTAGAAGTTGAAATTCTTAAGGCATGTTGTTTTTTATATTATTATATCCATGGACCAAAATAATGTGGAGGAAATAATGTCAGAGACATTTCCCAAGAATTTGTTTGTGATCCATATATTTCTTGGTTTATTAGGATATTATAAATATTTTATACATGGTTTTCGAAATTATCATAACCCATGAAAGTGATAATTAAGAAAGGGATGATGTTACTATGGTAGGACCGGTTTTAGGATTAATTTCATGAATTGGAGAGCTGGTCGACTATGAATCTAGTTTTGATAATATCCAATCTAGGGGTTGGTTATTTAATTTTATTTGATTCATTTAATGTTTTTTGGGTATTACTAAAGTAGTCAGAGTGAGTAGTATAATATGGGTCACATCATCTTTGACCCCAATACTAGAACTATCCTACCCATGACTTAGAGCTGGAATCTGTAGTCTACGCATTGAAGTTTTAAAAAAAATATCTCTTCAATGAGTAGAATTTTATTTATAGAGATCATGTGAAAATACTATATATCTTCAAATGGAGGGAATAAAACTTAAGGTAGAGGCATTGGGAATAATACCTATATACATTTAAATTTGAGATGGTCTAGGCACCAGTTAATGGTAATGTTGTTTCAGATGCTTTTAATGGTAAGATTTAGGTGTCATAGGATCATGGTGGATGAAATTTGAAAGAATAGTGGTATCATATGAGCTTGTTGGATAATTTAAGTATGGATACTTCTGAGGACTGGTGATCTATGATGTGCACTCATTTAGTGATCATATCTTCTTTGGTGCACTGGGTGAAGACTGTTCATGAATCTTACCTAAAGTGTGTTGTGATTCATGAATAGCTAGTAGTTGGAAACCCGGTACCTTGGTGACTATTGTAAGGTGATTATTTGATTCTAATACTTGTAAGAGTCATAATCCCTGCTTCTCTTAGGTAAAGGTTTATGGGATACTTTTATACCTCTATGTGGGCGGTACATCGTGGAGTGAAATGGTTGACCCATTACCTTGGGTAGTAATGATGGTGTTTAGGGATAAAGTGGGAAATTGATGAATTAATTTCATGATACATTACCTACCATAATATCATGGTACGCAACAAGAATGATTGTGGTTTACTCCATCCACTACCAGTATAATAGCCAATATTCAATACACATTATTTAATGAATTATTACATAAAGGTACCCATAAAACAATCCTATAAGATTGTGGATCCTAATTTATTTTCTAAATAAGTTTCAGAGAATATCAAAATTAATCATAGATATAATAACATTATTTTGAAAACCCTTTACTTTCTTATAATATTCCATCATTCTTCTAAAACTACAAGGAATAACTTTGGGACATTTATAAGAAAGGGGTGAGATATAAATCTCAACAGGGGAATAAAAAAATCATAGAATAAGGTAAAGTATTACATGTGATTCAAGAGGCATGTCAAGGTACATAATATTGGTGTTACCAATAATCTAGATCAATTAATCCTGATATAACACGATATTATGATGGCCACATGGGAATATAGCGACAACATAAATCAGGTCATAACCATGAAGCAATGTTATCTACCAAGAAAACATCATATGATGAAAAGATTCCCATAATGGATTAGGTATACTCCCCAATCCCATACATAATGTATCATGAGACTAAGACTTTACCTGATGCATTATAGTGCAATCTGGGTTCACACATCATAATATGTACACGCTCATGTGTGCCACATATATCATTCAACACAAAGGCCTATTTCATCACATTTAATCCCATGATAAATGAGAGTGGTTTTAATACATTAAATTCACCAGTAAATTTTTTTAGTTACAAATAGATAAATACCATTTAGTGTAAATGATGATGGGTATTCACAATACAAAATTTTGGTGTGAAAAAATCACAGGATAACTTTGTCAGCATAACGACAGTACATAATAATCCATGGGAGGAATTAATGAGAGAGAAAGAGGTAAGACATCAATTGGAAGTCATATTTTTGCTAATAGTTATGTGAAATAACATATCAAAACATTAATAAATGAAAAACAAATCGCAACGTAAAGGAGGTGCTAGAATAAATAGAAGAAGGAGAGGATCCCTTACATTGAGAGGGTTCTTCTTAAACCATTGGAGGTGCTTCTTGAGAGAATTAGGGAGCCTTAGGAGTTCTCTAGATAGGTATGTGAAGAGTAATTTTATGATTTAATTATTTTTAGTGAATATAAATGGTAGGCTGGGTGGGTTTATATAGAATAATAGATGATATTTGTTTATTAATTTCTAAACATAAGTTCTAGACTCTATATTATAAAGTAATCAAAACCTCAAACAATACAATGGTTATTTTCCCTGATTTCTACTAAAGTGAATTTGAATTAAATATTTTACATTTTTAATAATCAATATCATTAAAGACCCTTGGTGTTGTGGAATAGATTCATGTTTATAAATAATTTATTTAAAAACCTTAAAATATAATATTGATTTCACAAAGATACATTAATGCTTTATAAAATTAATAAAATAACGAAAAAACATATGGTTTTAAAATAAAAATATATATTTTTCATGTAAACCTATTATGTAATATATTACATCACATTTAGGTCATTATAAATTCATAATACAAAGCAAATATTTATAATGTAAATAATTTTGACCAGATAATTTGACCGTCTCATAAAATTATGAAAAAATAACCATTATGTAATTTTTACATGATGATTTCAGAAATAATATTTATTTTATTAAAATTATTTTATAAATATTATAATTATAAATTTTAAATCAAAATTCACATTCAATGATATATACTAGTTTTTTTGACAATAACTGTTTTTTGACCCTTATAAAAATTACATTTGACTTTGTAAAATTTTATTATCATTTATATTTAATAAATATAACTTATTCAAAACACATTATTAAATTTTAATTTATTTTAAAAATTATCAAATTCATAAAAAAAGAGTTTCTTTATTGAAACTATATATTTTCAAAAGAAATAATTTTTTTGATCATATCAGAATATAATTTTTATCAAACAAATTATTTAATCATTTAAAATGTAAAATTAAAAAGGGAAAAATAAAATTGTTTGGTAATAAAAAATAAAATATACAATTACATACTGTTAGGGTCTATATTAATTCCCGTTGTTACACCATCAATTTTTCTATGGATAAGGTGTACGATGGTGATATTTTATAGGGTAGTTTGGTGAAGATGGTTTTGGTAATAATCAAGATGACCTTGAAATTATCTCCTAAAAGATTTAATTTATTCTTTAGATATTGAATCTTGACTTGTGATAAGTTAATGTAAAATCCATGTGATTCAATCTCCCTCAAAATCTTTGATAAATGGGCTACATAGATCATGATCCTATTGGTTGAGGCCATCGCTACTTCCATTTGAGTCCATTGGACTTTATCATAACCATTTATATATAATATTAATATGATCACTATTAAATGGATATTTTATCAATGTTTATGATTATTAATGGTATTTTAAATTTTATAGACTATATATATATTCAAAATATCCCAAGTAGTTCATGTGTTTTATATAAGTTCATTTCATAATAAAGAATGTACTAATTTAAAAGGGGGACTTCATTTATAAAATTTTGGGTCACTACATTATCCCCCTTCATAAATTTTACCCTAAAAAAATTCATTTTATACATTAAAAATGATTAGGGTACTTAATTGTCCTCCCCTCTTTTGGTTCTCATCTCATTTCATCAAACTGTTGGTTTCTCCATAGCACTTTGGCCAGGGGTTTTGTTTTGTTTAATAGAACCTCATCTCTATAATATAAAACCTTCCCCAGTTTCTCCTCATATAAAATATCACTTTCTAATTGTACCACTTCTAGAATCAGTGCATGTGAGGGTTATACATGGTATGAATCATTTACCTAAGATAGGTTATGTGAGAGTGAAAATTTATAGGCCACCACTACAATGAAATCAAGGATCTAAAAGGGGTCTATGTATCTAAAAATAAGATTTACCTTCTTCAAAAACCATAAAAAATTCTTCTAAATTGATATATAAAGGTTCAATTTATCTTAAACCTCAAACTCTGGGCCTCATTTATGATTATCAATATTTTTTTTTTGCCAAATTTGTGTGTATTTAACATATTTTTGAATAGTTTTAGCCTTCACTATAATTTATTGAATAATATCTAGTCTGATTATATTCCACTGTCTAACATCATCCTAGCATGTCAGAGCCCAAAACTTGTTTCAATATCGATCCTCATAAGGTGTGATTTGAATGATAGAAGGGAAACTTATGATATATGAGAACTCTAGTAGGGGAAGATGTTGATTTAAATATTGTTGTAAATCTATTTAACATGATTTCTGCATATAGTCCAAATTTTTAATGGTCCCTCTAGACTAACCATCTTTCTAAGGGTGATAAGTAGTGATGATGTTAATTTCAATATTGAACACTTGTTGAAGAATTATACCAAACCATAAGGTAAAACTTATGTCAAAATCATATAAAATAGTGAGTGTAAATCCAAGTAGTCTTTCCAATTCCCTTGTATATATCATTACAAGCCAGTTCAAAGAGAAATATTCCCTGATATTAATGAACATTATAGACTTTTTAAAGTGATCGACTGCCACTAAGATTGAATTATTTCTTTTAGATATCCTTGGGAGTCCTATAATGAGATCCATAGTCATTTTTTCCATTTCTATATCGGTATGGGAAATAGTTTCATCATATCCTTAGAGTTATATCCTTCAACCGGGATGTGCAAGAATACCAACTATCAAGATATGAATTACATAATATTTCTCATTCCATGTTATCCCCCAGATTTTTTTTCAAATCACTATACATCATGGTGCTTCCATGATGAATTCATTAGGATGATCTTTCTGCGTCGTCTAGAAGTTAACTCTTCATTTATAGTTTAAATGGGATATATATCTGGTTCCAAATTTTATAACCACATATTCATCAATGTTAAACTCCATAATATTTACTACTTTTTTGTATAGAACATCATTATTTTTCTGATCCTCTTGATAACGGATGGTTGAGTATTTATAGGAGAAATGTAAGATGGATATCCATTTTTTATTCCCATATCCATCCATTCTATGTCCAAAAATATTGGATCCCTTTCAATCCTCATCAGGGATAGGGTTGTATGATCCTTTATACTAAGAGCATTTTCCACTTTATTTTCCTTCTGAAAAAGGTAATGAATTGAATAATCATAATCATTGATTATATTTGACCACCTTTATGATTTCATATTAATATTCTTTTTTTAAATTATACATGAGGGTTTTATGATCCATATATATGTCACACTTCTCTCATTATAGATAATTTACCCAATTCTTTAATGTAAAGATTGCAACATCCAATTCAAGATCATGAGTTAGGTGGTTCTTATCATGGATTCTAGTTTAAAGGATACATAAGAAATCACATTCTTATCATTAATGAGTACAAAACCCAATCCCTTTTTAAATTCATCATTTTACCTCAAAAATCTATCCCCAATGGGGGGTAATGTGATCACTGGTGTAATTATAATCCACTCATTAAACTCATCATGAAATTCCTCAAATTATTTTTTATTGAAAAACATTTAACCCTTTCGAGTTATCTTGGTTAATGGGATTTACTTTAACACCTAAATATTTTGTAATTTTTTTTCAATTTAATTTATTCTTTTTTATTTTTTTTCATTTCACACAACACTAAAAAATTCTTGTGTTGTATGAAAACACTAAGTTTGTTTTCTATTTTAGGCAACATCAAGTTAATATTGTCTTACAAGAAGAACTTATATTAATGTTTGGTACATGAAACATTATTTTTTCCTTCTGTTACACATAATGTAGTGTTCATTCGATAGCTTGTTTTACACGCAAGACCTAGTTTTCCAAATCTACGATGCACTATTAATATTAGTATAAAAATAATATTATAGTTTTCATCTGAAAATTGGAATGGTGGTTATGAATATGATTATCTAAATTATTAAAATATGATTTAAATATATATATAAGAATAATTATATGGAAACTAGTTAACTATAAATGTAAAAAACCACTTTTAAAATATAAAAAATATTATACAGAAAAACTCTATTTAGGAAATCAAAAAAATTATATAAATTAATTAATTAAAACACTTTTGATAAATTATTTTAGTGATATATATATATATATTATATTCATTCATCTAATTTAATTAAATATTATGTGTTTTCTAGAAAATAGATAAGAATACATCCAATTTTACGCATAAGAATATATATTTTCTTTCACAAAAGTAATTTTATATCATTTTAATGGCGCACCTATTTCAAATATTTTTTTGGGAACTTTTTTAAATTTTATTTTAAAAGATAAAATTCATTTTTGAAAGATTAATATAAAAATTTACTTGGTATAAATATTTGGTATTTTCTAAGAAGATTCATTTTTTGATGAATAGTGAAAAAACAATAAATTTTAATTGAAAACTACTTTTTCACCTAATTTATTTATATGGTAAAATTATAATTTAATAAATTTTAAATAATAAAAATAATTTATACATAAATTAATCCAATTTATGTTATTTTAACCAATTTCGCATTGAAATTGGATATAAAAACATTTCAATATTTTGAACGTTTTCACTTTAAAAATCGTTGTCTCGTCCCATCTACAAGATTAATTTTATATTTTTTTCTAACACTTGTATGTTTAGAATATATAAAAATAAATTAAATTTTTTGAATAATAATAATTGATAATTTCTAGTATTTTTAACTTTGTCTTTGACCAAAATTATTTTTGAAATTAATCGAAATTAATTACAACGATTAATGTAAAATTGACTTTTCATAGTGGTCAAACTTCAACAGAAGGGGGAAAATAACTTAGAAAAATGTAAAAAAATTAATATACATATTTCTATCATATAAAAATGTTTATATAAAAATAAACATTAATATAATAACAAGATTTAAGAGATACCTCTAAATAGGGTTTACCTTTTTATATTTACAAGAATGTCACTCCACCTACACTATAAAAAGGGAACTCCCACCACCGAATTATTAACAACTATCAAGATGCTTTTTCTCAGTCAAAACCTTACTAAATATATTACCAAATACACTCCCTTTGTCTTAGAGGCCTCGCTTTAGGAATAAATGCAACCGAGGAATCCCTTTTGTGAAAACCAAAAGGAGTTACCCAAATAATAGGTAACACCCATCTACAAGATTTTTTTTATTTCTTTCTATACCACATAAATTATTCTTATTTCATGATTACATAATCAAATCAGTATTGTAAATATATTTATATGTTATTATGGAAATTTGTATACCTACGCTCACTCGCACTTCTATCTAATAAGATACACAATCAACATTTGTATGTACGACGGTATACTACCTCATGAACTGATGTCATTCACTATTCAATTACCCATTTTAAATGCTAGGAATAATGATATAATTTATGATATTTATGATTTATTTATGCTTATATAATTATTTTATAATATATAAATTTATTCTTTCCATTTTTTTGGAATACAATAACTTCGTTTGTGGGCATGTGGACTACCGCATCCTCAAAGCAATGTGATTTGTTCACACTTGACATGGAATGTATTAAGGATGGGTTTAGTAAAATTATATTATATATAAGATATAATAATTATACTGTAATTATAATATATATATTTGTGTGTGTGTGTCCGTTTCATTTAGTTTATTTCTTTTAATATGATAAAAAAACGGAAATTACGTTCGTGCATATATATGACCTACTATCTCCATGATCGGTGTATTACATCTAATTAATCTATATTTTATAGATTATTTTAAATAATTATATAATTAATATATATGATATTTTTATTATTTTTAGAATCTATAAATAATTAAATAATTATCAATATAAGATGGTTAAGAATAACAAGTCAAAACATATTGAAAAAAAAAACGAAGCAGTTATTACCAGACACATAAAATTAAATTGATATTATTAATAAATAGGAAATTTAATGACAAAATAAAATAAAATAAGTTATGTTATATAAAAATATGATTCTATTTTAGGTGTGTAATAAACATATATTTTTCATACATGAGGTTTGAATGCGTACAAAAAAATCAGACATAAGGTAAGGGTTTTCTCATCTCACTTTTATTTATGTGAGATACATGATATATTCACCACTTATTATTGCTATGTAGTTTATATACTGAAATATTACATGTAATATCATGAATTTAATTTATTTAATTATATTAAAATTTTTAATTTATTATATTCTTTCATGGATCTGGTGATTTAAAATTTACTCAAGTAGTAACGGTTTTTCTAGTATCACATTTATTTCTGTGAGACTTATGCCTTATTAACCACACATTTATTTGGTATAGTGTATATAGATACCATGAATTTAGTATATTATTACTATAATTAAATATATGTTTACTTAAAAATCCATTTTATGATCTCTAATTCATCAGGTTTTATGGTTCAAAAGGTTCCAAATTGGGAAGATAATTTTGTCTCAATATGCATTTATTGAGATGTAGGTTTTGTTATGCACCTACATTATTTTAAAAGGTGTATATACTTCCATTTTAAATTTTATATAATTAATCTACATCCATTAATGATATTTTAAGCTTCATGTAATGTTATTATTTTTTGTGGATTATGATTCAAATTTTCCAAAGTCATTAGAGTTTGTTAATACAATCTCATCATTTATCAGGATTATTTATAATTATTCTTATATTGATGAAATAATATGATCCATATCTCAAAAATTCTCATGATTTTTCTTGATATCTATTTATTAATTATATATTTTAAAAATGGTACCATTTTCCCACTCTTTGGTACTTAAAATACTTAAGAAAATGTTTTTAATAAAATCATAATCAATTTCACTCTTCACTATAAAATAAGTTTTATTCAAAAACCTTGTTTCCTAAAAATATAAATATTTTTAAAATGATCTATTTACTTCATTTTCAAAGAAAATTATTTTAATTTTTTTTATTTAAAAAGGGTTTCAAAAAATTCTCTGGCTTCCATTATAAGTTTTTCAAATATATTTTCAAAGGAGTTGTTTTCAAAGTGTTTTAAGCATACATTATAAGTTTTCAAATATATTTTAAATGAAAGGATTATAAAAATGTTTTCATGATTCTTTTATAAATTTCTATGTTATTTTTAATGAAAATGATATCCATGATTTCAATTCATCTTTTATAATTTTTAAAATCTAATTTAAAAGAAATTTTTTTTCAAAAAACGTTTCAAGAAGTGTTTTAAAGGATTTTCAAATATTTCTTTATATATTTTCAATATTTTATTTTCAAAGAGAATGATGTTTAAGGTATTTTTAAAAGAAAATATATTTTTCTCAAGAAAATATTCTCAATTATATTTTAAAATTACGTTCCATCTAATATAAAATAATTTGGTGTTACTCTTTCCTTATTGGTGATACGATTCAAGCGTACCATTCATATTTATTCTATGAATGGTTTATGTTTTTATGGAATTATTTATATGAAACTAGTTTACCTTTAATAGTTTATATGCTTATGAACCCCAATTAGCTTTCACAAGTTATATTCTTTTTAAACCCACTTATTTTAATGATTTATTCTTCGATAAAATGATTATGAAACCAATATATTTTACCCAGGTTATGATATGATGATATGTTTATGATACCCATTTCATTTCATGTGTTATAATATGATGTTTATAAAGTCCATCTATTTTTATGGTTCATGATATGGGGAATGTTTTTTTATCTTATGCCACAGGTATATTTGATTTCATTATGAGATTTTTGGGACCTATATCTTCCAATAATTCATTGGGTATATATTTATATATAATGATATAGAGAAGGATATGATGATGAGTGAAATCATTTTGGTAAAGGAATTTTTTTTGATAATATGGTCTTTGGAGAGATCATTGACTACTAATATAGTCTTGGGAGTGAACCATGAATACTAATATGGTATTGGTAGTGAACCTTGACTACTAAAATGGCTTAGGGAGTGAACCCATTCTATTATATGGAAAGGGATTATACTGGGGATGATGGTGTGGCATGCCCATGAAGTTCCCTGAGAAGTTTTGGAAATGTTCCTCGACTAATAGAGAATGAATCTATACCAATATGTGTCTTTCACAATGCGATGTATTATTCCAATGTTAGGATTTCTGGATTACGATATTGATTCCATTTTGATTTATGTCTTATGAACTACCAGTCTTTATTCCATGACTCATGTATATGATCTTTGGTGTGTAGGGTATGATATTCAAATGTTATTATCACATTTCCATTTCATATTCATCATGTTATTCTCACATATCTAATGATTTTACACTTACTATGAAAATGAGATAACCCATTCTTATTTTTCCTTTCCGTAAGTTTTAAATAAAGGTTTTAGGTTGGAATACTAAATGAGAATATATTTGTGGGAAATATTGAAGATCTTTCACCAATTTTAAATATTGTGTTCCATGTTTCAAAATATAATAAAATATTATGGTCCCCGGGCATGTAATTTTTTAATGTGCTAAATATTCATATAAAAGGATGTAGTACACATATATGTTAAGATTGATTATCTATAGTTGGTAAAAAAGGAAAAGTTTAGTTAGCCATGGAAAACCATGATGAGAAATATTTATTTATATTATTAGGGATATTTATAATCATATTTCTAGGGATGTCTCAAAGGATAAGTCTAAGGTTTCATAGATTTAAATGTGGGCGTCATGATTTAACAATCCTATAAATAATTTCATTTGATTATGTGGTTTTATACTGTGATAAGTGTTTTTCACACTATGATTTATAGTTATAGTCAATAGAGATAACTAGAAGGAACTGGGATAACATAGAATTTTTCTTATGTTAAATGTATGGGCATTATTAAAATAAATATCCTAATTGTAAATATCATGAATAGAATCATTAAGTTAGTATGAGTATTTTTTATACTACTAGAGATAAATAGACTACGAATGACATGTTAAAGGTATGTGTTGTTTTAATAGTATTTTTTATAACAATGATTAAATTAATTATAGATGATTTGTATTTTGTATTCTATAAAAGGTTTATTAAGGAATAAGATGATGAATACTAAGTAGTCGTATAAGAATAAAGTTGGATGATTGAAGTGTATAGGTTTGGAAATTCCAATATTACATTATATCAATCATAAAATATATATATTTTTAGTAAAATTTTTCATTAATGATTGAATAATATATCATGGATGGTGATTAAAAATTAGAAAAGTAATTTTTTTAAGGTAGGGTAACCATTAATGTCTTCCTAAGGATGAGAAAATGATATATAATGCGGATAAAAAGATTATCATATGGATAATGTAAATTGGATATGTTTTATAGACCTAGAACAAATAAAGTATTTGTTCAAAAAGTGGTTAGATTTATCATGGACGTATATTAAATCATTTAAGGAATAAATCTAGTGATCTTTAGACTGAGAAAGTATGAAAGTTTTAAATAAGGATGTATGGTAATTCAAGTTATTAATGTGTTTCAAGAGAATAAATGATAAATGTATCCACATGTTTGGAATGTGACAACCAAGAGATACCTTATTGTATAATGGGGTCAATGTTAAACTGATTTAGTGAAATTCTTTCTAATGTTTTAGACATTAATCTTTCAAAGTATTTATAAGTTTAACCATTTATGGAATGGTTTATTTTAATCTTTAGATGATGTTTTAGAGATTATAGTATTATCTATCCATATAAGGATTTATGCATAACATGTTATAACCATTTTGATATGATTCTAACTAAAGATATATGGAATCACTTATGTTTCTACACATGGATATTATGCTCTATTTGTGCATCAGGAATAAAAAATTCCACATTATTCGGGGAGAATGATATGAAGTGTATATTGTTCAGGATGCAACCAAAGAGTGATATTATGCATTTAAAATAGAATGAAATCAAGTAATTATTTATTCGTGTGAAAAATCCTAAACATTAACAAAGGGATCTAGAAACAAAAATTTTATTCTAGTACCTTTATTTATTATGAATGAATTTCTCTCTTAGATCATTAGATATTTAAAATTTTCATATCATTAACTTTCTCTAGATCACCCACTTCTATTTATCAATGTCCTTTATCACTCTACATCAAAACGTGATAGTTATATTTCTCATTAATATCTGGGTTTTCACTTTCCATCTATGTTCTTCTATATGTAAACCCAGTCATCAGTTACTTTGGGAAACTATTACGGTTCTAAATTTCTATTTTTAAAATGAAGTTTTACTATTAATGTTTATGATGTGGGTTTCTATGAAAGGAACATTAAATTATTAACCCCTTGACAACCTAGAAACATTTATAGGTAAAATTCATTTTAAGGGTGTATAATGTAACACCCAGAGATTTTTTGAAAATATAATATCTAATTAATTTAATATTTTTTATTTTTTTCATTTCACGCAACACTGAATTTAGTTTTTTTTATATGAAGGTACTATATTTGGTTTATGTTACATGAAATTCCAAGTTAATATTGTGTTACATAAAACACTTAGATTAGATTATGTTACACATAACACCATTTTTTTCTTGTGTTACACACAATTCCGAGTTCATTTGTAACTTTTGTTACATGAGAGACCTATTTTTACCAGACTACAATATAGTATTAATATTATTTTAAAAATATTATTATAGTTTTCACCAAGCCACTGTAATGGTGGTTATGAATAATATTAATTAAATTATAAAAATATGGTTTACATATGTATATAACAATAATTATATGGTAACCAATTTACTAGAAATGAATATAAAACCCTTTTGATAATATAGGAAATATTTTGCTGGAAAACTATATTTTTGCAATCGAACACATTGTACCAAAATAAAATAATTAAAAAACATTTGATGATTTTATAGAAATATATATATTATATTAATTAAACTATTTAAAATTCATATTATTTTTTTTCTAGAAATTATATAAGAATAATTCAATTTTACACATAAAGTTATATATATATATATATTCTATCTAAAAGATAATTTTGTCTCCAAATAATGCCACACCTATTTTAAATATAATTTTTGAAACATTTTTAAATTTTATTTGAACAAAATATCTTATTTTTTCAAATATGAATATCAGAATTTACTTTGGTTTAATTTTAGGTATTTTTCTAGGAAGTTTCATTTTAATATAATTACTAAAAAAACAATAAATTTTAATTGAAAACTGCTTTTGCATCTAATTTATCTATATAGTTAAATTATATTTTAATTTTGTTTTAAATAATAAATATTTCAATTATACATAAATTAATCCAATTTAGGTCATTTAAACCAATTTAAAATTGATATTTTATATAAAAACATTTCAATCTTTTGAACTTTTTCACTTTAAAAACATATTATCTCGTCCCATCTGTTGTATTAATTTTACATTAATTTTGGACAATTTTGACTTTAAAATTTACCATAATGGATTCCATATTTTTAATCTTGATAATTTATAATATCAATTAACTTCAACTTATTTTTTGACAAAAAATTCAGTGAATGTAATTAAAACTAATTGCAACAATTAAGATAAAATGAGTTTACTTAGTGGTTAAACATTAAAATAAATGACCCAATAACCTAGACACATGTTCAAAGTCCATTTTATGGACATATAATGACAATATCATCCATTATATAGAAAATGAACCACTTTTAGGCATATTATATAAGGGATACCTCTCAATAGTGTTTACTGTTTTATATTTACAAGAATGTCACTCGACCTACAATATAAAAAGGGAACTCACACCCATCACTTCTTTACACCTATCAAGCCACTTTGTGCTGGAAACATATGTCCAAAATATCATCCAAAATTTCTTACCTTAATCCAATATGTCTCAATTTTGGTATAAAACCAAACAATGAAGCCCTTTGGTTCAAACCCAAAGGAATTACCTATAGAATAGATAGCATCCTTCCACAAGATATTCTGTTTTATTTCTCTCTTCACCCATTAATTATTATTATTACGTGATTATATAATAACTATAGTATCCTAAATATAATAATATGTTTTTATATTTAGGTTTATACCCACACTAAGACACACTTCCATCAAATGGGACACACAATCATCGTTCATGTGTGTGGTAGACTACCACCTTGTGAACTGATGACCTTCATTCTTCCATTACCACCTCTCAAGGTTGGTAATAATTATGGTATTATATTTTTTTTATGATATTTAGGATATTTATGATTTCATTATGAATCTATAATTATTATATAATCCAAATTTTTATTCCTTCCATTTTTTTTGGAATACAATAACATCGTTTAGAGATGTGTAGACTACCACGTCCTTAAAGTGATGTGATTCATTCACACATTACATGGAATGTAATAAGGATGGATTTAGTAAAAAAAAATTATATATCTGATATAATAATTATACAGTAATGATAATATATAAATATACATATATTTCAGTTTCTTTCTTTCTTTCAATATGATAAGAAAAAAAAATATTGACAATGCGTACATATGTCCTACCGTCTCAACAAACGGTGTATTCCATTAAATATTTATATCTTTTATAAATTATAATAAATAATTCTATAATGAATATATATAATAATTAAAACATTTTTTTATTTCTTTAAATAAGTAAATAATGATCTAAGTAAGAGGATAATGAATAATAAGTAAGAACATATACAAAAAGCAAATAGGTTATTACATGAAATGTAAAATTAAAAGGAATTTATTAATAAACTGGTAATAAAAAGTCACAATAAAATTATATATTGTACTATATATAATAATATTTTTAGTTTTTATATATATAGAAAATTTACATTTATTAAACATGAGTTTTGAATATTTAAGAATAAATTCAAAACTTAAGATAAGGGTTTTCTCGACCCATTTTTATTTTTGTTAGATACCAGTTATAATCACCCCTTATTCTTATTTGGTGGTGTATATATAACCATATGACATGTTATATCATGAAGTTAATTTAATTAAATATATAAAAAGTTTAAATTGATTTTATTCAATCATATATGTCATTATTTAAAAGTTACTCAAGTGGTAGGGAGATTTCTAGTCTTCCTTTTATTTTTGTGATAATTTTTCCTTATTCACCATTCTTTTTTTGTGTGTGGTGTATATAATTCTGATGATTTTATTATATGATACTCATAACTAAATTTATGTGTGTTTAAATCTTCATTTTATAATCTCTATTTCATTTGGTTTTTTGGTACAAAAGTTACCAAATCGGTAAGGTAATTTTGTCTTAATTTTCCTTATTTGAGACACATGTTGTGTTATGAACCTGTATTATTTTAGGAGGTGTGTATAATATAATTTTAAATTTTATATCATTAATCTACTTCCTTTCATGATATTTTATGATGTATGAAATTTTATTCTTCTATGTGAATTAGGATTCAATTTTTCCAAGTCGCTGAGAGTTTATTTTTACAATCTCATCATTAACCAGGATTGTTTATGACTATGATTTTATTTATGAATTATTATGATACATATATAAATAACTCTCATGATGTTTCATAACATTTGGTTAGTAATGATATATTCAATTAATTTTTACTATTTGGTATTTAAGATTATTAATAAATTTTTTATATGACTTTACTTATCTCTTTAGTCAGAAATTTATTTTTTTCAATAACCATGTTCCCTAAAAATGTTTTTAAATAATATTTTTAGATTATTTTGAAGGAAAATTGTTTTATGTGTGTGTTATGTTTTAAAAATATTCTCATAATTTTTTCAAACTTTTATATTAGTTTTCAAATATATTTTCAATGAAAAGATTTTAATTTGTTTTTCAGGATTCCTTTATAAAATTTCATGGTTATTTTAAAAAAATCAATTATTTCCAAAAATAATTTATGACTTTTCAAATATATTTTCAATGGAATTTTTTTCATAAATTGTTCTGGGTTCAAAAATTGTATTATATGATTTCTAAAACATTATTTATTTGTGTCTAAAATTTTATTTTTAAAGAAAATAATGTTTAAGGTTTTTTTAAAAGAAAGATTATTTTTATCAAGAGTTTTTTTTGAAAATATCTTTCAAAATTATTTTCTAAATAGTATGAAATATATTGGTGTTACTCATGCCTTATTGGAGATATTATCCAAGAATACCATCCATACTCGTTCTCTTAATGGTTTATGCTTCGATAGAATCATGTTTATGAAACTCATTTCTCTTCCACAGGTTATATACTTATAAAACCCATTTATCATTTATGGGTTATATTTCTGTGAAACTTTCTTCTTTTCATGGGTTATTCTTTGATAAAATGATTATTAAACCTATCTCTTTTCAATGGGTTATGATATCATGATATGTTAATGATACCAATTTCATTTCATAGGTTATAATATGATGTTTATGAATCAAATCTCTTTTCATGGATCTTGATTTGTTGAATGTTTTAATATCTTATGGCACACATATGTATGATTTCATTTTGATATGGGTGAGAAATATATATCCCCCCAACTAATTGTGTAAAAATTTATATCAAATGAGATATACATGCATGAAATAGGGATTGAACTGCGTTTATTAAAGGTATTTATTTGCTATGATAGTCTTATTAGTGAACATTGACTGCTAAGATGGTCTTGGGATTGAACATTGACTACTTGGATGGTCTTGGGAGTGAACCCTGACTACTAATATGGTTTTGGGAGTCAAACCATTCCACTATAATGAAATCATTGTGACTTGGGATGGTAGAGTGTCCTGCCCAATAGGTGTAGCCCCTATGAAGTGCCCTGATAATTTTTGTCATAGATGCATGACTTATAGGGAATGATTTTATATGCTTATATGTTTTCCAAAATTCCATGTCTTATTCCATTATTATGACTTAATGTATTATGATATTGATTACCTTGTGATTCATGTCTTATGAACTATCAGTATTTATACCATGACTGGTGTATATTATCTTTGAGATGTATGTTACGATCTTCAAATTTTATTCTCATGTTGTTATACTATTATTCTCATGTTATGATTATCTATATCTATTTTTCACCCTTAATGATCATTTAATATCACCCTTTGTTATGTTTTCTTCCCCAAATTTATAAAGGAATTTTTTAAGAAGGATTACAAAATGGGAAGATGTTTATGTGAAAAATTAAAGATATTTCACCAAGCTAGATGATTGTATTCCATGTTTCAAAAAGAACTAAACTATTAAGGTCCTTGGGCATGTACTTTTTTAATGTGATCAATAATCATATAAAATTATTTAATATCAGTTTATGTTTATCCCGAGTTGATATATTGAAAATAATGATAATTTTCTCACAAATCAACAATAGTACCCAGCTAATATAAGGAATCTATGGATTTTGGTCACAGATGTTGGTCTAGTCCATCCTTTGACTACCTCTATTTTTGATGGATCTATATATAACCCTTTTTGGTGATAACATTACCAAATTATTATACTAAATTCAACCATAATACTAATTTACTATTCTTCACATATGTATTTTCTTTCCACAAGGTGTCCAGTATATTATTCAAATGCTTCTTCATTTCCTCCATGGTTTTGGAGTATAAGAGAATATCATCTATGTAACGCCCCGACCCTAGATACCCAGAGTCGGTGCATTATTACATAACATTGGCATGATCACAAGAAATATCAACTCTTGAAAGACCTATTAGTTTAGTAGCCTTGGACACACTAGATATATTCATAAAGTTTAAATTACATCAATAAGTGAAAAACTACAACAACATATTGTCTTCATATACTCTCGTACTATCCCTGCAGGTCATTCATAAAATACATCTTCACATCCTGGGAAAAATAAAACATTGAAAGGGGTGATCTCAGTTTCTCAATAAGGATAACAATATAGTAGAATCTTTCATAGATAAGCATAAACACTTAAGGCAATGTATGACTAAACCAAAAGCCTTTTAAAATTGAACATCAGAATAATATGGAAATGATAAAATGAAATAATTCCATTTACTTACTCACATGGATATTATACTAGTCGAATAATCACATGCAATATCAATAACCACTTTCATAAAGATGGAATGCATAATTCCAGACTATCATAACCACGTATCCAAGGCCTCGTGCCAAGACTATAATTAAGATTTTGTCAAGGCCTCATGCCAAGACTCTAATTTGTCTCATGAGACTTATCGATGCATCGAGGAGCTAGAGTGGGCTCCACCCATCACTTACTAAGTCCAATTCCTTCCTCATATGAAAATTCTGAAACATAACATAAACATTTGTAATAAAACTAGCATACGAAATGTCAATACTTATCCACAAACCATGAATGGTATAAAAATAGCACATCCATAGTCAAACATAACTCATTAGATACAATATGGGAGATTGTATTGTATCATATTAACCTCAATAGAGAATAATGAAGGATATTGACATAGATGAAAATAATCATCAAAACTATTTGAGAGAAATATCCCCCTTTTCTTGAAATCATTTAAAAGTCACACTATTTGTCAAGAAGCCATTTAAAAATAGATTTTTGAATCAAAGTGTCCCATACCACATTGAAACTTTTAAAATTAGTTTAAATTTTAAAACTTTAATGTCGTTATAAATAAATACTTAAAACCATTTTTAAAACATGGACATTAATGAGCAAGATTTAGAAGAATAAGTCTTTAAAACATTTTAAAATGGTATTTTAGTTAGAGTTTCTAACCAAAAGAGAGACACTTGAATACAAATAATTGAGGTAATAAAAACTTTGTAATATAATGAGAATAAAGGGATTCATGATATACTATGTCAAAGTACATTATATACACCGCATAAAAGTGATTTGGTGTATAACAACAAAGAAGTCTCAATGGAATATAAATTGAGATGAAATCTATCATAAAGGTCGCATTATTAGGTTAAGGATAAATCAAGGTATAATTATGTGTGAAAAATATAAATACACTAAATATGATTGGATATTTATTGTAAAACAATCAAAGGACATTCACACATATTCATGTAAAAACAACACCAATGAATTGGATGTTTATCTCAAAAAATCGAGATTGGGTAAAAATTACAATTATCAAGTTCATACCGATGACTTGAGAATTTATCAATGGAGTGATTATGTGTATAAAAAGTATATCCACAGAAACGGGAGTGGAAATTATGACATAATCAAATGAATAGTGATTCCATACATAATCTTGGAGTAAAATCATCAATGAAGTATGCGTAAAGCCGAATGAGTGGAAATTGAAATTTCAAATTCCCTTATTGATTTGGTAACAAACAAAACATACACCCATGAAAGAAGTATCATAAAATTATGATGTAAATATAAATTAATTAATTTAAATTACACAATGAATACAAACATGGGCAGTACACACACCACATGTAATAAATAAGTGGTGAACAATGGAATTCTCACGGAATTAAAAGCGAGATAAGAAACCCCTTACTTTGTACATTTTCATTGGTCGATGGTAGGTTAACCACCTTTATAATGGTGAAATAATTGTTATTTAATTATAAAAGAATCATTTACATTAATATGATATCATATATGATCTTTTAACATTGATTTGTTAATAAAATCTTAGTATTATCGTCATTTCGGATATTAACTTACAAACTTTCCTTTATATTCTTTGTTACGTAATCCGTGTTTGTTATGGATAGGGTGTATCTTATTCATATCAAGAATTATATCAACTCCTTACACATTATTTTTAATCATCAAATGATAATTATACTTGAATGGATACAATAGAGAATAAATCTCGTCGCGTTTGTGGAGACGGTAGTCCGTACGTACGCACGAGCGACAATATCATTCTTTTGATGTTAAAATAATATATAATTGGATGTTATATAATACAGAAAGAATAATTATCATGTTATATTTATTATTTAAATGAATTACACATTATTATTATACCCATCCAAATAATAATTTATTGAATGACAATTACACCACGACGTGGAGATGGTAAGCCGTATGTACGCACGTTTGGTGACATGCCATTCAAAGGATGGATAGAATACTGAATATGGTTGTACAATATTTATAATAACATCAAAGTATATAGAATATACTGTAGTTATTATTTTAGAATAGAAATAACAAATGTAGAAGAAGTTGAAGAGGAAAGGAACTTGAAAGATGGTGGTGAAAACGTTACCTCTTCTTCGGGTTCTTCCTTTTGATTTGATCTAAAGGGCTCCTTAGGTTGGATTTCTGATCAAACTAAGGCCTCTAGATTGTAGTGAGGTAAGTTTAGAGAGTATATGGGCAGGGTATGGCCGAGCCAAAAGGCTTTGAATGTGTGAATTAGTGAGAAGAGGGAGTGCACTTTTATAAGACGGGTCAGGGCCACCTTTGGAAAAGCTAAAAATATTATTTTATAATAAATTCATATTCGGTTTATAATGGCTCCAAAGAGGATTATTTAAAGGTTAAGGTGGGTATGGGTCTCAAACCACTCAAACAATAGAATTTAGACAGATTTGGGTCATTATATTAACCTTATCTTTAAGTATTAACTCTTAGTTAATTAGTTTCACTTTTACAATGTCTCTTTGTATTTTTATATTATATGGTTAATAAACATACTATATACATCCAAGTGACCCCCAAGTGTTCCATTAATGATACACCTATCATGATATAAGTCTCTTGGCCGATCCTTAGATTTTTAAGAATTGAATATAAATTAATAATATAATATTTGTTTTAAAAACTCTTTTATGTCAATTTTGACACTGTTGGGTATTTTGTTTTTGATAAATTCATAACAGCATTATTACTTCGAACAAAATTTATATAATCAATCCTAATATGTCATATTAATATATAAAATTATTGGAATTCATAAAAAGTCTAAAATTACATTTATTTTGATAATTATAATATCAATTATTTTAATATTTCATTAATTGGGTAATTACTGCATCACCATTGTTTCATAAATAAATTAAATTATTTAATGTATAAAAATTATAAATAAAATACCATTATGTGGGAAATATTTTTATATTTCTAATGAATATTTACAATCGAATTTATCTTCTGTATAACCCTATATGAAAAATGTTTTAGTAAATAAACTTTAATTTTAACTCTTTCAACTCTTCTTTGAATTAAATAATAATAAATGTCCTAATCTAATACAAGTGGACCTAAATGATAATATTTTACTCATAAGGTTTTTTTTGGTCGATATACACTTGTCCAATAGAATTAGGACATGTGTTAGGGTAATATTAATATCATTTTTAACCTTAATTACCCTATTTACTTTTAAATGTGGTAAATAAAAGTAAAAAAGTTATTATTCACCAAAAATTATTTTCATCTCATTGAACCACATTTTACTCCTTGATATTAACCGTGTCTCTATGATTTTCGAAATTCCACTCACAAAAGCGGTAAAATCAAGTTTTATGAAAAATTTAGTTTTTTTAACTACCACTTAGTGGTTTCACAATTCATCAAAAAATGAAAGTTTCCAGAAAAATGTCAACAATTAGGCCTAAGCTATATTTGATATTATGAATTCAAAAATGATGTATATTTTACCAAATTCAAAATATATTAGTTGCATTAATTAATTTAAAAATTAATTCCCGTCGTCAAAACAAATAGCGTGTTTTTAAGAGATAATAACTATCAAAAGATTGACACTAGTTTATGTCTGGTTTAAATGTGAAATTACATCCAATGACCAACATTTTATTAAATGGTAAAAATATATTATAAATATACTTTAAAACCACTCAAATTAATAATTTATCACTATTAATTATTTCGATTAAAAAAGTTGATTTTAATTAAAATTTAGTAATTTTCACTATTCATCAAAATATGAAAGTTATTCGAAAAGTTCCAAAATTTCACCCTAAGATAATTTCGATATTACTAATCCAAAAATGAAGTCCATTTCGAAAGATAAAAATTATAAAATTTCAAAAAGCATGTATTACTATTCATAACGGCTAGTTTGATTGGTTGTGGTGTGTTAGAATCTCGAAGTTGCGTACAATGCACGTCATTGCATAATTCAAAGGGAAACGTACTGTGGAATCTTGGGGTGTTACATTCTCCCCTACTTCAATAAATTAAGTCCTCAAAATTTTTAAAATTGGGCTTGATAATATAATGGAAAGTCCCACATCGGAAAAAGAGTCAATAAAACTATCACTTTAAAAGAAAGGAAGAGAGGTATAAAGGTCACCCAAGATAACCCATACTAGGATTCCATGTTGGAAAACATGGATATGGACGATAAACTAAGTGTTGAGTTCTGATAGAGAGGGATAGAAAACATGATCAAGAGAAAGTTAACAATAAGAAAATCACAAAATTGTGTTGGGACAAACGGTCATTAGTCTCCCAGTAGGAAAACTAAACAGACAACATTTTTTTTAAGTTACATTACATAAGGATGAGGAATTCATTTACGATATTGACTTAGAACATAAAGAGATATACTTACTTTTTAAGTAGAGTTTCATTCTTTAATAAATTTTTACCACTAACTCATATTTTGAACAATTAGTATTCAAGAAGACTTGGTCACAATGAAAGAGCTAGAATAAACTTCTATAGAAATAAATGATCCATGTAGGATAAACTATATATTTACCTTGTCTTTAGAGATTTTTCAAAACCAAAATGGTTAGTATACTATCTGATGATCCCCCAAATGGATATTCCATTAGAGAAAAAAAACACTAATCTTAATTTCTAAAATTAAACCATCAATACCCCAAAGTTAAATAAATACCATTAAATAATCAATTGTCCTTAAAATCCTTCAATATAATCCAAACTAATTTTGAAACCCAAAACTTATAAGAATGTAGTCTTCCACGTTAAATTGTATCTCCAATTGACATTAATTACTCTTAAGGTCACATACGTAAAAGTAATTAACCTAATCATTTCCATAAATAAACCAAATCACTATAAATCCATAATAAAAACATAGATAAAAATCCACTATTACTCCTCAAATAAAATCCCATACTATTCTATTTTCCTTGGGCATATAGTGTTCACAACAAAGCGAACAACTTCCAAAATAACATTTATCACTTAATCACCAAATCATTTTCCTATACTAAGGGTATCCATTTGATAAGACATAAGATCCCAAATCAAATAATTATTGATCAATAAAATCATTTAACTAAAAATAACAGTCACACTAACCAGGGACTTCACGTAGTCCAGTGGTAGGTGATAAATCCCAATCTCACTTTGGTTGTGGGTTCGATTCCCACAGCTTTGTCCAACGCAACGGGTTGTCACGCGGTTTTCTTGTTGTCCTTTTTCAAAAACTATATTTTATAACATTACCAAAATGAGATAAATTCCTCCAAATAACCATAATATAATTTAACCACAAATCTTATCTCATACCTTTCATTTTCATTCCAAATTATAAAAACTTATAATTGCCTCAAACCCAATGATCATATAAAACCAAATGATTATTTATAACTATACCCACAAGAGAAAAGATAATTATTCCTCAAATATCATTCTCATATGGAAAACTGCAGGGTTAAAAATACAAGAGAAAATTATTCCAAAGTAAACCCATCAACAAGGAGCACTAATACTTTTTAAACATTTCTCCAGCCATTTATTCCCACATAGCTTCTTCTTTGACCAATAAAATATCCTATAGAATAGGGCATTCACTTGGGTAGTGGACACGTCCCCTATATTTATGGAAAATGACTGTAAATGGATTCTTGGGACCATTTTTATCTTCTTCCATAGTACTCTTCATTTTTCATCGGCAATTCTTCACATTATGTCCTTCCTTCCTGTACGTAAAGAATTTCTTTGTCCCATTGAGACACTTTCCTGTGTGTCTCCTTCCACATTTCCTACATGATGGAAATTGAGGATTACTTTCTCCATGGTCTCCACTGCTGGAGCTCTTATCATTCATCACCTTTCTCTTCTTTGTTGAGTCCGGGAATTGGTTAATATATATATTGTTGATCATATTTTTGGAAAATTGATTTAGAATAAAGACGATATCTTATACGCCTATCAACATTCCATTTTTCTGCTCATTTCCACCACCATTCCCACCTTGTACATCATTCTCAAAGTCACTATGACTTCCTTGGAATCCAGCCATTGACTAAAACCAGAATGAATTGTGTGAGTAACAGTAGTCATAAAATCATTTATAGATTAACATGTCACCATATTCTCAATTTGAAACACATTAGGATTAACCAAGGTCATTTACTCTCATCTTATATATATAATACTTAAAATCGATTTTTAAAGAAAATGTAAATTATCCTAAGCATATCCCTCTGGAGTGTCGTAACCAAGAGTTCAGCAAGACACGTTGTCGTGCACCAGTTCCCATTCGAGTCTAGCTCAAAGCGGTGTTTTTGGGTTTTACCTCTTGGTACATCTGTGCTAGAGCCGCCTCTACGTACTCGTATCCAGACAGAGATTTATTGCTCGGAAAACTCACAAAATCTCTAAAATACCAAAATTCTAGGAAGTTATTTTATACTAATCCTCAAAGTTCATCTTAGGTCTACGTGCTATAATCAGAGTTTATCTAAATATAGCTTCCAAGGTTTGTACTAAACATCCTCTGAAACCAATTATAACGCCCCGACCCTAGATACCCAGAGTCGGTGCATTATTACATAACATTGGCATGATCACAAAAAAGATCAAGTCTCGAAGGACCGATTAGTTTAGTAGCCTTGGAAACACTAGATATATTCATAAATTTTACATTACATCAATAAGTGAAAAACTACAACAACATATTGTCTTCATATCCTCTCATACTATCCCTGTAGGTCATTTATAAAATACTTCTTCACATCCTGAGAAAAATAAAACATTGAAAGGGGTGAGATCAGATGATCAGTAAGGATAACAATATAGAAGAAGCTTTCATAGATAAGCATAAACACTTAGGGCAATGTATGACTAAAACAAAAGCCTTTTAAACTTGAAAATCAGAATAATATGGCAATGATAAAATGAAATAATGTCATTTACTTACTCACATGGATATTCTACTAGTCGAATAATCACATGCAATATCAATAACCACTTTCATAAATATGGAATGCATAATGCCAGACTATCAAAACCACGTAGCCAAGGCCTCGTGCCAAGACTACAATTAAGATTTTCTCAAGGCCTCGTGCCAAGACTCTAGTTTGTCTCATGACACCTACCGATGCATCGAGGAGCTATAGCGGGCTCCACCCGTCACTTACTAAGTCCAATGCATTCCTCATATGAAAATTTTGAAACATAGCATAAACATTCGTATTAAAACTAGCATACGAAATGTCAATACTTATCCACAAACCATGAATGGTATAAAAATAGCACATCCACAGACAAACATAACAAATTCGATACAATATAAGAGATTTTATTGTATCATATTAACCTTAATCGAGAATAATGAAGGATATTGACATAGATGAAAATAATCATCAAAACTATTTGAGAGAAATATCCACCTTTCTCTTGAAATCATTTAAAAGTCACACTATTTGTCAAGAATCCATTTAAAAATAGATTTTTGAATCAAAGTGTCACATACCACTTTGAATTTTTTTTAATGAGTTTTAATTTTAAAACATTAATGTACATATAAATAAATATTTAAAACCATTTTTAAAACATGGACATTAATGAGAAAGATTTAGAAGAATAAGTTTTTAAAACATTTAAAAATGGTATTTTAGTTAGAGTTTCTAACCAAAAGAGAGACACTTGAATACAAATAATTGAGGTAATAAAAACTTTTTAAAATCATGAGAATAAAGGGATTCATGATATACTATGTCAAAGTACATTATATACACCACATAAAAGTGATTTGGTGTATAACAATAAAGAAGTCTCAATGGTATGTAAATTGAGATGAAATATCTCATTAAGGTCATATCCTTAGGGTAAGGATAAATCAACGACATAATTATGTGTGAAAAATATAAATACACTAAATATGATTGGATATTTAGTGTAAAACAATCAAAGGACATTCACACATATTCATGTAAAAACAACACCAATGAATTGGATGTTTATCTCAACAAATCAAGATTGAGTAAAAATTACTCTTATCAAGTTCATACCGATGACTTGAGAATTTATCAATGGAGTGATTATGTGTATAGAAAGTATATACACAGAAAGGGGAGTGGAAATTATGACATAATCAAAAAAATAGTGATTCCACACATAATCTTGGAGTAAAATAATCAATAAAGTATGCGTAAAGTTGAATGAGTGGAAATTGAAATTTAAACTTCCCTTATTGATTTGGTAACATACAAAACATAAACCCAAGAAAGAAGGATCATACAATGATTATGTAAATATTCATGAATTAATGTATATTACACAATGAATACAAACATGGGCAATACACACACCACATGTAATAAATAAGTGGTGAACAATGGAATTCTCACGGAATTAAAAGTGAGATAAGAAACCCCTTACTTTGAAATTTTTCCTTGGTCAATGGTAGGGTAACCTCCTGTATAATGTTGAAATAATTGTTATTAAATTATAAAATAATTATTTACAATAATATGATATCCTATATGATCTTTTAACATTGATTTGTTAATAATATCTTAGTATTATCGTCATTTCAGATGTTAACTTACTCGTTTTCCTTTATATTCTTTGTTACGTAAGCCGTGTTTGTTATGGATAGGTTGTATCTTATTCAGATACAGAATTATATGAAGTCCTTAAACATTATTTTTAATCATCAAATGAGAATTATACTTGAATGGATACAATGGAGAATGAATCTCATCGCGTTCGTGGAGACGGTAGTCCGTACGTACGCACGAGCGACAATATCATTATTTTGATGTTAAAATAATATATAATTGGATGTTATATCATATAGAAAGAATAATTATCATGTTATATTTATTATTTACATGAATTATACATCATTATTATACCCATCTAGACAATAATTTAGTGAATGACAATTACACCACGACGTGGAGACAGTAAGCCGTACGTACGCACGTATGGTGACATGCCATTCAAAGGATGGATAGAATACTGAATATGGATGTACCAATTTTATAATAACATCACAGTATATAGAAGATACCAGAGTTATTATTTTATAATAGAAATAACAAAGAAAGAAGAAGTTGAAGAGGAAAGGAACTTGAAAGAGGGTGGTGAAAACATTACCTCTTCTTCGGGTTCTTCCTTTTGATTTGATCTAAAGGGCTCCTTAGGTTGGATTTCTGATCAAAATAATGCCTCTAGGTTGTATTTAGGGAAGTTGAGAGAGTATTTGGGCAGGGTTGGGTCGAGAAAAAAGGCTTTGAATGTGTGAATTAGTGAGAAGGGGGAGTGCACTTTTATATGGGGGGTGAGGGGCACCTTTGGAAAAGCTAAAAATATTATTTTATAATAAATTCATATTCGGTTTCTAATTGCTCCAAAGTGGATTATTTAAATTTTAAGGTTGGTATGAGTCTAAAACCACTCAACCAATATAATTTAGACAGATTTGGTTCATTATATTGACCTTATCTTGAAGTATTAACTCTTAGTTAATTAGATTCACTTTTACAATGTCTCTTTGTATTTTTATATTATATGGTTAATAAACGTACTATATACATCCAAGAGACCCACAAGTGTTCTATTAATGATACACCTATCGTGATATAATTATCTTGGCCGAACCTTAGATTTTTAGGAATTGAATATAAATTAATAATATAATATTTGTTTTAAAAACTCTTTTATGTCAATTTTGACACTATTGGGTATTTTGTTTTTGATAAATTCATAAAAACATTATTAATTCGAAAAAAATTTATATAATCAATAATAATATTTCATATTAACCTATAAAATTGGTGGAATTCATAAAAAGTCTCAAATTACATTTATTTTGATATTTATAATATCAATTATTTTAATATTTTATTAATTACGTAATTATTGCATCACCATTGTGTCAGAAATAAATTAAATTATTTAATGTCTAAAAATTATAAATAAAATACCATTATGTATTAAATAGTTTTATATTTATAATGAATATTTAAAATCGAATTTATATTATGCATAACCCTGTATTAAATTTTTTTAGTAAATAAACTTTGATTTTAACTCTTTCAACTATTCTTTGAATTAAATAATAATAAATGTCCTAATCTAATACAAGTGGAACTAAATGATAATATTTTACTCCTAAGGTTGTTTTTGGTCGAGATACACTTGTCCAATAGAATTAGGACATGTGTTAGGGTAATGTTAATATCATTTTTACCCTTAATTACCCTATTTACTTTTAAACATGGTAAATAAAAGTAAAAAGTTACTATTCATCAAAAATTATTTTCATCTCATTGAACCACATTTTACTCTTTGATATTAACCATGTCTCTCAGATTTTCGAAATTCCGCTCACAGAAGCGGTAAAATTACGTTTTATGAAAAATTAGTTTTTTTAACTACCACATAGTGGTTTCACTATTCATCAAAAAATGAAAGTTTCCAGAAAAATACCAAAAATTAGGCCTAAGCTATATTTGATATTATGAATTCAAAAATGAAGTATTTTTTACCAAATTCAAAACATATCAGTTTCATTAATTAATTTAAAAATTAATTCTCGTCGTCAAAACAAATAGCGTGTTTTTATGAGATAATAACTATCAAAAGATTCACACTTGTTTATGTCTGGTTTAAATGTGAAATTACATCCAATGACCAAAATTGTATTAAATGGTAAAACTATATTCTAAATATACTTTAAAACCACTCAAATTACTAATTTATCACTATTAATTATTTCGATTAAAAAAGTTGTTTTTAATTAAAATTTAGTAATTCTCTCTATTCATCAAAATATGAAAGTTATCTGAAAAGTACCAAAATTTCACCCTAAGATAATTTCGATATTACGAATCCAAAAATGAAGTCCATTTCGAAAGATAAAATTTATAAAATTTCAAAAAGTATGTATTACTATTCATAATGGCTAGTTTGATTGGTTGTGGTGTGTTAGAATCTCGAAGTTGCGTACAATGCACACCATTGCATTATTCAAAGGGAAACGTACCGTGGAAGCTTAAGGTGTTACAATCTAAAAATATTTCCACAACTATGTTGAAGAAATAAATAAACAATTTATTTATCAATTCCATGAATATTTCATGAGCATTAGTGAGTCCAAATGTCATCATTGTAAACTTTTAGTGCTAGTACCATGTACAAAAAAAAGAAGTATTTGTGATATCCTCATTCTTTACCTTTATTTGATATTATCCCAACTAAAGATCTACGATAGAGAAATGATGGGATCCACATAGTTGATCAAATAATTCATAAATATATGGTTGATGATACTTTTTATTTATCATGATATTTTTGAGCTCATGATAATCAATTAAGAAGTTCATTGGCTCATCATTTTTCTTAACGAAGAGGACAGGTGCACCCCGAGGTGAAGCGCTTGGGCGTATGAATCCTTTTTCTAGATTTTCATATAACTTATTAATCAACTCCTCATGTTCAAAAACAACCATTCTATATGGATTATTAGATATTGGTAAATATCTGGGAATAATATTGATTTAAAATTCAAACTCTCTACTAAAAGTAATTTTATATAATTATTTAGGAAACATATAAGTGAATTCCATTACAATGGTAATGTCGTCGAGGATGATTTTTTATTTAGACTCAATCATTTGAGATAGATATGATTTCTAATATTTAAATAATATTAACTATTTATATGATTATTCTAAATCAAATTCATTATCCTCCTTACACATTTATAGTAATGGAGGAAGATTCCTGATATGGTGGGTGATTTCATTCTCTTAGTAATCTATGTTGGATCTATATAAGGAAAGGAATCCCATAATAATAATTGTATAAAATTTCAATATAGTGTTTTACAAGGTTATCTAGGAAGTTAATCCCATAAATTTTGATAGGTGAGGAGTTATAAATATTGGATGAAATGATTTCCACATTTTCTATTTCACTGATAGCTCTATGTTGATGATTTTTAGTAGTGTTTTAATAATTCTAATAAACATGCATGATATGAAAGAATGAAAAAAACTTGAATCAAAAAGTAAATTTTATATCCATGAATGAATAACTATTGTACAATTCACAACATTATTTTTGAGATCCACCTCAACAGTTCTGATGACATAATCTCATTTTTTGTACTTTTGAGATTGTAGGCATTGATTACCTCTCACAACCCGTGTATTAGGGCATTGGATCACATAATGATTGTGTTGCGTGAAATTGAGAATATATATTTTTGTTTGATTATTGACTACATAATTCATTTCATCTATCTCATTGGTTATTTTTTCCCATTGGAAGTCAATTTTTATGTTCCCTTACATCCCACACCTAAAATATTTCCTCAACCCCTTTAGGTAATTTCTAGGATACTTTTTTTCACACATTTAACTAGTGGGATGTTGTGATTTCATTCCACCATTATATTTATCCAGAATACCACTAGAATTAATTTCTATTTTCTTATTCTTATCACCATGATAATCTTGAGGTTCACAGCTCTCTATTTTGACCTTAAAGGAACATCAGTTAATTTCCTCATAGTTGTAAACGTATTGAATTTCCAAGGATTTTTGTAGACTCATCATCATCCCACCTAAGAAGACCTAAACATTAATTTCATGGGTAATGACATAGGCAATGGAACCCACATGTATTGTCCAGATAGGGATGAATTAACATGGAAACCACTGAATATATACTTTAAAAAAATTAAGTATGTTATCTTATTTTTAATATTATACCTATGGATTTTGATAATGTTTTTCATCCTAATCCCAAAAATAACTACACCTTCCTATGATACCAACACTGAGAACCCATATTTTATTATACTTTATTTCATAAATTATTACATGATGGTACACATAAAACTATAACATAATATCATGGAGCCTATTTTATTTGGTAAATTAGGTATATAATAAATTAAATTTAAACGTGGATTTAACAACATTATTGAAAAATTTAATAACATTCTCTTAAAATTCAATTATTCTTCTAAAACTATACTGGATAACCTGGGGATGTACATAAGAAATGGGTGAGCAACAAATCCCAGTAAGTTAATAAAAAATAATATCATAAGGTAATTAAATAAATGTGATCCAATAGGCATATCAAGTTAACATAAGAGAAATGATAATCATGATCTTGAATAATGAATCATTATATCACATGAGGGCATAAAAGAAACGTGGGAATGTAGTGAAAAAATAAATAACATCACAAACAAAAGTCAAGGATAACTACAAATACAAAATAATGTGGTTGATGTAGTCTCATAATAGATTAGTTATACTCCCTAATCATATACAATATTTCTATTTTTACGTAAACATTTCCTAACTCATTGGAACACTCTCTAGGTGAACACATCAAAATATGTAAATACTCATGTGTGCCACATAGATCATTAAACATAAAGACATATTTAATCACATTTAATCACATGATCATGAATTTTTGGTTACATACAAAGATTCCCCAATCAACTCAGGATATGTATAACTAGGTGAATACCATTGAGTGGAAGTGGTGATGGGTATTCCAATACAAAATTTTTCTATGGAAACATTGTAGGATAATTTCGACAGCAAAACATTGGTACATAATGATTAATGGTAGATATTACTGAGAGATAAGGGGTATCTCATAAATTTTAAATAATAATTAAATTAAGATGTTTGTTTTATAATATATCCCAACAAGAGAAAATGAAAAAAAGGAAGAACATAAAGGGGGTTTTATAATAAATAGGAGAAGGAGGGGATCCCATACCTTGAGAGGGTGCTTCTAAAACCATAGGAGGATATTCATTAGATAATAGGAGAACATTGGGAGGGAACTAATGAGGGAATTGAAGATTAATTTCACTATAAATGAGTTTTTAGTTAAGATAAATATGATTTTCCATGTTTTTAAATAGAAAAATAGATTATTTTTCTCTATTAATTTCCAAAAATAGGTTTTGGACTCTATATGATAAAGTAATCAAAAACACAAACCACCCCATGTTTTTCCTATGTTTTTCTAAAAGATAGAGTGGATTTAAATATTTTCATGATTAAGTACCTTGATCATTTAAATAATAACATTGGTGATGTCTACTTGATTCATGTTTACAAAGAATTTATTTTAAAACATTAAAATTTAATATATATTTGGATGGATTAATTAAGGATTTATAAAAAAATATAACAACAAAAAAATAGATAATTTAAAATGGAAGAAAATATTTTTTCATGGATATAGTTTATGAAATATATTATATAACTTTTTCACCATTATTATGTCATAATAAACACCGAATATTTGTACAGTATTTGATTTTAACAAAAAAAATTGGTTGTCTCTGAAAATTTTGAAAATTCTACCATTGGATAATTTCAACATGAAGATTTCAAAAAAAATATTTATTTTATAAAAAAAAATTATCTATAAATGAAACTTTACAATTTTAAATGAAAATTTATTTTTATTGAAAAATACTAGTTTTTTTACAATATGAATTTTCTAACCCTTTTAAAAAATACATTTCACTTCATAAAATTAAATAATCAATTAAATTTAATAAATAAAATTTATTAAAATGAATTTATTAAATTATAATTTATTTCAAAAATTATTAAATTCATAAAAAAGAGTGTCTTTAGTAAAACTATATATTTCTATAAAATACTATTTGTGTTTCATCGTATCAGAAACTAATTTTTATAAAACTCATTATTTTTCTATTTAAAATTTATTATTAAAAAGGAAAAATAATCATTGATTTATAAAAAAATAAAATATAAAAATTTATACTATTAGGGTACAGATATATGGCCCTTTATTACAATAGTGAATAACCTAAGGGTAAGGCTTCCAATGGTGAGATTTTGATGGGGGTTTTTAGTGAACATGGTTCGGTTGTAATCTCATTGAGCTTGAAATTTTCCCATAAACTGCTTCATTTGTATAGATGTTGAACCTTGGATTAGACTTGGTAAATAGAAAATCCTAGGGGTTTTATCTCCCTAGGAAGCTCTGATAAATGGTATTCATAGGGTATGATTGTACAATTTGAGGCCAATAATTCTTCCATCTGTGTCAATTGGACTTTATCACAAACCTTTATATTCAATAGTCACATGATCAATGTCCAACATCTATATTATCAATTTCAATTATTATTAATGTAATTTTAAATTTTATTGGCCATATAAATATTCAAAATATCCAAAGTTGTGTGTTTTTTATATAAATTAATTTCTTAATAAGTTATATACTCATTTAAAAATGGAATTTCATTTATTTGGTTTATTACCCACAGTGCCCATATCAAAGTGGGAGGATATCATGATAAAATTTGTAATGGGATTACTCAGGCCCATGATGATCTCTGACTCTATATGGGTGATTATCAATCAGTAAATGAATGTTTCTGATCGCTTTCCAATCCATGAGATGCACACAATGTATGTCCTATGATAGATATATATTCTTGTGAGATTAGACACTTGCATGGAGTTACCTTGATAATTTTATCTTACATAGACACATGTTTGACATCATGATTTTGTATGTCCATAAAAAAGGCCTTAGGGACTCATCCTAGATTAATCATATAGTACTATCCATGAACAGATATAAAATCATAGTATTATATTCATATATTATAGGATATGTTTCATTATTAGGTGTTATACCACAGTGTGCCCTGGGATAATCATATATCCTTGGTTAAGTGTGAATAAAATAATATTTTCAAGGTTTTGATTCATATGGAACCTTGTAGGGATCTCTATGGTAGGACATGTCATTCACCACTTTGTTGGCATGCGAATGGCAAGGAAGATGTTGGGGGTGTAGTATAATATAAGAGACCCCTGAAAGAGTGAAATAGATTCGAAAGTAGTTAACCACAGCTTAGAGTAGTCATAATTTTTATACTAACCACAGGAGGATACCACTAGATTTTCCTATTAGTTTCCATTTTTTCTGAGAGTGAATACATGGTTAGGCCACTGACATTTGTGTAATCAAGGGAAGAAATCTACACATTACGTTTGACACTTTTAGATCACTCAATAGATTGGTAGAGTGGTTTAGGTCTTGATCGTCCTTCATGTTACCAAGGTATACATGATGTGATTCATGTTTCTTAGCTCTAGAGATGAATTTTATATTCCACACATGTCATCAACTATGAGGCTCTTAAGATAGATTTTGATTCATTCTGTGGGTATCACCTAGTGCAGATTATAGACTAGAGTGAGAAATTCCAATGAAAGAAGACAATACCACTTTTCTATATCCTTTGGCTTCACAGATGATTCCAGGAGGAAACATTAGTGTGGGGGGGATAAAGTTCAATATCAATGGCCTATGTTATTTGGGTAAGACTGTTGAAGGTTCTTCTAGAGGCTTATAATTCATTAAAGGGGGATAATTGTAACAACCTCACTAAATTCAATGTATGAGATGTTTAATTTTTTTAAGATTCCAAATTCTTAGAATGTTTTTTCTTTATTATAAGTGTTTATTTTGGGAAAACATTGTGTATAAGGTTGTATTTGTTGTCAATAGTTGTCAATGAAGATAAAAATATAAGAGATCAATAAAAAATCTAATGAAATGTAGGAATGGTGAAGTATCATCTATCTGAGGATGATTGAAGAAGAATGAGGATTCAATGAAGGCCATGAAATTATTCATGATTTCATGAGAACCATGCAATAGATTACTTGAAGTATATAATCATATGATTTAAATGAAGTAGTGAATGATGGGTGAAGAAGAAGAGAGAGTGTGGAAGGGCTTGGAATTCTGAGATGGCCATGCATTTTACATTATGTCTAAATCAGACGATGATTTTCTGATTAGTATTTCACAAATATAAATAGTCAAGATAACTTATGAAGCAATCCATATTATGTGAAAGGGGAATAAAGGTTTTCCCATTCATATACAGTTTTGATTGGAATGAAAGATTGTCGTGGAAGATAGGGAAGCTATAACACTTCCATGGGAACTCTGAAAATGCTAAACATAGTCTATCGAAGGTTATATGCCACAATAGTGGAGTATGTAATTAAATAAGAAGAGTTTTTGAAGAATCCAAATCACAAAAAAAGCATGAATTTTATGGTCGAAGCATATATTGAAGGTGGCGATGTTCTCCAATGTTTGCCAAATTTTGGGGCCTGAAATCGGAAGATAAAGAAATGTGTTTTTGGTAGAGAAAGTCACGTGATAATCAAAAGGGGGTTTTAATAGTTGCTCTAAATTGATGTTTCAAGATTAGAACATCCAATTTTGTCAATGTCGTAGAGGGCACAAAAAATTGGGTAAAGTGTGTGAAAAATGTGGTTGCGCATTGATTGGTTTTGCACGCAATATGGTACGTTGTTTACAATATAGTTCTCAATAGGTGTTTTGATATCATAATGGAGAAAAATGGAAAAGGAATAAAGTGCATGAAAAACTCAATAATGTTCATGAAATATAATGTTGTGTGAAATATTTTTTACATGCATGAAGAGGGTTTTACATGAAGATTCGTGTTTTTCCACCCAGGATGAAAATGCCTATAAATACAAAGTGACCCCCTCTCATTTTAAAGAGAGGATCAACACTTAGTAAAATATTGGTCTCTGACGCGTGGAAAAATTGAATTATATAGTGGTGTGCGAAAAGAAGAAGTGTTGCGCATAAAAAAATGTATTGTGAAAAAGGGAAGTTCTGTGTGGAAAAGTACAGTTGCATGAAAAGGCTTTTTTGTGCCAAAAGGTTTCTTTATGAAAGGATTGAATTTTATGCGCACGACACCTAGAAGGGTGAATGAAAATTTTGGGGGTCCCACCGGCCTTTGATGGGTGATTATCACTCTCAAACCATCTCTGTGATTAAGGAAGTACCCTGAGCCATTCGGTTTTACGAAGTGAAGTAGTACCGCACACACACAACTGGTGTATAACACCCTCGTTGTGATTTGAGAGGAGAATAAGAACAATAAGTGAAACTAAACTTAGATCTGTACAGAAAGAAGGAAGTATACTGATACTCTTAGGTGTCAGAATTTTGAATTATAGGAAGAGAATAAGAAGAAGAAGAAGAGAGTGTGCCCAACTAAATATTGAGAATTATTCAGGGTAGTAAAATTGTGAGGATGCTTTGATGAGATTTTCTTCATTTCTTGAACAATCCCATAGGATTTTGTGATTCTGGCCATGAAGAGAAGAAGGAGAATTATTGCATTTATTTATTGCACTAAAGGAGAATATTGAATACAAAAATGATCAATTTAGGACTCTAATGCAAGAAATGTATTATGTGGAAATAAATACAAAGACTTCCTTTATTATATATTGAAGAGACCTTCACATTTATAAACTGAGTGGGACTTTACCCAAAATAGTGAGCTAGGGGGAGCCAATGGGAGTGACTCGAGGGAAGTAGTGAGAAATCCCTAAACATTTAGTCAGTGAGCCTGAGACAGAGAGAATATACCTAAACCTATGTAATCCACAATTAGTAAAGAATAGTGGAGTTAGGTATGATGGACAACCTATCAGTGTATGTTCCTTGGATGTAGGCCTTAGTGTTAAACAAAGTAAAAAATGTTGTTCTAACCTTCTACATGTGAATTTTTTAATTACTTCACATATTCATCATATACATTTAAACAAGTTCCTACCAACATGGGAATAAGATCTAATAAAGTAGAGAAAAAGTTGGCACCCCGATTCACCCCCCCCCCCCCCCCTCTTAGGGAGGTCTAGGGTCCTTTAGTTTATAGGTTATTTTTTATTAATTAATGTTTCAGAAATAAGTGGTTATATTTATTATAGGATTGTTATATTTATAATGGATATTAAACTTCCACAAGCTAGTTGGTTGAATCCACAAACCACCATGGGGTGTTTTTGTGAGTCTACAAGAATATATAGACCCTAAGATCCTATAGATGATGTCAGAAGATCTAAGGAGGTTTTTACTAGAACACTGACTCGTCAGTGCAGTCTAGATGGATGTGCATTAAAATCAATCCATATTTATTAATTACCCCTCATTTTTACAACCTTTATTTCCCTATTCCAACCCTAAACACATTATTCCGGATTTGATAACACCTATCTCGATTCTTGTCTTCCCATTAATCTCCCCTTAGATATTCAAAATTGGAACGACCTGGTGACTCTAGAATGGTATGTGTTCTTTATATTTACAAAAAATCTCTATTATACCATGAGATATGTTCATGGATTATTTTTTCAAAACTATGAATTCCATGATCAATTTATGATGAATTCTTCCCTTATTAATTGATTAAGAAAAAATCTAACTAGTTCATGACATCCCTGATCAGATCAAGATCTACCATCTATTATGGAAATTATATGGGAATGTGTCTATAAAAAATACTCCTATACATGGTCTTGATTGAATAATAATGATAAATTGTTATTTAGTTGATTATGCATTGGTATATTGGTGGAGGTTTTGATGTGTCAATGACATTCCATAATCTATAGCTATAAATATCATAAACGATGGATGTTTCTGGATAAGTTATTTTTTATAGATAATCTTGAGACTCTATTATTATTAAATCCCATGTTGGTTATAAATTTTTTATGATAGTTGGATGGTGGATCAATTATCATTAGCTATAATTAGGGTTCTATTTTATAATTGATGAGGAATTCATGACTTGTTCCTGAATTTCCAATGGATTAAATGAATTGGTGACCTCTCCTTTGACATGTCTTAGAATTTATTCTTTTGAACAACTTCAAGAGGTGAGTAATTTTATAAATACCTTCTTGTCATATAATCTATTCAGATATATCTTTTAATCTCCATTCTTTCAAAATTAGAACATGAGATATGAATCCTTGATGTACGAGCTTTTTCCCTGTGGGTATGTAATGTGGTTAAGGCATCAATAAATTAAAAAAATTGGATTTATTCATCAACAACCTTGAGTAAAGATGTTACCTACCATTTTAGGAACATTTACACTCTTTTTAGCTGATTTCATATTGTTATGTAATAGCTTATTAATCATTATTAATGGTGATTTATTATGAGTGTGTATAGCCATGAGACCCATATATGATTCTTGATTCCATGAGTGTTGTTAGAGTATATTTTTTCTAAGATTATTATTGATCACATATTGGATATGTTTCTAATATATTATCATGATTACATGTTATGACTCTACGTACTTTTTTATACCCTTTTGTGAATAATTACCTTTCCTTCAGTGACGTTTCTTTAGGTACTTGAAACAAGTCATATGTTATGATATGATTATCCCTTGGAGAGGCAGTGCACATGAAATGAAACTATAATTTAAATGGGCTAGAACATAGGACATTAATTCCTATTGAATACCAAGAATTAGGTCTACTTTATTCCTAGTGGATGTCATGATCCATGTATGCATGATGTCTAGATGATGTCATGTAGCACATTCCCTTGATGCCGAGTGGATGCAGAGTGGTATGTACACCTGATTCCTAGAGAACATTAAGTAAAAAGTCCACTTGATGTCTTTTTTAACCACAATTTATACATGTTCATGAGCCTTGTGGCTAATAATTGATCATTTATGCATTTATGAATACCCTACAAACATGGAGTCAAGGAAGGTATGATCCAGACTCATGGAGGATTAAATAGGACATAGGTGCTCATAACATTATTTTTTATGCTTGTTTGTTCATTATTTTAATATGTAAAAGACCAATAATATATGTCCATGTTTTTTAGGGATGCATTGTTGGTGTCCAAATTGGTTTTATTACACACACCCTACACGAAAATATCGATGCATGTGAAAAAATTATGTATAGGGATCCAGGTAAGGGAAAGGGTCTCATGGTTGATGTTTGATAAAAAGAGAGGGTCATGTTGTATTATCTTGTTGTATTCTAAATAATTCCATAGTGTACCATTAATTTATGGTTTTTACTATATAATCTGGTTTGGCATGCCACATTGGGAGCTCGATTATTTATTTGTATGACTTGTGTTCCATCCATTATTACACAATTATATTTTAGACTTCTTCTTGATTTTATTATTATTATATTATAATTATTATATTTTTTTAGTGTATGTATATGAATATTGAAGGGTATAGGATTTCAAATTATAGTTTTTATACCCTCACAGCTAGTTAGTAACCTCTTGTGTATGGAGAGACATGCATGAGATATTATGCTTATTTGTCTCAAACCTAATGGTTCAGGTAAATGGGTATCATTATATATTTGTTTTTATAACTATTGACATTATTTAGTCAATAATGAACTATTATTTTTTCATAATTAATCAGATAACCTCAAATAAATGGCTGAACTATTGATTAACTGGAACAGTCAATTTTTTTGGAACATTTTCGAGACTTGAAATATGTTATTCCCTTTCCTGTTATGACAAGTTGCCTTTTGAATTGAATTATAATATCATTTTTAAATTTCATAGAATGATATCCTATTTACCCAATGCGAGAAATTATTACTAAATCATCCTAGTTTAATTTTTTGTGATTATATTCTAGATTTTTTAAAACCTTTATTAGACATATTATATTGAGTAGTCTTCAGATGATAATATTGAAATATTTTATTAAAACCCTTCTTAGAAGTATTCTATTTCTCATGAGACTTGATATGACATGAATTTTTTATCATTCAAGATGTATCACAAGAATGTATTTTTGAATTTAAGATAAAACATGGTTTTGGATATTTAAAGTTTGAAATATCTATGAAATAACTATCATAATTATTGATATTTCACTTCAAATTTCAAAAAATTGACATGAATAATTTTCCCCTCCCATTTTTTAATGAATTCAGTTTTTTAGTATTGATCCATTTATATGTTGTAAGAACATGTCTTGGATTTACTTTATGAATGTAATTTTTTGTCTATTATTTTAGAATTTTGTAAAAATGTAATCATGCTTCGTGATAACTGTTAATAATCTGAACGTTTTCCAATCAAAAAATTTGTTTCATATTCCAATAATGGTTCAATGAATTATTATTAAATATTGATTATAAATACATATATATATATATATATTGAACATAAAAATGTGAATTTTATGTCATTTTTTGCCTTTCTTCTCATAATATGTAACTTACAGATGTTTGAATTTAATTATAAGGATGGATTTAAAAAAATCTCCATGTTATTGGAAAATGATATACCTTCTTGAGGTAACCAGTTGAGACATGAAACTTATTACATGATTGAACATGTTCATCTAGGGTTGAAAAATTTTATATTACTAATATAACAATGACTTACATGATAATACATGTGTATTTTACTATGGGAGCATGTCTAAATTTGAAAAAAATTATACATGTTGTAATAAAATTAATAGAATATAATTATTGAGGGTGTATAATTTTTATTATGTTGCAATTAAAATATGAAATCCTATTACGTACTGATCATGTTATATTTATATATGGATGAAAAATTGTGTTACCCTTATTATAGTGTATAAGTATGTTTTATTAAATAATTAAACGATTAAATAATGGTTATTTTGATCATAAAAAACATGACACATAGTAATATAACATGTTCAGTTTTATTTTTTGATATATAAGCATGTGTTATTTTGAAATCTAAAAGCATGTCACTTATGTGATTAAATTTTTAGAAAAGTTTAATTTGGTAAAGGATAAAATAATTTCCTAGAACATAGCCTGTGAAGTTTTATTTATTTATTCTATTTAAATCATGTTTACTTAGAGATGAAATATTTAACTTAATAACAAAAATCCTGATTCTTAGTACCAAAGCGTGTTAGGTTTCCATCTTTGACTAGGTTTTATGTTGGATATACATAAATGTAAGGCAGTATAATTTTTTTAAAAATGAATTTGGAATGTCAATTTCCTTTTTTATTGTTTGTTCACATTGAAGTGTTGATATTCCTTTTTTATTTTTATTTTCAATTTACAAAATGATGTTTTATAAGATGTTTAATAAGAATGTCTTTCATAATGAAGCTTAATACATGAACCCATTGAATTTTTTAACATTGAGACCATGTGATATTTGTGATTATGTTTCTTACTATTGTGAACATGTACCCCAACTATGGTTAGGTTTTTTTCTATGGCTGTATTAATGGAATCACAAACCTCTCATAAAAGTTAAACTACTTAAATTTAGTAATAAAATGGTTGTTTGAAATATCATGAAATTTATAAAGATTAATTTTCTTTCCACACATAAATTGTTATAAATAATTGAATGGTTTATATATATTTTTATGTTGTTTGGTTGTGAATTATGGTGTGTGGTTGTAATGTGTTATGGCTTCAAGTGTATGAAGAGTGGTATCCCCTTACGTAGTAGTACATGTCATATTTATAGAAAATTTTAAAATAATGAAGGTTATTTTCGGTTACCCAAAGGAGATAATATCATGATGGGTTGGGTGGATTCCCATGATTTGTGTACTAAATAAAGAGTTACATAATTATTGTGGTAATTGTTTTCTTAGTCTATATAGTGGTTAAAATAATGGTGTTAATGGTTATTTGGAATATAGTTGGTTTGGGGATGATTAGAGATAGTTCTAAGTTGTTCATGATAGAGGATAGTTTGGTGGTTGTGTGGGGTGTGGGGTGTTTTGTAGGAGAATTTTCCTAGATTGTTATGTTTTTTTATTTCCCAATGTTCCTTTGTGTTGATTGTAGAGATTTTTTGGTTTATGAAAAACTTTTTATTTCCAAGTTTAAATATATTGCATTGAAACACCATCAAGGTTTTGGTTATGGAAAGGAAAAGGGTTCATGGTATAGAGCCCTGTTTAAATTAAAAAGGTAAGAAGTTCCAAATTTCTTCAGTCAGCCCTCCATCCCTAATTTTCTTTATTAGTTAGAGTATGTTGATGTTTATTTTTAGTAGTTGAAAACCCTAGATGAATTGTGTATTTACTAGGTTGTTGGATTGTTTCCAAAGGAATATTGAATGTGGTGGGAGATGATGTGGGGTGATCTGAGAGAGTCAGCAAGGTTCAAGAAAGGTTTCATTTCTTGAGTGTAGATGTGTGATTATTTGAATGAGGTTTCGAGTGAATAAAGTGAGGTGGTCAAATAAGGGTAGGGTGTGTCTTGGAGCTTTGGTGTTGAGTGGTTTGAGATGTCCTATTAATAAAGTGATGATTTGATTCTAGTGTGATGTTGTGGGAACATTTTAGTATAAATATCTCAATGTTTAACATGTTGTTCCATATTTGCTGGAGGGTTAAGAAAGGGTGAAAATCTTTACTGAGTTTTCATCCATTAACTAAAACCTTATTTTGAAATTGTGGTGGATAAGGAAGCCGAAATGTGATGTCGTGTATTTATGTTCTTGTTGTGTTGCCTTGTGTGATGTGTGGGGATATTTTGGACATTTTACTGGTGATGGAGTTCATCGGTTTCAAGGAATATTGTGGTATAATTTAGGCAATATTGGTTTGTCATAGGAAGTGACCAGGGTTATAATAAAACATTTGATTTATATGGTTGTTATGATGAGTTTTTTGTCTTATAGTGATGGATTGGTATATTTTTTAGTGTGGAATTTGTTGATGTGGGTTGGATGAATTGGGGTGTGGTGTGGTTATTCTAGTTTACCAGTAATACATAAAATTTGTAACACCCCATGTTTTTATGGACCTTTGTATTAATAAATTAAATTTTCATTGATGTATTTCATTTCACTGAGTCAAAAAATACTTTCACATGGAACTAACTCGGTGTAAATTACATGGAACATCAACATGGAATACATTAAATATGAAATCAACTTTATCAATGTTACACAAAAAAAACAGACTTGGCGTACGTTATAAGGAACACCGATATTTCTATGAAACAAAATTTTATTATTATAATTATTTATATGATATAATTATGAACTTGTCGTTATGTTTAGAAATATTAATAGTAATAACTAATTTTTAAATATTATTTATAGTTGTTTTATATAAATAAAATATATTTATAATGAAAGGTATAATTTTTGGTAATGTCTTTATATGTTTAAAAATAATATTTTCTCAAATGAACTCCAATTAATTTTATTATGTGAAAAAAAAGTAAAATTTGATTTATAGACATATAAAAAATTTAACTTGATAAAATAATCTTAATTTTTTAATTTATAATGTTTAAATTGTATTAGGGATAATTTTTGAGAGTTTTTTATGAAACATCATTTTTGGTTGAATATTGAAAGTTACTAGATTTTATTCAAAAATGCCATCTCGTCTAATTTATTTATATTTTTAAATTATATTTTAAATTTTTTTCAGGTTTCATTATATAATATTTTTTTAAATTAATACAATTTAGTCCATTAATTAAAGTTTCACTTTGAAATTTGGTACAAAAATTTAATAAACTTTTGAATAACTTTAATTTTAAAACCCGCATTGTTGATCCGACTGCAATATTAATTTTAAATTAATCTCTACCACATATATGAATAGAATTTGGAAAAATTGATTCCATATTTAGAATCATAATAATATACAGTTTCTAATAAGTTCAAATTAGTTTCTGATCAAAATTCTTAGTAAATTTAATTAAAATTAATTACATCAATTAAGGTAAAATTAAGCTTAAATAAAGACAAAACTTTAAATTTAAGACCCAAATGGACCTAAACACTTGTCCAAGAGATATATTCTCTCCATATATCAACCCTATAATCCATTTTCTCAAATATTTTTGATTATTTGATCTACTTGAAATGTGAAAAACATGTATGGAATTATTTTTTAAAAATATTACAAGAGTGCAACTCTTTCTCCGCTATAAAGGGGCCTCCTATACTATACTTATTTACACATCTCAATACACTTAGGTTAGGGAAATAGATACAAAAATATCATCCCAAAAATCCTCCCATAATTTTATAATCCTCTCCTTGGGCAGAAATCACTCAAGAACAGTCTTTAATTTTTATCCTATATTTATTCGAGATATTTTCATGTATTATTTCCATTTTTTCACACTTTTTAACATATGATAATTTTTTTATATAAAATTTAACAATATCTCTCTTCAGTCAGAAATTAGCTGTTTTCTAATACTATGTTTTAAAAAATATTTTCAAATGCTTATTGAAGCCCATTTTCAAGGAAAAAGCATTCTAAAAACGTTTTCTGGTTTTAAATGATATTATTAATAGTTTTCAAATCTATTTTCAAATAAAGAGGATTTTAGAATATTTTGATTTTCAAAAATCATTTTTCAATATAGAAAGGATATTTTCCTCAAGAAATGTTTTTAAAAGACCTTTCAAAATTATTTCCCCTCTAAGATAAAATCCATTAGTGTGACTCATTCCTTTATAGGGAAATTATTCAATTTATTCATTCAAATTATTTATCTAAAAGGATTATGTTTTTATGGTATGAAATTTATGCACTTTTTTCTATTTCATGTGTTATATTCTTTTGAAACTGGAATATTTTCACCAGTTATGTTTATTATGAAAATATGATGAAACCTCTATTTTCCACAGGTTATGATATGATAACATGTTTATAATATGATTAAACGTCATTGGTTATGATATCATTAATTATGATCCTATGTAAAATGATTATATGATTTCACTATGATATAGGTGGGACATGTTTCTCCCTCAAAGGTTTTGGGTAAATTTTCATATCACATGAGATAGACTATGATGGCCTTGTAAATGAACCATCACTACTAAGATGTCCATGAGAGTGAACCATGATTTCCAAGATGGTATTAGGAGTAAACTCATGCTAATAAAATGGCCATGGGAGTGAACCATGACTACCAAGATGGTATGGGTGTGAAATCATACTAACATTATGGTCTTGGAAATTATGTCATGGCTACTATGGAAATAATATTATCTACTTATATGTCTACAAAAATTCCATGTTTTATTCCTATGTTATTCTTTCATGGATTATGTTCATTATTTCCTTATGATTAATTTATTATGAACATTAATTATTTGTGCCATTATTAATCTTTATGATCTTTGATATATCGGGTATGATCTTTTATTTTCATGATCATGTTTTCACACCATTATGCTCTTTATTAGGCTTACGTATCTCTCATGTTTACCCTTACCGAGCAACTAATATTTCCCCTTTTCAAGTTTCCATCCCCCAATTCATGAAGATATATATTTTATTTGATGATTCCAATAAGGTTTCTAGTCAAGAATAACCTGGTGGGAGATTATGTAGCTCATTTATGTACTAGTTTTTATGTCCCTTTTTTTCAAATGCATTATACTAGTACGGTATTTGGGTGTTCGATTGTATAATGTTTTAAGTATTCCATAAAACTTATGTGATGTTAATGTAGGAATATATATGGTCTATGTAGTTTGTATCAGATCCAGGTATTAATGGTTTAGTTACCCTTTGGAAGTTGGGATGAGAACAGTTATTGATAACCCTAAGGACTTGTATTGGGATAAGTCTAAGGATAATGAAAAGTGTTGGATTATTTCCTGGAATATTGGTAAAGGATAGAGTTAGTGGTTTCATAGAAATAATTCCTTTTTTGGATAATACAAGTGGAATTGGCTCTATAATTGATATAACTAGAGGTAAAAACTCCGAAAATATGTTTTAGGCCTGACTTGGGGTAATATGGTACTTGAAAATGGACCTTGTTTCACACTTGGTTTGACACTCTTGGGGGATATTCTTTGGGAAATAAAAAACTCTTCACAAACCATTATGAAGGATATTAATATAATTTGGCTATTAATAACCTATTATAAACCTAAGGTGTCATATATTAAGGTATTTTTCATATCTTATACATCGTATAAATTACTTCTAAAGATTCTATGGTTCCTAACTGTGATAATTGTTTCTTACTCTATGATTTTTTGTTTTAGTCATTGGATAGAACCTAAAAAAAACCACATTAATAATGATTGTGAAGGACAATAAAATGATTTTAATCTTGATCAACCAAATTAAAATGGATATGGAATGTAAAATCTTCTTTTTATGATCACAAATATTTCTCAACATATGAATCCCAGTATACTCCCAAATGAGAAAATTAAGGAACAAAATTCGGTTGGGTCCTTCATGAGCCAATGACCACATTATTTCAGTGGGTCTTCTAATCGAAATGTTTCTTAATAATGGATCAGTACGACTGAAAATATATTTACCATCCATTATTTCTCGGAACATGATAATTTCATTCTGTTTTTATCATTTATATGGTGAAGCAGGAAAGTAGTGGACTCTAATTAAGAATACGAGGAATCAAGATGAAATTTAATCCAAGAAATTGGATGAGTTCAAGGACTTATTTTTCAATAAGTAATTTCCTAGGATTATTCATTACCATATGTAGAAATATTTACTTGTGTTTAAGGAAAGGGATTATGATTCTTTCAGTACCTAAAAGGATAATTTCACAAGGCTTGTGAGGTACACATTAAGAATTATCATACAACATGAAAGTAAAGTTGATAGGTTCTTTAGTGGATTAAATACATGTCTCAGAAGGATGTTTTCCATAAGAGACTTTAGCATCTATAAAGAGATTTTTCATTTTGAAATAATGGTTTAAATGGAGGATGGATTCACTTATCAACCTCATGGATTTGATAATAAAAGGGAGATGCAGTTCAAAGGATACTCTAAAAACCATGGAGAAAAGATGATTATTTTCCTTTACTATCAAAATGTGGGAAGAAGTATATATTAATATTTATTAAGGGTTATATTAAATGTTTTAACTTTGGAAAGGAATTTAATCAGGAAATTGATTATCAAAATCAAGTAATGAAGTTAACTCAAAATTGAAATGGAGAAAAAGTAGCATGGAATGAACCTCCCATGATTCAGTGCTACATGTGTAAGGGGAATGGTCATTATGATAACCACCACCCAAACCCAAGGGTTGGTGATGATGATTGCCATTAAAAACCATTTAAGATGAGGGAAATGGGTAAATCTAATTAAATATCTATTTCTGATAAGGGTTGTGATAATGATGTGTTGATAGGTAAACATACCATCCAGTCTAGAACTCCAAATGTCATATTTGATTATGTATCTACCCACTCTATCAAATATAAAGAATTCTCTAAGGGTGTGAAAATTTTATAAAAACAAATTAGATGTGGAATTAGTTGTGCTAACCCCTAATGGTATGATGATTTCATCTAAAGTCAATTATTTTTCTCTGGTTGAAGTTTGTAGGAATATGCCTCCTGCAAATATTGTGATTCTTATGTTGGATGAATTTGTTGTCATATTAGGCATGGATAGGATTTATATACATAAATAACACATCTATTGTCAAGGAAGGGATGTTACGTTTGATATTTCAAACCCTCCTATGACCATCCATCCATGTGACGATAAGTATGATCTTCCTGTAGAAATTACATCCAATGTATGGGTCTTAATTCCCATTAAAATGTGGTGTTCAACTCAAATGGTTGGGTAGAAAATTGAAATTGATGATATTCCTAATGATCAGGATTTGTGTGGATGTTTTTCTGGAAGAGTTTTATAGCCTTCAACCCAAACCTGCAATTGAGTTCTCCACATAACTTAAAAGTATTTCGACACCAATATCAAAGTATTATTATAGAATGGACCTAATTGAGTTGCAATAATTGAAGAAGCAACTCAAAGAAAACCATGATAAGGTATTCACTCTGCCATGTGTGTCACCTAAGGGTGAACTAATTATTTTTACGAAAAGGAATGAATTATCAATGTGACTATGCATTGATTATCGAGATTTGAACAAGATCACAATTAAGAACAAGTGCCTGCTTCCCCGTATTAATGAATTGTTTGATAAACAGCATGGAGCTTGATAAATTTCCCAGATTGACCTTCATTCTAGATATCATCAATTAAAGGTCTAGAAGAAGTATATACCCAAGAAGGAATTCCATATGAGGTATGGACACTATTAATATATAGTGATTCCTTTTGGTCTTACTAATTCCCATACTATGTCCATGTATTTAATGAATATAGTCTTTAGATATTACCTTAATCGGTTTGTGGTAGTCTTTATAGATGATATTATTATCTATTCAAAGGGAGATGAAGATCATGAATATCATTTGATACATGTACTAAATTCCATAAGGAACGATAATCTATATGAAAAATATACAAAGTGTTAATGTTGGAAATAATAGGTTTCATTTTTGGGCCACATAATATAAAAAGATGGTATATGTGTAGATCCATCAAAGACAAAGGCCATTAAATACTAGCATAGACCAACCATGGTAATTGATATCCATATATTTCTTGGTTTAGCTACATATTATTGATGCTTTGTGGAATCATTCTCACAATTATCTAATCATATGACTATGTTAACTCAAAAGGGTGTCAAGTTACTCTATATAGATTAATGTGATAAATATTTCATGGAACTATAGACATGGTTAGTCAGTGCACCTATTCTTACAATACCCTATAGTGGATAAGGGTTTGTAAAATATATTTATGCATCCAAGAAGGGATTTTTATGTTCTCTTATGCACAATAACAGTTTTTAACTATTCTTCTTCACGTTAGTTGAAAATTCATGAGAAACATTACCCAACTACTGATTTCGAGTTAGCAGTAGTAAATTTTTCATTATAGATATGGTGGCATTATATTTATGGAGAAAATAATGATATATATATCGATCATAAAAGTCTGATATATATAATCACATAGAAAGAGTTGAACATGTTCCAGAAACGATGGTTAGAGTTGATAAATGATTATGAGTACTCAATACATTACCACCATGGGAAAGAAAATAAGGTGGTTGATGCTTTGAGTTGTAAGGATCATGCTATCTAATCCTTGATGAGTATCGCGGAAGATCAAATATTTCTAGATTTGAGAAGTATGGATCTAGAAATTCTTATGTAAGTGGAAACATATTATCTTTCTCAATTGAATTTTCAACCCTCTATCCAAGTAAAGATTATGGAGGCACATAAGGAAGATGTAGAGCTGAAAAAGAAAGTTAGAAATGTTCATGAGTTTCACCTTGGTTAGGAGGATAGGATGAGGTTCATGAAATTTTTATGTGTTCCCTTTATAACAAATTTTATAAAGGATATGTTAGATTAATCTCATAGTTAGTCATTTTCTAATCATATGATAAGTAAGAAGATATATAGGGACTTGAAATAATACTTCTAGTGGGATGGAATGAAGTGAGATATTGCAGTGTTTATATCTCGTTTCATGGTATTCCAACATGTTAAGTCTGAAATAAAAATGTCAAAGGGGATGTTTCAATCATTACCCATACCATAATGGGAATGGGAGAACATCACAAGGGATTTTTTCATTAGACTACCCAAAACATATAAAGGGTTTAATTCTATATGGGTGGTAGTAAATCACCTTAATAAGTCAGTACACATTATTACTATGAGAAAAAATTTCTAATATTTATATGATATACATTAAGGAAGTGGTAAGGCTACATGGAGTACCACATTTCATTGCATTAGATCTGGATCTGATGTTAACCTCAAAATTATGGAAAAGTATCCCACAACCACTTTATATATATTTGATTTTAAGTACTACATATCATCCTCAGATTGGTGGAAAATCTAAAAGAACAAATCAAACACTAGAGGATATGTTGTGATCTTATTAAGTATATTTCAAATGTGGTTGGGATCAAAAAATTCCCTTAGTAAATTAGTCTTACAAAAATATCTTTCACTCAAGAACTCAGATGGAATATTATGAAGAACTCTATAAGAAGAATGGTAGAGCTACAACAAGTTGGGATGAGGTTGTATAAAGAAATCTATTGGGACCTGATATTACTGAAGAAATGGTTGAGATGGTTAGAAACATTCTGAATCATGTCAAGGTAGATAAAAGATGGAAGAAACTTTATGTTGATTACCAAATGTGTGATGTAGAATTTGAATTTGGTGAAAATGTGTTTCAATGAATCTCACATGGGAATAATGTTATGAGTTTCAAAAATAAAGGGACACTAATCCCTCGATATATTGGTCTCTTTTATATTCTTGATCATATCATGACGGTTGCCAATTGCTTGGAACTTCCTCTAAATCTCTCTCAATTCCATGACGTGTTACATGTATCTCCCCTAAGGAAGTACAAACCTGACCCTTCATATGTACTGAACTCAGGGGTCATATCATTGGAGCCGTATCATTCATTGGAAGAACCACCCATTGAAATTTTGGACCAATTAGAGAAGGTTCTATGAAACAAGACCACCCACATGTCAATGTATTGTGGAGAAATCACGATTTATAGGAAGTTGTGTATGAACATGAGGATATTATGAAGTATAAGAATTATCATTTTTTTACCAGACTGCTGAATTTCAAGGATACATTTATTTTAAGGGGGTATAATGTAACACCTTGAGATTTTATGGACCTTTTTTCTCGAATAAATTAAATTGTCATTAATGTCTTACATTGAACTATGTCAAACATTCCTTTTAGATCGCACTGACTCAGCATACACAACTTAGAAGATAAAATTTGAATATGTTGCATAGAATAGTGAATTTACATATGATACATGTAATATAGACTTGGGGTATGTTACACGCAACACTGATGTTTCTATGAAACATCATTTTTTTGTTAAAATTATTTATATGAGATAATTATAACCTATCCATTAAATATAGTAATATGAATATTAAAAACTAATTTTCAAATATTTTTTATAATTTTTTTGTATAAATAAAACATATTGATAATGAAAGATATTTTATTTAGTAAAGTCTTTATATCTTCAAAAATACTATTTTCTCAAATTAATTTCTTCTAAGGTCCATCTATGAAAAATAATAAACATAATTTAATACACATTAAGAAATTTAATTTGATAAAATAAACTTCATTTTTTAATTTAGTGTGTTGAAATTTTCATAGGGATAATTTTTGGGTTATTTTCAGAGAAACATCATTTTTTGGTTGAATAGTGAAAGTTACCGAATTTTAGTTCAAAACAACTTTTTCATATAATTTATTTATAAGATAAAGTTATATTTTAAACTTATTTTCAATTTTAATTAGATAATATTTTTATTAATTAACACAATTTAGGTCGTTTAGATCAATTTCACTTTGAACTCGGGTATAAATACATAGCAAACTTTTGAATGTATTTACTTTAAAAACCCACATTGTTGACCCGAATGCGGGGTTAATTTTAAATTAATTTTTTCATCTTTTGTGATTATAATTTAGAAAAATGGATACCATATTTTTAATCAGAGTAATTTATAATTTCAAATAATTTCAAACTAATTTATGACCAAAGTTATTAGTGGAAGTAATTAAAATTAATTATATCAATTAAGGTAAAATTAAGCAAAATTAAACACTAAACCTTAAAATTAAGACCCAAAATGACCAAGAAACTTTTCCAAGATCCATTATATGGAAATATTTCAACACTATCCTCCCTTTTATATAATATTTTCCATTATTGAATCCACGATACATCTGAAAAACATGTATGGAATTCCATTATCAAAATAATTCAAAAGTGCTACTCTTCCTCCACTATAAAAAGGCATCCTTCACTCCACTTATTTACACCTATAAAACCACTTATTTTCGGCCAATATATGCTAAAATATCCTCCAAAAAATCATAAATTCATCCTATTATCCTCCCCTTGGTCATAAATTAGTCCAAGGAAGCATTTTGGAACAAACCAATAGGAGTTACCCGATTAGGAGGTAACGTCTTTTCTCAAACTCCTTTATTTTATTTTCATTCTCCACCCCAACTACTCTATTTAATACATGATTATATAACAAAAATATTATCATCAATATAGTATGATTTTTTATGCTATGGGTTATACCTACACTTACACACACTTCCATCTAATGAGCAATGAACATACTATTTACATGTACGGTGAACTACCGACTCATGAAATAAGGATTTTTCATTTTTTTCATTTCCACCTATCATGGTGGAAATTATGATGGAAAATATATTTAAATATGTTATATATTGTATTTAAAATGTATTTAATACTATTCAATCATTTTTATAACAAATATCTCTATACCTTCCATTTGGTGTAAATACAATAATTTTGTTTCTATAAGTGTGGACTACCGCCCCCTCAAAGCAATGTGATTCATTCACACACTACATGGACTGTATTAAGGGTGGGTTTAGTGATATTATAAGATATTTCAAATATAATAATACTACTTTAATAATTATATATATATATATATCATTTATCTTCATTCATTTAATACGATTGTAAAAACGAAAACAACATTCATGCATACATACAGCTCATCGTCTCCAAAAATGGTGTATTCCATTTCATACTTCAATATTATATAGATTATTATAAAAAAAATATAATGAATATTATTAATATTTATATCGTGGTTTAAATTCTTTAAATCATGATATAATTATAAGGACTAACGATACAACAAATTAAGAAACATGTGAAGAAGAAAATGGATATTACCCAAAGTGAAACCTTAACAAACGATCATTAACAAGAGGGTAATATTATGTAATAATAAAACAATATATGGTGTTAGATATAAGAAAATGGTTCTATAAAATATTTATAAAAAATTTATATTTATTATATAGGTGTTTTGAACGAGTACGATGAGATTCAAGACACAACATAAGGGAATTGCATCTCACTATTATTTTTGATAGATACATGCCATAATAAATACTCGCTTATTTTGTGTGGTGTGTGTACTTATCATGAATGTATTATAAATATATTATACTTAAATTCATTGTTATTCACATAACCATTTTATGATATTTCTATCATGGTGTTTAAATTTCCAAAGTTACCAAATTGGCGAAATAGTTTTGTCTCAATTTTCCTTCTTGGTGACTCATGCATTGTTATGAACCTAATTTTTTTTTCAAGGTGTATTATATCAAGAATCTAGTTTTTTAAATTTTATTTTAATATTCATGTAATTTAATTTTTTACATGGAAAATATTATCCCAAGTTACTAAGTGATAAGAGTTTACTGAAACAATCCTATCACTTTTCGAGATTTTTTATGATTATGCTTCAATTGATGAAATATCATGATCCATCTCTCAATAAAACTCATGAAGTTTCTTATCCTATAGTTATTTATGATATCGTCATATATTAGTACCATTTTTCACTCTTGGATACTTATGATAATTTTTTATATAAAATCTGGTTTCCTCTCTATAACACCCTGAGATTTTAGGAAATAGATTATTTTTAATTTCTTTGATTTCTGATGTTTTATGATACACCAAGATTATATTTCCTTATATACAACATTGTATTAGCTCTTAGTATATGTAACACTATTCTTGTCTTGTGTTGCACACAATTTTATGTTCTTTTGATATAATTAATTTCATCAACACTGAGTATAGATTTTTATCAATCTATAAATGAACCATGTTTGGTTTATGTTATACGCAAAACCAAAGAAATATTGAATATATAAAACACTAACTTGTATTGCGTTACATGTAAGAGAAACCTTCCTAGATATCTTGCGTTGTACGCGATACCGAGTTTCACTTAACAAAGATATATTATTAAAATATTATTATTTAATGGGATATAAACTAACCATTATGAATAGTATTAACCACATTTTGAATTTTATATAACATTATAATTAATCTAACACATTTTCTATAACATGGTATGAGAAAAAAAATCAATTTTTCAAATCAAATAAGTATTTTTTAAAAATTGCAGTTTTAGCCCCTATTAATGATGCACCCATTTAAATCTAGTTTTTGAAACTATTATAAGTTAAATTTAACAAAATAAACTTCTTATTTAGAATCGGAACATAAAAATTTACTTTTATTGAATTTCTGGTATTTTTATGAAAAAATTCTAATTTTAATGAATAGTGAAAATATTGCATTTTAATTCAAAACTTCCATTTTATCTATTTAATTTCTATAGTTAGATTTTCTTTTTAATTAGTTTTAAAGTTTAATTGGATTATATTTTTACCATTTAATTCAATTTTGGTCATTTTAAGTATTTTTACTCTTAAATGGGACATAAACACATGTCAATCTTTTGTTAGTTTTTACTTCTTAAAAACATGTTATTTCGTTTAAAAACTGGGAATTAAATTTATATTATTTTCTGCAAATTCTGTGTTTTGAATTTGGAAAAATGGATTCAATATTTCGAATCAATATTTACATATTTTTTAAATAGGTATCTTTTATTTTTATACATTATGAATAGTAGCTTCAGTTAATATTTTATTTTCCATGGTTAAAGGATAAATTTGGTAAATAAAGGTAAAAAATAATATTATAATAATATTAAATTTCCCTAAAACATGAAATAACCCTATTGGATGATACATTTCTGACCATGGGAATACTTGGGTCAATTTTGGTACCCCATTGAGCCACTTGTAAGTGAGAATGACATTTAATTACTTTTAATTTAATGTTAAGAAAAATATGACCTAAACGTATAACTTTTACTAAAAAAATTATATGGGGTTATATAAGTGATATCTTCAACTATAAATATTAATTATAAATATAAATATATTTTATGCATCATGATATTCTATTTTTAATTTTTAGACATTAAATATATAAATTTAATTATGACACAACAATGATGCACTGATTGCTTCAACAGTAAAGGATTCTAATAAATGAAATTATAAATATTAAAACAAAATTATTATGGTTATGTTGATTTAATCCAGTAAATTCATGTATTATATTTACATATTACATTTGATTTAATGCCTTTATTTTTATGTAATAAGGTTGTTATGAAGTTATAAAAAAAGTCACTTATGAATAGGTTCTAAAATTGACACAAATCATAACTTAAAACATAAAATAGTTTATTAATGATATTAAATCCCTAAAAATCTAATATTCTTCCAAATGGTTAATATAAGTCCAAATATTTCATAAATATCTTTATTTGGGTCATTTTACATGATATGGTAATTAAATTAACCCACAATGTGTAAATAACATGATGTCACGGTAAGATTAAAATGAGTAAAATAAGGGTGAAACCAAAAAGATAAGGATAAAAAATATTAAAAACATGTAAAAAAATTATTTTATGATGGTTAGTATAACCAACATAATATTATCTTATAATTAGATAAGTTTTTGACCATTTAAAATCGAAATTTAATTTATAATAAATTACTATTTTGGAATTTTCTTAAAGTGCCCTTATCCTCTCTTATAAAAGGGAACCTCCTCCCTCTCTTCTTCACTCTATTTTGACTCTTCAAGCACGACTAACCCTGAATAATTTTTTTATCAATTCCCTTGTTACATTCTGTAGGTTCTTGTCTTCTCAAAAGACTGTCTCTAGTAACCTAAGAACAAATTTAAAGGAGGTGCATCGAGGAAGAGGTGATCTATTCAACTGATTATTTCAAATTTATTTCATCTTCTACTTCCTCTTCTTTAGTTTCTTAATTATAAAGTAATAAGATAAGTTTAAATAATATAATTATATGTTATTATAATTATTAAAAAACCCTATTTCATCTTTTATCCATCCTATGAAAAATGAAATCACCACGTGTGCGTACGTATGGATTACCGTCTCCATGCCGTGGTGTAATCTATTTTTCACCAAGACCTTACTTGGATGGGTATAATGGGGTAAATAATAACTATATATGATTATTATAACATGATAATGATTATAATATATTATAAACCTTCCACTTCAATACCATTCAATAACTATGAGAATGATATTACTGCTCGTGCGTGCATACGAATTACTCTCTCCACGACGCGATGAGATTCATTTTCCATGTTAACCATTAAGGAATGATTATAGACTATATATACAAAATAATCATGAAATAAATGATATAATAATTCTAATGGATTTTTGTGTGTATATATATATGTCATTTACTTACTTTCATCCAATTAAATAAGGAAACTAAAATAGCATTCATGCGTTTGTACGGCCTACCGTCTCCATAAACGGTGTATTCCATTCCATTTATCTATCTATTATATATATATATATATATGTATACCAAATGTATAATATATATCCCAATTATATATATATATATATATTTATATATTGAATATATAAGATGTATATAAATCACGTTTTACATTCTATATGTATGTAAATCATGATCTAAGTAATCATATGAAGAATAAGAAGTCCAAACACATACGATTATTACCCGAAACATTGCTTTAACATCGAATTGACAAATGAATGTGTAATATAAAGTTTTTAGTGAATCATATATGATAACATAAATATTAATATGGTTGTATTAAATGTTAATAATATTTTTAAGCCCACTATATAAGAGTTTCGGACACATACTGAAGAAATTGGACCAAATGTAAGAGATAATTTTGCAATCTCATTTTTATCTGAGATTACTTATAGGTAAGTATTTTTTGGGATATATTTTTCATCCATTTCCATGTTTTATAAAAAAAAATTCATAAAATGTTTAATATTATTCTATGTATGTTTAAAGTAAATTTTCCCCTTTTTTCTTTTACTATGTGGTATGGAAGGAATCTTTCTTTTGTTTACTATGGGAGGTACTTTTGGACTTTTCCTGTAAAAGTAAAAGGAGAATGTTTTTTTATCTTAGTCAGTATGAAAATATTTTTACATATTCCTAACAACATATTTCCATGAATCTTCCTCTACAATATTTCAAGATTATTTTAATCTAAATTATTTTCTTTTAAAATGGCATGATATTTTGAGAAAAGGAAAAAAATTGAAGAAGAAAGGATATTTTCCTCATGAATTAAGTTCAAGGGTTTTATAAAAATTATTTTCCATCTAATATGAAATCGGGTTATGTTCATATCCCTACTATTACTTTTATTTGATATTTTATATGATGGAATTATTTTTATGAAATCCATTTATCTTATATGGATTATGTTATGATGAAATGATGTTTGAAAAATACCATTTCATTACATGGGTTATGCTAGGATGAATGATTTATGTTTTTGTGGAACACGTTACAATGATTTCAATATGAGATGGGTAGGACCTATATCTCCCTGCAAAGTAGTGGGTAAAGAGTTATATATCATGAGATAGACATGATTGGAATGGAAAGTAAATCTGGTTCAGTAATACATGGATGGAATGGTAAGTAAACCTGCTTTAGTAATGTACTATTTCCACAATGATGGTCTTGGAAACAATTACATGGTTACTATGGAAGTCATATTATGTTCTTAATGGTTTGACACAATTCCATGTTTTATTCCCATGAAATTTTATCTTGATTATTGTTCCTTTATGATCAATGCCTTATGTACTACCAAGATTTATTTCATGACTCATGATTTTGATTTTTAAACATTATATTCTTATTTTTACATTCAAATGTATATAGTTTGTTTTATTTTCTCCATTCTTACCCTTACTGAGAATTTCAGCTCACCCTTTTTATTTTTTCTTTTCACCAGGACATGAAGAATGGTTATAGGTAGGAAAAAAGGGGAAGATCATTATAAGAGATATTAAAGGTCTTGCACAATGATCATAAGATTATGTTCTGAGATTCCAAAGACAATAAACTAGTAAGGTTTTTGGGAATCTATTTGTTTAATGTATTAAGTATTCTACAAAAGAAATATATTGTCTACGTATGTCGATATTGGGTCTCAATAGTTGGTATCAAAGTGAAGGTTTCATCAACCTTTGGAAACTTGGATGTAAAAACTTTATTCAGATCCCAAGAGATATTTATTATGTATATCTAGGGATGTAAAAAAGGTTAAGTATAAATTGAGGTTATAGTGAGATAATTTTGGTAATGATCAAAATTAATCTAGGATTAAACCATAGATGTTATAGATTGAATGTACTCCCCCTTGATTTTGTTATTATCTTAGAATGATTTTTGCCTCTCATGTTATTATTTTTTGTGTTTTAGTCAATTGAGGGAACTAGAAGGAATTGGGTAAACCTTGGATCTAATGAAAATTTTTGTGACTATAAGCAACGAAACTGGGTATTGACTATAGTGAACGATATTGAGATTATGATGAATCAGTCATCATGGTATATTATTAACAAAGTGAACTTTAGTGGTATTCCTAAGTCATTGTATAAGAGGAAAAATATAATTTCATGCATGTTCCCGTAGTGATGAATGTAGAGGAAAAAAGATTAAGCTTTATACATATCTAGAAGAAGGTAAGAAGAACCATGAGGAATACCTAAAATGGAGGGGAAGATGTTATCTTTGTGGGAATAAGGGTCATAGAGTGACGAACTGTTATGGATTTAAATGTCTTATCTACAGAAAACATGGGAATTTCCTAACACAATGACCAGACATAAGGATCTACTTCTAAGACATGGAATCAATTATTCCATGCATACCATTAAAGTGGTAGGATTGATTTATTTATGTATTTGAATCCACGAATGATGAATGTTTAATTATATAAGAGTTATCTATTTATGTTTTTTGCTAATGATTTTCAAGAATATTCTGAATATTTTTAATGGATAAGAAAAGTGATTTAATTAAAAGGTGATATTATTAAGAAACACACTATTAAGGGAAGGATAACCCTTAATATGATCATGATGTTGAGATAATGATATTTTTATAAAGATATGTTGGATGATATTAGATAACTTCAAACTGCTTAAGGATTTGTTGAAATGTGGGTTATGTTGTCACATATGAAGTATACAACTTTTTAGGGCTTAAGGAATATATCCAATATGTTTTGGAATGAGGCAACATTCATATTTTCAATAAGGATATTTGGAAATTTTGGGTATTACAATGACTTTGGAGAATTCATGATGATGTCATTCAAATTTTTGGAATGTGACCAACAAGATTTATCTTATGACATATAGGGGATAAATTATGGTATTCACATTCTTGTTATATGACCTTTCTACTAATTGTTTTCTTTGTACAGTGATATTGGATATAAGTATTTTGGATAAGCCTAAAGGTTGGAATAGATTAATTTGTACATAAGAAAGTATTGTTCATGGTTAAAACTTTTTTTTATATTATTTTTGGAATGTTATAATGGTATAGTTTTAGAAAAAGGACAACCTGTAGGATGGGCGACAACCCGTCCCGTAGGACAAGCCTATGGGAATCAAACCCATAACCAATGTGTGATATACCTTTATCACCTACCACTAACCTACAGGAAGTACCTAGTTAGTAGAAATTATTTTTATTTTATTAAATAGTGTGATAGATAAAGTTTAAGTCCATTTTTTGAACCCTATAAGATTAGTCTCACCATAGATGGACTTATGCATATTTAATAACATGTTTTATCCTTTTTGTGATACAGACAGATGGATGGAACTATCATTTTATTGTGTGATCTACTAACAGACAAACAACGGTGAGATTGTACCAAAATCAAGTAAGTATTTATTCTCAAGATAAATTCTTCAAATTTAGGGAAAGGATATTGAAAACAAAAAATGTTATCCTAGTACCTTATTATCCGATGAATGAGATAGCCCCTTAAATCATTGCAGTTTTATGGAATTCTGGTAGTTTACTTTCTCCAAAACTTATACTCTATAACTATCCATCAGAACTTTATGGTTGTATTTATCTTCCATATCCATTTTTTCACTTCCCACATATGTTGTCCTATATAGAAAACAAGTGATGAGTTAATTTGGGTAACCATTAGGTTTATAACATTACTTTTTAAACCTATGTTTTTGTATTAATTTTTACAATGTGGGTTTCCATGAAATAAACACTCAAGTAGAAAACCATTTATAAGCCCCGACAAATTTCGAGGACAAAATTCATTTTAAGGGGGGTATAATGTAACAACCTGATATTTTATGAGATAGATTATTTTTAAATTCATTTATTACTTGTGTATTACACTTCACCAAGATTGTCTTTCTCTATATGCAACACCGTATTAGCTTGTAGTATAGGCAACACTATTCGTGTCTTGTGTTGCGCACAATTTTAAGTTCTTTTGATAGAATTCCTTTCATGAAACACTGTGTACAGATTTTGTACAATGTAAAAATGAACCATGTTTGTATTATGTTATATACAACACCAAAGGAATCTTAAACTAAGTGAAACACTGACTTGGATTACATTACATAAAATAGTGACCTTCCTCGATAGCTTGTGTGGTACGCGATACCGAGTTTCACTAAACAATGATATACTATTAAAATATTATTATTTAATGGTATATACACTATCTGTTATGAATATTATTAATCACATTTTTAATTTTTTATAACATTAGAAATTATCATAGACATTTTATAGAACACGGTATGAGAAAAAAATTCAGATAAAAGAAGTATTTTTCAAAGAATGCAATTTTACCACCTTTTAATGGCGCACCCATTTTAAATCTAGTTTTTGACACTTTTATAAGTTAAATTTAACAAAATAAACTTCTTATTTGGAATCAAGAAATAAAAAAATACTTTTGTTGATTTTTTTTATTTTTCTGATAAAATTCAAATTTTAATGAATAGTGAAAACTAATGCATTTTAATTTAAAAATACCTTTTCATATAATTTATTTTTATAGTTATATTATCATTTTAATTAGTTTTATACTTTAATTTTAATATATATTAACCCTTTAATCCATTTTTTTCATTGGATTTAATTTCACTCTTAAATAGAACATAAACACTTGTAAATATTTTGGAAGTTTTTACTTCTTAAAAACATGCTTTTTAGTTTTGACATCAGGAATTAATTTTAAATTTATTTATTCCAATTATGTGTTTTGAATTTAGAAAATTGGATTCAATATTTTTAATAAGGAGTTACAAATTGTTTAAATAGCTATTTTTTATTTTTAAAATTATTAATGGTAACTTTAGTAAATATTTTATTTACCATGGTTAAAGGAGAAATATGGTAAATAAGAGTAAAAATTAATATTATAATAATATTAAATTACCCTAAAATTTGACTTCACTCTATTTTATGATACATGTATGACCATGGGCATCCTAGGGAAGATTTTGGTACACCATGGAGCCACTTGTAATTGATAATGGAATTTAACTACTTGTAAATTAATTTAAAGAAAAATATATCCTAAACATATATCTTTTACTGGATTTTTTTTATCGAGTTATGTAAGTGATATACAAGAAATCTAGGAGACAGGTGAACCTGCTCCTAAGATAAATAAATAAAATAAAGTGGCAAGAGTACAAACAGGAGATCAGGGAATCGCTCAACAAAGCTGAGAAAAAACCTCACCACAGCAATTTGCCTGAACAAAATGGTCACAGAAATAAAGTGACACATAAGACCAACAGGAGGTACCCTCATTAATTGCCCTTTTCGCAAGAGCATCTGCTACTTGATTGGCCTCACGGTAAACATGCGAAACTTCAATGACGAGTGAATCAAGAAGCTGAAGACAATCAATCCAGTTTGGAAGGATCTTCCAGGGAACATTCCTCGAGCGCTCTTTCAAGATTTGGACAGCAACAGACGAGTCTGACTCTATCCATATCAAATTCCAACCAAAGTGGACAGCATACCTGATCGCTTTCATAATGGCCCAAATCTCAGCTTCAATTGCATATCCACTGCCAATGAAATGAAAAAAGCAGCCTTTTACAAACCCCCGATACGTGCGGAAAACACCACCACATCCAGAGGGCCTCGGAGCACCTGAGGCGGCCCCATCGACATTGACTTTGATCCACCGCGGTAGGGGAGGGATCCGTCGGATATATTTCACCATTAATGGTTTCTTTGCCCTGCCATTAATACCAAGAGATCTCAACAAAACCAGGTCAGAAACATCATTTTTCATGCAACCAGTTTGAATGTTGGAGGTCGTAAAAACGGCACGATGCATCATTAAGATACCATCATGAAACTGTGGCTGAATATTGTTGAACAGCAGGTCATTCCTGGACTTCCAAATGAAATCAATAACAGCCGCTATTGCAGCCAAAATAAGAGCATGAACCTGCTCACTAAAATTTTCCATGTTAATGTCCTGCATTAATTCCTCAAGTGACTGAAACTGAAAACAGCACCGAAAAATCTGCTGCATATAGCACCATAATTTGCGCGCAAGTGTGCATGAGAATAAAACATGGGAGAGAGACTCATCCGCTGCCAGACAGACAAAGAAAACCGGGGCAAGATGCAGCCCCTTGCGCTGTAATAGAGCCTGCACAGGCAGCCTATTCTTCCAAATTTTCCAGATGAGCAGGGAGCGCGCCAGGGGAATGAAGGGCTTTGTGAAATCAGAAACCCATCTAGGGGGGTGAGTCGATGTCTCACAACTATAATTGTAGCATACCTTCGTGCGGAAAATCCCATTCAGATCCAGAGTCCAAACTATAATATCATGGTCTGTGAAACGGTACTGCATAACTTCCATTCTGATTTGGCTGGGAAGAATTTCAGAAAGTGCCTGGTCTGCCACGAGGTCAGCAATGGTTTTATGCTTTAATGATGGTGGAACGATGATGTCATCACAAATAGGCCGCGATAGCCAAGGGGTGGTCCAGCAATTCAGGCTGGACTGCTTGCATACTAACCACTTCGAACCGGTCATCAGATCAGAGTAGGCTTTCTTAATAGCAGACCAAACCGAAGATCTCACATAGCTGGCATATCCATTTTGCAATTTCCCAAGAAATCTAGTTGCAAGAAACTCCACGAAGGGATGGGGAGTTGAAATCAGCCTCCAAACAAACTTCTCAATCAAAGTGTCATTAAAAATCCGAACGTCTTTAATGCCCAATTCGCCCATTTGAACCGGCTTCGTGCAGTCTTTCCAGGAAACAATTACAAGTTTCCTTTCATTAATTGACCCAGTCCAGACAAAGTTTCTGATTTTGGCACTTAACTCCTTTATCAGCGATCCTGGCCATTTGTATATGGAAAAAGAATAAACGAACATTGAAGTTATTACTGAGTTAACAAGACAGATTCTCCCAGCTTGGGACATATTTTTCCCTTTCCAGCCCGACAACTGATTTGTGATCCGTAAGGCAATGTTTTCTAAGTGACATCTTTTAACCCTGCCCCAAAAGAGAGGAATCCCAAGATAAATGAAAGGGAGGGAACCCCTTTTGACTCCCAGCTTAGCCGCAACTCTGTTTTTCCTTGAAGAGCTAGGCCCATCCCCAAAAAACACATAGGACTTTCCCCAATTAATTGCCTGGCCAGCGACCTCTTCATAATGAGAGAAAATTCCTTTTATACAAGAGATGGTGGCATCACTTGCCTTCCCAAAAAGCAGAATATCGTCAGCATAAAATAAGTGTGAAGGAGCACACAGCTCCTTTCCGATTTTCATTGATTGATACCATCCAAAATTAGTAAGATCATTGAGGCACCAGCTTAGATAGTCTTCAGCAATAGCAAATAACATACCAGAAAGGGGATCACCCTGCCTGACACCTCTTGAGCATTGAAAAAAACCCCTAGGAGACCCATTTACCAAGATGGACAGCCTAGCACTAGATAAGACGGATCCAATGAGCCCAATAAATCTCTGTGAGAAGCCATGCCTCATAAGAATAGTAAACAGAAAACTCCATCTTATGGTGTCAAAAGCTTTTGAGATATCAATCTTAACAGCCATATTTCCCTCCTTCACATTCCTTTTCATGACATTAACACATTCAGAAGCAGTGAAAAGACAGTCTTGGATGTTCCTCCCGGGAACAAATCCGAATTGATTTCCAGAGACAATCTCCTTGGCAACCCCACCAAACCTCACGGCCAGAATTTTGCTGATTACCTTTGGTATTGTATTCCCAATGGCAACAGGTCTGAAGTATTTGATATCGAGGGCATTTTCCTTTTTAGGGAGCAAGGAAATGAAATTTGAATTCATCCCAAATGGCATGTAAGATGATCTGAATAATTCATTCACTGCATTTGTGACATCAACATTCACAATATCCCAATAGAACATGAAACATTTATTAGTGAAACCATCTGGGCCTGCCGCACTATCAATATTCAGCGAGAAGAGGGCATCGTGTATCTCTTTTGCACAAGGGACATCAGTGAGCCTCTTGTTTTGATTGTCCTCAATGGAGGGGTCAAAACAATGTATAATTTTATCAGAATTTTCAGGTCCAACATCTGAGTATAGCCTTTCAAAATGACCTATCACAGCCTCCACAATATCATTCTCTGAATCAAAAAGCCTCCCATCAATGCTAAGGGCAGTAATACTCCTCCTGGCGTTCTTCTCTTTTTTAATGCAATGGAAGAATTTGGAGTTCCTATCCCCTTCCTTCAGCCATCTCACATTGGATGGGTTCTGAACCAGATTATCCTTAAGGGCCAGCAGCTTGTCCAGTCTTGAGGCAGCCTGTATTTCCTCTGGAGAGGGAACCTCCTGGGACGCACCATTGTCTTGAAAATATGAAAGGATACATTCAGCCTATCTTATATCATTATCAATAGAGGATAAGGACTCCTTACTCCATTTCTTCAGCCTGGCCTTTACAAGTTTCAGTTTACAACATAAAATGTGTAATGAGATGCCCACAATACTAGTTTTCCAAACATCCAGAACAATCTCTCTGCATCCAGGGATAGTAATCCAAGCATTATTAAATTTGAATGGCAGAGGGGCTACTCTGGCGTTGCTATCAGAAATTTCAATAAGCAAGGGGTTATGATCAGAATGCAACCGTGGGAGAGTTCTCCCAGCCACATCAAGAGCCCTATTCCCATCCAGCACATGAACAAAACATCTGTCCAGTCTGCTAGCTTGTCTCCCATTAATCGTGTATCTGCTCCACGTGAAGTCAGAACTAGAAATTGGAACCTCCACCAGGCCACATTTGTCAATGCAAGCAGAAAAATCAGAAGCTGCAACACGACAGAAATGCTCCCCAGTCTTTTCCCCAGGCCTAAGCACAGTGTTAAAGTCACCAATAATAACCCAATTACTCGTCATACTCTCCGAAACATCGGCAAGGATTCTCCACAGCGCACGTCCTCTTGTATAAAGGTTGAAGGCATAAACAAACGTCACTGCAATTGAAACATTGTTACAGCAGCAAGATAGAGTAACAGACTGAGAATCATTCAACATTGAGTTAACCACAACGCTATCATGTTTCAGAACCCACAGAGATTCAGAATTTCCAGTAAGCAAATTACTTGAAACAAATGAAAAACCCATGGACTCCCATCTAAAGGAACTCCACTTCTCAAAATTCATTCTTGGCTCAGCAATACCAACAAGAACCGGATTTTTGGTCATAATAATATGCCTTAGGGATCTGACCGTGGGAGGATTCCCAATCCCTCGACAGTTCCAGAAGAGGGTCTTCCTTTATTTGATCTGAGCCTAGCACTAGGCCCAGCAATATTCTGTTTTACATCCTTCACATAAGGCAGAAGGCCAGACTCAACAGGACCATGTTCCACCTGTTCATCAGCCTCAGTCCCACTATCCTCCCCAACCAGATCAAGCAGGGAGAACCTGTTGACTGAAGCAGCTGAGAATGACAGCAGGCTAGCAGGTAATATTCTCTTTGCGTTTAGCGAAGCTTCACCCAATGCAGAAGGTTCAGAAGGCTGCCCCATAGCCAATTCAGAGTCAGGTCCATGGCCTAGCCCATTTCCATGACCCACCAATGGAGCCACCCCAGGATTTGAGATAGCCCCCTGGGCCATAGGGCATTCAACTTCAAGTGTTTCAGCAGTACCAGCAGCATCAGGACTAGCTCCCACAGATGCAGTCCAGTCCGCATCCAGCCGCTCTACAGCGACCTCATCCTCACCATTTTTATCAGGTGCCTTCTCCCTTTCGGCTGAGGAATTCCAGGGAGGACACTCATGCACAATTGTTCCAGCAATTTCAACAGCAACAGGTCCAGTACCCACAGGTGCAGCCAGTTCTGCATCCTGCCTCTGTGCAACAGCAGCAGCTTTAACAGGTGCCTCCTCCTCTCTGTCTTCACGGGAAGCAACCAACTCTCCCTTTCGAGACTGCGCACCATTGGCAGGTTGTGCACCATCACCAGGCAGTGAACCATCATTTGGCTCAATCCCTGTGCCAACATTAACTGGCACCGAACGTCCTGCAGCATCCATGGTGATGGCCCTCACCTCCTTATCCTCAACACCCTTATGCTGATCTCTGTCAATCAGACACCCACCATCAACCATTTCATCAATTCCAGATGTCCTGGTTGGGGCATTGGTCACTCTATTCTCATCTATGAACTTCTTTCCATCCATATCATTATTCTTATTGAGCCTGCAATTTCCAGCCTCATGCCCACGACCCTTACAAAGACTGCAGATTTTATTTCTGTTGCATTCAGGAAGAGTGTGGCCAAATAAGTGACAATTCAGACAGAATTTGGGTCTTCTCTCATATACAATACCAAGATTTAGACTGTCATCTTGGGTGGTTAAGACCACTTCCTCAACAAGTGTGGCTGCCATATCAACTTCCACAAAAATTCTCGCATAATGTCCAAAAGTAGGATTTTCAGTCTGTTTATCTAATCGGATTGGATTTCCAACCGATGAGGCAATGTCCCAGAGAATTTGAGGATGCCAATAGAGCCAATTAAGATTACACACCCGAATCCAGATCTGCACGAAAGTATTCTTTACAGTATTTGGATCAAAGTTTCGATCCCATTCATGGATTCGGAGGAAGCCAGGCTTGAGAGGGACCGAACCAAAACACCAGGCCCGACGCTTTAGTTCATCTGAGGGAAAAATAATGTGGTAAAACCCGCGTCCCATCACTGTCATCTTCCAATCGCTGAAGCCCCAAATCTCATCCAGCCTTATCATGAGCTCATTGAATTTCCACGGCTTCACCCCTTTTGGAATCACTACTCTCGCAATGATCGAGTGCTTGCAGAGTATGATCCTTTCCTCAACGTCTTTCAGATTCGCAGAGACATGTGCAACACGCCCTTTGCGAATGATTCTGCCCGAGGACGCATTATCACAATCAAGAAACAGGTAATTTCCCACACCTTTGACCGCATCCGCGAAGCTTATTCCTGGTCTCATCTCCTTTAACCTCTCGTTCTTTTTTTGCACACAAGCTGAAGAGATCCCTGTGTCCAACATGATCCACACCCTTCCCATGACAATCATCCAGCCTTGATTCATCAGCGGGAGCTGATGTGGGCGAACTAGGGTTCGCGCGTAAATCCGATTCAAACTCCATCTCACCCCTATGTAAGTGATATATTAGAATATAAATAGTCATTAGAAATATAAGAATATTTTATACATAATTATATTTTATTTTTAATTTTTAGACAATAAATATATAAATTTAATTTAGACACAAGGATGATGCAGTGATTGCTTCATTAATAAAGGATTCAAATAAACAAATTTATAAATATTAAAACAAATGTACTTTGGCTATTTTTGTAAGAACCCGGTTCTTAATTTTGAGGTACGAGTTTCATCTTTCTCTTTTCCTTAAGTGTTTTTGAGAAAATATGGAAAAATAGGGAAAATACCAAATTTTGAAAAGTACATGTCGTGTACTTTTCCACAAGTCGTGCACTTTTGGCTGTGTGGAATGAGTACATGGGGCGTGTGGCCATATCAGTGATGAAGGGTGTAGAAACCGACTACCCACCCTATAGTGGTCCTTTAAATTCTGTGTAGCCACTCGGTAGGAGAATAGTAAGGTGGTGGCTAGCTGTGTGACAGAACACGTCATTTACTCAGGAAGACATGCCGTGTAGTCACGTCGGCAGGTGAACAGTGCCACGCTGGCGGGAAACCACTAGATGAACAGTTAAATAAAGGAAGTACACGCCGTTCATTATGAAGTACACTCCATATACTCGGATGTACACACCATGTAATTTGTATTTTTTTCTTAAAATGGGTAGTAGCCTCTCTTGTTCATAGGGAAGGCTTAGAACGGGAAGAAGGAGCGGAAGAGGGAGGTTAGAGCGTTGGAGATCTTCCAGGCGCACGTCTGGAATCTGTTTCTGCCCTAAACGATCTCATTGGAACTGCACGGGTAATCCCTCCACTCCTCTTAAGTAGTTATTGCCAATTCTTATTCTAAGAGAAGTTGTTTATGTTTGAACAAGTTTTCTTCTACATCAGTTCTACATCGTTCATGGGTGTTTCTGGAATCTACGTTCAAGTATATTGTTCGTTGGCGTTAAAGGCAGGTGGCTTGGTGTTTATTTTCCAACTTTTGTGCGTTTTTTGCGTTTTTCAGCTACGAACCCATATTTGGGGTATTGTGTGGCTGAGGTCGTGGATATTTTAAATACCTAGATTTGAATAGGTAATTAATTGTGATAATAAAATGCTGTTTGGGATTGCTTCTTTGATCCAGGACCATCCCGAGGGGTGCGTTCCTCTGTTTATCCGTTTATCCAGGATACCTGAGGGTATGCCATGTTTAATTATGCATTACTTTTTACTTGAGAGGAATTGTATGTAAATTTCATGTTTATATGTTGGGCATGGCTCGGTTACTTATGCCTGAGGGCGGTGTTTACTATATCCTGAGTGCGTGATTGTATTATCCTAAGGGAAATGCTCTATTTCTCCTGAGGGAAACCTTTTGTGCCTAAGGGCTTGACTTCTGTTCCTATGGGCGAGAATCTATTATACCTGAGGGCAAGATTCTGGTATGCCTGAGGGCGAGATTCTGAATTCCTGAGTGTGAGATTCTAATTACCTGAGGATGGGGTTTTGCTTGTCTGAGGACGCTGACTTCTTAATTAAGAATTAACCATGGTGTTTCCTTAATATTAAATGGTTAAATGAAAAAATAAAATGGAAATATAACTGGTAAAGTTAGTTACTTGAGTACTTCTTAGTTTATTGCATTTACTTTTGACACTATTGTTTCATGTCTACACATAGATGAGCACGGGCCTTTGGTGGGTGCCTACAAGGAATTATTTCTCACACCCTATTTGGGTCATGCTTTTTGTCCCAAACTGATTACGTTTCTAAAGGTGTAGATAAGGGAAAGGTTCCTTATACAGGTACATGATTATTGCTTCGGAGTAGGGGAGCATGGGACTGGGCTGAGGCTCGTGATGCTACCGGCTATTTTGTTATGTTTTGCTTTCCTATACTTGTACTTAAATGTATTATTGTGTAACATGTTCTGGTTGCTTTCTTAGATATTGAGTCATGTTGCATCGTTATTGATATGCTGGTTGGTTATGTCTACTACAGATGTTTAATTCAGTTGTGTCTGGTTTACTACTTCCGCTATTTCTATATTTTTTATTCCATTCCGATGCCCAACACTTTGACAAATAAGGGAATAGTTTCCCCACTATCAAACTTGGGCCCTCGCTGCTAGTCGGCAGCCTCTGGCGTTTGGATAAATGCACTTGAGGTCATGTGGCGAACTAGGTTCGGGGCACCCGTTGAGTGGCACCCAGAGCTGGGACGTTACAAAGTGGTATTAGAGCATTTCTTTTCTTTAACTAACTATTTGGATCATTAGTCAGGGATATGATGAGAACGTTAGTTGGTAATAAGCTGTGCCTGGGAGTAGCTAACCCATGTACAGGGAAAACCCAATTTACCTCGTATTGCAATTTTAATGATTTTGAAATTTTACAGTTGATTTGTTTTCACCGAAGGGTGACGCACTTGTATTATGTTTATATTTTATCCTTGGGTTATATTTAGTTTCAACTCGATGAGATAATGGTATGCCATCTCATGAATCATTTAAGTAGATGCTAGAAATCACATTCCATGCATAATTCCATGCCATGTAGGTGCATTAAAAAATTCATGTTCTTGTGATAGTTATGGTACTAGTAAATCATGTCGTTGTGATAGCTACTTGATAAATACCTGCAAGGTGATAGGGTATTTTATATGAGCCTATTTATAGAATGGATTCCAAACTTTGGTTTTTGGGTAGTATGGGCCCTCATTTTCCGGAATTTGTTGGATCATTGACTGTTTATTATGTTATAACACAAATAAGATGTCAGCCTCTGATTTGTGGGGAGTATGGGCCCTCACAGATCGGAATTTGACACTTAGGTGTTGATTATCGGTATTTTCTGGGTTCCGGGGAAGTTTCTGAGGCATACTGTCTGGAAAACCCAGTATACACGTCATGTATGTTCTTCTGTTCAGGATGAAATGAAGAATTTTTAAGTACACATTGTGTACCCGATGAACATTCTGTGTAGTCTCTTCCCGTGTCACAAACCATGTGGGCGGCGACATAGGAAATGGAAGATCTTGGGGAAAACACGCAGTGTACCGGATGTAAACGCCGTGTAGTGTTGACCCGGAGTTTTACCGTGTAACTAACAACACGGACAGAGGAGAATTAAGACATACACGACGTGTCAATGATGAACACACCGTGTAGTGTGACCTGGGGACTCAGCCGTGTAACTAACAACATGGGTCGGTGTCACCTCTCCTTGAACATGTCGTGTACCTGTGGGACATGCCATGTAGTCTTGTCTGGGGACAGACCGTGTGGACTTAGACATGTGGCTGGAAAAATAGGGTGGTGTACACGCCGTGTTCTGGTGTCACACGCCGTGTAGTAATAAGCCGAGTCATTTTCTGTGTCACAAACGACACGGGCAGCTAGAAATTACAACATACACGTTGTGTAGATGTTATACACACCGTGTAATTTTGTACAAGGGGAGCCGTGGGGCTTAGCCGTGTAGAAGGACCTGGTCAGGGGAAGGAAAGTCAAGTACATGTCTTGTAGTAAATATACACGCCGTGTAGTCTTGTTTTGAAAATTTTGAATGCTTTCTTCCTCCTGTTCCCTTTTGGGTTTCTTCATTTTCGGTCGTTGTTAATCTTGTTCTAAGGCATGTTTTTGACCTTGTAGTGTCATGCCACTGAGACGACCATGCGTTGTTCTCCCAGAGAGCGGCGATGAATATACTCCAAAGATGGTGGGCCATGGGCTACAAGTTGATCCTCTAGCAGAGCCAGATGCGGCACCAGCCGTTATACCCGACACTGGTCCAGATGCGCATTTCTGTGAAGGCTTTATGCGGTTCCTGCTGACCTTTTAGGGAGCACCACCGGCTGCCACATCTATGGCTGAGCTTACTCGTATCTTCCAGCAGCAACATCCGCCTACATTTTCAGGGGATGGCGGACCACAGGCTGTGGAGTATTGGATGGGGTCGATGTAGACTATTTTTGAGCATCTTGAGACGCCCCCAGGGAAGAGGGTCAAGCTTGCGATGTATATACAGTGGGATTCCGCCAAGAGGTGGTGGGATGTTACCACCCAGTCAGAGCATCACAGAGACATGGCGTGGGAATATTTTCCGGCAGTCTTCTATGACTTCTTCTTTCCAGAGACGTTGCGGGAAGATAGAGCTCAAGAGTTCATGAATCTGCAGTAGGGCACTATGTCGGTGATGGACTATTCTGCTCGTTTCACCGAGCTTCAGCGTTTTGCACCCGTACTGGTGGGTGATGAGACGTTGAGGGCCAAACGCTTTGAGGATGGTCTTTGATATGACATCAGAGTAGTGGTAAATGTTTTCAGGTTGCCTTCAGTACATGTTATTGGGATCTAGGTTCTGATTTCAGAGAGGAACCTACGGGAATCTAGTGGTGTGGGCCAGGGTAGTTCAGCACGAGTTACTGGTACTATTTCTACTGGCAAGAGGAAGAGACAGATGGATTTCTCTCAGGGTGGCAGTACTAGCCAGGCAGTCTCTTCAGGTGGCCCGATCAGGTGCTACTAGTGTGGTAAAGAGGGGCACAAGAGACCTCAGTGTCCACGTGATCCAGTGGAGTGCTGAACTTGCGACAAGATGGGGCATCTGCAGCACTTTTATAGGGAGTTTCTATCTGTATCTAGTGAGAGGGGTTCTATGCAGACTCTGCGTGCGGGAACAGGACAAGTAGCTTCTTACTAGTTGGGAAACTGGAATACGTCTGGGTATGTAGGCAGAGATGGTGGTCGTGGCCATGGTAGCTAGACACCAGGATCGCAGAGGCAGTAGGGTGGGACAGCTAAGGGTAGACAGGCTGTGTCAGAGGGCCGTGGCATTGGGCATGCATATGCAGTGCAACAGACCCAGCAGGAGCAGCATCTCGGACCTTCTACATCCAGAGGTACTATTCTAGTAGCTTTTGTCTTGTCATCAGTACTTTTTGATACGGGTTCTACACATAGTTTTATATATATGACCGATGTGGAGAGCCTTGGGATCTGTGTTTCTACTTCTTTGGATATCATGACACTAGACACTCCATTGGGGACTAGAATGGATGGTGTGCATCAGTGAAAGGAGTGACCCCTTGAGGTTGGTGGGTTTCACTTTCTATGGGACCTCTATGACCTAGAGATGATGAGCTATGATGTCATTCTCGGGATGGACTGGTTCGTTCCCTTTCGAGCCTTTGTAGATTGCTATCTTCGCAGGGTGAGATTTACGTCACCAGAGGATGGAAAGTCTCTATACAAGGGCGAGTGGGATGTTCAAGAAAGTGGATCTGGACCAGAGCATCATGGGTGGGGTGGGGTCAAAGCCCAGAATGTGAGTTTATATCTGGATGATTAGGGGACTTGTCATATGGATTTCCCTCCAATTATTGATCATTTTAGGGATGTCTTACTAGATTAATTTCTAGGTCTACCTCTGGAGCGTGAGGTGGATTTCTCTATTGAGCTTGTGCCAGGAGCAGCACTGGTGTCCATTCCTCCTTACAGTATGGAAATTCCTGAGTTTTAGGAGCTCAAGAGGCAGTTAGAGGAGTTACAGGCAAAGGGTTTTATCCGACCCAGTACTCCTCCTTGGGGTTCTCCAGTCCTTTTTTCGAAGAAGGCGGATAGTACCCTTAGACTCTATGTGGATTATCAGAAGCTGAACTAATTGATGGTTAAGAAAAGATATCCCTTTCCAAATATTTGATGATATTTTCAATCAACTTCATAGACCACGAGTGTTCTCAAAGATTGAACTGAGGTCAAGATATCATCAGCTATGTGTGAGACCATTGGATATACTGCTTACAGCCTTTCGGAGTAGATATGGTATGTACGAGTACATGGTTATGCCGTTCAGACTCACAAACAGGCCAGTGATTTTTATGGCTCTGATGAATCATGTGTTCCATCCTTATCTGGAATCTTTTGTGGTAGTATTCGTGGACGACACCTTGATGTACTCCCACACTCGACACGACCATGCCACCCATCTGGAGATCGTATTGAGTACACTGAGAGAACATAAGCTATATGCTAAGCTCTCCAAGTACCACTTTTGGATGAACCAAATTCACTTCTTCAGTCATATCATCTCAGAGGCAGGAGTTGCAGTAGACCCCGAGAAGGTGAGAGCAGTATTTTCCTGGGAACAGCCCAAGAACGTGTTTGAGATACGGAGTTTCTTAGGGCTGGCTGGTTACTACAGACACATCATTCAGGACTTCTCCCGCTTATCAGCGCCATTTAAGGTTTTGACTAAGAAGGGTGTGATTTTTTCCTAGTCAGAAGCTTGCGAGATAGCCTTTGAGGACCTGAAAGGAATGTTGACATCAGCACCAATCCTGATACTCCCATAGTAGGGGATGATCTATACAGTTTAATTTGATGCATCAATGATTGGACTAGGAGCTGTGTTGATGCAAGGCGACCGAGTTGTTGTGTACGGGTCTCAGTAGTTGAGGTCACATGATAGGAATTACCCGGCACATAATCTCGAGTTATCAGCAGTTGTTCATGCGTTGGGTTGTTGGAGACATTATATATTGGAAGAATGTTTTGTGGTCTTCACCGACCACAAAAGTCTCAATTATATCTTTACTCAGTGTGACTTGAATCTGAGACAGCGAAGGTGGGTCAAATACCTTCACTCCTTCAATTTTGAGCTTTCTTATACACCTGGTAAAGTAAATGCAGTAGCTGATACACTGAGTAGGAAGACTCAGATACAGGCTATGCAAGAAGCCAATGATGAATGGTAGATTATGGCTTTGTTCTCTGAGATGCATTTGGATGTGCATGACAGTCAGGGGAAGATTTACCTTTCCTCTTTAGCTGTGACTTCTACCCTCCTAGATAGAGTGAGGATGAGATAGATATCCGATCCAGAAGGCCCAGTTCAACAGGAGTCGGTGGCAAGTGTGGACCCTCCTCCTGGTTGGACAATAGGCGAAGATGAGATTTTCCGTTTCCATGGATGGGTGTGGGTTCTAGGGGATATACACAAGGATCTGATGTGGGAGTTTCATGATTCAGCTTGGGCAGTTCATCTTGGGGTTACCAAGATGTACCGAGACTTGAGACGTCAGTACTGGTGGTCGGGTATGAGGAGAGATGTAGCTGGTTTTGTTACGAGGTATTCCACCTGTCAGTAGGTGAAGGCGGAGCATCAGAGGCCAGAAAGACTGTTATAGTAGTTACCCATTCAAGAGTGGAAATGGGATGTTGTCATTATGGATTTCTTGACCAGTTTGCGAAGGTCACCTCAAGGAAATGAAAGAGTTTGGGTTGTTGTGGAAAGACTCACGAATGTAGCTCACTTTTTGCTGATCAAGGAGACCTTCGGTGTTGAAGAGCTTGGGAAGTTGTATATCTGAGAGGTCATACATCTTCATGGGGTCCCTTGTTCTATCGTTTCAGATAGGGACGCCCATTTTAAGTCTTGTTTCTGGCAGAGTTTTCAGAGGGCACTGGGTACACAGGTGATTCTGAGCACAGCTTACCACCCTCATATCGATGACCAGCCAGAGCGTACGATACAGGTGCTTGAATACATGCTTCGAGCATGCATCCTAGACTTTGGGGGATCTTAGGAGAAGCACATACCCCTAGTCAAGTTTTCCTATAATAATAGTTTTTAGGAAACTATTGAGATGGCACCAAACGAGGCTTTATATGGTAGGCCATGCCGATCACCTTTGTACTGGTCAGAGGCAGGTGAGGCATCTTTACTAGGACGACGACTCGTGCAGGAGACATCTAAGCAGGTCCAGTTGATTTAGAAGCGGATGGCTATCGCGCAGTCTCGTCATAAATATTATGCTGATCATTGCAGATGACCTTTGGAGTTCGTGGTCGGGGATCAGGTTTTCCTACGTGTTTCACCGAATTTGGGACACAGACAGATCAGGAGACGGGGTAAACTCTCACTGAGGTATGTGGGTCCATTTTAGATTCTAGAGAGAGTCAGGGCGGTTGCTTATCGGTTGTAGTTACCTCATAGGTACCAAGCCATGCATGACGTCTTCCATGTATCTCAGTTGCGCCGCTATCATTCAGACCTGTCTCACGTCTTTCATCCTTAGGTGGTTGAGCTTGAGGTTGATGCGTCTTTTGAGTAGCATCAGATTCGTATCATTGATAGGAGTACGAAGGTTCTCTGAGGCTGGTTAGTTCCTCTCATACAAGTGTTATGGCAGCATGGCCGAGTGCTGGACCAAACCTGGGAGTGGGAGACCGATGTACGTGCTCAGTGTCCAGAGCTGTTCTGAGCTTTATCTTCGCCACCCTTGGAAGGGAAATTCGGGGACGAATTGCTTTAAGGGGGGAAGTTTGTAAAAACCCGGTTCTTACTTTTGAGGTACGGGTTTCTTCTTTCTCCTTTCCTTAAGTGTTTTTGAAAAATATGGAAAAATGGGGAAAATCCCAAATTTTGAAAAGTACATGTCGTGTTCTTTTCCCCATGTCGTGAACTTTTGGCCGTGTTGAATGAGTACACGGGGTGTGTGGCCATGTCGACGACAAAGGGTGTAGAAACTGACTACACACCGTGTAGTCAGTCGGAAGGAGAATAGTAAGGCGGTGGCCAGCTGTGCGACAGAACACGTCGTGTAGTCACGTTGGTAGGTGAACAGTGCCACACTGGCGGGAAACCGCCAGATGAACTGTTGAATGAAGGAAGTACATGTTATGTACTCGGAAGTACACACCGTGTACTTTGTATTTTTTTGCTAAAAATGGGTAGTAGCCTCCCATGTTCACAGGGATGGCTTAGAACGGGAAGAAGGAGTGGAAGAGGGCAGCTGGAGCTTTGGATATCCGCCAGGCGCACGTTGGGAATCTGTTTCCGCCTTGGACGATCTTGTTGGAACCGCATAGGTAAGCCCTCCACTCCACTTAATTCATTCTTACCAATTCTTACTCTAAGGGAAGTTATTTAAGTTTGAAATAGTTTTCTTCTACGTCAGATCTACATCATTCTTGGGCGTTTCTAGAATCGACGTTCACGTATATCGTTCATTGGCATTAAAGGTAGGCGGCTTGGTGTTTATTTTCCAACTATTGTGCGTTTTGTGATTTTTTGAGCTATGAACCCATATTTGGGGTGTCATGTGGCTAAGGTCGTGGCTATTTTAAAAACCTAGAAGTGAATATGTAATTAATAGTGATAATAAAATGTTGTTTGGGATCGCTGTTTGGATCTAGGACCATCCTGAGGTGTGTGTTCCTCTGTTTAGATGTTTGGCCAGGATACCTGAGGGTATGCCATGTTTAATTATGCATTACTTTTTCCTTGAGATTAATTGTGTGTAAATTGCATGTTTATATGTTGGGAATGGCCTAGTTACTTATTCTTGAGGGCGGTGTTTACTATAGCCTGAGGGCATGATTGTATTAGCCTGAGGGTGACGCTCTATTTAGCCTGAGGGTAACCTTTCGTTTCTAAGGTCTTGACTTTTGTGCCTGAGGGTGAGACTTTGCTATGCCTAAGGGTGAGATTCTGTTATACCTGAGGGCGAGATTCTGAATGCCTGAGGGAGAGATTCTGATTACCTGAGGATGTGGTTTTTCTTGTCTGAGGATGCTGACTGGTTAATTAGGAATTCACTGTGGTGTTTCCTTAATATTAAATGGTTAAATGAATAAATAAAATGGAAATATAACTGGTAAAGTTGGTTACTTGTGTACTGCTTAGTTTATTGCATTTACTTTGCACACTATTGTTGCATGTCTACACACAGTTGACCATGGGCCTTTGGTGGGTTCCTACTGGGAATTATTTCTCACACCATGTTTGGGTCATGCTTTTTGGCCCAAATAGATTACATTTCTGCAGGTGTAGATAATGGTAAGGGTCCTTATACACGTACATGATTGTTTCTGTGGAGTAGGGGAGCATGGGACCGGGATAAGGCTCACGATGCTACCATCTGTTTATTTATTTTTTGCTTTCCTATACTTATATTGTACTGTATTGTTGTGTAACATGTTCTGGCTGCTTTCTTATAAATTGGGGCATGTTGCAAAATTATTTATTTTCTAGTTGGTTATGTCTACTATAGTTGTTTAATTCAGTTGTGTCTGGTTTACATCTCCGGTTGTTGTTGTATTTTTTATTCCATTCCGCTGCACTACACTTTGATAAATGAGGGCATAGTTTCCCCACTATCAGACTTGGGCCCTTGCTGCTAGTCAGCAGCCTCTGGCATTTGGGGAAATGCGCTTGAGGTCATGTGGAGAACCGGGTTCGGGGCACCCGTTGAGTGGCACCTGGAGTCGGGACGTTACAATTTTCATGTCATAAATTAAATTTGTGGATAATATTGACAGAGTATCTTTGATTTAATTCCTTATTTTTTGAAGGAATCGTGTTTTTAATTATTTTTAAAAAATAAAAGTATGAATATTTTCCAAAATTGACACAATTCATATCTTAAAACATAAAATAATTTATTAATGATATTAAATCTCAAAAAATCATAGATTAGTACAAATTGTTAACATAAGTCCAAATATTTCATAAATAAATTTTTTGGGGTTTTTTGACATGATATTGTAACTAAATTAACTCAAAATGTGTAAATAACATGTTATCACGGTAAGAGTAAAAAATGTAAAATAATGGTAAAACAAAAACCATAAGGATAAAAACATAGTAAAAACATGAAAAAAAATTATTGGATGATGTTAATTATAATAAAATCAATATTATCTTATAATTAAATAATTTTTGGACCATTTTAAATCTAAATTGAATTTATAATAAATTAATATTTTGGAATTTTCCTAAGGTTCCCCACTCCTCTCTTATAAAAGGGAACCTACTCCCTCTCCTCTTCACTCCATTTTGAGCCTTAAAGATCAGTTGAACCTTACCCATTTCTCTTCTCAAATTTCCTAGTAACATTCTATAGGTTCTTTTATTCTCAAAAGACTAACTCTAGTGCCCAAAGAGAAAATTTAAAGGAGACACGTCGAGAAAGAGGTAAACACTTATACCAATTCTTTCAAATTTATTTATTTTTCTACTTCATTTTCTTTTGTTGTTTCATTATAAAATAATAACATTAGTATCACTCAAATACTGATATGTTATTATAAATATGAAACAAACCTATTTAACCTACTATCCATCCTATGAAAAACAAAATCATCGCATGTGTGTAAGTACAAATTACTGTCTCTATGCCGCGGTGTAATCAAATTTTCACCAAGACCTTACTTAGATGGGTACAATTATAGAAATAATAACTATATATGATTATTATAACATTATAATAATTCTGAGATATTATACACCATCCACTTCAATGTTGTTCTACAATTGTGGGATCAATATCTTTGCTCGTGCATACGTACGACTTACCATCTCCACGATACGATGAGATTCATTATCCATGTTAACCATTCAATAATGATTATAAACTATATATAATAAATAATCATGAAATATATGACATAATAGTTCTACTATAATTATCTATGTGTATATATATATATATATGTCAGTTTCTTACAACTATCCAATTAAATAAGAAAACGAAAACTACATTCATGCGTACGTACGACCTACCGTCTCTTTAAACAGTGTATTCCATTTCATTTATTTATCTATTTTATATATATATATATACTAAATATATAAGATATCTATCTATTATATATATATTTATATACGAAATATGTAATATATCTATCTATTATATATATTTATATACTTAATTTATAAGATATATGTAAATCAGGTTTTACATTCTGGAAGTAAGTAAATCATGATATATGTAATAATATGTAGAATAACAACTCCAAACATGTACAATTATTTCCTAAAACATTGCTTTAACATGGAATTGAAAAATGAACAGGTAATATAAAGTCTTAAGTAAATCATATATTATATCAGAAATATTAATATGGTTCTGTTACGAGTTAATAGTTTGATTAAACCAACTATACCAGACATTCAGACACATACGGAAGAAATCAGACCTAAGGTAAGGGATGATTTTGGAATCTCATTTTTATCTGAGATTGTTTATATGTAATTATTTTCTGGGGATATATTTATCATTCATATCCATGTTTTATAAAAAATTATAAAATGTTTATTGTTTTTATATGTATTTTTAAAGTCATTTTTACCATTTTTTTACTTTTACTATGTGGTATAGAAGGAATATTTATTTTGTTTACCATATGAGGTACTCTTTTACTTTTTGGGTAAAAGTACAAGGAGATTTTTTTTAACTTAGAAGACATGAACAGATTTTTACATCTTCTGAATGTATTATTTCCATGAAGCTTCCTCTATAATATTTCGATTTTATTTTCAACTAAATTAATTTCTTTTAAAATTGTGCGTAATTTGAGAAATGAAATTTTTTTTAAAGAAGGATATTTTTCTCAGGAATTAAGTTCAAGCGTCTTATCAAAATTATTTTCCATCTAAGATGACATAGGGGTATTTTTTTATCCCTATTATTAATTTTATTTAATTTTTTTTATAATGGAATTATTTTTAGAAAGTCCATTTATCTTATATGGATTATATTATGATGAAATGATGTTTAAAAATCCCATTTTATTACTTGGGTTTTGCTATGATGAATGACTTATGATTTTCTGGAATATATAACAATGATTTCAATATGAGATGGGTGGGACATATATCTCCCACCAATGCATTGGGTAAAGATTTATATCTCATGATATAGACATGGCTGGAATGGTAGGTAAATCAGGTTCAGTAATACATGGCTAGAACGACAAGTAAACCATATTCAGTAATGGACTTTGTCCATTATGATGTTCATGGAAACAATGCCATGGAAACTATGGAAATAATGATATGTTATTAATGGTTTTCCATAATTCCATGATTTATTCCTATGTTATTTTGTCATGATTAATTTTACTTTATGATCTATTCCTTATGTGCTGCCAAGATTTATTTCATGACTCAATATTTCGATGTTTAAATATTGTGTTCATGTTTTTACGTTAAAATGAATATGGTTTATTTTATGTTCTCCATTTTTACCCTTACTGAGCATTTGAGGTCACCCTTTCTATTTTTTATTTTCCCCATGATATAAAAAAATGTTTTATGTATTAAAACAAAAGGGGAAGATATTTATGGGAGATGTTGAATATCTTTCACCACGATTAGAAGATTATGTTCTGAGTTTCCAAACACACTAAACTAATACAATATTTGGGCATCTATTTGTATAATGTATTAAGTATTATATAAAAGAAATGTAATGTCTATGTATGTCAAGCTTGGTTCTCTACACTCTCTCTTCGTTCATAAATATTTTGTATTAAAAAACATTATTCTCAAGGATGTTTTCAAAAATGTTTTCAAAGATATTTGAAGCTGATTTTCAAGGAAAAAATGATTTTAAAAATGTTTTTTCGTTTTATATGCTTCCTTTATATGTCTTAAAATCTATTTCCTAAGAAATATTTTTTTGAATGGGTTTTATGTTTTCAAAATCATTTTTCTATGGTTAAAGGGTATTTTTCACAATAAGTGTTTGTAAAATATTTTCCAAAATTATTTCCCATCTATAATAACATCCATTGTTGTTACTCATACCTTTATTGGGAACTTATTAAATGTTTCCACCCATATTATTTCTCTAAATTGATTATTTTTTAATATAATGATGCTCAAGAAACCCATTTCTCTTTCATGGGATATATTATTTTGAAACCCGTTTATTTTCACAATTTATGTTTATGATAAAATGATTATGAAACCTATGTTTTTTCATAGGTTATGATATTATTAATTGTTTATAATAACCATTTCATTTCATGGGTTATTATATAATTATTTAGAATCCCATGGAACATGTATTTATGATTTCGCTATGAGATGGGTGGGACCTATATCTCTCTCTAAAGCATTGGGTAAATATTTATATATCATGATATAGAATAAGATGTCCTTGTGAATGCCCTTGACTACTAATATGGAAATTGGATTGAACCATGACTTCCAATATGGAATGAGGAGTGAACCCATGCTAATAATATGTCCATGTGAGTGTACCATGACTACGAAGATGTTATGGGGATTGAACCCATATTACCAAAATGGTCTTAGCAGCGATGCCTTGGATACTATGGCAATTATATTATATGATTATGTTTCCTCTATAATTCCATGTTTTATTCTTGTGTTATTCTTTCATGGATTTTGTTATTTATTTACTTATGATTAATATCTTGTGAACGGACAAGCTTCATGTCGTGATTCATGTTTATGGTCATTGATATATAGGGTATGATCATTTATTTTCATGATCATGTTCTCATACCCTTATTCTCATGATTATACTTATGTATCTCTATTGTTTATCCTTACTGATCATCTAACCTCACCCATTTTAATGTTTACCTCACCATTTTATGAAGACATGTATTATGTTTTATGTATCTAATAAGGATAATAGTCAAGAAGAACCTAGTGGGAGATGATGTATCTCATTTATGTACCTATGTTTATGTCTCTATATTTCGAAAGGCACTAGACTAGAACTATCATTGGAAATTTTTTGTATAATGTTTTATGTATTCTACAAAATTTATGTAATGCTAATGTATAAAAATCAAAGATATCTCTATGAATTTCGAAATTATAAAACTAAAATATCATGGGATTGATTAAAATAATAATTGGGTGAAATTTATGTTTATTATTTTGATTAAATGGACTTAATGATAAGTGAATGGGAAGTGTTAATGTGAAATGGAATGGTTTAGTAAATTGGAGTTAGTGGAAGCTTTTTAATTCTTGAAATTGTGGAACATATAATTGGAAAGTCTTTTATTTTTGTTTATGTGTGGCTTATTTGTGTTTTTTGTTAGTATTGGTGGTTGATAGTGGTGGAGGTTGTAAGACATTATGGTGATGTCTAGATAAATGTTGTCACTCTTGTTATAAACCCATAGGTTGGGATTCTATGTTATCTATTTATCCGGTATTTGATTTTATTTATATAAACACACAAATCAAGTAGGATAAACATACCTATTTCTAATAGTTTTATGATCCTAATATTTTTTCCATCATCTAGGATGGTGGTGAAATGGATTTTTGGCTACCCACTATTCGCTACTCTTCCATCAGTAGTGGTGGTAATGATGGGTTGGTGTTGAAGATAACCCAATGATTACGTGGATGTGATGTGTATTGGGGTCATTCATGGTAGGAGGAGGTCATGATGTTGATTTATTTCATATTCATGATACCCTAATACCATGTTCTATGGGTTTGGTTGTGATATGGATGTTAACTGATGTTGGCACAAGATGTTGAGCCTTTCGTAAGGATAGTGTATATAGAGATGTGTCCTAAAAAATATCATTGGTGGATTTGGTAATGGAAAAAGTGGTTTGAATGATAAAATTGATGTCATCACAAGATATTTGACCCTATGAGAAGTTGGTGGGTAGGGATTTGTCTTAAGACACATCAGAGATAGATTGGTATGAGATGTGATGATGTGTAAGGGAAGGGATCACTCGACATCTAATGTTGAGGCGCATCAGAGATAGATTGGTATGAGATGTGATGATGTGGAAGGGAAGGGATCACTCGACATCTAATGTTGAGGTGTGAGAGTGGAAATTTAGTGGGGAAGTGGTTGTGGGGAGCCTTTCCTTATATTCTTTTAATTATTTGTTATCATAAATATTTTTTTATGAGAGTTTCATTGTGAGGTTGGGATCAGTTCCTTAATCAATTTAGGTGCATGATTTTTCTAATGTTTGTTCATTGGGGAATTTGTATGCTCTTTTCACATGTTCACAAGGCACCTTGGGTATAATCATATTGATTATACATGTAATGATCACTCTAAGTGTATATAAATAGTTTTTTTATTTTTAAGATGATTTTTTGACCAGTATAGACATTACTAGCTTGGGTGTTGGAGTTGTTGTTGAGTTGTTGTCATGACCCAACCTAGTGGGGCCAGCATCGCGACTCCCCAACCCCACCTCCAATAGGCCAGGGGTTGGTGACTAGTACTGAGTAGTCATATTACTAACATGGTAGGCATTGCCTATGTACCTGTACACACGCACACAGATCAAAACCCACAAATGCTGAAATGTAAAAGAACCGCTAAGTAATAGAATGCATGTATACAAGTAAACCCAACCAACATAGTATGACGAAAAGTAATGTACTGAAGGTAAACTGGGCCAGAATACAAGCCCACCAAAAACAAGAGTCTGAAAACTACAAAGTCCAACTTGTAAACAGAAATAGGTACTAGGACTGCTTCTCTTTGTCGTAGGAACACCTCAGCCTGTAGGGGACTCAGAAGGCTCAGTCATGTCTTGTCCCGCCCTGGACACTGTCAAAAGGTTGCTCGTCTGCACAAGAAATGACATGTGCATGCAAAGACCGTGAAGCGGTGAGTATAAAAATACTCAGTAGAGGACCCTAAAACCACAAATAAATACACAAAGGAAATGCGCAGTCATCTCTACATAGTATATGTATACTAAACATATAATAGGAGAACACAATCTATATATACTCCAAACCCTAACCTGCAGTCTAGAGACAAATCACACAACTGCATACCCCCTCTAGGGATTCAGTTAGAAGATTCCACAAATCACTTGTCTAGGATAACTCACTCATTAAGTCTGATATCTCTGATGATGTCTATTCAAGAAGTATTTTCTGTTGGGAAAAGTCACAAGAGATAGATACACTCATTCTGGGAGAACACACTCCAGAGTGGGGAAAGATATTGGTTCACAGATGAGGATCACTACCAAGGTCTTGGTGGATACCGCAACTCATCTAGATTCACCTGCAAGGTAGAGGATCGGAGCCCTGTGGAATTAGTCAAGTTGATACTTGACTATACCTAGGGTCAAGAATGTATAGAGGATCTCTCTCCAGACCTCTCGGATGGACACCAGACTCTATCTCGGAAATTCTTGTAGATTTGATCATACTCTTGTAGAAGGAAATGGTACCTGGCCTTTAGGTGAATGAAAAAGGGGCCCTAACCCAAACAAAACATGTCCAATATTCAATGGACAACAAGATCAAGCCATGTACTGAAAAGTACACAGTGTGTAGGTCTGTCACACACCGTGTCTACTAACCCCATGTACTACCCGTGTACAACGGCTCATGTCGTAAGGCTTGTCATGTAGAATAGTCAGCACACAACATGTAGTACAGATCACATGCCATGTCTGAGTAAGTGGGGTCAGCTCTATGTACACAATCGTGTGCCCGTACACAACTTTATCTCATGTGCACCATCCCGTGTAACGGGTACACGGGCTAACCCGAGCAGCCGGCCCGGTCTGGCTGTGTGGTGGAGTACACGGTCATGTACTCCATCCTATGTTCGTGTATCGCCCAGGATACACGTTGAGTCCCGCGTAAGGACCCACACACCGTGTTTTTCAGGGAACACATCATGTATTCTATAATTTTTTAGAACATTGAACCTCTTTCATTGTGCCTCCTGTGCTGCCTCTTTCTTCGATCTGACAATCTGATCTCCATGAAACTCAATGTTTTAGGTCACCGCAACACCACGAAGCTGATTCCATTGGTTTTGTACCTCCGATAGGCTCAAAAAATGTTCATTGATCCCCCCACACGAAGAATGCTCGAAGAACGGTTTTTCCCGATACGGACCGATTCGTCTTCCACTATCGTCGCCGCACCTCCGCACGGTCATTGTGATGTAGGATCTTCAATTTGGGATCGTTGCATTGCAGAACGGATTCACAATGATATGTTGTTTGTTGATCTACGTACAATGTGAAGAACCTAAGTAAAAAAGGGGGGACAAAATCCAAAGGAAAATCCAGGAATGAACCTCCATTTTCATTCAGCATGGTGTTGATCCGCTCATGTTAGTAGGATCAAATAGAGCAAAATCAAATGATAAAGAAACAACTATCATATCAATTCCCCAAAAGAAATAGAAAATAACACCCTCCAATGAGAATGCACAATCTTTGGATCAACATGTTTGTGGGTTCATCCATGTTCATTGTTAAATCCAAAAATGGAGAAAGAAGAATCGAAATAACAACCCATACCTCGATCTGGTTAAAGAATGATTCTCACGCAGTGTTTTTTGGAATGGTTCGTTGGATCCGAGATATGTCATCGTCGTCTACCAACAGTTTATCCTCCGATGCTCCAATAGGATCTCTCTCAATCTGTAGGGTTCTGAGGCTAACCCTGTGAACTTTCCATACACAGGTATTTAAAAGGGAGGAATTAGGTCACTGCGCAAAAAGGAAAACTTTTAAATAAAATAAATTATTATTTTCTTTTCTTTCCATTAAAAGTTCAAAAACTAACTCTCACAGATGACTCACGCCAATCGATGTTAGGCCACACATAAGGTAAATTCACTACACCTAATGCAATGGTGCCCTCATATTTCTGATCTAAGAAATATTTTAAATGGTATTCCACTTTTAAAAGAAAACCACTCATGTGTGCTGTTTAAAATTTTAATTTATTTAAAACATTTATTCTTGGAACTACGGGCCTCAGAATCACACACTGTCAAAAGTTATGGTCTCAAAATAATTCGATATAATATTTAAAAATAATAAATATAAAATATAAGACATCGCATTCTCCCCATCTTTTTGTCTTTTCATACTCGAAAATCCAAACAAGATCTAATAAAAAAGATGTGGGTGTTGGGCATAGATCCAAGTCTCCCAATCCCACATACTCTCCTGAAGATTCCCATGCTGCCACCGAATGCACACCAAAGGAATCGATTGCACATGAAGGATCTTCTCCTACCGATCCTCAATCTCTACCAAGTACTCAGAAAATTTCGCCCCATCCTCGATGTCCATCTCACCCCAGTTGATGACATGCGATGGTTCATGCACGTACCTCCTCAGCTATGACACATGGAAGATATCATGTACCCGGTGTAATTATGGTAGTAGAGGTAGTAAGTATGCCACCTCACCAACTCTACGCAGTATCTGAAAAGATCTGATGATCCTCAGAGATAGTGTTCCCCCTCGGATAAATCTTTGTAACCCCCACTGAGGTGTGACCCTAAGGAAGACATTTTCCCCTTCCTCGAACTCCATAGGTCTCTGTCACCTATCAGCATAAGACTTTTGCTAACTATGTGCAATCTTCATCCACTCCCAGATGATCTGCAACTTCTCGGTGGTAGCTTGCACCAACTCTGGACCCATGAGTGATGACTCACCGGGGTCGGTCCAGAAAAGTGATGACTGCAAGGGTCTCCCATATAAATCCTCAAAAGGTGACATAGCAATGGAGGATTGGTAGCTTTTATTATATGAAAATTCCCACAGTGGTAGGTCGTCCCCCAAACTACGACCAAAGTCCAAGATACAGGCCAACAACATATCCTCCAGAACATGAATTGTTCTCTCCATCTAAACATCGGTCTGGGGATGAAAGGTTGTGCTCAAGAATAGCTGATTCCCAAAATCCACCTATAATCCCTTCCACATTCGGGATGTGAAACGGGAATCTCAGTCTGAGAATATTTTCATAGGGACTCCATGAAGTTGAAATATCTCATACATGTAGAGGAATCCTAATCACTCTGTGGAACTATGCTCCATGACATCTAGGAAGTGGGCCAACTTGGTGAGTCATTAAATGATCACCCAGATGGAATCATACCACTTGGATGTCTGTGGTAAGCCTATCATTAATTCCATCAATATTACATCCCACTTCCATTATGGAACTTATAGGGGTGAGCTAATCCCATTGGATCATGGAGCTCAACCTTCACCTGCTGGCACATAAGGCATCGAGAAACGAACTCTGTTACTGCCTTCTTTATGCCTGACCACCAAAACTGTTGTCGAATATTCTAGTACATCTTCACCACTCTAGGATGTAATGCTAAGGGAGTTGTATGAAACACCCTTAGGACCTCCCCATGCAATTCCACGGGTACAAAAATGCATCCCCTGAAAAGAAATATGTGCTCCCCACCTTGCGAATATCCATCAGGAGCATGTCCTATAGATAACTGAGCACGTAAAGCCTCAGAGTCGACATCCCCAAGATGTACCTCCCTAACTCTCTGTAAGAGTGGAGGGTTGAAAACCATCGACTGAAGGTAAGTTTCATCCTCTATGTCCTTGAAGGATAGTTGCAACATGGATAACTACTCTGTCACCTCACACAATAGTTGTGAGATCGACCTTCTTCTAAGAGCATAGGTCACCTTGTTTCCCTTCCCAGGAGCATAGATGATCTCAAAACCATAGTCCTAGAGGAACTCTAGCAAACTCCTTTGTCTCAGATTCAAATCCTTCTATGAGAAGATGTACTTGAGGATTTTTTGGTCAGAGTAGATGATAAACCGCTCGGCAAAAAGGTATTGGCACCACATATTCTATGTGAAGACTAACACTTCCAACTCGAGATCATGGGTCACATTGTTATTCTCATGTGGTCTAAGCTGGTGTAATCCATAATTAATCACTACCTTTCTCTACATTAGGATGCATCCAAGACCGGTCCCCGATGTGTCTCATGAAACTACATACTCGACACCATCAATCGACAATCTCAGGATCGGGATGCTCTTCAAACTCTGCCTCAACTGCTCAAAAGCCTTTTGGAACTTCTCCTTCCACATGAAGGGTTTCCCCTTCCTAGTCAAGGCTATCATCAGTGTTGATATTCGGGAGAAATCCAGAATAAATCTCAAATAATATATTTCCAACACAAGGAATCTTTTCACCTCTATCATGCTCTGAGGTGGCTCCCATGCTATCACTTCCTCTACCTTGGGTGGGTCCACAGCTACCCCATCTGCTGAAATGACATCTCCCAAAAAGTGGACCACCTGAATCTAGAACTGTCACTTCGAGAGCTTCTCATAAATGATGATTCTCTCAGAGTATGTCTAGAACCATCTGCAGGTATCTCGCATGCTCCTCCTCTGACGCTGATTACACTAGGATGTCGTCAATGAATACCACTACGAGCTGGTCTAAGTATAGTCTGAAGATCAATTTCATCAGTCCCTTGAACACTGTGGGGGGTGTTTGTCTTGCTAAAAGGCATCACCAAGTACTCATAGTGACTGTAGCGGCATCTGAAAGTCATCTTTGGTATATCCTCATCTCGTACTCGTAACTTGTGGTAACTTGATCGAAGTTCAACCTTCGAGAACCATTGTTCTTGTCATAGATGATAAAATAGGTCATCGATCATAGGCAGTGGATACTTATTCTTCACCATTACATGGTTGAACCATTGGTAATCCACGCACAACCACAAACTCTCATCTTCCTTCTTGTAAAACAAAACTGGGGTCATCTAGGTTGAAACACTTGGTCTTACGAAACCCTTGCTTTGCAAATCCACCAATTGTGTTGTCATCTCGCGAAGCTCTACCGGAGCCATCTGATATGCTGATAAGAAAATCGGTGCCGTCCTAGGGTGTAATTCGATGAAGAAGTCGCTTTCCCAGTGGGAAGGTAGTCCTGGAACATCTTCAGTAAAGACGTCCTCATACTTATCCACTACTACTGGGAAATGGAAGCTCATAATATCTACCGTCGTAAGGGTAAGTCTAGCCAACTCATGAGTGATTGGATGCACCCTCATATGAATGATCCCATTCTGTGCTACCTGAGTCTCCCATTCACCGACAAAGGAAAACCTAGTCCCATTATTGTGGACACACCGCACTCTTCTCCTAAAATAGTCAATCAGGGAATCGACTAAGGATAACCAATCCATACCAAGAATGATGTCGTAAGGCCTCGACACTACCACCAAGTAGTTCCAACCAAAACTATCACCTCCAAGAGTAAGATCACACTGTCTACAAAGGTGTGTGATCATCGAGTCTCCTCCTGTAGGTGTATCCAAGTGTAATGATCGATTCAACGTCTCTAATGGAATCTCAAGGTTTCGGACAAGACATGTGGCAAGGAAGGAATAACTGAAACCCGTGTCTATAAGTACGGAAGTTAAGGTAGATAAGACATAGATCATACCTCAGATCATCCCTGGAGTCCCTAGGTCATATGCCTTGATTGAATGTAGTTGTCCCTGCCCCTACCCCTAGCTCCCTGAGCCTAGTGCATACCTCCTAAGAGTGGTGGTGGATGTAGATTGAAGTGTCTGCCAACAACTACAACTCTCCATGATCCTCTTCCACATCGGCTACCTGGAAGTTCTATCTGATTTACTCTCTACCTCTGCCTCGGTGGTCCATCCACCATCTCCCTGTCAGTAGCTCTACGGGTCAGACAATCTCTAATGAGATGTCCCCTACCATCGCACGATTAGCATCACTTATCCCTTTGATGATTGGATCTATCCTGAGATCCCTAGACTTCCAAACCCCTATCTTGGGTCCTCCTGTGACGTCTCCCCCATCCGGATCCATGTGCCTAACGTCGGCTCCTTGCTACTGAGGTCTGTTCACCTGCCTGCTTTTTGCTGACTGTCATCAGCTGTCTCTGCTCCGCCAAGAATCTCTCGATCACCAAGGCCTACTCATTCACTCCAGGATAAGTTTGAATGAAAAGATGCATGATACAAGATCAAATGTCCCAATGTAGACCTCGCTCGAAGGTTTGAACTCTAAATTACAGATCCCTGACCATATCCATTATGTACCTGGAAAGGATGGTGAACCTCAATGAATAGTCAGCTACCATCAAACAACCCAGATGGAGCTGAGGAAGCTCTTGGATGTGCACTAATCTCAGCGTAACAGGAGATAAATCCTCCCTAAAGAGCCGCTCAAAGTCCATTCCCAAAAGAGTGTTCTCGTCGTGAGCCTGTGTGGTAAGACTCCACCATTGTCCCGCTGAACCCTGAAGAAGGCTCACTCCTAGGATCACCATCTGGTCTGCTAGTGTCCTCACTAGACAGAAAACACTGGTCAGCACCTCAAGCCAGTGGCCAGCTGCCAGAGTGTATGGCTTGCCTCAGAACCTTAGGGGTCTCTATCTCTGGAACTCATCGAGAGAGGTCAGCATGTTCCACTCATCAGCCGGTACTCTAGGTACCACGGGCTACTCCACTGGTTGCGGTATAGAAGGTGTACCACCTAGAGGCAATGCCTGGGGAACTGGTCCCTATATCAAATCCTCTTCACTGGGGGGGTCATCCTCATGATCACGCTGCTGAATCCTAGTGGGTATGTGTCGCGTAGACATCCTATAACGAATAAGATGCACCATGGTAAGTGAGTGTATCTTGATAGCTGACACAAAGTAAATGGAAGACAAAATCCATTCCTAAATGATGCATGTACCAATCTCTTATTTCCCCTACAACTAATGTTTTCAGGTACCAAGTTTAAAATCTGGTTATCAGAGTCATGGGGCATGGATACATAGGCCGCCCGCACCAATACTGGAGTATCTAGCCTAAAAGTCGAGACCGAAACACTTAACACTCTTTTCCCTAACCAAACTCACAAACTCGTGGTTCTAAGGTATAATCAACCACCTCTGATACCACTATTTCATGACCCAACCAAGTGGGGAACATGTCGCGACTCCCCAATCCCACCTCCAATAATCCATGGGCCGCTGACTAGCACCAAGTAGGCATATTACAAAATGGGAGGAATTTCCAAAGTACATGTACACACACACACACATCTCCAAGCCCACAAATGCTGAAATCTAAAAGAACCACTAAGGAAAAGATTGTATATATAAAACTAAACCCTACCAATAGAGTATGCTGAAAAGTTATGTACTGAAAGTAAACTTGGCCAAAATACAATCCCACCAAAAACAAGGTTCTGAAAACTACAAGTTTCAACCTGGAAACACAAAGAAGTATTGGGACTACTTCTCATCACCAGAGGAACACATCGGCCTGTAGGGAACATAGAAGGCTCGTTCCTATCCTAGTCCACCCTAGACTCTATCAAAAGGCTTCCCATCTGCACAAGACACGACAGGTGCAGGGAAATACCTTGCAGGGGTGAGTATAACAATACTCAGTAGAGGACCCTAAAAACCACAAAGAAATACACAACAGAAAGGAAAAATCATCTCTACACAGTATATGTATACTGAACATATAATAGGAGAACACAATCCATATTTACTAAAATCCCAGACCCGCAGTCTAGAGACAAGTCACACAACTGCATACCCCCTCTAGGGATTCAGTTCAAAGATTCCACAAATCACTTATCCGGGAGAACTCACTCCATGAGTCTGATAGCTCTGATGATGCCCATCTGAGAAGTATTATCTATTGGGAAAAATCAGAGAGATAGATACACTAATTCTGAGAGAATTCACTCTTGAGTGGGGAAAGATCTCGATACACAAATGAGGATCACTGGCAGGGCCTTGTTGTTTACCGGAACTCATCTAGATTCAACTTACAGGTAGATTATCGACACCTTGTGTAATTATTCACGTCGATACCTGACTCTACCTACGGTCAAGAATGGATAGAAGATCTTTCTTTGGGCCTCTTGGAGGGATACATGACTCTATCTCAAAAAGTCATGCAGAAGAGTTCATAATCTTGTAGAAGGAAATGATACCTAGTCTTTATTGGAATGAGAAAACAAGGCACTAACCCAAACAGAACATGTCTAAAATACGATGGACAAGAAGATCAATCCATGTAATAAAAAGTACACGGCATGTAAGTCTGTCAAACGCCATGTCTTCTGACCCCGGGTACTAACCGTGTACAATGTCCCGTGTTGTAAGGCTTTTCATGTAGAAAATCCAGTACACGACGTGTAGTAAAAATCACACACCATGTCTGAGTAAGTGGGGTCAGCTCCGTGTATGCGGTCGTGTCCCCCTATATGGCTTTATCTCGTGTGCTTCATCCCGGGTAATGGGTACATGGGGTAACCCGTGCAGCCAACCTGGTCTGGTCGTGTGGTGGAGTACACATCCATGTACTCCATCTCATGTCTATGTATTTCTTGGGATATACCCCGAGTCCCACATAAGGTCCCACATGCCATGTTCTTCAGGGAACACGCCGTGTATTCTGTAATTTTCCATAATAGTGAATCTTCGTCGTCACGCCTCCTACGTTGCACCATTCTTCGATCCGGTCATCTGATCGCCATGAAACTCAATGGTTTAGGTCCCCCCGACACCAAAAAGCTGATTACGTTGGTTTCTTACCTCCGATCGGCTCTGAAAATGCACATTGATCCACCCGAGCAAAGAACGCTCGAAGAATGGTCTTTCCTGATCTGGTCTGATTCATCATCCGCTATCATCATCGCACCACTACTAGGTCATTGTGATGTCTGATATCCAATTTGGGATCGTTGCATTGTAGATTGGATACACAACAATCTGTTGATAATTGCTCCGCGAAGAACATGAAGAACACAAGTAAAAATGGTGAAGAAATCCAAAGGCAAAATGAGGAAGGAACCTCAGATGTTGTTCGTCACTACTTTGATCCAATACAAATATTTGGATCAAATGGAGGAAAATCAAATGATAAACAAACAACTATCATATCAATTCCCCAAAAGAAATGGAAAATAACACCCTCCCGTGAGAAAGCATGATCCACGGATCAACATGTCTGTGGGTTGATTCGCATTCATCGTTAAATCCAAAAATAGGGAAAGAAGAATTGAAATAACAGATCCTACCTTGATCCATTTAAAGAACGATCATCACGTTGCATTCGTTGGTGAGGTTCGTCAGATCCGAGATGTGTCGTCGTCGTCCACCAACGATTTCTCCTCCGATGCTCCGAGAGGTTGTCTCTAAATTCATAGGGTTATGAGGATAAGCCTGAAAACATTCCATACATAGGTATTTAAAAGGGAGTAATTAGGTATTTGTGCAAAAAGGAAAATTTTAAATAAAATAAATTATTATTGTATTTTATTTCCATTAAACGTCGAAAAACTAACTCTCACAGCTGACTCGCACCGATCGATGTTAGGCCATTCCGAAGGTCAATTCACTGCTCTGAACGCAACAGTGCCATCAGATTTTTTATATGGGAAATCATTTAAATGTTACTCAACTTTTAAAGGAAAACCACTCATGCACGCTGTTTAAAATTCTAATTTATTTCAAACATTTATTCAGGGAAATCTGGGCCTCAGAATCGCATGTTTTTGAAAGGTCTAGTCTCGAAATAATTCCATATATTATTTAAAAAAACACAGAAAATCCGAGACATTACAGTAGTTTCCGTAATATAGTCATTTGGTACTTTACTTTGTGACTTTTTTTGTATTTATTAACATTTCATATGCATTGTAGGATGGTTTTTCAGTTACTTTTATATTCATTTGATTGAGTTCCATGATTTTTATTTATTTTATATCTTGATCCAATTTTATTATTAGTGTTAATTCCTTTCACATTTTTGATTTTTATACCCTCGGTGTTTTTCACCAACCTAGGCCCTATAAAGGTGGGACCTGAGGGTCATTATCTATATTCCATCATTTATGTCTTGATATGGTTACCTTTAGAGGCGGAGTCGTGAAGGATTATATTATTTAGTAAGCACTCATATGTATTGGTCAATGTTACAACATTAAATTCTTCCTCTTGTGTTCCTGTATGTGTTTAGTGATGTTTATATTGGACTTTAGGTAAACTATCCTAATTCCACCATAGAAGAAGCATATAGGTTCACAATATTAGTGTTTCTATTAATCTCAATTAAATTATATTTGAATTTAATTAGGAGAATAAATATTATTCTATATTCTTGTGAATAAAATTTATTCATGATTTATTGATCTCACATATTCAGTTGTTAATCTATGTGAGTGGACTATTAAATAAATAATTATTCAAAATATCATGAATAATATAAATATTTTTTCTTTTCTAAGATAAATATTATTTAGTATTCAAGGTTTGATAAATAGAAGGCATGTATAATTTTTTGGGGGGCTGCTCAACTTGATCAGCTCAACTTGATAAAAAGGCCTATTCTGGCGTATTTTTTAGGACTAATTAAAAAAAGATCCAAAATTTAAAACTCTGATTAATAATAAGGTCAGGCCCATTATTTAATTAGTGGCCCAAAAAGTGTCCCTCCATGCCTGGTTAAGAAATATTATAAGCCAAATTATTTTAATGTATTAATGACTATATTTATATAATATTATTATATATAAATAATGTTATATAAATAAGTTTATTAGAAATGTTTATTTATTATGTATAAATAATATTTATATATAATGGAATATGAAATTAATATAACAATAAAAATGTTATTATATAATAATTTAACATTATAAAAATAATATAATATATAAAATGTTAATAAAATAATATATATATATATATATCATTATATAGAAATAAAGTTATGGAAATAATATATTAATTATTGTAAAATTTATATTTTTGTAAATGTATAACATTTATATTTTTAGTATATATATATATATTTAACAATAATATTGATTAATATTATTATATATATACTTAATTTAATTTAGTAATATATTATTTCTGGATGATATTTTTATTAATTCGCTATTAAAAAAGATTTTTTCTTACCCTAATTAATGAACGGGTCTAGCCAAGTGTGATTAACAAATGGGTCAGGCTTTTTCTGTCCTAAACCCAACATGCCCGACCCATGTGTATGTGTAGTAAATATCTGGGAGGAAATATTGACTGAGTTATCTGGTCTAGGGGAATGATATATTAAATAAAAATTAACTAAACATTAATTAATTTACATAGAGAAATTATATTGATTTTAATTAAGGGATTAGTGTAGAACATGTTAATAAAAATATTATTATTTTTATTTAGACATGGGGTTTTCATGAGATTGTGATTATAATTAGGGGCCTATGAGAAATTTTTTATTCTCTAACCAAGCTTTATTAATGCATATTTATATCATTTCCCATGGATAGGAATTATATCACATAACACACCCCATAAAGAGATTCCCCAACACTATATATAAAATTCTCTAAAACCCTCTCAAGTACTGAGAGTTTCCATCTTCCACCTCCACACAAGAATTAGAGAATAAGAATAAATCATTCAAGGGGTTATATGGTGATCAATAGAAATGGGAGACAACAGTCATTACCATCGTGCTAGAACACAAAGTATCATCAGGAATTCTTTAATACCCTAAGAGCACATGTGGATCACCACTAGAGGGATTCAAATTTGGATCCTCTCAACAAAATGATGGTAGTGTCAAATAGATATTCTAATAGTCCATATCTTCTATAAATAAAGAACTCTTAAGATTGAGTTAATTATATATATTATAAATTTTACAATAAAATACCCTCTTTCATGGTTATAGTGATCTTTATCAATATTTATCAGGTTTAATTCATTTGATGTGACATTTATCATCATGTTCATTGTGGATTATTCATTCAAAACCAAAAATTTTGAGTTTTCCTCTGTCTAATTGGATTTTCTGATGCATCTGGATCCTTCAAGGGGTATCAAAGTTTTCATGTTATATTTTATAATTATTTATTATTTAATTATCATTATATGAACTTATTATTAGTTTTGTGAAAAAAATTAAATATGAACAATAATATCTCTTATTCCCCCTCTTTGATCACCATTATATAACCGAGAATTGAAAAAAAAACATGAAGAGTAACCAAAGAATAGATTCAATGGTTCTAAATTGTCTAAATGGATAGCATGGGATTGCACAACATATATCCTAGAGGTATACACCATGTACACATATTCACTGCACCATGATTAATTCACATAAAACATAATTTTTCATGTTTATGAACACATAATGATATTAAATGTCGCGTGTTGGACAGAATAGGATAGAACATTGTTTTCCAGACTACATGTCATGAAACACACGTACAGGTTAGGTAGTCTATGTGTTTTCTTAGTGGAGAACACATAGTAAAATATGCATCGTGTATTTATCACATCAAATGAGTGACTTAAAACCATGAAACATTGGGTTCACACAACATGGTGCTGGCATACATTCCATGTACCACATTAATTTATGTGTCTAACATACACACCCAATTACTAGGTCTGTGTTGTAGACATGAGAAGAATATATTACTTGACTTCTACCCTTTTACAATTCATGTAACCCATACCTATCTATATGAAGTACATTCCAACACTAGTTTTATGTTGTGTAATTACATCGATATCTGAAGAAAAATAATTAGAACATTAAACCTAATCAACATGTGTATGAATGTCATTAATTGATAGTATATTCTTTTGTCATGGTTTATTAATAATTTTAAATGCTATGTTTAATTACGGGTAAACTTCTGATCAAGATTCCATGTATGGTTATTAAATTTTTTTCTTCTATGTGCATTAAATCATTAAAAACTATATAATTTACATGTGTCAGTATGTCATTTATTGACAGTATATGCCAATAATTATGTGACATATTGTGTACGCTACATGTTGTGTGAGTACACTTTATTAAATGATGACTATAATAGGCTGAGCAGATAGGTACATGTCACGTTTCCCCCATGGACATGTCATATATATATATATATTATTTTTTAAATAAAATTAATTTTTTTATTTTTTTAAAAATTATAAATGATGAGAATATCAAGGACTATTTGGATAAATATTAAGATGAATTAATTAATTAATTAATTAATATATTTAATTTATTTGAGTGTGTTTTATCATAATTAACAATGATGGAAATGAATTCTTATTTATAAGATACATATTTGTTGCATGTATGGATGATCATGAGCTTGATCACCCAGTGTATGGTTTGGTTTTCTTTTAATTTAACTATTATATGTGTGGTTTCACAATAATTATTATTAAATTAAAATAATGTAATCCATTTTATCCATTCTTATTATTATCTAAGGACATTCATGTATCAAATTCATTTTATGTAAACCCCATTACCATTCCATTAGTTCCCCTCAATGAAATCTGATTAAACCATATATAAGTAATGAGCTATCAGGAAGTTAGAGAATGTTCAAGATTGATTCTAGTTGGGTGATACACATGACAGGGTTGGAATGTTTTAACTCAATCCAATACTGGATCATAGAGTTTTCCCCCTATGGTCAGTGGTTTGATTATTTTCCTCTCAATAAACAAACTAATAAATTAATATCATGATATTTCCTTATATATATTTTAGTCTTATGCATGGTCATTTATTTTGGGATTCTTTATCATAAGAACATTAATAAATTAATTAAATACCAATAATTATCATGTGAAATAAAATAAAAGGATTATGAGAAAATATTTTATAAACTCAAGGCTAATCACTTCTGTAAAATTGACTTAATATAATTGCGTCATGTAAAGGAGTAAAATAAAAATATTTACATAAAATAAAAAAATTCCATACTAAAATATTAAGTTAGAAAAATCTTTGTATCATCTGAGTTAAGATAATCCCATAAATCAAGTGTCGTTAATTCCATACTCACCACATTTAATCATCTGAAAATATTAACAAGGATAATGGGTTAGCTAAACCAAAATTTTATTGAGTGTAATGTTAATATTCTATTTCATATAACTTTAGATGATAGTGTTGAGGAAATCTGATTCAATATTTCTAGATTGGGATTTCCACTCAATGGATCAAGGAGTTTTTAGTTTACATTCAGTATAATTGCTTACCTAAAAACCTTCTTATAATTTTTAGAGTCATAGTTTGGGTTATGATATAGGAAATGTGAATACTTTCTATTAGAATTTTATCACAATAGGACATTCTGAGTCTAATGGTGTAGAATGTTGAGACATGATAAAATCATGGGAGACTAATAATAATTTTTAATTATTTAGACTCGTGTATTTTTATAATCATATAAGTAACTTATTTATAATAATATATTCTTGTAGAAAAAATTCATGTTCATCAATTGTGTTTCCTCTGTGGTCAATATTAGAGAAGGAATACCTCTACATTAGAAGTAACTTCTATAAATAGTACAGGCTCTTATTCACTATACTACTCCATGAATGGAAGAATTATGTGATAGAATCCTCAATGTCTAATCTAAGTTCTAAGGAGTTAAGTGAAGAGGAGTTCAATATATTTGAAAAAAATTAAAGGATGAACTAGATGTTTAATGTTAAATGTTATCATTCATTTCTATATACATTATAAAGATTCGTGAGAACATGGATTTCATGTTCAAGAATTTCAATGATCTTTATTATGAAAAGGTTGATAGGAACTTTTTGACATATCTAAGTCACTCTTAATGTGGAAAATTAGATGTCTATTGGCTAGACATCACATAGTCAGACTTATTGGTTATTTAAGCATGTTGATGTTCTAGGGTTTAAGCTAACCAAATAATTGTGTCACGATCAAATTATTTCCTTAATCCCTTAGATATTTTCAAGGTTTTTTAATTATGGCATGAATAACATTGAGAGTTTCCTCCATAATTTCCTCACTCTAATCCACCTATTTTATAAAGATAAAAAGTATGAAAATCCTGATGTTATTATGGTGAAAAATAGGAAATTCGTAGTGAAGAGATTCAAGACTAAATCAATGTATAATGATTCTTTAAAATTTCTTTATAATAAAAGGATTATCAAGAAGAAAATAGTGGAGCATAACAAAATCAATTTTTCATGAGGAAATATGGGTCACTGGAAGCAAAATGAAACCAAGAAAAATAAGTTAAGGGAACCCTCATGTGCATTATTTGTTGATTGAAATCAATCTATTTTTACAAATTAGTTATTACATTTAGTTTATGGTGCTCAACTTTCTATCCAGTTATAACAACCATGTAGAATCATAAGACTTTCATTATGTAAGGTCGATTTGAGAGCTGCTAATGGAGGAAATCTTGTTGTAGTAGCTATTGGAGACAACTACCACACATTGCAGATGGAAATGATCATTATTTTAAATATTTTTTTATCTATATTTTATTACCAAAGACATTATTTTTTTACCAGTCTTCATTTGGATATTTTTTTTTCAAGTTTGGGAATAAATTTTTCTTCTTTTATAACGATATACTTTTATTGTATGGAACATATAAATAATGGTCTTTATATATTTTTTTACACAAACCTTGTAATGGAAATAGATAAGGAATATAGTATGCATGAATAATATCACACACAAATGTAGAATAACCACTTAGGCCATATAAATGAAAAGGGGTTCACTAAATTATATGAAAATTGACACTTAAATTAATTTTAACTAAATAAACTCAGTATATGTCATACTTGTTTGAAAGGTAAAATGGCCAAATCCCATATTTAGTGAGATAAGTGAAAGGGCCTCATGACTTATTGAATTTGTTCATACGAATTTCTGTGTAACATTTATAATTGAAGAAAGTTGTGGATACTCTTACTTCTAAACTTTTACTAAAGATTTTAACAGATATGGATAAGTCTACTTAATGAGATATATGTTAGATTTCATTGATAAATTAAAGGAATAAAATAATTGAATTTATAATCAAATTTTTAAGAAAATAAATAAACTCTACTAAAATAGTAGTTTAGAATATATTACCTTAGTTTTTATTAATTGTCTATAAGAGTTTTAAATAACAACCCAACTCACTCCTCCATATACACCATATATGGAATAGTATGCCTGAGAGGAGGAACCACATATTCCATTCCATGGTATGATCAATTATGGTTCATGTAAGAGTTACATTATACTTTTGTGGATACACATTACAAACATTGGAAAATATAAAAAACTAAGTTCCAACTAATGTAGCAAGGGGTAATTCATTTGAAATTTGGTTTGAAAATAAACTTGTGTTTTTTCATATAAAACGGTGGGGTTGTGATGCATTTATTAAGGTTATCTATAGAAATAAAATCCTAGTTTGAATAAGTAATGGTATATTTATAAGAACCTATAAGGAATCTAGAGGACACTACTTATAAGACCCCTCAGATAGAATGGTTTCAGTTTATATAAATCCCATATATCTTGAGAGGGGAACATATCTTAGAGAGTTAGTGGGAGTGTGGCTAACTTGGATGAAGTAATGGTTCAAGATACACATGTGTTGGAACATAAACATTTTCCATAAATAAAAATTTAAGTTGATATTCTAGAGACAAAAGTATTGAATGTGAGTAGAATATGGGTTAAAGAACCTAAAATTTGTGATTTTCTAATAACTAAAGATGATTAACCATTATTACTTGGTAATAATGATCATGTATCCTACAATGAATCTGTAAGTGGCATAAAAGCATCCAAATTTAAGGAATCTATTAAATTCTAAAATAGATTATATATACCAAAACCATGTTTTAATTTTGTTAGATCCTCTAGTGTATATAAATAATATTTATTAAAAAGGGTTTTCAATAATAAATTGGACAGGGATAGTTAAGTAAGCACCTATAAGTCATGACTGGTTGTAAAAGGTTTTAACCAACATTATGGAATAAACTGTGAAGAAACATTCTCACATGTCACTATGTTAAAATCCATCATAATTATACTTCCCAAAATATCTTACCCGACTAATAAATGTTTCGTATTGATATGAAAATAGAAATATTAAATGAAATCCTTCATCAATATATCTATATGATATAACCATAAGGGTTTGTGACTATAAATAATTCCAACTAGGTATGCAAGTAGTAGAGATCCATTTATGGATTAAAGTAAGAATCCAAGTCACAGATCAATCTATTTGATGAAAAAATAATGGAATTTGGTTTCATGAAGAATAAATGTGATCACTATGTCAAAAAATAGTTTAGTAGGACTACAATCGTGTTTCATGATAGTACATATTAATGACATGTATAACACCCTGACCCCATAATCCCAGAGCCAGATAATTATTACATTATATTGGAATTATTACAAGGAAAAAATCCCAAAGGACCATTCATTTTAGAAATCACGGAAAGACATATTACATAAATGATAACTATAAAACATTGGGAAAACAAAATTAAACCTGCTACATAATAAAATTAAATAAACTACATCTTTGATAGCTTAATCATAATTGTCTTCTTCATGACCTGGGAAAAGAAACAAAATAAGGGTGGGCTCAAATTATCATTAAGGTAAATACAATGTAAGAAATAATGAATCAATATATATCAAAGGGAAAACAACTACGCACACTTTCCACAAACATAACTAGATAAGGAAAAATAATATGGAAAGTAAAAAAGATAAACACATGCCATATATTAATAAACTGAGAATGAACTATATCCATCAATATGTCAATGAAAAATCTCAGGGATAAATAACAATAGAAAATAATTTAAAGGAAATGATTTCTTAATGAAAATCATGTCTAAGGCACATGAAAATCTATACAACCGATATCTATCCTCCGGATAGTTTAAAACTACATATCCATAATCCATTTAATTTGGCCAACTTATTTGTCTCATGAGAACCTATTGATGCATCAAAGCGCTATATAAAGTCTGGGATCTACCTGTCATTTCCAGTAAAAATAATTACACATATTGAATAGTAATATTAAATAACATGCCTTATAAAATAACTTTATTTAATTAAAAATATGTATTCATCAATGATTCCTCCAATTAATCAATTAATTGTCAAAATAACCACTGTTTTTAAAAATGATTTATGATTTTGGCTTCACTAATATCCACTGTATGAGAATATGAATATTCAATTAAATTTCCAATGAAAATTTATTACAATAAAGTGTTTGTTTCAAGATATATTTAACAATCATAAAAGTAAAAAATATTGAAAAGATAATCATTAAGTACATTCTTGAGGTTTATAATCTTTAAACAATATAAAGTGTCTCATACCATGTTGAAATGTTTAAATCAAAATATCTGGAAAGGTATGACAATAAATGAAACATAGAATAAAATGAAAATAAGTATACTCATGATATAACAAGAAATAGGCATTTTACACACCAAATAAAATTGAATTGGAACAAAATAACAAATTATTCTCAATGACATGTAAATTGAGATGAAATTCCTTTACCCTACCCTTTCTTTTTTGTGTGGTATTTATCCTCTTGTATAGTTATTTAAAATATGTTAATAACTTATACTAGATCCATAATCATGTTTATAATACCACATATTAAATCATTATAATGTCTCATTACCCATTTTTTGAAAATTTTCATTAATTTTACAATAGTGAGTCTTGATTCCCTAGTTTGTGAAGTAAGTTTTCACTTTTTATTTGTTGTTCTTATCATGGTTTCATCGTATCTAGATTGTAAACCATGATTTTAATATAATATATATCCAATATCTATATATGTATGTGTGTGTGTTTTTTTTTTGTGTTTTTTTGTGTATCTAGAGTAATATATATAGTTTTGGAGACATGAAATGAAATTCACTATTCATGGAGATGGTAGTCTGTACATACACATGAATGCAACTTTATTTCATTTTCATGTTAAAATAATGAAGAGTAAATAGTAAAAATGGATATAATAATTAAATTATCATATATATATTATATATGTAACATAATTTTATTAAAATTACCCTTATTATGTACTATGTATAGCATGAATTAATCACATCGTTTTGAGGGGGAGGTAGTCTGCACTTACAAAAATGATGTTATCATTTTTACACAAGATGGAACGTGTAGAGGTATGTGTTATAAAGGAATTAAAGAATCATAAAAAATTTATATATATTATAAATATCAAATATATCATATATAAGATGATTTTCCATCATAATGGACACTATGAGAGGTGATATTGAAAAATTGAATGATCATTGTTTAGTGAGGCAGTAGTCCACCTACACAGAAACAGTATGTTCGTTACCCATTATATGGATGTGTGTGTAAGTGAAGGTATAAATATTAACGTAAAAACATCATTGTATACTTAAGATATTGTCATTGTTATATAAATAGGTAATACGAATATTTGAAGGTGTGGAGAATGGAAATAATAGAGGGGAGTTTGAGGGTGGGTGTTACCTCTTAATCAGGTAACTCCATTTGGTTTTCACAAAAAGGATTATTTGGATTTAATTATTCCCAAAGTGGGGTTAAATTATTAAGGGAAGTCTTTTTTGGAGTGAATTGGGAAGATTTTTTCCGAACCTAAGGGTCATGATAGGTGTGAGGGAGTGGAAGTGAAGGGGACTTTTATAGTAGAGGAGGGGTGGAATCTCTTGTAATATTTTAAAAGAAAGGGACCCCACAAAAAAATTATTTATAGTGGATCAATAATGGTAAAATTTAGATCCAATATAGTATAGGTTTGAAATATATCCATTTAATGGCCTATGTATAAGTTATTATGTTGATTTGTGCTTTAAGTTTTGGGTTTAGTCCCTTATTAAATTTAATTAAACCTTGATCGTTGTAATAAATTTTAATTACCTTCACTAATATTTTTTGTACAAACTAATTTTACATTATAAGACATTATAAATTATTCTTATTATAAATATGTAATCCATTTTTTCAAATTCCAATCACAGAAGAGGCAGAAACAAAATTAAAATCTATCTTGCAGGCAGGATGACAATGTGGGTTTTTAAAGTAAAAATGACCTAAAGTTTGCTATATTTTTATAATATATTTCAAAGTGAAATTTATTCCAATGAACAAAATTAGATTAAATGATAAAGATATAATCTAAATAAACTTTAAAACAAATTAAAAATATAAATTATCCTCATAAATATATTAAATGAAAAATCAGTTTTGGATTAAATTTTAATATTTTCCATTATTTGCTAAAAAATAAAACAATGTGAAAAAATACAAAAAAAATAACCCTATGATAATTTTTATTTTTCTATTAAAAATTATTAGTTTATTTTTGTAATATTAAATTTATAAAAATGTCCAAAATTTTATTTAAAGAGGGTTCTCCATCAAATGATGGAAAAACTTCATAAATTAAAATATAGTATTTTATGTGTTCTATTGGGTTTATTTTTATCTTATGCCTATAAAATATATTAGATGAGTGTAAAATAATTGAGTGGATATATAATATAGAAATATACTATATAAACTATTTAAAGGTGTTATTATTTGATTGATCGTGAAAAATTTTATTAAGTAGTGTTTTGTTTAAATCGGGTGTTGTGTTTATTTTTATGATATCAAAAAAATATAAAGGAAAATATGGAAAAGTATTGGGTGATACATTCTTAAATCCTATAAAACATTCTTCCTTGAAATATCATAGGTATCACCTTCAAACATATGTTGGGAGTTCTCTTCCATAGAATCCTCTTATTCCCACATATCTTCTTCTATTTTATGATTTCTCCAGAGTAACTTTACAAGAAGAGTCATCCAATTCCTCACTATTTACTCACTAGTACCATGAATATGGATGGATTATTCACAATAATAAAGTTCAGGTTCCAATTATTTCAACTCTTTTAAGTATTTTAAATGGTCCAATGTACCTGGGACACAATTTTTCTTTTTTATCGAATCTGATAACACCCTTCCATGGAGATACCTTTTAGAAAACATGATCTCCCACTTGGAATTTCAAATCTTTCCTATTATTTTTGGCATAACTCTTTTTCCTACTTTGAGCCAGTTTGATATGAGCCTGAATTGCCATAACTTTTTTTGTCTCTTCATCACGTTTGAGTCCAACTTCATCCCAACTTGTTGGATTATGTCATCACTTTCCATATAATTTTTCATATGGATCCATTTGAATACTTGAGTGGAAATTATTATTATATGAAAACCCTACCAATCATAAATATTGATCCCATATACCCTAAAAGTTATGTGAACAATTCCTTGTCATGTCTTCCATTTTTTTAATTGTTCTTTCAGAATATCCATCAGTTTGTGGATGGTATAGAGTGCTCAAATTAAGCATAGTGTTGAGATCCTTCTGAGGACTCTTCCAAAATTTTGATGTAAAGTGGGTATCTTGATCAAAAACAATGAATAGTGGTGTGCCATGAAGTCTTACAACTTAATTGATGTAGAACCTTGTGAGGAACTAAAGATTATGATTATCTCTTATGGAAAGTAAATGAGAATATTTGGTTAGACAATCAACAATAACAAATATTTCATTATTATTTCAAGGAGTCTTTGGAAGCCCTATGGAAAAGTCCATATAAATTCCATCCTGTTTCCACAAAGGGATAAGAATAGGTTGTAGAACTCCTTTGGGATTCTACCATATAGATTTCACTTCTTGAGAAATCAAACATTGAGACACATAATACACAATTTCCCTCTTTATATTATCCCGCCAAAAATGTTCCTTCAAGTCCCTTTACATCTATGTGATCCTAGGGGTATAGAGAAATTTGAGTTATGGGTGTTATCCAACAATTCTCTTTTTAGATCAGGTATATATGGAACACAGTGCCTTTTTACATATTTCAGAACACTATCTTTACAAATGAAGTGTGCTAATTTTCCTTCATTCATGACCTTTATTTTCATTTGAATTTCATCATCATCAGATTGAGAACTAATTATCTTATCTAATAATAAGGGTTTTCAATCATTTGATGAATGATTGATGAATCCCCTTCCTTCGAAATTCCCCTATCCATCTTCACTAGATCCATGAACATAGGATCCTTCTCAATCCTCATTTGGGTTAGACCTCCTTGATCTTTCCTGCTGAAATTATATTCCACCTTATTCTCATTCCATGGTTGTTAGTGTATTGAGTAATCATAATCTTTCAATATATTGAGCCATCACCATTTTCTCATGTTGAGATATTTCTATGAGAATATTAATTTCAGGCTCTTATGATCCATGTATATTTAACAACTTTCCCCATATAGATAATGTCCTCATATTTTCAAAGTGAATATCAATGATGCTAACTATAGATAATGGGTTGGGAAGTTCTATTCGCAAATCTCCAATTTCCTTGATGCATATTCAATAACATTATCATTTTTTTCATTAAAAAAATCAAGTCCATTCTTTGATGCATCACTATATATGCCAAACCCATCACTACCAGATGGTAAAGTCAAAATTAGATCATTAAGTAATCTCTTCTTAATTTCATCAAACGATTCTTCACATTTCTTTTGTCCAGAAAAACATAACACATTTATGTGTTGGATTGGTTAAGGGGTTAGCTAAAATGGAAAAAATTTAAATGAATCACTGATAATAACCTACCAAACCATAGAAACTACATGCCTCAGTTAGGTTTGTTGGTGTAGGTCATTCTCTGACTACCTTTTTCTTTGTAGGACCAACAGATATTCCATATTTAGAGATAATATGACCAATAAAAGAAACTTCATGGAGCTTGAAATCATATTTACTAAATTTCCCATATGACTCTTACCTTATAAGAGTTTTTAAGTATAATCTATAAGTGATTTTCAAGGTCCTCATGGGTTTCAGAATAAACCAAAATATCAACAATCAATACTAAAAAAAATAATCAGTATATTCCTTGAATAATCTATTCATTATTTCCACAAAAACAAAGGATTCATTAGTCATACAAAATGGAATTAATCTATACTCTTAATTTCCATACCTAGTTTGAAAGGATGTTTTTGAAATGTCTTCCTTCTTCACTCACAATTAGTGATACCCAGAACAATGATCAATATTTGAAAAATATTGGGCTCGATGAAGTTGATCAAACTAGTCATCAATGTGAGGTAGAGGATACTTCTTCTTTATTGTAATGGAATTTATCTCCCTATAATCAACGCATAACCTCATGGATCCATCTTTATTTTTAACAAATAGAATGTGTGATCCCCATGGAGAAACACTTGGGTGATTAAATCCCATATTTCCCAAATCCTTAAGAAACTCTACAAATTCCAATGATGTTGTTCTATTTGGAGTCTTTGATGTTGGCCTTGCATTGAGAATCAAATCAATGGAAAATTCAACCTCATGCTCTAGGGTTTTTTGAGGTAATTCCTCCGAAAATAAATCAATATATTATTGCACAATAAGTAAATATTCATTTTGGAGACTACCCCCATTACCCTAAGACATTGTTTTCTCTTCTTCTCCCAGTAGAGCTACTGACGGTGGATCTAAATAAGAATCATGTGGGAAAGATTCTACTCTGAATATAAGGGATTCTACATTAACCTCACAAATAGTAATTGTTTTCCTCTTGAAATAAATTTTTGCACCATATTTCAAGATCCAGTCCAAACCAAGAATAATATCAAATTCTACCATTGGAATCATTATAGGGTTGGCACATAAAGTATGTTCGTGTGTCATAAATAGAGTTGACTGACACATCTTTTTTGCAATGAAACTTCTCTTTGGTATTTTGAACAAAAAATCTATTACTAAATAAAAATGGAAATGTATAAATTTATTGGGAAATTGAGTAGATATAAAATTGTGCGATGATACATATTAAAACTAATAATTGGATAAATTTGAAGATAATATTAATGTACCTTCTACCACGTCATTTGGTATTTCTACTTACGTTGTAGTGATTGCATAAGATTGGAAATTTCCCCTTGGGTTCTTCAGTGGTGGATTCCCTTAATTCTTAGGGAATTATTTTTCATATTTCCCCACCTCCCTATAGTTTGAAAATAGGATATTAGTGTTATCCTTCTTCTATTTTCACTCATGATATTGGAGACCCCTATCTCCACATTTATAGCAAACTCCCAGAACCTTCAAACATTTACCAAGGTGATTTTTCCCACATATTTTACAATATGGGGATCTTTCAAATGTATTCTTCTTCTTTGTATTCCCTTTATCATAGTGATCAGGAGGCCTCTTATTTTCTTTTATTCCCTTGAATATATTGATTCTATAAAATTCATTCTTCTTAATGGAACATAAAACTATTTCATCATATCGTGAAAAATATGAGAATCTCATTCCCTTAGAATATTTGGTTTATGACCTTCAAAGAAGTTATTGATCTTTTACATTGTGGTGTGTTTATAATCTGAATCATACTTGGCCAGTCTTGTGAAGGTAGCTTCCTATTCTGTAAAACTCTCTTCTTCCTTTTTTTCTAGCTAAGCAACTTTCTTTCATATCAATTTTTTGATCAGGAGGGAATTATTTATTGAAGAATGTATACTTAATATCCCTTCATTCCATGAGATCAATTTCTTCTTCCTCTATTGTATTCTAGATTAGATACCCCCATTAGTCCACTTCACCTTGAAGATAATAGACCAAAATTGTTACCTTTTCCTTTTCATTTTATTCCAATGTTGTAATTATTTTCTCTAGAAACTTAATCCATTACTCAAATACAATTGTATTAGTATCCCTACTAAAATATTGGGTCCTCTGTCGAATAATGAAATCCCACAAAGAATATTCCCTTTATTGAATAGGTTGCTCCATTTGAGAAAGTTTATTTATCATAACCTGATTAAGTTTCTCTAATATTTCCATGATTTTTTCTGCTCTAACACCAGCTTTATTGGTTTCCTCAGGAGATCAATCTCTACATTTTTCATGAGTTTTTCCACACTTCTTCCATCCAAGGGCCACTTCTATACAATAAAATATACTAGATGAGATCATAAAATTATGAACTTTCTATAACTCTAAACATGATACAGCACATAAATTTATGCATTATAAATCCTTGAATCATACACATTGGTTACTTTGGGGAAAATTTTACTCTAAAAGCCAAAATAATGGTAGGTAAATAATATGTGAATTATCCCAAAAACATACACTAGGAGTGTCAAAAGAGATGTGCAATAAGGTCAATTTTCATGTAGCATGATACCCCGAGTCAAGATTGGAACACCTTCTCAGAGTTGCAACTCCTAGGTACATCTATTCTAGAACCACATCCACTTGTAGTATCTAGACAAGGATGTATTTCTAGGAATACCCACATAATCTATACCTTTACAAAATTTTGGTATGTTATTTTATACTTATCCTTAATTTCTATCTTAGGTTTGTGTTCCATACTCTATGTTTTATAAACCTTGTTTCTAATGTTGTTTATACACTTTCTATGACACCAAATACAACACCCCAACCCCAAAAGCTCGAAGATGGTATATTATTACATTAAATTTCCATTATTACAAGGGAAATTTTTTTGAAGAACCATTCTGTAAGAACCTGGATCTTTATTTCAGGTATGGATCTTTACTTTTGGTTGTTTTTTAGGGAAAAGGATGAAGTATGAATTTTTTTCTAAGTACGCATCGTGTACATTTAAGGAACACATAGTATAGTTTTATTTTTATTTGATAAATTAGAGTGGGGTCAGGTCACCTATCCATAAATTATTTCTTCTACTTGTGGTTTATATAGGAGAGAGACAAATGGCCAAAGAACTTTGATCCACTCCTAATTCTCCATTCGACCTAAAATTGAGACATCGTTGGGTTAATTGGAATCCCACCAGTGAGTTCTCAACTCCCTTAGAGACTCTCTTCCTGATTCCTCCTCTCTCATGACTATTTCAAGGTTGAACGTTTTTATCCTTTTTATAGATCTACACCTTTCTAGGTCGATTCAAGGTTCAACTTTCTAGATTATAGATCGTACAATGTCAAGTATTGTAGTTTGTTCCTTTCGTTGTTCGTCTGTGGATTACATATGCTTAATGTGCTGCATACCCATGTTTGGGGTATTTTTTGAATTGTATTTTAACATTTTTTATCACCTTCTATGGTTTTATTATTTGATAAAGGGTAGTTTATTATGCATAAGGTGGTATACCTAGTTTATGGGATACACCATGGGTGTGTTCCCTTATTTAATTATTCATTGTTGTTTGGTCTAGGATGCTTGTAGGCTTTCCTTGTTTCCATTCCTTGTTTTTCTAGGATTGAGTTTATGATTATATGAAATGGTAGTGAAATTCATTGTAGAAGTTTGACCAACGAGAATTTATTGTGAGAGGTTCCTAAGGTAGGGTCATTTATAAATGAGTTGTTCTTATGTTGACCCAGGGGTATTGACTGTTAGAGCTGCTAGGTGGTCGTCGACCCAGGGGTTTATCTTGTGTGAGTATTTCTAAAAGTTTGTTTATGATTGTATATTAGAACAAGGTCATAATACTAGGATAGCTTTCCCAAGTGGTCATTTGTATATGATTAGTTCCTTGTTAGACCAGAGGGGTTAGACTGTGAGAGCTACCGAGAGGGTCGTTGCAAAATGAATTGTTGTTATGTTAGAATAGGGGGATTAGACTATTAGAACATTCCAAAAAGTTTCATTATTGAATAATTGAATGAATTTGATGAGTCTTCCATGTCAAAGAGCATGCTTGGACTCGGTCTTACATGTTTGTTTAGATGGTATTATGATATGTATGTTATTACTATTACATAGGGGATACAGAGATCAGGCTAGATCCCAAGGTTTATATGATTCAATGGATGAATAATGAATGTTAAATGAATGTAATTGAAAACTTTATGACTATTTACATTTGAGTACTTCCTAGTTTATTTATTCATTTCGACATATTACCTGCTATATATATTCACTGACAGTTTGGCATAGATCTTTTGGTTTTTTCCTACTATGATTCATATCACACCCTATTTGGGTCATGTCTTTGGTCCCAAATAGATTATCTGGTCATAGGTACAGATAAGGGAAAGCACCCTTCTACATTGTGTACTTGATTTTTGTTGTAGCTGGAGAGCATGGGACCAAGTTGAGGCTTTTGATGTTGTTGGTGTTAACTTATTTTCTGCACTTTGGTTTCAGTTTGTTATTTCCATCATTGTGACTCGTTCGGCTACTTTCCTAGTCACATGTGACATGAATCATTTGTATATTCTCTAGTTGTTATATTACTATCATGGTTCCACTATTTTTTTGTTTTGTTGTATTATTGACTTCTCTATTGTTTACTATTTTCATTCCATTGTGCATGCTCTAGAAATGATGGCATAGTTTCTCCATTATCACATGTTGTCCATCACTACTAGTCGGCATCCTCTAACATTTGGGTAAATATTCTTGAGGTTATGGAAGCAACTAGGTTCGGGGAACCTATGGGGGGAACTCGAAACCAGGACATTACAAAGTGGTATCAGATCATTTCTTTTTGGCTTTGCCTTACTATTTGGAGCATATAGACCGGGATAGGAAGGAATCAGTTGTTAGTAATAAACTATTCCCAAGAGTAGCTAACTTGTTTATAGTGAAAACCCATGTTACCTCAAATATTTTAATTTTTCTGATTTTTCATTTGTTACAGTTGATTAGATTTCACTATTGGGTGATTCACTTGTTTTGTGCTATTACGATTTATACTGTTGTTTTTCTATTTCTATTGTAACCTGGTGAGATGATGGTATTCCATATCATGCATCATATTGGAACTTTCTAGAGATCACATGTCAAGCATTCTTGTCATGCCATTTAGGGTGCATTACTGATTGCATGTTGTTATGATAGATGTTGTGCTAGATATGCATAATGTTGTGATATATTTCATGATCAAATCAATTATATTTCTATAGGGTATTGGTATATGTATATTTTAATTTGTATAGATGTCAATATTTGGTCCTAGAGGTGTTATGGGCCCTCTTGTATCAAAATTTAGTGGATCATGTTTAAAATTTAATTGAACTCTGCTATGATATGACATGAAAAGAGATTCCAATATTTGATTTTAGGGGTGTATGTCCTCCCAAAATTCATAATTTTTCATTCCTAGAACAAATATTATGTTTTTAAGGGTTCTATAGAAGTTTGATAAGCTTACTATCTAGAAAACCAGACAACATGGCATGTGATGTTATGAACACATGCCATGCGTTCTTCTGTTCTGGAGGAAACAAATTTTCTTAGGTACACGTTGTGTACTCTTTGAATGTCTGACTAACTATTTGAGGAGATACATGGGGTTGATAAATGTTTGGAAGAACACTCCATGTACATGAAGTATATGTTGTTCATTAAAGACCATGTGTATGGTCGTGTGACTAATGACAGAGGTGGATGGAACTTTGGTTGTACATGTCGTGTCTATATTTTACACACCGTGTAAAAAGAAACCATGTATACGGCCGTGTGACTAATGAAATGAGTGGATGGAAACTTTTTAGAATGAATGTGTCTAGGGTGAACATGATATGTAGTGTTACATAGGGAGAGAACCATGTAGTTCTAGGCATGTAGAATAAACTGGGAAGGAGGGAAAATTCAAGTACATGTCAGGTTGTTGGATGAACACATCATGTATTTGGGGTGTTACACAACCAGGTTGGCTAAGGTACATGCCCATGTCAAAATCTTATGGGAACACACTATGTAGTTGTTCTACACACTGTGTAACCCTATTTTGTAAAACATTAATGATTTCTTTCTCATGTTCAATTCATGCACTTCTAATTTGTTGTCCTTAATAATTATGAACTGCGGTGTGCACTTGACCTTGTAGATTCATGCCACCAAGACATCCTTTGGTTGTACACTAGGTACAAAGTCGGGATCAGACACCGTAAATGGTAGATCAGGAACTACCAGCTGATCCTCCTGTTGTTCCCATATTGGAACATGTTGTTATACCAGATGGAGGTGATAATGCATAGTTCTGTAAAGTCTTTATGAATATGATGCAGACATTTTAGGGAGGACCACATCCTACCCCATCTATGGAAGAGTTGAAACTAGTGTTCCTACAGTATCAGCATCCCATTTTTTCGGGGGATGGAGGACCTCAGGCTGCAGAGTCATGGTTGGAGTCCATTGTTTCCCACATTGAGCATTCGAAGACCCCTCCGTAGAAGAGGGTGAGGATTACGATGTACATGCTACGTGATTCCTCCGAGTGATGGTAAGATATTATCTCATAGGATTCGTGCCATCAGGATATGGATTGGGAAGAGTTTAAGAGGAACTTTATTGATTACATCTACCCAGAGATATTGAGGGTCGATCGAGCATGAGTGTTCATGTGTTTAGAGTAGGGATATCTTTCGATGATGGATTATTCTTCTCACTTTACAATTCTTTAGTGATTTGCAACTATTTTGGGAGGTAGTGAGTTATCTTTAGATAGGAAATTTGAGGATAGTCTCAGGTATTACAAACAATCATAGGTGAATTTTTTTATGCTAACTTTGGTTACTTCCATAGTTAATGAGGGGATGATTACCTAAAACAATGTGAGGGATTTAAGAGTTGTGATGCAGGTCAATTCATCATACAAGGATGGAACACCTTTGATAGATAGTAGGAAGCAATGTAGGGAGCATTCACATGATGTTTCTTTAATTATTCATGTCATATTCTACTGGTGTGGGAAGAGTGGGCATATGAGACCACATTTTCTGAAGGACCTAGTCGAGTGTCGATGTTGCGGAAAGATGGGTCATATTCTGCATTTTTGTAGGATGTTCTCACCAGAACCGAGTGATAGGGGTTTTTTTATAACTCCACATTCAAGAGTAGGACCAACAGTTTCTCAATAGCTAGGGAACTGAGTTTTTAGGTCATTCAAGATGAGGATTTGGTCGTGGATGTGGTAGCCAAATGGTTGGTTTTTAGCGATAGTAGGGTGGATCATGTCAGGGTAGTCAGGTAGGGTCAGAGGACCACGGTTCTGGTAGGAATTTTGTAGTGGAGAAAACCCAGTAGAAGCAGGATCTCATACCCTCTATGGTTTGTGGTATGATTCTAGTTACCTCAATTTTAGATTTTTCTCTTTTTGATACAGGGGATTCACTTAGTTTGATATCTATTTCCTTTTTGGATAACCTTGGGATCTATATCTTTACTTTTGAAGATGTTATGATGCTAGACACTCTGTTGGGGCTTTGGACGACTACTGTAAGTCAGTGCTAGGAGTCCCCTATTGAGGCTGGTGGGTGTCACTTCTTGTGGTACCTCTATGTTTTAGAGATGACATGCCTCAATTTCATTCTCAAAATGGATTGGTTAGTCACTTTCCTGGACTTTGTTGACTGTTATCTATGAAGGGTGAGTTTCACATCACTAAAGGGTGGATCGTTTCTACACAAGGAAGAATAGGATGTCCAAGAGAGCAGGGCTAGACCTGAGCATCATGGGTAGAGAGGAATCACAACCCATATTGTTATTTTATATATGGATGATCAGGGGAATTCACAGATGGAATTCCCTCCAATGGTGGATCATTTCAGATATGTCTTTCTAGATAACTTTTCGAGTTTACCTCTAGAGTGAGAGGTATATTTCTCTATTGATATTATGTTGGGAGTGGCACTGGTGTCCATTACTCTTTATATGATGGCTACACCAGAGATATTGGAACTCAAAAAGTAGTTACAGGACTTGAAAGAAAATGGTTTCATCTGACCCATTACTTCTCCTTGGGGTTCTCTTGTCCTTTTTGTGATGAAGATTGGTAGTACCCTCAGATTTTTATTGGATTATTGGAAGCTGAACCAGTTGATGATGAAGAACCAATATCCTTTTTCAAGTATTGATGATTTCTTTGATCAGCTTCGTGGATCTTGGGTGTTCTCAAAGATTGACTTGAGATCTGGTTATCATCAGTTTCATGGTAGACCATGAAATATACCTCTTACATGCATTCAGAGTAGGTATGGTCCATACGAGTATTTTCTTATGCTGTTCAATCTCACGAATGCACCGACAGATTTCATTGAACTGATTAACAGAGTGTTCCATCCTTATTTGGACTCTTTTGTGGTAGTCTTCATGAACGTTCTCTTTGTGTACTCTCACACTCGACAAGACCAGGCCTTGCATCCTGAGATCATATTAAGTACACTGAGAGAGAATCAGTTATACGCTAAGCTCTCAATGTGCCACTTTTGAATGGACCAGATTCACTTCTTATGTATTTTCAGCTCAGATACTAGAGTATTAGTAGACTAAAATAATGTGATAGAAGTAGTTTTCTAGGAGCAGTTGAAGAATGTCTTTGAGGTAGAGAGTTTTTTGGGGATGGATGGTTACTACAAGAATTTTATACAGGACTTTCTGTGCTTAGCAATGTCGTTTATAGGCCTGACTAAGAAGGGTGTGAATTACTTGTGGTCAGATTCCTACGATTCATCCTTCCAGGAGTGGAAAGGGAGTTTACTTCAACACCGATACTAATTTTTCCAAAGCTAGGAAAGAGTTACACTATTTTATGTGATGAAACATGTATCAGGCTGGGAGTTGTGCTTATGAAGGGGAAGGAGACATTGTGTACGGGTCTCAAAATTTGAGGCCAAATGAGAGTAATCACCCCACGCACTATCTCAAGTTAGCTAATGTTGTGGATGATTTTTGTTATTGTAGACATTATCTTTTGGGAGATAATTTTGTGGTATACAATGATCAAAAATGTCTGAAGTATATATTTTCTCAGAAAGATATGAATTTGAGATAGTGAAGGTGGGTTGAGAACCTTCAGTATTTTGACATTGAGCTTACCTATACTCCTAGGAAAGGAAATGTAGTGGCTGATGCATTGAGCAGAAGGACTCAGATACATGTAGTACAGGAGGCCAGCAGTGAGTAGAATCTTATGGCTTTATTCTCTTATATGCATTTGGAGGTGCATGACAGACATGAGTAAAAGTCTATTTCTTCTATCATTGTTACCTATACTCATATAGATCGATTGATAATGAGGAATCTATCATATTTTGAAGTCTTAGTTCTATGGGAGAGTGTCTCAGGTGAGGACCCTACTCTTGGGTAGACCATAGGCAACAATGATGTCTTGCATTTTCATGGGCACATATGGGTGTTAGAAGATGAATGTGGGGGTTTGATATGATATTTTCATTCCTCTATTTGGTTAGTTCATCCTGGTGTCACCAATATGTATCGAGATTTACACTATCAGTATTGGTGTCTTGGTATGAAGATGGATGTAACTGGTTTTGTTATGAGATGTTCCACCTGTCAGCAGGTGAAGGTGGAGCATCAGCGACCAATAGTCCTTTTACTATAGTTACCCATTCCTAAGTAGAAGTGGATTGATGTCGCAATGGATTTTGTGATAGGTTTACTGAGGTCTCCTTCATTGAATGATGTATTTTGGGTTGTTCTTGACAGACTCCCAAAGGTTTCACATTTCCTAACGATTAAGTAAACCTTCAGTGTTGATGATCTAGGAAGTTTGTACAAATGATAGATTGTATGTTTACATGGGGTTCCTCACTCTATCATTTCAGACAAGGATGCCCAGTTTACTTCTCATGTCTGACAGGGACTACAAATCGATTTGGGTACACAGGTACTTCTGAGTAAAGATTACCATCCCTAGACAAATGGATAGTCCGAAAACACGATTTAGGTTTTGGAGGACTTGCTTTGGGCATGCATCCTCGATTTGGGTGGATCTTGGGGGAGACACATACCACTAGTTTATTTTTCCTAAAATAACAGTTTTCATGAAACGATTCAGATTTCATCTTATGTGGATTTTTATGGTAGGCCATGTCGATCACCCCTATGTTTGCTGGAGGTCGAAGAGACAATAATGTTGGAACCACATCTTGTCTAGGAGACCACTGAGTAGGTGGAGTTGACTAAAAAAAGTATAGATACTTCACAATCTCAAAAAATATCTTATGTTGATTGATCGAGATGACATCTGGAGTTCGAGGTCGGGGATCATCTTTTCCTGCATGTCACACTGAGGTTAAGACACAGGAGGACTAAGAGACAGGGTAAGATTTCTCTGAGATATGTCGAGCCATTTGAGGTTTTAGAGAGAGTCGGGTCAGTTACCTATTAGTTGTAGTTACCTCAAAGGTATCGGGATATGCATGATGTATTTCATGTTTCTCAGTTATGATGTCACTTTTCAGACCTGTCTCGCATTTTTCAACTAGATGAGATTGAGTTGGAGGTGGATGCATCCATCGAGAAGCACCCTATTCAAATTGTGGAATGTAGCATGTAGGTTCTCCGTGGTTGGTATGTTCCTCTAGTACAGGTGTTATGGTAGCATGAGAAAGTATAGTATGAGGCTTTGGAGAGGGAGGCCATCATATGATCATAGTGGCTAGAGTTGATTGAATTTTATTCTTCTTCACCACCCTTAGAAGGGAAATTCATGGAATAATTTCTTTAAGGGGGAAGTTTGTAAGAACCTAGATCGTCATTTTAGGAATGGATATTAAATTTTGGTATATATTAGGAAAATGATGAAATGGGAATTTTTTCTAAGTACACGACATGTACCTTTAATGAAAATGCCATGTAGTTTTCGTTTTATTTGATAAATAAAAGTGCGGTCATGTATCATGTCCGGAACATATTTCTTCAACCTGTGGTTCATATTAGAGAGCGATGAATGGCCAAAGAACATTGAACCCCTCCCGATTATCAATCTACCCACCGATTGAGATGTCATCAGGGGGATTGGAATCCCATGGGTGAGTTCTCAACTCCCCTAGAGCCTCTCTTTATGATTCCTCTTCTCTCGTGAGTATTCCAAGGTTAAAAAAATTCACGTTTTTGTAGATTTATGTTGTTCTAGGCCAATTCAAGGGCTTATGTTCAAAGTGTTGATCATAAGATGACAATGTAGGAGGTTTGTTACATTATTTGTTTGTCTATGTATTATATATGATTAAAGTGCCACATACCCATATTTGGGGTATTGCTCGATTTGGATTTTAACCTTGTTTATCACCTGATATGCTTTGATTGTTTGATAAATGGTATTTTCTTATGCATAAGGTTGTATACCTAGTTTATGGGACACACCATGGGGGTGTTCCCTTGTTTAATTATTCATGGTCGTTTGGTCTAGGATGCCTTTTGGCTTGCCATATTTTGTTAGGATGGAGTTTTTGATTAAATGAAATGCATGTGATATGCATTGTAGAAGTGTGACCAAGTGGAATTGACCGTGATAGCTTCCTGAGGTAGGGTCATTTATAAATGAATTGTTGTTATATTGACCTAGGGGTATTGACTGTGAGAGATGTTAGGTGGTCGTCGACCTAGGGGTTTATATAGTGAGATCTTTACCAAGATTTTGTTATGATATTATATTAGAACAAGGTGTTTAGATCATGAGAGATTTCCCAGGTGGTAGTTTTTAAACGATTAGTACCATAGGGGTTAGACCGTGAGAGCTACCCAGAGGGTCGTTGCAAAATGAATTGTTTTTATTTTAGACCAGGGGGATTAGACTGTGATAAACTTCCAAAATGGTCATTATTGAATAATTGAATGATTGTGACAAGTTTTCCAAGCCAAAGCCCAATCTTGGGCTCAGTCTTACTGTTTTGTTTAGATGGTCTTCTGAGATGTCTATTATTACTATTACACATGGGATACAGAGATTAGGACTGATCGCAAGGTTTATAAGATTAAACGGATGAATAATAAATTTTAAATGATTGTAATTAAAAACTTTAGGAATGTTTACTTTTTATTACTTCCAAGTTTATTGTTTAATTTATGCATATTACCTTCTATATAAATTCACGGATAGTTAGTCGCAGATATTTTGGTGGTTGTCTATAGGGATCCGTCTGAAATCTTGTTTGGGTTAGGTTTTTGGACCCAAACTGATTATATGGTTGTAGGTATAGATAAGGGTAAGCACCCTTGTTCATCAGGTACTTCATTGTTGTAGGAGCTAGAAAGCATGGGACCAAGATAAGGCTTGTGATTCTTTTAGAGTTTACTACTTCTCTGCACTTTGGTTTCTGTATTGTATTTCTAGAATTGTGGCATGTCTGGATACTTTCCTAGACACATGTTACATGCATCATTTATATATGCACTAGTTGTTATATTGCTACCAGGCTTCTGTTTTTTTTGGTATGGTATTACTGCTTCCACTATAGTTTAATATTTTTTTCCACTGTGCATACTCTTCCAATGAGGGCACAGTTTCCCCATTATCACATTGTGTCCCTTGCTGCTAGTCTGTAGCCTCTGGTATTTGTGTAAATTCTCTTGAGGTCATGTGTCCAACCGGGTTCGGGGCACCCTTAGGGGAACCCAGAATAAGGATGTTACATGTTCATTTTAGTAGTATTCGAAATCCATATTACATACATGATACTCATAATACAATAGTAAAAAATAAAACATGCTACATAATAAACCAAAATAAAGTATATCCTTGATATCTTAATCAAAATAATATTCTTCCTAACCTGGGGAAAGAAACATAATAAGGGTGAGCTCAAATGATCAGTAAGGTAAATAAAACAGAATCAATAATGAATAATTATATATTTAAAGGTAAATAACTAAGGACACTTTCCATAAACATAATAGGATAAGGAAAAAATAATATGTCATGTATGAAATTGAAACATAAGCCATAAATCAATAAATTGGGAATGAACTACATCCATAAATATTTTGATGAAAAAACTCAGGGATAAATAACAACTAAAACTAATTTGAAGGAAAATATTTCTAAATATAAGTTATTTCTATGTCACATGAGGACATATACTATCAAGATCTATCCTTCAGATAGTTTAAAACTATAGATCTATCCTCTATTTAATTTTCCCAACTTATTTGTCTCATAAGAACCTGTCAATGCATTGAGGGTCTATATAAAGTCCGATCTCCACCCATTATTAACAGTCCAAATAATTAATCATATTAAATATACACAATAAATAATATTTCATATCAAATAAATTTAATAAATGATTAAAGCTAATTTATCAATAATTCCCCAATTAATAAATTAATTTTCAAAGTAACCACCATATGAAAAATATTATATTATTTAGGCAATACTAATATCCACTATATGAGAGTATTGATATTAAATTAAATTTACAATGAAAAATTATTAAAATAAATTGTTTGTTTCAAGATATATTTAAAAATCACAAAAGGAAAATATATTTCAAATATAATCATTAATTACATTCTTGAGGATAATAATCTTTAAACATTATAAAGTGTCTCATACCACTTTGAAACATTTAAATCACAATATCTAGAAAGTTATGACATTAAATGAAACATATAATACCATGAGAATAATTATATTCATGATATAACGTGAAAAGGGAAATATACACACCAAAAAAATGTAAATTGGTACATAATAACAAATTAGTCTCAATGACATGTATATTGAGACAAAATTTCCTTACCTTAACTTCCTTTTTTGTGTGGTCTTTATCCATCTGTATAGTGGTTTGAAATATGTTAATATTTTATACCAGAACAATACTCATGTTTATAACACCATATATTAACTTTTTATAATGTCTCATTACCTATTTGTTAACAAACATTATTTAATTTAACTATATCGGGTTTTAATTTCCTAGTTCGTCAAGTATGTTTTTACTTTTTATTTGTTTTTATTATCATGGTTTTCATAATATCCAAATTGTAAACCATGATTTAAATAACATAAATATATCAATTATATATATATGTGTGTGTGTGTGTGTGTGTGTGTGTATAGAGTAATATATAATGTTTTGGAGACATTAAATGAAATGCACCATTCATGGAGGTGGTAGTCATTACATGCGCATGAACGCTAATTCATTTCATTATCAAGTTAAAAGAATGGAGAGTAAATAGTATATATGTATATAATAATTCTATTATCATATCTATTTTATTTATGTAACATAATTTTATTAAAATTATCCTTATTATGTTCCATTTTTAGCAAGAACTAATCACTTCCCTTTGAGGGGGCGGTAGTTCACACTTCAACAAACGATGTTATCGTTTTTACACAAGATGAAACATATAGAGGTATGTGTTATAAAGGAATTAAATATGAATAAATATATTATAAATATCATATATATCATATATAATAGGATTTTCCATCATAATTCTTAACATGATAGGCAGTAAGGGAAAATTGAACAATCGTTGTTTAGTGAGGTTGTAGTCTACCTACTCATAAATCATATGTTTGTTACCCATTAGATGGATTTGTGTGTGTGTGAAGTTAAAAATATTAACCGAAAAATACTATTATTCTGAGAATACTGTAGTTGTTATATAAATATGGAATAATAATATTTGAAGGTGCGGAGAATGGAAATAATAAAGAGGAGTTTGAGGGAGGGTGTCACCTGTTAATCGGGAAACTCCTTTTTGTTTACACCAAAAAGATTCCATGGATTGACTTATGCCCAAGGGGGGATTCAAAGATGAAGGGAGGGATGAGGGGAGTGAATTAGGTAGATTTTTTCCAAACCTAAGGGTCATAAGAGGTGTGAGGAAGTAGAAGTGAATGGGGGGTTTTATGATGGATGAGGTTTGGAATCTCTTGTGATATTTTAAAATAAAGGGACCCCACCTACATTATTTTATTTCAGGTGGATCAATGATGGTCCAATGTCAATACAAGAGAGGATATGGTCAAAATATGTCCATCCAATGGCCTATTTACAAGTAGTTCCCCGTAATAATGAGAACCTTTAAATCTTATAAATACACTTTGAAAATTAGTCTTAAAATTGTATGATTTCATCTAACGGGACAAAATTGATGTGAACTATTAGGTTTGAGTACACATAAATGGATGAGAAAACATTTCATGAAGTTACCACTTAGTAGTCTCTAATATTGTAGATTATGATGACAGACCCACAAGTAGGAATTCTATATGTTTAAGTTCCATTGTAAATTCTTGTCTACGAGTGTGTATAATGATCCTTAGAGTTTAATATTGTTATTAATTTGTATCATGAGTCATTTAATTTTTTCTATTGTCATAAATGATGAATATGAATGTTCATAGAGAATTTAGAAACATTAGGTGCTTCATGAGGGATATATTACTGAGGAATAATTTGGGGAAGTATTTTTCCATTCTATCTTTATGGAATTTATATCTTTACCGTTTGATTGAAATGGAACTATCTCATTTATTTCCATGTCCATGGTGCATTGTCAGGTTCATTTTAAATATTCAAAGAAATATGTATCAAGTATTTTGGTTGATGACATGAGTATGACACAATCTTGATCATATATTGAGAAAAAAATTTATATTACATAATAAGCACGATTATATGTTATCATTGTTAAAAAAATAACTTCTTTATCTTAGGTTAACAAATGTGCTTTTATATACTGATATTCGACTTTAGAAGATAATTCACAATGGAAATCGTGAATTTTCCTAGAGGTTCACATGCTTAGTGTTTCTATTTATCTAAAATAAACTATATTTAGATTTAATTATTATAATAAATATTATTCTCCATCCCGAGGGATTAAATTTATTCAATATTTATTTATTTCACATATTCATTCACTATGTGTGTTGAGTGTTAAATAAATATTTATTTACAACACCATGAATAATATAAATATTTATTTATTGAATGAATAATTTTTATTATTTGTGGTTTGAAAAATACTGAGGAGGAAAATCGAACATTGTTATTGGGTTTAGAAGGAATGATATGTTAAATATCACTCAAATAAATATTAATTATGTTAATTAAATAAATTATGTTTATTTTATTCATTAGTTTAGTTCATGAAAAGTAAAAAAAATATTACTTTTAATAATGATTGATAGGTTTTTCTAGAGATTATAAGAATAATTAAGGGACTATGTGAAATTATTTATTCCCCATCCTAGCTCTATAAATGTTCTGTTATATCATTTCTAAAGGTTAGACATTTTTTCACACAACACATCCCATCTAGATATTCTTTCAACCCTAGTGAGAAAATTATATATTACTCTCTCACGTACCAATAGTTTCCACCTTCTTCTTCATCTCATGAAATATAGAATAAGAATAAGTCCTTTAAAATATTTTGTGTAGATCAAAGGAAGTGGTAAATGTTGATCGGTTTAACCATGCTAGCACTAGAAGTACCATCAAAAACACTTTGAGATCATAGGAGAAAATATGGATTACTACATGAGGGATTGTACTTTGGATCCTCTTGATGAAATGACAATACAACTAAACATAGGTTATAATGATCAACATATTCAAAAAATAAATTATTCCCAAGACTGAGTTCATTCTTATAATTAAATTAATTATAAATTTAATGTGAAGAGATCCTCTTTCTTGGTTCTGTCAATATTTATCAGAATTCATCATTTTTAATACAGTTTTTCTTAACATTATTCATCATCTATATTAAATATTATTCATTGATACCCAAAGAAACTTTAGTTAGACATTTCCCAAAATGTGTTTCCAATATGTGTGGAACCTTTACATTTTATATTCTCATTTATAGAAACTTCTTAAATCAATATATAAAAATTTATAATTTATATTATTTTTAAAAAGTATAAACATTTTTATAATTATATACCACGTAAATCCACTTTAAAACACGATTATTTATACCAAAATGTTTTTTTATGGTTTAAATAACCCCTTGGATTCAGCGTGGGCCTAGATGTGTTTGAGAATTCTAAAAATAATAATTTTATTTCAAATTATGAAGACCAAGGATTGTCATCATAGTGTAGTTTCATGGTCTAAATTGTTTTGGAAATTTTTTTCCAAAAATACCAATGATATAATGTAAATCACCATGTAATTTTGGTTCAATAGTCATATATATTACCATAACTATTTTGGAAAAAAATTTGAGTATGATATGTTATAGTTTCCTTAACTATAATGTGGTAATATTATGAAGTCATACTCTATCAAAACCATGAACAGTTATACCAATGTCATGAAATTTTGGTTCAAGGCTTATAAACATGTTCTATGATGTGGTCAACTATTATGGTTCCCATAACAATTTTGTAATGTTTTGATAACCACGCCATAGTAGTATCAAAAAAGATAATTTAGTTTAAATGATTATTTTTTATTAATATTTTATAAAATTTCGACATGGTATGATAAATTTTTTCATACCAAAACCATTTTAAACTACTACACATAATGGTCTGGAAATATTCAAGAATTACTCCTATTTTGAGATAAAAACATAGTATTTTTTGAATATTAATATTTTATAAATTCTTAATACCTTTGATAATTCATTCCAAATAAGATTAATGTGGATATGATACCATTGAACGTTTTTTTAGAGTATAAAACTTATCCAACCATAGCATAAAAATTCAACTGGAATTGATTAACTACACATGACCTTCCATTCATGTTGGACTAAATATATAAATGAAGAATGAAATAAATTTTTCAGTATTTATTTAAATATTTCCATGCTTTTCCACATGATCTTAATAGTGGTCAATGGGAAGAAACAAATGGGGTGTACCCTCTTAGGGTGTCCACAAGATTGATTATTCTCCCAATCCTTGCAAAGGATCTCACATTCATCATGGATTCCTAGAAACTTATTTTTTAAAGTGAGAATAGGAGCTTCACCTGCAGAAAAATTATAACATTAATATAGTATTTGAATGAAACAACCAACACAATAAAAGTGCCTCCTTATATGGTCTATCCAAGGACACTCTAAAGAATCCAAAATTTCATCCATTTATATATAAACACTTCAAAAATGTTTCACGAGTTATAACTATTTGTAAAAAATGAATATTCATTTGTGATTATTATTTTTCTGTTTAAATAATTAATTTGGATGTTCAAACGCATCTTATAAACGTAATATAATAATCAAAATAATACTGATAGACCGGTCTGGGAGAAGGGGGTTGATCTGTACCTTATTGAATATAGTATAGACTATCATGAAACCCACCATGATGTAGTTCCATTCACCATATCACATTCAATCCCAATATAGACCTTGATCGGGTCTGAACCACCAGGTCATTGTTATTCATTAATGCACATTTTCATCACCTTCCTCTTTTCATTAAGTGTATGATCACCTAGGAAATTTTTTTTACATTAAACCCAAACGTATCAAATATTCCCATGACCATTAATATGGGTAGTCATATTCAATTAAGATAAAGGTATTTAACTGGTTAGTTAAGATTCATGATTTCTCATTTGGAGTTCGATAAAAAAATAATTCTGAATAATTTTAAAAACATTTCTTATGATATTTTTATTGAATAATTACATTCGAGATAATAAAATTAAGTAAGATCATTGGTAATAAATTAGATTCAGTAATGTTTTCACTAAAAAAATTGAATTTTAATGTAATTTTAAAAACCATAGAGTTATATTTAGATACTAAATTAAAATCTTATAATCTTAAATGACTCTAATCATATTATGTTAATTATAAAATTACAATTCTTTAGTGATAACTGTTGGAGTTAGTTCCATATATCCAAATTCTTCATACTTTATGTTAACATGTATTCATAGTTTTTAATGTTAATAAAATTATTATCACATCATGATTGTTCTTTTTCATATCATAGTATGAGATAATGTTCCCAGAGTATTTTTCAAACTAAAATTTCATAGCAGTTCCCCATTTTGATGATAAATCAGAAGTGTTACAATGCTATTCATAAATATATTTTCAATAGCGGGATGATATAATTTGGGGGACACAAGTGATATGGCATATCAGGGATGGAGACACATATGACTTTGAGTAACCTTCTCAGGGCGTATGTCCTTGGTAATATCCAGTTGGATATTATGAGAATGGGACCATCCGATAGGAAATCCAGATTTATATGTGTCATCAAATGTTCATATATGTGGAAATTTGTATTGGTCCAGAGACATTAAGTTTATAATTAATGAGTATTACGGCTCTCATAATTTTATTTATTGATAAAAATAGTGTTGACAGATGTTCGTGGTGATGTATGATATGTTAGGTTTGTCATGAGTAATATTGCATTAATGAATAATGTGAGAATGGATTTATCCCTTATGTTATTTATTGGAAGTTAATATCATAGTCCATTTAATGTAAATGATATATCCTAAATAAATTCATTTCCATGGTGTTCTAAAATCATGTTTTATTTTCATAAAGTCAAAGAAATATACATCTATCACATAATTTGATGGCAATAGTACGAAACCTGTTTGATTTCAGATATTACTATGAAGGGATTACATTACACAATTTATGTCCATATGAGTTATTATGTCATTGTGTCATTAAATTTTTTCTATATGGGGGCTTTATCATACTACTAGACATTAATCTTAGACTTTTGGATGATTCCCCTTTTCCACTAAGAAAGAGGCCTAGAGGGTCACAAACTAAGTGTATCCTGAATCTTAGTTAAATAATATATTATTATTTTTTATTTAAAAAATTGAATAAATATTATTCCCATATGTGTTTTCATAATTATTCATGTTTTCATGATCGTATTTATTTCATCACTAGTTATTCTATATAATATAATGTGATTGGAATATTTAATAAAAATTTATTTTCTATTTAGTGTATATAATATTTATTTATTTATTAGCAAATAATGTAATGATATTTATTTAATAAAAAATAGGCATTATTATATGTCAGATAAATATTATGGAGGAATAATGGACCCGAATTTTAGGTCTGCTGAGAAAATAATCAATATTTAATATTATTTGATTAAATAATATTAAATTTTAATTTTAATGTTCTGAACATGTCAAGAAAAAATAACATTTTTATAATAATTTTACATGGGTTTTTCAGTAGGATTAAATAAATAATAAAGATCACTTGGGAAATTATTTTATTTTAATGCTCAGAATATATAAACCCAATTATGTTATTTTCTCAAAAGAATAATTCATTTGTTTGGGTTTTGCGCAACAGAATTAAAGAATTCTCCCAGGACATAGAGATCTCTCTTTTCAAGGATCGCTCCCAAGAAGGGAGAGGAATCTTACTCCACAAGACCAAGGAGAATTCTAAGGAATCAATTCTCATATCATTTTAAGGTAAACAACGCAAGCATAAGGATTTATAATTTTAGCACATAAAGATTCTTTTAGAGATCTCTGGAGTTTTGTGTAACAAGTGTAGATCCCCAATAGATGTATTATACACTTGATTATTATAATGCAATTATGATGCACCACAGATCTATTTCCAGATCCATCAACGAATAAATAATTCCATCAAGGTAATTACTATTTAATTAAATTAATTATAAATAATATGTGACGATCCACTCTCTAGTTTCAGCATGATTCATGTTGTATGTCTTATTTGATTCAATTCTGTTGATCATGGTGTTTATCATCATGCAGATCTCAGATTGATTATTTAACATGTAGAAATAAAAATTTTCACACAACTCATCACACACTTCCCTTGTGCCTGAAACCTATAATCATACCATTATTTTATATTTTTACACACAATTTCATGATCTTTCACAGTCAATTTACCATCCTAGTCTGGGCAACCCAAATTTTGAATGAATAGGTTGTGCAAGTTTCATCATGTGCATATACCCATCTGAAAGAGGTTTCTCAATAGAAAATAGGGTTTGATGAACTATGTAGAGTGATTATTCCCTCTACTATCATTTTAACAATAAAAAGTAAATAAATAATTTCTATAAATTAGTTAACATCATAGTATACCAAATGGATTTACATTATAAATCATACTATACTAGTAACACATTAGTTATATAACGAAATTTACATATAGGTTACGTAGTCATACAATATAATTGTATCGGTTAATGGGATGATAATATACAATATAGTAATAGATAATAAATTAAATAATTGGAGAACCAACCACTTTCCTAAACCTTTCTTCATGCCTGTCTACATAACATCATTTATCTCCTCAAGATCATTCAACTATACTAGAACTATTTTCTAGGACCTTCATGATAATAATAAGATTTTTACAAGCACTGAACTACTCGTAAAGGGTGTGAGAATAAAAATAAATTTTTCAATGGTGTCCCTAATAAAAACTAGTATATGTGATCATGCATATATTAAATGAAAAGTATGTTTCAACATCACATGTGCAAACATGTCACTCTATTGGTTAACCATAGATCCACCCTAATAGTTGATATATATATATATATATACACACATTATCAAGTAACAAAATGGGATGACGTACTCATAGTTTGAACATAGTATGAGTGTGAATGATTTATCACAAACTATAACAACAATCAAGGTCAATGATATGTCTCCATATCATAACTCTAGGGTGAATGATACATCACTCATTCAATAGTCAAGGTGAATTATATGTCTGTAATGTTTATCCATGTGAAGAAATATATTAGTTAGGAACTAAATATAGTAAAATGATATATTAAAAAAACTTATATTCTGACGCTTGTATAAAGATGGTATCATGGAATATAAAATTTATAGAATTTTAGAGGTTAGTAGATAAGATGATGTTAGCTAAAAAGAGGTGACAAAAAGTTACACCTTGACTCCGAATGAATGTGGAGTATAGATTTGAAAAGGATCAGTATAAGAGTATCTCTGGGAATACATACTAATATCTAGGATAATACTTATGTTTAAATTCATCGAGTTTTTAGAATAATACCCTTTTTACCATAAGGAGGAGTTAAATTATTGGTATCCTTGAATGAACGAATGGATTCTCACATAGATAGGATTTGGGTGGGAATACATTCTGAAATGTTCATAAGATAGAGTTATCAGTTGCGCCAGCTAGACTCTACTTTAAGTAGTATGGTGTGAACACTTTTTCAATACATTGTTTTTAAACTCTTGTAGTGTTTTCATCATTATCTTCCTTAATAAAATATATTATTGTGTTCCCCAACCTATTTGGATAATGTAAAACCCTTATAAATATATAATTTATATTTTTATCATTGTTTCATTCAATCATTATCACTTAGAAGTTCTTATTTAGGTTGTTTGAAAAGTTTGTGTTATGGTTTGGGGAATTATATGTGGCATTATTTATAAGTTCTAGTTCATCATTGATGTATTTTCATTCTAGTACATTATTCCCACCATTAATTTCCAAAGGTGTAATTTTTTTGATTTATCAAAAGATGAATCAAACACAAAAAGTGGCATCAGAGTGAGTCTGTAGATATTTAGAAAACCATAACCAAGAGGTGTTGTTTCCTAGATTGGTTTAGGATCATTATTTTACCCTTTTCCCTGTTAAATAAATTTGGTAAATATCTTATGATCCCTCTTATATGTTTCTTAATTTACTCTGAGTTCACTATCTTTGAAAATAATGGTTTTGGATGAGAGTAAGCTCCTGGAAAAGAAGTTTTATTAGAAGTAATTTAGTTTCTAAAATATGTAGATATTGTATTTTATATTGTATAAGGATATTAATATTTATTTTTTGGTTTCCAAGGTTTAAGCAATGAAGAAGAAATAATGGGAATTTATAGATAAGAAATCACTCACTATGATCAATATGTCACTAGACCAAGATAAGAATTATAACATCCAATAGGTGAATAAAACTTCTAAACTTCTTAATAATATCACCAATATATATAATAATCTAATAGAATTGAGAAAATTATACCTCTTATGGTGGTTGTTTGGAAGGATAATTTCATAGGGTAATCTAGAAGCTGATCATGTCATTGAATTCAATATCATACATTGTCAATTGGAATCAGTGAAGGATAACTTTTTGGATCTAAATTCAGATCTTCTTAAACATTAATTACTCTTAGAATATTGGGATATTATGGTTATAATGGTGATTAAATGTATTAGTAATACATACTTGGTCTTTATAGACGTCAGAGAACTTATATTGATATAATAAATTCTTAAGAAGGAGATCTAGGAATCTACCATAAATTTTTATAAATCATTTTACACCCCAATGAAGTTGATGGGATTAAATACTAAATATTACTACCGATGTCAATAAGGTTCACATTTCTTTTCAGGAACCTACTAGATTAAAAATACATAGTTACATAATCTTGTCTGGAAGTAGTATTAGGATAATTGACCTCATACAAAATTTCTAAGTGTGTGTGTGAGTGACAAAAAAGAACACACAAATAACATCTGTTGGCCTATGGGGATATTCTTTAATTTGATGAATAATTCAATAATGTGGGTTGGCCTCAGTGGGGACAACATGTGTCCATGGGGAAACTGGTAGTGGTCAGTGGGCGAGGACATGATATCCATATTAAAAAGGTGTGGTGCCTGTTTGGCCAATGGGGCCTAATTATTATATTATGGAATATCGAGGATGGTTTAAAACTATAAAAATTCATGGACAATTAAAATGAAGGAGAATTTTAAGCTGTGATATCTAAGTATAAGGTGACCCCATGTGTTGAGATTTTGGGAAAAAATTTATATGAAAAACGATTATAGGGAACAAGGATTCATATCTGAAATATATGATTTTGAAAGTGTATCTAATAATACTGTATCAGGAGATAAGAGCAGTCTATTACTATGTTTATCTAGTTTAAGAGAGTCTGGGATCAATTATTTAAGAGATCCATTTCACTCAACATCCAAAAGAGGGGGTATTATGAGTTATATATCTATAATATATGGAAAACCTCATCTTATGTGTAGTTGGTATCTTGAAAATGTGGGTAAGGGTGGTTTTTAGGTAAGGATAAAGAACACAAGATTACTATAATTGCAAGGCATGCTGTATATATTGGGGTTAATAAAAAATTGATGTTGGAAAGATAGTTGGATTATGTGGGTTTTTATACAACCTTTGTGGATGGAGCATGTGTAATGACTCAAACATTCCAATATGATATTTTCCACTAAATTTATATGTGTTTTATATATAGGTATAGGATATAAAATAAAACCAATTCACCATGTAAAATATACCATCATTATTTCATCAGCACAAGAACATTACATGATAAGTATTGATATACTCCATAAAATTGAAAATATTAAAATTTTATGATAAATACAATACAATAACAATATTAAAATATAAAATTTTAGATCATTGTGGTCTCATATAATTATCACACTTATTATTAAAATTGTAAAAAAATATTATCAAGGAAATAGGAATTTTAAAAATTATTAACATATAACCATGAGAGTAATTAAAGTGAATGAATAATGAATGAAATACAAGACATTCAAAAGAAGTATAAATACCAATACAACTATCGGAATAGTAAAACTTCTTGTTATGAATACTAACATAAATATTGGGAATATTAACTCGACTATTAGAATAGTAGCTTAAACATTAAAATAATAAAATTACTTGAAAATAATATTTAATATGAAAAAATTAATTAAATATAAATATTATAGTTATATAAAATAAATATTCAAATTAGAAACATAAAAAATTTATAAGTTTGTTTTTTTATAAATTTTATTTTAAAATATTTTAAATAAAAAATTGTTAATAATTTAAATTACCTATTTATGAAAATTATTTTGATAAATTTCATTTCACTTTTGGAATGAGTTTTTTGAAATTTTCTAAGGGTGACTTTTTTGTGATTTTCTAAAAAACTTCAATTTTTAAGTAAATAGTAAAAATATGTTTTCTCAATACAAAATTTTTTACAAAGAGTAATTATGTAATTAAGAACAAATAAATTTTAAAATTTTTATCTTAAACAATTAGTTTAAAAGATAAATTTATCAATTTACAAATGATAAATTTAATTTCCAAAACTAAAAAATAATTTTCAATGTCTAAAAATACAACTTATACATTTAAAAAATAATTTTTCATTTTTTCTTCTATAATTTTGTATAAAATAATAAATTATGATTTAAAGGGTTTATAAATTTATAAATAAATAAAATATAAATAAAATATAATTCATAATTTTGAAGAAGAATTACATTGCAATTTTTACTTTGGAAGTAATAAGTTTTTCATTATTTTTACCCAAAAATGCCCCTCACCTCAAATATAAATATCAAATCTTCCTTAATTTGGAAACTCACTTCCCATATACTTATCAAAGACAAGGATTTTTAAAATTCTATCCTCCTAAGTATCTTGGTATCCAAAGAAAAATCCTGGTGTCATTCAATCTCAATCCCTTAAGAATTTAGTCTCAAAGTTAATGAGTAAACTTCAATAAAAGATGTGACCAACCAATCCCGTATTTTTCTTTTCATTTTATATTCTTTTTCATTATAATCTATAAATATATTTTATTTTTATAACTTAGTAATCTATTATATAACATGTTAATTTTATTATGATATGGTATAACAATTTTTGTCCCTTTAATGTATATATATTCTTTATAACCTTGTTTGACATGTCCTGTTAATATTTGGTTTCATGTACCTGCAAAGTCATTATTATTTATTTACATATCACCAAAAACATGTATAGTTAAGGAGTAATATATTTTTTTATAAAATTATTTTAATTTATAATAATATTATTTATTTAATTTATAAAAAAGATAAAGTAGAAAGAATCAAAATGATGAAATTGAAATTAAAACAGGATAAATCAAAGGAAAATTAATCAAATAATTTAATCATTAACAAAAAGATCAACAAATAAATTCTACTAGTTAAAATTTATAAATAATGAAATAAATTAATGGAATAAACTTATGTAATAGCGTTTTAATAAATATAATATTATTATATGGAATGAATAAATATGATGAAACAAAGAAGAACCTAAGTTAAGGGGACCCTCGATCCCAACTATTTCCTTTTTCAGTTTATCAATAATCTCTATTTATTTTTAACATGGTCATTCTAAATCCATTCTAAATTTATTTTTCATTTCATTCCCTTTTCTCTCATGGGGATATACATGTTTCTTTGGTATTAATTATAATCCACCTTCCTTATTTTTTTATGAAAGACATGTCTCAAAAACACTCTTCAATTATTCTTCTGTGTATTCTCTTTCTATCCTGGAAATATAATATATTAAATTTTAATTATACCCTTAAATATCTTAAATTATTTTTTCCATTTTTATTTATGGGAAACTTCACATTTTATTTATCAATATATTCCTTACAAAAAAATTATGATACCCATTCTTCTTTAATGGGTTTCTTTCATGTATATGATTTACATAAGTTTATTTTCTAGGTTTAATGCATGATTATGATAAATTTATGAAGTGAAAATTGGGCCCATAATTATATATCCCTCGAATAAATTAGGTGATTTGATTTATGTAATGAGATTATGATTAGGTTTTAACATGATGTTATTTTTGACAATTTACGAAGAGATGATTTTTATACATATGTTATCTATAAACATGATGCTATCGTTATTCACAATTATTTTGAAATATTGGATCATTTTGGTCTCTTTGAATGATTAAACTCAGGAACAATTCTATAAAAAAGAAACAAAACATTAGTAATGAAATGAAAATTTTGAAAATAAATAATATAGAACCTTGAGATGAATTGAAGTGAATGATTAATAAATGTAATGTATGGTATTTATAAAAAGTATAAACCCAATAGAAACATTATAATAGAAAAAATAACTATTATTAGTACTATCCAGATCATAATGAATGATAACATGACCATAAGAATAGTAACTTTACAATTTCATGTCCTAAACCTTGAGCCACTAAAGTGGTTCCCCAATCTAGTTTTCCACGTGGCCTCAAGAATGCCTCCCTGTCTTCTAGGGGTAGCCGACTAGTAGAGAAGTCCTATAGGTGGTTTGGTATGAAGAATTTACCCTCATGATCAGTGTATCACAATGGTATAAAATATAATCAATATTTTAAAGTAATATATGGAGAAGTAGTATAATGATAACAAATAAATATAAATAGGAAATTAATGAATACAATACATGAACCCGATACACTGTATAATAATGACACGTACATCAAGAAATACATAAACAATATGAGACTGAAAATCATTAATAAATAAGACTTCAAATCCGGAAGGTTTCCTAAGAACATACTCAACCACTACTCCCATTATACAATGTCTATCCCTAGTCCATATTGAAAATAGTAGAGAAGCTCAATCCAAATCATATCATGCAGTCAAGAAGTCTATCTGGATACCAAATGGTTGCCTAAATAGGGTGTGAGATAAACATAGTAGGTGAACACCAATGGTGTCTATTAAAATCCAGTATGTTAAAATAAAATTAAGTATTTTTAAGTTATAATAAATAAGGTAGAGAATAGGTAAACGTAAATAAATTCTATATAGGTCATGCTCAAGTTCCTCATACCTCTCCAGCCTTACCTACTTTTTTTCATGTCAGGATATCTATAAACAATCCATCATTTGTACATATGCATATATCTGATCATATATATGTTCATAGTTATACATGTATCGATGAGGACCCAAGGAATAAGACCAAGGTATCCATATATAATAATAATGATACTCATAATTCGGCCTCTTAGTTTTCTGAAAATTATTATTATTATTTTATTCTTAAATCACTTTAAAGGAGACGTTAGAAACCCAAAGTTCATCAAAACAACAAAATAAACCGGTATAAAATAACCCCAAGAAAAATAATGGTCTTTCCTCTCCCCATTAGCTCATAATTAAAAGGAATCCACCAAAGCATGGGAACTTGAAAAATAGTCATTTGCAAAGATACACTGGCATGATACCGATGCCCAAGCCATACACTCTCATTCTTCATCTCCAAGTTCCCTACAGAAGTGTTAGCCTCATGCTCTGAACCTCCTCTAAAGTAGAACCAAGTAACATTCTTGAATCGAAACACCCAAATTCACCTCAAGACACAAAAACTAAAAGATACCTTCCTCAATTCCAAACACATCAAGTAAAAGTGTGCAACCAATCATTATTTAGAAAAGGGTAAAGAAGATTCATTGAAAATCAATTTAATTATTCCAGAGTTTGTGTCCCTAAACAACTTCTAGGATATAGCAGATACCTGATCATGCGGCTCCCTCCTTATGAGGTCCTGAAAAGTAGAAATCAGTTTATGCCAGACCTGAATGTACTCCATGAGCCTGATCATCCCCTTATTGAATCCCCCAACCATTATCGTGTCCTGTTTGTCCACCCAAAAATATTGTTCCTCATTTTTATTAACTTCAATATCATGGCCCATCATCTTGGACACTTCTTCTTCCAAGGAATTGAGAAATAACACATACTCGATCACATTATCTCATCAATTTTCTTTTTTGTTGAACGAGTCTTTGTAGGACGTGGCAAGGAGGAGTAGTCCTTTCTACCCATCCTCCTCATATTACTCATGTTTCTCCTCGGACTGGACTCCACTATAGATATACTCTTACAGGATTCAATGGGCTCCTCCACACGACCTCCATCAGTACAGTATGGGTACTTTTTGTCAATATTCAGACCTTCTATATTGAGGCCATAAATGTTGTCCATGATGTTTTCTTCTCCCTTAACTAGATTAGAGGATTCATCTCTTGACCCTACCTCAGCAAGACCATCAAAACTATTTCTCAAGGGTACTGGGGTCCAAATTGAATAGTATGAACCCCCTGATAGGATGTAGGGACTTGCGATATCCCGTCGCAATTGATTGAACACATCAATAACCTTCGGATTGGATTAGAGTGCTATGGTTTTATTCCAAGTGACAGAACCCACGCCATCCTCAGAACTGCATTTCACTGCCTCATTACTGGTATGTTTCTCCACACCCAGTCGCATCAACATGTCTTCCCCACCTCTATCATCTCCTCCTATTTCCCTCTATCCTGTTCCAAACTCTTAACCAGTTTCAGTAGTCTTACCCTGAACGGTGTCCACCATCCTTGGAGAACTCGAGACCTCCAAAGATTCGACCTTCAACTAGTTTCCTAATCCCCTACCCACCTTTGATGTAGGCTCCTGATGATATAACTCTGAGGAATGTCTCATCCATCTACACGAATAGAAATAGTCTATCCAGGTATCATAAACCACACGCTTCTTGCATCTGTACTCCTCTCCAACCCAAAAGGAGGTGAAAGACTATGTCCAAAATCCCAAAACAAGGGGGTGTGAAATGTCTAGTCCAACAACCCTAAATGAGGTATCTCAATAATAGTCATATATAAGGTAATCCAAATTTCCCTATGATCCCTTAACCATGGTGTTTTGTAAATAGGAACCTGGAATTGTTCAAGGCACATTGTAATAATTTTTACCTAAGAGACCATCCAAGGTATTCCAACATGGGAATCCAAGAATTAATTGAGTCTTAATATAAAAGTGTAGTTAGTTCACATTAAATAATTGAAATGGGCTATGAGAATTCATTCATTCCCTAATATATTTCATCATGATTCATTTTGTTAATCAATCTAGTTACAAAGGAATACTAGGGTTATGTTCATAAGAATTCCACATTACTATTCATAAATTGGTTTAGGTGAATCCCATATAATGCTCGAACTCATAAAATAATAAAGAACGGGGGGAACTATACCATCCATTTAACAATTTCCCCCATTCTATATATTATTTCCAATACTGGTGAATACATTCAATTAAAGGTATACATCCATATGAAAAGTCATCAAATTTATCTAATTAACTACACATAATTCAACTCAATCAATTATTTAAACCATTTCGTACTTCATTTAAGGCAATTATAGATCTCACTACCTAGTTTAAATCTCAACATACCCATAGGGTGATTTAGCATAATAGGAAACAATGATCATTATAATCTTTTAACCAAATTCACCTTATTTGATGGTTTGTGTTTGTGCCTTCAGCTTCCAACCATTTATGAGGGTGTCAGAGCATGTCTAAATGAGGTCTAGGTGTTTAATTTAATGTGTTTCATGTTTTAGGATAAATTCATGGAATGTTTGGAATGATATAAAATCGAAATAATTTTTAATGACAAAACATTAAGGGAAAATCAATTATGCCATCTACATTATATAAAAGAAGCTTCACTCATCAATTATTGGGATTTTATTAATTCTATATGAAAATAAATTGTATTTATTATCAAATTCATAAAAATAGGGCATATTATATTGCATGGAAATATCACCTAATACATAAAAATGAAACTGATAATAGAATGAATAAGAATCATGGAATAACCTTTTTCCATCCAACGTGATGAATGGGGGATTATTCTAATCTCAAATGGGGGATGTATTCAAAATACTAGGAGAAAGGTGGAAGAGATCCAAGCATGGGGTGTCTTCTATGTGGTTTTACAGAAGAATTGTGGAGGAGAAGTGTATAATAAGTGATTTGAAAAAATCATAATTTACCCACTATTAAATGTTTCATGGTTTGGATGCAGATTTTTCCAAACCATGCACCACACACGCGCCAACACTACCTATGGTAGCACCCCCTGCATGTCTAGGCACAAGGTTTGTCAAAATACGTCCAACCCATGAATTCATTCAATCTAAGGGTACACCCACTCGAATGGATAATAGAATGGTTTGACAAAACCTATGAAGAATTTGAGGATCCCTTTTGAAATTTTCTGCAGACCTCTCACATGACCATGCATCATTCCATACACAGTTTTACTAACCATGCGGAACCCCTACAAATATGTATAGTTTGGAGATCATTGTGAGAACTAACTGTGTGTTAACCATGTTCCACCCTTTACCTTTCCAAAATTCGGGCTTTCAATGCCCCTCACTCCCAAAACTGAAATTGACACCTGACAATCCTCTCAGGCCTTAAAACCCATAAAAAATATTAATTTTTAGTGTTACAAAAATCATATTTACATTATAAGGATTAGTTCAAGATGCATCCCATCTACCAAACGAAATTTTCAAAATAATTTTTAAATTAAAACTAGTTCAAAACACATGATCTTATAAACTCCCTTCTATATAAATTATAATACCTGATAATCCTTGAGGAAAAATGAAAACATCATCCTACCTATATGTGTTTTTAAATTCTTCTCAAAAATTCATGTTGTGTTTCCAACGTCCAATTCACCAAGCAGCGCTCCTTTAAACACGAGGTTCTTAAGATGCTAAAACATGATTCAATGATCATTATTAACAATGAATCATTGAAAATGTTCTTATGGGAGCCCATATATCCTAAGACATAATAACATTATCATTTCTTTTTAATCAACCATACTATAGAAACCTACACCAGATGATTTATATTTCTATATCCAATTCTGATCAATGATACTACCACGATAATAATTTCATATTGAAACACATACCTAGAATCATAACAAACTCCTGGTATGATTCTCAACTCACAATATAAGGTTTCACTTGGGGACTCTAGTATTGGACCTTGTTTAGTTTGAAATAGTCAAATGTCAATCAACCAAGACTAACTGGTCATGTCATAATTTCCTTGAAAAAACCTAAACGACTCTTGAACTAGACCTGTCTCCTCGGACGAAGAGCCTAAAGTTGTTCCTCATTGACCACATACCACTATTTAAGAAACCAAAGATGAATCGCCTTCAACTAACTATTTTTTGTAAAATTATCCACATAGACAATTCATGCATATAAAACCATATTTAAACGCATTATATCCAATTATGTTCATACTTTTGTGTTTTCAAGTGAACAATCTATGTGTAGTCAAGGAGTCCACATAACTGAACCATTGAATGAACCTGAAGGTGGTATCCAACATGGAGTTAAAGTTAATGAATCATCTAGTGTCTATGAGTTTGTCCAACTAATTCCTACAAGGGAATCAAAATTTCACTGAAGAAAACCATACCTATATTGAGATCTAGGTCTATTTTCAAGGTCAATCACAAACTACTAGTAGATTCACTATATTTTATCAACAATGTTTATAGTATTCAGTTCCACTTATTCAAAGGTAGCTAGTTCCTAAAAGAACATCCAATGACTAACATCAATGTCCCATTAATCTTTTCATATGAGATTATATTCATCAAAACCGAAGGTAATTTGATTATATTGGTGTATATATGTTGTTATTCCATCATACTCATGATGATGTCAATATAGGGGATAATATCACCTCTAAACAAGAAGTACATCTAGACTATAATAATAAATACCATCAATAGGTATATATATATATATCTCTCGATTCATGGCTCATCAATAAAAATTGTAATTTCCTCGAACCATACTCAGAAACCATGTATCCCAATGATGTGTGACCAAGTCTAACAATGGTTAAACCTCCCCAAACACATTCATCATATCACTGATGAATCAGTTGATCCACTCTATACATACATATTTAAGGGGTGACTAACTTAATAGGTGACGTGATATTTAAATAATTGATTATATCAACTTAAGTTTGAGGTGCCCGTGATTGTTCAAGAATACCCACCAATGTCTGATCCTTACTCTCAATGATCATCAATGGTTGGGTACACTAAAAACCACCCCAGTATCATGTTTCCGTGAAATAAAAGATGCATTAGTGACTGGTCAAACTCCTATATCACTTAATCATCGATATCCTGAATTTAGTGTTCGTACTGGGTTTAAACTCACACCAAGTTATATATCAAGTATCTCCTCAAAGAAAAGATAACTCAAACTTACTAACCTTATAAGATTATAGAAACCACTATGTCCATTTACAATATAACCTTTATGATTGTACTCCCTATACTAGGAAGGAAACAGTTAAACATCTTTGATGTGAAACTCCCTACCTTAGGAGTTTCTGAGTCATAATTTTCTATGAATGGGAACTCATCCAATGGAACAGACTCCATCACAACCAAAAGCATCTTATAAATGTTTCCAAATGATTATAAAAATAACCAAACAATAATAAAAGAAAAACAGTACACATAAATTTATTCTAGATGAAACTTAAAATCTAAAACCAACTCTAGTGAGTGGAGTTACATCATCCACCCATTTATCTGATGTAATCCCCTGATAGTGGGTTAAATCGATTTCTATAACACTCAGTTCACTCTACTGAGGAGATAACCAAAGAATTTAGCCTTCACATACTCATTAATCATTCCATTTAATCATGAAATAAAATAGTTAAGTCACTATGGGACCTTGTCTCTCAGAAAAAAATTTGGTTTATCGAATCACTTGTTAACTCAAAGGGAACTTTGTGTAATAATGTGAGCTATCGTGATATCAAAAGAGTGAAATAGTCCCTACACATTACAAGAATGTGATAAAATACACATAGATCAACACATATTATTTTTATCCATAAAACTATTAACATTCTAACAAATATTAAGTCGTACTCCATTAGAAAATGAAGAAAAGTTACACAACCATCAAAATGGCTGACCATGCCTATGGCATATCTAACCCTCTAAACTAGACCATTACATGATATTCACAACCTCCGTAATGATTATATTACTAAAGGATCATCCATATAACTAGGGGTGTTGTTAAATCACTAAGAGTCTTAACTGGGAAAACAGGCACCCAAACGCCACCACACATCTAAAAATTTTCCGAAACATTTAACAAATATTTTACATTTGAGGGAGATACCATAATGGTTAAACACCTATTTCAGCATAAGGCATCAATTTTTAAACTAGATTCTCTCTTAAAAATGTCACTTTGACTTATATTCTATCCTTTAGGTTCATTTCAACTTAATAATAAGTCACATAATCTTATGGGAACTGATCACATTCACATTCAAGATAACTCTCGAGGAAATATTTAAAGTTGAAAACTTCATGAGGTTCCATTCAATAAACACCCCTAAAAGGTTTTATTTTAAATAATTTAGTCGATGATAATATTAAAAAAAATTAAATTATCTCATAAAAATGGATATCAAGTATTAGTTTTCAAATAAAAATGTATTAAGAACTTTATTTAGTTGGTGACATGCAGTATTATAGGCCGATAATCTCATGATTCCCTTTTAACCCATTATTTATCAGAAAATTCTCATAACTAGGATCAGTTAAAGAAAATATAAATTCTAATATATAGAGTAAAAAATTCTGTAGTTTTTAATTGGAATGTTAATTAAATGAAACCTCATAATAATCAAAGCTCATAAGTATGCAAAGGTCTTCTATCAATAATGGTGGGATATGTTTAGTAATATGACACCATACATTTATATGTATCTTGTATAAGTGGTTTTTGACACTTTAAATAACCATCGCATGTAACATTAATATACCCCTATGGGGTTAATCAATACATAATAGAAGATAAATGTGACCGACTAGGGTATTTTCAATCTAACATGGGTCCATTTAAGTGAAACCCAATAGTAATTGTTTTATTAAATATTATTTACACCCTAAGTGGGATTATTAAATTAACATATCGTGCTAAAAATAAACTAAAAGTATGATCCATGAATATAAGTATCCAATCATATGGGTTTTCATCTTTATATTATATAGGAACAATCCTTTATATATATATACACCGTGGTCCAGTTAGAAGCATTACCATTTCCAAGTTATACAAGTTCCATCCTCTATAAGTTATAATTGGAATTAATCTAACTATAAATATATTTTTTCCTCCAGTCTCATTATATAAAAATTCAATATATAATGGTTCGATTATATGGGTCACCAATCTCCAATTTACAAAGGCCTATATAATTTATAAATTAAGGATTTGGAACCCATTTAATGAGAACAATTGATCTTTCATCCCATGAAAACAATTTTCTATGGATCAAAAAATTTATAATTGGTTATTTAAGGTTCCACCATCAAGATATATGGGAAAACACCATTTAGGTTTATGCATACACTTTAATAACTAATCATATATCATAACTATATCAAGGCATAAGATCACAGTGAGAAGAATATAGGCATGTAAGTAGGCAATCACAGAAACCTGTTATATAGATAATCATGCAAAATAATTACATAAGGAATATCCAATAATTATTAAGAATTAGATCACTGAAATCTACATGAAATGGAATGTGAATGTAATGTGAATCCCTACGTGCCAATGATGAAGCATGTAACAATACTTCCTTGTCATACCAAGCTAAAAGTAAAATACTAAAAATCCCAAAAAATCTATAACCAATGAAAGTATATCAATCAGTCATGGTGAAGTAATATTAAACTACATTAATAAAAATTTTGAAAAATAGTCCCAACCTTAAAAACATGATATTCACTCTATAAGTGGGCTGGGAGGACCCAAACAAGAGTTATTTACTAAGTGCCGACATGTTCCTATTAAAATTTATGCCAACCAAAGTAGTATAAAAAATGAAAAAAAGAAACTATTAATACCAATTTTTCATTCCCTATCTTGGGTTCCACTAAAATATCACCCCAATATAGTTATCCAGGTTTTCTCTAGCACATGTCCTTGTATTTCATAGGCTTTAAACTAGAAGTAAGGGTCAAGAGGTGGTATTGTGGGGAGACTATACCCTCATGACTAGAGTAAAAAAACAATATAAAATTTAATCAATATTAGATGAAAATAAATATATGGAGATGCCGTATAATTTTTAAAATAGAAAATCAGTAAGAGATTAATGAATGAAATACATAAGCATGTTATAGTGTGAAAGCAGTAAACATGTTGTAAGAAATATATAAACAGGACTATACTGACAAAAATTACTAAATAAAAGACACCAAATTTGAATAGAATATTGAGTACATTCTCATCCTCTACTCCCAATATCCCATGTCCATCCTTATCCCCAAATGAAAAATATTATAGAAAAATATTACAAATCATAACCTACAATAAGGATGACTATTCGGGTGCCCAATGTCTGCCCAAACAGGGTGTAAGATAAACTCAATAGGTCACCAACAATGGTTCCTATTGAAATACATTCTATTAATATAAAATAAAGTATTTTTTAGGTATAATAAGTAAGGTATTAAAAAAAATAAATAAAATAAAATGTAAAAAATAAGGGCTCTGGTTCCTCATGGACACATAACCAACCATACCTACTTCATCCAAATCGAGAATGTCTATTAACATGCCATCATGTATGAATAACCAAATATGTGATCATATATATTTAGAGATATACATACACCAATGAATAGCTAAGTCATAATACTAAGGCATATCTATATAATAATAATTATAATAATAATATAGCCTCTTTGTTTAAATATGGGTATATCCTAAGTATCTGAAGAGGGGATATTGAGCGCCATACCCGAAAATCCCAATTAATGATATGAAATGTCAAGTCCCAAATTCTAATATGAGTGCTTGAATCATTATATCCAACCACCCAAAAGTATTTGAAATTCAATTCCCAGCAACCCAAACAAATGGGTGTGAAATGTAAAGTCAAACAACCCTAACCAAGGAATCCCAACAATAGTCATGTATAAAGTAATCCCACTTTCCCTATGATCCCTTAACCAAGGAAATACATGAAGAGTTACAAAGTATCACTCAAGGGATAGTGTAATTGCTTTAACCTATGAAACAATCCAAGGTATTCCTACTTGGGAATCCATGGTTCACTCAAGGATTAATATAAAAGTGTTGGTAGTTCACATTCAATAATTTACATGGGCTATGATAAGTCATTCGTAAAATAATATATGTCATAATGATTATATTTATTAAACAATGCAATTAAAAATGAATTCAAGGTTCATGTTCATAAACATGACACAATGCAGCTCAAGTATGTATTTAGGTTGATCCTTTATAATTATAAAACTCATAAAAGGCTGAGGTCTAATGGGGAACTATCTTACCCATTTAACATGGTCCTCCATTCATCGTATTATTTCACTTACAATTTAATATAGACATTTCAATGTATACAACCATATGAAAATTCATCAAATATATCTAACAAATTACACATGATAAACTCAATCAATTCTATAAACCATCTCACACTTTATTTAAGAAAATTATAACTCCTGACACTAAGTGGAATCCTTAACACGCCCAAGGGGTGATTCAAAAAAATATAAAAAAAATTCCATTATAATAATTTTAATTAAACACACCATTAGTGGGGGTTTGGGTTCATTTCATCAATGTCCAACCATTTATGTGGGTGTTATAGCATGTATAAATGAGGTCTGGGTATTGAATTTAATGTATTTAATGTTTTCAGAGAAACATGAGGGAAGTCTGCATGAGGCATAATGACAATAATTTATAAATTATAAAAATTTAAGGGAAAATAAACTATACCAAACACCTTAAAACAAGGAAGATTTACTTTTATGTTATCGTTATTGCATTCAAGTTACAATGAGAGAAAGTGGAAGAATCATAAAACACACGGTAAATAGGGAATATTAGCTCGCATGAAAATGGCATCTAATATAGAAAAATAAAAAATAAATAAAAAATAAGAATCATAGAATAATATTTTTTTTCATTCAAATCAATTAATGGTGGTTGATTCTACACACTAATAGAGGAATTATGGAAAATACTAGGATGAATGAGGGATATATCCATGTGTGTGGAGGCTATTGTGTGGTTTGATGGAAGAAAGTTGGAGGAGAAGAGTTAAGAGTGAGGGGGAAATGAGTAATTTCACCCAATTCTAAAATGGTTTATTGTTTTCCTGCATGCTTTTCCAAACAATGTTATAACCATTTTTCATAATTTTCTAATTTTACACCCTCTCACATGACTAGGATCACAATTTTACAAATCATGGACATCCACTGTGCGCTCGTTGTATAAGGGGACACCCCCCTCATATGGCTAAATACATGGTTAGAAAAATCATATAAAACCCATGTAGAAACCCTCTATAATTTTTATAGATATCTTTCATGGATCTATGGTCTTCTGTGAAAATTTTAATTAATCATGGGTAACCCCTATGAGGCTACATTGGTTGAGGTTCACAGTTAGAACTAACTGTGCACTAACCATGAACGGCCCTTTAGCTTTCTAAATTTCAATATTTTGATTATTACCAATCCTAAAACTCAACTTAACACCCAATAAATCTATAATACTTTAAACCTCATCTAAAAAAATAAATTTTCTGTTTTATAATACTTGGATTTACATTCTGAGTATCTGTTCAAGATTAAGTCCATCCACCAAACCAGAAGTTATAAATCCTTTAGAATTTTCAACATGTTCAAAACATGGGACCATACAGGCCATTAGAATAAAAAAATGAATTTGAAATAATATCTAAAATTAATTTATTGATTACATAAAAATATAATAATTCTACAAAATAAATTTTCAGATTTAAAACTGAAAGAATGTATAAGTGAATTTTTTATAAATTTTATTTTGACATACTTTATAAAAAACATAATTTTTATGCTAATAATTAAAATTACATTTGTTATAAAATTATTTTCATAAAATTAATTTCATTTTTTGAATCAACATGTTTACTTTTATAAGGTTTTTGTTTTTTGTAATGTTATGAAAAACTTCAATTTCTATTTGATAAGTAAAAAATACAATTTTTTAAATACCACATTTTTTACAACATAATAATGTCCTAATAATGACCTAATAATTTAGAAAATCATTACCTCAAACCAAAATAAATTTAATAATAAAAATTATTCATTTAAAAATAATAAATTTAATTCCAAAAACTAAAATTTAATTTCCAAGTCTAAAAATGAAAAATATTACATTTTTAAAATATCTTTCATTTTTTCAAATTTCATTTTTTATATACTAAAAAATTCAGTTTAGAAAATGTTATACATTCATAAAAACAAAAAAATTTAATCAAATATAATTATTAATATCAATTATCCCACTTTTTATGATTTACCTTTGAAATAGTAATTTCTTCAATATTTTAACACTAAAATACACCTCCCCTCAAGTATAAACACCACTTCTCCATTTAAAAAATCACTTCACATCCACTTCTAAAACCCAAATATCTAGAAAATTATATCATCCAAATCCTCCTAGTATATTCCGGTATGTTATTGTGTCATTAAATCTTAATCCTTCAAGGGTTTATCCCTATAAAATAGGATTAAATTTCAATGAAGAGGAAAACAACCAATCCTCGCATTTCCTTTTTATTTTATCTTCTTCTTCTTTACATTATCTCAGTATAATTTATTATCTTCAAGTCCAAAACTATTATATAAATTATTGATTTCATTATGATTTGGTATAACTCTTTTAATACATTTAAATAATATATACTCTCTCTATCTCATTGACACACATCGTTAATGGCCAATTTCATCCACCTATGAAGATGTTAATGCTTAAATTATCGCTACCTACACAACATATTAGTTTAGACTATATATTGTATTAATAAATTTATTTTAATTTAATCTAATATTTTAATTTAATTTGAAAAATATATAAATTAAAAAGAATCAAAATGATGAAACTGAAATTAAATCATTATAATTCAAAGGAAACTTTCATCGATCCATTTCATATTTAATAAAAAAAATATTAAAAAACTATAATGATTATAATTTATCAATAATAGCATGAATTAATGTAGTAAATATCTATAAAAGGGTTTTAATAAACAAATGTTTTTTATATAGGAGTTTAAACATGATGAAGTCAAACAAACCCTAAGATAAAGGGCCTCACGGACCCAACTCCTTACTTTTTGAGTTTATCAACTCTCTCTATTTGTTTATACATGATTATTATATATCCCTTATGAAATTATTTTTTATTTAATTCCATTTATTGTTCTACATATATTAATGTTTCATTGGGATGAATTTTAATACACTTTCATGATTTTTTATCAAGTATATTTCTAAAAAACAATAATCAATTCTTCTTATGTGTATTACATTCCTCTACATGAAATATAATCTTTTAATTTTTTATGTTACCCTTAAACATCCAAAATCATGTATTTCATTCAACTTTGTGGGAACCATTTTGTTTTATTCCATGATATATTCTTTATAACACAATTATGCAACCCATTATTTTCTGATGGGTTTATTTCATATTTATGAGTGACATGAAATTATTTTCAGTGTGGAATTTATGATTAGAGTAATTATAGGGTGATATTGGTAGGCCAAAAATTATATAAAACTCTAATACATTGGGTAAAATGTTTTGATGTTTCATTATTCTTCCTATTCCACATTTCATGTCTCTTTAAAAGGGTTCCATTATGTTTATAAATATGATTATTTTCTTATTATATAAAGATAATTATTATTATCTCCCATGTGCTATATTGATTCATGTCTCGTGTTCCTTCTTTATTATTTATGTCCTCACTAAGATTTTACCTCACCCTTATTCAATACGTCTCCTCATGTGATTACATTTATTAAGAGGACTATGAAATATTTTAAAAGAACCACCCAATAAAATTTAAAAAATTTATATAATTTCATATGTAATAATGTGGTACAATACTAATTTTCCCAATACACTAAACTATTCAATTCTAGATTACATTATTGTTACATTATTTATCTTAAAAATGGTGTAATAATTGTGTATAAAATATTTGGGTAGCTATAGCATGTAAGTTTATAGAGGTTATATTGTGGTGGATAAATGAGTAAATAGTAGAAAATTATACCTAATGGAAGTTTCAAGAGTTTCAATTCATGTCAAACAAGTAAATTTAATTGAGTTATGGAATGACCTCTTAGGTCACTTAAATGAGAAAAAAATAAAAATATGTGATTATAAATGACTAATAAATATCTGTAACCTGAAGTATAGAACAGGTAAATAATTCATTCTTGATAAGTGGAGGAAGATTTCATTTCAAACGGATAATAAAACACTGAAGAATCAGAAGTCAAAGTTTATTTCATATAGATATTTGAAAGCTAGATCTAGTTCATTCTCAGGGGGGGGATTTTACTATTCTACATTCAATAATGATGTGGCATGAATTGTGATGTTGTTCTTTATCAAGAATAAGTCTAAGGAATATATAACCTTTATTGGATAGATATCCTTGGTGGAAATGAGTCTAAATGTAAAATACATTTCTTAAGGTGTGATAATGATGTGGAGTACATAAGTATGGAGTTTTAAAGATTCTTCTTATAGATGGTCATATGGTTTGATAACACCAAACTAGGAACTATAAAACAAAATGGAGTCATAATGAGTATAAATTAGATTCATGTTGAGAGTGTGAGAATCCTGAGGATCTATTTTTGATTTCCAAGGGTGTTTTGGAAAAATCGGTGAATTTTGTGGCTTTCATGGTGAATAGAAGTCCATTATATCCATTAGGGTAGGAACATCGAGAAGTAGATTGGTATGGAAAAAAGGTAGATCCTACCTATCTCAAAGTCTTTCATTCATTAATATATTCCCATATTGTTTCCAATTAAATTAACAACCTAGAAGATAAGTCCTAATCGTGTTACATTGTAATATATAGTGATGAAGTCTTTAGTTTTTCAATCTGGAATAACAAATCTTGGAAGGTATTCGGAAGTCAAAAATTAATCTTCAATGAAGAGGTATTGATAAATATTAGAACCAAGAAGACATTAATTATAAGATAAAATTATCATTGAAATATGAAATTCAACTAAGTGAAAATCTAGAAGTTATGAATCTTTTGGAAACTTTAAGGAGTATATCACAACTATAAACACTAGACTAGATGGAAAAAGTTCTTAAAGATAGTCATGGTTTAATTGTGTTTCTAAGGCTGTAAGTACTTGAGAACTTTTGTATATATGAATATATGGGAATCTATTTATAAGGTTATAATCCAAAAGAAGTAATTCCAAAAGGATAAAGTCCATAGTATTAGTTTTTTAGATCTACCAATATTAGGTACCAAGTATAGTGATACAGATGCGGTATTTATTTTTATTCTCACAGAATATGGGGATCCTGAGAGGCCATAAGGGACTATAAGAATGAGAAAATAGATAAGGTGAGAGTTATCAATGAGGGATTACCTGGATTATTTACATGTGTTAGGTATATGGGATATAAAAATAATTCCTACTTTGGAGACTATAACATCTCGGTTCTAAAAGCCACCCAGAGACACCCCGTACCCGGTTGGTCACATGGCCTCAAGCGCATTTCCCCAAACGCTAGAGGCTACTGACTAGAAGCGAGGGCCTTGGGTGTGATAGTGGGGAAACTATTCCCTCATTGGCAGAGTAACACAGCATAAGTAAAACACAAAGCCCTAGTAGAAGCAGTAATATTACCATACAAAAAGAAATATTAGAAGACTGAAAAAATAAAGAGCTGGGGAAAATATATAATAATTCATGATACATATGTCTTGGAAAGCATCCAAACAAGTCACAATGCTGAAATACAGTACTAAACCAATGTATAAGAAAAATAGTAAACAGCTCTACAGCATCACCAGCCAAAGCTTGGTCCCATGCTCTCGAGCTTCAAAGAAATAAAGTACATGTTGTAGAAGGGAGCTTTCCATTATCTATACCTATAATAATATAGTCTGTTTGGTCTCAAAATGATGGCCCAAACAGGGTGTGAGACTAAATCCCAGTAGGAAACCACCATCATATTTGTGCGTGATAGTTAGTGATTCTATATGGAAAGCAATAAACAAAATAAGCAGTAAACAAAGAAGTAATCAACTCTAAACATTCATATAGTTTCAAATAATTCAAATTCCACATATCAAGTAAGCATATAATCAAAAATAGGTAACCCTCTGGGATGTACTCATAGCCTATCCCCTCTGGTCCTACCTATAAAACACAAGCAACCCTCTGGGAAGAACACATAGTCTCACCCCTTTGGTTCATCTTTAGAATAGACTCTCTGAGGAAGCACTCATTGTCAATTCCCCCTATAGTCAAGTGTGATCAAAGACTCTCTGAGGAAACAATCATAGACAATTCCCCCTATAGTCTTTTCACGGTAACCTACAGGCACTCTGAGGAAGCACTCAACGTCAATTCATCATGTGGCCTCATAACGTAATTATTGACACTCTGAGGGAGAACTCAACGTCAATCCCCCCTATGGTCTCCCAACATGATAATAATTATAGACACTCTAGAGAAGCCCTTACGTCCATTCTCCCTATGGTCTACTACATCAGGTTATCACAGCCCTGTGTAAGTCAAATGAGCATAGAAATGCAAAGCCGCCAAATTAAACCTCAAAAACTACATGGCTAACCAGTCTACAATATAATAGAATGTCAGCTAAACAATCACTCCATCCTAATGATACTAGGAATGGGAAACAAACAGCAACCTAACAGGCAAACTAGACCAAATGGTCAAAACAAGAAAAAATGGGGAAAACCTCAATAGCGTGGAAAATTAAACCTTATTCTCAACAAATAACCTCTATCCATTCAAACTAGGGCATAGCAGGAAATAAACAAGGCTAAAACCATAAATTTTAAATACCTCGTTCATGGGTATTGGTCACTTTTTCACATAAAACTCAAATACTATCTATGGAAAGGAACAAACCACATACCTCGGCATCGGTAGTGTAGGTTCCGGGCATAGTAGAAGCGTGTTGGTAAGAGTTACCAACTTTAATTTTAGCATTAACAATGATCAATCCGAGATCCATCAAGATGTAAAATGCCAGATCTTAGGAATAGAACAAAGAACGAAAAACAAAAGAGGGAGTCTCGAAATCATAGATATAGGATCATCATATGTTAGTTATAATTAATTTAATTATTTCACAAGAATTACCTTGATGGAATTATTTCTTCGTTGATGTCTCTGGTCACGATCTGGTGTGATTTGTCGTTGCGTCGTAGAATCCAAGTGTAGGATTCCTCTAGTAGTGATCCACATGTGCTCCACGTATCTCTAGACGTCGCCGAAGGGATCACCCGGTACTAGCACGGAAGAACCTTCGCTTGCGATGTACGCCCTTGATCGCCTTGATCCGGTGGTGGTGGATATATCTCGATCTTGAGAGCATTCTTGGAGGAAGGATTTCTTTTGGCCTTGAGAAAACTCTCCAGAATTGTTGCGCACAACCATTGTGGAAAAGTGATGGGGTTGTGAGGATATTTATAATGAGGTTTGAGTTTATAGAGTTATGATAATAAATAAATCTGTTATGCATTTTATTTATTTCACTAACTCTCACTGAAAACCCCCATGTTGAATGATTAATTTCTTGACATGGGCCCATGCTGATTATAATAAATATGATTTAATAAAACGATATTATTTCCTCAAAATCCCAACTGGAAAAACTACACTATGTGTAATCATAAATACACGGCGTTGTTGGCGCCAAAATATTGCACGAAAGGGAGGGACGAAAAAGAAGGATGGCGCGCTGCCTCGTGAAGCACCACCGCAAAGCAACGTCACGAAGCACCGATACGAAGAACCCCAAGCATCACGTACCCGCGAAGCTCCAAAGGCGGTAACTCTCCGCGAACGCATTTGACGTTCGCGAGCGCGCCGCGAAGCTCTAGAGGCAGTAACTCTCCGCGGACGCCGTTGATGTTCGCGAGCCCTCTGCGAAGCTCCAGAGGCAGTAACTCTCCGCGAACGCCGTTGACATTCACGAGCGCGCCGCGAAGCCCCTGAGGCGGCGCGCGAGTTCTGCTTCGCGGCGCCCCTTGCCTATAAATACTGGACTCCTCCTGAGTCCCGGGGACGGACGATCCGACCTTTCGGCTTCTCCTCTCCCGAATCATGAAGCACCCTTTGCCCCCGTGAATCATGAGCTCCGCGAGGTACTTCTACTTCACGAGATGCCATTGCTTGGTCTCGTTTTGACCCCCTCTTCCGAGAGGGATACCCTTCGCGAAGCTCAAGGGCATTCGCGAAGGAAGGGCATTCCCAAGGGAACCCGGGTATCCGCTGAGCGTTTATGATTCGCAAAACACCCAACCCATACTAGTGATCCCTATGTTAAGGCAGGATCTCTACACATCGCGAAGCACACTGCTTCGCAGCACCCTGCTTCGCGAGGCACCCCTTCTTCGTGAGGTAGTGCTCCGCAAATACTGTTCCACTTCGCGAAGCACCCTCCACTCACACCTATTCCTCGTGCTAGGGCCAAGGCACTCTGCTTCGCGAAGCACACTCCTTTTCTTGGCAATTCCTCTTCTCGTGCGACCCTCCAGGTTTGCACGATGTGATTTAAAAGTCCCATGGACAATACCACTCGTAGCATTGCTTCACCTAATGCTTCTTCACATAGGCACACTAACGGCTATTGCTTCTTCGCATAGCCATGCTAACGTGGACCCCTCGATGGTTTGCTCCACACCCCCCCTTGACCACGGCCTTACTGGTACCATCCCTTCTCCAAGGACCAGAGGGTACCAGTTATGTAAGTCCTAGGGGTGCGGAGTGAACCCACCTCGTCCGAGCTGCAGGACGTTAAACTGTCAAGAATCACGTCCTCAACACATGATGTTAAACTGTTACCCGACCTCGTGCTTCTCATGCCGGGTCCCCCCATCTCGAAGATTTTTTACGCCACTCGTCTCCACGGGAGTGGAATCACCCATCCACAAGGGATGATATCCTCCTTATTGGAGTGACGTATGTTCATAGAAGAAGGGTGGCCCTAGTTCTCCAACGGATGGTTGCACCCCTGCATCTCCGTACTTCCCCACTACAAAGGTTAGTGGAGGGCGTGATAGGGAATGAGGCACCTCCCATCACTAGTCCCGAATCCCTCTTTCGCTGCGCTTTTCCGCACCTCGGGCCTCCATCCTAGAGTAAGTCCCAGCACCGTGGGCCGCCTAATGCATAAGCCCCTCTTCGCATCTCACGGACGCATCCTTCGCGACGTGATCGTTAGGTCCTTGCAACCTCTTATTTCTCACACCGAGCATGACTCACGTGGGCTTAGAGTGAGCACCGACCCTGACCCCCACCCTCAGCGAACTACAAGGACTTTGATCCATGTCAAGGCATGGTACGTAGGAAGCCTCCATGAGGTTCAAGCCACATTAATCGGTCGTTCATTCACGTCGAGTTTCGCCCTCGTCCAGCATGACGATAAACTACACGTCCTCGTCCCGCATGACGTTAAACTGCACACCCTCTTCCAGCATGACGTTAAACTGCACCCCCTCGTCCAGCATGACTTTAAACTGCATTCCAGTCCGACGGCAAGCCGTTGTGACCAACCCGAACTACGAGGACTTTGATCTATGTCAAGGAATGGTACGTAGGAAGCCTCCCAGAGGTTCAAGCCCATCTCCCATCGTACCAAGGTCCCTCATTTACGTCGGTTCGCCGACACCCACCGCCCACCGTTCATTCACGACAGGGTTCACTACTATCCCGCATGACGTTAAACTGTATTCCATCAATCCCTTGAACTATGAGGACTTTGATCCATGTCAAGTCATGGTACGTAAGAAACCTTCCCAAGGTTCAAGCCCACCACTAGTGGACCCACGGGTCTACTTTCACGTCAGTTCACCAATGAAACCCTTTGAACTACGAGGTTTTTGATCCATGTCAAGGCATGGTACGTAGGAAGACTCAACGAGGTCCAAGCCCACCAACACTAGGACCCTCCTGGTCTTCCCCATTCACATCAGCTCGCTGATGATGCCCGTTGAACCAAGGTCCACCCTCATGCTGGTTCACCGGCACCATCTCGAACTACGCTGACTTTGATTCCCTGCCACGGTGATACGTAGGAAGCCCTTTCAAGGATCAATCCTGACTTCATCGTTGACCTTGCGATGGTTTCTTGCCATTCCACCCTCCACTTCATTCATCCATCCAGCATCCACCCCGATCCTCGCCCGGACCGTCATACCCTGGTGAGACCATGTCGGTACGCTCCTCTTCACAGCCGCCCATGGGCTGGCCTCGGTATCGGCATCCCTTCAAGGGAAATCCCTCAATCCAATCTGTTCTAGCTAATGTTCTGATCAGATTGACCCATCTCCGCTAGAAGTTAAACCTGCGGCGTATCCTGTGCTAAACACGGGAAGCTGAGGAAAACCTCAGATATGTGTCTATGGCACATAATTCCCCACGTTTGATGTGGGATGCCTTGGGCTTCCACGCCCTCGAGAAGCCCTGTGACCAGGGATAATAGACAGACATGCCAGGTTCCCCAGCATCCAGACACGCTACTGATGCCTCAACGTGACTACTCCCCCGACTGAAGATTGCTGCCCTGACCGGACCCTTTGGAATGTCCCGACAGAAGCAGTGTAATTAACCGGTGTTCATGAAACATGGAACTGGGAAGAGTTTCACGAACAACGTATTAAATCTATGAGAGAGACTCGGACTGGGTGATGAGTTATGAGGAGGAATCCACAGAAGGAAGAACCGACATCCCATCATCCCATTTCGATCAAGGAGCAGACATCCCTAAATAAGGAGCGAATGCCGCCCGCCTTTGGAAAGTGGGAATGCGGGGAAAAAAGCGTCGTGCGTCCTCCTCCACGGACGGACGGATGCGCGCGCCCCGGCGAAAGCATCGGAAACAGAAATGGTGAACCCGACGTGAAATTATTCTCCTCAATGTGGAGATTAGTAGCGTTTGAGACACAAGTAGATTGAAGTGTCACCGGATCCAGATATCCGGCGCCTGGTCCCGCCGAGCAAAAGGCGGGCCTGTCGTGAAACTCACCGGAAGTCGGGGCAGTAGAACATGGGGAACCCCGTTCTGCAGCGTGTTGGCGTGGATCCTTCTTACAGACGTGGAGAATGGAAGGACGTTGGGGCACTGGCTGTCGATTATTTTCCTCTTAGTGCTGATATCCCTTCGTTTCTCAGGAACCAAGTTGTTGTTACAGAGACACGATCATCGCCCTCCCGCCTATGCAGGGGCAGGGGAAACTCCACCATAGCTACCCCGCAAGGCGCCGCTACCACCACGACGGCCGCCACATCGCAGAATACGGGGCGCCCACGTCCCCTTTCCCCATCAGAGGTCATCCAGCGAAGGGTGGTCAACAACCTTGTGCGCAGGTATGAAGAGGAAGGGGTCATCCCAACTAGGGATATGGCCCGCTTGGACCTGGAGGACTCCAGGCCCCGCCGTCAACGCTGCCCTAACAGGCCGCACCGGGATCCCCTGCTCCCCACCCCAACGTTCAACCGTTTCGAGAGCCTGTCCTCAGAATTCCTTGACGACTCCTCACCTTACGTTGATGAGGCAGGCGCTGTCCGGCTCAGCCCGCTCAGGGTCCCGACCCAAGGGCTCCAGGCAAGAGCTCCCGCCCGGCCGCGTCAGCGCTGCCGTCCAGCTCCGTAGGAAGAGCGGGTAGGCTATGCCCCTGCACCATCTGCACCAGCTCGTTTGACCCGATGTCAGCGTCGGTCCCGGACAAAGGACGCTCGCCCAGGTGCGTCAACGTCAATAACTACAGTGGCCTGAGCCACCGTCGACGTGAATCATGGCGCCCCTGCATACGCTGAGCAGGGGCACTCCTTCGCCCGACCAGGATCAAGACCCCAACCTCCCCACGGGTATGCTGGGTGGACTCTCCGGGTGGCAGGCCTGAGTGGTGATCGCCGCGAACTAATCCGCGGTGATGTCACCACGTACGGAGGCCCTCCCCGTACCACTACTCCACAGAGTGTGGGTCTTCCCCGCTCCGAAGCTCGTCATGGAGGTATGCCTCATGCTACCCCCATCCTGAAGGAAGACCTACCCAGCGGCAGTGATGCTCAGCGCAGAAACCTTTCCCGCGCCCACAATACAGGGTATGGAGTCCATCCTCCTGCCCCCGACCGCCGATCTGAAGGCACTGTCCATCCAGTCCTTCTCCAACGTGGGGGCCCTCCCTACATCCTCTCTGCAACTGGCGAAGGTCCTCCTCACCCCAGTAACACGAGGAGTGAAGGCCAGCCTCGCTCCGCCCGCATAGACCATGGAGGTCCTCCCCATGCTCCTGTTGGTTTCAAAAGAGGCTCCGCCCACATGGGTGCTGTCCACAGAGGTCCTCCCAATGTACCCTTCGACATTTTCCCTGGTGACCCTCGCACCTCGGCCATCTCGAGTGGGGGTCCTCTCCACCACGGTGCCAGCGCCGCCCTGAGGCTACGTGATGAAAATCAACCGTGTCCTGAAGAGCCACCCCGTGGCAGGAGAGCGGGTCGTCGCCGCCACAAGAAGAGTCCTGTGAAGGCCCGGGTGGAGATCAAACCTGCCCGCTTCTCCGAATCGGATCGGAATACGACTCAGCAATGGAACCTTATCCCTGATCCTCTGTATCAAGGACTGGGGCAAGAACCAGGCACATTAGCCTCATTCTCCCGGAATATGAGGTCCAAAATATTCCCATCTCTCTCCGCAGATACATCCAGGAGGAAGAAATATTGGGAATTCCGCAGGTCTCGACCGCGCAATCACCGCCATCGTCACCAGAAGCGCCCTCTACCTCTACCAGAGATCACAGAGAGTTATTTTGGGGGCCAACGGCGGTAGAGCGATGACACGACCTGTCTCCGGTAGCCGCAACTCCTATGCTGGAAGTTGTGGCTATCATCTCGCCGTATCGTGGCATCGTGGCCAGGTCACCTCACTATTCAGAGGATGGCCCAGAATTCGGTAGCCAGTCAGCTCGTTCTCCGTATTCTCCGCCGCCGAGTTTTCTATCCCAGAGGTCCGCCTCAGTACCGCTACCGGTCCCTCAGCCGCCCCCGGTTGACGATTGGGGAAACACAGGGCCAGACCTTGAGTCCGAGCCCAGGAGCTTCTGGAGTATTCTTGCAGTGGATTACTTCCCAGAGAATTTTTGGCCGACGGCGGCGCTGAATTTTTGCGTACCAGAGTCTCATACCCCTGAAGAAGTGGGGTGTTTTTGTCGAAACCTATGGGTGACACACTTCCTCCTTCATTACGAACGGGTGGTGTACCCCAGAAGTCGAGAGCACTTCGAAGAAATCGGTGAGCAATGCCGCCTGATCAATTCGCCCGCACTCCTTGTGGCCCAGCACCCTGAGTCGCCAGGCCGCAAGAGCGCCCTTCAACGAAACTGCATCCAGAGTTTCAAAGTACTCTGCAGGATTGTCAGGGAAGCTACCCCCCATGTGCAAGTCCGTGGTTGGGGACACTATGCCGCTCTCTTATTCGACCCTATCCAGAGGAAGCCCGATTCATTATGTGACATCGAGGACATGCCCTCGAGAGGGGTCGCAGTCCACATGGCTGACGTCATGGACAAGGAAGACGATCTTGAATTCCTTGATGGAGACTTACCCCCCGAGGGCGTACCACCACTGCTGGACCCATCAGGGAGGGTTACAAGTCAGCAGAGGAACCTGCTAGGCCTCCCCGTACCCACTGAGTCGCTGGTACTCGGTCGAAATACTGGAAAGGGTAAGGAGCACGTTGGAATTTTCAAGCACTCCGACCCATCTGCCTCTGTGCAGAAAATAGACGAAGACCCCGAGAAGGCCACGTTACGCCAGCAGCTTGCTGAGCAGAAGAGGCTGGTTGACAAACTCTTGGCTGAGCGCGCTGCAGAGCGGCGACCCGACTATAGTAATCCTAGGCCGGGGCAGCAGGGGCAAGAACAATTCCCCCACGGTGAGATGCCTACGGGCAACCCTGATCATGATACTTCCACATATAGGGCAGAATCCAGAGCTTACGGCAAGAGGGCGCGATACGTCTCGCCAAACCCTCCCGATCGACGGGGCAATCTGAAGAATCCAGTCCGGGTTCCCCCATTCGCACCACAGGTTGTTCCGCCAGTTGATCCAAGAGCTTCTGAAGCCATCTACCGTGTTGAGGAACCTGGAAACGCACTTGTGGTTAGGTATCCCCATCAAGACAGGGACCCCCACCCGGATGATCTTATAGCGGCGCTCACAGCCCGCCTCAAAGCGTTGGAAACGCGGCAGGTGGCGGTCCCACTGGATGGCAAGCCGTATCCCGCGTGGGTGGATGATATGCCCACACCTCCAGGTTTTGGGAACCCCACTTTCTCACCCTTCAACGGGACAGGGGACTCGCCGCAGCACTTGGCTCATTTTTCTTCCAGGTGTGGCCCCATGCTGGGGACCCCGGCTCAGTAAGAAGCCGCCAAGCTCCGATGTTTCATACAGACATTGGAGGTCCACCATTCTTCTGGTACAGCCAGCTCTCTATCGGATAGGTGACCGGTTGGGAGGATCTTCGCCGGCAGTTCTTATACCAGTTCAGCTCTACCACGCGGAAGACCAGCATTGCGGACCTCTTGAATTGCAAGCAAAGGCCTGATGAGCGAGTCGCAGATTTCATCGCCCGGTGGAAGGGACTTACGTATTCCCTCGATATGCCACAGAGTCTGGAGAAATTACTGATGATGTGTGTGGGGAACATCAAGACAGAGCCGGTACCCTCCCTAATTACCCAGAACTACCCTGGAGGGTTCATAGATTTCTCAGATAAGGCTCAGCGCCTTGAGGAAGCCCTGCAACAGGCTAGTCCGGCACGTTTGTTTCCCCCCATGATCCTGGCCAGGAGGACCGCCAGGGCTGAACCCGTCGCGGTGGCCCAAATAGAAGCCCCTATGCAGCTAGAATTACTGCCAGCGGCACCATCCCCGCAACCCCGCAGAGGTCCTCCACCTCAAGCACAGGCTCCTGCCCAGCAACGACCGCCTCAGAACCGACAGGTTCCCCCGTGCAATGCGCCACTGCCACCTAGGCGAAACAATCAGGCGCTGCCTCCTCGGCAGGCCCCTCCGGCCCCTCGTCAGGGCCAGGCCCCCAGGGCCCCCTATCTGGAAAGAAGGCACCAGGCTTATGCGTTCAATGAAAATCAGGTCCCTGGCTACTTCCGAAGTGCTCTAGAGCAAGGGATTGTGCGTCTGCCCGAGTGTAGAAGGCCGGCAGAGGCGAATCTCACCAATCACCCCAACTACTACCCTTATCATCGGTTTCTGGGGAACACCCTCAAGCAATGCTATGTGTTTAAAGACTGGCCTCAAGACTAGGTCAACAAAAACATAGTCAAGTTGGGCCCAGCACCAGCGCAAGTGGCGGGTGTCCTTGCAGGGTCAGAGATCGGTGGCGACAGCAAAGGCGAGTGGCAGCAGGTTCCCAACTGCGGATCTCGGAAATACGACGACTGGATGGATCGAAAAACCATCGTCCGTGCCCATGGTATCATCCGGGCGCACCTGAAGCAGCCGGAACCTTCAGAAGAAGTAGCCGGTACCCCCGCATCGTCTTCACAGTCGACCTCTTCCCAAAAGGGAAAGCAGCGACGACACAAGAAGAAGCAACGCGCACCACCGTTGCTGCCGTCATCTTGCATTCCTGGCGACTTTATGCCCCCTGAAATGGGGATTCCTCCCAGAATCCGCCCGGTACTAGATGACTCCTCGAGCGACGGCCAGGGATACGCTTCGGTTAACACTGTGGAGCTGGTAAAACCCTATGTGACTCCCGACGAGGGGGAGCGCCAGGCAAACCTCCCCAACGTTTCCAGTCGGCGTCAACGTCAGTGGAATCGCAACCGTGCCGGTCATCGAGGTACGTCAGCAGGCACTTTCAGCCAATCCGTGCATGATACTGAGACCAGACAGCAGGCTCGGCGCAGAGCTCAGCATGCGCAACCCCGTCTAATGCCCTCAGCTCTACCTCCACCGCCGTTTGTGCTATTAGATCAGGGAGAGTTGCCTCGTTCGTATCACAGTCAGTCTTTCCCAGCTACAGGCTATCCTATACTATCCGATCTTAGTCCGGAGACTACCCCCCAGGATTCTACTAGTAGGCAGCAAGATGTACCCAGTACTAGCTGATCGCCGGTTCAACCAGCAGGACCCGCTATGCCTCCAAATGCCGAATGACCTCCTGTAGGCAGAGGTTCGCGCTTGGCACGAAAGTATGATGTCCTGAAGCACCTGGCCAGCATTATAGCAAGGATTTCTATCCTTGAGGCCCTTCGCCTGTCCTCCGAAATGCATGAGGCACTTACCGAGGCCCTAAGGAGACCCCTCCAGTTTGAGACGGAGGTAGCAGCTGCAGAAGCCTTCCATACCGAGATGAGTGAAAACGCCGAATGTCAGGCGGTTATCTCGTTCTCCGGTGAAGACGAGGACCCTCCTCTACAGGGGAACATTCTCCCACTATACATCACTGGCCACTTCAATGGTGTGGAAGTCCATCGTTGCCTCGTTGAAACGGGTTCCAGAATCAATCTAATTCCGACCCGGACATTGCGAAAGCTGGGTCTGTCTGAAGGTGATTTAACTCCCTCTGACCTCAGAATCCAGGGGTACGACAGGACCGAGCAAACCCCAGTCGGCAAGATCCGCCTGAAAACTCAGTTCGGTGGCTTAATTTCCAGCACCGAGTTCATGGTTGTCTCTCAGGACACTGCCTACAACGCGTTGATGGGTAGGCCATGGATCCATCTGCATGAAGCGGTCCCTTCGTCATATCACCAGTGCCTCAAGTACTCGCTCAACAGTCGAGTAGGTGTGCTCCAAGGAGACTCGTCCCCTTTCGCTTCTTGTGAGGCCCGCTATCTGGATGCGGGTTATTACAAAAGTAAGGATAAGAAAATCCTAGTAAGTGAGGATGAACCCGCCCTGGTCACAAGTGATCCCTGGGCAAGCATGGATGACGCCTATGTCCTCCCGATCCACCGATTGGAGGCCACGACCCCCGACATGGGGCAATGTTTTGTTGTTTTGGGTACACAAGGAAGGCATGTTCCCATGTCCAATCGATGGCGGAAAATCACCTCGTACTCCTACATCAACCAGGCTCAGGTGATCCCGGAACCTCCTACCCCTGTACTGTACCGGAATTTCAAGCTTATGACAACGGTGGTGTTCCATACGTGTCTCTTCCGCCGGGCTGGAATTAACCGACTCAGGCCGACACGTCACCACTGCTTTGATATCATCAAACGTGGCCCCTTAGCCCAAATGCCAGATGGGATAGGGTCAACGGTCTTCATTGTTATGGTATCAATGGCAAGTGATTCTCCTGATATGATGACCACTGTTGCCCGAGCCGGCACTAGCTGCCCCTCAGGCTTTGATATCCCGGAACTACCTCCCGTCGCGGGAAATCCCCCCACGGGTGGAGAGGAATACCTGGAGGATGCTCCCCCTGCCTTTGAAGAAGGTGTCTCTACCACGGTTGATGAACTGGTACAGGTGAACCTTAGTAGTGAGGCAGATCCGAAACCCACATTGATCAGTGCAACCATGTTCCCCAAGGAGCGGAAGTAGTATGTAGACTTCTTCAAACAACACCATGATGTGTTTGCTTGGAGTTACAACGAGATGCCAGGACTAGTTCTCTAGGTAGTCGTTCACCGTTTGGGCCTCCCGGCGAAACATCGTGGGTTTAAGCAGCCTCCCAAGAAGATGCACCCTTCTCATGGTGCTATGGTTGAGGCCGAAGTTGACAAGCTTATCAAAGCCAACATCATTAAGGAAGTCCAGTACCCTAAGTTTCTTGCAAACATCGTGCCAGTCAGGAAGAAGAATGGGCATATCAGAGTCTGCATCGACTTCTACGATCTTAATCGCCACTGCCCAAAGGATGACTTCCCACTCCCGGTGACGGAGTTATTGATTGACGCCACGACCAGGTTCCAAGCTCTATCTTTCATGGATGGGTATTCCAAGTACAACCAGATCTGGATGGACCCCGAAGATGAGGAGTCCACTGCCTTCAGGGCTCCCCAAGGTACCTTTTGCTGCCAGGTTATGCCATTCGGTTTGAAAAATGCAGGTGCCACTTATCAGAGGGCCATGCATCGCATATTCAAGCCGATTCTCGGGACATTGGTGGAATGCTACGTGGATGACCTCGTATTCAAATCATGTCAGTGCCAGGGCCATCTCAAAGACCTCGAGAAAGTGTTCGGTTTCCTCCGTTCCCGTCACCTAAAGATGAACCCGTTGAAGTGTGCCTTCAGGGTCACCTCTGGGAAGTTTCTAGGCTTTGTTGTCAGATACCGAGGTATCGAGATCATCCCGGAGAAGATCAAGGCCATCACCCAAATGCCTCCCCCGAGCAACATTTGAGAGCTTCGAGGCCTCCAAGGCCACTTAGCCTATATACGCTAATTCATCGTGAATCTGGATGGCAAGTGTAATCCCTTTTCCTGGCTCATGAAGAACGGTGATACCTACGAATGGGATGAGGAGTGTCGGACCTCCTTCGAGGAAATCAAGCAGTATCTACTCCAACCTCCGATTTTGATGCCACCTATCTCCGGAAAGTCGCAGGTCCTTTACGTGACCGCCCTGGAAAGATCCCTTGGTGCACTTCTCGCCCAAAAGAATAACGAGGGTACTGAGAACAGTCTCTACTATCTCAGCTGCATGCTTCTCGATACGGAGGTCAGATACTCCCCTATCGAAAAGAGCTTCCTTGCGCTCGTCTTCACCGTGCAGATGCTGCGACATTAACTACAACACCATGAGGTGCAATTGGTCTCCCGGGTAGACCCACTGAAGTACATCCTGAACCGCCCCATGCTGACTGGCCGACTAGCACGGTGGGCGGTGATTCTCCAGCAGTTTGATATCAGGTTCGTACCTCAGAAGGCCATTAAGGGACAGGCGTTGGCAGACTTTTTAGCTGCCCATCCAACCTCCGCGGATAAATCCATGGACCTGGATTTTCCTGACGAGACGATCCTCTCATTCGATCATGTCGTCCCGTGTTGGCAAATGCATTTTGACGGTGCCTCCCGGAGCCCCATCGGCTGTACGAACAACGAGGCAGAGTACCAGGCTCTCATCACTGGCCTCGAGTTGGCCCTTGAAATCCATGTTCCCCATCTACATGTGAAAGGAGATTCCGAGCTAGTAATCAAACATGTTAATGGCGACTACGTCGTCAGGAAGCCGGAGCTTGTACCATTTCTAGAGTACATCCTCCGCCTAATGGCCCAGTTCTCTTCTCGACCAGAGGTTACCCATGTCCCACGGTCACAGAACGGTCAAGCAGACGCCATGGATGGCTTAGCCGCGTTGCTCGCAGAACCCGAGAAAGATGATTTGATCATACATGTGGCACACCGGAGAGTCATTGCCCCCGTCACCCAAGAAGACAATGATGGCTTACGGGTAAGTCATCTCACTGCCGGACCCTCCAGGTCAGGGGTCCCGGGTTCATCAGACGCAGTGGTTGGAGCCACTCCCAACTGGAGGGCACCTTTTGTCGAGTATCTCCAAAATGGTCACCTCCCAGACGACCGGGCCGAGCGCGAGAGAATTCGACGTCGTGCGCTGCAATTTACCCTCCAGAGTGGCCCCAGTCTTGAAAAGATCCTTTATAATCGTAGTTTCGATGGTATTCTCCTCCGTTGCATCTAAGGAGTAGAGATACCTCAAGTTATGCAAGAGGTTCACGCTGGTTCCTATGGCGCCCATCAAGCTGGGCCAAAGCTATCCCATCAAATCTGGAGGTTGGGGTACTTCTGGCCCTCTCTGGTCCACGATTGTATTGGGTATGCCAAGAGATGCCACGCGTGCCAAGCTCACGCCAACTTCCTGCATCGGCCGCCAGAGCCCCTCTACCCCACCAAGTACTCTTGGCCATTTGCGGTATGGGGACTTGATGTAGTGGGACCATATCCACCGGCAACAGCCCGCCAGTATAGGTTCATCCTGACTGCTACAGACTTCTTCTCCAAGTGGGCAGAAGCAGTTCCGCTCAAAGAGGTCAAGGCCCGTTCCATTGTTGACTTTGTGAGCTCCAATATTATCCACCGGTTTGGAGTCCCTCACGCCATCCTCACCGATAATTGCACCAACTTTTGAGCGGTTGAACTGAAGAAATTGTATGGCAAGTACGACATCCGTTCAAACCATACCTCCCGCTACCACGCGTAGGAAAACGGACAGATCAAGGCGTTCAACAAAACCCTCTCTAACATTCTGTGGAAGATGGTTGGTCAGAATAAGAAAAGTTGGCCGGACAAGCTCCCAAATGCCCTCTGGGCTTATCGGACGACGACTCGCAACTCTATCCAGGTGACCCCATATTCCTTGGTGTATGGAGCTGAGGCCGTCCTAAACATTGAGATCCAGCTTCCATCGTTACGCACTGCAGTTTATGATCACCAGACATCAGATGAGGTAGCCGAAATCCGTCTAGCTGAATTAGAAGCACTAGACGAGAACCAGCTTCACGCCCTGCACAATCTGGAAAGGCATCAGGATAAGATAGCAGGGCCTTCAACAAGAAGGTTTATCTCTGCTCTTTTCTACAGGGTGACCTGGTACAGGCCCTTTGAGCGCCAATGATTCCCGGTAGGAAACCACCCAAATTAGAACCCAAATGGGAAGGGCCTTATATCATCTATAAGGTTTACCCCAATAGAGCATACTCCTTGGTGACCACGATGGAGAGAGTATAACCCCTCCCACCAATGCCATTTTCCTCAAGCGATACTTTTCCTAGGGCAAAAGGGTCATGCACGACCCTAAACTGCAAAATGGTCCCACACGACCCTAAACTACGAAAGGGTCCCGCAGGACCCTAAACTGCGATAGGGTCCTGCACGACCCTAAACTGAAAAATGGTCCCGCACGACCCTAAACTGTGAAAGGGTCCCGCATGACCTTAAACTGCACGTTATGGTCCTGCATGACCTTAAACTGCATCTTCGTCCTGCAAGACGATAAACTGCAAAAATGGCCCTGCGTGACTTTAAACTGCACATTATGGTCTAACACGACCTTAAACTGTAAGGTCCTACATGACCTTAAACTACATCTTCGTCCTCCAATATGATAAACTGCAAAATGGTCCGAGCTCTATGAATTTAGACTAAGATCTCCCCCCATCCTTACTGCAAGATGTTAAACCGCAATCCAGTCAGGTCTTCCTGACCGAGGCTCAGCCTCAGGCCCCTTGGCCTCCTTGGGCCCCTAGCCCCCCGTCCTTACTACAAGACGTTAAAATGCAAGCCAGTCAGGCCTTCCTGACTGAGGCTTAGCCTGAGGCCCCTTGGCCTCCTTGGGCCACTGGCCCCCCGTCCTTACTGCAAGACATTAAACTGCAAGCCAGTCAGGCCTTCCTGACCGAGGCTCAGCTTCAGGCCCCTTGGCCTCCTTGGGCCCCTGGCCCCCCCGTCCTTACTGCAAGACTTTAAATTGAAAGCCAGTCAGGCCTTCCTGACCGAGGCTCAGCCTCAGGCCCCTTGGCCTCCTTGGGCCCCTGGCCCCCCGTCCTTACTGCAAGACGTTAAACTGCAAGCCAGTTATGCCTTCCCGACCGAGGCTCAGCCTCAGGCCCCTTGGACTCCTTGGTCCCCTGGCCCCCCGTCCTTACTGCAAGACGTTAAACTGCAAGCCAGTCAGGCCTTCCTGACCGAGGCTCAGCCTCAGGCCCCTTGGCCTCCTTGGGCCCCTGTCCCCCCGTCCTTACTAAAAGACATTAAACTACAAGCCAGTCAGCCCTTCCTGACCGAGGCTCAGCCTCAGGCCCCTTGGCCTCCTTGGGCCCCTGGCCCCCCGTCCTTACTACAAGACGTTAAACTACAAGCCAGTCAGGACTTCATGACCGAGGCTCAGCCTCAGGCCCCTTGGCCTCTTTGGGCCCCTGGCCCCTCGTCCTTACAACAAGACATTAAACTGCAAGCCAGTCAGGCCTTCCTGACCGAGGCTCAGCCTCAGGCCCCTTGGCCTCCTTGGGCCCCGACCCCCCATCTTCACCACGAGACGTTAAACCGCAAGCTGGTCAGGTCTCCTTAACCGCGGTCCGGCCTCAGGCCCCCTGGTTTTCCCTGACTTACCCTCCTGCGGGATTGTACGGTATGGTGTGGGACTACGTCCTCATTCTCGTCAGATTACTTGTCGTACCTTACATATCCTCAAATGAGATGCCTCCTCGTCCCGCATGACGTTAAACTGCATCTCAAGAACTACGTGTGGCTTGATTCCCATCTCAATGGGATACGTAGGAACGCTCGGACGCCTCGTCTTGAGCCCAGCCCCAAGCTTTTCTCTTCCACTATCCCCCCTTGGGAATAGTTCCTTGGAGGATATTTGTGTATCGGGGGGTAGGCTTTCTTAGCCCCGCTCATACAACCCTGCTCACACAAGGATCGTAAGGGTCGCACCATGTGCCCACTCATGTTATTCTATCCTCCCACGTCCTCACCGCATGACGCTAAACTGCATGGCCTTCGAGAACTACGTATGTCATGATTCCCATCCTAATGGGATACGTAGGAACGCCCGGGCAATTCGTCTGTTGGCCTAGACCAAAAGCCAAAATCTTCCCCTCATGTCAAGACATGGGAGGGTGCACGCTTTTTCCCCAACTCACATCGAGCAAGCCTCGACCCGGCTGCATATCCCCCCTGGAGATGTTTGCCTCTTTCGTGGATGGATACAGCTATGCTTCACCCACTCCTTGACTGGGATTCCATCATTTTTCACACCCGGAGGGACCCCCAAGAACGGCCTGGATACTACGCCCAAGGGCTATCCTACCGATACGGGCCAACGCCCCTGAGGGTTTTCAAGCAATAAGCCGATACAAGTCCCGCATTGCAAGTTTGGTCAGTGGTCGACGCTCATTTGTTGCTCCCATATCGGGTCACCATGGGAATGCTATGTTTCGAACATGGTCAACATCGTCCTGGATCTTTGAGTCCACCCCGAGATATCCCAAACATCGAGTGTAGTGATTCATTCTACCCCATCCCGAAGTGACGAATTTCTTCCCGGGTGGTGCTAGCGATCGGGCCCACGACCCCGATTCCCCATAGGGGTGTACGGTGTGGTGTGGGACTACGCCCTCATTCACGTCGGGATAATGTACCACGTTGTACGCCACCCCTTACGAGGCCCAGCCTTAGTCCCCTTGGCCTCCTTGGGTCCCCAGCCCCTATCCTCATGTAAGACGCTAAACTGCAGATCAGTCATGCCTTCCTGACTGATGTCTGACCTTAGGACCCTTTGCCTCCTCGGGTCCCCGACCCTCGTCCTCACTGTAAGACGATAAACTGCGAGCAGGTCAGGCCTTCCTGACCAATGCCTAACCATCAGGACCCTTGGCCTTTCTGGTCCCCGGCCCAGGTCCTCTCTTATAGGAGTGTATGGTGTGGCGTGCTTGATTCCCATCCTCATGAGATACGTAGGACCACCTGAATGTCTAGGATTAGGGTCCAACCCCATCTCTCATGAATCTTCATCCCATTTGGCCCCTTGGCCTACCCTTCCTCCATGAGAGGATTATATGCCGTGGTGTGGGATTATGTCCTCATTCACGTCAGTCTCGCAATAACCACGCCATGTACCTCTCTCTACTAATTTGTTTTGTCGATCCCTCTTCGGCGGTTCACCAATGTGCCTAAGAGTACTCTGGTTTATTACCTGGAATGCCAATATTTACTCAGACACGTCCGCACCCTCTTTCCAGGATTTTTGTATCCCTACGTCAGGGCTTCCATCACCTTTCACACCCGGAGGGACCCCCAAGAACGGCCTGGATACTTTGCCCAAGGGCTCTCCTAACGTTATGGGCCAATGCCCCCGAGGGTTTTGGACGAAAAATCGATAAAATCCCGCGTTGCGAATATGGTCAGTGGTCGATGCTCGTTTTTTGTTCCCACCTCAGGCAAACGCGATATGGACGCTGTGTTTCCACCATGGTTAACAGTTTTTCTCTATCGCCACGCCAACCCATTAAGCCCAAAATGTCGAATACACAATTCACACCCTTCATCACTTCATCATGTCCATGTAGAGTCTCAGAACTCTTGGTACTTTTCCTCCCTGCACGTCCGCGCATTGGGGGAACAAGCCGCGTCAAATGTTCCCTTCGGGTCTCTATGCCGACTCCCCTTTGATGGATGCCCCAAGTATTGCGATAAGGATTCCCCCCCCCTTGTTTCCCACACCGAGATTAACTCACGTGGGCTTAGGGATCAGGTTGACATCTGTGCTTACTCGGGAAGTTGTCACCATCCACGGTCCGAGATCTAAGACCTTAAACTAAGATTCTCATCTGGAACTACGTTCAGCTTGATTCCCATTTTAATGGGATACATAGGAATGCCCAGACCCCTTGTCTGTGGGTCCAGCTTGAGTTCAGAAAATTCACCTCTCTGGTCCTGCCTTCAGGACCCCGACTACGGGACCGCGTAGCGTAGTGCGGGATTATGTCCTCATTCACGTCGGTTTTGCAATGGCTGCACCATGCACACCCCCGTTCTGAGAGTTAGCCCTCCCATTCCTTGTCCAACATGACATTAAAAGGCACCCTTAAGAACTACGTGTGGCTTGATTCCCATCCTCATGGGATACGTAGGACCGCCCGAACGCCCTGTCTTCAGGTACAACCCATTTAGGGAGCCATCCTATCCCCCTGTTTCACCTCTTACCTCTATATAGGCCCCTCGGCCTAAGGTTTCCCTCTCCGAATGGCGTACAATGTGATGTGGGATCATGTCTCCATCAATTGTGTTTTATAACACTACGCACGTTCTCCGCCTAGCATCGTCTCCGCTACGTCTGCGCTGCATGACGATAAAATGCATGCTTGGTCCCATCATACGACCCTAAACTGTGACACTATCGTCCTGGCCACACAACGAAAAACGGCACTGCATTGTGGTGACCTCATTGTAGAGGACATCACGTTGGGTATTGGTCATGTTCCATGACATTTGTCAATGCCCATCATGGCTTGATCCTTGTGGCGACATCACGGCCTACTATTCTAGGCATGTCGCTTCACAAAGAAAACCATTCACCTTAATGAACAAACAAGATTTATCAAATTTCTCTTCTTTTAGTGAAAGGGCCACGCCCGCACTCCCCTTTTCCCCTGGCACTAGTACCTTACCGTGCCGCCTTTCAGAACTATGTATGGTTGATTCTCATCCTTATGAGATACGTAGGAGCACCCAGGAACTTCCCCGCGGGCCCAGCCTAACCTTTGTGTTCGGTCCCTCGACTCGAGCATTTCCCCAGAGAACGCATGGTAAGTAGAGCTTAGTCCCTCCTTTACATCGGGTTTTGTTGCCATGTGTCCCATGCTCCCTTTACCCATTTATGGTCTAAGGTCCATCAAGAACTATGTAAGGCTTGATTCTCATCCTTATAAGATACGTAGGAGTGTCTGGGCACTTCTTTTCGGGCCCAGCCTAACTTTCTCTTCCGGTCCCTTGACCAAAATACCTCTCCTAAGGGGGGTCGGGCGGCGTGATATGGGATTACGTCCTCATTCGCATCAGGTTGTTCATCGCACCGTACACGCCCCCTATTCCCATTCACGCCAGGTGTTTGAGTTACTCCACCATGTGCCTCTTATGTCTCCTCTCATCCATGGTCCAAATTCTACGACCCTAAAATAAGATCTCCCCATGGGAAAGGAATCCGCTCCCTCTCTCTAATACGTCTCGTTGACGTATTCAGATGTGTTTCGACAAAGAGCCCGAAGTGTGGGACTTTCATACGGGCATTCCCTTCGTCCCACAACCAAGCTTCGTGAGCTCTCTATTTGGATCCTCATCCTCTTCCACATCCAAAAGGACCCTCGGACGACATGGATACTAGGCTTAAGGGCTCTCCATGAATGCTGCACCTAAGGGCCCTCCAATCGTTTCGGGCCAACGTCCCTACGGATATTTGACAACATTTGTGACATGGTCCCGTGTTTTGAACATGCTCAACGGTCAACCCTCATTTGTTTGTCCCCATTCTAGGATAACGCGACAGGATGTTGTGTTGTGAACATGGTCAGCAGTTATCCTCCATAATCATGCCTCCATCATCGTGATCTGAATCTCGAGTGCCATGATTCACACATTTCCACTTCCTCATGTTCAAGTGGAATTCCATCATACTCGGCTCTTTCTCTTCACGTATCTCGGTACGCTAAATGATCGTGTTAGTGTCATTGGGCCGGTATTCATCGAGCGTCCCTTTTCCCTAACCTTCCGCTTTTTGTGTCGAGAAATTCCCACCACTACTGCTTGTTTCCCACACCGAGCACGACTCATGTGGGCTTAGTAGTTTTGGCAGGATGTGTACCAACACAGTCGGGCTGCTCCTCGTCCCGCATGACGTTAAATTGTGCTTCCAGAACTACATATGGCTTGATTCCCATCCTCATGGGGTACATAGGAATGCCCGACCACTCTGCTTCGGGCCCAGCTTAATCCTCACTCTTAGTCCCTTGACCTGAAGAGGTTCCTTCGGGAGTACGTGGTGTGATTTGGACTCAAAGTCCTCATTCACGTCGGTTTCATATCTACCGCACCACACGTTTCCTGGGATCTTCCCTTTTATTTCGCATCCTATCGTATGACGTTAAACTACAGGAGTCCATGTGTCCTCAACGCATGTCACTAAACTGCGGTTCTACCCTGAACTAGTTCAGGATGCCCCAAGATCCCATTGGGAAGCGGCAGGACCCCTCTCCAGAGAGGCCCTGTCCCAAAGAAGGAAAGATCCATGGACAAGCCAACGCACCCATCTGGTGTACTCTCGCCACGGTGGTGTAACTACCTAAGTGCTGGATTCTGTTCGGACAAACCATACCTCCATATTCCACGCTTTGCGTGCCCCTTATTCGGACCCTCGTCCCCTTTAATGTCTAAAGGGACCCCATAATGGCCTGGTCCCATGCTGCATCGGCTCACCTACCATCCTGGGCCAACGTTCCGGAAGACTGGTTATGTTTGGAAGGACCCCCTAACAGTATGGATGTTTGACCTATGGTCCGCCAACTGTCCTGGGCCAACGTTTCGAAGGATTGATCAACAACATTTGTGACATGGTCCCGTGTTTCGAACATGGTCAACGGTCGACCCTCATTTGTTGTCCCCATTACAGGCTAATGCGGTATGGATACCGCTTCTCCTCCATGGTTAATGGTTGTCCCTTATTGTCATGCCATCCCCACAGTGTCCCGAATCTTGGGTATCGTGATTCACACTTCCCATTTTTACCTTTTTGGACCGATTTCAGCGCCCCTGGTGTTGCACCGTTTCTGCGTAAGAGCACGCTAAAGAAACAGTAATTCGGCTGTTCAGAAAAATTCCTTCTCTGGTCAAGCCTCTCCCATATTTCGGGAATCTGGACTGGTAATCCGAATCCCGGATGCCCGGAGCATGGTCCCCACTCCTATGTTAGGTGGGATGAGAAGGCAACTATCTCCTATTTCTCACATCGGGCTCAACCCACGTGGGCTTGGGGAATTGTCGCCGAACGTCCCGCAAACATTGTAGGGATGTAACAAGGCGATTCAAACAGAGGAAATCGTGTGCGCTACGGCATTCAAAACAAAGAAAGGAAAATTGAAGCACGAAAGTTCCAATAAAAGGTTTTTGGTTTGTTACAATACCCGGGGGTCGACTCCCCCCATGGATGGGTTGAATCCGTCAAAAGAGCGTTGCAGCTCCGCCACCCGTTGGCTTGTGACATCCAAGGATTGCTGCTGCTGACTTAGCTCCCGCTCCTCCTCAGCAGTGGCGGGGCACAGTTCGTCAGCCTTCGCTTTGGCCCTCTCTACGCCAGCTTGAACGACATCCATATTTCCAGAGACCTGCCTCATATGCTCTTCTGCCTCTGCCAGCTGGGCCTTCAACTGTAAGACCAGCTCAGATTGTGCATTGAGAGAGGCTGAAAGCTCATCTGCCCGGGTCTGCATCTGTTGGACCTCACCTTCATCCTCCTCGAGCTTCTTGATGTTGGTTGCCTTCCTCCGCTGCCAGCCCACACTGAGCCCACGATCATGCTCCCGGATCTTCTCAGCCATAAGATCTCGGATGAGTGCATGGGGACATTGAGCATCCACTCCCCCAGCGCACAGTTCGCACAACCTCAACCGGAGTCTATCCATTTCGACCAGCCATTGCGCTTGGGGGTGTCCTTGATGAAGCGTGTGATCAACTTCCACGACCGGCGGCGGACTATGCTGCTTTCTTCCTCGTCAGAGGCCGTTTCGTCCCAGTCTACGCAATTGGTAGGCTCTTACGCGGGATACACCCTCAGGAAATCCTCAGTAGGATCAACATCCGGTGTTGAATCGATTACGGCACCTGGCGCCAAAGCAGGCGTGACAAGACTGGGACCGACCGGTTGATCCTCTTCCTCGGAGTCCACCTCAATGACTTCGGGGACGACCCTGCTGGTGGTCCCGCCAGTAATGATGTGCGTCGCAGCTTGAGGAGATGGGGGGACTATCACCACCATCACCGGCATGCCCCTAGGAGGGATGCCACCAGACATCCCGACGATTCTTGCCGCAGCAGCCCACGCCAGTCGGAGAACTGTACGACAGGGAGGGACATAAACGATAGTTTCCAGGTATAGTCTTCATATGACGACAATGAAACCGATAGAGGAAACTTATGGAGATCGACCTCCTGGCGCTGCTCTTGAGCCGGTACTGACGGGACCCCGAGGCGAGGCCCTCCGTATACTGTTGGAAGGTCTGGATATTCCAGTGGAGCCACCTCGGGCGCTCTAGTCCCACCAGACGCGGAACTGGATGCAGCCATAGGCGCGGGTTCTGAAGGTCCCGCATCATCACCTGCCAAAGGGCGAGAATGAGGCCTGTGAACAAGTTCCTCCTGCATGGCTCAAACATCGGTGAGAAGTCCATAGTGACCCAAGAAGAGATCTTAAGGAAAGAAGTTCGGAATGCTACCTCGAGAGCCTCCGTGAAATCGTCGGAATCTGGGCCTTGATCTCCGACCTCGTCTTCCTCCAACGGGCTCCCTCCTCTTGCCTCATCCTCCCGAGAGGAGTCCTCTGATTCTTCCGACAGGGGAAGCGCTCCCTCAGATCGGCATCCGATAACTGTGGGGGGACCGTTCGATTCAGCAGTACCCTCACCCGGTCTTTCATTGGGCGACGGACACCACTAGAGTGAACGTAATCCTCCAGCTCGTCCAGGTATTGCTCTGCCTCCACCGGAGACGCCATGAATCTAGCCCGGACTGGGCCTATGCCCGATAATTCCATCCCGAGGCGATTCAGGTGGGCCCATATCTCGGGTGGGATGAGGAATTTCTGGTTGACATCCCAAATGTCCCAGGCTTTCAGGAAGACAACATCCTCTGCCATGTCGATATGACGAAGCCACTTCCCCGGAGCCTGAGTGGATATCATACGAAATCCCCTCGGTGGTTGCCCCTCCGGATGGCCTTGCTCTTCCGGAATCACCGGATCCACCGCTGCTGCCATACCCTCGGCCGGTGCGGGTCTCACCGCCATGGCAGCCCCGCTACCGCAAGCGGCCCTAGCTGCCCTCCATCCCCGACCTCGGGATAGGGGAAGTCCACCGTCACTGATCCGAATAGTTGGTTGCTTCAGCATCTCCCCTGGGTAAGCAGCCTCCCAACTAATGGCATACTCCCTCACCAATCCGAATGCGGCGGTGAATGGAGGCAATGCAATCCGCATCTTCCCATCTTCCCGTGTGAACATGAGCCACAGCTGCCTCATCACACACGGGTGCTCCTCGTGACGCACCTCCAAGTAGACCTATGGGGTCAGCCGCTGGAGGCACTGGAACTGACTCGCAAACCGATGCGGGGTGTACGGTTCGCAGAGTGGATCACGATCTATCTGTTCCACCAAAACTCTACCTCGAAAGGCCAGGAGGTAAGCCCGATGTTCTTCCGTTCCCCGCCTGTCATCAATAAGTATCCCTGTCGGCAATGGGAAGGGATGGAAATTAAACTCATCCGCCCTCCACACCTGATTCAGTACCATCGGAACAGCTAGTTTGAACGGGAAGCTCCCGACCGCGTTCAGGATGGAGGGGCGGAAGTTCGATCCCGGCGGCGAAATGGGGTTTAGATACTCGTAAATCCCCCTGATGTGTGTTGCGATCCACCCATACAGGAGGTGGAAGGGCCCTCATATCCTTGGAGGATTCTTGCCCTCGCTAATGTGTCGCATCATTCTGTATAGTTTGGAGAGCATTGGAATCCCCAGATTGATCCGCTGCCCCATGGCCAACATGGACGCCATAATGAACGAGCTGGGTCGCACCCCCATGCTTGTATCCCTCACCGGTAGGATCCAACCGTAGATGAGAGCCGTGATGAACGCCGCCAGCCTAACTATCGGCTGTTGTTCAGTGCTGACACTGAAACCCCAAGTCTTCCATTGGCTGTCCTCCAAGACCCGCCAATACGAGTGCCCCTTACCCCGTTGGGCCGCCCTCGGACAAGTTCGAGGCCTCGGAGGGAACTCTCGATTCTCTGAGAAATTCAGGAAACATTTGAACCATCTCTTAAAGTGGACATCCCTCACTGCCTCCTTGTCCTCTCCAGGGATGAGTGCCATCAGCGTTGACGCCAGTCACATCATTTGCTCTGTATCCTCCCACGCGCTGATGATGGGGAGGAACTCATCATACATGGCCCCCAAGTTCGGAACCCCAGAAATCTGGTGGACATCCCACAGACTGATTCCCACCTCCACATGATGCAGGTGAAAGGTAGTGGTCCTACACGACCATCTGCTCAGCAATTCCGGCATCAGTTGCTTCGGTTGGTAAATGTGGAATTGGGAGGCCCATGCTGCCTCATACAACCCCACTCTCCTCAGCTCGGCCCAAAACTCCTTGCATGTGGCGCCTACCCAGTAGGCCCAGGCCCAGTCATCAGTGAAGTTGCCACCCGGGCGTAGGTCCCACTCATTGGACCATCCCTTCTTTGAATCCTGCAAATCCGCCTTCAGCATGGTACGGTAGAGAGGAGGGGACATCTCCGGTTGCAGTGGCCTCCCGTCGATATCGTTCACATGGTTGTAGAGACGGTCAGTGGTGATGGGTGTGAAGTTCTCCTGTGCGTGACCATCAGCCGCCCTAAACCATTGGTGCTGGCATGGTGTGCTCCTGAACCAGCAAGCTGGTTTATCCCTACTCGCCTCAGGGATAAAGAAGTCATCCCGCAACCCGAATCTGTACAATGGTAGCTTCTTGCACTGCGGATAATTCTTCTGACCCTCCGATAGCAGATCTGTCAAAGAAGCGTGGTCTGAATGGCTTCAGAGACCTGCGGTTCGCCGTGAAGCTCGATTCGTGGAGGGCTGTCGCGGAGTACGCGGAGCTTCGCGAAGTTGAGAGCACAAAAAGACAAGAAAGTCGCATGAAGACAAAAGAGTTCGACCCCCCCTATTTATAGGCGACGACCACGGAGCATTACGGCATGCCTCACCCACGCGGAGCATCACGGCGCGTCTGGATCCGTGGCCCCAGTCAGCACCGCTGGCCCCCCTTTGCGAAGCCGCATCGCAAACCGCCGACAATTTTAGCGATTTTCTCTTAGACTTTGACCCTTCTCCCTCCGCGGCTCCAAGTCTGAGGGGGGGCATTTTTTGGCGCCAAAATATTACACGAAAGGGAGGGACGAAAAAGAAGGATGACACGCTGCCTCGCGAAGCACCGCCGCGAAGCAACGTTGTGAAGCACTGACGCGAAGAACCCCGAGCATCGCGTACCCGCGAAGCTCCAGAGGCGGTAACTCTCCGTTAACACATTTGACGTTCGCGAGCGCGCCGCGAAGCTCCAGAGGCGGTAACTCTCCGCGGTCTCCGTTGACGTTCGCGAGCCCGCCGCGAAGCTCCATAGGCGGTAAATCTCCGCGAACGCCGTTGACATTCGCGAGCGCGCCGCGAAGCTCTTGAGGTGGCACGTGAGTTCTGCTTCGCGGCGCCCCTTGCCTATAAATACCGGACTCCCCCTAAGTCCCGGGGATGGATGATCCGACCTTTCGGCTTCTCCTCTCCCGAATCGCGAAGCACCCTTTTCCCCCGGGAATCATGAGCTCCGATAGGTACTTATACTTCGCGAGACGCCTTTGCTTGGTCTCGTTTTGACCCCCTCTTCTGAGATGGATTCCCTTCGTGAAGCTCAAGGGCATTCGCGAAGGAAGGGGATTCCCAAGGGAACCTGGGCAGCCGCGGAGCGTTTATGCTTCGCGAAACACCCAACCCATACTAGTGATCCCTATGCTAAGGTAGGATCTCTACACATCGCGAAGCACACTGCTTCGCAGCACCCTGCTTCACGAGACACCCCTTCTTCGCGAGGCAGTGCTCCGCGAATAATGTTCCACTTCGCGAAGCACCCTCCACTCACACCTATGCCCCGTGCTAGGGCCAAGGCACTCTGCTTCGCGAAGCACACTCCTTTTCTTGGAAATTCCTCTTCCCGTGCGACCCTCCAGGTTTGCACGATGTGATTTCAAAGTCCCATGGACAATACCACTCGCAGTGTTGCTTCACCTAACGCTTCTTCACATAGGCACCCTAACGGCTATTGCTTCTTCGCATAGCCACGCTAACGTGGACCCCTCAATGGTTTGCTCCACACCCCCCCTGACCACGACCTTACTGGTACCTTCCCTTCCCCAAGGACCAGAGGGTACCGGTTATGTAAGTCCTAGGGGTGCGGAGTGAACTCACATCGTCCGAGCTGCAGGACGTTAAACTGGAAAGCATCACGTCCTCAACACATGACGTTAAACTATGACCCGACCTCATGCTTCGCACGTAGGGTCCCCCCAGCTCGAACATTTTTTACGCCACTCGTCTCCACGGGAGTGGAATCACCCATCTACAAGGGTTGATATCCTCTTTATTGGAGTGGCATATGTTCATAGGAGAAGGGTGACCCTAGTTCTCCAACGAATGGTTGCACCCTTGCATCTCCGTACTTCCCCACTACAAAGGTTAGTGGAGGGCGTGATAGGGAATGAGGCACCTCCCATCATTGGTCCCAAATCCCTCTTTCGCTGCGCTTTGCCGCACCTCGGGCCTCCATCCTGGAGTAAGTCCCAGCACCGTGGGCCGCCTAATGCATAAGCCCCTCTTCTCTTCTCACGGAGGCATCCTTCGCGACGTGATCGTCAGGTCCTTGCAACCTCTTGTTTCTCACACCGAGCATGACTCACGTGGGCTTAGAGTGAGCACCGACCCTGACCCCCACCCTCAGCAAACTACGAGGACTTTGATCCATGTCAAGGAATGGTACGTTGGAAGCCTCTATGAGGTTCAAGACACATTACTCGGTCGTTCATTCACGTCGAGTTTCGCCCTCATCCAGCATGACGATAAATTGCACGTACTCGTCCAGCATGACATTAAACTGCACGACCTTGTCCAGCATGATGTTAAACTGCACACCCTCGTCTACCATGAATTTAAACTGCATTCCAGTCCGACGGCAAGCTGTTGTGACCATCCCGAACTACGAGGACTTTGATCATTGTCAAGGCATGGTACGTAGGAAGCCTCCCAGAGGTTCAAGCCCATCTCCCATCAGACCAAGGTCCCTCATTTACATCGGATCGCCGACACCCACCGCCTGTCGTTCATTCATGACAGGGTTCACTACCATCCTGCATGACGTTAAACTTTATTACATTAATCCCTTGAACTACGAGTACTTTGATCCATGTCAAGGAATGGTACATAGGAAACCTTCCCAAGGTTCAAGCCCACCACTAGTGGACCCACAGGTCTACTTTCACGTCGGTTCACCGATGAAACCCTTTGAACTATAAGGTCTTTGATCCATGTCAAGGCATGGTACGTAGGAAGCCTCCGCGAGGTCCAAGCCCACCACCACTAGGACCCTCCTGGTCCTCCCCATTCACATCAGCTCACTGATGATGCCCGTCGGACCAAGTTCCACCCCCATTCCGGTTCACCGGCACCCTCCCGAACTACGCGGACTCTGATTCCCTGCCACGAGGATACGTAGGAAGCCCTTTCAAGGCTCAAGCCCGACTTCACCATTTCCCTTGCGATGGTTCCTTGCCATTCCACCCTCCACATCATTCATCCATCCACCATCCACCCCGATCCTCTCCCGGACCATCATACCCCGGTGAGACCATGTCAGTACGCTCCTCTTCACAGCCTCCCATGGGCTGGCCTCGGTATCGGCATCCCTTCAAGGGAAATCCCTTAATCCAATCTGTTCTAGATAATGTTCTGATCGGATTGACCCATCTCCACTAGACGTTAAACCCGCGGCGTAACCTGTGCTAAACACGGGAAGCTGATGAAAACCTCATATATGTGTCTATGGCACATAATTCCCCGTGTTTGATGTGGGATGCCTTGGGCTTCCACGCCCTCGAGAAGCCCTGTGACCAGGGATAATAGATAGACATGTCAGGTTCCCCAGCATCTAGACACGCTACTGATGCCTCAACGTGACTACTCCCCTGACTTAAGGTTGCTGCCCTGACCGGACCCTTTGGAACGTCCCGACAGAAGCTGTGTAATTAACCGGCATCCATGGAAACATGGCACTGGGAAGAGTTTCACGAACAATGTATTAAATCTATGAGGGAGACCCGGACTAGGTGATGAGTTCTGAGGAGGAATCCACAGAAGGAAGAACCGATATCCCATCATCCCGTTTTGATCAATCAGCAGTCGTCCCTGAATAAGGAGCGAATGCCACCCGCCTTTGGAAAGCGGGAATGCGGGGCAACAAGCGCCGCGCGTCCTCCTCCGCGGACGGACGGATGCGCGCGCCCCAGCGAAAGCATCGGAAACAGGCGTGTACTCGTTTTCCATGAAAATTACACAAAACTTATATTCAATATACACTGCGTGTACTTTTATTTTCCATTTTTCTTTATTTCAACCACCTCATTTATTAGACCTTGGGTAATGGATATTTATTCGTTAAATAAATGTAACTACATTACTGGCTAATAAATATATATTATTTCACCCACAATATATTCTCTCAAATAACTATTGTTGAAATAAATGTGATCAGGCATCCTTAAATAATTATTAAACCATAGTCGGTAATAATCCTTATTTAATTTGTTAAATTAATATTTAACTGAGATACATGGACACACTTACTGTGTGACCCTCTAGGCCTCTTTCTCGTCGGCATTAGGCGGGCTTCCCTAAAGTCCAAGATTAATGTCTAGAAATTTCTCAAGGCACCCAAGAGAAAGAGGTTGACGTCGCATTGAAGTGTCACCTCATATGAATTCTTACCGTGTAATATAATCATTTTGTCATGATATCTATAATCAAGTGGGTTTCATGCTAGTGCCATCAACCCATGTGCTCGATTATTATTTCTTTGACTTTCTGGAATTGAACTCGCCCATACCATACCATGGACATGGATTTATTTAGGCTATATCAATTCCATTAAAGGGCTTGAGATATCTACTTCTGTTATGGAACATGAGGGATAAATCCTTTCTCGCATTATCTATAAATGCAGTATTACTCGTGACGCACCCAACATATCCTACCTCACTGTGAACAGTGTGTCGTCACAGTTGTCGTCAATACATCTAAGTGCGTGAGTTGTAATACCCATTAATAATAATATTAAAGTCCAATGACTAATACTCACATCCATAGATAGGAACAACCAATGACACTATGAAATGTGGACTTCTTACTGGCAGGTCCCGTTCTCATAATATCCTCCTAGATATTACCAAGGGCGCACACCATGGGAGGTGCCTCAAAGTTTTGTGGGTCCTCAACCCTAATGGCATGTATTATTTGTGTCTATCAAATAACATCATCCGGCCATAGAAAATATATTCAATAACAATGTTATGGCACTTACGGGTTCTCATCATAGTAGGGATATGCTATGAACCTTTAATGCAATAGTTGTCCTTAGGACATTGTCACATGCATTGTCACGTATAAGAACAATCAAGATGTGATAAGGTATTTATTAATGAATAAAGTAAAAAGTAGTTGGTTCTAGGCCACCAACTCCAACAAACTCCCACTTCGACTAGAACCAACTGCTAACAACTTTTAACACGCTAGCTCTCACATGATATTCATGCTTCTGCTGGCATAGGCCTTTAGTCATGGGGTTCACCATGTTCTCTCCCGTGGATACTCTGCTCACTTCAAATTCACCCCTTTGATAGAAATCCCTCAATAGGTGACACTTCTGGAGTATGTTATTTATCCATTGATGTGACCTCAATTCTTTTAAAAGACCCACCACTACAATATTGTCACAATACAATGTGATAGGGTCCTTACTTCTAGGCACCACATCAAGCTCCTGGACAATGTTCTGAATCCAGACGGCTTCCTTGGATGCATTAAAAGCCATTTTATATTAAAAATCCGCTGTAGAATCAGCGACAACTGGCTGATTTGAACTCTTCCAACTCACAACTCCTCCATTGAGACAGAAAACATATTCAGATTGCGACTTCAGATCATTCTAATCTGTCTGAAAACCAGCATCAGCATACCCTCTGATGAAAAGATCCTCGTCTCCTCTGAACACCAAGAACATATCCTCAATTCTTCTTGGATACTTAAGGATGTTCTTAACAGTAGTCCAATGTTTTTCTCCTTAATCTGCTTGATATCTTCCTACCATGCTCAGTTCATAGGCAACATCAAGCCCGGTACATAACATGTCATATATGATGGGTCCTATAGTCGAAGCATATGGTATCTTACTCATTCTATCATTATCTTGTTGTGTCTGCGGACACGTTTTCTTAGAAAGATGTAGGCCTTGTGACACTGGAACCAATCCCCTCTTGGATTGTTCCATACTAAATCTCTTTACTATCTGGTCAATGTTGGTACCCTGACTTAGTCCAAACAACCTCTTGGATCTATCAAGAATGATCTTGATCCCTAGAATATATGTTTCTTCTCCAAAGTCCTTCATGGATAAACACTTGTTAAACCTGTCCTTAACTGACTATAAGACCGGTACATCGTTTCCAATAAGCAATATGTCATCAACATAAACTACTAGGATAACAATCTCATTCCCATTAAACTGATTATAAACACATGTCTCATGTTCGTTCTTAATGAACCCAAATTCCTTTATGGATTCATCAAATCGAATGTTCCATGTCCTGGATGATTTCTTTAATCCATAAATGGATTTATGCAACTTGTAAACCCGTTTGGCTTCACCTGGTGTCACAAAACCCTCTGGTTGTGTCATATAGACATCTTCCTGAAGGTTATCATTAAGGAATGATATTTTGACATCCATTTGCCAAATCTTCTAGTCATGGTAACCTGTTATGGAAAGTATGATTCTGGATTTAAAAATGGAAACTGGAAAGAAGGTTTCATCATAGTCAATTCCTTGACATTGTCTAAATCCTTTAGCCACTAGCCTTTCTTTATAGGTGTTAACTTGACCTTCCATGTCCAATTTTCTCTTGAATACCCATTTGAATTCAATAGGCTTTACATCAACTGGCTTATCGACTAGAACCCAGACTTGGTTCTGATACATGGAATCCATCTCAGAATTCATAACTTCTAGCCATCTTGCAGCTTCTGAGCTTTCTATTGCTTCCTTATAGGAGATAGGTTTATCATTGTCCAACAACAATGATTCACCATCCTCGGTGACTAGGAAACCAAATATCTCTAGTTCCCTTACCTCTCTTGAGCTCATATGTAGTACTTATGTTTCTAGAACCACTTCCATGGGGACCTTTGAAACTTGTTCTTGTACCAACTCATGTGTATCTTGAGCATCAACTTCATTGAAGTCAATCTTTCTCCCACTATCCTTTATGAGGATGTTCTCCCTCTCAAGAAATACGACTTGTTTGGCAACAACCACTTTCTTTTCCAAAGGGTTTTATAGGTAATATCCTTTCATTTCCTTGGGATATCCAATAAAGATACATTTCGTTCCCCTGGGTGCTATTTTGTTTCCTGTAAAGGGCTTAACAAATGCCTCTCCTCCCCATACAGGTATTTGCGACAAAATGGGTTTCCTTCCATTATGTAACTTGGAAGAAATTACATGTTCCTCCTTATTTGGTACTTGGGTTTAATGTGTATACTGCAGTTTGTAATTCATACCCCCAAAAGGATAATTAAAGATATGCATGACTCATCATCGACCACACCATGTCTAACAAGGTGTGGTTCCTCCTTTCACTAACACCATTCCACTATGGTGTATAAGGGGGAGTGAGCAAAGATATAATCCCATACTCCCGTAGAAGATCGACGAACTCTTGGTTCAGATATTCCCCGCCTCGATCCAAACAAAGCTTCTTTATCTTCTTACCAAGCTGATTCTCTACTTCATTCTTGAATTCCTTAAATTTCTCTAAGGCTTCTGAATTATACATCATTATGTATACATAGACATATCTACTCAAATAATTAGTAAAAGTAATGATGTAATAATATCCACCTCTAGCTTCTACTGGAAATAGTCCACATACATCCATGTGTACCAATCCTAGAAGCTTTGTGGCCCTTTCACCCTGTCCACCGAAAGGCAGCTTGGTCATTTTACCATGTAAACAAGTGTGACATCTATCAAGTGGTTTTAGCTGAGTAGAGTCGAAATATCCATCTTGGCAGAGCTTTGTCAAATTCTTCTCATTTATATGACAAAGACAGTGATGCCACAACTGGGTGATGTACAAGTCATGTGATTTTGTTTCGTTATCGATTGCCAACACTTGGTTTTCGTAATTTAATACATATAAACCATTATTTAAATGTGTCATATCATAACATACGTTGTTCTTATAAAAGAGACAACCCTTATTTCCAAACTTGAAAATAAATCCATCAATATCTAAGCAAGATACAAAAATTATGTTCTTAGTAACGCTAGGCACATAATAATAGTTATGTAAAACCAAAATCATCCCAGTCGGCAATGAGAGGTGGTAATCACCAATAGCCAATGCAGCTAGCCTTGCGCCATTGGAAACTCAAAGATCCACCTCTCCTCCGAAAATATTTTAAATTTACTTGGTTCCAGAATTTGAATATATATGTGATCCCCACAAGTTGTATCTAATACCCAATGAGTAGAAATAGAAAGATTACACTAGATAACAAATGCACCTTTAGTGTCCCCACGCTTATGGGTGTAGTTCCTCCTCTAGTGGCCTTAATTTCTACATGACAACCACACCGCCTCCCATTCCTTGACCTGCCTCTGGATCTTCCTCTTCTTGGAGGGATGTCGCTCGGGGGATTCACACCGTTTATAAGTCTTTGTCCCCTTTTCCTTGTCGTTTCTTTTCTTATTCAACATAAGGACTGCGGGTTTGTCATGCCCCATGTCCTTATCTACCTGACGAATCATGTTCAGAAGTTCCAATAGACTCTTCTTGTTATTTCCCATGTTGTATTTGACAATAAAGCTATAGAAGGTCTTGGGTAGTGGTGATAGGATGAGATCAGTATGTAACTCATCAGGGAACTTAATCCCTAAGATATCCAAGCGTTCAATGTATCCAATTATCTTGAATACATGAGGCCCAGCTGGAACAGACTCTCCAAGCATATTAGTAAACAAAGCGTTGAAGATCTCATATCTCTCATGTCTCTCCTTCCCTTGGTGTAGATCCTTTAGGTGAGACATCATGCTATACGCATCCATGTTTTCATGTTGCTTCAATATTTCATTAGATATGTCTGATAGCATGAAGCACTTGACATCTGTGGCATCATCCATGTTTTTCATATAAAGAGATAGTTCCTCATCACTGGCCTCTTTGTCAGGCGCAACTAGGGCATTCTCTTCTAGCATATACAATTTCCTTTTGTGGAGAAGGATGAAGTGTAAACGCCTCTGCCACTCTTGAAAATTGGGGCCGGTGAGAAGGTTTTCCTTCTCGAGTATGGTTCACAATGATATTTTTGAAATAATTTATCTTTCCATTTCTACAAATTAATATGAGAAAAGTTTTAGTACTTTATTACAAAAAACTGAGACAAATATATAAATCAATACTTATTAGTCTCCCACTATTTTATAGAAATTCAAGAGCCCTCACCATTGACTTGAGAATATTCTATTGCCTAAATATTCTAGTGTCAAAGATCCATACTTCTATTCGAATTACCCCAACTAGGTTTGGTCAGGCAACATGAAGGGTTTTATGTAGGCATTCCAAATTCCAACTGCATTAACTCGCAGCTCCTTGATCCACTGAGTGGACTCCCCAATCCTAAAATCCGTTTATTTTGGATTTCCTCAACCTTTGCCTCTTGACCACACCAAGTCTGGTTGTGGCAGTCAACCCTTGATATAAACCAAGTCAAGACAATCCAAAACCTTGAATTATAATTCCCTGATAATTGAAAGCACCACAACTAAGGTTGGTCAAGCACTTTGAACTATGGTTCAATTCTAACCAAGATTATGGAAGGTTATGCCGACTTAATATTTCTTTTTGGGATTTCATCCTTATACATAAATTTCCATTTTATTATCTTTGATTAAATGCTTGTTAATATTAAGTAGGATAAACTTAAGTGATTAACCATATCTAAGATAATATTTACACATAAGCAGGTCTTATTTTAGTTCCATCTTGTATGCTTCTTTAATTCATTAATTGTGCGATCGTGACAACACACCCATAATAAATAAACCATGCAACTGATAGGAATAAAATAAATATTATAATCATGATCTTGTTCTATTGGATAGTTTATCTAGCGGTTGATAAACTAACTCAAGACCTAGGGGAGAAACACCTTGAACCTTTTGGGTTCATGTTTACAGATTTCCAGTTGTCCACCTTTGTATCTCCTTGGATTGGTTTCACCTTGGCTCATGACTTGAGCCACCTCCACTAGCTTGGGAGCTTCATCCATTACATATTCATTTATCTCACATGCAGGTGAGGGGTAAAGGGGGTTTTTACATTAAACAATCCTTGTGCGCATAGGCCCTACATATTAATGAGGAGAAGTCTCATAGGACAAAAAATTTAATTTAAATAAATTAATTAAAAAAAATTCACATACAAATGTCTTGGTCTAGCTCATGATCATCCATACATTCAATGATATTTACACATAAATAAAACTAGCATTCAATTCTTTAATCATTCTTGCTTAAGATAAATCACGCTTGAATCAATTAATTATCTTTAATTAATAAATCATTTTACCTTAAACCCATGTCTGAATTTCCTTGAGATTCTCTTCCATCATAATTTTAAACATATAAATTCATTTAAAATTATCTTTGCAAGTAACTTGTATATTGGAGGCAACCCAGTGAATTCCCTTTCATTACACAGATGTTAAATTAAACACATATATATAAAACACCTATCACGTGGTGTGCCTTAGCTTTACGCCTACACTATGGTACACGTATCAAGGGTTTTTATAATATAATAATAAATTTGAATAAATTTGCATAATTTGGATGAGTACACGGCGTGTAGTTCCGATGACACAGCGTGTACTTTTGTTCACCGTCCATCCGAAGTACACGCCTGGGGACATGGTGTGTAGATGTACTTCAGAATTTGTTTGGAGTACACAATGTGTTTAGTGGGATACACATTGTGTAGTATCCGCATTACATGGTTTCCATCCGGGAAATCCATTTACATGGTACACAGTCTAACCCTAACCCGAAGTGATTACACGCCATGTTCAGTTGGACCACACAACGTGTAATCTGGAAACCGTGTTCCACTTGTTCCCGGTCAACCCATGATGTCATAAATGACTTAGATAGGATCCAATACAAGGCCTGATTTGGAAGACCAGTCGGATTCATTTAACCTAGACTACATAGCGTGTACTTCCAAATACACGCCGTGTATTCTGGTGTTGTATGGCCAGAAACGTTTGGTACCTCTGGATGAGTTCCACTATTTTATTTTAATAAAAATTAAAAAAAACTGTTTCTTTAAGTTGAACGAGAAATGAGAGGGGAGGAATAGATCTCTAGATTCATATTTTAAAGAACAATTAACTTCAATTTAAACAATTAAATTATTAAATGCGTAAATCACCAACGAAAAACTAAATAATTATAATCAATGATATGACCCCCTCTGATACCAATTGTAGGTTTCGGGCGTAGCGGAAGCGCGTTGGTAGGAGTGCGCAACTTTAATTTTAGGGTTAACAACGATCAATCCGAGACCCGTCACGATGTAAAAACCAGATCATCAGAATAGAAAGAAGAATTAAAAACAAAAGAGGGAGTCCCAGAACCATAGATATAGGATCATCATATGTTGGTTATAATTAATTTAATTAATTGACAAGAATTAACTTGATGAAATTCTTTCTTCGTTGATGTCTCCAGTCACGATATGGTGTGATCTGTCATAGCATCGTAGAATCCAAGTGTAAAATTCCTCTAGCGGTGATCCACACATTATCCACGTATCTCTGGACATCGTCGAAGGTATATCTGGGTGCTAGCATGGAAGAATATTTGCTTGCGATGTCCGCCTTCGATTGCCTTGATCTGGTGGTGGTGGATCTCTCTCAGTCCTGAGAGTGTTCTTGGAGGAAGGAGTTCTTTCAACCTTGAGAGAACTCTCTAGAATTGTTGTGCACAATCATTGGGGAAAGTTGTTCGGGTTGTGAGGATATTTATAATTAGGTTAGAGGATATAAAGTTATGATAATAAATAAATGTGTTACGCATTTTTTTTATTTAACTAAATCTCACTGAAAACCCCCATGTCGAATGATTAATCCCTTGACACACGCCCACACTGATTATAATAAATATAATTTAAAAAAATGATATTATTTCCTCAAAATCCCAACTGGAAAAACTACATAGGGTGTAATCATAAATACACAGCATGTAATCGTTTTCCATGAAAAATATACAGTGTGTATATTCAATATACACGGCGTGTACTTTTATTTTCCATTTTTCTTTATTTCCTCCACCACATTTATTAAACCTTGAGTAATTTCTATTTATTTGTTAAATAAATTTAACTGCATTACTTTCTAATAAATATATATTATTTCTCCCACAATATATTCTCTCGAATAACTAGTGTCGAAATAATGCGATCATGCATCCTTAAATAGTTATTAAACCACAATTGGTAATAATATTTATTTAACTTGTTAAATTAATATTTAACTGAGATACATGGACACACTTAGTGAGTGACCCACTAGACCTCTTTCTCGTTGTCATTAGGCGGGCTTGCCTAAAGTCCAAGGTTACAGTCTAGCAATGGGTCAAGGCACCCAAGAGAAAGAGGTTGATGCCGCATTGATGTGTCACCTCATATGAATGATTACCGTGTAATATAATGCTTTTTTCACGATATCTCGAATCAAGCGGGTTGCATGCTAGTGCCATCATCTCATGTGAACGATTATTCCTTCTTTGACTTTCTGGAATTGAACCCTCCCATACCTTACCATGGAAATGGATTTATTTAGGCTATATCAATTCCATCAAAGGTCATGAGATATCTAATTCTGTTATGGAACAGAAGGGACAAATCCTTTCTCGCATTATCTATTAATGAAGTATTACTCGTGATGCACCCAACATATCCTACCTCACTGCGAACAGTGTTTCATCATAGTTTTCGTCAATAAATCTATGTTCACGAGTTGTAGTATCCATTAATAATAATCTTAAAGTCCAAGGACCAATACACACATCCCTAGATAGGAACATCCAATGACACTATGAAATGTAAATTTCCTACTGGTGGGTCTCTTTCTCATAGTATTCTTCCTGGATATTACCAAGGGTGCACAACATGAGAAGGTTCCTCAAAGATTTATGATTCCTCACCCAAAATGGCATGTATTATTTGTGTCCCTCAAGTAACATTGTTCGTCCATAGAACATATATTCAAGAATAGTGTTATGGAACATCCGGGTTCTCATCATAACAGGGATCCGCTATGACCCTTTAATGCAACAACTATCCTTAAGACATTATCACATGAATTTTCATGAAAAATAACAATCAAGATGTGATAAGGTATTTATTAATGAATAAAGTAAAAAGAAGTTGGTTCTAGTCCACAAACTCCAACAAGTAAATCAATATACATGAGTCTCAAGGCCTTGAATCACCTTATAATGTCGTAGATATACGAAAACATCTAAAAATTTCAACCCAAGATATCTCACAAGAGAGAAGGAATCAGAATAAGGTGTTCAATAAGAAGAGATAACACACCGATGTGATTCAAATGCAACTGACAGAGTTTGATTTGGAGAACAGATGCTCAATCGGGGGCTCGGTGAAGATCCACGTCATACGGATGCTCTCGAACGAACTAGGTTGAGAAAGAGATGGTTCTGTCCCTCAGACACGACCCATGTATGTTTAATGAAAAAAATAAAGTACGTGGAATGTACTTTAGAAATACACGGCATGTACTTTACCTTACTATCCTCTACATTAGGTGGTCTCTAGGTCACCACACACGGTTGTGTGCTCAGCCGTTACACGGCCTGTATAGGGTCACCTGTGGAAACCAAGTACATGGCGTGTACTAATAAAGTACGTGGAATGTACTTATAAATTTCTCATAAATTAATCCTTTTCTCAAAAACACTAGAAAAATGAAAACATACCTGAAAAAAAAAGATCTGGTTTCTAACAAATTTCCCCCCTTAAAGAAATTTTTCCCCAAATTTCCTTAGCAAGTCAACGTAGAAGAAGAATCCTCGAACAGCTCCGGCCACTATGATGGTACATCAGACTCCCTCTCTCATGTCTCATTCTGTACTCACTCGTGATTTCATAGCACTTGTACCAGAGAAACAGACTGGCCACAGTGAACCTTCACACTTCGATCAACAATCCGAATAGGTTTCTCCTCAAACGAGATATCCACTTCCAACTCAACATCTTTGGGTTGAAGAACATGAGATGGGTTTGAGAAGTAAAATCGAAGATGAGAAACGTTAAAGATGTCAGGCATATCCTTGTACCTATGAGGTAAATGCAGCCGATATGAAACTGGCCCGACTCTCTCCAAAACCTCAAATGGACCGACGTACATCGACAAAAGATTACCCTGTCTCCTAATCTTCTTATGTCCAAACCTCGGTGTGACACGTAGTAAAACCTAATCCCTGACCTCTAACTCCAAAGGTCATCTCTGTTGATCATCATAAGACTTATTTCATGACTTTTCAGTAGTCATCCTCTCTAAAATCAGCTCTATCTACTCTAAGGTCTCCTGGACAAGACGAGGTCCCAGCATAGCTACCTCTCTTGCCTCTAGACAACTTAAGGGTGATTGGCTTGGCTTACCATATAAATCCTCATAAGGCTCCCTCTAAATAGTTTATTGAAAACAATTGTTGTTGGAAAACTCCACAAGAGGTATGTGCTTCTCCCAATAACCTCCAAAATCAAGGATGGATGCTCGCGACATGTTCTCAAGTACCTGAATCCTATGCCCGGACTGCCCATCTGTCTATGGGTGGTAAGTTGTACTCAAAAGTACCTGTGTACCCAAAGCCTTTTGTAGCTCCTTCCAGACCCGAGAAGTAAAATGGGCATCCCTTTCTGAAATAATTGAGTGTGGAACTCCATGTAAATGTAAAATCTCACGAAAGTACAATAGTCTCATATCATCAACACTAATGTTCTCCTTGAATGGAAAGAAGTGTGAAACATTAATGAGTCTATCAATGACAACCCATACAACATCATTCCCTCGAGGCGACCTCGGTAAAATTTTCATGAAATCCATCATGACATCATTCCACTTCCACTCAGGAATGGTTAAATAATGAAAAATCCATGCGGGTTGCTGAGGGACCACCTTCACCTGCTGATAGGTGGAACACCTCTTAATGAACCCAAAAACATATTTCTTCATACCTGGCCACCAATATTGATGGTGGAGATCATGATACTTATTGGTGAAACCAGGATGAACTGCCCTAACTAAGGATTGAATGTCCCACATCAACTCCTCACGTATGTTAGCTGCCACCCATACATGCCCCCGGAAATGAAAGATATCATCCTCACCTAAGGTCCATCCAGGAATAGGGTCCTCTCCTTAAACACTCTCCCACAGGACTCAGCCTTTAGAATATGATAGTTTCCTCATTCTCACTCGATCAAGTAGAGTAGAGGTAACAGCTACAAAATATAGAAACGGTTTCCCCTAACTGTCATGCACCTCCAAATGCATATTAAAGAATAGAGACATAAGCCTCCACTCACTATCGGCCTCCTAAACTGCATGTATCTGATTCCTCCTGCTCAACACATCAGCCACAACGTTTCCTTTCCCTGGCACATAGACATGCTCAAAGTCAAAGGACTGAAGGTACACAACCAACCATCGCTATCACAAATTCAGGTCATTCGGGGTGAAGATATACTGGATACTTTTGTGGTCGGTGAAAATCACAAAATGATCTACATAAGATAATGTCTCCAACATTGTAAGGAATGAACAACTACTACCAAATCCAGATTGTGCTTCGGGTAATTTCTCTCATGTGGCCTCAACTACCGAGAACCATACACAATAACTCCATCTCCCGGCATAAGCACTGCTCCCAGCCCGATACCAGAAGCATCATAATAAACAGTGTAGCTCTTACCCAGCTCTGTAAATACTAGTATTTGTGCTGATGTCAACCTCCCTTTCATATCCTGAAAGACTGACTTGTAAGAATCTGACCACAAGTAATTTTCAACCTTCTTAGTGAGGCCCATCAATGGAACTGCTAAGCAAGATAAGTATTATATGAAATGAATGTAGTATTCATACATCCATAGAAAACATCGTACCTCAGAGATGGTCTTCGGTTGCTCCCAAGAAACTAATGATGTCACTTTCTCTGGGTCCCCTGATACTACTGTCACTGAGATAACATGACCCATGAAGTAAATCTAGTCCATCTAGAAGTGTAATTTTGAGATAATATCATATAAATGATGCTCTATTAGTGTACTCAAAATGATCTCAAGATGGGTGGCATGGTCGTGTAGAATGTGAGAGTACACCAAGATAACATTTAAGAAGACCACCACGAAGGAATCCATGTATGGGTGGAACACTTAGTTCATCCGTGCCATGAAGACTGTAGGCGCGTTTGTGAGACCGAACGACATTACCATATACTCATATAGACCATACCAGCTCTGAATGGCTGTAATAGGTATATCAGATGGTCTAACATGAAACCATTAAAAGCTAGATCTTGAGTAAATCTACAAGAACACCCAGGCTCCTCGAAGCTGATCAAAGAGATCATCAATCCTTGGAAAGGGATATCGGTTCTTGACCATAAACTAGTTCAACTTCTGATAATCCACAACAAGTCTGAGGGTATCATCCGCCTTCTTTGCAAACAGGATAGGGGAACCCCAAGGAAAAGTACTGGGTCAGATGAAACCCTTTTCTTTCATCTCCTATAACTATTTCTTGATCTCCTGTAACTCCGGTGTAGCCATCAAATAAGGAGGAATGGACACAGGTGTCACTCCTGGAACGAGCTCAATAGAAAATCCTACCTCTCAATCTGGAGTCAAACCAGGAAATTACTCAATAAATATAACTCTAAAAGGATCCACAACTAGAGAAAATTCCATCTGTGAAGTCACCTGGTCATCCTGATATATATTAGAAATCTGGGTTGTAACTCCTCCCAACCCATGATGATTGGTTCCCACCTTTCTCACCTAGACATCCCATTCTCCCTTATGAAGAAACAATCCTCCCTCTTGTGACATGAAACTCACCCTACAGCGATAATAGTCGATAAAATCCTAGAATAGAACTAACCAATACATTCTAAGAATGATGTCATATATTGTTATCTTTAGGACATAAAGGCCCCAAAATATGTGACACACAGCAACCTTGAGAGGGAACTTCTTTCACTGACGTACACCAACCATTCTATCAACCAACGGAGTGTCTAACGTCAAGATATCAGCAGAAGAAAAGATACAGAGCCAAATTCTCTCTAAAACAGCAATAGATATAAAGCTATGGGAAGCCCCTATATCGAAAATAGTAGAAGCTAAAACCCAGGAAACAAGGATTATACCTTGAACTATATAGGGTCTGATATCCTACTCTTACTGGGCATGCTCCACTACAAAAGTCTGACCTGCACCACGGCCATGTGACCCTGCCTGACCACCCTGAGCTGATCCACCCTGTTGTCACTAGAATCCTGGTGACTGGCTACCTCATCCACGACCTCCACCTTGGTCCAAACAGTCAGAAGAACTCCAATTATCAAACTGAGGAGAAACTGGTGGTGCTGCTCCTGAACGAGAAGTTATAGAAGAACCCTTGTCACCATTTGTTGGGGAGAAGATCTGATAGAAGCACTGAAGATGACCCATCTTGCCGCAAGATCGGCACTCCACTGGGTCTCTCAGATAATGTGGTCTCATTTTCCCGACCTTCCCACACTGGTAGCATGCCACCTGGCTACCTAAAGGTGCATTCTTCTTACTCGGATCTCCATGTGTAGTCTTCCTGCGGTGCTTCCTGCTATCAACTGGCGAAGCACTAACATTGGATGTTGAAATTCCATAGCTTATAGATATATAATACATCAAATTATTCTCTTTAATTAGTGTCTGGTTGACTACAGAAGATATCAAAGTCAACCTGAAGATGTTCACCTGATCCTGAATGTCCTCTCTAAGAGAATCCTCAATATTCCATGCGATGAACAACCCATCTCCCCCTATAAAGGGTGTAAAGCGCTGAAACTCAATGAAGTGAGAAGGGTACTCCATAACAGAAAGAGTACCCTGCCCCAAAATCATGAATTATCAGGCTCAATCGGCCCTCAAGGTCTCCAGATAGAAGTAATCGTGGAAGGTATGCTGAAACTCATCCCATGCCATATACTATTGGTGTCCTTCCTGTCAGATCACATCCCACCATCTATTGGCGAAATCCCAAAGCATATACGCAGTGAGCTTGACCCTCCTCTCTGGATCTATCTCCAAGTGCTCGAAGATCATATGTGTGTCCTCCAACCATGTCCCTACAGCATGCGGTCCTCCTTCCCCTGGGAAAGTGGGAGGATGCTGCTGTTGGAAAACTCATGTCAACTCTGCTATAGACGGGGCAGGGTGCGGTGCTCCCTAGAAGGTCTGTATGAACCTTATAAAGCCCTCTTAGAACTGTGTATCGTTACCTCTGTCCGAAATAATAGCTAGTTTCAAGACTGGCACAACTGGAGGATCTGCTGGTAGTCCCTGATCAGCTATGTCCAGTGTCTGATCACGGCCCTGTAACATGCATAGAACCATAGGATGTCTCGGTGGCATGACTCTGCAAGGTCAAACACATCCCTTTGATCAAGATTATCAAGGAATGAAAACTAGAACGGTGATAAGGGAACTGGATAAAGGAATAATTCAAGTTTTATAGAACATTGATACATGGTGTGTATAAAAAACTACACGGCATGTTCCCTTATGCCTTTAACATGGGTGTGTACTTCTACCAAAACTGGTCATGTAACACCCCAAACACAAGACGTGTTGTCCTAACACATGGTGTGTACATGAATCCTATTCCCCTTCCCACGTCCTTCTTCATGACTAAGATACATGTTTCTCCTATAACAAGACTACATGGCATGTTTTTTCCAGAAATGACATGTAATAGATGAGCTTCACTGACCCGTGTTGTTAGTGACATGGCCGGATACACAACTCACACTACACGGCGTGTTCTCGATAGACACAACATGTACTAAAGGATTTACACTGACCTGTGTCGAAAGTTACAAGGCCAGATTCTAGGGATTACACTACATGATGTGTTCAATACTGACACTTCCTGTATTGCTTAAGTTTTTATCCATCTATGTCGTTAGTCACATGGGCAGACACATGGTCTAAACACATGGCATGTACGTCTGGTACACGACGTGTCCCACCAAAAAAATTCTCCCATCCCTATGTCTATGCCCACATGGCCAGCAAAACTGTAAGAGACTACAAGGTGTGTACATCGAGTACACGACAAGTATATAGAGTATACAACATATACATAAGAAAAATAGATTCTTCTTGAACAGAAGAACACATGGAGTGTATTCAAAACTACATGGCATGTATTCTGGGTTTTTCTGGATATTGAGCCTCAGAAACTACTCTGGAATCCCAAAAAACACTGAAATAAACATTAATGTGCCAAATTTCGATCCGTGAGGGCCCATACCCCCCATGAACCAAATCATGTCATCTCATACAAGTCATATAATAGAAAAAACAAGGCAATGATCCACCAAATTCCGATCCATGAGGGCCCATAAAACCTCAAGAAGAAAATTTTAGTGTTAATTCAAAGAAAACCTTACACAAATCAATACCCTATCAAATAGAAGGTACTTTATCAAGACATCTATTACAAAATCATGAATATCTATCACAACAACATAAAATCACTAATGCACCCTAAATGGCATGGTCAAAATGCATGACATGTGATTTCTATAAAGTTCTTATATGATGCATGAGATGGAATAACCTCATCTCAGAGGGTTTTAATAGAAATTGAACCTCAATAATATCAACAAAAACAGCAAAAAGCATGTGAATCACCCAACTATGAAATCAAATCAACTGTAAAATTTCAAAACTAGAAAATTGCAATAAACAAGGTAAATTGGATTTTCCCTATACATGGGTAAGATACTCTTAGGAACACCTTATTTCCATGTACCTATTTCTGTCCTATCCCTGACTATAGGCTCCAAAAAGTAAGTTAAGAAGAAAATAATGCCTATAATACCACTTTGTAACGTTCCGATTCTGGAAGCCACCAAGAGACGCCCCATACCCGGTTAGTCAGATGGCCTCAAGCGCATTCCCCCAAACACCAGAGGCTGCCTACTAGCAGTGAGGGCCTTGGGTGTGATAGTGGGGAAACTATGCCCGCATTGGAAGAGTAACATAACGGAAGTAAAACACCAAGAAACTGGAGAAGAAATAATATTACCATTCAAAAAGAAACAACGGAAGACTGAAGAAATAAACATGTGGAGAACATATATAATAATGCATGATACATATTTCTAGGAAAGCATCCAAACAAGTCACAATGCCAAAATACAGTACTAAACCAAAGCACAAGAAAAATAGTAAACAATTTCACAGCATCGCAAGAAAAAGCTTGGTCTCATGATCTATAGCTTTAAATCAGTCAATTACCTGTAGTAGAAGGGTTCTTTCCCTTATCTATACCTACAACAAAATAATCTATTTGGGCCCAAAAGCATGCCCCAAAATCAATTTGTTCCTTACAGTCAGTGAATATATATAGAAGGCAATAGACTAAAGAAGCAGTAAACAAGGAAGTACTTGAAAGTAAACATTCCTAAAGTTTCAAAGCATTCAAATACCACATATCAAGTAAGTAGATAATCACAAACAGGTAACTCTCTGGGAAGTACTCACAGCCTATCCCCTCTGGTCCTACCTAGAAAACACAAGCAACCCTCTGGGAAGCACACACAGTCTCACCCCTCTGATTCATCTTTATAATAGACTATCTGAGGAATCACTCATCGTAAATCCACCCTATAGTCAAGTGTGATCAAAGACTCTCTGAGGAAACACTCACTGTCAATCCCCCATATAGTCTTTTCAAGGTAACCTACAACCACTCTGAGGAAGGACTCAATGTAAATTCCTCATGTGGCCTCGTAACGTAACTATATACACTCAAAGGGAGCACTCAATGTCAATCCCCCCTATCGTTACATAGTGTGATAAAAATTATAGACACTCTGTAGAATCCCTTATGTCCATTCTCACTATGGTATACTACACTAGGTTCTCACGGCCCTGTGTAAGTCAAAAGAGCATAGAAATGCAAAGTAGCCAAAGTAAACCTCAAGAACTACTTTTTAAACTAGTCTACAACATAACAACATTTCAGATAAACAATCACTAAAACCTAATGATACTAAGAATGGGAAATAAATGGCAGACTAACAGGAAAACTAGACTAAACATTCAAAACAAGAAAACATGGAAAAAACCTCAATAGCATGGAAAAGTAAACCCTATTTTCAACAAAAAACCTCTATCCAATCAAACTAGGGAAAAGCAGGAAAATAACAGAGCTAAAACCATAAACATGAAAATACCTCATTCTTGGGTATTGGGCACTATTGTACATAATACTCAAAGACTATCTACAGAAAGGCACAAACCACCTACCTTGGTGTTGGGAGATCAATATACTAGAGTCTCAGGCCTTTAATCACCATAGAATGTCATAGATCTACAAAAACATCTAAAATGTTCAACCCACAATATCTCTCGAGAGAGAAGGAATCAGAAGAAGGTGTTCCAGAATAAGAGAGAACTCACCGATGAGATTTCAACGCAACCGAAAGAGTTCAATTCGGAGAACAGACACTCGATCGGGGGCTCGGTGAAGATCTTCAATGTACGAATTCTCTCGGATGAACTAGTTTGAGAAGAATATGGTTTTTCTATCAGATGTGAACCTGGTACATTTAATGAAAAAAAGTATATTGTGTGTGCATTATAAGTACACGGCCTGTACATTAGAAGTAAACGGTGTGTACTTTCCCTTACCAGCCCCCACATTAGGCGGTATCTGGGTCACCACACACGGCCATGGGCTCAGCCATTACACAGCCTGTACACGGTCACACGTAGCAACCTAGTACACGACATGTACTTATAAAGTACACGGCATGTACTTCTAAATTTTCCAGAAATTATTCTTTTTCTCAAAAACATCGGAAAAAGGAAAACATAATTGAAATCAATATTAGGGTTCTTACAAAGATAGTACTTCATAAAAAATAGGTTTAATGTAAAAATTAATAAGTTAATGGTAAACAGAGGTACAAAACATGTCATGTTCTAAAAGAGTTTCAACAAACAGAAGGTGTATATTTTTCTGAAATATTTTCTCAGAAAGTTAAAAAAATAACTATTTAAATGGTTCTCAATATGGTTTTCAAGGAAGGATTTAATATAAAATATTTACATATAAATAAAACTTTTATTCATGGAAACAAATATAAATAAGTTTATATGGAACATCCAAAACTCTTAAATATTAAACAAAACTTAAATCTTATGTGTAAGACAAAATAGATCATTTTTGGGAAAAATCAAGAACCATGGTAATGGAACCATAAGTTCAATGAATTTATGGTGGAATTAAAATTTATCCAGAGAAATTTTGATTATTACTATTACCATAAAGTTTTCAATGATGTGATTTTCATCATATTAGTTCTCTTTTATGATGAAATTATTATCGATAGTCTGATAAAGGAATGGATAGATGAGATGAAATAATAATTTTCTAAAAATTTTGTGATAAAGGATCTAGATCTTGTTAAATGGTTGATAAGTATGTGTATAATGAGGGACTTTAGTTAATGAACATTATTCTTAACTCATCTTGACTACATCTAAATAGTGGTGGAATGCTTTAGGATGAGCGAGGCAATGTTGGTGGCCACACCCAAAGCCAAACATTGTAAGTTGAAAATAGATAAGGAACCATGACAATAATTTGAGTCTAAGATAAATGATTTTTTTATAAATTCATATTCATAATCCAAATGTATTATATGTTTTGTGTATGTTAATATATTTTTTAGTGGGAGTAATAAGCATATTCATATAGAAACCCAAAAGAGAGAAATAGGAATTCGTAAAGTGGATCCTTTTGTATCTCAATGGTTTGAATAGTATGTCCCATTTACTTGGGATATATAAAAACCTATAATAGTTTCAAGACTCAATCTTTTGGGGAGATATAGAAGCAAGGAATTGAACCATAGGATATAATTTCACTTTTTGAGTAATGATAGTGAGTTTACTTTCAAAACTTAACTGTTATTTTCACTTTAAATGACAGAAGATGAGTAAATTAAATTAAATAAATATGGGAAGGAATTTATTTTTAAAAAGGGGGTGAAGGAAGATGTCATAAGAAATAAGTATATTGGGATGTTTCTATTTTTATTATCATAGTGAAATCCTAATTTCCAACAATCTTATGTTTCATTCTAGAAAAAAACACATAATGTAAAATTATCTCTTCATATTGACCTTATTAGAGGAAACATTTGTGGATCTATAAAGGTTGGATGGAGCATAAAATTTATAAGAAAGTATAAAAGTGGTTGTGGTTTAGTATATGATGAGGTGGTGTTATGCATCAGTTGTATTTAGATGGCCATAAGAATAGGGGAACCATGAAGGTGTGAATAAAGGATTGTGGATTGGAAGAAGGATTGTGAATTATAATAGAGTATGTAGTGGTATAACTTAGAAAATTATTATCAAGTTGAATATTATTGGGTTTGGCCAAGTGAAAAATATTTTTCATCTAGGGAATAAATATAATGGAAGGATAGATTCTACAATACTAACTTCTAATACTTATATTAATATGATGGAGTGGTATATATAGATTTTGAAAGTATGGAAGTTAGAAGATCGAATGATATTTGTCAGAAGTAGGAAACCAGAATATACCCCTTGATGTAGAATAAATTTAGATAGTATAGGAATAAAGGATTATCATACAAATAACTTTGAGAATACATATGGATCTCCAGTATGTTACTTAAGAGTCAAATCAAATATTTTTCAAAAGCATGCATTTTTCACAAGAAGTGGAGTTAAGATAGTGGATGACTTTGAAAAAATGTAGGAATACCTATAAAGATAATATTAGAATGAGAATATTATTTTCTTAATATTTTATTGTAATCATCTTCCACTTCCTTAGTAAAATAGATTATAGTACTCCCCCCATCAATTTGGTTTTAATGTATGGTCCATTTAAATACTTTTATTATTATTTTTTCTTTACTTATTTCAATTTTTTCTTGTATAAGTTATTTTTTAGGTTATTTTGAAATTTTATATTATAGTGTGGTGACTTAATCATGGAATTTCTTAAATGTTTCAATTTATTGTTGACTTGGGTTCTTTACAGTGCTTTACTTTTTCCTTGTAATTTATGGAGGTCTAATTCATGGTGGTTTATAAAAATTTACATCAGACCAAAAAATATCATTGATATGTACCTATAGGGAATGATATATCCCCATACTCATCAATAAGGGTGGATAAAACACCAAAAATTTAATAGTGTTTTACCATGCCAATAATAATGGTAAATTTATTTTTTATAAGTGAATGATATATAATAAAAATAATAGGGACATTGATTACTATAGGAGAAATATATATAAAAAAAACTAATTGAATGATGTATCACCTCTTAAACGATGGATGACCAATCAAAACAATATTAGGGTGAATGATATATCCCTAGGTGAAAAATATATCACTATGAAATCATGGGGTAATGATTATTTCTAGGTGAATTGAATATAACCACAATATAAATAGAAAAATGATATATCACAAATTTAATAACATATCACCACACCACAACTTCAAGGTGGAATATCTTTCACCACAATATTCACTAAGGTGAACGATCCATCATCGAGAACAACCCTAGTTGAATGATATACCACAAGCTTAAAAACCATGTTGGATGATATATTGTCAATAAATAAGGAATCACCACTCAATGAGAAGGAAAATGATCCATCACAAGGTTATTGATATATCATAAATCCATAAAATCTTATGTGAATGGTATATCATCAAATATATCAAAGGTGAGTGATCTATCTCCAATTAATAAGTCTCGTGGTGGATGATTTAGCACTAATACCACACACACGGTGAATTAAAAATCACTACAATCGCAGAAAATTTAATTTTATGAATAATTACTTTTAACACAATCATATCATAAGTTATTAGAGTAATAGTGAGTGATTTATCACCCTATGCATTGGTCCCACTAAACCAATTTCTCACTAGGATACATAGGCCCATAGTGTATAATTACTAGAACACATACATGAATCTAAAATATCCATTTCCTTGATTAATATCTCACATAACTTCCCATATCATAAGGTCCATTCTGTTATATAACTCATCAAACCAAAGTCTCATCACCTAGGATAACGCACCACTTAGCCTAAAAAACAAAAGTTCTCATTTTAAAGGTTCACTTTAAGACACCCTATAGGGATCTATAAACAATCTAGATATAAGTGAAATCCCATGGATCTATATCTCTCTATAACCAAGAATCTCACATATTAAAAATTTCCACTATTGTTTATTCATAAGTTTAAAACTCTTGAAGATTTTTTAAGATCCTAACTGATCTCTATATCCTTACTTCAAGGATCCCACATGGGTCACTCACACATATTTATTCATTCTTACATTCAATAACATATATCTACAACCAATTAAAATGTATTATTAAGAAAACCCTACCCAAATATAGAGTTAACTACTTAAGCATGCTGACGCCACTGTCAAACAAATCCAAAAAAAAACTTATTATATTTAAGAAGTATTAATAAACTTATTTTTAAAGATAAATAACTAAGACTAATGTAAGGATAAATTCTAGAATACCAACTTAAATAAATTTGATAAAAATTGTGGAAAAAACGTCAATGATGTATAGACATCGGGATATGGGTTGACCATAAGTTATGTAGATAGATGATGACGGTTGGAAGGTACAATCGGAAGTTACCCCTTCTTTAGTCGGGTTGGAAGGAGTTTCAGGAAAAAGGAGTTTTTTAAGGGTCATCAAGAAGCTCACATAAGATCAATTTTATGAGATCTTCAAATTTTGGCACTATTCACTAGATGAGAGAGTTGAGATAGGGGAATTATTTGACCAATCAAAGGGATTTTTATGAAGATTAGATTAGGTAGACATATCACCACAAATATTGAGAGTTGTAAAATAATATAATCATATCATGGAATTCTATATTTAAGTAGAGTGAAATCACTCATGATTGGTGACTGATCTTATATTGTATTCATTGTTCATTTACTTGATTAAAAACTTATTGTGTTCCCCCATGGATTTGGATTCAATTCTAAAGAGAATTTAAATTTCTTTTGTTCTTATGCCTTTATTTAATTAAATACTTTTATTTAAATAATTCATGTGTTTCTTTGTTTTTAAAAGATTTTTATTGTGGTGTGGTGATTTTGGTTTTGTGTATATTCCATGTTTTAGGCATCGTGGTGTAGTTTCACTTTTTGGAACATTTTTTCCACCCAATAAGTTCCTCTATATAAAATCTAATTTTTAAAATTTAATCAGGGTCCAAATAGATATATCAAAGTGTAGTGGTGTTATTCTTTATATTCATACCCAGAATAACTTGTTTTATATATTTTTTGTAGAATCATTCTTCCCGCAACCTTGTAGGAGAATAGCGGTAAGACATTTTTTATCACTCTTTTAGATGGACCAAAATTTTATTGGATGTTCACAGTTTCTAATGGAATGGAATTAGATTATGGTATGTTCTAGGTGGACAAGTTTAAAAGAATGTATTTTGGATTATGGAGAATGGATATGGTGGTTTTTATACTGCAGAAGGACCATAATCATTCATTCATTGGTACCAAAAACAATGTGGTGGAAGGGGAATATTGGAGAGGGTTGATAAGAAATAATTTGAGTTTATTCATATTTAATTATTTGATAATGTTTATGATAATATTTGATAAGTCAATATCATAAAAAAACTTATGAAGACTCTCAATGACATTTATGTGAATCCCATGATGATGAATAAGGTTTTTTTATTAAGGACACTCCTCAACATGAGGATATTAGAAGGAAAGTCTATATTCAACCATATTAATAACTTTAAAAAATATAATAATTTATTTAGAGTCATTTAATGTTAAATTCAGATATATATAATTGGAAATTCTTTAGTCTCATTAGTCCCTGAATCTTGAGATGTGATGGTCATCGCTATAAGTAACATAGTATAAAGAATTAACTCGTGTTTAAAAATGCTATGTATTTGATTATAAATTTCTAAATTCATGAAATGATATCCAGAAATCATATAAAAATTCATATAGTGTGGTATGAAGGGGATATCAACCACATCTAATGTCGATAGTATTGGTAAAGTAATGTGAAGCTGAAGTATGAGTAACTAGGTGTAAGGAGGTCGCATGTGATAGAATCTTTGGAAGAAGGGTCGCCTCAAGAAAGATTACAATGAGAATATTGTTAATTATAGAAGATATTATTCCAAAATTGGATGCATGAATCCTGTGTTATAATATATGAATGGATTAATCATCATTTTCACTAGTTCACTTGAGTCTTGGTTGATAGATTATAGATCTTTGTTTCAGTAAATATTCGAGAGGGGAAGTATGAATTACCATACTTCAAGAATTTTTAGTAGGTTAAATTGTTGAAATTATAAATCTCTCAAGATATTTATTTTAATATATTTTTCTATTTTTACTACGATATAATGTTTTCAAAATTTTCATGGAATGTCGAACATCTTAAAATTACGCAAGAACATAATTTTAATTGGATAGTTAAACAACATTGTATTTTGTATAAGGTTCATAGAAGGATGTGGAATATTCAAGTGGTTCTATGGTTGCAGAAAAAGTAGTGATGGATTAAAAATTTTACCTATTGTAAGTATTAAATTTACAATGCATTTCGAATGGGTAACTTCTACAAAGTTATGGAATGAATTACTAGGTCATCTTAGTGATAAGGGGATGAAAGTAATAGTTGATAAAGAGATAATAAATGATATAATCATGGAGTAAAAAAACATGAGGAATGAATTATAAGGAACCAATAAAATAATTCCATCCAAAATAAATGGAAGATTGTACAAAACTGAAAGTTAAATTTGGTTCATATCGACTTATGGGGACCAAATAAAAAAAATCTCATAGAGTATCACTCAACTATGTAACTTCTATCAATGATGCAACAAAGAAAGTGTGGGTTCTCTTTCATAATCACAAGTATGTGGTGTTTAAAATATTCATAAGATGGATATCCTAAATAATATATCCCCTAAATCCCACAATCATTGAATGTATTAAGGATATATCATATCTTATGACTAAATATATCAGAAAGTATGAAATGATACTTTTCCCAAATGTATTATACTAAAAATATATCTTGTATAACAAGAAATAATATTTAATTTTATATCATCACCTTCATCAATCGTAAGGAATGACAAAGGATATGTTGTAATACATACATATACCACATCTTATTACATTGACTCATGATCATAAGGTATAATTGGAAAGTTTCATGGTGTAGGGGTTTGTGTTTTATCCGTGAAATCATAGTAAAAAAATAATCATATCATAGGGTAATGTATATAATACAATTCTTTTGTCTATTTTTTCATGAGTGGTTGAATGATAAATATAATCATTCAAAAATCACTTCCAAATTGGTTATCATCTAAGGATTTTGTCATAATATGTAATGTATAGAGACCATGATAATGTAATCATTTCATTGATGAATCTGAGGAATTAAATCATGCATTATAACACATTAGTAAATGGGAAACTATCAAGGAACATCCTTAGTTAATATAAAATGGGAACTATCATGAAATGGTTGGTGTATATTATACAACCCTAAACATGGCCATGACTCCCCTACAATGAAGCTCTCTTATTTTCCTTCTTAGCACGTTGAGATGCTATCAAATCAAGGAGGATGATGGATATTGTTCATGTGGTCAATTATTTAGTCCAACTTGTGGACCCCTTTAGTGGTTATAGGATTTTTTTTTATGCCACCAGGGTTTATCATCAACCGCATTAAATGGTTGTGAAGATGTTGATGTAGCCTGGAGGCAAAAGGTACACATAGTTTACTATTTTATTCATTTCTTGTTTGTATGACTTTTAAATATCTTTTAATGGGTTATATATTTATAGGATTCAAATGATTTTACAAATTAAATAAAGTAGTAATGTCTTGGTATTTTGAATCTGGTTGAAAACCTCTCTTGTTTTCATCTTTTCAATTACTGGCCGTGTCATTTTCTTATCTGGTAATCAAAATAAAATTCTGGGAGTTCCATAAATTATATACAACGTTTTTTTGATGGTTTCATAGGCTTGGATAGATATTTTGGTGTTTGAAATTTTTTTAGGAGCACAAGAGGCATGAAACTCATGTTTTGGAGTTTTAGGTCAGGGTGTATGGTTTTAAAGAAAACTGTTTCACCCCTTCCATGTAATTGTGTAGCCCATTTTAGCACTGAGCATGGTTTGGGAATATTTTATGAGTGGATCACACGGTTTCTCATAATTTGGTTGCATATTTGCATAGATATGTCGCTTGGTTTGTGCACAGTTACAGAAAAATGTGTAGCCAGCTGCACAGGTACTACCACATAGGAAGTACCTCAACACTGTAGCTCGCACAATTTGTATATAGTTTCGAAAATCATGAAATCTAATCTATGTGGCATTATAAGGTTAGGAAATTAAATTTTTACCCATTTTATATTTTTCTTTTATCTTCATCTTATCCCCTTATTTATCCTTGTTCACGCGCACAGCAGGTGGAACCCCCCTACTCGTCTCCTCTTTTCATATTTCTCTCCCTCATCTTTTGGTGGTCTGAACATGAATCCAAGGGTGGAATTGTATGTTTATCGGTAAGGATATCCACAAACTATCCTTACTTCCTCTTTTATTTCACCTCCTAGAGTGCTAAATCCACTTGATCTGTTAAGCCCTATTTTCAGGGTTTTCCATGGAAACTCTATGTACTCCAAACAGCTTCGACTTAGAGCTTGATATCAGATGTGCATATGTCTACAAGTATAAGGTAGCTTGGATTGTGTATTTGTGGATGATTTTGTGGTTGTGAATTTTCAGCGCATCATTGGGTTTTCATAAAGACCCTATCATAGCATATTAAATTAATCAGTTGACCATATGGGATGCCTCTTGGAATAACCTAACATTTTTCCATTAGTGTGAGGTCGGGTTGGAGGTCGTCGACCACTTTGGGTGTCAGTTCGAGATGTATTTTGTTCTAAATTTAATTTTTTATATTTAAATTGATTTGTTTCTCTAATTCATGTTTTCCAATTCAATCATATTAAATTTAATTGATTTTTTTTAAGTTTAGATGTTTATTTAATTCAATATGTGAAATTTAATTTCATTTGTTTTCTTATTTAAGTGAAGGTGGATTATTTATATATATTTGATTTTGACTTACTACTGAGACCCAAGGGGTCGTGAAGGGTTTTTCCCAATGTTGGGAAGGTGTTGGCCATTCATATTTGAGTTGATGTGATCATTGGGATGGTCTTGGTCGAGGTTAATTCAATGATGATAACACCGGTTAGGCTTGTCTTGGATTTCTTGAGTGGCATTGATCATAGGATTGGGCATCATGGAGGTATTATTGAAGAAGCATGGTCTCTAGGTTAGGGAATATCCTGAGATATTGTATAGATCAACCATCAGACTTGAGTGACATGGTCACAGGGGAATGAGGTGCTAGTTGATGTGGTTTATGATTTTGTATTGGTGATTGTCACTCACCTATGATGCCAAAAGCACCAAATTCAATCATGTTAACACATGTTGACTCTATGATGAATTGTTTTTAACCAATTATGTGCATTGAGGCCCCCTAGTATTACAGCTTAGGAAAATGTTTTGGGGGTGCTTTTTATAGAAAGACATATAGAAGGAGAGGAGCCTTCAGTTGATAGTGATGAGGTTATTGGTTCTGGGATGAGGCTCCCCATGATTAAAGTCATTGGGTCTGGATTAATATTGGTGGTTGGCATCATAGTTCCTTGGTATGTCAGGTTGTGATCCAAAAGTGATATTTATTAAGGATAGTTATCTTTGTTCCTTTGGATGTTGGGATTCGATCCAACATGTTTTTTCAAGCAGGGGTCTGAGGGACCAGTTACCTATGTTTGGGAATGCCTTTAAAATGTCAGTGACAGGATTTGATACACAATGTGTCGAGTAAGCACAAGGTGATGGTGACTATTGAGGTGGAACAAAAGGGTTCACCTGGGCTATTATACATTAGAAGGATACCTTGGGCCATGGTCCAAGGATCCTCTCCTATTCATATTTCCAGCATTGTCCAAAGCAGGTGACATCTCTCTAGTGGCTATTGAGCATCATTGGAGTTTATTTTATTTAAAAGGCATTGAGCTACTTCACTTTTATTTATAATCCATTAATTCTTAAACACTAATGTTTGGTACGTATCTTTGGGTGGTATCCTACTGAGAAACATTCTCACACGCTACACAGTCCCTACGGAATGCATGTAGACATTTTTTCCTTAACATTAGGTAAATTATCATATTTATAAGCAAGGTTATAGTAACTATTTATAATGGATATTGAAATACGACCTTGAGATCTTTCCTTTGTTAGAGTTTCATATTTAGTTTTATTTTCTTTTGATGTATTAGCATATTGATTTTTGTTATATATGTTGAAAATGTGGTCTTTCAAGAGATTCCATCTTTTGTATATTATATTGTACATCCCATTATGAATTATTTCTTTTTTTAGTTTTTTGTTATAAGTGGTATGTTTTCATTTTTTTATTCTTCTGCTTTATTCTATTATTAATTGCTTCATCTATTTATCTAATATCGATTGTTCTTATACTATTGGATAGTTTAGTTTGAGTTTTTTAAGACTTTAAATTCCATTTCATGTTAAATATATTTACTCAGACTAGTATTATATCTTCTCCATGGGTTATATCCTCCCAACTACACATCTTTACACCCTATCTTCTAGTCATAGGCCTTTGGTGTTTGGGGAGGTTCACCTAAGTCCAATGGAACCCAGCCAGATATCACTATTTGTGTGGATAATCTGGATAGGGTTTCAATAAGTGTTATTAGATAAATTCTTGACTAGGATTTAGTAACATTTCTTAACTGTTTACTAATGATATCGATATTGATTTAACTTTACTTTTCTATTGGTTTTACAATTTAGGTTATGGTATACTAGAGATAGAATGAGGTCAGAACTAGTTTTATAACATGCTCTTGTGTTCTTTAAGCCCCATGTATGAGGGACGAACCATGTTAACATTGGTGGGAATTTTCATTCTATTTTATCATTTTTATGGTTGGTTTTATCTGAACCTAGAGTGGATTATTTGTAATGCGATCATTACATGTTATGACATGTGACCATGGCCCGGTACGACAAGGTATGAGGTTGTTGGACCCTTATCTCAATATGTTAAGGGTTGTTTATGATGTTGAGATGCATGTTTATACTTTAATATGAAAATGATGGTATGTTCAAATCAAACATGCATGTTCCATGATTTAATGATTTAAAATAAGATATTCCATATGTAAAGAATCTATGTTTATGTCTTGGTATAAAATTTCTTATGAAATGTGATATATATTTATAGATATGTGTGTGTGTGTGTGTTTGTCTATATAAACTATATGTGATATGTGAAATGGGCCTGGTTCTTATATGGATAGGAAGCTATAGTGGCATGGGGTGATTTTGATCACCAGGGTGGGAGATGAGATAGTCAGTTTGAGGAAATGATGGTTTTAAGGATGGGTGATGCATAGGGTTTGTATTTATACTTGAATATATTATGTGTGGGTAAGGAGGCCATGAGGCTAGGATACCATAGGTGAATGGTTTAGGTGTGTAAGGGTAATGGTATTTAGTTTACGCTTCCATTTTACTACTTTCTATATATGTGTTATGTGTGTGTGTGTTATGGTAGGTATGACCATGTAAATGGTATTTAGCAGGTTCCTCCAAGATGTCTTATATGGAGTGTTAGTAGGGTGATAGATTGGTGTTTCAAGAGCATGATTAGGTCAAGACCCCTGAGGTTCATGTAGATCATGAGTTGTAGGTATAGGCTTAGGGAAGGGATCGGTTCCAATGAAGGTGGGGAAACCTCCAAATCTTGTAGCATTTGGGTCGTGGCTCGATGATCAACTCTGAGTGATCCCGGTGCAAGTTCTCCATGGCATTGATTGGGGTGATCAGGGAGTAGATCCATCTATTATGTATCTAAGTTGGAAATATCAGTCACAACACACACTGCTATTCCAAGTAAAGGGTAGTTCACAAGCATATGAGAATTCGATAGAGTCGATGAAGATTATATTTGACCAGTTGGATCCACCTCTAGGGTGAAGGGTCTAATTAGAAACTTATATGCTCAGAGGACCTACTAAGTGCTGGTGGGATATACATGTGCAGGTTGGAGAACATAATGGATTGGACTGGAAGGATATTGAGGCTAGGTTCATTGATTAATTTGTCCAATAGATGATGAGGGGTGAAAGGGATCTAGATTTCTTGAGCATAAGTGGGGTGAAATATCCATTAGGGATTATGCAGAGATGTTCACTGAGTTGTCTTGATTTGCTCCCAATATGGTTTGTGAGGACACCTCAAGAGTGAGGCACTTCAAGGATAGTTTATCGGAAAAAATTTGGGTGTAGGTAAACATATTTAGACTTCCTTCATTTGCTGAGGCAGTGAACCAGGTGCTCATAGCTGAGGGAAACCTATTGAACTAGTCTTACTTGAGCTAGATAGTGGTCTCTGTGATTTTTATGGTGATGCTTTAGATGGAAGGAACCCAGAACAAGATGAGTTCCAATAGGGAATTTAGTCTAAGGACTCAGCTAGACCACCTCATATTTCATCTTATGTGGATTTATTTTAGTGTGGGAATCCAGGACATGCCTAGACACAATGTGAGGGTCCTCTAAAGGAGTGTCAGGCATGTGGGTATGTCGGTCATCTCGAGAGTTTTTTTAATAATCCTTCTTAAAAATTCATCAATCAGAGACCGGGATAGACTAGAGCATTTGGTTTTGGTTCAAGATCAGTATGATGTGAGGGTAGTTGAGGTTTAGATACACATGAAGGTTGTGGCAGAGAATGTGGGACCCATAAGTGGGGTCAATGATCGGTGGCTGGTGCAGCACCCCGGGGAGGCTAACCTTCAAGAAGTCATGTTTTAGGCCAGGTGCACACCATGGAGCTTCTAGGTTCTATATAGGCTGGTGAGCCGATGATAGTCAGGGTTGCATCTTGTTTGTGGTCATGATTTCTTTTCTTTTCCTTTGGTATAGCCTTTTTAGGAATGTCCTTTTTTCAATGGAATGTTGAAGCATGTTCATTTCAGTGCATGAGGTGAAAAAGATGCATAAATGGACGGAACAAATGTTGTTTAGTAGGTTGTAATCATATTGGATGTGTTATATACATATGAGGTGTGAGGCACCAGGTTTTTTATTGAGCATCATTGGTTGCTGGATTCTGAGATTCGTTGGCCTTAGGAGAATTACAGAGATGTGGGATTATTTGAGATGTGATGGCCTTAGGATAATCTAGTAGATGTGGTACATATTGAGATGTGATGCATCTCGGCACCATTTTGGTGCACTACTTACTTGAGTAGTGAGGCACCCTAATTTATTTAAGCATATGTGGTGATGAGTGGCCTCGTAGTGCCATATGTGACATGGGCTTGAGGTGGGTAGTAATGCAGGGAGGGATGTGAATAGGTGTCCAGAATGGAATGGGAACACCTGATGAGGTGTGGAAGTGAATATGCATCATGGGAGGACCTTTGAGTTCTAGATTGGTCAAGGGACCATTGTTTTCATTTAGTTTTGGTCAGGATGGGATCAAGGTAGGTCAGTCCTAAGGTGTGGATCCCACTTGAGGTATGTTGACCTATGCCTTTTGACCGAGGTAGTATGAGTTGTTTCTTCTAGTATGGTTATTTTCGGTACCATCTTCAGGTTTCATTTGATATCTATAGGATGAGATATGTTAAGGTGGGGAGACTGTAATTAGGTCAAAAACCTCCCCCATTTTCAAATTTTCAATTAATGGCTAATCCATTCTTTTATCCAGTGACCAGAATCAAATTATGAGAGTTACATTAGTCTTATAGGATTATTTTATATGGGTTTAGAGGCATGTAGAGTTCCTTGGGTTTTTGTATGTCTTTCCAAATCATCGGAGGTCTGAAACTCATGTTTTAGAGTTGCAGGTTAGTTCACACGGTTTGAGGGAAAATTGTGTGGACCCTTCCAGGTAACTGTGCAACCCATTTTTGCATTCAAAATGGTTTAGGAGAACTGTGTGAGTTAGAACATGGATATGTTGCCTTTGGTTGTATATTTTCATAGGGTTGTCCCATGGTTTGTGCACGGTTGGAGAAAATCATGTAGCCAGGCACATGTGTACTGCCACTTAGGCAATACTTCAGCATGATATCCCGCACGGTTTACACATGTTTTAGATAATCGTGTGAGATAAACTTTGATTCCTAGTAATGGTATGAAATTACATTTCTACCCTTTTCTATTTTTCTTTTTCCTCACTCTTCTCCCCTACTTTCTCCATGGTCATGCACACTGTTGGAGGAACCCACCTCCTCCTATCCTCCCTTAATCTTTCTCTTCCTCCTCGATCAGTGGTCTAATATTAGATGTGTTGATAATGTTGGAAGCATAGCTATAAGGATCTCCTCACCCTATCCTTCCTTACACTTTTCTTTTTCCACATAGAGTATTAAATCTGTTTGATCCATTTCACCCTATTTTTTGGTCGTTCAATAGAAACTCATATCTATACCAAATGGATTTGATTTAGATCTTGATATTGGAGGTGCATGTATCTATTAGCCTAGGGTAGGTGGTTCATACCTTATACTTTGTTTTGGAATCTGGTTGGGTGGTACATATTTTTATCGCATTGTTGGGTTTTGAGTGAGACCATGTTTTAGAATATAAAATTATTCTTTTGTCCATATAGTATGCCTCTAGGTATGCCCTAACCTTTTATCATTGTTGTGTGGCAATGTTAGAGGTCGTCAACCACTTTTAGTATTAGTCATGGATGTGTTTTGGTATAAATCGAATAGTTTATATTTAAATTGATTTATTTCTCAAATTCAGTTTTTTCAATTTAATCATATTAAATTGAATTGATTGTTTTAAATTGATTTGTTTATTTAATTCATGATGTGAAATTCAATTTCATTGATATGATTGTGTATGTGAAATTTAATTATTTATATATAATTTCTTGTGAAATTCTTCTGAGACCCAAGAGGATTATATGGGCTTAGCCCCAGGATGGGATGGTGTTGGACATTATAATTTGAGGTGATGTGATCACCAGGATGGTCTTGGCCCGAGTTACTTGTGTGATGAGATTAATGGTTGGGCTTGGACCAGATTTATTGAGTGACATTGATCATAGGATTGGGTTTCGAGGACATCAGATTGAGGCGACTTGGATTTCAAGTTGGGATATGGCATATGATATTGGATGGATCAACCATTGTACTTGAGAAACATGATATAGGGGCACACAGTTTGGGTTTATGTGGCTTAGGATTTTATATTGGTGATTGTCACTCACTTGTGATGGCCAAAGTGCCAAATTGATTTTTCTGCACACGGGTTGACTCCATGATGAGGTGGTCTGACCACTTCTATTGGTAGAGGCCCCCAATAGTGTGGATTGGGAAAATGTTTTGGTGATACTTTGTGTATAAATCCACATTGAAAGCGAGGAGCCTTCAGTTGATAGTGATGTGGCTATCAGTTGGGGGTAGAGGCTCTATGTGATTGAGCCTTTTAGCCCTGGATTTATATTGGAGGACAGGAATCATTGTTCCTAAGGTCATAGGGCTATAATATGATGGTCATATTTATTGAGGATAGGTATCATTGTTCCTCTAGTTGTTGGGATAACTTGTACTTTCAGGCAGGGGTCTGAGGAACCGATTACTTGTGGTTGGCCATGCCGTCGAGATGTCGGTGACATCATTTTGGACACAAGGTATCAGATTGGAATAAGGTTCCAGTGACTACTAAGGTGGAACCTGAGGGTTCACCTAGGCTATTATACAAAATAAGTATACCTTGAACCATGTTCCAAGGATCCTTTTCTATTCATAATTTTGGCATAGGCTAAAGGATTTTTCATCTCCCTTAAGGTTTTTTAGCACCAATGGAGTTTGTATTTATTTAAAATGCATTCATTTGTTTTGATTTTATTTATAATTAATGCCTAATTAAATAATTATATTAGGTATCCACCTTTCTGTGGTATCCTATTGAGACACATTCTCACACCCTACATAGGCCCTTCAGGGTGCATGTAGACTTAATGTCCTTACATTCAGGAAAAGGATCAACTTTAGAAGTTGGGTCTTAGTAGTTGTTTGGCATGGAAATTGGTATAGGACCTTGAGTTATTTCCTTTTCTAGAGTTTCCCTTTTTTTTAGTTTATTTTGATGTTTAAACATACTTATTTTTATTATGTATGTAGCTATTGTGTCCTTCCATGGGTGGCCCTATTTTTTATATTGTATTGTACACCACATTATGAATTCATTCTTGTTTTAGTTTTGTGCTACAAGTGTTATGATGGCATGTTTATTCATTATTGTTCTTTATTCTCACATATTGATTCTTAAATAATGTTATTTTTTTATGTTACCAGGGTTTTAATACTTTTGTTGAGTTTCGGGCAGATTCCGAGTTGGAATATTGTGTTTTTACAGATAAATGAATGTTTTGATCTTGATAGCATCCAATGCATGGGAAGATCTCGATTGAGACTGTGCGGCCTTTCTCAGGTCACTATGAAACCAACCCAACATTCAAAAAAAATTAAATTAAATTAATTAATTAGTTAATAAGATGGAAAATAAAATAAATATAAGAATTTTTATTATAATGACAATAACATTAATAATATTATTTAAGATTACTATTATAATTATTGTTAAAATTGTAACGTCTCGGTTCTGAAAGCCACCCAGAGGCGCCCCATACCTGGTTGGTCACATGGCCTCAAGAACATTTCCTCGAATGCCAGAGGCTGTCGACTAGCAGTGAGGGCCTTGGGTGTGATGGTGGGGAAATTATTCCCTCATTGGAAGAGTAACACAGTGAAAGATATACAATTATACAATAGTAGAAGCAGAAAATATCCAACAACAGTAAAAAGTGGAAGACTAGTAAAGAAAAAAATGGAGAAAATATATATAAATTATGCATGATACATGTATGTCTAGGAAAATATCCGAACAAGTCACAATGTTTAATACTTTGCTAAAACAAAGTACAAAAGGAAAATAGATGAGAAACTCCACAGCATCACAAGCCTTGGCGTGGTCCCATTCTCTCCATCTCCAATGCAATCAAGTACCTGAAGTCGAAGGGTGCTTTCCCTTGTCTATACCTGCAGTAATATAATATATTTGGGACCAAAAGCAAGGCCCAAATAGGGTGTGAGACTTAATCCCACTATACAACCACCCAAAGATCTTTTCCTAACATTTAGTGAGTATATTACAGGTAGATGTACAGAAAGCAGTAAACAATGAAGCATTAAATAGTAAATAATCAACAGTTTAAGCATTCAAAACACCACACAACATGCAACAGAAAAACAGATAACACAACAGGTAACCCTCTGGGAAGTACCCACAGCTTATCCCCTCTATTCCTACCTATCAAGTACAAGCAACCCTCTAGGAATCACACAAAGGCTCACCCGTCCGGTTCAGCTAAAGTATAGACTCTCTGAGGAAGCACTCACCATCAATTCCCCTTATAGTCTTGTATCGTACAAAAGGCGCTTTAGGGAAGCAGTTATGTCACATTCCCTCTGTGGCCCATGTCAAGGAACTATAGACTCTATGAGGAAACACTCAACGTCAATTCCCCATGTGGTCTCGCATCGTAAATTATAAAGACACTCTGGATAATCCCTTACGTCCATTCTCCATATGGTCTACTACATTAGGTTCTCACATCCCTATGTAAAGTCAGTAAGTATCACATTGCGTAACGACCAAAGTAAACCTCAATAACTACTTGGCTATCATTCTAAAACAAAACAGAATGTCTGAAAAAGAAAACTCAGTCCTACAACACTAGGCACAAAACTGGAAAAATCCAAATAGGAAAAACTAAACCAAACGGTCATAAACAGGAAAAACATGCATGGGAAATATATCCAAAGCACAGAAATTTACCCTATTTACAAACAATATCCTCTACTCAAGCATACAAGAAAAGAAGGCAAACAACAGGGGGAAAACAGTAAACACACAATACCTCGTTCAAGGGTATTGGTGGAATTTTCACATAATACTCAAAGACTTTTTACAGAAAGGCACAAACCACCTTCCATGGGGTTAGGAGATCAATATACCTGAACCATGAGGCTTGAATCACCTTATAAAATCATAGATCTATGAAAACGTATAAAACATTCAACCCATGATAACTTTGAAAAGATGAGGAATTGGAAAACGAAGCTCTAGGAGAAGGAAGAGCTTACCACTATGGTTCCAACGCAATCGACAGTAATTGATTCGGAGAATTGATGGAGGGTTGGGGGTTTATCGAAGAACTGTGGTCATACAGACTCTCTCGGATGAATGGAACCTAAAAGAAGTTTGTTCTGTCCGTTAGTTGCAACCCCAATGCGTTTAATGAAAAAAAAACAAAATACACGACATGTAATTTTGGAGTACACGGCATGTACTTACCTTTTTTGTACTTCACTTTAAACGGCCTCCAAACACCCTTACACGTTCGTGTATGTGTCCCTTACACGGCTAGCACATGTCCTTCAGCGGTAAGTAAGTACACGGTGTGTACTCCTAAAGTACACTGTGTGTACTTCAAAAATTTCCAGAAACTCCTTTTTTCTCAAAAACTCCAAAAAAAGTAAAAACATACCTGAAAAGAAGTTTCGGGTTCTTACAAACTTCCCCCCCTTAAATTAACTCATCCCCAAATTTCCCGAGCGTGGAGTAGAAGAAGATACCGTGAACAACTCTAGCCACTGTGATCGTACAACGGACTCCCTCTCCCAAGTCTCGTCATGTACTCGCCCGTACTGCCATAGCACCCATACAGAAGGAACAGACCGGCCATGAAGAACCTTCGTACTGCAATCGAAAATCCGGAAAGGATGCTCCTTGAAAGATGCATCCACCTCCAACTCGACTTCCTCAGGTTGGAAATCATGATAAAGGTCTGAAAAGTAACACCAGATCTGAGAAACGTGGAAAAAATCATGCATATCCCGGTACCTCTGAGGTAACTGAAACCGATAGGCAACCAGCCCAACTCTCTCAAACACCTCAAATGGCACGACGTACCTCGGTGAAAGCTTACCCAGTCTCTGGATCTTCTTGTGTCCTAACCTCAGTGTAACGCATAGAAAAACCTAATCCCCAACCTCAAAATCCAGAGGTCATCTCTGCTGATCAGCATAAAACTTCTGTCAAGACTGAGAAGTAGCCATCCTCTTCTGAATCAACTCTATCTTCTCTGTGGTTTCTTGAACAAGATGAGGTCCCATCAAAGCTGCCTCTCATGCCTCCAGCCAACATAAGGGTGATCAGCATAGCCTACCGTACAAAGCCTCGTAAGGTGCCATCTCAATAGTCACTTGAAAACTATTATTGTAGGTAAACTCCACAAGAGGTATATGCTTCTCTCAAGAACCTCCAAAATCCAGAATGCATGCTCGGAGCATATCCTCAAGCACCTGAATTGTACACTCAGACTGACCATCAGTTTGGGGATTGTAAGTTGTACTTAAAAGTACCTGTGTAGCCAAAGCCTTATGAATCCCCTGCCAGACCCGAGAAGTAAAACGTGCATCCCTGTCTAAAACAATGGTGTGTGGAACTCCATGCAGATGTACAATCTCACGGATTCACAACCGTCTCATCTTATCAACACTAAAGGTCTCCTTGATTGGCAAGAAATGAGAAACTGTCGTAAGCTTTTCAATGACAAACCAAATTGTGTCATTCCCTCGAGGCAACCTCTGGAAACCAGTCACAAAGTCCATCATGACAACATTACACTTCCACTCGGAGATGCATAACTACTATAAAATCCATGTTGGTCGCTGATGCTCCGTTATCACCTGCTGATAGATGGAACACCTCAGGAAAAAACCAGAAACATCCCTCTTCATACCTAGCCACCAATTCTGATGGTGTAGGTTACGATACATTTTGATGAAGCCAGGATGAACTACCCAAATTGAGGAATGAAAATCTCGCATCAGATCCTCGCGTATATCTGCTGGCACCCATACGCGTCCCTGGAAACAGAAGATCTCATCCTCACCTATGTTACATCTAGAAATAGGTCCCTCTCCTGACACACTCTTCCGTAGTACTAGGCCTTCAGAATCTGATAGTTTCCTCATTCTAACTCGATCAAGAAGCATAGAGGTAATAGCTACAGAAGATATAAAAGTTTTCTCTTGTCTATCGTGAACCTCTAGATGAATCTTAAAGAACAGAGCCATAAGTTTCCACTCACTACTGGACTCTTGAATAGGCTACATCGGAGTCCTCCTGCTCAACACATCAGCCATTGTGTTTCCCTTCCCTAGCATATAGGAAAGCACAAAATCAAAGGACTAAAGGTACTCAACCAACCTTTATTGTCTCAAATTCAGACCACGCTGAGTGAAAATGTACTTGAGACTTTTTTGGTGAGTGAAAACCAAAAAATACTCACCCAGAAGGTAAAGTCTCCAACAATGCAAGGCATGAACAATAGCTTCCAACTCTAGATCATGTGTTGGGTAATTCCTCTCATGTGGCCTTAACTACCGAGACTCGTATGCAATGACTCCATCTCCCTGCATAAGCATAGATCCTAGACCGATACCTGAGGCATCACAATAAATAGTGTATCTCTTTCCTGGCTCTGGAAAGACTAGTATTGGTGTCAAATTCAACCTCCCTTTCAGTTCCTGAAAGGCTGAATCACAAGAACCTGACCATAAGAACTTCACACCCTTCTTGGTCAGACCCATTAGCAGTGCTGCTAAGAATGAAAAGTCATGTATGAAGCATTTGTGGTATCCAGCCAGCCCTAGAAAACTCTGCACCTCAAAGAAGTTCTTCGGCTATTCCCAGGAAACTACAGCTCTCACTTTCTCTAGGTCTACTGATACTCTTTTCTCTAAGATAACATGACCCAAGAAGTGAATATGCTCCATCCAAAAGTGTAATTTTGAGATCTTATCATATAATTGATGCTCTCTCAGTGTACTCATAATGATCTCAAGATGTGTGGCATGGTTTTGTTGAGTTTGAGAGTACCCTAAGATATTGTCCATGAAAACAACCACAAAGGAATCAAAGTACGGATGGAACACTCAGTTGATCAGTGCCATGAAAACTGCCAGCATGTTCGTGAGGCTGAATGACATAACCTTATACTCATATAGACCATACCGTCTCTAGAAGGTTGTGAAAGGTATATCAGATGGTCTAACATTCAACTAATGGTAAATGGACCTCAAGTCAATCTTCGAGAACACCCGGTCTCCTCGAAGCTGATCCAAGAGATCATTAATCCTGGGCAAGGGATATCGGTTCTTGAACGTCAACTATTTCATCTTCCAGTAATCCACACAAATCCTGAGGGTGTTATCTACCTTCTTCGCAAACTGGATAGAAAAACCCGAAGGAGAAGTGATGGGTTGGATGAAACCCTTTGCCTGCAACTCCACCAAATACTTCTTGAGCTCTTGGAACTCAGGTGTATCCATCCTATAAGGAGGAATGAACACCAGTGTCACCCTGGAATGAGATCAATCGAAAAGTCAACCTATCGCTCTGGAGGCAAACTTGAAAAGTCCTCTGGAAAGACATCCATGAAACGATCCACCACTAGAGAAAAGTCTAACTATGAATTCCCCTGGTCATCCAGATATAGACTAGAAATCTGGGATGTATCTCCTCCTAACCCATGATGCTCTGGACCCACTCTACTCTCCTGGACATCCAACTCGCCCTTCTGAAGAATAAATCTAGTCTATGGTGATATGAAACTCAACATGCGGCGATAACAGTCGACGACTACCTAGAAGGGAACTAGCCAGTTCATTCTGAGAATGACATCATAGCCTGTCATCTCTTGGACATAGAGATCCCATAATAATTGACACCCAACAACCTCTATAAGGAACTCCTTGCACTAATTTACACTAGTCGTTCTAGTGCCCAACGGAGTGTGTAGCGTCCAGAGATCGGCAGAAGAAAATATGAAGAGCCCAAGCCTCTACACAGTAGCAACAGAGATAAAGCTATTGGAAGCCCATGTATCGAAAAACGAAGAAGATAAAACTGAGGCAACTAGGATCATACCTCAAACTATAAAAGGTCTTGGATCATGCTTCAGCTGGGTATGCTCCACTGAAAAGGTCTGGCCTGCTCCATGGACCTGTGACCCTGCCTGACCACACTGAGCTGATCTACTCTACTGTTACTGAAAGACTGGCAACTGACCACCATAACCACAACCTTCACCTTAGCCTGAACGGCCGGAAAAACTCCAGTTCCCAGACTGGTGAGAAACTGGTGACGCTGCTCCCGAATACGGAGTCATAGAAGAACCCCTGTCACCAGTTACTGGTGAGAATATCTGACTGAAATGCTGAAGGTGACCCATCTTGGCGCAATATTGGCACTTCACTAGGTCTCTCTGGTACTGTGGCGCGTATGTCTAGCCCTTCCAAACTGGTATCATTCCACCTAGCTACCAGAAGATGTGTCTCGCCTCCTCGAATCACCACACAAAGACTCTCTGCAGCTCTTCTTACTATCAGTAGGTTGGATGATAACTCTAGATGCCAAGCCACCCTGGCTCACAACTCCGAAATCCCTTAGACTGCGCTCTGTGATCAGCGCCTGGTAGAAAATAGAAGTGATGGAAGTCAACCATAAGGTGTTCACCTTGGAACAGATGTCGTGCCTGAGACCATCCTCAAACTTCCTTGCCAAGAATAACCCATCTCCTCCCAGGAAGGGTGTAAAGCATTGAATATTAGTGAAGTGTGAGGAATAATCCATGATAGAAAGAGTACCCTACTCCAAGGCCATGAAATCCTAGACTCGGTCAGCCCTTAGGGTCTTCAGATAGAAGTAGTCATAAAAGATGTGCTGGAACTCCTCTCAATCCATAACCTGCTGATGACCCGCCTGTGATATCACGTTCCACCACCTCTTGGTAGAGTCCTGTAGCATATAGGTAGCGATCTTGACCCTCCCCTCTAAAGGAATCTCCAGATTCTCGATGATCGTTAGCTTGTCTTTTTCCATGACTCTGCAGCCTGCGGTCCTCCTTCCCCTGAGAAAGTGGGAGGATGTTGCTACTTGAAAACCTGCGTCAAGTCTACCATAGACGTGACAGGAGATAGAGATCCCTAGAAGGTTTTAATCATCCTCATAAATCCTTCTCTGAACTAAGCATCATCACCTGTGTCAGGTATAACGGTTGGTGCAAAGACTGGCATGACAGGAGGATCTGCGGGAAGTCCCTAATCTGCCATATTTGGTGTCTGATCACCACTTGGAAAATGGCGTGCAACTGGAGGACATCTCGGTGTCATGAATCTGCAAGGTCAAATGAACACCATAGATCACATTATCAAGGAATAAAAACTAGGAGCGTAAGAAGGGAACAGGAGAAAGAAAGCATTCAAAATTTACAAAACATGACTACATTGTGTGTATAAAGACTACAAGACATGTTCCCTTAAGTCATTTACATGGGCATGTACTTTTTCCAAAACTGGTTGTGTAAAAACCCAAACACATGGCGTGTTATCCTAATACACGATGTGTACCTGAATACTCTTCCCCTTCCCAAGTCCTTCTACATGGTTAAGCCACACGACTCTCCTAAGGAAAAACGACACAACGTGTTCAAGGTAGACACGGTGTGTACTCAACAAGCTTCACCTGGCCCGTGTTGTTAATGACACAACCTGTGTACCCAGGTCACACTACACGGAGTGTTCCAGACGGACACGACGTGTACTAAGAAGTCCCCACAGAACGTGTGGTTAGCTATATGGTCGGCTACATGGGTGACACTGCACGGCGTGTTTCAGACGGACACGGCATGTTCGAGAAATGATAACATCGTCCCGTGTTACTAGTGACATGGACGAGTACCTAGGTCAGACTACATGGCATGTGCAAGGTGGACACAGATTTTATAAGAAGAGACTCCACCAACCATGTTGTTAGTTACACGTTCGGGTTCCTAGGATCACACTACATGGCGTGTATAACTAGTACACGGCATATTTCGACAAGATTTTCCTTATCCTGTGTCTCTTCCCACACAGCCTATGACACGATTAGAGACTACATGATGTGTACATAAAGTATACGACATGTACTTAAGAAAAATTGTTTCTTCCCAAAAAGAAGAACACATGGCATGTAGTCAAAACTAAACGGAGTGTATTCTGGGTTTTTCTGGACAATAAGCCTCATAAACTACTCCGAAGCCCAGAAAACACTGAAACAAACCCTGAAAGTGCCAAATTCTGATCCGTGAGGGCCCATACTACCCACAAATCAAATTTTGGCATCTTTAGCAATATAAAAAGAAGGTAAACAAGTCAATGATCCACCAAATTTTGGTACATGAGGGCCCATAACACCGAAGGAACCAAAATTTGGTGTTCATTCATGTAAAATCTTACATAATAAATGCTCTAACAAGAAGAAGATATTTTTATCAAGACTTATATCACAACAGTATACATATTCTACACAACATCTATCACAACATCATGTAATCGCTAATGCATCCTAGATGACATGGTAAGAATGCATGACATGTGATTTATAATAAGTTCCTATATGATGCATGAGATGGCACACCCTCATCTCATCGAGTTGCGACAGAAATAGAACCTCAATAACATCAATGGTAACTTCATAAAACATGTGAATCACCCAATGGTGAAATTAAAATTGACAGTAATAATTGAAAAACCATAAAAATTGAAATTAACGAGGTAGATTGGATTTTCCCTATATATGGGTTAGCTACTCCCAGGCATAGATTATTCCCAAGTACTTATTCTATCATATCCCTGGCTGTTGGCTCCAAATAGTAAATCAAGAGAAAACAATCCCTCTAATACCACTTTGTAACGTCTGGATTCTGGAAGCCACCCAGAGGCGCCCCATACCCGGTTGGTCACATGGCCTCAAACGCATTTCCCTAAATGCCAGAGGTAGCAGAATAGCAGCAAGGCCCTTGGGTGTGATGGTGGGGAAACTATGAACTCACTGGAAGAGTAACATAGTGGAAGATAAACAATTATAAAATAGTAGAAGCAGTAAATATCCAACAACAGGAAACAATGGAAGATTGGTAAAGAAACAACAGGAGAAATATATATATAATTGATGCATAATACATATATGTCTAGGAAAACATCCAAACATGTCACAATGCTGAATACAGTGCAAAACCAAAGTACAAAAAGAAAATAGATGACCAACACCTCAGCATCTCAAGCCTCATCTTGGTCTCATGCTCTCCAGCTCCAATGAAATCAAGTACCTGAAGTCGAAGGGCGCTTTCCCTTGTCTATACCTGTAGCAATATAATCTATTTGGGACTAAAATCATGGCCCAAACAGGGTGTCAGACTAAATCCCAGTAGGAAACCACCCAAATATTTATGCCTAATAGTTAGTGAGTATATGGAAGGTAAAATTACAGAAACCAGTAAATAAGGAAGCACTGATCAGTAAACAATGCATTGTTTAAGCATTCAAAACACCACAAGGCATGCAATAGGAAAAATATAACACAACAGGTAACCCTCTGGGAAGTACCCAAAACCTTTCCCCTCTGGTCCTACCTATCAAGTACAAGTAACCCTCTGGGTAGCACACACAATCTCACCCCTCTGGTTCAGCTACAGTATAGACTCTCTAAGGAAGCACTCACCATCAATTCCCCCTATAGTCTCGTATCGTACAAAAGGCGTTCTAGGGAAGCACTTACGTCACATTCCCTCTGTGGTCCGCATCGAGGAACTACAAAATCTCAGAGGAAGCACTCAACTTCAATTTCCCCTGTGGTCTCACATCGTAAATTATAAAGATACTCTGGAGAATCCCTTATGTTCATTCTCTATATGGTCTACTACACTAGGTTCTCACAGCCTTATGTAAATTCAACAAGTATAGAATCGTGTAAAGGCCAATGTAAACCTCAAGAACTAATTGGATAGAATTATACAACATAACATCATGTCAAAAAAAGATCACTCTTTCCTACAACACTAGGCATGGAACTGGAAAAATCCTAACAGGAAAAACTAGACCAAACAGTCATAAATAGGCAAGAAATGCATGGTAAATACATCCAAAGCATAGAAATTTACCCTATTCAGAAACAATAAACTCTACTCAGGTATACAAGAAAAGAAACCAAACAACAGGGGGAAAACAATAAACACACAACACCCTGTTCAAGGGTATGGGTGGAATTTTCACATAATACTCAAAGACTTTCTACAGAAAGGCACAAACCACCTACCTCGGGGTTAGGAGATCAATATAATTCAACCAAAAGGCTTGAATCTCCTTATAACATCATATATCTATGAAAATGTATAAAATGTTCAACCCACGATGACATAGAAAATAAGATTAATTGGAAAACGAATCTCTAGGAGAAGGAAGAGCTTACCGCTGCGATTCCAACACAATCGATGGTGGTCTATTCGGAGAATGGATGGAGGATCAAGGGTTCATTGAATATCTAAGGCTGTATGGACTCTCTCGGATGAATGGAACCTAAAATATGTTGGTTCTGTCCGTCAGACATGACCCTGGTGCATTTAATGAGAAAAACAAAATACACGACATGTACTTTTAGAGTACACGACCTGTACTCTTCTTTTCCGTACTCCTATTTAAGTGGCCTCCAAACACCCATAAACGGTTGTGTGTGTGGCCCCTACACGGCCAACACATGGCCTTCAGTGGAAAGGAAGTACATGGTGTTTACTCGTAAAGTACAAGGCATGTACTTTAAAAATTTCCAGAAACTCCTATTTTCTCAAAAACTATAGAAAGAGTAAAAACATACCTGAAAAGAAGGTCCAGGTTCTTACAAAAATAATTAAGTTTTTGTTATTATTATTTTTATAAATATTATTATTTTTGTTGTTTTTAACTTTTTAATTATTTTATTTTCATTCTTATTGTTATCAATAATTTTTATTATTTTCATGAGTTTTCATTGAGTTTTTTTGGGTTCTATTATTCTTATTTCATTTTTTTCTCTTTTTATTCTCCCCCCCTTCTCCTCCCTCATGTCACATCTCTCCTCCCATATACATGTGTGTTTTCCAATTCCCATGGTTGGCACCCCTTCCGCCCCTTTCCCTTCTCACCTTCTAGCAGCCCTAATCCCGATGACCTCTCCCCATCACGCATTGCTCCCCTGCACGCAGCCCTCCACCTATCGGCCACCTTCCATGTGGGGCTCACTGACCCCCCTTCATCCATCTGGTGAACCCCCCACACCCCTCATGCAACCTACTTCTGGCACACCAAACCCTCAAGAATCCCACCTCTGAAAACAACTATCTTGTCAGCTTCCTCCTCCTCTGGTTACTCCCCCTATGGTAAAATTTTATTCCTCCTTATAGGGTTTCGGTTTAAAAATATGTTTGTTCACGGTCTAATTTTGATGTTTTTGGTTTGAACTCTTGTTTTAGGGTCCAATGAGTTTGTTTGAGGTATGGATAGTGTTCTATTGGAGTTTCACACCAAATTTTGTAGTTTCTACAATGAGGTAGGTAGCTTCGTGTACAAACCTTATTTAATGAACTAATTTTCTAGTTTATTTAATTTAGCATGTTCTTTAATTAGTTTTTTGGGTGTGAATTGTGTTTATTTGATGAATCTTTTTACTTGATTAAATTATTTTGGTATGTTATATGATTAATTAATTTGGTGTGAAATTACTTTTTAAAGAAGTTTAATATGCGTTTGATATTTTATAGCATTGTTATATATAATGTGGTGTTCTTTTTAGGAAACCCCATATTGTGTTATTTAATGGAGTTTTATGAATTTTAAAATCAGTATATTCAACTGTGTAAGTGGTGGAAATTGTGTTTTGATGTGGCACGGTTTTTTGTTTGGTTAAAAAATAATATTTGAGTGGGTTTTTGTGTTTTAAGGTATGCAATGTTTCTACAAATTATTTAATAATTTTTCATAGTGGTTTATTTAATTGGAAAATAGTTTATTTAATAGTGTCAATGGTTTATTTAATTATGAAAGTGGTGATAATTTAGTTTGGGAAGATGTTTGTGTGTGTGTTTGGGTTTAAATAGTATTTTTTTGTAAATTTTTGTGGTACTAATTTTCAATTGTTTCGAAATTCTTTTATTGATTTATTAAATTATATGTGTAGTGTGTGGTCCCTGATTTGTGGTTTTAAGTCACCATTCCAAGGGTGACTCTCATGTTTGTGTGTAAGTAAGTAAATATATACATGTATATTCCCTCATTACATGTATATTCATTTGTGGAATTGAATGTACATGTATGGGGCTAGGTGTTCCTATCTGTATATATAAAAAATGAATACATAGGTGAGTAGAGAATGGTATATGTGTATAAGAATAGCTGTAAGGATCCCCTTACACATACTCACGGGCCATAAAGATGTGTTCATAGGGTCTATGTGTCCTTACATGTATGTGAAATCGCATATGCTTAGTGGGGGAGTAGTAGATTTTAGTTAGAAATTGCCAAGAGCCGAAGTGGATAGCTTGTTCCACCCTGAGGTAGGTTACTATGCCCAGACCTTTAATTAGAATTTTCATTACTACTTGGTATTCCTTTAAAAGTGTTTCTTCTTCCTTTATATGAAAAGAATATGCAATGTATATATATATTTTAATAAATAAATCTATGTGGTTATTGAAAAGTTGTTTCATAGACATTTTGAATTTGAAATGGGTATTTCCAATGATGTGTTGTCTTTCAGAAGGTTTTGTTATAAATGTCTAGTGTCATGTTTTTATTACAAAGTGATTTCAAAAATGGTTTTTGATGTGAATTCAAGGAAAAATGGGGTTTTGAATTTCTTAAATAGGTTTCTTCATTTTAAGTGTGGTATTAAGCTTTCTTTGAACATGTAGTACCATGGTTGTTTAGTTATTATTTCTAACTATTTTGGAGACTTAAAAAGGTTGGGTAATTCTATGTCTAAAATGAAAAGTGTTCATCATATGTGATTAATCCAATATGGCACTTTAATAATGATCTCTAAAAAAGTAAAACCCCTCTTATGGATTTACCTCTTGATTTAGAAAAATAATGTGTTTGTTAAATGTATGAATTGTTATATGGTCCTAGTGAATAGGCATATGCAATGATGTGTGCTTTTGAAAAAAAAGGACACACATAAGGGGGGAGGTCGGTGGTGAAAACTGGAAAGTTACTAGATAAATAATGTGATGTGTGTGTGTGTCTTTACATGTTGATAAAACTGACCACCATGTGAAATAGATCACATAGAAAACTTGGGTATCTATGTTGGTAGACTAGGACTAGTACGCTAGAAGATAAGAAAGTGGTTTGTCTCGGTTTCTTCCAGTAGGATTGATGCTATAACATTGACTAAACATTGTGATGATAGGACACCACTTGGTTATGGTTTTATTCCCTACTATTGGCTCATGCACGAGAACATAGATCGTTGTGGTTCCTATGACTTGTTTACACAAAGGTATGATGTCTCTAGGGTCCCACATGTCCTAGTTACCAATAGGTATTTCCCATGGTTCTCGTTTGTGACATGATTCTTGTAAAATGATTTTCATTTGAGTTGTTTCATGATTGTTCCCCCTTTCATGAAAACCATATTTTAATTTAAATTGCTTCCCATTTCATTTTTAAATGTCAATGCATTCGTGGATTCTATTTTGAAAATGCTGTGGGAGAGAAATGTTTTACTTAAAAATGTAAACCATTTACTTGATTTTGAAAATAATGATAAACAATATTTTAATGGGTCTTATTTTCGAACTATCATGTTTTGGGTTTCTTTTTAAAGGTATGTGGATAGGGTGTTGTTAGTCCTTGGATTTCATACTAACCACCACGGATCTTATGCCTAATTTAATTTCTAGTTTCAAGTTCTAGTCTTGGATCTCTCTTAGACGAGTGTGGTTCTATGTTTGGTGGTGACCCATGGGGTAACATAGAGGTTTTTCTAGCTAGTTATCTTTATTTTATCTTCTGTTTATAGAGTGTTTTTTTTAATTTATATTATGTTATTTGCCTTGTGTTTATGGTCCAAACAATTCCCTACTATCTCACTTTGATTCTCGACACTAGTTTCCAGCCTGTGGGGATCCGGAACGCCCTTCGGGCCATGTCAGGAACCGACTCAGGTGACAGGTATAGGGTTGACCTAGTTTGGTTCCTCAAAAAATGGTTTTAGAGAGGGATAACTTATGTCTTTTGGGGATGTATGATAGTTTGGAGTTAGGATTGTTAGAATCCAAGTGGTTAATTGAGGCAGGTTCTCGATCACCACTTATTCGGAATGATACTTGAATTGATAGGGTGGTCCAGGATAGTATTTCCTCAGACTCTGTACTTAGATCTCGATTTTTTCAAGGTCCTTATTCTTATTTGGAGTTTTCTGGATGGTATTGAATTTTTGTAGTCATTCTTGAGGGGTGCATGGTTGCTGTGAATGGACTGGAAATCCATGTGTAGACCATGAAATTGCCTTTGATGAATTCTTATGTGTTCACACATTTAGTACACAGTCAGCCAAACCGTGTGACCAAGACGTGTGTATCAGTTGTTTATTTTATTATTTTGAATCTTGATTTATCAAGTGAATTTTTTTCTTTGGGATGTTCTTGGTGTGGGTTTTAGTTGGTTTGGGATTTTTTTCTCAAGTTTTAAAATTTATTATTAGTCTATTAAAATTTGATTTCCAAAATGAAAATTTTGGATTGTTTGAAAATTAAATGAGTTTTTTTGAAGATGGATGTTATTTTGGGAAATGATTTTGGATCTCTTAAAGCTTTTGTAAATCGTAAATCCAAAGTAGATTTGGAAAATGTTTTTGATATTTAGAAATTATTGTGAAGTGTAAAACAAATGTCTCTTGTAAATGAGAATTTGAAAAAGATTTTTTTGACCTTTTGTTTTCCTTATTGGATAGTGTACCCCCCCCCCCCATAAAGATTTAAGTAATGATTAAAGTGTGACCACAAGTGATTAACCATTGGAAAATCCTCCAATTGATAAATAGAATAACATCCTTCTTGAGATTTGAAGATTGAGTCTACCCCTATTCTATTTTTATTAAGATAACCCTCTCGTAGTGGGAGAGTGGATGTGGGAAGATGAAAGAGATGTTGGTTCTAGAGTTACTTGAGTCACCAGTGGTGAAGTCCGACATCAGTGTGTATAAGTCCCTATCTGGAAGTGGTGGAATAAATTCTAGTGATGAAATGTGGAAGCATTCTTGAGTTTTTTATGACGGATTCTATTTTAAAGGGGCCTTCGAATCTTTCATTGTTTTCATTTAAAAAATGGTTCATTTTAGGCCACCAGTGTAAAAAATCTTGTTGTAAGAGAATGTTATGGTTGCTTGCAGTAATCTCATGTTGTTTGGGACTCGGTTCAATGTCCCACTCCTTGAAATGTCTCTGTCAGATTCAAGGTTCATGTTTGGTGGTGTCTTTTTTTGTGATCGCTTTCAGGGGAAAAGGTGGATGTTGTGGAACCTTTCGAGGGATTTTTCATAAATGAAAGTTTGTTTCTCTGAAAAGAATTTATGATTTTTTTATTTTGAGTTAATGTGTCTTCCATGTGTTATTTATTCTCTAGATTATTGTTTAGAGTGAAATGGGTAGTGCATATGCATCTTCTAGGTCACTGTATTAGTGAAGGTGTCATGTTAGAGTGAAGTGGGTTTTGGAGTGTGTTATGTACTGATGGTTCTGTCAGATAGGTGGTGTGGTTGCTTGTGGAACCAGAAGGAGAAGTTTTGATTTGGGGTTCTTCAATGCCTAACTACGAAGCAGGAGATGCATCAATCATCAGAGCTCCAGCCATAGGTCATGGAGTGAATCTAGCACGCGGTCAGAAGAACCCCAATGGTGAGAAAGGTTTGGATTTGATTTATGTTCTTGGTGTGGGATATGGATATGGTTTAAGTCTCTGGTGTTTTTTATTTTAATTTTTTATGTTCTACGGAAGGAGGTGGGAGGACCTTGTTTCCACATTATGACCCATTTGGGTGTAAGAGTTTATCATTGGTTATAAAAAGGTATATTTATTTTTTTTCTTATAATTACAATGGTAGTGTTCCACCAAATGTCAGTTTTATTTTAATTCCCCTTGCGTGGACCGCACTTATAAATCAAGAGTAGTTGGATTTGTGTTCTTTCGAGGGGAAATAAACCATTGGGATGTATTAGTGGTGGTCTTTTTTGTCCATTTGGATGGATCCCTTCCCTCCCCTTTCCTCATGGTGGGGGTTCTTTGTCCGTACAGAGAAGCACTCTTGTTGAATAATCTGGCCATTTTTTTGTGGTGGGGATAGCCTTCATGGGCCTCACGGAATGTTCCACTGAAATGAAATGTTGTTAGCCTATTCCTTATGGCAGAGAGTCTGTTAGTGCCTCCCCATGTTAGTGTCTTAGTCCCACCTTTGGTGTAGGCTGTTTTTCTGGTGGGGAGTCTGTTCGGGCCTCCCTATGTTAGTGATTAGGATTCGTTGTTTGTTTCAAGAGGACTGTTTGAGTTTCTCGAGAGCGTCCAAAGTGTTTTGTCGATATTTAATGTTTCATTGTGAGAGTTTCTATCTTTTCATTATCAACTGGAGGAGTCTTGACTTTTGTGGGTGGGCATCACTTGGTGAGGATTACTTTTTGAGTCTCCTTCATTTGATTTGTATATCTCTTCCTTTGTTGATAGTGTTCTGGATTTTCCTTTTTTTTTCCTCATTAGAAATCCCCTTGGACTTTGAATGGGTATTGATTTATTCATTGGGGTTAAGCCTTATTGTGGATTTATAGTGGTAGAAAACATTATGGTGCGGAAAATTTTCACACACTGGTTCTTAAATAACTTTATTTTATTATTTCATCTAGGATTGAATACTTTTGTCGAGGTTTGGGATGAGTCCTAGTTGGAATTCAGTGTTTTGATGATAAATGGATGTTTTGGGATTGATAGAATCTGGCACATGAGCAGAGACTAATTGAGACCGTGCATCTTCCCCCAGGTCACCATGTGGCCTGCCCAGCATTCAAAATAAATAAATAAATAAATTAGTTAATAAGATACATAATAAAATGAAACTAAGAATTGTTTTAGTAATAACAATAAAATTATTATTATTATTTTGGAATATTATTATTTTCATTATTATTTCTAAAATAATAATAAATTTTTAGTTATTATTAATATTATTAATAACATTATTTTTATTCTAATTTTTATTACTAATTTTTATTATTTTTATTGATTTGATATTGAGTTTTTTTAGAGTTCTATTTTTTCCTTTCTTTTCTTTTCTGTTTTTTTCTATATTATCCCTCTCCAACCACTCATCACACTTATCCTCCCTTGTGTATGTGTTCTTCCCTATTCTAATGGTCGGATCCCCTTCCTCCCCTTGCCCTTCTCACCTTCTAGCGGCCCAACTCCTAGAAACCTCTCCCCATCACATCATTCTCAACTACACGCAGCCCTCTACCCACCAGCCTCCTTCCCTTGATGACTCATCAACCTCCCTTCATCCATCTGGACCAGCCCCCCCTCACCCCCACCCTCATGCAACCTGCTTCCGGCACACTAAACTAGCCGGCCTCCCTCCTCCGGAGACCGTGATCTCACCGGCCTCCTCCTCCTCCAGTGACTCCCCCTTAGGTAGGATTCTATTCCTTATTATAGGGTTTTGGTTTAAGGTTCCATTTCTTCAAGGCCCAATTTTTATTTTTTGGTTCGAACTCTTGTTTTAGGGTACAATTGAGTTTCTTTGAGGTGCAGATTGGGTCTGATTGAAGTTTCCCACCAAATTTTAGAGTTTCTACACTGATTTAGGTACTTTCATGTACAAACATTGTTTGATGAAATAATTTTCTTTTTTAATTAAATTATTATTATATTTAATTAATTTTTTGGCTGCGAATTGTGTTTATTTGATGAATTTTTTTACTTGCTTAAAAAATTTTGGGGTGTTCTGTGATTAATTTTTTCAGCGTGAATTTTTTTTAAAGAAGTTTAGTATGTGTTTGATATTTTATAGTATGTTTGTATGTAATGGGGTGTGTTTTTGAGGAAAACCCATATTGTGTTATTTAGGGGTGTTTTGTGAATTTTTCAATTAGTCTATTCAACTTTATAAGTAGTGTAAATTATGTTTTAATGTGGTGTGGTTGTGTGCTTGGTTATAAAATAATATTTGAGTAGGTTTTTTGTTTTAATCCATGCATTGTTTATGGAAATTGTTTAATAATTTTTCTTATTGGTTTATTTAATTTTTAAAATAGTTTATTTAACAATGCAAATAGTTTATTTAATTATTAAAGTGGTGAAAATTTAGGTTGGAAATAGTTTTAGTGCAATTTTGAATTTAAAGAGTGCTTTGTGGTAAATTTTTTTGGTGCTAATTTTGAAGAGTTTCATAAATTTTTTTATGGATTTAATAAATTATACGTGTAGTGTGTGGTCCCTACATTGTGGTTTTGAGTCACCAATCCAAGGGAGACTCATATGAGTGTGCATAGGTCAGTAAATATATACATTTAGGTTCTCCCGTTACATGTATATTCATCCATGGCATTGAATGTACATGTATGGGGCTAAGTGTTCCTATGTGTATATATAAAAATTCATATGCAAGTGAGTGGAGACAGGTATATGCATATAATTATGTTGGTAAGGATCTCCTTGCCCATGCTCATGGGCCATGGGGATGTGTTAATAGGGGATAGGTGTCCTTACATGTATGTGAAAGTGCATATTCTTAATGGGGGATAAGCAACGTTTTGTAAGAAATCAACAAGATCTAAAGTGGACAGCTTGTTTCCACCCTGAGATAACTTACCTATACTTGAACCATTAATTATAATTCTTATTAATACTTGGTATTCTCTTAAAAGTGTGTCTTCTACCTTTATATGAATTTAATATGCAATTTATATATATATGTGTGTGTTTATGAATAAATGGTTGTGGTTATGGAAAAGTGGGTTCTTAGATTTCTTTCATGCGAAATGGATATTTCCAAAGATGTGTGTTTTTTAGCCGGGTTTGTTATAAAATTTTAGTGGCATATTTGTTTTTCCAAAGTGATTTTGAAAATGGGTTTTGGTGGGAATTAATGGAAAAATGGTGGTTGGATTTTCTTAAAAGGGTTACTTCATTTTTAGTGAGGTATTAAGATTTCTTTAAACCTGTATTACCTTCATTGTTTAGTTAATCTTTTGAACTATTTTGGAGACTTAAAAATGTAGGGTGATTATTTTTCTAAAATGAAAAGTGTTCCTCATAAGTGATTAATCTAGTTTTCTACATTAAGAATTATTTATGAAAAAGGTAAACCCCTCTTAAGGCTTTCCCACTTTCTTTAAAAAAATTATATGTATGTTAAATGTATGAATTGTTATATGTTCCTAGTGAAGAGGCTTGTGCAATGATGTGGGTATTGAAAAAAAGGGACACGTTTAAGGGGGGAGGTCGGAGGTAAAAACTAGAAAGTTTTTAGATAAGTAATGTGTTATGTGTGTGTCTTTACTTTTTGATAAAACTCACCACCATTTGAAATAGAGCACAAGGGAAACCTAGGTGTGGACATACTAGGACTAGTATGCTAGAAGATATTGAAGTGGTTCATCCTAGTTTCTTTTAGCAGGATTGATGCTACAACACTAACTAAACATTATTATGATTGGAGACCACTATGTTATGGGGGTTTTCTTTACTAGTGGTTTGTGCATGAGAACGTATATCATTGTGGTTTCTATGACACATTTACACCAAGGTACGAGGTCTCTAGAGTCCCACTTGTGCTAGTTACCTATAGGGTTTTCACATGGTTCACATTAGAGACTTGATTCTTGTGATGTTATTTTCATTTCAGTTGTTTCATTCTTGTTCCCCCTTTCATAAAAACCATATTTTAATTTAAATTAATTCCTGTTTAATTTTGAAATGTCAATGAATGATTGGATTCTATTTTAAAAATGTAGTGGAAGAGAAAGTTTTTTCTTAAAAATGTAACCCTGTTACATGATTTTAAAAAGAATGAAAAAAATATTTTAATAGGTCCTATTTTCAAACTATCATGTTTTGGGTTTCTTTTTAAAGGTAATGGAATATGGCGTTGTTATTCCTTGGTTTTCCTACTGAGCACCTTAGTCCTCACACCTAATTAAATTTTTAGTTTCGGGTTCTAGTCTTTTATCGGTCTTGGGAGAGCATGGTTCTATGTTTCTTGGTGACCCATTGGGTAACTTGAAGGTATCTCTAGCTGTTTATGTTTATTTTATCTTCTACTACTAGTGTTGTTTTTTTCAGTTTATATTCAGTTATCTGTCTTTTTTATTGGGAAAACCTTTCCCAACTGTCTCACTTTGATGCACGACACTAGGTGTCAGCTTTTGGGGATTGGGAATGTCCTTCAGGCCATGTCGCGAACTAGCTCAGGTGGTCGGTACATGGTTGACCTAGGTTGGTTCATAAAAATTATTATATTATTAATTTCTTCCCTTGTTTATTTTATATTGATTTCTCTTCCACCATTAGAGGTTCTGATTTGAGTCTGTTGAGTCTTTAAATTCCCCTATATGTTATATTTATTTACATGGACTAGTATTGTATCTTTCCCATAGGTTATATCCTCCCCACTACACCACTTTACACCACCACTGCTAATCAGAAGCCTTTGGAATTCAGGGAGGTGTTTCTAAGGCCAGTGTCACCCAGACCAATAGCACTATTCGGGTGGATAATTGGGTTGGGAATGCTACATAAGAGTTAATTTAACCTTATTAAACCTATAAATAGGATCAGAGCTTCCAATTATTTTGTATTTATGAAAACATTCTTGAAATGATGTTTGTACAAATCGTATTGACTATCGCTATCTAATCATTATATATGATGTGTTATTTTTATTTTTCGGTTTCATATCACATTAGACAATATAAGATATCATATTTCATGATATATTTTAAATTTTTATGATTTCACTAGTCATAACATATTATTTAGGTATATTGTAAAACATGATTCTACTGCAGTAAGTTAAAAAACATAGCGTCATATCGTAAATAGGATATGATATATATCATTAAAAATGATCTCCAGAAAATAAGATGTTATATCATAACTGGCTCTTATCTATTATAAAAAATTATAGATAAAGGAGTGTATCACTGGTTATGATATAACATCAATCGCATAATATGATTCGAGTCAAAAAAATTATTTTTGTTTATAATAAACTATGAATTGATTTTATTATTTATAAATAATTATTAAAGGTATTTATGGGATATTTATTACTTTATAATGTTTTTTAAATTAATAAATTATAGAATTTATAATTAATTAATAGATGTTTATGAAACATTTATTAATAAATATTCCTTAAATATTAAATGTTAATGTCATAAATTCCTTTTATAAATTTTTTATGGATTTTCCTAGGGATTATGAATAAATTTATTATTTAGTAATACATAAGGTTAATTTATAAAGTGTTTATAAATTACAAAATAAGGAATATTATAAATTTTTTATATTTAATTAAATTATGAAATGTTCATAATTAATAATTTTACGTTTTAAATTTGAAAGTTCCTTAATATGAAATTATTTAAACCTCATGAAAAATGTTTTAATTCTAGATATGATCATGGTTTAATAATGTTTAAATATTTGATAATTAATATTTTTTAAATAGTTTACATAATGGAAATATACAATGATTATAATTCATAGAAAGATAATATATTTAAAACAAAGTTCCATATAATGGATAATATGAAATGTTTATATTTTTAATTGAGTATAAAAAGTTTTTATTCATGATTGTAGTATGAAAATAAAATAGAAAGCTGAAATTATAAGGTTTTAATGATTATCTTTTCATTTATGAATTGTTCATAGATATTTATCTCATGTTTAAATATTTGTAGTGTTCAATTGTTTAAAGCTTATTCCCTAATTTATACATTAGTATAAATTGTTTATATTATGAATATGTATATGTGTTAGTTTTTATGATAAATTTCTTCTTATAAAATTTTCAAGCTTTGAATAACAAGATTGGTATGTTAACATAATATTTAGATTACATTTACCTTGAACTTTGTTTATATTTGAATTTATTACCTTAAATTTATTTATTGAATATTTTTATACATATTATGTATTATGGTTATGATGAATTGGATTCTCACTTGAGTAATGGATCCTCGATTAGAGAGACTTTGGGTCATACTTCCCACTATCTTAAAGGCTTATTCATTGTTTCATAAATGTGGGTGTTGGCTATCTGTGGTTTTGGGATTAATCATGTTTATATTTTCAATCTCATATAATTATAAACATTTATATGAATAGATCATGAACCTTATTCATGAGAAGTATTTGGAAATGTTTAAATGTGTATGATTTCAATATTTGGATGTGTAACAAAAACTATGGTTTCTCTACGAAGTTACAAATCAATATAGTTTGAACATATTTATTTGGTTGTGGGTATTGGATTCCATAACAAAATATTTAGAATCATTCTTATATAAATGGAATAACATGAGATAAGATGGTGATATCAAATCTCATTCAAATACTAATTATTATATTACTCCAAAATAATCACTTTTAAAGACCTCAATCATTTAGAACAGTGGGACCTAACAGTTAGGTTCCCATAAATTATCTTGTTAAATTCCATAAAGTGATGAAGTGGCCCTAAATATTATATTCCTTGTTCTTGGTTTTCTCTTTGGGATACACTAATATGGAAACCCTAACTGTTAATAAACCAGAGTAATAAAGTTTAGTACATATCCATGAATTGTATCATTTTTTTCTATGTGATGATTTGAAATATATCTAGTAATATTTTTTAATCCAAGAAGTGAGATGATGTGATATTTTAACACCTAGTGATCCTGAAATTCATATTTTAAAAATAAACAATATATTATTATCATGCATGTGTGGTTTTATTGAATAGGTGTAATAAATCCTAAATTGAATGTCATATTGGAAATCAGAGTCGTTCATTATGTTCAAAATGCGGTCTTGCTCCTAGGTGTCATATAACCTTTTTTGGTTTTGCGTGTATGTCAAAAAATTTACACGGACAATAAAAAATAAAATAAAAATATATTATTAATTTTATTTTTTTGATGTAGCTACCTAAATACATTCTATATAAATAACCCAAATGGGTATATCTTAGGTTTAGAAACCTAACCTTGGAGATATAGAAGGGAGAATTTGGAGACATGTTGGTTGATGAAATTGGATTAGAGGATCAGATCGGTATCGCACGGATCATCTACACCAATTGAGATCATGGATCTCACCAATTATGGCAATGCAGAATCATTCTTCATCGGTGATCAATCCAAAATCTAGGTAGTATGTTAGATTTATATGGATTTATCCCATTTATTTATTGCATGTATAATATGTACCAATTAATAAAACTATAATTTATTCATGCATCGATGGTTGAATTATTTTATAGTTGATTTGTTTTTTCATTGTTGATTATTCCTATTCATTCATTTATTCTACAAAAATGGATCAAAACCAAAATGAAAAAAGGAAGAGTTTCACTCCTCATGTTTATGTTTTAGGGTTTTCTCTTATGTTTCTTCACACATTCATATCAAGAAATTTTTTGGCCCATGGTACGAAAAATACCGAGTATCTAATTATTGTGACACCATTATATGGTGAAACCGATCTCTAAGGTAAGTGTGGTTTGGATCAGACTATTGTTCCTTGTTCTCCCTGGTTTTATGTGCGGCGACAATGGTGTGTCTCCTTAGAATTATTTCTAAGAAGATAATAGCCTAGATCCCAACGATCGGTGATAGTAAGGGTCAGTTGAACCTTATTCTATGATTCCCTACTAGACTTTTATCAGTGGTGGAATGTAAGGATGATGTGGATGAAGAACTATGAGTTTCTATAAAATCCATGTTACATGTCATGTAATCCCTAATTACACAATGTGTGGGGGCCTGGATGCCATGCTAGGATTTTGACATAAGAGATAAGGATCACATGTTGTGTGGTACCTACCACATGTCATGTGACCCCTAGATAGTGGCATGTAATTTATCTCAGTGGATACATGGACATGGGTTTAGTTCATGGGATAATTCGTGTACTCAGACATAGCCAAGGTACATGAGCTAATCCATGAACTTGGACATGACCATGTGTGTATAGGAATGACCCAAGGTACACAGGTACGTCTGGATTTAGAGACACACACTATGTATTCTATTTACACATTGTGTACATCCATAGAGATGGCCTGGATCCCATCATCTCTTCAGTATAGACACGTTTTAGTTTATTTTGATGTCTTTTATCTTTCCCATGAGGTTAAAGTTCATGATTACATCCTCGATATCATATTGTGATCCCCTATATGAGTGAAGTATTGGATAGAGTTTAGTGCATGTCTCTATGGGATGAGAGTGGAATCCAGTATTATTACTAGGTGGGGTTCATGGTATTGGATAGACCACTACGAACAAGTTGTTAATTCAATATCTAGCAGGCATATCCAGTGTGGTTTTTGGCATCCCCCAGTGTTGTTGGGTGTGATCCCCTACCTAGGTGATTATATATTTTGAGATCCACTAAGTACTTCTTAGGTAGGGACCAATGATCAAAACATATTCGATGAGTGTCACCAGGGATTACATGGATCATTGAGTGAGTACTACCAGAACAACAGTTACCTAGAAGTATAAAGTACTATCTTTTGGATAAAAGCATTCATTGAGACCACTTGTGACCGATTTTCTATTAACATTATATATAGGATTTTTATTATCATATTACTATTATGATATAGCTACTCTTGATGATTTATGTTTAGTGATTTTGGGGTGTCCTTTTGGATATTGTTATACTCACCCCTGCATAGTCTATGCCCACATGTTTCACATCTTACAAATACAATGACCAATTTGATGGTGTCCTAGAATGATATGAAGATTGTGGATCATATTTGGGATAGAAAAATAGAGGATGTTTTTAGGTGGTTTCATTTGATTTTACTCCCCTCCTTCTACTTAGTTGTAATATCTATTGTTTTGGTTGGGATTGTATTTGGATCCTTTATCACTTTTCCTTCTTTTTTATACTCTAATGTGGGATAGATTTTGTGCATGAATTTATGGTACCATGTAAGGACCTGACCCTAGTTGCCCAGAGACGATGCCTTGTTTGATTACCTTGGAACACATACAAGGAATGTGAATCCCTAAGGACCGAGTAGTTTAGTATTATTTGAAACAAGATACATACATAATTTCATCAATACAGCTTGAAATAAAAAACAACATAGAAACTCCTTAGACAACTTCCTTAACTCCTAGGTTATTTTAGCATGTCATTCATAATTGAATTACTCTTGCCCTGAAAAAATGAAACATAATAAAGGGTGATCTCAAACGATCAGTAAGAGTATGAAATATATAAGAAGATAATATAAACATTAGACATGGTGAATAATTGAAAACAAATGCCTTTAATAATAAATGTGAACACATTATGGTAGGAAAATGAGTTGAGTAAATAATGCCATAATAAAAAATAATAATGGGTATTCTACTAATCGAATAACCACATGGAATATGAATATCTGAACTCCTAATGATGGAATGCATAATGCCGGACATTCTGGAACATTTAGTCAAGGCCTTGGGCAATACGTCTAATGATTAAGGCCTCAGCCAAAATCCATATCACGTTGGGAAAGGCCTCGGCCAATTCCACATCTATTTGTCTCATGACACCTACCAATGCATGGAGGGGCTATATAGGGACCCACCCATCACATAATAAGTCCAATGCATTCCTCATATGAGCGGGGATCGACATAAACAACATATAAATTCATATTGAAACTATCATATCAAATGTAACTAACTTTCCCCAATCATAAAACATAAAACACTAACCATTCAGAATAATATGGTGAATGGTTTTAGGAAAGATCAACCACAATAGAGTTAGTCATAGACCATTAAATAAAATATGGTAGATAAATTCATAGATGATTAAATCCAATAATACCATGGATTCAACAAGAGTGTTTAATTTGATGAAAACACTCTTATAAAATCATTAAGCAATTCTTAAGATAATTACTCATTTATATTGAATAGAAGAGTTCTTTTGGAAAAGTCATTGTATAAAACTAGAAGTGAATCAACATAGTATTTTCAAAATAAAATTAGTGTTTTTATAAGGATAATGGTTCCCAAAAAATATATTATAGAGTTCCCTTGAAAATAGATAAGAATTTGAGAAATTCCGTTGAATCGGGCTTGTATTTTGGAAATAGTTTTGAATGTTTCTTTTAAAACGTCTAACTATATATAAAATAAGGAAGGATTATGGTTTGTGTACATATATATAATACTCACACAGAATTTATGAGGATTAAATAACAATAAATAATAATTTCATTGAGGAAATTAGACAATAAAAGTAACCTGAATGAAAATGGAAGTTCCGGTGAAAAACTCTTACCTTAACTCCAAACGTGTTCCGCTCATGTAATTAAGATCCTGGAATATGAAATTATACTATTAATAAATTACTTTATAACCTATTAGACATGTATTTAGTTTACCATAATTCTGGTTAGTTCATTTATGTATTTATTGACAAGTTATTGTATTGAATTTCGTCATTCTAGAGTGTCCGTTTCTCTTATTTTCATATTCGGTTAACTTGTTTTCCAGTAATGAAGTGGAATGGATGTAAATCTATAGAATTAAAATTGTATATTATTTATTAACACAAATAGATGTTATTTTTCATTTATATAACTTTTTTACAAGGAACGAGGATGAATTGTCATATAGAACTTTAATGATAATTGTTTCGGTTAATTTGTGGGTTTTGATTACAACGAACTCATTTTTCTTTATAACCTAACACCATTTGAAAAAAGGGATTGCATAATATTAAATAGGTTATATTATATATAATAATATATTTCAACCATAACAATAATGGTTTCATGACCATAATTTATAATGATAAAAGAAATCGAAAGTCCATCGTCCTTGAATGTGTAAAATTGTCACATCTCGAATGGTGTTCTTTCTACTAGTATAAAAGAAGGTAAAAAGGGGGAGACGATGATAACTTATTCCACTATCATGAAAACATTCCAGTACATATAAGGTACTGGAGTCATCACAAAATTTGGATAAAGAGAGGTAATAGAAAAAAAATAAAAGAAATGATCTTGAAAGAAAAGACAAGGAATTGAAAAGAGGAATTTACCGCTTGAACCAAACTTCCTTGAGAACCTCATTAATGGAGAGGTTTTGGTATTTTAAGGAGACCAAATCTTTCTGGACGTGTGAGAGGAGTTTGGGAGGGTATTTGGCCAGAATTTGGATAAGGCACAAGGCTATAGAGGAGTTATTGGAAGAGGGGGTGAGAGGGGGTTTTTATAGTGGAGGAGAGAGGGGATTTCTTAATATAAAACTTATTAGTTTATTATTTTTTCACAAGATAAGTAATAGTAAGTATTCCATGAGAAAGAATAGTAATTTTATCTTGTGAATTCGGATTAATGGTGGTGACATCATCCATGATGCTAGGAATAGTCTATTTAGCTTATAATGTATATAGACGATAAATTACCGTATTTTACTATTCATCAAACAATCAAGTATTTCAGAAAAATCCCAAAAATTCACCCTAACCATTTTTTGACGTGTAGAATCCAAAAATTAAGTCCAATTTTCAAAAATATTTTTCTAAATATTATTAATTTAATATTTAATTAAAATCATAATTTATTAGCAAAATCTAGTTTTAAAATAATCATTAACTTATTCTAAAATATAGGTATATCGTACTTTCAACTTGAATATTATTTATATATTATCATAGGTAAGGTTACTATTCATTCGGGTATATCACTATTCATAAGGGTATGTAACTATTCATAAGGGTAGGTTACTACTCTCCAAAAAATAAGTTTTTCTTATTGGACTCTAAATAACTTACTGATCGCGACTGTGTATGTCGGATTTTTGAAATTCACATCACAGAAGTGAAAAACTTATGTTTTAAGGGTCCCATATCACTTAGTAGTTAATGTGATTATGAAATATTTATAATAAAGTAATTTCCTTTAAAAAATATTGGGTCGTTACATTCTCCCCTCCATACAAAAATTTTTCCCTCGAAATTTCATTTACAATCTTGGCCAAGAACCGCTGGGGGTACTTCTCCTTCATTGATTCCTCTAGTTCCCAAGTTGCCTCTTCATACTTATCGTTTCTCCAAATTACCTTGACCAGATGAGTAGTCTTTTTGCGTAGAACTTTGTCTCTATGATCCAAAATTTTCACCAGCTGCTCCTCATATGAAAGATGATCCTCCAACTGTACCACCTCTGAAGAGAGTACATGTGAAGGGTCTGGTATGTACATCCTTAAGAGGGATACATGAAAGACATCATGTACCTTCAACAAGGTTGGTGGAAGTGCCAGTCGATATGCCACAGCTCCGACTCGATCAAGGATCTCGAAGGGGCCGATATACCTGGGACTCAGCTTTCCTTTCTTCCCAAACCGCATGACCTTATTCCATGGAGATATGCGTAGAAATACCAGGTCTCTTACTTTGAACTCCAGGTCTCATCGACGGTTATCTGCATAACTCTTCGGTCAACTTTGGGCTGCCTTGATATGATGCTGAATGGTTTTCACCTTCTCTTCCATTTCCTCAACCAATTCAGGTCCTAGCAGCTTTCGCTCACCGAATTCATCCCAACACGCCGGTGTTCTATACCTTTTCCCATAAAGGGCTTCATATGGTGCCATACGGATGCTCGAGTGGAAACTATGATTGTAGAAGAATTTAACTAGTGGAAGATGTTGGCCCCATCCTCCTTTGAATTCCATAGAACATTCCCTCAACATGTCTTCTAGTGTTTGAATAGTCCGCTCTAATTGGCCATCAGTTTGAGGATGATAGGCCGTACTGAAGTTTATTTTAGTGCTTAAATCATGTTGGAGAATTTTCTAGAACTTTGTGGTGAATCTAGGACCACGGTCGGTACAATAGAGAGTTGTACTCCATGCAGCCTTACCACTTATTTGATGTAAATCCGTGCAAGTTGATCCAATAAGAAGTTCTCTCGAATCTCTATGAAGTGAGATGTCTTTTTAAGACGATTTACAATGACCCATATAGCATTGTTTCCTCTAGATGTCCTTGGGAGTCTAGTGACAAAGTCCATGGTAATCTTCTCCCACTTGCATGATGGTATGGGTAGTGGTTTCATCATCCCCTTATACTTTTTCCTCTTAGTCTTCACTTGTTGACATACTAGGCACTTTGATGTTTATTCAGCAATATCCCATTTCATATTGTCCCACCAAAAGTCCACATTAATGAATGATTTAAATAAAATGAAAAGTTAAGGTAAAATATAAGACTTACACTTGTCTAAAGCCCATTGTATGGGTGGATTTCGAACCCTTATCACCTTATCCTCTAAATATATCATTGTGGGACCTTTAAAATCCGAAAATCATTTCATAATAATGTAACATTTCATGACTTTCCAAGAGTGCCCCTCCTCTCCTCTTATAAAAGGCCCCCACCACTACCACCTTATTCACACCTTCAAAGACATTTGGCTCAGCCAACCTTGGCCCAAATACTCTCTGAACATCCCTATATTACTCCTAGAAGCCTTACTTTCTTCAGAAGTCTTCCCAAGGAAGCCTTTGTCTCAAATCAAAAAGAGTTACCTGATTTTAAGGTAATGCCTTCCCTTCTATTCTTTTCTTTTATTTTTCTTCTACAACCCCTTAAACTCTTTTTATTCTTTTATTTTGTAACAACACCAGTATATTCAATATACTAGGATGTTTCTATGAAGGATTTTATTTACACTTACACACACTTCCATCTAATGGTTAAAGAACATACTGTTTATGTGGGTGGCGAATTACTGCCTCACGAAAGGAGGATTGTTCAATCTTCTTTTAACACCTCTCATGGTGGCCATTAAGATGTCACTATATTTATATATGAAATATATTATGTTTATTTTTTCCTTATTATTCTGTATTTTTCATTTATGCCATACCTTTATGATTTCCATTATGGGTAAACACGATAATTTCATTTTAGGGAGTGCGGACTACCGCCCACTCAAAGTGATTTGAATAGTTAATTCCATATGTGGGATGTATAAAGGATGAAGTAAATGATATTATATATGATATTATATTGGAATTATAATATACCTTTATATCATTATGATTTCATTCCATTAAATATGAAATAGAAATGAAAGTAGCATTCATGCGTACGTACGGCTTACCGTCTCCATGAATTGTGCATTTCATTTCTTACCTCTTAATGTTATGTAATATTATAAATGAATGTATATATTGGATATGTATGCTATATACAATATCTACATCATTAATATAATTCTGGATATAATGGATATTTTACCACATGAACAACTTGTAATTATAAGAAGTTTATTTTTTACTCAAGTACCAAAGATCGGCGAAACGACCGTTATTAACATAAATAAATACATTATGTTCATAACATGGTAATAAGTGATATAAAAAGAATAATGAACATGAAAAAGGTTCTTAATCAAGTATAAATTATCTCTAGTTTATTATTTATGAGATTAAAGAACGATCGATTCAAGTCGGACACAAGGTAAAGGGACTTCGTCTCAATCTCCTTTTATTGAGACATATTTTGTTTTATACACAACTTTATTTTATACAGTGTATAAACCCCTTTGACTCTTACTTTTATTCAAAAGGAATATTTTTTATACTAATCATTTTACTAAACGACAAAAGGGAATGTGTTTTTGTCGTATGTATGCGGTGACAACGAATTATCTGCTGTTGTGACCATTATTTGAGTTTCAGCTTCCTCTACAAGCCATAACTTTTTTTAAATGAAAAATAAATACAATGTTTTACTTTTCTTTTATTTTGGTATTGAAAATGGTTTTGAAAATTTCTTTATTATATCAATGTGTTGTATTGATACCGTTTGATTGAAATGTGGGAATGTTATGTTTCCTTTATGCATGTTTTATGTGATACGATTATGTTATGGTTTATGATATGTTTAAACCTTTTTGTAACGCCCCGACCCCAGCTACCCAGAGTCGGTGCATTACTTCGTAACATTGGCATGATCACAAGAAAGATCAAATCCCGAAAGACCGATTGGTTTAGTAGCCTTGGAAACACTAGATATAATCATAAAGTTTTACATTACATTTCAAAGTGAAAAACTACTACAACAACAAAGTCTTCATATCCACACTATTAACCCCTCATAATATCCCTGCAAGTCATTCATAATTTACTTCTTCACTACCTGGGAAAAATAAAACATAGAAAAGGGGTGAGCTCAAATGCCCAGTAAGGATAACAATATAGAGGAACATTCAAAATAATCATAAACATTTAAGGCAATGAATTACTAAAACAAAAGCCTTTTAAAATTGAACTTCAACATAGTATGGCAAAAGTAAAATGAAATAATGCCATTTACTTATTCACATGGATATTCTACTAATCGAATAATCACATGCAATATCAATAACCACTTTCATAATGTTGGAATGCATAATGCCAGACTATCATAACCACATAGTCAAGGCCTCGTGCCAAGACTACAAATAAGATTTTGCCAAGGCCTTGTGCCAAGACACTAGTTTGTCTCATGAGACCTACCGATGCATCGAGGAGCTATAGCGGGCTCCACCCGTCACTTATTAAGTCCAATGCATTCCCATATGAAAAGGTTTAAACATAACATAAACATTCGTATTAAAACTAGCATACGAAATGTCAATAATTTCACCATAAACTATGAATGGTATAAAAATAGCACATCCACAGTCAAACATATCACAAAACCTTCAATACAATATAGAAGTTTTGTATCATAATAAATCAACTTCAAATAATCTTAAAATCCATCAAAGGATGTTGACATAGATGAAATCAAAATTCTTTTTAAAGAAGTATCTCCTTTTATTTTGAAATCATTTAAGGTCCATATAAAATAAAACATTTTCTTTGAAAATATTCTTATAAGCTTGTATGGAAAGCTTCGACGATTTTATAACGGCGGAAAATAACCGCACCCGCTGTATAAGTTAAAAAAAACATTCTTACCTCAATTCTGTCGAAAAGGTTAAAAAGGACCTTGTTTTGAATACGACCGAAAGATTCCTTTATAAACCACTTATAAAAGTCAAAAAGGGTATAAATGACTTTAACTCATATTCTAGTAAATAGTAAAAATGTTTTGAAATGCATTTGTAATAAACATGGATGTGGATGATAAAGAGATCCCAGTAGATTATTACGTATAAACAACCTTGGATAATGAAGAGGTTGTAAAGTAAACCCTTACCTTGTACTTTTCCTTGGTTGGGGTAGGTTAACCTCCTGTATAATAGTGAAATAATTGTTACTAAATTATACAAGAATCATATACATTAATATGATATCATATATGATCTTTTAATATTGATTTGGTAATAATATCTTAGTATTATCGTCGTTTCGGGTGTTAACTTACTCATTTTCTTTATGTGTTTTGTTACATAAGTCATGTTTGTTGTATCTTATTCATATCCAGAATGATATCAAGTCCTTAAACATCATTTTTAAATCATTAAATGATAATTATACTTGAATGGATACGATGGAGAATGAATCTCATCGCGTTCGTGGAGACGGTAGTCCGTACGTACGCACGAACGCTATTTCCATTTAATTTTTATTTTAAAAGAATCGAATCCAAATGATACATAGGTATATTACTATTCCAGTATAATATAATATTTTATATATGTTACTTAAGTTCATTAACACCATCCTTTATACATTCCATGTGTGGTATGAACGAGTCATATCATTTTAAGGGGGCGGTAGTCCGCACTTCCTCAAATGAAATTATCGTATGTATATACAACATGAAACGAATAATGGTATGAAATAAAATGGAATTACAGAAGCTTATATATAAAATATATATCATTAATATCATATTTAATTACAGTGCCATCATAATGGCCACCATGAGAGGCGGTAAGATGTATTTGAACAATCATCGTTTCGTGAGGCGTTAGTTTTCCATCCACAGAAACATTATGTTCATCATCCATTAGATGGAGTTGTGTGTATGTGTAGTTTGAATACTTCTTATAACAACATCCTAGTATATTGAGGATACTGGTGTTGTTACAAAAGAAAGGAAATAAAAAGAGTTTGGGGGTTGAAGAAGCAAAATAAATGAAAATAATTTAAGAGAAATCGTTACCTTTAATTTAGGTAACTCACTTTGGTTGGAACCAAAGGACTTCTTGAAAAGCTTTCTGCCTAAGGGGAAGCTTCAAGGAGGAGGAGAGGGATGTGGGGAGCTTAGTTGGGCAGAGTTTGGACGAGCCAAGTGGCTTGAGAGGTGTGAGGAAATGAGAAGGTGGAGTGCCCTTTTTATAAGAGGGGTGAGGGGCACCATTGGAAAAGCTAGAAATATTAATTTATAATAAATTCATATTCGGTTTCCAATGGATCCAAAGTTGACTATTCAAATTTTGAGGTGGGTATGGGTCGAAAACAACTCATCCAATAGAATTTAGACAGGTTTGGGTACTTATATTAACCTTATCTTTAAGTATTAACTCTAAGTTAATTAGTTTCACTTTTACAACGTCTCTTTGTATTTTTATATAATATGGTTAATAAACTTACTATATACATCCAAGCGACCCCCAAGTGGTCCATTAATGATGAACCTATAATAATATAAGTTTCTTGGCCGAACCTTAGATTTTTAGGAATTTAATATCAATTAATAATATAATATTTGTTTTAAGAACTCTTTTATGTCAATTTTGACACTATTCAATAGTTGATTTTTGTGAAACTCATAACAGATTGATTACTTCGAACAAAGTCAATTAAATCAATCCTAATATATCATATTATCCTAGAAAATTAGTTTAATTCATTAAAAGTTTCATATTATATTTATTTGGGTATTCATAATATCAATTATTTTAATTTTTCACTATTATAGTAATTACTGCATCATCATTGTGTCATAAATACAAAAAATTATTTAATGTCTAAAAATTATAAATAAAATATAATTATGTAGGAAATCGTTTTATCTTTCTAATGAATATTTATAATCGAAAATACAACATGTATAACCCTATGTAAAAATTGTTCTTCTAAAAGATGTAAGCTTATGCCATTTTTATTTTTATTTTAACTTTATTAATATAATGTGTCCCTACCACATACAAGTGGCTCCAAGGGGTCCCCAAATTGACCCAAGGATGCCCATGGTCGGGTATGTGTCCACCAATAAGGTTAGGACACGTTTTAGGGTAATTTTGTATTATTATAATATTATTTTTTAACCCTTATTTACCAGATTTACCCTTTAACCATGGTAAATAAAATATTTACCACAGTAACTATTCAAAATGTCTAAAAATAAAAGTTACCTATTTACACAATTTGAACATCCTGATTCCAAATATGGAATCCATTTTCCTAAATTCAAAACACAGAAGTGGCAGAAATTAATTTAAAATTAATTCCCGCTGTCAAAACAAAAAGCGTGTTTTTAAGAGATAATAACTATAAAAAGATTGACACTTGTTTATGTTCGGTTTAATTGTAAAATTATGTCCAATGACCAACATTATATTAAATGGTAAAAATATATTCTAAATATACTTTAAAACCACTCAAATTCACAATTTATCACTATTAATTATTTTGATTAAAAAAGTTGTTTTTAATTAAAATTTAGTAATTTTCACTATTCATCAAAATATAAAAGTTATCCGAAAAGTACCAAAATTTCACCCTAGGCTAATTTCAATATTCCGAATCCAAAAATGAAGTCCATTTTGAAGTATAAAATATATATGATTTCAAAAAGTAGGTATTACTATTCACAACGGCAAGTTTAATTAGTTGTGGTGTGTGTTAGAACTCGAGGTTGCGTACAACACACGCTATCGCATTATTCGAAGGGAAACGTACCGTGGAAGCTTGGGGTGTTACATTCTCCCCTCCTTCAAATAATTGCGTCCTCGCAATTTCTAGGGTATTACTGCATAAAAAGACTCGGGTGGTTCTTCATCATAAGTTCCTCGGGTTCCCACGTTGCCTCTTCCATCTTATGATTTCTCCACAAAACTTTTACCAGACGCGTCGTCCGGTTTCTCAGCACTTGTTCTCTCGTATCAAGAATCTTGACGGGCTCTTCGCAATAAGACAGATCGGGTTCCAGTTCTAATTCCTCATAGGTGAGTACATGCGTCGGATCAGGCATGTATTTCCTCAATAGAGATACGTGGAACACATCGTGAACTTTGGAGAGACTTGGCGGCATTGCCAATCGATAAGCTACAACCCCAATTCGTTCTAGAATTTCAAAAGGTCCGATGTACCTGGGACTCAATTTACCTTTCTTACCAAAACGTATGACTCCCTTCCACGGAGATACCTTCAGAAAAACATGATCACCAACTTGAAATTCCAAATCCTTCCTTCGATTATCGGCATAGCTCTTCTGCCTACTTTGAGCTGCTTTGATGTGATTTTGGATTACTTTCACCTTTTCCACCGTTTCCTCCACCAGTTCTGGGCCTACAAGTTTTCTTTCACCAACGTCATCCCAACAGGTTGGTGTACGACATCTCTTTCCGTATAACGCTTCATATGGTGCCATCTGAATACTCGAATGGAAGCTATTGTTATAGGAAAATTCTACCAAAGGTAAATATTGATCCCACATACCCTGAAAGTCAAGTGATCAAGATCTCAACATGTCTTCTAAGGTTTGAATTGTCCGTTCTGATTGTCCGTCTGTCTGAGGGTGGTAAGCAGTGCTCAAATGATGTTCAGTATCCAGGGATTTCTGAAGACTTTTCCAGAATCTTGAAGTAAAACGGGGATCACGATTAGAAATAATCGATAGGGGTACTCCATGAAGTCTCACAACTTCATTAATATATAGTCTTGCTAGACGTTCCAGGGGTAGATCTTCTCTTATAGCAAGAAAATGTGCTGTCTTGGTAAGACGATCAACAATAACCCATATTGCATCGTTCCTTCTAGGAGTCTTTGGTAGCCCCATGACAAAGTCCATCGTAACATTTTCCCATTTCCACTCCGGTATGGGAAGAGGTTGCATGACTCCTCCAGGCTGTTGCCTTCCAGCATTCACTTGTTGACAAACCATACATCTTGACACAAAATCAGCAATCTCCCTCTTCATGTTGTCCCACCAAAAATGTTCCTTCAAATCTCTATACATTTTGGTTCTCCCAGGGTGTATAGAGAAATTGGAACTATGAGCATCATCTAGCAATTCCCTTTTTAGATCAGGTATATTGGGAACACAAAGTCTCTTCCCGAATTTCAAAATTCCATCTTCATACACAAAGTCTCTCAATCTCCCATCATTCACAGCCTTAATCTTCTTTTGGAATTCTTCATCATTGGTCTGAGAACTCTTAATCCTTTCTATTAAAGATGGTTTGGCAACCATTTGAAAAAGCATTGATTTTTCACCTTCCCTTGTTATACCCATGTCCATCCTTACTAGATCCACGAAAATTGGATCCCTTTCCATTCTCATCATGTTCAAAACTCCATGGTCTTTTCTACTCAAAGCATCTGCCACCTTGTTTGCTTTCCCCGGGTGGTAGTGTATCGTGCAATCATAATCCTTGAGTAATTCAAGCCATCTCCTTTGCCTCATGTTGAGTTCTTTTTGTGAGAAAATATACTTCAAACTCTTGTGATCAGTATAAATCTCACATTTTTCACCATAGAGGTAGTGCCTCCATATCTTCAAAGAAAAGATCACAGCTGCTAACTCAAGATCATGAGTAGGATAGTTTTGTTCATGAATTTTCAACTGTCGTGATGCATAGGCAATAACTCTATCATTCTGCATAAGGACACAGCCAAGTCCTTTCTTCGATGCATCACTATAAATAACGAACCCATCATTCCCCGATGGTAGAGTCAATATAGGAGCATTGACTAATCTTCTCTTCAGTTCTTCGAAACATTCTTCACACTCTTTTGTCCAAACAAATTTAACCCCTTTACGTGTGAGCTTCGTTAATGGGTTAGCCAATCGGGCAAAATTCTGGACGAAACGTCGATAATAACCTGCCAGACCAATAAAACTGCGTACCTCAGTTATACTCGTAGGTGCTGGCCATTCTTGGATTGCCTTGGTCTTAGAAGGATCAACAGAGATTCCATCTTTTGAGACAACATGGCCAAGAAAAGAAATCTCCTGAAGCCAGAATTCACACTTGCTAAACTTCCCATATAATTCATGCCTCCTCAGAGTCTTCAAGATAATGCGCAAGTGATTTTCATGATCTTCGTAGGTTTTGGAGTATACCAAGATATCATCAATAAATACCACCACAAATTCATCGAGATACTCCTTGAAAACTCTATTCATTAGATCCATGAATACAGAGGGTGCATTAGTCAATCCAAACGGCATTACAGTAAACTCGTAATGCCCGTACCTGGTTCGAAATGTTGTTTTCGGAATGTCTTCCTTCTTCACACACAACTGATGGTATCCAGATCGAAGGTCAATCTTTGAAAAGTATTGAGCTCCATGCAGTTGGTCAAATAAATCATCAATACGAGGTAGGGGATACTTGTTCTTTATCGTTATAGCATTGATTTCCCTGTAGTCGATACATAACCTCATAGATCCATCTTTCTTTTTAACAAAAAGAACAGGGGCTCCCCATGGAGAAACACTAGGGCGAATAAATCCCTTATTACTCAATTCCTCTAGTTGTTTCTTTAGTTAGACTAACTCTACAGTGGCCATTCAATAAGGGGTCTTAGATATAGGCCTTGATCCAGGAATCAAATCAATAGAAAACTCAACTTCTCGTTCTGGAGGATGTCCAGGTAAATCTTCCGGAAAAACATCTACAAATTCTTTCACAACAGGTACATCCTCTATTTGAACATTCCTTTCCTCACCAACAGTTATTTCATTCTCTTCCTCCCCAATAATTGAATTAAGTTGAGCTACTGGGGGTGGATCTAAATAAGAATTAGGTGGTGACGATTCTGCTCTAAAAATAAGGTGTTCCTTATCATTATCATCAAGAATCGTAACCTCTTTCTTCTTACAATAAATCTTCGCATCATAGTCCGAAATCCAATCCATACCGAGGATTATATCAAACTCAATCATAGGTATGACGATGAGATCAGCAGATAAAGAAAATTTATGTGCTCTAATGGGGACTGATTCACAAAACTTTGTTGCAATGATACTTCCCTTAGGAGTTTTAACTGACAACTCCCTTATTAAATCAAATTGGAAATATCTAATTTTCTTAGCAAACTTGGAAGATATGAAACAATGCGATGATCCAGAATCAAATAATGCATTTGCTAAACTTGAGGAAACCATTAAATTACCTGCCACCACGTCTTTCGGAGCTTCTACCTCAGCAGTAGTGATAGCATAAGCCTGGCCTTGATCCCTTGGCCTTTTCTGAGGTAAGTTCTCCTGACGCTTAGGACATGCATTTCCATAATGCCCCATCTCCCTGCAATTGTAGCACTGAACGTTGGTAGCTTCCTTCTTCCCCATGCAATCATGAGCTTGGTGGCCTTTTTCACCACACTTGTAACAGACTCCCATTCCCTTTAAGCAAGTACCAGGATGTTTCTTCCCGCATTTACCACAAGATGGATATTCAACCTTTCCCTTCTTCCCCTTATTTCCATTCCCAGATTGATCAGCAGGTCTCTTCTTCTCTTGCTTTGCTTTAAAGTCATAAGACTTAGAGAATTACTTTTCGGTCTTGATAGCACATGAGACAATGTCTTCGTACGATGAAAAGGATTGTGAGACTAATGCTCGACGGAGAAATGGTTTTAACCCATCAAAGAAACGATCAATCTTACTTCTTGGGTTGCGAATATAATCACCAGCGTACCTCGCTAACCTTGTAAAGTTAGCCTCATACTTTGTGACATTCTCATCCTCCTTTTGTCTCAGACTGAGAAATTGCCTTTCCATATCTGCTCGATGGTCGCGAGGGAAGTATTTTTCTAAAAACAGATCTTTGAACTCCCTCCACTCCATATTTGATACTTCATCATCTTCCTTCATATTTTGAATCAATGACCACCATTGATCAGCATCTCCAGTGAGGCGGTAAACTGCCATGATAACTTTTTCCCGTTCACTGCTCCCCAAAGCCTGAAATATTTTCTCTAGGGAATTTATCCATTGCTCAGCTACTAAGGGATTTGTACTCCCATTGAACGTTGGTGGTTGTTGCCTCATGAATCGATCTAACATTGATCCTCCACGCTGCGGATCAGGGTGCTCCATACGGGTAAGGTTATTATTCATAACCTGAGTAAGTTGTCCCAGTATGGTGATTAGCTGATCGGCACCAGTTGCATCACCAGCCCCACTATAATTATCTTGAGCAGGAGGGAAATCCCTACATGGAGTGCGTGCATTGATACGGTTTCCATTTCTTCCACTAGGCGCCATTTCTAAACAATGGCATAAACTATATCAGTTTATGAATCAAAATACATAATCCCATACTTATAAAACACTTAACATAAATTGAACTATTTATGGATATAATCCATAATCATAAGAATGTTTTCTTTGAGGAAGTATATACTCATAAAACCTTCATAATGGTTTGTAAAGAAAATGAGAATTATCCTAAGCATATCCCCCGGGAGTGTCGTAACCAAGAGTGCAGCAAGGCCCGTTGTCGTGCACCAGTTCCCGTTCGAGTCTAGCTCAAAGCGGTGTTTTTGGGTTTTACCCCTAGGTACATCTGTGCCAGAGCCGCCTCTACCTGCTCGTATCCAGACAGGGATGTATTGCTCGGAAAACTCACAAAATCTCTACAATACCAAAATTCTAGGAAGTTCTTCTATACTAATCCTCAAAGTTCATCTTAGGTCTACGTGCTCTAATCAGAGTTTATCTAAATCTAGCTTCCAAGGTTTGTACTAAACTTCCTCTGATACCAACTGTAACTCCCCGACCCCAGCTACCCAGAGTCGGTGCATTACTTCGTAACATTGGCATGATCACAAGAAAGATCAAATCCCGAAAGACCGATTGGTTTAGTAGCCTTGGAAACACTAGATATAATCATAAAGTTTTACATTACATTTCAAAGTGAAAAACTACTACAACAACAAAGTCTTCATATCCACACTATTAACCCCTCATAATATCCCTGCAAGTCATTCATAATTTACTTCTTCACTACCTGGGAAAAATAAAACATAGAAAAGTGGTGAGCTCAAATGCCCAGTAAGGATAACAATATAGCGGAACATTCAAAATAATCATAAACATTTAAGGCAATGAATTACTAAAACAAAAGCCTTTTAAAATTGAACTTCAAAATAGTATGTAAAAAGTAAAATGAAATAATGCCATTTACTTATTCACATGGATATTCTACTAATCGAATAATCACATGCAATATCAATAACCACTTTCATAATGTTGGAATGCATAATGCCAGACTATCATAACCACATAGTCAAGGCCTCGTGCCAAGATTACAAATAAGATTTTGCCAAGGCCTTGTGCCAAGACACTAGTTTGTCTCATGAGACCTACCGATGCATCGAGGAGCTATAGCGGGCTCCACCCGTCACTTATTAAGTCCAATGCATTCCCATATGAAAAGGTTTAAACATAACATAAACATTCGTATTAAAACTAGAATATGAAATGTCAATAATTTCACCATAAACTATGAATGGTATAAAAATAGCACATCCACAGTCAAACATATCACAAAACCTTCAATACAATATAGAAGTTTTGTATCATAATAAATCAACTTCAAATAATTTTAAAATCCATCAAAGGATATTGACATAGATGAAATCAAAATTCTTTTTAAAGAAGTATCTCCTTTTATTTTGAAATCATTTAAGGTCCATATAAAATAAAACATTTTCTTTGAAAATATTCTTATAAGCTTGTATGGAAAGCTTCGACGATTTTATAACGGCGGAAAATAACCGCACCCGCCGTATAAGTTAAAAAAAACATTCTTACCTCAATTCTGTCGAAAAGGTTAAAAAGGACCTTGTTTTGAATACGACCGAAAGATTCCATTATAAACCACTTATAAAAGTCAAAAAGGGTATAAATGACTTTAACTCATATTCTAGTAAATAGTAAAAATGTTTTGAAATGCATTTTTAAGAAACATGGATGTGGATGATAAAGAGATCCCAGTAGATTATTACGTATAAACAACCTTGGATAATGAAGAGGTTGTAAAGTAAACCCTTACCTTGTACTTTTCCTTGGTTGGGGTAGGTTAACCTCCTGTATAATAGTGAAATAATTGTTACTAAATTATACAAGAATCATATACATTAATATGATATCATATATGATCTTTTAATATTGATTTGGTAATAATATCTTAGTATTATCGTCGTTTCGGGTGTTAACTTACTCATTTTCTTTATATGTTTTGTTACATAAGTCATGTTTGTTGTATCTTATTCATATCCAGAATGATATCAAGTCCTTAAACATCATTTTTAAATCATTAAATGATAATTATACTTGAATGGATACGATGTAGAATGAATCTCATCGCGTTCGTGGAGACGGTAGTCCGTACGTACGTACGAACGCTATTTCCATTTAATTTTTATTTTAAAAGAATCGAATCCAAATGATACATAGGTATATTACTATTCCAGTATAATATAATATTTTATATATGTTACTTAAGTTCATTAACACCATCCTTTATACGTTCCATGTGTGGTATGAACGAGTCATATCATTTTAAGGGGGCGGTAGTCCGCACTTCCTCAAATGAAATTATCGTATGTATATACAACATGAAACGAATAATGGTATGAAATAAAATGGAATTACAGAAGCTTATATATAAAATATATATCATTAATATCATATTTAATTACAGTTCCATCATAATGGCCACCATGAGAGGCGGTAAGATGTATTTGAACAATCATCGTTTCGTGAGGCGTTAGTTTGCCATCCACAGAAACATTATGTTCATCATCCATTAGATGGAGTTGTGTGTATGTGTAGTTTGAATCCTTCTTATAACAACATCCTAGTATATTGAGGATACTTGTGTTGTTACAAATGAATGGAAATAAAAAGAGTTTGGGGGTTGAAGAAGCAAAATAAATGAAAATAATTTAAGAGAAATCGTTACCTTTAATTTAGGTAACTCACTTTGGTTGGAACCAAAGGACTTCTTGAAAAGCTTTCTGCCTAAGGGGAAGCTTCGAGAAGGAGGAGAGGGATGTGGGGAGCTTAGTTGGGCAGAGTTTGGACGAGCCAAGTGGCTTGAGAGGTGTGAGGAAATGAGAAGGAGGAGTGCCCTTTTTATAAGAGGGGTGAGGGGCACCATTGGAAAAGCTAGAAATATTAATTTATAATAAATTCATATTCGGTTTCCAATGGATCCAAAGTTGACTATTCAAATGTTGAGGTGGGGATGGGTCGAAAACAACTCATCCAATAGAATTTAGACAGGTTTGGGTACTTATATTAACCTTATCTTTAAGTATTAACTCTAAGTTAATTAGTTTCACTTTTACAATGTCTCTTTGTATTTTTATATAATATGGTTAATAAACTTACTATATACATCCAAGCGACCCCCAAGTGGTCCATTAATGATGAACCTATAATAATATAAGTTTCTTGGCCGAACCTTAGATTTTTAGGAATTTAATATCAATTAATAATATAATATTTGTTTTAAGAACTCTTTTATGTCAATTTTGACACTATTCAATAGTTGATTTTTGTGAAACTCATAACAGATTGATTACTTCTAAAAAAGTCAATTAAATCAATCATAATATATCATATTATCCTAGAAAATTAGTTTAATTCATTAAAAGTTTCATATTATATTTATTTGGGTATTCATAATATCAATTATTTTAATTTTTCACTATTATAGTAATTACTGCATCATCATTGTGTCATAAATAAAATAAATTATTTAATGTCTAAAAATTATAAATAAAATATCATTATGTAGGAAATCGTTTTATCTTTATAATGAATATTTATAATCGAAAATACAACATGTATAACCCTATGTAAAAATTGTTCTTCTAAAAGATGTAAGCTTATGCCATTTTTATTTTTATTTTAACTTTATTAATATAATGTGTCCCTACCACATACAAGTGGCTCCAAGGGGTCCCCAAATTGACCCAAGGATGCCCATGGTCGGGTATGTGTCCACCAAAAATTTTAGGACACGTTTTAGGGTAATTTTGTATTATTATAATATTATTTTTTAACCCTTATTTACCGGATTTACCCTTTAACCATGGTAAATAAAATATTTACCACAGTAACTATTCAAAATGTATAAAAATAAAAGTTACCTATTTACACAATTTAAACATCCTGATTCCAAATATGGAATCCATTTTCCTAAATTCAAAACACAGAAGTGGCAGAAATTAATTTAAAATTAATTCCCGCTGTCAAAACAAAAAGCGTGTTTTTAAGAGATAATAACTATAAAAAGATTGACACTTGTTTATGTTCGGTTTAATTGTAAAATTATGTCCAATGACCAACATTATATTAAATGGTAAAAATATATTCTAAATATACTTTAAAACCACTCAAATTCACAATTTATCACTATTAATTATTTTGATTAAAAAAGTTGTTTTTAATTAAAATTTAGTAATTTTCACTATTCATCAAAATATAAAAGTTATCCGAAAAGTACCAAAATTTCACCCTAGGCTAATTTCAATATTCCGAATCCAAAAATGAAGTCCATTTTGAAGTATAAAATATATATGATTTCAAAAAGTAGGTATTACTATTCACAACGGCTAGTTTAATTAGTTGTGGTGTGTGTTAGAACTCGAGGTTGCGTACAACACACGCTATCGCATTATTCGAAGGGAAACGTACCGTGGAAGCTTGGGGTGTTACACTTTTCATATAAGAAATGAATTGGACTTAATAAGTGACAGGTGGATCCCACTATAGCTCCTCGATGCATCGGTAGGTCTCATGAGACAAACTAGTGCCTTTGCACAAGGCCTTGAGAAAATATTATTTGTAGTCTTGGCACAAGGCCTTGACTATGTGGTCATGATAGTCTAGCATTATGCATTCCATCATTATGAAATTGTTTATTGATATTGCATGTGATTATTCAACTAGTAGAATATCCATGTGAATAAGTAAATGGAATTATTTCATTTTATTTTTTCCATATTATACTGAATTTCAAGTTTAAAAGGCTTTTGTTTTAGTTATAAATTGACTTAAATGTTTATGTTTACTTATGAAAGTTTCCAATATATTGTTATCCTTACTGAGTATCTGAGCTCACCCCTTTCTATGTTTTATATTTCCCAGGATGTGAAGAAATATTTTAGGAATGACCTGCAGGGATAGTCTGAAGGGGATATGAGTGTGGACTATGGAGACTATGTTGTTGTATTTTACTAATTTATGATGTAATGTAACATTTATGAAAGTTTCTAGTGTTTCCAAGGCTACTAAACTAACCGGTCTTTCGAGAATTGATCTTTTGTGATCATGCCAATGTTACGTAATAATTCCCCGACTATGGGTAACTGGGGTCGGGGTGTTACAGTTGGTATCAGAGGCAGTTTAGCAGTAACCTTGGAAGCTAGATTTAGAAAAACTCTGATTAGAGCACATAGCCCTAAGATAGACTTTGAGGATTAGTATAGAAGTACTTCCTAGAATTTTGGTAAAGTATTGATTTTGTGTATTTTCTGAGAAATACATCCTTTTCTGAATATGAGCAGGTAGAGGCGGCTCTCGCACATATGTACCTAGGGGTAATACCCGAATACACGACTTTGAGCTAGACTCAAATAAGAACTGATGCACAACAACGAGCCTTGCTGCACTCTTGGTTACGACACTCCCGGGGGATATGCTTAGGATAATTCACGATTTCCTTACAAACCATTATTAAGGGTTTATGAGTATATACATCATCAAAGAAAACATTTCTTTTTATGATTATGAATTATATCCATAAATTGTTCAATTTATTTTAAGTGTTTTACAAGTATGGAATTATGTATTTCGATTCATAAACTGATCTAGTTTATGCCATGGTTTAGAAATGATGCCTAGTGAAAGGAATGGAAACTGTATCAATTCACACACTCCATGTAGGTATTTCCCTCATGCTCAACATAATTATAATGGAGTTTGTGATACAACTAGTGCTGATCAGATCATCACCATACTGGGAAAACTTACTGAGGTTATGAATAATAACCTTACTCGTATGGAGCACCCTGGTCTACAACATGGAGGATAAATGTTAGAACGCTTCATGAAGAAACAACCACCAACATTCAATGGAAGTACTAATCCCTCAGTAGCTGATCAATGGATAAATTCCCTAGAGAAAATAATTCAGGCTTTGGGGAGTAGGGAAAGGGAAAAGGTTATCCTAGCAGTTTACCGCCTCACTGGAGATGCTGATCAATGGTGGTCATTGGTTCAAAACACAAAGGAGGATGATGAAGTATCAAATATGGAATGGAGGGATTTAAAAGAGCTTTTCTTAGAAAAATACTTTCCTCATGACCATCGAGAAGATATGGAAAGGCAATTTCTGTGTCTGAGGAAAATGGAGGATGAGAATGTCGCAAATTATGAGTCTAACTTTACAAGGTTAGTGAGGTATGCTGCAGACTATATATGTAACCCAAGAAGTAAGATTGATCATTTTTTATGGGTTAAAACCATTTCTCTATCGAGATTTAGTATCACAATCCTTCTCATTGTACGAAGATACTATCTCGTGTGCTATGAAGACAGAAATGGAATTCTCTAAGTCTTACGACAACAAAGTAAAGCAAGAGAAGAAGAGAACGGTAGAACAAGAGACAGATAAAGGGAAAGAAGGGAAAGAAGGATTTTCCATTATGTGATAATTGTGGGATGAATCACCCTGGTACTTGCCTAAAGGGAATGGGAGTTTGTTACAAATGTGGAGAAAAAGGTCACAAGGCTCGTGATTATAAGGGAAAGAAAGAGGCTATCAATTTTAAATGCTAAAATTGTAGAGAAATGGGGTATTATGCAAATGAATTCCCTAAGCGCCAAGGAAAATTACCTCAAAAAAGGCCAAGGGAGCAAGGCCAAGCTTATGTTGTTAATACAGATGAAGTTGAATAATTATTGTATTTGTGTTTTTAGACTCAAGATCTATATTATGGTTATAAGAATAATGTGATATATATAAGGATTGTACTACAGTACTTTTTGTTTTCATTAAAGTTTTAATATGATGAATGTAATCATATTTTTAGTATGTGACAACAAGAGAAACTTTACTTTGATTAGGGAATCTCATGTTACAACTGATTTTGGAATTTAGGGACCTTTTAGAGAAAGTCTGCACAGAGGTATTTTGGATAACTATAAAGGTTGGAATGGATTAAGTTTAACTTTGGATTGTATTGTTTAAGGTTAAAACATTTCTGAATATTATTTTTTGAATATTATAATACTATAGTTTTAGGAAAAGGACAACCTACAGTTTGGGGGATAACCTGTCACATCGGACAAAGCTGTAGGAATTGAACCCACAACCACAGTGTGAAAGACCTTTATTACCTACCACTAGCCTACAAGAATTCCCTAGTTATTACAAAATAGTTTTCCTAATATAAATGGTATGTTTTAATATTTTGAACCTTGTATGATTAGGATAAATATAATATTTTTGAGTTCTATTACATTTTGGAGTGAATGATGGGTTTGTGGTAAAAATTTATTAAAGAATGAAAGTCTACATGAAAAGTAAGTATATTTTCTTATGTTCTTATTAAATCTCCTAAATAATTTCCTCAACTTTATGATAGGTAACTTAAAACAAAAACATTGTCGGTTAACTTTTCCAACTGGGGAATCAATGACCGTTTAACCAATCACAAGTTTGTGATTTTATTGAAATTAACTTTCTCCTAATCCTGTTTTCTACAAATCTCCATCTGTCCTTGATGGTTTGTTTCTCCTCCATATCAATGTTTTCATAGAATCCTAGTATGGGTTATCTTGGTTGACCTTTGTACTTCTCTTTCTTTCTTTTAAAGTTATATTTTTATTAACCCTATTTCCGAAATGGGTTTTCCACAAAGGTATTTTCGACTTTGAACCTTTTATTTTAGAAGAACAATTTCAAATTGCGAGGACACAATTTATTGAATGATGGGAGAATGTAACACCCCATGCTTCCACGATACGCTTCTCTTTCAATAATGCAATAGCTTGCATTGTACGCAAGTTCGAGATTCTAACACACCGAGACCAATCAAAATAGCCGTTATGAATAGTAATACCCACCTTTTGAAATTATATAAATTTTATATTTCAAAATGGACTTCATTTTTAGATTCGGAATATCGAAATTATCCTATGTTGAATTTTTGGTATTTTTCTGAGAACATCCAATTTTTGATGAATAGTGAAAAATACATAAATACAACTTTTTTAATCAAAATAATTTATAGTGATAAATTATACGATTGAGTGGTTTTAAAGTATAATTAGAATATATTTTAACAGTTTTATCCAATGGTGGTCATTAGCATTAATTTCACTTTTAAATTGGACATAAACAATTGCCAATCTCGTGATATATATTGTTTCTTAAAAACACGCTATTTGTTGTGACAGCGGGAATTAATTTTGAAATTAATTAATTCAACTTATATGTTTTCAATTTTTTAAAATAGACATCATTTTTGAATTCGAAATATCAAATATAGCTTAGGGATAATTTTTGGTATTTTTCTGAAAAACATCAATTTTTGATGAATAGTGAAACCACTAAGTGGTAGTTAAAAAACTAATTTTTCATTTAAATTAAACTTTACCACTTATGTGAATTTAATTTCAAAAATCCGATATAAATGGTTTTCATTAGTAAGTAAAATTTGGTTCAATGGGATAAAAATAATTTTTTGCGAATAGTAACTTTTAAGTTTTATTAATCGCAATTAAAGGTAATTAGTGTAATTTAAGGTAAATATAATGTTATAATAATATGAAATTACCTTTACACTTGTCATGCCCTTATTGGATGAGTCATGGCTGACAAAGAAAATCCATGGTTCAACTTGGGGACCCCATGGAGCCAATTGGGTAAGAAAATGACATTAATAACTTTTTATTTAAAGTAAAAATAAAATTGTCCCAAACATGTGTTGTTTTACTAAAACAATTATTATGTGGGGTTATATAAGTTAAATTTTTTACTATAAATATTAATTGGAAAGATAAAATGAATTCTCACATCATGGTAATTTTTTTATAATTTTTAGACATTAAATAAATAAATTTATTCATGACACCATGATGATGCAGCGATTACCTCATTAATGAGAGATTTAAATAAAATGAAAAGATAAGGTAAAATATAAGACTTACACTTGTCTAAATTCCATTTAATGGGAGAATTTCAAAACCTTATCACCTTATCCTAGAAATATATCATTGTGGGACCTTTAAAATCCTAAAACCATTTCATAATAATGTAACATTTCATGACTTTCAAAGAGTGCACCTCCTCTCCTCTTATAAAAGGCCCCCACCACTACCACCTTATTCACACCTTCAAAGCCATTTTTATCAGCCAAACTCTACCCAAATACTCTCTCAAAATACCTATCTTACTCCTAGAAGCCTCACTTTTGGCCTAAGTCTTCCCAAGGAATCCTTTGTCTCAAATCCAAAAGAGTTACCCGATTTTAAGGTATTGTCTTCCCTTATGTTCTTTTGTTTTATTTTACTTCTCCAGCCCCTTAAACTCTTTTTTATTCCTTTATTTTGTAACAAAACCATTGTATTCAATATTCAAGGATTTTTTTATGAAGTATTTTATTTAAACTTACACACACCTCCGTCTAATGGTTAAAAAACATACTGTTTCTGTGGGTGGCGAATTACTGCCTCATGAAACGATGATTGTTCAATCTTCCTTTAACACCTCTCATGGTGGCCATTAATATGTCACTATATTTATATATGATATATATTATGTTTATTTTTTCCTTATGCTTCTGTATTTTTTATTTATATCATACCTTTATGATTTCCATTATGGGTAAACGTGATAATTTCATTTTAGGAAGTGCGGACTACCGCCCCCTCAAAGTGATTTGAATAATTAATGCCATATGTGGGACGTATAAAGGATGGAGTAAATGATATTATATATGATATTATACTAGAATTATAATATACCTTTATATCATTATGATTTCATTCCATTAAATACGAAATAGAAATGAAAGTAGCGTTCATGCGTACGTACGGCTTACCGTCTCCATGAACGGTGCATTTCATTTCTTACCTCTAAATGTTATGTAATATTATAAATGAATGTATATAGTTGATATGTATTATATATATGATATATACATGATGAATATAATTTTGGATATAATGGATATTTTACCACATGAACAACTTGTAATTATAAGAAGTTTATTTTTGACTCAAGTACCAAAGATTGACGAAACGACCGTTATTAACATAAAGAATTGCATAATATTCATAACATGGTAATAAGTGATATAAAAGGAATAATGAAAATGAATAAGGTTCTTAAGAAAATATAAATTAACTCTAGTTTATTATTCAAGAGATTAAAGAATGATCTAGTCAAGTCGGACACGAGGTAAGGGACTTCATCTCAATCTCCTTTCACTGAGGAATATTTTGTTTTATCCACAACTTTCTTTTATACAGTGTATAAACCAATTTGAATTTTACATTTATTAAAAAGGAATCTTTTTTATACGAAGCGTTTTACTAAATGACAAAAGGGAATTTTTTTGTCGTACGTATGCGGCGACAATGACTTCTCCGCTGCTGTGACCATTATTTGAGTTTCGGCTTCCTCTATAAGCCATAACTTTTTTTAAATGAAAAATAAATAACATGTATTAATTTTCTTTTATTTTGGTATTGAAAATGGTTTTGATAATGTTTTTATTATATCTATGTGTTGTATTGGTATCTTGTGATTGAAATGTGGGAATGTTATGTTTCCTTTATGCATGTTTTTTGTGATACGATTATGTTATGGTTTATGGTATGTTTAAACCTTTTAATTTAAGGAATGAATTTGACTTAATAAGTGACGGGTGGAGCCCGCTATATCTCCTTGATGCATCGGTAGGACTCATGAGACAAACTAGTGTCTTGGAACAAGGCCTTGACAAAATCTTATTTTTAGTCTTGGCACAAGGCCTTGACTATGTGGTTATGATTGTCTAACATTATGCATTCCATCATTATGAAAGTGGTTATTGATATTGCATGTGATTATTCGACTAGTAGAATATCCATGTGAATAAGTAAAAGGCCTTATTTCATTTTATTTTTTCCATATTATGCTGAAGTTAAAGTTTAAAAGGCTTTTGTTTTAGTTATACATTGACTTAAATGTTTATGTTTATTTATGAAAGTTTCTTCTATATTGTTATCCTTACTGAGCATCTGAGCTCACCCCTTTCTATGTTTTATTTTTCGCAGGATGTGAAGAAATATTTTATGACTGACCAGCAGGGATAGTCTGAAGGGGATATGAGTGTGGACTATGGAGACTATGTTATTATAGTTTTTCACTTTATGATGTAACGTAACATTTATGAAAGTATCTAGTGTTTCCAAGGATACTAAACTAATCGGTCTTTCGAGACTTGATCTTTTGTGATCATGCCAATGTTACATAATAATACACCGACTCTGGGTAACTGGGGTCGGGGTGTTACAATTTCTATCTATACATGTTTTGATTAGTATTCATCTAGTACCTTTTGCATCTATAGCTGGGTAGTATGACCATGGAACGGTATTCAGTGAGGTTTACTAATCTCTCATGATACTACATGGACAATGTTCAAGATCTTATCTTCCTGGAAAAACCCTTAAAACATGGAATATGTTGAGATTACATGTAATTAATGACATCTCTTTTCATTCCCACTTATGTTGGAGTGATAAAAATGGCTTTCATTGTGGATATATTCTTGGAAAAGATCACCCCAACCATGGGTTCTTGTAGTGGGAACCCAAGAGCAGAGATCTAAATAGTTGGTATCCAATGGGAGCCTCTAAAATCATATCATTATTAACACTTAAGGAAGAAATATTCAAGTATAATATTAGTATTTTGGGTCTCTCTTGATGGCTCATGTTATCCAAGGGAGAGGTAGGGCTTATCTTATGATGGTCGGGGGCATCTTTCTCAACATTTTATGACCATTCCTATAGCTAATTGGGATAAAGTCAAGAGATATACAAATAAAATATAGAGGAAGTACCAAATAGTTCCTAAGAGAGGAAGGTGTGGAAGAGGGGCAGGTAGATCTGCTGAAGGTAGCATATGGTTTGAATTATTTCCACCATTACCCCTAGATAGTATGTTCCAGGATTAGAAAACTAGAGGGCAACGGTGAGGACAACTACATGCAGTTGAGGTCTATGACCCTTAGGCTACATTAATGATATGAGGTATGATCTATGTCTTTTATTCCTTATCTATAGTACTAATATACACAGTTGTAAGTCATTCCTTTATTCCTATTTCACTTGTTTAAGACAAATATATTCTTCTTGAGCCCTGGCTCAGCCTTTGCACTGGGAAACTCCGACTGTAGGTGACTCGATGATCACACACTACTACTGAAAGTGCGACCTGACTATTTAATGTGAGATATTTTTATGGGTTCTATTTTTATTAGTAATGTGGCCTTATGTTTTTATTTTAGTTAAAGAGTGGTTGTCTATAGTTCATGCCCTAATTGACTTTTTTAGGAGGAGGATCTTGTTATTTCGTTATGATGGGTTGAGTTTTCCCTTCATGGGCGAGTAGGAATCCCATGAAAAGTAATATGGGATCATATATTGGATATTTTAGCTGATTACACACCATTTGGATAGAATTAATCTTATAGAAGTGGATGTTATGGTATAAAATTTTCCTATGGTGGTGGTCAACTATGAGGATGTCTTTCCTAAGGATGTTCCTAACTTACCTCCCTAATGATAGATAGACTTAAACATTTTCTTACATCCATGCACAACCATGATATCTACACTGTCATATCGGATGGATCCTATAGAGCTTTGAGAGATAAGGGTGTCGTTAGAGGATATAACATCCCTGGACTAGGAGACACTAAATTGATTCCCTAAGCTAGGTCTCCACGTGTCCTCAAGAACTCCTCCTCATATGCTAGAGGTTTTCAACTAACATTGAGGGTCTAAAATTTCACATGGGAAGACTATTCCCCCTTTACCAAAATACACCACAATATAAAATAAATATTATAGTGGAAACAATATATAATAACCAATGACCATGCATAAACAAACATCTCCCAAAGGTGTGTAAAAAATATAGCCAATAGTAAATATTTCATGTAATGTTAAACAGTGTCAGGTGAATAAAACCCAAAATAAAGACCAATAGAATAATCAACAAAGTAGTCCTGAATCTAAGTCCAAGACCTCATCAATGTACAACCCAAGCCTGGCTCAACTCCCAAGTATAGGGCCTTTTCCCTTACCTGTAAGCATGAAGTCTGCTCGAGTACCCAATAGAGGTCCATGGCGGGTGTGAGTATAACTCATTTGGACACCACCAACGGTGTCTAAAAAATATATATATTCAATAGATAGTGTATGCAAGTACTAAATAAGGGACAAGAAAATTAAAGACAGTCTGGGTTCCATTAGATAACAAGATTCACTTAAGTCATTCCTAGAATTATTTATAATGTCAATCATTATACCATCTTCATTACTTAATTAATTTTCATCATGTGTTTAGTGTATTAGTCATATTCATCAATCTCAATGCAAAAGGGGGATAAGTCAAGTTCCCCATACCACAATGGATAAGCACGTCATCATAAATACAACACACTCACCTTGAAGCCTTAGTCTAGATGGCCTAATAAAATGAAACCATTATGGAAATAGAACTATGTCTTCTTCCATAACCCACTCATTTTGGGGTGGAGTTTAGAGCCTCAGTCTAACTCGACCTGTGGGAATAGAACCTCATGTCAATACCCAACTCTACCAATCCATGTGATCAAGATTATTTATATATTCACCACACATATACCACATCACAACCAAACATAACCAATAGAAATAGAAAATATAAACCATAATAATCAACATGGGTATTAACATTATGTCATAACCCATTAACACATTTACCATTTACATTACACAATCATTTAGCACAATACCCATTTTTAATGCCACACTCTCTAAGAATATTTTCTAGTCCCCATAAATCAACCCATTTAACATATTCAACCATTAACATATGATAAAATACATAAATCATTCATCATTTCCCTAGTATTAACCCACTTATGCATTTCATGTACCAACCACAATTCATTTGGCACATTCCCATCAATCCCATTTAACCCATTTTTCATTCCAATCCAAACAATACCTTTTCCATTATCCACATATAAATGTATCTATCCAAATTCATTTCTTAATCATCACATTAAACAATATACATGTTTTTCATGGGATCTACTTAATCATATGTCAATTTCACACTTAACATTTCTCTTGACCATGTTTGTGATGGTAGTTACACCCAATGGGTGGCCCTAAATCAAGAAACACATCCTTGATGCATCCCACATGGATCATGAGGGGTTTAATTCACCACTTAGACACCCATTTTACCAATACTCGCTAATGGAATTAAGGACAAAAAAATATAAAGAAAGAACACTAGATTACACGCACAAAATCTTATAAAAACTATGGGATGTGAATAAAGAACACCTACCTTGAATCCTACCTTGAACATATTCTTCGTCGAAGCCTTAGATACTGATCCAGACACCACTTTAAGCATCAGTGTAGAAACCACTACAAGTAAAGGATTTTAGGGTTTTAGAAGAAGTCTTTGCAATCTACAAAGCCTCTTATAGAAAAAGGAGAAAGAAAGGGATTAGACTTACTAGAATCATCAATCCTCAACCAATGATGCTTCAAATGGTCAATAAATGAGGGAGATTTTGAAAGACTATGAAGGTTCAAGTTCATAACTAGGGTTTCAAGGGCAGAAATGTGAGAGGAAATCGAGTGACGATTTAAAATTGTGTAGTGGGAAAACTATAAATTTTATAACTTGTAATGGGGTGCATGGTTTACCCGCATTATTTTTCTAACCATGTGTAAACAGTGCACAATCCACTATCCATGGGGAGTTGGGTCAAACATTTACCTAGTAAATTCACATGGTTTTTAAAACTATGGGACAACCATGTGATATTCCATTATCCAAGTTTATATAGTTTTCCTGTGAAGGTAGTACGGTTTACTTATTCATGTGCAAGCTATGCACCTTTCACAGGTTGGTCCAATTTTCCTTCCTTTTGTGACCAGAACCCCTGGAACACCCTTGAGGCCCCTCATACTCTAAGGAAACACTTCATTTACCAAAATTATAGATTTAAAATAAAATTTAAACAAGTATATACCTCCATGAAATATGAGATCTTAAAACCTCCCAGCCTTATAACGGCTCGTCCTTGAGTCACGCTCCCAAGAGTCATTGAGTTTCAGAATAAAATAAATTGGGCCATTAGGCCCACATATTTCACTCCCTTTCCCACATTTCTTCTATAAATTTCCCATGATTTCATAAAAATCTAGTTGAGGAAACATTCATTCCTCACAAGACTTTCTCACTATGATCTAGGATACAAACCAAATGCTCCTGAAAGGACACATCAACCTCAATCTCTACATCCTCATCATTAACCACGTGATATGGGTCAGGGTGATACTTCTGAAGCTGTAAAACATGAAAAATACCATTCATTCCACTAAACCATTATGTAATAGACAATCATTAAGACACTAGTCGGATCCTATCCATAATCTCAAATAGACCCTCTTACTTGGGTTTCATCTTACCCTATTTCTGAATTTGATAGCAACCCAAACTTGGAGACACCTTAAGAAACATATTTTCACCCATCATAAACTCAATAGGTCGATGATCTTGATCTTTATATGACTTATACCTACCCTGAGTTGTTTCCATGTACTTATAAATTAATTGAACCTCTTATGAGATCTCCAACATGACACTTGGTCCCAATAGCCTGGACTATCTAGCTTCCAACCTACACAACAAATATCTACATGGTCTCCCAAAGAATTCCTCAAATGAAACCAGCTGAATCATATCCTAGAAACTATTTCTGTAAGAGAACTCAACCAGATAAAAGTGTTTCTTCCAAAAACCACTGAAATCTAGGGCACATGCCCTTAACAAGTCCCCCAGCACCAAAATTTTATGCTATGTCTACTTTCCATCTATGGGTGAAAGGTCGACTCAAAAACACCTAAATACCAAGTTCCTAGTACAATTCCTTCCAATAGCGTGACATGAAACAAAAGTCTTGTTCTGAAACTATAGTCCTCGGTACTCCATGAAACTTCACTATCTCCCAAAAAAATTAACACACCAAATTGATCAATAGTGAAATTCTCCAAGATTGCAAGAAACGGGCCACCTTAGTCAATTTCTCCATAACTACCCAAATCGCATTATTCATCTGAGGCGTTCTCAGAAGACCCACTAAATAATCAATTATTACACCATACCATTTCCATTTTTGGAATGTGAAATGGATGTAATGACCCTCCTATGCATTGATTCTCATCCTTAACCATCAGACAAGTAAGGCATTGAGCCACAAAACCCGCAACCTCTTTCTTTATTCCCAACCAGCAATACTTCCTATGAAGATTCTGATACATATTATTCAAAACAAGATGCACTTACCACATGGATGAATATAAATTCTACATCAAATCCTTCTATATACACACTAGAACAACCATAAAACCACGCACACTGACAATCCCGTCATTACCAATACCTCAACCAAAAGTTGATTCCCCACCTTTAAGACTTTTCTTCATATCCAAACACTCCAGGTCCTCAAGATGGATCTCCTTGACCTGACACAAAATTGTGGACTCAACTACTATGGACACAAGGTTTATCTACATGTGCCCATCCTACACCTCAAGTTGTATCTCAATAAAAAAATCCATCATCCCCCCTTGGAGTTGGATTCTTGAAGCACCTAATTCTAAGTCTTCTGACTCATAGCATCTGCAACAATATTACCTTTTCCCAATGTTTAAAAAAACATTAAGTCAAAATAATTCATGTATTCATCCCATCTTGGATACCGATGATTTAAATCATGCTAATAAAAGATATAATCTAGAATTTTATGGTTTGTAAAAACCATGAACAAATCTCCTAGTAAGTTGTACCTCCATCACTTTAAGGCATAAAACGTAGTAGCCAAATAAAGATCATTAGTAGGGTAATTTATTTCATGATGAATCAATATTAATCACCCATATTTAAAACCCAATCTTCCTACATAAACAAAGATCCATTTCCAACATTAGACGCTTTATAGAAAAAGGTGCATCCCTTACCTGGATCAGGTAAGATCATGATCGGTGTCATCATTAACCACTTCTTCAACTCGTGAAAATATTTACTACATGCCTCATACCATGTAAAATTAACTACCTTATTGGTTAAGATAGAGAGTGGCACTTTCAAATGGATTAAGTCTCTAATTAATCCTTTGTAATAATCAGACAATCCAATTAAACACCGAACATATTAAACATTCTTGTGCCACTCCCAAGACACTCCACCATGTACTTTCTCTACACCCACCGACAAACCTTCCTCAGAGATTATGTGACACAATAAATAAATTTATTAATCAATAAATTATATTTTGATAGTTCGGAATATATATTATTCTCTCATAGTGTACTTAGGATGATCTAATGCTCTTTGGCATGATGAGTTTTAGAGTACACCAAGATATCATAAATGAAGACAACTAAATACTAATCTAGATATGGGTGAAAGATTAAATTCATTAAATCCATAAATATAGAATATGCATTTGTCAAAATGAATGGCATAACCACAAACTCATATAACCTATACCTTCTTCTGAAATTAGTCTATGGTACTTCATAAGTTACACCCGCGGCTAATGATAATCTGACCTCAAATAAATCTTGGAGAACACTAATTCACCCATTAGTTGGTCAAAAAGATCATTGATTCATAGCAGAGGGTATCAGTTCTTGACTGCCTTCTGATTAAAATTCAAATAATACAGACACAAATGCAAAAATTCATTATCCTTCTAGGAGAATAACACCAGATATCCCCAAGATGACGTACTAGGATGGATGAACCCTTTGTTATCTCATTTCTCTAAATGAGCCTTTAGATCCTAATGTATTTTCAGTTCCATTCAATATGAAAGTATGGAAACTAGATTCATACTCGGTTGCAACTCTATCATGAAATCAACATCCCTCTTTGGTGGAAGCCCTAAGAAATACTCAAGAAACATATCCTGAGACTAATCCACCATAGGAGGAAATAAATTCTTCTCTACTTCCCCGTCATCAAGCATAAGAAAATCCACTTGGAGTTTGATTTCACCCAACTACTATCCAAATTTCCCCACATGTCCAGCCCGATCATTCCATTCTCGAGTTTAGAAATAGGTATCTCTATCCATAGATGTGAATGTTACCTTATGATGGTAATAATAGATGTGAGCCTTGTACAACACCAACTAATCTATACCTAATATCTGATCAAAACCTAACATTTAGAGGAATAATAAGTCCTATATAGACCTGTACCCAAAAAACTCTAGAGAAAAACCTTTAAATTTCTTGATATGCTCAGTTCTCACCCCCAACGGAGTATCAATCGACATAACCCCACACGCACATTCCACCAGTAGGCCTAACACAACTACAAACTAAGAAGGGATAAAAGAGTGTGTGGAAACTATGTTGAAAGAATAACTAGAAATCATAGAATCTACAAGTATTGTAGCTCAAACTGTAGGCATTCTAGCCTCACCGCCTCTAAGTGTATACCTAATTGTGTGGAGTTGATCTATCCCTCTTCTCTGGGTTTCAGTCTAAGTACCCTACACTGCACTCACTACCAAAAAATTGGGTTTCTGTAGTTCCACACTTTGTCAGTGCTAAAAAAAAGTGCTGATAAAGGGGGACCTTTATCAGAGCTAAAAAAATCACATTTAAAGTGGCCCTTTATCAACGCTCTTTTTTAGCACTGATAATGGCCCTACCATTATCAGGGCTTTTTTAGCGCTATTAAAGGGGACCACTTTATTAGTGATTTCTTTAGTAGCACTGATAAAGGGGGGCTTTATTAGAACTTTTTCCTTAGCACTGATAAATTTCAAAAAAATCATTAAAAATAATATATTTTTGTATAAGTATATTTATATTGATATAAATATAATATGTATTTTTTAAATATGTTTTAGATAAGTATAAATAGACTATTACATTTAATATATAATAATTTTAGTGAAAATGGCTTTAAAATATTTTAAAAAATATTATTAATTAATAATTTTTAATTATCATTGATTAATAATCATTTAATAACAATTTGAATACGCAAAAAATCAAAACAAAAAATAAAAGATCTAAAATAAGTTGAAAATGTTGCTCAAACTTCAAACAGTCATAACATTTGATCCAGTAGTTCGTTTGAGCTCTACAACATATCAAATCAAAACATGCGACAAGATCTATGCGCTAGTGAACCTAGGGAGTGTTCTTTCACATTTTTCAAGGCCCAAAAGGCCCATAAGGCCTCCAAAACTGAGTTTTTAGTCGGGATACCCCAATTTTTTAACTTTCAAATAGGTAAAACTTATGATCCAGATGTCTTCTAGGCCTATAGCACATATCATGTCAAATATTGTTTCATTTTTTTTATTTTACTGGTTGTGGAGTTGAAACAGACTTCTGGATTAGATGTTATAGTCGTTTTAACATTCTATGGATTTTCAGATACACATATATATTTATTTATTTGTTAATATGTGTGTGTGTGTGTGTGTGTGTGTTTGTGTGTGTGTTGTATATATGTATGTATGTATTTATTTATTTATTTATAAACACACATAAAAAACATATTTTATAAATGTAATTAAAACTAATCCTATAAATATATATTAATATACAAATAAATATATGGATAAAAATTTATAACTAAAAATTTATATAAATATATATATAAATATATATTAATATATGAATAAATATATATATATATACTAATATAAGAATAAATATATATGTAATAATATAACTAAATATATTTAAATTAATATAAATCAATATTATTATACGAATAAATATAACTATATATATATTAATATATGAATATATATATATATATACATATATATTAATATATGAATAAATATATATGCATTAATATAAATAAATATATTTATATTAATATGAATCTATTTTAATATATGAATAAATTTAACTATATATATACATAGATATATCACTAAATAGAGAATAAAACTAAATATCTTATTGGTAAAGGTGCAGGGGCGCAAGGGGGAAGGTCTCGGGTTCGAGTTCAGGTGGAGGTTGGGGCGTGTGCGGGCAAGTGGGGGATGCACGGGAAAGAACAGTGTACGGAGAGCAGGAGGGGGTCCGCCTAGTGCTGATAAAAGTGGGGGTCAAGTGATGTTCAAAGATCCCCCGAGCATTGTATTTTCTTTTTTACTTTTTTTAAATTTTTTTGTCTTTTATCAGCTCTAAAAAAATCATTGATAAAAGGGGTCTTTATTGAGTGCTAAAAAACACTAATAAAGGAAATTTTTATCAGTGCTTTTTTTAGTGCTGATAAAAGGGGCTTTATCAGTGATTTTCTAAGCATTGATAAAAGGGACCCCATCATATCTTCACCTCAATTAATAGTGCTTTTCTTGAACTGTTAATTCCCTTTTCTAGCACTGATAAAGGAAATATTTACAGCAGTGATTGTTCTGTTGGTAAGGATACTCTCTCCCTAGAGTACCACATCCACCACCCCTACTGATAAGTCATGTGGAATTCTAACTACCTACCTAATATGAGGTAACCAACACCTTATCTTCACTATTTTTCTTACTTTTATCTCTGTTCATTACCATCTATCAAGGGTTCTTGAAGAACCTCTATATGTGCCCTATTCTACCAAATGAATTTCACTCAAATGGTGGTTGGGGACACTGACCACGCTTGTGCCCTGACATTCCATACTGGGAACAGAACACTTGATCTCCACCCTGAGAGGATAACCCTCTCTTCTAACTTCTCTATACACTTCCACCCTAGTGGAAACTCCCAAAATGATGCTTCTTGTCTTCACAAGCCACACTACTCATCTTCCCACCTAGTACCAAAATTATACTAACTAAATCCCCCTTCAGGTTCCCTTCTAAGATAAGGTCCTGATTCACTACCCATGAAATCCTTTTCAAATGGAATATTTTCACATGAGACTTCTTCCCATTTATAAGAACATTCTAGAAACATCTCCTCACAGCTTCCTCATATCCTACCAATGTTGTAATAAAGCATCGTAAATAGGTGATGTGGATAGCATTACCCATCACCGATATAGCCCCTTAAGTCGGACTCATAAAATACATAGCCTTATCCTGCCTCAAGGTATCTAGATATAAATGCTCCAAAAACATTTCCTAGAAATATTTCCATAACATTCCTTCAGCCTCATCAGTATGCACCAGGAAGTCCCTCCAATGCTTTTCCTAACCTATCAAAATATAGGCCACCAACTTCACTTGGTTCTCAGAAGGTGTCTCTAAATGGTCAAGAATCATCTACATAGACTCTATCTATTACTTGTATACCTCTATTCCTCCCTCTCCAGTAATGTTTGGAGGGTGTTGTAGTTGAAATTCCTTGTTCAGCTCAAATATACTCGACATAACCCTCCCTAGGTCTCATTCCATCATTTTTATAAAGCAATCAAGGTTATCATGGATTTTCTCTTCTCTATTATCCTAGATAAACACATTATCTTTCTCCACTATTGGTGTATAATTTTTGGACACATACTCTTACCATCCAACTAGAACACATCATCATGGTGTGAATTCTCTACAATTCCAAACATGATCTTTAGAACACATAATATAGAGATATCACAGTTTTTATAAAAAAAAGTATGTATTCTATGAATAAATAAATCATTCATTTAAACTATCCTAAATGTCATCAAACACATCCCAAACACTACCCTCGAACTTAACTATCATGGGACATGGTAAACATGGGGTAAATAACTCACACGGTCATAAGCCTTACCTTAGACACTGTTTTAAAACTATTTCCACACTTACAACAACAAAATTTCCTCTTAGGTATATTTCCAATCTCATGACTTGTCACATTAAACATTTTAACTCACTTTCAACCCGTTATTAGAACCAATTATTTAACCCCAATTTTATTTCATTTCTATTTTTACCCATTTGTATCATTTTATTACACACCATTTTCTTCAAGATTCCAAGGAAATAAAATGAATGCTACAATTCATACCCTAGACACCCATCCTATGTGTCCATATTATGATTCATTCCACTTATATACCTAGGTGCATATAATGATCCATGAAGTCACATTCTCTTTCCATTGTAGTCATGAGAAAAAATATCATAAAATGGTAACATCATACAGTAGGTACATTACAAAATGGTGAAATATCATTAAATGTAACAACACACAACAAGAATAAAAATTCAAACCCTGAGTGACTTGGTTTTTTCCCTTATAAATTTCTTAGCTACTCCTATGTACGATCTCATTACCAAGGATCGATATTTTACTAAACCTGGATCTACCATCCCCAAATAGTAATCCATAGAAAAAACATATCTTTGATACCACTTTATAATATCCCCAGCCAAGGATCTACTACACTGGTGCCCCTATCTAGGTTTCTACATGACCTCCAGCGTACCTCTCCGTATTCCAGAGGTTCCTAACTAGAAATGAGGGTCTAAAAGGCCATGTGGTGAGACTATACCATCTTTAACAGAGTATTCCATAGCATAAAATAAATAAAATAAAAAAACAATATATAATAATCAATTAACATGCAGAAACAAATATCTCCCAAAGATGGGTAAAAAACATAGACAATAGTAAATGTGTCATGTCATGTTAAACAGTTCAAAGTGAACAAAACCGAAAATAAATAGAAATATCAAAATCCCCAAAATGGTCCAAACTCCAAGTTTGGGACCTCATCCCTGTAATACCGACACAACTCCAAAGCACATGGAATTTTACTTTATCCTAACCTGCAATAATGAAGTCTACTTGGGTACTTAATGGCGGCCTGAGCTGGGTGTGAGTACAACTCATAAGTTCACCACCAATGGTGTCTACAAAATATACATTCAATAGATAGTGCATGAAAGTACTAAATAAGAGACATGTGAATAAAAGGATGTTTGAGTTAAAATAGTTAATAATATTTTCTCAATTCATTCCTAGCATTATTTCCAATTTCAATCCTTATACCCTCTTCATTACTTAATTTACTTTCATCATGTTTTTAATGTATTAAAAATATTCATCAATCTTAATGAATTTGAGAAATAAGTAAAGTTACCTATCTCACTATAGATAAATACATCATCAAAAATACAACACACTCACCTTGAAGCCTCGGTCTATGTGGTCTCATCAAATGAAACCATTAGGGGGTAGAAATATGTCCTCTTCTCAAACCTGCGAATTTTTGGGTGGAGTTTAGAGACTCTATCTAACTCGACCTGTGGGTGTTGTGCCTCATCTCAATACCCCACTCTACCAAACCTTGTGTACATGCTTATTTATCCATCCACCACACATATACCATATCATAACAAAACATAACCAATTCCAATATAAAACATAAACCACAAAATTCAACAAGGGAATGAAAATATTTCCCTAAACCATTAGCGCATTTACCATTTACTTTACATATTCATTTACCCAATTCATATTTCTTATGCCTAACGCTCTAAGAATATTAACTAGTCCCCATAAATTAACCCATTTAACATATTTAACCATTACCATATGTTAACTAACATAACTTTTTCATCATTTTCCATGTATTAACCCTCTTATTCATTTCAAGTAACAAGCCCAATTCATATGGAACATTCCCATTAATCATATCTAACCCATTTCTGTATTGATCCAAACAATACCTTAGCCATTATCCCCATATAGACGTAACTATACATATTCATTTCTTAATCATCACATTAACCAATCAACATGTTTTTCATCCGATTTACTTTTTCATGATTCAATTTCACACTTAACGTTTATGGTAACCATGTTCAGGAAGGTCAGCGCACCACATGGTTGGCCCTAAATTAGTCAAGTCGTCCTTGATGTATCCCAAGGGGATCATGAGGGGTTAAATTCACCACTTTGATACCTATTTTAACAAGACTCACTAACAGCAACAAGGACACAATAAAGTAAAGTAATAACACAAGCTTACATACACAAAATCTTATAAAAATTACGGGATGTGACAAGTAGAACACCTACCTAGAATATGATTTTGAAAAAACTCTTAGTCAAATGATTAGATCCCAATACAAACATCCCTTTAATCCTCCACCTACAAACCACCAGATAAAAGTGGTTTTAGGTCTTTGGAAGATGATTTCTCAAGATACAATCCCTAATCCAGAAAAGAGAATAAAGGAAGGGATAGACTTACCCAGAGCATTGATATGCAACCAAAGGGACTTAAAATAGCCTAGAAATGAGGGATATTAATCCTTGGAAGCTCTTGAAGGTTCCAGTTTTCCACTAGGGTTTCAAGGGAGAAATAGGGGAGGAAATAGAGTGAGGTTTCAAAATATTATAATGGAAAAACTGAAAATTTTCTATCTTTTAAAGGGGTTCACTATTTACCTGTATGATTTTCTAAACTATGCACAAGTCATGCACATGGCACTATCTGTGGGGAGTTGGGTTGAATGGTTACCTACTTAGGCCAAACAATTTTTTAAATCATGTTCCAACCATGTGATATTCCATTATCATGGTTGCTCAGTTTTCCTGAGAAGTCCACATAGTTTACTTAACCGTGCGTAAACTTTTCACCATGAATAGGTTGTCCCAATTTTCCATCCTTTCATGAACTAAACCCCCAAAACACTCTTAAGGCACGAAATACTCCCAAGAAACACTTAATTAACCAAAAAATAGATTTAAACCAAAAATTAAACAATTACATACCTCTATGAAGTCTGGGATGTTACAGAGGACATACAGAGGAAGGGAAACATGAGACCCAGTTTTTTCCCCAAGGCTTCCTTAGTATTGTTCACCAAGAAGGTAGAAGGGAGATTAATGTTGAATATAGATTATTGGTTGCATAACAAGGTGACCATGAAAAATAAGTATCCACTACTAAGGATTAATGATCTTATCAATTATTTGAGAGGAGCATGATGGTTCTCAAAGATTGACCTCAGATCATGCAATCACCAGCTAAGAGTACTGGATGAGGATATAGTGAAGTTGAAATTTGGATGTCTCAATGGTCTCTATGGGTACATGGTGATTCCCTTTAGTGTAAAAAACTCCCCTAAATTTCTCATGGGTCTCATGATCCATATATTTCATTATTTATTAGACCAGTTTGTGGTGTTCTTCGATGATTATATCCTAGTGTACTAAACATCTGGGTATGATAATGAAATACACTTGAGGAGGGTTATGGACACACTTTTAGTGAACTATATTTATGTGAATATCTCTAGTTATTAGTTATGGATTCATAAGTTAAACTGTTTAAAACACATCATCTCACTTGATGGTGTTCTGGTGGACTTGGCCAAGGTCTAGGTAGTGTTATGTTGGGATCCACCCAAGAGCATGATGGATTTGTGGAGTTTCCTTGGGTTTTCGTCTCCTACCAGAGATTTGTGCCTAATTTATTCAGGATATTAGTATATTTTCTTAATTTTACCTATAAGGTAAATAATTTCATTTAGATATAAATGTTACATTAGGATTTCCATGATTTGAGGTAGTGGTTGATGAGCACACCCATCTTGATATTTCCAAATGAGGGTGTCCAGTACATAGGGTTCTACTATGCCTCAATAATTGGACTTGGTTTTGTGCTGATGTAGAGGAAAGATATGATTTCTTATGGGTATCATTAGTTGATACCACATGAGGATAACTATGAGACCCATGATATTGAGTTGGTAGCAGTAGTAGTTTCTTATAATGTGGAAAAACTACCTTATGGGTGAGCGGTTTGTCATCTACTTTGACTATAAGAGTCTGAAGTTTATCTTCTCCTAGAAGGATATTAACTTTCAATATATAATATGAATATATTTTCCCCCATACTATTAATTTGAGATAATATATACTACTTGGAAATGAGAATGTGGTGGAAAACTCTCTCAGTAAGACATCTTATTCTTAGCTATTGGTAGAGGTGTTGAAGTAGTTAGCCTTGTTTTAGTTTTACTTACTATATAAGAATGGTGCTTCATATATTTAGTCAATTGTTGTTAAACAACTATTTTTTAGTGTTTTAGAGAATATCAACGTGGATATACCAACTTTGAGACATTAGGTACTCATATATCCATTGGATGTTCTCCTGGTGTATTTTCTAAAAGTGGGGAGCACATTATACTTTTTCGAGGATGGATTATGGTACCAGAGACATTGTGGGAGGAATTGATGATGGAGTTTCATTGATCCCCCTTAGAGGTATATCTAGGTTAATTAAATATATATAATTAATTTTTATGTATGTTTTGGTGGCCAAGAATGAAAAAGTCAGTAGGGAATTTGGTCTCTTTCTCTCTCACTTTTTAGTATGTGAAGGTGGAGCATCAGGTTCCAGTGGGTTTAACTCAACCCCTTAAGGTTCCAAAGTGGAAGTGGGATGGTATATCTATATAAATTATGATAGGGTTTCCATGTAAATCTATAGATAACAATTCTATATGGGTTATTGTAATCTGACTCAACAAGACAGCTCACTTCCTAGATTTTTCAATAGCAGAGTTGAGTAGAGATCTCAGGATGCCTTTTTGTATAGGTGATAGTCCAACTCCATGAAGTTCCCTAGATGATAATTTTAGCATGTGATTATCTCTTCATGTCACATATATAGAGAGTATTGTTGGAGGCATTTGGGACTCATTTTTATTTGACCACATAGTTTCACCACCAGATTGGTAGTCAGACTAAGCAGCCCAATCATGTTCTGGAAGACAAGCTGTAGGATTTCATGTTAGAATTTGAATATACTTTGTGAGTATCACCTACCCTTAGTGGTGTTTTCATAAATCAATAGATACCATTCCACCATAGTTATGGCGCCATTCGAGACCATGTACAGGTGACCTTGTATGTTTGTGATTTATTTTGACTAATCTAGGTGATTCAGAACTCATGGCCCTAGATTTGGTGAGATCTATGATAGAGAAGTTTCATATCATTCATGAGTGGATGAGCACTACAAAGATCCATAAAAAGTTTTATTTAGACTGATTATGGAGTCCTTTAGAGTTTTAAGAGTGATACCATATGTTCTTAAAGTTCTCTCCTCAATTTGGATTATAGAGATTTGGCTAGGGTGGAAATCCATCTTAGAGATTCATCAGAACTTTCTAGATACGACATTGGGTTTTTGAGGTGGTTTACCTCTTGGACCTACCATAGTAGTTTTACTAGGTACACAATGTCTTCAGCATGTCATATATTATAAGCTATGTGCATGACACATTTCATATTATCGACCGAGGTGAGTTAGACATCAAGGATGAAGTTAACATTATATAGTTCCTAGTAGAGATAAAGGATCAATAGGAGAGGATCCTCTATGAGGGATTGATTATTTTGGTTCATTCCTAGTGGTAGAATAATAATCTTAAAGAGAACACCTTGGAGAAGGAGACAAAATGTGAGCTCAGTACCCACATCTTTTCAAGTAGTAATTTAATTTTTTTCATCATGAAAATTGATATGGTGGGGAGAATGTAATGTCTTAGTTTTTTCCATCTAAATAATTTAAATATATAAAATAATATTTTTAATGCCAAATGCTGAGAGGGTGCAAGATTCCTAAGCTTTCTGATCTGGATTTGATATTTGAAAAATATTAGATATATTAATATCACAAACACATGGTTTTCAAGATATGTGGAATAACTTATGAAGAGATTTTTGGATTAGAAACCCAATTCTGCCATTGGGTTCAAAACAAGGGTGTTACCTTAGGTGTGACATTACCATTTTCATTTTAAGTCATTTTTGAAAATAAATTCAAGGGAGGTATAAATAAATAAATTATTTTATTTCATTGATCTAGTGACCTAAGTCCCTCCTCTATAAATACCATATTGTGGGTATATCACAAAATTAAATTCATGCACCTAGATACCTAGAGAGGAGAAATTGGATAGACATCGGTGGGTGATATCAGATTTAAGGATCCGATCAACACTGCATGAAACCTCTATTCTAACAAAGATCGTGGATCTCACCAATGATGAAAAGGAATAATTATAATTCATCATTAATTGATCCAAACTCTACCTAGGATTATTTAATTATGTGGATTTATCCTAATTTATTATCCTATGTCAACCATGATACAACTCTACTAACAATAATTGATTTATTCATCAATGGTTGATTTATTTTATGGTTAATAAATTTTTTCATTTTTGATTGTTCTTCTTCTTAATTCTTCTATTATACAAAAAATGTATTGAGATCAAAATGAAAAAAAAGGATGAGTTTCATTCCTCGTGTTTATGGTTTTATTCAACATTTTTTCACATGTTCGTCACGAGCAATTTCATTAGCTCAAGTTTTAATGAATATCGGGAATTTTATTGTTGTGAAATAGTTACCCAGTAGAATAGATCAATATCACATGTGTGGTTTCTGATCAAGGGTGAAATCATGGTGAAATGATAGAGAATGATTGAAGGGGGGTCTTATTAGACCGGTGTTCCTTGTTCTTCCCAGTTTGATGTGTGGTGAAAATGGTGCACCTTGATGGAGTGATTTTTAAGAAAATTAAATCACATATCCTAATGATTACAGATGGTAAGGGTTGGCTAACACCTGATCCATGATTGCCGACTGGATTTTTTGTGGAAATGGATTAGTTGGGTGATAAGGAGGAGGAACCATAGGTTTTCTAGAAAAACCAAATTACATGATGTGTAATACCGAGTTACATTATTTTTGGGGCCTGTGGAACTAGGATTTCCATGTAAGAGATAAGGATCACACATCGTGGGATCCCAAATATATGCCATATAATCTCTAGCCAGAGGCATGACATGCATCTCAGAGGATACATTGGAAAGGATTGAGTACACATGCTAAGGTATGTACTCGAACATGGACAATGTTCATAGGTTGATCTGTGTAGCTAGACATAGCTATTTCTACACAGACAAGACCTAATGTACATGAGAATAGGAAATATGCAAAGGGAATAGACATATGAATGTATTGATTTAGTATTTTACATCGTGTACACTATGTACACACCATGTAATTCCTTTAAGATGGATTGGATCCCTTCATCTATTTAGTAAAGAAAATTTTCAACAGAGTGTGATACCTTGGTCTTTTCCCATGAGGGTACTACGTGGCATTACATCCTCGGTATAGGATTGTGATCCCCTATATGGGGGTACTATTGGATAGAGTTTGGTTCATCTCCCTATGGGACCAGGGTGTGATATTTTTTCATTACTAGGTGGGGTTCTTAGTATAGGTTTGATAACCATGCTTAAGGAATCGATACCCAATCTAGTAAGTATATCCAGTAAGATTTTTGGTGTCCCATGGTGTCCCATGGTGTCCCTTAGTGTGATCCCATACCTAGATGATGAGATCTTTTGAGATCTATTGATTACATCTGGGGAAAGGGGAAATGATCATGACCTTTTAGATGAGAGTCACTAATGATAGCATGGATCATGGAGTGAGTACTACTAGAATTATAATTACCTATAAGTCTTGATCTATATCGTATGGTGTCCTAGGAGGGAAAGGAGTAGGCAGATCATTGTTGGTCTAGACTTGATGAAGTGTTTTCCATGTGGTGACATTTTACAGTGGTCAACTCCTTTCTAGTAGGTTGGACTCCATGTAGTTTTAGTTGGGCTTGTATTTGCATGATTTCTTTCTTTCAGTAATTTTTTGTACATTGGTGTGGGATATTTTTCTTTCATGCACTTATGGTACCTATTTTCATTTTCACTTTATATTCACTATATAGAATTTGGATGTGTGTGTGTGTGTGCATGTACATTAGGATAATTCTTCCCTTATATGGGTTATGCCTGCTCAACACTAGTCTCCAGCCCATGGGCTATTAGAGGTGGGCTTGGGTAGTCACCCTTGTCTTATCACTAGCCAGGTGAGCCCTGATGGTTTGGGTTGTGAAAATCCATATGATGGTTTGGACAAGGTATTGTGGACTCAACTATATAGGAATAATATATGATATGATTGGAAATACTATATACTAGATATATTCATGGATTATTTATTTTCATAAATGTATATAAGTTATGGTGAACTATGGATCGTGGCCCACTAATGGTTATGATTTTATTTAAAAGGGTTTTTCATTTTAGTGGGAGACTATTTAACAAATTCCTTTTTAAATAGAAATAAAACATAATACTCGTCTGAAAAAATATTATATCATGAATAAATAAAATTATCATTATGAAAGATATTTTTTCAATTAATTCTTATGAAATATATGAATAATGTAGTAAATTCTCTAGATCGGTAACTTAAGAAAAGTTCCTCAGTATGAGTATAATTCTATGTGTTAAGGTAACACATTCCCAAATAAAAAAATGTAATATTCATTCAATAGGTGAATCTAGGTTCTTATGAACCATAGAATGATTCACTAGGGGTTTAAAAGGAATTATATACATAATAAAGATAGGAATTTCTAATATCCCCTTTTATAATTAGTATGATTGATTATGATAAAGACTTGGTGAGAATGGAAGTTTCTATGAAGCTTATTCTAGTTAAGTGATTCATTATTTTTTCACCAATGGAAATATTATGAAAATATGAATGAATTCAAGAAAAATTTCCCCAATATTCTTAATAGTTGAGAATAGGTGAACTAGAAATGTGGAATCTGAGTTCTAGTACTATATAGATGGTACATGTGGGTAAATTTTTAAACATCAAAACTGGAAGAATAAAAGTATGTTCGAGAATCCAATAATGCTTCTTCACTTAGCTATTAAAGTCCATCGAATACTATTGGTAAAATTAGGAAGCAGTAATGGTTCTATAGGTTAAAATTATATAAGATAAGTAATGGGGTTTATGAAACTCTATGGAATACCTATGTTAGGTATCAATGTTATATAAATTGATCCTTTGGTTTTTAAGGGTATGTGGTACCAAATTTATATTTTAAAAGTGTTATAAATATAAAATTTTCAAAATAAAGGGAACAATTAATAGGATCGTGTATTTTTCATTAAAATAATAAAGTAAGAGTTGGTATATCAGGGATTTGAATGTAGAGGAATAAATGAATCTCATATTTATCTAACAAAAGGATTTTTATCTTCATCTCATTTCACTTATAACATAATCTAAGTTGGTCGTTAATAGAGAGTTGTCATAAAAAATGAAATGATTAATTTTATACACACAATTTTTGATTTATTAAATTATATAACATTTTTTGGGAAGAATATAATAATAATATTTTTTTATTTAGGATAAATTATTTTCCCATATATGTGTTAAAATATTATTTTTGATGTTTTAGGCTCCACTAAGTGGAATATTTTGATGAATAGTATTCTTTTAAAAGGTAAAATTTTCCTTGACCATACTACTCCATATATGATATGGATATAGTAAATTATTTGTTAAGTATTCCTAGTAAAAAGAAAGAAGTATTATTTCTTACACAACGGAGTTTTTGTGTCTTACTATAATGTTATGAACAGACTATAATTCCTAAGAGGCAATCGCAAGTATGTTTAGACTTAAGAAGTTCAAAGTTAACAAATAAATTTGTATGCCTGGTTATAGTGATTTCAACTTGATATCCTAAATATTTAATGATATGTGATGACAATAAAATATATAAAGAGTTAAATTTAGTTGCCATGGGAAATTTAATATCACTATAACCTAAAGGTTTAAAGGAAACAAATTCAAATTTATTGACACTTTTTCATATTGGGGTTTAATATAAGATGGTAAGTAATAATGTAAATAGTTACATAATTTTTCAAGGATAAATTTTAATGGAAAATGTTCCAGGATGATATTGTTAAAACATAGAAATAGTTCTATGTAGACAATATAATTTGACATCATAAAATATGATATTTTGAAGTTAAAGAGTTTTAATATGTTCAAGGAGTTAGACATTAATAATATGCTTTATAAATTCCCCCATTATTCAAACATTATTTCATCATAAATGTTATTAACTAAAAAGTTTAGTTTGAGGATTTTAGCTAATGGTCATATATATATGTGGAAATAATTTTACATAGATTTAACAATTTAACATTAACCCAAAAAGTGAAAAAAAAACATAAGGATGATATGTAAGTTTGTCATATAGGATTTAATAGATAGGTTCTCATATTGGGTTTTGTTAAATATTCTTTGATGAGTTTTAAGAATATAAAATTTTACATATAAAAGGTATTCTTCATTTTATCATTCTATCACATTCGATATATAAATTTATATGTAGATATAAATTTTTTAAAATGTAATTATAACTTACTCTTGAAATATAACTTTGAGTTTATCCCTCATTGATGATTTTCATGGAGTTTTATAGGTTATTATGAAATGTTAACATTAACATGAGTTGTATTTTCTTCATGGGATATGAAATATTATCCTGAGGCACAAATTTTTTTTATCAACTACACATCCCACAAAGTATAACACATGGAGTTTCATACACTATTTATTTGGTATACTAGTGGTCTATAGATTATATTAGGTCTCCAATACCGAATTCTCACGATATAACTTTCTTGATAACCTTCAAACATTAAATATTTTCTTATACAATCCACTTTTTCTTATATAATGGGGGGGGTTATTTATTTATCATTTCATTGGTTATAGCTCAACCAATAAGTGATTTATCCTCTCATAGGAATAGTATGAAATATGGTCCCTTAATTAAGATAGATTGAGGAGTGCATTTTTGACCATTTATTGTACATATTTTAACACCCTTAAATTGTAATGGTGCATTAATATAAGTTTTGGAATACCTTAATGTTGTTTTTGAGATGTTTTTTGGGTGTTGGGGGTTCCAAAAGAAGGATTGAATGGGGTTAGAGAGGAGTTAATCTATTTTTTAAAATGGAACTAGATTACTTGATGTGGTGCATGTTTTATGTTATAAAGGTTGTGGTTCTAGCAAGGTTGAAAAACTATGGAATAGAATCCATATTTGGTGGTTCCACCAGTTTTGGTACATCTATGACATTTTTTGTTAGTTGTAGCCTGAAGTCTTGAAATGTGATTTCTGGGTCGTTCTACAAATTTTACGTCATTGCATCATAGATTTAGGCTATGATATAACCTTGTTATTTAGATTTGGAATTAGACAATGTGGTGGTTCCCTTATGGTGAGGTCGCTTTTCCATGTTTATAGGATCTCACTACTCACTATGTCATGTTTCTCAAATGTAGTTTTGACCATCCCCATTATAACAAAGTCACTTAACATGCATTGTAGTTATTTTTTATTTGTGACCCATGGTAGTGTGACACTATGTGATGTTTTGTGATGCATGTTTTTTCATATTTCCTATAAATTTTAAAGGCCCCTCAAATCAGGAATTTTTATATCCTTTCCTCTTGAAATTTGGAAAAATCTAGGGAATCTTAAAGAGAAATTATAGCCCTTGAATTGGTGCATTTATCATCATATTTGGATTAAAAATTCTTGGTGATTATTGGATCCTCGGTGTGTGAGCTAGATATAGTTTATGTGTGAGCATGATTTGGTTATCGATTCTTAAAAATCATGGTACCTTTCATCAACATTCTTGATTTAGGAAGTCCATATCATATTGTCCCAATATATATGTTTGTTTGGAATAATTTTGTAAAGCATGTGTATACCATGAGACCTATGCATGATATGATTGTTGATTGCTGTGTATGTGTGTGTGTGGACCAAGATACCTATGTATTATATGATTTTTATACAATGTTTGTGCGTAGTTCGTGTGACCTATGCTTGATATTATTTGTATGTGGTGTTTGTGTATGTATCCCCATAATACCTATTTTTGATTTTATTTAATTGTGGGTTTTTATTGGTTATATGGATCTTGGTTGATATTACATGATTATAAAATTCATTATTATAACATTGTGTGTTACATGTGTAGTTTCATTATCTTTGGAATTGAGTGACCAAGTTGAGTAATTAGACCTAGATTATCCCTTAGATGGGTGGTGTGGATGAAGTGATGGATTTCCCTATAAATAATAAACTGGTTCAGTGCATGGTATTTGGATTTTCCTATATCCATATGATTGTTTCGATACATGGTAAAATTCTTTCTTGAGAGATGTAAATTTGGTCGACATGGGAACGTACATTTAAGGAATGCATGACTAACCCTTCAAGGGGAATGTGAAAAGATGGTTAGTTGTCCAAGTACATTGGGGCAATGTGTGACATTACCTCTGTCATGGATCTAAATTGGGTAGTGCAAAACTTCATGGGTCTAGCAAATGTGTGCACCTGTGTTGGGACAAAAAGGGAATTAGATACCCTGAGAGGGGGTGAATCGGGGTATTGATATTATTTTCAAACTTCTAACCCAATAGATATTTAACTCTTTATTATAATGTCACTTCATTTTCTATCTAGTGTTTATGATGATCTTATCATTTCAAAATTTATTGGATGATGATGAATATACTATAAAGCAAAAAAAGAAATCACAGGGACACACATATATTTACTTGGTTCACCCTCACTCAGCTACATCTAAGGAGTATACAAAGGAAATGTACCAATGTTCCAAATCTACTAAATATCAATGCTAATAAAAGCTTTTGTAAAGATCACTTCTATACCAAGTCTCACTTAAATATAGGATTTAGGTGCACCTCACTACTTCCCAAGGGTAACTCCCCAGATCTTTCCTTCAATGGATCATTGTCGTTAGAAAGAATCACATTCTTCTACTTCCTTTCATAACTTCTACATAATGGATTCATACATAGTTTATGGACATATAGGTATCTTAATTAGTAATAATGAATTTACCCTCAATTGTTGGTATATTCTATGTTTATTTAATTTTTGGTCTTCTCCTTCACAACTATGAAAACAACTTGATGCAGTACTTCTACTCTCCAGACTCCTAGAAAAAAATTCTATTTATTATAGACACAAAACTTATAAACTAAAGCTTTATAAAGTTATCAAAAGGATTACAATTATTATTTTCACTAGATAGGATGTATCTTTAAATAATCACTTTCTTCTAGAATTGTAGAATGATGAGGATCCTTTATATTCTTCTTCTTATTCTTATGAATTTAGATATAAAAATGATATTACTCCCAATGTAATGCTGATATGTATCTCCATGAAAAATAATATAGTGTGATAACCTTGCATGAGACACTGGAATGTATTACCTTGTTTGATATCCTTATGTGTAAACCATTGCTAAAGATCCTATATCCTAACCCTTTGTGAGAGATCTTGGCATGTAACCCTTGTATGAGTTCCTGGTGTGTAACCCTTTGTACAAGATCATGATTTTTAACCCTTGTGTGATATCCTGACGTGTAACCCTTGCATATGATCCTTTTATGAAAGATCCTAGTGCATAACTCTTACACGAGATCCTAGAATGAAATGCTTGCACAAGATCAATTTGTGTGAGATATTAGCATGTAAGCCTTGGGTGAGATCCCTTTTCTTAAGATCTAGCATGTAACCATTCTACAAGACCAATTTTCATGAGATCTTGGAATGTATTCCCTACACAAGATCCTTTTCTTTTATATCCTAGCATGTAACCCTTATACGAGACCCCTTTATGCGAGATCATGGTGCGAGACTACTTTCCATGAGATCCTATTGTGTAACCCTAGCATGAGACCCCTTTGTGTGAGATCTTATGGATACACTCCTTTGCATGAGATCCAAGCACTACAATCCTTTGTGTGAGATCTTGTCATGAGATCCCTTTGTCCGAGATCCTAGCATGATACTTCTATTATGAGAGACTTGGTTCCGATCATGCACATCATGAGAATTTTTTCAGATCATGTGCAACACTTATGTGATGTTAATCATGTATACTCCTTCACATCACATGAAACCCCTTCTTCGAACGTTGTTTTAGGAAAATATTTTAAGATAAACTTCATCACCTATTATGTATGGTTCATTGGGTATTTATAAATTATATTATACCACCTTAACTCCACAAATTTTTTACAACTTTCATTTACATCTCCAAAGTAATTGACATTATTCACTTTCATGATCCTATCACATGATCAATTGAAAATCATGTTATGGTCTGCGATGTGGTCTTCCAGTGCATAGTATGATCCATTTTGAGATCCAAAGACAATCATGAGCACATCACAAGATCCAATTATGATATCTAAACACAATAATGCATTTCCATCTTTCACATCACAATATCTCAATAAATGAAAATTTAAAAATCATGTGGAGATCCACAAGATCATTTTAGACATTCATGCTACACAAGATCATCTCACAGTCCCTGAGATCAAACATCTTTCACTTCAATGATAACAAACATCTCTCCCTCCATGAGATCATATATCTCATTCCCCTTGAGATTAGTAATTTTGCACTTGTGTGAGATCAATCATTCTATTTTTTTAGGAGAACATACATTTTGTGATTCTGTTAGATCAGAAGTTTTGCACATCCATGAGATTAGACTTTTCAAGATCCCCTGATTTCTGACATATTTACCATCCATGAGGTTATAAATTTCCTTCTTTTGTGAGATAAAACATTATTTCTTACTCTTCATGCCATATTTGATAGCCAACTTTCTTCAAAAAACTCAAACATCATCAAAAAACAAAATAAACCCAAAATCACCATAAGGATTTGTTTTCTCCTATAATATCCCCCTTTTGATTTGTCAAATATAGTAATAATCTTCATGAATAAACTAATTGATCAATCATGTGTGTGTGAAACCATTTTCATTCAGCAACCCTGAATAGTGATAAAGAAATTAATTAACACATACTCTAATCCCACATGATTCAAGTTCGGTGGGAGAAACAAGTGTATCATGAAAAGTTCATTATTGAATCACTTTATTCTAAAACTTTTCATCAAAAACTTTCTCGGTACCAAAGGATATAACAAGATAAACCTTAAAGATCTCTTTATAACATACAATTATCTTCTTATTTCATCATGAACTCATTTTCATGATTCTTATTCATTGATAGACTTGTCTTTTCATCATCAGATTTAATGATCCCCTTGTTTCACTACTACCTCTATCAGCTTCTCCCCCTCAAAAACTCCCCCTATTTTGATGCTTCCTCTATCAGCTTCTCCACTGTCTTGATTAAGATATATTATCCCCCTTTTTCAAAGAACTCAATCGTCACTCCTTTGTGTTATTTAACATTTTAAAGAACACATATTAGTATACAGTGGAAAAAATATCACACATCAGGGAGGGGGTGGCCCATATCCACACTGTTTAAGTATGGAAGTGGACTGAAATCCAAGATCCAGTTAATGTATTTTAATTTCTTATTTGGGTAAGTTCTTTATAAGGATTTATATAACCTATAGGTAAGTCAGAACATACTCCAACTTCTCAAGATCATGATCCACATTATCCTTGGTTAAGTGATATTTAATTTCAATGTGCTTCTTCCTTGTACGGTGAACTAGATTTTTTATAATATTTAAATCAAATGAATTGTCACAAGGGATACCAATCAGTTACTTCACTTTAATATCACCCACTACAAAAAACCCGGTTTATCTATAACTAGGGATTTAACATCACTAGCTTAAAGTGTTGTTAAAGACCCCCTTTTTCAATGCTAAAAAAGCATTGTTAAAGGGGAGTTTTATCAGCACTTTTTTAGAAGCACTTATAAAGGCCCCCCATGATCATCATTTTTTTAGTAGCAATGATAATTCTATATTTCTAAAAATATATTTCATTAAAAATAATATATTAATATATAAATATTTTGATATTGGTATAATTATAATATATATTTTTTAAAATATTTTTTAGATAAGGTTAATAGGCATTTACAATTAATATATATAACATATTAAGTTAAAATGACTTATAAAATAACTAAAAAATATTTTTAATTAAAAATTTGCTTATTATTACAAAGTAATTTTCATTTAATACCAATTTTAAGATAAAATATAAAATTAATAATAATTAATGATCTAAAATAAGTTGAAATCATTTCTCGAACTTCAAACGGGCATAAGATTTGATTCACATGTCCATTTGGGATCTACCACATATCAAATCAAACCATGCGACGAGATATATGCCCAAAGTGACAGAGGAAACCCTTTTTCACATTTTTTAGGCCAAAAGGTCCCATAAATCCTCCATAATTGATTTTTTAGTCAGGGTACCCCAATTTTTTAACATTTGATTAATTAACAGCCATGTTTATGGGGCTCTTATGTTTTGTGGAGACTAAATTTATTCCCAGGTCTAACATTCATATTGATATTCATGTTTTGAAATTTTATCATCTTCCGTAATTTAATTTTATTTATAATTAAATATATGCATGTTTTCTTGTATTTTATTATAATAATTCACTCATGTAATCCCATATATCAACATATTTGGGTAAAAATATATATTCTAATATACTTCAATAAATAGATATTATAAAAATATATTTAAAACAATATCTAACCATTTTTTACATTATATATACATATACATATATCTGTATACAAATAAATAGATATATATTTATATTATAGTATAGTATATGTATATGAATATAATATAGAATATATTTAAATAAATATAAGTATATATATCACACACACATATATTGTATAAATGTATTTAAAAATAATTATATAAATATAGGAATAAAAAATAAATTTGTAAATATATATATATATAAAGAAATATCATTAGATAGATAAAAAATTAACTTGGTGTAGTAGTAAAGGTGTTCTATATTTGAAAGAGAGTTGCGGGGTTTGAATCCAGGAGGGTGCCCATGAGACTGGAACATTGCAAAGCGCTGATAAAAGGGGTGGTGGGTGAAAATAACTAATAAAGGTGGCGAGAGCACTGATAAAGGCATCATAGAAGCACTGATAATGGGGTCAGGCTCTTGAACATCAAAAAACAATTACCCCCTTTAATAGTGTTACCTTTATCTGTGATTTTTGATCACTAATAAAAGCTTCGGACCTTTAACCACACTCAAATTATCACGGAATTTTTAGAACTGATAAAGGCCTATTATAGCACTATTAAAGGTCTATTTTGTATTAGTGAAACTTTCTCATAGAATTCAATAGTGGGTTACTTTATTAATGAATTTACTCCCCCCTAGTAAATGATCTCCATGAATATGGTTTTCAATAATATTCACATGTTATTCTTTTGTCTTTTAAAATATTGATAAAGAAAAATTAATTTTCCCTTTTGGTTGTACATATCTACTTAACCCATGAGACATCATAGGTTGAAATATGAAGACCACCAGGATCGGTAAACTGTTTTCAATTTCAAATTTAAATCCATTTAACAACATTATATTGAAACATTCATTCTTTTAGCACTTTTAAATATCATATTCGTGTTTTTATTTATAACTTCACACTATAGAAATATTTTCATAAAGTGAAATTACCACTTATAATTGATTCAATGACATATCTATTAAGACTAATGAGTAATAAGTATTTTTATGAAACAAGTGTTTAATCCAAGAAACATCAATTTTATCCATGTCACTCATCTTCACAGATTTTAGAAGCATTCCTTTTATCAATTCTTCAAAGGTCTCTCTTGTTAGATGATGCAATATCACCTAGCTTGCTTATCACCGTGTCTCCCTAAAAATAGATAGATTTTTTATATCCTAAAAATAGACAGTTGACACCAGATTGTTGAATTTTATACCATATGAAAATTGCAAGAGTTTAGATTATTATTGTTTCATGTATCTCCATTCAACTTATGCATATGTGCCTCGTTTCATCACACACACACCCCCCATGAATTGTATCTCCCCCTCTACCATGTACCAATTCACACACATATTATAACAGTTAAGGTATGGGTAGAGAGGTACCACTAGAATATTCAAAGATAGGATTTTGGTTAATCTTGATGGACCAACCCTTTGATATTTTCATGAAAATTATTGTACTATTTTTATTCTTGTTACAAATTCCCATCCAACATTAACTATTCTGGCCATATAATTGGAAAATATTTATGCACATACTGAGTATTAGTTTGGTAGTTAGATTATATAGGCTTGTACTTTTTCACATTTTTTATTTTAATACCACTAGTACAAATTTATTTCTTCGATGATCACATATATTATATTTTTCATGATTGTTTCTCTAAGAAGATATATCTCCACTAATATTCTACTCTTGCTTCATCCTCCATTAGAAGAATCTATATCTTGCCTTCATTTCTCACCTTATGGCATGAAATATTAATTTTTCAAGTAATTATTTGTTCAATTTTGTTTTTTTAGTTATCTAATTCAGCTCAACCTGATGTGTTGGGAGTGATTCTTTCCCTAAATGTACATTATTTTTACTTATAATGGAGTAGTTACATGAATCTACTTCGATATTGTAAACCCATTTTTCAAATTATTAGGTTTTCTTCTAATATAGTATTTAATATTATACACTATTTTATTTAGTTATCTCTTTTCAAGTTACCTTTCTATCCCTACATTCTTCAAGATAATATATCTTTCCGAATTCTCGTGATTAGAACATATAAAACATATCCCATTAAAACATACCTCACATCAACATTTCTCAACTGAGATGTTGATGAAACCATATTTCTTGTTCTAAAATTGATCCCTAGAACTAAATGAAACCTACTCATGGTGTGTCATAGTCATCCAAAATAGTAGAATTTCATGAATACATTATTATGAGAGGCTTCTCATTCAAGTTTATTTGGAAACTTATACTTATTCTCAAATTTAGAAATATTTTATTCATAGAAACATGAAATATATTCCAAAGACTTGGAAAAAACATGATATATGAATATGCAACCCACATAAATAATACATGTTATCATTACTCCCTGTAAAAACCTTTTAATAAATTTTTTATACAACTAAATTTTTTTCCCACTTTTTTGAACTATTCACGTTTCTTTCCCCCTCATACATGGGAGGTGATTCATAATTTCCAATTCCATATATTAAAAACTTATTTGGCCTTTGGGTTGAGATAATTATTTCATTTTTTTCTTCTAAAATGTAATTTTATTTCCTTTTATTATTACCTTCTATAGGATGGTCAAATAATAAATGCGATGAATCCCTCAATTTGGTATTGTATTTGGCATTAGATTTCTCCACGTCTTTCTTCAAATATTTTACCTCCTTTCCAAATTATTGGATCTTCATGTCCATTAATTAAATTGAGAATGAAGTTCTCCATTTCTAGATATAAAATCTTCCAATTATTGGGAGAGCATATCCATCATGCAATATTTTTACTTTTTATATAATTTTTAGGAGAAAAATAATCATTGCAACACGAGTTCTCTTTTTATAGCCTTTGGTTCTATTGAATCGTTTATGATAGATTTCATTTCTAGATTTCAAATTCTTCAATTATTATGAGTTTAGATTCTTTCCCTTGTCATCATATTTGAGGTTTTCTATCTTTGTGGAAAACTTCTGTATTTATTTATATTGGTAATCATTATTACCCCTAAAATTAATATCCACATAAAAAGGCCTTTTATTTAAACCTTTTCGCTTATTGACCTCAATTTTTTATACTATTTTTCAAATAACTTGAGACTTATTTTATTTTATTAATTTTTTATCCAATTCCTTTATCATGTGGAAAACATCTACTATTGGAATTATTGGAATTTCTTCATCATCAGTAGTTCCAACATCACATGGCATGTTTGGTTCTTAATTCATTCCTACAGAATCATTGAATGGGAAGATAGAATAAAAATATAATAAGTTGTTGGTTTCCTTCAACTTCATTGAAATAATTCCATATACATTTCCACACTAGGGAATTCCATAATAGTTCTACTTCTTCTATAAAGTTCTTCCCTTTTCCATGACTCACTAAAATAAGAGCATATGGAAACATCAATATCAATAATCAAATAATCCTTGTCATAGAAAAAAATAAAAATAATATAAAGCTATGCTCGGATATCAATTTTTAGGCCTAAATGGGCTTACATACCCAAAAATATTGGATGAATTGGACTACGGATACACTTTTCAAACGTCTTCCCCACTGGATCTTGACATCTTTATTATAAGGGACACTTCATTTACTATTTAGTGTTTATTTTGATCTTATCACTTCCAAATTTATCTGATAATGATGTAAAGAATGTAAAGAAATAAATTAATAAAAATGACACATAGATATTTACTTGGTTCAACCTCATTAGGATACATCCAAAGAGAATACAATGGAAATGTACCGACACACCAAATCCACTAAATATCATATCTAATACAACGTTAAGCTAAGATCACTATTATACCCATGATCATTACCTTACAAGATCTAGGTATAGCTCACTACTTTCCAAGGGTCACTCCTTATATCTTTCCTTCGATGGGTACTTCTAGTGGAATAAATCACCCTCTTCATCTTCCCTTTCTCACTAGTCCATAATGGATTCATACAAAGTTTATGGACATGCAGGTCTCTTGATTAGTAATAATTAATGCGTCATCAATTTTAGGTAGATGCTCTATTGAAGTTATTCTTGTCTTAATCTTTAACTTCTATGAAAATACCTAGATTCATCAATTCTACTTTACAATCACATAGAACAAACTTTTATTTTTTATACACAATAATTACAAACTCAATCTTTGGAAAGATCCCCGAAGTATTCCAATTCTTCATTTCAATGGCTTGGATGTAGTAGTGAACAAACTCCTTCCTCTAGAATTATTAAATGATGCAGATCTTATATATTATTATTCTTATGAATTCATATATGACAATGATATTAATCATAGGGTAATATTGGTACATATATCATTGTGCAAGACTCTAGTTTATTGACCCTACGTGAGACCCTGGAACGCAACTCCTTGTGAGAGATCCTGAAACATAACTCGTTGTGCGAGATCCTGGAGTATAACCTTTTTCGTGAGATCCTAGCACATAACCCTTGCATGATATCTTGGTATATAACATTTTTCATGAAATCCTAGTGCATAACCTTGCATGAGATCCTAGCATGTAACCCTAGTGTGAGATCATTTTGCACAAGATCTTGCCATGTAACCCTTGCACGATATCCTAGCATGTAACCCCTGTGAGAGATCATTTTTCATGATATCCTAGAGATTAACCCTTTTTTGATATCCTTTTGCATGATATCATGAAATATAAACCTCACATGAGACCACTTTTCCTAAGATCCTAGTGTGTAACCCTTGCATGAGATCCTTTTTCATGAGATCTGGGTGTGTAACCATTTTAAGAGACCCCTTTTCCCAAGATCCAAGCACAAGAATTGTTTGAATGAGATCCTGGTGAAAGATTTCATTGTTCAATATATTGGTTTAATAACACTATGCATGAGATCCTTTCTCGATACTCATTTCTTAGAAGACTTGGTTCAGATCTTGCATAACACAAGAATTGTTTCAGATAATGTGCAACACTTACTATATTTCAATCATGTATACTCTTTTTCATCACATGAAACCCATTCTCAGGACATTTCTTCATATAGATATTCTAATAAAAACTTATTCACCTATTATGGATGGGTAATTGGGTATTTATAGATGATGTTTGGGTTTCTTAACTCCACAAATTGTAGAAAACCATCTATTCCACCACCACAACAATCGGCATTACACGCTTCATGTGATCCCCTCGAAATATCAATTGATAATCATACAGTGTTCAGATATGTTTTCTTCTAGTTATTGGTGTGATCCATCATGATATCCAAATAAAATGATGATCACTTTATGAGATCCCATCAGGATATCTAAAGAAAATCAAGTTTTGTCATTATGCGCTTCACAAGATCTCAATGTAAGATCGTCTGAAAATCATGTTCAGATTCATGAGATAAGTATATAAACTCATGATACATTATTTTATCTCATGCTCCATGATATCAGACATCTTGTGCTTCCACTAGATCATAAATATCACCCTCTGCAAGATTAAACATATCAAACTCCATGAGATTGGGAATTTCTCACTTCCACGAGATCAAACAATTCTTTCCTTTGTGAGATCATAACTTTCATACCTCTATGATATCATACATTTTGCGCTTCCATGATATCATACATATCATGCTTATGTAAGATCATACATTTCCTTCTCCCCCGAGAATATAAATTTCAACATTCTTCTAGATTAATCATTTCATAATTGAACGAGATTAAACATCCATGCTAACTCTTCATTCCTTCTTTGAAAACCATCCTTCATCAACAACCTCAAAAATTTTCAACAAACACAATAATCCCAAAATCACCACAATGATTTATTTTTTCCAACAAAATGTGTGATTAATTATATTTTACTTTCATATTTATTATTTTCATATCATGAACTTGTATTTATTGAAATTATTTTTTACACATTGTTTGTGGTGTCCGACTTGGTTTTATACTCACACCCTACATGGGAATCTCAATACAAGTGTATATTTTATAATCAAGGTTTTGGTAAACTAAAAGGGACTAGCGATTGACAATTTAGTAAGATCTGTAGGATGGTGTGAGATTATGTCAACACATACTCCATGTATTGGATATTTTACCACATGTTACTCAGTTTTTTTCACCCATTTTAACAAATTGATCCACCATATGTATGGATCCTTTATTTTTATTTGTATGTTATGATTTTCATGTCTTATTTTTATAGCATGGGATTGTTTTTGGAATATTTATTATGTTATTATTGTTATTATTATTATTCTTCAATGTACTTATTTTATGGTTATATGTAATCGAGGGAATAGTCTTTATATGATACACCCATTCCCTCACCAATAGTGAAAATCCTCTTACAAATGGGGAGACATGCATGATTTCATGTGGAACTCTAGCCCAAACTAGGTGATTTGTGTCAAGGTGTTGAAAAATGGTATCATAGGACTTACATTTTTTCTCACCCATTTCCTTATTTTTCCTTAATTTAGGACGTGGGGGACGTGATATGGGATATTTGAGACTATGGAAGGGGGGTTATATTAGTGTCTAGAAAACACTATATAGTGGACCTATGAGTTGTTGGGAAAGTAGGAATGTTGTGTTTGTTTTTCATTATTACTGTTGGTTTATTCAGGTTGGGTGATTTATATTATGTTGATATTATTATTTATGGGTTTTGGAATGAATTTATGCATCATTATTATGCATATAGTTTTATATGTCACATACTAGTTACTTTCATTAGATAGGGTTAAATTAATTAGATTATTATTGAAATTGTAATTTTTTTATTTCTGGGGATTCATTTATTGTATTTAACTACTTAAACCTATAAAAATTATTCCTTTAATGTAAATATGGTTGTGACTTATGTGAAGGTAAAAAATACTTGGCTTTCTTCCTTGGGCTGTGTTAAGGGTTTATACCATATGGTTATGGTTTGCTTCCATGGATAATTATCACGTAGAAATCCCTTGTTGTGCCAATAACATTATTTGTTTATTACGCAATGAGGGATATTATTGGTGTTCTAAATGTTCATTTTGAATTTTATATTATGTCACCTCAGATGAATTTTATGGGACTGACTAGTGAAGAAAACCAGAATGGTTTTACCAGGGGAAATCCCCTGTTTCACCACTTTTTATACATGATAGTATTGTTAGGCATACTCCCATAGATACCCCAGAAGTTCAATCCATAAAAATGATCCAATCAAGACAATTCAATCTAGTTCTTACTCAAGGTGGAGGAGCTCAAATTTCAATGGTCGACTAGGCTCATGACCTTTAGCTTCAAGATCTCCCAGCCATCCAGGGCATTGGATACCCACAGGACAATCAAGAATGGATAGATATCACTGAGGGGATATTTAAATTATATGAGAATCTAGAGGATTGGTTTAATGACCCCGTCCCTTATAACCTAGAGTTAGTTCCCTACTTTATTACATTAAAATAAGATATAAGTAATCACATCCTGAATTACCTAATAGTTTAATAATCTTGGTAAACTAGATACATACATTATTCCCATGATACATTTGAGAACAAAAATTAAAAAATATTTTTTTTATAATATCATTTTTACCTTTAGAATATCCTTGTATATCAAATACAGTACTCTTCAAATATTCCTACGAAAGGGAAAAATATAAGGATGATCTCAAATGCTCAGTAAGGGTTAAGTACAGTGGAATCTATCATAATTCAATAAGCATAATAAACATAGTTCAGTAAATAAATGGACACAAAATCCATTTAAATAACAGGACTATCATTATAAAATAATGAAGAATCGATATAGAAAGGTAAATAAAGAATAACACATTCATTTTAATCAACAAAATGGGAATAAAATGCATCAATAGATAATATCATAATGAAGATCTCAACAATAATAAGATAAATAATTCTCAATGAATGAAATGTTTATTTATTTGATGTAATTTATGAGGAATAGTAAAACATCTACTGTCAAGATCTATTATAAAGATAGTTTAAAATTACTATGTATAAACTAATCATTTTTCGCCAATTATATTTCTATAAGTATTTATCCCCATAATAGTTTAAAAATACTGGGTACAAAGTCATTTGCTTTGTCCAATCGAATTGTCTCATGAGACTATAGATGCATCGAAGGGATTTCTATAAACTGTCCCCATCCATTTATTTCAATTACAATGAATTTATCATATGTAAAATAATCGATATAGTTCATAATAAATGTCATTTATCATCGAGTATCCATATTGAGTAAAGGATATATAATTATAAATACATCCCCAGTAAATCAAATAACTTTAAAAGTAAACATCATTATAAAAATGGTATAGGTGTTAGGAAATAAAAATATCTATTATTTGATGAAAATTATATTTAAGATAAATGTAATGTATAGTGAAAATGATTACCAAAAAAGTGATGGTTTCAAGATAATGTTAACAATCACAAAATAAAGTGAGATTGTAAAATAACTTTTACCACTTTTTAATTTTTAAGTATAATCACCTTACCTGAAATAATTAAAATTAAAACATAAATTACCTTGAATTTTTATGGAATAGTGATATTATAACTTAAAGTGGAATTATATAAAATGCATACAATTTAATTGGTTCATAATAACTAATAAGTCTCACTGGAATGTAAATTGAGATGAAATCCTTTACTTTGAGTCTCACTCATCATGTTCGTTCTTTATCATCCTGAATAATAAACATTTGTTAATAATTTAAATTATTAAAAACATTTTCAAGTTTATTATTCCTTTTATTTAACTCATTTATAGGATATATATCATTACTTAATCTATCTATGTTTATTTCAGGTGTTGTGATGATACTTGAATTATGTGTCAAAATTGACTTTGTATGGTGATTATTGGTCTAAAGGGTCATTATTTTAATATATATAGAATAATAATCATGAAATATTTATCAAATTTATTCATCAGTCATAATTTTAATACCAATTAGGAAAATGGTTTTGAGAAATAAATTATTTTACGATCATGGATATGGTAGGTCGTACATACGCATGAATAATGTTTTTATTTTTCAAAGATCATTATGGAAAGTAAGTAAATAATATTGTATTTTTTAATAATGATAATAATATCATAAATACCATAATATTCCTTTAAATATACTTATATATATCATCCATATGGTTTGGGGGTAAAAAGAGAGTCACACCATTTTCTGAAGGCAGTAGTCCACATGTACATGATTGGAAATATCATCTTTCATTGAGCGAAATGGTAAGAATGAAAATGATATATGTATTATTTTCTATAATGATAAATATTTAATTAATATCATAATAATTTAATATATATCATATATAATCATTAAATTTTATTCTTATTGGATTCTATGTAAATACTTACTGAAAACAGATCGTATCGCTTCGTGAGGCGATAGTCCGTTGTATGCATGAGCGATGTTATCATATCCCCTATGGATTGAAAGTGAAAAATGGTATATATGATATAATAACTCCATGAGTATAATTATGTTATAAATATCATATATATATATATATAATTTATATCTATCATCATACCCAACTATGAAATGTGGTAATAGAAAAATGAATGACATCGGTTCGTGAGGTTGTAGTTCTCCATACACATGAATGATGATTTTGTAACCCATTTGATGGAAGTGGATATGGTATTAGGAAATTATTTTAACAAAAATAAAACAAACTTTAGGTAATATACTCTCATAAGGTTTTAATAAGAATTAATGGAGGTGTAGGAAGAAATAAAGTAAAAACGCTTGTTGATGAACGTTACCTCTTCTTTGGGTATCCTCTTTAGGTTTTCACTAAAGCCATACTAGGTCATATTGATGCCCAAAATAAGGATTCTTGGACAATAGGATGGAATTGGGTATGTTATTTGGGTTGTTAATGGATGAACCAAATAGGTTTAATGGCGTGAAGAAGATGGGATAAGGGAGGCCATTTATAAGTGATGTGAGTGTCACACATGTAATGTTTTGAAATGATTCAATCAAACCCATGTTTTTATCATAAAACAAGAATAAAAATGGTCTATTTTGAATCCTATAATATATAATTTAACAACAAAAAGTTTCATTAATGGAAAATCCATCTGGATATTTTTAAATATCTCTTTATATAAAATGTTTTTATAAAATGTCAACTTCTTTGGTTTTATGATAAGAATTGTGACCGTTACTTTTATAGTCGTTGAACAGTGATCACATGATTAGTATAAATATAGGGATTTAACACATCCAATTTTACTTAGACAAAGAAAGTGATGGCCTCATCCATTAGAATTCCCCCATACGAAGCCCATTTATCGGAGCTCAGAAAAGAGGTGGTGTCCTTGGGCTTCGCTCTTGACCAAGCCCAAGCTGAGCTTCACCATGTCAAGCTCGAACGGGACTGTCTACGGGAGAAGTGGAAGTTGATAGAAATTACCACTCGAGCGATGTTATCTGAGCCACCCCAAGAGTCTGTCTCCATCGCACACAATACCCTTAGGTCTTATGCGGCTATTTTAAGGGGTTATGTAACTAATTTATAGTACTATGTTCATGTACATTATTTTTGTATATAATAATGAATATAATTTCTTGTAATTATTGATACATTGTAAATAGTTTTTAAATTACAAATGGTGTTTTTAGTTATTATTTAATTAAGAAATCTATTTTATTGAATTAAGGGATTTTTGAATTAATTAATATTTTAATAAAATATTATTATTATTATTATTAGATTAATTTTGTTATATATAAATGATCATGTAATTGTATGAATGCAATTATAATTTTTATTAAGGTTTGAAAGCAATTTTTGTCAAAACCCGTGAATTTTTTATAAAAGTCGGTTTTTATTTTAAAAGTGAAAATTAACATATTTATAAAATTATTTAGATAAAATAAATGTTATTTTTCGAATCAGGACATCGAAATTATCCAACGGTGAATTTTTCATAATTTTCTGAGATAGTCAAATATTTGAGTAAAAATTAAATATCGTTTAAATATCTAATGTGTTTTATGACATCATAATGACCCAATAGTGATGTAATAAAATAATATAATATTTATGTTCGGACAATATATGTTTTACCATTAAAATAATGTGATTTTGGGTTTTTTTGGATTATTTTCAAAGCATTAATGGACCCCTCAAGACTTATTAAACACCTTGTCTTTTTAAATTAATTTCCATGGGAATGTGACTCACCTCTACATAAGAAACCCTAATATTTTAAGAAGTTCGGACCTTATCCTTATAAAATATTATTTTCCTCTTCCCTTTGCCAAAACCTATGGGCAAAAACCATGGGATGGTTTGTGGTTTGGATTAATTTAATATAAGGGGTCCCAAACCTAAATAATAAAAAATTCCCTCACCTTTCTTATATAAACCCACCAAAACTCCCACTTCCTCCTCACTAAAAGCCTTTTTAGTTCATCCAACATCTTCCCTACTCTCTCCATAATCATCCCATGGTTCCCCAAGCTCCCAAGAAGCCTCTCACAAGCCTCTCTATAGCCTTTGGAAGCACACTTCTAAGTAAGGGTTTTTTCTTCCTTTCTCATTTTTGTCCAATTTTCTTTAAGTTGTTTTTCCATTTTAATTTCAATTATGAATGTTGGGGTATGGTTTAAAACCTACCTCATACTTCCCTATTTATGTTTGAATTATTGGAGACCCCTTTCTCTCTCATTAGATGCATCTCATGTATACCTGTTACTATACCAAAATTCCAAAAGGAACTTCTCTCTCCTCCTTTACATTCAAGAAATAATTTAGTATCATGAATCTAAATTCCATTAAAATTGTTGGGATATGTATCTATATTACCTCCTCATTGTCCATTACATGTAGATATGATGAATAACCTCTTTCTCTCTCATCAACCATTTTTATGAATTCTTATGTCACGTCGTTACGCTGCAGAAATTGCACCGATTTTCTAAGCCAATGTCATTGTGTAGTGAATACCATGCCCATTTCTCCATCAAGGGTATTCACCTTTATGAACATTTATTTATTGATTATAAAGTTTCATGTATGAATTCCACATTCCTTTATCGTGGAATATATGATTATGTTTTATGAATCCATGTTTTATGATCTATGTGGCACACTTATGCATGAAATGAAATGTTTAAGAAGGGTGCGCCCTTATAGCACTCCAATGCATTGGGTAAAGAATAGTATCATGATACGTCATGTGAAATGAGTGTTGACTCTTGGTAATTTATGGGCAATGAGGTTTTACTCGTGCTTTATGTGCAATGAGTATTTACTCATGCTCCATGTGCAATGAGCCTTGGCTCATGATAATTCCATGTTAAGTGTTGTTGCCACATTTCCATGTTATGATTATCATGCTTTATCACGCCTTTATGTTCATGTTTTTCTTATGATCTATTGATATGAATATTGTATAACATGTATTGTACTCCTCATGTTATTCCATGTGTAATCCCTTACTGGGATTTATAGCCCACCCTTTTCTTATGCATGCCCTCAGGTTATCCAATGCAATGATAAGTACGAAGGAATGTAGTGGTCATGTAAAGGAAGTTTTCAATAAAGATGTTTTATTTCATGTTTTAAGTTTTTATGTAATGATCCTAATCCCCAAAGACACTAAAGCAGTCGATCTTCTTTGTTTTATCAAGTGAAATTTTATGTAATAAATCATTTTTAAGTTGTAATAAAGAGAAGGGTTGTCATAGTTGGTATCAGAGGATAGGTTTGGTTATTTTTGGGATTAGGATTATAAAACCCTAGTAAATACTTATATACAAGACTAAGTACAATAAAAACGTCCCTAAGTTTTGGTGAGTATTGATTATGTGGGTTATCAATCAAATACATCCATGTCTGGATACGAGCAGATAGAGGCGGTTGTGGCACAGATGTATCCTAGGGGTAAAACCCGAAAACACCGCTTTGAGCTAGACTCGAACAGGAACTGGTGCATGACAATGGGCCTTGCTGCACTCTTGGTTATGACACTCCCAGGAGATATGTTTTGATAAATTCACAAGCTTAGTATGAACCCTTATTAAGGGAATTAAAAAAATTCCCCTAAGAATATTTGTTAGAAAGTAGATCATGAAAAGCCTAGATTGAAGCCTATAGACTCATGAGTTAAGGAAATGAAAGTTTATTTATAAGTCATAAACTTTTGTCTTTGGATTACCCTTTATGTGTTACCCCTAACATTCCTTTTATTCCAGCCAATGGCGGGTAATAGGAGGACTCGGGCTAACAACCGATGTGAAGATCAGTGTGATGACTGTACTAATGAGATGCCCAATCCAATGGGAGCAGGAATCACGAACTATGTCACGCTTCTCTCTCAGATAACTCAAGCGTTGAATAGAAACATGGGTCAAGAGGAATGTACAAACCGCCCTATTAAAGAACAAGTCGTTATCGAGAGATTCATGAGACAAATGCCTCCTACTTTTAGTGGATTATCTGATCCCACGATCGCTGAACAATGGATCAACTCCATTGAAAAGATCTTCTCCATCCTTCAATGTACTGAACAAGAAAAGGTTCTCCTGGAAGCTTATCGTATGGAGGGTGAAGCTGATAAATGGTGGACGTTGATCAAAAATACTAATCCTGAGGAGAAGATCGAGGCGTTGGAATGGAAGGATTTCTAAAAGATGTTTTTCGATAAATATTTTCCGCGCACCCTTTGGCTTAAGATGGAAAGGGACTTCCTTTCCCTCAAGAAAAAATACGAAGAATATGTTGGAGCGTACGAGGTAAAATTCACAAGGATTTCAGGATACGCTTCCGTCTTTGTCATTGCCCTCGAATAGAAGGTTGAACCCTTTTTTGGTGGGCTGAAGCCTAGCCTGCAGAAAGCATTGGCGATCCGTGACTTCGACAGCTATGAGGAAATTGTCCGATGTGCCCTCAAGGTCAAAATGGAGATCGTAGAATCATAGGGGTATCATGGGGACAAGAAGCGTAAGGTATAATTCAATGTTGGTCGGCTGATGGATAAATCCAATGGTGCTAAGAAGATCCAGCACCCCACTTCCCAAAAGTGTGGAAAAAACACCCTAGAAATTTCCTTAAGGGGATGAGGAAATGCATCAGGTCTGGAAGAGAAGGGTACCTAGATGTTAACTGTCAGCAAGAAAGACCCGCGGCTGCGAAAGAGGAGAGGAACGCTCCGTTCTAACCTCAACGCATTGTTCAATGATACAAATGCAATGAAACGGGTCATTTTGCAAATCACTGCCCTAATCCAAGGGTTTTTGGAGACAACCAACAACCTCCAAGGTAGAAAGGAAGAGCTTTTTCCGTCACTTATGCTGAAGTGAACCCCGAAAACAAAGTGGTGACAGGTACGCTAGTTATTCATTCAAGAATAGTGAACGTACTTTTTGATTCAGGTTATACGCATTCCTTTATATCTCAAAAGTTTAGTAGAACAATCCCAGCACCACCACAAATCATGGAAGTGAAGATGTATGTGAGTACGGAAAATGGGGCAATCATTGCATCCCATGAAAATAAGTCCTCCCCTGTTATAATATGTGGATTGAATTTCCCATCGAACCTCATCATACTCCCTATGGTGGAATTTGATGCATTTCTTGGCATGGATTGGCTTTCCTTATATAAAGCCAACATAAATTGTCGGGAGAGGGAAATCACACTCCATATGGAGAATTGACCCCCGATTCTTTACAAGTATAAGAAGGAAGATGAATCTCTTTTAGCTCCATCATCTCAAGCATGGATATTACTGCCTTATAAGCACGCGTATCTGGCTTAGATGATTGAGTCCAAGGAAGAAACCATCCTTGAAGAAATGCCTATTGTGAGGGAATTTGATAAAGTGTTTCCCGAGGAACTTTCTGGTCTTCCTCTTAGAAGATATGTTGAATTCTCAATTGAACTTAAACCTGGGGATTTACCAATATCCAAGACTCCATATAGAATGGTTGTTTTAGAGCATGAAGAGCTGAAGAAACAACTACAGGAGAATCTGGATAAACGGTTTATACGCCCAAGTGCTTCACTATGGGGTGCACCAGTCCTCTTCGTCAAGAAGAAGGATGGGTCAATGCGGCTTTCCATCGATTATCGTGAACTTAACAAAATCACGATAAAGAACAAGTATCCTCTCCCAATAATTGTTTACTTGTTTGATCAGCTGCGTGGAGCACAATTCTTCTCCAAGGTAGATTTGCGGTCAGGATGTTATAAAGTAAGGGTTAAGAAAGAAGATGTCCCCAAGACTGCTTTTTGTACAAGATACGGGCACTATGAATTCATATTAATGCCTTTCAGACTCACCAATGCTCCAGAAATCTTCATGGACTTGATGAATATAGTCTTTAGAGATTACCAAGACAAATTTGTGGTAGTCTTTATAGATGATATTCTAATATACTCCAAAACCAAGGAGGATCATGAGGAGAATTTAAGAACTGTACTAGAGACTTTGCGCAAGGAGAAGCTCTATGCAAAGTACAGATAGTGTGAGTTCCGGTTGAAGGAGGTCTCATTCTTGGGCCATATCATCACAAGCAATGGGATATCTGTGGATCCCTCCAAAACAGATGTAATTGGGGGATGGCCGAGGCCAACATAGGTAACAGATATCCGTAGCTTCTTGGGGTTAGCTGGATATTATCGACGATTTGTGAGAAATTTCTCACAATTGTCCAACCCTCTTACCAAGCTAACTCTAAAGGGAGTAATGTTTTCTTGGAGTGATGAATGTGAAGAAATCTTCAAGGAGTTGAAAAGGAGGCTTATCACTGTGCACGTGCTCACTTTACCCACAAGTGGGGAGATTTTGTGGTATTCAGTGATGCTTCGAAGAAGGGATTAGGATGTGTGTTGATGCATAATGAAAAAGTGATATCTTATGCCTCAAGGCAGTTGAAAATCCGTGAGCGAAACTATCCAACGCATGATCTAGAGTTGGCGGTGGTGATCTTTGCCTTGAAAATCTGGCGGCATTATCTATATGGAGAGAAATGTGAGATATATACTGACCACAAGAGTCTTAAATATATATTCACATAGAAAGAGATTGATATGTTCCAGAGAAGATGGATAGAGCTCATCAAGGATTATGACAGTTCAATCCATTACCACCCTAGGAAAGCGAACAAGGTGGAAGATGCCCTAAGTAGAAAGGATCCAGAGATTCTATCAATGATGATAATTGAGAAGGATCCAATCTTCTTAGACTTGATGAAGATAGACATGGGAATCATAGAGAATGGAACATCATCAATCCTTTCACAAATGATTTATCAACCGTCTCTTTTGGAAAGGTTAACGGATGCTCAAAAGGATGATGTGGGAATTCAAGAAAAAGTGGGAGCTATCAAAAAAGGTAAATCCTGGGAGTTTAATGTTAATGAAGAAGGAATTGTGTGGTTTGGTAAAAGACCACGTGTTCCATCAATTCCGAAGCTGAAGAAGGAACTTTTGGATGATGCACATAGTTCAAATTTCTCTATTCACCCAGGGAGAAGAAAGATGTATCAAGATCTCCGAGAATACATTTGGTGGGATAATATGAAGAAGGAGATTTCTGAATATACATCAAAGTGCCTGGTGTGTCAGCAAGTGAAGGCATAGAGGCAGAAGTCTAAGGGGATGATGCAACCATTGCCCATACCAGAATGGAAATGGGAAAACATCACCATGGACTTTGTCACTGGACTTTCGAGGACATCTAAAGGGAACAATGCAATATGGGTTTTTGTGGATCATCTTACAAAGACTGCACACTTAATTGCTATTCGGGAGGATTTCTCATTGGATCAACTGGCATAGATATATATCAGGGAATTGGTAAGGTTGCATCGAGTACCACTATCTATTGTATCTGACCGAGATCCAAGATTCACCTCTATGTTTTGGATGAGTCTTCAACATGATCTGAAAACTGAACTGAACATTAGTACGGTCTATCATCCTCAAACTGATGGCCAATCTGAGCGCACTATCCAAACACTTGAGGATATGTTGAGAGCGTGCTCAATGTACTTTAAAGGAGGATGGGATTAACATATTCCTCTGGTTGAGTTCTCTTATAATAACAGTTTCCACTCGAGCATCCAAATGGCACCATATGAAGCCCTGTATGGGAAAAGGTGCAGAACACCGCCATGTTGGGATGAGGTCGGTGAACATAAGCTACTTGGACAAGAAATGGTCAAGGAAATGGTGGAGAAGGTGAAAACCATTCAACAGCATATCAAGGCATCTTAGAGTCGAAAGAAGAGTTATGCCGATATTCGTCGACGAGACCTTGAGTTTAAAGTTGGAGACATGGTTTTTCTACGCATATCTTCATGGAAGAGGGTCATGAGGTTTGGAAAGAAAGGGAAGTAAAGTACAAGGTACATCGGCCCCTTTGAGATTCTTGATCGTGTCGGGGCTGTGGCCTATCAACTAGAACTTCCTCCTACTATGGCCAAAGTACATTATGTCTTTTTTGTATCCCTCTTAAGGAATTACATACCAGACCCTTCACATGTACTCTCTTCTGAGGTGGTACAATTGGAAGACGATCTTTCTTTTGAGGAGAAACCAGTGACGATCTTAGATCATAGAGAAAAAGTACTACGAAATAAGAAAATTTCCCTCATCAAGGTGTTGTGGAGAAACCAAAAGTTTGAAGAAGCAACTTGGGAATCAGAGGAAGTGATGAGGCTAAGTTACCCACATCTGTTTTAGTGTGGGAAAAAGAAAATTTTGAGGGCGAAATTTCTTAAGGGGGAAATATTGTAACGACACAAAGTTCCATTAATGGAAAATCCCTCTTGATCTTATTAAATGTATCTTTATATAAAATGTTTTTATAAAATGTCAACTTCTTTGGTTTTATGATAAGAATTGTGACCGTTACTTTTATAGTCGTTGAACAGTGATCACAAGATTAGTATAAATATAGGGCTTTAACACATCCAATTTTACTTAGACAAAGAAAGCGAATGACTCATCCAGTAGAATTGCCCCATAAGAATCCCATTTTTCAGAGCTCGGAAAAGAGGTGGCATCCTTGGGCTTCGCTCTTGACCAAGCCCAAGCTGAGCTTCACCATGTCAAGCTCGAACGGGATAGTCTACGGGAGAAGTGGAAGTTGATAGAAATTACCACTTGAGCGATGTTATCTGAGTCACCCCAAGAGTCTGTCTCCATCGCACACCATACCCTTAGGTCTTATGCGACTGTTTTAAGGGGTTATGTAACTAATCGATAGTATTGTGTTCATGTACATTATTTTTGTATATAATAATAAATATAATTTATTTTCATTACTGATACATTGTAAATAGTTTTTAAAGTACAAATGGTATTTTTAGTTATTATTTAATTAAGAAATCTATTTTATTAAATAAAGGAATTTTTGAATTAAATAATTTTTTAATAAAATATTATTACTAGTATTATTAGATTAATTTTATTATATATAAATGATCATGTAATTGTATGAATCCAATTATAATTTTTATTAAGGTTTAAAAGCCATTTTTGTCAAAACCTGTGAATTTTTTATAAATGTCGGTTTTTATTTTAAAAGTGAAAATTAAAATATTTAGAAAATTATTTAGATAAAACAAATGTTATTGTTGGAATTAGGACGTCTAAATTATCCAATGGTGAATTTTTCATAATTTTCTAACACAGTCAAATTTTTTAGTAAAAATTAAATACCATTTAAATATATAATGTGTTTTATGACATCATAATGACCCAATAGTGATGTAATAAAATACTATAATATTTATTTTAGGACAATATATGTTTTACCATTAAAATAATGTGATTTTGGGTTTGTCTGGACTACTTTTCAAAGCATTAATGGACCCCTCAAGACTTATTAAACACCTTGTCTTTTTAAATTAATTTTCATGGGAATGTGACTCACTTCCACATAAGAAACCCTAATATTTTAAGAATTTAGGACCTTGGCCTCATAAAATATTATTTTCCTCTTCCCTTTTCCAAAAACCATGGTCAAAAACCCTGGGATGGTTTGTGGTTTGGATTAATTTAATATAAGGGTTCCCAAACCTAAATAATAAAGAATTCCCTCACCTTTCCTATATAAACCAACCCAAAATCCCACTTCCTCCACATGCAAAGCCTTTGAAGTTCGTCCGACCCCTACCCTACTCTCTCTAGAATCCTCCCAAGGTTCCCAAGCTCCTAAGAAGCCTCTCACAAGCCTCTCTCTAGCCTTTGGAACCACACTTCCAAGAAAGGGTTTTTTCTTCCTTTCTCATTTTTGTCCAATTTTCTTTAAGTTGTTTTTCCCTTTTAATTTCAATTATGAATGTTGCGGTATGGTTTCGCACCTCCATAATACTTCCCTATTTATGTTTGAATGATGGGATACCCCTTTCTCTCTCATTACATGCATCTCATGTACACCCGTTACTATGCCGAAATTCAGAAAGGAACTTCTCTCTCCTCATTTACATTCAAGAAATAATTTTGTATCATGAATCTAAATTCCATTAAAATTGTTGGGAAATGTATCTATATGAACTCCTCACTTTCCATTACATGTATATATTATGAGAATTTCATTCTCTCTCATCAACCATTTTTATGAATTCTTATGTCACGCCGTTACGCTACCGAAATTGCACCGATTTTCTAAGCCAATGTCATTGTGTAGTGAATACCATGCCCATTTCTCCATAAAGGGTATTCACCTTTATGCACATTTACTTATTGATTATAATGTTTTATGTATGAATTCCACATTAATTTATCATGGAATAAATTATTATTTTTTATAAATCCATGTTTTGTGATCCATGTGGAACACTTACGCATGATATGAAATGTTTAAGAAGGGTGTGACCTTATAGCACTCCAATGCATTGGGTAAAGTATAGTATCATGATACTTCATGTGCAATGAGTGTTGACTCATGATAATTCAAGTGAAATGTGGGTTTACTCATGCTTTATGTGCAATGAGGATTTACTCATGCTCCATGTGCAATGAGCCTTGGCTCATGCTAATTTCATGTTAAGTGTTGTTGCCACATTTCCATGTTATGATTATCATGCTTTATCATGCCTTTATGTTCAAGTTTTTCTTATGATCTATTGATATGCCTATTGTCTAACATGTGTTGTACTCCTCATGTTATTCCATGTGTACTCCCTTACTGGGCTTTATAGCTCACCCTTTTCTTATGCATGTCCTCAGGTTATCCCATGCAATGCTAAGTATGAAGGAATGTAGTGGTCATGTAAAGGATGTTTTCAATAAAGATGTTGTATTTCATGTTTTATGATTTTATGTAATGATCCTAAGCCCCAAAGACACTAAACCTCTTGATCTTCATTGTTGTATCAAATGAAGATCTATGTAATAAATCATATTTAAGTTGTAATAAAAAGAAGGGTTGTCATATATAAAGATTAAAATTTTCAAAAAAAATGTTTTTGTAGAAGTTTTTAGGTGATTTTTAACCCTAATCTTCTTAGTTTAACCCCCAGTAAATTAATTTTTACCTCATCCAAGGAAATTAATTTTTACTATTTTCAGAATTCATTTGGGTCAAAAATTATGTCGAAATTATTAAAAATTTAAAATTATTATTATTAAAAATATGGACTCCATTTTTTTGAATTCAATTCCCAGAAATTTAAAAAACAATTTAAAATTAGTCTTGGAGGTGCGCTGAGAAAATTGGTTTTTAAACAGAAAATTTCGAAAAGGTTACAAAGTTTTTATATAAAAAATTAGTTTAAGAATTATTACAATGACCTAAATTGGGTTAATTGACATAAAATTGAACTAATTTTAATTTTAAACCAGTTTAAAATATAATTTACCTTTATAAATAATTTAAACAAAAATTTTGTTTTCAATTAAAATTCAGTATTTTTCACCATTCATCAAAAAATGAATCTTTTCCTAAAAATCCCAAAAAAAAATCACCCTAATTGAATTTTGATATGATGACTTTAAAAAAAATTAATTTTTTAAAATTAGTTTTTTGAAAGTGTTAAAAATTAATTTTACATGATGTGTGTAAGGAATGAGTAATCCTCTTTTTCGAAAACTATAGTTTTCAAAAAGCATTTATATTTATTTCATATGGGTATAATTTTATTTAAAATCAAAAGATAACCATTGAATTTATTTTATACATGTTTAAACCATATCTTTTTCCTAATTTATTTATCAACATTAATACCAAGAAATTTAGTGGCTAGGTTATAATGTTAATGTTTAAATAATAAAATTTTAATAAAATGTCATGTTTTGTTCAAACTCCGTGTTGTGTGAATTACCAAAAATCGAAGATATTGAATTTATTTAATTTAAAAAAATATTTCATAAATTATCATGGTGTTATATTCTCTTCTATTATTTGTGTTTTGTGTCTCATAAACTATAAAAAAATGTTCTTTTAAAATATTTGGGTGTTATATTCTCCCCACCATAAATAAATTACATCCTCACAATTGAAAATTGGTCTAAAAAATTTAGGGTTCGATATATGAAAATTATTTTGTTTAAACCCCACATAGTAAAATGTTTTAATAAAAATGCTCTTAATAATAGAGAAATGGAAGTAAATAGTTCATATGGACTTGCACATAACTAGGTTTCTAAGTAGGGGAACATTGGAGGAAAGTGAAGATATGTATATAAAAGAAACATTTAAATATTTATAGAGAGTTGTAGAGGACACTGATCATAATAAAGTGAATGATTGGTGGAAATTTAAGTGCCTCAATGCCATAAATATTTGATGATTTAGAAGAATATTTGATTCATCAAATACGAATTCGATAGGATAAAATTTTTATTTCAAAATCATTTTTAAAAGTTGAGAATTATTTTACTATCTATAAATATATGAAAATATACTTACTCGATATCTTTATATTTTATAAAATGAATTTAATACTTTTTTTCTCACCAATAAATATCAAAAAATGAAATATTTATTCGTGAATCATTAAAATTGACTTTTTATGGTTCGTAAGACCCATAAAATAGTAACAATTCTTTCTATATATCTTTAAATATTTTCCAAAACTACCATGGTTAGCACAAGTTATAAAATATAATAAATTAATATCAAAATCCTCATGCAGAGTTTAAATAAATTCATAAATGGTTAAACTTAATAACCTTCCAAATGATTAAGATCTAGAACATTATAAATAAGGTAAAAACATTTCCAAAATTGACTAATAATTAATCCCCCAAACAACATGAAGTATCACTTTATCATCACATACTAAGAATGTACATACATTCATCCTATATTCTCCTAAAACATGGTAATAACATAAGTTTCCATAAAGCCTTATTGATGTCATGTAATATTCCTTATTCCTTAATCAACACAAAAATTATTGGATATATTCCTTAAATCCAAAAATACTTTAAAGTACAACAATGATAGCATAAACCACTTTTTGAAAAAATCATTAATTAGTTGTGAGATGCTTTGTACTATCTAGTTTACATTATCCATATAAATAATCTATTTATACCAACATCATTATCTCAACATCGAGAACATAATAAGGGTTAACTTTCCTTCAGTCAAGTGCTAGACAAGAAGTTAAACTTTCCACTGAATCATTTTTCTTATTCATCAGTACCAATAAAAAAAATCTTTTAAATCCTTGATGAAAATGTACTATAGTGTAATAATTATAAATTTTATAATTCATATAACTAGTATATAATCGATAAAATACTCAAATGACATTATTCTTGGATCCAAACAAAATCACATTAACCATCTATCTTTTTATGTGGTAACGGAATAAGCTTGATCATGATCATTTTTATTTTTTTGAGGAATATTCCTTTTATACATGGGGGATTAATTTAAGTAGTTCCCCATATCCTTATATTGTAATCATTGAACATTGGAAAACTTTTTCTATCCCGTTAAATCAAGATAATGGTGGCCTTTTTCTACACACTTTAATAAAACTATTTTTCTATTTGAGCATGTTCCAACATGTTTCCTTCCACATGTATCACGTTTTGGAAAATATTTCTTTATTTTCTTCCCTTTATCCATATTTTTTATATTTTTTCATATAGTTATCTTTCTTCGCATTGAATATATAATACTTTGATAATTATTTCTTTTTTTATCACATAATATTATGCCATCATATGATTATAATGTTTGGGAGACTGGTTCCCTTCGAAAGATTAGATTAAAACCATAAAAGATGTAATAATTCTTACACTTTGGATCAAATGCATTGGTGAGTTTCCAATTACTTATTCTAGGTTCAATTTATAAATGATGGAATACACTATATTAGATTATATAATCATTAAACATAATGGATAATCTGAAAATTATTTAAATACATAAAAAAGTGGAATTTTATGCATAATTAATCTCATAATCATAAACATGGTTTCTTTGGGGATCTTAATTTTAAAATCCTTCATAATGGTTTTTAAATTAAATTTTATTTAAACTAAGAATATAACCTTAGAGTTTAAAATTAGGGGCACTATAAGGCATATTCTCACGCCCCAGGTGATCATCAGGTCTGGCCTAATGTGACCTTTTTCGAGTTATTACCTCTAGGTTTCTCTATTCTAGAACTGCACCCACATGATTTATCCATATAGGGATGTATTTATAGGAAAAACCACATAATCCATTCCTTAAAAAAACTTTAGTATGTTCTTATATAATTATCCTAAAATTATACCATAGGGTTATGATCCATAGTATATGTTTTCCTAAATCTACTTCCCATGGTTTCTTCTAAAATTCCTCTAATACCGACTGTAACGACCTGGATCCTAGTAACCCAGAGCTGGTGCCTTAATTTATTTCTATAACAGGCTAGGATCAGCACTCTTGGATCCTAGGCTGAAATCATAACTGTACATTCCCAACTATGATACTAATATTTGTGACCCAAATTTTTTCCATCAAAACCCACCAACATCGAAGTGAAAACTTGGATCACTTACATTATATAGGATTTTTTAGGTTTAGAGTTTTATAGAATTAGGAAAACACCTATATAAATAATACCCAGTTTTTCAAAGGAAAATTTCTCCCATTTAACCCAAGTTTTTGTATTCCACATTATGTCATAAAAATCAACCTTTTTAAATACTTTATATAAATAAATCATTCAATATAATTATTTTTAACCTCGGGAAATGGAACTTAAGAAGGGTGATCTAAAATTCTCCATAAGGGGAAACATAAGAATTAAAAAATGAATATCATCAATGATAATAATAGTTAATAAGGGAATGATGAAATAATCAATGTATATGAGAGAATAATAAAGGATCTCATACCCATCAATACTTAGATCATTAAATATGAAAACCTAGAAAAGGAAATAATTATCATAATTAATAATTAGGAGCCAAGTGATATCAATATCAATCATGAGAAGCATTATAAACCCATACCAAGCATAAAAAACATACATGTAACTTAGTACATAATTTTTAATTCACACTTACAATAACTCTTACAAATAGAATAATCATATGGTTTACTTCCATATAAAATTAATTGTAGAGAAATTGCAGACCCACCCATCCTTGGTTTATCACGGAATCTCCCATAATCAGTTTATCATGGAACCACTTTTCATTTGTTAATTTCATAACAATGCATAAACTTTCCTAGTACCATTACATAATCATAACACATAAAATATTGAAATTCATAAAAAACTCAAAGTAATAACCATTATACCTTTCATAACTTGACTCACCAGAAAAAACAAATGGATTCTATAACAATGTCTTTAATAAAATCTTAATACATCCAAAAATAAATAAGGATTGTATCAATAAAAAATATTCCCATTGTAGGATAATTAACAAAAATAGTTCCATATTGATGAATGCAAATACCATTACAATATAATTAAAATATTATTTAGTAAAATATTCTTTCCATCTTGAAAATCAATTTTTAAAAAACAAAACATTTTGAAAATCCATTTATTTTTAAAAACCATGAAATAATATAAAGTAATATTTAAAAAATACAATAAAATTTTCTTGAGGAAAATGTACTTTTTCCTTCCAAAACACTTTTTAAAAAAATTCAAAACATTTTTAGAAAACATGTTTTTGAAAGAATACAAATTTGAGACTGAAGATATAAATGAAGTTGGATTTTCCTAAAAACACTTTCTGAAAACTTTTTAGTACCAAGGAGAGGGAAAATGGTAAAATTACTTGAAAATGGTATGAATAATAATAGTATAAGATACTTCCTAATAATTAAAATATTTATATATTTTATAATTAATCATACACAGTCCCAATAAACTATGATATTGTAACAAAATACTCTTGTCAATTTAGTAACATTGAATAACAATACCCATGAAATAATATTGTCATAATAAACTTATTATATCATTAGAATAATTATATTTTTGATATAACACTTTAAATGGTCAGTATATACTCCACATAAATGAATATATGTGTATAACATAACAAACATCTCAAAGAAAGAAAATTGAGAAAAAAATCCCTTACCGATTTGGTAATTATGAAACTATAATTCCTGAGAAAAATATATCCTCAAATTGATATGTAGATCCTAATAAATTTATTTATAATAATAATACATTACATTAATTGGAATTATGTACACCATAAAAAAAAATATAAGTGGTTAATATGGTGTATATCTCATATAAATAAAAGTGAGATGAGAAAAACCCTTACCTATAGTCTGATTCATCACGCTTGTTCTTTATCTTCCTTAATAATAAATTTATGTTAATTATTTGATTTATTTAGAAAATTTTCAAAGTTTATTATTACTTTTATTTCACACAAGATCCTTATCCTAGTTAGAGAGGACACATCAAGTGAATCCAAGATACCTGAGTTCAAAACCAGGCAGAGACATAATTTCCAGGGGGTACTGTAGCAGTATTGTAGTAGGTACTATTGTAGGCATTATTTAGTACTATAGTAGCAGGAACTATTAATCCTTTTAGGATTTTGGGCCACCGGTTTAGGCCTTGGGTCATTTAAAAACTTTGGGCCTCCCAAGGCCTTCAGGTCAGTAAGGCTTTCGGGCCACCTCAAGGCCTTCAGGCCACCCCAAGGTTTTTGGGCCACCTGAAATTGTGCTTAATGACCAGAAAGAATCTACAAGGAGAAAACTCCAGATGGGGAATCAGAGAAGGCGCATTCACCAGAGCAGAAGATAAGCGGATTTTTCAGAATGAGTGGGTATGAACATGCCCTCAGGACCAGCCTGTGAAAGCACGGGAAGCCAAGATGAAAAATCCATGCGAAGGTGGAGAGCTAACATCATGATGAAGAAGCTGGGGAGGAGCAGTTCCATGTATCTATAGTCTATATATTTCCTTAAGACCTATAGGTCATGTAATCTCTCAGTCTGCATTCCATGTAATGGTCCGTCCTCATTCCTTGAAAGTGGTTTTATCAAATATCAATAAAAAAGAAGTCCTTTGGGACATTCGTACTTTTATTTCACTCATAAATAAGTTTTATGTAATTACTTAATCAATTAATTTTACAATGTATGTTTTCACCATTTTCATCTTATGTGTCATAAAGAATTTGGTTGGTTAACTGCAGTAAAATAAGTCACTATTTAAACATATATAGAATAATAATCATCAAATAATTATCATGTTTATACATAAATTATTATTTTTAAACCAATCATGGAATATAGTTATGAAAAATTAATTAACTTATGATCATGGAGAGGGTAGGTCGTACGTACGCAAGAGTAACATTTCTATTTTTTCCAATGAGCATTATGGAAATAAGGAAAGTAATATTTATTTTTAAATATTGATAATTATATCATAAATCAAATAATATTTAAATATATATACAAACATATATATAATTCTCGTGATTTGGTGCTAAAAAATAAAAAACACATTATTTCAAGGAGGAGTTAGTCCACACATCCACAGATGTCATTGTCACTTTTTCAGTGTGTGAAACGATAATAATAAAATGATATATTATATTTTAAGAATGATTATTATTTCACTAATATCATAATTATTTCATTTATATCAAATATATTCATTCTATTCACCCTTATTACCTTCTATATAACTTGTTAGTGAAAAATGCTTCACATTGCTTTATGAGGTGTTAGTCTGCCGTACACATGAGTGATGTTATCGTATCCCCTATGTTATTAAATTTAATAAAAAATATGATTTAATTACTCGATAGATATTATTATGTTATAAATTTTATAAATATCATATATTAATAGTATTTCCATCATAATTCCAAACCATGATATGTGGTAAAGGAAAACGAACAACATCATTTCTTGAGGAGGTAGTTCACCATACACTTGAAGTTTGATTTTGTAACCCAATTTAGGGAAGTTTGTGTGGGTTGAGGTCTTACCATTAACAAAATAAAATATTAATATATTTATTATACTTATTTTTTTATATAATCATGGTATAATAAGAATTTAATGGGTTTAGAAAGAAATAAAAAAATTCACATTGATAAACATTACCTCTTCTTTTCATAACTCCATTTGGTTTATATAAAACACTATCCTTGGTTTTCTTTTTGTAAAAAAAATATTCTTTTATTAGTTTAGTGAGTTTAGGAGTTTATTTATTCAGGTTTTAGATGATAAAAAAGGCTCGAGAGGTGTGTTAAATAGTTCCATAAAATTGGTTTTATACAAGTTTTTAGTTCATTTGGGCCCTTAATATTAAAGCTTAAAAGCTAAGAAAACTCATTTTTACTTTAATCATTGTAATTATTTTTTATTACTTTCACTTGTATTTTTGGTAAAAATAATAAGTTATAACTATTAGAAATTATAAATTATTATGATTAAAAATTGGAATACATTTTGAAAAATTAAATTAATAGAAGTTACAGAATTTAATTTATAATTAATCCAACAGAAGGGATGAGAAGGGGGTTTAAATGAAAATGTTCAAAAGTTCACAAAGTTCTTATATTTTATTTCAATGTGAAATTGATTCCAATAAACTAATTTGGATTAACATGTATGTAATTTTAAAATTTCGACTTTAAAACCAATTCAATATGTAATTTAACATTATAAATTATTTAGGAAAAATGTTTGTTTTCAATTAAAATTGAGTGTGTTTCACTTTTCATCAAAAAACTAAACTTCTGAGAAAAAATAAAAAAAATTACACTAAGATAATTTTATCATTACTATTTAAAAAAATATTCTATTTTTAAAATTAAATTTACAAAAGTTTAAAAATTTTGTTTTATAATAAGTCTTCTATTAAAAGGTGGCAAAACTAGCTTTTAGAAAAATAAAAGTTTTTATGATTAAAATTGGATTTGTTCTTATTTTATACCTATAAAACTTATTGGATGAATTTAAAAACATTTTATTTAATATATAAATGATAAATTTCATTAATATAATTCACTAATATTGATTAATTTAATTTATTGAGATAAATTTTTTTGTGGGTATAAAAACAGCTTTTCATAAAACACATACTTTATATTCAATTGTTTTTTATTTTCATTTCTAATTAATTAGTCACTAAATAATTGATTATATATATATATATTTAAACCATATTTTCATAATTACTTTAACCCTACTAATTCAAGATATTCCAAAGGCTAGGTGATAACTATAATAATAAATATTAATAGTATATTGTTGTTCCGTAAATCTCGGTCGTACATGTAACACACATTATCGACGAAACTTGATGTGGCGGGCAATGAAACTTAAACTTGGTGTTGTGTATAACAAAATATAAATTTTTCATTGTGTTTAACACAAGATACAAAATAATTTAAATTAATTATAAAGAAGATATTTCTTAAAATCAAGGTATGTTACAGTTACATTGGTATAAGATACACGGAACCATATCCTGAAGGGCATAATAGTTTAGTAGTCTTAGTAAACCAGATACATACATGATTCCCATATTACATTTAAAACAAAATAAAAAATAATTTTTTTCAAAGATATCATTATTCAATCTAGCAAATCCTTTTATATCAATTATAGTACACTTCATCGATTCCTGAGAAAGGAAAAAAATAAGGGTGAGCTAAAATTCTCAATAAGAGTTAAATACAATAGAAGATCATGAATCAATAAACATAATCAAAATATAAATGTAAATAATAGAACACATGTTATATTTAAATAACTTGAATATCCTAATAAGATAATGAATAACCAATATAGAAAGGTAAATAACTAAGAACACGTGTCATTTAATCAATAAATTGTGAATGAAATGCATTTAGGGATAATATCATGGTGAAAATTTCATGGATAGAAAGATAACTAAATTATAAATGAAGAAAATACTTAATTATTAGACATCAAGTATGAGGTACATTAAAACATCTACTTTTATGATCTATCCTCAAGAAAAATTTAAAATACTAGGTATAAAACAATCTTATTTTTCCAGATATATCTCTCCAGTAAAGATATATCCTCAATACAGTTTAAAACTATTGGGTACAAATGCGTCAATTTTGGAAAACTAATTTGTCTCATGAGACAATTGTTTCATTGAGTGAATTTATATAAATATTCCCCATCCATGTATTTTATGTCAAAATCATTTATCATATATAAAAAAATTAATTTATAAAAAATGTACATTTTCATCAAGTATCCATATTGATTAAAGGATACATATTTATCAATATTTACCCAAAAAATCAATTATCTTTCAAAATAAACACCATATGTAAAAAATTATATGATTTAAAAAAATATCCATAATATGAGAATATGGATATTTAATATAAATTTAATGTCTAATGAAAAATTATTTCCAAAAATTAATTGAATCAATAAAAGTTTAACAATCTCAAAAGAAAGTGGGATTGTAAAATAACTTCAACCACATGATAATTTTCACGTGAAATACCCTTAGATGAAATAATTCATATTGAAACTTAAAAAACCATGAATTATTAATTAATCATGATATTACATGTAAAATGGTAAGTACATACACCACATAAAAGTTAATTGGTTTATAATAACAAATAATCTCAATGGAATGTAAATTGAGATGAAATCCCTTACCATGAGTTTTAATCATCATTTTTATTATTTATCTTCCTAAATAATAAAAATATTTCAATTATATAATTTCTTAATAATTTTTTTTATATTTTATTATTCCTTTTATTTCGCTCATTAGAATGTTATATCTCATTACTAAATCAATCCAAGTTTATATCGATTGTTTTGATGATATTTGACTTATGTGTCAAAAAATGACTTCGAAAGGTGACTATTGGTGTAAGAGGTGAATATTTCAATATTTCCATAACAATAATTAAATAATTATTATATTTATATATCAATTATAATTTTAAGACCAATCATGATATATTTTTATGAGAACTGAAATATTTTATGACGATGGAGACGGTTGGCCATACGTACGCATTAGTAAAGTTTCCATTTTTCAATGATCATTATATAAAAGAGGTAAGTAATTTTTTATCTTTAAATAATGATAATAATATCATAAATAACATATTATTTCTTTAAATACTCTTATTTTAATCATCCATGTGGAGTGATTATGAAAATAGAGTCACATCGTTTCATGAAGGTGGTAGTCCACATGTACACAATTGACGTTAATATCTTTATTAAAGTGAAAATATAAGAATAAAAATGATGTAAAATTATATTTTAAGAATTATAAATATTACAAAAATATCATAATTATTTCATATTTATCCCATATAATCCTTAACTTTTATCCTTATTATCATTCAAATAAATTTTTAGTGAAAACAAATCACCTTGATTCACAAGTCGATAATCTGTAGAACACACGAGTGATGTTATCTTATTCCATATGGAATGGAAGTTAAAAATATTATATATGATATAATTACTAATATGTATAATTATTTTATAAATATAATTTATATAATTTATATCAGTCATTATACCCAACTGTTAAAGGTGGTAATGAAGAAATGAATGGAATCGGTTCTCGAGGCGGTAATCTGTCATACACACAAATGATAATTTATTAACCCATTTTATGTAAGTGTAGATGGTTCTCGGTCATAAATTTTTCATAAAAAAATCTCATTATACTTAAGAATCATAGTTTATTATAACATAATTTTTTAATAATAATTTAATGAGGTGTATGAATAAATAAAACAAAAATGATTGTTGAAGAACGTTACCTCTTCTTCTGTTATCCTCCATGGGTTTGTTCTAAAGCCTTCATAAGTTATATTTATAACCAAAAAATTTATTCTAAGATGATATTAGGGAATCAGAGATGTTATTTGGGTAGGTATTTTCCATAATAAAGATCTTTGAATTTGTGAAGAAGAGAAAAGAGGGGTGGCCTTCTATAAGTGAGGTGAGTGACACACTTGTAATGTTTTGAAAAATTCAATCATACCCACTTTTTTATCATTTAAATAGAATCAAAAAAGGTCTAATATCAAACCTATAACTTATAAGGTCTACATATTTCCATAACATGGGTATTTAAAGTGTTTTTAGGTTGTTTTTAACCCTTATCTTCTTAGTTTAATCCACTAGTAAATCAGTTTTTTCCTTAATTGTAGTAAATATTTTTTATTGTTTTCATTATTCCTTTTAATAAAAACATAATTTGAGATTATTTTAAATTTTTTTGATTTAAAATATGGAATCCATTTTTCCAAATTCAGTCCATATAATTTGAAAAAAATTAATTTATAATTAATCTCACAGACATGATGAGAAACCGTGTTTTTAATGATAAAAAATATCCAAAAGATTACAAAGTTTTTATATCAAAATTTAATATAAAAAATATTCCAACAAAATAAATTAGATTAACTAATATAAAATTAAATTAAATTTACATTTAAACTAATTTAAAATATAATTTTATTTTATAAATAATTTAAATGAAAAATAGTTTTCAATTAAAATTCGGTATTTTTATCTATTCATCAAAAAATAAAAGTTTACAAAAAATCCAAAAAAATAACTCTAAGAAAATTTTCATATTATTATTTTAAAAATGAATTTTATTTTTTAAAATAAATTTTCTAAAAATATTAAAAATTAATTTTAAATTATGAGCGCAAAGCATGAATGATCATCTTTTTAGAAAAATACAGTTTTTTAGAAGAAACAAATTATTTCAAATTGTTATTATTTTGTTTCTAATAAATAGGTAGCCACTGAACTTATTTTATACATGTTTAAATGTTATATTTTTGATAATTTATTTATCACAATTCTTACCCTCTAAATTAATAGGTAGGCTATATTGGTAATATTTAAAAATTAAAATTTTAATAGAATATTGTGTTTTTTTTCAAACCCGGTGTAGAGTGTATTGAAAGATATCAAAGAGAATGAATTTATTTAAAATAATTAAATATAACATAAAGTATTAGGGTGTTATATTCCCTTATAATCTTGGTGTTCCATGTCTCATATGCTATCAAAAATAATTTCCTTATTTTAAAATCTTATTGTGATGAAATTGGAAGGTGAAAGTTGTTGTTTTTTACTCCAAGGACTAACTAGGAAGTGTTGGGTAATTATGAATATAAAGGGAATATTTGATGGGTTGATGTGGGAAACTTTTAAGTACCAATTTTTTGAGTAATTATTCCCAATATGTTGAATTTCTATTCTTCTTACGAGTTTATCAAACTTCATCAGGGGATGATATTTGTATCAATTTATTCAGTTTGATTCATTGAACTGTTTTATTTTTTTTTCCTCTATTGGCTAGAAATGAGGAATAAAAGTATTGGATGTTTTATATTGTCATTTTACTAGATTTAAAGTGTTGTTTCAAGAATTTTTATTTTACAACTTCTGTTATGGTTCTTCAAAAATATCTGACTATTGAAAATGGACTCAAGGAATATAAAGCTATATGTCTTATTTCAGATTTCAATTGATCGACTGGTGGATTTTCCAATTTTTCCTCAACTTTCTATTCTAGAAATAGGAATAAGAAATCAAGAAAATGAATGAGGGTGGTGAACAACATTAAGAGATGAGACAGAGTTATTTATCTCACTCAATGGGAGATAGTTCTGGAAGGTGATACAATTTTCTAAGGGGATTTCTCTCCAAAACATTCCTAACATTCCTAATAATTTTCATTGGTGTGGATGGGTAGGGAATATAAAGTAAATTTGTGTGAAGTATTCTCAAATGGGCACAGTGAGGTCTGACCAAGATGTGTTCTGAGAGCTACTATAAGAAATGCAGACTTCATAGGGGTCTATGAATTAGGTGACTAATGAGCCTTAAAGGCTAGTACATGAATCTAATATTGGAATAATTTATGTGGTTGTCTAGGCTCAATCCAATTTTAGATATGGACCTTTAATGATTTGAGGTGAAATACTAATTACATCAACACTCTCTCTTTCTTTTTTAATATAAGTGTTTCCCATTCATTTATATCTTATAATATTATTACTGAGTTATAATTTATGGATAAATTTTCTTCAGATTTTCTTTCATCTGATACATATTTTGGAATAAAAGGGGAACATCTCCAAAATTTCTTAGAGTGGCCCATAATAATTTTTGGCTATGATCATGTGTTGGGTTTCAAAATTCTATAGATACTTGTCTTTGATGTAATATTTTACATGGATTGGTTGATAAGTTATTTTGAATGGAATGATTTTAAATGAATATTATCATACATTATAACAGCTAATGGAGATTTTTTTTGACTGTTGAGTGGGATGTTGAATCAGGTAGAGTGAGACCATACTCTAGTAATATTAGTTCCATTATAGCATAGGTGGATAACATGGTCCTTGTGGTAGATCAGATAGTGAATCCCACCTATTTTTATCATATAGTAGACCTAAACTTAGATTTATTCCTAGAAAATTTCATATGGTTGCCTATAGATAAAGGGATTTAGTTTAAAATTGAAGTTATACCTAGTGTGAAGCAAATGTGTATTCCACCATACTAAGCGGAACCTGTTAAATTGAAATGTCACGACCCGTCCTCGGGGCCCATGTCGTGACTACCCCTGGCCCGCCTTCCATAGGGAAGGGGCTTGCGACTAGCACCAAGGCGTAATTACCGATAAAAAGGGAAGGCATTGCCTTTGTAAAGTAAACAAACACCACAGAGCAAGCAAGAAAAAGTAAATACTAATTAAAGCTGGGTATAATAGTAAGTGCGGAAAAGTAAGTGGACCAGAATACAAACTCAAACTAAAAGTAAATTACAACTGAAAAAGGGTGTACAGCAACTGAAAAGTAAAGTCGAAGCCTCGAGTCGTCCACTGGAAGTCCCACCTGATGGGTGGGTACAGATATCCTCCACAGCTCCTCGGGTCCAGTCGTCCGCTCCAAGTACGCCCCGCCCAGTGGACCAGCTCCGATTACCGACCTACTCCTCGTGCCTCAACCATGATCAGCGATGTCTGTTGTCTACAACCAACACAACGTAGTACGGGCATAGCCTATGCAGGGGTGAGTATAAGCTACTCAGTAGCGACCCTGAGACTCCCGAAGGTCTCCCAGAATCCACAAAGGAAAATCCACAAAGGAAATATGCAATCACGAGGTAACATTTGACACTACTAAGGTATATGCCCATACATATACCTAAGTCATCAATTCTCGTTCGGATCCAACACCCGAGCTCAAGTTCAACCCAGTCCACATAGGAAATCACAACCCGATCCACACAGGAAAGCATAACGTAATCCACATAGGATATCAAGTCAATATTATCGAAGATATGGATTGAAAGTCAAGATTCAACTCACACAGGTATACTTCTTCGTAAGATGATAGAGATGATCAGATATAGCCACTGATTCATCTAAGCCGTCAGACCCACACAAGATCGATAGGTACTAACCCCCGCAATGAACCACAAAGGATCGATAGGTAACTAACCCCCACAATGACCCACAAATAATCGATAGGTAACTAACACCCGCAATGACCAACACAATATCGGACCCACATAGGATCTGTAGGCGCTGGCCCACATAGGACCGTTGAGCACTAACCCACACAGGATCTGACCCACACCGGATCAGTAGCACTGATCCACGTAGGATCGCTGAGTGCTGTAGTCGTCGCCGTTGAATCCATGGAGGATTTCTATACAGTCGTCATCGTCGTCGCAGTCGCAGCCAGCTCTAGGGTTCCCGCACACAGCAAGCTCGTTCGGGAGGGTCCGCTCCACGAGCCGAGGGAATGATACATCAAATGACACATAGTCCGGAGTTGATGCATTCAAAAGTTCTGTATCGTCAACAGGAACTCAACGTCACAGACAGCGCGTCAATCGGACGCCCGGTCTGAGAGTTATTGGCTTTTTCATCCTAGGGGCCCGGTGGGTTTTTAAGTCAAAACCAACCCGACCATACTCCAATTGCGTCCAAACCTCAAGCTGAGTAATAAAAAAGGTCTTTATCACTAAGAGGAATCCATCAAAATCGACGGCACTTCGATCGGACGTCTAGAGCTCAAGTTATAAGTGTTTCCACTCCGAGGGCCCGGTTGGTTTCGTGTATGAACCAACTCGGCCGAACCCAAAGTTCTCTGAAACCTTGAGTGTAATATATCGAAACGACCATCTCGATCCAAGAATTGCATCGCAGCTGACGGTGCGTTGATCGGAGGTCTGCAGCCCAAGTTATGGGCAAAAGACCGTGAGAGGTCTGGTATTAGGGGGTTCGGGCCCGGTCCGACCCGGCCCGGTACCCCATAGGTCGGCCCCAACTGGGTCGACCCAACCCGGGTCCGGGTCCGGCCCTCTTGGCCGCGTCACTGCCCGGCTGGCACTGCCCGGCCCGGCCTGCATGGCCCGGCCCGGCCTGTACGGCCCGGCCTGGGCGCGCTCGGCCAAGCCCGGTGGCCAGGAGGCCAGGCAGCTCGGCCGTAACGGCCGAGCGTAGGGGGTGCGGGGGGGCGCACTGCACCCCACCAGTTCGAAACCGCAACCCCCATGAGGGGGGCCGCTTCTGCTGGCCAGCAGGGGGTTACGACCCCCGGGGCTTCTCGGAAGCTGGTCGGCCCAGCTGGTCGGTTGTGCTGCTGCCACGGGACCCCATGGTCCTGCCATCCTGCTCCGGCGCCGGCGGCCGGAAACCGGCCGCCGCTCCCTACTCCGTCGCGGCCTTGGTCCGTCCGGTGCGGCGCGACGGCGCCGCGCCCCTCCGCCGCGGCCCTGCTCCGGACGCGGTGCCTTTGTGATTCTCTGGCGCGGCGCGACGACGCCGCGGTTTCGTTCGTCTTCAACGGCGCGGCGTGACGGCACCGCGCTTCTCTTCCCTTCCTTTATTATTTCACGCGCAGTGCTTCGGTACCGCGCCACCTTAAACATGCCGCAACAAAATTAAACCAACAACGGGGAGGAGGGTCGGCCGTGTTCATGCGGTCTGACCTCCTCCCGTTATTGCGATATCAGGCGGCTCAAATTGAAAAGAAGAAAGTGACAGAAGTAATCACGAACAAACAATTAAAATAAACCCCTACCTCGAGCGTAGTCGTCGAACGAGGTTGTCGCGGAAAGGGATTTCACGGAATTGATCACCGCGGAACAAGGCAGATCGTCGCGTCGTGGAGGAACGGTGTCTCCCTTCCTTTGACGCAGAATGAAAGAACGAGGTGATGTGCGTCGGGTCATCGATCTCCGAGGAAGGCGTCTCTCACCGTCGTCCATCATCGGAGTTCGGCGTTCTTCGCATTCTTCGTCGAGGAGGAAGAACTTCAATAACTTGAGAAAATTCTCCCAAGCCTCTCACAACCAAACAACTCTAATAAAATAAGAGTTTGACTTATTTTATTTCTCAATCCATGCATTTTGAAATTTCAAAATGAAACAATCAATTAAAATGAATTAATTTCAATGTTTAAACCGCCCAATTTAATAGAGGCGGTTCATAAACAGAAAAATGAAAGGGTTGACTTCCACTTAATAGGGGTGCCGGTGTGTTACCTTAATTAAAAGGGGGTTGAGGAAGTTGAAAGAATGGGTGGGGCTCGTGTGGGCCCCACCTCACAAATATCCTACCTAGTGGGTATGATATTGTGGGTCCCACTCCAAACACTTATCTTAGGTTAAACTACATTAAGTAAAAATAAAAATTGGTTGCACCATTTTTATTTTATTCCTTTACTTAACCCAAAAATTTAAAAACCACACCTGAGAAAATGCTACTCTAGAAAAGGTGTTTCTAAGAAATTATCAGCGTTAAGATTCTATCAGTGCCCTTGGAATTCGATTCTGAGCACCGGTTCAAAAGTAAGAAAAAATCGCTCGTTCGTTCACTGAATGTACCTGAGCTAAACTTCGAAAAATGATTTTGGGCACACCGGGCCTCCGAATTAGGTGCTGTCAGAAACTACGTTCTTGTAAAATTCCAAAGAAAATTTAGAAGAAATTTCCCTTGAATTTTACAGGTCTTTACATTACTCCCACATCAGGGCTTTACGTCCCCGTTAAGATACATCAAAAACTAGGGAAACAAATGTGGGTACTGAGCACGCATCTGAGCCTCCCACTCCCAAGTCCTCTCCTGGAGGTTTCCGTACTGCCATCTGATGCGCACTAGAGGAATCGACCATCCATGTAGGAACCACTCTTGTCGATCCTCAATCTCCACCGGGACCTCCACAAAAGTCGCCCCATCATCAATGTCCAACTCCCCATGGTCAATGATATGCGTCAGGTAATGCACGTATCTCCTCAGCTGAGTTTCATGAAAGACGTCATGCACCCGGTGTAACTGAGGTGGTAGAGCTAGGCGATAAGCCATCTCGCCAATCCTGCTGAGGACTTGGAATGGTCCAATGAAGCGCGAATATAACTTGTTGCCTCGGCCAAATCTCTGTAATCCTCGTTGAGGTGAGACCCGCAAGAAGACGTGGTCGCCATCCTTGAACTCCAGTGGCATCCGCCTCCTATTAGCATAAGACTTCTTCCGGCTCTGATTTGTCCTCATCCGCTCCTGGATGACCTGGACCTTCTCCTTCGTGTCTTGGACCATCTCCGGTCCCAAAAGTGCTGACTCCCCAAGGTCTGTCCAGCATAGAGGAGATCTTCCAGGTTGTTCGTACAACGCCTCGTATGGTGCCATCCCGATTGTGGAGTGGTATCTGTTGGTGTACGCGAACTCCACCAAGGGTAGGTGGTCCTCCCAGCTGCGACCAAAGTCGAGGACACATGCGTGGAGCATGTCCTCGAGAGTCTAAATGGTCCTCTCCATCTGACCATGTGTCTGAGGGTGAAAGGCGGTACTCAAACGTAGTTGCGTCCCGAATGCCTCCTGCAACCCCTTCCAAAGCCGAGAAGTAAAGAGAGCATCTCGATCAGAGATGATAGATGATGGCACACCATGAAGTCGTAAAATCTCCTAAACGTATATACATTTCAAGCTCTCCACTAATCCCTACTCTCTGATGGGTAAGAAGTGAGCCGACTTGGTGAGTCGGTCGACAATCACCCAAATGGAGTCCTGACCTCTAGAAGTGCGTGGAAGTCCAGTCACAAAGTCCATAGATATGTCGTCCCACTTCCACTCCGGGACCTCCAAGGGTTGTACCAAGCCTAATGGTACCTCGTGCTCTGTCTTCACCTGCTGGTAAGTGAGGCATCGGGAAACGAACTCTGCCACAACCTTCTTCATGCCCGGCCACTAGTGCTGTCATCTGAGATACTGGTACATCTTCGCCACTCCAGGACGTACCTCCAAAGGGGAAGTGTGAAAATCTCTCAGCACCTCCTCCCGTAAAGCAAATGGTACCAAGTTACGTCCTCTGAAAAGGAAGTCGTGCTCTCCCCCTAAAGAGAAACCATCAGGTGCCTTTCTTGAGGATATCTGCGCATGTCGCGTCTCACAGTCGGTGTCCCCACGCTATGCCTCTCTGACCCGCTGCAACAGTGGAGGAGTGACTGTGAGTGACTGAAGAAAGGCTGCTCCATCTCTATCCACAAAGGATATCTGCAAAGCGGCTAGCTGCTCTGTCGCCTCCCCAAGTAGCTGAATGTCTGTCCTCCTGCTGAGAGAATCAGCTACCACGTTTCCCTTTCCAGGAGTATAGAATATCTCAAAGTCATAGTCCTGGAGGAACTCGAGCCATCGCCACTGTCTCAGGTTCATGTCCTTATGTGAGAAGATGTACCTGAGACTCTGATGGTCAGAATAGACTGTAAAGCGCTCACCCATCAGATAGTGTCACCACATCTTCAGTGCGAAGACCACTGCTGCTAACTCCAAGTCATGGGTAGCGTAGTTCTGCTCATGCTGCATCAACTGACATGATCCATAGGTGATCAAGTCCCTCTCCTACATCAGGACACATCCGATTCCGGTCCCTGATGCATCGCAGTAAACTACGTACCCAACTCCCTCCTCTGGTAGCCTCAAGTTAGGCGCGCTGGTCAATCTATGTCTTAGCTCCTGGAAGCTCTGCTGACATCTGTCTGACCACAAAAAGGGTTTCCCCTTCTTCGTCAAAGCTTAGAGTGGTGCCGCAAATCTGGAGAAGTCTGGCATAAATCTCTGGTAGTACCCAGCTAGTCCCAAGAAACTCCGCACCTCAGTCACGCTCCTGAGTGCCTCCCAAGCTAGAATTGTCTCGATCTTCGCAGGATCCACCGCAAATCCCACCTCAGAGATGACGTGTCCCAAGAAGTGGACCTCACGTATCCATAACTGACACTTCGAGAGCTTACCATAATGCTAGTGCTCTCGGAGTGTGTCCAGTACAACCCGCAAGTGGTAGGTGTGCTTCTCCTCAGTCGTCGAGTATATCAAAATGTCTTCAATGAAGACCATGACAAATCGATCGAGGTATGGATGAAAGATAATGTTCATGAGGCCCATGAACATTGCTGGAGCATTGGTTATGCCGAATGGCATGACCAAGAACTCATAGTGGCCATACCGACATATGAAGGCCGTCTTCTGCACGTCCTCGTCCTAAACTCTGAGCTGATGATAGCCTGACCTAAGGTCTATCTTTGAGAACCATCGTGCTCCCTTGAGCTGATTGAAGAGGTCATCAATCCTAAGTAGTGGATACTTGTTCTTCACTGTCACCTGGTTCAGGCGATGATAGTCGACACGAAGTCGCAAGCTCCCGTCCGCCTTCTTGGAGAAAAATATTGGGGAAGCCCAGGGTGAAACACTGGGTCGGATGTATCCCTTGCCCTGTAAGTCCTCCAACAGTACCCGTAGCTCTCGTAGCTCAGTGTGGGCCATCCGATATGCTGGGGTGGATATCGGGGTTGTCCCGAGGTATAGATCAATATAAAAGTCTACCTCTCTATGAGGAGGTAGTCCTGGAACGTCGTTGGGGAAAACGTCTACATACTGATCCACCACTGTAGGAAAACCAGGACTCCGCATGTCAACTACTTTTAAGATGAGGCTATCCAACTGATGAGTGATGGGTTGTCCTCTCCTCTGCGAGAGTCCATCATGTGCTGCGAAGGCTCCCTTCTTGCTAGTGAAGGTGAACCTGCTCCTGTCGGTGCATACACACCGCACTTTGCGCCTAATATAATCGATATGAGCATGGACTGTAGATAACCAATACATGCCCAAGATAACGTCATAAGGCCTCGACGCCACTACAAGAAGATCTTAGTCGAAGCTCTCTCCTCCTAGTGTAAGCTCACACTGTCAGAACCAGTGCGTAATCATCGAGTCTACTCCCATAAGAGTCTCTATCCATATGGATCGAGCCAATGGCTCTGTCAGAATCTCCAAGCTCCGAACAAGGGCAGCGGAAATGAAAGAATGACTCGCTCCAGTGTCTATAAGAACTGCAGCAAGGGTGGAATAGACACAGATATTACCTCGAATCATCTCAGGCACGCCGTGGTCATAGGCCTCCACTGCCTGAAGTTGTGCCTATCTCTGCCCGCCATCTCCCTATGGTCGGGTTGGGCCTCGTGGTGGTGGTTGTGGTGGAGACTCAAAGCGTCGCCCACCACCTGCTGCTCGGCCAGCTCCTCTGCCTCATCTGCCTTCTCCCTACGGACCGCCACGATTGACCCTCTACCTCTGCATGGGTGGAACCTCAACCGTCTACTGCTCCTCTGTACGGCGGGTCGGGCAGTCACGAGCCATGTGGCCCTGCCCGCCGAAGGCGTAGCACTGTCTGCCTCTCGAAAGACTATATCCGCGTTGTGTGCCCCGCACCACTGATCCAGTGTCATAAGGTTGTCCGCCTGACGGTCTGGTCTATCAAGACCCATGTGTCATTCATCGACTGTCAGCTGCAGAAGACTCTGCTACGTGCTGCCCTGCGGTAGGTCTGGCCGCTGGTGTAGACTCATCATGAAAGCTCTCGATGAGAAGGGCTCTCTCCAGTACCCCTGCCTGTATCGGAATGCTGAGGTAGATCAGCGATGCCCTATTCTTCTACCTCAATCCCTGCTCGAAGGTCCAGGCTCAGAAGAATGGGTCTCGTACCGTGTCCGTCGAATAGCGCGAGAGATAGGTAAATCTCGCCGAGTACTGGGCGACCGTTGTAGAGGCCCGTATCTTGACATACATGGACATTACATTAATTTTGCGGAATACTTGGTACATAACAAAAACACACACTAAAGGATCGTAATAGTTTAGTGTCTTTGGAAACTCGGAACGTAATCTTCTAATCGTGGTGAAAGATCTTCAATATCTCCCATAAATATCTTCCCTTTTTTTTTACCTAAAACCTTTATTTATATCCTGGGGAAAAGAAAACATAAAAGGGTGAGCTCAAATGCTCAGTAAGGGTATACAAAAGAAAATCAATCACATCATATTCATAATAACATAACTTTTGGAAATCTTAACCTGCAAAAGAGCTCATAATATCATAACATGGGATAAATCATAGAAGTGAAAATGAGATCCCCATAATCATAACATAAGACTTGAAACTTTGTGGCATGCACACATAATCATGGAAAATCATTTCTTGTTAGTCATGACTCATTGCCAAGACTATCTTAGTGGACAAAGTCCCTTTCTGAACCGAGTTCACTCCTCGTTTCAGTCCTGTATCACTGAACCGAAATAACCTTCCGTTCCAGCCATGTCTATCTCATGAGATATAAAATCTTTACCCAATGCATTGGAGGGAGATATAGGTCCCACCCATCTTATAATGAATCCTTTCTTATGTGTGCCACATAATCATAAAACATACATCATCGCATAACACATGTAACAAAAATGGGATTCTTGAAAAATCATGACATCATAAATCAATTCATATAAGATAAAGGAATTCATAAACATAATTCCATCACAACATAGTCAAATCAATGTAAAAATATGGATAGAAACAGAACCCTTTATTATCTTAGATGGAAAATAATTTTGATAAAACACTTGAATTGAATTCTTGAGGAAAATATCCTTTCTTCTTCAAAATCAATTTCTTTTCACAAAACATCATGCAATTTTAAAAGAAAGAGATTTTATTGAAAATAGTCATGAAATCTTTTAGAGTAAGCTTCATGAAAATAAGGCTTTATAAAACATTAGAAATCCGTTCGTGCCGTATAAGTTAAAAAAACATTCTTCGTACTTTTGTCGGAAAAGTCAAAAAGTACCTCGTATGACAAAAGATTCCTTTCATAGATATTACTAAAAACTCACCGAAGGGTAAAAATGGATTTAAACAATTGTAGGTGGATGGAAATAATATTACATATTGATGAAACATGGATGTGGATGATAAAATACACCCCAGTAAATACTTACGAATAAACAATCTCGAATAAAAATGAGATTGTGATATTTCCCTTACCTTAGGTCCGACTTGCTTTGTAAGTGTCCGAACCTCCTGTATAATGATTTAAATCATGTTATTGACTTATTAAAGAATCATATTCATTGTTATGATATCATATATGGTTCACTTATGACATTATATTACCCGTTCTTTTGTAAATTCCATGTTAAAGAAGCGTTTTGGGTAAAATCGTTTCATTTATCGTAGGTGTTTTGACTTGTTGTTCTTGACATCATTATTACTTATATCATGATTTACTTACTTCCAGAATATAAAATATGATTTATATATCATATATATTCAGTATATATATATATATATATAATAGATAGATAAATAAAATGAAAAACACCGTTCATGGAGACGGTAATCCGTACGTACGCATGAACGCTGTTTTTCTTTCCTTATTGTCTTGAAATGGAAGTAAGTAGATGACATACATATGTATATATATACATAAATCCAGTAGCTTTATAATGTCATATATTTCATTAATATTTCTTATATATACATTATAATCATTCTTAAATGGTTAACATGGAGAATGAATCTCATCGCGTCGTGGAGACGGTAGTCCGCACGAGCGATGATATCATTTCTATAAATATTGAATTGAATTGGAGTGGATTATACAATATATCAGAATCAATATGATGTTGTAATAACTATGTATAGTTATTCTTTACACCATTATACCCATCCATGTAAGGTGGTGGTGGAAAATAGATTACACCACGACGTGGAGACGGTATTCCGTACGTACGCACGCGCGGTGATTTCTTTTTCCGTAGGATGGATAGATGGTGAAATAGGGTTGTTTCATACTTATAATAACATATCAGTATATGAGTGATACTGATTTTATTACTTCATAATGAAACAACCTAAGAAGAAGAAGTGGAATAAGAAATAAAGATGAAAGAATTGGTAACGGTAATTACCTCTTCTTTGAAGTGCCTCTTTGAGACCTCCTCTTAGGGCACTAGAATTGGTCTTTGAGGAAGACCAGCACCTCTAGGATGTTGCTAGGGAAGTGGAGAAGAGATTTTGGCAGGGGTTGGTCGAGCTTGAGTGCTCAAATTGGTGTGAGGAGGAGGGGGAGGAGGTGTCCTTTTATAAGGGAGGAGAGGGGCACCTTAGGAATACCTCAAAATATTATTTTATATTAAAGTCAAAATCGGTTTATAATGGTTCCAAAGGGTCTTATTTCGAAGCTAAAGTGGGTATGGGTCGAAATACTATCAACCAATAAGATTTAGACAAGTTTAGGGTATTATTTTAACCTTATCAATTAGATTTAACTCTAAGTTAAATAATTTAACTTTTACCGTGTCTTTTTGTTTTCTTTCACTATATGGTAAATACACTTACTATAACATGCCAAACGAACCCCAAATTGTATATTATTAATACATATATCCTTATCTAAGTCATTTGGCCGAACCTTAGATTTTTAGGAATAAAATAACAATTAATAATATAATATTTGATTTAAAAACTATTTTGTGTCAATTTTGACACTATTTGATACATGATTTTTGTGAAAGTCATAACAGAATTAAATGTTCGAACCAAGTTTATTAAATCAACATTAATATATCATAGTAACCTATAAAATTAGTGGAATTTATAAAAAGTCTTAAATTACATTTATTTTGGTATTTATATTATCAATTATGTGAATATTTCATTAATAAGATAATTACTGCATCATCTTTGTGTCATAAATAAATTAAATTATTTGATGTCTAAAAATTACAAATAAAATACCATCATGTAGGAAATCTTTTTAGATTTCTAATTAATTTTTACAATTGAATTTATCTTATGTATAACCCCATATTAAAAATGATTTACTTATTAAACATTGATTTTAACTATTTTAACCTTTCTTTAAATAAATTAATAATAAATGTCCTAATCTAATCCAAGTGGGCCTAAATGGTCATATTTTATTCCTAAGTTTGTTTTTGGTCGAATTACACTTGTCCAATAGAATTAGGACATGTGTTAGGGTAATAGTAATATCATATTTACCCTTAGTTACCCTATTTACTATTAACCGCGGTAAAAAAAGTAAAAAGTTATTATTCACCAAAAAATTATTTTCATCTCATTGAACCACATTTTAGTCCTTGATATTAACCGTGTCTCTCGGATTTTTGAAATTCCATTCACAGAAGCGGAAAAATTATGTTTTATGAAAAATTCAGTTTTTTTAACTACCACTTAGTAGTTTCACTATTCATCAAAAATTGATGTTTTTCAGAACAATGCCAAAATTTCATCCTAAGCTATATTTCATATTCCGAATTCAAAAATGAAATCTATTTTACCAAATTCATAACATAGAAGTTGCATTAATTAATTTTATAATTAAATCCTGCTGTTAAAATAAATAGCGTGTTTTTAAGAAACAATATATATCAAAAGATTGACACTTGATTATGTCTGGTTTAAATGTGAAATTACAACCAATGACCAACATTGTATTAAATTGTAAAAATATATTCTAAATATAATTTAAAACTACTCAAATTAATAATTTATCACTATTAATTATTTCGATTAAAAAAGTTGTTTTTAATTATAATTTAGTAATTTTCACTATTCATCAGAATATGAAAGTTATCCGAAAAGTACCAAAATTTCACCTTAGGCTAAATTCGATACTCCGAATCCAAGAATGAAGTTCATTTTGAAAAATAAGATTTACATAATTTTAAAAAGTGGTTATTACTATTCATAACGGCTAGTTTTAATAATATTTTAATAGCACATCGTTGTTTAGTGAAACTCGGTATTGCGTATTACACACGCTATCGAGGAAGGTCGCGATTGCGTGTAATGCAAGTCAAGACAAGGATGTGTGTTGTGCAAGCTCCTTTTAGTGTAGCGTACAACATAAGACATTAATAAAATTAAAAAGAATTTTTTTTTATAAAATCTTGGGCTGTTACATTCTACCCCCCTTAAAATGAATTTCGCCCTCGAAATTCGTCGGGGTTATAAATGGTTTACTATTCGAAAGTTTCTTTAATAGAAACCCACATCGTAAAAAAGAATACCAAAACTTGGCTTTAAAAACTAAAGTATGAAATGTAACGATTACCCAAATAAACTAATCATTGGGTTTCCACATAGGTGAAAATATGGATATGGAAGAGAAATCTAACCATCATGTTCTGATGGAGAGTGGTAGAGAACATGGCTATGGAAAATCCAGTAATCACAAATCCATAGATTTGTGATGATATAAGGTACCATCTGATTCATCAGGTATAAGATCACTAGGACAACATTTTTGGTTTTCAAGATCATTTCCCCTAATGTTGAAAATTTGAATTAGAATAAATACTTACTTTATTTTGGTACAATCTCACTGTTGTTCGTGCCTTGAACAATTTCCACTTCATCTCTTAAATAAATGAAGTTGAATTTGTTATTTGTGAAGTGTTAGCAGATCATGTGATAGAATGACGGGTCATTCCATCTATCTCAAACAAAAGGTTAGCAAAAATTATATGCATAAATCGATCTATAGTGAGATTAATCATATATGGTTCCTAAAATGGACTTATACTTCATATATCATACTGCTTAATATAATAAAACTAGTTTCTAATAAACAGGGACTTCCAGTAGGTCAGTGGTAGGCGATAAAGGCCAGTCGCACTTCGGTTGTGGGTTCGATTCCTACAGCCTTGTCCGAAGCGATGGGCTGTCGCCCGTCCTGCAGGTTGTCCTTTTTCTAAAACTACATTACTATAACATCCCATCAATAATATCGAAAATCTTCTATCCTTAAACAATACTAACTTATGTCCAACATAATCCAGTCTAATCTTTAGGCTTATACATAATACTGCAGTCCACTCTCATAATATAGTGACAATGATTACCAGAGATTTAATACTGTCGTTGATCCCCACATATCATAAGATATGTCTTGTTGGTCACATTCCAAACATTCAAAGTCCTTAATCGTGTATTCTCTTGAATACCTTAGTGAAAACATGAGTGCAGTTAAAAGTTAACACTTTCCACATACCAAAATCCTCAAAATTCTATATACTCAAACCATGATATCACTTAGTCCTTATATCAATCATGAGCTCATGAATACTATTAAACATTTCATTTTCTCGTCTTCATTATGCGCATATCATCTTATTTCCAAAAAAAATATCTCAATCACTTTGAATACCACATCAATAAATATTGCAATACTCAATGATACAACATTATTTTGGAATCCCATTACATAAACGCTTAATCATTCCACCACATCGTTATCATATTCAACATCGCCAATAGTGATCGCATGTGACTTCCCTTTGTCCTTTGCCTTCAGTGGTTGCTCATGTTGATCATCACTAACCCTTGGATTAGGGCAATTATTAGCATAATGCCCCATTTCCTTGCACTTGAAGCATTGAAGTGTTGGTGGTGCGTTCTCTGCAGTGTTTGCTTTATTCACATCATTAGAAACCCTTTTTCCATTACTTCGACACTCAGCTGCTCGATGACCTTCTTTTCCACACTTAAAACATTTTCTAGTTCCTTTAAGACAATCTCCACCATGCTTCTTTCCACACTTTGTGCATAAGGAAACATTCATCTTCTTTTCACCATTATTATGAGATTTCTCCTTGAACTCCATCTTTCGTTTCTTGTCAAAACCATGAGATGGATATGTAACACCAACTTCCATTTCTACCTTGATTGCACAACGCACAATTTCTTCATAGCTACTGAAGTCTCTTATAGCTAATGCCCTTCGAAGACTTGGTTTTAAGCCACTGAAAAATCGATCAACTTTACTTTCAGGTTGGATGATAATACCAGAAGCATACCTTGCAAGTCTTGTAAAATTTGCTTCATAGGTACCAACAGATTCATTGTCCCTTTGCTTCAGTTCAAGAAACTCTTTCTCCATCTTTGTTCGAAGAATACGAGGGAAGTACTTACTGAAAAACAAGTTCTTGAACTCGTCCCATTCCATGGACTCAATTTCATCTCTTGGCCTCGTATTCTTGATAAGATTCCACCATTGATCAGCTTCACCTTCCAAACGATATACTGCTAAGATGACTTTATCATGTTCAGAACATTGAAGAACTGAAAATATCTTTTCAGTAGTACTGATCCATTGTTCAGCCATAAGTGGATCAGAAGACCCACTGAAAGAAGGTGGATGTTGCCTCATGAAGGACTCAATAGAATATTGTTCCCTTCTCTGCTCATTTGGAAGTCCAGAATGATTCATAGCTTGTATAAGTATAGCAATAAGATTTTGCACTCCATCTCCCATAACATTTGTTTGTTCAGGAGGGAAATCATTGCATTGTCCATTGCATTGATCAACACGGTTCCTTCGGGTTCCAGCCATCGTCTAAAACCCAAAAAGAATAGTGTGAGAGGCAAAAATAATTCTAGGGAAAATAACATAGTAAAGGGGGATTACCCTTAATATCTAACATCTTATGTTAAATTCTAAGATCGTTACCATAGTTCTAGGACTATATCCTATACGTATACTTATCCTTAGGGACATCCCTAAACATACCTTAGAAATATCTCTAGGGATCTCACTAAAGTTCTCGCATCCTAGTTTCCAAAGGTTGACTAAACCTTTCCTCTGATACCAACTGTAGAGGCCCGTATCTTGACATACATGGACATTACATTAATTTTGCGGAATACTTGGTACATAACAAAAACACACACTAAAGGATCGTAATAGTTTAGTGTCTTTGGAAACTCGGAACGTAATCTTCTAATCGTGGTGAAAGATCTTCAATATCTCCCATAAATATCTTCCCTTTTTTTTACCTAAAACCTTTATTTATATCCTGGGGAAAAGAAAACATAAAAGGGTGAGCTCAAATGCTCAGTAAGGGTATACAAAAGAAAATCAATCACATCATATTCATAAGAACATAACTTTTGGAAATCTTAACCTGCAAAAGAGCTCATAATATCATAACATGGGATAAATCATAGAAGTGAAAATGAGATCCCCATAATCATAACATAAGACTTGAAACTTTGTGGCATGCACACATAATCATGGAAAATCATTTCTTGTTAGTCATGACTCATTGCCAAGACTATCTTAGTGGACAAAGTCCCTTTCTGAACCGAGTTCACTCCTCGTTTCAGTCCTGTATCACTGAACCGAAATAACCTTCCGTTCTAGCCATGTCTATCTCATGAGATATAAAATCTTTACCCAATGCATTGGAGGGAGATATAGTTCCCACCCATCTTATAATGAATCCTTTCTTATGTGTGCCACATAATCATAAAACATACATCGTCTCATAACACATGTAACAAAAATGGGATTCTTAAAAAATCATGACATCATAAATCAATTCATATAAGATAAAGGAATTCATAAACATAATTCCATCACAACATAGTCAAATCAATGTAAAAATATGGATAGAAACAGAACCCTTTATTATCTTAGATGGAAAATAATTTTGATAAAACACTTGAATTGAATTCTTGAGGAAAATATCATTTCTTCTTCAAAATCAATTTCTTTTCACAAAACATCATGCAATTTTAAAAGAAAGAGATTTTATTGAAAATATTCATGAAATCATTTAGAGGAAGATTCATGAAAATAAGGCTTTATAAAACATTAGAAATCCGTTCGTGCCGTATAAGTTAAAAAAACATTCTTCGTACTTTTGTCGGAAAAGTCAAAAAGTACCTCGTATGACAAAAGATTCCTTTCATAGATATTACTAAAAACTCACCGAAGGGTAAAAATGGATTTAAACAATTGTAGGTGGATGGAAATAATATTACATATTGATGAAACATGGATGTGGATGATAAAATACACCCCAGTAAATACTTACGAATAAACAATCTCGGATAAAAATGAGATTGTGATATTTCCCTTACCTTAGGTCCGACTTGATTTGTAAGTGTCCGAACCTCCTGTATAATGATTTAAATCATGTTATTGACTTATTAAAGAATCATATTCATTGTTATGATATCATATATGGTTCACTTATGACATTATATTATCCGTTCTTTTGTAAATTCCTTGTTAAAGAAGCGTTTTGGGTAAAATCGTTTCATTTATCGTAGGTGTTTTGACTTGTTGTTCTTGACATCATTATTACTTATATCATGATTTACTTACTTCCAGAATATAAAATATGATTTATATATCATATATATTCAGTATATATATATATATATATATAATAGATAGATAAATAAAATGAAAAACACCGTTCATGGAGACGGTAATCCGTACGTACGCATGAATGCTGTTTTTCTTTCCTTATTGTCTTGAAATGGAAGTAAGTAGATGACATACATATGTATATATATACATAAATCCAGTAGCTTTATAATTTCATATATTTCATTAATATTTCTTATATATACATTATAATCATTCTTAAATGGTTAACATGGAGAATGAATCTCATCGCGTCGTGGAGACGGTAGTCCGCACGAGCGATGATATCATTTCTATAAATATTGAATTGAATTGGAGTGGATTATACAATATATCAGAATCAATATGATGTTGTAATAACTATGTATAGTTATTCTTTACACCATTATACCCATCCATGTAAGGTGGTGGTGGAAAATAGATTACACCACGGCGTGGAGACGGTATTCCGTACGTACGCACGCGCGGTGATTTCTTTTTCCGTAGGATGGATAGATGGTGAAATAGGGTTGTTTCATACTTATAATAACATATCAGTATATGAGTGATACTGATGTTATTACTTCATAATGAAACAACCTAAGAAGAAGAAGTGGAAGAAGAAATAAAGATGAAAGAATTGGTAACGGTAATTACCTCTTCTTTGAAGTGCCTCTTTGAGACCTCCTCTTAGGGCACTAGAATTGGTCTTTGAGGAAGACCAGAACCTCTAGGATGTTGCTAGGGAAGTGGAGAAGAGATTTTGGCAGGGGTTGGCCGAGCATGAGTGCTCAAATTGGTGTGAGGAGGAGGGGGAGGAGGTGTCCTTTTATAAGGGAGGAGAGGGGCACCTTAGGAATACCTCAAAATATTATTTTATATTAAAGTCAAAATCGGTTTATAATGGTTCCAAAGGGTCTTATTTCGAAGCTAAAGTGGGGATGGGTCGAAATACTATCAACCAATAAGATTTAGACAAGTTTAGGGTATTATTTTAACCTTATCAATTAGATTTAACTCTAAATTAAATAATTTAACTTTTACCGTGTCTTTTTGTTTTCTTTCACTATATAGAAAATACACTTACTATAACATGCCAAACGAACCCCAAATTATATATTATTAATACATATATCCTTATCTAAGTCATTTGGCCGAACCTTAGATTTTTAGGAATAAAATAACAATTAATAATATAATATTTGATTTAAAAACTATTTTGTGTCAATTTTGACACTATTTGATACATGATTTTTGTGAAAGTCATAACAGAATTAAATGTTCGAACCAAGTTGATTAAATCAACATTAATATATCATAGTAACCTAGAAAATTAGTGGAATTTATAAAAAGTCTTAAATTACATTTATTTTGGTATTTATATTATCAATTATGTGAATATTTCATTAATAAGATAATTACTGCATCATCTTTGTGTCATAAATAAATTAAATTATTTGATGTCTAAAAATTACAAATAAAATACCATCATGTAGGAAATCTTTTTAGCTTTCTAATTAATATTTACAATCGAATTTATCTTATGTATAACCCCATATTAAAAATTATTTACTTATTAAACTTTGATTTTAACTATTTTAACCTTTCTTTAAATAAATTAATAATAAATGTCCTAATCTAATCCAAGTGGGCCTAAATGGTCATATTTTATTCCTAAGTTTGTTTTTGGTCGAATTACACTTGTCCAATAGAATTAGGACATGTGTTAGGGTAATAGTAATATCATATTTACCCTTAGTTACCCTATTTACTATTAACCGCGGTAAAAAAAGTAAAAAGTTACTATTCACCAAAAAATTATTTTCATCTCATTGAACCACATTTTAGTCCTTGATATTAACCGTGTCTCTCGGATTTTTGAAATTCCATTCACAGAAGCGGAAAAATTATGTTTTATGAAAAATTCAGTTTTTTTAACTACCACTTAGTAGTTTCACTATTCATCAAAAATTGATGTTTTTCAGAACAATGCCAAAATTTCATCCTAAGCTATATTTCATATTCCGAATTCAAAAATGAAATCTATTTTACCAAATTCATAACATAGAAGTTTCATTAATTAATTTTATAATTAAATCCTGCTGTTAAAATAAATAGCGTGTTTTTAGGAAACAATATATATCAAAAGATTGACACTTGATTATGTCTGGTTTAAATGTGAAATTACAACCAATGACCAACATTGTATTAAATTGTAAAAATATATTATAAATATACTTTAAAACTACTCAAATTAATAATTTATCACTATTAATTATTTCGATTAAAAAAGTTGTTTTTAATTATAATTTAGTAATTTTCACTATTCATCAGAATATGAAAGTTATCCGAAAAGTACCAAAATTTCACCTTAGGCTAAATTCGATACCCCGAATCCAAGAATGAAGTTCATTTTGAAAAATAAGATTTACATAATTTTAAAAAGTGGTTATTACTATTCATAACGGCTAGTTTTAATAATATTTTAATAGCACATCGTTGTTTAGTGAAACTCGGTATTGCGTATTACACACGCTATCGAGGAAGGTCGCGATTGCGTGTAATGCAAGTCAAGACAAGGATGTGTGTTGTGCAAGCTCCTTTTAGTGTAGCGTACAACACAAGACATTAATAAAATTAAAAAGAATTTTTTTTTTTATAAAATCTTGGGCTGTTACAACCGTCAAGCTGCTCTGCCGCAGCTGTAGAAGCTCCTGGATGCGCACCTCACGGAGGGTGGCTGGGAAGAACTCCGAGTGGAAGAGGCTCTCAAAGTCCATCCAAAGGAGAGATGCCTCATCGTGCACCTGGAGCATCAAGCTCCACCATCTGCCTGCTGCCGCATACAGGAGGGTCGCTGCGAGGATCGCCATGAGGTTAGATGGTGTCCTCACTAAATTGAAAACTCATACAACTGTCTCCATCCAATCCTCGGCTGCCTAAGGGTCCGTCTCCCCACAGAACATGGGCGGTCACTGACACTAAAACTCGTTCAGTGCACTAAGGCATCGTGCATCATCAGCAGCTGGTGCTGGTAGCATCGGTGGCTCGGCTGGTAGAGGTATCGTCGGTGCATCTGCTGTCAAAGGGCCCTGTACTGAGGCCTCGTCGCTCGGTGGGTTGTCGTCCCACACAACGCTCGGAACCCTAGCTGGCTGTCGTTGTGGGGCCATCTTGAAAAGAGACAGGTGTGCCACGGTCAGAACAGTATACCTGGTGAGCTGACACAAAGTACTCACAAAGAAAACTTGAAACACACATGCAATCAATGTTTTCGTCCATTAAGTCAGAAATCAGAAGTCAGGGTAATGGTGTATGGATACGTCATCCGCCGCACCAACACTGGACTCCCTGGACTGATAACCACACCCAATACCCTTAACACTATTGCTTCACATAGAAGAAAGATCAAAGTCCAAAGTTCTGCGGTAGAACCGAACTCCTTTGATACCAATTTGTCACGACCCATCCTCGGGGCCCGTGCCGTGACTACCCCAAGCCCGCCTTCCATAGGCCATGGGCTGGTAACTAGCACCAAGGCGTAATTCCCGAAAAAAGGTAAGGCATTGCCTTTGTAAAGTAAACAAACACCACAGAGCAAGAAAGCAAAAGTAAATACTACGTAAAGCTGGGTGCAATAGTAAGTGCGGAAAAGTAAGTGGGCCAGAATACAAACCCAAACTAAACGTAAAGTACAACTGAAAAAGGGAGTACAACAACTGAAAAGTAAAGCCGCAGCCTCAAGCCGTCCACTGGAAGTCCCACCTGAAGGGTGGGTACAGATAGCCTCCACAGCTCCTCGAGTCCAGCCGTCCACTCCGAGTGCGCCCCGCCTAGTGGTCCACCTCCGGGTACCGACCTACTCCTCGTGCCTCAACCACGATCAGCACTGTCCGTCGTCTGCAACCAACACAACGTAGTGTGGGAATAGCTCGTGCAGGGGTGAGTATAAGCTACTCAGTATGGACCCCTAGACCCCTGAAGGTCTCCCAGAATCCACAAAGGATAATCCACAAAGGAAAGATACAATCACGAAGTAACATCCTACACTACTTAGGTATATACCCATACATATACCTAAGTCATCAATTCTCGTTCGGCTCCAACATCCGAGCTCAAGTACAACCCAGAACACACAGGAAATCACAACCCGATCCACCCAGGAAAGCATAACGTAATCCACACAGGATATCAAGCCAGTCTTATCAAAGATACTGATTGAAAGTCAAGATTCAGATCACACAGGTATACTTCTTCGTAAGATGATAGAGATGATCAGATGTAGCCACTGATTAATCTAAGATGTCGGACCCACACAGGATCGATAGGTACTAACCCCCGCAATGAACCACAAAGGATCGATAGGTAACTAACCCCCGCAATGACCCACAAAGGATCGATAGGTAACTAACCCCCGCAATGACCCACACAGGATCAGAAACACATAGGATCTGTAGGCGCTGGCCCACACAGGACCGCTGAGCACTGACCCACACAGGATTGGTAGCATTGATCCACGTAGGATCACTAAGTGTTGTAGTCGTCGTCGTCAAATCCACGGAGGATTTCTGTACAGTAGTCATCGTCATCGTAGTCACAGCCAGCTCTAGGGTTTCCGCACACAACAACCTCGTTCAGGAGGGTCCGATCCATGAGCCGAGGGGATGATATATCAACTGAAACATAGTCCGTAGTTGATGTATTCAAAAGTTCCGTATCGTCAACAAGAACTCAACGTCACAGACGGTGCGTCAATCGGACGCCCGGTCTGAGAGTTATTGGATTTTTCATCCCAGGGGCCCGGTTGGTTTTTAAGTCAAAACCAACCCGACCGTACTCCAACTGTGTCCAAACGTCGAGCGGATTAAGCCAAAAGGTCTGTCCCACTAAGTGGAATCCATCAAAATCGACGACACGTCGATCGGACGTCCGGAGCTCAAGTTATAAGTGTTTCTGCTCCAAGGGCCCAGTTTGTTTCGTGTACGAACCAACCCGGCCGAACCCAAAGTTCTCCAAAACCTTGAGTGTAATATAATGAAACGACCGCCTTGATCCAAGTATCACATCGCAGCTGACGGTGCATCGATTGGAAATCCGCAGCCCAAGTTATGGGCAAAAGACCGTGAGAGGTCTGATATTAGGGGGCTCGGGCCCGGTCCGACCCGACCCGGTACCCCCTGGGTCAGCCCGAACCGGGTCAACCCGACCCGGTTCCGGGTCTGGCCCGCTTGGGCGTGGCCCGGCCCGGATGGCCTGACCCAGCCCGGCCTGTGCGGCCCGGCCCGGCTTGGGCACGCTCGGCCGGGCCGGGCGGCCAGGTGGCTCGGCCGTAACGGCCGAGCGTAGCGGGGGGGTGTGCTGCCCCCCGCCAGTTCGAAACCGCGGCCCCCATGAGGGGGCCGCTCCTACTGGGTATCTGGAGGTTACGTCCCCCGACGCTTCTCGGAAGTCGGTTGGCCGGTCGTGCTGCTGCCGCGGGACCCCACGGTCCCGCCCTCCTGCTCCGGCACCGGCGGCCAGAAACCAGCCGTCGCTCCCTGCTCCGCCACGGCCTTGGTCCGTCCGGTGCGGCGCGACAGTGCCACGACCCTTTTCCGGCCGCGGTGCCTTTGTGATTATTCAGCGCGGCGCGACGGCGCCGCTTTTTAGTTCGTCTTCAATGGCGCGGCGCGACAGCGCCGCGCTTCTCCGCCCTTCCTTTAATATTTCCTGCGCGGTGCTTCGGCACTGCGCCACCTTACACGTGCCGCAACAAAATCAAACCAACAAGGGGGAGGAGGGTCGGCCGTGTTCGTGCGGTCCGACCTCCTACAGTTATTGAGATATCAGGAGGCTCAAATTGAAAATAAGAAAGAGACGGAAGTAATCACGAACAAACAATTAAAATAAACCCCTACCTCGAGCGTAGTCGTCGAACGAGGTTGTCTTGGAAAGGGACGTCGCGGAATTGATCACCGTGGAAGAAGGCGGATCGTCGCGTCGTGGAGGAACGATGTATCCCTTCCTTTGACGCGGAAACAAAGAACGAGGTGATGTGTGTCGGGTCTTCCATCTCCGAGGAAGGCTTCTCTCACTGTCATCCGTCGTCGAAGGTCGGTGTTCTTCGCGTTCTTCATCGAGGAGGAAGAACTTAAAGAACTTGAACAAATTATCCCAAGCCTCTCACAACCCAACAACTCTAATAAAATAAGATTTTGTATTATTTTATTTCTCAAGCCATGCGCTTTGAAATTTCAAAAGGAAACAATCAATTAAAATGAATTAATTGCAATGTTTAAACCGCCTAATTTAATAGAGGTGTTTCATAAATAGAAAAACACAAGGGTTAACTTCCACTTAATAGGGGTGAGGGTGCGTTACCTTAATTAAAAGGGGGTTGAGGAAGTTGAAAGAAACGGTGGGGATCGTGTGGGCCCCACCTCACAAATATCTGACCTAGTGGGTAGGGTATTGTGGGTCCCACTCCAAACGCTTAGCTTAGGTTAAACTACATTAAGTAAAAATAAAAATTGGTCGCACCATTTTTATTTTATTCCTTTACTTAACCCAAAAATTTAAAAACCACATCCGAGAAAACGCAACTCCGGAAAAGGTGTTTCTAAGAAATTATCGGCGCTGCGATTCCATCGGTGCCCTCCGAATTCGATTCCGAGCACCGGTTCAAAAGTTAGAAAACCCCACTCGTTCGTTCACTGAACGTACCCGAGCTAAACTTCAGAAAATGATTCTGGGCACACCGGGCCTCAGAATTAGGTTCCGTCAGAAACTGCGTTCTTGTAAAACCCTAAAGAAAATTTAGAAAAATTTTAACTTTAATTTTAAGGGTCTTTACATGAAATTTATTAAAATACTACTTTAGGATATATAATTGAAGGGATTTATCAGTCTAAGAACCTCTCCTCAAGGTGCTATAGTGTTTTAATCTAAGAATGTGTATTGTAGTATTTAGTTGTGTGTAGACTATAAAAAGTTTACTCAAGTTATATAAAGAATAAATAACCATTTAAAAGGATTTATGGATTTTTTGAGTGGTTTAGTGGAGCCTAGTGTGTCTCAAAGATTGATTTATGATCTGGATACCATCATCTTTAAGTCAAGATGAATGACATACTAAAGATAGATTATAGGACTATATATGGGTTTTATGATTACCTTATTATGATTTTCTGGCTAACAATTCTCTTGTAGTGTTCATGGTTCTCATGAATAAGATCTTTCACTCATACTTAAAATCCTTCTTCATTGTTTTTTATGAATTTCTAATATATTCAAAGGCCTCATAATCACTTTATATACACCATGATATTGTATTGAGTATTCTTCAAGTGCATCACCTTTATACCAAACTTCCAAAGTGTCAATTTTAGATCCAAGAGGTATTTTCCCTCAAGAATGTGGTTTCTAAGATGATAAATTCTATTTATTAATTAAAATTATAGGACACTATGTCTTGGTAATCACATATGAATGTGTATGAGATCCACAGTTTCCTTGGACTATTAAGGAACAATAGGTAGTTCATACTAGAATTTTCTTGTTTAATAGAACCCACGACCACACTTACAAATAATGGGGTAAAGATTGAATTTATGGATCATTATGAATAAGGCTTCCTATAACTGAAGATAATATTGACATCATCTAGGATCCTAATTTTTAATGAACCTGTAATAGGGAACATAATGTATTTTGATGCTTCTAGGGTTGGTTTTGGAGATTTATTAATGCATAATAATTAGGTATTTTCATAAAGGCATCTCCAGTTATGACCTCATAAGAAAAATAACCTAATAATAATGTAGAGTTAGATTTATTTTTTCATCCATTGAAGTGTTGGAATCATTACTTATTTGGTGAGAAATGTTTAATATATATGGACCACAAGAGTTTGGGGAACATCTTCTCCTAGTGGGACTTGAATCTATCTTGGATTCATTGGGTATAGCACTTATAGATATTTAACTTAGAGTTGAAGTATTATCCTTGAAAAGAGAATATTCTCATAGATTCTCTTAGATTTAATATGGAAGAACTTAGAGAGTTAACATCAGAAGTAGAGTGGAAGCTGATGGACTTTCTAGAAAATAGGAAAGTGGGCATGATTGAGGATCATGGAGCAGTGCCATGTTCACCCATTATAATTCATCAAACCCACATTTTCAGATTTGGTAATTGAAAATGTTGTGTAAATTTTTTTATAAAAGAAACAAAACAATTACACAACACTTAATACATTTGAGAAACTTTTCCAGTCTATGTTCTGGAGAATTATACATCACCTAACATTTATCATAGTTGAATAGAATAAAATAGAAAAATATGACTACTATGATTCAACAAGAACTAACTCTAAAAGTGAAGACGTCTATTCTAAAACTACTAAGATACCCATGAAAAAACATTTTAAAAGAATGGATGAGAATTAAATTTCTCAATAAGGGGTTTTAAAATTAGGGAAAACCCCTTCATAAAATCTATTTTTGAAATAAACTTTTGAAAAATAATTTGGCACAATATTTTTATAATAATTTAAAAATAATTTTAGAAATACATTTGAAAATATTGTTAAAATTATTTAAGCCCTTGAAAATACTAAAATTCTTCGAAATTACTTAAAATCAAAAATAATCCAGGGATTTTTCTAAAAAGTTATGTAAGATTCTAAAAACAAAACACTGAGGCCACTTGAAACATTGAAGGTTGTATTGGGCCTACCAACTTGTTAAGATATGGGTTCACTCCCCAATTCCCTACTATATTTTCAACGTCCAAGTGCCAATTTTTCTAAAAAAATAAACTTTTTATACTTATATATATACCTTTTTCAATGGGTTTTATGCTTTAAAATCCTAACAACATATTTATATATGTTATATTGTTTTTATATGTATGTATGTATGTATGTATTTCATAGGAAGTCATCTGTTAAATTTTTAAAAACTGAATATAACCAATTTTAAGCATTTCTTAAATATATAGAATATTAACGAAAGAATAAATAACATCTATGTATTAATATATCATTAATTAATCTCATAAAAATCTTTCATTTCTTTTAATTGAGTACACGTGCATATATATACACAAAAAATAAAACAAATCAATGCATGCCATGTCATGAGTGAGAAAATGGACATATCTTATTCTTCAAAGGACAATCATTATTGCACATGTATTTGAACACATAAAATGATAGTTTATTTTACATATTTACTTTATAAAAATATTAAACATAAAATTATATCATAAAATTTAATTTAATTTTTATTCTAAGGTGATAAAATTTATTCAAAGATTATTTGATTAAAAAATTACTCTTGAAATATTAAAACAATAATTAGAAAATATATATTAATTTTTTATAACATAGATCAAGAATATAAATTTATTAAATAAAAAAAAATATCTCCATTTAAAAAGTCCAACATAAAAACCTTATAACTATGAAAATAATAATATCCTCAAATTTGTACTATTGTAACATTTCAAAAACTAAAATCATCTCTACTAAAATTAAGAATATATATAAATAAATATTATTTTCCAATGAAATATTTCATAAGAAAATAGTTTTAAAATAAATAGAACAAATAAATTCTTTTACAAAGTAAAATCATAACTTGTTTTAGAAAAACTAATTTCGTAAAAATGTTGTTTTATACAAGAAAATATGGAAAATAAGAATTTTGAATTATGAAAAGGGAGTTAAGTTTCATTATGTAAAAAAAGGAAAAAAATAAAACTAACAATATAAATTATTTATAGAAAATAAAAAACCGTAATTTTGAAATAAATAAACAAACTATCCCTTACAGAAATTTAATTGCTGACTTCAAGTGATTTGTCTCTACTCTCATCTTCAAACTCTCTTATAACTTATTTCTTATAAAAAATGGTGTCTAATTCTTCCAAGTATATATGAATATTAAGTAGCAAGGTTTAAGCTTATATAGACTCTTCAGAAAGTATAAATATATTTTTTATATTCTAGGAAGAATTCAGATGCATGTATATATTAAATACTTAGTTATTAAAAACATAGTTTCAGATTCAAACATCTATCTTTATCGAATTCATTTATCATATTTAAACTATTGAATAGAGATGGAAGGAATATATATATATATATATATATTATAAAATTTCAAACTACAATAGATTCAGTGTTGAAACACAATGAATAAAATTGGTCTTCAGTAATACAAAAACACCATATTCATTGAATAAATTAATGGTAGGAATATCACTGATAAACAATAGTAATCTAGTTGTATCGAGCTTGATCGTGAAGCTTCATTGAAACCCAAAAAATAGAAGTGAATTTTTGGAAAAATGATATGAAAATAATAAAGATCACTACTATTGGATGAATAAAATAAATCAAGTATTGATGATTAGGATAGCCAATATCATCGAGGAAGAAATAATACGAAAAAAATAGATATGTATTAAATTTTATTCAAATTCCTAACAAGAATATTAAAAATACTTACTGATTATAAAGGAATAACATAGGAGGAAGTAAATCAAAGAAGAGCAACTCAAACTATTTATGATTCAGATATGGCGTTCGAACCCTTCAATCGGAGTTTGGTCTCCCAAATCGAAGCCCATCCTGATCCACCATTCCAGCAATTTGAAATCCAAATTGAACTTTAGATCCATCTTGATCTCTCAGTCCATGTCTCCTTTTTCAGACCATTATTCCTTCGACTTTATTGCTCGATCGATCGATATAACCCCATCCACTCGAGCCCAAATGTGACCTCCCTTATCTCTATTTACTATTTCCCTTTTTTTAATTCGTTTAAAATTTCCGTCCATCATTATTTTTTTATAATTAAAAATATGTTTATTTTAAAAATGTTGTTGTTTTTAATTTATTTTCATGATTTGGTTTTTCTTATAAGTATTTAGTTTAATATTTATTTATAAGTTTGTAATCTAGTTTAAATTTTATTAATGATCTTAATAATTATTATCTATATTTAATATCATATATGAAATAAATATTATATTTCATTTAAAAGTATTTACCTACTCAAATATATATAAATAGAAAATAATATAATAAATATTTTTATATTAAAATAATCTTAAATAAAAGAATACCATATTTATAAAAATAGTTACTAAGTTAAAAATTATTTTTAGATAATTTATATTAATTTAAAAAAAAATTGAAAAAAAATCATAAAGGTATAATTGATAAACTAACTTAATAAATCAACATTTTTAAATTTTAAATAAAATAATACAAAGTAATATTATTTCTAATATTATTTTTAATTATAATAATTTTATACTTTATAAATAACATTTAATTAAATTTCATTGGTTAAAAAATCACTTAAATTTAAATAAGATATTTCACAACTTATTTTATTTAAATTATAAAACAATTATTTTATTTATTACATAGAAATTTTGGGTTCTTACATTCTCCCATACCCCTTAAATGAAATGCACCCGCACAATTCAATTATTGAACTTGAGAAACTTCGGAATTTTTATATTCAAAAATTGAATGAATGGACTTCTAAGAAAACTTAGTAATCTAGACGTTTCAAGGAATGATTTTTTCCCACAAAAGACAACATCTTATCCCCAAAGTTGTATAGATCGTCCCTCTGATACCAAAAATAACACCCCTAACCCATGCTTTTAGATTTGGTTCTTCAAAAAGAAATGTAATTTTTTTAAAAAAGAAACTGAGGAATTACACAACAACTAATAAAGTTGAGGACTTTTTCTGGCCTAGGTTCTGGAGAATTAGACAATACCTTACATTTATCAATCTTAAACCGAATAAAATAAAACAATATGCATACTACACATCTGTGTGTGCTAACTCCAAAAGTAAATTCATCTACTATAAACTTACAATGATACCTATGAAAAACATTATAAAACAAGGGATGATCATTAAATTTCCCTGTAATGGGTTTTACCATCTGTGAAAACCCCTTCATAAAATATCTTTTTGAAATTAACTTTTGAGGAATACATTTTAACAATCTGTTGATAATAATTTGAAAATAATTTTAAAAATATATTCGGAAATATTGTTAAAATTATTTACAACCTTGATGATACTACATTGATTTGAAAATACTTACTCTAAAAAATAATCTAGTGATTATTTTAAAAACAATATGCAAGATTCTAAAAACAAAACATTAAGGCCACTTGAAACATTGAAGGCTATCTTGGGTCTACCCACTTGTCTAAGGATGCATTCACTCACCAATTACCTACCGTATTTAAAACGTTCAAGTGCCAATTTTTCTAAAAAATTAATTTTAATATACGAATATATATACCTTTCTCACTAGGTTTTATTCTTAAAAATCATGACATCATGTTTATATATAATAAATTATGTTTGTGTGTGTGTGTGTATTTCATAGGCCGTCATCTTCTAAATTCTAAACAACTCAATCTTACCAATTTTAAGCATTACATAAATACATATATTATTAACAAAAGAATAATTAATATTTATCTATTAAAATATCATTCATTAAATTCATAAAAATAATTCATTTTTTTAATTGAGTACACATAGATATATATACACAAATAATAAAATGAATCCATTCGTGACATGTCATGAGTTATAAAATGGAAAGATCTTATACAAAAAATGATATTCTTTATGTCATGTGTATTTGTACACATAAAATGATAGTTCTTATTACTTAAAAAATTCTTATAAATATTAAACATGAAATGATATCATAAAATAATAATAGTCATTTCTTCTCAGCACTTAAAATATAATTGAATAGGAATAGGTAAAATAAATTTCTCTTTAAATATAAAAAAATAAAAACATTATTATTGTTTTAGAGTATATATAAAGAATATTTATTTTTGAAATAAAAAGATATATATTATTTTACAAAATTCAACATAATAACTTCATAACTCTGAAAATAATAATATCCACAAAAATGCATAACGATAACATTTCAAAAACTAAAATTATCACACTTGAAATTAAAAATATATATAAATAAATATTATTATCTTTTGAAATCATAGAAAATAAAATATTTTAAAATAAATAGATCAATTTATATATCTTATAAAATAAAATCATAACATGTTTTAGTAAAATGTAATTTCATACAAAAGTGATTTCTTTCAATAAATTATGTAAAATATGAATTTTTAATTAAAAAAAGGAGTTCGGTTTCATCATGTAAACATGGAAAAACAATAAAAGTTATAACATACTTCCCTTAAAAAATAAAAAACCTAATTTTGAAATAAATTAACAAACTATCCCTTACAGATATTTAATTGCAAACTACAAGTGATTTTCCTCTACTCTAATCTTAGAACTCTCTTCTCAATTATTTATTCTACTTATGGATGTGAAATGATTTTAAAAATATATGAATATTAAGAAGCATGGTTTCTACTTATATAGAGTCTCAGGGGAAGTATAAATTGTTTTTTTATATTCTAAGAATAATCAATATGCGTGTATATATTTCAAACTCGGTTATTAAAAACGTAGATTGAGATACTAATATCTATCTATATCTGATTCAATTATCATATTCAAACTGTTGAACAATTATGGAAGTGATATATATTTATATTATCACATTTCAAAATACAATAGATTCATCAAAGAAACACAATTAATGAAATCGGGCTTCAGTAATACCTAAACACCATATTCATTGAATAAATTAATGGTATAAATATGACCGATAACCAATATGAATCGTTTCGTATAGAGATTCATTGTGAAGCTTCTTTGAAACATTAAAATTCCAACTAAAATTATTTAATAGTAATATAAAAATCATCAATATCACTATAATTGGATGAAGAAAATAAATCAGGTAATGACGATGAGAAAATTCAATGACATTGAGGAAGAAACAAAATGAAAAATGACAGATAGGTATTGAATTTGATTCAGAAACCTAACAAGAAGATTAAAAACACCCACCAGTCAGCAAGGAACAATATCGGGGGAAGGATATCAGAGAAGAAAATGCTCGAACCTCTTCACAGTTCATATCTGGCATTCAAACTCCTCGATCTGAGTTCAATCACCTAAATTGAAGCCCATCTCGAGCCCAAATCTGCATTCAACACCATCCCAGTGGTCAGAACTCGAAATTAAACCTCAGATCCAATATGATCTCCTAGTTCATGACTCCTTTCTTGGACCTCCATGCCTTTAACTTTGTTGCTCAATCGCTCAATGAAACCCCTTCTAATCAAGCCCTAGATTTAGTTTGGAAGGGATGATACAGAGAGAAAAGAAATGATATTTATAGTAGAAATTGGATTCTCATGTTTGGACAGATAATTTTAAGATAAGAGAAATGATAAGGGGAGAAATATAGAGAAATAGATTTCTCTCCAGTTATTGTTTTTAAATCACCCCAAAATTGGGATGATTTGGAAAAAAATGATGGTGGAGGGTTGTTAATATTTTAAAATTCTAATTTTATACCTATTTTCTATATATATCACAAAATAATTTCCTTTAGTTTCCTTTAAAAATATTCACCAAACAGGATGGAGAGAAATCCAAATGATTTATTTTCTTTTACTAAGTTATTGATCCAAACGCAAGGGTAGAAATCACAATCATTACTTTTCTTTTCTTTTCTTTTTCTTTTCTTTTCTTTTCTTTTATAAAATATTAATTCTTTTCTTTTCTTTAACTATAATTTCACCAAACATAGTGCTAATGTGACCTCCCTTATCCCTGATTTTTGTTTCCCCTTTTTTATTCATTTATCATTTTATTTCATTGTTATTTTTTGTAATTAAAAATATTTTTAATTTAACAATGTTTTTTATTTTATTTTATTTTCATAATTTGTTTATACCTATAAGTATTTAATTTAATATATATATTTATAATTTTATAAAAAATTAAGAGTTATTAATGATCTCAATAATTATTATCTTTATTTAATATCATATATAAAATAAATATTATATTTCATTTAAAATTAATTTTCTCCTAAAATATATATAAGTAAAAAATTATATAATAAATTTGGTTATATTAAAATACTCTTAAAAAAGGATACCACATTTATAAAAATAGTTACTACGTTAAAAATTACTTTTAAAAAAAATAAATCAATTTAAAATAATATATAAAAAATAAATATTTTTCCTAAAGGTATAATTGCTAAACTAATTAAATAAATAACATTTATAAATTTGAAATAAAATTATACAAATTAATAATATTTATAATAGTATTTTCATTTATTATAATTTTAAACTTTAAAAATAAATTTAAACCAAATTTTATTAGTTAAATAAAATCACTTAAATTTATAAATGATATTTTATAACTTATTTTATTTAAATTTTAAAATAATTAATTTATTAATAACTTATAAATTATGGGTTGTTACTCCCTTGTTGATCAAAGTTTTATTGATAGAGAATGTAAAGGCTATTAAAGAGTGTGGTACAAATTCTCTATCAAAGTGTGAATGTTTGGAAGCAGATGACTCCATTCTAAGATGGACCTAAGACAAATGTGATATTCTTTATGTTTATGTAAGATTAGTGGTTCCTTCTTCTATGATAGAGGAACTGATGAGGGTTTTTCATGATTTATAGTGGGAAGTGCACTCAAGGCATACCAAGGTGTATCATGATATCATGTTACACTTCTATCGGTCGATGATTAAGAGAGACATCGTGGAATTCATCTCTCATTTCATGACATGTCAAAGGATCAAGGTGGAGTATCAATGACCATAAGTATTTATTCATCCACTTCATGTGCCTTTTTGAAAGGGGTGTAAAGTGAAGATAGACTTTGTTATGGGATCCCCCATAACCTAAAAAGGATGAGATGTAATCTAGGTTATTGTTGATCGTCTGAACAAAGTATCTCATTCATTAGTGATTCAATAGACTCATTTGGTGGATGGTCTAGGAATTCTATATGTTATATAGATTTTTTTGTCTTCATGGAGTGACTTCGGGTATAGTTTCTGATAGATAATATCATTTTAATATTTCATTTCTTAAATTCTTTCAGAAGAATATGGGGGCTCAGTTGAAACTAGGTATGAATTTTTATCCAAAAATCATTTGAAATTCAGAGATAATGATCCGGGATTTAGATTATATACTATGGGAAAGTGTTTTTTTTTGGAGAATGGGAAAATCTTTTATCCTTAACTAAATATACCTCCATCAATATCTAAAATTGTTTTATTTATATGGATTTGTTTGAGGCTCTCTATAGTCAGCCATGTCATCCAATTCTATGTTGGCAAGAGGGAGGTGAGTCCTCAATTATTGGGATATGTATGGTTTCAGAGACCTTGGAATGGGTGTAATTGACTCAGAAGTGACTAGTTACAACTAAGAGTACAAAATTATTTTATTATAACTATAGGATATGACTTTTAGAGTTTTGTGTTAGTGATATAGTCTTCTTATAAATTTCACCTTGGTTAAGAAATTAGTAATTGAGAAATTAGGGGAAACTAGAACCATGATTTTATGGACCATTAAAGATTATCGAATGGATTGAGATGGTGTCCTATCAGTTATACCTCCATCCATAATATCAATGTATACATAATATGTTCCATGTGTATCAAATTCAGAAGTGGGATCTTGATCGTTAACATTTGATCGACTATGAGGATGTTGTGTTAGAAACAATTATATCATATGTGGAAAAATGATTTAGATTATCAACTAAAGTGAGAAGGTGTTGGGAGGATTGATAGTTCCACTTATTTAGGTACTATGATCGAATTAGAGTATCCAAAAGGAGATATGGGAGTATGAGTATGATATTCAAGATAAATGTCCCAAGTTGTTCAAGAATGACCACTAGAGTCGCTTCTCAAGGATAATAATTTGTTCTAGGGGAGATTTGTAACACCTTATAATTTTCAAGGTGTACTAATTATCATTTTTGAAAACCTTAATGGACTTTTTGATAAATTTTATAGGTGTTGGTGGTATTGATATAAGACCCTGAGGAGGATGGATAGGAATTAATCTTTTTTTTTAATGTAATTGGACTCAATGTTGTGGTTCATATTTTATGCCCTGAAGCGGATGGTTACAAAATGAAACCAGATTTAATTGTTTTTCTTATTTTATAATAGCTTCGGCATGGTCCATTTTTTGTAGTGTAAAGTCTTAGATGGTATATTTTAAGTAGTTCTTCCAATTTCAGATCACTATGCCATGGATTTGGGATATGGAATTTCCTTTTTTATTATATTTAAAATTTAATTACGTGGTGGTTCTCTTGTGGAGTGTTAAATTGACAATGTTTATAGGATCTATTTATGGACTACATCATTTTTCTCTAATGCATTATTCTACCTACCCCATTGCGGTGACATCCCTTACCTTGTGTTGGAGTTCATACTGATTTGTGACCCCTTTAAGTATGGACCTATGTGCTGCATCATGACACCTATTTTTTCCATATTCCCTATAAATCTATAAGACTTCTTGAACCCTTCATTTTTATAGTATTTATTCTTGAAATTTGGGTGGCTCTTGGTCATCTTCATGAGAACTTCTAGTCCCTAAATGCTTTGATTCATGCCCATCTTTGGAGGATCAACATAGAGCAATTCTTCGATCCTTAGCATGCAGGATTAATCCATATTGAGAGTGTGTATAATTTGGGAGTCTATTCTTGACAATATTTGAGTTTGACATCGATATAATATAATTAGTAAATCCATATCATATAGGACCAATAGAAATAGTTGTTTGGCATGATTATGTGGAGAGTGTATAGCTCTTGAGTCTTATAGTTGATATGATTCACAAGTGGTGTGTCTGTGTAGCCAATGAGATCTAGAAATGATATAATTCACATGTGGTGTGTGTGTGTATCCCATGATAACTATACTTGATATGATTTAATTATAGTGTGTGTGTGTGTGTGTTTTGTGGTCCTGTGATACCTATTCATGATGTTATTTTCAAGTGATGTGTATATTCTATATGACTCTTACTTGACATGACATGATTATAACATTCCTTATTGTATCATTGTGTGATACGTTATGAGTTTCTCTATCACTATAATTAAGTCAACTGGTTGATCTATTTAGGTTATCTTCTCCCTTACTGGGTGGAGTGGATGATGTGATTTCTTACCCATAATTCGTGAGATTGGGTCAACACATGGTATGTGTATTTCCCAAGATCCATGTGATTTGGTTGATGGATGGTGTGTTCCTTGACCTAGAGCCATAAATTGGGTCAATATGGGAACTTTCCTTAAAGTAGGGCATGACTATCCCTTCAAGGGTGATGTGTGAAGATAGTTGGTCAGCCAAGTACATTAGGCTAATGTGTGACATTTCCTCCTATACAAAGCTTGTCACAAAACAACCTGAGTCGGCTCCGATTTGGTCACCCAAGTCAATCAGTGACAAGGCCTAAATGGAATTCCCTATCCTCATGGTCTAGAAACTAGTGTCAGGCATCAATAGAGATACCCGATGGAATAATTTCACCCAATATAAATAAATAAATAAAATATGAGAAACTAAACATATCATCCCACATAAATAAAATAACTATAAAAAATAAACTCAACATCTTTTACACAAACTAGAAAATAAAACAATGTTATACAACAAAACCCAACAAGAACCTAATGACCATACATCTCCATGTGGCCCCGTGGGAAAATCTCAAATACTAAGAACAACCATCTCCCATGGAGATAGATACCATGTTGAACCCTCAGCACAAGCTAAAAACAATAAAGAACTATAGGCATGAGTATTAAAACTCAGTAGGCATGCCATACCAATCTATTACCAATGAACTTCATTAAAATTAAAAGAAACATCGTCCTCATGCTTGAAATAAAAAATAAAAAGTAATATTTTCATACTTTTTCTATTTGAAAATAAATTAGAGTACATTGCCACTTTTTCCATTCCAGAAACCAGATTTATTTCCATTAAAGAAAATTTAACATTTTCAAGAGTGATGATTTCATTTCAAAACAACACAAGATAGTATAAAACACTTACTTGAAAATATTTTTCATAAACCTTTGGAATCTAACTCATCACTTTCAAAAAAAGACACCACACATGAATCACTACAATGATCACATAATAAGGTAAATATAAATATATGCACAAGAGTATCCAAGTATCTCAATCTTTCACTATAAGTAACTAAGTCTCCATAGACATGGGAGAACCTTGTAGATTGTGAATAATCCAGAACATACTAATACATGATACCCATCCCTGGAAGCATACCTCTCACGATGAAATCAAAGCACCCTAAATACTTCTAACCACCCTAAATCTAGATAGACTCAAGGGAAAATCCTGTAGTAAAAAACCCAATATATACATCTCCTATGGACCACCATCTAGTATATAATCTACCCAGTGCAGTAATCATTCTCAGAAATTTCTTTCACTATTCCAAGTTCCTATATCTCATGTATGAGTGGGGTAAGCCAAATGATGTCAACTGAGCATCCAATCACATGCACATGTAATAATAATTCAACCACAAGCCTCAAACCGAGCCACCCCAAGGATCAATCTATTGCCGTAAAATAATTAGATCTCAAGGAGTACATGGTGAGGATATCCCATTCTATACAAGTGATGGGTCATGAAAATTCCATAGAAAGGACATCCCACTCATTCACATAAACAAGGAAATATAATAATCTAAGGAGGTTTTTCATAATAAATTTTTTTACCATTTTTATAAAAGTTTCAAATGGGTCTCAAGAAAATTTCACAGAACCATAATCCATTAAATAACCAAATACATTTCCTAAAAATTAAAAAACCTCATTTTTCATCACAAAACTATTTGGAAAACAAATCCATCAAAGTTATCTCATTTTAGTTTTAAACCAAAACCATTCCTATCAAAATTTTAATTGGTCCACTAACCACCAACACATGCCAAATCATATTTTAAATCAAAATATACACTCTGTTTAAATCCAAACCTCAGTGAGAACCCATTCAAGGAACCTGAATCATCATTTCATATACTATAAATTCATTTACAAGGAATTCCATGTTTTTTATCTCACAAATCACTCATAAAATCAAATAATAAATTTTATCAAACACTTGGTATACATAATATAACCAAAACAATAATATTTTTCACAAAACATAGAAGAAACAAAAATTTTCACATCCAAAAAATAATTATAAGGATCACATATCAATATTTAATATTTATGTAATATGATAAAATCATGAAATTAATTATTACTAAATTAAAAAGGCAAGTTCAAGGGAAACCTACCTCAAATTCATAGTGTGTTAACAACATATGACCAAAACCACACCATGAAGGTTCCTAGATCTATGATCTACCAAGAGAAACCCTAAACATAATAAACCACCAACATAAATCAATGTAAAATTAAACCCTAGATTGAAATGACCATAGGAGAAGAAAACCTTAAGAGATAATGAACGAAATAGAAAGTGAGAGAAGATAGGAGAGAATCGCCTTAAGAACTCTATCCACAAACCTAAACAATCCCCTTAGATCCCCCATGGAAGGAGGAGAGGAGGCTTAGAGAAGAAGTTTGAAGTACCCCTAGGGATGCACGAACTAGGAAGAAGAGATAATGGGAATATTGGGGTTAAAATCCCGATATGGTAGTCTAGGAATTTCAAAAAAAGTAAGTTATGGGAAATGTGCATGGGTTGGCCATACGGTGTACCAAACTGTGTGGTAGATATTGTCCAATAATGTATTAACTACACGACTATCTCACATGGTTTGACTTATCATGTGCAAATTGTGTGGTATCTTCTGTGTAAAACCAACTCTTATCTCATGGTTACGTGGGTTGGGTCATACGGTTTACCAAACTATACACAAGCTAGTTCCAAGCCTAAAAATCAAAATTTTCTACAATAACTCTCAAAAAAATAGAGTAATAACCATAGGGATAAAAATAAAAATAAAGAAACAATTCAAAATTTAACCCCTTTCACACCTAGATTTCATGAGAGAAACCAATATTACAAAAGAACCAGAACATAAGATGAAAAAGAAAAATTGTGCATCACAATTCCCCCCACTACTAAAGATTTCAACCCCTGGAAAGCCACATCATTTTCCAGTTGATCGATCAATGAATATGGATTCTCAAAAACCCCAAGACCCAACCGCTCTATCCAAGAACATCCCAACAAAATCCAAACATATATTACACCTCTTACCTAAAACAGAACAACAAACTAAAACCACTTCCCAGGAATCAATAAAAAATTAGATCCATAACCTTCAAAACCATACTTTGAATATAATTTTTGGTCACACTCCAAAATACCAAATTTTACCTAAACTAAAAAGGTAACACATAAATAAAACAATTACAAAAGAAACCACATCAACCAGACTAACCCCAAAACCAAAAGAGGTCAACAATAGGGGAGGCTCGAATGGAATCCTCGCAATTTGAAACAATCTAGACCAAATTTCTCATAGAAGAGTTTTAAATGAGACCCACGGTGGGTTTCCCCATCATTAATATTTTAAGATAACAAAAAAAACTCAAAAACATCCCCACACAGACCAAAAACCCACATCACAATAGGAGGGGAGGGGAGGGGTCCAATGAATGGAACACTGGAACCATAACCGACAACTAACCCATGACCCATCACCCCTGGATGGACAAAAACCCAGGCCATACCTAATTTACATGGTCGGTCCAAACAAGGAAAACTAATTAGAAGATTTCATCCAAGAAGACATAATCATAGATATTGTGCGAGTGATAATTCCACCATTCCCTTTAATACAAGAAGGAATTCCTAGTGATAGAGAAAACACAATAGATATATAAGAATTTCCTCACTACAACAGTGAAGGGGAAATCTTAGCGAAACTCCCCACAACATTGGTATTTTTTGACTATGCACCAGCTTTACTCTAAGGCCTTTTACTGGAGCCCTGATGTTTAAAGCATCCACTTCCTCGCAGGCAAAAGATGATAACCCCTAACTAGAATTCCTTATTTTGGTTCTAGAGGCATCCAAATCTCACCCAAGGTAGAAATAGAATATTATAACACTATTAAACTCACCTTTTTAACAATGCACCCTCACCCAAAGAGGTATCTATAAGATTCACACACCGAATACACCACAACTTGGGACATAAAAAAATTAGGATTCCAAAAGGGGAACACACTCTTTCATTGAAATATAGTTCTAAAGAGATCCAAAACATCCCCTTACATTACAACAAAAAGAGAACCACTAATCACAACCAATCCAATGGGAAGAATCATCATAACATGAAGGAACTTTAAATTGTTCGCAAATAGCTCTCTACTCTAGAAAATGGTCTAGGGAATACTTTAAAGAGATAGATTTAAATTTTAAAACTCGAGGATAAAATAATTAGGTTGATCAAATTAAAATCTTTATAAATTGGAATCAACCATAGATTCCCCAACAATATTCATATAATCTCTATGGGGGTGAACATTTGGGAAATAAGAAAACCAGTAGTTCTATCAAAACAAACTCATAAACCAAAATTGACCTCAAATAAACATTGATCCCCACAAGGGAAACAAAACAAAACATCCCAAAATCTTTTCCAGAAATATATTAAACATCAATTCAAAACCAAAAAACAAACAAGAACTTAAACTAAAAACATCTCATAATAAACACTTCCCAAATCATGGGAAAGCAAACCACCCAACTAATAGTTTTCAAAACATCACAACTATACTATTAATTTTTTTTTCAAAGATACCAACTTGGTAGATTGCACACTCTCCAATGGGATTCCACGGAGCCTCACACGTGCACATCCCTTGCAAACTGGAGCATCCAACTACCCCTACTAATCTTGGTAGCTTCCAACCACATTAAACATATATCCATTCGTGTGATCAGTCATGGAATACACTAAAGTTCAAAAAAACATTCTCATTTTCAAAAAAATCATTACACCAAGTTTAAAATTTATGATACCTTTCAAAGTATCACTAACCAAAAATTCAAAAACTAATTTTAGATTCCATGTTTTAATCTATTTCACCATGCACAAAAATAAAATCCCATGATTTCCCATCTGAAAATTCAATTCGTTTCATTTAGAACAATTTCCAGTGTAAAAAAATATCATTTCATTAAAAACCATTTGATTAAGAACTAACTCTATTTTATTTAAAACCAATTACAAAAAAATAACCCCTTTTAAAAAATACTTTTCTATAGACCCTAAGTTTTTATTATAAAAGTCCAATCTCATTAAGTTATTTCCATTTTACCCCAATAGGCCATTTTATAGAAATTTGTTTTTTTGAAGTCTTCAAAAAGGCTAATTCTGAAAATAATTTTTCTCATTTTCCAAAACCAACCATTTCCTTTAAATAACTTTTCTCAAAATTCCAACACAAGGGTTCTCCAAACAATTCTGAAGATGAAAGGAGACTCAAAGAAACTCACAAGGGAAACTATTGTTGATGGGTAACTTGGCCATATGGTTGGAAACCATCTAACAAACACACAACCATCACAAAGAGCCTTCAAGGTCCATTCCCCCAACATCACATGGCTTTTTGGGCCCTTTGAGATCACAAAGACCCCTATCCCCCTCCCTTTTTGTATCCAAAACACCAAAAAATCCCAAAAAACCTAAATAACCCAACAAAACCAGACTTCCCACGGAAACATGAGGATCAGAACAGTCAAGGGTTCATGGATTCATTCCCTATCCTACCACTCATGTCCTGAAATTCCTAATCTCCAATATACCGTTACATCCCCAAATAAAATAGGGTACTCTAAAAATCAAGGTCTTCTAAAGATTCAACCTCCTTTGATACCATTTTTTTCATGAACCATCCGGAGACTTCGTGAACTAGTCACCTGGTCCAATCAGTGACAATTCTTGAAGGGAATTCGTGATCCCCATGCGATGGAAACTAGTATCGAGAATCAATAGAGATACAATAGGGAACAATTTATCCTAATATAAATAAATAAATAAAATATCAGAAACTAAAAAGAGCATCCCACACAAATAAAAGAGCTACAAAAACCATACTCAATATATTTTACAAAAACCAGAAAATACAAAAAAACAATATACAAAAAAACCCAACTATAACTTGATGACCAAAAATCTCCATGTGACCCCATGGTTCACTCTCTATTACCAATAAACATAATCACCCATATTGATCGATAGCAAGTTGAACTGACACCAAAATCTAAAAACAAGAAAGAACTATAGGTGTGAGTATTAAAACATTGTAGGCATGCCCTAACAATCTGGTCCCAAGGAATTTCCTTTAAAATAAAAGAATCATTAACCTATAGTTTGAAATACATTATAAAAAGTAGTATTTTTCATTCATTTTCCATTTTAAAATATATAAAAATTTGTTCCCCATTTTTCCATTCCATAAACCAGATTTGTTTCCATTAAAGAAACATTAACATTTTCAAGGGGAAAGTGATGATTTCATTTCAAAATAGCAGAAGATAGTATTAAACACGTTTACTTGAAAAAAAATTCACAAAACTTTGGAATCCAACTCATCACATTCCAATAAATACACCACGCATGAAGCACTACAATGATCACATAATAAGGAAAATGAAAATATAAATAAAAGAGTAACCAAGTACCTCAATCATCCACCATAAGTAACTAAGAGAAAATATACATGGGAGAACTTAAGATATCATTAATAATCCACAGCATAGTAATACATGAGACCTATCTCCAGAATCCTGCCTCACACGATGAAATAAAAGAGCCCTAAATACTCCCGACCACCCCAGCTCTTAACAGACTGAGGGGAAATTCCATAGTAATAAACCCAATATATCCATCTACTATGGTCTAATAGTTAGTGTGTAATCTATCTAGTGTAGATATAATTCTCATAAAATTCCTCACTATGCCATGTTCCCATGTCTCACATATAAAGGGTTTGAGCCAATCTATGCCAATTGTGCATCCAACCACATGTACATATAATAATAATAATTCAACAATTGACCTCACCCTGAGCCACCCCAAGGATCAATATCTTACTATAAAATAATTATATCTCAAGGATTCCATTCTGAGGATATCCCATTACATATAAGTGATGGTTCAAGAGGATTACACAATGAGTACATCCCAAAACATTCACACAAAAAAGGCAAGTGAATCCTATAAGGAGGGTTTTCATAATAATTTTTCTAAAATTCTTATAAATGATCCAAACGGGCCTCAAGAACATTTCACATAACCATAATACTTTAATGAACCAAATACATTTCCAAAAAATGTATAAAACACCCTTTTCCACTTCACAATCAATTGAAAAAAAAATCCATCAAAGTGATCACATTTTACTTTTAAACCAAAACCATTCCTATCAAAATTCCAAACCAGCCACTAACCGTCAGCACATGCCAAATCACATTTGAAATACAAATACACACTTATTTTAAATCTAAACCCCCTTCATAACCCATTAATATAACCAAAATCATCATTTAAAATACCATAAATTCATTTAAAATTAATAACCATGATTTTTATATCACTAATAACTCATAAAATCTAATCTAGAATTATATCAAAAACATGGTCTACACAATGTAAACAAAACAATATAATTTTTCACAAAACACAGAAGAAACAACAATTTTTCACATCTAAAAAACATTCCAAGGATCAAATATTAGTATTTAATATCCAAGGAAGGAGTAAAAATCATGAAATCAATTATTCTTAAATAAAAAATGGCAAGTGCGAGGGAAACCTACCTCAAATCCTTATCTCATCAACAACACATGCCCCAAACCACACCAAAAAGGTTCCAAGATCCAAGATTCACCAAGAGAAATCCTAAAAATACAAAAACCCCAACATAAATCAATGGAAAACCAAAACCTAGGTTGAAATGACTATAGAAGAAGAATGCCTCAAGAAAAAAATGAAATAAATAGAAAGAGGGAGAAGATATTAGAGAATTACCTTAATAAATCTATCCTCAAACCAGAAAAATCTCCTTAGATCCACCATGGAATGAGGAAGTGAGGCTTATTGAAGAAGTGGGAGAAGACCCAGGGCTGCAAAAACTAGGGAGAGGAGATAATGGGTGGACTGGTGTCAAAATATTGAGAGGGTGGTTTAAGAATTTCAAAAAAAAATAAGTTATGAGAAACTCGCATGGTTTGGCTACACAGTTTACCAAATCATGCACCAACCATGAAGTAACTACTATCCCACTTGGGATAGACTACATAACCATCCCACATGGTTTGAATTAACTTGCACAAACCATGCAATTTATTCTGTCTAAAATCGACACTTGTCGCACGGTTACCTAGGTTGGGTCGTACAGTTTACCAAACTGTGCACCAACCATTTGCATGATATTACCAAGCCTAAAAATAATATTTTTCTCCAAGATCTCCCAAAAAAAATTAATAACCATAGGGGTAAAACTAAATAAATAAATTCGTCAAAATTTATCCCCCTTCACACCCAGAACTAGAGAGAGAAATTGAGATCCAAAAAGAACTAAAATAGAAGATGTAAAAAAACTAGGTGTGACAGAACTAAATTAGGTAGAGATGGTCTTCAAGGAACTAAATTTTTTTTAGACATGTGTTATTACCAATTTTTTACTAATTCATTGACTATTTTCATAGAATTTACTTTTATTTATTGTGAACATATGTTACAGACCATTGTTTGTGTCCTACTGGGTTTTATACTCACTCCCTATATGGGAATATCGGTGCACAGAGAGATTTTATAATCAGGGTTATAGTAAATGGAAAGGTCCCATTGATGGAAAGTTGAGTTGGAGATATAGGTTGGTGTGATGTGATGTCAAGATTGAATCTGAATTTTCAATGTTTTCCCACATGTTATTTAGTTTTGATTCCATTTTTTACATGGATTGACCACATATAGGGATCCTTTGTTATGCTTCAGAAATTAGGATTTTTATGTCATATTGTTATAAAATGGGTCGATACACTCATTGTAATATTGATTCTGTTATTATTTTTATGATTATTTTTTTATGTATTCATCTAATGGTTATCAATTACTAGGGCATAGTCTCCCCATAATGCCTCTTAAGCCCTCATTTTTAGTCGGTAGCCTCTTATATATGGTATGATCACATCAGGTCATGTAGAAATCTTGCCCAAACCATGTTATTTAGGTCGATGTGTTGTAAATTTTCTGTTCTTATCTATTATAATGAGCGGTATACGATGTGATATTTCATAAAGTGAAAAGAATGTGATATATTCTTAAACTAGGCTATTTTATACTTAGATAACTGAGAAAATGTGGGATGGATATATGGGATTGAAATATATCATTTACCAAGTTCATTATATGTCATGAACAAAGGAAAAATATGAGAATGTAACCTATCATGAGATGTGGTAGTGGAAATTGGTATAAAGATACCTTTTTAAATAGATATCATTCCATATACCTTTATAGGATGAGTAACATTGATGATTTTTTAAAGGCCACAATTTTCTTACATATGTGAATCTAGTGATTCATATTTGTTGTCAACATTGTAAATTCTCCTTGGGTTGCACTTTTTGAAGATTTGATGATAGATTTAAAAAAGTGTTATGGAAGATATCGAAAAGTGTTTTGTGTATGGTTTCATAAGTTATTGTCTATGATACAATATAATGTTAAATTCAATAAAGTCTATAGGCTTTACTAAAAGTTGGAAATTGAAGGTGGTATACCCTAAATCCCACATACATCAGATGTATTGGGGAAATATCTTAGCTTATGAATGCATGTATCATAAATTTGGAAATGGAATTTTATTCCCAATCATACTATACGGTGATGGAATATTGTATAACATAAAATAATATTTATTGATATAACATCACCTTCATCAATCGTAAATAATGATTGGGGGTATGTTGTAAGACAGACATATATTACTGCCTACTTCTTACACTCCCAATTGTAAGGTACGATAGTATGGTTTCATAGTTCATGGGATTTTTTTGTTTCAATGCAATAATCATAAATAATTACACATATCATAGGTATATGTATATGATACAATGTTTCTATATTTTTTTTTCAAGAGTAACCAAATGATATCTACTATCATTTGAGAAACACTTCCACATTGGATATCTTATAAGGATCATTGCATAAGATTTAATATAAGGGGTTAGTAATCTTTAAAGAATTACATGAATAAATCCGAGGCATTTACTCATGTGTTATAATACATGATTAAATAAAAAAATAGTTGAGTATAATCATTAATTTCAATAAAAGGGGAACTTCTATGAGACGGTGTTTGTGAAACCACCCAAAGAATGACTTAAAATCCATTACCTTGAAGTTATTAGTGATAATTATAAAAAAAATGATCAAAATAAAACATGATAGACAAAAAAATATAGATGATTATGTGGTTTGGGATTTCACCATAATCCATAGGGGAATGATGCTTCAATATTATACAAAGAATCAAGAGTGTGGTCATAAATAGAAAATCAACTTGAAGTGTGAATATCCCTTAATCACAAGTAATCCACCCTACATTTATTGTAGAGTCCATATAATTCTTCCAATTTCTACCACCAACATAACTTTCTGGGTTTAACTAAACATCCTTATGGATACATATAGGAATCCATTTTCTGTCCATGAAATCAAATGCCTCAATATTCTTTGTCAGTTTATAGTTCTCCCTCTTGGTGAACTCTTAGTATGTACACCTTGCGCCATCTTTTGGTGAATGATTTTCTAATAGACTAAATCCCATTGCACTAGCCTATATTGTAAAACCCTAAGATTTTATAATACATATATTTTTAAATAAATTTAATGTATTTTATTGATTTCATTACACACAAATCTTAGATTTTAAAATAACATTATGTTTGATAGTGTATACAACACGCAACACTTGGCTTAAACAAACCATAAAATATAATTATCTAAATATTAATATTATAACCTAGATATTAAATTGGAGGTTGTGAATAGGAGCATCAATATTATGAAATATATATATATATATGTTACTCAATTTTAATGTTTCGATTAATTATTATAAAATAAACACTCACTTTTTAGTAAAATTAATTTATCCTTCAAAGATATGTTCTATTCAAAAATGAATTTTTTATATGTGATGAGATATTAAGATTATTTTAGAGAAAATTCAAAAAAAATATGTTATTAAATTAATACCATTTTTCAAATCATCATATAAAAATAAAATTAGGGTAAATTATTAGTATTTTTATGAAAAAAGATAGTGATCCAATGAATAGTAAAAAATATATCATTTTATTGAACGCTGTGTTTTTGTTTCAAACATTTAGAAAGTCCCATTTTGTTTTAAAATAGTTTCAAAGTAAAATTATCTCTTTAAAATCATTTATAATATAATTAAGTTAATTTGAATCATTTTTACGAAATAATTTAATATAAAAACATTTGTATGCTTAAAAATCATTTTTCTAGAAAATTGCATTTCGTTGCGTTTTGGGTTTTAATATTAAATTAGTTTTGGACAGATATTGAAATTGAATATTAAATAATTTATCCCATATTATTAATCATCAGTTCCAAATTTATTAAACAGTTCCCATATTAATGGTAACTTTTGTAAAAACATTATGATAAAGGTAAATCGAGTAATTAATGGTTAAAAATAAAATGATAAGAACTATAAAATGACCCTAAAATCTGACTAGATTTTATTTGATGATTAAATTTCATACATAATTTTCCAATATTTTTTTATATAACATTTTTCCTCTTTTATGAGATTATGACCTTTATAATATTTTATGTAATGAAAATTCCAAAATGTCACACCCTTGTTTTTAATAACTATGATACTTATTCCATAGAGATAACCAGAAAATTTGTTATTTTACAAATACTATTTTGAAATAAAAAATATCTATATTAATTTTGATAATTTATTTTTAATTTTTAGTGGATAAATAAGTAACTTAAATTCATACACAATGCTGGAATAGTAATTATTTTATTAATGGAAAATAAAATCAATGATATTAAAATCATTAAAACTAGTATAATTTGAAATAAGTAATGTGACCCAATAATTTTATATATAAAAATGATATATTATATTGTTTTGAATTATTTTATTTTAATTCCTTTATTTTATTTATGTTATTAAATTCAAAGTAAATAAATTGTTCTAAAATTGAAATTATTGATATTTTATGAAAATAATAATTTATTAAATGATTTAAAGTTCATAAAGAACTTATATTCTTCTAAAGTAATTATATATGGTTATTAGCATCTACTATGATCCATTTATTAGTTTTTTCATTTTATATAAAATTTATGGCCCTTAGAGTTTATGAAATTTTAATAGTACGGTATTTGTCAAAAGGATTAATAATGGATTAAAACAAAAATATTTGGGTAAAAATGTGATCCAAACCTTTAAAATATTTATTTTATGTAATTATTTAGTCTCATAAACATATTATATTATAATATTATCAATTCTTATCCATTTTTACAACACATTTCATTTATATTCATTTAATATTGTATTATATTACATGAATGCCCCTCCAATCTCTTATAAAATGACACCTCTTATCTCAATTATTAACACAAATTTAAGATATCTATATAAAAAACTCATCAAATTAATCATCTAAACATCCTTATACAAGTTATAGATGTTATGTTCACTCATAAATTCTAACTCTAGGTCCCTTAAGAAGAGATTTTTAAAAAGTCTACCAATGAAGAGGTAATTGTATTCTGTACTCTTCCATGTTTCTTTCTAATTCTACATTATCTTAATTTGTTGTACCCATAATAAAATAATAATTCATGTTTAATAAATATAATTATACATTATTATAATTATTTTATAAACATATTTCATCTCTTTCCCATCCTAGGAAATATGAAAACATCGCTCGTGCATACGTATGAATACCATCTCTGCGTGGTAGTGTAATTCATTTTTCATAACTGTTTAACTTTTATGGTAACAAAGATAAAAATAATGAGTTTATATGATATTTATAGTATAAATAATATATTGTAACAATAATATCATATATACCATCTTACCTTACTATCTTTTCAAAAATTATAATGTTGCTCGGACGTACATGTGGACTACCTCCTCTATGAAGTGATGTGATCTTTTTTCATTTTAATTTTATATGAATGATAAATAGGATAGATTTAAGGAATATATATGATATATATGAAATAATAATTATTCTATAAATATTAATAATTTTTCACCTTTATTTATTTCCATGTGTTGAAAAGTAAAAACTGTGTTTGTACTTATGTATGGTCTACCATCACCAAGCACACTGTAATTAAATTTTATGTCTCTATATTTTATGGATGAATCTAAATTTCTATATATTTAAGATATTTTATATTTAAATATTTAATAAAATTATAAATAATATGAAACCATGATAAATACATAAGTACTGACACTACTAAATCAAAACATACATGAAAAACAATGTAGTTAACACCAGGTATAAAGATAAGAATATAATATTAACAACAAACGAGTCACGTAATATTATAAATGGGTTATTTATGATATAATATTTATTAATATGGTTCTTTTGTTTAATTATAATAAATTTAATTTTTATATAGCAGATTAGAGAACCTATGTGACAAGTCGTACCTAAGGTAAGGGATTTCATCTCAATTTTCACTCCATTAAGACATATTTGGAATATGCACATATTTATTTTTATGTAGTGTATATAATTTAACATTTAGGTAATTAGCATGATTATCTATTTATTCATGTTGATTAAAGTTCATTTCAATTTTACTATCCAAAATAATTTCCAAATTTTCTTCTATCTTTTCCTCTCTTGGGTACTTGAACCAAGAAGAGAAACATTTAAAAGATAAAATTGTCTTAAGCCTATTTTCATCAAATATATTTTTCTTACATATGAATATTTTCTATAGAATTTTTTATCAAAAAAAATTACCCATTTTTGACTTTCTAAAAAAAAATTATAAGGAATCTTTTTGTTGTTTTCCAAATGAGGTACTTTGTGACTTTCTGACAAAAATATGGAAAGAATGTTTTTTAACTCTTATGGAATGAGATAATTTTTCCACAATAATTAATAATATATTCTTTGAAGATTATTTTACATGTTTAAAAGTTTGTTTTAAAATAATTTTTTTTTCTTTATAATTTCATATATTTCATTAAAGTGATTTAAGAAAATATAAATTTTATTTTCCTCAAGAATTTTTTAAAAATATTTTAATGAAATTTCTATTAATCAATGATAAAATGCATTTTTTTCTAATTATTCACCAATAGTTAAATGTTGTAAATATATCATCCAGTAAAACATTAGCTTAATCTTGGTCATTAGATATTACATTTCTCTTTAATATCCATATTATTTTAATCATGGATGTGATTATTTCCTAAAATGTATACCATATCTACACATAGTGTTATAATTTAAAAGTATTTGATTTATCTAGGAATTGTTGATAAATATATATTACTTATTCAATAAGGATATTTTTTGATAATTCATATTGTTCGTGAATTAAATTGATCATTTGACATAAGAGAAATTCCTTAGACATGCAGTGATGGGCTGGGCTCAGAACTATATAGCCTCTTGATGCATCGACAAGCCTCATGAGATAAATCAGTAAGCTATAATTTAGTATATTGATAGTGTATGTTTACTTGTATATTTAAAATATATTTATGTATGGTCTTAAGATTACAGATACCATTATATATGATATCACGACATCCAATTTTATTCATTTTATTCAATGAGAAGTTAGTTATTATTATTATCATTCATGAGATTACTGTATTAATGTTATTCACGGATGGATTTTTTTATCAAGTTATTAATTAAATGGAATGTGTTTCTATCTATCTACCTTTAGATATTTATTATTCCTTATTTACCCATGATATATTTTTTTTATTTAACCCTTATTGATCATCATAGCTCACCCTTTTATTTTTTTCTTTCCTCGAGATATGAAGATAGATATTATGAATAATATCAAGGATGCAAGAACATTTTTTTATGTTATGTATCTCATTTTTTTCAATATAAAATGGAAATGATATATATATCTAGTTATTAAAGACTAATAAAATATTCATTCCTTCAAGATGTGATTCATGTATCTTGTTCCAATGTAATAATGTAACCATTTACTCTAGGCTAATAGATTTGGGGACTTTATAGTTGTTATTAAAGAAATTTTATTATAAAAATTAGGGAACTAGATTTAATAAAACATATATTAAGTTACCATACCCCCTATATCATAATTTCATAATATTCCAAAAGAGGTCAAGAATATGATTTTGATATTAGTTATACATAAAATTTCAATTTATTTTAAGTTTTTTATAATCTTTTAAATTATACACTATGGTCTATAATTTTATGATCTAATATATTATATGAAATTAATTAGAAATGGAACCTTGAAGAAGAATTTAAACTCTGTAAATAGATTTAATCCATATTGGTATTACTCCCCTATAAATGATAGTGATATCGGAGTTACAGATGCATCTATAGTTGAACAAATTATAATTATATTGGTGTAGCTGACTTAGTTTATAACGAATAACCTTACTCATATAGAGAATCCTTATAATAAATAATGTGCTGAAACGATGTTAAAATTCATCATACATCAGCAATTTCCATCATATTTTGGGACTACAAATACATTGGTTTCCCAAAAATGGATAGGTTCCTTAGAAAATATATTTCTCACTTTGGGAAGTAGTGAATGGGAGAAAGTTATTATGAATATTTATCATCTCTATTGATATGTGGACCAATGGATTCCATTGATTCAAAACACCAGGGATTGAGAAGAAATAGAAAGTATGGAATGAAAGGATTTTAAGGAAATTTTCTTGGAAAATATTTTTCATGTAAATAACGAGAGGCTATGGAGAGACAATTCTTGAGTTATAGGAAAAAAGAAGAGTAAAATGCAGAAATGTATAAATCCAACTTTATTGGATTAGAAATGAATGTCACAGACTATATATATATTCTAGAAATTAATATTGGATTTTTTTATGGCCTTTATCCAATCCTTTTATGGGTAGTAGTCTCCAAAACATTCTCATCATATGAGTACATAGTATCATGTTCTGTCAATATAGAGATAGAATTACCCAAGTATTATGGTCTCAAAGGAAATAAATAGAATAAAATAGTATAAGAATAAAAAATAGATAAAATGAATAATGGAAATATGGATTTTCCCATATGTGATAATTTTGTAAAGAAACACCTCTGTACTTTCTAGAAAGCAATGGGAGTTTTCTACAAGTGTCGAGAAAATTTTCAAAAAGATCTTGATTTGATAGGAAATAAATAATTTTACAATGTACAATGATTCAATTATAAGAATATGGTGCACTGTCTAAATAAATTCTCCAAGAGACATGGGAATATAGTTCATAAGAAGAAAATGTAACAAGGTATATCTTATGTTATTAATAAATACTGAGAATAATTATTAAAGTAATTGAGTATTTGGATTCAATAATTATGTTGTAGATATATTTTATCAATGATATTTTGGTTAAAATAATAATGAAATGTATAAGGATTGTAATATAATAGTTTAATTTATGTACTTGATATTATATGTTAAATGGTACTGATAACCAAGAAAAGTGATTAGTGTTAAGGTAAAGGAAAAAATTACCCTTAATGTGTTCCAAAAGTTGAGTTAAAAAAATTTATATGGTATAAAGAAAAAATTAAGCTAAATAAGTAAATACGATAGTAATGATGAATTTGGAACTGATTTATTATTTGAATAAAAAGTAGTTTATGTTATCATTTATGGATTTTAAAACACTTTGGGATTTAGGGAATATATTTAATGATTTGATATTTTATTTAATGAATAAAGAGATAGTTAATTTTTGTAATCATGTATTTTTTCATTAAGGTTTTATGGTGATCTCAATGTTTTAGGAGAATACATTATCAAGGTATTTAAATATTTATTATGTGATAATAAGAGATAATTTATAATGTTTAGGGAACTAAACTTATGTTGAAATATAGTGACCTAGTTTTTTTGGATTTGAAGTTGTTCAGACATAATTTTGAGAAGGCTTAAGGCTAACAACTTATAAAATGGATTCATTTAAAATTTGGGTGTTATTGGATATCTTAATCTAACCAAAATGGTTTTGGTAAATATTTAGAGGCTGAAATAATGAATTATGGATAATAAGATTAACTAAAAATTGATTTATGTAGAAAAAAATTAATCATTAATATTCAATTATTAGTGAAATATATAAAATGTAAATAGATTGAATCACAATAAAGGATTTATTTTACTTATGATAAAGAAAGAAACAATTAAGATTATTTTTTTGAGTGATTTATTTGGATATTAAAAGAATACCTTGACTTTAATAAAGGAACCTTGAAATAAAAATACTATCCCTTTACCCTTCTTACTTATAAATCAATTTATTTTAACCCATCATATATTTACAGTTTTGTGATGGTTAACATTCTCATGGCCAAGTTCTTTATCACTCTCTATTAATCATTGGGTATTAATTTCCCTTACATGTCCATATTTTAGCTTCTCATGGATGTTATTATATTTGACAACCTATTTTTTGGTGACATTAATACTTCCCTTTCCCTCTTTTTAAGAATAATTTTTATTAACACATGTTACAATGTGGGGTTACAAAAAAAGAATTTTCAAAATTCAAACCCTTGATTTCTAACCATAAGTTCAAATTGCGAGGATGAAATTTATTGAACTGGGAAGAATGTAACACCCCAAAATTTTATTATATTTTTATTTTTAAATAAATTTAATCTCTTTGAAATATTTTGGTTCACTCGGCTATGAGAGTTTAAAATAGAACTCTGTTTGATAGCATATAAAACATGAAACACTGAACTTCAACGAACTACGAAATGATATTATTTAAATATAATCATTATAAAACTAAAATTAAATTGGAGGATATGAATATGATCAACAATATTATGAAATATTTATATGTCCTAATATATTTCAAATTTATTCATTAATTATTAGGAAATAAGAACTTGTTTTTTAGTAAAATCAATTTATTCTTCAAAAATAATTTTTATTACTTTGTATAAGGAAATATTATTATTATATTCAAGAAATTTAATAAATTATATTTGATAAAATTAATAAATTTTCTTAAATATTAATTTAAAAATTATCATAGGGTTAATTCTTGGTATTTTCTTGGAATGATTGATTTTCCAGAGAATAGTGAAAAATACTACTTTTTATTGAATATTGTATTTTTGTTTCAAATATTTTAAAAGTACCATTTTTTTTTAAAATGACTTCAAAGTAAAATTAACTATTTAATATCATTTATAATTCCATTAAGTTCATTTTAATCATTTTTATGACTTAATTCTGTAAAAAAACATTTTTATACTTAAAATTGCATTTTTCGGAAAAAAATGAATTTTGTTGCCTTTTGTGTTTTAATATTAAATTAATTTTTTCCTCTTATTGAAAATTAATATTAAATAATTTAATACATATTTATAATTATTAAGTCCAAATTTATTAAATATTGCCCATTTTTTCAATATGAATAGTAACTTTAGTAATTCTTGTTACAACGGTAAAGGGTGAATCGAGTAATTAATGATTAAAAATAATATGATATGGACTCTAAAATGACCCTAAAACTTGAATAAATTTCATTTTATGGGTCCATTTAATCCATTATAATCCAATATTTGGTTATATGATCTTTTCTCCCATTTTCATGAGATTAGGAACCTTGTAATATTTTATGTAAAGGAAATTCAAGTGTCAAACTCTTGTTTTTAATAACTATAATATTTTTAAAAAAGGGTTAAACATAGGATATGCTCAGTTATAAATTCTATTTTTTAAAATAAATTATTAATTTTCATTATTTTAATTCATTTTTAATTTATTTTTGAATAAATAATTACTTTAAATGCTTACACAATGCTAACACGGTAATTATTTAATTAATTGAAAAATTAAATAAATGTTATTCAAATCATTAAAAGTAGTATAATTTGAAATAATAAATGTGAAAAATGAATTTTATAAATAAATATGACAGATTATATAGTTTTTTAATCTTTTAACTCTAATTTATTTATTTTATTTTTGTTATTAAAGTCAAACTAATTGAAAAGTTCTAAAATTGAAATTATTGATATTATATTATAATAATATTTAATTAAATGATTTAAAATTCATAAAAATATTAGACCCATAAAAATTAATGGTATATGGTTAATTAAATATACCATGGTACATTTATTGTTTTTTTGGAATTTTATAGTATCATTATTGACCCTTATAGGTTAGAAAATTGTAAGAGTGTGGTATTTGTGAGAAGGGTTAAGGAATTATGAAAATAAAAATATAAGTGTAAAAATGTGATCCAAAATTTTAAAAATATTATTATATGAGAGTTTATAAACTTATTTTCATATTATATTTTAATATTATCAATTTTGAACCATTTATAATACACATTTAATTTATATTAATTTAATAATTTATGAAATTCCAAGAATTCCCCTCCCCTATCTTATAAAAGGACACCCCTTATCTCAATTCTTCACACCACTTTGAGCCATATAGATCAAAAAAACTCTGATAATTTGTCTTATAAACATAATTTTCTAATTTATAGTGGTTTTTTCATTCCAAAAACTATCTTTAGTCCTCCTAATAATATGGCTAAAGGAAGTCTACTAAAGAATTGGTAATTGCCTTTCTAAATCTTCCATGTTTATTTCATCTTTTACTAAATCTTAATGTGTTGCACATATAATAAAATAATAAATATAGTGTCATAAATATAATGAGGTGTTACTATGATTATTTTAAAATTATATTTCTTCTATTTTCAATCCAATGAAAATTGAAAACATTACACATGCATATGTACGACTTACCGTCTATACTTTACTGTGTAATTCATTTTTCATCACCATTTTACATTCATGGTTATAAATATGTAAATAATGAGTATATATGATATTTATGACATAACAATTATTATATAACTATAATATCATATATAAATTCTTATCTTTCAATCCATTGGAAAATGATAATATCACATGGCTGTACGCGTGGACTACCACATCTACAAAGCAATGTGATCCGTTTTTCAATTTCATTTTATATGGATGGTAATTAGAATATATTTAATGAATATATATGATATATATGATACAATAATAATTATTTATATGAGATTAATTATTATTCACCTTTCTTTCATTACATCCATTAAAAAGTAAAAAAATGTGCATTCGTGTGTATGGTCTACCATCTCCATTAACGGTGTAATTCATTTTTATATCCCTAAATTTTTGGGATGGATATATAAATATATTTATATTGAATATATATGATATTTAAATCTTGAATAAAATTAAAGAGACTATTGAACTTTGAGAAATACGCAAGGAATGATACTACTGAATCAAAACATACATGAAAAACCAAGTAGTTAACACCCGAAATAATGATAATAATAAAAGGTTATAAAAAATAGGTTATCAAATATTAAAAATAGATCATATAAGATATCATAGATATTAATTTGTTTCTATTATTTAATAATAATAAATTTTAATTTATTTTATAGAATATTAGAGCACCTACGTGAAAAGTCATACATGAGGTAAGATATTTTACCTCAATTCCCACTACATTGAGACATATTTGGTAATATGAACCTATTTATTTTTATTTGGTTTATATAATTCAACATTAAGGAAATTAACATGAATATTTATTTATTAAATATGATTAAATTTCATTTCAATTTTACTCTCTTAAATAAATTAACTATTTTCATTTAACTTTTTCTCTCTTTGGAACATGAATCATGAAAAAGAAATGTTTAAAAGAGAAGTTGATTTTATTTCTATTTTGATTGGATATATTTATCTTCCAATATCTGTATTTTCTATAAAATGTTTTCAAAAATGTTTTTACACTTATACAATGATTTATCAAAAATACATTTTAACCATTATTTAATTTTTTTAAAATGGTTTAAAAGGAAGCTTTTTAACGTTTTCCAAATTCTGGATAGATCGGGCCACTTCTTGGATTGAGGGTTGGAAAGGCCACAATAGACATTCTATTATGGGTGTTACCCCCTCCCATCCTGCTCATTGGAATCCCCCAATAGAAGGTATTCTTAAGATTAACATGGATGCGACTCTTCTAAAGGATGGGCTTGTTTCCCTCAGCCTCCTTGCCCAAAATCATCTGGGGCAAATCCTTGCTGCAAAATATGAACCACATCAGTCATTCTAGGAACCGGAACTTACTGAAGCCACGACCATCCGTGCTATTATAATGCTCTCTATAGAAAGTGGATGGGGTGATATCATCATTGAGTCTGACTGTCTTACCGTAATCGATGTTATTAATCACAACGACGACGGACTCCAGTCATTTGGCATCATCATCAGGATAATTATCTCACTTCACCAATGCTTCTAATTATTCACCTTCTCCTTCACCAAAAGGGAAGGAAACAACATGGCCCATCATCTAGCGGCCTCAGGCCCATTCAATACCAACCAGTTCTGGTTGAAAATTTCCATTCATGGCTTTGCACATGTACTTTTTCTGATCTTTGTCATTAATGATATATTCTTTTAATAAAAAAAGGTACTTTCTAACTTTATAAAATATATATTGAATGTATTATTTTTAACATACAAATAATGAGTGCCTTTTCCCACCTATATGAATAATATTTTCCATTACACATCATTTATATGTTTACAAGTTTATTTTCAAAGGAAATGTTTTACATTATAATTACCATGTTTTTAAAAAAATTGATTTCAAAAAGTGGAAAGGTTATTTTTCTAAAGAATTTTGAAATGATATTTTAATGGAATTACTATTTACCAGTGACAACAATGATTTATTTTACTTATTAAACATGGTGTATGTGTTTTAATGATACAATCCTTTAAAACATTCACTTACCTGTGATCATTGGACAATAAATTTCTCTTAAATATCCATATTCTTTGTATCATATATTTGATTATTTTATAAAAGATATAACGTTTCTAAATATGATGTTATAATATAGAATTATTTGAATTTATGAGAATTATTGATAAAACCATTGTATTTATTCAATATGGAAATTTGTTGATAATACATATTGTTCATGAATTAAATCAATCATTTGACATATGAAGAATGCATTGGACATGAGGTGATGGGTGGGGCCCATATTTTTATTCCCACTTGATACATCAATTGGTATCATAAAACAAAATTGTAAGGTATTATTTAAGGTATTTATAGTGTAGGTATTCCTATAGTTTTAAAATTTCTTGGTGAAGGGTATTGATGGTATAAATTTCTTGTTGTCTGAGATCAATATTATCTAGTGATAAGAATTTCCTTCCTTGATAATATAGTTATTATTATTATTATTATCATTCATGATATTACTACATTTATATTATCCATAGATGTATTTTTTTCTACATTTATTGATTAAATGGAATTTTTTTCGATTATTTACCTATAAATATAGATTATTCTTTATATACACATAATATCTTCTAATTTATGTGACCCTTATTGATCATATAAACTCACCCTTATATATGTTTTATTTTTCTCAAGATAAGAAGATGGATATTATGAATAATATAAAGGATGAAATAACATTTTTTATGATATTTATTTCATATTTATAATTTAATATTGGAATCATATTTGTATCTCGTTCTTCAAGACTAAAAAATTATTCAGTATTTTGGGGTGTGATTCCATGTATCTAGTGCCAATATAATAAAGTAACCACTAACTCTAGGAAACATGAGTTAGGTTTTTTACATATATCTTCCACTGAACTGATACAGGTCCACTTTCACTCCATCTCTATATAGTTTTCATAAATAATTCCACTATATTTTATCCATTTGGTGGTTATACATTTCCTCCTTCTGGAAAAATTATGTTCACACCTCAAAAATCACTCACTTGAGATTCATTTTATTTTTAGGAAAAATACCTCTATCATCTCTAAAATAATATTCTCATTAAAATTTATATAAATCAACTTCATGGTTACCCTCCATTACTTTTTTTAGTCAAATGATGTGCCTGATTTGTGCATAAATTTTCGTACATTTTATCAAGTTTTTAAAACATTTTTATCATCAAATACAAGTTATTTTTGAGGTAAAATGATGTAATTATGTGATCATAAAACTTTTATGGTATTTCCATGACAAAGACACATATTGAGGGAAAGTTAATGAAAAATTCCAAACTACACGTCGTGTACTTTCCAATACACATTGTGTACCAAAACCCTGACATGGATTGGCCATCCCAAGTACATCCCCAAGTTACAAGAAGCCCGTACATGTCATGTGCAGTGAATAAATACCATGTATCCTCTTCTAAAAGCAGTTGGTGGCTGAGAATAATTCTATATGACCATATTTTCATCTGACCTTTCCACGCTGTGTACATCAATCTATACACCATGTATTCCCTTCTAGAAGCAGTTGGTGGTCAATAAAAGAGAGAAAATGTCGTGTATATATGCTATACATGACTTGTACCTCCCCAAACTTGGAATTTACATGTTCCAAGTCAAAGACAGCGTGTTATGTCACCCACCGGTAGATAAAAAGAAGGAAAAAGCATATTAAAAATATTCTATGTCGTGTACTTTACGTTACACGTTGTGTACTCCTAAAACCTATAAGTAGGTGGTGGGCCCTATAAGTTTGTGAGTTCGACATTCACTCATTCATATTTCATTCAGTTCGAAGGAAGTGTACTCTAGGTATGATCTAGAAGAGAAGAATAGAGAGAAATAAGAGGAAATAATAGAGAAAGGAAGTTGATTTTGTGCTACCTTCCCAACGACCTTCACCTCAAAGCTTTCAAGAAGATGTGTCCAGGTACTACAAGTTTGTTAATTAATAAATACTCCATGATTATCTAAATACCCAATGTGTTGGGGATATAAACAAATGAATGTCGTAATTTAACAATTTTGATGTTGTAATCGTATTTTTCATCTTTTATCCCTCATAATTCTTTATTAAAATTTTTCAAATATCACTAGAAATCTTATATCGGACCCAGAACGGGATTTATAGGGATACTTTAAAGAATTACATTTGAAAACATCCAGGACCATTGGGGGTTTTATTCATCTCAAAAGGGCTTCAATTAATATAAATTAACAGAAATCAATTTCCAAACCAATGTATTTGACATCCATTGATTTAAACAAAACTTACCGGACCAAGGGGGTTCTGTTAAATAATTAATCCCAGATATGTGAATAATCATGAAAAACACAACCTCATAATCAAATTTATATAATAAAAACTTCTTAAAATCCACAGCCCTGATGCATTTCCCTCCGAATTTTCATCAAAACAAATTTCTATGTTTTTATTTATCCTTTAAGTAAATTTGCTAAGAAACAAAAATCAAAACACCATTTTCATCAAAATATAAAAAACTCACTTTAAATTCAGTATAATTCATTAAATTATCCTGTGGTTTGACTCCTTACTGGAGATATACTTGTTAGGGTAATACAGTTTGGATATCCAAAAGTAACACTTCGCCAGAAATGATTACCATCAACCCATACTTAATGAGGTGTATTTACACATTATCAAATCTTGGTTAATAACCTTTTTCAACATTTTAGATGGATATTTCGCCCCTTATATCTTATGAAGTAATAAAAATCTTTCCTTTAAAAGCATTTGGATGAACTGTTAAATCAACTTAATGTTCTTCTTCAATGAGTGAAACATTGGATGCATTTCTAATGGAACCACACTTTGTGAAACACAAAAGAGAATCCCATCTCTCTACCTCATTCCAAGATCCAACAGTAAACCCTTTAACCAAATTAACTCTTTTCCTGATTCCATAAAAGTGAAGTACCCTACTTTTTTGGTAAATGGTTTAAACACTAGTTGAATTTTAGATAGTCAAATAACCATCATTCCACCAAAACTAAGCACTTATCTAGTAGTGCTCCTTCTAAATTCTAAATATCTAACAAAGTCAAATTCTAAAAAACCCTATAGAGACTCATATGTTCCAAATAAAGGTTTCAATTAATCATAACCCTTCAATTACTATAGGAACCGCTTCACAGCCTTCAATTTCTATCTTCTAGTGTTAGACATAAAAATACTGACAAATCTCATTTCTTTTGTAATGTATGGTCGAGTACAGACCATGGTGTACATAAAACATCTAATTTATGGTATATTTGGAACCTTATATATATACTGAACCTCATATTATGTATTAGGTGACATCTTCATAACTTTAAATTCTTATCAAGATGTGTTCTCAGAGTATTTTCTTCTAACAAACCAAATCATTCCACCGCCTTCTATATATATTCATCCTAAGTGAGGTATAGTGTACTAGAATTTTACTCCCATAAAATCCTTATCCCCAATTTTTTTATATTGATATCATTTATTTCAAAGACTCTAGAAAACAAATCATTTATCTCATCAATCATTTTTTAACCATATCTTCTATCATCATTTCATCTAGATAAAGTAGAAAAATGATAAAACTCTCATCATCAAATTCATTCTGATAACGGAAATGTTAATAATTTCTCTAGATGAACTTATGTTTTGTCATGAAATCATTGAACATCTAATTAAAATTAATTAGAACATAATTCAAATTTAAATGGATATATTTGATTCAATACACAAGTTCTTAGTTCCATTGATCATGGAAACCATATGGAAACTCTAAAGAGATATCTTCATTTAAATATTCATGAAATAATATTTTCTTTATGTCAAACTAATCTAGATCAAAATATCCCAATGTGACTATGTTCAACATGATTTAGATAGTTTTATGCCAAAATACCATAAAAAATATTTAAGAAAAATATAAAACTTTTTTAACGCCCTTCACAACTATACTAGACTTGTACCTCCACCTACCATCTACAAATTCCTTCAGCCAAAAACCCATTTATTTTAAAGAATATTCTTATTACCAGGTTTTCATTTAAACTCGCATGTTTTGGATATATATTGGGACTCATGTTAATCCCCTATGGATAAATCACACTATTTCAAACCCTTCAAACTTTTTACTTTCTCTAGGAATTAAGGTTCTCCATCATCTGTTAGAAGTAGATAATGTAAAGTACTCCCATACCATTTCACTAAGCACCTTTACCTGGTAGATCTTTATATTTGTCCCTATGAATGAACTCTTTCCAATGTAGAAACTTTTAGAGTGTAAAATTTTGGTACTCAAGATTCCATAGTCCTTAAACTCTCTGTAACATCAAGTCTGGGTAACACCATTAGAATTTAACACTTTTCTTCTAGTAAATCCACCAGATGGACTTGTACTTTTGATCATGATTTGCTTAGTAGATTCAATGGAATTTAAAAAACTTATGTTGGGCCAACTAGAATAACCATATCTTTTGATGATACATTATATTTATTGGAATTTACTAATAGGTTCTAATACTTCCTTGAGATCTCTTTATTAAAGATCACAGTTGGACATACAATGGCTTTTTGAGGGTCATTATCCTGCGGTCAAAATCAAAATTCTTCATAACCATATCCAACAAAGTAACATACCTGAAACTTATATATTATCATGTCTCATTTATTATAATCAGTATAATCATAGGTTAGTGTTATGAAGACTTTGATGTGGTACAAAAAAATATTTCCGCCAGACCAACATTTTCCAATAATTTTATTCTTGATGGGTCATAATGGACTGTAAGTGACTAATTATGAATCATAGTTTATAGCCACCACCCAAAATACCTTGGGGAAACCAATATGATTCCTTATATTCCTATAATTATCCATAAAATTCTTATTTATCCTTTTGGTAAATCCATTGTGCTCTAGATCCCTCGGAATGGTCTTTGAAAAATTAATCCCCTTCCATCGGAATAACCTCTGAATCTCCCATATTTCATGCTCCCTAGAATTTTACAAACAATAATCATGTAAACTTACTTTTTTTCTTATTTTTCGTTAAGAAAATCCATTGACTGAATTTCTTGAAGACCATGGACTTATGAATGATGAATTACACCCACACATTGTATTTAGAGACATCTATAAAATTCATGTAGTATAGTGAACTCCACTAAGAATGAACATGAGTGGTCCCCAAAAAATATCTATGAACCAACTCTATCATTTAGTGATTCGGGATCTTCCCTTCTATTTTCAAAAAAAACCTTCTACATATTTCCAAATATGCAATCCTCTCACATTCCATAGTATCTTGTTTTGGTCTTTAGTATTCCCTTAGTAATTAGAATATTTATTCAATTCTCACTAAGGTGGCTCTAATAGTTATTCCAAGTTTATCAGAAGTAACTTTTCTAGAATAAACCACTCTTTTTTATGAACGCGTAAGATACAAGGTCTCATCCTTCTCTCCCTTTTCTATGACCAAGGGTCCACGTAAAATATTCCATGTTCCATTTATGAATATTGTAAAAAAACTAATTAATTGAGTTGTACCATGAAAATTAAGTTCTTATTTAATCTAAGCATATGTTATACACCTTGAAGGTTTATAATGTTTTCATTCCTTGTTCAAACGGAGGCTTCTCCCATACCAAAAATCTCAAAATCATTCCCATATGCAATATAAACCCTACCATATATAACATCCCAAGTAATTATAGAATAATACTTTTTCACATATATTAATATTATGTATTATATAGTAATTTTACCTTAAAAGGGATATTATTTTTGATGTCATACTTGACACACAACAATGGGTTTCTCCAAAATCCTACATTGCACACAAGACTGAGTTATACAGAAAAATAATATATAATTAATATTATAGTTTTAAATGGTAGTTATCGCCTAGTAATTGTATTGGAGAGAATGAACAAAACTAACTATATTATTTTTAAACATGTTTATTAAAAAAATTACTTTCTTGCAATAAATTCCATGGGATTAAAATAGAAATAAGTCCAATTTTAATCATAAAACACTCTAATATTTTTTAAAGGTAGTTTTACCTCATTTTGAGGGAGAACCCTTTTTAAATCTAGTTTTTAGCACTTTTATATGTTCAATTTGAAAAAATAAACATATTATTTGAAATAGGGACATAAAAATTTATTTTCGCTTAATTTTTGGTATTTTTATGATTATGTAAATTTTTAAATGAATGGTGAAAAATACTGCATTTTAATTCAAAACTGCCTTTTTTCTAATTTATTTATATTGTTAGATTATCATTTTACATGGTTTTAAGGTATAATTAGATAATGTTTTTATCAATTAATCAAATTTACTTCATTGGATGCTTTTTGAAATTAAAATTAAATAGAAAAACTATGTAAACTTGTAAACGTTTTTCTTAGAAAAATGTTTTCTCGACTTGTCAACGAGATTAACATTAAATTAATTTAACCATTTTTTTTTATTCAATTTTTAAAAAACAAACATAAATGGTTGTAATAAATATGAAAATTTTTATTTAATAGGATAAAAATATTTTTTGTGAATGTTAACTTTCGTATTTTATTTACCACGGTTAAATGTAAATAGGGTAATTAATGGTTAAATTATTATTATAATATTATAAAATTTTCCTAACACTTTTCTTAATCTTATTATTTGATTTATTATTGACCATGACCATCCTTAGGCTAAAATTGGGACTTTTTCAAGCCACTTGGGTGTGAGTATGACATTTATAACATTTAATTTAAAGTAAAGGAAAATATGTCATAAATATATCTCTCCATAATAACATAATTTTAATATGGGGTTATATATATGATATTTTTTACTATGAATAGTACATAGAAATATGAAAATATTACCTATGTCATTGTAATTTATTTATAATTTTTAGGAAATAAATAATTAAACTAAATAGTGACATAATGATGATGCAATAATTGATTTATTAAAGAAAGAATCAAATAAATGATATTAATAATATTAAAATAAATATAATTTGAAAACTTTAATTTCAGCCACGAATTTTCTATATGACTATGAAATTTTAGTATTTATTTAAAGTAGTTTTTTTTAAGGAATCAAGTTATGATTTTTTTTAAAAGTCACGTAACGAATACTGTCAAAATTGACATAATTCGTAACTTAAATTATATGATATCTAATTAAATGATATAAAATTTATAAAAATAAAATAATATATCATAATGTTTATATAACTCCTAAAATTTAATTAATGACACATTAATTGGTATTTTGGATTGATTTGGTAAGTATTTTAACTCTCAATGTGCAAATTACTTGATAAAACTGTAAGAGTTAAAAAGGTTAGAAAAAAAATATAAGGATTAAAAGTTATCAAAAAAAATTCTAATTCTAATTGGATGATTATATTTATAACCCTATTCATCCTATGTTTTAACTAAATCAACTTATACCCATGGGTAATAGAAATTGAATTTATATTAATTTAATACTTTTAATAATTCTAATGGTGTCCCTCCCCTCTCTAAAAAGGAACACATTCCTCTCTATTACTCACACTTAAAAAACCATTATGTTCACCCAATATCTATGAAAAATCCTTTCTATAATCACACCCCACTTTCTTGAGGCCTTATTTTTAGGCATAACACCCTCCTTATATGTGTCGAGGTGTTCTTCAAAGGTGATCAACCGAAGAAGATGTATTGTGTTCTTTAAGTATTTATATTTTATTTCTTCTTTCACTTCCTTTAAATCTCCTTAATCCATGAGTAAATAATGACCACATTATAATAAAAATACTGAGATGTTATTATGTTAATATAATCACCCAAATCCATATCCAATTTTATCAAATGGGTAATGAACATTTTGTTCGTGTGTACGATAGACTACCGCCTCAAGAACCAATATAGTTTGTTTTTCATTATCATCTCACAAGACTAGTCATAATGATGGAATTAATTTTTTTTATATGATTTTAATTAAATACTAGTCATTATAATATAATAGTATATCAATTAAATTTTTACTTTCCATGCGCATAAAAATGATAATGTCGTTTCTGCATACGTGTGAACTATCACCTCCATGAAACAATGTGACTCGTTGTTTTTCATTAAATAACTTATATGATATATATATATATATATATAAGTAGATTTAAATGATTAATATGATATTAATGATCTCATAATCATTTTTTGAAGTTAAAACATTACTTACCTTCTTTCCATAATGATCAATGGAAAATGGAAATGTTACTCATGCGTACAAACAGCCGAACATCTCAATGATTATAATATTGTTATTTTTTTCATAGAAATACTCAATGGTTTCATTTAAAAGTAAAATTTAAGTATAAACATGATAATAATGTCTTGAATATGATTCTTTATCTGATTTAATTATGACCACATGGACTATTGTCATCATACCAAGTTTATTTTTCTCTCAAGTACTGAATATCGACAAAATGTCTGACGTGAACCTAAATAATTATGTAATTTTTATATCATGGTAATAAGTGATATTAAATGAATAATAAACATTAAAAACATTGTGAAGTAATTACAATTTAACCAAATTTAATTATTCAGGAAGATAAAGAACGTACGAGACAAGTTGGGCTCAAGGTAAGGGATTTCATCCCAATCTCCTTTCATTGAGATATTTATTAATGATATTCACCTTTATTCTGTTATAAATTGTATATAAATCCCCTTTGAAATTTTGTGTCCATATTATATATATACTCATTTTATTTAATGTTTTGAAAAAAAATCAATTTCAAGTGTATTATAATTTAAATGGTCAAAATGGTAAAGGACACTTTACTAAAAACATCATTTTGTGTGTTTTAAAGATTTATTCTTCTAAATATTTCTCATTACTATCCATGTTTTAAAAATGATTTTATGAATTTATTTATATGGACATGAAAATTTTATAATAATAATTCCTTTCATAAGTTTCAAAGTGGTATGGATCACTTTGATTTAAAAAAACTTATTTTAAAATGTTTTAAGTGTGTTTTAAAAAATGGATTGATTGTTTCAACAATTTGGAAGGTTTTTTTACATATACATCCTGAAAAAAAATTCTTAATTTTATGTCACCATTATGTTTTGATTTTAACTTTCAAATTTTACAGTTTGGTTTCTAAATAATGTTTTTTTTTTCATTTATGAGTGTGTGACTTTGTAGAAATTAAATGTGATTTCAAAGTGGAAATGTTATTTTTCTTTTATTATTGTTTTATGTGTTATGATTATATTTTGGTTCTTGGTAAATATTTAATTATATGAGTAGTTCCATGATAAATATATGGAATTTGATCCCATTATATCTCTTCAAGGCATTGGGTAATGATATGGAGTTTAATGATAAGGTTTCTCCCAATAGATTTAGGGAATATACTATGATGGGAATTATAAATTTAACCATGAATATTAACTCCCTATGTAGTTTTCAAAGCTATAATGTAAGTATGATATGTATTCCACAAGTTAAATTTATTATTTATGGTTTATAATAAGTTTTTTAGGAATCTTATTATTTCATTAGGTATGTTTAATTTTTTATGTATTATGGGTGAAGAGTATGATTTTTTTAAATGTTTTCATGAGTTTAAAATATTCATGGACTAATGGTTTAATTCCTTATTTATATCCTTTACTGATATTTTTGTGCCCATCCCATGTTTTTAAAACAAATTAGAGGATTTTAAGGATAATAGATTCAAGGATGTCATAAAAGAGATGTTATAAAGAATATATATGAAACGAAACTATGTTTCTTATTTATGTTGTTTTTGTTTGATGAAAAAATAGATTGTGAGTAAAAGTGTACACTTTGTAATATTTGAGTTGTTACATAATAGTTATGGCCTAATTATATAAAACTCTAAACTTGAATATATCATAAATGTGAATAAATGTAAATTCTTAACTTAACTCAAGATTGTGAAACATTTAAGGTCGAGGCCTCATAGTTGGCATCACAAGAAAGGTTTAGAAAACTTTAGGGATTATGAGTTTTGGTTAAACATGTGGTAAGTTTAAATGTATATTATTTTGTTTAAATCATTTCTTTATAACTTTTTTAGATCAAGGAAAGTTGGTTAAAAATGGAAGGAGGATGATCTCAAACAACATTCATATATCTTCCTGAAAACTTTCATGCAATAATTATTGCAAAGTCATGTTTGAATTATTATGAGACTTTTTCTAACATAAAACTCAATCGAAAATAAATTTATGTGATCTCAAACACCCCCCTTATACCTTAATACCTTTGTGAATCATGGGTTGTTTTTAATCAAATCATATTTTCTTAATATTCTCATATTTTTAAAAATGGTAAATATTATCAAGGCATTTCCAAAAAATTGACCATATAATAAGATTTTGAAGTATATTATGATTTTGAAAATGATTCTAAAGAAGAAAACCCCTTTGAATTCTATTTGTACTTTATTTTAAAATATAGTATTTCAGCACATACTTATGGTATTTTAAAGGAACAATTATTTAAAGTTTCAAGTAAAACTCATTCTAAATGGTTTATAAAAATAAATTTTTATCAGATGTTTTAAAATTATATGTCATACATGATTATTTTCCAAAACTTTTTTTTCTGAACACCCATACAACCCATGTTATACAAGGTGTATGTGGATAAAAGAAAAAAAGTAATTTTGAAGAATCTCTAAATCATTGAGGAAATACATGGACCATTTATCTATGTGAACAAAATGATGATAAAACCAGGTGGACACCATGATCAAGGTATGGTGTTATTTATTTTTTGAATAGTTTTATTAAATGATATTAAGGTAAAATAAAAATAAATCAATATATATAATACTTTATGAATTAAGATTTTGAGGTAATTATGATTTGGGATACAAATGAGTGGTATAAGAAAACCTTTGAGGTATACACATGTTATGGATATTTTTGAGTAATTTATCATATTTTTGGAATTTTAAAAGAATTATATAGTTTTAGAAAAAGTAAAACCCATAAGAAGGGTGACAACACATCACGTTGAACATGGCTGTGAGAATCGAACTCACAACCAATGTGTGAAACAACATTATCGCCTACCACGGGCCTACGTGAAGTAAATGGTTAGTATTAATTTTTATTTTTAGTTAAATGAGTTCATGGAATAAGAATAAGTTAATGTAACACCCCAAGGTTTTAAAAAGATAAATTAAATGCATGAAACATTTTTTAAGTAGATATTTATAACTATCCTTTAATCGTAATTTTACAGCTTCTATATTTTGAATTTTGAAAATTAGACATCTAGAATTTTGTTCAGTAAGTTTTTTGGAGTCTGATGGAACCAATTTGTTTTTTTTGTGAATAGTAACATACCCTTATGAATAGTAATATGAATATTAATATGACCATAATGAATAGGAAATTTTATTATTATTTTATTTTCTTAATGCTTTAAGATAATGACATCTTGGTTAATTTTTCAATGTGATATAAAAGCAGTTATAGTTTTAAAATTGATAGCTTTTGAATTAAATATGGTTTTATTTAGAAATTAAATTAATAATATTAAGAAAACTATTACCAAAAATGGAGTTTATTTTTGAATTCTAAACGTCAAAAAATGGTTAGGTTTAATTATTGGGATTTTTTGGAAATAATTTATTTTTCAATGAATAGTAAAAATACAGTTTTGAGTTTCAGTGTGCTAATGACATCATTAATGATGTAATAATTCTGGTAGACTTGTCTGCAGTAAAATAATATGTTATTTTTCTCAAGTGGCTAATACCTTGGGCAAATACCATGGTCAAGCCCAAGGTTTTTAAAGTACCACTAATGAGGTGTCCCATAGAAATTATTAAAATATTCCCCCACCTTTGCTATAAATACTAATCCATTACTTCATTAAATTCATTCCAAAATTCCCCAACAAATAATCTCTAGCCTCTTTAAATCCCTAGTCGTCCTCAAAAGGTTTCCTCAAGACCCCAAGGTCCCAGCATTCATGTTCTAAGAGTTACTCTACAAGGTATGAAAATTTTTAACTTCTTTCATTTTCCATTCATGTTCTCTTTTATGTGGTATAGAATTCATGAATCCATACCATGTTCTTATTTTCATATTTTTCCTACTCTATTATGTATTATGATTCTTTTTTGGATGTTTTACCCTTGTCCCCTCTCTTTTTAATGTTTTCTAAAACCATTTTTCATAGTCGTTAGGCTACTGAATTTTTGTAAGGGATTTCTCAACTTTTCTTTTATTTTGAGTTCCTTTCTTTTATTATTATTTCCTCAAATCCTCTTACCCAAGAGGAATGAAAGCTGAAAAAATTAGGTATATTCTGTATTTTCTCATGTTCATGGAAAATTAATCATCATTCTTATTTTCCTCTCCCGCTTATTCAAGGAATAAAAACATTGTTCGTGTTGTGTCGAATTACTGACATCGTGGACGATGTGCTTTCAGTTTACATTAATTATTTCAAGTATAATCATGAAGCCATTTTTATTGTTGAACAAGGTTATAATATATGAATTATGTCTCATCCATGGTTCTAGAATTATTTTTTACACATGGTATTAATTTATAAAATAAAACGAGGTCGTTATTATCAAAAAACCACTAAAATGATCTAAACAAACATCATTAATGTTTTAACTTATGAATCATCCTAATATAATACATCAAAATAATAAATGGTATAATTTATGATACTGTAAATATGTAAATTCCTTTCCATTACAATTATGTATTTTCACTTCCAATCGACAAGAATAAAAAGTGGTCTGATTTTTAGGCAATGGGGAAGAACTTGTCAAAGAATCCTAGAGGTAAGAAAATGAATTTCCCTTCTTGTGAAAAGTGTTGTAAAAGGAATCCTGGTGAATTTCTTGTAAATTCTAAGAAATTATACCGATGTGGCAAGTTTGTACACATGTATCATGAGTGTAAAAAAATGATCAAAAAATTAATGAGAAGTTGATGTTGAGATGATTTAACTATAAGTAAGTGGGTTATTTTACTACTATTTTTCTGAATCTAGTTACTCAAGCATGGAATCAATATGATATGAAATAGAAAGATTTTTCATAGGAAAACACTTCAGGATATGTTTATCCATCAAATGAGGTGTTATCAGGTACATTTCTTGTTTTTTAATATTCTTCAAATGTTTTGTTTGATTCAGGGTCTACATATTCTTTCATTTCTGAGAAATTTTTGGAAAAATTAGGAATTAAACCTCATTAAATGAAACCAGATATCATGGTAAAAACACCTGGAGAAAATATTGTGGAAAAAATAAATTATAAGAATCTACCTATTCTTGTCTATGGAAATAGTTTACCTACAAACCTTTTTTTTTGCCTCTAGTAGAGTTTTATGTTATTCTGGGTATGGATTGGATTTATTTTTGTCATGCTAAGATAGATTTCATAGAAAAAGAAGTTGTTTTCATGAAATAATTTCAGTTTGTGTAAAAGAATTAACTCATACCATTAATAACATATTATGAAGCTAAGAAACTAATAAAGGATATAAATAAAAGTTATCTTGCTCATATATTTAAAGATAAAGGAACTATATAGATTAATTATGTACCAGTGGAAAATGAATACCTGGATGTTTTTCTTATTGATTTTCCCAGTTTTATTCCTAATCGATAGGTTGAGTTTAATATTGAATTAGTTCTTGATGCTAAGCTGATTTATAAACCTCCTCATCCAATGGCCCAAATGAAACATTTGGAATTAAAAAATCAGTTGTAGGAATTATTAGATAAAGGATTCATCTGACCAAGCACATCACCATAGGGAGCACTTATCATGTTTGTTAAGAAAAAAGATGGTTAAATGAGACTTCGCATCGATTATTGATTCTTTAATAAAATTACTATGAAAAAAAGTATCCTTTGCCTCATATTAATGATTTTTTTGTTCAGCTCCCAAGAGCACAGTATTATTGAAAGTTTGTCCTGAGGTCGGGGTACCATTAATTGAAAGTAAAGGATGAAGATATATTGAAGACTATGTTCCATACTAGATATGGCCATTTTGAATTTGTAGTTATGCCTTTTGGGTTAACTAATGAACATGTTGTATTCATGGATCTTATGAATAGAATATTTCATGAGTGCTTGGATAATTTTGTGGTCGTATTTATTAATTACATTCTGGTATATTCTACAAGTGAAGAAGAGCATGAAAAACATCTATGAGCTTTTTTGAAAACTTTAAAAGATAAGAAACTGTATGAAAAATTCAAAAAGTTTGATTTTTGGTTTCAGTAGATTTATTTTCTTGGGAACATAGTAAATAAGGATATAATAATAGTTGATCCTGCCAAAAAAAGTGGATGATGAATGACCAAGACCTAAAAATGTTACAGAGATTCATAGTTTTCTTGGATTACTAGGTTATTACTGATGTTTTTTAAAAAACGTTTTGCAGTTATATAGCATGTTAACTAAGTTAACATGAAAAGCATTTAAATTTTTTAGGACAGAAGAATGTGATGTCTGTTTTTAAGAACTAAAGAATAGATTGGTGAATGCTCCAGTTTGGGCCTTGGCCTCCCGAAATGGTGAGTTTGTCATCTAAAGTGATGCTTCATTGATGGGAATTGGTTGTTTTGTAATTCAGAATGATGAGGTAATTTCTTATGCTTCAAGGAAACTAAAACCTCATGAGTTAAATTATCCCACATGTGATTTGCAATAGGTAGCTGTGGTTTTTTCTTTGAAAATTTGGAGGTACCATTTATACAGAGTCAAATGCATAATATATATTGACCAAAAAAGTCTAAAGTATATATTCGACTCGAAATAATTAAATATGAGGTAGAGAAGATGGATTTAATTGATAAAACATTATGACTGTACAGTCAATTATCATCTAAGAAAATAAAAAAAAAGTGGTGGATGCCTTGAGTCGAAAACATCATTAATCATTAACCTTGTTTCTTTTAGAACATGATCCCTTGATTAATTATTTGATTAATTTTGGCTTAGAAGTTGTTGGAATATGGAATACATCTATTTTTTTTCAAGTTTCAGTGCAGTCATCCTTATCAGATAAGATTAAGAAATCACAGAAGGAAGACTGTGAGCTAAAGAAAAAGGTAGAATTTGTTAAAATGGGTAAGCTACCAGAATTTAACCTTGATAAAGATTGTGTTTTAAGATTTGGAAAATGGTTGTGTGTGACTTGTGATTATCAGTTAAAGAAATATTTTTTGTGTGAAGCTCATACTTCTCCATTTTTAGTTCATCCTGGAAGTACTATGATGTACAGAGATCTTCAGGATTATTACAGGAGGGATGGAATGAAAAGGGATATTGTAGAATTTATTGTGAAATGTTTTACATGCCAATAGGTTAAATCATAGCGGCAGTTACCAAAGGGTGTGATTTAGCCTTTTACTCTTCCATAGTGGAAATAGGATAATATATCCATGGAATTTTTTGTGGCACTACCTAAGACTTCTCGTGGTAAAAATGCGTTTTTGGTTATTATTAATCAGCTGACAAAATCTACCCATTTTCTTTCTATTCGAGATACAATGTCATTGGATCAGATTTATCGATTATACCTCAAATAGATTTTCAGGTTACATGGAGTTCCTCTTTCCATTTTATCTAATCCGAATCCTAGGTTCACTTCTAAATTTTGGAAGGGGCTTCAAAAGTCATTGGACACATAATTAAATTTCAAAACAAATTTTCATCCTCAATCAGATGGGTAGTCAAGATAAAGGATTAAAACTATGGAGGATATGTTACGATCTTTTTCAAAGGACTACTAGGGAAGTTGGGATCAACATATTTCTTTAGTGGATTTTTCTTATAATAACAGTTTTCATTCCATTATACAGATGGCACCTTTTGAGGCATTGTATGGGAAGTAGTGTCGAACTCTAGATTTTTGGGATGAAGTCAGGGAAAGGAAGTTGATGGGACTAGAATTTCTAGAGGAAGTGGCTAAGAAAGAAAATATAATCTAGTAGCACATGAGGACAACTCAGAGTAGACAAAAAAGTTATGTAGATAACATAAGGAAATATTTCTCTTTCGAGGTAGGTGACCATGTTTTCCTTGAAATCTCTCCTTGGAAATGTGTGATGCATTTTGGTAAGAAAGGAAATCTATGTCTGTGATTAATCAGTCCTTTTAAAATCTTGAAGAAAGTTGGACCAGTTTCATACCATGTATATTGGCCTCTTATTTTATCTCAAGTACTTAATTTTTTTCATGTTTTGATGTTGCGAAAGCATGTTCCAGATTCATCACATATCATGAGTCCAGAAGCAGTTTAGCTGGAAATGAACCTTTATTAGGAATAAAAACCAATTAACTTAATCGAAGGGAACATGTATTTTAGAATAAGTTAATCCACTAGGAAAAGGTTTTTTGGAAAAACCACATGGTTGAAGAAGAAACATGGGTATCTGAAAATTCTATGAGGGAAAGTTACCTGCACTTGTTTAATGAGTAAATAAAATTATGAGGATGAAATTTTTAGAAAGTATGGATAATTTAACACCCCAATGTTTTAAAAAGATAAATTAAATTCATAAAACTTTGTTTTAAGTAGATATTAATAACTGGCCTTTAATCATAATTTTGCAGCTTCTATATTTTGAATTTCAAAAAACAGTTATCTACAATTTTGTTCAAAAATTTGTTTGGACTCTGATGGAACCAAATTGTTTTTTTGGTGAATAGTAATGTACCCTTATGAATAGAAATATGAACCTAATTAATAGTAAATTGTATTCTTATTTTATTTTCTAAAGTCTTTAAGATAATGACATCTTGTTTAATTTTTCAATGTGATATAAAATCATTTAGAGTTTTAAAATTGTTAATTTTTTAATTAAGTATGATTTTATTAAAAAATTAAATTAATAATATTTATAAAATTATTTTCAAAAAATTTAGTTCATTTTTTAATTCTACACATCAAAAAATGGTTATGGTGTTTTTTGGGATTTTTCTAAGACAGTTGATTTTTTGGTGAATAGTAAAAATACAGTTTTGAGTTTCGGTGTGTTAATGACATCATTAATGATGTAATAATTCCGGTTGAATTTTTTATAGTAAAATAAGATGTGAGTTATGTCAAGTGTCTAATACCTTGTTCAAATACTGTAACGCCCCAACCCCAGTTACCACGAGTCAGTGCATAATTTTAATACATTGGCATGATTACAAGGAATCAAGTCCCGAAAGACCGATCAGTTTAGCAGTCTTGGAAAATAGATTACATACATGAATGTTACATTACAATTAATAACATACAAAACAACATAAATAATCATTTATGAACGCCATTATTCCCTTGTCTTAACCCAGCATATCAATCACAATACACTTCTTAGAATCTTGGAAAAAATAAAACATAGAAAGGGGTGAGCTCAGATGCTCAGTAAGAATAATAATATATTGGAAACTTTCATAAATAAGCATAAACATTTAAGGCGATGTATATCTAAAAAAATCCTTTTTAAACTTGAAATTCATCATAATATGGAAAAACTGAAATGAAATAATTCCATTTACTTACTCACATGGATATTCTACTAGTTGAATAATCACATGAAACATCAATAACCACTTTCATAATGATGGAATGCATAATTCCAGACTATCATAACCACATAGCCAAGGCCTCGTGCCAAGACTAAAAATAAGATTTTGTCAAGGCCTCATGCCAAGACACTAATTTGTCTCATGATACCTACCGATGCATCGAGGAGCTATAGCGGGTTTCACCTGTCACTTACTAAGTCCAATGCATTCCTCATATGAAAAGGTTTAAACATAACATAAATATTCGTATTAAAACTAGCATAAAAAAAGTCAATACTTTACCTAGAAACCATGAATGGTATAAAAATAACACATCTATAGTAAAACATATCACAATTCATTCAATACAATATAGAATATTGTATTATAATAAATCATCCTCAATCAAAAATAATATCCAGTAAAGGATGCTGACATAGTTGAAAATGATGATTAAAACTTTTTTAGGGAAATATCCTTTTTGTAAAATCATTTAAAAGTCACAAATTTATAAAGTAATTTAAAATAGATTTTTGAATCAAAGTGTCCCATACCACTTTGAAACTTTTGAAAATAATTATCATTTCAAAAACATTCATGTCCATATAAATAAATCCTTAAAATCATTTTGAAAACATGGACATTAATTAAAAAGATTTATAAAGATAAACATTTAAAACATTTAAAATTATGATATTTATAAAGAGTACCTTTCAAAAATCCATAAAATATTCATTTTGAAATCATTTTTATTAAAAATGGACATGGATGACAAAAATGTCCCAGTAAATACTTACACATAAACATTCTCGGATTATAATGAGATTGAGGAATTAACCCTTAACAATTTGGTAACTTACAAAACATACAACCCATGAAAGAGTTATCATACACTGAATATGTAAATAACATAAATTAAAGTGTATTACACAAAGAATACAACTATGGGCAGTACATACACCACACAAAAGGTAATAGTGGCAATATGGCATGAATCTCACGAGAATAAAGAGTGAGATGAAAACCCCTTACCTTGTACTTTTCCTTGATAGAGTGTAGGTTAACCTTCTGTATAATAGTTAAATCATTGTTATTAAATTATAAAAGAATAATATATATAAATATGATATCATATATGATCTTTTAATATTTCTTTGTTAATAATATTTTAGTATTATCGTCGTTTCAGGTGTTAACTGATTCGTTTTCCTTTATATGTTTTGTTACGTAAGACGTGTTTGTTATGGATAGGTTGTTTCTTATTCATATCCATAATGATATCAAGTCCTTAAAAATTACTTTTAATCATCAAATAACAATTATTCTTTAATGGATATGATGGGGAAATAAAACTCATCGCGTTCGTGGAGACGGTAATCCGTACGTACGCACCAACGCTACTTACATTTCATTTTTCATTTTAAAAGGAATCAAAAACAAATTATACATAGGAATATTATTATTAAAATAAAATATAATATCTTATATATGTTACTTATTTTCATTTAAACCATCCTTTATACATTCCATATATGGTATGAACGAGTCATATCACTTTCAGGGGGCGGTAGTCTGCACTTCCTCCAATGAAATTATCGTATATATATACAACATGTACCAAATAATGGTAAAATGTAAAATGGAATTACGGAAGCTTATATATAAAATAAATATAATTAATATTATATTTAATTCTAGTTCCATCATAATGGCCACCATGAGAGGTGGTAGGAGATAATTGAACAATCATCGTTTCGTGAGGCGTTTGGTTGCCATCCACAGAAACATTATGTTCTTCACCCATTAGATGGAGGTGTGTGTAAGTGTAGTTCGAATAATTCTCATAACAATATCCTAGTATATTTAGGATACCGGTTTTGTTACAAAATAAAATAATAAGAAGATTTTAGGGGTTGGAGAAGTAATATAAAAGAAAAGAATCTAAGAGAAATCGTTACCTTTAATTTGGGTAACTCCCTTTGGTTTGAACCAAAAAGGACTCTTGAAGTGCCTTCTGCCTAAGTTAAGGCTTATAGAAGGAGGAGAGTAATTTTGAGAGAGTATTTGGGCTGGTTTTGGCCAAACCAAAAGGCTTTTAAGGTGTGAAGAATTGGTTAGAAGTTGTGTCCTTTTATAAGGGGGGGGAGGGCCCCTTAGGAAAATCTAGAAATATTATTTTATAATAAATTCATATTCGGTTTATAATGGATAAAAACTGTGTTATTAAATTTTAAGGTGGGTATGGGTCGAAAACCACTCAACCAAAAGAATTTAGATAGGTTTGTGTCATTATATTAACCTTATCTTATAGTTTTAACTCTTAGTTAATTAGTTTGACACTTACCATGTCACTTTTTATTTTTATATTATATAGTTAATAAACATACTATATACCTCCAAAAGACCCCCAAGTGGTCCATTAATGATACACCTATCATGATATAAGTCTCTTGGCCGAACCTTAGATTTTTAGGAATTAAATATAAATTAATAATATAATATTTGTTTTAAAAACTCTTTTATGTCAATTTTAACACTATTGGGTAATTTGTTTTTGATAAATTTATAACAGAATTATTACTTCAAAAAAAATTATAAAAACAATCCTAATATGTCATAGTAACCTATAAAATTATTGGAATTTATAAAATATCTGAAATTACATTTATTTGGGTATTTATAATATGAATTATCTGAATCTTCCAGTAATACGGTAATTACTGCATCATCATTGTGTCATAAATAAATTAAAATATTTAATGTCTAAAAATTATAAATAAAATATCATTATGTATGAAATATTTTTATATTTCTAATAAATATTTATAGTCTAAAATATAACATATATAACCCTACGTAAAAAAAAAATTTCAAAAAGATATATGTTTATGTCATTTTTGAATTTACTTTAACTTAATTAATATAAAGTGTCCATATCACCTACAAGTGGCTCCATGGGGTCCCAAAATCAACCCAAATATGCCCATGGTCGTAAATGTATCCACCAATAAGGTTAGGAAACGTTTTAGGGTAATGTTTTATTATTATAATATTATTTTTTTACCCTTATTTTTCGGATTTACCCTTTAACCAAGGTAAATAAAATATTTACGGAAGTAATTATTCAAAATTTAAAAAAACAAAAGTTACCTATTTACACAATTTGTACATCCTGATTTCAAATATGGAATCCATTTTTCCAAATTCAACATATAGAAGTGGCAGAAATTAATTTAAAATTAATTACCGCTTTCAAAACAAAAAAAGTGTTTTTAAGATATAATAACTATCAAAGGATTGACACTTGTTTATGTCCGGCTTAATTTTGAAATTATGTCCAATTACAAAAATTGTATTAAATGGTAAAAATATATTCTAAATATACTTTAAAACCACTCAAATTCATAATTTATCACTATTAATTATTTTTATTAAAAAAGATGTTTTTAATTAAAATTTAGTGATTTTCACTATTCATCAAAATATAAAAGTTATCCGAAAAGTACCAAAATTTTACCCTAGGCTAAATTCGATATTCCAAATCCAAAAGTGAAGTCCATTTTGAAAGATAAAATGTATAAAATTTCAAAAAAGTGGGTATTACTATTCATAACGGCTAGTTTGATTGGTTGTGGTGTGTGTTAGAACTCGAAGTTGCGTACAATACACGCTACTCTATTATTCAAAGAGAAGCGTACTGTGGAATCTTTGGGTGTTACATTCTCCCCTCCTTCAATAAATTTCTTCCTATCAATTTATGCTCGGTATTGGAAACCTGGGGTTGACATTTCAAAATATCTTAATTGAAGTCTCACATTGAAAAATGGATTAATGAGGCCTCTATTTAAAATAAAGAGTGGTAAGTATGAAGGTTACCGAAAATAACACATACTAGGGTTCCATGTAGGAAAATATGGATGTAGAGGATAAATTTAACAATCAATATCTGATGGATAGTGGTAGAGAAAAACATGGCTATGAAAAGGCCAACAATCACAAAGCCATAAATTTGTTATGATCTAAGGTACCTTCTAGGACAAAATTTTTGTTTGAAGTTCCTTTTATTAATGTTGAGGAATTTATTTATGAGATTGGCTAAGATAATAAGTATATATACTTACTTTATAATTAGAGTTTTATCTATTAATAAATTTCTACCACAAACTCAACTTTCACCCCAAAACATAATACAACTCAAAAATACTCTATTTATTATAATCCTATAGGGTTCCAAAAAAATGATTTAATAATTCACATATCAGACCCTTTATGAAAAGAAACTACATTATTCCATCCAGGAACTTCACTTAGTACAGTGGTAGGTGATAAATCCCAATTGCACTATGGTTGTGGGTTCGATTCCCACAGCTTTGTCCAACACGACGGGTCGTCACACGGTCTGTGTGTTGTCCTTTTATAAAAATCCAAAAATAATATTTCAAACTTAATCCATTCCAACCTTTATACCTATCAAAAATAGTTCTGTAAACTCTCAGTCCAAAATTTATATGAAAGGTAAACATAATGTAGATCCTTTTTACCCCATAATAGTATGTGAATACCTTCATCATGTATTCTTTTAAAACACTGAAACATCCTGAATTAACATAAAACCTTTATTGATTATATTCATGATCCCTTATTCCTTATAGAATATTGGATATACTCCTGTCCACAAATGTTGTAAACATTAACAATGAAAAATCATTAATCAGTTTCAAGGTAGTCAAGAATATCCAATATAATTTATTCAAATCAACCATATCTTATTCCAAAATCACTACCTCATTTTCGGGACCATATTAAGGATTACCTTTCCATCAACCATGTATTTTTAAAAAAAGTGTAGCTTACTATTAATAGACTTTTCTTAGAACCATATAATCTCAAATCCTCAGTAAAATAGTACTGCAGAACAATCCTTTTTTTCTCTATAATTCATGTAACCAGTATAATGTTGATACAACCCTCAAATAAAATAATTATGTAATAAAAAAATAAGAACACTAGTCATTCCTCTTCATCTTAAGTAGTATAATAACTTGATTATTATCCAATAGTATCATTTAGTACATACTCTGATGATTTGGACATTGGTTTGTGTAGTATCCCAACTCCTTGCAGATGAAGCATTGTACATTTGAAAACTTTTTCTTACCCTTGCTATCACGTACTTGGTGTCCTTTTTCTCCACACTTATAACAAACTCTCATCCCCTTCAAGCATTTACCAAGGTGATTCATTCCACAATTATCACATATTGGAAAATCCTTCTTTCCCTTATTCCCTTTATCCATATTTCTTTCCACCATCCTTTTCTTCTCTAGCTTTACTTCAAAGTCATAGGACTCAGAGAACACATGATACTATTTCTTCATATGATGATAATACATGGGAGACTATTTCCCTTCTAAATTATAGCTTTAGACCATGAAAGATATGATTCTTCTTACTCTTTGGATCATGCATATTTTTGGATTTCGCATTCCTTCTACTGGACGCCAATTCTATACAATGGCATACACTAGGTCAGTTTATGAATCACAATTCAAAATTCCAAACATGTAAAATACCTAACGTAAAATGAACAGTTTATGGATATAATCCATAATCACATAAATGTTTTCTTGAGTAGATATATACTCATAAACCCTTCATAGTGGTTTGTAAAGAAAATGAGAATTATCCTAATCCTATCCCCCGGAAGTTTCGTAACCAAGAGTGCAGCAAGGCCCGATGTCGTGCACCAGTTCCCGTTAGAGTCTAGCGCAAAGCGGTGTTTTCGTGTTTTACCCCTAGGTACATCTGTGCTAGATCTGCCTCTACCTGCTCTTATCCAGACATGGATGTATTATCTTGGAAAACTCACAAAATCTCTACATTACCAAAATTCTAGAAAGTTCTTCTATACTAATCCTCAAAATCTATCTTAGGGTAATGTGCTCTAATCAGAGTTTATCTAAATCTAGTTTCCAAGGTTATTTCTAAACATCCACTAATACCAACTGTAACACCCCAACCCAAGTAACCTATAGTCGGTACATTATTTTAATACATTGGTATGATTACAAGTAATCAAGTCCCGAAGGACCGATCAGTTTATCAGTCTTGGAAAATAGATTACATACATGAATGTTACATTACACTTCATAACATACAAAAAAACATAAACAATCCTTTGTGAACTCCATTATTCCCTTGTCCTAACCCTGCATATCAATCACAATACACTTCTTGGAATCTTGGGAAAAATAAAACATAGAAAGCGGTGAGCTTAGATGCTCAATAAGGATAATAATACAGTGGAAACTTTCATAAATAAGCATAAACATTTAAGGAAATGTATAACTAAAACAAAATCCTTTTTAAACTTGAAATTCGTCATAATATGGATAAAATGAAATGAAATAATTCCATTTACTTACTCACATGGATATTCTACTAGTTGAATAATCACATGCAACATCAATAACCACTTTCATAATGATAGAATTCATAATGCCAGACTATCATAACCACGTAGCCATGGCCTCATGCCAAGACTACAAATAATATTTTTCAAGGCCTCATGTCAAGACACTAGTTTGTCTCTTGAGACCTATCTATGCATCGAGGAGCTATAGCAGGCTCCACCCGTCACTTACTAAGTCCAATTCATTCCCCATATAAAAAGTTTTAAACATTACATAAACATTTATATTAAAACTAGCATACGAAAAGTCAATAATTTACCCTGAAACCATGAATGGTATAAAAATAACACATCCATAGTCAAACATATCACAACTCATTCAATGCAATATGAAATAATGTATTATAATAAATTAACCTCAATCAAAAATAATATCCAGTAAAGGATGCTGACATAGTTGAAAATGATGAGTAAAACTTTTTAAGAGAAATATGATTTTTGTAAAATCATTTAAAAGTCACAGATTTATAAAGTAAGTAATTTAAAATAGATTTTTGAGTCATAGTGTCCCATACCACTTTGAAACTTTTGAAAAGAATTATCATTTCAAAACATTCATGTCCATATAAATAAATCCTTAAAATCATTTTGAAAACATGGACATTAATTAAAAAGATTTATAAAGATAAATAATTAAAACATTTAAAATTCTGATATTGATAAAGATTACCTTTCAAAAATCCTTAAAATATTCATTTTGAAATCATTTTTATAAAAAATGGAGATGGATGATAAAAATTTCCTAGTAAATACTTACACATAAACAATCTCGGATAATAATGAGATTGAGGAATTAACCCTTACTAATTTGGTAACTTACGAAACATACAACCCATGAAAGAGGTATCATACAATGAATATGTAAATACACATAAATTAAAGTTTATTACACAAATAATACAATTATGGGCAGTACATACACCACACAAAAGGTTATAGTGTCAATATGGCATGAATCTCACGAGAATAAGGAGTGAGATGAAAACCCCTTACCTTGTACATTTCCATGATAGAGTGTATTTTAACCTCCTTTATAATAGTAAAATAATTTTTATTAAATTATAAAACAATCCTATATGTAAATAGGATACCATATATGATCTTTTAATATTGCTTTGTTAATAATATTTAAGTATTATCGTCGTTTCAGGTGTTAACTGATTCATTTTCCTTTATATGCTATGTTACGTAAGACGTGTTTGTTATGGATAGGTTGTATTTTATTCATATCCAGAATGATATAAAGTCCTTAAACATTACTTTTAATCATCAAATGAGAATTATTCTTGAATGTATATGATGGGGAAATGAATATCATCGCGTTTGTGGAGACGGTAATCCATACGTATGCACGAAAGCTACTTACATTTCATTTTTCATTTTAAAAAGAATCAAAACCAATGATACTTAGGTATATTATTATTAAAGTATAATATAATATCTTATATATTTTACTTATATTCATTTACACCATCCTCTATACGTTCCATGTACGGTATGAACGAGTCATATCACTTTGAGGGGGCGGTAGTCCGCACTTCCTCAAATGAAATTATCGTATATATATACAACATGAAACGAATAATGGTAAAATTTAAAATGGAATTACAGAAGCTTATATATAAAATAAATATCATTAATATCATATTTAATTACATTTCCATCATAATTTCCACCATGAGAGGTGGTAGAAGATAATTGAACAATCATCATTTCGTGAGGCGTTTGGTTTCCATCCACAGAAACATTATGTTTTTCACCCATTAGATGGAGGTGTGTGTAAGTTTAGTTTGAATAATTCTCATAAAAATATCCTAGTATATTTAGGATACTGGTTTTGTAATAAAATAAAATAATAAGAAGAGTTTAGGGGTTGGAGAAGTAAAATAAAAGAAAATAAGCTAAGAGAAATCATTACCTTTAATTTGGGTTACTCCCTTTGGTTTGAACCAAAAAGGACTCTTGAAGTGCCTTATGCCTAAAGTAAGGCTTCTAGGAGGAGTATAGGGATGTTGAGAGAGTATTTGGGCAGGTTTTAGCCGAACCAAAATGCTTTGAAGGTGTGAATAATTGGTTATAAGTTGTGTCCTTTTATAAGGGGGAGGAGGGGCACCTTAGGGAAATCTAGAAATATTATTTTATAATCAATTCATATTCGGTTTCTAATGGATATAAAGGGGATTATTTAAAGGTTAAGGTGGGTATGGGTTGAAAAACACTCAACCAGTATAATTTAGACAGGTTTGTGTCATTATATTAACCTTATATTTTATTTTTAACTCTTAGTTAATTAGTTTGACACTTACCATGTCACTTGGTATTTTTATATTATATAGTTAATAAACTTACTATATACCTCCAAGAGACCCCCAAGTAGTCCATTAATGATACACCTATCATGATATAAGTCTCTTGTCCGAACCATAGATTTTTTGGAATTGAATATAAATTAATAATATAATATTTGTTTTAAAAAATCTTTTATGTCAATTTTGACACTATTGGGTAATTTGTATTTGATAAATTCATAAAAGCATTATTAATTCAAAAAAAATTTATATAAACAATACTAATATGTCATAATAGAATATAAAAGTATTTTAATTTACAAAAAGTCTCAAATTACATTTATTTTGGTATTTATAATATCAATTATCTTAATTTTTCATTAATACGGTAATTACTACATCATCATTGTGTCATAAATAAATTAAATTATTTAATGTCTAAAAATTATAAATAAAATACCATTATATAGGAAATATATTTATATTTCTAATGAATATTAATAGTCTAAAATATAACATATATAACCCTATGTAAAAATTGTTTTTCTAAAAGATATATGCTTATGTCATTTTTGAATTTACTTTAACTGAATTAATATAAAGTGTCCCTATCACCTACAAGTGGCTCCATGGGGTCCCAAAATCGACCCAAAGATTCCCATGGTCGGACATGTATCCACCAATAATGTTAGGAAACCTTTTAGGGTAATTGTTTATTATTATAATATTATTTTTTTACCCCTATTTACCGGATTTACCCTTTAACCATGGTAAATAAAATATTTACCGAAATAATTATTCAAAATGTCTAAAATAAAAGTTACCTATTTACACAATTTGGAAATCCTGATTAAAAATATGGAATCCATTTTTCCAAATTCAAAACACATAAGTGGCAGAAATTAATTTAAAATTAATTCCCGCTGTCAAAACAAAAAGCGTGTTTTTAAGATATAATAACTATCAAAAGATTGACACTTGTTTATGTCCGGTTTAATTGTGAAATTATGTCCAATGACCAAAATTTTATTAAATGGTTAAAATATATTCTAAATATAATTTAAAACTACTCAAATTCATAATTTATAACTATTAATTATTTTGATTAAAAAAGTTGTTTTTAATTAAAATTTAGTAATTTTCACTATTCATCAAAATATAAAAGTTATCCAAAAAGTACCAAAATTTCACCCTTGGATAAATTTGATATTTCTAATCCAAAAATGAAGTCCATTTGGAAATATAAAATTTATAAAATTTCAAAAAGTGGGTATTACTATTCATAACGGCTAGTTTGATTGGTTGTGGTGTGTGTTAGAACTGGAAGTTGCATACAACACATGCTACTCTATTATTCAAAGAGAATTGTACCGTAGAAGCTTGGGGTTTTACAAATACCATGGTCATGCCCATAGTTTTTCAAATACCACTAATGAGGTGTCCTTTGGAAATTATTAAAATATTCCCTCACTTTTTCTATAAATACCAACCCATTCCTTCGTTAAATTCAATCCAAAATTCCTCATCAACAAATATATGGCCTCAGAACCTCTCTATTAGTACTCCCAAGGTTTCTTAAAGCCCTGAAGGTCCCAATATTCATGTTCTAAGAGTTACTCTTCATGGTAAGAAAATTCTCAACTTCTTTCTTTTTCCATTCAAGTTCTCTTTTATGTGGTATATAATTCAATAATACATACCATGTTATTCTTTACATATTATTCTTGCTTTATTTTGTATTATTATACATTTCTAGATGGGTGAAACTTGTCCCCTGTCTTTTTAATCTTTTCTAAAACCATGTTGTATAGTCGTTAGGCTGCCAAATGTTTGTAAGGGATTTCTCCACTATTCTTTTATTTCGACTTCCTTTCTTTTCTTATTCTTACTTCAAATCCTCTTAACCAAAGGAATGAAATATCCAGAAAACATGTATATTATGAATTTTCTCATGTTCATGGAAAATTAATCATTATTATTCTTCTCCTCTCCAACTTATTTAAGGAATAAAAACATTGTCTATGATGTGTCGAATTACCGACATCATGGACAATGTGATTTCAATTTACATTACTAATTTCATGTCTGGTCATGAAAAAAAATTTATGGTTGAACCAGGTTGTAAGATATGAATTATTTATCATCCATGGTTCTATAATTCTTTTGTACGCATGGTTTAAATTTATAAAACAATATGAGGTCGTTATTATCAAAGAACCACTAAAATGATCTAAAAACCATCATTAATGTTTTAACTTATGAATCATCATCATATCAAACTTCAAAATAATAAATGGTATAATTTATGGTACTATAAATATTTAAATACCTTTATATTCCAATTATGTAGTTCCACTTCCAATATATAAGAATATCCATCATGAACCAATCATGGAAATCATGTAAAGAAACGCACCCAAAACAATGCAGGGAAAAAAATACTAACAATTAAAGGGTGAAATGATGTAATTAAATGATAATATAAGATATTATAAAGATGGATATTTTTCTTTAGGATATTAATAACACTATTTTAACCATTATACAGGAGGTTTAAACAAGTTTTAACTAATAAAAACCTAAGTTAAGGGAACTCTTAACCCAATTTCCATTCTTTGGGTTAACCGTCTTCTTTATTTATTATATGTTATCAAGATTATTGGTGATATTAATTTTTTTATATATTATGTTTCACTAGGTATATTTATAATGTATACACATATCCATTCCATTCTATTAATTATCACTCCAATTATATTTTAAGGGACTTTTCTTTTAAAATCCTTTTAAAAATCCCTTTAATAAATTTCAAAAAGATTGTTTTTTATGTGTATGAAATGAGAAGTTTATCCTGATTTCATGATACTTTATTACCAAGATATGTTATTTGGACATTATTTATGTTCGTTTAATCCCATTATTGATCGATATATGTTTGTTTTATCCCCTTTATATCTCAAGATATGTGGGGTTGATCCCATTATATTTCATGATATGTCGAGTGAGCCCCTTTATAGCTCTCCAATGCATTGGGAACTTTGGAGATGGAAGTTTACCAAAGGGTTATTCCATGCGTAAGGGTGAATGTAAGAGTGATATGGTAAGTATTTACCAATTAAAATACATGATTTTTTTATGTATATTAGTTTTTATGCTTATGGGTTTTATTGGTTTTTATATTATCACTTGACTAATGCTTTCTTTCTTTATATCCCTTAATGAGTTTTATACTCAAGGCATGTTTAAAAGTGTTTTTCATAGAATATAAGGATGGGTAATAGAAATAAGTTACTTGTGATGAATAATGTGGAGGGTTGTTAAAGAAATCATGTTTGGAGCTTTAATGTTTTATAATTTGAAAAAATGGAAATTATTTTTAGTAGTATCCTCTTGTATGATTGAGGTATGTTATGTATGTAAGGTATCCTAATTGTCTAAAAATTTAAACTCAAAAAGATCCTCAATGTGTAATAATGTATATTATTGACTAAAATTCAAGATTAAGTGAAATTTTAAGGTCGGGTCCTTATAGTTAATTTTGGTAACTTATGTTTTATCAAATGGATATCCATGGTATTGGAAAAGGATTTGGTGATTAAGTGATAAATGTTATTTTGGAAGACGTTCACAATTTTGGAATCTTTATATAATTAAGGTAAATAGAATACTATGGGAATTTATTTAATGAGTAATGGTTGAATTATATTTTTGAAGAATATATTATTTTAAATTGTGGAGTTATAGGGAATTAAGTTATTTACAGAAATGATTTACCTATCATGAGGAATATCTAATTATGAAATTACTTGTTTGTATGAGACGTTAAAAGTGATTTATGTTATTTGGAGATAAATGTTAAAACTTATCCTAGAAAAATATGTGATCAAATCCTTATGAATTTTGGGTTTTAATATTAGTTTGGATTATTTGAATAATTTTAAAGAAAGTTATTTTTTGAATCGTTTTTGTTGAAATTTTTGTATTACAGTTAAATATTGGGGAATAAAAGTAGTTTTTCATCGTCCAATGGTATATTTGTTTTGGAGAATTGTTTTATATTATCATAATGAAATTGTTTTTTGTTAATATTTCAATATAGGATAGATATATAGTTAGTATTTTGCGGATTATTTTATTATCTATAAGTTTATTGTTGTTCTTCATGAATGAAAAAAAATCATCTAAAATACTAATCGTTTGGGGAAAATGATGATTTTATGGTAGAAATTGATAAAAGGATGAAACTCTCCTTTTCATGTAAGTATACTTCCTTATGTTCTTAGTCTAAGTAGTAAAATAATTCCTCAACTCTATGAAAGGGATCTTAAAAAAAACATTTCATGTTTACTTCTCCTACTTTGAAATCAAAGACCATTTAACTCATCATATATTTATGGGTTTTTTTATAGTTAACTTTCTCTAAACCATGTTTTCTATCACCCTCCATCAGAACGTGATTGTTAGTTTTCTCTTATATATCAATGTTTATCTATATGGAACCAAAATATTTATTATCTCATGTGACCATTACACTTCAGTTTTTTTATTTAAATGTGGATGTTTGGTTGACTATTTTTCTAATGTGGGATTTCAATGAAGTTACCAAGCCCAAATTTAAAATTGGGAGGACGCAATTTCCAAAACTAGGGAAGGATGTAACATTCTAGGTAATTATAGAATAAGTCTTTTTCATATTTATTAATATTATGAATTAGATAGAAATTTTAAATTAAAGGGGATGTTATGTCTAATAGCATACTCAACATGAAACAGTTGGTTTCTCTGAAATCCCACGTTTCACACAAACCTGAGTTATACCAAAAAATAATATGTAATTAATATTATTATTTTAAATAGTAGTTATCGCCAAACAGTTGTATTGGTAGGAATAAAAAGAAATAACTATATTAGGTTTACACATGTTTATTAATTTTTTTTAATTTCTTTTAATAAATTTTATGGTATTAAAATAATAATAAATCATATTTTAAGCATAAAATAATCTAATATTTTTAAAATGTAGTTTTACCACCTTTTAATGGAGAGCCCTTTTTAAATATGGTTTTTATCACTTTTATATTTTCTATTTGAAAACATAAACTTCTTCTTTGAAATAGGGACAAAAAAATTTACTTTGGTTGAATTTTTGGTATTTTTCTGATAATATTCAATTTTCAATGAATTGTGAAAAATGTTGCATTTTAATTCAAAACTGCCTTTTCGCCTATTTTATTTATTTTTTTATATTATCATTTTACATGGTTTTATGTTGTAATTAGATAAATTTATTATTAACCATTATTCTAACTTATTTCATTTGATGCTTTTTGAAATTTAAACTAATTTGAAAAACTATGTGAACTTTTGAACGTTTTACTTAAAAAACTCATTTTCTCGATCGGTCAACGAGATTAACATTAAATTAATTTAACCACTTAAATGAATTAAATTTTAAAAAATATAAATATTTTTTTTAATAAGTATGAAAAATATTATTTAATAGGACCATTTTTTTTGGTAAATAGTAACTGTAGTATTTTATTTACCACAGTTAAAGGTAAATAGGGAAATTAAAGGTAAAATTAATAGTATAATACTATAAAATTACACAAACACTTATCATAATGTTATTGGATGAGTTCTTATCGACCATTACCATCCTTGGGATGAAATTGTGACCTTTGGAATCCACTTTGGTGTGATTATGACAATTATAACATTTAATTTGAAGTAAAGGCAAATATGTTATAATATGTCTCTTCTAACTAAAATAATTTTAATATGGGTATATGTAAGTTCTATCTTCAAATATTAATATTAAATAGAAATATAAAAATATTACCTAAATAATGGTAATTTATTTATAATTTTTAGTAAATAAATAATTCAATTAAATAGTGACATAATAATGATGTAGTAATTGATTTATTAAAGAAAGAATCAAATAAATGATATTAATAATATTAAAAAAATAATTTTAAATATTTGATGAAATAAAAAAAAAATTGGATTACTATGACATGTTATTATTCATTTAATTTTTTTTTTTCATAGGAATCAATTTTGTATGATTTTTTAAAAAAAACTCATGTAATGAATTGAATAAAAATTGACATAATTGATAACTTAAATTATAAAAAATCTAATTAAATGATATAAAATATATAAAAATTTCAATATTAGACCAAGAAGTTTATATAACACTAAAAATGTCTTGAATTACTCATTAATTGGTCGTTTGTCATGATTTGGTTATTATTTTAACTCTCAAACTGTAAATTACTTGCTAAAACGGTAAAAGTTAAAAAAAATAAAAACAAAAAGATAAGTATTAAAAATTAATAAAAACCTATATAATATTCATTATATGATTATATTTAATACCTTACACATAATATATTCCAACTAAATAAACTTTGACCCATTTGGAATCGAAATTTAATTTATATTAGTTTAATACTCTTAATAATTCATAAGGTTCACCCCCCTATAATATGGAACTCCTTCCTCTCTATTAATCACCCTTAAAAACAATTTGGTTCAGCCAATATATGACCAAAACCCTTACTAAAATCCCACACCACATTCTTGAGGCCTTATTTTAAGCAGAACATCCTCCTTATATGTGTTAAGGTGTTCTTCAAAGGTGGTTAACCAAATAATAGGTATCATTTTCTATAAGAATTTCTATCTTATTTCTTCTTCCACTTCCTATAAATCTACATCATCTATGAGGAACTAATAAATAAAGTATCCTAAATATAATTATATTTTATTATTTTAATATCATCACCTAAATCCATCTCTAATTTCATCAAATTAAAAATGAACATTTAATTTGTGTGTACGGTGGACTACCACCTTGGAAACTGATATAGTTCATTTTTCATTACCATATCTCAATAATATTCCTAATTATAGAATTAATGTTTTTATATAATTTTAATGTCAGATTAATCATTATAATATAATGATATATCAATTACATTCTTAGTTTCCATGCACATCAAAATGATAACGTCCTTCATGCGTACTTGTGAACTATCACCTCCACAAAGAGATGTGACCCGTTTTTATTAATTACATCACTTATATGTTATACAAAACTATATTTAAAATGATAAATATGTTATTAATGATGTCAGGATAATTCTGTAAAGGTAAAATAATATTTACCTTCATTTCATGAAGATCAGTGAAAAATGGAAAACATTACTCATGTGTACATATGACATATCGACTCCATGATTATAGAGCTGCAATTTTTCTTAAAAATACTTAATGGTTTGATTTAAAATTATAATTTATGTATAAAAATGATAATAATTTCAATAATATTCTTTCGGATATGATTTACTTTTTACCACATGGAATATTTTCATCATACCAAGTTCATTTTCAACTGAAGTACCAAATATCAATAACACGCCTGGAATGAACATAAATAATTATATAATTGTTATTTCATGGTAATAAGTGATATAAAATGAATAAAAACATGAAAAAGGTTATGAAGAAAGTATAAATTAACCTAAGTTTATTGTTTAGGAAGATAAATAGTGTATGAGACAAGTCGGACTCAATGTAAGGGATTTCGTCTCAATCCCATTTCATTGATACATTTCTTGATGTTATGTGCCTTTATTTGTATATAAATTGTATATATGCCCCCTTTGACATTCCATATCAATACTATATCTATACTCATGTTATTTAATGTTTTTTAAAATGTTATACTTTCATGTGTCTTATAATTTAAATGTTCAAAATGGTAAGGGGATCTTTAACTAAAACATTGTTTTATATGTTTTAAAGATTTATTCATCTAAATATTTTTTATTACTGTTCATTATTTGAAAATGATTTTATGGATTTATTTATATGGATATGAATCACTTAAAATATTAATTCATTTAAAAATTTCCAATTGTTATGGGAAACTTTTATACAAAAATCATATTTTAAGATTTTTTATGTGTGTTTTAAAAAATGGATTGATTATTTCAACAACTTGGAATGTTTTTTAACATATACATCAAGAACTAAATTTCTCAGTTTTATGTTTATTTGAATTTTTAATATATACTTAACAAGTTTAAACTTTTATTTACAAATAAATTGTTTTCATTTATGGGTGTGTGTCTTTTTAAAAATTAAATGTGATTTCAAGGTGGAAATATTATTTTTCCTTTATGTTTGTTTTATGTTTTATGATTATGTTATGGTTCTTGGGAATTGTTTTAGTATACAGGTGGTTCCATGTTAAAACAAGGGTGGGTGAGCCCGTGATATCTCCCCAATTCATTTTCTAATGAGAAAGATTTAAACGATATGGTTTCTCTTAAGATATTTAGGGAATATACTATGATGAGTATTCCAAATGTAACAAAAAAGGTTAACTCCCTATGTAGCTGTGAAAGATACAATGTAAGTATGATATCGATGCCAAAATTTACCTTTAGGATTTATTATTTATAAGAAGTTAATTTTTATGAATCTAATGATTTAATGAGGTATGTTAAAGATTTTATGTTTTATGGGTGAAAATTATGATATTGTGAAAATGTTTTCACGAATTTAAAATATTCATGGACTAACAGTTTAATTCCTTATTTATATCCCTTACTAAGATTATTTGTGTCCATCCCATGTTTTTGAAATTTTTTTGTAGTATTTAAGGGATAATATAGTCAATGATGGGATCAAGGAAAATTTATGTAGTTTAAACATTAAACGAAACAATGTTTTTTTGAACTTTTTTTTATGAAAAAATAGATAGTGATTAGAAGAGTATACTTTGCAATATTTGTGTTATTATGTAATAGTTATGGCCTAATTATCCTAAACTCTAAACCTGAAAAGATCCTCAATGTGAATAAATCTAAATTATTAACGTAGCTCAAGATTGTGTAATATTTAAGGGCATGTCCTTATACCACATCTCCTATAAATGTAGTTTCTATACACACCCTATTAGGTGTTCAATGAAATGAAGCTCCAGATTCTATCACCTAATACTCAAGTGAGCTAGATGTACTTAGGATAAAACAAATCTTTTCCTCTAGCATTGGGTGCACAGACCCACTAAAGAAATTATGTATTTTATAGTTCTACCTTTGATCAATATAATTGTTTTTTAGGTGGTTTTCATCCTAAAATTCCAACATAGGGGAGCTCCATCTGCTGAGATTATCCTACTCTAACTATCCAACATTTCCCATTTTGGTGATTTTTCATCCAATTGTATACCACCATTCTTATGTACTATACATGTTTCTAGAATATATATAGATATCCTTATAAAGAATTTCCTCATTAAATATTAGTTTATGAAAATATATGAATTTCAAATATTTCTTCTTGCTAGAATTACTCACATCCATCACCATCATGTATCATAACTCCATAAGTGAGTAAAGTAACAACAACACCCTAAACAGGTCTATAAATTCAATCATTACTGATTTTATATGAATTTTAAATACATTTTAGTCATTTATATGATTATTTTTAGATGTTATTTCTGAAATAATAATGTTTAATAATCTCCTTAGTGAGAACACCATATTCATTATTGTGGGCTTCTCATACATATCAGTTAAAGTCTTCATGAGTTTTGATATTCTCATCACTTCTTAAATTTTTTTTGTTCCAATAAATTGACATTCGCATCAACTTAAGTGATTTATCATCCAACCTCTCCCATTATTAATGTTTCATCACTTTTATCTTGGATCTTGCCAATGGAATTTTTAGGTCTTTATATAATAGACAATCCTCTATCTACATTTTTCAAAACCTAAAACATGTTTCATTAAGCTTCTCTAGAAAAAACATGATCTCATCTGATTCCATCCTGCCTGTAATTGTGAACTCCCAATACTTATAGTAAATGTAATACATGATATTATGAATTTTTTATCAATATCCTCATACAAGGAAAATGAAAGAAAATATTATATTGAAATGATCTCTAAAACATGTTCATCAGGGCTTAAACTACTAGAAGCACTCTAACCATTAGCTTCAATACCACTTGTTGTGTCCGGGGCCACCTATTGATTAAATCACTTGAAATTATTATACTAGAGCTTCACATAATGAATAAAATATCATGAACAAACCCTGAATATGATGCCCATAGCATGGAATATGATCACATCCAAGTCACTATACTACAATGTAACAATTAGAGAAGAAGAAAACAATAACTTTTGGAAACAATAATAGAAATAAAACCTGAAAGAAAAAAAATATCACAAGGGATTACATGGTCCAACCTTATTCCCTAATCCATAGGGGAATATTGCTTCACTTTTATTCAAATAATCAAGTGGATGATTACCAAGATCTAATAAACTAATAGTGTGAATATATGTCGATCACAAGTGATCCACCCAAATTTTATAGTGGATTACATCTTGTGCTTCCAGTCACAATCACTGTCGTATCTTCATGGTCTAAATTCCACATAATCTGTGATGCATATAGGAACCCTTTATCTATTATAAGTAATACACCACCTCAATATTCTATTTAGGCTAACCAATCACCTATCTAGTGAATTCACAGGATGTCCCTAATGATTCATCATCCAATAAAATATCTCTTAATAGATTGAATCTCATTGTACCAAAATGTATCTTCTAATGAAGTCGCACCCAACCACTATCACTCATCCCTATGCAGTCATAAAAAATAATTCAAGTATATTTCATCCTTCTAATGGTAATACTTTTCCCACTTTTAAAAAAATTATTCTCAAACCTCAATGGAAGGATTTATCCTACCACTATAGTGATTGTCACCAATAATACATAAATGTTTTGAAGATGATTTAGTATCCCGATAGTAAATGGTATACATGTTTTATTTATTTCTTTAATTTTAGTTTGTATGTTTTTTATATATGATTACATGGGTGATATTCGTATGGGATGTAAATTATTTAAAACATTATATTAAGTGTTAATATACCCCTAGAAATACTATAATATCCATTGAATAAAAGGATACAATATAAAAAGTTAGATACTTAAGTTCTGATAATAGTGGAGAGTATGGAAGCAGGTAATTCTAGAGATTCTACTAGTGGAAGGGAATATTATTTGATAATATCATACCAAGTAATTCAAAACATAATGGAGTTATAGATTATATGAATCAAACATTCGTTAAAAAATAAATAAGTATGATAATTAATCAATGGTTCACCCTGATATTTAGGGTGGAAGTAGTGAATTGTGTATAATACATAATTAATATGACTTTTTTTATCCATTGGGGTAGGAACTACTAGAAATAAATTGGTCCATAATGAAATTGGAATTCTCCCATATTAAAGTCTTAGTTGAACTCACCTATTTCCATGTTGATTCCATGGAAAGAGAACAGTTTAAAGATAATTCTCTATCATGTTACTTTGTTTGTTATGGTGATTAATAGTTTGGTATTCATCTTTGGGATAACAACCCTCAGAATGTTTTTAGAACCTATAATGTGAACTATAATTAATTGATCATGTATATGGTTCAGAAAAATAAAAAAAATAAAATGAGATCAAATTATCATATAATGATGGGTTTTAACTAAATATACATTTTAAAGTTCACTACTATAAAAAATGGCTATATACATAGACCTATAGCCACGGTTGGGCTATGATGTGGCTATAGGTCACTCATATCCATGGATGGTCCTTCAATATGAATATAATTTTATCCATTCTAGTGCTATTAAAAAATTACCTGAGATTTATTTGGGAAAGAGCATATAGCCACTATCAATCTCTTACCATGGTTATACAGTGTGCAAGTTGTGGCTATAGTATCAGTTAATGGTGACCATGTATATAGGTTTTAGGGACATGGGATATATACATGGTCATAACTATGATTATGGATATTGGTTGTTGGGGTTGGATATAGCTATGGTTTTAGTTTACGAAATCTATAGGTATGGGTATATCCCCACACACAGGGGAGAAATCATAATTAATTAAATAATAATAAATTTTATTTCTAAATACTAACACATATATATAGACATATATTAATATTTATATATCTAATGAGTGTTGTAGAAGAGCGGTAAAGGCCATTCTATATAATCTACAATACCAGGGATCGAAACACCCCATCACTAATGTTTTCTATAAAATGTTATAGCCACTAGAAGGGGCCTATGACTATAGGTCAGATGTGGATTTAGTGTCACATCGAAGTGCATATATCCATTAGGTCTATTTTTATGAAAATAGACTTTTCGAAAAACCAATTCATATTTATAATCTATATCCATTGTCATGAGGGATATTGTTATGGGCATAGACTTTGGAAATAAAAAAAAATTTATAGTATTGGTTACAAATGTTCTAGAGAATATTAGAAACACATGAGTACTAGAAACACCAAACTTTCTAGAGGAAGTTACAAAACATTGTCAACTTTTAATGGTTTTTTTCAAGGCATGAAGCACTATAGAGATCAAGTACTATATAAGCTCAATTAAAATACCTTTAAGATATAGTTTTGAAAGTTATGAAACCAAAATGAGCACATCCATCGGGAAATATATAGAGATATAATGTAGTGTGTTGGCCAATATAAATGTATGTAACTATCTTTCACTACTTTCCTTTTAAGGAAAATTGAGATCCTGGGAGGCTATAGAAGGTGAGAAGTCTCAAATACTCAAATCAGTGAAATTTAATCACGAGGGATGATATTGATTCCCAACAAATGGATTTTAAGGTATCATCTAATGACCATTAGAAATGGAAATAACCCTTGAAATAGATTGGTCTATATTTAAAGATTTAACATGTATGGAATAATGAAGAAATGGTGTTCCTAAAAATCTATAGATACTACCTCTATCATCAAGATTAGAAAGAGAATTCCGATTGAAGATAAAAGAGCTGAAAACTAAAGATTCCATCCTCTATAAGCGATGCACTTACCTTTATATCTCATTTCATAACATTATGATTCTTATAATGTCAAAGGGGTGCCAGTGTCTATATTATAGTGATAAATTATGTCCTACGTGGAAGAGTGAGGTATTTGGATAGAATATAATATCATGTTTTATAAAAAATGGTGGAAACCTTTCCATAAAATATAACTTTTGTATGCTCTTCATTTAATTAATATCATTGGTCCTTCTGTTCTATCTCTTTTCATTGAACTATACTACCCATTGGCTTCCTTTCATCAAACCTCATCAATGTATGTGATACATTCTTTCAATAGTCCATCTCATTAATTAAAACTAAAGTAAATCCATTTAGAATAGATATATCAGGTCAATTCATCTCATTCATGATACTGAATGCCTATAAGTGTATCGTGCTATATGATATATACATAAGAGGATTCCTAATCCATATTTACAATCCATAGAGTTTTTATGTTACGATATACATGTCATGGATATCTTATACTACCATCCAGGTCATCCATATAATACAAATGACCAATATTTGAGTTTATATACATAATATCACACTTTCACTTAAATCCCATAAGGACTCAATTAAAAACTATACAACTCTTATGAACATATCCAAAACTCTTTAGGATAATTTTTATCAAACTCTTTTAATTTTAGAACTAATAATTTATCAAAAAAATTAATCCTTATTTGTAACACCACATAATTGAAGAATATATTTCCACTTAAATAAATTTTATGATTTCAATATTTTTTTATATATCATTGTCACAACCTGTCCTCAAGGCCCGTGCCATGACTACCCCAATCCCGCCTTCCATAGGCCAGCAGCTGGCGACTAGCACCAAAGGCGTAAATCCCTATACTGGGAAGACATTGCCTTTATAAAAAGTAAACAAACACAACAGAGTACGCAACTGAAATAAGCACTAAGTAAAACTGTATACAAAAGTAAGTGCTGAAAGGAAAGGGGTCAGAAATACAAGCCCAACAGTAAGTATAGTACAACTGATAAGCTAGTAAAACTGCAGTAAAGTAAAATAGAAACTATTGAGTCATTCTCCAGGAATCCCACTAGAAGGGTGGGTACAGATGGCCTCCTCAGCACCTCAGGTCCATATGTCTGCTCCGTGTATGTCTCACCAAGTGGTCCACCTTCGGGTACCGTCCATCTCTACAAGTATCTACCTTGATCAGTGTTGTCTGTCTTCTGCATCCAACACAACGTAGTGTGGGCATATCCCGTGCAGTGGTGAGTATACGATACTCATTAGGGACCCCGAGACCCTAGAAGGACTCCCAGAATCCACAAAAGATAAACCAAAGAAGAGAGTTACAAACAAGAAGTATCAACCAACCCTACTTAGGTATATGTTCATACATATACCTAAGTTATCAATCTCAGTTCGGATCCAACTCTCGGGCCCAAACACAAACTAGTCCACACAGGAAGTAAAGTCAACCACATCGATGATAATGATTGAAAGTCAAGACTCAGCTCACACAGGTATAAATCTTTCGTATAGCAATAGAGATGGTCAGATGTACTCACTGATTCATCTAAGTTGTCGAACCCACATAGGATACAAGACCAGCTAAGCTGTCAGACTCACACAGGATACAAGACCAGCTACTCTATCGGACCCACACAGGATACAAGTACAGAGGTCAAACTGCAGGACCCACACAGGATATAAGAACCATAGTCAGCGCTGTAAACTACCAGACCCACACAGGAAACAAGAATAGTAATCATTGATGTCGAACCCACGGAGGATTCTAATACAGTAGTCATTGTAGTCACAGTCAGATCTAGGGTTCTCGCACACATCACGCTCAATTTAGGGAGGGTCTGCTCCTCGAGCAAAGGGGTCGATACATAAACTATCACTAATTCTAGAGTTGAGGTATCCTGAAGTTCTGTCTCATCAAAAGAAACCCAACACGGCAGACGGCACATCAATCAAATGCTTGGTCTGAGAGTTATTGCCTTTTCCGTTTTAGGGGCCTGGTTGGAATTACGCTCATTCCCAACTCGGCCATTTTCCAAAGTTTTCCAAAACTCACATAGAGTATCTCAAAAGGACTGATTCATCTCGAGGGCCCAGTGCTACAGATGGCGCGTTTATTGGACGCACGATCAAGAAGTTATTCTCAGTTAAGTGAAAAGGGTACGGCCCGTCAAGCCCGGTGGGCTGGCAGGTTGGCCCGTCCTGGCTCGGCGGGTCCGAAACGGCTGGGGGGTCAACCTGCGGCCAGCCTCATCTTGGCCAGTTGGTCGAGCAGTGCAGTGGAGGGGGGGGGGGGGGGGGGCGGCCCCCCGGTTTTGTGAAACGGCGGCGTCGAGCGGCGCCGCCCCTCCTGCCCTGTCAGTCGAAGTCTGCCGATCTCCTTTGGCGCGAGCAGCCTGCACGGGCGGGCCGATGTTCCCCTGCACAAGGCACCAGTGGGTGTCACGACTCCCTTCAGCCCGGCCCACAGGCGGCCAGCCGGTTCACCGTCGAAGCGGCCCGTGGAGCACAGGTCGTGGTTCTCCGCAGCGCGGCGCCAAAGGGGCACCGCTGTTCTCCAGCCCGATCGGCTATAACCGGCCGGTTCTTCTTCGGCCGAGCGTCCCGGCTGTGGGCCACAGTCTACTCCACCTACACGGCACACAGTGTCGCGGTCCTCTAATGGGCCAACGTGCAGCCGTCGTTTTCGCTGCCGCCTTCATTCTTCGACGCCACTTCCATCACCGCCTCCATCGCGAATAAAAACAAGGATCAACGGAGGTTCGTCGGACCATGTTTGTTCGGCCTGCACCTTCCACGTTAGGCGATAGAAGATGTCCGAAGAAAAACCAAGGAATTCAACAAAGAACAAGGTACAAATAAATCACTTAAAATAATACATACCCCCTACCTCGTATAATACGTTTCATGTCGTCGAGCCGCGGAAGACGAGCGTCGCGGAGGTTGGGTGTCCCGAATGATGGTGTCGTTCCATCAACGTCGGAGGAAGATGAAGGTAGGATACATTTTTTGTGGCATCTCCTCCTTTCTCACCCCAGTTGAAGAAGTGGAGGAAGGCGATCTTGTTCCTCGTGTTCTTCGCCAGAGAGGATAAAGAAATTTCCACCAATATTTTCTCTCCAAAGCTCTTAGAATATTTGCCAAGGCAAATGAAATAATATGCTTTTCCACAATTATAAACTTTACATCCATTTCAAATTAATTCAAAACTAGATTAATTAAGTGGTATTAATTAATCTAAATAGTTGTCACATTCATGAGAGGAGGGAAGTGGAGAGGCTCCACCATTAATGAGGGGATGTGTCAAAACTTAAGAGGGGTTAAAGGGAGTTGAGGGGCGGTGAAAGGGTTTGGGTTTGTGTGGTCCCCACAACACTAAATCATCTCAAGGGAGGTTATGTGGGGAGAGGTCCCCACCCCAACTCCCCATTGGAGGAAATAACCACCTCTTAAATAAAATTTTACAATACTACAATTTTATTTAATTTTCTACAAATTCGCAAATTATAACTTTCAACCCGCATAAAACACAAATGTGGTAAAGGTCCCATTAAGTGAATATCGGCGCTGCGAGTTCATCGGTGCCCTCGTATTTCTATTCCGAGCATCGGTTAAAAAGATAGAAAAATCGACATTTACATTTTTTGAATGTACCTAAACAAAACTACAAAAATTGATTCTGGGCACACTGGGCCTCAGAATCAGGCGCTGTCAGAAACTGCAGACTCATAATATTACAAATAATTTTAAAAAAAAATCCTTGAAATTTATAGGTCTTTAAATTACCCCCAGCTCAGGGATTTACATCCCCATAAAGCCACAACACACACTAGGGAAACAAATGGGGGTACTGAGCATGCATCTTAGCCTCATGCTCCCATGTGCTCTCCTAGAGGTTCCCGTGCTGCCAGGGAATGCGCACCAGAGAAATTTACTCTACACATAGGACCCACTCTTGTCGATCCTCTATTTCCACCAGGACCTCCGTTAAAGTCTCCCAATCATCTATGTCTAGCTCCCTGTGGTAGATGATGTGGGATGGGTCGTGCACGTATCTTCTCAGCTGAGATACGTGGAAGACGTCATGCACCCTGTGCAACTGAGGTGGAAGGTCCAAGCGGTAAGCCACCTCGCCTACTCTGCTGAGGACCCGGAATGGCCCGATGAAGAGCGGAGATAACTTGTTTCCCTGGAAAAATCTTTGTAGACCTCATCGAGGTAAGACATGTAGGAAGACGTGGTCGCCATCCTCAAACACCAGTGGTCTCCATCTCCTATCATCATAGGACTTATGTCTGCTCTGTGCAGTCTTCATCCACTCCTGGATGATCTGCACCTTCTTCTTCATATCTTGAACCATCTCTGGTCCTACAAGTGCTGATTCCCCTGGGTCTATCCAGCATAGAGGTGATCTGCAAGGTTGTCCTTGCAATTCCTCATATGGTTTCATCCCAATGATGGAGTGGTAGCTGTTGTTGTACGCAAACTCCACAAAGGGTAAGTGATCCTCCCAGCTGCGACCAAAGTCGAGAAAACATGCACGGAGCATTTCCTTGAGATTCTGAGTGGTCCTCTCAGTTTGACCATCCTTATGAGGATGAAAGGCGGTGATTAAGCGATGTTGTGTCCCAAAAGCCTCATGTAATCCCTTCCATAGCTGGGAAGTGAAACGAGCATCTCGATCGGAAGCGATAGTTGATGGGACACCATGAAGTCGTACAACCTCTTGAATGTAGAGGCATCCCAAGATCTCTATTGATCCCTTCTCTTTGATTGGTAGGAAGTGGGACAACTTGGTGAGTTGGTCTATGATCACCTAGATAGAGTTGTGTCCTATGGATTTATGTGGAAACCCCATCACAAAATCCATGGATATCCCATCCTACTTCCACTCTGGGACCACTAAGGGATATACCAAGCCTGCTGATACCTGGTGCTCTGCCTTCACTTACTGACAAGTGAGGCATCGTGAAATCAAATATACTACAGGCTTCTTCATACCTGGACACCAGTGCTGTCATATGAGGTCCTGGTACAACATCACTACTCCTGGATGTACCACTAGAGGGGATGTGTGAAACTCCCTTTACACCTCCTCCTGTAAAGCAACATGCACCATGGTACGTCCTCTGAAGAGGATGATGTTCTCTCCACCTTCAGAAAATCCATCAAGTGCTTGTCCTGTGGATATCTGAGCACGTCGCACCTCGCTGTCAACATCCCCATGTTGTGCCTCTCTTACCCGCTGTAGAAGTAGAGGAGTGACTGTGAGAGACTATAGAAAGGTTGCTCCATCTCTATCCACAAAGGATATCTGCAACGCGGCAAGCTGCTCTGTTGCCTCTCCTAGAAGCTGAATTTCAGATCTCTTACTAAGGGAATCTACTACAACGTTATCCTTCCCAGGAGTATAGACTATCTCAAAGTCATAGTCCTGGAGGAACTCGAGTCATCACCGCTGTATCAGGTTCAGGTCCTTCTGCGAGAAGATGTACCTAAGACTATGGTGGTCAGAGTAGACTGTAAAATGCTCGCCCATTAGTTAGTGCTGCCATATATTCAGGGTGAATACCATTGCTGCTATGGGTAGCATAGTTCTACTCATGATATCTCAACTGAAGTGAACCATACATGATCATTTCTCTCTCCTACATTAGGACACACCCAAGTTTGGTCCCTGATGCGTCGCAGTAAACTACATAACCTACACCCTCCTTTGGTATCCTCTAGATAGGCGCACTAGTCAACCACTTCCTCAGATTCTGAAAGCTCTGCTGGCATCTCTCTGACCACATGAAGGGTTTCCCCTTCTTCTTCAAAGCTGAAAGCAGTGATGCAACTATGGAGAAGTCTGGCACAAATCTTCAATAGTACCCAGCCAGACCCAGGAAACTCCGCACCTCCGTTACACTCCTGGGTGGCTCCCAAGAAAGTACTGCCTCGATCTTCGCTAGATCCACTACAACTCTAGCCTCTGAGATGATGTGTACTATAAAGTGAACCTCTCGAATCCAGAACTATCACTTCGAGATCTTACCAAAAAGTTGGTGCTCTCGGAGTGTGTCCAGTACTACCCGCAAATGGTAAGTGTGATCCTCCTCAGTAGTCGAGTAAATCAGTATGTCATCGATGAAGAATACAACAAATTGATCGATGTAAGGCTGGAAGATCCTATTCATGAGACTCATGAATATTTCTAAAGCGTTGGTTACGCCGAAGGGCATAACCAAGAACTCGTAGTTGCCATACCGACACCTGAAGGCCACCTTCTACACATCCCCCTCTCGAACTCTGAGCTGGTGATAGCCTGACTTGAGGTCTATCTTCGAGAACCATCATGCTCCCTAGAGCTGATCAAAGAGGTCTTCAATCCTCATGAGTTGGTACTTGTTCTTCACGGTCACCTGATTCAGGAACCGGTAGTCGACACATAGTCGTAAGCTCCCATACACCTTCTTGGCAAACAAAATCGGAGAAGCTCAGGGTGAAACACTGGGTCGGATAAATCCCTTCCCCTGCAAGTCCTCCAACTATAACCGCATCTCACAAAGCTTAGTGGGAGCCATCCGATATGCTGGAGTAGATATCGATGTTGTCATGCGGTACAGGTCTATTTATAAAGTCTAACTCTCTGCGAGGAGGTAGTCTTGGAATGTCATCAGGAAAACCATCCACATACTGATCCACCACAACAAGAAAACTCGGACTCCGCACATCAACCGCTCCGAGAATGATACTATCCAAATGATGAGTGATTGGTTGCCCTCTCCTCTACATAAGTCCATCCTGTGCTACAAAGTCTCTCTTCTCGCTAGTGAAGGTGAACCTAGTCCCATCCGTGCGGACACACCAAACTTTGCGCCTAATACAGTCAATATGAGCATGGACTGTAGATAACCAGTCCATACCCAAGAAGATGTCTTAAGGCCTCTATTTCGCTACAAGAAGATCCCAGCCGAAGCTCTCATCTCCTAGAGTAAGCTCACACTTCAGGCACTAGTGCGTAATCATCGAGTCTGCTCCTGTAGGAGTCTCTAGCCGTAAGTATTGAGCCAACGGCTCCGTTGGAATCTCCATGCTCCGAACAAGGGCAGCGTCAATAAAATAATGACTCACACCTCTGTATATAAGTATTGCAGTAAGGGTGGAGTAGACATAGATAGTACCTCGAATAATCTTAGGTGCACTGTGGTCATAAACCTCGACTGCCTGGAGTTGAGCCCGCCTGTGTCCGCTAGACCCCTATGGTCGGGGTGGACCTCCTGGTGGTGGTGGTGGTAGAGCCTCGAAATGTCTTCCATCACCTGATGCTCGTTCATATCCTCTGCCTCGTCCGCCTACTCCCAACAGACCACAACGGTCAAACCTATGCCTCTGCCTGTGAGGTCCCACTACTGTCTGTTGCTCGTCTGCATGGAGGGTCGGGCAGTCACGAGCCATGTGGCCCTGTCGGCAGCATGCATAGCAATGTATGCTCCTCGTATGGCTGGATATGTTTTGTGTGCCCCGCCCAACCAAACCTGTATCCTGAGGTCGTCCACCTGATTGCATGGTCCTCTTGGACCTCTACGTCAACTTTCTTCTATCGGCCACAGAAGACTCCACTATGTTTCGTCCTGCGGAAAGTCCCGGCGCTGGTGACTGCTCAATAATAAAACTCTCCACTAGAAGGGCTCTCCTCAGCACCCCCACTGACGCCGGGATGCTGAGGGGAATCATTGAATCCCTTTTTTCATGCCTGAGTCCCTACTCAAAGTTTCGGGCTCTAATGAACAGTTCTCGCACCATATCCGTGGAGTATCGTCAGAGGCCGGTGAACCTCGCTAAGTACTGAGCTACTATCATGCTTCCCTGCTACAGATGAAGTAACTCCTAAATCTGCACCACACGTATGGTGGATGGAACAAACTCCGAACGGAAGAGACTCTTAAAGTCCGTCCAGAGTAAATATGCCTCATCATGCACCTAAAACATCAGGCTCCACCATCTACCTATTGCTGGGTGTAGGAGACTCGCAGTAAGGATCACCATAAGGTCGGATGGTGTCCCTACCAATCTTAAAACTCTGACGATAGCCTCCATCTAATCTGTAGCTGCCTGTGGGTCCATATCTCCATGGAACCTAGGTGGAATCTATCGTTGGAACTCGTGTAACACACTCAGGCAGCGTGCACTCTCTGCTGCTGGGGATGGTGGTATATGTGGCCCAGCGGGTAGTGGTACCGCTCGTGCCTCCGCTGTGATGGGGTCCTACACTAAGGCCTCGTTGCTCGGTGGGCTACCATTTCGTACGTAGCTCAGAACCCTAGATGGCTCTCTTCATGCATCCATTCTAAAACAAACAGATGCACCACGGTCAAACATTATACCTGGTGAGATGACACAAAGTAATCACAATGAAAAATTTTCAAAGGAAACACACACTGAATCAGTGTTTTCGTGCACTGAGTCAGAAATCAAAGGTTAGGGTCCTGGTGTATGGATACGTTGGTCGCCGCACCAATACTGGACTCCCTAGACTGAAAACCACACTCAATACTCTTAACACTATTGCTTCACAGAAATAATGATCATAGTCCTGAGTTCTATGGTAGAACTAACTCCTCTGATACCAATTTGTCACGACCTGTCCTTGGGGCCCCTGCTGCGACTACCCCAATCCCTCCTTCCATTGCCCAGGGGTTGGCGACTAGCACCAAAGGAGTAAATCCCAATATTGGGAAGGCATTGCATTTATAAAAAGTAAACAAACACAATAGATTATGCAGCTGAAGTAAGTACTCAGTAAAACTGTATACAAAGGTAAGTGCTGAAAAGAAAGTGGCTGGAAATACAAGCCCAACAGTAAGTATAGTACAAATAAAAAGCTAGTACAACTGCAGTAAAGTAAAACAGCAACTACTGAGTCGTCGTCTGGGAATCCTACCTGAAGGGTGGGAATAGATGGACTCCTTAACACCTCGGGTCCGTCCATCCGCGTTGTGTACGTCTCGCCAAGTGTTCCACCTCCAGGTACCCTCCATCTCTACAAGTCTCTACCTCGATCAGTATTGTCCATCATCTGTATCCAACACAACGTAGTGCGGGCATATCCCATGCAGGGGTGAGTATACAATACTCAGTAGGGACCCTGAGACCCCCGAAGGTCTCCCATAATCCACGAAGGATAAACCACAGATGAGAGTTACAAACATGAAGTATCAACCAACCCTATATAGGTATATGCCCATACATATACCTAAGTTATCAATCTCTATTCGAATCCAACGCTCGAGCCCAAGCACAACCCAGTCCACACAGGAAGTAAGTCAACCACATCGATGATAATGATTGAAAGTCAAGACTCATCTCACACAAGTATACATCTTTTGTATAGCAACAGAGATGATCAGATGTAGTCACTAATTCATCTAAGCTGTCGGACCCACATAGGATACAAGACCAGCTAAGCTGTCAGACCCACATAGAATACAAGACCAACTACTTTGTCGGACCCACATAGGATACAATTACAGAGGTCAAACTGCCGGGCCCACACAGGATACAATAACAGTAGTCATTGATGTAAACTTCCGGACCCACACAGGATACAAGAATAATAATCATCGTTGTCAAACCCACGGAGGATTCCAGTACAGTAGTCGTCGCAGTCGCAACGAGCTCTATGGTTCCCACACACAGCATGCTCGATTCCAGGAGGGTCTTCTCCTCAAGACAAGGGGTCGATATATAAACTATCACGAAGTCCAGAGTTGATGTATCCGGAAGTTCCTTCTCATCAAAAGAAACCCAACGCGACAGACGACGCGTCAATCAGACGCCCGGTCTAAGAGTTATTGGCTTTTCCGTTCCAGGGGCCCGGTTGGAATTATGATCGTTCCAAACTCGGTTGTTTTCCAAAGTTGTCCAAAACTCACTTAGAGTATTTCAAAAGGAAAGCTTCATCGCGAGGGTCCCAGTGTCACAGATGGTGTGTCGATCGGATGCACGGTCAAGAAGTTATTCACATTTAAGCGAAACCGGCCCGACCCGTCAAGCCCAGGGGGGTGGCGGGTCGGCCCGTCCTGGCTCAACGGGTCCGACCTGGCTGGGGGGTCAGCTCGGCCAACTGGTCGAGCGGTGCGGGGGGGGGGGGGGGGGGGGCACGGACCCCTGGTTTCATGAAACGGCGGAGCCGGGCGGTGCCGCCCCTCCTACTTGGCCAGCCGTAGACGGCTGGTCTCCTTCAGAGCGAGCGGCCCGCATGGGTGGGCTATTGTTCCCCCACACACGGCACTAGCGGGTGTCGCGGATCCCTTTATCCTGGCCGGTAGGCAGTGGGTCGCAGTTCTCCGCAGCGCGACGCCAAAGGGGTTCCGCAGTTCTCTAGCCCGGCTGGCTAAAGTCGGTTGGTTCTTCTTCGGTCGAGCGGCCCAGCTGCGGGCCACGGTCTCCTCCACCTGTGTGGCACCCGGTGTCGCAGTCCTCTAACGGGATGATGCGAAGCCACCGTTGTCACTTCCACATTAGGTCGTCTCCTCCTCTTCCATCACAACCTCCATCACGAATAAAAACAAGGATCAACGGAGGGTCGTCGGATTGTGTTTGTTCAGCTCGCGCCCTCCGCTTTAGGTGATAGAAGATGGATAAAGACAAAACAAGGAATTCAATGAAGAACGAGGTACAAATTAATCACTTAAAATAATACAACCCCCCTACCTCGTATAAGACATTACACGTCGTCGATCCGTGGAAGACGAGCATCGCGGAGGTCGGGCGTCGCGGATGACGGTGTCGTTCCGTCAACGTTGGAGGAAGAGGAAGGTAGGTAGCATTCTTTGTCGTGTCACCTTCTTTCTCACCCCGGTCGAAGAAGTGGAGGAAGGCAATAGTGTTCCTCATGTTATTCGCTGAAGAGGATGAATAAAGTTCCACCGAGAGTTTCTGTCCAAAGATATTAGAATATTTTCCAAGGCAAATGAAATAATAGGCCTTTACAAAAATTATAAACTTTCCATCCATTTCAAATTAATTCAAAACTATATTAATTAAGTGGCAGTAATTATTCTCAAGAGTTGGCACATTCATGAGATGAGGGAGGTAGAGAGGCTCCACCATTAATGAGGGGAGATTTCAAAACTTAAGAGGAGTTAAAGGGAGTTGAGGGGAGGTGAAAGAGTTTGGGTTTGTGTGGGCCCCACCACACTTAATCCTCTCAAGGGAGGTTATGTGGGGTGTGGTCCCTACCCCAACTCCCCTTTGGAAGAAACAACCACCTCTTAAATAAAATTGTACAATACAAATATTTTATTTAATTTTCTACGAATTCCCAAATTATAACTTTCAACCCGCATAAAACGCAACTGCAGTAAAGGTCCCCTTAAGTGAATATCAGTGCTGCGAGTTCATCGGTGCCCTCATATTTCTATTCCGAGCACCAGTTCAAAAGATAGAAAAAACTGCACATACGTTTACTGAACGTACCTAAACAAACCTTCATAAATTGATTCTGGGCACACCGGGCCTCAGAATCAGGCACCGTTAGAAACTGCTGACTCGTAATATTCCAAAGAATTTAAGAAGCAATTTTCCTTGAAATTTTTGGGTCTTTACAATCATCAGCATCATATTTATATTTTTATTCAAAAATAGAAATAAATAAATACGCTCAGGTTCCAAGAATAAAGAGAGAGAAAACACAACTACGGGGGTCTAAAATGGTGAAGACTAAGAGTGTCCCCTTTAATGCTATTATTCCCCATCAGCTTCAAAGTGTCAGGATTATGGAAAACCATGCTCTCCAAGCCATTATTATCAAGAGAGGATAGTTAATCCATAGCCCCATTCCCCCCCTTCCACATATGAGACACTTTGGTGTTATTACCCATGTATCCATGACATTTGGAAATAATGTATTCAATAGACCACGGTGTGACACCCATCCCTTGAATCGTGTTGTAAACTAGCTTTGGGTATGTTTCCACTTCCATGTGGTCCAACCATAATGATATTAATTATTAAATATTTAAATGAAATTGATCAAATAAATGACTTTGTAAATGGTATAAAATTCACTTAATAAAATAACATATGTTCTATTTTAAACTATTAAATTGTGAATTTTTATTAAATCTAACACTTTTTAGGAATTATGTCAATAAAATTTATTTTTGGGATTCAATTAATAAATAAATAAATAAAATCACTTAATTATATCCATGTAAAGGTTAAGTAATGATACGAGATCATAGTACAATAATTCCTAGATAAATGGAAATATTTTATTGAAAAACATTATTTCATTTATTCAAAAACTAATTTCTATTATTTTGAGTATTAAACTGACAGAATAGTATTTTTTATACAAATATAAAAATTAATTTTCATTCATACATTGATTATAAATTGGTTATAAATGATGATTAAATCATTTTATGGGAAAAAATAATATATTTTTCAAAAAAGTTTTTTTATTGTGCACTACATATTTTTATCTTTATAAATTGTACTAATCACTTCTAATTAATGATTTTAATAAAATATATATTATATCCAATAAAATAAATTAATATTAATCTAATAGTTTTCACTGGGAAAGGAATGATAGTAAAATTATTTTTATAATTAAAGATATATTTTTTTAAGATGGTTTTCACACATTTTGTACATAGATATTATAATTAATTCCTCAAATATTTAGAAATTGAATATGATAAAATTATTTCCATATTTTTACTCATGATTTCAAAAAAAAATTATAAGTTCAATTTCATTTTTTTTCATAAAAAAATCTACCTATGTAAATATTTAGTCACTATGGTTAAGGTTAAATGTGGTAAATAGTTGAACTAAGTGATAAGAGCATGAATATCACTAAAACTTATCTAAATTTTTTTGGATGGGTGTAGTTATACCCTACCATATCATATATTAAAAAATCTATTTTTTGTTAATTTCCTTTGAAAATAATATTTATAATATTTTAAAATTATTAATAATTACAATGGTGCCCCTCCTCTCACTTATAAAACGGAACATTATCTGCCCACTTCTTCACTCACATTGAGAAAATTATATAAAATAAAATATATCCAAATCACTTTAAAACACCCTTATCAATGATATATTAGTTCGTGTCTCACAAAAATAATAGCACGATAAGTCTTAAGGGGATATCAAAAGTAGGATACCCCAAGGAAGATGTAATAGACTTAATCGTGTTATTTCAACTTTATTTATTATTCCACCTCCTTTGAAAATATTATTTCAATACTAATATGAATAAATCATTATTATAAATATTCTTAAATTTTATTATTTTTATAGAATAATTATTATATACCTCAATTCCATCTAATGGAAAATGAAACGCCCCTCATGAGTATATACGGACTATCACCTCCATGAAACGATGTATTTCATTTTTTATAACCTCCTATCATGTATGATTATATAGATTAATTTAATAAATATATATTATATTTATAATATAATTATAATTATTTATAGATAAATTATTAATTTCCTTCTTTTATTTCCATCCATTTAAAAATGAAAACATCGCATGTGTGTACATGCGGACTACCACATCCATGAAGCGATATAATATAATATTCATTAATAACTTACACGATTGGTTATAAAAGTGTATATAATAAATAAATAAAATATGTGAGAAATCAATAATATTCTATATCTATGAACAAGTTACACTTTTAGGAACTATCAAATTGAAAGATACATGGAAAACAGAACATTTAACACCCGAATATATATTTTAATGAAGAATTGTTAATGAATAAATCATTTGAAATTATAGGGGAATGATATATAGTGAGATAAGTATGAATATTTTTATTTTATAGATTTATAATAAATCTAAATATATTATAGATTATTTTAGAGAAAAAATTAAGTAAGTCAATACTTAACATCAGGGCTTATGTTATAATATCCTTTTTATCAGGATTTTGTATGTTTCAATTTTCATTCATAAAAATTGTATATTATTTATCTTATAAACCCATCTATTTTATTCCTATGTAGTTATTTACAATGGTTTCATCTTTTCCTTCCACCCCCCCCCCTCTTTGGTACTCAAAATTTTTGAAAGAATGTTTTTGAGAATAGCCTACCTTATTTCTTCTTTTAGGATTGGAATCTTTTTCCCCCACATCTAGGTTCTTTATTTATTTTCAAGAATATAATTCTCTATACTATAATTATTTTTTTAGTTCATTTTCAAATACATTTAACTTTTCAAATAGTTTTAAAAAATAATCTTTTAAACATTTTCTTTATGGGAAATTTTTGACTTTATTTATAAAGGTGTGAAAAGAATGTTTTTTTAATTTTTACTGCTTGGACACTTTCCCCACCATCATGAACATTATTCTTTATAAATATTAATTTAAAATTTTCAATGGGTTTTAAAAGAGAAAAGATATTCCCAATTTTTTAATTTTTTATTTTTAAAATTTACGAATAGAAAAGTGTTTTTCTCTTATTTTTTCTTAGTATATTTATATTGATTTTATAAAAGTATTTTTTGTCTATATAAACATCCTTTAAGGAATATTATGCTTCACTGGGGATATTATTCATAATAACCATGACTCCAGTAGTTAATATCTAGTAGTTAATTTATTATATTTTCATATATGAAAGGGGTGAAATCCCAAAGGATTGGTCATTTTAGTTGTTTTTGAGAACCAGATACATATATGATACCCATTTTACACTGGGAATAGAATATAAAACATAGTATTGGAGACCATTAATCATCCTTGAAGTTAGTAAAATAATTATTCTTAATATCCTATAGAAAGAAAACAAAATAAGTTTGATTTAAAAATATCAATGAGGGTTATGTACAGTGGAAGCTATCATAGATCAATAAGGAATCATCAACACAGTAAGGTAAATAACTGAACACGCGTGTCGTCTAATTAATAACATGAAAAAAATGCATACATGGATAATTTCAAAGAAATAATCTCACGGATAATAATAACTGAATTATTATTGAAGGAAAATACTTAATTTTTGATGTCAAGATCTCAGAAATAATGATATTTATATTGTCAAGACCTTTCACAAGACAGTTTAAAACTACAGGTAAAAACCCATTTAATTTGGCCAATTGATTTATCACATAAGACCTACTAATGCATCAAGGGGATATATAATTCTAATCCCCACCCATCAATTCATGTATAAATCATTATTCACATATCTAATGATTAATTTAATTCAAGAACAATATTACTTATCAAAAAATATAAATATTTATTAAAAAATGAGGATTTATCAATATTTCCCTAGCTAATAAAATAAATTTCAAATTAAAAACTATATGTATAAATGATACATATTTTAATCAATTAGAATTTCCATGATAAGTAGTATGGATATTTAAGGGAAATGAAATTTACAATGATTATAAGAATATGAATGATTCAAATGAAAGTTAATGACCGCAAAATGAATAAAAAAGTGAATGTTAATACTTTCAATGGTAAAACTGATAATAAACCATCCAACTAAATAATAGGTATGGTATCATTAAAAAAATAAACTATTTAAATATAACTAAAATATAGTTTTTTTTCATTGATGAATAGAAATACCATAAAATGACCATTAAAACCATCTTTGAGGAATATATCATTTTCATTGTAAAAAACACTTCTAAAATCAAAACATTTCTAAAATATTAGGGAAAACATTTTTTTTTGAAAATAATCATAGAAAAATGTGAATTAATATTCAAATTATTGACTATACAATAGGTTGAAATGTTTTTTCGTTATGAGCATGTTAAAAAAATATTCATTTCACATTATTCTAAGAAAAGTAAAAAATAAACTTTTTTGAAAAGTAGTAGGAATATTCCTTTTAAAAAAAATTTAAAATGGAAATCATTGGTGAAAACATATTTATTAATTCATCTAGATAATGTTAAAATCATTTTCTAATTTTTTTTAGAAAACATGGATATGTAAGGAAAATGATTTTTTACTAAAGAGTGAAATAAAGTCGAATTTTCTTGAAAACATTTTCTCAATACTTTTAAGTACCAAAGAGATAAAAATGGTTATATTACATGAAAACATCACAAATAACTAGAGGAGAATAAATATATTAGGTTAAATATGAAAATATCAAATATTTCTCCCAATGGAGACTTAAACATAAACAATCATGTATATCAATGTGATTGTGAAATAAACCATTACCACTCTGGTAAATTTTGATTCACAGCCCCCATTAAAGAAATAAAATAAAATTAAATATTCAGTACCATGAATATAAAGATATTAATAATATAACATATCTAATGGGTAGTATATACAACTCATAAAAAAATATAGCTGTAAAATATAACATATGTCCCAAAGAAGAAAATTTGAGATAAGAAACCATTATAATGGTCATAACATTGAAGCAATGATTAATAAATGAATTTATTATGTGTATAAAATGTAAATAAACATAACCCAAGTTGAAATAAAATATAAAATAATCAAAAAAATAAATATATAATCTTAGAATATCAAATTCAATAAAGAATTAATATAACCCAATGAAAAGAAATTGAGTTATAAAATTCCTTGCCACTTGGTGAATTTCAATTCAAATCCATTTGGATGTAATAATAAAAATTTAAATATAAAAAACCATTAAATATAATTAATTCATGATATTTCATTTTAAATGGGAAGTGTATACACCATATAAAAAAATAGGTGCATAAAATTAAAATATGCCTCAATAAATAGAAATTGAGATAAAGTCCCTTACCTCTAATTTCCATTTTGTTGAAAATTATATAAGATCTTGAATAATGGTTTTATACATTTATTTATTTAGAAAAACAACATTTATATTTATAATATCATATATGTTCTTATTATAACATCACATCACCCATTTGTTAATAATATTTTATTATTTCCGCAGTTTTGGGTGTTAACTACTTCATTTTCTCATGCATGTTTTGTTATGGAAGTTCCTTTTTTTGTCCATGGAAAATAGTTACATATTATACATAATGATAATAAAGTTATAAATACTGTATTTAATCCTTATATACCTTTTTATAATCATTACTGATAGTTCGACATGGAAAATGAATCACATTGCTTCATAGAGATGGTAGGTTGTACATACCCAAGAGAATTAATATCATTACCTTAACTGGTGAAAGGGTAATAAATTGAACGATATATTTATTTTATCATATCACATGTATTAATTATTTTAATCATCATGACTTTACACTTGATTTAGTGATATAAAACAAATTACATTGGTTCGCGAGGCGATAGTCCCCCTCACACACAAGCGATTGCTTTATTTCCCATTTTATGGAGGATGAGATGAATAAATATAATTACATAAAAATAAAAACATCTCATTATATTTGAGATAATTGTGATATTATGTTGTAATTTTTAAGACATAAATTATAGTGTAAATTGAAGGCATAAAAATGAAGGAGCTTAGTGAAATCAATTACCTTCACTTTAAAGAAACTTCTTTTATATGTCTTCTTAAGGACCCTAGGGTTTTTATTAAAAACCTATAAAATGTGTCTGAGAATTATGGGGGATATTTTTTCAGTATTAGTTTGATCCAAACGACATGAGTGGTGTTAAAAATGAGTGGAGCGAGTGCCCTTTTGTAATTGAAAAGGAGTGGTGTTTTGGTAAATACCGAGAACTATAAAATAATGGGAAGTCACTCTCACCCCAAGTGCCTAAAAATTTATAAATAATGTATTTGATAGAGTTTAAGGTCTTGTAACACCTCCAAAACATTAAAATATACATGTTATTCCTTATCCTCTAAGTTTACTTATTTTATATTTTATTTTTCACCACAATAATTAGTTTTCTTAACCTAGGTAATTAATCATTTAATAAAAAAAATAAAATAAAAATTATTACATAATATAATCTTAATTATTATAAATAATAAATAAAATTTATAATATAAAAAAATTTATATTTGTGGAAAATTTATTTTAACACAAGCACAAGTAACGTGCAAAACCTCTTTTTGACCATAATCATGATGAAGAAATTTAATTGTCTTTACTAATCATTATGAAAAAAAATTATGTTGAAATTACAAAATAATATTTATTATTATGATTAAAAATATTTAATCCATTTTATCAAATTAAATCCATATAATGTTCAAATTTAAATTAAAAATAACCCATACATTAAGTCAAAAAACAAATTTTCCAGAAATCAATTTTTAAGCATAAGATGATCTTATATTAACAGTATGACAAGTGATCATCATGATATGTATTTAAATTAATTTAGTTATAATTATATAATATATAAATTTAATTCAAATAATTTCTTATTATTTTTTATTTTAATTAATTAAAATGGAGAAGCATTCTGCGTTTAAAAACAATTTTCACAAAAAAAAAATTAAGAATAAAAATAAACTTATACCAAAATCATTTATAAAGATGATTAAAATGTAATTAATTAAATTAAATATAAAAAAATAATACATTTTTTAATTTTAAATGAAATTAAAATCAAAATTAGATGTTTAAATTCCCTTATTTATTCAAAATAAATTTTAGTTTTACAAAAAAACTCTACTTTTTCACTATTCACTAAAAATCACTACTTTTAGAAAAAACCCAAAATTTCTCCCTAATATAATTATAATATGATTATTTAAAAATTTATATTATTTTTATAAAATAAAATTTATAAAAGTGGTATTAATTTTAATTCCCAAACATAAAATGTAAAATAATACCATTATTAAAGAAAATGTGTTTTGAAACATAAAATGACTTTACTAAAAAATTGATTGATTTTTTTCTAATAATTTATCAATAAATTTGTATTTATTTATAACTATATATATGTATATTTAATAATTTATTTAATATTATTCACATATAACAATTACATGACATGGTTTTAATAGTCATATTTAAATAATATATTTCAAGGGTGGTTTAAGATCTGTGTTTCATGTCATATATGCAATTGAACACAATGTTATTATTTTAAAATCTAAGGACGTAAAATTTTCGCCACATTCAATAAATATATCCTCACAATTTGTACTCTTTCTCAAAATCAAGGGTTTGAAATTTGAAAATATCATTTTTGTAAACCCACATCATAAAAAAATGTTAATAAAACTTTCTCTTCAAAGAGGGAAAGGGAAATGTGAAGGTCAATTGGAATAAAAAATAACTAGTTTTTCAAGTATGAGAACATTTTTGGGAAATAAAAATATCAACTTGGAATAAAATATAAAATAATTTTGGATTTTATAGAGATCATTGATCATATTAACGTTAATGATCAAGATAAGGTCAATGACCACAAAACCATAAATTTTTGATGAGTTAAATGACCATTGACACATCGGATATGAAGGTAATAGAATAATGTTTTTCAATATCCATTTCCTAAATTTTATGAAGTATTTTATAGTCTAAGAACATGAGTAAATATACATACTTGATATCTATCTATTTTATAAGCACAATTTCATCGTTTGATTTTTCTTCTATCAATTTCTACTTCATCTATTACTATAAGGAATGAATATACAATATGATTTTATATACCTAAATCACTAAAATTATCTTTTAATAGATCATTAGATCTATAAAAGAGTGACCGATCTTTCCATATATCTCTAAATATTTACCGAAACCAAAATTATTAGAACATGTTATCGATTATAATACGTCAATCTCTAAAACCTCAATAGTAACACCAAAAATTGAACGTAATTTATTCTATAAGTATATATCAGTCAAATAATTTAAGTAGACAATATCATAATAACCAGCCAATCATATAGTCCAGTGGTAGGTGATCAACATTTTTCACCCTTCGGTTGTGGGTTCAAGCCCTATGGCCTAACCGGATGTGATGGTTTTTCAACCAGCATGTGGGTTTTATATTTTCTAAAATCATATCAATGCAATTCCTATGATGTTTCCAAATTTTAATGATCCATAATTTCCACGACATAGAAAATAAGATAAACCTTAATGTTTCCCATATATTTAATAGTATTTCCATAAAATGTAAAGGAATTCTTCTTTAAATTACTTTTTCACTAAAATATATACTAAACAAATGGGTTTTATTTCTATAAATGTCACCAAAAATAATCTAAATATTGATAAACTCCCCATTACATAAAAAATTAAAATGTATGTTTAATACCTTGACCTTATGATCAACCTTAAACTCATAGACCCATGATGGTATCTATAATTCTTGATCTAGTCTTAGATGAAGACATATAAGATTAAAAAAATTAACACAACACTTAGATATTTCATGATTATTATAACAAAAATACAATTGATAAAAAATAATTATAAAATATAATTATTGAGTCCAATTACATATATACATCAACACTTTTACTTAGAAAAATTTCCTTCCTTGTTTTGAGAGTTAACCTTTAAAAGAAGTCATTTACTTGAATAATTAATAGGTTCCCCACATTCAAGACAATGAACTATAAATTGATCTCTAGGATGAAATTTATTTCTCTCTATTGAACTACTTAATTTTCCTTTACAATTCATCTCTCGATGCTCTTATTTTCCACACATAAAATATTTTTATATTCCTTTGAGACATTCTCCATGGTCTCTCTTTCTACATTTTTAACATAAAATTATTCAATCCTTCTTTCCTCTATGGTCTCCAGCACTCTAGATATTAGAGGACACCATACATATCTTCTTTGGTGAGTCAAAGAGTTAGTTAAGGTATAGGTTATTAATCATATTTTGGGATAACTGATTGTGAATAACCATGATATCTTTCTCTATATCCATCATCCCATTTTTTGCTCATAATCACTAAATTTTCCATTATATTCTATGTTAACTTGATTCCTTTAGGTTCCATCCATTGACTAAAACCAAAAATCATATTGTGAGAAATAATAATCATAGTTAATAATCATGTAATAATTTATAGGATTTCTAAATAATAACACTTTCTTTTCAATCTAGAACACCTTATATTTAACCTAGTTCATTCATTCTCATTGTATATTCTAATTCTTCATAATTATAAATAAATAAAATGTGAAATATCTAAAGAATATACCCTAGTAGTGTCAAAATAGGCGTGTAGTAAGGCCCATTTTCATTCATCAAGTGAAAATAGAGTCAAATCCCAATACACCCTTTTTATAGTTATCACCCCAAGGTATAACTATGTTATAACCACATACAAAAGTATATCTATGAAGAGATGTATGTCTAGTAAAAATCACAAAATCTCTACCTTACCAAAACTTTAGAATGTTATTCTATACTTATCCTCAAAGTATATCATGGGGTTATATTTTCTAACCTATATTTTCCTTAATCTAGTTCCTAAGGTTTCTGCTAAAATTAGAAAATACCAAATGTAACAAACCCAAATCTAGTAACCTTTAGATAGTGGTTACTTTATAACATTGAACTATATACAAGGGGTAAAATCTTGAAGATTCAATCAGTTTAGTAGTTTTAGAGAACCAAAAACATACATCATGCCCATTTTATATTGGGAATATAATATAAAAAAGTATAAAAAAACATTTGGCATCCTTTAACTGATTCAAAAAAAATTTCTTCATGTCCTGTGGAAAGAAAATAAAATAAGGGTGAGCTGAAATTCTTAGTAATTTTTATGTATAGTGGAAACTATCATGAATCAATATGGAATAATCAATATTGAAAGTTATATAAAAAAACATATTAAATTTAATTAAAAACTTGTGAACTAAATAATCCATGGATAAACTTAATGTAATAATCTCATAGATAATAATAACTTATTTCTCAATTAATAAAAATGCTTAATATCTTATGTCACGATCTTAGATATCATGATATCTATACTTTCAAGACATTTCACAAGATAGTTTAAAACTATAGTTTAAACCCATTTAAATTTTCTAAATGAATTGTCTAATTAGACCTGTTGATGCATCAACGAGGTATATAATTGTGGGCCCCACCTATTACTACATTTCCAAAACATTCAGCATATATCGAATGATTGATTTAATTTATGAACAATATTCCTTATCAACAAATATCTTTATTTAGTAAATAATAAATATTTATCAATATTTTCTCAATTTATCAAATAACATTAAAAATAAAAAAAATTGTAAAAATGATACATAGATTGACCAATTAGCACATCCATGATAAATAATAATGACTTTTAAAGTAAATTTAATGTTTGATGGTTATAACAAAGTGAATGTTTCAAAGGAATGTTAATAACTAAAAAATGATTCAATAAGCTGAATGTCAATAATTTTATTCCTCAAACTGATCATAAACCATCCATAGAGATATCAAGGATGGTATAATTAAAAAATACCCAAGTTGAGTATAAATAAAATAAAGGTTTTTTATAAATTATGAAGAGAAAACCATAAAATGGTCATTAAAATATTTATGAGGAAAATATTCTTTCAACACTGAGAATCATTTTTAAAAAATAAAAATTTAAATAATATTAGGGAAAAAATAATTTTAAAAGGAGTCATGGAAAATTTTTAATAAATATTTAAATAAATTAGTGGTGATGATAGAATAATGTTTTTTCATGTTGAGTACATTAAAACAAATATTCCTTTCACATTTTAGTAAGAAAAGTCAAAAAAAGTATATTGTTTGAAAAATTACATGAATATTCCTTCAAAAACATTATTTAAAATAAAAAATCATGGGTAAAAATTTATTTAATAAATCATCTAAATAATGTTGAAAAAATTGGAAAATATTTATAGAAAACATGGATATAAAAGAAAAAGGGTATTTAATCGAAGAGTGAAACAAATTTGAATTTTATTGAAAATAATTTATCAATAATTTTAAGTAGAAAATTATGGAAAATAATTATATTACTTGAAAACATAATTAATAACTATAGGATAATAAAATAGGTTAGTTTTAATATAGAAATATTGAATATTTCTCCCAATGAATACTTAAACATAAACAATCCTGAATAATGTTGAGATTGTGAAATGAACCCTTAACACTTTGGTAAATATTGAATCATAAACCCCCTGAAAGAAAGAAATTTAAATGAAAAATTTAAAAAATGAATATAAATATATTCATGATATATCATATCAAAGGTTCAATAGTTACACCTCATAAAATAATATAGGTTTAAAAATTACATATGTCCCAAAGATGACAATTTATGATAAACAACCCTTACAATGATCGTAACATTGAAGTGGTAATTAGTCAATGAATTTATTATGTGTATTAAATTAAAATACACATAAAAATTTGGATATAAAAAATAAAATAATGAAAATAAATTACATGCATAATCTTATAATATTAAAGACAGTGAATATGTAAAATAACCCAATGAAGAGAAAAATATTTATGAAATTCCTTACTACTTGGTACCTTTCAATTAATATACCCTTGGATGAAAAAAAAATTAAAATTTAAACATCAAATACCATAAAATTTGAAGTATTAATGATATTACATATAAAAGGGGTATTTTATACACTATATAATATAAATTATGTTCATAATATTAAAATATGCCTCAATAAAGGGAAATTCAGGCGAATTTTCTTACCTCATGTTTCCCTTTAGTTGAACATGATTTAACCTCCTGTATAACAGTTTTATACATGTTAATTATTTCTTCCATAACTATATTAATATTTATAATATCATATATTATCTTATTATAACATCTTATCACCAATTTGTTAATTAAAATCTACTATTTCCACTCTTTCAGGTGTTAATAACTTCATTTTCTCATGCTTGTTTCATCATGGAAGTTCTGGTTCTTATGAATGGGATATATATATACATAATATAATGAGATATATTAATGTTATAAGTATCATATTTATTCACAATATCATTTTTTATAATCCTTATTTATATTTTTACATGGAAAATGAATCGCATCACTTCATAGAGACGATAGGATGTGCGTACACACGAGCAATGATATCATTCTCTTAGTGGATGAAATGGTAAGTAAGTAGATTATATATTAATTTTTTATAATAATTATAATATCATTTTTATTATATATATTCATTATTTCTATCATTATCACTATTCATGTGGGTCAGTGATAGAAAAAAATTTACACTGGTTCGGGAGGTGGTACTATGTCGTACACCCAAGTGATGGATTTGTTTCCCATTTAATGAAGTAAGATATGGATAATTATTATTCCATAAGAATAATAAAATATAATTATATATATATATATTATAGTTTAATTTTTAAGAAAAAATTGAAGGTGGAAAAATAATATGTAAAATGAAGGAGCATAGTGAAAACAATTACCTTATTTTAAAAGAAACATCCTTTGGATCTCTTATTAAGGACCCTAGGGTTGGACTTTTGGGAATAATAGTACCTATATAATTTCTCTAATTATTTTTGGGAAATATTTTTTCATGGTTTGGTTGAGACAAATGGATTCAGAGGTGTGAAGAAATGAGGGTAGGGAGTTCCCTTTTATAATTGAGGAGATGGGGCATTTTTGTAAATACCCAAAACTATTCAATAATGGGAAGTCACTATCACCCCATGTTCCACCAAAACTAACAAATAACGGATTTTATATATTTAAATGTTAATATATTCTTAAATAACTGAAAAACAAACTTTTTTAAGCAATTTATTCCTTATCATCTAAGTTCACTAACTTTTAACATTTTATTTTTCACCACGATAATTGGTTTTTTTAACCTAGATAATTAAAAATTTAGTATAAAATAAAATTATCCTTTTTATATAATGTTTACCTAATTATTATAAATTTGAAATAAATTTTGTCAAATTTAAATTATATGTGTCTTGAAAATTAGTTTTAATACAAGCACATGGAGCCTGGAAACCCTCGTTTTAACATTAATCGAGGTAAATAAATATATCTATCTTTAATAATAATTATTAACAAAAACTAAGTATAGATTATTACATAATATTTATTTTTATGGTTAAAAATATTTAATCTATTTTATCAAATTAAATTCATAGAATTGGAAAATTTTAATTTAAAAATAAACTCTAAAATCATTTAGAAAAACAGTTTTTCAATTAATGCATTTTCCAAGAATATTATGATATTATGTTAATTATATTACATGTAATTATAGTGATATGTATTTAAATTAATATATTTATATATATAATTTATAAATTTATTTTAAATCCTTCCTTATTATTGGTTATTTAAATTAATTAAAATAGATAAACATTACACATTTAAAAATAGTCATCATAAAATTGTGTGTTTAAAACTAAAAATAAACTCAGTCCAAAATTAGTTATAATGATGATTCAAATGTGATTAATTATTTTAAATATAAATAAATAAATTTTTATAATTTTTAATCAAATTCAAAGCATAATGATACTTCTAAATTACTTAATTTATTGAGAAGAAATGACATTTTTATAAAAAAAATTATTTTTTCACTACCCACTGAAAAATCACCCATTTTAGAAAAATACCAATAAATTTACCAAAATATAATTATGATATATTAATTTAGAAAATTATATTAGTTTTATAAAATACATTTTATAAAATTTTTATTAATTTTAATTCCCAAACATAAAATCTAAAATGAAACTATTTTTGAAAGAAAATGTATTTTAAAACATCAAATGAATTTACTAAAGAATTGAATGGTTATTTACTAATAATTTATCAATAAATTTTAATTTATTATGAACTATATATATATATATATATATATTTCATAATTCGGTTAATCTTACTCGTACCCTTCAATTCAGTGGCTAGGTTATAATGATTGTATTTAAATGATATATTTCATGGGTCATTTAAGGTCGGAGTTTTGTGTCGTATAAGCAATTGAAAACAATGTTCTATTATAATATTAGGGTTTTAAATTCTATAATGATATCATCCAATTTAATATTATACATGTATTATAATTTTTATGTTCTAAGGATGTATTTATGACACTCATTTCTTTCCTATATCTTAATTAATCTATGATGAGATGATGAATGTTTTTATGATCATGTGGAAAACATATGTATAGTTTTCATTATGTGGTGGGTGGGAGAATTAATATATGTCCCTCTAATTCATTTATTAATTCCAGATCTATTATGAGATAATATTAAATTTAATTGGTAATGAAGTCAATACACTATGGAACTATGTCAACTATGTTCGTGGGAATGGGGAATGAACCCAATCTATTATAGGAATCTTTCCACTATGTTATGATGGACTTGTAAGTTATCCTAGACTAAGGAAATTATTTCCTATACTTATGTTTATGAAAAAAAAATTATGTGTTATGATTATGATATACTCTCATGGATCATTATTGATTATTTAAGATTTTACACTCTTATGAATCATGCATTTTATTATGAAAAGGCCTTATATCATGAATCTTGATTCATGCTCTATGATTTATTAAGTATTTTTTTATAAGTTGTGATCAAGTTATCATACCCCAATTATTATATTATTCTCACTTAGGATATCCTATTTCTATCTCCTTCATTTACCCCTAATGAGCATTTGATCTCACCTTTTCTTATGCTTCTATTTTTTCAGCTTGTGAAGAAAGATATTAAGTAAGATGTGTTTAGAGTGGTACAATGTGTGAATAATAATATTGGGAGATAATTAATATTGTTCATAAATATTTTTATTATGTATCTAGTCTCTAAATACATTAAACCTTTATGGTTATTATATGTGAATTATTTTTTTTATGTAATAATTTTTCATCAAAAATGACGGAATTTGTTTATATATTTTTCTTGGGTCACCTCAGTTGGTATCAAATAAAGGTTAAGTTATTTATGGGTACTTGGATTATAAAAATATAGTGATAATCATAGGGATAAGTCTAACTATAATAAGTTTCCTAAAATGTTTGTAGATTATAGAGTTTCTGGTTTCCTAATAGTGACATCCCTATCTAGATAAAAACAAGTGGATGTAGGCTCTGGTAGAGATAGAGTTAAGGGTAATAACCCTAAAAATGATTGGTTGGGTATTATCTCAATCTTCACTCTGTGTATGAAATATAGGCCTAACTACAAACATGTTTTGACACTCTCAAATGATATTATTGGGTTAATTAACTTTTTCATTATAAATTTTTATGATGGGTATCTAGATCAAATTGTTGGGAAGAAACTTAACCTTGAAGATATTCCTTTTGTGAGGGAAAATATTTATGAATTTCCTAAATATTTTTCTAGTATTCCCTCAAATTGTGAAGTTGAGTTTTCAATAGAACCCATACATGGTGCTACACAAATTTCAAAGAATCCGTATAGAATGGATCCTATTGAATTATATGAATTGTATAATAAACTCTAGGAGAATAATGAAAAAGGATTCATATTCCCTAGTGTATCTCCAAGGGTTGAACCAATTCATTTTTTAAGAATAAATTTGGGTCCATAAATATTTTTATTGATTACTGGGAACTTAAAAAGATAAAAATCTAGAGCAAGTACCCTCGACCCTGAAACAATAAGTTGTTTAATCAATTACTAGGGGTTAAATACTTTTCCAATATTAATCATCAGTTTAGGTATCATTGGTTACGGATTATAAGGGAGGATATACCTAGGAAAAACTTTTGTATAAGGTATGGACACTATGAATTTATAGTGATTCCATTAAGACTTACCAATATTCCCATTATCTTCCTGGATCTAAATAATAGAGACTTTAATTTTTAACTCAATCAATTTGTGGAAGTATTTATAGATGATATTATTATATATTTGAAGGGAATGGAGGATCATGAATATCAACTAAGTATTGTGTTGAAGACCTTGATGAATTAAAAACTATATTACAAATTTTATCAAATGTAAATTTTAAGTACATAAATTATCATTCTTGATTCATGTATTCACAAGTGAGGGTATATATGTGGATCTGTCTAAGATGGATATTATTGAGAAATGGACCAGACCAACCATTATGTCTGATATCCATAGATTTCTTTTATTGTATGAATTCAATTTATTTTTTGAGATAAATTTCTCAAATATTTCAAACACACTAAAAAGTTTCTTCAAAAGGGAGTAAAGTTCCTTTGGATTAATTAAATTGAAGAAAATTTAAAAGTTCTTAATAGAAGGTTATTTATTATACCTGTACTTACACTATAATTAAGTAGATAATGGTTTTTGATATGCATTAATGCATAAAAGAATAGTTTGGGATGTTTCATCATGATAAATTACATGGTGGTGGTGTATGAATCATGCCAATTAAAGATTCATGGTAAAAATTACCCCTTAAATGATTCAGATCTTTAATGGGTAATTTTTTCATTGAAAATATATAGGCATTTTGTTTATGGTCAAAAATATGACATATATATATACTAATAATAAAATATTAAAGTATATATTCACACAAAAGTAGTTGAATATGCACTAAATAAGACAGTTTTAGTTGGTAAAATAATATTTTTTTCTCAAAAAATTAACACTTTTTGAAGGAAAACAAGGTTTCTAATGTTGTGACATCTTGAACCGGGTAAGAATAAAAGGTTCACCAAGCCCGATTATCCACATGGCCTCAAGCATGCCTCCCAAAACACCAGAGGATTCCGAATATCAGTGAGAGCCTAGGGTGTTTCTATGGGGAGATTGTGCCCTCATAACTAGAGTGGAGCATAGTGGACAAGTAATAACAGATAAGTAGAAGAATCATAAAATAAAATAATTACTCATCATAAGTAGATAAAAACATCAAAGAAATATATGAAAATCAAAAACTAGAAACTGAATCATATAAAAAATTATAATGATACATGTCATGTATCTACAAAACTGGAAAAAATATATACATGGAATCATGAAATACTTACTATAAAAAATAATCCAAAGGAATCCAAAAACTATCCAAAATTTATGAGCGCTTACCTAGTCATCTTCTACCAAGCTCCATCCAAATTCAAGAAATTGAGATCAGATGTACAAAGTGGGATGATTCCCCTTATCAACACCCACATACATATAATCTACCTAGGTACCATCGGTGGCCTGAATACAGTGTGAGATAATTATCAGTAGGCCACTACCAACAGATTATATAAAATCTAGTCTATTTATATAATTAAAATAGTGTGAATGTATAAATGAAAATAAAATATTACAGTAATGTAAATACCCTAATACCTCCTTCAAACTCAGCTGGTGTTTGAACATGTAATCATTTTATTAATTATGTTTCAGTTTATAATAAGGGTCAACCACGCTATATATGATAAGGATAATGTAGGAGGATACAAGGTTTAACCAAATAATCATATAGATATGATAAATAGTAAAGAGGATCCAAGGTAATAACTAATTAATCATTGACCTCGGGGGTCGATCCAACTCAGTAATAACATGAATCCTAACAATAAGGGGATATGATTATAATCCAATGGGAATCACCCAAGGCATTCCACTATTAATAATTATAACTTAATCTAATTATCTCATTCAAGGAAAACATGAGATAATCATGACTAGGCCCAATTTGGTGAATCTATGTGCCACGTGTCTGAAGATGTCAATTTGGATCCAAGGAGTGTATCCAAGGCATCCTAATATCCAAAATACAGTGAAGGGATCATACAATTCCATTTTGGGCGTCCACTAGTAGACAAGAACAATGTTCCAAGGTGGTAGTATCCCTTGGAAACTATCTCCTTGAATTGAAATGGCATCCTCTGAGTGCTCAAGTCATTCCCTCATGAATCCAAGGTTGGATCAAGTCTGACCACTCTTATAAGATGAAAAGGTCGATATGTTATAGGCACCTTACACATAACTCATTATTTAATTAAGTATACGTAATAATCAAGTCGATTAATAATTTAATAGGTTCATTCCATCACCATTGATACTAAGTGACAAGGATAAATAGAACATGAAACCATTTATTAGTTTGATTACTTAATTATTTATTCTGTTCATTCCTTTTCATTTCATATACATGACAAGGTGGGATAAGGACATACAACCAATGTCATTTAGTTATAGTCAACTAGTACAAGTGATATAGATAATATACTTTCCATTTACACTTTAAAGGTTCATTGATTAATTGGGACACTTACCTTAGAAGGGTTAAGTGATAACTATACACATGTTCCCGGCATTAAAAATTTATCTATTTAATTAAAGAAAAAACTTTATGAAGGTCAAGTCATAGAACACCAAAATGGTGGTGAAAATAGTCATACTAAATTCACTAAATTCATAATCAAGGGAACACCCTACTTGGGTTGGTTTTCATTGAGTCCATAACATCCAATGATATGATGAACATTTGTGATATGAGATCTAGAATACAAGAATAAATATTATAAGTCAGGAGTATGAATTAAATAAGAAACACCTAGTGAAACCAGTGTTCACACAATAGTGGAAGTTTATAAAATGGTGATACTTAAGGTATGAGAAACATACCATGTAATGTATACTTGTAGCACTCTTCTCGTCTAGTATCAGCCCTTAGTTTGGACTAGATTAGAAGAAAATTGGAGAATGGATCAATGCCCTGAAAATATGGCAGATGAGTTTACATAAAAATAACTCTATCTAATATAATAGAAATGAAAAATGGAGACTAAGGATTGGAGAGATTATCTTTAGGAATCCACTAAGAAAAAAACTTCTTGAATCCAAGCTAGGGTGGAAGTGTTATTGAAGAACCTAGGAGGAGGATTTGGATCTTCTTACAGGAGGAAAAAAAGCCTCATGTCCACTAGAGGAGAAATAATAGGGTGGGGTGAGTTTAAATGAATTTTATGGAAAATTATAAATTTACCAAAAATATTTGGGTTATAAGATTTGTCTGCATGGTTGTAAAAATTGTGCACCAATTGTGCGCCTCCAACTGCTTTAGGGGGTACCCACATAGTCTGACTATTACTTTACAAAGCATGTTCATGGATCTGATAAAAACTAAAGGTAGTAAGACACGGTCATGCACCCCTAGCCACATGGATTCCTCAAACCGTTTAGCCTCTTAAGGATCACTTTACATCCCTCACATGGTTAGGGGAACCATGTGTACTAGCTCACACAATTTCTATTAACTATTTTCCCTGATCCTTCTCTCCACCATCTAAGGTTCTGAGCTCTGAATAAGACCCGGGTACTAACAAAACAACAATTAACCCATTTTTCATCCATATTAGGCCCAAAATAAAGAATTATACCTAATTCAAAAGGAATATTTCTTGATAGAAAATAGGGTTCTTACAGTCTCCCCCCCCAAAGGAACTCATCCCTGAGTTCACATTCCAAGGGATGAAAAAAAAATATCCGAGAACAAATCCAACCACTAGGAATGTATGTTAGACTCTCACTCCAAAATATCATCTTGTAGACATCCATGAGTCCACATCAACTATACTAAAGGGATAGACTAGTCTTAGAGAACCTTCATACACCGGTCCATGATTTGTATAGAATACTCCTCAAACAAAGCATCGACATCTAAATAAGCCTATTTGGGATAAAAAATTAGGATACGGGTCAACATGATAATAGAAATGTTTTGATACGTGGAATAAATATTGTAAGACATGATAACTATGAGGTAATATAAACCGATAGGCTACAAGTCTGACACTATCTTGAATCTTAAATATCCTTACATAATAATAAAAAAACTTCCCTTGCCTCCTTTTCCATTCAAACCTGGGTGATACCCATAGAAAAACATAATTAATGACCTTAAACTCCAGAGGTCATCGATAGAGATTAGAATTATTTTTCTGTCTAGAATTAATAGTAGGCATATGCTTTCTAATCAGTTAAACCTACTTTTAAGTCTCCTGGATGAGATGAGGACCTAGTATCATTTCCTCTAAAACCTCTAACTAGCACCATAGTGAATGGAATGGCCTACCAGACAAGGCCTCGTAATGAGACATATTAATCATTACCTAAAAGATATTATTATAGGAAAAATCGGCAATAGGGATATGCTTCTTCCAAGAACTACTAAAATCAAGTATGTATTTCCTAAGTATGTCCTCAAATGACTAAATGATATGTTCTGACTAGCCATTGTTCTGAGTGTGAAAATCTATTCTTAGAAGCACCTGCATACCAATAGCTTTCTGTAACCCTTTACAGATCCTCAATGAGAAACAAGTGTCCCTATTTGAAATGATAGTATGAGGGACCCTGTGTTGCTATATAATCACATGGACAAACATTATTCCCAACTCATCAACTGAGAAATCCTCTCAAATATAAAGTAAGTGGGCTACTTTCATCAAATTATCCACAACTAACCAAACTACATCACTACCTTGAGGTGACCTCAGTAAGCTGACTACAAACTCTATAGAGACATCTTCCCATTTCTATTCTAGGACTGGAAGTGTCTATATAAATCTATTAGGATGGTAGTGCTCTTGTTTCTCCATATGATAGGTAGAAAACCTATTGATAAAACCTACTATCTAATGTTTCATCATAGGCCACCAATATTGGTATCGTATATCTCGATACATATTGGATACTCATGGATGAACTACCTACTGAGAATCATGTGACTCCAATATTAGTTTTATCTTATATTTTTAGGAACCCTAACACACCCATGTATATATAAGATATCATCTCCATCTACAAAGCAATCTGGAAGAAGGTCCTCCCCAGCAATACTCTCTTAGAGAACCACACCTTTAAGATCTAAAAAATTGCTTACTCTTTACCCTATCAAGGATCAAAAAGGTGAATATCAAAGCTATAAGATAATATTGATCAAGACTCCCATGAAACTCCATATGTATCTATGAAAAAAAGGTTATTGATTCTTATTCATCACTGGCTTCAAGTAGGACATTTTCGTTAGTTTTATAACTCAATGTATCTATACGAACATTGCCCTTTTATGGGCATATAGGTAAGATCAAAATTGATGTACTGAAGTTATTCAACACATATTCAATTTTTTTGATTCAAGACACAGTATGTAAAGATGTAATTGAGGCTATTGTGGTCTGTATACATCATAAATCTCTCACCCATCAGTTATATTCTCCATCAACATAAGGCATGGAAAACTGTTTCTAGCTTGAGGATGTGTGTCGGGTAATTTATCTCATGGTTACTTAACTAAAAATAGATCTTTATGAAACAAATCTATCCCAATTTATCATCACTACACCAAGTCCAATTCATTATGAATCATAGAACACTATATAGCCTCTCCCAGACTCTAGAAGAATCAGAATCGGGGCCAAAACAAGCCTTCCTTTTAGCTCCTAAAAGGATTTATTGCATTCTTATGACCAACAAAACATCACACCCTTATTTTTAAGTCTAGTAAAAGTTATTAAAGGAATGATAATTCCTATATTAAATTCCTATAATATCCATCCATCCCCAAGAAACTCTATATATCAAACACATTCTTGCGCTACTCCTAGGAAACCACAACACTCACCTTCTCTTGGTCAAAAATACTTTTTATTCTGAACTAATATTACCCAATAAGTGAATTTTTTTGATCTATAAGTATATCTTAGAAATTTTTTCATATATTTGATTATCTCTCTGTGTATTGAAAATGATCTCAATATGTATAGCATGGTCCTTGTGAGTATGAGAATACACCCAGATGTCATCCACAAGGACCATGACAAAAGAATACAAATAGGTATGTAAAACACTATTCATCAAGGCCATGAAAATGTAAGGCATGTTCGTATGACCAAATGGCATAACAAGAAACTCATAAAGACTATACCTCCTAAGAAAATCTATGTGACATATATATAAAGGCCCGAATCACACCTAATGATAGCCCAATATTAGGATAGTCTTTAAGAATTTCCTAGATCCTCAGTGCCATTCGAATATATCACTTATACAAGGCAGTAAACACTAGTTCTTAACTATAATCTAGTTAGACCATCAGTAATCCACACATAGCCTAAGTGTCCCATAATCCTTGTTGAAAAGCACAGGTGAACAATAAGAAGTATTGGATATACTAAAGCCTTTAGAATCCAGATCCTCCAACTATTTCTTGAGATCATGGAGACCATTGGGTTCTATACTATATATAAGAATGGACATCAGAGATGCTCTGAGAACAATATTGATCATAAACTCTATCTCTCTCTCTTGGGAGTTAATCCATATAAATCGTCTAGAAAGACATCCTTGAATTGATCTACCATGCAAGGAAAATATAAAAATATTATTCCATACCCATCTATGAAAATACATGTAATTTGGGTGGTCACTCCACCTAACCCATGATGTTCAGGTCCAACTCTAATGGTATAGATATCCCACTCAAACTTTTGGATACAACTTTTTCCCTCTTATGATGTAAATGAAACCATGTGGTGATAGCAGGCCACATAGGCATGATATGGAACCAAAAAATTTGTCCCAAGAATAACATCAAAGCCCATTATCTCAATGATAAATAGCTACCATAAGAATTTTTAACTTTCTAGCTTAATAGGAAGTCCCTACATTGGGGTATTCTCTTGGACTGCACTCCTAATAGTGTATCCATGGTCATCACACCATAGAAGTAGTGAATTTCTAGCCCAAAAATTTCCATGGTCGATAAAGAGATAAAGGAGTCTAAAGAGCCTATATTTAATAAAGAAGATAAAATAGTGGAGGATACTAGAAGAATACCTCATAAAATAGATGGTATTGCACCCCGATCTGGGGTATCATCTATAATTCATGCAACTATCTTGATAAAGGTCCATTTACTATAGCTATACTACCTTGAGAAGGCTCACTCTACTATAGAGGATACTCAAAATTCTGGCTGCCATGGCCATGAACACCTCCTTGACCTATCCTGGTGGTTCTACTCCAACGTATCTCCTAACGCAATTCAAAATGTCCCAACCCTACAGGTGTATATGGGGCAGATCCTCTTCCATGAGAGGCATATGGAAAGGTCTGGTAAAATCTATAAAGATTCCCAAAATGACCACAATCATTGCACTAAAGGGGTTCACAATCATACTAAGGATTCATATTCTTATTCCATCTACACTGATGTCATATAACATAGCTTTCATTGTAGATACTCTGGTCACCACTACTCTGAAAAAAACCTCAATGGAACACTTCTTGCTTCCAGAAGAAATATTTCACTACCTTGGCACTAAACCTCTATACCTGATACTATCACCTTACCTCAAGTTGTGCTCAGTGATAATAGCCTGGTTTATGATCTCATAAGTATATAGGGAAAATACATTCACTTGAGTATGAATGGTTTATTTAATCCCATCCTCAAATAATTAAGCACGCGAGAGCTCATCACCATCCAGAAGTGGTTAAAAGTGTTGTAACTTAGTAAAACATGTCGAATAGTAAATAACTGACACAGTTCCCTACTCCTGGTGCTTAGACTTTTGTATTGATCAACTCTCAACATATGAAAAAATAATTACTCATATAATATAATTGGGAAGTCATCCTAGACCATTCCCTCATGATGACAAGTGAGGTTAATCACTTCCCACTAACACTTAGTTGAATCGCGCAGCATGTAAGTGGAATGCTTGACCCTCCTCTCTAGAATCATCTCTAGATGCTTGAAGATAACTAATGTTTCCTCTAGAAAACACTCATCAGCCTGTAGACCGCCATCCCATAAGAAGATAGGATGATGTCACTGCTATAACTCATGTGTCGGATTATCCATAGTAGGTGCGGGTTATAGATAACCCTTCATAAAATGAATTTGATGTAGGAAACCCTCAAAAAGATGAGAATCAATACCCAGTTTGGATATAGAAGGTGGGGCCTCAATTAAAACTATTGGCACTAAAACTGGCGGCTTATGGCCCACCATCTCTGGATCATGGTCATCACCACCCACCTAGAGTATGACTCAAGGATGTCGTGGTGTCATGGATCTAAAAATTTCAAGCACACAAATCATAACAATATTTAAAGGTATATATAATTACTAGAATATGCAGTTCATAATAATAATGGATCATTACCCAATGTACTACCCCAACTAAATGCTTATAAGGCCAGTGAATTTTTAAGTTTTCACACTTGATTTACAATGCTTCCATTAATTTAAAAGGCCAGTCACACATTTCCTCTTCGTTTATTGGAAACAATATCATTTTAAAAGTCCATATTTTCATTTAAAATTTTTATTTACATACATACATATAACAAAGTTGATTAAATGGATCATCATTCCCAGTGAATAAGGGCGCATAAAACTTATCATTGAAATCGAAACCCATTCAATTTCTATTTAATTCCATCTACATTCGATCTCAGAATGTAATGGAAAATATATGATGGATCAACTCAATAAATTACCCATTTCAATCCATTAGGGTCCATACACATCATGAATTTAATTTTTATGTCACTCAATCATATCCAAAGAGAAACTTATGTAACCAGAGATACATGGTTGACATGGGTAGAAACCTTTTATTTAAGATGCCACCATCAACCTATATATGAAAACACTATTTATATTGAAGATGAAACATTAAATAACCAAATCCCTAACCTATAAGCGATTTTATTAGCACGTGAATATATTTATAACAACCATGGATCACTCAATAATCACATACAACACAAGAAATGAAAGAAATGAAAGTAATTAAATGAACCTATATGGCATGGAATATGCATGGAATGTGAGTTATAGGTGCCTAATATGATATATGTATAAATGATAATTTACCTATAAATACAAGGTAAATATCCATAAAGCATATCAAAATACCATAATTCAAGTTTTTAACCCAACAGTGAAAATATATCAATTATAATAGGTGAAATACATAACAACATTTTACATTTCTCGAAAACTTGGTATTTACCTTGAATGTGGGTTAGCTACTCCCAGGCATAGCTTATAACCAAGTACCACATATTCCTAATATCTTATCTATATTCCCAAAAAATAAGTCAAAATGAAAGAAAAAGGCTATGAAATCACTTTGTGATGTCCTAACCTGAGTGCCACTCAAAGTTTCCTCAATCCCGGTTGGCCACATGGCCTCAAGCAAGGCTCCCTATATGCCGGAGTCTACTGACTAGCTATGAGGGCCTGGGGTGTGTCCAGGGGAGACTATACCCTCATAACCAGATTATATAAAAATGTATAAGTAATAACATATAAGTATCAGAAGCATATGAAAAAATAATGACTCAACATGAGAAAATATAAACATCCAAGCAACATATAATAATTAAAATATAGAAACTAAATCTTATACAAAATGATGATGATATATTTCATGTCTCTAAAAAACTGGAAAATACATATACATGGAAGAAGATAATATTTTCCATACAAAAGAAGAAAAAATAAAAAAAACTATTAATGCATCCCAAGAACTGGCTCAGTTATCTGCTACCAAGCTCCATCCTAATGCATGAAATCATGATCAGGTGTCCAAAATTGGATTCTTACCCTTATCAACACCTATATTCATATAATCTTTTTGGGTACCATTGGAGGCTTGTATAGGGTGTGAGATAAATCTCAGTAGGCCACCACCAAAAAAATCTATAAAATATAGCATGTTTATATAAAATGTAATATTTTATAGGTATAAATGAAATTGAGATAGTATATAAATGTAAATACCCTGATACCTTCTTCCGCATTAGCTCATGCCTGAACATGTAATCATTTAATTAATTATGTTTCAGTTTATAACAAGTTTCAACCACAATATATATGATAAGGATAATGTATGATTATCTATGTTGAAACCAATTCATCCAATGGTGATGATATATAGAAAATGGGATCCAAAGTAATAACCAAGGCATATATGACCTTAGGGGTCAAGCCAAGTCAATTATAACATACTTCCCAGTTATAAGAGGGAATGATTGTAATCCAATGGGAATATTCCAAGTCATTACACTATAAATGATTCTAACTGAGTCAAAGGATCTATTCCAAGGTAAACATGGGCTATGCATGAATGGGCTTAATAAAGTGGATCTATGGAACCACGGGTCTGAAGACATCAAAATGGATCGAAGGAGTGTATCCAAGGAATCATAATATTAGAAAGATATTGAAAGGATCCTAGAAAAACATTATGGGAATCCACGGGTAGAAAAGAACCATATTCCAAGGTGGGTATCTACTTGGAAGATGGATCCTGGAATTAAAATGGAATCCTCTGAGTGCTCAAGGAATTCCCTTGGGAATCAAAGGTTGACTCAAGTTTGACCACACCTATAAAGAAGAAATGGTACATATGATATATTCACCTTATAAATAACTCATTATTTAATTATTAACATGTAATACTCATTATGTTTAATAATTTAATAGGTTCATTCCATCGCCTTTTATATAAAGTGGCAAGGCTAAATAAGACATGTTACCATTTATTAGTTTGATTACTTTATAATTTATTAGGTTCATTCCTTTAGCTTTCATAAAAATGAAAAGGTGGGATAATTAAATGAAACCAATATCATTTAATTATAGTAAAATAAACCAAGTGATAGAGATAATATATTCTCCATTTACACTTTAAGGGTTCATTAATTAGTTGGGGTACTTACCATAGAAGGGTCAAGTGATAACTATACATGTTCTAAGAATTAACAATTAATTCATTTAATTAAACACTTACCTTTATGCATTTTAATTCATAGAACACCTGAATAGTGGTGAAGATGGTATTCCAAATCCACTAAAGGCATATTCAAAGGAAAACGCTACTTGGGGTGGTTGTCATTGAGGTCATAACCTCCAAATATGTGATGAATGTTTATGATATGGGCTCTATAATATGATTATAATTATTATAAGGAATATGAATTAAAAAATAAAGGCTTGGTGAAACCATCATGAACACAATGGAGACAATTTTTAAAATGAAGGGGCTTGAGGGATGAGTCATAACTAGCCTACAGTATACTTTTAGCACTCTCCTCATCTAGTATTGGACCTTAGTTTGGAATGGATCAAGAGAAAATAGAAGAATGTATCAATTCCCTAAAAATAGTTCAAATGATCTTGAATTAAAATAACACCACCATGGAAAAGAGAATTGAATAATGAAGAATAAATATTGGAAATATTACTTGTAGGAATCTAATGAGACCAACAGTTCTCAAATTTGAGCTCATACAAAATAGTTATTGAAGAACCTTGAAGGAGAAGGTTTTGGATATTCTATAGGAGGAAAAAAATCCTCTTATACACTGGATGAGAAATAATAGGGTGGGGTGAGTTTAAAGTAAATTGAGGTAAAAAAATTTAAATTTACCCAAACTTTTTGGGTCACATGGTTTTTCCACACGGTTGGCCAAATTGTACACCAAATGTGTGCCTCTCACTACTTAAGGGGGGACCCTGCACAGTTTCACGTGCATGTCTTGACTAATCATGTGCAATAAATGTTCATGTATTTACTCAAAACTGTAGATATTCCTAAATGGGTGTGAATCCATCGACACATGGTTTCCTCAAACTATGTGGCCTCCTAATGTTTATTGTTCAGTCCTCACAGGGTTAGGGGAACCATTCGAACTAGCTCACACAGTTTCTACTAACCATGTGGCCCTATCCTTTTCTCTACCAATCAGGGTTCCAAGATCCAAAAAAACCTCAGATACCCACTAGACAACTATTAACTCATTATTCATCCATATTAGGCCCAAAATAAATAATGATATTGAATTCAAATGGATCTATTCTTGATAGAAAAACTATGTTCTTAAAAATGATCTGAACAAGAAAGGTAACTCTACATTATCTATGATAAGAATTGAGAAATATCCAATACTCATGTATTTTTAGATGATATACCTATAAATTAGTGGGCAATATAAGAAATTATATCTTTCTTAATTGAATATTCAATCATCCATCCATTTGAATATTAAGGAGGCGCGTAAGGAAGATGTGGATCTACAAAATAAGGTAAGGAATGTTCTATAATTTGACATTAACCATGATGGAAACATATGTTTAGGACCTAAATATGTATCACTTAAATGAAATAATTAATTTTATAAGTCCAAGGGTATTTTTTAATCATTACCCATACCATTATGGAAATGATAAAACATTGCTATCAATTTTATTATATGACTCCCCAAGGAATTTAAGGTCCATAACGCTATTTGGGTTGTAGTCGATCACCTAAATAAGTAAATGAATTTTATTTCTATTAGAAAATATTACTCACTTGACCAACTTACTAATATATTAGTTAAGGAGCTGGTAAGATTTCATGGAGTACCACTCCTGATTTTATCTGATCAATATCAGAGGTTCACCTTAAAACTTTAGAGAAGTATTCTATAAACTTTGAATGTGGGGTCAAGTTTTATAACTACATATTATCCTAAAATTGATGGTCAGTATGAAAGAGTAATTAAAACACTATAATGTATGCTAAGAAATTGTTCTATGGATTTCACCAGTTCTTAAGATTAACACCTTTCTATAGTAAACTTTTCTAACAGAATTAGCTTCCAATAGATCACTTAGATATCTCCTTTTGAAAACCTATATCCCAAGAAGTTTGGAACCCCAATAGTTTGGGATGAAGTTAAATTAAATAAACTATTGGGGCCCTAAATAGCTAAATAAATGGTAGATATGGTTAGATCTTTTCTAAAGAACATATGAGTATATCTGAGTTGAAAAAAGTGTTGTAATGATAATAAATAGTGAAATATATAGTTTTAAATCAAAGACATGTTATTCCATCAAATATAACCTTGTAGGAAGGTTATGATATTTGGAAAATAACTGGAAGTTGGGCCTTAGATATATTAATTCCTTTAAGATTCTTGATCATATCGAGATGATAGCATATTAGTTGGAACTGCCATTGAACCTCTCTAAATTTCATGATGTATTCCATGTATCTATTTTGAGTAAGTATATACCTAATAATTCACATTAATTATACTATAACATATCATCATTTTTGTGAAAAAGATGAATTAATTTAATATTTCGATATTTTTCATTTCATGTAACACTGAATATAGATTGTTTCATATGAAAGTACTAAGATTTGTTTGTGTTGAACACAATACCGAATTAATATTATGATAAAAACACTTAAATTTTCTTTCAGTACACACAACACTATATTTGGATTATGTTACAAACAATGCTGAGTTCCCTTTTTATCTTGTGTTGCACGCAAGACCAAGTTTTATGAAACTATAATGTGTTATTAATATTATTATTAAAATATTATTATAGTTTTCACCTAGCCATTAGAATGGTGGTTACGAATAATATTAATTAAATAATGAAAATATGGTTTACACATTTATATAATAAGAATTATTTGGTGAGAAATTAATAAGAAATTAAAATAAAATCCTTTTAAAAATATAGGGAATCTTTTGCTGTAAAACTATATTTATGAAATTACAAACATTTTACATAAATAATTTTATTAAAACACTTTTGATAAAAAACATTCATGAAATATATATATATATATATTATTAATTCATCTATTTAATGTTCATATTAAATGTTTTCTAGAAAAAAAGATAAGAATAAATCCAATTTTACACATAAAGATATATATTCTTTCTAAAACTTAATATTACCACCTTTTACTGGAACACCTATTTTAAATATAAATTCTTAAACTCTTATAAATTTTATTTTACAAAAAAATATTCTTTTTTTAAAATTTTAATATCACAATTTACTTGGGGTAAATTGTTTTTATTTTTTTGAGAAGTTTCACTTTTTGATGAATAATGAAAAAATGATGAATTTTAATTTAAAAATACATTTTTTCTAATTTATTTATATTTTAAAATTATATTTAAAATTGGTTTTAAAGTATACTTGGATAAACTATACACTAATTAATAAAATTCATTTCAATCTAATTAATTTCACATTCAAATTGGATATAACGACATTTCAAACTTTTGAACATTTTCACTTTAAAAACTTGTTGTCTCACCTCATTTACTGAATTAATTTTAAATTAATTTATGACATATATGTGTTTAGAATTTGGAAAATTTTATTTCATATTTCTAATCATAATAATTTATAATTTATATTAAGGTTAAATTGGGATTTTTACAAATACTATTATTGAAAGTAATTAAAATTAATTATAGTGATTAAGGTAAAAACGAGTCTACTTAGTTGTTAAACATTTATTTAAGGGGAAAAATAACATATAAAAATGTCCAAACTCTATTATCTAGAAATATTTTTTATAACCCCAAGATTTTATTATATAGTCCTTTAGATTTTGTTGATTGTTTTACAATACACACAACACCCGATTTAAATAAAACACTACTTAATCACATTTTTCACGATCAATCAAAAACTAAAACCTTTAGATATTTTATAAATTAAATTTATATATTATATATCGACTCAAATATTTGACACTAATCTAATATATTTTATATCCATAATATAAAAATGAACCCAAAAGAACACATAAAATACTATATTTATATATATGTAGTTTTGTCGTGTTCTGGTGGAGAACCATTTTTAAATCCAATTTTGGACCCTTTTATAAATTTAATATATCAAAATAAAATTAATATTTTCAATAATAACATAAAAATTATCTTAGAGTTATGTTTTGGTATTTTTCTATAAAGTTTCATTTTTTAGTGAATAATGAAAAATACTGAAATTTAATCCAAAACTATTTATCACCTAATTTATTTTTTGGATAAGTTATAATTTTAATTGGATTTAAAGTTTAATTATATTATATTTTTATAAATTAATCCAATTTTTTCATTGTAATCAATTTCACTTTGAAACTGAAAATAAAAACAAGGCAAACTTTAGGAATCTTTACTTTAAAAACTCATATTGCCATCCCGCCTGTGGGAGTAATTTTAATTTAATTTCTACCACTTATGTGATTTTAATTTGGAAAAATTTATTCCATATTTATAATTAGCATAATTTATAATTTCTTATAAGCTAAATTTTATTTTTTACCAAAAATATTAGTAAAGGTAATTAAAATTAATTACAACGATTATGGTTAAATTAAACTTAATACTAATTCCTAAACTAAAGCTCAAATCAAACTAAAAAAATTTCCAGAGGCCATTGGATGGAAATATTTCGACCTTATACTATATTTTATATACTTTGGACCATTATTTACCCACTTTAATTAAAATAATGTTGGTGGGTCCCTTTATTTTAAATTATTATAAGAGATTCCACCCCTCCTCCATTATAAAAGGCCCCCTTCACTTCCACCCCCTCACACCTATCAATCCCATTAGGTTTTTAAAAATTCTAACCTATTAACTACCAAACATCACTACCTTACTCCTTGAATCCCCCTTTTGGTATAATTAAATACAAGAAATAATTTTGGTGAAAACCAAAAGGAGTTACCCGATTAAAAGGTAACACCATCCCTCAAACTCCTCTCTATTATTTCCATTCTCAACGCCTTCAAGTATTATTATTCCATATTTATATAAAAACTATAGTATAATAAGGATACTTGTATTATTTATGTAAATATTTATACCTACACTTACACACACATCCATGTAATGGATAATTAACATACGGTTTATGTGTACATGAATTACCACCTCGCTAAAAAATGATTGTTCAATTCTCCTTTACCGCCTCTCATGGTGGCCATTATAATCGAAACTCTTCTTATATGTGATATATATGATATTTATAATATTTTTATGTAACTCCCCGACCCTAGTTACCCAAAGCCGGTGCATTATTACATAACATTGGCATGATCACAATGAAATCATGTCTCAAAAGATCGATCAGTTTAGTATTATTGGAAACAAGATTCAAACATATGTTCAACTTTACAGCTTGAAGACAAATACGACACAAATATATTTCATTAGGAACATCCAATCCTCCTAGAGTATGCCTGTAGGTCACTCATAACTAACTTCGTCATATCCTAGGAAAATGAAACATAAGAAATGGGTGAGCTCAAAAGCTCAGTAAGGGTAAGTAATACAGTGGAAAATGGAATAAATATTAAGCATGGTAAATAATTGAAACCACATTCCTTTACCAACAACAAACATGAATACTTTTATGGAAAGAATTTGAGCTGAGTAAATAATTACATAATAAAACATAATCATGGGTATTCTACTAGATTAATGACCACATGAACCATCAATATTATTTCCATAATGAGGGAATGTATAATGTTGGACATTCTGAAACATTTTGTCAAGGCCTCGGCCAAGACGTCTAAAAAGGACTAAGGCCTCGTCTAAAACCATAAATCAAATTGGGAAAGGGCCTCAACCAATTCCACATCTAGTTGTCTCATGAGACCTACCGATGCATCGAGGAGCTATAGCGGGCTCCACCCGTCACTTACTAAGTCCAATACATTCCTCATATGAAAAGGTTTAAACATATCATAAACATTCATATTAAAACTAGCATACGAAATGTCAATACTTTAACCATAATCATGAATGGTATAAAAATAGCACATCTATAGTCAAATATATCAAAAAACCTTCAATACAATATGGAAGTTTTGTATCATAATAAGTCAACTCTAAATAAACTTAAGATCCATCAAAGGATGTTGATATAGATTAAATCAAAACTCTTTTTAGATAAATATATCCATCTATTTTGAAATCATTTAAGAGTCATATAATTATAAAATAAAACATTTACTTTTAAAATATTCTTATAAGCTTGTAAGGGAAGCTTCGACGAGTTTATAATGGTATTAAATAGCCACACCCGCCGTATAAGTTAAAAAAAAGACATTCTTACCTTAATTTTGTCGAAAAGGTTAAAAAGGACCTTGTTTGGAAAGCGACGGAAAGATTACTTTATAAATATATTTAAAAAATTCAACAAGGTTATAAATAAATTTAACCCATAGTCTATAAAATAGTAAGAATGTTTTGAAATATATTTTTAAGAAACATGGATGTGGATGATAAAGAGGGCCCAGTAGATAATTACGTATAAACAACCTTAGATAATGAAGAGATTGTGAAATAAACATTTACCATGAAATTTTCTTTGGTTGATGGTAGATTAACCTCTTGTATAATGGTTAAATAATTGTTACTAAATTATAAAAGAATCATATACATTAATATGATATCATATATGATCTTTTAACATTGATTTGTTAATAATATCTTAGTATTATCATCATTTCGGGTGTTAACGGATTCATCTTTCTTTGTATTATTTGTTATGTGATCCATATTTTTTATGGATGGGATGTATATTATTCATATCCATAATTATATCAAGTCTTTAAAAATTATTTTTATCATCAAATGAGATTTATACTTGAATGGATACGATGGGGAATGAATCTCATCGCGTTCGTGGAGACGGTAGTCTATACGTACGCACGGGCGACAATATCATTATTTTGATATTAAAATAATATATAATTGGATGTTATATCATATATACAGAATCATTATAATGTTATATTTATTATTTACCTGAATTACACATTATTATTATACCCATCCAAATAATAATGTTTTGAATAACAATTACACCACGACGTGGAGACGGTAAGTCGTACGTACGCACGTATGGTGACATGTCATTCAAAGGATGGATAGAATACTGAATATGGTTGTACCATATTTATAATAACATAACAGTATATATAATATACTTAAGTTATTATTTTATAATGGGAATAACCATGAAAGAATATGTTGAAGAAGAAAGGAGCTTGAAAGAGGGTGGTGAAAAACATTACCTCTTCTTCGGGTTCTTCCTTTTGATTTGATCAAAAGGGCTTCTTAGGTTGGCTTTATGACAAAATTAAGGCCTCTAGGTAGAAGTTAGGGATGTTGAAAGAATATTTGGTCAGGTTTTGGCCAAACCAAAAGGCTTTGAATGTGTTAATAATTGGTTAGAAGTGGTGTCCTTTTATAAGGGGGAGGAGGGCCTCTTTAGAAAAAACTTAAATTATTAATTTATAATAAATTCATATTCAGTTTCTAATGGCTCCAAAGTGTATTATTAAAAGTATAAGGTGGTTATAGGTTTAAATAATATCAAACAATAGATTTTATACAGGTTTGGGTCATTATATTAACCATATCTTTTAGTTTTAACTCTTAGTTAATTAGATTGACAATACCATGTCACTTTGTATTTTTATATTATATAGTTTATAAACATACTATATACATCCAAGAGACCCAAAAGTGGTCCATTAATGATACAAAAATCATGATATAAGTCCTTTTTCAAAACCTTAGATTTTTAGAAATAGAATATCAATTAATAATATAATATTTGTTTTAAAAACTCTTTTATGTCAATTTTGACACTATTTGGTATTTGATTTTTTTGAAAATCATAAAAAATGACTACTTCAAAAAAACATAATTAAATCAATACTAACATGTTATATTAACCTATAAAATTATTTTAATTCTTAAAAAGTCTCAAATTACATTTATTTGGATATTTATAATATTAATTATTTTAATATTTCATTAATTAGGTAATTAATGCATCACCATTGTGTCAAAAATAAATTAAATTATTTAATGTCCAAAAATTATAAATAAAATACAATTATGTAGGATGTATTTTTATCTTTCTAATTAATATTTATAATCGAATTTATCTTATAAATAACCCTATATTAAAAAAAAATTAGTAATTAAACTTTGATTTTAACTCTTTTAACTATTCATTGAATTAAATAATAATTAATGTCCTAATCTAATACAAGTGGATCTAAATGATAATATTTTATTCCTAAGGTTTATTTTGGTCGAGATACACTTTTACAATATAATTAGGACATGTTTTATTGTAATATTAATATTATTTTTACCCTTAATTACCCTATTTACTTTTAACCATTGTAAATAAAAGTAAAAAAGTTACGATTCACCAAAAATTATTATCATCTCATTGAACCTAATTTTACTCCTTTATATTAACCATGTCTCTCGTATTTTCGAGATTCCACTGATAGAAGTGGTAAAATTAGGTTTTATGTGAATTTCCAAATTCTCCTAGGAGGTGGGTAAAAGACGGTGAAAAGTTCAATAAACTTTTTATATATCTAAAATCTTTCTAAACTAACTCCAATGAATTACATTGAAATTATATTTGTATTATGTATCTATTTTTACCAAGATTAAATTTAAATAAAATAAATAATTATTTAAATAAAAGTTCGGTTTTAAACTATAACTCATTGTTTTTTTCACTATTCATCAAAAATTGAAAGTTTTCAGAAAAAAACCAAAATTTCACCCTAGGATAATTTCGATATTCCGAATCCAAAAATGAAGTCAATTTAGAAAGATAAAATCTATAAAATTTCAAAAAGTGGGTATTACCCTTCATAATGCCTAGTTTGATTGGTTGTGGTGTGTGTTAGAACTCAAAGTTGCATACAACACACGCTGTTGTATTATTCAAAGAGAAGCATACCGTGGAAGCTTGGGGTGTTACATTTTATACTTCTTAAATTCCTTTATAACATATAACTCTATACGCTTCATCTTGTGTAAAAATGATAACATTGTTTGTAGAAGTGCGGACTCTCGCCCCCTCAAAGTGATGTGATCAGTTTATTCTATACATGGAATGTAATAAGGATAATTTTAATAAACTTATGTTGTATATATAAATGAATATCATACTAGAATTATGATATAAATATTTACAATTGACTCATCATTATTTTAAAATGACAATGTAAAGAAGTAGCATTCATTCGTACGTATGGACTACCATCTCCATGAATGGTGCATTTCATTTCTTATCTCCAAAAATTTATATATTAATCTAGATACATAAATATATATATATATATATTAGATATATATGATGTTAAAATCATGGTTTGAAATATTTAGATGATTAAAACATGATAAGAACAAAAAATAAATAGTTTAAACATACTTGATGAACTAGGAAATTAACACCCAATATAGTTAAAATAAAGAATGTTTGTTAAAAACAGGAAATGAGACCTTATAAGAAGTTAATATATGGTATTATAATAATGAGTATGGTTCTTTTATAAGTTATCACATATTTTATACCACAATAAATGAGGATAAAGACCACACAAAAAAATAAATGTTAAAGTAAGGGAATTTCGTCTAAATTTACTTGTCAATGAGGCTGATTTGTTATTATGAGCCAACTCAATTTTATTTGTTATGTACACTAAATTTTTATTTTTATACCATGAAAATTATTATTATCATGGTATTTTATGTTTTATTTAATTTCATACCTTTATAGAGATTGTTATTTAAATATTTTAAAGTGGTATGAGACACTTCGGAATGTTTAAAGACTATTCTCATAAAGAATGTTCTTAAGGATTATCCTTGAAATCTATTTTACTTTTGTGATTTTTAAATATCTCTTTAAAAAAACACTTTATTGTAATAATTTTTAATTATAAATTTAATTGAATATACATATTCTTGTACAGTCGATAATAGTATTTCCTATAACATATACCATTTTTATACGGTGTTTACTTTGACAATTAAATGATTAATTGGGAAATTATTGATAAATATATGTTTATCATTTAATAAGGTTAATTTATAAGACATATTATTTATTTTTATTATTCAATATGATTAATTATTTGGACTGGCAATGACCGGTGGAGCCTGAACTTTATATAGCTCCTTGATACATCAACAGGTTCTCATTAGATGAATAAGTTGGCCAAATTAAATAGAGGATGGATCTATAGTTTTAAACTATTTAAAGGATATATATTGATATTGTAGTTACTCATGTGAACAATACATGATTTCTGTTAAGAAATAATTTCCTTCATATTTGTTTCAATTATTATTTATCCATGATATTTTTAATCGGCATATCTATGGATTTAGTTCATTATTAGTTTATTGATTTATGGAAATTGTTTTAGTTTCTTACATTCCATATTATTATTTCATTATCTATTTCTGTTTATCGAAAGTGTTCATAGTTATTTAACTTTCCATGTAGATTGATTCATTATTTCTTTTGTTGTATTTACCTTCTTAAGCATTTAAGCTCACCCTTATTATGTTTCTTTCCCTAGGATTTGATGAAGATAATTTTCTTTAATCTTTAAAGGATGTAGTTTATTTTAGTTTATTATGTCACATGTTTTATTTTGTTTTACCAAAGTATTATGGGTATCATGTATGCAATATTTCTTTACAAGAATTATAAACTGAATGGTCCTTCAGGGTTTCTTTTCCTTGTAATAATGTCAATGTGATGTAATAATGCACCGGCTCCTGGCTTCTGGGGTTAGGGTATTACAGTTGGTATCATAGTAATCTTAGCAATGACCTTGGAAACTAGTCTTAGGAAACTTAGATTAGGGATCAAGACCCTAATATAGACATTAAGTATAAGTATACAATAACATACCAAAATTTTGGAAAGGTAGTGATTATGTGGGTATTTCTAGAAATACATCCTTTTCTGCATACTATAAGTGGATGTGGAACTGGCACAGATGTACCTATGAGTAACAACTCTGACAAGGTATTCTAGGCTTGACTCAGTGTAACTTGGTACATGATAGTAGGCCTTACTGTGCACCTATTTTGACACTCCCTAGGGATATTCTTAAGAAAATCCACATTTTTTACCAACCATTATGAACTATTTTAAAGTAAATATTTCCCAAAAGTAACCAAAGTTTATGATTCATGGATTTATGATGTATAAATTTATGTGTTATATCTTTTTTAGACCTATATAAAGTTCCTAATTTTATGATCTAATCTAGTATATTTCATTTTCTATAAATGGACCCTAGAAAGAAGAAGTGTGTCAACACTCAAGGAAATTTATATATTTATCTCTTAAGAAATCCAATACAACTGGTATTGGAACAGTGAAAAACATAAAAATATTAGGTAAACTTAATCAGTTTCTGAAAAATAAACTTTCTCGAATGGAGTAATGAGTTTCATGAAGGGAATATCCTTTGCTGGATCACTTTATATGATAGAAGCCTCTATCTTTTAGTGGGACTATTAATCCAATTGTAGATGAGCAGTGGATTAAGTCTTTAGAGAAGATATTTATGGAATTTGAATTCAATTAAAAGGAAAAGGTAACATATGCATTATATTGTCTTCAAGGTGATGCAGATTAGTGATGGTATCTATTCAATAATACAAGAGATAAAGAAGAAATTTAACTCATGGAATAGAATAATTTTAAGGAGACATTATTCAATAAATACTTCCCTCATGATCAAAAAATTGAAATGAAGAGAAATTTCCTTAGCTTAAAGAAAAATTAATAAGAGAGTGTTACATATTATGAATATACCTTTACAAGGATATCTAGTTATTATTCATATTATATATGCAGCACAGAGTGAAAAATCCATCACTCCTTTAAAGGACTTAAACCAAATCTTCAAAGGGCGCTGGTTTATTAGAATTTTTTATCATATGATGAAATATTTTTATGTTCCATTAATATGGAGAATGAATTTTATATAATCAATATATTAAAGGGAAACCAAGAAAAGAAGACTTCATTTAAGCACCAGGAGAAGGAGAATTCAAAGAATAAGAATAAGTTTTAAAGATTCCCATCTTGTGAAAACTGTGGGAAAAACACCCTGGTAAATGTTTGAAGGGACTGGGAGTTAGTTACAAATGTGTATATAGGGGTCATGAAGATCATGAGGTCAAAAGTAAGAAATAAAAAACTATTGTCCAATGTTTCAACTATAGGGAGGTGGGGAACTATGAAAAAGAATTCCCTAAGAGTCAGGGGAATATTCCCTAGAAGAAGACGAGGAAAAATTTACAAGATTATGTGATCACTACAGTAGAGGTAAAAGTACCAAATTATGTGGTTATAGGTACATTAATCCTATATTCAAATTTATCTAATGCGTTATTTGATTCTGGATCATTGAACTCTTTTATATCTACTCATTTTTTCAAGAAAAATAGACATTTACCTTTTGATTTAGTAATACATTAGTCAGTAAAACTTCTAAGGTAATTTTCATTTCAATAACGATGTGTTGGCCAATTCCATTTATGAAACATAAATGTACTTTTTGTGTTGACCTTATAATCATACCAATGGTTTAATTTGATATTATCCTTGGTATGGACTGACTCTTGAAATACGATGGGAATTTTTTTTGCAAGAGGAATGAAATTACAATTTGTGAGGATGATGTAGAATCCCTTATTTTCATTTTAGAAGCTTTCTCATTTTATTCCTATTTATATCCACCATCAGTAGATCTACTGAATGAAATTCTTGGATAATAAGAGAAAACAGTATCTAGTGGTAAAGGGGTTAATCTCCAAATTTAAGATGTACCTATTGTGCAAGAAATCATTGATGTATTTCCTAACGAATTAGCTAGACATCCCCCAGAGCATGAGGTTGAATTTTCCATTGATTTGATTCTTAATGAAAGTCCAATATAAAAGTCTCTCTATAGAATGGCTATGGTCGAATTAGTGGAGTTGAATAAACAACTTGAGGATTTGGGAAATAAGGTATCCATTCTCCCTAGTGTTTCTCCATGGGGTGTTGTTCCCTTTATTAAAAATAAATATAGATCCATACAGTTTTGAATTTAATATAGGTATATCAATGCCATTACAAAAAAGAACAATTATCCTCTACCTCGTATTGATGAATTATTTGGTCGACTTCACAGAGCCCAATATTTTTATAGATTTATCTTTGTTCTAGGTATCACCAATTGCAAGTGAATAAGGAATACATTACTAATATAGCATTTTGGACAATTTATAGACATTGCTAGTTTATAATAATTCCATTTGGGATGACTAATGCACCCTTTGTTTTTATGGACTTAAAGAACAAAGTATTCAATGAAAATATTGAAGATTGTTTTTGTAGTATTCATTTATGATATTCTGGTGTATTCTAAAACCCATGAGGACCATGAAAATCACTTTTGGATCATCATTAATACTATTATAAGGGAAGAGTTATATGGGAAATTTAGTAAATGCAATTTCTATCTCTAAGAAGTCTCTTTTCTAGGTTATATTATCTCCAAAGATGGAATATAAATTGATCCTGTAAAGAAAAAGGTAGTTCGAGAATGGACTATGCCAACAAACATAACTGGGTTGCATAGTATCATTTGTTTGGTAGGTTATTATTGTTGATTCATTTATAATTATTCAATATTAGTTAACCCCTTAACCAAGCTTACAGGTAAAGGTATTAAGTTTTCCTGGACAAAGGAATGTGAAAACTTATTTGATGAACATAAGAGAAGATTAGTCAATTCTATGATTTGAACTCTACCATTTGGTAGCTATTGGTTTTTCAAATATAGTGACACATCAAAGAAGGTACTTGGTTGGGTTTTAATGCAAATAGACGATGTTATTGCATATACATTAAGGAAATTTTAGACTCAAAAATAGAACTACCAAACCCATGATCTAGAGTTAGCGATTGTAATATTATCTTTGAAAATATAGAGACATTATATCTATGGGGAAATATGTGACATATAAATGTATCATAAGAGCCTCAAATACATATTTTACTAGAAAGAGTTCAATATTAGTAAATGTTGATGGATTTATCTACTATAAGATTATTATTTCTCAACACAATAGCAACTAGGGAAAGTGAATAAGGTGGCATATTCCTTAGGTATGAAAGATCATGGAGTTCTAACCCAAATGAGGATTGAGAAGGATACTATATTAATGGATCTAGTGAAGATGGATATGGGAATTTCTAAGGAAGGGGAGACATCGATCATTTGTCAAATGACTGCAAAACCTTCATTATTATAGAGGATAAAAAATTATCAATCTGATAATGAGGACTTTCAAAATAAAATCAAGGGTGTGAATGAAGAAAAATTAGTAAAATTTTTTTGTGAAGATGATGTTATGAAATTTGGAAAAAGGATTTATGTTCCATCTATACTTGAGCTAAAAATAGAATTTTTGGATGATTTCCAGAGCTCAAATTTCTCTATACATATTAGGATCACAAAGATGTATATAGACTTGAAGGAACATTTTTGGTGGGATAACATGAAGTTTGAAGTTTTGGATTATGTGTCACCATGATTGGTTTGTTAATAAGTTAAATCTATAAGGTAGCATCCTAAAGGAGTTTTGTAACCTCTTCCTGTACCTACATAGAAATGGGATGAAATTACTAAGGACTTTATCACAGGGCTTCCAAAGAATCATAGAAAGAAGGATGCAATATGGTTTATTATTGATCTTCTAACCAAATCTTCTCATTTCCCTTCCATAATAGAATATATTCCGCTTGATCTCCTTTTGAGGATATACATTAATGAAGCTGTAAGAATTCATGGAGCACCTCTATCCATTATTTCTGATTGAGATCCCCACTTTAAATCAAAATTCTAGAAGATTATATTGAAGGATCTCAACACTGATCTTCATTTGAGCTCTACCTACCATCAACAAAATTTTGGATAGTCTAAAATTAAAATTCAAACAATTGAATAAATTTTGGGTTCATGTTCACTTGACTTTCAGGGTGTGTGGGATCATTACTTACCATTGGTAGAGTTTGACTATAATAATAGTTTCCACTCAAGTATTCAAATGGCACTATATGAAGCATTATATAGAAAGATATTCTATACTCTAATATATTGGGATGAAGTTGGACCAAAACTTATTGAAGATACAATGAAAAATGTGAAGTCTATTCAGGCTCATATTAAAATGGATCAAAGTAGGAAAAATGGTTGTGTCGATAATTAGATGAAGGATTTGGAATTCCAAGTGGGAGATCATGTTTTCTTGAAGGTATCTCAATGGAAGGGTGTTATTAGATTTTTTAAAAAAGGGAATCATAGTCCCATTTATATCGGACCCTTCGAAACTCTTAAAACAGTTGTAAATGTCCCTTATTGTTTAGCCTTGCCAGCAAATCTCTCAAGGGTTCATGATGTGTTCCATATATCCCTACTAAGAAAGTGCATGTCGTTCCCGAGACATGTGATCACATCTGATGAAATAGAGTTGGAAGATGAACTTTGTTATTGTGAATAAACCATTTAGATTCTTGTTACTAGAGAGAAATTATTGAGGAATCAGTTGACTCATCTTGTAAAAGTACTCTAGAGAAATCACAAAATGGAAGAAGCTACGTGGGAACCAAAAGATTCTATGAAGCATAACTACGCACATATTTTTTAAGTAAATACCTATGAAATTTCTAGGATGAAATTTTTGTAGTATTGATTAATGTATCCCCCTAATACTTTACCATATTTTTCTTTAGATTTTATTGACAGCTTTACAATACACACAACACCCAATTTAAACAAAAGACTATTTAATTAAATTTTACACAATAAATCAAATACTCACACCTTTATACATTTTATATAGTAAATTTATATATTATATATTCACTCAAATAGTTTTACACCCATCTATTATATTTTATAGGCATAAGATAAAAATGAACCCAATAGAACACATAAGATACTATATTTTTATATTTTTAGTTTTGCAACCTTTTGATGGTGAACCCTTCTTAAATACAATTTTGGATAATTTTATAAATTTAATATGTCAAAATAAACTTGAAATTTTTAATATAAACATAAAAATTATCTTAGGGTTATTTTTTGGTTTTTTTGGCAAAGTTTTGTTTTTTAGTGAATAATGAAAAATACTGAAATTTAATCCAAAATTGACTTTTCATCAAATTTATTTATAAATATAATTTATAATTTATTTGGTTTTAATTTTTAATTAGATTATATTTTTATATATTAATCCAATTTATGTCATTGTAAACAATTTCACTTTGAAATTGGCTATAAAACATAGAAAAAATTAGGATGCTTTTACTTTAAAAACCTGCATTGTCATCCTGCCTGTGGGGTTAATTTCAATTTAATTTCTGCCACTTATGTGATTTTAATATTTAAAAATTTATTCCATATTAAGAATAATTATAATTTATAATGTATAATAAGGTCAAATTATTTTTTTACCTAAAATATTAGTGAAGTTACTTAAAATTAATTTCAATGATTAAGGCTAAATTAAGCTTAATAAGGGACTAAACCCTAAACATAAAGCCTAAATAGAAATAAAAACGCTTACATAGGACATTTTCTAGACATATTTCTACCCTATATTATATTTTATCTACTTTGGACCATTATTAATCCACTTTAAATAAAATAATGTTGGTGTGGTCCCTTTGTTTTAAAATATTACAGGATATTCCACCCTTCCTCCATTATAAAATGACCCCTTCTCTTCCACTCCCTTACACCTCTAAACCCCATTAGGTTCGTCCAAACTCTACCCAATTCACTCCCCAAAATACCTACCTTCCTTCTTGAATCCCCATTTGTGAATAATGTAATCCATGGAAGCCTTTTGGTGAAAAGCAATAGGAGCTATCCGATTAAGAGGTAATACCATCCCTCAAACTCCTTCCTATTATTTCCATTCTATGCACCTTAAAATATTATTATTAAATATTTATATAAAAATTAAAGTATCTTAAGTATAGTAGGAAATTATTTTGAATATTTAGACCTTCAATTACACATAAATTCATCTAATGGGTAATGAACATACAGTTTATGTGTAGGCAGACTACCACCTCGCTAAATAATGATAGTTCAATTTTCCCTTACCACCTTTCATGGTTGAAATTATGATGGAAAATATTTGTATATATGATATATATGATATATATAATATATTTACTCTTATTTATTTCATTTATAATCCATACCTCTATATGGTCTATCTTGCGTAAAAATGATTACATCGTTTGTGGAAATGCGGACTACCACCCCCTCGAAGCGATGTAATTCATTCATGATATACATGGAACATAATAAGGATAATTTTAAGAAAATTATGTTAAAAATATGAAATATATATTATAATGTAATTATGTTATACATATGTACCATTTACTCTTAATTATTTTAACATTACAATGAAAGGAAGTAGCGTTCATGCGTACGTATGGACTACCGTCTCCATGAATGGTGCATTTCAATTCATGTCTCCAAAACATTATATATTACTATAGATACTTATATATATATAATATATATATATATATATGATATTAAAATAGTGGTTTAAAAACTTTATATAATGAAACCATGATAATAACAACAAATTAAAAGTTAAAACATACTTGACGGGTAAGGAAATTAACACCTGGTATAGTTAAATTAAAGAAAGTGTGTTGACAAATGAGTAATGATACATTATAAGAAGTTAATATATGGTATTATAAAAATTATAGTGGTTCTATTATAAGTTATTAAAATATTTTAATCCACTATACAAGAGGATAAAGACCACACAACAAAGGAGTGGTTAAGGTAAAGTAATTTTATCTAAATTTACATGTCATTGAGACTAATTTTTAATTATGCACCAATTAACTTTTATTTGGTGTGTACACTTCCTTTTTCTTGTTATATCATGAATCTAATTAGTCTAATGTTATTATATGTTTTATTTAATTTCATAACTTTTTTGAGATTGTGATTTAAATGTTTCAAAGTGGTATGGGACACTTTGGAATGTTTAATGATTATTCTTCTTAAGAATGTTCTTAATAATTATCTTTGAAATCACTTTACCTTTTGTGATTTTTAAATATCTCTTAAAACAAAAACATTATTGTAATAATTTTTCATTGGAAATTTAATTGAATATATATATTTTCATACAAATGATATTTGTATTTCCTAAACTTTACCCCATTTTTTCATACAGTGGTTACATTAATAATTAATTGATTAATTGAGTAATTATTGATAAATAAGTATTTATCATTCAATACGATTATTTGATAAGGAATATTACTTATTTGGATTATTAAATTTGAGTAATTATTTGGAATATCAATAATGGGTGGAGCTTAGACTTTATATATCTCCTCAATGCATCGATAGGTTCTCATGAGATGAATAAGTTGGCCAAATTAAATGGAAGACGGATCTTTAGTTTTAAACTATCCAAAGGATAGATCTTGAAAATATAAGTCTTGATGTGCCTTATACATGATGTCTGTTAAGAAAGAATTTCCTTTATATTAGTTTTACTTATTATTTCTCCATTAGATTTTGCATCCACATATCTATGGATGTAGTTCATTCTCAGTTTATTGATTTATAGAATGTGTTTTAGTTTCTTATTTAACATATTTTTTCCACTATCTAGTTATGTTTATGTAAAGTGTGCTCAGTTATTTACCTTTCCGTATATAATGATTCATTATTTATTTAGTTGTTTTTACCCTACTGAGAATTTATGCTCACCCTTATTATGTTTATTTCCCTAGTTTATGAAGAATATAATTTTTATTAATATTTGAAGGATTTAGTTTATTTTAGTTTATTGTGTTGAAAATTTTATTTTTTTTTCAATTGTATTATAGGTAACATGTATGTAATCTGGCTTTCCATTACTTCTAAACTAAACGGCCCTTCAGGATTTGGTTTCCTTATAATAATTCCAATGTAATTTAATAATGCACCGGCTCCAGGATTTTGGGTTCGGGGTGTTACATATTTAGACTGCATCTTCCATTTTATACAAAATTTACCATTATTTTAGGCACATGATATCAGTGAGACCTCTCAATAGTGTTTACTTTTTTATATTTACTAGAATTTTACTCCTCCACCATGATAAAAAGGAACTCATCCCCCTCACTTATTCAAACCTCTCAAGCCCTCTTGATTAGAAAAACCATAACCAAATTTGCTCCTAAATTCCCTCATATTATGATATAATCCAAAAAAATCATAAATAAATCCAATTTATTCCTTTATTGTAAACCAAAAGTAATTACCTAATGAATTGGTAACATCTTTCAATAAAAACTTTTGTTTCATTTCTTTCAAAAAAACCTAAATTATTTTTATTAAATTGGTATATAATAAATTATGTATCCTAAATATACTGAGTTATTTTTATTTTAAGGTTTTGACCTACACCAACACATATTTCCATCAAATATGATATGAAATTTTTGTTTGTTTGTACGGTGGACAACCTTCTCACGAAGCGATGTCCTTTTTTCCGTTACCACCATTCAAGGTTAAGAATAATTAAATAATTAATATTTTTATACAATATATATGATATTTATTTTTTATTTATGCTTCATTTATTATTATATAACATATACCTTCATGATTTTTATTTTTTAGGAATACAATAACGTTTTTTGTGGATGTGTGGACTACCGCATTCTTAAAGCGATGTGATTCATTCACAATTTTCATGAAATTTATTAAGGATGTTTTTAGTAAATTTATATGATATGTATATACTAATAATTCTACTAGAATGAATATATATATATAACCATTAATATCTTTCTTTCAACGCGATATGAAAATGTAAACAGTATTCATGCGTACGTACGGTCTACCGTCCCTATAAACAATGTATTGCATTAAATGTTACTATCTTTTATGAATTATTATTAACACTTATATAATGAATATATATTATATTTATATATTTTTTTAAATTCCTAAAATAATTAAATCATGATCAAAGTAATAGGATCAAGAATAACAAGTCAAAACATGTGAAAAATAAAGAAGTTATTACTCAAAACAAAACATTGACATGTAATTTTAAAAAAAAGTAATATAAAGTTATAATCAAATAATATATAGTAAGATATAAAATAATATGGTTTTTTGGTAGATTTATAATAAAATTATATTTATTATACATGAATTTTTAACATGTGCAAATAAAGTCAAGAATTAATGTAAAGATTTTCTGATCTCACATTTATTTCTGTGGGATATATGTTATATTCACCACTTACTCTTATTTCATACAGTATATACTAAACCATGACAAATTTTATATTATTAATCTCAATTAAATAATGATATTTAAAATTTATATGGATTTTATTTTTTTATGGATCTCATGATTCAAAAGTTACTAAAGTAGTAAGGGGATTTCTGGTCTCACTTTAATTTTAGCGAGATGTATACCTTATTCACCCCTAGTTTCTTCTATGTGATGTATATAATTTCCATGAAAATATTATATGATTATTCTAAGTGAGTTTGTGTTTATTTAAATATCCATTTTATTATCTCTATTTTATGGTGTTTTATAATTCAAAAGTAACAAATTGGTAAGTTAATTTTGTCTCAATTTGCCTTATTTGAGACACATGTTTTGTTATGATCCTATATTGTTTTATAGGGTGTATATACTACCATTTGAATTTTTATAAAATGAATATACATATTTTCATGATATTTTAATCTTAATTTAATTTTATCCTTTCATGGAGATTTTTATTCAATGTTACCAAAGTTGTAAGAGTTTATTGTTATAATCTCATCATTTATCAAGATTATTTATGATTATTCTTCCATTAATCTTATCATCCATCCCCCATAATTCTCATTATTTTTATTATCCTCTTTTTTTCATGATATATTCATGTGTTGTTACCATTTTAAAATCTTTGTAACTTAATATAATTAATAAAGTGCTTTTATGAAAATTTGACCTTATTTCTCTCTTGTTTAGGAAATCTGTTTTATTCAAAAACCATGTTCTCAAAAATGTTTTAAAAAAATGTTTTAAATTTTATTTTAAGATAATTTTCAAGTAAAAAGGATTTTAAAATTTTTTATTTATAAAAATTTTTTTTAATTATTTTCAATTCATACTTTATATTTTTTTCAAAAGGTTCTTTTCAAAAAAATGATTTCAATGATTTCAAAGCTTCTTTTATAAGTTTTCAAAGCTATTTTCAAATGAAACGTTTTACAAAATGTTTTATGTCATAAAAAGAATTTTTTAAAATAAAATAGTATATTTTCCTCAAGAAATTTTTATATGGGTTTTAAATCTTGCTTAATGATGTTTCAAAGTATTTTTCAAATAAAAGGATTTTGAAAAAAAAATATGTCTTAAAAAGATAATTTTTAAATAAATGTTATTTTTACTAAAGAAATGTTCCAAGTGGTATTTTAGATTACTTATCCATATAATATGACATCATTTTGTATTATTTACTATTTAATGGGGATATTATTCAAGTAACCCATTCTTATTATTTCTTTGAAAATTTTATGTTTAAGATGAAAAGTTTTTTATGAAAAAATGTTTCCTATCTATGGGTTATACCATGATAAAACACTTACAAAACATGATTCCTTTCATGGGTTATTATATGATAAAATGATTATAAAACCTATCTATTTTATATAGGTTATAAAATAATGAAATTTTTATAATACCCATTTCATTTCAATGTTCATGATATGATGTTTGTGAAACCCATCTCTTTTTATGGATCATGATATGTTGAATTTTTCATTATCTGTAGAAAAAAAAATATGATTTCATTATGTGAAGAGTAGACCTATATATCTCTCCAATTAATTTTGTAAGGATTTATATCTCATGAGATAATTATGGGAAATAAATTACTGGGACTGATCTAGAATGGAACATGGTGCATCCTGATCAATAAATGGAAATAGGTGTCTCTAGATCCATAATGGGAAATGGGTGTGTCTAGATCCCAAATGGGAAATAGGTTTATCCTAGTCCACAAAAGGAAACATGTTTTACCTAATCCACTATAAGAAATATGTGTGATCTGATCCACTATGTTGATGGTCTTGGTAGTTAACATTGATACATGAAATGGTTTTCTATAGTTATGATGGTTCCACACTTATATGACATGGTATTATGGTTCATGATTTATTTATGGTGATTTATCACACATATGATTATTAAATTATGAACATAAAACTATTTTTCAATGATTAATTTTTATGTTCTTTGATATATCATATATTATTTTTCAATATTATTCTCATGTTGTCATACCCTTATGCTTATGTTATTCTTTTTGTCTCCTTTATTTACCCTTATGGAGCATATGAACTCTCCATTTATTATATTTCCTTTCCCCAGGTTATGTAGAATGTTTTTAAGTAGGAGTAATAAATGGGGATATATTTAAGGTAGTTGTTGAATATATTTCACTTAATTATAATAATGTGTTTCAAGTTTCCAAATACACTAAACTATTATAGTCCTCGGGTATGTAATTTTTTAATATGCTGAATATTCATCTAAAATGATGCAATATCCATATATGTTAAGCCTAGGTCACTGCAGTTGGTATTAAAGGAAATTTTTATTCAACCTTGTAAACTAGGATGATAAAAATTAGTGAGATACCTTGGTATATTTCTATGTATATATCTAGGGATGTCTCTGAGTATAAGTTTAAGTATGATTTAAAGTATATGAAAATGTCTTATAATTTTGGTAAAGGTTAGAGCGAGTGGTTTTGTAAAGACCCATAAAATTCAAGGGAAATTTTTTCCTAATTTTCTTTGAGATTTTACAAGAACTCAGTTTCTGACGGAGCCTGATTCCGAGGCCCGGTGTGCCCGGAATTAATTTCCGAAGTTAGGATCAGATACGTTCAGTGAACGAACGAGCGGGTTTTCTAACTTTAAAACCAGGGCTTGGAATTGAAATCTGAGGGCACCGATGAACTCGCAGCGCCGGTAATTTCTTAAGAATACCTTTTCCAGAGTTGAGTTTTCTCAGGACGAGTTGTTTAGTTTTGTGGATAAAGACTTCTGAGAAATAAAATTTGTGCAACTAGTTTTTTATTTCTTTAAAGTGGTTAAATATTAAGGATGGAGGTTGGGTGAACCTAACTACCTAAGTGAGGTTAAATGTGAGGTGGGTCCCACACGAACCCCACCCCTTCACATTCCTTAAACCTCCTCTAACTCCCCCATTAAGTGGGTGACCTCTCATCTTCCATAACTCTCTCCAACCCCCCTTTTGACACCCCTTAAATTTAATGTGCCAAGTCATTAATTCAATTCATTTAATTTATTTTTGAAATTTTAAACTCTTGGCATGAATTAATAAAATAAGTGGAGCTTATTTTATTTTTGGGTTAGTTTTGTGGTGTTAAGGTTTTGGAGAGAATACTCAAAATCTAGAGGAACTTTATCTTCTTCATTGGAGAACGCGAAGAACGTCAAGACCCCGACGAAGAACGTCATCACCGTAAGGAGTGATCATTGTGCCTTTCTTCTTCCTCCACGACCAAGGAGGAGGCACCGACGCGGAATCTCACCATAGACGTCGCTATATAATATTCTCTCCATGACAAAGGAAGGGAGACGCCGCTTCCTCCTCAGACGTTCTCCGTCGACGTATATGGAGCTTCACTCCATGACGTTTGACTTCCACGACTTCGACGACATGCGACGTCTTTTCGAGGTAGGGAGTTAATTTGTGAATATTAAAGAACCCCATGTTACTTCCTTATAAATCAAAGAACACGGATCAACTAAATATTAAGTTGATCCGGGGAGAATATATTTGCGGGTTGGGAATTCTTGATTGCGGGGAAAACTGTTGGGGTCGATTACTTTTGTTCGTGAAAAATCCATTGTCGTTCTTCGTCTTTTGGGCCACTTGTTATCAACTTAACGGGAGGAGGTCGGACCGCACGAACACGGCTGAATCTCCTCCCCCTTTGTTGTTTTGTTCGTTGCGGCATGAACAAAGGTAGCGTGGTGCAACGGCACCGTGCGGAAACAAGATAGAATGCGGCGAAGAAGCGCGGTGCCGTCGTGCCGCGCCGTTGAAGCCGAACAAATCCGTGGAGCTGTCGCACCATGCCGGAAAACCACGAAGAGACACAGTTTGTTTATTTGACGTATGGATCGACGGGCCACGGAAGAACGGGCCGTAGGGGCGTTTTGAAGGATTTGCATCGAAGGGCAGGTCCTGGGAGGACCGCAGGCGAAGACGGAGTTGAGAACGGACCACCGAAGCAACTCTGGTGGTCCGCAGAAGGGCCTTCCGGTGCGCCACACCGGCACGGCGGCGCCCGGCGCGCCGCCGAGAAGGGCCGCAGCGGCTAAAGCCATGGCGGCAGCCGGCTAGTCCCACGGTCGTGCGGGACCAAGGGAGACTGGGGGTCGTAACCCACGGTGGTCAACGGAGCGGCCCCCACGTGGGGGGGGGGGGGGGGGGGCTTCAATCAAGGGGGGAAACTGCCCCGCCTTTTTCCGCAATGGCACGGCTAGATGGAAGTGCAGGTGAGCTCACGCCATGCCAATCAGCCGCCCAGGCCGGGCCGGGCCGGACCCGGACCCGAGTCGGGTCGCCCCGGTTCAGGCCGACCCGGGGGGTTGGGTCGGGTCGGGCCGGGCCTAGACCCCTCTTTTCGGAATGTTTTCGTTCAAACACCCATAACTTGGGATACTGACCTCTGATTGATGAACTGTATATTAAGATGTGATCCTTGGATCGAGACGGTCATTTCGGTATATTACACTCAGGGTTTTGGAGAACCTTGGGTACGGCCGGGTTGGTTCGAACACAAAACCAATCGGGCCCTCGGAGCGGAAACGCTTATATCTTGATCTCCGAACGTCTGATTGACGTGCCATCGACTTTGTTGGATTCCTCTTGATGGGACAGAACTTTTGGCATACTTTTCCTGAGTTTTGGTTGCATTTGGAAAGTGGCCGGGTTGGATTGTACCCAAAATCCAACTGGGCCCCTCGAACGGAAAAGCTGATAACTTTCAGACTGGACATCCGTTTGACGAACCGTCAGCGGCGTTGGTGATCACGTTGAGAAACGGTCCCTATGATTATAACCTATGAGAGTTCGGGGTATAGTTGAGATATGGCCGGGTCGGTTCGTACACGAAACCAACCGGGCCCCTGTGACGAAAAGGCTAATAACTCACAGACTGGGCGTCCGATTGACGCGTCGTCTGTTGCATTGAGACCCCTATGACGAGGCGGTCCTTTGATATACTTCTTCATGGGACTTTGAGATGCTTGGAGTATCGACCTGTAGCTCGTGGAGAGGACCCTCCCGGAGATGAGCGTACGGAGTACGGAGACCGTGTAGCCGGCTGAGACCTGACGACTGCTTGACCGACTCAACTTGGAGTGAGTCGACTAGCCTAGTGGACGGACCACTACTTTGTTTGGTTGCAGACCCATGGAGGACGGAGCACTACTGTGTGACAGTGCAGACCCGCGATACTCGTTTGGAGAGTACCTATGCAGGCTATTAGGGGGTGTGTACTACTGTGTTTGGGTGGCATACCCCGGTGGGAAGCACTACTGTGTTTGGGTGGCTGACCCGCGGTACTCGATAGGAGGAGTACCTCAGCAGTATTAGGTTAGTGAGCAGTACCTTGGAGTTGTGACAAGACCACTGTACACTCCAGAGACGGGGGTCTTCAGCAGTTACGGTTTCGATAATGAAAATCCTGGTTTGAGCTGAGTCTATGATCTTTGTTTTTACCTCATTATTGAGATGGGTCACTTGATAGCTTAGGTATATGTATGGGCATATACATGGGTAGTGGTTATCCATTGATTTCATAATCTTTTTGTTTCCTCATGATTGATATGGGTTACTTGATAACGTAGGTATATGTATGGGAATATACCTAAGTAGAGGTTATCTATTGAGATCTTCTTTGTGGTTATCCTTGTTGGATTTAAAGAGACCTTGAGGGTCTCGGGGTCCCTACTGAGTATCGTTATACTCACCCCTACACGGGCTATGCTCGCACCTCGTTGTGTTGGTTGCAGACGACGGGCAGTGCTGATGGAGGCCAAGTGTTCGAAAACTAGATAGTTCCTAGAGGTGGACCTCACGACGAGACAGTATCCAGAGGTGGACTTCACAGCGAGATGATACTCGGAGGAGGTTGATGAGCAAGAGCGTTGTGGAGTCAATCTGTACCTACCCTTCAGGTAGGATCCGTGGTGGACGATCCAGGAGCTATGCTATCTGTACCTACCCTTCAGGTAGGATCCGCGGTGGACGATCTAGGAGCTGCGCTATCTGTACCTACCCTTCAGGTAGGATCCGTAGAGGACGACCCAAGAGCTTCTACCTTTCTTCCAGTTGTAGTCTTTTTCTGTTGTACTTTTGTTTAGTTGTAGCTGTACTTTCGATTGGGTTTGTATTCTGACCCATTTAGTTTTCTTCACTTCCTTTTGTACTTAGTGTTTTCTTCTGCTTGTACTCTGTGGTGTTTGTTTACTTTTATAAAGGAAATTCCTTCCCAGTTATCGGGATTTACGCCTTTGGTGCTAGTCGCCAGCTCCTGGCCTATGGAAGGCGGGCTTGGGGTAGTCATGGCACGGGCCCCAAGGACGGGTCGTGAAAGGTTTCCTTACAATAAAACCATTTATGGATACTAAAATTTTGTGTGCATCTATCATAGATGTATATAGGGGTGACAACGTCGAAAACATTGGATTGAACTAGGATTGATCGAGAACTGGTGCACGACATTGAGACCTACTACATGCCAAGTTTGAAACTTCTAGGGGATATGCTTTGGGAATTTACAAAAACATTTATAAACTGTCATGAATGAATTAAATAAAAGAGTATTATTAATAACCTAGGATAATCCAATGGTTTCATTGCTTCAAAGAATTAGGTTTCATGATTTAGATATATTATAAGTGATTTTCATGATTTTGTGGTTTTCCCCTGTGATAAGTATCGCTCACACTATACTTTATGGTTTTATTAAATTGTGGGAACTAAAAGGAACTAGGTTAACATTGAATGATTTAGATGTTAAAATTTTGGTAATTATGAAAATCGATGTCCTTAGTGGAAATCTCATGATGAGAATTGGGAAGGAGTTCCAAGTATTGGTTATACTACTAATGATAAAGAGACCACTAATGACATGTGAAAGGTATGTGTTGTTCCAATAGTATAATTTATAAGAATTATTAAATTGAGTATGCATCATTCATATTTCATATTTTGGGAAAGGGTTATTAAGGAATAAGATGATGAATCTTAGTTAGTAGTTTAATAACGATGTTGGATGATTGAAGTGTATATGTATTGGAATTCAAGAATTATGTTATATGAATCATGAAGTATATGTTTTAAATTAAGTATTTTTAAAAATATATTTAATGTTGTTAATGAACTAAAAAATTTATATAATGTAAATAAGATATTTTGATTAAGGTAAGGTAACACTTAATGTTTTTCTAATATTGAGGAAATTATGTTTAACTTGGATAAATTGATGATTGATATAGATAAATTAAATTGGATAGTATTGATTACCATAGAAATATTTATTGATTTATTGACAAATTAGTATATGTTTTCATGGATTAAGTTTATTTTTTTATTTAAGGAATATATCCAATAATGTTTTTAATAATAAATAATGCACGGTTTCAATATGGTTTTAAGGTAATTTAGGAAAATACATGATAAAGGTATTCATATTTTGGTATGTGACAACCAAGAGATACTTTATAATATATGGGGGATCAATTTTAAGATGATTTTGATAAATTTAGTTACGTTATTTATAAATTTTTTGATTTTCATATTTCAGAAGGTTTATAAGGTTGACCATTTATGGAAGGGTAAAAGTTAAACATTAGATGAGGTTTTAGAGATTAGATTATTATCTAGCTATATGAGGATTTATTAATGTTGGGTAACCTATGATAACTATTTTGTTTTTATGTTAACTAAATAATTATGGAATGTTCTATCATTCTATTTATGGATCTCATGATCTTCTAATGGTTCAAGAATGAAAATTTCACCTTCACTTCTTATGATAAGAGATGATATGGAAATATATCAAGGAACAAACCAAGGGTGAGATTGTGCTTATGAAATAGAGTGGAATAAATTACATAAATTTTGTCATGAAAATTATTCAATTTTAGGAAATGTATCTTGAAATAAAATTTTATCCTATTATCATCATTTTTTATGATATCAATGATCATATTCACACCTCTTTGATTTTTGGTTTTGTGACTATTCACTTTCTCTAGATCCCAAACTTTATTGTGATCAGTGATCTTTATTATTATATATAAATAGTTATATTATTCTTCTATGTCCAAATATTCACCTACATTCTACTATGTATAAAATTAGTTATGAGTTACTTTGGGAAACCATTATGGTTCCAACTTTCCCTTTTTAAAGGATGTTTTAGTATTCATTTTTACGATGAGAATTTCTATGAAAGGAAATTTAAAGTATTAAACCATTAATAACTCAGATGAGTTTTGAGGGTGAAATTAATACTAAGAGTGTTATAGTGTAACACCCTAAGATTTTGTGAATTTTTTTTGAAATAATTTGAACTTTTTGATATTTTTTATTTCACCCAACACTAAATACATCTTATGTTATATGAAAGCACTAATTTTGGTTTGCATTACATGAAACACAAAGTTTAGATTTTACTATATAAAAAACTTAGTTTAGATTTTATTACACACAACACTGTTTTTGGATTTTGTTACACACAATTCTATGTTCTGTCAATAGCATGTGTTACATGCAGGACCTAGTTTTACCGAACTAAAATGTAATATTAATATTATTATTAATATATTATCATAATTTTCACCTAGCCTTTGTAATGGAGGTTATTAATAATATTAATTAAATTATTAAAATATGGTTTACATATGTATATAATAATTATTATTTTGTGACTAATTATCTATAAATGAAAATAAAACCCTTTCAATAACATAGTAAATATTTTGATGGAAAACAATCTTTATGAAATCAAACAAGGTTCGACTAAATAAATAAATTAATCTAATTTTGATAAATTATTTTAATTAAATATATCTATATTATATTCATTCAACTATATAATTTTCATTCTATTTGTTTTTTATACAATATATTAGAATAAATCCATTTTTATGCATAAAGATATATATTCTTTCTAAAAGGTAATTATATCACCTTTTAATGGCACGACAATTTTAAATAAACTTTTTGACACTAAAATAAATTTTATTTGAAAAAAAACATCATTTTTGAAATATAAATATAAAAATTTACACTTGGTAATTTTTTCATGCTTTTTTGAGCATCTTCATTTTTTGATGAATACTGAAAAAACACTAAATTTTAATTGAAAAATTCATTTTCATCTAATTTATATATATAGTTAAATTATATTTTAGAAAGGTTTTAAATTATATTTAGATCAATTATACATTTATGAATACAATTTATTCCATTTTAATCAATTTTCCATTGAAATTGGGTATAAAAACATCTCAAACTTTTGAACATTTTCACTTTAAAACATGTTGCCTCGTCCTGTCTGCGGGAATAATTTTAAATTAATTTATAGAAATTATGTATTTATAATTTGGAAAAATGGATTACATATATGTAATAATAATAATTTATAATTTCTATCTAGTTCAAATTAGTCTTTTACCTAAAATATTAGGGAAATTAATTAAAATTAATTACAGACATTATGGTAAAAACGATTTTACTTAGTGGTTAAACTTTAACTTATGGGGCCAAATAACCTAGAAACATGTCCATAAGAAATTTTATGGAAATATTTAGACCATATAAACCATTTTATATATAATTTATCATTATTTTAAGGACATTATAAAAGGGAGACCTCTCAATAGTGTTTACATTTTTGTATTTACAAGAATACCACTCCTCCTCCACTATAAAAGGGTACTCAACCCCCTCCCTTATTCACACCTATAAAAGAATTTTTATTCACTAAAATATTCCCAAATAAGTTCCCAAATTACCTAATCTAATATTATAATCCTAACTTTGGGTATAAATAAAAACAAGTAAGTCCTTTGGGGAAAACCAAAAGGAATTACCCAAAGAATAGGTAATATTATTCAATAAGCACTTTTGTTTTATTTCTTTCTCCACCCCATCAATAATTATTATTCAGTGCTTATATAATAACCTCATAATCCTCAATAAACTAATATTTTTATTTTACATTTTCTTTTTACACCTATATACACTTCAATAAAATGGTATACACTATCATTGTTCATGTGTATGGCGGACTACCGCCATGCAAACTGATGTCATTCGTTTTTCCATTACCACCTTTAATGATTGAGAATAATGACATAATTAATGTTTTTATTTGATATAAATTATATTTATGATTTTTTTGTTTTTATTTAATTATTATATAACAAAAACATTCATTTTTTCCATTTTCTAGGAATATGATAACTTTTTTTATGGATGTGTGGACCACCGACTCTTCATAACAAAGTGATTCGTTCATATTTAACCTGGAATATATTAAGGATGGGTTTAGTAAATTTATATTTTATTTATGAAATAAAAGTTCTACTTTAATGATAATATATATATATATATATATATATTTCATTTACTTTCTTTATTTTAATATGATATAAAAACATAAACAATATTCAGGTGTACCTGCGGCCTATCGTCTCCATGAACAGTGTATTCCATTTTATATTTATATCCTTTATAGATTATTATAAATAATTATATAATGATTATATATGACATTTATATCATGTTTTAAATTATTTATATAATTAAATCATGATCTAAGGAAGAGGATCAAGAATAACAACTCAAAACATATATGAAAACAAAGTGGTTATTACCTGAAATGTAACATTAACGTGGAATTGTTAATAACTGGATAATATAAAGTCATAAAAAATCATATATAGTACTATATATAAGAATATGTTTATTTTTTAGGTGTATAATAAACTTATATTTATTATACAATAGTTTTTAAAATGTACCAAGAAATTCAAAAGATAAGATAAGGGTTTTCTCATCTCACTTTTATTTCTAGGAGATATAGGCTGTATTCACCACTTATTCTTATTATGTTGTGTATATATTGTCCAATGAAATGTTATATCCTTAATATAATTTATTTAATTATATTAAAAGTTTAAATTGATTTTATTATTTCCCAGATCTCATGATAGAGAAGTTGCTCAAGTAGTAATGGGAATTCTAGTTTCGCTTTTATTTCTACAAGACTTAGGCCTTATTCAGCTCTAATTTACTCTATGTGGTGTATATACTAACCATGAATGGATTTTATTATTATTATCCCTAAATTTATGGTTATTTACATATCTATTTTATGATCTATATTTTATGGGGTTTAAAGGTTGAAAAGTTACCAAACCGGTAAGGTAATTTTGTATCAATTTTATTTCTTTGAAACACATGTTTTGTTGTGCACCTATATTATTTTAAAAGGTCTATATACAGCCATTTGACATGTTATACCAAGAATATACTTATTTTCATGATATTTTAATATTAATTTAATTTTATCATTTCATTGGTATTTTGATTCAAAGTTACTAAAGGGGTGAGACTTTATTTCTACAATCTTATCATTTATCAAGATTGTTTTTTATCATGCATCCATTAATACTATGATCCATCTCACAATAATTCTCATAATTTTTCTTATCCTATATATTTTCATGATATCTTCATGTATTGGTACTAATTTTTCAATCTTTTGTACTTAATATAATTAATAATTGTTTTCAAGAATATATGACCTTATTTCTCGATTCGATCAGAAGTATATTTTATTCAAAAACCATGTTTTCAAAAATGTTTTTAAATGATATTTTAAGATCATTTTCAAGTAAAAATTATTTAAAAAAAATTGTTTAAAAATTGTTTTAAATTATTTTCAAATATTTTTTTATATATTTTCAAAATGTTATTTTCAAATAAAAGAATTTCAATGATTTCAAAAGCTTCTTTTTTAATATTTCAAAGATATTTTAAGATGAAGATATTTTGAAAATTTTTTATGTCAAAAAAATAATCTCTTCAAATAAAAAAGTTTATTTTCCTCAATAACTGTTTTAAATTATTTTCAAATATTAATTTATAAGTATTTTTCAATTAAACTTTTTTGAAAATGATTTATGTCTTAAAAAAGATAATTTTTAAAGAAAGGTTATCTTACCTTAAAAAATTATCCAAGTAGTATTTTTTAATTCTTCTCCATATAATATGACATCGTTTTATATTTTTTATGCTTGAGTGGGGATATTATCCAAGAAAACCATTCTTATTCTTTCTTTGAATGGTTTATGTTTAATATTACTAGTTATTTATGAAACTAGTTTCTCTTCCATGGGTTATACCATGATAAAAGGCTTATGAAAACCCACTTTATTTCATATTTTATTCTATGATAAAATTATTAGGAAACTATCTCTTTCACACAATTTATAATATGATGAAATTTTTATGATACCCATTTCTTTTAATGGTTTAAGATATAATGTTTTTGAAACCCATATCTTTTTATGGGTCATGATACGTAGGATGTTTTATTATATTTTGGAACACATATATATGATTTCATTATGTGAAGGGTGGACCAATAGATCCCTCCAATGAATTTTTTAAAGATATTTATCTCATGAGATAAATATGGGAAACAAGTCAACAGGCTTGATCAGCAATGGGAAACAGGTGCATCCTGATTCATAAAAGGAAATAGCTGTGTCTTTATCCACAATGGGAGAAAAGTGTTTCCTGATCCAAAATGGTAAACAGTTTCATCTATATCCACAATGGGAAATAGGTGTGTCTAGATCCACCATGGGAAAGAGGTGTGTCCTGATCTACTATGTTGACGGCCTTGGTATTTAACATTGACACATGAAACATATTTCTATATTTATGATGAATTAACACTTATATGACAGGAACATATCATTTATGATTGATTTATGATGATTTATCACCCTTATGATTCATGTTTTATGAACTTACAACCTTTATTCCATGATTCATGTTTATGTTCTTCGATGTGTAGGGTATGATTTTCAAATGTTATGCCCATGCTCTCATACCCTTATTCTTATGTTATGCTTGGTTATCTCATTTATTTACCCTTACTGAGCATATGAGCTCACCCTTTCTTATGTTTCTTTTCCCTATGTTATGAAGAAAGGTTTAAAGTAGGATTACTGAAGGGTGAGCCGTTTAAGGGATTTGTTGATGATCTTTCGCCAAATTAGAATAATGTGTTCCATATTTTTTAAGACATTAAAATATTATGGTCTTCAACAAGTAATTTTTCTAATGTGCTGAATATTCATCTAAAATGATTTAATATCCATATATGTTAAGCCTATGTCACAATATGTACTTAGAGGTTTTACACCAAGTGCATGATCTCTCAAATAAAGAATAACTGGTAGAGATTCTAGATTGAAGAGATAAGGTTCTATGAAATAGGATCACCCACTTAGTTATAGTTGTGTGGTAAATCATAATTTTTTGGAACCCAAGTGGGAAACCAATAATTTTATGAGGTATAAGTATTATTGTATGTTTCTATTAGAATAACAAAATTTCTAGGGTGATATTATTTTTAAGGGGGTATAATGTAACACCCCATGATTACAAAACTTATTTTCATCTTAAATAAATTTACGAATTTGATTTCTTATGATTAATTAAACACTAAACTTAAGTAAATAATGAAATAAATTATTAATTAGTTAAATTATATTTACAAAATAAATTAATTTGTAAAAGGGGTAAAATTCACATAATAAAATACCATTTTTTTTCTTTGAACGATGTAATTTTTCATTTTTATTAAATCTAATACTTTTAACAAATGATATAAATAAAATTTATTGATGATATTAATTAAATAAATAATAAAATCACTTAATTATATCGATGGAATGGTTAACTAATGATATGAGATACTAGTCAAATGATTCTTGGGTAGATATAAATGTTTTATTGACAAAAAAATTGTTTTATTTATCTAAAATCTAATTTCTTTTATTTTAAGTATTAACCTTATGGAATATAACTGAATGAAAATTCATAAATTGATTATAAATAAGTTAGAAATGAAGATAAAATCATTTTGAGGTAAAATAGGATATTTTTTAGAAAACTATTTTTATTGTCTGTTATGTGTATTTATATTAAAAAGTTAAATTATTCACCAATTATGAATTGTTTTGTTATTAGTTCAAATTCATTATTTTCATGAAAAAAAGTTATCTTGGAAAAAAATTAGCCATTGTGGTTAAGGTTAAATGAGGTTAATGTTTAAACTAATAAATAAGGAAAAAATATCTTTAAAACATGTCTAAATTTAATTATATGGATGTATTTAAACCCTAAATTGTCCTATATTTGAAATTTTGTTTATTTATTTCTACTTTTCAAAGATAATAACATTTATTATATTTAAAAAATCTTAATATTTATAAATATGGCAGTCATCTCACATATAAAATCCCACCTCCTCTTCTCACTTATTTACACACTTTTAGAACCTTATCATAAAAAATATACCATGAAATAACCTCCCAGAAAACATATGCATAACCTATAAGTTCTATTCTCACCGAAATACTAACCCAAAAAGTATTTTGGAGGGATCTTAATGAGGATACCCAAAAAATATTTGATCAACATAAATGAGTTCTTTCAAATTTACTTAACCTTCCACCTATTTAGAATTTATTATATACATAATAATATGATTTAATAAGTATCATAAATATACTAAAATGTTATTATTTTTTATATAACAATCATTATATAACTCTTTTCCATCTAATAGAAAATGATAATGTCATTCATGTGTACATTCATACTACCACCACCATAAAAAGTGGATGTAATAATTAAATAAAATATTTATTAAATGATTAATATAATATAAATATGACCAAGTTTTAAGTACTGAAACCTTTGAAGTGAAATATGCATGGAAAAATGAAAAAATTTAAAACTAAATATTGATTTTAATGAATAACTATAATTAAATTGGTTATTAAAAATTATAAGGGAATTATGTATAGTAATATAAGTATGAATATGGTTATATTATATATTTATAATAAATAAAAATTTATTATACATGAGTTTATAGTGTGTATGAAGCAACTCAGGGATTGAGGTAAGGGTTTATGTCACAACCTCACTTTTTATCAGGATTGTTTATATTTAAATTTACATTGTGCGAAATTGTATGATATTTAAATATTTAAACCCATATATTTTATTATTATATTTTTATTTCCGTGTTTTAATATATTATTTCAATTTTCACCCACTCTGGTACTCAAAAAGACTGAAATTCTTTTTTTAAACAAAGTTTCACTTATTTCTCTTTTTAGGTTGGGAATATTTTTCCACCATATCCACATTTATTATTTTGTCTCAAGAATTATCTTATCAATAATAAAATAATTTTTAGGTCAATTTTTATCTATATTTTACTTTTTATAATGGTTTAAAAATTTAATCTTTTAATATTTTCTATAGGGGTCAATTTCTGCAAACAAAATTTTTTATACAGTTTAATGATTTATCACATTTTACCATAATTATGGATATTAATAATTATAAATATTAATTTACAAGTTTCTATTTATTTTAATATAAAATAAAATTCCCATTATTCTAGGGTTTTTTTAGTTTTTAAAAGTTATTTAAAAAAATTGATTTTTTCTCTTTTCTTCTCAAAGAATATTTCCTACGATTTTATAAACGTATTTTTCATCTATGTAGAAATACTTTAATAAATATTATCGTTCACTATAAAAAATATCTAATTACACCATACACTTTATTTATATATATTTCTAATTATGATTATGTTCTAATAAATTTTTTATGAACCCTATTTTCTTCCCATGCGTTAATTAATTTATGATGAAATGATGATATTTTTTATTATCTTACAGCAAAAATATGTTTGGTTTTCATTAGTTGCATTGAAAACTAATATGAAATACCTAATTAATATAAGTATGTAAAGTGAAGACTCTAGAAAAATGTCAGTGTTACTCAATCTACTAGGGTTCAGGTGTGATCTCCATCAATTAAGCACATATATCATACCAAAATGTCTACCATAAGATGTATCATATACACCATATATATACATATATAATTCCTTTTAAAATAACACTTAGTGTAAAAGAGACATAAAAAATTCAATCTATTATAGGCCATCACAAATTTTTTTATTCTATAAAAAAATAGGCACGTTTGATGGATACATCACAATTCATTCATTTAGTGGATGATCACCTCATATTCCCCTCAACCAAATAGTTGATCACTTATCAAGAGACTCGACTCTACATGTCCATGAATTTCTTATGTCTAATTCAATCAATGTAAATATGTATTTTATCATCATATGATTGGACATATAAAATATTTTTAATGCTCCGACCGATGACAATATCATTAATATACCAAACCACCACCTAATTAGCTAAGTTGAAATTAATTTCATAATAAAGGAATAAAATTATGAAGGTTCTAAATTTAAGTAACTCAATAATATATAGTAAAAAGGATTTATTATAAGCATAAACCCCTAAGTATATCGATGATTTTATAAAATTCCATGGTATATACTTTGGGGTTCTATCCAAATAACATGTCTCCACTTATTATCTCATTGGTCCACTAATCATTATAATATTTACATATCTTCGCAACCCATAATACACCATGATGATAATAGATTATAGATAAATCAAATTCATACTTTAAGGGGATATTGTAATTCTACCATTCATGGAAATTAAATTATTGCAATCATGAATAAATTATAAATAGAGATTGAACTTTATTATAATAACATGATATATTATGAAACCACTAAATCAATCTATTAAGTATCATATACTAGAAGACTCTATATGAACCCCATGTTTTTACTACAATAATATTTTCATCAATTTATTTTCCATATTTTAATATAAATGTACCCAATAGATCCTAACATCACCCCTCTCAATGATCACTTATATAATATGGTATTTTTGAAGGATGTGTTTGGTCCTTTGGTGATATTGGGGTTAGTTTGACTAAGACATGGATCCATTTTTTCACAGTAAATCACGATCTCTCCCTCAATTATAGGAAACAAATTTTGTTTAGAAATAAACTTCCTAGTAAAAATAGATTCCTTCGATAAATATTTAATTACATATTTATTCATTTATTCAATAAATGTTGGGGAACACAAGTAGATCAAGATTGTGTCTGTTGATAAATATTAATTTACAAAAAAGTAAAATAATTATCATTTCTCTATTTTGTGTACGATATGAAAAAAATACTATTATTCTTATTACATTTCATGGACTCAGATAAGGTTTAATAAATTATCTAAGGGTTTTTGTGAAATTAAATACCATTTTTAAACCTAATGTCATCTATATAAATAGATGATTATGTCTATTTTTTAGTGGTTGACAGATATTGATCAAAATGTAGAATCATTTTGAAATAAAATATAGTGCTCTCTCTGAAGACTAAATAATTCTCTATATATTCTCCTCCCTTCTCCATCCTCTCAAGAATGAGAGTGAAAGGGTGATTCATGAATCCCAAAGGAATGGTAATAGTGATCCAGAAGAACACCTCAAGATGAAAATTTGGTCACGTGAGCACCAAGTTATCTATTTCAATTTTTAAAAGATCAAAGGAACATGTGTGGATCACTACTATAGGGATTCCAAACTTTGATCCTATAAGTGAAATAATGTTAAATCAAAAAAAATGGATGGTTAACAAAATCATGGAATAATGATCCCATGATTTAGGAATTAATTCTTCTGATATGTTTTAATTATTTATAAAGTTAACATGAAAGATGTCATCTTGGCTCTTTTTTATTTCATTATATGTATTATTTAGAAAAATTTTGTTGTTCATGGGGTTAAAATCTTGTATAATATGTGAATGAGCGATCAAATCCAAGATTTTTTGAGTCAGTATTATTTCGGATAAGAACTTCCATTATGCATGAAACAATCATAGAATGGGGTTCCTTTAACATAGATATAGATACATTATTTTCATAATAAATCTTGATCACTACCTAAATTCTAAGAACCAACTCTATTTGAGAAATTAACTTCCTAATCCAAATAACTTCATTCACAACATCTAATACATTGGTGTACTCTACCTCAAGTCTGTTATGGTGGCTTGTTTATAACTCTTAAAATTGGTATCTCTATTATTTTGGAAATAAATGAGACTATATTGAGATTTTATATCATCTCAATCATACTATTAACTTTAATTCATGTAACCCTTTATAATAATATCATTCTCTCCTACAAATATCAAGAAGATATCCCCATTTATTTTCAAGTACATAAGGATATTATTTATGTAAATCTAATGATTCTCACCAAGATTGGATTGGTATTTAATTCTAATTACATGATCATAGGTGACATCAAGTAGAATACATAAACTGATATACATGATAGAACATGTGGAGGATACAAAGGGAATTCTATCCATCCTTACTAACTCCATAGAAGGATATTTAATCCTATTAAGATTCATGCCATGTGATATTGTAAAAGATTGTTTTTTGAAGTTCTCCATGAAAAACCTATTTATAATTTTACCAATATAATTCTCTTAAATAATTCCATGAAATTTTACAATCTCACATTTATACAATGATAAGAAAGTAAACAAGGAATTCCGGGTTTACAACTTCTGACCTCAGTGTGAAAACCTACATCATTTCCATGGTCATTCCCAAGGGTATCAGAAAATTCAATACTATAAATAAGTGAATATATTATTGAGCCAATGACCATAAGACTCTTATCTATTGATAGGTAGGATTATACTAACTTTCATTAGTTTATAATGTTTTACTTATAAAACATGAGCTAAAAAATATATATAAAAGTTTGAAACTTCATATCCTATAAGTTCATTTACAAAGTTGTTTGGGTTTCCTCTATTTAGAACTATCTATCTAGTGTACCCTTTCTATGTTTATTGATTTTTTGTATATTTTTTCTCACTAAAATGGAACTTACTTTTCTAATTCATGTCCTTTATTATTAACAAACGCCACAACACTTCTAAAATCTACATAGAAAACTATTTCTAATACTCTACTCTGTAATCCTCTATCTGGTATCTTAGTAAGGAAAACATTTGTAATACACTAATTTAAATTCTCAGTCTCATAACATTCTTCAACAAAAATTACATCTTAGTTAGAAAATAAATTATGAGATAAATTTTTTAGTATATCATCTTTTTGTATCTATGAATAGTGTTAAGTGTGATATACTTTCCACCCATTTATATAGGTTCTCCAAAAGTAAAAAATTTAGGAACTAATTTTCACATTACTATTTAAACCAATTCCAAAATAAACCATTCTTGATTAAATGAAAATAGTTGGAAGCTTCTCAACTCTTCTAGAAGCCTCTTAAAGCTTCTTGAATTCTCCAATAATTCTAACCTTTCTCAAAATTCCTTAACTTGTTAAGGAACTTATCCACTTTATATTAGAATATTTTAAAATAAAAACTAATTGAAAGAATAAAATAATTAGGGAAAATTTTGGTTCATTAGAAAGTTTTCCAAGAAAAAACTTTTTTGGTGATGTGTTTTTCATGTGGATTAATAAAACAATTTCCATAAAATTTTATTATTCCATGAACTCTTTAAGAAAAATTCTTCCATATGGTGAAATTTTTATCTAATTTTATTAATTAGTTAAAACTTTATAAGAAAAAAAATCTTTGAAAAACTTATCTGAAGACATCGACAATGTCTATCTGATTCTCATCCACCCGATGAAGCCTTCTCCGTCTAATCAAAAAACTTCACCACTTGAATTTTCTTTATCTAGATGAATGGTTTTTTCACAAAATATTATCTATCCATATCTACTTTGTTTGATAAACCTTAATCATCCTATTTTAAACTAATTCTCTTCATTAATTTACTCAGTTTGATAGACATTAATAAATATTTGTCTTATGGACTTTCTTTCTACATCACTACTTCATAACTTCATAATCTCAAAAAAAATTAGTTTGTAACAAAATATTAGTGAATATAAAGTTCATAAATTCTATGTATTTGGAAACTCAACTACCAATCCTTATTAAACTTTACCCTATTGAAATTAAACAACATTTTCATATGTCATTTCTCTTGACCTACTAAATATGGTTGGTAACATTACGGAAAATTATAATGACTTTATTTTCATACAAACTCTTCTTCTAAAAACTTTGTCTTCATTTATTTGAATTATAATACTTTGTATTTCTTTAATAATTTTGTACAAGAATATAAAAAATTCTCATTTTTGGATCTCACAAATTTTACTTCTTTACAATTGTATTTATTTATCGTTTTTAAAACCCTACAAACTCAACAACAAATATTTCTTCCTGGCTTATAATGTTATTCACTTTTTATATCTATTGTTTTTCATTTTTTTCATCTGCTGTATTTTTGGAAAACATTATTTTCTACCAATGTAGAAAACTTATTTGTTTATAAACTCAACATTGGTCCATATACTGGGAAGTTATACATTCAGGATGTTTTTTTGGTAGAGTTTTTTCTAGAACTCAAATTCAATTCTCTTCACTTATAATATATTTATTAAATTTTATTTCTATATTATTTTCATAAAAACATTATCTAAAATGTTAATCTACTATCCTTAGTTTTTTATATCACATAAGTTTTTTTTGGAAACAAAATTTTATTATTCTTTCCTTTAGAAACTTCCTCATTAGATATCCTTTAAACCATTGGCCCATATTCAAACTTATTCTCAAGTCTCTATTTATAAAGTTTCATCTAAAAAATATCATCCGACATTAAGAATTATTTATGATGTTGTATACTTTTAAATTGGTATAGAATCATCTGAATTTTTTATAATTTTTCTTATCAAAGTTAATGAAAATTTCTAAGCTTTACTTAGAAACTTCATAACAAACATTTCTTACCAATATTTCTTAACAAACTTCTAGCAACATCCTTTCACCTATCAACAAAAAATTATTTAAAAATTTGGTTTACTAAAGAATAAAAAAATTAACAAAACAATACAAAGTATATTAAGATATTCATACCCATTATATAGTCTAATTAACCCATTTGTTTCATCTATAATCACTTACCCAGCCATATATTTCCATAGTGATGTGCCAAGATATTATTTAAAATAATTGGTATTTCATACGCATACAAAATTAGAAACACTATTATAATATGACTAATCTAATTATATACACAAGAATCATATATATTTTTTATGAAACCAAATTCATTGATTGTATCATCAAACGAGATATTACAACTCTGAGAATCTTTCTTTGATACAAAAACAGATATGTGAAAGTTTTCATACCTTATCAGTCTCATGTGGGACTTCAAGAACATCAGGTTGTTTCATATACACATCCTTGAATAAATTCCAAGTATAGAAATTGGTTTTTACAACCATTTAACTTATATCATAATGAAAATGATTCATTATATAAAACAATTTCTAAATGGAATTTATAATCACAATAGGATAAAAGGTTTCTTCGTAGTCAACACCATGAATTTTATTGTAACATTTTTAAACCAAGTGTTCTTTATAGGAAAACATAATAAAATATATTTTATTTTTATTTTTTAAACCCACTTGAACCAAATGGGTCTCACCCCAATGTTCCAAATATGGTTAGTGTTCATGGATTCCATTTCAGATTACATATCTAGTAACCATTTCTCAGAATCTAAAATTCCAATGGCCACCGGTAGGTCATAGTTTTATCATATATCAATAATACATTATCACCATTAGCTATAATAAATCCATATCTCATGAACTCTATATTAATCTTACTATGACTTAAAGGTCCTTATGTAACTTGAGTATGTTCTTCTTCTTCAAATCCCTGTAAGACCAGCTTAACCTCTACCTCAAGAACACTTCCTTTTTACAGGTCTTTAAATTTATAAAACTAAAATTTCCTCCCAATGACGACTCAATCAATGTGCTCCTTATCAAGTAAAACTCCATATTAGGTCACAAACACTTGGTGTTCAATAGGATTATAAAAATAATGTCTCATAGAATCTATAGGATACCAAAAAAATAAGCATTTCTTTAATTTAGGGATGAGTTTATCAGAAGAAAAATTTAAAACATATGCTTTAAAACCCCATATCCTCATAAAATAATACTGGGACATTTCTCGTTTCATGTCTTATATAGTGTCTTCATGATTTCTTTAGATGGAACACAGTTTAGTAAAAATGTAGTAATCTTCATAGCATAACCGCCGAATGAAATAGGAAGGTTACAGTATCTCTATATTGATAGAACCATGTATAATCAGGTAATATTACTTCTATCAAAAAAATATTCATTTTTTCTATTTTTGGAGGAGTGTGTTTTGAAATATTTACACAATCCCTCATAGTGTCAATGAATTATGGGATCAAGTATTCACCACTATAGTCTTATTAATTGATAATAATACTTTTCCCCAATTGATTAAGTACGTTATTCTAAAAATAATTAAGCTTTTAAAAAGTTACATTCCTGTGTTTCATCAAAAACACAAAAATATACCAACTCATTAATCAATAAAGGCAATGATGTACCTAAACCCACCACATTCTTGAGTACTCATTAGTCCACATACATAACTATAAATGAGATCCAAAATTCTACTAACCATTTCATGAAAAGTTTTTTTATTTATTTTTCCTAATAAAAAAAGTTTTGAAATTATAAGATTATTAATAATCAAATTAATTAAATAATCCATCCCATAGAGACTTTGAATTTTTTTCTTATTCATATTCCCAAGGTGACAATGCCAAAGATGGGTGGGATTAGAATCAACTATAGACTTCTTATTATAAATGTAATAGACAATATTATCCATATTTATGGTGTATAAACCATTTGTTATATTACTAATGTAATAAAACATCTCATTCCTATATATATTTAAAAACTCTTGTTTATAAAATTGAATTAGAATCCTTTAATATCCAAACAAGATAAAGAAATAAAATTCCTGTTTATAGTGGAACTGCAAATAAAGTAGATATTTGTGTCAGTTTATCCATATTAGATTTATATAATTACAAAAAAAATTATAGAAATCCAAATTTTTATCAATTTATTAGTGGTTGTGTAAATAAAATCATTACTAATTAATTATTAGAAAAAGTTTCTTAGTAAACCACTACAAATTCAGTATTTGGCAGTGGTTTTTAAAATCAGCCACCAATAAGACTCTAATTTCATCCATTGTGGACCCTTTTTTATCTTCTCTTGATTAAATCACTAAATTACCCTAATATTTTCATGAAATTTCTCCCATATTGATGACACCCAATGACGTCATGATCTTTCTCACTTCCTAGTGACATTCTCTAATGTCCCAGTGCCAGATATGGGCTCCTAACGGACCATCCTTCTCTCACGATAGTCATTATAGTTTTACTCTAGTCTTGAACATCCTCCAATAATTGATACTAATCCTCTAAACCCTCTCTCAGTCAAATATCAATGAACTAATCATTCAACAAATGATGATACTAATGCAATCAATATTTATTTTTCCACTCTTTGTTTTATTTATTTATTTTTATATGTTTTTTCTATTTTTAAATGATATAATTAGATCTAAAATTTTTGTGTTATTTTTGTTATCTAGTATTTAATTTTATGAATCTTCTTTGTGAAATATAACATATACCATGAATAATATTTTATAATAGGTTCAATTAGCTTAATGTGTTAATTTTTTCTAATAATAACTAAATCAACTTTATTCTATCATTTTTTCATTGATGTGTATGAATTTTTCTAAAGTGTGAAAAATATTATTTGTATTGGTGTGATTATAAAATGATTCAATATAATTTTTTTCCCTCACATATATGTTTTTATTTTCCTACGCATGTTAAATACCAAATTTTATTATAGTTTATAATATATTATGAATTTATATTTTTATTATTATTTTCACAAGGGTGCTATATTAATCAAATGTTATATTTTTAACATGATTTAATTTAATTAATATGTGGTTTGTTATTTTTATAGTTATATTTAAAGAGTATATAAATGGATAAAATCTAGATGACTTTACCTCAAAATACACCTCAATATCTTAAGGGGTGGAGAAATTTTTATATTTTTAAATTGAAAATGAATCTATAAATGGAATACTTAAAAGTACATGACTTGTGATTTTAGATTATAGTTGAAAATATATGATGTTTATAAACACTTTATATTAAAATAGTTTCATATTGGATATATACAATGGATTTGGCATGGTTAATGGAACATTATAAAAAGTTTGAGCTTTGTAAAACATCATAATCATCAAGACACTTCCCCAGTAGTAGAGAATGAAATTTAGAACCTAATTATTGATGCGTTGGGAATAGAAATACAATAATATGAAGATAATAACATGTTAGTGGATTATCATATTTATTATATAGAGATTAATATATATGATAAGCTAATTATTCAATCAAATGAGTTTTATGAACTTATAGAAGATAAAAATGAATATTTTTATGAGGGCTGTAAAAAATATCCAAAGTTGTCCATTATACTAAAATTTAACCATATAAAGTGTTTATGAAAAATTAATAATTAAGTAATATTTATGATATTAAATTTACTGCATGATGATTTTTATGAATCTAAGACCCTTGAATCATTTTTTGATATTGAGAGAGTTATTATTGGGTTGGGTCTCAATTGTATGAAGATACATATATGCCTCAATGATTTTATGTTATATTGGAAAGAATATTTTGAAAAATAGGAGTATAAAAGATACAATACTTGAAGATGAAAATTAGTGAATAATGATGTTAGGCGTAATGAACATGCTACTAGGAAAAATTAGAGAAATTAAAATATTGTGAAGGTTTTACCTTAATTTACTATAAAACCTTAATTGAAAAGATTATTCACATATTCTAAGAATGTAGAGCAGATGATGTGTAATTCTATGGAAATCAACCATGATGGGTTCATTAATCATCTTGGATATTTAAATGCATGGAAATATTTTGATTCTTTGCATTTAAATTTCTCTAAAGACTTGAAGAATGTGTGTTTTGGATTTACTAATGATGAATTTAATCCATTTGGGACATTAAGTACCAGTTATATCATACGTCTAGTTATTTTGATCCCTTATAATCTTTCATTGTAGATGTGTACACCAAAAAAATCATCTATTATTTTTTGGATTATTCTTGGAAAAAATATATAGAAATGATAAGACAGTATATTGTAATAGCCTGAATCCAGTAACCCAGAGTAGATGGTTATTTTATTATAAGGGTATATATATATCAAAACAAATAGGATTCGGTAGTTTACTAGTCTCCGGTAACTAAATATATAAATTAACATCACATTACATTGAAATCTTAAGGTACAACAATTGGATACATGAAAATTTATTATTTCTTCTTGAAAATCCATAAGTCACATGAAGTAATATTCATGGATTCTTGGGGAAATGAGGAATAATATAAAAGAGTGGTCTCAGATGCTCAGTAAGGGGTAGTGTACAAAAAATCTATCACACACAATCATGGAATAAATAAAATGATAAAAATAAATAAATTCTATAAAAAATTTAACTATGAGAATAATACATCCATGGGTTGTATAATAATAAAAAATTATTGTATAAGAATAATTGATCTCAAAGTGATAGAATGAATAGTGTTGTACATCATAAACATAATTTTAAGGACATGTTCAAATAAATCATACATAAACATTTATAAAAACATAACTAGTTTGTTTTGTCCGGCCTACTAATACATCGAAGGTCTATATAATTTTGGGTTCCAACCATCACATAACAACATTAATGCATCCATAATATAAAGAGAATGGATAAATAATAAATATCTTAATTTTACCTAAATAACCTCTTACATAATAGTGGTTAAGTAATCAATAGTTATTTACACATAAATAAAGGGTATATAGAATTTCAATAATTCCCCATTCAATGGAATAGTATGTAAATATAAGTGAATATCCAAAAATGAACATAGAAACAATAATACTTTCACAGCATAATTGATGATAAAGAAATAATGGTGCAGTGTAATTTCATGTTTTAAGTGTACTAATATAAATTATTTTGTAATAATATATTCTAATCTTTTATTTTGGTCTATAAATATCTTATGAATTATCCAAATCATATCCCCTAGGAGTATCAAACAATGTATTTAGGCCCATTTATTTTGTATTGAGTGAAGAAGAAGTCAATACCCAATAAATATTTTCATGATTATTATCCCAATGTTCATTTGACCCAAAACCTATATCCACTTTTATTATACAAATAAGTATCTCATTGCACATAAACCACACACTCTTTACTTTATGAAAAATTTAGGATGTTTTTTCTTGGTGTTTCTGTAAATTCTTAGGAATTATAATGGATTATGAAGGTAGAATAATGATATTTAATGGTCATATGTCATTTATAATGTGTTAATAAATTCATAACAATGAATAATAATAATAATTCATATTTAAATTAATATTAATTGAATATTATTAACCAAATAAAGGATATGAAGAGATTAGGGGCCCTTATATCAATATAATAACGACTTAGGAAATGGATATAATGAGAGGGATTGTGTATGTATGATTGAAAATATATCAAATTAATGATGATGCCATATAATTACAAACAAGTAAATATATAAAAAAAAATTAAATGATTTCATTACAAAAGTTTTGTAATTTAAAAGGAAATGAAGAGGATTAAGAACTCTTACAATGAAAGGATGTTTCTTAAATATTGATAAGATAATCTTAGAACTTTAAAAACTCCTTAGAAAGAAATTTTAGAGATAAAATGACAGGATATTCATGCTCACTTGTTTTTTAGTGAAGATTATTGGGTGAATTGGTGGGTATTTATAGTGAATTAGGGGTTTTTTTATTAATTTCAAAGCAAGGTTCTTGGACCCCAGATTAATAAAAAAAATAAAATAATTTGAATTATCATGGTTTTAGCCCATGGTTTTAACATATAGAGACTAATTTTTGAATTTTAATTATTTAAGTACAAAAATAATTTAAAATATATTATTATGGATGTTGAGAAGATTATTATTCTTAAATAATTTTTTTAATATATTTAAAATATACTTTAGGTTTTGGAATATTCATTATAGGTTGGGAAAATTAATTTTATCGATTTAAAATAAATTATTTTAAATAATAAAAAAATTATTGATAAAGGCTTTATATTACTCATTATATCATTTTTAAGTCATTGTGATATCAGAAAACCTGTCATATATTTATACTGCATTTTACTTTTTACCCAAAAAAATTGACTACCTTAGAAAATTGTGAAGAATTTACAGCTATATAAATTTGATGTATTGATTCCAAATTTAAATTAATTTTTATAAAAATAATTATCTATCTATATGGAATTTAATTATTAAATAAAAACACTTTTACCCTTTAAAATCAAACATTTGGAACCTAAAATTTTAAAACACTTCTCATTTTTATTCTCCTTTTCATGGAGGTATTGTATTACATTGTCGTATTCCTTGAGTAGTTATGATCATCTTCCATGTCTCATGTTGAGCTCTATTTGGGTGAATATATACTTCATACTTTTAATTATTGATATATATTTCACATCTTCTAATTTTCAATTAAAATATTACAATTTCTTAATCAAGTTTATAAGTTGAAAATAATTTTTCGTAGTCATTAATTTCCACAATTCATAAGAAAAAACTCTATAATTTTGCATAATTACACACCCTAGTCCTTTCTTAAATATATCCCTATATATATATAATTCTTCTTTTCCAAATGGTTTAGTCAATATTGGTGAATTTATCAATATTTTATTTAATTCCTCAAAATCCTTCTTTACATTCTTTAAGCCATGTGAATTTAACCCCTTTACATGTCAAATTAGTTAATATATTCACTAATCGGGTAAATTTCTCAACAAATCACCAATATTAATAAGATAAACCAAGGAAAATATGTATCTAAATTATATTTTTTAGTGTTGTCCATTTTTTAACACCCTTCGTATTTTTAGGTTTGAGTGATATTCTATACGTGGATACAATATGGATAAGAAATTGAACTTATTAAAACCAAAATTCACCCCATCTGAATTTCCCATATAGATCCTTATTACTTATATTCTCAAGGAAAATATTTCAATGGCCTTAATAATCTTCAAAGAAATTATATTATATAAATTTATCATTAATAAAATCACATTAATTTTATCAAGATGATCCTTGAATACTATATTCATTATATCCATGAACATTGAGGGTGCATTTGTTAACCTAAAAGGATTTACCGTGAACTCATAATTCCAATTACTTTTATGAAAATTCATATTTGGTACATCATACATATATAATTTTAATTTATGATAACCAAAATGGAGATCAATCTTTGATAATTATTAATCCCCTTGAATTTGGTCAAACAGGTCATCAATATGAGGTAAAGGATACTTATTCTTTATATTAAGGGAATTGATTTCTTTTTAATTCACGTAAAAACTCATATTCCCTTTCTTGTTTTCCATAAATAAAATTGGTACTCCCCAAGGTGAAACACTTAGGATTATGAATCCCTTATCACACAACTCTTTCATTTTTTCCTTAATTACACCAACTTCATTAGATACATTTTATAAGGATTATTATATATTGATTTTTCATCAAGGATAATTTTAATATAGAATTCAGATTCATGGTTGGGAGGGTAATACATTATTTTTTCGAGAAATACATTAATCTAATCCCTCAAAAGAAATACATCCCCAATTATTTGGATATCCATCTCTTTCATTATTTAATTTCCAATAATAATTTTATTAAGATAGACCACTATAGGTTGTTCAGAACAAGACTCGATTAATGAAGTCTATCCTCTAAAAATAAGGGATTATATTCCACCCTCATATATTGAAATATTTATCTCATTATAATAAATTTTTTTATTATAATTTGTGACCCAATATATTCCAAGTATTATATCAAAGTAAACCAATAGTATTATCAAAAATTTTGAAACTAAAGAAAATCCATGCATTTTTACAAATATAGAACAATTTATTATTGTTTATATTAGATTTACACTATGATTATTAACTAATAATTACTTATTTTATGTATTAGGGGGTGATTCATTGTTCTTAAGAAACTTGTAAGATATAAAGGAGTTTTTAGATTCAGAATCAAAAAATGTTTAGTTAACATTGAATTAATGATTAAAGTGCCTACTATAATAACATTTGGGACCTGAAAATAAATTATTTTGATTATATAATCCCATACATTCTCACTTATCTTCTTCTAGGGTAGATTACCTGGATGCTTGGGTCATTGATTTGAATAGTTTCCCATATTTCCAAAATTGAAGTATTGGAAATTAGTGTCTTATTTATTTCCCTTTCACTCATTATCTTGATGGAATTTATCTACAAACTTAAAGAAAACTCCAATTAACTTCAAAAAATCCCTAAGGTATTTTTCCAATAGTTATTCAATTTTTGTTATTCCATTATTCCTTTCTATTCCTTTTCCAAATTTATTTCACAGTGGAACTCATTTTCCCTCTACCTGTATTTCTTTCCACTAAAAGTAAAATTCTTAGAGAATTAATTTTTATTATTGATGGAACTTGTTATTATCTCCTCATATGGGGAAATTTTTTGAGAATTCAGTTCCCTTAAAAGGAATATCTTCAACCCATTAAATAAGTGATCAATATTTCATTATGGATTACATATATCATCTATCACATATATTTCAAACCTTTTAAAGTTAACCTCATACTAAAAAAACATCATCCTACTTTTGTATTTAATTTATGAATTTTATTTCCATGTGAGCTCATATCCCATGAGGAAAATGTTTTCTAATGAATATCACCATAAAAGTCTTACAATAAATATTATATATCTTTTCCCCCTTATTAGTGTTTTTCATCAGATACCATTATTGATCTCCATATCCTCTTAGAAGATATACAACCATGATAACCTTATTCTTTTCTCTACATCCCAAAATAATCATTACCTTCTCTATGGAATTGATCCATTATTAATGGATATTTGGTTTAATTTAAGGTTATAGGTTTTGAAATCATGAATCATTCTAACATTAGTACACCATGTTGTGGATAGATAAGTTGTTCCATATAGTAAAGGGTAGTTTTCATAACATAAGAAAACTATCCTAATATGGTTATAATATGATCTACTCCAATATCAACCTCATTGACTTGTTCTAGAAGAAATCATTACATTTATTATGGGTGTTGAAATATATTTTTTTCTTTAATTAGGATTAATTTCTAAAAAATGGAATATACTTAATTAATTCATGTATAAAACTATGAAATATAAATCAGAATAAATAATTTCTATGAATTTATTGTAAATGAATGTTATTTAATCTAGAAGAAATTCTAGAATATACTAATGGTTTTTTCATAGAGTTATGTTATCAAAATGTGTTCTATTAAATCTAGTTCCTAAGAAGTATACTAAACTTTTTTTTATACCAACCAAAACACCCTGACTCTAGTAACCCATATTTAGTGGTAATTTTATTAAAGTATTAAAAATTACATATATCACAATAAAAATATATATAATATTTTAACATTCTTAAGATACTATATACATAAATTAACATTACATTACATTGAAAACTTATGGTAAATCAACTAAATACATGAAAATTTATCCTTTCCTTTTGAAAATACATAAGTCATAAGCAGTAATTTTCATGGTTTCTTGGGGAAACAAGAGACAAAAAAAAAGAGTGATATTATATTCTCAATAAGGGGTATCATATAGTATAAGCTATCATACATAAACATGGAATCAATAATATTATATGAATATATAAATTTTAGAACAAATGGATCTATGAGGATAATATATCCACAGATTATATAATAAAAAATAAATTCTTGGATAATAATAATTGACCACATGGTGATGTAATGCATAATATCATACGTCATAATCAAACCTTAAATGACACATGCTAAGACATCATACATAAATTATTATAAATAACTAACTAGTTTGTATCATGATACCGATTGATGCATTGAGGGGATACATAATTATGGGGCTCACCCATCACATAATAGGTTCAATTCATCAATCATATGAAGAGAATGGCTAAAAAATACATAACCTTATGTTACCTAAGAAACATCATATAGAATATAGGCTATGTAATTGATAGGAATCTATATAAAAATAAAGGATCTATTAAATGCCAATATTTACCCATTTACGTAAATAATACATCTATCTAGGTGAATATCCAATAATCAACTTAGAAACTATATGATATTCACATTATGATGGAAACTAAATTTATCAATGGAATGATAATGACATAACGGTGTATGGTAATTTTATATTTCAAGGATATGAATAGATATTATTCAGTAATAATATATTCAAGTTCTTTATTTTGGTTTGTAAATATCATGAGAATCATCCAAATCATATCCCTTGGGAGTATAAAAATAGGTGTGTATTTAGGCCCATTTGTTGTGTATCAAGTGAAGATCAAGTTAATACCCAATAAAAAAATTGAGTTATGACACCTTGGTTCATCTAACCTAGAGCCCGCATCAACTTGTATTATCCAAATAGAGATTTAATTACTAGGAAACTACACACTATTTGATTTACAAAAAATCAAGGATGTTTTAGATTCATCCTTTGGGTTTCCAAAAATGGTTAGGAATTATAACATCTTATGAAGGTAGTATAATGAGATAGAATGGTGATATATCATTGATCATATGATAAGGAACTCAAAACAATTAAGCATAGTAATATTTCACATTGAAATGAAAATGAGTTTGATAGGATTATACAAATAAAGGATAATAAGGGATTATGGACCATTATATCAGCATAATAATGACTTAGTGAAAGGATATAATGAGAGGGAATAAGTAACAAATAACTAATAATATATAAAATAGTTTATAATATTATTGAATGACAAGCATGGAAATATATAAAAAATAATTTAAATGATATCATAACAAAAGGATTTAAATTGAAAAGGGAAAAAAGATGATTGGGAACCCTTACCTTGAAAGGTGGTTTCTTAAAGCTTGTGAAGAACACCTTACCCCTTGAAAGGTCTACGGGCCATGTAATACTTACACCTATGGTCCTTGTAAGGGTCCCACCTCACCCTTTGAAAGGTTTATTATCAAAATCAATAAAAATGAAGGCCTTCGGGCCATTGGAGGAGGAGTGAAGAACACCATAGAACCTAAGAAACTCCTTTGAGATAATCTTGAGAGTTAAAAATAGTCATTATTCATGATCATTTGTTTTTTAGTGAAAATCAATGAAAGGATAGGGGTAAATTATAGTGAATAAGAGGTATTTGTTTACAAATTTCAAATCATGGGTCTTAAACCCTAGGTTAATAAAAAATGAAAACCATCGGACATAGCATGGTTTTAGACTATGGTATTTGTCATTTTGGGTTTTATTATATATTTTAATGGTTTAAGAACCTAAAACCTTTAAAATATATTAATTTTTATCTGTACAAGATTATTATTCATAAAGAATTGTTTTTAAAATCATTAGAATATATTTTAGGATTGGAAAATTAATTTTATTATTTTAGAATACATTCTTTTGATAAATAAAACTATTTTTAGTTGATATATCCTTTATATTACTCATTACATCATTTTTAAGTCATTATGATGTCCTAATAATTGTTGTATATTCATACCATATTTTACTTTTTACCCAAAAAATTGACTATCTTAGAAAATTTTAAACTACTAACCATTGGATAATTCCTGTGTACTAGTTCCAAATTAAAATTAATTTTTATGAAAATAATTCTCAATCCAGGTGAAATTTAATTATTAAATAAAAACACGTGTTCATTTGAAAATCACGCATTCAATACCTAAAATTTGAAAACATTTATTTATATTTTTAGACAAATGTGGGTAATTATATTATTATTCATTGATGTCTATATATATCTGTGTGTGTGTGTGTGTGTGTGTTATTAATTAAAAAATATATTATTACTAAATGATTTTATGGTACTATTTTTATATTTTCTCAAAAACATAATTTCCTAGTTTTTTGTTGTTTTATAATGTGTTTTATTATTGTGAAGAAATAATAGAATTTATATTGTGCCACAATTTGCCTAAAAAAATGTTTATTTACTATTGTATAATATTAGGTATTATATATAACATCACTATCTTATATAGGAATTAAAATATTTATGCTACAATGGTTTTAATTCATATGATGCAATAACTAAAAAATGTTTTAAATGTATGTCTCTCTCATGTGAACCATCAACGACTTTAGGAATTGGTAATTTGTATGGTTTGGATATTGACATGGGCCTAACATGTCTAGTTTTAACTTTTATTTCAACTCTAAAAGGTAAAATAACATTATAAAATGTTGTTTAATGTTTCATCATTAATTCCTAGATTCATCTTATAAATTTTGATTTAATAAGTCATGATTTGATGGATAATTTATTATAGGTCCACTCTAAAACTATTATCTAAGTCAAAAATTTTGACAAAATTACCAATTATAGATATGTAATTTTGGAAATTCAATAAATTAACAAATATTGGGGGGGAATTGGGCCACATAAAATGTAATTAGAACATATAAATGTAAAAAAATGTATACTTTTCAAACTTCCTTATTGGGAAATCCATATATTACATCATAATCGTGACATTATGAACATTGATAGTAATGTGCGTTATAATTTTTATTTTGCAATACATAATGAGTTTGGAAAATAAAGTATCATATTAATTCACATAAAAACTTATAAAAAATGTATATAAAGTGTGATTTCTGGAAAATTAGAATGGTAAGTATCTTATAGCTTCTATTTAATTTAAAAATAATGAAAAACATGTATTCCTTAGGATAAATAAAAATGTAAAAGTACTTGATTGATATTATTTTAACATTTTTTGATGTGTTAACTTAAAAAATCATAAGTTACATGTATTAAAAATTCAAGAATCACATATTTTGATAGATTATTATACTTTTGGAATTGTGTAACTTGTTACCTGATAAAATAAAAACAGTCATAATTGAGTTCTACATGTTCTTTAGATAACTCAATTAGAAATATATAAACCCCAATGATATTGAAAATTTAAATGAAATAATTTTAATGACAATTTTTCATTTGGATTTGATATTTTTCCAATCATTTTAAACTATGATGATTCCTTTTACAGTGCATTTTTTCAATGAAGTTAAATTTAGAGGACTTGTACACTATTGATGGATGTATTCCATAGAGTGGTATTGTCCTTTTAAATTTTCCCCACTATTGGATCATGTTTTTCTGACTCATAACATATGAAGTTTATTATTTGTCGATTCATTAGTTACTTTGGTTGTTTTAAGTCTTATATGGAAAAAAATCTCAACTAGAAGGCTTTATTGTTGAAGGTTACTTTGTTTAAGAGTGTGTCGCAGTCTATTTGAGGCATTTTCATTCGATTGAGATAAGATTCAATCAATGTGAACATTCTCACAATAAATTAGATCATATTTAGTACTTCAATAAATCAATAATATTTTCAATGTTGCGTCATCGAGTTGAAAATATATCCTCATTATCACTAACTCAGATGGATTTCATACAATCAAAAATAGTTGTGCTACTAAATAGTGATATCGTAGAACCTTTCATAAAATAACTAAATACACAAGAATATATATGGAATTGGATTCAAACTTTAAATGAGAAAGAAATAAAATGGTTTTAAGTTTTGTATAACTTGTCATAAATAAATTTTTTTTAAAAAATAATGTAATATTCACTAAATACATAGGTTTGGTATATTGTGGAAAGTATATTAGAATTATTGAATTAAATTATCATGAACAATATTTTGTTGTGTTACTAAAATTCAAGTGGATAAATATTCATAGAGGTGCAAAGAAAGATTCATTACAGTTTAATCATGTAAAATTAAATCATTTGATTGATACTAGTGAGTGTGAAGAACATGATCCACATATTTATACTTTACAAGATAAAATGGTATATTATATAATATGTTTACCTACTTATATAAGGTATTTTACATTATGATATTTACTTTTTATGAATTTATTAATCTTATTAGTTTTATTTCATTTAATAGTAATATATCTTCATTTTTATAGAAAAAATCTCTGAAAAACTCAAGAAGTAAAGAAAAGAAGATAATCCCACATACAATAGGTTCAAATAGTTTCACAATGAGAATACTGAGAAGTATAATATTTTAATTATTTTAATTTGTATGTGTGTTTTAAATTTAAATTTATTAAGATATTTTAATTTTAATTTTTCTTATTTAATGATATAGGCTTTATAGGTTATATATTAATTTTAGTGAACCAATATCTGGATTGATGTACATGAAAAGTTATATGGGAGTTAAATTAATGAACCTTCTCAAATCATAGTGGAAAACTAATTTAATTATTACTTGATTTGACTAGATGGATTTATAATTTTATATTCTTCAATGTGTATACTAAAATCAAGGAGTAATGGGATGTAAATCCCTCACAGTCATCATTGATTTCCCATAGCAATGTTATTTCCTAGGTTTTGGGAAATGATCATCTGAGTCAGGTATAGATGATGGGTTTTAGATCATCTTTATCATGAGTATTTGGGAGGTCCTCGACATCATTCACAGTGATTCATTCTCATACCTTGTGTCCAAACAGTGTCCATGATCCAATATCACAAAAAAAAATTGTGATATTGGAGTAAAAACTATAGGAACACGAGTCATACATGAGAGCTCAAGATGATCATGGGGGAGGTTTGGGTACTTTATTTTAGGACATGGTGGAAAGTATTCATAAGGAAATTTCAACCATGATACAATAGTACTAGAAGGTAAAAATGGTACTCATTTATATATTGTTGATATTAATTTTTAACATAATATAATTTATGTTTTTAAATTTTCAAATTTCTCACATCAAAATAAGGAAGTTTTCAGGATAATTAGGAGTGTCTATCATCTTGAGAAAACCACAATGATACAGATTCAATGTTTTATGGTCTTTGATGAATAATATGTTTTAATTCCTATGTATCCTCTGATTTTGTAATATTTTTTTCAATTATGATTTAACTCCATTCTTATATTACTATTGTTACATTATATATCTTTATGAAATGTTTTAATCTTGTTTAAGTTGTTGTTATATTGATAATTACATCTATATTTATCATATTTTTCAGTAAGTTTTTTTTTCTGAATTTCTATGGTATGGAAGCTAAAATTGAAGGAGAATATTTTTTAAATTTTTTACAATTAGTGGTTGTTTAAAATTCTTCAAATTTTGGAAAACTTAAGTTTTTAATATAAACACTGGTTAAAACCATTATGACCTAAAAACCACAAGTAATTGATCTTGTGTCTAAGGAAATGTCTCTAAAACAATTATCAGTAGTAATAACCACTGTTAAATATATAGAAAAAATATAATATATTTTACATTTATTAGATATGGTTTTAATAACCATGGAATAAATATTTTTAGTAGAAACTTAAACTATAAACAAATAACAATTCCATTGGGGTTTTTATGAACCATCGCCAATAAAAACAAATAGTGATGTTTTAATTATAGACAAAACTAAATACGATGGATTAAGAAACCACCACAAGTTATTTAATAGTGGTTAAAACCACCATTTATACCCAAAAAATCACTATTATCTAGAATCCATATAGTAGTGGAACATAGTAACAGTTCTCTAATTCTAAGATTAATCCACTTAGAAATTAAAAATCATAAGTTTCAACTTCTAATATAGAAACTATTATTCAATCACCGAAAAAACCTACTTCACCCTTTTTCAATTACCTCTTATGTCTATGTTTTTGTTTATCATCATAAATTTGTGATGCACGCCCAATATCTAATAACAATGAGTCATAGTTGGAGGAATTAATCATTATAACTTTCAAATTCATATTATCAGAATGATTATACTTGAGAACACTTCACAACCCAAGATACAAATATTTAACTATTTTATAGGTTGTGCCTATAAGGGATATCAATATTATTATAATGAATTAATTCATAACCTATTATAGATACATACCTATGGGTGAGTATCAATTATTATACCTTGTATATAATCAATTTTAATGAAAGTACGCTCACTAAAAATGATGACTCCATACATGATATTTATTTAGTGAGATAACATTCATATTTCATTATGAATTACACTAGGTAACATATAAATATTTTCATACTATTTTAGCTAAAAAACAACTTTGTTAATAGTATCATATATAATTATTATATTTCTAAGTGGATAAACTCTATCCATATCCTCTAAGGATTTACTCAACTTTATTCCTATGGGGTACTAACGGTTTGGGTTTCCCAACTAGTGTAACCCAAAGAAAACACCAAGAACAAGGGAACCCAATGTACAGGGTCACTTTATAGCTTTCTTGCCTTAAATATGATAATCCATGGTCACCTAATGATTATGATCACTCATATTTAAGGATTGAGGTCCTAATAAGTTTCTATTTAGAAGGAATCTCACACTTAGTATTTTAAGGGTTTTCTTTTAAAAATATCTTCGATTTAATATAAATCGCATGAATATTTAATCCATTACATCTCATGTAATATTTATTATCTCATGTTTTTTTATTTGAGTATTCCTATTTCTAATGATTTATTTTTTGAATCATATTCCATAGACCAAATTAATGTGTTCACACCACATTTATGTGTAACTCTTTACATAACCCACAAGTTTGTGTTACTCAAAAATAGAATCCAAACATATTCATATATATACAAATTCATTTCTTGAAAAATTTACATGAACTTTTAAATAAAATTAATAAAGGAATATGATATTGAAAATATTATCATGAGAAATCTTGAATTTATAGATAGAAAACACTTCAACTTTATAAAATAAGGTATAATACTCGATGCATGTGGGTATTCTTACCCTAATTCTCTCTCCCTAAGGATACTTAGAAGAGAATTCAATTCATCATATATCCAACACCTAATATGAAAAAACTATATTCAATAATTATTCTCAAGTTTATAAATCTAGAAACAAACTAAGGTCAATATATATGAAAAATAATTATTATAGAGTCACACCTAGCATATAATGCAATACTATATCATATAAATAATGTATACACATTATTCAAAATCTATAAAAAGTTTATAAACATGAATAATAAAAGGAATAAATTAGTAAATAAATACTTCATAAATTTTTATATAAATTAGAAACAAGTATTATATTTTCAAATCCTATTTAGATATGAAAAATATCATTTTATAAAACATAAAAATTATAATTTAAAAAACATCATTAAAATATCAAAAAATAATAATTTTAACATTTTTAAGAATGTCGTATTTTATGACTGACTATCAATCATAAAATATGACTAATATAAAATATAGGTTATTATGTGAGTCAATAATATTCTATGATAAAAGACCAATCTTTTTTTCATGATGGAACCACTGAATATGACCAGCTAAATCATATGACCCATATCATTTTTTATGAATTAGTGTGATATCATTATTACACTACACACCTTTTTTTAGAAACCCTGAATTGAGCTATATTTTATGATAAAAAATACCATAAGATATGATTTAGTTAAAATACATGTATTTAATATATAAAATACCCTATGATATATATGTGTGTGTAATATGATATGGAAAGGAGAAACAAAATAATTCTATGTACTATATTTTATGATATCACTAAAAATTGAATTATAATAAAGAATTATTTGAAAACCAATGAATTAAAAACAATTAAACCATGAAGAACAAGGATATAATACCACTAATGGTTTTTAGCAGTCCATCTAATGAACATTGGAAATAAAATAAACCAATGAAATTGATTAATTTGTCTTTAAACATTCAATGTGTAAGGAATATTAAAGAAACTTCATACTTGAAAAGTTTTAACAACTACCTCCATATTCAAGATTTGATAGATAATTTTTAATTAATATAAAGATGTGACAAACTAATGGTTCAAACCTCTGTAGGTGATTTTTTGGCCTTTAGATCCTAGTTCATAACTTGAGGAATCCCAAAATGTCTAAGAGGAGATAGCACCTTCCACATAGTGATAAATTACATCTCATGTAGGAGAGATGGATCTTTGAGTAATATGTAATAGAAACGGTTGTCCATAACAAGGGAACTGTTTCCCTTAAATGAGACTTCTTGTAATATTTCAATTAGTGAAGAGTGTTAGTCTTTGGGTGAAAACTATTAGCATAAAACATTACTACATTTGGATTTAATTTATTGAACTCCTTCAATGAATGTTATTCATGATTAAATAAATCCATCTTGTGGATTAAAATTTAAGTAAAAACATGAAATAGGGATATAAAAGGTACATGCATCCCATGTAGGTATCATTTTCCTATAATTTTATAATATTATATGATACATGCATAAGAGGCTTCCTAGGACTCTTATATGATCCATGATAGTCATATTCTATGATATCCATTGCATGGATATCATATCCTACGATCAAAGTCAGTATTATAATATGAATAACCTATATTTATGTTCTTATTCATCACCTACATGTTTATATATCATGGGAGTGGATGGAGAAACACATTGAGAAGAAAGTTCTTCAAAATAAATAGATGTATCATTTGAAGTAATAAGAAAATTAAAATATGATGTACAAGTCTAGGATTGTCATAAATGGGTTTCAACCAAAAAATTATGGTTTTATTATATATGTTTTCACCGGTATTTGAATATTGACTATTCATATGGTGTTGATCATGGTTTTAGTATAAGAACATCATCTTGATTAGTTGGACATGAAGACAATGTTCCTTCATGGTAACATAGATGTATAAATATTCATGGATCATCTAATTTCTTTCATGGAGTATTGAAACTAAGAACTTATGTGTTGAATCAAATAGATCCTTTATGGTTTGAATGAGGAATCAGAGTAGAGGAATCATAATTTCATTGAATTCATGATGTAGTGAAAGTTCATCTGGAGAAATGTGGACCATTTTTTTAATCGAAAGTTGTTTGATAGTGGTAGTTTCATTAACTTACATGTCTATATTAATGATATACTTATTTTAGGTATAACAAACGGGGTTCAATGAACATGAGTTTGAATTGCCCAAAAGTTTTGAGATAAAGGATCTTGATCTGGAAAAACAGATCTTAGGGATAAAGATTAAAAGAGACCAAAGTTTTGGTACTTTATAATTAAATTTCATTAATTACATCTGTAAGATGGTGGATCACATCAGTATGGGTGAGGAAAAAAGCGATACCACACCCCATAGTAGGAATTTCAAGATTAGAAATATTTTTTTCAACCCATAATGAAAAACGGCCTCACAACTCGTAGGATTCACAAATATGGAATGGATACAGGGTGGGAGGGCCTAAAAATTTTTGTTGTTAAGATTTCGGGCAAGGACGAGTTCATCCCAAGTTGTGTAGGCCAAGGAGGGTTGATCCTGTGTGGGTATAAGGACCTGACCTTATAACATTACATAATATTGAATTAAATGAATAATTCAAATTGAGTATCTTTTTAGGTTTAGAGTTCTAGAGAATTAGGCCATAACTATTACATAACAACTTGAATATTACATATAGACACTACTACTCAGTATCCATTTTTTCATAAAATAAAAACTCGTAAAAAGAAACATGTCTAGTTCCATGTTTTAGAAAACATGACTTTTCCTTGATCCCATTACTGACCCTATTCATCTTTAAGTCCTGTGGAAAATATTTCAAAAACTTGGGATGAGCATAAAAAGATCAGTAAGGGTTATAAAATAAGGAAGGAAAACATTATCCCATTAATAAATACAAAACAATGAAACCATACTTTTCAATCATAGCATACCTTACGAAGTCATAAGATTTATGAATAACACACACAAATCATAAATCATAAAGTTTACTTATGGTATCCATATCAAACTTAAATTGTAGCTATCACAACTACTTAGAGAGTTACACTTGGAATACCCATCATAGTATATTCCCTAAATATCTTAGGAGAAACATCATATTTACCTCTGTCACGTTACCCAATGCATTGGAGAGCTATCTCAGGCTCACCCGCCCTAGGTTTATCACGAAACCACCCATATACGTAAACAATTCCCAATAACCTAAACATATTCATAAAACATAACACATGTATAAGGGAAATATAACATTTCCACATTCTAATATATCAAATCCAGATATTGAAATAAACAATTCTTTATCAAATCATTTTGAAAACCACTTAAAAATAGATTTTTGAATCAAAGTGTCTCATACCACTTTGAATATTTTGAATGAATTATCATTTGATAACATTAATTTCCAATAAATAAATCCTAAAACCCATTTTGAAAACATGGACATTAATGAGAAATATTTAGAAGAATAAATCTTTAAAACTTTTAAAATGCTATTTTAGTTAAGGAGTTTTTTTTAACAAAAAGAGAGACACTTGAATACAAATAATTGAGGAATAAAATTTAACAAAAACATTATAATATCATGAGAATAAATGTATTCATGATATAATATGTCAAAGGATAGTATATACACCATATAAGAGTCAATTGGTGCATAACAACAATGAAGTCTCAGTGGAAATGTAAATTGAGATGAAATCCCTTATAAAGATGGTATCCTTAAATTAAGGATAAATCAGTAACATAATTATGTGTGAAAAATATAAATACACCCAATATAGGTGGATATTAAGTGTAAAAAAATCATATGTCATTCACACATATTCATAGGACGACATATACAAGAAGTACAAGTTGAACCCAAAGAATTAAAATTAGGTTAAGAAGTTCCCTTATAAAAATTTGATAGCCTAACAGCGTCACTTTAAAATTCATAAAATGATTTGATGAGATAAAAATGGTATCTAAAAACCTGAACAAAAATTTTACATCAATAAGGATATAGAAGAAAATATCCAAACATAAAAATATGTAAATTAAAATACAAAACAAAAAAAGTCTTTTAAAAAGAGAACGGTGAAATGTTCCCTTACAGATTTGGTAACTTAAAAATCATACGCCACATGAAAGAAATATCATAAAATGAAGATGTAAATACTCATAAATGAAATTATATTACACAAATAGTACAATCATGGTCAGTATATACACCACACAAAATGAAATAGTGGCAAATATAGCATGAATCTCACAGGAATAAAAAGTCAGATAAAACCCTTTACCACATTGTAATCAACCGAGTCTTATGACCCAAAGTTAATATCCACCAAATGAATCACGTAATATCATGAATATAATGATAATAATGATAATAGATGTCAAATTTTAGTACAAAATACACCACATGCAATGAATAAGTGGCGAACAGTGGAAATCTCACGGAATTAAAAGTGAGATAAGAAAATCCCTTAGCTCATGTCCGACTTGACTCGTTTGTTCCTTTTTCTTCCTGAATAATATAATAAAGTTAATTTATACATGAAGAATAACATTTTTCAAGTTTATTATTCTTTTTATATCACTTATTACTATGTTATAAATATTATGTAATCTTTAAAGTTAATAACGTTCGTTTTGTCGATATTTGGTTCTTGAGTCAAAAATGGACTTCTTATAATTACAAGTTTTTCACATAGTCAAAAGTTCATTATATATAGAATGATATTAAGGATTTAGATATCATATATATCATATATATTCAGTATATACATGTATTTATAATAGTACATAACATTTGTAGGTAAGAAATAAAATGCAATGTTCATGGAGACGGTAAGTCGTACGTACGCATGAATGTTACTTTCATTTTTAGTTCTTATTTTAATTGAATTAAAACATAATAATACATAGGTATATTATAATTACAGTATAATATCATATATAATATCATTAACTTCATCCTTTATACGACCCACATATGGAATTAACGAGTCATATCACTTTGAGGGGGCGGTAGTCCGCACTTCCTCAAATGAAATTATCATGTTTACCCATAATGGAAACCATAAAGGTAGGATATAAATGTAAAATATAGAAGAATAAAGAAAATATAAACATAATATATATCATATATAAATATAGTTCCATCTTAATGGCCACCATGAGAGGCGGTAGGAGATAATCGAACAATCATCATTTCGTGAGGCATTAGTTTTCCATCCACAGAAACAGTACGTTCTTCACCAATTAGATGGAGGTGTGTGTAAGTGTAGTTCAAATCCTTCTCATAAAAACATACTATTATATTTAGGATACGGTTTTTGTTATAAAATAAAGTAATAAAAAGATTTTAGGGGTTGGAAAATTAAAATAAAAGAAAATAAGTTAAGAGAAACCGTTACCTTTAATTTGGGTAACTTCCTTGGGTTTGAACCACAAGGACTTCTTGAAGTACCTTCTGCCTAAGGTAATGCTTCTAGGAAAAGGATAGGGATTTAGGGAGCCTAATTGGGCAGAGTTTGGATGAGCCAAAAGGATTGAGAGGTATGAGTAATTGGTTAGAAGTGGTGTCCTTTTATAAGGGGGAGGAGGGGCTCTTTAGGAAAGTGTGAAAATGTTATTTTATTATATAATGATATTCGGTTTCTAAAGGTAAAAAACTAATTAACATTGATGATAAGATGACTCATGGTCTAAATAAAATCATCCAATAAGAATAAGATAGGTTTTTGAAGTTATTGTAATATTTATAATCTTATTTATTTAAATTAGTTATTAATGAGGTATATACTACATCATTATTGTATCATAAATAATTTAATTTATTTTTTGTCTAAAATTTATAAACAAAATAACATGATGTAGGAAATACCTTTTATCTTTCCAATGGATATTTATAGTGGAAAATATAATTTATACAACCCCTTGTAAAAATTAATTTACTAAAATATATTTGTTTTTGTCATTTTTGCCTTAAATTTAAGTTAATTAATCTAAATTGTCATTATCACTCCCATGTGGCTCAATGGGGTCCTAAAATCGACCCAATGATGACCATGGTCGTAAATGACTCAACCAATAAGGTTAGGACAAGTTTTAAGGTAATTTTGTATCATTATAATATTATTTTTACCTTGAATTAAAATCTTTACCTTTAACCGCTATAAATAAAAGTAAAAAGTTACTATTCACCAAAATTATTTTCATCTTATTGAACCATATTTTACTTATTAATAACAAACATGTATGTAGGATTTTTGAAATTCAATTCATAGAAGCGGTAAAATTTTATTTAAATGAAAAAAGTTAGTTTTTTAACTACTACTAACCGGTTTCACTATTCATCAAAAATTGAAGTTTTTCAGAAAAATACCAAAAATTCAGCCTAAGATATATTTGGTATTCCAAATTCAAAAAAGATGTCTATTTTACCAAATTCAAAACATATAATTTTCATTAATTAATTTAAAATTAATTCCCGTTGTCAAAATAAATAGAGTGTTTTTAAAAAACAATATCTATCAAAAGATTGACACTTGTTTATGTCCAATTTCAAAGTAAAATTAATTCCAATGACCACCATTAGATTAAATGGTAAAAATATAGTCTAATTACGCTTTAAAACAAATTAAAAATATAATCTAATCATAAAAATATATTATATTAAAATGTAGATTTGAATTAAAATATAGTATTTTTCACTATTCATTAAAAAATGAATTTTATCAGAAAAATACAAAAATTTTATGCAAGGTAAATTTTAATGTTACAATTCTAAATAATAATTTTATTTTGTAAAATATAACATATAAAAGTGCCCAAAACATTATTTAAGGATACTTCTCCATCAAAAGGCGGTAAATCAACCTTCTAAAGTAAATTATGTTTAAAATTAGATTCATTCACAATTTAAGCGTCTATCTTTTATTGGATAAATGAAAAAAAAATTAACAAACATGTATAATAATTTTGTAGTTAGTTCTATTTATTTCTTCCATTTTAATGGCTAGGCATTAACTACCATTTAAAATAATAATATTATATTGTTAGTGTGCAACGTATGATTTCAAAGAAACTCGTTGTTGCATATCGGGTATATTATCGAACATAACAACCCCTTTAAAGTAAAATTAATATTTAATTCAAAAATATTAATAAATATTAAAATATCATATTCTTTATTTATCTGCGATGTTACATCCTTCCCCCCTTTTGAAATTGCATCCTCGCAATTTTAAAATTGGTCTTAGAAACTTCATTGAAATCCCCACATCAGAAAAAGAGTCAACAAAACTATCACTTTAAAATAAAAGAAGAGAAGTACAAAGGTTACCTGAGGCAACAGATACTAGGATTCCATGAAAACATGGATATAAAGGAGAAAAAAACCATCAAGTTCTGATGGAGAGTGATAGATAACATATTTAGGATAAAGTTAACCACTAGAAAATCACAAACTTGTGATGAGTTAAACAGTCTTCAATTCCCCAGTAGGAAATGTTAATAGACAAGGTTTTTGTTTTAAGTTACTTTCCATTGAGGAATTTATTTATGAGATTAACTAAAAACATAAGGAAACATACTTAATTTTCATGTAGACTTTAATATTTTACTAGATTTCTAACACAAACTCATATTTTCTCCAAACGATGAGTATTCATGATGACTTTTTTTCACATTAAGAGCGCTATAATCAACTTAGAGAGAATAACATAATCCACAAAAGATGAACTATATATTTCCCATGTCTTTAGACCTTAACTAAAACCAAAATGGTTATCACCAGATCAGATAATCCCCAAAAAGGATAATCTTTTACAAAAAGAAAAACTACTCTTAATCTTCAAAATTAGTCAAAAAAACTCAAAGTTCATCATAGACCATTCAATAAACAAATATCCATAAAATTATTCAAAGTAATCCAAACTAAGATTAAAAACCAAATCACAAAAGGATTTAATCACATAGTCTTCTAAGATAAATCTTAACATTTATCTCCAAATAACATCAGTTACTCTTAAAGTCTCATATAGAAAATTAATTTACCTAATCACATATCCTCCATGATAGGTTAATCATTTCCATAGATAATCGAAAATCAACTTATTATTGATTCATAAAATCATCTAACTAAAAATAATTAGTCATAACAACCATGGACTTCACATAGTTCAGTGGTAGGTGATAAATACCAGTAGCACTTTGGTTGTGGGTTCGATTCCCGTAGCTTTGTCCGACATGATGGGTTGTCACACAGTCCGCGTGTTGTCCTTTTATTCAAAAACTATATAATTTTATAACATTCCCAAAAAGAGATAAATTCATCAAAAATAACCATAACATATTTTAACCACAAAGGATATCTAATCACTTTCATTTTGCATCCCAAATATTTATTAACCTAAAATTGCCTCAAATTCAAGGATCATATAAACACAAATGGTTCTTTATAACTATATCCATAAAAGAAAAGATGATTATTATTTGAATAAACTTTTAATATATCAAACATCAAGGTTACACATACTATAGAAAGTCTTCTAATGTAATTACCATCATCAAAATATCCTTAATACTTTTAAGCATTTCACCATCCTAAAATCTACCATAACTCTTGAATCCCTTATATATTGACTTCTTACTCATTCAATGTTCTTCATGATCCATTAACCATTCATTTTCAAATTATTCTAGAATACTTATTTCTTACAAACAAAATCATTAATCATATCCTATAATTCAATAATATCAAAACATATGTTAAGAAATAATCCATACCTTTCGTTGGTCATTGGCAGTTTCATCATCCTCAATCGGAATGGAATTAGGTATTAGTAAACAAATATTTGTATGATCCAGGTGATCCCATTCCTGAAACTTCTTTGTAGGACATCTATTTGTATAATGAACATGCACATCACATTTAAAACATTCAATTGATCCCTCAGAAATAACTTTTTCCCTTTCCTAGATTCAACCAGATGCTTCCTTTTTCCATGGAAGGTTATTCTTTTATGACCATCATTTCCAAATCTATATCATCTTCCTGTCCCTTTGAAATATTTTCCTAGGTGTTTCTTTCCACATCCTTGACACATAGGTTTTTCAATATACTTGCCTTTATGATTATTACTTGAACTTCCGTAGGGATTTGTTTCTCGCATATAGGTTTCCTTATAAAAATCACAAAAGTTCAGGTGGTCAATCATGACTCCAGATAGCTGGTTGAGAATAACCACAAGAGTTATCATTGCAGCTCCCATAGTATTCAGTTGCTCGTTTAGAAAACTGTCATAGTTTTCTTTACATCCACTATTACTTTGGTGCCTGCTAGATCCATCCATTTACTAAAACAAAAAAGTTCAGTGTGAGTATATCAGTAAAATCATCATGTAATATCTTATGAGGGGGGAAAATACTAAGATATAATTATTCATGTTATCTTAAACTCATTCACTTTATCTAAAAAACTATGACTCTTTCTGAAATCCTAACCATTATGGTAATGTCACTTTTGCTTAAAGAATACCCTAACCTCTAAAGTTATCTAAACTGACCTCTGATACCAACTATAAGGTCCCAACCTTATAACATTACATAATATTGAATTAAATGAATAATTCACATTGAGGATATTTTCAGGTTTATATTTTTAAGAAATTAGGCCATAACTATTACATAATAAATTGAATATTACATGTAGACACTACTACTCAGTATCCATTTTTTCCTAAAATAAAAACTCTTAAAAAGAAACATGTCTAGTTCCATGTTTTAGACAGCAATACTTTTCCTTGATCTCATCCTTGACCCTATTCATATTTAAGTACTATGGAAAACATCTCAAAAACTTGGGATGAGCATAAAAACCTCAGTATGGATTATAAAATAATGAAAGAAAACATTTTTCCATCAATAAATACAAATCAATTAAACCATACTTTTCAATCATAACATACCTTACGAAATCATAATATTTATGAATAACACGCACAAATCATAAATCATAAAGGTTACTTATGGCATCCATATCAAAATTACATTGTAGTTATCACAACTATGTAGGGAGTTACACTTGGAATACCCATCACATTATATTCCCTAAATCTCTTAGGAGAAACATCACGTTTACCTCTGACATGTTACCCAATGCATTTGAGAGCTATCTCGGGCTCACCCGCCCTAGGTTTATCACAGAACCACCCATATACGTAAACAATTCCCAATAACCATAACATTATCATAACACATAACACATGTATAAAGGAAAGATAACATTTCCACATTACAATATATCAAATCAAGATATTAAAATAAACAATGCTTTATCAAATCATTTTCAAAACCATTTAAAAAGAGATTTTTGAATCAAAGTTCCCCATACCACTTTGAATCTTTTAAATGAATTATAATTTGATAGAATTAATTTACAATAAATAAATCATAAAACCCATTTTGAAAACATGGACATTGATGAGAAATATTTAGAAGAATAAATCTTTAAAACATTTAAAACAATATTTTAGTTAAAGAGTTTTTTTAACAAAAATAGAGATGCTTGAATACAAATAATTGGGTAATAACATTCAATAATAACATTATAATATCATGAGAATAAAGGTATTAATGATATAATATGTAAAATTATATTATATACACCATATAAGAGTGAATTGGTTCATAACAACAATGAAGTCTCAGTGGAAATGTGAATTGAGATGAAATCCCTTATAAAGATGGTATCCTTAAATTAAGGATAAATAAATCACATAATTATGTGTTCCAAATATAAATACACCCAATATAATTGGATATTAATTTTAAAACAATCATAGGTCATTCACACATATTCATAAGATAATATATTCAAGAAGTACAAGTTGAACCCAAAGAATTGAAATTGGGTTAAGAAGTTCCCTTGTAAAAATTCAACAGCCTAACAGTGTCACTTTAAAATTAAGAAAATGAGTTGATGAGATAAAAAGGGTATCTCAACACTTTTACAAAAAATTTACATCAATAAGGATATATAAGAACATATCCCAACATAATAAGATGTAAATTAAAAGACGTAACAAAAATAAGTCTTTTAAAAAAGGAGGGTGAAAGGTTCCCTTACCAATTTGGTAACTTAAAAAACATACGCCACATGAAAGAAGGATCATACAATGAAGATTTATATACTAATAAATGAAATTATATTACACAAATAGTAAAATAATGGGCAGTAAATACACCACACAAAGGAAATAGTGGCAAATATAGCATGAATCTCACGGGAATAAAAAGTGAGATAAAACCCTTTACAACGTTGTAATCAACTGAGTCGTATGACCCAAAGTTAATATCCACAAAATTAATCATAGAATACCATAAATATAATTAGAATAATGATAATATATATCAAATTTCAGTACACAATACACTACATGCAATGAATAAGTGGCGAATAATGGAAATCTCACGGAATAAAAAGTGAGATAAGAAAATCCCTTACCTAGTGTCTGACTTGACTCATTTGTTCCTTGTTATTCCTAAATAATAAACTAAAGTTAATTTATACTTGATTAAAAACCTTTTTTAAGTTCATTATTCCTTTTATATCACTTATTACCATGTTATAAACATTATGTAATCTTTTAAGTTAATAACGTTCGTTTTGTAGATATTTGGTTCTTAAGTCAAAAATGGACTTCTTATAATTACAAGTTGTTAAAATAGTAAAAATTTCATTATATACAGAATGATATTAATGATTCAGATATCATATATATCCAATATATACATGTATTTATAATATTACATAACATTTGGAGGTAAGAAATGAAATGCACTGTTCATGGAGATGGTAAGCCGTACGTATGCATGAATGCAACTTTCATTTCTTGTTATTATTTTAATGTAATTAAAACATAATTATACATAGGTATATTTTAATTACAGTATAATATCAAATATAATATCATTAACTCCATCCTTTATAAGTCCCACAAATGTCATTAATGAGTCATATCACTTTGAGGGGGCGGTATTCCACACTTCCTCAAATGAAATTATCGCGTTTACCCATAATGGAAACCATAAAGGTGGGATATAAATGTAAAATATATAAGCATAAATAAAATATAAACATAATATATATCATATATAAATACAGTTTCATCTTAATGGCCACCATAAGAGGCGGTAGGAGATAATCGAACAATCATCGTGTTGTGAGGCGTTAGTTTTCCATCCACAAAAACAGTATGTTCTTCACCCATTAGATAGAGGTGTGTGTAAGTGTAGTTAAAATCCTTCTCATAAAAACATCCTAGTATATTTAGGATACTTGTTTTGTTATAAAAGAAAGTAATAAAAAGATTTTATGAGTTGGAAAAGTTAAATAAAAGAAAAGAAGCTAAGAGAAACTGTTACATTTAATTTGGGTAACTTCCTTGGGTTTGAACCAAAAGGACTACTTGAAGTGTCTTCTTCCTGAGGTAAGGATTATAGAAGTAGGATAGAGATTTATGGAGCTTAATTTGGCTGATTTTTTATGATCCAAAAGGCTTGATATGTGTAAGGAATTGGTTAGAAGTGATGTCCTTTTATAAGGGGGAGGAGGGGCTCTTTTGGAAAGTGTGAAAATATTATTTTATTATATAATAATATTCAGTTTCTAAAAGTCCAAAACTAATTAAAGTCTAATATAATATGACTCATGGTCTAAATAAAATAATCCAATAATAATTGGATAGGTTTTGGATGTTATTTTAATATTTATAATCTTATTTATTTAAATCATTTATTAATGAGGTATATATTGTATCAATATTGTGTCATAAATAATTTAATTTATTTGCAGCCTAAAAATTATAAAACAAATACCATGATGTATTAAATATTTTTATATTTCCAATGAATATTTATATTCAAAAATATAATTTATATAACCCCTTGTAAAAATTAATTTACTAAAAGATATTTGTTTTTTTATTTTTGCCTTAACTTTAAGTTAACTAATCTAAAGTGTCATTATCACTCTCATGTAGCTTAGTGGGTTCCCAAAATCGACCCAAAGATGGACATGGTCGTAAATGAATCAACCAATAAGGTTAGGACAAGTGTTAAGGTAATTTTTTAATATTATAATATTTTTTTACCTTAATTATAGTATTTACCTTTAACTGCGGTAAATAAAAGTAAAAAGTTATTATTCATCAAAAATTATTTTCATCTTATTAAACCACATTTTACTTATTAATAACAACCATGTATGTCTGATTTTTGAAATTCAATTCATAGAAGTAGTAAAATTTCATTTAAATGAAAATTTTAGTTTTTTAACTACTACTAAGTGGTTTCACTATTCATCAAAAATTGAAGTTTTTCAGAAAAATTACAAAAATTAAGAATAAGCTATATTTGGTATTCCAAATTCATAAATAATGTCTATTTTACCATATTCAAAACATAGAATTTTCATTAATCAATTTAAAATTAATTCCCATTGTCAAAAAAATAGCGTGTTTTTAAAAAACAATATCTATCAAAAGATTGACACTTGTTTATGTCAAATTTCAAATTGAAATTAATTCCAATGAACACCATTAGATTAAATGGTAAAAATATAATCTAATTACACTTTAAAACCAATTAAAAAGATAATATAATCATAAAAATAAATTATATTAAAAAAGTATATTTGAATAAAAATACAGTATATTTCACTATTCATTAAAAAATGAATTTTATCAAAAAAATACCAAAATTTTACCCAAGGTAAATTTTAATGTTCCAATTCTAAATAAGAATTTTATTTTGTCAAATAAAACATATAAAAGTGACCAAAACTATATTTAAGGATGGTTTCCCATCAAAAGGAAGTAAATCAACCTTTTAAAGAAAATTATGTTTAAAATTAGATTCATTCACATTTTAAGCCTCTAACTTTTATTGGATAAATGTAAAAACATTTAACAAACATGTATAATCATTTCATAGTTAGTTCTGTTCATTTACGCCATTACAACGGCTAAGTGTTAACTACCATTTAAAATAATAATATTATATTGTTAGTGTGCAATGTAAGATTTCAAAGAAACTCGTTGTTGTGTATCGGGTACGCGACCGAACATAGCAACCCCTTTAAAGTAAAATTATTATTTAATTCAAAAATTTTAATAAATATGAAAATTTCATGTTCTTCATTTATCCGGGATGTTACAGTGGGTGTGGTCTTACTCGCGGGATCAATTTAAAAAATAATAAATTTTTTGTAATATATACTTGATTAACATATTAGTTTTCAAATAAAAAACATAATTAAACTATGGAATATAAATATTCTCCCTAATAATTATAAAAATTTACCATCCATTCACACATGAATTTTAAATAGGTCTATTTATTGTTTAAATATGATATTATAATAATTATTAACCATATTCACATGGCTTTCTATCTTCCATGTACACAGTTTCAAAACAAAAATAGTTTTTACAATCCTGATATTTTTTGGGACCGGTTTATTATTGTTATTATTTTATTATTAAAGAATAAAAAAGATCTATATTCCTCATAGAAACCCTAGCAAGATTATCTAAAACTTTTTAAAACTTGTAGAGACATCATTCCTATATAGGTCTAGCTATTCACATCACTACACCAAAAACATTATCATTTTTATCCCATCACTAATCACCCACTTACTTTTTATCACAATGGTTTTACACCACATTAGAATACCAATATTCCAGTATCAACCCATTGAATAATTCTCCACCACAGCCCGTAAAACACTATTTTTGGATGCTCCATACTTATCCCTGCAACTGCCATAGAGAATACGAAAAAATAAAATCATTAAATGATTATAATTAATAATTTTAGTTTTTCTAAATGTGTGTAAGCCCACAGGCTACCCATGGGCTTATATAGGGCAGGGAGAGCTTGAAATTTTTTATTCATATTATATCCTGGTTTTTGCAGACAACCATGCGAATGATCAAAATAATGTGGGCTTATCCCACCCTGCCCTGGCCTTCCCATTTCACATTACTATAAACCATAAATTGAAGCTATGTTTGAGTGCATAAAAAAGTTTCCATATGAATCTATTATCTGAAGCATGATTTACACCATGTTTTTTACTCATTAGAACATTACACATTATGTTAGAGTTGTTTGAATATTCATGTAAAATCCCATATGATAACATTAGGAATTTTTTAAGTGTATTCTCTGATATTTGGAAGTTTTTGAAGGGTTCTCAATTTGTTTCAAAATATATGAGACATTGAAAGGGTTTACAAAGTTGGATTTTGTATTGGATGGAAACATCAAGTAGAAAACCACCATATACATGATTTCTTTTGGATGAATGGTTGTTAGATGTATGTTGAAGCTTCAGCTAGTAGTTTCACTTTCAACAATAGAAATGGAATATATTGTTTTAACAAATTCTGAGAAAGAGTTGATATAGATAAATGGGAGGGTGAAATATCTTGGAAGAAGGAGACATGATGGGATTTTTTTAGTCACAAAATACAATTTACTTTGAAAAAATATGATATTTTATTGAAGGAAAAATCACATTCAATTGAACTATAACTTCATCTAGAAGTTTTTAGAAGACAGAGTGTTGGATCTATTTAATATGGAAGGACCTCCAAATTTGACAGACACATTGATGGGCTCATAGTTTGGGATGTGTTCAGGTAATGTTGTGACTCAGTTGGGCTAGGATGATTGGGAGCATGGTGAATAGTGGAATGAGGTCTATAAAACCTAATGAGGAATCAATGGTTAATCCTGAGAATTCATTCTCATGTGGGATATTTTTAGGTTTCATCCATTTTGGAAAAACTATTTTTAAGCTATGGATTTTGGAAACTCATAAGGAGAAGTCCCATAACAACAATTTCAATAACTCTGATTCCAAAGGTAAAATTGGTAGAAAATAAGTCCCAATGTCCATATATAAGATGACCAGAAGTTATGAAAACAGATGAAAATAGTCAAAAGGTACAACCAGAAGTTATCCCTTGAGCACACTGTTCGGAGGTAGTGTTATAAATTCAAAGAAATTTTCATAAGGGTTTTAAATAAGATCACATAAGATTCCTTCTTTGATATCTTCAAATGTTATCATTATTCACTAAAAGAGAGATTAATGTAGACGATGTAATGACCTAAGATTTTATACTCTTAAAGTTAATATTATATTCAATATCTTGTGTTACATGCAAAACTGAACTAATTCAGCACCTAACTAAAATAAATTGTGACAAATTAAATTACATGAGAAATATAATCATTAGTAGATAAAAATATAATGATAAATTTAAAATAATACAAATTATTATTTTTCTTTGATTAGTAGTTTAAAATGGATTCCTTTTAAATAACCATTAAAAAGATATGGTATTTTACCTTAATAGATTAAATTAATCACATTTAAAAAATTATTATAATAGATGAAATTTAGAATTTTAAACAAATATTTAATCATTTAATTATTTATAAATTCATAAAAAATAATATTAAATACACATAAAGTTTTAAAAAGTTATTATTTTAATAAAAGTTGTTTTTATTTATATATAGTAGTTTTATTTGAAAGCTAAATTTATAAATATTAGAATTATAAAGTGGAAAAATTATCTTATTTTTTTATTAAACATCTTAATATAATCTTAGAATGATTTTTTTTTTCTAAAATAATTAATTTTTAAGTGAATAGTGAAAAAATAAGGATTTTGCTAATACCATTCCTTTTATAACATTATCATAATACAATAATGGATTAAAAATATTTTAATTTTTTTATAAAATATATATATATATAAATTAAAACAAATCATTTAAAAATACTATATTTAATTTATAAAACCTAGGTTTAATATTTTAGAAACTTAAGTAATTTTTTACTCTAAAAACTATTTTTATTTGCTTATATCACAAATTAGTTTTCATCACTTATAGAAGATCTAAAAAAATTGATTTCATATTTTAGACCAATATATTCATATTATGTAATAAGTTAAATGTTATTTTCAATAATAAAAATAAGATTACTAAGATTAATTTTAATTACTTTTATAATGATGAAATTATTATTTTCAAAGATTTTTTTTATTAATATTGTGTAATTTTTTTCAAATAAATGAAATTAATGTATTTTAAATAATTAATCTATAACAACCTCATATTTTTGTTTCATATATGTGAGTACCATGTTTCCACCTTCTTCCTACGAGTTTTATATGGATTCGTGCTTGTGTGAATCCTAGTGGGTTTTAAGCAGCTTGAGGAAGTTTAAAATTAGGTTTTAGAGATCTCACTTTCCAAAATAGCCAACATCATACCCTGGTGAAATCTATTTTTTCCTTGTTTTTCTCCTATATAAAACTGTAAAGGTAAAACTTATTATAAATCTATTTTAGAGGCCATGATGAGGTAAAATTTTCTAGCCATGGGAACCATACCCCGATGGAATCTATTTAGGTGTCAGGATTTCTTTGTAATTGTTGAAAGGCCTCCTTATTCCTCAGATATATATAAATAATCCATGTTTAATATTTAAAATGTGTTCTAAAATAAGGGGGGTTAATTAATACACTTTTCACATGTTTTCAATTAATTAAATCACATGACTTTCCTTCCCACTTGGAGATTGATGATTTTGGGATTCTCTTGAAGAGAGGTTTAATTTGATGCTACAATCTTTATTAAAGCCTTGTTTCATTCCTTGTTAAGATGGATATTTTTTTTCTTTGATCAATTTATGGCCTTATTTTATCCTCATTTACTGGTGACTCAGTATTTCTGTGATATGATGAAGAAATATAGTCAGTCTTTCTTATTTGGTTGAATTCTCCTATTTTTCTTATTTGATAATGGAATAATAATATTATGGATTAGAATTAGGTTCTTAGTGTGGTTTAAAGAGTTTATTCTAGATTTATATATAAATATCCTCTATTGAGGATAATTGGTGTTCTTCGATGTCTTGGTGGTGAACCTCTTAGCATATCCTTCCTTGGAGAGTCTCTCATGTTCTATCTTAAATGCTTCTCTTAAACTGGAATCAGATTCTATTATTGAAGGTGGTTGCCATTAGGTATGTAATTCTTGTAACACCCAAGGTAAATAAAGAATATGACATTTTCATATTTATCCATATTTGTGAATAAAATATTAATATGACTTTAAAGGGGATTCTATGCTCGATGGCGTACCCAACACACAACAACGATTTTCTTGGGAATCTTATGTTGCACTCTAATAATAAAATAATATTATTTTAAATGGCAGTTAACATGTAGCTGTTGTATTGGCGGTAATGGATAGAAATAACTAAAATATGATTATATATGTTTGTAAATGTTTTTACATTTATCCAATAAAAGATAAAGGCTTAAAATACGGAAATAATTCACTTTTAGGCGTATATGCCCTAGTTTTCACTAAAGGTTCACTTATCGCCTTTTGATGGAGAATCGTCATTAAATTTAGTTTTGTTCACTCTTATAAACTCTATTGGACCAAATAAAACTCTTATTGAGAATCTGGACATCAAAATTTACTTTGTGTAAATTTTTGGTATCTTTCTGATAAAGTTCATTTTTTCAATGAATAGTGTAAAATGTTGTATTTTAAATTCAAAACCTCTTCTTAATCTAATTTATTTATATGATTAGATTATATTTTTAATTGGTCTTAATGTGTAATATGAATATATTTTTACCATTTAATCCAATGGTGGTCATTGGGATCAATTTCACTTTGAAATTAGACTTAAACTGGTGCCAATCTTTGAATACTTATTATTTTATAAAAACACGCTATTTACTCTGACAGTGGGAATTAATTATTAAATTAATTAATGTGACTTATATGTTTTTAATTTTGTAAAATAGACTTCATTTTTGAATTCGGAATATCAAATATAGCTTAGGGTGAATTTTTGGTAATTTTCTGAAAAACTCTAATTTTTGATGAATAGTGAAACCACTAAGTGGTAATCAAGCAAACTGATTTTTCAGTTAAATGAAAGTTTACCACTAATGTGTATTGAATTTTGAAAATCTGACATACATGGTTGTCATTATAATGTAAAATGTGGTTCAATGGGATGAAAATAAATTTTTGGTGAATAGTAACTTTTTTTCATTAATCGCGATTAGAGGTAATTAGTGTAATTTAAGGTAAAAATGATATTATAAAAATATGAAAACACCATGACACTTTCCATACCCATATTTGATGAGTCATGGCCGACCAAGACAACCCATGGGTCGATTTAGGGGACCCTATGGAGCCTCTTGGGTGAGATAATGACTTTAATGCCTTTTTTTAAATAAAGGTGAAAATGACACTAACATAAATTGTTTTACTAAAACAATTTTTAAAAGGGGTTATACTAATAATATTTTTGTCTATAAATACTATTTAGAAAGCTAAATAGATTTCCTACATCATAGTATTTTTTTTATAATTTTTAGACTTTAAATAAATTAAATTATTTATGACATCATGATGATGCAGCGATGACCTCATTATTTAACGATATAAATAAAATGGAAAGATAATGTAATATTTAAAACCTACACATGTCCAAAAACTATTGGATGGAAATATTTCGAAGCCTTATCATCTTATCTTAGAATTATATCAATGTGGGACCTTATAAATTTGAAACACTTTTGAAAATAAAATAATAGTTTCATGATTTCCAAAAGTGCCCCTCCTCTCCTCTTATAAAAGGCCCCCACCTCTACCTCATTTCACACACTCCTAAAGACTTTGCCTCGGCCGTACCCTGCCCATTTACCCTCTCCACATCCCTCTACTCATCCTAGAGGATTCCCTTTGGGCAGAATCCTTTCAAAGGAAGCCTTTAGGCTCAAATAAAAAGGAGTTACACTTTTAAAGGTAATCCATTCTCTCATGTTCATTTGTTTTATTTTGCTTCTCCAACCCCCTAAAATCTTTTTATTTACTTCTTTTGTAACAACACCAGTATCTTAAATATACTAGGATGTTGTTATAAGATTTATTTGAGCTACACTCTCACAAAACTACATCAAATGGTTAAAGAACATACGGTTTCCGTGGATGGCGAAATTCTGCCTCCCGAAACGATGATTGTTCAATACTCACTTAACACCTTCAAAGGTGGCCATTATGATGTCACTATTTTTATACATGATATATAATATGTTTATTATTTCCTTAAGCTTCTGTATTTTTTCATTTATGGCATACCATTATTGTTTCCATTATGGGTTAACACGATATCTTCATTTTAGGAAGTGCGGACTACCGCCCCCTGAAAGTGATTTGATTCGTTAATACCATATGTGGGATGTGTAAAGGATAAATTTAATGATATTATATATGTTAATATACTGGAATTATAATATACTCTTATATCATTATTATTCCATTCCAGAAAATAAAAAATAGAAATGGAAGTAGTGTTCATGCGTACGTACGGCTTACCGTCTCCATGAACGGTGCATTTCATTTCTTACCTCTAAATGTGATGTAATATTATAAATACATTTATATGATTAATATATATGATATATATGTTATCCAAATCATTAATATCATTCTGGATATAACGAACCTTTGACCAAATTAACAACATGTAAGTGTAAGAAGTCTATTTTTGACTTAAGAACCAAATACCGACAAAATGAACATTATTAACTTAAATGATTACATGATGTTCATAACATGGTATAAAAGGAATAATGAACTTGAAAAATGTTCTTAAGCAAGTAGAGATTAACTCAAGTTTATTATGAAGGACGTTAAAGAACGATCGAGTCAAGTCGGACCTGAGGTAAGGGATCATACTCCTCTCTTTCTTTTTAAGTATGCTCTTTTATGTCATTCCTTTTAAAGATAATCTTTCTTTTTATTGGGATGTTATTTTATATTACTCTTACTTTAATTTTTATTGTTCAGATTATGAGAGACCATATTATCTCTCATCAATCCATTTTGGACGTTTTATGTGGCGCTGTTAGGCTGCCGAGTTTTCGTAAGGGATTTTTCATCTCACTTTTATTCCCGTGAGATTTATGCTACATTTGCCACAATTTCCTTTGAGTGGTGTATGTACTGCCAATTATTCTACTCTTTGTGTAATATACTTTTGTTTATGATTATTTACATCAATGATCTATTGTCCTTATTTCATGGGGTGTATGTTTTGAAAGATACCCAAGTCGGTAAGGGAACCTTTCACCCTCCTTTTTTTTAAAGACTTCTTTTGTTGGGTCTTTTAATTTACATATTGTTATGATGGAATATGTTCTAATATATCCTTATTGATGTAAATTTTATGTCCAAGTGATGAGATACACTTTTTATCTCTCATCAACTCATTTTGATGTGACGTCGTTAGGCTGTCAAGGGAACTTCTTAACCCAATTTCGATTTCTTTGGGTTCAACATGTAGTTATTGAATATGTCATCCTTTGAATATGTGTGAATGACCTTTGATTGTTTTACACTTAATATCCACTTATATTTTTTGTATTCGTTTGTCACACATAATTATGTAATTGATTTATCCTTAAACCAAGGATACCATCTTTGTAAGGGACTTCGTCTCAATCTCCTTTCATTGAGGCATATTTCGTTTTATACACAACTTTCTTTTATACGGTGTATAAACCCCTTTGACTTTTACTTTTATACAAAAGGAATCTTTTTCTACGAAGCGTTTTACTAAACGAAAAAAAAGGAATGTTTTTTTTACTTACGCGGTGACAACGACCTTTTCCGCCGCCGCGAGTATTATTTGGTCTTTGGCTTCCTTAACAAGCCGTAATGTTTTTAAAATAAAATAAATACCATATACTCTTTTATGTATCTTGGTATTGAAAATGGTTTTGATAAAGGATTCTATTATGTCAATTTATTTATGATATATTGTGATTGAAATGTGGAAATGTTATCATTCCTTTATATTGGTTTTATCTTTTATGATTTTATATTGGTACTTGGACATTTGACGGGTGGTTACGTGATAAACCATATGACGGGTGGTGCCGTGAATACCAGGACGGGTGGTTACGTTATAACCTCCAATGCATTGGGTATGGAAGTCAGCTGTATGGCTATTCCATTAAGTATGTATGGAAATTGGCCGTATGGCTATTCCATTAAGTGATATGTGTGGAAGTCGACCGTATGGTTATTCCACTTAAGTATGTTTATGTCCCAAGTTACCTTTACATATGTTATGTGTTCTTTATGTGGGTTTTATGGTAATCCTTTGGTTACAAAAAGGTAAGTAATGATACTTTATTCCGTGAAGAGTTTTTACTACTTCATGAAGGTGAAGTTATTACTTTGATAGAGTATACATGGTTTACTTGATGTTTGAAAAACTAACAGTTTTCATTCCTATGTATACATGTACTCATGTTTCCTTTCCATATTTTTATATCCCTTACTGAGCTTTTTATGCTCATCCCAAGTTTTTGAAATGTTTTTCACTGGTCAAAGGAAGGGTACATGATGTGATGATAGTGTCAAGGATGTATCAAGAAAGAATCCATGCTTTATTTTAAATATGTTTCCGTTGATGGGAAGAATGAATACTGTCTTTTATGTAACCACTTTGTTTAAATGTGGAATGTGATGCAAGTTTCATGATCTAATTCTCTAAAAATCTAAACCTAAAAAGATCATCAATGTGTAATCTTGTAATAACTCGAGATTAAGTAAGGTTTAAGGCTGGGCCCTTATAGTTGGTATCAAAGGTCGGTTTAGATAACTTTAGAGGTTAGGGTATTCTTTAAGCATAAGTGACATTACCATAATGGTTAGGATTTAAGAGAGTCCTAGTTTTGGATAAAGTAAATGAGTAAGTATATATTAGTGTTTATCTTCCTCATTAGTACATGATGGTTTTGTTGATATACTCACACTAACCATTCTGTTTTTAGTGAATGGATGGATCTAGCAGGCACCAAAGTGACAATAGGTTTAAAGGAAACTGTGGTGGTTCTCCGATTAAGAGACTGGATGAAATGGGGTATTCAATGAGGAAACTCATATTTGTTCTAAACCAACTATCAAGGAGTCATGATCATCCACTTGAACCTTGGTATGTTCTGTAATGCATCATGTACGAGATGACCAATCGATGTGGAAGTTCAGGTAATAATTATAAAGGTAACCATTAGAGTTTATATGATCCTTACTTTTGAGGAAATTATGGGTTATTATATGTTATGATGGAAAGTGAAAGGCATGAGATAAACATGAGGTTAAAATATGTTATGATCATCTTTGAAGATTTTATCTCATTTTGGGGAATGTTTTAAGAATTATATAGTTTTGGAAAAAGGACAACACGCAGACCGTGTGAATACCCGTCGCGTCGGACAAAGCTGTGGGAATCGAACCCACAACCAAAGTGCGACTGGTATTTATCGCCTACCACTGGACTACGTGAAGTCCCTGGTTAGTTTGACTGATTCTTTTTAGTTATATGATTTTATGAATTAAGAGTAAGTTGATTTTGGGATATTTATGAAAATGATTAACCTGTCATGGAGGATATGTGATTAGGTTAATTACTTTTCAATACGAGACTTTAGGAGCAACTAATGTTGTTTGGACATAAATGTTACGATTTAACTTGGAAGACTATGTGACTAAATCCTTCAAATATTTGGGTTTCAATATTATATTGGTTTACTTTGAAGAATTTTATGGACAAATTGTTTATCGGATGGTCCTCGTTGAACTTTGGGTTTTGTTGGACAAATTTTGGAGATTAAGCATAGATTTTCTTTTTAAAGGGTTATCCTTTTTTGGATTATCTGACCTTGTACTAACCTTTTTGGTTTTGGTTTTGGTTAAAGCCTAATGACATGGGAATTATATAGTTCTCTTTGGTGGATTAGTTGATTCTCTATAAGTTGATTATAGTACTCTTAATGCGAACAAGTCTCCCTAAAAACTCGTCTTTTGGAAAAAAAATATGAGTTTGATTAAGGAATCTAGTAAAATTTGAAAGTCAACATGATAAGTGATTATGTTTCCTTATGAATAAATTCCCCAATAAAAAGTATCTTAAAACAAAAATGTTGTCTATTAACTTTTCCTACTGGGGAATCGAATACCGTTTAACTCATCACAAGTTTGTGATTTTCTCATGGTTAACTTTCTCCTAAACATGTTTTCTATCACTCTTCATCAGAACATGACCCTATGTTTTCTCCTCCATGTCCATGTTTTCATACTTGGAATCCTAGTATGGGTTAACTCTGGTGACCTTTGTACTTATCTTTCTTTAATTTAAAGTGATTGTTTTACCGACTCTTCTTCCGATGTGGGACTTTCAAGGATGTTTCCAAGCCCAATTTTAAAATTGTGAGGACGCAATTCCCAAAAGGGGGGAAGGATGTAACACCCCAGGTAAACAAATAATATGACATTTTCATATTTATCCATATTTGTGAATAAAATATTAATATGACTTTAAAGGGGATGCTATGCTCGATGGCGTACCCAACACGCAACAACGATTTTCTTGGGAATCTTATGTTGCACTCTAATAATAAAATAATATTATTTTAAATGGCAGTTAACTTGTAGCCGTTGTATTGGCGGGAATGGATAGAAATAACTAAAATATGATTATATATGTTTTTAAATGTTTTTACATTTATCCAATAAAATATAAAGGCTTAAAATACGGAAAGAATTCACTTTTAGGCGTATATGCCCTAGTTTTCACTAAAGGTTCATGTGTCGCCTTTTGATGGTGAACCGTCATTAAATATATTTTTGTTCACTCTTATACATTCTATTGGACCAAATAAAACTCTTCTTGAGAATCGGGACATCAAAATTTACTTTGTGTAAATTTTTGGTATCTTTCTGATAAAGTTCATTTTTTTAATGAATAGTGTAAAATGTTGTATTGTAAATTCAAAACCTCTTTTTAATCTAATTCATTTATATGATTAGATTATCTTTTGAATTGGTCTTAATGTGTAATCTGAATATATTTTTACCATTTAATCCAATGGTGGTCATTGGAATCATTTTCACTTTGAAATTAGACTTAAACTGGTGCCAATCTTTTGATACTTATTGTTTTATAAAAACACGCTATTTGCTCTGACAGCGGGAATTAATTATTAAATTAATTAATGTGACTTATATGTTTTGAATTTTGTAAAATAGACTTCATTTTTGAATTCGGAATATCAAATAGATCTTAGGGTGAATTTTTTGTAATTTTCTGAAAAACTCCAATTTTTGATGAATAGTGAAACCACTAAGTGGTAATCAAGAAAACTGATTTTTCAGTTAAATGAAAGTTTACCACTAATGTGTATTGAATTTTGAAAATCCGACATACATGGTTGTCATTATTATGTAAAACGTGGTTCAATGGGATGAAAATAAATTTTTGGTGAATAGTAACTTTTTTTCATTAATCGCGATTAGAGATAATTAGTGTGATTTAAGGTAAAAATGATATTATAAAAATATGAAAACACCATGACACTTGTCCTACCCCTATTTGATGAGTCATGGCCGACCAAGACAACCCATGGGTCGATTTAGGGGACCCTATGGAGCCTCTTGGGTGAGATAATGACTTTAATGCCTTTTTTCAAATAAAGGTGAAAATGACACTAACATATATTTTTTTACTAAAAAAATTTTTATAAGTGGTTATACTAATCATATTTTTGTCTATAAATACTATTTGGAAATATAAAAATATTTCCTACATCATGGTATTTTTTTTATAATATTTAGACTTTAAATAAATTAAATTATTTATGACATCATGATGATGCAGTGATGACCTCATTATTTAACGATTTAAATAAAATGGAAAGATAATGTAATATCTAAAACCTACACATGTCCAAAACCTATTGGATGGAAATATTTCGAAGCCTTATCATCTTATCTTAGAATTATATCAATGTGGGACCTTATAAATTTGAAACACTTTTGAAAATAAAATAATAGTTTCATGATTTCCAAAAGTGCCCCTCCTATCCTCTTATAAAAGGCCCCCACCTCTACCTCATTTCACACACTCCTCAAGCCTTTGGCTCGGCCATACCCTGCCCATTTACTCTCTTCACATCCCTCTCCTCATCCTAGAGGATTCCCTTTGGGCAGAATCCTTTCAAAGGAAGCCTTTAGGCTCAAATCAAAAGGAGTTACACTTTTAAAGGTAATTCATTCTCTCATGTTCATTTGTTTTATTTTGCTACTCCAACCCCCTAAACTCTTTTTATTTACTTATTTTGTAACAACACCAGTATCTTCAATATACTAGGATGTTGTTATAATATTTATTCTAGCTACACTCTCACACAACTACATCAAATGGTTAAAGAACATACGGTTTCTGTGGATGGAAAAATTCTGCCTCCCGAAACGATGATTGTTCAATACTCACTTAACACCTTCAAAGGTGGCCATTATGATGTCACTATTTTTATATATGATATATAATATGTTTATTCTTTCCTTAAGCTTCTGTATTCTTTCATTTATGGCATACCATTATTGTTTCCATTATGGGTAAACACGATATCTTCATTTTAGGAAGTGCGGACTACCGCCCCCTGAAAGTGATTTGATTCGTTAATACCATATGTGGGATGTGTAAAGGATAAAGTTAATGATATTATATATGTTAATATACTGGAATTATAATATACTCTTATTTAATTATGATTCCATTCCAGAAAATACGAAATAGAAATGGAAGTAGCGTTCATGCGTACGTACGGCTTACCGTCTCCATGAACGGTGCATTTCATTTCTTACCTATAAATTTGATGTAATATTATAAATACATGTATATGATGAATATATATGATATATATGTTATCCAAATCATTAATATAATTCTGGATATAACAAACCTTTGACCAAATTAACAACATGTAAGTGTAAGAAGTCTATTTTTGACTTAAGAACCAAATACCGACAAAAGGAACATTATTAACTTAAATGATTACATGATGTTCATAACATGGTATAAAAGGAATAATGAACTTGAAAAAGGTTCTTAATCAATTATATATTAACTCAAGTTTATTATTCAGGACGTTAAAGAACGATCGAGTCAAGTCGGACCCGAGGTAAGGGATCCTACTCCTCTCTTTATTTTTAAGTATGCTCTTTTATGTCATTCCTTTTAAAGATCATATTTCTTATTATTGGGATGTTCTTTTATATTTCTCTTACTTTAATTTTTATTGTTCATATGATGAGAGACCTAATTCTCTCTCATAAATCCATTTTGGATGTTTTATGTGGCGTCGTTAGGCTGCCAAGTTTTTGTAAGGGATTTTTCATCTCACTTTTATTCCCGTGAGATTTATGCTACATTTGCCACAATTTCCTTTTAGTGGTGTATGTACTTCCCATTATTCTACTATTTGTGTAATATACTTTCATTTATGATTATTTACATTAATGATCTATTGTCCTTCTTTCATGGGGTGTATGTTTTGAAAGATACCCAAGTCGGTAAGGGAACCTTTCACCCTCCTTTTTTTAAAGACTTCTTTTGTTGGGTCTTTTAATTTACATATTTTTATGATGGGATATGTTCTCATATATCCTTATTGATGTAAATTTTATGTCAAAGTGATGAGATACACTTTTTATCTCTCATCAACTCATTTTGATGTGACTCCGTTAGGATGTCAAGGGAACTTCTTAACCCAATTTCGATTTCTTTGGGTTCAACATGTAGTTATTGAATATGTCATCCTTTGAATATGTGTGAATGAACTTTGATTATTTTACACTTAATATCCACTTATATTTGGTGTATTCGTTTGTCACACATAATTATGTAATTGATTTATCCTTAAACCAAGGATACCGTCTTTGTAAGGGACTTCGTCTCAATCTCCTTTCATTGAGGCATATTTCGTTTTATACACAACTTTCTTTTATACGGTGTATAAACCCCTTTGACTTTTACTTTTATACAAAAGGAATCTTTTTCTAAGAAGCGTTTTACTAAACAACAAAAAGGAATGTTTTTTTTACGTACGCGGTGACAACAACCTTTTCCGCCGCCGCGAGTATTATTTGGTCTTTGGCTTCCTCAACAAGCTATAATGTTTTTGAAATAAAATAAATACCATATACTCTTTTATGTATTTTGGTATTGAAAATGGTTTTGATATAGGATTATATTATGTCAATATATTTATGATCTATTGTGATTGAAATGTGGAAATGTTATCATTCCTTTATATTGGTTTTATGTTTTATGATTTTATATTGGTACTTGGACATTTGACGGGTGGTTACATGATAAACCATATGACGGGTGGTGCCATGAATACCAGGATGGGTGGTTACGTTATAAACTCCAACGCATTGGGTATGGAAGTTGGACGTATGGCTATTCCATTAAGTATGTATGGAAATTGGCCGTATGGCTATTCCATTAAGTGATATGTGTGGAAGTCGACCGTATGGTTATTCCACTTAAGTATGTTTATGTGCCAAGTTACCTTTATATATGTTATGTGTTCTTTATGAGGGTTTTATGGTAATCCTTTGGTTACAAAAATGTAAGTAATGATACTTTATTCCGTGAAGAGTTTTTACTACTTCATGAAGGTGAAGGTATTACTTTGATAGAGTATACATGGTTTACTTGATGTTTGAAAAACTAACAGTTTTCATTCCTATGTATACATGTACTCATGTTTCCTTTCCATATTTTTATATCCCTTACTGAGCTTTTTATGCTCATCCCAAGTTTTTGAAATGTTTTTCACAGGTCAAGGGAAGGGTACATGATGTGATGATAGTGTCAAGGATGTGTCAAGAAAGAATCCATGCTTTATTTTAAATATGTTTCCGTTGATGGGAAGAATGAATACTGTCTTTTATGTAACCACTTTGTTTAAATGTGGAATGTAATGCAAGTTTCATGATCTAATTCTCTAAAACTCTAAACCTGAAAAGATCCTCAATGTGTAATCTTGTAATAACTCGAGATTAAGTAAGGTTTAAGGCTGGGGCCTTATAGTTGGTATCAAAGGTCGGTTTAGATAACTTTAGAGGTTAGGGTATTCTTTAAGCATAAGTGACATTACCATAATGGTTAGGATTTCAGAAAGAATCCTAGTTTTGGATAGAGTAAATGAGTAAGTATATATTAGTGTTTATCTTCCTCATTAGTACATGATGGTTTTGTTGATATACTCACACTGACCTTTTTGTTTTTAGTGAATGGATGGATCTAGCAGGCACCAAAGTGACAATAGGTTTGAAGGAAACTGTGGTGGTTCTCCGATTAAGAGACTGGATGAAATGGGGTATTCAATGAGGAAACTCATGGTTGTTCTAAACCAACTATCAAGGAGTCATGATCATCCACTTGAACCTTGGTATGTTCTGTAATGCATCATGTACGAGATGACCAATCGATGTGGAAGTTCAGGTAATAATTATAAAGGTAACCATTAGAGTTTATATGATCCTTACTTTTGAGGAAATTATGGGTTATTATATGTTATGATGGAAAGTGAAAGGAATGAGATAAACTTGAGGTTAAAATATGTTATGATCATCTTTGAAGATTTTATCTCATTTTGGGGAATGTTTTAAGAATTATATAGTCTTGGAAAAAGGACAACACGCAGACCGTGTGACTACCCATCGCGTCGGACAAAGCTGTGGGAATCGAACCCACAACCAAAGTGCGACTGGTATTTATCACCTACCACTGGACTACGTGAAGTCCCTGGTTAGTTTGACTGATTCTTTTTAGTTATATGATTTTATGAATTAAGAGTAAGTTGATTTTGGGATATTTATGAAAATGATTAACCTATCATGGAGGATATGTGATTAGGTTAATTACTTTTCAATACGAGACTTTAGGAGCAACTAATGTTGTTTGGAGATAAATGTTACGATTTAACTTGGAAGACTATGTGACTAAATCCTTCAAATATTTGGGTTTAAATCTTATATTGGTTTACTTTGAATAATTTTATGGACAAATTGTTTATCGGATGGTCTTTGTTGAACTTTGGGTTTTGTTGGACAAATTTTGGAGATTAAGCATAGATTTTCTTTTTAAAGGGTTATCCTTTTTTGGATTATCTGACCTTGTAATAACCTTTTTGGTTTTGGTTTTGGTTAAAGCCTAATGACATGGGATGTATATAGTTCTCTTTGGTGTATTAGTTGATTCTCTATAAGTTGATTATAGTACTCTTAATGCGAACAAGTCTCCCTAAAAACTCGTCTTTTGGAAAAAAAATATGAGTTTGATTAAGGAATGTAGTAAAATTTGAAAGTCAACATGATAAGTGATTATGTTTCCTTATGAATAAATTCCCCAATAAAAAGTATCTTAAAAAAATGTTGTCTATTAACTTTTCCTACTGGGGAATCGAATACCGTTTAACCCATCACAAGTTTGTGATTTTCTCGTGGTTAACTTTCTCCTAAACATGTTTTCTATCACTCTTCATCAGAACATGACCCTATGTTTTCTCCTCCATATCCATTTTTTCATACTTGGAATCCCAGTATGGGTTAACTCGGGTGACCTTTGTACTTATCTTTCTTTAATTTAAAGTGATTGTTTTACCGACTCTTCTTCCGATGTGGGACTTTCAAGGATGTTTCCAAGCCAAATTTTAAAATTGCGAGGATGCAATTCCCAAAAGGGGGGAAGGATGTAACACCCCAGGTAAATAAAGAATATGACATTTTCATATTTATCCATGTTTGTGAATAAAATATTAATATGACTTTAAAGGGGATGCTATGCTCGATGGCGTACCCAACACGCAACAACGATTTTATTGGGAATCTTATGTTGCACTCTAATAATAAAATAATATTATTTTAAATGGCAGTTAACATGTAGCCGTTATATTGGCGGGAATGGATATAAATAACTAAAATATGATTATATATGTTTTTAAATGTTTTTACATTTATCCAATAAAAGATAAAGGCTTAAAATACGGAAAGAATTCACTTTTAGGCGTATATGCCCTAGTTTTCACTAAAGGTTCACTTGTCGCCTTTTGATGGCGAACCGTCATTAAATATAGTTTTGTTCAATCTTATACATTCTATTGGACAAAATAAAACTCTTCTTGAGAATCGGGACGTCAAAATTTACTTTGTGTAAATTTTTGGTATCTTTCTGATAAAGTTCATTTTTTTAATGAATAGTGTAAAATGTTGTATTTTAAATTCAAAACCTATTTTTAATCTAATTTATTTATATGATTAGATTATCTTTTGAATTGGTCTTAATGTGTAATCTGAATATATTTTTACCATTTAATCCAATGGTGGTCATTGGAATCAATTTCACTTTGAAATTAGACATAAACTGGTGCCAATCTTTTGATACTTATTATTTTATAAAAACATGTTATTTGCTCTGACAGCGGGAATTAATTATTAAATTAATTAATGTGACTTATATGTTTTGAATTTTGTAAAATAGACTTCATTTTTGAATTCGGAATATCAAATATAGCTTAGGGTGAATTTTTGGTAATTTTCTGAAAAACTCCAATTTTTGATGAATAGTGAAACCACTAAGTGGTAATCAAGCAAACTGATTTTTCAGTTAAATGAAAGTTTACCACTAATGTGTATTAAATTTTGAAAATCCGACATACATGGTTGTCATTATTATGTAAAATGTGGTTCAATGGGATGAAAATAAATTTTTGGTGAATAGTAACTTTTTTTCATTAATCGCGATTAGAGGTAATTAGTGTAATTTAAGGTAAAAATGATATTATAAAAATATGAAAACACCATGAAACTTGTCCAACACCTATTGGATGAGTCATGGCCGACCAAGACAACCCATGGGTCGATTTAGGGGACCCTATGGAGCCTCTTGGTGAGATAATGACATTAATGCCTTTTTTTAAATAAAGGTGAAAATGACACTAACATAAATTGTTTTACTAAAACAATTTTTAGAAGGGGTTATACTAATAATATTTTTGTCTATAAATACTATTTGGAAAGCTAAAAAGATTTCCTACATCATAGTATTTTTTGATAATTTTTCGACTTTAAATAAATTAAATTATTTATGACATCATGATGATGCAGCGATGACCTCATTATTTAACGATTTAAATAAAATGGAAAGATAATGAAATATCTAAAACCTAAACATGTCAAAAACCGATTGGATGGAAATATTTTGAATCCTTATCATCTTATCTTCGAATTATATCAATGTGGGACCTTAGAAATTCGAAACACTTTTGAAAATAAAATAATAGTTTCATGATTTCCAAAAGTGCCCCTCCTCTCCTCTTATAAAAGGCCCCCACCTCTACCTCATTTCACACACTCATCAAGCCTTTGACTCGGCCATAACCTGCCCATTTACTCTCTCCACATCCCTCTCCTAATCCTAGAGTATTCCCTTTGGGCATAATCCTTTCAAAGGAAGCCTTTAGGCTCAAATCAAAAGGAGTTACACTTTTAAAGGTAATTCATTCTCTCATGTTCATTTGTTTTATTTTGCTTCTCCAACCCCATAAACTCTTTTTATTTACTTCTTTTGTAACAAAACCAGTATCTTCATTATACTAGGATGTTGTTATAAGATTTATTTGAGATACACTCTCACACAACTATATCAAATGGTTAAAGAACATATGCTTTCCATGGATGGCAAAATTCTGCCTCCCGAAACGATGATTGTTCAATACTCACTTAACACCTTCAAAGGTGGCCATTATGATGTAAATATTTTTATATATGATATATAATATGTTTATTCTTTCCTTAAGCTTCTGTATTTTTTCATTTATGGCATACCATTATTGTTTCCATTATGGGTAAACACGATATCTTCATTTTAGGAAGTGCGGACTACCGCCCTCTGAAAGTGATTTGATTCGTTAATACCATATATGGGATGTGTAAAGGATAAAGTTAATGATATTATATATGTTAACATACTGTAATTATAATATACTCTTATATCATTATGATTCCATTCCATAAAATACGAAATAGAAATGGAAGTAGCGTTCATGCGTACGTACGGCTTACCGTCTCCATGAACGGTGCATTTCATTTCTTACCTCTAAATGTGATGTAATATTATAAATAAATGTATATGATTAATATATATGATTTATATGTTATCCAAATCATTAATATCATTCTGGATATAACAAACCTTTGACCAAATTAACAACATGTAAGTGTAAGAAGTCTATTTTTGACTTAAGAACCAAATACCGACAAAATGAACATTATTAACTTAAATGATTACATTATGTTCATAACATGGTATAAAAGGAATAATGAACTTGAAAAGGGTTCTTAATCAAATAGAGATTAACTCAAGTTTATTATTCAGGACGTTAAAGAACGATCGATTCAAGTCGGACCCGAGGTAAGGGATCCTACTCCTCTCTTTCTTTTTAAGTCTGCTCTTTTATGTCATTCCTTTTAAAGATCATATTTCTTGTTATTGGGATGTTCTTTTATATTACTATTACTGTAATTTTTATTGTTCATATGATGAGAGACCCTATTCTCTCTCATCAATCCATTTTGGAAGTTTTATGTGGCGTCGTTGGGCTGCCGAGTTTTCGTAAGGGATTTTTCATCTCACTTTTATTCCCGTGAGATTTATGCTACATTTGCCACAATTTCATTTAAGTGGTGTATGTACTTCCCATTATTCTACTCTTTGTGTAATATACTTTCTTTTATGAGTATTTACATCAATGATCTATTGTCCTTCTTTCATGGGGTGTATGTTTTGAAAGATACCCAAGTCGGTAAAGGAACCTTTCACCATCCTTTTTTTTAAAGACTTCTTTTGTTGGGTCTTTTAATTTACATATTGTTATGATGGGATATGTTCTCATATATCCTTATTGATGTAAATCTTATGTCCAAGTGATGAGATACACTTTTTATCTCTCATAAACTCATTTTGATGTGATGCCGTTAGGCTTTCAAGGGAACTTCTTAACCCAATTTCGATTTCTTTGGGTTCAACATGTAGTTATTGAATATGTCATCCTTTGAATATGTGTGAATGGCCTTTGATTATTTTACACTTAATATCCACTTATATTTGGTATATTCGTTTGTCACACATAATTATGTAATTTATTTATCCTTAAACCAAGGATATCGTCTTTGTAAGGGACTTCGTCTCAATCTCCTTTCATTGAGGCATATTTCGTTTTATACACAACTTTCTTTTATACGGTGTATAAACCCCTTTGACTTTTACTTTTATACAAAAGGAATCTTTTTCTATGAAGCGTTTTACTAAATGAAAAAAAGGAATGTTTTTTTTACGTACGCGGTGACAACGACATTTTCCTCCGCCGCGAGTATTATTTGGTCTTTGGCTTCCTCAACAAGCCGTAATGTTTTTAAAATAAAATAAATACCATATACTCTTTTATGTATTTTGGTATTGAAAATGGTTTTGATAAAGGATTCTATTATTTCAATATATTTATGATATATTGTGATTGAAATGTGGAAATGTTATCTTTCCTTTATATTGGTTTTATGTTTTATGCTTTTATATTGGTACTTGGACATTTGACAGGTGGTTACGTGATAAACCATATGATGGGTGGTGTCGTGAATACCAGGACAGGTGGTTACGTTATAACCTCCAATGCATTGGGTATGGAAGTCGGCCGTATGGCTATTCCATTAAGTATGTATGTAAATTGGCCGTATGGCTATTCCATTAAGTGATATGTGTGGAAGTCGACCGTATGGTTATTCCACTTAAGTATGTTTATGTCCCAAGTTACCTTTATATATGTTATGTGTTCTTTATGTGGGTTTTATGGTAATCCTTTGGTTACAAAAAGGTAAGTAATGATACTTTATTCCGTGAAGAGTTTTTACTACTTCATGAAGGTGAAGGTATTACTTTGATAGAGTATACATGGTTTACTTGATGTTTGAAAAACTAACAGTTTTCATTCCTATGTATACATGTACTCATGTTTCCTTTCCATATTTTTATATCCCTTACTGAGCTTTTTATGCTCATCCCAAGTTTTTGAAATGTTTTTCACAGGTCAAGGTAATGGTACATGATGTGATGATAGTGTCGAGGATGTGTCAAGAAAGAATCCATGCTTTATTTTAAATATGTTTCCGTTGATGGGAATAATGAATATTGTCTTTTATGTAACCACTTTGTTTAAATGTGGAATGTAATGCAAGTTTCATGATCTAATTCTCTAAAACTCTAAACCTGAAAAGATCCTCAATGTGTAATCTTGTAATAACTCAAGATTAAGTAAGGTTTAAGGTTGGGGCCTTATAATTCTTCTACCATTTGATTATTTTTTCTTATTTATTTCTCTAGAAACCATATAATTGTATGTGAAACTAGTTCTATAAGTTCTTTTTGAGGTATCATATTCAGGTTGATGTGTGAATATGTTTCAAGGGAAGAAATCCTTGATAGAGCTTGGAACTGATGTTGAAATCCATGAGGTAGTAAGTTACTTAGTTTCTGAGGCCCTTATATAATTTTATTTACATATATTTATATTTTTAAGGGATATTTTTTTAACCATGATTGATGGAGATTGCTTATGGGTGTGGGTATATCCCGTGAGACCAGTATATGATGTTTTATTACATCATTATTTATAGTGTGGATTGTTACCATGTTTTATGTTGATAATATATATTTATATGTTGCTACAATATTCTCATGATGACATGCTATTATTTTCCTTGTATTTGTTACCTAGTTATGTGTGTTACCATTCCTATGGAGTTTTTTTTCTTGGTACTAAGAATATGTAGACCATCATGATATGGTTTTACCTTATAGGGGGGTGTGCATGGATTGTGAAAATGGAGATGATCGACAAGATCATAAGGTAGGGTCATTATGGTTTGGAGTCCAGAACCGAGGAAGCACCATTAGGGGAATAATGGTCAGGCAGCATGACTCAAGGAATAGATGGGGTACAAGGTCCTAGAGTCCTGACCTATTATAAAGACGGTATATGATGGCCAAGAGGCCTGATATGACTTAATGACTTGAGAATTCCACGATACATGGTAAAAATCCTTGTTTTTAGTTCTTGATCACTTTTTACAACCAAGGAATATCTTTTTGATATGAAGTTGAAGTGGGTATGGCCAAGTATCATTGTGGTTTGGTTTGCATATAGTTCCTCAACATATGATTGTTTATGATTTCTTATGAATTTATTCTTTTCAAGGAATTCACATGTTATACCTATGAAAACTTTTTAAGGATGCAATGGTGGTGTCTTACTGGGTTTATTACTAACACCCTTCCTAAGCATCTCGATGTTCATGCAGACTTCATGTATAGGGATCTAAGTAAGTGAAATGGGCCCGTGACATACGATCAAGTTAAAAATCATGGATTTGGTATTAGTATCGGGATGAACTCTAGATCATTCTGTAGTGTTATTTATTTTCTTTCACTCTATATCCTCTGGTTTGGCTTACCACTTTAGAATCCTATTTATTTATTTATATGACTTGTGTACCATATTTTATTATATTTTGATATATATTATTATAAATGTTATTATGATTATTATATTTATTTTTTATTTAGGTCATTTTTGTATGGTTATGATACTGACTGTATAGTCTCCCCGCTAACAGAGATCAAACTCCCGCTGCTTGTCAGCGACCTCTCATGTACGAGAAGGCACACATGAGGTCTTTTGGCTCTTCAACTTGGACATGGAGGTGTGGGTTGGCATGTTATAGACTATAATATTATTTTTAAACACATATATAAATATATTAACAGGCATTAAATTTTTAATGACCCGCATTTTGAACTGGGTTAAAAAGTAAAGGAATTTGAACCTTTTCAATTACTGAACTTGTAGTTTTTAGAATCGGGCTTTGGAATGAGATTTTGAAGGTTTAATCCCTTCTTTTTAATGTTTTTGTATATGGTCGAATGCTTGTTAAGTGTACTGGGTGGAGCGAGGTGTTTCGGGTGCGTCGTACCTGAAGGAGGCTGGTTTTTAAAAGAACAACAGAAGGCGCACGGTTTCCCAAACCGTGCGGCCCAAACCGTGCGGCCTAAAATAGGGAGACAGAGGAGTATTCATGGCCTGTGCACAGTTTCCCCAAACTGTGTGGCTAGCCTGTGGTGGTGCCCTGGGTGTCCAATGGGGTGTCGCACGGTTTGCGCACGGTTTGGTAAACCGTGCGGGATAAACCGTGCGCCACACCATGTTTGGGTTTTTGGGATATTTTAAAGGGTTTTAAAATTAAAAGAAAAATAAAAACAAAAACATAACTAAACACACCTCTCCCCTCTCCTCTCGGCCAGATGAGCCACACTGGCCCAGGGAGGGATCTCCCCTACCGGGACGCATGAATCCCACAGACCTCCCTTTTCCCTTCGATTCCTCCTCCGATTCCTTAGCGGTTTTTCCTAGGATCTTCAAGGTAGGTTTCCCTCCTTCCTCTCTTTTCTTCCATGTCTGATTTTTACTCTCACCTTTCCCGATCTTTCCATTCGGCCGAACCCCAGGGTTAGGTTTTGTTTGATTTCGGTTTATTTCTTGATCTGGTTTCTCTAGGGTGATGCGAAAGGACCCTAGAGGCTCGTTGGTGCTTGATTCGAGGTCTGCCACTGAAGGCAAAGAGGTTCAGGTGGTTTAGGATTGCCGGATTGGTTTCAGGGTGAGGTTTTCACCTTTCTCTTTGTTTCTCACTTATTGAATTTGGGGATTTTTATGTTTATGAGTCCCCGACTTGTTGTTGGCAGTGCGTTAAGCTTCGCGATGTGGTTTTGTCTTCGTTTTGGGTTGTCTGACACCCAAGGTAAGGATTTAATGTCGCTAGTTAGTTTAGCCTTACCTAAACTAATTATTTATGTGTCTTAAGGTTTTTAGTATTTATCTTGTAGTGTGCTGGTGATTTTGGTCATGTTTCGGGTTACCAGAGCTTAGGTGACTCGCCTCCGTAGGCATAAGTACATATTTATATATATGTGGGTTCCCTCGGTATGCGTATATTCATGCATGGCAGAGAATATACATGTACGGGGCTAGTTTTCCCCATTGCATATATAAACGTTCATGCACAGGTGAGTGAAGATAGGCTTATGTGTATAAGAATATGTGTAAGGATCCTCTTGTTCATGCTCATGGCCATGCGGAGCAAGTGCATAGAGGCTAGGTGTCCTTATACATATGAGAAATCACATATGCCTCATGGGGGATCAGCAGCGGCATCTTTAGTTAGAAAGCACCAAGAGCCGGAGTGGATGGATGGATCCACCTTGAGGTAGGGTCCCTCTCCTTGACTTTAATTTAAAGTGAAGTATTAATGAGTTATTTATGCATTGTTTTAGTATGTTAATTATGCAAGTTTAGTTTCAATTAAATGATTCTGTGAAAAGAGTGTGAATTGCAGGGACAAGATTAAAATGGTTTCTTGGTCACTAAACTAACGATTTAATAATAAAACCCCATGGTCATAGGTGCGTTGTCTTCAAGATAAAAGTAGGAAGTAGATCCTTATGCTTGCCTACTAAATTATTGTTATGCTTTGGTGCTAATTGATGATGTCATGTTTCCTCTAAATTTTACCAAATGGTTAAAGCATGATTGTTGTGATCTTGAAATGAAGTGTTTAAACTTGAATGGAATATATTAGGGTGGTAAGACCATGCCTTAGGATAATGGAATAAGTACGGCTAATGTTAATGGAATGGATCTAGTGAATGGGACTTACCTAGGAGGGGTAGTCCATAGCACCTCTTTATGCTTTATAAATCCATGTATGTCTTTGAAATTATATAAAAGGAATAGAGAATGAATTGAGGGTTAGATAATATCATACATGAGTGGGTTGCCTCATGTACCTTATATAAATGCGATGAATATGATAAATGGTGTGATAATGATACTTGAGATAGTTTTCCTCAAGTATATTTGTATGAATGTGATTATAACCATTTACGTGGATATGGGCTATTTGTTTTATTGTGTATGTGGTATGATTCTTTGAATGCTTATGAGGTAATTCCATAGGTAATATAATACACACATGTTTGTATCGTGAGTGTTCACATGATGATGCCACAAAATCAATGATGATAAAGGTGAGTACATGTATGGAAGGGAGGCATTCTTACCCCTTGCCAGTTGACCTCTATTGATGTATTGTGTGTTTGGATGGGAAGCAGTTATACCCCATGCCAGTGTTATGAACGTGTTTGGATGGGAAGCAGTTATACCCCATTCCATTTTTATGAACGTGTTTGGATGGGAAGTAGTTATACCCTATGCTAGTAACATGAACGTGATGGAAGGGATGCATTCTTACCCCTTACCAATATACTAGGGACGAGAGGCATTCTTACCTCATACCCGCTATCTTTAGCTGGTGGGTGGGAGGCATGCTTACCCCACACCATATTTTATAAATATTTACATGTGTAACTATAGTGGCATGATCTGACTGATATCCCGGCAACGAGCCGAAGTTGTTATAGCCATCAGGTTTCCTTGGGAAACCTAGACGGGTGTTACTATTCTATGTTGTCCTGCTTGTTGAATCCTTCTATTTCCTATTTATTTTTTAATTGAATACACACTGTCTGGATTGGGTTAGACACCGGTGGTTTCGGCCTACTGAGATTATTATCTCACACCCTACTCGGGCCGCCATTTCACTGGGGTACCCGAGTAGACCTTCCTTGTTTGCAGGACCTAGGTTGGTTGTTGTGTTGCATGTACCTGGGGATAGGAGCAAAAGACCAAGCGGGAGCTCAGGATTCTCAGGAGAATGCTCATTGGGCTTTGATGTCTTTTTTTCATTTCTTTTGTATTGTATTGAAAGCATGTTGTATTGTTTCATGTTTTCACATTGTATCATCCATCATCCATGTATTGTGTAAACTGGATTTGGCCACCTTTTATAAAATGGAAATTATTTTGTCTTTTACTTATATCTTTCAATTGGTTACTACTTACACTATTGAATGATATTTACTCTGATTATACTGTTGTGTTACTCTAATTTGAGGGTATAGTCTCCCCACTATCACCTCCCAAGACCCTCGCTGCTAGTCGGCAGCCTCTGGCGTATGGGGAGATGCGCTTAAGGCCATGTGTCGACCGGTCCGGCCATCAGTTTGATGGTGATCCCAGCCGGGACGTTACAAAATTGTTAATCAATGCTAGATAATATTAAGAACACATTATAGTTAAAACATAATTTTTCGATAAAAAAATCTATATATAAATTTTTTTAATTTAAAAGATAATTTTTTATTATATATAAATTGAATTATATTAAATGGAAATTAAATATATTTTCATCAAATAAAAATTTGGTAATATGAATTATCTTAAATTTTTAATAAAACATTTATTACTTAATTAAAAACTAGTTACCTAGGTAAAAAAATAGTAAAATTTAAAAAATAACTAATAATAAATGACTTGAAACACATTTAAAAAATGTTTTTAAATTCATGGGTGAGGTTTTATTAATCCATTCTCACCCCACACTACATTATTTCTCAATTTTGGAACCATTGAACCTTGAATAGTGTCATTCCATTATTGAAAAATAATATGTGTCCGCAAAAGTTCCTTTTTTTACATATAAAAGGGGATAACTTCCTTCATATCCAGTTTATTTATAAATTTCATTCAAAACCTACCCAATTTTCATATAATATATTACATTCATTACTTAAATAACCTATTCACAATAAGTTATCCTAACATTCTCATTTACAAGAATACTTTCAAGTAAAAATTCAAGGTAACAAAGTGAGTGTTACTCAATCCTTATCATTCCCTTATTAATATTTCTATTTTAAAAATATCCTATAAATAATAATATAATAAAATTAGTATCATTATTATACTAAATTATTCTTATATTAATGTGAAACCTCTTATTTATTCCTTTTCATCTGCTAATAAAAACAAAAGAACATTGATTGTGCATTTGTGCCGACTATCACCTCTACGAAGCATCGTGATTTGTTTTCCAAAACCACCTAACATGGATGACATTAAAAATGAATTTAAGGTACAAAAATTGATTCTTATAGAACTATTAATCTTATAAAATATAATATTGGACATTCTATAAGTGATATTAACAATAAATAGTCATATTAATCTTAACAACCTAAAATGAACATATCGAAGTACCTTTCTAAATTTGAGTTCATTTTATTAAAAACTATATAAATTTATATATTTAATGATAATATAATAATAAAGTAAATTAAACCTTATAATTATGGATATTATGAAGTTATTTTACAAAAAATTTAGTCAAGGTCAACGAACCAAAAGAGTTACATAGAAATTGATTGAACCGCCTCAAATAACCAACCTATGAAAAAACTAAATGATAAATAAGTAATATATAATAACAAATGGTCCTTATTAAATGAAATATAACTAAACAAATATTCCTATTAAGTTATATAATAAAATTAACTTTATTATTTAGTAATTTAGGTGCATGTTCACAGTAAATCAGGACCAAGTGTAGAGACCCAAAGCTTGACGTACATGGACATTACATTACTTTTTCGGAATACTTAATACATAACAAGAAACAGACACCAAAGGACCGTAATAGTTTAGTGTATTTGGAAACTTGGAACATAATCTTCTAATCTTGGTGAAAGATCTTCAACATCTCCCATAAAGATCTTCCCTTTTTTCTTACCTAAAACCTTTCTTTATATCCTCGGGTAAAGAAAACATATAAAGGGTGAGCTCAAATGCTCAGTAAGGGTAAGCATGGAAAAAAACAAACCATATACATTTTAACTTCAAAACATGAACATAAAGTTTATACATCAAAATCTTGAGTTGTGAAATAAATCTTGGAAGTACGTAAGGCATAGATCATAAAGGAGAATCAATCATGATAAAATAACACGGGAATAAAACATTTAATTGTGGAAAAACATTAATCACGTGATATGATTTCCATATTAGCCAAGGCATTGCTTCCATGACCATCTTAGGGGACAAAGTCCCATTCTGAATAGAGTTCACTCCTCGTTCCAGTCCCGTATCACTGAACTGGATTAACTTACCATTCCAGCCATGTCTATCTCATGAGATATAAATCTTTATCCAATGAATTGGAGGGAGATATATGTCCCACCCATCTCATAATGAAATAATTCTTACTTGTTCCACAAAATAAACTTAAAACATTCACCATAACCCAGAGAATAAAATGGGTTTCATAAACATCATCCTATCAACACATAATCCATATAAAACAAATGGATATTTCATAATAAGAAAATTGAAACCATGTAAATCATAGAGACATTATACTTGAAACATAAACATATGAAATAATGTCATCTTAGATGGAAAATGGTTTTGATAAAACACATGAAATGAATTCTTGAGGAAAATATCCTTTCTTCTTAAAAATCATTTTCTTTTCACAAAATTCCATGAAATTTTAAAAGAAAAGTATTTTGTTGAAAATAGTCATAAAATATTGTATAGTAAGCTTCATTAAAATGAGGCGTTATTAAACCATAAAAATCCATTCACGCCACATGAGTTAAAAATAACATTCTTCTCATACTTTTTTCAGAAAAGTCAAAAAGTACCTCATATGGTAAACAAAAGAATGATTCCTTCCATAACACAAAGTAAAAGTCAAAGAGGGGTAAACATGACATTAAACATACATGGAAGAATATTAAAAACTTTATGAAAAACATTTTATGGGCATGGATGAAAAATATAAGCCCAGTAAATACTTAGGTATAGGCAATCTCGGATAAAAATGAGATTTTCAAAATTATCCCTTACCTTAGGTCTGATATGCTTCGTACGTATCCGAACCTCTTGTATAATGATTTAAATAATGTCATTGACTTATTAAAGAATAATATTCATTGTTATGATATCATTTATGGTTCACTTATGACTTTATATTACCTGTTCTTTTGTAAGTTCCATGTTAAAGCAGCATTTTGGGTAAAAATAGTTTTATTTATCGTACGTGTTTGGACTTGTCGTTCTTGATATTATTATTACTTATATATTGATTTACTTATTTAAATAATTTAAATCATGATTTATATATCATATATATATTAATTATATATATATAATAGATATATAAATGAAATTAAATACACTGTTCAAGGAGACAGTAGGTCGTACGTACGCATGAACGTTGTTTTCGTTTCCTTATTGAATTAAATGGAATTATGTAAATGAAACATATATTTACATAAATAAAGTATCATTATTATGTAATATATTTCATTATTATTTATTATATATACTTTATGATCATACTTGAATGGTTAATCGTGGAAAATTAATCTCATCGCATTCGTGGAGACGGTAGTCTGTACGTACGCACGAGCGATGATATCATTCCCATGATCGTGGAATTGTATTGAAGTGTATGTATAATATTTCAGAATCAATATCACTTTAAAATAATCATATATAGTTATTTATTTACACCATTATACCCATCCAAGTAAGGTGGTGGTGGAAAACATATTACACCACGGCGTGGAGACGGTATTTCATACGTACACATGCACGGTGATTCCATTTCCGTAGGATGGATAGAAGATGAAATTGGATTGTTTCATATTTATAATAACATATCATTATATTAGTGATACTGATGTTATTAATTTAGGATTAAAAAAATAAATAAGAAGAAGTAGAAGAAGAAATAAATTGGAAAGAATCGGTAAAGGATATTACCTCTTCTTTGACGCGCCTCTTCTTAACCTCCTCTTAAGGCACTAGGTTTGGTCTTTTGAGGAGACAAGATCCTCTGTAATGTTTCTAGGGAATATTATAAGGTAAATGATCAGGTTTTATCCGAGCTTCTAGGCTGAAAAGGGTGTGAATAAAAGAGGGAAGTGGTTCCCTTTTTATAAGGGAGGAGAGGGGCACTTTAGGAATAACTTAAAATATTATTTTATAATAAAGTCATATTCAGTTTATAATAGCTCCAAATTGATTTATTTAGAAGATAAAGTTGGTATGGGACGAAATAATCTCAACCAATAGGTTTTAGACAAGTTTAGGTTACTATTTTAAACTTATCATTTAGACTTAACTCTAAGTTAAATAATTTAACTTTTACCATGTCTTCTTGTTTTCTTACACTATATGGTTAATAAACTTACTATAAAAAGACAAACGTACCACAAGTGGTTAATTATTAATATATATAACCTTATATAAGTAATTTGGCATAATCTTATATTTTTAGTAATATTATAACAATTAATAATATAATATTTGTTATAAAAACTATTTTATGTCAATTTTGACACTATTTGGTAATTGATTTTTGTAAAAATCATAACAGCATGATTAGTTCAAAAACATTTAATTAAATCAATACTAACATGTCATATTAACCTATAAAATTATTTTAATTCATAAAAAGTCTCAAATTGCATTTATTTGGGTAATTATAATATCAATTATTTAAATATTTCATTATTTAGGTAATTACTGCATCACTATTGTGTCATAAATAAATTGAATTATTTAATTTCTAAAAATTATAAATAAAACACCATTAGGTATTAAATCTTTCTAGATTTATAATGAATATTTATAGTCGAATTTATCTTATGTATAACCCTATGTTAAAAATGTTTTAGATATTAAACATTGATTTTAACTATTTTAACTCTTCTTTAAATAAAATAATAATAAATGTCATAATCTAATCCAAGTGGACCTAAATGATATTATTATAATCATAAGGTTGTTTTTGGTCGATTTATACTTATCCAATAGAATTAGAACATGTGTAGGGTAATAATAATATCAATTTTACCTTTAATTACCCTATTTACTTTTAACCGTGGTAAATAAAAGTAAAAAGTTACTATTCACCAAAAATTATTTTTATCTTATTGAACCACATTTTACTCCTTGATATTAACCATTTCTCTCAAATTTTTGAAATTCCACTCACAGAAGCGGTAAAATTAAGTTTTATGTAAATTTTCATATTCTCCTATGAGATGGGTAAAAGACGGTGAAAAGTTCTATAAAATTTTTTATATATCTGAAATTATTAAAAATGTGTCAAATGAATTACATTGAACATATATAGGTATTATGTATCCATTTTGACCTAAAATAAATTTAAATAAAATAAATAATTATTTAAATAAAAAGTCGGTTTTTAAATAGTAACCTAGTGTTTCCACTATTCATCAAAAATTGAAAGCTTTTAGAAAAATACCAAAAATTCACCCTAGGCTAATTTCGATATTCCGAATCCAAAAATGAAGTCCATTTTAAATTATCAAATTTATAAAATTTCAAAATGTGGGTATTACTATTCATAACGGCCAGTTTATATAATATTTTAATAACATATCGTTGTTTAGTGAAACTTGGTATTGCGTAGAACACACGCTATCGAGGAAGGACTTGATTGTATATAATGAAAGCCAAGTCAGGGAAACGTGTAGTGAATGCTTTTTTTGGTGTTGCGTAAAACATAATCAAAACTTATTTCATTTATACATTAAACAAAATCTATACTTAATGTTGCATAGAATAATTCCCACAAACAAACTTGAAATTGTGTGTAACACGAGCCAAGAATAGTGCTGTGTATACTGCAAGCTAATACGGTGTTGCATATAGAACAGGCTAATTTTGGTGTAGTGTATAATAGAATACATCAAATAAATTAAAAATAATATATCTCATAAAATCTCGGGGTGTTACATTCTACCCCCCTTAAAATGAATTTCTCCCTCAAAATTCGTCGGGGTTATAAATCATTTACTACTTGAAAGTTTCATTCATAGAAACCCACATCGTAAAAGGAATACTAAAACTTAATTTTTAAAAAGTAAAGTACGAAATGTAACAGTTACCCAGATTAACTCATTGCTGGGTTTCCACATAGGATAACATAGATGAAAATATGGATATGGAAGAGAAATCTAACCATCAAGTTATGAGGGAGAGTGGTATAGAACATGGCAATGAAAAAGGAAACAATCACAAAGCCATAAATTTTTGATGATCTAAGGTACCATCTGATTCATCGTATATGAGTACACTAGGAAAAAAAATTGTTTTCAAGATCATTTCCCTAAATTTGAAGAATTAGAAGAAATGCTTACTTTATTTCGGTACAATCTCACCATTGTTCGTGACTTGAACAATTTCCACTTCATATCTTAAAGAAATGAAGTTTAATTTTTCATTCTTGAATTGTTAGCAGATCATGTGGTAGAATGATGGGTCATTCCATCTATCTCAAAAAAAAAGGTTAACAAAAGTTATAAGTCCATATTATGGTGAGATTAATCATATATGGTTCCAAAAATGGACTTATACTTCATCTATCATAGCGTTTAATAAAAAAGCAAGTTTATACTAACCAGGGATTTCCTGTGGGCAAGTGGTAGGCGATAAAGGCTTGTCACACTTCGGTTGTGGGTTCGATTCCCGCAACTTTGTCCGACGCAACGGGTTGTCGCCCATCCTGCAGGTTGTTCTCTTTCTAAAACTACATTATTATAATATTACATAAATAATATCGAAAAAAGTTCTAGCCTTGAAAAATACTGACTTATGTCCAGCATAATCCATTCTAATCTTTAGGATTATCCAAAATACTTCTTTCTGATTACTAGAAATTTCATCTATCGAGCATGTGAATTCCTTCATTTGTCCCCCATATATCATAAGATATATCTTATTGTTGGTCACATTCCAAACTTGTGAATACCATAATCATGTATTCTCTTTAAACATAAATTACCATAGAACATTAATGAAAACATGAATTCTATCAAAAGTTAACTCTTTCCACATACCAAAATACCAAAAATTCTATATACTCAAACCATGATATCACATTGTCCTTACATCAGTCATGAGCTCAATAATTCTATCAAACATCTCATTATCTCCTTATACCTTCATTATGCGCATATCATCTACTTTCCAAAAATATTACTATCACTTTTCATGGTTTCAGGTACCATATAATTATTTAAAACCAATACATAGATATTCTAAAATTCCACGATACCATAAATGAGATTCCATGATACTATTTTGAAATCCCATTACATAAACACTTAATCATTACAAAACATCATTATCATACACAACATCACAAATAGTGATCACATGTGACTTCCCTTTATCCTTTTCCTTAACAGGTTGCTCACATTAATCATCATTAACCCTTAGATTAGGGCATTGATTAGCATAATGCCCCATTTCCTAGCACTTGAAGCATTGAATTTTTGGTGGTGCATTCTCTACAGTATTTTCTTTATTCACATCATTAGAAACCCCTTTTCCATTACTTCGACACTCAACTACTCGATGACCTTCTTTTCCACACTTAAAAACATTTTCTAGTCTATTTAAGACAATCTCCACCATGCTTCTTTCCACACTTTGAGCATAAAGAAATAGTCATCTTCTTTTCACCATTATTTTGAGATTTCCCCTTGAACTCCATCTTTCATTTTTTGTCAAAACCATGAGATGAATATGTTACACCAACTTCCAGTTCTACCTTGATAGCACAACGCACAATTTCTTTATAGCTACTGATGTATCTTATAGCTAATGCCCTTCAAAAACTTGGTTTTAAGCCACTGAAAAATCGATCAACTTTACTTTCAGGTTGGATGATAAAACCAGATGCATACCTTGCAAGTCTGGTAAAATTCGCATCGTATATACCAACAGATTCATCATCCTTCTGATTAATCTCAAGAAACTCCTTTTCTATCTTTGTTCAAAGAATATGAGGGAAGTACTTACTGAAAAAACAAGTTATTGAACTCATCTCATTCCATGGATTCAATTTCATCTTGGGGCCTTGTATTCTTAATTAGAGTCCACCACCAGTATGCTTCACCTTATAAATGGTAAAAAGCTAGAATGACTTTATCATGTTCCGAACAACGAAGTATGGAAAATATCTTTTCAATGGTACTGATCCATTGTTCAGCAACAAGTGGATCAGAAGACCCATTAAAAGAAGGTGGACGCTGCCTCATGAAGGACTCAATTGAATATTGTTCCCTTCTCTGATCATTTGGAAATCCAGAATGATTCATAGCTTGTGTAAGTATAGCAATAAGATTTTTCACTCCATCTCCCATCACATTTGGTTGTTTAGGAGTACAATCATTGCATTGTCCATTACATTGATTAACACGGTTCCTTCGGGTTCCACCCATTGTCTAAAACCCAAAAACAATAATGTGAGAGGAAAAAATCATACTAGGGAAACCAACATAATAAAGGGGGAGTACCTTCAATATATAACATCTTAGGGTTAATTCTAATATTTTTACCATAATTCTAGGACTATAATCTATACTTATACTTAACCTTACGGACATCCCTAGATATACCTTATAAATATCTCTAGGGATCTCACTAAAGTTTTCGCATCCTAGTTTCCAAAGGTTAACTAAACCTTTCCTCTAATACCAACTGTAGAGACCCAAAGCTTGACGTACATGGACATTATATTACTTTTGAGGAATAATTAATACATAACAAAAATAGACACCAGAGGACCATAATAGTTTAGTGTCTTTGGAAACATGGATCATAATCTTCTAATCTTGGTGAATGATCTTCAACATCTCCCATAAAGATCTTCCCATTTTTTTTCTTACCTAAAACCTTTCTTTATATACTGGGGAAAGGAAAACATATAAAGGGTGAGATCAAATGCTCAGTAAGGGTAAGTATGGAAAAAAACAAACCATATACATTTGAACTTTAAAACATGAACATAAAGTTTGTACATCAAAATCTTGAGTTGTGAAATAAATCTTGGTAGTAAGTAAGGCATAGATCATAAAGGAACATCAATCATGATAAAATAACATGGGAATAAAACATTTAATTGTGGAAAAACATTAAGCACATGATATGATTTCCATAGTAGCCAAGGCATTGCTGTCATGACCATCTTAGTGGACAAATTCTCATTCTGAATCGAGTACACTCCACGTTCCAGTCCTGTATCACCGAACCGGATTAACTTACCATTCCATCCATGTCTATCTCATGAGATATAAATATTTACCCAATTCATTGGTGGGATATATAGGTCCTACCCATCTCATAATGAAATCATTCTTACTTGTTCCACAAAATAAACTTTAAACATTCATTATAACCCAGAGAATAAAATGGGTTTCATAAAAATCATCCTATGATCACACAATCCATATAAAACAAATGGATATTTCATTATAAGAAAATTGAAACCCTGTAAATCATAGAGACATTATAATTGAAACATACACATATGAAATAATTTCATCTTAGATGTAAAATGGTTTTGATAAAACACTTGAAATTAATTCTTTGAGGAAAATATCCTTTCTTCTTCAAAATCATTTTCTTTTCACAAAATTCCATGAAATTTTAAAAGAAAAGTATTTTGTTAAAAATAGTCATAAAATATTGTAGAGTAAACTTCATGAAAATTAGGTGTTATGAAACCGTAAAAATCGGTTCATGCCACATAAGTTAAAAATAACATTCTTCTCGTACTTTTGTTGGAAAAGTCAAAAAGTTCCTCGTATGGTAAATAAAAGAAAAATTCCTTCCATAACACAAAGTAAAATTCAAAGAGGGGTAAACATGACATTAAAAATATATGGAAGAATATTAAACACTTTATGAAAAACATTTTATGGGCATTGATGAAAAATATAACCCCAGTAAATACTTACGTATAAGCAATCTCGGATAAAAATGAAATTTGAAAAATTATCCCTTACCTTAGGTCTGATATGCTTCATACGTATCCGAACCTCCTGTATAATGATTAAAATAATGTCATTTACTTATTATAGAATCATATTCATTGTTATGATATCATATATGGTTCACTTATGACTTTATATTACCCGTTCTTTTGTAAGTTCCATGTTAAAGCAGCGTTTTGGGTAAAAATCGTTTTATTTATTGTACGTGATTGGACTTATTGTTCTTGATATTATTATTAATTATATCTTGATTTAATTACTTCCAGAATTTAAATAATGATTTATATATCATATATATATTCATTATATATATATATATATATATAATAGATAGATAAATGGAATGAAATACACCGTTCATGGAGACGGTAGGTTGTACGTACGCATGAATGCTGTTTTCGTTTCCTTAGTGAATTAAATTGAATTATGTAAATGAAACATATATGTACATAAATAAAGTATCATTATTATGTAATATATTTCATGATTATTTATTATATATACTTTTTAATCATACTTTAATGGTTAATCATGGAAAATGAATCTCATCACGTTCGTGGAAACGGTAGTCCGTACGTACGCACGAGCGTTGATATCATTCACATGATTGTGGAATTGTATTGAAGTGTATGTATAATATTTGAGAATCAATATCACTTTAAAATAATCATATATAGTTATTTATTTACACTATTATACCCATACAAGTAAGGTGGTCATAGAAAACTGATTACACCACGGTGTGGAGACGATATTCCGTACGTACGCACGCGCGGTGATTTTGTTTCCGTAGGATGGATAGAAGATTAAATTGGAATGTTTCATATTTATAATGACATATAATTATATTATTGATACTTATTTTATTAATTTATGATGAAAAAAATAAATAAGAATAAGTAGAAGAAGAAATAAATTGGAAAGAATGGGTAAAGGATATTACCTCTTCTTTGATTTGCCTCTTCTTAACCTCCTCTTAAGGCACTAGGGTTGGTCTTTTGAGGAGACCAGAACCTCTATAATTTTTCTATGGAAGATGAGAAAGGAAATGGGTAATGTTTTGATGAGATTAAAGGCTCAAAAGGGTGTGAAGAGAAGAGGTAAGGGGTGCCCTTTTTATAAGGGAGGAGAGGGGCACTTTAGAAATAACTTAGAATATTATTTTATAATAAAGTCATATTCGGTTTATAATAGCTCAAAATTGATTTATTTTGAATATAAAGTGGGGATGGGTCTAAATAATCTCAACAAATAGGTTTTAGAAAAGTTTAGGTTACTATTTTAACCTTATCATTTAGATTTAACTCTAAGTTAAATAATTTAACTTTTACCGTGTCTTCTTTTTTTCTTACACTATATGGTTAATAAACTTACTATAACAAGACAAAAGAACCCCAAGTGGTTCATTATTAATATATATAACTTTATATAATTAATTTGGACGAACTTTAGAGTTTTAGAAATATTATTACAATTAATAATATAATATTTGTTTTAAAAACTATTTTATGTCAATTTTGACTCTATTTGGTAATTTATTTTTGTAAAAATCATAACAGAATGATTATTTCTAAAAACGTTAATTAAATAAATACTAAAATGCTATATTAACATATAAAATTATTTTAATTCATAAAAAGTCTGAAATTACATTTATTTGGGTATTTATAATATCAATTATTTTAATATTTCATTATTTAGGTAATTACTGCATCTCTATTGTGTCATAAATAAATTAAATTATTTAATGTCTAAAAATTATAAATAAAATACAATTAGGTAGGAAATCTTTCTAGATTTATAATTAATATTTATAGTCGAATTTATCTTATGTATAACCCTATATTAAAAATGTTTTAGTTATTAAACATTGATTTTAACCATTTTAACTCTTCTTTAAATAAAATAATAAAAAATGTCATAATCTTATACAAGTGAACCTAAATGATAATATTATATTCATAAGGTTGTTTTTGGTCGATTTATACTTATCCAATAGAATTAGAACATGTTTTAGGGTAATAATAATATCATTTTTACCCTTAATTACCCTATTTACTTTTAACCGTGGTAAATATAAGTAAAAAAGTTACTATTCACCAAAAATTATTTTTATCTTATTGAACCACATTTTACTCCTCGATATTAACCGTGTGTCTGGGATTTTCTAAATTCCACTCACAGAAGCGGTAAAATTAAGTTTTATGTAATTTTTCAAATTCTCCTAGGAGGTGGGTAAAAGACGGTGAAAAGTTCTATAAATTTTTTTATATATCTAAAATTATTAAAAATGACTCAAATGAATTAAATTGAACTTATATAGGTATTATGTATCATTTTTTACCTAAAATAAATTTAAATAAAATAAATAATTATTTAAATAAAAATTCGGTTTTTAAATAGTAACTCAGTGTTTTCACTATTCATCAAAAATTGAAAGTTTTCAGAAAAATACCAAAAATTCACCCTAGGATAATTTCGATATTCCGAATCCAAAAATAAAGTCCATTTTGAAAGATAAAATTTATAAAATTTCAAAAAGTGGGTATTACTATTCATAACGGGTAGTTTATATAATATTTTAATAACATATCGTTGTTTAGTGAACCTTGGTATTGCGTACAACACACACTATCGAGGAAGGAATTGATTGTGTGTAATGCATTCCAATTCAGGGCTACATGTAGTGAAATATTCGTTTGGTTTTGCTTATAACATAATCAAAACATATTTCATTTATACATTAAACAAAATCTATACTTAATGTTGCATAGAATAATTCCCACAAAACGAACTTGAAATTGTGTGTAACACGAGCCAAGAATAGTGTTGTGTATACTGCAAGCTAATACAGTGTTGCATATAGAACAATATAATTTTTGTGTAGTGTATAATAGAATACATCAAAGAAATTAAAAATAATATATCTCATAAAATCTCGGGGTGTTACACCAAGGAAAGGGTTTTGGATTTTAATTTTTATTTTAATGAGATATATTTCATATTCCCCACATGTTTCTATTTTTATGTGTATATATTGGCCATTGATTTATTTTTATATTAATTTTCATACTATATAAGGTATTCAAAAATCTATATCATGTTCTACCTTTCTGGGTTTCTCAATTCAAAAGATAACAATGTTGTAAGGATTTATCCTAACTATATTTTCTTCTTTTGTGTTGAAAAATATCTTATTGAACTCTATTTTTCCAAGTTTTATTTATTAAAACTAAGGAATACTTTTTATTTTATTTTATTCTTTTTTCAGGTTTACATTTCTTACATGTAACCTCATTATCAAATGATTCCTACCTCCAATATTATGTTACTTTAAATGGTTTTGTGGCCACAATTTCTATTTATTGAGACATGTTTCTTGTTATGCGCTGATTTAGTTTTATATGGTGTATATATTATTTATTTGTTATATTATAATTTTAATTATCTTTTATTCATGGTATTTTAAGTTCACTTTCAATATCTTCCTCTTTCATGTGTTCTGATTTAAATGTTACTCAAGTCGTAAGGTTTCTCTTCATAACCTAATTCGAAAATTGAGATCTATAAAATGTGATAACTCATCTGGGGAAATTTATAGTATTTATATTAGGAAAAAATCCCTCAAGGTAACATTGTACTATTTTTGGGTTGATTATGTTTGTTGAAAAAGTGTGTTTCCAAATTATTTTTTGGAGTTCTAGAGAGATTGTTGACATGGTATGTTGACAAATATCCAAGACAAATGAATGGATACCCTAGAAGTGGTACAAAATTTTTTTACCAAAGGTGGCACCATTTCCCAGTGTTTTCTAAATTTTTGGGTTCCAAAATTTTGAGGTTGTCTCAAGCATCGTGAAATATGGAATTTTAGGAAGGCCTTGTAATAATATGGAAAAGGCCTGAGTTTTGCAAAGAATAATTTTCATGAATATTATTTTGCGAAGGTGTGGATCATCATTAACAAGCATCATGAATGCATGATGATCTGATGGCAATCTCCATAACTACAAGAATATTTGTGAACAAGGAATTACCATGGTGCTTTGTGAAGATAGGGAGCATTAGGAATGAAATGGTAGTGCATTTTGAAAGGGTGATGATGTGGATGGAATCTTCTAGAGTCAGAGGAAACACCTATAAATTGAACTCTACCCCTTTAAAAAAGTAGCAAGACTTAGAAAATATTTTAAGGCTTCAGATTCAGAAAGGTGGTTTGTGAAGTTAGTTCTTTCAAAAAAATCACAAAAAAATGGAAGTTATAGAAGGATATAAATGTAGATCGAAAATTGAGAGCATCGCAAAAATATTGAAGTTCATAAAGGCTATAAAATCAAATCGAAAGTTGTGAGCTTTTTGAAGGCTAGTTGAGCTTCAAAAAAGGTGGTTTCTTCACAAATTCTATTTGAGCTTTGTGAAAGTGGTGTGCTTAATTAAGTTAGTGACCATCGTAAAAGTGTTGAAATGGTATTTCCTAGTGAATCAATGGAAAATTTATATTCATCAAGTGGGTGAATGTGGAACTTCAACAGAGCATCTATCAACAGTTGAGGATGTATTCATTATTCATAATTAAGGGATCTACATGTCTATAAACTGAGTGTGAATACTTTTAAAAAAAGTGAGAAAAGTAATAGGAAAAAGGTGATCCTTTCCACCGACACTAAACCATTGAAATAGAGTTAGGGAGTAACCCTTGAGAAGTAGTGAGTTATCCTTAAACATTATATAGGTAGTGAGTCTGAGCATAGAAGTGATATAACCCAAACCTTGTATTTTGGAAATGAGACTTAATAGATTTGGTACATCATCACACCACCATTTTAAACTCCTTGGATGTATCCCAATAAGGGTGAACCAAGTAAAATTTTTGCATCTTGTGCATGATTTAATTTTTGTTCATAAAATTATAAAATAAAAGGAGAAAATACTATTTTTTATGACAAAAAAAGATCTAATTTTTTCATCTTGTGCATGATTTAATTTTTTTGCATCTTGTGCATGATTTAATTTAACCGAGTTGGGATAATTATTTTTATCCAAGAAAAAGGTTTAAAGTCATTGGTTCTCTCTCATTAGAAGAAATTAAGGTTTTCAATCACAAACTAATTCTGATATTCAATGGAAACAATTTTTAATTGTGGAAGAATTGGATGTCACACTATTTCTGATCATTAGGAATGGATGTCTTTATAGTATTGATATAAGGAATTTCATCCAATATTGATGGGGGTGATTTTTCAGAAGCTGACAGAGGGGAATTGGATGCAGATGCCAAAGGAATCCATTATTGGGGGATCTCTATCAAATGAAATATATATGAAGGTAATTTCATGTAATTCTTCAATAATATTTCAGAAAAGTTTCTGAATAGTTTTGAGGGTGACTCAAAAGTCAGCAAAGCAATGCTGCAAGTTCTATGGAACAAGTATTAGGATCTCATAATGTACCCTAATGAGTCTGTTGATGCATTCCTTGACCAGTTAAATGTAATTTTATAAGACATGCTTAGTCTCAGATAAATTATAAAATATTTAAATATTTTTAAGTGGATCATGAGAATACATACACCTTGGTTCAATCCAAAAAAAATATTGGAAGATAAAGATCCAAAGGAGATTACATTGGACAGCTTACAAAGTACTCTTGTTTCATACGAGATGATAAATGAAGATAATGAGTCTGTGGAAAAAAGGAATTCCAGAGAAGTGGAATTTAAGTCCATGAAGAAACTCACCATTGAATATGTTTAGGAAGAAGAAGATATGGATGAGGTGGTGTCATTCCTTTCCTAAAATATTCAAATAAGATAAGTAATGTTCAAATGGAAACTCCCACATTCATTATTTTGATGTTGAAAGGTTGGAAATCTTGTAGAAAGTTTCCCCAAGAAGTTTCAATAACTTGAAGAGGGTGGAGTTGAAATTCACATGAATAATCATTTATCTTATGTGAAAGGAAATAAAAACTTTAATAAAAAATTTCAGTAAAAATCTTCAAAAAGAAGTGTTTTATTTCAAAATAAGATGACAGTTCATAAGAATTAGAGGGAGAAGGTTTGGAGGACTACAAGAATCATGAATAAAATTATATGGGGGTGGTTTTCAGAAATTACAAAACAAGGGAAGAAAGAAACAAGGAAGAAGGATAATTCCAAGGAATAATTGAACTTCATGTCGAATTATAAGGCACTCTAGAGTAAATAGACGTTTGGAGAGAGAAAATGAAGAAATCCAAAAAAGTGATTCAGGATGACAAGCTTTATATGAAGCAACATGAATAAGAGAAGTTAGAGATGAATGAAGAAATATAAAAATTGAAGTCTTCAATAGTAGTGAGCTCATAAAATGTTGTTGAGTATAAACTCACTATTGAATAACATAAAATAGAAATGTAGATTTTAACTAACACTATAAAAGATCAAATAAACTGTATCGAAGAACTTGGAGAGGAATTCATTGGCCTATTAAAAATTGTTAAGGATCGGTAAAAAATCTCAACTCTTGGTGCGACATCAAGAAATAAGATCATTTAGAAAACAAAAAATATGAAAGTGGATAGTATAGGTATATAAAATCAAAAGAAATAGTAAAAAACAAATGCTAAGGCTATTATGAGGCTTGATCAAAAACAAAAAGTAGCAATGGTTGAAGTCATAACACAAGAACCTTCTCCAAGATTGAAGATTGATTTGGGTATGAATCAGGACCAAAAGATTTAGAAAACCCAATAGAGAACCAACAGTGAAGTATTTCGACACAATAATGTACCCTTTATGAGATGTTATTATTTTAGAATGATTGGGATGCTCAAAAAATGTATGCTTCATAGAAAAAAGGTACTGAATGGACCAATACCCGAAAAGGAATCAATACAGAACTCAATAATCTAGAATATTATTTGATGGTCACTATTTAAGGTGTAGAGGATTCGGGCACATGGAAATATACTACTCATCGACAATGTAGAGAAATGTGTTGAAGTAGAGGTAATGTGGTCATAATAAGCAATTCAATGTATCATCAAATGAGATGAAAATGAATTTTTTTTTCATCATTTCAATATGAAGTTGGTCCATCATAATATTTAGGAATATCAATATTATCAATCCACCCCAATAATGAATTCAAAAACATGGATCAAAAAGAAGAGAGATGAATAGGAAGTGGTTGGAGAGATTGAGTTTAAATCATAAGATCAAACTAGAATATGGATCATTGATAGTGGATACACCTCCTATATGACAATAAATAAGTAAATAGTGATAGGAATCATATATGAAAAGGAAGGTATAATAATATTTGGTAATGATAAAGGCCTGAAAATTATTGGCTCGGGAAAATCAAAGTTTGGGGAAAAGACATGAGACATCCAGATGTCTTGGTTGTTGAAGGTATCAGTTACAACTTGCTATGTGTAAGTCAATTGTGTGACTTGGTATATTCCATAATATTTTGAAAGAAATTATGAATCATTATGGAAAAATGTGGTGTAGTTATTTTGTAGGTAAAGTAAAAAAAGGTAAGTCTCCACCTTGTAAGTGGAGAAGAAGATATGTTCTTTTTGACCAAGGAAGAATAAAAAAAGTTATGGAATAAACATCTTCGTAATATGAGTCAAACATTGGTGGAAGGTCTAGTTAAATGTGATATTTTTTTTAGACCTCCCTAGGTTATCACATGATTATATCCATATGTGTGATGCTTTTCAACAATGGAAGATCATTCGAAAGACATATGAGTTTAAAGAGAAAAGTTCCACAAAAGTGATTGATTTGGTGAATATTGACATATGATGGCCAATTTGACCAAGATCTATTGATGGGAGGAGATATTATATTATCTTAGTTAATTATTTTAGCATAATGGAATGGGTTTCTATCACCACCCACAAATATGAGGTGTGGAATTTCATAACAACTAATCGAAGGGAATTTGAAACGATTCTGGGTCAAAGAATCTGAAACATCAAAACAGATAGTGTAATAGAGTTCACAGATATCCAAGTGTGGGATTATCTCAAGAAACATAGGATAAAGCACCAAGTTTTAGTTATAATAACTCCACATAAAAATGGAGTATTTAAGAGAAGAAATTGAATTATCAACAACATGGATAGAAAAATACTCATTGAGAAAGACCTTCTATATAATTTTTGGAAAGAAGAAATGATTACATAATTCTACACAAAAAATAGATTATTATTATGTCTCAAATAATTTAAGACTCTATATGAGCTATGCTATTTAAAGAATCCAATGTTTATATACATTAGAGACTTCATAAGTTAGTGTTTTATTCTGAATAAATAGAAACATAAGAAGTTTAAATATCATGGAGATGAAGGGATATTTATTGGCTACTCAAATAAAATAAAATAATATAAATGTTTCAATAAGAAGCTAGGAAAGGTATTTGAAAGCAATGATGTAAATATAGTAGAGAATGGGAACAATCTTCATCAAATACAAGATCAGTCTCAGAAGGATAGTGATGAAGAGATAAGAAGATCAGGGGATGTTCCAGTTCTATAGGATGATTCATAAGAATATTCAAATAAATAATATAATGAGCAAAAACTAGTATATGCACAAAGATTGAAGATAAGAGCTGAGATTGATAGACATAACATAATCGGTGATCATACAGCACCAGGGATGATAAGTAGGATAAAGACTCTACAGAAAGAATCATTCTTATCTCAGGTAGTGACAAAATGTTTTTAGGAAGATACTGGGGATGAAATCTGGGTCCAAGCTATGAATGAAGAGATTGAAAAAATTAAGAAGAATCAGAAAAGGGATATTTTTTCGATGCCAACAGATAATAATGCCATCAAGAATAAATGGGTCTTTCACAACAAGATGAATGAATATGGTGTAGTGATTCGAAATAAATAATGACTAGCATGAAAATGGTACTCCTAGATAGTGGGTATTGATTTTGATTAAACATTTTCACTTGTTGTAAGGCCAGAAAAAATAGATTATTCTTGTCCATAGGAGTGCAAATAAAATTCAAAGTTTTCCAGATGGATATCAAGTACACATTTATTAACAGGGTTCGGGAATAAAAAGTTTATATTGAGCATCTAGACGTTTTTCTCATTCATGAATATTAGAATAGAATTTTTCAATTGAATAAGGTTTTATATGGGTTTAACCAATAACTAAGAGCATGGTATTCAAGGCTAGACCAATTTTTTAAGAAGCTCAATTTTCAGTGTGGTGGAGTAAATTACAATATCTATATAAAAAATTATAGTAATAAAAGGATTATGGTGCTAGTATATGTTGATGAAAAAATATTTGGTGGATCAGATGAAGTAAAGTGCACTTAGTTTGGGGAATTCGAGAAAAGTTAATTTGAAATGTTAATGATTGGTGAACTGGTATTTTCCCATGGTTTACAAGTGATACAAAGAAATAATGGAACATTCATCTCTCAATATAAATATTCCAATGAGGTTTTTAGAATATTTGTAATGTATAATTCCAAAAATATGAAAACTCTAGTGGATACCAAGATGAAACTATCATGGGATGATGAAGGCAATTCAGTTAATGTAATAGAATATTAGAAAATCATTGGTATTATATTTTAATTTATAGTGACAACACCTAATATTGTTTTTACCACATTCCAAGAATCAGAATATCAAAGAAATCCCAAGTAAATACACTTTTTCTAAGTTAAAATAATACTTCAGTATGTTAAGGGAATGGTGTATTTTTGGTTTTTTACAATGACAAATCTCAGAAAGATTTATTGGGTTATACATATGTATATAGTGTTGGATCAGCTGATAATATAAATTCAATGTCAGATGGTGTATTATATCTTGAAATATTATATATTTCTTGGATAAGAAAGAAAAAATATTTCATTTTTTTAGAACCACAGAATATTAATATATTATGGATACTCAAGCATGCACATAGTAATTATGGATAAAGCAGCATCTAGATGATATGGGAGTTGATGCAAAGTATCTGATCAAAATATTTTGTGATAATTAAAGAACTATAAATCATATAAAATAAATTCTATAACTCAAGGAAAAATCAAATTCAAATCATTTATCACTTTATAATGTAGAAGTTGGAGAAAGGGCTTGTGAAATTGGAGTATGCACCAACAGAACTTCAGGTTGTACACATTCTGAAAAAGTACTTACCCAAAGAATCATTTGAATGACATTGACTAGATTTTGGAGTTCAATAAACTCCCCACACTTGAATAAGTGTGAATTTGGGACCCCCTCTCCCCTAGGTATGGTGTGATTTTCCAAAATTTGTTGATTTGTGTTTTTTACCCTATTACAGACAATAATGAGGTTACCTTCAGGTTATTTGAAAAATGGGGATAAATTATGGATATTAAAGGGGATAAAATTTATTAATCAATATAGGGGTGAATCTGATAGGGGTCATTGATGTAGGGGGTGTTTCAAAGTTTTAAAGGTTGGATTTTTTTAACAAATCATGCAATGCTTCTATGACAAGATGAGAATTAGGTGTTGTGAGGAAATAGTTTATGGCTATCAGAGCTTAGAATAGACATATTTAAACATTCCAAAGCAAGAGAACCCAAGTAGTGAAGTAAGGGGAGTTTTAAATCTGATTATGATAAAATTTATCGATCAAAGTATATATATCATGATAGATGGAGTTCATGGTGAATGCATTTGAGTGGTTTTGGGATTAAGTGATTCATTGCTGAAATTTTTATAATACTCTAGTTTCTCATGTTGATAAAGGATCATGTGGGATTAGAATATGTGTTGAGTAAATCATTTATCTCTATATTAATTGAATTAAGAGAATCGTGGTAAAAGATAGAATAATCTTCAAGGAGGTATAAGAATGTTAAGAGCTATCAACAAACCCAAATGGGTATATTGTTGGAAAAAATCCTCCAAGGTAATAGTGTAGTGTTTTTGGGTTGACTTTGTTTGTCGATAAAGTAGGTTTCCATTGTATTTCATGTATTTATAGAGATATTATTGAAATGATATGTTGACAATGATCCAAGACAAAGGAATAGATATCCTAGAAGTAGTACAAAAAATTTCATACACAGGGTGGTGTCATTTCCTAATGTTTGCAAAAATTTTATGGTCAAAATTTTGTAGACTGGCCCAAACATCGTGAAAGATGTATTTACATGAAGACCTCATAATAATTTAAAAAAGGAATGAGTTTTTTGAATATTGGGTTTCATGAAGGTTATTTCGTGAAGGTGTGGATCATCATGAATGAGCATTGGGAATGTGTGATGATTTGATGGTAATATCCGTGACTACGATAAGTTTCGCTAATGGGGAATTCCCATGGTGCTTTTTGAAGATAGGGAGAATTGAGAACGAAATGGGATAGAATCTTGAAATGTTGCTGACTTGGATGGAAGATTCTGGAATTAGAGGAAATGCCTATAAATAGGCCTCTACCCCCTTTAGAAAAGTAGTGATACTTGACAAAAATTATAAGGATCTAGATTCGTAAAGGTGGTTCATGAAGGTAGTTCTTATAAAAACATTCATAAAGAAAGGAAGTTCATGAAGGCTATAAATGCTGACTGAAAATTAAGAGCATCTAGAAAGTATTTATGTTTGTGAAGGCTATAAAGGCTGACTGAAATTTATGAGCTTGGTGAAGGCTAGTTGATATTTTCAAAATAAGTGATCATTATGAAAGGTGTTTTCTTCATGAAGGTTATTTGAGATTCATGAAAGAGGAGTGATTCATGAAGGTATTGAGAATCATGAAATTGTTGAGGGATTTACCTAAAAAAATTTGGTAAAGTGATGTTCATCAAGTGGGGGAAAGTGTAACTTAAAAAACAAATATCTATAGTTGAATACATATTCATTATTGATAATGAAGGGACCAACATGTACATAAACTGATTGTGAATCCTTTATAAAGAAGTGATCAAAGTATAAGGAAGAATTTGATCCTTTATACCAATAGTGAGCTGTCAAAAGAGAGTTAGGGAGTGACCTTTGGGAAGTAGTGAGTTGTCCCTAAACATTGTAAAGGAAATGATCTTGGGCATAGAAGTGATCTAACCCAAACCTTGTATTTTGGAAGTGAGCCCTAGTGGATTTGGTACACTAGAACATTTTCATTGTATGATCCTTGGATGTAGCCCAGTGAGGCTTAACCAAGTATAATTTTTCTATCTTATGCATGATTTCATTTTCGTTCATACATTGTAATGGGAGAAGAATTAAAGAGTGTTTTTTTAACGGAGAAACAAAATCTAAATAGGTAGTTGTTTTAATCTATCATACCCCAATTCACCCCCCCCCCTAAGGGAATTTAACCTAGGTGGATAAAACATTAATTTAAATATTATTTTAATTTTCTAAACCAAGGTTTATCATTGGTAAAAAAATTTCCCTCATTATATTGTTTTAAATTTGAATTGTTATAATCCTTTTAAGCGATGTGTTTTTCAACAAAGGTATTTTTAATACAAAAAAAATTATTTTTCACTAAAATTTTATCTTATAATCCACATTTTATGTATATTCCTATATTTGTTTTGAAAAATTAAAAAGGTAAATTTTCAAAAACCTTTAAATTTATGCAAATTATTTAATAGAAAATCATTTTAACATTTTCTGGATGGGTAGTTTTCAACAAAAAGAATTTCTTTTATCATTTTCATGTGAACATATCTTTCTAACACACTTTTCATTTTATATGAAAGGATATTTTCTTATTTCCAATGTATTTTTTCTAAAACTCCTAAAAAGTTTTTTCATCTAATTAATCATCTTTTGACATATATTATGCATGATAAATGATATTCATAAAATGATACCATCAAAATTATTTATTTGGATAGATTATTTAATGTTATTTTCTATCAAAGAAATGATTTTTCACTACTTTTTTCTTACTTAATCATCTATTATTGATAAGCATGATTTTTCTTCCAATGAATTTCATCTATGAATACCCTTTTTTATTATTTGATTATGGTTATTCACTTAGATACCCATATATTGATTTATCTTAAAAATTATTTGTTAAACTATATTTCCTTTGTCTATATGGTGTAAAAAACATATAATTCATTACACCAATTGAACAATATTTTCCTAGAAAGTTACTTGATATCATCAGATACCCATTTATTTTCCATGGGTTTATCATGTTTTTATTATTAATGGGATTAGGAATGAACCCTTATGTGAATACATTATAAAAAATATATGAAGGCCATTTTCTATCCATGGGTTCTTTATGATATAATTAATGATTAATTTTAGGTGGCACTCATATGTATGGCTGATGATTCGTGAGGTCCCATGTTATACTATTACGCATTAGCAAATAATTTATATCTCATGGGATAATTATGAGTGGACATAATTCAATTTTTTCAAAATAAAAAGAGTGGACATACTTAGATTTTCTCACATAATGGGTTGACATACTTGTATTTATTCACTATGCATTCCTATGTTTATATTTGTACCATAACTTTATACTTATTCTCATGACTATGATATTCTCTCATGAATCATGTTTATTGACTCGTGTTTTTAAACTATTTTGATTCATTTATTATGTTTTGTCATGTCATATTCCATGAATCATGTTTTATGATCTAAGATTTATTGGGTATGATTTTTTTATTTACATTGATTATAACCATATTCTCATATTATGTTCACTAATTATATTTGATTGCCTTCACTTATGCTTACCCTTACTAATTGTTTAAGATTTCCCCTTTATTAGGTTTAATTTTAATCATATTATAAAGATTAGAAAAGAATTAAATGTCTAAAAGTTTAATTTATATAGAGAATTTGTGGCATATTTTTAATACTTGTTATAGATTAGGTAGTTTCATATATAGTGGACAAATATCAATTATTTAAAAAAGACATTAATTTTTTTAGTTAATTTTATATCATTTTTCTTTAAAAATCTTAACCAAAAAGATCATGGGAATGTATTGTGATGAAATATTTTATTTAACTCATATAATTGATATATAATCATCCATGGGTCATCGCGGTTGGTATTAGATGAGGGTTTAGATAACTTTAGAGGTTAAGATGTTAGTTAAGGATAACTTAAGTTTTGATAAGTTATGGTTGATCATAATTTTGAAGCTATATATAACCTTTAAGGTTAGTTGAGATAATATTAGGGATTAAGAAAATATAAATTTATTGAAAACCCTAGGGACAATTCTAAAGGATAAGTCTATGTGTAGGATGACGTCCTGAAATTTTAATGAAGTTTTAAGTATGTGATTTACCTATAAATGACATCCTTTTATGGATACTACAAGTGGATATAGACTCTAGAATAGATGTACCTAGGGGTAAGAAGTCTGAAAAGGGGGGATTAGGTATTAACTCAATCATTAATTGGGGCATGAAAATGTGGCTTAAATGAACACCTTCGTTAACACTCTAAAGGGGTATTCTTTGGGTAATCGTATTCTCTTTATAAACCATTATGATGATTTTGAGTATGATTTTAACTAATTTGGTAAGAAAACCCAATATGAAAATGATTGTGGATAAAAATGAATTATACAAAGAGAGTCATATGTTGAACCATAAGTATCATAAGTTAAAAACAAAGGTGTTATAGAGGAAGGTATCTTCGGATTGATGTTTTTGTATTCAATTATGTATATTATCTTAACCATTTTAGTTTTAGTATTTGGTTATAACAGGATCATGAAAATTAAGTTGAGAAAGGTATGTATATATAAACTGATGTGTCTTATAAATGAATAAGGGGGCATATTAAATTGTTTATAATTTTAGTATATACCTGTTATGATAGAAAATGTGAGTTTCCTAGTATTACCTATGGTAGTGAGTTTGATATCTTAATATAAGTTAAATCTTGAAACTCTTAGTTATTTCCATTAGTGAGTGATATTTATTGATGATATTCTGATATCTTCCAAGATGCGAGGATTATGTAAAACATCTAAGGATTTTTATTTACTTTTTTTCTTTAATGTTTTGGAAACAAATATTAAATACTATCAATAACATCAAAAATTGGTTTTATAACAAGGTTATATTTTTGTGATAATTATCCAAGAACACATTATTGAGTTATGGATAACTCCTCATCTTAATATATGCTTAATGTTAAGGTAATAAAGGGTTTATTTATTTTGAAAAAATAATGAGTTAGATTGTATTTATATCCCTATAATTGATTACTGGTTTAATGAAAATGTGATTCGTGATATTTTTTATGAAGTTTATCCCATTTTTATGATATGTATTGACTAGTGAGTAACTTTATGAACTAGTGGTTAATTAATTAAGGGTTAAATATACAGTTTATTTCTAGATAAATATATGATTTCATTTTGGTTTAATGTCTTGGAGATTAAAATGGTTATGAGAAAGGTATTTTGTTGGGAATATATGATTAGGGTATATACATACCAGGTTAATTGATTATATAAATGAGTAATGTTGTTTTAGGAAAGAAAATTAACTTGATATATCCTAAGAGAGTATAGTAGATATCATATTAGAAGTTATATCCTGAATGAAAAATATTTTAAGAATAACCTCATCTACTTTAATTTGTGATTAAAAATTGAAATTTCAAAGATGCAATTTATTTAAGGGGGTAGAACGTAATGACCTAAGATTTTTTGCCTTTTAAATTAATATTTTCTTCTGTGTCACATGCAACACTGAACTTACAAAATATCCAAATAAAATGAACCTCATCATATTAAAATATCATGAATAAAATAATCATTAGTAAATAAAAATATAATAATAAATTAAAATAATTACATGTTATTTTTTTCTATGATTAATATTTTAAAAAGCAATATTTTTGAAGAGCCATTAAAAATGTATTTTGTTTTACCATAATAAATTGAAATTATCATAGTTAAAGGTTTATTTTAATAGTTGATATTTAGATTTAAAAACTAATATGTAAAAATTAAATTATTTATAAATTTATATGAAATAATTTTAAAGACACTTGACGTTTATAAAAGTTATTTTTTAATAAAAGTAGTTTTTCCTTATATGTTGTGCTTTCATTTAGAAACTAAATTTATAAATTTAATTTTTTGATAAAATTAAATTTATTTTTGTATCAAATATTTAAATAATATATTAGGATTAATTTATGTGATTTTTTTAAAATGACTAATTTTTAGGTGAATAGTGATAAAATACTAATTCTGCTAATACCATCACTTTTATGGAATTATTGTAATGCCCTGACCCCAGAAGCCTAGAGTCGGTGCATTATTACGTATCATTGGCATGATCACAAAAGATCAAGTCTCGAAAGACCAATTAGTTTTGTAGCCTTGAAAGTACTAGATACATTCATAAGGTTTACATTACATCATGAAATGGAAAACTACAACAACATTGTTTCCAAAGACAACACTGCAATCCCATAGACTATCCTTACAAGTCAGTCATAATATACTTCTTCGCATCCTGGGAAAAATAAAACATAGAAAGAGGTGAGATCAGATGCTCAGTAAGGATAATAATAAAGAGGAAACTTTCATAAATAAGCATAAACATTTAAGGAAATATATAAGACTAAAACAAAATCTTTTTAAACTTGAACTTTAGCATTATATATCAAAGATAAAATCAAATAATTCCATTTACTTATTCACATGGATATTCTAATAGTCGAATAATCACATGCATTATCAATATCCACTTTCATAATGATAGAATGCATAATGTCAGACCTCATAACTATATAGTCAAGGCCTTCTGCCAAGACTTCAAATAAGATTATTTCAAGGGCTTGTTCCAAGACACTATTTTGTCTCATGAGACCTACCAATGCATCCAGGAGCTATAGCGGGCTCCACCTGTCACATACTAAGTCCAATGCATTCCTCATATGAAAAGGTTTAAACTTAATATAAACATTCATATTAAAACTACCATAATAAATGTCAATACTTTATCTATAAACCATGAATAGTGTAAAAATAATGCATCCATAGTCAAACATATCACAAAACCTTTTATACAATATGGAAGTTTTGTATCATAGTAAATAAAATTCAAATAAGATTAAAATCCATCAAAGGATGTTTAAATAGATGAAATCAAAACCTTTTTTAGATAAATATATATTTCTATTTTGAAATAATTTAAGAAAAAAGTTAACTTGAAAATATTCTTATAAGCTTATAAGGTAAGCTTCAATGATGTTATAATGGAATAAAATAGTTTCACCCTCCGTATAAGTTCAAAACCATTCTTAGCTTAATTTTTTCAAAAAGGTCATAAAGTACCTTGTTTGGAAAAGGATGGAAAGATTCCTTTAAAAACATTTAAGGTCAAATAATGGTATAAAGAACTTTAACCCATTGTCTATTAAATATTAAAAATGTTTTTAAATACATTTTTAAGAAGCATGGATGTGGATGATAAAGAGGTCCCAGTAGATAATTACATATAAACAACCTCAGATAATAAATAGATTGTGAAATTAACCCTTACCTTGTACTTTTCCTTGGTCGAGGGTAGGTAAAATTCTTTTATAATGGTTAAATAACTATTATTAAATTATAGAAAAATTATATACATTAATATGATATCATATATGATCTTTTAACATTGCTTTGCTAATAATATATTAGTATTATCGTTGTTTCGTGTGTTAACTGATTCCTTTTCCTTTATATGATTTGTTACTTAAGTAATGTTTGTTATGTATAGGATGTATCTTATTCATATTCAGAATGATATTAAGTCTTTAAAAATTATTTTTGATCATATAATTAAAATTAGTCTTGAATGGAAATGATGGAGAATGAATCTCATCGTGTTCGTGGAGATGGTAATCCGTACGTACGCACGAGCTAAAATATCATTCTTTTGATATTAAAATAATATAATATTGGATGGTATATCATATATACAGAATTTATATCATGATTTATTTATTATTTACATCAATTACACATCATTATTATACCCATCCATATAATAATGTATTGAATAACAATTACAACACGACATGGAGACGGTAAGTCGTACGTATGCACGTATGGTGACATGTCATTCAAAGGATGGATAGACTAATTAATATTGTTGTACCATATTTATAATAACATCACAATATATAGAAGATATTGGATTTATTATTTTAGAATGGAAACAATAAAAAAAGTGGAAGTGGAAGAATAAAGGAACTTGAAAGAGGTGATGAAATATTTACCTCTTCTTCGGGTTCTTCCTTTTGATTTGATCAAAAGGGCTCCTCAGGTTCTATTTTTGACTAAAGGAAGGACTCTAGGATGAAGGTAGGATAGTATAGAGGGTATTTGGGCAGGGGTTGGCCGAGCCAAATAGATTTGAAGGTGTGAATTAGAGAGAAGGGGGAGTGCCCTTTTATAAGAGGGGTGAGGGGAACCTTAGGAAAAGCTAGAAATATTATTTTATAATAAAATAATTTTCTATTTCTAATGGCTCAAAAATAAATTACTTAAAGGATAATGTGGGGATGATTCTAAAACCACTCAACCAATAGGTTTTAGAAAGGTTTGGGTCACTATATTAACTTTATCTTTTAGATTTAACTCTTAGTTAAATAGTTTGACATTTACCATGTCTCTTTGTATTTTTATATTATATAGTTAATAAACATACTATATACTTCCAATCGAATACCAAGTGGTTCATTAATGACACATATAATATTATTTAAGACCTTTGTCCGAACCTTAGATTTTTAGGAATAGAATATAAATTAATAATATAATATTTGTTTTAAAAACTCTTTTATGTCAATTTTGAAACAATTTGGTATTTTGTTTTTTCTAAATTCATAACAGAATTATTAATTCAAAAAAATCATATAATCAACCCTAACATGTAATATTATCCTATAAAATTATTCTAATTCATAAAAAGTCTCAAATTACATTTATTTCGATATTTATAATATCAATTATTTTCATATTTCATTAATTAGTTAATTACTGCATCATCATTGTGTCATAAATAAATTAAATTATTTAATGTCCAAAAAATATAAATAAAATACCATTATGTAGGAAATATTTTTATATTTCTAATTAATATTTATAGTTGAATTTATCTTATGTGTAACCCTATATTAAAAATGGTTTAGTTATTACACTTTGAATTTAACAATTTTAACTCTTCTTTGAAATAATAATAATAAATGTCCTAATCTATTACAAGTGGACCTAAAGGATCATATTTTATTCCTAAGGTTGTTTTTGGTCAAATTAAACTTATCCAGTAGAATTAGTACATGTTTTAGGGTAATAATAATATCATTTTTACCCTTAATTGCCCAGTTTACTTTTAACCGTGGTAAATAAAATTAAAAAAGTTAATGTTACCCAAAAATTATTTTCATATTATCGAACCAAATTTTACTTACTAATATAAACCGTGTCTCTTGTATTTTTGAAATTCAACTCACAGAAGCGGAAAAATTAAGTTTTATATAAATTTGCAAATGCTCCTAGGAGGTGGGTAAAAGATGGTAAAAAGTTCAATAAAATTTTTATATATCTAAAATTAATATAAAATTACTCCAATTAATTACATTTAACTTATATAGGTATTATGTATCTACTTTGAACTAAAAAAATTTAAATAAAATAAATAATTATTTAAATAAAAATTCGGTTTTAAACTATAACTATGTGTTTTTCACTATTCATCAAAATTTGAAAGTTTACAGAAAAATACCAAAATTTTACCCTAAGCTAATTTCGAGACTCCGAATCCAAAAATGAAGTCTATTTTGAAGGATAAAATTTATAAAATTTTAAAAAGTGGGTATTACTATTCATAATGGCTAGTTTGATTGGTTGTGGTGTGTTAGAACTCGAAGTTGCGTACAACACGAGCTAGAGAAGCGTACTGTGGAAGCTTAGATGTTACATTTTCCCCTCCTTCAAATAATTTCAGCCTATAAATTTCTATAATATTACTGCATAAAAAGACTCAGGTGGTTCTTCATCATAAGTTCTTTGGGTTCCCACATTGCCTCTTCCATATTATGGTTTCTCCATAGAACTTTTACCAGACAAGTCATTCGGTTTATCAGAACTTGTTCTCTTATATCAAGAACCTTGATAGGCTCTTTGCAATAAGAAAGATCGGGTTCCAGTTCTAATTCCTCATAGGTGAGTACATGCGTTGGGTCAGGCATGTATTTTCTCAACAGTGATACGTGGAACACATCGTGAACTTTGGAGAGACTCGGCGGCATTGCCAAATGGTAAGCTAAAGCCCCAATTTGTTCTAGAATTTCACAAGGTCTGATGTACTTGGTAATTAATTTTCCCTTTTTACCAAAACGTATAACACCCTTCCATGGAGATACCTTCAAGAAAACATGATCTCCTACCTGAAATTCTAAATCCTTCCTACAGTTATTGGCATAGCTCTTCTTCCTACTTTGAGCTGCTTTGATGTGGTTTTGAATTACCTTCACCTTTTCCATCATTTCCTAAACAAGTTTTGGGCCTATGAGTTTTATTTCACCAACATCAACCCAACAAGTTGGTGTGTGACATCTCTTTCCATATAACGCTACATATGGTGCCATCTGAATACTTTAATGGAAGCTATTATTATAGGAAAATTCTTCCATAGGTAAATATTGATCCCATATAACTTGAAATTCAAGTGATCAAGATCTCCACATGTCTTCTAATGTTTGAATAGTCCATTCTGATTGTCCATCAGTTTGAGGGTGGTAGGCAGTGCTCAAACTAAGTTCAGTATCCAGGGATTTCTGAAGACTATTCCAGAATCTTAAAGTTAAATGGGGATCACAATCAGAAACAATCGATAGGGGTACACCATGGAGTCTTACAACTTCATTAATATATAGTCTTGCTAAACATTCAAGTGTTAAATCTTCTCTTATAGCAAGAAAATGTTCTGACTTGGTAAGACGATGAACAATGACCCATATTGCATCATTCCTTCTAAATGTTTTTGGTATCCCCATGACAAAGTCCATCGTAATATTATCCCATTTCCACTCAGGTATGGGAAGAGGTTACATGACTCCTTGAAGTTGTTTCCTTTCAGCTTTCACTTGTTGAAAAACTATACATCTTGACACAAAATCAGCAATCTCCCTCTCCATATTGTCCCACCAAAAATGTTCCTTCAAATCTCTATACATCTTAGTTCTACCAGGGTGTATAGAGAAATTGGAGCTATGAACATCATCTACCAATTCCCTTTTTTGATCAGGTATATTGGGCACACAAAGTCTCTTCCAAAATTTCAAAATCTCGTCTTCATATTTGACGTCACTCAATCTCCCATCATTCATAGCTTTAATATTCTTTTGTAAACTCCTCATCATCAGTCTAATAACTCTTTATCCTTTCTAGTAAATATGTCTTGGAAACCATTTGAAAAATAATTGATGTTTCACCTTCCATGGTTATTCCCATATCCATCTTTACTAGATCCATGTATATAGGATACTTTTCAACTCTCATCTAGTTCAAAACTCCATGATCTTTTCTACTCAAAGCATTTTCCAACTTATTTTCCTTCCCCGGGTGGTAGTGTATAGTGCAATCATAATCCTTGAGTAGTTAAATCCACCGCCTTTGCCTCATATTGAGTTCTTTTTGTGAGAAAATATACTTCAAACTCTTATGATCAGTATAAATCACACATTTTTTACCATATAGATAGTGTCTCCATATCTTCAAAGAAAAGATTATAGCTACTAACTCAAGATCATGAGTAGGATAGTTTTGTTCATGAATTTTTAGTTTTCATGATGCATAGACTATAACTCTATATTTCTGTAGAAGGAAACAACCAAGTTCTTTCTTTGAGGCATCACTATAAATAACAAACCCATCATTCCCCGATGGTAGATTCAACATAAGATCATTGACTAATATTCTCTTCAGTTCTTCAAAACATTCTTCACACTCTTTTGTCCAAACAAATTTAACCCCTTTACGTGTGAGTTTGGTTAATGGGTTAGCCAATTGGGAAAAATTCTGGAAAAAACATCGATAATAACCTGTTAAACCAATAAAATTGCACACCTCATTTATACTTATCGGTGCTGGACATTCATGGATTGCTCTTGTCTTAGAAGGATCTACAAAGATTCCATCCTTAGAGATGATATGTCCAATAAAAGAAATCTCTTGAATCCAGAATTCACACTTGCTAAACTTCCCATATAATTCATTTCTTATAAGAGACTTCAGTATAATGCACAAGTTTTTTTCATGATCTTCGTATATTTTAGAGTATACCAAGATATCATCAATAAATACCACTACAAAGTCATCAAGATATTCCTTGAAAACTCTATTCATTAGATCCATGAAGACATATGGTGCATTAGTCAATCCAAAAGACATTACTGTAAACTTCTAATGCCCATACCTGGTTTGAAATGTTGTTTTTGGAATGTCTTCCTTATTCACACACAACTGATGATATACAGATCAAATATCAATCTTTGAAAAGTATTGAGCTCTATGAAGTTGGTAAAATAAATCATTAATGCGAGGAAGGGTATACTTGTTCTTTATTGTTATAGCATTGATCTCCCTGTAGTCAATTCACAACCTCGTAGATCCATCTTTCTTATTAACAAAAAGGATAGGGGCTCACCATGGAGAAACACTAGGGACAATAAATCCTTTATTACTCAATTCCTCTAGTTGTTTCTTTAGTTCCACTAATTCCACAGTGTCCACTCTATAAGGGGTCTTCAGTGTGGGCCTTGATCCAGGAATTAAATCAATGGAAAACTCAATTTCTCATTATGGAGGATTTCCAGGTAAATCCTCTGGAAATATATCAACACACTCTTACACAATAGGTACATCCCCTATTTGAACATTCTTTTCCTAACCCACAGTTATTTCATTCTATTCCTCCCCAATAATTCAATTTAGTTGAGCTACTAGAGGTGGATCTAGATAAGAATTAGGTGGTGACATTTCTGCTCTAAAGATAAGGTACTCCTTATCATCATCAAAAAATTTAACCTCCTTCTTACAATAAATTTTTGCATCATGGTCTGAAATCCAATCCATACCAAGGATTATATCAAATTCAATCATGGTTATGACGATGAGATCAGCAGATAAATAATGTTTATATGTTTTAATGAAAAATGATTCACCAAAATTTGTTACAATGATACTTCTCTTGGGATTTTTTACTGACAACTCCTCTGTTAAATCAAATTGGAAATATCTAATTTTCTTAGGAAACTGGGAATATATGAAACAGTGCGATGATCAAGAATCAAATAAAGCATTGGCTAAACTTGAGGAACCCATTAAATTACCTGCCACTATGTCTTTCGGAGCTTCAACCTCAGCAGTAGTGATAGAATAAGCTTGGCCTTGATCCCTTGGCCTTTTATGAGGTAATTTCCCTGGGCACTTAGGACATTCATTTGCATAATTCCCCCTTTATCAACAATTGTAGCATTCAACATCGACAGTCTCTTTCTTCCCCTTGCAATCACGAGCTTGGTGGCCTTTTTCACCACACTTGTAACAGACTCCCATTCCCTTCAGGTAAGTACTAGGGTGTTTCTTCCCACATTTACTGCAGGATGGATATTAAACTTTTTCCTTCTTCTCCATATTTTTATTTCCAGAGTGTTCAGAAGATATCTTCTTCTCTTACTTTTCTTTAAAGTTGTAAGGCTTAGAGAATTAATTTTCTGTCTTGATAGCACATGAGACAATATCTTCATATGAAAAGAAGGATTGTGAGACTAGTGCTTGATGCAGAAATGGTTTTAACCCATCAAATAAACAATCAATCTTACTTATTGGGTTATGTATATAATCTATAGCATGCCACTCTAACCTTGTAAAGTTAGCTTCATACTTTGCGACATTCTCATCCTCCTTTTTCCTCAGACTCAGAAATTGTATTTCTATATGCGCTCGATGGTCATGAGGAAAGAATTTTTCTAAGAAAATTTCTTTAAACTCCCTCCATTCCATATTTGATACTTCATCATCTTCCTTTGTGTTTTGAATCAATGACCACCATTGATCAGCATCTCTAGTGAGGCGGTAAACTGCCATGACAACTTTTTTCCTTTCGCTACTCCCCAAGGCATGGAATATTTCTCTAAGGAATTTATCCACTGCTCAGCTAATAGAGAATTTTTACCCCCATTGAATGTTGGTGGTTGTTGCCTCATGAAGCAATCTAACATTGATCCTCCACGCTACAGATCAGGGTACTCCGTATGGGTAAGGTTATTATTTATAACCTGAGTGAGTTGTCCCAATATAGTGATAAGAAGATTAGCACCAGTTGTATCACCAGCTCCACTATAATTATCTTGAGAAGGAGGTAAATCCCTACATAGAGTGCATGCATTGATACGGTTTCCATTACTTCCACTAGGTGCCATTTCTAAACAAAGACATAAACTAGATTAGTTTATGAATCGAAATACATTATTCCAAACTTGTAAAACACTTAAAATAAATTGAACAGTTTATGGATAAAATCCATAATCATAAAAAATGTTTTCTTTGAGAAACTATATACTCATAAACCCTTCATAATAGTTAGAAAATAAGAATTATACTAAGCATATCCCCCAATAGTGTCGTATCCAAGAGTGAAGCAAGGCCCATTGTCGTGCACCAGTTCCTACTCAAGTTTAGCTCAAAGTGGTGTTTTTGGGTTTTACCCCTAGGTACATTTGTGCCAAAGCCGCATCTATCTGCTTATATCTAGATAGGGATGAATTTCTTGGAAAACTCACGAAATCTCTACAATACGAAAATTCTAGGAAGTTCTTCTATACTAATCCTCAAATTTTATATTAGGGTTATGTGCTCTAATCAGAGTTTATCTAAATCTAGTTTCCAAGGTTTGTACTAAACTTCCTCTGATACCAACTGTAACACCTCGACTCCAGAATCCTAGAGTCGGTACATTATTATGTATCATTGGCATGATCACAAAAGATCAAGTCTCAAAACACCGATTAGTTTAGTAGTCTTGGAAGTACTAGATATATTCATAAAGTTTACATTATATCATGAAATAGAAAACTACATCAACATTATTTCCATAGACAACACTGAGATCCCATATACTATCCCTACAAGTCAATCGTAATATACTTCTTCGTATCCTGGGAAAAATAAATCATAGAAAGGGGTGAGCTCAGATGCTCAGTAAGGATAACAATAAAACAGAAACTTTCGTAAATAAGCATAAACATTTAAGGAAATGTATAAGACTAAAACAAAAGCCTTTTAAACATGAACTTCATCATAATATGGAAAAAATAAAATCAAATAATTTCATTTACTTATTCACAAGGATATTCTACTAGTCGTACAATCACAAGAAATATCAATAGCCACTTTCATAATGATGGAATGCATAATCTCAGACCTCATAACCACATAGTCAAGGCCATGTGCCAAGCCTACAAATAATATTTTTTCGCGGCCTTGTGACAAGACACTAGTTTGTCTCATGAGACCTATTGATGCATCGAGGAGATATAGCGGGCTCCACCTGTCACATACTAAGTCATATACATTCCTCATATTAAAATATTTAAACATAACATAAACATTTGTATTAAAACTAGCATATGAAATGTCAATAATTTGTCCATAAACCCTGAATGATGTAAAAATGACACATCCATAGTCAAACATATCACAGAACCTTCGATACAATATGGAAGTTTTTTATCATAATAAATCAACTTAAAATAAGATTAAAATCCATCAAAGGATGTTGATATAGATGAAATCAAAACCTTGTTTAGAGAAATATCACTTTCTATTTTGAAATCATTTAAGAAAATATTTACCTTGAAAATATTCTTATAAGCTTGTAAGGGAAGCTTCGATGATGTTATAATGGTAGAAAATAGCCGCACCCACTGTATAAATTAAAAAAACATTCTTACCTTAATTTTTTCAAAAAGGACATCAAGTACCTTGTTTGGAAAATGATGGAAATATTAATTTCAAAACATATAAGGTCAAATAAGGGTATAAATTATTTTACCCCATCGTCTAGTAAAAAATAAAAATGTTTTTAAATACATTTTTAAGTAACATGGATGTGGATGATAAAGATGTCCCAATAGATAATTACATATAAACAACCTTAGATAATAAAGAGATTGTGAAATTAACCCTTAACTTGTACTTTTCCTTGGTCGAGGGTAGTTTAACCTCCTATATAATAGTGAAATAATTGTTATTAAATTATACAATAATCATATACATTAATATGATCTCATATATGATCTTTTAACATTGTTTTGTTAATAATATCTTAGTATTATCGTCGTTTCATGTGTTAACTGATTCATTTTCCTTTATATGATTTTTTACATAAGTAATTTTTGTTATGGATAGGATGTATCTTATTCATATTCATAATGATATTAAGTATTTAAACATTATTTTTAATCATCTAATGAAAATCAGTCTTGAATGGATATGATGGGGAATGAATCTCATCGTGTTCGTGGAGACGGTAATCCGTACGTACACAAGAGCGACAATATCATTCTTTTGATATTAAAATAATATATAATTGGATGTTATCTAATATATATAGAATCATTATCATGTTATATTTATTATTTACATCAATTACACATCATTATTATACTCATCCAAATAATAATGTATTGAATAACAATTACACCACGACTTAGAGACAGTAAGTCGTACATACTCACGTATGGTGACATGTCATTCAAAGGATGGATAGAATAATGAATATTGTTGTACCATATTTATAACAACATAAAAGTATATAGATGATACTGGATTTATTATTTTATAATTGAAACCACAAATAAATAGGAAGTGGAAGAAGAAAGGAACTGGAAAGAGGTGATGAAATATTTACCTCTTCTTCGGGTGATTCCTTTTGATTTGATCAAAAGGGCTCCTTAGGTTGGCTTTATGACTAAAGGAAGGCCTCTAGTATGAAGGAAGGATAGTTGAGAGGGTATTTGGGTAGGGTTTGGCCGATCCAAATGGATTTAAAGGTGTGAATTAGAGAGAATGGGGAGTGACCTTTTATAAGAGGGGTGAGGGGAACCTTAGGAAAAGCTAGAAATATTATTTTATAATAAAATAATTTTCGGTTTCTAATGGCTCAAAAATGAATTATTTAAAGTATAAGGTGGGGATGGGTCAAAAACCACCCAACCAATAGGTTTTAGACAGGTTCGGATCACTATATTAACTTTATCTTTTAGATTTAACTCTTAGTTAAATAGTTTTACATTTACCATGTCTCTTTGTATTTTTATATTATATGGTCAATAAAATTACTATATACTTACAAGAGAACCCCAAGTGGTTCATTAATGACATATATAAAATTATTTAAGACCTTTGGCTGAACCTTATATTTTTAGGAATAGAATATCAATTAATAATATAATATTTGTTTTAAAACTCTTTTATGTCAATTTTGACACTTTTTGGTATTTTGTTTTTTCTAAATTTATTACATCATTATTAATTCAAAAAAAATTAATCTAAATAACCCTAACATGTCATATAAACCTATAAAATTAGTTTAATTCATAGAAATCCTCAAATTACATTTATTTAGATATTTTTAATATCAATTATTTTAATATTTCATTAATTAGGTAATTACTGCATCTTCATTGTGTCATAAATAAATTAAATTATTTAATGTCCAAAAAATATAAATAAATTACCGTTATGTAGGAAATATTTTTATCTTTATAATTAATATTTATAGTCGAATTTATCCTATGTGTAACCCTATATTAAAAATGGTTTCGTTATTAAACTTTGAATTTAACACTTTTAACTCTTTTTTGAATTAAATAATAAAAAATGTCCTAATCTAATCCAAGTGGACCTAAAGGATCATATTTTATTCCTAAGGTTGTTTTTGATCGAATTAAACTTATCCAATAGAATTAGTACATGTTTTAGGGTAATAATAATATTATTTTTACCCTTAATTATCCTATTTACTTTTAACCATGGTAAATAAAAGTAAAAAGTTACTACTCACCAAAAATTATTTTCATCTTATCGAACCACATTTTACTTTCTGATATCAACCATGTCTCTTATATTTTTTAAATTCAACTCACATAAGTGGTAAAATTAAGTTTTATGTAAATTTGCAAATGCTCCGAGGAGGTGGGTAAAAGACGATAAAAAGTTCAATAAAATTTTTATATATCTAAAATTATTATAAACTGACTCCAATTAATTTCATTGAACTTATATAGTTATTATGTATCTATTTTGACCTAAAAATTCAAATAAAATAAATAATTAATTAAATAAAAAATCGGTTTTAAACTATAACTTAGTGTTTTTTACTATTCATCAAAAATTGAATGTTTTCAAAAAAAATACCAAAAATCCACCATAAGATAATTTCGATACTCCGAATTCAAAAATTAATTCCATTTTAAAAGATAAATTTTATAAAATTTCAAAAAGTCTGTATTACTATTCATAACAGCTAGTTTGATTGGTTGTGGTGTGTTAGAACTCGAAGTTGCATACAACACACGCTATTGTATTATTCATAGAGAAGTGTACCGTGGAAGCTTGAGGTGTTACAATTATAATAATATAAGAATTAATTAAAATTATTTTATAACTATTTCTATGAAAATAAATATTTATAAAGTAAAATAAATCATTTAAAAACATTTTAGACTTTACAAATCCCATGATTAACATTTTGGAAACTAAAGTAATGTTTTATTCAAAAATTTGTTTTTATTCACTTACATTAAAATTTAGTTTTCATCACTTGCAGAAATTAAATATAAAAAAATGGATTTAATATTTTATATCAAAATATTCAAATCATTAAATAAGGTCAACTTCATTTTTACAAATAAAAATAAGATTAATAAGATTAAAGTTAATTACAATGATAATGGTGAAAATGTTATTTTCAAATATTTTCTTTATTAATATTGTGTAATTTTTATATAATAAATTAAATTAATATATTATAAATAATGAATCTAATAATATTTTTAAGTACATATATAATTATATTAACACATATTTATTTTTTAATCAATTCTAAATAATATTAAGAACACATGATGGTTAAAACACCATTTTCTATAAAAATGGTTTTTATGTATAAAATGTATTAATTTAAAAGTTAATTTTATATTATTTAGAAATTAAATTAAATTAAATTTAGAATAAATTTAGGTTCATAGAACCCAAATTTTGTAATATGGTTTATCTTATATTTTTATTAAAGTATATATTACTTAGTTAAAAACTAGTTACCTGGGTACATATAAAAATGGTAAAATGTAAAAAATATAATGGTAAATGACTTGAATCATGTTTAAAACACATTTTTTATTTCATTTTTGAGTATTTATTGACTAAATATCACTCCACGCTCCATTATTTCTCACTTTTTCAACCAGTGACCCTTGAATACTGTCATTCAATATTGAAAAATAATGTGTGTTCATAAAAGTGAAATTTTCTTCACTTGTAAAAGGGGATCACATCCACTATCTCATAATTACACATACCTTTTTAAATTTCCATTAAACCCAATAAAATTTCACTATCCTATAATTCTCTTTCATGACTAAAATATTTTATTCACCATAAGTGATCCTATGCCCTTCATTTCCAAGGACGCTTTTAAGAGAAAGTTTAAGGTGACGAAGTGAGTATTACTTAATCATTATCCTTTTCCTCTTAATATTTGTATTCCAAACCTACCATAGACATATTAATATAATGGAATGAATCTCATTATTATATTTATGGAACAAACCATATTTATTTATTTATATCTGTCAATGAAAACAAAAAACATCAATGGTGCATATGTGTGGACTGCCGCCTCCCTAAATCGGTTTGATTTATTTTCCATTTCCACCTATTAGATTATTATAAAAATGTATTTAAGGTAAAAAATTATTTTTTGGAACTATTAATATTATATAAATAAAATATTGGACAATATATAAGTGATATTAATAATAAACGGTCATAGTAAACTTAATTACCTAAAATGAATACATCGGAGTACCTTTCATAATATTAGTTCATTTTATAAAAACATATATAACTATAAAAATTTAATTAAAATATAAGTTTAAAGCGAATAAACCCCTAAAATTCTATAGATTATGAATTTATTCTACAACACCTTTAACCATGGTCAACTTATCAAAATAGTTACATATAAATTAACTGAACCACTTCAAATAACCAACCTAGGAAAATAATATATAATAAAAAATAGAATATGATAACGAATAATACTTAGTAAACTAAATATCGATGAATAAGGTATATAATAAACATAATTTTATTATTCAGAAATTTAGCTGCATGTGAGGAGTAAATCAAGACCAATGTATGGGTTTTGGATCTCAAAGTAGTTTTGTTGAAATATAATTCGTATTCACCACTTATTTATGATTTTATGGTGTAGATATTGGCCATGTATTTTTTATCTTTATTTTAATAAAATATATGGGATTTATAAATCCATATAATTTTCTAAGATTCATGGGCTTTATATTTGAAAGATAATGATTTTGTAAGGGTTTATCCTAACTCAATTTTCTTCCTTAGAGTTACAAAATTTCTTATTGAACTCTATTGTTCCAAGTTTGATTTATTAATCCTAATGAATACATTGTATTTTACTTATTACTTATTTTATATGTTTTTAAAATTCTTACTTATAACCTCATTATCAAAATATTCTTACCTAAAATATTATGTTAGATAAAAGGGTTTCTTGGTATCAATTCTTATTTCTTGAGACATGCTTCTTATTATGCAAAAAAGTTTCTTTTATATAGAGTATATACTACCTATTTTCTATACTCTTTCATGAATTAACTTTTATTTATGGTATTTGAAGTTTAATTTCAACATCTTTCTCCTTTAAGTGTTTTGATTTAAATGTTACTCAAGTCATAAGGTTTCTCTTCGCAACTTCATTTTAAATTTGAGATCTCTAGAATGTGATAAACCATCTGGGAAATTTGTACAGTATCTTATTCCAATATCATAATAATTTTATTCTCCTCTGATTGTCCATTGTAATGATTTTTTTTCTCTATTTTTTTAAAATTGGAAGTTCTGTGATTATTTTAAGAGATGTGGTTTTCCAGAAAGAATTTTTTTAATATAATAAAAATGAAATTATTTTTTCTCCTATTTCATGTAATTTATACCATAACGAAAAAAAAAGTCCAATTTTATTTGATTTTTCACATCGATTATAAAATAGAATATGTAAAAAGTTTATATAAATTTTTTCAAATACATGACCCCAGTAGCACACCAGTAGTAGAAAACACTAGAAAACAGTAGCATGAATATAGTGTGATGCCAAAAATTTATATCTCACCATTGTTCAAATCATTTAAAATTAACAATCTGATTTTTAAACTTTAAAATATATATTAAAAATAAAATAAAACTCAATAAAAAATGTGAAATAATCCACCCATAATCATTACAAGTGATTTATCTCTTTCTTAGAATATGGTTGAGGGTTATCAAAAATTTACAAATCAAAAGAAAATTTTTTAACATGTATTCTCAATATAATTATAAGATAAATTAAAGGAAATTTTTTAATAAAATCTAAACATGTTGAATTTTTTCATTGTCCAGGTTGAAATTATTTCAAAAAAATATTAAAATATAATATCAACATTCCATTATTTTTTATTTACAATTAAATTTATTTAAAAAATAATAATTAATAATAACATTATTATTACTTCTAGCCAAAATGTTGTAATTGTAAATGATAATTCACCTTTACGCACACATATTTGATAATTTCTTTCCTCTTTCCTATTGTCTATCTAGATTAATTACATGATCTATTTGATAATGATAACTGTTAAGTAAAATTAAAAAAAATTATAATATATAAGTTTTCAAATATTAAAACTTTCATGTCCAATACTTTTCTAAAATTTTATTGCACATCTTCAAGTATAAAGCATAACCATTATATTGTATTCTATTTTGGAAAGAAAACACACAATATCTATTGTCCAATAATATAAAAAATATATAGTGAGTGTGGTTATTAAATTAAAATAAATAACACTTTCTGAAATATATGATATTAAAGGATCATCCTCCATTAAATTACATTATTTTAAAATATTTCAAAAATATATACTATTATTTTTATATCATTCATTATTTTCATTATTAGAGAAATAAATTATGGATCAAAAAATATATATTCCTGATGTCATATCATACTCAATAAAATTTGTATAAACATACCTAATACAAAAAAACATAATTATTAAGTTTCATTAAATTAAAATAATTAAACAAATTTGATAATATAATTACATGGAAAATACTTACATCATGTTGATGCCCAAAAAATATACAGTTCCATGCTCCATGATATCATTTTTTAAAATCATCATAATCACATCATGCCAATAATTGTTAGAATTCATTAAAAATCATGGACTCTAAAAAATAAAGATGAATATGTTGATAATCTATTAGGTCTATAAGAAATAGTATCTGAATTAATAGAAACCTGAACATGTTTTTCTCTATACTATATATTGTTACCATTAAATGTTTCCTATAAAAATATAAATATGTGTGTGTGTGTGTTAAAACAAATTTAACACTGAAATAAAATAAAGAATATAATATATACATACCTCATTACTAAATTTTCATAAAATTCTATATGGCCAAAGTAAAAAATGGATGATACTTCGTCCAACTATAGTTACCTCATCTATAGGAAATTTTACACTTTCTAATCTATCTACAGTATCCTATATCATTTCCCTAAGTTAATCCATCTATATCTTATAAGGATGAATATTATCCAGAATATAATATATAATCACATATGTAGTAACATGATACTGGATATCCTCAATAAATAACTCAAATTATATGGGAAGCTGTGGAGGACGAGGAGTAGAAATTGGATATATAGGTGAAGGTAGAGGTTTGATATATATAGATGAAGTAGTAGGAGTTCAATATGAAACCTAAAAATGAATTTTTATTTCTAAAAGAATAAATTGGAATAAATCTATAATCATTTACTTTATCATATAATGCATCTTCTAAACTTTAAATTATAAATATTATATTTTTCATTTATATGAATTATTCATCAAATGAACTCTTAAATGACCAAACACATTTTTAACAGATACACCCACCTCATATCCTCATATGAAACCAGGGTGTTCAAGATTTCCTAATTAAGTAATTGAAATATCCTTCCTACCCACATGTATAAAGGTCCCCTATGTGATCTAATCCTCAAGGGATTCCTTTATAAAATGTTTGAAATTTTCATTAGAAAATAAATATATATGAATAATTAAAATTACTTAAATAAATTCTTACAATCCTCTCACATACATCCCTCAACTCATCAATAATATATGTTCCCTTTTTCTCATTAAATATCTCTTATATTTTTCATGTCTAATTAGTGATAATGAGAATTAGCCTTTGTAGATCTTAAATAATTGGCTCCCATTTTTTAAATTTTTTGTCCCTTATTTGTTCTTCCTATAATGTATACACTACACAAGAAAAACTATGAGGGTATAAGTTTTTTGAATTGGATATATTTATGAGATATCCTTAGTTTTTATAAATTATAGATAAACAAATCATTATTATAATAATTATTATACAAAAAAAACTACTAAAATCTTAAATTACACTTACCAAAAATGATTTTTGTGGCCTACTTTCAAAAAACCACTAACATGTATCTTTATCTAGAAAAGTATATATATATATATATATATATAACTTGTATTTATATTTTTTTTACCCCAAAAATGTAATTTGATGTGAAGGTTGATTTAAAATCTCTTCATATCCTACAATCTAAAGATAAACATTTTTTCCTGACTTCTCCAGTGTCAGATATATCATATTTCATCTAATAAGAAAGGAAAAAACTTATATTAGTCAAAACATGTCATGATAAGAAAACATTCATATCAATAATAATTATCAGATAAACATTTTTCCAATGTAATTTATGTTTTCTAGGTCTATTCATTGGTTCAAATAGGTAGACTATTTCATTGGATCTCAAAACAAGTGGAATCAAAGGGTCGGTTATTTTCACTCGCAACATTTAGTTTACTTCTACCCTTATCTTGAAAGTTATTTTGATTTTCAGTTTGTTTTAAAGTTATTTTAAGAATTAATTTTTAGGATGTAATGGGTCGTATTGATAAGTTTTATGGAATAAAATTTACCTTTTACAGAATAAAACTATAGGATCTTTTATATAAAAAGGTATGTATTCTCCTTTGTTCAGTAAATGTCCTGAAATGAAGGACAAGATAGAATGGAAGTGGTTGGATAGGAAGGTTTTTTCCTTGATTGGGATTCTTCTTTATCATAATGTTGTGTTAAACATTAGAGAGAAGAAAACCATTTCAAAGATTTTAAAATCTTTGCATTACATATATGATAAACCAATGGATCCTAAAAATCTTTTCATGATGAAAATATTGTTCATCTTATGGTTATCAGATGGAATACCTACAACCAATCATGTATATGGATTAAATACGATTTGAGGGAAGCTCAAATCAGTAAAGGTAACTTTCACCGATGGTGATTGGAATTTTATTCTTCTTTCCTCACTTCCATAGAGTTGGGATTACATGGTGAAAATGGTGAGAAACTCTAGTGGGAAGGCAGATCTATTGTTTTATGAGATTTTAAACATAATCGTGAATGAAGGTTTGAGGTGTAAGAAAGTTTAGAATCCATCCATAATGTTTCTGGATGAGGATGGTCACCTAAATGGATGGATCTTCAGAAGAATAAATCTTTAGAGGATAAGTCCTAGAGAATATGTTGAGTAAAATAAACTAGTTCAGGTCTAACATGTTGGATTTGTTAGAATATGGTACATATCAAAAAAAATTAAGTAATTGAACAAAGGATTCCAATTTCAAATAAAAAAACATAGTCAATACAATGAATGGAAGTAATAGTTTGATATTGATTATGATCATTCTAGAAGAGTCATGAGTTATTAACTCAGGCACATCTTTTCATTCAATAGGTAATCATGGGTTCATGGTTGATTATATACCAGAAATCTTTGGTATATTACATCTATCATATGATAAATATATTTATATAATTAGGAAAGGGAGCATTAATATTAGAATGAAAAATGGAATTTTCTTAAGATTGAAATATATTAGATAAATTCCAAGTCTCCATAAGAACCTCATATTAGTGGAATAACTTGATGATTTTGGTTTCGAAATGAATTATTCTAATGGATTTTGGAAAATCAATAGAGGGTCTATGGTGATTTCTCGCCGATTATATAATGAATCCTTTTATTTGACTAGACACAAGGATGAAGTTATAGTGATTGGAATGACTTCATCTGACAGTCTAGAAATGTGGAATTATTGGTTCAGTTTACTCAATTGAAAGAATATAAAAGTTATAGTGGTGAAGGTAATTCTTAAACTCAATCGCATAGAAATTTTAGTATGTGAGAGTTTTATTTTATGAAAATATAAGAGAGTTTACTTCAACTTGGATGATATAAATCCAAGGAATTGGAATTTATAATATCTTCATTATGATGTATAGAGATTATCCCTAATCACTTGACTAAAGAATCACTATATTTCTTAACCTTCATTGATGATGCTACTCAAAAGGTTTGCATTTAATTATTAAAGAATAAATTTTATGTCTATCAAGAATTTATTTTTTTGAAAACGTTAGCCAAAAAATATTATGAACAAAATTAAAAATGTCTCCAAATAGACAATAGTGGGAAATCCACTATACACAACTTTCATAAATTTTTTCAAAGGAAATACATCATACATGATAATATTATCCCAATAAATCCAAAACAAAATGAATTAGATTGAGTAATGAATCAGACTCTAAAAGAGATATCTTGGAGTATGATACTTCACTCTATAATACCTAAGGGAATTTGGGCATATGAAATAAATACAATATATTCTTTTGTAAAAATAAGTCTAGTTTCAATTGTGGTATAAGATCTATCAAAAGAACTTTATTCCATTAAGATAATATAGGTGAATAATCTTAATGAATTTAAAAGTATCGAATATGTTCACATCAATTCTAGAGATTGAGATAAGTTAGAGTTGCAATCCAAGGTCTATTTTCTTGTCATATATGTTGATGATAACTTTGGATATCACTTGTGGGATGATTAAAAGAAATAATTCATCTGTAGTTGAGATGTTTCTTTTGGCAGGGAAATTTTTTGGGATGATCAGAACTTGGATGATAAGTAAGTTGAGGATAAATCAACTATAAAAGTTAAGGATGATTGAATAGAGGCTATAAAATATACTCTCAATATAGAAACTTCAGAGGTTTGTGCTCTGATATTCAGACTACTGGAGAGATAAATTTTGGACAAACCACTATCAAACAGAGAGGTTTGAATGGATGAACCTAATTTTGTACTAAATAGATACACTATTATTAGAAAACAAATTAATTGTTTTGGATCTAATAGGATTTTCTTACTTCTAATGGGAATAGGGGGTCCAGAATGTCCTGAAGTGGAAGTTACACCCAAAGGCTCGAAACAATGAGAGTTGTCCATAAAATAATAAATGAATTCCTTGAACATCAATCATACTTGGAAGTTGGATGAAATACCATAATAGAAAATATATTTTAAAAACAAAAGGTTTTTTCATTTGATATAGGAAACTAATAGAAATAAGAGGTACAAAACAAGGTTGGTGGTAAAGGGTTTTTAGTAAAAGGATGGAATTTATTTTTCTAAAATTTCCCCACCATTAATGAAGAACACAACAATTCAGATAGTGCTTAGTATTATTGCATCTAATTATCTATACATTGATCAAATGGAAGTAAAGATGGAATTTATTCATGGATATTCGAAGGATGAGATTTATATGGTTCAACCCAAGGGTTATTAAGTTCATCAAAAGATGGATTTTGTTTGTAATTTAAAATGAGGTTTTTATGGATTGAAATAATATTTGAGATAGTGGAATAGTAAGTTTAACACTTTCATTATTAAATAAAGTTTTAGTCAATGTGAGTCTAATAATTGTTTTTATAGGAAGAAATGGGATGGTGGAAGGTTTATCATATTTTTATTGTATGTGGATTATAAGTTAATTACTAGTTTGAAGTTCCATAAAATTAAGGAACTAAAGAGAAAGCTGTCAAGAAGGTTTGAGATTAATAAGCATGGACAGGATAAGAAGATATCAGGGATGAAAATATGGTGGTATATAAAATATTCTTCTTTAGTTCTATCCCTGATGGAATACATTAGGTGTTTAATCAAATGATTCTGAATGTCTGGTTATAAACCTATCTCAACCCCCCTCATTGGACACTTCAAAAATTTTAAAGCATAGGAACCATCATTAAATGGAGAAGTTTATGACATGGGTAAAGTTAATTATACTATATTTGTATAAATTGTTATGTATTCAATGGTTTTTAATTAATAATATAATTCTATTTTTTTGTAGTTGTTAATAAATTCATATAAAATCCTAGAAGAAAACATTCAGAAGCTATGAAATCGATCATTTGACATATTAAGGGGGGATAGGATGAAAATTTATGTTTTAATGATGGTGATCATTTGACTAGTTTTTTATATGCAAATTTTGATAGAGGCATGGACTCATAAAAAAATTACTAAAGGATTTGTATTTACGTTTTGAGGAATAGCGGTTAGCTGGATGTTTCAAATGTAGCTAGTTTTTACTTTATCTAAAAAAATATAGTATATTGACACTACTAAAGCAGGGAAATATTTTATATAGTTGATGTTCTTACTAAAATAACTCATAAAGTGATATGATAGAGGAATATTATTCTATGATAGTTAGTGTCTCAGTCATCTTTCTCACAATCCAGTGTTTCATTCAAAAAAAACACATTGACCTGAAGTATCAGTTTATATGAATTCTGTTGTAAAGTAAAGTGTTGGATCTTGAAAAGGTTTTTCAGAAGTTGAATCTTGTAGATATGTTTACAAAGGTGATAGCCCAAGAAAATTTGAGGAAAAATTGAGCCTCATTCAGACTCAATTGATCAAATGGAATAGAGGAAAATGTATGTATAAAACTAAGTATCAACTCAATTAGATGGTTAAAGAAGACTAAAATCCAAATTAAATTTCTAAGTAGAATATTATTGGGTTTTTGGAAAATATTCAGTTTCAATAGATAGATTTTCCCAGATTAAGGGCATTAGGAAAAGAAAACTAGATTTATTTTTTTACTATCGATCAGTTTCAGAGTGGTTGGGAAGAAAGTTTCCAAGAAAATACTTATATCAAACAGTTTCCATAGAATATGATCATCATATGGAGATGTTAAGATGGAGGAATCATGTGGTGAGGTTTTGATAGTCATATAGTTTCATTAGATGGAGTTCTCAAAAATGGTGTTTGTCCGGAGTGGTAACTCTTTTCATAAATTGTGTTCCTATTGACCAGATATTGGTGGTTTCATTTATCAGTACAATAGTGTATATGAGGTTTCCCAAGTCAATGATAGGTTGACCATATTTCATAGGGGTTAGTACAAACTGTTCACCATACAAATACCTTTATAAAGAAAGGTTTCCACCCAGTTTTGATGTGTGTGAGATTCTTGTGGGATTCATATGTTGAACAGTGGGTGTTTATTAAATTATTATTTGAGACTTTGTAAGTAGAGAGGAAGTAACTAGAGAGTGTTTTATTCTCTTATATATTTAGTAATGAAAAAAAATTAATGTTCTCCTATGGATATATGACATTTTTTTAAGCTTACAAATATTTTTTGTCCATTTTTTTATGTATGTATGTGATGTTTAGTTCATTAATTTTGTGTGGTCATTAAGTGGGAGGCCATATTATTTCTTGTTGACAAAAATAGAGTAGGTGGTTAATAAAAAATCCTCTGTTTGGTAGATATTGGTTTTTTATTTTATTCTAGTTATGGTGATCAAACGAATGTGCATCCAGTGTATGTTGTGTTTTCCAAGTATATCAATTTGGCCGAACGGAAAAACTACCTCCTCATATCTCCAAAACTTTTTGAATTCGGACCCATATGATTATTATCATCATCAAGCTCAATATATATATTATGGTCCTAGCTATGAGAAACTGATAATTTTGAAAAATGTATTATTCCTTGTTTATTAACACTAAAATATTTCTTTGACACTATATAAGTATAAGTCTCATGTGAAAAATGATGAGGATGAACCTTAATAGATGTATATGTACAGTCCTCTTTATAAGCTCTAGGTGACTTATCACTTTTATCTTACATTATCCTACTAAAAAATTAATAATTAGTAAATAATGTAAAAACTAACTATTTTATATAAAATTAAATAAAAAATTAAAAATTATATAATGAAAAATAAAATAAATTAAAGATATTTTTATTCATATTTATTATATTAATTAACTAAAATACTAAAAAATATGACAATATTAATGAGAGATAAAATGATATAAACAAAGGAAAATACAATTTAAGTAAAATATTATAAAAATATTACAAGTAAAAATAAATTTGAATATGTATTTCAAAATGATACAAATAAAACAAAGAAATATGAATCAAACCACTCCTTATAATATCTGTTAAATTAAAAGAAAAGTTAAAAAAATACTAACAAATTTATGTGACATCAAATAAAATAGACTAAAAATTGTGAAATATAATATAAATCCAACAATCACATATAGATTTTAATATAAATTAGAAAATGATTGAAGAAAAAACTAAACTAAGTTAAACTAAAAAATATATCATATTCTTTATTAATTAACAATGCTAAAAAATACTAGAAATATTTATGAAACATTCAATTATGTGGACATTAAAAAGAAATTATTATGTAAAAAATTATATAAATCAAAAAAAACACGTGTAAAATTTAATAATCTAAAAATGATACCAAAAACAAAAATAATATAAACAAATAATTTAACATATTTTTTTAAAATAAATGTTTTATGTAAAAAAAAATAAAACTAATATGTCTAATATTTTATGAAATTTTAAAAGGTAAACAATAAGTAAATATGTGTTAGTTATAATATTAAGAGATCACTAAGGGATTTTTTTCCCTATATTCCTTCCTCGTGATAATTTTATATATTACAAACCATGTCTAAAACATGGTTAATGATATTCTTGAATAATATTCCCATTAAAGTAAATATATCACATAAATCATCGTCGTCGTCAAGAATTTTCATCAAAAAATACTATTTTTTTCATTCAAAAATGACAGACCCTAGAACAATTGATGGATAAAGAACATAGAAAAAACATTACATGTTTTTTAAGGATAAATGGATCATATGTGTTTGTCGGAGTAGTTAACTCAAGAGGGAAGGGGTGAATTGAGTTAATATAAAAATTTCTGTTTAATAGATATTAGTTTTACAAATAATGATTTCCCCAAAAATAGATACAGTCCATTTAATCAAGGTTATATTGTTATAAGAGTTTGACTGTTTAAACAAATTCTTAGAAGATTTATTAATTCTTAGTAATCTTAATTGGTATTATTAATATTACTTTTGAAGTTGTCCTACTAAGACAAATCAGATATAACTTCTTTCCAAGACTAACTATCAAAGTGAATTTAGTGTTTTTCTGGATTATAAAGTAAAGAAGAAAAATACAGTAGACTAAATTTAAGTAGCATAGCATATAAAAAAACAAGTGGTTCAGTCTCAAGCTTAGACCTAATCCACTCCACTTGGTGATCACCTACCACTAAGCAGTTTATATAAATAAACTCTGATCCACACCCTGGATCAGGGTTAACAATAGTACATAGACTGTCCAGGCCACACAGGGACCTCTTCCACAGTTTTCGTGGGTAAACAAAATAATGACCAGGCCACATAGGGACCTCTTCCACGGTTTTCATGGGTAAACAAGGGTAAAGAACTTGGTTTGAGGATTTTGAAATCCTCCAGTTCAGCGCAGGATTCAGTGTGTCTGTAAAATATACAGAGTACACACACTACTCAAAAGTAAATAAAAGAATCAATAAGAGAGAGTAGATGTGAGTTTAGAATTCTCTAGTGATTACCAGTGCAACTCTGGACTCCTTGGATAAGACAGAAATGCTTCTCAGTCCTTCTCTGGTTTTTGTGTTGAAAAATAGAGTGTCGTGGTTCAGCTTGTGTTCTTCACGAGTGAATATGTTCTCTTGATCCTAGTGTACTTCTTGTGTCTTCAGTAGTGTTGGATTGCATGAATGAGACAATTCTTTCTTTGAAGATCTTGCAATCTCTTCTTTGTGGTCGTGCTCAAGATTGGTGTTCTGTTCAGTACAGTGCACTCGCGTTTCTTGAGTTGTTACGTGTCGTATCTTGCATCTGTTCCTCTTGGTCACACTTCCCTTTATATTTGAATGCATGGGTTTTGGCCGACAGGTTCCATCTGTGTCGTACCTCGTACCTCATACTATGTCTACAAATAAAAATTAATTATTGTTAGTGCGTTAAAGGCATCAAATATGACCGTTAAACATTAAATTGAAAAACCACAAAATATTTTAGGAAACGGTGTCACATTAGTTATGAAAATGGTGTCTCCTTCACGGTATCTCCTTCACGGTGTCTCTTTCACGGTATCTCCTTCACGGTGTCTCCTTCACGGTGTCTCCTTCACAGTGTCTTCTTCATGGTATCTCCTTGTCACGATGTCTTGATTATGGTTTCTTGCTTCTGGTGCTTTGCTCATAGTTTCTGGATTCACGGTGCCTTGATGATTGTGTCTTGCTAACTGTGTGTGGCACTTAAGCAAACAGAGTGTCTGGCTCACAGTGTATGTTCTTAGTGTCTTGCTTCACGGTGTCAGTCTTACTATGTCATGGTGTCTCGTGGTCACAGTGTCTCGTGGTCACAGTGTCTTATTGGTCACGGTGTCAATGTCTTGCTCACAGTGTCTGACTTACTGTGTCAAGCTTCACGGTGTCTTGTACTTAGGCAAATAATTGTGTTCAAACTTAAACAGTAATATGCGTAAAATGAATTGAGCTTAACAATTATAAATTATTAGATAACTTGAATCATAAATACACATGATTAATAAGATTTGTGAGATTTGTGATCATTAATAAGATTTTAAATTATTATTGAGATTTGTGATCATTAAAACATGATTAATACATGAGGAGTCCAACAATCTCCCCCTTTTTGATGATCACAAATCATGTACAGTTAAAGAGTAAATTGAATGCAACTATAGAGAAAAATAACATATGTTAACATAGATGTCATATTTCTCTCCCTTTTGGGATTATCAAAAGGTATAAATAATAGAGGGAAAACAGTGCATATGTCATTAAAAGTGTTCAAAATTCAGCATATAGTAGAAATACAAAAAAAATAAATGACTTCCCCATCAAAAAATAGCCGTCACTGGTCTTCTTCAGGGATTGGCCTGCTCTTTGCCTTTATCAGTAGTAGAAGAGGAATCCATAGGGGCATTTGCTGATGTAGAAGAAGGCACAGAAGCGGTAGACAAAGAAGGTAAAGGGAGACCTTCAAAGATTGAGGGCACCAAGGTTGGAGCTTTAGAAGATCTAGGCAGTTGCTGGTCACAGATGACAGGCCTAATCTGACTAAGATTTGGCCAACAGACATGGTCGTGGAATCTAAGGAAGAAGTGAAAGTAGGTAATCCAGGTCTGAGAGGAGTAGCCACTGGAGCAACAATTTATTTACTTTGCACGTGAAGATACGACCTCAGAAGTTTAATGAAGTCTGCAATAATCTCTACTCCATACTGCATGGCCTTTTTAAAATCATCTTTATTTTCCATGAACTTGTCCAACAATCTGGTAAATTCAATGAGTTTCTGGACTTGGGTTTTGAAGGTTTGGGTTACAGGAGGAATTATTAGATTCTCTACAAGATATTTAAATTGATTGGTCATATCAGTCTTGTAAAAAATCCGGTTGAAATAGAATTCCACTTTCTTAGAGATCTCCTACTGAGCATCATTGGAAATATTTGAGTGAATTTGAACCAGGTTAAGCACTCTATCACTGTTCTTAACAACTTCAGATAAAGGAACCATATCAAAACCACTTAAGGCATTTTGAATCTCTTCCTTAACTATAGATCTGAGTAGAGAACTATCCAAATAAGGAGTAGAGGTTTGACCAGAGGAAGTAAAAACTTTGACTATTGTGGTTAGAGACTTGAGCTATTTCAGGACCTTTTGAAGATAGCCAGTATATTTTTCTGTGATCTTATTAAGGTTCTTCACAAGCTCTCTCATGCGGTGCAACATCTGCGTGTGCCTTTTTGCAATATTTTCATCAAAGAATAGCAGGTATGTGTGAATTTGGGACACAATATCTCGAGAGATTTTTGAAATAGAAGGTTCAAGAGAAGAAAGAGCTGGAGCAGGCTCTGATCTTGAATGTAGTTATTTCTGCAGATTTTCAACCATACCTTTCAGGGTTTCAACTTCAGTACTGAGAAACTTTTTTTCAACCCTTACTTCTTGAATTTCATGAATCATCTTGGGTTGAATGTTCCATATAATATTTTCTAAAAGTAGTGAGGCATCTTCCTGACTCATTTGGGTCACAAGACGAGGTTGAGAGGACAAGAGTTTCTCAACTCCAGCTAAGATAGTGTATCTAAAGACTTTAAAATCATCTTTACTGACAAAAGATTTCTATTCAGGTAAAGGTGTAGGTGCTGGTGCAGGAAGTGGTACAGGTGCAAGCTCAGGATGAGGTTCTGGTTGAGGTTCTGGTTGAGGTTCTGGTTCAGGTAAAGATTCAGGTGCAAAGAGTGTGACAGATTTAAGTTGAAACAAAGATGAAAGTTCAATCCCAGTGGCAGTAACCTATTGAGATTCACTCACATCATAAAAGATAGGGAATTTATACTGAGTGTCCACCGAATATGACTCAGTTGGTTGAGATGCTTCATCAGACTCATCCTCATCAGCCTCAGCTTCATTAGTCTCAAGATTTTGAGGTTCCTCCCCCTCAACATGTGCTTCCATTTCAGGACCTCGAGGCTCAGGTACTTGATTTAAATCCATTGGTTCATCTCTAATTTCCTTAGCCATTTCTTGCCTAGCCAACCTGAAGGCTATATCCATCCTCTATTCAGCACAGGGTATTATCTCAGGAACAGATTGTTCCACCGGAAGGTCTTCCATATTAGCTTCTTAGATAGCAGGGAGTTGTTTTTTGAGTTAATTCTTGCATAGTAGGGAGTTCTCCTACTACAGCCTCTTCCATGACATGCTTCTCAGGTTCTAGGAAAATTAATTCACTTTTAGCCTCAAATTGGATTTCCAGATTGATATCAACTCTAGGGACAGGAGGTTCTTCTTCAAGAACAATAGGAGGAGTAATAGGCCTTTCTTCCTCAACAACAACTTCATACCTATGAGTTATATCAGCCTCTTCTCTATGTGGTGCTTCAGCTACCTCTTCCTCGTCTTCTTTATCTTTTGGATAATCAACAACTTCATCTGGTTCCATAATAGGATCAGAAATGTCCTTTGGCCTTGTTGGATAATCTACAGGATTGAACTTCTCATAGAGCTTATCATTATCTTCAACCCACTCCTTCTTCCATGGGTTCCAGTTTATTTTCATCCTTCTGATGGTAGGTTTGGATAAACCATATTCATAGTCCATAAGTACTTATTAATTGGGTCCAAAAACTCCTTTGGCAACAAGCATAGTTGAAATCAGCCTAGAGTAAAACAGAGATGTGGATTTGGATGTGACCTTGATCAATTCACACATATGGTGAATGATGTATTTGCACAGATTTATCTTGTGTCCATTATTCATAAGATGAATCATAAATACATCCTGATACCTTAAGATAGAAAAGTCACATTTCCTCGGGCTAATCAGATTTTGAACAAATTTGAACAACAGCCTTGTCTCCCCATCAAGTTCAGCAGTTATGGCCCTTCTCTTGGTGCCATTTACAGTTAGGGTTTCCAGTGCATTTTCCAGGTCAAAGAAATCAGTTTTAGGTGGGGATCTCTCTGATAATCATCACAGATTCTTTCGTGAGTTATCCTATGGAATGCAGCCCATAACCTCAATGAGAAGGAGTATCTTTGGACATTAATCCAGGTTCTTACAACAAAACTTTCACCAGCATCAAAAGAAAACTATACATACTGATAGAACTGAGCTACCAACCTCAAGTAAATGGGTCTATCCTTCCTTGAGAACCATTCGAGCCAGCCTTGTTGTCTTAAAACTTTTAAAACCCAAGATTTTCTAGACAACAGCCACTCAGGGAAAATTTCCTTTTCAGGTATAACACTATGGTTTACCAGGTTTGGATTCAAGGGTCCTTAGGGTTCCAGCTTCGGTGCTATCTTCTTTTTCTTCGGGTGGCGCTTCTTAGGTGTGGATGAAGATGGAAGCTTCATCCTTGGCATTCACCAGACTTCGAGAGAGAGATAAAGAGAAAGGTTGCAAGGTTGATAGGGTTTGAGAGGAGGTCTGGGTGAAGAACCGAGTGAAACCCTTTTGTTTTATCATTTGGTAATGTCAAACGTCACAAAAGTAAAAACGCGGGAAAGTAAAAAGTTTTGAAAAAAAAAGAATTACCACGATACAGGTTAAAATAAAATCAAAAATAATTTTCACGGTGAGACCATGAATAGTCGTTACAGTGTGATGGTAAATGGTCGTCACGGTGAGACAGTCAGTGGTCATCATGGTGAGACAGTTAATGGTTAGTTCTATCATGGTGAGACAGTAAATAAACTGTTCAGTCACGGTGAGATAGTAAATGACAAACCATGAATAGAAAGTACTAACGGTGAGATCGTAAATATGAGAGACATTAATTGATAAACAGTGAACATGAAACAGTAAAGTAAAATATTGTAAAATATTAAACAGTAAGACCAATAAGATATCTATTTTTGATTGATCATGCCAAGATCATGTATGATGTAATCTATTCTCTCAAAATTTAATGGTTTAGTGAATATATCAGCTAGTTGATATTCAGTACCAATGAATTCCAAGGTGATATCACCTTTTTTATAATGATCCCTCAAAAAGTTATGTCTTACATCAATATGTTTTGTCCTAGAATGTGAAACATGATTTTTTGAAATGTTAATAGCACTTGTGTTGTCACAATTTATTGGTACATGTCTGAATTGATATCCATAATCTAGTAAAGTGTGTTTCATCCACAAAATTTGTGCACAACAACTTCCAGCAGCTATGTATTCAACTTCTGCAGTAGATAATGAAATAGAGTTTTGTTTCTTACTACACCATGATACTAGTGACTTGCCTAAAAGGTGACATGTTCCAGAGGTTCTCCTTCTATCTAACTTACACCCACCGAAGTCAGCTTCAGAATAACTAACTAGTTCAAATGATTGTCCTTTAGGATAGAACAGTCCTAGATTGGGTGTATGCTTGAGGTATTTAAAAATTATCTTTACAGCATTTAAATGAGATTCTTTAGGATTTTCTTGAAAAAGATCACACATACACACACTAAACATAATTTCAGGACGACTAGCAGTTTAGTAGAGTAAACTTCCAATAATTCCTCTATAAGTGGTTTGATCAACGGATTTTCCATATTCATCAAGATCCAACTTACAGGTGGTACTCATGGGAGTGTCACTACTTTTTGTGCTATCCAATCCAAAACGATTTAGAAGATCTCTAGTGTACTTACATTGAGTCAAAACAATTCCATCATTATTTTGAAAGATTTTAAATCCAATAAATAATTTTAGTGCACCGATTAAACTCATTTCAAATTCATTTTGCATCATTTTAGAAAAATCAATACATAATGAATTTTTTGAAGATCCAAAAAAAATATCATCTACATAGATTTTAACAACTAAAACATCATTATAAATACATTTTATAAAGAGGGTAGGATCAGCTATTCCTTTTGTAAAACCTTTGGAAATTAGAAAAGTACTTAATCTGTCATACCAAGCTCTTGGATCTTACTTTAAACCATATAAAGCTTTTTATAGTTTAAAAATATGATTTGGAAAATGAGTGTTTGTAAATCCAGGGGTTGTTCAACAAAAATATCCTCAGCTATATACCCATTTAAGAATACACTCTTAACATCCATTTGATATAGTTTGAAATTCAGATGTGCATCATAAGAAAGTAGAATTCTAATGGATTCAAGCCTGGCTACTGAAGAAAAAGTCTCCTCATAGTCAATTCCTTCTTCTTGACTATATCCTTGTGCAACTAATCTAGCCTTATTCCTAACTATATTTCCAGCTTCATCTACCTTATTTCTAAACACCCATTTAGTGCCTATGATAAAAGTGTCCTTGGGTCTTTCAACAAGTTTCCAAACTTTATTTATTTTAAACTTATTGAGTTCTTCTTGCATTGAAATTACCCAAAATTCATCATTGATAGCATCATCAATGTTTTTAGGTTCTAGTTGTGACAAGAAGGCTTGATGTTCAACCTGATTTCTAAGAGAAGCTCTAGTTTATGTTCCTTTATCTAAGTCTCCTACAACAACATCTAAGGTATGGTTTCTAAGGGTTATAGCCTTTATAGAAAAAGAAGGACTAGTGAATTCAGGTTCATCAACAGATTCAGGTTCATTATGACTTGATTGCACAAAATTTCCAGAATTGGAAGTTTTTACAGATTCTTTCACAGAGGTATTTTAGGATTTTGAGTTGATGTTCAGGTTTGATACATCATCCTCCATATTTTCTAGGATGGTTCTGGGCTCAGGTGGATCTGTTTCATCAAACTTAATATGGACATATTCTTCCACACATTTAGTTCTCTTATTGAATACTCTATAAGCTTTACTTGAAATTGAAAAACGTAAGAAAATTCCTTCATCACTTTTGGATGCAAATTTGTCAAGATTATCCTTAGTGTTGAGAATAAAGACTTTGCAACCAAAAACTCTAAAGTAATTAACCTTAGGCTTCCTATTATTCCAGAGTTCATATGGGGTCTTCTTGAGAATTGTTCTAATCAAGACTCTATTGATTATGTAGCATACTGTATTAACAGCTTCAGCCCAAAAGTAAATAGGTAAGTCGTATTCACTAAGTATAGTTCTAGAAATTTATTACAAGGTTCTATTTCTTCTTTCTACAACACCATTCTGCTGAGGTGTTCTAGGGGCAGAGAAATTATGATTATAACCATTTTGTGAGAAAAAGGATTCAAACTCTTGATTTTCAAACTCACGGCCATGATCACTTCTTAAAGATTTAATTTTAAGGCCACTAAGATTTTCTACAGACTTGGAATACTTAGTTAAATAAGAGAAGGCTTCACTTTTGTGAGCCATGAAGAAGGTCCAGGTATATCTAGAAAAATCATCTACTAGAACATAAACATAGTGCTTCCCATTTAAACTAGAAACTCTAGATGGTCCAAACAAATCCATGTGAACCAATTTGAGAGGTTGAGAAGTATAAACTTCTTTCTTTGTTTTGAAATAGATTTTGTGTTGTTTTCCCTTTTGATAAGGATTACAAACTTTGTCATTTGGAAACTCAAGTTTGGGTAAGTCTTTAATTATGCCTTTTCTAGTTATCTTTCTAAGGGAGTGAACATTATAGTGTCCTAATCTCCTATTCCAGAGCCAAGATTCTTTATGAAATATACTTAAGCATGAAACATTTTGAGAAGTTAAGTAATCTAAATTAACAGAATAAACATTTTCATTCTTTGATGCAGAAAATAATAATTTATCTTTAGAATCAATGAAATTACATGCATCATTTTAAAATTTTAAATGATATCCATCATCACACAATTGTGAGATACTAAGAAAATTATATTTTAGACCATTAACAAACAATACTTTAGAAATTAGAATCGAATCAGAGTTACCAATCTGGCCTAATCCAATGATCTTCCCCTTTTCATTGTGACCAAATTTGACATGTCCTCCATCTAATTTTACCAGGTTCTTGAAGCATGAGTAGTCTATTGTCATGTTCCTTGAAGACCCATTGTCCAAGTACCACAAATTTGTGCAGGATCTCTTTAAGTATCTTTCCTACAACATGATCAAGTAATGATTGATTTTGGTACCCATACTTGTTTGGGTCTAGTAACATTAGTAATAAGTGCTTTAGGAACCCATATTTGTTTCATAGGTTTCTTATAGGCATTATGTAAAGCATTTGTAAAATAAATTGTATTTGGTCCACAAAAACTTGAAACAGTAGAGTATCTATCATGACTCAAGCTAGTTGAGCTATGTCCAGAACTGGGAACAAAATTATATGTCCTAGACTTTGAAAAAAAAATTCTCTACTAAGGTTTCTTTTACCAGGTTGATAACCAATGCCAGTATTATATTTAGGAGCAATTTGTTTTCCTAGAATTTGGGTAAGGGTATTTTTACCATTAGTAAACTTTTCTAATTTACTTTTTAATTGCTCATTAGACATTTTTAGTTCATTGTTTTCTTTGAGCAGTTGAGAATTTTTCTCCTTTTTAGTAGTAAGTTCAGATTTAACAGTTACAGTGAGAGCATGTTATTTCTTCAGTGATTTACATTTATCTTTTAATTCATTGCATGTCTCTTCAAGCATTTTGAAATATTCAACCATTTCTTCATTGGTCATATTTTCATAGTCACTTTCCTCTTCAAAATAGTATGAATTATGCATAGAAGAGTTCAGTGTTACCTCAAATGTGTTTTTCATAAAACATATATTGGATTTGTTAGCCTGTTCATCATGTGATGTGTCTGAGTCACTTGAACTATCCTCAGAGGCACTCCAGGTTGCCTTCATTTCCTTTTTGTACTTCTTATCTTTTTCCTCATATTTATTTTTATATTTGAGCTTTGGACAGTCAGCCTTTATATTTTCTTTGCGCTTACATTCATATCCTACAATCTCATCAGTTTTGTCACTTCTCTTTTAGTCCTTTTTCCAGTTTCCTTTTGGATCATACTTTCCCTTGAAGTTAGGTTTTCTGAAAAAGTTTTTCTTCTTGTAAAATTTTTTGAATCTTCTGGCTAGTTGAGCCATCTCCTCATCACTGTCTGATGATGATTGTTCAGTAGTGGAACTGCCTATTGAAGCTTCCATTTTTTCTTTGTCTTTGTGCTTCAAGAGGGAGGTCTTGAATGCAACAGATTTCCTCTTTGGTTCATCCTCCTCTTCTTTGTTGACTTTCAGTTCTTCCTCATACATCATCAGTTTCCCAATGACTTCCTTTACCGGTAGCCTGTTGATGTCTCATGACTCTCTAATTGAGACAGAGGTTCCCCTCCACCTGTCATGTAAACACCTAAGGATTCTCATGATCTGTTCTTTGGCAGTGACTTCTCTTCCAAGAGATATCATTTTGTTGAAAATCTCATTGAACATAAGATACATATCAGAAATAGTCTCATCAGGTTTCATCTTAAAATTATAATATTTTATAGTATAAGTATTAAGTCTCATTTCCTTTACACTATATGTGCCTTCATGTGAGACAGACAAGGTATCCCAAATTTCATGGGCAGTTTTACAAGCATAAATCCTATTAAATTCTTCATCTCCTAAGGAACAGTACAAGGCATTCATAGCTTTTCAATTGTTATTATAAGCATGTTTGGTAGGTTCATCCCATGTAATTCTATCAGTCACAAGAAGTTTGTATTCATCTATAATTGATTACCAGATTTCAAATCTCATACTCTCTAGATGCATTTTCATTTTAATTTTCCATTGAGCATAATTTGTTCCATCAAATAATGGTGGTCTGTTGGTTGCATCACCTTCCAATATATTATCCATACTAACAAATTACTTTAAAATAGCTAGAAATTTATAATTGACAGAAATTTACATATCTTTAAATTACAACTACAATCACAGTTGAATAAGATTACACAAAGTCCTAATAAAACAACCTCTGATACCAAATGTTGTTCAGAGTAGTTAACTCAAGAGGGGAGGGGTGAATTGAGTTAATATAAAAATTTCTGTTTAAAATATATTATTTTTACAAATAATTATTTCCCCAAAAATAGATACAGCCCAGTAAATCAAGGTTATACTGTTATAAGAGTTTGACTATTTAAACAACTTCTTAGAAGATTGATTAATTCTCATTAATCTTAATTGGTATTATTAATATTACTTTGGAAGTGATCCTACTAAGACAAATCAGATATAACTTCTTTCCAAGACTAACTATCAGAGTGAATTTAGTTTTTTTATGGATTATGCAGTAAAGATTTAAAACAGAGTAGACTAAATTTAAGTAGCACAGCGGATAAAAAACAAGTGGTTCAGTCTCAAGTCGAGACCTAATCCACTCCACTTGGTGATCACCTTCCACCAAGCAGTTTATATAAATAAACTCTGATCCACACCCTGGATCGGGGTTAACAACAGTACATAGACTTTCCAGGCCACACAGGGACCTCTTCAATAGTTTTCGTGTTAAAAAAAATAATGACCAGCCCATAGAGGTACCTCTTCCATAGTTGTCTTGGGTAATCAAGGGTAAAGAATTTGGTGTAAGGATTTTGAAATCCTCCAGTTCAGCGCAGGAGTCAGTGTGCGTGTAAAGTATACAGAGTACACACACTACTCGAAAGTAAATAAAAGAATCGCTAAGAGATAGTAGATGTGAGTTTAGAATTCTATAGTGATTAGCAGTGTAGCTCTGGACTCCTTGGATAATTTATAAATGCTTCTGAGTCCTTCTCTGGTTTTTGTGTTGAAAAATAGAGTGTCGTGATTCAGCTTGTGTTCTTCACGAGTGAAGATGTTCTCTTGATCTCAGTGTACTTTGTGTGTTCTTAAGTATTGTTGTATTTCATGCATGAGAAAATTCTTTCTTTGAAGATCTTGCAATCTCTTCTTCGTGGTCGTGCTCAAGATTGGTGTTCTGTTCATTACAGTGCACTCGCGTTTCTTAAGTTGTCGTGTGTCGTATCTTGCATCTATTCCTCTTGGGCACACTTCCCTTTATATTTGAATGCATGGGTTTTGGCCGACAGGTTCCATCTGTGTCGTTCCTCGTACCTCATACTATGTCTACAAAGAAACATTAATTATTTTCACTGCATTAAAGGCGTCAAATATGACCGTTAAACATTAAATTGAAAAACGACAAAATATTTTAGGAAACGGTGTCATAGTAGTTATGAAAACGGTGTCTCCTTCACGGTATCTCCTTCACGGTGTCTCCTTCATGGTATATCCTTCACGGTGTCTTCTTCATGGTGTCTCCTTCACGATATCTCCTTGTCATGGTGTCTTGCTTATGGTTTCTGGATTCCGGTGCCTTGCTCATAGTTTCTGGATTCACGGTGCGTTGATGAATGTGTCTTGCTAACTGTGTCTAGAACTTAGGCAAACAGAGTGTCTAGCTTACTATGTCTGTTCTTAGTGTCTTGCTTCATGGTTTTAGTCTTACTGTGTCAGGTGACTCATGGTCACAGTGTCTTGTGGTCACGGTGTCTCGTGGTCACGGTGTCTCGTGGTCATGGTGTCTCATGGGTCATGGTGCATGTGTCTTGCTCACAGTGTCTGACTTACTGTATCAAGCTTCACCGTGTCTTGTACTTAGGAAAATAATTGTGTTCAGACTTAAACAGTAATATGCATAAAATGAATTGAGCTTAACCATTATAAAGTATGAGATAACATGAAACATAAATGCACATGATTAATAAGATTTGTGAGATTTGTGATCATTAATAAGATTTGTAATTATTATTGAGATTTGTGATCATTAAAACATGATTAATGCATGAGGAGTCTAATAATATGTATATTCCAATATATTTATTTTTAATAGTTTTATAACGAATTCATCATGTTTGACACAATAGTTACTAATAACTCATTTGCAATGAATCCCTGGAACTCAAAATTTAATATAATTAACCTCTTATATTTATAAAATAACTCTATTATATTAACTTGATGTAGAGATTTTATTTTTTCCTTTTTCACATGAAAAATAAATTGCATCTGTGAACACTGGTCATGTGGTCATTCACTATTCATTTCCAACCTTATACTACTATATCAAACTGATTTCGTAATGTAAATTAAAAATATAAAAATAAATTTTACTTAAAATTTGGTTAAATTATTAAATTTGTATCACTATTAAAAAATGATAATTTTAGTTGTTTTGATGTTTACATTTTAGTTGGAGGTGATTTGGATATCGCATAATGAATTCAAGTAAAACGATCCAAACTGCGCAAGATCCCAACAACACGTGTGGACAATAATTTTCACTTTTGTTAATACAAACATCCAATTAGGTTTAAAAGTTATGGTAGAATGAAAATCCATGTGTGATTCATTTCTCTATAAGTCTAATTATCCCTATTAATTCATTTTAAGGCCCCAAATTCTTCATCATTGGAGATAATCTTCATTATTCACAGTCTCTAGGTCACTTCTATAGTTTAACCATATATCATGATGTAATCCTCTAAATGATGCTAATTTTTTAGTATAGATATTAAATAAGTGGGGAAACAAATTTTTAGTTATTTTGAAAGTGAGATAAGGTTTCATTTTATCCCAAATCAATGATCCAATTTGTATCTTGAAAACTGGATTGCTAAAACCACCATCCACTTTTCCTATAAGATAGAACAATAGGAACCTCATTTTAAAGTTCTTATAAGGGGAAATGTGTTACAATATTTTAGTCCCAAATGAGTCCTTTAATACCATTGTAGGATTTAGAATACCCTATTCTCAAATAGTGATCAAGAATAAAGGTAAAGTTATACCCGAGCCTCCTCCACCTCCTGATGGAGAGCTAAATAGTGGGTGATCATTAAGAATGATATAAACACTTGAAGAGGGGTTTTTGGTGCATAATCCTCTATTAGTTTTTTTTATATATTTTTATTTTGAATTGTTATTTTAGGTTTTTCTTAAACTCTTTTGATTTATTCAATTGAAACACTTTTTATTTGATAACTGATCGACATGTAATTTTAAGTGTGTGACTTGTGTTGTTTTGATTGGACAACAAAAGAATCATATTCCTTACCAAACATTGGATATTTTTATGTTCTTTAAAAAACCAAAAAATAATGATAATAGTCTAGAACTTTCCCATATTATTTTTATGTTAAATTTAATTACTATGTGAATCATTCTAGAGGCTTTGTGGGTAATAAAGATCTCAGTTCACCCTCTACCAAAAGATTACACCAAAACTTTATAATCAATTAAGAACAATGAGCTTTTAAGGAGGTGCAGTAACTTAGAAATGAACACATACTTACATATATTTTCAAAAATACACTTGTTTTATAAATTATTAAATATCTTTAATTAATATATTTCATTTTGAAAAAACATTTTCCACCCCCTCGCCCCCCCCCCCATTTTATATTTTGCTTTTGAAAAAAATATCAAAAATTCACACTTTAAACTCATCAATGATCCATGAGTGACAACCAAGGGTCTTTCACAGACAACATTTAATCTTTTAAAACCTAATAAATTTGAAATTTCATAAAAACTGAGTCAAATTTTGACTTCTTTATCAAGGACCACTTTGGTTTTTAGTGTTCATTTTTTAAAAAAAATTATGTATTTTGTAAATATTTGTGTATTTATCTCTTTTAATATTGTATATGAGTGGTTATCTAACCTTTTTTTTGTAGGTTATGTGTATAATGTGTTCTAATCTAAGTTAACTACCTACTTGAGAACCCTAATTGGAGAGGATTCTATATTAGTGACACTGATACACAAAGGATGGTCCTTTTAAGAAGAATTCACAACACCTTGAGACTGTTATAAACCCCTATTATTTTGTAAATAAAATATAAAACGCACATAATGTGTATAATAATGTAGAAAATTACCAAAAAGTAAATGGAATCACTTCTCCTGATGTTGATATCCAACCTTTATATATTGAAGCACAAGGTGGAGTACCTAATTTTGAACAAAAATATGGTCTAATTTACTTATTACCAAAATTTCATGGACTTTATAGAGAATTCCCACATAATAATTTAAAGTAATTTCACACTGTGTGTTCGAAATTAAAAACTATAAATTTTTATAAATAACAATTGAAACTTATAACTTTTCTATTTTCTTTATAAGACACATAAAAATATTGGTTTTATTATCCTAACTCCCCAATTAGAGGTTGGGTGGATATAAAATTCCTTCTTCTTGAAAAATACTTCCCAACCTCTTTAAATGAAACAATAAGAATATAAATTTGTGTAATTATAAAATCTCAATTGGAAACACTTCATGAATACTAGGAATGATTCAAAAGGTTATGTTCAAGCTATCCACGCCACCAAATAAGTGATAAACTATTAATACAACACTTTTATGAAGGTTTAATTACAATTGATCATATCATTATTGATGTTATTGAAAGTGGTTCAATAGTTAAAAAGGCCCCAATTACTAAAATTAATTTTAATGACAACATGGAAAAAACATAGTAATTTGGTTGAAGGACCAGTATGCCCATCATAGGTTTCTATGAAATGAAAAGTTCCAAATTAGAGAAGAATTTGTACACAAAGTTTGAATATGTAAGTACCCTAAGTTGAAAACTACCTTTTTCTAAAGAGAAATCTCAACCTCCTCCTATAAATAATTATGGTATCTATGCCACTAACACCCATTATTCTAACTAATTCTTCCAAATTATAGAACCTTCTAAGAGTTGTGACAAAATATTTCAAAGCAACCCCCATAACCAACCCATTGGGAAAGAACAATACTATCCATCAAACTCCATATGGAAGTATAACTAAGCCTATAGGCAAGTGGGTATTATAGATAACCAGAATAGTCCTGAAACCACTAAGGGAGGGGTACTCAACCCTAAACACCACCAATAAATCCTTAATAACTACAAAGTTCTTTCCAACATGCCCCTTCAAAATCATCCAGGAGTAAATAATGAAACCAATGAATAAAAATAATCTACAATTACAAAAAAAACACCCAAACAACCATAAAAGACCTGAAAACTCAATTAGACCAACTCTCCAACTCATTAGGTGAGTAAACTTCCTTCTCAACAACAAGTCAACCCAAGTGGTAAGGTAAATTTTAGTTTAATTACCCTTCAGATTGGAACAGAACTTAAATCCAAATGCCCCCTCCAATAAAGGAATCCCTCTTGAGGAAACCACCATCCCAACAATCACATATGATCCAAATGAGAAAAAACATTGTCCTAAGAGAAACCCTAACAAAGGAAAGATATTATAATTTTAGGAACCACCAGGAAAAGTTATTATGCTTACATTTCCACAAAGTTCCACCCAACTAAGGAAATAAAAAGAAACCAAACTTTATAAATAAATCTTTGAAAATTTCAAAAAAAATAGAGGTGAACATACCCTTTATTGATGTCATAAATTAGATTCCACGATATGAAAAGTTTTTAAAGGATATTTTTACACATATAAGTTGAATTTTAGGTGATGAAAAGGTGATCTTAGGAAGGAATGTATTGTTATTGATAGATCAATCACTTCTCATAAAATAAAATGATCCTAGAACATTCTATATTATGTGCACCATAGAGTAGTATTCCTTTTTCGACACTATGATTGATTTTGGTGCATATATAAATGTGATATATCACTCCATTTTCTCTTAATTACAGTTGAGGAATTGAATCCCACAAGAATATTTTTTCAACTATAAAACCGGAGTATCGCACACCCCATTTGTGAGTTAGAGGATGTTCCTATGGGGGTTAAAATTTTAATTTTTCCTACTAATTTTTATATACATAAAATGTAAGATGGTAGGATTAAAGGAAATGACCTAATTATATTAAGGAGAAATTTATTCAAACCCACCAAAAACATAATAAATTTCCAAAATGAAATATTATCTATATAGTTTAGTGGTGACATTTTCCACTTCAGCATCCTTTATTCCAAGAAGTACCCCTCATAAGAAAATTCATTACTTTTAGTTAATTCTATTAATATACTCCCTTTCCCCAAGGAAAATTATTTTCTTTCCATTGATCCCCTTTCTGAGGTTTCATCATTAATAGAAATTCAAGGAAATTAATCACACATTTAATTTTGTATTGGTCTATAAAAATTTCATGCATGTTCTTTAATTGATGATTTCTTGAGCACCGAGGATATAATTACCATTGATGATATTGACCGGAATATAAAATCTTACTCCACATCTAAGGATGTTACCATTGAGAAGTTATACAATATCATTGTCCTCTAACTTTAACGTTCACTAACATCAATTTAAAATATCCTTAAATTTAAACTCAATCCACTGGCTCAAAATTTAAAATAATATATCTTGAGAATAGAAACAAGTTTTATATCATAATTTCTAGTTAAATCCCTCAAAACATTAATTGTTATTGATTAAACATTTTTAGGAGTATAAAAATCATTGGTAAGGACACTTACATACATTCATAGTATTATCCCATCAATTTTAATACATCATATATTGTTAAAATAAGAGGATAAACCGATGAGGCAGGCACAACGTCGACTATACCCAAACCTCCTTGATGATGTTAAAAAGGAGGTAACAAAATTATTAGCAACTAGAATCATTTTACCCAACTATGAAATCAAATGGGTTAGTAAAATTCAAGTGGTTCATAATAAAAATAGTCTTATGGTAATCAAAAATGAAAAAAATGAATTGGTTTCAACCCATGTGTAAAATAGTTTGTGTGTCTGTATAGATTATCACCAACTAGACCATCACACTAGGAAGTGACACTTTCCATTATCGTTTATTGACCAGAGTCAAGTAGGGAAGTCCCATTAATACTTTCTTGATGGGTATTCTATATACTTTCAGATCCATATTTCCCATAGTGATTAGGAAAATAAAATATCCACTTCCCCTTTAGTATATTTTTATATAGGAGGATGTCATTTGGTCTGTGTAATGCTCTAGGTACTTTCATGTGATGCATGGTTAGTATTTTATTTCATTACCTAGATAATTTCATGGACGTATTCATGGATTATTTCATTTTTTTATGGTTACTATTTTTTTGAGTGTTTAAGAAGTATTGGTCTTATCCATCATCATTTTATTGAAAATGATATTGTATTAAATTATGATAAATTCCATTACATGGTGAGGAAATTTATATTACCTAGACATTTTATTTCTAGGGATGGTAAACAAGTAGATAAATAAAAATTTGATATCATTTCTTCCCCACCATTCCCTAAAAATGTATGAGATGTGCGGTCTTTATTAGGTCATATTGGATTTTATCATCATTTCATTCATAGAATCATTATGATTTCACTCCCCCTCTCTCACTTTCTCCAAAAATAAAAAGAATTTGTGTTTGATAAAAACTATGAGGATACTTTTAACAAATTGAAATGGAGCATCGCATCCCCATATAATCCAACCAACTTGGTGGGACTTATCATTTTATCTCATGTGTGATACCTATAACTATGTAGATGGGTAAGTCTTATGATAATGGGTTGATCGAGCTCCACATGTCATTGATTATTCTTTAATCACATTGGACCCTGCCAAAGAAAACTACACCAAAGCTAAAAAATAATTCCCTTCTATTGTGTTTTCTAATAATAAATTCACGTTATACCTTTTAGGGTCAAAATAAATTGTTTTCTATGAACTTTAAGCCCTATAGTCTCTCCTTAATAAAATATAATCCAAACCATTTCCCATCTATTGGATACTCCTCCTTCAAAAACATAATTTATAAATTAGTGATAAAAAGGAGTAAATAATGTGTTGGTCGAACAAATCAATAGGATCCTTTCATCCTCAGACACTAACTCACCCCCCTATATTCCAATAAATGATATGTTTTCCAATGAGAAATTTTATCGATTGAAATATGGTATTCCTTGGTATACTGAAATTGTAAATTATTTGATAGAATCTTGTATTCCAAAAGGTTTCAATAAAAACCAAGCTAATCACATAAAACATGAGTCTCATTGGTTTATTTGGGATGACCCCTACCTTTGGCACACATGTAGTGATCAAGTCCATGGGATTTTTGTTCCTAGTAGTGAGTTTAAATCAATCCTTAGGTTCATATACACTCTTTCATGTGGGTTCCACATTGGTCCCCAACAAACTTCTCACAGGCTCCTTGATTCTAGTCTATTTTGGCCAACACTATTTCAGGATTCCCATGATTTTTGTAAAGATTCTACCCATTTTAAAAGGATGGGGAATGTATCCAAAAGGAGTGGAATACCCCAATATCCCTTTCTTTTCCTTGACATTTTTTATGTTTGGGGAGTTGTATTTATGGTTCTATTTCCAAATTAATTTTGAAACTTGTAAATTATTTTGGAATTTGAATATGTGTCATAATGGGTATAGGCATGAACCATAAGTATTAATGATTCAAATAAAATTTTAGAATTATAAAAAACCCAAATTTTCTATAGCTTTTGATTTCCTAATATTATTATTAGTGACCAAGGATCACATTTCTACAAACAAACAATAAAACAACTTTTTAATTTATATGGGGTCGGGTATCAAGTTTCTACTGCATATCCGAGAAAAAACAATGGTCAATCCAAGGTTTCAAATAAATAGATCAAAAAAATCTTGAAAAATGATTTAAACCAATAGAAAATATTGGAGTATTAGACTCAATGATGCATTGTGGTATTACTGTACTTCTTTCAAAACTCTCATTTACATTTCACCTTATCTGCTAGTTTTAGAAAGATTTTTCACCTTCTAATTGAGATAGATAATTGGGTCTAATTTTCCATTAAATGATGAAATTATAATCTTTCTACTGTAGGTTCTCAAAGGTATTTATATATTCAGGAGATTTAGTAAATTTATAGAGACTCATATGAGAACTATCAAATTAATAGAGAGAACCGAGGATGCCCATGACCACCTCATCCTTTATCGTCAATTCCATGTTAGGAAGAATATAAGGACTAGACCATAAACATTACATGATATTGAATTAATTAAATAATTCACATTGAGGATCTTTTCAAGTTTATAGCTTTAGAGGATTATGCCACAACAATTACATCTCAAAAAATTACAAAGAAGACACTACTGCTCAGTTCCCATTTTTTCATAAAATAAAAAATCTTAAAAAAAATAAACTTGTCTAGTTCCATGTTTTAGAAATCATGCGTTTCCTTGATCCCATCCTTGACCCTCTTCATCTTTAAGTCTTGTGAAAAACATTTCAAAACTTGGTATGAGCATAAAAAGCTCAGTAAGAGTTATAAAATAAGGAAAGAAAACATTATACCATCAATAAATACAAATCAATGAAACCATACTTTCCAATCATAACATTCCTTATGAAATCATAAGATTTATGAATAACACACATAAATCATAAATCATAAAGGTAAATTATGGAATAAAAAACATACTTACATTTTAGATTTCATAGCTACGTAAGGAGTTATATTTGGAATACCCATCATAGTATATTCCATAAATCTATTAGGATAAACATTAGCATTTACCTCTATTACGTTACCTAATGCATTGGAGAGTTATCTTAGGTTAACCCGCCCTAGCTTTATCACAGAACCACACGCATACGTAAACAATGACCAATAACCATAACATATTCATAACACATAAAATAAGAATAAAGGAAAGATAAATTTTCCACATTTCAATCACAATATATCATTTCAAGATATTGACATTATCAATGTTTTATCAAACCATTTTCAAAACCACTTAAAACATTTAATAAAGATATTTTTGAATCAAAGTTCTCATACCACTTTGAATCTTTTGAAAGAAATTTTAATTTCAAAACATTCATTTCCATGTAAATAAATACTTAAAACCATTTTTAAAACATGGAAATTAATGAAAAATATTTGTAAGAATAAATCTTTAAAACATTTAAAACAATATTTTAATTAAAAAGTTCCTAACCAAATGAGAGATGCTTGAATACAAATAATTGAGGAATAACATTAATCAAAGCTTATAATATAATGAGAATAAATATATTCATGATATAATATATAAAATTTATGTATATACACCATATCAAATTTCATTTGTGTATCACTTCAAATAAGTCTCAATGGAATGTAAATTGAGACAAAGTCCCTTGCAAAGATCATATCCTTAGATTAAGGAAAAATAAATGACATAATTGTGTGTGACAAATAATAAAACCCCCAATATAAGTGGATATTAAGTGTAAAAAAATCATAGTTCATTCACACATATTAATATCATGATAATTATCAAGAAGTGGAATATTAAGCTAAAAAATAGAAATTGGGTTGAGAAGTTCCTTTACCGAAATTCAACAGCCTAACGGCGTCACTTTAAAATTCAGAAAATGAATTGATGATAGAGAAAAGGGTCTATCATCACATGGACATTAAATTTATAGTAATAAGGATATAGAAGAACATATCCCATAATAAGAAAAAGTAAATTAAAAGACAAGTCATAAAATAAGTCTTTGACTAAAAGAGTACGCTGAAAGGTTCCCTTACAGATTTGGTAACTTACAAAACATTTACCCAATGAAGGAAGGATCAAAAAACGAAGATTTAAATACCCATAAATTAAAGTATATTACACAAATAATATAATCATGGGTAGTATATACACCACAAAAAAGGAAATAGTGGCAAACATAGCATGAATCTCACAGGAATAAAAAGTGAAAATAATTAGTAAAATAGCACATCCACAGTCAAACATAACTCATACAATACAGTGTGCAAGATTTTATTATAATAAATCAACCTCAATCAAGAATAATGAAGGATATTGATATAAATTAAAATCATTAGTAAAACTATATGAGAGAAATATTCCCTTTTCCTAGAAAACATTTAAAAGTCTCATTATTTATCAAGAAGCTGTTAAAAATAGATTTTTGAGTCAAAGTGTCACATACCACTTTGAAACTTTTAGAAGGAATTTTAATTTTAAAATATTCATGTCTATATAAATAAATCTTTAACACCATTTTTAAATCAGGGACATTAATGAGAAATATTTAGAAGAATAAATCTTTAAAATATTTAAAATGATATTTTAGTTAGAGTTCCTAACCAAATGAGAGAAGCCTGAATAAAAATAATTGAATTAATAAAAACTTTAAAATATCATGAGAATTAAGGGATTCATGACATATTATGTCAAATTATATTATTTACACCATATAAAAGTGAGTTGGTTCATAACAACAAAGAAGTATCAATAGAATGTAAATTGAGATGAAATCCCTTACAAAGATTGTATCCATAGGTTAAGGATAAACCAATGACATAATTATGTGTGAAAAAAATAAATACACTCAATATGATTGGATATTAAGTGTAAATCAATTATAGGACATTCACACATATTCTTGTAAAAACAACACTAATGACTTGGATGTTTAACTCAATTAATGGAAATTGAGTTAAGATTACTCTTATCAAGTTCATATTGATGAATTGAGAATTTATCAATGGAGTGATTATTTGTATCAAAATTATATCCACACAAAGGGTAGTATAAATTAATATATAAATAATTAAATCGTGATTTCAAACATAATCTTGGAATAAAATAATCAATGAAGTTTGCGTAAAACCCAATTAGTGGAAATCGAAATTAGAAATTCCATTACTGATTTGGTAACTTACAAAACATACACCCCATGAAAGAATGATCGTACAGTGAAGATGTAAATACCCATAAATTAAATTATATTACAAAAATAATACAATCATGGGCAGTATACACACCACACAAAAGGAAATAATGGAAATATAGCATGAATCTCATGGGAATAAAAAGTGAGGTAAAAACGCCTTACCTTGTACTTTTTCATAGTAGAGGGTAGGTTAAACTCCTATATAATGGTGAAATAATTATTATTAAATTATAAAAGAACCACATACCTAAATATGATATCATATATGATCTTCTAATATTGCTTTGTTAATGATATTTTAGTAGTATCATTATTTTGGGTGTTAACTGATTCATTTTCATTTATATGTTTTGTTACGTAAGTCATGTTTGTTATGGATAATATGTATTTGATTCATATAAATAATGATATTAAGTTCTTAAAAATTATTTTTAATCATTAAATTAATATTATTCTTAAAGGGTTATGATGGGGAACGAAATCTCATCGCGTCCTAGAGACGGTAAGCCGTACGTACGCACGAGCGAAAATATCATTCTCTTAGTGGTGAAATTGTATGTAATTGGATGGTATATTATATATAAAGAATAATTAAGATGTTATATTTATTATTTAAATCGTTTATACTCATTATTATACCCATCTAAATAATTAAGTGTAGAATAACAAACTACACCACAACGTGGAGATGGTAAGTCGTACGAACTCGCGTATGATGACTTTGTCATTCATAGGATGGATAGAATAATGAATATGGTTGTACCATATTTATAATAACATCATAGTATATATAATTTACTGGAGTTATTATTATGTTATTGAAACAACAATGAAATAGGAAGTGGAAGAAGAAAAGAACTTTGAAAGAGGTGATGCAATTATTACCTCTTCTTCAGGTGCTTCCTTTTGATTTGATCAAAAGGACTCCTTGGGTTTTCTTTATGATAAAATTAAGGACTCTAGTTTAAATTAAGATTATTTTGGAGGATATTTTAGACGGTTTTATTTGAGCCAAATGGATTTGTAGGTGTGATTTTGAGAGAAGGGTAAGTACCCTTTTATAAGAGAGGTGAGGATCGCTTTAGGAAAAGCTTGAAATATTATTTTATTATAAAATCATTTTCGGTTTATAATGGCTCCAAATTAATTTATCTCTAGGATAAGGTGGGTATGGGTATAAATCCTCTCAAAAAATATGTTTTAGACAAGTTTAGGTTACCATATTAATCTTATCATTTAAATTTAATTCTTAGTTAAATAGTTTAACTTTTACCATGTCTTTTTGTATTTTTATATTACATGGTTAATAAACATACTATAAAATACCAATAGAATATCAATAGGTTAATAAATGACATATATATCATTATATAAGTCATCTGGATGAACCTTATATTTTTACGAATATTATATCATTTAATAATATAGTATTTTTTTTAAATACTCATTTATGTCAATTTTGACCCTATTTAGTATTCGGTTTTTTTGAAAGTCAACAAAAATTTATTAATTAAAAAAATACATTAAATAAACCCTAACATATCATATTAACCTATAAAATTATTTTAATGCATCAAAATTATCAATTTAAGTTTATTTTGTTATTTATAATATCAATTATTTTAATCTTTCATTAATAAGGTAATTGTTGTATCATCATTGTGTCATAAATAAATTTAATTATTTAATGTTTAAAAATTAAAAATAAATTACCATGATGTAGTAAATATTTTTATCTTTATAATGAATATTTTTAGTTGAATTTATATTATGTATAAACCTATATTAAAAATGTTTTAGTTATTAAACTTTGAATTTAACACTTTTAACTATTCTTTAAATAAAATAATAATAAATGTCCTAATCTAATACAAGTGGATCAAAAGGATCATATTTTATTCATAAGGTTTATTTTGGTATAAATACACTTATCCAATAGAATTAGGACATGTGTTAGGGAAATTATAATATCATTTTTACCTTTAATTTCCCTATTTACTTTAAACCGTGGTAAATAAAATTCAAAAGTTACTATTCACCAAAAATTATTTTCATCCTATTGAACCACATTTTAATTACTGATTTCCACCATGTCTCTCGGATTTTTGAAATTCAATTCATAGAATCGGTAAAATTATGGTTTATGCAAATTCGCAAATGTGCCTAGAAGGTGAGTAAAACACGGTAAAAAGTTCAATAAAATTTTATATATCTAATTTTATTATAAAATGACTTCAATGAATTAAATTAGAGTAATATAGGTATTATTTTTATATTTTTACTCTAAAATAAATTTAAATTAAAAATAATTATTTAAATTAAAAGTCGGCTTTAAACAATAACGCAGTGTTTTCACTATTCATCAAAAATTGAAAGTTTTTTGAAAAATACCAAAAATTCACCAAAATAAAATTTTGATATTCCAAATTCAAAAATTATTTCTATTTTACCAAATTCAATTAATATAAATTTTATTAATTAATTTTAAAAAAAAATCCGGTTGTCAAAACCAAAAGGCGGGTTTTTGAGAAGTAAAAACTATTAAAAGATTGATATGTGTTTATGTTCAATTTAATTGTAAAATTACTTCAAATGACCAATATTAGATTAAATTACAAAAAAAATAATCTAATTATACTTAAAAACCATTCAAATGTATAATTTAACACTATAAATTATTTTTATTAAAAAAGATGTTTTCAATTAAAATTTAGTATTTTTCACTTTTCATCAAAATATGAAAGTTATCAGAAAAGCACCGAAAATTTATCCAAACTAAATTTTTATGTCCCAATTATAAAAAAGAAGTTTATTTTGTCAAATTTAATATATAAAAGTGTCAAATATTGGATTTAAAAAGGGTTCACCAATAAAAGGTGGAAAAATTGCAATTTTTGAAAAATACTTCTTTTATCTGAAAAATTGAATTTGTTTTAATATTGTATCTAAGAAACACATAATATAGATTTTATAATTATATGGAGTATATAAAATTAAAAATGTAGTTAATACTATTCATAACCATTTTTTGAACAGCTAATTTGGTAAGTCATGGTTCGCTCGAACTCGGTGTTGCGTGTAGCGCAAGCTATTGAATTACTTTAAAGAAAATAACTTACTATGAAATTTTGGGGTGATACAGCTATATAGTACACCCCCATCATATAATATGTAATAGACTTACCTGGTGCTATCTAGGCCACCCCTTCGTATAAGCTATAACGGGCTTACCTAGCACTATCTACGTCACCCCATCATATAAGCTGTAATGGGATTACTCGGTGCTATCTAGTCCACCCCATCGTAAAATCCATTTCCATGAACCACAACCTGAACAAATTACAAAGAGCATACATATCATCATAAAAACACATAAAAACAATTATTCTTTCATAATTTGACTAACCCAAGGAAAATAAATGGGTTTCATGTCAATATCTTTAAAACATGATTAGCCAGTGGAAAAGAAATGGGTTTCATAACAATCTATTTGAAACACTTTTTACTCATATAAAAGAAATGGGTTCCCTGAAAATCATTTCATAAAAACAAAAATCATTCAGAGAAAGAATATAAATAGTATCCTTGGATCATATCCCTAGTAAAGCATAAACTATATAAAAGTATGTCATCTTATATAGAGAAGGATTTTTAAATATCACTTGGATAATTTCTTAAGATAAATAAGATTTCTTTAAAATCATTTTTTAAGAAATAATACATTTTCAAAATCCTCTTCTTTGAAAACAACTTTGAAAATTTATAATGTAAGCTTTAAAAATAATTTAATACATTTCCTGATTAAAATAACATTTCCACTTTGAAAAATGATTTTTAAAACATAATATATTTTGAAAAATATTTTTATTTAAAAATAAACTTAAAAACTTATAAAGTAATCTGGAAAAAAATTTGAAAAAAAAATCTTTGAAAATATACTTGAAAACTTATAAAGAAAGCTTGAAAATATCTTGAAAGCATTTTCATTTATAATATATTTTAAAATTTATAAAGGAAGCTTGAAAACATTTTTAAAACATAAACAATTTTATAATATTTTTCCTTTAAATTCTATTAAAATATCTTTTTAAAAAATGAAATCTTTATTAGGAAACATGGTTTTTGAATAAAGTGGATTTCTGACTGAAGAGATAAATAAATTTGAATTTTCTTAAAAACACTTTCTTAAATATCTTAAGTAAAAAAGATAGGAAAAATGGTATTATTACTTAAATATATAATTAATAACTAGAATAGAATAAAATTCATGATATTTCTTGAGATATGGATCATAATATTTCATCAGTGGAATCATAAAACAATCTTGATAAACAATGAGATTGTAGCAATAAACTATTACCACTTTGGAAACTTTGAATCATAATACCCATGAAAGAAAAACATTACATAAAGCCTAAAATATCATTAAAATAATTATATTCATGATATAACATGTAAAATGGAAGTACATACACCTTGTAAAAGAATATAGGTGCATAATAAAACATGTGTCTCAAAGAAGGAAAATTGAGACAAAATTGCCTTACTGATTTAGAAACTTTTGAACTGTAAAAATCTATGAAATGAAGATCATAAAATGGATATGTAAATAACCATAAATTTAAGGATTATGATCATAGATTATATTAAAGGGTATTATATACACCTCACAAAAGAAATGAGTGGTGAATAACGCATAAGTCTCGTAGAAATAAAAGTGAAACTAGAAATCCTATTACTACTTGAGTGACTTTTGAAACATGAAAGAATAGCATCAATTGAAACCTTAAATATCATTAAATAAATTAAATTAATGATATAAAATGTAATAGATCAGTATTTATTCACATAAAATAAACAAGTGGTGAATATGACATGTATCTCATAGATATAAAAAATGAGATGAAATTACCTTATCTTAAGTATCGACCTTCTTCGTACACGTTCAAACCTCATGAATAATAAATATAAGTTTATTATAAAACTACCAAATAACAATATTTTTATATTTCATTCCATATATTAATTTATTATGACTTTCTATTACCCTTTTATTAATAGTTTCATGTTAAAGTTGTGTTTTGGGTCATAACCGCTTTGTTTTTTTTTTTTGTATATGTTTTGACTTGTTATTTTTGATCCTCTTACTTATATCTTGATTTAATTATTTACATAATGTAAGAAATTATGTAAATATCATATATATTTATAATATAAGTTTTTATAATAATCTATAAAATATAGAAATATGAATGGAATACACCGTTCATGGAGACGGTAGGTTGTACGTGCGCATGAACGTTGTTTCTGTTTTCTTGTCGTATTGAAAGAAAAAATGTAAATGACATATATGTTTATATATATATATATATTATCAGTATAGTCACATTATTATTTCATAAATATCAAATATTTTTATTAAACCAATCCTTAATACATTCCATGTAAAGTGTGAACAAATCACATCACTTTGAGGAGGCAGTAGTCCACACGTCCACAAACGAAGTTATCGTATTCCAATAAAATGAAAAGAATGAAGGTATGTGTTATATAATAATTACAGAAGAATAAATACATCATAAATATCATATATATCATATAAAAACAATATTTTAATCATTATTACCAACCCTTAAATGTGGTAATGGAAGAATGAACGACATCGATTCGCAAGACGATAGTCGTCCATACACACGAACGATGATTGCATATCACGTTTGACGGAGGTGTGTATAGGTGTAGGTAAAACCCTTAACATAAAAATATCTTAGTATATTTAGGATACTTAGGTTACTATATAAGTGTGTAATATGATGAATTTAATGGGTGGATAAAGAAATAAAACAAAAGTGCTTATTGAAGGATAATACCTCTTTTTTGGGTAATTCCTTTTGGTTTGCACCAAAGGACTAACTTGGTTTGTTTTATTCAAAAATTTATGATTATATTATGATAGGAGGGTATTTTTTAGCTTATTTGGGTAGGTTTTTGACTATCCAATGGGCTTTATAGGTATAAATAAGTGAGGCGGTGAGTGCCCGTTTATAGTGGGGGAGAAGTGGAATTCTTGTAAATATAAAATGGTAAACACTATTGAGAGGTCTCCCTTACACCATGAACCTCCAATAATAGTCTATTTTCCATAAAATGTAATATATGGTCTAAATATGGACATAAAAATGGATTTTTAACATTTTTTTAGGTTTTTTGGCCTCTTAAGTTAAATTTTAACCACTAAGTAAACTTGTTTTTACCTCAATCGCTATAATTAATTTTAATTACTTTCACTAAATATTTTTGTCAAAAAATAATTTGACCTTACTAGACATTATATATTATGCTTATTGGAAATATGGAATACATTTTTCCAAATTATAAACATAAAATTGGTATAAATTAATTTAAAATTAATCATGTAGACATGACGAAACAGCGGGTTTTTAAAGTTAAAATGTTCAAAAGTTTGAAATGTTTTTATATCCAATTTCAATGTTAAATTTATTAAAATGGTATAAATTTTATTAATAGATATATTATTTATATAAATATACTTTAAAACTAATTTAAAATATAATTTAACTATATAAATAAATTAGACAAAAATAACATTTTCAATTAAAATTCAGTTTTTTTCACTATTTATCAAACAATGAACCTTCTCCAAAAAATTACCAAAAAATTACCTAAACTAAAATTTTATATTAAACTTTAAAAAATAAAGTTTATTTTTCAAAATAAAATTTATAAAATTTTCAAAAAAATATATTTAAAATAGGTTTTCTATTAAAAGGCGATAAAATTACCTTTTAGAAATAAAAAAATATATCTTTATACATAAAATTGGATTTATTCTAATCTCTTTTATAAAAAACACATAATATGAACATTAAATAGTCGGATGAATATAATATATATATATATATATCATTAAAATCATTTATCAAAAGTATTTTAATTAATTTATTAAGGTAAAATGTGTTTGATTGGATAAACATAGTTTTCCAATAAAAGATTTCCTATATTTTCAAAGGGGTTTTATTTTCATTTCTAGTTAATTTTTCACCAAATAATTATTATTTATACATATTTAAACAATATTTTTATAACTTAATAAATCTTATTCATAATATTTATTCCAATGGCTAGGTTACAACTATAGTAATATTTTAATAATAATATTAATTGTACATTGTAGTTTGGTAAAACTAGATCTTGCATGTAACACAAGCTATCGAAGGAACTCGGAATTGTGTATAACACAAGCCAAACATAGTTTTGTGTGCACTGAAATATAATATATTTTTTGCATGTAGTGCAATATTAACTTGATTTTGTGTTCCACATTAACCAAACTTAGTAAGTTCATATAACACAAGCTATATTAAGTGTTGTGTGAAATGAAAAATATCAAAAAGTTTAAATTAATTTGAAAAAAAAAGATTTCACAAAATCTTGGAGTGTTACATCCTTTCTCACTCTATGATGTGGGAGGATAAATAATATCTTAATTATCAATGAATGAATAGAAATTTGAATAATAGAACTTCTTTTCTTATATAGTAGACGTCCAAAATACCCAAAAAGAGTTCCCTAACCCCCTTATATCTGACACCCACTAAATAAGAAATAAATGACACATTATGAAGAAATAACTACATCATAAACATCATTTATATTTTATCACCTACTTATAACATATAATAGATGTATTACATGATAAAATTTAGTTATTAACTCAACTCATAATTCCCACAATATTAAACGAAGCTTGAATATTAAAATAATATTCAGTCGTATGATATTTTTCCATGTATACACTTAATACCTTGTGAATAATTTTAATAAAAAAAATTCAAATCAATTATTCTATACTTGAATAATGAATAATTTATTAATTCATAAGTTATCGATAATACTTGGACAACTGTCAAACCCCATGGTGGGTCCCACCATGCCCTATAAACCTATTCACCAGAATAGGACATACTCTTGAATACACTATTGTGTTTGATCCACTAGGCCCTTATATCGATATAAGTGAATAACTATTCACATACCAAGAGAGGATTATAGAATCCCATAAAGACCCCTAAAGATATAAGTAATATTCATATAAATGACAACCTTCCAATGAACACTAACTGTGTAATATAATCTCTTTGCCTCATAATCTCTCATAAAGCATGATGCACGCTTTGTCGCATCATACAATCTTACTTTATTTTTTATTGATCTTATTGAATAGACTTACCTTTGACTACTATGGACTTTTATGACTTACCTTGGACTACTATTGTCATGGATTTATAAAGGTACTACCAACTTGATCATCCAGGTTTGAGGTATCACTCCCTCAATTCAGAAATGAAAAATTTTATGTTGACAATTCAACCAATTCCATACCACCAAAGACGTCCCCAACACAAGATAATTTCCACGAATCCAGTGTTATGGTTTTTTCCTTGCATCAACGTACATGATCAAATGATACACATTGATAATGATCTCAAGTTAGGAGACCAATACACATGTTCGTAGATAGGAACAACCAATGACACCTGAAATATGTGGTGTTCCCATTGGTGGGTATTTCTTTAATATTTCAGACATGTAAATCATTAATATGTGAAAATTTGATTTTTTATAACTCATATTTACTATTGTATAGCAGTTTGTAGGGTGTCAAACCCACAGGGAAGGGATATTGTGATCAAGTAACCAAAATTCGAAATCAAAACTATTATAAATAGTGATTGAAATATTTTTTTTACTTTTAATTTTTCTAATTAAATAGGATCAACTAATGATGAAACAATTTATTTTTTCATAACTAGATGATGTAGGAAAAATGATCAAGCAGTTAGAATAAAAAACTGAGAAAGAAAATTTAGAAAGTTTCAATGAATAGTAGCTAAGGGAATTAAATATAACTAGTTTAAAATTTATTACTTCATTTATAGAAATTTTATAAAAATTAAATCCTCAAAAATTGATTAATTATTCCCCTTCGTGGTGAGATTAAACATATATAAGGATTATCCTTAAAGCTCACAGCTTCCTAAAATCATCCAATAATGAAGATAATTGAGAATTGTTAATAGAATAAATCTCGCCAATCGATTATATAGTTTTAAAATTGAAATGAGAGAAGTGAAAAACAATTTTTAAAATTAGAATCCACCTCGGTGACTGATTCTAATATTTGATTAAATAACACAATGAATTGGTAAAAATAAAACTAGTAGAATTAAATCTTCAAGAAAAAAATTATTAGAAAAAAATCATATCATTTTCAAGAATAAACAATTATAATTACAAACTAAAGAAAGAAACCATAATGGAGAAGACTTATCTCTCAAGAAATAGTCACAATTAGGGTTGCTACTTTGTCTCCTCACTCTCCTCTGAACAGTTCTGGTCATCGTCTCTGTTCTAGTCTCCCAATTCAAAAAATCTATCTGTCTCTATCATCTACCTCAGAACCTATCCTCTATTATTGATAGGTTTATCACCAACATATTTTAACTGACTTCACTATGTCACCACCAATTCTCCAAATATGTGTCGTAGTCTTGGTATTTTATTCACCTGCATGTGACATGAGATGAACCCCTTTAACAACTATGATATGGACACATTTTTTTTATTTTAGATATACCTAGATGCGTCTATGGATCAATTCTGCACAAAAAAGCATAAAATAATTAATAAATTTTTATCATAATAATTATAAAAAAATACAACTTTTATAATTATATATAATAATATTATCATTATTATAAATATTAACAAATTTATTTAAAAACATACTTATTAATAATATATACATATATGTACAAATAACTATTATTATTATAAGTATTATTAGTTATATATATTATATTATTATGTTTATTTATTTATATTTATTTTTTTTATATTATTATTTCTTCATTTTTTTTAATTCATTCTCTCTATTTTTTTATATTTTCTTTTAATTCGGTCTTCTTATCCCACATTGAGCATGGCTTCAGTGAGGTGGGTCTCGGTCGAGGGTGGTCTTTATTGGTGGTTGGCGACTCAGGGTTCCTTCTTTTCAACATCATATTTTGTTGACTGAACCTAAAAAATTTGGCCTTACATGCATTCGGATCACCATCTCCAGCTGAGAATGAAAGTTGGCTCAAAAATCAAAAATCTGGATTGGGTATCCCTTCATTTTGAATTCTCCTTAAAGGTTTAATGAGGTTGTTATATTCATCTAATACACTGAACTTCAACAAACATGATTTATCAATATCAACTTCAAGATGGAACTTCAAACACTAAGATTTGGCTCGGGTGACACAAATCCAGATCTGTAGTGGCATTGGAATGAATAGGAGTTAATCGGTGTGTTTACTCCTCATGGAATATTGGTTTTGGTGTAGGTGATGGAACTTTAAAGCATGGCGGTGAGGGATCAGTTTGGAACAGTCACGTCATCAGGTGGTCTTGATTCTGCAGCCTCGGTCTCTTCTTCAAGTGGATTTTTTTATGTGTTTTTGAATTTTTCATAAATGTTTCTAGGTTAAAAAAATTAAAAATATGTTATAAAGGTGATAGTAGGGATTATTTATTTCAGGTAAGCTGAAATTTGGCATCCCCACTGCCACCTTTCAGCAAAAATTGAAAAAAATTATTATTTTTGTGTATTTGAAATTTGTATTTTTATTTGGTTTAGTTTATATATATATATATATAACAAAAAAATCAACCAAATTTATCTAATATTTAATATGAAGAAGTAATTTCATTACAGTAGTATGGATTCTGACAGAAACCTTCACGTAGATCTCCCTTTAATAAGAGGGTTTTCCTTGGAAATCATTTTGTATTTCTGATATGGGATCCAGGTTCTCCCTTTCCTGTGCAGAGTAATCTGCATTTTCGATATGGAATTCAGAAATTTTTCAAGTACGTGGCATTGAAAGACTATAAAATATAAACTATAATACCAATATAAATTAAACTTAAAACAAGGATTAAACATATAATAAATAGTTGAAAATAAAAATATTTTTGTAACAAATGTTGATGAAAAATAATTTATAAGATTTCAAAGCCACCTACTTGAAACTTAAAAATGTTTCAAGTATGTGACTTTGAAATCCTATAAAATATAAACTATAAGACCAATATAAATGAAAAATAAATATGGATTAAAATTATAATAAATATTCAAAAATAAAAAGAATTTCATAAAAAATGTTGATGAAAAATAATTTATAAGCTTTCAAAACCACTAACTTGAAGCTTAAAAATGCTTCAAGTATGTGACTTTGAAAGCCTATAAAATATAAACTATAAGACCAATATAAATGAAAATTAAAACATGGATTAAAAATATAATAAATAGTTTTAAATAAAAAAATTCATAAAAAATGTTGATGAAAAATAATTTATAAGATTTCAAAACCACCCACTTGAAACTTAAAAATATTTCAAGTATGTGTATTTGAAAGTCTATAAAATATAAACTATAAGACAAATATAAATGAAACTTAAAACATGAATTAAACATATGATAAATAGTTAATAATTAATTATTTAATTATTAATATAATTATTAATTATATAATTATTAATTATATAAAATTTAATAAGTTAATTAGTAATATAATTACTAATTATTAATTATTAATTGTATAATTAATTATTAATAACATTATTAATTATAAAATATTTATTTAGTAACATAATTATTAATTATTTAATTAGTAATATAATTATTAATTACATACTAATTAATTAGTTAATTAGTAATATAATTATTAATTATATAATAATTAATTAGTTAATTATTAATATAATTATTAATTATATAATATTTAATTAGTTAATTAGTAATATAATTATTCATTATAATTATTCATTATAATTATTAATTATTAATTATTAATAATTAATTAATTAATTAGTAGTATAATTATTAATTATATAATAATTTGTAACGTCCCGATTCCGGAAGTCGCCCAGAGGTGCCTCATACCTGGTTGGTCACATGGCCTCAAGCACATTTCCCCAAATTCTAGAGGCTGCCGACTAGTAGTGAGGGCCTTGGGTGTGATAGTTGGGAAAACTATGCCCTCATTGGCAGAGTAACATAGCGGAAGTAAAATAGATAGCAATAGAAGAAGCAGTAAAACATGAAATAGGTAAATAGCAGAAGTAATAAAAAACTAGAGCACACACACACACACACACATATATATATATATATATATGATGCAAGATACAATTTTCTAAGAAAGCAGCCAAACAAGTCACAATGCTATAATATCATACTAAACCAAAGTTCAACAGGAAATAGAAAAAAAATCCACAGCATCGAAAGCCTTAGCTTGGTCCCATGCTCCCCAGCTCCGCAACAATCAAGTAACTGAAGTAGAAGGGCCCTTTCCTTCATCTATACATGCAGCAATATAATATTTTTGGGCCCAAAAGCATGACCCAAACAGAGTGTGATACTAAATCCTAGTAGGTAGCCACCCAAAGATTTGTGCCTAATAGTCATTGAATATATATGGCAGGCTATAATCATGATGAAGCAGTAAACAAGGAAGTAATCAAAAGTAAACAATCATACAATTTTAAATGCATTCAATTATCAGATATCAAGTAAGCAGCTAATCATAAGCAGGGAACCCTCTGGGAAGTACTCATAGCCTAACCCCTCTGGTCTAACCAAAACAAACACAATCAACCCTCTGGGAAGTACACACAGTCTAACCCCTCTCGTTCATCTTTAATACAGACTCTCTAAGGAAGCACTCACCATCAATTCCCCCTATAGTCTCGTATCGGTAACAAAAAGGCACTTTGGGGAAGAACTCAACGTCCAATTCTCCATGTGGCCCGCATCGAGGAACTACAAACACTCTAAGGAATCACTTGTGTCTATTCCTCATATGGTCTCGCATCGTAATAGTAAACAGATGCTCTGGAGAAGTCTTCAATGTCCATTATCCCTATGGTCTACTACACCAGGTTCTAACAGCCCTGTGTAATTCAATCGAGCACAACAATATATAACGTCCAAAGTATACCTCATGAACTACTTGGATAAACAGTATACAACATAACAATATGTCAAATAAATAATATTACTCCATCCTATCAGCACTAGGAATGGAAAGCAAGTAGCCTAACAGGCTAAGAAAGACCAAACGGTCATAAACAATACAAGCATGGGCAAGACATCCATAGCATAGCAATTAACACTATTCACATTCAATCGACCTATACTCAAGCATATAAATCATAGAAGGAAATAACAAGGTTAAATTTGTAAACATGCAATACCCCAAATGGGGTATTGGGCACTCTTGAACATATAACAAAAAGACTATCTACGAAAAGGTACAAACCACCTACCTCGGCATCGTGAGATTGATATATGTGAACCTCAGGCCTTGAATCAACCTATAACTCCATAGATCTAAAAAAACTTCTAAAAATTTCAATTGAGGATAACTTGAGAAAGAGGAGAAATCAGGAAATAAGTTTCAATAATAAGAGAGAACTCGACAATAAAATTCTAACGCAACCGACGAAGTTTGATTCGGAGAATGGATACTCAATCAGGGGGTCGACGAAGGATCGGTGTCGTACGAATTCTCTCGGTCAAAAAAGGTGTAGAAGAAGATACTTATGCTAATTAGACGTGACCCCGGTCCGTTTAATGAAAAAAACGTATACGGCGTGTACTTTAGAAGTACACGGTGTGTACTTTCCCTTACCAGCCCCAGTATAAGGTGGCCTTCAGGTCACCACACACGGTTGTGTTCTCTGCCATTACATGGCCAACACACGACTACGTGTGGTAAAAGAGTACATAGCATGTAATTCAAAAATTTCTAGAAACTCCTCTTTTACTCTAAAACACCAGAAAAGAGAAAAAAATACCTGAAAAGAAGATTTATCTTCTTACAAACTTCCTCCCTTAAATAAATTCGTCACCGAATTTCCCTAGCAAGGTGGCATAGAAGAAGAATCCTCAAAAAGCTTCAGCCACTATGATCGTACATCGGCCTCCCACTCCCAGGTCTCATCCTATACTCGCCCATGATTCCATAGCACTCGTACTAGAGGAACAGACCAGCCATAGAGAACTTTCATACTTCGATTAACAATCCGGATAGGATGCTCATCAAACAAGGCATTCACCTATAACTCAAACTCCTCAGGTTGAAAAACATGATACGGGTCTGATAACTAACATTGAAGCTAAGAAATGTGGAATAATTCATGCATATCCTGGTACCTCTAAGGTAAATTCAACCAATAGGCAACTGGTCCAACTCTCTCCAACACCTCAAACAGCCTGACGTACCTCGGTGAAAGCTTACCCTATCTCCAAATCGTCTTGTGTCCCAACCTCGGTGTGACACGTAGGAAAACCTAATCCCCAACCTTGAACTCCAAAGGTCATCTCCATAAATCAGCATAAGACTTCTGTCAAGACTATACAGTATCCATCCTCTTCCAAATAAACTCTATCTCCATTGTGGTCTCCTAGACAAGATGGGGTCCTAGTATAGCTGACTCTCCTGCCTCCAATGAGCATAAGGGTGATCGGCATGGCCTACTGTACAAAGCCTCATAAGGTGTCATCTGAATAGTTGCTTGAAAACTATTATTGTAGGAAAAATCCACAATAGGTATGTGCTTCTCCCATAAACCTCCAAAATCTAGGATGCATTCTCAAAGCATGTCCTCAAGCACATGAATCGTACGCTCATATTGGCCATCTATCTGGGGATGGTATGTCGTACTCAGAAGTACATGTGTACCCAAATCCTTTTGTAATCCATACCAGACCCAAGAAGTAAAATGGTTATCTCTTTTAGAAATAATGGATTGTGTAACTCCATGTAAACATACAATCTCTCAGATGTACAACCTTCCCAACTCATCAACATTGAAGGTGTCCTTGATCAGCAAGAAGTTAGAAACCTTCGTGAGTCTGTCAATGAAAAGTCACACTGCATCGTTCCCTCGATGTGACCTTTCTAAACCTGTCACTAAATCCATCATGACGTCATTCCACTTCCACTCAAGAATGGGTAACTGATGCAAAATCCCTACTGGTCGTTGATGCTTCGCCTTCACCTGCTGACAGGTGGAACACCTCATGACAAAACTAGCAACATCTCTCTTCATACCTGGCCACCAATACTAATGGTGTAGATCATAATACATCTTCCTGACACTAGTATGAACTACCCAAACTGAGGAATTAATGCCTCAAATAAACTCCTCATGCATGTCTGATGGCACCCATATGCACCCATGAAGACGCAAGATCTCATCCTCGCCTATGGTCCATCCAGGAATAGGGTCCTCTCCTGACACACTTTCCCATAGGACCAAGCCTCCTGAATATGATAGCTACCCCATTCACACTTGATCAAGTAGAGTCGAGGTAATAGCTACGGAAGAAATAAAAGTCTACCCCTTCCTGTTGTGCACCTCCAGATCTATCTCAGAGAACAGAGCCATAAGTTTACACTCACTACTGGCCTCCTAAACTGCTTGTATCTGAGTCCTCCTACTCAACGCATCAACCATAGTGTTTCCCTTCTCAGGCGTGTTGGAAAGATCAAAGTCAAAGGAATGAAGGTACTCATCCCACATTATCTGTCTCAAATTCAAATCACGTTGAGTGAAGATATACTTGAGACTCTTGTGGTTAGTGAAAATGACAAAATGCTCTCCCTGAAGATAATGTCTTCAATAGCGTAAAGCATGAAAAACTGCAGCTATCTCGAGATTGTGTGTCTGGTAGTTCCTCTCATGTGGCCTCAACTTTTGAGACTAGTATGAAACAACCCATTACCCTTGCATAAGCACTACTCCAAGTCTGATACCTGATGCATCATAGTAAATAGTATAGCTCTTTCCCATCTCTAGAAATACTAGTATCGGTGCTGAAGTCAACCTCCCTTTCAGCTCTTGAAAGGCTGACTCACAAGAATCTGACCACAAGAACCTTGCACCCTTCTTAGTCAGGCCCGTCAGTGGAGCTGCTAAGCATGAAAATTCTTGTATAAAACGTCTATAGTAACCATCCATCCCTAGAAAACTTCTTAACTCAAAGAAATTCTTCGGATGCTCCCAGGAAACTACTCCTCTCACTTTCTATGGGTCTACTAATACTCCTGTCTCTGAGATAACATGACCCAATAAGTGAATCTGGTCCATCCAAAAGTGGAATTTTGAGAGTTTATCATATAACTGATGCTCTCTCAGTGTACTCAAAACAATATCAAGGTCTGTGGTATGGTCGTGTCGAGTGTGATAGTACACCAAGATATCACCCACGAAGACTACCATGAAAGAATCCAAGTACGGATTGAACACTCAGTTCATTAGTTCCATGAAGATTACAGGCACATTTGTGAGACCGAACGGCATAACCACATACTGGTATAAACCATACCTGCTCCATAAGGCTGTAAGAGGTACATCGGATGGTATAACATGCAACTGATGATAAAAAGATCTCAATTTAATCTTCGAGAACACCCAGGCTCCTCAAAGTTGATCAAAGAGATCATCAATCCTCAGTAAGGGATATCAGTTCTTGACCATAAACTGGTTCAACTTCCGATAATCCACATAAATTTTGAGGGTACCATCCACCTTCTTCACAAACAGGACAGGAGAACCCCAAGGAGAAGTACTGGGTCGGATGAAACCCTTTTCCTGCAACTCCTCCAACTACTTCTTGAGCTCCTTCAACTCAGGTGTAGACATCCTATAAGGAGGAATAGACATTGGTGTCGCTCCTGGAACAAGCTCAACAGAAAAGTCCACCTCTCACTCAAGAGGAAAACCTGAAAAGTTCTCTCGAAAGACATCCCTAAAATGATCCACCACTAGAGGAAATTCCATATGTGAATTCCCCTGGTCATCCATATAAATACTAGAAAACTGGTTGTAACTCGTCCCAACCCATGATGCTCGGGTCCCACTCTGCTCGCCTGGACATCCCATTCTCCCTTATGAAGAAACGATCTGCCCTCTGGTGATGTGAAACTCACCCTACGGTGATAGCAATCGACAACTTCTTGGAAGGAAACTAACCAGTCCATTCTAAGAATGACATCATAGCCTATCATCTCTAAGACATAGTGGTCCCATAAGAAGTGACACCCACCAACCTCTAGAGGTAACTCCTTGCATTGTCATACACTATCCTTTTTTGTCCCCAATGGAGTGTTTAACATCAAGATATCATCATAATAAAATATACAGAGCCTAAGGCTCTCTGCAACAGCAACAGATATAAAGTTATGGGAAGAACCTGTATCAAAAAGAGCATAAGCTAAAGCTGAGGTAACTAGGATCGCACCTCGTATTGTTGAGGGTCCAAGATCTTTCTCCTATTGGGTCTTCTCCATCGCAAAATTATAACATGCACTGTGGCCCTGCGGCCCTACCTGACCACTCTGAGCCGATCCACTCCAGTCTGATGACTGATACATAGGCTCGCATAGTGTACAAACTCCTTGCAAATGAATCATTGTACATTTGAAACCATTTTCTTACCCTTGCAGTCACGTAATTTGTGCCCTTTTCCTCTACACTTATAACAAACTCTCATTCCTTTCAGGCAAGTTCCAGGGTGTTTCTTTCCACATTTATCACATGTGGGAAAATTCTTCTTTTCCCTCTTCCCTTTTCCATCTTTCTCTCTTCCATCCTTTTCTTCTCTTGCTTCCCTTCAAAGCCATAGGACTCAGTGAACTCTTTACTTATCTTATCAACACATGATATTATTTCTTCATATGATGATAATACATGCGAGACTATTTATCTTATAAATTCTAGCTCAAGACCATGAAATATATGATCCTTCTTTCTCTTTGTATCATGTGCATTGCTGGAGTTCTCATTCCTTCTACTGGGCTCCATTTCTAAACAATGGCATACACTAGATTAGTTTATGAATAACAATACCTAATCCCAAACTTGTAAAATACATAACATAAATTAAATAGTTTATGGATATAATCCATAATCATAAAAATGTCTCCTTTGAGGAAGTATATACTCATAAACCCTTAATAATGGTTTGTAAAGAAAATGAGAATTATCCTAAGCATATCCCCCGGGAGTGTCGTAACCAAGAGTGCAGTAAGGCCCGTTGTCGTGCACCAGTTCCCGTTTGAGTCTAGCTCAAAGCGGTGTTTTCGGGTTTTGCCCCTAGGTACATCAGTACCAGAGCCGCCTCTACCTGCTCGTATCCAGACAGGGATGTATTGCTCGAAAAATTCACAAAATCTCTACAATTCCAAAATTATAGGAAGTTCTTCTATACTAATTCTCAAAGTCCATCTTAAATCTATGTGCTCTAATCAGAGCTTATCTAAATCTAGCTTCCAAGGTTTGTACTAAACTTCCTCTGATACCAACTGTAACGCCCCGACCCCAGTTACCCAGAGTCGGTGCATTATTACATAACATTGGCATATTCACAAGAAAGGTCAAATCTCGAATGACCGATTGGTTTAGTAGCCTTGGAAGCACTAGATATATTCATAAAGTCTTACATTACATCATAAAAATGAAAACTACAACAACATATTTTCTTCATAGTCCACACTCATATCCCCATATACTATCCCTGCAGGTCATTCATAAATTACTTCTTCACATCCTGGGAAAAATAAAACATCGAAAAGGGGTGAGCTCAAATGCCCAGTAAGGATAACAATATAGAGGAAACTTTCATAATTAAGAATAAACATTTAAGGTAATGTATAACTAAAACAAAAAGGCTTTTAAACATTAACTTCAACATAGCATGGAAAAAATAAAATGAAATAATTCCATTTACTTATTCACATGGATATTCTACTAATCCAATAATCACATGCAATATAAATAACCACTTTCATAATGATGGAATGCATAATGTCAGACTATCATAACCACATAGCCAAGGCCTCGTTCCAAGACTACAAATAAGATTTTGTCAAGGCCTTGTGCCAAGACACTACTTTGTCTCATGAGACCTACCGATGCATCGAGGAGCTATAGTGGTCCCCACCCGTCACTTACTAAGTCCAATGCATTCCCATATGAAAAGGTTTAAACATAACATAAACATTCGTATTAAAACTAGCATACGAAATGTCAATACTTTCTCCATAAACCATGAATGGTATAAAAATAACACATCCACGGTCAAACATATCACAAAACCATCAATACATTATGGAACTTTTGTATCATAATAAATAAACTTCATATAATCATAAAATCCATCAAAGGATGTTGACATAGATGAAATCAAAACTATTTGAGAGAAATATCTCCTTTTTTTTAAATCATTTAAAAGTCACACATTTATAAAGGAAGTAATTAAAAAGAGATTTTTGAATCAAAGTGTCCCATACCACTTTGAAACTTTTGAAAGGAATTAACATTTTAAAAACATTCATGTCCATATAAATAAATCCTTAAAAACCATTTTGAAGACATGGACATTAATTAAAAATATTTAGAAAGATAAATCTTTAAAAAATTTAAAATTCTGATTTTGATAAAGAGTACCTTTCCGAAATTCTTAGAATATTCATTTTGAAATAATTTAAAAGTCACATAATTATAAAATAAAACATTTAGTTTGAAAATATCCTTGTAATCTTGTAAGGTAAGCTTGAAAATTTTATAATGGCGGTAAATAGCCGCACCCGTCGTATATGTTAAAAAAACATTCTTACCTTAATTTTGTCGAAAAGGTTAAAAAGCACCTTGTTTGGAAAACGACGGAAAGAGTCCTTTATAAACCTCTTATAAAAAGTAAAAAAAGGGTATAAATGAATTTAACCCCTATTCTAGTAAATAGTAAAAATGTTTTGAAATTCATTTTTAAGAAACGTGGATGTGGATGATAAATAGATCCCAGTAGATAATTACGTATAAACAACCTCGGATAGTGAAGAGATTGTAAAATAAACCCTTACCTTGTACTTTTCCTTGGTTGGGGTAGGTTAACCTCTTGTATAATGGTGAAATAATTGTTATTAAATTATTCAATAATCATATACATTAATATGATATCATATATGATCTTTTAACATTGCTTTGTTAATAATATCTTAGAATTATCGTCGTTTCGGGTGTTAACTTACTCATTTTCTTTTATATGTTTTGTTACGTAAGCCATGGATAGGTTTTATATTATTCATATCCAGAATGATATCAAGTCCTTAAAAATAATTTTTAAATCAGCAAATGATAATTATATTTGAATGGATACGATGGAGAATGAATCTCATCGCGTTCGTGGAGACGGTAGTCCGTACGTTCGCACGAGCGACAATATCATTCTTTTGATATTAAAATAATATATAATTTGATAGTATATCATATATACAGAATAATTATCATGTTATATTTATTATTTAAATGAGTTACACATCATTATTATACCCATCCAAATAATAATATATTGAATAACAATTACACCACGACGTGGAGACGGTAAGTTGTACGTACGCATGTATGGTGACATGTTATTAAAAGAGTGGATAGAATACTGAATATGGTTGTACAATATTTATAATAACATCACAGTATATATAAGATACTGGATTTATTATTTTATAATGGTAATAATAAATAAAGAAGAAGTGGAAGAAGAAAGGAACTTGGAAAAGGGTGGTGAAATCATTACCTCTTCTTCGGGTTCTTCCTTTTGATTTGATCAAAAGGGATCCTTAGGTTGGCTTTATGATCAAACTAAGGCCTCTAGTTTGTAGTGAGGGAAGTTGGGAGTGTATTTGGTCAGATTTTGGCCGAACCAAAAGGATTTGAAGGTGTGATGAAATGAGAAGGAGGAGTTCCCTTTTATAAGAGGGGTGAGGGGCACCTTTGGAAAAGCTAGAAATAATAATTTATAATAAATTTATATTCGGTTTCTAATGGCTAAAAAGTTTATTATTTAAATGTTAAGGTGGGGATAGTTTGAAAACCACTCAACCAATAGAATTTATACAGGTTTGGGTCATTATATTAACCTTATCTTTATGTATTAACTCTAAGTTAATTAGTTTCACTTTTACAATGTCTCTTTGTATTTTTATATTATATGGTTAATAAACTTACCATATACATCCAAGCGACCTCCAAGTGGTCCATTAATGATACACCTATCATGATATAAGTCTCTTGGCCGAACCTTATATTTTTAGGAATTTAATATCAATTAATAATATAATATTGTTTTTAAAAACTCTTTTGTGTCAATTTTGACACTATTCAATAGTTGATTTTTGTGAAACTCATAACAGAATTATTACTTAGAAAAAATTTAATTAAATCATTCCTAACATGTCATATTAACTTAGAAAATTATTTTAATGCATAAAAAGTCTCAAATTATATTTATTTGTGTATTTATAACATCAATTATTTTAATTTTTCACTATTATGGTAATTACTGCATCATCATTGTGTAACAAATAAATTAAATTATTTAATGTCTAAAAATTATAAATATTATATAATTATGTAGGAAATATTTTTATATTTATAATTAATATTTATAGTCTAAAATATAACATATATAACCCTATGTAAAAATTGTTTTTCTAAAAGATATATGCTTATGTCATTTTTGTACTTATTTTAACTTAATTAAAATTAAGTGTCCCTATCACCTACAAGTGGCTCCATGGGGTCCCAAAATCGACCCAAATATGCCTATGGTCGAACATGTATCAACCAATAAGTTTAGGACACGTTTTAGGGTAATTTATTATTATTATAATATTATTTTTTAACCCTTATTTACCGGATTTACCCTTAACCATGGTAAATAAAATATTTACCGCAGTAATTATTCAAAATGTCTAAAAATAAAAGTTACCTATTTACACAATTTGAACATCCTGATTCCAAATATGTAATCCATTTTTCCAAATTCAAAACATAGAAGTGGCAGAAATTAATTTAAAATTAATTCCCGTTGTTAAAACAAAAAGCGTGTTTTTAAGAGATAATAACTATCAAAAGATTGACACTTGTTTATATCTGGTTTAATTGTAAAATTATATCCAATGACCAACATTGTATTAAATGGTAAAAATATATTATAAATATACTTTAAAACCACTAAAATTCATAATTTATAAATATTAATTATTTTGATTAAAAAAGATGTTTTTAATTAAAATTTATTAATTTTCACTATTCATCAAAATATTAAAGTTATCCGAAAAGTTCCAAAATTTCACCCTAGGATGAATTCGATATTCCGAATCCAAAAATAAAGTCCATTTTGAAATATAAAATATATATAATTTCAAAAAGTAGGTATTACTATTCATAACGGCTAGTTTGATTGGTTGTGGTGTGTGTTAGAACTCGAAGTTGCGTACAACACACACTACTGTATTATTCAAAGGAAAGCATACCTTGGAAGCTTGGGATGTTTCATTTTATATTTTTGACATCCCCATTTAGTCAAAAAGTTTAAAATATTGTATTTAAAAAGGTTTCACTGTTAAAAGTTGATAAAAGTGCAATACTGAAAATGAATTTGTTCTTACATTATGTCTAAGAAACTCGTAATATGGATTCTAAAATTATAAGGATTATATAAAGTTTAAAATTTAGTTAATACTATTCATAACCTCTTTTGAACGGCTTGTTTAGTAAGTCATGGTGTGATTGAACTCAGTGTCGCGTGTAGTGAAAGTTATTGAATTATTTTGAAGAAATAACACACTATGAAATCTTGGGGTGTTACATTAACAAAGGATGAAACTTAGAAGTGTGAGAAGAGAACAAGATAAATAAAGCATTTAAGTTTTTCAAAAAATGGATACACGGTGTATATAATGACTACACAGCGTGTTCCCTTAAACCTTCACATGGGTGTGTACTTTTTCCAACCCAGGTCGTGTAACACTCCAAACACACGGCGTATTTTCCTAACACACAGTGTGTACTTGAATCCTATTTCCCTGCCTGGGTTCTTATACATAGCTAAGACACATGGTTCTCCTAGAACAAGACTACATAGCGTGTTAGTTCAAGACACGTCGTGTACCAGACAAACCTCATTGACCTGTGTTGTTAGTTACATGAACGGATACAAGGGTTACACTACACGACATGTTCAATCTTGACACGTCGTGTATAACATAAGATTTCACCCATCTGTTTCATTAGTCACACAGGTGGACACAAGGTCTACACAACACGGTATGTTCAATTAGTACACGGCATGTTCCCCCAAATATTTCTCAACCCCGTGTCTCTACCCACACAGTCAGTGACACGGTTAGATACTACATGAAGTGTACATATAGTACACGGCATGTACTCAATAAAAATAGTTCCTTCCCAAATAGAAGGATACATGGCGTGTATTCATTATTACACGCCATGTATTGTGGGTTCTTCTAGATAGTAAGACTCGAAAACTACTCCAGAACCCAGAAAAACACTAAAACAAACATTAAAGTGGAAAATTCCAATTCTTAAGGGCCCATACTCCCCGAGAATCAAATCTTGGCATCTTATACATGTTATATAAACATAACAGAGAAATGATCCACCAAATTCTAGTCCATGAGGGCCCATAACACCTCAATAACCAAATTTTAGCGTTCATTTAAACGAAACCTTACACAATTCAATACCCTATCAAAAGCAGGTATTCTATCAAGGCATATATCACAACATCATGCATATCCAGCACAACATATATCACAACAACACACAATCACTAATGAAACTTGAATGGCATGATAATAATGCATGACATGTGATCTCTAGCAAGTGCCTATAAGATTCATGAGATGGCGTACCCTCATCTCATCGGGTTGAAACAGAAATAGAACCTCAATAATATCAACAATAAGAGCACAAAACATGTTAATCACCCAATGGTGAAATCAAATCAACTGCAATAATTGAAAAAACCAGAAAAAAAAATTACAATAACGAGGTAGATTGGTTTTTCCCTGTACATGGGTTAGCTAATCCCGAGCACAGCTTATTACCAAGTACATATTCCTTCCAATCCCTGGCTATATGCTCTAAATAGTAATTCAAGAATAAATAATTCCTCTGATACCACTTTGTAATGTCCCGGTTCCAGAAGCCGCTCAGAGGTTCCCCGTACCTAGTTGGTCACATGGCCTCAAGTTCATTTCCCCGAACGCCAGAGGCTATCGACTAGAAGCAAGGTCCTTGGGTGTGATAGTGGGGAAACTATTCCCTCATTAGCAGAGTAACATAGTAGAAGTAAAATAGATATCAATATTGGAAGCAGTAAAACATTCAATAAGTAAACAACGGAAGTAATAAACAACTAGAGCACACACACACACACATATATAAATATATATAATGAAAGATACATATGTATAAGAAAGTAGCCAAAAAATTAACAATGTTCAAATACCATACTAAACCAAAGTTCAACAGGAAATAGAAAAAAAAACTCCACAGTATCGCAAGCCTCAGCTTGGTCCCATGCTCCCCATCTCCGTAGCAATCAAGTACCTGAAGTAGAAGGGTGATTTCCCTTATCTATACCTGCATCAATATAATCTATTTAGTTCCAAAAGCATGACTCAAATAGGGTGTGAGACTAAATCTCAGTAGGAAACCACCCAAATATTTGGGCCTAACAGTCAGTGAATATATATATGGCAGGCTATAATCATGATGAAGTAGTAAATAAGAAAGTACTCAAAAGTAAACAATCCTACAGTTTCAAACGCATTCAATTATCAGATATCAAGTAAGCAGATAATTATAAGCAGGGAACCCTCTGGGAAGTACTCATAGCCTAACCCCTCTAGTCCAACCAAAACAAACACAAGCAACCCACTGGGAAGTACACACAGTCTAACCCCTCTGGTTCAGCTTTTGCACATACTCTCTAAGGAAGACTGTAAATTCCCCCTATAGTCTTGTATCAGAAACAAAAAGGCACACTGGGGAAGCACTCAATGTCCAATTCCCCATTTGTCCTGCATCGAGGAACTATAGACACTTTTAAGAAGCACTTACGTCCATTCCCCATATGGTCTCGTATCGTAATAGTAAACAGACGCTCTGGAGAAGCCCTCAACATCCATTCTCCCTATGTTATACTACACCAGGTTCTCATGGCCCTGTGTAATTCAATCGAGCACAGAGATATAAAATGGCCAAATTATACCTCAAGAACTACATATCTAAACAGTCTATAGCATAACACCATGTTAGATAAATAATATTACTCCATCCTATCAGCACTAGGAATGGAAAGCAAGTAGCCCAACAGGATAAGCAAGACCAAATGGTCATAAACAATACAAGCATGGTAAAGACATCCATAGCATAGAAATTAACCCTATTCACATTCAATTAACCTCTACTCAAGCATATAAATCATAGCAGCAAATAACAGGGTTAAATTCGTTAACAGGCAATACCCCAAACGGGTTATTGGGAACTCTTGCACATATAACCCAAAGAATATCTATGGAAAGGCACAAACCACCAACCTTGGTATCGTGAGATCGATATACATGAACCTCAGGCCTTGAATTGACCTATAATTCCATATATATACAAAAGCATCTAAAACTTTCAACTGAGGATAACTTGAGAAAGAGGTGAAATTAGGAAATGAGGTTCAAGAAGAAGAGAGAAATCAAGAATGTAATTCCAACGCAACCAACGGAGTTTGATTTGGAGAACAGATGCTCGATTGGGGGCTCGGGGAAGGATTGGTATTGTACGAACACTCTCAGTCGAAGAAGGCAAAGAAGAAGAAGACACTTCTGCCAATTAGATGTGTCCCTGTTCTGTTTAATGAAAAAAAAAGTACACAGCGTGTACTTTAGAAGTACACGGTGTGTACTTAAGAAGCACACGGCATGTAATTTCCCTTACCGGCCCCCGTATAAGGCGGTCTCCAGGTCACCACACAAGGCTGTGTGCTCGGCCGTTACACATCCAGCACACGTCTACATGTGGAAAAAGAGTACACGGTGTGTGCATATAAGTACACGGCATGTACATCAAAAATTTCTAGAAACTCCTCTTTTTCTCAAAAACACCAGAAAAGAGAAAAACATACCTAAAAATAATATCCAGCATCTTACATAATTAATTAGTTAATTATTAATATAATTCTTAATTATATAATATTTAATTAGTTAATTAATAATATAATTATTAATTATAATTATTCATAATAATTATTAATTATTAATTAATAATAATTAATTAGTTAATAATTAAATAGTTAATTATTAATATAATTATTAATTATATAATAATTAATTATAAAAAATTTAAATATACAAAAATGGTAAAAAAATAGATTTTAGCTGAAAGGCAGCAGCACCGATGCCACCTTTCAAGAATTTTTTTTAAACATAACCATGACACATTTAAAAAAATTCAAAAACACATAAAAAACTATCTTCAAGTTTGCTAGTGTTCGGCCTCACCTAGGTTGATGACAACTTCCTTGGATGGCAGCTTGGGATGTAGTGGTGATAGAACAACATCAAATGGTGTATCGGTGGGTGAGAGTAGTGGTTGTGGCGGTAGATCGGGAATAGGGATGGTAGAATCTTATGGTAAAGGGATTGGTGGAATAATACCCTGGTGGTGGATATGTTGTGGTTGATGTGGCAGTAGATTGGGTTCAATGATAGATAGATAGGGGAGGTTGGCGGTTTCAAGCACCCATGGTGGTAATGGCAGCAAATGGGAATGGTAGGTCTATGGTGGCAGCGAGTGAGGTGGTATTGTGGGCAAGGAGAGAGCTCGGTGGTATATCAACATTGTGGAGAACGTGCCACCACCAAAGCCAGTGGTAGATTCCATACCCCAACGGTAGTAGACCCTGAAGGTGGATATGCCACTAATTGTAGCCACCAGTAGACACCCTAGCCGAATTACTACAAATTAAAAATTAAAAAAATATTTGATTAATTATTTAAATAATTCTCAAACTAAAAGTAGAGTTATGATAAATATTAAATCTACTAAATAATTAAATAAATTCAAATTCTAATTATTAAGAATTTAAAACTAATTATTAATTAAAATTATAAAATTAAAATACAAATATATTAGTATAAAGAAACAAGGGATTATAAATTAAATTAAATATTCATTATTTAAATAAAAATATAATGGTAAAATATTTAATTAAAAAAAATTCAATAATAAAAATAAAAACATAAAATTAATATTCTAAAACATAATTATAAATTACATATAAAGAAAAAATTATTCAAATAGAATTAATATTTAAAAGTTAAAATACAGAATTAAACATAAAAATGATAAATTAAATATTTTAACAAAAAAACTACTTAAGTATAATTAGTTAGAAAATAAATCACAATTAATTAATTAAATCAATAAAATATTAATTAAATTTTTTCGGGAAAATACTCAATTAAAGGCCACATCAAATTACCCCATACTTAACCATTTTTATCCTCAAGTAATTACTAATCAATTTCAATGGGTAATAATAAATCTCAAAATTGAATAATTGTAATTCCACAAATAATTGATTAAGGAAAAAATGATTTTCCCCAAAAATCCTTTAATGTAGAATGTATGCATTCTCTCTCAAAAGAAAGTGGTTTCAATGAAATATTTAATAGTTGTTTAAAAAATTTTACTTTTGAAAAAAATAAATTGAATTATAACCACATAAAGAAAAATTTAACTAAGACTTATAAACTTCTATATGCCTCTACGTAAGCAGACACACATAATTATCACTCAAATAATTATACACAACTAACCGGATGATTAGGCTCAATAATTACGTGGAGGAATAAATAATTTATTCAATGGTTTTAGAAAAAAAATAAAACAATGAGGGAAAGAATCTCAACTCAGATTAGGATTTTTGTTTCATAGATCATGTAAATGTGTGTCTTATAAGATTGATACAATAAAAAATATTCAATTCAATTATAGTTGTATAACATTTTCTTAAAATATTACCGTGAACAAATGATTTCAAGAGGGCGGGAAATTATTTTCTCAATTAAATTCATGGTGTAATTAATAATAACCTCTTCAAAATCACATCACAACTTTCAAAAATTAAGAAAAAAATAACTTACTAAAAGTGAAGATAAAAACATGAAAAACAACAAATTTTGAAAAAAAAATAAAGGGATTTTATGTGTACACATTAAAGAAAAGATTAATCCAAATTAAGAAGACCCTCTCCCCCACACTTAAAACCCAACATTTTCATCAATTTTGAATTCAAAGGTGGAAGAAAAACAGTTAAACTTTAAAAGTTAAAAATAAGTCTACAATTCAATAGTTTAATGGCATGTTAAAGGGTCACAAAACAATTCAAACAATAAGTTTTCCATAAAAATATTTTACAATAGATTAAAAAGGTTCACGTGTTATCTTTAAAGAACATACCTAATAATTTTTTAATAAAGTGTAAAAAGTATCATACTAAACATTGAGTACATAGTGAAGAGGGTTTCATCATGTTTGAAAATATGTTTCAATCGGATTTTAAATAGAATAGAAAATAGTATTCTAAACACCCAACTAAGATAAGCACATACACTTAAACACAAATAGCCAGGGGTACTACTCCCCCACACTTAGTTTCAAGCTATGAATAATTTTAAAAGCATTATAGTATAACTTCCAGAAATAGCATGATAGTAATAAAGTGAAGAAGAATAGAAAAGAATAAATTAAAATAAATCACATCCTGATTAAAGAAGCTTTTTTTCTTGTGTATAACCAAATTTAACTCTTCTATATTATCTTTGAGTTTGATTCATTGGTTTATTTTTCCACGGTTTCAATAAAAAAGAAAAAAATAACATAAGAATTCAATAGATTAAAATCATATGTAATGAAAAATTAGAGGTTTATTTTAAGAAAAAAAATTTCATTAAGGCTTTAGCATGCAGATTCTCCTTGAAAATTCAAAGTAAATTTGGGAACTCTTCTCTTCATTGGACACCAACAACCTTTGTAAAGAAAAATGCCTATGAGGGCCAAAAATTTAAAACCATTAGAAATAGAGAGCAACAAAAAAATCACAATAGTATTTTATTCTTAAGAAAACAAAAGGAGAACACATAGAAAGATCATGGGTTAACTCCCATGAAGCACTGAATTTAAATTCATTAGTTAGACTTTCTTAGAAATTAAACATAATCACCTGGTGGATGTTCTTTCTTATCCATGAATCACCACACATGTTTTTTCATTTTTTTTAACAAAGAATTAAAATTTGTGGGCACTTAGACTTCTAAAAATGCAATAAACACTTTTAATAGCTTCATAAATCCCTAAGAAAACCCATTTTATATTTAGTGACTACTCCAATATGTCTCCCATTAGATCAAATGATTCATCACACAAATCCACTTCCTTAGTGGTTTCAAGACATTTAGTCTCATGTGTAAAAGGAGAGACAACCTATAACTCTATCAAGAAACTTTTAAGGTCATCAACAAAAATGATTCATCAAAATAACTCTTGGAAGGTGCACTATCCACTTTTGGAATTAATTTATATTTGAAAATTTTAGAATTTATTGAAGGTACAATAGTGAACTATGTGCTTATAGAGGCATGACATTATATTCAAATCTCTCTAACTCATTTTCAATCACAAAAATATAAAAATCAGGGGTTTTATGAGTTGAGTTATGTATAACTGGTTCAAGAAGAGGTATTTTATGAGAAACATGTGTAGTTTTAAAATTATTAATAGAAAAGGGTTCCACTTCCAATCAAGTCACAATCCCATAAAGATATCAGCACCCAACACAATTAAGGATGACATAAAAGTATGGAAAATTTAATTTTTGTTCATCAAAAACTCATGTTTCACCATATTATAAATCTCTTTCAAAATTTCCCCATTATAAAATATAAAAAAATCACCAATTGATTCTAATAAATTTTATTTTCTTAAATCATATAATGTGTGCTCAACCACTCCTTCAAGTTAACTTTAAAAATGTTCAATCTCAAAAACAAAGTTTTTTGAGTATTTCAGTTCAGTTTTATGAGAAAATTTTATAGATACCCTATTCTTTATTACAAAAAATTTAAATATATAAATGAATATTTTTAGAGCAAGACACCAAGATGGCGCATGATTATCAGACCTGATGTGTCTGAAATTAATTTTATAAAAATAGTAAATATATTTTATATCATGCATGCACTATTTTTAAAAAATAATGGAATATATCTGAAAAAAATCTTAAAATGGAAATATAATACCATGGTTTAATCTAGAGTGCATGGTTTACCCTGGGCATAACCTAAAATTGGTCAGTATGGTACGTTCTGATAAAATAATATGATGGAATATGCGTTTAATTAAAATAAATGGTTTATTTATTTATTTTAAATTAAATGAACTAAATGATTAAACCTTTATAAGTATGTTGTTATGTAAAATTGTAGGGTTAGTTTCATAACCTAGGGACTATTGAGAGGAGGTTCCACCATTATTTATTGGAGGGTTGAGATCAGGTGATCGTCAACAATCAGATCAACGCGAATAGAGGTGTTGTGAATGAAACAGATCTTCCTCATTGTTGACAATTATGTTCTTCACCAACAAATGATCCAATATTTATTTAGGATTCTTAATTTTTGGTTTCTCCCTCGTGATTAAAATATTGAGCATGATCATATTTTTATTCTTTGATCTGGATTCAAATTCATCTTTTAAGTGATCCCAAGTATCAGATTAAATTGTTTATTCAATTGATTAATCTTGTTGTTCTGTATTTCTCACCCCAAGTTATCTCCAATCTAATTAGTTGGCCAATAATTATTATCCAGTTTTTTTTGCACCATTTTATTGTATTTTTTCCTTTTTTCATCGTTTTATTCCTTTTTGGACTATGATGCCACGATTCGATATTGTTAGATAGGTTTGAGTATGATCTAACCCTCAGATTTGTAAAAAATTCATGTTAAATGAATATATTGTTAAATCAAGGATGTAATAAGGATGAATTATGGGATGCGAGTGATTCCATCATGGATCAGGAATCCATCACAGCTACAGGAGATAGCTGGAGGCACAACAACGCATGCGGGCTTCATGCAAAAGAATCATAATCCAATTTTCGGCCACTGGAGTGCCAAAATCAATGGACGGAGGAGATTTCCATTGATTAGAAGCATTCAATAGGCATGATTTATATTGGAGGATCTGGATCTGGATAAACGCATAGGTATTCTATGGAACTATAAAAAACTTGACTACTCACCATGTAGTTTGAAGAATACATGGCGTTTAGTGACCCAATTGTGGTGGATAGGATTTTCGGGTGACTATATGTATCACACACTATGTGCGATCCCCACACACTATATAACTAGGTGCTAGTGACCCGACCTGTACTCTGGGAGTACATGGAAATAGGCACGGCTAGGTACACGTTGTGTATTGGCACATGTCCAATGTACATGGACACGGCCTGAATCACATGGACAAGAACCCATGTGGGAGAACACTCCATATATTATAGTACATGGGCATAGGTAGGATTACATTACATGGTTAAGAGAACATAGCTCAACCCCAAGTAGCTCAGATACACCATGTAGTACCCTCACATGTCATGCAGTACTATATGGAAAGGTAGTAAAGAGAGACCACATGTCATGTGGGGCCCTTACACGTCATGTACTTCCTTCTTGAGGTAACTTATACCTCTCATATATCCTTTGTTTGGAATCATATTTTGGATCGTGAGTAGACTCTCCAAAGTGTTTTTACACATAGAACATGATGGTGTCCTTCATAGTGTCTTTTGAGATATGATGTCTGATGTTCTGAGTACGATGCTTCTTTAGGTCACACTCGATGATGGAAGTGATTAGGAAGGATCATCAGTGAGTTAAAATGGAGATGGTACCTCCCATATCATATCTTTGTGTGGGTCCTCTATCCATAGAGATGGTACTCCCCTATCACACCAGGGAATAGGTTCTGTATACTCATTGATCATACAAATAAGGTACTCCCCTATTGTATTAGGTTGATAATCCTCTATCCCAGGATATAGTACTCCCATGTCGCACCAAGGCATGAGGCCTCCGTTCTCTTTGAACATACAGAGACGGTACCCCCCCCCCCCAATTGCACTAGGTCACAGGTTCTCTTTACACATGATAAAACTATAGAGGTGGTACTCCTTTATCACACTAGGTTGAGGGTCCTCTATCCATATAGATGGTGCTCCCATATTGTAACAGGTTGAGGGTCTTCCATACATCTTCCTTAGATAGACACGTGAGATATTCGGCATTATTGATGGAAGTTTTGGAGCTGTTAGAAGACTCATCATCCTGGGATGGGCTGTGAGATGGAGATCCCCTTTCTCTCTCATTTGGGTTTCTTTTATAAGAATATATATATATATATATATATATTATCTATGTATTAGTTTTTCTTCCTATCTTAATATGGGTTGAGTTGTCTTATTCTCTCATGTCACTTATTGCTCCCCCTCTGATTTTTGGGACATCCTACGGGATATGTATATACTCACCCCTGCATAGAATTTTCTATCACATGTTATGTTTTATGCAGATGAAGGAAAGTTCGGTGGTGATTTCAAATGAACATAGGGATACCTGAGTGCATTTTACCACATATGGTGGTTAGGGATTAGATATCGGAGTTAGGGTCTAATAACCCAAGATTGAAGTACATGAACATCACATTTATTTGGTATAATACTTAATACATTACACAAAGAGAAACCCAAACACCATGTTAGTTTAGTAAATTTGGAAACTTGGAACACATTCTTCTAACTTGGTAAAATAACTTCAATATCTCCCATAAACATCTTCCCTTTTAGTTTTCCTACCTAAAACTTGTCTTTATATCATGGGGAAAAGAAAAAATAAAAAATGGTGAGCTCAAATGCTCAGTAAGGGTGAACATTTAGAACATCATACAAAACATAAACATAATAATGTAAAAAATGAACATAAATTTTGAATATAAAAAATTCTGAGTCATGAAATAAATCTTGGTTGTATATAAGGGATAAATTATAAAGGAACATTAACCATGATAAAATAACATTGTCATAAAACATGAAATTATGGAAAACACATAAGCATATAAAACAATTTCCATATTATCCAACGGTCATTGATAAGACCATCATAACAGATAAATTCCAATACAGAACTAAGTTCACTCCTCATTCCAGCCATGTATTACCAAACTAGATATACTTGCTGTTTCAGCCCTGTAATACTGAACCAGATATACTTTCTATTTCAACCATGTATTACTGAACCAGATTTATTTTTCATTTCATCCTTGTCTATCTCATGAGATATAAATCTTTACCAAATTCATTGTATGGAGATATAGGTCCCACCCATCTCATAATTAAATCATTCTTACATGTTCCAAAAAACAAAATCATTCATCATGGCATAATCCAAGAAATAAATGGGATTCATAAATATCATTCCATCATAACATAATCCATATAAAATATAATTCCATCCCTAACACAATCAAATATTATTAATAATAGGGATAGAAACATAACCTTATTTTAAAAAGTGTAATCTTTGATGGAAAATAATTTTGATAAAACACTTGAAATTAATTCTTGAGGAAAATATCCTTTCTTCTTCCAAATTTTTTTCTTCTTTTAAAACACTTCACAATTTTTAAAGAAAATAATTTCTTTGAAAATAACCTTGAAAATTCGAAGGTAAGCTTCATGAAAATAAGGCATTATGAAAGCATAAAATTCCATCCATGCCATATAATTTAAAAAAAACATTTGACTCATACTTTTTCCGTAAAAGTAAAAAATTACCTCGTATGGAACACAAAAGAAATATTCCTTCCAAACCATGTAGTAAAAGTAAAAAATGACTTTAAAATACATAGGATAATATTAAACATTTTATGAAAACAATTTTTTAGAAAACAAGGACATGGATGATAAATATACCCCAGTAAATAAGTATGTATAAACAATCTTGAATAATAATGAGATTGCAAAATTATCCCTTACCAATTATAATCAGTCAAATCATATGCCTCATAAAATAAAGAAAATTATATGCATATGTAAATATCATAACCTTTATAATAAGAATCATAAAACATTCAGGGGAAGAATAAACACCACACAAAAGAAACAGGTGTTGTATAAAGCATATGTCCTATAGAAATAAAATTGAGACAAAATAATCCCTTACATTAGTTTTGTCATCCTTTGTGTGTATCTGAACCTCCTCTTCCTCAATATGCTTTCTCTAAATCTCATCTTAAAGGCACTATAATTGGTCTTTTGAGAAAACCAGAACCTCTATAATGTGACTAAGGAAGTTGAAAAGGTAAAAGGGTAGGGTATATCCAATATTTAAGGATCAAATTGAAGTGAGAAGGTGAGTTAGGAGGTTCCCTTTTATAATTGAGGTGAGGGGAACCCTTGGAAAATATTAAAAAATTAAATTAATATAAATTAATTTTTTAATTCAAAAGATTCCAAATTGAAATATGTCTAAGATAATATTATTATAGTTTTAAATCCTCTCATCCAATAATTTTAAAACATGTATTGATTTTATTTTAAATCTTATCTTTTACGGTTTACCCTTAATTGTTCTCTTTTAATTTTAATTATGGTAACAACATTTTAATTATTAAGGGGCAATTAATTTTACTTATATGGGGTAAATTTCCCATAATTGGAAAATAAATGAACTTTTAGACCTTATCAAAGTCACTTTGTGATTTTAAAACATTTTATAATTTTAAAAAAGATTAATAAATTTATATTTTTATAAAACATCAATTATGTCAATTTTACACTATTCACATCATTGAATTTAAATAAAATCCAAACAGAGAGATAACATATAAAAAAATAATTTAATAGTCTTATAAGATGTCATATTAATCTATAAAAATCTTGGATGACCTAAATTGTCTCATATAATATTTATTTTAATATTTATAATATCTTTTATTTGGAATTATCTTAATAAAATAATTGTTGTATCACAATTGTGTCAATGTTTATGGTAATTATTTAATCTCTAAAAATTTTAAATAAATTTACATGATGTAGATAATTTATTTATATTTCCGGAGACTATTTATTTTTGTAGTTTCATTAATTTTATCACTCCATTAAAATTATTATACTTATAAGAGATTAGAGCATGGCATGTTGTCACTTTTTTTTGTTTTAATAAAAATTATATCACTTTCATGGAAAAAATTCCATTAAACAAATAAATTTTGATCCTTAGGTGTTAAGTGTCTAATTTTATTCATCCAATAGGATTTTTTCAGTTTTTAGTGTAATTTTTGTGTCCTTATCATATTGTCTTTTACCATAATTTACTCGATTTACCATTAACCGTGGTAAATAAAAATTACCATAGTTTCTATTAATAATGTCCAAAAATAAAAGGGAACTATTTAAATAATTTGAAGATACTAATTATAAATATGGAATCCATTTTTCCAAATTAAAAACACATAATTATCATAAATTAATCAAAAATTAATCCTTTTTGTCAAAACGATAAAACAGGTTTTTAAAAGTAAAACCATCAAAAGATTGACATGCGTTTAAAAATAATTTTAATGTGAAATTACTTCCAATTACCAACCTTGCATTAAATAATAAAAACATAATTTAAATATAGTTTAAAACCTATTCAAAATATAATCTAACTATATAAATAAATTAGACAAAAAAGTGGTTTTAAATTAAACTTCAGTGTTTTTCACTATTCATTAAAATATAAATTTTATCATAAAAATACCAAAATTTCAACCAAAAGTAAATTTTTATGTCCCAATTCCATATAATAAGTTTATTTTTTCAAAAAAAAACTTATAAAGGTGTAAAAACTATATTTAAAATGGGTTCCCCATCAAAGGTAGTAAAACTGTATTTTTTTTTGAAAAATACTTCTTTTATCAGAAAATTTGAATTTTTTGATATATAATGTGTAGAAAAAATATATGATGAATTTTAAACATTAAATCAAATATTATATATATATATATATATATATTATTAATAAAATCCATAAATAGTGATTTTATTATTTTATAAACTCACTTAATTTCATTTAAATAGTTTTTCAGAAAAACATTTCCTTTTAATTAATTTTTTTTATTTTCATTTAAAAATAATTGTTCACAAAATAATTAACTAAATAAATTTGTAAAAAATATTTTCATAAATCAATTAATATTTTTCATTCCCACCATTTTAACAGCTAGGTTATAAGGCAACATAATAATATTTAGTTGTTCACTTATACTCAGTCTTGAGTGAAATGAATTATATCAAAAGAACTTGAACTTGTGTGTAATACAAGCCAAGAATATCATTGAATATACCTCAAGATAATTCGATGTTTCTTATTGTACAATCTTATCTTGGTGTATCGTACAACACAAGACATCAAATAAATTAAAAAACCATATCTCGTAAAAATCTTAGGGTGTTATATTCTACCCCCCTTAAAATAAATTTCGCTCTCAAAATTCATTGGGGTTATAAAAGGATTACTACTTAAAAGTTTCTTTCAGAGAAAATAACATTTAAAAAGGAAAACTAAAACTTAATTTTAAAAAATTAAATTTAGAAACATAACGGTTACCCAAAGTAACTCATCACTGGGATTCCAGATAGAAGAACATAGGTGGGAATAGAAAACATGGATATGGAAGATAAAAAATTAACCATCGAGTTCTGGTGGAGAGCGATGTAGAAAAAGCTTAGAAGAAAGTTAACAAATAGAAATCCATAAATCTACAATGATTTAAGGGACCATTTTATTCATTGGATAAGAAGGTACTAGGATATCATTTTTTGTTTTCAAGATCCTTTTCCTAAAGTTGAATAACATGAGAAAAATACTTACTTGATTTCAATTTAATTTTATTTTTGGTTGTGCCTTGAACAATTTCCACGTTATTTCCTATTCAAAGAAATGAAGTTGAATTTTTCATTCCTAAAGTGTTATTAGATCATGCGATCCATAATTGAATGATAGGTCATTCCATCTATATTTATCACAAAAAGGTTATCACAAGTTGTCAAACTTGTATAAGTCCATATATGGTGAGATAATACTTTATTCTAGAAAACTTCATCTAATGTTTAACATAAAATTTACAAAAAAATTATAACCTTACAATCCTTCTAAAAGATTAAAATCCAAAACTATAGAAAAAGGTTCACAAAATCAGCATAAAATTTATCCCATGTATATCATAATATATCTATGGTTGGTCACATTACAAAAATGTGAACACCTTCATCGTGTATTCTCTTGAGTAGCGGTAACAACCAGAAATTTTAGATATCCTTATTGAAAACATGAATTTTTCATTATTCCAAAACTTATTGGATATATTCCTTAAGTCCTAAAAAGTTTTATACTTCATCCATGATAGGATAACCCTCTTTTCAACAACTTTATAATTAGTTCCCAAGAAACTAGCATCATCCAATTTACTTATTCAAATCCAATATATCTTTATCCAAACATCATTATATTAACATAAGAGATATATTAAGGTTATCTTTCCCTTAATCATGTGTTCTCTAAGTATATAACCTTACCCTTAAATCACTTTTTTGGCTCTTTATAATTATTTAACATATCCTTTCCAATCCTTAATGAAAAACTTATACTGAAAACACTTATATATTTCATGATTCATATAACATAATCTTTTAATTATGAAACATATACACCTCAATCATCCAACTTTATTCTTAAACCATTACTCAGGATCCATCATCTTCATCTTTCCTAAAATATGAATCATGTATTAAGGTTTATCAACCTCAATCTTCTGTTTAATGTAAACAATACTGGAAGAACATCACATACCTTTCACATGTCGTTTACAATCTCTTTATCCCCATCCATCCAATCCTTTTTTTTAATTTTCTAAAAATCCACTTTAAGGAAAGTGGGAACCTCACATACTGATACTGAAACCAAAAACCACATGCTAACCACATTCCACCATGTCCAGAATTCAAAAAACCACGTAACTACCACGAAGTTCAAAATTCAAAATGGAAATCCCAAAACCATCAAATTCAAAAATTCAAAAACTGCCACTGTGAGATTCACAAGCTGCCACCATCTAAGATAGAACTGGATCATCCATCAGTCGATATACCCATCGGGTCTCCATCATCATCATCCATGTCAGTTGAGTCCCATCTCTATCCAACATCATCATGAAACCTACCGTCGACCTCACCAACCTCAGCATCGTCGATTTCGTCGTCCGAACACCATCCCAGTCATCGGGCACCACCGAAGCTGTCGAAAAACCCCAGCACAATGTCATCGGGAGCCAGAAATAGCCAAACCACCACCATAGAAAACACAAAATCCTCAAAATGGAACTTCCGTAAATAGAACCACCGACCACCACAGAAAAAACACCAAAAAAAGGAAAGAAAACTGAAGAAACTGAAACCATCCCATGAACATTTCATTGGAACAAGAGAAATAAAAACATCATCAAAGACAAAAACCAACTCAGAACGGGCTAAGAGCACCGTCGTCCGCAGCATCCCACCTCCCAAAACCTCTGAGAAACTGCTGGTCCCATTCCGACTCGGAGAGGAAAGTAGTTACTTGATGTCAGGTCAGAGATTTGAACAACCTAGGGCTCCTAGCAGTGGCATCGCGACGAGGCTGAAACCATCATCAAAAGATGTGAGAGATCCAAAAAAGTAAATCATGAAAAACCCACGGCTAATGCAAAACCACAGTGAATCCATCGCTCCAGATCTAACTTGGAGAGTTGCGGTGGAATGCATGGTCTGGGCAGGGTAGAAGCAGTTGGCGCCTTCAATAGTGACAACCTTCGTCGGAACCAACAGATTCACCCTGTGAGACGAACTCCAAGAAAAACTCACCGTAATGACCAATACTCACACCATATTCATGATTATTTTCATGATATTTCCACTTAGGAAATCAATATTTATAATTCCTATAATTTCATCATCTAAAACATTCAGTGGTTAATTATGTTCTATGTAGTGCTGGCTATTGACTAGGATCACAAAGAAAAGTGTGAGAAATACATATCAGATATTAGAAACAAATAAGTAAGTTAAATTACTTATAATATTTCAATCTACGATATATTTGGTTTAACCCCAGGTTAGTCATGATTATCACAAAAACCCTATGATTTTAACCTATAATTATACTTATCCTTAATACATCCCTATAAATATCCTTAGAAACATCTCTAGGGATCTCACTAAATTTTTTTCATCCTAATTTCCAAAGGTTGACTAAACCTTCAGTTTGATACCAACTCTAATTACCCAAGCTTGACATACATGGACATTACATTTCATTTTTGGAATACTAAATACATTACAAAAATAGAAGACCAAAGACCATGTTAGTTTAGTGTTTTTTGGAAACGTGGAACACATTCTTATAACTTGGTGAAAGATCTTCAACATCTCCCATAAAGATCTTCCCTTTTAGTTTTCTTACCTAAAACCTATCTTTATATCCTGGGGAAAAGAAAACATAAAAAAGGGTTATCTCAAATTCTCATTAATGGTGAACATATAGAACATCAAACAAAACATAAACATTATAATGTAAAAACATGAATATAAATTTTAATATCAAAACCTTCAGTCATGAAATAAATCTTGGCAGTACGTAAGGCATAAATCATAATGGAACATTAACCATGATAAAATAGCATTGGCATAAAACATGGAATTGTGGAAAACACATATGAATAGAAAATCATTTCCATGTTATCCAAGGATCAATGCCAAGACAATTATAGGGGAAAAATTTTATTACTAAACTGAGTTCACTCCTCATTCTAGCCCTATATTACTAAACCAGATATACTTGTCATTTCAACCTTGTATTACTGAACCGGATATACTTATTGTTTTATCCCTGCATTACTGAACCAGATTTACTTTTCATTTTAGCCTTGTCTATCTCATGAGATATAAATCTTTACCTAGTGCATTGGAGGGAGATATAGGTCCCACCCATCTCATAATAAAATTATTCTTACATGTTCCACAAAAACAAAATCATTCACTATAGAATAACCCAAGAAATAAAATGGGTTTTTTAAACATCATTCCATCATAACATAATCCATATAAAATATCATTCCATCATTAACACAATCAAATCGTAGTAATAATTGGGATAGAAACATAACCCTATTTAAATAGCATCATCTTAGATGGAAAAATAATTTTTATAAAACACTTGAAATTAATTCTTGAGGAAATATCATTTATTCTCCAAAAATGTTTTCTTTTCTTAAAACACCATACAATTTTAAAAGAAAGTATTTTATTTGAAAATAACATTGAAAAATTGTAAGTGAAGATTCATGGGAATAGGGTGTTATGAAATCGTAAAATTATATTCATTTTGTATAAGTTAAAAAAACATTATCCTCATACTTTTTTCGGAAAATTCAAAAAGGACCTCATATGGAAAATGAAAGAAAGATTACTTCCAAACCATGTAGTAAAGGAAAAAAATGACTTTAAACATCCATAGAAGAATTGTAAACATTTTTTGAAAACGTTTTTTAGAAATCTTTGTCATGGATGATAAATATACCTTGTTAAATAATTACATATAAACAATCTCAAATAATAATTAGATTGGGAAATTATCCCTTACCAATTATAATCAGTCGAATCATATGCCTCGTAAAATAAATAAAATTATATACATATGTAAATATCATAACATTAATAATAATAATCATAAAACAGTCATGAGAATAATAAACATCACACAAAATAAATAGGTTGTGTATAAATAAAATTACCCACAAAAAATAAAAGTGAGAAAAATAATCCATTACCTTAGGTCCTCTATCTTTTGTGTGTATATGAACCTCCTCTTCCTCGATGTGCTTCCTCTAAATATCCTCTTAAAGGAACTATATTTGGTATTTTGAGAATATCAGAACCTCTATAATGTGAATAAATAAGTTTTTAAGGGAAAAGTGTAGGGGGTAGCCTATATTGAAGGCTCAAATTGAAGTCAAGAGGTGAGGAAGGAGGAGTGATTTAATAATTGAGGTGAGGGTCACCCTTGGAAATTATTAAAATATTAAATTAATATAAATTAATTTCTTAATCTAAAAGATTCAAAATTGAAATATTTCTAAAATAAGATGAGTATAGTTTGAAATCCTCTCATCCAATAATTTTTAGACATGTATTGATTTTATTTTAAACCTTATCTTTTCAGTTTACCCTTAATTATTCTCTTTTAATTTTAATTATGGAAAAATATTTTAATTATTAAGAGGCTATTAATTTTACTTATATGGGATAAATTTCCTATAAGGAACTTTTCTACATTATCATATTCACTATGATCTAAAAATATTTTCAAGATTTAAAACAATTTAATAAATTTCTATTTTTATAAAACATCAATTTTGTCAATTTTATACTATTCATTTCATTGAATTTAAATAAAATAAAAACATAGATATAGCTTTAAACCAAAGACTTTAATAGTATTATAACATGTAATATTCACCTATAAAAATTGTGTATGACATAAATTATTTCATATAATATTTATTTTAATATTTATAATATCATTTATTTGATATTTCTCTTAATAAAATAGTTATTATATCACTGTTGTGTCAATATTTATGGTAATTATTTAATATTTTAAAATTGTAAATAAATTAACATGATGTATATAATTTCATTATATTTCTGGAGACTATTTATGTTCATAGTTTCATCAATTTTATCACAACATTAACATTATTATACTCATAGGAGATTAGAGGGTGACATGTTGTCACTTTCTTGTGTTTTAATAATAATTATGTAACTTTCATGTAAAAAATACCATTAAATGAATAAATTTTGATCCTTAGGTGTTAATGTTTGAATTTTATTCATCCAATAGGATTTTTTCATGTGTTAGGGTAATTTTTTTATCCTTATCAAATTGTTTGTTACCTTAATTTTCCCGATTTACTACTAACTGTGGTAAATAAAAATAATCGTAGTTACTATTCATCATGTACAAAAATAAAAGGGATCAATTTAAATAATTTTGACCTACTAATTACAAATATGGAATCCATTTTTCCAAATTCAAAACACAGAATTAATAGAAATTAATTAAAAATTAATCCTCGTTGTCAAAATGAGAAAACGGGTTTTTTAAAAGTAAAACCATCTAAAGATTGACATGCATTTATATGTAATTTCAATGTAAAATTACTTCAAATGACCTAAATTGTATTAAATTATAAAAACATAATCAAAATATACTTTAAAACTAATTTAAAAGATAACCTAACTATATAAATAAATTAGACAATAAGGCAGTTTTAAATTAAAATGCAGTATTTTTCACTATTCATTAAAATATGAATTTTATCAAAAAAATACCAAAATTTAAACCAAAATAAATTTTGATGTCCCAGTTCTATATAATAAGTTTATTTTTTCAAAAAATAAGTTATAAAAGTGTAAAAAAAATAGATTTAAAATGGGTTCTCCATCAAAAGGTGATAAAACTATATTTTTTTGAAAAATATTTCTTTTATCCAAAAAAATAAATTTTTTCATATATCATGTGTATAAAACATATATGACGAATTTTAAACATTAAATTGAATATATTACGTATATATTTTATTAATAAAACCCATAAATAGTTTTTTTATTATTTTATAAACTCACTTATTTTCATTTAAATAGTTTTTCAGAAGAAAAAAATCCTTTTAATTAAAAAAATATTTATTTACTTATAAATAATTGTTCAAAAAAGAATTAATTAAATAAATTTTTAAACAATATTTTCATAAATCAATTAATATTTTTCATTCCCACCATTTTAACAACTAGGTTATAAGGTAACATAATAATATTTAGTTGTTCACTTATACTCGGTCTTGTGTGAAATGAATTATATCAAAAGAACTTGAACTTGTATGTAACACAAGCCAAGAATAGCATTGTGTATACTTCAATCTAAGCCGATGTTGTGTATTGTTCAAGCTTAACTTGGTATAGTGTACAACACAAGACATCAAAGAAATTAAAAAAACTATGTCTCATAAAAATATTGGGGTGTTACATAGGATCTCTCAACATTTACCTTCTAGTTATTGTTAGGTTGGGACATTTTTCTGGTTGGTCATGTATTTTTTCCCCTTTATTTTTCAAGTTACATTTTCATACTCTTTTATATTCCTTAGAGTTTGTTACATGCATGGTAATTACTCTAGATATTAATAACTTTTCTTTTATTCCTATGCACTTTTACATGGATATGGTTGGGTGCATGTGTACAGATACATTGTTCAAAGGCCTCCCAAATTAGTTATACCTTTCGGTTCTTTTTGCAAGCCCCTGGCCTATGGCGGCAATCCTGGGGTAGTTGTGGCTCATCTCTCTACTGATCAGGTGGGCCCTAGTGGTTTAGGTCATGACACATTGATATCATGGGTGGTTTATTCCTTAGGATGGAGTTTGGAGTTTCCCCCTTATGAGGATTTGGTTGGGAGTTAGAGAAATTACATCAAAGTGTCTCAAGTATGGATTTCATGATGGGAAACTCAGTTTTGGTACGACGACCAATGTATCCATACACTAGGACTCTGACCACCTACTTTTTGACTCGGAATAGTGATACAATTTTTGCAGATAATATTGGTATATGAATCATAGAGGATTGAGTCTTTTGACTACCGTTATTAAGTCATCTCCCCATATATATATGCTCATCTGATCGTGGTACATTTTGATTAGATTTTAGGATGCCTCTGTGAAGGAATTCAACTAGGTTATTAATTCTAGATTTTGAAAATGATCTGATGAGTGATGAGGCTTCAGTTCATGGGCCATCACGTGAGATCTTTTCTCCATGTAGGTAGACAGCATCACCCCTACCTATTGAGCATCATATTATACCATCATAGTAGGATTAGGATGTTCATATGCTTAGAATGTTCCATGAGATCCAACACCTAAGGTCGTTGAGGTTCTACAGTGATCCAGATCCCCAGGCAGTAGAGGATTGGCTAGATTCATCGATATGGGTTTTCAAGCTTATCTAGACCCCAACTGATTAGGTGGTTTCACTAGCATCCAGTCTCTTACATGGAGCATCTTGGTGCTGGTGGAGTCTAGTCGTATAGATGCATGATGATTCGACACTCTCAAGGTCCAAATTTTGGTAGCTTTTTCTTGAGGAGTATTTCCACTCATTCTTGTGCTCAGTTAGAATTTAGGATCTTCTAAATATACAACAGGGATGGGCGATAGATTTTTAGTATTACGAGGGGTTTACTAACCTTACATGGTACTCCCATGACATGATTCAGGGTGTTTACTTCTGGATGTGAAATTTTGAGCAGGGTATAAGTAGATACATTCATGATAGTGTGGTACCCATGTGCCTTCCCACATATAATGTAGTTTAAAAGTGGGTGTTAGTGATGGATAGATTCTTATATGAGGGGTTCCATGTAGCTGAAGTTTTCAGTAGGCATCATAGGGCTGAGTCTTCTATAGCGACTGATAAATAACAGGAGTCAAGGAACAAGAGGAGTACCCAAGCTCGGACTTAGGCACTTGGTCATGCAGATCAGGAAAAGCACATAGGACTAGATAATCCCACATAGGGGGATGTTATGAATGTGACAGGTAAGTTCACATATCACATGATTTCATAACCTGGTGTGTTGAGGAGGGGAGACAGATAGCGGATGGAATTCCATGTAAAAGGTATCATCATGACCATGGTTCTCTCAGGAATGGCTAGGGTAAGACCTGGGGAGGTGGATCTGGCAGAGGAATAGGTGTTTCTTCTACAGGAGGAGTTACAATTGGTGGAAAATGTTATTATTTATATCTATCACCATTAATAGGTATCCCATGTCAGGCTTAGGGAGCTAGCGGTCGGGGTCGTGGGAAATTATAGGCTATGCAGGCATATGACCTGACAGCTCATGAGAATATTAGAGGTATGATATTTTTTTATTATAGTCTTTCTTCAATACTAGTATACACAGGGGTAATTCATTACTTCATCTCTTTATTCATGGTGTAAGATATGGAGCTCCCAGTTGATACTTTATCCTAGCAACTTTTCCTTAAGGTTCTTACGAGGAACACTTCTTCGATATCTTTTATCTATTGGAAGTGTGAGATATCACTTGGGGAGAGAGTTTCTCATGGGACCTCAAGGTCATCATAATGAGACCTTATGAAATCATCTTGGGTATTTACTATTTTTCCATAGTTTTATCTTAGATTGACTGTCACCACAGACGATTCAGATGCCTTCAGAAAGATGGTAATAGATTCTTCGTAGTGGATAAGAGGGATCTTGTGGTGGAGTAGGTGATTCTTTTGAGTAGTAAGTCGCAACCCATTACCCATCAGTTGGAAACTTTATCTCTTGTCACATTTTTATCTTCAAGCAACTAGATCCCTTCAGTCATGGAGGATTATATAGACATTTTTTCTAAGGATGTTTTGGGACTACCATTGAGACGGGAGATGAAGTTTTGCATCAACTTATACCTAAGACCACTCTAACATATTCTATGGCATATTGTATATCCCCTATAAAGCTAGGGTAGTTGTGGGTGTAGTTGGAAGACCTTTAAGGGAATAATTTTATCATACCCAGTGTGTCCCCCTGGACAGCTCTAGTTTTGTTTGTGAAAAAGACGAATGGAAACTTGTGGATTTGTGTGGATCATCATCTCCTGAATCTACCCTGATAAAGAAAAACTAACCCTTATTGAGGATTAAATACCTATTTCATCATTTGGTAGGTGATATATGTATAACATCTCAACTTAGTTTCCACTAAATCGGTTCCCCGAGTCAGATCGCCACATGACCTCAGGCGCGCATCCTCGTACGCCAAAGGCTAATGACTAGCAGTGTGGGTCTATAGAGATACTTTGGTAAGACTATACTCTATTATCAAAGTAAAACCACAAAATAAATAATACAAACAAATGTAATAACCAATAGAAACAATAAAATGGAAGCATATGGAAGGATCCCACAAGTAACCAAGTAACACATGCTATAAAAATATGATGAATACACTACATGCCAAACAGTCATACAAATAAAATCTAAAATACCAAAACCATAAAAAAATCCCAAAAAAGGTTTTGAGTCCCAACCCAGTCCTAAAATCCCTTAATCCAACCCATCATCTCAAACATATACCAACCACAAGGCTCATGTCCTGAACCTATACCTAAAAACAAGTAGCATCTGCTTGGGTACCCAAGTTCCATATCTACTGATGCAAGGTGTGAGTTCAACTCAATAGGCCACCAAAAATGGTTTATAAAGCAACATCAATTCTATAAAATAGTGTTTTAAAATAATAAAAATTTTAATAAATAAATAAGTAACAAGGGAAATATGTTTTATATTTAAGAATTTATTAATTATCCATTTAAGTACTTGAGGTTCATCATATCTTCACCATTGGAATCTACCATTTTATTTCACAAGGGAATTTATTTATCCATTAATTTCATCCAATGTACCACGAATCATCAGTCTTTGTATCCATACCATGTATCATAGATTTCAATGTTTTGAAATCAGTGATCTTTAGTCTAAGAATAGAACCAGGATCTGGTGCATCATGTCCAGCCATCCCAACCACTAGCTCACATGTCAAAAATCATGTAGTATCAGTCCATGAATCCAACTTATACTTAGAACACCATGTCTAACCATCCCAACCTTGATATGGAATTTAGTTAATATACCCTTAGGTTTAGGAGCATCGTTCATTCCCCCAAATAAATACAATGCACCAGGGCACCTAGAGCATCAGTCTAGCCCACCCAAAACCAAGGATTAGAGCATTAATTCAACATCCCAAACCATTATTCATATGTCAACAAACATGGATCATCAGTTCATGAATCCAATCTAGATTTGGAATGTCATGTCCAACCATCCCTAACCATTCCATCATCAAAAATTCCATCTTTATTACATCATTTATCAAATTTCAATATCATTAATCATTTACCAAGGACCCAAAATACCCTTAAAACCAAATGCATCATGATAAGACCCAACCCATTTTTCATAATTTCATTAAAACCCACATAAAACATTATTTTAGTCTTAAAAACCGCTTACTTCATTAAAACATTTCAAAACTACCCTTAATCAATTGTATTTCTCTTTAAAAATAAATAAATGGCCTCGGCCACCAATTCCCTTCAATTTATTAAAAGAAACCACCATGGAATTTCCACAAGTATAAACCACACACAAAAAATTAAAACACTATTTAAAATCTAAATAATAACCCCTATTTAAATACTTTGAGGTGAACACCGCCTTTCTAAACATTTACCCAATTTTAAAAACATCATTTCTATTCATGGAAATCCACAACCAGATTAAAATCCAAAACACATCATTTAAACCATTTACAAATTCTCTTATTCATTTCAAAAAAACTAGAATATAAACATTTCAATAATCCCTTTAACCATTCCCATATACCAATTAACATTTACAACCCATTCACTTTCATAATTACCCTATCTCAATGTTTACTAATAAAGGTTTCGGGCGCAGCGGAAGCATGGTTGGGTCGGCACCCAACTTTGATTTTTACCATGATCAATGATTATTTTGGGATCAATACGACGATGAACGCTAGTCTCCAAGGAATATAATCAAAGATTTAGATAAAGAAGGAAGAGGCTAGAAACCTTTAGAGAGGATCTTGCGCATCATGTTCATAATTAATTTAATTAATTTCATAAAGAAAATAATACCTGAATCTTTGGTATTTTCTTCATTGATGATATTGATCATCCAGAATGACCCTTCTGGATTATCTTGTTGTTATTCCAAGGATCCAAACTAGAATCCCTCTAGCAGTGATCCACACGTGCTTCGATGGCCTCCGATCGACACCGATCATTCTTTGGGTGCTAGCGTGGAGAAGCAAGTGTCTTATGTCAGTATTTCTTGATCACTTGTTCTTCATCCATGAAGAACATCTCTCATTCTTGAGAGGGGCGGAAAGAGGATTCGAGAGAGAAATTGTTTATCTCAACAATTCTCAATTCACCGGGTGTGCGGTTCAGTACATGGCACAATAGACGTATGTGTATATTTATTGACATGGGGCTTTAGTTACAATATTTAATTGTGTAACAGCAATTAAATACATTCATAACCTTAGAGAAAACCCATTATATTAATAATAATATTGCTTCATTATTTATGGTGCACCAACTTGCACAAAACGGAATTATAAATAAAATTCCACGTCACAAAATAATATAAGCGTTATTTTAATTTGTGCCAACTAGTTAAATAATTATTTATCTTCTTGCAAATAATTATTTTATTGTCGGACCAGCCTTGGTCCTCTAAAACTCCACTTCCATTTATTGAACACCCAAATAAATAGATAAATAAATTATTCTCTTAAATAAATATTTTATTTACAAACTAGTAAATAAATATTTATTAAATGTTCAATAAAATAAATAAATATATTTTACCCACAATCTGGAGAGTAAATATTTATTTAATTTATGAAATCATTTTAACTTGAATAAAATTTATTCCATTATCTTTATAATAATATTTATTAATTAAATTCAAATAGAATTTAATTGAGACCACCAGAAACACTTAGTGTGTGACCTTTTAGCTCACTACACCTCTATTCAAAGTGAAGATATATCCCGTTTATGACTTCATGTCATCTTGATCAGTCTGGAAACTAGCATCTACATATCCTCTTATGACTATTTTCTCATCTCCTCTATAAAACAAGAACATATCCTTAGTACACCTCAAATACTTTAGGATAGTATTGAATACCATCCAATTATGGTCACCTGGGTCAGCTTGATATCTTCCTACCACACTCAATGCGTAGGTGACATCCAACCTAGTACATATAATGGCATACATGACTAACCCAATTGCTGATGTGTATATATTCCTTACCATTATATTTCTTTCCTCATGTTTCTAAGGACACATTTTCTTGGAAAGATGAATTCCATGTGATGTTGGAAACAATACCCTCTTGGATTTTACCATACTAAATCTCTTCAGTATCTTATCAATTTATGTACTTTCACTTAGGCCCAACAATCTCTTGGATCTATCACAATGGATATTGATCCCAAGAATATATGATGCCTCGCCCAAGTCCTTCTTTGAGAAGCATTGATTTAATCATGCCTAGACTATAAGACTGATATCTCATTTCTAATAAGTAATATGTCATCAACATATATTATTAGGAAAATAATTACACTCCCACTAAACCGTTTGTAGATACAAGGCTCGCATTCATTATTGATAAAACCAAATTTTTTATGGCTTCATCAAAATGAATATTCCATGACTATGATGCTTTCTTTAATCCATAAATGTATTTCTGCAACTTTCATACATTATTGGCATATTTTGGAATCATAAACCCTTCAGGTTGTGTCATGTATACATCTTCCTAAAGGTTCTCATTAAGGAAGGATATTTTGACATCCATTTTCCAAATCATATAGTCATGTTAAGCAGAAATGGCTAATAGAATTATGATGGATTTCATCACTGTAACTGGTGAAAAGGTTTTTTTGTATTCAATTCATGGACATTGTTTGAACCCTTTTTCAACCAGTCATGCCTTATAGGTATTGACTTTTCCTTCCATGTCCAGTTTCTTCTTGAATACCCATTTGTAACCAAAAAACTTTACATCAACTAGAGGATCTACCAAAATCCAGAATTGGTTTTGGTACATTGAATCCATTTTAAAATTCATGGCTTCTTGCCACTTAGAAACATCTGTTCCACTTACTCCTTCCTTGTAGGTTATAGGATCATTATTATTAACTAATAATGAGTCGAAATCCTAGGTAACTAGAAAATTGTATTTTTTCAGTTCTCTAACCTCTCTTTTACTCCTACACAGATCTTGTGTCTCTGGAACAATTCTTTCTTCCATAGGTATTTGTTGAATCTATTCTTGTACCAACTCTTGTGTACCTTTTACCTCAACTTCATCGAAGTCTATCTCGCTCCCACTATCTCTTTTGGAGATGTTCTCCCTTTCAAGGAATATGGAATGTCTTTCCACTATAACCATTTTGGTTTAGGGGTTGTATAGGTAATATCCCCTTGTTTCCTTAGGGTATCCTATAAAGGTACACTTTGTTCCTCAAGGGGAAAGTTTGTTACCTAAAGAGGCCTTAACAAATGCATTGCTTCCCCACACTTGTAAATTTGATAATATGGCTTTATTTACACTTAAAAACTCATATGGAATACCATTTATTGATTTAGTTGGTACTTGGTTTAGTATGTGCATCGATTTTTGCAACGCATATCCCCAAAAGGATAATGGAATACTTGCATGACTCATTATTGATTTCACCATGTATAATAGGGTGTGGTTCCTCATTTCACTCACCCAATTCCACTAGGGAGTTTATGGAGGAGTGAGTTGGGATAGGATCCCAAACTACAGTAAGTAATAAATAAATTATTGATTAAGATATTCTCCACCTCATTCTGAGCAGAGTTTCTTAATCTTCTTACCAAGATGGTTTTCAACTTCATTCTTGTATTATTTGAACTTTTCAAAAGAATCTGACTTATACCTCATTAATTAGATATAACCATATCTACTAAAATCATCAGTAAAAGTTATGAAGTATGAGTACCCTCCCCTTGCTTGAATTGTAAATGGTCCACACACATCAGTATGAACCAATTCAAGAATTTATTTATCCCTTTCACCTTTCCCACTAAATGTGGCTTTGGTCATTTTTCCTTGTAAAATGCATGACATACGCCAAGTGGTTTTATTTCAAATTAATATAAATATCCATCTTGATGTAACTTTGTCAAGTGTTTCTCATTTACATAACCTAGTCATTGATGCCAAATTTTGGTGTGTTATGAGTCATGTGAAGTATCTTTGTTATTGATTTCCATTACTTGGTTTGTATAATCCAACACTTAAAGACCATTGTATAAATGTACCCTACCAAATCAAATTCTATCTTTGTAAAAGAAGCAACATTAATTTCCAAACATGAAAAAAAAATCATTTGTATCTAATCTGGATACAGAAATAATTTTTTTATTAATATATGGCACATAATAACAACCCTTTAATACCAAGATCATCCTAGTTGGCAACATGAGGTGGTAGTCTCTGACAGCTACAGTAGCAAGCCTGGCTCCGTTGGCTACTCATATATCTACCTCCCCTCAATAAATCTTCCTAAATCGACTTGGTTCTTGTATTTGGATACATATGTGAGCACCAAAATCTTTATCTAATACCCAATTTGTAGAAATAGATAGATTTCATTCGATAACAAATGCACTTGAACCTTCCCCTTGCTTCTTAGGCTGGGTGTAGTTCTTCTTCCAGTGGCCCTTCTTGCCACATGAAAAACAAACAGCCTCATGTTCCCTTGCCTCCCCTTTGATATTTCTTTTCTTGGAAGTCTGTGAAGAATCATTGAGATTAAATCTCTTCTCCTTCCCTTTCCTCTTATTCACCATAATAAAATAAGGTTTTTTACACTTTATATCTTTTTTCACTTAGATAATGAGGATAAGAAGATCAGATAGATACTTATCAATGTTGTTCATATTGAAATTGACAACAAATTTAGATAATCTCTGAGGGGGTGATGTGAAAATGAGATCGGTGCCCAGTTCTTTGGGGAGTTTAAACCCTAGAACCTCCAGGTGCTCAATGTAGCCAATGATCTTGACTATATGAGTCCCATCTAGGGAACCTTATCCAAGCTTACTCTAAAAGAGTGCCTTGGAGAACTCAAAACGTTCATGTCTTTATCTCTCTTAGAAAAGACCACAAAAGTGATTGATCATGCTATAATCATCCATGTTTTCATGAGACTTCATGAGATCACTAGACATTGATGATAGCATCAAACATTGAACGTCAACCATGTCATTCATATGTTTCCCATTGACCAGGAAATTCTAATCACTCGCCTCTTTGGAAAGTGAATCAGGTAATACTAGCTCCAGTATGTAAGACTTCCATTCATGGCATAGGATAACCTGAAGGTTTCTAAACCATTCCTGGAAGTTACTGCTGGTGAGGATGTTGTCTTTATTTAGAATTGATCATAGGGATAGTGTGGTTGACAAGCTTTTCATTTTTATTCTACAATTAAAAGAGCATATCATTAGTACTTTCTTGATTACATTTTATGAGAAATAATTTATTTTATTAATCCTCCCACTATTTTATCAAGTCGCAATGGCCCTCACTATTGAACTCGTAATGTCCAATTTCCATGACATTCAAGTGTTAAGGATCCATATTCCCCTTCGTATAACCCCAACAAGGGTTAGTCAAGCTATTAAAAGGTATTTAGATAGGCAGGTCTTTTCCAACTGTGGGCTTGCATCTCCTTGATCTGTTGAGTGGACTCCCCAATCCTAAAATCATGATTTTTTATTTCCTCAACTCTTACCTCCAATATTACACCAAGTATAGAAAGGGATACTGCTCTTTATGTAATATGGTTAAGTCAACCTGAAACCTTTTATAAGGTATTTCTGTATAAAAGTAAGTGTCCCAAAAAAGGTTAGTCAAACACATAGTTTTATTGATTTTTTCCCTTAATCAAGTAACGGAAGGCTTGGTCTGACTTAATATTTTATTTGAGGGATTTTTATCTCTTATATGTGAATTTATTATTATCATTATCACATGCTTTTTAATATTAAGTGGAACTTACTAAATTGATTAACCATGTCTTGATAATATTTATGCACAAGTCTGATTTATTTTAGTTCCATCTTGCATGCTTGTTTAATTAATTAATTATGTGATCGTGACAACACATATATAATGATAAACCATGAAACTAACATAAATAAAATAAATTAAAGGGCATGATAATGAGATTTTATAATGGTTACTTTATCTAGAAGTTGATAAACTAACCTAGACCTAGGGGAGAAACATCTTGGACCTTTTGGGTTTGTGTTTACAGCTTTCCACCTATCCACCTCTGTATCTCCTGGGATTGGTTTCATCTTGGATCCATCTTGAACCACCACCACTAGCTTGGGAGTTCCATCCATTACATATTCCTTTTTTAACTCACATGCAGGTGAGGGGTAAAAATGGGTTTTACATAAAAGAAACCTTGGGCACGCAGGCCCTACATATTAATGAGGAGAAGGCTCTCAGGACAACAAATTTAATTTAAATAAATTAATTAAAAGAAACCATCCACATACAAAGGTCTTGGTTTAGCTCATGATCATCCATATATGAAATGGTATTTATGTATAAATAAAACTATCATTCAATTCTTTAATCATTCTTGTTTAAGATAAATCACGCTCGAATCAATTAATTATCATATTTAATTAATCAATCCTTTTATCATAAACCCTTTTCTGAATTTCCTTGGGATTCTCATCCATTATAATTTTAAACAAATAAATTAATTTAAAATTATATTTGTACGTAACTTGTGCCTTGGAGGCAACCAGTGAATTCCTATTCATAACTATCCAATGAGTAGAAATGAACATTACGGAGATGTTAAATTAAACACATATATATAAAACACTTATCACATGTTGTGACTTAGCTTTACGCCCGCACAATGGTACATGTATCAAGGGTTTGTATAATATAATAATAAATTTTAATAAATATGTATAATTTGGACGAGTACATGTTGTGTAGTTCCAACTACACGGTGTGTACTAATTTTCACCATCCATCAGAAGTACACGCCCGGGGAAATGTCATGTGAGTGTACTTCTGAAATCTTCGGAGTACATTGCATGTCCAGTGGTCCACATGCTATGTTATTTCTCATTACATGGTCTCCAGCCAAAAAATACATTTATGGGGTACACGGTCCAATCCTATCCCAAAGGGACTACACATCATGTCCTGTGGGCCACAGGGCATGTAATCCAGAAACTGTGCTCCACCTATTCCTGGTCAACACACAGAGTCATTAAGACTTATACAAACTCCAATGAAATGGCTTGGTTTTGTGGACCAAACCCGTTGTATTGAACCTTAGCTACATGGCATATACTATGGAATACATGTCGCGTGTTCTAGTGTTGTATGGCTAGGAACCTTTGGCACCTACAGATGAGATTCTCTGTTTTATTTTAATCAAAATTAAAAGAAAATATCATTTCTATAAGGTGAACAAGAAACGAAAGAGGAGGAACAGATCTTGAGATTCAAATTTGTAGAACGATTAAATTGAATTAAAACAGCTAAATTATTAAATGCGTAAATAATCAACAAAATATTTAAATAATTATAAACTATGAATAACCCCTCTGATACCACTTGAAGGTTCTGGGTGCAACGGAAGCGTGGTTGGACTGGCACCAAACATTGATTTTTACCATGTTTAATGATTATTTTGGGATCAATATAATGATGAACACCAGTCTCCATGGAATAGAATCAAATATTTAGATAGAGAAGGAAGATAACTGAAACCTTTAGAGAGGATCTTGCACATCATGTTTATAATTAATTTTATAAAGAAAATAATACCTAGATATTCAGTATTTTCTTCATTGATGATGTTGATCATCCATAATGAACCTTCCAGATTATCTTGTTGTGCTTGCAGGGATCTAAAATAGAATTCCTCTAGCAATGATCTACACATGTTCTGATGGCCTCCGATCGACACCACTCATTCTTCGGGTGCTATCAAGGTGAAGCGAGTATCTTGTGTTAGTAGTTTTTAATTGTTTTTCTTTGGCCTTGAAGAATGTATCTCATTATTGAGAGGGGAGGGAAGAGGATTCGAGAGAGAAATTATTTAGCTCAACAATTCTCAATTCATCAGGTGTGTGGTTTAGTACATAGCATAACAGACATATGTGTCTATTTATTAACATGGGGCTTCAGTTACAATATTTAATTATGTAACAGTAATTAAATACATTCATAACCTTAGAGGAAACCCATGCTATTAATAATAATACAACTTCATTATTTATGATGTGATAACTTGCACGGAATAGAATTATAAATAAAATTCCACGTCCCAAAATAATATCAGTGTTATTTTAATTTGTGCCAACTAGTTAAATAATTATTTATCTTCTTTCAAATAATTATTTTAATACTGAACTAGCCTTGGTCCTCTCAAAATCCACTTCCATTTATTGAACACCCAAATAAATAAATAAATAAATAATTCTCTTAAATAAATATTTTATTTTCAAACTAGTAAATAAATATTCATTAAATGTTCAATAAAATAAATATATATATTTTACCCACAATCCGGTGAATAAATATTTATTTAATTTATAAAATCATTTTAACTTGAATAAAAATTATTCCATTGTCTTGAGAATAATATTTATTAATTAAATTCAAATATAATTTAACCAATACCATCAGAAACACTTAGTATGTAACTCTCTAGGATTCTTTCTCATTGGTATTAAGCAGGCTTTCTTAAAGTCCAAGAGTACTGTCAATAAACGGGTCAAGGAACCCAAGAGAAAGAACTTAAAGTCTCAAGAACAACATCCACACACAAAATATCATTGTACATTGTCACAATATCTCATCAATAAGGTTTCATGATAGTGTCATAAACTTTTATGCTTGATACGTCATTCTTTGACTACCTAAAATAAACTTGTCATTACACCATGTCCATGGAATTTCATGTGATGGTTCTACTTCAATCAAAGGGTCGAGATATCAACTTCCATAAATGGAAGGTAAAAATCCTTCCTTGACTTATCCATTAATAACATGCCACTCATGACGCACCCAACATTCCCTACTTCCCGCTAACTGTCTGCGTGACGGTTTGCGTCAGTAAATCAAAGAGTGTGATTCATGACACGTATTAATGATAATATTAAAGTCTAAGGATCATTACACATGCTTTCAGATAGAAATATCTGATGAAACCAAAACACACGGAATTCCTACTGGCTGGTATGTTCTCATAATCTCTTGTCTTGGAGACTACCAAGTGCAAACTTCATGAGAGAAAGTCTCGTCTGCTTACAAGTACTCACACCTGGCGGTCTGCATGCTATGTGTCCCATAATAGAATTTCATCCAACTGTAGAACTATATTTAAGAATATTGTTACATCATTTAAAGGTTCTCATCATAGACCTTATCAATACAACAAATACTCTAGGACATTATTACATAATAGTCATGTAGAACAATGAACAATATGTAATAAGTTGTTTAATATTTAAATACTTTAAATATCCATGTAATTAAAGTACAACCAGTTGGTTCTAGGACACTAACTCTTACAACCAATTCATTTCACCATTTTCAAGGGTTTTTTATACCCCATGGGTTTCCATAGTTCCGGCCTCAAATCATCAACTCACCCATTGGGGCCTATGAAGGGGTCGGCACCTCAATTATCCCTTTAACCATTCACACATATCAATTAACATTTACAACCCATTCACTTTCATAATTACCCTATATCAACTTTTACCAATTCATTTAACTTTTTTCAAGGGTTTGGCATACCCCATGGGTAGCCATAGGTCCGGCCTCAAATCATAAACTAACCTAATGGGGTCTATGAAGGGGTCCACAGCTCATATTAATTCCCAATTTAATTTCCTTAGACAAATACATAAAAATGCAGAAAGGTAGTGAATTATCATGAGCACATACACATATAACAGATCAAGACTATAGAAAAAAGATTAAAGACCACCTACCTCTTGATCATAGACAACCACTCACCCAAACACAACCCTTGATTCGAGCTAAAATAGCTTCGAACACCATAACAATGAACACCCTGAAAATTAAGGGTTTATAGATTCTAAAGGATAAGAAACAACACACTAATCCTCTTCTATAAAATGGAAGGAAATGGAGTCAAACACTACCTCGAGCTTCGATTAACACTAAAAAGCACTCCAAATTCCTAATAAATGAGGGAGAATTGACCATAGAGGAGGAAGGAGCTCCTAGTTCATCACCCTTGTTATAGGGGTCAAATGGGGGAGAAAATTGGGGGAGAAAGAAAAAATATTAGGTGTGAAAAAGGTTAAAAACTCCACTTTTAATCATGGGAATAGTTTGGCCACACTGCCTGATAAAATGTGTGCCAACTATGTGGTTCTCTTTATATAATAGGAAACTGAGCCGCATGATTTTCCTTTCCACCCACATAGTTTGAAAACCCATGTGGTGGTTGTTCATTTTCCACTATAAAAGGGTAATTCTAGCCGTATGATCTCCTGGGCCACCCTGTATGGTTTCCTTAACTATTGACACCTTCTACAAGCCACGTGGTTATGGCACACAATTTCTATTAACCATTCACCAACCATGCTCTTAGAAAATATTGGCCTATTTCCCAACTTTTCCATTCCCCAAACCCCTATGACACCCCTTAAGGATTGTCCTACTCCTGAGAAACATTCCATAAACCAAAAAATAAATTTGGGATTTACCTTATCTCAGGGTCGGGATCTTACAACCTCCCCACCTTATAACAACTCATCCTCGAGCTGTATTCCCCAGCATCACCAAGCCTCCAAGACAACTGGTCAGACCACCATGCCCACTTATAAACTTTAATCTATCGAGTTTCCTCTTAAACATGTACATGTCGTAGAAATAATTGAACCAAAGAAATAGTCATAACTCATTGAATTTCCCCATTGTGATCCACAACACGAACTTGATGCACCTTAAAGGGTGCATCAATCTCAACTCAACATCATCAACACCAACCATACAAATAGCCTAGTAAACTTGGAATCACCTGAAGGAATATGCTATTAACCAACCACATCCCCTAACCTATGTTGGCCCATAACTCAAGGATAAATGGACTCATTCCATATCCAAATGACCATAACACAACCCAAGCATAAACTTCATCTCAAAGCACACAACCGGTCAAAACCCAATCCAATGTCTGCTTACAAAACCGAAACACCAATATGAAATTAAATTGATCCCATCCAACCCATGACACCCATCATGTCATCAACTCACCAATTTCTCTCTATGGTACTCCCCAACATATTCTTTGGCTCACCACCCTAAACTTTTAGTGTTTGGAACTTCCACCATCGAAAAAGGATACTAGAACCTCAAACTAAATCATCTACAACATACACAATGCATTCCCCAACTCACCATGCCCAAACATATTCAAGAGAGCCAACCAACATTGATCTTTGTCGGTCTCCATTCCTACCATCGAAACCACCTATAATGGATACATGTCTATTATCCATATATCAAAAAAAACAACCTGGTTTTTCTTTAAAACCCATTTCCAATCCCAAAACACGGTTATCATTTCAAAACATAAACCAAAGGAAGTTTATAACTAATAAATTTTCATTCCTTTTACCTATCCAAGTTGATCCATTCCAGGCCAACTCATCATGAAAACACCTAACTTTACTTATTTTTACATCCCCACTTTACTTTTCCAAGATTCATTCATACATAAATATATTACAAGATCATCCAAACACACCTACCAAAGTCCATACCCGTCTCTCGATAAGATTGCAGCACCAAACCTCCATTTCCCACAAACCATAATCATTATCTACAAAATCCACTGACACTTCTCTAACACACAAACCCCAGATTACTTTTAGAATCACCAGAAGCCTGATACCAACACTCAGCCTAATCAACCACCACATCCAAGGCCCACCTAGCCTTCCTGAGAAATCTAAACATGTACCTTAGATATTTATCATTGGAATACCTATGGAACCAAATCCAACCCATGTTCTACCTCACATATATATAACTGATATACCTCTCTCCATCTTAGTAGTTTCATTGTCACTCTTTTCCTCAATAAATTCCGACCACAAAGATTCGTTCTCTAACACTACCAAACCCAGGGATCAGGTGTGAATATCCTACTCTCATCTGAGTGAAAAAACAAAACATCAACACTCATTCATCCCCAGATTCCGAGAACGAAACTTTTAGAATTTTATAACATGAAATACAATACATTAATCTCATTAGAATATAGATGTTGGTGCACCTCCCACCACCCATATTCACTTACACTAATCCACGAACAAAACTTCCAATAGGTTCTCCATCTGACCAAAAGACGGGCCTTTAAGTATCTTGGAATTTAAGTAATGATCTCTTATTATACTCATGAAGATTTCAATATATTGGGCATGATTGTATTTAGTACAAGAGTACACTAAGATGTCACTAATTATCACCACCAAAACTGGCTCATTAACGATTCCACATCTCACCATAGGGGAAATTTAACCCACTAACAAGTCCTATCCTCCCTCTCCCATAGATGACTCATCAAACCCATCCCTCAAAAATCAATTGGTATTGTCATCCAAAACTCACAATCGCTTCACAACTCTATAACAATAAGTCATGTGTCAATGTTTCCCATGGAAATACTACTGCCACACCACTCAAGCTCTTACAACATGTTCCTACCATCCTAACCCCACTAGAAAACCTAAGTATTTTTATTCTACTGCAACCATTTACTAAACCCATCTATAGACTCCGTGAGTCACATATCACTGAAAATAGGCCCAATTATAACTTAAATCACTAACCATGCCTCTTGGTCTATCAGCCTTATCAGACTCGAGTCATTCTCAAAGTTCCCTTACAACAATCCAACCTTTCACAGAAACAAGCCCAGACATGTTAACACCCCTTACCCTGAGAGTCACTTCCATATCAAAAACATCCATCTAAATTAAACATATATCCTCACATTGAGCATTGCAAAAATAGCCAAGTCAAATTCCTGAATGATTTTTCCCTTAAAAATCAATATTATAACCAACCAAAATCACTCATGTACTTCCCTAAGAAAGAAACCAATGCACAACCATGAATTTTTATTAAAACTCAATGCCACCCACCATTCCTTGATTCCATCCCTAAAACACCCAACCATTCTTCACATTACATGGCACCTAAAATACTGGGCTAAACTCTCTCAAGGTTACCCTAGATTTTCAAAAACCATCAACACATAACCACAACGTCAAAACTCCATAATCATTGAATTTCCCACATATCCCTCTAGGACAAACCCACACTAGACAACACTCTAAATGTGTCACTAGTAAAAACTCAAAACCTCCACCTATGACTCGTGCACTCAAAATCACTAGTAATCCAATGGACCCCTCTCACGGGCCACCCTCGAAGGTCAACAAAAATCAACTACCTTAATTGGAGTCATGCCTAACAAGGGAAACTATCTATCCCTCTAAGTTATACACATCAACCTCAAAAAGTTTTTTCTCATAAGAAAAAATCATACCCCCATTCTAAAACACACTACACCCAAAACACTTAAGAAAACATTTTCTCTAGGTCCTATACCCAAAACAATGAAACTAACACAAACAAAACCACAACCAAAACACCCATTATTAAGGCCCAACACAATCCCATATGATCAAAACCAAAAACATCAAGGTCACAGCATAATTGAAGGCACAATAAGAATATCCTTTTAACCACACAACAAAACCTAAAAATACTTGTGACCCATAATAAAGGTATCAAAATAGGGCACTCTCACTATTCAAACCACCTCCAAGAAGGTCCATATAACAACACAAAGAACACTCGTTTCCAATATCCCAAGGTCCCATAATTTCCTATTTCCCCTCTTTTTAATTTAACTTTTCCATTTAAAAATATAAGTATTTACACTTTACAAAGCCTTTTTATTAATCCATATTTCAAAATTCATATCTTTATTTGATTTCACTATTTATACCTTTTGGTTAAACATCAATCCATTTAAAAGTCAATCCTAGGAAACATACGGATAACCTGCCAATATTATGTACCTAGCATGATGCATGAACCCACACACCCTATCTTTCCATATAGGTTTAAGAGATAAAACCTCATAAATCAATAAAATCACATCCAAGTTCACCACTCGAGGTAGAAGTATCAATCGACTGTAAAAACGCAAAATAAAACATCATTTTACACCCCTAGAAACTTGGTTGTTCACTCATATGTGGGGTTGTAGACACCAAATCATGACCTCATTACCAAGCCCCAATAATATCCTAGTATTATGTCTACCATTCCCCAAATAGAAAGAAAAAAACACTAGCTCTAATAAAACTTTGTAATGTCCTAAACCAGTGGCCACTAAACCGGTTCCCCTTGATGGATCACCACATGACATCAGGTGCATCTTCCCATATAAAAGAGGTTTCCAACTAACAATGTGATTCTATAGAGATACGTCAGGGAGAATATTCCCACTTATTAAAGTAAAACCATAGTATAAATAATACCAACAGATGTAATAACCATTAGGAACAATAAAATGGAATCATATGGAAGGATACAATAAGTAAATAAGTAATACATGCTATAATAATATTATGAATACACTTTATGTTGTGCATTAATACAAATAAAATAAAAAATATTTAAACCATAAAAAAATCTCAAACATAGTCTTAAGTCCCAACCTAGTCCTAACATCCAATGCTCCAAGCCATCATCACAAACATAGACAAGCCATAAGGTTATTACCTAGAACATATACCTAAAAACAAGTATCATATTCTAGGGTAACCAAATTCTATAGAAACCCAAGCATGTTGTGTGTACAACTCAGTAGGACACCACCAATGGTGCCTAAAGAAATAGCTAGTTTGTGAAATAGTGTATGTAGTTAATCAAATGTTCAATAAATAAATAAGCAGCATGGGAAACATGTTTTACATTTAATAATTTATTAATTATCCATTTAAGTCCTTAAGTTCTATCATATCTTCACCATGGTAATCTAACTTTTTATTTCACAAGGGAATTCATTTATCCATTTATTTCATCCAATGTATCACATAGCATTAGTCTAGGTACCCATAACATGTATTATAGGGGTCACTATTTGGAAATCAAGGAGCCTCAGTCCAAGAATCCAACCGGGATCTGGTAAGTCATGGACGACCATCCCAACCGTTATGTCACAAGTTTTAAATCAGGGATAATTTGTCCATGAATCTAATTGATACTCATAACTCCATGTCCGACCATCCCAACCTTGATATGGAATACCATGTCTATACCCTTGTGTTCAGGAGCATCATTCCTTCCCCTAAATAAATATGGTGTACCAAGGATCCTAGAACATCAATCTGGACCACCTAGAACCAATGAGTATAGCAACAGTCCAACATCCCAAACCATTATTCATAGGTCAGAAAACATGGAGCATCATTCTATAAATCCAACCAGGATTCAACATGTCATATCAGACCATCCCCAATAATTCCATCATCAAACATTCTATAATTATCACATCATTTATCAAATTTCAATATCCTTAATCATTCATCATTTACCATGTCCCCAATGGACCCTTAAAACTAAAGGCGTCATAATAAGACCCAACCCCTTTTTCATAATTTCATTAAACGCCACTTAAAACATTTTTTGAGGATTAATAAAACCACTCACTTAATTAAAAAATTTCAAAGCTACACTTCAACAAGGGTATTTCTCTCTAAACATCAATACATGACCCAAATCCATCCATTCCTTTCAATTTATTAAAATAAAACACCATGTTATTTTAACAAGTATAAACCAAACACACACACATAATTCAAACACCATTTGAAATATAAATAAGAACCCCTATTTAAATACTTTGAGGTAAACACCAAATTTATAAACATTTAACCAATTTTCAAAACATCATTTTACTTCATTGAAAACAAAAACTAGATCAAAATACAAAACACATCATTTATATCATTTAGAAAGTCTCTGAGGAATTTCACAAAAATTAGCATATAAACATTTCAATTATCCCTTTAACCATCCCCTCATACCAATTAACATTTTCAACCCATTCACATTCATAATTACCCTATCTCAATGTTTAACAAATCATTTCATCATTTTCATGAGTTTGGCATACCCAATGGGTATCCATAAGTCCATCCTAAAATCATCAACAGACCCAACAAAATTTGTGAAGAGTCTCTCACCTCACATTAATGCCCAATTTACTTTTATTAGACAAAGACATAAAAAAGCAACATGGAATCACATTGGAATGAACAAATATACATATAAAATATCAAGACTATAGGAAAGATATTAAATACTACCTACCTCATTCTTGTAGACAACCACTCTTTCAAACACGACCCTTGATTTGAGCTATAAAAGCCTCAAACACCACAACAACAAACACCCTAAAAACAAGGGTTTAGAGATTCATAAGGAGATAAAACAACACAACAATCCTCTTCCAAAAAAATGGATGGAAACAAAGACAAAAACTTTCCCAGAGCTTCGATTCTCACTAAACAGCACTCGAAATTCCTAATAAATGAGGGATAATCACCCATGGAAGAGGAAGGAACTTCGGGTACATCTCCCTTATTATAGGGGTCGAAAGGGGGAGAAAAATATGGGGAGAAAAAATAATATTGGGAGGTAAAATGGTAAAAATCCCACTTTTAATGAGGTTAAAGGTTTGGTTGTATGATTTTCCAAACATTGTGCCAACCAAGTGGTTCCCTCTATACAAGAGGAAAAGAAGCTGAATGGTTTTCCTTGTCACCCACACAGTTTGAAAAACCATATGGTGGGAATGTTTTCACCACTTTCTAAGGGTAGTTTGAGCCGCACAATCTTCTGGGACCCCCTACATGGTTTCCTTAACTATGAACACTCCTTTTATAGGTTGCATGATTATGGAACATGATTACTAATAAGAATTATCCAACATTTCTATTAGTATAGATTGGCCTCTTTTATTAATTTTATATAACCTAAACCCCATTTGACACCCCCTGAGGTTGTCCTATACCTTAGAAAAATTCTATGAACCAAAAATTCAATCTAATACATACCTTATATCATGGTAAAAATCTTACAATATAGTTATCAAATATTAATAACAAATCTAACTACCACCAATTGAGAGTTCTAAAGGATTATATTTCAAAGTCAGAATTGTTATGTCACTATCAAAATTATGAGTTCCTGGTGATGCCTTTCAGTGTGGTGAATTCCTTTACATTTTTTATGGATTTGATGAATAGTATATTCTATCCATACTTGGAAAGTTTTATGGTTGTATCCATTGATGGCATACTCATCTACTCTACATAATAGGAGGAGCATGCATAGCACTTTATTGTAGCCCAAGAATTTATTTTGGAGCACCATATTTGTTGTATGCTCTTGAAGTGATAGTTATGGATTCACAAGGTTTACTTTTTGGGGAATGTCATTTCCAATCATGGATTAGCTATAGACCCAATGAAGATTGATGTAGTGCTTTCTTTGAATCCACACAAGATCAAGTTATAGGTGTGGAGTTTCCTTGGCTTGGAAGGGTAATGAAGGAGGTTTGTGTTATACCTCTCTAGTATTGCATCCCCTTTGACCGCCCTAATGTGGAAAGGGTGGTCATTTACCTAGATTAAGCAGTGCTGGAGATCCTTTGAGGATTTGAGGATGAGTATGTAGTGTATTGTGATGCCTCTAGATCTAGGCTCATCTATATATTGATAAATATGTAGGCAATGATTTTATATGGATAAAGGACGTTGATACCCCATGATAAGAACTATGCAACTCTCAAATTGGAGTTGTCAATGGTGGTCTTATATCTAAGGATGTGGAGGCACTATATTCTTGGAGAGTGATTTATTATTTACTCATACCATAAGAGTCTTTGGTATATCTTAACACAAAGAGACCTAAACTTGAGATAGGGTTACTAGTTGGAGTTCCTGCAGGAATATGAATTTGAGATAGTATATACTCCTGGGAAGGGAAACGTGGTGGTAGATTCCCTTAGTATGAAGTCCCAGTCTCACTTGGTAGAGGAGGCATCTAAGCAGTTATCTTCATTGCATCCAACCCTCATAGAGGAGAAGGGTTCAAATTTTCTTCATTCGATGGTGTTGACTCCAACACTACTCCAGTATGTGAGGGAGGATTAGTTTGGATACATCAACTATGAGGTCCTATATGACCAGATATCCTTATGAGATTCAATGGATAGATTTTATAAAAGAGGGAACTATGTTGTCCTTTTTCAAGGATGAATAGTGGATATGGTCATAATGCAGGAGGTGATGAGGGAGTTTCATACTTCTCCTTTAGATGTACATACCAGTGTAGGGAATATGTACAGATACCTTAAGTAGCAGTTTTAGTGGGCTTGCATGAGATGAAATGTGTTTGAGTTCATCTCTTGGTGCCTCACATGTCAACAGGTGAAGGCTAAACACCAGGTTTCTGTAGGTTTTATGTAGTCTCTTAATATTCAAGAGTGGAAATGGGATGAAATGTCTATAGACTTCATGGTAAGGCTTCCATGGACAACAAGATTCCAAGATTTGATCTGGGTGATAATTGAATGACTTACAAAGTCAGAACACTTCCTTGCTATAAAGGAGAAAATTTTAGTGGATAGTTTGGGGTAGTTGTACATGTAGGATATTGTATGAAATCATGGGGTACCCTCAATTATTTTCTCTAACTGTGATGCATGGTTTACATCACCATTGTGGAGAGGAATTCAATAGGAATTTGGGACTCGGTTGAGGTTGCATACAAATTTCCACCCCCATACAGATGAACATACTAACCACATTATCCAGGTGTTGGAGGATATGTGGAGGTATTTCATGTTAGACTTTGGTCAGATCCAGGAGGATCATATACCTTTGGTAGAGTTTTCTTATATAATATATATAAATCTAGTGTTGACATAGCACCTTTCAAGGCCCTGTACTGGAGACCCTATAGGTCACCCTTATATAGGACTGAGATTAGTGAGGCATCTCTTGTTGGGATAGAGATAGTGCAAGTGATGACAGAGATGGTCCAGGTGATCTGCGAGTGGATGAGGATAGCTCAGAGTAGGCATATTTCTTATACAGATGAGTGTCATAGGCCTTTGGAGTTTTATTAGGGAGACCAAATATTCCTAAGAGTCTCCCCATAGTGAGGATTGTGGAGATCCATCCAAAGAAGAAAGTTATCCCTGGGGTTCATCGGACTGTTTGAGATCTTTTTGAGGGTTTATAAAGTTTCTTACTACCTCGACTTACCCCCATAGTTGGAGTGGGTTCATGATGTCTTCTAGGTGTCTCATCTAATGATATACACACATGATCTTACGCATGTTATTGACTGGGGTGAGCTGGACATCGAGGATGGAGACAACTTCATGGCACACCCAGGGGAAATAGAGGATTGGAAGGAGATGATCCTATATGGATGGACTATTCCCTTGGTTCGTGTTCTATGGTAGCATAGGTGAATGCAGGAGAGGTCATGGGAGCAAGAGAGATAGATGCGGGCTCAATATCCCCACCTTTTTGCTTTGTTTTTTATTTTCTAGGATAAAAATATTAAAGGATAGAATAATATAGAGAATCTATTTTGGAATTATAAGACTTTGAAATATATCAAGGAATATTTTCAGAGCAATGTACTAAGACGATGCGTGATTCTGAGACCCATTGTTCCCAGAATTAATTTTATAAAAACACTAAATATATTTTATATCATGCACGCATATTTTTTCTAAAATAATAGAATATATACTAAACAGAGTCTTGAAATATAAATCTAAGATCACATTTGAATCTAGAACACATGTTTTACCCTAGGAGTGACCTAAATTTGGTCGTTGCGGGACATTAAGATAAAAGTGGTCGTTGGAAGGTGAATTTAATTAAAATAAATGATTAATTTATTTATTTTAAATTAAATGATCCAAACTCTTAAACCTATATAAATATGTTGTTATGGAGAATTTTCATGGTTAGTTGCATAAAACTGAGACCATTGAGAGGAGGATCCACCTTTATTCACTAGTGAATTGAGATCGGGTGAGATCAACAACCAGATCAAGGAAAATTGAGGTGAAACGAATGTAACAGATCTTCATCATCTTTGGTGGTTGAGTTCTTCACCAAAAATGGTCTAATATCAATGTAGGACTCATCGTCTTTGTTTTCCTACCTTATGATTAAAATATTGATCATGATCATAATGTTATTCTTGAATCTTCATTCAAATTCATCCTTTGCATGAGCTCATGTATCAAATTAAATTGTTTATTCAATTGATTATTATCATTGTGCTATATTTCTCACCATGTATATACCCAATATAATTCAATGGCCAAGAATTCTTGGACAATTAATTTTACAATTTTTTTTCATTCCCCCCTTTTGTTCTTCGTGTTCTTCATCATTGGCCTATGGTGCCACAATTCGATGTTGCTGAGTGGGTTCAAGCACGATCGAATCCCAAGATTCATAATGGATTCACATGTGAAAAATAGATTATCAAATCAAGGATGAATTAGGTACAAACTAAGATATGCAGGTGATTCCACTATGAATCGGGAATTTGGTGAGGTTATGGGAGATTACTATAGATGTCATAGTGCATGTGGGCTTCATTCTGGAGAATCAAAATATGATTTCTGGCCACTAGAGGGCCAAAATATACAGCCAAAGGAGATTCCCACTAATTATGGGAAGTCAACAAGAATGATTTGTGGTAGAGGAGTCGAAGTTGGAGAAACACATCAGGATTCTCCAGGATCTATGAAAAATCAGACTACATGCTATGTAGTTTGAAGAACACATGGTGTTTACTGACCCAACTATGACAGCTAGGGTTTTTTTGTGACTATAAGTATCACACACCATTGGGACCCCCACACATTGTGTAACCAAGTGATTGGGACATAGAGTGTACTATGGGAGTACATAGACACGAGAATAGCGAGACACATGTCATGTGCTGGCACATGTCTAGTGTACACAAACATGAACCAAATTACACTAGTGGGACCCCATGTGAGAGAACACACCATGTAATATAGTATATGTGCATGGGTTGTAACACCCTGATATTTTATGAGATAGATTCTTTTTAATTTCTTTTATGTCTTGTGTTGTATGCTACACAAAGATTATCTTACACTGTATGCAAAATTGTATTATCTTGTAGTATACACAACACTATTATTGGCTTGTATTACAAAAAAAATTCAAGTTCTTTTGATAGAATTCATTTCACACAACACCGAGTTAGCGTACAATACACGCAACACTGAGTATAGATTTTGTTCAATGTATAAAAAAACTATGTTTGGATTATTTTATACATAACACCAAAATAATATTACATTATAAGAAACATTGACTTAGATTTCATTACACTTAAGAGTGACCTTCCTCGATAGCTTGTGTTGTACGCAATACCGAGTTTCACTAAACAACGATATATTATTAAAATATTATTATTTAATGGGATATAAACTATCATTTATGAATATTATTAACCAAATTTTGAATTTTATATAACATTAACATTCATCTTATGTATTTTCTAGACATGATATAAGAACAAATTCAATTTTTTGGATAAAAGAAGTATTTTTCAAAAAATGAAGTTTTTCCACCTTTTGATGGTGCGCCCATTTTAAATATAGTTTTTAACACTTTTATATATTCTATTTGAAAAAATAAAGGTATTATTTGGAATAGGGATATCAAAATTCACTTTTGTTTTATTTTTGGTATTAATTTGATAAAATTCAAATTTTAATGATCAGTAAAAATACTGCATTTTAATTCAAATCTCCCTTTTCATCTAATTTATTTATATATTTAGATTATATTTTTAATTTATTTTTAAGTTTAATTGGATTATTTTTTTATAATTTAATCTAATTTTGGTTATTGGAAGTTATTTTACATTTAAATTGGACATAAACACATGTCAATCTTTTCATAGTTTTTACTTCTTAAAAACCTGCTTCTGGTTTTGAAAACGTGAATTAATTTTAAATTAACTAATGATAATTCTGTGTTTTGAATTTTGAAAAATGGATTCTATATTTGGAATCAATGGGTACAAATTATGTTAATAGGTTAATTTTATTTTTTGGATATTATGAATAGTAACTACGGTAATTTTTATTTACCACAGTTAAAGGTAAATCAGGTAAATTAGGGTAACAAACAATATAATAAAGATAATAAAATTACCATAACACCTACCAAAATCCTATTAGATGAATTTAATTTGACCAATAACACCTAAGGGTCTGAATTTATTCCTTTAATTGACTTTTTTCCATCAAAGTGATGTAATTATAATTAAAACAAAAGAAAGTGACAACATGTCACTCTCATATATCTTATAAGTATAATAATTTTAATGTAGTGATAAACTTGATAAAACTTATATTTAAATATAATGAAATTATACAAATCATGTGAATTTATTTATACTTTTTATAGATTAAATAATTACCATTAACAAAGACACAATAGCGATGTATAAATTTTTTTTAATAGAAATATCAAATAAATGGTTTTCAAAGTATTAAAATAAATATAATATGAACTAATTAATGTGATACAAGAATTTTATATGTTAATATGACATGTTATAATTGTATGGAATATTTTTTTTGAATTTATCTTCTGTTTGGATTTTATTTAAATTCAAGTAAATGAATAGTGTTAAAATTGACACTATTGATATTTTATAAAAATAACACATTATTAAATTATTTAAAAATCACAAAAATATTTAAAAATTACAAAGTGAAAATTATATGATCTAAAATGTAATAAATTATCCAATTATGGAAAATTTACAACACCTAAGTAAATATTTATAACTATTTAATATTTAGAATATTATTACCACAAATAAAATTAAATAGATTAAATAAGGATAAATCAAAATGATAAGGTTTAAAATAAAATAAAAACATGTCTAAATTTTATTTATTGAGATGATTTATACCCATAATCATCTTATATTCTAAATAAATGATTTTGAGACCATTATAAACCGAAAATCAATTTATAATAAATTAATATTTCATGACTTTTCTAAAGTGCCCCTCCTCCCTCTTATAAAAGGCAACCACCTCTACCCACTTACTCACACCTTTCAATCCATTTGGATCATCCAAAATCTACTCATAAAATCTTCCAACATCTCTCCCTTCCTCCTAGAGTCCACACTGTGAGAAGAAATCCATCTTAGGGAGACCTTTTGTGCAAATCAAAAAGGAGATACTCGAAAAAAAAGAGGTAATTGTTTTATTACCACTTTCAAAAATCATTTCTTATTCTACTTCCTATTATTATGTTGTTACCATAATAAAGTAATAAATATATTATATTATACATACTGAGATGTTATTATAATTATGGTATAACCTTATACATCCTTTTATCCATCCTACAAATAACAATATCACTATGTGTGTATACGTAAAGTTTATCATCTCCACATCGTGGTGTAAATTGTTATTCAAAAATACTTAATTTGGATGGGTATAATGATGAGTATAATGGATTTAAATAATTAATATAACATTATAATTTATTATTTATAATTAATCTACGATCCAATTTCATTCCATTTAACCATTAAGTGAGTGATATTATCGCTCGTTCGTACGTACAGTCTATCGTCTCCACGACGCGATGTGATTCATTCTCCATGTTAACCATTAAAGAATGATTATAAAGTATATATAATCAAAAAGAATGAAATATATGAAATAATAATTCTAGTGGATTTATGTATGTATATATATGTGTGTCATTTACTTTCTTCCATTCAATTCAATAAGGAAATGGTAACAGCGTTCATGCATACATACGGCCTACCGTCTCCATGAATGGTGTATTCAATTTCATTTATTTATCTATTATATATATTTATATACTTAATATTTATGATATATATAAATCATTTTTTTACATTCTTTAAGTAATTAAGTCACGATCTAAGTAATAAGATCAAGAATAACAAGTCAAAACACATACGATAAATAAAATGATTATTACCCAAAATGTTGTTTTAACATAGAATTGATAAATCAACGGGTAATATAAAGTCATAAGTGAATAATATATGATATCATAGATATTATTATGGTTCTTTTACAAGTTAATAATATGTTTAAACCCACTATACAGGACTTTCGGACACATATGGATGAAATCGGACCTAAGGTAAGGGATAATTTTGCAATCTCATTATTACCCGAGATTGTTTATTCATAAGTATTTACTAGGGTATATTTATCATCTACATCCATGATTCCTAAATATATAGTATTATTCTACTTTTTTTTAAAGTAAATTTTACCCATTGGTTATTTTTTATTAAACGATATGGAAGGAATATTTCTTTCATTTTACACACAAGGTACCTTTTTACTTTTCTCACAAGAGTACGAGAAGAATATTTTTTTAACTTATACGATGTGAACAGATTTTTACGTCTTTATAACTTCTTATTTATATGAATATTCCTCTACATTATTTCAAGTTTATTTTCAACTAAATTATTTTCTTTTAAAATTGCATGTCCTTTTGAGAATAGAAAACATTTTTGAAGAAGAAAGGATATTTTCCTCAAGAATTAAGCTCAAGTGTTTTACCAAAATTACTTTCCATATGAGATGACATAAGGTTATGTTTATATCCCTATTATTACTTTGATTTTATTTTTTTCATGATGGAATTTTTTTTAAGAAATCTATTTATCTTATATGGAATATATTATGATAGAATGATGTTTAAGAAACCCATTTTTTGTTCCTTGGGTTATGCTATGGTGAATGGTTTATGTTTTTGTGGAACATGTAAGAATGATTTCATTATGAGATTTGTGTAACATATATCTCCAGCCAATGAATTGTGTAAAAATTCATATCTCATGAGATATAAATTATTATAACGACAAGTAAATCTGGTTTAGTAATACAGGGCTAGAACGGCAAGTAAATTTGGATCGAATATACTTTTTCCACTATTATGGTATTGGCATCAATGCCTTGGATAATATAGAAATCATTTTATTTGATTATTTTTTTGTCATAATTCCATTTTTTATACCAATGCTATTTTATTATGGTTAATGTTCCTTCATGATTTGTGCCTTACATACTACCAATATTTATTTAATTACTCGAGATTTTGATATTTAAACTTTATGTACATGTTTTTAGATTCTTATGTTTATGGTTTGTTTTATGTTCTCCATTTTTACCCTTACTGATCATTTTATCTCACCCTTTTTATGTTTTCTTTTCCTCGGGAAATAAAGAAAGGTTTTAGGTAGGAAAACAAAAGGGGAAGATCTTTATGAGAGATTTTGAAGATCTTTTTACAATTTAGAAGATTATATTTCATGTTTACAAAGACACTAAACTAATATGATCTTTGGGTGTATGTTTTTGTCATGTATTAAGTTTTCCAAAAAATTAATGTAGTTTCCATGTACTTCAAGCTTGGGTCATTTAATGGTTAGTATTACACGACACATTTGTGATAACATATCTTGGCCCAGGTGGCTAAGACATGTTGTGTAGTACCCTTACATGTCGTGTAGTACTAAATGGCCAACGAATTTTGTGTTGGTGAGGAAACGACCAGGCAGCGGAGTGGGACCATACACCTTGTACTTCCTTCTTGAGGGAACTTCTGCCTCTCATATATCCTTTGTTTGGACTCAGATTTTGGCCCACGGGTATCCCATCCTGAGTGTTTTTTCATGTAGTTTTTAATAGAGGCCTTCATAGTGGATTTTGAGATACGATGTGAGATGTTAAAAGTGTAATGATTCTATAGGTGACACTTGATGATAGCAGTGACTAGGAAGGATCATCAGAGAATTTAGAGAGGTATGGTACCCCCTGTCATATCAGGGTGCAGGTCCTCTATCTGCAAACATGATACTCACATGTTGCACCAAGGTGCAGGTCCTTCATACTCATTGAGACTATAGGTATGGTACTATCATGTCGTATCTAGGTACGGTTCCTCTATTCATGTAAATGGTACTCCCCTGTCACACATGAGCATAGTTCCTCCATAATCATTGAGCATATAGAGATGGTACTCTCCTATCACACTAGGGTGAAATTCCTATTTACAGATGATACAACTATAAAGGTTGTACTCCCTTTTCACACCAGGGTACTGGTTCTATATCCAAGGATATGGTACTCCCTAGTCATTTCAGGGTGTGGGTCCTCCATATGACTTCTTCAGATTGGCATGAAATATATTGGGCATCATTGATGGAACTTTTGGAACTATTGGTAGACTCATCATTTTGGTCTTGTTTGTTATATGGAGACCCCATTTTCTCTCTCATCTTGGTTTTTTTATGATAATATATATGTATTACTTGTGTGTTGGTTTTCGTTCATCTATTTTTATGGGTTGAGTTGTCTTCTTCAATCGTGTCTCTTATTGGTCCCCCTTCAGTTTTAGGGGTTTCCTACTGGGTATGTATATACTCACCCCTTCATGGGATTTTCCCGCATGTGTCATGTCTTATGAAGATAGTGGATAGGTTGGAGGTGATTTTAAAGGAGTATAGGGATATCTGGGTGCATTTTACCATGTACAATGGTCAGTACTTGGAGACCGGATATGGGAACTCCTAACATTTACTTTATAGCTATTGTTAGGTTGGGAAATATTTTCTAGTTGTGAATTTATCCCCCCCCCCTTAATTTTTATGTTACATTTTCATGATTTTTTTATTCCCTAGAGGTTGTTACATGCATGGTTATTACTCTAGATGTTACTGCCTTTTATTTTATTCCTCTACACTTTTTTATGGTGATTGTTGGGTGTGTTCATACAAGTACATTAAGAAAATTTCCCCCATATTAATTATGCCTTTCAACACTTGTCGCTAGTCCTTGGCCCATGGATGTGGGATTGGGGTAGTTGAGGCTTGTCTCTCCGCCGTCCAGGCGAGCCCTAGTGGGTCGAGTCATGAAAAAGTTGTTCAATTAAACTCCTATAAAATAAAATTCTAGAATTTTTAGATTTAATAAATTTTCCCCAGGTTTGGCAAAACAGTTTTCCATTTTATTAAACAAGGTTTTAGAAATAAGATTAATTTGATAACAAGAAAGTGAAATATCATCATTTAATATTTATTCAAATAACATTCCCTCATCCTCTTTATTATAATTCCTTTCAAAGATTGTGGGGTTCAAACTTTCAAAACCAATAAGAACACATTTTCCAATAGTTTCAAAATTATCCAAATCATGGATTTTAAGTTTGTTGTTCTCTTTCAAAATATCTCTAATTTCAATTTTAGGTTCATTACTCAAAAATTTAGAAAAATGAGGTGAATATTTTTTTACATTTAAGTTCTCATTTTCCATTTTCTTATCAACCTAATCAATCACATACTAAAATCTCATATAATAATATGTCTTCTCAAATTTATGAATCATGTAAATAATGGGACGTTCCTCATTAATCAACTTTAGTTGTTTCTCAACTTCCTAAAAATAATTTCCATTAAATTCAGCTTAAATTTATTCAATTTTATACTTTAATTTAGAGAGTTGGTAGTCTTTTCAATTTTTCTATCATTAGTTTCAGATTCTTCAAAGATAATGTATTTCTCTTCCACAATTTCAACCACATTGTCCACTTCACTTTTACTCTCAAAATCTCCTATGTCAATTTATTCTTCACATGTTTCAACTTATTATTGTTCCATTAACATTTTTTTACTCTAAGAACATGTTTTATAACTTTTGAAGTTGTTGATTTTGTTCCTAAAATTTTTTATTTCCACTTTCATGATTTTAGTCCATCTAAGCATCCAGTTACATTAAAAATTGTTCAAATTTTTTTAGGAACTCAGGTTCAAGATCAAAGTATTTTTGATTTCTTTAAAATTAATTAATATATTGTGGTTTATTATAGACACACTATCAGGAAGTGTGTCCATGATAGCCACAACATGCATAAGAGAGTCCACTAGGATGACTTCAGTCCTCAAGTTCATCTATATTCTTTAACCTCTCACTTTTTCTTGAAAGAAATAATAGTAAACAACACCTAAACATCATAAAAGAAGTTAATCAGATCAAATACACACACTCACATAGATACAACAGAATTTTGAAATTCATATCAAGAAGCAGGTTCTTTATCATTTTTTTGTTTTGAAATTATTTTTTATATGATTTTTTTTTAATTAATTTTTTTAATGTTTTGAAAATTGGTCGAACAAAACCCTTCTCTAAAAACAGTGACAAAAACTTGACACATACATCATTAGTACATGAAAATTTAAATTTTTATAACTCCTATTTACTACTGTATGGTAGTTTGTAGGGTTGTGAACCTACAAGGAAGGTTCAAAAAAATCATTGTACACAGTGGTTGAAATAATTTTTTTTACTTTTAATTTTTCTAATTAAATAGGATCAACTAATGATGAAACAGTGTGCTTTTTTTATAACTATATGAGGTAGGAAAAATGATCAATCAATAAGAATAGAAAGTTAAGAAATAAAATTGAGGAAGATGTAAGGAATAGTATCTAGGGTAATTGGATCTAATTAGTTTAAAAATGATTTCTTCATTTATGGAAATTTTATTGAAATTCCATCCTTGAAAATTGATTGATTAATCCTCTTCTCTATGATATTAAACACCACTTCCTAAAATCATCCAATAATGAAGATAATTGAGAATTATCAACAGAATAAATCTTTCTAATCAATTTTACAGTTTTGAAATAGAAATGTGAGAAGTGAAAAAAAAAATTTAAAATTATAATCAACCTCACTGACCGATTCTAATATTTGATGAAATGATATGGAGAAGTGGTAAAAATAAAAATCGTCATAATTATATCCCCATGTATTAAATTATTATCCAAAAATCATATCAATTTAAAGAAAAAGTAATTATAATTACAAACTGATGAAAGAAAACATTAGAGAGAAGGTTTATCCCTTAAGAAATGGTCATAATGAGTGTTGCTGCTCTATCTCCTCACTCTTCTTTGAAAAGTTCTAGACATTTTCTCTATTATAGTCTCTCAATTCAAAAAGGTTGTTTGCCTCTATCGTCTACCTCAAAACTTATCCTCTACCATTGATAGTTTCATCACCAGCATATTTTAACTAAATTCACTCTATCACCTCCAATTATCCAAAAATGTGTCATAGTCTTGGTATTTTATTCACCTGCATGTGACACGAGATGAACTATTCTGAAAAATGTGATACGCACACATGAATTTTGTTTTAGATGTACTTGGACGTGACTCTGGCTCAATTCTGCACAACGAAAACATAAAATAATTAATAAATTATTATCATAATCATTATTAATAAAAATATAACTTTTATAATAATATATAATATTATTATAATTATTATAAATATTAAAAAAAATATTTATATATATACTTATTAATAAAATATACATATATGTGCAAATAACTATTATTATTATAAAAATTATTTGATATATATATTATGTTTATTTATTTTTATTTATTTATTATTATTTATTAGTGTTATTATTTTCCTTATTTTTATTTTATTCCTTGTCTCTCTATTTTTATATTTTCTACCAATTCAGTCTTCTTCTCCCACATTGACCATGACTTTAGCGGAGTGGGTCTTGGCTGAATGTGGTATTTAGTGGTGGCCCACAGCTCGAGATTCCTTCCCCGTGACATTGGATTTGGTTGACTGAACCTCAAAAATTTATCCTTATAGGTATTCAGATCTCCATATCCAACTGAGAATAAAGGTTAGCACAAAATTTACAAGTCTATATTGAGTCTCCCTTCCTTTCGACTTCTTCTATAGACTTCAATGAGGTTGTCATCTTCATAGGATCCACCGAGCTTCAATATACATGATTCATCGAGCTCGTCTTCAAAATAAAACTTCAAACATTGAGATCTGACTCAATGGACTCAAATACAGATATGTGGTAGTGTTGGAATGAATAGGAGTGGATTAGTGGGTTTACTCCTCACAGCACAATGGTGGCTGTGTAGGTGATGGAACTTCTGAGCATGGTGGTGGGGGCTTAGTTCATAACGATGACATCATTATTTGGTCACGGTTCAGTAGCCTCAGACTCTTCTTCAATAGTTCTAGTGTTTAGCCTCACCTTGGTTGAAAATGGCTTCCTTGGATGGAATCTCGGGATGTGATGGTAAAATAGCAATGTTAGATGGTGGATCGGTGGGTGAAGGTAGTGGTTGTGGTGGTAGATTAAGAGTAGTGACATTTGAGTCTGACAGTAAAGGGAACGGTGGAAGAAGACCCTAACGGTGGATCTATCGTGGTTGATGCAACGATAGATTCATCTCAATGGTAGATGGGAAGGGGAGGCTAGTGGTAACAGGCACTCATGGTGGTAGTGGTATAAAATGGGAATGGTGGATCTGTGGTGGAAGTGAGGGAGATGGTACTATACGAAAGAAGAGAGTTCAATAGTAGATCAAGGCAGCTAAGAGCATTCCACCATAGAAGCTTACTAGTAGATTTCATGCCCTAGCGGTAGATTCCCCAGTGGTAGATTCCCTAGCGGTAAAAAACCCTAAAGGTAGGTATGCTAGTGTTAGTCCACCAATGGTAGATCCGGCAACATAAGCAACAACATGCATTGGTAGAAGCCACTGGTAGATGGACCAACAGAATCACTTCAACACTTAAATGGTTAAATTAATAATTAACAATATTAAAAAGTTAAAATAATAAAAATTAAAAATTAAAAACTTATTCAATTAATTATTTAAATAATACTCAGATTTAAAGTAGAGTTAAAATAAATATTAGATATACTAAATAATTAAATAAATTAAAATTTGGATTATTAGGAATTAAAAACTAATTATTAACTGAAATTATAGAATTAAAATATAAATACATTCGTATACAAAAAGAAGGATTATAAATTAAATTAAAGATTCATTATTTAAATAAAAATATAATGGTAAAATATTTAATTACAATAATGTCAATAATAAAAATAAAAACATAAAATTAATATTTGAAAAGATAAATATAAATAAAATATAAAGAAAAACTTAGTGAAAAAGAATTAATATTTAAAAGATAGAAATACAAAATTAAACATAAAATATGATAAATTAGTTATTTTAATAAAAAAAATAATTATGAAGAATTATTTAACAAATAAAGAACAATTAATTAATTAAATAAAAAAATATTAAATTAAAATGTTGTTGAAAAACACTCAATTAAATTTTATGTCAATCTCATATACTAGAGATCACCATGTGTGAACTTTATGAGAAGTGGTTTCAATACTTATGATCCCCCAACACCCGATGGTCACACATCATCCACATCTAATTAGTATGATGTATATGGACCATAGGACATAACTTTAAGATTACTATTATGGTATCTCTAGGTTATCATTATAGCCTAAGAATTTCTATAAACCTTTTCTATGATATGTAATATAAGGACAATACCATAAATATAGTGGACGCAAAAGTATCAACACTATCCTTGAAAGATAAACATGTTTATAAATCAAACATTATACATGTAATGGTAATAAAAGTACATGCATAAGTTGGGTCTAGTGCACCCACTTTCAACAGAGCATACATGTGTTCAATAAAAATATAACAAGGTAAGGTTTTTGTTTTGATTTTTCATGATTAATTAAATTCACATGGATCCTCTGGTGGTTATCGGGTTGTGGATCATTGGCGATGATGTCCTGATGTCAATTTAAGCATAAATAAATTTTAAATTTCCTATGTCACATTCTTCAGTTGCATTCCTAGTACTAACAAACTGATGGGGATCATTATATAAAGGTATTCATCCATTAAGTCCCCATGTAGGTGATAGTGAAAAAGTATTAGGGATCAGAAACAATATTGTATAGGATCACGATCATCCACTTTGATCATATAAAAAACAATAATAATGAAAATCTAAATTAAATAGCGACAAATGATAGATAAAATGATAGATTAAAAAAAATCATTCATCTATCATAGCGACACACACACAAACATGATACATGTATATATTATAAATAGTCCATATTATTCCCAATTATTTTATCATGTTCTAAAGAATATGATTGTTGACATGATATAGGGACTGGGAGACCAATGTTATAGTTACCCTATCCCTTTACACATATTATTACATAATTTTTAAGCATACTTATCCATTTAATACAAACCAAGGATGGAAAATTATAGTATATTTGGAAGATTGGGTACATAATTAGAAAATATAAAAATAGAATAAAACATATTTATATTAATCTTCCATAATGAGATCCTAACTTCCTTTGAAATTGTCACGACCCGCCCTCGGGGCCCGTGCCGTGACTACCCCAAGCCCGCCTTCCATAGGCCAGGGGCTGGAGACTAGCACCAAGGCGTAAAATCCCAGTAAAAAGGGAAGGCATTGCCTTAAAAAAAGTAAACAAGCACCTCAGAGTAACAAGCGGAAGTAAAGCAGTACACAAAACTAGAACAATTGTGCTGAAGTAAAGGGGCCGGAAATACAAGCCCAACTGTAAAGTAAAGTACATCTCGAAAGGGAAAACAGCAACTGAAAGTACAAGTGGCTCCTGGGACGTCCTCCTCGATTCCTACCTGAAGGGTAGGTACAGATGGCTCAGCTCCTGGATCGTCCACCACTGATCCTACCTGAGGGGTAGGTACAGATAGCTCCACAACTCCTCGGGTCCAACCGTCCGCTCCGAGCACGTCCCGCTCAGTGGTCCTCCTCCGGGTACCGACCTACTCCGAAAGCCTCAACCGCAGTCAGCGCTGTCCGTCATCTGCAACCAACACAACGAAGTGCGGGCATAGCCCGTGCAGGGGTGAGTATAAGATACTCAGTAGGGACCCCGAGACCCTCGAAGGCCTCCTGAAATCCACAAAGGATAAACCACATGAATGATACAATCACGAAGTAACATCCAAAGTTGATTAGGTATATGACCATACATATACCTATGTCACCAATTTCCGTTCGGCTCCAACACCGAGCCCAAGAACAACCCAATCCACAAAGAAGAGTAAACAGTAAATCCACACAGGAAAACAGTACAAGTTCACACGGTTTATAACAAGTTTATGAAATCAACGGATAACCATTACCCAGGTATATGCTCATACATATACCTAAGTTATCAAGCGACCCATCTCAATCATGAGGAAACACAAAGATCATTGACTCAGCTCAAACCAGGATTTTTATTATCGAAACCGTAGCTGCTGAAGAGCCCCGTCTCTGAAGTGTGCAGTAGTCCTGTCACGACTCTGAGGTACTGCTCACTAACCTATGACTGCTGAGGTACTCCTCCTGTCGAGTACTGCGGGTCTGCTGCCAACTACTGGGCGCTCCATCCGCTGAGGGTCTACTGCCAACTACTGGGCGCTCACCCAAATAGCCTACAGAGGTACTCCTCCTGTCGAGTACCGCGGGTCTGCGGCCAACTACTAGGCGCTCCGTCCGCCGTGGGTCTGCTGCCAACTACTGGGCGCTCCGTCCACTGGGCTAGTCGACTCACTCCAAGTCGAGTCGGTCAAGCAGTCGTCAGGTCTCAGTCGGCTACACGGTCTCCGTACTCTGCACGCACGTCTCCACCGTCGCGGGTCTGTCGCTACAACCAAGCGCACACACCACTGTCAAGTACCTCGGGTCCGCCGCTACACCCAAGCGCTCCCCCGCCCGCTCGTCTCCGGGAGGGTCCACTCCACGAGCTACTGGTCGATACTCCAAGTATCTCAAAGTCCAACGAAGAAGTGCCACATACGTCCGCTTCGTCAAAGGAGTCTCAACGCAACAGACGGCGCGTCAAACGGATGCCCGGTCTCTGAGTTTTTAGCCTTTTCGTTCCGAGGGCCCGGTTGGTTTCGTGAGCGAACCAAACCCGGCCATATCTCTACTGTACCCTGAACTCTCATAGGGTATTCTCATAGGGACCGTTTCTCATCGTGGTCATCAACGCCGCTGACGGTTCGTCAAACGGACGTCCTGTCTGAAAGATGTCAGCTTTTCCGTTCCAGGGGCCGGTTGGATTTCAGATACGATCCAACCCGGCCATACTCCAACTGTATCCAAAACTCGGGCGAACTGTGTCAAAAGTTCAGTCTCATCAAGAGGAAGTTATCGCAACAGACGGCGCGTCAATCGGACGCCCGGTCTGTGAGTTATTGGCTTTTTCGTTCCAGGGGTCCGGTTGGTGTCGTGTACGAACCAACCCGACCGTACTCCGTCAGCATCCAAACCTCGAGCGTAGTAAGCCAAAAGATCCGTCCCACTTAGAGGATTCCATCAAAGTCGACGGCACGTCAATCGGACGCCCGGAGCTCAGGATATGAGCGTTTCCGCTCCGAGGGCCCGGTTGGTTTCGTGAACGAACCAACCCGGCCGTACTCCACCTGCGTCCAAACCTCGGGCGGAGTATACCAAAAGATTCGTCTCACTAAGAGAAACTTATCAGAACTGACGGCACGCCATTCGGACGTCCGTAGCTCAAGATATGAGTGTTTCCGCTCCGAGGGCCCGGTTGGTTTCGTGAACGAACCAACCCGGCCGAACCCAAAGTAATCCGAAACTTTGAGTGAGATATACCAAAACGACCGTTTCGATCCAAGGATCGCGTAGCTGCAGACGGTTCGTCATTCGGAGGCCCGTAGCTCAAGTTACGGGCAAATAACCGTTCTGGTTCGAGAAGAAAGGGGTCCGGGCCGACCCGGCCCGAACCGGCCCGGCCGGTTCGGCCGGCAGCGCGCGGGGCGCGCGGCGGCGCGCGGTGGTGCGCTGAAGCGGCGCGGCGGCGCGCGGTGGGGCGCTGAGGCGGCGCGGCGGCGCGCGGTGGTGCGCTGAGGCGGCGCGGCGGCGCGCGGTGGTGCGCTGAGGCGGCGCGGCGGCGCGCTGGGCGCGCAGGCGGCGCGCGGGTGAGACCCCCCCCCCCCCCCCCCCCCCGTTTTTCCCCCTGGCGGCGCGGCACGTGCCGCGCCGGTTTCAAAAAAATAAACCGCCCCCTCACATGAGGGGGCCTTCTGGACGACACGGGGGGCGCTGCCCCCCCCCCCTTCTAAAGATAACCAGCCCCCAATTTAATTGGGGGCCATTAGAGGCTAACCGGGGAAAATTAATTTCCCCGGTTTGACTTCCTTCCGGCCAGCCCGACCTGGTCGGCCGGTTCCCTTTCGTTTTCCGACACCGGCAGCCCGGTTGGCCGCCGGTCTTCTCAATCCGCCGCGGCCTTCGTCGTCCGGCGCGGTGCGACGGCACCGCGCGCCTTCGCCGCAGCCCCGCTCCGGCCGCGGCGCCTTTGTTTTCTCCTCCGATGCGGCGCGGCGGCGTTGCATCCAACGGTCGCACTTCCTTTACTCCGCCGCGGCCAACGGGCCGCGTCTCATTGCTCTGGCGGCTTGTTCAGTCCGGCTGTGGGAGACCACCACGGCCCTCATCGTCCGGAGTGGCGCGTCAAACTTGCGCACTCCCATGAAGCCCTCTACGTCCTTGCGCGGTGTCACGGCACCGCACCGCCTCCTCTTCGATCCACGAGTAATCCAACAACAAGGTTTGGGTGGAGGATCGACCGTGTTCGTACGGTCCGATCCCCTCCCATGTGAATGATAACAAGTGGTCCAAATAAATTATTTACGAAGGCGTAAATTTAAATTAGGAATAAAGGTAACAACCCCTACCTCAATTAACAACTCGGCATTCGTCAACGGCCACGGGAGATGAGTGTCGCGGAAGTCGGACGTCACGGAGGTCGGTCGTCATGGAAGAAGACGTCGTCGGCATCGCGGTTATGGCGTCACGGTAGACGGTCGTGGGTTCGCCGCGAGAGGCACGTCGCGGAAAGTGCGTTGCGGCGTCGGACGTAGGTTCGCCGCGGAAAGCACGTCGCGGAAAGGATGCATTGCGGCGTCGTGGAGGAAATCCAACGCGTTGCAGTCCGACGTCGTGGAAGAAGGTCGCCGCGTTCTTCGTCGTGGAGGAAGAACTCACAAGAAGCCTCCCTCTTTTCCTCTCCGCACAGCAAAACCCAAAACCAAAACAAAGGAAACTAAACCATGAATTAAATAGAAGGGTTTGGAATTTCAAAGGTTTTAAATCCAAACCACTTCATTTAATTCTCCTCATTTAAATCTTAAGTTATAACTTAAGTTTACTGAGTTTCCAACCTTAACTCCACATGACTCTTGAATTCCAAGAATTTGAAAATAAAACTAACTCATGTAATAAATTACACAAGTTGTCAAATTAAATAAAGTGGAGTTTAATGAGGAGTTAGGAAAGTGAGGGGTTGGGTTCGTGTGGGTCCCACTCCACCTTATCCTCTCAAGGTTGGTTAACACTTGTGGGTCCCACCCCCAACTCCCTTACTTAGGATAAAACTACAATGTAGAAAAAAATAAATAAAAATTGTTAAATTTTTATTTCTAACTTCCACAATTTTTTTATTATCTTCGTACGAGCAAACGCAACTCCGGAACTGATGTTCCTAAGCAATTACCAGCGTTGCGGTTCCAACGGTGCCCTCGGATTTCGATTCCGAGCACCGGTTCAAAAGGTAGAAATTCCCGCTCGTTCGTTTACTGAACGTACCCGAGCCTAACTTTGGAAATTGATTCCGGGCACACCGGGCCTCGGAATCAGGTGCCGTCTGAAACTGCGGACTCATAAAATTCCAAAGAAAATTAACAAAAAAAATTCCTTGAAATTTCCGGGTCTTTACATTACTCTCACCTCAGGGCTTTACGTCCCCGTAAAGCTTCAACTCACACTTAAGGGAAACAAGCAGTACTGAGCACGCAACTGAGCTTTACGCTCCCATATGCTCACCTGAAGATCTCGTGCTACCCGCGAAGCATACCCGAGTAAGCAACCGTTCATGTAGAACCTGCTCCTGTCGATCTTTGTTCTCTACTAGAACCTCTGTGCTTGTCGCCCTGTCATCGGCGTCCAACTTCCTGAGGTTGATGACGTGTGAAGAAACATACACGTATCTCCACAGCTGAGACACGTGGTGGACATTATGCACCCGGTGCAACTGAGGTGGTAGGGTCAAGCGGTAAACCTCTTCGCCTACCCTGCTGAAGATCAAAAGGTCCATCGAACTTCGGAGATAACATGCCACCTCGGCCACATCTCCGAAACCTCATCGGGGTGAGACCGTATAAGAACGTGTTCGTCACCCTCGAACTCAAGAGGTTTCCCTTTTTAGGTTAGATTTGAAACTCAAAACTCTTGCTGCCACAAGGGTAGGGTTGACCAACTCAAGAGTGATCGGTCACACCCTCTTATGCCTGAGTTTAACATGTGCTGCCCAGGGTTTCCTTTTCGCCGACCAAGGAAAACCCATTCCGACGTTTGCCTAAAACAGTCAACCGGGGTATGATTTGTGAATCAAAACCATACCCAGATCAACGTCGTAAGGCCTCTACGCTGCCACCAAGAGATTCCAACCGAAACTCTCGCCTCGAGGTCAAATCACACCGTCGGCGTAAGTGTGATTATCGAGTCTCCTCCCAAAGGTATCTCCAGACGTGAGGGTCAAGTCTACGGCTTACCCGGAACCTCTAGGTCTGGGACATGATTCGTGGAAGGGTAGAATGATTGGTTCTTATGTCTTTAGATATGGCAGCTCATAGTAGACATAATTCGTACCCCGAATCATTCTTAGAGCTCCTGGGTCACACTCCTTGACCGCAATGCAGCTATTCTCCTCCTCAGCCCTCCTGCTCCCTGAGCCTGGCGGGGACTACTAAGTCGGGTGGTCGTAACATGTCGAAATGTACACCACCACATGCTGCTCTCCAAGCTCCGCTTCCACGTCTGCTACCCTGCAGATTCATCTGTCCTTAGCACTTCCTCCTCCTGAAACATTTTACACGCCCGAGTCTCTGAGACTGGCGCTAGTTTCCTGCCTTTCACTGCTAACGTTCACAACCACAAAGGTTCTCTCTAGCATCCTAGTATAGGTAGGAATGCATAGAGGAAAAGTAATGGTTCGGATGTCCTTTAGACACACTTCTCTCAGAAGTTCGAGTCTAAAGAACTGATCTCAACGTAACCAACGAGTACCAAGATTGATTGGTAAGCCACGTTGAGTGCTCTGCTTCCGACATGTCCTACTGTCGAAGCTGTATTAGCTCCAGAAAACTCACAACCACCTCCTCAAGCCAGTCCTCAGCCGCCTACGAGTCAGGCTCACCTCGAAACTTGAGGGATATCTGGTGCTAAAACATATGTAAGGCACTAAGCCTGTGAGTCTCTACTAGTATCCAAGCTAGGCGTAGAACTCTAGCAATCGCCTCCATCCAGTCCACTGCTGCCTGGGAAATCTGTCTCGCCTCGTATCCTCAGAGGCCTCTACTGCTGGAACTCGTGCATCGCGCTCTGCTAGCGTGCACCGTCAGCTAGTGGCATCTGCTGCCTAACGGGTGGTGGTGCTGCTGGTACACCACCCGAAGGTGCCAACACTGAAAAAGGGCCCTGCACCGGAGTCTCGCTGCTCGGTGGGCCATCATCGAGAACTCTCTCGGAACTCCAGCTAACTATCTGCATGGTGACATCCTGAACAGTTGTGTCATGGTCAACGATTATACCTGGTGAGCTGACCTGGTTTGAGCTGACTTTAAACCTTTTGGGAAACACACACGCAATCAGTGTTTTCATGCATTAAGTCGGAAATCAGAAGTCAGGGTCCTGGTGTACGGATACGTCGGCCGCCGCACCAACACTGGACTCCCTGGACTGATAACCACACCCAATACACAAAACACTATTGCTTCACATAGAAAAAAAAAGATCAGAGTCTGCGGTAGAACCGACCGCCTCTGATACCAATTTGTCACGACCCGCCCTCGGGGCCCGTGCCGTGACTACCCCAAGCCCGCCTTCCATAGGCCAGGGGCTGGCGACTAGCACCAAGGTGTAAAATCCCAGTAAAAAGGGAAGGCATTGCCTTAAAAAAAGTAAACAAGCACCTCAGAGTAACAAGCGGAAGTAAAGCAGTACACAAAACTAGAACAACTGTGCTGAAGTAAAGGGGCCGGAAATACAAGCCCAACTGTAAAGTAAAGTACATCTCGAAAGGGAAAACAGCAACTGAAAGTACAAGCGGCTCCTGGGACGTCCTCCTCGATTCCTACCTGAAGGGTAGGTACAGATGGCTCAGCTCCTGGATCGTCCACCACGGATCCTACCTGAGGGGTAGGTACAGATAGCTCCACAACTCCTCGGGTCCAACCGTCCGCTCTGAGCACGTCCCGCTCAGTGGTCCTCCTCCGGGTACCGACCTACTCCGAAAGCCTCAACTGCAGTCAGCGCTGTCCGTCATCTGCAACCAACACAACGAAGTACGGGCATAGCCCGTGCAGGGGTGAGTATAAGATACTCAGTAGGGACCCCGAGACCCTCGAAGGTCTCCCGAAATCCACAAAGGATAAACCACATGAAGGATACAATCACGAAGTAACATCCAAAGTTGATTAGGTATATGCCCATACATATACCTATGTCACCAATTTCCGTTCGGCTCCAACACCGAGCCCAAGAACAACCCAATCCACAAAGAAGAGTAAACAGTAAATCCACACAGGAAAACAGTACAAGTTCACACGGTTTATAACAAGTTTATGAAATAAACGGATAACCATTACCCAGGTATATGCTCATACATATACCTAAGTTATCAAGCGACCCATCTCAATCATGAGGAAACACAAAGATCATTGACTCAGCTCAAACCAGGATTTTTATTATCGAAACCGTAGCTGCTGAAGAGCCCCGTCTCTGAAGTGTGCAGTAGTCCTGTCACGACTCCGAGGTACTGCTCACTAACCTATGACTGCTGAGGTACTCCTCCTGTCGAGTACTGCGGGTCTGCTGCCAACTACTGGGCACTCCGTCCGCTGAGGTTCTGCTGCCAACTACTGGGCGCTCACCCAAATAGCCTACAGAGGTACTCCTCCTGTCGAGTACCGCGGGTCTGCGGCCAACTACTAGGCGCTCCGTCCGCCGTGGGTCTGCTGCCAACTACTGGGCGCTCCATCCACTGGGCTAGTCGACTCACTCCAAGTCGAGTCGGTCAAGCAGTCGTCAGGTCTCAGTCAGCTACATGGTCTCCGTACTCTGCACGCACGTCTCCACCGTCGCGGGTCTGTCGCTACAACCAAGCGCACACACCACTGTCAAGTACCACGGGTCCGCCGCTACACCCAAGCGCTCCCCCGCCCGCTCGTCTCCGGGAGGGTCCACTCCACGAGCTACTGGTCGATACTCCAAGTATCTCAAATTCCAACGAAGAAGTGCCACATACGTCCGCTTCGTCAAAGGAGTCTCAACGCAACAGACGGTGCGTCAAACGGATGCCCGGTCTGTGAGTTTTTAGCCTTTTCGTTCCGAGGGCCCGGTTGGTTTCGTGAGCGAACCAAACCCGGCCATATCTCTACTGTACCCTGAACTCTCATAGGGTATGCTCATAGGGACCGTTTCTCATCGTGGTCATCAACGCCGCTGACGGTTCGTCAAACGGACGTCCTGTCTGAAAGATGTCAGCTTTTCCGTTCCAGGGGCCGGTTGGATTTCAGATACGATCCAACCCGGCCATACTCCAACTGTATCCAAAACTCGGGCGGAGTGTGTCAAAAGTTCAGTCTCATCAAGAGGAAGTTATCGCAACAGACGGCGCGTCAATCGGACGCCCGGTCTGTGAGTTATTGGCTTTTTCGTTCCAGGGGTCCGGTTGGTGTCGTGTACGAACCAACCCGACCGTACTCCGTTGGCATCCAAACCTCGAGCGGAGTAAGCCAAAAGATCCGTCCCACTTAGAGGATTCCATCAAAGTCGACGGCACGTCAATCGGATGCCCGGAGCTCAGGATATGAGCGTTTCCGCTCCGAGGGCCCGGTTGGTTTCGTGAACGAACCAACCCGGCCGTACTCCACCTGCGTCCAAACCTCGGGCGGAGTATACCAAAAGATTCGTCTCACTAAGAGGAACTTATCAGAACTGACGGCACGCCATTCGGACGTCCGTAGCTCAAGATATGAGCGTTTCCGCTCCGAGGGCCCGGTTGGTTTCGTGAACGAACCAACCCGGCCGAACCCAAAGTAATCCGAAACTTTGAGTGAGATATACCGAAACGACCGTTTCGATCCAAGGATTGCGTAGCTGCAGACGGTTCGTCATTCGGAGGCCCGTAGCTCAAGTTACGGGAAAATAACCGTTCTGGTTCGAGAAGGAAGGGGTCCGGGCCGACCCGGCCCGAACCGGCCCGGCCGGTTCGGCCGGCGGCGCGCGGCGGCGCTCGGCGGCGCGCGGCGGCGCTCGGCGGCGCACGGTGGTGCGCTGAGGCGGCGCGGCGGCGCGCGGTGGTGCGCTGAGGCGGCGCGGCGGCGCGCGGGTGAGACCCCCGCCCCCCCCCCCCCCCCCCCCCCCGTTTTTCCCCCTGGCGGCGCGGCACGTGCCGCGCCGGTTTCAAAAAAATAAACCGCCCCCTCACATGAGGGGGCCTGCTGGACGACACGGGGGGCGCTGCCCCCCCCCCCCCTTCTAAAGATAACCGGCCCCCAATTTAATTGGGGGCCATTAGAGGCTAACCGGGGAAAATTAATTTCCCCGGTTTGACTTCCTTCCGGCCGGCCCGACCTGGCCGGCCGGTTCCCTTTCGTTTTCCGACACCGGCGGCCCGGTTGGCCGCCGGTCTTCTCAATCCGCCGCGGCCCGGAACCGGCCGCGGCCTTCGTCGTCCGGCGCGGTGCGACGGCACCGCGCGCCTTCGCCGCGGCCCCGCTCCGGCCGCGGCGCCTTTGTTTTCTCCTCCGATGCGGCGCGGCGGTGTTGCATCCAACGGTCGCACTTCCTTTACTCCGCCGCGGCCAACGGGCCGCGTCTCATTGCTCCGGCGGCTTGTTCAGTCCGGCTGTGGGAGACCACCACGGCCCTCGTCGTCCGGAGTGGCGCGTCAAACTTGCGCACTCCCATGAAGCCCTCTACGTCCTTGCGCGGTGTCACGGCACCGCACCGCCTCCTCTTCGATCCACGAGTAATCCAACAACAAGGTTTGGGTGGAGGATCGACCTTGTTCGTACGGTCCGATCCCCTCCCATGTGAATGATAACAAGTGGTCCAAATAAATTATTTACGAAGGCGTAAATTTAAATTAGGAATAAAGGTAACAACCCCTACCTCAATTAACAACTCGGCATTCGTCAACGGCCGCGGGAGATGAGTGTCGCGAAAGTCGGACGTCACGGAGGTCGGTCGTCACGGAAGAAGATGTCGTCGGCATCGCGGTTATGGCGTCGCGATAGACGGTCGTGGGTTCGCCGCGAGAGGCACGTCGCGGAAAGTGCGTTGCGGCGTCGGACGTAGGTTCGCCGCGGAAAGCACGTCGCGGAAAGGATGCATTGCGGCGTCGTGGAGGAAATCCAACGCATTGCAGTCCGACGTCATGGAAGAAGGTCGCCGCGTTCTTCGTCGTGGAGGAAGAACTCACAAGAAGCCTCCCTCTTTTCCTCTCCGCACAGCAAAACCCAAAACCAAAACAAAGGAAACTAAACCATGAATTAAATAGAAGGGTTTGGAATTTCAAAGGTTTGAAATCCAAACCACTTCATTTAATTCTCCTCATTTAAATCTTAAGTTATAACTTAAGTTTACTGAGTTTCCAACCTTAACTCCACATGACTCTTGAATTCCAAGAATTTGAAAATAAAACTAACTCATGTAATAAATTACACAAGTTGTCAAATTAAATAAAGTGGAGTTTAATGAGGAGTTAGGAAAGTGAGGGGTTGGATTCGTGTGGGTCCCACTCCACCTTATCCTCTCAAGGTTGGTTAACACTTGTGGGTCCCACCCCCAACTCCCTTACTTAGGATAAAACTACAATGTAGAAAAAATAAATAAAAATTGTTAAATTTTTATTTCTAACTTCCACAATTTTTTTATTATCTTCGTACGAGCAAACGCAACTCCAGAACTGATGTTCCTAAGCAATTACCAGCGCTGCGGTTCCAACGGTGCCCTCGGATTTCGATTCCGAGCACCGGTTCAAAAGGTAGAAATTCTCGCTCGTTCGTTTACTGAACGTACCCGAGCCTAACTTCGGAAATTGATTCCGGGCACACCGGGCCTCGGAATCAGGTGCCGTCTGAAACTGCGGACTCATAAAATTCCAAAGAAAATTAACAAAAAAATTTCCTTGAAATTTCCGAGTCTTTACAGAAATCCTAAATCTATATAGGATAAACTGGGGAATACATAGACAAAAGGTATAAGCTAAAAATCCCAGTAAGGGAATAAGCATGGAAAAGAATCATAGCACATGATTCAAAGGCATAACATGATAACATAATAGGCATGACACATTAAAAAAAATATAGAGTCATAGTATACAAAACATGTAATCAAGGAGAATGTAAATATAGGAATGTGAAAGCAACACATAACATGACATGAACATGAGTCTAGGATAAATTCCAAGACAATATCACATAGTGGGAAAAGTCCCATAATGGATTAAGTTTACTCTCTAATCCAATACATAACATCTCATGAGACTACATTACCCAATTAATTGGAGTTCTATCTTGGTGCACCCATCATAACATGTTTATTCATATGTGTTCCACATAAATAATCAAACATAAAGAATAAATATAAGGGTTACCAATAGAAAGAAATGGGTTTCGAAATCATATCATAAGGAAAAACCAAAGGGTGTATCATAATGGAATCCATAAAGTAAGGGATTAAAATAATTATTGGTTATTAATAAGGAAAAATAATAATATATCATGAATAATGTTTTCCAACTAAATAGGAAACAATAAATATATTGGTTAGGTAACATTAGAAATGTCCCTCTTAAGTGCAGTTTTAGGGAAAAGAATAGAGTCTTTAAAGATGATAAAAGAAATAATTGTTTGCATAAAACCAGAAATTAAATAAGATAGTTTTTCATTATAAAATTATTGATTTTATAAAATATTGGTGGCTTAAAATATTTTATGGAGTTTACTTAAAAATGGTTCAGAAATGGAGAAGTTCCCTTTAATCGAGTTTGCTTATTAAGAGGAATTGAGAAGGGAACCTTTTAAAACATGTAATTCCCCATAAAATAAATATGAATTAAGAAACATACATATTTTTGGTACATATACAAAAAATATAGGATAATTATATAAGAATAATGAAGAGATAAATTTAGTAAAAGAGTGAGAAAGTGTAACCCAAAGGAAATATGGGGGTTCAGAGAGATCTCTTACCTTATGTCAAAATGTGTTCTGCACTTTCAATTAATGTCTTGGATAATAAAATTATATTAATTAATGATTTAATTTAAAACTTATTAAATATATATTTTATTTATTATAATTTTATTAAGTTTATTTATGTTAATTTCAATGAGTTATAAAGTTTAATTTCATCGTTTTGGTAGCATTTGTTTCATGGTTTCGTGGTTAGTTAGTTTGTGTATATTTATGGATGTTCTTATCAAATAGGAATAGTTCTAAAAAAGTGAAATTATATGGTATAAATTAACTTCAAAAAGTTTAAGTGGTATCATATTTTTTTCCTGGTATCAGGATGATTTATTTGATAAAACATTAATGATAAATGTTTTGTATATTTTAGCGGTTTTTTGATCATCACAAACTAGTTTTGTTTTATTTAATATTATGTCTATATATTAGTTATAGAACATGAAACAAGTTATAATGTACATATTAAAATATATTTTATCCATAATAATGGTTTTATGACTATACTTGAAGGCAGAAATAGAAAATTAAAACTAATTATCCACGGAGACAGTAAACCGCCATAATTTGGACAACAGTTTTGTTTCTTTGAATATAAGGATATGACAAAAGGGGTAGATAGAATATATTACATTATAAATATAATATTATATTATATACATTATAATGTGTTTATTATTATTTTATGTATGAATTATGTGAGTAGAAGGTAGAAAAAAAAGAAATGGAATTAAAAGAGATGGTTTGAGAAAGTTGTCTCTTGAATATCACCTCTTTGATGGACCATTTAAGGAACTTGGAATTGGTATTTTGTTGAGAAAATAAGATATCGAACATGGGGTAGGAATTTAATTGGGTATAATATTGATAATATACAAGGCTTATAAGGTGTGAGGAGATGGGGTGGTGAGGAGTGGTATTTGTAGGGGGGACAGGGGTGTTTTTTATTATTATATTCATTAGTTTATTATTTTGGATTGATAATATCAATAGTGTTGATTAATATGAATAAATACAGTAAATAGTGAATTAGGGATCATGATAATGGGTTATTACATCATCCATGACTCAAAAATTCATATATTTAGCTTATAATATTAATACTGTAAATTATCATATTTCACTATTAACCAAAAATTCAACTATTTTAGAAAAATACCATAAATTCAACCTAACTATTTTTTGACTTTTAGATTTCAAAAATAAAATCCATTTCATGAAAATAATTTTCTAAATATGATAAATTGAATTTTTAAATAAAATCATCATTTATTCAAAAAATACTGATTTTAATATTATGATCAATTTTTTAACCCTTTGAAAAATAATTAAGGTCTCATAAAATTATAATGAAACATAATATTAAATTATAAATCTAATAAATTTTATTTTAAATAATTATATTAATTATAAAGTTTTAAATAAAAATTTATGTTTAACAAAAATACCATACCTAATTTATCATTCTCACAACATTTATTTACTTATACCATGATATAAATATATCATTTTATTTATTTATAAGATACCAAAATTTTCTTTTATACTTTCATAGGTGAGTTTGCTATTATAATAGCTATATTTCTATTCTTAACTGTCATATTTCTATTCCAACTGTCAGATTTATAACGATCAGTAGGTTCCTTAATTCCTATAAATACCTCTTATTTCATTAACATCTATTTTCTCTTAAGGTTATATATATACACATTAAAAATGATTATTTTATTATTAGAATTATGTTTTATTTCTACATATTTGTTTGTGAGGGCAGTTATTCTAGTGAATCAAGCATATCCAAATTTTTTCATTTTTTGTTATCTTATTTTCTATTTATTATCCCACTATAATATTTGGCATTCTTATTGGTTTATTTGATGATCAATGTATCATTCTTCATTTATGAGAATTATTTTTTTATTAGGTTTTATGTGTGATGTATGTGTTTTATTACATAATTATAAGAATAAAATTTCATTGACAAAATTCTAGGTCATTACATTCTTCTCCCATTAGAAAATTTCACCCTCAAAATTTCATTTTACAAACTAAGGTGAAATAGGTGAGGGTAATTTTCTTTAATTACTTCCTCCAGTTAGTTAGTTGACTCTTCATATTTATGGTTTCTCCATAGTACCTTGACCAAGTGAGTGTTATTGTTACATAGAACCTTGTCTATATGGTCTAAAATCTTCACCGGCTAATCTTCATAAGAGAGATCATTTTCTAACTATATCACCTCTGAGTTTAGTACATGTGATGGATCTGGTATGTAATTTCTCAAGAGGGATACATGAAATATATCATTCACTTGAGACATGGTTGGTGGAAATGATAGTCGATAGGCAAAAGCTCTAACACGGTCAAGAATCTTGAAGGGGCTGATATACCTAGGACTATGCTTTCCTTTCTTCACAAATTGCATGACCCGCTTCCATGGAGATATATGGAGGAATAATTTTTCACCAACCTAAAACTCTCATATATGATTATCTACACAGTTTTTTTCAACTTTAGGGAGCCCGAATATTTTATTGTATGGTCTTCACCTTTTATATCATTTCCTTAATCATTTCAGGTCCCAACAGCTTACATTCACCAACTTCATCCCAGTATGTAGGTGTTCTACATATTTTCCCATAAAGGGATTCATATAGATTCATTTGGATATTTGAGTGGAAACTATTTTTTTAAGAGAACTTTACTGGTGGAATATGTTGATCTTATCCTCCTTTGAAGTCCAATGAGAATTCTCTCAACATGTCCTCTAGTTTCTGAATAGTTTTCTCATATTTTCCATCATCTTGGGGTGATAATACATATAAAAGTTAAAGTAAGTATTTAGAGAATATTGAATATTTTTCTAGAACTTGGAGGTAAATCTCATATCATGATCAGATATAATGTATAATGGTACTCTATATTGCCTCTCCACTTCTTTGATGTATATTTGTGAAAGTGTTTTGAGTGAGAAGTCATATTGATTCAAAATAAAGTGAGAAGTCTTTGTAAGATGATCCATAACGACCCATATAAAATTATTTTCTCTAGATTTCTTCAGAAGTACAGTGACAAAGTACATAGTTATGTTTTCCCATTTCTATGTAGGTATGGGTAATGGTTTTATCATCCCCTTATACATATTCCTTTCATCCTTAACTTGTTGACATACTAGGAACTTTGATGCATATTCAGTGATATCCTTCTTCATATTGTCCCGCCAATAGTGTTATCGAAAATCTTGGTACATCTTTGTGCTCTTTTGGTGAATAGATAAGTTTGAGTTATGTGCATCATTCATAATCTCTTTTATTTATCTATGGATTGGATGGTACACATAGTTGTGACCCAAATTTTACAACTACTTCCTCATCAATTTTGAACACTAAGGATTTACCATTTTTTATAGCTTCCACCTTCTTATGAATTTCCACACTATTTATTTGAGAATCTTTTATCTTATCTAAAATAGATGGTTGAGTAATCATTTGTTGAAGGAATTATGATGAACCTTGCTTTATAATTCCTATGTCTATCCTTTTCAAGTCTAAAAAGATTATATCCTTCTCAATTCTTATCATTGATAAAGTTACAGGATCCTTTCTACTTATAGCATCTACCACTTTATTTTATTTATTAGGATGGTAGTGGATTGGGTAGTCATAATACTTGATAGATATAACGATATTTATTAGTACATATTAAGCTTCTTCTACAAGAATATATATTTAAGTCTCTTGTGATCAGTATATATCTCTTACTTCTCCCCATAGAGATAATGTTTCTAAATTTTCAATGCAAAGATCATGGCCTCCAACTCCATAACATGAATGGGATAGTTTTTCTCATGAAATTTAAATTGACCTAAGGTTTAGGATATAACTTTATTATTTTTCATCAGTACAGGTCCTAATACCTTTTTTGAAACATCATTTTATACTACAAAAAGTTCTCCACTTGTCGATAGTGTAAGTACTTGTGTAGTGATAAGCCTTTTTCAACTCTTTGAAGCAGTCTTCACATTCATTGGTCCATACAAACTTTACTCTCTTCTGATTCATCTTGGTTAGTGGGTTTGAAAATCATGAGAATTTATTCAAAAATCATTGATAATACCCATTTAGACCAAGGAAACTACATATCTCTATTACGGATATTGGTCTAGGACACTATTCAATTGCTTTTGTTTTAGAAGGATCCATAGATATTCCTTTTTTGGTGATAGCATGCTCTAATAATGATACTTACTCCATTCAGAACTCACATTTATTGTAATTTGTATAAATTTTCTCCCTTCACAAAGTCTTTATCCTATTATTCAAATGCTCCTCATTATTCTCTTTTCTCTTGGAGTATATCAGAATATCAAAAATAAAGACTACCACAAATTTGATGAGGTAATCTCTAAATAAACTATTCATTAAGTCCATGAAAATTATTGAATAATTAGTGAGTCTAAAGGGAATCACTATGAACACATAGTGTCCATACCTCATTCAAAAGGTAATCTTAGGAATATCTTCCTTCTTCACCTTTAATTGGTGATATCCTGACTGAAGTTCCGCCTTAGAGAAATAATCAGTCCCATGTAGTGTTAGAACCACGACCATTCTTTGCAGGAAATGGAGGTTGGTTTCTGTTTATTTTCAATCCTTATTGGATGTTCAGAATGTTTTCTAGAAAATGGATCATACATTTTAAGAGGACAATAGTACTGAATGTGGTGTCGTTTTCTAGTGTTTGCCAATTTTTTTGGCCTAAAAATCAGAAAATGGAGAGATGAGTTCTTGTCAAAGAAAGGTTCACGAAAAGAATAGAATGTGTTCTAAATTTGTTTTCCATTTTTTGATAAAAAGGTGTTTTGGGATCAGAACTCCAAAAAATGGAAATGGTGTGAGCTGCGCGAAAAATCTGGAGTTTGCACAGAAAACGGTTCCAGCGTGAAAACCATTGCACGTAGAATGAGAGGTTTTCAGCAACACAATGTGTTTTTCATGTGGGGGTCAGTGAAACTGATAAATAAGAGGTGAAACCCCTCATTCAGGATGATTTATGTTGGGTAAAAATCTCTCAAGGTATCATTGAAGCATTTTTGAGGTGATTGTGTTTGTTGACAAAGTGGACATCTGTGTTGTGATTGTTGAAAAAGCAAACCATGACATACAAATTTGTTGATAAAGGGGATTTCATGGTGGCATGTCGAGTTCAAGGGTTGTGGTCAATGATCTGTGTTTGATTCAAGAACATTGAAAAGGGAATGGATGATCTGGAGGTGGTACAAAAAGAGCAGATATAACGTGACGCCGTTTTCCAGTGTTTGCCAAATTTTTGGGCCTCAAAATCGACAAATGGAGAAAAGTGGTTTTGGCAAAGGGACTTTCACGCCGATGTATTGAAGGATAGGAAACTTGTGTGCCATATTTTTTTCAATATCATAATATCAAAATATGGAAAAGGGATAAGGGGCGCCCAAGTTTTAGGGTTGGTCGCGCAAGTGACTTGCGCGGCAGAGACTTGTGCATCGAGACTTGTGCGCCGAGGGGAGACTTGCACATCATCGCGCAGGGTGTACAAATGCCTATTAATAGAGTTCAACCCCTCCTCATTCTGGGTGATTTCAACACTTAGAGAAAATCAGATCTCCCGTCGTACAGGTGTGGTGGTCGCGCAAGTGGTGGTGTGGTCACGCAAGTAGAAGTAGCGCACCAGTTGTTTGTTGCGCGTCCAGTGTGGTTTAGGTGAGAAAGGAAAGGAGTAGCTCAAGTTTTGAGTTAAAGAAGGAGGTGTCACTCAAGTGGTTTGGTGACACTTGCGCACCAAGTTTTGAAGAAGCACGATAGTTGGTGGTTGCACGCCAATATTGGTTTGGGCGTAAATGGGTGTGAGTCGCGCAGGTTTGGAGTTGTAGAAGCTTGTTACGCGCAAGTGGTTGAGGTGGACTTGTGCGCCAGTTGTAACTTGCACGCTGAGACTTGCACGCCATCTTGGAGTAGGGAAATAGGTATGGTTGAAGTACGGCAGGGATTTAAAGCTACGTGAAAGCTGGAAGATTTCCTGATACCTTCGGTTCAACATGAGATTCATTTACGGGTGAAAGTTGGACTTCAACAGAGCATCTACATACAACAGAGGATGTATTCATTAGTGATAATGAAGAGACCTACAGGTCTATAAACCATGAGTGGATCCTTTCTGGATCAATGATCAAAGGAATAGGAAGAAGGTGAACCTCTCTACCGGCAGTGATCCAGAGAGAGAGAAACAGGGAGTGACCCTTGGGAAAGTAGTGAGCTGGCCCTAAACTTTGTAAAGGGAGTGATCCTGGGAATAGAAGTGATTTATCCTAAACCTTGTAAACAGCATTGTGCTTATAGTGGATTTGGTACATCGGCACATTTTTGGTGTATTCTCCTTGGACGTAGCCCAGTGAGGGTGAACCAAGTAAAATTATTGTGTCCTATGCATGCTTTACTTTCTGTTTATATTGTGCAACGAGAAAGAGAGAGAAGAGTTTTTTTCTTAACAGTGAAACAAGATCAGAAGGGGCTTTAATTTTAAATTTTTCATAACCTGATTCACCCCCCCCCCCTCAGTGTATTCAGCCTAGTAGACCTAACAATTAAAGACTTAGAGAATATCTGAGTTATGATGCACATAAAAGGTGTGTTCAAAGGGAGTTTCACGAAAAAGTTTAAGTTGCGTGGAAAAGTAAAAGTTGCGTGGAAAAATAGAAGTTGTGTATAAAATTTGAAACTGTGCATAAAAGTTAAAATTTATGTGTTAAGGGTGTTGTTGCATGAAATATTTTCCTCGTGAAAAGAAAATATTTCACGCAAAAGTGATATCTTGCGCACAATGGGTAGGTGCTGCATGCAATTGTCAGTGTAACTTTATTGCACGTTATGAATATCCAGTTCATTGTTTTACTGCTTTCAAGTGCATCAATTCATGACTTCAATGCAAGTAGTGTCTCATGCTGAACAAAGAAAAAAGAAGTTAATGAAAATCTATTGAACAGACATTCAAGTCGATAAATTGAGTTTGACTTCTCTCAAGGTAGTGAGCTAGGGGGGGTGACGGAAGTGATCTGAGGGACATAGTAATCTTTCCCTAAACCTTTGTAAAGGAAGTGTGCCTATCACATAGTGTTTGTGACCAAACCTTTTAATCCATAAACTAGTGAAGATTAGTGGATTTTGGTATGACTAACTCACTGTCGGCATATGCTCTTGGACGTAGCCCTTAGTGGTGAACCAAGTAAAAGTGTTGTGTGGTCTCCATGCATGTGATTGTTTTCTTTCTGTTATCATCAGTCTTACAAGTTTAAAAATTCCCTAACAATGTGGGACAAAGATCCTTGTTTTAAAAGAAAAATTTGACACCCTAATTCACCCCTCCCCTCTCAGGGTGTCCCGGGGTCTTACATGTAGTTGATCAAACAAGTCATCTATCTATGGTAGGGGATAATTTTTTATTTTAATTTTTTTTAACTCACAATAATCAATGTAGAGGCACATTGATCCATTTTTCTTTTTGATGAAGAGAATAGGTGCACCCCATGATGAAGCACTCAGGCGTATAAAATCCTTTTCTATATTTTCTTATAACTTCTTCTTCAGTTCATCTAACTCAATGGTGGGCATCCTATAAGGAGTCTTTGATATGGGTAGATATCTAGTTATAGGATCAATTTATAACACAACCTCTCTGTCATAAGGAAGACTAGAAAATTCTTCAGGGAACACATCAATGTAGTCCCTCACAATGGGCATGTCTTTGAGCACGATCCTCTCATTTGTATCAATCATTTGAGTTAGATATGCTTTCTTAAGGAAATATTATCCAAAATTGAGATAATTATTTTGAAGTAGATTCATCTTCCTCTTTACACTTGTACAAAATTAGGGGATGCATCAAGATGTGAAGAGTGGTCTCCCTTTCCTAACAGTTGATGTTGTATTTGTATAAAGATAGTCAATCCATGCCCAATATAGCATCAAACTCCAAAAAAGAAAGTAAGACAAGGTTTTCTAGGAGGTTCAGTCCACAAACATTAATCGTGGAAGATTTATATACTTTAGATGTAATAATGTACCCATTAATTATTCTCATAGACAACTCAACCTTCATATTTTGAGGTGGTGTTTGAATAGTTATACTAAACATGCAAGATATGAAAGAATATATAGAACTATAAAAAAATAGTACGTTCTCTATTATTGAATGAATAACCAGCATACCTGTCACCCCATCATTTTTGGGATCCATCTTAGTAGTAATAATAACATATACCATTCCATGCTATCTTAGAGTTTGTTGTTACTGAATTCCTCTGAAAACCCTTAGCTTAAGGAATTTTCTCACATAATGATCATGTTCCTTTTAGTTGAAACACTGCACTACATGATTATTTTTTATATGAACCTTCATTTCTTCTTCTTCATCAGTGGGATTCTTTAAATACCTTCAGCAATAATTATCTTGATGGCCCTCTATTCCACATTTTAAGCATCTCCCGGATATTTTTAGATAGTTCCCAGTATGCTTCTTCCCACACTTTTGACATGTGGGGCATTGTGTTTTCTTTCCTTCATGGGATTTATCTATTGATCCTCCCATATTAAACTCAAATTTCCTCTTTTTATCTCCAATACCATGAGACCAATGAGAGTCACCAATCTCTATCTCAAACTTTAGGGCACATTGAACAATATCTTCATAGCTTTCAAAGTAACAAATCACCAAGGATTTTCATATGCTCAGATTTAATCCACTAAATAATCGATCCACCTTACATTCAGTGTTCATGACAAATTCAAAGGCCTATTATACAAGACTTGTAAAGTTTTTCTCATAAACCCTGATAGATTCATCTTCCTTTTTCTTCAGTATGAGGAAGTCCCTATTCATCTAAAAATGGAGAGTTTAGGGGAAATATTTATTAAAAATTATTTTCTTGAATCATTCCCAATCCATGGAATCAATTTCCTCCTTAGACTTTGTGTTTTTGATCTGTTTCCATCACTTATTGGCTTACCCATCAAAATGACAGACCACCAGTATTAATTTCTCTTCTTTTAAGAATTTAAGGGCATATAATATGTAACATACTAATATTTTAAGGTATGTATCTTTTTAAATAAATTCAATTTATTCGATATCTTATGTTTCACATCGTGCTTAAACAAACTGTGATATACTATTAAATATTAACATGACCGTTGGAATAGTAATGTGAACATTAGGAATAATAATCAGTCTATTAGTATAATAACCTCAACTATGAAAGTATAAATAAAACTTAGGCATCTCATAAATGAAAATATGATATATTTATATCATTGAATGAGTAAATAAATGTTTTCAGAATGATAAATTAAGTGTTGGTATTTTTGTGAAACGTAAATGTTTATTTAAAATTTTATAATTAATATAAATATTTAAAAGAAATATTATTTTCATAAAATAGATTCATAAATTAATATTTTTTTCATTATAATTATAATATAATTTTATGAGACTATAATTAATTTTTCAAAGTGTCGTAAAATCGATTATAATATTATAATCGATATTTTTAGAATAAATGAATATTGTATTTAAAAATTAAATTTCCCATATTTAGAAAATTATTTTTATAAAAGGGAATCCATTTTTTAAATCTACATGTTGAAAAACATTTAGGGACTTTTTTTGGATTTTTTTGAAATAGTTGAATTTTTTGTGAATGGTGAAATACAGTATTTAACATTATAAGTAAATAAATGAATTATTGAGTTGTGGATGATGTATTGATGATGTAAGAACCCATTAGTTCAAACTTTCATTCTCTATTTAATGTATTTAGTCATGAGAATAAATATTATTGATATTCTTGAGCCAAAATAATAAATAAATGAATAAAACAATCCAAAACATCTCTCTTCTCCCCTATAAATACCACCCCTTCTCCCCACACCTTCTAAGCCTTAAATATTGTCTATATTCTAGAAAATTAACTTAACAAGACTCTTCCCTATGTCTAAGACTATTTGGTATTCCCAAAAAATCAAATCCAAGTGTCTTAAGTAGGTTCCTAAGGAGACGATATTCAAGAAATAAAATCCTCCTTTCTCTTTTAATTTATTTTTTATTTTCCTATCCTCTCCTAACCTCACCTATCCAAAGTGGAATATTAACTACAATATAATATATATAATGTAATTTTATTTTTCTAATGTATTATCCATCATCAAATCCCTTCTCCACTCCTTTTATTTTAAAAATGAAAACATCGTCTGTGATGTGTCAATTCACCGCCTTCGTGGATGATGATTTTTCATTTTGCATTACCGCCTTCAAGGATAGACATAAAACCATTATTTTGATTAAATAAAATTTTAATATATATATATATATATTATGTTATATCATGTTATAGAACCAATATATAAACATAAAAATAAAATGACACAAGTTTGTGATGGTCGTAAAAACCATCAAAATAAATTAAGACATTTTCATTAACATTTTATCCAATGAATTGTCATCATACCATATAAACAAATGATATATGAGACCATTTAAACTTATATAATTTAATTAATACTAAATAATTTCACTTATTTAGAATTTATTCTCATTTTAAAAGAACTCCCATATTTATACTCAAGGGAACCGACCATAAAACTATGAAAAAAACACTCTCGAAACAACAAAATTAAACATTATAACTCGTTAAAATATCCATAAATGAACTTAATAAAATTATAATAAATTAAATATATTTTAATTTTTTTCTGAATTAATTAATTAATTAATCTAATTTTATTATCTATGACATTAATTACAAGTGCATAATTCTTTCGGACATAAGGTAAGGGTTTCTCATCTCAATTTTACTTTTGTGAGATATATTCCTTATTCAACCCTTATTTTTTGTGTGTTGTGTAAATAATTCCCATTAATATATCATATCATGAATCTATTTATATTCATTTAATTAAATTTTTCATTTTATGATCATTAATTTTATAGGGCATATAGTTCGACTTTTTGCAAACTGGTAAGGGAATTCTTAACCCAATTTCCATTCTTTAGGTTAAAATTATACTCCAATGATTATTTAATGCTATGATTATGTGTGAAATGAATTTTTATTATCTTTAATTGTATTTAAACTTGTTTTATGTGTATTTATAGATAATACACAAAATTTATTCATTTGGTTAATGCCCACACATTCTTTTAAAAATACCCTTTTAATTGTATCTTTTTTTCAAAATTTAAAAGAAATGTTTTTTAAAACTTATACAGAATAAGAATATTGTCCCAATTACATGACACCTTAATTCCTTGAGGAATAATTTAAAGGTTTACAAGATTATTTTCAAAGAAAATTTTTTCTTTTATAATTGTGAAACTTTTTAATAATAAGTGATTTTAAAGTTAAAAAGGGTATTTTTATCAAGAAATTTTTAGTGATATTATTAAAGTATATATGTCAACATCCTTTGTTGAATCGTATGATTTATTGAGGTTGATATCTTAAGATATAATTTACCATATTTTATTGAATATTTTATGATTAGTTTTACTAGGGATATATTATTTTGATACCATTCACCATATTTCTTTGGGTGGTTTATGATTACGTTTATTGATTGAGAAAAGTATTTACATTTAGTATTATAGTTTAAATAAGAATGTTTATATTGATTATGTTTCACCCCTTTCATATGATTAATTAATTGGACTTATTAAGTGATGTAATAGACCCACTATATCCCCTCGATGCATCTTTAGGTTTCATGAGATAAACTAGACCAGGTTTTGGCCAAGGCCTTACCCATTTATATAGAATTCTTGGCCAAGGACTTGATGGTGTGTTTTATACTTCCCATGTTATGAATTCCCTCATTATGAGATTAGTTATAGATAATACATGTGATTATTATACTAATAGAATATTCATATTTAAGTTTCATTATCATGTGATTATTTATATGGAATTATTTGATCATCTTTTCTTCCTTCTATATTATGATCGAGAATGTTTTAATGGCATGTGTTTTTAGTTATTTACTTTTCCTTATTATTTATGTTTATTTATGATAACTTATGTTGTATTCTTACCCTTACTAAGCATCTGATCTCACCTCTTTCTTAGGTTTTATTTTTCCCCAGGATGCCAAGATGTATATTATTTTTGACATGCAGGGATAATCTAAGTGAGTAGGGGTGCTTCAAATGGATTTATTATGTTGTATTTCATTTCAAGTTTCAATGTAATACTTATGTTTGTATATAGTTTTCCAAAGATACTAAACTATTTCGTCCTTTAGGATGTGATCACTTTTACTTAGTACCAATTTAACAAAGTAAGGCACCGACTCTAAACTACTGGGGTTGGGGTCTTTATAGTTGGTACCAGAGAAATTTTAGTAGAAACTTTAGAAACTGGATTTAGTAAAACATACCAGGAAAGTCTGAACCGGGAGTAAGCTTGGTTCCACAAATTTATTAAAGGAAAAGTGAAAGTAAAGTCAGTAGACAATAAAAACGCTACATTACATCAAGACCATATGCATCCTTCTCCCCATCATTAGATAACTCATCACCAGGATCAGCTGACTCCCATTCAGAAGATTCGTATTTGCGCATCATCTCAAGGTACATATTTTTCTTCCGAAGCATTTCCTCAGACAACTTCTCTTTGACCGGCCGTTTCCCACTGAATCCTTTGTCCCTCTTCGGGGACCCTCCTCTTCGTTTGTCACTGTACCCATTTGCAATGACATTTTCTTGTGACCCTACAATCTTGTGTGCAGACCTTGTCGCCATTGGTTTGGGTAGATCCGTATAGTCTCTCCTTGGCTTCCTCCTTATTTGAGTTTTTGCTTCCACTTCCTTGCTTAGGGTCTCATGAATTCCATTATTCACAGCATCAATGTAAGATATTTTGTGACTGTGGATCTCTTCTTCACAATCAGATCTATCCCCCCACTGCTTTTTATGGGCCAATGGAGGGTTGACATTTCCATCCTTCCTATCTTCCAGTTGAGATATCTTGATTGTGTCATCAGTGCAGGAACTTTTACCTTTACCACTCAATCTGTCTAGGCCAACAATGCCTTCCTTCTCTACAATTTCCTCTGCCACTTCCATCTCTTTTGCCTCATTTGATCCAACATCAGCCAGCACTGCAAATTTATTTGTAGAACAATTAAACAGTTTATGAGAATTTACCTACACCAGGACATCAGTTGTGTTCTTCTGTTCAGACACCAATTCCATAGGCTTAGAGCTGTCCAGAATCACAGCGCATCCCCTACCCATATACTGTAAGTCAGACTCATCAGCCTTCATCTCCTCTTTATCAGGTTGTTCCATTACTTCTTTCCCCTTTCTGCTATCCATATTCATGGAGCTCTCATTTTCCTGCATTGAAACTTCCATACCTATGTTAATTTCATTCGCCAATTCTCCTGATTGGGTCTCTTGTCCCACAGACATTTCTGAAGAAACCTCTACAAGGACTTGATTACTTATCAAATCATCTACCACTGGGGCCAATCCAATTTCAGGTACCCCTGGATTCAGACCTGTTTGATGCTGAACCATATCATCAACCGCCAGGACCAATCCAGTTTCAGATGCCCCTGGATTCAGATCTGCTTGAGTCTGAACCATATAATCATTGCCAGTATTATTAGAAACACCCGAAAGGGAAGCTGGAATCTTTCTTCGGCACTTAACTGTTTCATGACCCTGCTTGCAACAATTGGAGCAAAACGGAATCCAAGTTTCATACAGAATTTTTTGAGCGTACCTGTATTATCCTTCCACGATGATCCATACAACCTCTGGCGAAACTCTTGAGAGATCCATTTCAACACAAAATCTCGCAGTGGCAGGATTTGACAAAGAAGCAGTTCTTTGATCACAGCAAATAAAACGTCCAATGGAATTACCTATCGAGCGTAGAAGTCCTGGATTTTGAAAAGGGATGGGAAGACCCGGCAACTGCAACCAGATTGCAGAGTTTGGAGAATCACGATTCAAATGATTTTCAAAGGTCCATCGAAGAAGATGGAAACTAGAATCCATCATTCTTCGGGACCAAGCCTTTCCCAAATCCTCATCATCCGAAAACAGGATGAGGATTTGTCGCGGTCCAAGAATTCCAACACGCGCAAGATTCTTGAGCCCCCCTTTTTCATTTACAAACTTACTGAAATCCTTCAACAGCGGATGCCTTCTCACAAACCTTGAAATTTGGGCTTTAGAAAGTAGCGCCGAAGCCTCATAGAATTCCTGTAACGTAACTGGAACAACAGGTTGACCGGAGATGCATCTGGGGACCTTCGGGGAGACATTGATTGTCGGAAAGAGGAATCCTATGTCCAGCGGGGGTTAGAGAGCACCATCACCGCACTTCCCAGATTCAAGCATAGGAGAAGACGATCCCCCTCCCCCTGCTGAGGGAGGAGGGACCGCGGCAACAGCCATCGCCAAACCCTAGCTCAGGGTTCGCCATCGGTGGGAGATGAGAGTGAGAGCCATTACAATTAGCATGGGTGATATTATATTTTCTTTAGTAAAACATATATTAGGGAAATATAACACTATAACTGACTTTAAGAATATTCCCAAAGTAACCAAGAATATGATTTAGACATTAGTTATACCTAAATTTTCAATTCATGTTAATTGTTTCACTATTTTTTAGATTATAGATTATGTTTCTTAATGTTATGATCAAATCTAGTATATTCCATTATTTATAAATGAAACCTAGTAGAAGTAATGGAAACTGTATCAATACACATAATCCATGTAGGGATTTCCCTTCTATTAAATATAAGGATGTTGGATCTAGAAATGAAACTATATTTGAAAAAAGTATAACTATACTGGGAAAACTAACTCTGGTTATGAGAAATAACCTTACCTACATGGAGTAGCCTAATCCACAGCATGGTGTAACAAAGTTAGACCACTTCATGCGAAAACAACCTCCATTATTAAATGGGACTAAAAATTCATTTATAGCTGCATGATGGATAAGTTCCTTAGAGAAGATATTTCTCACTTTGGAAAGTAATGAGAGAGATAAATTTATCATGGTTGTTTATCATCTCTTAGGTGATGCAGATCAATGGTGGTTGTTGATTCAAAACACTAAGGAGGAAGAGGAAATTATAAACATGGAATAGAAGTATTTTAAGGAAACTTTATTTGGAAAATATTTTCCTAGAGAACAATGATAAGATATAGAAAGACAATTCTTGAGTCTGAGATAAAAGGAAGAAGAAAATGTTGCTAATTATGAGATAACTTTACAATGTTATTTAGGCACGCTCCAGACTACATACATAATCCATTGAGTAAGATTAATCATTTCTTTGATGGGACTAAACCAATCCTTCAAAGGGTACTAGTATCCCAAAAATTCTCATAATATAAAGATATATTAGCATGTGCTATCAAGACAGATAAATAATTCTCCAAGTTTTATGACTTCAAAAGGAAGTAATAGAAGAAGAGGGTAGCAGAGAAAATGATGGATAAAGGTAAAAAAGGAAAGAAGTATTTTCCCACATGTGATAATTATGGAAGGAAACACCCTATTAATTTATTGAAGGGAATTCGAGTTTTCTATAAGTGTAGAGAGAAGGACCACTAGGTTCGTGATTTTAAAGGAAACATCCTATTTCTTTCTTGGAAGTATTCATGTTTCATAAATGTTTAAAGGAGATTAAGATATCCATATATTTGGTATGTGACAATAAGAGCTAAATTATTTGGGTAAACCTTATGTTAAGTTTATTTTGGAAATTTAGTGACCTTAATTATAAATTTTTGGACTTTGAATTTGGAAAAAAATATATTTTGAATGAGTCTTAAGGTAACTGGTTATGAAATGAATTAAGTTTAATTTTGGATATTATTATTTGAGGTTAAAGTATGATTTATAGTATTTTATAACATGTTATAACCATGTTACTTTTGGTAAATATTTAAAGTACAAAGGAATGACTTATAGACCATTTGATAAAAGTGATTAAGGCATAAAAATTCATCTTGAATATCCATCTTTTAGTTTAAGAAATGAAGTTGAGATGAATTGAAGCACAACCAAATGTCGATATTATACTTATGACATGGAAAGAAATCAGGTAAGTTAATTTTCTTAAGTGCCTATCTGTATAGTAAAAGAATCCCTCAAATTTGGGAAAAGGATTCTAGAATAAAAATGTTATCTGTTTACTTTTCTTACTAATAAATCAATGGCCTTTTAACCAATAAAAAATTTATGGTTTTGTGAGGTATACTTTCTAATGACCATGTTCTCTATCACACACCATCAAAACTTGATGGTTATATTTCTTTTTCATGCCCATTTTTCACTTCCCACTAATATTCTCTTATAGGGAAACCTAGTTTTGAGGTGAACATCACATTGTCCTTTCCCACTATTTAAGAGAAAGTTTTATTAACCCTATTGATGATGTGGGATTTCCACAAGGGTATTTTAAAATGACAACTCCATGATTACTAATCACAAGTTTAAATTTTTAGGATGAAATTTATTAGAGGGAAGAATGTAACAAACCAATATTTTATAGTATGTATCTTCTTAAATAAATTCAATTTATTTGATAGATTACATTGCACACTGAGCTTAAACAAACTGTGATATACTATTAAATGTTAACATAATTGTTGGAATAGTAATGTGACTATTAGGAATAGTAATATGGCCATTAGAATAATAACATCACCTATGAAAGTATAAATAAAATTTAGGTATCTCATAAATGAAAATATGATATATTTATATCATGCAATAAATAAATAAATGTTTTAAAAATGATAAATTAAGTGTTGGTATTTTTGTGAAACATAAGTATTTATTTACAATTTTATAATTACTATAATGGTTTAAAAGAAAATTTATATTCATAAAATATATTCATAAATTAATTTTTTGTTTCATTATAACTATAATATAATTTTATGAGACCATAATTAATTTTTCAAAGTGTCATAAAATCAATTGTAATATTAAAATCAATATTTTTTTAATAAATGATTATTTTATTAAAAAAATAAATTTATCATATTTAGAAAATTATTTTCATAAAATTGAGTCCATTTTTGAAATCTACATTTCAAAAAATGTTTAGGGTGAATTTTTGGGATTTTTTTGAAATAATTGAATTTTTGTGAATAGTGAAATATGGTAATTTACGGTATTTAACATTATAAGTAAATGAATGAATTATTGAGTCATGGATGATGTATGGATGAGATAATCACAAATTTTTTCGAACTAAAATCCTTTAGTTACTTTATTTAGTCATTGGAATCAACACTATTGGTAGTTTTGAACCAAAATAATAAATAAATGAATAAAATAATCAAAAAACACCCCTCTCATCCCCTATAAATACCACCTCTCACCACTCATTCTCATCACACCTTCTAAGCCTTTAATATTGTATAAATTATTCCCAATTACCTTCCCAACCCTCTTACCCACATCTAAGATCTTCTAGTATTACAAAAACATCAAATCCAATTGGCTTAACGAGGTTCCCTAGGAGAATATATTCATGAGGTAAAATCCTCCTTCTTTATCTTTTAATTTCTTTTCTTTTCTTATACTATCCTTACTTGTCCTATAAAAATTGGCATGGAAACTATAGTATCATATATATACTAGAATTTTATTGTGCTAATGTATTACACATCATCAAATCCCTTCTCCTCTTATTTTATTTTTAAAAATGAAAACATCGTCTATGATGTGTCGATTCACCGCCTTCATGGATGACAAGTTTTCATTTTCCATTACTGACTTAAATACTAGTCATAAAATTATTATTATAGTTAAATAAGATTTTAATATACATATTATAAGTTATATCATGTTCTTGAACCAATATATAAACATAATATTAAATAAAATGACACAAGTTCGTCATGGTTATAAAAACCATCAAAATAAATTAAGACATTTTCATCAATATTTTATCTAATGAATCATTATCATACCATATAACCAAATGATATATGAGACCATTTAAACTTATTTAAGTTCATTAATACTTAATAATTTCAATTTCGTAGAAGTTATTCCCATTTGACAAGAACTCCCATATTTATACTCAAGGGAACTGACCATAAAACCATGAAATGAGCACTCCCAGAACAATGAAATTAAGAATTATAACTCATCAAAATAACCATAAATGAACTTAATAAAATTAAAATAAATCAAATATATGTTTAATAGGTTCATAATTAATTAATCTAATTTGATTATCCATGACGTTAAGTACAAGTGTATAATACTTTTGGACATAAAGTAAGGGTTCCTCATCTCACTTTTACTTCTCTGAGATATATTCCTTATTCAACCCTTATTTCGTGTGTGTAGTGTGCATAATTACCTTTAATATATCATGTCATGAATCTATTTATATTTATGGTGTTCAATGTTTCATTTGATGTTCATTATTTTTATAGGGCATATGGTTCAACTATTTACAAAGCGGTAAGGGAATTCTTAACCTAATTTTCATTCTTTGGGTCAAACTTCTACTCCAATGATAATGTCATGATATGATTATGTGTGAAACAACTTTTGATAATATTATGTTGTATTTCCTCTTTTTTTATTTTTATTTACAATTGATATTAAAAAAATATTCATTTTGTTAATTCTCACACTTTCTTTTAAAAAATACTCTTTTAAATGTTTCTTTGTTTTCAAAATTTAAAAGAAATTTTTTTTAACTTATACGGCATGAGTGGATTTTCTTGATTACATGATTACTTAATTCCTTAAGGATTAATTTAAAAGTTTATAAGTTTACTTTCAAAGAAAAAGTTTTCTTTTATAATTTCACATCTTTTTAAGAATAAGTGATTTCGAAGTTAGAAAGGGTCTTTTCTTTAAGAATTTTTCAGTAACCTTATTTGTAATGCCCCAAACCTAGAAGTCCGAAGTCGTTGCAATATTTCATTAAATTAGAATGATTAAAAGTAACTCATATAATAAAGGACCAAATAGTTTAGAAGTTTTGGAAACCCAGATACATACATAGGTTCAACATTACAACTTGAAATGAAAAACAATATATAAGTTTATTAGGAACATCCACAACTCTAAGTCTATCCCTGCAATTCATTTGTAATACACCTCTTCTCATTTTAGGGAAAAATAAAAAATAAAAAAAGGGGTGAGATCATATTATCTATAAGGGTAAATAATACAGTGAAAGATATCATAAACATAAACATTAGGCATGGTGAATAACTAAAAATACCTGCCATTAAAAATAAACTTGTACATATTATGGAAAGAATAAGAGATGAATAAATAATGAAATAATGAAACATAATTATTGGTATTATACTAGTTAAATAACTACATGAAATTTAAATTACTAGCTTCATAATTATGGAATGCATAATGTGGGACATCATAACCATGCCGTCAAGGCCTCATGTTAAGACCATAAATAATCTTACCGCCAAGGCCTCATACCAAGACCATAGTTTGTCTCATGAAACCTATTGATGCACTGAGGGGCTATAGAGGGATCCACCCGAAACTTAATAAGTCCAATGCATTCCTCATGTGAATGGGAATTAATATAAACAACATACAAATTCATATTGAAAGTAATATATAAAATGTAAATAACTTTTCCCAATCATTAAACATAAGCACTAATCATTCAAAGTAATATGGTGAATGGTTTCAAGATAGTACCTCCATAATAAAACTAATCATAAATTGTTAAATAAAAAATTTTGGATGATATAATAGTAGATAATCTTCTATGAAGTACAATATTCAACAAAGTATGTTGACATAGATAAAGATACTTTTAAATGAGAGCATTGAAAAACCCTTGAGGAAATAATCCTTAAGCATTCCAAAGTTTCTCTTACCACCTTGAAATATTCAAATCATAATCCCCTATAATATCAAGAGAATAAGGAGATTCTTGATATGATATACCAAAGGGAATTATATACACCATAAGAAAGTAATAAGTAATGAACAAGGCATATATCTCATAAAAGTTAAAGTGAGATAAGAAAAATAATTTTTTACTTTGGAAAGAAGAGTTCTTTTGGAAAATAATTTGTATTTGTCATGAAATTAGATTTTAAACATGTATATCCCATAAAATAAAAGTTAAGGTTATTGAAATTATATTTGAGGCTTAAATAAAGTCTTATTAAGGTGAAATCATTTAAAAAGAGTTTTTAAAGAAGAATTAGAAATTAAACATTTTAGTGCGGTTTAAGGAAAATATTAAAGGATTTTAAAGCACAAAATAATGTTTGATTTCATAAAACCAGAAATGAACCAATGGATTAAAATAGATTATAGAGTGAACTTCAAAATAGGCAAGAAGTCGAGAAGATCCTTGAATCAGGCTTGCATTTCGGAACAATTTTTTGAAAGATTCTTTTAAAACCTATAACTCCCCATAAAATAAAGAAGGATTATGATTGGTAAAAATATATAGAACATTCACACAGAATTTATAGGAATAAATAATAATTTCATTGAGGTTAGTAGAGAATAAGAGAAACCTGAAGGAAAATAGAGGTTCGGGTAGAAAATTCTTAAAACCTTGTAATCAATTGAATCGTATGTCTCAAAATTAATAATCATCAAATGATAAATTGAATATCATTAAAATAAATATATTAATGATATTAAACATAAATGTGAAGTATATATACACTATACACAATTAGTAGTAATGAATATAGAATATCTGACAAAAATGGAAGTGAGATGAAGAAACCCTTGCCTTAAATCTGAAGGTGTTCTCCACTTGATATTAATGACCTGAATAATAAAATTTAGGTTCATTAATTAATAATTAAAGAATATATTATTCATGTAATTGATTTATTATAACCTTATTAAGTTCATTAATAGATTTTTTATGGGTTAAGAGGATCAATTTCATTGTTTGAGTCTGTTTGTTTCATGATCGGTATACTTACATACATGAACAGAGAATCATGTAAAATGGGGATAGTTGTCCAGAATTGAAGTTATAAGTTATTATTGAACATACATAAGGTTAAATGGTTGTAAATTTCATTTGGTTACTTGGAGTGAAGATTCATCATTATATAAATTATTTAATGATAACTGTTTGGGTCAATTAGCGGTTTTTGAACACAACAAACTCATTTTTCTTTATAAATCAAAACCATGTGTACAAAAATATTCCAGAAACATAGATGAGACATAATAAATATATTATAGTCTAGTTCAATCATAATAATGGTTTCATTTCCAGAATTGAATATGATAATAGAAACTGAAAACCCGTCATCCTTGAATTTGGTAAATTAGCACATCTCGGATGGTGTTTTTTTACTACTAGCATAAATGAAGGTAAAGGATAGATGATAATAACTTATTCCATCATCCTAAAAAAATTACAGTACATGTAAGGTAATTGAGTTTTCATAACATTTGGATTATGGGAGGTGAGGATAGAAAAGAAAACAAAGAAACTTGAAAATAAAATAAAAGAATTGAAAAGAGGAATTTACCTCTTGAATTAATCTTCCTTGAGAGCCTCTTTAGGGGAGAGGATTTGGTCTTTTTATGATACCAAGGTCTGATGGATGTGGGGGAGAAGCTTGGGAGGAGATTTTGGTATAATTTAGATAAGGCACAAGGCTTGATATGAGTGAAGAGAAGAGGGAGTGAGGGAGGGTTTATATTGGAGGAGAGGAGTAATTTTTGAATATCTTAATCGTTATTGTATTATTTTGCCCAAGGCCAGTAATAGTATTGATTCTTGTGACCAAGAATAGTAATGTATACAAAGGAGTTCAAACCAGGTAGTCTTACATTATCCTTACATCATCTATGACTCAATAAATCATATATTTAGTATTTATCGTAAATTATAGTATTTTACTATTCACCCAAAAGTGAAGTATTTTAGAAAAATCCCAAAAATTCACCATAACAATTTTTCAGTATATATAATCCAAAAATTGACTCCATTTTATCAAAATAATTTTCTAAATATGTGAAATTTAATTTTTAAATAAAATCATTATTTACTTGAAAAATAAAGATTTTATAATTAAAATTACTTTTATAATACTTTCAAATATTAACTATGGTCTCGTAAAATTATCCTAAAATCATAAGACAAAAAAATATTTATTTAGGAACCCATTTTATGAATTAATTTATTAATTTAAAATTTTAATTAAATATTTATCACTCACAAAAATATGAATACTTAATTAATAATTTATAAAATATTCTACTTCATTTATAAGGTACCTAAATTTTATTTATACTTTCATGGGTGAGGTTACTATTCATAAGGTTCATATTACTATTCATAAGGGTATATTACTATTCATAAGGGTAGGTTACTATTCCCCAAAAATTAAGTTTGTTCTATCAGACTCCAAAAATCACCCTGAACACAACCTTGTATATCTGATTTTAAAAATTCAAATCATAGAAGTTGAAAAATTATGTTTATTGGCTCGGTTATAACAAAGTGTCGTTTTGTAGAGACTTAGTGTTTCATGCATTCAATGTTAAGTTTATTTGTAAATCCTTGGGGTGTTACATTCTCCCCTCCTTAAAAAAATTCGTCCTCAAAATTTTGAAATTGAATTTTGAAAGTTAATGGTTGATACTTGAAAATTCCCTTATAGGAAACCCACATCAGAAATATGGTTAAAATATCCTCTTAATAAGAGGGAAAGGGAAATGCATTGGTTACTAAAAAACTTCGCATTATAATTGGATAACATAGTCATGGAAGAATAATTAACCCATCATGCTCTGATGGAAAGTGATAGAGAACATGCTTAGATGAAAGATCATTACTAAAAAACCATAAACTACAGTTATGAAAAAAAATAGGACAACATTTTTGTTTAAGACTATTTACCTAGAGTTGAGGAATTATTAAAATCTATAGGAGTATAAATATAGGTTTCTATTTCATAAACACAATCTTATCCTTTGTTTGTTCCTTGAACTATCTATACTTTATCTCTTAGCACAGGTTACATCATGTGGTGACATTAAACTCTAAATCCTCATAAAATGATCAACTTAAACCATTTCATAAATAGTTTAACCTTCCAAAAGATCATGATCTGACACTTTAGAATCATTCCCATATCTATCCTTGTAAGATCCATGTAAATAGGGTCCTTGGAAATCCGAATTTTGTTTAGAACTCCATGATCCATCCTACTCAATACATCTGCTATTTGCCTTTAATCAATATAAAGAAACCCTAAATTTTCACATTCCAAACATGTGAATATCTTTATCATGAATCCTCTTGAAATGTAGTAATAACTCAAATTACCAAAAAAATTATTGAAAACATTCACTCATACTTACACATGCTATTAGATATATTCCTTATATCCATAAATGTTGTAAAATCCATTAATGATAGCATAGATCACTTGTAGACAAGTCAATAATCAGTTTTGAGTTATTGAGTACTTATCCAAAACAATCATTTATTCATTATTATATTAATCACCATGAATATATTTAGGGTTGTATCTCCCTCATCCATATACTTTCCAAAGATATTAACTTTTAACTGAGTCACTTATCCTTGGTACAATTCATCATACGACCTCAAATTCTTAATGAAATAGTACTATAGTACAATCCTCATATATTCCATAATTCTTATAACTAGTACGTTGATGATAAAATATTCAAATGAAATGATTCTCGATGAGGCATATTAATCATTATACTTAATATGACGCAGTATCATGACATGATCATTATCCAGTAACATCATTTGGGGCATATTCCTTTGATGCTTGGGACATTGATTCGCATAGTGTCCCATTTCCTTGCAGTTAAAGCACTATACATTGAAAACCATTTTCTTACCCTTGAAATAATAGACTTCATGTACCTTTTCTCTACACTTGTAATAGACTCATTTTCCTTTTAAGTAGGCTCTAGTGTGTTTCCTTCGACAAGTACCACATGTTGGAAAACTACCCTTTTTGTTCTTCCCTTTATCCATTCTTTCCTCTACCACCATATTCTTCTCTTATTTCCCTTCAAATCCATAGGACTCATAGAATTATTTATATACCTTTTTAACACGTGATATTATCTCCTCATATGGTGAGGATACTTTAGAGACTATCTTCATTCGATATGATCATTATTACTCTTTGAATCACGTGAATTGGTGAAGTTATCATTCCTTCTACTAGGTTCCATTTCTAATCAATTCCATATACTAAATTATATTATAAAATTATTAACTCTATATAACCCTAAACAAGGTGTAGTACATAACATAAATTTATGCATCAAAAATCCTAGAACCATATACTTTGGATCCTTTAGGGGTATAAATCATTCATAATGGCTTGTAACAAAAATGTGAATTATCCTACGAATATACTCAGGGAGTGTCAAATGAGGTGCATTGTAAGGCCCATTATCATGTATCAGGTTACCCTGTGTCAAGCCCGAAACATCTTGTCGGATTTGTTACTCCTAGGTACATCTGTGCCAGAACCACATTCACTTGTAGTATCCAGACAGAGATTTATTTTCTAGGAAGATCCAAATAATCTATTCCTTGCCAAAATCATAGGATGTTCTTGTATTTGCATCGTCAAGTATATATTAGGTTTTTGTTCCCTAATCTGTATTTTCTAAATATAGTTTCCAAGTTTTCTACTAAACTTTCTCGGATACCAATTGTAATGCCCCATCCCTAGAAGCCCAGAGTCGAAGCATTATTTCATTACATTAGCATAATTATAAAGAATTCATATCCTGAAAGACCAAATAGTTTAGTAGTTTTGGAAAACTAGATACATACATAGGTTCAACATTATAACTTTAAATGAAAAACAACATATAATTTTTATTGAGAACATCTGCAACTCTAAGTTTATCCCTGCAATTCATTCATAATACACCTATCTACATCCTGGGGGAAAATAAAACATAAGAAAATGGGTGAGCACAGATGCTCAGTAAGGGAAAACAATACATTGGAATATATCATAAACATAAAAATTAGTCATGGTAAATAACTAAAAACACGTTCCATTAAAAATAAACTTCCACATATTATGGCAGGAATAAGAGTTGAATAAATAATTCCATAATAAAACATAATCATGGGTATTCTACTAGTCAAATAACCACATGAACTTTAAATTACTAGATTCATAATTAGGTAATACATAATGTGAGACATCATAACCATACTGTCAAGACATCGTTCCAAGACCATAAATAATCATACTATCAAGTCCTTATGCCAATACCATAGTTTGTCTCATGAGACCTACTGATGCACCGAGGGGCTATAGTGGGCCTCACCTAACACTTAATGAGTTTAATGAATTCCTCATATGAATGTGGATCAACATAAACAACATAAAAATTCATATTGAAACTAACATATGAAATGTAAATAACTTTTCCCAGTCATTAAACATAAGCACTAGCCACTCAGAGTAATATGATGAATGGTTTCAATATAGCACATCCAAAGTCAAACTAATCATAAACCATTCTATAAAACATGGTAGATGATATCATAAGAGAAAATCCGAAATGAATTATAGGATTTAAAAAAGGATGTTGGCATAGATGAATATACTTTTAAATGATACCATTGAAAAATCCTTGAGGAAATAATCCTTAAACATTCCAAAGTGTCACATACGACCTTGAAACATTCAAATCATGATCCCCTAGAATATCATGAGAATAATTATACTCTTGATATGATATACCAAAGGTAATTACATACACCACAATCAAGTAATAAGTGGTGAACAAGGCATATATCTCATAAAAGTTAAAGTGAGATGAGAAAATCCTTTTTTTACTTTGGAAAGAAGAGTTCTTTTGGAAAATCATTTATATTTGTCATGAAATCATATTACAAACATGTATATCGAAGAAAATAAAATTTAAGGTCATTGAAATTATATTTTAGGCTTAAATAAAGTCTTATTGAGGTTAAATAATTTAAAAATAGTTTTAAAGAAGCTTTAGAAATAAAACATTTTAATGCGGTCTAAGGAAAATATTAAAGGATTTTAAAGCGCAAAAGCATGTTTGATTTTATAAAACCAAAAATGAACCAAAATATATTTTTCATGTTAAAATGTTTTATTTTAGAAAGATAAATATGGATTAAAATGTATTATAGAGTGAACTTCAAAATAGTTAAGAATTCGAGAATTTCCTTGAATCTGGCTTGCATTTCAGAACAATTTTTTGAAAGATTCTTTTAAAACCTATAACTCCCCATAAGATAAAGAAGTATTATTATTGGTACAAATATATATAACATTAAAACATAATTTATAGTAATAAATAATAATTTCATTGAGGTGAGTAGATAATAAGAGAAACCTGAATGAAAATGGATGTTCGGGTAGAAAATACTTAAAACCTTGTAATCAATTGAATTGTATGCCCCAAAATTAATAATCATAAAATGATATATTGAATATCATGAAAATAAATAGATTCATGATATTAATCATTAATGGGTATTATACATACACAATACACAAGTATTATTAGTGAATACGTAATATCTCACAAAAATGGAAGTGAGATGAAGAAACTCTTACCTTAAGTCTGAAGGTGTTCTCCACTTGATCTTAATGACCTGAATAATCAAATTTAGGTTCATTAATTAATAATTAAATAACATAATATTCATTTAATTGAGTTATTTTAACCTTATTAATTTTATTCATGGCCTTTTTTATGGGTTAAGAGGTTCAATTTCATTATTTGAGTCTGTTTGTTTCATGATCGGTATACTTATATACATGAACGGAGAATCATGTCAAATGAGGATGGTTGTCCAGAATTAGAGTTATATGTTATTAGTGAAAATACATAAGGTTAAATGGTAATAAATTTTATTTGGTTACTTGGAGTGAATATGGATCATTATATAAATTATTTCATGATAATTGTGTGGGTTAATTAGCGGTTTTTGAACACAATGAACTCATTTTGCTTTATAAATCAAAATGATGTGTAAAAAAAGATTCTATAACCATAGATGATACATAATACATATATTATCGTCTGGTTTAACTATAATAATGGTTTCATGACCATAATTTAAGACGGTAATAGAAATTGAAAACTCATCGTCCTTGAATGTGGTAAATTTGCACATCTTGGATGGTGTTTTTCTACTACAAGCATAAAAGAAGGGTAAATGAAAGGTGATAATAAATTATTCCATAATCATAAAAAAATTACAGTACATGTAAGTTACTGTAGTTTTCATAAAATTTGTATTAGGAGAGGTGAGGATAGAAAAGTAAATTAAGGAACTTGAAAAGAAAGTAGAAGAATTGAAAAGAGGGATTTACCTCTTGAATTAATCTTCCTTGCGAGCCTCTTTAGGGGAGAGGATTTGGTCTTTTTATGAGAACAAGGGATTCTAGATGTGAGGGAGGATATTTTGAGGATATTTGGGTATAATTTATACAAGGTACAAGGATTTAGATGAGTTAAGAGAAGAGGGAGTGGAGGGTTATAGTGGAGGAGAGGAGTAATTTTTGAATATCTTAATCATTATTTTATTATTTTGCTCTAGACCAACAATAGTATTGATTATTGTGATCGAGAATAGTAATATGTTCATGTGAGTTAGAAACAAGTGGTATTACATCATCCTTACATCACCTATGACTTAATAAATCATGTATTTAGTATTTATCATAAATTATCATATTTTACTATTCACCTAAAAGTAAATTATTTTAGAAAAATCCCAAAAATTCACCATAACCATTTTTTGACATTTAGAATCTAAAAATGGACTCCATTTTATCAAAATAATTTTCTAAATATATGAAATTTAATTTTTAAATAAAATCATTATTTACTTGAAAAATACAAATTTTATATTTAAAACTGCTTTTATAATACTTTCAAAAAATAACTGTGGTCTCATAAAATTATCCTAAAATCATAGAAAAAAATATTTATTTAGGAACCCATTTTTTGAATTAATTTTTTAATCTAAAATTTTAATTAAATGTTTATCACTCACAAAAATATGAATACTTAATTAATAATTTATAAAATATTCTATTTTATTTATAAGGTGGCTAAATTTTATTTATCATTTCATGGGTGAGGTTTCTATTCATAAGGGTATATTACTATTCATAAGGGTGGGTTAATATTCACTAAAAATTAATTTTGTTTTATCAGACTCCAAAAATCACCCTGAATGCAAACATGTATGTCATATTTTTGAAATTCAAATCACAGATGTGGAAAAATTATGTTTATTGGATTGGTTATAACAAAGTGTTGGTCTGTAAAGACTTAGTATTTCATTAATTCAAGGTTAAATTTATTTTTAAATCCTTGGGGTGTTACATTATTAAAGTATTTATATCAAAATCCTTTTTTGAATCCTATGATTTATTGAGGTTGATCTCTTATTATACCATTTACCATATTTTACTGAATATTTTATGATCATTTTGACTCAGGATGTACTATTTTGATATCATTCACCATATTTATCTAGATGGTTTATGATTATGTTTATTATATGAAAAAAGTATTTACATTTCATATTCTAGTTAAATACAAATGTTTATATTGATTATGTTTCACCCCTTTCAGATGAGGAATGCATTGAACTTAGTAAGTGATGGGTGGGGCCCATTATAGTCCCTCGATGCATTAGTAGGTATCATGAGACAAACTAGACTGAGTTTTGGGAAAGGCCTTACGCATTTATGTATAATTATTGGATGAGACCTTGATGGTATGTTTTGGAGATTCTGAATTATGCATTCCCTCATTATGAGATTAGTTATTGATAATCCATGCGATTATTGGACTAGTAGAATATCCATGATTAAGTTTCAGTCTCATGTGATTATTTATATGGAATTATTTGATCAGATTTTATTCCTACCATATAATTCTCAAGATTATGTTTTAATGGAATGTGTTTTTATTTATTCACCTTTCCTTATTGTTTATGTTTATTTATGATATAATCCATTATATGCTTATCCTTACTGAGAATCTGATCTCACCCATTTCTTATGTTTGATTTTTCCCTAGGATGTTAAGATGTATATTATGTTTGATGTATAGGGACAATCTAGGATAATATGGGTTCTTCTAATGGAGTTTCTATATTGTATTTCATTTCAAGTTATAATGTAATACTTATGTTTGTATCTAGTTTTATAAAGTTACTCAACTATTCAGTCCTTTGGGATGTGATCGCTTGTACTTAGTACCAATGTAATAAAGTAAGGCACTGATTCTGAGCTACTGGGGTCAGGGTATTTGTAGAATATTTTTTCAATGGATTTAGTCTATTATTCTATGATAAGGGGGGTCAAAATATCCACTAAATATATGATTCCTTTTTCACATAAATAATTCAGCCACAACTTTCTCTTTCTTAGGATGAAGGTATTACACATGGTTCAAGTTCTAGTTCATTACTTAATCCAGTTGAGTCGGCATTGTCATGAAGTTTTGGGCTACTGTTCCCATCAGGTTTGGAATCTCATTAGGGAAATCATCACATTTCCTACCACATTGATTGTTGGAATTAGTTCTTCTATTTCTCACCATTAACTGAGAAAAAAAATAAAATAAAATTAGGGTCTTAAATACTTAACTAATGAGAATATAAAAAGGAAACTGTGAATGTAAAAGAAAAAACATATAAATGAAAATTATATCATAACTTATCATTCCCTAAGTTTCAATATAGGTTATCCATGGTGATAGAATTATCCCTAGGGTTATTACTAAAGTTTTCTATTATTAATCCCCAAAAATAACTAAATCGTGCTATGATACCAACTATAGTGACCCTTTCCTTTTACACATATTATTACATGATTTTTAAGCATACTTATCCATTAAATTCAAACAAATTATTGAAAATACTAGTGTATTTGGAAGACTAGGTAAATAATTAGAAAACATAAAACTAGAATAAAACATCTTTATTTTAATCTTCCATAAAGAGATCATAACTTCCTTTGAGATCCAACATCTTCATAGAATAACTTGGGGAATATATAGTCAAAGGGGGTGACCTAAAAATCCCAGTAAGGGAATTAACATGGAAAAGAAGCATAACACATGAGTCAAAGGCATAACATTATAACATAATAGGCTTGGAACATGAATAAATGTGTATAGGCATATCATACAAAACATGGAATCATATGATCATGGAAATATAAGAATGTGGTAGTAACACATAACATGACATAAACATGAGTTAAGTCTAACTAACAATACGGTATCACATGGTGGAAAAAGTCCCATAATGGATTAAGTTTACTCCCTAATACCATACACAATGTCTCATGAGACTAAAAATTACCCAATGCATTGAAGCATTATATGGGTTCACCCATCATAACATGTTCATGCATATTTTTTCCATATAAAGAATCAAACATAAGGAATAAACATAAGGGTTTCTAAAATAAAGAAATGAGTTTCGTAATCATGTCATAAGGAAAAACCAAAGGGCGTATCATAATGGAATCCATGAAAGAAGGTATTTAAATCATTATTGGTCATTAATAAGGAAAAATGAGAATGGATTATGAATAATGATTTCCAACTAAATTGGAAACAAGAAATATAGTGTTTAGGTAACATTATAAATGTTCCGATTAAGTACGGTTGTAGGGAAAAGAATAAAGAGTCTTTAAAGAGGATAGAGACATAATTGTTTACATAAAATCAGAAATGAACTAAGATAGTTTTTATTTATAAAATTATTGATTTTAGAAAATTATGTGTGAATTAAAATAGTATTTGGAGTGTTTATTAGCCACTGAATGAGGCTAATATTAATTGTTAATATATATAATATTCATTTGCTTTATTATTCATAAATACCATTTTAATGCATTTTACACTTTGAACATTGATTCACATTATGTTTGTAATTCCCTCTTAAAATGCACTATTACATGGTACATTTTTTAACACCTCCTAAAATAAAAAATAATCTTATTTTTATTTTCATATTTAATATTCAGTTTTATCATTACATTGGGAACAATTTATACTTTTGGAGTACTTGAAGATTCATATTGGAAGACCACCAAAGTTGGCCTTGAACAAACAACATTCTGGGTGAAGTGAACTGAACAACATCTCAATAAAACTACTTTATAGGACAATATCCATTCCCAATGATTCTCAAATTTTAACTGAAGATATAGGAAATAATTTTGAACATTTCATCCAAAAGTGACAAGAGATAATTCAGAATTTCTAAGGGATTTCTAGGTGGCCCAAGTTGGAGATGAAATTTTGGGCCAGATTCTGTGGCCCAGAAAAACAGCACACCATTTCGATAATTTCTCGCAACAAAAAATTCCATTTGGGATGAAAGTTTACACTAGGTTAGGAGACATCCGGATATCTATTTTATTCTTCTATCTCCCACTCTAATTTAGACATCTAGAAGGTCATTTAGGCGAGTATGTTCGGTGAATGCAAGCTGGCTTCCACTTCGGGTCAAGAGTGAAAAATTCTAAGTTCCACAAGCTTTCCACCACCCTAAGACTACCATACTAAAGTGGGATGATTTTCACTATTGGAGGATTGACCCAAGGCTCCCAAAATGCCTATTTAATTTAGTTGTGTTGGAGTATTTAATCATCTTTGGTGCTTTGTTTAATTGTAATGTTGTGCTGCATTTTTGTTGTCTCAAGTTTGTCTTGCACATGTAAGTTGTTCTAATTCATATTAGTTTCTTAATAAAAGTTATCCTTATCCTATTATTATTTTCTTCTTCATACCACATTGATACCCTTGTCTCAAGGTGTAAATTTATTCATACCAAACCTTGTGATATTATCACACAGTGATGGAGTGATTGTTATTTCATTGTTTTTTTACTTCTTCATTTCCTCCCTCATGAGTCTACTTCCCGCTTCCATTGAAACCATAGAATCAATGGAGGGATAACCCACTTATGGGTTGATCCAAATGAGTATCAAGGTTCTGGATTGGATTTTATTTATCACCCCATTAATTTTTAATCACTTATTTTAATTGATATTTTTATTTGATGATTTGAAAACTTCTTCGTCTTTGTTGAATTTTAAGGCCACATACTTCAAAAGGTAATACGAACCTTTACCTTGGAGTGCTCATAAATTTGATCCTACAAGTTTATAGGTGATTATTATTATGGTGTTTTGGTATGAAACTATTAAGTGATGAATTTGTTTTATTTTCTTGAATAAACTCATCTCGAATATAATAAATTGAAACTGTTAAAAAAGAATTTCATCCAATCCACCCCAAGTGATAACCTAGGATCAACTCATTATTTTAATTTTAATTCACTTAATTCACGTAGTTTTCGCTTAAAATTATCTAAAATCAACCCAAATTTGGACACTTAATATCCAAAATTAGTCTATAGAATGTGCATGTCTATAGGTTTCTTCTTAGGTCTCTGAGGAATCGACAAGCCAAGCTACTCTACAATTGACCGCTTAACCCTAAAAACTTGGGTAAATTTGGGAGAGACCAAATTTTGGAATCGTTGTCTGGGACCCAAGTAATTCATCTCAACACCCATTATATTCTCCCCCATTTCTTCTATTCTCATCCAAATTCTCTTATCTTTTCCCTTTCTCGTTTTTTTTCTTTTGGCGCATGTTCGCCTACACTCGTCTCCAATCAAACCGTCTAGTTATGGTGGATAGTCCTGGGGTTGGGGAGTCAAGTACACCAAGGGAACTATTTCCATTAGATTCTAATCTTCCTAATACTCCAGAGTAAAAAATTGATCCCATTTCAATGGAATGACTTCAAAGAAACCAACTTATAAACCCGGGTGAGAACCAAAATGGAAATCCAAATGTGGCAGCCCCAAACTCAGGGAATGCAATCAATCAAACCATGAATGACTACCCCGCACCTTCCTGGACCAATGCCCAATAATTCATTAGACACAATTCCCTAGGAGATTACAACTACATATTTAAACCCTATCTCCTAAATAACCTTCCAACATTCCATAGAATAGAGTCTGAGATGTCATACCTTCACGTTAAGAAGTTCAATGACAGTGTAGAAACCATGTGTCCCACACATCAACTAGAATCAGCTAATATGATGCTATTTCATTTTTATTTAAAGGATCGAGCTAAAAAATGGCTAAAAAATTTGAGACCATCATCCATAAACTCTTGGGACCAATTAAAAAGAGAATTCTATAAAAAATACTTCCCCCACCACAAAACAATTGCACTTAAAAATAACATCCAATTTTTTTTTTGAAAAAGAGGGAGATTCATTATACGAAACATGGGAGAGGTTCAAAGACACCCTAAAAATGGTTCCACATCATGGTTTTTCTATTCCTGAACAAGTGATAATTTTCTATGAAGGGTTGGGTCCAGGAAACAAACAATTCATTGACATGATGTGTAATGGGACCTTCGAAAACAAATCCCCAAATAATGTTTACGAGTATCTAGAAGGACTGTCCGAACAAAACCAAACATGGAGAACATCACCTTATTATGAGAAGACACCCAAATATAGTGGAATTCACACACTTAGGGATGAGGAAAGCCTTAGGTCGAAACTTTCTACACTCACTAGGAAGGTCATGGAGATCAATCTTAGAAATGTACATGAAATTCAAACTGTTGACCCTGTTTGCACAATTTGTGAAAAACATGACCACAAGACTAAAAACTGCCCAACCATCCCTTCAATTAAATATTTTATTCTAGGAGGACCATCAGAAGAGGTTAATGCTCTGAACTTTCAGAATCCATAGTACCAAAACACTTTCAATCCAAGGTACAATGACCATACAGGATTCCGCTGGAAATATAACCAACAACCTAGCCAACCACGAGGACCAAATACCTACCCTACACAAAATTTCCAAAACCATAACCAATTCCAACCACAACAATCCCAATACCAACACCCTCCTATATAATACCAATAACCCATGAAACAACCAATCCAACAACCAAAGTATCCTCTTGTGATAAACCAATCAGCACAAGCCCCTACTCAATCTGTCCCTCTTTCAATCCTTGAGCAGTTGTGTAAAAAAATGGAGAAAATGAACTCAAAAGTCTCATCCCTTAAAAATGAACTACAAACCATTAAAAATGAGAAGACACCCATGCCTACACAGGTGCTACCATACTCAAATTTAAGGGGAGAATCCAGTTACACACAAACCTCTCATGAACAACTCAAAGTAGTAACTATTTTAAGAAGTGGGAAATCCATTGAGAAACCTAAAAAATCCATTCCAGAACCATTAAAATCTTCAAAAACGCATGAAAATGATGAAGAACAACCCATAGATTATGAAAAAAACCCAATGAGGATGTGAAGTAACTACAACCACACCAAACAATCAAACAACCTGCTTCCTTCCCTCAATGCATGAGAGGAAAATATAAACCAGAACTGAATGAAACTTTTAGGGAAATCTTCTCTCAGGTTAAGTTGAACATCCCCCTTCTTGATGCAATCCAAACCATTCCTATCTACTCAAATTACCTTAAGGACTTTCTCACTTTTAAAAGGAAATTTTTACATAAAAACCAAGTCTTTTTGGCTACTAATGTGAGTACCACCATTCAAGGGACCATTCCCCCAAAGTTGAAAGATCCAGGATGTCCATACATCAACGTTGAGATAGGAGAGAACAAATTTGTCAAATACATTTGTGATCTAGGACCTAGTGTGAACCTCATTCCTTATTTCATGTATTGTTAGTTAGGACTCAAAGAACTCCAACCCGCATCTTTCACTCTTCAACTTGGTGATCGTAGTGTTCGAGTTCCTAAGGGAATCTTAAAGGAAGTTTTGGTGAAAGTTTAAATTTTATTTTACCCAGATAACTTCATTGTCCTTGAAAATCACCCAATCTTAGGTCCTAGGGATAAAAATTCCATCATCCTTGTTTGTACCTTCTTAGCAACAATCAGCTCAATCATCCGTGTCTAAAATGGGAACATGACAATAACCTTTGGGAACATGAGTCTATACTTGAACATATATAATTCAAACTCTCAAATTGGGGATGATAAATAGATCTATGAGGTTAATTGGATTGGTAGTGTTGATAGTGAACTCGAGGAACATCAAGGAATTACTAAAGGATGTTTAAGTCAAGAAGAGATTGATTCTCTTTGTTCGCATGAGGTAAATTTGTCTCCTTGGCTTGAATCTATTTCATATATATCTATTGATGATTTTCTAGAATCACAAATCAATGATACCATGGGTGAAATCAATAAAATTGAGTCTATACCCATTCATGACACTGCTCTGGCTAATTTAGTGGATGAAAATTATGTTCACAAAGAACCAATTCTGTCAAAAAATCTGAACAAGGAAACCAAGTTCAATACAAAGTCTCATACTTTCTTGGAAAGTGATAACCAATATGGTCTCTAATTTAAGTTCTTACCTTAATAACTAAAGTATGCGCTCTTATGGGACAATCGAGCCTTTCCTATTGTCATTTCTTTCTCTCTTGAATCCAATCAAGAGATGATGCTTCTGGATGTCCTAAGAAAGAATAAGAAAGCAATTGGATGGACCCTTTTTGATATTACTGTGATTCTCCCACTCATTGGAACTCATAGTATTATTCTTGAATTTGAATCCAAACCATGTTATCAAACTCATCGAAGACTCAATCCAAATATTATGGATGTGGTAAGGAAATAACTTCCTAAGTTATTGAAAGCGTGTATCATCTACCCCATAGCTGAGACTGGGTGAGTTATCCCAATTCAAGTTGTACCAAAGAAAGATAGAATTGATGTGATTACCAATGATGGTAGTGACCTTATCCCCACAAGGGTCATTAGTGGATGGAGAGTCTGTATTGACTATAGGAAGCTCAAATCTTGTACCAAGAAAGACCATTTATCATTGCCCTTTATTGATCAAGTCCTTAAGAAAGTGGCAGGTCATCAATTATATTTCTTCCTAGATGGATTCTCAAGGTATAATAAAATCAAGTTCTCCTTAGAGTATCAAAGAAAAACAACCTTCACTTGTCCATTTGGTACTTTTGCCTTCAAACGCATGCCCTTTGGGTTATGTAATGCCCCTGGTACCTTCTAGCGGCGCATGATGGGAATATTCTCGGACATGGTGGGGGATTGTTTATAGGTTTTCATGGATGACTTCTCCATATTTTGGGATACTTTTTAGGGATTCCTTCTGAATGTTAAAAGGGTTTTGTCAAGATGTAAGGATAAGAATCTCATTCTAAACTAGGAAAAATGCCATTTCATGGTAAATGAAGGACATGTTCTAGGCCATCTGGTATCTGGTAAAGGGATTAAAGTTGATAAAGATAAGGTAGGAATCATTACTCACCTTAGCTCTCCTAAAACTATTAAGGAAGTGAGGTCCTTCTTAGGACATTATGGTTTCTATAGAAGGTTCATTGGGAATTTCAGCTCTATTTCTCGACCACTTTGTGCTCAATTGGTGAAAGATGCTCCATTTTTATGGACATAAAGATGTGAGGAATCATTCTCTACACTCAAGTAATCTCTTATCTCTCCACCTATCATGAAATATCCAAATTGGAAACTTCCTTTTGATCTCATGTGTGATGCGAGTGACTTCATTGTAGGAGTAGTCTTAGGACAACGGTGTGAGAAAACACCATGTGTCATTGCTTATGTAATAAAATCTTTAAATGATGTACAAATCAACTACACCACCACTGAGAATGAGTTTCTTGTTGTTTTATTTTCCTTAGAGAAATTTAGGTCTTATCTCTTAGGATCACCCATCATTTTCTTCACTAACCATTCAACCCTGAAATACCTTTTCCAAAAACAAGATGCCAAGGCTAGATTGATTAGGCGGGTCCTTCTTCTTCAAGAGTTAGATTTAACCATTAAGGATAAAAAAGGGTGTTTAAAATGTTATAGATGATCACCTCTCTATGATGGAATTCAAAGAAAACTCACATCACCTTTCTGTGTATGATTTATTTGCCAATGAGCACCTCTATTCAGTGAGTGATTTTCCATGGTATGCTGACATAGAAAACCATTTAGTGATAGGTGACATTCCAAAATTCTTAGGGACCCAAGCTAAGAGGAAATTCCTTTCTGATGTCAAACACTATGTGTTTGATTATCCTTACCTCTTCAAGTTTTGTCCTGATCAAATCATTAGGAGATGTGTTCCTGAGTCCGAGCAAGAGTCCATTCTAAAATTTTGTCATGGATAGGCATGTGGAGGCCAATTTTATACAAATAAAACCACTAAAAAGGTCCTCCAAAGTGGTTTCTACTAGCCTAAACTCATTAAGGATTCCTTCTAATTCTGCAAAAGTTGTCCTCAGTTTCAGCAATTAGGATCCATTACCAAAAGGAATCAAATGCCCCTCACTCCCATTCTGGTCGTTGAAATCTTTGATTGTTAGGGAATTGATTTCTTGGGACCCTTATCAAACTCTAGGGGATACCTCTAAATCCTATTAGTTGTTAATTATATCTAAAAATGGGTTTAGGCCATTCCCACCAAGTCTAATGACCATCATGTTGTGATTCGATTTCTCAAAGAGAACATATTTTCTCAATTTGGAATTCTTAGGGCTATAATCGGTGATCAAGGAACCCATTTCTGCAACTGCTCATTCTCTTCACTCATGTTTAAGTATGGAATTTCTCATAAAGTTTCCACTATGTACCATCCTCAAACCAATGGTCAATCTAATTTATAAAATTGGGAGATTAAGCAAATTCTTGAGAAAACTATTAATCCTTCTAGGAAAGATTGGTCCGAGAAACTCTTAGATGCTTTTTGGTCATGTCGTATAGTATTTAAAACCATCCTAGGAATGTCACCATATAGGTTGGTTTATGGAAAATCATGACATTTACCTGTTGAAATTGAGCATAAGGCATTTTGGGCAATCAAAAAAATGAATTTTGACATTTCCTTGGCCGAATAAAAGAGGAAAATATATCTTAATGAACTTTAGGAACTTAGGATGGAGGCTTATAAAAATTCAAGGATAAATAAATCTAGAGTTTAAGCCTACAAATCAAGGAATATCAAAGTTAAACACTTTGAACTGGGAAAATTTGTGCTCTATTCATAGTGCATCATGTGTACCCCCATGGGGTAGTAAAGATTCAAGATCCCACAAGTGGTCACTTTTTCAAGGTCAATGGTAAAAATTCAATGAATCATTCAATAAAAAGGAAACATAGGTTTAGTTAACCGAGCCAAACTATAAACCAGGAAAAAATTGACAGATTTAGATCCATGTCGAACAAAAGCACTGCATGGGAGGCAACACATGGTTTTCATGTTTCTAATCTTTGTGCATCACATTTATTTTTCAAATATGATTAATAAATAAATTTTATATTAAAATATATATATATATATATATGTAACTCTAAATATGATAGTACCATAGACTGTTGACATGTTCTTCTAGTATGAGTATGGATGGGTATGAAATGGGAGCACCAAATTCATTTGTGTCACGTGGTGTGATCCTTGAGTAATACCTTACCCAAAAATTTAAAAAGAGGACAATGTATCATCAGTTTGTTTTTATTTTTATGTGTTTATAGGTTAAAATAAAAATAATAATAATAATAATAATAATAATAAAAAGGGACACGTCATAGGTCGTGGGGAAAACCCTGTCACAACTGGAGAAGCTGTGGGGACTCAAACCCGGGACCGAAGGGAGATAGGGGCGTGCGCTTTCCGCTGACCTATGGCTTATAGTGCTTCATTCTTATATAATTTTTTTATATATACTTATATTTGACTTATATATATATATATATTATTTTCTTTTTTTTCTATGTGATACTTGTATCGGCCTTTATTATGCTAAAATAAATATGTATGTTTTTTTGTCTTTGTCTATTTTTAATTAATGGAACCTCTCGAGGTTTCCATGGTTTCTAATTTAGATTGTTAGTGAGTAGTATGGAGATCAAAGGATTAATCGAGAGTATCATGAACTTCAACTTCAAAAACCATGTGACTTTGTTCCATGTTTATTTATTTAAATTCCTTTTAGAACTCATCTCTTCTACCTCTACCACCCTTCTAAATTTTCTTTTCTTCAAACGCTGGGGACAGTGTTATTTTAAGTTGGGGGGAGATGAAATAAAAAAAATTCTTTTGTGTTAAAAAAATGATTTAAAAAAGTGTGACTTAATGGAAGGAAAAGTTCCTTTAACCTTGAACATGATAATACATATTCCACACTTTGAAATTGAATATAAAATAATTTAGCATGCCCTGATTTTGATTTTAATTAATGTATATTTCATGAGAATAGATTTTGGAAAGTGTGGTTGTCTAATGTGATATTTCATTGTTTATATTTTCATCCAAATAAATAAAGAATCACAACACACATCCTTTAGATAGTGGTGTATTAGTTTGAGCTCATGGGGTCCCCCAAATAAATAGCATAGTTTTGAAGATCATTTTAGTTTTAGTATTAGTATTCAAAAAAACAAAAAAAATCAAAAATAATAATAAATGTGCGCGTAGAGTAATGAAATGACCAAATTTGTGGCTTTCGGCACTTAGGGATCATGACTCCATAGTTGTTTGGCCTAGATTTAGTAATTTTACCTCTATTTGTGGTAATTTGAGTTTGTTTTTGACTGAGTTAACTCAAGATGCTGCCCAAGTATGTGGGCTTCACTTGGTTCCCTAAGGTCATTGAGACTGGGAGTCATCAGCAAAGTCTTTCTACATGGATTGACTCGATTGAGTTCAATTTCAATTACCATGGAAAAATTGCAAAAAAACAAAAAAATATATATATAATAAAAAAATGAATACTCATCTTAATATTGTAATGTGATTCCACCTAGCTCTTCCACCATTTCCCCCTTTAATAAAAATGAACCCCCGTGTCTATTGTGATACACAACACATCTTCATGCTTAATTGATATTGGATGAAATATGGAGATGAATTTGAAAAAAGGAATGGGCTTGGGCTTGGGATATTCTTATGAAACAATATTGTATTAAAATATTTTGTTGGGTTTCATGATTTTTTGGTATAAGGGTTCTTTGTGATCAATGTGTATTAAAAAGTTTTTGGAAAAGGGAAATCGAATTTCATATTGTTGAGATATATTTTTCTCAGGACTAGAAAAACTCAAGTTGGGGGGGTATGATTATCCACTGAATGAGGATAATATTAATTGTTAATATATATAATATTCATGTGTTTTATTATTCATAAACACCATTTTAGTTAATTTTACACTTTGAACGTTGATTCACATTATGTTTGTAATTCCCTCTTAAAATGCACTATTACATGGTACAATTTTGAACACCTCCTAAAATAAAAAATGGTTTTGATTTTATTTTCATATTTAATTTTCAGGTTTCTCATTACATTGGGATAAATTCATAATTTTATAGTACTTGAAGATTCATATTGGAAGACCACCAAAGTTGGCCTTGAACAAACAACATTCTGGGTGAAGTGAACTGAACAGTATCCCAATAAAACTACTGTATCGGCCAAGATACAAGCCCAATTATTATAAAATTTTAACTAAAGATATAGGAAATAATTTTGAACATTTAATACAATAGTTAAAATAGCTAATTAGGATGTTTTAAGGGAGTTCCAGGCTGCCCAAGTTGGAGATAAAATTCTGGGCCAGATTCTGCGGCCCAGAAAAACAGCCCACCATTTCGATAATATCTCTTGAAAAAAATTCCATTTAGGCTGAAATATTACATTAGATTAGGATACATCAGGAGATCCATTTTCTTCTTCTATGTCTCACTCTAATTCGACCATCTAGAAGGTCATTTAGATGCGTCTATTCGGTGAATGCAAGTTGGATTCTACTTCAGGTCAAGAGTGGAAAAGTCTAAGTTCCACAAGCTTTCCACCACCCTAAACCTACCATAATCAAGTGGGATAAATTTTACTATTGGTGGCTCGAACCAAGGCTCCCAAAATATCTATTTAAGGTAGTGTTATTAGAGGATTTAATCATATTTGGTGCTTTGTTTAATTGTAATGTTATGCTACATTTTTTTCATCTCAAGTTTTTCTTGCACATGTAAGTTGTTATAATTCATCTTAGTTTATTAATAAAAGTTCTTCTTATCCTATTATTCTTTTCTTATTCATATCAAATTGATACTTTTTTCTCAAGGTGTGAATTTATTCACACCAAACCTTGTGATATTATCACATAACGGTGGAGTGATCGTTATTTCATTATTATTTTTTACTTCTCTATTTCCTCCCTCATGATTCTACTTCCCACTTCCATTGAAACTATAGAATCAATGGAGGGATAACCCATTTATGGGTTTATCCAAGTGAGTAGCAAGGGGTTGGATTGGATGTTATTTATCACCCCATTAATTTCTAATCACTTCTATTAATTGAGATTTTTATTTGATGATTTTAAAACTTCTTCGTCCTTGTTGAATTTTAAGGTCACATACTTCAAAAGATAATATGAACATTTACCTTGGAGTGCTTATAAATTTGATCCTCCAAGGTTATAGGTGATTAGTATTATGTTGTGTTTGTATTAAACCAGTAAGTGGTGAAGTTGTTTGATCTTCTTTAATAAACCCATCTCAAATATAAGAAATTGAAACCATTAAAAAATAATTTCATCCAATCCACCCCAAGTGATTACCTGGTATCAACTCATTATTTTAATTTTAATTCAGTTAATTCACTTAGTGTTCTCTTAAACTTATCTAAAATCAACCCAAATTTGGTCACTTAATATCCAAAATCAGTCTATAGAATATGCGTGTCTATAGGTTTCTTCTTAGGTATCTGAGTAATTGACAAACCCAAGCTACTCTACAATTGATTGCTTAACCTAAAAACTTGGGTAAATTTGTGTGAGACCAAGTTTACTTGAAAATGGGTAAGAAATTGAGAAGTTCCCTTTAATCGGGTTTGATTATTGAGAGGAATTGAGAAGGGAACCTTTTAAAACATGTAATTCCCTATCAAAGAAAGATGAATTGAGCTACATACATATGTGTGGTACATATATAGAGAATATAGGATAAGTATATAATAATAATTAATAGATAAATTAAGGAAAATAAAGAGAAATCATAACCCAAAAGAAATATGGGGGTTCAAAGAGATCTCTTACCTTATGTCTGAATGTGTTCTTCACTTGCACTTAATGCTCTGAATAATAAAATTAGATTCATTAATAATTTAATTAAGAACTTATTACTTTTATATTTTATTTATTATAATTTTATTAAGTTCATTTATGGTTATTTTAATTAGTTACAAAGTTTAATTTTTTCATTCTGAAAGCATTCGTTTCACAGTTTCATGGTCAGTTAACCTGTGTACATTTATGGATGTTCTTTTCAAATGAGAACAGTTATCTAAAAGTGAAATTATATAGTATTAATGCACTTAAAAAAGTTTAAATGGTCTCATATATCATTTTTTTCTGATTTGATGGTGATTTATTTGATAAAACATTAATAATAAATGTTTAGTCCATTTTGGCGGTTTTTCGATCATCGCGAATTAGTTTCATTTTATTTAATATTATATATAAAAATTAGTTCCAAAACATGAAACAAGTTATTATATACATATTAAAATATTTTTTAACCATAATAATGGTTTCATTACTAGCATTGAAGGTGGTTATGGAAAACTAAAACTCATTATCCACAGAGATAGTAAACCGCCATAATTTGGACAACGGTTTCGTTTTTTTTTTAAGGTTGGGGGCGAAGCCTCATTTTTATTATTAAATCAAAGAAAAGTCCTCTTTTAACTAGGTAGAGGGAAACCCATTACATAGCCCGAAGGCCCAGTGGGCTTGTAGCCCATTACATAGCCCGTAGGCCCAAATTCTAAGGCCAATTCACATTTTGTGAATAGTAACCTGCTGCTACAGTGCCGCACAGTATCGCCGCCGCTACAGGGCCCTACCGCCGCTACAGTACCCGCTGATGAATAGTACCGCCGCTGCTATAGTACATCTACATTACTGCTACAGTAACCTATGCCCCATGGGTTTTGAACCCTCATTTTCCATGTAGTATTACGGGGTACTTACCACTAAGCCAAACCCCAACTACACGATTTCGTTTCTTTGAATAATAGGATATTAAAAAAGGGTTTAACATAAGATATTCCATTAGAAATATAAAATTATAGTATATAAATGATACTAAACTTATTATTCTTTTATCGATGAAGGAGGTGAGGATAAGGTGTAAAAAAGAAATGAACTTAAAAGAGATGGTTTGAGAAAGTTGTCTTTTGAATATCACCTCCTTGAAGGACCCCTTAAGAAACTTGAAATTGATATTTTGTTAAGACCAATAGTTCTTGGATTTGGGAAAGAGTATTAGAGAGGGAATTGGGTAGAATATTAATAGGTCAAAAGTCTTGGAAGGTTTGAGGATAAGAGGTGGTGATAGGTGATATTTATAGGGGGAGAAAAGTGATGTTTTTTATTATTATATTCATTAGTTTATTATTTTGGAACTAGATTATCAGTATTGTTGATTCTTATGACTAAATACAGTAAATAGTTAAGGAGCGTTCTAGATAATGGGTGCTTACATCAACCATGATTCAAAAATTCATGTATTTATCTTATAATGTCAAATATCGTAAATTATTGTATTTCACTATTGACAAAAAATCAACTATTTTAGAATAATTTCAAAAATACACCCTTACCATTTCTCAAAGTTTATATTTCAAAAATGGAATCCATTTTATAAAAATAATTTTCTAAATATTTGAAATTTAATTTGTAAATAAAATTTTCATTTATTCAAAAAACACTGATATTTATTTTATAATCGATTTTATAACCCTTTGAAAAAGTAACTAATGTCTCATAAAATTATAATACGACATAATATTAACTTATTAATCTAATAAATTTTCTTTTAAATCATTATATTAATTTTTAAGTTGTAAATAAACATTTACATTTTACAAAAATACCAATACATAATTTATCATTTTTAAAACATTTATTTATCTATACCATGATATAAATATATCATTTTTTGTTTATAAGATACCTAAATTTTATTTTATACTTTAATAAGTGGTGTTATTATTCTAATGGTCAAATTACTATTCTTAATCATTGGATTACTATTTCAACGGTCATATAAGTTCTTTATTTCCTATAAATACCTCTTATTTCATTCACTTCTATTTTCTTTTAAGGTTATATATATACTTTCAAAACAAATATTTTATTATTAGCATTATGTTTTATTTATACATCTTTGTTCGTGAGTGTGGTGAATCTAATGGATTGAACAGATCCAAATTTTCCCATTTTCGTTATTTTATTTTCTATTTATTGTTCCACTATAATATATGACATTCTTATTGATCTATTTACTGACTAATGTATCATTCTTCATTTATAAGAATAATGTTTTTATTAATTTCTCTATGTAATATATGTGTTTTATGACATAATTATAAGAAAGAAATTTCATTAATAAAATTCAGGATCATTACAAATGTCTATGAGAATTAATACCCATTGGAATGATAATCCTGAAAATTTTGACAACCAATAAGTATTTCATAAAATGATATTCATATTTAAAAAAATCAATGGTAATATCTAAAATTTTTAGATTAATTTACATGAATAAATGTGTTGAATTATGAATTCCATGAGTAAATATTTATAACATGATTTATTATTACCTTTAAAGAAGAATGACATTGGAGGATTAGAAGTTGGAATTTATTCCAATGGAGTACCCACTCTTATAAAAGGTGAGTTTTATTTACAACACACGCTACAATAAAACATAGTATGGGGACTCAACCTTGCGACCGGCACCCCATATTCCAGCCCCCCTCGCCACCCCATCCATAGGGTAGTACCCCATGAAAATTTTTTATATATGGGCTATTTTATTTTATTTTTATTAAAAAGGGATAAGGTTAACAATATTTTTAAAAATGGGTTTTAAGATGCGTGAACCCCGTTTACGCATCTTCTCTCTACCAGATATGCGTGAACGGGGTTCACGCATCTTCCACTACACTGAAGATGTGTGAACGGAGTTCACGCATCCTACACAGACGTGATAAAAGATGTGTGAACACCATTTATGCATATTTCAAAGATGGGATAAAGGATGTGTGAACCTCGTTCACACATCTCACTGAGGTAAATCTATAAAAATGACCCCCCCCCCAATTCATTCTTATCCTCTGGATTTTGCTATGAAGCCCTATAGAATTTCTTTCTGAACAAATATTTACTGCTTTTAAGAAGGTAAAATTTCCATTTAAATTTTTAATTATTTAATTGTGTTTATTTATTTCATTTATATGATTTATTTATTTGATTTTTGATATGTAGAAATTAATGTTTATGTGTATGGTTTATTTATTTCATATGTATTGATGTGTAAATTAGTGTCTTTTGTATGATTTAATTTTTGAATGGTGTGTATGTTGTATAAATTCAGATTGAATGTTTGGGAAAATTAATTACATTATGTCTAAAATATTGTATGAATTCGTATTGAAAGTTTATGAAAATTAAATATGTTATAAAATATGTCATTTTGAAAGTAAAATTAATTTAAATTATAATATTTTATACAATAGTTGTATAATTTATGAATAATATATTAGTTATGTGTATCATATTTAAATTTATTAAAAAATATATAGAAAACTCTTTTTGTTAATGGTATAAAAACAGTTTTGTATAAATAATAACTTTAAATTATATTAGCTATAATTAAATTTATTAAATATAAAAGATATGTTGATATTTAATATATATTTAATCTAGTAATAGATATAATAAGTATAACAAAAAACATGTTAAGTTATGTGATGACTGATCTTGAGATGATCGACCAATGCATAATTGAAATTGCATGTCTTATTTTGTGAATATGGTTATTTAATTGGTAATAATTGAATTTATTTTTCCGTATTGATGACATGAGAGTCATCTCTGACTAAGTATGTAAGGACCTACATGTCCACTTAAAAAAAATTATGTATTTCATACCCTTAGACCCCCTCACATGCATGTGATTAAATTTTTAATTAAAAGGAAATCAACAAGTGGCATCCCCGAAGAGGTGTCCCCGAAGAGGCATCCCTAGAGAGGTGTCCCCAGAGATACGACACCCTTCCTTATAATGTATAAATTAATTGTATAAATTTCTATTATGAAATGTAAATATAACAATATTATCTACAAGGGGATTCAGGCACATCGACATTCATATTCCCCCAGACACGATGTCCATGACTACAGAATTATGTTGGATGGCATTCGACCACATGATGTAAGTGATTATTATTTATATTGTTAAATCTTTATTATTTATTGTACATGTATTCATTTATTAATTGATTATTTATTTTTTCTTTTAGATTATATGGATTTCATATACATATGATATTATCATGAGTCTTCCACCGTACTATACAGTGATGCTTGCTACCGGATTCTACAAGGTTCCATTGATTCATTTTCATATAGTCGAGTGGCATCAGACTGATAGAGTTATGAGGCAATTCAGATTCTTTGAGCCTGTTTTTAGACCGCCCAGTCAGTTAGATTCACTGCATTCCCTAAAGATGTTAGGGATGATATATTTTGATTGGAGGAGATATCATTCCATATATATTGATTTATGGGACAGATGGCAGGAGTCCTAGTTGCGAGGGGAGGGGATAGTACGTTTTCATTTGACGGATCAGATGGATTATGTATCCTGGTACTGCAGGTCCCCAGTTAGATCTCTAACATGACACGGACAAGGATTTCATGAGTTGGTATACATTGTTCCTTCCACTGTTCAACATATTTTTTATTCATATTACTTAACAATGGAATTTTTTTTCTAGGATGCTTATATTTGTCATCTAATTCACATGTTTGATCAAGTAGAGAGAGGCATATTTAACTCGACATATTTTTATAACATTGTATCAGAGTTTCTTCCTTCGATGGATGAGATTTATCATGGAATTTTCTTTGATCCACCACATGTTGAGGAGGTTGCGGAGCCTGCTGAGCCTCATATTGATGTACTGTGGGTGACAACCCTGTTATGGGTCCTGTTATTCCACAGGAGAAGGGTGTTCAACTTGATCAGTCAGATGTTGTTGTTCCACAGGAGGAGGGTGTTTAGCATTTTCAGTCTATGCTCCTCCAGCTTCTCAGGCTCAGCCACAGGTAGATACAGACATTGACTGGGTTGAGTTGGATTCTTTATTACAGACATCTGCAGCACAGCAGTCATATTCTTTCCATGTTGGTGAGAGTTTTAGCCAGCATCCACTATCTTTAGATACAGGACAGGTTACAGATGGTGAGACTATACATCCACCGCCTTTCACACAGGAGGATGTGGATGTGGCTGATGATGATGATGTGTAGCGTACGCCAAAGCGCAGATATATACGGACACGGTGTGGACGCATCCAGTATATGCATGGTTGTGGGATAGAGGAGCATCCACACCAGAGGCGTAGATTAGATTGATTTTTTATTTATGATCCATTTTGTATGTGCATTACTATTATTATTTATAGAGTTCTACTTTTTTTAAATAAGTGTCTTATTGTCATCAAATTATTTTCAAATTAATAATTTCTATTTGATATTCATTAATAAATATTAATACTCTGGATGAAAAGATTCGTGAACATCAAGAGAACTTGAAAAATATTATTGATCTTAATGATTTGAATCCAAAAAACATGAAACATGATTCTTTGTTTTAAAAAATAAATTGCATGAAGAATAATTTCAACGAAGAATGGATAATTTTGAAGAGTATATGATTATGATTGAAGATCGGAAAAACCAAAATATGAGATATATGAAATTAGAAGTTCATTTGGCCAATTTTGAGAAGATACATATTCAAGATTTATAAAAGGACACAGGTTCTACTAGTACACAGTCTTCACTGGAGGATTTTACAGTTAAAATACCTCCATCATGTGATAAAATTATGGAAATTATGAAAAAGATTGATTTCATATTATTACGGAATAAGAAACAATCCTTCAGAGGGTTAAGAATGTGTTAGAATGTCCAATAATAAGTATTGAATAAGATCATCCATGGTGAATTTATATAAGTTTTCAAAACTCATGTTTATGAGTGTTTACCTTGAGGGGGATGTTAGTGAAGAAATATGAAATTACTGCCAGGATTAGTATATCAATTATACTCAAGGGAACCGACCATAAAACTATGAAAAAAACACTCTCGAAACAAAAAAATTAAACATTATAACTCGTCAAAATATCCATAAATGAACTTAATAAAATTATAATAAATTAAATATATGTTAATTTTTTTTTCTGAATTAATTAATTAATTAATCTAATTTTATTATCTATGACATTAATTGAAAGTGCATAATGATTTCGGACATAAGGTAAGGGTTTCTCATCTCAATTTTAATTTTGTGAGATATATTCCTTATTCAACCCTTATTTTTTGTGTGTTATGTAAATAATTCCCATTAATATATCATATCATGAATATATTTATATTCATTTAATTAAAATTTTCATTTTATGATCATTAATTTTATAGGGCATATAGTTCGACTATTTGCAAAGTGGTAAGGGAATTCTTAACCCAATTTCCATTCTTTGGGTTAAAATTATACTCCAATGATTATTTAATGCTATGATTATGTGTGAAATGAATTTTTATTATCTTTAATTGTATTTAAACTTTTTTTATGTGTATTTATATCTAATACAAAAAATTTATTCATTTGGTTAATTCCCACACATTCTTTTAAAAATACTCTTTTAATTGTTTCTTTTTTTCAAAATTTAAAAGAAATGTTTTTTAAAACTTATACAGAATAAGAATATTTTCCCAATTACATGACACCTTAATTCCTTGAGGAATCATTTAAAGGTTTAAAAGATTACTTTCAAATAAAATTTTTTCTTTTATAATTGTGCAACTTTTTAATAATAAGTGATTTTAAAGTTAAAAAGGGTATTTTTCTCAAGAAATTTTTAGTGATATTATTAAAGTATATATGTCAACATCCTTTGTTGAATCGTATGATTTAATGAGGTTGATATCTTAAGATATAATTTACCATATTTTATTGAATATTTTATGATTAGTTTTACTAGGGATATATTATTTTGATACCATTCACCATATTTCTTTGGGTGGTTTATGATTACGTTTATTGATTGAGAAAAGTATTTACATTTAGTATTATAGTTTAAATAAGAATGTTTATATTGATTATGTTTCACCCCTTCATATGTTTAATGAATTTGACTTATTAACTAATGTAAGATACCCACTATATCCCCTCGATGCATCTGTAGGTTTCATGAGACAAACTAGACCAGGTTTTGGCCAAGGCCTTACCCATTTATATAGATTTCTTGGCCAAGGACTTGATGGTGTGTTTTATACTTGCCATGTTATGAATTCCCTCATTATGATATTAGTTATTTATAATACATGTGATTATTATACTAATAGAATATTCATATTTAAGTTTCATTATCATGTGATTATTTATATGGAATTATTTGATCATATTTTCTTCCTTCCATATTATGATCAAGAATGTTTTAATGGCATGTGTTTTCAGCTGTTTACTTTTCCTTATTATTTATGTTTATTTATGATAACTTCTGTTGTATTCTTACCCTTACTAAGCATCTTATCTCACCTCTTTCTTGTGTTTTATTTTTCCCCAGGATGCCAAGATGTATATTATTTTTGACATGCAGGGATAATCTAAGTGAGTAGGGGTGCTTCAAATGGATTTATTATGTTGTATTTCATTTCAAGTTTCAATGTAATACTTATGTTTGTATATAGTTTTCCAAATATACTAAACTATTTAGTCCTTTAGGATGTGATCACTTTTACTTAGTACCAATGTAACAAAGTAAGGCACCGACTCTAAACTACTGGGGTTGGGGTCTTTATAGTTGGTACCAGAGAAATTTTAGTAGAAACTTTAGAAACTGGGTTTAGTAAAACATATATTAGGGAAATATAACACTATAACTGACTTTAAGAATATTCCCAAAGTAACCAAGAATATGATTTAGACATTAGTTATACCTAAATTTTCAATTCATGTTAATTGTTTCACTATTTTTTGATTATAGATTATGTTTCTTAATGTTATGATAAAATCTAGTATATTCCATTATTTAGAAATGACACCTAGTAGAAGTAATGGAAACTGTATCAATACACATAATCCATGTAGGGATTTCCCTTATATGAAAGATAATGATGTTGGATCTAGAAATGAAACTATATCTGAACAAATTATAACTATACTGGGAAAACTAACTCAGGTTATGAGAAATAACCTTACCTGCATGGAGTAGCCTAATCCACAACATGGTGTAACAAAGTTAGACCACATCATGCGAAAACACCCTCCATTATTAAATGGGACTAAAAATTCATTTATAGCTGCATGATGGATAATTTCCTTAGAGAAGATATTTCTCACTTTGGGAAGTAATAAGAGAGAGAAAGTTATCATGGTTGTTTATCATCTCTCAGGTGATTCAGATCAATGGTGGTTGTTGATTCAAAACACTAAGGAGGAAGAGGAAATTATAAACATGTAATAGAAGTATTTTAAGGAAAATTTATTTGGAAAATATTTTCCTAGAGAACAATGATAAGATATAGAAATACAATTCTTGAGTCTGAGATAAAAGGAAGAAGAAAATGTTGCTAATTATGAGGTAACTTTACAATGTTATTTAGGCACGCTCCAGAATACATACATAATCCATTGAGTAAGATTAATAATTTCTTTGATGGGACTAAACTAATCCTTTAAAGGGTACTAGTATCCCAAAAATTCTCATAATATAAAGATATACTATCATGTGCTATCAAGACAGATAAATAATTCTCCAAGTTTTATGACTTCAAAAGGAAGTAATAGAAGAAGAGGGTAGCAGAGAAAATGATGGATAAAGGTAAAAAAGGAAAGAGGTATTTTTCCACATGTGATAATTATGGAAGGAAACACCCTATTAATTTATTGAAGGGAATTCGAGTTTTCTATAAGTGTAGAGAGAAGGACCACTAGGTTCGTGATTTTAAAGGAAACATCCTATTTCTTTCTTGGAAGTATTCATGTTTCATAAATGTTTAAAGGAGATTAAGATATCCATATATTTGGTATGTGACAATAAGAGCTAAATTATTTGGGTAAACCTTATGTTAAGTTTATTTTGGAAATTTAGTGACCTTAATTATAAATTTTTGGACTTTGAATTTGGAAAAAAATATATTTTGAATGAGTCTTAAGGTAACTGGTTATGAAATGAATTAAGTTTAATTTTGGATATTATTATTTGAGGTTAAAGTATGATTTATAGTATTGGATAACATGTTATAACCATGTTACTTTTGGTAAATATTTAAAGTGCAAAGGAATGACTTATAGACCATTTGATAAAAGTGATTAAGGCATAAAAATTCATCTTGAATATCCATCTTTTAGTTTAAGAAATAAAGTTGAGGTGAATTGAAGCACAACCAAATGTTTATATTATTATTATGACATGGAAAGAAATCAGGTAAGTTTGTTTTCTTAAGTTCCTATCTGTATAGTAAAAGAATCCCTCAAATTTGGGAAAAGGATTCTAGAATAAAAATGTTATCCGTTTACTTTTCTTACTAATAAATCAATGGCCTTTTAACCAATCAAAAATTTATGGTTTTGTGAGGTAGACTTTCTAATGACCATGTTCTCTATAACACTCCATCAAAACTTGATGGTTATATTTCTTTTTCATTCCCATTTTTCACTTCCCACTAATATTCTCTTATAGGGAAACCTAGTTTTATGGTGAACATCACATTGTCCTTTCCCACTATTTAAGGAAAAGTTTTATTAACCCTAATGATGATGTGGGATTTCCACAAGGGTATTTTAAAATGACAACTTCATGATTACTAATCACAAGTTTAAATTTTTAGGATGAAATTTATTAGAGGGAAGAATGTAACACACCAATATTTTATAGTATGTATCTTCTTAAATAAATTCAATTTATTTGATAGATTACATTGCACACTGAGCTTAAACAAACTGTGATATACTATTAAATGTTAACATAATTGTTGGAATAGTAATGTGACTATTAGGAATAGTAATATGGCCATTAGAATAATAACATCCCCTATGAAAGTATAAATAAAATTTAGGTATCTCATAAATGAAAATATGATATATTTATATCATGCAATAAGTAAATAAATGTTTTAAAAATGATAAATTAAGTGTTGGTATTTTTGTGAAACATAAGTATTTATTTACAATTTTATAATTACTATAATGGTTTAAAAGAAAATTTATTTTCATAAAACAGATTCATAAATTAATTTTTTGTTTCATTAAAACTATAATAAAATTTTGTGAGACCATAATTAATTTTTCAAAGTGTCTTAAAATCAATTGCAATATTAAAATCAATATTTTTTTAATAAATGATGATTTTATTAAAAAAATAATTTTATCATATTTATAAAATTATTTTCATAAAATTGAGTCCATTTTTGAAATATACATTTCAAAAAATGTTTAGGGTGAATTTTTGGTATTTTTTTTAAATAATTGAATTTTTGTGAATAGTGAAATATGGTAATTTACGGTATTTAACATTATAAGTAAATAAATGAATTATTGAGTCATGGATGATGTATGGATGAGATAATAACTAATTTTTTCGAACTAAAATCCTTTAGTTACTTTATTTAGTCATTGGAATCAACACTATTGGTAGTTTTGAACCAAAATAATAAATAAATGAATAAGATAATCAAAAAACACACCTCTCATCCCCTATAAATACCACCCCTCACCACTCATTCTCCTCACACCTTATAAGACTTTAATATTGTATAAATTATTCCCAATTACCTTCCCAACCCTCTTCCCCACATCCAATATCTTCTAGTTTTAGAAAAAGATCAAATCTAATTGTCTTAAGGAGGTTCCCTAGGAGAATATATTCATGAGGTAAAATCCTCCTTCTTTATCTTTTAATTTCTTTTCTTTTCTTATACTATCCTTACTTGTCCTATAAAAATTGGAATGGAAACTATATTATCATATATATACTAGAAATTTATTGTGTTAATGTATTATACATCATCAAATCCCTTCTCCTCTTCTTTTATTTTTAAAAATGAAAACATCGTCTGTGATGTGTCGATTCACCGCCTTCATGGATGACAAGTTTTTATTTTCCATTACTGACTTAAATACTAGTCATAAAATAATTATTATAGTTAAATAAGATTTTAATATACATATTATAAGTTATATCATGTTCTGGAACCAATATATAAACATAATATTAAATAAAATGACACAAGTTCGTCATGGTTATAAAAACCATCAAAATAAATTAAGACATTTTCATCAATATTTTATCTAATGAATCATTATCATACCATATAACAAAATGATATATGAGACCATTTAAACTTCTGTAAGTTCATTAATACTTAATAATTTCAATTTCGTAGAAGTTATTCCCATTTGACAAGAACTCCCATATTTATACTCAAGGGAACCGACCATAAAACCATGAAACGAGCACTCCCAGAACAATGAAATTAAGAATTATAACTCATCAAAATAACCATAAATGAACTTAATAAAATTATAAAAAATAAAATATATGTTTAATAGGTTCATAATTAATTAATATAATTTGATTATCCATGACGTTAAGTACAAGTGTAGAATACTTTTGGACCTAAAGTAAGGGTTCCCCATCTCACTTTTACTTCTCTGAGATATATTACTTATTCAACCCTTATTTCTTGTGTGTAGTGTGCATAATTACCTTTAATATATCATATAATTAATCTATTTATATTTATGTTTTTCAATGTTTCATTTGATGTTCATTATTTTTATAGGGCATATGGTTCAACTATTTACAAAGTGGTAAGGGAATTCTTAACCTAATTTTCATTCTTTGGGTCAAACTTCTACTCCAATGATTATGTCATGATATGATTATGTGTGAAACAACTTTTGATAATATTATGTTGTATTTCCTCTTGTTTTATTTGGATTTACAACAGATATTAAAAATTTATTCATTTTGTTAATTCTCACACTTTCTTTTAAAAAATACTCTTTTAAATGTTTCTTTGTTTTCAAAATTTAAAAGAAATGTTTTTTTTAACTTATACGGCATGAGTGGATTTTCTCAATTACATGATTACTTAATGCCTTAAGGATTAATTTACAAATTTATAAGGTTATTTTCAAATAAAAAATTTTCTTTTATAATTTCACATCTTTTTAAGAATAAGTGATTTCGAAGTTAGAAATGGTCTTTTCTTTAAGAATTTTTCAGTAACCTTATTTGTAATGCCCCAAACCTAGAAGTCTGAAGTCGTTGCACTATTTAATTACATTGGAATGATTAAAAGCAACTCATATAATGAAGGACCAAATAGTTTAGAAGTTTTGGAAAACCATATACAAACATAGGTTCAACATTACAACTTGAAATGAAAAACAATATATAAGTTTATTAGGAACATCCACAAATCTAAGTTTATCCCTGCAATTCATTTGTAATAAACCTCTTCTCATATTAGGGAAAAATAAAAAATAAGAAAATGGGTGAGATCATATTATCTATAAGGGTAAATAATACAGTGAAATATATCATAAACATAAACATTAGGCATGGTGAATAACTAAAAACACCTGCCATTAAAAATAAACTTGTATATATTATGGAAAGAATAAGAGATGAATAAATAATAAAATAATAAAACATAATCATTGGTATTCTACAAGTTAAATAACTACATGAACTTTCAATTACTAGCTTCATAATGATGGAATGCATAATGTGGGACATCATAACCATACTGTCAAGGCCTCATGTTAAGACCATAAATAATCATACCACCAAGGCCTCATACCAAGACCATAGTTTGTCTCATGAGACCTATTGATGCACTGAGGGGCTATAGAGGGTCCACCCGACACTTAATAAGTCCAATTCATTCCTCATGTGAATGGGAATTAATATAAACAACATACAAATTCATATTGAAACTAATATATAAAATGTAAATAACTTTTCCCAATCATTAAACATAAGCACTAATCATTCAAAGTAATATGGTGAATGGTTTCAAGATAGTACCTCCATAATAAAACTAATCATAAATTGTTAAATAAAACATTTTGGATGATATAATAGGAGATAATATTCTATTAAGTACAATATTCAACAAAGTATGTTGACATAGATGAAGATACTTTTAAATGAGAGCATTGAAAAACCATTGAGGAAATAATCCTTAAGAATTCCAAAGTTTCTCGTACCACCTTGAAATATTCAAATAATAATCCCCTAGAATATCATGAGAATAAGGTGATTCTTGATATGATATACCAAAGGGAATTATATACACCATAAGAAAGTAATAAGTGGTGAACAAGGCATATATCTCATAAAAGTTAAAGTGAGATAAGGAAAATACTTTTTTACTTTGGAAAGAAGAGTTATTTTGGAAAATAATTTGTATTTTTCATGAAATTAGATTTTAAACATGTATATCCCATAAAATAAAAGGTAAGGTTATTGAAATTATATTTGAGGCTTAAATAAAGTCTTATTAAGGTGAAATCATTTAAAAAGAGTTTTTAAAGAAGAATTAGAAATAAAACATTTTAGTGTGGTTTAAGGAAAATATTAAAGGATTTTAAAGGGAAAAAGAATGTTTGATTTCATAAAACAAGAAATAAACCAATGGATTAAAACATATTATAGAGTGAACTTCAAAATAGGAAAGAAGTCGAGAAGATCCTTGAATCGGGCTTGCATTTCGGAACAATTTTTTGAAAGATTCTTTTAAAAACTATAAATCCCCATAAAATAAAGAAGGATTATGATTGGTAAAAATATATAGAACATTCACACAGAATTTATAGTAATAAATAATAATTTAATTTAGGTTAGTAGAGAATAAGAGAAACCTGAAGGAAAATAGAGGTTCGGGTAGAAAATTCTTAAAACCTTGTAATCAATTGAATCGTATGTCTCAAAATTAATAATCATCAAATGATAAATTGAATATCATTAAAATAAATTTATTAATGATATTAAACATCAATGTGAAGTATATATACACTATACACAATTAGTAGTAATGAATACGGAATATCTCACAAAAATGGAAGTGAGATGAAGAAATCCTTACCTTAAGTCTGAAGGTGTTCTCCACATGATCTTAATGACCTGAATAATAAAATTTAGGTTCATTAATTAATAATTAAAGAACATATTATTCATGTAATTGATTTATTATAACCTTATTAAGTTCATTAATAGATTTTTTATGGGTTAAGAGGATCAATTTCATTGTTTGAGTCTGTTTGTTTCATGATCGGTATACTTACATACATGAACAGAGAATCATGTAAAATGGGGATAGTTGTCCAGAACTGAAGTTATAATTTATTATTGAACATAAATAAGGTTACATGGTTGTAAATTTCATTTGGTTACTTGGAGTGAGGATTCATAATTATATAAATCATTTAATGATAACTGTTTGGGTCAATTAGCGGTTTTTGAACACAACAAACTCAATTTTCTTTATAAATCAAAACCATGTGTACAAAAATATTCCAGAAACATTGATGAGACATAATAAATATATTATAGTCTAGTTCAACCATAATAATGGTTTCATTACCAGAATTGAATATGATAATAGAAATTCAAAACCTGACATCCTTGAATGTGGTAAATTAGCACATCTCAGATGGTGTTTTTTTACTACTAGCATAAAAGAAGGGTAAAGAATAAATGATAATAAATTATTCCATCATCATAAAAAAATTACAGTACATGTAAGGTAATTGAGTTTTCATAACATTTGGATTATGGGAGGTGAGGATAGAAAAGAAAACAAAGAAACTTGAAAAGAAAATAAAATAATTGAAAAGAGGAATTTACCTCTTGAATTAATCTTCCTTGAGAGCCTCTTTAGGGGAGAGGATTTGGTCTTTTTATGATACCAAGGTCTGATGGATATGGGGGAGAAGCTTGGGAGGAGATTTTGGTAGAATTTAGATAAGTCACAAGGCTTTAGATGAGTGAAGAGAAGAGGGAGTGAGGGAGGGTTTATATTGGAGGAGAGGAGTAATTTTTGAATATCTTAATCATTATTGTATTATTTTGCCCAAGGCCAGTAATAGTATTGATTATTGTGACCAAGAATAGTAATGTATACATGTGAGTTCAAACAAGGTAGTCTTACATTATCCTTACATCATCTATGACTCAATAAATTGCATATTTAGTATTTATCGTAAATTATAGTATTTTACTATTCACCAAAAAGTGAAGTATTTTAGAAAAATCCCAAAAATTCACCATAACCATTTTTCAGTATATATAATCCAAAAATTGACTCCATTTTGTCAAAATAATTTTCTAAATATGTGAAATTTAATTTTTAAATAAAATCATTATTTACTTGAAAAATAAAGATTTTATAATTAAAATTACTTTTATAAAACTTTCAAATATTAACTATGGTCTCATAAAATTATCCTAAAATAATAAGACAAAAAAATATTTATTTAGGAACCCATTTTATGAATTAATTTATTAATTTAAAATTTTAATTAAATATTTATCACTCACAAAAATATGAATACTTAATTAATAATTTATAAAATATTTTACTTCATTTATAAGGTGCCTAAATTTTATTTATACTTTCATGGGTGAGGTTACTATTCATAAGGTTCATATTACTATTCATAAGGGTATATTATTATTCATAAGGGTAGGTTACTATTCCCCAAAAATTAAGTTTGTTCTATCAGACTCCAAAAATCACCCTGAACACAACCTTGTATATCTGATTTGCAAAATTCAAATCATAGAAGTGGAAAAATTATGTTTATTGGCTCGGTTATAACAAAGTGTAGTTTTGTAGAGACTTAGTGTTTCATGCATTCAATGTTAAGTTTATTTGTAAATCCTTGGGGTGTTACATTCTCCCCTCCGTAAAAAAAATTTCTTCCTCAAAATTTTGAAATTGAATTTTAAAAGTTAATGGTTGATACTTGAAAATTCCCTTATGGGAAACCCACATCAGAAATATGGTTAAAATAACCTCTTAATAAGAGGGAAAGGGAAATGCATTAGTTACTAAAAAACTTCGCATTATAATTGGATAACATAGTCATGGAAGAATAATTAACCCATCATGTTCTGATGGAAAGTGATAGAGAACTTTCTTAGATGAAAGATCATTACCAAAAAACCATAAACTACAGTTATGAAAAAAAATAATAGGACAACATTTTTGTTTAAGACTCTTTACCTAGAGTTGAGGAATTATTCAAATCTATAAGAGTATAAATATAGGTTTCTATTTCATAAACACAATCTTATCCTTTATTTGTTCCTTGAACTATCTATACTTTATCTCCTAGCACAGGTTACATCATGTGGTGACATTAAACTCTAAATACTCATAAAATGATCAACTTAAACCATTTCATAAATAGTTTAACCTTCCAAAAGATCATGATCTGACACTTTAGAATCATTCCCATATCTATCCTTGCAAGATCCATGTAAATAGGGTCCTTGGAAATCCTCATTTTGTTTAGAACTCCATGATCCATCCTGCTCAATACATCTGCTATTTGCCTTTAATCAATATAAAGAAACCCTAAATTTTCACATTCCAAACATGTGAATATCTTTATCATGCATCCTCTTGAAATGTAGTAATAACTCAAATTACCAAAAAACTTATTGAAAACATGCACTCATCCTTACACATGCTATTAGATATATTCCTTATATCCATAAATGTTGTAAAATCCATTAATGATAGCATAGATCACTTTTAGACAAGTCAATAATCAGTTTTGAGTTATTGAGTACTTATCCAAAACAATCATTTCTTCATTATTATATTAATCACCAGGAATATATTTAGGGTTGTATCTCCCTCATCCATATACTTTCCAAAGATATTAACTTTCAACAGAGTCAATTATCCTTGGTACAATTCATCATACGACCTCAAATTCTTAATGAAATAGTACTATAGTACAATCCTCATATATTCCATAATTCTTATAACTAGTACATTGATGATAAAATATTCAAATGAAATGATTCTTGATGAGGCATATTAATCATTCTACTTCATATGACACAGTATCATGACTTGATCATTATCCAGTAACATCATTTGGGGCATATTCCTTTGATGCTTGGGACATTGATTCACATAGTATCCCATTTCCTTGCAGTTAAAGCACTATACATTGAAAACCATTTTCTTACCCTTGAAATCATAAACTTCATGGACCTTTTCTCTACACTTGTAATAGACTCATTTTCTTTTTAAGTAGGCTCTAGTGTGTTTCCTTCGACAAGTACCACATGTTGGAAAACTGCCCTTTTTATTCTTCCATTTATCCATTCTTTCCTCTACCACCATATTCTTCTCTTATTTCCCTTCAAAGCCATAGGACTCATAGAATTCTGTATATACCTTATTAACACGTGATATTATCTCCTCATATGGTGAGGATACTTTGGAGACTATCTTCATTCGAAATGATAACTTCAAAACATATGATATATGATCCTTCTTACTCTTTGCATCACGTGAATTGGTGAAGTTATCATTCCTTCTACTAGGTTCCATTTCTAATCAATTCCATATACTAAATTAGATCGTAAAATTATTAAATCTATATAACCCTAAACATGGTGTTGTACATAACAAAAATTTATGCATCAAAAATCCTAGAACCATATACTTTGGATCCTTTAGGGGTATAAATCATTCATAATGGCTTGTAACAAAAATGTGAATTATCCTAAGAATATACTCAGGGAGTGTCAAATGAGGTGCATTGTAAGGCCCATTATCATGTATCAGGTTACCCTATGTCAATCCTGAAACACCTTGTCAGATTTTTTACCCCTAAGTACATCTGTGCCAGAACCACATTCACTTGTAGTATCCAGACAGAGATTTATTTTCTAGGAAGATCCAAATAATCTATTCCTTACCAAAATTACAGGATTTTCTTGTATTTGTATCGTCAAGTATATATTAGGTTTTTGTTCCCTAATCAATATTTTCTAAATATAGTTTCCAAGTTTTCTACTAAACTTTCTCGGATACCAATTGTAACGCCCCAGCCCTAGAAGCCCAGAGTTGGTGCATTATTTCATTACATTAGCATAATTATAAAGAATTCATATCCTGAAGGACCAAATAGTTTAATAGTTTTGGAAAACCAGATACATACATAGGTTCAACATTATAACTTTAAATGAAAAACAACATATAATTTTTATTGAGAACATCTGCAACTCTAATTTTATCCCTGCAATTCATTCATAATACACCTCTCTGCATCCTGGGGAAAAATAAAACATAAGAAAAGGGGTGAGCACAGATGCTCAGTAAGGGTAAACAATACATTGGAATATATCATAAACATAAAAATTAGTCATGGTAAATAACTAAAAACACGTTCCATTAAAAATAAACTTACACATATTATGGCAGGAATAAGAGTTGAATAAATAATGCTATAATAAAACATAATCATGGGTATTATACTAGTCAAATAACCACATGAACTTTAAATTACTAGATTCATAATTAGGGAATACATAATGTGAGACATCATAACCATACTGTCAAGACCTCGTTCCAAGTCCATAAATAATCATACTATCAAGGCCTTATGACAAGACCATAGTTTGTCTCATGAGACCTACTGATGCACCGAGGGGATATAGTGGGCCTCACCTAACACCTAATGAGTTTAATGAATTCCTCATATGAATGGGGATCAATATAAACAACATAAAAATTCATATTGAAACTAACATATTAAATGTAAATAACTTTTCCCAGTCATTAAACATAAGCACTAACCACTCAGAGTAATATGATAAATGGTTTCAATATAGCACATCCACAGTCAAACTAATCATAAACCATTCAATAAAACATGGTAGATGATATCATAAAAGAAAATCCGAAATTAATTACAGGATTTAAAAAATTATGTTGACATAGATGAATATACTTTTAAATGAGACCATTGAAAAATCCGGGAGGAAATAATCCTTAAACATTCCAAAGTGTCTCATACGACCTTGAAACATTCAAATCATGATCCCCTATAATATCATGAGAATAATTATACTCTTGATATGATATACCAAAGGTAATTACATACACCACAATCAAGTAATAAGTGGTGAACAAGGCATATATCTCATAAAAGTTAAAGTGAGATGAGAAAATCCTTTTTTTACTTTGGAAAGAAGAGTTCTTTTGGAAAATCATTTATATTTGTCATGAAATCATATTAAAAACATGTATATCCTAGAAAATAAAATTTAAGGTCATTGAAATTATATTTTAGGCTTAAATAAAGTCTTATTGAGGTGAAATAATTTAAAAATAGTTTTTAAAGAAGCTTTAGAAGTAAAACATTTTAATGCGGTTTAAGGAAAATATTAAAGGATTTTAAAGCGCAAAAGCATGTTTGCTTTTATAAAACCAAAAATGAACCAAAATATATTTTTCATGTTAAAATGTGTGGTTTTAGAAAGATAAATATGGATTAAAATGTATTATAGAGTGAACTTCAAAATAGTTAAGAATTCGAGAATTTCCTTGAATCTGAATTGCATTTCAGAATAATTTTTTGAAAGATTATTTTAAAACCTATAAATCCCCATAAGATAAAGAAGGATTATTATTGGTAAAAATATATATAAAATTCACAAAAAATTTATAGTAATAAATAATAATTTCATTGAGGTGAGTAGAGAATAAGAGAAACCTGAATGAAAATGGAGGTTCGGGTAGAAAATACTTAAAACCTTATAATCAATTGAATTGTATGCCCCAAAATTAATAATCATAAATTGATATATTTAATATCATGAAAATAAATAGATTCATGATATGAATCGTTAATGGGTATTGTACATACACAATACACAAGTAGTATTAGTGAATACATAATATCTCACAAAAATGGAAGTGAGATGAAGAAACTCTTACCTTAAGTCTGAAGGTGTTCTCCACTTGATCTTAATGGCCTAAATAATAAAATTTAGGTTCATTAATTAATAATTAAAGAACATAATATTCATTTAATTGAGTTATTTTATCCTTATTAATTTTATTCATGGCCTTTTTTATGGGTTAAGAGGTTCAATTTCATTGTTTGAGTCTGTTTGTTTCATGATCGGTATACTTATATACATGAACGGAGAATCATGTAAAATGAGGATGGTTTTCCAGAATTAGAGTTATATGTTATTAGTGAAGATAAATAAGGTTAAATGGTTATAAATTTTATTTGGATACTTGGAGTGAAGATGGATCATTATATAAATTATTTAATGATAACTGTTTGGGTTAATTAGCGGTTTTTGAACACAATGAACTCATTTTTCTTTATAAATAAAAATGATGTGTAAAAAAGATTCTAGAACCATAGATGATACATAATACATATATTATAGTCTGTTTTAACCATAATAATGGTTTCATGACCATAATTTAAGACGGTAATAGAAATTGAAAACTCGTCGTCCTTGAATGTGGTAAATTTGCACATCTTGGATGGTGTTTTTCTACTACAAGCATAAAAGAAGGGTAAATGAAAGGTGATAATAAATTATTCCATAATCATAAAAACATTACAGTACATGTAAGTTACTGTAGTTTTCATAACATTTGTATTAGGAAAGGTGAGGATAGAAAAGTAAATTAAGGAACTTGAAAAGAAAGTAGAAGAATTGAAAAGAGGGATTTACCTCTTGAATTAATCTTCCTTGCGAGCCTCTTTAGGGGAGAGGATTTGGTCTTTTTATGAGAACAAGGGATTCTAGATGTGAGGGAGGATATTTTGAGGAGATTTGGGTATAATTTATACAAGGCACAAGGATTGAGATGAGTGAAGAGAAGAGGGAGTGGAGGGTTATAGTGGAGGAGAGGAGTAATTTTTGAATATCTTAATCATTATTTTATTATTTTTCTCTAGACCAGCAATAGTATTGATTATTGTGATCGAGAATAGTAATATGTTCATGTGAGTTAGAAACAATTGGTATTACATCATCCTTACATCACCTATGACTTAATAAATCATGTATTTGGTATTTATCATAAATTATCATATTTTACTATTCACCTAAAAGTAAATTATTTTAGAAAAATCCCAAAAATTCACCATAACCATTTTTTGACATGTAGAATCTAAAAATGGACTCCATTTTATCAAAATAATTTTCTAAATATATGAAATTTAATTTTTAAATAAAATCATTATTTACTTGAAAAATAAAAATTTTATATTTAAAACTGCTTTTATAATACTTTCAAGAAATAACTATGGTCTCATAAAATTATCCTAAAATCATAGAAAAACAAAATATTTATTTAGGAACCCATTTTTTGAATTAATTTATTAATCTAAAATTTTAATTAAATTTTTATCACTCACAAAAATATGAATACTTAATTAATAATTTATAAAATGTTCTATTTTATTTATAAGGTGCCTAAATTTTATTTATGATTTCATGGGTGAGGTTTCTATTCATAAGGGTATATTAATATTCATAAGGGTGGGTTAATATTCACTAAAAATTAAGTTTGTTTTATCAGACTCCAAAAATCACCCTAAACGCAACCATGTATGTCATATTTTTGAAATTCAAATCACAGATGTGGAAAAATTATGTTTATTCGATCGTTTATAACGAAGTGTTGGTTTGTAAAGACTTAGTATTTCATTCATTCAATATTAAATTTATTTTTAAATCCTTGGGGTGTTACATTATTAAAGTATTTATATCAACATCCTTTTTTGAATCCTATGATTTATTGAGGTTGATCTCTTATTATACCATTTACCATATTTTACTGAATATTTTATGATCATTTTGACTCAAGATATACTATTTTGATATCATTCACCATATTTATCTAGATGGTTTATGATTATGTTTATTATATGATAAAAGTATTTACATTTCATATTCTAGTTAAATACAAATGTTTATATTGATTATGTTTCACCCCTTTCAGATGAGGAATGCATTGGACTTAGTAAGTGATGGGTGGGGCCCATTATAGTCCCTCGATGCATTGGTAGGTATCATGAGACAAACTAGACTGAGTTTTGGAAAAGGCCTTACCCATTTATGTATAATTATTGGCTGAGACCTTGATGGTATGTTTTGGAGATTCTGAATTATGCATTCCCTCATTATGAGATTAGTTATTGATAATCCATGCGATTATTTGACTAGTAGAATATCCATGATTAAGTTTCATTCTCATGTGATTATTTATATGGAATTATTTGATCAGATTTTATTCCTACCATATTATGCTCAAGATTATGTTTTAATGGAATGTGTTTTTATTTATTCACCTTTCCTTATTGTTTATGTTTATTTATGATATATTCCATTGTATGGTTATCCTTACTGAGAATCTGATCTCACCCCATTATTATGTTTGATTTTTTCCTAGGTTGTTAAGATGTATATTATGTTTGATGTATAGGGACAATCTAGGATAATATGGGTTCTTCTAATGGAGTTCCTATATTGTATTTCATTTCAAGTTATAATGTATTACTTATGTTTTTATCTAGTTTTAAAAAGTTACTTAACTATTCAGTCCTTTGGGATGTGATCGCTTGTACTTAGTACCAATGTAATAAAGTAAGGCACTGATTCCGAGCTACTCGGGTCAGGGTATTTGTAGAATATTTTCTCAGTGGATTTAGTCTATTATTCTATGATAAGGGGGGTCAAAATATCCACTAAATATATGAGGCCTTTTTCACATAAATAATTCAGCCACAACTTTCTCTTTCTTAGGATGAAGGAATTACACATGATTCAAGTTCTAGTTCATAACTTAATCCAGTTGATTCGGCATTGTCATGAAGTTCTGGGCTCTTGTTCCCATCAGGTTTGGAATCTCATTAGGGAAATCATCACATTTCCTACCACATTTATTGTTGGAATTAGTTCTTCTATTTCTCACCATTAACTAAGAAAAAAAATAAAATACAATTAGGGGCTTAAATACTTAACTAATGAGCATATAAAAAGGCAACTGTGAACGTAAAAGAAAAAACATATAAATGAAAATTATATCATAACTTATCATTCGCTAAGTTTCAATATAGGTTATCCATGGTGATATAATTATCCCTAGGGTTCTTACTAAAGTTTTCTATTCTTAATCCTCAAAAATAACTAAATCGTGCTATGATACCAACTATAGTGACCCTTTCCTTTTACACATATTATTACATGATTTTTAAGCATACTTATCCATTAAATTCAAACCAAGTATTGAAAATTCTAGTGTATTTGGAAGACTAGGTAAATAATTAGAAAACATTAAACTATAATAAAACATATTTATTTTAATCTTCCATAAAGAGCTCATAACTTCCTTTGAGATCCAACATCTTCATAGGATAACTTGGGGAATATATAGTCAAAGGGGGTGACCTAAAAATCTCAGTAAGGGAATTAACATGGAAAAGAAGCATAACACACGAGTCAAAGGCATAACATGATAAAATAATAGGCTTGGAACATGAATAAACATGTATTGGCATATCATACAAAACATGGAATCATATGATCATGGAAATATAAGAATGCGGTAGTAACAAATAACATGACATAAACATGAGTTAAGGCTAACTAACAATATGGTATCACATGGTGGACAAAGTCCCATAATGGATTACGTTTACTCCCTAATACCATACACAATGTCTCAGGAGACTAAAAATTACCCAATGCGTTGAAGCATTATATGGGTGCACCCATTATAACATGTTCATGCATATTTTTTCCATATAAATAATCAAACATAAGGAATAAACATAAGGGTTTCTCATAGAAATAAATGAGTTTCGTAATCATGTCATAAGGAAAAACCAAAGGGCGTATCATAATGGAATCCATGAAAGAAGGGATTTAAATCATTATTGGTCATTAATAAGGAAAAATAAGAATGGATTATGAATAATGATGTCCAACTAAATTGGAAACAAGAAATATAGTGTTTAGGTAACATTATAAATGTTCCGATTAAGTATGGTTCTAGGGAAAAAGAATAAAGAGTCTTTAAAGAGGATAGAGACATAATTGTTTACATAAAATCAGAAATGAACTAAGATAGTTTTTATTTATAAAATTATTGATTTTAAAAAATTATGTGTGAATTAAAATATTTTTTGGAGTGTTGATTAGCCACTGAATGAGGCTAATATTAATTGTTAATATATATAATATTCATTTTCTTTATTATTCATAAACACTATTTTAATGCATTTTACACTTTGAACATTGATTCACATTATGTTTGTAATTCCCTCTTAAAATGCACTATTACATGGTACATTTTTTAAAACCTCCTAAAATAAAAAATAATCTTGTTTTAATTTTCATATTTAATTTTCAGTTTCATCATTACATTGGGAACAATTTATACTTTTGGAGTACTTGAAGATTCATATTGGAAGACCACCAAAGTTGGCCTTGAACAAACAACATTCTGGGTGAAGTGAACTGAACAACATCTCAATAAAACTACTTTATAGGACAATATCCATTCCCAATGATTCTCAAATTTTAACTGAAGATATAGGACATAATTTTGAACATTTCATCCAAAAGTGACAAGAGCTAATTCAGAATTTCTAAGGAAGTTCTATGTGGCCCAAGTTGGAGATGAAATTTTGGGCCAGATTCTGTGGCCCAGAAAAACAGCCCACCATTTCGATAATATCTCGCAACAAAAAATTCCATTTGGGATGAAAGTTTACACTAGGTTAGGAGACATCTGGATCTCTGTTTTACTATTCTATTTCTCAGTCTAATTTAGACATCTAGAAGGTCATTTAGGTGTGTATGTTCGGTGAATGCAAGCTGGCTTCCACTTCGGGTCAAGAGTGAAAAAGTCTAAGTTCCACAAGCTTTCCACCACCCTAAGACTACCATACTAAAGTGGGATAATTTTCACTATTGCAGTCTTGACCCAAGGCTCCCAAAATTACTATTTAAGGTAGTTGTGTTGGAGGATTTAATCATCTTTGGTGCTTTGTTTAATTGTAATGTTGTGCTGCATTTTTGTTGTCTCAATTTTGTCTTGCACATGTAAGTTGTTCTAATTCATCTTAGTTTCTTAATAAAAGTTATCCTTATCCTATTATTATTTTCTTCTTCATACCACATTGATACCCTTGTCTCAAGGTGTAAATTTATTCACACCAAACCTTGTGATATTATCACACAATGATGGAGTGATTGTTATTTCATTGTTTTTTTACTTCTTTATTTCCTCCCTCATGAGTCTACTTCTCGCTTTCATTGAAACCATAGAATAAATGGAGGGATAACCCACTTATGGGTTGATCCAAATGAGTAGCAAGGTTCTGTATTGGATTTTATTTATCACCCCATTAATTTCTAATCACTTATTTTAATTGAGATTTTTTTTTTTGATGATTTGAAAACTTCTTTGTCTTTGTTGAATTTTAAGTCCACATACTTCAAGAGGTAATACGAACCTTTTCCTTGGAGTGCTCATAAATTTGATCCTACAAGTTTATAGGTGATTAGTATTATGGTGTTTTGGTATGAAACTAGAAAGTGATGAATTTGTTTGATTTTCTTGAATAAACTCATCTCGAATATAATAAATTGAAACTGTTAAAAAAGAATTTCATCCAATCCACCCCAAGTGATAACCTAGGATCAACTCATTATTTTAATTTGAATTCACTTAATTCACGTAGTTTTCGCTTAAAATTTTCTAAAATCAACCCAAATTTGGTCACTTAATATCTAAAATTAGTCTATAGAATGTGCATGTCTATAGGTTTCTTCTTAGGTCTCTGAGGAATCGATAAGCCAAGCTACTCTACAATTGACCGCTTAACCCTAAAAACTTGGGTAAATTTGGGAGATACAAAATTTTGGCATCGTTGTCTGGGACCCAAGTAATTCATCTCAACACCCACTATATTCTCTCCCATTTCTTCTATTCTCATCCAAATTCTCTTATCTTTTCCCTTTATCATTTTTTTTCTTTTGGCGCATGTTCGCCTACACTCGTTTCCAATCAAACCATCTAGTTATGGTGGATAGTCCTGGGGTTGGGGAGTCAAGTACACCAAGGGAACTATTTACATTAGATTCTAATCTTACTAATACTCCAGAGTCAAAAATTGATCCCATTTCAATGGAAGGACTTCAAAGAAACCAACTTATAAACCCAGGTGAGAACCAAAATGGAAATCCAAATGTGGCAGCCCCAAACTCAGGGAATGTAATCAATCAAACCATGAATGACTACCTCGCACCTTCCTGGACCAATGCCTCCTCATTCATTAGACACAATTCCCTAGGATATTACAACTACATATTTAAACCCTATGTCCTAAATCACCTTCCAACATTCTATGGAATGGAGTCTGAGATTCCATACCTCCACGTTAAGAAGTTCAATGACATTGTAGAAACCATGTGTCCCACACATCAACTAGAATCATCTAATATGATTCTATTTCATTTTTATTTAAAGTGTCGAGCTAAAAAATGGCTAAAAAATTTGATACCATCATCCATCAACTCTTGGGACCAATTACAAAGAGAATTCTATAAAAAATACTTCCCCCACCACAAAACAATTTCACTTAAAAATAGCATCCAAATTTTTTTTGAAAAAGATGGAGATTCATTATACGAAACATGGGAGAGGTTCAAAGACACCCTAAACATGGTTCCCCATCATGGTTTTTCTATTCCTGAACAAGTGATAATTTTCTATGAAGGGTTGGGTCCGGGAAACAAATAATTCATTGACATGATGTGTAATGGGACCTTCAAAAACAAATCCCCAAATGATGCTTACGAGTATCTAGAATGACTGGCCGAACAAAACCAAACATGGAGAACATCACCTTACTATGAGAAGACACCAAAATATAGTGGAATTCGCACACTTAGGGAGGAGGAAATCCTTAGGTCGAAACTTGCTACACTCACTAAGAAGGTCGTGGAGATCAATCTTAGAAATGTACATGAAATTCAAACTGTTGACCCTATTTGCACAATTTGTGAAAAACATGACCACAAGACTAAAAAATGCCCAACCGTCCCATCCATTAAAGATTTTCTTCTAGGAGGACCATCAGCAGATGTTAATGCTCTGAACTTTCAGAATCCATAGTACCAAAATACTTTCAATCCAAGGTACAATGACCATCCAGGATTCCGCTGGAAATATAACCAACAACCTAGCCAACCATGAGGACCAAATCCCTACCCTATACAAAATTTCCAAAACCATAACCAATTCCAACCACAAAAATCCCAATATCAACACCCTCCTGTCCAATACCAACAACCCATGCAACAACCAATCCAACAACCAAATTATCCTCTTGGGATAAACCAACCAGCATAAGCCCCTACTCAATCTGTCCCACTTTCAATCCTTGAGCATTTGTATAAAAAAATGGAGAAAATGAACTCAAAAGTCTCATCCCTTAAAAATGAACTACAGACCATTAAAAATGAGAAGACACCCATGCCTACTCAGGTGCTACCATCCTCAAATTTAAGGGGAGAATCCAATTACACACAAACCTCTCATGAACAACTCAAAGTAGTAACTATTTTAAGAAGTGGGAAATCCATTTAGAAACCTAAAAAATCCATTCCAGAACAATTAAAATCATTAAAAACGCATGAAAATGATGAAGAAAAACCCATAGATTATGAAAAAACCCAATGAGGATGTGAAGGAACTACAGCCACACCAAACAATCAAACAACCTACTCCCTTCCCTCAATGCATGAGAGGAAAATATAAACCAGAACTGAATGAAACTTTGAGGGAAATCTTCTCTCAGGTTAAGTTGAACATCCCCCTTCTTGATGCAATCCAAACCATTACTATATACTCAAAGTAACTTAAGGACTTGTTCACTTTTAAAAGGAAATTTTCACAAAAGAACCAAGTCCTTTTGGCTGCTAATGTGAGTACCACCATTCAAGGGACCATTCCTCCAAAGTTTAAAGATCCAGGATGTCCATACATCAATGTTGAGATAGGAGAGAACAAATTTGTCAAATCCATTTGTGATCTAAGAGCCAGTGTGAACCTCATTACTTATTTCATGTATTGTTATTTAGGACTCAAAGAACTCCAACCCACATCTTTCACTCTTCAACTTGGTGATTGTAGTGTTCGAGTTCCTAAGGGAATCTTAAAGGAAGTTTTGGTGAAAGTTGAAAATTTCATTTACATAGCTAACTTCATTGTCCTTGAAAATCACCCAATCTTAGGGCCTAGGGATAAAACCCCCATCATCCTTGTTTGTCCCTTCTTAGAAACAATCAGCTCAGTCATCCGAGTCTAAAATGGGAACATGGAAATAACCTTCGGGAACATGAGTCTAGACTTGAAAATCTACAATTCAAACTCTCAAATTGGGGATGATAAAGAGATCCATGAGGTTAATTGGATTGGTAGTGTTGATAGTGAACTCAAGGAACATCAAGGAATTACTAAAGGATGTTTAAGTCAAGAAGATATTGATTCTCTTTGTTCGTATGAGGTAAATTTGTCTCCTTGGCTTGAATTTATTTCATATATATCTATTGATGATTTTCTAGAATCAAAAATCAATGATACCATGGGTGAAATCAATAAAATTGAGTCTATACCCATTCATGACACTTCTATGGCTAATTTAGTGGATGAAAATTATGTTCACAAAGAACCAATTCTGTCAAAAAATCTGAACAAGGAAACTGAGTTCAATACAAAGTCTCATACTTTCTTGGAAAGTGATAACCAATCTGGTCTCGAATTTAAGGTCTTACCTTCATCACTCAAGTATGCACTTTTATGGGACAACCGATCCTTTCCTGTTGTCATTTCTTTTCTCTTTAAGCCAATCAAGATATGATGCTTCTGGATGTCCTAAGAAAGAATAAGAAAGCAATTGGATGGACCCTTTCTGATATTACTTGGATTAGCCCACTCATTGGAACTCATATTATTATTCTTGAATTTGAATCCAAACCATGTTATCAACCTCATCAGAGACTCAATCCAAAAATTATGGATGTGGTAAGGAAAGAACTTCCTAATTTATTGAAAGCGGGTATCATCTACCCCATAGCTGAGACTGGGTGGGTTGGCCCAATGCAAACGCATGCCCTTTGGGTTATGTAATGCCCCCAGTACCTTCTAGCGGCGCATGATGGGAATATTCTCGGACATGGTGGGGGATTGTTTATAGGTTTTCATGGATGACTTCTCCATATTTTGGGATACTTTTTAGGGATTCATTCTGAATGTTAAAAGGGTTTTGTCAAGATGTAAGGATAAGAATCTCATTCTAAACTAGGAAAAATGCCATTTCATGGTAAATGAAGGACATGTTCTAGGCCATCTGGTATCTGGTAAAGGGATTGAAGTTGATAAAGATAAGGTAGGAATCATTAATCACCTTAGCTCTCCTAAAACTATTAAGGAAGTGAGGTCCTTCTTAGGACATGATGGTTTCTATAGAAGGTTCATTGGGAATTTCAGCTCTATTTCTCAACCACTTTGTGCTCAATTGGTGAAAGATGCTCCATTTTTATGGACATAAAGATGTGAGGAATAATTCTCTACACTCAAGTCATTTTTATCTCTCCACCTATCATGAAATATCCAAATTGGAAACTTCCTTTTGATCTCATGTGTGATGTGAGTGACTTCATTGTAGGAGTAGTCTTAGGAAAACGGTGTGAGAAAACACCATGTGTCATTGCTTATGTAATAAAATCTTTAAATGATGTACAAATCAACTACACCACCACTGAGAACGAGTTTCTTGTTGTTTTATTTGCCTTAGAGAAATTTAGGTCTTATCTCTTAGGATCACCCATCATTGTCTTCACTAACCATTCAACCCTGAAATACCTTTTCCAAAAACAAGATGCCAAGGCTAGATTGATTAGGCGGGTCCTTTTTCTTCAAGAGTTAGATTTAACCATTTAGGATAAAAAAGGGTGTTGAAAATGTTATAGATGATCACCTCTCTATGATGGAATTCAAAGAAAACTCACATCACCTTTCTGTGTATGATTTATTTGCCAATGATCACCTCTATTCAGTGAGTGATTTTCCATGGTATGCTGACATAGAAAACCATTTAGTGATAGGTTACATTCCAAAATTCTTAGGGACCCAAGCTAAGAGGAAATTCCTTTCTGATGTCAAACACTATGTGTTTGATTCTCCTTACCTCTTCAAGTTTTGTCCTGATCAAATCATTAGGAGATGTGTTCCTGAGTCCGAGCAAGAGTCCATTCTAAAATTTTGTCATGGATAGGCATGTGGAGGCCAATTTTATACAAATAAATCCACTACAAAGGTCCTCCAAAGTGGTTTCTACTAGCCTAACCTCATTAAGGATTCCTTATAATTCTGTAAAAGTTGTCCTCAGTTTTAGCAATTAGGATCCATTACCAAAAGGAATCAAATTCCCCTCACACCCATTCTGGTCATTGAAATCTTTGATTGTTGGGGAATTGATTTCTTGAGACCCTTCCCAAACTCTAGGGGATACCTCTAAATCCTCTTATTTGTTGATTATATCTCAAAATGGGTTGAGGCCATTCCCACTAAGTCTAATGACCATCATGTTGTGATTTGATTTCTCAAAGAGAACATATTTTCTCGATTTGGAATTCTTAGGGCTATAATCGGTGATCAAGGAACCCATTTCTGCAACCTCTCATTCTCTTAACTCATGTTTAAGTATGGAATTTTTCATAAATTTTCCACTATATACCATACTCAAACCAATGGTCAAGCTAAGTTATAAAATAGGGAGATTAAGAAAATTCTTGAGAAAACTGTTAATCCTTCTAGGAAAGATTGGTCTGAGAAACTCTTAGATGCTATTTGGGCATGTCTTATAGTATTCAAAACCATCCTAGGCATGTAACCATATAGGTTGGTTTATGTAAAATCATGACATTTACCTGTTGAAATTGAGCATAAGGCATTTTGGGAATCAAAAAAATGAATTTTGACATTTCCTTGGCTGAAGAAAAGAGGAAATTATATCTTAATGAACTTTAGGAACTTAGGATGGAGGCTTATAAAAATTCAAGGATAAATAAAGCTAGAGTTTAAGCCTACAAATCTAGGAATATCAAAGTTAAAAACTTTGAACTGGGAAAATTTGTGCTCTTGTATAGTCTGAAACTTCATTTACACCCGATAAAGTTAAGATCTAGATGGTCAGGTCTATTCATAGTGCATCATGTGTACCCCCATGGGGTAGTAGAGATTCAGGATCCCACAAGTGGTCACTTTTTCAAGGTCAATGGTCACAATTCATTGAATCATTCAATAAAAAGGAAACATAGGTTGAGTTAACTGAGCCAAACTATAAACCAGAAAAAAAATTGACAGATTTAGGATCCATGTCGAACAAAAGCGCTGCATGGGAGGCAACACATGGTTTTCATGTTTCTAATTTTTGTGCATCACATTTATTTTTCAAATTGGATTAATAAATAAATTTTATATTAATATATATATATATAAATATATTTAACTCTAAATATGATAGTACCATAGACTGTTGACATGTTCTTCTAGTATGAGTATGGATGGGTATGAAATGGGAGCACCAAATTCATCTGTGTCACGTGGTGTGATCCTTGAGTAATACCTTACCCAGAAATTTAAAAATAAGACAATGTATAATCAGTTTGTTTTTATTTTTATGTGTTTATAGGTTAAAATAATAATAATAATAATAATAATAATAATAAAAAGGGACACATCATAGGTCGTGGGGAAAACCATGTCACAACTGGAGAAGTTGTGGGGACTCAAACCCGGGACTGAAGGGAGACAGGGGCGTGCGCTTTCCACTAACCTATGGCTTATAGTGATTCATTATTCTATAATTTTTTTATATATACTTATATTTGACTTATATATATATATATATTATTTTATTTTATTTCTATGTGAAACTTGTATCGGTCTTTATTATGCTAAAATAAATATGTATGTTTTTTTGTCTTTGTCTATTTTTAATTAATGGAACCTCTCGAGGTTTCCATGGTTTCTAATTTAGATTGTGAGTGAGTAGTATGGAGATCAAAGGATTAATCGGGAGCATCATGAACTTCAACTTAAAAAACCAGGTGACTTTGTTCCATGTTTATTTATTTAAATTCCTTTTAGAACTCCTCTCTTCTACCTCTACCACCCTTCTAAATTTTATTTTCTTCAAACACTAGGGACAGTGTTATTTTAAGTTGGGGGGGAGATGAAATAAAAAAAAATCTTTTGTGTGAAAAAAAAATGATTTAAAAAAAAGTGTGACTTAATGGAAGGAAAATTTCCTTTAACCTTGAACATGATAATACATATTCCACACTTTGAAATTGAATATAAAATAATTTAGCATGCCCTGATTTTGATTTTAATCCATTTATATTTCATGAGCATAGATTTTGTAAAGTGTGGTTGTCTAATGTGATATTTCATTGTTTATATTCTCATCCAAATAAATAAAGAATCACAACACACGTCCTTTGGATAGTGGGGTATTAGTTTGAGTTCATGGGATCCCCCAAATAAATAGCATAGGTTTGTAGATCATTTTAGTTTTAGTATTAGTATTAAAAAAAACAAAAAAAATCAAAAATAATAATAAATGTGCGCTTAGAGTAATTAAATGACCAAATGTGTGGCTTTCGGCACTTAGGTATCATGACTCCATAGTTTTTTGGCCCAGAGTTAGTAATTTTACCTCTATTTGTGGTAATTTGAGTTTGTTTTTGACTGAGTTAACTCAAGATGATTCCCAAGTACGTGGGCTTCACTTGGTTCCCTAAGGTCATTGAGCCTGGGAGTCATCAGCAAATTCTTGCTACATGGGTTGACTCGATTGAGTTTAATTTCAATTACCATGGAAAAATTGCAAAAAAAAAATATATATATATATATAATAAAAAAATTAATACTCATCTTAATATTGAAATGTGATTCCACCTAGCGCTTCCACCATTTCCCCCTTTAATAAAAATGAACCCTCGTGTCTATTGTGATACACAACACATCTTCATGCTTAATTGATATTGGATTAAATATGGCGATGAATTTGAAAAAAGGAATGGGCTTGGGCTTGGGATATTCTTATGAAACAATCTTGTATTAAAATATTTTGTTGGGTTTCATGATTTTTTGGTATAAGGGTTCTTTGTGATCAATGTGTATTAAAAAGTTTTTGGAAAAGGGAAATCGAATTTCATATTGTTGAGATATATTTTTCTCGGGACGAGAAAAACTCAAGTTGGGGGGTGTGATTATCCACTGAATGATGATAATATTAATTGTTAATATATATAATATTAATGTGTTTTATTATTCATAAACACCATTTTAGTTCATTTTACACTTTGAACGTTGATTCACATTATGTTTGTAATTCCCTCTTAAAATGCACTATTACATGGTACATTTTTGAACACATCCTGTAATAAAAAATGGTTTTGATTTTGTTTTCATATTTAATTTTCAGGTTTCTCATTACATTGGTAGAAATTAATACTTTTATAGTACTTGAAGATTCATATTGGAAGACCACCAAAGTTGGCCTTGAAAAAACAACATTCTGGGTGAAGTGAGCTAAACAGTATCCCAATAAAACTACTGTATCGGCCAAGATACAAGCCCAATGATTATAAAATTTTAACTAAAGATATAGGAAATAATTTTGAACATTTAATAAAATAGTTAAAATAGCTAATTAGGATGTTTTAAGGGAGTTCCAGGCAGCCCAAGTTGGAGATAAAATTCTAGGCCAAATTCTACAGCCCAGACAAACAGCCCACCATTTCGATAATATCTCTCAAAAAAATTCCATTTAGGATGAAATTTTACATTAGATTAGGATACATCAGGAGATAAATTTTTTTCTTCTATTTCCCACTCTAATTCGGCCATCTAGAAGGTCATTTAGATGCGTCTATTCAGTGAATGCAAGTTGGATTCTACTTCAGGTCAAGAGTGGAAAAGTCTAAGTTCAACAAGCTTTCCACCACCCTAAACCTACCATAATCAAGTGGGATGAATTTTACTAATGGAGGCTCGAACCAAGGCTCCCAAAATATCTATTTAAGGTAGTGTTATTGGAGGATTTAATCATATTTGGTGCTTTGTTTAATTGTAATGTTATGCTGCATTTTTGTTGTCTCAAGTTTGTCTTGCACATGTAAGTTGTTCTAATTCATCTTAGTTTTTTAATAAAAGTTCTTCTTATCCTCTTATTATTTTCTTATTCATATCACATTGATATCGTTGTCTCAATGTTTGAATTTATTCACACCAAACCTTGTGATATTATCACATAACGGTGGAGTGATCGTTATTTCATTATTATTTTTTACTTCTCCATTTCCTCCCTCATGAGTCAACTTCCCACTTCCATTGAAACCATAGAATAAATGGAGGGATAACTCGCTTATGGGTTTATCCAAGTGAGTAGCAAGGGGTTGGATTGGATGTTATTTATCACCCCATTAATTTCTAATCACTTCTATTAATTGAGATTTTTATTTGATGATTTTAAAACTTCTTCTTCCTTGTTGAATTTTAAGGTCACATACTTCAAAAGATAATATGAACATTTACCTTGGATTTCTTATAAATTTGATCCTCCAAGTTTATAGGTGATTAGTATTATGTTGTGTTTGTATTAAACCAGTAAGTGGTGAAGTTGTTTGATCTTCTTGAATAAACACATCTCAAATATAAGAAATTGAAATCGTTAAAAAAGAATTTCATCCAATCCACACCAAGTGATAACCTAGTATCAACTCATTATTTTAATTTTAATTCAGTTAATTCACTTAGTGTTCTCTTAAACTTATCTAAAATCAACCCAAATTTGGTCACTTAATATCCAAAATCAGTCTATAGAATATGCGTGTCTATAGGTTTCTTCTTAGGTCTCTGAGTAATTGACAACCCAAGATACTCTACAATTGACTGGTTAACCCTAAAAACTTGGGTAAATTTGGGTGAGACCAAGTTTACTTGAAAATGGGTAAGAAATGGAGAAGTTCCCTTTAATCGGGTTTGATTATTGAGAGGAATTGAGAAGGGAACCTTTTAAAACATATAATTCCCCATCAAAGAAAGATGAATTGAGCTACATAAATATGTGTGGTACATATACAGAGAATATAGGATAAGTATATAATAATAATTAATAGATAAATTAATGCAAATAAAGAGAAATCATAACCCAAAAGAAATATGGGGGTTCAAAGTGATATCTTACCTTATGTCTGAATGTGTTCTGCACTTGAACTTAATGCTCTGGATAATAAAATTAGATTCATTAATAATTTAATTCAGAACCTATTACATATATATTTTATTTATTATAATTTTATTAAGTTCATTTATGGTTATTTTAATCAGTTACAAAGTTTAATTTTTTCATTCTTAAAGCATTCGTTTCACAGTTTCATGGTTAGTTAACCTGTTTACATTTATGGATGTTCTTTTCAAATGAGAACAGTTATCTAAAAGTGGAATTATGTAGTATTAATGCACTTAAAAAAGTTTAAATGGTCTCATATATCATTTATTTTTTCTGATTTGATGGTGATTTATTTGATAAAACATTAATAATAAATGTTTAGTCTATTTTTGCGGTTTTTCGATCATCGCGAATTAGTTTCATTTTATTTAATATTATATATAAAAATTAGTTCCAAAACATGAAACAAGTTATAATATATATATTAAAATATTTTTTAACCATAATAATGGTTTTATTACTAGCATTGAAGGCGGTTATGGAAAACGAAAACTCATTATCCACAAAGATAGTAAACCGCCATAATTTGGACAACAGTTTCGTTTCTTTGAATAATAGGATTTTAAAAAAGGGTTTAACATAAGATATTCCATTAGAAATATAAAATTATAGTATATAAATGATACTAAACTTATTATTCTTTTATCGATGAAGGAGGTGAGGAGAAGGTGTAAAAAAGAAATGAACTTAAAAGAGATGGTTTGAGAAAGTTGTCTATTGAATATCACCTCCTTGAAGGACCCCTTAAGAAACTTGAAATTGATATTTTGTTAAGACCAATAGTTCTTGTATGTGGGAAAGAGTATTAGATAGGTAATTGGGTAGAATATTAATAGGTCAAAAGGCTTGGAAGGTGTGAGGATAAGAGGTGGTGAGAGGTGATATTTATAGGGGGAGAAAAGTGATGTTTTTTATTATTATATTCATTAGTTTATTATTTTGGATCTAGATTATCAGTAGTGTTGATTCCTATGACTAAATACAGTAAATAGTTAAGTATCGTTCTAGATAATGGGTGCTTACATCATCCATGATTCAAAAATTCATGTATTTATCTTATAATGTCAAATACTGTAAATTATTGTATTTCACTATTCACAAAAAAAACAACTATTTTAGAATAATTTCAAAAATACACCCGTACCATTTCTCAAAGTTTAGATTTCAAAAATGGAATCCATTTTATAAAAATAATTTTCTAAATATTTTAAATTTAATTTGTAAATAAAATTTTCATTTATTCAAAAAACACTGATATTTATATTATAATCGATTTTATAACCCTTTGAAAAAGTAATTAATGTCTCATAAAATTATAATACGACATAATATTAACTTATTAATCTAATAAATTTTCTTTTCAATCATTATATTAATTTTTAAGTTGTAAATAAACATTTACATTTTACAAAAATACCAATACATAATTTATCATTTTTAAAACATTTATTTATCTATACCATGATATAAATATATCATTTTTTGTTTATAAGATACCTAAATTTTATTTTATACTTTAATAAGTGGTGTTACTATTCTAATGGTCAAATTACTATTATTAATTGTTGGATTACTATTTCAACGGTCATATAAGTTCTTTATTTCCTATAAATACCTCTTATTTCATTCACTTCTATTTTCTTTTAAGGTTATATATATACTTTCAAAACAAATATTTTATTATTAGCATTATGTTTTATTTATACAGCTTTGTTCGTGAGTGTGGTGAATCTAATGGATCGAACAGATCCAAATTTTCCCATTTTCGTTATTTTATTTTCTATTTATTGTTCCACTGTAATATATGGCATTCTTATTGATCTATTTACCGACTAATGTATCATTCTTCATTTATAAGAATAATGTATTTATTAAGTTCTCTATGTAATATATGTGTTTTATGACATAATTATAAGAAAGAAATTTCATTAATAAAATTCAGGATCGTTACAAATGTCTATGAGAATTAATACCCATTGGAATGAGAATCCTGAAAATGTTGACAACCAATAAGTATTTCATAAAATAATATTCATGTTTAAAAAAATCAATGGTAATATCTAAATTTTTTAGATTAATTGACATGAATAAATGTGTTGAATTATGAATTCCATGAGTAAATATTTATAGCATGATTTATTATTACCTTTAAAGAAGAATGACATTGGAGGATTAAAAGTTGGAATTTATTCCAATGGAGTACCCACTCTTATAAAAGGTGAGTTTTATTTACAACACATGCTATAATAAAACACAGTATGGGGACTCAACCTCGCGACCGGCACCCCATATTCCAGCCCCCCTCGCCACCCCAGCCATAGGGCAGTACCCCATGACAATTTTTTATATATGGGCTATTTTATTTTATTTTTATCAAAAGGGGATAAGGTTAACAATATTTTTAAAAATGGGTTTTAAGATGCGTGAACCCCGTTTACGCATCTTCTCTCTACCAGAGATGCGTGAACGGGTTTCAAGCATCTTCCATTGCACTGAAGATGTGTGAACGGAGTTCACGCATCCTGCGCAGACGTGATAAAAGATGTGTGAACACCATTCATGCATATTTAGAAGATGGGATGAAGGATGTGTGAACCTCGTTCACACATCTCACTGAGGTAAATCTATAAAAATGACCCCCCCCCCCCAATTCATTCTTATCCTCTGGATTTTGCTATGAAGCCCTGTAGAATTTCTTTCTGAACAAATTTTTACTTCTTTTAAGAAGGTAAAATTTCCATTTAAATTTTTAATTATTTAATTGTGTTTATTTATTTCATTTATATTATTTATTTATTTGATTTTTGATATGTAGAAATTAATGTTTATGTGTATGGTTTATTTATTTCATATGTATTGATGTGTAAATTAGTGTCTTTTGTATGATTTAATTTTTGAATGGTGTGTATGTTGTATAAATTTAGATTGAATGTTTGGGAAAATTAATTACATTATGTCTGAAATATTGTATGAATTCATATTGAAAGTTTATGAAAATTAAATATGTTATAAAATATGTCATTTTTAAAGTAATATTAATTTAAATTATAATATTTTATACAATAGTTGTATAATTTATGAATAATATATTAGTTATGTGTATCATATTTAAATTTATTAAAAAATATATAGAAAACTCTTTTTGTTAATGGTATAAAAACTGTTTTGTATAAATAATAATTTTAAATTATATTAGCTATAATTAAATTTATTAAATATAAAAGATATGTTGATGTTTAATATATATTTAATCTAGTAATAGATATAATAATTATACCAAAAAACATGGTAAGTTATGTGATGACTGATCTTGAGATGATCGACCAATGCATAATTAAAATTGCATGTCTTATTTTGTGAATGTGGTTATTTAATTGGTAATAATTGAATTTATTTTTCCGTATTGATGACATGTGAGTCATCTCTAACTAAGTATGTAAGGACCTACATGTCCACTTAAAAAAAGTTATGTATTTCATACCCTTATACCCCCCTCACATGCATGTGATTAAATTTGTAATTAAAAGGCAATCAATAAGAGGCATCCCCGAAGAGGTGTCCCCGAAGAGGAATACCTAGAGAGGTGTCCCCAGAGAGACGACGTCCTTCCTTATAATGTCTAAATTAATTGTATAAATTTATATTATGAAATGTAAATATAAAAATATTATCTACAAGGGGATTCAGGCACATCGACATTCATATTCCCCCAAACACGATGTCCATGCCTACAGACTTATGTTGGATGGCATTCAACCACATGATGTAAGTGATTATTATTTATATTGTTAAATATTTATTATTTACTGTACATGTATTCATTTATTAGTTGATTATTTATTTTTTCTTTTAGATTATATGGATTCCATATACATATGATATTATGATGAGTCTTCCACCGTACTATACAGTGATGCTTGCTACCGGATTCTGCAAGGTTCCATTGATTTATTTTCATATAGTCGAGTGGCATCAGACTGATAGAGTTATGAGGAAGTTCAGATTCTTTCAGCCTGTTTCTAGCCCGCCCAGTCAGTTAGATTCACTGCATTCCCTAAAGATGTTAGGGAAGATGTATTTTGATTGGAGGAGATATCATTCCAGATATATTGATTTATGGGACAGATGGCAGGAGTCCTAGTTGCGAGGGGTGGGGATAGTACGTTTTCATTTGGAGGATCAGATGGATTATGTATCCTGGTACTGCAGCTCCCCAGTTAGATCTCTAACATGACATGGACAAGGATTTCATGAGTTGGTATACATTGTTCCTTCCACTGTTCAACATATTTTTTATTCATATTACTTAACAATGGAATTCGTTTTTCCAGGATGCTCATATTTGTCATCTACTTCACATGCTTGATCAAGTAGAGAGAGCCGTATTTAACTCGACATATTTTTATAACATTGTATCAGAGTTGCTTCCTTCGATGGACGAGATTTATCATGGAATTTTCTTTGATCCATTACATGTTGAGGAGGCTGCGGAGCCTGCTGAGCCTCATATTGATGTATCGGGGGTGACAACCCTGTTATGGGTCTTGTTATTACATAGGAGAAGGGTGTTCAACTTGATCAGTCAGATGTTGTTGTCCCACAGGAGGAGGGTGTTCATCATTTTCAGTCATATGCTCCTCCAGCTTCTCAGGCTCAGCCACAGGTAGATACAGACATTGACTGGGTTGAGTTGGATTCTTTATTATAGACATCTACAGCACAACAGTCATATTCTTTCCATGTTGGTGAGAGTTTTAGCCAGCATCCACTATCTTTAGATATAGGACAGGTTACAGATGGTGAGACTGTACATCTACCGCCTGTCACACAGGAGGATGTGGAGGTGCCTGATGATGATGATGTTTAGAGTACGCCAAATCACAGACATATACGGACACGGTGTGGACGCATCCAGTATACGCATGGTTGTGGGACAGAGGAGCATCCACACCAGAGGCGTAGATTAGATTGATTTTTTATTTATGATACATTTTTTATGTACATTACTATTATTATTTATAGAGTTCTACTTTTTTTAAATAAGTGTCTTATTGGCATCAAATTATTTTCCAATTAATAATTTCTATTTGATATTCATTAATAAATATTAATACTCTGGATGAAAAGATTCATGAACATCAAGAGAACTTGAAAAATATTATTGATCTTAATGATTTGAATCCAAAAAACATGAAACATGATTCTTTGTTTAAAAAAAATAAATTGCATGAAGAATAATTTCAATGAATAATGGATAATTTTGAAGAGTATATGATTATTATTGAAGATCGGAAAAACCAAAATATGAGATATATGAAATTAGAAGTTCATTTGGCCAATTTTGAGAAGATACATTTTTAAGATTTATAAAAGGACAAAGGTTCTACTGGTACACAATCTTCACTGCAGGATTTTACAGTTAAAATACCTCCATCATGTGATAAAATTATGGACATTATGAAAAAGATTGATTTCATATTATTATAGAATAAGAAACAATCCTTCAGAGGGTTAAGAATGTGTTAGAATGTCCAATAATAAGTATTGAATAAGATCATCCATAGTGAATTTATATAAGTTTTCAAAACTCATGTTTATGAGTGTTTCCCTTGAGGGGGATGTGAGTGAAGAAATATGAAATTACTTCCAGGATTAGTATATCAATTAGAATCAAACCTAATTATTGTAGAATGTTTTGGAAGATCATGTTATTGAAAGAGGAATGTTTTTCTAAATCTCTCTTCCTTTGTTAAAAAATAAATAAACTGAATAGAAAGGGGTTGTAATTGAATTAATCAAAAACATAAGAAAAACTTGCCTCTAGTAAATTGTATTATCTCTTCTTTTCTATCAATCCATGCATTAAGAAAACATAATCAGATGTAATGATTTATATTAAATGGATTCCCTCTCAAAATTATTATTTGAGATTCTGGAAGTATAGGTGGTTGGTCTCTCTACTAATGGATGATTTTAATAGACAAATACAAGACCCGAGTGTTACCATCACAGAAAAATTTTAACTGCAAATGGATCAACTTCCCGTATTTACAAGGATTCCATTTATTCATTTTAATTCAAGAAAATCAAAGAAAATTCAGTTTGGGAGCCTACAAGATATGGTTCCCTTACTTGTAAACTTTATTATAACTTCTGTATGGGCAAGCCTTTGAAAATCACCTATTGATAAAATCTTGTTTGTAAGCTTTAGATTACTCCTTCCAAGTACACTATTATCGGTAGGTCATCCTTTAATAGGCTACCCACAAATGAATGTCTCATGAATACTGGCATGTTTCTTTTCATAAGGTGCAGTGTTTGTAAAGATGGAGAAGATTACATGAAGAACATATTCTTTCAGTGATTCTTTTCTAAGACATTTTGGATCATAATAATAGTTTTCTACTCAACAATACATCTACTTCAAATGATTTGGGAAATAATATTTTTGACTATTTAATATTTATTGATATTTTATACATATTTATGATTTTTTTCATTAATAACATATTTATATTTGATTGGTATTTACAAATATTGATGATTTTTATTTTCATTAAAAATTCTGTAGTAAGCGTGGATATTTATTAATAGTTTTTTAATTAATATATATTATTCGTGAATATTTAATAATTATTATTAACATCAATTAATTTTTTTTAGAAAAGTGATCATAGAGGACCTTGAATTATAAGAAAGAAGTATTACACAATGCAAAATGAATTAATTTTACATTAATCTCTTAGGAAAATAGAGGTCATGTCGTCAGGTAAGGTGGTAGAGTGTTGGCATCCTTCCACATTCACTCCTTTATTTTCCAACCCATCAGCAATATAGTTTGCCTCCCGGTAAGAATGAATGATAATGTAATCAAAGAAGATAGCATGTCAAGAAAATTCACCCATTTAGCAGCCAGCTTCCATGAGAGATGCCTTTGGCCCACTCTAACAGCTTGAACAAGGGTTGTGGAGTTGCATTCAAACCATATATTATTCCATTTTCTTTTGAGATCAGTATCAATCACCATTATGAGGCCCATAATTTCCGATTCAAGTGTTGTAGATATTTCACAAGGGCCGTATAATCATTTGATTACATCCCCATTCTCATCTCTGAAAATGGCTCTATAACCCGAGGGGCCTAGGTTTCCCCGAGAAGCTTCGTCCATATTGCACTTAATCCATCCTGCAAAAGGTGAGATCCAAAAGACTTCCATGGTCTAACGAGGTTCAGGGTAATTACCATCAATTTTAAGTCGTCAAAGGATGAGTCAGTCCTCAACCGAGTTCCTGCATTTTTCCGAATGCAGGTTATTAGTAGCACGCACTGCAGCAAGGATACAGTTTATCCCGTGGCCAGAATTGAAGCAGGACCTACAGTGCATCATTGAATTTATATTGCTCCAGCAGTGACAGTGAAAAGTTTCAGCACATGCCACATGAAAGATCACTTTGATTTTCTTGAAAAATATAGATTAAACAAGGTTTTAATATAGTGTTGAACCGAACTAGAGAAAGAAATTTAAACACCAAAAATTTGTTGCACTGCTACCCAAAGAGAAGAGGCAACATTGCAACCCAGAAAAAGGTGATCGACATATTCTCTGCATTGCATGCAAAGAGGACATTGAGAGAAAAGGAAAATACCAACTCTTTAAATATTGGCCTCAATAGGTATTTTGTTAAAAGCTATCCTCCAAAGAAGAGTGAACCGAGAGGGTTTCAACCATTTTTTGTTCAACCTACCAATCCATTGTTTTTCGTCCTCAATTAAATGGTGATAGAATGTTTTTGAGTCAAGCAATCCATTTGACAACACTTCCTAGAGCAGCGTGTCATCCTCCTTGACAAAATAATTATTTTCCACAACATCAATTAATATTTATTTAACATTTAATAATAATTAATTAATATTTATTTATATTCATTAGTATTTAATTAATATTTATATTCTTAATAAGAGGCACTACTGGAAACTAAGGCTTTACCAACAATTTCAAACCATTGGTAAAGGCTGCCATACTGTTGGTATACTATATACCAATGGTTTAGAAAACCATTGGTAAGTAAGGTGTTGTGATAGCCCATTACTAACGGTTTTAGTATAACCGTTGGGAAAGGCAGTGTAATCCTAGTTTCCCAACGGTTTAAATAACCATTGGTATATAGGAGTATTCCCAATAGTTTTTAAAAATGTTGGAAATACTATCATTTTCATGTTTTACCAATGGTTTATTAAAACCATTGGTAAAAATATGTATAGCACTATACCAACAGTTTTAGTAAACCGTTAGTATAGTGTATTTCCAGAATTTGGCAGACCAGCCACCTAAAATCTTCTCCACTGCACACTCAACTACATACACCTACATACACTCTTAACAATAACAAAAACACCTGCTATAGCACACAAAATCACATAAAAATAGGATAATCTTATAACCATGGAATGTACTACAATTATAATCATGTATATGAACTCAATTACCCTATACAATACAGAATTCATAATTGAATTCTCAATTGAATACATGAAGAATGAATTATGTAATGAATTCTAAATTATGAATCAATAACACATAAAAAATGAATTATGTTGCATAAAGAATTCTGAATTATATATAACACATATATAATATGACATACAAGGGGTTGGGGGTGTCTCGGGGGTGGGGGTGTCCAGGGGTGGGGGGCTGTCCACGGGGGTGGGGGTGTCTAGGGGGTGGGTTATACAGAATTAAGAATACATACAAAATTGCATTTTCTATAACACATACATGATTGAATTTATAAATTAGAAGCTAATAACCCCAAAATAAAGTATCAACAGAATCCGAATATGTTTGGTCGGTTTTATGTATACCAGTTGTTTTTACTTAAAATGGTGTCCATTTTAAAAAAAAAAGACATACACTTGGAGTTATATCGGCCACACCATGCCTCAGATTGAGTCGAGGTTGACTCGTACACTTCACATATGACTCATGGATCATTGTCATACAGTATCAATAAAATCTGAATGTGTTTGGTCAGTTTTCTGTATGCCAGTTGTTGTCTTCACTTAAAATGTTTTCCATTTCAAATAAAGGTGAGACACTTTGAGTGGTTCCAGGCACACTACACCTCATATTGAGGCGAGGTTGACTCGTACATGTCACATACAACCCATGGATCATTGTGCTAAATTATCAACACAATCCTAATACGTTTGGTCGGTTTTCCGTATGCCAGTTGTTTTTACTTAAAATGATGTCCATTTTAAACAAAAGAGAGATAGTTAGAAAGATACCAACCACACCACACCTCAGATCGAGGAGGGGTTGACTCATACACATCACATATGACCCATGGATCATTTTCTTAAAGTTTCAATAAAATATGAATGTTTTTGGTTAGTTTTATGTATGTCAGTTGTTGTTTTCACTTAAAATGATGTCCATTTTAAAAAAGAAAAGAGACACTTTGAGTGGTGTCGGCCAAACCATGCCTCATATTGAGGTAGGGTTGACTCATAAACATCACATATGACCCATGGATCGTTGTCCTAAATTTTCAAAAGAATATGAATGCATTTGGTCAGTTTTCCGTATGTCAATTTTTGTTTTCACTTAAAATGATGTTCATTCTAAACAAAAGAGAGACACTTTGAGTGGTACTGTCCACACCACACTTATTATTAAGGAGGGGTTGACTCCTACACATCATATATGACCAATGGATCATTTTCCTAAAGTTTCAACAAAATCTGAATGCGATTGGTTAGTTTTTCGTATGTCAGTTGTTGTTTTCACTTAAAATGATGTCCATTTTAAACAAAAGAGAGAACTTTGAGTGTTTTTGGCCACATTGCACCTCATATTGAGGTTTGGTTGACTCGTACACGTCAAAAATGACCCATGGATCGTTTTCCTAAAGTATCAACACATTATGAATCCGTTTGGTTGGTTTTCCGTATGTCAGTTGTTGTTTTCTCTTAAAATCATGTCCATTTCAAATAAAAGTGAGAAAGTTTGATTGGTTTCAGCCACACCGGCCCTAGGATTGAGGCTGTGTTTACTCGTATATGTCACATATGACCCATGGATTGTTTTCCTAAAGTTTCAATAGAATCTGAATGCCTTTGGTCAGTTTTCCTTATGTTAGTTGTTATATTCAGTTAAAATGATGTCCCTTTGAAACAAAAGAGAAACACTTTGAGTGGTTCTGGCCAGACTGTGCCTCATATTGAGGAAAGGTTGACTCTTACACATCAAAAATTAAACATGGATCATTTTCCTAAAGTATCAACACAATCCAAATGTTTTTGGTCAGTTTTCCGTATGCCGGTTGTTTTTACTTAAAAGAGTATCCATTTTAAACAAAAGAAAGACACTATGAGTGGTACTGGCCACACCATGCCTCGGATTGAGGCGGGGTTGACTCTTACACGTCAAAAATGACCCATGTATCCTTTTCCTAAAGTATCAATATAATCTGAATTCCTTTGGTCAGTTTTCTATATGCCAGTTGTTGTTTTCACTTAAAATGTTGTCCAATTCAAATAAAAGTGAGACACTTTGAGTAGTACCAAACACATCGTGCCTTTTATTGAGGCGGGGTTGACTCGTAAAAGTCAAAAATTACCCATGGATTGTTTTATTGAAGTATCAACACAATCTGAATGCGTTTGGTCGGTTTTTCATATGCCAGTTGTTGTTTTCACTTAAAATGTTGTCCATTTCAAATAAAAGTTAGACACTTTGAGTGGTACCAGCCACACCGTTCCTCGGATTGAGGCGAGGTTGAATCTTACACGTCACAAATGACCCATGGATTTTTTTTCTAAAGTATCAATAGAATACGAATTTGTTTGGTTGGTTTTCAGTATGTCAGTTGTTGTTTTCAATTAAAATGTTGTCCATTTCAAATAAAAGTGAAACACTTTGAGTGGTACCAGCCTCACCGTGACTCATATTGAGTCGGGGTTGACTCTTACATGTCAAAAATGACCCATGGATCGTTTTTATAAAGTATCAACACAATCCAAATGTGTTTGGTCAATTTTCCGTATTCCAGTTGTTGTTTTCACCTAAAATGTTGTCCATTTCAAATAAAAGTGAGACACTTTGAGTGGTACCGGCCACACTGTGCCTCAAATTGAGGAGGTATTGACTCATAAACGTTAAAAATGACCCATGGATCATTTTTATAAAGTATCAACACAATCCGAATACGTTTGGTTAGTTTTATGTATGCGAGTTGTTTTTACTTAAAAGAGTATCCATTTTAAACAAAAGAAAGACACTTTGAGTGGTACCGAACACACCATGCCTCGGATTGATTCAAGGTTGACTCATACACATTAAAAATGACCCATGTATCCTTTTCCTAAATTATCAATAGAATCATAATACGTTTGGTCGGTTTTCCGTATGTCAGTTGTTGTTTTCACTTAAAATGTTGTCCATTTCAAATAAAAGTGAGACACTTTAAGTGGTACCGGCCACACCGTGCCTCATATTGAGGAGGGATTGACTCTTACATGTCAAAAATGACCCATGGATCGTTGTGTTTAAGTATCAATACAATCCAAATGTGTTTGGTCAGTTTTCCATATGTCAGTTGTAGTTTTCACTTAAAATATTGTCCATTTCAAATAAAAGTGATACACTCTGAGTGGTACTGGCTACACCGTGCCTTGGATTGAGGCAGTGTTGACTATTACACATCAAAAATGACCCATGGACTGTTTTCTAAAGTATCAATAGAATCTAAATGCGTTTGGCCAATTTTCCATATGCCAGTTGCTGTTTTCTCTTAAAATGTTGTCCATTTCAAATAAAAGTGAGACACTTTGAGTGGTACTGGCCACACCGTGCCTCCAAATGAGGCGGGGTTGACTCATACACATCAAAAATGACCCATGTATCATTGTGATAAAGTATAAAAACAAACTGAATGTGTTTGGTTGGTTTTCCATATGCCAGTTGTCGTTTTCACTTAAAATGTTGTCCATTTCAAATAAAAGTGAGACACTTTGAGTGGTACCAGCCACACCATGACTTATATTGAGACAAGGTTAACTCTTACACGTCACAAATGAGCCATGGATCCTTTTCCTAAAGTATCAATAGAATCTGAATGCATTTGGTCAGTTTTCCCTATGTCAGTTGTTGTTTTCACTTAAAATATTGTCCATTTCAAATAAAAGTGAAACACTTTGAGTGGTACCAGCCACACCGTGCCTCATATTGAGGAAGGGTTGACTCATACATGTCAAAAATGACCCATGGATCCTTGTTCTGAATTATCAACACAATCCGAATGCGTTTGGTCAGTTTTCCATATGCCAATTGTTGTTTTCACTTAAAATGTTGTCCATTTCAAATAAAAGTGAGACACTTTGAGTGGTATCGGACACATCGTGCCTGGATTTAGGTGGGGTTGACTCGTACACATCAAAAATGACCCATGGATCATTATTATAAAGCATAAACACAATCCTAATGTGTTTGGTAGGTTTTCTGTATGCCATTTTTTGTTTTCACTTAAAATGTTGTCCATTTCAAATAAAAGTGAGACTCTTTGAGTGGTACTGGCCACACCATTCCTCGAATTGATGCGGGGTTGACTCATACACATCAAAAATTACCCATGGATCCTTTTTCTAAAGTATCAGCATAATCCGAATGCATTTTGTCAGTTTTCCGTATGCCAGTTGTTGTTTTCACTTAAAATGTTGTCCATTTCAAATAAAAGTGAGACACTTCAAGTGATAACGGACACACCGTGACTCGGATTGAGGTGGGGTTTACACATACACATAAAAAATGACCCATGGATTGTTTTCATAAAGTATCAACAGAATCCGAATGTGTTTGGTCAGTTTTCCATATTCCAGTTTTTGTTTTCACTTAAAATGTTGTCCATTTCAAATAAAAGTGAAACACTTTGAATGGTATTGGCCACACCATGCCTCGAATTGAGTCAGGGTTGACTCGTACACATCAAAAATGACCCATGGATCATTTTTCTAAAGTATCAACACAATCCGAATCCGTTTGGTCGGTTTTCTGTATGTCATTTGTTGTTTTCATTTAAAATATTGTCCATTTCAAATAAAAGTGAGACACTTTGAGTGGTACCAGCCACACCGTGCCTCGGTTTGTGGCGGGGTTGACTCATAAATGTCACTTGGTCATTTTGAGAGTCATCAAGTGTGGATTGAATATCTAGATGAGTCTAATCCTCTCCTTGCTTCCTCTTTTCGATTACGTTTTGCACTCTTCTCTCATCTTCTTCCGAAGCTCTAAAACCCTCTTTTCTATTGGGATTTAGGTTGAATCTTAAAGAGATCTTAGATTGGGATTCGGGGTGCATGGAGGAGGGTGGGGGCTATCTGGGGGTTGTCTGGGGTCCAGGGAGGATGGTGGGGGGCTGTCCAGGGGGCTGTTCAGGGGGTTGTCCGGGGTCGAGGAAAGAGGGTGGGGGGCTGTCGGGGGGGCTATCTGGGGGGCTGTCCGGGGTCCAGGGAGGAGGGTGGGGGATGTCTGGGGGGCTTTCTGGGGGGCTGTCTGGGGGGCTGTCCGGGGTCCAGGGAGGAGGGTGGAGGGGCTATCCTAGGGGCTCGGGGGGCTATTCGGGGGGTTGTCTGGGGTCCAGGAAGGAGGGTGGGGAGGCTGTCCGGGGGTCTATCTAGGGGGATGTCTGAGGTCTAGGAAGGAGGGTGGGGAGGTTGTCCGAGGGCTATCTGGGGGGCTTTTTGGGGTCCAGGGAGGAGGGTGGGGCTGTCTGGGGGGCTGTCTGGGGTCCAGGGAGGAGGGTGGGGGCTGTTCGGGGGGCTGTCTGGGGGGTTGTCTGGGGTCCAGGAAGGAGGGTGGGGAGGCTGTCTGGGGGGTTGTTTGGGGGATTGTCCGGGGTCCAGGGAGGAGTGTGGGGGGGGGTTGTATGGGGTCTAGGGAGGATGGTGGGGGGCTATCCGGGGGGTTTTCCAGGGTCCAGGGAGGAGGGTGGGGGTGCTGTCCGGGGGGCTATCTCGGGTTCATGGGATGATATTTACATATTTTTTAAGAAAATTCTTTCAAGGTTAAAAAAATAATTTCATTATATCAACTTCTAAAAAATTACAATTTCATTAAAATAGGGAGATTTCACAGCAAATCATCAAATCAAGTTTTATTATTTATAGATAAAAAAATAAAGATAATGTGACCTACCTAATCACACATATATTCAGTCACAACAAATAAATAAACATAAAAGGTTAGTAATATTAGTCAAAAATGTAATGAATCAATCTGTCCCTCATCACCATTACTATCATCACCATCATCTTCACCCTCACCCTCGTCCTCATCGTCGTCCCCATCATCATCCCTGCCCTCCTTCTCACCCTTGTCCTCAGCCTCAGCCTCATCATCGCCCTCCTCCTCTACCTCGGCCTCCTCCTCGCCCTCCTCCTCTGCCTTGGCCTCCTCCTTGCCCTCCTCCTCCTCTGCCTCGGCCTCCTCCTCTCCATCATCTCGACAACCACTAGAATTGCCACCTGGTGCACCATATATAGAACGCATCGATGACATATATTCCTTATAATCAGTGTTGGCCTCTGGTGGAAGTGTTGGACTTAAATCTTCCATCAGTTTCATAAATGCAGTGTTTTCCATAGAAGACTGTGATGCCGTCTCTGTGGCCCTTTTTCAGCTTGTTCTACATGTGCCTTAATCTGCTGCAACTCGGTGGCACTATGACTAGTACCTGAGGAGGGCCAATACCTCGTTAGAACTATAATCTTCCCAGGCCGGCAGCGTACTCTACCAGGTTTCTCATCTCCCAACACCTGATATAAGTGATCGTTTGGCCCAAAATTGTCAGGTTCTTGGGAATCAAGGGCCTCTAAAGTAGCCTTTTACAAATATAAATAGATTATTAATTTACAAAATAGAGATTAAAATTTTAAATCTACAAAGTAAAACTTACAATCTGCTACTGAGTCGGTTCATTAACCGCACTTCCATCTTTCTTCTTTCTACTCGAGCAACACAGTTTTGCTTGAGCCACACATCCTTCTATATTCAATTTATTCCTCTATAATGACATTGAATGTAGGAAACCATAATTAAAAATAGGATACCAAAAAAACAGTAATTGCATAACTAAAATTATATAACAACTTTAGCAATCAAATAAATTACGAAGGAAGCAATAGAAAGTGCAAGTCATAAAGAAAGATTATAAACTATCATACCAGCTATCTCTCATGATATGGCATCATAGTACATCCCAATATGTGGACATATTTATTAGCATCAATGTTTTTTTTATTTCTTCCAGATGCATCCTAAATAAAATTCAATAATTAGTATTAACTAAAAACATGAAAATTTTCATTTAAATACTTCTAATTTGATTAATACTGTAAATTGGCTAGTCACCCAATGAGTAATCATTTGTCGATACTTTTCTAATGGACAATCATCCATGATAGGGACCGCCTCCAACTCTGTGCCCACTCTATCACGCTAGCCAATGTACAACTCATGTTTATAAGCTCTCCAAAGCTCGCCTAAATCCTTTAGACATGATGGCCATTCACCCTCACCATCGGGGAAATTAAACCGCGCTGAAACCAAAATATTAATTCATATAAATACAAAAATTAATATATTGCATTAAATACAACTGATTTTTTACCCATATCTCTTCCCAGACTTTATCCTTGATTTTATTTGGCAGTTGTCTCCATGAGAGCGGGCTGATAGGAATGATGTCGGAGTATTTGGAAAGCGTTGCCAAAAAACTCTGACATTGCTTCCCTGAATTTTCAATCATTTGACTATCTTCATTATAGTCCACCATCAACTACGTGTGGCAGTTCCACACTGCACGCATGTGCGTATGCCCCCGCCCCTGCCTCTTATCAATAGATGTATTTGTTATGAAAGAAAAACAAATATTTATCAATAAATGTTATAATGAAAATAAATAATTGTGTAACAATTTGTTAGGGTTGTATAAGTATACATACGGTAGTCTGATCAATGGGTGCCGCTGGATCTGCAGAAATTGAAGGAACACCCTATACAGATAGAGTGAGTCCCAATGTATGCTCCATAGGGATAGACTCTGGCAGGGTAGGAGTTGAAGAATATGGAAAATAAAAGCCTGGAGAGATCGAAGCAGTAGTAAAAGAAGATGACAGGGATGGTTGGCCAAATGTTGGATGGGGAGTGGGAATCATCATCAGATATGGTACAGATGGGTGAGGAGGGTCAGATGTAAAGGGTAGTGAAAACATGGGAGGCCTAAATATCCCATGTGTCCCTAATGACACATCAAGATCAGAATGTGGGATGGATGGTATGTCAGTGGGAGGGGCAGGGTTTAATCGGGTACGCTGACCAGATCGTCTAGCTCCCGTACCACCCCACCCCCCCCCCTCGTACGAACACCCCGAGTGCTGGGACCACTACTCGGCTGCTCATAAAATAATTGTCGCCTAGTAGATAGATCCTGAAAAAATGTTTAAGAAAAATTAATCACATGACATTATATATAATTTAAATAAATATATTTGAAATAAAATACTCACTGCAGGCACTAGTGGTGGAATGCCCAGCTCGTTCATGCGACGATTATTTTCCATAATCTGTTTATGTCTCCTCTATTCAATTGGTTTTATTCCCTACATTTGAAAACAAATATGGAAGTATATAGAAAAGGATAAATAATGTGTAACCCAAAAAACAAAATAAATGATAGGGAAAATCAATTGTCAAAATTAAGGGAAAATGTAATTTAGCTCAGGTAGATGATGCAGGTTTCAATATTAAATCAATTTGAATAGAACCAACCTTAACAACCCAAATCGAGATAAACCAAAATAATTGAGAAAATGAATGGATGATTTTATATATTTCCCACCACAACTTTAGGTTTACAATAAACTCTGACAATTGAGCTATTGGAGTCATCAGAAGAAATAAATGGATTGGTTCCAATGGCAGTAGGGATGGTGTCAATTCCATCATCATCATCATCAAAAATATATCTTGGAATTACTTCAACTATGACACCAAATTTAGGTCGAAATTGGTCATTGAAATAAAAAACTTGTTTATCCATTGATGCCAATACATATGGTTCTTCGGTAGCAAGAGTGAAAATCATATTAATTACTAGAAATCCACAATCATCAATAAATGTGCCATGTCTTATCATCAAATCAAACTAATGGAATTTCATCATCATGACTCGTCCATGAGAGCAATAATCTAACATTATTATTTTTTCAACGACTCCATAATAACCCACATTTTCAAATCACATTCTACTATCTGATGCACTGGCATAACAATATATTATGGCAGTAACCATAACACCATCATTTTGTGTTCTCATGTTCTTTGCTCGTTCAGTGACAATAAATTTGTACCCATTGATAATAATTGATTTACAGTCACGAACCACGGTATTAGGACCGAAATCCAAAGCTCTTATTTCCTCAGAGACAGAGTCAGCAGGAAAACTCAATACCTGCAATATAAATGAACATTAAACTTAATTAAATATTGATTTAATTATTTTAAACAGTAATATTTTTACCTTCAATTTAAACCAAGTAGAAAACTCTTTGCTATGAAAAGTCTCCCTCCTTCTCAAAGATAATGAATGATTATTTATATTTATCATTGTTTTATGTTCCTTGTAGATAAAAAATATGAATAGTTTAGCATATATATATGTAATACATACATATTTAATTTAGTTACCTGATGTAGTCATCGAACAAATCACAGTTGAACAAAACTGTGTGATGTGCCATCTCCCGCTCTTCAAGGCTTAATGTCTTTAATGTATATGATCTAGGAATTACTCCTATTTGAAAAAGTGATGGAAACAGGGTTCAATTGTTCATACTGTTCTTATTCATTTCTCATTGGTCTGTTCATTCTTGTAGTAAGATCAGACAAATACATTGAGTAGAATTCCATACATTCTTGAGCCAAGTAACTGTTCACGATAGAACCTTCGGGATGATTTCTATTTCGAACATAAGACTTTAATGTGTACATATTTCTTTTAGTTGGATATATCCAATGAAAAGAAATAGTTCCTCCGAGAAGTATTTCAGTGGGAATATGGACAGTCAGATGCATCATGCATGTGAAAAATTATGGCGGAAATATTTTCTCCAACTCACACAGAATTAATGGGGAATCTGTCAAGATTTTTTACAAGAATGAATTGGAAAACTTCTTAGCACAAAGATCTCTAAACAAATGGTACAACTGAATAACATTCACCCTTACATTATTAGACAAAAGACGATGAATTGCTATTGGAATCGACTCATTTAGAAGAACGTGATAATCATGAGTCTTCAAAGATTTTAGCTTCAACTCTCTTCTGTTGACCCGTTTAGATATGTTTCTTGAATAGCCATTAGGAACTCTAATAGTCTATAATACTTCCAGAAATTGTTTTTTTCGTTGGTTTCATCACATAAGAAACACATGGAACTTGCCATTTATTTTCACTGATACGCACAGGATACAATTCTGGTCTAATTCCCCAATCCACCAAATCACACCGAGACCGTAAATCATCTTTTGTATTTCCCTTAACATTTAGAAGTATCAAAAGAAACATTTTACATATATTCTTTTCAATGTGCATTACATCTAAGCAATGATGTAATAAATTGGTTGACCAATAAGGCAAATCAAAAAAGATACTTCTCTTCCTCCAATTGTAACAGGTTTCAGTGGAAACATTCTTTCTCTTTCCAGATTTCATTTGACCCTTCCCAAATGAAAAACCGAAATCTTTCAATTCATTAAGCACATTAGTTCCAGACATACGATGAGGTGGATCATCGGTCTCTGTGGTATTATCAAATCTTCGACGATTATTTCTATATGGATGGTCCATTGGAAAGAATCTTTGATGTCCCATAAAACTAAAACTACAATGATGTTTCAGTCTTCTGGATCGTGTATTCTTCATACAAATAGGACATGACATTTTTTCCTTCATTCTCCATTCAGACATCATTGCATAAGCTGGAAAATCATTGATCATCCACATAAGTGAAACACGCATCTGAAATTTCTTTTGAACATGCATCGTATGTGCACACACCCACATCCCAAATAATTTTCAACACTTTTATTAAATGTTTAATGTATATGTCAATATTAATGTTGGGATCAAAAGGGACAGATATGAGTATACTCATGAAAGTGAAAGGTTTTTTCATACACAACCATGGGGGAAGATTATAAATGTGTATAAAAATTGGCCATGTGTTGTGCAAAGTAAGCATATGCCCAAACGGATTAAAACTATCGCATGAAATACCCAGCCTTGTAAGAACCCAGATCTTTGTTTCAGGTATTTTTTTCCTTTTCTGGTCATTTTTGAGAAAAAGAGGAAAATCTGGAAAATTTTTAAGTACATGTCGTGTACTTTATAAGTACACACCATGTACTTTGATGTAGCCCCAGGTCGCGTGATGGCCGTGTCCCGGCCACACACATGGTGTGTAGGGGCGATGCGGAGGCCGCTTAAAGTGGAGTATAGAAAGACCAAGTATATACTGTGTACCCTATAATTACACGCTATGTACTTTCTTTTTTTCATTAAACGGACTGGGGTCACGCCTAATCGACGTAAACGTCTTCTTCTCCAGGTTCTTCGACTGAGAGCGCCTGTACGGCCGCGAACACTCTCCGAGCCCCCGAGCCTCCGTCTGTTTACCGAATCGACCTTCATCGATTGCATTGGAATTGCAGTAGTGAGCTCTTCTTTCTCCTTGAGTTTCATTCCATGATTCTCCCTCTTTCTCAAGATATCATGGGTTGAACGTTTTTTGCATTTTTGTAGATCTACACCATTCTAAGGATAATAAAGCCTTTTGGTCAGAGTATATTGATATCCTAGAATCAAGGTAGGTGGTTTTTGCCTTACCTTTCAAAGTATTTGAGTTTTATGTGCAAATTCCACCAATACCCGTGAACGGGGTATTGTGTGTTTACCGTTTTGCCTCTGTTGTTTTCCTACCATGCTTGTATGAATTTGTAGAGGTAATTTGATCATGTTTGTGGATAATTACTATGCTTGGATGTTTTTATCATGTCTTGTTCTTATTATAACCTTTGGGTCTTGTTAGCCTTTGGTCATTATACCTTTTTTCCATTCCTTGTGATTGTAGGATGGAGTGATTTTCTAGAAATGCTTGTTATGATGTAGACTAGTTAGCCAAGTAGCTCTATAGGTGTACTTTGGACTTATAGTATTATTATGCACTGACTGGCACAGGACCATGAGAAACAGGTGCTATAAACTATAAGGGATAGACTGAGTGATCTTCCCAGAGAGTCTTGGATATTATAGACTACAGGAGGGTAGACCGAGTGAGATTCCTCATAAATTATTGGACATTATAGACTACAGAGGATAGACTGAGTGAGCTTTCCAGAGAGTCTTGGATATTATATACTACATGAGGGTAGACCGAGTGAGCTTCCTCAGAGATTCTTAACTTTGTTTGAATTTCTTTAAAACCTTTTCCAAGCTAGAGAAGGAATTGACTGAGTGCGCTTCCTTAGAGAGTATGTGATAGACCTGAGACTATAGGAGGAATTGACTGAGCGATATTCCTCAGAGAGTTTCTAGACTTTGGGGCTATAATAGGATTAGTCCACGTGATCTTCCTCAGAGAGTCCCTAACTACCCTAGACTATAAGGGAAATTGACTGAGCGAGCTTCCCTAGAGAGTCTTATAATTTCATATGACCAAACCAGAGGGGTTAGGTTGAGTGCACTACCCAGAGGTTTGTTGGTATTTCTTGGATAAGACCAGAGGGGTTGGCTGTGAGTAGTTCCCAGAGGGGTTCCTGTTTTGTTTAGTTGTTTCTTCACTGCTGCTTGTTGTTCTGTGGATTAATTATCGTTGTATATCATCCTGTTACTTCTTACTATTTACTGCTTGTTGTTTACTGTTACTGTTTACTGCTTACTGTACTATTACCTGTCATATGCTCACTGACTGTTAGGAACAGATCTTCAGGTGGTTTCTTATTGGGATTTAGTCTCACACCCTGTTTGGGTCATGCTTTTGGGCCCAAACAGACTATTTTGTTGCAGGTATAGACAAAGGAAAGCGCCCTTCGACTTCTGGTACTTGATTGCTTGGGAGCAGGAGAGCATGGGACTAAGATGAGGCTTACGATGCTGAGGAGTTGCTTATTTGTTTTTCCTTAGTACTTTGGTTTAGTATTGTATTCATCATTGTGACTTGTTTGGCTGCTTTCCTAGACATATGTATCATGCATCATTTTATATATACATGTGTGCTCCAGCTATTTATTGGTTTAGTCTTCTGCAGTTTATTATTGTTGGATGTTTACTGCTTCCGCTATTGTCACAACCCCCTCCCACCAAAGATGTCCCTCCTGAGCTGGCAATGATGAGAGGGAGATAATGACCCCTGATTCCTACCTCCAGTAGGCCCTAGGGTAGTGACTAGCACCAAGGGTATGAGTTTTCACAAATATGGGAGGCATTACCCTTTTTATTATTTAATATCGGGAAATAGGACAAGTCAACCACCAAAAAGGAAAAGAACAAGTGTATAGAAATAAACCTAAACCAATCCCACATGCATGTTTAAATAGTTCTGAAACAAGGTACAAGTACAAGAAAGCTCAAAAGTATAATACCAAAAGAAACAAGAGTACAACAACTGCAACTACTCCAACTGTCCCGACTAGTAGGGTCCCGCACGGCCCTGGTAGTCCTCCTGGAAACCTGAAAGTAAACGTAGGGTGAGCATACAAGTATACTAAGTAGGAAAACCTAAAACTCTCGTGCACAAGTGAGGAGACATCCTAATGTCCCATGAGAACAACAGAAGAAACCTAGCAATGAATTCTATCCACCCAACCTCACCAGCCACACTCACCAAAAACACAATCACAACAGGTAATAGTATATAAAAACAAGAGTATTGGGTACCCCGCACCATTTCCCACTAGTTAGCTACTATTCCTAATGGCGAACATCCTAATGCTACCACACTCTTCCCGCCCACACACACCTGGGCCTCAAGAACCACACATCCCGCCCGCACACACCTGGGCCTCACAACCACGTATCCTGCATGCACACACCTGGGCCTCATCCCGAAGGTTCTTGGGAAATAGTAAAACTTGCCCAAAGAGTCTTGTGTTAAACCACCCCAATAGAAACCTACCCGAAGAGTCTTGGGTGTATGGTCACCTCAAGCCATCACAGCCTAGGGAAGAAGGAGTAGGAAGGAGCTAGTAACTAAGGGGAAAACACCCTCTCCCATGAAATGGGAGTGTTCGGAACTAAGTGCTCAACATGGGTGGGGTGAGATAAAACACAAAGATATAGATATATATATATATATAACAAACACTCAGCCCAACCTATGGCTTCTAATCAGATAACTGAGCACATGCCTCGGCACTGTTACTACGAAGCATGCATACAACAAACAACCCCAAGCCCATTTAGGTTTTCATGTTTCAACAGAATCGTCTTATTAGTTCCTTAACTACTGGGAAACTATCCACAACCAACCATATCAATCGTTCATAAAGCATATCCCTGCCATCCACAAATCAAGTTAGGAAAACACAAGCATCACAACAAGTCCCTTCTTAATAACCAACCAACCCATTATTATTCCCGTTCCATTACCATGCCCCACCATTTATTAACTCTTCCACTTTTTATTTATTATTCACAACCCATAGTTCATTCACATTCAAACCCAACCCTGCAGTCCCACTTCCAACCACCATAACCACAACCACACCATACATCATCACCCCTTTAATACCATTCATCGCATCCCCACTACCTATCACTAACATAGTATTCACACCAACCCACAATCAAGCCAACCGCAGCCCCGCTACTCGCCCGATCCACAACAACCCACAAAACACCCCCATCACATGCCACGTATCCAAGCCAACACTCACATGTTCATTATTCCATTTTGTTCAACCGGGGTGATCACACAAGGGTTCTAGATTTTAAATCAGGCAACTTTACGTGATTATCCAAATTCCACATTCAACAAAGTTCCATTCACAAAAACAGTCTAGAAAGATAGGGCAACATTTAATTGCGCAATCAAAGGCCCCCAACGACCGTGATTTTCAGCAGGCATAATCCTATTCAATTCACAACATAATATCACATGATATAAAGATAAACATAACAACTTCCTCATCCCCGTTCTTTAACCAGTTATTATCTTCATTTAAAGGTTCAGTCGTTTCTCATGAAAACAAGAGGATACCCACCCCGCATGATGCACAATTTAGAGAGACAAAGGTAAGATCCCTACCTAAACAGGTTCTGATAACAACGCTCTCCTCGGATCAACTTTAGAAGATGTCTGTCGGCGTCCGTCGCTTCTGGTAAAACCCGGAAAAACCTCCTCAGGTGGAATATGGGAAGGAAAGGCCGAAGGAAAGACAATGGATCCAAGCTCAAAAGTTATGTCTCGTCGTTAAAATCTCGTGGCCGCTGACGGATTGTAAATCGGAGCTCGGACGAAGAAGTTATGGAAGAAAAAGAGCATTCAAGTCTCTTGGGAGAGCTCTACTCAAGAGGAATGGGGAGGAGAGGGGTGAGTTGAAAAGGAGGAGAAGACCCCTCCTTTTATAGGCGTGAAAAACAAAAGTACACGGCGTGTACTTTATGGTACATGGCGTGTACTTGGCCTTTTCACACGTTCACCACGCGGCTTCCAACACGGCCTTCAACGTGGAACGTGGCCGTTGACTGGTCAACACACGGTTTGAAGGTAACGCATATGCGGGGAGGGACTACACGGCGTGTAGTATTGGATACATGGCATATACTCATTTATTTCACACGGCAAGGACATAGCTCCAACATGGCACACGGTCGTTGACTGGTCAACACATGGTTTGAGGGTAAAGCGTACGCGGGGAGGGACTACATGGTGTGTAGTATTGGATACACGGATTGTACTCATTTATTTCACACGGGAAGGACACGGCTCCAACACGGCACACGGTCGTTTACTGGTCAACACACGGTTTGAGGGTAAAGAGTACGCAGGGAGGGACTACATGGCGTGTAGTATTGGATACACGACGTGTACTCATTTATTTTACACGGCAAGGACACGGCCTTCAACACGGGGTATACCCGACGAGGGGGTACACAGCGTGTACTCACACTACACGGCGTGTTGTTTCAAAATTCTGAAAAGTATGGTAAAAGTCCATTTTACCCTCCAAAACACTTCATGACCCTCTTTTTGACAAAGGAATGGGCCGGAGATTTCCGGGCCATTACATCATATACCTCTTAAAACATTCTCGTCCCCAAGAATTCAAAATCCAACCCAGAGGAACCCAACAATATACCTATTAGGGTTCTCGCTCTAACAGGAACCCAATCAATAACCCTAACCATAGGTGTTAGTAATTCCCTCTCCTATGTCGAGATATTATCCGCTTTAGGTGGCACTGACTCGGCTGCACGGGTTTAATCGCATCTGCATTAATGCATCTCGATTAAGGATTGGGTCTTCCCACTTCCACATATTAGGATTTTCCAACTTACTTTTCCCCCAACATCGTACAACCCACACATTTCCTGAACACGTGGTTTGGGGAAAAATTTATTCTCCTATGTCAAGATATTATCCGCTTTAGGCGGCACTGACTCGCCCGCACGGGTTCAATCGCATCTGCATTAATGCATCTCAATTAAGGGTTAGGTTTTTACCTTTCCCCACACATCCGGACACGTTACACATTTCCAGGGAACAAGGAAACAAAATTTCACACATCTGACAAGCCAAGAATTCCATATATCAAAGGTACAAAGTACAAAATCAAAACAAAGCTCAGCAGAACAAGGAAAAACACAAGTCAAAACAACTCCGGGTACTGAGCGTGCATATAAGCCTCCCACTCCAAAGTTCTCTCCTCAAGGCCGCCATGCCTCCACAACACATGAACCAACGGAATGGTTCGTCCACGGAGCACCTTCTCTTTACGATCCTCGATTCTGACTGGTCGTTCCTCGAAGGTCGTGTCATCTTCCATATCTAACTCTCCCCAGTCTATAACGTGAGAGTCATCGTGTAAGTACCGACGAAGCTAGGAGACGTGGAAGACATCATGAACCTTCTCCAACTGAGGTGGTAGGGATAGCTGATATGACACCTCACCGACTCTCCTCAGCACCTCAAAAGGTCCGATGAACCTAGGGGAGAGCTTACTCCCCTTCCCGAACCTCTGCTACCCCCGTCGAGGGGAAACCTTCAAGAACACATGATCTCCCACATCGAACTCCAAGGTCCTCCTCCGACGATCAGCATAAGACTTTTTTCGGTCCTGAGCCGCTTTCATCCTCTCACGTACAAGATGTACTTTCTCTGTGGTGCTCTGCACTACCTCTAGCCCAAGAGAACCTGTCTCACCAACCTCTACCTATAAAATGGGTGAACAACATGGTCTTCCATACAAAGCCTCAAACAGTGCCATGCTAATAGTAGAGTGGAATTTGTTGTTGTAGGAAAACTCTACTAAAGGAAAGTGTCGTACCCATGACCCTCCGAAATCCAGAACTCATGCTCGCAGCATGTCCTCCAACGTATGGATATTCCACTCTGTCTGCCCATCAGTCTGGGAGTGGAAATCAGTGCTAAGGCATAGCTGGGTACCAAAAGCATGTTGTATCCCCCTCTAGACTCGTGAGGTAAACCGAGTATCCCGGTCTGAGACGATAGTCTTCGGAACTCCATGAAAATGCACCACCTCGTCTACGTACCTCTGTGCTAAGGTACTCATCGGGCCCGACTCCTTAATTGCTAAGAAGTGAGCTGATTTCGTCAGACGATCCACCACCACCCAGATAGCATCATAACCTCCCTGAGCTCTGGGTAGTCCTATGACGAAGTCCATCGAGATGTCATCCCACTTCCACTCGGGGACATCTAATGGATGAAACAAACCACTGGGAACATGGTGTTCAGCCTTTACTAGCTGACACACTAGGCACTTAGCCACAAACTCCGCCACTTCTCGTTTCACCCCGGGCCACCAAAAATGTTCCCTCAGGCCTCGGTACATTTTTGAAACTCCCGGATGTATTGCCAAGGCTGAGCTATGGAACTCACGAAGAACTCCCTCACGCATTGCCTCCGGAACAAACAACCTTCCATGGAAAAGAATCTGATGTCTGCTATCCTTTGACCATCCTTCTGGAGCGTTTCCCTAATCGACACGATCCTCCATCACTTCTGCCTCAGAGTCCCCCCACTGAGACTCTTCTACCTGCTGTAACAAGGAGGACTGCATCGTCATCTGAAACAAACAACCTCTAACACCTTCTACCCTAGCATCCAAGTGCAAGGTAGCCAATTCTATCATCGCTTTCCAAGCATCAGCGGATTCCCGAACCACTTCCTTATGTGACTTCCTGCTTAGGGCATCAACCACAATGTTGCCCTTACCTTCAGTGTAAGAGATCTCGAAGTCATAGTCTTGGAGAAACTTGACCCATCTCCACTGCCTTAAGTTCAGGTCACGCTGAGAGAAGATATAACGTAAGCTCTTGTGATCTGAGAAGACCACAAAGCTCTCCCCAAAGAGGTAATATCGCCACAACTTCAGTGCGAACACTACTACTGCAAGCTCCAGGTCATGGGTGGTATAGTTACACTCGTGAGGGCGTAACTGCCTAGACCCATAACAGATCACACCCTTCTTCTGCATTAGCACACACCCCAGACCAAGGCTAGAAGCATCACAAAACGCCTCATACAACAACCCTTCCTCTGGAAACCTGAGTACGGGAGCACTGACCAACTTCTCCTTCAGGTAGTCGAAAGATTTCTGGTACTTCTTGCTCCATAGGAAGACCTGGTTCTTCCTATTCAAAGCTGTCAATGGAGCAGAAACTCAAGAGAAGTCTGAAACGAACCTCCGATAGTAACCTGCCAACCCCAAGAAACAACGAACTTCTGCCACGCTCTTGGGTGCCGCCCAAGAAACAACTGCCTCCACCTTCGACGGGTCCACTAACACTCCATGATGAGACACTGCGTTCCCAAGGAAGTGTACTTCTTGTGTCAAGAACTTACACTTCGACAATTTCCCATAAAGTTGGTGGTGTATAAGGACTTCCAAGACTGCCCTGAGATGCTCAATGTGCTCCTCCTATGATCTTGAGTAGATTAGGATGTCATTGATAAACACAACGACGAACCGGTCCAGAAACTCTCGAAAGACAAAGTTCATAAGTCCCATGAACACAGTCGGTGCATTTGTAACTCCAAACGGCATCACTACAAACTCGAAGTGCCCATACCTGCACCTGAAAGCCATCTTCGAGATGTCACTGTCCTTTACCCTCAGCTGATAATATCCAGATCGTAGATCAATCTTAGAAAACCAACATGCTCCCCTTAGTTGGTCGAAGAGATCATCTATCCTTGGAAGGGGGTAACAGTTCTTGACCGTTACCTGATTCAACCTTCGGTAGTCTATGCATAACTTGAGACCACCATCTGCCTTCTTCACGAACAAAACTGGAGCACCCCATGGCGACACGCTGGGTCGAACAAAACCCTTATCCATCAGGTCATCAATCTGGGTTTGCAACTCTGAAGGTTCCATCCAATAAGGGGTCATCGAAATCGGATGGGCACCAGGCTGTAAGTCTATCCCAAACTCAGCGTCGCATCAGGGGGTAGAGTCACAACCTCCTCGGGAAAAACATCGAGTAATTCCCCAACAACCTCCGGGAAATCCATCATCTCTTCATCAGATGGAACCACTGATAACCCACCTAACAAAGAAAGGAGAGGCTCCACACGCCGGCTTTCCACATCATAGCTCCTCTCACCAACAAAAGCTACACGTTGCCCGTCCACGTCGGAGAACACGAATCTTCTCCAGAAGAAGTCGATAATGGAACTAACAGAAAACAACCAGTCGATGCCTAGGATGAAATTGTATGGCTGCATATGTAACAGAATAAGGTCCTCACTAGATCTATGTGGTCCCAACATCAGCCCACATCCCTGGCAAACACAAGATACGCTGGTCTGGCCTCCAACTGGTGTACTCCGCACCAGTGGTACGGAAAGTCTCTCTACGTCTGGCCCCAAAGCATGGGCTAGACCAGGTTCAACAAAGGAGTGTGAAGCTCCCGAATTGAACAAAGAATAAACGAGAGTGTTGAACAAACAAATCATACCTCGCTCCACCTATGGTCCTGCTGGAGCTGCCAACTCTGCTGCGTGCAACTGTCCACACCCAGCTCCTTTTCCTCTATGATGTCGTCCACCTCCCCGACCACGCCCTGGTCGAGGTCCTTGAGAAGCACCCTGAGGTCAGCCTCCTCCTGCAAAGTCTTCCCTCAGGGAAGCATGGTCCTGCTGTTGCTGGAAGGGCCTCGCCGGCAACTGGTGCTGCTGAGGTGGGCACTGAACCTGCCCACCTCCACCGTACTGAGCTCGGGTCAAGCACCGACTCTGAATGTGCCTGAAACCTCCACAAGAAAATCACTTTGGTCCTGGGCTCATGAAAAAGGGACGAGGACCTGAAGATCTGAACTGGAACTGCTGGGGCCTGCTCCCCACTGGCCTGAACCTAGAAGGTCCTGTCGCAGGAGACCTGCTGCTGACTGCCTTCCCCTTCGACGAACCTGGCTGGATCCCCTCATGTGGTGCACCTCCCAGTGAGTGCATCCTATATACAACCTCTTCCTTCTTTTGTACTTCCAAGTAAGTCGTAAGGGTGAAGAGGGTGACATCATACTAGAGTGAAGGACGAAGTGCCTCCTCCAAACGTCTCGCCTGAGACTCCTCATCCGGAAAGAGATCCGGAGCAAAGCATAGGAGATCTTTGAACTTGATCCCCAAATATCGTACTGACATACTCCCCTGCTGAAGGGAGAGTAACTCATGCTGCTTCTCCACCTTGATCATGGAAGAAAGGAATTACTCTCGGAATTCTATCTCAAAGTTAGCCCACGGAACCTATGCCTCTATCCTCTCTCCAAGGTAGAGCGTCCACCACTGTCGCGCCGCACCTCTCAGCTGACTGACTGCTAGGGGAACCCAATACTCCCTCGGAGCACGGATCAAGGTAAAAGCAATCCCTAGCTCCTCAAGCCACCCCTCTGTATTTGTATCCGAAGTACTACCCTCATACTTCTTGAGGGTCTGTCGCTGGAAAGAACAGAGAGTCCTCTGCCACTGGCTATCTTCCTCCTCTCAGTCAATCCTAAACTGATCGACCGCCTGAATCTGATGGGCCTCAGCCGTCTGAGCCACCCGGGGACGATGTCTAGGTGCCATAGTTGTACGGTAAACAAAGATCGCCTAAACCCAAGTAGTAAGGAAATTTCTCAGGGTTTCATTTTATCATTTTATTTCAATTTCTTTCCCATAACACCCAAATCAAGCAAAACACAATCATGATGATGCATGTACCTTTCCTAGGGTCTCTACCCTATAATCAATGTAGTCTCACTTGGCCGTTCGGTAGGCTTAGAGTCCTTGCATCGGATCACGGGGGGCCCTAAAATCCCGTGTCCTAGCCGGTCTTCCCTGGCCTATGTCACGCACTAAGATTAACCAACACTGTTACCCTACCATCCCATGCAATCATCACTATTCCTAACTCCAGACTTCATACTATCTCTCAATCATCATCTCTGATACCATTCTGTCACAACCCCCTCCCACCAAAGATGCCCCTCCTGAGCTGGCAATGGTGAAAGGGAGACAATGACCCCCGAGTCCCGCCTCCAGTAGGCCCCGAGGTGGCGACTAGCACTAAGGGTATGAGTTTTCACAAATATGGGAGGCATTACCCTTTTTATTATTTAAGATCAGTAAATAGAACAAGTCAACCACCAAAAAGGAAAAGAACAAGTGTATAGAAATAAACCCAAAACAATCCCACATGCATGTTTGATTAGTTCTGAAACAATGTACAAGTACATGAAAGCTCAAAAGTACAATACCAAAAGAAACAAGAGTACAGAAACTGCAACAAATCCAACTGTCCCGACTAGTAGGGTCCTGCACGGCCCTGGTAGTCCTCCTAGAAACCTGAAAGTAAACGTAGGGTGAGCATACAAGTATACTCAGTATGAAAACCTAAAGCTCTCCTGCACAAGTGGGGAGACATCCTAATATCCCGTGAGAACAACAGAAGAAACCTAACAAGGAATTCTATCCACCCAACCTCACCAGCCACACTCACCAAAAACACAATCACAATAGGTAGTAGTATATAAGAACAAGAGTATTGGGTACCCCGCACCATTTCCCACTAGTTAGAAGCTCTTCCTAACAGAGAATGTCCTGATGCTACCACACTCTTCCCGCTCACACACACCTGGGCCTCAGGAACCACACATCCCACCTGCACACACCTGGGCCTCACAACCACGTATCCCGCCTGCACACACCTGGGCCTCATCCCGAAGGTTCTTGGGAAATAGTAAAACCAACCCAAAGAGTCTTGGGCTAAACCACCCCAATCGAAACCTACCCAAATAGTCTTGGGTGTAAGGTCACCTCAAGCCATCACAACCTAGGGAAAAAGGAGCAGGAAGGAGCTAGTAACTAAGGGGAAAACACCCTCTCCCATGAAATGGGAGTGTTCGGCACTAAGTGCTCAACATGGGTGGGGTGTGATAAAACACAAAGATACAGATATATATATATATATATATATATATATATATATAACACTCAGCCCAACCTATGGCTTCTAATCAGATAACTGAGCACGTGCCTCGGCACTATTACTACGAAGCATGCATACAACAAACAACCCCAACCCCATTTAGGTTTTCATGTTTCAACAGAATCAGCTTATTAGTTCCTTAACTACTGGGAAATTATCCACAACCAACCATATCAATCATTCATAAAGAATATCCCTACCATCCACAAATCAAGTTAGGAAAACACAAGCAGCACAACAAGTCCCTTCTTAATAACCAACCAACCCATTATTATTCCCGTTCCATTACCATGCCCCACCATTTATTAACTCTTCCACTTTTTATTTATTATTCACAACCCATATTTCGTTCACATTCAAACCCAACCCTGCAGCCCCACTGCCAACCACCATAACCACAACCACACCGTACATCATCACCCCTTTAATACCATTCATCGCAGCCCCGCTGCCTATCACTAACATAGTATTCACACCAACCTACAACCAAGCCAACTGTAGCCCCGCTACTTTCCCGATCCACTACAACCCACAAAACACCCCCATCACATGCCACGTATCTAAGCCAACACCCACATGTTCATTATTCCATTTTGTTCAACCGGGGTGATCACACAAGGGTTCCAGATTTTAAATCATCCAACTTTACGTGATTATCCAAATTCCACATTCAACAAAGTTCCATTCACAAAAATGGTCTAGAAAGATAGGGCAACATTTAATTGCACAAGAAAAGGCCCCCAACGACCGTGATTTTCAGTAGGCATAAGTTTATTCAATTCACAACATAATATCACAAGATATAAAGATAAACATAACAACTTCCACATCCTCGTTCTTTAACCAGTTATTATATTCGTTTAAAGGTTCAGCTGTTTCTCATGAAAACAAGAAGATACCCACCCCGCATGATGCACAATTTAGAGAGATGAAGGTAAGATCCCTACCTCAACAGGTTCTGATAACAATGCTCCCCCCAGATCAACTTTAGAAGATGTCTGTCGGCGTCCGTCACTTCTGGAAAAAACCGGAAAAACCTCCTCAGGTGGAATCTGGGAAGGAAAGGCTGAAGTAAAGACAACGGATCCAAGCTCAGAAGTTTTGTCTCGTCATTACGATCCCATGGCCACTGACAGATCGTAAATCGGAGCTCGGACGAAGAAGTTATGGAAGAAAAAGAGCCTTCGAGTCTCTTGGGAGAGCTCTGCTCAGAGGAATGGGGAGGAGAGGGGTGAGTTGAAAAGGAGGAGAGGACCCCTCCTTTTATAGGCATGAAAAAAAATTACATTTCGTGTACTTTATGGTACATGACGTGTACTTGGCCATTCCACACGGTCACCACGCGGCTTCCAACACGGCCTTCAACGCAGAACGCGGCCATTGACTGGTCAACACACGGTTTGAAGGTAACGCATACGCGGGGAGGGACTACACAGTGTGTAGTATTGGATACAGGGCATGTAATCATTTATTTCACAGGGCAAGGACACGGGTCCAACATGGTACACGGTTGTTGAATGGTCAACACACAATTTGAGGGTAAAGCGTACGCGGGGAGGGACTACACTGCGTGTAGTATTGGATACACGGCATGTACTCATTTATTTCACATGGCAAGAACACGGCTCCAACACAGAACACGGACATTGACTGATCAACACACGGTTTGAGGGTAAAGCGTATGCGGGGAGGGACTACACGGCGTGTAGTATTGGATACACGGCGTGTACTCATTTATTTCACACGGCAAGGACACAGCCTTCAACACGGGGTATAACCGGCGAGGGGGTACATGGTGTGTACTCACTCTACATGGTGTGTAGTTTCAAAATTCTGAAAAGTGTGGGAAAAGTCCATTTTACCCTCCAGAACACTTCATGACCCTCTTTTTGACAAAGGAATGAGCCGGAGAGGTCCAAGACATTACAGCTATTGTATGCTTTGTTTTCTTCCACTTTGTACTCTGCCAATGAGGGCATAGTTTCTCCATTATCACACCCAAGGCCCTCACTTCTAGTCGGCAGCCTATGGTGTTTGGGGAAATGCGCTTGAGGCCATGTGACCAACCGAGTACGGGGCACCTCTGGGTGGCTTCCGGAACCGGGACGTTACAAAGTGGTATCAAAGGAATTCTTTTCTCTTGATTTACTGTTTGTAGCCTTTAGCCATGGATAGGACGGATTCGGTATTTGGTAATAAGTTGTGACTGGGAGTAGCTAACCCGTGTATAGGGAAAAGCCAATCTACCTCATTTATTACAGTTTTCTAGTTTTGAGATTTTACGGTTGATATGATTTCACCTAGATTTATTCACATGACTTGTGTTGTTATTGTTGTGATATCACGGTTCTATTTTTATCGCAACCCGATGAGATGGGGGTATTCCATCTCATGAATCATATAGGAACTGTTAGAAATCAAATGCCATGCATTTTTGCCATGCCATCTAGGGTGCATTAGCGATTTCACATTGTTGTGATAGACGTTGTGTAGATGGTGCATGTTGTTGTGATAAATGCTTGATAGAATCTCTGTTGTTAGATAGAAATTTTTTTTGTATTGTACCTTTACTTAAATGAACGCAAAATTTTGATTCTTGAGGTGTTATGGGCCCTCATGAATCGGATTTTAGTGGATCATTGACTTGTTTTCCTTGTATATGATATATAGAAGATGTCAAGATTTGATTTGCGGGGATTATGGGCCCTCGCGGATCGGAATTTGGCACCTCCATGTTTGTTTTTCAGTGTTTTCTGGGCTTCGGTGCAGTTTCTGAGCTACTGCCCAAAAAAACCCAGAATACACGGCATGTACTTGACTACACACCGTGTAGTCTTAAACTGTGTCACTGACTGTGTGAGTAGAAACACGGGGTGGTGAAAATGTTTTCAGGAACATGCTGTGTACGGTAGTTACACGCCATGTAGTAGTGAGCCGTGTACCCGGTCGTGTCACTAAAAACATAGGTTGGGGAAGCTCGCATAGTACACGCCATGTTGGGTATGAACACGCTGTGTAGCCTCGATCTAGATACTCAGCCGTGTCACGAACAACACGAGCCGGTGATATCTTCTCCCATACACACCGTGTTTGTTCGGAACACACTGTGTAAGGGTCATCCGTGTAGTCGGCCATGTAACTAACAACACGGGCCGCCGAAACCTTGTCTGGTACACGTCGTGTCCTTAGTGAACACGCCGTGTAGTCTAGGGTTGAGGGGACCGTGTGGGATATCCATGTAAGGAGACTCGGGCAAGGGAATAGAGATCCAGTATACGCCGTGTGTGGTGACAACACACCGTGTAGTCAGGGGTGTTACACAACCAGAGGTGGCAGAGGTACACGCCTATGTGTCTAGCTTAAGAGGACACGTCGTGTAGTTTTATACATTCCATGTAGTCGTGTTTTGTAGAACTTGTTTGTTCTTTTTCCTTGTTCCCATTTTGTACTCTTGTGTTCTCTGTCTTTGATGATCATGATCTAAGGTGTGCTTTTGATCTTTCAGAGCTATGCCTCCGAGATGTCCTCCAGTTGTTCGTCAGCTGCTAGACGGTGACCAAACACCAGATATGGATGATCAGGGATCTCCTGAAGATCCTCCTACAAATCCTCATACTATGCCATCCTTGGCACCAACAGTTATACCCATTGCAGGCGCTGATGCGCAGTTCAGGGAGGACTTCCTGAGGATGATGCATACCTTTCAGGGAGCGCCACCTCCTGCCACGTATATGGATGAGTTGACGTGGGTTTTCTAGCAGTAGCATCCTCCTACTTTCTCAGGGGATGGAGGACCCCAGGCTGCAGAGTCATGGCTAGAGGCCACACTGACGATCTTCGAGCACCTGGAGATACCTCCAGAGAAAATGGTAAATCTGGCTACTTATATGCTCTGAGACACCGCCAAGAGGTGGTGGGAGGTGATCTCACAGTCAGGACACCAGCAGGGTATGACTTGGGATAAGTTTTGGTGCATCTTCTATGATTACTTTTATCCAGAGACCTTGAGGGCCGACTAAGCTTGGGAGTTTATGAGTCTCGAGCAGGGTACTCTTTCTGTTATGGAGTAATCATCTTGTTTTACCGAGCTGCAGTGCTTCACGCCGATTCCAGCAGGTGATGATTTGTTCCTTGTTAGGAAGTTTGAGGATGGTCTGAGGAAGTAGATCCGTTCCTAGGTGAATATCTTCAGGTTGACTTCGATCTCCTCTATCATCAACCAGGCACTGATCACTGAGCACAATCTGAGATATTCTGGAGCAGTGAGCCAGGGCGGTTCGACATCCAGAGTCAGTATTCCTCCTGTTGATAGCAGGAAGCGTCACAGGGAGTCTGCTCAAGGAGATCAGGGTAGGCGGAATACATCTTCGGGTAGCCAGGTAGTATGCTACTAGTGCGGTAGGAGTGGGAATACTAGGCCTCAGTGCCAAAGAGACCCGATGTAGTGTCGATCTTGCGGAAAGATGGGTCATCTTCAGCGTTTTTTTTTTTTAGATCTTCTTGCCTACAGCTGGTGGTAAGGGTTCTTCTATGACCCCACATTCAGGATATATATCGCAAGTTTCTCACCAATCCAGGAACTGGAGTTCTTCCAGCCATTTGGGCCGAGGTGGAGGTCGCGGCCGTGGTGGTCAGTCACCAGGTTATCAGCGACAGTAGAGTGGATCAGCTCAGAGTGGATCAGCTCAGAGTGGTCAGCCAGGGGTGTAGGGTCGCGGTACAGGCAAGACTTTCACCGTGGAGCAGACCCATCAGGAGCAGGATCTTGGCCCTTCTACAGTTCGAGGTACGATCTTAGTAGCTTCAGTTTTATCTTCATCCCTTTTCGATACTAGTGCTTCACATGGTTTTATCTCTGTTGTTGTTGTGGAGAGACTTGGGCTCTGTATCTTTTCTTCTATCGACATATTGACTCTTGATACACTGTTGGGAATGAGGACGTCTAGCGTGCGTCAGTGCAGAGAGTGCCCTCTTAAGGTTGCAGGGTGTCACTTCTTATGGGACCTCTTTGTCCTAGAGATGACAAGCTATGAAGTCATTCTCGGTATGGACTGGTTAGTTCCCTTCCAGGCAGTTGTCGATTGCTATCGCCGTAGGGTGAGTTTCGTAGCACCAGAGGGTGGATATTTTCTTCATAAAGGCGAGTGGGATGTCCAGGCGGGTAGAGCTGGACCAGAGCATCATGGGCTTGGAGGATTTACCACCCAGATTGCCAGTCTTTATCTGGATGACCAGGGGACTTCGCAGTTAGACTTTCCTCCAGTGGTGGATCATTTCAGGGATGTATTTCCAGAGGACTTTTCGGGTTTGCCTCCGGAGCGTAAGGTAGACTTCCCGATTGAGCTCATACCAGGGGTGGCACCAGTGTTCATCCCTCCTTATAGGATGGCTACACCTGAGTTGTAGGAGCTCAAGAAGCAGTTGGAGGAGTTGCAAGCAAAGGTTTTCATCCGACCTAGTACTTCTTTTTGGGGTTTGTCTGTCCTATTTGCGAAGAAGGCAGACGACACCCTTAGGCTTTGCGTGGATTATCGGAAGCTGAACTAGTTGATGGTCAAGAACCGATATCCCTTGCCGAGGATCGATGACCTTTTGATCAGCTTTGAGGAGCTCGGGTGTTCTCGAAGATCGATTTGAGGTCCGGTTATCATCAGTTGCGCGTTAGATCATCGAATATACCTCTTACAGCCTTCGGGAGCAGGTACGGTCTATACGAGTATACGGTCATGCCATTCGGTCTCACGAACGAGCCAGCTGTTTTTATGGCACTGATGAACTGAGTATTCCATCCATACTTGGACTCCTTCATGGTGGTTTTCGTGGACGACATCTTGGTGTACTCTCACACTCGACATGACCATGCTACCCATCTTGAGATCGTTCTGAGTACACTAAGAGAGCATCAGTGATATGTTAAGCTCTCAAAATGCCACTTTTGGATGGATCAGATTCACTTCTTGGGTCACGTTATATCAGAGATAGGAGTATCAGTAGACCCAGAGAAAGTGAGAGTTGTAGTTTCCTAGGAGAAGCTGAAGAATTTCTTTGAGGTGCGGAGTTTTCTAGGGTTGGATGGATACTACATGTGTTTCATACAGGAATTTTCATGCCTTGCAGCACTGCTGATAGGTCTGACCAAGAAAGGTGCGAAGTTATGATGGTCAGACTCCTGTGAGTCAGCCTTTTAGGAGCTGAAAGGGAGATTGACATCAGCACTGATACTAGTCTTTCCAGAGCCGGGCAAGATCTATACAGTATACTGTGATGCTTCAGGTGTCGGATTGGGAGTTGTGCTTATGTAGGGAGATGGAGTCGTGGTGTATAGGTCTCTGTAGTTGAGGCCACACGAGAGGAACTACCCGACGCACGATCTGGAGTTGGCAGTTGTTGTTCATGCCTTACGTTGCTGGAGACATTACCTTCTGGGAGATCACTTTGTGGTTTTCACCGATCATAAGAGTCTCAAATACATCTTCACTCAGTGTGATCTGAATTTGAGACAGTGTAGGTGGGTCGAGTATCTTCAGTCCTTCGACTTTGAGCTTGCCTATACGCTGGGAAATGGAAACGTAGTGGCTAATGTGTTGAGCAAGAGAACTTAGATTCAGGAAGTTCAGGAAGTCAGCAGTGAGTGGCAGCTTATGACTCTATTATCTGAGATGCACTTGCAGGTGCACGAAAGACAGAGACAAACTTTTCTTTCTTCAGTAGCTATTACCTCAACTCTTCTCGATCGGGTACGGATGAGGCACCTATCAGACTCAGAAGGCCTGGTTCTGCAGGAGAGTGTGTCGGGAGAGGATCCTCTTCCTAGATGGACAGTGGGTGAGGATGAGATCTTGCGTTTCCAGGGACGCGTATGGGTTCCAGTAGACATATGTGAGGAGATGATGTGGGATTTTCACTCTTCAGTTTGGGCAGTTCATCCTGACATCACCAAGATGTATCGTGATCTACACCGCCAGTACTGGTGGCTAGGTATGAAGAGGGATATTGTTGGGTTCGTCATGAGATGTTCTACTTGTCAGCAGGTGAAAGCGGAATATCAGCGACCAGTAGGGATTTTACAGCAGTTACCCATCCCCGAGTGGAAGTGGAACGATGTCGTGATGGACTTCGTGACCGGGTTACTGAGGTCACCTCGAGGGATTGATGTTGTTTGTGTTGTCGTCAACAGGATTACGAAGGTTGCTCACTTCTTTTCAATCATGGAGACCTTCAGTGTTGATGAGACGAGGTGGTTGTACATCCGAGAGATTGTACGTCTGTATGGAGTTCCACACTCCATTGTTTCAGACAGGGATGTGTTCTTTACTTCTCGGTTCTTGCAGGGGCTTTAGAAGGCTTTGGGTACACAGGTACTTTTGAGTATAACATACCATCCCCAAACAGATGGCCAGTCCGAGCATACAATTCAGGTGCTTGAGGATATGCTCTGATCTTGTGTTCTAGGCTTTTGCGGTTCTTGGGAGAAGCATATTCCTCTTGTGGAGTTTGCCTATAATAATAATTTTCAAGAGACTATTCAGATGGAACCTTACGAGGCTTTGTACGGTAGGTCATGCCGATCACCTTTGTGCTAGCTGGAGGCAGGAGAGACAGCTTTGCTGGGACCTCGTCTTGTTCAGGAGACCTCATAGCAGATAGAGTTGATTCGGAAGAGGATGGCTACAGCACAGTCTCGATAGAAGTCTTATGCTGATCAGCGGAGACGACCTCTGGACTTCAAGGTTGGGGATCAGGTTTTCCTGCGTGTCGCAACAAGGTTGGGACACAAGAGGATTCAGAGATAGGGTAAGTTTTCACCACGGTACGTCGGGCCGTTTGAGGTGTTGGAAAGAGTTGGGCCAGTTGCCTATCGGTTGTAGTTACCTTAGAGGTATCGGGCTATACACAATGTCTTCCACATTTCTCAGCTCCGACGTTACTTTTCAGACCCATCTCATGTCTTTCAACCCGAGGAGGTTGAACTTGAAGTAGATGCGTCATTTGAGGACCATCCTATCCGGATTGTCGATCGTAGTACGAAGGTTCTCTGTGGTCGGTCTGTTCCTCTGGTATGGGTGCTATGGCAGCATGGGCGAGTACAGGATGAGACCTGGGAGAGGGAGGCCGATGTACGATCGCGGTGGCCGAAGCTATTCGGAGTTTCTTCTTCTACGCCTCGCTAGGGAAATTCGGGGACGAATTTCTTTAAGGGGGGAAGTTTGTAAGAACCCGGATCTTCGTTTCAGGTATGTTTTTCCTTTTCTGATCGTTTTTGAGAAAAAGAGGAAAATCTAGAAATTTTCGAAGTACATGCCGTGTACTTTATAAGTACACGCCGTGTACTTTGATGCAGTGCCAGGCCGTGTGTTGACTGTGTCCCAGCCACACACATTGTGTGTAGGGGAAACACAGAGGCCACTTAAAACGGAGTACGGAAAGGCCAAGTACATGTCGAGTACCCCATAAGTACACGTCGTGTACTTTCTTTTTTTTTCATTAAACGGACTGGGGTCGCACCTAATCAGCGGAAACGTATTCTTCTCCAGGTTCTTCGACTAAGAGCGCTCGTATGACTGCGAACACTCTCTGATCCCCTGAGCCTCCGTCTGTTTACCGAATCGACTGTCATCGATTCTGTTGGAACTGTAGCGGTGAGCTCTTCTTTCTCCTTGAGTTTTATTCCATGATTCTCCCTATTTCTCAAGATATCATGGGTTGAATGTTTTGTGCATTTTCATAGATCTACGATGTTATAAGGAGAATCAAGCCTCGTGGTCAAAGTATATTGATCTCCTAGCATCAAGGTAGGTGGTTTGTGCCTTACATTTCGAAGTATTTGAGTTTTATGTGCTAATTCCACCAATACCCGTGAACGGGGTATTGCGTGATTACCGTTTTGCCTCTGTTGTTTTCCTGCCATGTTTGTATGCCTGTGTAGAGGTAATTTGATCATGTTTGTGGATAATTGCTATGATCGGATGTGTTTACCATGCCTTGTTCTTGTTATAACCTTTGGGTCTTGTTAGCCTTTGGTCGTTATACCTCTTTTCTATGCCTTGTGACCGTAGGATGGAGTGATTTTCTGGACATGCTTGTTATGTTGTAGACTGGTTATCCAAGTAGCTCTATAGGTGTACTTTGGCCTTATAGCATTATTATGCACTAACTGGCATGAGACCGTGAGAACCTGGTGCCATAGACTATAAGGGATAGACCAAGTGAGCTTCCCAGAGAGTCTTGGATATTATAGACTACAGGAGGGTATACCGAGTGAGCTTCCTCAGAAAGTCTTGGACATTATAGACTACAGGGGATAGACCGAGTGAGCTTTCCAGAGAGTCTTAGATATTATAGACTACATGAGGGTAGACCGAGTGAGATTCCTCAGAGAGTCTTAACTTTGTTTGAATTTCTTTAAAACCTTTTCCAGGCTAGAGAAGGAATTAACTGAGTGCGCTTCCTTAGAGAGTTTGTGATAGACCTGAGACTATAGAAGGAATTGACCGAGAGAGCTTCCTTAGAGAGTTTCTAGACTTTGGGACTATAAGAGGATTAGACCGCGTGATCTTCCTCAAAGAGTCCCTGACTACCCTAGACTATAAGAGGAATTGACTGAGCGAGCTTCCCCAGAGAGTCTTATAATTTTGTATGACCAAACCGGAGGGGTTAGGCTGAGTGCACTGCCCAGAGGGTTGTTGGTACTTCTTGGATAAGACCAGAGGGGTTGGCTGTGAGTACTTCCCAGAGGGGTTACTGTTGTGTTTAGTTGTTGTTTCACTACTGGTTGTTGTTCTGTGGATTGATTACCGTTGTATATCATCATGTTACTACTTACTGTTTACTTCCTGCTATTTACTATTACTGTTTACTGCTTACTGTACTATTACCTGCCATATGCTCACTGACTGTTAGGCACAGATCTTCGGGTGGTTTCCTACTGGGATTTAGTCTCACACCCTATTTGGGTCATGCTTTTGGGCCCAAACAGACTATGTTTTTGCAGGTATAGATAAGGGCAAGCGTCCTTCGACTTCTGGTACTTGATTGCTTGGGAGCAGGAGAGCATGGGACCAAGACGAGGCTTGCGATGCTGAGGAGTTGCTTATTTGTTTTTCCTTAGTACTTTGGTTTATTATTGTATTCAGCATTGTGACTTGTTTGGCTTCTTTCCTAGACATATGTATCGTGCATCATTTTATATATACATGTGTGCTCCAGTTGTTTATTGGTTTAGTCTTCCACTATTTATTGTTGTTGGGTGTTTAATGCTTCCGCTATTGTATGCTTTGTTTACTTCTATTGTGTACTCTGCCAATGAGGGCATAGTTTCCCCACTATCACACTCATGGCCCTCGCTTCTAGTCAGCAGCCTCTGGCATTTGGGGAAATGTGCTTGAGGTCATGTGACCAACCGGGTACGGGGTGCCTCTGGGTGGCTTTTGGAACCGGGACGTTACAAGCCTCACATTACGCACGTCAGCTGCAAAATCAGGATATCGAGCATCAAATATCTGCCATGCAAATCCATCTGCAGGGTGAACCAAATCATCATTAGTCTTCTTTCTCTCGGTATCATGTCATCTCATTTTTATTGATATGTCATCAGACATAAAAAGATTCTGGAGTTTGGGGATCAATGGAAAGTGTCACATTACTTTCTGTGGCACGCGGGATGGTGTTTCATTAGATTTTGACTTCCAGTGGGATATGCCACATTTTATACATTCATTTTGTTCAGCGGTTTCCTCCCAGAATAAACTGCAATCTTTTGGTAAAACATGAATTTTGTTTCTTGAAAATCCAAGTTCCTCAACTAACTTCCATGCCATATAGTGGTTTGAGGGAATATCTGCATCATCTGGAAGTAAATCACTCAAGAAGGTAAGAATGCAATCGATTGTTGTATTAGAAATCTCATACAAAGTTTTCCCATGAAACAATCGGATTAAAAATTCCAACCTTTTCATTTTATCGCACTGTCGATATACTGAAGTCGTGGCAACATCATTCAATTTTTTCACCCTTACAACATCATCATTTTCATTAGACGCATCATGTATGCTCATATCGAAATCTTATTGGGTCAGAATCCTTTCTTTTTCATGATGACGAATAAACAGAAATCGGTCATCTAACAAATTCTCCATTCCAGTCCTTTCATTTCGATCATCAGCAATTTGAGATTTTATTTTCTCCCCATTATGATACCACACAAAGTATTTTGCTTGAAAACCATATTTGGTTATGTGGTAGCTGACTTCTTCATGGCTCAACCAAGGTCTGTCAACACAATTGGAACATGGGGAGTGTATGCGACCACTATCTGAAGCATCGTGAAATGAAAAATCTAAAAAGCTCTCCAAATTGTTTTGAAAATTGCTTGAGATCCGATCAGTTTCATACCTCCAACTTCTATCCATTCTGTAAAAAGAATTGTTATAAGTCATTTCGTCATAAAAAATTCAAAAAGATTGAATTTTAATAGAAAATATAATTAAGTAAACGATAAAGGAAGGAGTTTCTAGTTGATGTAGTGAACTATTGAAACAATGTAAAGATATACTAATTGATTGGATTCAGATGGATTTATAGGGAGGAAGAAGTTCCCACCTTATGTAAAGAGAGAGGCCTCTAGTTTAGAATCCAAGGGGGACTTCCCCAAGGCTTCCTGAATCATAATCATTGTGAATCCAAGGTAGATTTCCTCAAGGTATTCTAAACCAAATCATCATGAATCCAAGGGGATTTCCAAATGGAATTAAAAGCTATATTTTTAACATGAACCCTTGGTTGGTTTCTTCAAGGAATTCCAAATCATTAATCAAAGAACAAGTACTCAAAAATTAAATTAAAATTTATTTCTATTCATTTCCATTAGGTCTCATATAAGAGGCACATGCCTTAGGTCCCATTATGTGTTATAGGCATCTCAAATCATTCACTCATGTTCAATAACTCATTCTTGGCACCTCTATGGTCATACCTTTCATTACCCAATTAGTTCCCCAAGTCAAGCGCACCCCATTGGTGGATAAAGTTTAGGCTTCTACACTAATAGGTTGTTCATGGCTTGTAAAAATGTTTAATTTCATAAAGTATAGACAAAAACATTTATTTTTAAATTTGAGATTAATAATAAAGTATGTCAATGATAACGAGATTACTGAATTAAACTTGTGACTTATCTAACATTGTTATGGATGTCTACACATGCCAGCATGGCTAGTGAAAAGCACCCCACCATCATAAAAGTGAGTATTGACCAAGAAAGAGACATAATATACAACGTACAGTGAGAACCATATTTAATCGACCCTAAAGTTATATTAGTACAGTCATCTTAGGAAGCCAATTATCACTCATGACTAACCATGCCACTATAAATAACCTGGAGTGTATGAGTTTTCTCTCTGATCTCAACAACATCATCACACATTCTTACCATGATGTGAATCATGTGGAATATGGATGATATTAACACAATATTCCCAGCAATACCAAGCCTTATAAGAACTGAAGATTTATGGATGATATTAACACATAATTCATTTTGAATCAAATTTGATTCACTTTACTACTTATCCCTATAGACCAAACCCATACTATAATCACTATATGTGTGTCATTGTCAAAGCCCAACACACACACCCAAATCAACCAGAAAACAAAAGTCATACACACCCAAATCAAAACAAAAAACCAAAACAGTAGATGCGTAACATTAAAATGAACGTATCACTTACAGATTAGAAGTCTAGAACTAAGGAATTCACCAAATTTTAAAAAGAAAACATTTTCATTTAAAGCCCATTTTTGCGATTCAAACCCATTTGAATGAAATCAGTTTTCATTAAAAAATATTTTTCACCTTTAATGTTCACTCATAAAAAATGATACTGAAATAAGACACAACTCTTAGCAAATTACAGAAGTGATGAACTACTGGTCATGACTTACCTAGTGACATGGTAGTGAGTCATAACCCAACTAAGAACCACCAAGCATGGTGGGTATTGAGCTGTGTACACAAACTCTACATAGGTCAATAATCCATTTGAGATCAAGGCATAACAATTTCTCTCCTCCATTTTTCCCTCACCCAAACCATACTAAAACAAAAACAAAGACACAAAACCCGGACTACCCAATTAAAATCAAGGATTAGAATGGGCAATATTTCATGTTGCTATTCCCGTGACTAAATATAGGGTTTCGACAGTCCAAATCTCCAAATACCTGATAGTCCAGATAAAAAAGGGCCAGCTTTCATACAAATTTTTCACAAACCAAGATGGAATTCCAACAAACCAGACAACTACCCGACCAAGGATTTCCGCAGTAGGATTTCCGCTTCTCTGCTTCACCGAAATGAAAACATAAAACCAAAACTGTAGATGCAGAATAATAAAATGAAGGTATACTTACAGATTACAAGTGATGAACTGATAAATTTTGAAGATTGAAGAATTTCGGCAGTAGGGTAAACAAAATCCTTCTCCCTGCTTCTATTTAGTGCTGCAGTCGCGCGGAATGGGGGAGCCCGAGCTTCTGCCAATTTGGGGCCAAACCTGAAAAAAATCTTGTACCAATGGTTTTAAAAAACCGTTGGTATATTATCATTAAAACCACCATATACCAACAATTTTATTGAACCGTTGGTATAGAGTAGACTTTTACCAACGGTTTTAAAAAACCATTGGTAAAAGCAAATTCTAACAAGACTTTACCAACGGTTTACTCAAACCGTTGGTTAAAGTAATGTACACCAACAGTTTCAACAAACCGTTGGTACATAGGCGTTGGGAAAACCTCCCTTTCCAGTAGCGAGGGTTTCACCTTCAATCTGTTAAAAAAATTATTAAAGATTATAAATATTAATTTAATATTTAATATTTTAATTGATATTTATTAATATTTTTGAATATTTGTTAATTTTTACTTAATATTTTCTAATTAATATTTATAGATATAGAAAAATATTTGGTTCATATTTATTACTATTTCATTTATATTATTGATTATTTAATTAATATTAATTAATATTTGTTTAGTATTGATATTTTTTTTATTTAACATTTCTATAGGACGCGTGAACGGAGTTTATGCATACTTTACAAACTTCATACAGTATGCATGAACCCCGTTTACGCTTCTTAGGAGGTCAGATACGTGAACAGTTCACGCATCTTAAAGACCCATTTTTAAAAACAATCTTTAACTCTATCCTGTTTCGAAAAAAAAAAAAAACGAGAAATCCCTTTTTAAAAATTAGCGGTGCCCCACTCTTATAAATTGATCCAAGATTAAGTGCGGAAATTTCAAAATTTGACCCTCCAACGTCACCCCTCCTGCTTTTTATATCCATTAAAGAAAAAAAAAACGGCATTTTAATAAATCTGGAAGAAATCCGTAACCCTAGTTCCTTCCGCCGGGTATATATTTTGGTCATCACAACACCCAACCAAAATTCCGGATCTGGCTAGGGTCTTCGACTTCGCTTCCGCGGCTCTGGATCCTTATGAGCCCTAGTCTTGTTATGCTTACTTGCGCTATTGTTTTACTGCTAATTGTCCCTCTCTTTGTCCCTCTCAATTAATTCCTCGCCATACGGATTGTGCTGTGATGGCAGTGATCTCATAACCTACCTGTTTTCTGATGTGTTTATCCTCTCGTAAATATTGAAAACATCAATATATGAGACTCTTCATCACGCATCAGACGACGGTTCTTCTTTATACAATTTGATTTGATCTTCTACTTTATTTTTTTAAGACCATAAATTAGTTCGGGTGAGGGGCCGGTAGATGTGATGAAGAATGTCACGGAAGACGCTGTCAATGTTGATTGCAAAATCAGACTACAATTATCTGATCACTGGCTTTATCTACGCATTGCAATCATTCAGACGAGCTACGATTTATTATCCTTAGTTCTGTTTCTTCGTTTTGAAGTTTTTCGTTCAGTCTGAATAATTTATCAAATGAAAATTCAATATAAACGAGTAACACATTTAATAGATCAGTGTTTTTGGGGGCTATAATTCGAGCTTTCGAATTCGGATGGTCCTGGAAGAGTCCATACTTGCGATTTTTTTTTATTTCATATAGTGGTGTTAACTTCATTACATCGGCGGTTCCAGATACAGAGAATGAAGGTCATTGCTGCGTATTTGCTGGCTGTTTTGGGAGGGAACACCTCCCTCTCTGCCGATGCTATCAAGGATATTTTTGGATCTGTCGGCGCCGATGCCGTTGAGGATAGGATTGAGTTTCTTCTTTCCTAAGTAAAAGGAAGAGACATCACCGAGCTGGAGTTGCAGGTGCAGGTGCAGCTGCTGTTGGTGCGCCCGCTGGTGCTTCTGCTCCTGCGGATGAGCCAAAGAAAGAAAAGGAGGAACAAATGGAAGAGGAGTCGGAGGGGGACATGGTTGCTGGCCTATTTGAGGATTTGAAACTCCCAGCAGGTGTAGTACTTTGATAATTAGTATCTACCTTTTGATGTGTTTGTTTTGGTATACTTTGAATTGAAAATTTTCTATTTTTGGGAAATTCATTGCTTATGAGTGTCCATTTTCCTATTTATATGTAATTTTTTTTATAATTATTATTATAATTTAGTTATAAATTTAATTTTAATGGTTTATTTTTATACATAAATTTCTATACATATATTCTTTATGTAAATATTTATATGGAAAATAAAAAAGGGAAAATTAAATAGAAATTAAGAGGGTTTTATAAGAAAAGAAGATAAAAGAAGACCAAAATGAAATGCATCATATTTGTTTATCTAATCAGTAGAATTTGTTTGCTATCTTTTTGTTAAAGATGTCACGGTTTGGTGAGTTTTTTATGTGTTTTTTTGATAAAATAATTATTAAAATAATGTTATGATAAAAATATTTTTAAAACTAATACACAATGTTCGGTATTTCTCTTGTTTGTAGTTCAAAGGTGGCAAGGGTGATGTTTTTCTTTTGTTTTGGTATATATATATATATATGCACACACAAATAATTATATTAACATTATTATTAAGATTAATTATTTTAATTATAGTAAACATTTAATGCCATAGAAGCTAGCAAACATTTAAAACTAATACACAATGGCTGGTATTCCCATAGGATAGGAAGTCGGAACTGCCAATGTTCATTTTTCTTTTGAAATCCACATCATATAATCATACACTCCCTTGGTTAGCCCTACATATTTTTTCTAATCGTTGTTTAAACTTTCATTGATCCAGATCATATGCCACACGAAAGTGATCACATTTCACATAAATTAATTTTATCATTACGTTGAAATAGTAACAAAAAAAAAAAATTGTGATTGCTTTTTTACATAGGTTCATTATGGAATGTTTTTCTCATGTTGCTAGAAATGTGTACCGATGCAGTATCGATGACGTGCATTTGGGGGTCTCCATGTAATAGGATTTGCATTCATTACATCATTGATTTCTTGATGACAATCAGATGTCAAACAGACACCCTAAATATAGTTGAAATGGTTTCTGATACATGCTAAAAACCAACTCCACGATTCATAATTTTACTTATCCAAAAAAGAAAATGCAAGCAACAAAGTCGAACAATTTCCATATTGGGTTACCATAATCAACAGTAGGTCCATTTATTTTCCATAGAGAAACATCTCATCAATTTTTAGGAAGTGTTTGCAGAAACAAAATGCAAAAACACACGGAAGGAATACCCAGAACAACTGATGAAATTTTACATGAGATGGATCAATTCGGTTATCTTGAGACACATGTTTGTTCATATCGAGATGGAAGACAATTTGGTCATTGTGTCTCAGTATGACTACAAATTGCGACAACACCTGATACGAGTCATCCCAATCACTATAGACCCTGATTTGCCTTCTATTTCACCATCCATGCCTTATTATAGGAAATATTATAATCAAAATTTTGTTGTAACCTCTCACACACAAGAGCTACATGCACATCTTGGTAGATCTCGATCATCTCAACGATAATAGATGACACAATTTAGCATCCAATACTGTATTATCTTGTGTCAGGTTTGGATGCTCGTAAGTACGAGCTGCCTCAATCTTAGAAATTCTCCAACCTCCAAATGCAATGTCAGGAATCACCCTAAAGTGGAATCTAAAATGACCATCATATTTGTCACATCGTAAGATGTATTTTGTATGGCTTGATTCATGAACTAAATATCTACAATGTCTCTCAATATTAAATCTTTTCAGTATGTTTTTCACTGCATATTTACTTAGAAAATATCTTCCAACGTATAAAATTTTGTCCATATCACTAAATCTATCCTCTATAACTCTAGGAAACTCAATTGCAGGTGTGATAATATTTCAGTTGAATTCAGGAAAATATGTCACTACTTTAGACCAAGATGCAAAGAGTGGTGAACGATTTATTGTGTGTCGAGGCTGCTGTATAACTACAGTATTTCTACAAACTTCCTCCCCAACTTCTATAGTTTGCTCCTCATCAGCAATGTTTTATCCGTATTTTTCCATCATTATAAACTTCCTCATTATCAAAATTATGTTGTTGTATATCCAGGAGATCAATTAGGTTGTCTTCTTCTGCATGATAGGGAATAACATCATTTTCTTTGGATGGACCTTCTTCAATCACACTTGTATGTCTATGTTTTCATACAATTGGATGTTGTCGCTGTACACTAGAAACCTCGATATATAAATCCATCATGGCACCATATAACCATTGGGAAAATGAAGTTTTTGCTTGGATCCAGTCCTCATTAGCATACAATGGGCAAGCTAGATGAAATAACATAGCCGAGAATTACAAATGTCTATAGCTAATAGACTGGATATTTTGATCAGGTTCTAGATTTAAAAGACTATGAATTCTTTCCTAAAGTTCTCTCAGGGTCACACAATTAGATGTATTAACCATTATTTCTGGTTGTGTACTATAAGAAACTTCTTTCTCGGTTTGAATAACCGCCTCATAGTAGTAGAAACTAGAAAACATGATTATATATGTGAAAAATGTTTTTTTGATCAAGATTTTGATAGTGTAAATAATATTGACAATGAGGAATAATAATGTATCATTAACCACACAATCTTTACTTTACTGAAATTTTAGAACATCTTTTTATATCCTAAAAGATGACACTAATGTTTCATAGAATAATTTTTAATCTTCTTAAAGGTATGTTCAGTGGTTTATAAAGAGAATGTGAATCATCAAAAGAATATCTCTTAGGAGTGCCAAACCAAGTATGAAACTAGGCCCCTTGTCGTGCACCGGGTGATGATCGAGTCCAACTCAATCACCCTTTTCGAGGTTGTTACCCCTAGGTACCTCTGTGCCAGATCTACATCCACTTATAGTATCCAGACAGAGATTTCACTACTTAGATAACCACATAATCTTCACTTTAACTAAATTTTATAACGTCTTATTATATCCTAAAATATGACACTATTGTTACGTAGTACAATTTTTAATCTTCCTAAAGGTATGTTCAGTAGTGTATAAAAAGAATGTGAATCATCTAAAGCATATACCCTGGGAGGGTCAAATCAGGTGTACAACAAGGTCCATTGTCATGCACTAGGAGATAATGAAGTCCAGATCAATCACCCATTTTGGGTTTGTTACCACTAGGTACCTCTATGTCAGAGTCACACCCACTTGTAGTATCCAGACATAGATTTCATTACTTAGATAACCACATAATCTTTATTTTACCGAAATTTTAGAATGTCTTCATATATCATAAAATATGACACTATTGTTTAAAAGTATAATTTTTAATTTTCTTAAAGGTATGTTCAGTGGTTTATAAAGAGAATGTGAACAATCTAAAACATATCTATCGAGAGTATCATACGAGGTGTGCAATAAGATATGAATCATCTAAATCGTGGGAGTAACAAATCATGTGTGCAGTTAAGCCTCTTTATCGTGTAGTTAGCCGTCTTTGATCCTATATTAATTCTATGTTAAACCGAAGTTAATCAATAACTAATCATTATTTAATAATAAGTTAATCCTTAATTAATCATTACTAAGTTAGTATTTAAGCATTTATTAATTAATAATTCTTGAGTAGTTGGTTTAAAGTTAATTAATAGTTAACCATTAACTAATCACTATTTAATAATTACTTCATAATTAATTATTTATAAGATAGTCATTCCTTAATCATTGAATAATAATTCCCTAACCAATGATTAATAATTAGTTAATCATTCTTTAATCTTTCGTTAATCATTATTTAATCATTACTTCATCATTAATTAATCCCACATTAATCATTCATTAATAATTGATTAATCATTCTTTAATCACTTGCAAATCATTATTTTACCATTTGTTAATCATTTATCAATCCTTAGTTAATCATTACACAATCATTAGTTAAGAATTTAGTTAATCCTAAATTAATTAGGCATTAATCATTCATTAATCACTCATTAATCATTACTTAATTAATAGATATTAATTAGTTACTTTATAGTTAATTATTAGTTAATTAATAGTTAATCATTAAGTAATTATTAGATAATAATTCTTTAATCATTACTTAACCATTTTTTATTCATTAGTTAATTATTAGCCAATCATTAGTTAAGCATTAGTTAATCCTACATTAATTATGTATTACTGATTATTTGATCTCTCATTAATCATTAATTAATTAATAGATATTAAGTATTTAATTTATAGTTAATTATCAGTTAATTAATAGTTAATCATTAAGTAATTATTAGTTAATCATTATTTTACCATTTCTTAATCATTCACTAATACTTATTTAATTATTACATAATCATTAGTTAAGCATTAGTTAATCCTAAATTAATTATGACTTAATTATTCATTAATCACTCATTAATCATTACTTTATTAATATATATTAATTAGTTACTTTATAGTTGATTAATAGTTAATCATTAAGTAATTATTAGTTAATCATTATTTTACAATTTTTTAATCATTCACTAATCCTTATTTAATCATTATCTAATCATTAGTCAAACATTCGTTAATCCTAAATTAATTATGCCTTAATCATTCATTAATCACTCTTTAATCATTACTTAATTAATATATTCCAAGTAGTTACTTTATAGTTAATTATTAGTTAATTAATAGTAACAATTAAGTAATTATTATTTAATCATTAGTTAATAATTTGTTAATCATTAGTTAATTATTATCCAATTATTAGTTAAATATTGGTTAATCCTAAATTAATTACACCTTACCCATTCATCGATCTCTCGTTAATCATTACTTAATTAATAGTTAAGTACATTATAGTTAGTTATTTGTTACTTACTTTTCACCATTATTTAATTATTAGTTAATCATTATTGAATCATTACTCGATCCTAAGTTACTTCTAAGTTAATCCTTGGTTATTCATTATCTAGTCATTCTTTAATCCTAAGTTATTCATTAGTTAATCAATACTTAATAATTACTTTATCATTAATTAATCATTAGTTAGTTAATAATTAATTATCACCGAACTATTATTTCACTAATATTTATTAATCATCTAGTTAATATCAATTCCTAATTATGTCACTAATATTTAAAAACTACTAATTTAAACTAAATAATAATCTTATTAAAATAATAAATCCATTACTAAGCCTAATTATACATTCCTTACTCAAAAGTCATAACTAAATAATAATATTTTAATTACTAATATTAATAATTATTTCTAAAATAAATATAACTAACTAAACAACTAAGTAAATAACATATTTAAAACTAACTAAAAACAAAACTACAAAATAAATAAATAACTTTAAAATAAATAATAAAAAATACCTCAAAGAGATTCTTCATAAAATTCACCATTCCTTTTAGGTCACCAAAAACTCCGTGCACAAAGGATCAAATATCACGCAACTTTTAGAGAGAGAGGGAGTGGATTTAGAGAGAGAGAGTGTAATTGAGTGAGGAGAAGGGGGAGGGGTGGGTGCCTATTTATAAGGATTGGGCTAAGAGGCAACATCAATGATGCTGCCTTTTCCATGTCATCAATCTAGGTCAATGAGTGTCAAAGGAAACATTGTCCTTGCCACCTTTCAATATAACCAAAAGGCGGAATCGGCTGTCCTAGTTTTATTTTTTTAACAAAGAATTATTTAAATAATTATTTCTTTCCGAAAACGTATAAAAAATCTTTCACTACTGGAAATTCGAGCTATAGCCACGGTTCTAAACCGTGGCTATAGGCCCTCAAACCGTGGCTATAGGTAATAGCCACGGTTTGAGGAACCGTGGCCAAGTTTGGCGTGGCTATAGGCCTAGACCTATAGCCACGGTTCCAAACCGTGGCTGTAACTCTATAGCTACGGTTCAAACCGTGGCTATAGGTTTATAGCCACGGTTAAAACCGTGGCTGTATACCTAATGCCACGGTTTCAACCGTGGCTATACTAAAGGCCGGACAAAATCTATAGCCACGGTTTAAAACCGTGGCATTATGTCTATAGCCACGGTTTAAAACCGCGGCAATACATCAATAGCCACGGTTTTGAACCGTGGCTATAGGGTGTCCAAATTCATAAAAAAAAATACCCCCTGGACACACCCTGGACACCCCCATGCCACCCCCGGCCAGTCCCCCCTGCCAGTACCCCCGGACAGCCCCCCCGTGCACCCCCGAACAGCCCCCCGTGCACCCCCGGACAGCCCCCCGTGCACCCCCGGACAGCCCCCCCGGCCAGCCCCAGCCAGCCCCCCGTGCACCCCCGAGCAGCCCCCCGACCAGCCCCGGACAGCCCCCCGTGCACCCCTGGACAGCCCCCCCGGCCAGCCCCAGCCAGCCCCCCGTGCACCCCCGAGCAGCCCCCCGACCAGCCCCGGACAGCCCCCCGTGCACCCCCAGACAGCCCCCAGCCCCCAGCCCCCCCTGCCCCCTGCTTGTCCCCCTGCCAGCTCCCCCCCTGCTAGTCCCCCCCTGCCCCCTGCTAGTCCCCCACTGCCCCCTGCTAGTACCCCCCCCCCCCCGCCACCCCCCCTTCTTGTCCCCTTGCCAGCCCCCCCTGCCACCCCCCTGCCAGTCCCCCCTGCCCCCTGACACCCCCCCTGCTAGTCCCCCTGCCCCCTGCTAGTCCCCCACTGTCCCCTGTTAGTCCCCCCCCCCCCCGCCACCCCCCCGCTTGTCCCCTTGCCAGCCCCCCCAGCCACCCCCTGCTTGTCCCCCTGCAAGCCCCCCCTGCTTGTCCCCCTGCCAGCCCCACCCCTGCTCCTGCCAGCCCCCCCCCCCCTGCCCCCTGCTTGCCCCCCTGCCAGCCCCCCCCCTTCCCCCTGCTTGTCCCCCTTCCAGCCCCCCCGGCCACCCCCCTGCCCCCTGCTTGCCCCCTGCCGCCACCCCCCCCCCCTTCCCCCTGCCAGCCCCCCCGCCCCTGCTTGTCCCCCTGCCAACCCCCCCTGCTGGACACCCCCCCTGTCCGTGCACCCCCGGACAGCCCCCCATGCACCCCCGGACAGCCCCCCATGCACCCCCGGACAGCCCCCCGTGCACCCCTTGCCAGCCCCCCCAGCCACCCCCTGCTTGTCCCCCTGCAAGCCCCCCCTGCTTGTCCCCCTGCCAACCCCACCCCTGCTCCTGCCAGCCCCCCCCATGCCCCCTGCTTGCCCCCCTGCCAGCCCCCCCCTTCCCCCTGCTTGTCCCCCTTCCAGCCCCCCCGGCCACCCCCCTGCCCCCTGCTTGCCCCCTGCCGCCACCCCCCCCCTTCCCCCTGCCAGCCCCCCCGCCCTGCTTGTCCCCCTGCCAACCCCCCCTGCTGGACACCCCCCTGTCCGTGCACCCCCGGACAGCCCCCCGTGCACCCCCGGACAGCCCCCCATGCACCCCCGGACAGCCCCCCGTGCACCCCTGGACAGCCCCCCCGGCCAGCCCCGGCCAGCCCCCCGTGCACCCCCGGACAGCCCCCATGTGCACCCCCGGACAGACCCCATGCAGCCCCCATCCCCCCTGCACAGAACCCCGGAAACCCCCTGCCCCCTGCTTGTCCCCCTGCCAGCCCCCCCTGCCCCCTGCTTGTCCCCCTGCCAGCTCCCCCCCTGCCCCCTGCTAGTCCCCCACTGCCCCCTGCTAGTCCCCCCCCCCGCCACCCCCCCCTGCTTGTCCCCTTGCCAGCCCCCCCTGCCAGTCCCCACTGCCCCCTGACACCCTCCCTGCTAGTCCCCCTGCCCCCTGCTAGTCCCCCACTGCCCCCTGTTAGTCCACCCCCCCCCGCCACCCCCCTGCTTGTCCCCTTGCCAGCCCCCCTGCCGCCCCCTGCCAGCCCCCCCTGCTTGTCCCCCTGCCAGCCCCCCCTGCTCCTGCCAGCCCCCCCCCCTGCCCCCCTGCCAGCCCCCCCCCCCTTCCCCCTGCTTGTCACCCTGCCAGCCCCCCCGGCCACCCCCTGCTTGTCCCCCTGCCAGCCCCCCCTGCCCCTGCCAGCCCCCCCCTGCCCCTGCCAGCCCCCCCTGCCAGCCCCCCCCCCCCTTCCCCCTGCTTGTCCCCCTGCCAGCCCCCCCCTGCCCCCTGCTTGTCCCCCTGCCAGCCCCCCCCTGCCCCCTGCTTGTCCCCCTGCCAGCCCCCCCCTGCCCCCCTGCCAGCCCCCCCTTCCCCCTGCTTGTCCCCCGGCCAGCCCCGGCCAGCCCCCCGTGCACCCCCGGACAGCCCCACGACCAGCCCCGGACAGCCCCCCGTGCACCCCCGGACAGCCCCCATGTGCACCCCCGGACAGCCCCCCGTGCACCCCCGGACAGCCCCCCCGTGCACCCCCAGACAGCCCCCCCGTGCACCCCCGGACAGCCCCCATATGCACCCCCGGACAGCCCCCATATGCACCCCCAAACAGCCCCCCGTGCACCCCTGGACAGCCCCCCGGCCAGCCCCGGACAACCCCCTGTGCACCCCCGGACAGCCCCCCGACCAGCCCCGGACAGCCCCCCGTGCACCCCCGGACAGCCCCCATGTGCACCCCCGGACAGACCCCATGCAGCCCCATTCCCCCCGGACAGCCCCCCGTGCACCCCCGGACAGCCCCCATGTGCAACCCCGGACAGCCCCCATGTGCACCCCCGGACAAACCCCCGTGCACCCCCGGACAGCCCCCATGTGCACCCCCGGACAGCCCCCCGTGCACCCCCGGACAGCCCCCCCGTGCACCCCCAGACAGCCCCCCCGTGCACCCCCGGACAGCCCCCATATGCACCCCCGGACAGCCCCCATATGCACCCCCAAACAGCCCCCCGTGCACCCCTGGACAGCCCCCCGGCCAGCCCCGGACAACCCCCTGTGCACCCCCGGACAGCCCCCCGACCAGCCCCCCGTGCACCCCCGGACAGCCCCCATGTGCACCCCCGGACAGACCCCATGCAGCCCCATTCCCCCCGGACAGCCCCCCGTGCACCCCCGGACAGCCCCCATGTGCACCCCCGGACAGCCCCCATGTGCACCCCCGGACAGCCCCCCGTGCACCCCCGGACAGCCCCCCCGTGCACCCCCGGACAGCCCCCCCGTGCACCCCCGGACAGCCCCCATATGCACCCCCGGACAGCCCCCATATGCACCCCCAAACAGCCCCCCGTGCACCCCTGGACAGCCCCCCGGCCAGCCCCGGACAACCCCCTGTGCACCCCCGGACAGCCCCCCGACCAGCCCCGGACAGCCCCCCGTGCACCCCCGGACAGCCCCCATGTGCACCCCCGGACAGACCCCATGCAGCCCCATTCCCCCCGGACAGCCCCCCGTGCACCCCCGGACAGCCCCCATGTGCAACCCCGGACAGCCCCCATGTGCACCCCCGGACAAACCCCATACAGCCCCCTACCCCCCTGCACAGAACCCCGGGCGTTTATCAAGCGCGCGCAACGCTTAAAGAACGCATAATGAGCCCTACCGCGCAGACCACACGTCCGATTGACGCGCCGTCTGCGCGTGCACGTCGCGAATAATAATGGGATTGTTGTCCTGTGATTTCAGGGCAATCCGATGTCGTCCGCTATGAGTTTGACCGTTAGACGCCTGTTTTGGCCGTTTATGACACCGGAACGGCGTTCCCGGTCACCACGGGCACACGGCACGTCCGATTGACGTGCCGTCTGCTCGACCACATCACAATTCACTCACCCTTTGATGTCGTCCGATTTCAGGCCATTCGGAATTCGTTCGGCCCGTTTGGACCCCCCACGCGCGTTTATCAAGCGCGCGCAACGCTTAAAGAACGCATAATGAGCCCTCCTGCGCAGACCGCACGTCCGATTGACGTGCCGTCTGCGCGTGCACGTCGCGAATAATAGTTTGAATGTTGTCCTGTGATTTCAGGTCAATCCGATGTCGTTCGCTATGAGTTTGACCGTTAGACGCCCGTTTTGGCCGTTTATGACACCGGAACGGCGTTCCCGGTCACCGCGGGCACACGGCACGTCCGATTGACGTGCCGTCTGCTCGACCACATCACAATTCACTCACCCTTTGATGTCGTCCGATTTCAGGCCATTCGGAATTCGTTCGGCCCGTTTGGACCCCCCCACGCGCGTTTATCAAGCGCGCGCAACGCTTAAAGAACGCATAATGAGCCCTCCTGCGCAGACCGCACGTCCGATTGACGTGCCGTCTGCGCGTGCACGTCGCGAATAATAGTTTGAATGTTGTCCTGTGATTTCAGGTCAATCCGATGTCGTTCGCTATGAGTTTGACCGTTAGACGCCCGTTTTGGCCGTTTATGACACCGGAACGGCGTTCCCGGTCACCGCGGGCACACGGCACGTCCGATTGACGTGCCGTCTGCTCGACCACATCACAATTCACTCACCCTTTGATGTCGTCCGATTTCAGGCCATTCGCAATTCGTTCGGCCCGTTTGGACCCCCCACGCGCTTTTCTCAAGCGCGCGCAACGCTTAAAGAACGCATAATGAGCCCTCCTGCGCAGACCGCACGTCCGATTGACGTGCCGTCTGCGCGTGCACGTCGCGAATAATAATTTGAATGTTGTCCTGTGATTTCAGGTCAATCTGATGTCGTCCGCTATGAGTTTGACCGTTAGACGCCCGTTTTGGCCGTTTATGACACCAGAACGGCGTTCCCGGTCACCGCGGGCACACGGCACGTCCGATTGACGTGCCGTCTGCTCGACCACATCACAATTCACTCACCCTTTGATGTCGTCCGATTTCAGGCCATTCGCAATTCGTTCGGCCCGTTTGGACCCCCCCACGCGCGTTTCTCAAGCGCGCGCAACGCTTAAAGAACGCATAATGAGCCCTCCTGCGCAGACCGCACGTCCGATTGACGTGCCGTCTGCACGTGCACGTCGCGAATAATAATTTGAATGTTGTCCTGTGATTTCAGGTCAATCCGATGTCGTTCGCTATGAGTTTGACCGTTGGACGCCCGTTTTGGCCGTTTATGACACCAGAACGGCGTTCCCGGTCACCGCGGGCACACGGCACGTCCGATTGACGTGCCGTCTGCTCGACCACATCACAATTCACTCACCCTTTGATGTCGTCCGATTTCAGGCCATTCGCAATTCGTTCGGCCCGTTTGGACCCCCCACGCGCGTTTCTCAAGCGCGCGCAACGCTTAAAGAACGCATAATGAGCCCTCCTGCGCAGACCGCACGTCCGATTGATGTGCCGTCTGCGCGTGCACGTCGCGAATAATAATTTGAATGTTGTCCTGTGATTTCAGGTCAATCCGATGTCGTTCGCTATGAGTTTGACCGTTAGACGCCCGTTTTGGCCGTTTATGACACCAGAACGGCGTTCCCGGTCACCGCGGGCACACGGCACGTCCGATTGACGTGCCGTCTGCTCGACCACATCACAATTCACTCACCCTTTGATGTCGTCCGATTTCAGGCCATTCGCAATTCGTTCGGCCCGTTTGGACCCCCCACGCGCTTTTCTCAAGCGCGCGCAACGCTTAAAGAACGCATAATGAGCCCTCCTGCGCAGACCGCACGTCCGATTGATGTGCCGTCTGCGCGTGCACGTCGCGAATAATAATTTGAATGTTGTCCTGTGATTTCAGGTCAATCCGATGTCGTTCGCTATGAGTTTGACCGTTAGACGCCCGTTTTGGCCGTTTATGACACCAGAACGGCGTTCCCGGTCACCGCGGGCACACGGCACGTCCGATTGACGTGCCGTCTGCTCGACCACATCACAATTCACTCACCCTTTGATGTCGTCCGATTTCAGGCCATTCGCAATTCGTTCGGCCCGTTTGGACCCCCCACGCGCTTTTCTCAAGCGCGCGCAACGCTTAAAGAACGCATAATGAGCCCTCCTGCGCAGACCGCACGTCCGATTGATGTGCCGTCTGCGCGTGCACGTCGCGAATAATAATTTGAATGTTGTCCTGTGATTTCAGGTCAATCCGATGTCGTTCGCTATGAGTTTGACCGTTAGACGCCCGTTTTGGCCGTTTATGACACCAGAACGGCGTTCCCGGTCACCGCGGGCACACGGCACGTCCGATTGACGTGCCGTCTGCTCGACCACATCACAATTCACTCACCCTTTGATGTCGTCCGATTTCAGGCCATTCGCAATTCGTTCGGCCCGTTTGGACCCCCCACGCGCGTTTCTCAAGCGCGCGCAACGCTTAAAGAACGCATAATGAGCCCTCCTGCGCAGACCGCACGTCCGATGGTGACTAGGTCTCATAGCTCATCTACCTACAACTTGGAATGGGATGATGACGTCGGGGAGGGGGTTATGAAAACGAAATGCTTTATTATGAAGGCAGTTTTATCAATGTCTAGCCCCATCTCCTCTCTTATGTCATCTTTTGTTTTTAATAAAATGGCTTTAGAGCCTTTCGGCTCGAAGCTTCTTTCTGTCATACTCTAATTCTGTTAAGCCTCTCAAACTTGACACACTGTCATACTCTAATTCTGTTAAGCCTCTCAAACTTCCAGCCCTCAATGAGGGCTGCAATTCTGTATTAAAGGATGGGAACGAAAATTACAGCAGAAAAATAGAAGAAATAGGGAAAACAACAGAAGAAATCCTCAGGAGGCCCCCAGGCTGAGGGAGGAAGATCAAGCTAACAAGCCACCAGGCCGATCTTCCGCTGAACTGTAAATGGCCCATAGAAACGAGGGGCAGGTTTCTGAGAAATCTGGCAGGTTAAAGAGTGTTGTTTGTGAGGCCGAAAGCGTACGGAAACAGGATCTCCCACATGGAGGGCAAGGTGACGGCAGTGTATTAGTTTTCTGCTTCATGATGTCTTGGGACCGACTCAAATAATATTTGAGTCCACGATCAAGCAGTGCATGGGCAACAGCGGGCAACTAGATTTCTGATGGAACAGCGTAGGTCTCGTGGCAGCGATTTACCACCTCTGTTTGGTCATCCGTTTGCGGGTGGTAGGTCAAGCTGAGTTTTAAGTCAGTGCCTTGGAGTTTGAGCAGTTCAATCCAAAAATGGCTTACAAAAATGGGATTGCGGTCGCTGGAATGCTATGCAAACTGACAATCTCCCACACGAAAACCTCGCCCACACTCCCACACTCTTTGCTGTGTAAGGGTGTTTTAGGGGTAAAAAATGGCCATATTTAGAGAGATGATCAATGATGACCAGAATCACAGTGCAACCACGGGATTAGGGTAGTCCGGTGATAAAATCCATAGAGAGACCCGACCACACCAGCTGGGGAATTTCCAACGGCTGCAACAGGCCAGCCGGATATAGTGTGGAATATTTATTTCGTTGGCATTTGGCCCATTGGCAAACTGTTGAACCGGTATTTTCATCCCGACCCAATATAAATTGGCAGGCAATTTTCTATACGTGCGGCAAAAACCAGAATGACCCCACTACGGAGACAAATGGAACTCAGCCAGCAATATGGGCACCCATGGGGACGAACTAGACAGCACCAACCGGCCCTTATAACAGAGGACACCTTGCAGAAAAGAGTAAGTAGGAAAGGAAGGAGCATCTGCTTGCAGAGTGATGATGACTTAGCTGAAAAATGGGTCGTCTGAAACGCCTGTGAGCAAGTGGGGCTGAACCTCCCCCCTGTTGGATGTGGCTGGAGCAGGGCCACATCACGGCGTGACCGCGGCGTGACCGCGGCGTGACCGCGGCGTGACCGCGGCGTGACCGCGGCGTGACCGCGGCGTGACCGCAGCGTGTTGGCCCGATCCAGCGACATCCGCGGGGCAGCATCTTCCGACCAGGAGCGAAGGGAGCGGGAGGAGGCTGGAATGTGGGTGAAAGGGGGCTGGTTGCAGGTGTTGGGGGGATGGTGCGGGCTGATTCGAAGGTGGGGGGGCTGTTGCGGGCTGGAATGCTGGTGGCAGCGGGCTGATGACTTTGCTGAAAAATGGGTCGTCTGAAACGCCTGTGAGCAAGTGGGGCTGAACCTCCCCCTGCTGGATGTGGCTGGAGCAGGGCCACATCACGGCGTGACCGCGGCGTGACCGCGGCGTGACCGCGGCGTGACCGCGGCGTGACCGCGGCGTGACCGCGGCGTGACCGCGGCGTGACCGCGGCGTGACCGCGGCGTGACCGCGGCGTGACCGCGGCGTGACCGCGGCGTGACCGCGGCGTGACCGCAGCGTGACCGCAACGTGTTGGCCCGGTCCAGCGACATCCGCGGGGCAACATCTTCCACTTAGTTTCAAATAGGATGATATGGATGGCATGAAAGGATGTTTTCTCAGAAGATTTAAAGAAATGAATGCTAATCTGTGATGAATAGAGGATTGGATGACCCCTGATATACCTAATTCGGTGAGGTTTGCAGATCTAGAAATGTGTAGGAATACCTAGAGGAATAAAATATGTCAGACAATTCCAAACCAATGTTTTCAGTTGAATTGAGCTTTTGTACCACCTGCTATGCACGTTTTGTGGAAAGATGGATGAGAGGCAGCGCTGAGAGGAGATATAGTTTAGGAATGAGGAAATACGAAAAATTATAGAGCTAACCATTCAATGTTTCTCTAAGGAGTAACCGCCGCAGGGTGTCGTCCTGGAGCAGGGCCAAATCACGGCGTGACCGCGGCGTGACCGCGGCGTGACCGCGGCGTGACCGCGGCGTGACCGCGGCGTGACCGCGGCGTGACCGCGGCGTGACCGCGGCGTGACCGCGGCGTGACCGCACGACGTGTTGGCCCGGTCCAGCGACATCCGCGGGGCAACATCTTCCACTTAGTTTCAAATAGGATGATATGGATGGCATGAGAGGATGTTTTCTCAGAAGATTTAAAGAAATGAATGCTAATCTGTGATGAATAGAGGATTGGATGACCCCTGATATACCTAATTCGGTGAGGTTTGCAGATCTAGAAATGTGTAGGAATACCTAGAGGAATAAAATATGTCAGACAATTCCAAACCAATGTTTTCAGTTGAATTGAGCTTTTGTACCACCTGCTATGCACGTTTTGTGGAAAGATGGATGAGAGGCAGCGCTGAGAGGAGATATAGTTTAGGAATGAGGAAATACGAAAAATTATAGAGCTAACCATTCAATGTTTCTCTAAGGAGTAACCGCCGCAGGGTGTCGTCCTGGAGCAGGGCCAAATCACGGCGTGACCGCGGCGTGACCGCGGCGTGACCGCGGCGTGACCGCGGCGTGACCGCGGCGTGACCGCGGCGTGACCGCGGCGTGACCGCGGCGTGACCGCGGCGTGACCGCGGCGTGACCGCGGCGTGACCGCGGCGTGACCGCAACGTGTTGGCCCGGTCCAGCGACATCCGCGGGGCAACATCTTCCACTTAGTTTCAAATAGGATGATATGGATGGCATGAGAGGATGTTTTCTCAGAAGATTTAAAGAAATGAATGCTAATTTGTGATGAATAGAGGATTGGATGACCCCTGATATACCTAATTCGGTGAGGTTTGCAGATCTAGAAATGTGTAGGAATACCTAGAGGAATAAAATATGTCAGACAATTCCAAACCAATGTTTTCAGTTGAATTGAGCTTTTGTACCACCTGCTATGCACGTTTTGTGGAAAGATGGATGAGAGGCAGCGCTGAGAGGAGATATAGTTTAGGAATGAGGAAATACGAAAAATTATAGAGCTAACCATTCAATGTTTCTCTAAGGAGTAACCGCCGCAGGGTGTCGTCCTGGAGCAGGGCCAAATCACGGCGTGACCGCGGCGTGACCGCGGCGTGACCGCGGCGTGACCGCGGCGTGACCGCGGCGTGACCGCGGCGTGACCGCGGCGTGACCGCGGCGTGACCGCGGCGTGACCGCGGCGTGACCGCGGCGTGACCGCGGCGTGACCGCGGCGTGACCGCGGCGTGACCACAACGTGTTGGCCCGGTCCAGCGACATCCGCGGGGCAACATCTTCCACTTAGTTTCAAATAGGATGATATGGATGGCATGAGAGGATGTTTTCTCAGAAGATTTAAAGAAATGAATGCTAATCTGTGAATTATATGTGGACATGTATATAATGAATGTGGACATGTATATAATGATTCTAGAAGAAGTAGTCTTAACTAACTAGATGAATGTATAGACTTTCTGATCCAATACGAAAGGAAACCATAGTTCTACATGAATTATATGTTTTTTCCATCATTCTCCAGAATGTAATAGGGACAAGGAGTGTTCTTTTTACAATATGAAGGGGAATGATGTCTCTAACTATGAAAGTTGGAACGGTAAGATGAATATTCCAATCTATGACTTGGAGAGAAAATACACTACTGTCCCTTATAATGTGGATAAGATAGGGGTTATATCAGTGTAGAAGGATACTGGGAAAACTACAGACTTAATCACTTCAACATCACCTTAGGATGGTCCTTCTAATGAAAAAAACATGGATTATTCTCAGTGTGTTGTATTTACTCTAGAGGGCCCACCCCCGGGAAAATCCTTGAATGAGGACAATGTACCCCTTCCTGATATAGAGATAAACATTGGATAGAACATCCAGTTCGAGGGGCATGTATTTTGGGGGCACCTTTCCCTGATTAAATTTTTATTTTATGTTTGTAAAACTACATGGGAACAAAATAATATGTTAATATCACTCTAATCAAAACCAATAACTGAGAAGTGAAGTTCACATAGATGCCCATTACCAAGAATGGATGTTCCCTCTTGCTTGTCGGTTGCATGCCAACGTGCCCGCATTTGAACCAACACCAACAACCTCGTCCTATGGTAGAAATGATTAATTAGATATATGCATCAATTTGTAACAATAAAGAATTTTTTTATCTAATTACAAACAAAGCATATAACTAATATATTAAAAACAAAAGAAATGAAGAACATAGAGTTCAAACAATCACACAAAATGCATGAATGATACCCACTAGTTACTATATTAACAACTTCAACACATATTCATGGATTTTAATGTAGATGCATGTTAACATTTGAAGTTCAAAAATGATTTTTAGTAAAACATTAAAATAAGCATACACACCAGAATTTCAATACAAAAAGGTAGTAAAAAAGGAAGCAACAACCAACAGATTTAACAAGATGATTTCAGCATACAAAATTTATTAAAAGGCAACTTCCAACCATTTATTTCAACTAAAAAAAAGAAGTGAATTTTCAAGTTTAAGTAGAAAAATCACAGAATTTAAACTATTACTCCCATGGTGTAGATGCTCTATTCATTTGAGATCATTGGAAAAAATTTCCCTTCTTTTCTTGTTGAATAAATACCTTTGGTTTCCAAAATTTCATCTCCTATAAGTGTAAACATATACATTAATTTATAAAATTTAAAGTTCAAAACAGAACAAAACTAGAGTAAAAACTAAGGTAGATTGGTTCAAAGTTACTATGAAATATAACTTCTCTAGATCTATAAAAATCGTTGAATCTATACTTCAATAGGATGTGAAATTATGCTCACAGCTGCACCCCTCCACCCTCCCCCCTGCCCCCTCCCCCCTGCCCCCTGCCCCCTCCCCCCTGCCCCCTGCCCCCCTCCAACCTACCCCCCTGCCCCCCTGCAACCTGCCCCCCTGCCCCCTGCCCCCTGCCCCCTGCCCCCCTCCAACCTGCCCCCCTGCCCCCCTGCAACCTGCCCCCCTGCCCCCCTCCAACCTGCCCCCCTGCAACGTGCCCCCTGCCCCCCTGCCCCCTGCCCCACTCCAACCTGCCCCCCTGCCCCCCTGCAACCTGCCCCCCTGCCCCCCTCCAACCTGCCCCCTGCCCCCCTGCCCCCTTCCCCCCTCCAACCTGCCCCCCTGCCCCCCTGAAACTTCCCCCTGCCCCCCTGCCCCCTACAACCTGCCTCCTGCCCCCCTGTAACCTGCCCCCCTGCCCCCTGCCCCCCTCCAACCTACCCCCTGCCCCCCTGCCCCCCTCCAACCTGCCCCCCTGCCCCCTGCAACCTGCCCCCCTGAAACTACTTATTTTGTTATGCGAGGACATCTAAGGCATGGACGCACCATGCTGAAATTTTTATGGAATTCTGCTACTTGTTGAATAATATTTATCTAGGAAAATTATTCTCATAGAGCATAATTTGATGTCTCGACAATTGTTGTTAGCTCGAAGGGATTGAGAATGACCCTCAAGCCTTTCCACAGGCCGACTTGGGTGCTCGGATCAGGGGTAATCCAATTTAGTTTGTGGAATGGATGTTCAAGTTTTAAAAGTTCCAAAATACCCTCCTCTTCTTCCTCAACCCCCACATCTTCTTCTTACCCAACTCCATGTCCCAAAGCTTGACAGCACCCCTCACCATAGATGAACCAGTTTCTAATCCTAGTTCTATGAGCATACCGTAATTTGAGACCCTGGTGAGCTTCATTGCAAGGATGGCGATGGCCTAAAAAACACATCCTGTATAAAATTGATCTCCATCCTTCATCACTTTGGAGCAACCTGAACATTAACACTCTCAATTAGTTATCAAGAACAAATCATTAGAACATTGTTGCTCAAAAATATGAGGTGCATTGAAGGATGTTAAATTACCAATGGTTTAATTATTACCAACTGAAAAAATCAGGAAACAATATAAATTCATCACCCACATCTAATAATTTTATTATTAAATGAATTTAGTTGTGGTACTCTACCTCAATAACATGCACTACTATGATATCTCTAACCTATGGATTGTACCTATAACCAGTTTATTCACCTATATAAACTGATTTAATGTGAATCTAGTTGGATAGTGTAAGATCCTCTAGTGTCCAATGAATAAAGTACCTATTAAAAAATTGGATGAGGAGTTCCATATCGATTATTGATAACATTAAGCATTATCTTTTACAACAGTCAGTTTTGATTTCTTCCATTTTAGGAAAGACATTGTTCATTTATGGGACTTCCTTGGAATGATCCCTTGTAACCCATCTAACCCAAAAAAACAGAGGTAATAGAAAATTGTTTATAATATCATAGTCGGATGCTCCTCGATATATAGAATAGATACTCCCCTATAGATAAGAGTTTCCTCGCAATAGTTTTTACAGTGTAGAAGTTGTGATATTATATATAGAATCATGATACTCCCCTGAATGTTGATTTCCCAAATGAGGCTACCCTCTTAGTGGATCATGTCAAAGAGTATTAGAAAACATATTTTGATGGTGATTTTCAAAGATCGACTGAAATAATGCTTAATAATTCTAATCTTAATTGAGTAGGCCAGGTGGTTGTCTTTATCACACCAACACAAGACGTCCAATCATACTTTTTCCTATTTTTATAAGGTTTCACTGATGATGAGGCAAATTATTAGGCTCTCATTACTGGTCATAAGTTATCAGATGATATTTATTTCCCCCAAATGGATATGAAGGGAGAATCCAAGTTAGCCCTCAAATATATTAATGGTGACCGCGGCGTGACCGCGGCGTGACCGCGGCGTGACAGCCCCCCCCCCCCAAACCTCGGACACCCCTGCCAGTCCCCCCAGACCCTGGACACCCCTCCCCCCTGGCTGGACAGCCCCTCCCCCTGTTGGACACCCCTCCCCCTGCTGGACACCCCTCCCCCTGCTGGACACCCCTGCCCCCTGCCCCCTGCCCCCTGCCCCCTGCCCCCTGCCCCCTGTCTGGTTTAAGGAATCCACTATGAGAGAACCTCAAGGAGATCACAAATGAATTCCTTCAAAATTAATGGAACTAACAGATGGGGGGAGGGGTCTCTCATAGTGGATTCCTTAAACCAAACAGGTTCTAAGAGATCATAAATCAATTCTTTGAAAATTGATGGAACTGATTGAGAGAGAGGGAGCGATTCTCTCATAGTGGATTCCTTGAACCAAAGAGGGTCTAAGATATCACAAATGATTTTCTTGAAAATTAATGGAACTGGAAGGGGGGAGAGAGTTACCAAAACACCGGGTAAATGAGAGGTCTTTTCACGTATCTCCGCACTTATTTCTTGAAGGTCGAAAAGAGTCCTCCCACAAGACGGGCACGAAACATACTCCTGCCACAGTAGTAAAATTCCACACATCAAAATTATCAAAACTACATGATCAACCCAATCATCTTATTATCTAAAACCACATCACGTACCGTCTTTGTATTTCGCATCATGCAACCTTGCAGTAAGTTGAATGATGTATCCCTCACGAAATCAATGTCCTGATCCAGCGCTTCAATTAGAATCCCGTCCCCGAGCCCATCCACAAGAAGTGCCCCGGCATTAGTGCCAGCTTCGATCACCAACTCATCCCTGAAACCAAGCTACTTGACTCACACCCAATTGAAGAAACCCAGATGAGTTGCAGGTCATGGTATTGTTCTGTAATTACCTATGGATCCTGTTGGGGAATTGAAGATGATGGATTGCAGCGAAGTTCAGAGCATTGCCTTCCAAAAATTCAAAAACACCAGCATGAAAAGAGGGTATACGGTTATTGAAAACCAACTCATTCCTTGCTTTCCAAATAAATGATAACAATCTAACAGAAGCAGACATCATAAGGGCACGAACCTGTTCACTGCACTGGAATCGGCAAATGGAGAGAAGCAGTGCCTCAATTCCCTACAGGTCCAGACAGCAGCAGAAAACCATCTGTACATACTCCCATAGTCTGATTGTGAAGGTGCAATGCACGAAAAGATGAGATAGGGATTCATCCGCATGAAGGCAGAAAAAGAAAAATGGAGGAATGGAACGTGATAATAAAATTAGAGAAGATGCTTTACCTCAAATGGGTAGATTTGAATCTTCCCCCTATAAACATTAGGAACCCAACATTTCAATTTGTAATGGCATAGGAAAACTGTAGAAACATTTGATTCATTTGGTCTCTCATTATGACACCAAGATGGGGAAACCTAAAAAATAGGTTGCAGTGAAACTGAAGTGATAAAAAATGGAATGATAAAGATACCGGCAATGAGGTCGTCGGGAGGAGGAGAGTTCGTCGGAGGAGGAGATTCCGTCGGGAGTAGGGGAGTTGCGGTCGTCCGGAGGAGGGGAGTCCGTCGGGGGAGTCCGTCGGCGTCGGGGGAGGCGCTGTCGTCCGGGGAGGGGGGAGGCGCGGTCGTCCGGGGAGGGGAGTGCGTCGGGGGAGGGGAGTGAGTCGGGGAGGGTTCCGTAGGAGTGAGTCCGGGGAGGGGGGAGGCGCGGCGAGGAGGGCGCGGCGGCGAGGAGGGCGCGGCGGCGAGGAGGGCGCGGCGTGGAGGAGGTCTCGGCCTGGAGGCGTCGGGGAGGGGGAGGGCGCGGTGAGGAATCGCGAGGGGGAGGAGAAGAGCCCGATGGGTTTGGGAAAAAAAAAACGGAGCAGCTGGATATAGCCACGGATAGAATATTAACCGTGGCAGTATAAAAGATATAGCCACGGACCTATAAAACCGTGGCTATAGGTCCGTGGCTATAGCCTGAATTTCTAGTAGTGTTTGATGATATGTTTCTTTGAATTAATTCATTTTGTTTTGATTTGATGGTTTCAACTCATTATTATTTATTAATTAGTCAAATTACCACTAGAAGTCTACAAATATATAAAATTAAATATTTATATATTATAAATAAGATGTGAAACAATCATGAATATGGTGATAATTAAAGAATTGATAATGTTTTCGTAGGTGTATAAAGCCTACATTTAACGACACATGTGGGATGATTGAATAATGGATGAAGAAAATTGAAACTAAAGAAAAAAGGGTTTCCTTGACTTTAAGTTCTTTCCTTGCTAATGCTTTAAAATCTTGAAGGCTTTATGTTTTATGACACCAGTAAATTGGTTCTCAAAGTACTATGAGGGAATTTAATAGAGCTTGATCAAAGTGAAGTGTTAAGGGAGTGATTGAGAATTTATACTTTATGGGAGAAATATTTTTGAGTTAAAGTAACAAAATGTTATTTTCAAAAATAAACATGAAATATTGATCTTATTTGATATTATGAATCATATTTGAGTAAAATTAAATTTTTTATAACTTCTAATAATTCCACAACTGAATTTATTGGTTTATATAAAAACAATGAAAAAATGAAAAATTATTATTTTAGGATATACTTACACTTTGAAAATTAGTTTTTAGGTTTTAACATTAGGGTTTTAAATGAACCATTTATCTTATTAAATATATTTTGGGTTGATTTTACTATTTTAAGATTTATTAATTCATTTTTACATCAATATTAAATCATAAAACCTCAATATTTTCGAAAATTGTATTTTTACTATTCTCTTGAAAATTTTAGTTTTTCAGAAAAATATCAAAAAATCACTGATAACTTCTATATACTGATTTCAAAAATGAAATTTATTTTATCAAAATAATTTTTTTACCTAATTAATTTTAATATTTAATCTTAAAATTAATTTTTTATAAAATATGTTAAAACACACTATTAAAAATACATGTATGCTTTCTATTAAGTTTTTAAATTTGAATATTTATTTTATAGAATTATGAAATTTATATTTGATTATTTTATTATTAGTAAATTTTATTTACAAGTCATTTTACTATTATAATTATTAATTTAATATTCTAACAGTTAAGTTACTATTCACAATGGTAAAGAAACTATTACTAACAGCCAAGTTACTATTTTATCAATCATATTGGTTTTATACTCCATATAAACATATCATATTTCCTTGATTAATTGTTGACTTAGTTTTATCTTGATAAGGACCTACACACTTTTATGAGTATCCATCTTATTATTTGCAGTGTCTTAGTAAGACGGAGTTAAATTTTGTTTTCGAGATTCAGATGGTTGGTTATGAGTGGGTGCTTGATCACCACCCTTTGTTACGATTCATGAGTTTCCATGGGAAGTGGGATTGGAATTTTAAATTTAGAATTTTGTTGGATTTTAAATTGATTAAGTGTTGATCCTCATTAGAATAGTTTGGTTTACCTTGGGGGAGTGATTGGATTTTGATATGAAAACAGAGAATGGATCAGTGACATGAGGTTTGTTTATATGTCCTAATAAATCGGGGAAGTAACCAAATGCCTAATCTTATGAACATTATAGGGTCTGTTGTATCACTGGACCATGTCCCATCAAACCATGTGGCTGAGTGAGGCATGGTTCTATATACCATTTTAGTTATTGTTTATACTACCCTTGAGAGATTCCTAATGGTGAGAAACAATTCAAGGCGAGTCTTGTGAATGTGTTGATGATGTGGATTTGGTTTTTACGGACTTGTGGTGTGCCTAGTTTTTGGTTTGATTTTTGTGTGAAATGGGTTTGTATGAAAAATAAGGATTTTATGGAAAATGATTTTGATTTGAAATGAATCCATCAGGCTCGGTTATATAATGGGTTGAGTTTCATGGAATAATTTTGGTTTGGGGGTTAATCCTTTGAGTTTTTTATAAAATTAAATTGGTTTTCGGGAAAAGTTTGGTCATTTTTGTTTAAAATCGATTGATTTTTTTTCATAAAACATTTTGGTTTTAAAACCCACTGTTTGTTTAATTTTAAAGTAATTTGGAACCCATGGTGTGGTTTTGAAAAAGTGATTATTTTCATTTAATGAGAATGAAGTGGTAAATGTTATTGAAATGTTTTAATGAATAGTATTTGAGGAGCTTAAGTGGAATTTAGAGTCAAGTGAAATTATTTTTGAATCCCCTTAGGTAATTGGGGGTTTTAAGAGTGATAATACATTTTCCAAGTGGTTGGGTGATTTTAAAATCTGGTGTGTTTTTGGAAAATGGGTTTTTATTCCTTCAAGAATGTGATGGTTTTTAAAGAAATGATATTTTTGGCATGTGAATTTTCTTACCTGATGGGTGTTTTTTATTTTTTACCTCATAGGTTGGGACCATTTTATTTTATTTATAGAACATGGCTAGGTTGAGTTCATGTTCCATTACATAAATGACATGCCTCTAAGAAAAGTTTTGGAAAAGGTTGAGTGTTTTCCATCTGCTTGATCTCTTGGGATGATGGTTTTCTTGTGGATTTGTGCTTGATGATTTTAGAGCCTGGTATCCTTGAGGTTTCTTTTATCTTGGTTTCTATTTTGTGATAAATTTTGGGTCATGGATCAACATTTTTTCCTATGGGATTTTGTTTAAATGTTGATTACTTTGATGTGTTCATGCCTCTTGATCTTTGCGCCTTGTGAGACAACTTTTTATAATGCTGGCCCTATGGTGTGAAACTTGAATGAGTTTATCTTCATTATTAGGAAATGGTATAGCCTTGGGTGAGTGATTCAGGAGTCTAGGACCGATATGGAACTAGTTGAGATTATGAACTAGCTGGTGTCAGATCAGTTTCGGTTGGGTTCACTATTAAGAGGGTAGCTCCGGGTGTGAGGTCCTAGTTTGCCTCATTTTCTCTCAGTTTGTGATCTAATGTTATGACCCATGTTATTTATTTATTTTATTCACATTTTTAATAACTTATTTCTTTGGATGTATTAGAGATGCAATGGTTTTGGGGACCTAGTCTCTAGACCTTTGGTTATGGTTCATTTTGGAGAGCCGAACATAGGATCTTGGATGTTCCTTGGTTTTGAGGTCCTTTGGGTGTTTCTTGGAGCATGATTATTTTTTAGAGACTATATATTTATGGATGTCTATGGTTAGTGGAATCCTATGGTATCTTTGGCTTTTCAATCAACCGTGTTTACCTTTGTGATGCTCTTGTTGTAGGAGGGGTTGTTTAATGATCCACTGTTTATATCAATTCTAAATGGAGGGGATACCTCTGTTCAGTTTCTCTTATCTTAAAGATTCTTATTATATGCTTGTAGTTAATTCCTATTTAATATTGTAATCATTATTTTAGGATAGAAGCTAGAAAACATTTAAAACTAATACACAATGGTCGGTATTCCCATAGGATAGGAAGTCCGAGCAGAACTGCCAAATCCTCAAGAGTGATGGTTAGCTTTCACTCAGGCAAGTGGAATGTGTGTCTCCTCAATCTCTTGGTGAGGGAAACAAGAATGTGAGGATAAAGGAATGTAAAAACATATACAACAACGCCATAGAAGCTATCGCGACGTAGGTATGGTTAATGGCGGCTGGAGGTAGAATGTGATGATAATGGTGGGCTCAATGCACCCTAATCCATTGAAACTCACGACCTACTAGCACATCGCGTGAAACATGTCTATACTGCTCTGTGAGTAAAGTAGTATCCTCCATCTCTATCTATAAAACTGAAATATATCTTATGTAATTGTAAAATATAAATATAACATTATGGTCAAAATAATGTTATGAATGGTAGAATGTAAGATATAACATGTCCATTCACATTATTTTATGAATTTTTTCTTGTTTAAAGAAAATAACATGTCTTTATGTTTCTCAAAGCATATTTCTAAAGTGGGTTTAGATATGGTTTTGCATTGGAAAGAGTGTTTTATTTAATCGGGCATGTTTGATTTACAAAATAACTTGTGTTATGACTTGATTGACATGTGCACTTGCTTGTGATGTGTTGGCATGACGTAACATGAGGGTTAACCAGGGTGTGAGTGAGATATTTGTTCGAGTGACCGTGTGAGCCTTGAAGGGAGGACCGTGTGAGCCTCCATTGTTTTCTAAAGGTTTGAGAGAGCATTTGGGTAGAAAGACCGTGTGAGATTCCATGTTGGTTGCTGAGAGACCATGTGAGCTCTTGGAGTTGGGCCCGTAGGGAGACCACAAGAGCTTCTTTTGCTTAGCTATCTAGCATACTTATTTACTCACTCATGATAGGCCTAATGGTTAAATCCCCTAAGTGCACATTAGTCACACCAGATTAGTTTATATTCTTTATACATTTGATTAGTTCCATTTGATGTGATGATTGGTATTATTCCCATTTGTTCATTTTTCATTTATATATTTACATGATGTTGAATGTTATGCTCACCTTTATTATTCCATTTAATTATATTTGAGCATGTTTTGAGCATGTTGTGACTTCTGGCCTCGTTTTTTTTACTTGATCCATGTTTGGGAATTGTTTTGGAAAACCATGTTTGTTTTATATAATAAAACCAAAGGGATTTTAAAGGTTTATTTGAAGTTAGTTTGTTTTCAAGTGGTTTTGAAATTGTTTTCAAACTAGTTTATTGGTTTTCATGGATAGAAGCCTTAAATAGATTCATGGTGGTATCCTACTGGGCTTCATGCTTCACAGCCTACTTAGGCCCTTCTTGAGAATTTGCAGATTTTATTTTCCTGATCTCCCTTTTTGAAGGCGACTGGTTTTTCCTCTCTTCTTATTGGAATAAAGTCATGTTTTAAAGGGGTTTTACTTTAAAACATATTTGTGCACACATTGGTTATATCAGTTGGATATGGATTGAGAATTTATTTCATGTCTATCACATATACCAATAGGTTAGATCTCAAATGGTACGCTGTGTCATTTATGTATGATTTTTCACATGATGATATATTTCATGGTTATTTGCTCACATGCTTGCTTCATGGTGCATCCATGGATAATTTGATTATGATTTTATGTCATCTCACACATACTTTTCATATTCCTTGTAATGTGAATATGAAATGATTTTTATGAAAGCTAAGGGATGATTTACAAAATGGTTTTATCATGTGAAAAATCTTTGTAAAGGGAACAAAATTATGTAGAAGAATGTTTTATTTATTGAGATTATGTAACATTTAGGAATGTTTAGCTTATGTGTGATTTATTTAAATGATTGTATAATTTTTCAACCGATAATTATTTGATAGTAAAATTATTCAGAAATGTCATATAATTCAAAAAATTGAAGGAGTTTATATTAACATCTTGTAATTGATAAAATGATAAAGGTCACATTGAAGGCAATACATCATTGTGGTTGAGAGTGTGAACTTGATCCCGCAATGTTTGGGTATCATTTCCTGTTATGTCATTCCTGATGATATATACTACATCTCAAGCATTTCCCTTGTGTTTGAGGCTAGTCCATCTCATTCCGCATCTTTTTGGACTTCAATCTCTCTCTTTGTTGCAACCTGTTGATGTCAGGTATCAATATCGGATGGTCTTCAGGCATTGGGAAATGTCGAAACTCCCTAATAGGCATCCATGGTGCTGCATAGCAGTTAAAAATGGTGTTTAGCCAGTACCTTGGATCAATATATTCTTCCCATGATATGTTAATAGAGACACATGCTATAATGGTGTGTGCACATGAAAACGAAAATGCCTGGAAGTTTGCACATTGACAGTGCCTCGCTTCTAGTAACAACTCCAGGACCCGACCGCTTCTACTTGTGATGGGATCTGAACACTCTTACACTTAAAATCAAGAGTTTTCTCGGTAGAAAAGGAGCACTCAATATGTAGAAGCTTCTTCAATTTCTTTTTAATCTATCATTGAAAGTGTCATCTGTACCTTAGCCCCTGATAAATCCCATCCACAAACTGTTTTTCTCTTTCAACGATGTACTTGACACAATGATAAAATGTCTCATAAACTAGGCCAATTATAAGTAACTTGTGAATCCCCTTGAAGATTCCATTAATGCACTCCACAGTGTTTGTGGTCATGTGTCCATACCCCCCGTAATATGTCAATGTTCATTTTTCTTTTGAAATCCACATCATATAATCATACACTCCCTGGTTAGCCCTACATATTTTTTCTAATCGTTGTTTAAACCTTCATTGATCCAGATCATATGCTACACGAAAGTGATCACATTTCACATAAATTAATTTTATCATTAATTTGAAATAGTAAAAAAAAAAAGAAATAGATTGTATACCAAGCCTTGTGATTGCTTTTTTCATAGGTTCATTATGGAATGTTTTTCTCATGTTGCTAGAAATGTGTCTGATGCAGTACCGATGACGTGCATTTGGGGGTCTCCATGTAATAGGATTTGCATTCATTACATCATTGATTTCCTGATGACAATCAAATATCAAACAGACACCCCGAATACAGGTGAAATGGTTTCTGATACATGCTAAAAACCAACTCCACGATTCATAATTTTACTCATCTAAAATAGAAAATGCAAGCAACAAAGTTGAACAATTTCCATATTGGGTTACCATAATCAACAATAGGTCCATTTATTTTCCATATAGAAACATCTCATCAATTTTTAGGAAGTGTTTGCAGAAACAAAATGCAAAAATACACGAAAAGAATACCCAGAACAACTGATGAAATTTTACAGGAGATGGATCAATTTGGTTATCTTGAGACACATGTTTGTTCATATCGAGATGGAAGACAACTTGGTCATTGTGTCTCAGTATGACTAGAAATTACGACAACACCTGATATGAGTCATCCCAATCACTGTAGACCCTGATAACTGCCTTCCATTTCACCATCCATGCCTTTTTATAGGAAATATTATAATCAAAATTTTTTTGTAACCTCTCCCACACAAGGGTTACATGCACATCTTGGTAGGTCTTGATCATCTCAACGATAATAGATGACACAATTTAGCATCCAATACTGTATGATCTTGTGTCAGGTTTGGATGAACGTAAGTACGAGCTGCCTCAATCTTAGAAATTCTCCAACCTCCAAATGCAATGTCAGGAATCACCCTAAAGTGGAATCTAAAATGACCATCATATTTGTCACATTGTAAGATGTATTTTGTATGGCTTGATTAATGAACTAAATATCTACAATGTCTCTCAATATTAAATCTTTTCAGTATGTTTTTCACTGCATATTTACTTAGAAAATATCTTCCAACGTATAAAATTTTGTCCATATCACTAAATCTATCCTCTATAACTCTAGGAAACTCAATTATAGGTGTGATAATATTTCAGTCGAATTAAGGAAAATATGTCACTACTTTAGACCAAGATGAAAAGAGTGGTGGATGATTTATTGTGTGTCGAGGCTACTGTATAACTACAGTATTTATACAAACTTCCTACCTAACTTCTATAGTTTTCTCCTCATCAGCAATGTTTTATCCGTATTTTCCATCATTATAATCTTCCTCATTTTCAAAATTATGTTGTTGTATATCCAGGAGATCAATTAGGTTGTCTTCTTCTGCATGATAGGGAATAACATCATTTTCTTTGGATGGACCTTCTTCAATCACACTTGTATACCTATGTTTTCATACAATTGGACGTTGTTGTTGTACACTAGAAACCTCAATTTATAAATCCATCATGGAACCATATAACCATTAGGAAAATGAAGTTTTTTCTTGGATACAGTCCTCATTAGCATACAATGGACAAGATAGATGAAATAACATAGCCGAGAATTACAAATTTCTATAGCTAATAGACTGGATATTTTGATAAGGTTCTAGATTTAAAAGACTATGAATTCTTTCCTAAAGTTCTCTTAGGGTCACACAATTAGATGTATTAACCATTATTTCTGGTTTTGTACTATAAGAAACTTCTTTCTCGGTTTAAATAACCGCCTCATAGTAGTAGAAACTAGAAAACATGATTATATATGTGAAAAATGTTTTTTTGATCAAGATTTTGATAGTGTAAATAATATTGACAATGAGGAATAATAATGTATCATTAACCACACAATCTTTACTTTAGTGAAATTGTAGAACATCTTTTTATATCCTAAAAGATGAAACTAATGTTTCATAGAATAATTTTTAATCTTCTTAAAGTTATTTTTAGTGGTTTATAAAGAGAATGTGAATCATCAAAATAATATCTCCTAGGAGTGTCAAACCAAGTATGAAACTAGGCCCCTTGTCGTGCACTGGGTGATGATCGAGTCCAACTCAATCACCCTTTTCGAGGTTGTTACCCCTAGGTACCTCTGTGCCAGATCTACATCCACTTATAGTATCCAGGCAAGGATTTCACTACTTAGATAACCACATAATCTTCACTTTAACTAAATTTTATAACGTCTTATTATATCCTAAAATATGACACTATTGTTATGTAGTACAATTTTTAATCTTCTTAAAGATATGTTCAGTAGTGTATAAAGAGAATGTGAATCATCTAAAGCATATACTCTGGGAGGGTCAAATCAGGTGTACAACAAGGTCCATTGTCATGCACTAGGAGATAATCAAGTCTAGATCAATAACCCATTTTGGGTTTGTTACCACTAGGTACCTCTATGTCAGAGCCACACCCACTTATAGTATCCAGACATAGATTTCATTACTTAGATAACCACATAATATTTATTTTACTGAAATTTTATAATGTCTTCATATATTCTAAAATATGACACTATTGTTTCAAAGTATAATTTTTAATTTTCTTAAAGGTATGTTCAGTGGTTTATAAAGAGAATGTGAACAATCTAAAACATATCTATCGAGAGTATCATACGAGGTGTGCAATAAGATACAAATCATCTAAATCGTGGGAGTAACAAATCATGTGTGCAGTTAAGCCTCTTTATCGTGTAGTTAGCCATATTTGATACTATATTAATTCTATGTTAAACCGAAGTTAATCAATAACTAATCATTATTTAATAATAAGTTAATCCTTAATTAATCATTACTAAGTTAGTATTTAAGCATTTATTAATGAATAATTCTTGAGTAGTTGGTTTAAAGTTAATTAATAGTTAACCATTAACTAATCACTATTTAATAATTACTTCATAATTAATTATTTCTAAGATAGTCATTCCTTAATCATTGAATAATAATTCCCTAACCAATGATTAATAATTAGTTAATCATTCTTTAATCTTTCGTTAATCATTATTTAATCATTACTTCATCATTAATTAATCCCACATTAATCATTCATTAATAATTGATTAATCATTATTTAATCACTTGAAAATCATTATTTTACCATTTATTAATCATTTACCAATCCTTAGCTAATCATTACACAATCATTAGTTAAGAATTTAGTTAATCCTAAATTAATTACTCATTAACCATTCATTAATCACTCTTTGATCATTACTTAATTAATAGATATTAATTAGTTACTTTATAGTTAATTATTAGTTAATTAATAGTTAATCATTAAGTAATTATTAGATAATAATTCTTTAATCATTACTTAACCATTTTTTATTCATTAGTTAATTATTATCCAATCATTAGTTAAGAATTAGTTAATCCTACATTAATTATGTATTACTCATTATTTGATCTCTCATTAATAATTAATTAATTAATAGATATTAAGTATTTAATTTATAGTTAACTATAAGTTAATTAATAGTTAATCATTAAGTAATTATTAGTTAATCATTATTTTACCATTTCTTAATCATTCACTAATACCTATTTAATCATTACATAATCATTAGTTAAGCATTTGTTAATCCTAAATTAATTATGACTTAATCATTCATTAATCACTCATTAATCATTACTTTATTAATATATATTAATTAGTTACTTTATAGTTGATTAATAGTTAATCATTAAGTAATTATTAGTTAATCATTATTTTACAATTTTTTAATCATTCACTAATCCTTATTTAATCATTATCTAATCATTAGTCAAACATTAGTTAATCCTAAATTAATTATGCCTTAATCATTCATTAATCGCTCTTTAATCATTACTTAATTAATATATTCCAACTAGTTACTTTATAGTTAATTATTAGTTAATTAATAGTAACAATTAAGTAATTATTATTTAATCATTAGTTAATCATTTGTTATTCATTAGTTAATCACTATCCAATTATTAGTTAAATTTTGGTTAATCCTAAATTAATTACACCTTACTCATTCATGGATCTCTCGTTAATCATTACTTAATTAATAGTTAAGTACATTATAGTTAGTTATTTGTTACTTACTTTTCACCATTATTTAATTATTAGTTAATCATTATTTAATCATTAATCGATCCTAAGTTACTTCTAAGTTAATCCATGGTTATTCATTATTTAACCATTCTTTAATCCTAATTTATTCATTAGTTAATCAATACTTAATAATTACTTTATCATTAATTAATCATTAGTTAGTTAATAATTAATTATCACCAAACCATTATTTCACTAATATTTATTAATCATCTAGTTAATATCAATTCTTAATTATGTCAATAATATTTAAAAACTACTAATTTAAACTAAATAATAATCTTATTATAATAATAAATCCATTACTAAGCCTAATTATACATTCCTTACTCAAAAGTCATAAATAAATAATAATATTTTAATTACTAATATTAATAATTATTTCTAAAATAAATCTAACTAACTAAACAACTAAGTAAATAACATATTTAAAACTAACTAAAAAAAACTACAAAATAAATAAATAACTTTAAAATAAATAATAAAAAATACCTCTAAGAGATTATTCATAAAATTCACCACTCCTTTTAGGTCACCAAAAACTCCGTGCACAAAGGATCAAACATCAAACAACTTTTAGAGAGAGAGGGAGTGGATTTAGAGAGAGAGAGTGTAATTGAGTGAGGAGAAGGGGGAGGGGTGGGTGCCTATTTATAAGAATTGGGCTAAGAGGCAACATCAATGATGCTGCCTTTTACATGTCATCAATCTAGGCCAATGAGTGTCAAAGGAAACATTGTCCTTTCCACCTTTCAATATAACCGAAAGGCGGAATCAGCTGTCCTAGTTTTATTTTTTTAACCAAGAATTATTTAAATAACTATTTCTTTCAAAAAACATATAAAAAATCTTTGATGATATGTTTCTTTGAATTAATTCATTTTGTTTTGATTTGATGGTTTCAACTCATTATTATTTATTAATTAGTCAAATTACCACTAGAAGTCTACAAATATATAAAATTTAATATTTATATATTATAAATAAGATGTGAAACAATCATGAATATGGTGATAATTAAAGAATTGATAATGTTTTTGTAGGTGTATAAAGCCTACATTTAATGAAACATGTGGGATGATTGAATAATGGAAGAAGAAAATTGAAACTAAAGAAAAAAGGGTTTCCTTGACTTTAAGTTCTTTCCTTTGCTAATGATTTAAAATTTTGAAGGCTTTATGTTTTATGACACCAGTAAATTGGTTCTCAAAGTATTATGAGGGAATTGAATAGAGCTTGATCAAAGTAAAGTGTTAAGGGAGTGATTGAGTGTTTATACTTTATGGGAGAAGTATTTTTGAGTTAAAGTAACAAAATGTTTTTTTCAAAAATAAACATGAAATATTGATCTTATTTGATATTATGAATCATATTTGAGTAAAATTACATTTTTTTATAACTTCTAACAATTCCACAACTGAATTTATTGGTTTATATAAAAAAAATGAAAAAATGAAAAATTATTATTTTAGGATATACTTACACTTTGAAAATTAGTTTTTAGGTTTTAACATTAGGGTTTTAAATGAACTATTTATCTTATTAAATATATTTTGGGTTTATTTGACTATTTTAAGATTTATTAATTCATTTTTACATCAATATTAAATCATAAAACCTCAAAATTTTCAAAAATTGTATTTTTACTATTCTCTTGAAAATTTTAGTTTTTTACAAAAATATTAAAAAATCACTATTAATTTCTATATACAGATTTCAAAAATGAAATTTATTTTATCAAAATAATTTTTTTACCTAATTAATTTTAATATTTAATCTTAAAATTAATGTTTTATAAAATATGTTAAAACACACTATTAAAAATACATGTATGCTTTCTATTAAGTTTTTAAATTTGAATATTTATTTTATAGAATTATGAAATTTATATTTGATTATTTTATTATTAGTAAATTTTATTTACAAGTAATTTGAATATTATAATTATTAATTTAATATTCTAACATTTAAGTTACTATTCACAATGGTTAAGAAACTATTACTAACAGTCAAGTTACTATTTTATCAATCATATTGGTTTTATACTTCATATAAAAATATCATATTTCCTTGATTAATTGTTGACTTAGTTTTATCTTGATAAGGACCTACACACTTTTATGAGTATCCATCTTAATATTTGCAGTGTCTTAGTAATACAGAGTTAAATTTTGTTTTCGAGATTCAGATGGTTGGTTATGAGTGGGTGCTTGATCACCACCCTTTGTTACGATTCATGAGTTTCTATGGGAAGTGGGATTGGAATTTTAAATTTAGAATTTTGTTGGATTTTAAATTGATTAAGTTTTGATCCTCATTAGAATAGTTTGGTTTACCTTGGGGGAGTGATTGGATTTTGATATGAAAACAGAGAATGGATCAGTGGCATGAGGTTTGTTTATACGTCCTAATAAATCAGGGAAGTAACCAAATGCCTAATATTATGAACATTATAGGGTCTATTGTATCACTGGACCATGTCCCATCAAACCATGTGGCTGAGTGAGGCATGGTTCTATATCCCATTTTAGTTATTGTTTATACTACCCTTGAGAGATTCCTAATGGTGAGAAACAATTCAAGGCGAGTCTTGTGAATGTGTTGATGATGTGGATTTGGTTTTTACGGACTTGTGGTGTGCCTAGTTTTTGGTTTGATTTTTGTGTGAAAGGGATTTGTATGAAAAATAAGGATTTTATAGAAAATGATTTTTATTTGAAAGGAATCTTTCAGGCTCGGTTATATAATGGGTTCAGTTTAATGGAATAATTTTGGTTTGGGGGTTAATCCTTTGAATTTTTTATAAAATTAAATTGGTTTTCTGGAAAAGTTTGGTCATTTTTGTTTAAAATCGATTGATTTTTTTTCATAAAACATTTTGGTTTTAAAACCCACTATTTTTTTAATTTTAAAGTAATTTGGAACCCATGGTGTGGTTTTGAAAAAGTAATTATTTTCATTTAATGACAATGAAGTGGTAAATGTTATTGAAATGTTCTAATGAACAATATTTGAGGAGCTTAAGTGGAATTTAGATTCAAGTGAAATTATTTTTGAATCCCCTTAGGTAATTGGGGGTTTTAAGAGTGATAATACATTTTCCAAGTGGTTGGGTGATTTTAAAATCTGGTGTGTTTTTGGAAAATGGGTTTTTATTCTTTCAAGAATGTGGTGGTTTTTAAAGAAATGATATTTTTGGCATGTGAATTTCCTTACTTTATGGGTGTTTTTATATTTTTTAACTCATAGGTTGGGACCATTTTATTTGATTTATATAACATGGCTAGGTTGAGTCCATGTTCCATTACATAAATGACATGCCTCTAAGAAAAGTTTTGGAAAAGGTTGAGTGTTTTCCATCTGCTTGATCTCTTGGGATGATGGTTTTCTTGTGGATTTGTGCTTGATGATTTTAGAGCCTGGTATCCTTGAGGTGTCTTTTATCTTGGTTTCTATTTTGTGATAAATTTTGGGTCATGGATCAACATTTTTTCCTATGGTATTTTGTTTGAATGTTGATTACTTCGATGTGTTCAGGCCTCTTGATCTTTGCATCTTGTGAGACAAATTTTTATAATGCTGGACCTATGGTGTGGGACTTGAATGAGTTTATATTCATTATTAGTAAATGGTATAGCCTTGGGTGAGTGATTCAGGAGTCTAGGACCGATATGGAACTAGTTGAGATTATGAACTAACTGGTGTCAGATCAGTTTTGGTTGGGTTCACTATTAAGAGGGTAGCTCCGGGTGTGAGGTCCTAGTTTGCCTCATTTTATCTCAGTTTGTGATATAATGTTATAAAACATGTTATTTATTTATTTTATTCACATTTTTAATAACTTATTTCTTTCGATGTATTAGAGATGCAATGGTTTTGGGGACCTAGTCTCTAGACCTTTGGTTATGGTTCATTTTGGAGAGCCGAACTTAGGATCTTGGATGTTCCTTGGTTTTGAGGTCCTTTGGGTGTTTCTTAGAGCATGATTGTTTTTAGAGACTATATATTTATGGATGTCTATGGTTTGTGGAATCCTATGGTATATTTGGGTTTTCAATCAACCGTGTTTACCTTTGTGATGCTCTTGTTGTAGGAGGGGTTGTTTAATGATCCACTGTTTATATCAATTCTAAATGGAGGGGATACCTCTGTTCAGTTTCTCTTATCTTAAAGATTCTTATTATATGCTTTTAGTTAATTCATATTTAATATTGTAATCATTATTTTAGTATAGAAGCTAGAAAACATTTAAAACTAATACACAATTGTCGGTATTCCCATAGGGTAGGAAGTCCGAGCAGAACTGCCAAATCCTCAAGAGTGATGGTTAGATTTCACTCAGGCAAGTGGAATGTGTGTCTCCTCCATCTCTTGGTGAGGGAAACAAGAATGTGATGATCAAGGAATGTAAAAACATATACAACAATGCCATAGAAGATAGCACGATGTAGGTATGGTTAATGGCGGCTGGAGGTAGAATGTGATGATAATGGTGGGCTCAATGCACCCTAATCCATCGAAACTCACGACCTGCTAGCACATCGCGTGAAACATGTCTATACTACTCTGTGAGTAAAGTAGTATCCTCCATCTCTATCTATAAAACTGAAATATATCTTATGTAATTGTAAAATATAAATATAACATTATGGTCAACATAATGTTTTGAATGGTAGAATGTAAGATATAACATGTCTATTCCCATTATTTTATGAAATTTTTATTGTTTAAAGAAAATAACATGTCTTTATGTTTCTTAAAGCATATTTCTAAAGTGGGTTTAGATATGGTTTTTCATTGGAAAGAGTGGTTTGTTTAATTGGGCATGTTTGATTTACGAAATAACTTGTGTTATGACTTGATTGACATGTGTACTTGCTTGTGATGTGTTGGCATGAAGTAACACCTGGGTTAACCAAGGTGTGAGTGAGATATTTGTTCGAGTGACCGTGTGAGCCTCGAAGGGAGGACCATGTGAGACTCCATTGTTTTCTAAAGGTTCAAGAGAGCATTTGGGTAGAAATACCGTGTGGGATTCCATGTTGGTTTCTGAGAGACCATGTGAGCACTTGGAGTTGGGCCCGTAGGGAGACCTCAAGAGCTTCTTTTGCTTAGCTATCTAGTATACTTGTTTACTCACTCATGATAGGCCTAATGGTTAAATCCCCTAAGTGCACATTAGTCACACCAGATTAGTTTATATTATTTATACATTTGATTAGTTCCATTTGATGTGATGATTGGTATTATTCCCATTTGTTCATTTTTCATTTATATGGTTACATGATGTTTAATGTTATACTCACCTTTATTATTCCATTTAGTTATATTTGATCATGTTTTGAGCATGTTGTGCCTTTTGGCCTCGTTTTTTTACTTGATCCATGTTTGGGAATTGTTTTGGAAAACAATGTTTTCTTTATAAAAGAAAACCAACGGGATTTTAAAGGTTTATTTGAAGTTGGTTTGTTTTCAATTGGTTTTGAAATTGTTTTAAAAATAGTTTATTGGTTTTCATGGATAGAAGACTTAAATATATTCATGGTGGTATCCTACTGGGCTTCATGCTTCATAGCCTACTTAGTCCCTTCTTGGGAATTTGCAGATTTTATTTTCCTGATCTCCCTTTTTGAAGGCGACTGGTTTTTCCTCTCTTCTTATTGGAATAAAGTCATGTTTTAAAGGGGTTTTACTTTAAAACATATTTGTGCACACATTGGTTATATCAGTTGGATATGGATCGAGGATTTCTTTCATGTCTATCACATATACCAATAGGTTAGATCTTAAATGGTGCGCTATGTCATTTATGTATGATTTTTCACATGATGATATATTTCATGGTTATTTGATCACATGCTTGCTTCATGGTGCATCCATGGATAATTTGATTATGATTTTATGTCATCTCACACATAATTTTTATATTCCTTGTAATGTGAATATGAAATTCTTTTTATGAAAGCTAACAGATGATTTAAAAAACGGTTTTATCATGTGAAAAAGCTTTTTAAAGGGAACAAAATTATGTAGAAGAATGTTTTATTTATTGAGATGATGTAACATTTAGGAATTTTTAGCTTATGTGTGATTTATGTAAATGATTGTATAATTTTTCAACCAATAATTATTTGATAGTAAAACTATTCAGAAATGTTATATAATTCAAAAAATTGAAGGAGTTTATATTAACATCTTGTAATTGATAAAATGATAATGGTCACATTGAAGGCAATACATCATTGTGGTTGAGAGTGTGAACTTGATCCCGCAATGTTTGGGTATCATTTCCTGTTATGTCCTTCCTGATGATATATTCTGCATCTCAAACGTTTCCCTTGTTTTTGAGGCTAGTCCATCTCATTCCGCATCTTGCTGGACTTCAATCTCTCTCTTTGTTGCAACCTGTTGATGTTAGGTATCAATATCGGATGGTCTTCAGGCATTGGGAAATGTCCGAACTCCCTAATAGGCATCCATGGTGCTGCATAGCAGTTAACAATGGTGTTTAGCCAGTACATTGGATCAATATATGCTTCCCATGATATGTTAATAGAGACACATGCTATAATGGTGCGTGCGCATGAAAACCAAAATGCCTGGAAGTTTGCACATTGACAGTGCCTCGCTTATAGTAATAACACCTTGACCCGACCAATTCTACTTGTGATGGGGTTTGAACACTCTTACACTTAAAATCAAGAGTTTTCTCAGTATAAAAGGAGCACTCAATAAGTATAAGCTTCTTCAATTTCTTTTTAATCTGTCATTGAAAGTGTCATCTGTACCTTAGCCCCTGATAAATCCCATCCACAATCTGTTTTTCTCTTTCAACTATGTACTTGACACAATGATAAAATGTCTCATAAACTAGGCCAATTATAAGTAACTTGTGAATCCCCTTGAAGATTCCATTAATGCACTCCACAGTGTTTGTTGTCATGTGTCCATACCCCCCGTCATATGTCAATGTTCATTTTTCTTTTAAAATCCACATCATATAATCATACACTCCCTGGTTATCCCTACATATTTTTTCTAATTGTTTTTAAACCTTCATTGATCCAGATCACATGCCACACAAAAGTGATCACATTTCACATAAATTAATTTTATCATTACGTTGAAATAGTAAAAAAAAATAAGAAATAGATTGTATACCAAGCCTTGTGATTTATTTTTTCATAGGTTCATTATGGAATGTTTTTCTCATGTTTCTAGAAATGTGTCTGATGCAGTACCGATGACGTGCATTTGGGGGTCTCCATGTAATAGGATTTTCATTCATTACATCATTGATTTCCTGATGACAATCAGATATCAAACAGACACCCCGAATACTGGTGAAATGGTTTCTGATACATGCTAAAAACCAACTCCACGATTCATAATTTTACTTATAAAAACTAGAAAATGCAAGCAACAAAGTTGAACAATTTCCATATTGGGTTAACATAATCAACAATAGGTCCATTTATTTTCCATATAGAAACATCTCATCAATTTTTAAGAAGTGTTTGCAGAAACAAAATGCAAAAATACACGGAAGGAATACCCAGAACAACTAATGAAATTTTACATGAGATGGATCAATTTGGTTATCTTGACACACATGTTTGTTCATATCGAGATGGAAGACAACTTGGTCATTGTGTCTCAGTATGACTAGAAATTGTGACAACACCTGATACGAGTCATCCCAATCACTGTAGACCCTGATAACTGCCTTCCATTTCACCATCCATGCCTTATTATAGGAAATATTATAATCAAAATTTTGTTGTAACCTCTCCCACACAAGGGCTACATGCACATCTTGGTAGGTCTCGATCATCTCAACGATAATAGATGACACAATTTAGAATCCAATACTGTATGATCTTGTGTTAGTTTTGGATGAACGTAAGTATGAGCTGCCTCAATCTTAGAAATTCTCCAACCTCCAAATGCAATGTCAGGAATCACCCTAAAGTGGAATCTAAAATTATCATCGTATTTGTCACATCGTAAGATGTATTTTGTATGGATTGATTTATGAACTAAATATCTACAATTTATCTCAATATTAAATCTTTTCAGTATGTTTTTCACTGCATATTTACTTAGAAAATCTCTTCCAACGTATAAAATTTTGTCCATATCAGTAAATCTATCCTCTATAACTCTAGGAAACTCAATTGGAGGTGTGATAATATTTCAGTCAAATTCAGGAAAATATGTCACTACTTTAGACCAAGATGCAAAGAGTGGTGGGCGATTTATTGTGTGTCGAGGCTTCTGTATAACTACAATATTTCTACAAACTTCCTCCCCAACTTCTGTAGTTTGCTTCTCATCAGCAATGTTTTATCTGTATTTTCCATCATTATAAACTTCCTCATTTTCAAAATTATGTTGTTGTATATCCAGGAGATCAATTAGGTTGTCTTATTCTGCATGATAGGGAATAACATCATTTTCTTTGGATGGACCTTCTTCAATCACACTTGTATGTCTATGTTTTCATACAATTGGACGTTGTTGCTGTACACTAGAAACCTCGATATATAAATCCATCATGGAACCATATAAGCATTGGGAAAATGAAGTTTTTTCTTGGATCCAGTCCTCATTAGCATACAATGGGCAAGCTAGATGAAATAACATAGCTGAGAATTACAAATGTCTATAGCTAATACACTGGATATTTTGATCAGGTTCTATATTTAAAAGACTATGAATTCTTTCCTAAAGTTCTCTTAGGGTCACACAATTAGATGTATTAACCATTATTTCTGGTTTTGTGCTATAATAAACTTCTTTCTCGGTTTGAATAACCGCCTCATAGTAGTGGAAACTAGAAAACATGATTATATATGTGAAAAATGTTTTTTGATCAAGATTTTGATAGTGTAAATAATATTGACAATGAGGAATAATAATGTATCATTAACCACAAAATCTTTACTTTAATGAAATTTTAGAACATCTTTTTATATCCTAAAATATGACACAAATGTTTCATAGAATACTTTTTAATCTTCTTAAAGGTATGTTCAGTGGTTTATTGAGAGAATGTGAATCATCAAAAGAATATCTCCTAGGAGTGTCAAACCAGGTATGAAACTAGGCCCCTTGTCGTCCACCGGGTGATGATCGAGTCCAAATCAATCACCCTTTTCGAGGTTGTTACTCTTAGGTACCTCTGTGCCAGATCTACATCCACTTATAGTATCCAGGCAGGGATTTCACTACTTAGATAACCACATAATATTCACTTTAACTAAATTTTATAACATCTTATTATATCCTAAAATATGACACTATTGTTACGTAGTACAATTTTTAATATTCCTAAAGGTATGTTTGGTAGTGTATAAAGAGAATGCGAATAATCTAAATCATATACCCTGGTAGGGTCAAATCAGGTGTACAACAAGGTCCATTGTCATGCACTAGGAGATAATCAAGTCCAGATCAATCACCCATTTTGGGTTTGTTACCACTAGGTACCTCTATGTCAGAGCCACACCCACTTGTAGTATCCAGACATAGATTTCATTACTTAGATAACCACATAATCTTTATTTTACAGAAATTTTAGAATGTCTTCATATATCCTAAAATATGACACTATTGTTTCAAAGTATATTTTTTAATTTTCTTGAAGGTATGTTTAGTGGTTTATAAAGAGAATGTGAAAAATCTAAAACATATCTATCGAGAGTATCATACAGGGTGTGCAATAAGATATGAATCATCTAAATCATGGGAGTAATAAATCATGTGTGCAGTTAAGCCTCTTTATCGTGTAGTTGGCCATCTTTGATCCTATATTAATTCTATGTTAAACCGAAGTTAATCAATAACTAATCATTATTTAATAATAAGTTAATCCTTAATTAATCATTACTAAGTTAGTATTTAAGCATTTATTAATTAATAATTCTTGAGTATTTGGTTTAAAGTTAATTAATAATTAACCATTAAATAATCACTATTTAATAATTACTTCATAATTAATTATTTATAAGATAGTCATTCCTTAATCATTGAATAATAATTCCCTAACCAATTATTAATAATTAGTTAATCATTATTTAATCTTTCTTTAATCATTATTTAATCATTACTTCATCATTAATTAATCCCACATTAATCATTCATTAATAATTGATTAATCATTCTTTAATCACTTGAAAATAATTATTTTACCATTTGTTAATCATTTACCAATCCTTAGTTAATCATTACACAATCATTAGTTAGGAATTTATTTAATCCTAAATTAATTACGCATTAATCATTCATTAATCACTCATTAATCACTACTTAATTAATAGATATTAATTAGTTACTTTATAGTTAATTATTAGTTAATTAATAGTTAATCATTAAGTAATTATTAGATAATAATTCTTTAATCATTACTTAACCATTTTTTATTCATTAGTTAATTATTAGCCAATCATTAGTTAAGCATTAGTTAATCCTGCATTAATTATGTATTACTCATTATTTGATCTCTCATTAATCATTAATTAATTAATAGATATTAAGTATTTAATTTATAGTTAATTATTAGTTAATTAATAGTTAATCATTAAGTAATTATTAGTTAATCATTATTTTACCATTTCTTAATCATTCACTAATACTTATTTAATCATTACATAATCATTAGTTAAGCATTAGTTAATCCTAAATTAATTATGAATTAATCATTCATTAATCACTCATTAATCATTAATTTATTAATATATATTAATTAGTTACTTTATAGTTGATTAATAGTTAATCATTAAGTAATTATTAGTTAATCATTATTTTACCATTTTTTAATCATTCACTAATCCTTATTTAATCATTATCTAATCATTAGTCAAACATTAGTTAATCCTAAATTAATTATGCCTTAATCATTCATTAATCACTCTTTAATCATTACTTAATTAATATATTCCAAGTAGTTACTTTATAGTTAATTATTAGTTAATTAATAGTAACAATTAAGTAATTATTATTTAATCATTAGTTAATCATTTGTTATTCATTAGTTAATTATTATCCAATTATTAAATAAATATTGGTTAATCCTAAATTAATTACACCTTACTCATTCATTGATCTATCATTAATCATTACTTAATTAATAGTTAAGTACATTATAGTTAGTTATTTGTTACTTACTTTTCACCATTATTTAATTATTAGTTAATCATTATTTAATCATTACTAGATCCTAAGTTACTTCTAAGTTTATCCTTGGTTATTCATTATCTAATCATTCTTTAATCCTAAGTTATTCATTAGTTAATCAATACTTAATAATTAATTTATCATTAATTAATCATTAGTTAGTTAATAATTAATTATCACTGAATTGATCAATTCCATAAAGTCCTTGGATACTCAAATGAAATCCATGGAAGGGCGATGTGGACCTATGTATCCTGAGAAAAATTCATACCCCAAATGGGTGGATGAAACTTTCCCCCCAACCAATTTTAGAAATTAAATATTCTCCACCTTTAATGGAGTATGATACCCCGAACAACATCTCACACAATTAGTTTCCTAATGAGGTCCGATGATGGGCCCTCAAGATCTATAGGAGGAAACCAAGCTAAGGTGTTTTGTACAGAATCTGATAGGGCCAACATTTTTTTGGTACGGAAGCTTTACAGTAGGATCCATTGTAGTATGTGAAGACATTTTTCATTAAGTCCTTTACTAGTTCATATCCACATTGAAGAAAATGAAAATTTTCAACCTAACAAAATACAATAAATGTTAAAATTATAGGGTTTCTAACTTCATTTCCATATGGAAAGGTTTAACCTACTCACTTAGCATCAATCTCTCGCAAGAGAAACTAATGGAACTCTATTATGAAAATATCCAAGATTAGTTAAAGAAACCTATTATCTTAATGAAATATCCATGTATATTCTATGAGTTTGTAGAAATGGGACAATTTTTAGAAGACTTCATTCAGCGAACCCGAGCTAAGTATCGACTCATTTCCTCAATATAGGGAAAAGGCTCTATAAGGCAGTGATTTCTACTATTACCCTCAGGATATTATCATCTCCCATTCAATCACCTAGGCTGGTCTTGAACCTCCCAGAACCTCCTATCAAGCAATAATAACCCAAAAAAATTCCCCCAGACAGATGATAAAAGAGATCGGGGTTACTCGAGATTTGAGGAATAGATGAATAAAGTATAATCCTTCCAAAATGAGAAAGTCACCAGTTATTTTCTTACAGCCATGTAAAATAACCCAGTCAAGATACCATTGACCAAGAATCCCAATAAGGCTGACCTCACCAACTGTCCCAACTAATACCCTTTTTATAGAATGTTGGTTCACAACATTCAGGATTGCTTCATCTCTAAAGACTTCCTCTAAAGAATGGTCAATTCCAGACATGTGATGTTGGAAAAATCCTCAATATAGGTGACCTGCATAACTATTTCCTAGCAAGAAGAATAGGTTTATTAGAAAAAAGTTCCATCCAGGTGTGGGTAGAAGTTCAATAATTGGATGACTCGAAAAAAAGTTGACCGAGCTCATGCCACCTTGAGAGCACAACTTTGAAATCCCATAATGGTTCCATATCATAGGAAGGTGACATAAAATAAAACTCCTAGAGGTGGAAGCAACTATCAAAAATAGGAAGATATATAATAGGAAGATTCATATTCATCTCTAATGAAATCTCTGAATCTTGAATATATCTTCCTTAAAACATCCGAAGCATGGGCACTACCCCACCAAATAGAACCCCCATTAGAATAAGTGCTTATATTTTGTTATTTTAACACAATACACTTGGAATAACACTTCTATGATGATGAATATGACTCAGAGTATGATTTACCCATACCTGACCGGGGAGTCTAAGGCCAAAGGTGCAGGAATCGAGGATATAGAGGACAACACAAGCATTTTTGGACCCAAAATTTTGGTCACATCCTCAAAGAGGACATATATGAAGATGATACTCATGGTAAAGTTCTCCATAAATCCTAAAAAAGACATAGAGGTAACCTATAGTCCTCTAATGGTCATCTGTGCCCAGTCATCTTAAAATACCGACTGGCAGGGGTGCAATTTTTTGATCATCCTAGGCAACGGGAAAGGCCAACACAACCTATTTCACTGGAAGAAGATTCTCCCTAGACCTCTGCATAAGCACCAGGTCTATCTAACTCAAATTACCCATCTCATAATCCACATTATAAGGATAAAACCCACCTCAGGAAGCACCAAACTCTGGAAAAAAAGTATGACTTTATAAAGCAATTGGTGGTTGTCCCAACCAAGATCTAAATCCTGGATGTGATCTATATTTAAAAATAAATAAATGAGGAACTCATTGAATCCCTAAAAATCCCACAAGAGTTCAATATAGAATTCACTATAACCAAGGTTTATCAAGTGGAGACCACGTCATCAGAATTCCATGTCTCCATCTTGTTCATACAATAGGTCCAGGAAGAGTTAATCCAAGGACACATAATAACCCTATATGTTTCATGTATACTCGATAATGTTGAAATATGAATATATTTTATTGAAAATGGTTCCTAGATCAATCTAATCCTGATTTGGACCTATACTCGATAATGTTGAAATATGAATCTATTTGATTGAAAATGGTTCCTAGATCAATCTAATCCTGATTTGGACCTTCCAAAGTTTTGGATATAGTGAAGGTAATATATCTCTTACAAAGTCGACCATTTAAGGGTATGATAAGTGTGATAAAATAACTATCGAGAAGATCAATCTCAAAGCTCAGCTTGTGGAACTCACTTATAACATTGAGTTTACAAGACACCACATAAAATGTTCTACTTAGAAGGTCCTAGCTTCAAATCCATGTAGTGGTGCCTTCAACATTACATCAGTGTTTAAAATACCCCACTGATGTAAAGGTCGACATACTACATGGTGACAGTGCCCCCTTTGAGACTTGAGAAGCCACATATGTTGTGGTAGGTTTCTATAAAATGAAATGAAAATAACCAATGGTGGATGAAAATATATTTGTTTCAGTCCCTAATGGATTGGGGATCGACCCTATGAATCCCTAGAGTATACCCGGGAGTGACTATGTTCTACCCATAAATCTAGTTGATATAGTAGATCTAATCCCATATGTCTAAGCCCCTTATGTCCCCAATGATGGTGTAAGAGAAAATACACTCTGAAATCTATCTACAATGACTCTGGTAGTAGGGGATGATAATATCTCTACATACTAACTCTCTCATCCTGATAGTAATAGAGATTCACTCATATTTCTTACCTCATCTAAAGATGCCTCTACAGACTCAGAGGTGGAATAAGAAGAAGATGGCCTCAAGAATTCCCCTCCCGCATTTGAGGAAGGAATCTCCACCACCATTAATGAAATTAGTAAGGTAAATCTTGGAATGAAATAATACCCATGCCCTATATCGATTATTACCTCTAAGCATCTTGAGGAGAAATATATGTATATCACATTTCTAAAGAAACACTGATATCTTTTCACTGGTAATTATACAAAAATGCCGGTATTGGACCCTGATGTGGCAACACACCATATTGGATTACCCAATGACCATTAAGGTTTTAAGAAGGTATCCAAGAGGATGAACCCCTCCCATTCCACTAATTTAGAAGTGGAAGTTGACAATTTGATCAAACCCAATTTTGTTCGAGAAGCGAAACACCCAAGATGGCTCACCAACATTGTCCCTTTCAAGAAAAAGAATAGAGGGATTAGGTTATATAGCTATTTTTGATACCTTAATCGACATTAACCAAAGGAAAATTTCCCATTTCCAATCACATAACTCTTGATCGGTGAAACTTCTAGATTATAATCCCTTTCCTTTATAGATGAGTACTTAGTGTACAATCAGACAAAGATGACCCCTGAATATGAGGAAGCCACTACCTTTAGAGTACCTCAGGGGATCTTGTGCTATAATGTCATTCCCTTTGGTTTAAATAATGATGGTGATACTTATCAATGCTCCATTCAACATATCTTTATGCCATTATTGGGACGTGATTAGCCACTAAATGAGGCTAATATTCATTGTTAATATACATAATATTCATGTTATTTGTTATTCATAAACACCATTTTAGTGCATTTTACACTTTGAACATCATTTCATATTATGATTGTAATACCTTCTTAAAATGCACTATTATGTGGTACATTTTTGAACATCATTTAAAGTACCCAATGATTCATCTGATTTTAAGGAATTGAATTATACATATTTTAATTTGATATTTTTGGAAATTTATATACACCTAAATATGAACATGTTTGATTCAGGGATCAGTGGAGAATTCATGGAGGATGATGGAGATATTTGGAAATGGAAGGAAGCAATTCTGGAGAAGGCAGATTGGACATCATCCCACTGATGAGGCTGTGGGACCCAACTTAAAGGCCCAATTAATCCCCAATTTCGTGGGATTCTAGAAGACATGTATAGGAACAAATCACTCTTCAGGAGTTAATGCTGATTCTGCATCCATGGTGGTCATTTAGGCGGACCAAGTTAGAGATAAAATTCTGGGCCAGATTCTGCGGCCCAGAAAAACAGTCCACTAATTTGATCATATCTCAGAATCCACAACTCCAAATAGGCCCAAATTTTACAGTCGGTTATAAGACACCAGTAGATCCATTTTCGTCTTCTATGGCCCACCATGATTCTTACTTCTAGAAGGTCTTCCAGATGCGTCTGTTTGGTGGATGAAAACTGGCTGCCACCTCGGGTCAAACGTGGAAAAGTCCAAATTCCACAAGCTTTCCACCACCTATAGCCTACCAAAATTAATTAAGATGATTTGTACTGTTGGTGGCTCGACCCAAGGCTCCCAAAATGCCTATTTAAGTCAGTTGTGGTGAAGGAGTTTAGAATCTTGGATGCTTTGTTTAATTGTAATGTCATGCTGCATCTTTGTTGCCTCAATTTTGTCTTTCACATGTAAGTTGTTCAATTCACTTTAGTTTCTTAATAAAAGTTCTTCTTCTACTCTTATTCTGTTGTTATTAATATCACTTTTATACCGTTGGATCAAGGTGTGAATTTATTCACACCAACCCTTGTGAAATTATTCACACAACGGTGGAGTGATCATTTTATTTTTGTTGTTTTCTTTACTTCTCCATTTCCTCCCTTATGAGTCTACTTTCCGCTTCCATTGAAACCATGGGATCAATGGAGGGCTAACCCACTTATGGGTTGATCCAAGGGAGTATCAAGGGGATGGATTGGATGTTATTTATCACCTAATTAATGTATAATCACTTCTTTAATTGGGATTTTTATTTGATGATTTTTAAACTCCATCGTCCTTGTTGAATTTAAGGGCACACACTTCAAGTACTAATACGATCCTTTACCTTGAAGTGCTCAAAACTTTGATCCTTCAAGTGTATAGGTAATTAGTATTAGAGGGTGTAGGCATTAAACCAGTAAGTTATGATGTTGTTTTATCTCCTTAAATGAACCCATCTCAAATTTAAGAAATTGAAATCATTAAAAAGAAAATACGTCCAATCCACCCCGAGTGATAACCTAGGATCAACTCATTCTTTTAAATTGAATCCACTTAAATCTTTTAGATATCTTTAAAACCCATCCAAAATAAATCCAAGTTGGCCACTTAATAGCCAAAAATCCATCCCTTAGGTTGTGTATCTTAGGTATCTTCTTAGGTCTCTGTGGAATCGACAACCCAAGCTACACTACAAGGACCGTTCTACCCTTCTTCTCTTGGGTAAATTTGGGCGTGAACCAAATTTTGGCGTCGTTGCCGGGGACCAAGTAAGTACCTTAGATCCAAAAAAAAACATTCTTTCCTCACCTCCATTCTTCTACTCTCACCTAAGATCTCTTATCTTGTCCCTTTCTCGCTTTTTTTTGGCGCATGTCCGCCTACACCCGCGATTTCTCAAACAGACTAGTTAGGGTGGAAAGTCCTAGGATAGGGGAGTCAAGTGCACCTAAGGGATTGTTTAAATCAGATTCAAATATTCTTGAAACCCCAAAGTCAGAACTTGAAACAAGTCCAATGGAGGGTCATCCACAAAATCAAATTGTAAACCCTGGGGGGAATCAAATGGGAAACCAAAACCAAGAAGCTCCAAACTTAGGGAATGTAGTTGATCAAACCATGAACGACTACCTCACTCCAGCTTGGACCAATGCCCCCTCATGCATTAGACACAATTCCAAAGGAGACACCAACTACATATTCAAACCCCATGTCCTAAACCACCTTCCAACCTTTCATGGGATGGAGTCAGAAATGCCATACCTTCATGTCAAAGAGTTCAATGACATTGTTGAAACCATCTGTCCCCCACATCAACTAGAATCTGCTAAGATGAGGCTATTTACTTTTTCATTAAAGGATCAAGCTAAAAATTGGCTAAAAAACTTGAGACCTGCATCAATCCACTCTTGGGACCAACTGCAAAGAGAATTCTACAAAAAATACTTCCCTCATCACAAAACAATTGCACTTAAAAAGAGCATCCAAAATTTTTTTGAAAAAGAGGGAGAGTCATTTTATGAAACATGGGAGAGGTTCAAAGACACCCTAAACATGGTTCCACACCATGGGTTTTCCATACCTGAACAAGTGAGAATTTTCTATGAAGGGTTGGGTCCGGGGAACAAACAGTTCATTGACATGATGTGTAATGGAACCTTTAAAAACAAGGCCCCAAATGATGCTTACGAGTATCTCGAAAGTCTGGCTGAACAAAACCAAACTTGGGGAACTTCACCTTATTCTGAAAAGCCACAAAGAACCACTGGAATTCATACACTTAGAGAAGAGGAAAGCTTTAGGGCTAAACTCGCAGCACTCTCTAGGAAGGTTGAAGAGATAGACCTTAGGAAAGTCCATGAAATCCAAAATGTAGACCTTGTTTGTACAATTTGTGACAAACATGACCATAAAACAGACAACTGCCCAACCATTCCATCCATTAAGGATGTTCTTCTAGGAGGACCCCCAGCGGAAGTCAATGCCCTAAACTTTTAAAAGCCCCAATACCAAAACACCTTCAATCCTAGGTACAATGACCACCCAGGCTTCCGATGGAAGGATAACCAACAACATAGCCAACCACAAGGGCAAAATCCTTACCCTCACCAGAACTACCAAACCCATAACCAGTTCCAAACCCAACCTATCCAATACCAACAGCCACCGGTCCATTTTCAACAAACCATCCCACCTCCAAAATATCCCCCTGGGATAAACCAACCTACTCAAGCACCAACCCAAACTGTTCCACGAAGCCTACTAGAACAACTATGCAAACAAATGGAGAGGATGAACTCAGAAGTCTCTTCCCTAAAACAAGAACTTCAAACCATCAAAACAGGAAAAGCACCCATTCCTACTCAGGCAGTGCCATCCTCAACTTCAAGGGGAGAGTCAAGTTGTGCTCAAACAACTCATGAACAACTAAAGGCTGTGACTGCTTTAAGAAGTGGGAAATCAATTGAGAAACCTGAACAACTAATTCAGAACCCACCTGAAGATTCAAACTTGGATGAAAATTTAAATGAACCACAAGATCAAACTGAAGAAACTGATAACAATGTGAAAGAAACAACTCTTCAACAAACAACCCCACAACTTGCACCATTTCCTCAACGCATGAGGGGGAAAACCAAACCTGAACTGAGTGAAACGTTGGGGGAAATATTTTCACAAGTCAAGTTGAACATACCCCTTATCGATGCAATCCAAACCATACCTTCCTAATCAAAGTACCTTAAGGACTTGTGCACTTTTAAAAGAAAATTTTCACATAAAAACCAAGTCCTTTTGGCTGCTAATGTGAGTACCACCATTCAAGGTACAATTCCTCCTAAGTTGAAAGACCCAGGTTGCCCTTACATCAATGTTGAACTAGGAGAAAGCAAAGTTGTCAAAGCCTTGTGTGACCTAGGTGCTAGTGTCAATCTCATCCCATATGTTGTGTACTGTCAGTTAGGCCTAGAAGAACTCCAACCCACATATGTCACACTTCAACTTGCTGATCGTAGCATTAGGGTTCCAAAGGGGATTTTAAAGGATGTTCTGGTAAAGGTTGAAAACTTCATCTACCCTGCTGACTTCATTGTCCTTGACAACCATCCAAACTTAGGAAATAAGGAACAAACCCCAATCATCCTTGGCCGTCCTTTCCTTGCAACAATCAAATCTGTTATCCGAGTCCGAAATGGGAACATGACCATCACCTTTGGGAACATGAGTCTAGACTTGAACATCTATAATGCAAGCTCACAAATAGGGGATGACGAGGATATTCATGAAGTAAACATGATAGGAAGCATTGATAATGAATCCATGGAAAATTAAGGAATATTTGATGGATGTTTAAGTCAGGATGAGATTGATTTCCTTTGTTCATATGAAGGAAGTTTATCTCCTTGGATTGAATCATTTTCAAATTACTCTTATGATGAAGTATTAGGTCCAACAATCAGTGAAACCTTTCAAGAAACCACTTTCATAGAGACCCCTCTAAATTCCTTCCCTAAATCTGATCAAGCCAATCTAGTAGCTGAAACCTCTACATGTGAGGAATCAATCCTATCTGAACCTCTAAAAAAAGAAATTGATCTTGATCCAATGTCCCAATCTTCTGCTGAAATTTTGAACCAACCTGATCTTGAATTGAAGGAACTTCCTGCTGCACTAAAGTATGCCTTCCTAGGGGAAAATCAAACACATCCTATTGTCATTTCTTCTTCTCTTGAAGCCAATCATGAGAGGATGCTTCTAGATGTCCTTAGGAAGCATAAGAAAGCCATTGGTTGGACCCTTTCTGATATTCCTGGGATTAGCCCACTTATCGGGACTCATAGGATTGTTCTGGAATCTGATTCAAAGCCATGTCGTCAACCTCAACGACGACTCAATCCTAATCTCATGGAGGTAGTAAGGAAGGAACTTCTGAAATTGTTGAAAGCTGGTATCATATATCCCATAGCTGAGAGTGAATGGGTGAGCCCAATCCAAGTGGTTCCAAAAAAGGCTGGAATCACAGTGATAACCAATGAGGATGGAGAGATTTTTCCAACAAGGGTGAGTAGTGGATGGAGGGTCTGCATTGACTATAGGAAACTAAACTCATTCACCAAGAAGGACCATTTCCCCTTACCATTCATTGACCAAGTCCTTGAGAGAGTGGCAGGTCATGCCTTCTACTGTTTCTTAGATGGGTACTCGGGGTACAATCAAATTGAGTTCTCCCTAGAGGATCAAGGGAAGACTACATTCACATGTCCTTTCGGTACCTTTGCCTTCAAACGCATGCCCTTCGGGTTATTCAATGCCCCTGGAACCTTCTAGCGGTGCATGATGGGAATCTTCTCAGACATGGTAGGGGATTTTCTTGAGGTCTTCATGGATGACTTCTCTGTGTTTGGGGATACTTTTGAGGGATGTCTGCAGAATGTGGAGAGAGTCTTGTCAAGATGTGAAGAAAAAAATATGGTCCTAAACTGGGAAAAATGCCATTTCATGGTTAAAGAGGGACTTGTTCTAGGCCATCTGGTCTCGAGTAGGGGGATTGAAGTTGATAAAGCAAAGGTTGACATCATTCGTCACCTTCCATCACCCAAAACTGTCAAGGAAGTGAGGTCTTTCTTAGGACATGCTGGTTTCTATAGAAGATTCATCAAGGACTTTAGTTCAATATCCCGTCCCCTTTGTGCTCTCTTAGTAAAGGATGCTCCATTTGTTTGGACAGAAAGCTATGAGTGTTCATTCTCAACCCTCAAATCCTCTCTCACCTCTCCTCCCATTATGAAATCTCCAAATTGGAACCTTCCTTTTGAACTTATGTGTGATGCCAGTGACTTTGCTGTTGGAGCTGTGTTAGGACAACGTTGTGATAAAACTCCTTATGTCATTGCTTATGCAAGAAAATCCTTAAATGATGCCCAAATCAACTACACCACCACTGAAAAGGAGTTACTTGCTATTGTGTTTGCCTTAGAGAAGTTTAGGTCCTACCTCTTAGGATCACCCATCACTGTGTTCACTGACCATTCTGCACTAAAATACCTCTTCCAAAAACAAGATGCTAAGGCTAGACTGATTAGGTGGGTCCTTCTCTTACAAGAATTTGACCTCACAATCAAGGATAAAAAGGGAGTTGAAAATGTTGTAGCTGATCACCTCTCTAGGATGGAATTCAAAGACAACTCAAATCACCTCTCTGTGTCTGATTCGTTTCCTGATGAACACCTATACTCTGTGAGTGACTGCCCTTGGTATGCTGACATAGCAAATTTCTTAGTGACAGGAGTCATTCCAAAATTCTTAGGGACTCAAGCTCGAAGGAAATTTCTTTCTGATGTTAGACACTATGTGTTTGATGATCCTTACCTCTATAAGTTCTGCCCTGACCAAGTCATTAGGAGGTGTGTTCCAGAATCTAAACAAGAGTCCATCCTTAAATTCTGTCACAGTGAGGCATGTGGAGGTCACTTTTCCTCTAAGAAAACATCTGCTAAGATTCTTCAATGTGGTCTTTTCTGGCCCACCCTTTCAAGGGACTCCTACACATATTGTCAAAGATGTCCTAGGTGTCAACAAGTAGGGTCCATCACAAAAAGGAATCAAATGCCACTCACTCCCATCTTAGTGGTTGAAATCTTTGAATGTTGGGGAATTGATTTCATGGGTCCCTTCCCAAACTCTCGGGGATACCTCTACATACTCTTAGCTGTTGATTATGTCTCAAAATGGGTTGAGGCCATTCCCACAAAATCCAATGATCATCAAACTGTGATTAGATTCCTAAAAGAAAACATATTCTCTAGATTTGGAATTCCTAGGGCTATCATAAGTGATCATGGAACTCATTTTTGCAATCGTCCATTCTCATCACTCATGGAAAAATATGGAATTTCTCACAAAGTGTCCACTGCTTACCACCCACAGACCAATGGTCAAGCTGAGTTAGACAATCGTGAAATTAAGAAAATTCTTGAAAAAACTGTCAACCCCTCTAGGAAAGATTGGTCTGAGAAACTCTTAGATGCACTTTGGGCCTATAGAACTGCATATAAAACCATTTTAGGAATGTCCCCATATAGGTTGGTTTATGGCAAAGCATGCCATTTTCCAGTGGAGATTGAACATAAGGCCTTTTGGGAAATTAAGAAAATGGATTATGACCTCTCATTGGCCAGAATAAAAAGGAAATTAGATCTCAATGAACTGGAGGAACTAAGGATGGAGGCTTATGAAAATTCAAGGATCAATAAAGCTAGAGTTCAAGCCTACCAATCTAGGAATATCAAGGTCAAACATTTTGAACTGGGAAAACTTGTGCTCTTGTATAGTTCAAAACTTCATTTACATCTGGGAAAGTTAAGGTCTAGATGGTCAGGACCTTTCATAGTGCATCATGTATTCCCCCATGGGGCAGTAGAGATTCAAGATCCCACAAGTGGTCACATTTTCAAGGTCAATGGTCAAAGGTTAAAAACATTCGTTGAATCATTCAATAAACAGGACATAGATGTTGAGTTAATTGATCCAATCTATGAACCAGGAAAAAATTGATAAGTTGGGGAGTTCAAGTCGAGCTAACGACATTAAACAAAGCACTGCATGGGAGGCAACCCGTGGTTTTTATGTTTCTAATCTTTCTGAATCATCTTTATTTTTCAAATAAGATTACTTAATCATTTTTATATTTAAAAATAACAAAATAGACTCTTGACCTGTTCTTCTATTATGAGTATGGATGGGTATGAAAGGGGAGCACCATATTCATCCGTGTCACGTGGTGTGATCCTTGAGTAATACCTTACCCGGAAATTTAAAAAAGAAGACAATGTATCATCAGTTTATTTTATTTTATATATATAATTATATTTTACTTATATATATATATATACTCTTTTGTATTGTTTGTTTGTTTTTTTCACTAGGGAACTCTGCAAGTGACATGGATATCAAAGGAATAAATTGGAGCAGCAAGAAATTCAAACTTCAACCACCAGGTGACTTCATTCCATAATCCTCATTTTCAATTTCCTTTTTAAATTTTTATTCCCTGCCTCTAATCCTAATTTTTCATTTCTTTAAACACTGGGGACAGTGTTATTTTAAGTTGGGGGGGAGATAAAATAAAAAAAATGCTTTTGTGTCAAAAAAATGAATGATTTGAAAAAATAATTAAATGGAAGGAAAAATTCCTTTAACTTTGAACATGGTAATACGCATTGCACACTTTGAAACTGAATATCAAATAATTTAGCATACCCTAATTCTGATTTTAATCCTTGTATAATTTCATGAGCATAGATTTTGGAAAGTGTGGCTGTCTAATGTGATATTTCATCGTTTATATTTTCATCCAAATAAAAAATGCCACAATGCACGTCCTCTAGACTATGGGGTACTAATTTGAATTTTTGGGGTCCCATAATAAATAGCATAGGCTGGTTTTATTTTTATGAATAATATGAGTATTCAAAAAAAAAAACTAAAAAAAAAATTATTAAAAAATAAAAAAAAATAAAAAAAATAAAATAAAAATTTGCATGTAGAGCAATGGATTGATAAAATGCGAGGCTTTTGACACTTGGGGATCGTGACTCCAGAGTTGTCTAGCCCTGAGTTTTTCAATATATCTCTATTTATGGTAATATGACTTTGTTTTTGATTAAGTTAACTCGAGACGATGCCCGAGTATGTGGGCTTCACTTGGTGCCCTAAGGCCTTTGAGTCTGGGAGTCATCGGCAAAGTCTTGCTACATGGGTTAATTTGATTAACTGCAATCTCAATTACTATAGCAATATTGCAAAAAAAAAACAAAAAAAAAGGATGAATAATACTCATATTAGGATTAGATGTGATTCCACCTAGCGCTTCCATGATTTCCCCCTTGAATGAAAATGAACCCCCATATCTATTGTGATTCACAACACATCATTACACCTAATTGAGTTGGATGAAGTATGATGATGGATTTGATCAAAGGAATGGGCTTGGGATTGGGATCTGCTTATGAAAATATCTTGTATTAAAATATTTTTATGGGTTTCATGATTGTTTGGTATAAGGTTTTTTGGTGATCATTGTGTATTAAAATGTTTTTGGAAAAGGGAATTCGAATTTCATTTTGTTGAGATATATTTTGCTCGGGACTAGCAAAACTCAAGTTGGGGGGTGTGATTAGCCACTAAATGAGGCTAATATTCATTGTTAATATACATAATATTCATGTTCTTTGTTATTCATAAACACCATTTTAGTGCATTTTACACTTTGAACATCATTTCACATTATGATTGTAATACCTTCTTAAAATGCACTATTATGTGGTACATTTTTGAACATCATTTAAAGTACCCAATGATTCATCTGATTTTAAGGAATTGAATTATACATATTTTAATTTGATATTTTTGGAAATTTATATACACTTAAATATGAACATGTTTGATTCAGGGATCAGTGGAGAATTCATGGAGGATGATGGAGATATTTGGAAATGGAAGGAAGCAATTCTGGAGAAGGCAGATTGGACATCAGCCCACTGATGAGGCTGTGGGACCCAACTTAAATGCCCAATTAATCCCCAATTTCGTGGGATGCTAGAAGACATGTATAGGAACAAATCACTCTTCAGGAGTTAATGCTGATTCTGCATCCATGGTGGTCATTTAGGCGGCCCAAGTTAGAGATAAAATTTTGGGCCAGATTCTGCGGCCCAGAAAAACAGTCCACTAATTTGATCATATCTCAGAATAAACAACTCCAAATAGGACCACATTTTACAAACGGTTAGAAAACACCAGGAGATACATTTTTGTCTTCTATGGACCACCCTGATTCGGAATGCTAGAAGGTCTTCCAGACGCGTCTGTTTGGTGGATGAAAACTGGCTGCCACCTCAGGTCAAACGTGGAAAAGTCCAAATTCCACAAGCTTTCCACCACCTATAGCCTACCAAAATTAATTAAGATTCTTTGTACTGTTGGTGGCTCGACCCAAGGCTCCCAAAATTCCTATTTAAGGCAGTTGTGGTGAAGGAGTTTAGAATCTTGGATGCTTTGTTTAATTGTAATGTCATGCTGCATCTTTGTTGCCTCAATTTTGTCTTTCACATGTAAGTTGTTCAATTCACTTTAGTTTCTTAATAAAAGTTCTTCTTCTACTCTTATTCTGTTGTTATTAATATCACTTTGATACCATTGGATCAAGGTGTGAATTTATTCACACCAACCCTTGTGAAATTATTCACACAACGGTGGAGTGATCATTTTATTTTTGTTGTTTTCTTTACTTCTCCATTTCCTCCCTTATGAGTCTACTTTCCGCTTCCATTGAAACCATGGGATCAATGGAGGGCTAACCCACTTATGGGTTGATCCAATGGAGTAGCAAGGGGCTGGATTGGATGTTATTTATCACCTAATTAATGTATAATCACTTCTTTAATTGGGATTTTTATTTGATGATTTTTAAACTCCATCGTCCTTGTTGAATTTAAGGCCACACACTTCAAGTACTAATACGATCCTTTACCTTGAAGTGCTCAAAACTTTGATCATTCAAGTGTATAGGTGATTAGTATTAGATGGTTTAGGCATTAAACCAGTAAGTGATGATGTTGTTTTATCTCCTTAAATGAACTCATCTCAAATTTAAGAAATTGAAATCATTAAAAAGAAAATACGTCCAATCCACCCCGAGTGATAACCTAGGATCAACTCATTCTTTTAAATTGAATCCACTTAAATCTTTTAGATATCTTTAAAACCCATCCAAAATCAATCCAAGTTGGCCACTTCATAGCCAAAAATCCATCCCTTAGGTTGTGTATCTTAGGTATCTTCTTAGGTCTCTGTGGAATCGACAACCCAAGCTACACTACAAGGACCGTTCTACCCTTCTTCTCTTGGGTAAATTTGGGCGTGAACCAGGACGAATAGATGAATTTTATATCTACGACCTGGTTATCAAATCTCGACAGTGATGTGACCACTTCAAGGATCTTCAAACAGTATTCAATAAGTTACAACAACACAATCTGAATATAAAACCAATGAAATGCGATTTCGAGGTAACGTCATGGGAATTACTTGGATTTGTGGTACATCACCATGGCATCGAGGTTGACCTAAAAAAGACTAGTGCAATTATAGCAATGTCACCCCGAGGAATCTCAAAGAACTAAGGGGGATCCAAGGGAACCTCACCTATCTTAGGGATCTCATATACAACCTGGATAAAAAATATCTCCAATTTACCAAGATAATGTGTTGAAATAGTGGGTGCCCTAGACCCAACTATTATGTGATTTTGATTACCATATCATGTATAGAGTTAAATATGCATGATGTCATCTTACCATTATAGTGTAGACTTTTCTACATCCACTATTGAAATGGTAATGTCCAAAGATTAATTGTCTATCGAAAGGTTATAGCAGTTCCCAGGCTATAATGAGAACCTCTAGATACTATGACATTAATCTTAAACTTATGTTCTATGGTCTAGATACATCTTACTAATTGGACATAGTAGATGTCTGACCATCAGGTGCTGAGGGCTCATAAGCATTGAGACTTCTTCTCATGAAGTTTGCACTTGGTGATCTCTAGTAGTGAGATCATGAGGACTGACCCGCCAATAGGAACAACACATGTTTCAGGTGTCATTGGATGTTCCTATCTATGATCATGTGTAATGGTCTCCTAACTTGAGATCATTACCAATGTATGTCATTTGATTGCGTACTTTGATGCAAGACGAAAACCATGGCGATGAAGTCGTGGTGAGGTAGTTTGTGTCGGGTGCATCATTGGTGGCATGACATTGGTTGAATGGTCAAGAAAGGATTTGTCGCTTCTGGGTTATGGAAGTAATATATCTCAGGCCATGTTGATATGGATGGCAGTACCTTTATCAGACCATGGCCATGGCAGTCGAGGGTAAATCCATCTAGTTACATCAATAAAATATAAAGCAAGAAAAAGGGCGATGACACATGAGTGCATCCTGTTTTATGAGATATTACAGACAAAGAGATTATATTACACAATGCGTGTTCGTCGGTTGGTTGTCGCTGCTGTGATAATCCTTATTTTTTCAGGGGCCATGATGGGTTGCTAGATCCCGCTCTTGGTCTGTGAATACTATTCACGACTATCGAAATAAGGTCCTAGAGGGTCACACACAATAGCGTATTCAAGAATCTGCCCTATTCAGTTGAATAGGATTATTGGACACAGTGGGCCTCGCCACAGGGGTCCAGGAATTGTCCAAATTTAAATGATCACCAATGCAATAAATAAATTCATATTATTCGAGTTCAGAATAATAAGTATTGAATTTATTTATTAAATTTATTTACAAGTTTTAGGTAAATACATGAAAAAATATTAATTGATGAATATTAAATTATTCTAGGTTCAATTAATATTTATGGGAGCGACGAGTCGAGTTAATGACTCAATTATTATCATGTAATATATTTTAATATATTACAAGTAAGTGATAATAATATTTATGACTCAGATTAGTAGTCATAAATTTCGTTGATAGTGCGTTAAGTATTCGGGGGCCGGCGAGGAGATACCGGGTATTTTAATTGTGCACTATAAATAGAAGAGGAGGAGCATTTGACAAACACTATTCATAGAGCTTATCTCTCCTCTCCCCTCTCCCACATTCTAGAGAGAGATGCTCTGGATCCAAGGAGCTCGGATGGAGCTCTCTCTTGGGAATCACTAGCGATGCGATGCGGTGGTCATTGGAGCATCGAAGGCATCATCACAAATCCGAGATAGCACCCAGACTATGACGAACGGCGCTCCCGCGGATTCCTTGAAGCATGTGTGGACGATCTAGAGGAATTCGACTTCGGATTCTTCAAGCAGTGATCGCCAATGACGAGCAGACATCTTGCGCGACTTCAGATTTAAACCAGGTATTTTGCAGTTTAATTTTGTGCTTAAAATCCTCCACGCGTGGTCCTTGACTAATACTAGGCTGCTCTTCTTCGACGTCGACAAGTTTACGTCGATCGTCGGTGGAAGAAATTTTAAAACCCACCTATTTGGGGCTTCTGCTGCGTGCCCGGTTCCAACAAGTGGTATCAGAGGGAGCGTGTGTTGATTTTAAGCCAAGAAAAATTTAATTTTCATTAAAATGTAAAGAGGGCATCGATACGGTCCCAATGCCGCAAACATAATCTGAATCAGATGTCGGATGTCCAGTCTGCGGACATCCGAAGTTATGAATTCAGATTGAAAAAAAATTGAAGGTCACCGGAATAGTATTTTCCAGTGATTCAAATAATTGTTATTATTATAATAATTATATAATAATACTAATAATAATGGTTTATATTAATATTAATTTTATTATTATAATTTTATTATAATTATATTTTAATATTATTATTAATTTCTAAAGCCTAAATAGGATTTATATCTTTTTAAAGGGGGAGCAAGACTTTATTTTAGGTCTTGTTAGATTTTTTTTTAAAAAAAGGAAGAAGACCTTCTTTTAGGTCTTGTTAAAATAAAAATTTAAGAAGACACATAAAGCAGGTCCTTTAAAAAAATATTAGGGAAAGACCTGCATTTGAAGGTCAAGTAAAAAAAAAGGGGCAGCTGGAATTCAAAAAAGGGGGGGGGGGGGGGGGGCAACGACCTGCATGTGCAGGCCGTGGATGTTTTTTTGGGGCTCCTCTTCCCGCAGAATGTAGCACCTCAACCCGCCCCGCACCAGTGGGCCTCCTCCCTTCCCGCTCCAGCAGCGCATGCCGCAACCCCTTCCTCTCCCCGTCGCGCTGCCGCGCTCTCAGGCCACCCAACACCTCCGACCCCACTCAGCCGTAGCACATAGCGGCCTGCCTCACTCCCCCTGCTCCTTGAAAACATGCGCGATGCCTCTTCTCTCCCGTCGTGGAGGCAAGCCTCACCAGCAGTAGGCGCACAGGCATAGGACCTCCTCCCAAAGTAGCAGCGATAACAGCGGGCTATCCCTGCACCTCGGCCCCTACGTGTAGCAGTGCCCGGGAGGCTCTCCTCCTGCTGAACCGGGCATCCCGCACCCCATGGAGCACAGGAAGCAGACTGCCTGCAGCAGCACCGTCCAGGTCCGTAGGCCCCGTGACTTCTCCCTTCTGCTGGCCTCCCTTGTGCGGAGCATCAGTGAACCAAGGACACCACAGCAGACCGTCGCTCTCCCTTCCCCGGGACGCCTCCTCCACCGACAGCACCCAAGCCCCAAGCCTGTATTCCTTTTAGGGGAGCCATGGCTCACTGCACCAGGCCAGGCAGAGCGGCCCCTCGCGGTCCTATGGTCTTCCTAGCAGTGTCGTGGACATGCATTGATCAGTCCGCCTTGGACATGCGGCACAACCTAAGGCACAACAGTGGCCAGCCCTACTCCAACCAGGCTAGTAAACCAGTGCGCCGTCCAGCCCTCTCCCATGTGCCGACAGGTTATGACCGAGCGGGTCTGCCCACCCAGGAACGAGCGTGGGTGGGCCTGCTCAGTCTAGAACAACCTCGCACGGGGTCGGCATAGTCCCGAATGGGCCTGCACAAGTTCGCCCCGACCCACACAGGCCCTGCCCGGGATTTATGGGGTTCGAGTGTTTTAATTAATCAAAAGTTAATTAAAATAATTAATTTAATTATAGTTGATAATTAAATTAATTAAATATTAATGTTTGGTTATTAAATATTTCATGCGGCGTAATTAATTAATTGGGATATTATTTGAATTAATTAATTAATTTAATTTTAGCTTTAAAATTAAATTAATAAATTGGGACCGAATGACGTATTAATATTGAATTAAAATTAGTGTGAAATTTTAATTCAATAAAATTAATGCCCTCAAGTTTAATTTTAATGCAAGTTTAATTTTTAATTATGCATTTATTTAATATACGCGAGTTGAATGCGTATATGTCTGATCATGAGCTGAGCCCTACCAATTCATGTTTGGTGCATTTTATTTAATTATTTATTTAATTAATTTATTTAATTATTGCATGGTTTTGTAATAATTATTTTAATTAAATTAAAAAGGCGATCTGCGTGTCGTCTTAGAGTCGTTATATGTATAAGGGCATGTGCGCCCATTCTCAGAGTTGTATATTTATACCCCGAGACCCCCTCGCCTGTGTGCGAGTACAATTGTATAATGACGAGATGACCGGTGGTGCATTTCGTGCCAAGTGACGGTGACACACCAGACAGGAGTTGGATGCATTGGATGAGCATACATTGCTATTCAAGTTGCAAGCCACGCGACTAAAGGTATTTACCCCTAGGGTTTTGGTTGGTCCGTTATTCACTCAACGGATCAACCAATAGTACCGGCTCATGATCAGGTGTTCATTTTATTTCTGCATGGTTTATTATTTTTGTGCACGTGTAATTTATTGCACGATCACATAGTATAATAATAAACAAGCATGTAAGATAAAATGAACATGTGACGCGATGAAATTTCTATTTCTTGCATAGGAAGTTGTGAGTGCGATCACATAGTACGTGCTTATAAAATTAGAAAATGATTTCGTTCGTCACACTAAAAATAATAAAACCCTCAATGATATATTAAGTCTAAACAGCCTTCTGTCATTCAGATTTGGACAAAACCAGCTGTTTGAGGTGCCAGTTCATGCCTTAGCTGAGGCTGCCTCTTACTACTGGGGAGTCCTTATAAGAATGATAGGTCGACTTAAATAAAGTTCTAGTAAGGATTAGCCCTAGCTAACTTGCTATCATTTTAGAGGCAAGCGTTGAGTAAATCAAAATTTGATTTTAAGAAGCTGTGACTTCACTCAACAGATCAAGGAACCGCAAACTATAAAGCGGTCGGCTAGCCAAAAGCCTACCTAGAACCCTCCAAGAAATGGCGTAGCCTTAGCTTGTAGACCATGAGGGGTGGTTCCGGGATCCTTGCCACTAGAATACTCAATGGGCATAGTATTCCAATTCTAGCACAGAGGGTTCCTAGAATCCGATAAAATAGTGGGAGACATAAAATGATTTATGTAATTAATCAAAATGTCTAAACCAGTAATCCAGATAAAAGGCACTCATCTGCTAAAATTATTTTTGTAGAAAAAATGGAAAGTTATTCCACAAGTTTAAAACTGCGATAAATAATTGACAAAGTAAATGTCCACACTGATACGAGTATCCATGAATAGTACAAGCATGTGTGCATAGTACTATGATATAGGAAACTCAAGGTGTCAGTGTCCCCAACACTGTTAAACTACCTCATGAAGCGTGACTGAAAATTGCTTACAGGAGACTAATGTACAAAGCATATAATAGTTATATCATTATGCTTTCATCAATGTTCGGTGTCAGTTGCAGTCGCTACACCAGGACATAGATGATATAATATAAAGTCTCATCTCCGAGATGTTTGCAAGAAGAAAGTGAAGCAATGATATGAATAAGGTGAAGTTTACACCGGCATGTGTAAATTTAAAGATTGATCATGATCTTTAAATATATTTTTCACCGCATTACTCAAGTCTCGTTTTAAGTTACAAAATAAACAAGTATTGAGTAAACGCTTCATTACCTATCTAGGTAAGGTTCGCCAAGTGAATAAGAATAAGAGACAATTAAGATTTAATTCTTATGGCGGATAAATTGAAAGACAATGTGAAAAGGTCAAAGGCATTTAATTCCAATGACACATTTGCAACACCCTTCAATTAATGAGGTATTAACAGAGGTTATTTTCATTGCATATTATAAAATAATACTACGGAATTTTAAAAGCAATAACCTAATTTAAAAGAAGCAAGTTTCCGCTTCTACATCAGGCATATTCATCATTATAATGTTTATCTTTTACTACTTGGGTATTAAATACAATATGTTGGAAACATATGTGTATTTTAATATGATAAACAAGTTAGTAAAGAAACCTTACTAGAAGTCAAGTGTATTCTCCAAGTGGCTGTGAAAGGGTGATACCTAGGCCAGTGGTGAGAAGTACACGAGTTCTTTAATTTTCAAGTGAAAGATTCGTGTTGAACTACTGTTGAGTATAACCACAAACATTAATCTCATGTGTACTTGGACGCAAGGAGACATTCTTTCAGTTTCTGGAATGAATGTTGTTTTTGGTAAACTCAATCACTAGTTCAGTGATATATGAATCATAGGCAATTAGTGATGAATATAAATTTAAGAATTATACCCAGTTTCTAAAGGATAATTCTTTTTCAAGTAATACTAAAAATGGACGTCATGAATATACCAAGTATGGTATTTAGGTTTGGCACAGCTAAATACTTTTGGTATTATCAATGTCTTTAGTTTGGACAAAGGAGCCTTTAGAAATAAAGGTACGTCACAAAGCTTTTGGAAATAGTTCAACACGAAAGTGTGAACTATTCCAAGTACAAGCTAGAGGTATATATACTTCATAAGATTCTTTTAAGTAATTAAGGAATATCAAAGTGAAGTATTTTCATGGTCAGGAGATATGAGTTGCTTTGGGTTGGGATACCGAAGAATATCTTGACCAAGAATTCATCAATCATGATAATGTAGCATGGAGAAATTCCTAAACACACATTACCTTATCGACATCACGACATTGATGTTAATGGGGAGGATTGATGATGAAGTCTTACATATCAACATTGATTAACAAAATGTAGCGTGGAGTAATTCCTAAACACACATTTTATACATCAAAGTATTGATGTAAGTAATATAAATGTTGGAACTAGAAGAAACTTCCATTATATTTCATGAAATTATTTGCAAATAACAGCGATACCCCACAACCATATGCCAACTATAATGACAAATGGATATCATACAAGTCATAGTATGATGTAAACCCATTATGTCATAAGAACATGTGTTTGGATGCAAAGAGTTTATTAAGACATAAAAAAACTAGCGTCAAGAAAAACACATTGTGAATTTAGTGTAATAATCCTAACAATTGTTTAGGATGTTACATAAATCCCTATGATAGAAGAGTAGGTAGTCAAGCAATAGACTACACTTCTATATATAAGGGTGCACATCTCTATTAGAGATAGTGGGAGCTATATTGACTTGTGTTTAGTCAATGCTCAAAATGCACAAGTAGTTGGCATAGGAACTAGTTTCACAAGCGCATGTGGAACAAAGTATGTTCTAGAGACACATACTGCGTAGGAAGGATAAAACCATGGTGATGGTTTTTATATTCACCGCAGTCGGTGATCTATTATTCAATGTGAATAAAATTTCCTACAAGTAAGCAGTGTATGGAAATTAGATAAAATTGATAAGACTAACAAAAATTAAATTAATGGATTCCATGTATCAAAGTAAAAAAGGGGGCTATTATTTTGAATACTGCGTTGGGTATTAAAGTGAGTTGATACATGGATGGTACGAGCTTAGTACCAATAAGGATCAATTGGTTTCACCAAGTTGTTATACCTAAATCCATTAGAATTTTACTTATCATAGCTAATACATATGATCAATTTATTTAGCATTGGATGTCATGACCACCAATTATGGATGGTGTCTATACGACGCAACCAGAAAGGGATGATCACATCACAGAATGCTAATAAAGGTTACAAGTTACTGAAATCCGGTTTAGGATTAAAGTAAGCAACATGATCATAGAAAATACTTTTGCAAAAATGTTTTCCATGTGTCTACATGAGGTTAGTGGGAGCATCAATGTTTTCTAAAGAAATATGTTCGAAAACATATGGAAAACAGACATTGGTCTTACAAGTAGTTAAGACCAAAATGAAATTTACTCTCCAATGATTGACTTAAAGTAGCAACCTATGTTCTAGGGAACAGGATCTACTAAGGTAGATCTATAGGGCGCTTAGTCCTAGTCAATCGTACATATAGTGACATTGTATTGAAAAATACATGTTGGAACGATTCAAGAGATGAGTTGTTGCCTATGTCACAGGGCATAATATCTCAATGTTGACCTGTCCATGACATGGGAAGAGATAAATGTGGTGAGTTGAAATCCATACGTCGGAGTGATGGATCAATCACATATGCCATGATATGTACAAAAACCGATATTTCCAAGGTATATTTTACAATAGGCAAATATCAGTCATATCCAGGAGCACTGCAAGGGATGTAGTCAGAACAATCTAATTGTACTTCAGAAAGTACAAAAGATATGTACCTGGTAAGTGGAGAAGAAAGGATACTAGTTTTTGGGGATACAAACTAGTCTTCTACAGATCAATGTGATCTAGTATTGCAGTTAGTCTAAAGGCGATGAGCGAGTCAAGCTCATATCAGCTTGTGGTGGCCATATCTATAAGACCGAGTAAATTGCAGCTTCTAAGATATCTAAGAAGCAGTTAAATGCAATGATTTGTTCCAGTTATTGGAATCACACCTGGTGAGAAAAGTATTATCATAATGTAGATCATGATATTCTTACTAGCCAAGATGTCAAATTATGACAGTGGACAAAAGGGTATATACTTGGGATACCATCTCTTGAGAAGTTTTAATCAAATAGATGAGGTCTCTATAGATAAATAGCCACGTGGCAGAACCGTGGCAGACCCAGTATCTAAATCCATTACTTAACAGAAACATGATGTTCATCATGTGAGTATCTAACAAGTTTGGTTAGAAAGTTGGCTCTAGTGTAAGTGGGAGTGTTGAAATAGTGGGTGCCCTAGACCCAGTTATTATGTGCTTTTGATTACCATATCATGTATAGAGTTAACTATGCATGATGTCATCTTACCATTATAGTGTAGAATTTTTTGCGTCCACTATTGAAATGGTAATTTCCAAAGATTAATTGTCTATCGAAAGGTTATAGCAGTTCCCAGGATATAATGAGAACCTCTAGATACTATGACATTAATCTTAAACTTATGTTCTATGGTCTAGATACATCTTACTAATTGGACATAGTAGATGTCTGACCATCAGGTGCTGAGGGATTATAAGCATTGAGACTTCTTCTCATGAAGTTCGCACTTGGTGATCTCTAGTAGTGAGATCATGAGAACTGACCCGCCAATAGGAACACCACATGTTTTGAGTGTCATTGGATGTTCCTATATACGATCATGTGTAATGGTCTCATGACTTGAGATCATTACCAATGTATGTCATTTGATTGCATACTTTGATGCAAGATGAAAAACATGGCGATGAAGTCGTGGCGAGGTAGTTTGTGTCGGGTGCGTCATTGGTGACATGACATTGGTTGAATGGTCAAGAAAGGATTTTTCGCTTCCAGGTTATGGAAGTAATATATCTCAGGCCATGTTGATATGGATGGCAGTGCCTTTATAAGACCATGGACATGGAAGTCGAGGGTAAATCCATCCAGTTACATCAACAAACTATAAAGCAATAAAAAGGACGATGACACGTGAGTGCGTCCTGCTTTATGAGATATTACAGACAAAGAGATTATATTATACAATGCATGTTCATAGGTTGGTTGTCGTTGCTGTGACAATCCTTATTTCTTCAGGGGCCATGATGGGTTGCTAGATCCTGCTCTTGGTTTGTGAATACTATTCACGGCTGTCGAAATAAGGGCCTAGAGGGTCACACACAATAGCGTATTCAAGAATATTCCCTATTCAGTTGAATAGGAGTATTGGACATAGTGGGCCCTGCCACATGGGTCCAAGAATTGTCCAAAGTTAAACGATCACCAATACAATAAATAAATTCATATTATTTGAGTTCAGAATAATAAGTATTGAATTTATTTATTAAATGTATTTACAAGTTTTAGGTAAATACATGAAAAAATATTAATTGATGAATATTAAATTATTCTAGGTTCAATTAATATTTATGGGAGCGACGAGCCGAGTTAATGACTCAATTATTATCATGTAATATATTTTAATATATTACAAGTAAGTGATAATAATATTTATGACTCAGATTAGTTGTCATAAATGTCGTTGATAGTGCGTTAAGTATTCGGGGGCCGGTGAGGTGATACTGGGTATTTTAATTGTGCACTATAAATAGAAGAGTAGGGGCATTTGACAAACACTATTCATAGAGCTTATCTCTCCTCTCCCCTCTCCCACATTATAGAGAGAGATTCTCTGGATCCAAGGAGCTCGGATGGAGATCTGTCTTGGGAATCGCTAGCAATGCGATGCAGTGGTCATTGGAGCATTGAAGGCATCGTCGCAAATCCGCGCAAGCACCCGGACTACGATGAAAGACGCTCCCGTGGATTCCTTGAAGCGTGTGTGGATGATCTAAAGAAATTTGACTTCATATTCTTCAAGCAGCGATTTCCAACGACGATCAGACATCGTGCGCAACTTCGGATCTAAACCAGGTATTTTGTGGTTTAATTTTGTGCTTAAAATCCTCCACGCGTGGTCCTCGGCTAAGACTGAGCTGCTCTTCTTAGAAGTCGACAAGTTTACATCGATCTTAAATGGAAGAAATTTTAAAACCCACCTATTTGGGGCTTCCGCTGCGTGCCCGGTTCCAACATAATGAACAAGAGAATCACCTATCAATGGGATGAAGACTACCAATAATCTTTTGAGAGTCTCAATAAGTACCTTCTACACTCGCTGGTCTTGATTCTGTGGTGGAAAGAGAGCCACTCATCTTATATATGGACTACATGGAATAATAATTTGGTACCCTCCTTACACAGAAAAATGATGCAGGGAGTGTGAATAGTCTATAATACCTCATCCGAATGATGCTAGGAATCGAGACCAGATATTCTGATGATGAGAAAAAATGCCTCACACTCATCTTTTCTGTGAAAAAAGACGAGGCATTACTTGCAGCACCATAAATTCCTTAGTCTCTAATATTGATACGATCAAGTACATACTTGGATGTCCTATGATAACTAGGTTTTTGGCCCGATGGGCATTTATTCTGCAACAATATGACATTTAGTTTGTGTCACAGAAGTCAGTGAAAGGGAAGACGCAAGCTAATTTCCTCACAGCACATACCAACTCAGAAGGTAAACATGTGGAAACCGAGCTTCTGAATGAAGTGGTGTTATATACCCATGACACTCCCCAGACATGGGATATGTATTTTTATGGAACCTCTAGAAGTACTATTGGAAAGAGACTAGAAAACCTAAAACTCAATCTAGATGGATTAGGGATTTAATTTGTTTCTATGAACAAAGAAAATTTTCTATAATCTTTCTCACTATCCAAAGGCTACAAAAATAACATGGTAGAATAGAAATCACTTATCACTGGCTTAGAACTATCCCTAAAACTGCAAATATCCTACCTGAACATCAAATGGGATTCAAACCAAGTGATAAAGAAGATCAATGGTGAATATGCCATCAAAAAGGAAGAACTAACCCCTATCATTGGCTATATTAGAGGACTAAAGGAAGAATTCCATTTTATCCCATGATTCATCATGTCCCCCGATCACAAATTTCTCATGTCGACCTATTGGCTAATGCAGTCATAGTATTATCCAACCTTGATCATGAGGAGGATATCTTTCACATCATGCACCAAATAATGGTCTCATCAATCATTGTATGCGACTTGGAAGAAATCAACCTGGTCAACACTGCCCGAGAGCTTGATGAACTGATATCCACTCCTGGATGGTTGGAGCCCATAATTAGTTATCTCTAAACACTACTACAAAATAAGCCTTTAATAGCACTGGTCTTTATCAGTGCTAGAAAAAAGCATTGATAAAGAGAACCTTTATCAGCACTAAAAATAAAGCGCAGATAAATTGTACCTTTTATCAGCACTTTTTTAGTGCCGATAAAGGTACCCTTTATCAATGATTTTTTTAGTACTGATAAAGGGTTACCTTTATCTATGCTTTATTTTTAGTACTTCTAAAGGGTACCCTTTATCAACACTTTATTTTTAGCACTGATAAAGGGCACCCCTTATCAGTGCTTTATTTTTTAGCAGTGATAAAGAGTACCCTTTACCAGTGCTGGTAAAGGTCTGAATAAAATGAAATAATGAAATAAATAAAAAATAAAAAATTAGTTTATTAAATAAATTATTACAAATTTTATTAATTAAATAATTATTGATAAAAATGAATAAATTGTATATACTATATATAAATTATAAATACTAATAAATAGTATTTATTAAATATATAAATATATGAAAAATGAAAATTAAATAAATAAAAATTAAAAATAAGTAAATTGAGAAAAATATTAAACATTTTATTAATTATATAATTATGTATAATGTTAATAAATAGTTTATATTAAATATATAGATATATATGAATGTATATAAATATGATTTATATAATAAAAAATATTTATTCTTTACATTAAATATTCTTATATATTTAGTGAATAATAGTTTATAATTAAAAATTAATATGAATTAAAAATACTGACTAATTGTATAGGTATTTGACATAATTTATTGTCCTTTGATTTTTCAATTTTACATAGATCAAATGTGTATTATATTGATATCAAATATATGTAATCAATTCATTTTTATATATAATTCATAGACACAAAACTTATCAATTTTTTCAATATTGTTAAAGTGTACTGATTTTTAATTTATTCAATTTCACTCATTTTTAACATGAATTCACTTAAGATTAGATATTCATTAATAATGTTAAAAATATATTTATAAAATAATATTTATAAACAAATATATTTGTAAAAAAATATTTATAAATAAAAATATTTGTAAAAAATATTTATAAAAATATATATTAGTAAATGCACATTTACTATATTAATACATTTATATATTTATAATTATAAATAAATAAATATTTTTTTAAAAGTATTTCTATAATTATAAATAAATAATTAAATATATTTAAATAATTATTAAATTTATAATAAATTAATTTAAATAATGAATATATTTTCTATATTTATATTTATATATATATTTATTAAATAAATAAATAAATATAATTATATAAATATATATAATGATATAAATATTATTTTTTAAAAGTATTTATATATTTAAAAATAAATAATTATATATTTAAATAATTATAAATTTATAATAAATATATTTAAATAAAGAATATATTTACTACATCTATATTTATATATATTTACTATATATATATATTTACAAACTTTGTTATTTATAATTGTAATTATAGATCCTTTATTAGCGCTTAAGTAATTAGCATTGGTAAAAGGATTATTTATCAGCTCTTAGCATTGAAAAAGACAGAGCTTTATCAGCACCAAAAAAGTGCTGATAAAATCCATCTCTATCAATGCTAAAGTTTTATGATTAATAAAACTTGATCTTTATCAATGCTAAAAAAGTGCTAATAAATAATCCTTTTATCAGTGATAATTACTTAAGCGTTGATAAAAGTGTCCCAATCTATTTAAAAAACACTAACCAGTCGTGAACCCATTGCAATATCAGAAGATTTCCATGAAATCCACCCACTTCCAATGATCCTCCTTAGTGAATCAAAGCTCTAATCAGGCTAAAAAAAATTCAAGGCTCAGATTCAAGGATAAAAAAATTTAAGGGTCAAATGAATCCAAGGCTTGATCGTAAGTCTTTCTATACTTTCTTTCAAATGTAAGTATTTATATATTTTATATTATGGAACTCGGGGTGTAAAATATCAATGGTTCTGTCTATGGTGGATTCTGTTTTGCAACTGTGAGTGTGGCGTGTTAGCCATTTTAAAGGTTTAGCCATGGAGATCATCCATTTTGATGCTTGGAATTTTTAGAGTGTGAAACACCTATACTACGAGCCTTCCCAACTTCACTCCCAGGACATACAAGCATCTACTTCCTTCTCAATTGTAGGTGTGAATTAATGTAGGGGATTTTGATCTACTATTATTTATGTGAAAATTTGGATGAATCATTCTTTATTTTCATTGGATAAATAGTGGAATTAACCATATGGTAGAATTACCACCCCATTTTACATATTCTATATAACTTTGTATGTATCAATTTCCATGATGGTGGTTTGGTAGCCTATGAGACTTATTCTTGGAATATTAATCTGGCTAGTTATTTTCATATTTGGGTAGTAGAGACTTTAAATGTAAAGTTATGTTTTATAGATCTGTTAATTTTCTGATTTACTTAGATTTTTGAGTGAAGTAAGGGTATTCCACTTAGAAAATGTGACCTCATGGGAGTCGTTCTGTCTCGATAGAGGCTAGTGTGTAGGGTATAGATGTTGAAAGGGTTGGTATTTTTTCTCCCATGTTTGTGATATATCTTGTTGGTGTGTATTATTTCTTTATGCCGACTTCTTTATGGACATCCCTAGAATCTTAAAGATAAGAGTCAATGTGTATTAGATAGCCTCCCTTCCTTTAGATGGTTAGATCTGATGTTATGACCTCCCTAAAATCCTTGGGATGGGTCGGTGTGGTGACATGACATCCAAAGAGTCTTGATATATTTTCAAATATTTGATATACCATTAATATTAAATGTAATAATTCCATAGGTTATTACTCACTTGTTCCAAAAAATAGAATGGAGGTTATCAAATTCTATATATTAGAAATTATTTTTAGGTATTAATCATTTTAGGTCTACATGTATTGGTTTCACCCCTAGGAATAATTGATTACCATCCATATATATAAAATAACTCTTTATTTGTTAAAATGTTTTATCAATACATTTTTATATCTTCTAGTTGATTAAATGAGAGTTTATTATTCTTGTTTATCATATTCGGGTTTCTTATTACTTCTTAATTTCCTATATTATATTTTCATTTGTTTAGGGGATTTAAGAAAGGCTTTATGTGTGTCAAACAAAAGTTATTATTGCAATTTGTTTCTTGAGACTCATCCCCCATCTCTTTTATAAACAACCATCATCCTTATAAACTTCATCTCCCAAATAGTTATTATTTAAATTTGTTGCTTGAGACTCATCCTCTATCTATTTTATGTTTCTTGTACTACTCTAATCATTTTTCATCCCATGGATGACTACTGCTAAGAGTATTTTAAGAAACATAGGTGAATGCATACAAGATATATATTATGTGTGTCAAACAACAAAATGCAATGATAAATGTATGGGAGATGAATTGATGAGGATGACAGTTGTCTATAACTATCACCTTTTAATGAATTCAGAGGATAACACCTACCATGTGGAGTAATTCTTTTCTTAAATTCAATTACTCATTTTCATCAAATCATACAGAAATTCTTTGAAACAATCAAATGTTGGGTTTCACTTTTTAGAATTTTCTATAACTGTCACCTTTTATAATGAATATATTATGTTTATTTATTGTAAAAAAATAATATTTTATGAACCCAATAGGATTTATATGAATATAAAATAGATGCATTCTAATCATTTTAAAAAAGAGTATGAATATGGAGTTAAATATTTCATCACGTTTTCAAGAGAGAATGCATACAAATCTTCCCAAATCCTTTTTCTGTGTTTATATTGTTGTTATTCAAGATAAATTAGTCCCGATGAGTTAAAAGAAAGTTTTATTTTTCACATAATAGGTCAGAGATATAAATATTGGAATAAACACAAGAAAAACTTAACGTGGACACCGATTGGGATTATACTGTGGTTTATGGATCACTTGATATAAATACCAGTGTAAATGATGATGGAGATCACACGAAATAAATGATAATGACAACTGAAGATGAACTTCATGATTGTCCAAAGTTTTTTGAGAAGTTAAATAGTTGTTCCAAGAGACTATTGTATACTAGTTTTACTAAATACACAACATTTTTAGTTGTATTGAAGTTATATAATTTGAAATATGGTAGTAGATGGGGTGACATCGGCTTTACAAAACTACTTGGTCTCTTGAATTATATGCTACTAGAAGAAAATAAACTACCTTGTCGAACATATTATGCTAAAAAAATGTTATGTTCAATGGTAATGATCTCTAAAAAATACATGCCTGTCCAAATGATTGTATATTGTTTTGAAAGGATCATGAATCACTCATAAAATGACCTAAGTGTGGTGCATATCGATACAAGAAAAATGAATCAAGTCCTTCAAAATTTGTATAGTAATTTATTATAATTCCACAATTTAGAATACTATATGTATTTTGGGAAACCACAAGACAATTAACATGGCATGCAGATACAAGAATTAAAGATGGGAAACTATGTCATCCAAAATATTCTTCTCAGTGGAAGAAAATTGATTACGAGTATCCTTAATTTGGAAATGATTTGAGAAACTTTTTTCTTACATTATCTACATATAGAATAAATCCTTTTGGTGTACATAGTAGTAATCAAGTAAATAGCCCGTCATGTTGGTAAATTATAACTTTCCTCCATGGATATACATAAATCACAATTACATTATGTTGTCTCTGCTTATATCTAGACCAAAGAAACCCAGTAATGATATTGATGTCTATTTTGATCCATTGACTAAAGATATGAAGTTAATGTGGGATACATGTGTTACTATGTATGATGCTCATAATTGAATAATTCACATTGAGGTATATGTTATATGGGATGATAAATTACTTCCCCACTTATGGAAATTTATTAGGCTATAGCATTAAAGGACTGTTGGGGTGCCCTATTTGTGGAAAAAGAACATACTCAATTTGGTTGAAACATTCCTCAAAGACTGTGTTTTTAGTACATCATATATTTTTACCTCGATTGCATAAATATCGATCCTGGATAACAAAATTCTATGGGAATATAAAAAAAGGTACAACACAATCTCCAGTAATAAGTGATCAAGCGTATAATAAATTAAAATATATTGACACTGTTTTTGGAAAAACATTTTCAAAAAATGTTACAAAATAATTTTGGAAGAATAGATACATTTTCTTTGAATTACCATATTGGAATTTTTTGTATATTAGAAATTTTCTTGATGTCATGCATGTAGGAAAAAGTTTATTTGACAATGTTATTAGCACATTACTAAATGTTATTAGAAAAATGAAATATGGAATCAAGGCTAGGTTGGACTTGATTAAATTGGGGATAAGGGAAGATTTGGCACCGATGAAGGGTAAAAGGAAGACTTTCCTTCCTCCAAAATCTTACACTCTATCCAGATAGAAAAAATTACAATTTTTATTTTCCCTAATAGTGTAAAAGTTATAGACTCAACAAAGTTTCCCATCATGAATAAGGAGGTTTCAGTCATATTATGTGATTTAGAGATGTTCTTACCACCATAATTATTTGGTATAATGATCCACCTGATTTTTCACTTGGTTAGAGAGGTTCAACTATGTGGTCCTATTCATTACATATGGATGTACCCAATTGAATGGTATATGAAGATTTTGAAAGGTTATGTCAAGAATCGAAGTCCTCCAGAAGGTTTTATTACAAAAAAATATATTATTGAAGAAGCTATTTAATTCTGTACCGATTACCCATCAGATGTTGATAGCATCAGTCTCACAAAGTCTCTTCATAGTGAATGCCTTATGGGTGAAGGTATTTTCAGAATATATGTTGTTACAATTACCTTGATAGAGTAGGAGCAAGTGCACCTTTAAATTTTACATAATAGTATAGTTTTTGATCCACACATTTAAGCTCACAATCAAATTCTCATAGATTTGAATCCATTAAGTGATAAAGTATGGATATTAAATGCACATAATCAAAAGTTTATAGCATGGTTTCAAGATTAAATTTATAAGAAGTTATCTGAAAATATGAATTCAATTGCCGAACAACTTCAATGGCTAGACAGGGGACCGAATGCAAATGTTATATCTTACAATGGTTTTTAATCAATGATTATAAATTCTATACAAAAGAACATGATGACTGTAGTATGATGAAAAAAAGTGCTGTTACACTTATAGATCAAGTGATGCACATATCTATTTCCAAGGATATAAATCCAATTTATGAAAATATTTCATATACTGTAATTATGGAATAGATATACGAGTTGGATTATGCAGAATTTCAAGTGCTGATTTTCTGTTGCAAATGGGTTGACAATATCAGTGCAATAAAAGTTGATTAAATGGGCTTCATGAAGGTGAATTTCAGTGTGGAAGGGGAAAAAGACAATACATTCATAATGGATTTAGAATTAGTGCAAGTATTTTATGTCTCATATCTAACAAATAAGAATTGGCGGATTGTACTACTGGTAACTAAAAAAAATATCGATTCAGATGAAAATTCAATTGAGGATGACCCTTTCATTGGGAGATCACAATCATTTCATGTCAGTACTAATGTAGAAAATGTCTTGTACATTAAAGGGGACTATAAAGAGTGGATTTGGATTCTTGATAGAGGAAAAAATCCATAAAACCTTTTAAAAAATAGATTTTAGCGAGAAGGTAAAAGTGTTTTTTAATGTACTATGTTTTTCCTCATAATATCATATGTTTTATACTACATTAACATAATCTAAATTAAATGTTTGACTTATCATGCAAACAATTTCTTCTACACATGATGATGTTTCTAATCCATAAAAAGAAAAAACTATAATGAAGGAAACCCTTTGGAAATATGTAACGGCAATATTATGATATACTTTATCCATTTTATTGAAAAATTATATAATGGAACATTGATTCAATTTTCATTGTTCTTTGTAGAGTTTGTTAATTTTAGAATATTTTTTCCATATATAATTACTTTCAGGAAGATAAATGACGCTATCTCTACTCAATCATAGAGGTAATATTGATGTTTGCACAGTAAAATCATTATCCATATAATTAATTTATTGTTTTATATTTATGTTTAATTTATTTCTTTTTAGTATTAATCACATAATATTTGTTTTCTTATACACATGAACTATTTTGTTCAAGTTTGGGTGTTTTTTCAATATAATTAATGTATTGGTATGTGTATGAATCATCCATACCTCAATTTGACACATGATGTAACTGGTATGACCTCAAGTGCGTATTATTATTTAAAATTGATATCAATTTTGTTAAAATGAAAAATTGACATACTAAAAACTAAGTAAAATCATTCATATTATTTTTATAATTTATAACAATGATCCATACATAATTTTTTATGCGTCAAAATCAACCACTCCTCAATTTGATACACAATGTGCTCGGTATGACTCAAAGTGTCCGTTATTAGTTTAAAATTGACACTTCAGATAAAAAACTATCACTCACTAGAAAAAAATCAAACACACTCAGATTTTATTGGTAGTTTATGAAAAATATTAATAATTCATTTGTGATGTGTAGGAATCAATCTCACATAAAATCGACACATGATGTGACCGGTGTGAGTCAAAGTGCATGTTTCTAGTTTAAAATGAAATTTTAGTAAAAAAGAAAAGTGACGTACTAAAAATTGATCAAACACATTCATATTGTTTTTATACTTTAGTAAAAATATACATAGGTCATTTTAAATTTATAGGAATTGATAGCACCTCAATATGATGCACGGTGTGACCCGTATGACCTAAAGTGTATATTTTTATTTAAAATTTACTTCAATTTTAGTAAAATGGAAAACTAACCTACTAAAAACTAAGAAAACTCATTCATATTTTTTTATAATTTATGTAAACTATCCATAAGTTATTTTTTATGTGTGGGAATCAGAATCACCTCAATCCGATACATAATGTGCCCGGTATGACTCAAAGTGTCAGTTATCATTTTAAAATCGACATTTTAGATAAAAAAATTCCACTCACTTAAAATTGATCAAACACACTCATATTTTATTGATAATTTAGGAAAAATATTTATAAGTCATTTGTGATGTGTAGGAATCAGTCTCACATCAAACCGATTCATGATGTGATCAGTATGATTCAAAGTGCATGTTTCTAGTTTAAAATGACATTTTAGTAAAAAAGAAAAGTGAAATACTTAAAAGCAAAAAAAAAATTCATATTATTTTTATAATTTATAAAAATGATACATTAGTAATTTTATATGTGTAGGAATCATCCAAACCTCAATTTGACGCATGTCGTGATCAGTATGACCTCAAGTGCATCTTTTTATTTAAAATTGACATCAATTTTAGTAAAATGAAAAACTAACCTACTCAAAACTAAGAAAACACATTTGTATTATTTTTATACTATATGGAAACAATAAATTACTCATTTATGATGTGTGGGATTCATCCTCACCTCAATCTGATACACGATATTCCCAGTATGACTCAAAATGTCCGTTACTAGTTTAAAATCGACATTTTAGATAAAAAATTGTCACTCAATGAAAACCAATCAAACATGTTCATATTTTCTTGATAATTTGGGACAATTACTAATAATTCATTTGTGACATGTAGGAATTAGTATCACATCAAATTAATACATTATGTGATTGATATGAGTCAAAGTGTCTGTTTCCAGTTTAAAATGACATTTTAGTATAAAAGAAAAGTGACATAAAAAAATCCAAGAAAATGCATTAGGATTGTTTTTATACTCTAGTAAAATTATCCATAAGTCATTTGATAAATTTAGAAATTGTTCATACCTCAATCCGATGCATGGTTTGACTGGTATGACCTTAAGTGCGTTTTTATTTAAAATTGACATCATTTTTTGTAAAAAGGACAACTGACCTACTCAAAACTGAGAAAACACATTCATACTATTTTAATACTTTATATAAATAACCCATAAGTCATTTTTGATGTGTAAGAATCATCCTCACCTTAAAACGATACATGATGTGCCTGGTATGACTCAAAGTGTCCATCATCAATGTGAAATTGACATTTTAGATTAAAAACTATCACTCATTAAAAAAATAAAACATGATCATATTTTCTTTATAATTTAGTAAAACTATTCATAAGTCATTTTTTTCATATAGTAATTGGTCTCATATCAAACTGATACACGATGTGATCAGTATGAGTCAAAGTACGTGTTTCCAGTTTAAAATGACATTTTAGAAAAAAAGATAAGTGATGTACTCAAAACCAAGAAAACACATTTTTATTGTTTTAATACTTTAGGAAAATGATCCATAAGTCATTTTAGATGTGTAAGAATCATCATCACCTCAATATGATGCAAGATATGGCCAGTATAACCTCAAGTGCATCTTTTTATTTAAAATTGACATCAATTTTAGTAAAATGGACAACTAACCTACTCAAAACCAAGAAAACACATTTGGATTGTTTTAAAACTTTATGGAAATGATCCATTAGTCATTCATGATGTTTAGGAATCAGATTCACCTCAATATGATACATGATGTTCCCAATATGACTAAAAGTGTCCATTATCAATTTAAAATTGATATTTTAGTTCCAAAACTGTCACTCATTGAAAACCAATCAAACACGCTCATATTTTATTGATAGTTTAGGAAAATTATTTATAAGTTATTTTTGATGTGTAGTAATCAGTCTTACATAAAATTGATACATGATGTAATCTATATAAGTCAAAGTACGTGTTTCTAGTTTAAAATGAAATTTTAGTAAAAAAGACAAGTTACACACTCAAAACTAATAAAAAACATTATTATTGTTTTGATACTTTATGAAAATGATCCATAAGTAATTTAAGATGTGTAGGAATCATAAAAACATAAAATTGACACACGGTGTGACTGGTATGACTCAAAGTGCATCTCTTTATTTAAAACTGACATTAATTTTAGTAAAATGGATAACTAGCCTACTCAAAACCATTCAAATGAATTCATATTATTTTGATACTTTAGGAAAATGATCTATAAGTCATTTGAGATGTTTAGGAATTGGTTGCATCTTAATTTGACACACGGTATGACCAATATGACTCAAAGTATGTCTTTTTATTTAAAATTGACATTAATTTTAGTAAAATGGACAATTGACCTACTCAAAACCCAAAAAACACATTCATATTATTTTTATAATTTAAAAAAATGACACACAAGTCATTTGTGATGTGTAGGAATAATCCTAACCTCAATTAGATACATGATGTGCCCGGTATGACTAAAACTGTCTGTTATCAGTTTAAAATTGACATTTTTTTGCAAAAAATGTCACTCACGCTACCACTAGGATACGACCATGGGTATTTTTATTATTATTATTTAATTAATTTTCATAGATATAATTCTTGAATATGAAAAATAAATGGTTTGATGTGTAAGAATCAAGCAGAACTCAATCTGATGCACAATGTTCCTTCCATGAATGAAAGTTTAGTTTAAAATTAACACTTTCTGTTAATTTATTTCTTTATATTATTACTAACATAAAAATTGTTTTCTAATACAAGTGAATTATTTTTCTTAATAAGGTATGATTTATTTGGAAATAGCATGAATTAGGTCAGGATCAAAAGACAAAGGAACATTTATGTTTTTGAATGCATGTAATAATTTGTACTTATGTAATTGTATAGACCAATGTTTGAAATATCTATAATATAGTGTTTTTTCTTGAATTTGTGTTGTAAATTTATTCTTATTTAAATTATGTATTGGTACTTTATTTTGTTTATATATGGTGGTGTTTTTGGTGCTATGGTGTGCTAGTACAACACATTGCACTGGTGCTATAGTGTGCTGTTACAACACACTACAACATGGACCTTTATCAGCACTTTTGAAAGCACTGATAAATGTGTACCTTATCAGTGCTTTTGAAAGCACTAATATATCCAACCTTTATCAACTCTTTTTAAAGTACTGATAAATATTTCTTTTATCAGCGCTTTTAAAAATGATGATAAAGTTAATCTTTATCAGCACTAAATAAAATCACTGATAAAAGGGTCCTTAATCAGTGATAAAAAAGCACTGATAAAGGATCCATTTAACAATGATTTTTTATCATTGAAAAAGGAACCATTTATCAGCACTTTTTTTATTGTTGATAAAAGTAAATGACTTTTAATCTCTCTCCAGTTTTTAACACTTATATAGCACTGATAAAGGTCATTTTTAGTGCTATTAAAAGCCTATTTTGTATTAGTGAAAATAGGACTCTTCCAACATACCATGCTAGAAGGGAACATATCTGGTGTCAAGAAGTGAAATTTTCCCTAAGATGTGGTTTAAATGAGAAAAAATCCCTCTACAAGAGAGGTTTCGATGGAATCCTCCTCAGATTCCTTATAGACATAGAGATTCCCACCTTCATAGAAGAGGTTTATGTAGGCTCCTATGAAGCTCATCAATTTGGGACCAGGATCTCCCATCAAATCAAGAGGCTAGATTACTACTAGAAAACCATGATATGAGATTGTGTATAATTAACCAAGAAATTTATCACATGAAAGAATCATGAAAAATTCATCCATCAACCCCTGGAATTGCTACATAATGCTAAATGTTTCTGACTATTTTCTATATAGGGAATGGATGTTGTGGGGCTATATCCCCATCCATAGACAATAAGTTTAAGTATATTCATACTACTAACAACTTAATTTCTGAATGGGATTAGGTAATACCCCTCAAGGAAGTTAGGATGAATAATATCATTAACTTCATGAATTCTAATATAATCACTAGGTTTATAGTCCCTCATATGATATTGACGAACAAGGACACAAAATTTTGTTCTACATTGTTGAATAAATTGTACCAAGAGTACAACAACAAGTACAATCATTCATCCCACTATCATACAACAGAAAATGGAAAAAATATACCTTTAATAAGTCTCTATCAAATATACTCCAAAAGATGGTGAATAAGGACAAGAATTCATGGTTAGACAAGCTTCTACATGATTTATGGGACTACCTTACCACCACATGTACTGGTACAAAAGAAAATTTGTATTCACTAGTGTATGGAATCGAGGTAGTATTTCCTATAAAAGTCCATCTTCCCTCACTTCGAATAGTTATCTGCAGAAAACTCTCAGATAATGAGAAATCATAAAAGAGGTTGGATGAATTAGAGAATCTTGATGAGAATAGGTTGTATACATCACACAACCTTTAAGTCTATCAGAATTGGATCACTTGAGTCTTCAATAAAAAGGTTCTCCTCTATTCATTACTTCAGGGAGAACTAGAATTATCTATCAGGACCTCAATAATACCATGGAATAAACCTCCAATTTTGGAAACCAAATGGGAATGACCTTATACCATACACAAGGTCTATGAAAATGGATATTAATCAATATCTATGATGGATAGGGAATATGTTACAACCCCCACCAATGAGAGTTTTCTTAAGAAATAATTTGCATAACTTACATCAAGAATCTCTCATCTTGGTCGCATGATGTTAAACTACACAAACAAATCCTGACCAAATAAAGTTAAAATGTACAGAACATGTCTTAACCACATGACATCAAACTATACATAATACATCCCAATCACATAATATTAAAACTACTCAATACATCCTGGTCGTAGGACATTAAAAATACACAATGCATCATCACCATATAAGGTAAAACTGCATAAATCCCTAATATTTATTTTATTTCACATTGAGTCACCTTCTTTCTTATCATATGACATTAAACTACATGGATGATGTCCTCTTCACATGACACTAAACTACATGGTTCTTCAGAACTATGTATAGATTTTCTCATTTCAATGAGATATGTAGGGATGATTTGATCCTATATCAAGGCCCAACAATCGTATGATACAAAATTCCTATGTCCTCTCCTTAATTGCCTCTACATGGTGAGAGGAACCTTTTTCATTACTTGTTTCTCACACCGAGCATAACTCACATGAACTTAATAATTTTGGTAAGGGCTTCCCAACATGAACAAGACATATCAGTTCATGACAGGGTTATCACAGTCTTGGATGAAAGACCTTAAAAAGAACACTATAAGTCCATGTTGCATGATGTTAAACTGCATTGTTGATGTATCTTGCATGAAATAAATCTTCACATTACCATGGGCCTCAATTGAGAGAACCACTTTCCTTAGTGCTGGTCTCCCACCAAAACTCTATTCTATAACTATGCGTAACTTGATTCCTTCCATCACAGGATATATAGTGACGCTTAGGTATCCATTCCTGGGCCTAGTCACAATATTCATTTTTCATTTTGGGGAGCCAACATCCTTTCCGCTTGACATTAAATTGTATGGTTTCTCAAGAAATATGTGTGGCTTTATTCCTGTCATCACCTGATACACAGTGATGCCCAAATCTCCAATCCTGGGCCCAACTACAACAATCAATGGGAACGATACCCCTCTCTGCATATGGGCCAGACCAGGGTATAGAGTTTATTTTTAAAGAAATACATTTGGCTTGATTCTTTCCATCACAAGATACATAGTGATGCTCGAATCTCGAAACCTAGGCTCAACTAAAATAATAAATGGGAACAATTACCCCCTCTGTGTATGGGTTAAACCTGCTTATATAATTTATCATTCAATAATTATGTGTGGATTGATTCCTTTCATCACAGAATATGTAGTGATTCACAGATCTCCAATTTGGGCCCAACTACAACAATCCATGGAAAAAATGCCCCCTCTACATACAGTCTAGAAATGAGTAGTGAGTTTCCCATTCAATAACTATGTGTGGATTAATTTCTATTACTGTAGAATAAATAGTTAAGACCAAATATTTGATTTTTTTGGTCCAATAATGATAGAAAAATGTCCTCCCATCCCTGCGTATCGGTTAGACCTATATTGGGAACTTATGTTCAATAACTATGTGTGTCTTGATTCCTATCATCACATGATATGTAGTGACACCTATATCTCCAATCCTAGGTCCAACTATAATAATCAAGATAAAAATGCACCCCTAAATGCATATGGGTTGCACCTTCTTAGTGAATATCCTAGACGCATGACATTAAAATGCATGAAAAAATAGTATATACCTACTTTAAAGAAAGGTCCAAGTCATAAAATATAATTTTTATTATGTACAAGTAATATATATATACAAATTTCTTGCACACATAATATATCTATGTGAGAAGGGCCCTGGTATACAAATACTCATGAACAAGTCTGTGCATGGATAAAAGATGACCCCTACATCTATATGCCCTAGACAGTACAATGTTCCCTCAAGGAAAATTTGGTCAACCGTATAATGGGGTTCTGGTGACACCCAAATTTACCCAAGTTATATGGTTAAATATGTCTCTTGTAAAACATATTGGGTTATTAAATCCTCAAGGACCTAAGAAGAAACCTAAAGAAACATAAATTATATGGGGGTGATTTGGCTATGAAGTGGCCAACTTGGGTTTGAATTTAGTGGATAATTAAAGATTTTGAAATACTTAATTGTATTCAATTTAAGATAATGAGTTAATCCTAGATTATCTCTTGGGGTGGATTGGATGAATTTCATTTCTTAGAAAATTTCATGTCATTAATTAAAGATATATCTAAACAATTAGATAATTCTCCAAAATCATTCAATAATTTAATCCCTAAAAAATTCCAATTATAATAAAAAATTCACTTATAGGATCACATTAATGATCACTCAAAGGAAATGGATCATACTATCACTCAAAATATTCCATAATTAAAGTTTTTCAAGACACAAAATAACTTAACTCATTGAATGGAAATATTAAAATTGAGAATAGATTTAAAGATTAACACAATGAAATAAAATTTAATCCTTCCCCTTTATACTCAATTAGATCAACCCATTATAGGGTTATCCCTTAATTTATGCTATTATATCAATGGAAGCAGGAAGTAGACTCTTAAGGGAGTAATTGAAGAAGAAAAACATTGAAAACAATGATCACTCCACCGTTGTGTGAATAATTTCACAAAATATGATGTGAATAGATTCAATACCTAAGGAAACAATATCAGAATGATATTAATAATAACTTAATAAGATATTAATAAGAATTTTTATTAAGAAACTAATGTGAACGAAGAAATTACATGAGAAAAAATGAACATGTGATTACAAAACTTAAGCATAACATTCAATTAAAAGAAAAACTTGGATCTCCTAATACCTTCACCACTAAATCATTAAATATTCAATTTTGGGTCATAGGGTAGATAAAATATCAATAAATTTCTTTCCCATTAATTTGGAGAGTCAAAATGAGGATGAGAAATAAATGGAAATTTTACTTTTCAAAGATGACCATAAAATACGGCTATATTCATATCCCTTTTTAATGTTTTAATTTTTCACTGAATATGGATAAATATGAAAGTTATGTAGAATAGAAATATATTATTCTAGGTTTAATATAATATATTTCAAAATTTCATGCCAATTGGATAATCCATTCTGATTTTAGATCAAAATGGTGGGATGGTTTTTGGGGCCTTCAAATCTGGCCCCCCAAATTAAATGACAAATTGGGCTCCCTATATCTCCTTACAAACTTATGAATTAGCTATATAAATATTTTAATTAAAGGATCCCCATAATTTTATATTTCTACAGATAAAATTTGATCTTAATTGGGATTTAATTTTGGGCTCCAATTTTATTTTATGGGCCTAAGGTCCATTATGATTTGTTTATAAATTTTCGTGTTCATTACCAAAAATCTCCATCTTCCCTTATGAATCATCCATTGATCTTGAAAGATTTTTTTTTCAAAAAAATTGATAAATAATATACTAAAATATCAAATTCAAATAATCAAAATAATGGATTCAAAAATTAGATGATTAATTGGGCCCAAAATGACACACTTTAGACATGAATCGAACAATGATGTGAAATGAAGTTAAATTTATGAAGTGAAATAAAAATGGTGTTTGTTGACATTGAATAAATTTAATATTAAAATATAATCAATGAATATTATCCTATTTCAGTGGTCAATCACACCCTCTAACTTGAGTTTTTCTAGTCTTGAGAAAAATGTATCTCAAAAATATGAAATTGAATTAAAAAAAAAAGATTTAACGTACAATTATCACCAAAATACATCATGCTTAGAAATCATGAAAACTACCAAAATAATTTCACACAAGTTATTTTTACAAGAATATCCCAATCCCAAGCCCATTACTTTGTTCAAATTCATCACCTCATTTCATCCAATTTTAATTAACCATGATGATGTGTTGTGTATCTCAAAATACATGAGGCCCATTTTCTTGTTCAAGGGGAAACAAATGAAAGCTCTAGGTGGGAATCACATTAAAACTTAAGATAAGTATCCATTTTATTTATTTTATTTATTTATTTTCTTATTTATTTTCTTATTTTTTATTTTTTTTAAACCACGATAGAGATGAAAAGAGTAACTACAGGAAATAAAACTATGTAGTCACAGTACCCAAGTTCTGAATGCCAAAAATATTATCAATTCCATGCTCTATAATAGATATGTAATGACTAAATTTTGGAAAGATAACTACAGAGTCATGATCTCCAAGTAAAGAATGCCACACATTTGGATAAAACATTTCTCCATGTGGTCATTATTTTCATTTTTTTGTGGATATCAAAATTAAACGAAAAGTGACCCCAAATCCTATGATATGATAAAAGGTCCCTAAGAACTCAAACAGACACCCAAAATCCAATGGACATGCATTGTGTCATTTTGATTAAGACGATGAAAATATAAACATTGAAAAGTCACATTGGACCATTGCATTTTCCAAATACTATGCTCATGAACATAAATGTGCATTAAAATCATAATCAAGGCATTAAAAATCATTTGAAATTAAGTTACCATGTTTAAAAATGTAAATTATTGCATTAAAGGATAATTAATTGATTTTTTATCATAAAATCCCTTTTTTTTCAAAAGCCCAAATTTTCACTCCCACAACTATGAATGAAACTGCCCTCAATTTTAAAAGAGAAGAGAAGATAGAGATTATAATTGGGAATAAATCGGAGGATATGTGATTTGAAATGAAATCATGGAACAAAACAACATAGTTTGAAGTTGATGACCCATCAATAATAAGTTGATCACTTTAGCTTCAATTCATAGGTGGACTCCTAGAGTATGGTTGAAGTTAGGTTAGAATTATGGAATCCATGTGTTCTATTTGGAAATAATAAAATTGTTTAGCTAATAAATCTCACACACAAGAGACATTAGATCACATTAGAAACCCCAAGGAGATTCCCTTAACAAAAAAAAAACACACAAAAAAAAAAAAACAAAAAAAAAAAAAAAACAAAACAAAACAAAACAAAACAAAACAAAACAAAACAAAACAAAACAAAACAAAACAAAACAAAACAAAAAAAAACAAAAACAAAAAAATAAAATAAAATAAAATAAATTTAGAAGTCGAGTTTCCTCCTAAAAATCATTTATTTTAAAGTCGTTAGCTCTACTTGAACCCACAAAATTATCAAATACCAACTTTCAACATTTTAAGGACACCATTTTTCTACAATTATACTATATTTATATTGATTCTTTGTTTATAATTTGTGTCATGTATAATCCTTTATTCTATAATGAATGAAAAAATACAAGGAATATTAAAAATAGTTGATCCAATTGCTTCTGTATACTTTCCTAATACATCAATGATCATTCCTACTTTTTGGTTTCCAGAGAAGAATAAAGTCCATATGAAAGGTCATGGTTATTCCCTATGAAGGTATAATTGAGTGGGGAAGGAAAGAAAATAATTTTGATCTCAGGTTGGACAAGACATTCAGAAATAGTTTGGGACATTGAATCGAACCCAATTTCATTTTCAAAATTTATTAATAGAATTGGTTCCTTTTGAAAAAAAAGATTCATAAAAATTTTGGATATATTAGTTTCATGAAAGGGTATGGACTCAAAGTTTGTTATTTATTCAAATGGTTTAATTATTGGTGTTTTTAAAAAATCATCAATGGAGTTATATTCAGAAGACTAAATCCATGATGTAAAATTATCCTCTATTTAATCCAATAAATAAATTATCTCCTAATTTAAAGACCCTTAAACAATTATTTGATCTTCTTCATCTATCCCAAATCCAAAGTTAGTTTCTTTAATAAACTCATGAGATTTTTTTTGGAGAAACAAATCTTCTATCAGTGATGAGTAAGGGAAAACATCAGTGAGAATGGGTTCCATAAGCATTTCAATGCTTTGTAGTTCTAATCTCAATGAAGAAACCTCAAAAGTAATTATCTCCATTTGTTGACATAGTTTCTCAGGTAATGGTTGTGGACCAGGCTGTATAAGGGGTTGATCCAAATGGTATACTCTAGGAGGATAATAATATTGTTGGAATTTCATTGGAGGATATTCATATTGGTTTTATTAGGATTGAAACTCATTATAGGTTGGGTTGTTTTGTTGACCATATGACTTTAAATATTATGGTTGATTTTTTATTTTAATTTTCTCACCATTAGAAACTAAGATGGTCATTTTACATCACACTTGGTACAAGTTAGTCAAAGAAAGGAGAGGTTTCCCAAGTTTAGATTTGTTCAAAATGGTCATCCATAGGAGTGAAATCGAGGAAAGAATAAAGAAGTGCGGGTGAGAATAAAGAATTAGGGGAGAATATAATGAGTTTATAAGATGACTTACTTGGGTCCCCTATAATGTCACTAAAATTTTGTTGCACCCAAATTTACCCAAGTTATATGGTTAAAGTGGTTTCTTGTAGAACAACTTGGGTTATCGAATCCTTAGGGACCTAAGAAGAAACTTAAAGAAATATAAATTATATGGGGGTGATTTAGATATGAATTTTCCAAATTTGGTTTGAATTGAGTGTATAATTAAATATTTTTAAAGACTTAGTTGAATTAAATTTAAGAGAATGATTTAATCCTAGATTATCACTTGGGATAGATTGGATGAATTTATTTTCTTAGAAAATTTCTTATCATTAATTCAAGATGTATCCAAACAATAAGATAATTATCCAAAATCTTTCACCAATTTAATCCCTAAAAAATTACAAGTCTAACCAACAATTCACTTATAGGATCACTTTAATTATCACTCAAAGGAAATGGATCGTACTAGCACTCAAAATGTGTCATCGTTAAAGTTGGCGAAGATGAAGAAGAACTTAACTCATTGAATGGAAATATTAAAGTAATGAATATATTTAAATATTAAAGTACATGAAATAACATTAATCCAACCCCTTTATACTCCATTGGATCAAACCATTATATTTTTATCCCTCCATTGATTTTATTCTATCAATGTAAGCCAAAAGTAGACTCATGAGGGAAGAATTGAAGAAGAAAAACATTGAAAACAATGATCACTTCACCATTGTGTGAAGAATTTAAAAAAATATGATGTGAATAATTTCACTAACCAAGGAAATGGTATCAATTTTATATTAATAATAATAAATAAGAGAATAATAATAAATTTTTTTAAGAAATGAAGGTGAACAAAAAAGTTACATGAGAAAAAATGAATGCACAATTACAAAATGAAAGCTTATCAATATAATTGAAAGAAAAACTTGGATCCACTAATTGATTCACCACCAGATCCTTAAATCAGAAATTTTGTGTCCCATGGCAGATCCTATATCAATCAATTCCTTCTACATTAATTAGGAGAGTCAAAATTAGGGTGAGAAATAAAAGGAAATTTTACTTTTCAAAGTTGACCAGAAAATTTGACCAGATTCATACCCATTTTTGATGTGAGAATTTAACACTAAAGATTAAATAATATGAAGTTGTCATAGAATATAAATATCTTATTCTAGTTTTCTTATAATATATTTCAAAATTTCATTCCAATTGAATCATAAAATCATATTTTATTCTCAAAATGGTGGGCTGGTTTTATGGGATTTCAAATATGTCCCACAAATTAAATGTCAACTTGGTCTCTCTAGATCTCTTTGAAAACTTCTAAATTATCTCTGTAAATAGTTTAATTAAATTAAAACCATAATTTTATCTTTCTATAGTTAAAATTTGAGCTTCATTGGGCTTTAATTGTGGGCTCTACTTTTATTTTATGGGCCTAAGGCTCATTATGCTTTATCCTGAAATTTCTGTATTCATTGCCAAAAATATCCATCTACACTTATGATTCATCCATTGATCCTAAAAGAAAAAAATTTCAATAAAATTGATCAATAATATCATAAAATATAAAATTAAAATAATAAAAATAATGAATTCCTCAAAAGGATGATTAATTGAGCCCAAATTGGAACACTTTAGACATGAATTGCACAATGATGTGAAATGAAATTTAATTTATGAATTGCACTAAAAATGGTGTTTACAAACAATGAATCACATGAATATTAAAATATAATCAATCAATATTATCCTATTTTAGTGGATAATCAGGATCTTTTATCATATTTTAATACCCTCATCCCATAAATAACATTTCATGTCTTGACCACCTTGGGTTTCCATAAACCTTCCATGGAACCTGGAAAGGAAAAGAGATATCTCTTTCAACATTTATATAGATGAATAAGTTCTTATACCTACCAAATAGATACATATTATAAGTACCCAACCTTAAAACATTACATAATCTTGAATTAAATGAATAATTAACATTGGGGATCTTTTTAGGTTTAGAGTTTTAGAGAATTAGGCCATAAATATTACATATCAACTTGAAAATTACATGTAGACACTACTACTCAGTATCCATTTTTTTCATAAAATAAAAAATCTTAAAGAGAAATATGTCTAGTTCCAAGTTTTAGACAACATGAATTTTCCTTGATCCCATCCTTGACCCTATTCATCTTTAAGTCCTGTGGAAAACATTTCAAAAACTTGGGATGAGCATAAAAATATCAGTAAGGGTTATAAAATAAGGAAAGGAAACATTAATCCATTAATAAATACAAATCAATGAAACCATACTTTTCAATCATTACATACCTCATGAAATCATAAGATTTATGAATAACACACATAAATCATAAATCATAAAGGTAACTTGTGGCATCTATATCATACTTACATTGTAGCTATCAAAGATATGTAGGGAGTTACATTGGAATACCGATAATAGTATATTTCATAAATCTCTTAGGGGAAATATTAACATTTACCTCCTTTATGTTACCCAATGCATTGGAGAGCTATCTCAGGCTCACATGCCCTAGGTTTATCACAGAACTCCCCATATACGTAAACAATGCCCAATAACCATAACATAATCATAACACATAACAAAAACATAAAGGAAAGAAAACATTTATACATTCCAATAACAATATATCATATCAAGATATTGAAATAAACAATGCTTTATCAATCCATTTTCAAAACCATTTAAAACATTTAATAAAGAGATTTTTGAAATCAAAGTGTCCCATACCACGTTGAAAATTTTAAAGGAATTAAAATTTTAAAACATTAATGTCCATATACATAAATCCTAAAAACCATTTTTAAAACATGGAAATTAATGAGAAATATTTAGAATAATAAATCTGTAAAACATTTAAAATGATATTTTAGTTAAAGAGTTTTTAATAAAATAAGAGATGCTTGAATACAAAAAATTGAGGAATAACATCAATAAAAGCTTATAATATCATTATAATAGAGATACTCATGATATAATACATCAAAGGGAAGTATATAAAACATCTAAAAGTGAATTGGTGTATAACAATAAATAAGTTTTAATGGAATGTAAATTGAGACTAATTCCTTACAAAGATCATATCCTTAGATTAAGGACAAATAAATGACATAATTATGTATGAAAAATAAGAATACACCCAATATAAGTGGATATTAAGTGTAAAATAATCATAGTACATTCAAACATATTCATAGCACGACATAATCAAGAAGTATAAGTTTAACCCAAGGAATTGAAATTGGGTTAAGAAGTTCTCTTACAGAAATTCGACAGCCTAACATCGTCACTTTAAAAATCAGAAAATGATTTGATGAGAGAGAAAATGATATATCATCACTTGGACATAAAATTTACAGAAATAAGGATATATAATAACATATCCCAACATAAGATAATGTAAATTAAAATACTTAACAAAGAATAAGTCTTTGACTAAAAGAGTACGGTGAAAGGTTCCCTTACCGATTTGGTAACTTACGAAACATACACCCCATGAAGGAAGGATCATACAATGAAGATGTAAATACCCATAAATTAAACTATATTACACAAAGAATACAATCATGGTTAGTAAATGCACCACACAAAAGGAAATATTGGCAAATATAGCATGAATCTCACAGAAATAAAAGTGATATGAAAACCTCTTACCACATTGTAATCAATCGATTTGTATGAAAAAATCTAATAACCACCAAATGAATCACAAAATACCATGAATATAGAGATAATAATGATAATATATATCAAATAGAATTACACAATACACCACATGCAATAAATAAGTGGCGAACAATGGAAATCTCACGGAATTAAAAGTGAGATAAGAAACCCCTTACCTCATGTCCAACTTGACCCGTTTGTTCTTTAATATCCTAAATAATAAACTAAAGTTAATTTATACATTATTAAAAACCTTTTTAAATTTTATTATTCCTTTTATATCACTTATTAACATGTTATAAACATTATGCAATCATTTAAGTTAATAATGGTTGTTTTGTTGATATTTGGTACTTGAGTCAAAAATGAACTTCTTATAATTACAAGTTATTCATGTGGTAAAAAGTCAATTATCTCCAGAATGATATTAATGATTTAGATATCATAGATATCATATATATCCAGTATATGTATTTATTTATAATATTACATAACATTTGGAGATAAGAAATGAAATGCACCGTTCATGGAGACAATAAGCCATACGTACGCATGGACGCTACTTTCATTTCTATTTCATATTTAATGGAATGAAAAATTAACAATACATAGGTATATTATAATTAAATTATAATATCATATGATATATATGTTAGATAATTTCATTAACTCCATCCTTTATATGTTCCATGTATGTCATGAACGAATCATATCACCCTGAGGGGGCGGTAGTCCGCACTTCCTCAAATGAAATTATCATATTTACATATATTGGAAAGCATAAAGGTATGTTTGTAAATAAAAATTAAAGAATCATAGAGAAAAAATAAACATAATATATATCATATATAAATACATTTCCATCATAATGTCCACCATGAGAGGCGGTAGAAGAATATTTAACAATCATCGTTTCGTGAGACAGTAGTTCACTGTCCACAGAAACAGTATGTTCTTTACCCATTAGATGGAGGTGTGTGTAAGTTTAGTTAAAATAATTATCATAAAAACAACCTAGTATATTTAGGATACTCTTTTGGTTATAAAATAAAGGAATAAAAAGAGTTTAGTGGGTTGTATAAGTAAAATAAAACAAAAGAACTTAAGAGAAGACGTTACCTTTAAATCGTGTATCTCCCTTTGTTTGAACAAAAAGGTTTAATTTAATTGCCTTATGCCTAAGTTAAGGCTTATAAGAGGAGTCGAGGGATGTTGGGATATTAATTGGGTAGAGGTTGTATGAGACAAGGGGCTTGAGAAGTGTGATTAATGGGTTAGAAGTGAGGGATTTTTATAAGGGAGAGGAGGGGCTCTTTAGGAAAGTTTGAAAATATTATTTTATTATATAATGATTTTAGGTTTCTAAAGGTCCAAAACTCATTAAAGTCGAATATAATATGACTCATGTTTGAAATAAAATTATCCAATAATAATTGGACAGGTTTTGGATATTTTTTTAATCTTTATAATCTTATTTATTTAAATCATTCATTAATGAGGTAAACACTGCATCATTATTGCGTCATAAATAATTTTATTTATTTGATGTCTAAAAATTATAAAAAAAATACCATGATGTAGGAAATATTTTTATCTTTAAAATTAATATTTATAGTCTAAGAGATAACTTATATAACCTCATGTAAAAATTAATTTACTAAAAGATATATGTTTAAGTCATTTTTTTCTTTACTTTAAATTAATTAATATAAAGTGTCATTATCACTCCCAAGTGGCTCCATGGGGTCCCAAAATCTACCCAAGGATGAACATGGTCATCAATGTACCAACCAATAGGATTAGGACACATGTTAGGGTAATTTTATATTATTATAATAATATTTTGTTACTCTTATTTACCTGATTTACCCTTTAACCATGGTAAATATAATTTTTACTGAAGTAAATATTCATATTGTATAAAAAAAAGTTAACTATTTACATAATTTGGACCTCCTGATTCCAAATATTGAATCATTTTTTACAAATTCAAAATACATAAGTGGAAAAAATTAATTTAAAATTAATTCCCGCTGTCAAAACAAAAAGCATGTTTTTAAGAAATAATAACTATCAAAAGATTGACACTTATTTATATCCAATTTCAAAGTGAAATTACTTAAAATGACCAAAATTGGATTAAATAGTAAAAAAATAATATAATTAAACTTTAAAACCAATTAAAAAGATAATATAACCTTATAAATAAATTAGATTAAAAGGCAGTTTTGAATTAAAATACAATATTTTTCACTATTCATTAAAAAAATGAATTTTATCAGAAAAATACCAAAAATTTACCCAAAGTAAATTTTGATGTCCTTATTCTAAATAAGAATTTTTTTTTTCAAATAGAACATATAAAAGTGACCAAAACTATATTTAAATAGGGTTCACCATCAAAAGGCGGTAAATTGACCTTTTAATGAATATTAGTGTATTTATACTTAAAATAGGATTATTTATTATTTTAAGCCTGTAAAATTTATTGGATAAATGTAAAATAATTTAAAAAACATATATAATCATATTATTGTTAGTTCTATTCATTACCTCCAATACAACTACTATGTGTTAACTACCATTTAAAATAATAATATTGTTATATTATTTTTTAGTATAACTCAACGTTGTGTGCAATGTAAGATTTCAAAGAAACCTTTTTGTTGTGTATTAGTTACGCCATCAAACATAACATCCCATTTAAAGTAAAAATAATACTTAATTCACAAATATTTATAAATATGAAAATGTTATATTCTTTATTTACCTGGGATGTTACACATATTGTCCCTATATGAAGTGATTTCTAATCCTTGTGATCTTTACATCATCATGGAAGGAATTAGAACCCGAGGGTGTTCTAGCCCATCCCCAAAATGATTGTCCCATATCATTACTCATGACTTGATAACCTCAATCCCTAATTTAAAAAATTTTAATCCCCCACTCAGAAGGATTTGGACCATTGTTGACCCTGGGTAGCCTAATTAGGATCTTGTGTAACATTACCCTCATATTAGGTCCATGAGTGTCATGACCTTAAAATACCTTCTCTTTGGTCAAAACTATACGACCTCAAACTTTTACCCTATTATGGTCCAAATTGAAAGACCCTAAGATACTAGTGAAAGAGATAAAAAAAATTCAAGTTGAAAACCCACAAAGTGAATCATAATAAAATTTTTAGTTTTCAATTTATAAACTCTTAATCTCAAAAGTTTAGGAAAAAATTAGAGCATAAATAAATGAGGCATAAAGATCATAGGGTCCACTTTGTGGACTTGATAAAATCTAATCCATGATCACTGGATCCCTTGGTCTATAAAGAAGTTATATTAATGATTTGTTACATATCCTCACTAAAATAACATGTTCACTAGGCATAAACACAAATTTTAGGGTGCTCAAACCCTTTTTTAATATTTCAATTTTTATAAAAAACATTCAGGCCTTTGATGTATGAGCTGGAACAACCAATTCCCTGGGTTGATATCCTTATCTTGGAACCCCATGGACCTTGGGATTTTTTGCTCTTAATCTTCCCTATAATAGACTGGTAATAGGTATTGGCTCCTCCAAATGGACCGTTAGATCCCATGAAGGCCCCCTTAAACCTAGGAGTTATTTCCTTAACCACATGAAACATTATAGGCTCACACCATTACCAATGGTTGACTTATACCCATCAGTTCTCACCTCTAGTTAACTCAGATATTCCAAGACCATGATTTATGATCCCCATAACCAGACTATTCAAGTATATTTTACATCCTTGATGTTACATCACTATGCATTGTACCCTTTCTCAAAGAAGGAATGCGGTATTACATTCTTGAACCTTTTTATGGTCCACACTCTTTGAATCGAAACCATAAAGTATAGGGACCAATATTCCTAACCTAAAAGCTAAACTACCCTAGGGTGTCAGAACCCTGCCTGGATAGTCCTTTTCTCCATACCCCACTTCATTGACCAGATGTTTGAGTCTTCAAAAATCTTTAATGTACCTCTAAAAATAGTAGGGATAAACTCTACTTGACCATGAATGTAAGCCCTGTGGAATCATGCATAAGGGATTTGACCTAACAATTATATGAATATCCTACTTATAGAAAAGGAACTCCAATCCTTATGAGAAATATTGAAACTATGTCAGAAATCAGAAACTTAGGGTTTTTTGGGTCAACCCTAGTATGTATACCCCATTCCATGATTCATCAATTCAATCTCATGAACACATGATTTTAACAACCCATATTCCAACTATCCTAGGGGATTTAGCTTCCCTAATATTTTTTCCAAATATCAATATGACCCCCAAAAATATTCCATGGCCCTTAGAAAAGAGTGGATACACCTCTATTTGAAAATTCTACAAGTGCGTAAGGGATTTGACCTACAAACTAGAGGAATATCCTCCTAATAGGAAAGGAAATCCAATCCTAATGAGCCTTGGTAACACCATAGTAGGACTCAAAACCTTATGGTGATTGGTACATCCCTAGTATGTCTGCCCCATATTTCATGTTCATCAATCATGTCCTATTAGTAAAAAATTAAATTTTATGGCATCTCAAGGTCCGAGTTAGAAGACTATAACATGCTGAACCCGGATTCCACCTAACAGTGCTCCAATCCTATTTGAAAACATTTCCTCAAGTGCATCTCCCCAAACACCAGAGGCTACCAACTAGAAGTGAGGGAATAGGTGTGATAGTGGGGATACTATGGCCTCATTAAAAGAGTGTAACACAGTGTAAAAAAATAACAATTCAATAGCGGAGGCAGTAATACCATACAAAAAAAGTAAACAACATAAGAATGATAGTGTAAATAATCAAAATGTCATATAATAAAAAATATGATTCTATATATTACATGTTATAGAAAGAATCCAAAATAGGTTACACTTAAGTCATATACAATACAAGTACCAAAGTAAAAAAAGGCCAAAAAGAATATTAGAAGCATCACAAACCTCAGCTTGGTCCCATGCTCTCCTACTACTAAGTAGAATATCAAGTACCTATAGGAGGGAAATTTAATTTATTTACACCTAAAATCATATAATCTGTTTGGGTCCAAAACATGGCCCAAATTGGGTGTGAGACTAAATCCCTATAGGAAACCACCCAAGGTCTCTTCTAATCTATCCGTGAATATATATAACCGACAATGTGCAATAATAAAAATAGTAAGCTAGGAAGTACTCAAAAGTAAACAACCTAAAAGCTTTGGTTTTCATTTACATTTAATTTCATTATTAATTTAATAATTCAATTACCTTTAATTCATAAGTCTTGAGATCTGGATCAAACCCGGCATCCCCCGTATAACTATAAGCACAACATATGACTCAGAAGGCCATTTAATCAAGAACAAGTGAAGACCGAATCCAAGATTGTGCTTTGTATTGGATGACGTGTCATAAATCATTTCAATTCAAAAATTCAATTTATAATCTATGCCCATACTTGACATTCCTAAGTTGGAATTCAAGTATCACTCAAGGTGCAATTCTATCGACACCCAAAAAACCGTCCTAATGAACCTCTCAGGAACCCAGTATCACTCTAGGTGTGGTATAAGTCTATCTCAACTAAGCCCATCCCTTGGAGATCCTATATGTAATCCCCAAGTATCACTCATGACATATGGTCAATTCCTCTTGAGCCCATCCATGGTAGTCCTATAAGGATCCACGAATCACTTGGAATTTAAGTCAGCCTATATGATCCTGTCCATGGCATCCATGGTTCACTCACGACATAATCATAATTAAACCCTTTGAGCCCATACATGGCATTATAAAATAAATACATGGTTCACTCAAGGAATGTAGTACATTATTCTATAATCCCATCCATGTCATTATAATCATGAGTCACTCAAGGATATTTACCATTTCATCATTCAATTCATTTTAAACATTTCATTATCCATGCTAAGGTCAAAACCCAAAATCATATAATATAAATCACCACCAAAGAGTGTCTCAAGAAAGGACAAACCTCATAAGGATTGGACTTCCATTTACTCACATGTAAACATTCCTCATAACAAGCATCACATGAAAATTGAACTATTACATGGATTTAACATTATTCAACTCATGTGGGCAGTTTAACAAAATAACCAAATAAATCCAAACATGATTAAACAAGAATAGGCATACAAGGGTCAAGGGGAAAGTAAACCATGCCATACCCTAAACCAATTAAATTATAATTAAAAACCTTTTAATTACATTAATAATCAAATTCATTTTTAATAACCCATCAAAGGGAATCAAAGGAAAGCCTCATAGGCATCCTATGCCAATCAGCCAAAAAATGTCATCCAAGGGAAGTTACCCATAGGGTGGACCTTAATATAGGTATACAACCTAATACATGAATCAAAACACCTATTCCATTACCTAAATAACAATAGGAAACAATAGGGTTCAATTATAATTTAAGGTGAGACCCTAAAAAATGGGTTTGTGACACTCCGACATATATAAAAACTCGACAATTAGAGAAAGGCATGAGACCACCTACCTCAGGCTCATGATAGATAGATTATCCAGTATCAAGCTCTAATTCACCTTGGTTTGGGAGAAATATGAATAAAATATGTAGAAAAAGATATTAGGGAATATTAGCCTAAATCCAAATAGTGCAATCGATATCTAGAAGAATCAAGAATGACTAAAAAGGAATTAAGGCATTACCATTGTGGATCCAAGGAGATAAACCATGTTCAAATCAGAGTCTGGATGATGAAGGGATCTGAAAATGAAGAAATTCTTCAAATGGATCCCAAAATCGTGACCCCTATAGTGTAATGAAGGAGGGGAAGGAAACTTAAGTTATAAACATTTTAGGGAAAAATGGCCATTTTACCCAAAAAATATATGGGTTGCATGGTTTACCTACATGGTTTATCAAACCACATGGAAACCATGCATATATCTCTATACATATGTGGGATAGCACACATTTATCCCACATAGTTTTCACTAACCATGCGGTAACTGCGTGGAAGCCTCTGTCAAAATCTGCTAAAATTACAGAGCTACCACACGGCCGTGCGGCCCAACCCACACGGTTTACACTAATCGTGCGACCTCTTCTTTTCACCCATAACTTAGGTTCTAGGCACCAGAATAGCCTTGAACACCCTATATACCTCCATGAACCCAACATGTATTCATAATATTCCATATTTAAGTAATTAAACTAATAAAAGATAGAAAACTCAAGATCTGTACCTCAAAGAAGAACCGGGTTCTTACAAACTTCCCCCCTTAAAGTAATTCGTCCCCAAATTTCCCTTCAAAGAGAGGTGAATAAATATCTAAGAACAACTCTGAACACTATGATCATACATTATCCTCCCTCTCCTGGGTCTCATCCTGCACCTGATCATACTGCCATAGCACCTGTACTAAAGGAACATATCGGTCATGGAGAACCTTCATGCTACAAGCCACAATTTGTATGAGATTCTCTTAAAAGGATTCATATACCTATAACTCAACCTCCTTGGTCTAAAAACCATGAGATGGGTCTTAATAGTAATTTCGTAGCTGAAAAACATGGAAGACATCATGTATATCCCAATACCTATGAGGTAATTGCAACCGATAGGTAATCGGCTCGACTCTCTCAAGAATCTTGAATGGTTTGACATATCTTGGAGAAAGCTTACCCTTTCTCCTGATCCTCTTATGTACCAAACTTAGTGAAATAAGTAAAAATACCTGATCACTGACCTCGAACTCTAGAGGTAATCTGCGATGATCGACATAATTTTTCTGATGAGACTGCACAGTAGCCATCTACTTCCTAATCAACTGCACCTGTTCTGTGGTCTCCAGGACAAGATGAGGTCCCAGCATAGCTACCCCTCTTGCCTCTAGCCAACACAGGGGTGATCGGCATGGCCTACCATACAATGCCACATATTGTGCCATCTAAATAGTATCCTAGAAGCTATTATTTTAGACGAACTCAACAAGGGGTATGTGCCACTCCCAAGAACCCCCAAAATCTAGGAAACATACCCGCAACATGTACTCAAGCACCTGAATCATGTGCTATGATTGAACATCTATTTGGGGGTGGTAGGCTATGCTTAAGAGCACCTGTGTACCCAGATCCCTTTTTTCCCTTTCCAAAAAGAAGAAGTAAAATGGGTGTACCTATCTGAAATGATAGAATACAAAACCCCATGTAGTCTTATATCCTCACGGATATACAACCTCCCAAGATCATCAACATTGAAGGCTTCCTTGATTGACAGGAAATGTAAAACCTTTGTGAGATTTTCAAAATTAACCCAAATGAAATCATTACCTTTAGGTAAACTTGGTAAACCCATCCCAAAATTTATCGCGACATCATTCCATTTCATATAGGAATGGGTAGCTGCTGTAAAAGCTCAACTGGTTGCTGGTGTTCCACCATCACCTGATGATAGGTGGAACACCTCATGAAAAATCTAGCTACATATCTTTTCATACCCATCCACCAATATTAAAGATGTAAATCCCAATACATCATGGTGACACTAGGATGCACTACCCAAGATGAAGTATGAAAATCCTGCAACAAATCCTCTTACATGTCTAAAGATACCCACACATGACCATGTACTCATAGGATCTCATTCTCGCCTACAGTCCAACCAGAAGGAGGGTCCTCACCTTTCACACTATCTCGTAGAACTATGCCTTTGAAATCTAATAGCTACCTCATCCTCAATATGTCCATCAGGGTATAGGTAACAACTAAGGATGATAGAAATGTCTATCCCTAACTATCATGAACCTCCAAGTGAATCTCAGAGAACAACACCATAAGCTGCCACATGCTGCTGGCCTGCTGCACTGCCTATATCTGAGTTCTCCTACTCAGTGCATCAGCCACTGCATTTCCTTTACTAGGAATGTAGGCTAGATCAAATTCACAATAATGAAGGTATTCTACCCACCTTCTCTTCCTCCGATTCAGATCACGCTATGTAAATATGTACCTGAGCCTTTTTTGGTCCATGAACACCACAAAATGCTATCCCAATAAGTAATGTATCCAATAGCACAATGCATGAACAACTGAACCCAACTTGAGATCATGCATTGGGTAATTCCTCTCATGTGGCCTCAAATGATAAGAACCATATAAAACGAATCATTCCCACTACATAAGAACTACTCCTAGATTGATACCTGATGCATGGCAGTACACAATGTAACTCCTGCCTAGATCTAGAAAAATCAGTATTGGTGATGAATTGAATCTCCCTTTTATCTCTTTAAAGTCCATCTCACAAGAATCTATCCATACATAATTCACACCCTTCTTAGTCAAGCCCATCAATGGCACTTCTAAGCATGATAAGTCCAATATGAAATGCTTTTAGTAACTATACAACCCTAAGAAACTCCACACCTCAAAGAAGTTCTTGGGATACTCTTAGGAAACCACTACTCTCACCTTCTTTGGGTCCACTGATACTCTTATCTCTGAGATAACGCGACCCTAAAAGTGAATCTAATCCACCCAGAAGTGGAACTTTATGAGCTTAGAATATAACGGGTGATCTATTAGTGTATTCTAAATTATCTCAAGATGTTTGGTATGTTCATGTAGATTGTGAGAATACACCAAGATATCATCCAAAAAAACCACCACAAATGAATCAAGATAAGGATGTAAGACTCGGTTCATCAGTGCCATGAATATCGCTGGCACATTCGTGAGACCGAATGACACTACCAAGTACCCTTACAGACCATACCTACTCTGAAAGGCTGTGTGAGGTATGTCTAATGATATAACATGAGCCTAATGATAAAAAAATTTCAAATCAATCTCTGAGAAAACCAGAGTTCCTCAGAGCTGATTGAAGATATTGTCTATATGTAGTAGAGGATACCAGTTCTTAACTATAAATTGGTTCAATTTTTGGTAATCCACACATAGATTAAGGGCACCATCCACATTTTTTGCAAAAGGACCGGAGAAACCCATAGATAAGTATTGATTCAGATGAAACCCTTTGCCTCTAAATCCTCTAGCTACCTATTGAGATCTTGCAATTCAGTCGTAGCCATCCTGTAAGGAGGAATGGACATAGGTTTGACTCATGGCACTAGTTAGATAGAGAACTCTACCTCTATCACTAGAGGTAAACCTAAAAATTTGTCTGGGAAGACATCCTTGAAACAATCAACTACTAGAGGGAAATCAATCTAACGTGTTCCCTGATCATCCAGATATAAACTCACAATCTGGGCTGTTATCCCACCCTACCCATGATGCTTGGGTCCAGCTTGGATCTCCTGGATATCCCATTCAACTTTTTGTAGAAACCTTCCACCCTCTGGTGGCATAAAACACACCATGTGGTGATAACAATCAACAAAGTCCTGAAATGAAGCCAAACAGTCCATCCAAAGAATGACATAAAAGAATGTCATCTCAAGGATGTAAAGGTCAAATAAAAATTGACACCCATCAACCTCAAGGGGGAACTCCTTGCACTAACTCACACCTTCCATTCTAATCCCTAACAAAGTTTCTAGCATCATAATGCCATCAGAAGAAAAAAACATAGAGCCCAAGTATCTTCACAATTGGAAAAAATATAAAACTATGTGAATCCCCTATATAAAAAGTATAGAAGATAAAATGGAGGATACTATAATAATACCTCTGATAGTAGAAGGTCTGATATCCTGCTTCTGCTGGGTTTATTACACTGTATATTCTTGATCTGTATCGCAACCCTGTGACACTGCCTAGATACCTTGAGCTGATTTGACCTCCTGTCTCTATGATCCTAGGTTTGGATACCATGTACACGACCACTACCTCATCCTGAACAGCCTGATGTACTCCATCTCCCTATCTAGTGAGAAGCTGCAGACCCCTCTCCTAAACATGGAGTCCGTGAAAAACCTCTCTCACTAGCTGCTAGTGGAAACATCCTATAGAAGCACTATAGATGGCCCATATTACTACAAGATCAGTACTTGACTGGGTCTAGTGTACACTATGGCCTTGTATTCCCTAGCCTACCACACTGGTATCACCACACTTGGCTACCTGAAGATACGTTATGACTACTAGTATCATAGAGAGAAATCTCCAGATGATGCTTCTTACTAACAGTTGAGACAATACCAGATCTAGATGCCGAACCACCCTAGCTCTCACCTCCAAATTCCCTCATGTTATGATATGTGATCAGTTCATAATTCACTATATTAGATACAATAGTCAACCTGAAGAAATTTACCTACACTCATATGTCATACTTGAGACCATCCTCAATTGAATAAGCTTTCGATACATCATCACTTATCAAAATAGGTGTGAAGTGCTGAAGTTTAGTAAAATAGGATGAATAGTCTACAACTGACAAATCACCCTACTATAGATGCATAAAATCCCAGGATCTATTTCCCCTCATCATCTTAAGGTAGGAGTAATCATATAAGACTATATAAAAATCTCCCCACGCTATATCCTGATGATGCTCTGCCTGAGTGATAACATCCCACCATCTGTTGGTGTAATCACAAAGCATGTAAATAGATATCTTTACCATCCTCTCAAGAGGTGTATCTAAATGATTAAAGATAAAAAACATGGCCTCTAGTCATGATTATATAGCCTATGGTCTACCATCCCCTAGAAATTTGGACGGATGCTACTTCTGTAACACTCATGTCAACTCCTCCATAGACGTGGAAAGATGTGGTGCTCCCTAAAAGGGTTACATAAACCTAATAAAACCTTCGTAGAACTATTCACCATCACCTAAATTCGGTAGAACAGCTGGTTCCCCAATTGAAACGAATGGAGGATCCACTGGTAGCCTATGGCCTACCACCTCTGGGGTATGATCATTGCCACCCTCCTAGCATACAACTTGAGGTCATCATGGTAGAATGAATCTACAATTTCAAACACACACCTCATTTCAATATCGTTGTCAAGGTTCGTAGCTCAAAAAACACAAATACAAAATAGTATAGGTCAAAACTTTACTCTAATAACTCACCCCTCTACCTACCCCACGGGTCAGGTCTAGATGTCAAACAAATGAGAGACTACCAAAATCCCACTACTAAGGTCAGGTTTGGTCTAGGTCTATATAAAAATCCATTTTAATTTCACTTGATTTCATATTCATTTCATATTTATCACATCCACTTTTCATAAGGGTAAACCCAATGGTATTCATAATTCTAATCTATGGGGGCCTATACTCCATGCGAATCAAATCTTGGCATACACATATAGAACATCGTAACACAATTCAATTTAAGGCTGCAACATGATCCAAAAATTTCTAATCCAAGAGGACCCATACAACCTAGGGGACAAAGTTTGGCATCCATCCAACCTATACCATAACATTTACCAACATACCTATCATAATAGCGGGAATATCTATCACGACATCTATCACAAAAACACAAAATCAATAATTATCTCAAAATGGAATGAAAATAATGCATGGAATGAGATTTATAAAAAGTTCATATATGATGCATGGGATATCATACCATCATATCATTGGGTTTCAACACAATAGAACCCACAATCATATAAAAAATAATAGTTAAATACAAGTGAGTCACCCAATGGTGAAATCAAATCATCTATAATAGCTCAAAATACAAAAATCACAATTCAATTCGAGGCAATTTGGATTTTCCCTGTATGTGGGGTAGCTGCTCCCAAGAATAACTTATTACCAAATCCTATTTCCTTAATATCCCTATATATTATTAGAAAATAGTAAATCAAACCAAAAAATTTCTCTAATACCACTTTGTAATTTCCCAAACCCGGATGCCACCTAAAAGTGCTCCGATCTCAGTTGGACACATGGACTCAAGTGCATCTCCCTAAACATTAGAGGCTACTGACTAGTAGTAATGGCCTGGGTATGATAGTTGGGAGACTATTCCCTCATTAGTGGAGTGTAACACAATGGAAAAATATATCAATTCAATAGCAGAAGCAATAATAACATATAATAGAAGTAAACATTGGAATACCAATAGTGTAAATAATACAGATGTCATATCATACAAAAGATGATGCTAAATGTTACATGTTCTAGAAATAATCCAAAATAGGTTACACTATATGTTAGATTTGGTTTCTTAAAACCAATTAATTTTTACTTTATTCATTAATAAATACCTTATCACATCTTGATTGTTTTTCTGCGTGACAATGCATGTGATAATTTCGTAAGGATAACTATTGCATTAAAGGGTCATTGAAGATCCCTGCTATGATGAGAACCCGGAAGTTCCATAACACTATTCTTGAATTTATGTTTTATGACCGGATGATGTTATTTGAGGGACAAAAATAATACAAGCCATTAGGGTCGAGGACTCATAAAACTTTGAGGCACCTTCTCATGGTGTGCACCCTTGGTAATATCCAGGAGGGTATTATGAGAACGATACCCACTAATAGGAAATCCACATTTCATAGTGTCATTGGATGTTCTTATCTGTGGACATGTGTATTGGTCCTTAGACTTTAATATTATTATTAATGGGTATTACAACTCGCACACTTAGATGTATTGATGAAAACTATGATGACACACTGTTCGTAGTGAGGTAGGATACGTTGGGTGTGTCATGAGTGATACTACATTAATATATAATGCAAGAAATGATTTGTCCCTTATGTTCCATAATGTAAGTAGATATCTCAAGCCCTTTGATGGAATTGATATAGCCTAAATAAATCCATGGCCATGGTGAGGAATTGGCAAGTTCAATTCCGGAAATTCAATGAAAGAATAATCGAGCACATGGGTTGATGACACTACCATGCAACCCGCTTGATTCGAGATATCGAGAAAAAGGGATTATATTACATGGTAAGAATTCATAGGAGGTGACACATCATTGTGAAGTTAACTTATTTTTCTATGGGTGCCTTAGCATGTTGCTAGATGCTAACCTTGGACTTTAGGCAGGCTCTGTCTAATGCCACTGAGAAAGAGGCCTAGAGGGTCACACACTAAGTGTGTCCAAGTATATCAGTTAAATATTAATTTAAGAAGTTAAATAAAAATTATTACCGATTGTGGTTTAATAATTATTTAAGGATGTATGATCACATTTATTTCAACACTAGTTATTCGAGAGAATATATTTTGGGTGAAATAATATATTTATTAGCGAGTAATGCAGTGATATTTATTTTAGAAATAAATATCCATTATTCAAGGTCTAATAAATGTGGTTGATGAAATAAAGAAAAATTTAAAAATAAAAGTACACTCTGTGTATATTAAATATACACGCCGTGTATTTTTTTGGGAATTTATGAGAAATAATATTATTTATTTAATTAAATAATATTATGTGTAATTCGATGGGTGCATGTCAAGTAATAATAATAGTCAACTGTTATTATTAGACATGGGGTATTACTAATAATTAAATGAAATGAATAAATGCTTTCGGGTAATTAATTCATTTTATTATTATATGTAATTTAAAAATCCCAATTATATATTTCTCATTATCCTAGCCATTTTTTTGGTTTGGTTGTGCACAATGGATTTGGAAAAGCTCTTAAGACAAGAGAGAATTCCTTTTCCACCAAGAACACTCTCAAGCTATGAGAGAGAGATCCACCTCCACCGGATCAAGGCGATCGAAGGCAGACATTGAAAGTGAAGGCTCTTCCGTGATAGCACCTGGAGATCACTTCGGTGAAGTGTAGAGATACATGGAGCACGTGTGGATCACCGCTAGAGAAATCCTACACTTGGATTCTGTGACGCAATGACGGATCACATCGGATCGTGACTAGAAACATCAACGAAGAAAGAATTCCATCAAGGTAATTCTTGTCAATTAATTAAATTAATTATAACCAACATATAATGATCCTATCTATAGTTCCAGGACTCCCATCTTTATTTTTTATTATTCATTCTATTCCGAAGATTTGGCATTTTATTATTGTGACAGATCTCAGATTGATCATTGTTAATGCTAAAATTAATGTTGGGTACACCCACTAACGCACTTCCGCTGCGCCTGGAACCTACAAGTGGTATCATAGGGATTATACCATTGGTTATAATTATTTAAGTTTTTTCCTTGGTGATTTACGCATTTAATAATTTAGTTGTTTCAATTCAAGTTAATCGTTCTTTAAAATCTGAATCTCGAGATCTGTTCCTCCACTCACATTTTTCGTTCACCTTACAGAAATGAATTTTTCTTTTAATTTTGATTAAAATAAAATAGAGGATCTCATATGAAGGTGCCAAACGATCCTGGACATAAAATACCAGAATATATGGCGTGTATTTAGAAGTACACACCATGTAGTCTAAGTTTAATGCATCGGACTGGTCCGCCAAATCAGGCCATGTGTTAGAGTATTCCTAAGTCATAAATGACACCGTGTGTTGACCAGTAATAGGTGGCACACAGTTTCTATATTACATGCCGTGTGGTCCACTGAATATGATGTGTAGTCCCTTCGGGCTAGGGTTGGACCGTGTACCCCATACATGGCTTGCCCGACTGGAAACAATGTAATGAGGATACTACATGGTGTGTGTCCCATTGAACATGCCGTGTACTCCAAAAATTTCTGAAGTACATCTACACGGCATGTCCCCAGGCATGTACTTCGGATGGACGGTGAACAAAAGTACACATCATGTAGTCGGAACTACATGTCGTGTACTCATCCAAATTACACAGATTTATTAATTTTTTTTATTATATTATACAAACCCTTGAGACCTGTACCATAGTGAAAGCGTAAATCTGAGGCACAACATGTGATAGGTGTTTTATATATATTTGTTTAATTTAGCATCTGTGTAATGTTCATTTCTACTCATTGGGTAGTTATGAATGAGAATTCACTAGGTTGACTCTAAGGTACAAGTTTCATACAAAGAAAATTTTAAATGAATTTATTTGTTTAAAATTATGATGGATGAGAATCTCAAGGAAATTCAGAAAAGGGTTTAAGATAAAATTATTGATTAATTAAAGATAATTAATTGATTCGAGCGTGATTTATCTTTATCAAGAATGATTAAAGAATTGAATGATAGTTTTATTTATGCGTAAATATCGTTGCATGCATGGATGATCATGAGCTAGACCAAGACCTTTGTATGTGAATGGTTTATTTTAATTAATTTATTTAAATTAATTTTTTTGGCCTGCAAGCCTTCTCCTCATTAACATGTAGGGCCTTAAAGCCTAAGGTTTCTTTTATGTAAAACCCCATTTTACCCCTCACCTGTGTGTGAGATAAAAGCATATGTAATGGATGGAGCTCCCAAGCTGGTGGAGGTGGCTCAAGTTAGGAGCCAAGGTGAAACCAATCCAAGGAGATACAAATGTAGACAGGTGGAAAGCTGTAAACATGAACCTAAAAGGTTCAAGGTGTTTCTCCCCTAGGTATTGGGTTAGTTTTTCAACCACTAGATAAACTAACCAATAAAACAAGATCATGATCATACCATTTATTTTATTTCTGTTAGTTTCGTGGTTTATTTATTGTGGGTGTGTTGTCACGATCACACAATCAATGAATTAAAAAAACATGCAAGATGGAACTAAAATAAGACCGACTTATGTGTAAAATATTATCTCAGACAAGGTTAATCACTTAAGTATATCCCAATTAATATTAAAAATCATGTAATCAAAGATAATAAAATGGAAATTTATGTATAAGGATAAAATCCTTCAAAGAAATATTAAGTTAGTATAACCTTCCATAATCTTGGTTAGAATCGAACCATAGTTCAAAGTGCTTGAGCAACCCTATTTGGGGTGCTTTCAATTATCGGGGAATTCTAATTCAAGGTTTTGGGTTGAATTTACTTGGTTCTAATCAAGGTTTTACTACCACAGTAGGACTTGGTGTGACCAAGAGTCAAAGGTTGAGGAAATCTAAAAATAAAAGGATTTCAGGATTGGGGAGTCCACTTAGCAGATCAAGGAGCTGTGAGTTAATGCAGTTGGTATTTAGAATGCCTACCTAAAACCCTTCAAGTTGCTTGACCAAACCTAGTTGGGGTAATGCGATGGTCAATATGGATCCTTTCAACTAGAATATTCAAGCAACAGAATATTCCAAAGTCAATGGTGAGGGCTATTGGATTTTGATAAAATAGTGGGAGACTAATAAGTATTAATTTATTTATTTATATCAGTTTTATCATAATAAATTACTAAACTTTTTCTTATCTTAATTTGTAGAGATGACAAGAAAAATGACTTCAAACATACCATTGTGAACCATACTCGAGAAGGAAAACCTTCTCACCGACACTAATTTCCAATAGTGGCAGAGGCATTTACGCGTCATCCTTCGCCACGAGAGGAAATTGTATGTGCTGGAAGAGCCTATTCCAATTGCACCTAGAAAAGAGGATAGTGATGAGGAACTATATCTCTATATGAAACACATGGATGATGCCCCATATTTCCAGTGTTTCATGCTATCAGACATTTCTAATGAGCTCTTGAAGCAACATGAAAACATGGATGCGTATAACATGATGTCTCACCTTAAGGGTCTCTATCAATAGAAGGTGAGATAGGAGAGATATGAGATCTCCAATGATTTTTTTACGACTAATATTCGAGAGTCTATGCTAGTTGGACCTTATGTAGTCAAGCTCATTAGCTACATTGAATGCCTGGACATCTTAGGGATTAAGTTCCCAGATGAGTTGCGTATATATCTCATCCTATCATCACTGCCCAAGACCTTCTATAGCTTTATTGTCAATTATAACATGATAAACAATGAGAAGAGTCTATCAAAACTTCTAACCTTAATTCTCTAGGTATATAAGGACATGGGGCGTGACAAACCCATAGTTCTTATGGTGAATAAAAAAGGAAGGACAAGGAAAAGGGGCCAAAGACTTATAAATGGTCTAAAGCCCCCGAGTGCCACCCCTCCAAGAAGGGTAAGATCTAGAGGCAGGGAAAGGAACGGGTGGAGGTATGTTTTTCATGCGTCAAGAAAGGCCACTGGAAGATGAACTACACCCAGACGTGTTGGGACGCTAAAGGTGCATTTGTTATCGAGTGTAATCTTTTCATTTCTACACATTGGGTATTAGATATAGCTTGTGGGGATCACATATGTATTCAAATACAGGAACCAAGTAGATTTAGAAATCTTTCCAGAGGAGAGGTGGATCTTTGAGCTATCAATGGCATGAGGTTGGCTGCATTAGCCATTGGTGATTACCACCTCTCATTACCAACTGGGATGATTTTGGTTTTACATAACTGTTATTATGTGCCTAGTGTTACCAAGAACATAATTTCTGTATCTTGTTTGCATATGGATGGATTTATTTTCAAGTTTGGAAATAAGGGTTGTCTCTTTTATAAGAACAACATATGTTATGGTATGACACATTTAAATAATGTTTTTTATGTATTAAATTACAAAAACCAAGTGTTGGAAATTGATAATGAAACAAACTCACATGACTCATACATCACCCAGTTGTGGCATCACCATCTCGGTCATGTAAACGAGAAGCACTTGGAAAAGCTCTTCCTAGATTTCTATTTATACTCTACAAAGATAAAAACACTTGATAGATGTCACACTTGTTTATAAGGAAAAATGACCAAGCCACCTTTCGGTGGATAGGGTGAAAGGGACACAAAGCTTCTAGGATTGGTGCACACAAATGTGTGTGGACCATTTCCAATAGAAGCTAGAGGTGGATATTCTTACTTCATTACTTTTACTGATGATTTGAGTAGATATTTCTATGTCTACTTAATGAGGTATAAGTTAGAAGCCTTAGAGAAATTTAAGGAATTCAAGAATGAAGTAGAAAATTAACTTGGTAAGAAGATAAAGAAGCTTAAATTAGATCGAGGCGGAGAATATCTGAACCAAGAGTTCATCAATCTTCTAAGGGAGTATGGGATTATATCTAATCTCACTCCTCCTTATACACCATAGTGGAATGGTTTTAGTGAAAGGAGGAACTGCACCTTGTTGGACATGGTGACGTCGATGATGAGTCATGCAGATCTTCCATTATCCTTTTGGGGATATGCATTACAGACTGCAGCATACACATTAAACCGAGTACCAACCAAGGAGGAAAATGGAATTCCATCTGAGTTATGGAATGGAAAGAAACCCATTTTGTCGCACAAAAATGTATGGGGATGAGAGGAATTTGTTAAGGCCTTATCAGGCAACAAACTAGCACCCCAGTGCATGAAGTGTATCTTTTTAGGATATCCCAAGGAAAAGAAAGGATATTACCTATATAACCCTTCATACAAGAAAGTGACTGTCGCCAGAAAAATCATCTTTATTGAGAGGGAGAACATCCTTAAAAAGGATAGTGGGAGAAAGATTAACTTTGACGAAGTTGATGCTCAAGATACACAGGAGTTGGTATAGGAACAAGTTCCACAGGTCCCTATGGAAGAGGTTCCAGAAACACAAGTACTTCGTAGGAGCTCAAGATAGGTAAGGGAACCAGAGAGATTTGGTTTTCTAGTCACTGAGGATGGTAAATAATTATTGTTGGACAATGATGAATCTATCTCCTACAAGGAAGAATTAGAAAACTCAGAAGTTGCAAGATTTCTAGAAGCTATGAATTCTGAGATGGATTCCATGTATCAGAACCAAGTCTGGGTTCTGGTCGATGAGCCAGTTAATGTAAATCCTATTGGATGAAAATGGGTTTTCAAGAGAAAATTGGACATGGAAGGTCAAGTTAGCACCTATAAAGCAAGGTTAGTGGATAAAGGATTCAGACAACGTCAATTAATTGACTATAATGAAACCTTCTCTTCAGTTTACATGTTTAAATCCATAAGAATCTTACTTTCCATAGCATCTTACCATGACTACGAGATTTGGAAAATGGATGTCAAAACAACTTTCCTTAACGAGAACCTTCTGGAAAATGTCTATATGACACAACCAGAAGGTTTTGTGACACCAGGTGAGGCCAAATGGGTTTGAAAGTTTCAAAAATCCATTTATGGATTAAAGAAAGAATCTAGGTCATGGAACATTATATTTGATAAATCCATAAAGAAATTTGGTTTCATTAAGAACGAATGTGAGCCACGTGTTTATAAGAAGTTTAATGGGAATGCGATTGTTATCCTAGTAGTATATGTCGATAACATATTGCTTTTTGGAAATGATGTACCAGTATTACAGTTAGTAAAGGACTGGTTGAACAAGTGTTTCTCCATGAAGGACTTAGGTGAAGCATCCTACATTATAGGGATAAATATCATTCATGATAGATCCAAGAGGCTACTTGGACTAAGTCAGGGTACATACATTGACCAGATACTAAAGAGATTTAGTATGGAAAAATCCAAGAGGGGATTGGTTCTAGTGTCACATGGCCTACATGTTTCTAATAAAATGTTTCCTCAAACAAAACAAGAGAAAGATATAATGATTAAGATCCCATATGCTTCTTCTATAGGATCCATCATGTATGCCATGTTATGTATGAGGCTTGATGTTGCCTATGCACTGAGCATGGTAGGCAGATATCAAGCAGATCTAGGAGAACAACATTAGACTACTGTTAAGACTATCCTTAAGTATCTGAGAAGAACTAAGGATATGTTCCTGGTGTATGGAGGAGATGAGGAGCTTTTCATTAGAGGGTATACTGATGCTATTTTTTAGACAGATCAAAACAATCTGAAGTTGCAATCTGGATATGTTTTCTGTCTCAATGGAGGAGCTGTGAGCTGGAAGAGTTCAAAGCAGCTAGTTGTCGCCGATTCTACAGCGGATTTTGGATATATAACATCTTCTAATGAAGCCAAGGAAGCTTTTTGGATTTATAACTTTGTCTAGAAGCTTTATATGGTGCCTAACAGTAAAGACCCTATCACGTTTTATTGTGATAATACTGCAATGGTGGCTCTTGCAAAAGAACCAAGGTCACATCAATGAACAAAGAACATACTCCGGAAGTATCACCTCTTGAGGGATTTATATCAAAGGGGTGAATTTGCAGTGAACAGAGTGTCCATGGAAGAGAACATGACAGACCCCATGACTAAAGTCCTATCTTAGCAGAAGCATGAATATCATGTGAGAGATTGCGAGTTAAAGGTTGCTATTAGTTAGATCTAGTACAAGTGGGAGTCTATTGGATTTGGTGTCCTAGAACCAACTAATTTGTACTTTATTCACTAATAAATACCTTATCACATCTTGATTGTTCTTCTGTGTGAAAATGCATGTGATAATGTTCTAAGGATAGCTATTTCATTAAAGGTTCATAGTGAATCCCTACTATGATGAGAACCCGAAAGTGCCATAACACTGTTATTGAATATATTTTCTATGGTCGGATGATGTTATTTGAGGGAAAAAAATAATACAGGCCATTAGGGGTGAGGACTCATAAAAATTTGAGGCACCTTCTCATGGTGTGCACCCTTGGTAATATCCAGGAGGATATTATCAGAATGAGACCCGCCAGTAGGAAATCCACATTTCATAGTGTCATTGGATGTTCCTATATGTGGACATGTGTATTGGTACTTATACTTTAAGATTATTATTAATGAGTATTACAACTCACGCACTTAGATGTATTGACTAAAGCTATGACAACACACTGTTCGCAGCAAGGTGGGATACGTTGGGTGAGTCACGAGTGATACTACATTAATAGATAACGCGAGAAAGGATTTGTACCTTCTGGTCCATAATGCAAGTAGATATCTTAGGCCCTTTGATGGAATTGATATAGCCTAAATAAATCCATGGCCATGGTGATGAATGGGAAAGTTCAATTCTAGAAATTCAAAGAAAGAATCATCGAGCACATGGGTTGATGGCACTAGCATGCAACCCGCTTGATTAGAGATATATAAACAAAGGGATTATATTACAGGGTAATCATTTGTAGGAGGTGACATTTCATTGCGGCGTTAACGTCTTTCTCTATGGGTACCTTGGTGTGTTTCTAGATGCTAACCTTAGACTTTAGGCAGGCTCCGTATAATGACACTGAGAAAGAGGCCTAGAGGGTCACACACTAAGCGCGTCCAAGTATCTCAGTTAAATATTAATTTAATAAGTTAAATAAAAATTATTCCTGATTGTGGTTTAATAATTATTTAATGATGACTAATCACATTTATTTCAACACTAGTTATTCAAGAGAATATATTGTGGGAGAAATAATATATTTATTAGCGAGTAATGCAATGATATTTATTTTAGAAATAAATAACCATTATTCATGGTCTAATAAATGTGGTGGAGGAAATAAAGGAAAATGGAAAAATAAAAGTACACGCTGTGTATATTAAATATACACGCTATGTATTTTTTTGGGAATTTATGAGAAATAATATTATTTATTTAATTAAATAATATTAGGTTTAATTCAATGGGTGGTTGTCAAGTAATAATAATAGTCAACTGTTATTGTTAGACATGGGGTATTAATAAGAATTAAATGAAATGAATAAATGATTTCGGGTAATTAATTCATTTTATTATTCTATGTAATTAAAAAAATAGCAATTATATATTTCTTATTAGCCTAGCCATTTTTTTGGTGTCGTTGTGCACAAAGGATTTGGAAAAGCTCTCAATCCAAGAGAGAATTCCTTTTCCACTAAGAACGCTCTCAAGCTACGAGAGAGAGATCCACCTCCACTGGATAAAGGAGATCGAAGGAGGACATTGTAAGCAAAGGATCTTCCATGGAAGCACCCATATATCCCTTTGGTGACATCTAGAGATACGTGGAGCACATGTGGATCACCGCTAGAGGAATCATACACTTGGATTCTATGACGCAACGACGGATCACATCAGATCGTGACCGGAAACATCAATGAAGAAATAATTTCATCAAGATAATTCTTGTAAATTAATTAAATTAATTATAACCAATATATGATGATCCTATATATGGTTTCGGGACTCCCCTATTTCTTTTTCGTTCTTTGTTCTATTATGAAGATCTGAAATTTTATTATCATGACAGATCTCAGATTGATCACTGTTAACGCTAAAATTAAAGTTGGGTACACCCACCAATGTGCTTCTAATGCACTCAAAACCTACACTATAGTCATATACAATACAAGTACCAAAGTAAAAAAAGGCCAAAAATAATCTCATAAGCATCACAAGCCTCAGCTTGGTCCCATGATCTCCTGCTCCTAAGTATCATATCAAGTACCTATTAGAGGGAACTTTCCCTTATTGACACTTGTAATCATATAATCTATTTGGGTCCAAAACAAGACCCAAATAGGGTGTAGGACTAAATCCCAGTAGGCAACCACCTAAGATCTGTGCTAATTTTTAGTGAATATATATAACAAGTATTATGAAATAATGAAAGTAGTAAGTTAGGAAGTACTCAAAAGTAAAAAAACTACAAGCACTGGTTTCCATTTACATTTCATTTCATTATTCATTTAATAATTCAATTACATTGAATTCATAAGTCTTGAGATCCTTCTCTAGCCCAAAATCCCCTGTATAACTATAAGCACAACATATGACTTAGAAGGCCATCTAATCAAGAACAAGTGATGTCCGATTCCAAGATTGTTCTTTGGCTTGGCATACACATCATAAATCATTTCAATTCAAAATTCAATTTATAACTCGAGCCTTTCCTTGAAATTCCTAATTTTGAATTCAAGTATAAATCTAGGTTTAATTATACCGACACCCTACAAGCTAATCCCAACAAACCTCTCAAGAACCTGATATCACTATAGGTGTGGTCTAAGTCTATTTCAACTGAGATCGTCCTTGGAGGTCCTATAGAGAAGCCCCAAGTATCACTCCTAACATATGGTCAATGCCTCTTGATCTCATCCATGGTGGTCCTATAAGGATCCATGATCCACTCATCATTTAAGTCAGCCTCTATGAGCCCGTACATGGAATCCATGGTTCAGTCACGGCATAATCATAATTAAACCCTTTGATCCCATCCATGACATTCTAAACTAAATCTATGGTTCACTCAAGGAACAAGGTATATTAGTCTATGATCTCATCCATGCCATTCTAATATGAATACATGATTCACTCAAGGGTATTTACCATTTCATCATTTAATTCATTCCAAACATTTCATTATGCATTCTAAGGTCAAAACCCAAAAGCATATAATATAACTCACCACAAAAAGGTTTCTCAAGAAAGGAAAAACCTCATAAGGCTTGGCCTTCCATTTACTCACATGGGAACATTCTGCATAACAAGCATCACATGAAAATTAAACCATTATATGGATTTAACATTATTAAACTCACATAGACAGTTCAACTGAATAAGCAAATAAATCCAAACATGCTTAAACAATCCTAGGAATACATGGGTAAAGGGGAAAGTCAACCATACCATACCCTAGACCAATTCAATTATAATTAACAACCTTGTAATTCCATTATTAATAAAATTAAATTTTAACAATCCATTAAAGGGAATCAAAGGCATGCCTCATAGGCATCCTAGGACAATCAGCCAAAAAAGGTCATCCAAGGTAACTCACCCATGGTGTGGCCTTTAATATAGGTATAAAACCTATTACATGCATAAAAACACCTATTCTATTACCTAAACAACAATAGGCAACACTAGGGTTTAATTATAATTCAAGGTGACACCCTAAAAAATTGGCACATGGCACTATGACACATATAAACATCTCAACAATTAGTGAAAGGAATGAGACCACCTACCTTAGGCTTGTGATAGACAACTCATTTAGTATCAAGCTCTGATTTTCCCTGGTTTTGTGAGAAATATGAAGAACAGATGAAGAATGAGAAATTATGAAATATGAGCCTAAATCCAAATAGAGTAATAGATATCTAGAAGAACTGAGAAAGGCTAAAAAGGAATTGAGGAATTACCATTTTGGATCCATGGAGATGAAACATATTCTAATCAGAGTCTAGATGGTGAAGGGATCTGAAAATGAAGAATATGATTCAAAGGGAGACCAAAATCATAACCCCTAGTGTGCAATGGAGGAGGATAAGAGAAACTTAAGTTATAAACATTTCAGGGAAAAAATGGGCATTTTACCCAAAAATATATGGGTCAAACAGTTTACCCACACAGTTTATCAAATTTGGTAGAAACCGTGCACACCTATCTATGCATCTAGGGAATAGCGCATGATTATGCCTTGGTAACACTATGATAGAACTTAGAACCTTACAGTGTTTTGTGCCATCACTGGTATGTCTTCCCCATATTTCATGTTCATCAATCATGTCCTATTAGTAAAACTTTTAACTTCCTAGCATCTCAAGGTCCGAGCTAGAAGACCCTAAACTATAGTAGTAAAAGGTCCGATCTAGAAGACCCTAAACTCTGACAATATAAGTCTTGAGTTAGAAGGACCTAAAATAAAACAATAGAAGGTATAATCTAGATGAACCTAAACTAAAAAAATTGAAGGTATAACCTAGAATACCCCAAACTACAATAAAATAATGATTTAGTTTGAAAGAATATAAAATTCATAAATCTTTTCAAGTAAAAAATCCATAACTGGGCAACCTGAGAAAATCCAAGTCCATGCCTGATAAGTCTTTCTCCATACAAAGCATAGTAAAAAGTTAGGTAAATATAAAATAAATAGATACAAATCTTGTGGAGCCCACCATATGGCCTTAGAAAAAATCAATCTATGCTCTCTAAGTCCATCAACTTTAGAAAAAGATAGAGAATTATCTCTATGGGATATATATTATAGCTAAATCATCCTTTTAAAAATCAGGTGATCTCAAGATAACTAGAGAATATATATCAGTGAAGAATCTCATGTTGGTGGGAATTCATGAACGTTTCCCAAGGCAAATCAATTACATTTTAAACAACTGAATATAGGAATTCAGTATTACTTGATATTATGTGAATAATGGGTATCGTTGATGATCTATACGACATTAGATTAATTAAATATTATGCACATAATGAATGAGATACAATTGAGTAACGGTATATAAATTTTGGAAGATCTATTCATTAAAAACATGAAAAACTAGGGATCTACACATTCCAAATCCTTTGTGAGGATTCAATAAAGAAAAAATTCATTGAAGATCAAACTACAAAAATATTTGATCAGTTGAGTTGGACAAATCAACAAGAGTATGATGAGAAGTTTCAATGGAGAACCAAAGTGATTCCTACCTATTTACACTCTATTCCATCACAGAGTCCAAAGATTGACTAAGGGGAATACCTCGAGCAAAGAAGAGAGAAGATTCATCAAATATTACAAAGGCATTAAGGCGCGCAGGTATACCTACGCGCCTACCTTGGGTGTGCAAGTCACTTGCGTGCCTGATATGAGGAATGCAAGTCACTTTAACGCCCTAAGTGAAATTTGACCCAAACCTCAGGTGGCCTATAAATACCCCCTGTGGGACCCCCATTTGGAGGACGAATTTTCCAAAACTCAGATTCAAGCTCTGGTTGCCCAAGTCTTTTCTCGACGTCTTCCGAACACTTCTAAGGCAATTCTTTACCTAGAATGGAATCTCTAAAGAGGAAGAATAAAGACTAAGTATTATAACTCATCAATAATTGCATGCATAAGTGTCCAACCATTAAGGGAAGTGAAGACACTTGCGCGCCGCCTTTACCTCTAAAGGAAACTTACACGCCACCCTTCTGAAAGTATCTAGGGATGATACTAAGGGATTGAGTTCAATGCCACCCAATTATTACACTATGGATTCTTAGTTTCCCAAGTTGACTCATGTCACGCAAGTATACTTGCGCGACCACAACTTGTGCGCCAGAACAAAACTTGCGCGCCTCCTTCCTAGTCACTTCCTTTCTGCAAATCCGCCTTTCCTTTTCAAAGACTGCCTTCAAAACCCTCTTCAAAGCCATTTGCAGCATGGTTCCTTTGTTGGAATCCTTATCTAAAAGTAATTATGTGGAACATATCTCAAAACCTAGTGATTTACATAACTTTATGTCATTAATTTTAGATATTTCCTTTATTCAACCTCATCCTTTAAGATGAGAAAATATTTAATATGGGCATACTCCTTAGGAGTAATCCCCAAGTTCCTTAAATTGGGCCTCCTTCTTAGGAGTAAGTCCCAATCATAATTTATTTTGATTTAGGCCTCCTCAGGATTAAGCCCTAGGTTATAGGTTCCCTTTAATTGGGCCTCCTTCTCAGGAGTAAGCCCCAAATTACAAGTCCCCTTAATATGGTAATCCTCATTCTCAGGATTAAGTCCCAATCATAATTTCTTTTAACTTTGGGCCTCCTTTTCAGGAGTAAGTCCCAATAATAATTTCCTTAACTTTGAGCCTCTTTCTTAGGATTAAGCCCCAACCTTATTTTCTTTTGATTTGGGATTCCTTCTCAGGAATAAAACCCAATCATAAGTCCCTACTAAATTGTGGGCTTCCTTTTCAGGAGTAAGTCCCAAGTTAAAATTCCAAATCTCCATAAAGTACAAATACCTTTATGGACCCTGCTCCTGGGCTTCTTTCCTGAACTATGTCCTGATATTAATTTACTCGGGCCGTCATACATACGTAAGCCCCAAATCATTTCTTATGATTTCATATTTCATGGAACAATCATCAAATTTACTAATACCTCTTGTTTCCCACACCGAGCATGACTCACGTGGGATTAGAGTGTAAAAGTAATTACGACATATCTCTTTGGGCCATTAATTATGCATAAACCTCATACTTCTTCAGTCGAACTATGTGGGTTCTGATTCCTTCTTTAACAAGGATACGTAGGTAGCCCATCTGCGGGTACAATCCCAACTCTAAAATAATCCCTATCTTTCTGAATGACAATAAACTTCAAGTGCCCCACTGAGTGGATTTAAAACCAGTATGGTCATCATAGTGACCAAGAGATTTCTATATAATGTATTGAAGGATACCATTGACTAAGAATCTCTAATTCATATAGATGATTCTATATTGATGAAGAACCTCAAATACATATAAAATATTCTCTAAATCCCATACATATCAATCATTGATTGAAAATTCTATAGGAAAAAACTCATTTTCATTCTTGGTAAATTAATAAGGATTCACGAGCATAACTTAAATCTATAAGAGAGTCCCGGAGTAGATAATAATTCCCCCCAAAAAGGTGTGATGAGTCTGACCTACCATCCTCTCAACCAATGAAAATTCTTAAGCCTCATCAGTCCACAACTAATGAGAACCTAACTTTGGAAAGTAGGTCCAAATGGATATAGAATCATTGGATGATTCCAGTTCTACGAATAAACCTGTTAGAAACCAATTGGAAAGTTTGAACCTTAAACAAACAAGATCATCCCCATTTCTAGAAGAAACAAAAAATGGTGAACCCGACGTGAATCCTTAACCAAGTTAAAATGATGTTTTACTTATTTGTTAGGCCCCTATTTAATTTAATGTGAGGGCCAACAAAGAAATAAATAACATTTGTGCTCATCCAAAAGATTTTGTCTGGAAAAACTTATCTTGATTATGTCTGTTATATCAAAAAGACACTCTTTTCAAAGATCTCTGTACATTACAGAAATGGTTTCTTTAAAATTCACACCTATGAATGCCTCAACTACTACTCCTGCTGGATCCTCGTCTGCTCTGAGGAAGACATCACCTACTCAGCATCTTCAATGCTGGGTCTCAAATGCATTGGTTAAGGAATACCTTCAACACGGTACCATACCAAATCTGGAGGATGCTCGACAAGCCCTCCAAGTTAAGAACTCACCATGGTTGTCCGGACAGCGGCGACCAGTGGTCAAGAAGCAGGTGGTGCCAACCACCGTCTCCAACCATTTTGGGTCGTTATCCCCAGAACAAAATCACCAGTCCCTCCCATATTATGGGTAGGTGAATGAGAAGGTCACTCAAGGCCTTAATTAAAGAAGATAGGAGTCCTTCTCGAGAGATCCCATCAAAAATCGCCGCCAGACTCATGCGGTAGTAGACCCTCAACATGATGAGGGTATCACGTTTAGGGGTTCAGCTCAGGTTCCTCAGACCTGAGAATGCAAGAAGAATCGTCAGAGGTGAAATCCGGTCAACAGAGAGCAAGTTCTTACTTCTGCCCCCTCTGAAGAATTCCATCAAGAAAACTTTATAGAAAACAACGAGTGGGAGTATACACCCATCCGTCCTGATTTTACCGCCCAACAGACTTTTCTGGTAGTAACACGCCAATCCTGCTAGGCAATTTCAGCGAAGTATTATAGGCAGGCATATACACCTGTTTATAATTCATCAGCTAGTCAGCAGGCTCATCTGAATGCAACCAAAGAAACTCGCCAATAAAATGTGGTGGGGAACAATCAGTAGTCACATACACCTAAAATTCATCAGGTTAACCAACAGTCTCATTTGGTATCACCCAAAGATGTCAATTGGAAATCTCCAATGACAAGTAGGAGGCAGACACAATTTTATGCCCCCACATATGAGTACTGTTAGAATTCACTGACAGGAAAAGGAGGACAGGAGCAGGCACATACACCTACTCCAAGCATGGAATGGACATATATTCCCATTCTAGAAGATGAAGTCACCAATCACATTCGGACAATGGTGAAAGAGTAGAAGAAAATTCCTGCCCATATTCTGGATGTATGTCGGAATGTTATAACAAGTTCAGCAGCATCACAGGGAATAAATCATAAATATATCCCTATCAGTGGAGTGACTCATCAAAATGTCATCCCTGAGCATATATACACATCTATTCCAGTCCAGGAGGGTTGTGGGGCATACTCCCCCATGTCATACGGACAATCAAGTCAGACACATACACCCGATTTGAATGGTTATAATCTGCCTAACCTGACTACTTCTCCTGAGCAGGCACATACACCTTCCCATAATAACCACTTTAATCAACAAGTGGTTTCCAAAGTGAGTAAGAAGGCGTCTAAGAAAAAGACCTGTCCAACACAGTCGAGAAATCAAGAGCCAATCTGTTATAAGGCCTTGCTCGATGCTGGAGTTCTTGAAGCCCTCAAACAATTATCTGTTACAACTCAAGATTCTACTCTTTCATTTTCAAATTCCAGAAGTAAAAATAACAATTAATAAGGTCTTCATCAGAAATTTACTCATGAAGTCTTGCTTCATGACAGTTTGGTCGATCTTGAAGTATCATCTTCAGATGAGAGCCACGATAACCCTCTGCACGGCTAGAAGATCAAGGAGCAAAAGGTTTCATATTTTTCTATAACCCACCATGGTGGTCCTCCCTATGATGATGAATTTAGCTGCGAAAGTCCTCTCCGCAGTAGTAATTCACATTTCCTAGAAAATTCTTCAAAGGACAATGTAGTAACGAGAAAGCCCTCTTATCTTGAGGCACTTGAAAATGTGAATCCAGTCATGTCTGATGCTTTACCGCCAGCATGTGAAATACTTTCTCAATCAGAATATATCCCGGGGTGTAGGTTATTCTCCGAACCACCCATGGGTCGTTCATCTTCAAATTTGATAAATTAATTCTCTACCAATCTTGTTGAATCTGATAAAAAAACAAAGAAGCACTAGCTTTGGTCTAATCAGGTAGAAGAATCTTCATCGAATGATAAGGAGGAAGTGCTGAATATGAGAAAACAAATGGAAAAAGGTGAAGTACCAATAATTTTTTGGCCTTTGGCTGACTCTCAGTATGATATTCTATAAATGTTGACAGAAGATTGTATTCACGATATTCGTCTCAACATGTGGAAAACTCTTTGTCATTTAAAAGAGAAAATATTATCTTATGATGAATATGAAAATCATGTCAAGATAATAGAATGGTTACAATGCCAAATTAATTTGGAATCTCTCTCAGTTTCCTGACATCCAAAGGTTGAATAGCAGTAGAGATCCCTTTAGCGTTCATGATTTGATGCACTAAAAAGGTTGCGCCAGTTAATTACCAATGCCCCATCTGGTATTCAAATCAGGGGATGGGGTGTTCATAGAGCACTGTATTTCACTGTACTCTCCAGTCAACAAAGCCCACCAAAAGTGGTCTCATACAATTTTATTGCGCATGGTCGGCCACAACCAATTGGTTTTGTGTGTAATCAAAGGGTTGCTCAGGAACAAGCCTCAACTAGTTCTTCCCAAAGTCAATCATACAAAGAAAAAGTTGTCAAATTACTCTTGCATCAAGCAAATGAGAATATCGATCGGGCCTCTCATTTAGAGCATGCACATCATCAGGTGACAGAAGTGTCAGAAATAATCCAATGGTCATCTGAACTTGGTGATTTGAGTGGATGTCGGATGATGCATCCGGCTAATTTTCATACTAAATTCCTCAAAATTAGGAGATATTTTAAGAAAGTATCAGATTTAGCAGCTCAAGAGCCACCTCATCTTGACAGACTGGGGACTCTTTTAATCCAACCCTCAGGATCAACAGATAGGATTTGAGGAGTTGAGCAGGAACAACCCCAGTCCACCGGACTGGGGACTTTTTCAAATTCTCAATCTCTTCCTCAGCGAAATTCAGTCTTCTCTCGATTAGGGAAGAAGCCACATGAGGAACATAGAGCCAAATTATCCGGAGATTCCCTCCAAATTACAGTTCATCAAGAAGTTCTTGAGGGATCAACTCAACCAAGGGCAATGTCTCATAAAGGACATAGAAGAAGACAATATCACAGAAATTCCAATAGAAGGGATGCAATGTGTTATGAATCGATAAATTTCATCAATGTTGTTGTCACTGATCCCCCAGAACATGAGGTTCACTCAGAGGAATCAGATGAAGAAGTTCCTATTCAAGAAGCTGTACACACAGAAGTAAATGAAGAAGGTGTGCATACCAGAAGCCAGAGGGCTGCCCAGAGGCAAGATATCCCTTTGAGTAATGCCCTTCCATACTCCAGAAAGGAACATGCCAAGGAAAATGGTAAAAGTTAGGTTACTCCCCACCCTACCTCTAGATAAGGCTAATCACTCTCATTATAGGAAAGGTTTGCACAACATGAGGTGGAAATGAAGGAGTTAAGGAGGTTGAATGTAGAACTACTTCAAGGTAGTCTTCCTCCTAAGCGTGCTGGAGTTATTCAGTTAAGGAAATTCGTTGCAGTTACTGGGATGGATCAAGAATATCCTCCTTTACAAGTACACCCTCATAGGTCCAATCCTATGGGTCATGCGTAACAACAACTGGTAGTGCTACCATCAGTTGCAGTACCAGTCACCACACCTGTCCAAACTCCAGTTATTGCATCTGCTCAGGTTCTAGCTCAAACAGATGTTTCTCAAAAATTAATGACTACCATTGAGTTATTAACAGCTCAGTTGGAAGATATGGAAGGAAAGCGTGCAAAAATTCAACCAGAAAAGAGAGCTTACCCTGAATGGGTGGATGCAATTCCTCCCCCATCAAATTTTTTCAAGTACAAAATTCCCAATTTTTAATGGTTTGGGAGATCTAGAACAACACTTAACACATTTTGTTTCTCATTGTGATCCTATTATGGGAAATCCTTAACAAAAAGAAGCAGTTAAGCTCAGGTGTTTCATACAGTCATTATAAGGGTCTACTTTTATCTGGTATACAAGCTTGCAATCCCGGTTAATTACTGGGTGGAAAGATCTCCGTCAAAGGTTCCTTCTTAAATTCAGCTCAACATTTCCAAAGATGACAGTTTTTGATCTTACCAATTGTAAGAAAAGGGATAATGAAAGAGTTTTAGATTTTATTGCTCGCTGGTAGGGATTAACATATTCCTTAAGCTTAGCACTCCCTCAAGTAGAGTTGTTTCCAATCTGTGTGGAAAATATGCATGATGAATTACGCACACCATTGATCCCTATGAAATACATAGGAGGGTTTCAAGACCTTAATTCAATCACTCAGTAGATCGAAGACTCTCTTACAAATACTAAGGCTAAAAATCGTGTAATTACATCAGTTCTAGGAAGGATAATGGGGAAAGTAGAGACTGCTACAGTTACACTTAAACAAGCACCTGTACCTGCTTCCACTTCAATACCTTCATCATATCGAAGGGATCCACCTCTTGAGCATCAACAAAAATGGCCGCATCGTCAAGATGATCAAAAAGATCAAAGGCAGAAATAGTTTGAATACTTGAAGAACAAAGTTTATTCTTTCTGGAATGAACAAGTTCCGGGTTACTTCATCTCAGCTCTGGAAAACAACCTGGTTCAGTTTTCAAGGCCCAAAAATCCGAACAAGGAAGGAGATGAAGACCTTCCCAACTATTTCCCATTTCATCAGATGTTGGGGCATCCCATCTAGGATTGTTTTGTCTTCAAAGACCTCCTACAAAAGATGGTGGACTCAGGACAAGTAAAACTGAAAGGTTCTTCAGCCCAGGTAGCATGTGTTACTGCTACAGATCCAGAGGAAGAAGGTGAATGACATGAAGTCAAAATAAAAAATGCACAGAAATATGATGATTGGATGGTCAGGAAAATGATCAACCAAACTCATGCCATTTTACGAACACAATTGAATCAACCAATTGTGTCTTCTGCTATGAATGCCACAACAAAACCCCCTTCATCAGAAGGAAAATCTTAAAAAAGGTGGCATAATTTGAATAAAGAAGAGCAGTCAGAAGAAGATGAATTCCTGTCAAAGCCTAAATTATCTTTGAATCTGGCAGATTTTATGCCATCGGCTTCAAAAGCACGGACACTGCCCCACCAAACAGCACAACCTGAATTGGCTAATCAGGCAGAATCTTCATCAAATAAATAATTAATCTTTGGTTCTATTAATATGATTCATTTAACAGATCCTTATGCCAGTCGCAGTTTCGATCTTGATGAGCCTGAGTTCCCTATATCAAACAAAGTAATTAGAGGAAGAGACAGAGGTTTAGGATACAGGGGAAGATGTGGATATTTCAGAATCCACTATTCCAATCCTACCCCTGCTAGAACTGTATATTCATTAGAAACTCATGGAAAAACCCTTCAACGGGCTCAACAAGAACAAGAAAGTTCTTCCACGCATGGAAAATTCAGTCCTGGCACAATTATTTTGGAGGATCGGTTAGAGGTTACACCTTCTTCCTCTTATAAAATAAATAGACCTAGTCAGTCTAATTTTCCAAAGCCAGGAGTATTTCCAACTCCTACCCCAATACAAGATGCATCTACTTGCAAAGCATCAACTTCTAAGGAACCTGTGAAGCCACATGTTCCTATTGGGAAATGTAGACCTTTGGATCAAAAGTATGATGTCTTGAAACATTTGGCCCAAGTACCGACCAAGTTATCAATTCTAGATTCCTTGAATCTATCAAAGGATCTTCAGAAGGCACTCATTGAGTCTTTGTCAAGTCCTCAGGAATTTGAAACTGAAATTGCTGTGGCTGAAGTCTACCATATAGATAATGATCCTGTAGAATTCCATGTAGTGATATCTTTTATAGATGAAGATGAAGATTATGTTGTGCATGGACATATTAGACCTTTGTATTTATCTGGAAAGGTCAATGATGTAGACATCTGACAATCTTTCATTGATAATGGTTCAGGATTCAACCTCATCCCTATTCTTACACTTCATCAATTGGGCCTTACCAAATTTGATTTATCTCCTTCTACTTTGATGTTTCAAGGATATGATAAAAATGAACAAGAACCTATGGGTGATATTACACTCAGAACTTAGTTTGGAGACCTTGTATCCAATTCAGATTTCATGGTTTTTCATCATGACACAGCTTTCAACATTTTTCTTGGAAGACCCTGGCTACATCAACATGCGGATATACCTTCATCATACCATCAATGTCTCAAATATTGTTTTAATGGTCAAATAGGGACATTTTATGGTGATAAATCCCCATTCAAAACATGTGAATATCAATAAATTGAGGTATAATTATATCACATGGAGGGAAAAGAGATTTCTACGACAAAGGAGGTTACAAAAATTAATGATCCATATGGTTTGGAAAAGATTCTAGTAAACCCATTCATACATGTGAGTACAGATTATGTGTTTACTATCAGTCAAATTGACAGGATATACCCAAATCCAAATACTCTTATGGAAACTTACATAATGTCAATTACGACAACCAAGCCATACAATATGGTAGAAATTGTTGATTCACTAGGCAATGATGAAATCTCAAATGGAGATGTCTTCATTTCATCTACTAAAATCCAGCAATTCTATACTTCATCAACCATGCCAGAAGAAGTTATAGCAATGCCAGATATGAACGATGATGTCGATTCTCAACCCATCATCTCCTATTTATTACACAAGGAGAACCCTTCATTATCAATAGGGTCAGAAATGGTAGCCTTTTCTTCAAGATGCTCAAATTCTAACTTCTCCCTTGATTATAGAAATTCTATTTCATCATCTACTATGCAAGTAGAAACAAAAGAAGAAAAAAATATTGAAGAATAAGAGGAAGATCTCAGGGATGATCCTCCAGCATTTGAAGAAGGCATCTCTACCACTGTGGATGAACTCAGAGAAATAAATCTGGGTACAAAAGAAGATCCACGCCCCACTTTAATTAGTGCGGCCGTGACTCTTGAAGAGAAAGAAATGTATATTTCATTTCTCAATAAAAATCAAGATATATTTCCTTGGAATTATACATAAATTCCAGGGATTGATCCTAACGTTGCTACTCATCATTTGGGTTTTCCAGAAGAATATCTAGGATTCAAGCAAGCTGTAAGAAGAACACACCCAACTTATGCCTCCAAAATTGAAGCTGAAGTGGATAAGCTTATCAAGGCTAACTTCCTTAGAGAAGTTCAATATCCCAAATGGCTAGCTAATATTTTCCCTGTGAAAAAGAAGAATGGACAAATTAGAGTTTTAATTTATTTCAGAGATCTTAGTCGGCATTGTCCCAAGGATGATTTTCCATTTCCGATCACAGAACTCTTAATTAATGCAAAAACTAGTTATGAAGCACTTTCCTTCATGGATGGATATTCTAGGTATAATAAAATCCGAATGGCTCCAAAATATGAAGAATCTATAGCCTTCAGATCCACTCAAGGTGTGTTTTACTATCAGGTATTGCCCTTTGTAATGAAGAATGCAGGTGAAACATATCAACGTTCCATGCACCGTATCTTCAAACCCTTTTTAGGGAAATTTGTTAAATGTTATGTGGATGGTTTGGTGGTTAAATCCAGACAATTTTCTAATCAATTGGATGATTTTGAAATCATATTCCACAAACTTTGACAACATAATTTGAATATGAACCCCTTGAAATGTGATTTTGGGGTAACCTCAGGAAAATTTCTCAGCTTTGTTATATGCCATTGTAGTATCGAAGTTGATCCTGAGAAGAAAAAATCAATCCTTGGTATGTTAGCTCCTCAAAATTTGAAAGAATTAAGAGGACTTTAAGGAAACTTGGCCTATATTTGGTGTTTCATTTCCAATCTAATAGGAAAATGTTTACCCTTCACCAAATTAATGAAGAAGGGAGTCACCTACCAGTGGACTGAAGAATGTCAAGAATCATTCAATATTCTTAAGAAATATCTCTTGAGTCCACCGGTATTAATGCCACCTATTGAAGGAAGACCACTTATTCTTTATGTAAAAGATTTAGAGTGATCATTGGGTACCTTCCTTGCCCAAAATAATGATGCTGGGAATGAAAACAACCTTTATTATCTCAGTTAGACTATTCTTGAGGCAGAAACTCGATATTCAAGTATTGAAAAGTGCTTCCTAGAATTAATCTTTGCAGTTCATAAATTGATAAACTACCTGAAACATCATGAGGTATAATTGGTATCTCGCAATAACCCGCTCAAATTTATCCTTAGTCATCCAATGCTTACAGGACGTCTAGCAAGGTGGGAAATTATTTTTCAGCAGTTTGATATCCAGTATGTGTCTCAAAAGGAAATAAAGGACCAAGATCTGGCTGATTTCCTTAATGAACACCCTTCAGTAGAAGATACATCTTTAGATACTGAACTTCCTGATGGGGAAGTCTTCTCTATTCAAGATAATCTTAAAACATGGGAAATGTACTTTTATGGTGCTTCCCTAAGTCCAACATGGAAGAAATTGGAAGATCCTAAATTCAATAAAGTTGGGTTAGGAATTGTGCTTATTTCCCCAGAAAAGGCAGTGCCACCCTATTCCTTATTATTGTTGGAAGGTGGTACAAACAATGAAGTAAAATATCAAGCTCTCATCGCAGGATTGGAGTTGGCGCTTCAGGCACAGGTGAATCACTTAAAGGTTAAAGGTGATTCATACTTGCTAATCAAACAAGTCAATGGGGAATATTCCATTAGAAAATAAGAGTTAATCCCTTTGTATGATTATGTCAGATAGTTAATGGTGGAATTTTCTTCAGAAATGACATTTTCTTATGTCCTACTATCACAAAATGCTCAAGCTGATGTACTGGCTAATGTAGCCACAACTCTGGAAGATCCAAATCGGGACAAAAAAATCATCAGTATTTCCCACCGTCTTATAGTTCCACCTTATGTTCAAATCAGAAAAGAGGAAATCAATGAAATTAGTACCATTTCTAAACCATATGGTCATACTATAGGATGGATGAAAGTTATTAGGGAATACCTTAAAAATGGAACACTCCCACCTGATAGATCCGGGAAAGAACAAATCCGGCGACGTGTGGTCAATTTTACTCTTTATGATAGCCCATATCACCTAGAAAAAATTCTATACAAGTGAGGTTTTGATGGAATTCTCTTCATATGTATTGATGGTGAAGAGACACTGGTTGTCATGAAATAAGTACATGCAGGAGTCTGTGGTGCCCACCAGTTTGGACATAGACTATCTGATCAAATTTGAAGACCTAGATACTTCTGGCCTTCAATGATACAATATTGTGTTGATTTAACTAATAAGTGTCATTCTTGCCAAGTATATTCCAATTTCATTCCTCAACCCCCATAGTTTCTCCATACAGCTAAATACTCATGGCCATTTGCCACATGGGGTATGAATGTAGTAGGACCTTACCCTTTGGCTACATCCAAGCAGTTTAAGTATATTCTTACTGTTACTGACTTATTTTCAAAATGGTAAGAGTCAATAACTCTCAAATAAGTTAGTTCTAAAAGCATTGTTAGCTCCATCAAGTCTAACATCATTACCATATTTGGTGTCCCTCATACCATATTGACGGACAATGGCACCAACTTCTATTCATCCGAGGTAAGGAAGTTGTATCAAGAATACAACATCAAATCCAACCATTCATCTCAGTATCATGCAGTGGCCAATGGAAAAATAGAATCATTCAATAAGACTCTTTCAAACATAATACAAAATATGGTGTATAAAGATAATAAATCATGGTCTGATAAACTTTTTCATGCTTTATGGACTTATCAGACCACCACCCGCACAGCTACGCGGTCAACTCCATATTCGTTGGTATATGGAACAGAAGCAGTCTTGCCCATTGAGGTTCAATTACCTTCGCTTAGAGTATCCATTTGTGATCAGTCATCTACAGATGAACAATTTCAAAAGTTATTAGATGAATTAAAACTATTAGATGAAAAAATATTGTGCACCCTACACCACTTGGAAGTCTATCAGAATTGGATAGCACGAGATTTCAACAAAAAATTTTGTATTCGTTCATTTATTCAAGGGAAATTGGTATTGGTACTTAGAACTCCAATGATACCAAGGAATAATCCTCTAAAGCTTGAGCCAAAGTGGTAAGGACCTTATTCAATACATAAGGTCTACTACAATGGAGCTTATTATTTAATCTCAATGGATGGAGAACTCATTACAACTCCAACCAATGCAAGATTCTTGAAGAAGTATTTTGTGTAACACAAATGTACCATCGTCCTAGCTACATGATGCTAAACTATACAACACTGGTCCATTCATATGACCTTAAATTCCTTTAGTCCTTACTGCAAGACTTTAAACTGCATAGTCCCTATATCATCCAACATGACGTTAAACTGTGCCCCTTTTTTCCTACATGACGTTAAACTATGAATTGTTAGGGTTGTTTTTACCTCTTGTTTCTCACACTGAGTATGAATCACATGAGATTAGAATAAGCTTCAACCATAACACCCCCTTTGGTCCGCTAACCAGATGTAAGTCCCAACATCATCTTCGGTTTGTCCTCAAATACAACTTGATCACCAATTCATTCTTAATCGAACTATGAAGACTTTGATCCTTGCCTTCTAGGATGGGTACGTAGGCAAAATCCCAAGGTTCAATCCCAAAACCAATCTCTTCACATTGGTTCACCTCCATCTCATATGATGTTGATCTATGAAGAAGCCCAAAACCAATCTCTTCACATCAGTTCACCTCCGTCTCATACGATGTTGATCCGTGAAGAAGCCCAAAACTAATCTCTTCAAGTCGGTTCACCTCCGTTTCATACGATGTTGATCCGTGAAGTAGAAAAAAACCAATCTCTTCATGTCGGTTCACCTCCATCTCATAGGATATTGATCCGTGAAGCATCCCAAAACCAATCTCTTTATGTTGGTTCACCTTTTTCCCACATGATGTTAAACTGTGTACGTCCCTTTTGTCCCTTATACATGACACTAAACTATGCGGCACCATCATCCTTACTATATGACGTTAAACTATACAGTCCCCCATTGTCCCTCACCTGAGAGGGAATCATCATTGACATTGATCTCCAATCATGTCATATTTCAAAGACTACGTGCATACATGGTAATGCCCGAACCTTTAATCTTAGGTCAAACCATCATTGCACTAAAGTCCCCTTTCACCCTTCACTTGTACGAACCAAATCTGTACAGAGGGTATTTCAAGAACTATGTATGGCTTGATTCCCATCCTTATGGGATACTTAGGAACATTCGATCTTCCCTCAAATCCATCCCCAAGTCTTTGGGCCTAACCCCAAATTCCACTTTCAGTCCCTTGGATGAAAAGTCTCCCTGTGAAAACATGAATGTGGTATAAAAACCCTCATCTTCATTCACATCAGTTTTATAAAACACACAATGTGTATTCTTCATTATGGTCCGAACTCTACGACCCTAAACTAAGATCTCCCACACTCTTGTCCCACATGACGTTAAAATGTATTTCAAGAACTACGTATGGCTTGATTCCCATCCTTATGGGATACGTAGTGAAGTACAACATCTCAATTTAGGACCCAGCCACAACATGATTATGGTCAGCATTGGTCTGTGTATCTTATTCATGCATTGGAAAATGACCATTTTGATGTGTCATACTCCTAACCTTAAATACTTCTAGATCTTCATAACCTTTTTCTTGAATTCTGGTCACAAAATGTCTGATACCCAGAAATTCTTTTGCCTGAATATGCAGCACGTTCCCCTAGGTGGCCTTGCATAAGTAGTCTACATAACAGACCTATCAGCCAAAAGATGCTATTATTTGACTATACAACCAATGCCCTTAAGTGGCCCTGCATAATTCAACCCCCTAAAAGGTTTTTTAAATAGTGGTAACATCATTCTTGGGAGAAAAAAACCCTCTTTTGTCCTTATTTTTCTTAACGACAATATGTAGGGATCCACAAAAATATCCATCCTTAACATATTTGTCCCATACTTGTTTTCATGATCTAAAAGTACTTAAGTATATGGTTTATATTTCCCTTCCCTAAGTTTGGGTCAGACCTTCGCAGGAGTAATATTCATCCAATTCTTTGACAATCTTGATTGGAAATATCCTCTCTATATTCAAGTACCTCTCTCCATACAACAGACTCTATGATTTAGAAAATTTGAATCTCCATAAACTTTCACTGGATTTTAACAATAGAAAAGTAAAATTTCTGAGAGTTCTTTTTCCTGACTATGCAGCACGTGCCCCTAGTTGGCCTTGCATAAGTAGTCTACATAACAGACCTGTTATCCAAAAGATGCTATTATTTGACTATGTATCCAATGCCCTTAAGTGTCCCTACATAATTCAACCCCCTAACAGGTTTGTTAAATAGTGGTAACATCACTCTTAGAAAATACTTCCTCTAATGCCTTTTAGCCCTTTTTTCATATCATCCCTCAGATTCAAAATTTCTTAAGTCATAGTTTACATGTTTTCTCCCATACTTGAATGTGGTAATATGTTTTCAAATAAATTATCAAGGAATTGAGCCAATCTTAATACATTCGGTCAAAGTTATTCGATCTTAAACATTATCCTTTTTATGTCCGATATGCATGACTTTAAACTTCCAACAAGAGATAGGGTACTCATTAAATTGAGAACCTGTAAAAGGAACTCTGAACAAAAGTCAAGTCCCAGCTCGCTAAACGTACTTTTTTTTATGATTTAGGCAATATTGAGCAATAAAAAGATTCAAAGTTTGTAGGGTTATTTTTATAATCCTAGACAAAATCAAACTATGCTTACTAGGCCCATTGGCTTAGGTAAAAATTTAAATCAATTAGCAAGAGGATGCAGGTATAAATGATTGAAGGTGAATTGTCTTTTTCATTAATGCACAAAATTAGAAGAACATCCACAGATCAAATTATCTTCTCCTTTTCAAGGAATTACAAGAGGCTTTCAATATAACTCTTAATTTTATTTATGACATCCTAAACTTCATCAGCAGCCACTTGAAGTTCATTCAGTCAATGAGCTTCACTCTTTTCAGTTTGATGGAGTGCTCTCGTGACATCTACAATGACTTTCATACCATTCGTTTGAACTCCTTCCAATGAATTGTTAAGCTGATCAAGTTCCCCAGTAACAACATCTAACTGTTGCTAAAGGTGCATCTACTGGAAAACTTTCTCCTTGATCTTATGCTTCAGCTCTTTCAACTTTGCAGCATGATCAGCCTCAGCTAGGGACACCGCAAACTCGAATTCACTGATATTGGTCAACATCCTTGCTCTAGTCAGATCTTGATGGTACTTTTTCTCCTGCTCCCTCCTTAAGATGACTTGTTTCACCATGGTATGGATCTCTTGATATCAAAAACCAACAAGTCCTAACATGACGAACAAGGATGATAGTTTCAAGATCTTCGAAGACAGCTCTTCAAGAGGCACTTCAGATATGATCTTCCATATATTCTTCCATGCCTTGCGACGTGAGAATTGGAGCGCCTTCTATACCTTTGGGTTTGACTCAGCATCACTATCACATGGGGGAATATAGTTTGGGATTAATGCACTTAAAGAAGTGCCCTGTTCTTCTCCTTCCCCCCTGACCCTTGGTACTTCACTTTCTACTGCCCTTGGGGTGGAGGCCGAGGCTTCACCTCCAGATATAGCCACTGAAGTTGATGACCCTGCATAGTCAATTGAAAGCTTTGGTTAATTTCAAAAGGATAAAAAAAATTTCTAGCTGTATTGCAAATTAAGTACAGCCACAAATATTATTATGTCTTACCCAATGGTAGACCAGCAGTATGAGAAGGCTCCTCCCCATCTTTCCTAGCTTCAACAGGATTTTCAGGATGGGTTTCAGGAATCTCTGTTGGGTTAAGCTCCACTTGAGCTATCGTATCTACAATAATAGGATTGTCTCTACCCCCTTCAGGCATTGGTAGGTCAAAATCTTTCTTAGACGGAACTTCACATTTCAACCAATCATGGTCAGAGATGTAATAAAAAAAATTTAACAGGATAACGGATAACACTCACATCCAAAATCTTCTAAATCACATGGTAATTTAATATGATCTAAAATTTATTCAAAAGATGCACCAAGTTTCATCATTTCATCCAGTGATATCTCAAATTCCTAGTTAGTCTCACCAGTGGGAGCATTTGATGTGTCTTCTTGGAAAACCTCATCCTGCAGCCTCTAACCTTGGACAACTTCTTCAAAGAAAATTACGGAGTCAGTTGTAGTGGCCGCCAAATGTTCCGGTGCAGGTGTTAAACCTAAAGCATCACAGAATAGAAGTCAGTTGATGTATTCATTCAATTTTCTATAAAGTATTGTTAATTTACCAGAATTAGGTTCTTTTCTCCTTGTAGTAGCAACAGAAGCAGTACTGGGAACATACGCTGGCTCTTCTTCTCTCACTATTTCTTCAAGAGCAGCCAGGTCAGCATGAATTTGCGACTATTCACCAGTACCCTCCGTCGTCCTCAGAGGAGGGTCATTCCTCTCCCTCAAAGGGGAAATTGAATAAGCCCTTGCAATCCCAAGAAATATGATCAATATTTTCATGAGTTAGGATTCATGACTATCCGAAGGACTTACCACTACTGATGAAGCGTTTAGCTGTGGAATTATTCCTTCGATGACTTTGCTTATTTGACTTTTTGGGTGTGTTGACATCGTCACCTATAAATATAGGTATTGGAGAGTGAAAATACCTTTACAACTCATCATCTATGGCTTGCTAGCCTAGAGATACTTTTCCCGGTTCACAGGGAGATTTAGTAGCTCCGATAGCGGTGACACCAGGGCTGTATTATGGTGAAGGGACCTTAGTAGTTCCTTTCTTTATAGGCTTCAGGATGAAGAAAGTAATTTGCTTGAGTAACAAATCTTTGAATGAAATCAAGTTGCAAAGAAAATAAGGAGAGAAACTTACATCTTCAGGAGCCACGTAATCATGCCACTCTTCATCTACTGAAGCACTAATCCCCTCAGTGGTGCCACGATCCATAATTTCCTTCACCCGCTTAGGGATAGGAATGGAATCATCAGTGGCATATATGAGCATCTCCAGCTTTCTAATGTAATCCCGCACTTCATCAGGGTTATCCTCAAAATGGATATCAGTAGAAGCCCAAATATTCCCTACTCCAGGGATGTGTAGCCCTTCGCATAAGTCCAGCCAGGCGGTTTCAGCATCACAATATAAACTCCGCCATGTATGGAAAACCTCTGGTCGTAAATATCCAGCATGTGCACAAGAAGGCTGCGAGGAGGGTCCTAAAATCTTGGACTTCAATTTCTTCCCATCTCTTACAATCAAAGATAAAGGATAAGAAAATAAAATTTACTGCTCTATAAAATAATGGCGATTAAATTGACTCAATGATATAACTCACCAGGAGTCAATGGAGTAGGTCTCTTAACTCTAGAAGGAGGAGTATATATGGAACGAGGCCTCTTTGACACATGCCGTGCCTCATCATCCCCATCCTGGGAATTCGGTGAATCAGCCCCAGGTGAGGAAACCGGTGAATCAGCTCCGGGTGTGGAAGAGTCACCTTCCAGATGAAGGGTTTCTTTCCTAACAGTTCTCTTCTTTTTCCCCACCTGAGGAACTAGATGATTCAGTACCCCTTCAGGGTATGATGCTACCCAGTTCTCGGCATACCATGTAGTCAAGTGACTCGCCGCTCCAGCAACTGGTAGATCAAACACTACTCTGGTCTTTTCTATAGCTGTCAGCAACCAAAGTTGTTGGGCAACCATTGGATGCTGCTCTGACCTGACAAGCACAGGAGGGGATACAACAGTCTGCTACAGACATTTGAATTGACGTGCAAATCTATATGGATCATAGGCCTCACATATAATATCTCTGTCAATTCTGGTGTCCAATACATCATCTCTGCAAGACAGCATGTAAGACCTCAATTCCAGGCTAGCTGTTCTATCATCAACAAAGCACCCGGTTGGCGGGTTTCCATAAAGAAATAAATGGAATTCATTAAACATGCTCAGCCTCACCTTCATATCATAAGGGTTTAGGGACAACAAAAAAATTCTAGAATATGCCTGCACTGATGGCCTAAAATAAATTCCAGGAACTTGTACTCTGCTCTGTACAGCATATGTCCTGAAGTGAGTGGAGATCCATCCGCACAAAACTTAGAATGGTCCCACTATTCTCAAAGGAGACTTACCCATATATACATGGAGTAAGATCCTGTAAATAATTGGCAAAATTGGAGTGGCCAACCCAACCATTTTCCTCTCATCCAACTTGTATGCAACAACGAAGGTCCCTGGACTGATGCCACCCTTAAAATCCCTAACTGGAAGAAGATAAATGCTGAGCCACAAGGCTAAGAAGCCCGCCAGATGGGTCTTTTCTGAGATTCTTTGATCCAATTCATACCCCCACTTTTCAAATTATCTCACTTCCAGGGTTGGCCAGAATGTGCCAAGAGCACCCCTATTATCTATTTTGGGGTAGTTAGTAGGACGAGTACAGGTGGGACCCTTATCCTTCTTCTTGATAAGAAACATATCCATCCACTCCTCTGAATGAATATCCTTTCTAGAATGAGTTTTTCTGATATTTTAATTCTTGATCTTGTGGAAAATTTTCAATAATTCTTGAGCCAAAGCTGGAGTCTTCTTCTAATCCTTCCAAGTCACCTTGGGGGGGATGAATTCATCATACATATCACCCAAAATTGGAGCCCATGAGATCTTGTAGACATCCCACAAACTAATTACTACTTCTCCATGATTCATATGGAAAGAATTGGTTTCTGGGCTCCAGCGGCTGATTAGCTCCAACACAAAGTTATCATTCCTGTAGACATATGTTTTCCCAGCCTAGACGGCTTCATATATTGTGGCTCCTTTTAGATCCTCGAAAAACTCTACACAAGTTTGTTGCACCCAATATGCCCACATCCAAGTTGGATTCACACCTCCTTCCGGACGGAAATCCCATCTCTTTTTCCTACCTTTGGATTGATCCATCTGAGAATTTCGGAATATTGAGGGATAACAATACGGCTGCAGCACAGGCTTGTGAGGTTTTAGATCTGGGGCACAAGGGCTATGATGCATTATGTAGGCCTTCTCCACTATTCCAGCATTAACAAATGATCCTGCAACTGAAACATTTTCTGAATAAAAGTTGGTGTAAGTTTGAAACCAAGAATGCGGGAGATAGTTCTTTGGATCTGGAACGTTGACTCCTTGTAGATGACCATGGCCATATAAAGGCAAGTAAAAGATCTATGGGAAATTAACATGATACTTCTTCAAGTACTTGGCAAAATCTGGGAGATTTCTGTCACAGATATCATAGTAATCATGGCCAACAATGTTCATCATGTCATCAATCCTCTTGTTGGCCAACTCATTAGCTGATCCAATTCTTTTGGGAGCCATTGAATCTGCACAAATATCGAATAATTAACTTTTAAGTAAGTTGGTTTTTCATAAAATTTGTGAATAAATTAGAAAAAATGGCTAAGGCATTATGGCGCGCAAGTCTAATCTTGGCACACAAGTCTAATCCGGTCGCGCAAGTTTTACCGTGCTAGTACTGGTGCGCAAGTCAAAAACAGACTAAGGAAGCGCGACACAACAAACCAGAAGCGCGGACGAGCGAAAAACCAAGACACCTACACGACGAGAGTGAGAAGCATTCAAAAGATGGATGCTCTGCACGAAATGATGCACATATTTATAGGCGAAGTAGTACCCCTGCGCGTCGTAACCTGCGCGCCTTGCACCCACACGCCGATACCTGCACGTTTCATCCTGCACGCCCAAAATCATTGGTTTTCTCCTTTATCTAAGATTCAAATCCTCTTTCCTTTTTCAGATCCAACTTTGAGGGGGACTTTTGTTAACACTACGTTCCATCACAGAGTCCAAATATTGACTAAGGGGAATACCTTGAGCAAAGAAGAGAGAAGATTCATCAAATATTGAAAAGGCATTAAGGCGCGCAAGTATAACTGCGTGTGAGCCTTGGGCGCAAAATTCACTTGCGCGCCAGATATGAGGCGCACAAGTCACTTGCGCACCCTAAGTGAAATTTCTCCAAAACCTCAGGTGGCCTATAAATACCCCATGTGGGCCCCCCATTTGGAGGACAAATTTTCCAAAACTCAGATTCAAGCTCTAGTCACCCAAGTCTTTTCCGGACGTCTTCCAAACACTTATAAAGTAATTCTTTACCTAGAATGGAAGCTCTAAAGAGGAAAAATAAGGCCTAAGTATTAGAACTCATCAATACTTGCATGCCTAAGTGTCCAAACCTTAAGGGAAGTGAAGACACTTGCGTGCCGCATTTAACTCTCAAGAAAACTTGCACGCCACCCTTCTAAAAGTCTATAGGGATGATACTAAGTGCTTGAGTTCAATGTCGCCCAAGTATTACCCTATGGATTCTTCATTTCCCAAGTTGACTCATGTCGCGCAAGTATACTTGCGCGACCAGGACATGCGTGCCAGAACAAAACTTGCGCGCCTCCTTCCTAGTCACTTCCTTTCCTCAAATCCACCTTTCCTTTTCAAAGACATCCTTCAAAACCCTCTTCAAAGCCATTTGCAGCATGGTTCCTTTGTTGGATTCCTTATCTGAAAGGAATTATGTGTAACATCTCTCAAAACATAGTGATTTACATAACTTTATGTCATTAAGGTTAGAGATTTCCTTCATTAACCTCATCCTTTAAGATGAGAATATCTTTAATATGGGCATCCTCCTTAGGAGTAAGTCCCAAGTTCCTTAAATTGGGCCTCCGTCTCAGGAGTAAGTCCCAATCATAATTTCTTTTGATTTGGGCCTCCTTATTAGGATTAAGCCCCAGGTTATAAGTTCCCTTTAATTGGTCATCCTTTTAAGGAGTAAGCCCCAAATTACAAGTCCCCTTAATATGGGCATCCTCCTTCTCAGGATTAAGTCCCAATCATAATTTCCTTTAACTTTGGGCCTCCTTCTTAAGAGTAAGTCCCAATCATAATTTCCTTTAAATTTGGGCCTCTTTCTCAGGATTAAGCCCCAACCTTATTTTCTTTTGATTTGGGCTTCCTTCTCAGGAATAAAACCCAATCATAAGTCCCTCTTAAATTGTGGGCTTCCTTTTCAGGAGTAAGTCCCAAGTTAAAATTCCAAATACCCATAAATCACAAATACCTTTATGGACCCTGCTCCTGGGATTCTTTCCTAAACTATGTCCTGATATTCATTTACTCAGGCTGTCATACATATGTAAGCTCCACATCATTTCTTATGATTGCATCTTTCATGGAACAATCGTCAAATTTACCGATACCTCTTGTTTCCCACACCGAGCATGAATCATGTGGGCTTAGAGTGTAAAAGTAATTATGAAATATCTCATTGGTCCATTAATTATGCATAAACCTCATACTTATTCACTCGAACTACGTGGGTTATGATTCCTTCTTTAACAAGGATACGTAGGTAACCCATCTGTGGGTACGATCCCAACTCTAAAATAATCCGTATCTTTCTGAATGACAACAAACTTCAAGTGCCCCACTGAGTGGATTTAAAGCCAGTATGGTCATCATAGTGGCCAAGATATTTCTATATAATGTATTGAAGGATACCATTGACTAAGAATATCTAATTCATATAGATGATTCTCTATTGATGAAGAACCTCAAATACATATAAAATATTCTCTAAATCCTATACATATCAATCTTTGATTGCAAATTCTAAATGAAAAAACTCATTTTCATGCTTGGTAAATTAATAAGGATTCATGAACATAACTTAAATCTATAAGAGAGTCCCAGAGTAGACAATAATTCCTCCCAAAAAGGTGTGATGAGTCTGACCTCCCATCCTCTCGACCAATGAAAATTATTCAGCCTCATCAGTCCACAACTAATGAGTACCTACCTTTGGAAATTAGGTATAAATGGATTTAGAATCATTGGATGTTTCCGGTTCTACGAATAAACCCGTTAGAAACTGATTGGAAAGTTTTAACCTTAAACAAACAAGATCATCTCCATTTCCAAAAGAAACACTGGCCTACTTCTTCTACTGCTACTTAAGGGCGAAGAGTATTGATAAGAGTAGACAACTACTTAAATCTTTTATGAGTAGTTTCTAGTTAATATGGTAACTTCAAAAGATCAAACTTTGAGTGATATATGATCTTCTCATATCTTGCTATCAGTGTAGTGAAGACGTCCATTTGGGTATGCATATCAGATATAATCCGATGACTCTATTCCAAAGCCTCTAAAGCCTCTCTCATCAGCTCATCCAGGGGAGTCCCATCATTGAGATCATGAAATCCCCTCTCACTAGTAGAAAAATCTTTTATCATTAGGATTATTTGTCTCATGATTTCATATAATGGATGGTTGTCAAATTCTCCTACCCCCACATCATGAAAGATCGAGAAAATATGTTCTTCTTGACCATGAAATATTTCCAAAGGTGTGTCAATGATCAAATAATGAATCTACTACTAGATAATTCTGCACTATGTCTGATCCTTTGTGAATATTGGAATAGATATGTCTAAATGGGGAATAACCAGCTAAGATGATGAAGAAGCGAAGGGGGAAGTCCCATATAATATTCCCTCAAAATATGAATTGTATGAAGGATAATATTCCTTAAATAGTTCTTCCCCACTAATGAGATCTTCATTGCTAGGATGAGGATGCTTCCTCGAAGACTCACCCAAATATAAAATCACCTCCATTGTTACTACATAAAAAGGAGTCAACAAGGAATGAGGTCTATCCACTTAATGGACCAGTATATTCAGCACACCACCTAGATAGGATTCTTACCAAGACTGGGCATAATCATAATCTAGGAAGATATGGGTTCCAATAGTCATAAGGATAAGCTCAGCATTGGTATCCTCATGTGCCAGTAACATCTAAAACTGGTGGATACTTATGGGATTTAATTATCTCCACACATCATCCTAATGAAAATAAAACTGTTAGGGGGTATATGGGCCATAAATGATCATCTCATCCATTCTGGTCATAAGAAAACAATCCTAAAGAGAGTTTTTTGTATGCCGGTTCATCAAGAGAACTACCACCATTATAAAAAACTGGCCCAATCAGTGCAGGATAAGGCATGATATTGAAACAATCAGAATGAATCAACATGAATCCACCTAATCAGGACCTATCAGTGTTGCTTCAACCTTAGAAATGTTTAGTATCTTGAGGTAGAATGAGGCACTTGGGATCCTGATAGTGTTTTGGTATTTATAGAGGTGAAAATTCTACCATATCCATCCAAATAAAAACTATAAAGGAACACCAATTCTATAAGGGATGTTGCCTTATTGAATATGGACTAAAAGATTGTAAAGGAATGAAAGAGTTGGTATAACTAGATTCAGAGGTCGTCCCTCTACTAACCGAGCAGCCATTACTAGTGTGCCAAATCTGATTCCGAAGTGTGCATCCCTAGTTGGTAAAAGTCACCTGTTCAAGAACATGTCCATGAAACCCTCCACCTAAGGTTCAGGAATATATCTGGTCTCACCTAATAGCCCCATATGGTATATTCTATGGCTTACATAATTTCCCAATATGATCCAAAACTATTACAAACCTTCCAGGAAGGGCATCAGTGAGGGCGTGTCGTTGTCAGTCGATCTCCACTACGATAGAGAAAAATGATGATCCAATATTTAAAGGAGATGAGCGAGTTCATATTCAGATCATTACTTAAATTTTCTTTCACAATGTTGAGCATATACCTTTCCAAAACTAGATTCTGTGTAGGATCATCCAATACATCCATAGTAGGAAGGAACTCATCGTACATTTTCTTAAGGGGGGGGGGGGGGGTTATCCCACTAAGTCTGTAGATGTCCCAATGATTGATTTCTACTTCACCATAGGAAATATGGAATGAATTTGTTCTAGGGAACAAATGAATAATTAGTTATATGAGAATATCTGACTAATGGAAGATGATGAACTGAGAAACCCATATGACCTCATAAAGACATATAGTGTGTAGCTAGTCAAGAAATTATGAAAAACTCTATCTAACCCAGAATGACCATGCCCATTCATTAAAAAAGTTTCCACCACATTGAAAGTCCCATTTTGAGCTCCAAAAAATACCAAAATTATTTAAGGAAGACACACATATTATTTAATAGCTTTGAATAATGGGATGGTAAGCAAAATCTTATCCATCTAGACCAAGAGGGGATTTTTCTAGCACATAGGACAACCCCTAGGACCATGCTACAACCAATTTTCCACCCTAAAAAATAATCATATGAATAAAATAAAGGTAATTTGAAAGCTAGAAATATGTAATATTTTAGTTAGGATAAGAAATGGTGGCATCATCTAGTAGATCAAACCCATATAGATGAATCCATCATGATAAAGGGTAACTTTAAAGTTCAGATGAGAGAATCCTCTTCAAAACATTGATTTTATAATTTTTTGTTCCCACATTGTGTATGGATTGTATTTGTTTCCAACTAATTTTCACTGGTTTTCAATAGTGATCAATGATATAAGAATATATCTATGTGGTCAATATGATGAAGCAATTCCAAAGTTAATGGATCTTTTATGAAGTCCTCAAGTCTTGAACATCCAAGAATCATGTGAATGGTTTGGAGAATTTGAGTTTCATGATGATGGATAGAGAAAGAGTTTTTATGTTTTAAGAAGTTTTTATTGAAATTGGACTCATTATGCATAAGAAATACCTTCTTATAGGTTCATCAAACTCACCATGGGTTCATAATGAAATTTTTATTGTAATGAGGATGAGAATTGGATTCAGCATGGATCCTATACAAATATGGAAGTGAAATGAAGGTTTGAAGGAATGTGGAGATAGCTGGTGCTGAAAATCGTACTGAGCATCAGTTTGAAAGATAATTTGTTATTCCAATCCTATTCAGTTTTTATTGGAGATGAATATTTTTATAGAAAATAAGCATCCAATAATATTAAGGTTTTATTGGAAAGAAATATGTTATTGGAAGAAAAGTAAGTTACAATACTTTCCTTTGTAAATATGATGATTCTTTGCTGGTTTGTATTTCAAAAATATCATAAGTTTTTTGGAGAAATTGTGATTCATAACTTATGATTTTAAGGGGGAGAAAATATGTTGTTGGATGACTATAAATCAGCATGGTTGGTTTTGACGAAGCATATTTTAAGGTGGTGTAGTTTCCCAGTGTTTACCAAATTTTGGGGGTCCAAAATTTAGAGTTTTTCTAGAATTGAGAAAAGTGTATTTCCTTGAAGGGATTATGAAAAAATGAAAAATCCATGAGTTTCACAGAGATGTGTTTTACAAAGTGTGTTTCAAGAAGGCATGAAGATTCTGATGGTGAACTTTGCGATTACGAGAAATGGATCATTGTGAGCACACAATGATTTTATGGGAAGCTTTGCGACAATGATGAGAATAATGAATGGTAAAGGTGAAGAGCATCATGAATGGAGAATCATGGTTCCATGAAGGTTTTTGACACTGTGAAGGTTTTTTACACCATGAAGGTTTTTTACACCATTAAGGTTTTTGATAGAATGCTCTGCGATTGCAACAAGTATCACAAATGAGAAATTTCAGTGGAGCTTTGCGAAAAAAGGATCATTATGAAGGAAATGAAGGAGATTTATAAAATTATGATGACATGGATAGAAGGATCCTTATTTGGTGGGAAATACCTATAAATATTCCTCTACCCCCTTCATAATTGAAGTGAGACTTAACGAAAATCTTAAGGCTCCAGATTCATGAAGGCGGTTCGTGAAGGTGGTATGTGAAGAAGTTCACAAAGGATATAAGCCAAATGAAAATTCTGCGCATTGAAAAAAGTTGTGCAATTCAGAAAGGCTAATTGATCTCTACAAAGGTAGTGAGCTTCATGAAAGTAGTTAGCTTCGCAAAGGAAGTTTGGTTCCACGAAGGTATTTTGCTTTGCGAAGGGTGTTAGCTTCATGAAAGTAGTGAGATTTTCAAAGGCAGAGAGCTTTGTGAAGGTAGTTAGCTTCATGAAGGTAGTTTGGTCTACAAAGGTAGTTTGATTCATGAAGGCTATGAGCTTCATAAGGGTGCTCCATGAACATCAATTTTGAATACCTGGTTTAGGTGAACCAATGCTTGGGAAGACACCACTGCACTATTCCTTATTATTGTGTGTCCAAGAAGAAGATAATGGCCAATAAATATTTTGTTATTCAGGCCGTATTAATTGTGATGATGCTAAGCTGAGATAATCTTCATTGATTTAATAATCACATAATAATTTTGTGTTTCCAAAAATAAGAAGAAGAAGAGATCTCGATGCAGTTGATTTGGAACTAAAAAGGATGAAAGAAGAGGATAAGAGGAAGTTACTAGACAAATTAATATTAGTTGAATATAATTTGGGTTAGAGAAAACTCAATTTTCATCAGTCCACAACACCCATATTATTGGAACTGATAGAAGAATAATATTGTGTAACTTTTAGTTTTTTTTCTGGGAAAAGGTAAGAAGGGTTACTTGTATGCTGCTAAGCAAGTAACAAGGGAAGAATGAAAGATCAAATAGTACTGTGACATCATACGAGACTCAATAGGTGGAGGAATTTATTGGTGTTATAAACCCTTTTCAACATGGAGAATACTATATTGGAAGGAAGTATAAAGATACAACCAAGATCTAGAAAACTGGCACTATTAGATTGTTTACGAAGTACTTCACAATTGTAAGGGAATATCCTACTTGTTGTAACCACAAAAAGGATTATTTTCTAGTGGTTGTGTTGTTAAGATTATTTCTGACCATGAAAAGGATATAGTTACTATTGTTTAGTAGTGAACCTTGTAAAAACATTATGTTCTATCTTTACTGGTTTCATGTACTTTCATGTTACAGGTAAATGAGAATAAAATAATCAACATCCTAATAGGTCAAGAGATACAAGGATAAAAGGTTGTAATTATTCTTAAAAATGTCCCCAACACTGATTCACCCCCCTCTCAGTGTTAGGAATATCCCAAACTAGTCCTCTCAATTGTTATAAAAGGGAAGATTCACCTATGAAAGATTCTCTACAATGAAGTTATTCTCTTTTGGAGATTTGAGTTTCATTCTGAACTCAGCAATGAAGTGTAGTTTTAGTGAAGATTCAATTTCACCTCAGCATAATTCTATATCTACCAAGACAATAATGAATAGGAAAAATAAAGAGAAGGTAAAGTTGAAGAAAAATTACCTCTTGTATAAAGAATATAAAGTATCTATTTCTCCATACCTTGCTGACAATGAAGACATATTAGGCTTGGAAAGTAACAAGAATGTGGCTCAAGTTTCTACCATGAAGATGAATAACCTTCATACCTCAAGTGATCAGGAGGTATGTGTTATTACATTTGTAAATTATCCTCAAGATCAAAATGTTAGCACAAGTGGTGATGATGATCAATCTATAACTTCTCAAGAGTTATCAGTTGACATATTAAGAGTTATTCTGAATGGTATTATTAAAGAAATTGAATCCCTTGTTTGTGGAGTCTTTCAATGTATACAAGAATATATCACCGAAATGGAAGAATAAACTTATGTTTTGGAGAAGGTCTTGCAAGAAAAAATTATTGAATGTTTAAAGCTCTCAAGATAGGTTGGAACCTTTGAAGAAACAAAGAGGGAATTTGAAATGAGTTCCTAAAAATGGATCAAATAAGTTGAAGAGAAAGATGGAGCCAACAATAAAATCAAAGAAAATACCCATGCACTTGAAGATGAGTTGAAGAAGAGCACAGAAGTCAGGGGTTTATATCTGGAAGAAGCCTTCAAGAAGATCAAGTAACTTGAAACTTTGTTACAAAACAAAGTGAAGCTGCATGAAAATGAAGTTAAAAGAATAAAGAAGGTATGTAAAGATAATATTAGTATGATTGAATTTCAGAAAATCATTCTCAATATGAAATTTCTATAGGTGTAATCTTAGTTGACCAATCTTGAGAAGACTCATATTGACACTTCATAAAAGAAGGAGATGGTTTTTACTATAACTCAATGTTTATTAGAGGATTTTAAGGATTAAATACCTCCAAAATTTGATAAGAAGATCATGACTTCACTCATTGATCTATCACAAGCAGATGATAAGGTTCGTGTACCATTCATACCATATTTTACTCGTGTTTCTAAATATGCTTCCAAAAGTAGTGAAGGTTGGAAGATAGATTCAAAACAAGTGTGGATGAGGAAAGGTGATGAGCTACCTACCACCATGACTAGGGTGGATAAGAAGAAGAATGTGGAATATGGTTCCCCAGAAAAATCACAACACGTCCTAAAAAGACTCAAAAATATAATATAGAAAATGTTAAGAAATCAAGGTTTTTGGGTCAATGTTGGTGTTGCAACAGATTTGGGCATTATGCATTAAATTGTTAGTATAATCCTAAAAATATAAGAGCACAAAGGAGAACCATATGAAAACTGCAAAAAGATTTGGATTGTTGGTACAATCCATAGGTCTAGAAGAATTTGTATACTACAAACAAATTTGTATTACTTGAAAACATCTTCTATGTATGCAATGGAAGTGGTCACAAGGTTAGTACATGCTTATATAAACATATATCCAAAGATGATAAGAAAATGTGGTCTCAAAATTTGGCTAATAAATAAGAAGCATCCTTGGGAAGGAATTAAAATAATGTTGTAAAAAAAAATTCTCCTAAGAAGATTACAAGAAGGGAATATAAGAAGACCTTGGATTATAAATCCAATAATTTGAAGGGTGGTTCATCCAAAAGAACTAACAATAAGGACGAAACTTAGAAGAACCCATGTGGAAGATCCAAATTTTTTTGACCACAGTTCTTAATGACATGTTATTATCTAGTATGAAGATTTTGAAAGAATGAGGAAACCTGAATATTCACAAGATAAGGATAGTTCAAGAGGAAATGAAAATATTCCACATGATTAATAAAAAGTGAATGAGAGTCTGAAAAAAAGGAAACTCTTGTTTAAAATAAGTTCTGTGTGAGAGATGCAAGAAATATGGTCACATTGCAAAAGGTTTTTTTAACCATATTACTAAAGAAAGAAGCAGTCCTCAAGAGGATAAATAATGTATCATCCATGAAGGGTGTTAATAAGAAAAAATTATCTACATAAATTAGAATATGATGTGATGAGATCTATGCTTCCTCAACATAAATCAGAATAGAAGTTTAGATGTCAAAGCATGAAGACTAGATCAAGTGGAGCAACTTGGTTGAGAAAAACATCTCAACCTTACTGTTAATATTAATGAATCAAGGAGGATCCAAATTATTCCCTTAAATCTTTGTGTATTTTATTTGTGTTTATAATACAGGGAATTGAAGGTGAAGTAAGTTTTCAGGGGGAGAACCTGAAAATTAGAGAGTGCTATTAATTCTTGATAGCAATGCTGAATAAGTTACCATCCTTGAATGATTCTTCAATTGATATTAAAATTTTAAATTATATAGGATCATCCCTGATAAAGTTGATTCATTTATATACAAGAAAAATAATATTCCATCCTGGTTTGATCTCATTGCTTGGTATTCTAAAAAAATGGTCTAGAATATCATCCTTGGGGAATTTATGAAAGTTGTCCAATATTGACTATCACAAGATAAAGACCCATTCTGGTTTATTCTCCATACTTGAAATTATTCAAATCCATTAATGATGAGATCCTCCATTATCAATATGATGAGAAGTGTTTTCCTTGATGGGGGATACAAATGAAGAAGCTGCCAGAATTATTATTTCAATTTGTCTCAAATCTAATTATTCTGGAGATTTAATGAAGATCATGTCATTAGAAAAGGTATTACATTTCATAATATCTAATCCTTGGTTATTAAAAATAAAAAAAATTTACAAAATGGGTAGTAATTTAAATATTTAGTGACATAAGAATAATAGAAGTTTCCCAATGTCACTTATCCTGCCTATTGCACTTGAATGTTTTTGATCTATTTGTTGAAGTGAGTGTAGTATTTTTAGGTTGATTATTTTTAAAATGATTTCATATCACATTCAATATCTTCATCCTATAATGAAAGTGGAAAACCCTTGAAGACAAGTACATGAGTTCTCATCTCACGAGGTATCATGATCAATGGTAAGGGACAACTTTTTTGTCTAAATAAAATCCTCTTGTTTTCTACACCGATCATAGATCAAGTAGACTTAGAGTGAAATTATGGATGCCACATTGTTTAAGTATGGAATGATACCCTTTTATCCATGAACTTTGTATTTCTTGTTAATAGGGGGAGAAATTGAAATGAAATTTTGAAAGGTAAAGCAGAGAGAGAAGATAATGATCTACATATTGACACAATCATTTGGAAAGAAATTTGAGGGTATTTATAACAAATAAAAAGGGGGATATTGTTGTTCCCAATTTGTGTATGGATTGTATTTATTGTCAACTGATTGTTATTGGTTGTTAACAATGATCAAATATATAAGAAGATCTCTATGTGGTCAATATGATGAAGTAGTTCCAAAGTTAATGGAGCTTGGATGAATTCCTCAAGTCTTGAACATCCAAGAATCATGTGAATGGTTTGAAGAATTTGAGTTTCACGATGATGGATAAAGAATGGGTTTTTATGTTTGAAGAAGTTTTTCTTGAAATCAGACTCACTTTTCATAAGAAATACCTTCGTATAGGTTCATCAAACTCACCATGCATTCAAAATGAGTTTCTTATTATAATGAGGATGAGAATTCGATTAAGCATGGAACCTATACAAATATATAAGTGAAATTATGGTTTGAAGGAAATGTGAGAGAGTTTTTGATGAAAATAATATTGAGCATCAGTTTTAAATATAAGTTGTTCGTCCAATTTTATTGAGGTTTGATTGGAGAGAAATATTTTTTCTAGAAAAGCAACAGCCAGTCATATTAAGGTTTGATTGGAAGGAAAGATGTTAATGGAAAAAATTAATTTACAATAGTTTCATTTGTAATATGATAACGATTTTCTAGTTTTCATTTCACAAATATCATAAGTTGTTTGGAGAAATTATGATGTAAGCCTTGTGATTGTAAGGAGGATAAAATATGTTTCTAGACAATTGAGAATCAACATGGTTGGTTTTTCTGAAGCGTATTTTAAGTTGGTGCAGGTTCCCAGTGTTTTCCCAAATTTTTGGGGTCCAAAATTTGGAGTTTGTATAGCATGGAAAAATGTTTATTTCCTTGAAGGGATTATGAAAATATGGAAAAGGAATAAATTTTATTAAGATGGGCTTTGTGAAGTGTGTTTTGCGAAGGTATAAATATTCTGATGGTGATCTTCATGATTACGAGAAATGGAGCAATGTGAGTGTGTGAAGATTTTACCATAATCTTCTTGACATTGAAGAGCATTGCGAACGATGATGGTTAGGAGCATCACGAATGAAGAATCATAGTTCCATGAAGTTTTTTGACACTGCAAAGGTTTTTGAAACCATGATGGTTTTTGAAGCTATGGAGGTTTTTGATGTAATACTCCACGATTATGACAAGCATCACAAATGAAAAATTTCTATGGAGCTTCGTGAAAAAGGGATCATAGAGAAGGAAATGAAGGATCTTTAAAAAATGCTGATGATGTGGCCACAATGTTCTAGAATTGGTGGTAAATTCCTATAAATAGACCTCTACCCTATTCAGAATTGAAGTGATACTTAAAAAAATATTAAGGCTCTGGATTCACAAAGGCAGTTAAAAAAGGTGGTATGCGAAGAAGTTCACAAAGGTTATAATCCTACTGAACATTCTGAGACTTGTGAAAACTAGTTCAATTCTCAAAGGCTAAGTGAGCTCTGCAAAGGTTTTGATGTTCACGAAGGAATTTAGCTTTACAAAGGAAGATAGGTTCTACAAAGGTGGTTTTCTTTGATAAGGGTGTTGAAATCACGAAGGCAGTGAGATCTGCAATGGAAGAGAGCTCCATGAAGGTAGTTAGATTCACAAAGTCAGTTTAGTCCTTGAAGGATGTTTGCTTCACGAAGGCTGTGAGATTCATGAGGGTGTTATGTGAACATTATTTTTGAATACCTAGTTTAGGTGAACTAGTGCTTGGGAAGAAACCACAGCAATATTCCTTATTATTGTGTGTCCAAGAAGAAGATAGTGTAAAATCAATATTTAGTTATTCAGGTCATATAAATTGTGATGATTATAAGATGAGATGATCTTCATTAATTTAATAATCACATAAGAAGTTTTTGATTCCAGAAATAAGAAGAAGAAGTGATCTCAGTGTAGTTGATTTGGAACTGAAAAGGAAGACATAAGAGGATAAGAGGAAGTGACTAGAGAAATTGATATCATTTGAATATAACTTGGGTCAGAGAAAACTTAGTGTTCATTCATTCAAAAAACTCATATTATTGGAACTTATAGAAGTAAAAGATTTTTCATATTATTGGAACTGATATAAGTAGAAGATTGTGTATCTTTTAGTTTTATTCTGGTAAAAAGTAATAAGGGTTACTTTTATGCTGCTAAGAAAGTAACAAGGGAAGAGTGGAAGATCAAGTAGCATTGTGACATCATATGAAACTCAATAGGTGGAGGACTTTCTTGGTGTTACCAAACCTTTTCAATAGGTTGAATACTATCTTAGAATGTAGTATACAGATCTAGCCAAGAGCTATAATGTAACAGCCCGAGATTTTATGAAAAATATTCTTTTTTATTTCAATAATGTCTTGTGTTGTACGCTACACCAAAATGAGCTTGCACAACCCGCATCCTTGACATGCCTTGCATTACACGCAATCACGACCTTCCTCGATAGCGTGTGTAGTACGCAATACCGAGTTTCACTAAACAACAATATGCTATTAAAACTAGCCGTTATGAATAGTAATAACCACTTTTTGAAATTTTTTAAATTTTATTTTTCAAAATGGACTTCATTTTTGGATTCGGAATACCGAAATTAGCCTAGGGTAAAATTTTGGTATTTTTCTGAAAACTTTCAATTTTTGATGAATAGTGAAACCACTAAGTGGTAGGTTAAAAACTGAATTTTGCATAAAACTTAATTTTACCGCTTCTGTGAATTGAATTTCTAAAATCCGAGAGACACGGTTAATATCAAGGACTAAAATGTGGTTCAATGAGATGAAAATATTTTTTTGGTGAATAGTAACTTTTTACTTTTTTTACCGCGGTTAATAGTAAATAGGGTAACTAAGGGTAAATATGATATTACTATTACCCTAACACATGTCCTAATTCTATTGGACAAGTGTAATTCGACCAAAAACAAACTTAGGAATAAAATATGACCATTTAGGCCCACTTGGATTAGATTAGGACATTTATTATTAATTTATTTAAAGAAGGGTTAAAATAGTTAAAATCAAAGTTTAATAAGTAAATAATTTTTAATATGGGGTTATACATAAGATAAATTCGACTATAAATATTCATTAGAAATCTAAAAAGATTTCCTACATAATTGTATTTTATTTGTAATTTTTAGACATTAAATAATTTAATTTATTTATGACACAGTGATGATGCAGTAATTATCTTATTAATGAAATATTGACATAATTGATGTTATAAACACCAAAATAAATGTAATTTGAGACTTTTTATGAATTCCACTAATTTTATAGGTTACTATGATATATTAATGTTTATTTAATCAACTTGATTCGAACATATAATTCTGTTACGACTTTCACAAAAATCATATATCAAATAGTGTCAAAATTGACACAAAATAGTTTTTAAATCAAATATTATATTATTAATTGTTATTTTATTCCTAAAAATCTAAGGTTCGGCCAAATGACATAGATAAGGATATATATATTAATAATAAACAATTTGGTATTCGTTTGTCATGTTATAGTAAGTGTATTAACCATATAGTGAAAGAAAACAAAAAGACATGGTAAAAGTTAAATTATTTAACTTAGAGTTAAAATCTAATTGATAAGGTTAAAATAATACCCTAAACTTGTCTAAATCCTATTGATTTATAGGATTTCGACCCATCCCCACTTTATCTTCGAAATAAGACCCTTTGGAACCATTATAAACCGATTTTTACTTTAATATAAAATAATATTTTGAGATATTCCTAAGGTGCCCCTCTCCTCCCTTATAAAAGGGCACCTCCTCCCCCTCCTCCTCACACCAATTTGAGCACTCAATCTCGGCCAACCCCCGACAAAATCCCTTCTCCACTTCCCTATAATAATCCTAGAGGTCCTGGTCTTCTTCAAAGACCAATCTTAGTTCCCTAAGTAGAGGATTCAAAGATGCGTTTCAAAGAAGAGGTAATATCCATTACTGATCTTTTCAATTTCTTTCTTCTTCAACTTCTTCTTCTTTTGTTGTTTCATGATAAAGTAATAACATCAGTATTTATTATATACTGATATGTTATTATAAATATGAAACAACTCTAATTAACCTTCTATCCATCCTACGGAAAAAGGAAATCACCGCGCGTGCGTACGTACGGAATACCGTCTCCACGCCGTGGTGTAATCTATTTTCCGCCACCACCTTAATTGGATGGGTATAAAGGTGTAATGAGTAACTATATATGATTATTGTAAAGTGATATTGATACTGAAATAGTATACACACACTTCAACACAATTCAACGACCATGGGAACGATATCATCGCTCGTGCGTACGTACGGACTACCGTCTCCACGACGCGATGAGATTCATTCTCAATGATTAACCATTCATGAATGATTATAAAGTATATATAATAAGTACTAATGAAATATATGACCTAATAATGATACTGGAATTATTTATATTTATATGTATGTCATCTACTTAATTCCATTCAATTCAATAAGGAAACGAAAACAGCGTTCATGCGTACGTACGGACTACCGTCTCCATGAACGGTGTATTTATTTCCATTTACTGATTTATTATATATATGTATATCCTGAATATATATATATATAAATCATGTTTTATATTCTGGAATTAAGTTATCATGATCTAAGTAATCATATGAATAATTACAAGTTAAAAACACGAACGACAAATGAGACGATTTTACCCAAAATGCTACTTTAACATGAATTTACAAAAGAACGGGTAATATAAAGTCATAAGTGGACCATATATGATATAATAACAATTAATATGATTCTGGAATAAGTCAATAACATGATTTAAATCATTATACAGGAGGTTCGGACACTTACAAAGCAAGTCGGACCTAAGGTAAGGGGAATATCACAATCTCATTTTTTGTCCGAGATTGTTTATACTTTGAAATTTACTGGGGTGTATTTTATCATCCACATCCATGTTTCCTAGATATGTAATATTATTTACATCCACCTACAATTGTTTAAATCCAAATTTACCCTTTGGTTAGTTTTAGTAAAATATATGAAAGGAATCTTTTGTCGTTTTTCGTATGAGGTACTTTTTGACTTTTCCGACAAAAGTACAAGAAGAATGTTTTTTTAACTTAAACGGAACGAACGGATTTTTAAGGTTTTATAAAGCCTTATTTTCATGAAGCTTCCTCCAAAAGATTTCATGAATATTTTCAATAAAATCTCTGTCTTTTAAAATTGCATGATGTTTTGTGAAAAGAAATTGATTTTGAAGAAGAAAGGATATTTTCCTCAAGAATTCATTTCAAGTGTTTTATCAAAATTATTTTCCATCTAAGATAATAAAGGGTTCTGTTTCTATCCATATTTTTACATTGATTTGACTATGTTGTGATGAAATTATGTTTATGAATTCCTTTATCTTATATGAATGGTTTTATGATGTCATGTTGTTTAAGAATCCCATTTTTATTACACGGGTTATGCAATGATGTATGATTTATGATTTTGTGGAACACATAAGAATGGTATCATTATGAGATGGGTGGGACCTATATCTCCCTCCAATGCATTGGGTAAAGATTTTATATCTCATGAGATAGACATGGCTGGAATGGTAGGTTATACCGGTTCAGTGAAACAGGACTGAAACGAGGGTTACTCGATTCAGAAAGGGACTTTGTCCACTAAGATAGTCTTGGCAATGAGTCTTGACTAACAAGAAATGATTATCTATTATTATGTGTGAATGCCACAAAGTTTCATGTTTTAAGTTATGATTATTGTGATTACATTTCACTGCCATGATTTATCCCATGTTATGAAATTATGCTCTCTTTTGCAGGTTAAGATTTCCAAAATGTTATGTTCTTATGAATATGATGTGATTGATATTTCTTTTGTTTACCCTTACTGAGCATTTGAGCTCACCCTTTTATGTTTTCTTTTCCCCAGGATATAAAGAAAGGTTTTAGGTAAAAAAAAGGGAATATCTTTATAGGAGATGTTGATGATCTTTCACCACGATTAGAAGATTACGTTCCAAGTTTCCAAAGACACTAAACTATTACGATCCTTGTGTGTGTGTTTTTGTTATGTACTAAGTATTCCGCAAATGTAATGTAATGTCCATGTACGTCAAGCTTCGGGTCTCTACAGTTGGTATCAGAGGAAAGGTTTAGTCAACCTTTGGAAACTAGGATGCGAAAACGTTAGTGAGATCCCTAGAGATATTTCTAAGGTATGTCTAGGGATGTCCCTAAGGATAAGTATACGTATAGGATATAGTACTAGAACTATGGTAATGATCTTAGAATTTAACCTAAGATGTTATATATTGAAGTTACTCTCCCTTTATTATGATTTTTTCCTCTCACACTATTCTTTTTGGGTTTTAGAAAATGGCTGGAAACAAGATGATTCACGATAATGGAGAATATGATGGACAATGGAATGATATTCTTCATAATGAAATGGGATTTGGAAGTCCAAACATCATTATTATGCCGAATCAGCAATCTCATAATATGATCAATAAAGTAAAATTTGGTAAGTTTCCTGACTCGGCTAATAAGAGAAAGATGGAGTTTCATGATGATCATAGAGGAAAGAAAGTTCAATTTCCCCTATGTAAATCATGCGGGAAGAGGCATCAAGGAGAATGTTTCAAGGGAACTGGAAGATGCTTTGGGTGTGGAAAAGAAGGACACAAAGCAAGTAAGTGCAAAGGAAAAGGGTCGGTTAACATCATGGATGAGGATAATGGTATTTCTACGACATCAAAAATGGTTAAGTGTTTTAAATGTGGAATGTATGGGCATTATGCAAACAAATGCCCTAAGGGAAAGACTCATGAAGAGAATCAGTATGGTCATATGGGTAGTATTTATGTGGATGATGATGAAAACACTACAAATGATATGTGAGATGAAAGAATTTTTGAAGCTCGGTCAATGGTTTGAGAATGTAGTGGAATAATTACATGTTTATCATGTGTAATGTTGTATAAGTAATCTCATGGTACTATGGAATAAAGAGACATCTAAGGATTGTTACACTGTTATCTTTCATTGAGTTTTGAAAGTGTATGATTAATGTTACCAGTATCCATGAAAGGTTATTCAGATACTTTTGGAATGTAGATGATATGCGCATAATGAAGGGATAAAGAGAATCTAATATGTTTGATAGTATTCATGAGCTCATGATTGATATAAGGACTAAGTGATATCATGGTTTGAGGATATAGAATTTTGAGGATTTTGGTATATGGAAAGTGTTAAATTTTAACTACATTCATATTTTCACTAAGGTATTCAAGAGAATACACGATTAAAGACTTTGAATGTTTGGAATGTGACCAACAAAACATATCTTATGATATATGGGGATCGACGATGGTGTTAAATCTCTGGTAATCGTTTTCACTATGTTATGAGAGTGGACTTCAGTATTATGGATAAGCCTAAAGATTAGAATGGATTATGTTGGACATAAGTTAGTATTGTTTAAGGATAGAAGTTTTTTTTCGATATTATTGATGGGATGTTATAGTAATGTAGTTTTAGAAAAAGGATAACCTGCAGGACGGGCGACAGCCCATCGCGTCGGACAAGGCTGTGGGAATCGAACCCACAACCGAAGTGCGACTGGCCTTTATCGCCTACCACTGGCCTACAGGAAGTCCCTATTTAGTAGAAACTAGTTTTATTATATTAAGCATTATGATATATGAAGTATAAGTCCATTTTAGGAACCATATGTGATTAATCTCACTATAGATCGACTTATGTATATAATTTTTGCTAACCTTTTGTTTGAGACAGATGGAATGACCTGTGATTCTATCACATGATCTGCTAACACTTCACGAATAACAAATTCAACTTCATTTATTTAAGAGATGAAGTGAAAATTGTTCAAGGCATGAACAACAGTGAGATTGTACCAAAATAAAGAAAGTATTTATTCTAATTCAAATTTTCAACTTTAGGGAAATGATCTTGAAAACCAAAAATGTTGTCCAAGTGATCTTATACCTGATGAATCAGATGGTACCTTAGATCGTCACAAATTTATGGATTTATGATTACTGGCTTTTCCATAGCCATGTTCTCTACCACTCTCCATCAGAACATGATGGTTAGATTTCTCTTCCATATCCATATTTTCACCTATGTGGAAACCCAGTGATTAGTTTATTTGGGTAATCGTTACATTTCATACATTAGTTTTTAAAGCCAAGTTTTGGTATTCCTTTTTACGATGTGGGTTTCTATTAAAGAAACTTTTGAATAGTAAACTATTTATAACCCCGACGAATTTCGAGGGCGAAATTCATTTTAAGGGGGGTAGAATGTAACAGCCCGAGATTTTATGAAAAATATTCTTTTTTATTTCAATAATGCCTTGTGTTGTACGCTACACCAAAAGGAGCTTGCACAACACGCATCCTTGACATGCCTTGCATTACACGCAATCGCGACCTTCCTCGATAGCGTGTGTAGTACGCAATATCGAGTTTCACTAAACAACAATATGCTATTAAAACTAGCCGTTATGAATAGTAATAACCACTTTTTGAAATTTTATAAATTTTATTTTTCAAAATGGACTTCATTTTTGGATTTGGAATACCGAAATTAGCCTAGGGTGAAATTTTGGTATTTTTCTGAAAACTTTCAATTTTTGATGAATAGTGAAACCACTAAGTGGTAGGTTAAAAACTGAATTTTGCATAAAACTTAATTTTACCGCTTCTGTGAATTGAATTTCGAAAATCCGAGAGACACGGTTAATATCAAGGACTAAAATGTGGTTCAATGAGATGAAAATAATTTTTTGGTGAATAGTAACTTTTTACTTTTTTTACCGCGGTTAATAGTAAATAGGGTAACTAAGGGTAAATATGATATTACTATTACCCTAACACATGTCCTAATTCTATTGGACAAGTGTAATTCGACCAAAAACAAACTTAGGAATAAAATATGACCATTTAGGCCCACTTGGATTAGATTAGGACATTTATTATTAATTTATTTAAAGAAGGGTTAAAATAGTTAAAATCAAAGTTTAATAAGTAAATAATTTTTAATATGGGGTTATACATAAGATAAATTCGACTATAAATATTCATTAGAAAGATAAAAAGATTTCCTACATAATGGTATTTTATTTGTAATTTTTAGACATTAAATAATTTAATTTATTTATGACACAGTGATGATGCAGTAATTATCTTATTAATGAAATATTGACATAATTGATGTTATAAACACCAAAATAAATGTAATTTGAGACTTTTTATAAATTCCACTAATTTTATAGGTTACTATGATATATTAAGGTTGATTTAATCAACTTTATTCGAACATATAATTCTGTTATGACTTTCAAAAAAATCATATATCAAATAGTGTCAAAATTGACACAAAATAGTTTTTAAATCAAATATTATATTATTAATTGTTATTTTATTCCTAAAAATCTAAGGTTCGGCCAAATGACATAGATAAGGATATATATATTAATAATAAACAATTTGGGGTTCGTTTGGCATGTTATAGTAAGTGTATTAACCATATAGTGAAAGAAAACAAAAAGACACGGTAAAAGTTAAATTATTTAACTTAGAGTTAAAATCTAATTGATAAGGTTAAAATAATACCCTAAACTTGTCTAAATCCTATTGGTTGATAGTATTTCGACCCATCCCCACTTTATCTTCGAAATAAGACCCTTTGGAACCATTATAAACCGATTTTGACTTTAATATAAAATAATATTTTGAGATATTCCTAAGGTGCCCCTCTCCTCCCTTATAAAAGGGCACCTCTTCCCCCTCCTCCTCACACCAATTTGAGCACTCAAGCTCAGCCAACCCCTGCCAAAATCCCTTCTCCACTTCCCTAGAATAATCCTAGAGGTCCTGGTCTTCTTCAAAGACCAATCTTAGTTCCCTAAGTAGAGGATTCAAAGAGGCGTTTCAAAGAAGAGGTAATATCCATTACCGATCTTTTCAATTTCTTTCTTCTTCAACTTCTTCTTCTTTTGTTGTTTCATGATAAAGTAATAACATCAGTATTTATTATATACTGATATGTTATTATAAATATGAAACAACTCTAATTAACCTTCTATCCATCCTACGGAAAAAGGAAATCACCGCGCGTGCGTACGTACGGAATACCGTCTCCACGCCGTGGTGTAATCTATTTTCCGCCACCACCTTAATTGGATGGGTATAAAGGTGTAATGAGTAACTATATATGATTATTGTAAAGTGATATTGATACTGAAATAGTATACACACACTTCAACACAATTCCACGACCATGAGAACGATATCATCGCTCGTGCGTACGTACGGACTACCGTCTCCACGACGCGATGAGATTCATTCTCAATGATTAACCATTCATGAATGATTATAAAGTATATATAATAAGTACTAATGAAATATATGACCTAATAATGATACTGGAATTATTTATATTTATATGTATGTCATCTACTTAATTCCATTCAATTCAATAAGGAAACGAAAACAGCGTTCATGCATACATACGGACTACCGTCTCCATGAACGGTGTATTTCTTTCCATTTACTGATTTATTATATATATGTATATCCTGAATATATATATATATAAATCATGTTTTATATTCTGGAAATAAGTTATCATGATCTAAGTAATCATATGAATAATTACAAGTTAAAAACACGAACGACAAATGAGACGATTTTACCCAAAATGCTACTTTAACATGAATTTACAAAAGAACGGGTAATATAAAGTCATAAGTGGACCATATATGATATAATAACAATGAATATGATTCTGGAATAAGTCAATAACATGATTTAAATCATTATACAGGAGGTTCGGACACTTACAAAGCAAGTCGGACCTAAGGTAAGGGGAATATCACAATCTCATTTTTTGTCCGAGATTGTTTATACTTTGAAATTTACTGGGGTGTATTTTATCATCCACATACATGTTTCCTAGATATGTAATATTATTTACATCCACCTACAATTGTTTAAATCCAAATTTACCCTTTGGTGAGTTTTAGTTAAATATATGAAAGGAATCTTTTGTCATTTTTCGTATGAGGTACTTTTTGACTTTTCCGACAAAAGTACAAGAAGAATGTTTTTTTAACTTAAACGGAACGAACGGATTTTTACGGTTTTATAAAGCCTTATTTTCATGAATCTTCCTCCAAAATATTTCATGAATATTTTCAATAAAATCTCTGTCTTTTAAAATTGCATGATGTTTTGTGAAAAGAAATTGATTTTGAAGAAGAAAGGATATTTTCCTCAAGAATTCATTTCAAGTGTTTTATCAAAATTATTTTCCATCTAAGATAATAAAGGGTTCTGTTTCTATCCATATTTTTACATTGATTTGACTATCTTGTGATGAAATTATGTTTATTAATTCCTTTATCTTATATGAATGGTTTTATGATGTCATGTTGTTTAAGAATCCCATTTTTATTACATGGGTTATGCAATGATGTATGATTTATGATTTTGTGGCACACATAAGAATGGTATCATTATGAGATGGGTGGGACCTATATCTCCCTCCAATTCATTAGGTAAAGATTTTATATCTCATGAGATAGACATGGCTGGAATGGTAGGTTATACCGGTTCAGTGAAACAGGACTGAAATGAGGGTTACTCGATTCAGAAAGGGACTTTGTCCACTAAGATAGTCTTGGAAATGAGTCTTGACTAACAAGAAATGATTCTCTATGATTATGTGTGAATGCCACAAAGTTTCATGTTTTAAGTTATGATTATTGTGATTACATTTCACTGCCATGATTTATCCCATGTTATGAAATTATGCTCTCTTTTGCAGGTTAAGATTTCCAAAATGTTATGTTCTTATGAATACGATGTGATTGATATTTCTTTTGTTTACCCTTACTGAGCATTTGAGCTCACCCTTTGATGTTTTCTTTTCCCCAGGATATAAAGAAAGGTTTTAGGTAAAAAAAAGGGAAGATCTTTATAGGAGATGTTGATGATCTTTCACAACGATTAGAAGATTACGTTCCGAGTTTCCAAAGACACTAAACTATTACGATACTTGTGTGTGTGTTTTTGTTATGTACTAAGTATTACGCAAATGTAATGTAATGTCCATGTACGTCAAGCTTCGGGTCTCTACATATAAAACTGGCACTATTGGATTTTTTACAAAGTGCTTCATGAGTGTAAGGGAATATCCTACTCGTTGTAACCACACAAAAGGATTATATTATAATGGCTGTGTGGTCATGATTATTTCTGACCATGCCAAAGAAGTAGCTACTCTTGTTTAGTAGTGAACCTTGTAAAAACATCATGTGCTATCTTTACTGATTTTATATACTTTCATGCGATAGGGAAAAGAGAATATGAGAATCAAGATCCTAACTGGTCAAGAGTTACATGGATAAAAGGTTGAAATTATTCTTAAAAAGGTCCCCAACACCGATTCACCCCCTCTTAGTGTTAGGAATATCCAAAACTGGTCCTCTTAATTGGTATCAAAGGGAAGGTTCACCTCTGACATATTCTCTACAGTGAAGTTATTCACTTTTGAAGATTTTATTTTTGTTCCTGAATCTGCAATGAAGTGCAATTTTGGTAAATATTCAATTACGTTTGAGCATAATTCTATATCTACCAAGACCACAATGAACATGAAAAATAAAGATAATAGAAATTTGAAGAAGAATTCCCTATTTTCTAAAGAAGAGGAAGTATATGTTTCTTCATACCTTGCTGGCAATGAATACATATCAGTCTTGGATAACAATGATAAGGTGAATCAAGTTTCCACTAAGAATATGGATAACCTTCCTACCTCAAGTGATCAAGAGGTATGTGTTAGTACATTTGGAAATTATCCTCAAGATGAAAATTTTAGCACAAGTGTGATGATGATCAATCTAGAAATTATCAAGAGTTATTAATTGACATATTAAGAGTTATTCTACATGGTATTCTTGAAGAAAGTGCATCCATTGTTTTTGGAGTCTTTCAATGTATATAGGAAGATATCACAAAGATGGAATAATAAACTGATGTTCTAGAGAAGGGATTTCAAGTAAAAATTATTGAATATTTGAAGCTCTCTAGATAGTTTGGAACATTTGAATAAACAAAGAGGCAATTTTAAATGAGTTCCTCAAAATGGATCAAAGAATTTGAAGAGAGAGAGATGGAGTCAAAAAGACTATTGAAGAAAAGATCCATGCACTTGAAGATGAGGTGAAGAACATCACTTAAGTCAATGGTTTATATCTAGAATAAACTTACAAGAAGATCAAGGAACTTGACTCTTTGTTACAAAAAAAAGCAAAGCTACATGAAAATAAAGTTGAAAGAATAAATAAGGTATGTGAAGATAAGATGATTATGATTGAAGATCAGGAAATCATCCTCAATATGAAATTTCTAGAAGTGGAAGATCAGTTGACCTATCTTGAAAATAATCATGTTGAAACTTCACAAAAGAAAGAGATAGTTTCTATTAGCACTCATTGTTTATTAGAGGATTCTAATGATGAAAGAACTCCAAAATGTGATAATAAGATCATTACTTCACTCATTGATCTATCACAAGTATATGATAAGGTTCATGTATCATCCATACCATCTTCTACTTATGTTTCTAAATATTTTGGTGCTGCAATAGATTTGGGAGTTATGCATTAAATTGTTTGTAAAATCTTAAAAATATAAAAGCACAAAGGAGAACCATCTGTATACTACAAACATATTTTGATTGTTGGCACAATCCAGAGATCTAGAAGCATCTGTATACTACAAAAAGATTTGGATTTATTGAAAACATCTATGATTTATGCAATGGAAGTGGTCATAAGGTTGGTACATTTTTATCTCAACATGTATCCAAAGTTGATAAGAAAAGGAGATCACAAAATCTGGCTAAGAAAGAAGAAGCATCCTTGGGAAGAAATCAGAATAATTTTGTAAAAAAAATTCTCCCAAGAAGATTCCAATAAGGAAAGATGGGAAGACCTTGGATTCTAAATCCAATAAGTTGAAGGGTGGTTCATCCAAAAGAACTACCAATAAGGATAACACTCATAATAACCCATGAATAAGATCCAAACTTGCTACCACAATTCCTAATGACATGTTAGTTATCTGGCCTGTAGATTTAGGAGGAATGAAGGAACATGAAGATTCACATGATAAGTCTAGTGCAAGAGGAAATGAAAAGATTCAACATGATGGAGAAAAAGTTAATGATATGTTGAAAACAAAAGGAAACTCTTCTATAAAATAAGTTCAGTGTGAGAGATGTAATAAATATGGTCACATTGCAAAAGGTTTTCTAACCGTACTACCAGAGAAAGAAGTAGTCCCCAAGAGGAGAAATAATGTATCATTTATGAAGAATATTAATAGAAAAAATTATCCATACAAAGCATAAGAGGATGTGATGATATCCATTTTGCCTCAACATAAATGGGAACAAAAGTTTAGATGTGAAAGCTTGAAGATTGGATAAAGTGGAGCAAGTTGGTTGAGAAAAACATCTCAAACTTATTGTTCATATTAATGAATCAAGAAGGATCCATCTTATTCCTTTAAATCATTGTGTATTGTATTTGTGTTTATAATATAGGGAATTTAAGGTGAAGCCAGTTCTCAGTGGGAGAACCTGAGAATTAATGAGTTCTATCAATTCTTGATAGCAATGCTGAAGAATTTACCATCCTTGAATGATTTCTCAATTGATATTCAAATTTTAAATTATGGAGGATCATCCCTGATGAAGTTGATTCCTAGATATCCAGGACAAAGAAGATTCCATCCTAGTTTGATCTTATTGCTTGGTATTCTAAAAAAATGGTTTAGAAGATCATCCTTGGTGAAGTTGTGAAAGTTTTCCAATATAGATTGTCATAAGATGAAGAATAATTATGGTGTATTCTCTATATTGGAATTTATTCAAATCCATTCCTGATGATATCCGCCATTATTAAGATGAAGAGAAGTATTTTCCTTGAGGGGGAGACATATAAAGAAGGTTCCAGAATTATTATTTCAATTTGTATCAAATTTGATTATTATGGAGATTGGATGAAGATCATGCTATTAACAAAGGTACGTCATTTCATAATCTCTCATCCTTGGTTATTAAAAATTAAAAAAAAATTACATAGGGGGAGCAATTGAATTATTCAGTGACCTAAGAATAATGGAAGTTTCCCAAGGTCACTTATCCTACCTATTTCACTTGAATGTTTTTGATATATTTGTTGAAGTGAGTGCAGGAGTTTCAGGTTGATTATTTTTAAAATGATTTTATGTCACATTCAATATCTTCATCCTAGAATGAAAGTAGAAAACCCTTGAAGATAAGTACATGCATTCTCATGTTATGAGGTATCATGATCAATGGTAAGGGAAAACATTGTTGTCTAAATCAAATTCTCTTGTTTCCTACACCCAGCATAGCTCAAGTATACTTAGAGTGAAATGATGGATGGAACATTGCTTAATTATGGACTGATACCTTTTTTTTCCATGAAATTTTTATTTCTCATCAATAAGGGGGATATAAAGTGAAATAAAAGTTTGAAAGGTAAAACAGAGAGAGAAGAAAATGATCCACATATTGACATAATCATTTAAAAAGAACTTTGAGGGCATTTCCAACAAATAACAAGGGGGGTATTATTGTTCCCACTCTCTATATGGATTATATTTGTTGTCAACTAATTGTCATTGGTTGTTAATAGTGATAAATAAGACAAGAATATCTCTATGTGGTCAATATGATGAAGTATTTACAAAGATAATGGAGCTTGGATGAAGTCCTCAAGTCTTGAACATCCAAGAATCATGTGAATGGTTTGAAGAATTTGAGTTTCATGATGATGGATAGAGAAGGATATTTGATGTTTGAATATGTTTTTCTTGAAATCAAACTCCCTATACATAAGAAAGACCTTTGTATAGGTTCATAAAACTCACCATGGGTATATAATGAGTTTCTTATTGTAATAAGGATGATAATTGGATTTAGCATGGATCCTATAAAAATATAGAAGTGAAATGAACGTTTAAAGGAAAGGGGAGAGAGTTGGTGCTGACAATAGTATTGAGAATTGGGTTTAAATACAAGTTTTTCTTATAATATTATTCAGGTTTGGTTGGAGAGAAATATTTTGATGTAAAAGAAGCATCCAATCATATTAAGGTTTGATTGGAAGAAAATATGTTACTGGAAGAAAAGTAAGTTATAATACTTTCCTTTGTAAATATAAAAATTATTTGCTGGTTTGTATTTCAAAAATATTATAATTTGTTTGGAGATCTTATGATGAAATCCTTATTATTGCAATGGGGAGAAAAGATGTTGCTAGACAACTGCGAATTAGCATGGTTGGTTTTTCCCAAGCACATTTTCCCAGTGTTTTCCAAATTTTTGGGGTCCAAAATTTGGAGTTGGTCTAGAATTAAGAAAAGCGGATTTCCTTTAAGGGATTATGAAAATATGGAAAAGGCATGAGTTTTACGAATATGGGATTTGTGAAGTGTGTTTCGTGAAGGCATAGATATTCCGATGGTGATCTTCACGATTATGAGAAATGGAGCTTTGTGAGCACGCGATGATTTTATAGGAAGCTTTGGGATAACAATGAGAATCACGAATGGAGAAGGTAAGAAGCATTGTGAATGGATCATCATAGCGCCACAATGTTTTTTGATTCCGCGAAGGGTTTTTGTTGCCATAAAGTTTTTTGACACCACATAGGTTTTTGACTGAACACTCCATGATTATGAAAAGTATCGCGAATGAGAAATTTTAGTGGAGCTTCATGAAAAAGGGAGCATCGTGAAGGAAATTAAGGAGCTTTGTGAAATGATGATGATGTGGATGTAAGGTTCTGGAATCGGTGGGAAATGATTATAAATAGTTCTCTAACCCTTTCAGAATTGAAACAAGACTTAACTAAAATCTTAAGGCTATGGATTCGTGAAGGCGATTCATGAAGGTGGTATGCGAAGAAGTTCACAAAGGCTATGCCAACTGAACATTATGAGAATTGGAAAAATTAGTGCAATTTGAAAAGGATAAGGGAGCTCTATGAACTAAGTGAGCTCTGCGAAGGTAGTTATCTTTAAAAATGCATTTAGGTTCTATGAAGGCAATTTTCTTTGTGAAGGGAATTAGGTTCCTGAGGGATGTGAGCTCTGGGAAGGCAGAGAGCTCTGCGAAGGTAGTTAGCTTCGTGAAGGAAGTTTGGTCTATAAAGGTAGTTTTATTCCTAAAGGTTATGAGATTCATGAGGTTTATCTACAAACAATAGTTTTGAATACCTGGTTTAGGTGAATCGGTTCTTGGGAAGACACCACTATGCTATTCCTTATTATTGTGTGTCCAGAAACAAGATAGTGGCCAATCAATATTCAATTATTCAGGCCATATTAATTATGATGATTCTAAGTTGAGATGATCTTCACTAATTTAATAATCAAATAAGAAGTTTGTGATTCCATCAATAAGAAGAAGAAGATATCTCAGTGTAGTTGATTTGGCACTAGAAAGGAAGACAAAAGAGGATAAGAGTAAGTGACTATCCAAATTTATATCAGTTGAATATAATTTGGGTCAGAGAAAACTCAGTTTTCATCACTCCATAAAACTCATGTTATTGTAATTTATAGAAGAATAAGATTGTGTAGCTTTTAGTTAGCCACCAGGAGAAAGTAAGAATTTTTAATTTAATGCTTCTAAGAAAGTAACAAGGGAAGAGTAGAATATCGAGCAACACCATGACATTAGACGAGACTCAACTAGTGGAGGAATTTCTTGGTGTTACAAACCCTTTTCAATAGGTATAATATTGTATTGGATGGAAGTATAAATATCCATCAAAGAAATGAAAAAATGTTACTATTGGATTGTTTACAAAGTGCTTCATGAGTGTAAGGGAATATCATACTCATTGTTACTACAAAAAAGGATTATTTTATAGTGGTTGTGTGGTCAGGATTATTTTCGACCATTCTAAGTATGTAGCTACTTTTTTTGAGTAGTGAACCTTGAAAAAACATCATGTGCTATCTTTACTTCTTTCATATACTTGAATGTGACAGAGAAAAGAGAATACAAGAATCTAGATCCTAACAGGTCAAGCGGTATAGGGATAAAAGGTTGGAATTATTCTTAAAAGGTCCCCAACACTGATTCACCCCCCTCTTAGTGTTAGGCATATCCCAAAATGGTCCTCTCAGAATTCACATGATATCGAGGGTCGTCATTATGGTTCCCAACAATCATGGTCCTCTGGATAACCATAGAAGAATACATACATGATCTGGAAGCCATATGAACAAAGGTAAGTGGCATATGCCAGAAAAAGAAAAATGAAATCCTGTCAAAAGAAATGTATAACTCCAGTAGCATCATGCACATCATATGAACAATAAGCAGATTTATGATCGAATGATCTGATACATGTCTCATAAGACACATGACCGATGGAGGTACCACAAGCCACATGATCTACATGACATCTAATGGCAACATGACCAGCCATGATACTAGTGATCACGTGAACTTGACATGGTCACACGATGCACATAATGATCAAGGGACTATGAAACTGAACCAGAAAACCATGTGAAACCTACAAGGAGTCCATATAGCCAAGGAATTATGCAAAGTATTAATAAATTAATAAAAATTTATTCATGATTGGTTTGTGAAAGTGTTGAGACAAGGAAGATCTCATGAAAAGTTTCCCGCAAAGCATTCTTGTGAAGCAGATCCTATGGTCAGTCTTGAAGATAAGTCTCATGATCAGTTCTTATAGAAGGTATTTCAAAGGGATCATTTTATGAATAAAAATTAAAATATATTTAGATATTTGGGTATCCAGTGAATGATCTCCCCTCCATTCCCCTATTTATAGGGTATTCTTTGGAATACCAATGGTCTCCCAAAAGACTAAACATTTTCCATGATACTGGTTGATGACAACCCCAAAGACTTAGGTGAGCATTTAATTTCCTTAGAAATAATCCATTATCCATGTGGAAATATCTCCTGAGGTGGGGGGGGGGTTCATTTTTTTATTCCCTCTAACCGAGCATCAAAAAATCTACAAGGGAAGAAATACCTGAATCATCGGTATAAAATTTTATGAAAAGAAAAGGAAAAGAAGATGACCAAATCACATAGATCGCATGAATTACCAAAGTAAATGTGATTGAATTAACTTCTAAAGGTCATATTAATGGTTTATAAACAATAAATGATATAATGGATATCACAAAGAGCCCCTTTTATAAGCCTCATTATTTTTGTGAAGGTGTCCAAGATACCCACTGATCATAATGAGGTTTCCTATTAGGTTCCTCTGAGTCACGTGACTTGTTGAATGGAGGGTTCTTGAAAATCATCCAAATCCATTTTAAAATAATGTATGAAAATATACAAAAAATACCTTTTTCATTCATTTATATTCATGTGATGTGCTCATATAGTTTGCAAAGACACCGTATATCCCTGGCGGCATGTACACCTTATCACACAAGAACATATTGACATGTCCCCTTCATCATGAGAAGGGCCTAAAAACTTTCCATTTGATTATGAAATAACCCTATATCTCTATAATAAAATAATAGTATATTTTCATGGCAGTTCTCCCACAACATCACAAGATCCAACATTGATCATGTGATTTACCATGGATGAGCAGAGCGATTGGCCGGGACAAGCTGCACACGTCATCACAGTATCCCATATTGATATTGTGGTTCCCTCATAGGAAATGATGGGAAAGGGTCAATAAATCTTTTAAAATAAAGGATGAAAATATGAAAAAGTTGGAGACATTTTTTAGTCATTTATATTCATACAACATGCTTATGCGGTTCTCAAAATTCCACGAATCCCTTAGTGATGTTTCTGCCTTGTCACGTGAAGGAATTCTGGTGACACCTTCATCATGAGAAGGAATTAAGAAACATCCATAAGTCATATGATATCCCTTCAACTTCATGGAAGAACATAGGATTTTCCATGATAATGATTGGTCACATGATGCATCACAGGTAGGGAGAGTGATTGTTTTCAACAACACTCATGAAACCTCACAAAATCCCTAGCCCTTGTAAAATAAATAAGGAAATAAAAGGGAAAAAGGTAGAAGATTCTTGAGGAGTGAGGATACATTGTAATTCACGAAAAATGGGTTATATTCCCCATAAGATCACTTTTGACCATGTGATTACCCATCTACAAGCCAACATGGTATCACAAAGTCCCTTAGACATATCAGGATGATCTCACAAAGGCCCCCTGACAATCCACCTTTATCTTGTAGAAGACCTCAAACAAGTCATCTTTGATCATGTAAAGGACTTCCCATAAACATCCTGATCTCGTGAAGATACCTACACATGTTGGCCTAACTTCATGAAAACTCATTTACATGTACACATGGTTAGGAAAAATTTCTTTGATTAGACTAGTTCTAATAAAAATGGCAAAGGTGGAACCTTATCGCAATCACTAAATATCATATGACACTATGGATAACCCATGATAGGATCATTAAAAGCGCATGACACTAAATCTATCCATCAACTCTAGACCAAATCAATAATATACACACTGTGAAAGGAAGCATATAACTAGGGAGATGAGGCCTATAAATCCCCACCCCTCATCACAAAAATAATTGATGATCCATCACACATGGGAGTGCAGGATTAGAATTCTTAGAGTGGCTAGTTATGTGATTTCAAGGTCTTACGCTAGGTAAAAATCTTGGGAATGACCTAAGGTATCACATGACATGCATAGGAAATTTTTATGATCACTCATAGATCACGTGAAAAACTTCTAGTGTGTCAGCTGAGTCATGTGAAGGAGGTCCCACATGCTGGTTATGTCACACATAACCTAAAATAAGATAAAACTGGAAAAAACATAAAGAACATATTTAATAAATTTTGGAATAAAATACTATGAAAGATGTGATACTTATGAAAAGATAGTACATTAATCCTTATGAGATTCACATGACCAACTTAGACAATACGACAACATTGAGATATGTCACTCAAATAATGAGATGCTCCATTGAAAAGCTATTTGGATCATGCAATGTACCCTGGATGTGTCAAATCAGTTCGTACGATTCCCTTAGATAATTTCACTAAGTCTTGTAGAGTCCCTTGGGCTTTCCATCCAAATCTCACATTGTCCTATATACATATCTCTCAAGTTGTGTGGTGACACTAGGACATGTCATCCAAGTTATGTGGCGATTCCAAGAAATGTCAGCTAAGTCGTGATTCTAGGATATGTCAGCTAGGTCTTGTGATGAAACTATGAGAAGTTATCCAGATCACACGACATTCTTTGGACAAGTCATCCTAGATCATATGACTCCCTTTGGTTGTGTCAGCCGGGTCTCACGATGACACTAGGATAAGTCATCTTGATCACGCGATGTCCTCCATAAATGTCATCCTGGATTATGAGATTGTATTCATACATTTCCTCTAGACACCAGGACATGTAAAAAAATTCTCAACTATTTATTGTGACACCCTCTAGTCATATCAAATAGGTTATTCAACACCCTCCATACAAGTCATCCTGATTATGTGACGCGATGCTGACATGCCAGCCTTGGTCATGCGATGTCCTTTAGACAAGTAATCCAAGTCACGTGACACTCTCCAGACATTTCATACTTGATCATATGATTTCCTCTTGAAAATCCATATATATTATGGGTTTTCATCTAGATATTTCATTCAGATCATGCAATGTCTCTCCGAAAAGTCAAATGGATCATGCGATTATCTTTGGACATGTTCGTTAATCAACTAGGACATGTCCAGACCTCCTAAAACATGTCAGGAATAAGATCAAAAAATGTCATACATACAACCATGACATGTATATACATCCTCAAACATGTCAAGAAGATGATCAAAACACGTGAGGAAGATAATCAGGACATGTCGAGCTAACATCTCAGGACATTATAACATTGTCCAGTGGATGTACAATGGAAACGTCAGTTTTTAAGATCCAATAAAACTAAACTATGAGAAATATGATTCCTTCTATAAATGGGATATGTAGGACACATTCCTAAGGTTAGAGATCTATATCAAATATCCAAAGGTCAATACTAGTGTGTAGTCCCCAATAAAACTGAAATATTGAAACTCTAATTCCTACCATAACCAGGATATGTAGGAAGCCTTTCTAAGTCCCGATCTCAAATAGTAATCCACCTCAATGTATTCCCTCATGTCTTCCACATTAAAACCATAAAGACACAATATTTCCCATGGTATTATATTTATTCCTTATCCACCAGTGGATAAAGAAAGTAACTGAACTATGATAACTTAGATTCCTTCCATAACCAAGATACTTAGGATGCCTTCCTAAGGCTGGAGATCCATATCAAAATTCCAAAGAGATGTCCCAACACATAAGTCTCACATCTATATGTAGTGATACTGATTGCTTGATATCCCTTGTTTCTCACATCGAGCATGACTCACATGGGATTAAGTATTTGAAATGGTCATATCATTGACAACATGAATCTCCACCATCTAGTACAACCTCAACATGTAAAACTCAATCAATGGAATGATATAACTACTCATGTATAAGGGAATATACCTTGTGGAAAGTCCCAAGGGAATGATTGAACTATAATTAATCTGATTCCTTCCATAACCAAGATAAGTATGATGCCTCCACAAGGTTCGATCTTAATACCTAGTGTCTATGTGTCCTCATATATGTCCTTTCTGCATGATGCTAAACAGCATGGGTTTAACAAACTATGTGGGTTTTGATTCCTGTTATAAATAGGATTTGTAGGATGCCTCATAATTAATCAATCCCATCCTCAAAATATTAATTATCTCCATGATTGAAAACATGTTCCAAAGTTCCTAGTTATATGGTTTTAAAATATAAGAAGCTACCAATTAATGGGAAATGGATGAAGAACCTCAGATACATACAAATGGGCTCATTAATAGACCCCCTTTTCACATGGAAGGATTCAACACTTGATCATTCTCTTAGAGTAACCAGTCCCAAATCAAGATTAGGAAGTGATTCTCAAACATATCTTAAATCTATAATAAAGTCCCAAAGTAGGCAATAATTTTCCCCAAAAGGGTGTGATGAGACCGACCTCCCATCCTCTAAAACAATGTAATTTCCTAAGTGTTTTTGGGTCTAAAACCCTAAAGGACAACATACCTTTGGAAATCTGGTCCTTACTCAGTTATGGATGTGGGATCCATTAGGAGTTTTTATTAGAGATAAAAATGGTGAAATCAACTTGAATGATTATACAAGAAATTGAACTCCCCACAATCAAACCATTGGGAAAATATATCCACATATTCTGAAAAAATAGCCACCAATACTGGTAGTTGGGGATGAAAAGGTGATAGCCAGATTCATTACTCAATGTTCCACATGTTAGTAGATGAAGGTAGAACAATAGTGACCAGCTGGTATTCTACAACCATTACCCATTCTTGAGTGGAAATGGGATGAAGTCATCATGAATTTTATGATAGGATTGACTAGACCACCTTAGGTAAGTTATTATTTATATGTGATCAAAGATAGGTTGAAAAAGGGAACCCATTTCTTACCTGTTTGAGAGGTTTTATCAGTGTATGAGATTGATAGGCTCTACATTCAGGAGATCATACACCCCCATGGGGTTCCATGTTCTATAATATCAGACAGAGATGCTCATTTCATGTTGTGGTTCTGGAAAGGGTTATAGAAGACACTGGGTTTATAGGTAATTCTGAGTACAACCTGTCACCCATATACTGGAGGTCAATCCCAGCATATGATAGAGGTTTTGGAGGATATTATATGAGCATGTGTCCTTAATTTTTAGGGTTATTGAGATAAAAACTTACCTCTCATCAATTTTTCTTATAATAAAAAATTCCATAAGACCATATAGATGGCTATGAGACCCTATATGATAGGTCAGGCCATTCACCCCTGTGTTGGTTAGAGGTAGGATATGTAGTGCTACCAGGTCCTCATCTCCTTCATCAAACTTTAGAGTAGGTTTACCTTATTAGAAAGTGTATGTCTATAAATTAGTCTTGGAATAAGTCATACACCTATCATCATCATCAACCACTAGATTTCAAGGTGGGGAGTTAGGTTCTCTTATGTGTTTCACCTAGATTAGGTAATTGACTGATTAAAAAACAAAGGAAGATATCACCTTGTTACATCAGGACCTTTAATATTCTAGAGAGATTTGGGCTGGTACCCTATTAGTTTGCAATTACCTTAGAGGTACCAGGCCATGCACAACATCTTCCATGCATATCAACTTCACTAATATCATTAAGATTTATCTCATATTATTTAGCCTAAGGAGGTGAACTTAGAGGTTTATTTATCATTTGATAAGCATCCTATCTATGTTGTAGATTGAGGCATAAAGTTTCTCCAAGGACAATCAATTCCTATGGTACAAGTGATATGGAATCACAACTAGGTACAAGATAAGACTTGGGATATGGAGGCTAACGTATATGAGCTATGGATGGAGTTATTCTCAGATGATGCTTGACCACCCTTAGAATGGAAATTTAGGGATGAATTTCTTTAAGGGGGAAATATTCTAATAAGCCTTATTTTATTTGAGGTATGAAACCTTTTATTTTTTGGTTAATTATTTAATTTTATCCTAATGGGAATTCATAGTGGGGTCAAAAACAAAATGGGGGTGTCCAAGGATTGTAAAAAACATAGATCCCAAAATTTGGGAGGAGTCAGCTGGGCCACACGATTAGTAAAAACTATGCCACCTAGTCCACATGATTAAATCAAACTATGCAGGGTGATCCATTGCACTATATAGGGCCACATGGTTTGATGAAACCTTGTAACTTAGGTCTCATGCCTATGAATTTTATATAGACTTTTTAATAGAGGGAAAATTCATGGATGGCACATGGTTTGTCTAACCATGTTCCATGACCATATGAGAAGGGGTTTCTAGATAGTGATCCTTGGATGGTTGGTGTACGGTTTTTCCAACCATGTGTCTAAACCATGCGACCCCTTTAAATTTGTGTAAAATGACCTCTTTTCCCTTAAGAACCTTATAACCTTAAATCTCTCTTTTCATTCTCCTCCAATGCACAATAACCCCTCAATTTGGAGCTCTTCCTTGAAGAACCTCCTAGGATTTGCAATATCTTCCTCCTCCAGAATCTGAATCGCTTATTGTTGGTATGTTTGGATGCATACCAGTAATCTCTCTATTCCTATTGAACCATTCATCATTTCTCTTGATATTGAAAAAGTTATTTTGGTGTGAGATCATATACCCTATTTTTAGGGCGTCTATATATTTTCTTGATTTCTTCCATTCTAGATCAAATTAGAGGCCAACATTGGATGATGAGTCGACTACCAAGATGAGGTTGGTGGTAAAGTTATTTACCCTCAAATTTTTATTGTTTATATACATGTTATTGTTCCACCAGTTGGATTTTTCGAGTGATTCTTGTTAAATTAATTAATTCATAAATTAAATTGGTAGGATTGACATATATTTCCCATGGGACCCATTTAATTATCATTAAAGGTTAAGAAACTTGAATTCAAACCACCACTTAGGTGTGTTGTTAAATTAGATTAAACCACCATAAGTGGCCTATGTGTTTGATAAAACTTTTGTAGTATGTTCTTTATCCCTTTCATTGGGATGTTAAATGAAATGATTAAGATATAATTGAATTGAATAAATAGGGAATGGAAGACCATGTACCTAGGCCCTTGGCCATTTTTCTTTCTCACTAATTCCAGAGTTGCCTTTTATAATTGAAATGGAGAATCAAAATGAATGGGAGGATTCATATAATATTAGGAATTCTAAGACTAGAAAATGATTTATGCCACTTTACAAGTTAATTTAAACTAATTATATAAAATATGATTCACAATTAAATTAAAAGTGATATTAAATGGTATGGTTAATATTTGGACCCATAACCATTCATATGCACCTCCTGAGAGCAAGAGATGGATTTTGATTTGGAAATCTATAAATAGAATCATCCAGATTATTTAATTAAATTAATTATAATGAATTTATTATTATATATAGGCGACACATGAGTTATTATATGAGCGATATGGATAGAATCACTTGATAAATTTATTATTAATGCCAGAGTGATACTTGGTTGACTACCAAGGATAGACCTAGAGAGATGATCATTATATATAATTCAATTGATACTTGGAATCCTATGTGAATTGACCAGGAAATGCCCATAGGATAGGTTATTATATATACCATGAGTGACACTTGGACTCCCTATTTGTACTTACAAGGATGGACTTTGAGGATTGTGATGTTATACCACACCTAGAGCGATGCCAAGATTCCTATGAGGTATGCATAAGATGAGCTTATAAGATGTTTAGTTCATGACATGCCCAGAGAAATTCTAGGGTTAAAACTTAAGAATTATATGGATGATCTTAGGTTACCTTTGAATTTAATAATAAAATTACTATGCGACATATATTCCAATCTATAGAACATGCTTAGATTCAGTCAGAACCCTACTTTTCTAATGGTCTTATTAATAATTTATTGCGTAGATATGAGTTTTGGGGGACACTTGGGCTATGATCTAGGTCCCGAGACTTTATTATAAAGTGAATCATGACTAAATGATTATTCAGTGATACTCTATCTTAGGGAAAATAAGGTAGAAAGGTTGATAATTCCTTGGAAACCCAAACCTTAGCATGTTATTTATTTAACACATTCCATTTTTTATATTTATTATTACCTGTACACTATTTATTATATATTAACAGACTGGATGGAATTAGACACCATTGGTGGTGGCCTACTAAGTTAATATAACACCCTGTCTAGACCACCATTTGGTACCCAGAAAGACTTCATGGATTTAGGTAGGGATAGGAGAAAGCACCAAATTTTTTATTCTTGATTTATTGTAGCATGGGAGCGGGGGAGAATAGGACTGAGCTATGACTCATGATTATATTTGGAGATAGTCTTTTGGTATTTTTGTTTCTTTTGGTATATCTGTATGTATGTGTAATTTCTTACCTATATATTTTTATTTCCTTTTTTTATAGAATTATATGATCATCATTTTTATATGAAATTGATGGATGTGATCACTTGGTTATTTATATGATGGATATTTAATCTTACTATGTTGAGTTATCTTTATGCTTCCACTATTGTTTGATATTATTATACCACTGTGCTACACTCTTCTTATCAGGGTATAGTATCCCCATTATTTAACCATGGACCCTCACTACTAGTCGACAACCTTTGGAATTTAAGGAGGCATGCTTGAGGTCGTGTGGCCAACTGTGTTCAGTCACTGTTGAGTGAACCGGGTCCAAGATTTCACATTAGGGTTCTAATTTCTTACAGTCTTTGATTCCTAGGAAATGATATATGTGCTTTGGGTTATTTCTTGCTTTTTTGAGCATCATCACTAAAGTCAATGCATTTCAGACCATTTCAGATCACCCACTATCGATTTGAGGTTGGTGTCTCTATGAAACTCCATTTTATTACTTGTTATAAATTTCTTGGTGTGTTTTAGATGATTTATTGTGGATTTATAAATATTTTTTTATGTTTTAGTAGGTTTGAGTTGATGTTAAATATCTTTTCATCTTGGCATGGGTCTAGCCCTTATGCCAAGTGCATGTGTAAATTCCCATATAGCCCATTTTTTAAGAATTTGTTAATTTTTTTCTTGGATTTATAATTTTCTATCATATCCTAGTTGATTTTATAATAGATTTTAATTATAAAGACTGAGAATGAGCTCGGGTCATGTGATAAGTGGTTTTTAGTGCCTGTTTGGATTTTCAAATCAATTTAAATATTTGAAAGTGTGTTTTATATCAATCCCATTTTGAAATGGGTGAGATTTATTTGAAAGGGTTTTTTATAAAGAAACTGGGCACTGGCCCTATTTTGAAATAATTTCAATACTGTGGGCCCTAGGGTGTTTTTGGAATAGCCTTTAAATTAGGAATTTGTGTTTTTGGTAAAAAGGGTTCTTGGAAACATTTAGTTTATTTTGAAAGTGGTCTATTTATTTTATAATTTTATTTTAAAAGGAAAAATTTGTATTTCCAAATCAAATTTCAATGTATGTTGTGATAATTTGGATTTCAAAGGATTCTTGAAATGTTAATTTCAAGTGGGATTTGGAACTAGTTTTTAAAAAGTTGTTTTGAAAGTGATTTTAAAATGGTCTGAAAATGTATTGGCCTCTTAAGATATTTTGTGAAGAATCATTTGACAATTTATGTGATTTTTTTAAGAATGTATTGAACCTTTTTGATCTCCATGTTTTTAGGTTTCTTGTTATGGATTATGAACCTGTGAGGGATGCTTTATTTTGACATAAATTTTCTTTTTTATTATACATGGGTATGTGTTTGAGGCTATCACTTTTGAGGGTGTAAGAGGTAAGGAATGAATTATTTCAAATGATTTAAATTTGAATTATGTGACGGTTGATTATGATCAAATAAACTCAAATTTTCATGGAAGTCCTAGGGATATAGTAGATGACCCGTGTGAGGTAAAACCCTAGTGGAGGCAATGGGTTAAAGAGGGATTTTTTCCTAGCTACTTTGTGATGGTTAGACCACAAGGAGTAATAGGCCTTTACGCTAGAAATTGTTCTAATTCATATTGATGAATGAATTCTAGGGAAATTCATTTTTAGATAGTTCGATGATATTTCTAGAGATGTGTCAGGTTTAGTAGTGTTGGAAAAGGTTCCTTATCTCCATTTCAGGTCTTTTATTACTAGAGCCTAAGGATGATGTCCATGGTTTTAGGTCATTTTATGGACACTTCATGGGATTTCATTTTTTGATTCGATTAAACTTCCCCTAGTTAATATGACCATTGAAATCACTACTTAATTGTAACCTTTAGACTGTGTTTCCTTGATTTATTGGTGCTTATGTGTGGAATACGTATCACCTTGTGTGTGAGTGTTTTTTCTTACTTTCAAACAAATTATTCTTCTAAGGTTTGAAAGTGTGGTTTTGAAAGGAAAATGATTTTTTTTAATTTTTTTAAGAAATTTTTTTCTTTTAAATGGGTTATGAAAAATGAGTTTTCATATAGTGATTTGGTTTGTTTTCCATGGTTAAAAGGATCTATTTTCTTTATTTAAAAATTTAATTTAAATTTTTTAATCACCCTTGTTTTTTAAAAAGGTGCAACTATTTAAATTTTTTTATGTTGATTGATCACAAATATTTTTTTATAAAGCATGTGAAAACATAATTTATACTTTATGTTTCAAACTAGAGCTTTGTAAATTATTTTACTGAGATTTTCCATAGATTTTTTAGGTTGTGGTGGCCCACTGAGTTCTTTTGTACTCACACCTATTATATCTCAGTTTTAGTTTCTTAGTTCTCATTCAGACCACTCTTTGACCATTTATTTTATCTAGGGATTTTAGGTGAGTTGTTTATTTTAATGAATTTAGCCTATGGTTCCTATTAACTATTTTGGTAGGACCTTTTTTTTTTACTTTTATAGAATGTCCAATGTGTGTTCTTTTATTTTTTTTATTTTTTCCATTTAGGATTTTACTATTATGTTTATTTAAATATATATAATTTCACAAGAATTTATAGTATATGGATGGGTAATGCTAGTTTTTCATTATCTTTATATAATTTATTTACCTCTAATTATTGGGGAAAACTATTACAAAGTGTATTCATGATGCCCAGTGACTATTTTCCAGCTTGTGGGGATTGGGAACACCCTTTGGTCCAGTGGCAAGCCAGTTCAGGCATCCTTCAGATGGAAGACCTAGGTTGGTTCATTATAGGTTAGGTAATATATTTAAATAAAGTTTTGAGAGACATATATCCTTAATTATCCTATTTACTTGACCATAAAAAAATAATGTTTTTGAGTTAGAAATTTATGATCAATACCAAGGAATTTCTTAGTCCCAATTCCAAAAACATCTTGGTTAATTAATTTAACTTTTCACTTCATTAGTTCATGCCAAAAATGTATATTCAAAAGTAAAGTTCTATATATAAAATTTTGGGTCATTACATGTGGGTTTGAACTTATAATTGAGTTATACTACATTTTTTTAGTTTTATTTAAAAAAAATACAATATATAAATTCTAAAGTTAATTCTCATGAAAATTAACAATGGATTTTGGGAGAAAAACATTTCTAGTTTCATTATTTTGGACTAGTAAACTTAGTATAAGTTTAGGTTCGATAGGTTAAGACAAGTTTTTATTTTCAAACATCCACATATGCAATTTCTTTTTTTGTACCCCTCCTTATAACCTATTAATAATTAATAATAAACATAGTAGAAGTATATAAATCATGGAAAGTAACTTCTTGAGTATTATCCCAATATTGGGAAAAGTTAAGAAACCAAAAGAAATATGGGAACATGGATAGAGTTTATCAAGTTCATGAAGTAGATAAAGGTGTGCAAGGAATATAACTAAAATAAAGAACATTAATAGAGTATGAATTATATTTAAGTGTGAGGGTGAAACAAAAAATTATAATGCCTATAGTTAATGAAAATTATTTTGAGATATACATATAATTTTTCTAAATGATATCAAATCTAATTAAATTTTTTGGGATACCACATATAGATTTAAACACACACTTAGGAAGTTTCTTTAAACTTTTTAATACTTTACACTTCAACAGTGTTTCCTGTGATGTGGTAAGGCAATGGTTATTCAAGTTTTTATTGTGAGACATTTATAATGAATGGATTTAAATATTTACAACACATTCCATTATAATATGAGATGAAATGATAAGAAATTTCTTAACTATTTCCCCCGTTATAATACTACAAATATCTAGTGATAGATTTTAAATTTCAAACAATCTAAAATAGAGTCACTTTATGCCACATGAGATAGATTTAAATAATCATTAAGAAAGTTTCCCTATTATATATAAGAGTCATGTTAATTATGTAAATTTTTATAATATTTTTTTATTAAAGTGATAGGTTATTCATTGATGCTACTGTAGGAGGATCGTTTATAAAAAAGTTACCAGGAGAGAATTTTAACCTATTGGATCAAATGTATAGAAATAATTTTCAATGAAAATTATTAGAAATACAATAACCATAATAATATTATGTAATGTATTATAATAATTAAATTTAAACATTAATTTCTATAGTTATGTTGTATATCCAAAAAATACAAGTTACATTCATCATATATTCCAATTTATTGATTTTAATTATCAAAATACATTACAAGGAAGAAGGATATAAAAAATGAAATATTTAAAACTTGTGGAGAAACATTGAGGTTATAAAAATATCAACATGTATTATCACTTCAAATTCAAATAATTTTATTTTAGGAAACTTTAACAACATTCATGAAAATCACTAAGGATTCTTTCAATGATTTAAAAGGGGATTCTAAATATCTTTGAGTTTCTATGAGAAATCTTGAATTTCAGGTTAGATAAATTGAAAATCAATTTAAGGATAAGTGATGAGAATTATATAGTGGCATATAGATCAACCCATTTTGAGAGTTGAAGGATATCACCCTTATGAGTGTAAAAAAATGAATAAAAGTTTTGAAAACATTAAGGATAAAACAAGAGAATAAAACCAAAAAAGATAGGAAGGAAGAGGAAAATAAGATAGATAAAATGAATAAAACCAAAAAGGAAGTTATATAAGAATATATATAACCTTACAAAACACTAATACTCTTCCCAGAAAGGATGAAATAAAGGATAATTAAGGTAAAAATGAGTAATCATACTTTAAAAAAAACTCCATATTAAAAGTTCATTTGTTGAAACTTTAGTGAACATGAAAACACATGAATTTATAATTAAGGAGTACGTTTTAAATATGATGAAGATGGAGTAGATGAGTAAAATAATACTTATAGGATGGTGTTCAATTTTGGTTCCGTGGAATATATATAAGAACCAATACGATTTGGGTAGTTTTCAATTCTTATTATCGTTGGATCTTATTAGTTTAGAAGCACATTATGTGATTTAGTTGAGTGTATAAAAATCATACCATGATAGACAGTAAAAGACTTGATATTTGAGGATATGAATCTCTTTGAAGTTTATATTCAATTCTAAGACATAACGATTAGATATGTATGAATTTTTATTGAATATATTTTTGTTAAAGTTGATAAATTTTACTTTATGTTGGTTTTTTATACTTAAGATAAAAAAAGTAAAGGCCCCCAATACTTGGAAGGATATTTTTAGCATCTATAAGGGACCTAAATGATTTTTAAAGAGGGGAGTTATCTTTGATATTTGATATAGATAAATTGAAGTTCAATATTCATCTATTGATTAAAAATTTTGATGAAGAATATGAGGTTTTGAGTAAGGATAAAGGGATGAAAACTGAGCATTTTTCTTCAATTGATTAGTGGAAATTATGATTTTTTAGGAATAAAGAATAGAGATAAATTAAGGAAAAATAAATATAAAATAACGTTTATTAATAGGATAAAGGATGTTGAAAAAATAATTATGAAATTAGTGATAAAAGAGGGAAAATAAGATTGGAAAGTTTATGAATTAACATTCAATTTTTCAGTATTAAATTAAAAATGGTGGATTGATCTAATATAATTAGAGAATCTTCTACCTTAAGGATGAGTACAGTTAATTTCAAAGATATTAAAAATACCCATCTATGTGGTGAAATCTCAAATAATATTATTCATTGATTAAGATCAGGTGACTTCTTTCCATTCTTCTATTAATTGGAATGGTGGGTTTATTGATTGAGAAGTTTTTTATATATTTTTTATATAAAATTAATTTTTTATATCCCCATTATTTCTAAAATATTTATTAATTTACTACATTTTCATCAATTTAGGATATTTTGGATTTTAATGTTAAAACGACCTAAAACCATGAATTTAATGATTAATTTAATATTTTGTAATTTATTGTCAAAATAAAACTTAAAAAGGTGTATTATGATGTTTTTTAGGAAAAGAAAATTGATATATACAAGATTATATTTAAAATAAATTGGGTTGTTGAAGAATCTAGTGAAAAACATGGGATACATTCACAAGCTAGTGGATCTTGTGTTGGCTATTAAGATGCCACCACCTCACCAACTTAACATCACATAAGCTCCTTAAAAGGTTTCAAGAATTATAATGGATACTCACATTCTGAATTGAGAATGCATCATATCCTCAATGTATCATGCATCATCTATGCAGGACTATGTCTATGCTAACAAAATATGTCGTCCAAATTGGATGCCATGTTAGTTGCCTATACTACTTACATCAACACTAATAAAGCTCCATTTAACCCAATATATTTAAAAAATTCTTTTCCGGTCTATGAACTCCATAAATGTATTATGAAATTACCATTGGAGGTTTATTTAAATGGATAATATAATCAAAATTGCGATGCTCTATATTTTGGAAATTCAAAACATCATGGAATTGAGAATTTGTTAGTCACTTAACGGAACATCACATCATCTCCCCATAATATATCTCTATATAATGAGCTCTGTGTCTACTTTATGACACCATGTTTCCACCCAATGTAGACCCAATATCTAATGCACCATCTGTCACCCTAATAATTTAATTTCAAAAAACATTCAATAGACCTTTATAAAGAAGTGAAAACATATGAATCTAAGAGATCCCTCAATCTTTAAAATACACACATGGAATTTATACATTACTTGAGGGGAAATTTAATATTCTTCATATCCACTGTCTAACTAAACTAGGTAATTCCACAATAACAATTCCACATGGAAACTGATCTAGGATAGAGGGAGATCATGATCGTGGGTGATGAAATTCCATTTTCTTTATTCTTATCAATAAATAAAATAATATTCATATACAAATTTTTAGGGGAGTATTATGAGCCAATATTTTCATATATTTATGTTTTAAGGGTAATTTTTTCATGTTTATATTATAGGATCAATTCAGGGTTACTTGAAAAGAGGGATTAAAACTTGATTTATAGTTTATTATTCCATATTTGGAATTATTATAACAAATACTATAATTAACTTTGAGTGTTTTTATGGTGTTACAAGATGTTTGTAGGTGGTTTTGAAGGCCCAAAATTCATTTCAAGAAGCTTGGACCATATTTTAAGAAGTTCTAGAAATAATCTATAGGTATGAGGTGAAAAATATGGATTCTTAAATTATCTTACAATGGTCGAATAAGATAATTAATCTATGAGATCCAACCATAATAGAATTGAGAAACACAATACCATGTAAGATAATTTTATGAGTTTAAAGAAAATGTAAAAGTCATTTAATCTATACATAAGAAATTCAGGTGACATATAGGATAATTCATCTATGTGTAGAAGAATTTACCTCACATAATATGATTTTTAACCACATAATATATTTTAAGTCTCATTGGAGAATCTACTATTTGTGAGATATTTTAATGCAACACCCTGAGTGTTTATGAATTATTATTTTTTGAATAAATTAAATTTCTTTGATGAATTACATTGCATGCTACACCAAGTTATGTTTGATTTATATGAAACACCAAGTTAATATTGCGCCACATGAAACACTTAGATTATATTTTGGTACACACAACACTATTTTTGGAATTTGTTACACACAATGCTGAGTTCCTTTGACAGCTTGCATTACATGAAAAACCGAGTTTTACCAAACTACAATATATTATTATTAATAATATTATTATATTTATCACCTAAATATTGGAATGGAGGGTATTAAAAGGATTAAATTAATTGTTAAAATATTTCTTATGCATGAATTATTTGATAACAAGTTAATTAGAAATGAAAGTAAGAACTAATTGAAAATAAAAAAATTATTTTTCTGAAAAACTATTTTTCTATGCAAAAACACATTTTATATCAATAAATTAAACAAAAAAAATTTTATGAATAATTTTAATGAAATATATAGATTATATATTCAATCAAATATTTAAATTTTATCTTATGTGTTTTTCATACAAGAGATAAAAATAAATCCAATTTTACACATTAAAATAAGTATTTTTTAAAAGGTAATTTTACTACCTTTTAATGGTGTAATTATTTTAAAACTAATTTTTTATATGATTATAAATTTTATTTCAATTTTTTTTAAAATTTAAAATCAAAATTATATTAGGTTTAATTTTTGGTATTTTTATGAGAAGTTTCATTTTTTTATAAGTAGTGTAAAATACTGATTTTTAATTAAAAACTGACTTTTTGTATAATTTATTTATATAGGTAGATTATATTGTAAATTGGCTTTAAAGAATAATTAGTTTAATTATAAATTAATAAATACAAGACAGGTCATTAGAATAAATTTCACTTTGAAATTGGATATAAACTCATTTCAAACTTTTGAACATTTTCACTTTAAAAACTCGTTGTTTCGTCTCATCTGGGAGATTAATTTATTATTATTATTTTCACTAATGTGATTGGAATTTGTAAAAATGGATTAAATATTTGGAATCATAATAAATTATAATTTATAATTTATAATAATGTTCACTTATTTTTTACCAAAATGACTAGTGAAAATAGTTAAAATTAATTACAGTGATGAAGAGAAGAACGAGTTTACCAAGGAACTAAACTTTAACTTAAGGGGGAAAATGACCTAAAAACATGTCCAAAACACATTATATGGACATATTTATTCCTTATACCCTATGTTATCAAATAAATTTCATTATTTTATGCACATGATGTAAGGGATACCTCCCAATAGTGTTTAACTTTTTGTATTTACAAGAATTCCACTCCTCCTCCACTATTAAAGGACCCTCACACCCCTCACTTATCCACACCCATCAATCCTTTTGGATCGTCCAAAACCTGAAAAAATAGGCTCAAAAATTTCCTCCTTTAAAACTATAATCCTAACTTTGGGTATAAATCCAACCAAGGAAGTCCTTTGGTGCAAACTAAAAGGAGTTACCCGAAGAAGGGTCAACATTCATCAACTCTCATTTTTGTTTTATTTCATTATCCAACCCATTAAATTATAATTATAAAATTATTATATAATAATATAACTATCATAAATATACTCATATGTTTTTATATTCATGGTATGACCTAAAAATCCACACACTTCCATCAAATGGGATACACAATCATCATTCATGTGTATGGAGAACTACCACCTTGTGAACTGATGTCATTCGTTATTTCATGAACACCTTTAAAGGTTTAAAATAATGATGGATTTATAGTTTATATATGATATATATTATGTTTATTATGTATTTATTCTTCTTTAATTATTATATAACACACACTTTCATGCTTTCTATTTTGTGAGAATACGATAACGTCGTTTGTGTGTACGATGGACTACCTCTTTGCGAAGTGGTGTGATTTGTTAATGCTTTACAATAAATGTATTAAGGGTGAGTTTAGTATAAATATGTTATATATATGAAATAATAATTATAATAAAATTATAATATATATATACATATATATATATCATTTACTTTTCCTTCTTTCAATACGGCAATAAAATGGAAAGAACATTCATGCGTATATACGACCTACTGTCTCCATGAACGGTGTATTTAATTTAATATTTCTATATTTTATATATTATTATAAATAAATATAAACTAAATATATATTATATTTATATCATGGTTTATATTATTTAAATAATTAAATCATGATCAAATTAATAGGAAAAAAATAACAAGTCAAAACATATACAAAAAACAAAGCTGTTATTACCCAAAACATAACTTTAACAGGGAATTGTTAATAAATGGGTATTAAAAGGTCATAAGAAAATCACATATTGTATGATATAGGTAAATACTATTATCTAATATATTTATAATAAAAATAAATTTATTATACATTAGGATTTAATGAGTACAATTCAAGTCAAGACTTAAGGTGAGGGGATTTCTAGTCTCACTTTTATTTCTGCGAGACTTATGCCATATTCACCACACATTTATTTTGTGTAATGTATATAATGCCTTATGAAATGTTATATCATGAATTAAATTTATTTCATGATATTAAAAGTTTAAATTAATGATATTATTTTATGGGTCCCATGATTAAAAATTTACTCAAGTAGTAATGGATTTCCATGTCACTTTTTAACTTTTATGAGACACATGCTATATTCACCACCAATTTCTTATATGTGGTTTATATAATACCTATGATTTTATTTTATGATTATTTTAATAAAATTTATTTTTATTTAAATATCCATTCTAGTATCTCTCTTTCATTGGGTTTACGGTTCAAAAGTTACTAAATCAGTAAGGTAATTTTGTCTCAATTTGCTTTTTTTGAGACACATGTTATGTTATTCACCTATATTCTTTTACAAGGAGTATAAAATACCCATTTGAAATGTTATATAATTAATATAATTATTTTAATGATATTTTAATCTTAATATATTTTTATTCTTTCATGGGTATTTTTATTTAAATTTACTAATGTGGTAAGAGTTTATTGATACAATCTCATTGTTTATCAGGATTGTTTATGATTATGATTCCATTAATGAAATATTACAGTATATATCTCAATAAATATCATGAATTTTATTCTCCTATGGATATTCTTTATAACTTAATGAAGTGGTACCATTTTCCCACTCTTTTTTACTTAAGATAATTAAGAAAATGTTTTTAAGAAAATCCGAATTTATTTCTCTTTTCGGTCAAAAATCTATTTTCTTTCAAAACTGTGTTTTCTAAAAATATTTTAAAAAAGGTTATAATAATATGTTATTATATTTAAGAGAAATTTTTACACATGTTTTAAATTTTTAAAAAATGTTTTTAAGAGAAATATTCTTGTCTTTTTTTGATCAAGGAACTTTTTTAAACTTTCTACGGTGCAAAAGGAATGTCCATCATATATAGATTTATCCTCCATAATGACCATTATTTCTTTGAACATTCATATGAAAGTATAAAATAAAATTTTTAATGAATTTTTTTTCCTAATATTCTATAAATTATTTGTTTTTAAAGTTGTTTTCAAAGAAAAATGTTTTCAAAAATGTTTTAAAAAGCGTTTATCAAAGTGGAAAGGATATTTTCCTCAAGAAATATTTTAAATGATCTTTAAAAATTATTTTATATCTAAGATGAAATAAATTGGTGTTAATCATGTATTAATAGAAATGTTATCCCATGACACCATTCTTATTCTTTATTTTAACGGTTTATTGTTAAGATGACAAGTTGTTTATGAAACCCATTTCTTTTCCATGGGTTATACCATGATGAAACTCACTTATAGAAATTTTAGTTTTTGTGTAGGGGATTCTTGGAAAACCTAAATTTGGAGGTAACTATTGATATTATTAGCGACCACTAAATAGAGGTCACTGTAATTTTTAACCCCCGCCCTCAATTTTCCTCTCCCCACTCCTGTGACTATCCTGTGACCCTTCCATGACCCAAACCCCACCCACACCTCCAAGAAGCACTGTCAAACCATATCACCACCTTCAAACCCCCCATCCCCATCATGCCCCACCGTCAAGACCTCCAGTCCCGCCACCGTCGATCCCCCCCATCCTGCTTCCACGAAGCCCTCCTGCCCCCCCTGTGCCAAGCCGTCTAACCCTCTCGGCTCTGTCGTGTCATCCCACCCCCATCATGCCATCCCTCCCCTGTCAAGACCCACCATCAAACCCCTATCATTGATCCCCTTAACCCTGTCATGGATCTCTAATTGGGTCACCCCCTTCCACGGTCGAGTTCCCTCCAATAGGTAAGTTTTCCACATTACTTATTTGACTTTTGAAATTTGAGTTTTTTTATTTGGAAACTTATTGTCTTGGTATCCCTCCCAATTCATTATCAAGAGTTTAAACCTCCAACACTAGGAAATTATTTATATCTTATAGCTATTCAATTTTCAAGGGATATATTTTTCAACTTTAAATGGATGTTTGAAGGAAATATGTAGGTTTTTTCCCACCCATTGTAATACACTAAACAATAAACCTACTATATCTTACACCTATCATAATTTTAAAATCTATTTATATAGGTTTTATTGGTACATAGGTATTTATGATATTTATTTTTATTTTATTCCATGTATGAAATATTGTTTGTATGGGATTGGAGTCCCCCTCCCCAATCATCAGGGGAGGGTCTAACACCATCTGTAGGGTCTAATTCATCTTCTATCTTAGTGGATCTTCCAAAAATAAAACATATCCTGAAGGTTTTATGGGTGGTTTATGGAAATTAATTAGTGGTTCTCTCACATATTGGATTTTCTAAAGCATAATCTATGATTTATTCTTCATTGATCATGAATTTTAGGCATCATATACCTATTGTGGATGTCTTCAATAAATATGTTAGAATCAAACATGGTGGGGTTGATTGAATCTCAACATTTTCTCATTCAGTTCTATGATGAAGAGGACTTTCCAAGGGACTAGTCACATTCTTCATATTCCCCTAGATCTATCCATTTCTATCTCTATAAGTGGAAATTATCCTTTCACATGAAGCATGACACCATATTGTGGTTTGGTGTGATTACCACATCTCCCTCACATCTAACTATTTTTTAAATTTGTGTCAGAATGAATATTTCTTCTTTACCTCCTAGGTTTTATTGGATAAGAATAAAAGGTGGGTATCATTACCAACCAAACCATTATTTTTAAAATCTTGTATTTATTTTTACTCTATTTACAAGTGTTAGGGTCTTTTTAAAAAATGTTTTAAAACGCATTTGATACCATTGACGAGCAAGAATTTAGTGAATTTTGGTACTATTTATGGGCCATATTCATCTACCAATCTTAGAAAGGCTATCTATGTGGATAGTACATTTCATATGGATGAGGATACATGAGATTACTTGGTTTTTGAAATGAATCTAGATGAAATCATAACAAAACATAGTAGAGATGTTGAAATTATCATCCCATCTCAAATTGTGAAGAAAGATAACAAACTAGTTCCCACTGATCAATATGACCAGTTGAATATTACATTTCCTTCTATAGAGAATGTCAATAATCAAGTGAATTTTCATTTTTCTAAGGATGATGAGTAAGTTCAATGTCAAATATGTTGATGTTTTATGAAATTTCAATGAATTTTTTTTATTAATATGCTTAAGATACATAATATTTATATATATTGTAGGATTTGGATATAGTTGGTGGAAATCGTAGTGAGATTGGTGATCCAGATGAGGATGAACCTCAAGTATGAGGTAGTTTAAATTACCATTTTAATATCATACATGAATTAGGAATTAATAATTATTCCTGAACCTTTAGTTCTATTTACACCTCTTTTTGTTTTATTAATGGTTAATCAAAAAATTCTTGATAAAATGTTGTTTCCAGGAGGATCTATAATTGCTAAAAGAAGTTTAGTTATTGACTGAATAAAGGTGAGATCAATAATCTCTTTTATATAGTTTCTATAATATGATGTTTATTAGTGTGCATGCTTGTGTTTGCATGTTTTCATTTTTGTCCATGTTTTTTCTAATGCGTACTATTTTTTGGTCCTATTTAGGGGGTTTTAGTAAAATATCTCATATCAAACATTTTTTCCTTGAGCATGGGAGGTGGGAAGTGATGTATGAAAATAGAACATCAAGAATTGTCATTATTTGTGAAATATTCTAAAGACCTAGAGATTTCTATAAATCATCAGAAGAAGATACTGCCATTCCATGAACTTAGAAAGATGTATATGATGAGTCAGATAATAGACTATCAAAAGTTGTTGGTGGAGAGTGAGAGTGATTATGTAGGATTCGGACGTGGGAGGGAGGGAGAGATCCAATAGAATTTATATGTGGGAAGGGAGGGGAGATGATCTAATGGGATGTCAGACATATGGTGTATTGGGTTTTGTGGTGGGTTACCATCTCCCACTATCTTTTAAGCCACATGAAAAGGGAATCAAATATTTTGTATAAATTTTGGTGATTATCAAGCTCTCCATATGGAAGTGGTGTTGTCCACCAATTCAATCTATATGGAAGTGGTGTTGTCCATCAATTCCATCCCACATAACATGTTGTGTTACTTATCTTTCTATTATTTAGGAGTGTTGAAGATTTATCCTTTGACGATGTACTTCAATTCCAATATTCTGGGGATTTAAGTGGATGAATGTACTCCTTAAAATTCCTTAAACAGCCCTTAAAAACAGATTTTAGCCAAGGGAATTCCAGAAAATAGAATCTATCTGAAAATGTTTATAAGCAGTTTCTAGGTCCTTTTTTGTATTTTTAAAATTTTATCTAACTAAATACAAGAAAAACAATGAAATAACCACACCTATCTCCCACAATGGTTCCCATTTTATAACAAAGATGTAGTTGAAAATGGAAACGCATGTTTAGTGTCATAAAACACCAAAACATGTGCTAAATGGTCAAGTCCATAAAAAACCTTAGAATGGTATGAAATCAGAAGAAAACAACCATGGATTGAATTTTAAAATAGTCTAGAATAAGGTACATAAATCGAAGGTTTCGTTTGACTGTGATGAAGTAAAATGAAATCACTATGTCATAAAACATAAAAACAGACGTGTAATGGTTAGATCCATAACAAATGATGTCGAAATGACTTGAAATCATCTAAAAACCATATTATTATTATACATGATGTGTACAAGGATACATAATTTCAATTAGATGTGCGATCTTCATGGTACGACATAACATGTGGTTTTTAAAGATTAGACAACCTTTAAAAAGGTGCTTAGGGTGGTCAAAATCATCCAAACGACCTCAAAATGCCATGAAATTAGACAAAAGCAACTTTGGAGTGAATTGTGAAATGGTTGAGAAGACGGTATGTCAATCAGAGGTTCCATTTGACCTCGATGACAGAAAATGCAATTTTGGTGTCAAAAAACACCAAAACAGATGTGTAATGATCAGATCCATAGAAAATGACCTCAAAATGACTTGAAATCATAGTAAAATCATCTTATTACTATTCCTGACAAGTATGAGGAGGCGACACGTTAATCAGACATGCATTTTGCATGGTAAGACTGAATATTTCGTTTTTAAAGATTATATGCCCTTTAAAAAGAAGTGTAGGGTGATCAAAACCAATCAAAAGACCTCATAATTCCATGAAATCAAATGAAAACAACCGTGGAGTAAATTTTAAAATGATCAAGTAGATGGTACATCAATCATAACTGTCGTTTGACCTCGATGATGGAAAACACATATCTGATATCATAAAACACCAAAACGTATGTGTAACTATTATATCCTTAGTAAAAAAACTTGGAATGACTTTAAATTATAGGAAAATTGTATTATTATTATTCATGATGTGTACGAGGACACGACCTGTCAATCATGCATACAGTGTGTGCGATATGATTGAATATGTGGTTTTTAAAGATTTTATGCCCTTTAAAAAGATGCGTAGGGTGGTCAAACTATAAAAAAGATCTTGAGATGTCATGAAATCAGACAAAAAAATCCATTGGGTAAATTGTGAAATGGTCGAGTAGACGATACGTCCATTAGAAGTGTATTTTTACCTCGTTGATGGAAAACGCATATTCGAGGTCAGAAAACACCAAAACAGATGTGTAATGGTCATATCCATATAAAATTACCTCATAATAACTTGAACTAATAATAAAATCAACTTATTATTATTCATGATGTGTAAGAGGAGATGATATGTTAATCAGACATGTGGTCTGTGTGGTATGACCGAATATGTCATTTTTAAAGATTAGTCACCCTTTAAAAAGGTACGTAGATTGGTCAAAATCAGTCAAATTACCTAAGAATGCCATTAAATCTGATGAAAACAACTATGGAGTGAATTGTAAAATTTTTAAGTAGATGGTACTTCAATCGGAGATGTTGTTTGACCTTGCTGATGGAAAACACAATTCCGATGTCATAAAACACCAAAACGGACATGTAATGGTTAGATCTATAGGAAACGACCTCAGAATGAATTTAAATCATAGAAAAATCATCTTATTATTATTATTGATGTGTATGAGGAGATGACACATCAATCAGATGTGTGTTCTATATGGTACGACTGAATATATTGTTTTAATGATTAAATTCCCTTTAAAAAGATGTGTAGGGTGGTCAAAACCAGCAGAAAGACCTCGTAATGCCATGAAATCATATGACAACAACTGTGGAGTGAATTTTAAAATGGTCGAGTAGACGATACATCAATCATTGGTGTCCTTTAACCTCGCTGACAGAAAACTCAAATCTATGGTCATAAAAAACCAAAACGGTCATGTAACGGTCAGATCCATATCAAATGACCACAAAATGACTTGAAATGATAGGAAAATAATAATATTATTATTCGTGACATGTAAGAGGATATGAAACATCAATTGGATGTACAATTTTCATGGTATGACTAAATATGTCATTTCTAAAGATTATACGCCCTTTAAAAAGATGTGTAGGGTGGTTAAGACCAGTCGAACAACCTCAGAATTCCATGAAATCAAGAAACAACAACAACCATGGAGTGAATTGTGAAATGGTCGACTAGATGGTATGCCAATCAGAGCTGTCGTTTGACCTCTTTGATGGAAAACTCATATATGATGTCATAAAACACCAAACCGGACATGTAACTATCATATCCATAGAAAAATACCCAGGAATAACTTTAAATCATAGGAAAACTATCTTATTATTATTCATGATGTGTATGAGGAGAAAAAACATCAATCATACATGTGGTCTACATGGTACGACTGAATATGTGGTGTGTAAAGATTAGACGCCCTTTGAAAAGGTGCGTAGGGTGGTCAAAATCAGTTGAATGGCCTCAAAATGCCATGAAATGAGACTAAAATAACTGTGAAGTGAATTGTGAAATAGTCGAGTGGACGATATGTCAATCAAAGGTGTCTTTTGACCTTGCATACGGAAAACGCAATTCCAGTGTCATAAAACACCAAAACGGATGTGTAATAGCCAGATCCATAGAAAAATACCTCAGAATGACTTGAAATCATAGTATAATCATCTTATTATTATTTGTGACATGTACAAGGAGAAGAAACATCGATCAGATGTGCATTCTGTGTGGTACAACTGAATGTGTCATATTTAAAGATTAGACACCCTTCAAAAAGATGCGTAGGGTGGTCAAAACAAGCTGAAAAACATTGGAATTATATGAAATCATATGACAACAACCATGTAGTTAATTGTAAAATGTTTGAGTAGACAGTACTTCAATCAGAGGTATTGTTTGACCTCACTGACGGAAAACACATATCCAATGTCATAAAACACCAAAACAGACATGTAATAGTCATATCCATATCAAATAACCTAAGAATGACTTGAAACCATAGAACAATCATCTTATTATTATTATTGATGTGTACGAGGAGATGACATGTCAATATGACATGTGTTCTACACGGTACAACTGAGTATGTCATTTTTAATGATTAGATGCCCTTTAAAAAGATGCGTAGGGTGGTCAAAACCAGAAGAATGACCTTAGAATGCCATGAAATCATAAGACAAAAACCGTGAAGTTAATTTTCAAATAGTTTAGAAGATGGTACATCAATCAGAGTTGTCGTTTGACCTCGCTAAAATAAAATACAATTACGGTGTCATAAAGCACCAAAACGGACGTGTAACTATCATATCCATAGAAAACAACCTCGTAATGACTTGAAATCATGGTACAACCATATTATTATTATTTTTAATGTGTATGAGGAGAAATAACATCAATCAGATATGCGATCTATGTGGTAAGACTGAATAAGCAGTCTTTAAAGATTATAAATCCTTTAAAAAGGTGCGTAGGGTGGTCAAAATCAGCTGAACAACCTCTATGCGGTATGACTGAATATGTCATTTTTAAATATTAGACTCCCATTAAAAAGATGCATAGAGTGGTCAAAACTAGATGAATGACCTCAGAATTCCATTAATTAGATGAAAACAACCATAGAGTGAATTGTGAAATGGTTGAGAAGACTGTATGCCAATCAGAGTTATTATTTGACCTTGGTGATAGAAAACACATATCTAATGTCATAAAACAAAAAAAAATAGACATGTAACTATTAGATACATTGAAAACAACATTTCAATGACTTGAAATCACAATATAATTATCTTATTATTATTCATGACATGTATAATGAGACAACACATCAATTGGGCATGCGGTGTGTGCAGTACAAATGAATATGTCATTTTTAAAGATTTGACGCCCTTTAAAAAGGTGTGTACGGTGGTCAAAACTAGCTGAAGGACCTCATAATTCCATGAAATCAAACTACAATAACTGTTTAGTGAATTTAGAAATGGTCTAGTAGATGATATGTGAATTGGAGGGTTCATTTGACCTCCCTGACAAAAAATGCAATTCTGGTGTCATAAAACACCAAAATGGACATGTAACAGTAAGATCTATAGAAAACAACCTCGAAATGACTTGAAATCACATGAAAATAATCTTATTATTATTGATGACATGTATGAGAAGATGAAACATCAATCAGATTTGCGTTCTTCATGGTACGACTGAATATTTTTTGTTTAAAGATTAAATATCCTTTAAAAAGGTGCGCAGGGTGGTCAAAAATCCACTGAATGACATTGGAATGTCACGAAATTAGACAATAACAATCATGGAGTGAATTTTGAAATATTTGAGTAGAATATATGTCAATTAGATTTGTTATTTGACATTGTTGATGGAAAATTCATATCTGATGTCATAAAATACCAAAATGGATGTGTAACTGTAAGATGTATAGAAAATGACCATAGAATGACTTGAAATCATAAGAAAACCATATTATTATTATTCGTGATGTTTAAGAGGAGACAACACATCAATCAGGCATGCAGTGTGTGTGGTACCATTGAATATGTCGTTTTTAATGATTAGACGCCCTTTGAAAAGATATGCCCTTGGGTCGAAACTAGCTGAATGAGCTCGAAATTCCATGAAATCAGACGAAAACAAATGTGGATTGAATTTTGAAATGTTCAATAAGATGGAACATCAATCAGAGCTGTTATTTGACCTCGTTGACTTAAAACAGACGTGTAACTATCAGATCCATAACAAACAACCTTTGTATGACTTAAAATCATAGGAAAACCATATTATTATTATTTTTGATGTTTATTAGGATACGACACGTCAATCGGATGTGCATTTTGTGTGGTACAACTGAATATGTGGTCTTTAAAGATTAGATTACCTTTAAAAAGGTGTGTGTAGGGTTATCAAAACTAGCTGAATGACCTCAAAATGCCATGAAATGAGATGAAAACAATTATGGAGTAAATTTTGAAATATTTGAGTAGACGTTACTTGAATTAGATGTGTCATTTGACCTCGTTGATAGAAAATTCAATTCTAGTGTCATAAAACACTAAAACAGATGTGTAACAGTGAGAACCATAGAAAATGACCTCGTAATAACTTAAAATCATAGGAAATATGTCTTATTATTATTCGTGACATGTATTAGTGGATGAAATATCAATCGGAATTTTAGTTTGTGTGGTATGGTTGAATATGTAGTTTTTAAAGAATATAAGCCCTTTAAATAGTTGATTTATGTGGATTTATCAATTTTTTATTATATAATGATAAACATTAATCAATCAACAAACATATTGTTTCACGGGTCGATTATTTTGAGGGCATGCATTTATTTTTTGAGTTTTTGAGGATTTAACATTGTTGATTATTTTTGTCTTATTAATTTTTTTTTCTAATAGAAACCTATCTCGGATAACCCAAATAACAAAAAAGTTTTATTCCTATTTGATGTTTTTATGGATTTATCCCTCATTTATTTGCACATCCATCGTGAGAAATTTATTTGGACTATAGTTTGATGAATACATGGTATTCAATTGTTTCACTATCATCCATCAACGTAATGGATTGATATCATGGGTATGGATTTCTATCATGGATATGATTGAGGACTGACAATGGTAGAGGATGAACGGAGGTAGATCAGACAAGATTGGAGGTTCTTAGTTTTCCCAGTTTGGCACATGATGACAACACTAGATACAATGGTGTTTCCCAATCAATTTGGATATCTATAATTAGATATCTAGTTATGGTGATAATACTCTGTAAACGATCAAAGATATACAATGAGTTTGGTGGTGATAATAATGAGCATTAGTGTCAGAGGAGGAATCCCTGAGAAGACCCACAAATTCTAGACATTTCAACAATACATGGTATGTAATAGAAAAACACATGTTGTGTGTGGGGACCTGGATATAGCACTAGGGTTACATATAAAATTAAATATCACATGCCATGTGACATGTGTCACACTCCATGTGACACTATCCTGGTTGATCAATGTGTATCACAAAGGATATACTAGAAAGAGCATAACCAAGTACATGGGAATGGGTAGAGTACATGGGAATGACTTGATACTTGGACATGACCATTTACATGGACATGAACAACAGTAAAATGACACAGAAAAGTAAACAATCATGGACCGAGGTACACAGAAATGGGAAAAAGCACATGGGTAGTCATGGGGACAACAAGACATGCGGTTTACTACTAGTACACACCATGTAGTTTTACTCAGGAGGTTTAAGTCCCTTGAACTCTTCAACATGGATCAACTTTCTTAGGGTGAGTTCAATTGATCCATCCCTATGATGGTATAGTTTGTAATTAGGTTCTAGATGAAGTATTTTGATCCTCTCTAAGGGATTTTTTATGGATAGATGTAGGATCTAATATTTTTTAGGTATGTCTCTCTCTAAGTTTTTCAATTGAGCCTTAGTGGCCAAGTCTTGTTTGGAGATGAAGATCATTTATTGGGGAAAATGATCTAAAGTTTACGGAGGTATGTATGTTTGAATTAATGGAGTTTGGGTTTTAATAGGTTAAGTGTTTCATAGGTTTTTGGTAATTTAGAAAGTTTTAAAGGGGGTTCATGTTGTTTAAATGGATAATGAGATGAAAATTCAACTACAAATCATTTACACATCATTTAAAGGAATTACTTGTCATGTAATTGTTCATGGGTTTTAATAAATAAAATACAAGGCGATTAGTTTTTTTAGAATACCATTAAAACAATTTACACGACATGTAATCATGTTACAGGATGTGTAAATTTCTGACCTGTTATTTTAAACATGTTGTGCGGATGAATTCTGATATGTTTCAGCTAAAAACCCCCACCTCTCGATCCTAGGGAATTCTATAGGTGATTTTGGAGTGCCAAACTCCATTAAGTATGTTCCCTTTTCCTCTTTAATACCTAATAAGTTCCTTTGGCTAGGTTTCTTCCTTCTTCCCTTTGGTTCTCCAACCATTGCGGTGAAATACTTTGGTCTCTTGAGTTGTTAGTTTTTATCTTGACTGGTTTTGATCTAGGAAACTCTTTGCAATCATATGAACCTTCTTCCTCATGGGTTTTGTCTATTGGAAGCATTATTGGATCATTGGTTAAAGGTTGGGGGTCTAAATCTTAACCCCACGGTTTGATAATTTTTAAGGTCATGCAATATTGTGATAGATCCAACATAGTGTGCACTGAAATTAATTTAATATAAATGAATTGGATAATGGTTTAAAGTATTTTTAGCATGAAATGTTACCTAGGGTGATTTATTGTTATATAATTCCTAAATAGTGTCTTATTTCTTATTGATATAATTTTTAATAATTTTTTAATTGAGTTTCAAAGTGGCATATGAAATAATAATATTAATTATCATAATTAACCATAATATGATTTGATATTGTGATATCCATGCTGTATGATAGGGATTGTGTTTCATGTTAAGATACTTATATAATGAGATAGGCCCAAGAACATTCAAACATATATATTGTGATGAGTATAGAGAGTGTTCTTATCCAAGTCCCATGTTGTAATTCTTATAGGTCTTTAACCTAGAAATACTGTCATGCTTATAGGGATTTGACCCATATTGATTTTTGTGACTATACCATGGTTATATGGTGATGGTTGACATGGATATAAGACATAATCATAGATATTTTGACATGTCACCGAAGAAATTTATTTAACTTGGTTATTTGGTTGTGGCTGTCATGGTCATAATACATGCTCAGAGACATTCTAGTATAGAGCCAAAACAGGTTGTTGTTGTATTTTATTAATTACTGAATTAATTAATACACTTATTTATCACCTTATTATATACACTTATTATTATAATGGTTTTTTAGATATAGTGGTTTCGACCTACTGATTTATACTAACACCCTATTCCGACTTCCATTTGTCACCCGAACAGATTATATAGATTCAGGTTTAAACATGGGCAAAGGACCTTGCTTTTGATTGCTTGTTTTCTATTGCAATGAAGTTGGATACGGGACCAAAATGGGGATCCTGACCCTGAATATTGAGTCTTTTATTTAATTATACCACTCTTTTCTTGTATTGTTTTATCATGGTATTTAGTTACGTTTCATTATGTCATTACATCATTCCTTTTTTATTTATTGGATTATTTAGTTGGATTTTATTTTTTTTCTATATTATTTTACTCTGATTATTTTCATTTTTTATGAATTGTTTATATTTCCATGACACTTTATACTAGGGGGTATAGTCTCCCCACTACACTATTCACCCCCCGCTTCTATCCAGTAGCCTCTGATGTATGGGGAGGAACACTTGAGGTCCTGTAACCAACCCTTCCTAGCCATGTGAGAGAGTGATAGATTGGGGGATGTTACAAAGTGGCATCAGAGGAGATTTCATTTTCTTTTTCTTTACTATTTGGGGAGTGGTAAAAAAGAGACTAGGATGTTTCAGGACTTGGTAATGAGCTTATGCATTGGAGTAGCTGACCCATGTTAGAGGTAAAATCTGAGTACCTAAGGATATGATTTATATTTGTTGTGTGTTCTTGTTATAGTTGATGTTATTTCACCTTAGGTGATTCACATGATGTGTGATTTTATTGTTTTATGATGTTATTGTTTCTTTAGTTTTTTACTCATGGCTCAGTATGACAGGATCTGCGAGTACATGCATCATAATAGGCACATAGGGATATATTGACATGCATTGTTCATGATAGGGGCATATCTATTTTTTTCATGTGATATATAATTTCCTGTGAAAAAGAGATATGATATATCTATTTCACTGGATAAATGAAATTAGTTGTCATTTCATTTTAAAATACATATAATCCATGTATAGAGAGACTATGAGTTAGTGTTTCTTAGTTGTATTCACCTGTTAGGTTGAACTTGTTGTTAGCTAGTTCTTTAAGCTATGCGCTTATCTTATAGAGAAAATTCATCCTCATCATATTTGAATTGAGAATAAAGATAGTGGAAATCAGCACACTCCTAAGGAATTTGGACCAGAATTTCCTATATTTTCTAATGAGAAATTGGATGTTCAGCTTTGTGATAACTTCGTAAGGGTCATGTGATCCATGGAAAGGGAGAATGTTCATACCATTCCTCTGATGTCTGAGATGAAAAGGGAGTTTCAATTGTAGCATATTATAATGTTTACTAGGGAAGGGGAACCTCAGGAAACCGAGTTTTGGATTGAATAATTCCTTAAAATCTTCAAGAATATTGAGACACCCATGAATAGGAGGGTGAATATTTCTAGGTATATGATTCATGGACCCACCAAATGTTGGTGGGATATTATAGAATAAGTTTAGAAACATGATGATCAATATTTAAAGGACTTCGAGATGAAGTTACTAAACCATTTCTATCCCTAAACCTTAAGGGATGAAAAATATTGTGAGTTCATAATTCTAACGCAGGACAGGTTGTCAGTGCTTGACTATGCAGAGTGTTTTACCAAACTACAATGCTTTGTGTCATCCATGGAAGCTAATGAGATCTCTAGGGTGAGATGTTTCTAAGATGGTATTTAATATGAGATTAGGACATAGGTAAACATTTTCCGTTTAAGTAGATTTGAATACATGATGAATCAGGAAATCATCACAAAAGGGAATATGAGAGAGGCCCTGAGCAGTGACCGTGTTTTTTTAATAGGGAAATCTGGGAATTATAATTTGAGTGGTAATAAGTTACATTATGACATGTTATTCCAAGTAATTAGTGGGAAGAGTAGTCATGACAGTGGAAAACTATCTCAAGATCGTGTTCTGTTCTAGTGCTCTCAGTGTGGAATGTTTGGTCAAAAGTGCCCACAATGTCCTTACCCCACAGTCATGTTTCATATCTACAGTTTAATGGGTAATCTTCAGAGGATATATTTTAACTTTTTGGAAAATACCAGTGATAGAGGATCATGATAAGAACTAGAATCAAGAATGAGCTCAACTACCCCTCAGTAAGCTGGTAGTTAGAGTTCCACAGGCCATTTAGGTTGAGGTAGGGGATATGATACCCCAGTTCATGAGAAACAGTACCAATAAAGGGAAATATATTAGGGTAGTTACAATAGATACCAAGTTAGAGGGATAATTCAGTTTCATGTATTGAAGACAACTCTAGATAACGTGGATACATGGCCGTCTATCGTTAGAGTTAAGATTCATGTATCATATACCTTACCTTATGTTTTTGTTTGATACAAGAGCATTGAATTATTTTATATTTTATATTTTTTAAAACAATTTGTTCTAATATGTGGAAATATTAGATGGTATTTTAACTATTGACACGCCTTTGGGAATACGGTATGAAAATATCAAATGTTGCAAGATGCGTTCTCTAGAGATTTTTGGCTACCATTTCTTTTGGGAACCATTCATGCTGGAAATGAAAGGCTTAAAATTTATTCCTAGTATGGATTGGTTATTTCTATACTAGGATCATATCAAATATTACAGGAGGAGAGTTACTTCCCTATTTCTAGAAGGAAGCAGATATTCTCACTGGAGTGAGTGGAATCTTCAGGCTGGTCATGCGAGACCAATTTGGTGAAAATTGGATTATCTCATGGCTCAATTTTCTAGTCTTGCTCTAGATAAGGGAGAAATGAATTAGGATTATTTACCTACAATCGTAGAATATTTTTGGGATGTTTTCTCTGATAAGTTCTGTTAGCCTCCTCTAGTTTTAATGCTCACAAATCATGCTTAACTATGATAATTATAATTTATTAAGATACATTGTGTTTAATCATGTTCAACTATAATTTTAAACTCTAGTGTTTGTGTTTACATCATAAGAAAAAATTATAGATTTTGGTTAAAGTATAAGTCACCGACAATTCTAAGCCACTGATAAGTATGAGCTACTGATAATTGTCCTACCGATATACAAGTCACCAATACATGATCTACTGATGACATAAGCTACCGATAAGATGAGTTACCGACAGAGTGACTCGGAAATTTTACTGAGTATGAGATACCAACATTTGAGCTACCAACACATCACCTAATTATAGTCGAGCTACCGATTCATCACCTACCAAAATTCTAGCTACCAAGGCATCACCTACCGACAACCGAGCTACCGACACAACAGTTATCAACATCATCCAATGGCCCTAAGGACTTCATTTTTTATTAATTTTTTGATATTCCACCTTTCAATGGGTGTGGTGGAACCCTTACAAGGTCTGTAGGCATAAGTATTACATGGACCATAGGCCTTAGAGGAATTCATTTCCTGTAGGCTTTCAAACATTACATAAAACCCAGACTAACTACATGGAACTGCTCCTCCCCAGTATCTTCATCGTGAAATCAGCTCTCCACCTTTGCATGGCTGTTCGACAAGGCATTCCCATGCATGCACAGGCTTGTCTCGATGGTAGGTATCATACCCTCTCATTCTTTCAATATGTTTAGATTCAGTTGTGGGGAAATCTTCTTTGCTCATCCTCCTTTTAGAGCTTGTTCCTTGTAGGTTGTCTAGTTTGCATCTGCACTAAAGGTGTCCCAAACGGATTAATGTGGCCCGAAAGCTTTACCGAACCAAAGTTCTGGATGGCTTGAAGTCCTTAAAGGACTCAGGGACCAAATCAGTGGCCTAAAGGCCCAAACATGGGCATATTCCCGGCTGCTATAGCGCCAAACAGTACCTTCTGAAGTTCCCGCTACAGTACCTGCTATAGTACTGCATAGTTCCTGCTACAATACCAGCTATAGTACCTACTACAGTATGAGCTACTGATAGACTGAGTCATCGATGATCTATCTCTTAAATTTGAATTACCACTAATAGTCAAATTTATGGAATTTAGTACTGATTATTATATTAATGAGTTTGGAGGTCTTTTTTAAACAACATTTAATAATTTCAAAGACCAGTATGAGGTATGAGGTACTAGAGAACATGTTGTTTGTAACGCCCCGACCCTAGATACCCAGAGTCGGTGCATTATTACATAACATTGGCATGATCAAAAGAAAGATCAAGTCTCGAAAGACCGATTAGTTTAGTAGCCTTGGAAACACTAGATATATTCATAAAGTTTACATTACATCAATAAGTGAAAAACTACAACAACATATTGTCTTTATATCCTCTCATACTATCCCTACAGGTCATTCATAAAATACTTCTTCACATCCTGGAAAAAATAAAACATTGAAATGGGTGAGCTCAGATGCTTAGTAAGGATAACAATATAGCAGAAGCTTTCATAGATAAGCATAAACACTTAAGGCAATGTATGACTAAAACAAAATCCTTTTAAACTTGAACATCAGAATAATATGGCAATGATAAAATGAAATAATGCCATTTACTTACTCACATGGATATTCTACTAGTCGAATAATCACATGCAATATCAATAACCACTTTCATAAAGATGGAATGCATAATGCCATACTATCATAACCACGTAGCCATGGCCTCGTGCCAAGACTACAATTAATATTTTGTCAAGGCCTCGTGCCAAGACTCTAGTTTGTCTCATGAGACCTACCGATGCATCGAGGAGCTATAGTGGGCTCCACCCATCACTTACTAAGTCCAATGCATTCCTCATATGAAAATTTTGAAACATAACATAAATATTCGTATTAAAACTAGCATACGAAATGTCAATACTTATCCACAAACCATGAATGGTATAAAAATAGCACATCCACAGTCAAAAATAACTCATTCGATACAATATAGGAGATTGTATTGTATCATATTAACCTCAATCGAGAATAATGAAGGATATTGACATATATGAAAATAATCATCAAAAACTATTTGAGAGAAATATCCCCCTTTTTCTTGAAATCATTTAAAAGACACACTATTTGTCAAGAAGCCATTTAAAAATAGATTTTTGAATCAAAGTGTCCCATACCACTTTGAAACTTTTAAAATGAGTTTTAATTTTAAAACTTTAATGTCCATATAAATAAATCCTTAAAACCATTTTTAAAACATGGACATTAATGAGAAAGATTTATAAGAATAAGTCTTTAAAACATTTAAAAATGGTATTTTAGTTAGAGTTTCTAACCAAAAGAGAGACACTTGAATACAAATAATTTAGGTAATAAAAACTTTGTAATATCATTAGAATAAAGGGATTCATGATATACTATGTTAAAGTACATTATATACACCACATAAAAGTGATTTGGTGTATAACAACAAATAAATCTCAATGGAATGTAAATTGAGATGAAATATCTCATAAAGGTTGTATCCTTAGGTTAAGGATAAATCAACGACATAATTATGTGTGACAAATATAAATAAACTAAATATGATTGGATATTCAGTGTAAAACAATCAAAGGACATTCACACATATTCTTTTAAAAACAACACCAATGAATTGGATGTTTATCTCAACAAATCGAGATTGAGTAAAAATTACTCTTATCAATTTCATACCGATGACTTGAGAATTTATCAATGGAGTTATTATGTGTATAAAAAGTATATCCACAGAAAGGGGAGTGGAAATTATGACATAATCAAATGAATAGTGATTCCACACATAATCTTAGAGTAAAATAATCAATGAAGTATGCGTAAAGCCGAATGAGTGGAAATTGAAATTTCAAATTCTCTTATCGATTTGGTAACTTATGAAACATAAAACCATGAAAGAAGTATCATAAAATGATGATGTAAATACCCATAAATTAAAGTATATTACACATTGAATATAATCATGGGAAATACACATACACCACATGAAAATAAATAAGTGGTGAACAATGGAATTATCACGAAATTAAGAGTGAGATAAGAAACCCCTTACTTTGTACTTTTTCCTTGGTCGACAGTAGGTTAACCTCCTGTATAATGGTGAAATAATTGTTATTGAATTATAAAAGAATCATTTACATTAATATGATATCATATATGATCTTTTAACATTGATTTTTTTAATAATATCTTAGGATTATCGTCATTTCGGATGTTAACTTACTCGTTTTCCTTTATATTCTTTGTTACGTAAGCCGTATTTGTTATGGATAAGTTGTATCTTATTCATATCCAGAATTATATCAAGTCCTTAAAAATTATTTTTAATCATAAAATGAGAATTATACTTGAATGGATACAATGGAGAATGAATCTCATCACGTTCGTGGAGACGGTAGTCCGTACGTACGCACGAGCGACAATATCATTCTTTTGATGTTAAAATAATATATAATTGGATGTTATATCATATAGATAGAATAATTATCATATTATATTTATTATTTACATGAATTACACATTATTATTATACCCATCCAAATAATAATTTATTGAATGACAATTACACCGCGACGTGGAGACGGTAAACCGTACGTATGCACGTATGGTGACATGCCATTCAAAGGATGGATAGAATACCGAATATGATTGTACCATATTTATAATAACATCACAGTATATAGAAGATAATGAAGTTATTATTTTAGAATAGAAATAACAAATAAAGAAGAAGTTGAAGTGGAAAGGAACTTGAAAGAGGGTGATGAAAACATTACCTCTTCTTTGGGTTCTTCCTTTTGATTTGATCTAAAGGGCTCCTTAGGTTGGCTTTCTGATTAAACTAAGGCCTCTATGTTGTAGTGAGGAAAGTTTAGAGAGTATTTGGGTAGGTTTTGGCCGATCCAAAAGGCTTTGAATGTGTGAATTAGTGAGAAGGGGGAGTGCACTTTTATAAGAGGGGTGAGGGGAACCTTTGGAAAAGCTAAAAATATTATTTTATAATAAATTCATATTCGGTTTCTAATGGATCCAAAGTGGATTATTTAAAGTTTAAGGTGGGGATGGGTCGAAAACCACTCAACCAATAGAATTTATACAGATTTGGGTCATTATATTAACCTTAACTTTAAGTATTAACTCTTAGTTAATTAGTTTCACTTTTACAATGTCTCTTTGTATTTTTATATTATATGGTTAATAAACTTACTATATACATCCAAGAGACCCCCAAGTGTTCCATTAATGATACACCTATCATGATATAATTCTTTTGGAAAAACCTTAGATTTTTAGTGGAATTCATAAAAAGTCTCAAATTAAATTTATTTTGATATTTATAATATCAATTATTTTAATATTTCATTAATTAGGTAATTACTGCATCACCATTGTGTCATAAATAAATTAAATTATTTAATGTCTAAAAATTATAAATAAAATACCATTATGTAGGAAATATTTTTAGATTTCTAATGAATATTTATAATCAAATTTATCTCATGTATAACCCTATATTAAAAATGTTTTAGTAAATAAACTTTGATTTTAACTCTTTTAACTCTTCTTTGAATTAAATAATAATAAATGTCCTAATCTAATACAAGTGGACCTAAATGATAATATTTTACTCCTAAGGTTGTTTTTCGTCGAGATACACTTTTCCAATAGAATTAGGACATGTGTTAGGGTAATATTAATATCATTTTTACCCTTAATTACCCTATTTACTTTTAAACGTGGTAAATAAAAGTAAAAAGTTACTATTCACCAAAAAATTATTTTCATCTCATTGAACCACATTTTACTCCTTGATATTAACCTTGTCTCTCGGATTTTCGAAATTCTGCTCACATAAGCGGTAAAATTAAGTTTTATGAGAAATTTAGTTTTTTTAACTACCACTTAGTGGTTTCACTATTCATCAAAAAATGAAAGTTTCTAGAAAAATACCAAAAATTAGCCCTAAGCTATATTTGATATTATGAATTCAAAAATGATGTCTATTTTACCAAATTCAAAACATATCAGTTGCATTAATTAATTTAAAAATTAATTCCCGTCGTCAAAACAAATAGCGTGTTTTTAAGAGATACTAACTATCAAAAGATTGACACTTGTTTATGTTTGGTTTAAATGTGAAATTACATCCAATGACCAACATTGTTTTAAATGGTAAAAATATATTCTAAATATACTTTAAAACCACTCAAATTAATAATTTATCACTATTAATTATTTCGATTAAAAAAGTTGTTTTTAATTAAAATTTAGTAATTTTCACTATTCATCAAAATATGAAAGTTATCCGAAAAGTACCAAAATTTCACCCTAAGCTAATTTCGATATTAAGAATCCAAAAATGAAGTCCATTTCGAAAGATAAAATTTATAAAATTTTAAAAAGTTGGTATTACTATTCATAACAGCTAGTTTGATTGGTTGTGGTGTGTTAGAATCTCGAAGTTGTGTACAATGCACGCCATTGCATTATTCAAAGGGAAACGTACCGTGGAAGATTGAGGTGTTACATTGTTTGTATGTATAAAAGGAATATATCAATCAATAAGATATATAGCGTGAAAGAGGCGACCTGGAAAGGACTTACAAATCTATTTTTACATATTATAGAAAAACATAAGATCTTCTTACTGTGCTTACACGAAGATATTACCAAGAACTAAAAGTCCACAAATATCTATAGTAATGACTTAGAAGAAAAGAACACTTGAAGCATCACTAATAAAACAAGATAGAAGAAAACAAAGAATCTCTGTTTTGTTGTATGTTTCTGGAAGATGGATCCATCTTCACTTCTATCATTCTGAAAGAGTCCAAAAGCTGTATAGAACATCACACAGAGCATTATAAACCCTATTATCATTACATTTCTCTACCTGTTCATAATAGCTACATTTAGAGAAGTGTGTGTATCTCTATTTTATAAACACAAACTAGCTCATGTGCTAAACTAGAAGATATAAATATATATTCACCAACTCATCTTTTTACACTTTACATTCCCATAGATAACAGTGGAATAGGTCCCTGCGTGGCCCGTCTATTTGTTTGTTTTACACTCCCACAAGAACTACGGAAGAAGTCTTGTGACTTGGAAATTTTTTATACCATTGTTACTCTGATCCAGGGTGTGGATTAAGTTTATTTAATATAAAATTCTTGGTGGAAGGTGATCGAAAAGTGGATAGGATTATGTCTTGACTCAAGACTGAACCTCTAGTTTACTTCTACTGTAGGTTTTCAAATTTAGTCTTCTATGTCTTTGTAATTTTTTAAGAAAACTTAAATATAATTTTATAGTTAATATTAGATAGTGTTTATTTTAGAATTTTTTTTAGTAGACCTATTTAAAAAGTTAGAATAATAACATATATTATTTTAAATGAGAATTAATCAATCTTTGATAAATATTTAGAAAAAAAACTTTTATAAATATGCTACTTTGGTCAACTGGCCTATATTTGTTTTGAAATTTATGGATGTTTTAAATGATAATTTTTAGACAGAATTTTTCATAGAAACTCAATTAACCCCCCTTTTGAGTGTCCTACTCCGACCAACATTTGGTATTATAGGTTGTTTTAAATCTTTTTCAAATCTTTTTCAACTGTGATTTTAGTTGTGTTTTAAATATATCTAAATTTCCATTAGTTCTAAATTTATAGTTATTTAAAACTTGTTTCTATTATTTTAATATAGAAAATATATTGGAAGGTTCTTCTACCAACAAACCTCCCTACTTTAATGGCACAAACTATGCTCATTGGAAAATTAAAATGAAAATGCATTTGGAAAGTATGAGTTTTGAAATTTGGTATTCAATTGTAGATGAATATAAGATTCCTACTACCACTAGGAACACTTTAGATGATGCCACTAAGGCAGCCTATAATAACAACTATAAAGATATGAATTCCTTATACTTCTCTTTAGGGGATGAATAATTTAATAGGATTTATGCATGTATAACAACACATGAAATTTGGGATACTCTGGCTGTTTCACATGAAGGAACCACTAGTGTCAAAGAAACGAGACTGAATACATATACTATTAAATATGATAACTTTAAGATGAATCATGATGGACTCATTTATGACATGTATCTTAGGTTTAATGACATAGTAAATACTATGGTTTCTTTGGGAAAGACAATCAGATCCAAGAAATAAGTAATGTGAATTCCCAGATGCTTAATTGAAAGATAGAGAGGAACCTTAGTATCAATAAGGGAATCCTATGACATCAACACTCTACCTGTAAAGAAGATGAATGGTAATATGACGATGTATGAAGAAGATTTTAAGGTAAATAGAGAAGAATATGATGGACCAACGAGTAATTCAGTGGATTTTAAAACCACAGCCTCCAACCAAAAATAGAAAGAAAAAGTTAATGCTGAAAGTTCCAGTAATGAATAATCATCAAGTGAAAAATGATGAGGATATGGCTTAGTTGTCCAATAGATTTAAAAAGTTATATATAAGGAATAAGTTATTTAGGAATCCAAATTACAAAGGGAATTATAACAACAAGGGAAACTAGAAAAAGGATTAGAAGAGAAATAAAAGTACAAATGAAATAGTTTGTTATGGGTGTAAGAGAAAAGGAAATGTTAATGATAACTATCTTAAATTAAAGTTCAAAAGGAAATATGAAGACAAATATAGAAAGTAAAAAAAGGCAACGAAGGCCACCTAGAGTGATTATAAGGACAACTCCATTGATTCTGAATCATCACATTATGAGAATGCTGACAAAGACAAAATGTGTTTTATGAAAAACACATATAAGGTAACTATATAATTGACTGCAAAAAATTCTTTTTATTCTAGAGATGAATCTGATTTTGAAAATATGAAAAATGAATAAATATTTTAATATTATAAAATGATTGAGGATACATGCAATTAATTGAAAGATAAGTATAAATCTATGAAGAAACAACATGCTCTTACTATTTCTGCTGAATCTGAACATACTATTGAAAAGAAAAAGAATACTCAGTTGCTCAATGAGAATAATGAACTTAAACCATCTAATGATAAATTAAAGAAATATTTAGAGATATTTAAAAATGGAAAAGATACCTTAGTTCAAATTCTTAGAAAACAGGTTTCTCCAAAATATAATACTGGTATTGGTTATAAAACTAGAAAAATAAATTTTGATAAAAAAAATTATGCATCTAAATATAGAAAATCTTGTTTTATGCCCAGTTTTAAAAAATTTACTACAATTTTCAATGCAGGAACATATTCTACTGCTTTGATTTTTACTGGACCAAATAAATTTTATTTTTATAAGACTTTACAAATTTATAGGAAACCCATGAAAGAAATGTGGGTTCCTAAAGCCTTAATTACTAATGTTACTGGACCAAACAAAATATTTTCTTGCTTGATCTATTTTGTACGAAAGATGTTTGAAAATTTCATGTAAAAGTTTATGGTACTTGGATAGTGGGTGTTCAATACATATGACATGGGACTATTCTAGCTTTAATAATATTATCAAGATTTATGGAGGGCATGTAACCTTTGGTAACAATTCAAAAGAAAAAATAATTGGCCTTGGAAAAATCGGTAACACAAACTCAATTTTAATTTTTAAAATTATTTTTATTGATGGTCTTAAGTACAATCTGCTTAGAATTTCACAATTATGTGATGATGGATTTCATGTTAAATTTGAAAACAATTATTTTAATGTTTTTGATTCTAAAAATTATTTAGTATTCACTTCCTTTAGAAATGAAAATTTTTATACAGTGAATTTAAATTCTTTAGTTTCTCAAAATGTTTCTTACTTGAGTGATTTTCAAAAAGAGTCTTAGCTCTGGCATAGGATATTAAGACACTTTAATATTCACTCCCTTATAAATATTACTAGGAAAGGGATAGTCAAGGATCCACCTAAGCTTGAGTTTCCAAATGAAAAAGTCTGTAATTCTTGTCAAAAGGGAAAACAACATAAAATATCTTTCAAACCAAAGAAAGAAATTTCAACTTCTCAACCTCTTGAGTTGGTTCAAATGAAATTATTTGGATGATCTATAGTTTCTAGTTTAAATGGTAATCACTATGTCTATGTTCTAGTAGATGAATTTTCTAGATATACTTGGACTTTATTTTTAGCTCACAAGAGTGAAGCTTCTTCTTACTTCACCAAGTATGCTAGAACTGAAGAAAACTTAAGTGGTCTTAGAATTAAAACCTTAAGAAGTGACTATGTCCATGAGTTGGAAAACCAAGAGTTTGAATCATTTTTATCACAAAATTTCTATAATCATAACTTCTCTACTCATAGGCACCCCAGCATAATCGAGCTACTGAAAGAAAGAATATAACCTTATAAGAAATTTCTTTAACTATGCTTAATGAGTATGACTTACCTATTTATTTTTGGGAAGAAGATGTGAATATAGATTTTTATATAATTAATATAGTTTTAATTAGACCCATCCTTAAGAAAACTTCCAATGAGTTATGAAATAATATGAAACATAAGGTTAATCACTTTAAATTTTTTGTTTAAAAAGTATTTATCCTTAATAAATAGATAATATTGACAAGTTTTCCTCTAAATGAGATGATGGAATTTTCCAAGGCTATTAAACCTCTATAAAATTCTATAGGGTCTTCAATAAAAGAACCAATTGTGTGAAAGAATCTATACATATCAAATTTGATGAAATATATCCACATGAACGTAAAAACTCCATAGGAAATATTGGAGATGATCTATCCAATCAAGACATAAATGATAAACCTTCTAACTCCACTGTTAAGAAAGCAGAAAAATCCTCATATTCTGGAATATCTCCAGACTCTGTCTATAGTGAACCTGAACATGTAGATTGTAAAACATGGACCTTATTTTTAGGTATGTTTTCCTTTTCTGGTCGTTTTTAAGAAAAAGAGGAAATTCTAGAAATTTTCTAAGTACACACCGTGTAATTTATGAGTACACACCGTGTACTTCCTTGACGCAGTAGGCCGTGTGCTGGACGTGTAGTAGCCACACACACGGCCATGTGGGAGTGAGTTGGAGGCTGCCTAATGAGGAGTACAGAAATAGAAAGTACAAACTGTGTACTCCAAAAGTACATGCTGTGTATTTTGTTTTTTTTCATTAAACGCACCAGGGTCGCGTTGATAAAACACTATTTTATTGAATATTTTATTGATGATAAATGATATAATTTCCTCACATTGTGTTAAATATGTTTAGTTATAAAATATTTGGGATTTGATCATTCATTTTAAAATCTGGTGAAAATTCCAGTTTTACCCTTTATAGTGCACTGTAGTATTTCAATGATAAATATTTTTATATTTATTATTTGAATTTTAAATATTTTAAAAGTGTTTATAACTTAATTATATACAACTTTTATTCATGACACTAGAGCTAAAGAGTGCATTTGGTTGTTGAAAATGGGCCATGAAGTCAACGTTGGGCTGGACTCGCCAGAATAGAAAAACTTCTGTATTTTGGCCATAATTCATTCATCTGAGCCTGGATTAAGCCCAAATTTGTAGAGGAGAAAGAGGAACCATATACTCACATTTGATCCGCCTGGAAGGCCGTCCAATTCACTCGTCTTAGTGGTCAAATGGGCGGGGCAAGTTGGTATAAAATATTTGGCCGAGATTCCCCATTCACACTTGAAACCACTTTGAACCTAGCCTCCCCACCACTCTATAAATTGGTGTTTTTCTCATTTTGTGGGGTTGGGACGTGAATTGGGAAGTTGAGGGCAGAGGAGAAGTGGATCCACTCCAATTCTCAAACCATTTCAATAAGGGTAGCTCTTGAAGCAAGGATCCCTTCGACGAAGCCTTCTTCTTCTCCTTCATGTTGTAATGATTTTGTTTATGTAATAAACTTTGTTGTTATTATTTTATTTATTCTCTTTTCTTATTTTTTGTTTAAATTTATTCTCTTAATATTACTCTTTGGGCTGTAATTCTTGAGTAGAAGCGTTATTGGGTTATGCCCATTATAAACCTTTGCACATGCAAAACGCTTCTACGATGATTACGCCACCCATGTAAGAGTAGTTCTTTTTAGTAATCGATCGACCTCTATCCTTCTTCATTCAATTATTTTTGAATCAATGAGCTACTGTAATTCACATATTATGATCTATTAATTGATTTTTTAATTTAAATGAAACTAAGGAAGCAATTTAATAGTTAACACAAAACACGTGAGGTCGGGAATTGTGTGAACTGTGAGAGCGCAACCTTAACCGGTAATTCAAAACCACACGGGATCAATTTGTAGCGTTCAAATATAATCCCTAAACTCAATTAATCCTCATTTCCATAGTTTTTATGTGCCTTAATTTACCACTGACCATAAGCTAATTTTAGAACATCAATCAAAGCAGGGTGTTGCGATTGCATGTTCCGAAGTTAGCCTAAGGTTAAATTCACTTCATCTTTGTGGTAAAGTTAATTCTCGTAGGGTTAGGGATTTAAAAAATTAAGGGATGATAATTAAGTGAATATAAATTTAAATGAGAATTATTAATAAATTATTTAATAGGTAGAGTTAGATCGATTACGTCTTTTAAATATTGTCTAAAAAAACATCTTTTTGTTGTGTCATTTTAATTGAGCTTCATTTCAAAACTAAAAACAAAAAAAAATATACAATCTTCTTACAACAAACTTATTCTAGATTCATAAACTATAACCAACCCACATCCTTTCAAGTAGTGTTTTTATTTTATTCTCTTTTATTTTATTTTTATAATACCTTTAATAAGTTGTTAAATTCACTTCCTCCTTTGAGAGACGACCTTGGTCAGCCACTCTGTTGCACCTAAGAACCCCAAAATCACATTAATCATTTGAGGGCGCCCACGACGGCACTTTATCAAATTGGCTCCATTGCCGGGGAGGAAAGTAATTTATTCAACCATTTATAGGTATTTATTTTATTTTTCATTTTATTATTTTCTTCACCTCTCTCTTTAATCTTTCCCCTTTCTCAAGTTTTCATTTTTTTTTCATCCTCATCTTTTCTTTTTGGACCATCAACTCAACTTCTCATTTTTATTTTACTATGGTCCACTCTCCTTCTTTTCATTTTTATTTGATTTATGACACTAACTAATCCCGAAGATCTCTTAGATATTGACCCTGAGATTGAACGTAGCCTTAGGGCACGAATCAGACATTCTCAATCTATGAGAAGTTTCAATATTCAACCAGTTGGTGAATTCCTCTCTTTTGGAAACATTGAAATTGGAAGAAATTCAAATTCAAACATAAAAGAGGAACCAATGGATGGAAATAATGGAAATTAACTTAATAGAACCATTAGAGAATTGGCTACACCAGATATTAACTATCAACCAAATTGTATTGCATACCCAAATCTCGAATCAGACTTTGAACTAAAATCTGGGTTAATTCACTTACTTCCAAAGTTTCATGGCCTCTCTGGTGAGGATCCTAATAAACATTTGAAAGAATTTATTGTGGTTTGCTCAACCTTGAAACCAAGAAATTTATCTGAAGACCAAATCAAATTAATAGCATTCACATTCTCACTTGATGGAGCTACAAAAGATTGGATGTATTATTTGCAACCTGAAGATGTAACATGTTGGAATGATTTGAAACGTCTTTTCTTGAAAAGATTTTTTCCAGAATCAATAACCACTTCCATTTGTAAGGAGATATTGGGGATCAAACAAGCACAAGGGGAGTCAATGTATGAGTATTGGGAGAGATTCAAGAAGTTATGCACAAGCTGTCCACATCACCAAATCAGTGAGAAACTCCTCATCCAATACTTCTACGAAGGACTCACACCCATGGAGAGGAGCATGGTTGATGCTGTAGCTGGAGGAGCATTGGTGGAAAAGACACCAGTAGCCGCACGTGCATTGATCGACAAGATGGCCCAAAACTCCCAACAATTTGGTGATCGAGGTACACCACATATCAGGGGAGTACATCAGGTAAGTACTTCTTCTCTTGAGAGTCATTTGATTGATACCAAGTTAGAAGAATTGACAACTATGGTGAGGAAAATTGCTTTGGCACAAAAGACATATCTACCCCCTCCTTCAAGGCCTTGTGGTATTTGCACTGAGACAAGCCACCCAACTGACTGTTGCCCACAACTACAAGAGAGAGAGGATCGTGCAGCAGTATTCCCAGGGAGACCATTTCAGAATCAACAACAACCATATCCCCAAAAGAAGTTTGATTCATTTTCTCCTATATACAAACAAGGGTGGAAAGATCAATCGGACATGAGGTATGGCTCTGGACAACAACAAAGGCCCCCTTTTCAACCAAACTTCCAGCAGCCTCCACCTTACCAACAAAGTTTCCAACAACCCCAAAGGAGATTTGAATCTCAAACATCAACAAGCCAACAACAAGGGAATCCCCCACCCAAGGTAGATTCTAACACTGATGACCTTTTGAAGCAAATTGTTCTTAATCAATAGAATGAGCTAAATAGTCAAGGTTCGGAGCTGAGGGAGTTGAAGACTCAAATGAGCCAGATTGCCACCGCCCTCCATGAACTTGTGAGTAAGAATTATGGAAATCTACCTTCCCAACCCACTCCAAATCCAAAGGGAAATGTTAGTGCCATCACATTGAGAAGTGGGAAGAAAATGAATGATACATCTGTACCTACCATTCCACCTGGATTCACCTCAACTCCGGAGAAGCCGCATTCCAAACCAACTGATGAGAAATCCAAGGAGAAAGATAAAGGTAAGAAAAAGATTGATGATGTTCCTCCTAAACCCCTTTATTTTCCAAATAGGGTTGTTCAAACCAAGAAGATGGCTGAAGAAGCAATGAAAAAGGAGGTTTTGGACACATTCAAACGTGTGGAGATCAACATTCCTCTACTTGAAGCCATTAAGCAAATCCCAAGGTATGCCAAATTATTAAAAGAACTCTGCACCAATCGAAGAGGGCTCAAGGGAAATGAGAGGATCAACCTTGGAAGGAATGTCTCGACACTCATTACACCAACTCTAGCAATGCCAACAAAGTGTAAGGATCCCGGGACATTCACCATCCCATGTACCATAGGGGAGTTGCACTTCTTTGATGATCGTTGTGATTTAGGAGCTTCAATAAATGTGATGCCTCACTCTGTATTCTCTTCCTTTCAGGTTGGTGAGTTGAAGCCAACAAGAGTAGTGGTGAAATTGGAGAATAGAGCTACGGAATATCCAGCGGGAGTCCTTGAGGATGTACTTGTCTGGGTAAGAGACATGATCTTTCCATCAGACTTCTATGTGCTTAACATGGAGGATGATCAGGTAAGTTCTCATGCCCCCATTATCTTAGGTAGGCCCTTCCTCAAAACTGCAAAAACTATCATAAATGTCAATGAGGGTACACTTTCCATGGAATTTGGAGATGAAGTTGTGATATTTAATGTTATGGATTCCATGAAGTACCCCTCAGAGGACCATTCTGCTTTTGTTATCTCCCATTTTGAACCACCAAGTAAAAACACCATGGAATTGGATTGTCCTATGCTTAGGGAGATTATGAGTATTGGTTCGAGTTTGATGTCTAAGAGAACTTCCACACATGTTTTTGATACACAATACTCTCTTGGATTTTATTTTTATGTGGATTCATATTCTGATTTTGATCATGTTCACTCTGATTATGAAATGGCTGTTGAGTATGCTGATGGATTTGATGCTTTATTCTCTGATTTTGATGATGTCTATTCTGATACTGATGCTCTTTGTGCACATATTTTAGTTCCTTCAATGTCTCCATCCATACTACACCCTCCTTCATTATAACTCAATCCATTTCCACCAAATCTGAAATACTCATACTTGTTGAGTGGTGAGAGATTACCTGTTATCATTGCTAACAATCTCCCTTTTGAACATGAAGAAAAGCTTTTGAATATTTTGAGGGAGAACATCAGGGAGATTGGGTGGACCTTGGCTGACATATCAGGTATTAGCCCCTCCATTTTCATGCATAGGATTCTCTTGGAGGATGGGGCTAAACCGGTGAGACAACCACAAAGGAGACTCAATCCCACCCTCCTAGAAGTTGTTAAAAAAGAAGTTGAGAAATTGCTTGAGGTAGGTATAATCTTTCCCATTTCAGATTCTTATTGGGTAAGTCCTATTCAGGTTGTGCATAAAAATAGTGGTGTTACTGTTCTTAAAAATGAGAAAGATGATTTAGTTCCAATGAGGGTGCAGAACAGTTGGCGTGTGTGTATTGATTATAGGAAACTAAATCAGTCCACTCGCAAGGACAATTTCTCCCTCCCATTTATTGATCAAATGCTTAAGAGACTAGCTGGGAAAACACACTATTGTTTTTTGGATGGATTTTTTGGATATTTTCAGGTTCCTATAGCTCCAGAGGATCATGAGAAGACTACATTCACCTGTCCCTTTGGCACATTTGCCTACCGGAGGATGCCATTTGGACTTTGCAACGCCCCAGGTACCTTCCAAAGATGCATGGTGAGTATTTTTTATGATTTTATTGAGACCTGCATGGAGGTATTTATGGATGATTTTACAGTTTATGGGTCCTCATTTGATGAATGTCTCTCTAGTTTGGGTGATGTGTTGCATCGTTGTATTGAGAATAATCTGGTCTTAAATTTTGAAAAATGTCATTTCATGGTCGAAAAGGGAATTGTCTTAGGTCATATAGTCTCACAACGTGGCATTGAAGTTGATAAATCTAAGGTAGACATTATTTCATCCCTCCCATATCCTACATGTGTGCGTGATGTTCGATCATTCCTTGGACATGCTGTATTTTATCGACGCTTCATCAGAGATTTTAGTAAGATCGCTCTACCCTTATCTCGATTGCTTCAAAAAGATATTGACTTCAATTTTGATGATTCATGCAGGGTATCATTTGATGAGCTGAAGAAGTGTCTGACCACTCCACCAATCATACAACCCCTGTGGTGGGACCTTCCATTTGAGCTTATGTGTGACGCCTCCAACTTCGCGGTTAGATCTGTCTTATCTCAGAGGGTGGAAGGACGTTCACATGTGATTGCCTATGCATCGAGGACACTGGATTCAGCCCAATAAAACTACACTACCATGGAAAAGGAGTTTCTTGCTGTCATATTTTCTTTAGATAAATTCCGTTCATATTTATTGGGCTCTAAAGTAGTTGTTTTTTCTGACCATGCAGCTCTGAGGTACCTCTTGAAGAAACCAGATGCAAAGCCACGACTTATCCGTTGGATGCTCCTTCTTCAAGAGTTTGACATCGAGATAAAGGACAAAAAGGGGTCAGAAAACTTGGTGGCGGACCACATGAGTAGGCTTACTCACACATTAGAGGATGACACCTTGGATCAGGTACCACTTCAGGACACTTTCCCCGATGAGCATCTCTATACCATCTCAGGTACGCATCCTTGGTATGCTGATTTAGTTAACTACCTTGCTGCCTCTGAAATCCCTGCACGTTTAAAGAAACATCAAGTCCAAAAATTAAAGAGTGAGTCAAGATTTTATGTTTGGGATGATCCATACTTATGGCGCATGTGTAGTGACCAAGTTATTAGGAGGTGTGTTCCTGATCATGAGTTTGAGTCTGTTTTGAAATTCTCTCATACACTTGCATGTGGTGGACACTTTGGACCCCAACAGACAACTAGGAAAGTTTTAGACTCTGGATTATATTGTCCTAGCTTATTCCATGATTCCCAAGTGTTTTGTAAGTCATGCTCTCATTTCCAACACACTGGAAATATTTCAAGGAGACACGAGATTCCCCAACAACCCATTTTATTCTGTGAGATTTTTGATGTTTGGGGAATTGATTATATGGGCCCTTTTCCAAGTTCCTTTTGGTTTTTTGTACATTTTGGTTTCTGTTGATTATGTGAGTAAATGGGTGGAGGCTAAGGCCACTAGGACTGATGATTCTCATGTTGTTGTGGACTTTGTCAAAGCACAGATTTTTTGCAGGTTTGGAGTACCAAAGGCCATCATCAGTGACCAAGGGACACACTTTTTCAATAGGAATTTCGCTTCCCTCCTTCGAAATTATGGGGTGATACACAAAACATCAACACCATACCACCCCCAAACAAATGGCCAGGCTAAGGTTTCAAATAGTGAGTTGAAACAAATTTTGGAGAAAACTGTGCAGCCAAATAGTAAGGATTGGAGCAAGCGCTTGGATGATGCATTGTGGGCTTATAGGACAACAAACAAGACACCCATTGGTATGCCCCCATTTTGGATTGTTTTTGGGAAAGCGTGTCATCTCCCCATGGAAGTTGAGCATCGGGATTATTGGGCTATAAATAAATGAAACATGGATTTGGCCCAAGATGGAATTCAAAGGAAGCTACAAATTCAAGAGCTTGAGGAGATTTGACTGTCATCATATGAGAACTCAAGGCTCTACAAGAAAGATCAAAAGCATCTCATGACAAAATGATCCAACAAAGGGAGTTTCATGTTAGAGAGAAAGTCCTTCTCTATAGTTCACGACTCAAGCTGATGCCTGATAAGTTGCGTTCCAGATGGTTAGGTCCTTATATTGTGTCTAATGTTTTTCCTTATGGTGCAGTGGAGATCACAAAAGAGGACACTGGAAGGAGCTTTACATTCAATGGGCAACATTTGAAGAGATACATCGAGGGACATCCTACTGATGCAATGGATTTTATCACACTGCATGACCCCATCATCACTTGAGCACATCAGGCTGTTCCTAACCCTTTCACTTTTATATTATTTGTCCTATTTAAAAATTTTGCATTTCATGTGCATATATCATCTCATGGGTTCACATTGAGGACAATGCAATATTTTAAGTGTGGGGGAGGGAACCTTTTAGTTTAGTAATTTAAATTGTTTTCCTATTTAAAAAAAACCAATTTTTTTGTGTGTTTTTCAAATTTTGTGTATTTATTTTTCAATTTTCTTTGTGTTTTTGAAATTTTTGAGCTGAAATGATTCTCATCACAATTTTGAAATGCATATCAATGAGTGAAACAATTTACCCCTTGAAACTAAGCTTAAATGAATGCTGAAATGACTTTGTTTCAAGTTCAAATATTTAGTAATTTCATGAAAAGTACACTGAATTTTGAATCCCATGCCACATCTCACTGTCTTTATATTTGAAATCACTTTCCTATGAGGCTTCTAAACCATTATTTTCATATTCTTTACATTCACCTCACTTCTTGAGAGAACCAAACCATACTTGATTTAACCAGAATTTGATATATTCCTGTCAAAACTTGAGGGTTTGAGGTAATTATGTTTAAATGATTGAGGCATTTGTTTGGTATTAAAGCCCCTATTTCAAAGAATCCTTTTTCATAATGGCCTAACTTTAATATTTAATCCTTGTAGACCTTATAATCCATGCATATCCTGTTATTTTAGCCACATTACAAGCCCATTTTCCCTATCCAACCAACTCTTGAAGTGAAATTGCATAATATAGTTGAGCTTAAGTGTGGGGGAATCTATCTTGTGTTGTGCCACCACATTCTGTGATGCTTTGGGTGGAAAATTAAATTCTTAAGAGATGTGTTTTCTACTGAAGAAAGTAATTATATTGAAAGCTGTGCCTTTTCTGGAGCTTCTAATTGAGGTGGAAAGTTGTGCCCATCTGGAGCTTTCAAGAAAATCATGTTTGAGAAGATTGACATTTTTGATGCTGAAATGATGAATGGTGTAAAATTTTCATGACTTCTCATGATGATGGAGCTGAATTGATACTATGGGGATTGAGGAGAAGACCATATTTAAGTGAAAATTATATTAATGCAATTTTGCTTCAAAAAGAGTCAAGCCCTCCTTATTCAGCCTCAGAATTTTTCACATCTAAATCCTACCAACCGAAAGCCACAGAACAACCCTAAAAAGTTCTCATGATAAACATATGTCCTTGACTCACATCGGGTAGCGATGTAGGAATCTATCAAGCCTATGGTGACCCTTGTATGAGTTTGGGTGAGAAAGACATTGCAAAAAAATTGATATTTGAGTGATGAGAGAAAATTCAAGTGAGGTAAGTGTTTTGTGCATGGGTGGATAAATGAAGTGGAAATGTATTGAATGATATAAATGGAGAACTTGAAATAAGTTTTTTTATGAGGCATGATATCTTTTGATTCTTGTTGTGAAATTGATTGATCTTAAGGATATGTGTTTTAAAATTGGTTTTGATTTGATATTGATGTTTACTTGATATGAGGTTTTGCCCAGGAGTGGAAAAGGGTAAGTGTGGGGGAGTTGGTAAAACACTATTTTATTGAATATTTTATTGATAATAAATGATATAATTTCCTCACATCGTGTTAAATATGTTTAGTTATAAAATATTTGGGATTTGATCATTCATTTGAAAATTTGGTGAAAATTCCAGTTTTACCCTTTATAGTGCACTGTAGTATTTCGATGATAAATATTTTTATATTTTTTATTTGAATTTTAAATTTTGTAAAAGTGTTTATAACTTAATTATCTACAACTTTTATTCCGGACACTAGAGCTAAAGAGTGCATTTGGTTGTTGAAAATGGGCCATGAAGTCAAAGTTGGACTGGACTCTCCAGAATAGAGAAGCTTCTGTATTTCGGCCATAATTCCTTTATCTGAGCCTGGATTGAGCCCAAATTTGTAGAGGAGATAGAGGAACCATATCCGCACATTTTATCCTTCTGGAAGACCGGCCAATTCACGCGTATTTGTGGTCAAATGGGCGGTTCAAGTTGGCATAAAATATTTGGCCGAGATTCCCCATTCACACTTGAATCCAATTTGAACCTAGCCTCCCCACCAATCTATAAATTGGTGTTTTTATTATTTGGTGGGGTTGGGACGTGCATTGTAAAGTTTAGGGCATAGGAGAAGTGGATCCACTCCAATTCTCCAACCATTTAAATAAGGGTAGCTCTTGAAGCAAGGATCCCTTCGATGAAGCCTTCTTCTTCTCCTTCATGTTGTAATGATTTTGTTTATGTAATAAACTTTGTTGTTCTTCTTTTATTTCTTCTCTTTTATTATGTTTTGTTTAAATTTCTTCTCTTAATCTTCCTATTTGGGCTGGAATTCTTGATTAGAAGCATTATTGGGTTATACCCATTATAAACCTTTGCACATGCAAAACGCTTCTACGATGATTATGCCACCCATAGAAGAGTAGTTCTTTTTAGTAATCGATCGACCTCTATCCTTATTCATTCATTTATTTTGAATCAGTGAGCTACTTTAATTCAAATATTATGATATATTAATTGAGTTTTTAATTTAAATGAAACTAATCAAGCAATTGAATAGTTAACACAAAACACGCGAGGTCGGGAATTGTGTGAACTGTGAGAGCGCAAACTTAACCGGTAATTCAAAACCACACGGGATCAATTTGTAGCATTCAAATATAATCCCTAAACTCAATTAATCCTCATTTCCAGAGTGTTTATGTGCCTTAATTTATCACTGACCATAAGATAATTTTAGAACATCAATCAAATCAGGGTGTTGCGATTGCATGTTCCGAAGTTAGCCTAAGGTTAAATTCACTTCATCTTTGTGGTAAAGTTAATTCTCGTAGGGTTTGGGATTTAACAAATTAAGGGATCATAATTAAGTTAATATCAATTTAAATGATAATTATTAATAAATGATTGAAGAGGTAGAGTTAGATCGATTACATATTTTAAATATTGTCTAAAAAAACATCTTTTTGTTGTGTCATTTTAATCAAGCTTCATTTCAAAACTAAAAACAAAAAAAAAATATACAATCTTCTTCCAGAAAATTTCTTCTAGATTCATAAACTATAACCAACCCCAATCCTTTCAAGTAGTGTTTTTATTTTATTCTCTTTTATTTTATTTTTAGAATACCTTTAATAAGTTGTTAAATTCACTTCCTCCTTTGAGAGACGACCTTGGTCAGCCACTCTGCTGCACCTAAGAACCCCAAAATCACATTAATCATTTGAGGGCACCCACGACAGCACTTTATCACACGTCTGATGGACAAAACACCCATCTTCTAGGTCTCGTTCATTCAAGAGAGTCCGTACGGTCTCAGATCTTCGACAATCTCCCAATCCTCCATCCGTCCTTCGAATCGAACACCGTCGGTTGTGTTGGAATTGCATCGGTGAGTTCTCTCTTCTGCTGGAACCTCATTTCATGGTTTCTCTTCTTTTCCAAGTTATCCTAGGTTGAAAGTTTTTGATTTTTTCTTTGATATACAACATTCTAAGGAGATTCAAGCATCTAGGTTCAAATATAGAGATCTCTTAACCCCAAGGTAGGTGATTTGTTCCTTTCTGTTTGAAGTATTTGAGTATTATGTGTAAATTCCACCAATACCCTTGAACGGGGTATTGTGTGTTTACTATTTTACCCATGTTGTTTTCCTACCATGCTTGTATGCTTATGTATAGGATATTTGGATATGAATAGGGTTTATTTCTATGATTTGGATGAGTTTTTCCCTTACATGTTATGTTTATGACTGTTTTGTCCTGTTTAGCCTTTGGCTACCTTGCCTGTTTTCCATGCCTGTTGTTTTTGGATGGAGAATTTGTATTCTGACATGCTTGTTATAGTGTTGACTGTTTAGCCAAGTAGTTTTGTAGGTTTAATTTGGCTATATTACACTAGTATTCTCTTTGACATACATAGGTCTGTGAGAACCTGGTGTAGTGGACTATAAGAGGAATTGACCGGGTGAGATTCCTCAGAGAGTCTTTGAGCAATTTTGGATATAAGGGGTATTGACCTAGTGAGAATCCTCAGAGTGCTGAGTACCACTTAGGGATATAAGGGGAATTTATTGAGTGAGCTTCCTTAGAGAGTCCTTGATTGCTTTAGACTATAAGGGGATTGACCGAGTGAGCTTCCTCAGAGAGTCTTTGATTTTATTCCTAAACTGTTAGACTATAAAGGGAATTGACGGTGAGTGCTTCCTCAGAGAGTCTATGAATGACCTGGGCTATAAGGAGAATTGACTTAGTGAGCTTCCTCAGAGAGTCCTTGACCTTGGGGATATAAGAGGAATTGACTGCGTGAGCTTCCTCATAGAGTTCTTGACTACCTTATACTATAAAGGGAATTGACTGTGAGTGCTTCCTAAGAGAGTCTTTGTATACTGAACCATAGAGGATAGGTTGTGTGCACTTCCTAGAGGGTTACTGGGCTTGATTGATTATTTGACTTGTAGAACTGTTTACTACTGCACACCTTATTATTTACTGTTTTTTGTACTTTTTCCCGCCATATATTCAATGACTCTTAGGCACATATCTTCGAGTGGTTGCCTACTAGGATTTAGTCTCACACCTTGTTTGGTTCATGCTTTTGGGCCCAAACAGATTATATTTTTGAAGGTATAGATAAGGGAAAACACCCTTATAATTTAGGTACTTGACTTGCTGTGGTGCTGGAGAGCATGAGACCAAGTATATCCTTGAGATTTTGAGGAGTTGTTTATCATTTATTTTGTACTTTGGTTTAGAACTATTTTTATTCCAACATTGTGACTTGTTTGGATACTTTCCTAGAAATATGTATCATGCATCATTTATATATGTGTTCCATTTGTTTTATTATTCCAGTCTTCCACTGTTTACTGTTGTTGGATATTTATTGCTTCCACTATTGTATGTATTTGTTTACTTCTACTGTATACTCTACCAATGAGAGAATAGTTTCTCCACTATCACACCCAAGGCCCTCGCTGCTAGTCAGTCGCCTCTGGAGTTCGGGGAAATGCGCTTGAAGCCATGTGACCAACCGAGTACGGGGTGCCTCTGGGTGGATTATGGAACCAGGATGTTACAAAGTGGTATCAGAGGTTTTCTTTTCTCTTGACTTACTATTTGGAGCCTTAGCTCGGGATAGGATGGAATAGGTACTTGGTAATAAGCTTTTCCCGGGAGTAGCAAACCTGTGTACAGGGAAAAGCCAATATACCTTGTTATTTGCAATTTTTCAGGTTTTTCAATTATTACAGTTGATCTGATTTCATCTTGAGTGATTCACATGATTTGTGTTGTTGTTGATATTATTGAGGTTCTATTTATATTGAAACCTGACGATATGAGGGTATTCTATCGCATGCATCATATAGGCACTTTCTAGAAATAACATGTCATGCATTTTTTCTATGCCATCTAGGATACCTTAGTGATTTCATGTTGTTGTGATAGATGATGTGTAAAATATGCATGATGTTGTGATAGTTTACTTGATAGAAATACATGTTGTTTGATAGGGTATTATTTGTGTAGATGTTTTCTCGAATGAATGCCAAACATTGGTTCTTGAGGTGTTATGGGCCCTCATGGACCATAATTTGGTGGATCATTACCTTTTTTTCTATGTTATAATGTGTATAAGATTCCAAACTTTGATTCGCGGGGAGTATGGGCCCTCACGGATCGGAATTTGGAACTTTCAATGCTTGTTTCAGTGTTTTCTGGGTTCCGGAGTAGTTTCTGAGGCTTACTATCTGGAAAAACCCAGAATACACGCCATTTAATGTTAAGTACATGCTATGTGTTCTTTTGTTCGGAAGAAACTATTTTTCTTAAGTACACGCTATGTACTTAATGTACATATCTTGTAGTATCTAACCATGTCATAGGCCGTGTGGCTAGAGACACGGGATGTGGAAAACCTCGAGTGAACACGCCATGTATTTTCCATACACACTTTGTAGTGTCGACCCCGTGACCGCCTATGTCACTAACAACAAAGGTTGGCCGAGTCTTGTATAATACACGTCGTGTTCCATCTAAACATGTCGGGTAGTCTAACCTAGGTACCCAGCCGTGTCGCGAACAACACGGGTCGGTGTTATCCCTTATCATACATGTTGTGTCTGTCTGGAACACACTGTGTCTATTTGGTACACGCCATGTAGTGTAATCCATGTGTCAGACCATGTCACTAATAACACTGGACAAGTGAAGCTTGTCTAGTACACGCCATGTAGGAATTGTACACGCTGTGTAGTCTTGCCTTAGGAGAGCCGCATAGATTAACCATGTAGAAGGACTCGGGAAGGTAAAGAGGATTCAAGTACACATTGTGTGTCAGGAAAACACACCATGTGTCTGGGGTGTTACACGACCAATTTTGGCAGGAGTACACGCCCATGTAAATGACTCCAAGGAACACGTCGTGTAGGAAATGTACACGTTTTGTAGTCATGTTCTGTAAAACTTGAGTGGTTTCTTTATTTTGTTCCCTTATTTCACTCCTTGTTTCTATTAATTGATAATCTTGATCCAAGGTGTGTGCTTGACCTTGCAGATTCATGCCACCGAGACGTCCTATGGTTGTGTGCCAGTTTCCAGATGGTGATCAGACACCGGACATGGCCGAACATGGAATACCTGTAGATCCTCCCGTTGTTCCAGCCTTGGCACCAGCCATTGTACCTGACGTAGGTGCTGATGCACAGTTCATTGAGGGATTTTTAAGGATGATTCAGACCTTTTAGGGAGTGCCTCCTCCTACCCCGTTGATGGATAATTTGATGAGGGTCTTCTAGTAGCAGCATCCTCCCACATTCTTAGGGGATAGAGGACCCCAGGCTACAGAGTCCTGGCTAGAGACAACACTGATGATTTTTGAGAATCTGGAGATACCTTTAGAGAAGAGGGTGAATCTCGCTACCTACATGCTCCGAGACTCCTCCAAGAGGTGTTGGGATGTGATCTCACAGGCGGGACGCCCGCAGAATATGGCTTGGGATGAGTTTCAGTGCATCTTCTATAATTAATTCTATCCGGAGACCTTGAGGGATGATCGATCCCAGGATTTTATGAGTCTGGAGTAGGGTACTCTTACTGTTATGGAGTATTTTTCTCACTTCATAGAGCAGCAACATTTCACACCTATCCCAGGAGGTGATGAGTTGTTCCTTGCATAGAAGTTTGAGGATGGTCTCAGGCATGACATCCGGTCACAGGTGAACATCTTCAGGTTGACTTTGATATCTTCTATCATCAACTAGGCACTAATCACAGAGCACCATCTGAGGGATTCTAGAGCTGTGATCTCAGGAAGTTCGGCATCCAGATTTAGTGCTCTTCCAGCTAATAGCAGGAAGCACCGTAGGGAGGATACACGAGGAGATCAGATCAGGTGGGATGCATCTTCCGGTATCCATGTGGTGTGTTACTAGCGTGGAATAAGCAGGCATACGAGGCCACGTTTACTGAGAGACCCAGTGGAGTGTCAATCTTGTAGAAATATGGGTCACCTTCAGCATTTTTGTCAGTTCTTCTCACCAGCAGCTGGTGACAGGGGTTCTTGTATGACTCCATGTTCAAGAGTAGCACCAACAGTTTCTCAGCGGTCTGGGAACTGGAGTTCTTTTGGTCGTTCAGGTCAAGGTAGAAGTCGGGGTCGCGGTAGCCAGTCGCATGGTTTTCAGCGACATCAGGGTGGATCAGCTCAGAGTGGTCAGGCAAGGTCACATGGCCATGACACATGCTAGACTTTTGCAGTAGAGCAGACCTAGCAGGAATAGGATCCCAAACCTTCTACAGTTCGAGGTACGATCTTAGTAGCATCAGTTTTAGCTTCTGATATTTTCGATACAGGGGCTTCCCATAGCTTTATATCCATTGCTGTTGTGGAGAGCCTTGGTCTCTGCATCTTTTCTTCTGCTGATATCTTGATGCTAGATACTCCGTTTGATACTAAAACGGCTAGTGTACGTCAGTGTAGAGAGTGACTTCAACAGGTTGGTGGGTGTCACTTTTTAGGGGACCTCTATGTCCTAGAGATCACAGGTTATGATGTCATTCTTGAAATGGACTGGTTATTTCCATTCCAGGCAGTCTTCTACTGTTATCGTCACAGGGTGAGTTTCATATCACCCGAGGGTGGATCTTTTCTTTATAGAGGAGAATGGGACGTACATGTGAGAAGAGTGGGTCTAGAACATCATGGGTTGGGAGGAGTTACAACCCATATTGCTAGTATATATATAGATGACCAGGGTACTTCACAGTTAGGCTTTCCTCTAGTGGTGGATCGTTTCAAAGATGTCTTTCTAGATGAATTTTCAAGTTTTCCTCTGGAGCATGAGGTTGAATTTTCGATTGAGCTTGTTCCAGGAGCAGCACCAGTGTCCATTTATCCTTATAGGATGGATACACCTGAGTTTCAGGAACTCAAAAAGTAGTTGGAGGAGTTGCAGGCAAAGACTTTCATCTGACCTAGTACTTCTCCTTGGGGTTCGCTTGTCCTGTTTTCAAAGAAGGCAGACAGTACCCTCAGGATTTGTGTGGACTATCGAAAGTTGAACCAATTGATGGTTAAGAATCGGTATCCCTTTCCCAGTATTGATGATCTCTTTGATCAGCTTCGAGGAGCCCAGGTGTTCTTGAAGATTGACTTGAGGTATGGTTATCATCAGTTGCATGTTAGACCATCTGATATACCTCTTATATCCTTCCATAGTAGACATGGTCTATACGAGTATATGGTTATGTCGTTCGGTCTCACGAACGCGCCTGAGGTTTTCATGGCACTGAGGAACCAAGTGTTAGATCAATACTTGGATTCCTCTATGGTGGTCTTCATGGAAGATATCTCGGTGTACTCTCACACTCGACACGACCATGCTACCCATCTTGAGATCGTTCTGAGTACATTGAGGGAGCATTAGTTATATTCTAATCTCTCAAAGTTCCACTTTTGGATGAATCATATTCACTTCCTAGGTCATGTTATCTCAGAGGAAAGAGTATCAGTAGACCTAGAGAAAGCGAGAGCTGTAGTTTCCAGGGAGAAGCCGAATAGCGTCTTTGAGGTGTAGAGTTTTCTAGGGCTGGCTGGATACTATAGACATTTCATACAGGAATTTTCACGCTTAGCAGCACCACTAATAGGTCTAACTAAGAAGGGTGTGAAGTTCTTATGGCTACTGCACAGTCTCGACAGAAGTCTTATGTTGATCAGCGGAGACGACCTCTAGAGTTTGAGGCCGGGGATCAGGTTTTCTTGCGTGTCACACCGATGTTGGAATATAATAGGATTAGAAGATAGAGGAAGCTTTCACCAAGGTACTTCAGGACGTTTGAGGTGTTGGAGAGAGTTGGGCCGGTTGCCTATCTATTGTAGTTACCTCAGAGGTACTGATCTATGTATGATGTCTTCCACGTTTCTCAACTTCAAAATTACTTCTCAGACATGTCTCATGTCTTTAAACCCAATGAGGTTGAGCTTGAAGTGGATGCATCATTTGAATAGAATCCTATTCGGATTGTGGATTGTAGTACAAAGGTTCTCTGTGGCTGGTATGTTCCTCTTGTACGAGTGTTATGGTAGCATGGGTGGGTGTAGGATGAGACTTGGGAGAGGGAGGCCGATGTACGGGCATAGTGGTCGGAACTGTTCGAGGTTTATTCTTCTTCACCATGCTAGGGAAATTCAGGGATGAATTTCTTTAAGGGGGAAATTTGTAAGAACCCAAACCTTATTTTCAGGTATATTTTCCTTTTTTGGTCATTTTTAAGAAAAAGAAGAAATTCTGAAAATTTTCTAAGTACACGCCGTGTACTTTATGAGTACACACCATGTACTTCCTTGCCGCAGTAGGGCGTGTGATGGCCGTGTAGTAGCCACACACACAGATGTGTGGGAGTGACTTAGAGGATTCCTAATGCGGAGTACGGAAACAGAAATTACACACCGTGTATTTTTTTTTCATTAAACACACCGAGGTCACATCTGACTGACAGAACACCCATATTCTAGGTCTCATCTATCCGAGAGAGTCCTTACGCCCGTTGATCTTCAACGATACCCTGAGCCTCCGTCCGTCCTCCGAATTGAACACCATCAGTTACATTAGAATCACATCAGTGAGTTCTCTCTTCTACTGGAACCTCGTTTCATTATTTCTCTTCTTTTCCAAGTTATCATGGGTTGAAATTTTTTGATGTTTTCTTAGATATATAGAGTTCTAAGGAGATTTGAGCATTGTGGTTCAATTATAGCGATATCTTAACCCCGAGGTAGGTGGTTTGTGCCTTTCCGTTCGAATTATTTGAGTATTATGTGCAAATTACCTGAATACCCTTGAACGGGGTATTTCGTGTTTACTGTTTTACCCCTATTGTTCACCTGCCATGCTTGTATTCCTATGTAGAGGATATTTGGATATGAATAGGGTTGATTTCTATGCTTTGTATGAGTTTTTCCCATGCATGTTCTATTTACAACCGTTTGGTCCTGTTTTGCCTTTGGCTATCTTGCATGTTTTCCATGCCTGTTGCTGTAGGATGGTGAGTTTATATTCTAACATTCTTGTTATGTTGTAGACTGTTTAGCTAATTAGTTATGTAGGTTTACTTTGGCTATATTACACTTCTATGCTCATTGACCTACACAGGGCTGTGAGAACCTAGTGTAGTAGACTATAAGGGGAATTGACTAGGCGAGCTTCCCCAGAGAGTCTTTGAGAACTTTTGGCTATAAGGGGGATTGACCGAGTGATCATCCTCAGAGATCTGATAACCACTTGGGGATATAAGGTGAATTGACTGAATGAGCTTCCTTATAGAGTCCTTGATTGCTTTAGACTATAAGGGGATTGGCTGAGTGAGCTTCCTCAGAGAGTCTTTGATTTTATTCCTGAACTGTTAGACTATAAGGGGAATTGATGGTGAGTGCTTCCTCAGAGAGTCTATGAACAACCTAGGCTATAATGGGAATTGATTGAGTGGGCTTCCTCAGAGAGTCCTTGACCTTGGGGCTATAAGAGGAATTGACTGCTTGAGCTTCCTCAGAGAGTTCCTGATTACCTTAGAATATAAAGGGAATTGACTGTGAATTCTTCCTCAGAGAGTCTTCATATATTGAACTAGAGAGGATAGGATGTGTGCACTTCCTAGAGGGTTACTGTTCTTGATTGACTATTTGACTTGTGGAACTTTTTACTGCTGAGCACCTTCCTGTTTACTATTTTTCTATACTTTTACCTGCCATATATTCCCTGACTGTTAGGCATGGATATTCCGGTGGTTTCCCACTGGGATTTAGTCTCACACCCTATTTGGGTCATGCTTTTGGTCCCAAACAGATTATATTGTTGCAGGTATTAATAAGGGCAAACACCCTTCTACTTTAGATACTTGACTTGTTGTGGAGCTGGAGAGCATAGGACCAAGAATATACTTGTGATGCTAAGGAGCTTTTTATCTTTTATTTTTCACTTTGGTTTAGTACTATTTGTATTCCATCATTGTGACTTGTTTGGATAATTTCCTAGACATACGTATCATGCATCATTTTTATATGTTCTCCAATTGTTTTATTATTCCAGTCTTCCACTGTTTACTACTGTTGGATATTTACTACTTCTGCTATTGTATGTATTTTTTTACTTCTACTGTGTACTCTGTCAATAAGGGAATAGTTTCCCCACTATCACACCCAAGGCCCACACTGCTAGTCAATAGCCTCTGGTGTTCGGGAAAATGCGCTTGAGGCTGTGTGACTAACCAGGTACGGGGCGCCTCTGGGTGGCTTCCAGAACCGGGACATTACATAGATGAACATGAAATATCTATCCCTTATTTTTCTAGGTATGTAAGAACCCTAAAGAATTATCCATTAGATGATGTAGTTGGAGACTTAGATAATGGAGCAAAGACCAGAGATTCTCTAAGAAACCAGGTTGAACATTGAGCTTTCTTGTCATTGCATGAACCTAAAAATATCAATGATGCAATCAATCATGAATTTTGGGTAATGTCTTTGCAAGAAGAGTTGAATCAGTTTTAAAGAAATAATGTTTGGAAACTTGTTGATATACCTAAATAAATATTAACTATAGGCACTAAATTGGTGTTTATAAATAAAGTAGATAAAGCTGGCATAATTGTGAGAAATAAGGCCAGACTGGTTTCACAAGGATATAATCAATAAGAAGGAATTGATGATGAATAAACTTTTTCACTGGTTTCTATACTTTAAGCCATTAGAATTATGTTATCATATGTAGCACACTCAATTTTAAAATATATCAAATGTATGTTAAAAGTTCATTCCTAAATGGTTATATAGTTGAGGATGTTTTTGTTGAACAACCACCCATTTTTACAAACCATCATTTTCCAAATCACGTTTTAAAATTAACAAATGCTTTGTATGGTTTAAAATAGGCTCCAAGATCTTGGTATGATATGATCAACACTTTTATTATTTCAAAAGATTTTACAAAAGAAATAGATGATCCAAATCTTTTTATAAAAATAATTTCTAAAAATCTTTTAGTTGTTCAAATCTATGTTGATGACATTATTTTTGGATCTTATAAAAATTATTTATGTATTGATTTTTTAAAAATGATGCAAAGTGAATTTGAAATGAGTATAATGGGTAAACTCAAATTATTTATTGGATTTCAAAATTTTCAAAATAAAGATGGTATTATTTTAAATAAAATTAAGTAAACTAAATATATTTTGAAAAGATTTGTCTTTGATTGTATAAAAAGTAGTGATACTCTAATGAGTACCACTTCTAAATTGGATCTTGATGAAAATGGAAAATCTATTGATCAAACTAGTTACAGAGGTATGATTGGAAGTCTAATCTACTTGACTGCTAGACGATCTGAAATTTTGTTTAGTGTGCGGATGCGTGAATGTTTTCAAGAAAACCCTAAAGTATCTCATTTATGTTTTGTTAAATGAATTTTCAAATTCTTCAAGTGTACTACCAACTTAGGATTTTTTTATCATAGTGGACATCCTTTTAACTTAGTTAGTTATTCTATTTCTGATTTTGGTGGTTTTAAGTTAGATAAAAAAATAACCTTTGGAACATGTCACCTTTTGGGTAAGTATATAGTATCATGGTGCAGTAAAAACCAAAATTCTGTTTCATTATCTACTATTGAAGATAAATACATAGATGTTGGTAGCTATTGTTCTCAGATTTTTTGGATGAAACAAACATTACTGGATTATGGATATTAGTTTTGACATGTCCCTATAAACTGTGACAATACATGTGCTATTAAAATTTCTAAGAATCTAGTTTCTCATTCTAGAAAAAAACATATTGATGTAAGACATCACTTTTTGAGAGATCATTATAAAAAAGGTGATATAACTCTTGAATTCATTGGCACATAACATCATCTTGCTGATATTTTTACTAACCCTTTAAATTATGAGAGGATGAGTTACATCAGATATGAGTTAGGGATGATCAATTTTTGAGGACTCACCGATGATGTATCACTGACGTGACTTACCGACATGACTCATCAATGATGTCTCACCAAGGTGACTCACCAATGATGTCTCACTGATGTGACTCATTGATGATGTCTCACTGACGTGACTCACTGATGATGTCTCACCAATATGACTCATCGATGATGTCTCACCGACATGACTCCCGGATGATGTCTCACTGATAGGACTCACTAATGGGGACTTACTGATATCTCTCACGAATGCGTATCAACGACCTATATTTAATTATTTCTCTATCTGGAATTTGAAACATTGCTATTTTATGTGTTTTTTTTTATTTTAACCCACTTTTATTATTTTATGTTTTCAAATCCCTAAGTGATAAAATTAAGGGATGATCTAATACTTTTTACCCACTTATTCTTACTCTTAGACTCTTACTCTCGAACCTTTCTCACATGAGATTCTACCTTTCTCTCTCTAACTGATCTCTTTAAAAATCTCTCAATGGATCATCTCAATCATGTTTCTGAGAGATCTGAGGATGAGTCATATCTTTTCAAGAAGCAAAGAGGTAAATCTAGTTGACCTAAGCCTAATCATAAACCTCTTCATCCAGAACACGTAAACCATATCATAACTCATGATAAGGAAGTTCATTCAGAATGGTTTTTGTATATTAAGTCCTTTTTATTGAATATGTTACAAACCTAAGGGTGGTTGGAGTGGTTCTACAATAACGAGGGGCCATATTATCAGAGGTTGGTATATGAGTTTTACCAGTATATTGAGTTTTTTCTGTAAGGATCTGAGGTGTTTTTGATAAAGTTGATAGTGGATGGAAAGAGAGTGTCTTTACTATCCAATCATTGGGTATAATGCTTGAATGTACCCCATGAGGGTGTTTGTGATGACCATCAGGGAAGTGCTCCTCAAACAAGTGACCTCTTCTATTATGAGGCAACTTTGGATGAGTTAAGAGGTAATGGAGATCATAAGAGGCCTATTTCTATAGATATATATGGTAAGTGTAGGCTTTTGTTTAAATTAATCCATCACTAATTAGGTCCAAAAAAGGGGACTTTTCTTCTCTTAAGTTTCAAGATATTTACTTTTTTGTATCTATTGAAGAAAGGCTATAAGGTAAATCTATATAGATACTTAATGGTTCATATTTGTGATATGATCAAGACCTATTGCAAGAAAACAAATCTCTGTTTTATCCTAGAATTATATCTTCTATGTTTTAGGATAAGGGATTTGTAAATGAAGGTGAATACATAGTATCTTCTTGTGATGGTTTCTATCTGAACATAGTTATTTGTAATAGGATGAAAATTTAATTGAAATACCTGAAAGAAGATGTGGGTTGAGGATAATGACTATATGTATGAATATTTAAATCCGGTTGAGCATCCCTCAAGGATGAGGAACTTGGTTGATACTGGTATAGTAACAGATAAATCTTGTGAGTATTCTGATGAGGATTTGGGTGAGGAAGGTCAAGGAAACAAGCCTACTATAGATGATAGTAGTGATCCTGACATTGCTGATAGTTCAGCAATGATGTATTATGGTCCTGAAAGTGCTCCTAGACCTCTACCTTCTGAGGAACCACTTCTACCTGAGAAGGATAGTGATGATAAATAAGATTAAAAAAATGATGAGTATGAGAACATATCTGGTAGTAAATAAGAATCTACTGAAGAAGAAGGAAGTGGAAGTGAGGATGATAATGGAGCTAAGGATAAAGATGGAGTTGAGGAAGATGTTGAGGGATCTGATGGAAGTGAAAGAGAAGATATAGAAAGTGATCGATTTGATAGTGAATTAGATCATTCTAGTGATGATCTAAGTCTTGAGTTAGAACATATTGATCTTACATTATAGCCTTCTGAACATGATAATATTACTGGTCCAACCTTAAAGGAACAAGAACCTATTGTGGAATCCATTGGGGCGACTGGACAGTTTATGATTGAGGAAATGGATCCAAAGGCTCATGTTGAACCATATGTGGTTGAAGAGAGAGCTCCTACTATCCATGTTTAGGAGGAATTTTAGGATGAAAGTGATGTATCTGTGACTTCAGTGAGGAAGTTTGTTTATTTAAGAAAGTGGCTATTAGATGAGGGGGAGAGACATGCTAAAAGAGAATAGGTTGATGTTATTTCCCCCTTGGATGATATTGTGGTACCTATTTGGATGAGGGACCCATGGTATGTGACTCTTGGATTGGATTATTTTGATATAGAGGAGAGGAATGATAATACTCCTGTGGTTGGTTCAGAACCTATTGAATATATCACCAAATCTAATTTTAATGCCTTTAGGGAAGATCTGTTGGCTGCTATTTGACTAGCCTTTTCACATCCACCTGCTCCAATTTCTAGGAATTAGGAAAAGTGATTCTGATTTGATCAGTGAGAGAGTTTTATCCCAGGATGAGCCAAAATTCACCACTCTTGTAGAAGTTGTTGTTTTAGATAACAAAAAGATTTGGAATGAGTTAACTAATACAGTTTCTCCCATTAACGTCCAAACAATTGAATATAGAACTTGTTTAGAAAAAGTTCTGAAAGGTCTTGGGGAGGCCACTTATGAATATTACAAGGAAAATACTCCTTCTCATACTCCAACTCTTGATCTAACTCAGTTGAGATCTGATATTATAGATATAGTTCAAGGTGCCTCCAGCTCAGATACTCCTGTTTCTCACTCTCCAGATATTAATATGGCTAGAAACATGATTAGAGAGAAACTTCAGACTATTATGGGTAGCACTAACTAGGAGAGTATCTCAAAAATCAAGAATAATTTTGATCATATTTATGATATGGTTAAATTTTATTCCACTGGCACTACAATGGATCAAGAATAAATAACCTAGAAAGTAGATTTCTATTTCAATAGAATTTACACCAAAAACCAATTGACCAGTCACTTCAAATATTTAGGGGAGAATTTGAGGCTACCTATAGTGACTCAGGCATTCAAATAGAAAGTTAGGCAGTTGAAAGATTTTACTCCTACCCTTGAGAAGTTTATAGAAAATAATTATGATTTTGATAAGGTAATGGAATATGATGGGGAATTCATTAAGGACTTCATCGATTTTCTCAAACATTACCTGCACCATCACAACACAACTATTTTTTCTCCTCCTGTTGTTCATATTAGAACAATCCTTACTACTTCTACCTTATCTTCTTCTACCTTTTTCTCACCTTTGATCATGACCGTTGCTCAAGCTCTCAGCCAAATTAGACCTTTCATCCAACATGAACTCATAGGTCTTTATTCCTCCTCTAGACCTAGCCTTTCTCCTTCTGTCTATACTGGAGTTCCTCTTCCTTCCCATACTATTGGCTTTGTGCCTTCCACCACTCCTACTGCTGACCCTTTTGCTACCCCTCCACTACTTTTGACAAAGGAAAAGATGTGATGGACTCTACTATTCCCAATAATTAGTTGTCTCACTTTTTTGATAGGAATTTTATGTACTATTTTTTTACTTTTTATGTTCTCCCTTGTACTTCTTGATTAATGGAATAAATTTTATGATTTCAACTCATTGTTAGTTCCTTATCTTTTCTTTCTTATTCATTCACTATTTTCTTTTTTATAATACCAAAATGGGGAGAAATAATATGGAATATATATGGAATCTCTCTCTTAGGGGGTTCTTAAGATTAATCTAGAGATTAAAATGGAAAGTATAATTGGAAAATTCCATGTAATAAGTAATTTGTACTTGTATTTATTTTAAAATTTCATCTCAATAATCTATGTACTATGTCAAGAATATTTTTTCTCTGATCATCATAAATAAATTCAATTATTTTGATCTTTAATTCCATGATTTTTTATCATCAAAAAGGGGGATATTGTTGGCCTCCTCTAGTTTTAATGCTCAAAAATCATGCTTAACTATGCTAATTATAATTTATTAAGATACATTGTGTTTAATAATTTTAAACTATAATTTTAACCTATGGTGTTAGTGTTTACATTACAATACATAATTAAATATTTTTGTTAAGTATAAGTCACCGAAAAGTCTAAGCCACTGATAGGTATGATCTACTGATACTTGTCCAACTGATAGAAAAGTCACTGATACATGAGCTTCCGATGAAATAAGCTACCAATAAGTTGAGTCACCAACAGAGTGACTCAAAAATTTCGCTAAGTATGAGCTACCAATAGCCGAGCTACCAACACATCACCTACTGACAGCCAAGATACCCACTCATCACCTACCGACAACCGAGCTACTGATGCATCGCCTACCAATAGCTGAGCTATCGACACAACATATACTAACAAATTAGTTGACTGATGTAATTTTGATATACTGATAGAGATGATCTATCGATATCATGATATACCGACAGCATGAGCCAACAACAGTCTGAGCTACCGAAAGACTGAGTCACCGATGATGTGTCTCTTAAATTCAAACTTACCTTTAATAGTCATATTTATGAAATTTCATACTGCCTATTATATTAATGAGTCTGTCTGTCTTTTTTAGACAACATTTAATGATGTTAGAGACCATTACGAGGTACAAGGTAATAAAGAACATGGTGTTTGTATGTATAAAGAGAATATCTCAATCAGCAAGAGATATAGAATGAAAGAAGCGACCTGGAAGGGATATACAGAGTTGTTCGTACAGCTTATAAAAACACAAGTTCTTACTACTATGCATACATGAAGATACTACTAAGAGTAAAAAGGCCATAAATCTCTGTAGCAATGACTTAGATGAAAAGAACACTTGGAGCCTCACTAAGAAGAGAAGACATAAGAAAACAACAACTCTCTATTTTGATGTTTGTTTCTGGAAGATGACTCCAGCTTCACTTCTATCATTTTGAAGAAGTCCAAAAGTTGTATATAACATCACACAGAGCATTATAAACCCTATTCTCATTACATTACTTTGACTATGCATAATAGTTACATTTCAAGTAGTGTGTGTACACTACTACAAATAGTACTTTTATTAGTGATAGAAATCGCTTTTAACAATGTTAGAAAAGCACTGTTAATCTCAACGAAGATGGGGGGTACCCATTAACAGTGCTAAGAAAGCACTAATAAAGGGTGCACTTTATCTGCACTAAAAAAAGCACTGATAAAGGCCCCCCTTTATCCTCGATATTTTAGCACTGATAAAGGCACCCTTTATCAGTGATATTTCAAGCACTGATAAAAGACCACTTTATCAGCGCTTTAATTAGCACTGATAAATGGTCCCTTTATTAATGATCAAAATAGAACTGTTAAAGGGTGATTTTATCAGTTCTATAAGTATCTTTAATAGATGGGGCCTTTATTAGTGATCAAAATAGCACTAATAAAGGCCTAGCTGTCTGCGATGTGCTATTTATATAACACCACACCCACCAGAAGCACTTACACCTGTACAACACACACACACCACCTACACAAACCAACACAATCACAACACACACAAGAACAAAGCAGCTCACACAATAGTTTGGAAAAAAAATTCTATATTCATTTCAAACAATGTTTTATATAATTACATTTACAATTATCCAACAAACAGTTAAAAAAATTAATGTTTCATCCTTTGAAATCTGTGATCCCCTCACAAAAATGTCCGCCCATGGTATTAGTTGCCAAAAAATCATTCCAACTCAAGAAAAAGGTTCCACCTATATAATAAAATGAATATTATGTTAGTAATACTATAAAGAAATAAATTAAACATTAATATGAAAGAATACATTAATAAAATTTCAATTTTTAGTACAAAAGACATATTTTGAGCTATACAGGTCAGACTGTGCATCGTATTGAGGTGAGGTTAATTCCTACATGGAATAAATGAGTTATGGATTGTTTTTCGAAAATATAAAAACAATATTAATGGGTTTTCTTGGTTTTGAGTATGTCCCTTGTTTTTTTAATAAAATGAATATCAAATTTAAATGACATATTTGGATTTATACCGGTCACATCGTTCATCATATTCAAGTGTTGTTGATTCCTACATGTAAAAAATGACTCATGGATCTTTTTTCTAATGTATGAATACAATCTGAATGGGTTTGCTCAGTTTTTAGTCTAATAACTATGTTTTTTAACTAAACTATCATTTCAAACTAGAAACACACATTTTGAGCCATATTGGTCGCATCGTGCATCGTTTTGAGGTGATACTTCTTCATACACATCATAAATAACCTACAAATCACTCTCCTAAATTATGAAGACAATAAGAGGCTATTTTTTTGGTTTTTAGTGAGTAAAATATTTTGAGCTAAAATGTCAATTTTAAACTAATAATAGAAACTTTTAGTCATACTGGTCACATCGTGCACCAGATTGAGGTGTAGTTGATTCTTACATATCAAAAATGACTCATGGGTTAAAGTATAAAAACAATCCAAATGTGTTTTCTTAGTTTTCAGTATTTCACTCGCTCTTTTTTACTTTAATTAATGTCAATTTTAAATAAAAACTCATTTGGATTTATAACAGTCACATCATTCATCAGGTTGAGGTGTGGTTAATTCCTATATGTCACAAATGACTTATGGATCATTTTTCTAAGGTATAAAAACAATCCAAATGTGTTTGTTTAGTTTTTAGTATGTCAATTGTGTTTTTTTACTGAAATGTTATTTCAAACCATAAACATGATTTTTGATTCATACTGGTCACATCCTGCATCGATTTGATGTGATAATACGTCACACATATCAGAATGGACTTAAGAATAATTTTCCTAAATTATCAAGACAATCAAAAAATGTTTTCTTGGTTTTTTGTGAGTGACATGTTTTGAGCTAAAATGTAAATTTTAAACTGATAACAGACACTTTTAGTCATACTGGTCACACCGTGCATTTGATTGAGGTGTGGTTGATTCTTACATGTCAAAAATGACTCATTTATCATTGTATTAAAGTATAAAAACAATCCTAATGTGTTTTCTTGGTTTTCATTATGTTTGTTTTTCTTTTTTACTTAAATTAATGTCAATTTTAAATAAAAAGAAACATTTGGATTTATAAGGGTCACATAGTGCATTGTATTGAGGTGGGGATGATTAATACACATCAAAAATGACTCATGTATAATTTTCCTAAATTATAAAAACAATCCAAATGAATTTGCTAAGTTTTTAGTACACAAGTTGTATTTTTTTACTAAAATTAATGTCAATTTTAAATAAAAAGTGACACTTTGAGTCATACCAATCACACAATGCGTTATATTGAGGTGTGGTTGATTTATACACATCAAAAATGAATTATAGATCATTTTACTAAAGTATCAAAACAATATGAATGTGTTTTCTCATTTTTTAGTATGTTAGTTGTGTTTTTTTACTAAAATATCATTTCAAACTAGAAACACATGTTTTGAGACATACCGGTCGCATTGTGCATTGGTTTGACATGAGACTGCTTCAAACATGTAAAAAATAACTTATGAGTCATTTTAATAAATTATGAATTCAATCAGAGTGAGTTTTCTTGGTTTTCAGTGAGTGACATGTTTTGAGCTAAAATGTCAATTTTAAACTGATAACAGACACTTTTAGTCATATTGGTAACACTGTTCATCAGATTGAGGTGTGGTTGATTCCTACACATCACAAATGACTGATTGATCATTTTACTAAAGTATCAAAACAATACAAATGAATTTTCTTGGTTTTCAGTATGTCGCTTTTTCTTTTTCCTAAATTTATTATTAATTTATTATAAAAATACACACGTAAAATCATAATGGTCAAACCTTGTATCATATTTAGGTGCTATTGATTCCTACACATTACAAATGAATTATGGATCATTTTCCTAAATTATCAAAATAATCCTACTGTGTTTGATTAATTTTTAGTATGACACTTGTTCTGTTTATTAAAAATACAAATAATTTTAAATAAAAATAGACACTTTGTGTCATACTAGTCATATATTCATGCTATTTCTGTACATTCTTCCATCATGTATGCTGCCCATTCATTTCTAATCAAATCTATATCATCTTGTGAATATGAGTCTTTTTTATAATCATGGTAGTACTGAAAAAATATAAATACACAAAGGATTAATAAATACTTTAAATGAAATAGTAATTATCTTTGAAAATACCTCTTTAGGGATATTGGTTTTTTTATGGAATATGATCTATTTCATAAATTTAAAAACATAATAACCACAATTTCTATCATTTATTTGTTTTGGACACTACAGAAACATTGAAAAAAATAATTAATTTTTTTATATGTGTTTAGATAGTGAAATGTTACTACATATACCCTAATTTATATCTATTCATAGTACTTGTGATGTTTCTTATCCTTTTCGTCTGGCCTCATTCTATGATGTAGATGATATTCATGCACCGACTTATCATAAAAAAATCCCCATTAAAAGATAATATAAATTATATAACTAGATGTTTAGTTCTAAAATGTTGGATGTAGTGTACTAAGAATTAAAAAACGCTATCATTTATGGTTATTTTTTTGGATACCCATGCATTGAATCCAAGAAATAAATCTTTAGAGTATCCAAATTGACCGCAATGAGATTCCAATGCTATCTAAAAACCCAAAAAGGAATAAGTAATGAAAGGAATTAAAATATATTTTATATGAATAAATTGTACAGTTTTACCCCTACATCATTGGTATTAAGAAGAGTCTCTCATCCATATTTTTTCTGTTAAACGATTTGAGAAGGCCTGCCACTATTTCACCCTCTTTATCAGATTCTATATCTGTTTTTTCTATAGAAGTGACGTGAGGACTAAAGAGTCCAGATTTTTGTTAATGGGGAAATAGCTTCAATTGTTTTTCATATATATGCCTGCAAAAAATATGTAATGTATTTAGTTATAATTATCATAGTATATTATCTTTTGAAAAATAAAATAATGAAAACATACCTCATGTATACATTTACAACCGAGTCACTTAGCCAATCATGCTCCATGATTTCACTTACATTGTCAACACTAATGAAATCTAGATCTTCCCCACTGTACATATTTTCATCAAAAATAATTATGTGAACCCCACCATCTTTCAACTTCTTATTCACATGATCCTTCAATGATAATAAATGGGGATATAGAACAGGCTGGTTTAAGGTGATTTCAGTAGATTTTTTTGATCAGTTGGTTGATCCTTGAGATAGTTTTGAGCTGTTCTTTATTTTCACCCCTTCCCTATGACCGTCTGTAATAACAATCGTCGGTTCGTACCTTATTTCATTAAATGTTAAAGTTTTATCTTGAAAAATAAATTTGAAATGAATACCTCCTTGTTGATATGTTTTTTAGAAGCTGTGATAATAATGTGATGAATGTTACAAGATCTTGTTCAATCTTATGAATATATTCTTCATAAATTGGAACAAGTACCTTGACACTCAGCTCATGGGCTATGTTAATCAACACTTTGACATGACCTATTTTAAGTGGTCTGTTGTGTAGAATTGAGTTCTATACATTGAACACCATATCCCTCTCTACAAGGTGATGGATTACTGTTGATATATATAAATCACAACCATTTTCACCCTATAAAATATCAGTACATGAAAGGTATCTGTGTCTATATGATTCAAAATTTATAGAAAAAATTATTAGAACATTTATTACCTTAGCTAAGATAGTTTTTTAGGGGAATGGCTCACCTCAAAGCTAGTGGGGGTGGGGCGGGATCTTCATGTGCTGGTTGTTCTTGACTTGTTTCTTCTATTTCCCCCCGCCATCATATTTTCCAAGAACTATCTTTGCAATTGCATATGTTCTTCAAGGATACATATTCCTTCTCTCATCATTTTTATTTTCTTCACTTTGATCATCCTCTTGTTTTTTTCTAAAAAAATATTCAGGGTGTCACCCCAAAACCCACACCTCTGGCGTAGCCATACTTTTTTAGATGCTTCAAGTCCACTGAAAGTATATCCGCAATTGGTTTGGGTATTGCTGATTCCTATGACTATGTCAGATAGAAAATATAAGAAAATAAGGAGTCATTTTTATGTAATATTTATTTAAAGCAAAAAAATATTTATTATGTCATACTTACAAATGTTTGCCACACTTTTTGTGTGTTTTCATTTAGTAGTATCACATATTTATTTACACGCGTCTTCTTCCGTAGTACATAGAGTGGGATGGAAGTGACATTGGATTTGGATTCATCAATTTTCATATAATCAGAGGAACATAGTTATAGTGTTGTTTTATTTCACATAAAAGCATTACAGTAGATTTAAAATATGTACCAATTTTTTTTTCAAGTGAAGCGTACCCCATTATTTCTTTATGGTAGGGGTAAGCTGGTTTTTCTACTCATTCCTTATTTTCAGTACTCAGTTGCTATTTAATAAATAAAAAACTGACAATCAAAGTGATAAATACACATATCTTAAAATAATGTATTACCAAAAACAATGTACATGAAAAAAAATGATCCGCACAACGGCTAGTAAACGCATCCCCTGCTCCTTAGGTTAGCAGGTGTGCATAAATATGAGGTGGGTTCAGGTTTATTTTCCCTTCAGCATGTTTAAGATAACATTTCGTTAAAATTATACGAAATCATCTATAAATACTTCAAGAAACCCTTACTAAATAGTCCCTATGTGAGTTATTCACTATAAATTCACTCTATAAGGGATGATAAAGAGTAAGTCAATGTTTCATTATTTTATTTTTTAGTAAATTAAAGAAATGATATCATAATGTTACCATAATATCTCCCCATATTAGTGTCTTAAGACTGGTGACAACATGGTGCCATGACTATACATCAATCGACAGACGTTGCTGAGTGAAAATTCCAATGTAACTACTAAACATGGCCTTTTGGGGTTAACATGTTGGCCCCACTTATTCCATCCAACATCGTATTTGATGAATTTCTCTTTTATTTAAGGATTTTTGCTAACATCATCAAACTATGACGCTTCTATTTTTTCTGTGCCGCCAGGGTTTAATTTCTTACCATTTCCTTGATTTTAAAATCATCAATATGTTCCTCCAGATCACTAGCATCATCATGTACAGATGGTGGTTATACCTCTGCACTCAGAGAAGTGGTAGCAATAGGTTGAGAAACATGTTGGTCCTATGCACTGCGAGCAGTAGCAGGTTGAGAGACCTGTTGTGCCTCAGGATTGAGAGTGTCATCACATTGAGAGTTCATTATGTTCAGAAGTGGTTTAACATTTAATTTAGACTACACAAAGCATCAGATAATAGATAATACAATATGGTAACACAATGTATGTTACAAAAAAATATAACCTGATTATTGAACTCTCTATTTTAAAGGCTAAAGGGATTTAACCCCTCTATAGACTATTCAAATCCCTTAATTGTGGTCTCCTCTGATATACAAAATTCCATTTACATTAGGACCACTGTGGAATGATTGTGACATTCCAATGAAAGGGTCATCCTCCATTGAATTTTAATATGACCCTTCAATAGTTTTAAAGGATAACAGAATAATTTACCAGTTTCAGTTTGCAGGATCTAGAATATAAAATACTTTTACTGCCTATGATGTCATTATAAAAGGTTTTTCTTTGTAACCTTCCTTACTAAAATCAACTTTCACAAATCCCAACTCATCGATTTTAATATCACTCCTATTATAAACCCACTTGCATTGAAACATCGGTACTTTAAAATGTTTGTATAATCCAACTCCCATATTTGTTTGATAATGAAAAAGTATGAAATATTTTCATAAATTGGATTTATGTCCTTATCATTGGAAACATGCATCATTTCATCCACAAGTGTAACTCCACTATTCGGCATGGTATTTTATTCATCATGTTCATTGGTATAGAATGTATAACTCCTAATTACATAAGCATTATAAGATAATACATACACACTAGGTCCTCCGACTATCCAGCGAATTTGTTCTAGAATTGAGTCCAGATTTTCATCTGTCTCCTTAAATATATGGTCTCAAAACCATCCTATAAACTGTCGATTATGTGTATTTGGTAACCATTTTTCATCCCTTGATGGATTCAAATGGCTAAGAATTTCTTTGTGGGTTTCGACATATGGGTCAACCTCTAAACTGTTATAAAAAATGTAAAGGTGGGCCTAATCCTAAACTATAATATTGATTGTGACAACCTATCTATTAGAAATTCTTTCACTCACAATCCATCCAGTGTGATGAGATTTCGGTAGACCAATGCTTTCCACACTGGAAAGGTATTCGGTATAGAATTCAACGACTTCCTTAACAATATATCACTCCACAATACAACCCTCTGGAAAACTTTGATTTTTGATATACCCTTTCAAAATCTTCATATACCATTCAGTGGGGTACATCCATCTATAGTGTACATGACCACATAGTCAAATCTCTCTCACTAAGTAAACCATCAAATGAACCATCATATCAAATAATTTCCTTGTCATATATTGTTCAATGAAGTACATTCATCTTCAACTGTTCTTACCATTTCCTCAATATGATCTTCATTATCATTCACATCTGTAATCACATCCCAGATATGGTCTTCTTCATTATCCACACTTGTAATCATATCAGATGATCCATAAAATGCACTGTTATCCCTTTCACTATCTACATTCACTTTTTCCCCATGTTTATTTCAAATTCTCTGTAAATACCACATTTCAAAACTAATTTCATATCTACAAGTGTATAAAATTACACATTTTTACAATCCATTACAATATATAAAGAACCTCAACTTTTTATGTATGGATGAAAAAAATTTAGAACTTTATAATTTTAGTGCAACTAATTTGTTTCAATTTCTCTAAAATCAATGCATATTTGGGGGACCCATTCCATAGGTTCTATTTGGATTACCAAATATAACACTCCCAATTTTAAAATATATATAATTTACAAAAAATGGTAACACCATCACAAAAAATTATTGGATCAGTGTTGTAACAGTGGAAATAAGGACAACCAACATACACTTTATTTAGTGTGAAAACAAGGACCACCAATGACCATGATTTTCAATGGGGCATTTAGCCCGTATAATTCACAACATCACCATTAATATCAAACTATAATAACATGCAAAACTAATGAGAAAGAGGAGAAAACTCACCGTAGAGGTGTGGTTCAGCACGCGACGGAGGTGCATTCACGGCGGAGGAGAGGCGCATGGTGGAGGAGTCCTCCAGTGGAGGAGTCCTCCAGTGGAGGAGAGGCGCGTTGTGGAGGAGTCCTCCAGTGGAAGAGAGGCGAACGACAAAGGAGAGGAACATAGGGAAGATGGGATCATAGCGGAGGAGGAGTGGAAAACGAGGGTTCACGGTAGAGGTGGGTTCGCGGTGGAGGAGGAGTTCGCAACGTTAGAAGAGGCGATGACAGATCTGGGGTCAGGGCAGAGCAGAGGTTGACAACACAGGGGTCAACTTATGTGAGAGCTTGTGGGGTGCGAGAATGAAGGAGACTGTTAGGGTTTTTTTTATAAAACCCGGTGAACCTATTATCAGTGCTAGCTAAAAAGAACTAATAAAGGTATGTTTTATCAACACTAAAATAAAAAGCGATGATAAAACAAACCTTTATCAACACTAAAAAAGCACTGATAAAGATATTTTGTTAATAATTTATTTATATTAATATATATTTATAAAATTATATATATGATAAATATATATTTATTTATTTATAATTATAACTATAAATAATTAAATATATATTTATATTTATAAAATTATAATTTAAATAATTTCAAAATTATAAGAAATATTTTTATTATATTTATAATCTTAGAATATATATAATAAATATATTAATTATAAATATACAATATTATAGATATATACAACTATATTTCTTCTAATTTTATAATTATTTATATGAATATATATTTATTTATAATTATAATTATAAATAAATATATATATTTATTTAAATAATTAAAAAATTATAAAAATTAACATTTCGAATATTTATAATTTTATCAATATATATATTTAATATATTTTTTATAATTTTATAATTATTTAAATATATCTATATTTATTTATAACATTAAATATAAATATTTGTATTTATTTATCAATATTTCTATATATTTATAAATATATTTATTTAATTATATATAACATTATATATGAAAACAATAAATATATTTTTTATAAATTAATAATTATTTAAATAAATAAATATTTATTTATATTTATAACTAATAAATAAATATTTATTTATTTGTAATTAAAAATTTTAATAAATAAATATTTATTTATAGTTGTAATTATAATATATATATATATATTTAAATAATTATAAAATTATAAAAAATATATTTATAATTTTATAAATATATATAAATATATTTATTATAAATTTTTAACTATTTAATGATATCTATATTTATTTAGAATTATATTTATAACTATTTTTATTTATTTATAAATATTTTTATATAAATATATATAAATAATATATTTATTATAATTTTTTAATTATTTATATATATATCTATATTCCTTTATAAATTATAATTATAAATATTTTTATTTATTTATATATATTTATATATATTTATAAATATATTTATTTAAATATATTATAACTTTATAAGTTTTATAATAAATATATTTTTTATAATTTTATAATTATTTACATATATATAGTTATTTATAGTTATAATTATACCTATAAATAAATATGTTTGCAAATATTTGTATATAATTATAAATAAATAAATGAATAAATAAATAAATCTATTTATAAAATTATAATATATGTATTTATTATAATTTTATAATTATATATATATATACATATTTGTAATTATAATTACAAATAAATATATTTAAAAAGTATATATATATAATTAAAATTTAATAATTATAAATATAATATATATATTTATTATTTGAAATATATTTAATATAATTTTATAAGTATTTTTGAGAACATAGTAGTATATATGGGTAATAAGAATTAATCATATACCTAGTAAATATACATAATAAAAAATGATTCATCAATGGACAACATGAATAATAAGAAATGGTGTAATGTATAAATGAAAATTATGATACATAACATATGCACGCATGATCAATATATTTATTGACCAAATTCATTGGAAACACATATATATTTAATAATTAATATAAATATATATATTTAAAAAGTTATTTATATATATTAATTATAAATAAAATAAATATATTAAATATAAAAAATATAAACAATATAATGAATCTAATAAATCTAATAAATCTAAAAAATATAATTAATTAATCTAATAAATATGATAAATATAAATTGAAAAATCTATAATAAATCCAGTAAATCTAATAAATCTAATAAATCTAATAAATATATTTATTATTTAATGAAATTTATTATAATCTTATGATTATATATATATATATATATAATTATAATCTTAGAAATAATTTTTTTAAAACATTATATATATATATATTTTTGAATTATTAAAAAAAAATATTAATTATAAACATGCATTTTTTAGTTATTGTATCCAAATAAATATTATTTTTAAATATAAATTATTAAAAAAAATTATCAGTGCTAGATAAAAGCATTGATAAATGAATCCTTTATCAGCGCTAAGAAAAGTACTGATAGAGGTGTACCTTTTATCAACGCTTTTCCTAGCACTTTTTAAGGATACATGTATTAGTGCTTTTATCTAGAGCTGATAAAGGCTCCCCATTTATCAGCACTTTCTACTAAGTGCTGATAAAATGAGGCACTTCCCTTTCCCTATTTTGTGGTAGTGGTATCTCTGTTTTATAAACACACATTGACTCATGTGCTAAAGTGGAAGATACAAAGATATCTTCACCAACTCATCTTTTTTACACTTTACATTCCCACGGATAACAATAGAAGAGGTCCTTGCGTGGACTGTCTTTTTGTTTTACACTCCCATGAGATCTATGGATGAGGTTTAGTGACCTAGAGATTTTTTATACTATTATTACCCTGATCTAGGGTGTAGATCAAGTTTATTTAATATAAACTTCTTGGTTGTAGGTGATCACCAAGTGAAGATGATTAGGACTCAACTTGAGATTGAACCTCTTATTTACTTATGTTGTATGTTTTCTAGTTTGGTTTTCTCTATCATTGTAATTATTTCAAAAAACTTAACTCTATTTTGATAATATTAGATAGTTCTTATATTATAATTTGTTTTAGTAGTATAATTTTAAAATTTATAATAATAACATATATTATTTTAACTGATAATTAATCAATATTTCAGAAATATTTAGAACAAACAAATTTTTTATAAATCTACTAATTTGGTTAACTGGCATGTATTTGTTTTGAAATTAGGGGTTTTTTTAAACCATAATTTTTAGACAAAATTTTTTATAGGAACTATATTCACCCCCTCTTGAGTGTCTTACTCTAACCAATAATTTCTACAATATACAACCTGAGCGAGAGATCAAATTCACGATAGAGTTGGTGCTGGGAGCAGAGCCAGTTTCTTTCCCACCTTACTGAATGGAACTAGTAGAGCTTCAGGAGTCGAAGGTTTGGTTGGAATATCTAGAATATAAACGATCCATATGAATGAGTACAACTCCTTAGGGTTCTGTAGTTCTCTTTTTCCAAAAAGGTTGATGGATCTTTTTGCTTATGTGTGGATTAGAGGAGGTTGTACTAGATGACAATCAAGAATTGGTATCCTATTCCACACATTAAAGATCTTTTCGATCAGCTAAGATGTTCTAAAATCTTCTATAATATTGAATTAAGATCATAATATCATCAGTTAATGGTGAGACCATTGTACATACCTCCGATTTATTTTAAGAGCATGCATGGCTTGTATGAATTCGTTGTGATGCCATTTGGGTTGACTAATGCACCTACGATATTCATGGCCTTAACGAATAGGATATTTCAACTTTTTCTAGATTGGTTTGTGGTTGTTTTTATTTAAAATGTCTCAGTTTACTCTTAATCAACATATGATCATTCCAAATATCTTTACATCATCCTCGTACATTGAGAGAGCATCGAATTTACACCAAGCTAACTAAATGTAGTTTTTGGATAAATTAAGTGCACTTCTTGGGCCTTTCCATATCATTGAAAGGAGTGTTAGTGGACCTATAAAAATTCATAGTCATGATATCTTGGGAATAACCCAATAACATCTTCAAAATATGGATCTTTCTGGTTTTATAAGGTTATTACTAGTGTTTTATCTAAGTTTTCTCCCATTTGGAAGCACCAATTTCTCAGCTAACCAATAAAGGGCTGAAGTTTGTTTGGTATGATTATTTTGATAGATCTTTTCAAGATCTAAAAGGTAGGATGATATCAATACCTATCCTCACTTTACTTTTTCCAGTTAAAGTATATACCTTGTATTGTGATGCATCCGGAGTTGGGCTCAGAGTAGTTATAATATAGGAGGTTCATGTGTATGCTTATGGCTCTAGGTAGCTGAGTCTGCATGAGAAGAATTATCTTACTCATGATTTGGAGTTATCATTAGTGGTACATTACCTGAGATTTCCGAGACACTATCTCATGGGTGAGAGTTTTGCGGTATACACATATCACAAGAGTCTTAGGTACATATTTTCTCAGTTATACCTTAACCTTCGATAGAGGAGGTAGGTTGAGTATCTGCAATATTTCAAATTTGAATTGGATTATATACTAGGTAAGGGAGATGGTGTTTCTAACACTTTGAGATGAAAGACATAGGATGAGGAAGTACAGGAGTGATGTGATGAGTGGCAGGAAATGAAACCTTTTAAAGACATGCATCTAGATGTTCAAGATACTTAGGGGTGAGTGGATTTGAATTCGACATCTACTATACCCATTCTTTTGGACCAGAAAAAGACTAATAAGTTTTCTGATCCATAGGGATCAATTATAAGATAAAAATTATAAGGTGGGGAGACACCATCAATATAGTCTCTTGGTAGTGTAAATTATCTTCATTTATGTGGCTGAGTATGGGTTCTTACAGGCTTATGCGAGGAGATGATGATAGAGTTTCATGCTTCTAGATTGGCGGTACATCCCATTTTAACAAATATGTATATTGATCTCCATATATAGTACTGGTGATTAGGAATGTAGAAGTTGGTGGGTAATTTTGTGGATATATGCTTTACTTGTTAGTAGGTGAAAGTCGAGAATTAGAGGCCAACTGGGATTTTGTAGCCTTTACTCATCCCAGAGTAGAAATGGGATGATGTCACAATGGATTTTGTAATGGGATTACCCAGGATGACCCATAATAATGATGTTGTGTGGGTTATTTTGGATCAACTAACTAAGATATCCCAATTTTTGTGTATTAGGTAAACCTTCACAGTTGATGATTTGTGAGATATTTACATGCACAAAGTGATTCAGTTTCATGGGGTTCCGAGGAGTATTGTTTCAGATAGAGATCCTCATTTCACATTTAATTTTTGGAATGGTCATTATAAATCCTTGGGATCGTGAGTTCTTTTAATCATAACCTATCAACCGCAAACTAGTAGTCAAACTAAGTGGACTATTCTGGTTCTAGAGGATATGGTATGAGCCCGCGTTTTAGATTTTGGTGGTTCATGGGAGAAACATATGGAACTATTATAGTTTTTATATATTAATATCTTCCATGCATTAATCCAAATATAACCTTTTTAGGGTTTTTATGGCAGTCCATGCTATTATCATCTTTTTTGGCTGGAGGTAGTTGAGTCAGCACTTGTTGGGCATTGTCTCACGTGAGATACATTTGAAAAGGTTCAGTTGATCAGACGATGGTTGGTGATCATGTAGAGTAGGGAGAAATCATATATTTACCATCAAAGAAGACCTATTAAATTCAAGTTTGATCATCATGTTTTTCTTTAGGTGTTTCTTAGACTGGGGAAACACTGTATTAGAAAACAGGGAAAGATAACTCTTGGGTTTCTTAGGATATTTGTAATAGTGTAAAGGGTTGGTCAAATAGTGTACCATTTAGACCTTCCACAACACTATAGTGCCATGTAAAATGCTTTCCACAAGTCTAAAATGTGAATATATCATCTAGAACCTTCCTATGTGATAGACATAGCATATTTTGAGCTTCGTGTTGATGCATCCTTTGAGGATCATCCAATATGAGTTGTAGATCATAATGAGAAATATATTTGGTGTTGGAATATAACATTGGTTTGAGTGAAGTGGCATCATAGAAGAATTCAGAAGGAGACCTAGGAAAGGGAGTCTAATATGAGAATGAATTGGATAGACTTGTTTGCTAAGACTTCATAGTGATGCTTGGAGCAGCTTGAGGATGAGCTATTATAAGGTGGGGAGGTTGTATGATCCTTTATTTTTCTAAGTATATCTCTTTGTAAGTTTTTATTTTGATCCTTGGTGGCCAAGTCTTATTCAGAGTTGGAGAGGTTTTTTTGGGGATATTGATATAATGTTTTAGGATGTATGTATGTTTGATTTAATAAAGTTTGGGTTTGAATGGGTTAAGTGTTTCACAGGTTCTTGGTAATTTTAGAATCTTTAAAGGGGGTTCTGGTTTTTTAAAAGGATAATGGGATAAAAAATAAACTACCGATCAATTACACATCATGTAAAGGAATTTCACACTGTGTAATTATTTTTGGGTTTTAATAAATTAAACCTGAGGTGATGGTTTTTTTGGAGAATTCCATTAAAAACATTTAAACAACAAGTAATCATGTTACATGATGTGTAAATGCCCGACCTGCAATTTTAAACATGTTGTATAGAAGAATTCTAATATGTTTCGGCTATAGATTATATCCTATCGACCCTAATGAATTCTACATGATATTTTTTATTACGAAACTCTCTTCCAGATGTTCCCTTTTCATCTTCAATCCCTGGTAAGTTCCTTTGGTTAGATTTCTTCATTCTTCCCTTTGGTTCTCCAACCATTGTAGTGAAATCCTTTGTCTTATTAAATTTTTGGTTTTGATCTTGATTAGTTTTGATCTAGGAAATTCTTTTCCATCATCCACACCTCTTCCTTGAGGGAGTTGGACATTGGAAGCATTTTTTGATTTTCAGTTAAAGGTTGGGGTTCTAAATCTTAACCCTATGGTTTGATAATGTTTAAGTTCATGCAATATTGTGATAGCTCCAACATAGTTTGTGCCCAAATTTATTTAATATAAATGAATTGTATAATGGATTAATGTATGTTTAGCATGAAATGTGATCTAGGGTGATTTCTTGTTATAGAATCCCTAAATTGCGGCTGATTTATTATTGATATAATTGTTGATCAATTGTGAATTTAATTTCAAAGTGGAATATGAAAGAATAATGGTAATTCACATAATTAACCATTTAGATATATGATGGGATATTGTGATATCCATGATGAATGATAAAGATTGTGTTCCATGATGAGATGCTTATATAATGGGATAGGTCCAGGAACTTTCACATGTATATGCTATAATGATTATAGAGAGATGGATCAGCCCAGTCCTATGCTATAATTCTTATAGGGATTTGACCCGAAAATGATGTAATGTTTATAGGTCTTTGAACTGGATTGATTGTTGTTACTATACCATCGTTATATGTTGACAGTTGTCATGGTTGTAAGATATGATCAAATATATTCTAGCGTGGTTCCAAAGCCGGTTATTTACCTTGGTAATTTGGTTGTGGTTGGAATGGTCGTAACTCATGCTCAAAGACATTCCAGCACGGAGCCGAAGCAGGTTTTTGTTGTATTTTTTCAATTTACAAATTAATTAATACACCTGTTCATTGCCTTATTTAATAGACTTATTATCAGACTGGTTTTGTTTGTACATAGTGGTTTCAACCTACTGAGTTATACTCACACCCTATTCAGGATGTCGTTTGGCACTCAAGAAGATTATATAGACACATATTTGGACAAGGTCAAAGGACCTTGGTGTTGGTTGCTTATTTACTATTGGGATGGATTTGGATATGGGAATTACATAAGGCTTAGGGTCTAAGAATTTGAGTATTTTATTTGAGTCTACTAGTCTTTTCTTATATTGTTTTGTCTTGGAATTTAGTTACATTACAGAATGTCATTACATTATTCCTTTTTATTTATTGGATTATTCAATTGAATTTTATTGTTATATTCTATATTATTTTACTATGATTATTTCCAATTTATTATGAATTGTTTTTAATTATATGGCACTTCATACCTGAGGGTATAGTCTCCCCACTATACTATTCACACCCCCACTATTAGTCAATGACCTCTAACATTTGGGGAGGCACACTTGTGGTCCTGTAACCAACCCTTTCTGGCTATGTGTGAGAGTTCAATATTAGTGGATGTTATAATAGAGTTCTCAGTGTCCCCCCATATATTTGGGTGGGATCCCTTATTATCTCTTTATCTAGGTGGGGTTCTCATATTTGGTTTGAACAAATTCTCACAGACATGAATCCCCTACTTAGTGGGTTAATCTCGATTGGGTTGTTATTATACCCCATATCCTAATGTGTGATCCCCATCTTTGTATTGGTAACTTAAAAATTCCAACATTTACTTTCTTATGGTGATACTATATGAGCATGAAATCTCAGATGGATGCAATCAGTGCTATCAGACTTGTGGAGTGAGTTCTCCTAGGACAATGTTTCTATGGACTCTCAGGTAGAATCATGGGCTAGCAATGTGGTTATGACCTTACCTTGAGACTTTATGTGTACCATGAGTATATGTGGATGTTTTATTTTATATCTTATATTTTGATTGTAATATCCTATGATAAGATGACTATTCTTAATGCTTTATTCTTAGTGACTTTGGGGTGTCCTGAAGGGTATTATTATACTCACCCCCGTATGGGTATTGCCTGAACGTGTCATGTCTTATGTAGACGACTGACCATTCGATGTGGTTATCATTGGAACAAGAGTAGAATGATCTTATATTGGGATAGATATACTTTGGTTGAAATTAGGAGTCACATTTTATGGTAGTCCCCTCTTTCTAGTAGGTTGGAATTATTTACAATTTTTGGTGGGCTTGTATTTGGCCCTTTATTCATTCTAGTATTATTGTCATACTCTGATTTTGGGATTTAAATGTATGCATGAATTGGTATCAATTACTTAACATTTCAGAATTTTTTTGGCTTGGAAATGTGTTTGTACATATTGGTACCTTAGGCTAAGGCCTCCCATGTGAGTGTTATGTCTACTCAGTGATGGTCACCAGTCCCTAGCCTATAGGAGGTGGGATTGGGGTAGACATAATCAACATATCACTGGATAGGCAGGCACTTGTGGGCTCGGTTGTGACATTATAATAGGTGTGTCAAAACATGGTGCCGTTTTTGGGATCTAAATGATTTCCACTAAGAATTTTTGTTCACATTTTGTAAATAACTTTCTTTATTTTCATTAAATTAAAAAAATGATAAACTAAAAACAAATATTTTTACATGATTTATTTAAGTTTCAATTATTCTACATGGAATGAATAATCTTAGGTGAAACAACAAGAACAATAATAATTTCAAATTAAGGATACGATTAGTTTAAAGTAATTAGAGAAGACATACAAAAACTAAGGTGCTAAAGAAAATGGTTCGTTAAGAATTTCCATGCATCTCAGGAGCATAAAATAGAGAAATAATCTGAAAAAGTAATGGAAGAGATCTCCTCATACATTTTTTATTAAGTAACCTTAGGATAAAGATAATGAGTTAATAAAAGAATTACTATAATCATTCTTCACTAAATCCTAACTGAAAAAAGATCCCTAAAGAACAAATTAATGCTGAAACACTTGCATGGGATCAAAAAAAGTGGGAAGAATACTATAACCACTTTGTGGAAGGTAACCTACATGTAATGAGTCAGACTAAGATTTTATTTTAGCTGGAACCCACCTTTCCTGCCACTAAATGAAAAGTCATTCTGATTCCATCAAGATGATAACTAGTTCCTAGGTATCAAACCTTATTGAGAATGATTTTCCCTCAGACAACAACATAAATAAGAAAAATAATAAAAGAGACAGACCATATAAACAAGAGATACACAACACAAGCATCCAATATAATATAATAATGGATCAAAATGAATTTATAGTGGAAGAAAATACAATTTAATCTAAAACATAAAAATATAATAGACTAAAATACCGATATAATGCCCAAAATACAAAGGAAACCTTCAAATCGCTCGAATGAGCCTCCGTGTGACCTACAATCACCATCCAACCTCAGTAGACCAAACATATCCAATGAATAAATCTATAGTCTAGTTATAACCTAGAATATGTAAAATATAGGTGTGTTCAAAACAACCGAGTAGATCACCAGCCACTAAATTTGTGCATTCACATTCACATTACATTCTAGAAAATCTAGTTTGAAATACATAAGAAAAATATAATTATATTATATGAATTTAAAAGAAGAATAAGAAACACATCAATGTTATGTTATAAATATTTTTATTTATTTTCATTAAATGCTAAAAATCACTTGGAAAACACTTTTCCTGGATAAATATGCTTTTTCAAAACCACCACTTTAATGTCCCACTTTAAATCCATATAAAAAAACCTCATTTAAAATATGATTTTAAATTTCAAATCAATGTTTTAAAATTTAAATTTTTTCTAAAAAATCTTTCAAAAATGAATTCGTAATTTACAACTTAGCGCTATGGATTGAAACCTTGTTTTAAAAACCCACACATTAGAGTTTTAAAAACAAACCGTTTACACCTTCTTATAAAAAATGAAAAAATATATATGGAAAAAAATCACATTAATGGAACACACCTATTAAAACCATGGTAAAATGTTTTTAAAACAAACCAAATACACACCTTAATTTTCTTCTTTTAAAACCATCATTAAAACCCATTTCCCAAACATTTCAAAAGCAATCAACAATACAAGGGAGAAAGAAAAAGTAAAAAAATGAAACCATGATATGAATGAAACATGAAATAGAGAAAAAAAATATATAGGTTCTAAGAATTCATATATTAAAAAGGGGATACAAGTAATGAAAAATAAGGAACCTCATCAAATGTTTGTAAATAGGATCCTAACATTATAGGAATATTCCTAGAACTGAAGTAATAAGGACCTAGGTTGGTGATGAGGAACCTAGGTCATAACCACTAAACCTATAAATGTCCTCTATAGCCCCATTAGACTATCCATAAATAAACCTCCTGGTTATAAAATACTACCACAATCCATGATATATTCCCTCTAGCTCACTCGATCTTATAGGCCAGAGTCAATTCCACTACCTCCCTTGGTCTAGTGGGCCACACCACCTCATCGATGCATTGTAAAAACTAGGGTTTTCACTTATTCAGATCTCTATGAATTCCCTTAGGAATCCCATGACCTCAAATAAGGAGGTGAGAAAATAAGAAAATTCACCTAATGAGTATCAATCAAATTCATCACATTTATAAATAAATGCTCACCTCAAATTTAATCCCCTTGAAATAAACAACCCCATAGATCTATAAACTGGTCTCCACATACATGAAGTACCACCAATTAAAGTGAATAAATACAAGGGGCACAAATAGGGTCATAATAATTTCATTTAAATAATGTTTATCATAAAGTGAAAAACATGACCTTTATAAAACACACTTGTAATTCCAATCCAACCCACAATATTTAACATTTTTTTCAATCAACTATTGAGACTAATTTTATTTAAAAAAAATTATCAAAACCCAATTGGGAACTCGCACTTTCCTTAAAACCACCTTTGAAAACAATCATATCCACAAAAGGGTTTCAAAACATCCCACAAAAGGGTTAACACACGACTTTCAAATCAAACAACCCATTTGAAATGCTTAAAATACTTAAAAACCTCAAAAACATTGTTTGGATATCAATTGATTCAAAAAAACCATTTAAAAACCTCAATCTGGTGCATTCCACCACTTTTAAAATCATTGCATCATTTAAAATCCATTTAGGAATATCAACAACCACTTATCATGGAACCCATTCCATTATAAGGGTTAAAGCCATTGAAAATTACATTCCATCCCTTTAAGGACATATAAATAGGAATAAAATTATAGATAACCACTTTAAAACCAAGAATCATAAAAAATAAAGTAATATAATGTGAAAAAAAGAAACACCTACCTTAGTTAAATGAAAAACAAGCCAGAAATTATCACCTTAAATGGAAAACACTTAACCAAGACAAGAAATACCCTTTAAAATACTACATGAAAAAATCCATTTGATTAGGTCCAACCCCTACCTTAAAATCTACCCACATGAATTTTAGGGTTTATGGGAGGGATATAAATCAAGAGAAAGGAAAGAATATATATGAGGAAGGGGTTCATAGGGACTTAACAAGGAGTAATACACTTTAAATAATGGATAACAACCATAAAAATGAAAGGGAAGAAGGGATAATACTCCCTTAGGGTGTTCCATGTTTATTCGAGTGAGAGTGGGGGGAAAGGGAGAATTGGAGTATTAAAACTAAGTGGATTTTTTTTTGAAATTCAACATTTTAATAAATTTGGTAAGGTCTTATGGTTTGGCCACATGATTTGAAAAACCATGCACCAATTGTGCCCCCCACTAGGCACACATGTGAAATACACATGGTTTCCCCCAAGGCCCTATATGATTTGACTAAATGTGCTCGAATTGTTCCAAATTACACTTTCAAATTATATACCCACAAAATATACTTATAACTTAGTTTACCTAACCATTAAAATGTTTTTTGTCCATACTTTTACAAATATAAGATCCCATACAGTTCCTCTTATGATCCACATGGTTTGGACTAAACCATGCACTACCCATGTATACTAAAATATATCAGAACATTTTGAATTAAAAATCCAGCTATGTAAGGGTAACCACATGGTTTCCTATAAATTGTTCATGAAAACCATGCATATAATAAAAAACTCTATATTTTTTATGTTTTGGGCCAATAATTTTCATAAAAATAAAACTCCTAAGGATAGAATAAAATAATAAAAAATAAACTATATAGTGACATAGTAGGTGTCACACCATAACATGACTTCCTTACCCTAGAAGAAGAGAAACCAATACCTTTTTACCATTTCATGGATCTAGAAGAAGAAAGCAATCAAGTTTTTTAGTTTTAAGAGTATATGGAAGAGCCTAAATATACACTTCCATCCATGAAAATTCTACTCCAAGAATCATTTTTCAATGAAGTATGACTAGAAACCAAACCAACTCAAAGTATTAATACTTTCTTGAATTCATTTTCATTTTATTTTATTGAAACTGAATTGAGCATCAAATCCCATTTTTTAAAATTTTTCAATTCAGACAAAGAATAGTTTACCCTAGATGATGAACAGGATAAATAAGATTCACCTAATAAGGAAAATTTTAATATCCTTGAATTAATTGAGAATCTACATGAGGGAGTAACTAAAGAGGTTCTTGAAACTATTGCTAAAGAAACCGAGTCACGAGATGTCTAGTTTTATGGGGAATATTTTGATATAAACTCACCTGATTTCAATTTAATTCAAATAAAATCATTCATAGACTTCTCTATTGAAAAATATATTAATCAAAAACATTATGATAAATCCATGGAAATTAAGGAAGAGGCAATGGAGGTTATGTTCAAACCAAAGGAAGAAGAACAATTATTTATCCTACTACCAACTTGAAAGCTATATCTTATTTTCATGGGTATAGAACTGCAGAAATCTATATATGGGATCTTCTACAACCAAATTAAATATGTGAAAGTTGGAAGGGAATCTATGTGGTGGTTCATCACAACTAAGCTCCACCCACAATCATATTTTGGACAACAATCGGAACTACTTCTCTAGGGGTAGTAAAACCCTAGTACCCACTTGGGGGTCAAACCAATAATTATATTTTTTTTTCTTTTACCTTTACCTTTATTTTTATTTCTTAATTTAATAAGGCCTATTTTATATTACTGTTTTTAACTATAGGTTTTATGTGAGCAACACTTATGAGACTAACTCAAGGATGCCCTAATAATAAGTCAGATTGTATTTCTCTTTTCTCTCTTGTTTTCTCTTCTCATTTTCTTCTTCACTATGATCTATTATGCTTATGATAATGAGTAAATTTCATAAGGAACCTCTTGTATGATGAATCTATTGATAAAAACAAATCTTCACTAATTAATATTTGTATGTTTCTTATCTTTTTTGGGTTGAATTAAATATTACCGGTAGTGATAGAAGTTGTCCTAATTGCAGTTATCTTATTATTTAAACAATATTTTATCTCTATGGATGATGTGGTTATGCCATGTATCATTTAATTCACTGTATATTCATAAAATTTATAGAATAATATGTTCACAAATATGATGAAGTGTATTCTTTATATAAATATAAATCTAATAATATGATAATGAAGGTTCACTCTAAATAGTTCTCTTGGGAGAACATCCTTTATTTATAACCCAAGTCAACCATTATGATGCACTATGAAAATAAATAATAGATTTTTTTACCACCTTACAGCTGGGGTGTTAGAGTACACTGAAATAGGGATTCCTGATCACTGGGAATGAATTTTATATTTTTCGCATTCATCATGTTATAGTTTTTTATTTATGCTTCTTCTTTTCAATATTTTTTTTCATTGTGATATCCAAAATCCATGATAGTGGATAAATAACCAGATGACTTGATCCTAGTGGTGACAGTGGTGTTCTTGAGTTTTGTTCTTTATTTCTATATTTTAATTTCATTTTATAGTGAGGAATTAGGAAGTGAGGTGTTTTGTTTGCTGACCTCCAACCATATTCACATATCTACACCCACATTTCATATTTTTCAAGATCATTTACCTATCCCTTATTCAAAATACTCCAATGTATGATGGGGTTTAATTAGTTGAGTGATGAAAAATATATGATGAGGTTTGGTTTTGAGGTGATGGAATGCTCATGATTATGGTTTCCATTACATTATCACTATGGAGAATTTGGGATCTATTGTACTGAGGATATATCCAAGGTATTATAGATTCCATAATCTAAGAAGATGTGTATTATTAATGAATCATATTGATTTAATCAGTGAATTGAGTTAATAAAAAAATTCTATGAAGGATTCTAGGTAGATAAAGCTAGGATCATGCTCTTTCTTACTTGCGCTCATTTTTTCTACATGAATTTTATAATTTCATTCCTTGAATTTCACCTCATACTAAAAAATCTGCCTATTTATTTTATTCAAAATTATTTAAAAAGATAAAAAAAATACCATAAATAAAATAAACTAAGTTTAGTACCAATCTTCCTTGAGATAGGAATTTGGTTAACCACATGGTTAAATTTATAAGATATTATAAATTATATGGATTAAGACCTAGGATAGGAATACAATCAATTTAGAACATTTTAATAGGAAGGACTAGTTCTAGATTTAATTTGTTCTCATTATTTATTTTCTATCTATTTTTTTTTAAACCAATTCATACATGATAAATTTTCAAGAAGAACAATAATATACATGGACTAATTATCATCAGGTGTATAGAGATGTTGTTTATAAGGGAATAAGTCTCAAATTGAAATATATTAAATAATTAATGTAGGAGATTAAGAAAAAAATCTAACTAATCCTATGATACCTCTAATAATTCCATAACTAGTAGCTGGAGAAACAAATGATAGTATCAATGAAGGAATAATTTACCCCACTAATATTTTCTATAGAAAAAACCTAAGAGGTAGAGATGGAATAACATAAATATCTATAAATAGTAAATTATCTTTCACTTATAAAGGATATCACTAAAGTATAAATTTCATCTAATGTACTTATTGGATATCAACGAGCTTCTGATGTTTTAGAGTAAATGTTTAAGATGTGAAATTCCAAGTGATTCCCCCATTTTTGAAAATGATGATTCAACACCATTGTAGATATATCTACTCATAGAAGAAGAATAAATCACAAAATTGGTATAATTTAAATAAATTATTGTGGATATTGACTACCTGCCTCCAACTATAAAAATACAACCCTAATAGGCACTATCAAAAGAAAAAGAGTTGAAAACTGAGCCAATTTAGGGTGATAATTGTTATTTGAATTCATTTATATTTAATTTAATTGAAAGTGAGATGATCAATAACACCCAATATTTTAAATTTTTATATTTTAATAACCAATGGGATTCCCTAGATAGTAATAAAAAAGAGAAAAAATGTGAAGATAAATCAAAGGAAGAATTCTTTGTGATCTTACTTGAGGAGAATAAACTCCAAGACAACATGATTGAGGGGGAAAATTTATATTTAAATTCATCTTACCTTAATTTAATTAATTTTAAACTATTAACTGAATCCTCTATTAACACCATTTATACAACACCAATGAAGTAGGAACTGAAGGATGAAAAGTGATAAACCACAAAATAGGTGTCATGTTTTCAAGAAGAATATGCCTAGGATCCTCACTATTCGGACTCAACTAAGTTAAGACATAATGTTGAAGTGGATAAATAAGAGAAGGTGGAGACTGAGAGTTACATTATACATGAATAACTTAGGTTGAAGAAAAATACATAATAAAGAGTTTATTTTAGTGTACAATGTCAAAGTATATACATTGGAATAAAAACAATGTGGCTATTTCTATCAAATAAACCCAACCCACCTTCAGATTGGGGTTGAAAAATGGTAATTCCTAGATAGAGGTAGTATAAATTAAACACTCACTTGGTGAGATAAAACAATATTATTCCCCACTCTCGTTCATTTTCCCTCACTTTTTAATAAAAATACTTATGTTAATTTTTCATTTTTTGGTATGAAGAATGTAGTAGATAGGAATATAACTTAGGTTTCCACTGCCCAATAATCATAATTTTGTATCTATCCCATACCCTAAATATTTTATACCATAATTTCATGTTTTTTATTACTTTTAAATTCAAAATCAAGACTTATATAAGGTAGTAACAACTATGTTGGTGGGGGGTGTATCGATCTACTATTGGACTCACATGTTTATTTTTGGTTTTGACTTTTTTGCATTTTTTTAGAAACAATTTGATCTAAAATGATATGAATATCACTTTTCATACTAAATAAAAATCACATTGATGGAATAAAATATGTTTTATAGAACATGGGGAATGAAATTTTATTTAAAAGGTTTTCGGTGGATAATATTTTGATATGTGTTCATTGAATTTTTGAACTCAAATTTGAGGGAATCATTTCTAATGAAGAAATAACACCTCAGAGATCCAATTTAAATGAAAATATGATAACTCATATGAACTAGATTAAAATAATCAGTTGGGATCTGACTAAAAGTTTTTTGAGTTAACTTAGAATGTGGTATGACTGTGAAAAATTAAATTCTATTAATAAGAGTAAGTGAAATCTAATATCCAGTGGTCTAAATCCTACTTTAATGACCAAGTTATCATAAATAACCTTTGGTGATGAATTATATTTAGAATGAATTAGTTTTATATTATTTATACTCATTGAATAAGTGCTAAGCATATATTTGGATTGATAACAACACAATAAGTGCTTAGTTATAAAGGGAGACATGTTGTGAGGAGAATAATAAACTCAAATGAAGAAGGGGAAGATGATGTATTATATTATTGAATAAACTATATTAAATAAGTATAAAATTAATTATTTGGTGAATAACTCAAGGGAGAGGGATTTAAGAAGGTTCTATATGTTATAATCTTGATTCAAGTAATCTATTTTCATTTAACACTCATTCATTTGGGGCTTAAAATTTATATGAAGTATAATTTTTATGAAATAAGGGGTTTTTTATGATTTTGGGTATATTTATTTCCATAGTATTGAAAAAAATAAGTGTGGGGAAGTGATTGAGCATGGATTTTATATTTCTTTTAATATAAATTTCAATGTTTATATCCCCATTAATTCCAAAATATTTAGGAATTTACAACGTTTTCAGTAGTTTAGGATATTTTGGAGTTTATTGTGATAACAACCTAAAACCATGATTTTAATGATCAATTTGATAATTTTTCATTTATTTTCATATAAAAACTTTAAATGATGTGTTATTATTATTTGTAAGAAAGTAAATTCAAGATAACTTAGAGGATATATAAAATAAAATAGTCTATTGAAGAATCTATATACTTACACATGATATGATCACAAGGCAACATATCCTATGTTGGCTCATGAGATAACATTACTTCACCAATTTAGTCTCATAGAACCACCCATAATGTAATATCCAAATTTTTAAAGATAATAATGACACTATTTTTTAGTTATTTATAATTATTTTTATGTGAAAATATAATTTATCAATATAAATCACTTAATAAAAGTTTTAAAGGCTTTGTGTAAGGGTAAAATCCAAGTTAGCATCTTGTAATATTCTATATAATATTTTCAGAGTTAGGAACTGAGTTAGTGTTAGATTCTAAGGCCCATAGATTCTCATAAAAAAAGAATTAAATATATTAAATATATTATATTACATTCATGTGATTTATCCAAAATAATTAAATTTCTCCCAAAAAATTCATCATATGAGAAATCTGAGACCACCATTAGGTCCGGGAGGAGAGGTTTACCCTTGACATGAAAAACATTTCTATGTATCGAGAGTTTGGTAAGATTTCACACAAGGATAACTTATTTAACATTATTATTATATTATTTTTTGAAAATAATATAATATCTTCTAATTTATGCATCATATAAAAAGTTTGAGACCACATTTAGGTCTGGGACGTGGGGTTTACCATAGCTGGGGCATAACATTAGTGTTCATTGCGCGTTTTCTCACATCACACGCAATGATAATTTTTTAATATTTATTAAATATTTATTATGAATTTAATTAAATAAAATTCTTTATTATTAAATTTACTCATCTACTCCAATCACAACTCTACAAAATTCCATTGAGGACCACCTTTGATTCCAAAATCATTCCTTTTTCAACCGTTTTGACCTGGAGATTTTAGCAACGCATTAATTATGTGAAATTAATGAAAGTGCCATCAATTTTTAGTTGAAAACTGGATTCAAATGGGGGTTTTTTTTACCAAAATTTGATGTATTTTGGGTTTTTGAAATGGATGATTCATCAGTCCGTTCTTTTTTGTTCATTAGGTCTAGTTTGAGTGACCACATATTGCCTTGTGGGTGATTAGTGACCCTTATTTGATAGATTCCTCCTGAATCAGGTGTGTGACAGTGTGCTTATTCTCCCCTTGGTGCTCCACTCCCATGGAAGAAGGTGAGATTTATAATTATTATTTAATTATTTAATTATTTAATTATTATTTTCCTTATTATTCCTTAATTCAAATTATAAAAAAAAATAAAATGTATAAATAATGAAAAACCTAGAATTATCAAGATAGTTTTTGGTAAGAAATCATCATGGATAATTATAAATAATTATTAGATGATAGTTACTTTGAACTATAAATACTTAATTGGTAAATGATAAAACCCATATTTTTAAAAGGATATTTACATAATTATTATCAAGGATAATTTACACTTATAAAGGGTTATTCTAAAATAAGATAAACAAAAGAAAATTATGTTCAATTATCAAAGATAATTATAATGAATTATAAAATGACAATTTAATTGAATTATCCAATGTTTTTTAAAATCATAATCACATTGAATTATCATTTTATAATTATGGAAAATTATTAAATAATAATTTATAAAATTATAAAACGATAATGAAGATATTATTAAAATATGATTATTAAATTATCAAATGATAATTTCAATATTATTAAAGGATAATTATTAAATTATAAAAAAATAATTGTGAGATTATCAAGGATAATTAATAACATTATTAATTGATAGTATTCAAATTAGCAAAAGGAAATTTATAAAAAAAATTATCAAAAGATAATTGTATGGGATTTACAAGAATGGAAATTGAAAAATTATCAAAGAATAATTATTGAAATTATGAAACAATTTTTTTTAAAAAATTATGGAAGCATAATTATAAATAAATATCAAGTGATACAAAATGATAATTATAAATAATTATGAAGTGATAATTACAGATGCATGTGTTGACCTAAATCGATAATTTAAAAATTATCTAGGAGTGATAAAATATCATCTAAAGTAATATTTTAAATGATAATTTTAAAATTATATCGGAGTGATAAAATATCATCGCATGTGATATTTTAAATAATAATTTGAAAATTATCCCAAAGAGAGAAAGTATCATCAGATGAAATATTTTATTTCTTTTTGAAATAAAGTAATTTGTTTTCGTTCTAGGAACCCTTGACAAATATCAATCTTTAAAAAGTTGATGTTAATGATAATAAGGTTGTGAAGAGGTGTTATTGGATTTTGAGGTTTCCAATCTAGCTATCGAACCACATAGGGCAGTTTATACTCTCCTCTCATGTCTATTTATTTTAAGGTATAAAGTTCTTTAATATATTGGGCTTGTATTTACACTTGTTTCCATGATGATTATATTTGTTGGAATTTTTATTGACCATGATTGATTATGACTGTGTGTGTGTGTGTATTCGATAATACCAGTTGTGATTCCATGAGTGATATTAGTTTATATTTTTTCCATTTTGATTATAATCACATGTTTCTATGTATACTGTTATATACTCACGATGATATGCTATGCCCATTTTCATGCTCACCCTGTATATGTGTTACAATAAATTGGTGGTTGTTAGTGGAATTTGGGATAGGTGGACCATCGTGACATATTTACCCCTTATTGGGGAAGTGATCTTTATTTCAAGCATAGTGACAAGGAGACTTAGTATAAGGTGAAGGCATGAGGTATCCAAGGCATCATGTTGATGTAACAACCCGAGATTTTATCAGATATATTATTTTTAATTTCTTTGATGTCTTCTATTGTACACTACACCAAGATTATCTTGTACTATACGCAACACCATATTATCTTGCAGTATATTCAACACTATTCTTGTCTAGTGTTACACATAATTTCAAGTTAGTTTTGTGGGAATTATTCTACGCAACATTAAGTATAGATTTTGTTTAATGTATAAATGAAATAAGTTTTGATTATGCAACACCAAAGGGAGTTTTCACTACATGCAACCCTGACATGGCTTTCCTTACATGCAATCGCGACCTTCCTCGATAGCGTGTGTAGTACGCAATACCGGGTTTCACTAAACAGCGATAAGTTATTAAAATATTATATAAACTAGCCGTTATAAATAGTAATACCCAATTTTTGAAATTTTATAAATTTTATCTTTCAAAATGGACTTCATTTTTGGATTCGGAATATTGAAATTAGCCTAGGGTGAATTTTTGGTATTTTTCTGAAAACTTTCAATTTTTGATGAATAGTGAGAAACACTGAGTTATAGTTTAAAACAGAATTTTGATTTAAATAATTTTTTATTTTATTTTAGGTCAAAATTGATACATAATACCTATATAAGTTTAATGTAATTCATTGGAGTCATTTTATAATAATATAGATATATAAAAATTTTATTGAACTTTTTATCTTCTTTTACCCACCTCCTATGAGCATTTGCAATTGTACATAAAACATAATTTTACCACTTCTGTGAGTTGAATTTAAAAAATCCAAGAGAGACGGTTAATATCAAGGATTAAAATATGGTTCAATAAGATAAAAATAATTTTTGTGAATAGTAACTTTTTACTTTTATTTACCACAGTTAAAAGTAAATAGGGTAATTAAGGGTAAAAATGATATTATTATTACCCTAACACATGTCCTAATTCTATTGGATAAGTATAATTTGACCAAAAAAACTTTAGGAATAAAATATTACCCTTTAGGTCAACTAATATTAGATTAGGACATTTATTATTATTTTATTTAGAGAAGAGTTAAAATAGTTAAAATCAAAGTTTAATAACTAAAAATTTTTTAATATAGGGTTATACATAAGATAAATTCGACTATAAATATTCATTAGAAATAAAAAAATATTTCCTACATAATGGTATTTTATTTATAATTTTTAGACATTAAATAATTTAATTTATTTATAACACAATGATGATGCAGTAATTACCTTATTAATGAAATATTAACATAATTGATGTTATAAATATCCAAATAAATGTAATTTGAGACTTTTTATAAATTAAACTAATTTTTTAGGTTAATACGACATTTTATTATTGATTAAATTAACTTTTTTTTAACTAATCATGCTGTTATGATTTTAACAAAAATCAATTACCAAATAGTGTCAAAATTGACATAATAGTTTTTAAAACATATATTATATAATTAATTGTTATTCTATTCCTAAAAATCTAAGGTTAGGCCAAATGACTTAGATAAGGTTATATATATTAATAATGAACCACTTGGGGTTCTTTTGGCTTGTTATAGTAAGTTTATTAACCCTATAGTGTAAGAAAACAAGAATACACGGTAAAAGTTAAATTATTTAACTTAGAGTTAAATCTAAATGATAAGGTTAAAATAGTAACCTAAACTTGTATAAAACCTATTGGTTGAGAGTATTTCGACACACCCCCACTTTATCTTCTAAATAAGTCACTTTGGAGCCATTATAAACCAAATATGACTTTATTATTGGTCTCGCCCAAATTTACCCAAGTTTTAAGGGTCAAGCGGTCGCTTGTAGTGTAGCTTGGGTTGTCGAATCCTCAGAGACCTAAGAAGAACCTTTAGACACTCAATAAAAATAGATGGATTTTTGGCTATGAAGTGTCCAACTTGGGTTGATTTTAGATTGTTTTGAAATAGAACTAAAATATCTATGTGAATTCAAATTATGAGAAAATGAGTTGATCCTAGGTTATTGCTCGGGGTGGATTGAATGAATTCCTTTTTTACGATTTTAATTTCATTAACTCGAGAAGGATTCATGCAATGAATTCAAACTAACCTCATCACTTACTGATTAAACACCTTCAAAACATATGATAATCACCTATAAACTTGTAGGATCATTTTCATGAGCACTCCAAGGTAAAGGATGTAATTAGCACATGAAAGTGGGGTGAATAAATTCAATAAGGAAGAGGAAGAATAAAAATCATTGAATGAAAGAAACTCAATTAAAAGAAATTAATAACATTTAGGGCATGAGAAATAACATTCAATCCAGACCCTTTCTACTCCCTTGGATAAACCCATAAAAGATCTAGCCCTCCATTGATGACAAGTTCTCAACGGAAGCGGAAAGTAGACTTATGAGGGTGGAATTGAAGAAGTAAAAACAACAAAAATAACGATCACTCCACCGTTGTGTGAAAAAAATCACAAGGTTTGGTGTGAATAAATTCACACCATGAGGCAACGGTGTCAAGGTGATAAGGATAAGAACAGAACAAGAGAAGAAGAAGAACTTTTATTGAAGACTAAGGTGATTCGAACAACTTACATGAGAAGGAAGAACATTACAAAGGCAAATTGGCATAATAACATTACAATGAAAAGAAAGAACCCAACCTCCCTAAATCCACCACCACTCCTGCATTAAATAGGAAAAAATGAATCCTTGGCCGAGCCCCCAACATCCCATGTGCCTTTAATTAATTATGTTGGGAAAAGGTGGGTGGAACATTAATGATGAGAGACTTTTCCACTTCTTGCCCCGAAGTTGCAGCCAACTTGCATCCACCGGAAAGACACGCCTAAAGGACCTTCTAGGAGGCCGAATTTGAGTGGGCCCTAGAAGACGTAAATGAATACCCGGATGTGCCCTAACACTATGTAAAATTTCAGCCCGAAAAACGTTGTGGTTCGGGAGCTATGATTGAAATGGTGAGATGTTTTTCTGAGCCGCAGACTCTGGCCCAAAATTAAATCTTCAACTTGGGCCGCCTTAATCACCACCATTTAGGAAGAATTACCACTGGATCAAGAAGACTTATTTGTTCCCCTATAGGTCTTATATCCTTCCATAAATTTTTGGCTTCATTGGACTTGTATGGTGGGATCCATAGTCCGATCAGTGGGATGATATACAATCTGCTTTCTCCAGAATTGTTTCCTTTAATCGCCAAATATCTCCATCATACTTTATTAATAATCCATTGATACCTGAATAAAAAATGTTAATAATTAAGTGAATATACATTTCCAAAAATATCAAATTAAAACATGGGTAGTTACATTCTTTAAAATCAGATGAAACATTGGGCCTAAATTGGTGCACATTAGGCATGAAGTGCACAAATGATGAGAATGAGTGTTCAAAATGTAAAATGCACTAAAATGGTATTTATGAATAGCAAGGAACATGAAAACTACATATATTAGAAATGAATATTAGCCTCCTAAATTGGCTAATCACACCCCCCAGCTTGAGTTTTTCTAGTCCCGAGAAAAATATATCTCACAAAAATGAAATTCAAATGACCTTTTCCAAAAACATTTTAATACACATTTCTCACCCAAAGATCACATACCAAACAATTATGAAACCCATAAAAATCATTTAAAACAAGCTATGTCCATAAGCATATCTCAAGCCCAAGCTCATTCCTTTGTTCAAATTCATTTCCATATTTCATCCAAATTCAATTAAGCATGATGAAGTGTTGTGCGTCACAATAGACATGGGGGTTCATTTTCATTCGAGGGAGAAAAGATGGAAGCGCTAGGAGCAATCAAATTTTAATAATAAGATGAGTACTCATTTTTTATTTTCTCTTTTTTTTGGGTTTTTTTCAATTTTTTCCATGGTAATTGAAATTGAACTCAATCGAGTAAACCCATGTAGCAAGACTTTGCCGATGACTCCCAGGCTCAAAGGCCTTAGGGCACCAAGTGAAGCTCAAATACTCGGGCATCATCTCGAGTTAACTCAATCAAAAAAAAATTCAAATTACCACAAATAGAGATAAAATGCCCAACTCTGGGCCAGACAACTGTGGAGTCGCGATCCCCAAGTGCCAAAAGCCACACATTAGGTCAATTCATTGCTCTACGCACAATTTTTTTTTTTGAATACTCATGTTAAAATTAAAATGATCGCCAATCCTATGCTATTTATTATGGGTCCCCAAGAACTCAAACTAGGACCCCACAATCTAGAGGACGTGCATTGTGTTTTATTTATTAAATGGATGAAAATATAACAGTGAAAAATTACATCGGGCAACCGCACTTTCCAATAACTATGCACATGAACATAAACTTGCATTAAAATCAGAATCAAGGCATACAGAATTATTTGATATCCAATTTCAGAGTTTGGAATGTGTGTTATCATGTTCAAGGTTAATGACATTTTTCCTTCCACACATTTTCATCTCCCCCCCAACTTGGAATACACTGTCCCCAGTGTTTAAAGAATTGAAACATAGAAGTGGCAGGATAGAAGTTCAACGAAGACATTGAAAATGAAAATTATGGAATGAAGTCACCCGGTGGTTGATGTTGAAAATGCATTCCCATGTCTCCCTTCAGTTCTGATTTATCTCCCAATGGCTTGGACGGTTGTGACCAGCTTTTCCCAATGACCTATGACATGCCTTAAATTTTTTTTTTAATATATATATATTTTTTTGTATTTTTTTAACCTAAAAAAAGGTATAAATAACATAAATTGATGATACATTGTCTTCTCTTAAATTTCTGGGTAAGGTATTACTCAAGGATCACACCGCGTGACACGGATGAATACGGTGCTCCCCTTTCATACCCATCCTTACTCATAAAAGAAGAACAGGTCAACAATCTATTTTTTTTTAAATACCTACAAAAAAAATAAAATAAAATAAAATAAACTAATGATACATTGTCTTCTTTATATTTTCTGGGTAAGGTATTACTCAGGGATCACACCATGTGACACGAATGAATACGGTGCTCCCCTTTCATACCCATCCTTACTCATAAAAGAATATCAGGTCAACAGTCTATATTTTTTTTAAATAACAAAACGCAGAAGAAGGAAAAAAAACGAGTCACAAAGATTAGAAAGATGAAGACCACGGGTTGCCTCCCGTGCAGCGCTTTTGTTTAACGTCGTTAGCCCGACATGGATCCTAAATCTATCAATTTTTTCCTGGTTCATAGGTTGGCTCTGTTAACTCTACCTTTATTTCTTTTTTATTGAATGATTCAATGAATGGTTTTAACCTATGACCATTGACCTTAAAAATGTTACCACTTGTGGGATCCTGAATCTCTACAGCCCCATGAGGGTACACATGATGCACTATGAATGGACCTGACCATCTAGACCTTAACTTTCCTGGGTGTAAATGAAGTTTTGAACTATACAAGAGCACAGGTTTTCCCAGTTCAAATTGTTTGACTTTGATATTCCTAGATTGGTAGGCTTGAACTCTAGCTTTATTTATCCTTGAATTTTCATATGCCTCCATCCTAAGTTCCTCAAGTTCATTAAGATCTAACTTCCTCTTTTCTTTGGCTAAAGAAATGTCGAAATTCATTTTCTTGATTGCCCAAAATGCCTTATGCTCAATTTAAACAGGTAAATGGTATGCTTTTCCATAAACCAACCTATATGGTGACATTCCTAGGATGGTTTTGAATGCTGTACGATATGCCCAAAGAGCATCCAAGAGTTTCTCAGACCAATCTTTCCTAGAGGGTTGACAGTTTTTTCAAGAATTTTCTTAATCTCCCTATTTTCTAACTCAGCTTGACCATTGGTTTGATTATGGTATGCAGTGGAAACTTTATGAGAAATTCCATACTTAGACATGAGTGAAGAGAATGGGCGATTACAGAAATGGGTTCCACGATCACTGATTATAGCCCTCGGAATTCCAAATCTAGAAAAGATATGCTCTTTTAGGAATCGGATCACAACTTGATGATCATTAGTCTTGGTGGGAATGGCCTCAACCCATTTTGAGACGTAATCAACAGCTAAGAGGATGTAGAGGTATCCCTTAGAGTTTGGAAAGGGTCCCATGAAATCAATTCCCCAACAATCAAATATTTCAACGACTAGAATGGGAGTGAGGGGCATTTGATTTCTTTTGGAAATGGATCCTAATTGCTGACACTGAGGACAACTTTTGCAGTATTGGAAGGAATCCTTAGTGAGGTTCGGCCAGTATAAACCACTTTGGAGGACCTTTGCAGTGGTTTTCTTTGTAGAAAAGTGGCCTCCACATGCCTCTCCATGAAAAAATTTTAGAATGGACTCTTGCTCAGACTCGGGAACACATATCCTGATGATTTGATCAGGACAGAACTTGAAGAGGTAAGGATCATCAAACACATAGTGCTTGACATCAGAAAGGAATTTCCTCTTAGCATGGGTCCCCAAGAATTTTGGAATGTCACCCATCACCAAATGGTTTTCTATGTCAGCATACCAAGGGCAATCACTCACTGAATAGAGGTGCTCATCGGGAAATGAATCAGACACAGAGAGGTGGTGGGAGTTGTCTTTGAATTCCATCCTAGAGAGGTGATCAGCTACAACATTTTCAACACCCTTTTTATCCTTAATGGTTAAATCTAACTCTTGAAGAAGAAGGACCCACCTAATCAATCTAGCCTTGGCATCTTGTTTTTGGAATATATATTTTAGGGCTGAATGGTCAGTGAAGACAATGATGGGTGATCCTAAGAGATAAGACCTAAATTTCTCTAAAGCAAATACAACAGCAAGTAGCTCTTTCTCAGTGGTGGTGTAGTTTATTTGTGCATCATTTAAAGATTTTCTTGCATAAGCAATGACACATGGAGTTTTCTCACACCGTTGTCCTAAGACTGCTCCTACAGCGAAGTCACTTGCATCACACATGAGCTCGAAAGGAAGTTTCCAATTTGGAGATTGCATGATAGGTGGAGATATAAGAGTTGACTTGAGTTTAGAGAATGATTCCTCACAGCTTTCTGTCCATAAAAATGGAGCATCTTTTACCAATAGAGCACAAAGTGGTCGAGAAATAGAGCTGAAATTCCTAATGAACCTTCTATAAAAACCAGCATGTCCTAAGAAAGACCTCACTTCCTTAACAGTTTTAGGAGAGGGAAGGTGACGAAGGATGTCAACCTTAGCTTTATCAACTTCAATCCCTCTATCAGATACTAGATGACCTAGAACATGTCCTTCCCTTACCATGAAATGGCATTTTTCCCAATTTAGTATGAGATTCTTATCCTCACACCTTGACAAAACCTTTTCAACATTTAGAAGGAATCCCTCAAAAGTATCCCCAAAGATGGAGAAATCATCCATGAAGACCTCTAAACAATCCCCCACCATGTCCGAGAAGATTCCCATCATGCACTGCTGGAAGGTACCAGGGGCATTACATAACCCAAAGGGCATGCGCTTGAAGGCAAAAGTGCCGACTGGAGAAGTGAAGGTCGTTTTTCCTTGATCCTATAAAGAGACTTCGATTTGATTATACCCTGAGAATCCATCTAGGAAGCAGTAGAATTGATGACCCGCCACTCGCTCGAGGACTTGATCAATAAAGGGCAAGGGGAAATGGTCTTTCTTGGTACAAGAGTTGAGCTTCCTATAGTCAATACAGACTCTCCATCCACTACTAACCCTTTTTGGAAGCATCTCTCCATCATTATTGGTTATTACTGTGATTCCAGCCTTCTTTGGAACCACATGGATTGGGCTAACCCACTCACTCTCAGCTATAGGATAGATGATACCAGCTTTTAACAATTTCAAAAGTTCTTTTCTCACTAATTCCATGAGATTAGGATTGAGTCGTCACTGAGGTTGACGACATGGCTTTGAATCGGATTCTAGAACAATTCTATGAGTCCCGATAAGTGGGCTAATTCCAGGAATATCTGATAGGGTCCATCCAATGGCTTTCTTGTGTCTCCTAAGGACATCTAGAAGCATCCTCTCATGATTGGCTTCAAGAGAGGAAGAAATGACAACAGGAAAGGATTGATTGTCCCCTAAGAACGCATACTTGAGTGATGAAGGTAAAACCTTAAATTCAAGATCAGAGTGGTTATCACTTTCCAAGAAAGGATGAGACTTTGTATTGAACTCAGTTTCTTTGTTCACATTTCTTGACAAAATTGGTTCCTTGTGAAGAGAATTTTCATCCACTAAATTAGCTAGAGTAGTTTCATGAAGGGATATGGACTCGATGTTATTGATTTCACTCATGGTATCATTGATTGGTGATTCTAGAAAATCATTAATAGAGCAATCTGAAAGAGATTCAAGCCAAGGAGACAAATTTCCCTCATGTGAATAAAGAAAATCAATCTCTTCTTGACTTAAACATCCTTCGGTAATTCCTTGATGTTCCTTGAGTTCACTATCAACACTACCCATCCAATTAACCTCATGGATCTCTTCATCATCCCAAATTTGAGAGTTTGCATTGTAGATGTTCAAGTCTAGACTCATGTTTCCATAGGTGATGGTCATGTTCCCATTTCGGACTCGGATAACAGAGTTGATTGTTGCAAGGAAGGGACGACCAAGGATGATTGGGGTTTGCTCCCTAGGACCTAAGCTTGGGTGATTGTCAAGAACAATGAATTCAACTGGGTAAATGAAATTTTCAACTTTCACCAAAACATCCTTTAAGATCCCCTTTGGAACTCGAATACTACGATCAGCAAGTTGAAGAGTGACAGATGTGGGTTGGAGTTCTTCGAGCCCTAACTGACAATACATAGCATAAGGAATGAGGTTCACACTGGCTCCGAGATCACACAAGGCTTTGACAACTTTTTTCTCTCCTAGTTCAACATTTATGTAAGGGCATCCCGGGTCTTTCATCTTTGGAGGAAGGGTTCCTTGGATTGTTGTGCTAACATTTGCTGCCAGAAGGACTTGGTTCTTATGTGAGAATTTCCGTTTAAATGTGCAGAGGTCCTTAAGGTATTTTGAGTATGCAGGAATGGTTTGAATGGCATCGAGGAGTGGAATGTTCAACTTGACTTGTGAGAATATTTCCCTCAATGTTTCACTCAATTCAGGCTTGGTTTTCCCCCTCATGCGTTGAGGAAATGGGGCAGGTTGTGGGGTTGTTTTTTGAAGAGTTGTTTCCTTCACATTTTTATTAGTATCATCAGTTTGTTCATGTGTTTCATTTTAATTTTCATTAGAGTTTGAATCTTCAAGCGGGTTTTGGACTATTTGTTCAGGTTTCTCAATTGATTTTCCACTTCTCAAAACTGTCACAGCCTTTAGTTGTTCATGAGTTGTTTGAGTGCAACTTGTCTCCACCCTTGATGTTTCTTGTGGAATGGCCTGTGTGGGCATGGGTGCCTTTCCAGTTTTTATGGTTTGAAGTTCTTGTTTAAGGTACGAGACTTCTAAGTTCATCCTTTCCATTTGTTTGCACAGTTGTTCAAGGATTGGGAGAGGGACAGATTGGGAAGGGGTTTGTGTTGGTTGGGTTATCCCAGGGGGATACTTTGGTTGTTGGATGGGTTGTTGGTATTGGACTGGAGGATGTTGGTATTGGATTGGTTGTGGTTGGAATTGGTTATGGTTTTGAAAATTTTGTGTAGGGTAGGGGTTTGGTCCTTGTGGTTGGCTAGGTTGTTGGTTATCTTTCCATCGGAAGCCTGGGTGGTCATTATACCTTGGGTTGAATGTGTGTGGGTATTGAGGCTTTTGAAAGTTTAGGGCATTGACTTTAGCAGGTGGTCCTCCTAAAAGAACATCCTTGATGGATGGAATGGTTGGGCAGTTGTCTGTTTTGTGGTCATGTTTGTCACAGATTGTGCAAACAAGGTCTACAGTTTAGATTTCATTGATTTTCCTATGGTCTATCTCTTCAACCTTCCTAGAGAGTGCTGCAAGTTTCGCCCTAAGGCTTTCCTCTTCCCTAAGTGTATGCATTCCAGTAGTTCTTTGAGCCTTTTCAGAATAAGGTGATGTTCCCCATGTTTGGTTTTGTTCAGCAAGGATTTCTAGATACTCATAATCATCATTTGGGGATTTGTTTTTAAAGGTCCCATTACACATCATGTCAATGAATTGTTTGTTCCCCAGGCCAAAACCTTCATAGAAAATTCTTACTTGTTCATGAATAGAAAAACCATGGTGTGGAACCATGTTTAGGGTGTCTTTGAACCTCTCCCATGTTTCATAAAATGACTCTCCCTCTTTTTCAAAAAAGTTTTGGATGCTCTTTTTAAGTGCAATTGTTTTGTGATGAGGGAAGTATTTTTTGTAGAATTCTCTTTGTAGTTGGTCCCAAGAGTGGATTGATGCAGGTCTCAAGTTGTTTAGCCAATTTTTAGCTCGATCCTTTAATGAAAAAGGAAAGAGCCTCATCTTAGAAGATTCTAGTTGATGTGGGGGACACATGGTTTCAACAATGTCATTGAACTCTTTGACATGAAGGTATGGAATTTCTGACTCCATCCCATGAAATGTTGGAAGGTGGTTTAGAACATGGGCTTTGAATATGTAGTTGGTGTCTCCTATAGAATTGTTTCTAATTCATGAGGGGGAATTGGTCCAAGTAGGAGTGAGGTAGTCGTTCATGGTTTGATCAACTGCATTCCCTAAGTTTGGAGCTTCTTGGTTTTGGTTTCCCATTTGATTCCCCCCAGGGTTTACAATTTGATTTTGTGGATGACCCTCCATTGGACTTGTTTCAAGTTCTGACTTTGGGGTTTCAAGAATATTTGGATCTTATTTAAACAATCCCCTAGGTGCACTTGACTCCCCTATCCTAGGACTATCCACCCTAACTAGTCTGTTTGAGAAATCGCGGGTGTAGGCGGACATGCGCCAAAAAAAGCGAGAAAGGGACAAGATAAGAGATCTTGGGTGAGAGTAGAAGAATGGGGGTGAGGAAAGAAGGTTTTTTGGATCTAAGGTACTTACTTGGTCCCCGGAAATGGCGCCAAAATTTTGTCTCGCCCAAATTTACCCAAGTTTTAAGGGTCAAGCGGTCGCTTGTAGTGTAGCTTGGGTTGTCGAATCCTCAGAGACCTAAGAAGAACCTTTAGACACTCAATAAAAATAGATGGATTTTTGGATATGAAGTGGCCAACTTGGGTTGATTTTATATTGTTTTGAAATATCACTAAAAGATCTATGTGAATTCAAATTATGAGAAAATGAGTTGATCCTAGGTTATTGCTCGGGGTGGATTGAATGAATTCCTTTTTTTACGATTTTAATTTCATTAACTCGAGAAGGATTCATGCAATGAATTCAAACTAACCTCATCACTTACTGATTAAACACCTTCAAAACATATGATAATCACCTATAAACTTGTAGGATCATTTTCATGAGCACTCCAAGGTAAAGGATGTAATTAGCACATGAAAGTGGGGTGAATAAATTCAATAAGGAAGAGGAAGAATAAAAATCATTGAATGAAAGAAACTCAATTAAAAGAAATTAATAACATTTAGGGCATGAGAAATAACATTCAATACAGCCCCTTGCTACTCCCTTGGATCAACCCATAAAAGAGCTATCCCTCCATTGATGACAAGTTCTCAACGGAAGCGGAAAGTAGACTTTTGAGGGTGGAATTGAAGAAGTAAAAACAACAAAAATAACGATCACTCCACCGTTGTGTGAACAAAATCACAAGGTTTGGTGTGAATAAATTCACACCATGAGGCAATGGTATCAAGGTGATAAGGATAAGAACAGAACAAGAGAAGAAGAAGAACTTTTATTGAAGACTAAGTTGATTCGAACAACTTACATGAGAAGGAAGAACATTACAAAGGCAAATTGGCATAATAACATTACAATGAAAAGAAAGAACCCAACCTCCCTAAATCCACCACCACTCCTGCCTTAAATAGGAAAAAATGAATCCTTTGTCGAGCCCCCAACATCCCATGTGCCTTTAATTAATTATGTTGGGAAAAGGTGGGTGGAACATTAATGATGAGAGACTTTTCCACTTCTTGCCCCGAAGTTGCAGCCAGCTTGCATCCACCGGAAAGACGCGCCTAAAGGACCTTCTAAGAGGCCGAAGTTGAGTGGGCCCTAGAAGACTTAAATGAAGCCCCCGATTTTCCCTAACACCATGTAAAATTTCATCCCGAAAAACGTTGTGGTTCGGGATATAGGATTGAAATGGTGAGCTGTTTTTCTGGGCCGAAGACTCTGGCCCAAAATTAAATATTCAACTTGGGCCGCCTTAATCACCACCATTTAGGACGAATTAGCACTGGATCCAGGATACTTATTTGTTCCCCTATATGTCTTATATCCTTCCATAAATGTTTGGCTTCATTGGACTTGTATTGTGGGCTCCATAGTCCGATCAGTGGGATGATATACAATCTGCCTTCTCCAGAATTGTTTCCTTTAATCGCCAAATATCTCCATCATACTTTATTAATAATCCATTGATCCCTGAATAAAAAATGTTAATAATTAAGTTAATATCCATTTCCAAAAATATCAAATTAAAACATGGATAGTTATATTCTTTAAAATTAGATGAAACATTGGGCCTAAATTGGTGCACATTAGGCATGAAGTGCACAAATGATGAGAATGAGTGTTCAAAATGTAAAATGAACTAAAATGGTATTTATGAATAGAAAGGCACATGAAAACTACATATATTAGCAATGAATATTAGCCTCCTATAGTGTCTAATCAATTATAAAATAATATTTTATGTTTTTTCCTAAAGTGCCCCTCTCCTCCCTTATAAAAGGGCACATCCTCCCTCTTCTCTTTACACAATTTTGAGCCTTCAAGCTCGGAAAAACCCTGCCCATTTACCTTATCAACTTCCCTAGAAAAATTATAGAGGTTCTAGTATCCTCAAAAGACAAAGTCTAGTGCATTAAGAGGAAGCTTAAAAGAGGTGCGTCGAAGAAGAGGTAATCTATTCTACCGATTCTTTCAAGTTTCTTTCTTCTTCAACTTCTTCTTCTTATTTAGTTGTTTCATTATAAATTAATAACATAATTATCACTAATATACTTATATGTTATTATAAATATTAAACAACCCCATTTCACCTTCTCTCCATCCTACAGAAAATGAAATCACCGCGTGTGTGTACGTACAGAATACCGTCTCCACGCCGTAGTGTAATCTGTTTTTACACCACCACCTTACTTGGATGGGTATAATGGTGTAAATAATAAATATATATGGTTATTATAAAAACATAATGATTCTTATATATTATATCATCCACTACAATTCAATAATTATGGGAATGATATCATCGCTCGTGCGTACATACGGATTACCGTCTCCACGACGCGATGAGATTCATTCTCCATTTTAACCATTAAAGAATGATTATAAAGTATATTTAATGAATAATGATGAAATATATTACATAATGAAGATATTTTATTTATGTATATATATATATATATATTCCATCTACTTACTTCCATTCAAGTCAATAAGGAAAGGAAAATAGCATTCATGCTTACATACGGCCTACCGTCTCCATGAACGGTGTATTTCATTTCATTCATCTGTCTATTATATATATATATACTGAATATTTATGATATATAAATCATGATTTAAATTCTAGAAGTAATTAAATCATGATATAAGTAATAATAATATCAAGAACAATAAGTCCAAACACGTACGATAAATAAAACAATTTTACCCAAAAAGCTGCTTTAACATTTAATTTACAAAAAAACGGGTAATATAAAGTAATAAGTGAACCATATATGATATCATAACAGTTAATATGATTCTTTAATAAGTAAATTAAATTATTTAAATCATTATACAGGAGGTTCGGATACATACGAAGTATATCATACCTAAGGTAAGGGATAATTTTTCAATCTCATTTTTATTCGAGATTTCTTATACGTAAGTATTTACTGGGGTTATATTTTTCATCCATGTCCATAAAAATGTTTTTCATAAAGTGTTTAATATTATTCCATGTATTTTTAAAGTCATTTTTCCCCCTCTTTGACTTTTACTTTGTGTAATGGAAGGAATCTTTCTTTTGTTTACCATACGTGGTACTTTTTGACTTTTCTGACAAAAGTATGAGGAGAATGTTTTTTTTTAACTTATACAGCATGAACGGATTTTTACAGTTTCATAATGAATTATTTCAAGGAAGATTACTCTACAAAATTTCATGACTATTTTCAAAAAAAAACATTTTCTTTTAAAGTTTCATAGCATTTTGTGAAAATAAAATGATTTTGAAGAAGAAATGATATTTTCCTCCAGAATTCATTTCAAGTGTTTTATCCAAACCATTTCCCATATAAGATGACATTATTTTCATATGTGTATGTTTCAAGTATAATGTCTCTATGATTTACATGGTTTCACTTTTCTTATGATGAAATGATATCTATTTGTTTTATATGGATTATGTTATGATGGGATGATGTTTATGAAACCCATTTTATTCTTTGGGTTATGATGAATGATTTATGTTTATGATGTGGCACACTTAAGAATGATTTCATTATGAGATGGGTGGGACCTATATCTCCCTCCAATTAATTGGGTAAATATTTATATCTCATGAGATAGACATGGATGGAATGGTAAGTTAATCTGGTTCAGTGATACAGGACTGGAACGAGGAGTGAACTTGATTCAAAAGGGACTTTGTCCACTAAGATGGTCTTGGAAACAATGGATTGGCTACTATGGAAATAATATCATGTGATCAATGGTTTTCCACAATTACATGTTTTATTCTCATGATATTTTATTATCATTGATGTTCCTTTATGATCTATTCCTTACGTACTACCAAGATTTATTTCACAGCTCAAGATTTTGACGTTTAAACTTTATATTCATGTTTCAAAGTTCAAATGTATATGGTTTGTTTTATTTTCTCCATGCTTACCCTTAATGAGAATTTGATCTCACCCTTTATATGTTTTCTTTTCCCTAGGATATAAAGAAAGGTTTTAGGTAAGAAAAAAAAGGGAAGATCTTTATGGGAGATGTTGAAGATCTTTCACCAAGATTAGAAGATTATGTTCCAAGTTTCCAAAGACACTAATCTATTACGGTCCTTTAGTGTTTGTTTCTGTTATGTATTAAGTATTCCGCAAAAGTAATGTAACGTCCAGGTTTGTAAATCTTTGGTTCTCTACATTTGAGGGTGTTCTTGAGGTATCCTTGATTTTACAAGTTTCATTCACCACATGATATCCTAATTAATGTGAGTATTAGATATTCTCATCTGAATGATTTGGGTGACATGGTTCTATTTAGGGATAGATAACATCGAGTATCATATCCACAACATCATGAGGACACCATACAAGGGATTTTTTTCTTATTTAAAATCATTCAATTATCTTATAGTATGGAGCCAAAGCTGGTACGACTGGGGGTTGTGGCAGTTTGGTTAGCATACTAATGATCAGTTTTGGATTGTATGTTTATAACTTTATACATTTATTATTATTATGAAATAAGCATGTATATTCAAACACAATAGGTTAATGAGGAATTGGTGGTGTCCTACCAAGTCTTGTAATCACAACCTACTTCGGAATTTTGACACGTTTATAGATTTCATGGGAGACCTAGTGAAGGGAAAGGTCCCTTTGGTGGATGGATGAGTAGGTGGATCTTGTAGCTGGAGTAGACTGATATAGACACTAGAGAGACTCATAATTATTTTATTTATCATATTTTTTTATTTATTCTAGATAGACATTCCACATTTGGAGATGCTTTTATTTTTATGAAAAGTTTTTTATTTACTTTTATGCATGATTACTCTGATTATTTATTATATTTTCATAATTATTATTGATCCTATGACATGATAATATGGGTATAATCTCCCCTTTATGGACTTCAACGATCAATTATAGTTGGAATCCTCTTGAGTACGTGGAGGTGCCTATGAGGTCATGTGGAATTTCGGCTTGGAACTGGTGGTTCGGGTCAGGATTCTACACATAAGGAAACAAGAATTTCAATAGATACCTACATTATTAATTAAGAATATTCTAGATCTATAACAGGTCATATGTTAACTATGAAATAATATATCTATTCTAACATAATATGGAATCCAAATCTGACGCTACGTTGGCTACCAAAACTGCCTACATCCATGAAAGGCATTGTGTTTTGGGAATTTGAAATATCATAGAATTAAGCTTCCCTCATCTGATCAATGAAACCTTTTATCTGATCCAAACATAATTTTTTTATGAATAGACACTATTTTCACTTTCCAATTCTAATAAAATAGATTCGCAAGATCTAACACACTATCTCTACCTTGATAACATAATCTCAAAACCTAGTGCAGGAAACGTTATCACCATAAGACTAACTGAACCTTCAAAAATAATAGGAAACATCTAAATCCAGGGGATCCATCAATATTAAAAACATACAAATTTCGTTCATGAATAGTTTTAGGGGACCATAAAAGATTCCCTGTACGCATTTTTTTAACTAAATTAGGCAATTTCACAACAGAAAGGTTATGTGAAGAACAAATTGGGAGAGAGAAATATCATGATCATGGAGTTAAAATTCAATTTTTGTAATTTTTATCAAGGAATAAAGAAGGTTTTATGCATAAATTTTTATGGGATTACAATGTAATAGGGATTTCTAATACCTGGGATTGTATTTTTTGAATTCATTTTGTTATAACTTAGTGTATGAGTTTCCTCCTCACATTTTATTTTATATTTTTTACCATAATATATAAACTCCATGATGGTGGAGAACTAATGTCACGACCCGTCCTCGCGGCCCGTGTCGTGACTACCCCAAGCCCGCCTTCCATAGGTCAGGGGCTGGCGACTAGCACCAAAGGCATAAATTCCGATAACTGGGAAGACATTACCTTTATAAAAGTAAACAAACACACAGAGTACAAGCGGAAGTAATATACTAAGTAAAAATGAGTACAACAAAAGGTGCTGAAAGTAAAGGGGGCCGGAAATACAAGCCCAACTGTAAAGTACAGCTGAAAGGAAAAACAACAACTGAAAGGTAAAGCCGCTACGCCGAGCTGTCCACTGGAAATCCCACCTGAAGGGTGGGTACAGATAGCTCCACTGCTCCTCGGGTCCCGCCGTCTGCCACGGATCCTACCTGAAGGGTAGGTACAGATAGCCTCCACAACGCTCTCGCCCGTCAACCTCCTCCGAGTGTCGTCTCACCGTGAAGTCCACCTCCGGATACTGACTCGTCGTGTAGTCCACCTCTGGGTACCGTCCAGTCCTCGAACACTTGGCCTCCGTCAGCACTGTCCGTCGTCTGCAACCAACACAACGAGGTGCGGGCATAGCCCGTGCAGGGGTGAGTATAACGATACTCAGTAGGGACCCCGAGACCCTCAAGGTCTCACTAAAATCAACAAGGATAACCACAAAGAAGATCTCAATAGAAAACCTCTACTTAGGTATATGCCCATACATATACCTAAGTTATCAAGTAACTCATCTCAATCACGAGGAAACATAAGGATTATGAAATCAACGGATAACCACTACCCAGGTATATGCCCATACATATACCTAAGTTATCAAGTAACCCAGCTCAATCATGAGGAAACTCAAAGGTCATTGACTCAGCTCAAACCAGGATTTTCATTATCGAAACCGTAACTGCTGAAGAGATCCGTCTCTGGAGTGTACAGTGGTCCTGTCACGACTCCGAGGTACTGCTCACTAACCTAAGACTGCTAAGGTACTCCTCCTGTCGAGTACTGCGGGTTTGCGGCCAACTACCGGGCGCTCCGTCCGCTGAGGGTCTGTCGCCAAATACCGGGCGCTCACCCAAATAGCCTACAGAGGTACTCCTCCAGTCGAGTACCGCGGGTTTGCTGCCAACTACCAGGCGCTCCGTCCGCCGTGGGTCTGCCGCCAAATACCGGGCGCTCCGTCCACTGGGCTAGTCGACTCACTCCAAGTCGAGTCGGTCAAGCAGTCGTCAGGTCTCAGCCGGCTACACGGTCTCCGTACTCCGCACGCTCGTCTCCGGGAGGGTCCGCTCCACGAGCTACTGTTCGATACTCCAAGTATCACAAGGTCCCACAGAGAAGTATCTCAAAGGACCGTCTCGTCACAGGGGTCTCAACGCAACAGACGGCGCGTCGATCGGACGCCCGGTCTGTGAGTTATTAGCCTTTTCGTCCCAGGGGCCCGGTTGGTTTCGTGTGCGAACCAATCCCGGCCGTATCTCAACTGTACCCTGAACTCCCATAGTGTATACTCAAAGGGACCGTTACTCAACGTAATCACCAACGCCGCTGACGGTTCGTCAAACGGACGTCCTGTCTGAAAGATATCAGCTTTCCCGTTCCAGGGGCCCGGTTGGATTTCGGGTGCGATCCAACCCGGTCACTACCAACTGTATCCAAAACTCGGGCGAAGGATGCCAAAAGTTCCGTATCGTCAACAGGAACTCAACGCAACAGACGGTGCGTCGATCGGACGCCCGGTCTGAGAGTTATTGGCATTTTCGTCCCCGGGGCCCGGTTGGTTTTTAAGGCAAAACCAACCCGACCGTACTCCACCTGCGTCAAAACCTCGGGCGGAGTATGCCAAAAGATCTGTCTCACTAAGAGGAACACAACAAAGCTGACGGCACGTTAATCGGACGTCCAGAACTCAAGTTATAAGCGTTTCCGCTCCGAGGGCCCGGTTGGATTCATGTTCGATCCAACCCAGTCGTACTTCAAATGACACCGGTTAACCAAACCAGTCACACCATTGCGATCCATACGGAAAAACACACGAGATGGACTACCCATTGGTCCCAAACGGATAGCCGGTGAAAAAGTTGCATTTCACCGCATCATGCGCGAACCGGGCCTCGTGGGGCCCGTGCATCAACCTCGACTTAAATATCCAAAATTAGTCTTGAAACATCCGTCGTAATTCCAGTGTCGCAACGTCACAGACGGTTCGTCATTCCGATACCGTATGAGAGAGATATGTCCGATACATGATCCCGTAATAATAATATTATTATTATTATTCGGTGTTTCGTGGCCCCGCACCACGAACTAGAATTTAGTATCCAACATTAGACTTGAATCGATCGTATTAATGACGGAATTATATCGCCACTGACGGCAAGCCAATCGGACGTCGCACGTATGAGTTATGGTGGGTCGAAGATTTAATAATAATATTAAATATATTATTTTTTCGAGCGCTTCGGGTACCAGACCCAAAAACCCGAAAAAGACATCCAATATTGGACTCATAAATTCCGTCTCGAAGTCAGGGTCACACTGCCGCAAACGATTCGTGAAACCGAGGTCGCACGAAGGAGTTGCTGGCGAAAAGGTGTTTTATCAACAAAAGTACTAATAACAATATTTTATTGTTATTATTAATTGTTTATTTAATTATATCTTTCTTAACTCCAAAAAAAACAATCAAAACACGTTCCTTTTCCCCCTTGTGCGCCAAAATCAAACACCTCTCCCTTATCCCTTTTTGTCTCTTTATTTTATTTCCCAAAACTCTCTCTCTCCAATCTAATAACTTATTCAATCACAATTTCACGCAGCCTCTCCTCCGAACCCCAGCGGCCAACCTCTCGCACCCGCTGTATTTGCCAGAACCGCCTCTCGCACCCGCTGTATTCGCCAGAACCGTCGCGGCTGCCTTCAGCCTGCCGCGCCGCTGCTGTCTTCACCGTAAACCCTGATGCGCCCGCTCCCGCATCACCTGCTTCCTCGCACGACTTCTCCCCACGACCTGCACCAACGGCCTCCGCCTTCCGCACTCTATTCCGACTTCGATTTAACTCAGAAAAAAGATACAAATGCATATTCATGATCCTCGGGTCGAGATCTTCGTGTCCGTATGTCGCGCTCAGGGAAACATTGAGTTTCCAGCGTCAATAAATATTTAGACGCCTCCTTCCGCGAGCCATTGCGGCTTCGTTCCAAGCCCGAAAAATTAAACGATCACATAATTGTGATCCTTGCGTCGAGGGCTTCACATCCATATATTGCGCTCAACAAAACTTCGTGTTTCCAGCGTCAATAAATATTTGGAATTGAAGAACGTACGAAGAACACGTGAAGAATAAAAAGAAAAAGGAGAATGGTTTATGTGCGGGACGATGTCCATGTTCATTTGGTCATCATCATCATGAATTTTAGATATGAAGAATCAATAAAACGAATTCAATCATATATAAAAACCCCTACCTTGATAGTCTCACGTTGACGTAGTCGTGGAATATCGGTGTCGATTCCTTTGACGTTGGAGGAAGAGTCGTTGTCGATGGCGTTCGTCGCGGAAAACCGTCGCGGAAGAGATGATGCGGAAGAAGAAAGTCACGTCACGGATACGGCGTCGCGGAAGGACCGTGTTCTTCGGTGAAGAAGTTCTTCGTTGAAGAACGGCGTTCTTCGTGTTCTTCGTCGAGGTTGAAGAAGATGAAGAAACAAGAAGAACCTTCCCAACTCTCTCAAGGAGACAAAACTAAACACCAAAAAAAAATAAGACTATCTTATTTTATTAACACAACAACACACTAGAATTTCAAGAGTTTGAAATTCAAAACACACACACAACTCACCTTATTTAAGTCTAAAGTTATAACTTAAGATATCATAACTTATGAGGGAGTTGAGGGGTTTTAGAGGATATGAAGAGGTGGGGTTCATGTGGGCCCCACCACCCTCATAACCTCCCAAGGGAGGTTGGGTGGTTACCCAACTTCCAACAAGAGATAACACTTAGAGTAAAATAATAAAAATTGTAGTGTAATTACAAAGTAAACATCCACAATTTTTATTATCAACACTCGTAAGAACGCAACTCCAGAACAGGAGTTCCTAAGCGTTTACCGGCGCTACGGTTTCATCGGTGCCCTCGGAATTCGATTCTGGTCACCGGTTCAAAAGTTATAAATTCCCGCTAGTTCGTTCACTGAACGTACCCGAGCCCAACTTCAGAAATTGATTCCGGGCACACCGGGCCTCAGAATCAGGTGCCGTCAGAAACCGCGCTCTTGTAAAATTCCAAAGAAAATTAAGAAAAAATTTCCCTTGAATTTTACGGGTCTTTACAACTAACCCTAATACTTGATCCAAAGGGTTTTAACATTGTTATTGATATTTGTTATTAATTTTACATTTCGATTTCATTTCATGGTGTGAGAGTGGTAATCAAGGAGTTTGGTTTTTTGTTCATTAACCATATCCACATATCTACACTCTCATTTCATATTCATTCATATAATTTCTCTCTGCCTTAATTTGATAACTCTAATTTATGATGGTATTGAAGGAGTTTTGTGATAAATAATATATGATGAAGTTTGGTGTTGAGGTGATGACATGATCATGATTTCGTTTCCCATTATCTTAGTGTTATATAGGAGGTGGGATCTAGTGTTCCATTAATATCTCCAAGGTATAGTTGGTTTCACAATCTAAGCATAGGAGGATGATTAATTAATGATATTGATTTGATCAATGAATGAAGTTAATAAAAACAAATAAAAAATATAAAGGATTTCATGTATCCAAATATATACTATTCCATTTCTTTATAACTTATTTTTATTCTATCTATATGAATTTATATATTTTTATTCTCTATATTTCACCTAATAAAAACCAATCCCCCTTATTTATTTTCTTCACAATTATTTTAAAATATATAAACATAAAAATAGATACAATAAATTTTTTAATTTGAGTTTAGTACCAATCTTCCTTGGGATATGACCTTAGTTATCTAAGAGGTTTCATTTACAATAAATTATAAATTATATTGATTAGGCCTGATGATAGGCCTCTAATTAGTCATGTCTTTATAAAAGATTTCAAACAAATTGCTTATGACAGGTGATCTGAGTTTTTTTATTAGGAACACATTTTTAGGAATTTATTTTATTACTGTTTTAAGATATATAATTCAATAATCCTTACAATTTTTATCTTTAATGGAATGAATCTTATAATTTCAATTATTAATATTGATTTTTAGGTCTAAGAAGAAGGAGGAGGCAGAAGATATAAATAGAAAAAGATAATGATTTCCAATGGATAATGGAGTGTTGTTTTAAATTATTTATATATTTATATTCTATTTTTAAATCATACTTTTAATTGTTATTAAATAACATGGAACACTTTTATTTATTCCTATTTTTTATCTATAAAATGATAGTTTCTTAATAATACCATTATGACTTGTTTTAAATTTTAATTTTGAAAAAATTGATTGATTATGATGATGAATGGATAAGTAAAGATAATCATAAGAACATTGATTTGATGAATCATGATTTGAGAGGATTGATTGATTTATATAAATTAAATTTCTTAAACACTTTTATGCTTTGATTTTACACAAAATTTTCAATTTATTAATTATTAATATTCACACCATGAAGTGATTATCTCATATTTTTAATTCTCATTTTATAGAATTACATTAAGTACCTCTGAAATTTTATTTATCACACCCTTTTTCTTGTCATTTTCTTAGGATATACACTACTATTTGAACTTTCTTGTTTAATACATTTTGAAATATGGGTATTTTAAATAAAATTCAAATGATTTAGGTCATATTTGGTTACTTTTTAGTCCATTTAACCTTTGATACACACCTTATTTTTAATCTTTTTTTATTCCTATATTTATGATGAATTTCCTTATAATAAGCCACATTAGAGGATAATTTTTCCTTTATATACTAATTATTTGGTATTGTTGTATGATTATAATTATGATTAATTAGAGAGTTTGGGTTGATTCATATAGTTTCTAAGATATTATATCTTGAAAAATAGAAGATTTTAGGGAATTTTCTCTTGGTTATCAGGATAAAGGTTCAAAAAACTAATTTCCATTATGTTTTAATAGTTCCTATACCATTTGAAAATGAAAAGGGGGGAAAATAATCTGAAAAAATATATAAAAGATTCATTATCATATTAAATTTTTTTGTTTATGACCCTATAAGTAAAGGAGGAGAAAGAGAGTAGTTTTTTATAATCTTTTGGCGAAGTGAAGGAAAAATATTTTCATTAAAATTAATTGAATTTGAATAATTATATTATTGTATATTTATTTTTAAGTTTATATTTAGATAACTTTATATCTTATAAATAGAGTGAATATACTTGATATTAGTCATAACTATATTAAAATAATTTTAGGGATGAGAGGAATAATTTATAGTGATTTATATCACATGTTTGTATAAATATTAAAGAAAATTTATAATATATAAATGGAAGGGAAGAGAAGTATCATTAAATTAAGAGAAAAAGTAAAATACATGGTTGATTAGTTTTAATGAAAACTAATAAGTTGAAAATATTTTTTTATGTAGAGTTTAAATGTTTATTCCTCATTGGAGATTGTTAAATTTTGTTTACTATGATGTTTATAGCATGGATATGATTAATTTTTTTTGTGAATAAGTAGATATTTATTATTGAGTAAAAGTTAGAGTTTAAGTGTGTAGAAATTTGATAAATCTAATTTTTGTGTATTTTTTACAATAAATGTAATTATTTTACATGTTGAAACAAACCAATTAAATATGTTTTTTATGATTTATAATAGGATTTAGCTTGCGGTTTAATTTAAATATATTTAGAATAAAGTGAAACTTAAAGGAGAAAATCACATCACAACCCACTGCATTATGATATGGTTATCTTTAAAGAATGAAATATGGAAATTGAGATACAATCATAGCGCAACACATAAGATTAACATAGTAATTCTTTCATATGAGTAAAACTGGTTGATTCATTGGGGAGATATCTTAAATTGTGAAGAATACCATTATGTCATGAAACTTACAAATGATTAAAAGTGAATAGAATTATTGATGTATAAACTATGGTGTGCTGAATATGATTATTCCATAACCAAGGAGACAAAAAGAAAAAAATTCTTTAACACTTTAATAATAATCTTATTACAACAAAACTAATTCAAGGTGGAGATTTTCTTTTAATATTAAGTATAAAATTATTGGGATGATGTGACATGATTAAAGATTACAGTGTAACCATAAGGATTATAGTGTAACATAGGATATATATATATTTTAAAAATATGATATAGATAATTCTTGATATATGAAATATTTCTTGTGTACATGAGATATATTTGTTACAATGTTAAATAATCCATTATATTTTAATTTAAGGTAGAGGAGAAAGATTTGAAAAATAATAAATACTGAGTTATCTTAAGATACCAATTTAAAGGTTTGGGTATATTCATTATGAATTAATTAGGTTTCAATTTAAAATTTATAGATTTTTAGGGTGTATTAATAACGTTATGACACTTTTAGTGAAGAAACATAAGATCATGGGGTACCGTCAGGGTGTAATGGGATAGGGTAATAGAACTATGCCACCACTGTCTATGAATGATAGCCTAAAACACGTTCCTTTCAATATAATAGTGTTAAAATCAATATTTTTGAAGTTTTAAATTCTTAAATAGATATAGAAACCATCATATAATTTTTATATGTAATGTGATAGATCCTAGATGAATTTTAAGAAATATTTTGAGTGATAATGGGCCACCATTAAAGGATAATCTGATTGAAGATGATTTGAAAATATATCACACAAATGCAAACATATTTACAAAAGGATAAAATTTCTTGTAGAATGAAATCACCACATCGACATCAAGAGGAAGATACTTTAGCTAGATTCTCTAAGAGATTGAAAACTATGGTTAGTAAGTACTTTAATATTTTTCTACCTTCCTTTCATGTCTAACATGGTTCGGTTATTTGGTTCTTGTGAAAACATTAAATGGTAAATACCTTGTGATCAATTTTGTAATGAAGGGTGGTTGAGTTATTGGATTCTTTTATTTTTAATGGTTATTCTTGTTGGGTTATTACCTTAACACATTCTTCAATATATTTTATGATTTCTTTATACATGATATATGTTAATTGATTGATGAATTTCCATTTAATGCAAGAAATATTTTTTTCAATTCTTTCTCCATCATAGAATGAGTTTTAATACCTATGTTTAAATATCATTTCAGATAACCCTATGAATAAATGAATCAAAGTAATTTCTATGAAGAAAATATTAGTTTATAAACTAAAGAAAAAACATCTAGACCAAGGATTTTTTTATCTAATTTTTACAATGACATGATAATTAATTAAGAAAAATATATTTCAATTAATAATGACACAAAGTTTTTAATAACCTAGTAAAATTTAATTCATAGTTAATTTCAATTAGTTTTAGATTCAGTTTAAATCATTCACATTATAAGTCTTGAAATTTATTTTAAGGTTTCATGTAATATATCACTAGTCTTTATGGGGTTGACCTAAAAATTAATATATACTATGACTTTAAAGTTTTAATTTTAGGGAATATCATATATAAATTATAAAATTTAACATCATGATAATCAATTATGCTTCACAGGTGATCAATTGAATTAAATTCACTCTTTAATCTTGATATATGGATAATAAGGATTTAAATTGGACTTTACACTAGACTGAGAGCTTGTGATCTGTCTTTAAAATGTGGGGGATTGACTACCTATCACACCATATTTTGAATAATTTTGTATTAATATGATTCCAAGACGTTATATGAAAATTTTTCATATACTTTATGCATAAGATGAATTGGGACATGTGAATATATAATTTTATTTTATTTTTAGATAAACAACATAAATAAATTGTTATATAAAGTATTATATATTCATATAATTATACCACAATATTTTAGATGAAAATATATGATCCCAAACTAAATCATTAGAATCATGAATATATATAGGGATTTCATGAGATGCAAATATAAATGGTTGTACTAGGAATTTTTTAAATCATATTCTAGATTACATTTAGATTGAATATATGTTAATAAATCCATCATTTAAATTGATAGGTCATGCTAAAACTATATTACTATGAATTATATTGTGCAACACATGATAGGTATGAATGAACCTAATAGGATCAAGAGCCTGTATTCAAATTTGAGCCTTGTGTTATAATTAGTTGGGTTATCCTAATAAGATTATGTGCCTAGAGGAATTAAGTTTGTATAATTCATATAATTAATTGATCAACATGTTTTTCACATAACTATAGAAGAGTCATGGGTTATGATTGAAATTATTTTCTATCTAAATAACTAAATTTTAATAGAGTCATAAATGTGAATCAATATTTAATTTAATGTAGATGTTGTATAATCAATAAATTTGGTGTATGTGATCATACTTTTTGTGGGAGTATGGGTAATAAACGTTTTATTGAATTGATATAAAAAGTGATACTCAATTAATAAATATGTTTTGTTTAATATTATAACATACATCATGAGCATTATTTTCAGTTCTATTATAGGTTGGAATTATTATTTAATAGACTAATATGCAGGCTTAAGAATTTTCTCAAGGAGAAACTTTGTGTGAATAAGAATATAAACATTATAATAAAAAAAAATTATAATTATTAATCATAGGTATTAAATATTGGGTGTATATTACACATTTTTGTTGATATAAAAATGTATTAATAAGATATAATTGATGAAATGAGAATTAGATATACATGTGTCGATAATGAAGAAGAGTTTCTATATTATAGTTTGGAACATATGATATACATATTCCTAGTAGATTATTTTTTTTAATTCAAAAAACTTATATTGTATTCCAAGAAAAAATAGAAATTTTATTTTTTATATCCTATATAAAATGTAATTTTCATTCATGATTCAGAAAAAGATTCATTATATATACATGAATGATATATATATTTACCTTTGGAAATTTGATAAATGATTTATATATTTTTGATATGGATAATCTAATATTTATCATTAAATATTATAATTCCAAGGTAATTAATTTTAACACTAGTTATCTTTTACATTGTCACATTTGACATATAAATGATAAATAGATTCAAAGAGGCCAAATAGATGAATTATTGGAATCATTCAAGTATAATAATTTGATAAATGGGAATCTTGTTTATTAAGAAAAATAAACAAAACACCTTTAATTGTAAATGATGGGAGGGATAATGGACTATTTAAAATAATATATAATGATTTATGTAGACCAATTATTACACAAATAAGTAGTGGGTATATATATATTGTAAATTTTATTGATGAATTTAGTAGATATTATTACATGTTTTTTATGAGATAGAAGTTTAAAACATTTGAAAAGTTCAAAGAGATTAAAATTAAGTATATAATAAATGAAGAAAATTATTAAGATTTTCTAATCAAATTTGGGTGCTAAATACTAGATCAAAAAATTTATGAGTTACCTAAGTGATTGTATAATAGTTTCACAACTCACCCTCCCAAAACATTACAATGGAATGATGTGTCTAATTGAAGGAATCATACCTTATTAGATATATTTCAATTAATTATGAATCAAAATTTTATTCCTATATCATTTTATTGATATGACCTATAAAAAACTAAATTTCATCTAAATTATCCATAAATAATCCAAATGAGATATGAATCAGGAGGTGTGAAAATTTGTATTTTATGAGGATTTAGGGGTATGAATAATATATATGATGTTTGTTTTCATATAAAATTAATAAAAAATTAGAAAAGTGATAATTTTTTAGTTATCACAAAGGATCTAATGGAAATTATGTGAATAATCCCATTGAATATAAAGTGTTTGTGGGCTATACTAGTATTTTTATTAAAAAATAATATGTCACTTTCGGGGATAATGAGAGGAAAATTGAACTTGGATAAGTTCAAACACAAAAAACTAAGATAGTAAGTTAGTAAATTATATAATAGGTTTTTGTAATATGATTGACCCAAGTTAGAAAAGAGGCTTTATTCAATAATAGGATTTATCAAGAGAAGGAGAGATACATATATCTTATGATTAATAATGATGATGTAACCTTTATAAAATATGAACTTACAACCTATTGAGAGTCCATTGAGAATTTAAATTATGAGAAATGGTTAAAGGTTATGAAAAATGATATAGAATATATACACTAATGAAATTTGAAACATTATGAAAGTACTTAAAGGGGTAAAACCCATAGGGTAAAATTGATTTTTTATAAGAAAACTAACATGAATGATAAAGCATCTACCTATAGATATTTATGAGTGAGAAAAGGGTATAAAATAATTCATGATATTAACCCTAAAGAAAAATATTCACCATTTGTGATGTTAACTCCATTAAAATATTTTTTTGTTATAAAAAATAATTATAAATTATATATATATCAAATGGATGTAAAAATAAGTTTCAATATTGAGAATTTAGTCAAGGAAATATATATAAAAAATAAAATATTTTGAGGATCCGAATGTTGTTATAATGTTATAAAAGTTTCAATGAACCTTTTATGGGTTGAAACAATATTTTCCAAGTGGGAATATCCATTTTGATAATGAAATTAAAGATTTTGGTTTTATCAAGTATATGGATAATTCTTGTGTATTCAAATGGGTTATTGGGAGAGCTAAAGTATTTCTAGTGTTATATAGGGATGAAATAAAAATAAAAAATTATATCAAAAATTTATATTAGATAAAGGGTTGGTTGGGAAAATTCTTCTCAATGAAATACATGAGTGAAATAGTCACATATTGGATATACATATCTATAGAGATAAATCAAAAAATATTCTATGTTTTAGATAGAAAACTAACATTTATATAAGTGTTAATTTTTTTCTATGGAATACTTTAATAATGGGTATTTATCAATATTACATGGTGTGGGTCTTATAAAGGATTAATGACCATCAATGAGTTATAGAGGATACACTTGAATAAAATTACATATACTTTGATAATTAGATCCATTATATACATTTAATGCTATGTACGCAATATAATTTATATTATTATTTGAATATAAATATTATATACCAATAAAATCTTGGTGAGATTCATTGGATTACAGTAAAAAAGATCCTCAATAACTTTAAAAAAATTAAGATTTTTTATTGGCCTTTGGTGTTGATAAAAAAATCATTGTAAATGGTTACAATAATGCAAACTTTGAAACCAATTAAAATGATTCAAGACCTCAATATAGTTTCATGTTGTCACTCAATGATAAATTTATTAGTCAAAAGAGTTACAGACAATTCACTATGACATACTTGACAACAAAATCATGCTATATTATTTTATTAGATGTTGTGATATAAGCTATATGAATTAAGAAGTTTATCACTATATTTTGGTTGGTTAATAATATACTGATAGAAATAGTTCTCTATCATGACAAAAATTTAGTAATTTATAATTATAAGTAACCTTAGTCTCACCTAATTACTAAAAACATCCTTTGAAAATACTATATCATTTTAATTTTTTTTTTTTTGAGAGGGGTAGTGGAAGGATTTGTTGGGTTGATATTAAGGAGAATGTAATGAATCTATTGAAAAAGCCATTAATGTTGCAAAAGAATGAGATTCATACAAAGTGTCACATATTAACCACACTAAGACTCCTCCTAAATTTATGATGAGATCATGAGAACCCCGGATATCCCCATTATAAGGACAAGGGGTTCAGACTAGCACCAAGAAAATAGATATCATGATATGCAAGACATTATATTTTTTATAGAAGAAAAAATACACATCATTGAAAAAATCAACAACCCAACATAATAATAACCAAATGTAACAAAAATTCATGGTATTTCATATAAAATAAAATAGAAACTAAACATCAAACATAATAAAAAAATAAATCCTTACCATACTCGATGAAAAAGAGAGATGAAATACAACACCCCCAATTATAGCTAACCACTGAGTGCTCTGAGATAATATAAACCATCAAAACTTATAACATGATTTTGAAAATTTGAAAATGATCAAATTAGGGGTGAGTGATACAGTACTTATTAGGTTTCTCTCTGGAAATAATTATTAGGTTTCTCTCTAGAAATAATCATTCCAATTTGGATGAAACATATCAATCCTCTATGAAATGAACTATAAAACAAATAAATACAGCCCATCCCATGGAAGGTTTAACACATCTCACTTGACCATAATCACTCTCTCTAATAAAAAATAAGCATCATATGTAATAATTATCATAAAATCAAAAATATCAATTGGCATCTTATGAAATCCTTCCCACTGAATATTCCTCTAATAAAATACAATATCCCATAAGTATATGTATTGGTGAAATATTACATCCATGAGTGAATAAAACATCCTTTAGAATAAAACATTATATATATAACATGTGAGTTTAGTAGATGTTCATTAAGTATAGCTTATATGTTAGGGTTTACTGGAAATCCAATACATCCTAAACATTGGATCTAACATCCCAACCAAACCCCCAAGTCTGATTCGGAGTGCCACATGAACTCATGTGTGCCTCCCTGTATGGAATATAATATCAACTAGTATAAAGGGTCTGATTAAAAACAATGAGGAGACTATACCCTTAGTATCATGTCATAGGATCAATAATAAACAATAACTAACATACTAAATCATCAGAGTAAACATGTGGAATAACTAAATAAATGGAAAACATTTCAAATAAATAAAACAACTCCCAAAAGTGGAAAGCTTGTCCATAGTAAAAAAACCAAATAAATAAATAAATAACAAACTGTAGGACTCACTAGTGTTCATCCTAGACCACCACCAGCTCTATGATCCTCAACTCAACATTCCACCATAGGGCTCTTTCCATGAACTGGATACCTCATGAAATCTAAAAGCACACTGAAATGCCCAAGTAGGGTGTGAGTACAAGACTTAGTAGAACACTACCAATCCATACTTAATATGATGTGATCAATTATAAAATTTTATAATATAATAATAATAAATGTGTAATATGAAAATAAACATACATTAAAACTGAGTGGTGATTCACCAACCAAGCTACCACAAACCCCTGATCAAACCTACATCAGCTCCATGCCAAAACAATAACAAGAGGATATCAAAAGTAACCAATAACTATCCATAGGTCGAGTATATCTACTTCTTAAAAACATCATGTCATCCTGATTACATGAAAATCAGTTCTCTCTTGGGCCTCAAGTATGACATGTTACTCACAAATCAACTAGGAATCGAGTACCCCACTTGAAAATCAACTAGGCATCAAGCTATCTAATTTAAAATCAACTAAGAATCAAGTTCACTCATCAAAAATCAAATTGGCATCGAGAAACTGAAGAATTGAGTTCATATGAAACATAACGTTCCATGGAAACATCATATCTATAGCCTTAAGTATGGAATGATGCTCACAAATCAACTTGGAGTCAAGTGCCTAATATACATCCTGAAAATTACAAGTTAATTAGAAATCTAGTAGTCCGATACATGGGTATAAAGTGTATACTTGAAAAAGAAATTCCATTATATATCAACCCTGTGATCAGATCTATCATCCCCATCATTATAATTTAAGAGCACTCCCCTTATAAGGGAAAAATATTTTACGATGGTTCACATGTCTCAAGTACCACTAACAACCACCAAGGAATAGTAACATACACGCAGGGGGAGAACACAAGCTGGAATAGAACAATATATCATCAGGAGAAATATAGAAGCAAACATAACATCATTCGATAATAATAAAACATGGAAAATTATACACTAATATAACTCATGGAATCACAATGGGTCTCAAAGGATACACCCACATGAAATAAAAATAAAACACAGTATAAAATAGGCAAACACATAAATCAAGTATGGAAACATGTGTAAACTAGATCCCATGGATGTAAGTAACTTTATACCTTGGGTGAAATAAAAATTTGATGATAAGAGTCACTAATTGGGTCCAATTTCACCACCAAATCCTCATCTCCTTCAAAAATAATCTTCAGAATGAATTTATACTTGTCGAGATGAATACAACGGAGCCAATAACGTGTCAATCTAATCATTATCATAGGATATACGAATGATATAATTTTTATGATAATAATAAAATAAAATAAAATAAATAATATGGGAGAGGGAGATAAAGATAGAGGGGAGAGGTGTGAGATTGGGGGAATAAGACCCCTATACGTTGGGCATGCCTCCAATAGGCAACTCCCCATTACCCTTTATATATTTATTTATTTATTTCACTTCTTTAATTGTTCCACCAAATTAATTTTTAATTCATTTATCTCCCCACATCAATGTCATGCATTTTTTATTCTTTATAAATTCTTCTTTTAAATCCATTAAATCATTCATTTAAATACATATTAAATGTCATATATATATAATTATAATATATATACGCATATCCACACATATATTTATTCATCCCACATATATATACATCCATATATATATATATATATATATATATTACACACACACACCCATATATATATATATATACATTTTAATTTTCCACACACAAAAAAAATTGGTTTCCAAATTTAATAATAATAATAATAATAATAACAACAACAATATTTAATATTACTATTAAAAATATCACTTCATTTCCACCATTAATATTTTAAATAAAACTTTTATTAAAAACAAAATAGTTGAATATTTTTTTATTAACCTCACAATTTCATTTATTTACCACAAGTAATTATTTCATCGTTATTACTCTAATGACCAATAAATATAAACACATGGAGAAACATCACTCATCATTTCAGATAATTTAATTACACATATAAATTTCATTTTAATTTCTTACACACAAATAATAATAATAATAATATAATTATTATTAATCTTGAGTCATATGAGACATCATTTGGGAGATATTCCATTTTTTGGAAAAATCACACATGAGTAATAAAATATATTTAGTATTTTTATTCCATATGTTTCAAGACTCTATAGGCCTCAAAATCTTAAACTAACTAAGCTCCTAACTCAAAAAATATTTCATAGAATATTCTAAAGTGTTAACATAGTTTTTACCCTTGAATAAATCATTTAAAACATTTTTTATGTGATTTTTATTGAAAATTTACATTTTCTACATACTAATACACATAAGTTATTTACAATTAGGGTTTTATTATCCTTAAAATTTTGAGGATGTTATAATCCCCCCATAACAATTTATCATTTTTGAGAAGTATCTCTAGTGTTCTTGTTTGAACAAATCATGCCACTAAGTTCAAATATAAGACTCCTGCTCTCACATCTCCATAACATGAGGAAAATTAGGAATATATTCAAATCATATACAGTATAAGGGATTACACAAAGTTTTACTAGGAGTATACCCATGACCCAATGTATACCCCTTCTAGTGTTAACCCCGGTCTCTATCCCTCCACATTAGTCACAATCATCATATATATACTAAAAAACAACCTGCTCAGTTCAACTAATAAATGCTAGTAAAGATATATCATAACAGCAGGGAAACACATATATATCACACAATAATAGAAACACTCTCGAATCGGTAGAACAAATCGATACATTTAAATAAATAACTACTATGAATTACAATAATAAGTATATACATGAAATTTGAACCTACGTGCCTAGTCATGATACATGAACACACCTGAAATATCATAAATCACATATCAACATCACTTGTATCAACTAAGTTGAATTTAATCCGATTTTATTATAATTTAGAGTTCCATAATATAGTATCATACAAACACTCCTAGTTTCCCTACCCTAGTTCTAACCATCCAATATTATCTATACCCAATCCCAAATTAAGGAAAAAATAATAAACAAGTTAACGAGTCATGTTCCTTTGATAAAATTTTGTAATATCCCTACCCGAACCACTAGGTCTGAGTCGGAGTTCCACATGACCTCATGCACACCTCCCCATATGAAAGAGGCTACTGACTAGTAGTGAGGGATTGAGTTTCAAAATGGGGAGGTTATAACCTCAATATCATCTCATAGGATCAATAATAAACAATAATAAACATAATAAATCATCTGATTAAACATGAAGAATAACTAAATAAATGGAATACATGTTAAATAAATAAAGCAACTACCAAAAGTGGAAGTATTTTAAAGAGTAAATAATGTAGATAAATAAATAAATAATGAATTACATGTCTCCCCACTGTTCTTCCTATACTAGCTTCTGCTCCACTCTCCTTAGCTCAGTAGTCCACCACAGGGCCCTTACCCTCCATTGGATCCCTCATGAAATCTAGAAGAACACTGAAATGCTTGAGTATGGTGGGAGTAAAAAACTCATTAGAACACCACTAATGTGTCCTTATCTTGATGTGATCAAGTATAAAAGTGTATTCTTTAATAATAATAAATGCATAACAAGAAGGTAAACATACAAATCAAAACCAATCGGTGGTGCTGTAACCAAGCTGCCAAAAACCCTAGTAGTACCTACTTCATCTCCATCCTGAAACATTAACAAGAGGATATTAGAAGTAACCAAAAACTATCCATTGGAAGAGTGAATTTGTTGCTTGAAAAACTCAAAGAATAATGTGTATATGCAATTTGGTTCCCTACTGAGCCTCAAGTGGGGAATGATGCTCCCAAATCAACTATAAATCGAGTATCCCACTCATAAATCAATTAGGCATTGAGCACACAGCTTGAAAATCAACTAGGCACCAGGCCCACTCCTTCAAAAATCAACTAGGCTTCAAGTGAATGTACAACATAATGTTCCATGGTAACATCATATGTCCGAACTCAAGTACAGAAAGATGCTCTCAAATCAACTATGCATCGAATGATTGATATGTATCATGCAACTTGGGGGGTCAAATAAGAATCAAGAAGCCTGATAATTTGGCATCAAGTGCATCCTCAACACTAAATTCCATAATATCTCCACCCTATGATTAGATCTATCATCACCATCATCAAAAGTCAAGTTTACTCCCCCTCTAAGGGAAAAATATGTCACGAAGGTTCGCCTATCTTAGGTACCACTAAAAACTACCAAGGAATGGTAACATACTGTAAAGACCCGTAAAATTCAAGGGAAATTTTTTTCTTAATTTTCTTTAGAATTTTACAAGAGCGCGGTTTCAGACGGCACCTGATTCCGAGGCCCGGAGTGCCCGGAATTAATTTCCGAAGTTTGGCTCGGGTACGTTCAGTGAACGAACGAGCGGGAATTCCTAACTTTTGATCCGGTGCTCGGAATTGAAATCCGAGGGCACCGATGAACTCACAGCGCCGATATTCGCTTAAAGAGACCTTTTCGGGAGTTGCGTTTGTTGCGGGTTGAAAGTTAAGTTTTGGGGTTTTCAGTTGAGTTAAATAAAATTTGTGTAAGACAAATTTTATTTTTACTTTGTTAAAAACCTACCTAAGGGGGTTGGAAGTGGGACCCACACCCACTTAACCTCCCTTGGGAGGATTAAGTGTGGTGGGGCCCACACGAACCCCTAGACTTTTCAAATTCCCTTAACCCCCTCTTAATTGACTTAAGTTACTTAATTAATTTTGGGGGTTAAACTCTTTTGAATTTCAAACTTTTGAAATTCTTTTATGTTTTGTAATAATAAAATAATATGTTATCTTATTTTATTTTGGGTTGATCGTTTGTCTTCTTGAGAGGTGGAGAGCTCCTCTTCTACTTCTTCAAACTCAACGAAGAACGCGAAGAACGTCGTTCTTCAACGAAGAACTTCTCCGCCGAAGAACACGATCCATCCGCGACGCCGTATCCGCGACGCGACGTACTTCTTCTGCGTCATCTCTTCCGCGACGGTTTTCCGCGACGAACGCCATCGACAACGACTCTTCCTCCGACGTCAAAGGAATCGACACCCATATTCCACGACACCGTCAACGTGCGACTATCGAGGTAAGGGTTCTTGAGTTCGTTGTTCCTTTTTATTTGACTTTCCTCAAGACTTGACGTAGAACGCTCAAGTTTCCGACGAAGAACGCCGCTCCGCTCTTCTTCGTCTTCGGTGTCAACGAGAGAGAACACCGCACCTTCCTCGGACAACCTTCGTCGGCGTACAAGGATTCGCCAACGACGTATCTCTTCGGGCATATCTCTTCGTCAACGGATTTGACGAACGACGACCGCGACACCCGACCTCCGCGACGCCGTCTTCCGCGGAACGTAGACGAATCTTCGAATCTTAAACCCGAGGTAGGGGATGTTGTTTAATATTTAATTATCTCATTCTTGCTCGTGGTTCGTATGACTAACGTGAGGATGTTGATTATTTAAAGTTGCGTTATTATTTTAACGTGAGGGGGGCCGGACCGCACGAACACGGCCGAACCCCCTCCAACGATCTTGTTTGTTCTTGCGGGTGGAAGCAAGTGGCGTGGTGCCGTCGCACCACGTGGTTGATCGTGCTTTTATTTTACGCAACGCCGTCGCGCTACGCCGAGGAAAAATCTTCAAGAACGTGACGCTGTCGCGCCGCGTTGAAAAGAATCGAAGCACGGCGAAGGGGCGCAGTGCCGACGCACCGCGCCGGATGACGAACGCCGCGGCCGGTTCCGGGCCGCGGCGGGACGAGAAGACCGCGGCCGGTTCCGGGCCGCGGCGGGACGAGGAGACCGCGGCCGGTTCCGGGCCGCGGCAGAAAGGAAGACCGGCGGCCGGGCCGCCGGCGTCGGAAGCCGAAGAAGGGGACCGGAAACTCCGGTCCCGTTTGAGAAAACCGGCCGGCCAGCTGGCCGGCCGGATGACTTAAAACCGGGGAATTTAATTCCCCGACCACCTAATAAAAACCCCCCTCTTAAAGAGGGGGCGGTTCTTGAAGGAGGGGGGCAGCCGGCCCCCTGGCTCTCTTATATAAACCGGCCCCACGTGGGGCGGTTTCAATCAAGGGCGCGGCAGTTGCCGCGCCGTTTTGTTTCCAGGAACCGCGGGGCTGAGCCCCGCGTGCCGCCACCTCGTGCGGCGACAGCCGCCGCCGCCACCGCGGCCCGCCGCCGCCGCCACCGCGGCCCGCCGGCCACCGCGCCGCCCAGGGGGGGGGGGGGGGGGTCGGGCCGGGTCGGCCCGGACCCGGACCCCCCCGTTTCGAACCTGATTTGGTTTTTGGCTCATAACTTGAGCCTCGGACCTCCGAACGACGAACCGTCTGCGGCAACGCGATCCTTGGATCGAGACGGTCGTTTCGGTATATCGCACTCAAGGTTTCGGATTACTTTGAGTTAGGCCGGGTTGGTTCGCTCACGAAACCAACCGGGCCTTCGGAGCGGAAACGCTCATATCTTGAGCCACGAACGTCCGATTGACGCGCCGTCAGTCGCGTTGCGTTTCTCTTAATGAGACGGATCTTTTGAAATACTCCGCCCGAGGTTTGGACGCAGGTGGAGTACGGTCGGGTTGGTTTTGCCTTAAAAACCAACCGGGCCCCGGAGACGAAAATGCCAATAACTCTCAGACCGGGCGTCCGATCGACGCACCGTCTGTTGCGTTGAGTTCCTGTTTACGATACGGAACTTTTGGTATACTCCGCCCGAGTTTTGGATACAGTCGGAGTATGGCCGGGTTGGATTGTTCTCGAAATCCAACCGGGCCCCTGGAACGGGAAAACTAATATCTTTCAGACAGGACGTCCGCTTGACGAACCGTCAGCGGCGTTGGTGGTTACGTTGAGTAACGGTCCCTTTGAGTTACCCTATGGGAGTTCGGGGTACAGTTGAGATACGGCCGGGATTGGTTTCGCTCTCGAAACCAACCGGGCCCCTGGGACGAAAAGACTAATAACTCACAGACCGGGCGTCCGATTGACGCGCCGTCTGTTGCGTTGAGACCCCTATGACGAGACGTACTTTTGAGATACTTCTTCGTGGGACTTTGAGATACTTGGAGTATCGACCTGTAGCTCGTGGAGCGGACCCTCCCAGTGACGAGCGTGCGAAGTACGGAGACCGTGTAGCTGGCTGAGACCTGACGACTGCTTGACCGACTCGACTTGGAGTGAGTCGACTAGCCCAGTGGACGGAGCACTACTTTCTGAGGTGCAGACCCATGGCGGACGGAGCACTACCTGTGTGACAGTGCAGACCCGCGGTACTCGTCCGGAGAGTACCTCAGCAGGCTACTAGGGGGTGTGCACTACGGAGTTTGGGTGACATACCTCGGCGGGAAGCACTACTGTGTTTGGGTGGCTGGCCCGCAGTACTCGACAGGAGGAGTACTTCAGCAGTCTTAGGTTAGTGAGCAGTACCTCGGAGTCGTGACAGGACCACTGTACACTCTAGAGACGGAGCTCTTCAGCAGTTACGGTTTCGATAATGAAAATCCTGGTTTGAGCTGAGACTTTTGACCTTGTGTTTACCTCATGATTGAGATGGGTCACTTGCTAACTTTGGTATATGTATGGGCATATACCCGGGTAGTGGTTATCCGTCGTTTTCACAATCCTTGTGTTTCCTCATGATTGAGATGGGTTACTTGATAACTTAGGTATATGTATGGGCATATACCTAAGTAGAGTTTATCTGTTGAGATCTTCTTGTGTTTATCCTTGTTGGTTTTAGTGAGACCTTGAGGGTCTCGGGGTCCCTACTGAGTATCGTTATACTCACCCCTGCACGGGCTATGCCCGCACCTCGTTGTGTTGGTTGCAGACAACGGCCAGTACTGGCAGAGGCCGAGTGTTCGAGGACTGGACGGTACTTGGAGGTGGACTATACGACGTGGCGGTACCCAGAGGCAGACCACTGGGCGGGACATACTTGGAGCAGACGGCGGGACCCGAGGAGCAGAGGAGCTATCTGTACCCACCCTTCAGGTGGGGTTTCCAGTGGACAGCTCGGCGTAGCTGCTTTACTTTTCAGTTGCTGTTTTCCCTTTCGAGTTGTACTTTACAGTTGGGCTTGTATTTCCGGCCCCTTTTTACTTTCTGCACTTTTAGTTGTACTCTGTTTTTGCTTAGTGTTACTTTCCACTTGCTTACTCTGGGTGTTTGTTTACTTTACAAAGGCAATGCCTTCCCTTTTTACCGGGATTTACGCCTTGGTGCTAGTCGCCAGCCCCTGGCCTATGGAAGGCGGGCTTGGGGTAGTCACGGCACGGACCCCGAGGGCGGGTCGTGACACATACATATTGGGTGAGAACATAAATAGACATAAAACAATATATCATTATGAGAAATATAAAAAAAACAAAACATCATGCAATAAAAATAAAACATCAAAATGGCTACACTAATATCACTCATGGAATCAAAATGGGTCTAATGGGATACACACACACACCCGCACCCACATTCAATCAAAATCAAGCATGGTATAAAATAATCCAATACATAAATAAAGTTTGTAAATATGTATAAATTTGAGTCCACAATGGTAAGGAACTTTCTACCTTGGGTGAGATAACAAGTTGATAATAAGGGTCGCTTACCGAGTCTAATTTCTCCAATTAATCCTCATTTACTTCAAAAATAAACTTCAAAATAAATTTCTACTCATTGAGGTGAATCCAAAAAAAACTAACAGTGTGTCAATCTGATCATTATTGTAGGAGATATTTAGGATATAAGTTTTATGATAATAATAAAATAAAATAAAAAATAAATAATATGAGAGAGGGAGAGAAAGAGAGAGGGGAGACATGATATTGGGGAAAAGGTCCCATATACATTGAGAATGCATCCAATAGGGGCCTCTCTATTATCCTTTAATATATATATATATATATATATATAATTTAACTACATTAATTTTTCCACCAAATTAATTCTTAATTTATTTTTCTCCACATCAATGTCATGTTTTTTTATTCCTTCTAAATTCTTATTTAATATATATTAAATTTAATTCATATATATATATATATAATCATAATATATATACACATATCCACACAAATATACATATATAAACCCATATATATATACACCCATACACACACATACACATTATATATATATGCACCAACATATATATATATATACAAACATATATATATACGTACATACATACACATTTTAATTTTCTATATACCAAAATATTATTTTCTAAATTTAATAATAACAACAACAATAATATTTATTATTATTATTAAATATCTCACTTCTTTTCCACCAATAAAATTTTAAATAAAACTTCCATTAAAAACTAAATAGTTAATTTTTTTATTAACCACACAATTAAATTTATTTACCACAAGTAATAATTTCAAAATTATTACTTTGATCACCAATAAATATATACACATAGAAAAAAATCATTCATCATTTAAGAAAATTTAATTATACATGTAATTTCCAATTTAATTTCTCCAACACAAATAATAATAATAATATACTTATTATTACTCATGTGTGCGATGTATCCAAACATCTAATGCGCACAATGATTATGTTGCACCTAGGGTAAAAACCGTATTTTAGACCTAATTGTGGTCACATATTTCTCGTAAAATATATCGTTTGGGATATATTCTATTTTTTTTAGAAAAGTCACGTACATGTAATATAATATATTTAATATTTTTATTCCATTTGATCCAAGGATCTATAGGCCTCATAATCTTGCACTAACTCAGGGCCTGAATATGAAAATATTCTATAGAATATTCCAAAGTTTTAACAGAATTTTTACCTTTGTGTAATGCATTTAAAACATTTATTAGGTGATTTTATTGAAAATTTACATTTTTCACATAATAATACACATAAATTATTTACAGAGGGTTTTATTATCCTTAAAATTTTTATGAAATTACAATGCAGTCTAAATATGGGGGTGATCAAGTAGAGAATGAATAATTATGTATCATCCTTCAAATTAATTTTTTTTATCAACTCAATTTGATGGAAAAAGTGGAAAACCAAACATGTCCAAACCTGAGTGCATTAAACACAAAATGAACTCACAAAATCATTATAAACAAAGTTAAAGTTATTGGAATTACTCACCCTATATAAGAATTAATGCATAAAAGTTACCTATAACTATGGATTGGCCTTAACAAGGTCGTCAAAATGGTTTTCCATCGTGTCCTATGTCTGAATATATTCATATAAATTAATCTTTCCCTCATTTATTCCACATGAAAATATCTAACATTGTTTATTGATCCACTCTGATTGTTTGTTATGAAGAGCCACTCTGAACAATATTTTGTATATTCTATCTGGCTCCGCCTTGGACACGTTAATATTGAAATCTTCATCTAAAATCTATTCATTTGAATAGAGGAGAAGCACCAATCCTACATTTTCAAGATGTGGTGATGTTAGCCCCTATATAACCACATTTCTAAACCTTTGATGAGTCTTTTAGAGCCTTTTCCTCAGTTATCTTTAATTTTTCATCTGATATAGTGACCAAAGGATTTGAGATGTTGGATTAATCTTTGTGATACTTAGTTTTTTTTATCTTTGTTGAATAGAAGGTTCCCAAGGACCTTGACTATCTTTCCATTCCTTGATCCTAATCCAACAGTCATCTATATATGGTGATATTATTCCCACTTCAAAACATATTTGGAGTCATATTATTTATCACCCACCGAGTACTCGTCATCATGTACCATGGCCTCAGGTACCCCCTTCAATGAAGTGACCTTCTCATTCCTTTTGGACTTAACAAACTCCTATACTTCTGCATCTATCTTACCCGAGCCTTGATCTGTAATGCCCCGACCCTAGTTACCCAGATTCGATGCATTATTACATAACATTATCATGATCACAAGAGATCAAGCCTAGAAAGACCGATTAGTTTAGTATCCTTGGAAGTAATAGATACATACATAAGTTTTACATTACATCATGAAACAAAAAAAACAACAACAACATTGTTTCCCTTTTGAACACACTCGTATCCTTCGTCCTATCCCTGAAGGTTAATCATAATATACTTCTTCACATCTTGGGAAAAAGAAAACATAATAAAGGAGTGAGATCAGATGCTCAGTAAGGATAACAATATATCAGAAACTATCATAAATAAGCATAAACATTTAAGGCAATGTATAAGACTAAAACACATGCCTTTTAAACTTAAACTTTAGCACAATATGGAAAAGATAAATTAAATATTTCCATTTAATTATTCACATGGATATTATACTAGTCGAATAATCACATGTAATATCAATAGCTAATTTCATAATGATGGAATGCATAATGTAGGACATCATAACCACATAGTCAAGGCCTCATGCCAAGACTACAAATAAGATTTTGTCAAGGCCTTCTGCCAAGACACTAGTTTGGAAAACATCAGAAATATTACTTTCAAAACATTTTATAAAAAGTAAAACAATTGTATAAAAGAATTTAACCCATATTCTAGTAAATAGTAATTTTTGTTGAAATAAATTTTTAAGAAACACGAATGTGGATGTTAAATAGGTCCTAGTAGATACTTCCTTACAAACAACCTCAGATAATAAAGAGATTGTAAAATTAACCCTTAACTTATAATTTTCCATAGTATAGGGTAGGTTAACCTACTGTATAATAGTTAAATCATTATTATTAAATTATACAAGAACCAAATATATAAATATGATATCATATACTATCTTCTAATATTTCTTTGTTAATAATATTTTAGTAGTATCATTGTTTTGAGTGTTAACTGATTCATTTTACTTTATATTTTTTGTTACGTAAGTCATGTTTGTCATGGATAAGATATATTTTATTCATATACATAATGATATTAAGTTCTTAAACATTATTTTTAATCATGAAATTAAAATTATTCTTGAATGGTTATGATGGGGAATGGGTCTCATCGTGTTTTTGGGGATGGTAATCCATATGTACGCATGAGCGACAATATCATTCTATTGATGGTGAAATTGTATGTAATTGGATGGTATATTACATATACAGAATCATTAATATGTTATATGTATTATTTAAATCAATTATACTCATTATTATACCCATCCAAATAATGAAGTGTTGAATAACAAACTACACCACGACATGAAGTTGGTAAGCCGTACGTACACACGTATGGTGACATTGTCATTCATAGGATGGATAAAATAACGAATATGGTTCTAAAATATTTATAATAATATAAAATTATTTAGAAGGTACTGGATTTATTATTTTGGTCTGGAAACAACCAGGGAAGTGGAAGAAGAAAACAACTTTGAAAGAGGTGATGAAATTATTACCTCTTCTTCGGGTGCTTCTTTTTTCATTTGATAAAAAGGGATCCTTATGTTGGTTTTCAGATCAAAGTAAGGTCTCTAGGTTAAATTAAGGGTAGTTGGGAGGATATTTGAGTAGGTTTTGTCCAAGTAAAATGGCTTTGGAGGTTTGATTTTGAGAGAAGGGGAAGTACCCTTTTATAAGAGAGGTGAGGGTCACTTTAGGAAAAGCTTGAAATATTATTTTATTATAAAATAATTTTCGGTTTATAATGGCTCCAATTGGATTTATTTCGAGGATAAAGTGGAGATGGGTCTAAATATTATCAACCAAAAGGTTTTAGACAAGTTTAGGTCACCATATTAACCTTATCTTTTATATTTAACTCTTAATTAAATAGTTTAACTTTTACAATGTCTTTTTGTATTTTTATATTACATGGTTAATAAAATTACTATAAAATGACAAGATAAACTCAAGTGGTTAATTAGGGACATATATATCATTATATAAGTCCTTTGGCAAAACCTTAGATTTTTTGGAATATTATATCATTTAATAATATAGTATTTGTTTTAAAAACTCATTTATGTCCATTTTGACACTATTTAGTATTTGGTTTTTGTGAAAGTCAACAAAACTTTATTACTTCGAAAAAAACGAATTAAATCAATAATAACATGTCATATTAACCTAGAAAATTAGTTTAATTCATTAAAAGTCTCAATTTAAATTTATTTGGATATTTATAATATCAATTATTTTAATCTTTCATTAATAAGGTAATTACTGCATCATCATTGTGTCATAAATAAATTTAATTATTTAATGTATAAAAATTATAAATAAAATACCATGATTTAGGAAATATTTTTTTATTTCTAATGGATATTTATAGTCAAATTTCTCTTATTTATAACCCTATATTAAAAATGGTTTAGTTATTAAAATTTGAATTTAACTCTTTTAACTCTTCTTTAAATAAAATAATAAAAAATGTCCTAATCTAATCCAAGTTGATCAAAGAAGATCATATTTTTTTCCTAAGTTTTCTTTTGGTCTAGAAACACTTATCCAATAGAATTAAGAGATGTGTTAGGGTAATTGTAATATCATTTTTACCTTTAATTACCCAATTTACTTTTAATTGTGGTAAATAAAATTCAAAAGTTACTATTCACCAAAAAAATATTTTCATCCTATTGAACCACATTTTACTTACTGATGTCAACCGTGTCTCTCAGATTTTTGAAATTCAATTCACAGAACCCATAAAATTATGTTTTATGCAAATTTTTAAATGTTCCTAGAAGGTGGATAAAAGACGTTAAAAAATTCAATAAAATTTTATATATCTAATCTTATTATAAAATGACTCCAATAAATTACATTGGAATAATATAGGTATTATTTATCTATTTTGACTTTAAAAAAAATTTAAATAAAAACAATATTTATTTAAATAAATAGTCGGTTTTTATGTTCTATGCAGTATTTTTCACTATTCATCAAAAATTGAAAGTTTTCAGATAAATACCAAAAATTCACCGTAAGATAATTTTGATATTCATAATACAAAAATGAAGTCTATTTTACCCAATTAAATTTTTAGGAGTGTATAATATTAATTTTATTTTTTCTTACAAAAGGACATAAAAAGTAGTTCCTTTAAGAAAATAGTTTTTCTAAATAAATAACTATTTTAACAAAACATATAAATTTTATTATAAATATGTTTTATTTATGTGAAAAATTTATAAATAACAGTAAAAATTTACTTGTTACTCTTAAAATCTCAATATTTAATTGATAAATAAATATATCATTTAAATAATTATAATACTAATGTGTTGTTTCGCAGAAACTCAATCTTGCCTATAACGCAAGCCAAGTCAGTGTTGTGTGAAGTATAAGCAATTGACTTTATTTAAAGATATAAATTACTTTGAAATATTGGTGTGTTATATTCTCCCCTCCTTCAACAAATTGTGACCTCACAATTTGACATTGTTCTTCAAAAATAAAAGGTTAAAAATAGAAAATACCTTTGTGGAAAACCCACATCAGAAATAGGGTTAATAAAATTAATCTTAATAAGAGGGAAAGGGAAATGAAAAAGTCACCACCAAATTAGGATTTTGAATAGGAGAAAATTGGTGGAAATTTGAGACACATAATTTTTGGAAAAATGTAAATATTTATAGGGAGTGATTGAGGTCAACAATCACAAATAAGTAAACAATAAATAGAAAATTGAGGTTTTTAAAGCCATAAATCAATGATGACTTAAAATATGATTAGTACATCTAAACATAAGTTATTAGGATAACACATTTTTGGTTTTAAGATCATTTCCCAAAAGTTTAAGAATTAATTTCTTCATAGAATAAAAAAAATACTTGACAAGTAGAGTTCTATCCATTAACCAATTCCTATCACAAACTCATCTTTCACTCTAAAATATAATAGAACTAAAAAATATTCTATTTATCCTAATCATATACGGTTTAAAAAAATGAATTTATAATTCATCTATCAGATCATTTAAAAAAATAACATTATACAAACCAGGACATCACATAGGCCAGTGGTAGGTGATTCACCCTTGTCGCCCTTTGGTTTCTGGTTCAAGCCTCGTGAACTTACCGGATGCGACAGGTTGTCACCCGAACTTCAGGTTTTCCTTTTAATGAAAAATAGAAAAATAATCTTAAGAAATGTTTTAACCATAAACCATAGTATCCAATGTCTAACTTAATCCATTCCAATCTTTAGACTTATCCAAAATAATTGTGTCCAAACTCATAGTCCAAAAATTTATAAGGAATGTCAATATAACATAATAAAGATCTCTTTTAACACATAATAACATGTGAGTACCTTCATCATGTATTCTCTTAAAACATGGTAACACCCTAAATTACCATAAAACCTTATTGACTACATTCATTCTCACATATTCCTTATAGAATACTAGATATATTCCTTATATCTAAAAATTTTGAATACTTCAACAATGATAAAATAGACAGACCATTAATCAGTTCCCAGGTAGTCAAGAATATCCAATATAATTTATCCAAATCCACCATCTCTTATTCCAAAATCACTACCTCAGTATCAGGACCATATTAAGGTTTATCTTTCCTTCAAAAATGTATTTTTCAAAAAGTTTAACTTACTGTTGAGTCCATTTTCTTAGTACCATATAATCTCAAATCCTTAATGAAATAATACTACAGTACAATCCTTATTTATTTCCATAATTAATATAACTAGTACATCGTTGATACAACACTAAAATGGCATAATTCATTAATAAAAAATAAGAACACTAATTATTCATCTTCATCTGTAGTTGTTTCATAACTTGATTATTATCCAATAGAATCATTTGTGGTATACTATAATGATTCGAACATTTTTTCACATAGTGTCCTAACTCCTTGTAAATGATGCATTGTACATTTAAAAATCAATCACGTACATTGTGTCCTTTTTCTCCACACTTTTAAAAAACTCTCATTCTCTTCAAGAATTTACCAAGGTGATTCTTTCCATAGTTATCATGTATGGGAAAATACTTCTTTGTCTTCTTCCCTTTATCCATCTTTCTCTCTACCATTCTTTTCTTCTCTAGCTTCCCTTCAAAGCCATAGGACTCAAATAATTCTTTACTTATCTTTTTAATACATGATATTATTTCTTCATATGATGATAATATGTGGGAGACTACTTCCCTTATAAATGTTTGCTTAAGACCATGAAAAATATGATCTTTCTTACTCTTTGAATCATGCGTATTGTTAGAGTTCTCATTCCTTTTACTGGGCACCATTTCTAAACAATGGAATACACTAGGTTAGTTTAGGAATCATAATGCATAATTCCAAACTTGTAAAATACCTAACATAAATTGAAAAGTTTATACATATAATCTATAATCATAAAAAAATATTTAAGAAAGTATTTACTCATAAATCCTTTATAATGGTTTGTAAAGAAAATGTGAATTATCCTAAGCATATCCCATGGGAGTGTTAATACCAAGAGCACAGCAAGGCCCGTTGTCGTATACCAGGATACCCCAGGTCAAGACCAAAACTTCTTGTCAGAGTTTTCACTCCTAGGTAAATCTGTGCCAGAGCCACCTCTACCTATTTGTATCCAGACAGGAATATATTTTCTTGTAAAACCCACATAATATTTACACTACTAAAATTTTTAGATGTTTTTATATACTAATCCTCAAAATTTATCTTAGGGTAATTTTCTATAATCAGAGTTTTTATAAATCTAGTTTCCAAGGTTTGTACTAAACTACCTCTAATACCAACTATAACACCCCAACCCTAGTTACCTAGAGTCAGTGCATTATTACATAACATTGGTATGATCACAAGATATCAAGCCTGGAAAGACCGATTAGTTTAGTTTCCTTTTAAGTACTAGATACATACATAATTTTTACATTACATCATGAAATAAAAAACAAAAACATTGTGTCCCCTTTGAACACACTCATATCCTTTGGCCTATCTCTGCAGTTTAATCATAATATACCTCTTCACATCCTGGGAAAAAGAAAATATAATAAAGGGGTGTGCACAGATGCTCAGTAAGGATAACAATACAGTAGAAACTATCATAAATAAGCATAAACATTTAAGGCAATGTATAAGACTAAAACACATGCCTTTTAAACTTAAACTTTAGCACAATATGGAAAAGATAAATTAAATATTTCCATTTAATTATTCACATGGATATTATACTAGTCGAATAATCACATGTAATATCAATAGCTAATTTCATAATGATGGAATGCATAATGTAGGACATCAAAACCACATAGTCAAGGCCTCATGCCAAGACTACAAATAAGATTTTGTCAAGGCCTTCTCCCAAGACACTAGTTTGTCTCATGAGACCTACTGATGCATCGAGGAGCTACAGTAGGTTCCACCAGTCACTTACTAAGTCCAATTCATTCCACATATGAAAAGGTTTAAACATAAAACAAATATTCGTATTAAAACTAGAATACTAAATATTAATATTTTAACCATAAACCGTGAATGGTATAAAAATAACACATCCACAGTCAAACATATCACAAAACCTTCAATACAATATGGAAAATTGTATCATAATAAATTAACTTCAAACAATTGTAAAATGCATCAAAGGATGTTGACATGGATGAAATCAAAACTATTTGAGAGAAATACATCTTTCTATTTTGAAATAATTTAAAAGTCACGTAATTATAAAATAAAACATTTATTTTGAAACAATTCTTATAAGCTTGTAAGGGAATCTTCAAAGGTGTTATAAATTCAGAAAATAACTGCACCCACCGTATAAGTTAAAAAACATTCTTACCTTAATTTTTTTAAAAGGTCATAAAGTACCTTGTTTGAAAAATTACGGAAAGATTCCTTTTAAAAAAATTATAAAAATTCAAACAAGGGAATAAATAACTTTAACCCATATTCTAGTAAATAGTAAAAAAAAACTGAAATACATTTTTAAGAAACATGGATGTGAATGATAAAGAGTTCCTGGTAGATACTTACGTACAAACAACCTCAAATAATAAAGAGATTGTAAAATTAACCCTTACCATGTACTTTCCTTTAGTGGAGGGTAGGTTAACCTCATGTACAATAGTTAAATCATTGTTATTAAATTACAAAATAACCACATACATAAATATGATATCATATATGATCTTCTAATATTTCTTTGTTAATAATATTTCAGTAGTATCATTGTTTCAGGTGTTAGCTAATTCATTTTCCTTTATATGTTTTGTTACATAAGTCATGTTTGTTATGGATAGGATGTATTTGATTCATATACAGAATGATATTAAGTTCTTAAACATAATTTTCAATCATGAAATGAAAATTATTCTTGAATGGTTATGATGGGGAATGAATCTCATCAAGTTCATGGAGACGGTAATATGTACGTACGCACGAGCGACAATATCATTATATTGATGGTAAAATTGTATGTAATTGGATGGTATATATAAGTCCCCAGCCTTAAACCTTACTTAATCTTGAGTTATTACAATATTACACATTGAGGATCTTTTCAGGTTTAGAGTTTTAGATAATTAGATCATGAAACTTTCATTACATTCCACATTTAAACAAAGTGGTTACATAAAAGACAGTATTCATTCTTCCCATCAACATAATCATATTGCAAATAAAACATGGATTATTTATTGACACATCCTTGACACTATCATCACATCTTGTACATTTACCTTGACCTATGAAAAACATTTCAAAAACTTGGGATGAGCATAAAAAGCTCAGTAAGGGTTATAAAAATATGGAAAGGAAACATGAGTTCATATATACATAAGAATGAAATCATACTTTACCCATAAAACATAGGCACTTTAATATACCTCATAAAACCATGAATAAATCATAGAAATCATAAGACATACAGGCAACTTGAGGCATTCATAACATTCTTACGTAGAGAGTAACCCTCTTGGTTACGTTTTGAATACCCATCACAGTATATTCCCTAAATCTCTTTGGAGAAACCTTAACATTTCACTCCTTCGCGTTACCCAATGCATTGGAGAGCTATATCGGGCTCACCCGCCCTTAGTTTATCACGGAACCACCCGTTTTCATAACAATTCCCAAGAACCATAACAAAAACGTATCACATAAAACATGCATAAATTAAAGATAACATTTCCACATTTCAATCACAATATAACATTTTAGGATATTTAAATAATGAATCCATTCAAAAAGAAACCATTTCCAAAACCATTTAAAACATTTAATAAAGAGATTTTTGAATCAAAGTGTCCCATACCACATTGAAGCTTTTAAAATTTTAAAGCATTAATATCCATATAAATAAATCCTTAAAACCACATTGAAAACATGGATATTAATAAGAACAAATAATTAAAACATTTAAAGCGATATTTTGGTTAAAGGGGTTCTACCAAAATTAGAGACACTTGAATACAATAATTGAGGAATAAAATTTAGTCAGAACTTTATAATATCATGAGAATAAATGGATTCATGATATAATATTCCAAAGGACAGTATATACACCACATAAGAGTGAATTGGTGCATAACAACAATGAAGTCTCAGTAGAAATGTCAAATGTGATGAATTCCCTTATAAAGAAGGTATCCTCAAATTAAGGATAATTCAATCTCAAAATTATGTGTGAAAAATACAAATACACCCAATATAAGTGGATATTAAGTGTAAAACAATAAAAGGTCATTCACACATATTCAAAAGATGACATATTCAATAACTACATGTTGAACCCAAAGAAATCGAAATTGGGTTAAGAAGTTCCCTTGACAGCCTAACAGCGTCACATCAAAATGAGTTGATGAGAGATAAAAAAAGGGCATATCATCACTTGGACATAAAATTTACATCAATAAGGATATATGAGAACATATACCAACATAACAATATGTAAATTAAAAGACCCAACAAAAGAAGTCTTTTAAAAAGAGGAGGGTGAAAGGTTCCCTTACCGACATGGGTATCTTTCAAAACATATGCCCCGTGAAAGAAGGACAATACATCATTGATGTGAATACTCATAAATGAAATAATATTACACAATGAGTAAAATAATGGTCAGTACATACACCACTCAAAGGAAATTGTGGCAAATGTAGCATAAATCTCACGGGAATAAAAGTGAGATGAAAAATCACTTACGAAAACTCGGCAGCCTAACGGCGCCACTTAAAACTTCCAAAAATGGATTGATGAGATCAAATAGGGTATCTCATCACATTACAACAAAATTTACAGCAAGAGGAATATGAAATAACATCCCCCATAATAACAAATATGAGCTTAAAATAAGTTACATAAAGGGGAGTACTTAAAAAAAAAGAGAGGGGTTAGATCTCTTACGAAAATTCGGCAGCCTAACGGCACCACTCAAAACTTTCAAAATAGATTGATGAGAGAGAATAGGGTCTCTCATCACATGAACATAAAAATTATAGTAATTGTAATATATAATAACATCCCAATAACAATAAAGATGAGATTTAGAGAGAATGACATAAAAGAGTGTACTTAAAAAGAAAGAGAGGAGTAAGATCCCTTACCTCAAGTCCGACTTGTCTTGTTCGTTTCTTTAACGTCCTGAATAATAAACTTGAGTTAATTTCTACTTTATTAAGGACCTTTTTAAAGTTAATTATTCCTTTTATATCACTTATTTCCATGTTATAAACATTATGTAACCATTTAGGTTAATAATGTTTGTTTTGTCGATATTTGGTTCTTAAGTCGAAAGTGGACTTCTTACAATTACATGTTGTTCGTGTGGTCAAAGGTTATTTATATCCAGAATGACATTCCTGATTTTGATATCATATATATCATATATATCCAGCATATACATGTATTTATAATATTACATAATCATTTAGAGGTAATAAATGAAATGCACCGTTCATGGAGACGGTAAGCCGTACGTATGCATGAACGCTACTTTCATTTCTTTGTCATATTAATGGAATTAAAACTAAATGAGAGATATGTATATTTTAATTCCAGAATTATATTCATCATTTAGATATATCATTCATTATATATATCCATTATATACATGTACTTTTAATAGTACATTACAGTTGGGGATAAGAAATGAAATGCACCGTTCATGGAGACGGTAAGTCGTACGTACGCATGAACGCTACTTTCATTTCTATCTCATACTTTAATGGAAAGAAATAATAATGATATAGAGGTATATAATAATTCAAGTATAACATCATATATAATAACATTAAATCCTTCCTTTATACATCCCACGTATGGCATTAACGAATCACATCACTTTGAGGGGGCGGTAGTCCGCACTTCCTAAAATGAAGATATCGCATATACCCATAATGGAAGCCATAAAGGTAAGCCACAAATGAAAAATACAGAATCTTAAGTAAAACATAAACATATTATATATCATATATAAATATAATGACATCTTAATGGCCACCTTTGAAGGTGTTAAATGAGTATTGAACAATCATCGTTTCGGGAGGCAGAATTTCGCCATCCACGGAAACCGTATGTTCTTTAACCATTTGATGTAGTTCTGTGAGAGTGTAGCTCGAATAAATCTTATAACAACATCCTAGTATATTGAAGATACTGGTGTTTTTACAAAGGAAGTAAATAAAAAGAGTTTAGGGGGTTGGAGAAGCAAAATAAAACAAATGAACATGAGAGAATGAATTACCTTTAAAAGTGTAACTCCTTTTGATTTGAGCCTAAAGGCTTTCTTTGAAAGGATTCTGCCCAAAGGGAATCCTCTAGGATTAGGAGAGTGATGTGGAGAGAGTAAATGGGAAGGGGATGGCCGAGCCAAAGGCTTGAGGAGTGTGTGAAATGAGGTAGAGGTGGGGGCCTTTTATAAGAGGAGAGGAGGGGCACTTTTGGGAATCATGAAACTATTATTTTATTTTCAAAAGTGTTTCGAATTTCTAAGGTCCCACATTGATATATTTCAAAGATATGATAATAAGGCTTCGAAATATTCCCATCCAATAGTTTTTGTACAAGTGTAGATCTTAGATTTTATATTATCGTTTCATTTTATTTAAATTGTTCATTAATGAGGTCATCGTTGCATCATCATGATGTCATAATTAAATTAATTTATTTAATGTCTAAAAATTATAAAAAAATATCCTGATGTAGGAAATATCTTTATCTTTCCAAAGAGTATTTATAGACAAAATTATGATTAGTATAACCTCTTATAATTTTTTTTTTAGTAAAACAATTTATGTTAGTGTCATTTTCACCTTTATTTTAAGAAAAAAGGCATTAAAGTCATTATCTCACCCAAGAGGCTCCATAGGGTCCCCTAAATCGACTCATGGGTTGTCTTGGTCGGGAATGACTCATCCAACAGGGGTAGGACAAGTGTCATGGTGTTTTCACATTTTTATAATATCATTTTTACCTTAAATTACACTAATTACCACTAATCGTGATTAAAAACTTAATAAGTTACTATTCACCAAAAAATTATTTTAATCCCATTGAACCACATTTTACTTCTTAATGACAACCATGTATGTCGGATTTTTGAAATTCAAAACACAATGATGAAAAATTTTCCTTTAAACGGAAAATCAGTTTTTATAAGTACCACTTAGTGGTTTCACTATTCATCAAAAATTGAAGTTTTTCAGAAAATTACCCAAAATTCACCCTAAGCTATATTTGATATTCTGAATTCAAAAATGAAGTCTATTTTACAAAATTCAAAACATATAAGTCACATTAATTAATTTAATAATTAATTCCCGCTGTCAGAGCAAATAGCGTGTTTTTATAAAACAATAAGTATCAAAAGATTGACACCAGTTTAAGTCTAATTTCAAAGTGAAATTTATTCCAATGAACACCATTGGATTAAATGGTAAAAATATATTCTAATTTCACTATAAAACCAATTCAAGAGATAATCTAATCATATAAATAAATTATATTAAAAAGAGGTTTTGAATTAAAATACAACATTTTACACTATTCATTAAAAAAATGCACTTTATCGGAAAGATACCAAAAATTTACACAAAGTAAATTTTGATGTCCCGATCCTTAAGAATAGTTTTATTTGGTCCAATAGAAAGTATAAGAGTGATCAAAACTATATTTAATGATGGTTCTCCATCAAAAGGTGATAAGTGAACCTTTAGTGAAAACTAGGGCATATACGCCTAAAATTGAATTCTTTCCGTATTTTAAGCCTTTATCTTTTTTTGGATATATGTAAAAACATTTAAAAACATATATAATAATATTTTAGTTATTTCTATCCATTCCCGCCAATACAACGACTACATGTTAACTACCATTTAAAATAATATTATTTTATTATTAGAGTGCAATGTAAGATTCCCAAGAAACTCGTTGTTGCGTATTGGGTACGCCATCGAGCATAGCATCCCCTTTAAAGTAATATTACTATTTGATTCACAAATATGGATAAATATAAAGATGTCATATTATTTATTTACCTGGGGTGTTACATCCTTCCCCCCTTTTGGGAATTGCGTCCTCGCAATTTTTAAAATTGAGCTTGGAAACTTCCTTGAAAATCCCACATCGAAACAAGAGTCTGTAAAACAATCACTTTAAAATAAAGAAAGATAAGTATAGAGGTCACCCAAGTTAACCCATACTAGGATTACATGTAGGAAAACATGGACATGGAGGAGAAAACATAGGGTCATGTTCTGATGGAGAGTGATAGAAAACATGTTTAGGAGAAAGTTAACAGTAAGAAAATCACAAACTTGTTATGGGTTAAACGGTGTTCGATTCCCCAGTAGAAAAAGTTAAAAGACAACATTTTTGTTTTAAGTTACTTTTTATTGAGGAATTTATTCATAAGGAAACATAATCACTTATCATGTTGACTTTCAACTTTTACTAGATTCCTTAATCAAACTCATATTTTTTTCCAAAAGACGAGTATTTAGGAAGACTTGTTCACATTAAGAGTACTATAATCAACTTCTAGAGAATCACCCAACCCAAAAAAGAGAACTATTTAACTCCCATGTCTTTAGACTTTAACCAAAACCAAAACCCAAAAGGTTAGTACAAGATCAGATAATCCAGAAAAGGAAAACACTTTATAAAAAGAAAATCTATTCTTAATCTCCAAAATTTGTCCAACAAAACCCAAATTTCATTGAGGACCATTCGATAAACAATTTGTCCATAAAATTCTTCAAATTAAACCAAACTAAGATTGAAACCCAAATATTTGAAGGATTTAGTCACATAGTCTTCCAAGTTAAATCATAACATTTATCTCCAAACAACATCAGTTTCTCCTAAAGTCTCGTATTGAAAAGTAATTAACCTAATCACATATCCTCCATGATAGGTTAATCATTTTCATAAATAACCCAAAATCAACTTACTCTTAATTCATAAAATCATATAACTAAAAAGAATCAGTCAAACTAACCAGGGACTTCACGTAGTCCAGTGTCAGGCGATAAATACCAGTCGCACTTTGGTTGTGGGTTCGATTCCCGCAGCTTTGTCCGATGCGACGGTTTGTCACACGGTCTGTGTGTTGTCCTTTTTCCAAAACTATATAATTCTTAAATCATTCCCCAAAAAGAGATAAAATCATCAAAAATGATCATTACATATTTTAACCTCAAGTTTATCTCATGCCTTTCATTTTCCAGCATATCATATAATAACCCATAATTACCTCAAAAGTAAGGATCATATAAACTCTAATGGCTACCTTTATAATTATTACCTAATCTTCCACATCGATTTGGTCATCTCGTACATGATGCATTATAGAACATACCAAGTTTAAAGTGGTTGATCATGACTCCTTGATAGTTGGTCTAGAACAACCATGAGATTCAACATTGAATCCCCCATTTCATCCAGTCTCTTAATCAGAGAACCACCACCGTTTCCTTCAATCCTGTTGTCTCTTTGGTGCCTGCTAGATCCATCATTTCACTAAAAACAGAAATGTCAGTGTGAGTTCATCAACAAGACCATCATGTACTAATGAGGGAGATAACCACTAATATATACTTACTCATTCACTTTATCTAAAACTAGGATTCTTTTTGAAATCCTATCCATTATGGTACTGTCACTTATGCTTAGAGAATACCCTAACCTCTAAAGTTATCTAAACCGACCTCTGATACCAACTATAAGGCCCCAGCCTTAAACCTTACTTAATCTTGATTTATTACAAGATTACATATTGAGGATATTTTCAGGTTTAGATTTTTAGAGAATTAGATCATGAAACTTGCATTACATTCCACATTTAAACAAAGTGGTTACATAAAATACAGTATTCATTCTTCCCATCAACAGAATCATATTGAAAATAAAACATGGATTCTTTCTTGACACATCCTTGACACTATCATCACATCTTGTACCTTTCCCTTGACCTGTGAAAAACATTTCAAAAACTTGGGATGAGCATAAAAAGCTCAGTAAGGGTTATAAAAATATGGAAAGGAAACATGAGTTCATATATACATAAGAATGAAATCATACTTTACCCATAAAACATAGGCACTTTAACATACCTCATCAAACCATGAATAAATCATAGAAATCATAAGACATAAAGGTAACTTGAGGCATTCATAACATTCTTACATAGGGAGTAACCCTCTTGGTTACGTTTTGAATACCCATCATAGTATATTCCCTAAATCTCTTCGGAGAAACCTTAACGTTTCACTCCTTCGCGTTACCCAATGCATTGGAGAGCTATATCGGGCTCACCCGCCCTTAGTTTATCACGGAACCACCCGTTTTCATAACAATGCCCAAGAACCATAACATAAACGTATCACATAAAACATGCATAAAGTAAAGATAACATTTCCACATTTCAATCACAATATAACATTTTAGGATATTTAAATAGTGAATCCATTCAAAAAGAAACCATTTCCAAAACCATTTAAAACATTTAATAAAGAGATTTTTGAATCAAAGTGTCCCATACTAAATTGAAGCTTTTAAAAATTTAAAGAATTAATATCCATATAAATAAATCCTTAAAACCACATTGAAAACATGGATATTAATAAGAACATATAATTAAAACATTTAAAGCGATATTTTGGTTAAAGGGGTTCTACCAAAATTAGAGACACTTGAATACAATAATTGAGGAATAACATTTAGTAAGAACTTTATAATATCATGAGAATAAATGGATTCATGATATAATCTTCCAAAGTACAGTATATACACCACATAAGAGTGAATTGGTGCATAACAACAATGAAGGCTCAGTAGAAATGTCAAATGTGATGAATTCCCTTTTAAAGAAGGTATCCTTAAATTAAGGATAATTCAATCACAAAATTATGTGTGACAAATAAAAATACACCCAATATAAGTGGATATTAATTTTAAAACAATAAAAGTTCATTCACACATATTCAAAATATGACATATTCAATAACTACATGTTGAACCCAAAGAAATCGAAATTGGGTTAAGAAGTTCCCTTGACAGCCTAACGGCGTCACATCAAAATGAGTTGATGAGAGATAAAAAAAGGGTATCTAATCACTTGGACATAAAATTTACATCAATAAGGATATATGAGAACATATCCCAACATAACAATATGTAAATTAAAATACCCAACAAAAGAAGTCTTTTAAAAAGAGCAGGGTGAAAGGTTCCCTTACCGACATGGGTATCTTTCAAAACATACGCCCCATGAAAAAAGGACAATACATCATTGATGTGAATACTCATAAATGAAATAATATTACACAATGAGTAAAATAATGTTCAGTACATACACTACTCAAAGGAAATTGTGGCAAATGTAGCATAAATCTCACGGGAATAAAAGTTAGATGAAAAATCACTTACGAAAACTCGGCAGCCTAATGGCGCCACTTAAAACTTCCAAAAATGGATTGATGAGATCAAATAGGGTATCTCATCACATTACAACAAAATTTACAGCAAGAGGAATATGAAATAACATCCCCCATAATAACAAATAGGAGCTTAAAAGAAGTGACATAAAGGGGAGTACTTAAAAAGAAAGAGAGGGGTTAGATCTCTTACGAAAATTTGGCAGTCTAACGGCGCCACTCAAAACTTCCAAAATGGATTGATGAGAGAGAATAGGGTCTCTAATCACAAGAAAATAAAAATTACAGTAAGTGTAATATATAATAACATCCCAATAACAAGAAATATGAGCTTTAGAGGTAATGACATAAAAGAGTGTACTTAAAAAGAAAAAGAGGAGTAAGATCCCTTACCTCAAGTCTGACTTGTCTTGTTCGTTTATTTAACGTCCTGAATAATAAACTTGAGTTAATTTCTACTTTATTAAGGACATTTTTAAAGTTCATTATTCCTTTTATATCACTTATTTTTATGTTATAAACATTATGTAACCATTTAAGTTAATAATGTTTGTTTTTTCGATATTTGGTTCTTAAGTCGAAAGTGGACTTATTACAATTACATGTTGTTCGTGTGGTCAAAGGTTCTTTATATCCAGAATGACATTCCTGATTTTGATATCATATATATCATATATATCCAGCATATACATGTATTTATAATATTACATAATCATTTAGAGGTAAGAAATGAAATGCACCGTTCATGGAGACGGTAAGCCGTACGTACGCATGAACGCTACTTTCATTTCTTTGTCATATTAATGGAATTAAAACTAAATGAGAGGTATGTATATTTTAATTCCAGAATTATATTCATCATTTAGATATATCATTCATTATATATATCCATTATATACATGTAATTTTAATAGTACATTACATTTGGGGATAAGAAATGAAATGCACCGTTCATGGAGACGGTAAGCCGTACGTACGCATGAACGCTACTTTCATTTCTATATCATACTTTAATGGAAATAAATAATAATGATATAGAGGTATATAATAATTCAAGTATAACATCATATATAATAACATTAAATCCTTCCTTTATACGTCCCACGTATGGCATTAACGAATCACATCACTTTGAGGGGGCGGTAGTCCGCACTTCCTAAAATGAAGATATCGCGTATACCCATAATGGAAGCCATAAAGGTAAGACAAAAATGAAAAATACATAAGATTAAGTAAAACATAAACATATTATATATCATATATAAATATAGTGACATCTTAATGGCCACCTTTGAAGGTGTTAAATGAGTATTGAACAATCATCGTTTCAGGAGGCAGAATTTCGCCATCCACGGAAATTGTATGTTCTTTAACCATTTGATGTATTTGTGTGAGAGTGTAGCTCGAATAAATCTTATAACAACATCCTAGTATATTGAAGATACTGGTGTTGTTACAAAATAAGTAAATAAAAAGAGTTTAGGGGGTTGGAGAAGCAAAATAAAACAAATGAACATGAGAGAATGAATTACCTTTAAAAGTGTAACTCCTTTTGATTTGAGCCTACAGGCTTCCTTTGAAAGAATTATTCCCAAATGGAATCCTCTAGGATGAGGATAGGTATGTGGAGAGAGTAAATGGGCAGGTGATGGACGAGCCAAAGGCTTGAGGAGAGTGTGAAATGAGGTAGAGGTGGGGGCCTTTTATAAGAGGAGAGGAGGGGCACTTTTGGGAATCATGAAACTATTATTTTATTTTCAAAAGTGTTTCGAATTTCTAAGGTCCCACATTGATATATTTCAAAGATAAGATGATAAGGCTTCGAAATAGTCTCATCCAATAGTTTTTGGACAAGTGTAGGTCTTATATTTTATATTATCGTTTCATTTTATTTAAACTGTTCATTAATGAGGTCATTGTTGCATCATCATGATGTCATAATTAAATTAATTTATCTAATGTCTAAAAATTATAAAAAAAAATATCCTGATGTAGTAAATATTTATATCTTTCCAAAGAGTATTTATAGACAAAATTATGATTAGTATAACCCCTTCTAAAAATTGTTTTAGTAAAACAATTTATGTTAGTGTCATTTCACCTTTATTTTAAAAAAAAAGGCATTAAAGTCATTATCTCACCCAAGAGGCTCCATAGGGTCCCCTAAATCGACCCATGGGTTGTCTTGGTCGGCCATGACTCATAAAATAGGGGTAGGACAAGTGTCATGGTGTTTTCATATTTTAATAATATCATTTTTACCTTAAATTACACTAATTACCACTAATCGTGATTAAAAACTTAATAAGTTATTATTCACCAAAAAATTATTTTAATCCCATTGAACCACATTTTACTTCTTAATGACAACCATGTATGTCAGATTTTTGAAATTCAAAACATAATGATGGAAAAATTTCATTTAAACAGAAAGTCAGTTTTTATAAGTACCACTTAGTGGTTTCACTATTCATTAAAAATTGAAGTTTTTCAGAAAATTACCAAAAATTCACCCTAAGCTATATTTGATATTCCGAATTCAAAAAAGAAGTCTATTTTAAAAAATTCAAAACATATAAGTCACATTAATTAATTTAATAATTAATTTCCGCTGTCAGAGAAAATAGTGTGTTTTTATAAAACAATAAGTATCAAAAGATTGACATCAGTTTAAGTCCAATTTCAAAGTGAAATTTATTCCAATGACCACCATTGGATTAAATGGTAAAAATATATTCTAATTTCACTTTACAACCAATTCAAAATATAATCTAATCATATAAATAAATTATATTGAAAAGAGGTTTTGAATTAAAATACAACATTTTACACTATTCATTAAAAAAATGCACTTTATCGGAAAGATACCAAAAATTTACACAAAGTAAATTTTGTTGTCCCGATCCTTAAGAATAGTTTTATTTGGTCCAATAGAAAGTATAAGAGTGAGAAAAACTATATTTAATGATGGTTCTCCATCAAAAGGCGATAAGTGAACCTTTAGTGAAAACTAGGGCATATACGCCTAAAATTGAATTCTTTCCGTATTTTAAGCCTTTATCTATTTTTGGATATATGTAAAAAAATTTAAAAACATCTATAATAATATTTTACTTATTTCTATCCATTCTCGCCAATACAATGGCTACATGTTAACAACCATTTAAAATAATATTATTTTATTATTAGAGTGCAATGTAAGATTCCCAAGAAACTCGTTGTTGCGTATTGGGTACGCCATCGATCATAGCATCCCCTTTAAAGTAATATTAATATTTGATTCACAAATATGGATAAATATAAAGATGTCATATTCTTTATTTACCTGGGATGTTACATCCTTCCCCCCTTTTGGGAATTGCGTCCTCGCAATTTTTAAAATTGAGCTTGGAAACTTCCTTGAAAATCCCACATCGAAACAAGAGTCTGTAAAACAATCACTTTAAAATAAAGAAATATAAGTATAGAGGTCACCCAAGTTAACCCATACTAGGATTCCATGTAGGAAAACATGGACATGGAGGAGAAAACATAGAGTCATGTTCTGATGGAGAGTGATAGAAAACATGTTTAGGAGAAAGTTAACAGTAAGAAAATCACAAACTTGTTATGGGTTAAACGGTGTTCGATTCCCCAGTAGGAAAAGTTAATAGAAAACATTTTTGTTTTAAGTTACTTTTTATTGAGGAATTTATTCATAAGGAAACATAATCACTTATCATTTTGACTTTCAACTTTTACTATATTCCTTAATCAAACTCATATTTTTTTTCCAAAAGACGAGTATTTAGGAAGACTTGTTCACATTAAGAGTACTATAATCAACTTCTAGTGAATCACCTAACCCAAAAAAGAGAACTATATAATTCCCATGTCTTTAGACTTTAACAAAAACCAAAACCCAAAAGGTTAGTACAAGATCAGATAATCCAGAAAAGCAAAACACTTTATAAAAAGAAAATCTATTCTTAATATCCAAAATTTGTCCAACAAAACCCAAATTTCATTGAGGACCATTCGATAAACAATTTTTCCATAAAATTATTCAAATTAAACCGAACTAAGATTGAAACCCAAATATTTGAAGGATTTAGTCACATAGTCTTCCAGGTTAAATCGTAACATTTATCTCCAAACAACATCAGTTGCTCCTAAAGTCTCGTATTGAAAAGTAATTAACCTAATAACATATCCTCCATGATAGGTTAATCATTTTCATAAATAACCCAAAATCAACTTACTCTTAATTCATAAAATCATATAACTAAAAAGAATCAGTCAAACTAACCAGGGACTTCATGTAGTCCAGTGTTAGGCGATAAATACCAGTCGCACTTTTGTTGTGGGTTTGATTCCCGCAGCTTTGTCTGACGCGACGGTTTGTCACACGGTCTGTGTGTTGTCATTTTTCCAAAACTATATAATTCTTAAATCATTCCCCAAAAAGAGATAAAATCATCAAAAATGATCATTACATATTTTAACCTCAAGTTTATCTCATGCCTTTCATTTTCCAGCATATCATATAATAACCCATAATTACCTCAAAAGTAAGGATCATATAAACTCTAATGTCTACCTTTATAATTATTACCTAATCTTTCACATTGATTTGGTCATCTCGTACATGATGAATTATATAACATACCAAGGTTAAAGTGGTTGATCATGAATCCTTGATAGTTGGTTTAGAACAACCATGAGATTCATCATTGAATCCCCCATTTCATCCAGTCTCTTAATCCGAGAACCACCACTGTTTCCTTCAAGCCTGTTGTCTCTTTGGTGCCTTCTAGATCCATCATTTCACTAAAAATAGAAATTTCAGTGTGAGTATATCAACAAGACCATCATGTACTAATGAGAGAGATAACCACTAATATATACTTACTCATTCACTTTATCTAAAACTAGGATTCTTTTTGAAATCCTATCCATTATGGTACTGTCACTTATGCTTAAAGAATACCCTAACCTCTAAAGTTATCTAAACCGACCTCTGATACCAACTATAAGGCCCCAGCCTTAAACCTTACTTAATATTGAGTTATTACAAGATTACACATTGAGGATCTTTTCAGGTTTAGAGTTTTAGAGAATTATATCATGAAACTTGCATTACATTCCACATTTAAACAAAGTGGTTACATAAAAGACAGTATTCATTCTTCCCATCAACAGAATCATATTGAAAATAAAACATGGATTCTTTCTTGACACATCCTTGACACTATCATCACATCTTGTACCTTTCCCTTGACCTGTGAAAAAAATTTCAAAAACTTGGGATGAGCATAAAAAGCTCAATAAGGGTTATAAAAATATGGAAAGGAAACATGAGTTCATATATACATAAGAATGATATCATACTTTACCCATAAAACATAGGCACTTTAACATACCTCATCAAACCATGAATAAATCATAGAAATCATAAGACATAAAGGTAACTTGAGGTATTCATAACATTCTTTCGTAGGGAGTCACCCTCTTGGTTACGTTTTGAATACCCATCACAGTATATTCCCTAAATCTCTTTGGAGAAACCTTAACGTTTCACTCCTTCACATTACCCAATGCATTGGAGAGCTATATCGGGCTCACCCGCCCTTAGTTTATCACGGAACCACCCATTTTCATAACAATGCCCAAGAACCATAACATAAATGTATCACATAAAACATGCATAAAGTAAAGATAACATTTCCACATTTCAATCACAATATAACATTTTAGGATATTTAAATAATGAATCCATTCAAAAAGAAACCATTTCCAAAACCATTTAAAACATTTAATAAAGATATTTTTGAATCAAAGTGTCCCATACAACATTGAAGCTTTTAAAATTTTAAAGCATGAATATCCATATAAATAAATCCTTAAAACCACATTGAAAACATGGATATTAATAAGAACAAATAATTAAAACATTTAAAGCGTTATTTTGGTTAAAGGGGTTCTACCAAAATTAGAGACACTTGAATACAATAATTGAGGAATAACATTTAGTCAGAACTTTATAATATCATGAGAATAAATGGATTCATGATATAATATTCCAAAGGACAGTATATACACCACATAAGAGTGAATTGGTGCATAACAACAATGAAGTCTCAGTAGAAATGTCAAATGTGATGAATTCCCTTATAAAGAAGGTATCCTTAAATTAAGGATAATTCAATCTCAAAATTATGTGTGACAAATACAAATACACCCAATATAAGTGGATATTAAGTGTAAAACAATAAAATGTCATTCACACATATTCAAAAGATGACATATTCAATAACTACATGTTGAACCCAAAGAAATCGAAATTGGGTTAAGAAGTTCCCTTGACAGCCTAACGACGTCACATCAAAATGAGTTGATGAGAGATAAAAAAAGGGTATCTCATCACTTGGACATAAAATTTACATCAATAAGGATATATGAGAACATATCCCAACATAACAATATGTAAATTAAAAGACCCAACAAAAGAAGTCTTTTAAAAAGAGGAGGGTGAAAGGTTCCCTTACCGACATGGGTATCTTTCAAAACATATGCCCCGTGAAAGAAGGACAATACATCATTGATGTGAATACTCATAAATGAAATAATATTGCACAATGAGTAAAATAATGGTCAGTACATACACCACTCAAAGGAAATTGTGGAAAATGTAGCATAAATCTCACGGGAATAAAAGTGATATGAAAAATCACTTACGAAAACTCAGCAGCCTAACGACGCCACTTAAAACTTCCAAAAATGGATTGATGAGATCAAATAGGGTATCTCATCACATTAAAACAAAATTTACAGCAAGAGGAATATGAAATAACATCCCCCATAATAACAAATAGGATCTTAAAAGAAGTGACATAAAGGGGAGTACTTAAAAAGAAAGAGAGGGGTTAGATCTCTTACGAAAATTCGGCAGCCTAACGGCGCCACTCAAAACTTCCAAAATGGATTGATGAGAGAGAATAGGGTCTCTCATCACATGAACATAAAAATTAAAGTAAGTTTAATATATAATAACATCCCAATAACAATAAAGATGAGCTTTAGAGGGAATGACATAAAAGAGTGTACTTAAAAAGAAAGAGAGGAGTAAGATCCCTTACCTCAAGTCCGACTTGTCTTGTTCGTTTCTTTAACGTCCTGAATAATAAACTTGAGTTAATTTCTACTTGATTAAGGACATTTTTAAAGTTCATTATTCCTTTTATATCACTTATTTACATGTTATAAACATTATGTAACCATTTAAGTTAATAATGTTTGTTTTGTCGATATTTGGTTCTTAAGTCGAAAGTGGACTTATTACAATTACATGTTGTTCGTGTGGTCAAAGGTTCTTTATATCCAGAATGACATTCCTGATTTTGATATCATATATATCATATATATCCAGCATATACATGTATTTATAATATTACATAATCATTTAGAGGTAAGAAATGAAATGCACCGTTCATGGAGACGGTAAGCCGTACATACGCATGAACGCTACTTTCATTTCTTTGTCATATTAATGGAATTAAAACTAAATGAGAGATATGTATATTTTAATTCCATAATTATATTCATCATTTAGATATATCATTCATTATATATATCTATTATATACATGTACTTTTAATAGTACATTACATTTGGGGATAAGAAATAAAATGCACCGTTCATGGAGACGGTAAGTCGTACGTACGCATGAACGCTACTTTCATTTCTATCTCATACTTTAATGGAAAGAAATAATAATGATATAGAGTTATACAATAATTCAAGAATAACATCATATATAATAACATTAAATCCTTCCTTTATATGTCTCACGCATGGCATTAACGAATCACATCACTTTGAGGGGGCGGTAGTCCGCACTTCCTAAAATGAAGATATCGCATATACCCATAATGGAAGCCCTAAAGGTAAGCCACAAATGAAAAATACAGAAGCTTAAATAAAACATAAACATATTATATATCATATATAAATATAGTTACATCTTAATGGTCACCTTTGAAGGTGTTAAATGAGTATTGAACAATCATCGTTTTGAGAGGCAGAATTTTGCCATCCAAGGAAACCGTATGTTCTTTAACCATTTGATGTAGTTTTGTGAGATTGTAGCTCGAATAAATCTTATAAAAACATCCTAGTATATTGAAGATACTGGTGTTATTACAAAAGAAGTAAATAAAAAGAGTTTAGGGGGTTGGAGAAGCAAAATAAAACAAATGAAAATGAGAGAATGAATTACCTTTAAAAGTGTAACTCCTTTTGATTTGAGCCTAAAGGCTTCCTTTAAAAGGATTATGCCCAAAGGTAATCCTCTAGGATGAGGATAGGGATGTGGAGAGAGTAAATGGGCAGGGGATGGCCGAGCCAAAGGCTTGAGGAGTGTGTGAAATGAGGTAGAGGTGGGGGCCTTTTATAAGAGGAGAGGAGGGGCACTTTTGGGAATCATGAAACTATTATTTTATTTTAAAAAGTGTTTCGAATTTATAAGGTCCCACATTGATATATTTCAAAGATAAGATGATAAGGCTTTGAAATATTCCCATCCAATAGTTTTTGGACAAGTGTAGGTCTTAGATTTTATATTACAGTTTCATTTTATTTAAACTGTTCATTAATGAGGTCATCATTGCATCATCATGATTTCATAATTAAATTAATTTATTTAATTTCTAAAAATTATAAAAAAAATATCCTGATTTAGTAAATCGTTTTATCTTTCCAAATAGTATTTATAGACAAAATTATGATTAGTATAACCCCTTCTAAAAATTGTTTTAGTAAAACAATTTATGTTAGTGTCGTTTTCACCTTTATTTTAAAAAAAGGCATTAAAGTCATTATCTCACCCAAGAGGCTCCATAGGGTCCCCTAAATCGACCCATGGGTTTTCTGGGTCGGTCATGACTCATCCAATAGGGTTAGGACAAGTTTCATAGTGTTTTCACATTTTTATAATATCATTTTTACCTTAAATTACACTAATTACCACTAATCGCGATTAAAAACTTAATAAGTTACTATTCACCAAAAAATTATTTTAATCCCATTGAACTACATTTTACTTCTTAATGACAACCATGTATGTCGGATTTTTGAAATTCAAAACACAATGATGGAAAAATTTCATTTAAACGGAAAATCAGTTTTTATAAGTACCACTTAGTGGTTTCACTATTCATCAAAAATTGAAGTTTTTCAGAAAATTACAAAAAATTCACCCTAAGCTATATTTGATATTCCGAATTCAAAAATGAAGTCCATTTTACAAAATTCAAAACATATAAGTCACATTAATTAATTTAATAATTAATTCCCGCTGTCAGAGCAAATAGCGTGTTTTTATAAAAAAATAAGTATCAAAAGATTGACACCAGTTTAAGTCTAATTTCAAAGTGAAATTTATTCCAATGACCACCATTGGATTAAATGGTAAAAATATATTCTAATTTCACTTTAAAAACAATTCAAAATATAATCTAATCATATAAATAAATTAGATTAAAAAGAGGTTTTGAATTAAAATACAACATTTTACACTATTCATTAAAAAAATGCACTTTATCGGAAAGATACCAAAAATTTACACAAAGTAAATTTTGATGTCCCGATCCTTAAGAATAGTTTTATTTGGTCCAATAGAAAGTATAAGAGTGAGAAAAACTATATTTAATGATGTTTCGCCATCAAAAGGCGATAAGTGAACCTTTAGTGAAAACTAGGGCATATACGCCTAAAATTGAATTCTTTCCGTATTTTAAGCCTTTATCTTTTTTTAGATATATGTAAAAACATTTAAAAACATATATAATAATATTTTAGTTATTTCTATCCATTCCCGCCAATACAACGGCTACATGTTAACTACCATTTAAAATAATATTATTTTATTATTAGAGTGCAATGTAAGATTCCCAAGAAACTCGTTGTTGCGTATTGGGTACACCATCGAGCATAGCATCCCCTTTAAAGTAATATTAATATTTGATTCACAAATATGGATAAATATAAAGATGTCATATTCTTTATTTACCTGGGGTGTTACAGTATATTACACATAAATAATAATTAATATATTATACTTAGTATTTACATCAATTATACACATTATTATACCCATTTAAATAATAAAGCGTGAAATAACAAACTACACCATTACGTGGAGATGGTAAGCTGTACGTACGCACGTATGGTGACATTGTCATTCATAGGATGGATAGAATAATGAATATGGTTGTACCATGTTTATAATAACATCACAGTATGTAAATGGTACCGGAGTTATTATTTTGGTATGGAAACAACAAATAAATAGGAAGTAGAATAATAAAAGAACTTTGAAAGTGGTGATGAAATTATTACCTCTTCTTCGGGTACTTCTTTTTTGATTTGATCAAAATGGATTTTTAGGTTGGATTTCAGATCAAATTAAAGCATCTTGGTTGAATTGAGGGTATTTTTGAGGATATTTTAGCAGGGGTTGGTTGAGACAAATGGCTTTGGAGGTGTGATTTTTAGATAAGAGGAAGTATCCTTTTATAAAAGAGATGAAGGTCACTTAAGGAAAAGCTTGAAATATTATTTTATTATAAAATTATTTTCAGCTTATAATGGCTCAAAATGGATTTATTTCAAGTATAAGGTGGATATGGGTCGAAATATTCTCAACCAATGGATTTTATACAAGTTTAGGTTACCATATTAACATTATCTTTTATATTTAACTTTTAGTTAAATAGTTTAACTTTTACAATGTCTTCTTGTATTTTTATATTACATGTTTAATAAACTTAATATAAAATGACAAGAGAACCTCAAGTGGTTCATTAAGGAAATATATATCATTATATAAGTCCTTTGTAAAAACCTTATATTTTTAGGAATATTATATCATTTAATAATATAGTATTTTTTTTAAAAACTCATTTATGTCTATTTTGACACTATTTATTATTTGGTTTTTGTGAAAGTCAAAAAAACTTTATTTCTTTGAAAAAAATGAATTAAATCAATACTAACATGTCATATTAACCTATAAAATTAGTGGAATGCATCAAAATTATCAATTTACATTTATTTGGATATTTATAATATCAATTATTTTAATCTTTCATTATTAAGGTAATTACTACATCATCATTGTGTCATAAATAAATTTATTTATTTATTATATAAAAATTATAAATAAAATACCAAGATGTAGGAAATATTTTTATATTTCTAATGAATATTTATAGTCAAATTTATTTTATTTATAACCCTATATTAAAAATGGTTTAGTTATTAAAATTTGAATTTTACATTGTTAACTCTTCTTTAAATAAAATAATAATAAATGTCCTAATCTAATCCAAGTGGATCAAAGAGGATCATATTTTATTTATAATGATTATTTTGTTCAAAAAACACTTATCCAATAGAATTATAACATGTGTTAGGCTAATTATAATATCATTTTTACCTTTAATTAGCCTATTTACTTTTAACAGTGGTAAATAAAATTCAAAAGTTACTATTCATAAAAAATTATTTTCATTCTATTAAACCACATTTTACTTACTGATGTTAACTGTGTCTCTTGTATTTTTGAAATTCAATTCATATAAGTGGTAAAATTATGTTTTATCCAAATTTGAAAATGTTCCTAGAAGGTGGGTAAAAGACGTTAAAAAATTCAATAAAGTTATATATATATAATCTTATTTTAAAATGAATCCAATGAATTACATTGGAATAATATAAGTATTATGTATATATTTTTACATCAAAATAAATTTAAATTAAAATAATTATTATTTAAATAAATAGTCAGTTTTTATGTACTATGCAGTATTTTTCACTATTTATAAAAAATTGAATGTTTTTAGAAAAATACCAAAAATTCACCCTAAGATAATTTTGATATTCTGAATCCAAAAATAAAGTCTATTTTACCAAATTCAAATTTTAGGAGTGTGTAATATTAATTTTATTATTATTAACAAACGGATATAAAAAGTAGTTACTTTAAGAAAATAATTTTTCTAAATATATAACTATTTTAAAAAAACATATAAATTTCATTATAAATATGTTTTATTTATGTGAAAAAATTATAAATAAAAAAATATATTTTTTACTATTAACATCACAATATTTAATTGATAACTAAATATATCATTTAAATAATTATAATACTAATGTGTTGTTTCACAGAAACTCAATCCTGTGTATAATGCAAGCCAAGTCGTTTTTGTGTGCAGTATAAGCTATTGACTTAATTTAAAGATATAAGTTACTATAAAATATTGGGGTGTTACATGATATCCTAGAATATTTAACCTATTATCCACATTAACACCAAACCTCACCTTATGTTTGGTACTAGAAATACCTTCTCATTCCATGATTTCCACTGACCCACCAATTTCAATTCGTGTTGTTCCAAAAGTAAAATTCGGATTCAAGGATTCATAGTAACTTTCCTATGGATATACAAAACCAAAGGAGTTCCCAATAGATGGTAGTTAATTAATTAATGGCATTTTTATTACATTAAATGCCTTATAATATGCTATAGGTCGAGCATCCCCTTCCCCTAAGCCGTGATCAAACAGATCAACACTTCCTTCCAGTTCCCTGCACCATTTGAGCATAAGAGGTAACCTTATTAGAGACACTTGAGTCATGATGAACTGTACATGCCTCTATATGAGAGTTTTTATCATTGATTATTCCATCTAGTTTTATTTGATCCACCATATTTCTAATAGGATGATTAGCTCTCGACCCCATGTCCTCATGTGGACCAGTGAACGTAGTTTCACTGCTTCGAACAGACTGGTTTTTCTTCTTCAGTTCAGTATTAAGAGCAGACTCCAAATACTCATGTGAACTATCTAACTGATCTTGTTCCTTCCGTCCTTCATACCTAGGCTCACAAAGACCTCACTTAATAACCACATCCCCCATATCTTGATCTCCCTTGAGTCCTTGACCACACACTGCCGAATGATGTCCCAAACATTTTCATATGAAAAAAAATCCACCCAATATTTGAAAAAAATGGTTGTTTATACCAGAACTCTTTTACAACTTCAATCCATAAAAAAATATCTATAAAAATTGAAACATCAACTTCTAAACAAATGCGGGGAGAAATAGGGTGACAAATAACACTAGTTCAAATATTAGAACAAAGGAAGCAACCAATTAAATTCCTTACCATTCGAAGTATCGAAAGGTTATGAAAAGGGAGAGGAAGCTCAGGTATGCGTACCCAAAATTACCATTTTTGGAGAATCATGCTTCATGTGGAAGTCATAATACCACTGGAAAAGAATGAATTTAGATCTGTTTTAGACTCGTGATGCTGAGGACCAAGCCTTGGTCAAATAGATCTCTGAAGAAAAATGAACCATAAAATTCTTGTTATCAAGAAGCTCGAATTTTGATTGATCATATAATCCCTAGGATTTAAAAAAAATCCGTTGAATAAATCCACAGATGGGAGGAGATGTTTGAAGAAATAAACTAGAGTCAGATATAGAAGCAGTAAGGCATAAGTGAGCTCTAATGTTGAAAGCGATAGTTACGGGAATCGTTCAAACAAAATTGGGACTTTAGGGTAAATTGAAATCGATGGAAAGATGAGAAGATCCTTAGGATTTGAGAATGGGAGTAAAGGATGAGGCTCAGCCCCCATGAAAGGTGATAGACGTCCCTCCCCCTCAGGTAGGGGAGGGACCGAAGTGATATCCATTTCCATTAGGTCATACCGAGAGAAGAGAAGAAGAGGGTGACCAGTCTATGTATCAACTATCACTAAAATAACAAAATATACCATGATATAATAACTATATACATAAATATAGGTATATTATCAAATATACCACAATCCATTCACATATCAATCTATACTACATGTTCTATTAAATTCAATCATCACACAACATTTATCCCACACTTTTAAGTTTATATAAACACCCTTAAAGGTTTCCATATTTTGTGATTTATAATAACCATTGAAAACATAATCTCTATCTCAACCACAAATTTACATATCTATTTACTATTCTATATAACATAACCACATTTTCTTACACACTATAACCTATCAAACTCCAACATCACTTAACCCAATCATCTAAAAAATATTAAATGTTGTCATCCCTTCAAATTATCACACCACCTTCTTAGAATACTACATCCTCTCATATAAAGGAACACCGCATTCCTTCACACCTCTCAGAATATAATTTCTGATTAAACTCTACAATCTAATTTCAATATAGTTAATATGAATTACTATATCCATTTTCTATGAAGGATAAAACATTAAATGATTAAGATAGAATACACCATCTAGTTTGATCTTTCCCTATTAACTTAATTTTTGTCAACAACAGAACAATTAGATAACAGTTATTATCATTTAGACAATACTAAACAAATAATAAATCACACTTCCTATAATGAACCCAGATTTTGGATCCTTTAAAATTACATATCGATGTTTTATAACTTGTGTCACACTCTATACTGAATTTAAACAAACCAAAATATATTAAGAATTCATTATTAATAAATCTATAATAAATACTAAAATGATAAATCATTAATATTCATTACCTTTGGAAGGTAAATAATAAATATGAGTTAATGTTGAAAAAATGTTATTTTCAATTAGAACAATTTTATTTATATTATATATTTTCTTAAAAAAATAAAAAAAATAGAATTTACATTTGATAAATTAAAATTCATTTTTGAATTACTCATAACAAAATTAACTTAGAATGTATTTTTTATATTTTTCAAGAATAATAGATTTTTTGATGAATAGTAAAAAACTAATTTTTCTAATACTATCACTTTTATATGAGTTCTATGTTTTTGAAACCTTTTTAATATACAAAATAAATAATTATAAATTGAAATAAATAATTTAAAAATACAATTTTCAGTTTATAAAATCAATGAATATCGTTTTAGAAAATCATGTTAAAAGGGTATCTCCAACAAAATTAGTCTTTTTTTATATTTTTTATTTTTCCTTTAAAATTTAAAATTGAAAATTTTAGAATATTAATTAGATAAATTAAAAATAATTTTTGGATTAAAAATATAAAAAAAATATTATAAAATTTTGAGCTTATTTGAAAAATGTTGTTTTTAGTCAAAAATTCATGATTTAAGAAAATTATAATTTCCATGATTTTATCACAACATAAGAATAACCTAGAAGAGTGGGGAATAGATAGATCCCTTTTTACTTTGGTTTTCTCTCTTGAGTGTACCACGCATCTCCTTTATCTAGGGTTTCTTCCCCTGGTGATTTTTCGTCCTCTTCTAGCTTCAGATTTTGTTTTTTCCTCCGTATGGTTCTATGATTCTTTGTTTTGATTCTAGGTTTCACCTTTATTTATTGATTAAATTTATTGGATGGGATTATCTAATTTGGAGACCTGGATTTTCTACAGGGTTTCTCTCTTTGTCTTTCCTTTTCTTCCCTCTTCCTCTCTCTTTTCATTCATCTTGTTCGAGTGTTTATATCTCTCTATGATCGTGTCTCGCTTTCGAGGCCTTGTTCATATCTATATTTTCTATTAATCCTAGATCTATTTTACTAGAATCAATTTTGTTATGATGAAGTGGATCTAATTAGGGGTTTGGGATGTGTTGGTTAAGATCTCATCGGATTTCCAGGAACTTCAATTCATACTGGTTCTCGCTCGCCTTAGGGTTTCAGTCACCTTCATTAGTTGTGTTTTGGAAAAAAAATTCTCTAGAGGTATTTAGACCTGGGTGTTATTTTTTTTATCATGATTGATGTTTGGAATCATGAATTTATGGATTTTTTCATGTTTTTTATCTTCGACAACAACATAATTTTTCAGTGTTAGTGTTTCTACTCAACGATGTCCATTCTTACTCTGCTCTTGCTCCATGATTCCTCCACTCTCCTCCCAGTGGTATTTTATTGGTGGTTTTCAAGGTGTCTTGGGTGGTGATTTAGAATTTTTAAGAGTGTTCTAGAAGTTCATAATGTCCGGTGATGTTTATTTTTTCGATTGACGATTATCAGATGTATTGTTTTCTAGTTCAGGGGAGATTCCCCTGCATATCTTGAAGTTCGTCAATTTTTTCTAACAATGATGATGGTATGATCTGATGGATTCTGATTTCTGGAAATTTTTATGTTGATGATTGGTTGATTGCAAATTAGGGTTATGATTCAAGGTGTATTTCTCAATCAGACGTGGGCCGAGGTGTTGACATGTGTGTTTTTTGAATGATGTGTTTGAATTTGAAATCTGAAGTTGAATTTTGATGTTTTTCGGTGGATTTTGAAACCTGTATTCCATTTATGTTTGGAGTGTTTAAAACTTATTATTTGGTATCTTGCATTGTGAGGTTCCCACTCAACCTTAAAGTGGTTTATGAAAAAAAATGAAGAAAGGGATTTGGAGTAAGCATAAATTAAAAGATTTAAAACCATTAAATAAATAAAATATGAAATTAAAGAAGGAAATTATTCATTTTTAAATATTATTTTTACGTAAAAAACCTATTCCTCATATTTTTAAAATAAAATTAAATTGTTAATTTATAAAAATTCCTTTTGGCCTTTTCTTTTAATTAATAAATTTTTTAGTAAAAATTTGGTTATTACTTGATTTAAATGATACATAACATTATTTTAGTTTATAACAAAAAAATATATGTCATAAAAATTATTAACATTTATAATTTTATCTTACACATAAATTTTAATCTTAAAAACAAAATTTTCCTAAAAATTATTTTGATTCATTCAATATGTTTACTTTACAACTAAAATTTTTAAAATATATAAATTTTATTTGATAAAATTGTTTTCATATTTTTTATTTCAATTATAAAATAACATGATCATTTTAAATTTAATTGATTTCATTTTAATTTACTACCATAGGTTAAAATAAAAATTTCCTAGGTAAAAGTACATTTGGGGAAAAAACAAAAGTAAAAGATAAAATACTTAAATTACTTAATAATACCCATAATATGAGTTTATGGGAGGAATTTTTGACTTAAAAATTTCCCACGTCCCATAATTTCTAATTATTAGAGTATTTAATCTTGAATAGTGTAAATATATAAGTAAATAAGCAAAAGGTGCTTAAAAACCCTTTCCTTGACTTATAAAATAAGACACTACCACCCCTCCATGATGCACAATTTACATATAATTACCCATTTTAACTCTACAATTTTACTTTGATAAGAAATATATCCCACTAATATAACCCCATGATCACTCATATTTAGCCTAAGCCCTTCAAATTCAAGGGGACATCCAAGAAAAAAAATCAAGTCACCGACGTAAGTATTATCCCCTTTTAAAGTTTTTATCATTTTTGTTAATCTTTTAAATATCTTATCACCATAATAATATTATGGATTCAATTTCATTATAGCAATTATTTTTTATATTATTGATACACAACTTATATTTTCATTTCCATCCACTTAGAAAAATAAAGGAACATCAATCGTGCATGTGTGCAAACTACCGCCTCCATAAATAATCACTTTTTCACTTTTCATCTAGTTTAAATTATTTATCTAAAAAAATTTAAATATTAATCACAATTACAAAAAAAATCAAAATATTATCATTATTCTTATGCTATAATGTCAAAAGATACACCTCTTTAGTCATACTCACCAATCAAGTTAAAGCGTGTTCAAATGTCCTGAAATTATATCCAGGATGATTATGAAAATATAATTTATGGTATAATATGATATAAATATATAATTTTTTTATGTTTTAGAAAGGATAAATCAATATTTAACTCATCAATTAATAAAAAACCCTTCATAGGTTAAAAATCATTGAAAAATATTCATTGCTGATTTCATCATCTAGGATAAATACTAAAGTTCTCAGTAAAGGAAATTTAAAAATCAAAAATCATTATAAGTAATAAATTATATTAAATTTAATGAACTTGTAGTACTTAACTTTTTTATTTGAATAAATACTAACACCTCTCTTATGAAACATGAACAAATGGTCAATGCTATTGACACCCAATGTAGTAAAATAGGAAAAAACTAACTAATATAAATATAGATAATGATTATAAATGGTAATTATTAATATTTTTAGGTATTAATATGGTTATGGAATTAGTTATTAAGATATTTATGTTTTCTACATATGATGTCACGCCCGGACGTCGTTGAGGTACAAATTTAATTTTTAATTTTTATTTCGTGAATTAATTGCATGTTTATTTAAATTGTTTGGTTGTAGCACGGGCTGAACCTGATGCGGGTTTCCCGCTGTGGCAACGATGTGTACGTGCGAGCCTTACGCCGCTCAGCGCATGGGCAGGGCACGGGTGAATCCATGCGGCTTTTCCATTTTAAGGTGCGGTGTCCGTCGCGCGAACGTTTCAAATAACAGATGGTTAACTCGAGTTTTATTATTATTATTTATATTATTATTATTATTATTATTGTTACTATCATCATTATTATTATTAGTATTAGTATTAGTATTATTATTAGTATTTTTGTTATTATTATTATTATTGTTATTATTATTAGTAGTAGACCCCCTTCATTTTATTTTATTTTATTTTGTCATCTCTCTATTCTTATTCATTTTATTTTATTTTCTTTTATTTTTATTATTACTTATTTTATTTTATCTTTTTATTATTTGCTTTGTTTTTTTGTTTTCTCCCCCATGCTAACCCTATCCGCCACTCCATTTTCTTTTTTTTTTCTTTTCCTCCTCTTTCTTCCTCCCCATATATCTATCTCTCCCCTTTTTCTTCTTCTCCTGCACGCTCCCCCATTTCCCCTCCCTCACGGCCTCTCCCTCACCCGCGCTCCCACGTTTCCCCTAATCTCCCTCACCCGCACTCCCCTTCCCCCTCATCTCCCTCACCCGCGCTCCCCCATCCCCCTTCCCTCACCCGCCGCACTCCCCTTCCCCAGCCTCTCCCTTCACCCGCGTGCCCCCCTTCCATTCCCCCAGGTCGCGCCTTCCTGTTCGGCCGCCCCTCCGCCTACTGCCTTCTGTTCACCAGGCCGACTCCCTCTTTCCTCTCACTAGACAACAGCCCAGCAGACCCCTCCTCTCCTCCGCTCCACGACCAACCTCCTCCCCAACTCCCTTCCACCGCTCCTCCTCCCTGCCCGGACCGACCAGCAGCCGGCGCACCTCCTCCCTCTCACCGGACAGTGGCTTCTGCACCCCTCTCGGGCTGCCGAACCACCGTTCCACCCCTTCTCCACATTCTCGACTTTCCACAAGGGCTTGTTTTAATTTTATTTAATTATTTTAATTGGTTTAATTGACATTTTAATTATTTAATTATTAATGCGATTGTTTAGGAGTAAATTAATTAATTTATTATTATTAAAATTGTTAATTATTTTATTTATTTTAATTGGTTAAGTTGAAAATTAATTTATTTAATTTGATAAATTTTTGATTAATTTATTTAGTTATTATTAAATTTGTAATCATCTTATTTAATTGAAATTGTTAAATAGTTAATTAATTTGTTAAGTTATTATTAAATTTGTAATCATCTTATTTATTTGAAATTGTTAAATTGTTAATTAATTTATTTAGTTAGCTTTGGAGTTGTATACTTATTAATCAACATATTTAATTGTCTTGATTTAATTGTTAATTAATTTACTTAATTATTACGGAACTTGTTTAATGGTTAACTGGAATATTTAATTGCTGATGTTATTTTTTTTATGGACCGCTAATGTTTCACAGGGTTGGCATTGAGGGTATTTTGGGTCCATTGTTTTAGCACCCTTTTGACGGCTTCATACGGTGCGACCATTGCACAACGGGATTTCTGCACCGTGTCGCTTTACAAACCTGTTTGAGGTAGGTGGTTTCGCATGCTTAGGGCATTTGATCATTTAGTCTGCTGGTTGATTGAATTAATATGTCTTTTATTTAAATGCTGTTGTGAGTTGTCGGTTGACTGGTAGAGCGTGGTGTTCTGCCTTTATTAGTGGGTTTTTTTAGATTGTCGGGTCTATACCATGTTGCGCCTTGGTTTTGAACAAATGCAGCATATGGAATTTGATCCTTGAAACAATTTTTAGTGTGAATTCGAGTGGGTTTTTCATTGTTGATTGTGTTGTTTTATTTTCTTAAAACTTATAAACCAATTTTTTTTCAAATGTTTGATAAACTTTAGTTTGGTTCTCAAAATTCTGTGGTTCTATCATGTTGTGAGGTTCTATGTTGCGTGTTGTGCCTTGACCTTGATGAGTAGGGTGAACTTTGAATATTGAGCACAAAAGGGGAAGCCTGGGTACTAGGTGGGCGGACTAGACTAGCGTGCTAGTGATACGGGAGTGGCCTCGGCCCAGTTTCACTTAGCGGGATTGACGCTTACAACACTAACTAAACTTTTGATGATTTCTGGAGACCACTACGGTTGGAGGTGTTTCCCTACCGGTGGCTCGTGCATGGGAAACGTATGATATGGTTTACCGAGACGTGAGGTTCTAGGGTCCCACACGACTTTAGTACTTGAGGGCCTCTCCCACTTTTTTTTCTCCTGTGCGATTATATACTCATCACTGGTTGGTTTTGGTGACTTTTGTGGTTTCAAAAGGTAAAAATGTTTCTTTTTCTTTCAGTTTCAAAAACCCTTTTTTCCTATTTTAAAATTGTCTTCCTTTCTTTAAAAACTGTTTACATCAAAATTTTAGTGCATTTATTTACTTTCCCTAAAATTTGAACCTGCGAACTGCTTTGGTCATCTAACCCTTTTTATGCAGAATCTTTCTCTAGTGCCAACCTATTGAGTATTTCTCACACCCTACTTACACCCTTTGGCGTAAGTAGATCTGATTATGTCTGATGCATGGAAATGCCAAGGTTTTGAGCACAGTGGCCCGAGTTATTAGTTGACTCATCTGACTTGGTGCTGGTGGCGGAGGCCTGACAGGGATATGTTTCCACCAGGTGACGGTTGCTGGTTTGGTTTTTGGTCACCTTATTTTGAGAGTTAGTTGTGGTTGAGTTGTAGTTACTCTTTTGTTGAGACTCTTTCGGGCTATTTTGTTAAACTCGTGGTTGTATTGTTGCTTTTGGATTTCAATTTACTAATGGTTTGTTTCTGGTTTTTATATGGGTAAATCGTTCCCAAAAATTCCAAATTTATACCCGGGCACTTGTGCCAGCCCATGGGGATCAGGAACGCCCTTCGAGCCTTGCCGCGGGCCGGGTCGGGCGCCGAGTTGATGACGACCCGATTCGTTTCGTGACAAAATGGTATCAGAGGGTAGGTTAACGCTTGGTCTATGTTATTTGGGGTGATTTTGGTTATACAGAAGTTGGGACTGTCAGGGGGCTCAGAAATTATGTTCCGAGTAGGGTGCCTGGCCAGCACGCCTCGTGACAGATACTGAGTCACCATGGGATGTCAGGGTGCTTATTTGACTTCTTTCCTAGGTGGGATGTACAGGCTGTAGACTGTACGTGGACACCAGGCAGGAAAGCAGAGTTTTGACATGAACTCATTTTTGCATGTTTGGTTTATTGATGATTATTTATCCTGTTGAAAAATTTGGTTCCTCTTGAGATATGTAATACTGATGGTATTCCTTTATGATTGTTGCCCTGTGCAGCAAGATGCCTCCCCGGAGAGCTCCCATGCACCCCCAGGAGGAAGTCGGAGAGAGTTCTCCGGCGCTGCTTGATCAAAGATTGTTAGAGGCTATGGTCTGAGTCGTTCAGGCTTTGGAACAAGGGGAGACTCCTGCCCCCGCTCCTATTCCAGCTAGAGGGGAAGAATCTGGCTCCAGGAAGGATAGAGCTCAGGAGTTTCTGAAGACCAAACCTCCTTCTTTCCGAGGCAGTTCAGAACCTCAGTAGGCAGAGGAATGGCTTGAAAAGATAGAACACATGTTCGATTTCATTGACACTCCCGAGGAAGTTATGGTGAAGTGTGCCTCATTCCAGCTAGAGGGTTCCAGTCGCAAATGGTGGGAATCAGTGGTCCAGGATGGGAAACATGAGCACATGAGCTGGAAATATTTCAAGGGTATCTTCAACGAACAGTATTATCCAGAGTTTCTAGCCAATGATAGATCTCAGGAGTTCATGGAGCTTTCGCAGGGAAATCAGACAGTGATGGAATATGTGAACTGCTTTGCTGATCTGGTTCGGTACGCACCCGAGATAGTTTCGAGCGAATTCTTGAAAGCTCGGAAGTTTGAGAAGGGCCTTTGACCAGAAATCCACTCTCAGGTTTTCTTATTCAAGCTGAAGACTTATGTTGAGGTGTTCGATCATGCTTGCATGGCTGAGATTGAGCAGAGAGGAAATTCGGGGTTTTCTGGATCAGTATCAGGCTTTGGCAGCGGCAGTTCCTCATAGAAGAAGAGGAAGCGTGTTGAGCAGTGGAAGAAGAGTGGTGGCAGCTCAGGTCATCCCTCCAGGTAGACATCATCTGAGGCTTCTGATTCGAGGCCCATTGTGTGCCATCAGTGCGGAAAGGCAGGTCACATACGACCTGCATGTCCACATCCTCCCAGACCTTGCTATGGGTGTGGAGTTATGGGGAACCTATAGCGTTTCTGTGGGACTGTACGCCCTTACCAGACTGGGACAAGATCTGTAGCTTCTAGGGGTGTATCAGTGCAGTCAGAGCCGACCAGGACGCTGTGATCTCGGTTTGGTGGTCGTCGTGGCAGGACCGTATCATCTTTTGGGCAGAGCCGCAGGCGAGCGGTCGTTCTCAGGCAGGAACCAGGCAACTGCATGCTGTGGATCAGGCACCAGCGGGATCTGATGCAGGGCCTTCGACGGTTCGAGGTACTATTCTAGTTGCATCTTCTATAGCTGCAGTTTTTTTTTATATTAGTGCTTCAGTTTCTTTTATATCTGCTCTCCTTGTGAATCTTTTGAACCTACCAACCGGGCTGTTATCATTTGCTATGGAGTTGGCAACACCGTTGGGGAAAAATAGGGAGCAAGGCTTTAGGTGCCCATCGTGCGCACTCTCTGTGTCGGGAGTCAAGATGGAATAGGATTTCTTGGTCCTTGACATGGACCTATTTGATGGGATCATCGGTATGGACTGGCTAGTGCGCTTTTAGGTGCACATTGATTGCTATCGGAGCCGAGTCAGTTTTACGGCACCAGATGGGGCTCCTCAGATATTTCACGGAGAATGGGATCCTCGGTCGGGACGCGCAGGACCTCCACTCCCTGAGTTGGAAAATATTTCTTATCAGTTGTCGTCACTCACACTGGAGGACTATGGTGGTTTTTTACCAGGCGGGTTACCTCGTGTAGTGGATGAGTTCCCAGAGGTCTTCCTAGATGATTTATCTGTCTTACCCCCAGAGCGGGATGTGGAGTTCTCGATTGAGTTGGTGCCGGGAACACAACCTACATCTCTTCCCTCATATCGCATGGCCCCCACCGAATTGAGGGAATCAAAGATACAGCTGGAAGATTTGGAATCCAAAGGATTCATTTGCCTGAGCATCTCTCCTTCGGCCGCCCCGGTTTTATTTGCGAAGAAGGTCGATGGAACCCTCCGGTTGTGCATTTATTATCGGAAATTGAACAAGGTAACCATCAAAAATAGATACCATTTTCCCAGGATTGACGATTTGTTTGACCAGCTGAAGGGGCAAAGTGTTTTTCCAAGATTGATTTCCGTTCGGGATACCACCAGCTCAGGGTGAGAGAAGCAGATATCTCGAAGACGGCTTTCTGAAGCAGGTACAGTCACTTAGAGTACTTGGTCATGCCTTTCGGATTGACGAATGCCCCCGCAGTTTTCATGGCGCTCATGAATAGTGTGTTCCACCAATATCTCGACTCATTTGTCGTGGTATTTGTGGATGAGATCCTGGTTTATTCTGGATCTGAGGAGGATCATGAGCATCACCTGTGCATTGTTTTGGGCACTTTGCGAGATCACTGCCTGTATGACAAACTCTCAAAGTGCACATTCTGGATCAGGGAAGTGAAGTTTCTGGGGAATGTTGTCTCAAAACAAGGGGTTTCAGTGGAACCCGAGAAGATCAGGATAGTTATGTCATGGGAGCAGCTGAGAAATGTGTTTGAGATCAGGAGTTTTCTGGGCTTGGATGGTTATTAAAGGCACTTTGTTCGGGACTTCTCGTGGCTTGCCTCCCCCATGACCGCACTCACCCGGAAAGGGGTGAAGTTTGTGTGGAGCCCTCAGTGTCAGGCATCCTTTGAGGAGTTGAAGCGGCGGTTGACCACCGCCCCTGTGCTGACCTTACCAGAGTCGGGAAAGGGCTATGTGGTTTACTGTGATGCTTCAGGTACAGGCCTTGGGTGTGTGCTCATGCAGGATGACCATGTTGTGGCTTATGGTTCTCTCCAGCTCTGGCTACATGAGAAGAATTATCTGACTCACGACTTAGAGTTGGCAGCAGTGATGCATGCTTTGAAAATGTGGCACCACTATCTCTTTGGGGAGAAGTTTGTGGTCCATTCTGACCATAAGAGCCCGACCTACATTTTCACTCAGAAGGATCTCAATTTGAGGCAGCGCTGCTGGGTCGAGTACCTGCAGGGTTTTGATTTTGATATTGTCTATACCCTTGGAAAGGGTAATGTGGTAGCTGATGCTTTGAGCAGAAAAGTACCAGTGCAGTCGTTGAGGAAATCCAGCGATGTGTGGACTTTGATGGGGCTCTTCGCCCGGATGCACTTGGAGAGTAGGGAGCACAGTGGAGGTACTTTCTTGGCTATCATTCAGCTGACACCTTCTCTTCTGGAGTTGATTCAGCGGGAGCAGCCTGGTGATGAGTTGTGTCAGCGATCTATGCAGTTTCTTCATGGTGGGGAGACTCCTTCTGATTGGTCTTTGTCTTCCCAGAGGGTCTTGTGCTTCAAGGGCCGTGTTGTGGTGTCGTTGTCTCTGAAAAAGGCGGTGATGCAGGATAGCCACCAATCTTAGTGGTCCATCCATCCTGGTACCACCAAGATGTATTATGATGTTCGTCGTCAGTTCTGGTGTCCAGGTATGAGACGGGACATAGCCGACTTTGTATCCAGATGCTATACTTGCCAGCAAGTGAAAGCATAGCATCAGAGACCATCTTGCCTACTCCATCCATTACCCATTCCTACCTGGAAGTAAGATGAGGTTGCCATGGACTTTATTATTGGTTTTCCTCGTACACCTCAGGGGAGGAATGCTATCTGGGTAGTGATTGACCAATTGACCAAGTCATCTCACTTTATTCCGATCAGAGATACAACGAAGGTAGATGAGCTGGGCCGCTTGTATGTTCAGGAGGTGGTCAGACTTCATGGTGTGCCATCGGCAGTTGTTTCTGACAGGGACCCCCGCTTTACATGTCGGTTTTGGGGAGTCATCCAGAAGGCTTTGGGGTCACATATTAAGATGAGAACGGCATACCATCCTCAGACCGATGGCCAGACGGAGCGGGCGAATCAGATTCTGGAAGACATGCTCCGACCCTATGTGTTATATTTTGGAGGCTCATGGGATAGCCATTTGAGAATGGTCGAGTTTGCTTATAATAACAGTTACCAGTCTTCCATCATAATGGCACCCTTTGAGGTGCTCTACAGTCGGTCTTGTCGATCTCCTCTGTGTTTGGCTGAGGTAGGCGAGACCTCACTCTTGGGACCGAGCCTTGTTCAGGAGACGTCTGAGAAGGTCAAGCTGATTAGGCAGCAGTTGTTGACAGCTCAGAGTCGCCACAAGTCCTATGCAGATCAGAGGTGGTTGGATCTTGAGTTTTTAGTAGGGGATAGAGTTTTCCTGAAAGTGTCTCCTTGCTTGGGTCACCGTCATTTGGGGAAGCAGGGGAAGCTGACACCGAGGTATGTCGGACCTTTCAAGATTCTTGAGAGGATTGGAAATGTGGCATACAGGTTATATTTGCCCTCACAGTTGATGTCGATTCACTACTTATTTCATGTCTCCCAACTAAATAAGTACAACCCCGATTCGTCGCATGTGCTGAATTAGGAGGAGCTGGAGATAGAGTCTGACTTATCTGTGTTTGAGCGACCAGTGCTGATAGTGGATTCTCAGGAGAAGGTGATGCGTGGAAAGTCTATTCCTCTAGTATGTATTCTCTGGCAGCACGAGAATGATGAGCACGAGACTTGGTATTGGAAGTCGTGGGTTGAGTAGTAGTACCCATTTCTATACTCTGATCAGGCATCGAGCTGACTTTCTGAGGGCGGAAAGTTCTCATGGTGGGGAGAATTGTCACGCCCGGACGTCGTTGAGGTACAAATTTAATTTTTAATTTTTATTTCGTGAAATAATTTCATGTTTATTTAAATTGTTTGGTTGTAGCATGGGCTGAACCCAATGAGGGTTGCCCACTGTGGCAACGATGTGTACGCGTGAGCCTTACGCCGCTCGGCGCACTGGCAGGGCGCGGGTGAAGTCGTGCGGCTTTGCCATTTTAAGGTGCGGTGTCCGTCGCACGGACGTTTCAAATAACAGATGGTTAACTCCAGTTTAATTATTATTATTTATATTTTTATTATTATTATTGTTACTATCATCATCATTATTATTATTATTATTATTATTATTGTTATTATTATTATTATTATTGTTATTATTATTAGTATTAGACCCCCTTCATTTTATTTTATTTTATTTTATTTTATTTTTTCATCTCTCAATTCTTATTCATTTTATTTTATTTTCTTTTATTTTTATTATCACTTATTTTATTTTATCTTTTTATTATTTGCTTTGTTTTTTTGTTTTCTCCCCCATGCTAACCCTAGCCGCCACCCCATTTTCTTTTTTTTCTTTCTTTTTTTTTTCTTTTCCTCCTCTTTCTTCCTCCCCACGTATCTCTCTCTCTCCACTTTTTCTTCTTCTCCTGTATGCTCCCCCATTTCCCCTCCCTCACGGACTCTCCCTCACCCATACTCCCCCGTTTCCCCCCATCTCCCTCACCGGCGCTCCCCTTCCCCCCCATCTCCCTCACCCGTGTTCCCCCATCCCCCTTCCCTCACCCTCCGCACTCCCCTTTCCCAGCCTCTCCTCTCACCCGCGCGCCCCCCTTCCCTTCCCCCAGGTCGCGCCTTCCTGTTCGGCTGCCCCTCCGCCTGCTGCCTTCCGCTCACCAGGTCGGCACCCTCTTTCCTCTCACTGGACAATAGCCCAGCAGTCCCTTCCTCTCCTCCTCTTCACGACCAGCCTCCTCCCCAACTCCCTTCCACCGCTCTTCCTCCATCCTCGGACCAACCAGCAGCCGACGCTCCTCCTCCCTCTCATCGGACAGCGGCTTCTGCACCCCGCTCGGGCTGCTGAACCATCGTGCCACCCCTTCTCCACATTTTCAACTTTCCGCAAGGGTTTGTTTTAATTTTATTTAATTGGTTTAATTGGTTTAATTGAAAATTTAATTATTTAATTATTAATGCGATTGTTTAGGAGTTAATTTATTTATTTATTGTTATTAAAATTTATAATTATTTTATTTATTTTAATTGGTTAAGTTGATAATTAATTTATTTAATTTGATAAATTGTTGATTAATTTATTTAGTTATTATTAAATTTGTAATCATCTTATTTAATTGAAATTGTTAAATAGTTAATTAATTTGTTTAGTTATTATTAAATTTGTAATCATCTTATTTATTTGAAATTGTTAAATTGTTAATTAATTTATTTAGTTAGCTTTGGAGTTGTATACTTATTAATCAACTTATTTAATTGTCTTGGTTTAATTGTTAATTAATTTACTTAATTAGTACTGAACTTGTTTAACAGTTAACTGGAATATTTAATTGCTGATGTTATTTTTTTATGGACCTCTAATGTTTCACTAGGTTGGAATTGAGAGTATTTTGGGTCCATTGTTTTAGGACCCTTTTGACAGCTTCATACGGTGCGACTGTTGCACAATGGGAGTTCTGCGTCGTGTCGCTTCACGAACCTGTTTGAGGTAGGTGGTTTCGCATGCTTAGGGCATTTGATCATTTAGTCTGCTGGTTGATTGAATTAATATGTATTTTATTTAAATGCTGTTGTGAGTTGTCGGTTGACTGGTAGAGCGGGGTGTTTTGCCTTTATTAGTGTTTTTTTTAGATTGTCGGGTCTATATCGTGTTACGCCTTGGTTTTGAACAAATGCAGCAGATGGAATTTGATCCTTGCTACAATTTTTAGTGTGCATCCAAGTGGGTTTTTCATTGCTGATTGTGTTGTTTTATTTTCTTAAAACTTATAAACCAATTTTTTTTCCAAATTTTTGATAAACTTTAGTTTGGTTCTCGAAATTCTGTCGTCCTATCATGTTGTAAGGTTCTATGTTGCGTGTTGTGCCTTGACCTTGATGAGTAGGGTGAACTTTGAATATTGAGCACAAAAGGGGAAGTCTGGGTACTAGGTGGGCGGACTAGACTAGCGTGATAGTGTCACGACCCGTCCTCGGGGCCCGTGCCGTGACTACCCCAAGCCCGCCTTCCATAGGCCAGGGGCTGGCGACTAGCACCAAAGGCGTAAATCCAGATAACTGGGAAGGCATTGCCTTTATAAAAGAAAACGAGCACCACAGAGTAAGCAAGCGGAAAAAGTAAACACTAAGTAAAAACAGAGTACAACTGAAGTGCGGAAAAGTAAAAAGGGGCCGGAAATACAAGCCCAACTGTAAAGTACAACTCGAAAGGGAAAACAGCAACTGAAAAGTAAAACTGCTACGCCGAGTTGTCCACTGGAAATCCCACCTAAAGGGTGGGTACAGACAGCTCCTCTGCTCCTCGGGTCCCGCCGTCCACTCCGAGTATGTCCCGCCCAGTGGTCCACCTCTGGGTACCGCCTCATCGTCACGTCCACCTCTGGGTACCGTCTCGTCGTATAGTCCACCTCCAGGTACCGTCCAGTCCTCGAACACTCGGCCTCTGTCAGTACTGGTCGTCGTCTGCAACCAACACAACGAGGTGCGGGCATAGCCCGTGCAGGGGTGAGTATAACGATACTCAGTAGGGACCCCAAGACCCTAAAGGTCTCACTAAAACCAACAAGGATAACCACATAGAAGATCTCAACAGATAACCTCTACTTAGGTATATGCCCATACATATACCTAAGTTATCAAGTAACCCATCTCAATCATGAGGAAACACAAGGATTGTGAAATCAACGGATAACTACTACCCAGGTATATGCTCATACATATACCTAAGTTATCAAGTGACCCATCTCAATCATGAGGTAAACACAAGGTCAAAAGTCTCAGCTCAAACCAGGATTTTCATTATCGAAACCGTAACTGCTGAAGAGCTCCGTCTCTAGAGTGTACAGTGGTCCTGTCACGACTCCGAGGTACTGCTCACTAACCTAATACTGCTGAGGTACTCCTCCTGTCGAGTACCGCGGGCCAGCCACCCAAACACAGTAGTGCTTCCCGCCAAGGTATGTCACCCAAACACAGTAGTGCACACCCCCTAGTAGCCTGCAGAGGTACTCTCCAGACGAGTACCGCGGGTCTGCACTATCACACAGGTAGTGCTCCGTCCGTCATGGGTCTGCACCCAAACAAAGTAGTGCTCCGTCCACTGGGCTAGTCGACTCACTCCAAGTCGAGTCGGTCAAGCAGTCGTCAGGTCTCAGTCGGCTACACGGTCTCCGTACTCCGCACGCTCGTCTCTGGGAGGGTCCGCTCCACGAGATGCAAGTCGATACTCCAAGTATCTCAAGGTCCCACGAAGAAGTATCTCAAAGGACCACCTCATCACAGGGGTCTCAACGCAACAGACGGCGCGTCGATCGGACGCCCGGTCTGTGAGTTATTAGCCTTTTCGTCCCAGGGGCCCGGTTGGTTTCGTGAGCGAACCAAACCCAGCCGTATCTCAACTGTACCCCGAGCTCTCATAGGGTATACTCATAGTGACCGTTTCTCAACGTGATCGTCAACGCCGCTGACGGTTCGTCAAACGGACGTCCTGTCTGAAAGATATCAGCTTTTCCGTTCCAGGGGCCCGGTTGGATTTCGGGTGCGATCCAACCCGGCCACTACCAACTATATCCAAAACTCGGGCGAAGGATGCCAAAAGTTCCGTATCGTCAACAGGAACTCAACGCAATAGACGGCGTGTCAATCGGACGCCCGGTCTGAGAGTCATTAGCTTTTTCGTCCCAGGGGCCCGGTTGGTTTTTAAGGCAAAACCAACCCGACCGTACTCCACTTGCGTCCAAACCTCGGGTGGAGTGAGCCAAAAGATCTGTCTCACTAAGAGGAAACTAACAAAGCTGACGGCACGTCAATCGGACGTCCGTAGCTCAAGATATGAGCGTTTCCGCTCCGAGGGCCCGGTTGGTTTCGTGTACGAACCAGCCCGGCCGAACCCAAAGTATTCCAAAACCTTGAGTGCGATAAACCGAAACGACCGTCTCGCTCCAAGGATTGTGTTTCCACTGACGGCGAGTCGTTTAGAGGCCCGTAGCTCAAGTTACGGGCGTTTGAACGAGGGCATTGTACTTTAAAGGGGTGGATATTGTAACACCCCTGAAAAAGTGAGACTTAAAAGGCTAAATGTTACTACCCATGTCAACAAGGTGCACCTTCCTTTTCAGGAGCCTGTCTGATTAGAACTCCATAGTTAAGCGTGCTTGACCTGGAGTAGTGATCAGGATGGGTGACCTTCTGGGAAGTTTCCAGGATGTGTGTGAGTGAGGACAAAACACACTGGAAAGGACATGTGTTGGCCTGTGGGGACAGTCATTAGTCTGATAAGCAATCCTAGTGAGTAATAGCCTATGGTGTGCTAAGAAGGAAACCAAGGTATTACAAGAGACCCATGGGGTCAGATGATAAGGTTCATGGCCCGGGAGGCGGGTCATGACAGATAGTGATATGGGAGTGGCCTCGTCCCAGTTTCACTTAGCGGGATTGACGCTTACAACACTAACTAAACTTTTGATGATGACTGGAGACCACTACGGTAGGAGGTATTTCCCTGCCGGTGGCTCGTGCATGGGAAACGTATGATATGGTTCACCGAGACGTGAGGTTCTAGGGTCCCACACGGCTTTAGTACTTGAGGGCCTCTCCCACTTTTTGTTGCTCCTGTGTGATTATATACTCATCATTGGTTGGTTTTGGTGACTTCTGTGGTTTCAAAAGGTAAAAACGTTTATTTTTCTTTCAATTTCAAAAACCCCCTTTTCCTATTTTAAAACTGTCTTCCTTTCTTTAAAAACTGTTTACATCAAAATGTTAGTGCATTTATTTACTTTCCCTAAAATTTGAACCTGCGAACTACTTTGGTCATCTAACCCTTTTTATGCAGAATATTTCTCTGGTGCCAACCTATTGAGCGTTGATCACACCCTACTTACACCCTTTGGTGTAAGTATATCTGATTATGTCTGATGCAGGGAAATGCCAAGGTTTTGAGCACGGTGGCCCGAGTTATTAGTTGACTCATCTGACTTGGTGCTGGTGGCGGAGGCCTGACAGGGATATTTCTCCACCAGGTGATAGTTACTGGTTTGGTTTTTGGTCACCTTATTTTGAGAGTTAGTTGTGGTTGAGTTGTAGTTATTCTTTTGTTGAGACTCGTTCGGGCTATTTTGTTAAACACGTGGTTGTATTGTTGCTTTCTGATTTCAGTTTACTTACGGTTTATTTCTGGTTTTTATATGGGTAAATCATTCCCAAAAATTCAAAATTTATACTCGGGCACTTGTACCAGCCCGTGGGGATCGGGAACGCCCTTCGGGCCTTTCCGCGGGCCGGTTCGGGCGCCGAGTTGATGGCGACCCAATTCGGTTCATGACATATGATCTTAGGGTGCATCCATCTAAGTAGGGAAACACAATAAGGGTTTCATGTCAAAAATTCCTTCTTTGAGACACAAGTTATTTTATGCACCTAATTTATTTTAAATAATGTGTATAATTTCAATTTGATATATTATATTATTTATTATATTTATTAATTTTATTTAAACTTTAAATTCATTCTTTATCTATTTCAATGGATTTTATTATACTATATCCTAAGTCATAAGAGTTTATTTGTCTCAAATTTGAATCCCTTGAGATATATTTAAGTTTCACAACATGTTTCCTTTTCAATAATGTAGATAATCCCATAATATAATTCTGTATCATGATACTCATAAACTTAATTTTTTTATGTTCCTTTTAAATCTATAACTCTCATGTATTTTTGATTCAAAAGTTACAAAGGTTTTTTAGGGTTTTCATATCAACTTCTCCTCATCGAGACATGTTTTAATTTTATAAAAAAATTTCTAATTTATATGGGGTATATAATTCAAAAATACATATTTTTTTCATAATCTGTGATTTAATTCATGGGATTTAAAAATACATATTATTTTAAATCTTCTAATGACTTTTGATTCAAAAATCACTAAACCTATTAAGGATTTTTGTGACTCAAATCTCTTCCCTGAGTCATAATCACTATTTTTTGTCTATTATCTTTAATTATTGATATATTGTAAACTATGATAATTTTATGATGTATTTGAACCTTATTTATTAGGTAAATATTATTTCGCACTGAATTATTCTTCCTCAATGAATTTAATTTTTCATTAAAATGCAATTTTTTTAAGAATAATTTCTATTACATTTAATGGTTTTTTATTCAATGTTTATATTTTTACTTCCCAGTAATATTCTCCTTGACCTAGTGGAAACTAAATTTTTTATCTCTAATGATCTATTTATTCCCCTTATTTCATTTTAAAATAGAGGTTTATTTATCTTTTTTAATGATATAGATTTTCGACAAGGTTATTTCAAAATGTTCAAAAAAAATTCCATCCTTTTGAAATAATTTTTTTGCAATCCATTCCACATTTTATTCTGATAAATTTTATATATTTTTGAAGGTTATATTATTAAAGGTTATTTTTTGAAATATAAAAGTTTTCAAAGTTTTTTCAATTTCCTTTTTGAAAAAATTATGTCTTTATAAAGTCAAATTTAATAAATATTATCTTAAAAGTAAAAGTTTTAAAATTATTTTCACTTATACATTTGATAGAATTTATCTCTATATAAATATGATTAATTTGGAAATATTAACAATAATTTTTTATAAAAAAATATTCGATTTTCCTTCTATAAAATGTGTTCCTTAAGAGTAATTTACACATATTTTAAGACAATGTTTAAAAGGTTTTAAGAAAACTTTTGAATTTTACTTCTATTTTTCCTTCATGGTTTATCCTTCATGAAGCGTTGTTTCAATCTCCCTTTATATGTTATTATGATATGAGTTTATTTGAGAAATTTTATTTTTGATATTCTATGATTTCATAAGGTTGTGTTATGTGATATTTTTGAATGTTTTTAGGATCCCATTATTCTTCCAGGGGTTATTTATGAGATAATGAATGTTTTATTTTAAAGTGTCACAAAAATGTATAGATAATGAGAGCGGTGGGATATATAGACCCCTCTAATGAATTTCATAAAGGATTATATCTCATGATATTGTATTGTTATCTAAATAGGTTAGTGTGTAGCTTGGTTTATAAAGGATTATTATGTTTACATTGATCTCTAATTAAAAGTTTACCACTGAAATGGCTTGGAATTAGTTAGGTTTACAAATGGTGAAGGTGGTGGAGTTTATCTCTACTCACAATTTTAGAAGTGAATAGGTTTGCGGGTATCCAGGTTCATAAAGATAATAAATCTTATATTTATTATCATGTCAATTTATTTCTTATATTTCTGGATCCTATTATATGATTCATGTTTTATTTTCTCATGCCATGGTAAAAGTGTTATTGTTTGTGATTTTATTCCCATATTTCATGATCATGGTGAACAATCATTTTTTTATTTTTTTTTAAATTATATTTTTTCCTTATTCATGACTTTCTATATGTTTATGATATAACCTTTATAGAATTTGTTATGTTATACCCTACTAAGAAATTGAGATCACTCATTTATTTTGTTTTCTATCCCCATTTTATAAAGCCAATTATATCATGTGATATATGTAAGAAAGAGTCTAGAGGATCATTATTATATTGAAATGTTTATAAGTGTAGTAACATAATATGTTCATATAAATAATCTCTAAGACAGTAGACCTTTCAGTCTCTGGGTTGTGCAATTATTTGTGAGATATATTATTTAAATCACGATGTTAATGTATTATTCAAATCATATTTATCATGTTTCACCATAATTGTTATCAAATTAGGGTTTATATATTTTGGATATTAGTTTAATTATTTTTTGAGATTATTTTGGAGAACTATATAGAAAAACCTAAAGAAAAGTATAAAGGGTGTGTCTAAGTATAGGAAAATGTTTCGATGTTTTGGTAAAGGGGGTATTGTGTAGTTATTTAAGAAATCAAATCCCTATATAGATACTAAAAGTGAATGCAGGATATAAAATAGTTATGTGTATGGGTAATAACCCCAAAGAGGGTATATTGGGTATTAACTCGATCATCACCTAGTGCATGACAATTTGGACTAATTTCACTCATAGTTTGAAACTCCCAAGGGATATTCTTTGGTTGATCAAATAATATTTAAGAACTAATATGAATGATTAAAATCATAGTTAATTTCAGGAGCATAATATAAACCAATTTAATGTCACCTAGATCAAAATAAGATTTATATAGGTAAAACTAATGGAATTGTAGGCCAATGTGACAATTAATAAGTATTTTGAGGTTTAATTCCTTTTTATGATTATCATAATATAACTATATTATAAATGTTTCATAACTTATGACAAACCTTATGGTTTTATAAATGGATGGAAATATAAGGAACCCTGGGTGAAAAGAAAAACATGAAGATTTACTCAATGAAAACCCCATTAAAATGGGAGTTGGAATGATAATCCTTATGATAATTCTAATAATGTTATCATGGAATATGATTAATACTGTAAACATATTCAAATTTCTAAACACACAAAATAAGAGAATGTTGGAGGCTTATGAAAGACCAAGTGTTGAATATGATGAAGGAAAAAATTTCAGTTTCCATTATGTCAAAGATGTTTGAATAATCACCATGTGAATTTTATTAACTGGGTTACAATATGATTTAATTTTGGTAAATGAGGTTATTGAGAATCTTACTATTGAGGGAAAATGAAGAGTTTAGTTAACATGAGGAAAGAAGATAGAAATCATATATGATCACCAGTAACAATTCAATATATTATATACAGATAACTTGACTGTTATGTAATTTAATTAAATAATCTAAGGATTGATAAGGATGGTGGTAATCAACAACCACATAGGGATATGGATCAAGGAATAACCTATGCAACGACTATCAATAATGAGGATAGTGGTAATTTGATTTCACTTACCCATCACCCTAAATCAGTGTATGTATTCTAGTTCTATCAACCCTATTTTATCTATGGATTTTTATAAGAACATCAAGTCATCACCCTCATTAATTTGTTTTTTAAGGAAAAAAATTATTAGTATGATTTTTTTTTGGGAAATATTTTTTTAGAAAATCATAATATCTTCCTCTAAAAAAATTGATTTTATTTTCAAAATAAAATGGCAATATTTACTTTTAATATGCATTAACTTATAGAATAGGAAAAATCACATTCTAAATTGACTATGAATATCCATTAGTGTATGTCCAACTATGAATTATCTAATAAGAAAACCGAATCTTTCATGCGGGCCTTAATACCATGTAACGAGACACATTTCCTTGAAATAGTTAGGGTAAATATGTGATTTTCTATACTTTACCTATAATATTAAGGATTATATTTCATTAGAGATAATATCTTGAGGCTTTTCAACATTTTATCAACTTTTAGATATTCCTAAAAATAAATTATAATTAAATTATGAGGATGCAGTTTATTTAAGGGGTAGAATGTAACGACCTGAGATTTTGGATCCTTTAAAAATACATACTCTATTATATAAGTTGCATCACACACTAACCCAACATAAAAAACCAAAAAATATTAACAATAAATTACTAATAAATCTATTTTAAACACTAAAATGGTAAATCCTTAATAGTTATTACCTTTAGAAGGATAATAATGAATATAATTTAATATTGAAAAAGGTTATTTTCAATAAAATTCCATTTTTATATCATATATTTTCTCTTAAAATGATAAATTTAAAAAAATTAGAATTTAAATTTGATAAATTAAAATTAATTTTTTAATTACTCACAACAAAATTATCTTAGAATGCATGTTTGAGTTTTCTTTTGAAATAATATTTTTAAGTAAATAGTAAAAAATACTGATTTTTCAAGTACTTTCACTTTTGTATGAATTAAAATTTTTTGAATATAATTTTGTATAAAAAATTATATTTATAAAGCGAAATAAATCATTTATAATTACTATTTTAAATTTATAAAACCCATGAATATCATTTTAGAGAATCAAGTAAAAAGAACATCTTCAATAAAAGAAGTCTTTTTTTATATTTTCCATTTTCCATTAAAATATAAATTTTATAATTTTATAATTTTAATTAGAAAAATAAAACTATTTTTTAAAATCATAATACCAAAATTTCCTTATTATGATTTTTTTATATTTTTCTAAAAAGGGTGATTTTTAGTAAAAAATGCGTGATTTTTAAAAATTATAAACTCTATGATTTTATCACTATATAAGAATAACCAAAAAGATTTAAAAACCATAAAATAAATAAAACATAAAATTAAGGAATGAGAATATTCATTTTGAAATATATTTTTTACATATAAAACCTATGCCAAACATTTTTAGAACTGAAGTAAAAAATCACTTTTAAAAAATAATTTTTGACCTTTTCTTTTTATCAAGTAATATTTTGGTACAAATTTTATCATGAATTTATTTAAAAGTTAAAGAAAATTATTTTGTTATATAATAAATCAATATATTTTATAAAAATTATTAACATTGAAAATTGTATCTCATACAAAAATTTTAATTTTAAAGACACAATTTTCCTAAAAAAAATTTGATGCATCAAATACGTTTATATTAAAACTAGTATTTTTTACCATAAAAATTTTATTTGATAATATTATTTTAATATTTAGTATTTTAATTCTAAATTTTTTTTAGGTTTAAAATTATTTATGCTCATTTTAATTAACTACCATGGGTAAAAAGGACAAGTGACCTGGATAAAAGCACACTTGGGAAAAACCAAAGTAAAAGGGAAATCCTTAAATAACTTAAGGATGTCTACAAAATGAATGTATAGGATGAATTTTTGACATATTCATGCCTATAACCCCATAATTTAGATTTATTGGAGTCTTTTACCTTGATTAGTGTAACAATATAAGTAAATAAGTAATGGATGTTTCCAAAACTACCCATCCCTTCACTTATAAAAGGGGAAACTTCCACTATTTCATGCTACATAATTTCCTTCAAATTACCAATTTTAACTCTTCCATTTTAATCTTCCTATAACCCTCTCCCATGAACATAATCCCTTGTTCACTCATATTTTTTATAATCCCTTTAAAAAATTATGTGACTTCCAAGGAAAAATCTAGTCTCCAACGTAAATATTATCACCTTGTAAAGTTTTTATTCTTAATATTACTCTTATAAATATATTATCAAAATAATAATATTATGGATTCAATATCATATTTATAATGAGATATTTTTATATTAATTTTACAACCCTTATATTTTTATTTTCATCCACTTATAAAAAAAAGGAACATCAATCGCGAGTGTGTGCATACTAATACCTACACAAAGAATAACATTTTTGTTTTTATTCTAGTTTTTCATTATTTATGCAAAAATATTAAAATATGGTTCACCATCATAAAAAAATCTGAATAATATCATTATGATTCTTTTATAACCTCAAAAATAAAAAACCTCTTTAACCATACTCACCAATTGAGTTAAAGCGTGATCAATTTTGGGTCGGTTTAACTAACAATTATAATAATGATATAAAATTATATCATGGATTATTAAGAATTCATATATTTATAATTTTATCACTTTATTTTCTATATTCATGCCTCCAGTTATTTTCTTCATGTTTTATTTTTTTTATGCCATGTTAAACGTGTTATTGTTTGATATGTTATACCCATCATTCGTGCTCATGGTTAACACATATTGTTTTTATGTTATTTTAAATCATATATTTTTTTATTCATAATTTTCCAAATTTTTATAATCTTACTATTATGGAATTATGTCTTACCTTACTAATCATTTTAGATCTCCCTTTTCTTATGTTTTATTTCCCTAATTCATGAATATTATTATATCATGTTAGATATATAGGAAAGGGTTTAGAGGAGTATTATTATGGAGGCATGTTCACAAGTGTAGTAAAATAAGATGTTTATATAGCTAATATCAAAGACACTAAACCTTTTGGTGTTTAGTTTTTAAAGATGTCTATGAGATTTATTATTTAAATAATGATATTAATATATTATTCAAGTCATGTTTAGCATGGGTATCCATACTTTTACTTTAAATCATACCCAATCATATTATCCAGATAATAAAGTTAAGCTATCCACCCACAAGAACTAAATCATGACAAATCCATACGAAAAAATAAATATAGGAAAGATTTTTCTGAATCACCTAACTTATTAAAAGGGTAATTTCAATCATGAAATTTCCTCAATCTATTTTCTACAATCCACAATTCTCCTAGCCATCATAAAAAAATCCATCATTCATTAGTTTATATAAAATTATAAGATAACAAATAATACAAATATTTCCATCAAGACACCTCAATAATAGATTCTAGATTCCACTTTCCAGTAATCCAAGATTTTATCTGGTCGCTTCTATGAAGAAATACACCAAGGGATGCTCAAAATATCTATAAATATCACAAAAATCATCATATAGACCATCTCTTAGTCAAATAAGAGTCTCAATATGAAATGTAGAGTGTTAAATTGGTTTAAAATATTGTAATCAATTTTCCTAAAAATGAAAACATGTTTTGTAGAGACCCAAGCTTGACATACATGGAAATTATATAATTTTTCAGAATACTTAATACATAACAAAAACAGACACCCAAGGACTGTAATTGTTTAGTGTCTTTGGAAACTCGGAACATAATCTTATAATCATGGTGAAAGATCATCAACATCTCCCATAAAGATCTTTCCCTTTTATTTTCTTACCTAAAACCTTTTTTTATATCTTGGGGAAAAGAAAAAATAAAAAGGGTGAGCTCAAATTATAATTAAGGGTAAGAATGGAGAAAATAAAACAAACCATATACATTTGAACTTAAAAACAGGAACATAATGTTTAAACATCAAAATCTTGAGTTGTGAAATAAATCTTGGTATTAAGTAAGGCATAGATCACAAAGGAAGATTAATCATGATAAAATAGCATGGGAATAAAACATGTAATAGTGGAAAACATTAAGCACATGATATGATTTCCATAGTAGCCAAGGCATGGCTGCCAAGACCATCATAGTGGACAAAGTCCATTACTGAATTGGGTTTACTTGTCATTTCAGCCCTATATTACTGAACCGGATTTTACTTGTCGTTCCAGCCATGTCTATCTCATGAGATATAAATATTTACCCAATGCATTGAATGGATATATAGGTCCCACCCATCTCATAATTAAACCATTCTTATGTGTTCCATAAAATCATAAATCATACATCATAGCATAACCCATGTAATAGAATGATATTCTTAAACATCAATCCATCATAACATAATCCATATAAGATAAAACGACTTCATAAAATTAATTCCATCGAAACATAATCAAATAAATGTAATAATATGGATATAAACATAACCCTATATCATATTATATGGAAAATTATTTTGATAAAACACTTGAACTTAGTTATTGAGGAAAATATTCTTTCTTCTTCAAAAACATTTTCTGTTCTCAACATGTCACGCAATTTTAAAATAAAATAAGTTAATTAAAAATAAACTTGAAAACTTGTAAAGTAATATTCATGGAAATAATGTTATTTTAAATCATAAAAAATCCATTCATGTTGTATAAGGTAAAAAAAATTCTTCTCATACTATGGCTGGAAAAGTCAAAAAGTATCTCGTACTGAAAACGACAAAAGATTCCTTTCATATCTTTTACTAAAAATTAACCAATTGGTAAAATTGGATTTAAAAAATTATATTAGGATAGAAATAATATTTAATATTTAGGAAACATGGATGTGGATGATAAATATTCCCCAGTAAATACTGAAGTATAAACAATCTTGGATAAAAATGAAATTGTGAGATTTTCCCTTACATTATGTCCAATTTCTTCCATATGTGTCTGATACTCCTGTATAGTAGGTTTAAACATATTATTAACTTTTAAAAGAACCATAATAATATTTATGATATCATACATTATTCACTTATGACTTTATATTACCCATTCATCTATCAATTCCATGTTAAAGCAGTGTTTGGAGTAAAATCGATTCATTTGTCGTACATGTTTTGACTTCTAATTATTCATATGATTATGTAGATTATGATTACTTACTTATAGAATCTAAAACATGATTTATAAATAATATATATTCATAATATAATATATATATATATAATAGATCAAAAAATGGAATGAAATACACCGTTCATGGAGACGGTAGGTCGTACGTACGCATGAACGTTGTTTTCACTTCCTTATAAAATTGAATGGAAGTAAGTAAATAACATATAAATAAATCCAGTATCATTATTATGTCATATATTTCATGATGTTTTATTATATATACTTTATAATCATTCTTGAATGGTTAACTTGGAGAATGAATCTCATCACGTCGTGGAGACGGTAATTCATACGTACACACAAGCGCTGATATTGTTCCCATAATTATTGAATGGAATTGGAGTGGATGATATAATATATCAGAATCAGTATGATGTTATAATAATCATATATATTTATTATTTTTACCATTATACCCATCCATGTATGGTGGTGGTGGAAAATAGATTACACCACAGCGTGGAGACGGTAATATGTACGTACGCATGCGTGGTGATTTCATTTTTCGTAGGATGGATAGAAGGTGAAAAATGGTTGTTTAATATTTATAATAACATATCAGAATATTAGTTATACTTATTTTATTACTTTATAATTAAACAATTAAAGAAGAGGAAGTAGAATAATAAAGAAACTTGAATGAATCGGTAGAAGAGATTACCTCTTCCACGACGTTCCTCTTTTAAAATTTCTCTTAAGGGACTAGAGTTGGTCTTTTGAGAAGACCAGAACCACCAGAATGTGACTAGGGAAGTTGAGAAGATTAATAGGTAGGGGTTGGCTGAGCTTGAAGGATCAAAATTATGTTAAGAGAAGAGGGAAGGTGTGCCCTTTTATAAGAGTGGAGAGGGGCACTTTTGGAAACCTCCAAAATATTAATTTATTAGAAAATCAAAACCCACATAAAAACCTCCAAAATGACTCAACTTCTAAGATGAGATGAGATAGGGTGGTAATATCATCAAAAAATCAAATTTAGATATGTTTTGATTTTATTTCAAACCTTATTATTTTGATTTGTCCTTATTTAATCTATTTAATTTATTTGTGGTAATAATATTTTAATTTTTAAATTGTTATACATACTTACTTATGAGTTTTGAATTTTACATAATTAGATAAATTATTAAATTTATACCATGTAATTTTAAATTTGTAATTTTTAAATATTTTTTTTGATTTTTAAACAATTTATTAATATGTTATTTTTATAAAATATCAACAGTATCAATTCTGACACTATTCAATTATTTGAATTTAAATAAAATACACATAGAAGTTATATTCGAAAAAATATATTTAATAGATTAATAAAATGTCATATTCATCTAAAAAATCTGTGGAGAACATTAATTAGTTCATATAATATTTATTTTAATATTTTTATAACCATTTATTTGATATTTCTCTTAATAAAATAATTACTACAACATTTTTGTACGATTATTTAATATACTGATTTGTTGTATAAAAATTAAAATTAAAATACTATGATTAAGGTAAATATAATATCTTTCATAATAATAATTTTAGTTGAATTTATCTTCTAAAACACCCAACTTTTAAAATGATATGTTTATTAAATTATGAAGGTGACAACTTTGACATCATTTAAAATAAAATAATATAAATGTCATAATCTGTTTTATAAGGCTCCAAATGGTCCACAAGTCGACACTTGTATGCTTATGATGTAGATATACTAGACCATTAAGTTCTGGTCAAGTTTTTGGGTTTTTTTATGGGTATTATTATTTTAATAAAAACTATATTATTGATTTTTCACAAAATAAATAATTTCTGCATCATTAATGTATAAGCTATTAAAGTAATTATATATTTCTTAAAAATTAAAAATAAATTACCATGATAAATAAAAACATTTTATATTTCAAATGATTATTTATAATCTAATTTATATTCTCGATAACCTTATATTAAAAATAATTTAGTTAATAAAGTTTGAGTGAGGCATATTTCTCTTTCCATTAAATAAAATAAATTAAAGGTCTTAATCTCATCCAAATGGGTTCCAATAGATTAAATTTAAACCCAAGTATGTTTTAGAGAGAAATATAATCAACCAATGATATCAAGACAAGTGTTAGTGTAATTTTATAATAATATTTTTACCCTTAATTACCCATTTTACCTTTAACTATGGTAAGTAAAATTTATCGTAGTTACTATTCATAATGCCCAAAAATAAAAAGTAGCCTATTAAAATAATTTGAACATACTGATTCCAAATATGGAATCCATTTTTCGAAATTCAATACACAGAAGTTTCAGTATTTAATTTAAAATTAATCCCGCTGTTCAGAAAATGAGTTTTAAAAGTTAAAACATTACAAAAGATTAAAATGTTTTTACCTATGAATTCATTGTAAAATTAATGATAATGACTTATATTATATTAAATGGTAAAAATATATTCTATTTATACTTTAAAACCATTCAATATTATAATTTAACCATATAATTTATCTAGATTAAAAAAGTTGTTTTTAATTAAAATTTACCTTATTTTTACTATTAATCAAAATATGAAGGTTATCAAAATAATGTCAAAAATTTATCAACGTAAATTTTTATATCTTGGATCAAAATAATAAATTTATTTTTTCAAATTTAACTTATAAACTTGTCAAAAATTAGATTTAAAATGAGCGCTCCATCAAAAGGTGACAAAACTGCATTTTTTTGGAAAAATACTTCTTGTATCCGAAAAATTAATTTTGTTTTCATTACATGTTCTAAAAAAAGTGTAAGATGAATTATAATGTTATAAAATTAAAAATCTATTTAATACTATTCATAATGGATAGTTCATAATAATATTATAATATATCATTATTTAGTGAAACTCGGTATTGCGAACGACACACGCTATTGAGGAAGGTCTCCCTTGAGTGTAACACAAGCCAAGTATATTGTTGCATATATTGCAAGATAATATTAGTGTAGTGTACAATAGAAGATATCAAAGAAATTAAAAAGAATATATATCATAAAATCTCGGGGTGTTACATTCTACCCCCCTTAAAATGAATTTTGCCCTCGAAATTCGTCGGGGTTATAAATGGTTTACTACTGGAAATTTTCTTTCATAAAAACCCACATCGTAAAAAGAAATACTAAAACTTAATTTTAAAAACTAAAGTATGAAATGTAACAGTTACCCAAATTAACTCATCACTGGGTTTCCACATAGGAGAACATAGGAGAAAACATGGATATGGAAGATAAATCTACCCATCAAGTTATGATAGAGAGTGGTAGAGAACATGGCTATAAAAAAACCAATAATCACAAGGCAATAAATTTGTGTTGATCTAAGGTACCATCTGATTCATTGGATATGAGGGTACTAGGACAACGTTTTTGGTTTTCAAGATCATTTCCCCAAAGTTGATGATTTTTTTCATAAGGATAAATACTTAATTGATTTTAGTGTAATATCATTGTTGGTCATTCCATGAACAATTTCCACATCATCTCTTATTTAAAGAAATGAAGTTGAATTCTTCATTCTTGAAGTGTTAGCAGATCATGCAATAGAATGATAGGTCATTTCATTTGTCTTTATCACAAAAAGGTTAGCACAAATTATTACATATACATAAGTCGATCTATGGTGAGATTAACCGTATATGATTCCAAAAATGGAATTATAATTCATATATCATACCGATTAATAAAATAAAACTAATTTCTACTAACCATGGACTTCCTGTAGGCTAGTGGTAGGTGATAAAGGCCTGTCGCACTTTAGTTGTGGGATCGATTCCCGCATCCTTGTCCGACGCGACGGGTTATCGCCCATCCTGTAGGTTGTCCTTTTTTTTCTAAAACTATACTATTATAACATTCTAGAAAAATGTTTTAGCCTTAAACAATACTATCTAATATACAACTTAATCTATTCCAACCTTTAGAATTATCAACAATACTTCTGTCCAATCTCATAGTATAAAAAAAATGATTACTAGAAAGGTCATCTACCAAGCATGTGAATATCATCATTTATCCCCTGTATGTCATAAGATATATCTTGTTGGTTACATTCCAAACATGTGAATTCCTTAATCATGTATTCTCTTGAAACATGAATTACCATATAATCTTTGTGAAAACATGAATGTTTTCAAAATTTAACTCTTTCCACATACCAAAATCCCAAAATTTCTATATACTCAAACCATGATATCACATTGTCCTTATATCAGTCATGAGCTCATTAATACTATCAAACATTTCATTATCTCCTTATCCCTTCATTATGCACATATTAGGTGCTTTCCAAAAATATTTCAATCACTTTTCATGGTTACTGGTACCATACAATTATTGAAAACCACAATAAACACTACCACAAAAACAGTTTTTCCCAGCTCCAGCCTTTATCAGTGTTAACGAAAAAGCGTTGATAAAGGGTCGACTTCAAAAAAAAATAACATATTAATATATAAATATATAAATATATAAATATATTTATATTGATATAAATATAATATATAATTTTTAAATATATTTTAGATAAGTATAAATATATATTTACACTTAATATACTTAATATATAAGATATTTAGTGAAAATGGATTATAAAAAATTTAAAAAAATATTTTTAACTAACAATTTTCTAATTATTATGGAGTAATATTCATTTAATAAAAAATTTAAGACTAAAAAATAAAAAAAATTAAAAAAAGATCCAAAATATGTTGAAAACGCAACTCGAGCTTCAAACGGCCATAAATTTTGATCCGGGTGTCCGTTTGAGCTATACCACATATCAAATCTAAGCCTGTGATGAGCTCTACGTCACTATGATAGTGGGGCTATTCAAGGTTTTTTCGAGGCTAAAATAGGCCCAAAAGGCCTCCAAAACTGAGTTTTTAATCGGGGTACCCCGATTTTTTAACATTTTGTGGATTTTCAACCTCGTTTAAGGGGGTATTATTGGCTTTTTTTGTGAGGACTGAATTTATTACAAGGCATTACATTCATATTGATATTATGTTTTTGAAATTTCATCGTTTTTTACAATGCACTGCTATTTATAATCAAATATATAACAATATATACATATTTTTTATATATTCACACATAAACATTTAATTATATAAATATAAATAATAAAATATATTTACATATAAAATATATTAGCTTTATCTAAATAATAACTAATATCTATTTTATTTAAAATACAAATATATGAATATTTATATACCTATATATTAATCTAACTATATATATATATTAATAGAACTACATATATATATTAATATTACTATAAATATATATATTAATATCACTATAAATATATATATTAATATCACTATGAATATATATTAATCTAACTATATATATATATATTAATATAAATATATATTACTATTCGAATAAATATAACTAAATATATATATATATATATATAAATAGAGATATATATTAATATAACTATATATATATATTAATATAACTATATATATTAATATAACTATATATATATTAATATTACTATAAATATATATATTAATATCACTATAAATATATATATTAATATCACTATAAATATATATATTAATATAACTATATATATATTAATATAACTATATATATATTAATGTAATTATATATATATTAATATATGAATAAATATAACTAAATATATATATAAATAGAGATATATATTAATATAACTATATATATATTAATATAACTATATATTACTATATGAATAAATATAACTATATATATAGAGAGAGAGAGATATCATGAAATGGAAAACAAATCAAAATAGAGGAGTGGTAAGAGCTTAGGCGCACAGGGGGGAGGTCTCGAGTTCAAATCCTGGTGGAGGCAGGGGCACGCGCGCATGGGGGAATATGGGAGAAAGTGCTAATAAAGGGTGGAGGGGGTGCGTGGGGTGCTGTAGGTGGGTGGAAAAGCATTGTAAAAGGGGGGGGCTCAAGTGCTATAAAAGCCCCCCCCCCCCCGATTGGCAGTATTTTTTAAAAAAAATTAATTTTTTTTTAATTTTCTTTAACTTTTATCAGTGCTAAAACGAAAGCGCTGATAAGGGAAGTGCTAATAAAGGGGTCTTTTATCAGTGCTAAAAAAGCTCTGATAAAGGACCCTGTTATCAGCACTTTGTTTTATTGCTGATAAAAGACCTCATTTATTAGGGTTTTTTTAGCGCTGGTAAAAGGGGTCTTTATCAGCGCTTCTTGGAGCGCTGATAAAGGGGACCCCCCCTATCTTCGCCGGTATTAACAGCGCTTTTCTAGCACTGTTAAAGGCCATTTTTAGCGCTGATAAAATCCGTATTTGTAGTAGTGAAACAAATACATAGATATTCCAATATTCAACGATACTAAAAATGAGACTCCACAACACTATTTTGGAATCCCATTATATAAACACTTAATCATTCCACCACTTCGTTGTCATATTCAACGTCACCAATAGTGACTGCATATGACTTCCCTTTTTCCTTTTCCTTAAGAGGTTTTTGATGTCGATCATCATTAACCCTTGGATTAGGGAATTGGTTAGAATAATGCCCCATTTCCCTGCACTTGTAGCATTGAAGTGTTGGTGGTACGTTCTCTATAGTCTTTTCTCTATTCACATCATTAGCTACCTTTTTTCCATTACTTCGGCACTAAGCTACTCAATGACCTTATTTTCCACACTTAAAACATTTTCTAGTCCCTTTAAGACAATATCCACCATGATTATTTCCAAACTTTGAGCATAACAAAACATTTGTCTTCTTTTCACCATAGTTTTGAGATTTTTCCTTGAACTCCATCTTTCATTTCTTGTCAAAACCATGATATGGATATGTAACATCAACTTCTAGTTCTACCTTTATAGCACAATGCACAATCTCTTCATAGCTACTAATGTCTCTTATAGCTAATGCCTTTCGAATACTTGGTTTTAATCCACTGAAGAATAGATCAACTTTACTTTCAGGTTGGATGATAAATCCAGATGCATACCTTGCAAGCCTTGTAAAATTCGCATCGTATATACCAACAGATACATCATCCTTTTTCTTAAGCTCAAATAACTCCTTTTCCATCTTGGTTTGAAGAATAAGAGGAAAGTACTTATTGAAAAATAAGTTCTTGAACTCATCTCATTCCCTGGATTCAATTTCATCTTGGGGCCTCATATTCTTAATTAGAGTCCACCACTGGTCTGCTTCACCTTCTAAATGGTAAATCGCCAGAATGACTTTTTCATGTTCCAAACAACAAAGTATGGAAAATATCTTTTCAATGGTACTGATCCATTGTTCAGCAATAAGTGGATCAGAAGACCCGTTGAAAGAAGGTGGATGTTGCCTCATGAAGTACTCAATAGAATATTGTTCCCTTCTCTACTCATTTGGAAGTCCAGAATGATTCATATCTTGTGTAAGTATAGCAATAAGATTTTTCACTCTATCTCCCATAACATTGGTTTGTTCAGGAGTAAAATCATTTCATTTTCCATTACATTGATCAACATGGTTCCTTCGGGTTCCATCCATCATCTAAAACCCAAAAATAATAGTGTGAGGCAAAAATCATTCTAGGAAAACAACATAATAAAGGGGGGGTACCTTCAATATCTAACATCTTAGGTTTAATTCTATGATAGTTACCTTAATTCTAGGATTATAACCTATACTATACTTAAACTTAGGGACATCCCTAGACATACCTTAGAAATATCTCTAGGGATCTCACTATAGTTTTCACATCCTAGTTTCCAAAGGTTAACTAAACCTTTCCTATGATACCAACTATATAGACCCAAGCTTGACGTACATGGACATTACATTACTTTTTTAGAATAATTAATACATAACAAAAACAGACACCCAAGGATTGTAATAGTTTAGTGTATTTGGAAACTTGTAACATAATCTTCTAATCATGGTGAAAGATCTTCAACATCTCCCATAAAGATCGTCCCCTTTTATTTTCTTACCTAAAACCTTTCTTTATATCATGGGGAAAAGAAAATATAAAAAAGGTGATATCAAATGCTCAGTAAGGGTAATCATAGAGAAAATAAAACAAACCATATGCATTTGAACTTAAAAACATGAACATAATGTTTAAACATCAAAATCTTGAGTTGTGAAATAAATCTTGGAAATGCCTAAGGCATAGATCACAAAGGAACATTAATAATGATAAAATAACATGGGAATAAAGCATGTAATTATAGAAACCATTAGTCACATGATATTATTTCCATAGTATCCAAGGCATTTCTTCCAAGACCATCATAGTGGACAAAGTCCATTACTGAACCGGGTTTACTTGTCGTTTCAGCCCTATATTACTGAACCAGATTTTACTTGTCATTCCAGCCATGTCTATCTCATGAGATATAAATCTTTACCCAATTAATTGGAGGGAGATATAGGTCCCACCCATCTCATAATGAAACCATTATTATTTGTGCCACAAAATCATAAATCATACATCATAGCATAACCCATGTAATAGAATGTGATTCTTAAACATCATGCCATCATAACATAATCCATATAAGATAAAAGGACTTCATAAAAATAATTCCATCGTAACATAATCAAATAAATGTAATAATAGGGATAGAAACATAACCCTATATCATATTATATGGAAAATAATTTTGATAAAACATTTGAACTTAGTTCTTGAGGAAAATATCCTTTCTTCTTCAAAAACATTTTTTGTTCTCAACATGTCATGAAATTTTAAAATAAAAGAAGTTAATTGAAAATAAACTTTAAAACTTTTAAAGGAATATTCATGGAAATAATGTTCTTTTAAATCATAAAAAATTTGTTCATGTTGTATAAGGTAAAAAAACATTCTTCTCATACTATGACCAGAAAAGTCAAAAAGTATCTCATACTGAAAACGACAAAATATTCCTTTCATATCTTTTACTAAAAATTCACCAATTGGTAAAATTGGATTTAAAAAATTTTAGGAGGATAGAAATAATATTACATATTGAGAAAACATTTATGTGGATGATAAATATGCCCCAGTAAATACTGAAGTATAAACAATCTCAGATAAAAATGAGATTGCGAGATTTTCCCTTACCTTATGTCCAATATCTTCCATATGTGTCCAAGACTCCTGTATATTGGGTTTAAACATATTATTAACTTTTAAAATAACCATAATAATATTTATGATATCATACATGATTCACTTATGACTTTATATTACCCGTTTATTTGTCAATTCCATGTTAAAACAGTGTTTTGAGTAAAATCGTTTCATTTGTCGTACATGTTTTGACTTATAATTATTCATATGATTACTTAGATCATGATTAATTACTTCTAGAATGTAAAACATGATTTATATATAATATATATTCAGAATATAATATATATATATATATATATATAATAGATCGATAAATGGAATGAAATACACCGTTCATGGAGACGGTAGGTTGTTTGTACGCATGAACGCTGTTTTCGCTTCCTTATTAAATTGAATGGAAGTAAGTAAATGAAATATACATAAATCCAGTATCATTATTATGTCGTATATTTCATGATTATTTATTATATATACTTTATAATCATTCTTTAATGGTTAACTTAGAGAATGAATCTCATCGCGTCATGGAGACGGTAATCCGTACGTACGCACAAGCGATGAATTGTTCCCATAATTATTGAATGGAATTGGAGTGGATGATATAATATATCAAAATAAGTATGATGTTATAATAATCATATATAGTTATTATTTCCACCATTATACCCATCCATGTATAGTGGTGGTGGAAAACAGATTACACCACAACATGGAGACGGTAAGACGTACGTACGCACGCGCGGTGATTTCATTTTTCATAGGACGGATAGAAGGTGAAAAGGGGTTGTTTCATATTTATAATAACATATCAGTATATTATTTATACTGATGTTATTACTTTATAATGAAACAACTAAAGAAGAGTAAGTATAAGAATAAATAAACTTGAATGAATCAGTAGAAGAGATCACCTCTTCCTCGACGTTCCTCTTTTAAACTTCCTCTTAAGGGACTAGAGTTGGTCTTTTGAGAAGACCAAAACCACCAGAATTGTAGATAAAGAAAGATTTACATACAAATACACTACATTACTTTTGTGGAATACTTAATACATGACAAAAACAGACGCCCAAATACCGTATTAGTTTAGTGTCTTTTGAAACTCGAAACATAATCTTTTAATCATGGTGAAAGATCTTAAACATCTCCCATAAAGATATTATCCTTTTCTTTTCTTACCAAAAACCATTATTTATATCCTAGGGAAAATAAAACATAAAAAGGGTGAACTCAAATGCTCAGTAAAGGTAAACATGGAGAACATAAAACATTCCCTAAACATTTGAACGTTAGAACATGAATATAAAACATCAAAATCATGAGTAATGACAAAAATCTTGGCAGTGCATAAGGCATAGATCATAAAGGAACATTAACCATGGTAAAATAGCATGGTAATAAAACATGTAATTGTGGAAAACAATTAAGCACATGTTATGGTTTCCATAGTAGCTAAGGCATTGCTTCCAAGACCATCATAGTGGACAAAGTCCATTACCGAACCGGGTTTACTTGTCGTTCTAGCCCTGTATTAATGAACCAGATTCACTTGCCGTTCCAACCATGTTTATCTCATGAGATATAAATCTTTACCCAATTCATTTGAGGGAGATATAGGTCTCACCCATCTCATAATGAAATTATTCTTTTGTGTTCCACAAAATAAACATAAATCATTCATCAAAACCCAAAGAATAATATGGGTTTCATAATCATCATCCCATCATAACATAATCCATATAAAAAAATGGATATCATTTCATCATAAGAAAAATCAAACCATGTAAATAATAGAGACATTATACTTAAAACATAAACATACTAAATAATTTCATCTTAGATGGAAAATAGTTTTGATAAAACACTTGAAATGAATTCTTGAGTAAAATATCCTTTCTTCTTCAAAATCTCTTTCTTTTCACAAAATGACATGCAATTTTAAAAGAAAAGGATTTTTTTGAAAATAATCATGAAATCTTGTAGAGTAAGCTCCATGTAAATAAGGCGTTATAAAACTATAAAAATCTATTCATGTTGTATAAGTTAAAAAAATCCCCTCGTACTTTTAACGGAAAAGTCAAAAAGTACCATGTTTGGTAAACAAAAGGAAGATTCCTTCCATAACACAAAGTAAAAGTCAAAGAGGGTTAAACATGACTTTAAACATACATGGAAGAATATTAAACACTTTATGAAAAACATTTTTATGGACATGGATGAAAATTATAACCCCAGTAAATACTTACGAATAAACAATCTTGGATAAGAACAAGATTGGAATAATTATCCCTTACCTTATGTCCAATTTCTCTTGTACACGTCTGAAACTCCTATATAGTGGGTTTGAAAATATTATTAACTTTTAACAGAACCATAATAATATTTATGATATCATATATTATTCACTTAGGACTTTATATTACCCGTTCTTTTGTCAATTCCATGTTAAAGCAGCGTTTTGGGTAAAATCGTTTCATTTATCGTACATGTTTCGACTTGTTGTTCTTCATATTATTACATATATCCTGATTTACTTAATTCCAGAATGTAAAACATGATTTATATATAATATATATTCATCATATAAATATATATGATAGATCGATAAATGGAATGAAATACACCGTTCATGGAGACGGTAGGTCGTACATACGCATGAACGCTGTTTTTGTTTCCTTATTGAATTGAATGGAATTAAGCTAATGAAACATATATGTACATAAATACAGTATAATTATTATTTAATATATTTCATGATTATTTATTATATATAATTTATAATCATTCTTTAATGGTTAATCATGGAGAATGAATCTCATCGCGTCGTGGAGACGGTAATCCGTACGTACGCACGAGTGATGATATCATTCCCATAATTATTGAATGTAATTGGAGTGGATGATATAATTTATCAGAATCAATATGATGTTATAATAATCATATATAGTTATTATTTCTAACATTATACCCATCCAAGTAAGGTGGTGGTGGAAAAAATATTACACCACGGCGTGGAGACGGTATTCCGTACGTACGTACGCGCGGTGATTTTATTTTCTATAGGATGGATAGAAGGTGAAATAGGGTTGTTTCATATTTATAATAATATATCAGTATATTAGTGATACTGATGTTATTACTTTATAATGAAACAAATAAATAAGAGGAAGTAGAAGAAGAAATAAATTTAAAAGAATCGGTAAAGGATATTACCTCTTCTTTGATGCGACTCTTCTAAACCTCCTCTTAGGGCACTAAAGTTGGTCTTTGAAGAATACCGGGACCTCTATTATGTTTCTAGGGAAGTTTAGAATGGAAATTTTTAGGGTTTGGAAGATATTTAAGGCTCAAAATGGTGTGAGGAGGAGAGGGAGGAGGTGCCCTTTTATAAGAGAGGAGAGGGACACTTTTGGAAACCTCTAAAATATTAATTTATAATAAAATCAAAACCCACTTAAAAACTTCCAAAATGAATAAAATTATAATATTAGATGATATAGGGTTGTAATCTCATCATCCAATAAAATTTATACATGTTGGGAATTTATTTTAAACCTTATAAACTTTATTTATCCTTATTTAATCTATTTAATTTTATTTGTGGTAATAATATTCTAAATTCTAAATTGTTAAAAATAATTACTTATGTGTTGTGAATTTTCCATTATTGGATACTTTATGAAATTTTAGACCATATAAATTTCAATTCATAATTTTTAAATATTTTTGTGATTTTTTAAAAAAATTATAATATGTTATTTTTATAAAATAACAATAGTGTCAATTTTGACAATATTCATTTATTTGAATTTAAATAAAATCCACACAGAGGATATATTCGAAAAAAAAATATTTAATAGATTTATAACATGTCATATTTATCTATAAAATTCTTTAATCACATTAAATAGTTTATATAATAATTATTTTAATATTTTTAAAACCATTTATTTGATATTTTAATCAATAAAATAATTTCTACATCACTATTTTGTCATCAATAATGATAATTATTTAATCCATAAAAATTCTAAATAAATTCTCATGATGTAGATAATTTTATTATATTTTTTTATACTATTTATATTTCAAGTTTTATGAGGTTTATCACTAAATTAAATTTATTACACTTATAAAATATAAGAGAGTGACAGGTTGTCACTTTCTTTGGTTTTAATAATAATTACATCATTTTCATGGTCACAAGTCCATGAAATGAATCTATTTTGACTATTAGGTGATATGTGTCTACTTTTATTAATCTAATAGAATTTTGGCAGGTGTTAGGGTAATTTTATAATCTTATTTTTACCCTTAATTACCCGATTTACCTTTAACTGTAGTAAATAAAATTTACCGTAGTTACTATTCATAATGTCTAAAAATAAAAAGTAGCCTATTAACATAATTTGGACCTACTGATTCCAAATATGGAATACATTTTTCCAAATTCAAAACTCATAAGTTTTATTATTTAATTTAAAATTAATCCTGCTGTTGAGAAAACGGGTTTTAAAAGTTAAAACATTGAAAAAGATTGAAATGTTTATACCAATGAATTCAATGTAAAATTAATGATAATGACTTGAATTATATTAAATGGTAATAATATATTCTATTTATACTTTAAAACTATTCAATATTATAATTTAAACATATAAATTATCTTGATGAAAAAAGTTGTTTTTAATTAAAATTTAGCATATTTTTACTATACATCAAAATGTGAAAGTTTAAAGAAAAATATAAAAAAAAATTATCCAAAGTAAATTTTTATATACTTATTGAAATAAATAAGTTTATTTTTTCTAATTGAACTTATAAAAGTGTCAAAAACTATATTTAAAGTGGGTGTGCCATCAAAAGGCGGAAAAACTGCAATTTTTGAAAAATACTTATTTTACCTGAAGAAATTATTTTGTTCTCATACCATGTTCTAGAATATGTGTAAGATGAATTATTATGTAATAAAATTCAAAATGTATTTAATACTATTCATAACAACTAGTTCATAACATTATATCGTTGTTTAGTAAAACTCGGTATTGCGTACAACACAAGCTATTGAGGAAGCTCACTCTTGCGTCCAACACAAGCCAAGAATAGTGTTTGCTTATACTACAAGATAATATGGTGTTGAGTATAGAACAAGCTACTCTTGGTTAAGCGTACAACACAATATGTCAAAGAAATTAAAAATAATATTTATCATAAAATCTCGGGGTGTTACAAGAATGTGACTAGGGAAGTTGAGAAGAGTAATGGTCAGGGGTTGGCTGAGCTTGAAGGCTGAAAATTGTGTGAAGAGGAGATTGAAGGGGTGCCCTTCTATAATAGAGGAGAGAGGCACTTTTGGAAACCTCCAAAATATTAATTTATAATAAAATCAAACCCTACATAAAAACCTCCAAAATGACTCAAATTCGAAGATGAGATGAGATATGGTGGTAATCTCATCAACCAATAAAATTTAGATATGATTTTATTTTATTTTAAACCATATCATTTTGATTTATCCTTATTTAATCTATTTAATTTTATTTTTGGTAATAATATTTTAATTTTTAAATTATTGTACATACTTACTTATGTGTTGTGAATTTTCCATAATTAAATACATTATTACATTGTCGACCATATAATTGTAAATTTGTAATTTTTAAATATTTTTTTGATTTTTAAACAATTTAATAATATTTTATTTTTATAAAATATCAATAGTGTCAATTCTGACACTATTCAATTATTTGAATTTAAATAAAATCCACAGAGAAGGTATATTTGAACAAAAATATTTAATAGATTCCTAACATGTCATATTCATCTAAAAAGTTTGTGGAGAACATTAATTAGTTCATATAATATTTATTTTAATATTTTTAAAACCATTTATTTGATATTTATCTTAATAAAATAATTACTACAACATTTTCGTATGATTATTTAATATACTGATTTTTTGCAGAAAAATTAAAATTAAAATACTATGATGAAGATAAATATAATATCTTTCATAAGAATACTTTTAGTCGAATTTATCTTCTAAAACACCCAAATTTTAAAATGATATGTTTATTAAATTATGAAGGTGACGACTTTGACATCATTTAAAATAAAATAATATAAATTTATCTTCTAAAACACCCAAGGTTGTTAGGGTGCATACCGTCTCAGGTTTATTTTAGGGTTCAATTCTGGACGAGTAAAGGTGGGATGTCTCATTATCATTAGAGTCTCGGGTGTAGTTGGTGGGAGTCGTCTCTTGTAAAGATTCCCTGTCTGGCAAGGATCTTTGTCTGTACGAAATCCCAGTTTGTTGAAGCGTTCTCTCGCCTGCCGCTAGTCTGGCCGGTTCAGGCATTCTAATTCGGCTTGTCACATCCCTTCGAAGTCTTCCTACCGTGCGACTGTTCAAGCCACTGGGGAGAGTTCTGGAACAAGCGTCGCTCGTGAAGGAGTTAGAGACCAGAAGATGAAAATGCCTAACTGTGAGGCAGGAGATGATTCATCCATAAGGGCCCCAGACACAGGTCTCGGGGTGAAGCTCGCGCATAGTCAGGAGTTGCCGAGGGTGTGTAGAACCTCGCTTCGGATTATGTTTCCAGATTTCTGAAGGGAAAAATCCAAAGTTTCCTTGTTCTATTCTTGTCACCGTTTTAAGCTCATCATAGTTGTGTTAATGTGATGAACATGTTCTACCGCAGTCTAAGCAGTCTTATTTGTTCTCAGTGTGTTCTCAAATCGATCGTATTTCCTTGAAGGATGTTGGGCCCGCGAATAAACGGGTCGCTCTAATTTTGAGTTGGGTCTCAATTGTTGTGTTAGGGGGATGTTTGGTTTCGTGAAATTAACGGGCGTTTTTTTTGGGTCCTTTCTGATTTCGGGCTAGGAATTTCCTAGTCTCTGATTAAGGTAAGGTTTTTATTCGGTCGGTGTGTAAGGGGTTGATTTAATTCCTTATCCTCAGGTTGTTGGGTTGTTTTGTATCAAGCTTTCTATTTAATTCTCTGAGTGTTGTTCGGCCTATGTGGAGAAATTAAATGCGTTCAGTTTGGGAGTTCCCATGTTGCCCCCCCTCAACTCAGGGGTGGTGTGTTCTTGTTTTAAGGTCTCCGTGTTAGTAAATTTCTATTATGGGGAGAACCCTCCTGTGTTCTCCCCTCAACCTCAGACAATGTTTGTACTCGAGTTGGTCGGGTGTGACTTGTGTTGGAAATGGTCACCCCGAGCCTTTCAGTTTCTTCTGGTTTTGCCTGGGCATGAACTCGAGTTATGCTAATTGTTGGCTTGGTGACTTTTTGGGGGCATAAAGTGTTTGTGGTGGGGAGAATTGTCACACCCGTTTTTTTAGTCCTTTTATTTATTTTATTTCTCTTGGAATCAGGTGATTTTGCGTAAGTGTGGGTGAGTCCCGGTTTAAAATTTTAATTTTGGGATGAGTTTATGGTTTGGGATAGTGCTCGAACACCGTACGTTTAAGACGCGTTGTCCGCTTGGGTACCGTACGGTGCGCAAATACCACACGGTCATCCATTTTTAACGTTATGTGTGTAGATATATGTATATGTATGTTTATATGTTCATATATGTGTATATATATGTGTATCTACATTTGTACATGTTTATGTTTTAACGTTATGTGTGTATATATATATATATGTATGTGTATATATGTTTATAGGTGTATATATATATACACATATGTTTATAAATAAATATCTTTTAACGTTTTATGCTTATGTGTGTATATGTTTATATATATGTTCATATATATTTATATGTTTATATATGTTTTATATATGTTTATATATATATATGTATATATATACCTATGATTATATAAGTAGGTTTATATATGTTTATATATATTTATATATGCATATATCTTTATAACAATAATAATAATAGTTATTATTATTATTATTATTATTATTATAATTAACTAATTATTACTATTATTATTATAGTTATTAAGATAAAAAAAAGGGAAACATAATCTACCCAGGCGCCCCCCCCCCCCCCTTCTCATTCGTCGCACGAGCCCCCTCCCCGTCCGGCCTCCTGGCCGCCTTCGGCTCCCTGCCGGCTCCGCCTTCCCGCCAGCTCATCCGACCCCGCACGCCGCGCCTCCGGCTCCCCGGCTCCGGCTCCCCGTCCCCCCCCCCCTTTTCCGTTGCCTAGAAATCGCCGTTGTTGGCCCTGTTTCGGCGCCTCCCCACTGCCCTACACCCACCGGCATCCCTCCCTTCCGTCGGCATCCCTCCGACCGGCCGCAGCCGTTTCCGGCAAGCCCATCCCCCTTTCCGGCGCATTTCCGGCAAGCCCATCCCCCTCTTTGGCGTGATTCCAGTGAACGCGGCATTTCGCAACGCCTCCGTGTTGCTCCTTCGTGGCCATGAATCCCCTCGTTGGGTTTGCGAAGGGTTTCCCGGGTCATGTCGAACCGCATCCCGTCCACCGCCACCGAAGGCAAAGCAATTCGGATCTTTTTGAACTACTTTACGATATTTGGGTAAGGATATATTTATACTTTGTTATATATTCTTATGCTAATTTAAATGTGAATTGAGTCGCGGAACCTTGAGGTCTTTATCTGGTCCAAAGTCTGTTCCTGGTTTATGTCAGCATGCATCCACAGTGTTATGATTGTTTAAGTGAAAAATCTTTCTTTGTTAATTTTTAAAATGTAATTAAAGTCCTTATGGTATCCTTGTATTTTTTTTTGAGATGTTTCGGCATGGGTGTAATTGGTTAAAATTATTCTTTGTTGTGATTGTTTAATTATGTTTATGTTAACGAAAATTGATGTGATTTTGAGGGCGTTTCCCTTAGTATTGTTTTATAAAAACAGTGCATATGTGATTTGAGTATTACTTGTGAACTTGGTGATTTTTATATTGTTGGTTTTTGAATCGTATCTTGATTTTTTTATTTGGATTAATTTTATCTTAGGGATTTGTGGTGTTTTGAGTCTCAGGGATCTATTGTAGGGAGTTGTGGTTGGTTTCGAAGGTGCGCATGCATATTCCCAGGTATGAATATGTATAGATATATATATCTTCTGTGTGCATGTTCCCTCATGGTGTGGGGAACACGTGCATCAGTTTAAGGATATATATATATATGTGTGTGTGTGTGTGGAAGTGTGTGCATGCGAGCAAGTTTCTGCTTGAGTTAGAAAGCTTGACGCGACCTTTTTTCGAGGTAGGTGTTTCCAACCATTTCCCTTTTTTGATTCAAACCTTGAGCACTTGAATGTTTTCAATTAATCCTTTTATATCGTTTGAATCTATATCATATTTATGAAAAGCATTTGGCTTATTTATATTGCTATTTTAAATTTCTGAAATTGGCTTTTGATGTTGGTTTATATGAAATGCATAGGTTCTTGGTAAAGTTAAATCAATTGCTCTGTGATTTGTTTGGTTACAATTGATAGTGATTGTTTTTTGGAAATGTAAAATTTGCTTTGGTGTGTTTGTTTAACAAAAATACAAACCAATAAGTTGTTTTAGAAAAGATTTTGAAATGGTGGTTGGTTTGAAAGATGCATTTTGCTCTTATAAAGTGTTGTGAAAAATTGAGTTTGGTTTCAATGCTAAAGTGTTTTATGAAAGATGGTTTTTAAGGTGATTATTATAAAAACTAAAGGTTCCATTTGATGTTGGCACATCCATGGGAGCACTAGGTTCTTACATGGATGTGCCTCCAAATGAAAATGACACATTAAAGCTATGTTTTCTAAAAACTAGGTTTCCGAGAAAATAATGTCTTGTTTCAAAGGGAATTGAAAGAAGCTAGCCCAGTTGGCTTTTGGTGTGAGTTAGATGGTCTTTTTTCTCAAAGGCCCATTTGGATCTTCCAACTCAATTGTAATATTTGTGTTGAACCTTTGTAAAGAATGCGTTTGCACCAAACTTTGGAAAAAATGTGGGTGCCCGATTGGCAACTTAACTCGTTTAAGAAATGTTTTGAAACTGCGCATGTTGTGAAGGCCCGGTTGGCACCTTTTTGAATGTGAAAGAATTTCATATATGCATATTTGTGGGGAATCTCTACAGGGGGGATTCCCTTAGAGGATTGTGGTGTAGTGGTGTCTGTGTAAGGGGTTGGAAAGTGCGGTGAGATGAGTCACACGTGCGAGGTCCTCTCACTTACATAGTATTATTAAAACCACCGTGGATTCCTAGGAGTATTTTAGAGAATCAAGTGACAGTTGCTAGCTAAACCTGATTAGACAGGTTAGTCCCCCCTTGGTAGGTAGTCCTTGTGGGGCGTGCCACTGGTTGGCTGTTAGGGTGGCCATTTGGTTATTGACTGTGGAGTACCATGCCGGCAGGTAGTCTGAACTCGAGTACATCCAGGGGTTTTCTAGGGATGTTTAGGATCACCAATGGTTATTGCTTATATCTGCTTGTTTACTTTTACTTGCACTTGGTTTCTAGCATTTACTTATTACATGTTCTTCTTTTGCACAAATGTGATAAACATGGATTTGAAATTCAGTTTTCAAGAAATGCATTGTTTTGGGTAAAATGGGTTGTGGCGTGTGTTGGTTTTGAAATGGTAGATCAGGTTCCTTTTTCCTTTAAGATACGAAAACCCTATTTTCTATCTTTGTATGTGCAAACTAGTGTTTTTGGGATTGTTTCTGTAAAGTGGTATTGGTTTGATTATGTGGTTTACTTTGGCATACCTACTGAGCATTTTTAATGCTCACACCTATTTTATCATTTCAGTCGAAGGTTTACCTTGTTCAAGTTTTCTTGGCTGAGTTGCACATTTTGGGAGCAATGTTGGCCTTGGTTAGGAGGTGACCAAAGGGTCACATGGAGGTACATCTGTTGTTTGGTTTTATTTCTTTCTGCTGCTAGAGTTTAGTGCTTTTTTTCTGTTTATTCGTATTTACTTATTTATCTTTTATGGTCCAAATCGTTCCCAATGCTTTAGCTTTGATGCCCGAAACTGGTTGCCAGCTCGTGGGGATCGGGAACGCCCCTCAGGACTTGCCGTGGGCTGGCTTAGGTGACCGGTTTGGGGTCGACCCGGGCTGGTTCGTGACAAAATGGTATTAAAGAAGGCCCTTGTTATTTGGGATGTCTGGTAGAAGGAGATTAGGAGTGTTGGGGCTCAGGAGGTAAGTTACGGGTTGGTGCCTGATCACCACCGCTCGCAACGAGACCTGAGTTTCTAGGGTTAGTCTGGGATTTAAGCCTTTTTTTCTTTGGTTATTTTGGATTGAGGGATGAAAATGAGATCGATTTGGTTCACACTGCGGCCACACATGGGGTGGTGACCCATGTGGAGTCCAAGTGCCTGGTTTAAGTCCCTCTTAGTGTTATGTCTTACTTGGGGCATAGCTCACCACCATGTCGCCGAGTTAAGCACAGACACTAGTCCCTCATTCCGATGGTTTATAGTGTTTTGTATTTTGTTTTGAAATCGGTCTCTGTGTGTGTGTTGAAAATGAAAGTGATTTTGAAATGAAAAAAATGGTTTCTTCCAATTTGTTTATTAAATTAGTAAAGTGAGTTTTCAAATAGAAAGTGTATTGGTTTGGAACAATACGGTATGTGTTTGGATTTTGTAAGGAAATAAGTGTTTGAACCTTGGCACTCTTTATGGAGGGTCACACGTACGTGGGTATGTACGGAGAGTGTATAGGGGCACTTGTTTGCAGATGATGTGAGCGAGATTGAATGAACGCACATGTGACGGTTCATAAGGTGCCATAGGTGGGTTTTAAAATTTTAAGGAAATAATAGTTTTGGAAAGTGATTTATGCCTGTGTTTGTATATGTTTGGCTTATGGGTCTATTGACCTTGGCTTATGTTGTTTCTTTGATCGAGTTTTGGCTTAACGCTGGTTTCGATGATGTTTCTTGTGTTGTCATGAGTATGCCGCCCAGAAAGGTCGTTAAGGTTGCTAATGAGTCATACCTAGTTTTCAGTTCTTTTTGCACATTTCCTATCGATCAAAGAAATCGAAGTCTGTTAGAGGCAGTTGTGTAGTTGTGAAATTGGAGTGGGTCTTCTGGTTTTTGGGAACTCCCAGGGTTATTAGGGTGTGTACCGTCTCGGGTTTATTTGAGGGTTCAGTTCTGGACGAGTAAAGGTGGGATGTCTCATTGTTGTTAGAGTCTCGGGTGTAGTTGGTGGGAGTTGTCTCTTGTAAATATTCCTCGTCTGGCAAGGATATTCATCTGTACGGACTCCCAGTTTGTTGGAGCGTTCTCTCACCTGCCGCTAGTCTGGACGGTTCAGGCATTCTAAGCCAGCTTGTCGCATCCCTCCGAAGTCTTCCTACCATGCGACTGTTCAGGCCACCAGGGAGAGTTATGGAAGAAGCGTCGCTCGTGAAGGAGTTAAAGACCAGAAGATGAAAATGCCTGACTATGAGGAAGGAGATGCTTCTGCCATCAGGACCCCAGCCACAGGTCTCGGGGTGAATCTCACGCGTAGTCAGGAGTTTCCGAGGGTGTGTAGAACCTCGCTTCGGATTATGTTTCCAGCTTTCTGAAGGGAAAAATCCAAAGTTTCTTTTTTCTGTTCTTGTCACCATTGTAAACTCATCATAGTTGTGGTAATGTGATGAACTTGTTCTACCGCAGTCTAAGCAGTCTTATCTGTTCTCAGTGTGTTCTCAAATCGTTCGGATTTCCTTGAAGGATGTTGGGCTTGTGAATAAACAGGTCGTTCTAATTTTGATTTGGGTCTCAATTGTGCGCGTTAGGGTAAAGTTTGGTTTCGTGAAATTAACGGGCATTGTTTTGGGGTCCTTTATGAGTTCGGGCTAGGAATTTCCTAGTCTCTGATTACGGTGAGGTTTTTATTCGGTCGGTGTGTGAGGGGTTGAGTTAATTCATTATCCTCAGGTTGTTGGGTCGTTTCGTAGAAAGATTTCTGTTTAAGTCTCTGAGTGTTGTTCGGCCTATGCGGAGAAATTAAATGCGTTCAGTTTGGGAGTTCCCGTGTTGCCCCCCCCCCCCCCTCAGGGGTGGTGTGTTCGAGTTTCAAGGTCTCCGTGTTAGTAAATTTCTGTGGTGGGTAAAACCCTCCCGTGTTCTCCCCTCAACCTTGGACAATGTTTGTACTCGAGTTGGTCGAGTGTGACTTGTGTTAGAAATGGTCACCCAGAGCCTTTCAGTTTCTTCTGGTTTTTCCTGGACACAGACTCGAGTTATGCTAACTTTTGGCTTGGTGACTTTCTGGGGGCAGAAAGTGTTTGTGGTGGGGAGAATTGTCACACCCGTTTTTTTAGTCCTTTTATTTATTTTATTTCTCTTGGCGTCGGGTGATTTTGCGTAAGTGCGGGTGAGTTCCGATTTAAAATTTTAATGTTGGAATGAGTTTATGGTTTGGGATAGTGTGCGAACACCATACGTTTAAGACGCGATGTCCGCTTGGGTACCATACGGTGCGCAAATACCGCACGGTCATCCAGTTTTAACGTTATGTGTGTAGATATATGTGTATGTATGTTTATATTTTCATATATGTGTATATATATGTGTATCTATGTTTCTACATGTTTATGTTTTAACGTTATGTGTGTATATATATATATATATGTATATGTATATATGTTTATAGGTGTATATATATATACACATATGTTTATAAATAAATATCTTTTAACGTTTTATGCTTATCTGTGTGTATTTTTATATATATGTTCATATATGTTTATATGTTTATATATGTTATATATATGTTTATATATATATGTATATATGTACCTATATTTATATAAGTAGGTTTATATATGTTTATATATATTTATATATGCATATATGTTTATAACAACAATAATAATAGTTATTATTATTATTATTATTACTATTAACTAATTATTATTATTATTATTATGGTTATTAAGATAAAAAAAGGGAAACCTAATCTACCCAGGCGGCACCCCGCCCCCCTCCCCCCTTTCTCATCCTCCGTGCGAGCCCCCTCCCCGTCCGGCCTCCTGGCCGCCTCCGGCTCCCTACCGGCTCCGCCTTCCCGCCGACTCGCCCGACCCCACGCGCCGTGCCTCCGGCTCCCCGGCTCTGGCTCCCCGTCCGACCCCCCCCCCTTTTCCGCTGCCTGGAAATTGCTGCCGCCAACCCTGTTCCGGCGCCGCCATGTTTCCCTACACCCGCTGGCATCCCTCCCTTCCGCCGGCGTCCCTCCGACTGGCCGCAGCCGTTTCCGGCGAGCCCAGCCCCCTTTCCGGCGCGTTTTCAGCGAGCTCAGCCCCTCTTTGGTGAGATTCCGGCGAACGCAGAATTTTTCAGCGCCTCCGCGTTGCTTCGGCGTGTCCATGAATTCCCTCGTCAGGTTTGCGAAGGGTTTTCCGGGTCATGTCGGACCGCTTCCCATCCACAGCCGCTGAAGGCGAAGCGATTCGGATCTTTTCGGACTGCTCTCCGATATTTGGGTAAGGATATATTTATACTCTGTTATATATTATTACGCTAATTTAAATGTGAATTGAGTTATGGACCCTTGAGGTCTTTATCTGATCCAGAGTCGGTTCCTGGTTTATGTCAGCATGCATCTACGGTGTTATGATTGTTTAAGTGAAAAATATTTCTTTGTTAATTTTTAAAATTTAATTCAAGTCCTTATGGTATCCTTGCATTGTTTCTTTTGTGATGTTTCGGCATTGGTGTAATTGGTTAAAATTAGTCTTTGGTGTGATGGTTTAATTATGTTTATGTTAACGAAAATTGATGTGATTTTGAGGGCGTTTCCCTTAGTGTTGTTTTATAAAAACGGTGCAGATGTGATTTGAGTGTTACTTGTGAACTTGGTGATTTCTATAGTGTTGGTTTTTGAATTGTATCTTGATTCCTTTATTTTGATTAATTTTTTTTAGGTATTTGTGGTGTTTTGAGTCTCGGGGATCTATCATAGGGAGTTGTGGTTGGTTTCGAAGGTGCGCATGCATATTCCCAGGTATGAATATGTATATATATATATATATATCTTCTGTGTGTGTGTTCCCCCATGGCACGGGGAACACATGAATCAGTTTAAGGATATATATATATGTGTGTGTGTGTGTGTGTGTGTGTGTGTGGAAGTGCGTGCATGCGAGAAAGTTTCTTCTTGAGTTAGAAAGCCGGACGCGACCTTTGTTCGAGGTAGGTGTTTCCAACCATTTCCCTTTTTTGATTCAAACATTGAGCACTTGCATGTTTTCAATTATTCCTTTTATATCATTTGCATCTCTATTGTATTTATAAAAAGAATCTGGATTAGTTATATTGTTTTTTTAAATTTCTAAAAGTGGCTTTTGATGTTGGTTTATATGAAATGCATAGGTTCTTGGTAAAGTTAAATCAATTTCTTTGTGATGTGTTTGGTTGTAATTGATAGTGATTGTGTTTTGGAAATGTAAAATTTTCTTTGGTGTATTTGTTTAACAAAAATATGAACCAATAATTTGTTTTCGAAAAGATTTGGAAATGTTGGTTGGTTTGAAAGATTCATTTTTCTCTTATAAAGTGTTGTGAAAGAATTGAGTTTGGTTTCAATGCTAAAGTGTTTTATGAAAGATGGTTTTTAAAGTGAATCTTCTAAAAACTAAAGGTGTCATTGGATGTTGGCACATCCATGGGAGCACTAGGTGCTCGCATGGATGTGCCTCCAAATGAAAATGACACATTAAAGCTATGTTTTCTGAAAACTAGGTTTCAGAGAAAATAATGTGTTGTTTCAAAGGGAATTGAAAGAAGTTGGCCCGGTTGGATTTTGGTGTGAGTTAGAAGGTCGTTTTGCTCAAAGGCTCGTTTGGCTCTTCCAACTCAATTTTAATATTTGTGTTGACCCTTTGGAAAGAATTATTTTGCACTGAACTTTGGGAAAAATGTGGGTGCCCGATTGGAAACTTAACTCGTTTATGAAATGTTTTGAAACTGCTCATGTTGTGAAGGCCCAGTTGGCACCTTGTTGAATGTGAAAGAATTTCATATATGCATATTTGTGGGGCATATCTACAGGGGGACTTCCATTCTAGGATTTTCATGTAGTGGTGTCCATGTAAGGGGTTGGCAAGTGCGGTGAGATGAGTCACGTGTATGAGGGCCTCCCACTTACACAGTATTATTAAAACCACTGTGGGTTCCTGGGCATATTTTAGAGAATCGAGTGACGGTTTCTGGCTAACCCCGATTAGACGGGTTAGTCCCCCCTTAGTAGGTAGGCCTTGTGGGGCGTGCCACTGGTTGGCTGTTAGGGTGTCCAGTTGGTTATTGACTGTGGAGTACCATGCCGGCAGGTAGTCTGAACTCGAGTACGTCCAGGGGTTTTCTAGGGATGTTTAGGATCACCCATGGTTATTGCTTATATCTGCTTGTTTACTTTTACTTTCACTTGGTTTCCAGCATTTACTTATTACATGTTCTTCTTTTTCACAAATGTGATAAACATGGATTTGAAATTCAGTTATCAAGAAATTCATTGTTTTGGGGAAAACGGGTTGTGGCGTGTGTTGGTTTTGAAATGGTAGATCAGGTTCCTTTTTCCTTTAAGATACGAAAACCCAATTTTCTATCTTTGTATGTGCAAACTAGTGTTTTTTGGATTGTTTCTGGAAAGTGGTCTTGGTTGGATTATGTGGTTTACTTTTTCATCCCTACTGATCATTTTTAATTCTCACACCTATTTTATCATTTCAGTCGCAGGTTTCCCTTGTTCAAGTTTTCTTGGCTGAGTTGCTCATTTTGGGAGCAATGTTGGCCTTGGTTGGGAGGTGACCGAAGGGCCACATGGAGGTACGTCTGCTGTTTGGTTTTATTTCTTTCCACTGCTAAAGTTTAGTGCTTTTGTTCTGTTTATTTGTATTTACTTATTTATCTTTTATGGGCCAAATTGTTCCCAACACTTTAGCTTTGATGCACGACACTGGTTGCCAGCCTGTGTGGATCGGGAACGCCCCTCGGGACTTGCCGCGGGCCGGTTCGGGTGACCGGTTCGGGGTCGAACCGGGCTGGTTCGTGACACCACAAGTCGACAATTGGATGCTTATGATGTAGATATACTCGACCAATAATTTTTGGTCAAGTGTTTGGGTCTTTTGATGGATATTATTATTTTAATAAAAACTATATTATTGATTTTTCACAAAATAAATAATTTCTGCATCATTAATGTATAAGATATTAAAGTAATTATATATTTCTTAAAAATTAAAAATAAATTACCATGATAAATAAAAACATTTTATATTTCAAATGAGTATTTATAATCGAATTTATATTCTGTATAACCTTATATTAAAAATAATTTAACTAATAAAGTTTGAGTGATACATATTTCACTTTCCTTTAAATAAAATAAATTAAAGGTCTTAATACCATCCAAGTGGGTTCCAATAGATTCCATTTCGACCCAAGTATGTTTTAGAGAGAAATATAATCAAAAAATTATATCAAGACAAGTGTTAGTGAAATTTTATAATAATATTTTTACCCTTAATTACCTATTTTACCTTTAACTATGGTAAGTAAAATTTATCATAGTTACTATTCATAATTATCAAAAATAAAAAGTAGCCTATTAACATAATTTGAACCTACTGATTACAAATATGGAATCCATTTTTCCAAATTCAATACATAGAAGTTACATTATTTAATTTAAAATTAATCCCGCTGTTGAGAAAACGGGTTTTAAAAGTTAAAACATTGCAAAAGATTGAAATGTTTTTAGCTATGAATTCAATGTAAAATTAATGATAATGACTTATATTATTTTAAATGGTAAAAATATATTCTATTTATACTTTAAAACTATTTAATATTATAATTTAACCATATAAATTATCTCAATGAAAAAAGTTTTTTTTAATTAAAATTTAGCGTATTTTTACTATTCATCAAAATATGAAGGTTATCAGAATAATGTCAAAAATTTATCAACGTAAATTTTTATACCCTGATTCAAAATAAGAAGTTTATTTTTTCAAATTTAACTTATAAACTTGTCAAAAATTACATTTAAAATGGGCACGCCTTCAAAAGGCGACAAAACTGCATTTTTTTAAAAAATACTTCTTGTATCTGAAAAATTAATTTTGTTCTCATACCATGTTCTAGAAAATATGTAATATGAATTATAATTTTATAAAATTCAAAATTTGGTTAATACTATTCATAATGTATAGTTCATAATAATATTATAATATATCATTGTTTAGTGAAACTTGGTATTGCGTACGACACATGCTATTGAGGAAGGTCGCTCTTGCGTGTAACACAAGGCAAGTATATTATTGCGTATACTGCAAGCTAATATTGGTTTAGTGTACAATGGAAGATATCAAAGAAATTAAAAAGAATATATATCATAAAATCTTGGGGTGTTACATCCTTACTATAAAAAATATTTTTTCCCTTTGTTCAAATATGGATTAGAAATTCACAATGTGTTCTAATTTCCTTCTTTAAAATACATAACTATTTCTATAATAAATTCACTCATATAAAAATCCTAACATGATTGGTTGTTGAAACAGCTTAATTTTCAATGAATTATCCAATCCATGAAATGGAAACATGACATTTTTACTACTTCATGTTGACTAGACAAATTATAAAAATTCTAAAAAAAATCCACCGTGATGTGATTTTAATGAACACAAAGTGTTTTCTCCATCTATTGTTTCAGTAATTTCACCAAAATATTATTTAAAACACTTATACAAGCCATGAAAGTTAATCAAAATTGTGACTTTTTCTCATAATGTGAGGATCCCAACCAAGGAACCCTTATCCTGAGACCCATGATGGGATTGTCAAAAGGCATCAAGTGTATTTATTGATCATCAGAGGCTATAAACTAGTTCCAAGTGATAAACATAAACTCTTGGGAATAATTTATACTCACATTAATAATATTCTATATGATATGAAATGAATTTTTTTATTTAAAATAAAAAAATAACATAAAACACCATTTGATATAAAATGTAAACAAAATATTTTGCTACCAAAAAATATCATAATCCTAACAAGACATGACAAAATAAGTAAATAATAACCACCCATTGTAGATGAAGAAAAAACATCATCATAATTAGTACTAAAAAATACCAATTCAATCACAAACATAGATCCTAGGATCCATTTCCAATATATACAAGATCCTTTCCCTTATCTTCATCTTCACACATGATATCTAGATGTATAATATAATGTTTGAGTAGGGGTGAGTATAAAAATACCTAGTAGGATTCCATGAGTCTCTCATTTACTCATATGTAATAACTTTTCCCAATCATGTAGCTAATAAAATTTAAAATATACTTGAACATTTTAAAGAAATAAAATTTATCAACCATAATAATGAAATTAAAGTAATATATAAATATAATACAACCTTTCTGTTTCCCTAAAACAAGGAAACCCTTATCGATTCCACCCAAACAATTTTCCATGATACATCAATTATAATTAAAGGATATATAAATTATATTGAATCATTTTACAAAATTTATACCTATGATCATAACATACACATCTTGTGGATCACCTCCCACTTGGATGTTTCCCAAATATCACAACCCTCTCAATCTAGATTACAAACCAGTATGGAGCTTTCCATCCATCAAAAATAACCATCCCTTCTCTCCATACCCATAACTTACTGGCCATTGATCATACCCAAAATATTTAATTTCCAAAATTACTTTACTTCCAAAAAAATATTTACCCAAACAATCTATGAAAATCATATCTTAAACTCAACCAGTTTAACATTCCTTAAAACCCAATTTTCTCAAGAAAGAATTTTAAAAACCAAATACCAGGGTTTATGTCAAAATACCAAAATTACTAACCTTTTTAAAATCCATGAAATACCAATTTTTTCAAATAAATTTAAAATAATTATTTTATAAATACTCAATTAATGAAAACTGTAACACCTTGATATTTATGGTATATTTATTTTTAAATAAATTTAAACTTCTTGATAGCTTGTGATAGACGCAACCTCGAGTCTAAATGAACAATATACCATAAAAACTTGTCCATTTAATTCGTAGGTTTAAATAAGAATAAGTAAATTATGGAAATTATATGGTGTAAACACGTATAAATAAATTTATTAGTTATCCATTTATTATAAATGAAAATAAAAATCATTTGAAAGTAAAAGAAATTTTTTTCAAAAAAATAGTTTTTATTCGCACAGTGTATTTTTATCTTAATAAAGTAAATTTATTAGTATTGGTGAATTATTTTAATAAAATTTATATATTATTTATTCAATCAATTTTTTTTATAATTCATCTAATATTTTTTCTAATCATAGGATAAGAATAAATCTAGTTTTATGCTTAAAAACTTTATTTTCTAAAAAACGACCCTTCATATTTTATGCGATTATTTTAAAATTAAAATTTTCCTAATTTAGAAAATTTAATTAAAAATTGTAATTTATTTTTTAAATCAGTATGAAAAAATTATATTAGAGTTAATGTTAGATAATTTTCTAAAAATATTAATTTTTTGATGAATAGTGAAAAATACTAATTTAAAAAAAATTATTTCTTTTTAAAGAATTTAGAAAGTTATATTTTATTTTAAATGTTTTTAAAATAAAAATTAGATAAATTATATTATTATTAATACAAGTCCATTTTTCATGTCAAAAAAAAATAAAAGGCCTTTTGAATCAATTTTATGAAAAATGTTGTTATAAAACCTTTTTAAAATTAAGAATTTTTTTCCACGGAAAATGTCATTTTAGTCACGATTGTGGGTATAATTTTAAATTAAATTCTCCCACTTATGTGAGTTGAATTTGATAAAATGGAATCCATATTTGGAATTAGAATAGTTAATATTTGGTAATCATTCAATCTTAATTTTTTTTATAATGAATAGTAAAGATAGAAAAAAATAATTACCATGGTTAAGGATAAAATAGAGTTTAGTGCGTTACTTGCACCAGTGTTAAAATTAATTTTCCATAAACACAGGAATTTTACTTGATAAATTGGATTTTATATTTAGAATAAGTTTTTATAATTAATCTAATATGTCTCATTTATCTTTATTCTTAAAGGATAAATTACCTAGGTAAATATAAAAAACTAGTTATCGTGGTGAAAACTAAAATAGTAAAGGTAAGTAAACGTAGAGGATAAGGGAATAACATGTTTATAATGTGTTTATTTTTTGGTGGAGGTGTTTATAAACCTTAAATTCCATATATTCCATTATTTATCAATTTTTGAGATAGTTGGGTTGATATTTATTTCCCATTATTTAATAGTTTTAGGTATTTAAAAAAATGCCACTTCTCCTCAATTTTAAAAGGGAACATCTTCACCTCACTTATTCACACCTATTAAGCTATTTTTCTCAACCAAAACCTACAAAAATATCTCTCAAAAATACTTATTCATATTATATTTATTCTTTTATTTCCAAAATACCATTACTATGGTCCTTAATAAGATATCCAAAGGAAGTTTTTCTAAGAGAAGGTAACTATATTTACTAAACTCTTTTTTAAATTCTTCTCTTACCACCTTCACTCATGTTTCAATAATTAAAATATAATAACAAAAATATCTACCACATACTTAAATTTTATTATGTTTATGGAATAATTTATATTCATATTCTCTTCCATTAAATGGGAAACAAAACTGTCAATTGTGTGTACGACAGACTACCGCCTTTTGGACCAATGTAATAAGTCTTCCAACACCATCTCTCATGATAGGATATAATATTAGATTTAATATATATATATATATATATATATATGATATTTATGACATAATTATACTTTTGTAATTATAATATCATATCTACATTCTTACCTTCTAATTTTTTGGAAAGTGATAATGTTGCTCATGTGTTCATGTAGACTACCACCCCCAAGAAGCGACGTGATTCATTTTTCATTTCTTATCCAAATGGATGGTAATAAGGATAGATTTTATAAATATATAAAATTTATATGATATAATAATTATTATATAAGGTGAATTATTATTTACTTTTATTTCATTTTATTTATCTAAAAAAGAAAACAACGTATGTACGACCTACATTCTCCATGAATAATGTAACTCATTTTTATATATCTAAATTTTGTGGACTTTTATAAATAATTATATAAGGAATATACATGATATTTATACCAAGTTTAAAATTATATATATTATAGAACTATGATAAATGTAAATTCCCAAACTTCTCATACATAGATATTACATATTAATATATGAATATTACGTTCATCTTACAAAAACATGCATTTGGATCATAAAGGTTTAGTGTATTTAGAAACATGGATATATAATAAGTAGGTTGATAATTGAACTATACTATCTAATTCTATGTTATTAATTACAATAAAACTTCTTAAACATGTTATACTTAAAAACTTTCTTCATAAATTGGGGAAATAAAATATAATAAATGGTGAGATCAGATGCTCAGTAAGGGTAAAAAGGGAGATATCAATGATTACATAAGCATAACATGAGAATATGGGTATTATAGAATGATATTATCATTTTAAAACCATAAACTACATATAAAAGATCATAATCTTGAATCATGGAAGAAATCTTGGTAGTTAATAATACATAAATCATAAAGGAATCAAATAACATAATCCATGATAACATAAAACTGGCATAAGACATAGATTTTTGGAATACACATAACCATATAAAATAATTTCCTTAGTATTCAAGGATCATTTCCAAAACCATCATAGTATAACGGTTTTACTACCCAAACCAACATAATAGACAGGTTTCAATCCAAATACTATCATAGTGGGAAATTTACCTTACTAAAATGGGTTTAATCCCCATTCCAATCCTATTCAAATCATGAGGTATCTATATGAAGCCAATGAATTGTAGGGATATATCAGTCCCACCCATCACATAATGAAAATCATAAACATGTGTGCCATAAGATTATAAAACATTTATCATATTAGAACCCATAAAAGAAAATGGGTTTCATAAACAATTCATCATGGAATAAACCATGGAAAAAATAGGTTTCATAAAATTTCATTTTTCAACATGGAAAAACCTATAGAAAAGAAACACGCTTCATAAACATTAAATATTTACATTATATCATAACTCAATGAAAATGAATGGGTTTAATAAACAACTTGTCATTATAAACATAAACCATCAAGAAAAAGAATAAGGATGATATCAATGGGTAATATCTCTATTTAAGATTAAGTAACATCCAAGGATATTAACTTAGATAGAAAATGATTTTGAAAGGACACTTGGAACATTTATTTGGGAAAATATACTTTCCAATTTGAAAACACTTACATAAAATTTTAAAAAATCATTTATAAAAAAATAAAAAAGAGATAAATATAGGTTATGAAATTAAATTAAAAACATATCAGTATCTAGTATATACATGTTTTATGATATTATAATTATTAAAACATGAATAAAATTGGTAATAGAATAATTAAATTGAAAGTGTTTAGTGAAAACAATTACCTTCACCTAGAAAAACCTCATTTGGACCTCTTATTAAGGACCATAGGTTTGGTATTTTGGGAATAAAATAAGATATATAACATTTATAATAATGTTAGGGAGATATTTTTGTAGGTTTAGTCTAAGAAAAATGGGTTAATATGTGTGAATAATTAAAGGGATGAGGTGCCCTTTTACAATTGACGAAGAGTATATTTTTTGTAAATACTTAAAAATATTCAATAATGGGAAGTCACTATCAATAAATATGCCTAAAAAATTAATAAATAATGTATTTTAGGGATAATATGATCAAGAAACTCATAAAACAAAAAATAATACACGTTTTTTAAATATTTTATTCCCTTAGCCTCTAAGTTTACCCATTTTTACCATTTTAGTTTACAACACAGTAACTAATCTTTTTTTGTTTACTTAGGTAATTTATCCTTTTAGAATTATAATAAAATGATAATTATTATATAATTTGGACCCAATTATTATAAAAATTAAATAATATTTATTAAATAAAGATCCTATATGTGTATTAAAGTAATTTTAACACATGATCATGTAACATTCAAACCCTCATTTCAACCTTAACCACAATAATTATTTTTTTTACTGGTTTTACTACTCTATGAAAAAATATTAAATTGAAATTATTACATAGTATAAATTATTATTATTCTAAATATTAAATCCATTTTATCAAAGTCCATTAACATAATTTCTAAAATTTAATTTAAAATAAAATTCACAAGTGAGATGAAAAAGTGGTTTTCAAAAGAGAAAATTTTCATAAGTGTAAAAAAGTTTTCATATCAAAATTCAATATTAAATTTATTATAATTACCTAAATTTGATTAATTATAAAATAATTGAACTAATTTTACTTTAATTTTTTTGAAATAAAATATAACTTTGTAAATTATTTAAATGAAAAGACAACTTTCAATAAAAACCAGTATATTTCACAATTCATTAAAAAAATTAGTTTTTCAGAAAAACCCTAAAATTCACCCTAAGAAAATTTAGAAATTTTTATTGAAAAAATTATTTTCATTTTTTAAATAAAATTTTTAAAAGTGAAAAAATTAATTTTATTATCTGTTCACAAAAAGAAATAAAAATCATTTTCTGAGAAAAAAATGTATTTTTGAAGCATATAAAGTATTTTCCAAAAATTAAGCACTTATTTATATTTTTCTTCATATAAAACATTTATAAATAATATTTTAAATTTAGAAATTCTTATTCATACATCCAAGTTTAACATCCAATTTATAATGATCATGTTTAAATAATAATATTAGTAGTATATTATGGTTCTCTGAAACTTGATGTTGAGTGTAAAATAATATATTGATGAAATTAAATTCATTTGAAAAAATATTTAATAAAATATTATGGTGTTAGATCCTACCCCACATAAAGTTAATTTTTCCCTCGAAATTCTATAACTTTGATAAAAAAACTGAGGATACTTCTGCCTCATCATATGCTCGAGCTCCCACATTGCTTCCCCAAGTTGGCAATTTCACCACAAAACTTTGACCAAGTGAGTGGTGTTGTCTCATAGAAATTTTTGTCTATGATCAGGAATCTATAAAGGTTATACTTCATAATAATGATTATATTATAGCAGTATGAACACTGAGTTCAATACATGTGAATGATTAGACATAAACTTTCTCAATAGAGATACATGGAACACATCGTAGACTTGAGAGTGGTTCGGTGGCATCACCAAGTGATATGAAACCATATATACTTGATTAATAATTATAAAAGGTAAAATATACCTAGGGATTTAATGCCCTTTATTTTTGAATCTCATAAAAATTTTCTATGGAGAAATTAACAGAAAAACCTTTTCACCACAGTAAATTGAATATCATACTGATGATTATCAGTATAACTTTTTTGTTAACTTTGTACTGCCCTTATGTGTTACAGAATAGATCTAAACTTATTCGCTATTTGTTTATCCATATAAGGTCCTAATATATTTATTTACATAACTCCATCACAATATTTTGTATTTCTATGCTTATTTACATAGATGTCTTTATAAGGAGCCATATGAATGCCCGATTGAAAGCTATTATTGTAAGAAAAATAAACTAGAGGAAGGTGTTGATACCAACCACCTTTGAAATACATAGAACAATATCTTAGAATATCCTCTAGGTTTTTAATTGTTCTCTTATAATAACCATTGGTTGAGGATGATAATTCATGCTAAAAATTAACTCCATATCCAAAGACAATTGAAAACTTTTCTAGAACTTCAAGGTAATCCTCATATCCTGATTAGATACAATAGAATGTTGTACTTCATGCAACCTTACCACTTCATTAATGAACATTATGGAAAGATAATTTAGAGATAAATATTCATTGGTAACAATTAAGTGTAATAACTCTGTATGGTGATCGATAATAACCCATATAACATTATTCCATTTAGATGTTTTAGGGAGTCCAATGACAAAATCCATGGTGATGTTTTCTAATTTGCATTCTAGTATGGGTAATGGTTTTGACATCCTATTAGAATTTTTTCTCTCATACTTAACTTGTTGGCATACCAAATACTGATATAAAAACACTATAATATCTCTATTCATGTCATCCCACCAGAAACACTCTTTCAAATATCTATATATTTTTTTACTTCCTAGATGGATAGAGAATAAAGAATTATGAGCTTTCTCTAACATCTACTTCTTAAAACAGGGTATGTATAGAACACATAAATGGTTCATGAACCTTATCATTTCATCATAATCAAGGTTAAGCTTATAAAATTTTATTAAATTCTTTTGTAGGTCTACATCTTATTTTTGTGTTTATTTAATCTTCACTTGGATAGATTATTAAACACTTTTTGAGAAATATATGATTTCTATTATTTATTCAAGATTTATATATTCATACCTTTAAAATATAGAAATATTATATATATTTTGATCCTAATGATGAATGAACTAGCATTATCCTTTCGAATCAAATCATCTGATACCATGTTTGCTTTCCGTGGGTGGTAATGTATTGAGCATTCATAATATTTAATCAGATTTAATGATCTTATCTAATGCATATTCAATTCTTTCTATGTGAATATATACTTTAAACTTTTATGATATTTATATATTTCATACCTTTATTTGTAAAGATAATTTCTCTATATCTTTTATTAAAAAATTATCAAATTTAACTCCAAATAATGAGTTGGGGTAATTTTTCTCATAAACCTTCAATTATTGTGTGGCATAAGCTATCACCATACAATTCTACATGAGGATTCATCCCAAACCCTTCTTCAATGTATCACTATAGATTAAAAACCCTTTTATACTATAGGTTAATGTAATCATAGGTTCACTAACTAATGTTATCTTCAGTTCCTTGAAAATTTCTTCATATTCATCTATCTATAGGAACTTGGATCCCTTATGAGTTTACTTGGTGAGTAGATTAGACAACTGAGATATTTTTTCCACAACATGTCATTAAAATCCATCCAAACCAATAAAACTATGGATCTTAATCTTTGTGGTTGGTCTAGTCCAATGTTCAATAACCTTCATCTTTGATGGATCTACTTATATACTATTTCCTAAGATTATATGACAAAAAACTAAGATTTTTGTAGCCAAAATTCACACTTATTGAATTTTTCTTATAGAATCTCCTTCCTTAGTATCTTCAGTAAAATACTCAAATAATCTTCATGATCTTACTTACACTTTGAATATATAATATTATCATCTATAAATTCTACCAAAAATTGATCAATTTAATCTCTAAATACTTTATTAATTAAATATAATAATATATTAGGGGAATTAGTAAGGCCAAATTACATAACTATATAATCATATTTCCCATACCTTATACAGAATAGTATCTTAGGTATATCCTCCTTCTTAGCCCTCAATTTATGATACCTAGAATGAAGTTCAATATTGTAAAAGTATTGATATATGTGCATTTCATCAAACAAATCTTCAATATAGGGTATATGATACTTGTTCTTGATTGTTATCATGTTTAGTTCTCGATAATCAATACACAATGACATTGATCTATATTTATTCTTAACAAAAAGGATACGTGTACCCCAAGGTGACACACTTTTATAAATAAATCCATTTTCAATACTTTCTTAGATTTTCTTCCTCAATTCATGTAACTCAATCGGGTCTATTATATGTGGATTATTTTAAATAGGTGTAGCACCAAGTATGAGTTATATTGTGAACTCGACTTAACATTTATATGGAATACTAAGAAAATCTTTGAGAAATAAATCAATAAACTCAAACATAATAGGAATACCATCAATGTTAAGTTTATTTGAAACCATTTGATATAAACACCCCTTTTGAATAGGAATCATGGCCCATAAAATGGGTGAAATTTCCATTAAAAGTTCATATTTATCATCACACTGATATACGATCATATAATAGTTCATAATATTAAACATGACTTCACTTACATAGAAATTTATGTTGAATTTATATAGATAAATCCAATCCATGTCTAAGATAACATCAAATTCAACCAAAATGAGGATAAATGGATTTTTTGGAAGCATATTCCAACAAACTTCAAATGGGGAAGAATAATTGAATTGAGATGTGGTCATGATACCATTTGGAATTTTCATTAATAATTCAATATCTAATTATTGATTATAGGAATTAATATTCTTAGACACTTGTTTTGATTTACATAACTAAGATAAAATAGGGTAATTAAAAACATTATATTACTTATTACCACCTCAATAACATCTTATATATTTAATTCCTTACTAAAACCAAAATAGATTGCATGACCATTAATCACCATTAATTAGAGTGATTAATCATGACAAATAATTCATAAGATGTATAAATCATGACACCTTATTTTCAATATACTAAAACTTAGGTTTGAACTAGGTTATTCATGGTCATTATTTAAATCCTTAAAAAAAAATTTAAAGGGTTTTCAAATTTAAAAAATATATCCCTCGAGAGAGTCAAACTAAGTGTACAGCAGGGCCCATTATCGTGCATGAGGTAACAATCATGTCAAATCCCAAAATTCATTTTTCGGAGTTATTTCCATTAAGTAAAACTATACCAGAGCCACATCCAGTTGTATTATATAGAAATTGATGTAATTTCTTAGAAACCCCTCACTCCATCCTTAACCAAAATTCTAAGAAATTTTCCTATACTTTGACTAATCCTTCAACATATCCTTAGACATGTCCCTTGAGATGTCAATAATTTTTTCTCATTCTAGTTTCCAAATGTTAACTGAACCTATCCTTATATACCAATTATAAAGTCCCAAAATTCTTATACATATATATATTACATTTTAATAGATGAATATTCATTTTATCTTATGAAAGAAAACATGGATACCATAAAGGTTTAGTGTCTTTAGAAACATGGATACATAATTTTTTTTCATAAGTGAACTACATCATCTCCCACTAAGTTCTTCATAAATAGAAACCTTATTAGACATATCATATAAAAAACATTTTTCCCATAACCCAGGGAAAGGAAACATAATAAAGGGTGAGTGTATATTCTCAGTAAGGTTAAAAATTGAGATATCAATGATCAAATAAGTATAACATGAGTATAAGGGTTTGATAACACAAGCTTAATATTTGAAAAACACACCCTTCATACCAAATATCATAATCTTGATTCATGTCATAAAGATTTTTTGTTCATAAGACATTAATAATAAAGGAATAAAAGAACATAATCCATGAGAATATAATATTTCTAAAAGGTACAGATTTTTGGCACACATATAATCATATAAAATCATTTCCTTCATAGTCAAGGATGATTTACAAAACTATCATAGTGGAATGGGTTCACACCCCAAACCATCGTAGTAGTCAAGGTTCACCCCCAAGACTATCATTGTGGATAATGTCCTTTTCTGAAATGGTTTCACTCCTCATTCAAGTCCTATTTATCTCATGATATATCAATATTTACCCAATGTATTGGTGGGATATATAGTCCCCATCAATCACATAATGAAAATCATACATATGTGTGACATAATATCATAAAACATTCATCATATTAGAATCCATTAAAAGAAATGGGTTTCATAAACATTTCATTATGGAATAAACCATTAAAAAGAAATAGGTTTCATAAAAATTTCATCTTTTTAATCATATAATAACCCATAGAAAATAAATAGGTTTCATATACATTTCATCTTTGCGTCATAACATAACTTGTGGAGAAGGAATGAGCTTCATAAACATATTTTCATCATATACATAAACCATTATGAGAAATAATATGGATAGTATCATTGTATCATATCCCTATTAAAGCTTAATAAACTTCAAAAGATGTCACCTTAGATGAAATGTGATTTTGAAAGAACACTTAAAATGTTTCTTGAAGAAAATATCCTTTCCACTTTAAAAACACTTATAAATAATATAATAATTTCTTAAATAATAAATAAATAAATTTATTTAAAAATAAACATGTAAACTTATATAGTAATATGTAAATTATTAAGTGGTCATGATGTTGGAAAATACCATTCATTCCAAAGGAATTAAAGAAAAGATTCCATTCACACTTTTGGAAAAAAAATCAAGTGACTCATTCAGAAAATGAAAAGAAGATTTATTTTAAAAAATTTTGTAAAAAATTAAAACATGGGTAAAATTGTATTTAAAAAATCATAATAGAATAGTAAAAAAAGTATTAAAACAATTTTTAGAAAACATGAATATAGAAGAAAAAGTTTTTTCGACCGAAGAGAGAAAAAAGTCAATTTTCATTGAAAACATATTTTTAGTATCTTGAGAACACAAAGAGAGTAAAATTAAATGAAACATGTATTATATATAAATAACCATATTATAAGAAAATTCATGAAGTCCTTGAAGTATATATCACAATACTTCATCATAAAAAAATTAATCATAAACAATCTCGATAAACAATGAGATTATAACATAAAACTTTCACCACTTTGGTATCTTTGGAATCATAAGCACCATGAAAGAATAACTTTAAATAAAACTTTAAATATCATTATAATAAATAAATTCATGATATAACATGTCAAAGGTTCCATATATACACCTCATAAAAGATAATTGGTGCATAACATAACATATTTACCAATAAAGATGATTTGGGATAGAAATCCCTTACCTTAAGTCTTGAATTTATTAATATACATTAAAAAATATAGTATATTAAATATAGGTTTATTATACATCTATTAAAAAATATACTCATATATATCATACTATATATGATTTACTTGTGACATTTTATTCCACATTTATTAACTAATTCTTTGTCAAAATCATGTTTCGGGTTATAACTACTCCATCTTTCATGTATGTTTTAGATTTAATCATACAGTATAATAAATATAGGTTTATTATACATTTATTAAAAAACTATACTAATTTATATTAGACCATATATTATTTATTTATGAACATTTATTACCCATTTATTAATAATTCCTTGTTAAAATTACATTTTGGGTAATAAATGCTCTATTTTTCATGTATGTTTTGGAAAATATACATCACTATTTAACTCATTAATTAATAAAACACACTTCGTAGGTTGAAAATCACTGAAAAATGTGCATTTATGATTTCATTATTAATGAAAAATTATAATGTTCTCATAAAAGGATATTTAAACATCATAAATCATTATAAGTCATAAATTATTATAAATTTAATGAACATAAAATAATGAAATTTGTAAGATGAATGAATACCAACATCACTCCTATGAAATGTGTACAAATGGTCAAAGCCATAAACACCCATTATGGGAAAATAGGAAAAAAATAACTAATATGAATGTAGGTAATTATTATAAATTTAAATTATAAATAGTTTTAGGTATTAATATGGTTCTGAAATTATATATTAAGATATTTATGTTTTTTATATAGGAGTTTAGGGTGAATCAAACTAATCAGGGAAACTAGTTAAGGGTTTCATCTCAAAACTTTCTTCTTTGAGACACAAGTTATTTAATGAATCTAATTTCATTAAATGATTTTTATAATGACTATTTTATGTATAATATCATTAACTTTATTTATTCATGGTATTTAAACTTAAAATTCAATCTTTTTATATTTTAATGACTTTTATTATAATGTATCCTAGGTTTTAAGAGTTTATTTGTCTCAAATTTGAGTCCCTTGAGATATGTTTAAGTTGCACAACATATTTCCCTTTTAATGGTTTAAATAAACCCCTATAATAATTTTTTATCATATTACTACTATACTTAATTGTGTGTAATGTTCTATTTAAATATATCCCTCTCATTGGGTTTTGATTCAAAAGTTACAAAGGTGGTAGGGGTTTTTCATCTCAAATTATTCCCATTGAGACATATTTTAAAATTATGAAAAAATGTTATTTCTATGGGGTATATAATGAAAAGATATGTATTTTTACATTAGACATTATTTTATCCATGGTATTTAAAAATAAATATGATTTTAAAGCTTCCAATGACTTTTCATTAAAAATCACTAAAGATGTAAGGGTTTTTCAGACTCAAATCTATTCCTTGAGTCACAACAACTATTACTTTTATATTGTATTTCATGATTGATATATTATAACCTACGATAATTTTAGGATATATTTTAACCTTATTTTTGGGTAAATATTGTTTCACACTAATTTCTTCTTCCTTGATTAATTTAATGTTTAATTAAAATGAATTTTTTTACCAATAATTTTGCTTAATTTTAATGGATTTTATTCCATGTCTATACTTTTAATTCCCATATATTTTCTCCTTTACCTAGTGTAAACTCAATTTTTTATCTAGAATGATCCATTTATTTCTATTTTTTCATTTTAAATCAAAGGTTTCATTATATTTTTTTAATTATGTGTGTTTTCAACATGGTTATTTCAAAAAGTTCAAAAGGGTTTTCCATCATTTTGAAATAAATTTTTTATCATCCATTCCACATTTTATTTAGATAAATTTTATATATTTTTCAATTTTACATTTTTAAAGATTCTTTTAGAAATATAAAAGTTCTCAATGTATTTTCACTTTCCTTTTTGAAAACTTTATATCTTTCTGAAGTTTATGGTACTAAATATTCTTTTAAAAGTAAAAGTTTCTAAATTATTTTCAATTCCAATTTTTATATACTTTATGTATTTTTAAGGATGTTTCATTTATAAATATTCATAATAAGTTTTAAAAACTTTTTTTTTCATTTTCCTTTCTTAAAATGTGTTCTTTAAGAGAAATTTACATTTATTTTAAGATAATAATTAATTTTTTTAAGAAAAATTTTGTATTTTAATTCTATTTACCCTACATGGTTTAAATTTAACTATTTTATATTTAATTCACCATTTATATGTTATTATGATATGAGTTCATTTTGTAAATGAGATTTCTGATATTCTTAATTTTTTAAGTTCATTTTATATTATGTTTTTGAATGTTTTAAGAAACCCATTCTTCTTCCATGGTTTATTTATGATATGATTAATGTTTTTTTTAATTGGAACATAAATATATGGATTATGAGAGGGTTGGTACATATATACTTCTTCAATGCACTGGGTAAAGGCTTATAAATCGTGATATTAAAATGTTGTGTGAACGGGTTAGCATGCAGCTAGGTTTACAAAGTATGAGTATAATGGTATTGATATCTAATCATAATTTTAACTTTTAATAGTTTAGTAATTATATATGTTAAAAAGGGTGAGTTTATTGGTGTTTACCACTACTCACAATTTTATAAGTGAATGGGTTGGCGGGTAGCCGAGTTCACAAAGATAATAAATCCAATGTTTATGATCACGTCACTTTCTTTCATATGGTCATGGATCCTGGTATATGATTCATGTTTTTATTTCCTCATGCCATGGTAAAAGTGTTATAGTTTGAGATATTATTACCATATTTAATGATCATGGTTAAAACTTATTGTTTTACTTTCTTCTAAATTTGAAATTTTTTCTTATTCATGATTTTTCACATGTTTATGATCTGACTATTATGGCCTTTGTTATTTTAACCCTTAGTGAGAATTTGAGATCACCCCTTTCTTATGTTTCCTTTACCCATGTTATGAAGATTATTATAGCATGTGAGATATGTAGGAAAAAATATAGAGGATTATTATTATAAATAAATTTTCATAAGTGTTGTAAAATAATATTTTTATATAGCTAATCTCTAAGACACTAAACCTTTCAGTCTTTGGGTAGTGAGACTATTTGTGAGATATATTATTTAAATAATAAAATTAATGTATTATTAAATTCATATCTATTATGGTTTTTTGTAATTTTTATCAGAGTAGTTTTTATTTATGTTAGAGAGTAGTTTAGTTATTTTTGGACGTTAGTTTATAAAAAATATAGTGAAAACCCTAAGGAAAAGTATAAGGTGTGATTATAAGTATAAGATAATGTCATGATGTTTTGGTAAAGTAGATATTGTGTGGTTCTCCAAGAAATTACATCCCAATCTGGATACTACAAATGGATGTAGGCTCTAACACAATTGTGCCTAAGAGTAATAATCCCAAAGAGGGTATATTAGGTATTAACTCGATCATCAACTAGTACATGACAAAGTGTCCTAATTTCAATCATATCTTGACACTCCTGAGGGATATTCTTTGGTTGATCAAATGATCTTTATGAACCACTATGAATGATTTAATTACTAGTTACTTTAAGGAATGTAGTATAAGTAAATTTAAATTAACCTAGATCAAAATAAGATTTATATAGGTTAAGCTAAATGAACTATAGTATAACTTGACAATGAAAAATAATTTTTGAGTTCAAATTCATTTTTATGATTATAATAATATCCCTATATTATAAATGTTTTGTCAGTCATGTCAACCCTTTTGGTTTTAGTAATAGATGGAACTATAAGGAACCATTGGTGTGAAGGAAAACATGAAGATTACAACAATGAATAACCCATTAAAACGGGATTTGTAATGAGCAATTTTGTAATAATTACAAACCATTTATCATGGAATATTATTAATAACGTGAACATAGTTGAAATCCCAAACAAACAAAATAAGAGAAAAATGGTGGTTTATGAAAGATTAAGTGTCCAAGATGATGAAGATTTTTTTAAAATTTATTTTATGTTAAAAATGTTTGAGAAGAATCATGTAAATTTTCTTAATGGGATTAAAATATGCTTTAATTTTTTCAAAGTAATCTATCGAACATAAAATTATTGAGGGAAAATGAAGAGTTATGTTAAAAAGAATAAATAAGATAGAACTCATCCAAGGGAACCACTAACAATTAAATATCTTATGTGTGGAGAAATTGAGAATTATCTAATTCAATGACCTAATACAAGGATTTATGAGGATTTTGGAAATAAAAAACCTCCTAGGGCCATGGATCAAGGAATAACCTATGTAATGACTATCAATGAGGAGGATAGTGGTAATTAGGTTTCTCTTACCCTTCACCCTAAATTAGTGTACATATTCTAGTTCTATAAACCCTATTGTATTTAGGGAGTTTTTTAAGAACATAAAGTCACCAACCTTATTAATTTATATTTTAAGCAAAATTATTAATGGTGTGATTATTTTATGTATAGAAATATGTTTTTTGAAAATCATAATATCTTTCTCTAAACAAATTGATTTGATTTTTAAAATAAAATGGCTATATTCACTTTGAATATGAATTAATTTATAGAATAGGAAAATCACACTCTAAATTGACTTAGAATATACATTAGTGTACATCCAACTATGATTTTTCTAAGAATAAAATGGAACATTTCATGTGGGCAATAATACCATGTAATGAGACACATTTCCTTGAAATGATGAGGGTAAATAAGTGTTTTATAGTATTCCCTATGATATTAAGGATTCTATATCATTAGATATAATATCTTGAATTATTTAAATATTTTATCCACCTTTACATATTATTTCAAGTAAATGATAATTAAATTATGAGAATGCAATTTATTTAAAGGGGCAGAACGTAATGACCCGAGATTTTGGATCCTTTAAAAATACATATTATCTGCTATAACATTTTTCACACACTATACCCAAACATAAATATATCAAAAAATATTAATAATATATTATAAATAAATCTATAATAAACACTAAAAATTTAAACCATTTATAGTTACTACCTTTAGAAGGATAATAATTAGTATAAGTTAATATTGAAAAATGTTATTTTCAATAATAAATGTTTTTATATCATATATTTTCTTTTAAAAAGATAAATTTAAAATATTTATAATTTTAATTTAATAAATTAAAATTCATTTTTTTATTTCTCACAAAAGAATCATCTTAGAATTTATCTTTGAGTTATTTCTAAAATAATTGATTTTTAAGTGAATAGTAAAAAATATTGATTTTTCTAATACCCTGACTTTTATATGACTTAGAAAATTTTGAATATTTTTTATATATAAAATTTATATATATAAAGTGAAATAGATAATTAAAAATTACTATTTTTAATTTATAAAACCCATGAATATCCTTTTAGGGAATTTATTAAAAAGGGCATCTTCAATAAAAGAAGTATTTTTTATATTTTCAATTTTCCATTAAAATATACATTTGTAAATTTTATAATTTTAATTAGATAAAATAAACATAAAATTTTAAATCATCATATAAAAATTTACTTATTATAATTTTTGATAATTTTTTAAAAAGTTTTATTTTTTAAAAAAATAATTTATTTATGAAAATTATAATTTCCATGATTTTATCACTATGTAATCATAACCTAAATGATTTAAAAACCATAAAATAAATAAAACATGAAATTATGGAATAAAATTATTCATTTTGAAATATTATTTGTACATATAAAACCCATTCTAAACATTTTTGGAAATAAATTAAAAAATTACTTTTTAAATTTTTTTACCTTTTCTTTTAATTAAGTAATATTTTTGTATATATTTTATTATTAATTGTTTTAAAAGTTAAATAAACTTATTTTTTTTATAATAAATAAATATTTCATAAAATTATTAAAATTGATAATTTTATCTAACACATAAATGTTATTCTTATAAACACAACGTTCTTAAAAACTGTTTTTATGCGTCACATATGTTAATTTTAAAACTAACATTTATTAACCATAGAAATTTTATTTGATAATATTATTTTAATATTTGGTATTCTAATTCTAAAATTTTATGATAAGTTCAAATTTAATTATGCTCATTTTAATTAACTACCATGGGTAAAAATTAAAATTTCCTAGGTAAAAGTACACTTGGGAAAAAACAAAATTAAAAGGGAAAATCCATAAATCAATTAAGGATACCTCCAAAATGAGTATATGGGTGGAATTTTTGACATTAAAATATCCCAAATCCCATAATATCTAATTATTGGAATATTTTACCTTGAATAGTGTAATGATATAAGTAAATAAGTAATGGGTATTTCCAAAACTACCCTTCCCTTCAATTATAAAAGGGGACACTTACACTATTTCATGACATGCAATTTACTTAAAATTATATATTTTAACTCTACCATTTTATTCTATTTATAATACTCTCCTGTGAAAATAATCCCTTGGTAACTCATTGTTAATCTAAGCCCTTCAAAAAATTAGGGAACTTCCAAGGAAAAACCAAGTCTCCGATATAAATATTATCACCTTCTAAAGTTTTTCTTCTTAATCTTACTTGTAAAAATATCTTATAAACATAATAATTTGTTGGATTAAATATCATTATTATAATGAGATAAAGTTATATTAATTATACAACCCTTATATTCTTATTTTCATTCACTTATATAAACAAAGGAACATCAATCGTGCGTGTGTACAGACTACTGCCTAAAAAAGAGTCTCTTTTCCGTTTTTCATATAGTTTTTAATTATCCATAATAAAATATTAAAATATGGTTCACCATCATAAAAAAAATAAAAAAAAATATCATTATTATTATGTTATAATCTCAAAATAAACACCTTTTTTACCATACTCACCAATTGAGTTAAAGCATGTTAAATTTTCTGTTAGTTTAACCACATAGTATAACAATTCTATGAAACTATATCATGGATGATTAAGAAATCATATATTTTAATTGTATAACTTTGTTTTCTACATTATTTCCTCCGGTTATATGATTCATTTTTTATTTTCTCATGTCATATTAAAAGTGTTATCGTTTGATATGTTATACCCATCATTCATGTTCATGGTTAAGAATTATTGTTTTATGTTATTTTAAATTAGATATTTTTCCTTATTAATGATTTAACACATGTTTTTGATCTAACTATTATGGAATTTTTTATTTCATCCATTATTGAGAATTTTATATCACCCCTTTCTTATATTTCCTTTCCCCGGATTATGAATTTGGTTATATCATGTGATATGTATAGGAAAGGATTTAAAGAAGCATGATTATAGAGGAATGTTCACAAGTTTAGTAAAATAAGATGTTTATATAGCTAATATCAAAGACACTAAACCTTATAGTATTTAGTTTTTAGGGGTATTTGTGAGATGTATTATTTAAATAATGAGATTAATATATTATTAATGTCATGTTTAGCATGGATTTCCATACTTCCCACTTTAAATCATACCCAATCATATTAACTAAATAATAAAGTTATGTTATCCACCCAAAATCACTAAAGCATTATAAATAAATATGAACACATAAATAAATAAAAGATTTATCTAATTCACCTACCTTATCAATGTTATAATTTAATTTATAAAATTTTCTCAATCTCTTCCCTCTAATTCACACACCTCCAAACCATCATAAAAAATATCCATGATTCATAATTTTACATAAAATTATAAGAGAATAAATAATATAAATATTTTCATCAATCCACCTCAAGAATAGTTTCTAGATTCAACTTTCCAATGATCCAAGATTTTATCTAGTTAGTAATATGAAGAAACCCATCAAGGGATGCTCAAAATCTCAAGAAATATCATGAGTATCACCCTGCGGTACATCTATCAACCAATGAAGAATCTAAATATCAAATATAAAGGGTTCAATTCGTTTAAACTTTTTTTAATCAATTTTTTTAAAAAATACTACATGGTCACAATAAACACAATTTGTTTCCTTTTTTCAAATACATATTACAATTTCATAATGTGTTTTGATTTAATTCTTTAAAATATATAACTATTTCTATAATAAATTCACAAATAGAAAAACCCTTACATGACATGTTTTATGAAACCATGTCATGTTTCATGAATCATACAAACCATGAAATAAAACCTTGAAAAGTTTATTGCTTCATGTTGACCATCCAAATCATAAAAATTCCACAAAAAATATGACATTATGTGATTTTGATAAATAGAAAGTGTTTTATCGATCTAGATTTGCAGTAATTTCACCAAAATATTCTTCAAAACACATATAAATGCCATGAAAGTTACTAAAAATTGTGACCTTGTATCATGGTGTGAGGATACTGACCCGGTAATCCATGTTCTAAGACCCATGTTGGGATTTCCAAAAGGCATCAAGTGCATTTCTTGATCACTAGAGGATATAAAAAAGTTCCAAGGGATAAAGATAAATTATAGGGAATAATTTAGACTCAAATAAATAACATTTTATATGATAAAAAATGAAAAAAAAAATCATATAAAATCCAAAACCAATATAAAAAATTATTTTAAATAAAATAAAATCCAAACATATTGATATAAAAAAACTAACATAATCCAAACAAGACATAACAATGGAAGAAAATGATGCTCATCCATTTTATATGGGAAAACTACTTCATCAAATGTAGTACTTAAAACTACCATTTACATCAAAAAATCATCTCATATAATAAATTTAATATTCATACTAGGGCCTTTCCCAAATTTGGATCTTGACACATGACATCTAGATGCACACTATAATGTATGAGTATGGGTGATTATAAAAATACATAGTAGGATTCCGCAAGTCTCACATTTAATCCTATGTAATACCTTTTCTCAATTTTGTAACCAATGAAATTAAAAATGTACTTGAACATTTTAAATAAATAAAATCTATCAACCATAATAATAAAAGTAAAGTAATAGATAAATATAATAAAACCTTTATTTTACCCTAAAATAAAGGAAACCCATCTCGGGTCCACACAAACAATTTCCCATAATTTATATATTATAAATAAAGGATATGTAAATGATGGTGAATCATTTAACAAAAAAATATACCTATTGTAAGGGATCGGACCCTCCTGGACTAGTAATTTTCCAAAAACTCAGTCCCATCAAATGGTTCCACCAAAACAGTGGCACCGTGATAGTGGCACTGGTCATGGCAGCACCGTGACGGTGGGACCATGGCGGTTGCACTGTCACGATCACTCACCGACACTGTGGCACCGTGAGGGTGGCACTGTGAGGGTGGCACCATGACCATGGTACTGTTACGGTGTCTCACCAAATGGTGTTCCACCCTTATTCTTTTTTATAGTTTCCAACTTTTTTTTGCTCTCGTAATGTATCTTTTGATGTAAAAGTGTTTTAATACCCCTTTAAAAGCCATTAAAATCCCATAAATGATATATAAAACCCCCCAAGATATGGTATACCCTTTAATTAACATAACGTGTGGCCTTTTCCTTGGTGTCACACCCTTTCCCATACTTTCCAGTTCTGACCCTATTACGCGTTTTCCTCTAATTAAAGGAAATCCTTTAACTCACAACTGTTATGGAAACCTCTTCAATGAGAATTATTAAATAACAATTAATTCTATCATATATAATCATACAACCATGTGGTGAAACCACAATCCTCCTTTTAATTCGTTCAGAATTCATATCTCGTAACTCCATAATCTTGCCTTTTTATCACACGAAAAATCTTTCATTTTATTCTTCTTGGCTGGTATCTTTTTTCCCTTGATGAATTTGGAGTCCCCCTTCTTGAGAATAGTGGTGCACCTATGCCGGAGCCTTTCCTACTCACTCTTGGAGTCCCCAGAGTTCCTCCCCTGCAAGTCGCGCATCACCAGTTTTTTTTCATGTGGAGAAAAACTTCGATCGTTGATCATACAAGTAGGGTTCTTCCTTCACCTCTCTTTACTGTGTATCATGTGGGGTGGGTATGATAATTTTTCTACAGGGAAGGATGGAACCAAACCTTGATGAAGATAATTAATGAACTTTTAAATAATGAAGGGGTGTGTTTAATGATTTTTTTGTACTCTTTTATCAATGCTTGTATATTGTGAATTGTATGGGATTATGTCCACTGAAAATCATGGTTGTTGGTGGTCCTTTCTTGTGCACTAATTAACCTCGATTTTTTGGAAAATTCTAAAATGATTAAATGATTGTAACATGGAAATTGTTTAATCACGTAAACTCAATTGATTTAATGGATGTCCAGTGAACAAAAATCCTTGTGTGATTACCTCAGTTAACCAAATGGAAAGAAGGAACTCAATGAATGGAGTGATTGAATCTGGAAACTGTCTTGATCTATCTTGGTAATATGTGTGGTTGTTCTACTTGTTTCTTATGGGGTGACATGGATTGGGATGGGATCCCCTGTTGTGGTGCAGTTGTTGGTTTGTGGATCTAAGGCTGTGTGGGGATGTATGTTGGGGCTTGGTTTGGTTCCAGTACTTTGAGGGATCTCATGGATCCCTTTTTTTGTTGTGACCTTACAAGAGAACCGAGTGTGAATGCTTAATTTAGTGCTTGTATGTGTTTTTCCTTCCTTGGATTGTGGCTATGCTTGTTAGTTGCCCAGTAGTGAAGAATTGTTTAAATGGAACCACTTGAATATGAAAACAAGGATGGGTTTAATGGGAAATTGTTTTCTGGGAATGAGTTGGGACTTGGTTGTGGCTATTGTGCTTTTTATGAATGAATAGTAACGAGGGTGTTTTTTTATGGGCTAGTGTTGGAACCCCTAGGTTAGGATGAGTGCTTGTTTACCTATATATATAATTTAGTTCCTATGTTTCTTATTCTCTCCCCACCCAAGTTGAGCACTTTGTGCCGAACACCCCCATTTCATGGGGGAGGGTGTTTTTTCCAACACTCCTATGAGTGGGTAGTTATTAGATCCTTTTCTGCTCCCTTTCTAGAGTAGCCCAAGACTCTTTGGGTAGGATGTGATGGCCTGAGGTCCTTTATAGTCCAAGATTCTTTAGGCAGGGTAGTTTTGGTGGTTGGACCAAGTGTGTGTGGGCAGGTTTTTTCCCAAGTTTCTTTGGGATGAGGCTCAGGTGTCTTCGGGCAAGGGGGTTGTTGTTCTGGACCAGGTGTCTGCGGTCCTGGTTACATGTGGTTGTTGTGGCCCAGGTGTTTGTAGGTGGTATGTGTGGTTATAGTATCCCAAGTGTGTGCGAGCGGGGTATGGTAGTGGGACTGCAGTGAGAATGGCAGGAGAGGTCTGACATGTAGGATGACTTCAATAACCAGTGGAAAAGTTGTGCGGGGTACCCAAATATCGATGTACTATTAATATTAATTTACTTGACTTGTGTTATTTTGGGAGTGTCCTTGGTGAGGTTGGGTGTATATTTTCCTTACTAGGTGCTTCAGTTATCTCCTTTTTCTCATAGGGCATTAAAATTCCTCCACACTTATGGATGAGAGTTTTTGGTTTTCCCTACCGAGTATAACTGTATACTCACCCTATGTATATAAAACTACTTTCAGGTTTCCAGGAGGACTTTGGGGATTATGCAGGACCATACTAGCTCTGATGTTGGGACAATTTTTTTGTTGTTTTTCCTTTCTTTGGTACTTTCCTTTGGAGTTTTCTTGTACTTTTGTAGCACTTTATTACTGGAACTTGCATATGGGAATGGATTGTTTTGGATTTACTTTTACTTACAACTTTGGTGTTGTTTGGGATTTGTTATCTTATCTCCTAATCCTAATAAACAAAAAGGGTAATTCCTTTCATATTACATGTGATTTTATACCCTTGGTGCTAGTCTCCACTCTGGGGCCTATTGAAGGTAGGTCTCAGGGTTCATTATCTCTCCTTCAACTTGAGGAAGTAAGGGTTTGGAAATATTCTCTCCCTTCCCTCATATTGGTGAAGGTTGGTCATGATAGAATGGTATCAAAGGAGAGGTTGAGAGATAGTATGGAGTTTGGAGTTAAGAATAGTGAGTATTGTATGGGATGGTAGTTCAATAATGTTAGGTTATCTTGGCGCATGAAATAGGCTAGGGAATACTAGCTAGGGCATGGGATTTTAGGGCCCCCCGTGATCTGATGCAAGGACTATGAACCTACCGAACGACCAAGTGAGGATACACTGATTTTAGGGTAGAGAGACTAGGAAAGGTACATTCATCATAATTAATTGTGTTATTGTGTGTCTTATGTATTTTGGGGACTTAAAATGAATTAAGATTCTAAGAAATATTTAAAAAAAAACTTCTACACTACTCGGGCTTAGGCATTCCCGGTGTACCTTGCAGCTATGGAACCCGGACGGTGACCACGGGTAGTGAGGGGAATCAAGACCCAGGAGGATGATTTGGCTGATCAGCAGAGGGCAGATTGGGATGAGGAGGATGACCAGTGGCAGAGGAAGATTCATGCTTTTCAGCGGCAGACCCTCGGGAAGTACGAGGGAAGCATCTCGGACATTGAGACAGAGAGCTGGCTCAAGGAGCTGGTGATAGCTTTCAGCTTGATTTGGGATCCAATGGAGTATTGGGTTCCTTTGGCTATAAGCCAGATGTGGGGAGCAGTAGGTCAGTGGTGGACGCTCTATCTTGGGGAGAAGAGAAGGGATGAAGTTTCGTGGACAGACTTCGAAAGGGAGTTCCAGGTGGAATTACTCTCTTCTAAAATGAAGGCAGAGAAGAGACAGGAGCTACTCTCCCTAAAACAAGAGAGAATTCCAGTGAGGGAGTTGGGGATTAAGTTCAAGGATCTCCTTCTCTTTTCTCTGGACCTCTTTCCAGATGAGGAGTCTCAGGCGAGATTTTTAGAGGAGGCACTCCGACCTTCCCTTTAGTACGCTGTTACTCCCTTCATTCTACAGACATACTTGGAGGTCTAGAAGAAGGCCGAAGTAGTGGAGAGGATGCACATGTTGGGAGGTGTGCCCTGAGAGGGGATCCATTTGGGATCATCAAAGAGGAAGGCTGTCAGAAGCAGGCCTCCAACGTCAGGGCCATCCAGGTTTCTGGCAGTGGGGAGCAGGTCCCAGAATTTCTAGTTTCAATCTCTTCATCCTTTCCATTTCTTTGCAGGCCCAAGACCAAGATTATTTATCTATGGAAGTTGTTTGAATCTTCAAAATCAGTGCTTGGACCGAGTGTAGTATAGTGGGGGTGGGTAGTTTCAGCGCCCTCCTCAGCAGCAAAAGTTTCCAAACAGACCCTTTCAACAACAGTATCAGGGACAGCGAGCTCCTGCTCCTCCGAGAGCAGACATTGTAGGAGGGGTCCGACCTTAGGGCGCTCCTCAGTGACCTCAACCAGGTCATGTTCGGGGAGGTGGCCAACAGCCTTGGGGTAGAAGAGCTAGGCGTGGGCAGTTACATGCCACAAAGTCAGCAGTTCCAGCAGGTCCAAAAGTTGTCTGAGGTATAATCAGCTTGTTTAGTACTCTTGATTGTGACTTGTTTGATTTATGAGCTTTTCAATCCTTTTTTCACCCAGTATAGCTCATTCCTTGGGTATAGATATAGAGAGACTTCCCGTACCCCTGGTTTTGAGTACGCGAGTCAGAGGTCAGACCATCTTGTTTCATGTTTTTCAGGGATATAGATTGATGTTGGGACCACATCAGTCTAGTGGGGACCTTATTTTACTACAGATGAAGCAGTATGATGTCATTTTAGGCAAAAAATGGTTGTTCTCTGTATGTGCTGTTATCGAATGCTTCCAAATAAGGATCGTGTTATTAGATATGGGCGGACAACGTGTGACTTTCGTCGGTGAGTGGGGTTGCTAGGAGGGAAGCCAGAGAGTGGAGCCCCTTATGTCCTTGTTAGCCAAGATGTGCTATTATATTATGGTTCAACAATAATAATGGTTTCATTACCAGAATTTAATATAGTAATAGAAATTTAAAACTCGCCATCCTTGAATGTGGTAAATTAGCACATCTCTGATGGTATTTTTTTACTACTAGCATAATAGAAGGGTAAATAAGAGATGATGATAACTTATTCCATCATCATAAAAAAATTACAGTACATGTAAGGTACTGGAGTTTTCATAACATTTGGATTAGGGGTGGTGATGATAGAAAAAAAACAAAGGAACTTGAAATGAAATTAAAAGAATTGAAAAGAGGAATTTACCTCTTGAATTAATCTTCCTTGAGAGCCTCTTTAGTGGAGAGGAATTGGTCTTTTTATAATACCAAGGTCTGATGGATGTGGGGGATAATATTTGTAGGAGATTTAGGTAGAATTTAGATAAGTCACAAGGCATGAGAGGATTGAAGAGAAGAGGGAGTGAGGGGGGTTATAGTGGAGGAGAGGAGTAATTTTTGAATATCTTAATCATTATTTTATTATTTTGCTCAAGGCCAGTAATATTATTGATTCTTATGACCAAGAATAGTAATATGTTCATGTGAGTTCAAACCAAGTGGTCTTACATTAACCTTACATCATCTATGACTCAATAAATCATATATTTAGTATTTATCGTAAATTATAGTATTTTACTATTCACCTAAAAGTGGAGTATTTTAGAAAAATCGCAAAAATTCACCAAAACCATCTTTCAGCGTGTAAAATCCAAAAATTGACTCCATTTTATCAAAATAATTTTCTAAATATGTGAAATTTAATTTTTAAATAAAATCATTATTTACTTGAAAAATACAGATTTTATAATGAAAATTACTTTTATAATACTTTCAAATATTAACTATGGTCTCATAAAATTATCCTAAAATCATAAGACAAAAAAATATTTATTTAGGAACCCATTTTATAAATTAATTTATTAATTTTAAATTTTAATTAAATATTTATCACTCATAAAAATATGAATACTTAATTAATAATTTATAAAATATGATACTTCATTTATAAGGTGCCTAGATTTTATTTATAATTTCATGGGTTAGGTTACTATTAATAAGGGTCATATTACTATTCATAAGGTATATTACTATTCATAAGGGTAGGTAACTATTCCCAAAAATTAAGTCTATTCTATTAGACTCCAAAAATCACCCTGAACGCAACAGTGTATATCAGATTTTCAAAATTCAAATCACAGAAGTGGAAAATTATGTTTATTGGCTCAGTTATAAGAAAGTGTTGCTTTGTAGAGACTTAGTGTTTCATGCATTCAATATTAATTTTATTTGTAAATCCTTGGGGTGTTACATTCTCCCCTACTTACAAAAATTGCATCCTTGAAATTTTAAAATTGAATTTTGAAAGTTAATGGATGATACTTGAAAATTCCATTATAGAAAACACACATCAGAAATATGGTTAAAATAACCTCTTAATAAGAGGGAAAGGTAAATGCATCTGTTACTAAAAAAGTATGCATTCTAAATAGATAACATGGTCATGGAAGAATAATCAAACCATCATATTCTGATGGAAATTAATATAGAACATTCTTAGATGAAATATCATTACCAAAAAACCATAAACTACAGTTAGGAAAAAAATGATAATAGGACAACATTTTTGTTTAAGACTCTTTACCTAGAGTTGAGGAATTATTCAACTCTATAAGAGTATAAATATAGGTTTCTATTTCATAAACACAATCTTATCCTTTGTTTGTTCCTTGAACTATTTATACTTCATCTCTTAGTATAGGTTACAGCATGTGGTGACATTAAACTCAAAATCCTCATACAATGATCAACTTAAACCATTTCATAAATAGTTTAACCTTCCAAAAGATCATGATCCAACACTTTAGAATCATTACTGTATCTATCCTTGCAAGATCCTTGTAAATATGGTCCTTGTAAATCCTCATTTTTTTAGAACTCCATGATCTATCCTGCTCAATGCATATTCTATTTGCCTTTAATCAATATAAAGAAACCCTAAATTTTCACATTCCAAACATGTGAATATCTTCATCATGTATCCTCTTGAAATATGCTATTAACTCAAATTACCAAAAAACCTTATTGGAAACAATCACTCATCCTTACACATGTTATTGGATATATTCCTTATATCTATAAATGTTGTAAAATCCATTAATGATAGCATAGACCACTTGTAGACAAGTCAATAATCAGTTTTGAGGTAGTGAGTACTTATCCAAATCAATCATTTCTTCATCATTATATTAATCACTAGGAATGTATTTAGGGTTGTATTTCCCTCATCCATATACTTTCCAAAGATATTAACTTTCAATTAAGTCACTTATACTTGGTACAATTCATCATGAAACCTAAAATTCTTAATGAAATAGTATTGTAGTACAATACTCATATATCCCATAATTCTTATAACCAGTACATTAATGATAAAATATTCAAATTAAATGATTCTCAATGAGGCATATTAATCATTATACTTTATATGAGTTAGTATCATGACTTGATCATTATCTAGTAACATCATTTGGGGCATATTCCTTTGATTCTTGGGACATTAATTCACATAGTGTCTCATTTACTTACAGTTAAAGCATTGTACATTGAAAACCATTTTCTTACCCTTTAAATCATGAACTTTGTGGCCCTTTTCTCCACACTTTTAATAGACTCATTTTCCTTTTAAGTAGGCTCTAGGTTGTTTCCTTACACAAGTACCACATGTTGTAAAAATACCCTTTTTATTCTTCCCTTTATCCATTCTTTCCTCTACCATCCTATTCTTCTCTTATTTCCCTTCAAATCCATAGGACTGAGAGAATTATTTATATACCTTGTTAACACATGATATTATCTCCTAATATGGTGAGGATACTTTGGATACTATCTTCATTAAAAATGATAACTTCAAAACATAAGATATATGATCTTTCTTACTCTTTGCATCACGTGAATTGGTGAAGTTCTCATTCCTTCTGCTAAGCGCCATTTCTAATCAATTCCATATGATAAATTAGATGGTAAAATTATTAACTCTATATAAACCTAAACATGGTATAGTACATAACATAAATTTATGCATCATAAATCCTAGAACCATATACTTTGGATACTTTAGGGGTATAAATCATTCATAATGGCTTGTAATGGAAATTTTAATTGTCCTAAGAATATACTTAGGAAGTGTCAAATGAGGTGCACAGTAAGGCCCATTATAATGTATTAGGTTACTCTGTGTCAAGCCCGAAACACCTTGTCGGATTTGTTACTCCTAGGTACATATGTGCCAGAACCACATCCACTTATAGTATCTAGAAAGAGATTTATTTTCCAGAAAGATCTAATAATCTATTCCTTAACAAAATTATAGGATGTTATTTTATGTGTATCATCAAGTCTATCTTAGGGTTTTGTTCCCTAATATATATTTTCTAAATCTAGTTTCCAAGTTTTCTACTAAACTTCCTCTCATACCAATTGTAATGCCCCGGCCCTATAAGCCTAGATTCGGTGCATTATTTCATTACATTAGCATAATTATAAGGAATTCATATCCTGAAGGACCAAATAGTTTAGTAGTTTTGGAAAAACAAATACATACATAGGTTCAATATTACAACTTGAAATGAAAAACAACATATAAGTTTTATTGGGAACATCCACAACTCTAAGTTTATCCCTTTAATTCATTCATAATACACCTCTTCGCATCTTGGGAAAAAATAAAACATAAGAAAAGGGGTGAGATCAGATGCTCAGTAAGGGTAAACAATACAGTGTAATATATCATAAACATAAACATTAGGCATGGTAAATAACTAAAAACACATGCCATTAAAAATAAACTTGTACATATTATGGAAGGAATAAGAGCTGAATAAATAATGCCATAATAAAACATAATCATGGGTATTCTACTAGTCAAATAACCACATGAACTTTAAATTACTAGCTTCATAATAAGGGAATACATAATGTGAGACATCATAACCATACCGTCAAGGCCTCGTTCTAAGACCATAAATAATCATACTATCAAGGCCTCATGCCAAGACCATAGTTTTTCTCATGAGACCTACTAATGTACCAAGGGGATATAGTGGGCCTCACCTAAAACTTAATGAGTTTAATGCATTAATCATATGAATGGGGATCAACATAAACAACATAAAAATTCATATTTAAACTAAAATATGAAATGTAACTAACTTTTCCCAGCCATTAAACATAAACACTAACCATTTGGAGTAAAAAGATGAATGGTTTCAAGATAGCACATCCACAGTCAAACTAATCATAAAACATTCAATAAAACATGGTGGATGATATCATAATAGAAAAGTATAAATGAAGTACAGGATTTAACAAAGGATGTTGACATAGATGAATATACATTTAAATGATACCATTGAAAAATCCTTGAGGAAATAATCCTTAAACATTCCAAAGTGTCTCATACGACCTTGAAAAATTAAAATCGTGATCCCCTAGAATATCATGAGAATAAGTAGACTCTTTATATGATATACCAAAGGGAATTACATACACCACAATAAGGAATAAGTGTTGAACAAGGTATATATCTCATAAAATTTAAAGTGAGATGAGAAAATCCTTTTTTACTTTGGAAAGAAGAGTTCTTTTGGAAAATCATTTATATTTGTCAGTAAATCAGATTACAAACATATATATCCCTAAAAATAAAATCTAAGGTCATTGAAATTATATTTTAGGCTTAAATAAAGTCTTATTGAGGTGAAATCATTTAAAAATAGTTTTTAAAGAAGCTTTAGAAATAAAACATTTTAATGCGGTTTAAGGAAAATATTAAAGGATTTTAAAGCGCAAAAGCATGTTTACTTTTATAAAACCATAAATGAACCAAAATAGATTTTTCATGTTAAAATTTTTTATTTTAGAAAGATAAATATGTCTTAAAACATATTATAGAGTGAACTTCAAAATAGTTAAGAATTCGAGAAGTTCCTTGAATCTGACTTGCATTTCAGAACAATTTTTTGAAAGATTCTCTTAAAACCTATAACTCCCCATAAGAAAAAGAAGGATTCTAATTGGTACACATATATAGAAAATCCACACATAATTTATAGGAATAAATAATAATTTCAATGAGGTGAGTATAGAATAAGAGAAACCCGAATGAAAATGGAGGTTAGGGTAGAAAATACTTAAAACCTTGTAATCAATTGAATCGTACGCCCCAAAATTAATAATCATCAAATGATATATTGAAGATCATGAAAATAAAGAGATTCATGGTATGAAACATCAATGGGTAGTATACATACACGATACACAAGTAGTATTAGTGAATATGTAATATCTCACAAAAATGGAAGTGTGATAAAGAAACTCTTATCTTAAGTACGAAGTTGTTCTCCACTTGATATTAATGACCATAATAATCAAATTTAAGTTCATTAATTAATAATTCCATAACATAATATTAATTTAATTGATTTATTTTAACCTTATTAATTTCATTCATGTCATTTTTTGTGGGTTAAGAGGTTCAATTTTATTGTTCGAGTCTATTTGTTTCATGATCAGTATACTTATATACAAGAATAGAGAATCATGTAAAATGAGGATGGTTTTATAGAATTATAGTTATATGTTATTAGTGAACATACATAAGGTTAAATGGTTGTAAATTTCATTTGGTTACTTTAAGTGAATATGGATCATTATATAAATTATTTAATGATCAATATTTGGGTTAATTAGTAGTTTTCTGAACACAACGAAGTCATTTTTCTTTATAAATCAAAATTACGTGTAAAAAAAGATTCCAGAACCATAAATGATACATAATACATATATTATAGTCTGGTTTAACCATAATAATTGTTTCATGACCATAATTGAAGACGGTAATAGAAATTTAAAACTCATAAATGAACTTAATAAAATCATAATAATTCAAATATATGTTTAATAGGTTCCTAATTAATTAATTAATTAATATAATTTGATTATCCATGATGTTAAGTACAAGTGCAGAATGATTTTGGAAATAAGATAAGGGTTTCTCATCTCACTTTTACTTCTGTGAGATATATTCCTTATTCAACCCTTATTTCTTGTTTGTAGTGTACATACTTACCTTTAATATATCATATCATGAATCTATTTATATTTATGGTGTTCAATGTTTCTTTTGATGTTCGTTATTTTTATAGGGCATACAGTTCAACTATTTACAAATTGGTAAGGTAATTCTTAACCCAATTATATTTATTTGGGTCAAACTTCTACTCCAATGATTATGTCATGATATGATTATGTGTGAAACGACTTCTGATAATATTATGTTGTATTTCCACTTGTTTTATTTGGATTTAAAATTGATATTAAAAAATTATTCATTTTTTTAATGCTCACTCTTTCTTTTAAAAATACTCTTTTAAATGTTTCTTTTTTTTAAATTTAAAAGAAATGTTTTTTAACTTATATGTCATGAGTGTATTTTCTCGATTACATGATTACTTAATGCCTTAAGGATTAATTTACAAGTTTATAAGGTTATTTTAAAAGAAAATTTTTTCTTTTATAATTTCATAGCATTTTAAGAATAAGTTATTCCAAAGTTAGAAAGGGTATTTTCTTCAAGAATTTTTTTGTAACCTTATTTGTAACACCCTGACCCTAGAAGTCCGAAGTCAGTGCATTATTTCATTACATTGTCATGATTAAAAGGAACTCATATACCGAAGGACCAAATAGTTTAGAAGTTTTGTGAAACCAGATACATACATAGGTTCAACATTACAACTTGAAATGAAAAACAATATATAAGTTTTATTAGGAATATCCACAACTCTAAGTTTATCCTTGCAATTCATTTATAATGCACCTCTTTGCATCTTAGGGAAAAATAAAAAATAAGAAAATAGGTGAGCTCAGATGATTTATAAGGGTAAATAATATAGTGAAAGATATCATAAACATAAACATTAGGCATGGTGAATAACTAAAAACGCATTCCATTAAAAATAAACTTTTACATATTATGGAAAGAATAAGAGATGAATAAATAATGAAATAATAAAACATAATCATGGGTATTCTACTAGTTGAATAACCACCTGAAATTTCAATTACAAACTTCATAATGAGGGAATTCATAATGTGGTACATCATAACCATACCCTCAAGGACTCATGTTAAGACCATAAATAAGCATACTTCCAAGGCCTCGTGTGAAGACCATAGTTTGTCTCATGAGACTTATCGATGCACTAAGGGGATATAGAAGGCCCCAAATAACACTTAATAAGTCCAATGCATTCTTCATGTGAATGGGAATCAACATAAATAGCATAAAAATTCATATTGAAACTAACATATAAAATTTAAATAACTTTCCCCAATCATTAAACATAAACACTAACCATTCAGAGTAATACGGTGAATGGTTTCAAGATAGTACCTCTATAATAAAACTAATCATAAATTGTTAAATAAAACATTTTGGATGATATCATAGGATATAAGCTTCAATTAAGTACAATATTCAACAAAGTATGTTGACATAGATGAAGATAATTTTAAATGAGAGAATTGAAAAAACCTTGAGGAAATAATCCTTAAACATTCCAAATTTTCTCATACCACCTTGAAATATTCAAATAATAATACCCTAGAATATCATGAGAATAAGGAGACTCTTGATATGATATACCAATGGTAATTACATACTCCATAAGTAAGTAATAAGTGGTGAACAAGGCATATATCTCATAAAAGTTAAAGTGAGATGAGAAAAATCCTTTTTTACTTTTGGAAAGAAGAGTTCTTTTGGAAAATAATTTGTATTTGTCATGAAATTAGATTGTAAAAATGTATATCCTAGAAAATAAAAGGGAATGTCCTTAAAATTATATTTGAGGCTTAAATAAAGTCTTATTAAGGTGAAACCATTTAAAAAGAGTTTTTAGAGAAGAATTAGAAATAAAACATTTTAGTGCGGTTTAAGGAAGGATTTTAAAGGGAAAATAATGTTTGCTTTCATAAAACCAGAAATGAACCAATGGATTAAAATATATTATAGAGTGAACTTCAAAATAGGTAAGAATTCGAGAAGATCCTTGAATCGGGCTTGCATTTTAGAACAATTTTTTGAAAGATTCTTTTAAAACCTATAACTCCCCATAAAATAAAGAAGGATTATGATTGGTAAACATATATAGGACATTCACAGAGAATTTATAGGAATAAATAATAATTTTCTTGAGGTGAGTAGAGAATAAGAGTAGCCTGAAGGAAAATGGAGGTTCGGGTAGAAAATTCTTAAAACCTTGTAATCAATTGAATCGTATATCCAAAAATTAATAATCATAAAATGATACATTGAATATCATTAAAATAAATATATTAATGATATTAAACATCAATGTTAAGTATATATACACTATACACAAGTAGTAGTAGTGAATACAGAATATCTCACAAAAATGGAAGTGAGATGAAGAAACCCTTACCTTAATTCTGAATGTGTTCTCCACTTGATCTTAATAACCTGAATAGCAAAATTTAGGTTCATTAATTAATAATTAAAGAAAATATTATTCATTTAATTGATTTATTATAACCTTATTAAGTTCATTGATAGATTTTTTATGGGTTAAGAGGTTCAATTTCATTGTTCGACACTACTGGAATTTAGAGTTTTCCCAATGGTATTATACCAACGGTTTAAAGAAACCATTGGTATAGTGTATAGAAGGTAACCTTTGCCAATGGTTTTTTCAAACCATTGGAAATGTGTAAAATAATTTCAAATTTCCCAACAGTTTTGGAAAACCATTGGGAAATCATGATTTTATTTAACATATACCAACGGTTTAACAAAACTGTGGGTAAATATAGTCTTTCCCAATGGTTTTTTAAAACTGTTGGGAAAGATTTCTCCCAAATACAGAACACCCGAGCCCCCACTTCGCCCGATTGCAGATAGACCCTAATCGAGATCCTAAATTCTTCTCGCCCGCGAGACTCCTTCCAGCCAAGATCCATCTTCAATCAAACAAAATTTTATTTCACACTTCAAATTAGTAAGTGTTACCTTATTTTTAGCATTATTCCTCTTTTTTTGGTGTTTGATGTTTTGATTTAGGCTAAATTAGGGTTTATGTCTATGGAACCCTTGGATTTGTTTTCTGTTTTTTGTTCTACACTTCAAACATGGTAAAGGGTTTGTTTAGTGGGGTGACATGGTACTTTTGGTGGACTTTAGTTTAGTTGAAAATTGGATTTTGATTTGGATGAATTTCTGTTTCAATTTGGGGTGGGGGAGGGTGTGCAAATGGGGTGGGGGAGGATATCAAGGGCTATCCAAGTGGGGTGGGGGGGGTTCTGTCTAGGTAGGGTGGGGGAGGGGGCTGGGTTGTCCAAATGGGGTGGGGGTAGGGTTGTTTGGGGTGGGTGAGGGTGTGCAGGTGGGGTGGGGAAGGGTGTCCAGGTAGGGTTGTCCAAGTGGGGTGGGGAGGGTGTGTAGGTGGGGTGGGGGAGGGGCTGTCTAGGTAGGGTGGGGGATGGGTTGTCCAAGTGGGGTGACGGTAGGGCTGTCCAGGTGCGGTGGGGGGCTGGGTTTTCCAAGTGGGGTGTGGGGGGTAGGGGTGTTCGGGTGGGGGGGGGGGCTTGGTTGTCCAAGTGGGGTGGGGGTAGGGTTGTCCAAGTGGGGTGGGGGGGGATAGGTTGTCCAAGTGGGGTGGGGGTAGGTTTGTCCAAGTAGGGTGGGTGGGGTGGGGGTAGGGTTGTCCAAGTGGGGTGGTGGTAGGGTTGTCCAAGTGGGGTGGGGGGGGTGGGTTGTCCAAGTGGGGTGGGGGTAGGGATGTCCAAGTGGGGTGGGGGGCTGGGTTGTTCAAGTGGGGTGGTGGTAGGGTTGTCCAAGTGGGGTGGGGGGTTGTCCAAGTGGGGTGGGGGAGGGCTCTCAAAGTGGGGTGGGGGGTTGTCCAAGTGGGGTGTGGGAGGGATATCAAAGTGGGGTGGGGGGGATGTCCAAGTGGGGTGGGGGGGCTGGGTTGTCCAAGTGGGGTGGGGGGGCTGGGTTGTCCAAGTGGGGTGTGGGAGGGCTATCAAAGTGGGGTGGGGGGGATGTCCAAGTGGGGTGGGGGGGCTGGGTTGTCCAAGTGGGGTGGGGGTAGGGTTGTCCAAGTGGGGTGGGGGGGGCTGGGTTGTCCAAGTGGGGTGGGGGCTGGGTTGTCCAAGTGGGGTGGGGGTAGGGCTTTCCAAGTGGGGTGGGCGGGGCTGGGGTGTCCAAGTGGAGTGGGGGTAGGGTTGTCCAAGTGGGGTGAGGGTAGGGTTGTCCAAGTGGGGTGGGGGGGCTGGGTTGTCCAAGTGGGGTGGGGGTAGGGCTGTCCAAGTGGGGTGGGGAGGGTGTGCAGGTGGATGAAGCTCATAACTATAAACTCTCTATAAATTCTGGAAGTATGAAAATATATAGGGACATTCGTGATCATTTTTTGGTGGGATAACATAAAAAGTGTTTGATGTTTTTAGTCCTTTTTTATTTGGAGTTTTCTTTTGATGTTGATGTTTCTTATTAATACCTATGATGGAATTTATTTTAGTTTTTAAATCGACTGAGACTCCCCTACCATGAACAATGTATGCAACCTCTACCCTTATTTAACCATTCTGTTTACACATCCTATGCAACCTATACCCTCATTTAATCAGTGAACTCAAGTCATTAATTCAAGACTTCATTCTCACTATCATGTAAGAAATTGAATGATGTATACCCATCCTCACATAATTTCTTACCTTAGATAGTGTCCAACATATGGAATACGAGCTTTTGAATTCATCAGTTAACCAGGATCATATATTCCACTTCCCCCAAGATGACTGTACTAATATAACTTTAGGGTCAATTAAATGTGGTTCTCATTTTACGTTGTATATTATGTGTCCTTCTTGGCCAATACTCACTTTTATGAGGGTGGGGTGCTTTTTACTATCCATGCTGGCATGTGTAGACATCCATAAAAATGTTAGATAAGTCACAAATTTAACTAAGTAATGTTGTTATCATTGACATACTTTATTATTAATCACAATTTTAAAAAAAATGATTTTGTCTATACTTTATGAAATTAAATCTTTCTACAAGCCATGAACAACCTATTAGTGTAGAAGCCTAAAATTTATTCACCCATGGGGTGCGCTTGACTTGGGGAAGTAATTGGGTAATGAAAGGTATGCCCATAGAGGTGCCAATAATGAGTTATTGAACATGAGTGAATGATTTGGGATGCCTATAACACATAATGGGACCTGAGGCATGTGCCTCTTATAGACCTAATGAAAATAAATATAAATAAATTTTAATTTAATTTTTGAGTACTTGTTCTTTACATTATTTTAATAGTTCACTACGTCGACTAGAAACTTCTTCCTTTATCGTTTACTTAAATGTATTTTCTATTGAAGTTCAATCTTATTGAATTGTTTATGACAAAACGACTTATATAAAGTCTTTTTACAGAATGGAAAGAAGTTGGATGTATGAAACCGATCGGATCTCAAGCGATTTTCAAAACAATTTGGAGAGATTTATAGATTTTTCATTTCACAATGCTTCAGATAGTGGTCGCATACACTACCCATGTTCCAATTGTGTTGGTAGACCTTGGTTGAGCCGTGAAGAAGTCAGCTACTACATAACCAAATATGGTTTTCAAGCAAACTACTTTATTTGGTATCACAATGGGGAGAAAATGAAATCTCAAATTGGTGATGATCGAAATGAAAGGACTGGAATGGAGAATTTGTTAGATGATCAGTTTCTATTTATTCGTCATCATGAAAAAGAAAGGATTTCGACTCATGAAGACTTAGATATGAGGACAGATGGTGCATCTAGTGAAAAGGGTGATATTGATAGGGTGTAAAATTTGAATGATGCTGCCATGACTCCAGTATATTGACAATGTGATAAAATGAAAAAGCTGGAATTTTTAATCCGATTCTTTCATGGGAAAACTATGTATGGGATTTCTAATACATCAATCAATTACATTCTTACCCTCTTGAAGGATTTACTTCCAGATGATGCATATATTCCCTCAAACCACTATATGGCATGGAAGTTAGTTGAAGAACTTGGATTTTCAAGAAACAAAATTCATTATTGCCCGAAAGATTGCAGTTTATTCTGGGAGGAAACCGCTGAATGAAATGATTGTATAAAATGTGGCACATCCCGCTGGAAGTCAAAATCTGATGGAACACCATCCCGCATTCCACAGAAAGTAATGAGGCTCTTTCCATTGATCCCCAGACTCCAAAATCTTTTTATGTATGATAACATATCAATAAAAATGAGATGGAATGATACCGAGAGAAAGAACACTAATGATGAGTTGGTTCATCCTACAGATGGATTTGCATGGTAGAGATTTGATGCTCGACATCCTGATTTTGCATCTGACGTTCGTAATGTGAGTTTGGGTCTTTCATGCGATGGTTTTAATCCATTTGGGCAGATGCTTACTTCGCACAGCACATGGCCAGTTTTTATACACATTTATAATCTTCCCCCATGGTTGTGTATGAAAAAACCTTTCACTTTCATGAGTATACTCATATCTGGTTCTTTTGATCCCGGTATTGATATTGATGTATACATGCAACCTTTAATAAAATATTTGAAACTTATTTGGGATGTGGGTGTGCGCACATACGATGCATGTTCGAAAGACATATTTCAGATGCGTATTGCGTTTATGTGGAAGATCAATGATTTTATGGATTATGCAATGATGTCTGGATGGAGCACAAAGGGAAAACAGTCATGTCCAGTTTGTATGAAGAATACATGATCCAGAATACTGAAAAATCACTGTAGTTTCAGTTTTATGGGACATAGATGATTCTTTCCAAAGGATCATCCATATAGAATGAATCGTCAAAGATTTGATAATACCATAGAGACCGATGATCCACCTCAGCTTATGTCTGGAAGTGATGTGCTTAATGAATTGAAAGATTTCAGTTTTTCATTCGGGAAGGGTCAAATGAAATCTGGAAAGAGAATGAATGTTTCCACTGAAACCTGTTACAATTGGAGGAAGAGGAGTATCTTTTTTTATTTTCCTTATTGGTCAACCAATTTGTTACGTCATTTCTTAGATGTAATGCATATTGAAAAGAATATATGTGAAATGTTGCTTTCGGTTCTTCTAAATTTCAAGGTGAAGACAAAAGATGATTTACGATCTTGGCGTGACTTGGTGGATTGGGGCATCAGACCAGAATTTCATCCTGTGCATATCAGTGAAAATAAATGGAAACTTCCATGTGCTTCTTATGTGATGAAACCTATGGAAAAAAAATTTCTAGAAGTATTAGAGACTATTATAGTTCCTTATTTCTATTCCAGCAACATATCTAAATGGGTCAACATAAGAGAGTTGAAGCTAAAATCTTTAAAGACTCATGATTATCACGTTCTACTGCATGAGTTGCTTCCAATAGAAATCCGTCATCTTTTTTCCAATAATGTAAGGGTGAATGTTATTCGGTTGTTCCATTTGTTTAGAGATCTTTTTTCTAATAAGTTTTCCAAGTCTTTCTTGCAAAAAATGTTGACAGATTACCCATTAATTTCGTGTGAGTTGGAGAAAATATTTCCTCCATCATTTTTCACATGCATGTTGCATCTGACTGTCCATATTCTCACTGAAATACTTCTCAGAGGACCTGTTTCTTTTCATTGGATGTATCTAACTGAAATAAATATGTATACATTAAATTCTTATGTCCGAAATAGGAATCATCCCAAAGGTTCTATCATGAACGGTTACTTGGCTCAAGAATGTATGGATTTATGCTCAATGTATTTGTCTGATCTTACTACAAGAATGAACAGAACAATAAGAAATGAAGAAGAATAGTATGATCAAATTGAACCAATTTTTCCATCACTTCCTCAAACATAAGGAATTCCTGGATCATATACATTGAAGACATTAAGACATGAAGAGCGGGAGATGGCACATCACACAGTTTTGTTCAACTTTGATTTTTTCGATGACTATATCAGGTAAATAAATTGAATATATATATCTTACATATATATCTGTTAAACTATTCATATTTTTTATCTACAGGGAACATAAAACAATGATAAATAGAATGCATCGTTCTTTATCTTTGAGAAGGAGGGAGACTTTTCATAGCAAAGAGTTTTCTGCTTGGTTAAAATTGAAGGTAAAAATATTACTGTTTAAAATAATTATATCAATATTTAATTAAGTTTAATAGTCATTTATATTGTAGGTATTGAGTTTGTCTGTTGACTCTGTCTCTAATGAAATAAGAGCTTTGTCTTTTGGTCCTAATACTGTGGTTCATGACTGTAAATCAATTGTTATCAATGGGTACAAATTTATTGTCACTGAACGAGCAAAGAACATGAGAACACAACATGATGGTGTTATGGTTACTGCCACAACATATTTTTATGCCAGTGCATCAGATAGTAGACCGCTATTTGAAAATGTGGGTTATTATGGAGTCATTGAGAAAATAATAGCATTGGATTATTACTCTCATGGACGAGTCACAATGATGAAATGTCATTGGTTTGATTCGATGAAGAGACAGAGCACATTTATTTATGATTGTGGGTTTAGAGTAATTAATATGAATCGCACTCTTGCTACCGAAGAACCATATGTGTTGGCATCAATGTATAAACAAGTTTTTATGTCAAAGACCAACTTCAGCCTGAATTTGGTGTCATAGTTGAAGTAATTCCAAGACATATTTTTTATGATGGTGAAAATGTAATTGACACTTTCCCTAGTGCCATTAGAACCAATCCATTTATTTATTTTGATGACTCCAATAGCTCAATTGTTAGAGTTGATTGTGAACCTGAAGTTGTGGTTGAAAATATATAGAATCATTCATCCATGTTCTCAATTCTTTTGGTTTACCTCGAGTTGGGTTGTTAAGGTAGGTAATATTCAAATTTATTTAGTATTGACCACAAATATGTTTTATCTGACTTGACCGTTATGTGAATTTTCAATGTCTATTGGTTGCAGTTTTATTTGAATTGAATTTTCTAATTTGGAATTGAACTGTATTCAAACCTAGTCAAACAATATTTCTAACTTGGTGAACATTACAACTTGTATGATTTATTAAATCCATTCAATCTCTTCTAAAAAAATTGATAGATAAATTACCAATGAATCCCCTTATTCCCTCATATATTTAGTTTTTTGGGTTACACATTAGTTTCCTTTTTCTAATTAATTACATATTTGTTTTCAAAAGTAGGAAATGTATCCAATTGAAGAGAGACGAAGGAAAAAAATTATGGAGAATAATCGTCGAATGACGGAGATGGGCATTCCACCATTAGTGCCTATAGTGAGTACTTTATTTAAAATATATATATTTAAAGAATATATAATGTAATGTGATTAATTTTTTTGTAAACATATTTGTAGGATCCACCTATAAGTCAACAGTTATTCGACGAGGAGCCTAGTATTGGTCTTAGTACTCAGGCTGGTGGTACGAGGAGGGTTCGTACCAGAGGTGGACGAGCAGCTTCACGTACCCGACTAGACCCTTCCCCTCCCACTAACATGTCATCGTTCCCACATTCTGATCCTAGTGTGTCGTTAAGGACACAAGGGATATTTAGGCCTCTCATGTTTTTGCCACCTTTTGCATCTTCTGGACCATCTTTTTCATATCCCATGATGATTCCCACTCCCCAGTCAGAATCCGGTCATACAGCTATCCCATCTTCTTTTCCTTCTACTTCTGTCTCTCCGAGATTATATATTCCATCTTCTTCGACTCCTATTCCACCATAGGGTGTTCCATCAGTTTCTTTGGATCCAGCGGCGCTCAGCGATCAGACTGGCGTAGGTATATTTATAGAACCCTAACAAATTTTTCTTGTTATATTTATTTTCATTATAACATGTTTTGATAAAATATTTGTTTTTATTTCATGATAGATACATCTACTGATAGGAGGCGGGGGCAGGGGCGTACACGCATGCGTGCGGTGTGGAACCACTACACACAGGTTGTGGTGGATTACAATGAATACAACTAAATGGTTGAGAAAACAGGGCAGCAATGTCAGAGTTTTTTGGCGATGCTTGCCAAATACTCTGACATCATTCCCGTAATCCCACTATCATGGAGACATTTTCCACATGAGGTCAAGGATAGAGCTTGTGCAAAGATATGGGTAAAAAAATCCATTGTATTTAATATCATGAATTATTTTTGTATTTATATGAATTAATATTTTGATGTCAGCTTCGATTTAATTTTACCGATGGTGAGGGTGCACGACTGGAACGTCTAAAGGAATTAGGGGAGCTTTGGAGAGCCTACAAGCATGATTTTTATATTGGCTGGCATGCTAGAGTTGGAACTGAGTTAGAAGTGGTACCAGTTGTGGATGATTTTCCTATAGAGTAGTATCGTCAGATGATTACTCATTGGACGACTACCCAATTTAAGTTATTAATTACATTTGAGGTATTTAAATAATAACTTTCATGTTTTTCATTAATAATATCTTTTTCATTATCGAATTTTATTTAGGAATCATCTGGAAAATATAAAAAAACATTGATGCAAAAAAATACCTCCACACACTGGGACGTACTACGATGCCAGATCATGATAGGAAGTAGGTATGACAATTGTTTATAAGTTTTCTTTACGACTTACACTTTATTTTGTTTCCTCAATTATTTAATCATTTGCTAAATTTTTCATATAACTTTAGTTTTCAATGTCATTGTAGAGTAAAATACAGAATATTGAAGTACGTGTGCCTCGAGCAAAACTGTTTTGCTCGAGTAGACAGAAAAAGGATGGAAGTGTCGTCAACGAAGCAACTAAACAGCAGATTGTAAGTTTTAATCTGTTGATTTTATTTTTTTAATATATATTTTGTAACTTAATGATATATTTATATTTTTAATAGGCTACTTTAGAGGCCCTCGATTCCCAAGAACCAGACAATTTTGGGCCAACTGATCACTTACATCAGGTGTTGGGAGAGGAGCATCCTGGCAGAGTATGCTGACGACCTAGGATAGCCCCGACGAGGTATTGGCCCTCCTCAGGTATGATTTTTAGTGCCACCGAGCTATATAAAGTTAGGACACAGGCAGAACAGGCTGACAAAAGGGCCACAGAGACGGCAGAACAGTCTGCTATGGCAAACAATGCATTTATGAACTTTATTGAAGTTCTACATCCAACACTTCCACCATAGGCCAGCCCAGATTTTGATGAATATATGTCGTTGATACATTCTATATATGTTGAAACAGGTGTCAGTTCTAGTGGTGTTCAAAAAGATTTCCATCCTGATGATGATGGTGGTGAGGAGTCTGATGCGGAAGAGGAGGGAGAGGAGGAGGGCGAGGCGGATGGCGAGGGTGAGGAGGAGGGCGAGGAGGAGGGCATTGAGGAGGGCGAGGATGAGGATGAGGGTGATGATGATGGTGATGGTTATGTGGGACAAGTTGATCCATTACATTTTTTACTAATATTACTGAGATTTTATGTTTAATCTATTCTAGTTGTTGGTTTTATCTAGACCCGTAGTATAGTATTGGAGTTGAGTTATTTTTATATATTGTCTGTTTTCATGGATGTTGATATCTTTTAGTGGTTTTGGTGTATCTTGAGCATGTTTATAGAGTTTTGTGTGTTTGGGAACTCCCTGGACAGCCCTCCTCCTTCCTAGACCCTAGACAACTCCCCACCATCCTCCTTGGATCCCGGACAGCCCCCTGGACAGCCCCCCCACCCTCCTCCCTGGACCCCGGACAGCCCCCCGGACAGCCCCCCCCCCACCCTCCTCCCTGGACCTCCAGACATCCCCCCCACCCTCCTCCTTGATTTCACATGCCTTTTTTTATTTCTCTGATCATGCAATGTTATTTAGGATTATTCCATTTTTGTATGTCTTGAATTGTATGAATGTCTTGGTAAGCTTATTAGCTCAGTCCCATCAAATGCATGTGATGATATGATTTAATTTGAATACAAAGCCTTGTTGTACATTCTCTATATTATGTGAATTATTCCTTGTTTGATTTGGTTTAATTGTCAATTGTTAGGATAAGACATGGGTTACATGTTAAGGACTCATGGATGGACTCGTCATGCTCAGGGAATTTAGACTTGAAATTCCAGGATGTATGCTTTGGTTTCTAGGTGAGGTCTACCAGGATTGTGTTGATACTTTAATAAAATGATCCATGGGTCATTTATGATGTGTACAAGTCAACCCCATCTAAATCCGAGGTGCGGTGTGGCCGGTAGCACTCTAACTGTGTCTCTTTTGTTTAAAATGGATGGGATTTTAAGTGAAAAGAACAACTGACATACGAAAAACCAAACAAACGCATTCAGATTCTATTGATACTTTATCAAAACAATCCATGGGTCATATTTGAGGTGTATGAGTCAACCCCGGCTCAATCCGAGTCGCGGTGTGATCGGGATCACTCTAAGTGTCTCTCTTATGTTTAAAATGGACAACATTTTAAGTACATACGGAAAACCGATCAAACGGATTCTAATTGTGTTGATACTTTAGAAAAACAATCCATGGGTCATATATGATGTGTACGAGTAAACCATTCCTCAATCCGAGTCCTGGTGTGGCTACCACCACTCAAAATGTCTCTCTTTTGTTTCAAAAGGACATCATTTTAAGTGAAAACGACAACTGACATACGGAAAACTGACCAAACGCATTCAGATTCCGTTTAAACTTTAGGAAAATGATCCATGGGACATTTGTGACATGTACGAGTCAACCCCGCATCAATATGAGGCATGGTGTGTCCGGTACCACCCTAACTGTGTCTCTTTTGTTTAAAATGGATGGGATTTTAAGTGAAAAGAACAATTGACATACGTAAAACTAACCAAACGCATTCATAATGTGTTGATGCTCTTGGAAAACGATCCATGGGTCATATGTGACATGTACGAGTCAACCTCACCTCAATATGAGGCCCGGTGTGGCTGGAACCACTCAAGGTGTTTCTCTTTTGTTTCAAAAGGACATCATTTTAAGTGAAAACAAAAACTGACATACAGAAAACCGGCCAAACACAATTTGATTCCTTTTAAACTTTAATAAAATTATCCATGGATCATATGTGATGTGTAAGAGTCAATCCCACCTAAATCTGAGGCACGATGTGGCCGGTAGCACCCTAACTGTGTCTATTTTGTTTAAAATGGACGAGATTTTAAGTGAAAAGAACAATTGACATACGGAAAACTGACCAAATGCATTCATAATGTGTTAATAATTTAGTAAAACAATCCATGGGTTATATATGATGTGTATGAGTCAACTTCGCCTCAATCCGAGGTCCAGTGTGGCCGGCACCACTCAAAGTGTTTCTCTTTTGTTTCAAAAGGACATCATTTTAAGTGAAAACAACAACTGACATAAGTAAAACCAACCAAACGCATTCGTATTATATTGAAACTTTAGTAAAACGATCCATGGGACATTTTTTATGTGTAAAAGTCAACCCCTCATCAATCTGAGGCACGGTGTGGCCAGTAGCACCCTAACTGTGTCTCTTTTGTTTAAAATGGATGGGATTTTAAGTCAAAAGAACAACTGACATACGTAAAACCGACCAAACGCATTCAGAATGTGTTCATGATTTATAAAAAAGATCCATGAGTCATATATAATGTTTAAAAGTAAACCCCACCTCAACCTGAGGCACGGTGTGGCCAGTATCACCCTAACTGTGTCTCTTTTGTTTAAAATGGATGGGATTTTAAGTGAAAAGAACAACTAACATATGGAAAACCAACCAAATGGATTTGTAAAGTGTTGATGATCTAGAAAAAAGATCCATGGGTCATATGTGATCTGTAATAGTAAACCTCGCCTCAATCCGAGACCTGGTGTGGCCAGCACCACTCAAAGTGTCTCTCTTTTGTTTCAAATGGACATCATTTTCAGTGAAAACAACAACTGACATACGGAAAACCGACCAAACACATTAATATTCTATTTAAACTTTATTAAAATGATCCATGGGACATTTTTTATGTGTAAAAGTCAACCCCACATCAATCTGAGGCACGGTGTGGCTGGTAGCACCCTAACTGTGTCTCTTTTGTTTAAAATGGATGAGATTTTAAGTAAAAATAACAACTGACATACGTAAAACTGACCAAACGCATTAGGAATGTGTTTATTCTTTAGTAAAACAATCCATGGGTCATATTTAACGTGTACGATTCAACCTCGCCTCAATACGAGGCCCGGTGTGGCCGGCACCACTCAAAGTGTCTCTCTTTTGTTTCAAAAGAACATCATTTTAAGTGAAAACAACAACTGACATATGGAAAACCAACCAAAAACATTCATATTCTGTTGAAACTTTAGGAAAACAATCCATGGGAAATTTTTGATGTTTAAAAGTCAACTCTGCATCAATCCAAGTCATGGTGTGGTCGGTAGCAGCCTAATTTTGTCTCTTTTGTTTAAAATGGATGGGATTTTAAGTAAAAAGAACAACTGACATACGTAAAACCAACCAAAAGCATTTATAATGTGTTTATGATTTAGAAAAATGTTCCATGGGTTATATGTGATGTGTACGAGTCAACCCCTCCTCAATATGAGGCACAGTGTGGCCGGTAGCACCCTAAATGTGTCGCTTTTGTTTAAAATGGATGGGATTTGAAGTGAAAAGAACAACTGACATGCAGAAAACTAATCAAATGCATTCGGAATGTGTTGATGCTCTAGTAAAATTATCCATGTGTCATATGTGACAAGTATGAGTCAACCCCGCCTCAATCTGAGGCCCAGTGTGGCCGTCACCACTCAAAGTTTCTCTCTTTTGTTTCAAAAGGACATCATTTTAAGTGAAAACAACAACTGACATACGGAAAACCGACCAAACACATTCATATTCTGTTGAAACTTTAGGAAAATAATCCATTGAAAATTTTTTACGTGTAAAAGTCAACCCCACATCAATATGAGGCATGGTGTGGCCGGTAAAACCCTAAATGTGTCTCTTTTTTTTAAAATGGACGAGATTTTAAGTAAAAAGAACAACTGACATACAGAAAACCAACCAAACACATTATGAATGTGTTTATGCTTTAGTAAAATGATCCATGGGTAATATGTGACATTTATGAGTCAAATCCACCTCAATAAAAGGCATGGTGTGGCCGGAACCAATCAAAGCGTCTCTCTTTTGTTTCAAAAGGACATCATTTTAAGTGAAAACAACAACTAACATACGGAAAACTGACCAAACGCATTAATATTCTTTTGAAACTTTATGAAAACTATACATGGGACATTTTTGACATTTAAAAGTAAACCTCACATCAATCTAAGGCATGGTGTGGATGGTAGCACCCTAATTGTGTCTCTTTTGTTTAAAATGGACGGGATTTTAAGTAAAAAGAATAACTAACATACGGAAAACTGACCAAACGCATTCAAAATGTGTTGATGATTTAGGAAAACGATCCATGGGTCATATGTGATGTGTAAGAGTCAACTATGTCTCAATATGAGGCCTGATGTGGCTGACACCACTCAAAGTGTCTCTCTTTTGTTTCCAAGGGACATCATTTTAAGCGAAAACAACAACTGACATACGGAAAACCAAACAAACGCATTCGGATTATATTTAAACTTTATTAAAACAATACATGGGACATTTTTTACATGTAAAAGTCAACCCAGAATCAATCTGAGGCATAGTGTGTCTGGTAGCACCCTAACTGTGTCTCTTTTGTTTAAAATGGATGAGATTTTAAGTGAAAAGAACAACTGACATACGGAAAACTGACCAAATGCATTCAGAATGTGTTTATGCTCTATTAAAACGATACATGGGTCATATTTGATGTGTAAAAGTCAAACCCGCCTCAATACCATGCCCGGTGTGGCCGGCACCACTCAAAGTGTCTCTCTTTTGTTTAAAAAGGACATCATTTTAAGTGAAAACAACAACTAACATATGGAAAACTGACCAAACGCATTCGAATTCCGTTTAAACTTTAGTAAAATGATACATGGGACATTTTTGACATTTACAAGTCAACCCCTCATCAATACGAGGAACTATGTGGCTGGTAGAACCCTAACTGTGTCTCTTTTGTTTAAAATGGACGGGATTTTAAGTGAAAAGAACAACTAACATACGGAAAACCGACCAAACGCTTTTGGAATGTTTTGATGCTGTAGGAAAACGATCCATGGGTCATATATGATATGTACGAGTCAACCCCGCCTCAATACAAGGCCTTATGTGGCTGGAACCACTCAAAGTGTCTCTCTTTTGTTTCAAAAGGACATTAGTTTAAGTGAAAACAACAACTGACATACGGAAAACTGACCAAACACATTAGGATTCTGTTGATAATTTATTACAATAATACATGGGACATTTTTTACATGTACGAGTCAACCTCGCATCAATATGAGGCACGGTGTGGCCGGTATCACCGTGTCTCTTCTGTTTAAAATGGACGGGATTTTAAGTGAAAAGAACAACTGACATACGGAAAACTAACCAAACGCATTCGGAATGCATTTATGATCTATGAAAACGATACATGGATCATATTTGACATGTAAGATTCAACCCCACATCAATCTGAGGCCCGGTGTGGCTGGCACCACTCAAAGTGTCTCTCTTTTGTTTCAAAAAGACATCATTTTAAGTGAAAACAACAGCTGACATACAGAAAACCAACCAAACACATTCGGATTCCGTTTAAACTTTAGGAAAATGATACATGGGTCATATGTGACATGTATGAGTCAAACCCGCCTCAATATGAGGCACGGTGTGTCTGGTAGCACCCTAACTATGTCTCTTTTGTTTAAAATGGACGGGATTTTAAGTGAAAAGAACAACTGACATATGGAAAACTGACCAAACGCATTAGGAATGTGTTGATACTCTATTAAAACGATCCATGTGTAATATGTGATGTGTAAGAGTCAACCTCGCCTCAATCTGAGGCCCGGTCTGGCCGGCACCACTCAAAGTGTCTCTCTTTTGTTTCAAAAGGACTTCATTTTAAGTGAAAACAACAACTGACATACGGAAAACCAACCAAACACATTCAGATTCCATTGAAACTTTAGTAAAATGATCCATGGGTCATATGTGATGTGTAAGAGTCAAACCTGGCTCAATCTGAGGATCGGTGTGGCCAACACCACTCAAAGTGTCTCTATTTTGTTTAAAATGGAAATCATTTTAAGTGAAAACAACAACTGACATACAGAAAACTGACCAAAAACATTCGGATTCTGTTGAAAATTTAGGAAAACGATCCATGGCTCATTTGTGACGCGTCTGATTCAACCTTGCCTCAATTCGAGGGATGGTGTTGCCGTCACCACTCAAAGTGTCTCTATTTTTTTTAAAATGGACATCATATTAAGTGAAACCAACAACTGACATACGGAAAACTGACCAAACACATTCGAATTCCGTTGAAACTTTAGTAAAACGATCCACGAGTCATATTTGACGTGTACGTGTAAACCCCGACTACATATGAGGCATGGTGTGGTTGGAACAACTCGATGTGTCTCAGTTTTATTTGAAATGTACAACATTTTAAGTGAAAAGTACAGCTGGCATACAGAAAACTGACCAAACGCATTCAGATTCTGTTGAAACTTTAGGAAAATGATCCATGGGTCATGTGCGACATGTACGAGTCAACCATGACTCAATCCAAGGTGTGGTTTGGCCAGCACCACTCAAAGTGTCTCTCTTATGTGACTGGCCAAACGCTTTTGAAATATGTTGATACTTTAGGACAACGATACATGGGTCATATGTGATGTGTACGAGTTAACCCCACCTCAATCCAAGACACATTGTGGCCAGTATCACTCCAAGTGTATGTATAATGTTTAAAATGGACATCATTTTTAGTAAAACCCACTTGTATGTATTCTTATTTGTGTATAACACATATAATTACTTATTCAGTTTTTTATGTATTTTATTGATAATTGATAATTAAATTATGTATGTATTCAATTATGAATTGAATTCTGGATTCAAAATATAATTTTCATCTATGTTTTAAATTGAATTCTAAATCAATTATGTATGTTTATAATTACATTATGAATTATGATTTAATTCTGGATGTGTATAGTTCCAGGGTGCAATGTTAAATGTGTATGCATTATATGTTAAATAATTGGAAATGAGAGATAATGGATAATTACATCACAATGGACAGAATTATAGCATGCAGGAATGGGATTGCAGACCCTGCTGTGCAAATTACAGGCTGCTGTGCAATTTGCACAGCATAGCCTATGCGAACGGTTTCAAACCGTTGGCATAAATTTTGTAGGATGTTTTTACCAATGGTTCTGTGAGAAACATTGGTAAAAACCCTTTCCCAATGGTTTACAAACCACTGGAAAAGGTTCCTAGAAGAGGTTTTACCAATAGTTTGGTTGAACCGTTGGAAAAACTTATACCAACGGTTCAACCAAACAGTTGGTATAGGTTAATGTAACTAACCTATCCCAACGGTTCTACATAAACCATTGGGAAAACTTTTTCCCAATGCCTTACTTCCCTACGGTTGGAAGAACCGTTGGTATAAGATATACCAACGGTTCTGCATCCTATCCCAACGGTTCTGAACCGTTGGGAAATATATTATTTCTAGTAGTGCAAGTCTGTTTGTTTCATGATCGGTATACTTATATACATTAACAGAGAATCATGTAAAATGGGGATGGTTGTCCAAAATTGAAGTTATATGTTATTATTGAACATACATAATTTTACATGGTTGTAAATCTCATTTGGTTACTTGGAGTGAATATTAATCATTATATAAATTATTTAATGATAACTGTTTGGGTCAATTAGCGGTTTTTGAACACACAAAAACTCATTTTTCTTTATAAAGCAGAACCATGTGTACAAAAATATTCCAGAAACATAGATGAGACATAATAAATATATTATAGTATAGTTCAACCATAATAAAGGTTTCATTATAAGAATTGAATATGGTAATATAAATTGAAAACTCGTCGTCCTTGAATGTGGTAAATTAGCACATCTCAGATGGTGTTTTTTTACTACTAGCATAAAAGAAGGGTAAAGGAGAGATGATAATAACTTATTCCATCATCATAAAAAAATTACAATACATGTAAGTTAATGGAGTTTTCATAACATTTGGATTAGGGGAGGTGAGGATAGAAAATAAAACAAAGGAACTTGAAAATAAAGTAAAATAATTGAAAAGAGGAATTTACCTCTTGAATTAATCTTCCTTGAAAGCCTCTTTAGGGGAGAGGATTTGGTCTTTTTATGATACCAAGGTCTGATGGAAGTGGGTGAGAATATTGGGAGGAGATTTGGGTAGAATTTATATAAGGCACAAGTCTTGATAAGAGTGAAGAGAAGAGGGAGTGAGGGGGGTTTATAGTGGAGGAGAGGAGTAATTTTTGAATATCTTAATCATTATTTTATTATTTTGCTCAATGTCGGTAATAGTATTGATTCTTGTGACCAAGAATAGTAATATGTGCATGTGATTTCAAACCAAGTGGTCTTACATTAGCCTTACATCATCTATGACTCAATAATTCATATATTTAGTATTTATCGTAAATTATAGTATTTTACTATTCACCTAAAAGTGAAGTATTTTAGAAAAATCCCAAAAATTCACCATAACCATTTTTCAACCTGTAGAATCAAAAAATTGACTCCATTTTATCAAAATAATTGTCTAAATATGTGAAATTTAATTTTTAAATAAAATCATTATTTACTTGAAAAATACGGATTTTATAATTAAAATTACTTTTATAATACTTTCAAATATAAACTATGGTCTCGTAAAATTATCCTAAAATAATAATACAAAAAAATATTTATTTAGGAACCCATTTTAGTAATTAATTTATTAATTTAAAATTTTAATTAAATATTTATCACTCACAAAAATATGAATACTTAATTAATAATTTATTAAATATTCTACTTCATTTATAAGGTGCCTAAATTTTATTTATACTTTCACAGGTGAGGTTACTATTCATAATGGTCATATTACTATTCATAAGGGTATATTATTATTCATAAGTGTTGGTTACTATTCCCAAAAAATTAAGTTTGTTCTATCAGACTCCAAAAATCACCCTGAATGCAACCGTGTATATCAGATTTTCAAAATTCAAATCACAGAAATGGAAAAATTATGTTTATTGGCTTGGCTATAACAAAGTATTGTTTTGTAGAGACTTAGTGTTTCATGCATTCAATATTAATTTTATTTGTAAATCCTTGGGGTGTTACATTCTCCCCTCCTTATAAAAATTTTATCCTCGAAAATTTGAAATTGAATTTCAAAAGTTAATGGTTGATAATTGAAAATTCCCTTATGGGAAACCCACATCAGAAATATGGTTAAAATATAATCTTAATAAGAGGGAAAGGGAAATGCATTCGTTACTAAAAAACTATGCATTATAATTGGATAACTTGGTCATGGAAGAATAATAAAACCATCAAGTTCTGATGGAAAGTGGTAGAGAACATTCTTAGATGAAATATCATTACCAAAAAAAACATAAACTACAGTTATGAAAAAAAAATGATAATAGGACAACATTTTTGTTTAATAATCTTTACCTAGAGTTGAGGAATTATTCAACTCTATAAGAGTATAAATATAGGTTTGTATTTCATAAACACAATCTTATCCTTTGTTTGTTCCTTGAACTATCTATACTTCATCTCTTGGCACATGTTACATCATGTGGTGACATTAAACTCTAAATCCTCATAAAATGATCAACTTAAACCATTTCATAAATATTTTAACCATCCAAAATATCATGATCCAACACTTTAGAATCATTCCCGTATCTATCCTTACAATATATATGTAAACCGGGTCCTTGGAAATCCTCATTTTGTTTAGAACTCCATGATCCATCCTGCTCAATGCATCTGTTATTTGCCTTTAATCAATATAAATAAATCCTAAATTTTCACATTCCAAACATGTGAATATCTTCATCATGTATCCTCTTAAAATATGGTAATAACTAAAATTACCAAAAAAACCTTATTGGAAACATTCACTCATCCTTACACATGCTATTGGATATATTCCTTATATCCATAAATGTTGTAAAATCGATTAATGATAGCAAAGACCACTTGTAGACAAGTCAATAATCAGTTTTGAGGTAGTGAGTACTTATCCAAATCAATCATTTCTTCATCATTATATTAATCACCGTGAATATATTTAGGGTTGTATTTCTCTCATCCATATACTTTCCAAATATATTAACTTTCAACTGAGTCACTTATCCTTGGTACAATTCATCATACGACCACAAATTCTTAATGAAATAGTATTGTAGTACAATCATCATATATTTAATAATTCTTATAACCAGAACGTTGATGATAAAATATTCAAATTAAATGATTATTGATGAGGCATATTAATCATTCTACTTTATATAAGGCAGTATCATGACTTGATCATTATCCAGTAACATCATTTGGGGCATATTCCTTTGATGCTTGGGGCATTGATTCGCATAGTGTCCCATTACCTTGTAGTTAAATCACTGTACATTGAATACCATTTTATTACCCTTGAAATCATGAACTTCGTGGGCCTTTTCTCCACACTTGTAATAGACTCATTTTCATTTTAAGTAGGCTCTGGGGTGTTTCCTTCCACAAGTACCAAGTGTTGGAAAACTACCTTTTTTTCTTCCCTTTATCCATTATTTCCACTAACACCCTATTCTTCTCTTATTTCCCTTCAAAGCCATAGGAATAAAATAATTATTTATATACCTTGTTAACACATGATATTATCTCCCCATATGGTGAAGATACTTTGAAGACTATCTTCATTCGAAATGATAACTTCAGAACATAAGAGATATGATCCTTCTTACTCTTTGCATCAAGTGAATTGATGAAGTTCTCATTCCTTCTACTGGGCGTCATTTCTAATCAATTCCATATACTAAATTAGATCATAAAATTATTAACTCTATATAACCCTAAACATGGTACAGTACATAACATAAATTTATGCATCACAAATCCTATAACCATATACTTTGGATACTTTAGGGGTATAAATCATTCCTAATGGCTTGTAACGAAAATGTGAATTATCTTAAGCATATACATAGGGAGTGTCAAATGAGGTGCACAGTAAGGCCCATTATCATGTATCAGGTTACCCTGTATCAAGCCTTCACCTTGTCAGATTTGTTACTCCTAGGTATATCTATGCCAGAACCACATCCACCACATCCACTTGTAGTATCCAGATAGAGATTTATTTTCTAGGAAGATCCAAATAATCTATTCCTTACCAAAATTCTTTGATGTTCTTATATGTGTAACATCAAGTCTATCTTAGGGGTTTTTTCCCTAATCTATATTTTCTAAATCTAGTTTCAAAGTTTTGTACTAAACTTCCTCTAATACCAATTGTAACGCCCCGGCCCTAGAAGCCCAGAGTCCATGCATTATTTAATTACATTATAATAATTATAAGGAATTAATATCCTAAAGGACTAAATTTTTTAGTAGTTTTGGAAAACCATATACATACATAGGTTCAACATTACAACTTGAAATGAAAAACAACATATAAGTTTTATTGGGAACATCCATAACTCTAAGTTTATCCCTACAATTCATTCATAATATACCTCTTCGCATCCTGGGGAAAAATAAAACATAAGAAAATGGGTGAGCTCATATTCTCAGTAAGGGTAAACAATAAAGTGGAATATATCATAAACATAAACATTAGGCATGGTAAATAACTAAAAACACATGCCATTAAAAATAAACTTGTACATATTATGGCAGGAATAAGAGATGAATAAATAATTCCCTAATAAAACATAATCATGGGTATTCTACTAATCAAATAACCACATGAACTTTAAATTACTAGCTTCATAATTAGGGAATACATAATGTGAGACATGATAAACATACCTTCAAGGCCTTGTTCCAAGACCATAAATAATCATACTATCAAGGCCTCGTTCCAAGACCATAGTTTGTCTCATGAGACCAAATGATGCACTGAGGGGCTATATCAGGCCTCACCTAACACTTAATGAGTTTAATTTATTCCTCATATGAATGGGGATCAATATAAACAACATACAAATTCATATTGAAACTAACATATGAAATGTAAATAACTTTCCATGGTCATTAAACATAAACACTAACCATTTGAATTAATATGATGAATGGTTTCAAGATATCACATCCACAGTCAAAATAATCATAAACCATTCAATAAAACATGGTGGATGATATCATAATAGAAAATCTGAAATGAAGTAAAGGATTTAACAAAGTATGTTGACATAGATGAATATACTTTTAAATTAGACCATTGAAAAATCTTTGAGGAAATAATCCTTAAACATTCCAAAGTGTCTCATATGACCTTGAAACATTCAAATCATGATCCCATAGAGTATCATGAGAATAATTAGACACTTTATATGATATACCAAATGAAATTAAATACACCACTATCAAGGAATAAGTGGTTAACAAGGCATATATCACATAAAAGTTAAAGTGAGATGAGAAAATCCTTTTTTACTTTGGAAAGAAGAGTTCTTTTGGAAAATCATTTGTATTTGTCATGAAATCATATTAAAAACATGTATATACCAAAAAATAAAATGGAAGGTCATTTAAATTATATTTTAGGCTTAAATAAAGTCTTATTGAGGAGAAATAATTCAAAAATAGTTTTTAAATAAGCTTTAGAAATTAAACAATTTAATGCGGTTTAAGGAAAATATTAAAGGATTTTAAAGTGAAAAAGCATGTTTGATTTTATAAAACCAAAATAGATTTTTCATGTTAAAATTTTTGATTTTATAAAGATAAATATGGCTAAAAACATTTTATATATTGAACTTCAAAATAGTTGAGAATTCAAGAAGTTCCTTGAATTTGACTTGCATTTCGGAACAATTTTTTGAAAGATTATTTTAAAACCTATAAATCCCCATAAGATAAAGAAAAATTATGATTGGTACACATATATAGAACATTCACACATAATTTATAGAAATAAATAATAATTTCATTGAGGTGAGTAGAGAATAAGAGAAACCTGAATGAAATTGGAGGTTCGGGTAGAAAATACTTAAAACCTTATAATCAATTGAATCGTATGCCCCAAAATTAATAATAATAAAATGATATATTGAATATAATGAAAATAAAGAGATTCATGATATGAAACATTAATGGGTAGTATACATACACCATACACAAGTATTATTAGTGAATACGTAATATCTCACAAAAATGGAAGTGAGATGAAGAAACTCTTACCTTAAGTCCGAAGGTGTTCTCCACTTGATCTTAATGACCTGAATAATCAAATTGAGGTTCATTAATTAAGAGGGTCAAATTCATTGTTCGAGTCTGTTTGTTTCATGATTTGTATACTTATATACATGAATAGATAATCATGTAAAATGAGTATGGTTGTATAGAATTAGAGTTATATGTTATTAGTGAACATAAATAAGGTTAAATGGTTGTAAATTTCATTTGGTTACTTAGAGTGAATATGGATAATTATATAAATTATTTAATGATAATTGTTTAGGTTAATTAGCGGTTTTTGAACACAACGAACTCATTTCTATTTATAAATCAAAATGATGTGTAAAAAAATATTCCAGAACCATAGATGATACATAATACATATATTATAGTCTATTTCAACCATAATAATTGTTTCGTGGCCATAATTGAAGATGGTAATAGAAATTAAAAACTCATCGTCCATGAATGTGGTAAATTAGCACATCTCGGATGGTGTTTTTCTACTACAAGCATAAAAGTTGGGTAAATGAGAGATGATAATAACTTATTCCATAATCATAACAACATTACAGTACATGTAAGGTACTAGAATTTTCATAACATTTGTATGAGGAGAGTTGAGTATAGAAAAGAAAATTAAGGAACTTGAAAATAAAGTAGAAGAATTGAAAAGAGGAATTTACCTCTTGAATTAATCTTCCTTGCGAGCCTCTTTATGGGGGAGGATTTGGTATTTTTATGAGACTAAGTAATGCTATATGTGGGGGAGGATGTTTTGAGGAGATTTGGGTAGAATTTATACAAGTCACAAGGATTTAGAGGAGTGAAGAGAAGATGGAGTGGGGGTTATAGTGGAGGAGAGGAGTAATTTTTGAATATCTTAATCATTATTTTATTATTTTTCTCTAGAACAGCAATAGTATTGATTCTTATGACTGATTATAGTAATATGTTCATGTGAGTTAGAAACAAGTGGTCCTAAATCATCCTTAAATCACCTATGACTCAATAAATCATGTATTTAGTATTTATCATAAATTATCATATTTTACTATTCACATAAAAGTGAAGTATTTTAGAAAAATCCCAAAAAGTCACAATAAAATTTTTTTGGCATGTAGAATCTAAAAATGGGCTCCATTTTATCAAAATAATTTTCTAAATATGTAAAATTTAATTTTTAAATAAAATCATTATTTACATGAAAAATACAAATTTTACATTTAAAAATGCTTTTATAATACTTTCAAAAAATAACTATGGTCTCATTAAATTATCCTAAAATCATAGGAAAATAATATATTTATTTAGGAACCCATGTTTTGAATTAATTTATTAATTTAAAATTGTAATTAAATGTTTATCACTCACAAAAATATGAATACTTAATTAATAATTTATAAAATATTCTATTTCATTTATAAGGTGTCTAAATTTTATTTATGCTTTCATGGGTGAGGATTCTATTCATAAGGGTATATTACTATTCGTAAGGGTGGGTTACTATTCACCAAAAATTAAGTTTGTTCTATCGAACTCCAAAAATCACCATGAATGCAACCATGTATGTCATATTTTTTAAATTCAAATCACAGATGTGGAAAAATTATGTTTATTGGATAGGTTATAATAAAGTGTTGGTTTGTAAAGACTTAGTATTTCATGCATTCAATATTAAATTTATTTGTAAATCATTTTGTTGTTACATTATTAAAGTATTTATATCAACATCATTTTTTGAATCCTATGATTTATTGAGGTTGATATCCTATGATACCATTTACCATATTTTACTGAATAGTTTGTGATCATTTTGACTCGAGATATACTATTTTGATATCATTCACCATATTTATCTAGATGGTTTACGATTATGTTTATTAGATGATAAAATTATTTACATTTCATATTCTAGTTAAATATAAATGTTTATATTGATTATGTTTCACCCCTTTCAGATGAGGAATGCATTGAACTTAGTAAGTGATGGGTGGGGCCCATTGTAGCCCCTCAATGCATTGGTTGGTCTCATGAGACAAACTGAACCAAGTTTTGGGAAAGTATTTACCCATTTATGTATAATTATTGGCTGAGATATTTATGGTATGTTTTGGAGATCCCAAATTATGCATTCCCTCATTATGAGATTAGTTATTGATAATTCATGTGATTATTTGACTAGTAGAATATCCATGATTAAGTTTCATTCTCATATGATTATTTATATGGAATTATTTGATCAGATTTTATTACTACCATATTATGCTCAAGATTATGTTTTAATGGAATGTGTTTTTATTTATTCACATTTCTTTATTGTTTATGTTTATTTATGATATATTCCATTGTATGCTTACCCTTACTGACAATCTGAGCTCACCCCTTTCTTATGTTCAATTTTTTTCTAGGATGTTAATATGTATATTATGTTTGATGTGTAGGGACAATCTAGGATAATACAGGTTCTTCTAATGGAGTTACTATAATGTATTTCATTTCAAGTTATAATGTAATACTTATGTTTGTATCTAGTTTTAAAAAGTTACTCAACTATTCAGTCCTTTGGGATGTGATCGCTTGTACTTAGTACCAATGTAATAAAGTAAGGCATTGATTCCAGGCTACTGGGGTCAGGGTATTTGTATAATATCTTCTCAATGGATTTAGTCTATTATTATATGATGAGGGGGTCAAGATATCCACTAAAGATATGAGGCCTTTTTCATATAAAGAATCCAGCCACAACTTGCTCTTTCTTAGGAGGAAGGCATTACACACGATTCAAGTTCTTATTTATAACTTAATCCAGTTGATTTGGCATTGTCATGAAGTTCTAGGATCCTGTTCCCATCAATTTTGGCATCTCATTAGGGAAATCATCACATTTCCTATCACATTGATTGTTGGAATGAGTTCTTCTATTTCTCTCCATTAACTAAGAAAAAAAATAACTAGAGGCTTTAATACTTAACTAATGAGCATATAAAAAGGCAACTATGAACATAAAAGTAAAAACATATAAATGAAAATTATATCATAACTTATCATTCCCTAAGTTTTAATATAGGTTATCCATGGTGATAGAATTATCCCTAGGGTTCTTACTAATGTTTTCTATTCTTAATCCCCAAAAATAACTAAATCGTGCTCTGATACCAACTATAGTGACCCTTTCCTTTTACACATATTATTACATGATTTTTAAGCATACTTATCCATTAAATTCAAACCAAGGATTGAAAAGTCTAGCGTCTTTGGAAGACTAGGTACATAATTAGAAAACATAAAACTAGAATAAAACATCTTTATTTTAATCTTCCATAAAGAGCTCATAACTTCCTTTGATCTCCTACATATTCATAGGATAGATTGGGGAATATATAGTCAAAGGGGGTGGCCTAAAAATCTCAGTAAGGGAATTAACATGGAAAAAAATCAGAACACACGAGTCAAAGGCATAACATGATAACATAATAAGCATGGAACATGAATAAACATGTATAGGCATATCATACAAAACATGGAATCATATGATCATGGAAATATAGGAATATGGTAGTTACACAAAACATGACATAAACATGAGTCAAGGATAACTAACAATATGGTATCACATGGTGGACAAAGTCCCATAATGGATTAAGTTTACTCCCTAATACCATACACAATGTCTCATGAGACTAAAAATTACCCAATGCATTGAAGAATTATCTGGGTGCACCCATCATAACATGTTCATGTATATTTTTTTCATATAAAGAATAAAACATAAGGAATAAATATAAGGGTTACTCATATAAATAAATGAGTTTCGTAATCATGTCATAAGGAAAAAACCAAAGGGTGTATCATAATGGAATCCATGAAAGAAGGGATTTAAATCATTATTGGCCATTAATAAGGAAAAATAAGAATAGATTATGAATAATTATTTCCAACTAAATTGGAAACAAGAAATAGAGTGCTTAGGTAACATTATAAATGTTTCTCTTAATTACGGTTTTAGGGAAAAGAATAAAGAGTCTTTAAAGAGGATAGAGACATAATTTTTTGCATAAAACCAAAAATGAACTAAGATGGTTTTTATTTATAAAATTATTGATTTTAGAAAAATATGGGTGGATTAAAATAGTTTTTGGAGTTTTGATTATCCACTGAATGAGTCTAATATTAATTGTTAATATATATAATATTCATGTGCTTTATTATTCATAAACACCATTTTAATGCATTTTACGCTTTGAACATTGATTCACATTATATTTGTAATTCCCTCTTAAAATGCACTATTACATGGTACATTTTTTAACACCTCCTAAAATAAAAAATGGTCTTGATTTTATTTTTAAATTTAATTTTCAGTTTTATTATTACATTAGGAACAATTTTTACTTTTGGAGTACTTGAAGATTCATATTGGAAGACCACCAAAGTTGGCCTTGAACAAACAACATTCTGGATGAAGTGAACTGAACAGCAGACCAATAAAACTACTCTATAGGCCAATATCCAAGCCCAATGATTATCAAATTTTAACTGAAGATAGGGGAAATAATTTTGAACATTTAATCCAATAGTTACAAATCTAATTCAGATTCTTTTTAAGGTAATTATAGGTGGCCGAAGTTGGAGATAAAATTCTGGGCCAGATTCTGCAGCCCAGAAAAATAGCCCACCATTTCGATAATATCTCGCAAAAAAATTCCATTTGGGCTGAAATTTTAAATTAGGTTAGGAGACATCCAAATATACATTTTATTATTCTATTTCCCACTCTAATTTGGACATCTATAAGGTCATTTAGATGCTTCTGTTCGGTGAATGCAATTTGGCTTCCACTTCGGGTTAAGAGTGGAAAAGTCTAAGTTCCACAAGCTTTCCACCACCCTAATCCTACCATACTAAAGTGGGATTATTTTCACTATTGGAGGCTAGACCCAAGGCTCCAGAAATTCATATTTAAGTCAGTGTTGTTGGATAATTTAATCATCTTTGGTGCTTTCTTTAATTGTAATGTTATGTTGTATTTTTGTTGTCTCAAGTTTGTCTTGCACATGTAAGTTGTTCTAATTAATCTTAGTTTCTTAATAAAAGTTCTTCTTATCCTATTATTATTTTCTTCTTCATATAACGTTGATACTTTTTTCTTAAGGTATGAATTTATTCACACCAAACCTTGTGATATTATCATACAACGATGGAGTGATCGTTATTTCATTGTTTTTTATTTACTTCTCAATTTCCTCCCTCATGAGTCTACTTCCCACTTCTATTGAAACCATAGAATCAATGGAGAGCTAAAATTCTTATGGGTTGATTCAAAGGAGTAGAAAGGGTCTGGATTGGATGTTATTTATTACCCCGTTAATGTCTAATCACTTCTTTTAATTGATATTTTTATTTGATGATTTTAAAACTTCTTCGTCCTTGATGAATTTTAAGGTCACATACTTCAAGAGCTAATACGAACCTTTACCTTGGAGTGCTCATAAATTTGATCCTACAAGTGTATAGGTGATTAGTATTATGGTGTGTTGGTATTAAACTAGTAAGTGATGAAGTTGTTTGATTTTCTTGAATAAACCCATCTCGAATATAAGAAATTGAAACCGTTAAAAAAGAATTTCATCCAATCCACCCCAAGTGAAAACCTAGGATCAACTCATTATTTTAATTTGAATTCACTAAAGTCACATAGTGGTCACTTAAAATTATATAAAATCAACCCAAATTTGGCCACTTAATATCCAAAATCAGTCCATAGAATGTGTGTGTCTATAGGTTTCTTCTTAGGTCTCTGAGGAATCGACAACCCAAGCTACTCTACAATTGACCTCTTAACCCTAAAAACTTGGGTAAATTTGGGAGAGACTAAATTTTGGCACCGTTGCTGAGGAACCAAGTAATTCATCTCAACGCCAATTATATTCTCCCCCATTTCTTCTATTCTCATCCAAATTCCCTTATCTTTTCCCTTTCTCATTTTTTTCTTTTGGCGCATGTCCGCCTATACTCATGACCAATCAAACCATCTAGTTAGGGTAGATAGTCCTAGGGTTGGGGATTCAAGTACACCAAGTGAACTCTTTATATTAGATCCTAATATTCCTAATACTCCAGAGTCAAAAATTGAGCCCATTTCAATGGAAGATCTTCAAAGAAACCAACTTATAAACCCGGGTGGGAACCAAAATGGAAATCCAAATGAAGCAGCCTCAAACTTATGGAATGTAGTCAATCAAACCATGAATGACTACCTCACACCTTCCTGGACCAATTCCCCCTCATGCATTATACACAATTCCCTAGGAGATGTCAACTACATATTTAAACCCTATGTCCTAAATCACCTTACAACATTCCATGGAAAGGAGTCTGAGATACCCTAACTTCACGTTAAGTGTAACACCTCAAGATTTCATAGTACGCTTCTCTTTGAATAATACAGTAGCGTGTGTTGTATGCAACTTCGAGTTCTAACACACCACAACCAATCAAACTAGCTGTTATAAATAGTAATACCCACTTTTTGAAATTTTATACATTTTATCTTTCAAAATGGACTTCATTTTTGGATTCGGAATATCAAAATTATCCTAGGGTGAAATTTTGGTTTTTCTCTGAAAACTTTCAATTTTTGATGAATAGTGAAAAACAATGAGTTATAGTTTAAAACCAAATTTTTATTTAAATAATTATTTATTTTATTTAAATTTATTTTAGGTCAAAATAGATACATAATACCTATATAAGTTCAATGTAATTCATTGGAGTCAGTTTATAATAATTTTAGATATATAAAAATTTTATTGAACTTTTCACCGTCTTTTACCCATCTCCTAGGAGAATTTACAAATTCACATAAAACTTAATTTTACCACTTTTTTGAGTGGAATTTCGAAAATCCAAGAGAAGCGGTTAATATAAAGGAGTAAAATTTGGTTCAATAAGATAAAAATAATTTTTTTTGAATAGTAACTTTTTACTTTTATTTACCACGGTTAAAAGTAAATAGGGTAATTAAGAGTAAAAATGATATTATTATTACCCTAACACATGTCCTAATTCTATTTTCTATGTATAATTCAACCAAAAAAACCTTAGGAATAAAATATGAACCTATTTGGTCCACATGGATTAGATTAGGACATTTATTATTATTTAATTCAAAGAAGAGTTAAAAGAGTTAAAATCAAAGTTTAATAACTAAAACATTTTTAATATAGGGTTATACATAAGATAAATTCAATTATAAATATTAATTATAAAGATAAAAAGATTTCCTACATAATTGTATTTTATTAATAATTTTTAGACATTAAATAATTTAATTTATTTATAACACAATGGTGATGCAGTAATTACCTAATTAATGAAATATTAAAATAATTGATATTATAAATATCCAAATAAATGTAATTTGAGACTTTTTATGAAATAAAATAATTTTATAGGTTAATATGACATATTAGGGTTGGTTATATGAATTTTTTTATAAGTAATAATTCTGTTATGAATTTAAAAAAAACAAAATACCAAATATTGTCAAAATTGACATAAAAGAGTTTTTAAAACAAATATTATATTATTAATTGATATTATATTCTTAAAAATATAAGGTTCGGCCAAAGTACTTATATAATGATAGTTGTATCATTAATGGATCACTTGGGGGTCTCTTGGAAGTATATAGTAATTTTATTAACTATATAATATAAAAATACAAAGAAACATGGTAAATGTCAAACTATTTAACTAAGAGTTAAATCAAAAAGATAAAGTTAATATAGTGACCCAAACCTATCTAAAACCTATTGGTTGAGTGGTTGTAGACCTATCCCCACCTTAAAATTTAAATAATAAACTTTGGAGACATTAGAAACTGAATATTAATTTATTATAAAATAATACTTTAAGTTTTTCCTAAAGAGTCCCTCCTCCCCCTTATAAAAGGACACCACTTCTAACCAATTATTCATACCTTCAAATCCTTTTGGTTTGGCCAACCTCTGCCAAAATACCCTCTCAAAATTCATCCCTTAATCTTAGAGGCATTCCTTTATTCATAAATCCAACTTAAGGAGCCCTTTTTATCAAATAAAAAGGAAGAACCCGAAGAAGAGGTAATGTTTTCACCACCCTCTTTCAAGTTCCTTTCTTCTTCCACTTCTTCTTTCTTTGTTATTTCCATTCTAAAATAATAACTCCAGTATCTTATATATACTGTGATGTTATTATAAAGATGGTACAACCATATTCAGTATTCTATCCATCCTTTGAATGACATGTCACCATACGTGCGTACGTATGGCTTACCATCTCCACGTTGTGGTGTAATTGTTATTCAAAACATTATTATTTGGATGAGTATGATAATGATGTGTAATTGATATAAATAATAAGTATAACATGATAATTATTCTTTATATATGATATATGATCCAATTATATATTATTTTAATATCAAAAGAATGATATTGTCGCTCGTGCGTACGTACGGACTACCGTCTCCACGAACCCGATGAGATTCATTCCACATTATATCCATTCAAGAATAATTTTCATTTTATGGTTAAAAATAATGTTTAAAGACTTAATATCATTCTGTATATGAAAAAGATAAAACTTATCCATAACAAACACAGCTTACGTAACAAATCATATAAAGGAAAACGAATCAGTTAACACCCGAAACAACGATAATACAATGATATTATTAACAAAGCAATGTTAAAAGATAATATATGATATCATATTAATGTATATGATTATTTTATAATTTAATAACAATTATTTCACCATTATACAGGAGGTTAACCTACCCTCAACCAAGGAAAAGTACAAGGTAAGGGTTTATTTCACAATCTCTTCATTATCCGAGATTGTTTATACATAATTATCTACTGGGACCTCTTTATCATCCACATCCATGTTTCTTAAAAATGTATTTAAAATAATTCTTACTATTTTACAGAATATGGGTTAAAGTCATTTATACCCTTGTTTGACTTTTTATAATAAGTTTATAAAGTAATCTTTCTGTCGTTTTCCAAACAAGGTCCTTTTTAACCTTTTCAACAGATTTAAGGCAAGAATGTCTTTTTAACTTATACGGCATGTACGGCTATTTTCTGCCATTATAAAATCATCGAAGCTTCCCTTACAAGTTTATAAGAATATTTTCAAAGTAAATGTTTTATTTTATAATTATGTGACTTTTAAATTATTTTAAAAAAAGAGATATTTCTCTCAAATAGTTTTGATTTCATCTATGTCAACATCCTTTGATGGATTTTAAGCTTATGATACAAAACTTCCATATTGTATTGAAGGTTTTGTGATATTTTTTACTGTGGATATGTTATTTTTTTACCATTCATGGTTTATGGATAAAGTATTGACATTTTTTATGATAGTTTTAATATGAATGTTTATCTTATGTTTAAACTTGTTCATATGTGGAATGCATTGGACTTATTAAGTGATGGGTGGAGCCTGATATAGCTCCTCGATGCATCGGTAGGTCTCATGAGACAAACTAGTGTCTTGGAACAAGGAATTGACAAAATCTTATTTGAAGTCTTGGCACAAGGCCTTGACTATGTGGTTATGATAGTCTGGTATTATGCATTCCATCATTATGAAAGTGGTTATTGATTTTGCATGTGATTTTTCAACTAGTAGAATATCCATGTGAATAATTAAATGGCATTATTTCATTTTATTTTTGTTATATTATGTTGAATTTCAAGTTTAAAAGGCTTTTGTTTTAGTTATACATTGCCTTAGATGTTTATGCTTATTTATGAAAGTTTCTGCTATATTGTTATCCTTACTGAGCATTTGAGCTCACCCCTTTCTATGTTTTATTTTTCCCAGGATGTGAAGAAATATTTTATGACTGACCTACAGGGATAGTTTGAAGGGGATGTGAGTGTGGACTATGGAGACTATATTATTGTAGTTTTTCACTTTATGATGTAATGTAAACTTCATGAATGTATCTAGTGATTCCAAGGTTACTAAACTAATCGGTCTTTTGAGACTTAATCTTTTGTGATCATGCCAATGTTATGAAATAATGCATCGACTCTGGGTAACTGGGGTCAGGGCGTTATAGTTGGTATTAGAGGAAGTTTAGTACAAACCTTAAAAGCTAGATTTAGATAAACTCTGATTAGATCACATAGACCTAAGATGGACTTTGAGGATTAGAATAGAAGAACTTCCTAGAATTTTGGTATTGTATAGATTTTGTGAGTTTTCTAAGCAATACATCCCTGTCTAGAAATGAGCAGGTAGAGGTGGCTCTGGCACAGATGTACCTAGGTGTAAAACCCTAAAACACCACTTTGAGCTAGACTCAAACGGGAACTGGTGCACGACAACGGGACTTGCTACACTCTTGGTTACAACACTCCCAGGGGATATGCTTAGGATAATTCTCATTTTCTTTACAAACCATTATGAAGGGTTTATGAGTATATAATTCCTCAAAGAAAACATTTTTATGATTATGGATTATATCCATAAACCGTTAAATTCATGTTAAGTTTTTTACAAGTTTGGATTTATGTATTGCGATTCATAAACTAATCTAGTGTATGCCATTGTTTAGAAATGGCGCCTAGTGGAAGGAATGGAAACCGTATCAATGCACACACTCCATGTAGGGATTTCCCTCCTGCTCAAGATAATTATAGTGGAGCCGGTGATACAACTGGTGCTGATCATCTTATCACTATATTGGGACAAATCACTCAGGTTATGAATAATAACCTTACCTGTATGGAGCACCCTGATCCGCAGAGTGGAGGATCAATGTTAGATCGCTTCATGAGGAAACAACCACCAATATTCAATGGGGGTATAAATCCACTAGTAGCTGAGCAATGGATAAATTACTTAGAGAAAATATTCCATGCCTTGGGGAGTAGTGAAAGGGATAAAGTTATCATGGAAGTTTACTGTCTCACTAGAGATACTGACCAATGGTGGTCATTGATTCAAAACACAAAGGAGGATAATGAAGTATCAAATATGGAATGGTGGGAGTTTAAAGAGATTTTCTTAGAAAAATACTTTCCTCGTGACCATTGAGAAGATATAGAAAGGCAATTTCTGAGTCTGAGACAAAAGGAGGATGAGAATGTCACAAAATATGAGGCTAACTTTACAAGGTTAGTGAGGCATGTTGTAGATTATATACATAACCCAAGAAGTAAGATTGGTCGTTTCTTTGATGGGTTAAAACTGTTTCTCCATCGAGCGTTAGTCTCACAATCCTTCTCGTCGTACGAAGATATTGTCTCATGTGCTATCAAGATAGAATAGGAATTCGCTAAGTCTTACGACTTTAAGGCAAAGAAAGAGAAGAAGAGATCTGTTGATCACTCTGGGAATGGAAATAAGGGGAAGAAGGGAAAAGTTGAATATCCATCCTGCATTAAATGTGGGAAGAAACACCCCAGTACTTGCTTGAAAGGAATGGGAGTCTGTTACAAGTGTGGTAAAAAGGGCCACCAAACTCATGATTGCAAGGGGAAGAAAGAAGCTACTGATGTTCAATGCTATAACTGCAGGGATATGGGACATTATGAAAATTAATTTCCTAAGCGTCGGGAGAACTTACCTTAGAAAAGGTCAAGGGATCAAGGCCAATCTTATGCTTTCACTACTGCTGAGGTAGAATCTCTAAAAGACGTGGTGACAGGTAATTTAATGGTTTCCTCAAGTTTAGAAAATGCATTAATTGATTCTGGATCATCGCATTGTTTCATATCTTCCCAGTTTTCTAAGAAAATTAGATATTTACAATTTGATTTAACAAGGGAGTTGTCAGTTAAAACTCCTAAGGGAATTATCATTGCAACAAAGTTCTGTGAATCAGTTCCCATTAGAGCATATAAATGTTCTTTATCTGCTGATCTCCTCATCATACCTATGATCGAGTTTGATATAATCCTCAGTATGGATTGGCTTTCAGACCATGATGCAAAGATTTATTGTAAGAATAAGGAGGTTACGATTTTTGATGATGATGGTGATATGAAACACCATATCTTTAGAGCAGAATCACCACCACCTAATTCTTATCTAGATCCACCCCCAGTAGCTCAACTAAATTCAATTACTGGGGAGGAAGAGAATGAAATAACTGTGGGTGAGGAAAGGAATGTTCAAATGGGGTATGTACCTATTGTGAAAGAATATATAGATGTGTTTTCAGAAGATTTACCTGGACATCCTCCAGAACGAGAAATTGAGTTTTCCATTGATTTAATTCCTAGTTCAAGTCCTATATCGAAGACCCCTTATAGAATGTACACTGTGTAATTAGTTGAATGAAAGAAACAACTAGAGGAATTGAGAAATAAGGGATTTATTCACCCAAGTGTTTCTACATGGGGAGCCCTATCCTTTTTGTTAAGAAGAAAGATGGATCTATGAGGTTGTGTATCGACTATACGGAAATCAATGCTATAAAAATAAAGAACAAGTATCTCCTACCTCGCATTAATGATTTATTTGACCAACTTCATGGAGCTCAATAATTTTCAAAGATTGACCTTTGATCTGGATACCATCAGTTGTCTGTGAAGAAGGAATACATTCCAAATAAAGCATTTTGAACCAGGTACGAGCATTACGAGTTTACAGTAATGCCTTTTGGATTGACTAATGCACCCTCTGTTTTCATGGATCTAATGAACAAAGTTTTCAAGGAATATCTCGATGATTTTGTGGTGGTATTTATTGATGATATCTTGGTATATTCCAAAAGCTACAAAGATCATGAAAATCACTTGCACATTATCCTGAAGACTCTTAGAAGACATGAATTATATGGGAAGTTTAGAAAGTGTGAATTCTAGCTTCAGGAGATTTATTTTATCGGCCATATTGTCTCTAAGGATGGAATTTCCATTGATCCTTCTAAGACCAAGGAAATCCAAGAATGGCCAACACCGATGAGTATAACTGAGGTATGCAGTTTTATTGGTTTAGCAGGTTATTATCGATGTTTTGTCCAGAATTTTTCCCGATTGGATAACCCATTAACGAAGATCACACGAAAAGGAGTTAAATTTGTTTGGAAAAAAGAGTGTAAAGAATGTTTTGAAGAACTGAAGAGAATATTAGTCAATGCTCCTATATTGAATCTACCATCGGGGAATGACGGGTTTGTTATTTATAGTGATGCATTGAAGAAAGGACTTGGTTGTGCCTTTATGCAGAATTATAGGGTTATTGCCTATGCATCACGATAGCTGAAAATTCATGAGAAAAACTATCCTACTCATGATATTGAGTTAGCATCTATAACCTTTTCTTTGAAGATTTGGAGACACTATCTCTATGGTGAAAAATGTGAGATTTATACTGATCACAAGAGTTTAAAGTATATTTTCTCACAAAAAGAACTCAATATGAGGCAAAGAAGATGGCTTTAACTACTCAAGGATTATGATTGCACGATACACTACCACCTGGGGAAGGAAAATAAGATGGCAGATTCTTTGAGCAAAAAGGATCATGGAGTTTTGAACAAGATGAGAATTGAAAGGGATCCTATTTTCATGGATCTGGTGAAGATGGAAATGGGAATCACCATGGCAGGTGAAACATCAATACTGTTTTAAATGGTTTCCAAACCATCTTTAATAGAAAGGATAAAGAGTTCTCAGACCAATGATGAAGAGTTTAAAAAGAAGATTAAAGCTGTGAATGATGGGAGATTGAGTGAATTTGTGTATGAAGATGGAATTTTGAAATTTGGAAAGAGACTTTGTGTTCCCGATATACCTGATCTAAAAAGGGAATTGTTGGACGATGCTCATAGTTCCAATTTCTCTATATACCCTGGGAGCACCAAAATGTATAGAGATTTGAAGGAACATTTTTGGTGGGACAACATGAAGAGGGAGATTACTGATTTTGTGTCAAGATGTATAGTTTATCAACAAATGAAAGCTGGAAGACAACAGCCTGGAGGAGTCATGCAACCTCTTCCCATACCGAAGTGGAAATGGGATAATATTACGATGGACTTTGTCATTGGACTACCAAAGACTCCTAGAAGGAACGATGAAATATGGGTCATTGTTGATCGTCTTACCAATTCAACACATTTTCTTGTTATAAGGGAAGATCTACCACTTGAACGTCTAGTAAGAATATATATTAATGAAGTTGTGAGACTTCATGGAGTACCCTTATCAATCGTTTCGGATCGTGATCCCTATTTTACTTCAAGATTCTGGAAGAGTCTTCAGAAGGACATTGATACTGAACTTCGTTTGAGCACTGCCTACCACCCTCAAATAGATGGACAATCAGAATGGACTATTAAAACCTTAGAAGACATGTTGAGATCTTGCTCACTTGACTTTCAGGGTATGTGGGATCAATATTTACCTCTGGTGGAATTTTCCTATAATGATAGTTTCCATTCAAGTATTCGGATAGCACCATATAAAGCGTTATACAGAAAGAGATGTTTCACACCAACCTGTTGGGACGATGTTGGTGAAAGAAAATTCGTAGGCCCAGAACTGGTGGAGCAAATGATGGAAAAGGTGAAGGTAATCCAAAACCACATCAAAGTAGCTCAAAGTAGGCAGAAGATTTATGCCGATAACCGAAGGAAGGATTTGGAATTTCAGGTAGGATATCATGTTTTCTTGAAGGTATATCCATGGAATGTAGTTATACGTTTTGGTAAGAAAGGTAAATTGAGTCCCAGGTACATAGGACCTTTTGAAATTCTAGAACGAATTGGGGTTGTAGCTTATCGTTTGGCAATGCCTCCAAATCTCTCCAAAGTGCACGATGTGTTCCACGTATCACTGTTGAGAAAATACATGTCTGACCCAACGTATGTACTCACCTATGAGGAATTAGAACTGGAACCCGATCTGTCTTATTGCGAAGAGGTCGTCAGGATTCTTGATACCAGAGAACAAGTGCTGAGAAACCGTACGACTCATCTGGTAAAAGTTCTATGGAAAAAACCATAAGATGGAAGAGGCAATGCGGGAAACCGAGGAACTTATGATGAAGAACCACCCGAGTCTTTTCATGCAGTATTATTCTAGAAATTTTGAGGATGAAATTATTTGAAGGATGGTAGAATGTGACACCCCAAGCTTCCATGGTACGCTTCTCTTTGAATAATACAGTAGCGTGTGTTGTACGCAACTTCGAGTTCTAACACACCACAACAAATCAAACTAGTCGTTATGAATAGTAATACCCACTTTTTGAAATTTTATACATTTTATATTTCAAAATGGACTTCATTTTTGGATTCGGAATATCAAAATTAGCCTAGGGTGAAATTTTTGTTTTTCTCTGAAAACTTTCAATTTTTGATGAATAGTGAAAAACATTGAGTTATAGTTTAAAACCAAATTTTTATTTAAATAATTATTTATTTTATTTAAATTTATTTTAGGTCAAAATAGATACATAATACCTATATAAGTTCAATTTAATTCATTGGAGTTAGTTTATAATAATTTTAGATATATAAAAACTTTATTGAACTTTTCACCATCTTTTACCCATCTCCTAGGAGAATTTGCAAATTCACATAAAACTTAATTTTACTGCTTCTGTGAGTGGAATTTCTAAAATCCAAGAGACATGGTTAATATCAAGGAGTAAAATGTGGTTCAATAAGATAAAAATAATTTTTGGTGAATAGTAACTTTTTGCTTTTATTTACCACGGTTAAAAGTAAATAGGGTAATTAAGGGTAAAAATGATATTATTATTACCCTAACACATGTACTAATTATATTGGCTAAGTATAATTAGACCAAAAACAACCTTAGTAATAAAATATGAACCTCTTTGGTCCACATGGATTATATTAGGACATTTATTATTATTTAATTCAAAGAAGAGTTAAAAGAGTTAAAATCAAAGTTTAATAACTAAAACATTTTTAATATAGGTTTATACATAAGATAAATTTGGATATAAATATTCATTATAAATATAAAAAGATTTCCTATATAAGGATATTTTATTTATAATTTTTAGACATTAAATGATTTAATTTATTTATGACACAATGGTGATGTAGTAATTACCTAATTAATGAAATATTAAAATAATTGATATTATAAATATCCAAATAAATCTAATTTGAGACTTTTTGTGAATTACACTAATTTTATATGTTAATATGACATATTTGGGTTGGTTAGATGAATTTTTTTCGAAGTAATAATGATGTTATGAATTTAGCAAAAACAAAATACCAAATAGTGTCAAAATTGACATAAAAGAGTTTTTAAAAAAATATTATATTATTAAAAAAAATATTATATCATTAATGGACCACTTGGGGGTCTCTTGGAATTATATAGTAAGTTTATTAACTATATAATATAAAAATACAAAGAGACATGGTAAATGTCAAACTATTTAACTAAGAGTTAAATCAAAAAGATAAAGTTAATATAGTGACCCAAACCTGTCTAAAACCTACTCGTTGAGTGGTTTTTGACCTATCCCCACCTTAAACTTTAAATAATAAACTTTTGAGCCATTAGAAACTGAATATTAATTTATTATAAAATAATACTTTAAGTTTTTCCTAAAGAGCCCATCCTCCCCCTTATAAAAGGACACCACTTCTAACCAATTCTTCATACCTTCAAAGCCTTTTGGTTCAGCCAAACTCTGCCCAAATACCCTCTCAACAGTCCTCCCTTCATCTTAGAGGCATTTCTTTAGTCATAAATCTAACTTAAGGAGCCCTTTTGATCAAATCAAAAAGAAGAACCCAAAGAAGAGGTAATGTTTTCACCACCCTCTTTCAAGTTCCTTTCTTCTTCCACTTCTTCTTTATTTGTTATTTCCATTATAAAATAATAACTCCAGTATATTCTATATAAAATTATGTTATTATAAATATTGTACAACCATATTCAGTATTCTATCCATCCTTTGAATGACATGTCACCATACGTGCGTACGTACGGCTTACCGTCTCCACGTCGTGGTGTAATTGTTATTCAAAACATTATTATTTGGATGGGTATGATAATGATGTGTAATTGATGTAAATAATAATTATAAAATGATAATTATTATTTATATATTATATACCATCCAATTATATATTATTTTAATATCAAAAGAATTATATTATCGCTCGTGCGTACGTACGGACTACCGTCTCTACGAACGCGATGAGATTCATTCCCCATCGTATCTATTCAAGAATAATTTTCATTTAATGGTTAAAAATAATGTTTAAATACTTAATATCATTCTGTATATGAATAAGATACAACCTATGCATAACAAAAATGTCTTACTTAACAAATCATATAAAGGAAAACGAATCAGTTAACACCCGAAACAACGATAATTCAAAGATATTATTAACAAAGAAATGTTAAAAGATCATATATGATATCATATTAATGTATATAATTCTTGTATAATTTAATAACAATTATTTCACCATTATATAGGAGGTTAACCTACCCTCAACCAAGGAAAAGTATAAGGTAAGGGTTTATTTCACAATCTCTTCATTATCCGAGATTGTTTATACGTAATTATCTACTGGGACCTCTTTATCATCCACATCCATGTTTCTTAAAAATGTATTTCAAATAATTATTACTATTTTACAGATTATGGGTTAAAGTCATTTATACCCTTGTTTGACTTTTTATAAGAAGTTTATAAAGTAATCTTTCTATCGTTTTCCAAATAAGGTCCTTTTTAACCTTTTCGACAGATTTAAGGTAAGAATGTCTTTTTAACTTATACGACGTGTGCGGCTATTTTCCGCCATTATAAAATCATCAAAGTTTACCTTACAATATTATAAGAATATTTTCAAAGTAAATGTTTTATTTTATAATTATGTGACTTTTAAATTATTTCAAAAAAAGAGATATTTCTCTCAAATAGTTTTGATTTCATCTATGTCAACATCCTTTGATGGATTTTAAGCTTATGATACAAAACTTCCATATTTTATTGAAGGTTTTGTGGTATGTTTGACTGTGGATATGTTATTTTTATACCATTCATGGTTTATGGAGAAAGTATCGACATTTTGTATGCTAGTTTTAATATGAATGTTTATGTTATATTTAAACATGTTCATACGAGGAATGCATTTGACTTATTAAGTGATGAGTGGAGCCCGCTATAGCTCTTCGATGCATCGATAGGTCTCATGAGACAAACTAGTGTCTTGGCACAAGGCCTTGAAAAAATCTTATTTGAAGTCTTGGCACAAGGCTTTGACTATGTGGTTATGATATTCTGGAATTATGCATTCCATCATTATGAAAGTGGTTATTGATATTGCATGTGATTTTTCGACTAGTAAAATATCCATGTTAATAATTAAATGGAATTATTTTATTTTATTTTTGTCATATTATGCTGAATTTCAAGTTTAAAAGGCTTTTGTTTTAGTTGTACATTGCCTTAAATGTTTATGCTTATTTATTAAAGTTTCCGCTATATTGTTATCCTTACTGAGCATCTGATCTCCCCCCTTTCTATGTTTTATTTTTCCCAGGATATGAAGAAATATTTTATAACTGACCTGCAGGGATAGTCTGAAGGGGATATGAGTGTGGAATATGGAGACTATATTATTTTAGTTTTTCACTTTATGATTCAATGTAAACTTCATGAATGTATATAGTGATTCCAAGGTTACTAAACTAATCGGTCTTTCGAGACTTGATCTTTTGTGATCATGCCAATGTTATGAAATAATGCACTGACTCTAGGTAACTGGGGTCAGGGCATTACATTAAGGAGTTCAATGACATTGTAGAAACCATGTGTCCCCCACATCAGCTAGAATCATATAAGATGAGGACATTTCCTTTTTCTTTAAAGGATCGAGCTAAAAATTGGCTAAAAAATTTGATACCATCATCCATCAACTCTTGGGACCAATTACAAAGATAATTATATAAAAAATACTACCCCTACCACAAAACAATTGTACTTAAAAAGGGAATCCAAAAAAATTTTGAAAAGAAGGGAGAGTCATTCTAAGAAATATGGGAGAGGTTAAAAGACACCCTAAGCATGGTTCCACACAATGGTTTTTCTATTCCTGAACAAGTGAGAATTTTCTATGAAGGTTTGGGTCTGGGAAACAAACAATTCATTGACATGATGTGTAATGGGACCTTCAAAAACAAAGCCTCAAATGATGCTTATGAGTATCTAGAAGGATTGGCCGAACAAAACAAAAAATGGGGAACATCACCTTAATATATGAATCCACCCAAATCTGGTGGAATTTACACACTTAGGGAGGAGGAAAGCCTTAGGTTGAAACTTGATGCACTCACTAGGAAGGTCAAGGAGATAAATCTTAGGAATGTCCATGAAATTTAAACTTTTTACCCTCTTTGCACAATTTGTAAAAAACATGACCATAAGACTAAAAACTACCCAACCATCCCTTCCATTAAATATGTTCTTATTTGAGGACCACCAGTGGAGTTTAATGCTCTAAACTTTCAAAATACACAATTCCAAAACACTTTCAATCCAAAGTATAATGACCATCCACGATTCTGCTGGAAAGATAACCAAAAACCTAGCCAACCACAAGGACCAAACCCCTACCCTACACAAAATTTCCAAAACCATAACCAATTCCATCCACAACCATCCCAATAACAACACCCTCATGTACAATACCAAAAACCCATGCAACAACCAATCCAACAACCAAATTATCCTCCTGGGATAAACCAACTAGCATAATCCCCTACTCAATTTGTCCCTCTTTCAATCCTTGAGCAGTTGGGTAAAAAAATGGATAAAATGAACTCAGAAGTCTCATCCCTTAAAAATGAACTACAAAACATTAAAACTGGGAAGGCACCCATGCCTACTCAGGCATTACCATCCTCAACTTTAATGGGAGAATCCAGTTACACCCAAACCTCTCGTAAACAACTCAAAGCATTAACTATTTTAAGAAGTGGGAAATCCATTGAGAAACCTAAACAATCCATTCCAAAACCATTAAAATCTTCAAAAATGAATGAAAATGATGAAGAACCACCTATAGGTTCTGAAAAAAAACCAATGAAAATGTGAAGGAACTACAACCACACCAAACAATCAAACAACCTACTCCCTTCCCTCAACGCATGAGAGGAAAATCTAAACCAGAACTGAACGAAACTTTGAGGGAAATCTTCTCTCAGGTTAAGTTGAATATCCCCTTTATTTATGAAATCCAAACCATTCCTACCTACTCAAAGTACCTTAAGGACTTTTTCACTTTTAAAAGGAAATTTTCACATAAAAACCAAGTCATTTTGGCTACTAATGTGAGTAACACCATTCAAAGGACCATTCCTCCAAAGTTGAAAGATCCAGGATGTCCATAAATCAATGTTGAGATAGGAGAGAACAAAGTTGTCAAATCACTTTGTGATCTAGGAGCCAGTGTGAACCTCATTCCTTATGTCATGTATTTTTAATTAGGACTCGAATAACTCCAGCCCACATCTGTCACTCTTCAACTTTCTGATCGTAGTGTTCGAGTTTCTAAGGGAATCTTAAAAGATGTTTTGGTGAAAGTTGAAAATTTAATTTACCTATCTGACTTCATTGTCCTTGACAATCACCCAATATTATGTCCTAGGGAGCAAACACCCATAATCCTTGGTCGTCCCTTCTTAGAAAAAATCAACTCAGTCATCCGAGTCCGAAATGGGAACATGAAAATAACCTTTGGGAACATGAGTCTAGACTTAAACATATACAATGAAAACTCTCAAATTGGGGATGATGAATAGATCCATGAGGTTAATTGGATTGGTAGTGTTGATAGTGAACTTGAGGAACATCAAGGAATTACTAAAGGATGTTTAATTCAATAAGAGATTGATTTTCTTTGTTCACATGTGGTAAATTTGTCTCATTTGCTTGAATATCTTTCATATATCTCTATTGATGATTTTCTAGAATCACCAATCAATGATACCATGGGTGAAATCAATAACATTGAGTCCATACCCATTCATGACACCACTTTGGCTAATTTAGTGGATGGAAATTCTGTTCACAAGGAACCAATTCTGTCAAAAAATATGAACAAAGAAACTGAGTTCAATACAAAGTCTCAAAATTTCTTGGAAAGTGATAACCAATATGATCTCAAATTTAAGGTCTTACCTTCATCACTCAAGTATTCATTATTATGGGACTATCGAGCCTTTCCTGTTTTCATTTCCTCCTCTCTTGAATCCAATCAAGAGATGATGCTTCTGGATGTCCTAAGAAAGCATAAGAAAGCAATTGTATGGAACCTTTATGATATTCCTGGGATTATCCCACTCATTGAAACTCATAGGATTGTTCTTTAATCTGAATCCAAACCATTTCTTCAACCTCAGCAGAGACTCAATCCAAATCTTATGGATGTGTTAATTAAAGAACTTATTAAGTTATTGAAAGCGGGTATCATCTACCCCATAGTTGAGAGTGAGTGGGTAAGCCCAATTCAAGTTTTACCAAAGAAAGCTAGAATTATTGTGATTACCAATGAGGATGGTGACCTTCTCCCCAAAAGGGTCAGTAGTGGATATAGATTTTGTATTGACTATAAGAAGCTCAACTCTTGTACCAAGAAAGACCATTTCCCATTTCCCTTTATTGATCAAGTCCTCGAGCGAGTGGTGGGTCATCAATTATATTGCTTCCTAGATGGATTATCAAGGTATAATAAAATATAGGTCTCCTTAGAGGATAAAAAACAACCTTCACTTGTCTATTCGGTACTTTTTCCTTCAAACTCATGCCCTTTGGGTTATATAATGCCCCTGGTACCTTTTAGTGGTGCATGATGGGAATATTCTCAGACATGGTGGGGGATTGTTTAGAGGTCTTCATGGATGACTTCTCCATATTTTGGGATACTTTTGAGGGATGAATTATGAATGTTGAAAGGTTTTTGTCAAGATGCGAGGATAAGAATCTCATCCTAAACTGGGAAAAATTCCATTTCATGGTAAAGGAAGGACTTGTTCTAGGCCATCTGGTATCTGGTAGAGGGATTGAAGTTGATAAATCTAAGTTAGACATCATTCATCACCTTCCCTCTCCTAAAAATATTAACTAATTGAGGTCCTTATTAGGACATTATGGTTTCTATAGAAGGTTCATTAGGAATTTCAGCTCTATTTCTCAACCACTTTGTGCTAAATTGGTGAAAGATGCTCCATTTTTATGGAAAAAAAGGTGTGAGGAATGATTCTCTACACTCAAGTAAACTCTTATCTCTCCACCTATCATGAAATCTCCAAATTGGAAACTTCCTTTTGAGCTTATGTGTGATGCGAGTGACTTCACTGTAGGAGCAGTATTAAGACAACGGTGTGAGAAAACTTCATGTGTCATTGCTTATGCAAGAAAATCTTTAAATGATGCACAAATCAACCCACTGATAAAGAGTTTATTGTTGTTGTATTTGTCTTAGATAAATTCAGGTCTTATCTCTTAGGATCTCCCATCATTGTCTTCACCGACCATTCAGCCCTGAAATACTGTTTCCAAAAACAAGATGTCAAGGATAGATTGATTAGGTGGTTCCTTCTTCTTCAAGAGTTCGATTTGACCATTAAGGATAAAAAGGGTGTTGAAAATGTTGTAGCTCACTAGTATGGAATTCAAAGACAACTCACATCACCTTTCTATGCCTGATTCATTTACCGATGAGCACCTCTATTCAGTGAGTGATTTCCCATGGTATGCTGACATAGCAAACCATTTGGTGATAGGTGACATTCTAAAATTCTTAGGGACCCAAGATAATATAAAATTCCTTTCTAATGACAAACACTATGTGTTTGATGATCCTTAACTCTTCAAGTTTTGTCCTGATCAAATCATTAGGAGATGCATTCTTGAGTCCAAGAAAGAGTCCATTCTAAAATTTTGTCATAGAGAGGCATGTGGAGGCCACTTTTCTACAAATAAAACCACTTCAAAGGTCCTACAAAGTGGTTTATATTGGCCTAACCTCACTAAGGATTCCTTCCAATTATGCAAAAGTTTTCCTCGGTGTCAACAATTAGGATCCATTACCAAAAGGAATCAAATACCCCTCACTCCCATTCTGGTCATTGAAATCTTTGATTGTTGGGGAAATGATTTCATGGGACCCTTCCCATGCTCTAGGGGATACCTCTATATCCTCTTAGTTGTTTATTATGTCTCAAAATAGTTTTATTCCATTCCCACCAAGTCTAATGACCATTATGTTGTGATTCGATTTCTCAAAGAGCACATATTTTCTCGATTTGGAATTCCTAGGGATATAATCAGTGATCAAGGAACCCATTTCTGCAACCGCCCATTCTATTCACTCATTTTTAAGTATGGGATTTCTCATAAATTTTCCACTATACACCATCCTTAAACCAATGGTCATGCTGAGTTGGAAAATAGGGATATTAAGAAAATTCTTGAGAAAACTGTTAATCCTTCTAGGAAATATTGGTCTGATAAACTTTTAGATGCTCTTTGGGTGTATCATACAACATTCAAAACCATCCTAGGCATGTCACCATATAGGTTGGTTTATGGAAAATCATGCCATTTACCTATTGAAATTGAGCATAAGGCATTTTGGGTAATCAAAAAAATGATTTTTGAAATTTCCTTAGCCGAAGAAAAGAGGAAATTAGATCTTAATGAACTTGAGGAACTTATGATGAAGGCTTATGAAAATTCAAGGATAAATAAATCTAGAGTTCAAGCCTACCAATCTAGGAATATCAAAGTTAAACACTTTGAACCGAGAAAATTTGTGCTCTTGTATAGTTCGAAACTTCATTTACACCTGGGAAAGTTAAGGTCTAGATGGTCAGGTCCATTCATAGTGAATCATGTGTACCCCCATGGGGCAGTAGAGATTCAAGAACCCACAAGTGGTCAATTTTTCAAGGTAAATGGTCACCATTCATTGAATCATTCAATAAATAGGAAACATAGGTTGAGTTAACTGAGCCAACCTATGAACCAGGAAAAAAATTGACAGATTTAAGATCCATGTCAGCCTAACGACCTTAAACAAAAGCATTGCATGGGAGGCAACACATGGTTTTCATGTTTCTAATCTTTTTTCATCACATTTATTTTTCAAATAGGATTAATAAATAAAATTTATATTAATATATATATAACTCTAAATATGATAGTATCATAGACTTTTGACATGTTCTTCTAGTATGAGTATGGATGGGTATGAAAGGGAAACACCAAATTCATTTGTGTCACGTGGTGTGATCCTTGAGTAATACCTTACCCAGAAATTTAAAAAGAAGACAATGTATCATCAGTTTATTTTTATTTTTATGTGTTTTTAGGTTAAAATAAAAATAATAATAATAATAATAATAATAAAAAGGACACGTTATAGGTCGTGGGGCAAACCCATTACAACCGGCAAAGCCGCGGGGACTCGAACCTAGGACTGAAGGGAGATAGGGGTGCATTCATTCCACTAACCTACAGCTTATAGTACTTCATTCTTATATAATTTTTTTATATATACTTATATTTTACTTATATATATATATATTATTTTATTTTTTCCTATGTGATACTTGTATTGGTCTTTGTTATGCTAAAATAAGTATGTATGTGTCTTTGTCTATTTTTAATTAAGTGAACCTCTTGGGGTTTCCATGGTTTCTAATTTATTTTGTGAGTGAGTAGTATGGAGATCAAAGGATTAATCAGGAGCATCATGAACTTCAACTTAAAAAAGTAGGTGAATTTGTTCCATGTTTATTTATTTAAATTCCTTTTAGAACTCCTCTCTTCTACCTCTACCACCCTTATAAATTTTCTTTTGTTCAAACACTTGGGACAATGTTATTTTAAGTTGGGGGGAGATGAAATAAAAAAAATCTTTTGTATGAAAAAAAAAAGATTTAAAAAAAGTGTGACTTAATGGAAGGAAAAGTTCCTTCAACCTTGAACATGATAATACATATTGCACACTTTGAAATTGAATATCAAATAATTTAGCATGCCCTGATTCTGATTTTAATCCATGTATATTGCATGAACATAGATTTTGGAAAGTGTAGTTTTCTAATGTGATATTTCATTGTTTATATTTTCATCCAAATAAAAAAAGAATCACAACACACATCCTTTGGATAGTGGGGTATTAGTTTGAGTTCATGGGGTCCCCCAAATAAATAGCATAGGTTTGGAGATCATTTTATTTTTAGTATGAGTATTCAAAAAAATCAAAAAAAAACAATAAATGTGCATGTATAGCAATGAAATGACCAAATGTGTGGCTTTCGGCACTTGGGGATCATGACTTCATATTTTTCTGGACCAGAGTTAGTAATTTTATCTCTATTTGTGGTAATTTGACTTTATTTTTTACTGATTTAACTCAAGATGATGCCCGAGTATGTGGGCTTCACTTGGTGCCCTAAGGTCTTTGAGCCTGAGAGTCATCGGCAAAGTCTTGCTACATGGGTTAACTCGATTGATTTCAATTTCAACTACCATGAAAAAATATCAAAAAAACAAAAAATATATATATTATAAAAAAATGAATAATTATCTTAATATTGAAATGTGATTCCACCTAGTGCTTCCATCATTTCTCCCCTTGAATAAAAATGAACCCCCGTGTCTATTGTGATACACAACACATCTTGTAACGACCCAAAGTTTCATTAATGGAAAATCCCTCTTGATTCAGTTAAATGTCTCTTTATGAAAAATGTTTTTATAAGGTGTCAACTTCTTTGGTTTCATGTTAAGAATTTTGACCGTTGTTAATATAGTCGTTGAACAGTGATCACATGATTAGTATAAATGTAAGGCTTTAACGAACCCAATTTTTACTCAGACAAAGGAAGCGATGGCCTCATCCAGTAGAATTTCCCCATAAGAAGCCCATTTGTCGGAGCTCGGAAAAGAGGTGGCATCTTTGGGCTTCGCCCTTGACCAAGCCCAAGCTGAGCTTCATTATGTCAAGCTCGAACGTGACCGTCTACGGGAAAAGTGGAAGTTGATTGAAATTACCACTCGAGCGATGTTATCCGAGCCGCCCCAAGAGTCTGTCACCATTGCACACCTTACCCTTAGGTCTTATGCGGCTATTTTAAGGGGTTATGTAACAAATAAGTAGTACTATGTTCATGTACATTATTTTTGTATATAATAATGAATATAATTTCTAGTCATTTTTGATACATTGTAAATAGTTTTTAAAGTACAAATGGTGTTTTTAATTATTATTTAATTAAGAAATCTATTTTATTAAATTAAGGGATTTTTGAATTAAATAATATTTTAATAAAATATTATTATTAATATTAAATTAATTTTTATTAAATATAAATGATCTTATAAATTTATGAATGCAATTAAAATTTTTATTAAGGTTTGAAAGCCATTTCTGTCAAAACCCGTGAATTTTCGATAAATGTTGGTTTTTATTTTAAATGTGAAAATTAACATATTTAGAATTTTTTTTTAGATAAAATAAATGTCATTTCTGGAATCATGACGTTGAAATTATCCAACGGTTAATTTTTCATAATTTTCTGAGACAGTCAAATTTTTGGGTAAAAATTAAATACCATTTAATTATATAATGTGTTTTATGACATCATAATGACCCAATGGTGATGTAATAAAATACCATAATCCTTATGTTCGGCCAATATATGTTTTATCATTAAAATAATGTGATTTTGGGTTTGTTTGACTTACTTTTCAAAGCATTAATGAACCCCTCAAGACTTACTCAACACTTTGCCTTTTTAAATTAATTTCCATGGGAGTGTGACTCACCTCCACATAAGCAACCCTAATTTTTTAATAAGTTCGTACCTTGGCCTTGTAAAATATTTTTTTCCTCTTTCCTTTTCCAGAAACCATGGGCAAAACCAATGAGATGGTTTTTGGTTTTGATTAGTTTAATATAAGGGGTCCCAAACCTAAATAATAAAGAATTCTCTCACCTTTCCTATATAAACCCACCCAAGCTCCCACTTCCTCCTCACTAAAATCCTTTGGAGTTCGTCCAACCTCTACCATACTCTCTCTAGAATCCTCCCAAGGTGCCCCAAGCTCCCAAGAAGCCTCTCACAAGCCTCTCTCTAGCATTTAGAAGCACACTTCCAAGTAAGGGTTTTTTTCTTCCTTTCTCATTTTTGTCAATTTTCTTTAAGTTGTTTTGCCCTTTTAATTTCAATTATGAATGTTGGGGTATGGTTTCTCACCTCCCTCATACTTCCCTCTTATTGTTTTAATGATGGTAGACCCCTTTCTCTCTCATTAAATGCCTCCCATGTACACCTGTTACTATGCCGAAATTCCGAAAGGAACTTCTCTCTCTTCTTTTTTCAAGCAATACTTGTGTATCATGAATATAAATTCCTTTTCAATTGTTGGGACATGTATATATATGACCTCCTTACTGTCCATTACATGTAAATATTATTAGGAACCCCTTTCTCTCTCATCAATATTTTTTATGAATTCTTATGTCACGCCGTTACGCTGCCAAAATCGCACCGATTTTCTAAGCCAATGTCATTGTGTAGTGAATACCATGCCCATTTCTCCATCAAGGGTATTCACCTTTATGCACATTTACTTATTGATTGTAAATTTTCATGTATGAATTCCACATTCCTTTATCATGGAATAAATGATTATGTTTTATGAATCCATGTTTTATGATCCATGTGGCACACTTATGCATGAAATGAAATGTTTAAGAAGGGTGCGCCCTTATAGCGCTCCAATGCATTGGGTAAAGTATAGTATCATGATACGTCAAGTGCAATGAGTGTTGACTCATGCTAATTCAAGTGCAACGAGGGTTTACTCGTGCTTCATGTGCAATGAGGGTTTACTCATGCTCCATGTGCAATGAGCCACGGCTCATGCTAATTCAATGTTAAGTGTTGTTGCCACATTTCCATGTTATGATTATCATGCTTTATCATGCCTTTATGTTCATGTTTCTATTATTCTCTATTGACATACATATTGCCTAACATGTATTGTACTCCTCATGTTATTCCATGTGTACTCCCTTACTGGGCTTTATAGCTCACCCTTTTCTTATGCATGTCCTCAGGTTATCCCATGCAATGCTAAGTACGAGGGAATGTAGTGGTCATGTAAAGGAAGTTTTCAATAAAGATGTTGTATTTCATGTTTTAAGTTTTTATTTAATGATCCTAAGCCCCAAAGACACTAAACCTCTCGATCTTCTTTGTTGTATCAAGTGAAGTTTTATGTAATAAAGCATGTTTAAGTTGTAATAAAAAGCAGGGTTGTCATAGTTGGTATCAGAGGATAGGTTTAGTTATTTTTGGGATTTGGAAACCCTAGTAAAGCCTTGGATACAAGACTAAGTATAATAAAAACATCCCTAAGTTATGGTAAATACTAAGTAAGTTTTTTATAAAACAAATACATCCCTGTCTGGATACGAGCAGGTAGAGGCAGCTCTGGCACAGATGTATCCTAGGGGTAAAACCCGAAAACACCGCTTTGAGCTAGACTCGAACGGGAACTGGTGCACGACAACGGGCCTTGCTGCACTCTTGGTTACGACACTCTCGGGGGATATGTTTTGATAAATTCACAATCTTGGTATGAACCCTTATAAAGGAAAAAATGCCCCTAAGAATATATGTTAGAAATTAGATCATGAAAAGCCTAGATTAAATCCTATAGACTCATGAGTTAAGGAAATAAAAGTTTATTTATAAGTCATAAACTTTTGTCTTTGGATTACCCTTTATGTGTTACCCCTAACTTTCCTTTTATTATAGCCAATGGCCGGTAATAGGAGGACTCGGGCTAACAACCGTTGTGAAGATCAGTGTGATGATTGTACTAATGAGATGCCCAATCCAATGGGAGCGGGAATCGCGAACTTTGTCACGCTTCTCTCTCAGCTAACTCAAGTTTTTAATAGAAACATGGGTCAAGAGGAACGTCCAAACCCCCCTAAGAAGGAACAAGTGGCTATCGAGAGCTTCATGAGGCAAAGGCCTCCAACTTTTAGTGGATCATCCGATCCCACGATCGCTGAACAATGGATCAACTCCATTGAAAAGATATTCTCCATCCTCTAATGTTCTAAACAAGAGAAGGTTCTCCTGGCGGCTTATCGTATGGAGGGTAAATCTGATCAATGGTGGACATTGATCAAAAATATGAAGCCTGAGGAGAAGATCGAGGCTTTTGAATGGAAGGAATTCCGGAAGATGTTTTTCGATAAATATTTTCCACGCACCCTCCATCTTAAGATGGAAAGGGACTTCCTTTCCCTCAAGAAAAAATATGAATAATCTGTGGGATCGTATGAGGCAAACTTCACAAGGCTTGCACGATACGCTTCCAGATTTGTCGTTACCCCCGAATGCAAGGTTGACCACTTCTTTGGTGGGCTGAAGCCTAGCTTGCGGAAAGCATTAGTGATCTGTGACTTCGACAGCTATGAGGAAATTGTCTGATGTGCCCTCAAGGTCGAAATGGAGATCGGAGAATCACAGGGATATCATGGGGAAAAGAAGTGTAAGGTGGAATTCAATTTTGGTGGTCCGATGGATAAATCCAATGGTGCTAAGAAGTTCCAGCACCCCACTTGCCAAAAGTGTGGAAAGAAGCACCCTGGAAAATTGCCTTAAGGGGACGAGAAAATGCTTCAGGTGTGGAAGAGAAGGGCACCTAGCTATTAACTGTCGGCAAGAAGGACCCGCGGCTGTGACAGAGGAGAGGAACGCTCTTTTAGAACCTCAACGCGTTGTTCGATTATATAAATGCAAAGAACCGGGTCATTTTGCAAATCAGTGCCCTAATCCAAGGGTTATCGTAGGCAACCAACAACCTCCAAGACAGCAAGGAAGAGCTTTTACCATCACTTCTGCCGAAGTGAACCCCGACAACAAAGTGGTGATAGGTACGCTAGTTATTCATTCAAGAATAGCGAACTTACTTTTTGATTTAGGTTCTACTCATTCTTTTATATCTTGAAAGTTTAGTAGAACAATCCCAGCACCACCACAAATCATGGAAGTAAAGATGTCGGTGAGTATGGAAAATGGGGCAATCATTGCATCCCATGAATATAAGTCCTCCCCTATTATAATCTGTGGATTGAATTTCCCAATGAACCTCATCATACTCCCTTTGGTGGAATTTGATGTAATTCTTGGCATGGATTGGCTTTCCTTATATAGTGCCAACATAAATTGTCGGGAGAGGGAAATCATACTCCATATGGAGAATCGACCCCCGATTCTTTACAAGTGTCAGGAGGAAGATGAATCTCCTTTAGCTCCATCATCTAAAACATGGATATTACTTCCCTATGAGCACGCGTATTTGGCTCAGATGATTGAGTCCAAAGAAGAAACCATCCTTGAAGAAATGCCTATTGTGAGGGAATTCGCGGAAGTGTTTCCCGAGGAACTGCCTGGTCTTCCTCCTAGAAGAGATGTTGAGTTCTCAATTGAACTTATACCTGGGGAATTACCAATATCCAAGACTCCATATAGAATGGCTGTTGTTTAGCTTAAAGAGATAAAGAAACAACTACAAGAGAATCTGGATAAAGGGTTTATACGCCCAAGTGCTTCACCATGGGGTGCACCAGTCCTCTTCGTCAAGAAGAAGGATGGGTCAATGCGGCTTTGCATCGATTATCGTGAACTTAACAAAATAACAATAAATAACAAGTATCCACTCCCACGAATTGATGACTTGTTCTATCAGTTGCGTGGAGCACAATAATTCTCCAAGGTGGACTTGCGGTCAGGGTATTATCAAGTAAGGGTGAAGAAGGAAGATATCCCCAAGACTGCTTTTCGTACAAGATATGGGCACTATGAATTCATAGTAATGCCTTTCAGACTCACCAATGCTCCATAAATATTCATGGACTTGATGAATAGAGTCTTTAGATATTACCTTGACAAATTTGTGGTAGTCTTTATAGATGATATTCTAATATACTCCAAAACCATGGAGGACCATGAGGAGCATTTAAGAACTATACTAGAGACTTTGCGCAAGGAGAAGCTCTATGAAAAGTACAGAAAGTGTGAGTTCTGGTTTAAGGAAGTCTCATTCTTGGGCCATATCATCACAAGAAATGGGATATCTGTGGACCCCTCCAAAATAGATGCAATTGAGGGATGGCTGAGGCCAACATCGGTAACGGATATTCGTAGCTTCTTGGGGTTAGCTGGATATTATCGACGATTTGTGAGAAATTTCTCATGATTTTCCAACCCTCTTACCAAGATAACTCGAAAGGGAGGAAAGTTTGCTTGGAGTGATGAATGCGAAGAAAGCTTCAAGGAGTTGAAAAGGAGGCTTATCACTGCGCCCATGCTCACTTTACCCACAAGTGGGGAACTTTTTGTGGTATTAAGTGATGCCTCAAAGAAGGGCTTAGGCTGTGTGATGATGCAGAATGATAAAGTGATATCCTATGCCTCAAGGCAGTTGAAAATCCATGAGTGAAACTATCCAACACATGATCTGGAGTTGGCGGCGGTGATCTTTGCCTTGAAAATCTGGCGGCATTATCTCTATGGAGAGAAATGTGAGATATATACTGACCACAAGAGTCTTAAATATATATTCACACAGAAAGAGCTTAATATGTGCCAGAGAAGATAGATAGAGCTCATTAAGGATTATGACTGTTCAATACATTACCACCCTGGGAAAGCGAACAAGGTGGCGGATGCCCTAAGTAGAAAGGATCCAGCAATTCTATCAATGATGAGAATTGAGAAGGATCCAATCTTCTTAGACTTGATGAAGATGGACGTGGGAATCATAAATAATGGAACATCATCAATCCTTTCACAAATGATTGCTCAACCATCTCTTTTGGAAAGGTTAAAGGATGCTCAAAAGGATGATGTGGGAATTCAAGAAAAATTGGAAACTATCAAAAAGGAAAAATCCTCAGAGTTTAATGTTAATGAAGAAGGAATTGTGCGGTTTGGGAAAAGATTATGTGTTCCATCAAGTCTGGAGCTGAAGAAGGAACTTTTGGATGATGCACATAGTTCAAATTTCTCTATTCACCTAGGGAGCACAAAGATGTATCAAGATCTCCGAGAAAACTTTTGGTGGGATAATATAAAGAAGGAGATCGTCGAATATACATCAAAGTACCTGGTGTGTCAGCAAGTGAAGGCAGAGAGGCAGAAGTCTAAGGGGATGATGCAACCATTACCCATACCAGAATGGAAATGGGAGAACATCACCATGGACTTTGTCACCAGACTTCCGAGGACATCCAAAGGCAACAATGCAATCTGGGTTGTTATGGATCGTCTTACAAAGACTGCACACTTCATTGCTATTCGAGAGTATTTCTCATTGGATCAACTGGCACGGATATATATTAGGGAAGTGGTAAGGTTGCATGGAGTACCACTATATATTGTGTCCAAATGAGATCCAAGATTCACCTCTAAGTTTTGGAAGAGTCTTCAACATGCTCTGAATACTAAACTGAACTTTAGTACGGCCTATCATCCTCAAACTGATGGCCAATTAGAGAGGACTATCCAAACACTTGAGGATATGTTGAGAGCATTCTCAATGGACTTTAAAGGAGGATGGGATCAACATCTTCCTCTGGCTGAGTTCTCTTATAATAACAGTTTCCACTCAAGCATCCAAATGGCACCATATGAAGCCCTTTATGGGAAAAGGTGCAGAACACCGACATGTTGGGATGAGGTCAGTGAACGTAAGCTGCTTGGACCAGAAATGGTCGAAGAAATGGTGGAGAAGGTAAAAACCATTTAGCATCATATCAAGGCAGCCCAGAGTCGACAGAAGAGTTATGCAGATAATCGTCGACGAGGCCTTGAGTTTAAAGTTGGAGACATGGTGTTTTTATGCATATCTCCGTGGAAGAAGGTCGTGAGGTTTGGAAAGAAAGGGAAGTTAAGTCCAAGGTACATCGGCCCCTTCGAGATTCTTGATCGTGTTGGGGTTGTGGCCTATCGACTAGCACTTCCACCTACTATGGCCAAGGTCCATGATGTCTTTCATGTATCCCTCTTAAGGAAGTACATATCGGACCCTTCACATGTACTCTCTTCTGAGGTGGTACAATTGGAAGATGATCTTTCTTATGAGGAGAAACTAGTGAAGATCTTAGATCGTAGAGAAAAAGTTCTACGAAATAAGACAATGCCCCTCGTCAAGGTGTTGTGGAGAAACCACAAGTTTGAAGAAGCGACTTGGGAGTCGGAGGATATGATAAAGCTGAGTTACCCACATTTGTTTTAGTGTGGGAAAAGGAAAATTTTGAGGGCGAAATTTCTTAAGGGGGGAATATTGTAACGACCCAAAGTTTCATTAATGGAAAATCCCTCTTGATTCAGTTAAATGTATCTTTATGAAAAATGTTTTTATAAGGTGTCAACTTCTTTGGTTTCATGTTAATAATTTTGACCGTTGTTAATATAGTCGTTGAACAGTGATCACATGATTAGTATAAATGTATGTCTTTAACGAACCCAATTTTTACTCAGACAAAGGAAGCGATGGCCTCATCCAGTAGAATTGCCCCATACGAAGCCCATTTTTCGGAGCTCAGAAAAGAGGTGGCGTCTTTGGGCTTCGCCCTTGACCAAGCCCAAGCTGAGCTTCATTATGTCAAGCTCGAACGTGACCGTCTACAGGAAAAGTGGAAGTTGATTGAAATTACCACTCGAGCGATGTTATCCGAGTTGCCCCAAGAGTCTGTTACCATTGCACACCTTACCCTTAGGTCTTATGCGGCTGTTTTAAGGGGTTATGTAAAAAATAAGTAGTACTATGTTCATGTACATTATTTTTTTATATAATAATGAATATAATTTCAAGTCATTTTTGATACATTGTAAATAGTTTTTAAAGTACAAATGGTGTTTTTAATTATTATTTAATTAAGAAATCTATTTTATTAAATTAAGAGATTTTTGAATTAAATAATATTTTAATAAAATATTATTATTAATATTAAATTAATTTTTATTAAATATAAATGATCTTATAAATTTATGAATGCAATTAAAATTTTTATTAAGGTTTGAAAGCCATTTCTGTCAAAACCCGTGAATTTTTTATAAATGTTGGTTTTTATTTTAAAAGTGAAAATTAACATATTTAGAATTTTTTTAGATAAAATAAATGTCATTTATGGAATCAGTACGTCGAAATTATCCAACGGTTAATTTTTCATAATTTTCTGAGACAGTCAAATTTTTTGGTAAAAATTAAATACCATTTAATTATATAATGTGTTTTATGACATCATAATGACCCAATGGTGATGTAATAAAATACCATAATCCTTATTTTCGGCCAATATATGTTTTATCATTAAAATAATGTGATTTTGGGTTTGTTTGACTTACTTTTCAAAGCATTAATGAACCCCTCAAGACTTATTCAACACTTTGCCTTTTTAAATTAATTTCCATGGGAGTGTGACTCACCTCCACATAAGAAAGCCTAATTTTTTAATAATTTCGGACCTTGGCCTTGTAAAATATTGTTTTCCTATTTCCTTTTCTAGAAACCATGGGCAAAAATCATGGGATGGTTTTTGGTTTTGATTAGTTTAATATAAGGGGTCCCAAACCTAAATAATAAAGAATTCTCTCACCTTTCCTATATAAACCCACCCAAGCTCCCACTTCCTCCTCACTAAAATCCTTTGGAGTTCATCCAACCTATTCCCTACTCTCTCTAGAATCCTCCCAAGGTGCCCCAAGCTCCCAAGAAGCCTCTCACAAGCCTCTCTCTAGCATTTGGAAGCACACTTCCAAGTAAGGGTTTTTTTCTTCCTTTCTCATTTTTGTCAATTTTCTTTAAGTTGTTTTGCCCTTTTAATTTCAATTATGAATGTTGGGGTATGGTTTCGCACCTCCCCCATACTTCCCTCTTATTGTTTGAATGATGTGATACCCCTTTCTCTCTCATTAAATGCCTCCCATGTACACCCGTTACTATGCCGAAATTCCGAAAGGAACTTCTCTCTCTTCTTTTTTCAAGTAATACTTTTGTATCATGAATATAAATTCCTTTTCAATTGTTGGTACATGTATCTATATGACCTCCTTGTTGTCCATTACATGTAAATATGATGAGGAACCCCTTTCTCTCTCATCAACCTTTTTTATGAATTCTTATGTCACGCCGTTACGTTGTCAAAATCGCACCGATTTTCTAAGCCAATGTCATTGTGTAGTGAATACCATGCTCATTTCTCCATCAAGGGTATTCACCTTTATGCACATTTACTTATTGATTGTAAATTTTCATGTATGAATTCCACATTCCTTTATCGTGGAATAAATGATTATGTTTTATGAATCCATGTTTTATGATCCATGTGGCACACTTATGCATGAAATGAAATGTTTAAGAAGGGTGCGCCCTTATAGCGCTCCAATGCATTGGGTAAAGTATAGTATCATGATACGTCAAGTGCAATGAGTGTTGACACATACTAATTCAAGTGCAACGAGGGTTTACTCATGCTTCACGTGCAATGAGGGTTTACTCATGCTCCATGTGCAATGAGTCACGGCTCATGCTAATTCAATGTTAAGTGTTGTTGCCACATTTCCATGTTATGATTATCATGCTTTATCATGCCTTTATGTTCATGTTTATCTTATGCTCTATTGACATGCCTATTTCCTAACATGTATTTTACTCCTCATTTTATTCCATGTGTACTCCCTTACTGGGCTTTATAGCTCACCCTTTTCTTATGCATGTCCTCAGGTTATCCCATGCAATGCTAAGTACGAGGGAATGTAGTGGTCATGTAAAGGAAGTTTTCAATAAAGATGTTGTATTTCATGTTTTAAGTTTTTATGTAATGATCCTAAGCCCCAAAGACACTAAACCTATCGATCTTCTTTGTTGTATCAAGTGAAGTTTTATGTAATAAAGCATGTTTAAGTTGTAATAAAAAGCAGGGTTGTCATACATCTTCATGCTTAATTGATATTAGATGAAATATGGCAATGAATTTAAACAAAGGAATGGGATTGGGATTAGGATATGCTTATGAAACTATCTTGTATTAAAATATTTTTTTGTGTTTCATGATTGTTTGGTATAATGGTTCTTGGTGATCAATGTGTATTAAAAAAATTTTGGAAAAGGGAAATAGAATTTTATATTGTTGAGATATATTTTTATCAGGAATAAAAAAACTCAAGTTGGGGGGTGTGATTATCCACTAAATGAGGATGATATTAATTTTTAATATATATAATATTCATGTGATTTATTATTCATAAACACCATTTTAGTGCATTTTACACTTTGAACGTTGATTCACATTATGTTTGTAATTCCCTCTTAAAATGAACTATTACATGGTACATTTTTTAACACCTCCAAAAATAAAAAATGGTCTTGATTTTATTTTCATATTTAATTTTCAGGTTTCTCATTACATTGGAAACAATTCATACTATTAGAGTACTTGAAGATTCATATTGGAAGACCACTAAAGTTGGCCTTGAACAAACAACATTCTGGGTGAAGTGAACTGAACAGAATCCCAATAAAACTGTTGTATCGGCCAAGATACAAGCCCAATGATTCTAAAATTTTAACTGAAGATATAGGAAATAATTTTTAACATTTCATCCAATAGTGAAAATAGATAATTCGGATGTTTTAAGGGATTTCCAGGTGGCCCAAGTTGGAGATAAAATTCTGGGCCAGATTCTACGGCCCAGAAAAATAGCCCACCATTTCAATAATATCTCTCAAAAAAATCCATTTGGGATGAAATTTTACATGAGATAAGGATACATAAAGAGATCCATTTTTTCTTCTATGTCCCACTCTAATTCTTCCATCTAGAAGTTCATTTAGACACATTTATTCGGTGAATGAAAGATGGCTCCCACTTCGGGTCAAGAGTGAAAAGTCTAAGTTCCACAAGCTTTCCACCACCCTAAACCTACCAAAATCAAGTGGGATGACTTTAAATATTGGAGTATCAAACCAAGGCTCCCAAAATTCCTATTTAATGTAGTCGTATTGGAGTATTTAATCATCTTTGGTGCTTTGTTTAATTGTAATGTTATACTGCATTTTTATTGTCTCAAGTTTGTCTTGCACATGTAAGTTGTTATAATTTATCTTAGTTTCTTAATAAAAGTTCTTATTATACTCTTATTATTTTCTTATTAATATCACATTTATATTTCTGTCTCAAGGTGTGAATTTATTCACAGCAAACCTTGTGATATTATCACACAACGGTGGAGTGATCATTATTTTATTGTTTTTTTACTTCTCCATTTCCTCCCTCATGGGTCTACTTCCCGCTTACATTGAAACCATAGAATCAATGGAGGGCCAACTCGCTTATGGGTTGATCCAAGGGAGTAGCAAGGGGATGGATTGGATGTTATTTATCACCCCATTAATTTCTAATCACTTCTTTTAATTGAGATTTTTATTTGATGATTTTAAAACTTTCTTCGTCCTTGTTGAATTTTAAGGTCACATACTTCAAGAGATAATTCAAACCTTTACCTTTGAGTGCTTATAAATTTGATCCTCTGAGTGTATATGTGATTAATATTATGGTGTGTTGGTATTAAACCAGTAAGTGGTGAATTTGTTTGATCTTCTTGAATAAACCCATCTCGAATATTTTTTTTTAAAGGTTGGGGCCGAAGCCTCAATTTTATTATTAAAGCAAAGACCTCTTTAAAGGGTAGAGGGAGACCCAATACATAGCCCGAAGGCCCAAGGCCAAGTGCCTGAATATAAGGCTTGAAAGACCATTTTTTGGCCCAAATGACCCTCTATGAACAGTACTACTACAGTACCCTGCACAGCTACAGTGCCCACTACAGTAACCTACTACAGTGCCTGGAAATTCATTCCTGCCCGGATTTGAACCCGGGTCTTTTGGATGCCAAGCAGGAGCCTGTACCACTTGGGTACAGGCTCGTTGGCAACCTATCTCGAATATAATAAATTGAAACTGTTAAAAAATAATTTCATCCAATCCACCCCAAGTGATAACCTGGTATCAACTCATTATTTTAATTTGAATTCACTTAAGTCACGTAGTGTTCTCTTAAACTTATCTAAAATCAACCCAAATTTGGTCACTTAATATCCAAAATCAGTCCATAGAATGTGCGTGTCTATAGGTTTCTTCTTAGGTATCTGAGGAATCGACAACCCAATCTACTCTAAAATTGACCGCTTAACCCTAAAAACTTGGGTAAATTTGGACGAGATCAATTTTACTTGAAAATGGGTAATAAATGGAGAAGTTCCCTTTAACCGGGTTTGATTATTGAGAGGAATTGAGAAGGGAACCATTTAAAACAAGTAATTCCCCATCAAAGAAAGATGAATTGAGCTACATACATATGTGTGGTACATATACAGAGAATATAGGATAAGTATATAATAATAATTAATAGATAAATTGAGTCAAATAGGGATAAATCATAACCTAAAAGAAATATGGGGTTCAAAGTGATCTCTTACCTTATGTCTGAATGTGTTCTGCACTTGCACTTAATGCTCTGGATAATAAAATTAGATTCATTAATAATTTAATTCAGAACCTATTACATATAGATTTTATTTATTATAATTTTATTAAGTTCATTTATGGTCATTTTAATCAGTTACAAAGTTTAATTTTTTCATTCCGGAAGCATTCGTTTCACGGTTTCATGGTCAGTTAACTTATGTATATTTATGGATGTTCTTGTAAAATGAGAATAGTTATCTACAAGTGAAATTATATAGTATTAATACACTTAAAAAGGTTTAAATGGTCTCATATATTATTATTTTTTCTAATATGATGGTGATTTATTTGATAAAACATTAATGATAAATGTTTAGTCTATTTTGGCAGTTTTTCGATCATCGCGAATTAGTTTCATTTTATTTAATATTATATATATAAATTAGTTACAAAACATGAAAAAAGTTATAATATACATATTAAAATCTTTTTTAACTGTAATAATGATTTTATGACCAGTATTGAAGGCGGTAATGGAAAACAAAAACTCATTATCCACAAATACAGTAAATCGCCATAATTTGGACAACGGTTTCGTTTCTTTGAATAAGAGGATATTAAAAAAGGGTTGGACATAATATATTACATTAGAAATATAAAATTCTAGTATATACATGATACTGAAGTTATTATGCTTTGATCGGTGAAGGAGGTGAGGACAAGGTGGAAAAAAGAAATGAACTTAAAAGAGATGGTTTGAGAAAGTTGTCTTTTGAATATCACCTCCTTGAAGAACCCCATAAGAAACTTGAAATTGATATTTTGCTGAGACCAACAGTTCTTGGATGTGGGAAATAGTATTAGAGAGGGAATTGGGTAGAATATTAACAGGTCACAAGGCTTAGAAGGTTTGAGTATAAGAGGTGGTGAGAGGTGATATTTATAGGGGGGAAAGTGATGTTTTTTATTATTATATTCATTAGCTTATTATTTTGGATCTAGATTATCAATAGTGTTGATTCTTATGACTAAATACAATAAATATTGAAGGAGGGTTCCAGATAATGGGTGCTTACATCAACCATGATTCAAAAATTCATGTATTTATCTTATAATGTCAAATACCATAAATTGTTGTATTTCATTATTCACAAAAAAATCAACTATTTTAGAATAATTTCAAAAAATAACCCTTACCATTTCTCAACGTTTAGATTTCAAAAATAGAATCCATTTTATAAAAATAATTTTCTAAATATTTGAAATTTAATTTTTAAATAAAATCTTCATTTATTCAAAAAAACGCTGATTCTAATATTATAATCGATTTTATAACCCTTTAAAAAAATAATTAATGTCTCATAAAATTATAATACAACATAATATTAACTTATTAATCTAATAAATTTTCTTTTAAATCATTATATTAATTTTTAAGTTGTAAATAAACATTTACGTTTTACAAAAATACCAATACATAATTTATCATTTTTAAAACATTTATTTATTTATACCATGATATAAATATATAATTTTTTATATATAAGATACCTAAATTTTATTTTATAATTTAATAAGTTATGTTACTATTCTAATGGTCAAATTATTATTCTTAACTGTTAGATTACTATTTCAACAGTCATATAAGTTCTTTATTTCCTATAAATACCTCTTATTTCATTCACTTCTATTTTCTTTTAAGGTTATATATATAATTTCAAAACAAATATTTTATTATTAGAATTACATTTTATTTATACAGCTTTGTTCATGAGTGTGGTGAATCTAATGGATCGAATAGATCCAAATTTTCCCATTTTCGTTATTTTATTTTCTATTTATTGTTCTGTTGTGATATTTGACATTCTTATTGATCTATTTACTGCCTAATGTATCATTCTTCATTTATAAGAATAATGTTTTTATTAAGTTCTCTATATAATATATGTGTTTTATGACATAATTATAAGAAATAAATTTCATTAATAAAATTCAGGATCGTTACAAATGTCTATGAAAATTAATACCCATTGGAATGAGAATCATGAAAATTTTGACAACCAATAAGTATTTCATAAAATAAGATGCATGTTTAAAAAAATGAACGGTAATATCTAAATTTTTTAGATTAATTGACATGAATAAGTTTGCCGAATTATGAATTCCATGATTAAATATTTATAACATGATTTAATATTACCTTTAAAGAAGAATGACATTGGAGGATTAGAAGTTGGAATTTATTCCAATGGAGTTCCCACTCTTATAAAAGGTGAGTTTTATTTACAACACACGCTACAATAAAACATGGTCTGGGTACTCGACCTCGCAACTGGCACCCCATATTCCAGCCCCCCTCGCCACCCCATCCATAGGGAAGTACCCCAAGACAATTTTTTATATATGGGTTATTTTATTTTATTTTTATCAAAAAGGGATCGGGTTAATGATATTTTTAAAAATGGGTCTAAAGATGCATGAACCTCATTCACGCATCTTCTCTCCACTGGAGATGCTTGAATGAGGTTCACACATCTTCTGCCGCACTGAAGATGTGTGAACGGAGTTCATGCATCCTGCACAGATGTGATAAAAGATGTGTGAACCTCGTTCATGAGTCTTTTGAATATGGGATGAAGGATGTGTGAACCTCGTTCACACATCTCACTGAGGTAAATCTATAAAAATCCCCCCCCCCAAATTCATTCTTATCCTTTGGATTTTGCTATGAAGCCCTATAGAATTTCTTTTTGAACAAATTTTTGCTGCTTTTAAGAAGGTAAATTTTCCATTTAAATTTTTAATTGTTTAATTGTGTTTGTTTATTTCATTTTTATGATTTATTTATTTGATTTGTGATATGTAGAAATTAGTGTTTGTGTGTATGGTTTATTTATTTCATATGTATTGATGTGTAAATTAGTGTCTTTTGTATGATTTAATTTTTAAATGGTGTGTATGTTGTATGAATTCATATTGAATGTTTAGGAAAATCAATTATGTTATGTCTAAAATGTTGTATGAATTCATATTGAAAGTTTATGAAAATTAAATATGTTATAAAATATGTTATTTTGAAAGTAATATTAATTTAAATTATAATATTTTATACACTAGTTGTATAATTTATGAATAATATATTAGTTATGTGTATCATATTTAAATTTATTAAAATATATATATATAACCCTTTTTGTTAATGGTATAAAAACAGTTTTGTATAAATAATAATTTAAAATTATATTATTTATAATTGAATTTATTAAATATAAAAGAGATGTATATATTTAATATATATTTCATCTAGTAATAGATATAATAAGTATACCAAAAAACATGGTAAGTTATGTGATGACTAATCTTGAGATGACCGACCAATGCATAATCGAAATTGCATGTCTTATTTCGTGAATGTGGTTATTTAATTGGTAATAATTGAATTTATTTTTCCGTATTGATGACATGCGAGTCATATCTGACTAAGTATGTAAGGACCTACATGTCCACTTAAAAAAAATTATGTATTTAATACCCCTAGACCCCCTCACATGCATGTAATTAAATTTGTAATTAAAAGGCAAACAACAAGAGGTATCCCCGAAGAGGCGTCCCCAAAGAGGCGTCCCCAAAGAGGTGTCCCTGAAGAGATGACGTCCTTCCTTATAATGTCTAACTTAATTGTATAAATTTCTATTATAAAATGTAAATATAATAATATTATCTACAAGGGGAGTCAGGCACATCGACATTCATATTCCCCCAGACATGACGTCCACACCTACAGACTTATATTGGATAGCATTCGACTACACGATGTAAGTGATTATTAATTATATTGTTAAATCTTTATTCTTTACTGTACATGTATTCATTTATTAATTGATTATTTATTTTTTCTTTCAGATTATATGGATTCCATATACATATTATATTATCCAGAGTCTTCCACCGTACTATACGGTGATGCTTGCTACCGGCTCCTGCAGGGTTCCATTTATTCATTTTCATATAGTCGAGTGGCATCAGACTGATAGAGTTATGATCCAGTTTGGATTCTTTCAGCCTATTCCTGGCCTGCTCAGTCAGTTAGATTCACTTCATTTTCTAAAGATGTTAGGGAAGAGAGATTTTGATTGGAGGAGATATCATGACAGATATATTGATTTATGGGACAGATGGCAGGAGTCTCAGTTGTGAGGGGCGGGGATAATACGTTTTCATTTGGTGGATCAGATGGATTATGCATCCTGGTACAGCAAGTCCGCAGTTAGATCTTTAACATGACACAAACAAGGATTTCATGAGTTGGTATACATTGTTCCTTCCATTGTTCAGTAGATTTTTTATTCATATTACCTAACAACGGAATTTGTTTTTGCAGGATGCTCATATCTGTCATCTACTTCACATGTCTAATCAAGTAGAGAGAGATGTATTTGACCCGAAATATTTTCATAACATTATATCAGAGTTGCTTACTTCGATGGATGTGATTTATCATGGCATTTTCTTTGATCCACCACATGTTGAGGAGGCTGCAGAGCCTGCTGAGCCTCATATTGATGTACCGGGGGTGACGACCCTGTTATGGATCTTGTTGTTCCACAGGAGAAGGGTCTTCAACTTGATCAGTCAGATGTTGTTGTTCCACAGGAGGAGGGTGTTCGGCATGATCAGTCATATGCTCCTCCAGCTTCTCAAGCTCAACTACAGGTAGATACAGACATTGACTGGGCTGAGATGGATTCTTTATTACAAACATCTGCAGCACAATAGTCATATTATTTCCATGTTGGTGAGAGTTTTAGCCAGCATCCACTATCTTTATATGCAGTACAGGGTACAGACGGTGAGACTGTACATCCACCGCCTGTCACACAGGAGGATGTGGAGGTGGCTGCTGATGATGATGTGCAACGTACGCCAGAGCACAAACATATATGGACACGACGTAGACGCATCCAGTATATGCATGGTTGTGGGACAGAGAAGCATATATGCCAGAGGCGTATATTATATTGATTTATGATTTATGATCCATTTTGTATGTGCATTACTATTATTATTTATAGAGTTATACTTTTTTTAAATAAGTGTCTTATTGTCATCAAATTATCTTCTAATTAATAATTTCTATTTGATATTCATTAATAAATATTAATACTCTGGATGAAAAGATTCATGAACTTCAAGAAATCTTGAAAAATATTATTGATCTCAATGATTTGAATCCAAAAAACATGGAACATGATTCTTTGTTTAAAAAAATTAAATTGCATGAAGAAGAATTTCAATGAATAATGGATAATTGTGAAGAGTAGATGATTATGATTGAAGATCATAAAAACCACAATATGAGATGTATGTAATTAGAAGTTCATTTGGCCAATTTTGAGAAGATACTTATTCAGACTTTATAAAAGGACACAGGTTCTATTGGTACACAATCTTCACTGGAGGATTTTAATATTAAAATACCTCCAGCATGTGATAAAATTATGGACATTATGAAAAAGATTGATTTGATATTCTTCCAGAAAAAGAAACAATCCTTAATAGGGTTAAGAATGTGTTAGCATATCCAATAATAAGTATTGAAGAAGATCATCCTTGGTGAACTTATATAAGTTTTCAAACACTACTGGAAATGCAGGATTTCCCAACGGTTTAGAACCATTGGGAAAAGTTTTTCCCAACGGTTTACAGTGAACTGTTGGTATAAGGTTCTGAAAAATTACCCTATCCCAACGGTTTTGAAGAACCATTGGGAAATCATTTTCCCAACGGTTTACAACTGTTGGGAAATAGTGCACAAATTTATCATGTTTTTCCCAACGGTTATCCAAACCGTTGAGAAATATTTTTCCCAACGGTTTGGATAACCGTTGGTAAAAACCCAATATATTCTCTTTCCCAACGGTTTAGAACCGTTGGGAAAAGGCCTACACATTCTATGCCAACGGTTCAAAACCGTTGGTATAGACTCTGCTGGGAAAATTGCACAGCAGCTCTGCAATTTACCCAGCAGATATCCAATTTGCCCACCAGATATCCAATTTGCCCACCAGGTCTCATTTTGTGGGTTCCCTCTCACTCATTTTCAATCCAATTATTGTACCTGTAATAAATTAACACATACATATACAATTATTGTACCTGCAATAACCAACTAACAATTACATATAGAGAACAAATTCATACACATTTAGCATATAATGGTGGAACTATACACATCCATAATTAAATTAGAATTCATAACGTAATTATAATTTAGGTGACAATTATATGTGGAATCCGGAAGTCAATTCATAATTTGATCGGTTTTTTGTATACCATATATTTTTACTTGAAATAATGTCCATTTTAAACATAATACAAACACCTGGAGAGATACCGGCCACACTGCACCTCGGATTGATGCGGGGTTGACTTGTACACATCACATATGACCCATGGATCGTTGTGCTAATGTATCGACACAATCCGAATGCGTTTGGTAGGTTTTCTGTATGTCAATTGATGTTTTTCAATTAAAATGATGTACTTTTGAAACAAAAGGCAGACACTTTGAGTGGTTCCGGCCACACCGCACCTCGGATTGAGGCGTCGTTGACTCGTACACGTCACATATGACCCATGGATCGTTCTCGTAAATTTTCAATGGAAACCGAATGCGTTTGGTCGGTTTTCCGTATGTACTTAAATTGTTGTCCATTTTAAGCAAAAGACAAACACTTTGAGTGGTGGCGGACACACCGCGCCTCGGATTGAGGCGGGTTTGACTCTTACACATCACATATGACCCATGGATCGTTGTGCTAAAGTATTGACACAATCCGAATGTGTTTGGTCGGTTTTCCGTATGTCAGTTGATGTTTTTCACTTCAAATGACGTCCTTTTAAAACAGAAGACAGACACTTTGAGTAGTGGCGGCCACACCGAGCCTCGTATTGAGGCGGGGTTGACTCTTACACATCACATGTGACCCATGGATCATTTTTCTAAAGTATTGACACAATCCGAATGAGTTTGGTCGGTTTTCCGTATGCCAGTTGATGTTTTTCACTTCAAATGACGTCCTTTTGAAACAGAAGACAGACACTTTGAGTAGTGGCGGCCACACCGCGCCTCGGATTGAGGCGGGGTTGACTCTTACACATCACATATGACCCATGGATCGTTGTACTAATGTATTGACACAATACGAATGCGTTTGGTCGGTTTTCCGTATGCCAGTTGATGTTTTTCAATTAAAATGACGTACTTTTGAAACAAAAGGCAGACACTTTGAGTGGTTCCAGCCACACTGTGCCTCAGATTGAGGCGGGGTTTACTCGTACACATCACATATGACCCATGGATCGTTGTGCTAAAGTATCGACACAATCTGAATGTGTTTGGTCGGTTTTCCGTATGTACTTAAATTGTTGTCCATTTTAAGCAAAAGACAGACACTTTGAGTGGTGGCGGCCACACCATGCCTTGGATTGAGGCGGGATTGACTCTTACACATCACATATGACCCATGTATCGTTGTGCTAAAGTATCGACACAATCCGAATGCGTTTGGTCAGTTTTCCGTATGTCAGTTGATGTTTTTCAACTAAAATGACGTACTTTTGAAACAAAAGGCAGACACTTTGAGTGGTACCGGCCACACCGCGCCTCGGATTGAGGCGGGGTTGACTCTTACACGTCACATATGACCCATGGATCATTGTTCTAAAGTATCAACACAATCCGAATGCGTTTGGTAGGTTTTCCGTATGTACTTCAATTGTTGTCCATTTTAAGCCAAAGACAGACACTTTGAGTGGTGGCGGCCACACCGCGCCTTGGATTGAGGCGGGGTTGAGTCTTACACATCACATATGACCCATGGATCGTTGTGCTAAAGTATCTATACAATCCGAATGCGTTTGGTCAGTTTTCCGTATGCCAGTTGATGTATTTCACTTCAAATGACGTCCTTTTGAAACAGAAGACAGACACTTTGAGTGGTGGCGGCCACACCGCGCCTCGTATTGAGGCGGGGTTGACTCATACACGTCACATATGACCCATGGATCGTTGTTCTAATGTATCGACACAATCCAAATGCATTTGGTCGGTTTTCCGTATGCGAGTTGATGTTTTTCAATTAAAATGGCGTACTTTTGAAACAAAAGGCAGACACTTTGAGTGGTGCCGGCCACACCACGCCTCAGATTGAGGCGGGGTTGACTCGTACACCTCACATATGACCCATGGATCGTTGTGCTAAAGTATCGACACAATACGAATGCGTTTGGTCGGTTTTCCGTATGTACTTATATTGTTGTCCATTTTAAGCAAAAGACAGACACTTTGAGTGGTGGCGGCCACACCGCGCCTCGGATTGAGGCAGGGTTGACTCGTACACATCACATATGACCCATGGATCGTTTTTCTAAAGTATAGACATAATCCGAATGTGTTTGGTCGGTTTTCCGTATGCTAGTTGATGTTTTTCACTTCAAATGACGTCCTTTTGAAACAGAAGACATACACTTTGAGTGGTGGCGGTCACACCGCGCCTCGGATTGAGGCGGGGTTGACTCGTACACATCACATATTACCCATGTATCGTTGTGATAATGTATCAACATAATCTGAATGTGTTTAGTCAGTTTTCCGTATGCCAGTTGATGTTTTTCAATTAAAATGACGTACTTTTGAAACAAAAGGCAGACACTTTGAGTGGTTTCGGCCACACCGCGCCTTGGATTGAGGCGGGGTTGACTCGTACACGTCACATATGACCCATGGATCGTTGTGCTAAAGTATCTACACAATACGAATGCGTTTGGTTGGTTTTCCGTATGTACTTAAATTGTTGTCCATTTTAAGAAAAAGACAGACACTTTGAGTGGTGGCGGCCACACCGCACCTCGTATTGAGACAGGGTTAAATCGTACATGTCACATATGACCCATGGATCGTTGTTCTAAAGTATCAACACAATCTGAATGCGTTTGGTCGGTTTTCCGTATGTCAGTTGATGTATTTCACTTCAAATGACGTCCTTTTGAAACAGAAGACAAACACTTTGAGTGGTGGTGGCCACACCGCGCCTCGGATTGAGGCGGGGTTGACTCGTACACATCACATATGACCCATGGATCGTTGTTCTAATGTATCGACACAATATGAATGCATTCGGTCGGTTTTCCGTATGCCAGTTGATGTTTTTCAATTAAAATGATTTACTTTTAAAACAAAAGGCAGACACTTTGAGTGGTGCCGGCCACCCCGCACCTCAGATTGAGGCGGGGTTGACTCGTACACGTCACATATGACCCATGGATCGTTGTGCTAAAGTATCGACACAATCCGAATGTGTTTGGTCGGTTTTTCGTATGTACTTAAATTGTTGTCCATTTTAAGCAAAAGATAGACACTTTGAGTGGTGGCGGCCACACCACGCCTAGGATTGAGGTGGGGTTGACTCGTACACGTCACATATGACCCATGGATCATTGTTCTAAAGTATCGACACAATCCGAATGCGTTTGGTTGGTTTTCCGTATGCCAGTTGATGTATTTCACTTCAAATGACGTCCTTTTGAAACAGAAGACAGACACTTTGAGTGGTGCCAGCCACACCGCGCCTCAGATTGAGGAGGGGTTGACTCGTACACGTCACATATGACCCATTGATCATTTTTCTAATGTATCGACACAATCTGAATGCGTTTGGTCGGTTTTCCATATGCCAGTTGATGTTTTTCAATTAAAATGGCGTACTTTTGAAACAAAAGGCAGACACTTTGAGTGGTGCCGGCCACACCGTGCCTCGGATTGAGGCGGGTTTGACTCGTACACGCCACATATGACCCATGGATCGTTGTGCTAAAGTATCGACACAATCCGAATGCATTTGGTCAGTTTTCCGTATGTACTTAAATTGTTGTCCATTTTAAGCCAAAGACAGACACTTTGAGTGGTGGCGGCCACAATGCGCCTCGGATTGAGGCGGGGTTGACTCGTACACGTCACATATGACACATGGATCATTGTTCTAAAGTATCGACACAATCCAAATTTATTTGGTCGGTTTTCCGTATGTCAGTTGATGTATTTCACTTCAAATGACGTCCTTTGGAAACAGAAGACAGACACTTTGAGTGGTGACGGCCACACCGCGCCTCGGATTAAGGTGGGGTTGACTCGTACACGTCACATATGACCCATGGATCATTGTTCTAAAGTATCAACACAATCCAAATGCGTTTGGTCGGTTTTCCGTATGCCAGTTGATGTTTTTCAATTAAAATGACGTACTTTTGAAATAAAAGGCAGACACTTTGAGTGGTGTCGGCCACACCGCGCCTCGGATTGAGGCGGGGTTGACTCGTACACGTCACATATAACCCATGGATCGTTGTTCTAAAGTATTGACACAATCCAAATGCGTTTGGTCGGTTTTCCGTATGTACTTAAATTGTTGTCCATTTTAAGCCAAAGAAAGACACTTTGAGTGGTGGCGGCCACACCGCACCTCGGATTGAGGCGGGGTTGACTCTTACATGTCACATATGACCCATAGATCGTTGTTCTAAAGTATCGATACAATCTGAATGTGTTTGGTCAGTTTTCTGTATGCTAGTTGATGTATTTCACTTCAAATGACGTCCTTTTGAAACAGAAGACAGACACTTTGAGTGGTGGCGGCCACACCGCGCCTCGGATTAAGGCGGGGTTGACTCGTACACATCACATATGACCCATGGATCGTTGTGCTAATGTATAGACAGAATCCTAATGTGTTTGGTCGGTTTTCCGTATGCCATTTGATGTTTTTCAATTAAAATGACGTACTTTTGAAATAAAAGGCAGACACTTTGAGTGGTGTCGGACACAACGCGCCTCGGATTGAGGCGGGGTTGACTCGTACACGTCACATATGACCCATGGATTTTTGTGCTAAAGTATCGACACAATCCGAATGTGTTTGGTCGGTTTTCTGTATGTACTTAAATTGTTGTCCATTTTAAGCCAAAGACAGACACTTTGAGTGGTGGCGGCCACACTGCGCCTCGGATTGAGGCGGGGTTGACTCGTACACATCACATATGACCCATGGATTGTTGTTCTAAAGTATCGACACAGTCCAAATGCGTTTGGTCGGTTTTTCGTATGTACTTAAATTGTTGTCCATTTTAAGCCAAAGACAGACACTTTGAGTGGTGGCGGCCACACCGCGCCTCGGATTGAGGCGGGGTTGACTCGTACACGTCACATATGACCCATGGATCGTTTTTCTAAAGTATCGACACAATCCGAATGCGTTTGGTCGGTTTTCCGTATGCCAGTTGATGTATTTCACTTCAAATGACGTCCTTTTGAAACAGAAGACAGACACTTTGATGGTGGCGGCCACACCGCGCCTCGGATTGAGGCGGGGTTTACTCGTACACGTCACATATGACACATGGATCGTTGTGCTAATGTATCGACACAATCCGAATGTGTTTGGTTGGTTTTCTGTATGTACTTAAAATGTTGTCCATTTTATGAGAATCCTCTGTGCGGGGGGTTGTTCGGGGTCCAAGGAAGAGGGTGGGGGGGATGTCCGGGGGCTGTCTGGGGTCCAAGGAGGAGGGTGGGGGGCTATGTGGGGGGCTGTCCGGGGGGTGTTCAGGGGGTTGTCTGGGGTCCAAGGAGGAGGGTGGGGGGCTGTCTGGGTGGCTGTCCGGGGGCTGTCTGGGGGCTGTTCGGGGGGTTGTCCGGGGGCTGTCAGGGGCTGTTCGGGGGGTTGTCCGGGGTCCAAGGAAGAGGGTGGGGGATATCCAGGGGGTTGTCTGGGGGGCTGTCCGGGGGGTTGTCCGGGGTCCAGGGAGGATGGTGGGGGGGCTGTCTGGGGGGCTGTCTTGGGGGCTGTCCGGCGGGGCTGTCCGGGGTCCACGGAGGAGGGTGGGGGGTTGTCCAGGGTCCAGGAAGGAGGGGGGTTCCCATACACACAACCATTAAAATACAATAACATCCATAAAAACAGATAATATATAAAAATAACTCAACTCCAATACTATACTACGAGTCTAGATAAAACCAACAACTAGAATAGATTAAATATCAAATCTCAGTAATATCAGTCAAAAATGTAATGGATCAACTTGTCCCACATCTCCATCACCATCATCACCATCATCATCATCACCCTCGTCCTCGTCCCCATCATCGTCCTCGCCCTCGCCCTCCTCCTCGTCCTCACCCTCCTCCTCGCCCTCGCCACCCGCCTCGCCCTCCTCCTCTCCCTCCTCTTCTGCGTCAGACTCCTCGCCATCATCATCGTCAAGCTCTACATCATCCTGACCACCACTAGAACTGCCACCTGGTGCACCGTATATAGAACGTATTGACGACATATACTCATCAAAAGCTGGGTTGGCCTGTGCTGGAAGTGTAGGACGTAGAACTTCAATAAATTTCACAAACGCACTGTTTTCCCTAGTAGATTGTTCTGCCATCTCTGTGGCCCTTTTCTCAGCCTGTTCTTCCTGTTCCCTAACTTGCTGCAGCTCGGTGGCACTACAACTCGTACCTGAGGAGGGCCAATACCTCTTCGGGGCTATCCTAGTTCGGCAGCATACTCTGCCAGAATTCTCCTCTCCCAACACCTGATGTAAGTGATCTGTTGGCCCAAAATTGTCTAGTTCTTGGGAATCGAGGGCCTCTAAAGCAGCCTGTTACAAATATAAATATATCATTAAGTTAAAAAATAGATATTAAAAAATAAATTCAACAGATTAAAACTTACAATCTGCTGCTGAGTCGCTTCATTGACGGCACTTCCATCCTTTTTTCGTCTACTCGAGCAAAACAGTTTTGCTCGAGTCACGCGTCCTTAAATATTTTGTATTTGCATCTACAATGAAATTGAAAACTAAAGTTATATGAAAACTTTAGAAAACTGTTAAATGATTGAAGAAACAAAAGAAAGTGTAAGTCGTAAAGAAAACTTATAAACAATTGTTATAACTGCTTCCTCTCATGATCAGGCATCGTAGTGCGTCCCAGTGTGTGGAGGTATTTTTTTGCATCAATGTTCTTTTTATTTTTTCCAGATGATTTCGAAATAAAATTTGAAAATGCAACAGATAGTATTAATGAAAAACATGAAAGTTATTATTTAAATACCTCAAATGTTATTAATACCTTAAACTGGGTACTCGTCCAATGAGTAATCATCTGATGATACTGCTCTATAGGACAATCATCCACAACTGGTACCGCCTCTAACTCAGTGTCAACTCTAGCATGCCAGCCCATATACAACTCATGCTTGTAGGCTCTCCAAAGCGCGCCTAAATCCTTTAGATGTTCCGATCGTGCACCCTCACCATCGAGAAAATTAAATCGAAGCTGAAATCAAAATATTAATTCATATAAATACAAAAATAATTCATGGAATTAAATAGAACAGATTTTTTTACCCATATATCTTCCCAAGCTCTATCCTTGACCTCATGCGGCAAATGTCTCCACGATAGCGGGCTGACGGGAATGATGTCGGAGTATTTGGCAAGCGTCGCCAAAAAACTCCGACATTGTTGACCTGTTTTCTCAACCATTTGGTTGTCTTCATTATAATCCACCAAAACATGTGTGCGGAGGTTCCACACCGAACGCATGCGTGTACGCCCCCGCCCACGCCTCCTATCAGTAGATGTATCTTTCATGAAAGAAAAACAAATATTTTATCAAAACATGTTATAATGAAAATAAATATTTCTATAAAAATTTGTTAGGGTTCTTGTGCCGGTCTGATCGCTGAGTGCCGTTGGATCCACAGAAACTGATGGAACACCCTGTGGTGGAACAGGAGTCGAAGACGATGGAATATAGAAGCTCAGAGAGACAGAAGTATAAGGAAAAGAAGATGGGACAACTGTCTGACCGGATGCTGACTGAGGAGTGGGAATCATCATGGGATGTGAAAATGATGGGCCAGAAGATGTAGAAGGTAGCGAAAACATGGGAGGCCTAAATATCCCGTGTGTCTCTAACGACACATCGGGATCAGGATGTGGGAAGGATGACATGTCAGTGGGAGGGGCAGGGTCTAGTCGGGTACGCGTAGCTGCTCGTCCACCTCTGGTACTAACCCTCCTCGTACCACCGGCCTGAGTACTAGGACCAGTACTAGGCTCCTCGTCGAATAACTGTTGACGTATAGATGGATCCTACAAAAATGTTTACAAAAAAATTAATCACATGACATTATATATTCTTTAAATATATCAATTTGAAATAAAGTACTAACTGTAGGCACTAATGGTGGAACGCCCATCTCCGTCATTCGATGATTGTTCTCCATCATTTTTTTCCTTCGTCTCTCTTCAATTGGCTTCATTTCCTGCTTTTGAAAACAAATATGTAATTAATTAGAAAAATAAAACTAATGTGTAACCCAAAAAATGCAATTCAAATAAAATTGCAACCAATAAACATTGAAAATTCACATAATGGTCAATTAAGCTATCAATTGTTTTAGAAGATCTTGAATGGATTTAATAAATCATACAAGTTGTAATGTTCACCAAGTTAGAAATATTGTTTGACTATGTTTGAATACAGTTCAATTACAAATTAGAAAATGCAATTCAAATAAAACTGCAACCAATTAACATTGAAAATTCACATAACGGTCAAGTCAGCTATCAATTGTTTTAGAAGAGCATGGATGGATTTAATAAATCATACAAGTTGTAATGTTCACCAAGTTAGAAATATGTTTGACTATGTTTGAATACAGTTCAATTCCAAATTAGAAAATGCAATTCAAATAAAACTGCAACCAATAAACATTGAAAATTCACATAACGGTCAAGTCAGCTAACACATATTTGTGATCAATATTAAATCAATTTTAATATTACCAACCTTAACAACCCAACTCGAGGTAAACCAAAATAATTGAGAACATGGATGAATGATTCTATATATTTTCAACCACAACTTCAGGTTCACAATCAACTCTGATAATTGAGCTATTTGAGTCATCAAAATAAATAAATGGATTGGTTCCAATGGCACTAGGGACAGTGTCAATTCCATCATCACCATAATCAAAAATATGTCTTGGAATTACTTCAACTATGACACCAAATTCAGGTCGAAGTTGGTCTTTGACATAAAAAACTTATTTAGCCATTGATGCCAACACATATGGTTCTTCGGTAGCAAGAGTGCGAGTCATATTAATTACTAGAAATCCACAATCATCAATAAATGTGCCATGTATCGTCATCAAATCAAACCAATGGCATTTCATCATTGTGACTCGTCCATGAGAGTAATAATCCAATATTATTATTTTCTCAACAACTCCATAATAACCCACATTTTCAAATAGTGGTCTACTATCTGATGCACTGGCATAACAATCTGTTGTGGAAGTAACCATAACATCATCATGTTGTGTTCTCATGTTTTTTTCTCGTTTAGTGACAATAAATTTGTACCCATTGATAACAATTGATTTACAGTCACGAACCACGGTATTAGGACCAAAAGTCAAAGCTCTTATTTCCTCAGAGACAGAGTCAGCAGACAAACTCAATACCTACAATATAAATGACTATTAAAGTTAATTAAATATTTATATAATTATTTTAAACATTAATTTTTTTTATACCTTCAATTTTAACCAAGCAGAAAACTCTTTGCTATGCAAAGTCTCTCTCCTTCTCAAAGATAAAGAACGATGCTTCCTATTTATCATTGTTTTATGTTCCCTGTAGATAAAAAAATATTAATAGTTTAACATATATATATGTAATATATACATAATCAATTTAGTTACCTGATATAGTCATCGAACAAATCACAGTTGAACAAAACTATGTGATGTGTCATCTCCCGCTCTTCATGGCTTAATGTCTTCAATGTATATGATCCAGGAATTCCTCCTGTTTGAGTAAGTGATGGAAAACTGGGTTCAATTTTCTCATACTGTTCTTCTTCATTTCTCATTGGTCTGTTCAATCTTGTAGTAAGATCAAACAAATACATCGAGCAGAAATCCATACATTCTTGAGCCAAGTAACCGTTCACGATAGAACCTTCGGGATGATTTCTGTTTCGGACATAAGACATTAATGTGAACATATTTCTTTCAGTTGGATACATTCAACGAAAAGAAACAGGTCCTCCGAGAAGTATTTCAGTGGGAATATGGATAGTCAGATGCATCATGCATGTGAAAAATGATGGAGGAAATATTTTCTCCAACTCACACAAAATTAATGGGGGCATCTGTCAGCATTTTTTGCAAGAAAGACTTAGACAACTTTTTAGCACAAAGATCTCTAAAAAAATGGAACAACCGAATAACAACCACCCTTACATTATTGGACAAAAGATGACAGATTTCTATTGGAAGTAACTCATGCAGTAGAACGTGATAATCATGAGTCTTCAAAGATTTTAGCTTCAACTCTCTTATGTTGACCCGTTTAGATATGTTGCTTGAATAGCCATCAGGAACTCTAATAGTCTCTAATACTTCCAGAAATTGTTTTTTTTCGCAGGTGTCATCACATAAGAAGCACATGGAAGTTGCCATTTATTTTCACTGATACGTACAGGATGCAATTCTGGTCTGATGCCCCAATCCACCAAGTCACGCCGAGATCATAAATCATCTTTTGTCTTCCCCTTGACATTTAGAAGAACTGAAAGCAATATTTTGCATATATTCTTTTCAATATGCATTACGTCTAAGCAATGACGTAACAAATTGGTTGACCAATAAGGCAAATCAAAAAAGATACTCTTCTTCCTCCAATTGTAATGGGTTTCAGTGGAAACATTCTTTCTCTTTCCAGATTTCATTTGACCCTTCCCGAATGAAAAACTGAAATCTTTCAATTCATTAAGCACTTCAGTTCCAGACATACGCTGAGGTGGATCATCGGTCTCTATGGTATTATCAAATCTTCGACAATTCATTCTATATGGATGATCCTTTGGAAAGAATCGTCGATGTCCCATAAAACTGAAACTACAACGATGTTTCAGTCTTCTAGATCGTGTATTCTTCATACAAACTGGACATGACAGTTTTCCCTTCGTGCTCCATCCAGACATCATTGCATAAGCCGGAAAATCATTGATCGTCCACATAAGCGCAACATGCATCTGAAATATGTCTTTCGAACATGCATCGTATGTGCGCACACCCACATCCCAAAGAAGTTTCAACTCTTTTATGAAAGGTTGCATGTATACATCAATATCAATTCCGGGATCAGAAGGACCAGATATGAGTATACTCATGAAAGTGACAGGTTTTTTCATACACAACCATGGGGGAAGATTATAAATGTGTATAAAAACTGGCCATGTGTTGTGCGAAGTAAGCATCTTCCCAAACGGATTAAAATCGTCGCATGAAAGACCCAGCCTCACATTACGCACGTTAGCTGCAAAATCAGGATGTCGAGCATCAAATCTCTGCCATGCAAATCCATCTGCAGGATGAACCAACTCATCATTAGTCTTCTTTCTCTCGGTATCATGCCATCTCATTTTTATTGATATGTCATCAGACATAAAAAGATTCTGAAGTCTGGGGATCAATGGAAAGTGCCACATTACTTTTTGTGGAACGCGGGATGGTGTTCCATCAGATTTTGTCTTCCAGCAGGATGTGCCACATTTTATACAATCATTTTGTTCAGCGGTTTTCTCCCAGAATAAACTGCAATCTTTCGGGCAAGCATGAATTTTGTTTCTTGAAAATCCAAGTTCCTCAACTAACTTCCATGCCATATAGTGGTTTGAGGGAATATCTGCATCATCTGGAAGTAAATCCTTCAAGAGGGTAAGAATGTAATCGATTGTTGTATTAGAAATTCCATACATAGTTTTCTCATGAAACAATCGGATTAAAAATTCCAGCTTTTTCATTTTATCGCATTGTCGATATACTGGAGTCGTGACAGCATCATTCAATTTTTTCACCCTATCAATATCATCATTTTCACTAGATGCATCAGCTGTCCTCATATCGATGTCTTCTTGAGTCGAAATCCTTTCTTTTTCATAATGACGAATAAACGGAAACTGATCATCTAACAAATTCTCCATTCCAGTCCTTTCATTTCGATCATCACCAATTTGAGATTTCATTTTCTCCCCATTGTGATACCACACAAAGTAGTTTGCTTGAAAACCATTTTTTGTTATGTGGTAGCTGACTTCTTCACGGCTCAACCAAGGTCTACCAACACAATTGGAACATGGGCAGTGTATGCGACCACTATCTGAAGCATTGTGAAATGCAAAATCTATAAAGCTCTCCAAATTGTTTTGAAAATCGCTTGAGATCCGATCGGTTTCATACATCTAACTTCTGTCCATTCTGTAAAAAGAATTTATATAATTAATTTTGTCATAAACAATTCAATAGGATTTAACTTTAATAGAAAATACATTTAAGTAAATGATAAAGGAATAAAATAATCAAGGTATCAACTACACATGTGAAAAAAACATACAAATGTGTTATTGAAAAAATGTAAAACCAACAAGAAATTAATGTGTTATATCACATCACAGCATGCCTCATCCCATAACCATATTAGTAGGGTATCATGAACATGAATAACATCAACCTTGTGCCATCCTCCTACCCTACATGACCCCAACCACATGCCACATCTTATTATAGCCTTATCACATCACACCTCACCGGAAAACACTAGGGAAATCATAGTACATCTCACCTGAAGACACATGGACAATCACATCGCATCTTGCCTAAAAACACATGGTCAATCACTTTTGAAGGAAGAGTAGGGAAGACATGGTAGTTATCCAACCATATAACCACCATCCTAGATATTAGAAAAAATACCCATAACTCAAAACCTCTGATCGTTGGTAAGTTTATCCAACTCTGGTTGAGAATGTGTAGAAACAACATAAAAATACATGATATATAGATAACACAAAATACTCAACCTATGGGTTCACATTAACTACATAATCACACACTTCACTACTACCATAAAACACATAAACCACACCACCACCACACAAGACGCATAGCATTTCTCACTTTCATTTATAAGCCACTTCATTCACACTTACATTGTCCATTCATTTAATGTTAAATTAATTAAATACATTTACCACAAATCCATTTCTATTCCATCTCATTTATTTAATATCTTGTTTTTTGGTTTTAACAGCATAATTTATTCCATGGATAACCAGGAAACTAATAAAACCACCACACAATAACTCACCATCTCACAATAACCATCGACGCCATGTTACATCGACCAACCATCTCACCAAAACAACCACATATCACAACAAAAATATTGCACATCACAAACCACCGCACAACCAAAACCACCGCACAACCAAAACTATGAATCTTCAAAATTAGAACACAATAAAGAGACATTGTGCCCTTATAAATGTAAATGTGTAATGAAATCATTAATTTTACATACACCGATATTGTCACGACCCGCCCTCGGGGTCCGTGCCGTGACTACCCCAAGCCCGCCTTCCATAGGTCAGGGGCTGGCGACTAGCACCAAGGCGTAAATCCCGGTAAAAAGGGAAGGCATTGCCTTTGTAAAGTAAGCAAACACCACAGAGTAAGCAAGCGGAAAGTAACACTAAGCAAAAACAGAGTACAACTAAAAGTGCGGAAAGTAAAAAGGGGCCGGAAATACAAGCCCAACTGTAAAGTACAACTCGAAAGGAAAAACAGCAACTGAAAAGTAAAGCTGCTACGCCGAGCTGTCCACTGGAAATCCCACCTGAAGGGTGGGTACAGATAGCTCCTCTGCTCCTCGGGTCCCGCCGTCTGCCTCTGGGTACCGCCTCGTCGTATAGTCCACATCCAGGTACCGTCCAGTCCTCGAACACTCGGCCTCTGCCAGTACTGGCCGTCGTCTGCAACCAACACAACGAGGTGCGGGCATAGCCCGTGCAGGGGTGAGTATAACGATACTCAGTAGGGACCCCGAGACCCTCAAGGTCTCACTAAAACCAACAAGGATAACCACAAGAAGATCTCAACAGTTAAACTCTACTTAGGTATATGCCCATACATATACCTAAGTTATCAAGTAACCCATCTCAGTCATGAGGAAACACAAGGATCATGAGATCAACGGATAACCACTACCCAGGTATATGCCCATACATATACCTAAGTCATCAAGTAACCCATCTCAATCATGAGGAAACACAAAGGTCAAAAGTCTCAGCTCAAACCAGGATTTTCATTATCGAAACCGTAACTGCTGAAGAGCTCCGTCTCTAGAGTGTACAGTAGTCCTGTCACGACTCCGAGGCCGCCGCTCACTAACCTAAGACTGCTGAAGTACTCCTCCTGTCGAGTACTGCGGGTCTGCTGCCAACTACCAGGCGCTCCGTCCGCTGAGGGTCTGCTGCCAAATACCGGGCGCTACCCAGATAGCCTACTGAGGTACTCCTCCTGTCGAGTACCGCGGGTCTGCTACCAACTACCAGGCGCTCCGTCCGCCGTGGGTCTGCCGCCAAATACCGGGCGCTCCGTCCACTGGGCTAGTCGACTCACTCCAAGTCGAGTCGGTCAAGCAGTCGTCAGGTCTCAGCCGGCTACACGGTCTCTGTACTCTGCACGCTCGTCTCCGGGAGGGTCCGCTCCACGAGCTACTGGTCGATACTCCAAGTATCACAAAGTCCCGCAAAGAAGTATCTCAAAAGTCCGTCTCGTCACAAGGGTCTCAACGCAACAGACGGCGCGTCGATCGGACGCCCGGTCTGTGAGTTATTAGCCTTTTCGTCCCAGGGGCCCGGTTGGTTTCGAGTGCGAACCAATCCCGGCCGTATCTCAACTGTACCCCGAACTCCCATAGGGTATACTCATAGGGACCGTTACTAAACGTAAACACCAACGCCGCTGACGGTTCGTCAAACGGACGTCCTGTCTGAAAGATATCAGCTTTCCCGTTCCAGGGGCCCGATTGGATTTCGGGTACAATCCAACCCGGCCATACTCCGACTGCATCCAAAACTCGGGCGGAGTATGTCAAAAGTTCCGTCTCATCAAGAGGAAGTCAACGAAACAGACGGCGCGTCAATCGGACGCCCGGTCTGTGAGTTATTGGCTTTTTCGTCTCCGGGGCCCGGTTGGTTTTTAAGGCAAAACCAACCCGACCGTACTCCACCTGCGTCCAAACCTCGGGCGGAGTATGCCAAAAGATCCGTCTCATTAAGAGGAACGCAACGCGACTGACGGCGCGTCAATCGGACGTTCGTGGCTCAAGATATGAGCGTTTCCGCTCCGAAGGCCCGGTTGGTTTCGTGAACGAACCAACCCGGCCGAACTCAAAGTAATCTGAAACCTTGAGTGCGATATACCGAAACGACCGTCTCGATCCAAGGATCGCGTTGCCGCAGACGGTTCGTCATTCGGAGGTCCGAGGCTCAAGTTATGGGCCAAAAACCAAATCTGGTTCGAAACGGGGGGGTCCGGGTCCGGGCCGACCCGGCCCGACCCCCCCCCCCCCCCCCCCCCCGGGGCGGCGCGGTGGCCGGCGGCGGCGGGCGGCGGCGGCGGGCGGCGGCGCGGCGGGCCGCGGCGGCCTGGCGCCGCGAGGAGGCTGCGCACGCGGGGGAATTAATTTCCCCCGCTTCTTCAAAATGGCGGCGCGGCTTTGCCGCGCCGTTTTTGTAAAACAACGGCCCCCCTCCTGGGGGCCCGCTTTGAAGGAAATCCGGGGGAGCCGCCTGCCCCCCCTCGTGGAAACCGCTCCCCCCTCATAAAGAGGGGGGGTTTTAAGAGAAGGCCGGGGGATTAATTCCCACGGTTTTAATGACATCCGGCCGGCCAGCTGGCCGGCCGGTTTTCTCAAACGGGACCGGAATTTCCGGTCCCCTCCTTCGGCTTCCGACGCCGGCGGCCCGGCCGCCGGTCTTCTCTTCCGCCGCGGCCCGGAACCGGCCGCGGTCTCCTCGTCCCGCCGCGGCCCGGAACCGGCCGCGGCGTTCGTCATCCGGCGCGGTGCGACGGCACCGCGCCCCTTCGCCGTGCTTTGATATTCATTCAACGCGGCGCGACGGCGTCGCGTTCTTGTTGTTTCTTCCATGGTGCGCGCGACGGCATCGCGTAAGTTGAACGTACAATTATCCGCGTGGTGCGACGGCACCACGCCACCTTGCTTCCGCCCGCAAGATTAAACAACATGAACGATGGAGGGGGTTCGGCCGTGTTCATGCGGTCCGGCCCCCTCACGTTAAGCAATAACGCATCTTAAAATTAATCAACATCCCCACGTTAGTTATACGATCCACGAGCAAGAATGAAATAATTAAATATTAAAACAACAACCCCTACCTCGGTATAAGGTTCGAAGATTGTGAACGTTCCGCGGAAGACGACGTCGTGGAGGTCGGGCGTCGCGGTCGTCGTTCGTCAAATTCGACGACGAAGAGGCGCGTCCGAAGAGGCACGTCGTTGGCGAATCCTTGTACGCCGACGAAGGTTGTCCGAGGAAGGTGCGGTGTTCTCTCTCGTTGACACCGAAGACGAAGAAGAGCGGAGCGGCGTTCTTCGTCGGAACTTGAGCGTTCTACGTCAAGTCTTGAGGAAAGTCAAATAAAAAGGAAACAACGAACTCAAGAACCCTTACCTTGATAGTCGCACGTTGACGGAGTCGTGGAATATCGGTGTCGATTCCTTTGACGTCGGAGGAAGAGTCGTTGTCGATGGCGTTCGTCGCGGAAAAGATGATGCGGAAGAAAAACGTCACGTCGCGGATATGGCGTCGCGGAAAGACCGTGTTCTTCGGCGAAGAAGTTCTTCGTTGAAGAACGGCGTTCTTCGTGTTCTTCGACAAGGTTGAAGAAGAAAGAAAAGCTCTCAACCACTTCAAGATGGCTAAGAGTTCTAACCCAACAAAATAAGACAAAGTCTTATTTTATTCACAAAAAGAATTTCAAAGGTTTGAAATTCAAAATGGCTAACTCCAAAATTAACTCACTTATTTAATATACATGAGTTGTATAATTAAATAGAAGTTAAGATATCAAGCCATTAAGAGGGAGAGAGGGGAGTTGAAAAGGTGGGGGTTCGTGTGGGCCCCACCACACTTAATCCTCCCAAGGGAGGTTAAGTGGGTGTGGGTCCCACTTTTAACCTCCTTTGATAGGTTTTAAGAAGTTATAATAAAATTTGTTCTACACAAATTTTATTTAACTCAACTAAAAACCTCAAAAATTAACTTTCAACCCGCAACAAACGCAACTCCCAAAAAGGTCTCTTTAAGCGAATATCGGCGCTGCGAGTTCATCGGTGCCCTCAGATTTCAATTCCGAGCACCGTATCAAAAGTTAGAAATTCCCGCTCGTTCGTTCACTGAACGTACCCGAGCCAAACTTCGGAACTTAATTCCGGGCACTCCGGGCCTCGGAATCAGGTGCCGTCTGAAACCGCGCTCTTGTAAAATTCTAAAGAAAATTAAGAAAAAATTTCCCTTGAATTTTACGGGTCTTTACAGATATAGGGATTTGACTACACAATTCGTGGAACAATCAATTTTTTTTACAGAAACCCTAAAATTTGGGAATTAGGAAATCATTCATAGAAGTATATTCTTTATAACAGGTGGAACTAAAATATAGGAATATAACATGGTGGCTGGTGATCCGATGGAAGATGTGGGGATTGGGAAGTGATTCTGCCGAGCAATGGCTTCTGGAGAGCTTCTGGAGACGAGCGGAAGGCTCTGGATCCGCTTCTGAATCGTGGGGAGGCCGCTGGGTATTTGGGGGGTTTTTTTCACAGCAGTTCATAAAAACCGTTGGGAAAAACCAGTCTTTCCCAACGGTTTCATAAAACCGTTGGGAAAAATAAGTTTTTCCCACCCACTTTTCCCAACGGTTTCATAAAACCGTTGGGAAAAGTCTCCTCTAAAAGGTATTTCCCAACGGTTTATATAAACCGTTGGAAAAGACAGAATATACCAACGGTTTCTTTGAACCGTTGGTAAACAAATGTTGGGAAAACTCCCATTTCCAGTAGTGAAAACTGATGTTTATGAGTGTTCCCCTTGAGGGGGATGTAAGTGAAGAAATGTGAAATTACTGCCAGAATTAGTATATTAATTAGAATCAGACCTAATTATTGTAGAATGTTCAGGAAGATCATGTTATTGACAAAGGAATGTTTTTCTAAATCTCTCTTCCTTTGTTAACAAAAAAAATAAACTGAATAGAAAGGGGTTGTAATTGAATTAATCAAAAACATAAGAAAAATTTGCCTATAGTAAATTGTATTATCTCTTCTTTTCTATCAATCCATGCATTAAGAAAACATAATCAAATGTAATGATTTATAATAAATGGATGCCTTCTCAAAATTCTGATCTGAAATTCCGGAAGTATAGGTGGTTGATCCCTCTACTAATGGATTATTTTAATAGACAAATACAAGACCTAAGTGTTATCATCACAGACGGATTTTAACTGCAAATGGATCAACTTCCCATATCTGCAGGGATTCCATTTATTCATTTTAATTCAAGAAAATAAAAGAAAATTCAGTTTGGGAGCCTACAAGAGATGGTTCCCTTACCTATAAACTTTATTATAACTTTTGTATGGGCAAGCCTTTGAAAATCACCTCTTGGTAAAATCCTGTTTGTAAGCTTTGGATTACTCATTCCAAGTATACTATTATCTGTAGGTCATCCTTTCATAGGCTACCCACAAATGAATGTCTCATGAATATTGGCATATTCTTTTTCCTAAGGTGCAGTGTTTGTAAAGATGGAGAAGATTGCATGAACATATTCTTTCAGTGATTCTTTTCTAAGACATTTTGGATCATAATAATAGCTTTCTACTCAATGATACATCTACTCCAAATGATTTGGGAAATAATATTTCTGACTATTTAATATTTATTGATATTTTATACATATTAATGATTTTTTAATTAATAGCATATTTATATTTGATTGATACTTACAAATATTGATGTTTTTTATTTTCATTAAAAATTCTGTAGGAAGCGTGGATATTTATTAATAATTATTTAATGAATATCTATTATTCATGAATATTTAATAATAATTATTAACATCAATTTTTTTTTAGAAAAGTGAGCACTGAGGCCCTTGAATTATAAGAAAGAAGTATTACACAATGCGAAATGAATAAATTTTGCATTCATCTCTTAGGAAAATAGAGGTCATGTCGTCAAGTAAGGTGGTCGAGTGTTGGCATCCTTCCGCATTCACTCTTTATTTGTCAACCCATCACCAATATAGTTCGCCTCCCTTCAAGAATGAATGATAATATAATTCAAAGAAGATAGCATGTCAAGACAATCCACTCATGTAACAGCCAGCTTCCATGAGAGATGCTTTTGGCCCACTAATCCATTGTTTTTCGTCCTCAAGTAAATGGTGATAGAATGTTTTTGAGTCAAACAATCCATTTGCCGACCCTTCCCAGAGCAGCGTGTCATCGTGCTTGACAAAATCATTATTGTTCACAACATCAATTAATATTTATTTAACATTTATTAATAATTAATTAATATTAATTAATATTCATTGGTATTTAATTAATATTTATATTCTTAATAAGAGGGTTTCAGTCTCAATATGTTAAAAAAATTATTAAAATTTATCAATATTAATTTACTATTTAATATTTTAATTGATATTTATTAATATTTTTGAATATTTGTTAATTTTTAATTAATATTTTCTAATTAATATTTATAAATATAGAAAACTATTTGGTTCATATTTATTACTATTTCATTTATATTATTGATTATTTAATTAATATTTATTAATATTTGTTTAGTATCAATGAATTTTTTTTTTTTATTTAACATTTCTGTTTACAACGTCACCCCCTGCTTTTTATATCCATTAAAAAAAAAACGGTATTTTAATAAATCTGGAAGAAATCCGTAACCCTAGTTCCTTCCGCCGGGTATATATTTTTGCCATCACAACACTCAACCAAAATTCCGGATCTGGCTCGGGTCTTCGACTTCGCTTCCGCGGCTCTGGATCCTTCTGAGCCCTAGCCTTGTTATGCTTTCTTGCGCTATTGTTCTGCTAATTGTCCCCCTCTTTGTCCCTCTCAATTAATTTTTCGCCATACGGATTGTGCTGTCATGGCAGTGATCTCATAACCTACCTGTTTTCTGATGTGTTTATCCTCTCGTAAATATTGAAAACATCAATATATGAGACTCTTCACCACGCATCCGATTACGGTTCTTCTTTATACAATTTGATTTGATCTTCTACTTTATTTTTTTAAGACCATAAATTAGTTTGGGTGAGGGGCCGGTAGATGTGATGAAGAATGTCACGGAAGACGCTGTCGATGTCGATTGCAAAATCAGACTACAATTATCTGATCACTGGCTTTATTTACGCATTGCAATCATTTAGACGAGCTCCGATTTATTATCTTTAGTTTTGTTTCTTCGTTTTGAAGTTTTTCGTTCAGTCTGAATAATTTATCAAATGGAAATTCAATATAAATGAGTAACACATTTAATAGATCATTGTTTTTGGGGGCTATAATTCGAGCTTTCGAATTTGGATGGTCCTGGAAGAGTCCATATTTGCGATTTTTTTTATTTCATATAGTGGTGTTTAACTTCATTACATCGGCGGTTCCAGATACAGAGAATGAAGGTCATTGCTGGGTATTTGCTGGCTGTTTTGGGAGGGAACACCTCCCTCTCTGCCGATGCCGTTGAGGATATGATTGAGTTTCTTCTTTCCTAAGTAAGAGGAAGAGACATCACCGAGCTGATTGCATCCGGTAGGGAAAAGCTGGCTTCCGTCCCCGGTGGCGGCAGCGCTGCAGTTAGGTGCAGGTGCAGCTGCTGTTGGTGCGCCCGCTGGTGCTTCTGCTCCTGCGGTTGAGCCCAAGAAAGAAGAAAAGGAGGAACAAATGGAAGAGGAGTCGGAGGGGGACATGGTTGCTGGCCTATTTGAGGATTTGAAACTCCCAGCAGGTGTAGTACTTTGATAATTAGTATCGACCTTTTGATGTGTTTGTTTTGGTATAGTTTGAATTGAAAATTTTCCATTTTTTGGAATTTCATCGCTTATGAGTGTCCATTTGATTATTTACATGGAAAATAAAAAGGGAAAATTAAATAGAAATTAAGAGGATTTTAGAAGAATATAAGATAAAATAAGCTCAAAATAAAAGTTAGGTCGATCATATTTGTTTATCTAATATTTGTTTGATGTCTTTTTGTTAAAGATGTGATGGTTTGATGAGAGTTTTTTATGTGTTTTTTTGATAAAATAATTATTAAAATAATGTTACGATAAAAATATTTTTAAAACTAATACACAAAGGCGGTATTTCTCTTGACGTCTTTGGGTTTTAGTTTAAAGGTAGTTTAAAGGTGGTAAGGGTGATGGTGTCTATACAAATTAAAAAAAATTAAAAAATTAAAAAAAATTGTATAATATATTTTGTTTTTACTTTCTTTTGTTTAGGTATTCACACACACAATTATATTAACATTATTATTAAGATTAATTATTTTAATTATTGTAAACATTTAATGCTATAAATAATATATATTAACAATTTAATTACCAACATTTAATTATAATAAAATAATTAATAATACTTCATAATAATGTAATTAAGAAATAAGACTTATGTCCATTAATATTTGAAATTGAAAATGCTAAATGTATTTTTTTTAATGTGTAAATATGATGTTTTTAATTAATAATGATGTAAATTAGCTTTTGTTTATTATATTTATGTTTTTTTTTATTTTCAACATACTTTTAGATGTTTAGGCCATGTTTTATGTTTTGATTAGATTGTTTTTATAGTTTATATTTTATAAGATTTTAAAGTTATATACTTAATATTTAATAAGTTTTCCTATGTTTCATAGATATGAAAAATGGTTGATATTAAAGATATGAAATATGATGAGCTGAAGAGAGCTTGTCCTTAAGCGCTGAAATCTTGTATGTTTGATGCTTTGTCTATGACTCGTCGAAAGGAGGCGACATCTGGATGTTGTCATGTGCACCCCGACCATCATCGTCTGGGGGAACTATAAAGTCCGCGAAGGCTTAAACATGAAAGGTGGAGTCATTAAAATTACCCTTGATACGAGCTCAGATTAAATATATTCAGAGAGAACTGTGGATATCTTGACTATAAATGGATCTCATGTCTCTTGGTGCACATCCCTTTGCTAGAGGTGCGACCTCTGTCTCTGGAATAGGTGAGACCTCATGTGCAGTAAGACGTGATTCTTTAGCAAAAACCTCTTCCCCCATCTCACTGTGATTTTGGATCAAAGATATTATCGTGCAAAACACGATATGTTGACATTATTCTTTGCGTTGCAGCATGGGACGATGCCTAGCTAAACCCCCCTCTGGATTAGACATGCACAGAATATGATGTAGTTGAGTATGTTGTAAAGAGATTTAAAATGAATTAAATAAAAAATTACTACAAACAAACCAATGAAAATTTATTAACTTGTCAGCTTTACGGAATGAAGCTTTGCTGACTGTGTAGGCAAAAAGTGAATACACTGAACAAATCCAAAATGACCCATGACTTTATCAGGTTTGTGCCACTCAACAATATGAAAGTGAATGAGAGACATTATAATCGTGGTATTGTGAAGCTCATTTGTGCAGTATGCAGACAACATGTCTAATAGAGCTCAACATGACATCCATGCAATCTGAAATGACATGTGACATTTGTTCAAAAAATTTGTTACTAAAATCCAAAAAATATAATATTATGAAATTGATTAGTCAATGAAAGATTGTATATACTTATATCAATGAGTACTAGACTGTTTGACAGAGACGATATGCACCCAAGTTGTGCCTCGACATCCTGACAAGGTGGCGTGCTTAACTTCACTTATAACGTACAACATAGAAAGTGATAAATAATTGAAATTAAATTTAATAACTCATAGTAACATCAAAAAACAATAGAGGTCTGATCATACCAGCATCCACGTAGAGCATCATGCAACACATCTATATGAAGCTCATGATCAACAACAATAAGGGGGACGTGAGGGATACATTTCCATGCCCACATCCGAATAACGATGACACATCCCCCAAGATCAGTGCGATCTGATCAACATGCCGTGCATATTGCTATGTAAGTGTATGCTAAACACGCAGATCCCCAACTGTATCTCCTGACCTGATCAAAATCTTCCAGCAACCCCAGATATATTATGTGCACATGTATACCAGAGTGATCAGTGCACAATGTCCTTCTAATGAGCCACAATATATATGCATGGGTGTAACACATGATAGTCTGATCGTCAGTGTCAGCAGATAACTGTGCAAAGTGCATCTCAAGGCATCTCATAGATATCGACCCACCGTCTGTAGCATCATCATCCCCCACAATGTCGATGCCTAACAATTGATGTACAAGCTCATGCTAGTCTCCATGAGTGAGTCCTATAACTGCATCCCCTATGATAGTAAGTCCGAGCAGAACTGCCACATCCTCAAGACTGATAGTAAGCTCTCACTCGGGCAAGTGGAATGTGTGTGTCTCCTCCATCTCTCGGTGAGGGCAACAAGAATGTGATGATCAAGGAATGTAATAACAGATACAACAACACCATATAAGCTAGCATGACATAGGTATGGTTAATGGCGGCTGGAGGTAGAATGTGATGATAATGGTGGGCTCTATGCACCCTAATCCATCAAAACTCACGACCTGCTAGCACATCGCGTGAAACATGTTGTACCTCTCGTACCCCTCGTGGTTTAATTTTCATGATCACAATCACTCTCTTATTTATCTAATCTTGTTTTAAGTGTTTTTGGATGATAGACATGATTTCAGGTTGCCAAGGAATTGGGCCAAGAAAGCCAGAAGGCAAAAGTGGACTGAAAATCAGTCCACCGGCCAACCGGTGGATGACCACCGGCCAGCCGATGGAGTCTTGACAGAAGGCATCCCCTCTGTCCAGACCACCGGCCAACCGGTGTCCCATCACCGGCCAGCCGGTGGAACCCAGACAAATAGTGACACCTACTGTCTCCTCACCGGCCAACCGATGACCTCCTCACCGGCCAGCTGGTGGTGCCTGGGCAGAAGGCCCCTCCCTTTTCCAAAGCACCAGCCAACCGGTGGCCAAGCACCGGTCAGCCGGTGGAGCCAGTCAAACTAGCCGTTGGGCTTTGACCAGACTTGTCCACTTGACTCCCAACGGCTCCGAAGGCCTCTCCAACGGCTCCGAAGACCCCCAAAGGCCATTTGAGGGTTCCCCCTCTATAAATAAAGGACTAGGAAGCCCCAGAAACGTATGGTAGCCCACATGAACATTGTTCGATCATTTGGCGAACCTCCGGCGCATTCCTTCAAGGATCCCCATTTGCTCCAACCCATTTCCACATCCAAGGAGCACCATCAAAGAAGCTTGGGAGCGCTCTTCATCAACTTCATCAATCCTTTGGCGCCCAAGGCTTCTCCTCTTACGGTTTTTCTTGTTTTATTATTTTGAGCATCAATTTGGGTTTGTGCCTACAAACCCCTCTTTCTCTCATCCTCTCTTTGTTTGGGTTTTCACACCACCTTCAAGGTGTGAAGAGGTTAGTCAAGCCCTCCCTTTAAAAGGCTTGAGTCATATGTGAGCTAGCCTTCACCTGTAAGAAAGCTAGTGGGTTCTTGCTCAACCATTGAAAGCAAGCTGTAATAGGTTCTAGACTACCTTAAAGTCTAGTGAGTTTCTTGCTAAAACCATTAAAAAGAAAGCGGTAGTAAATCTCTCAACGGTTGAGTTGGGAGCGGAGACGTAGGCTTTGGTTTAAGCCGAACTCCGTTATCAAGTTTTGTGTCTTGCCTCTTTTATTTCCGTTGCACTTTTAACTTTGTTTTTAAATTGTTAATTATTTTTAAAAGTCAATTCACCCCCCTCTTGCCATCACTCTCCGCCCAACAAAACATGTCTATACTGCTCTGTGAGTAGAGTAGTATCCTCCATCTCTATCTATAAAACTGAAATATATCTTATGTAATTGTAAAATATAAATATAACATTATGGTCAACATAATGTTATGAATGGTAGAATGTAAGATATAACATGTCCATTCCCATTGTTTTATGAATTTTTTTTGTCTAAAGAAAATAACACGTCTTTATGTTTCTCAAAGCACATTTCTAAAGTGGTTTTAGATATGGTTTTGCATTGGAAAGAGTGTTTTGTTTAATTAGGCATGTTTGATTTACGAAATAACTTGTGTTATGACTTGATTGACATGTGCACTTGCTTGTGATGTGTTGGCATGAAGTAACATGTGGGTTAACCAGGGTGTGAGTGAGAGATTTGTCCGAGTGACCGTGTGAGCCTCGAAGGGGAGGATCGTGTGAGCCTCCATTGTTTTCTAAAGGTTCGAGAGAGCATTTGGGTAGAAAGACCATGTGAGCTTCCATGTTGGTTGCTGAGAGACCATGTGAGCTCTTAGAGTTGGGCCCGTATGGAGACCGTGTGAGCTTCTTTTGCTTGGCTAGCTAGCATACTTGTTTACTCACTCATGATAGACCTAATGGTTAAAGCCCCAAAGTGCACATTAGTCACACCAGATTGGTTTATATTCTTTATACATTTGATTAGTACCAATTGATGCGATGATTGGTATTATTCCCATTTGTTCATTTTTCATTTATATGGTTACATGATGTTGAATGCTATGATCACCTTTATTATTCCATTTGGTTATATTCGAGCATGTTGTGCCTTATGGCCTCATTTGTTTACTTGATCCATGTTTGGGAATTGTTTTGGAAAACTAGGTTTGTTTTATAAAAGAGAACCAAAGGGATTTTAAAGGTTTATTTGAAGTTGGTTTGTTTTCAAGTGGTTTTGAAATTGTTTTCAAGTGGTTTATCGGTTTTCATGGATAAAAGGCTTAAATAGATTCATGGTGGTATCCTACTGGGCTTCGTGCTTCACACCCTCCTTAGGCCCTTCTTGGGAATTTGTAGATTTTATTTTCCTGATCTCCGTTTTTGAAGGCGACTAGTTTTTCCTCCGTTCTTATTGGAATAGAGTCATGTTTTTAAAGGGGTTTTACTTTAAAACATATTTGTGCACACATAGGTTATATCAGTTGGATATGGATTGAGGATTTCTTTCATGTCTATCACATATACCAATAGGTTAGATCTCAAATGGTGTGTTGTGTCGTTTATGTATGATTTTTCACATGATGATATATTTCATGGTTATTTGTTCACATGCTTGCTTCATGGTGCATCCGTGGATAATTTGATTATGATTTTATGTCATCTCACATATACTTTTCATATTCCTTGTAATGTGAATATGAAATGATTTTTATAAAAGATAACAGATGATTTACAAAATGGTTTTATCACGTGAAAAATCTTTGTAAAGGGAAGGGAATTATATAGAAGAATGTTTTATTTATTGAGATGATGTAACATTTAGGAATGTTTGGCTTATGTGTGATTTATGTAAATGATTGTATAATTTTCAACTGATAATTATTTGATAGTAAAAGTATTCAGAAATGTCACAGAATTCAAAAAATTGAAGGAGTTTAAATTGACATCATGTAATTGATAAAATAAAAAAGGTCACATTGAAGGCAATGCATCTTTGTGGTTGAGAGTGTGAACTTGATCCCGCAATGTTTGGGTATCATTTCCTGTTATGTCCTTCCTGATGATATATACTGCATCTCAAACATTTCCCTTGTTTTTGAGGCCAGCCCATCTCATTCTGCATCCTGTTGGACTTCAATCTCTCTCTCTCTATTGCAACCTGTTGATGTCAGGTATCAATATCGGATGGTCTTCAGGCATTGGGAAATGTCGAAACTTCCAAATAGGCATCCATGGTGTTGCATAGCAGTTAACAATGGTGTCTAGCTAGTACATTGGATCAATATATGCTTCCCATGATATGTTAATAGAGACACATGCTATAATGGTGTGTGCGCATGAAAACCACAATGCATGAAAGTTTGCAGATTGACAGTGCCTCGCTTCTAGTAATAACACCAGGACTTGACCGCTTCTACTTGTGATGGTGTCTGAACACTCCTACACTTCAAATCAAGAGTTTTCTCGACAGAAAAGGAGCACTCGATAAGTAGAAGCTTCTTCTATGTTCTTTTCAATCTATCATTAAAAGTGTCATCCGTACCTTAGCCCCTGATAAATCCCATCCACAATCTGTTTTTCTCTTTCAACGATGTACTTGACACAATGATAAAGTGTCTCATAAACTAGGACAATTATAAGTAACTTGCGAAGCCCCTTGAAGATTCCATTAATGCACTCCACAGTGTTTGTGGTCATGTGTCCGTACCCCCCATCATATGCCAACGTTCATTTTTCTTTTGGAATCCGCATCATATAATAATCATACACTCCCTGGTTAGCCCTGCAGATTTCTTCTAATTGTTGTTCAAACCTTCATTGATCCGGATCATATGCCACACAGAAGTGATCATATTTCACATAAATTAATTTTATCATTACATTGAAATAGTAAAAAATAAGAAATAGATTGTATACCAAGCCTTGTAATTTCTTTTTTTCACAGGTTCATTATGGAATGTTTTTCTCATGTTGCTAGAAATGTGTCTGTTGCAGTACCAATGACGTTCATTTGGGGGTCTCCATGTAACAGGATTTGCATTTATTGCATCATTGATTTCCTGATGACAATCAGATATCAAACAGACACCCCAAATACAGGTGAAATGGTTTCTGATACATGCTAAAAACCAACTCCATGATTCATAATTTTACTTCACCATAATAGAAAATGAAAGCAACAAAGTTGAACAATTTCCATCTTGGGTTGCCATAATCAACAATAGGTCCATTTATTTTCTATATAGAAACATCTCATCAATTTGTAGGAACTGTTTACGGAAACAAAATGCGAAAATACATGGAAGGAATACCCAGAACAATTGATGAAATTTTACATGAGATGGATCAATTCAGTTATCTTGAGACACATGTTTGTTCATATCGAGATGGAAGACAACTTGGTCGTTGTGTCTCAGTATGACTAGCAATTGCGACAACACCTGATACGAGTCATCCGAATCACTATAGACCCTGATGCCTTCCATTTCACCATCCATGCCTTATTATAGAAAATATTATAATCAAAATTTTGTTGTAACCTCTCCCACACAAGGTCAACATGCACATCTTGGCAGGTCTCGATCATCTCAATGATAATAGATGACAAAATTCAGCATCCAATACTGTATGATCTTGTGTCAGGTTTGGATGAATGTAAGTACGAGCTGTCTCAATATTAGAAATTCTCCAATCTCCAAATTCAATGTCAGGAATCACCCTCAAGTGGAATCTATAATGATCCTCATATTTTTCACACTATAAGATGTATTTTGTATGGCTTGATTCATGAACTAAATATCTACAATGTCTCTCAATATGAAATCTTTTCAGTATGTTTTTCACTGCATATTTACTTAGAAAATATCTTCCAACGTATAATTTTTTTCCATATCACTAAATCTATCCTCTACGACTCTAGGAAACTCAATTGTAGGTGTGATAATATTTCAGTCGAATTCAGGAAAATATGTCATTGCTTTAGACCAATATGTAAAGAGTGGTGGATGATTTATTATGTGTTGAGGCTGCTGTATAACTACAGTATTTCTATAAAATTCCTCCCAAACTTCTATAGTTTCCTCCTCACCAGCAATGTTTTATCCATCTTTTCTATCATTAGAAACTTCCTCATTATCAAAATTATGTTGTTGTATATCCAGGAGATCAATTAGGTTGTCTTCTTCCGCATGATAGATAATAACATAATTTTCTTGGGATAGACCTTCTTCAATCACTCTTGTATGTCTAAGTTTTTATACAATTGGACGTTGCTGCTGTACACTAGAAACCTCAATATATAAATCCACCATGGCACCATCTAACCATTGGGAAAGTAAAGTTGTTACTTGGATCCAGTCCTCATCAGCACACAATGGGAAAGCTAGATGATATAACATAGTCGAGAATTACAAATGTCTATAGCTAATAGACTGGATCTTTTGATCAGGTTCTATATTTAAACGAGCATGAATTATTTCCTAAAGTTCTCTTAGGGTTACACAATTAGATGTCCTAAAACCATTATTGTTGGTTGTGTACTATAAGAAACTTCTTTCTCGGTTTGAATAACCGCCTTATAGTAGTAGAAACTAGAAAACATGATTATCTATGTGAAAAATGTTTTTTTGATCAAGATTCTAATAGTGTAAATAATATTGAAAACGAGGAATAATAATGTATCATTGACCACATAATCTTTACTTTACTGAAATTTTAGAACATCTTTTTATATCCTGAAAGATGACACTAATGTTTCGTAGAATAATTTTTAATCTTCTTAAAGGTATGTTCAGTGGTTTATAAAGAGAATGTGAATCATCTAAAGAATATCTCATAGGAGTGTCAAACCAAGTATAAAACTAGGCCCCTTATCATGCACCAGGTGATGATTGAGTCCAACTCAATCACCCTTTTTGAGGTTGTTACCCCAAGGTACCTCTGTGGTAGATCTACATCCACTTATAGTATCTAGGCAGGGATTTCACTTCTCAGATAACCACATAATCTTCACTTTACCTAAATTTTATAACGTCTTCTTATATCCTAAAATATGACACTATTGTTACGTAGTACAATTTTTAATCTTTTAAAGGTATGTTCAATAGTTTATAAAGAGAATCCGAATCATCTAAAGCATATACCCTGAGAGGGTCAAACAAGGTGTACAACAAGGTCCGTTGTCATGCACCAGGTGATGATCAAGTCCAGATCAATCACCCTTTTTGGGGTTGTTACCACTAGGTACCTCTGTGTTAGATCCACATCCACTTGTAGTATCCAGACATAAATTTCATTACTTAGATAACCACATAATCTTTATTTTACTGAAATTTTAGAATTCCTTCATATATCCTAAAATATGACACTATTGTTTCATAGTACAATTTTTTATCTTCCTAAAGGTATGTTCAGTGGTTTATAAAGAGAATGTGAACAATCTAAAACATATCTATAGAGAGTATCATACCAGGTGTGCAATAAGATATGAATCATCTAAATCGTGGGAGTAACAAATCATGTGTGCAGTTAAGCCTCTTTATCATGCAATTAGCCATCTTTGATCCTATATTAATTATATGTTAATCCAAAGTTAATCAATAACTAATCATTATTTAATAATAATTTAATCCTTAATTAATCATTACTAAGTTAGTATTTAAGCATTTATTAATTAATAATTCTTGATTAGTTGGTTTAAAATTAATTAATAGTTAATCGTTAACTAATCACTGTTTAATAATTACTTCATAATTAATTATTTCCAAGATAATCATTTCTTAATCATTGAATAATAATTACCTAACCAATAATTAATAATTAGTTAATCATTCTTTAATCTTTCATTAATCATTATTTAATCATTAATTCATCATTAATTAATCCCATATTAATCATTCATTAATAATTGATTAATCATTCTTTAATCACTCGCAAATAATTATTTTATCATTTGTTAATCATTCACCAATCCTTAGTTAATCATTACACAATAATTAGTTAAGCATTTAATTAATCCTAAATTAATTATATATTAATCATTCATTAATCACTCATTAATCATTACTTAATTAATAGATATTAAGTAGTTAATTTATAGTTAATTATTAGTTAATTAATAGTTAATCATTAAGTAATTATTAGCTAATCATTCTTTAATCATTACTTAACTACTTTTTATTCATTACTTAATTATTAGCCAATCATTAGTTAAGAATTAGTTAACCCTACATTAATTATGTATTACTCATTAATCATTACTTAATTAATAGATATTAAGTATTTACTTTATAGTTAATTAATAGTTAATTAATAGTTAATCATTATTTTACCAATTTTTAATCATTCACTAACCCTTATTTAATCATTACATAATCATTAGTTAAGCATTAGTTAATCCTAAATTAATTATGACTTAATCATTCATTAATCACTCATTAATCATTACTTAATTAATATATATTAAGTAGTTACTTTATAGTTGATTAATAGTTAATAATTAAGTAATTATTAGTTAATCATTATTTTACCATTTGTTAATCATTCACTAATCCTTATTTAATCATTAGATAATCATTAGTCAAACATTAGTTAATCCTAAATTAATTATGCCTTAATCATTCATTAATCACTCTTTAATCATTACTTAATTAATATATTCCAAGTAGTTACTTTATAGTTAATTATTAGTTAATTAATAGTAACCATTAAGTAATTATTAGTTAATCATTATTTAATCATTAGTTAATCATTTGTTATTAATTAATTAATTATTATACAATTATTAGTTAAATATTTGTTAATCCTAAATTAATTATGCCTCACTCATTCATTGATATCTCATTAATCATTACTTAATTAATAGTTAAGTACATTATAGTTAGTTGTTTGTCACTTACTTTTCACCATTATTTAATTATTAGTTAATCGTTATTTAATCATTACTTGATCCTAAGTTACTCCTAAGTTAATCCTTGGTTATTCATCATCTAATCATTCTTTAATCCCAAGTTATTCATTAGTTAATCAATACTTAATAATTACTTTAGCATTAATTAATCATTAGTTAGTTAATAATTAATTATTAGCAAACCATTATTTCACTAATATTTATTAATCATATAGTTAATATAAATTCCTAATTATGTCACTAATATTTAAAAACTACTAATTTAAACTAAATAATAATATTATTATAATAATAAATCCATTACTAAGTCTAATTATTAATTCTTTACTCAAAAGTCAGAAATAAATAATAATATTAAAAATTATTTCTAAAATAAATCTAACTAACTAAACAACTAAGTAAATGACATATTTAAAACTAACTAAAAACAAAACTGCAAAATAAATAAATAACTTTAAAATAATTAAGAAAAAATACCTCTAAGAGATTCTTCACAAAATTCACCACTCCTTTTAGGCCACCAAAAACTCCGTGCACAAAGGATCAAATATCAATCAACTTTTAGAGAGAGATGGAGTGGATTTAGAGAGAGAGAGTGGAATTGAGTGAGGAGAAGGAAGACAAGTGGGTTCCTATTTATAAGGGTTGGGCTAAGAGGTGGCATCGACGATGCTGCCTTTGCCATGTCATTAATCTAGGTCAATGAGTGTCAAAGGAAACATTGTCCTTACCACCTTTCAATATAACCGAAAGGCGGAATCAATTGTCCTAGTTTTATTTTTTTAACCGAGAATTATTTAAATTATCATTTCTTTCAAAAAATGTATAAAAAAATATTTGATGATATGTTTCTTTGAATTAATTCCTTTTGTTTTTATTTGATGGTTTTAACTCATTATTATTTATTAATTAGTCAATTTACCACTAGAAGTCTACAAATATATAAAATTAAATATTTATATATTATAAATAAGATGTGAACCAATCATGAATATGATTACAATTAAATAATTGACAATGTTTTCATAGGTGTATAAAGCCTACATTTAACGAAACATGTGGGATGATTGAATAATGGAAGAAGAAAATTGAAACCAAAGAAAAAAAGGGTTTCCTTTCCTTTAAGGTCTGTCCTTTGCTAATGCTTTAAAATCTTGAAGGCTTTATGTTTTATGACACCATTAAATTGGTTCTCAAAGTATTATGAGGGAATTTAATAGATATTGATCAAATTTAAGTGTTAAGGGAGTGATTGAGTGTTTATACTTGATGGGAGAAGTGTTTTTGAGTTAAAGTAACACAATGTTATTTTTAAAAATAAACATGAAATATTGATCTTATTTGATATTATGAATCATATTTGAGTAAAATTAAATTTTTTATAACTTTTAACAATTCCACAACTGAATTTATTGGTTTATATAAAAACAATGAAAAAATGAAAAATTATTATTTTAGGATATACTTACACTTTGAAAATTAGTTTTTAGGTTTTAACATTAGGGTTTTAAATGAACTATTTATCTTATTAAATATATTTTGGGTTAATTTGACTATTTTAAGATTTATTAATCCATTTTTACATCAATATTAAATCATAAAACCTCAATATTTTCTAAAATTGTATTTTTACTATTCTCTTGAAAATTTGAGTTTTTTAGAAAAATATCAAAAAATCAATGTTAATTTCTATATACTGATTTCAAAAATGAAATTTATTTTATCAAAATAATTTTTTTACTTAATTAATTTTAATATTTAATCTTAAAATCAATTTTTTATAAAATATGCTAAAACACACTATTAAAAATACATGTATGCTTTCTATTATGTTTTTAAATTTGAATATTTATTTTATAGAATTATGAAATTTATATCTGATTATTTTATTCATAGTAAATTTTATTTATAAGTCATTTTACTATTATAATTATTAATTTAATATTCTAACAGTTAAGTTACTATTCACAATGGTTAAGAAACTATTACTAACAGTCAAGTTACTATTTTATTAATCATATTGGTTTTATACTTCATATAAATATCTCATATTTCCTTGATTCATTGTTGAATTAGTTTTATTTTAATAAGGACCTAAAAACTTTTATGAGTATCCATATTATTATTTGTAGTGTCTTAGTCAGACCGAGTTAAATTTTGTTTTCGAGATTCAGGTGGTTGGTCATGAGTGGGTGCTTGATCACTACCCTTTGTTACGATTCATGAGTATTCATGGGAAGTGGGATTGGAATTTTAAATTTAGAATTTTATTAGATTTTACATTGATTAAGTGTTGATCCTCATTGGAATAGTTTGGTTTACCTTGGGGGAGTGATTTGATTTTGATATGAAAACAGAGAATGGATCGATGGCATGAGGTTGTTTTATACATCCTGATAAATTAGGGAAGTAACCAAATGCCCAATCTTATAAACATTATAGGGACCATTGTATGAATGGACCATGTACCATCAAACCATGTGGTTGAGTGAGTCATGGTTCTATATCCCATTTGAGTTATTTTTTATACTTCCCTTGAGAGATTCCTAATGGTGAGAAACAATTCAAGGTGAGTCTTGTGAATGTGCTGATGATGTGGATTCGGTTTTTATGGACTTGTGGTGTGCCTAGTTTTTGGTTTTATTTTTGTGTGAAATGGGTTTGTATGAAAAATAATGATTTTATGGATAATGATTTTGATTTGAAAGGAATCCTTTAGGCCCAGTTATACAATGGGTTGAGTTTCATGGAATAATTTTGGTTTGGGGGTTAATCCTTTGGGGTTGTTTATAAAATTAAATTGGTTTTCTGAAAAAGTTTGGTCATTTTTGTTTAAAATCAGTTGATTTTTTTCATAAAACATTTTGGTTTTAAAACCCATTGTTTATTTAATTTTAAAGTAATTTGGAACCCATGGTGTGATTTTAAAAAAGTGATTATTTTCATTTAATTAGAATGAAGTGGTAAATGTTATTGAAATGTTTTAATGAACAATATTTGAGGAGCTTAGGTGGCATTTAGAATCAAGTGAAATTATTTTTGAATTTCCTTAGGTAATTGGGGTTTTAAAGAGTGATAATACTTTTTCTAAGTGGTTGGGTGATTTTAAAATCTGGTGTGTTTTTGGAAAATGGATTTTAATCCTTTAAGAATGTGGTGATTTTTAAAGAAATGATATTTTTGGCATGTGATTTTCCTTACTTGATGGGTGTTTTTTTATTTTTTCCCTCATAGGTTGGGACCATTTTATTTGATTTATAGAACATATCTAGGTTGAGTCCATGTTCCATTACATAAATGATATGCCTCTCAGAAAAGTTTTGGAAAAGGTTGAGTGTTTGCCTTTAAGGGTAGTTCTTCCCTTATTCTTTTAGCTATTTTATAAACTCAAAATGGACTAGAAAGTGTCGTTTTCCAAATTTTTGTGATGTGGTAGTGTGTTAGATACTGTTTTTCTACGGGGAACTAGGCTTGGCGAGCCTTGGCGATCCATGGCTAGTCAGTTGGGTTTAATTGATGAAGATCTATTTGCTTGATCTCTTGGGATGATGGTTGTCTTATGGATTTGTGCTTGATGATTTTAGAGCCTGGTATCCTTGAGGTGTCTCTTATCTTGGTTTCTATTTTGCGATAAATTTTGGGTCATGGATTATCATTTTTTCCTATGGGATTTTGTTTGAATATTTATTATTTTGATGTGTTCATGCCTCTTGATATTTGCATCTTGTGCGACAACTTTTTGTAATGATGACCCTATGGTGTGGGACTTGAATGATTTTATCTTCATTATTAGGAAATGGTATAGCCTTGGGTGATTGATTTAGGAGTCTAGGACCGACATGGAACTAGTTGAGATTATGAACTGGCTAGTGTCATATCAGTTTTGGTTGGGTTCACCATTAAGAGGGTAGATCTAGGTGTGAGGTCCTAGTTTACCTCATTTTCTCTCAGTTTGTGATATAATGTTAGGGTCCATGTTATTTATTTGTTTTAGGCACGTGTTTAATCACTTATTTCTTTGGATGTCTTAGAGATGCAATGGTTTTGGTGACCTAGTCTCGAGACCTTTGGTTATGGTTTATTTTAGAGAATTTAACTTAGGATCTTGGATGTTCCTTGGTTTTGAGGCCCTTTGGGTGTTTCTTGGAGCATGATTCTTTTTTAGAGACTATCTCTTTATGGATGTCTATGGTTAGTGGAATCCTATGGAATTTTTGGGTTTTTAATCAATTGTGGTTACCTTTGTGATGCTCTTGTTGCAGGAGGGGTTGTTTGATGCTCCATTGTTTATATCAATTCTAAATGGAGGGGAGACCTCTGTTCAGTTTCTATTATCTTAAAGAATCTTATTAGATGCTCGTAGTTAATTCCTATTTAATATTGTAATCATTATTTTACTATTTTAATGGTTCTTTAGAGTATGGATCATGCTTGAGGTTTACATGATCTTAGGATCTCTGGAGTTGTCTCTTCCCCTTTCCACCTCTTATAAAGGAGTGATAGGTTTTCCTCTTATATGTTACCATTACCTCAACTAGGGAATTTCTGGGGGAAAAAAGTGGAATGGTGGAGATAATTGTAACATCCACCTATCACTGATATGTTTATTTTATATTTTTTAATAAAATTTGGTAGAATTTAGATTTTTATAAGTCCCAGTCTTTGAATTTTATTTTTTTTGGGAATTTAATTACTACACATGGGTTGTGTGTGGTAATGAGTAACCATGCGATAACTATGTGCGGGGGGTATTTCATTGGGAAAATTCCATTTGACATGGTCTATGCATGATCAGTTGGACTATTCAAGGTCCAAGTAGTAACCATGTAAGGTGATTTTGACTAGGAAGTGTGACTCACATTTTCACTGCACAATTTGGTAAACTGTGCGGGTAAACCATATGGGTTGCTCGATATTTAAAATTTTATTTTTTTAAAAATGATATTAATGAAAAATATTAATTAAAACTCTCAACTCACCCTATCCTCCTCCACATGATGCAACACTAGTCACCTAGGATAGCTCCCTTCATGCGATGCCACCCTTGCCTCCTAACATCTCCATCTGGCCTATGTTCCTCTGATTCCCGATTCAATATTCCTAGCTAAGGATTCATCCCTTTCATTTTCTATTTTTTCCTCCAGTCCCCCCTCTCCCTTTCCATGTTTTACCTTAGGCTGAACCCTAAGAGGGTATAGGTTTAAGAACCCAAATTTTCTTTAAGGTATGAAACCTTTTATTTTCAGTTTAATTCTTTAATTTTATCCTAATTGGAATGCATAGTGGGGTAATGAAGAAAACACAAGTGTCTAGGGCTTGTATTGAGCCAAAATCTTGAGATTTTGGAGGAGAAAGATAGGCTACATAGTTTGTAGAAATCGTGTATCCCAATCCACATGGTTAGATAAAACCATATAGGGTGATATAGTGCACTATCCAGGGCTGCACAGTTTGATGAAACAATGAAACCTAGGCTACACACCCATGCGTTTACTGCAAAATTTTTAACATAGGTAAAACACATGGTCGACGCGTGTTTTTTTAATAGTGTTCCATGACCATGTGAGAAGGGGTTCCTAGGAAGTGGTCCTTTCATGGTTGGAACATGGTTTGACCAACCATATAAATAGACCATGAAACCCCTTTAAAGTTGGGTAAAATGGACTTTTTTTCGTAAGAACCTTTTAATCCTCAATCTCTCTTTTCTTTCTCCTCCAATGCACAACAATCCCTTGATTTGGATCTCTTCCTTGAAGCTACTCTCAGGATTTGTGAGATCTTCCTCATCCCAACTTCAAATCACTTTCCATAAGTCTCGCTGGATGCATATTGGTAATATTTCTATTATTCTTACTCATTTCATCATTTCTCTTGCTATCAATAGAGTTATTTTGGTGCAAGATCATATGCCCTATTTTTAGGGTGTTTTTATATTTATCGATTTCTTATGTTCTATCCTAGATTAGAGGTCAACAAAGGATGAAGATTCAACTACCAAGACAAGGTATGTGGTCTCATAATTTTCCCTCAAAGTCTTGGTGTTTATATATATGTTGTTGAGCCACATGCTGGATTTTCCGAGAAATGCTTATTAAATGAATTGATTTTTAAATTAAATGGGTAATCTTGAACTATACGACCCATAAGATCCATTTAATTATCATTAAAGGTTAAGTACCAAGAATTTGAACCACCACTTGGGTGTGTTGTTAAATGGGATTAAACCACCATGGGTAGACTATGTGTTTGATTAACCTTATGAGGCATGTTCATAACCCCTAAATGAAATGATTAAGATATAATTGAATTGAATAAAGGGTGAATGGAAGACCATGTACCTAGGACCTTGTCCATTGTTATTGCTTGATTATTCTTGAGTTTCCTTTCATAATTTAAATGACCAATTGAAATGAATGAGAGGATTCATGTGACATTAAGACTTCTGGGCCTAGACAATGATTTATTCCACCTTCTAAGGTGAGTTAAAATACTTATATAAAATGTGATGTCTAGTTAAATTTAAAGTGTACTTAAATGGAATGGTTAGTCTTTGGACTCATGAACATTCACATACACAACTCGAGAGTGTGAGATAGGTTCTGATTCAGAACGCCATAAATGGACTCATCAGGCTTATTTAATTAAATGAATTATGATGAATTTATTATGCACTATGGGTGAAAAATAGGTTCTTATATGAAAACCATGGAAGGAATCACTTGTAAGCTTGATTATATATGTCAGAGTGATACTTAGACTCCCTTGTGGACTGCCAAGGATAGACTCAGAGGGTCGATCATTATATATGCATCAAGTGATACTTGGAATCCTATGTGGAATTCCAAGGAAGAACTTAGAGGGAAGGTTATTACATACTCCATGAGTGGAAATTTGACTCCCTATGTGGATTTACAAGGATAAAATTAGAGGGTGGTGATGTTATACCACACCTAGAGAAATACCAATATTTCTATGAGGGATGCTTAGGATGGGATTGTAAGGTGTTTAGTTCATGATATGCCTGGAGAGATACTTGGGTTCCAACTTAGGAATGTGATAGACGGGCTCAGGTTAACTTTGAATTTAATAATAAAATGATTATATAACACTTCTCCCAAGACAAAGAACAATCTTGTATTCTATTGGAGCCTTACTTTTATGATGGACATATTACTCATTTCTTTCTTAGATATGAGTCACGAGGGACACTTGGGCCACGATCTAGGTACCATAACTTTATTATAAAATGAATAATGACTAAATGATTACTTAGATATATTACGATTTAGGCCGAAGTAGGTAGAATAGGACAAACATTCCATGGAAACACATACCTAAGTAGATTATTTATTTACCCAACCTGAACATTTTCATTTTTATTGCTTAAGGAGACATACATCAAAGAGAGATACATCAAGGAGGTTGAAAGTAGTGAAGGCCCAAATAATATTTAATAAAAAATTTGATGCCTCTAGTAGGAAAGGATCCTAAATTAAGTAAGAGGGAAACATTTTGTCTTGGGGAAGCCTGATATGCCAAGAAGTTTGCAACTTTATTTCCCTCACGCCATGTGTGGGAGATCCCAATATGGGTGCCCGTGATCTGCTTTCACTTACAGATAAGATAAGCTATGCTCCAAGGGTTACTTCCACTTACTAATAAATATTTATAGAGAATCAAAGAATCTGTCTCCACCATCCTCAGGGCTATATTCCTTTGCTTACATACCTCTAGTCCCATGACCATTGCCTTAGCCTCTGATTGAAGGGTGTCTCATCTTCCATAAAAGGCTGAAAAGGCCACCACAACAGACCCCCTATGGTCTCTTATAACACCGCAGCCTCTCATATCCCCCCTAGAGGGATCCATCCGTATTGAGTTTGAACTCACCACAGAGGGGGTACCAACGTACCCAATGACCCTGTCTCGTCCTTCCCTCCTGAGTGACCACACCTGAGATAAGAGGTCTTACCTACATAATATTTATTATATATTCACATAATGAATGAAATTGAACACTGTTTCTGGTGGCTTAATGAGTTTATATCACACCCTATTTTAGCCTCCATTTGGTACCCTGATAGACTTCATGGATGCAGATAGGGATAGGGGAAAACACCTAGTTATCGATGCTTTATTTCTTATAGCATGAGAGCGGGGTAGCATAGGACTGATCTATGGTTCATGATGCTATCCAAATATAGTATTTTGGTAATTTTGTTTCTTTTGGTATACCTGTATGTATGTGTACCTAATTCCCTATATGTATGAATTTAGTTTTTGTATATCATTCCATGATCATCATTTTGTATATGACATTGATGGACGTGATCACTTGTTTATTTATATGAAGGATGTTTCCTCTTTTTTATGTTCAATTATATTTATGCTTATACTATAATTTTATATTATTATACTTCTATGATACACTCTAATCATGAGAGTATAGTCTTTCCACTGTTCCACCATGGACCCTCACTGCTATTTGGAAACCTCTAGTGTACGGGGAGGTGTACTTGAGGTCATGTGGCAAACTGGGTTTGGTTATTATTGAGTGAGCCAGGTCTAGGATGTCACAAAGTAGTATCAGAGGCTTATTTTATTTACCTTAATATTTAAAGATAATATAAAGGAGATATAAGTCATAATGGGATTTGGTCATGATCCTGTCCTCAGGAGTTTCTAACCCATTAGTGAAAATCCAAATTACATAGGATGAGACATATTTTTTTGGATTCTTCTTATTACAATTTCTATGATTTCACTATTGGGTGATTCACTTGATGTTTGATATTCCTTATAAATTTGGATTTTTACCCTTGGTCAATATGGAAAGAATGTATTTCATCATGAATCATCATAGTAACTTCAGGATTTATATGTCATGCATATGCCATGCCATGTTTATATTACTGTATACATTGCTTTCATCATGTTTTGGTACCATTATTTCCATGTCCATGAAATTGTGCTAACATTTCATGCATGGTTGAATAAGTAATTGGTTGTGAATAAATGGATTCCAAATTTCAATTTATAAGGTATATTCTCCCTTATAAATTGGAAATGGTGATCTATATAATTCAAACATTTAATAGAATTTCTATATAAACGAGAATGAATTTAAATGAAATTGAACTCTAAAATGAAATGGTCACCATTAAATAGGGACGCCAATTGAAATTTTAAGGGTGTTTTCCTATATAAATTTCAATTGAATACTTGTATATCATGACCTTTGAATTATAGTGGAGAACATGACCTTGAATCGACCTTAGTAGTGGGAAGTAGGCAGTGTCTTCTGCTTTCATTATGATCTGTACGTCTCCCAGATCTAGCTTTAGAGTAGGCAGAGGGGTGTAAATTTTATATAGGGAGTCTTGTACCTATCCTATTCTTATATATGCACTTTAAGTGGTTATTAAATATCTTTCTGAGGAATGTGTTTGGAATTTGTAGAGACATGCCACCATGAAATCCTCGAGTTGAACACCATGAGGGTGGTGATGAACATGCTTTAGAGGTGGTGGTCCCTGGGTTACCAGTAGAACCTACAATAGTTCTACTTGAGGCACCACTGTTTATACCCAATATGGGTGTCAATGACCAATTTCGAGAGGGTTTCTTACCCTTTATGCTGATTGTGTAGGGATCCCCCCCAACTAGCCCTAACTATGGTAGAGTTGATGTGTGAGTTCTAGCAGCAACATCCACACATATTTTCAGGGGATATAGGTCCACCAGCTACAGAGTCATGGCTAGAGGCCATGATGTATATTTTTGAGCATCTAGAGACACCTCCTAAGAGGAGAGTGAATCTTGCTATGTATATTCTTTAGGATTCCACCAAGAGATGGAGGGAAATTATTACTTAGATGGATCATCATCGGAATATGGCTTGGATGGATTTTTAAATGGCCTTATTTGATTATTTCTATCCTGAGATTTTGAGGGCCAATAGAGCCTAAGAGTTTATGCATTTGGAGATGGGAAAATTATCAGTCATAGACTATTTTTCCCATTTCATAGAGCTCCAGCGTTTCACACCTATTCTGTTAGGTGGTGATTTATTTAGAGCTAGGTGATTTGAGGATGGTATCAAGTATGAAATTTGATCGTAAGTGAATGTATTTTGGATTAAAACTATATTTGGAATAGTAAATTGAGAACTTATCATGGAGAGTAACCTAAGAGAGAGTAAGGGTGAAATCTAGGGTTGTTCAAAACCTATATCTAGAACTATATTGACCAATAGTAAGATATGTCTTTTGGAGTTTCAAAATTGTAATATTAGTAGCCAGGGTATATACTCAGGTAGCTAGGTGAGGTTTCATAAGTACGGTATAATGGTACATATGATACCTTAGTGTATGATAGACCCAGTTGAGTGCTGATATTATAGAAAGATAGTCCATCTATAGTTATTTTTTAGATATTTTCCTCCAGTATCCAGTGATAGAGGGTCTTCACCGACTCCACATTCAGGAGCAGGGTCACCATCTTTTTGTCAGGTAGCGAGGTAGAGTGTGCCCGATCGATCAGGATGAGGAAGTGGTCATGGTCGGGGTAGCCAGACACCAGACTTAAAGAACCAGTAGTGTGTACCTACTCAAGGTAGAAAAGTTATATCATAAAGACACAACTCATGCTAAATGTATACAGTTCAACTGATACCTAAGGACCAAAGTGGTGGAACTTCTATGGAGAGAGGTAATATTCTATAATCATATACATTAGTATCTACTATTTTCGATACAAGTGCTTATCATTCCTTTATATATGTGCCTTTTATGTAGATCCTTGGGCTCAATGTTCAGTTTTATTATGGTGTGATGTAATTCAATACTCTGTTGGGGATAAATCAGAGAGTGTATGAAAGTGCAGGGAGTTCCTCCTTGAGATCGATAGGTGTCACTTTGTATAGGACCTCTTTGTCCTTAAGATAAAACAATTTTATATCATTCTCAGGATGGACTGGTTGGTTCCCTATCATTCTTATGTTGAATTATATCGCCTAAGGTTGACTTTCACATCACCCGAGGGTGGGGTTTTTATTCACAAGGGTAATTGTGATTTCCAAGAGAGTTGATATGGACTCAAGAATCATGGGTTGGAAAAAATGACAACCTAGATTGATATCTTATATCTGGATGATTATGGAATGTTTCCGGATAATTTCCATCTAGTTGTAGATTGTTTCAAGTATGTTTTCTTGGATGAATTTCTAGGACAACCTCCTGAGATATAGGTAGATTTTTCCATCGAGCCAGTTTTAGGAGTTTCACCAATATCCATTACTCCTTAAAGGATGACTACTATTGAGTTTCAAGAGCTTAAGAGTCATCTAGAGGATTTGAAATATGAGGGTTTTATACAACCCAGTTCTTCACCGTAGGGTTTACTGGTCCTTTTCTCCAAGAAGGTGGATGATACCCTTCGGATTTAAAAAAATCACCATTGGTTTAACCTACTTATGTTTATGAACTAGTATTTATTACCACATATAGATGATCTCTTTGACCATATATAAAGAGAAAGGTTTTTCTATTAGATTGATCTAAGACCCAGTTATCATCAGGTGCATGTTAGACCATCAGATATACCACATACAACATTACTTAGTATATATGTATTGAATGAGTATTTTATTATGCTATTCAGTCTCACAAACATGATAACAATTTAAATTGGCACTGATGAACCATGTTTTCCATCCATATCTATATTTTTTTGTGGTGGTATTCATGGAATAAATCTTAGTGTATTCTCACACTTGACACGACCATTACAAAAATCTTGATATTATATTGGATATACTAAGAGAGAATCATTTATATGCTAAGCTCAAAAAGTGACACTTTTGGATGGATAAGATTCAATTCCTGGGTCATAGTATCTCAAAGACAAGAGTATCAGTTAACCTAGAGAAGGTGAGAGTTGTATTTTCCTAGGAGGATCCCATGAACATCATTGATACACAGAGTTTATTGGGGAAAGATGGTTATTATAGGTGCTTCATACACAAATTATCATTCCTAGAATCACCTCTTATGGGATTTAATAAGAAGTGTGTGAAGTTTATATGGTATGAAACCTACAATATAAAATTTCAGGATATGAAAGGGAGACTGAATTCAATACCGATATTGATTCTTCTTGAGTTGAGAAGGAGTTATACAATTTATTGTGATGCATTAGGTATTGGGATATGATTAGTTCTAATATAGGAGGAGCGATTCGTGTCATACAAGTCTCATAAGTTGAGGCCACATAAGAATAATTACTCGACACATGATCTTGAGTTAGCCACTATTGTTCAGACCTTACACTATTGGAGGCACTACTTACCAAGAGATCATTTTTTGGTGTTTATGAACAAAAAAATCCTCAAGTATATATTTATATATAATGAATTTAATCTTATGAAATGAATTTTATTTTAATACCTTAATTCTTTTTACTTCGATATTTCCTATACGCCCGAAAAGGGCAATGCTATTACTAATGCTCTGAGAAGGAGGACTCAGAAACAGGTAGTTCTTAAGGCTAGTAGAAAGTAGATGCCTATGAACCCATTTTATGAGATGAATTTAGAGGTTTAGGACTATCATGGATATTATATACTTTCATAGTTATCAATTACCTATTCACCTCTGGAGAGAGTGAATATGAGGCAACTATCTAATTCTGAGGACCTGGTCCTACGAGAGAGTATTACAGGTGATGACCCACCTCTTGGTGGGATTGTTGATGGGGATGAGATCTTTCACATCTACAGACATGTATGAGTTCCTATAGACGTCTAAGAGGATTTTATACAAGATTACCATGCCTCTATATGGGCAGAGCATCTAAGTCTTACCAAGATGCATCATGACTTAATCTGCTGTTGATGCCTGTCAATCATGCATTGAAAAATATACAATGTAAGAAATAATTGAATCATGGGTATTATTTTATCTATAAAGAAAAGGAAAAGTGGATGGAAAAATCACATGGATAACATGAATTCACAAAGTACATGCGATTGCATGACCTTTGAAAGGTCATACGAATGAGTCATGCGCAACACATGATCTGCTGGAGATCACACAAAGCCCCTTTAACAAGCCTACTTATTCTTACAAAAGCATCCAAGAAAATTAGTGATCATGCGAAGGTTACTAGATGGATTCCTATAAGTCATATGATTTTTCAATAGGTGGGTGCCTAATAATCATCCAAAACACTTTTAAAATAAAGGATGAAAATATGAAAAAGGTGGAGACCTTTTATGGTTATTTATATTCATGTGACACACTTGTATAGTTTAAAAAGACACCACAGATCCTTGGAAGCATGTCAGCCTTATCGTGGAAGAACATATTGACATGTACCCTTCATCATTAAAAGGGACCAATACATGTCCATTCAATTATGCGCTACCCCTTAAACTCTATAAGATAAGCATATGATCTATCCATGATAGTTCTCCCATGCCAGTGCAAGATCTAACATTGATCATGTGATGTTCCATGGATGAGTAGAGTGACTGATCTAGACAAGGTATACGCACCATCACATGATCCCATACCGATCATGTGGAACCCTCATGGGAAAGGGTTAAAAGCCCTTATAAAATAAAGGATGAAAATATGAAAAATTTGGAGATATTTTTAAGTTATTTATATTCATGCGATGTGCTTATGCGGTTCGTGAAATTCCAAAAATCCCCTGGTGACATGTCCACCTTGTCACATGAAGGAATTCTGGTGACACCTTTATCATGTGAAGGAATTTGAAAACATATGCAAGACATATAATATCCATTAGACATCATAAATTAATAGAGGATTTTTCCATGACAATTATTGGTCACACGAAGCATCACATACAGGGAGAGTGTTTGTTTTTGACAACACTTGCGCAACCTCATGAGATCCCCAACCCTTGTAAAATAAAGAAGGAAATAAAAAGGGATCAGGAAATTTTTTTTGCAGAGTGAGGATACACTGGAATTCATGAAAAATGGGTCATATGCCGCATGCAATCACCATTGATCATGAGAGGACCCCCTCAACAACCCAACATGATCTCGCAAAGACCCTTAGACACATCGAATTGATCTCACAAATTCCCCTTGACAAGCCACGTTTGTCTGGCGAAAGACCCCAAAAAATTCATCTTTGATTATGTGAAGGCCTTCCCACAGACATCCTAATATCATGAGGACCCATAAACATGTAGGAAAAATTTCATGGAAACTCCTTGACATGTCCACATGGTTAGGAAAAATTCCTTTTTCAACCTAGGTCTAATAAAATAGAGAAGTAGGAACCTTCTTGCAGTCACTAAATATCACATGAAGCCATGAATGACCCATGCCAGGATCATACGAAGTGAATGAAACTAAATCCTTCCACAAAATCCAAACCAAATATGTGATATAGGAACCATGCAAGGTGGATTATAATTAGGGTGATGGGGATTATAAATCCCCCCCCCCCTCAACACAAAAAATGAATCGATGATCCATCACACACATGAGTGAAGGATAAAACTTATCGGAGTGGCCACTCACACGATCACATAGTATTATTCTAGGTAAAAATCTATGGAATGACCTAAGGGTTCACATGGAATTAATAGAAAATTCATGTGATCACTCATAGATCATGTGAAAGACTTCTGGCGTTTGAGCTAAGTCATGTGAAGGAGGTCCCATATGAAGGCTAGGTCACAGAAAACCTAAAATAAGATAACAATGGAAAAAACTTGAAGCACATATGAAATAAAGGATAGAATGTAAGACTATAAAATATGGGGGACTTATGAAAATATAGATATGTTGATCCTTATGAGCTTCACATGACCAACTCAGATCATGTGACAACATCAGGACATGTCACTCAAATCACGCGACGCTCCCTAGATAGACTATTTGGATCATGTGATGTCCCTTGGATGTATCAAAGTAGGTAAAAAGACACCATTTTGGAATGTCACCCTAGTCTTATAGAGTCCCTTGGGCTTTCCAACCAAATGCTGTGATGTCCTCCTGGCATATCACTCAGGTTGTGCGGTGACGCCAGGACATGTCATCCAAGTTATGTGGTGATGCCAGGACATGTTAGCTAAGTTGTGCAGTGATGAAAAGATATATCATATAGATCTCATGATGACAACAAGGAAATTTATTCATATAATGTGAATTCCTCAATACAAGTCATCCTGGATCATGTGATGTCCTATGGACATGTCAGCTAGGTCTCAAGATGACACCATGACAAGTCAACCAGATTACATGAAGTCCTCCAGACATGTCATCCTAGATCATGAAATTTTCTTAATACATGTCTACTAGATACCATGAAATGTCTACACATCCTTGAATAGGTCTTATGAAACCCTCTAAACATTTCATCCAGGTCATGCGATGCCCTCCAAAAAAGTCAGCCAGGTCATGCGACACTCTCCAGACATGTCAGCCTTAGTCATACGATGCCCTCTAGAAAAGTCATCCAGGTCACGTGAAACTCTCCAAACATGTCTGCCTTGGTCATGCAATGTACTCTGGACAATCCATCCAGATCATGTGATGTCCTCTAGACACACCATTCAGATTATGAAATGTCACTCAAATAAGTCAACTATATTATGTGATTGTCTTTGGACATGTTCGCTAATCAACTAGGAAATTTCTATACATCCTAAAAAATGTTAGGTAGATGATCATAACATGTTAGGTAGACAACCGAGACATGTATAGAAATTCTCAAACATGTCAGGAAAACAATCAGAACATGTCAAGCAGATAATCAGGACATTTGAGCTGACATACCAAGACATGATAACCTTTTCCAATGGATATACAAGGGAAACCTCAATGTGTAAGCCCCCAAAAAAAAATGAATTATGAGAACTCTGATTCCTTTTATAATCAGGATACGTAGGATGCCTTCCTAATTATTGAGCTCTATATCAAATATCCAAAGTTAAATATTAGTGTGTAATACCCAATCAAACTGAATTATGAAAGGTATGATTCCTAACATAACTAGGATACATAGGACACATTCATAAGGCTTGAGCTCAAATAGGCATCCACCTTAGTGTAAGTACCCAAATTTATCTAATATTCCAACCATTGGGACCTAATCTTTCCCATGGTCTTATATTTCTTCCTCATCCACCATCGAATAGAGAAAGAAACTGAACTATGATGACTCTAATTCTTTCCATAAACAGAATATATAGAAAACATTCCTAAGGACTGAGATCCATATCAAACATCCAAAGGGATGTCAAAGCACAAAAGTCCCACATCCATATACATTGATATTGATTAATTTCTATCCCTTGTTTCTCACACCAAGCATGACTCTCATGGACTTAAGGATTTGCAATGATCATATCATTTGAATCACGAATCTCCACCATCCAGGGAAACCTCAGTGTGTAAACCCCAATCAGTGACATGACATAACCACTCATATAAAAGAGAATCTACCTTGGTTCAAGTCCCAAGGGCATGATCAAACAATGATGAATCTAATTTCTACCATAACCAGGATACGTAGGATGCCTCCTTGAGGTTCAAGCTCAATACCTGGTGTCTAAGTGCCCTGATATATGTCCTCTCTACATGATGATAAACTGTATGGGTTTAATTAAATATATAGATTTTAATTCCTATTATAAATAGGATGCCTCATAATGGATCAATCCCATCCTTGAAATATTAACCACCTTCCTGGATTACAACGCATTCTGAATTCCCTGGTTATATGATTTTAAAATATAAACAACTAACTATTAATGGGAAATGGATGAAGAACCTTAGATATTGAATCATTAGTAGACCTCACTTTTCACATGAAAGGATTCAAAACTTGATCATTTTGTTAGGGTAACCAGACTCGTATTAGGATTAGGAAGAGATTCATGAACACATATTAAATCTATAAGAGAGTCTTGAAGTTGGAAAAAATTCCCCCCAAAATGGTGTGATGAGCCTGACCATCAATCCCCTCGACTAATGTGAGTTTTTAAGTGTCGTTGGGTTTGAAACCCTAAAGGACCACCTACCATTAGAAATCAGGTTCGTACTTAGTTATGGATGTGGGATCTGTTAGGATTTTCCATTAGAGATAAAAATGGTGAACATGACTTGAATGATTGTACAAGACATTGAACCCCCCATAATCAAACCATCAGGTTAATCCATCCATATCTTCTGATGAAACAAGAATATTGAACCTAATGTGAATATATCAAATATAAAAATGATTATTTTACTATGTTTTAGGCAATTTTGTTTGTATATCATATGAAAAAAGTGAGGAAACTGAAAAGAATATTTCTCATGAAAAAATGATTAGATGATCCTCTTTAGCTGAGGTTCCCATGAAATAAGTCCATCCTTTATGTAAAAAATACACATGAGTAGAATGGCCAGACCGGGAATAAGAAAGGAAAATTATATTACCCATGCATATTTGATTGAGTACATATCATGCCTATGATGATTCACTAATCAGTGAAATTGTTCCTTATTGTCTTTGTGACTGCAGATACCACTCCCAAAAATAATACCCAATATAAGATAATTTCTTCATCCAACAACCGTTCTAGAAAATAAACTATGGCTATAACCTCTATGGGTTATAGAATAACCTCACCTACATGACACCTTCAGTTTTAGGTGGCGAATGAAATGGTTTGGGAATACCATCAACATGGTACAATCCCAAAACTTGAGGCTACACATGAGGGCCTCCAAATACTGAAACTGATGAGTCCACATCATCCAAAGAAAGCCGCAATAAATCCAATAATTATTTGTTCCATCATCAACTACTTTATAATATTATCATCATAGTGAAATGATCACCACCTTCAGTATTTGATGAAGGTGGATCAAGGATTTAACTATGAACCCCTTCCGGTTAAGGGGTTGTTGAGGAGGGATCCTGTCAACCACCATCACTAGCGCCATCCCACTGGTGCCCTTTAGTTGCCTACTAAGGGTACCGCATGACACATTTACACCTCTAAAACCCATACACAGGAAACAAGGAAGACACATTGGGCACACAAATATTTGGATAACTGGGGTGGGCTCATATCCTTGCTTGCACTGATGAAGCCCACTAACATATTCCATCAGTAACTAGCGAGAAGGATCATATCCATGATCTCAGAAGAATTTTGTGGGAATATTTCTGTAGCAATCATAGGGGAGGTGCATATACCTACCCCTATGCATGAAGTCCATCAAAATATTTTAGTGGCACAAGAAGGATAGAAGTAGGTTCATATAACTACTTCAATTAAAGACATCTTCCAGTATATAGTAGAAATAGAAAATATGCAGGCTTACATTCATGTGAACACTTTTCTAAAGTGTCACTACATCTTAGAAACAACTGAATAAATCCACTAACATATTCTGAAACTCATACAGATACACGGACATGCTTATATTCCAATCCCTATAGTCAGGGGATCAAAATACTTTGATCAGTATAAAAAAGTGGATGCTTTAGAGAAAGAAAACATTCTTGCTCCTATCTAGGAGGATTATTAGCATATTCTGGTAAAGTATGAGACACCAGATTGGGATCATATTCATATTACAACCGGGGCTCACCAAGTGAGAGAAGAAAATGTCTTGGGATAGGGGAACATTGTTTTCAAAAAAGACATGTGGAATACTTCAAAGTCTTAAAATTAGGCTCACATCCCCATTCTGACACGGGCTCACCAAGTGAGAGTGACACATGACTCGGTACAGACTCATATTATTATAAAAAATACTAGAGGAAAATTCCAAATACTTAGGACCAGGCTCATATCCTTGTTCTGACCAAGGCTCACCAAGTGAGAGTAGAACATGCCTCAGGATAGGCTCATATTACTGTCAGTGAATCTACTTGGAATATTCCAGTAGCTCACATAAGCTAGAATAATATCACTACTTCTTCCAAAAAATGACTACACTAACATCCTTTAGAGGCTATACAGGAGGAGGTTCATATAATTTCTCCCATTATAGAGGTCTTTTGGTATATTCTGTTAGGGAATGCATATTTGAATCGGGCTCATATTCCCATTCCATCTATGGATCACCAAGCGAGAGTGACAAATGCCTCGGGATAGGCTCATATTATTATAAAAAAGACCAACAACATACTCCAAAGGCTTTGTACTGGGTTCATATCCCCATACTGACCGAGGCTTAATGAGTAAGAGGGGCACATGCCTCAGGATAGACTCATATTCCTATCAGTGATGCTACTTTTCATGTTCTAGTAGATTCTCAGCATTAAGATCATACTCCCATAGAACCAAATTATTATCAATATATTCCACCACCCACCATACAACAAGATCATATCCATACACAATTCCAAAAGGCAAGCCATCATATTTTGGCCACAATGTATAATGAGGATCATATTCCTAATATTCTCAGTGCTAGTTTCCTTGAGGTTGTTCGAGACACATTCTCAACACCCCAAGGGCCCATTGACTCTTTAACCAAAGCATAAAGTGATCAATACTATGATAGTCCTCCTCATGGTAGTGTGAAGATGTATCATACAGACTCTTCTCTTGACATCCACCATAGTTAACCTCCCCACAATGATGTATCCCATAGAAAAGGAAATCATACCCTTTCCCAGACATCTATTTATATATAGGTGATAAAAACTTAGATACCTTCGTATAGATAGGTTCTAAAAACACCTAGGTCAACTGCATATAGTCCCCCGTCGACTACCAATAACAATTCATTATGGTTATCAGGTGACACTTAGAGGAACATTATGTGGTATGAATAGATAGAGGTATGTAAGTCTAATGAAGAAGAAGCTGACATTGATATATGGAGAGAGTTATCCAGAATCAACATCCCCACCATGTTATGGAGCCTTCCCGCTTCTGACTGTGATATCCCAGATGAGGTAAAGAATAAGTGAATTCCTTATGTACACAAAAATATATGGGAAAATCATCAATGAATAAAGGATATACATCTATTTATATAGGATATGAAGGTCACCTTTAGAACATCAATATAATCTGGTCTTATCTAGACTTGGCTTCTATCTCCATGGCCTGGGACCTAAAACAAAAAATCACAACACAAATCTACAACATGATTTCAACCATTGCATCACAACTCTTTGGCAACTAATCTCAAAATTCACATCAAGTATCCATATTTTAGGATGGGGAAAGTATAGATCATTGAAATTAATTTCACCCCTAGAACAATATATCCCCTTAGATACATCATCCTATAATGTCATTGCCTCTAGATAAATTAGGGGACTGGGTAATGTGTGAGCTATTTGGTCACTATAATGGAATTCCATCACTTAAATGGTGATAAGAAATCATGAACAAAGGGAGAGGACAAACAACATGTCTTTGAACTGGGCCCCTCGAAGTAATGAGAATGAATTTTAGACATGAAAGTTGAAGTTGCGGTCAACCCAACAACTTCCAATAGAAAATGATTCCCGTCATGGGCTGCCATTGAACCTAGCTTCCACACGAGAACAACTACGTCACATAAAATATGTATTAATAGTAACTTCCATAACACCTATCCAGAAGTGAACCCAACCCACTGGGCAAGGTAATATCTACCACTACCTCTACCCCTCAGATCTTTAATTATTGAGAGGATTCAGGAAATATCAGAAACAATTAAAAATTAACCTTAGCCCACTAGGATGGGGGAATTTATATATCAATCACCATCACTAGGTTCATCATCCCCCAAGAGAGTCATGGTGATAGCAATGAAAGTTCAAAATCAACCCCAACTCACTAGGTCAAGGGAATTTATATCTCAATGCCCATCCTAGGAATCATCAAATCCTTGATCAGAATCGTTGAATCCTCAACAAAAGGATGAAAAAATTCCAATTGTGGCCCTGAGTAGTCCCTATCCTACAGGGCTAGTGTAATTTTAATAATAATCATCACTATAGAGGGAATCAATATTCTTTAGGGCCCGTTTGGAAATCATGACAAAAAAATCTATCAAGTTAATTATTCATAGATTGAGATGGGAAGAAAGTATGATGAAGGAAATAAAACACCACATGGTTTATAATCCAAAATGGTCCAATATGGCCAAGGGTTTGAGAAACAACCCTAATGAAAGCAGTGCAGAATCATCCTGTTGCGTTGAGAGTAATGGGATAACTACCATTTCCTGATACACCTCCATGAATTTCATCACCATCAACACAAGCGATAATGTGTATCAAGACACATATGTGAAGTGAAACAATATAGGAAATATACCCCAAGAGGTAGATCTGGATGCACCAACTAAGGCTATAAGTACCCAAAACCATAGGAGGATCCAAAACCTGGCACCTCCAAATATTGAGTTTCCACCTCTATGAAGGAACACTACCAAGTATAAAGGGAAAAGTGTGGATACATCCTAATAACCGCCTGCAGAGACAAAATTCCTTCCATGGAGGAACAAATTACACAATATGAGAATGAGATACGAACTCTCAGACAACTCAATGAGGAGATACTTAGGGGAAACATTCCCACTGGGTATTTTTTAGGTAGAGATAAATATCCTTCCTTCTATACACCTAAAAAGATATGATCTTCCTAAAATAGTAGCATATGAGAATCAAATCAGATCCATATCCAAGAAACTAATCTACACAAATGAGGATGTCAAAAATGATTGCAACTTACCTTCATTATGGAGAAAAAATATCTATCTATAAGGAAATCATTTAGTCTTAGCACGAATTGAGAATAAGTGGGAGATTAAAATAGGTCCACCTCATTAGGCCCTTTTCTCTCCTTATATATGAGGGGAGGCTCAGATAGTAGTACCTCTAGAATTGATCAATTCCATAAAGTCCTTGGTTACTCAAATGGAAGCCATGGAAGGACAATTTGGACCTATGTAGCCTGAGAAAAATCCATACCCTAAATGGGTGGATGACAATTTCACCCCAACCAATTTTAGAAATCATATATTCTAAAACTTTAATGGATTATGATACCCTGAACAACATCTCACACACTTCGTATCCTAATGATATATGATGATGGCCCCTCAAGATCTGTAGGAGGAAACCAAGCTAAGGTGTTTTGTACAAAATCTAATAGGGCCAACATTTTTTTGGTACGATAGCTTTATAGTAGGATCCATTGTATGATGTGAATAAATTTTTCATCAATTCATTTACTAGTTCATCTCCACATTGAGGAAAATGAAAATTTTTAACCTAATGAAATACAAGAAATGTGAAAATGACAGGGTTTCTAAATTCATTTACAGATGGAAAGGTTTAACTTACTCACTTAACATCACTCTCTCGCAAGAGAAACTACTTGAACTCTGCTATGAAAATATCCAAGATGAGTTAAAGAAACCTATAATCCTAATGAAATATCCATGTATATTCTATAAGTTTGTAGAAATGGAACAATTTTTGGAAGACTTCATTCAGTGAACCCGAGATAAGTATCGACTCATTTCCTCAACATAGGGAAAAGGATCTATAAGGCATTGATTTATACTATTACCCTCAAGACAATATCATCGCCCATTAAATCACCTAGGAATGTCTTGAACCTCCCAGAAACTCCTATCAAGCGAAAATAACCAAACAAATCCCCTCAGACAGAAGATAAAAGAGATCGGGGTCACTCAGGATTTGAGGAACAAATGAATAAAGTATAATCCTTACAAAATGAGAAAGTCACTAGTTATTTTCTTACATCCATGTAAAATAACCTAGTCAAGATACCATTGACCAAGAATCCCAATAAGGTCAACCTCACCAACCGTCCCAAATACTACCCTTTCTATAGGATGTTGGTTCACAAAATTCAGGATTGCTTTATCTCCAAAGACTTCCTCTAAAGCATGGTCGATTCCAGACACGTGATGTTGGAAAAATCCTCAATATAGGTGACCTGTATAACTATTTACCAGTGAGAATAAGAGGGTGATTGAAAAAAGTTCCATCCAGGTGTGGGTAGAAGTTCAATAATTAGATGACTTAAAAAAAAGTTGACCGAGCTCATGCCACATTGAGAGCACAACTTTGAAAACCCATAATGGTTCCATATCATAGAGAGGTGACATAAAATACAACTCCTAGAGGTGGAATAAACTATCAGAAATAGGAATATATAGAAGAGGAAGAGTTATATTCATCTTGAATGAAAGCTCTGAATCTTGAATATTTCTTCCCCGCAACATCTGAATCGTGGGCACTACCCCACCAAAAGGAACCCCCATTGGAATAAGTGCTTATATTTGGTTCTTTTAACACAATACACTTGGAATACCACTTCTATGATGATGAATATGCCTCAGAGTATGATTTCCCCATACCTGACCTGGGAGTCTAAGGCCAAAGGTGCAGGAGTCGAGGATACAGAGGACAACACAAGCATGGTTGGACCCAATATTTTGGTCACATCCTCAAAGAGGACATATATGAAGCTGAGACTCATGGTAAAGTTCTCCATCAATACTAAAAAATACATAGAGGTAACCTATAGTCCTCCAATGGTCATCTGTGCCCAGTTATCTTATATGACCGACTAGTAGGGGTGAAATTGTTTGATCATCCTAGGCAATGGGAAAGGCCAACACAACCTATTTCACTGGCAGAAGATTCTCCATAGACCTTTTCACAAGCACTGGGTCTATCTACCTCAAATGAATCATCTCCTAATCCACATTATAAGGATAAAACCCTCCACAGGAAGCACTAAACTTTGGAAAAAATAATGACTTTATAATGTAGTTGGTGGTTGTCTCAACCAAGATCTCAATCCTAAATGTAATCCATATTTAAAAATAAATAAATGAGGCAATTTTTGAATCCCTATAGATCCCACAAGAGTTCAACATAGAATTCACTACAACCAAGGTTTATCGAGGGGAGACCACATCATCATAATTCCATGTATCCATCTTGTTCATACAGTAGGGTCAGGAAGAGTTCATCCAAGGACACATAATACCCCTATATGTTTCATGTAGAATCGATAATGTTGAAATATGAAGGTATTTGATTGAAAATGATTACTAGATCAATCTTATCCGGATTTGGACCTTCCAAACTTTTGGATATAGTGAAGGGAATCTATCTCTTACAAAGATAACCATTTAAGGGTATAATAAGTGTGATAAAATAACTCTTGATAAGATCAATCTCAAAGATCATCGTGGGGAACTCACTTCTAATGTTGAGTTTTCAAGACACCACATACAATGTTATACTTAGAAGGCCCTAGCTCCAAATCCATGTAGTGGTACCTTCAACATTACATCGGTGTTTAAAATATCCCACTGATGTAAAGGCCGACATACTATATGGTGACAGTGCCCCCTTTGAGACTTGAGAAGCCACATATATTGTGGAAGGTTTCTATAAAATGAAATGAAAACAAGAAATGGTGGATGAAAATATATTGGTTTCAGTACCTAATGGATTGGGGATTGACCCTATGAATCCCTAGAGTATACTTGAGAGTGACTATGTTCTACCCATAAATATAGTTGAGATAATAGATCCGATCCCATATGTCTAAGCCCCTTCTATCCCCAATGACAATGTAAGAGAAAATACACTTCGAAATCTCTATATAATGACTCTGGTAGTAGGGGATGATAATGTCTCTACATACGACCTCTCTCATCTTGATAGTAATAGAGATTCCCTCATATTTCTTACCTCATCTAAAGATGCCTCTATAGACTCAGAGGTTGAATAAGAAGAGGATGACCTCAAGAATGCCCCTCCTGCATTTGAGGAAGGAATATCCACCACCATTAATGAAATTAGTAAGGTAAATCTTGGAATGAAATAATACCCATGGCCTATACCAATTATTCCCTCTAAGCCTCTTGAGGAGAAATATATGTACATCACATTTCTAAAGAAACACTGATATTTTTTCACTAGTAATTATACAAAAATGCTGGTATTGGACCCTGATGTTGCCACACAACATCTTAGCTTACCCAATGACCATCAAGGTTTTAAGAAAGTATCCAGGAGGATGAACCCATCTCATTCCACTAATTTAGAAGTGGAAGTTGAAAAATTGATCAAATCCAATTTTGTTCGAGAAGTGAAACACCCAAGATGGATCACCAACATTGTCCCTTTCAAGAAAAAGAATAGAGGGATTAAGTTCTATAGCTATTTTTGATACCTTAATTGACATTAACTGAAGGAAAATTTCCCATTTCCAATCACATAACTCTTGATCGGTGAAACTTCTAGATTCCAAGCCCTTTCCTTTATAGATGAGTACTTAGTGTACAATTAGACAAAGATGACCCCTGAATACGAGGAAGCCACTTCCTTTAGAGTACCTTAGAGGATATTATGCTATCATATCATTCCCTTTGGCTTAAATAATGATAGTTATACTTATCAATGCTCCATTCATCATATATTTATGCCATTCTTGTGAGGAATAGCTAGATTTTATGTCTATGACCTGGTTATCAAATCTCGACAGTGATGTGATAACTTCAAGGATATTCAAATAGTATTCAATAAGTTACAACAACACAATATGAATATGAAACCATTGAAATGTGATTTCTAGGTAACATCATGGAAATCACTTGGATTTGTGGTACACCACCATGGCATCGAGGTTGAACTCAAAAAGACTAGTGAAATTATAGTAATGTCACCCCTAGGAATCTCAAAGAACTAAGGGGGATCCAAGGGAACCTCACCTATATTAGGGATCTCATATCCAACCTGGATGAAAAATATCTCCCATTTACCAAGATAATGAAGAAGGGAATCACCTATCGATGGGATGAAGACTACCAATAAGCTTTTGAGAGTCTCAAGCAGTACCTTCTGCACCCGCTGGTCTTGATTCTGTGGTGGAAGGAAAGCCACTCATCTTATATATGGCCTCCATGGAATAATAACTTGGTACCCTCCTTACACAGAAAAAATGATGTGAGGAGTGTGAATAGTCTATACTACCTCATCCGAACGATGCTAGGAACTAAGACCTGATATTTTGATGATGAGAAAAACTGCCTCACACTCATCTTTTCTGTGAAAAAAGATGAGGCATTACTAGAAGCACCATAAATTCCTTAGTATCTCATATTGATATGATCAAGTACATACTTGGATATCCTATGATAACTGGGTGTTTGGTCCAATGGGTTTTTATTCTGAAATAATATGACATTTAGTTTGTGTCATAGAAGTCAGTGAAAGGGAAGACACTAACTGATTTCCTTACATAACATACCAAATCATATGGTAAACATGTGGACACCAAGCTTCTGAATGAAGAGGTGTTCTATACCCATGACACTCCCCAAACATGGGATATGTATTTTGATGGAACCTCCAAAAGTACTATTGGCAAGAGACTGGAAAACCTAAAACTAAATCTGGATGGCTTAGGGATTTAATTTGTTTCTATGAAGAAAGAAAATTTTCTATACTCTTTCTCACTATCCAAAGGCTGAAAAAATAACAAGTTAGAATAGAAATCACTTATCACTAACTTAGAACTATCCCTAAAACTGCAAATAGCCTACCTAAACATCAAAGGGGATTTAGACCAAGTGATAAAGAAGATCAATGGTGAATATGCCATCAAAAAGGAAGAACTAACCCCTATCATTGGCTATATTAGTGGACTAATGGAAGAATTCCATTTTATCCCATGCTTCATCATGTCCCCCGATCACAAATTTCTCGTGTCGACCTATTGGCTAATGCAGTCATAATCTTAGCTGACCCTAATCACAAGGAGGAGATCTTCCACATCATGCACTGAATAATGGTCTCATCCATTATTGTATACGACATGGAAGAAATTAACCTGTTCAACACTACCTGAGAGCTTGATGAACCGATATCCACCCCTGGATGGTTGGATCCCATAATTATTTATCTCTAAACACTACTATAAAATAGGCCTTTAATAGCGTTGGTCTTTATCAGTGCTAGAAAAAAGCATTGATAAAGGGAACCTTTATTAGTGCTAAAAATAAAGCACAGATAAATTGTACCTTTTATTAGCACTTTTTTTTGTGCTGATAAAGGTACCCTTTATCAATTCTTTTTTTAGTGTTGATAAAGGGTTACCTTTATCTGTGCTTTATTTTTAGCACTGCTAAAGGGTACCCTTTATCAACACTTTATTTTTAGCACCGATAAAGGGAACCCCTTATCAGTGCTTTATTTTCTAGCAGTGATAAAGAGTACCCTTTACCAGTGCTGATAAAGGTTTGAATAAAATGAAATAATGAAATAAATAAAAAATAAAAAATTAGTTTATTAAATAAATTATTGCAAATTTTATTAATTAAATAATTATTGATAAAAATGAATAAATTGATTATACTATATATAAATTACAAATACTAATAAATAGTATGTATTAAATATATAGATATATGAAAAATGAAAATTAAAAAAATAAAATTAAAAAAATAAGTAAATTGAGAAAAATATTAAACATTTTATTAATTAGATAATTATGTATAATGTTAATAATTAGTTTATATTAAATATATAGATATATATAAATGTATATAAATATGATTTATATAATACCGAATATTTATTCTTTACATTACATATTCATATATATTTAGTGAATAATGGTTTATAATTAAAAATTAATATGAATTAAAAATATTGACTAATTATATAGGTAGTTGACATAATTGATTGTCGTTGATTTTTCAATTTTACATAGATCAAACGTGTATTATATTTATCTCATATATATGTAATCAATGCATTTTTATATACAATGCATAGACACAAAACTTATCCATTTTTTCAATATTGTTAAAGTGTACTAATTTTTAATTTATTCAATTTCACTCATTTTTAACATGAATTCACTTAAGATTAGATATTCATTAATAATGTTAAAAATATATTTATAAAATAATATTTATAAAAAAATATATTTGTAAAAATATATTTATAAATAAATATATTTGTAAAAAAATATTTATAAAAATATATATTAGTAGAAGTACATTTACTATATTAATACATTTATATATTTAAAATTATAAATAAATAAATATTTTTTTAAAAGTATTTATATAATTATAAATAAATAATTATATATATTTAAATAATTATTAAATTTATAATAATTTAATTTAAATAATGAATATATTTTCAATTTTTATATTTATATATATATTATATATATATAAATAATTATATAAATATATATAATGATATAAATATTATTTTTTAAAAATATTTATATAATTAAAAATAAATAATTATATATTTAAATAATTATAAAATTATAATAAATATATTTAAGTAAAGAATATCTTTACTATATCTATATCTATATTTATTTATTATATATATATATATTTACAAACTTTGTTATTTATAATTATAATTATAAATCCTTTATCAGCGCTTAAGTAATTAGTGCTGATAACAGGAATATTTATCAGTGCTTTCTTAGAACTGAAAAAGATAGAGCTTTATCAACACTAAAAAAGTGCTGATAAAATCCATCTTTATCAATGCTAAAGTTTTAGTGTTGATAAAACTCGATCTTTATCAACACTAAAAAGTGATAATAAATAATCCTTTTATCAGTGCTAATTACTTAAGCACCGATAAAAGTGTCCCAATATATTTAAAAAACCCTAACCAGTCACGAACCCATTGCAATATTAGAAGCTTTCCATGAAATCCACCCACTTCTAGTGCTCCTCCTTAGTGAATCGAAGCTTGAATCAGGATCAAAAAAAAAATTCAAGGATCAAATTCAAGGATCAAACGATTTAAGGGTCAAACGAATCCAAGGCTCGATCGTAATTATTTCTTTACTTTCTTTCAAATGTAATTATTTCTATATTTTATATTATGGGACTTGGAGTGTAAAACATCAATGGTTCTGTCTGCGGTGGATTTTATTTTTAAATTGTGAGTGTGGAGAGTTATACATTTTGAAGATTTGGCCATAGAGACCATCCATTTTGATGCTTGGAATTTTTAGAGTGTGAAACACCTATACTATGAGCCTTCCCAACTTCACTCCTAGGCTATACAAGCATCTACTTACTTCTCAATTGTAGGTGTGAATTAATGTTGGGGATTTTTGATCTACTATTATTTATATGAAAGTTTGGATGAATAATTCTTTATTTTCATTGGATAAATAGTGGAATTAACCATATGGTACAATTACCATCCCATTTTACATCTTATATATAATTTTGTATGTATAAATTTCCATGATGGTGGTTCGGTATCCTGTGAGACTTATCCCTGGAATATTAAACTGGCTAGTTATTTTCATATTTGGGTAGTAGAGACTTTAAACGTGGAGTTATGTTTTATAGATCTGTTAATTTTATGATTCTACTTATATTTTTGAGTAAATTAAGGGTATTCCACTTAGAAAATGTGTCCTAATGGGATTCATTCCATCTCGATAGAGGCTAGTGTGTAGGTTATATATGTTGAAAGGGTTGGTGTTTTTTTCTCCCATGTTTGTGATATATCTTGTTGATGTGTATTATTTCTTTATGCCAACTTCTTTATGGACATCCCTAGAATCTCATGGATAAGATTCAATGTGTATTAGATAGCCTCCCTTCCTTTAGATTGGTAGATATGATGTGATGACCTCCCTAGAATCCTTGGGATGGGTCGGTGTGGTGACATGACATCCTAAGAGTCTTGAGATGTTTTCAAATATTTGATATACCATTAATATTAAATGTAATAATTCCATAGGCTGTTACATCACTTGTTCTAAAAAATAGAATGGAGGTTATCAAATTCTATATATTAGAAATTATTTTTAGGTATTCATCATTTTAGGTCTACATGTATTGGTTCCACCCCTAGGAATATTTGATTACCATCCACATATATAAAATTACTCTTTATTTATTAAAATGTTTTATCAATACATTTTTATATCTTCTAGTCGATTGAATGAGAGTTTATTATTCTTATTTATCATATTTGGGTTTCTTATTACTTCTTAATTTCCTATATTATATTTTCATTTATTTAGGGGATTTAAGAAAGGCTTGATGTGTGTCAAACAACATTTATTATTACAATTTTTTGCTTGAGACTCATCCCCCATCTCTTTAATAAACAACCCTCATCCTCATGAACATCATCTCCCAAATAGTTATTTTTAAAATTTGTTACTTGAGACTCATCCTCTATCTATTTTATGTTTCTTATACTACTCTGATCATTATTCATCCCATGGATGACTACTACTAAGAGTATTTCAAGAAAAATGGGTGATCGCATACAAGATACATAATATGTGTGTCAAACAACAAAATGCAATGATAAATGTATGGGAGATGAGTTGATGAGGATGACAGTTGTCTATAACTATCACCTTTTAATGAATTCAGAGGATAACACCTTCCATAGTGGAGTAATTATTTTCTTCAATTCAATTAATCATTTTCTTCAAATCATACTAAAATTCTTTGAAACAATCAAATGTTGGGTTTCCATTTTTAGAATTGTCTATAACTATCACCTTTGATAATGAATATCTTATGTTTATTTATTTATTTATTGTACAAAATAAATATTTTATGAACCCAATAGGATGGATATGAATCTAAAATGGATGTAAGATAATCATTTGAAAAAATAGTATGAATATGGAGTTAAATATTTCATCAAGTTTGCAAGAGAGAATGCATATGACTCTTCCCAAATCCCTTTCCCATGTTTATGTTGTTGTTATTCAAGAAACATTAGTCCGGATGAGTTAGAAGAACATTTTATTTTTCAAAAAATAGATCAGAGCTATAAATATTGGACCAAACACAAGAAAAACATAATATGGACACTTATTGGGATTATACTATGGCTTATGGATCACTTGATATGAATACCAGTGTAAATGATGATGGAGATCACATGAAATAAATGAAAATGACAATTGAAGATGAACTTCGTGATTGTCCAAAGTTTTTTGAGAAGTTAAATAGTTTTTTCCAAGATACTATTGTATACTAGTTGTACTAAATACATAACATTGTTAGTTGTATTGAAGTTATATAATTCGAAAGATGGTAGTAGATGGAGCGACACCAACTTTACAAAACTACTTGGTCTCCTGAATGATATGATACCAGAAGAAAATAAACTACCTTGTCGAACATATGATGCTAAAAAAATGTTATGTTCAATGGGAATGATCTCTAAAAAATAAATGCTTGTCCAAATGATTGTATATTATTTCACAAGGATCATAAATCACTCATAAAATGACCTAAGTGTGTTGCATATTAATACAAGAAAAATGAATCAAGTCCTTCAAAATCTGTATAGTAATTTACTATAATTCCACAATTTAGAAGACTATATAGATTTAGGGAAACCAAAAAACAATTAACATGGCATGCAGATACAAGAATTAAATTTGGGAAACTATATCATCCAAAAGATTCTCCTCAGTGGAAGAAAATTGATTACAAGTATCCTGAATTTGGAAATTATTTGAGAAACTTTTGTCTTACATTATCTATATATGGAATAAATCCTTTTGGTGTATAGATTATTACTCAAGTACATGGCCCATCATGTTGGTAAATTATAAATTTCTTCCATGTATATACATTAAGCACAAATACATTATGTTGTCTCTACTTATATCTAGACCAAAGAAACCCAGTAATGATATTGATGTTTATTTTGATCCATTGACTAAAGATATGAAGTTAATGTGGGATACATGTGTTATAATGTATGATTCTCATATAAGTTAAGAATTCACATTGAGGTCTATGTTATATGGGATGATAAATGACTTCCCTGCTTATGGAAATTTATTAGGCTATAACATTAAAGGACTGTCGGGGTGCTTTATTTGTGAAAAAAGAACATACTCAGTTTGTTTGAAACATTACTCAAAGACTTTTTTTAGTACATCAGATATTTTTACCTCGATGACATAAATACTAATCCTAGATGACAAAATTCTATGGGAATATCAAACAAGGTACAAAACCATCTCTAGTAACAGGTGATCAAATGTATAATAAATTAAAATATACTGACACTGTTTTTGGTAAAACATTTTCAAAAAAACGTTACAAAATCATTTTGGAAGAATAGATCAATTTTCTTTGAATTACCATATTGGAATTGTTTTTATATTAGAAATTTTCTTGATGTCATGCATGTAGAAAAAAATTTATTTGATAGTGTTATTAGCACGTTACTAAATGTTATTGGAAAAATGAAATATGGAATCAAGGCTAGGTTGAACTTGATTAAATTGGGGATAAGTGAAGAGTTGGAACTGGTGAAGGGTAAAAGGAAGACTTTTCTTCCTCCAAAATCTTACACTCTATCCAGATAAGAAAAATTATAATTTTTCCTTTTCCTTAATAGTGTAAAAGTTCCACAGGGGTATTCATAAAATACCAAGAATGTCGTTTCAATGACTAATTTGAAGTTATATGGAATAAAATAACATGACTATCATGTTTTGATGCAAGATTTTATTCCTGTTGATTTTCATTACATTCTGCCTCAAAATGTATGACATGCATTAACCATACTTTTCTTCTTTTTCAAAGCCATATACAGTAAAGTTATAGACCTGAAAAAGTTTCCCATCATGAATAAGGAGGTTATAGTCATATTATGTGATTTAGAGATGTTCTTACCACCATAATTCTTTGATATAATGGTCTACCTGATTTTTTAATTGGTTAGAGAAGTTTAACTATGTGGTCCTGTCCATTACATATGGATATACCCCATTGAATGGTATATGAATATTTTGAAAGGGTATGTCAAGAATCAAAGTCCTCTAGAAGGTTTTATTACAAAACAATATATTATTGAAGAAGCTATTGAATTCTGTACCGATTACCTATCAGATGTTGATAGCATCAGTCTCCCAAAGTCTGTTCATAGTTAATGCCTTATGGGAAAAGGGATTTTCGGAATAGATGTTGTTAAAATTACCTTGATAGAGTAGGAGAAAGCGCACCTTTACATTTTACATAATAGTATAGATGTTGATCCATACATTTAAGCTCAAAATAAAATTCTTAGAGATTTGAATCCATTAAGGGATAATATATGGATATCAAATACACATAATCAAAAGTTTATAGCATAGTTTTGAGATCAAATTTATAAGAAGTTATTTGAAAATATGAATTCAATTTCCAAATGACTTCAATGGCAAGCCAAGGGACCGAATTCAAATGTTAAATCTTACACTGGTTTTTTAATCAATGATTATACATTATATACAAAAGAACACAATGAATGTAGTATGATGGAAAAAGTGGTGTTATACTTATGGATGAAGTGATGTACATATCTATTTCCAAGGATAGAAATCAAATTTATGAAAATATTTCATATTTTTTCATTATGGAATAGATATACGAGTTGGATTATGCATCATTTCAAGTGATGATTTTCTGTTGCGAATGGGTTGACAATATCAGTGCAGTGAAAGTTGATGAAATGGGATTTGTGAAGGTGAATTTTAGCGTGGAAGGGGAAAAAGACAATCCGTTCATAATGGATTCAGAAGTAGTGCAAGTATTTTATGTCTCATATCTAACAAATAAGAATTGGTCGATTGTACTGCTGGAAACTAAAACAAATGTCGAGTTAGATGAAAATTCAATCGTGGATGACCCTTTCATTGGGAGATTACAATCAGTTCATGCCGTTACCAATATAGACAATGTATTTTACATTATAGGGGACTATAAATAGGGTATTTTGATTCTTTATAGAAGAAAAAAATCCCTAAAACCTTTTAAAAAATAGATTTCAACGAGAAGGTAAAAGTATTTTTTAATGTACTATGTTTTTCCTCATAATATCATATGTTCTCTACTACATTAACATAATCTAAATTAAATGTTTGACTGCTCATGAAAATAATGTCTTATATACATGATGATGTTTCTAATCCATATAAAGAACAAACTATAATGAAGGAAACCCTTTGGAAAGATGTAACAATAATGTTATGATATACTTTCTCTATTTTACTGAAAAATTATATAATGGAATATTGATTTAATTTTCATTATTCCTTGTAGAGTTTGTTAATTTTAGAATATTTTTTTTCCATCTGTCATGACTTTTAGGAAGATAAATGACGCTATCACTGCTCAATCATAGAGGTAATATTGATGTTTGCATAGTAAAATCATTGTCTATAGAATTAATTTATTGTTTCATATTTATGTTTAATTTATTTATTTTTTGTATTAATCACATAATAATTGTTTTATTATACACGTGAACTATTTGGTTCAAGTTTGGGTGTTCTTTCCATATAATTAATGTATTGGTATGTGTACAAATCATCCATACCTCAATTAGACACATGATGTAACTGGTATGACCTCAAGTGCATCTTTTTATTTAAAAGTGACATCAATTTTAGTAAAATGAAAAACTTACATACTCAAAACTAATTAAACTCATTCATATTTTTTTACACTTTAGGATAATGATCCATAAGTCATTTGTGATGCATCATAATCAACCACACCTCAATTTGATACACAATTTGTCCAGTATGACTCAAAGTGTCCGTTATTAGTTTAAAATTGACATTTTAGATAAAAAACTACCAATCAGTGGAAAAAAATCAAACACACTCAGATTTTATTGATAATTTAAGAAAATATTAATAATTAATTTGTGATTTGTACGAATCAATCTCACATAAAACCAATACACGATGTGACCAATATGAGTCAAAGTACGTGTTCCTAGTTTAAAATGAAATTTTAGTAAAAAAGAAAAGTGACTTACTCAAAATTGAGAAAAAACGTTCATATTATTTTTATACTTTATTAAAAAGATCCATAGGTCATTTGAAATTTATAGGAATTGGTAGCACCTCAATCTGATGCACGGTGTGATCCGTATGACCTCAAGTGCGTCTTTTTATTTAAAATTTACGTTAATTTTAATAAAATGGAAAATTGACCTACTCAAAACTAAGAAAAAACATTAATATTGTTTTTATAATTTATTTAAATGATCCTTAAGTTATTTTTGACATGTGGGAATCAGACTCACCTCAATCCGATACATAATGTGCCCAGTATGACTCAAAGTGTCCGTTATCATTTTAAAATCAACATTTTAGATCAAAAAATTCCACTCACTTAAAATTGATAAAAAACACTCATATTTTATTGATAATTTATAAGAAAGATTCATAAGTCATTTGTGATGTATAGGAATCAGTCTCACATCAAACTGATACATGATGTGATCGGTATGAGTCAAAGTGTGTGTTTCCAGTTTAAAATGACATTTTAGTAAAAAAGAAAAGTGACATACTTAAAAGAAAGAAAACAAATTCATATTATTTTTATAATTTATAAAAATGATCCATAAGTCATTTTAGATGTGTAGGAATCATTCAAACCTCAATTTGACGCACGTTTTGACCGGTATGACCTAAAGTGCATCTTTTTTATTTAAAATTGACATCAATTTTAGTAAAATGGACTAATGACCTATTCAAAACTAAGAAAACACATTTGTATTATTTTTATACTATATGGAAATAATCCATAAGTCATTTATGATGTGTGTGAGTCATCCTCAACTCAATCTGATATACGATGTTCTTAGTATGACTCAAAGTGTCCGTTACCAGTTTAAAATCGATATTTTAGATAAAAAACTATCACTCACTAAAAACCAATCAAACATGTTCATATTTTTTTGATAATTTAGGAAAATTACTAATAATTCATTTGTGACATGTAGGAATTAGTCTCACATCAAACTAATACATGATGTGATTTATATGAGTCAAAGTGTGTGTTTCTAGTTTAAAATGAAATTTTAGTATAAAAGAAAAGTGACATATGAAAAACCAATAAAATGAATTAGTATTGTTTTTATACTATATTAAAACTATCCATAAGTAATTTTATAAATTTAGGAATTGTTCAAACCTCAATCCAATGTATGGTGTGACTGGTATTACCTCAAGTGGATTTTTATTTAAAATTGACATCAATTTTTGTAAAATGGAAAAATGACCTACTCAAAACTAAGAAAACGCATTTGGATTGTTTTGATACTTTACAAAAATAATCCATAAGTCGTTTTTGATGTGTAAGAATTAGCCGCACCTTAAACTAATACATGATGTTCCTGGTATGACTCAAAGTTTCCATTATCAATGTAAAATCAACATTTTAGATTAAAAACTATCACTCATTAAAAAAAATAAAACATGATCATATTTTCTTTATAATTTAGTAAAACTATTCATAAGTAATTTTTTTCTTGTAGGAATTGGTATCACATCAAAATAATACACGATGTGATTGGTATGAGTCAAAGTATGTGTTTCCAGTTTAAAATGACATTTTAGAAAAAAAGACAAGTGTTGTACTCAAAACCAAGAAAACACATTTTTATTGTTTTAATACTTTAGGAAAATGATCCATAAGTCATTTTAGATGTGTAGGAATCATCATCACCTCAATTTGATGAAAGATATGACCATTATAACCTCAATTACATCTTTTTTATTTAAAATTGACATCAATTTTAAAAAAATGGACAACTAACCTACTCAAAACCAAGAAAACACATTTGGATTGTTTTGAAACTTTATAGAAATGATCCATTAGTCATTCATGATGTGTAGTAATTAGATTCACCTCAATATGATACATTATGTTTCCAATATGACTCAAAGTGTCCATTATTAGTTTAAAATTGATATTTTAGTTCAAAAACTTTCACTCATTGAAAAACGATCAAACATGCTCATATTTTTTGATAATTTAGGAAAATGATTCATAAGTTATTTTTGATGTTTAGGAATCAGTCTTACTTAAAACTGATACATGATGTAATCTATATGAGTCAAAGTACGTGTTTCTAGTTTAAAATGACATTTTAGTAAAAAAGACAAGTGACATACTCAAAACTAATAAAACACATTCTTATTGTTTTGATAATTTATAAAAATGATCTATAAATCATTTAAGATGTTTAGGAATCATAAAAACATCAATTTGACACACGGTGTGACCGGTATGACCCCAAGTGCATCTTTTTATTTAAAATTGACATAAATTTTAGTAAAATGGATAACTAGCCTACTCAAAAACCATTCAAATGCATAAATATTTTTTGATACTTTAGTAAAATGATCTATAAGTCATTTGATATGTTTAAAATTGGCCATATCTCAATCCGACTCACACTATGACCAATATGACTCAAAGTGTGTCTTTTTATTTAAAATTGACATTAATTTTAGTAAAATGGAAAATTGGCCTACTAAAAACTAGGAAAACACATTCATATTGTTTTGATACTTTACAAAAATGATAAAAAAGTCATTTGTGATGTGTAGGAATAATCCTAACCTTAATTAGATACATGATGTGTGCAGTATGACTCAAACTGTCTGTTATCGGTTTAAAATCAACATTTTTGTTCAAAAAATGTCACTCATGCAACCACTAGGCTACACCCATGGGGATTTTTATTATAATTATTTAATTAATTTTCACATAGATAATTATTGAATATAAATAATAAATGGTGTGATGTATAATAATCAACCAGAAATCAATCTGATGCACAATGTTCCTACTATGACTAAAAGTTTAGTTTAAAATTAACACTTTCTGTTAATTTATTTCTTTATATTATTACTAACATAAATTTTTTTTCCTTATAAAAGTGAATTATTTTTCCTAAGAAGGTATGATTTATTTGGAAATAGCATGAGTTAGGTCCGGATCAAAAGAAAAAGGAACATTGATGTTTTTGAATGCATGTAATAATTTGTACTTATGTAATTGTATAAACCAATGTTTGAAATATCTATAATATAGTGTTCTTTTTCTTGAATTTGTGTTGTAAATTTCTTCTTATTTAAATTATGTATCAGTACTTTATTTTTTTGATATATGGTGGTGTTTTTGGTGCTATGGTGTGATAGTACAACACATTGTACTGGTGATGCAGTGTACTGTTACAAAACACTACAACATGACCCTTTATCAGAACTTTTGAAAGTACTGATAAATGTGTACCTTATCAGTGCTTTTGAAAGAACTGATATATCCAACCTTTACTTACTCTTTTTAAAGTAATGATAAATATTTCTTTTATCAGTTCTTTTAAAAATGATGATAAAGGTACTCTTTATCAGCACTAAATAAAAGCATTGATAAAAGGGTCCTTAATCAGTGATAAAAAAGAAATGATAAAGGATCCATTTATCAATGTTTTTTTACCATTGATAAAGGAACCATTTATCAGCACTTTTTAGTTTGATAAAAGTAAACAACTTTTAATATCTCTTTAGTTTTCAGAACTTCTATAGCATTGATAAAGGTCTTTTTTAGTGCTGTTAAAGGCTTATTTTTTAGTAGTGAAAATAGGAATCTTCCAATAGACCATGTTGGAAGGGAACATATCCAGTGTAGAAAAGTAAAAATTTCCTTAAGAGGTGGTTTAAATGAGAAAAAATCCCTCTACAAGAGAGGTTTCAGTGGAATCCTCCTCAGATGCCTTGTAGACATGGAGATTCCCACCTTCATAGAAGAGGTTTATGTAGGCTCCTATGAAGCTCATCAATTTGGGACCAAGATCTCCCATCAAATCAAGAGGCTAGATTACTACTAGAAAACCATGATATGAGATTGTTTATAATTCACCAAAAAAATTTATCACATGATAGATTCATGAAAAATTAACCCCTCAACCCCTAGAATTGCTACATAATGCTAAATATTCATGACTATTTTCTGTATGGGGAATAGATGTTGTGGGGCTATATCCCCCATCCATAGCCAAGCAATTTAATTACATTAATACTGAAACCAAATTCATTTATGAATGGTATGAGGAAATACCCCTCAAGGAAGTTAGGATGAATAATATCATTAACTTCGTGAATTCTAAAATAATCATCATTCATAGTTCCTCATATGACATTGACGGACAAGGACACCCAATTTTGTTCTAAATTGTTGAATAAATTATACCAGGAGTACAACAACAAGTACAATCAGTCATCCCACTATCATGCAACAGAAAATGAAAAAAATATTCCTTCAATAAGTCTCTATCAAATATACTCCAAAATATGGTGAATAAGGACAAGAATTCATGGTCAGAAAAGCTTCTACATGATTTATGGGCCTACCGTACCGCCACATGTATTGGTACACAAGAAACTTTGTATTCACTAGTGTATGGAATCGAGGTATTATTGCCCATAAAATTCCATCTTACCACACTTTGAATAAATATCTACAGAAAACTCTCAGATGATGAGAAATCATAAAAGATGTTGGATGAATTAGAGCATCTTGAGGAAAATAGGTTGCATACATCACACAACCTTGATGTCTATCAGAATCATATCACACAAGTCTTCAATAAAAAGGTTATCCTCCATTCATTACTTCATGGAGAACTAGAATTATCTATCAGGACCCCAATGATAACATGGAAGAAACCTCCAATTTTGGAAACCAAATGGGAAGGACCTTATACCATACACAAGGTCTATCAAAATCGAGATTACTCAATATCCAAAATGGATGGGTAATATGTTACAACCCCCACCAATGAGAGTTTTCTCAATAAATAATTTGCATAAGTTCCATCAAGAATCTCTCATATTGGTTGCATGATGTTAAACTGCACAAACACATCCTGACCACATGAAGTTAAAATGTACGGAACATTTCCTAACCACCTGACATCAAACTATACATAATACATCCCAATCACATGATATTAAAACTAAACAATATGTCATAGCTGTAGGAAATTAAAAATACACAATGAATCATCACCGTATAATGTAAAACTGCACAAATACCCAATATTTATTTTCTTTCACATCGAGTCACCTTTTTCCTTATCGTATGATGTTAAACTATATGGATGATGTCCTCTTCACATGACACTAAACTACATGGTTCTCCAGAACTATGTATGGATTTTCTCATTCCAATGAGATATGTAGGGATGATTTGATCCTATATCTTGGCCCAACAATTTCATGATACAAAATTCCTATGTCCTCTCCTTAATTGCCTCTACATGGTGAGAGGAACCTTTTCCATTCCTTGTTTCTCACACCAAGCATAACTCATGTGAACTTAATAATTTTGGTAAGTGCTTCCCCGCATGAACAATACATACCAGTTCACGATAGATTTATCACAGTCTTGGATGAAAGACCTTAAAAGGAACACCATAAGTCCTTTCTGCATGATGGTAAAATACATGGTTGATGTATCTTTCATGAAATAAATCTTCACATTACCATGGGCCTCAATTGAGATAAACATTATCCTTAGTGTTAGTCTCCCACCACACCTCTATTCCATAACTATGCGTGACTTGATTCCTTCCATCACAGGATATATAGTGATGCTCAGGTCTCCATTCCTGGGCCTAGTCACAATATTCTCTTTTCATGTTGGGGAGCCAACATCCTTTCCGCATGACATTAAATTGTATGGTTTCTCAAGAAATATTGTGGCTTGATTCCTATCATCACATGATACATATTGATTCCCAAATCTCCAATCTTGGGCCCAACTACAACAAACAATGGGAACAATACCCCTCTCTTCATATGTGCCAGACCAGGGTATAGAGTTTATTATTAAAGAAATACGTTTGGCTTGATTCTTTCTATCACAAGATACGTAGTGATGCCTGAATCTCCAAACCTAGGACCAACTACAACAATAAATGGGAACAATTCCCCCCTCCATGTATGGGTTAAACCTGTGTAGATGATTTCCCATTCAAGAATTATGTGTGGTTTTATTCCTTTCATCACAGAATATGTAGTGATGCCCATATCTCCAAATTTGGGCCCAATTATAACAATCCATGGAAAAAATCCCCCCTATACATACAGTATAGACACGATTAGTGAGTTTCCCATTCAATAACTACGTGTGGATTAATTTCTATTACTGTAGGATACATAGTTATGACCAAATATTTTATTTTTTGGGTCCAACAATGATAGAAAAATGTCCTCCCATCCCTGCGTACGAGTTAGACCGGTGTAGGGAACTTATGTTCAATAAATATGTGTGTATTGATTACTATCATTACATTATATGTAGTGACACCTATATCTCTAATCCTGGGTCCAACTATAATAATCAAGATAAAAATGCACCCCTAAATGCATATGGGTTGGACCTGTGCAGTGAATATCCTAGCCGCATGACATTAAAATGCATGAAAAAAATAGTATATACCTATTTTAAAGAAAGGTCCAAGTCATAAAATATAATTTTTATTATGTACAAGTAAGATATATATACAACTTGATTTCACACATAGTAGATCTATGTGATAAGGGCCCTAGTATACTACTACCCATGAACAAGTCTGTGCATGGATAAAAGATGACCCTTACATCTATATGCCCTAGACAGTATAATGTTCCCTCAAGGAAATCTTGAAATTTTTTTCACATCAATTCCCACATCCTTACCTCATGACATTAAATTGAAATGAAACAAATACATCCTTACCGTATGATGTTAAACTACAAGGAAAATGTCACAGTTAGATGACATTAAAAATATATGAAAAATATGTTCCCACTATATGAAGTTAAAATGTACAGGCCATCATCCATTGATATTCCATATAGAAGGACCACAAGAGTCTAAACTTGGTCAACTAGATAATGGGGTTCCGGTGACACCAAAATATACCCAAGTTATATGGTTAAATATGTCTCTTGTAAAACATCTTGGGTTATTAAATCCTCAAGGACCTAAGAAGAAACCTAAAGAAACATAAATTATATGGGGGTGATTTGGCTATGAAGTGGCCAACTTGGGTTTGAATTTAGTGGATAATTAAAGAGTTTGAAATACTTAATTGAATTCAATTTAAGAGAACGAGTTAATCCTAGATTATCTCTTGGTGTGGATTGGATGAATTTCATTTCTTATAAAATTTCATGTCATTAATTCAAGATGTATCCAAACAATTAGATAATTCTCCAAAATCATTAAATAATTTAATCCCTAAAAAATTCCAATTATAATAAAAAATTCACTTATAGGATCACTTTAATGACCACTCAAAGGAAATGGATCATACTATCACTCAAAATATTCCATCATTAAAGTTTTTGAATACACAGAAGAACGTAACTCATCGAATGGAAATATTAAAATAGAGAATAGATTTAAAGATTAACGTACATGAAATAAAATTTAATCTATACCCTTTATACTCACTTTGATCAACCCATTATAGGGTTATCCCTCTATTTATGCTATTCTATCAATGAAAGTAGGAAGTAGACTCTTGAGGGAGGAATTGAAGAAGAAAAACATTGAAAACAGTGATCACTCCACCGTTGTGTGAATAAATTCACAAAATATGATGTGAATGGATTAAATACCTAAGGAAATAGTATCAAAATGATATTAATAATAATTAAATAAGATAGTAATAGGAAATCGTATTAAGAAACTAAGGTGAACAAAGAAATTACATGAGAAAAAATGAACACGTGATTACAAAATGAATGCGTAACAATTTAATTAAAAGAAAAACTTGGATCTCCTAATACCTTCACCACTATATCCTTAAATATTAAATTTTGGGTCATAGTGTAGATACACTATCAATTAATTCTTTTCCCATTAATTAGGAGAGTCAAAATGAGGGTGAGAAATAAATGAAAATTTTACTTTTCAAAGTTGACCATAAAATACGGCCAGATTCATATCCCTTTTTAATGTGTGAATTTTCACTGAATATGGATAAATATGAAAGGTACATAGAATAGAAATATATTATTCTAGGTTTAATATAATATATTTCAAAATTTCATGACAATTGAATAATCCATTCTGATTTTAGATCAAAATGGTGGGATGGATTTTGGGGCCTTCAAATCTAGACCCCAAATTAAATGTCAAATTGGGCTCCCTAGATCTCCATAAAAACTTATGAATTAGCTCTAAAAATTTTTAATTAAAGGATTCCCATAATTTTATATTTCTATAGATAAAATTTAATCTTTATTGGGCTTGAATTATGGGATCCAATTTTATTTAATGGGCCTAAGGTCCATTATGATTTGTCTATAAATTTTCGTGTTCATTACCAAAAATCTCCATCTTCCCTTATGAATCATCCATTGATACTGAAAGATTTTTTTTTAAAAAATTGATAAATAATATATTAAAATATAAAATTCAAATAATCAAAATAATAAATTCAACAAGTAGATGATTAATTGTGCCCAAAATGACACACTTTAGACATGAATTGAACAATGATGTGAAATGAAGTTCAATTTATGAAGTGCACTAAAAATGGTGTTTATTGACATCGAATAAGTTGAATATTAAAATATAACCAATGAATACTATCCTCTTTCAATGGTCAATCACACCCTCCAACTTGAGTTTTTCTAGTCCCGATAAAAATGTATCTAAAAAATATGAAATTGAATTTTGTTTTTTCAAAAAAAATTTAACATACAATTCTCACCAAAATAAATCATGCTAAGAAATAATGAAAACTACCAAAATAATTTAACACAAGTTATTTTTACAAGAATATCCCAATCTTAAGCCCATTACTTTGTTCAAATTCATCACCTCATTTCATCTAATTTTAATTAAGCATGATGATGTGTTGTGTATCTCAAAAGTCACGAGACACATTTTCTTGTTCAAGGTGAAACAAATGAAATATCTAGGTGGGAATCACATTAAAACTTAAAATGAGTATCCAATTTTTTATTTTTTTATTTTTATTTTATTTTATTTTTTTGTTTTTTTTAAATCATGATAGAGATGAAAAGAATAACTATGGGAAAGAAAAATATGTAGTCACAGTCCCCAAGAGCCAAATGCCACACATATTGTCAATTTCATGCTCTATAATAGAGATGTAATGAATAAATTTTGGAAAGAAAACTACAGACTCACGATCCCCATGTGAAGAATACCACACATTTAGATAAAAAAATTTCTCCATGTGGTCATTATTTTCATTTTTTTGGATATCAAAATTAAACTAAAAGTGACCCAAATCCTATGATATGATAAAAGGGACCCAAGAACTCAAACAGACACCCCAAATACAATGAACATTCATTGTGTCATTTTGATTAAGAGGATGAAAATATAAACATTCAAAAATCACATTATACCACTACATTTTCCAAATACTATTCTCATGAACATAAATGTGCATTAAAATCATAATCAAGGCATTAAAAATCATTTGAAATTAATTTACCATGTTTCAAAATGTAAATTAATGCATTAAAGGATAATTAATTTATTTTTTATCATCAAATTCCCTTTTTTTCAAAAGCCCAAATTTTTACTCCCCCAACTTTGAATGAAACTGCCCTTAGTTTTGAAAGAGAAGAGAATAGAGAGATTATAATTGGGAATAAATAGGGATATATGTGATTTGAAATGAAATCATGGAACAAAACAACATGGTTTTAAGTTGATGACCCATCAATAATAAATTGATCACTTTAGCTTCAATTCACAAGTGGACTCCTAGAGGATAGTTTAAGGTAGGTTTGAATTTTGGAATCCATGTGTTTTATTTGGAAATAATAAAATTTTTTAACTACTAAATCTCACACACAAGAGACATTAGATCACATTGGTAACCCCAATGAGATTCTCTTAACAAAAAACACAAAAAAAAAAACAAAAAAAAAAATAAAATAAATGTAGAAGCCGAGTTACCTCCTAGAAAGAATTTATTTTAAAGTCGTTAGCTCTACTGGGACCCATTAAATTATCCAATACCAACTTTCAACATTTTAAGGACACCATTTTTCTCTAATTATACTAGATTTAAATTGATTGTTTGTTTATAATTTGTGTCATGTATAACACTTTTTTCTATAATGAATGGAAAAATACAAGGAATATTAAAAATAGTTGATGTGGTTGCTTCTGTAGTCTTTCCTAATAAATAAATTATAATTCCTACTTTTTTGTTTCCATAGAAGAATAAACTCCATATGAAAGGTCATGGTTATACCCTATTAAGGGATACTTTAGTGGTGAAGGAAAGAAAATAATTTTGATCTTAGGTTGGACAGGACATTAAGACATAGTTTGGGACATTGAATCAAACCCACTTTCATTTTCAAAATTTATTAATATAATTTATTCCTTTTTTTAAAAATATTCATAATTTTTTTTGGATATATAAGTTTCATAAAAAGGTATGGACTCAAAGTTTTTTATTTCTTCCAATGGTTTATTGATTGGTGTTTTTGAAAAATCAGCAATAGAGTTATATTCAGAAGACTCAATCCATGATGTAAAATTATCCTCTATTTATTCCAAGAAATAAATTAACTCCTAATTTAAAGACCCTTAAAAAATTAGTTTATATTCTTCATCTATCCCAAATCCAAAGGTAGTTTCATTAATAAATTCATCAGAGGTTTTTTGGAGAAAAAAATCTTCTATTAGTGACGAGGAAGGGACAACATGAGTGAGAATGGGTTCCAAAAGAATTTCAATGCTTTGTAGTTCTAATATCAATGAAGAAACCTCATAAGTCATTATCTCCATTTTTTGACATAGTTTCTCAGGTAATGGTTGTGGACCAGGTTGGATAAGGGGTTGATCCAAATGGTCTACTCTAGGAGGATAATAATATTATTGGAATTGCATTGGAGGATGTTCATATTGGCTTTATTAGGATTGAAACTCATTATAGGTTGGGTTTTTTTGTTGATTATATGTCTTAAAAAATTTTGGTTGATTTTTGATTTTAATTTTCTCACCATTATAAACTAGGATGGTCATTTTACATCACACTTGGGGTGGGTTAGTCAAAGAAGGGAGAGTTTTACCAAGTTTAGATTTGTTCTAAATGGTCATCTATAGGAGTGAAATCGGGGAAAGAATAAATAAGTGGGGGTGAGAATAAATAATTAGGGGAAAATAGAATGAGTTTATAAGATGACTTACTTGGGTCCCCTATAATGGCACCAAAATTTTGTTACAACCAAATTTACCCAAGTTATATGGTTAAAGCGGTCGCTTGTAGAACATCTTGGGTTATTAAATCCTCAGGGACCTAAGAAGAAACCTAAAGAAATATAAATTATATGGTGGTAATTTAGATATGAATTTTCCAAATTGGGTTTGAATTTAGTGTATAATTAAATAGTTTTAAACAACTCAGTTGAATTCAATTTAAGAGAACGAGTTCATCCTAGATTATCACTTGGGATAGATTGGATGAATTTATTTTCTTAGAAAATTTCTTATCATTAATTAAATATGTATCCAAACAACAAGATAATTATCAAAAATCATTCACCAATTTAATACCTAAAAAATTCCAAGTCTAACCACTAATTCAATTATAGGATCACTTTAATTAGCACTCAAAGGAAATGGATCGTACTAGCACTCAAAATGTGTCATCGTTAAAGTTGACAAAGACGAAGAAGAATGTAACTCATCTAATGGAAATATTAAAATAATGAATAGATTTAAATATTAAAGTACATGAAATAATATTTAATCCATCCACTTCATACTACCTTAGATCAAACCATTAGATTTTTATCCCTCCATTGATTTTATTCTATCAATGTAAGCCAAAAGTAGACTCATAAGGGAAGAATTGAAAAAGAAAAACATTGAAAGCAATGATCACTTTACTGTTGTGTGAAGAATTTAAAAAAAATATGATGTGAATAAATTCACTAACTAAGGAAATATTATCAATTTTATATTAATAATAATAAATAAGATAATAAAAATAAATTTTATTAAGAAATAAAGGTAAACAAAAAACTTACATGAGAAAAAATGAACGCACGATTAAAAAATGAAAGCATATCAATATAATTGAAAAAAACTTGGATACACTAATTTTTTCACCACCAAATCCTTAAATAGGAAATATTTTGTCCCATGGAAGATCCTGTATCAATCAATTCCTTCTCCATTAATTAGGAGAGTCAAAATGAGGTTGAGAAATAAAAGGAAATTTTACTTTTCAAAGTTGACTAGAAAATTCGTCCAGATTCATACCCATTTTTGATATGAGAATTTGACAATAAAGATGACCTAATATGAAGGTTTAATAGAAGAGAAATATATTATCTAGTTTTCCTCTAATATATTTCAAAATTTCAATCCAATTGAATCATAAAATCGTATTTTATTCTTAAAATGGTGGGCTGGTTTTATGGGCCTTCAAATATGACCCACAAATTAAATGTCAACTTAGTCTCCCTAGATCTCTTTGAAAACTTCTAAATTAGCTCTGTAAATAGTTTAATTAAATAAAACCCTAATTTTATCTTTCTATAGTTAAAATTTGAGCTTCATTGGGCTTTAATTGTGGGCTCTACTTTTATTTGATGGGCCAAAGGCTCATTATGATTTATCCTGCAATTTCTGTATTCATTGCCAAAAATATCCATCTTCACTTATGATTCATCCGTTGATCCTAAAATAAAAATTGTTCAAAAAAATTTATCAATAATATCATAAAATATCAAATTAAAATAATAAAAATAATGAATTCCTCAAGAGGATGATTAATTGAGCCCAAATTGGAACACTTTAGACATGAATTGCACAATGATGTGAAATGAAATTAAATTTATAAAGTGAACTAAAACCAGTGTTTACGAACAATGAATCACATGAGTATTAAAATATAATCAATAAATATTATCCTATTTTAGTGTATAATTAGGATCTTTTATCATCTTTTAATACCCTCAACCCATAAATAACACTTCATGTCTTGAGCACCTCGGGTTTCCATAAACCTTCCATGGCACCTGGAAAGAAAAAGAGATAACTCTATTCAAAATTTATATAGATAAATAAGTTATTATACCTACCAACTAGAGACATATTGTCCCTATATGAAGTGATTTCTAATACTTGTGATCCTGACGTCATCATGGCAAGACTTAGCACTCGAGGGTGTTCTAGCCCATCCCCAAAATGATTATCCCATATCATTAATCATGACTTGAGAACCTCGATCCATGATTTACAAAATTTTCATCCCCCACTCAGAAGGATTTTGGATCATTCTTGACCCTGGGTATCCTAATTAGGATCTTGTGTAACATTCCCCTCATATTAGGTCCAAGAGTGTCAGGACCTTAAAATACCTTCACTTTGGTAAAAACTGTACGACCTCAAACTTTTAGCCTATTATGGTCCAAATTTCAAGACCCTAAACTGCTAGTGAAAGTGACAAAAAAAATTTCAAGTTTAAAACCCAAAAAGTGAATCCTAATAAAAATTTGAGTTTCCACTTTATAAACTATTCATCTCCAAAGTTTAGGAAAAAATTAGAGCATAAATAAATGAGGCATAAAGCTCATAGGGTCCACTTTGTGGACCTAATAAAATCTAATCCATGATTTTTGGATCCCTTGGTCTAGAAATAAGTAATATTAATGATTTGTTACATATCCTCACTAAAATAACATGTTCACTAGGAATAAACACAAATTTTAGGGTGCTCAAACTGTTTTTTAATATTACAACTTTTATAAACAACATTCATGCCTTTGATGTATGTACTGGCATAACTAGTTCCCTGGGTTGATATCCTTCTCTTGGAACCCCATGGACCTTGGGATTCTTTTCTCTTAGATATTCCCCATAGAAGACTGGTAATAGGGATTGGATCCTCCAAATGGTATGTTAGATCCCAGGAAGGCCCCTCTTAAACTTTGGAGTTATTGTCTTGACCGCATGAAACATTAGAGGCTCACACCATTACCAATGGTTGACCTATACCCACCGGTTCCCACCTCTAGTTAACTAAGACATTCCAAGACCATGATTTATGATCCTTATAACCAGAATATTCAATTACATTTGACATACTCTATGTTACATCACCATGTATTGTACCCTTTCTCAAAGAAGGAATGCAGTAGTCCATTCTTGAACCTTTTGATGGCCCACACTCTTTGAATCGAAACCATAAAGTATAGGGCCCAATATTCCTAACCTAAAAGATAAATTTCCCTAGGGTGTCATAACCCTTCCTAGATAGTCCTTTTCTCCATACCCCACTTCATTAACCAGATGTTTGAGTCTTCAAAAATCTTTAATGTACCTCTCAAAATAGTGGGGATAAACTCTACTTGACCATGAATGTAATCCCTATTGAGTCATGAATAAGGAATTTGACCTAACAATTATAGTAATATCCTAATTATAGAAAAGGAAATCCAATCCTTATGAGAAATATTGAAACTATATCAGAAATCAGGAACTTAGGGTTTTTGGGTCAGCCCTAGTATGTATACCCCATTCCATGATTCATCAATTCAATCTCCTAGTCACATGATTTGAACAAACCATATTCCAACTATCCTAGGGGATTTATCTTCCCTAATATTTTTACCAACTATCAATATGACCCCCCAAAATCTTCCATGTCCCTTAGAAAAGAGTGGATACACCTCTATTTGAAAATTCTACAAGTGCATAAGGGATTTGACCTACCAACCAGAGGATTATCCTCCTAATAGGAAAGGAACTCCAATCCTAATGAGCCTTGGTAACACCATGGTAGGAATAAAAACCTTATGGTGCTTGGGCCATCCCTAATATGTCTACCCCATATTTCATGTTCATAAATCATGTCCTGTTAGTAAAAATTTAAACTGCATGGAAACTCAAGGTCTGAGCTAGAAGACTATAACATCCTGAACCTGAATGCCACCTAACTGTGCTCCAATACTATTTGACCACATTGCCTCAAGTGAATCTCCCCAAATACTAGAGGCTGCCAACTAGAAGTGAGGGCATAGGTGTGATAGTGGGGAGACTATGGCCTCATTAGAAGAGTGTAACACAGTGTAAAAAAATAACAATTTAATAGCGGAAGCAGTAATACCATACAACAGAAGTAAACAACAGAAGAATGATAGTGTAAATAATCCAAATGTCATATAATAAAAAATATGATTCTACATATTACATTTTCTATAAATCATACAAAATAGTTTACACTGCATTCATATAAAATACATGTACCAAAGTAAAAAAAGGCCAAAAATAATATCAAAAGCATCACAAACCTCAACTTGGTCCCATGCTCTGCTGCTAATAAGCAGCATATCAAGTACCTATAGGAGGGAAATTTCCCTTATTGACAACTAAAATCATATAATCTATTTGGGTCCAAAACATGACTCAAATTGGATGTGAGACTAAATCTCTATAGGAAACCACCCAAGGTTTTTTCCAATCTATCTGTGAATATATATAACTGACCGTGTGCAATAATAAAAGTAGTAAGCTAGGAAGTAATAAAAAGTAAACAACCTACAAGCATTGGTTTCAATTTACATTTCATTTAATTATTCATTTAATAATTCAATTACATTGAATTCATAAGTCTTGAGATCTAGATCAAGTCCGACATCCTACATATAATTTTAAGCACAACAGATGCCTTAGAAGGCCATCTAATCAAGAACAAGTGAAGACTGAATCCAAGATTGTGCTTTTTATTGGAAGACGTGTCATAAATCATTTCAATTCAAAAATTCAATTTATAATCTGATCCCATCCTTGACATTCCTAAGTTGGAAGTCAAGTATCACTCTAGGTGCAATTCTATTGACACCCAACAAAACCATCCTGATGAACCTCTCAGGAACCCAGTGTCACTCTAGGTGTGGTATAAGTCTATGTCTACTGATACCATCCTTGGAGATCCTATATGTAATACCCAAGTATCACTCATGACATATGGTCAATTCCTCTTTATCCCATCCATGTAAGTCCTATAAGGATCCATGATTCACTCAGAATTTAAGTCAGCCTATCTGAGCCTGTCCATGGCATCCATGGTTCACTCACGACATAATCATAATTAAACCCTTTGAGCCCATCCATGAAATTCTAAACTGAATACATGGTTCAATCAAGGAATATGGTACATTATTTTATGATATCATCCATGTAATTCTAATCACAATTCACTCAAGGATATTTACCATTTCATCATTCAATTCATTTCAAACATTTCATTATCCATGCTAATGTCAAAACCCAAAATCATATAATATAAATCACCACCAAAGAGTGTCTCAATTAAGGGAAAACCTCATAAAGCTTTTCCTTCCATTTACTCACATGAAAACATTTCTCATAACAAGCATCACATGAAAATCTAACTATTACATGGCTTTAACATTATTCAACTCATGTGGGCAGTTCAAAAAAATAACAAAATAAATCCAAACATACTTAAACAAGAATAGACATACAAGGGTCAAGGGGAAAGTCAACCACCCCATACCCTAAACCAATTCAATTATATTTAACAAACTTGTAATTCCATTAATAATAAAATTCATTTTTAATAACCCATTAAAGGGAATCAAAGGCATGCCTCATAGGCATCCTAGGCCAATCGACCAAAAAATGTCATCCAAGGGAACTTACCCATGGGGTGGCCCTTAATCTAGGTATAAAACCTAATACATGCATCAAAACACCTATTCCATTACCTAAACAACAATAGGAAACAATATTGTTCAATTATAATTCAAGGTGAAACCCTAAAAAATGGGTGTGTGACACTCCGACATATATAAACAACTCGACAATTAGAGAAAGGCATGAGAACACCCACCTTAGGCTCGTGATAGATAGATTATCCAGTATCAAGCGCTGATTCACCTTGGTTTGGGAGAAATCTGAATAAAATATGAAGAAAAATATATTAGGGAATATAAGCCTAAATCCAAATAGCACAACTGATATCTAGAAGAATCGAGAAAGGCTAAAAAGGAATTGAGGCATTACTATTGTGGATCCAAGGAGACGAACCATGTTTGAATCAGAGTCCAGAAGATGAAGGGATCTGAAAATGAAGAACATGCTTCAAATGGATCCCAAAATCATGACCCCTGTAGTGTAATGAAGGAGTATAAGTGAAACTTAAGTTATAAACATTTCAAGGAAAAATGGCCATTTTACCCCAAAAAAATATATGGGTTGCACAGTTTACCCACATGGTTTATCAAACCATGTGGAAACCATGCATATATCTCTATACATATAGGGTATAACACATAATTATCCCACACAGTTTTCACTAACCATTTTGTAACCGTGTGGAAGCCTCTATCAAAATTTTCTAAAATTGTAGAGCTGCCGCACGGCCGTGCGGCCCAACCCGCACGGTTTACACTAACCGTGCAACCTCTTCTTTTCACCCATAACTCAAGTTCTAGGAACCAGAATAGCCTCAAACACCCTATATACCTCCATGACCCCAACATGTATTAATAATAGGCCATATTGAAGTAATTAAACCAATAAAATATAGAAAACTCAAGATATGTACCTCAAAGAAGAACCGGGTTCTTACAAACTTCCCCTCTTAAAGTAATTCGTCCCCAAATTTCCCTTCAAAGGGAGGTGAATAAATATCTAAGAACAACTCTGAACACTATGATCATACATTAGAATCCATCTCCTGGGTCTCATCATACACCTAATCATGCTACGATAGCACCCGTACGAAAGGAACAGACCAGTCGTAGAGAACCTTCATGCTATGACCCACAATTTGTATGAGATTCTCCTCAAAGAATGCATCTACCTATAAATCAACCTCTTTGGACTAAAAACCATGAGATGGGTCTTAATAGTAATGTCGTAGCTGAAAAACATGGAAGAAATCGTGTATATCCTAATACCTCTAAGGTAATTGCAACTGATAGGCAACATGCTCAACTCTCTCAAGAATCTTAAATGGTCTAACATATCTTGGAGAAAGCTTACCCTTTCTCATGATCCTCTTATGTCCCAAACTTAGTGAATAAGTAAAAATACTTGATCCCCGACCTCGAACTCTAGAGGTCATCTGCGGTGATCGACATAATTTTTCTGATGAGACTGCACAGTAGCCATCTACTTTAAAATCAACTGCACCTGTTCCTTGGTCTACTGGACAAGATGAGGTCCTAGCATAGATACCTCTCCTACCTCCATCCAACACAGGGGTGATCAGCATGGACTACCATAAAATGCCTCATATAGTTCCATCTAAATAGTATCTTGGAAGATATTATTGTAGTCAAACTCAACAAGGGGTATGCGCCACTCCCAAGAGCCCCCAAAATATAGGATGCATACCCGCAGTATGTACTCAAGCACTTGAATCGTATGGTCTGACCGACCATCTGTCTGGGGGTGGTAAGCTATGCTCAAGAGCACTTGTGTACCTAGAACCCTTTGTTTACCTTTCTAGAAACAATAAGTAAAATGGGTGTACCTATCTAAAATGATAGAATACAGAACTCCATGTAGTCTTATAACCTCACGGATGTATAACCTCCCAAGATCATCAACATTGAAGGCTTCCTTGATTGACAGGAAATATGAAACCTTTGTGAGCTTGTCAAAAGCAACCCAAATGACATAATTACCTTGAAGAAACCTCGGTAAGCCCATCCCAAAATCTATCACGACATCATTCAATTTCACACAGGAATGGGTAGCAGCTGTAAAAGCATAACTGGTCGCTGGTGTTCCACCTTCACCTGCTGATAGGTGAAACACCTCATGAAAAATCTAGATACATCTATTTTTATACAATATTGAAGATGTAAATCTTGATACATCACAGTGAAACCAGGATAAACTACCCAAGATAAAGTATGGAAATCCCACAACAACTCCTTATTAATGTTTTAAGAGACCCACACATGAACATGTACTCATAGGATCTCATTCTCTCATACAATCCAACCAGGAGGAGGGTTCTCACCAGCCACACTATCTCGTAGAACTATGCCTTAGAAATATAATAGATATCTCATCTTCAATCTATCCATTAGGGTATAGGTAACAACTAAGGATGATAGAAATGTCTATCCATAACTATCATGCACCTCCAAGTTCATCTCAGAGAACAACGCCATAAGCTGCCACATGCTACTGGCCTACTGCACTGCCTATATCCGAGTTCTTCTACTCAGTGCATTGGCCATTGCATTGCCTTTACCAGGAATTTAGGCTAGCTCAAAGTCAAAATAATGAAGGTATTCTACCCAGCTTCGCTTCCTCAGATTCAGATCATGCTGTGTAAATATGTACTTGATCCTTTTGTGGTCTTTGAACACCACAAAATGCTCTCCCAATAAGTAATGTATCCAATAGTGCAATTCATGAACAACTGAATCCAACTCAAGATCACGCATTGGGTAATTCCTCTCATGTGGCCTCAACTAATAAGAACCGTATGCAAAAAAAATTTCCCCCTGTATAAGAACTACTCCTAACCCGATACCTGATGCATGGAGGTACACAGTGTAACTCCTGCCTAGATCTAGAAAAATCAGTATTGGTGATGAATTAAATATCCATTTCATCTCTTTAAAGGCCATCTCACAAGAATCTATCCATACATACTTCACACCCTTCTTAGTCAATCCCATCAACAACACTGCTAAGCGTAAGAAGTCCAATATGAAATGCTTGTAGTAACCATCCAGTCCTAAGAAACTATGCACCTCAAAGGCATTCTTGGGATACTCTTAAGAAACCACTGCTTTCACCTTTTCTGGGTCCACTGATACCCTTATCTTGGAGATAATGTGACCCTAGAAGTGAATCTGATCCATACAGAAGTGGCACTTTATGAGCTTATCATATAACTTATGCTCTCTCATTGTATTCAAAATTATCTCAAGATGTTTGGTATGTTCATGTAGATTGTGAGAATACACCAAGATATCATCCAAAAAAAAACCACCACAAATTAATCAAGATAAGGATATAATACCCAGTTCATCAGTTCCATGAAGATCACTAGCACATTCATGAGACCGAACGACACTACCAAGTACCCTTACAAACTATACCTACTCCGAAAGGCTGTGTGAGGTATGTTTGATGATCTAACATGAGCCTGATGATAAAAAAATCTCAAATCAATCGACGAGGAAACCAGAGTTCCTCAGAGATTATTGAAGATATAATCTATTCATGGTAGATTATACCATTTCTTAACTATCAATTGGTTCGATTTTCAGTAATACACACATAGATTAAGGGAACCATCCACCTTTTTCGCAAAAGGACCGGTGAACCCCATAGATAAGTATTGGGTCAGATGAAACCCTTTGCCTCTAAATCCCCTAAAAACCTATTGAGATCTTGAAACTCAGTCGTAGCTATCCTGTAAGGAGGAATGGACATAGGTGCGGCTCCTGGAACTAGTTCGATAGATAACTCTACCTCTCTCACCAGAGGTAAACCTGAAAATTTGTCTAGGAAGACATCCTTGAAACGATCAACTACTAGAGAGAAATCAATATAACGTGTTCCCTGATCATCTAGATATAAACTCACAATATAGGATTTCATCCCACCCTACCCATGATGCTTGGGTCTATCTTGGCTCACTTAGAAATTCCATTCACCTTTGTGTAGAAACCTTCCACCCTCTAGTGGCATAAAACTCACCATGCGGTGATAGAAATAAAAAAAGTCCTGAAATGAAACCAAACCATCCATCCTAAGAATGAAATAAAATAATGTCATCTCAAGGATGTAAAGGTCCCATAAAAATTGACACCCATCAACCTCAAGGGGGAACTCCTTGCACTGACACACACCTTCCATTCTAATCCCTAACAGATTTTATAGCATCATAACACCATAAGAAGAAAAAAACACAGATCCCAAGGCTCTTTATAATTGGAAAAAATATAAAACTATGTGAATCCACTATATAAAAAAGTATATAAGATAAAATGGTGGCTACTAGAATAATACCTCTGATAGTAGAAGGTCTGAGATCCTGCTCCTGTTGGGTTTATTGCAATGCATATTCCCGATCTGTACCGCAGCCCTGTGACACTACCTGGATACCCTGAGCTGATTCACCCCTATCTCTATGATCCTAGGTTTGGATACCATGGACATGACCACTTCCTCCTTCTGAACAAACTGATGCACTCCATCTCCCTATCTATTGAGAAGTTGTAGACCCCTCTCCTGAACATGGAGTCGGTGCAGACCCTCTCTCACTAGCTACTAGTGGAAACATCTTGTAGAATCACTATAGATGGCCCATATTACTGCAGTATCAGTACTTAACTGGGTCTAGTGGACATTGTGGCCTCGTATTCCCAAGCCTAACTCACTGGTATCACCACACTTGGCTACCTGAAGATACGTTATGACTACTAGTATCATAGCAATAAATCTCTAGATGACTCTTCCTACTACCAGTTGAGACAATACTAGATCTAGATGCCGAACCACCCTAGCTCTCACCTCCAAATTCCATCAGGTTATGATATGTGATCAGTGCCTAATTTACTATATCAGATACAATAGTCAACTTGAATAAATTTACCTACAATCATATGTCATACTTGAGACCATCCTCAAATAACTAAGCTTTCGATACATTGTCACCTATCAGAATAGGTGTGAAGTGTTGGAGTTCAGTAAAATAGGCTAAATAGTCCATAACTGACAAAGCTCCCTACTTCAGATGCATAAACTCTTGGGATCTATTGTCCCTCATCATCTCAAGATAGTAGTAATCATATAATACTATCAAAAAATATCCCCACGCTATATCCTAATGACATTCTGCCTAAGAGATAACATCCCACTATATCTTGGTGGAATCATGAAGCATGTACATAGAGATCTTTACCATCCTATCAAGAGGTGTCTCTAAATGCTCAAAGATAAAAAACATGGCCTCTATCCATTACTCCATATCCTGTGGTCCACCATCTCTTGAAAATGTGGGCGGATGCTACTGCTAGAACACTCGCATCTGCTCTTACATAGACGTGAAAGGATGTGGTGCTCCCTAAAAGGGTTGCATAAACCTAATAAATCCTTCATAGAACTATTCATCAGCACCTATATCCGGTATAATATCTGGTTCCACAACTAGAATGAATGGAGGATCCATTGGTAGCCCATGGCCTACCACCTCTGGGGTATCATCATCACCACCCTCCTAGCATACAACTTGAGGTTATCATGGTAGAATGAATCTACAATGCTGAATACATGCCTCATTTCAATATCATCGTCAAGGTTCACAGCTCAAAAACAAAGATACAAAATAGGATAGGTCAAAAATTTACTCTAAGAACTCACCCCTCTGCCTGAACCATGGGTTAGGTATATATTTCAAACAAATGAGAGACTACCAAAATCCCACTACAAAGGCCAGGTTTGGTCTAGGTATATATAAAAATCCATTTCAGTTTCACTTGATATCATATTCATTTCATATTTATCAGATCCCCTTTTCATAAGGGTAAACCAAATGGTATGCCTAATTCCAATATATGGGGGCCTATACTCCCCACGAATCAAATCTTGACATCCACATATAGCACATTGTGACACAATTAAATTTAAGGCTGCAACATGATCCAAAAATTTCCGATCCCAGAGGGCCCATACAACCTAGGGGCCAAATTTTTCCATCCATCTAACCCATACCATAACATTTACTAATATACCTATCACAATAGCAGACATATCTATCACGACATCTATCACAAAAACAAAAAATCAGTAATTATCTCAAAATGGAATGAAAATAATTCATGGAATGTGATTTATAAGAAGTTTATATATGATGAATTAGATTTCATACCATCATATAATCTAGTTGTAACATAATAGAACCCGCAATCATATCAAAAATAATAGTACAATACAATGGCATCACCCAACGGTGAAATCAAATCAACTATAATATCTCAAAATCAAAAAATCACAATTCAATTCGAGGGAATTTGGATTTTCCCTATACGTGGGGTAGCTACTCCCGAGCATAACTTATTACCAAATCCCATTGCCTTCCTATCCCTATTTTTTATTGGAAAATAGTAAAGCAAACTAGAAAATTGCTTTCATACTACTTTTTAATGTCCCAAACACGGATTCCACCTAAAAGTGCTTCGATCTTAGTTGGACACATGGCCTCAAGTGCATCTCCCTAAATTCTAGAGGATACTGAATAGCAGCAAGGGATTGGGTATGATAGTTGGGAGACTATTACCTCATTAGTGGAGTGTAACAAAATGGAAAAAAATATCAATTCAATAGCAGAAGCAATAATAACATACAATAGAAGTAAACAGTGGAATACTGATAGTGTAAATAATACAGATGTCATATCATACAAAAGATGATGCTAAATGTTACATGTTATAGAAATAATCCAAAATAGTTTACACTATAGTCATATAAAATACAAGTACCAAAGTACAAAAAGGCAAAAAAGAATCTCAGAAGCATCACAAGCCTCGGCTTGGTCCCATGCTCTCCTGCTCCTAAGTAGCATATCAAGTACCTGTAGGAGGGAACTTTACCTTATTGACAATTGTAATCATATAATCTATTTGGGTCCAAAACATGACCCAAATAGGGTGTGATACTAAATCCCAGTAGGCAAACACCTAAGGTCTGTGCTAATTTGTTAGTGAATATATATAATAGACAGTATGCAATAATGAAAGTAGTAAGCTAGAAAGTACTCAAAAGTAAACAAACTACAAGCACTGGTTTCCATTTAAATTTTATTTCATTATTCATTTAATAATTCAATTACATCTAATTCATATGTCTTGAGATCCTTCTCTAGACCAACATCCCCTGTATAACTGTAAGCACAACATATGCCTTAAAGGCCATCTAATCAAGAACAAGTGAAGACCGAATCCAAGATTGTTCTTTGGATTGGAATACACATCATAAATCATTTCAATAAAAAATTCAATTTATAACCTGAGCTTGTCCTTGACATTCTTAAGTTGGAATTCAAGTATAAATCTAGATTTAATTCTACCGACACTCTATAAGCTCATCCTGACAGATCTCTCAGGAACCCGATATCACTCTAGGTGTGGTATAAATCTATTTCAACTGAGACTATCCTTGGAGGTCCTATAGGGAAGCCCCAATTATCACTCATGACATATGGTCAATGCCTCTTTTTCCCATCCATGGTGGTACTATAAGGATCCATGATCCAATCATCATTTAAGTCAGCCTCTATGAGCCCATCCATGGAATCCATGGTTCACTCATGACATAATCATAATTAAACCTTTTGATCCCATCCATGACATTCTAAACTGAATCTATGGTTCACTCAAGGAACAAGGTATATTATTCTATGACCCCATCCATGGAATTCTAATATGAATCCATGATTCACTCAAGGGTATTTACCATTTCATCATTTAATTCATTTTAAACATTTCATTATGCATGCTAAGATCAAAACCCAAAATCATATAATATAACTCACTACCAAAGGGTGTCTCAAGAAAGGAAAAACCTCATAAGGATTGGCCTTCCATTTACTCACATGGGAACATTCTGCATAACAAGCATCATATGAAAATTAAAATATTAGATGGATTTGACATTATTCAACTCACATGGGTAGTTCAATAGAATAAGCAAATCAATCCAAACATGCTTAAAAAAGCATAGGCAAACAAGGGTCAAGGGGAAAGTCAACCATACCATACCTTAAAAAAATTCAATTACAATTAACAACATTTTAATTCCATTATTAATAAAATTCATTTTTAACAACCCATCAAAGGGAATCAAAGGCATGCCTCATAGGCATCCTAGGACAATCGGCCAAAAAAGGTCATATAAGGTAACTCACCCATGGGGTGGCCCTTAATCTAGGTATAAAACCTAATACATGCATAAAAACACCTATTACATTACCTAAAAAACAATAGGAAACAACAGGGTTTAATTATAATTCAATGTGACACCCTAAAAAATGAGTGCATGGCACTACAACGCATATAAACAACTCAAAAATTAGTGAAAGGAATGAGACCTCCTACCTTAGGCTCATGATAGATAACTCATCTAGTATCAAGCTTTGATTTTACCTGGTTTGGGAGAAATCTGAAGAACAGACGAAGAATGAGATATTTGAGAATATGATCCTAAATACAAATAATGTAATAGATATCCGGAAGAATCGAGAAAGGATAAAAATGAATCGAGGAATTACCATTGTAGATCCATGGAGACAAAACATGTTCGAATCAGATTCTAGATGGTGAAGGGATTTGAAAATGAATAATAGGATACAAAGGGAGCCCAAAATCATGACCCCTGGTGTGCAATGAAGGAGGAGAAGTGAAACTTAAGTGATTAACATTTCAGGGGAAAATTGGGCATTTTACCTAAAAATATCTTGGTCACATGGTTTACCTGCACGATTTATAAAACTGTGTGGAAACCGTGCACAAATATCTATACATCTAGGGAATAACACACGGTTATGCCTTGGTAACACTATCATATAACTTAGAACCTTACGGTATTTTGGGCCATTCCTGGTATGTCTGACCCATATTTCATGTTCATCAATAATGTACTAGTAGTAAAACTTTAAACTTCCTGGAATCTTAAGGTCCGAGCAAGAAGACCATAAACTACAGTAGTAAAAGGTCTGATCTAAAAGACCCTAAACTATAACAATATAAGTCTCGAGTTATAAGAACATAAAATAAAACAATAGAAGGTCTAATCTAGATGACCCCAAACTACAAAAACTGAAGGTCCGACCTAGAATAACCCAAATTACAATAAAATAATGATTTAGTTTGAAAAAATAGAAAATTCATAAAACATGTCAGGTAAAAAATCCATAACTGGGCAACCTAAAAAAATACAAGTCCATGCTTGATAAATCTTCCTCTATACAAAGCATAGAAAAAAGTTAGGTAAATATAAAATAAATAGATACAAATCTTTTGGAGCCCACCATATGGCCTTAGAAAAAATCATGCTATGCTCTCTAAGTCCATCGACTTTAGAAAAAGATAGAGAATTATCCCTATGGGATATATATTATAGCTAAATTATCCTTTTGAAAATCAGGCAATCTCAAGATAACTAGAGAATATATATCAGTGAAGAATCTCATGTTGGTGGGAATTCATGAAAATTTACCAAGGAAAATCTATTACATTTTAAACAATTGAATATAGGAATTCATGTTTACTTGATATTATGTGAAGAATTGGTATTATTTATGATATATACGACACTGGATTAATGAAATATTATTCACATAATGAATGAGAGACAATTGAATAATTCCATATAACGTTCAGAAGATCTATTCATAAAAAACATGAAAAAACTAGGGATCTATACTTTCCAAAGCCTCTGCGAGGATTCAATCAAGAAAAAAATCATCAAAGATCAAACTACTAAAATATTTGATCATTTGAGTTGTCCAAATCAACAAGAGTATGATGATAAGTTTCAATGGATAACCGAAGTGCAGCCCACCCTACTTCTTCTACTGCTACCTAAGGGCGAAAAGTCTTGATAAGAGTAGACAACTGCTTAAATATTTTATGAGTAGTTTCTAATGAAGATGATAACTCCAAAATATCAAACTTTGAGTGATATATGATTTTCTTATATCTTTCTATTGGTGTAGTGAATATTTCCATTTGAGTATGCATCTTAGAAATAATCCGATGACTCTATTCCAATGCCTTTAAAGCCTCTCTCATCAGCTCATCCAGGGGAGTCCCATCATTGAGATCATGAAATCCCCTATCACTAGTAGAAAAATCTTTTAGAATTAGGATTATTTGTCTCATGATTTTATATAATGGATGGTTGTCAAATTATCCTGCCCTCACATCATGAAAGATCCAGAAAAGATGTTCTTCTTGACCATAAAATATTTTCAAAGGTGTCTCAATGATCAAAGAGTGAATCTACTACTAGATCATCCTGCACTATGTTTGATCCTCTGTGAATACTAGCATATATATGTCTAAATGGGGAATAACCAGCTAAGATGATGGAGAAGAGAAGGAGGAAGCCCTGTATATTCTTCCCTCAAAAGATGAATTGTTTGAAGGATAAGATTCCTCAAAAAATTATTCACCACTAATGGGATCTTCATCACTAAGATGAGGATGCTTCCTCGAAGACTCACGCAAATATGAGATCACCTCCATTGTTGCTACAGATAAAGGAGTAGACAAGTAATGTGTTCCATCCACTTAATGGACCAATCTATCCAGCACACCACCTAGATAGGATTCCTACCAAGACTAGGCATAATCATAATCTAGGAAGATATGGGTTCCAATAGTCATAAGGATAAGCTCAACATTGGTATCCTCATGTGCCAGTAACAACTAAAACTGGAGGATACTTATGGGATTTAATTCTCCCCACACACCATCCTAATGAAAATAAAACTGTTAGGGGTTATACAGAACATAAATGATCATCTCATCCATTCTGGTCACAAGAAACCAATCCTGAAGAGAGATTTTGTATGCCCGTTCATCAAGAGAACTACACCATTATAAAAAGCTAGCCCAATCAGTGCAGGATAAGGCATGAAATCGAAACAATCAGAATGAATCAACATGAATAAACCTAATCAGAACCTATCAGTGTTACTTTAACCTAAAAAATGTTTAGTATCTTGAGGTAGAATGAGGCACTAGGGATCCTGATAGTGTTGTGGTATTTATAGAGGTGAACATTCGCCCCTATCCAGCTGAATAAAAACTATAAAGGAACACAAATTCTATAAGGGATGTTTCCTTATTGAATATGGACTAAAATATGGTAAAGGAATGAAATATTTGGTATAACTAGATTGAGAGTTCATCTCTCTTCTAACTGAGCAGCCATTACCAACGTGCCAACTCTGATTTTGGAGTGTGAATCCATAGTTGGGAAAATTCACCTATTCAAGAACATGTCCATGAAACCCTCCACCTAAGGTTCAGTAATATATCTGGTCTCACTTGATATCCCAATGTGGTATATTCTATGGCTTCCAGAATTTCCCAATATGATCCGACACTATTGAAAACCTTCCAAGAAGGGAATCAGTGGGGGCGTGTAGTTGTCGGTTGAGCTCCACTATGATAGAGAAAAATGATGATCCAATATTTAAAGGAGATGAGTGAGTTCATATTCATATCCTTACTTAAAATTTCTTTCACAATGTTGAGCATATCCCTTTCCAAAACTAGAGTCTTTGTTGGATCATCCAATACATCCATAGCAGGAAATAACTCATTGTACATTTCCTTAAGGGGGGGATCCCGCTAAGTATGTAGATGACCCAAAGAACTATTCCTACTTCACCATGGGAAAGATGGAATGAATTGGTACTAGGGAACCAATGGATAATTATTTATACAAGAAGATCCGACTAATGGAAGATGATGAACCGAGAAACCCATATGACCTCATAAAGACATATAGCGTGTATCTAGTCAAAAAATTATGAAAAACTCTATCTAACCCAGAATGTCTATGCCCATTCATTAGAAAAGTTTCCACCACATTGAAATTCCCATTTTGAGCTCCAAAAACTACCAAAATTGTTTAAGAAAGACACATATATTATTGAATATATTTGAATAATGGGATGGTAGGAAAAATCTCATCCATTTAGACTAAGATGGGATTTTTCTAGCACATAGGAAAACCCCTAGGAACATGCTACAACTGGGTTTCCACCCTAAAAAATCATCATCTGAATAAAATAAATGGAATTTTAAATCTAAAAAGATGGAATATTTTAGTTAGGATAAGGAATGGTGGAATCTTCTAGTAGATAAAACCCATACAAATGAATCTAGCATGATAAAGGGTAAATTTTAAGTTTTGATGAGAGAAGCCACTTCAAAACATTGATTTTAGAATGTTTTGTTCCCACTTTGTGTATGGATTGTATTTGTTGTCAACTAATTTTCATTGGTTTTCAATAGTGATCAATGAGATAAGAAGATTTATATGTGGTCAATATGATGAAGAAATTCCAAAGTTAATGGATCTTGGATGAAGTCCTCAAGGCTTGAACATCCAAGAATCATGTGAATGGTTTGGAGAATTTGAGTTTCATGACAATGTATAGAGAAAAAGTTTTTATGTTTTAAGAATTTTTTCTTGAAATTGGACTCATTATGCATAAGAAATACCTTCGTATAGGTTCATCAAACTCACCATGGGTTCATAATGAGATTTTTATTGTAATGATGATGATAATTGGATTCAGCATGGATCCTGTACAAATATGGAAGTGAAATGAAGGTTTGAAGGAAAGGAGAGAGCACTGGTGCTGAAAATCGTATTGAGCATCAGTTTGAAAGATAATTTGTTCTTCCAATCCTATTCAGGTTTTATTGGAGAGAAATATTTTGCTGGAAAAGATGCATCCAATCATATTAAGGTTTGATTAGAAATAAATATGTTACTGGAAGAAAATTAAGTTACAATACTTTCCTTTGTAAATATGATGATGCTTTGCTAGTTTTTATTTCATAAATGTCATAAGTTTTTTGGAGAAATTATGATTCATGACTAATTATTTTAAGGTGGATAAAAGTTTTTGTTGGACGGCTGTAAATCAATGTGGTTGGTTTTGACGAATCATATTTTAAGGTGGTGTAGTTTCCCAGTATACCAAATTTTTGGGGTCCAAAATTTTGAGTTTGTCTAGCATTGTGAAAAGTGGATTTCCTTGAAGGGATTATGAAAATAAGAAAAATTCATGAGTTTCATGAAGATGTGATTTATGAAGTGTGTTTCAAGAAGGCATGAAGATTTTGATGGTGAACTTTGCGATTACGAGAAATGGATCATTGCGAGCGCACAATGATTTTATGGGAATCTTTGAAACAACGACAAGAATCATGAACGATGAAGGTGAGGAGCATCATGAATTGAGAATCACGGGGTAATGAAGGTTTTTGATTCTATGAAGGTTTTTGACACCACAAAGTTTTTTATGGAATTCTCTGCGATTACGACAGGCATCATGAATGAGAAATTTCAGTGGAGCTTTGCAAAAAAGGGATCATCGTAAAGGAAATCAAGTAGCTTCATGAAATGATGATGACACGACTAAAAGGTTTTGGAATCAGTGGTAAATGCCTATAAATAGGCCTCTAACCCCTTCATAATTGAAGTGATACTTAACAAAAATCTTAAGGCTCCGGATTCACGAAGGTGGTTCATGAAGGTGGTATGCGAAGAAGTTTACAAAGGCTATAAGCCAACTGAACATTCCAAGCATTGCAAAAATTAGTGCAATTCAGAAAGGCTAAGTGAGCTCTACAAAGGCAGTGAGCTTTGTGAAAGCAATTAGCTTCACAAAAGAAGTTAGGTTCCACAAAGGTATTTTTCTTTGCGAAGGGTGTTAGCTTCATGAAATTAGTGAGATTTTCGAAGGTAGAGAGCTCCACGAAGGTAGTTAGCTTCATAAAGGAAGTTTGGTCTGCAAAGGTAGTTTGATTTATGAAGGCTGTGAGATTCATGAGGATGCATCATGAATATCAGTTTTGAATACCTAGTTTAGGTGAACCAATGCTTGGGAAGACACCACTGCACTATTCCTTATTATTATGTGTCCAAGAAGAATATAGTGTCCAATCAATATTTTGTTATTCAACATGTATTAATTGTGACGATGTTAAGCTGAGATAATCTTTATTGATTTAATAATCACATAAGAATTTTGTGTTTCCAGAAATAAGAATAAGAAGAGATATCAACGTAGTTGATTTGGAACTGAAAAGGAGGAAATAAGAAGATAAGAGGAAGTTACTATCCAAATTTATATTAGTTGAATATAATTTGGGTTAGAGAAAACTCAATGTTCATTAGTCTACAACACTCATATTATTGGAACTGATAGAAGAATAAGATTGGGCAGCTTTTAGTTTTCTTCTAGAAAAAAGTAATAAGGGTTACTTGTATGCTTCTAAGAAAGTAACAATGGAAGAGTAGAAGATCAAGAAACACTGTGACATCATACAAGACTCAATAGGTGGAATACTTTCTTGGTGTTACAAACCCTTTTCAACAGGGAGAAGACTATCATGGAAGGCAGTATAAAGATCCAACCAAGAGCTGTAAAACTGGCACTGTTGGATTGTTTAAAAAGTTTTTCACAATTGTAAGGTAATATCCTACTTGTTGTAACCACACAAAAGTATTATTTTCTAGTGGTTTTGTGGTTAAGATTATTTCTGACCATGCCACAGATGTAGTTACTCTTGTTTAGTAGTGAACCTTGTAAAAACATTATGTTCTATCTTTACTGATTTCATATACTTTCATGTGATAGGGAAATGAGAATAAAATAATCAATATCCTAATAGGTCAAGAGGTAAAAGGATAAAATGTTTGAATTATTCTTAAAAAGTTCCCCAACATTGATTCACCCCCCTCTCAGTGTTAGGCATATCCCAAAATGGTTCTCTCAATTGGTATCAAAGGGAAGGTTCACCTATGAAAGCTTCTCTACAGTGAAGTTATTCTCTTTTGGAGATTTTATTTTTGTTATGAACTCAGAAATGAAGTGTAGTTTTGGTGAAGATTCAATTTTCTATAAGAATAATTCTATATCTAACAAGACAATATTTTATAGGAAAAATAAAGAGAAGGTAAAGTTGAAGAAATATTCCCTCTTGTCTAAAGAATAGAAAGTATCTGTTTCTCCATACCTAAATGACAATGAAGACATATCAGGATTGGAAAGTAATGAGAAGGTGGATCAAGTTTCTACCATGAATATGGATGACCTTCATACCTCAAGTGATCATGAGGTATGTGTTAGTACATTTGGAAATTATACTCAAGATCAAAATGTTATCACAAGTGGTGATGATGATCAATCTACAACTTCTCGAGAGTCATTAGTTGATATATTAAGAGTTATTCTACATGGTATTCTTGAATAAAGTGCATCCCTTGTTTGTGGAGTCTTTCAATGTATACAAGAAGATATCACCCAACGGGAATAAGATACCGATGTTTTGGAGAAGCTCTTGCATGAAAAAATTATTGAATGTTTAAATATCTCAAGACTAGTTGGAACCTTTGAAGAAATAAAGAGAGAATTTGAAATGAGTTCCTAAAAATGGATCAAATAAGTTGAAGAGAAATATGGAGTCAATAATAATCTCAAAGAAAAGATCCATGCACTTGAAGATGAGCTGAAGAAGAGCACTGAAGTCAAGGGTTTATATCTGGAAGAAACCTTCAATAATATCAAGTAACTTGAAACTTTGTTACAAAAAAAAGTGAAACTACATGAAAATGAAGTTTAAAGAATAAATAAGGTATGTTAAGATAAGATGATTATGATTGAAGATAATAAAATCATCCTCAATATGAAATTTCTAGAGGTGGAAGCTTAGTTGACCAATCTTGAGAAGACTCATATTGACACTTCATAAAATAAGGAGACAGTTTCTACTGGAACTCAATGTTTATTAGAGGATTATAATGATTAAATACCTCTAAAATGTGATAAGAATATCATTAATTCACTCATTGATCTATCACAAGAAGATGAGAAGGACACTTAGAAGAATCCATGTGGAAGATCCAAACTTTCTACCACAGTTCCTAATGACATGTTATTATCTGGTATGAAGATTTTGAAAGAATGAGGAAATATAAAGATTAAAAAGATAAGTCTATTGCAAGAGGAAATGAAAATATTCCACATGATGAAGAAAAAGTGAATGAGAGGTTGAAAAAAAGGAAATTCTTGTGTGAAATAAGTTTTGTGTGAGAGATGCAATAAATATGGTCACATTGCAAAAGGATTTCTAACCATATTACCAAATAAAGAAGCAGTCATCAAGAGGAGAAATAATGTATCATCCATAAAGGGTGTTAATAAGAAAAATTCTACACATAAAGTAGAATAGGATGTGATGAGATCCATGCTTCCTCAATATAAATCAGAACATAAGTTTAGATGTCAAAGCATGGAGACTAGATCAAGTGGAGAAACTTGGTTGAGAAAAACATCTCAACCTTACTATTTATATTAATGAATCAAGGATAATCCACCTTATTCCCTTAAATCTTTGTGTATTTTATTTGTGTTTATAATACAGGGAATTGAAGGTGAAGAAAGTTTTCATGGGGGACAACCTGAGAATTAGTGAGTGTTGTCAATTCTTGATAGCAATGCTAAATAAGTTACCATCCTTGAATGATTCCTCAATTGATATTCAAATTTTAAATTATGTAGGATCATCCCTGATGAAGTTGATTCATGTATATACAGGAAAAATAAGATTCCATCCTGGTTTGATCTTATTGCTTAGTATTCTAAAAAAATGGTCTAGAAGATCATCCTTGGTGAAGTTATGAAAGTTGTCCAATATGAAATATCACAAGATGATGAACCATTATGGTGTATTATCCATACTGGAATTTATTCAAATCCATTAATGATGAGATCCTCCATTATCAAGATTATTAAAAGTGTTTTCCTTGTTGGGGAGACAAATGAAGAAGTAGACAAAATTATTATTTCAATTTGTCTCAAATCTGATTATTATAGAGATTTCATGAAGATAATGTCATTAGGAAAGGTATTCCATTTCATAATATCTAATCCTTTATTATTAAAAATAAAAAACATTTTACAAAGGGGTATAAATTGAAATATTTAGTGACATAAGAATAATGGAAGTTTCCCATGGTCACTTATCCTGCCTATTGCACTTGAATGTTTTTGATATATTTGTTGAAGTGAGTGTAGTAGTTTCGGGTTGATTATTTTTAAAATGATTACATATCACATTCAATATATTTATCCTGGAATGAAAGTGGAAAACCCTTGAAGACAATTACATGAGTTCTCATCTCATGAGGTATCATGATCAATGGTAAGGGGCAACTTTTTTTTATCTAAATCAAATCCTCTTGTTTTCTACACTGATCATAGATCAAGTATACTTAGATTGAAATGATGGATTTCACATTGTTTAAGTATGGAATGATACCCTTTTCTCCATGAACTTTGTATTTCTTGTTAATAAGGGGGGGGGGGAAGTGAAATGAAAATTTGAAAGGTAAAACAGAGAGAGAAGATAATGATCCACATATTGACACAATCATTTGGAAAGAAATTTTAGGGTATTTATAACAAATAAAAAGGGAGATATTGTTATTCCCAATATGTGTATAGATTGTTTTTATTGTCAACTGATTTTTATTGGTTGTCAATAGTGATCAACGATATAAGAAGATCTCTATGTAGTCAATATGATGAATTAGTTCCAAAGTTAATGGATCTTGGATGAATTCCTCATGTCTTGAACATCCAAGAATAATGTGAATGGTTTTAAGACTTTGAGTTTCATGATGATGGATAAAGAAGGATTTTTGATGTTTGAAGAAGTTTTTCTTAAAATCGGACTCACTATACATAAGAAATACCTTCATATAGGTTCATCAAACTCACCATGGGTTCAAAATGAGTTTTTGATTGTAATGAGGATGAGAATTGGATTCAGCATGGATCCTATACAAACCTAGAAGTGAAATTAATGTTTGAAGGAAATGGGAGAGAGTTTTTGATTAAAATCATACCGAGCATCGGTTTGAAATATAAGTTGTTTGTCTAATCTTATTCAGGTTTTATTAGAGAGAAATATTTTTCTAGAAAAGAAGAAGCCAGTCATATTAAGGTTTGATTATAAGGAAAGATGTTACTAGAAAAAAGGAATTTACAATAGTTTCATTTGTAAATATGACAATGATTTTCTAGTTTGTATTTCAAAAATATCATAAGTTGTTTGGAGAACTTATGATGTAAGACTTATGATTTTAAGGGGGAGAAAAGATGTTGTTGGACTATTGAAAATAAATATGGTTGGTTTTTCTGAAGCATATTTTAATGTGGTGTAGGTTCCCAGTGTTTTCCTAATTTTTGGGGTCCAAAATTTGGTGTTTGTATAGCATTAAAAAACTTTATTTCCTTGAAGGGATTATGAAAATATAGAAAAGGAATAAATTTCATGAATATGGGATTTGTGAAGTGTGTTTCGCAAAGGTATAAAGATTCTGATAGTGATCTTCACGATTACGAGAAATGGAGCATTGCGAGTGTGCAAATATTTTTCCAGAATCTTCGCGACATCGACAAGCATCACAGATGATGAAGGTTAGGAGCATTGTGAATAGAGAATCACAGTTCCTTGAAGGTTTTGACACCACAAAGGTTTTTGACACCATGAAGGTTTTTGAAGCCGTGGATGTTTTTGATGGAATGATCCACGATTACGGCAAGCATCGTAAATGATAAATTTATATAGAGCTTCTTTAAAAGGGGAGCATAGAGAAGAAAATTAAGGAGCTTTGCAAAATGATTATGATGTGGCCAGAAGGATCTAGAATTGGTGGTAAATTCCGATAAATAGGCCAATAACCCCTTTAAAATTGAAGTGATACTTAAAAAAAATATTAAGGCTCCAGATTCATGAAGGTAGTTAATGAAGGTGGTATGCGAAGAAGTTCAAAAAGGTTATAAGCCAACTGAACATTCAGAGACTTGTGAAAACTAGTGCAATTATAAAAGGCTAAGTGAGATCTACAAAGGTAGTGATGTTTGCAAAGTTATTTAGCTTTGAAAAGGAAGTTAGGTTCCACGAAGGTAGTTTTCTTTGAGAAGGGCGTTGACTTCATAAAGGTAGTGAGATCTGCAATGGTAGAGAGCTCCGTGAAGGTAGTTATATTCACAAAGTCAGTTTTTTCCATGAAGTCAGTTTTCTTTGTGAAGGCTATGAGATTCACAAGGGTTCTCTACAAAAATTATTTTTGAATACCTAGTTTAGGTGAACTAGTGCTTGGGAAGACACCAATACACTATTCCTTATTATGGTGTGTCCAAGAAGAAGATAGTGGAAAATCAATATTTAGTTATTCAGGCCATATTAATTATGATGATTCTAAGATGAGATGATATTCATTGATTTAATAATCACATAAGAAGTTTGTGATTACAGAAATAAGAAGAAGAAGTGATCTTATTGCAGTTGATTTGGAGTTGAAAAGGAAGACTGAAGAGGATAAGAGGAAGTGACTAGAGAAATTGATATCAGTTGAATATAACTTGGGTCAGAGAAAACTTACTGTTCATCGGTCCAAAAAACTCATATTATTGGAACTGATAGAAGCAGAAGATTGTTCATATTATTGAAACTGATATAAGTAGAATATTGCGCATCTTTTAGTTTTCTTCTGGGAAAAATTAAGAAGGGTTACTTTCATGATGCTAAGCAGGTAACAAGGGAAGAGTGGGAGATCAAGTAACACTGTGACATTAGATGAGACTCAATAGGTGGAGGACATTCTTGGTGTTACCAACCCTTTTCAATAGGGAGAAGACTATCTTAGAAGGTATTATAAAGATCCAGCCAAGAGATATAAAACTGGCACTATTGGATTGTTTACAAAGTGATTCATGAGTGTAAGGGAATATCCTACTCATTGTAACCACACAAAAGGATTATTTTATAGTGGTTGTTTGGTCAGGATTATTTTTGTCCATCCCAAGGAAGTAGCTACTCTTGTTGAGTAGTGAACCTTGTAAAAACATTGTGTTCTATCTTTACTACTTTTATATACTTGCATGCAACAGGGAAAAGAGAATACAAGAATCAAGATCTTAACTGGTCAAGAGTTACATGGATAAAAGGTTGGAACTATTCTTAAAAAGGTTCCCAACACCGATTCACCCCCTCTCAGTGTTAGGAATATCCCAAAATGGTCCTCTCAATTGGTATCAAAGGGAAGGTTCACCTATAACAAATTCTCTACAGTGAAGTTATTCTCTTTTGAAGATTTGATTTTTGTTCCTGAATCAGAAATGAAGTGCAATTTTGGTGAAGATTAAATTACGTTTGAGCAGAATTCTATATCTACCAAGACCACAATGAACATGAAAAATAAAGATAATAAAAATTTGAAGAAGAAGTACCTATTTTCTAAAGAAGAGGAAGTATATGTTTCTCCATATCTTGCTGACAATGAATACGTATCATTCTTGGATAGTAATGATAAGGTGGATCAAGTTTCCTCCAAGAATATGGATAACCTTCCTACCAAAAGTGATCAAGAGGTATGTGTTAGTACATTTGGAAATTATCCTCAAGATGAAAATGTTAGCACAAGTGGTGATGATGATCAATCTAGAACTTATCAAGAGTTATTAGTTGACATATTAAGAGTTATTCTACATGGTATTCTTGATGAAAGTGCATCCATTGTTTTTGGAGTCTTTCAATGTATGTAGAAAGATATCACCAAGATGGAATAAGAAACTGATGTTCTGGAGAAGGGATTTCAAGTAAAAATTATTGAATGTTTAAATCTCTCTAGATAGGTTGGAACCTTTGAATAAACAAAGAGGGAATTTTAAATGAGTCCCTCAAAATGGATTAAATAATTTTAAGAGAGAGATGGAGTCAACATGACTCTTGAAGAAAATATCCATGCACTTGAAGATGAGATAAATAAGAGCACTGAAGTCAAGGGTTTATATCTAGAATAAACTTCCAATAAGATCAAGGAACTTGACTCTTTGTTACAAAAAAATTAAAGCTACATGAAAATGAAGTTGAAAGAATAAATAAGGTATGTGAAGATAAGATGATTATGATTGAATATCAGAAAGTCATCCTCAATATGAAATGTCTAGAAGTGGAAGCTCAGTTGACCTATCTTAAAAATAATCATATTGACACTTCACAAAAGAAAGAGACAGTTTCTATTAGAACTCAATGTTTATTAGAGGATTCTAAGGATGAAAGAACTCCAAAATGTGATAATAAGATCATTACTTCACTCATTGATCTATCACAAGTAGATGAGAAGGTCTAGGTACCATCCATACCATCTTGTAATTATGTTTCTAAATATGTTTCCACAAGAAATGCAAGTTGGAAGATATATTCAAAACAAGTGTGGATGAAGAAAGGCGATGAGATACCTACCACCATGACTAGGGTGGATAGGAAGAAGAATGTGGAAAATGGTTCCCCACAGAAAGAAAAACACATCCTAAAAAAGACTCAAAAATATAATACAGAAGATGTTGGGAAATCAAGGTTTGTGGGTCAATGTTGGTGATGAAACAGATTTGATAATTATGCATTAAATTGTTTATACAATCCTCAAAATATAAAATCACAAAGGAGAACCATATGTATACTACAAATAGATTTTGATTGTTGGCACAATCCACAGATCTAAAAGTATATGTATACTACAAACAGATTTGGATTTCTTGAAAACATCTATGATATATTCAATGGAAGTGGTAATAAGTTTGGTACATTATTATCTCAGCACATATTCAAAGTTGATAAGAAAAGGAGATCACAAAATTTGGCTAAGAAATAAGAAGCATCCTTGGGAAGAAATCAGAATAATTTTGTAAAAAAAAAATTCTCCTAAGAAGATTCCAAGAAGGAAAGATGGGACGACCTTGGATTATGAATCCAATAAGTTGGAGGGTGGTGCATCCAAAAGAACTACCAATAAGGATAACACTCAGAAGAACCCATGTGTAAGATCCAAACTTGTTGCCACAGTTCCTAATGGCATTTTAGTTATCTGGCCTATAGATTTGGAAGGAATGAGGAAGCATGAAGATTCACATGATAAGTCTAGTGCAAGAGGAAATGAAAAGATTTAACATGATGGAGAAAAAGTGAATGAGAGGTTGAAAAAAAGGAAACTCTTCTGTGAAAGATGTTCTGTGTGAGAGATGTAAGAAATATGGTCACATTGCAAAAGGTTGTCTAACCATACTACCATAGAAAGAAGCAGTCCTCAAGAGGAGAAATAATGTATCATCTATGAAGACTGTTAAGAGAAACAATTCTATACACAAAGTAGAAGAGGATGTGATGAGATCCATGTTTCCTCAACATAAATGAGAACAAAAGTTCAGATGTGAAACCATGAAGACTGGATCAAGTGAAGAAACTTGGTTTAGAAAAACATCTCAAACTTGTTGTTCATATTAATGAATCAAGGAGGATCCACCCTATTCCTTTAAATCTTTGTGCATTGTATTTGTGTTTATAATATAGGGAATTGAAGGTGAAGAAAGTTCTTAGTGGGAGAACCTGAGAATTAGCGAGTTCTATCAATTCTTGATAGCAATGCTAAAGAAGTTACCATCCTTGAATGATTCCTCAATTGATATTCAAATATTAAATTATTGAGGATAATCCCTGATGAAGTTGATTCCTAGATATCCAGGACTAATAATATTCCATCCAAGTTTGATCTTATTTCTTGGTATTCTAAAAAAAATGGTCTAGAAGACCATCCTTGGTGAAGTTTTGAAAGTTGTCCAATGTGGATTGTCACAAGATAAAGAATCATTATGGTGTATTCTCTATACTATAATTTCTTCAAATACATTCCTAATGAGATCCACCATTATTAAGATGATGAGAGGTGTTTTCCTTGAGGGGGAGACAAATAAAGAAGCTTCCATAATTATTATTTCAATTTGTATCAAATCTTATTATTATGGAGATTGGATGAAGATCATGCCATTAGAAAAGGTATGTCATTTCGTAATCTCTAATCCTTGGTTATTAAAAATTAAAAACTTTTTACATAGGGGGAGAAATTGAATTATTCAGTGACATAAGAATAATGGAAGTTTCCCAAGGTCACTTATCCCGCCTATTGAACTTGAATGTTTTTGATATATTTTTTTAAGTGAGTCCAGGAGTTTTAGGTTGATTATTTTTAAAATGATTTTATATCACATTAATTATCTTCAGCCTATAATGAAAGTGGAAGACCCTTTAAGACAAGTACATGAGTTCTCATGTTATGAGGTATCATGATCAATGGCAAGGGAATTTTTTTTGTCTAAATCAAATCCTCTTGTTTCCTATACCAAGCATAGCTTAAGTAGACTTAGAGTGAAATGATGGATGTAACATTTCTTAATTATGGACTAATACCCTTTTTTCCATGAAATTTGTATTTCTTATCAATAAGGGGGAGAGAAAGTGAAATAAAAGTTTGAAAGGTAAAGTAGAGAGAGAAGAAAATGATCCACATATTGACATAATTATTTAAAAAGAACTTTGAGGGTATTTCCAAAAAATACCAAGGGAGATATTATTTTTCCCACTCTTTGTATGGATTGTATTTATTGTCAGCTGATTGTTATTGGTTGTTAATAGTGATCAATGTGACAAGAATATCTCTATGTGGTCAATATGATGAAGTAGTTCCAAATCTAATGGATCTTGGATGAAGTCCTCAAGTCTTGAACATCCAAGAATCATGTGAATGGTTTGAATAATTTGAGTTTCATGATGATGGATAGAGAACAAAATTTGATGTTTGAACAAGTTTTTCTTGAAATCAAACTTACTATACATAATAAAGGCCTTTTTATAGGTACATCAAACTCACCATGGGTATAAAATGAGTTTATGATTGTAATAAGGATGAGAATTGGATTCAGCATGGATCCTATACAAATCTAGAAGTGAAATGAAGGTTTAAAGGAAAGGGGAGAGATCTGGTGCTGACAATCGTATTGAGAATTAGTTTGAAATATAAGTTTTTCTTCCAATCTTATTCAGGTTTGGTTGGAGAGAAATATTTTTCTATAAAAGAAGCATCCAATCATATTAAGGTTCGATTAGAAGGAAAGATGTTACTAGAAGAAAAGGAAGTTACAATACTTTCCTTTGTAAATATAAAAATTATTTGCTGGTTTGTATTTCAAAAATATTATAAGTTGTTTGGAGAACCTGTGATGCAAGCCTTATTATTATAATGGGGACAAAAGATGTTGCTAGACGACTACGAATCAGCATGGTTGGTTTTTCCCAAACAAAATTTCCCAGTGTTTTCTAAATTTTTGGGGTCCAAAATTTGGAGTTGGTATAGAATTAAGAATAGAGGATTTCCTTTAAGGTATTATGAAAATTTGGAAAAGGAATTAGTTTTATGAAGATGGTATTTGCGAAGTGTGTTTCATGAAGGCATAAAGATTCTGATGGTGATCTTCATGATTATGAGAAATGGAGCTTTGTGAGAACACAATGATTTTACAGTAAGCTTTGCGATAGCAATGATCATAAAAAATAGAGTAGGTAAGGAGCATCGTGTATGGATCATCATAGTGCCACAAAGGTTTTTGATGTTGTGAAGGGTTTTTTATGCCACAAAGGTTTTTGACACCATATAGGTTTTTGACAGAACACTCTGCGATTATGACAAGCATCCTGAATGAGAAATTTTGGCAGAGCTTTACGAAAAAGGGAGCACCGTGAAGGAAATTAAGGAGCATTTCAAAATTCTAATGATGTGGCTAGAAGGTTCTAGAATCAGTGGGAAAAACCTATAAAAAGGCCTCTAACCCCATCATAATTGAAACAAGTCTTAATGAAAATATTAAGGCAATGGATTTGTGAAGGTGGTTCACGAAGGTGGTAAGGGAAGAAGTTCACCAAGGCTATGCCAACTGAACATTATGAGAATTGGAAAAATTAGTGAAATTTGAAAAGGCTAAGTGAGATCTGTGAAGTTAGTGAGTTCTACGAAGGCAGTTAGCTTCAAAAATGCATTTAGGTTCCACTAAGGCAGTTTTCTTTGTGAAGGGAATTTGGTTCCTGAGGGTAGTGAGCTCTGCAAAGGCAGAGAGCTCTGCGAAGGTAGCTAGCTTCACGAAAGAATTTTGGTCTATAAAGGTAGTTTTCTTTATGAAGGCTATGATATTAGTGAGGTTTCTCTGCAAACAATAGTTTTGAATACCTAGTTTATGTGAACCAGTGCTTGGGAAGACACCACTATGCTATTACATATTATTGTGTGTCCAAGAAGAAGATAGTGGCCAATCAATATTCAATTATTCAGGCCATATTAATTATGATGATTCTAAGTTTATCTGATCTTCATTGATTTAATAATCACATAATAAGATTTTGATTCCATAAATAAGAAGAATAAGACATCTTAGTGTAGTTGATTTGGCACTTAAAAGGAAGACAAAAGAGGATAAGAGTAAGTGACTTTCCAAATTGATATCAGTTGAATATAATTTAGGTTAAAGAAAACTCAGTGTTCATCAGTCCACAACACTCAAATTATTGGAACTTATAGAAGAAGAAGATTGTGTAGCTTTTAGATAGCTACCTGGAGAAATTAAGAAGGTTTAATTGAATGCTTCTAAGCAAGTAACATGGGAAGAGTGGAAGATCGAGCAACACCATGACATCAGAAGAGACTCAAATGGTGGAGGAATTTCTTGGTGTTACAAACCCTTTTCAATGGGGATAATATTGTATTAGAAGGTAGTATAAATATCCATCAAAGAACTATAAAAATGTTACTGTTGGATTGTTTACAAAGTGCTTCATGAGTGTAAGGGAATATCCTACTCATTGTTACTAAAAAAAGGATTATTTTACAGCGATTGTGTGTTCAGGATTATTTTCGACCATGGTAAGTATATATCTACTCTTATTGAGTATAAAACCTTGTAAAAACATAGTGTTCTATCTTTACTTATTTTATATACTTGCATGTGATAGGGAAAAGAGAATACGAGAATCTAGGTCCTAACAGGTCAAGAGGTACAGGGATAAAAGGTTTGAATTATTCTTAAAAAGGTCCTTAACCCTAATTCACCCCCTCTCAGTGTTAGGCATATCCAAAACTGGTCCTATCAGAATGGATATGATATCGAGGGTCATAATTATGGTTCCAAACAATCATGGTCCTCTAGATAACCTTAAAAGAATACATACATGAGCTGGAATCCATCTAAACAAAGGTAAGTGACATATGTTAGAAAAATGAAAATGATATCCTATCAAAAGAAATGTATAACTCCAGTAACATCATGCACATCATATGAACAATAATCGGATTCACTACTTAATGATCTCATACATGTCTCATAAGCCACATGACCCATGAAGATATCAGAGACTGCATGAACTAACCATGATACTAGTGATCACATGACATATTTGCGCTTCATAAAAAAATTGGGAGAGAGGTTATAAATTACTAATAGATTAGGCCATGAACTATGTGTGATACTGAGGGTTCGGTATGGATTCATTCCATCTGTGCACAACCCTAGTATGAGATTTCTAATTTCATTTCCAAATATAGAATACTGCTCATCAATTTTATTCCATTGTGGACAATCAGCAGGATGACGTATTTTTCCATCACATAACTGATCATCTACATGCAAACTTAACCTTTTTAAATCATGTGAATTAGCAAATAAATGTTTGAAATGATGAATTATAGGAAGATACCAAGATAACTTTGAAGGGATCTTTGTAATCTCTACATCAGCCTGTGATTTTTCTTTCACCTTATACCATGATGTCCCACATTTAGGACACTCTGATAGAAATTCATATTCCTTCCTATATATAATACAGTCATTCGGACATGCATGTATTTTATTATATCCCAATCCCATCAGGCATAATATTTTCTTGTCCTTATAATGTGAATCTGGAAGATTGTTATCTTTTGGAAGAATTTATTTCATTAATTGTAGCAGCTCTGTAAAACTTCTGTCACTCCATCCATGTTTTGCCTTCAGGTTAATCAATCTTAACACCGCCGAAAAAACTGTAAAATCTATACAACCAGGATATAATGGTTTTTCAGCATCACCATATAGACGCACAATTGTCGGTTCTATCTCAATTTGTTCTGCTGCAATATCACGAATCATTTCTTCAATTCCATTAGATTTACCATCTTGCGAATCATCATCATCAGTGACATTCCATCCAGTTTCACCATGCCAAATCCAAGGGCTGTAACTTGGATTAAAACCATGACAAATCAGATGATCTTTTATCTCTCTACTATTCAACTTCTTCATATTAAAACATTTCAAGCATGAATAGAAAAAAATGTCGCTACTTGGAACATTTCGTTTTGAAAATTCCAAAAAGGCATCAACACCTTCCTCATATTCATTGCTCATTCGATGTGCCGTAATCCAATTTTGACTCATTATTACCTATAAAAAATATCAAAATTATACATCTTTTTATGATAATACAAATATATGTTTATATGAAAAAAATCATAATTTGAATGTAATTTTTTTTTGAAATATAAAACAAATCTATGCGTATTTAAAAAAATATGCTTGAATATGATTTTAAAAAGAAAATATAGTTAGATATAATAGTTTTAAATTCCATTGAATAAAAGAAAACCATGAGGACTCCAATGGTTGATAGAAAATTGGAGAAAATGGAGTAAACCTAAGAATCAAATCAAATTTAAAATAAAAACTCAAATAGAGAAAATCATAATGTAAATTCAATCATCACGGCACAATGGGGTCAGGATAACTACGCATATTTGAAAACCACAACATGGTCTCCCCCATAACCCATAATTTTCTCATAGTCGATGACTGGTCAAAATATATATAACCAAATAGAATCATATTGCAACACTAATATCCATGAAACAATACAATCATCATGTCATAATCTCACAAACCACGATTTAGTAGTCAATCCCAACTGACACTTATCCCCCACCCCCTTGGACACCCCCTGGACACCACCACCCCCTTGGATAGCCCCCCACCCCCTGGACACCACCCCCACCCCCTTGGACACCCCCTAGACACCACCACACCCTTAGATAGCCCCCACCCCTCCTGGACACCCCCACCCCTCCTGGACACCACCACCCACCTCCTACCCCCTGGACACCACCCAACCCTTTGGAAAACCCTCCCCTAACAACCCCCAAACCCTCTGGATAGGCCCCGACCCCCTTGGATATCCCCCACCCCCTTAGACACCCCCACCCCCTTGGACCCCCCCCCCCCCCCACACCCCTGGACTGCCCCCACCTCCATGAACACCCTGGACACCCCAACCCTCTGGACATCCCCTCGAACCATCTGAACACCACCCCACCCCCTTGGACACCCCTTGGACACCACCACCCCTTTGGACATCCCCCACCCCTCTGGATATCCCCCCACCCCCTGGACAGCCCCCACCCCTCTAGACGCACCCCCAACCCTCTAGACAGCACCCCCACCACTCTTGGACACCACCCCCACCCCTACCCCCTTAGACACCCCCTGGAAAACCCCCAACCCCCTGGAAAACCCCCAACCCTCTGGATAGCCCCCCACCCCCTGGAAAGCCCCCACCCCTCTAGACAGCACCCCCACCCCTCCTGGACACCACCCCCACCCCCACCCCCTTGGACACCCCCTGGACACCCCCAACCCTCTGGACAACCCCCAAACCCTCTGGACAGCCCCCCACCCCCTTGGACAACCCCCCACCCAACCACACCCTTGGACAACCCCCACCCCCTTCGACACCCCACCCCCTTGGAACCCCCCCCCCCCCACACCCCTGGACTGCTCCCCCACCTCCATGGACACCCTAGAAACCCCCAACCCTCTGGAAAACCCCCAAACCCTTTGAACACCACCCCACCCCCTTGGACACCCCCTGGACACAACCACCCCCTTGGAAAGCCCCCACCCCTCTGGACAACCCCCACCCCCTGGACAACCCTTACCCCTCTAGACAGAACCCCACCCCTCTTGGACAGCACCCCCACCCCTACCCCCTTGGACACCCCCCAACCCTCTGGACAGCCCCCACCCCCTAGATAACCCCCCAAACCCTCTGGACAGCCCCAACCCCTTGGACAGCCCCCCCACCCACCCCCTTGGATAGCCCCCCACCCCTTCGACACCCCCACCCCCTTGGACCCCCCACAAACACCCCTGGACTGCCCCCTCACCTCCATGGACACCCTAGACAGCCCCCAACCCTCTGGATAGCCCCCAACCCCCTGAAAAGCCACTAACCCTCTTGACAACCCCCCAGAACCATGGGATTTTAACCTCAAGCTACTAGTTTTGGAATATCTTGGGATTTTAACCTCAATCTACTAGTTTTGGTATCATGCCATTATTCAAAATGAGAATCATGAACTATATCTCCTACTAGTCTAAAATTCTCTATTGTGAAATGAATCGGGTTTTAATAGCATATGAAGACTTATAATAGTCCACAAAAATAAGCGACGTAAATAGACTATGGAACTACAAATAGTGATACCCAAAATAGAAACAACCAAGGATCCAAAACAAACATTCCACCATGAAAAACCATATATACTTATAAAATAAATCACAGTGGTACACAGAATGGGTGTATCACAATGATTTACATATAAATTGTAGTAATATAGATGAATGAGATCATTAGTTGTCAATGAAAACAAAAATTACCATCAATGTCGCGCATCCGCGAAACAAAAACAAACAAAATAGAAGTAGGTAAGGATTACGTGAATATTGAGAGTCGATCTAATAGATCTGGTTATAATAAATAAGATGATGATGGCAAAACGAGGTAAGAGGGTTTGAAATCGAATAATCTTACCTAGTTTAAACAAAAAAATCACAAAATGTAAATATAGACTATCTGAAAAAAATGAACGAAATAAAGTCATGGGAGGCTTACCTGAGTGTTGCGAGTGGAGATGATAGATCTGAGGAGATTAAAGATGATAAAAGATGATGGAAAAATGAGTTTAACGAAACGAGATCAAAGAGTCGATTAGGGTTTTCCGCGCGAGAGAGGCGAGTCGCCGGTCTGTCGATCGAAAAATCATAAATGACAATCCATGTGGCATGTTAATTTTTTAAATGTTTTATAACGTCGGTTATTTAATAACCGACATTATAAAATATTTTTATTACATTTATAACATTGGTTATTATAATAACCGACGTTCTAAATTTATCAGATAATGCAGTTTTTATGTCGGTTATTTTATAACCGACGTAAAAAAAGCTACGTGTTGGTTTTTTACGCCGGTTATTCTATAACCGATGTAAAAAACAAATCAGAAACCACAGTTTTTGCATCGGTTATTTTATAACTGACATAAAAACTATTGGTTGTTGGTTTTTTATGTCGGTTATAATATAACCGACGTGAAAAATTCAGCAGGTTGGGTTTTTATGTTGGTTATTTGATAACCTACGTCAAAAAGGCCTCAGATGCCGCCTTTTTTACATCAGTTATTTTATAACCGACGTAAAAAATTGGTAGATACCTCGTTTTTTACGTCGGTTATCAAATACACGATGTAAAAAATTCCACACTTTTGTTTTTTACGTCGATTATTTTATAACTGACATAAAAAACGAACGCGCGGGATTTTTGACATCAGTTATTAAAATAACCGACATAATAAATTTACTATCCATATTTTTTACGTCAGTTATAAAATAACCAATGTAAAAAACCATGTATCATAGATTTTCACGTCGGTTATATATAACCGACATAAAAAATGGTGACGTTAAAAATGTTTTCTGCACTAGTGATAACATCTAATGGCAACATGACCAACCATGATACTAGTGATCACATGGACTTGACATGGTCATGCGATGCATATAATGATCAAGGGACTATGAAACCAAACCAGAAAAACATGTGAAACCTACAAGGAGTCCATATAGACAAGGAATTATTCCAAGGATCAATAAATTACTAAATATTTATTCATGATTGCTTTGTGCAAGTGTTGGGACAAGGAAGATCTCATGAAACGGTTCCCACAAAGTAGTCTTGTGAAGAAGATCCTATGGTCAGTCTTGAAGATAAGTGTCATGATCGGTTTTTATAGAAGGTATTTCAAAGGGATCATTTTATGAAGAAAAATTAAAATATCTATAGAGAGTTGGGGTATCCAGTGAATGATATCCCCTCCATTCCCCTATTTATAGGGTATTTTTTGGAATACCAATGGTCACCCAAAAGACCGAATGTTTCCCAAGACACTGGTTCATGACAACCCCAAAGACTTAGGTGATCAATTAGTTTCCTTAGAACTGAGCCATTATCCATGTGGAAATATCTCCTTAGGTGTGGGGGGGGGGGGGAGGGTTTAATTTTTTTATGCCCTCTAATCGTGCATCAAAAAATCTACAAGGGAAGAAATACCTGAATCATAGATATTATTTTCTATGAAAAGAAAAGGAAAATAGGATGAGAAAATCACACAGATATCACGAATTCTAAAAGTACATGTGATCTCATTAACTTATAAAGGTCATATGAATGGTTTATACACAATACATGATCTACTGGATATCACAAAGATCCCCTTTTAAAAGCCTCCTTATTATTGCGAAGGTGTCCAAGATACTCACTGATCATGCTGAGGTTTTCAGTTGGGTTCCTCTGAGTCACGTGACTTGTCGACTGGAGGGTGCCTTAAATTCATCCAAATACCTTGTAAAATAATGTATGAAAATATACAAAATCAAAAGACCTTTTTCATTCATTGATATTCATGCGATGTGCTCATATAGTTTGCAAAGACACCGTATATCCTTAGCGGCATGTCCACCTTATCACGCAAGAACATGTTGACATGTCCCCTTCATCATGGGAAGGGCCTAAAAAATTTCAATTTTATTATGAACTAACCCTCTAGCTCTATAAGAAAATAATAGGATATTTTCATAGCAGTTCTCCCACACCATCACAAGATCCAACATTGATCATGTGATTTATCGTTGATGAGTAGAGCGACTGTCCAGGACAAACTGCATGCATCATCACAATATCCCATATTGATCATGTGGTTCCCTCACAAAAAACTAATGGGAAAGGGTCAAAAAATATTGTAAAATAAAGGATAAAAATATGAAAAATTTAGATACCTTTTATAGTCATTTATATTCATGCGACATGCTTATGCGATTCACGAAATTCAACGAATCCCTTAGTGATGTTTCAGCCTTTTCCCGTGAAGGAATTATGGTGACAGCTTCATCATGTAAAGGAATTAAGAAACATACATAATTCATATGATATCACTTCAACTTCATGGAATAACATAGGATTTTTCCATGATAATGATTGGTCACGTGATGCATCACAAGCAGAGAAAGTGATTGTTTTCAACAACACTCATGCAACCTCACAAAATCCCTATCCCTTGTAAAATAAAAAAGGAAATAAAAGGGAAATAGGTGGAAGATTATTTAGGAGTGATGATACATTGTAATTCACATGAAATGGGCTATATTCCCTAGAAGATCACTATTGATCACTTTATTCCCCATACACAATCCAACATGGTATCACAAAGTCCCTTAGACATATCAGGCTAATCTCACAAAGGCCCCCTGACAAGCCACCTTTATCTTGCAGAAGGCCCCAAACAAGTCATCTTCAATCATGTAAAGGAATTCCCACAAACATCTTGATCTCATTAAGAGAACTACACATTTTGGACTAACTTCATGAAAACTCATTTACATGTACACATGATTAGGAAAAATTCCTTTGATTGGACTAGTTCCAATAAAAATGGAAAAGGTGGAACCTTATCGCAATCACTGAATATCATATGGCGCCATGGATAACCCATGATAGGATCTTTCAAAGCGCATGGCACCAAATCCCTCCATCAACTCTAGCCCAAATCCATGAGATACACACTATGAAAGGAATCATATAACTAGGGAGATGAGGCCTATAAATCCCCGCCCCTCATCACAAAAAAAAATGACGATCCATCACACATGGGAGTGCATGATTAGAATTCTTAGAGTGGCTAGTTATGTGATTTCAAGATCTTACACTAGGTAAAAATCTTGGGAATGACCTAAGGTATCACGTGACATGCATAGGAACTTTTCATGATCACTCATAGATCAAATGAAAAACTTATATTGTGTCAGCTGAGTCATGTGAAGGAGGTACCACATGCTGGCTATGTCACACAAAACCTAAAATAAGATAACACCAGACAAAACTTGAAGCAAATTTTTAATAAAGTCTAGAATAAAATACCATGAAAGATGTGATACTTATGAAAAGATAGTACATTGATCCTTATGAGCTTCACATGACCAACTTAGACCATACGACAACATCAAGATATGTCGCTCAAATAATGAGACGCTCCATTGAAAAGCTATTTGGATCATGCGATGTACCTTGGATGTGTCAAATTAGGTCATACAATTCCCTTTGATAATTTCATACAAGTCTTGTAGAGTCCCTTGGTCTTTCCATCCAAATATCACATTTTCCTCTAGACATATCTCCCAAGTTGTGTGGCGACACTGGGGTATGTCAGCCAAGTTGTGTGGTGATTCCAAGAAATGTTAGCTAAGTCGTGATTCTAGGATATGTCAGCTAGGTCTTGTGATGACACAAGGGGAAGTTAGCTAGATCGCACGAAATTATTTGGATAAGTCATCCTAGATCATATGACTCCCTTTGTATGTGTCAGATGGGTCTTATGATGACACTAGGATAAGTCATCTAGATCACATGATGTCCTCCAGACATGTCATCCTGGATTATGAGATTGTATTCATACATTTCCTCTAGACACCAGGACATGTACAAAAATCCTCAACCAGGTATTGTGACACCCTATAGGAATATTAGCTAGGTTATTCAACACCCTCCATACAAGTCATCCAGATTATGTGACGCACTCCTGACATGCCAGCCTTGGTCATGCGATGTCCTTCAAACAAGTCATCTAGGTCACGTGAAACTCTCCAGACATTTCATACTTGATCATACTATTTACTCTAGAAAATCCATATATATTATGCATTGTCATCTAGATATGTCATTCAGATCATGCAATGTCTCTAAGAAAAGTCAAATGGATCATGCGATTGTCTTTGTACATGTTCATTAATCAACTAGGACATGTCTAGACCTCCTAAAACATGTCAGTCATACAATAAAAAAATGTCATACATAGAACCATGACATGTATATACATCCTCAAACATGTCAAGCAGATGATCAAAACATGTGAGGAAGATAATTAGGACATGTCGAGCCGACATCTCGGGACATTATAACATTGTCCAGTGGATATACAATGGAAACCTCAGTTTTTAAGACCCAATCAAACTAAACTATGAGAAATATGATTCCTTCTATAACTTGGATATGTAGGACACATTACTTAAGGCTTGAGATCTATATCAAATATCCAAAGGTCAATCATAGTGTGTAATCCCCAATAAAACTAAAATATGAAAAATTTGATTCCAACCATAACTAGGTTATGTGGGAAGCCTTTCTAAGGCCCGATCTCAAATAGGAATCCACCTAAATGTATTCCCCCATGTCTTTGACATTACAACCATAAAGACACAATATTTCCCACAGTCTTATCTTTATTCCTCATCCACCAGTGGTTAAAGAAAGCAACTGAACTATGATAACTTAGATTCCTTATATAACCAAGATACTTAGGATTCCTTCCTAAGGCTGGAGATCCATATCAAAATTCCAAAGAGATGTCACAACACATAAGTCTCACATCCATATGCATTGAGACTGATTACTTGATATCCCTTGTTTCTCACATCGAGTATGACTCACATGGGATTAAGTATTTGAAACGGTCATATCATTCACATCATGAATCTCCACTATCTAGTACAACCTCAACATGTGAACCTCAATCAGTGGAATGATATAACTACTCATATATAAGGGAATATACCTTGGGGAAAGTCCCAAGGGTATGATTTAACTATGATGAATCTAATTCCTTCCATAACCAAGATAAGTAGGATGCCTCCATGAGTTTCGATCTTAATACCTAGTGTCTAAGTGTCCTCATATATGTCCTTTCTCCATGATTCTAAAATACACAGGTTTAACAAACTATGTGGGTTTTGATTCCTGTTATAAATATGATATATAGGACGCCTCATAATGGCTCAATCCCATCCTCAAAATATTAATTATCTCCATGGTTGAAAACATGTTCCAAAGTTCCAGGTTATATGGTTTTAAAATATAAAAAGCTTCTAATTAATGGGAAATGGATGAAGAACATCAGATACATACAAATGGTCTCACTAATAGACCCCCATTTTCACATTTAAGGATTCAACACTTGATTATTCTGTTAGAGTAAATGGTCCCAAATCGAGATTAGGAAGTGATTCTCAAATATATATTAAATCTATAAGAAAGTACCAAATTAGGCAATAATTTTTCCCAAAAGGTTGTGATGAGACCGACCTCCCATCCTCTCGAACAATGTTATTTCCTACGTGTTGTTGGGTCTGAAACCCCAAAGGAAAACATACCTCTGGAAAGCAGGTCCTTACTCATTTATGGATGTGGGAGCCATTATGATTTTTTATTAGAGATAAAAATGGTGAACTCAACATGAATGATTGAACAAGAAATTGAACTCCCCACAATCAAACCATAGGGCTAATCTATCCACATATTCTGACAAAATACCCACCAATACTAGTCGTTGGGGATGAAAAGGTGATAGCCAGGTTCGTTACTCAATGTTCCACATGTTAGTAGATGAAGGTAGAAAACCAGTGACCAGATGGTATTCTATAGCCATTACCTATTCTTGAGTTGAAATGGGATGACGTCACTATGAATTTTATGATAGGATTTCCTATATCACCTTAGGGAAGTGATTCATTATAGGTGATCATAGATAGGTTGACAAAGGGAACCCATTTATTACCTGTTAGGGAGGTTTTATCAGTGGATGAGATTGAGAGGCTCTATATTCATGAGATCATACACCACCATGGGGTTCCATGTTCTATCATATCAGACATAGATGATCATTTCATGTTGCGGTTCTAGAAAGGGTTAAAGAAGACACTGGGTTTATAGATAATGCTAAGTACAACCTATTACCCATAGACTGGAGGTCAATCCAAGCATATGATATCGGTTTTGGAGGATATGATCTGAGCATGTGTCCTTAATTTTTAGGGTTCTTGAGATAAAAACTTAACTCTAACCATTTTTTATTATAATAAAAAATTCCATAAGACCATACAGATAGATATGAGTCCCTATACAATAGGTCATGCCATTCACCCTTGTGTTGGTGAAAGGTATGATATGTAGTGCTACTAGGTCCTCATCTCCTCCAGAAAACCTTAGAGTAGGTTTAAATCATTAGAAAGTGTTTGTTAATAACTTAGTATTGGTATAAGTCATACACCTATCATCATAATCGACCACTAGATTTAAAGGTGGGGAGTTAGGTTCTCTTATGTGTTTCACCTAGATTAGGTTATTGATTGATTCAGAAACAAAGGAAGATATCACCTTGTTACATTTGGACCTTCAATATTCTAGAGAGATTTGGGATGGTACCCTATTAGTTTGTAATTACCTTAGAGGTACCAGACCATGCATGACATCTTCCATGTATCTCAACTTCACTGATATCATTTAGATTCATCTCATATTATTTAGCCTAAGGAGGTTCACTTAGAGGTTTATTCATCCTTTTATAATCATCCTATCTATGTTGTTGATTGAGGCATGAAGTTCCTCCAAGTCCAATCAATTACTATGGTACAGGTGATATGGAATCACAACTAGGTACAAGATAAGACTTGGGATTTGGAGGCTAATGTACATGACCTATGGCTGGAGTTATTCTCAGATGATGCTTGACCACCCTTAGAAGGGGAATTCAGGGATGAATTTCTTTAAGGGGGAAAGATTCTAATAATCCTTCTTTTATTTGAGGTATGAAACCTTTTATTTTTTGTTTAATTATTTAATTTTATCCTAATGGGAATGCCTAGTGGGGTCAAAAAGAAAATGGGGGTTTCCAAGGATTGTACAAAACATAGAGCCCAATATTTGGGAGGAGGCAGCTGGGCCACATGATTAGTAAAAACTATACCACCTAGTCCATAAGATTAAATCAAACTATGTAGGGTGATCCATTTCAATGTCTAGGGCCACATGGTTTGATGAAACTATGTAACTTAGGCCACATGACTATGAATTATATATATACTTTCTAATAGAGGGAAAGTTCATGGATGGAACATGGTTTGTCTAACCATGTTCCATGACTGTGTGAGAAGGGGTTCCTAAATAGTGATCGTTGGATGGTTGGTGCACAGTTTTTCCAACCATGTGTCTAAACCATGTGACCCCCTTTGTAAAATGACCTCTTTTCCCTTAAGAACCTTATAACCTTAGATCTCTCTTTTATTTCTCCTCCAATGCACAACAAACCCTCAATTTGGAGCTCTTCCTTAAAGAACCTCCTAGGATTTTCAATATCTTCCTCCTTAAGACTCTAAATCGCTTGTTGTTGGTATCGTTGGATACATACTAGTAAAATCTCTATTCCTCTTGCACCATTCATCATTTCTCTTTCTATTGAAAAAGTTATTTTGGTGTGAGATCATATACCCTATTTTCATGGAGTTTGTCTATTTTCTTGATTTCTTCCATTCTAGATTGAATTAGAGGTCAACAATGGATGATGATTCGAATACAAATCTGAGGTTGGTGTTAAAGTAATTTCCCCTCAAAATTTTATTGTTTATATACATGTTGTTGTTCCGCACACCGGATTTTTTGAGAGATGTTTTTTAAATTAATTGATTCATAAATTAAATTGGTATGATTTACATATATGAACCATGGGACCCATTTAATTATCATTAAAGGTTAAGAAAATTGAATTCAAACCACCACTTAGGTGTGTTGTAAAATGAGATTAAACCACCATGAGTGGCCTATGTGTTTGATAAAAATTTTGAGGTATGTTATTTATCACTTTCATTGGGATGTTAAATGAAATGATTAAGATATAATTGAATTGAATAAATAGGGAATGGAAGACCATGTCCCTAGGCCCTTGGACATTTTTCTTTCTCACTTATTCCTGAGTTTACTTTTATAATTGAAATGGAAAATTAAAATGAATGGGAGGATTCATATAATACGTAGAATTTTAATCCTAGAAAATGATTTATGCCACTTTACAAGTTTATTTAAACTAATTATATAAAATATGATGCACAATTAAATTAAAAGTGATCTTAAATGGTATGGTTAGTATTTGGACCCATAACCATTCATATACACCTCCTTAGAGTAAGAGATGGGTTTTGATTTGGAATTCCATAAATATACTCATCCAGATTATTTAATTAAATTAATTATAATGAATTTATTATTAACTATGGGTGAAACATGGGTTATCATATGAATGCTATGGATAAAATCACTTGATAGCTTGATTATTAATGTCGGAGTGATACTTGGTGGACTACTAAGGATATACCTAGAGGGATGATCATTATATATGACTCGATTGATACTTGGAATCCTATGTGGACTGACAAGGAAAGAACCAGAGGGTAGGTTATTATATATACCACGAGTGACACTTGGACTCCCTATGTGTACTTACAAGGATAGACTTAGAGGACAGTGATGTTATTCCACACCTAGAGCGATGCCAGGATTCCTATGAGGGATGCATAGGATGAGCTTATAAGATGTTTAGTTCATGACATACCCAAAGAAATACTAGGGTTTAAACTTAATAATTCCATGGATGATATCAAGTTACCTTTGAATTTAATAATAAAATGACTATGCAATATATATTACAAGCTAAAGAACAAGATTGGATTCATTCAGAGCCCTACTTTTATAATGTCCTTATTAATCATTTCTTTCTTAGATATGAGTTACGGGGGACACTTGGGCTATGATCTAGGTCATAATACTTTATTATAAAGTGAATCATGACTAACTAATTACTCAAAGATACTCTATCTTAGGGAAAATCAGGTAGAAGAGGATGAGAATTCCTTGGGAACCCAAACCTAAGCATGTTCTTTATTTACCACATTTATTTTTTTATTTATTATTACCTATACACTATTTATTATATATTAATGGACCAGATGGAATTAGACACCATTGTTGGTGGCATACTAAGTTTATATAACTCCCTGTTCAGGCTTCCATTTGGTACCTAGAAAGACTTCATGGATTTAGGTAGGGACAGGAGAAAGTGCCCAATTTTCGATTCTTGATTTATTGTAGCATGGGAGCGGGGGAGAACAAGACCGAGCTATGAATCATGACTCTATCTATATATAGTATTTTGGTATTTTTGTTTCTTTTGGTATACCTGTATATATGCGTAATTTATTCCCTATCTGTTTTTATTTTCTTTTGGTATAGAATTCCATGATCACCATTTTTTATATGAAATTGATGGATGTGATCACTTGGTTATTTATATGACGGATGTTTAATCATACTCTATTAAGTTATATTTATGATTCCACTATTTTTTGATATTATTATACCACTCTAATACAATCTTCTTATCATGGTATAGTATCCCAATTATTTAACCATAGACCCTCACTACAAGTCAGCAACCTTTGGCATATAAGGAGGAATGCTTGAGGTCATGTGGGCAACTGTGTTTAGTTACTATTGAGTGAACTGGGTCCAAGATGTCACATTAGGGTTCTGATTTCTTACAGCCTTTGATTCCTAGGGAATTATTTGTGTGCTTTGGGTCATTTCTTTCTTTTTTGAGCATCATCCCTGAAGGCAATGCATTTCAGACCATTTTAGATCACCCACTATTGATTTGAGGTTGGTGTCTCTATGAAACTCCATTTTATTACATGTTATAAATTTCTTGGTGTGTTTTAGATGCTTTATTGTGTTTTTATAAGTATTTTTTATGTTTTAGTAGGCTTGAGTTGATGTTAAATATCTTTTGATCTTGGAATGGGTCTAGGCCTCATTCCAAGTGCATGTGAAATGCCCACGTATCCCTTTATTTTTTAAAGAATTTGTTAATTTTTTTCTTAGATTTTTAATTTTCTATCATATACTAGTTGATTTTATAATGTATCTTAAATATTTTAAAGACCGAGAATGATATTGGGTCATGTGTTAAGTGGTTTTTAGTCCCTGTTTGTATTTTTAAATCAATTTAAATGTTTTGAAGCGTGTTTGATATCAGTCTCATTTTGAAATGGGAGCGATTTATTTGAAAGGGTTTTTTATAAAAAAACTGGTCATTGGCTCTATTTTGAAATAATTTCAAGATTGTGGGCCCTAGGGTGTTTTTGGAATAACATTTAAATTTGGAATTTGTGTTTTTGGTAAAAAGGGTGCTTGGAACCATTTGGTTTTTTTTGAAAGTGGTCTATTTATTTTAGAATTTTATTTTAAAAGGAAAAATTTGTATTTCCAAATCCAATTTCAATGTATGTTGTGGTAATTTTTCTTTCAAAGGATTCTTGAAATGTGAATTTCAAGTGGGATTTAGAAATAGTTTTTAAAAATTTGTTTTGAAAGTGATTTTCAAATGGTTTGAAAATGTATTGGCCTCCTGAGATCTTTTGTGAAGGATCAATTGATAGTTTATGTGATTTTTAAGAATGTATTGAACCTTTTTGATCTCCATGTGTTTATGTTTCTTATTATGGCTTGTAACCTTGTGAGGGATGATTTATATTGACATGAATTTTATTTTTTCTTATACATGGGTATGTGTTTGGGGCTATCACTTTTGAGGGTGTAGGAGGCGAGGCATGAATTATTTCAAATGATTTAAATTTGACTTATGTGATGGTTGATTATTCTCAAATAAACTCAAATTTTCATGGAAGTCCTAGGGATATAGTAGATGAACCATGCGAGGGAAAACCCTAGTGGAGGCAATGGGTTAAAGATAGAGTGTTTCCTAGATACTTTGTGATGGTTAGACCACAAGGAGTAGAAGGTCTTTATGCTAGAAATTTTTCTGATTCCTATGGATGAAGGAATTCCAGGGAAGTTCATTTTTGGATAGTTAGATGATATTTCTAGATATGTGACTGGTTTAGTAGTGCTGGAAAAGGCTCCTTATCTCCATTTCAGGTATTTTATTACTAGAGACTAGGGATTATGTCCATGGTTTTAGGTCATTTCAGGGACACTTTATAGTATTTTATTTTTTGATTTGATTAGACTTACCCTATTTAATATGACCATTGAAATCACTACTTAATTGTAACCTTTCTATTGTGTTTCCTTGGTTTCTTGGTGCCTATGTGCAGAATACGTATAACCTTGTGTGTGAGTGTTTTTTCTTGATTTCAAACAATTTATTTTTATAAGGTTTGAAAGTGTGGTTTTGAAAGGAAAATGATTTTTTTATTTTTTTTAAGAAATGGCTTTCCTTTAAATAGGTTATGAAAAATGAGTTTTTATATAGTGATTTGGTTTGTTTTCCATGGTTAAAAGGACCTATTTTCTTTATTTAAAAATTTAATTTAAATTTTTTTAATCACCCTTGTTTTGTAAAAAGGGGTGGCTATTTAAAAGTTTTTATATGGATTGATCACAAATATTTTTTTATAAATAACGTGAAAACATAATTTATACTTTATGTTTCAAACTAGAGATTTATAAATTATTTTTCTGAGGGTTTTCCATAGATTTTTAGGTTGTGGTGACCCACTGAGTTCTTTGGTACTCACACCTATTATATCTTAGTTTTAGATCCTTAGTTATCATTCAAACCACTCTTTGAGCATTGATTTTATCTAGGGATTTGAGGTGAGTTGTTTATTTTAATGAATTTAGCCTGTGGTTCCTATTACCTATTTTGACAGGAACTTTTTTTTACTTTTATAGAATATCCAATGTGTGTCCCTTTATTTTTTTACTTTTTCCAGTTAAGATTTTACTACTATGTTTATTTAAATATATATAACTTCATAAGAATTTATGATATATGGATGGGTAATGTTAGTTTTCATTAGCTTTATATAATTTATTTACCTCTAATTATTGGGGAAAACTGTTACCAAGTGTATTCCTATGATGCCCAATGACTATTTTCTAGCTTGTGGGGATTGGGAACACCCTTTGGACCAGTGGAAAGCCAGTTCAGGCATCCGTTAGATGGAATACCTAGGTTGGTTCATTATAGGTTAGGTACTACATTTAAACAAAGTTTTGAGACACATATCTCATTAATTATCCTAGGTACTCAACCATAAGAAAAATAATGTTTTTGAGTTTGAAATTTATGATCAAGACCAAGGCATTTCTTAGACCCAATTCCAACAAAATATTGGTTAATTAATTTACCTTTTCACTTCATTAGTTCATTCCAAACATGAATATTCAAAAGTAATGTTTTTTATATAAAATTTTGGGTTGTTACATGTGGTTTTTAACTTACAACTGAGTTATAATACATTTTTTTAGTTTTAAAAAATACAATATATAAATTCTAAAGTTAATTATCATGAAAATTAATAGTGGATTGTGGAAGAACAATGTTTCTAGTTTCATTATTTGGGACTATTAACCTTAGTATAAGCTTAGGTTCGATAGGTTAAGATATTTTTTTTATTTTCAAACATCCGCACCTGCAATTTCTTTTTATGTATTCCACCCTAGAACCTATTAATAATTAATAATCAATATAGGAGAAATATATAAATCATGGAATGTAACTTCTTTAGTATTATCCTAATATTGGGAAAATCTTAAGAAAACACAATAAAGATGGGAACATGGATATATTTGATCAATTTCATGAAGTAGATAAAGGTGTGCAAGGAATATATCTAAGATAAAGAACATTAATAGAGTATGAATTATATTTAAGTGTAAGGGTGAAACAAAAAATTATAATGCCTATAGTTAATGAAAATGGTTTTGAGATATATATAGAATTTTTCCAAATGATATAAAATCTAATTTAATTTTTTGGGATACCACATATAGATTTAAACACACAATTAGGAAGTTTCTTTAAACTTTGTGATACTTTACACTTCAACAGTGTTTCTTGTGATGTGGTAAGGCAATGGTTATTCAAATTTTTATTGTGATACGTTTATAATGAATGTATTTAAATATTTACAACACATTCCATTATAATATGAGATTAAATGATAAGAAATTTCTTAACTAGTTTTCCCCCATTATAATACTACAAATATCTGGTGAAACATTTTAAATTTCAAACAATATAAAATGAAGTCACTTTATTCCGCATGAGATAGATCTAAATAATTGTTAAGAAAGTTTCCCTATTATATAAAATATACAAGTTAATTATGTAATTTTTTTATAATAGTTTTTATTAAAGTGATAGATTAGTAATTGATTCTTCCGTTGGGGGATCGTTTATAAAAAAGTTACCAGGAGAGACTTTTGACCTATTGGATCAAATGTATAGAAATATTTTTCAATGAAAATTTTCAGAAATACAATAACCACAAGAATATTACGTAATGCATTATAATAATTAAATTTAAACATTCATTTCTATAGTTATGTTGAATATCCAAAAAATACAAGTTACATTCATCACATATTCTAATTTATTGATTTTAATTATAAAAATACATTTTAAGAAAGAAGGACATAAAAAATGAAATATTTCAACCTATTGGAGAAACATTGAGGTTTTAACAATATCAACATGTATTATCACTTCAATGCAAAATAATTTTATTTTAGGGAACTTTAACAACATTCAAGAAAATCACTGAGGATTCCTTCAATGATTTAAAATGGGATTTTAAATATCTCTGAGTTTATATGAGAAATATTGAATTTCAGGTTAGATAAATTGAAAATCAGTTGAAGGATAAGTGATTATTATTATCTAGTGGTATAGAGATCAACCCATGTTGAGAGTTGAAGTATATCACCCTTATGAGTGTAAAAAAATGAATAAAAGTTTTGAAAAAAGGAAGGATAAAACAAGAGAATCAAACCAAAAAAGAGAGGAAGAAAGAGGAAAATAATATAGATAAAATGAATAAAACTAAAAAGGAAGTCATATAAGAATATATATCACCTTACAAAAAACTATTAATCTTCCCCAAAAGGATTAAACAAAGGATAATTAAGGGAAAAATGAGTAAGCCTAATTTTTTTAAAAAAAAACTCCATATTAAAATTTCATTTGTTGAACCTTTAGTGAACATGAAAACACATAAAATTATAATGAAGGAGTATGTTTTAAATACGATGAAGATGGAGTAGATGAGTGAAATAATACTTATAGGATGGTGTTTAATTTTGGTTCCGAGGAATTTATATAAGAACCAATACAATTTGGGTAGTTTTCAATTCTTATTATCATTAGATATTATGATTTTAGAAGCACATTATGTGATTTAGTTGAGTGTATAAAAATAATGCCATGATAGACATTCAAAGAATTGATATTGGAGGATATGCATCTCTCTAAAGTTTATATTCAATTTTAATACACAATGGTTAGATATATATGAATTTTTATTGAATATATTTTTGTTAAAGTTGATAAATTTTACTTTATGATGGGTTTTTATACTTAAGATAGAAAAAGTAAAACCCCCCTATACTTGGAAGGATATTTTTAGCATCTATAAGGGACATAAATGATGTTTAAAGTGGGGATTTATCTTTGATATTTGATATATATAAATTCAAGTTCAATATTCATCGAGTGATTAAAATTTTTGATGAAGAATATGAGGTTTTGAGTAAGGATAAAGGGATGAAAACTGAGAATTTTCCTTCTATTGATTAGTGGAAATTATGATTTTTTAGGAATAAAGAAGAGAGACAAATTAAGGAAAAATAAGTACAATTTTTTTTATTAATAGGATAAAGGATGTTGAAAAAATTATTGTGAAATTGGTGATAAAAGAGGGAAAATAAGATTGTAAAGTTTATGAATTAACATTAAATTTTTTAGTATTAACTAAAAAATAGTGGATTGATCTAATATAATTGGAGAATATTCAACCTTAAAGATGAATACAGTTAATTTCAAAGAAATGAAAAATACCCATCTATAAGAAGAAATATCAAATTAGACTATCCATTGATTAAGATCAGGTGACTTCTTTCCATTCTTATGTTAATTGGCATGGTGAGTTAATTGATTTAGATGTTTTTATATATTTTTCATATAAAATTAATTTTTTATATCCCCATTATTTCTACAATATTTGGGAATTTACTACATTTTCATCAATTTAGGATATTTTGGATTTTAATGTTTAAATGACCTAAAACCATGAATTTAATGATTAATTTAATATTTTGTAATTTATTGTCAAGATAAAACTTAAAAAGGTGTATTATGATGTTTTTTTTGGAAAATAAAATTTATATATACAAGAGGATATTTAAAATAAATTTTTTTGTTGAAGAATCTATTGAAAAACATGGGATACATTCACAAGCTAGTGGATCTTGTATTATCTATTAAGATGCCATCACCTCACCAACTTAATGTCACATAAGCTACTCACAAGGTTTTAAGAATTATAATGGATACTCACATTATGACTTGAGAATGCATCATAGCCTCAATGGATCATGCATCATCTATGCGGGACTATATCTATGCCAATGCAATATGGAATCCAAACTGGATGCCATGTTAGTTGCCTATACTACTTGCATCCACACTAATGGAAGCTCCATTTCACCCAATATATTTACAAAATTCTTTTCCAGGCTATGAACTCCATCAAATTATTATGGAATTATAATTGGAGGTTTATTTAAAGGAATAATATAATCAACATTATGATGCTCTATATTTTGGGAATTCAAAACTTTATATAATTGAGCATTTTTTAGTTACTTAACATAACATCACATTAGATCCCCATAATATATCTCTATATAATGAGCTCTGCTTCTACTTTATGACACTATGTTTCCACCCAATGTAGACCCAATCTCTAATGCACCATTTATCACCATAATAGTGTAATTTCAAAAAACATTCAATAGACGTTTAGAAAGAAGTGGAAACATATGAATCTAAGAGATACCTCGATCTTTAAAATATACACATGGAATTTATACATTACTTGAGGTGACATTTAATATTCTTCATATCCACTGTCTAACTAATCTAGGTAATTCCACAATAACAAGTACACATGGACAATGATATAGGATAGAGGGAGATTATGATCGTGGGTGATGAAATTCCATTTTTCTTGATTCTTATAAATAAATAAAATAAGATTCATATATGAATTTTCCGAGGAGTATGATGATACAATATTTTCATATATTTATGTTTTAAGGGTAATTTTTTCAAGTTTATATTATAGGATCAATTCAGGGTAACTTGAAAAGAGGTATTAAAACTTTATTTATAATTTTTTATTCCCTCTTTGTAATTATTATAATAAATCCTACAGTTAACTTTGAGTGTTTTTACAGTGTTACAAGATGTTCGTAGGTGGTTTTGAAGCCCGGAATTTATTTCAAGAAGCATGGAACATATTTTAAGAAGTTCTATAAATAATCTATAGGTATCAAGTGAAAAATATGGATTCTTAAATTATCTTACAATGGTATAATAAGATAATTCATCTATGAGAGCCAACCATAATAGAATTGAGATACACAATACCATGTAAGAGAATTTGATGAGTTTAGAGAAAATGGAAAAGTCATTTAATCTATACGCAAGAAATTTAGGTGACATATAGGATAATTCATCTATGTGTAGAAGAATTTACCTCAAATAATATGATTTTTAACCACATAATTTATTTTAAGTCTCATAAGAGAATCTACTATTTGTGAGATATTTTAATGCAACATCGTGAGTGTTTATGAATTATTATTTTTTGAATAAATTAAATTTCTTTGATGAATTGAATTGCACGCTACAACAAGTTATGTTTGATTTATATGAAAAACCAAGTTAATATTGCACTACATGAAACACTTAGATTATATTTTGGTACACACAACACTATTTTTGGCTTTTGTTACACGCAATGTTGAGTTCCTTTGATAGCTTGCATTACATGTAAAACCAAGTTTTACAAAACTACAATATATTATTATTAATAATATTATTATAGTTATCACCTAATTATTAGTATGGAGGGTATGAAAAGGATTAAATTAATTGTGAAAATATGTCTTATTCATGAATTATTTGATAACAAGTTAATTATAAATGAAAGTAAGAACTACTTGAAAATAAAGAAATTATTTTTCTGAAAACTTATTTTTCTATAGACAAACACATTTTATCTCAAAAAATTAAACAAGAAAATTTTTATAAATAATTTTAATTAAAGATATATATTATATATTCAATCAAATATTTAACTTTTATCTTATGTGTTTTTTATACAAGAGATAAGAATAAATCCAATTTTTTGCATTAAAATATATATATTTTAAAAGGTAATTTTTTCTACCTTTTAATGGAGTAATTATTTTAAAACTAATTTTTTACATTTTTATAAATTTTATTTTAATTTTTTTAAAAAATTTAAAATAAAAATTATATTAGGGTGAATTTTTGGTATTTTTTTGAAAGTTTCATTTTTTATAAGTAGTGTAAAATACTGATTTTTAATTAAAAGATGACTTTTTGTATACTTTATTTATATAGGTAGATTATATTGTAAATTGGTTTTAAAGTATAATTAGTTCAATTATAAATCAATAAATCCAGAACTGGTCATTAGAATCAATTTCACATTGAAATTGGATATAAACACTTTTCAAACTTTTGAGCATTTTCACTTTAAAAACCCGTTGTTTCGTCCCATCTATGAGATTAATTTTTAATTATTATTTTCCACTAATGTGATTTGAATTTGGAAAAATGGATTAAATATTTGGAATCATATTAATTTATAATTTATAATAATGTTAACTTATTTTTTTACCAAAATGACTAGTGAAAATAGTTAAAATTTATTATAGTGATGAAGAGAAGAACGAGTTTACCAAGGAACTAAAACCTTAACTTAAGGGAAAAAATGACCTAGAAACATGTCCAAAACACATTAGATGGACATATTTATACCATATAACCTATTTTATCAAAAAAATTCATTATTGGATGCACATGATGTAAGGGAGACCTCGCAATAGTGTTTACCTTTTGGTATTTACAGGAATGCCACTCCTCCTCCACTATTAAAGGGCACTCACACCCCTCACTTATCCACACCTATCAATCCATTTGTATCATCCAAAACCTGACCAAATAAGCTCAAAAATTTCCTCCTTTAAAACTATAATCCTAACTTTGGGCATAAACCCAACCAAGGAAGTCCTTGGTGCAAACTAAAAGGAGCTACCTAAAGAAGAGACAACATTCATCAACTTTCATTTTTGTTTTGTTTTATTATCCAAAACATTAAATTATAATTATAAAATTATTATATGATAAAATAAATATTATAAATATACTGATATGTTTTTATATTCAGGGTATGACCTAAAAATCCACACACTTCCATCAAATGGGATACACAATCATCATTCGTGTGTATGGATAACTATCGCCTTGTGAACCAATGTTGTTTGTTATTTCATTAAAACCTTTAAAGGTTAGGAATAATGATGGATTTATAGTTTATATATGGTATATATTATGTTTATTATGTATTTATTCTTCTTTAATTATTATCTAACACACACTTTCATGCTTTCTATTTTGTGAGAATACGATAACGTCATTTGTGTGTACGATGGACTACTGCTTTGCGAAGTGGTGTGATTTGTTAATGCTTTACATGAAATGTATTAAGGATTAATTTAATAGAATAATGTGATATATATGAAATAATAAATATACTAAAATTATAATATATATATATATCATTTACTTTTCCTTCTTGCAATATGACAATAAAATGGAAAGAGCATTCATGCGTACGTACGACCTACTGTCTCCATGAATGGTGTATTTCATTTAATATTTATATATTTTATATATTATTATAAATAAATATATAATGAATATATATAAAATATATATATAATATTTTATATTATTTAAATAATTAAATCATTATCAAATTAATAGGACCAAAAATAACAAGTCAAAACATATACAAAAAAAGCTGTTATTACCCGAAACGTAACTTTAACAAGGAATTGTTAATAAATGGGTAATAAAATGTCATAAGAAAAATCATATATTGAATTATATAGATAAATAATATTATATAATAAATTTATAATAAAAATAAATTTATTATACATTAAAATTTAATGAGTACAATTCAAGTCAAGACTTAAGGTGAGGGGATTTCTAGTCTCACTTTTATTTTTGCGAGACTTATGCCATATTCACCACACATCTATTTTGTGTGATGTATATACTGCCCTATGAAATGTTATATCATGAATTAAACTTATTTCATAATATTAAATTTTAAATTAATGTTATTATTTCATGGGTTCCATGATTAAAAATTTACTCAAGTAGTAATGGATTTCCGTGTCACTTTTTAACTTTTATGAGACACTTGCTATATTCACCACCTATTTCTTCAATGTGGTGTGTATAATACCTATGATTTTATTTTATGATGATTTTAATAAAATTTATTTTTATTTAAATATCCATTTTAGTATCTCTATTTCATGGAGTTTATGGTTTAAAAGTTACTAAATTGGTAAGGGAATTTTGTCTCAATTTGCCTTCTTTGAGACACATGTTATGTTATTCACCTATATTCTTTTACGAGGTGTATAAAATACCCCTTTAAAATGTTATATAATTAATATAATTATTTTCATGATATTTTAATCTTAATATATTGTAATTATTTCATGGGTATTTTTATTTAAATTTACTAATGTGGTAAGAGTTTATTGATACAATCTCATTGTTTATCAAGATTGTTTATGATTATGATCCCATTGATGAAATATCACAGTACATATCTCAATAATTATCATGAATTTTATTCTCCTATGTCTATTCATTATATCTTAATGCAGTGGTACCATTTTCCCACTCTTTTTTACTTAAGATAATTAAGAAAATGTTTTTAAGAAAATCTAACTTTATTTCTCTTTTCATTTGAAAATCTATTTTCTTTCAAAACCATGATTTCTAAAAATATTTTCAAAAAGTTTATAATAATATCTTATTATTTTTAAGATAAATTTTTACCCATGTTTTAAAATTTTAATTTTTTGAAGAGGAATATTCTTGTATTTTTTTTGATCAAAGCACTTTTGTAAACTTTCTACGGTGCAAAAGGAATGTTCAGCATGTACACATTTATCCGCCATAATGACCACAATTTCAATGAAGATTCCTATGAAAGTATAAAATAAAATTTTTAATGAATTTTTTTCCTAATATTCAATAAATTATTTGTTTTTAAATTTGTTTTCAAAGAAAAATGTTTTCAAAAATGTTTTAAAAAGCGTTTTTAAAAGTGGAAAGGATATTTTCCTCAAGAAATGTTTTAAATGATCTTTAAAAATTATTTTACATATAAGATGAAATTAATTGGTGTTAATCATTTATTAATAGAAATATGATACACGGACACCATTCTTATTTTTTCTTTTAATGGTTTATTGTTAGGATGAAAAGTTGTTTATGAAAACCTTTTCTTTTCCATGCATTATACCATGATGAAACTCATTTGTAGAAATTTTAGTTTTTTGTGTAGGGGAGTCTCTAGAAACCTCTATTTGTAAGTCACTATTGATATTATTAGAAACCACTAAATATAGGTCACTATAATTTTTAACCCCACCCCCAATTTTCCTCTCCCCGCTCCCGCGACCCTCCCGGGACCCTCCCACGACCCCAACCCCACCCACACCTCCAAGCAGCACCGTTGAACCATCCCTCCACCGTCGAACCCCGCATCGCCATTGTTCCCCACTGTCGAGACCTCCCATCTCACCATTGTCGAGCTCCACCATCCTGCTTCCACCAAGCCCTCCCAGCCCCACCATGGCTCGCCGTCTAACCCTCCCAGCTCCGTCGTGCCGTCCCGCCCCCATCACACCATCCATCCCCTGTTAAGCCTCGCCATCAAACCCCTATCATCGAGCCCCTTCACCCCATCATGGATCCCCAATCTGGTCACCCCCTTCTATAGTCGAGTCTACTCCAGTAGGTAAGTTTTACTCATTACTTATTTTAATTCTATAATTTGAGTTTTAAATTTGGACACTTATCATGTGGGTATCCCTCCAAATTCATTATCAAGAGTTTTAACCTCCAACAATAGGCAATGATTTATATCTTATAGCTATTAAATTTTTAAGGGATTTATTGGTCAACTTTAAATGGATGTTTGAAGGGAATATGTAGGTTTTCTCCCACCCATTGTAATACACTGAACAATACAACTACTATATCTTACACCTATTATAATTTTAAAATCTATTTATATAGGTTTTATTGGTACATAGGTATGTATGATAGTTCTTTTTATTTTATTCCATGTATGAAATATTGTTTGTATGGGAAAGGAGTCCCCCTCCTCCATCATCAGGGGAGGGTTTGACATCATCTGTAGGGTCAAATTCATCTTCTATCTTAGTGGATATTCTAAAAATAAAGCATATCCTGAACGTTTTTGGGGTGGTTGATGGAAATTAATTAGTTGTTATCTCACATATTGAATTTTCTAAAGCATTATCTATGATTGATTCTTCATTTATCATGAATTTTAGGCATCATATACCTATGGTGGATGTCTTCAATAAGCATGTCATCATCACACACAGTGGGGTTGATTGACTCTCAACATTTTCTCATTCAGTTATCTGATGAAGAGGACTTTCCAAGGGACTGGTCACATTCTTCATATTCCCCTAGCACTATCCATTTCCATCTCCATTGGTAGACATTATCTTTTTATATTAAGCATGACACCATATATTGGTTTGGTGTGATTACCCTATCTCCCTCTCATCCAACTATTTCTTAAATTTGTGTCAAAATGAATATTTCTTCTTTACCTCCGAGGTTTTATTGGATAAAAATAAAAGGTGGTTATCATTACCAACCAACCCATTATTTTAAAAATCTTGTATTTATTTTTAATCTATTTAAAAGTGTCATGGTATTTTTGAAAAATGTTTTAAAAAGAATTTGATACCACTGACGGGAAAGAATTTAGTGAATTTTGGTACTATTTATGGGCCATATCCAGATACCAATCTTAGAAAGGATATCTATGTGGATAATACATTGCATATGGATGAGGATACATGGGATTACTTGGTTATTGAAATGAATCCTGATAAAATCATAACAACACATAGTAGAGATGTTGCAATTCTCATCCCATCTCAAATTATGAAGGAAGATAACAAACTAGTTCCCACTGATCAATATGACTGGTTGGATATTACATTTCCTTCCATAGAAAATGTCAATAATCAAGTGAAGTTTAATTTTTCTGAGGATGATTAGTAAGTTCAATGTCAAATCTGTTGATTTTTTATGAAATTTCAATGAAAAATGTTTATTGATATGCTTAAGATACATAATATTTATATATATTGTAGGCTTTGGATATAGTTGGTGGAAATCGTAGTGATATTGGTAATACATATGAGGATGAACCTCAAGCATGAGGTAATTTACATTACCATTTTAATATCATACATGAATTAGGAATTAATAATTATTCCCGAACCTTAAGTTCTATTTACACCTCTTTGTGGTTTAATAATGGTTAGTCAATAAATTATTGATAAAATGTTGTTTCTAGGAGGATATTTAATTTCTAAAAGAAGTTTAGTTATTGACTGAATCAAGGTGAGATCAATAATCTCTTTTATATAGTTTCTATAATATGATGTTTGTTAGTGTGCATGCTTGTGTTTTCATGTTTTCATTTCTATCCATGTTTTTTATGCTGTGTACTATTTTTTTGGTCCTTTTTAGGGGGTTTTAGTAAAATAAATCATATCAAACATTTTTTCCTTGAGTGTGGGTGGTGTGAAGTGATGTATACAAATAGAATATCAATAATTTTAATTATTTTTGAAATCTTCTAAAGACCTAGAAATTTATATAAATCATCATAAGAAGATACTTCCATTCCATGAGCTTAGAAATCTATATATGATGAGTCAAATAATGGGGAATCAAAAGTTTTGGGTGGAGAGTGATGGAGATTATGTAGGATTCAGACATGGGAGAGAGGGAGATATCCTATAGAATTTATATGTGGGAAGGGAGGGGAGATGATCTAATGGGACGTCAGACATATGGAGTATTGGGTTTTGGGGTGGGTTACCATCTCCCACTATCTTTTAAGCTAAGTGAAAAGGGAATCAAAGATTTTGAACAAATTTTGGTGATTATCAATCTCTCCATATGGCAGTGGTGCTTTCCACCAACTCTATCCATATGAAAGTGGTTTTGTCTATCAATTCTATCCCACATATCATGTTGTGTTACTTATCTTTCCATTACTTAAGACTATTGAAGCTTGATCCTTTGATGATGTAATTCAATTATAATATTCCATGAATTTAAGTGGATGAATGTGCTCCTTAAAATTCCTCAAATAACCCTTAAAAACAGATTTCAGCCAAGGGAATTATAGAAAATTGAATCTGTCTAAAAATGTTTATAAGCAGTTAATGGTCCCTTTTTTGTATTTTTAAAATTTTATCTAACTAAATGCATGAAAAAAATGAAACAACCACACCTATCTCTCACAACAGTTCCCATTTGACAAAAAAATGTAGTTGAAAATGGAAAACGTATGTTTAGTGTCATAAAACACCAAAACGTGTGCTAAATGGTCAATTCCATAAAAAAGACCTCATAATGGTATGAAATCAGACGAAAACAACCATGGAGTGAATTTTGAAATGGTCTAGAAGACAGTACATAAATCAGAGGTGTCATTTGACCAAAATAAGGGAAAACAAAATCCCAGTGTCATAAAACATCAAAACGGACGTGTAATGGTCAGATCCATAACAAACGACATCGAAATGACTTTAAATCACAGGACAACCATATTATTATTATACGTGACATGTAAAAGGAGACATAATGTTAATCAAACATGTGATCTTCATGGTATGACTGAATATGTGGTCTTTAAAGATTAGAAACCCTTTAAAAAGGTTCTTAAGGTGGTCAAAATTAGCCAAACAACATTGGAATGCCATAAAATCAGAAAAAACAACCGTGGAGTGAATTGTGAAATGGTTGAGTAGACGGTATGTCAATCAGAGGTATCATTTGACCTCGATGACAGAAAATTAAATTCTGGTGTCATAAAACACCAAAACGGATGTGTAACTATTAGATCCATAGAAAATGAGCTTAGAATGACTTGAAACCATAGTAAAATCATTCTTATTACTATTTGTGACATCTATGAGGATAAGACGTGTTAATCAGACATGCGTTCTGCGTGGTACTACTGAATATGTCATTTTTAAAGATTAGATTCCCTTTAAAAAGATGTGTTGGGTGGTCAAAACCAGTCAAACGACCTCAGAATTCCATGAAATTAGACGAAAACAACTGTGGAGTGAATTTTTAAATGGCCGAGTAAATGGTATATCAATCAGAGCTACCGTTTGACCATGATGACAAAAAACACATATCTAATGTCATAAAACACCAAAACGTATATGTAACTATTATATCCATAGAAAAAAAACCTATAATGACTTTAAATTATAGGAAAATTGTATTATTATTATTCATGATTTGTATGAGGAGATGACCTGTCAATCGTCCATGCAGTGTGTGCGGTACGATTGAATATGTGGTTTTTAAAGATTTGATTCCCTTTAAAAAGGTGCGTAGGGTGGTCAAAACTAGAAAAATGACGTTGAAATGTCATGAAATCAGACAACAATGGCCATTGAGTAAATTGTGAAATGGTCGAGTAGACGATACATCCATCAGAAGTGTCTTTTTACCTTGTTGATGGAAAACGCATATCTGAGGTCATAAAACACCAAAACAGACATGTAATGGTAATATACATATAAAATGACCTCATAATAACTTTAAATCATAGGAAAATAAACTTATTATTATTCATGATGTGTACAAGGATATGATATGTTAATCGGACATGCGGTCTGCGCGGTATGACTGAATATGTTGTTTTTAAAGATTAGTTGCCCTTTAAAAAGGTGTGTAGGTAGGTCAAAATCAGACGAATGACCTAGGAATGCCATTAAATCAGAAAAAAACAACTATGGAGTTAATTGTAAAATGGTTGACCAGACGATACGTCAATCAGAAGTGTCGTTTGAGATTTCTGATGGAAAACACAATTCTGATGTCATAAAACACCAAAACAAATATGTAACAGTTAGATCCATAGGAAATGACCTCTGAATGAATTAAAATCATATAAAAATCATCTTATTATTATTAGTGATGTGTAAAAGGAGAAGACACATCAATTGGATGTGTGTTCTACATGGTATGACTGAATATGTTGTTTTTAATGATTAGACACCCTTTAAAAAGATGTGTAGGGTGGTCAAAACTATCCGGAAGACCTCATAATGCCATGAAATAAGACAATAACAATTGTGGAGTGAATTTTAAAATGGTCAAGTAGACGATATGTCAATTAGAGGTTTCCTTTGACCTCGCTGATTGAAAGCTCATATCTGAGGTCATAAAAAACCAAAACGGACGTGTAACGATCAGATCCATAGAAAATGACCTTATAATTACTTGAAATCATAGGAAAACAATCTTATTATTATTCGTGACATGTAATAGGAGACAAAAAATAAATCAGACATACAATTTTCATGGTACGACAAAATTTGTCATTTTTGAAGAATATACACCCTTTAAAAATATGTGTAGGGTGGTCAAGACTAGCCAAACGACCTTATAATTCCATGAAATCAAACAACAACAACAAAAAATATGGATTGAATTGTGAAATGGTTGACTAGACGGTATGAAAATCAGATCTGTTGTTTGACCTTGCTGATGGAAAATGCATATACGATGTCATAGAACACCAAACCATACGTGTAACTGTCATATCCATAGAAAATGACCTAGGAATGACTTGAAATCATAGGAATACCATATTATTATTATTTGTGATGTGTATGAGGATAAAAAACAGCAATCAGACATACAGTCTAAGCGGTATGACTGAATATGTAGTATTTAAAGATTATACGCCCTTTAAAAAGGTGCATAGGTTGGTCAAAATCAGCTGAATGGCCTCAAAATTCCATGAAATGAAACTAAAATAACCGTGAAGTAAATTTTGAAATATTCTATTAGATGGTATGTCAATCAGAGGTATAATTTGACCTTGTGTACAGAAAACGCAATTCCAGTGTCACAAAACACAAAATGGATGTGTAACAACCAGATCCATAGAAAACGACCACAAAATGACTTGAAATCATAGTAAAATCATATTATTATTATTCGTGACTCGTACAAGGAGAGGAAATTTCAATCAGACATATAGTTTGTGTGGTACGACTGAATGTGTCCTCTTTAAAGATTAGACGCCCTTTAAAAAGATGTGTAGGGTGGTCAAAACAAGCCGAACAACCTCAGAATTCCACAAAATCAAATGACAACAACCATGTTGTTAATTGTAAAATGGTTGAGTAGATGGTACGTCAATTAAAGGTGTTGTTTGACCTCACTAAAGTAAAACACATATCCGATGTCATAAAACACCAAAAAGGAACGTGTAATAGTCAGATCCATATCAAATGACCTTAGAATGACTTGAAATCACAGAATAATCATATTATTATTATTTTTGATGTGTACGAGAAGATTAAATGTTAATCAGACATGTGGTCTACATGGTATGACTGAATATGTCATTTTAATGATTAAAATCCATTTAAAAATATGTGTTGGGTGGTCAAAACCAGTCGAACGACACTAGAATTCCATGAAATCACACAACAACAATCGTGAAGTGAATTTTGAAACAGTTGAGAATATGTTATGTCAATAAGAGTTTTCATTTGACCTTGATGATTGAAAATGCAATTACAGTGACATAAAACACTAAAACGGACGTGTAACTATCATATCTATAGAAAAAAAAACTAGAAAAGACTCAAAATCATGGGATAACCATATTATTATTATTTTTGATGTGTATGAGGAGAAATAACATCAATTGGATGTGCGGTCTATGTGGTAATAGTGAATAACTGGTCTTTAAATATTATACATCCTTTGAAAAGGTGCATAGGGTGGTCAAAATAAGTTGAATGTCCTCTGTGCAATACGACTGAATATGTCATTTTTAAAGATTATACACCCTTTAAAAAGATTCACAGGGTTGTTAAAACTAGAATAATGACCTCAGAATTCCATGAATTAGATAAAAGAAACCGTAGAGTGAATTGTGAAATGGTCGAGAAAACTGTACGCTAATCAGAGCTATTGTTTGACCTTGCTGATGGAAAACACTTATCTGATGTCATAAAACAAAAAAATGGATGTGTAACTATCATATCCATTTAAAATGACCTCATAGTGACTTGAAATCACAAGAAAATTGTCTTATTATTATTCGCGACATGTATGAGGAGACAACACATCAATCAGGCATGAGGTGTGCGCGGTAAAAATGAATATTTCATTTTTAAATATTTTATGCCCTTTAAAAAGGTGTGAAGGGTAGTTAAAACTAGATAAAGGACCTCATAATTCCAAGAAATCAAATGACAATAACCATTTAGTGAATTTTGAAATGGTCTAGTAAATGATACGTGAATCGAAGGGTTTGTTTGACCTTGCTGACAAAAAATGAAATTATAGTGTCATAAAACACCAAAACGAATGTGTAATAGTAATATCCATAGAAAATGACCTCATAATGAATTGAAATCACAATAAAATCATATTATTATTATTCATGACATGTATGAGAAGACAAAACATCAATCAGATATGCGTTCTTCATGGTACAATTGAATATTTTGTGTTTAAAGATTAGATGCCCTTTATAAAGGTGAGTAGGGTAGTCAAAATTAGCTGAATGACTTTAGAATGCTACAAAATCAGATGAAAACAATCATGGATTGAATTTTTAAATGTTCGAGTAGAGGATACGTTAATTAGAGGTGTCATTTGACATTGTTGATGGAAAATGCATATCCAATGTCATGAAATACCAAAAGGGATGTGTAACTGTAAGTTCCAGAGAAAATGAATTTAGAATGACTTGAAATCATAGGACAACCATCTTATTATTATTCATGATGTGTATGAGGAGACGACACATCAATCAGGCATGCAGTGTGTGCAGTACGATTGAATATGTCGTTTTTAATGATTAAACACCCTTTAAAAAGATATATCCATGGGTCAAAACTAGATGAACGACCTAGAAATTCCATGAAATTAGACAAAAAAATGTGGATTGAATCTGGAAATGGTTGAGAATATGGTACATCAATTAGAGCTATCATTTGACCTCATTGACGGAAAATGCATTTTTGGTGTCATAAAACACCAAAACGGACGTGTAACTATCAGATCCATAAAAAAAAACCTTGGGATGACTTGAAATCACAGGACAACCATATTATTATTATTTGTGATGTTTATTAGGATGCGACACATCAATTGGATGTGCAATTTGTGTGGTACTACTGAATATGTGGTCTTAAAAGATTAGATTCCCATTAAAAAGGTGCGTGTAGGGTGGTCAAAACCAGCCGAACGACTTCAAAATGCCATGAAATGAGATGAAAACAATTGTGGAGTGAATTTTGAAATAGTTGAGCAGATGTTACTTGAATCAGATGCGTCATTTTACCTCGCTGACAGAAAACACAATTCCTGTGTCATAAAACACCAAAACAAATGGGTAACAGTCAAATCCATAGAAAATGAATTCGTAATGACTTAAAATCACAAGAAATATGTCTTATTATTATTTTTGACATGTATGAGGGGATGAAACATCAATCGTAATTTAGGTTTGCATGGTATGATTGAATATTTAGTTTTTAAAGATTAGATGCCCTTTAAAAAGGTGACTTTGAGGGTCAAAACCAGCTGAACGTCCTTCGAATGCTGTGAAATTAGACAATAAAAACCATGGAGTGAATTGTGAAATTTTCAAGTAGACGGTATGTCAATCAGATGTGTCGTTGACCATGATAATAGAAAACACACTTTTAGTTTCATAAAACACCAAAACACACATTTAACAGTCATATTCATATGAAACGAACTCGGAATGACATGAAATCACAGGACAACCGAATTATTATCATTGGTGATGTGTGTGAGCAGATGACACATCAATCAGACATTTGTTATTATTAGAATGATATAATAACTGGTTTTAAATTTTTTAAAAATTATTCGAGCTTATTAATATGTTTTCGAAATCAAATAACTCTGATTTGGTGTACTAAACTTTAATTTAAATATGTTATTACATTTCAATTATTAGTTTAGATATTTTTTTTATGTACTAATTTTTAATTTTGTCCTGCAGTTATATTCGATGGTGAATGTAGAGATTGGAATATGGAAAGAATAAGGGATTTATCTGCCCATGAGTTTAGATATTTTGGAATTATTTGTTTTGTATTTTTTTAAATATAGTGGTTTTTATAGTATTACTGTGATTTAAAAAAAAAAAAAATACAAAACCTTTTAGTGACCTTCATTTGGCGATCTCTATAAGCTGTGCTTGGTTGAGCTATAGTGACCGCCAAACGACAGTCACTATAGCCCTACTCGGGTGTGTCTATAGAAACCGCCCTTTGGCGGTCACTATAGACCATGTGGATTTCTCCTATTGCATTCGCCAAATGGCAGACGCTATAGGAAATAATGACGGCCCTAAAGCGTCTGCCATTTGGCGGATGCTAAGCGGCCTCTATAGAGCTTTAGTGATGGCTTTTGGTGGTCACTAAAATACTTTTTTCTACTAGTGAATCAATTCTTTTCATGGGTTATGCTATGAATAGTTGATTGTGAAACCTATCTCTTTTCCAGATGTTATGATATTATTAAAGGTTTATAATACCCATTTTATTTTATGGGTTATGATATAATTAATGTTTTATGATCTTGTGGAATACATAAATATTATTTTCATTATTTGATAGGTTGGATCTATATCTACATTCAATTAATTGGGTAATGATAAATGGTACATGATCTCATAGGGTATAATGGTTGTTAGTCCAAGCCTAAAAACAAGAGGGTACATGGGTTGTATCCCAAGATCGAAAACAAGAGGGTACATGGTTTGTAGCCCAAGTCTGAAAACAAGAGGGTAAACAAGTTCAATCCCAATCCAAAAAACAAGAGGGTATATGGGTTGTATCCCAAGCCCAAAAATAAGAGGATACATGGGTTGTAGACCAAAATAAAAAATAATAGGGTACACAGGTTGTTAGCCCAATCCTGAAGTAGGTATACATGTGATTAGCCTAATTTTAAAATGTTACAAAGGTATTTATAGGTATCCTTGATATAATATTTTCTATGATTATGTGTATTACACAATTCCTTATCTTATTCCTATGCTATAATCTCACGGATAATGCTCTTGATTCCCTTGTGATTCATGCCTTATGAAATGATAATTATTATTCCATGATTCCTAATTGTGATATCTGATATTCAAGGTATAGTTTTTTAACATTATGGTCATGTTATCATACCCTAATGTTCATGTTATGATTATGTATCTCCCTTATATACCCTTACTGAGCATTTGATCTCACCCATTTATTATGCTTCCTTTCACTAGGTTATGAAGAAAGGTTTTAAGTAGGAGTACTAAAGGGTAAGATCTTAATGGAAAACATTGAATATCTTTCACTATACTAGAATATTTTGTTCCAAGTTTCCAATGGTACTAAACTATTTTGGTCCTCAGGCATGTATTTATGTAATGTAATTAATATTAATCTAAAAAGATGTAATATCCACGTATGTTAAGCATAGGTTTCTATATTTAATACCTATATAATGGTGCCTCCACATTTCTTTAGGCAACATCAAGGTATCCAACCACTACTTCAAGGTATCAGGGATCTATGTAAAGGTGAAAATTGCATCAAACATGCTACATAAAGGTAACAAGGGGGATATATAAAGGTTTCATGAATCATCATGTAAAGGTAAATAAAAGTTATATAAGGGAAACCCCAACTTTTTAAAGGTTATTTAAAGGCAACCTCAAATTCAAGTATGATCATAATCCAACTTTAGGGAAATCATATAGATTTTAAACCAAGAATTTGGGGTTCTAAATTAGTATACATGTAACAAATCATAGGATGCCACATGGATCATAACCTGAAAAATATTTTAATTAATAAAAAAGGGAAGCTGTAGATTTTATGGAAGGATGAATCATGGATGAGGAGGAAGATCATGAAGAAAAGGAAAGATAAGATTCAATATTTCAAAGATAAAGGATCTTAGAGTTTTGACCAGATGAAGAAGAAGGAATGATAAAATCTTTTAAAAGAATTTTGTCAATTCCTTTTAATAAGAGAAAGACACCACTATTAAAGGAATAAACCACTACACTAAAAATCCTAGATTAATTTATGCTAATTTTAAAATAGTTTTTCTATTATGGTTCATTTTTATTTCATTATTTAATTCACAATTTAATTTTTTAATAAATATCTCTCATTTCACTTTCACTATTACTTTGTTTCTCTCTTCTCTCTCATTTTATCTCTCTATTTTCTTCTTCACTATGATCTATTATGATCATGATAATGAGTAAATAATCTGAGAAACCTCTTATGGGATTAATCTAGTGTTGAACCCAAGTCTTGGATCATTAATATTTTAATGTTTCTTATTTTATTTGGGTTTATTCAATAATTACTACCAATGAGAGAATTTATACTCACTATGGTTATATAAGTGATAAATTCTAATTTCTACACTATTTTCATTCTATATAGAAGGTTGCTATGTAGTCTATCATTGAATGCACTGTATATTCATAACCTGGGTAGATGATTATGTTCACATATATGATAGAGTGTGTTCATTAAGTAAATATGAAACTAATAATAAGATAATGAAGGTTCACTCTGGTTAATTCTCCTAGGAGAAATTCCTTTCCTCCTAATTTTATTCTATCTACATTAATTATATTTGTATTTTATGTTTAATTTATAGTTTTTCATTCCACAATCATAACCCAAAACCCCATATTTCACTACTTATACAAAATTAAAAACACTAAAAATATAATAAGTGAATTATGAATTATTAGTGTCTAACTATGGAAGATCCTCAAGTGAGACAAATCTGGTCAGCTACTCCATGACACTAGGAAAATAAATAATACATTTTTTACCACCTTATATGTAATGTCTCAATTTTTTCCATGTAAATCTTTGAAATATATCTAGTAATATTTTTAGAGATAGGTGCAGATATGATGTGGGATTATAGGACTAGTGAGTCCGAAACTGATATTTGAATTGTTTTAAATATATTAATCTCACACATGCACAATCATTTTGACAAAGTGGAATAATTCTTGAATGGAGTCTTGGATTGGAAATTTTTGACCACTTTTGAGTCCAAAATGTGGGATTTACCCTAGGTGTGATATAATCTTTTTCAGCATCAGGAATTTTCTAAAATGTAATCACATGCACAAATAATAAAATAAATAAAACAAATAAATTTATTTATTTGTATTAAAGAAGTGGTCTAACCACCTCTTATTTAAATATCATTATATATGATTCTAAGGGTTACCCTCATAACCCTGAAAATTGAGAGGATATCTTAGAGGAGAATTGGTGACAATGAGATCGTGGATCTTCAATCAGAGTACCGGAAGGATCGCTAACATTAATGCAACTTGTGGATATCACCAATGACTATGAAATAAGATCATTATTTATCAGTGGATAATACAAAATTGAGGTTAAATAGTTGATTTATATGGATTTATCAATTTTTTATTATCCAATGATGAACGTGAATCAATCAACCAACATATTGATTCACAGGTCGATCATTTTGAGGGTATGCATTTATTTTTTGAGTTTTTGAGGATTTAACATTGTTGATTATTTTTGTCTTATTAATTTGTTTTTCTAACAGAAACCTATCTAGGATAACCCAAATAATGGAAAAGTTTTATTCCTATTTTATGTTTTATGGATTTATCCCTCATTTATTTGCACATCCATCACGAGAAATTTCTTTGGACTATGGTTTGATGAATACATGGTATTCAATTGTTTCACTATCATCTATAAACATAATGGATTGATATCATGGGTATGGATTGATATCATAGATATGATTGAGGATTGACAATAGTAGAGGATGAACAAAGGTAGATCATACAAGATTTGAGGTTCTTAGTTTCCCCAGCTTGAAACACGATGACAACACGAGCTACAATGGTGTTTCCCAATAAATTTGGATATCTAGAATTAGATCTATAGTTATGGTTAGAATCATCTGGGAAAGATCAAAGATATACAATGAGTTTGGTGGTGATAATAATAAGCATTAGTTTTAGAGGAGGAATCCATGAGAAGACCCACAAATTCTAGATATTTCAACACCACATGGAATATAATAGAAAAACACATGTGGTGTGTGGGGCCATGGCTATAGCACTAGGGTTACACATAAAATTAAATATTGCATGCCATGTGACATGTGTCACACTCCATATGACACTATCCTGGTTGATCTACATGTATCGAAAAGGATATACATGCAAGAGAATAACTAAGTACATGGTAATGGGTAGAGTACGTGGTAATGACTTGATACTTGGACATGACCATGTACATGGACATGAATAGCAGTAAAATGACACAAAAAATTAAACAATCTTAGACCAGGGTACACAGTAATGGGACAAAGCACATGGGTAGACCTGGGGATGACAAGACATCCAGTGTACTACTAGTGAACACCATGTAGTTTTCCTCAGGAGGTTTAAGGCCCTTTAACTCTTCAATATGGATCAACTTTCTTTGGGTGAGTTTAGTTGATCCATCCCTATGATGGTATAGTTTGGAATTAGGTTCCAAATGAAGGATTTTGATCCTCTCTAAGGGATTTTTTATGGATATATGTAAGATATAATATTTTTTAGGTATGTCTCTCTCTAAGTTTTTCGATTGAGCCTTGGTGTCCAAGTCTTGTTTGGAGACGGAGATCCTTTATTGGGGAAAATGATCTAAAGTTTAGGGAGGTATATATGTTTGAATTAATGGAGTCTGTGTTTTAATAGGTTTAGTGTTTCATGGGTTTTTGGTAGGTTGGGAAGTTTTAAAGGTGGTTCATGTTGTTTAAAAGGACAATAAGATGAAAATTCAACTACAAATCATTTACACATAATGTAAAGGAATTACATGTCATGTAATTGTTAATGGGTTTTAATAAATTAAATCCAAGGAGATGAGTTTTTTTATAATACCATTAAAACAATTTACAAGACATGTAATCATGTTACATGATGTGTAAATTCCCGACATGTTATTTTAAACATGCTGTGCGGATGAATTGTGATATGTTTCAGCTACAACTCCCCTCCTCTCGATCCTAGGGAATTCTACAGGTGATTTTGGAGTGCCAACCTCCCTTAAGGATGTTACCTTTTCATCTTTAATACCTAATAAGTTCCTTTGGTCAGGTTTCTTCCTTCTTCCCTTTGGTTCTCCAACCGTTGCGGTGAAATACATTGGCCTTTTGAGTTGTTAGTTTTTATCTTGGCCGGTTTTGATATAGGAAACACTTTGTAATCATATGCACCTTCTTCCTCATGGGTGTTGTCTATTGGAAGAATTATTAGATCATTGGTTAAAGATCGGGGGTCTAAATCTTAACCCTATGGTTTGATAATTTTTAAGGTTACACAATATTGTGATAGAGACAACATTGTGTACACTGAAATTAATTGAATATAAATGAATTGGATAATGGCTTAAAGTATTTTTATCATGAAATGTGACCTAGGGTGATTTATTATTATATAATCCCTAAATTGTGACTTATTTCTTATTGATATAATTGTTAATAAATTTTTAATTGAGTTTCAAAGTGGAATATGAAATAATAATGGTAATTATCATAATTAACAATAATATGATTTGATATTGTGATATCCATGTTGTATGATAGGTATTGTGTTTCATGTTGAGATACATATATAATGAGATAGGCACAATAAATTGCAAACATATAAGTTGTAATGAGTATAGAGAGTGGGCTCATCTCAGTCCCATGTTGTAATGCTTATAGGTCTTTGACCTGGAAATGATGTCATGCTTATAGGGATTTAACCCATATTGATTTTTGTGACTATAACATGGTTATATAGTGATGGTTGACATGGTTGTAAGACATCCTCATAGATATTTTAGCATGGCACCAAAGAAAGTTATTTAACTTGGTTATTTGGTTGTGGCTATCATGGTCATAATACATGCTTAGATACATTCTAGAATGGAGCTGAAATAGGTTGTTGTTGTATTTTATTAATTACTAAATTAATTAATACACCTATTTATCACCTTATTATATATACTTCTTATCAGATTTTTTTTAGATATAGTGGTGTCGACCTACTAAGTTATACTCACACCCTATTCTGACTTTCGTTTGGAACCCGAACAGATTATATGGATTCAGGTTTGGACATGGGCAAAGGACCTTGCTTTTGATTGCTTGTTTTCTATTGCGATGAAGTTGGAGATGGGACCAATATGGGGATCAAGACCTAGAATATTGAGTCTTTTATTTAAGTACACTACTCTTTTATTATATTTTTATATCATGGTATTTAGTTACATTGAATTATGTCATTACATTGTTTACTTTTATTTATTGGATTATTTAGGTTGGATTTTATTTTTTTCTTCCGCATTATTTTACAGTGATCATTTTCATTTTTTATTAATTATTTATATTTCTATGACACTTCATACTAGGGGGTATAGTCTCCCCACTATACTATTCACCCCCTGCTTCTAGTCAGTAGCCTCTGATGTATGGGGAGGAACACTTGAGTTCCCATAACCAACCCTTTCCGGCCATGTGAGATAGTGCTAGATTGGGGGATGTTATAAAGTGGCATCAGAGAAGATTTTATTTTCTTTTTCTATACTATTTGGAGAATGGTAAAAAAGAGACTAGGATGTGTTAGGAATTGGTAACAAGCTTGTGCATGGGAGTAGCTAACCCATGTTTGAGGTAAAATCCGAGTACCTAGGGATATGATTTCTATTTTTTCTGTGTTCTTGTTATAGTTGATGTTATTTCAACTTAGGTTATTCACATGATGTGTGATTTTATTATTTTATGATGTTATTATTTCTTTAGTTTTTTACTCGTGGCTTAGTATGGCACAATCTGAGAGTACATGCATCATAATAGGCACGTAGGGATATATTGACATTCATTGTTCATGACAGGGGAATATCTATTTTTTAATGTGATATATAATTTCCATTTAAACTAAGATATGATATATCTATTTCACTTGATAAATGAAATTAGTTGTCATTTCATTCTAAAATACTTATAATCCATGTATAGAGATGCTAAGAGTTAGTGGTTCTCAGTTGTATTCACCTGTGAGGTTGACCTTATTTCTAGCTAGTTCTTTAAGTTGTGCGCTTGTATTATAGAGAAAATTCCTCCTCATCATCTTTGACTTGAGAATCAAGAGAGTGGAAATCAGCACACTCCTAAGGCATTTGGACCATAATTTCCTATAGTTCCTAAGGAGAAATTGGATGTTCAACTTTGCGATAGCTTCTCAAGGGTCACATGATCCATGGAAAGGGAGAATGTTTGTACCATTCCTTTGATTTATGAGATAAAAAGAGAGATTCAATTGTGTCATCTTCTAATGTTTACTGGGGAAGGGGGACCCTAGGAAACCTAGTTTTGGATTGAGTCATTCCATAAAATCTTCAAGAATCTTGAGACACCCATGAATAAGAGGGTGAATATTTCTAGGTATATGATTCATGGACCCACCAAACGTTGGTGGGATATTCTAGAAGAAGCTAAGCAACATGATGATCAATATTTTAAGGACTTTGAGATGAAGTATTTATATCGCGAAACCTTGAGGGATGAAAAATATCACGAGTTCATAATTCTAACACAGGATAGTTTTTCAGTGCTGGACTATGCAGAACATTTTACAAACCTACAATGATTTATGTCATCCATGGAAGATGATGATATCTTTAGGGAGAGATGTTTCTAGGATGGTCTTTAATATGATAATAGGATATAGGTAGACATTTTCTGTTTAATTAGTTTTAAAGACATGATGAATCATGAAATCATTACAAAAGGGAATATGAGTGAGGCATTGAGTAGAGAGCATGTTGTTCTAATAGGGAAATATGGGAATTATACTTTGAGTGGTAAGAAGTTACATTATGACATGTTCTACCAAATTAGTAGTGGGAAGAGTAGTCAGGATAGTGGAAAACCATCTTAAGTTTGTGTTCTGTTCTAGTGCTCTTAGTGTGGAATGTTTGGTCACAAGTTCCCATAGTGTCCTTACCCCACAAGCATGTTTCATATCTATAGTATAATGGGTAATATTTAGAGGATATATTTAAACATTCTACAAAATACCAGTGATAGAGGATCTAAATAAGAACCAGAATCAGGAATGTGCTCAACTACCCCTCAGTAGGATGGCATTTGGATTTCCACAAGCCATTTTGGTTGAGGTAGGGGATATGGTGCCCCAGTTCATAAGAAATGGTACCAAGAAAGGGAAATAGATTATGGTATTTATAATGGATCCCAAGTTATAGTGACAATTTAGTTTCATGTAATGAAGACAACTCTATATAACGTGGATACATGACCGTCTACCGTTAGAGTTAAGATTCTTGTATCATATACCTTACCTTATGTTTTTTTTGATACATGAGCATTGCATTATTTTATATTTTATATTTTTAAAAACGATTTGGTCTAATTTGTGGAAATATTAGATGGTATTTTAACCATTGATGCACCGTTGGGAATACGGTCTGAAAATATCAAATGTTGCAAGGCGCATTATCTAGGGATTGGTGGCTACCAGTTCTTTTGGGAATCATTCATGCTAGAAATGAAAGGCTTAAAATTTATTCCTAGTATGGATTGGTTATTTCTATACTAGGCTCATATCAACTATTATAAGAGGAGAGTTACTTTACTATTTCTAGAAGGAAGAAGATATTATTACTGGAGTGAGTGGAATCTTTAGGCTGGTCACGCGAGACTAATTCAATCAAAATTAGATTATCTCATGGCTCAATTTTCTAGTATTGCTCTAGATAATGGAGGAATGAATTAGGATTATTTTCCTACAATCCTAGACTGTTTTTGGGATGTTTTCCCTAATGAGTTTTTTTTAGCCTCTAGTTTTAATTCTCACATATCATGCTTAACTATGTTAATTATAATTTATTAAGATACATTGTGTTTAATCATGTTTAACTATAATTTTAACCTTTGGTGTTAGTGTTTACATCATAAGAAAAAATTATAGATTTTGGTTAAGTATAAGTCACCGAAAAGTCTAAGACACTGATAAGTATGATCTACTGATAATTGTCCTACCGATATACAAGTCAACGATACATGAGCTACCGACGACATAAGCTACCGATAAGTTGATTCACCAACATAGTGACTCAGAAATTTCACTAAGTATGAGCTACCAATATCTGATCTACCAACACATCACCTACTGAAAGCCGAGCTACCGATGCATCACCTATCGAAAAACGATCTACTAACGCATCAGCTACTGAAAACCGATCTACCGATGCAAAAACTACCAACATCATAATTTATCAATGCAAGTTTGATCTACCAATAGAGATGATCTACCAATAGAATGATATACCAAAAGAATAAACCAACAATAGTATGAGCTACTAATAGATTGAGTCATTAATGATCTATCTCTTAAATTTGAATTTCCTCTAACAGTCATATTTAAAAAATTTAGTATTGCTTATTATATTAATGAGTCTCGCGGTCTTTTTTAGACAACATTTAATAATTTCAAAGACCAGCATGAGGTATGAGGTACTAGAGAACATAATATTTGTATATATTTAAGGAATATATTAATCAATAAGATATATAGCGTGAAATAGGTGACTTGGAAGGGATATACAGATCTGTTCGTACATTTTATAGAAAAACACAGGAGCTTCCTACTGTGCTTACACGAAGATACTACCAAGAACCAAAAGACCAAAAACATATATAGTAATGACTTAGAAGAAAAGAACACTTGAAGGATCACTAATAAAATAATATTGAAGAAAACAATGAATCTCTGTTTTGTGTATGTTTCTGGAAGATGAATCCATCTTCACTTCTATTATTCTGAAGGAGTCCAAAAACTGCATAGAACATCACACAGAGAATTCTAAACCCTATTATCATTAGATTACTCTACCTGTGCATAATAGCTACATTTATAGAAGTGTTTGTATCTCTATTTTATAAACAAAAACTAACTCCTATGCTAAACTAGAAGATACAAATATATATTCACCAACTCATCTTTTTAAACTTTACATTCCCATGGATAACTATGGAATAGGTCCCTGTGTGGCCCACCTGATTGTTTTTTTTACACTACCACAATAACTATGGAAGAGATCTTATGACTTGGAAAGTTTTTATACCATTGTTACCCCGATCCAGGGTGTGAATAAAGTTTATTTAATATAAAATGCTTGGTGGAAGGTGATCACTAAGTGAATATGATTATGTCTCGACTCAAGAATGAACATCATGTTTACTTCTACTGTATGTTTTCAAATTTAATTTTCTATGTCTTTGTAATTATTTCAGAAAACTTAACTCTACTTTTATAGTTAATCATAAATAGTGTTTATTTTAGAATTTATTTTAGTAGACCGATTTAAAAAGTTAGAATAATAACATATATTGTTTTAACTTATAATTAATCAATCTTTGAGAAATATTTAGAACAAAGAAAACTTTTATAAATTTGCTACTTTGGTCAACTTGCCTATATTTGTTTTCAAATTGATTGATTTTTTAAATAAGAATTTTTAGACAAATTTTTTTATAGGAACTCAATTAACCGCCCTTTTGAGTGTCCTAATCCGACTAACATTTGGTGTTATAGGTTGTTTTAAATCTTTTTCAAATATTTTTTCAACTGTGATTTTAGTTGTGTTTTAAATATATCTAAATTTCCATTAGTTCTAAATTTATAGTTATTTAAAACTTGTTTCTATTATTTTAATATAGAAAATATATTGTAAGGTTCTTCTACCAATAGACCTCCCTACTTTAATGGCACAAAATATGCTTAGTGGAAAATTAAAATGAAAATGCATTTAGAAAGTATGAGTTTTGAAATATGGTCTTCAATTGTAGATGAATATAAGATTCCTACTACCACTAGGAACACTTTAGATGATGACACTAAGGCAGCCTACAATAAAAACTATAAAGCTATGAATGACCTATACTACTCTTTAGGGGATGAATAATTTAATAGGATTTATGCATGTAAAACATCACATGAAATTTGGGATACTCTGACTATTTAACATGAATGAACCACTAGTGTCAAAGAAATGAGACTTAATACATATACTATTAAATATGATAACTTTAAGATGAAGCATGATGAACTCATTTCTAACATGTATCTCAGGTTTAATGAGATAGTAAATACTATGGTTTCTTTGGCAAAGACAATCAGATCCAAGGAATAAGTAATGTGAATTCTTAAATGCTTAATAGAAAGATAGAGAGGAACGTTAGTATAAATAAGGGAATCCTGTGACATCAACACTCTACTTGTAAAGAAGTTGATAGGTATGCTGATGATGTATGAAGGAGATATGAAGGTAAATAGAGAAGAATATTATAGACCAAATAGAATTTCAGTGGATTTCAAAACCACTACCTCCAAACAAAAATAGAAAGTAAAAGTTAATGCTGAAAGTTACAGCAATGAAGAATAATCAAGTGAAAAATGATGAGGAGATGGATTAGTTGGACAAGATATTTAAAAATTTCTATAGAAGGAAGAAGTTATTTAGGAATACCGATTACCAAGGGAATTATTACAACAAGGGAAACTGGAAAAATGATTAGAATATAAATGAAAGTACAAATGAAATAGTCTGTTATGAGTGTAAGATAAAAGGACATGTAAAAGATAACTATCCTAAATTAAAGTTCAAAAGGAAATATGGAGACAAAGATAGAAAGTAAAAAAAGGCAATGAAGGATACCTAGAGTGATTATAAGGACAACTCCAGTGATTTTGAATCATCACATGATGAGAAGGATGAAAAAGACAACATGTGTTTCATGAAAAACACGTCTAAGAAAACTATATAATCTCCTGCACAAAATTCTTGTTATTCTAGAGATGAATCTAATTCTGAAAATATAACACATGAATAAATGTTTTAATACTATAAAATTATTGAGGATACATGCAATAAATTGAAAGATAAATATAAATATACGAATAAACAACATGCTCTTACTATTTCTATTTAATTTGAACATATTATTGAAAAGAAAAAGAATATTTAGTTGCTCAATGAGAATAATGAACTTAAACTGTCTAATGAGAAATTAAATAAATATTTAGAGATATTTACAAATGGTAAATATACCTTAGTTTAAATTCTTGGAAAATAGGTTTCTCCAAAATATACTACTAGTATTGGTTATCAACCTAGAAAAAGAAATTTTGATAAAAACAATTATTTATCTAAATATTAAAAATATTGTTTTATGCCAAGTTCTATAAAATTTACTACAAATTTTAGTGCTGGAACATCTTTTACTAATTTGAGTTTTACTAGACCAAATAAAGTTTATTTTTATAAGACTTTACAAAATATTTATAGGAAACCCATGAAACAAAAGTGGGCTCCCAAAGCCTTAATTACTAATGTTACTGGACCCAATCAAGTGTGGGTCCCAAAATATTTCCTTGTTTGATCTATTTTTATAGGAAAGATTTCTAAAAAGTTCATGTAAAAGTTTATGGTACTTGGATAGTGGGTGTTCAATACATATGACATGGGACTATTCTAGGTTCAAGAATATTATTAAGATTGATGGTGGGAATGTAACCTTTGGTAACAATTCAAAAGAAAAAATAACTGGCCTTGGATAAATTGGTAACACAAACTCAATTTTAATTTCTAAAGTTATTTTTATTGATGGTCTTAAGTACAATCTGCTTAGCATTTCACAATTATGTGATGATAGATTTCATGTTAAATTTGAAAACAATGCTTGTAATGTTTTTAATTCTGAAAATGATTTAGTATTTACTTCCTTTAGAAATGAAAATTTTTATAAAGTGAATTTAGATTCTTTAGTTTCTCAAAATGTTTCTTGCTTGAGTGCTTTTCAAAAAGAGTCTTAGCTCTGTAATATGATATTAAGACACTTTAATATTCACTCCCTTAGAAATATTACTAGGAAATGGATAGTCAAGGATCTACCTAAGCTTGAGTTTCCAAATGAAAAAGTCTGTAATCCTTATCAAAATGGAAAGTAACATAAAATATCTTTCAAACCAAAGAAAAAAAATTTCAACTTCTCAACCTCTTGAGTTGGTTCAAATGCATTTTTTGGACCATCTATAGTTTCTAGTTTAAATGGTAAGCACTATGTCTATGTTCTAGTATATGACTTTTTTAGATATAATTGGACTTTATTTTTATCTCACAAGAGTGAAGATTGTTCTTACGTCATAACGTATGCTAGAACTAAAGAAAACTTAAGTGGTATTAGAATTAAAACCTTAAGAAGTGACCATGTCCATGAGTTGGAAAACCAAGAGTTTGAATATTTTTTTATCAAAAAATGCATATAATCATAACTTCTCTACTCATTGGTACCCCATTAGAATCGAGTTATAGATAGAAGGAATATAACCTTACAAGAAATTTCTTGAACTATGCTTAATGAGTATGACTTACCTATTTATGTTTGGGTAGAATATGTGAATATAGATTATTATATAATTAATATAGTTTTAAGTAGACCTATCCTTAAGAAAACTCCCTATGAGTTATGGAATAATATGAAACCTAAGGTTAATTACTTTAATTTTTTTTGAAAAGTATTTATCCTTAATAAAAAGATAATATTGAAAAGTTTGACTCCAAAAGAGATGAATGAATTTTCCTAGGCTATTCAACCTCTAGAAAAGCCTATAGGGTCTTCAATAAAAGAACCAAGTGTGTGGAAGAATCTGTACATATCGAATTTGATGAAACATATCCCCATGAACCTAAAAACTCCTTAGGAAATATTAAGGATTATTTGTCCAATCAAGACATAAATAATAAACCTTATAACTCTGCTATTAATAAAGCAGAAAAATCCTCCTATTTTGGAATATCTCTAGACTCTATTTATAGTGAACTCGGACCTATAAATGAACATGAAATCTCTATCCCTTATTTTTATAGATCTGTCAGAACCCTTAAGAATCATCCCTTAGATGCTATAGTTGGAGACTTAGATAAGGGAATAAAGACTAGAGATTCTCTAAGAAACTATATTGAACATTGATCCTTCTTGTCATAGCATGAACCTAGAAATATCAATGATGCAATCAATGATGAATTTTGGGAAATGTATTTGCAAGAAGAGTTTAATCAGTTTTATAGAAATAAAGTCTGGAAACTTGTTGATAGACCTAAATAAATATAGACTATAGGCACTAAATGGGTGTTTAGAAATAAAGTAGATGAAGCTGGCATCATTGTGAGAAATATGGCTAGACTGGTTTCACAAGGATATAGTCAAGAATAAGGAATTATCTATGAATAAACTTTTTCACTAGTAGCTATACTTGAATCCATTAGAATTCTATTAGAATATGTAGCACATATCAATTTCAAAATATATCAAATGGATGTCAAATGTGCATTCCTAAATGGGTATATAGTTGAGGATGTTTTTTTGAACAACCTCCTATTTTTACAAACCCTCATTTTCCAAATCATGTTTTAAAATTAAAAAAAGATTTATATGGTTTAAAATAGGCTCCAAGATCTTGGTATGACATGATCAATACTTTTCTTATTTCAAAAGGTTTTACAAAAGAAATAGATGATCCTACTCTTTTTATAAAAAAATTTCTAAAATTGTTTTAGCTGTTCAAATCTATATCAATGACATTATTTTTGGATCTTATAAAAATTATTTGTGTATTTATTTTTCAAAAATGATACAAAGTGAATTTGAAATGAGTTTAATGGGTAAACTCAAATTCTTTATTGGATTTCAAAATTTTCAAAATAAAGATGGTATTATTTTAAATAAAAGAAAGTAAACTAAATATATTTTGAAAATATTTGTCTTTGATAGTATAAAAAGTAGTGATACTATAATGAGTACCACTTGTAAATTGGATATTAATGAAAATGGAAAATCTGTTGATCAAACTAGTAACAGAGGTATGATTGGAAGTATAATCTACTTGACTACTAGCTAATTTGAAATTATATTTAGTGTGTGGATGTGTGAATGTTTCCAAGAAAAACCTAAAGAATCTCATTTAGATTTTTTTAAAAGAATTTTCAAATACCTCAAGTGTACTACCAACTTAGTATTGTTCTATCATAGAGGAAAACCTTTTGACTTAGTTAGTTATTCTGATACTGATTTTGGTGGTTTTAAGTTAGATAGAAAAATAAACTTTGGAACATGTCACCTTTTGGGAAAGTATCTAGTATCATGGTGCAGTAAAAAGAAAAATTCTGTTTCATTATCTACTATCTAAGATAAATACATAGCTGCTGGTAGCTTTTATGATCAGATTTTGTGGATGAAACAAACATTATTGGATTATGGATATCAGTTTTGACATGTCCCTATAAACCATGACAATAAAAGTTCTAATAAAATTTATAAGAATCTATTTTCTTATTCTAGAACAAAACATATTGATGTAAGACATCACTTTTTGAGAGATAATTATCAAAAAAGTGATATAAATCTTGAATTCATTGGCATATAACATCACCTTTCTGATATTTTTACTAAGCCTTTAAATTATGAGAGGATGATTTACATGAAATATGAGTTAGGTATGATCAATTTTTGAGGACTCACCGATGATGTTTCACTGGCGCGACTTAACTATGTGACTCACTGATGATGTCTCACCAAGGTGACTCACCGATGATGTCTCACAGATGTAACTCACTGATGATGTCTCACCAATATGACTCACTGATGATGTCTCACCGACCAGACTCATCAATGATGTGTCACTGACATGACTCCTGGATGATGTCTCACTAACAGGACTCACTGATGGTGACTTACTGATGGCTATCACCAATGTGTATCACTGACCGATATTTAATTATTTCTCTATCTAGAATTTGAAACATTTCTATTTTATGTGTTTTATTTTATTTTAACCCACTTTTAGTATTTTATGTTTTCAAATCCCTAAGTGATAAAATTAAGTGATGATCTAATACTTTTTACCCACATATTCTTACTCTCAGACTCTTACTCTCGAATATTTATCTCCCAAGATTCTACCTTTCTCTCTCAAATTGATCTCTTCAAAACTCTCTTAATGGATCATCTCAAGCATATTTTTGAAAGATCCGAGGATGAGTCATATCTGTTCAAGAAGCAAAGAGAAAAATCTAGTTGACCTAAGCCTAATCCTAAACCTCTTTATCCAGAACTCGTAAACCATATCATAAACCCTGAGAAGGAAGTGAATCCGGAATGTATGTTGTATAGTAAGTCCTTTTTATTGAATGCATTGAAAATCCAAGTGTGGTTGGAGTGGTTCTCCAATAATGAGAGGCCATATTATCTGAGGATGGTACATGAGTTTTACCAGTATATTGAGTTTTTTTCTGGAAGGATCTGAGGTGTTTTGGATAAAGTTTATAGTGTATGGAAAGAGAGTGTCTTTACTATCCATGTATTGGGTAAAATGCTTGAATATACCCCATGGGGGTGTTTGTGATGACCACAAGGGAAGTGCTCCTCCAACAAGTGACCTCTTCAATTATGAGGCAACTTTGGATGAGTTGACAGGCAATGGAGATCACATGAGGCATATTTCTACAAAGATCTATGGTAAGTGTAGGCTTTTGTTTAAATTCATCTAGAATTAATTATGTCCCAGAAAAGGGGATTTTTCTTCTCTTAAGTTTCAAGATATTTACTTAATGTATTTGTTGAAGAAAGGATATAAGGTAAATCTATGTAGATACTTGATGGTTCATATCCGTGATGATCAAGCCCTATTACAAGAAAAATATTTGTTTTATCATAGAATTATCTCTTCCATGTTGTAGGATAAGGGATTTGTAAATGAAGGTGAAGAGAAATTCTGTTCTTGTGATGGTTTCTATCTGAACAAAGTTATCTATAGGAGGATGAAAATTAATTGAAATCCCTGAAAGAAGACGTGGGTTGAGTATAATGAAAAGATGTATGAAGATTTAAATCTGGTTGATCATCCCTCAAGGCTGAGGAACATGGTTGATCCTGGTATAGTACTAGATGAATCTTATGGGTATTCTGATGAGGATATAGGTGAGGAAGGTCAAGGAAATGAGTCTCCTATAGATGATAGGAGTGATCATGACATTGATGACAGTTCAACAAGGATGTATTATGGTCTTGAAAGTGATCCTAGACCTCTACCTTCTAAGGAAGCACTTCTTCCTAAGAATGATAGTGATGATAAATAAGATTCAGAAAATGATGAGTATGAGAACATATTTGGTAGTAAAGAAGAATCTACTGAAGAAGAAGGAAGTGGTAGTGAGGATGATGATGGAGCTAAGGATGAAGATGGAGTTCAGGAAGATGTTGAGGGATCTGATGGAAGTGACAGAGAAGATGCAGAAAGTGATTGATCTGATAGTGAATGAGATCATTCTAGTGATGATCTAGGTCTTGAGGTAGAACCTATAGATATTACATTAGAGCCTGCTGAACATGAGAATATTACTAGTCCTACCTTAAAGGAATAAGAACCTATTATTGAATCCCTTGGGTCAGCTAGATAGTTTGTGATTGAGGAAAGGGATCCAAAGGCTCATGTTGAACCAGATGTGGTTGAAGGGAGAGCTCCTGCTATCCATGTTTAGGAGGAATTTCAGGCTGAAAGTGATGTATTTGTGACTTTAGTGAGGGAGTTGGTTTATTCAAGAAAGTGGCCATCGACTAAGGGGGAGATACATGATAAAAGAGAAAAGCTTGATGTTTTTTATCCCTTGTATGATATTGTGGTACCTTTATGGAGGAGGGACCCATGGTATGTGACTCTTGGATTAGATTTTTCTGATATAGAGGAGAGGAATGCTACTACTCCTGTGGTTTGTTTAGAACCAGTTGAATATATCACCAAATCTGATTTTAATGCCTTTAGGGAAGATCTGTTGGATGCTATTCGACCAGCCTCTTCACAACCACCTGCTCCAATTTCCAAGTATTAGGAAAAGTGATTCTGATTTGATCACTGAGAGAGTTGTATCTTATGTTGATCCATGATTCATAACTCTTGCAGAAGCTATTGTTTCAGATAATCAAAATATGAGGAATGAGTTAACTGATATGGTTTCTCCCATTAAAGTATGGAAAATTGAATATAGAACTTGTTTAGAAAAAGTTTTGAAAGGTCTTGGGGACACCACTTATGAATATTATAAAAAAGATACTCCTTCTAATACTACAAGTCTTGATCTAACTCAGTTGAAATATGATATTAGATATATAGTTCAAGGTGCCTCCAGCTCAGATACTCCTGTTGCTCACTCTCCAGATATTAATATGTCTAGAAACAATATTAGAGAGAAACTTCAAACTATGATGGGTAGCACTGACTAGGAGAGTATCTCAAAAATCAGGAATAATTGTGATCATATTTATGATATGGTTAAATTTTATTCCACTGGCGCTACAAAGGATCAATAAGAAATAACCTAGAAAGTATATTTCTATTTCAAGAGAATTTACACCAAAAACCAGTTGACCAGTCACTTAAAATTTTTAGTGGAGAATTTGAGGCTACCTCTAGTGACTTAGACTTTCAAAGAGAAAGTTAGGTGGTTGAAAGAGTTTACTTCTACCCTTGAGAAGTTTATGGAAAATAATGATGATTCTGAGAAGGAAATGGAATATGACGGGGAATTCATTAAGGACTTCATCAATTTTCTCAAACATTACCTGCACCATCACAACACAACTATTATTTCTCCTCCCACTGTTCCTATCAGACCCATCCTTCCTACTTATACCTTATCTTCTTATACCTTTTTCTCACCTTTGATCATGACCCTTGCTCACGCTCTCTACCAGATTAGACCTATCATCCAATAGGAACTCATAGGTCTTGATTCCTCCTCTAGACCCAACCTTGATCCTTCTGTCTTTACTGGAGTTCCTCTTCCTTCCCACACTATTGGCTCTGTGCCTTCCACCACTCCTACTGCTGAACCTTCTTCTACGCCTACACTTCTTTTAATAAAGGATAGGATGTGATGGACTCTACTATTTCCAATAATTATTTGGCTCACTTTTTTGATAGGGATTTTATGTACTTTTTTTTTACTTTTTATGTTCTCCCTTGTACTTCTTGATTAATGGAATAAATTCTGTGATTTCATCTCATTGTTAGTCCCTTATATTTTTCTTTCCTTTTCATTCACTATTTTATTTTTGATAATCTCAAAATGGGGAGAAATAATATGGAATATATATGGAATCTCTCTCTTAGGGGGTGATTAAGATTAAGCTTGAGGTATAAGTCACCAAAAAGTCTAATCCACCGATAAGTCTGATCTACTGATACTTTTCCTACCGATAGATAAGTCACTGATACATGAGATACCAATGAAATAACCTACCGATAAGCTGAATCACCGACATAGTGACTCAGAAAATTTTCTAAGTATGAGCTACCAATAGCCGAGCTACCGACACATCAGCTACTGATAGCCAAGATACCGACTCATCACCTACCGACAACCGAGATACCGATACATCGCCTACTGATTGCCGAGATATCAACACAAAATCTACTAACAACTCAGTTTATTGATGTAAGTTTGATATATTGACAGAGATGATCTATAGATATAATGATATACCGAAAACAGGAGCCACCAATAGTCTGATCTACCGACAGACTAAGTCACTGATGATCTGTCTCTTAAATTCAAATTTACCTTTAACGGTCATATTTATGAAATTTCATACTGACTATTATATTAATGAGTCTGTTTGTATTTTTTAGACAACAATTAATGATGTCAGAGACCAGTATGAAGTATGAGGTACCAAATAACATTCTTTTTGTATGCATAAATAGAATAACTCAATCAACAAGAGATATAGCATGAAATAAGCGATCTGGAAGGGATATATTGAGTTGTTAGTACACCTTATAGAAAAACACAAGATCTTCCTACTGTGCTTACATGAAGATAATAATAAGAATAAAAAGACCAAAAATATCTGAAGTAATGACTTAGAATAAAAGAACACTTGGAGCCTCACTAAGAAGAGAAGACAGAAGAAAATAACGACTCTCTATTTTGATGTTTGTTTCTAGAAGACGACTCCATCTTCACTTCTATCATTCCGAAGGAGTCCAAAATCTATATATAACATCACATAGAGCATTCTAAACCCTATTATCATTACATTACTTTGACTATGAATAATAGTTACATTTCGAGTAGTGTGTGCACACTACTAAAAATAATGATTTTATTAGTGCTAGAAATTACTTTTAATAGTGCTAGAAAAGCACTGTTAATCTCAACAAAGATGGGGGGGGGGGGTCCCCTTTAATAGAGATAAAAAATCACTGATAAAGGGTGTAATTTATCTACACTAAAAAAAGCACTGATAAAGGCTCCCCTTTATCCTCACTATTTTAGCACCGATAAAGGCACCCTTTATCAGCGCTATTTCGAGCGCTGATAAATGGTTCCTATATCAGCACTTGAAATATAACTGTTAAAGGGTGAATTTATCATCACTATAAGAAGTTTTAATAAATGGGGCCTTTATCAGTGATCAAAATAGCACTAATAAAGGCCTAGCTTCCTGCAATGTGCTATTTATATAACACCACACCCACCAGAAGCACTTACACCTGCACAACACACACACGCCACCTACACAAAACAACACAATCACAACACACACAAGAACAAATAAGATCACATTAGGGTTTTTAAAACAATGCAATATTCATTTCAAACAATGGTTTATATAATTAAATTTACAATTATCCAACAAACAGTTAAAAAAATTAATGTTTCATCCTTTGACATCTGTGATCCCCTCTCAAAAATGTCCACCCATGGTATTAGTTTCCAAAAAAATCATCCCAAATCAAGAAAAAGGTTACACCTATATAAGAAAACAAATATTATGTTAGTAATACTATAAATAAATAAATTAAACATTAATATGAAATAATACATTAATAAAATGTCAATTTTTAATAAAAAAGACACATTTTGAGCTATGCAGGTCACACCGTGCATCATATTGAGGTGGGGTTAATTCTTACATGTCATAAATGAGTTTTGGATCGTTTTAATAAAATATAAAAACAATATGAATGGGTTTTCTTGGTTTTGAGTATGTCCCTTGTTTTTTTACTAAAATTAATATCAAATTTAAATGACATATTTGGATTTATACCAGTCACATCGTTCATCAGATTCAAGTTTTGTTGATTCCTACATGTCAAAATTGACTCATGGATCTTCTTTATAATGTATGAATACAATATGAATGGGTTTTCTCGGTTTTCAGTCTGATAATTGTGATTTTTTACTAAACTATCATTTCAAATCAGAAACACCCATTTTGAGTCATATCAGTTGCATCGTGCATCAGTTTGAGGTGATACATCTTCATACACATCATAAAGGACTTACAAATCACTCTCCTAAATTATTAAGACAATCAGAAGCCATTTTTTTGGTTTTTAGTGAGTGAAACATTTTGAGCTAAAATATAAATTTTAAACTAACAACGGACACTTTTAGTTATACTGGTCACACCGTGCATTAGATTGAGGGAGGTGTATTTGATTATTATAAATCACAAATGACTCATGGGTCATTTTATTAAAGTATAAAAATAATACTAATGTGTTTTCTTATTTTCTAGTATGTCACTCACTCTTTTTACTTAAATTAATGTCAGTTTTAAATAAAAACACATTTGGATTTATACTAGTCACATAGTTCATCAGGTTGAGGTGTGGTTAATTTTTACACATCAAAAATGACTTATGGATCATTTTTCTAAGGTATCAAAACAATCAAAATGTGTTTTCTCAGTTTTTAGTATGTCAGTTGTGTTTTTTTACTAAAATATCATTTCAAATTAGAAACATGCATTTTTATTTATAATGGTCACATCGTGAATCTATTTGATGTGAGAATACTTCATACACATCAGAAAGGACTTAATAATCACTTTCCTAAATTATGAAGACAATTGGAAAGTGTTTCTTGGTTTTTAGTGAGTGACACATTTTGAGCTAAAATGTAAATTTTAAACTGATAACAGACACTTTTAGTCATACTTGTCACACCGTGCATCAGATTGAGGTGTGGTTGATTCTTACACGTCAAAAATGACACATTTATCATTTTACTAAAGTATAAAAACAATCCTAATGCATTTTATTGGTTTTTAGTATGTTAGTTGTTCTTTTTTACTTAAATTAATGTCAATTTTAAATAAAAATACACATTTGGATTTATAAGGGTCACATAGTGCATTGTATTGAAGTGGGGTTGATTCCTACACATCAAAAATGACTAATGGATCATTTTCCTAAATTATAAAAACAATCCAAATGCGTTTTCTCAGTTTTTAGTATGCAAGTTGTGTTTTTTACTAAAATTAATGTCAATTTTAAATAAAAAGCAACACTTTGAGTCATACTAGTCTCACCATGTGTCATATTGAGGTACAATTGATTTATACACATCAAAAATGAATTATATATAATTTTCCTAAAGTATAAAAACAATATGAATGCATTTGATCATTTTTTAGTATATCAGTTGTTCTTTTTTACTAAAATATCATTTCAAACTAGAAACATGAATTTTAAGTCATACCAATTTCATCATGCATCGGTTTGACATGAGACTACTTCATACATGTAAAAAAGAACTTATGAATCATTTTCATAAATTATGAATACAATCAGAGTGAGTTTTCTTGGTTTTCAGTGAGTGATGTGTTTTGAGCTAAAATGTCAATTTTAAACTAATAATGGACACTTTTAGTCATATTGGTAACACTGTTTGTCATATTGAGGTGTGGTTGATTCCTACACATCACAAATTACTGATGGATCATTTTACTAATGCATCAAAACAATCCCAATGCGTTTACTTGGGTTTCAGTATTTCACTGGTTCTTTTTGCTAAATTTATTATTAATTTATTATAAAAATACACATGTAAAGTCATAACGGTCAAACCGTGTGTCATATTTAGGTGATGTTGATTCCTACACATTAAAAATTACTTATGAATCATTTTCCTAAATTATCAAAACAATCCTAATGCGTTTGATCGGTTTTTAGTATGACACTTGTTCTTTTTACTAAAAATACTAACAATTTTAAATAAAAATAGACACTTCGAGTCATACCGGTCACATATTCATGTTATTTATGTACATTATTCCATTAGGTATTCTTCAAATTCATTTCTAAACAAAATCTATGTCATCTTTTGAATATGAGTCTTTTTGATAATCATGGTAGTACTGAAAAAATATAAATACACAAATGATTAATAAATATTTTAAATGAAATAGTAATTATATTTGAAAATACCTCTTCAAGGATGTTGGTTTGTTTATGGAATATGACCTATTTCATAAATTTACAAACATAATAACCACATTCTATATCTTTTATTTGTTTTGGACACTATAGAAACATTTAAAAAATAATTAATTTTTTTTATGTGTTTGGATAGTGAAATCTTATTCTATATACCCTGATTTATATCCAGTCATAGTACTTGTGATGTTTCTTGTCCTTTTCCCCTAGCCTCATTCTATGATGTAGATAATATTTATGCACCAACTTATTATAAAAAAAATCCCCATTAAAAGATAATATTAATTATATAACTAGATATTTAGTTCTAAAGTGTTGGATGTAGTGTATTACAAATTGAAAAACGCTGTCATTTATGGTTGGTTTGTTGGATACCCATGCATTGAATCCAAGAAATAAATCTTTGGAGTATCCAAATTGACCTTAATGAGCATCTAATGCTAGATAAAAACCCATAAAGGAATAAGTAATGAAAGGAATTAAAATATATTTTATATGACTAAATTATACAGTTTTACCCCTACATCATTGGTATTAAGAAGAGTATGTCATCCATATTTTTTCTGTTAAATGATTTGAGAAGGCCCGCCACTATTTCACCCTCTTTATCAGATTAATACATCTATTTTTTTCTGTAGAGGTGATGTGAGGACTAAGGAGTTCAAATTTTTGTTCACGGGGAAATACCTTCAATTGTTTTTCATATATATGACTTCAAAACATATGTAATGTATTTTGTTATAATTATCATAGTATATCAGTTTTGAAAAATCAAATAATGAAAAAATACCTCATGTATACATTTACAACTGAGTCGCCTATCCAATCATGCTTTAGGATTTCAATTACATTTTCAACACTAATGAAATCTGGATATTCCCCATTGTACATATTTTTATCAAAAAGAATTGTGTGAACCACACCATCTTTTAAATTCATATTCACATGATCCTTCAATGATAATAAATGAGGATATATAACAGGTGGGTTTAAGGTGATTTTATTAGATTTTTTTGATCGTTTGGTTGATCCTTGAGATGGTTTTGAGCCGTTTTTTCTTTTCACCCCTTCCCTATGTTTGTCTGTAATAAAATTCATTGGTTCAGACCTTTTTTCATTACATGTTAAAGGGTTTTATTGAAAAATAAAATTTAAATGAATACATCCTTGTCAATATGTTTTTTTTACAAGTTGTGACAACCATGCGACGAATGTTTCAAGATCTTGTTCGATCTTATGAATATCTTCATCATAAATTGGAATAGGTAGCTCAACACTCGGCTCATGGGATATGCTAATCAACAATTTAACATGAACTGTTGGAAGTGGTCTATTGTGTAGAATAGAGTTCTATACATTGAACACCATAGCCCTCTCTACAAGGTGATGGATGAGTGTTTATAGATATAAATCATAGTCATTTTCACCCTGTACAATATCAGTATAGGAATGGTATCAATGTATATCTGATTCAAAATTAATAGAAAAAATTATCAGAACATTTATTACCTCAACTAAGATAGGTTTTTGAGTGGAATGTCTCACCTCAAAGCTAGTGGGGGTGGGGCGGGATCTTCATGTGCTGGTTGTTCTTGTGTTGTTTCTTCTCTTTACCCCCCACCATCATATTTTCCATTAACTCTCTTTGAAATTGCATATGTTCTTCAAGGATAGCTATTCTTTCTCTCATAATTTTGATTTCTTCAATTTGATCCTCCTCTTGTTTTTTTCTCAAAAAATATTCAGGGTGTCACCCCAAAACCCACACCTCTGACGTAGCCATGCTTTTCTAGCTGCTTCAAGGCCACTAAAAGTATGTCCACATCCGGTTTGGGTGTTGTTGATTCCTGTGACTATGTCAGATAAGAAATATAGGAAAATAAGTAATTATTGTTATATAATATTGATTTAAAGCAAAAAATATATTTATTATGTCATACTTACACATGTTTCCCACACTTTTTGTGTGTTTTCATATATTAGTATCCCATATTTATTTATACATGTATTCTTCCATAGTACATAGAATAGGATGGAAGTTTCATTGGATTTGGATTCATCAATCTACATATAAACAGAGTAACATAGTTATGGTGTTGTTTTATGACACATAAAATTATTACAGTAAATTTAAAATATGTACCAATTTTTTTTTCAAGTGAAGCCTACCCCATTATTTCTTTATGGTAGGGGTAAGCTAGTTTTTCTACTTGTTCCTTATTTTCAGCACTCAGTTTCTATTTAATAAATAAATACCTATTAATCAAAGTGATAAATACACATATCCTCAAATAATGTATTACAAAAAACAATGTACCTGAAAATACTACTCCACACAACGACTATTAAATGCATCCCATGCTCCTTAGGTTAGCATGTGTGAATAAATAGGAGATGGTTTCGGGTTTATTTTCCCTTCAACATCTTTAAGATAATAATTTGTTAAAATTGTATGAAAGCCTCTATAAATCCTTCAAGAAAACCTTACTATATAGTCCCTGTGTGAGTCATCCACTATAAATTCACTCTATAAGGGATGATGAAGAGTAAGTTAATGTTTCATTATTTTATTTTTTAGTAAATTAAATAAATGAAATCATAATGTTACCATAATATCTCCCCATATTAGTGTCTTAAGACCAGTGACAACATGGTACCATGACTGTACATCAATTGGCACACGTTGTTGAGTGATGATTTCAATATAACTACTAAATATGGCCTTGTTGGTGTTAACATGTTGGCCCCACTTATTCCTCCCAACATCGTATTTGATGCATTTCTATTTTCATTATGGATTTTTTCTAACACCGTCAAACTATGATGCTCCCATTTTTTTCTGCACCACCAGCGTTTCGTTTCCTACCATTTATTTGATTTCAACATCATTAATATGTTCCTCCGGAGCACTAGCATTATCATGTGCAGATGGTGGTTATACCTCTACTCCGGGAGAAGCAGTAGAAACAGGTTGAGAAACCCGTTGGTCCTCTGCATTGTGAGTAGCAACAGGTTGAGAGACCTATTGTGCCTCGGGATTGGGAGAGTCATCACATGGAGAAGTCATTATGTTTAGAAGTCATTATGTTCAAAAGTGGTTTAACTTCAATTTTTGATATACCCTTTCAAAATCTTCATATACCATTTAATGGGGTACATCCATCTATAGTGTATAGGACCACATAGTCGAATCACTCTCACCAAGTAAACCATCAAATGAACCATCATATCAAAGAATTTCCTTATCATATACCATTCAATGGGGTACATCCATCTATAGTGTATAGGACCAAATAGTCGAATCTCTCTCACCAAGTAAACCATCAAATGAACCATCATATCAAAGAATGTCCTTATCATATACCATTCAATGGGGTACATTCATCTTTATCTATTCTTACCATTTACTCAATATGATCTTAATCATCATTCACATCTGTAATCACATCCCCAATATGGTCTTCTTCATTGGCCACACTTGTAATCATATCAGATGATCCATAAAATGAACTGTTATCCCTTCCACTAGCTACATTTGCCTTTTCCCTATGTTTATTCCTAATTATCTAGAAATACCACTTTCCAAAACTATTTTCATATCTACAAGTGTATAAAATTACACATTTTTACAATCTATTACAATATATAAAGAGCATTAACTTTTTTATGTATGGATGAAAAAAATATAGAACTTTATAATTTCAGTGCAACTAATTTATTTCAATTTCTCTAAAACTAATGCATATTTGGGTGACCCATTCCATAGGTTCCATCAGGATTACCATATATAACACTCCCAATTTCAAAATATATATAATTCACAAAAAATAGTAACACCATCGCAAAAAATTATTGGATCATAGTGTAGTAACAGTGGAAATAAGGACAACCGAAATGCAATTCATTTAGTGTGCAAACAAGGACCACCAACGACCATGATTTTTAGCGGGGTATTTAGTATGTTTAATTCACAACATAACCATTAATATCAAACTGTAATAACATGAGAAACTAATGAGAAATAGGATAAAACTCACCATGGACGTGTGGTTCAGCGCGCGACAGAGGTGCATTCGTGGACGAGGAGAGGCGCATGGGGGAGGAGTCCTCCGGTGGAGGAGAGCCACGTAGTGCAGGAGTCCTCCAGTGGAGGAGAGGTTAACGACATAGGAGAGGCACATATGGAAGCTGGGTTCATGGAGAAGGAGGAGTGGTGACTGATGGTTCACGGTAGAGGTGGGTTCGCAGAGGAGGAGGATTTCGCGGCGTTGGAAGAGGAGGTGGCAGACAAGGTGTCGATGGTGGCAGATCTGGGGTCAGGGTAGAGCAGAGGTCGACAACACCGAAGTTAGCTTCCATGAGATCTTGAGGGGTGTGAGAATGAAGGAGATTGTTAGAGTTTTTTTATAAAACCCGAGGAACTTATTATCAGTGCTAGCTAAAAAGCACTGATAAAGGTATGTTTTATCAGTGCTAAAATAAAAAGTGCTGATAAAACACACCTTTATCAACACTAAACAAGCACTGATAATGATATTATGTTAATATTTTATTTATATTAACATATATATTAATAAAATTATACATATGATAAATAAATAAATATTTATTTATAATTATAACTATAAATAATTAAATATATATTTATATTTATAAAATTATAATTTAAATAATTATGAAATTATAAGAAATATACTTATTATATTTATAAACTTAGAATATATATAATAAATATACTAATTATATATATACAAGATTATAGATATATACAACTATATTTCTTCTAATTTTATAATTATTTATAGGAATATATATTTATTTATAATTATATGAATATATATTTATTTATAATTATAATTATAAATGAATATATATATATATTTAAATAATTATAAAATTATAAAAAATTAACATTTCTAATATTTATAATTTTATCAGTATATATATATTATATATTTTTTATAATTTTATAATTATTTAAATATATATGTATTTATTTATAACTTTAAATATAAATATTTATATTTATTTATAAATATTTCTATATATTTATAAATATATTTATTTAATTGTATATAACATTATATATGAAAATAACAAATATATTTTTTATAAATTAATAATTATTTAAATAAATAAATATTTATTTATATTTACAACTAATAAATAAATATATATTTATTTTTAATTAAAAAATACAATAAATAAATATTTATTTATAGTTGTAATTATAATATATATATATATATATTTAAATAATTATAAAATTATAAAAAGTATATTTATAATTTTATAAATATATATAAATATATTTATTATAAATTTTTAGCTATTTAAATATATCTACATTTATTTAGAATTATATTTATAATTATTTGTATTTATTTATAAATATTTGTATATAAATATATATAATTAATATATTTATTATAATTTTTTAATTATTTAAATATATCTATATTCATTTAGGAATTGTAATTATAAATATTTGTATTTATTTATAAATATTTATATATATTTATTAATATATTTATTGGATTATATAATAACTTTATAAGTTGTAAAATAAATATATTAATTATAATTTTATAATTATTTACATATATATAGTTATTTATAGTTATAATTATACCTATAAATAAATATATTTATAAATATTTGTATATAAGTATATATATATATTTATATAATTATAATATATGTATTTGTTAAAATTTTACAATTATTTATATATATATATATTAATTATAATTATAAATAAATATATTTAAAAAGTATTTATATATAATTAAAATTTAATAATTATAAATATAATAAGTATATTTATTATTTAAATATATTTAATGTAATTTTATAAGTATTTTTGAGAACATAGTAGTATATATGGGTAACAAGAATTAATCATATACCTTTTAAATATACATAATAAAAAACGATTCATCAATGGACAACATGAATAATAAGAAATGGTGTAATGTATAAATGAACATTATGATACATAACATATTCACGCATGATCAATATATTTATTGACAAAATTCATTAGAAACACATATATATTTAATATTTAATATAAATATATATTTTAAAAGGTATTTATATATATTAATTATAAATAAAATAAATATATTAAATATAAAAAATATAAAAAATATAATGAATCTAATAAATCTAATAAATCTAAAAAATATAATTAATTAATCAAATAAATATAAATCAAAAAATCTATAATAAATCAAATAAATCAAATAAATCAAATAAATCAAATAAATCAAATAAATCTAATAAATATAATAAATATAATAAATCTAATAAATATATTTATTATTTAATGAAATTTATTATAATCTTATAATTATATATATATATAATTATAATCTTAGAAATACTTTTTTTAAAACATTATATATATATTTTTGAATTATTAAAAAAAATATATTAATTATAAACATGCATTTTTAGTTAATGTATCCAAATAAATATTATTTTTGAATATAAATTATTAAAAACTTTTATCAGTGCTAGATAAAATCATTGATAAATCAATCCTTTATCAGCGCTAAGAAAAGCACTGATAAATGTGTACCTTTTATCAGTGCTTTTCCTAGCACTGATAAAGGATACATCTATCAACGCTTTTATCTAGAGTTGATAAAGGCTCCCTCTTTATCAGCGCTTTCTACTTAGCACTGATAAAACGATGCACTTCCCTTTCCCTATTTTGTGGTAGTGGTATATCTGTTTTATAAACACACATTGACTCCTTTGATAAACTAGAAGATATAAAGATATCTTCACTAAATCATCTTTTTACACTTTCCATTCCCACAGATAACAATAGAAGAGGTCCTTGCATGGCCTGTCTGTTTGTTTTACACTCCCATGAGAACTGTGGAAGAGGTTTAATGACTTAGAAAGTTTTTATACTGTTATTACCCTGATCCAGGGTGTGGATCAAGTTTATTTAATAGAAACTTCTTGGTGGTAGGTGATCATCAAGTGAAGATGATTAGGTCTCATCTTGAGACTGAACCTCTTATTTACTTCTATTGTATGTTTTCAAGTTTGGTTTTCTCTATCTCTGTAATTATTTTAGAAAACTTAACTCTATTTTGATAATATTAGACAATGATTATATTAGAATTTGTTTTAGTAGTCTAATTTCAAAATTTAGAATAATAAAATATATTATTTTAACTAAGAATTAATGAATCTTTGAAAAAAATTTAGAACAAACAAAACTTTTATAAATCTACTAATTTGGTTAACAGTCATGTATTTGTTTTGAAATTAGGGGATTTTTGAAACCATCATTTTTAGACAAATTTTTTTATAGGAACTATATTCACCCCCTCTTTAGTGTCCTACTCTGACCAATAAGTTCTATGACTTACCACCCGAGTGAGAGATCAAATTCACGATTGAGTTGGTGCCGAGAGCTGAGCCATTTTCTTTCCCACCATATTAAATGGAACAAGTAGAGATTCAGGATTTGAAGTTTTGGTTGGAAGATCTAGAATATATAGGATTCATATGAACGAGTACAACTCCTTAGGGTTTTGTAGTTCACTTTTCCAAAAAGGCTGATGGATATTTGTGCTTATATGTGGATTAGAGGAGGTTTTACTAGATGACAGTCAAGAATTGATATCCTATTCCACACAATGAATATATTTTCAATCAGCTGGGAGGTCCTAAAATATTCTCTAATGTTGAATTAAGATTAGGATATCATCAGTTAATGGTGAGACCATCATACATACCTCCGATTTATTTTAAGAGCAAGCATATCTTGTATGAATCCGTTGTGATGCCATTTGGGTTGACTAATGCACCTGTGGTATTCATGGCCTTAATAAATAGGATATTTCAACTTTTTCTAGATTGGTTTATGGTTATTTTGTTTGAAAATATCTTAGTGTACTCTTAGTAAACATATGATCATTTCAAATATCTTGACATCATCCTAGTACATTGAGAGAGCATCAGCTTTACACCAAGATAACTAAATATAGTTTCTGGATAAATTAAGTGCACTTCTTGGGCTATGTCATATCAGTAGAAGGATTTTTAGTGGACCTATAAAAGTTCACAGTCGTGATATCTTGGGAATAACCCAAGAACATCTTCAAAATATGAATCTTTTTGGTTTTAGGAGGTTATTACTGGAGTTTTATCTAAGTTTTCTCCCATTTGGAAGCATCAATTTCTCAGCTAACCAAGAAAGGGGTGAAGTTTGTTTGGTATGATGCTTGTGATAGATATTTTCAAGATATAAAAGGTAGGATGATATCAATAGCTATCCTCACTTTACTTTTTACAGGTAAATTATATACCATTTATTGTGATGCATCCAGAGTTGGACTCAGAGTAGTTATAATGTAGGAGGTTCATGTGTATGCTTATGGATCTAGGTATCTGAGTCCTCATGAGAGGAATTCACCTACTCATGATTTAGAGTTATCAGTAGTGGTACATTACCTAAGATGTTGGAGACACTATCTCATGGGTGAGAGTTTTGTGGTATACACTTATCACAAGAGTCTCAGGTACATCTTTTCTGAGTGATACCTTGACCTTCGACATAGGAGGTGGGTTGAGTATCTGTAGTCTTTTTAATTTGAATTGGATTATACACCAGGTAAGGGATATGTGGTTTCTAACACTTTAAGATGAAAGACACGGGCAGAGGAAGTACGATAATGATGTGATGAGTGGTAGGTAATGAAACTCTTTAAAGACATGCATATAAATGTTCAAGAAACTTAGGGGTGAGTGGACATGACTTCGACATCTATTATAGCCATTCTTTTGGACCATAATAAGACCGATTAGTTTCTTGATCCCTAAGGATCAATTCTAAGATAAAAATTATAAGGTAGGGAGACACCGTCAAGACAATCTCTTAGTAGTGGAAATTATCTTCATTTATGTGGCTGAGTATGGGTTTTTATGGGCTTGCGTGAGGAGCTGATGATGGATTTTCATGCTTCTAGATATGCGGTACATCCCAGTTTAACAAAGATGTCTATTGAGCTCCCTAGATAGTACTGGCGTTTAGGAATGCAGAAGTAGGTGGAAAATTTTGTGGATAGATTCTTTACTTGTTAGTAGGTAAAAGTCGAGCATTAGAGGACAACTAGGATTTTGTAGCGTTTACCCATCCCAGAGTGGAAAATGGGATGATTTCACGATGTATTTTTTAATGGAATTACCCAGGATGACCCATAATAATGATGTTGTGTGCGTTATTTGGATCAAATAACTAAGATATCCCAATTTTTACCTATTAGGGAAACCTTCATAGTTGATGATCTGGGAGATATTTATGTGCATGAAGTGATTCAGTTTCATGGTGTTCCGAGGAGTATTGTTTCAGATAGATATCCTCATTTCACATTGCGTTTCTGGAAGGGTCTTTATAAATCATTGGGATCACGAGTTCCTTTAAGCACAACCTATCATCCATAGACTAGTAGTCAACCTAAGCGGACTATTCTGGTTTTAGAGGATATGGTATGAGCTTGTGTTTTAGATTTTGGTGGTTCATGGGAGAAACATATGGAAATACTATAGTTTTTATATATTAATATCTTCCATGCATTGATCCAAATGGAACCTTTTGAGGTTTTTTATGGCAGGCCATGCTGTTATCCTCTTTTTTGTCTGGAGGTAGCTGAGTCATCACTTGTTGGGAATAGTCTCATGCGAGATAAATTTGAAAAGGTTCAATTGATTAGATGATGGTTAGTGATCATGTAGAGTATGGATAAATCATATATTTACCTTCAAAGAAGGCCTATGAAATTTAATTTTGGTCATCATGTTTTTTTCAGGTGTTTCCTAGACTGGGGAAACACCATATTAGCAAATGGGGAAGGATTTGGGTTTGTTAGGATATTTGAAATAGTGAAAATGGTAGGTCAAATTGTGTACCATTTAACCCTTACACAACACTACAGTTCCATGTAAAATGCATTCCACATGTCTAAACTATGAAGATATCATCTAGACCCTTCCTATGTGATCTAAATAGAATATTTTGAGCTTCGTGTTTGTTTATCCTTTGAGGATCATCCGATACGAGTTGTGGATCATAATAAGAAATATCTTTGGTGTTGGACCATATCGTTGGTTTGAGTGAAGTGGAATCATAGTAGAATTCCAAAGGATACCTATAAAAGGAAGTCTAATATGAGAATAAAGTGGACAAACTTGTTTGCTGAGACTTCACAGTGATGCTTAGAGCAGATCAAGGATGAGATATTATAAGGTGGGGTGGATGTAAGATCCGTTATTTTTATAGGTATATCTCTTTTTTAGTTTTTCATTTGATCCTTAGTGTCAAAGTCTTATTCAGAGTTGGAGAGACTTTTTTGGGGAGATTGATATAAAGTTTTAGGATGTATGTATGTTTGATTTAATGAAGTTTGGTTTTGAATGGGTTAAGTGTTTCATAGGTTCTTGGTAATTTTAGAATCTTTAATGGGGGTTCTGGTTGTTTAAAAGGAGAATGGGATAAAAAATAAACTATCGATCATTTACACATAATGTAAAGGAATTACATGTTGTGTAATTGTTTTTGGATTTTAATAAATTAAACCTGAGGCGATGGATTTTTTTGGAGAATACCATTAAAAACATTTAAATGACATGTAATCATGTTACATGATGTGTAAATGCCCGAACTGTAATTTTAAACATGTTGTATAGATGAATTCTAATATATTTCGGTTGCAAATTCTATCCTATCTACCCTAGGGAATTCTACATGAGATTTTTGACTACCAATCTGCCTTCTAGATGTTACCTTTTCATCTTCAATCCCTGGTAAGTTCCTTTGGTTAGATTTATTCCTTCTTCCCTTTGGTTCTCCAACCATTGCAGTGAAATCCTTTGTATTCATTCATTTTTGGTTTTGATCTTGATTAGTTGTATTCTAGGAACCTCTTTTCAATCATCCACACCTCTTCCTTGAAGGAGTTGGACATTGGAAGCATTTTTGGATTGTTAGTTAAAGGTTGGGGGTCTAAATATTAACCTTATGGTTTGATAATTGTCAATTTTATACAATATTGTGATAGTGCCAACATAGTTTGTGCCCAAATTGATTGAATATAAATGAATTGGATAATGGATTAAAGTATGTTTAGCATGACATGTGATCTAGGGTGATTTTTTGTTATATAATCCCTAAATTGCAGCTTATTTATTATTGATATAATTGTTGATCAATTGTGAATTTAATTACAAAGTGGTATATGAAAGAATAATGGTAATTCACATAATTAACCATTGAGATATATGATGTGGTATTGTGATATCCATGATGAATGAAATAGATTGTGTTCCATGATGAGATTCTTATATAATGGGATAAGTCTAGGAACTTGCACACGTATTTGCTGTAATGATTATAGGGATATGGATCAACCCAATCCAATGTTGTAATTCTTATAGGGATTTGACCCGGAAATGATGTAATGCTTATAGTGATTTGAACTAGATTGATTATTGTGAATATACCATGGTTATATGTTGATGGTTGGCATGATTGTAAGATATGCTCAGAGATATTCCATCATGGCGCTGAAGCCGGTTATTTAACTTGGTAATTTGGTTCTGGTTGGAATGGTCATAACACATGCTTAGAGACATTACAGCACGGAGCCGAAGCAGGTTTTTGTTGTATTTTATCAATTTTTGAATTAATTAATTCACCTGTTCATCGTCTTATTGTATACACTTATTATCAGACTGTTTTGTTTAGACACGGTGGTTTTAACCTACTGAGTTATACTCACACCCTATTCAGGATGCCGTTTGGCACTCGAGAAGATTATATAGATGCATATTTGGACAAGGTCAAAGGACCTTGATGTTGGTTGCTTTTTTACTATTGGTATGGAGTTGGAGATGGGAATGACATAGAGATCAGGGCCCAAGACTTTAATTATTTTATTTGAGTCTACTAGTCTTTTCTTATATTTTTTTCATGGAATTTAGTTACATTATAGAATGTCATTACATTATTCCTATTTTAATTATTTGATTATTCAACTGGATTTTATTGTTATATTATATATTATTTTACTCTAATTATTTCCATTTTATTACGAATTGTTTTTAATTCTATGACACTTCATACCAGAGGGTATAGTCTCCCCACTATACTATTCACACCCCCATTATTAGTCGAGAACCTCTAACATTTGGGGAGGCACACTTGAGGTCTTGTAACCAACCCTTTCTGGCCGTGTGAGAGATTTCCATATTGGGGGATGTTATAATAGAGTTCTCAGTGTCCCCCCATATATTTGGGTGGGATCCCCTATTGTCTCTTTATCTAGGTGGGGTTCTCAGATTTGGTTTAAACAACTGTACACAGGCATGGATCCCCTATTTAGTGGGTTAATCTTGATTGGGTTGTTATTATACCCCATATCCCAATGTGTGATCCCCATCCTTGTATTGGTAACTTCAAAATTCCAGTATGTACTTTGTTATGGTGATACTACATAAACATGAAATCTTAGATGGATGCCATCAGTGCTATCAGACTTGTGGAGTGCGTTATCCTAGAATAATGTTTCTATGGACTCTCGGGTAGAATCATGGGCTAGTAATGTGGTTATGACATTACCTTGAGACTTTATATGTACCATGAGTATATGTGGATTTTTTATTGTATATCTCATATTCTTATTTTAATATCATATGATGAGATGACTATTCTTAATGCTTTATTCTTAGTGATTTTGGGGTGTCCTAAAGGGTATTATTATACTCACCCCTGTATGGCTTCTTCCTGAACGTGTCATGTCTTGTATAGACGACTGACCATTTGATGTGGTTATTAGTGGACCAAGAGTATAAAGATCTTTTATTGGGATATATAGACTATGGTTGACATTAGGAGTCACATTTTATGGTAGTCCCCTCTTTATAATAGGTTGGAATTCTTTAAATTTTTTGGTTAGCTTGTATTTGGATCTTTATTCTTTCTAGTATTCTTGTCATACTCTGATTTTGGGATTTAAATGTATGCATGAATTGGTATCAATTACTTAATATTTCATAATTTTATGGGTTTTGAGATGTGTTTGTACATATAGGAACCTTAGGCTAAGGCCTCCCATGTGAGTGTTATGTCTACTCGGTGATGGTCACTAGCCCCTAGCCTATAGGAGGTGGGATTAGGGTAGTCACAATCAACATATCACTAGATAGGTAGGACCTGGTGGGCTGGGTTGTGAAATTATAATAGGTGTTTCAAAGAATGGTGTCATTTTTGGGATCTAAATGATTTTCAATAAGAATTTTTGTTCATATTTTGTAAATAACTTTCTTTGTTTTCATTAAATAAGAAAAATGATAAACTAAAAACAAATATTTTTACATGATTTATTCAAGTTTAAATTATTCTACATGGAATGACTACTCTTAGGTGAAATAACAAGAACAATAATAATTTCAAATGAAGGACATGACTAGTTTAAAGGAATTATATAATACATAAAAAAACTAAGGTGTTGAAGAAAATGGTTAGTTAAAAATGTCCATGCATCCCAGGAGCATAAAATAGAGAAATAATCAGAAAAAGTAATGGAAGAGATCTCCTCACACATTTTGTATTAAGTAACCTTAGGAGAAAGATAATAAGTTAATAAAAGAATTAATATCATCATCCTGCACTAAATCCTAACTAAAGGAGATCCATAAAGAACACATGCATGCCAAAACACTTATGGGGGATCAAAAAAAGTGGGAAGAATACTGTAATCACTTTGTCGAAGGTAACCCACATGTAATGAGTTAGACTGAGATGTTATTTTAATTGGAACCCACCTTTCCTTCCACTAAATGAAAGGTCATTCTAAGTCCCACAAGATGATAACTAGTTTCTAGGCATCAAACCTCATTGAGAATTATTTTTCCCTCATACAACAACATAAATAAGAAACAAAAATAAAAGAGATAAACCATATAAACAAGAGATACACAACAAAAGCATCCAATATAATATAAAAATGGATCAAAATGAATGTACAATGGAAGAAAATACAATTTAATACAAAACATAAAAATATAATAGACTAAAATACTGATATAATGCTCGAAATACACAGAAAACCCCCAAATAGCTCGAATGAGCCTCCGTGTGACCCACAATCACCATCCAACCTCAATAGACCAAAAAGATCTAATGAATAAAACTATAGTCTAGTTATAACCTAGAATCTGTAAAATATAGGTGTGTTGAAAACAACCTAGTAGATCACCACCCACCAAATTAGCGCATTCACTTTCACATTACATTCTAACAAAGCTAGTTTGAAATACATAAAAAAAATATAATTATATTATAAGAATTTACAATAAGAATAAGAAACACATCAATGTTGTGTTATAAATATTTTTATTTATTTTCATTAAATGTTAACAATCACTTGGAGAACACTTTTCTTGGATGAATATGCTTTTTCAAAACCACCACTTTAATGTCCCAATTTAAAGCCATCTCAAAAACACCTCATTTAAAATATGATTTTAAACTTCAAATTAAGGTTTTAAAATTTAATTTTTTTCCAAAAAATCTTTCAAAAATGAATTCACAGTTTACAACTTAGCACAATGGGTTAAAACCATGTTTTAAAAACCCACACATTAGAGATTTAAAAACAAACCGTTTCTACCTTCTTATAAAAAATGAAAAATATATATAGAAAAAATATTTTCACATTAAAGGAACACACCTATTAAAACCATGATAAAATGGTTTTAAAATAAACCAAATACACACCTTTATTTTTCTTCTTTTAAACCCATCATAAAAACCCATTTCCATAACATTTTAAAAGAAATTGAAAATACAAGGGAGAAAGAAAAATTAAAAAATGAAACCATGATATGAATGAAACATGAAATAGAAAAAAATACATAGGTTCCAAGTATTAATATATTAAAAAAGGGATACAAGGAATGAAAAATAAGGAACCCCATCAAATATTCCTAAATAGGATCCTAATATCATGGGAATATTCCTAGAACTGAGGTAATATGGACATAGGTTAGCAATGAGGAACCTAGGTCAGAACTACTAAACCTATAAATGTCCTCTATAGCCCCATTAGACTATCCAAAAATAAACCTATTAGGTGTAAAATACTACCACAAGCCATGATATATTTCCTCTAGATCACTCAATATTGTGGGCCATAGTCAATTCTACTAGCTCCCTTGGTCTAGTGGGACACACCACCTCATCAATGCATTGTACAAACTAGGGTTTTCACTTATTCAGATCTCTATACATTCCCTTAGGAATCCCATGTCATCAAATAAGGAGGTGAGAAAACAAGAAAATGCACCTAATGAGCATCAATCAAATTCATCACATTTATAAATAAACACTCATGTCACATTTAATCCCCTTGAAATAAAAAACCCCATAGATCTATCAACTGGTCTCCACATACATGAAGTACCACCCATTAAAGTGAATAAATACAAGGGGCACAAATAGGGTCATAATAATTTCATTTAAATACTGTTTCTCATAAAGTGAAAAACACGACCTTTATAAAATGTACTTGGAATTCCAATCCAACCCACAATATTTAACATTTTTCTCAATCAACTATTGAGACTAATTTTATTTAAAATTTTTCTCAAAACCCAATTGGGAACCCACATTACCCTTAAAACCACCTTTGAAAACAATAAAATCCATAAAAGGGTTTCAAAACATCCCACAAAGGGTTAACACCCCACTTTAAAATAAAATGACCCATTTGAAATACTTAAAATAATTAAAAACCTCAAAAACATTGTTTGGATATCAATTGATGTAGAACACCTATTTAAAAACCTCAATCCGGTGCTTTCCACCACTTTTAAAATCATTGCATCATTTAAAATCCTTTTAGGAATATCAACAACAATTTGGCATGGAACCCATTCCATTCCAAGGGGTAAAACCATTTAAAATAACTTTACATACCTTTAGGTATATATAAATAAGAATAACATTAATAGATAACCACTTTAAAACCAATAATCATAAAAAAGAATGTAATATAAAGTGAAAAAAAGAAACACCTACCTCAGTTAAATGAAATACAAGCCAGAAGTTATCACCTTCAATGTAAAACACTCAACCAAGACAAGAAATACCCTCTAAAAGCCTACATGAAAAAAATCCATCTGATTAGGTCTAACCCCTACCTTAAAATCATCCCACATGAATTTTAGGGTTTATAGGAGGGATATAAATCAAGAGAAAGGGAAAAATATATATGAGGAAGGAGTTCATAGGGACTTAACAAGGAGTAATACACTTTAAATAATGGATAATAACCATAAACATTAAAGGTAAGAAGGGATAATACCCCCTTAGGGTGTTCCATGTTCATTTGAGTGAGATTGAGGGGAAAGGGAGGATTAGATTATTAAAACCGAGTGGGGATTTTTTTTAAATTCAACATTTTAATAAATTTGGGAAGGTCCTATGGTTTGGACACATGATTTAAAAAATCATGCACCAATTGTGCCCCCCACTAGACACACATGTGAAATACACATGGTTTACCCTAAGGCCCTATATGGTTCGACTACCGTTCTCCAACTGTTCCAAATTACACTTTCAAATTATGGACCCAAATAATATACTTATCACTTAGTTTACCTAAGAATTAAAATGTTTTGTGTCCATACTCTTACAAATATAAGATCCCATATAGTTTCTCTTATGATCCAATTGTTTGGGACTAAACCATGCACTACCCGTGTAGACTAAACTATGCCAGGACATTTTTAATTGAAAATCCAGCTACGTAAGGGTAACCACATGGTTTCCTCTAAATTGTTCATGAAAACCATTCATAGAATAAAAAACTCCACATTTTTTATGTTTTGGGCCAATAATTTTCATAAACATAAAATTCCTAAGGATAGAATAAAATAATAAAAAATAAACTATATAGTGACATAGCAGATGTCACACCATAACATGACTTCCTCACCCTAGAAGAAGAGAAACCAGCACCTTTTTACCACTATATAGATCTAGAAGAAGAAACCAATAAAGTTTTTGAGTTCGAAGAGAATATGGAAGAGCCTAAATAAACACTTACAACCATAAAAATTATACTCCAAGAACCATTTTTCAATGAATTATGACTAGAAACCAAACCAAATAAAAGTGTTAATACTTTCTTGAATTCATTTTCATTTTATTTTATTGAAATTGAATTGAGCATCAAATCCCATTTTTAAATTTTTTTCAATTCAGAAAAAGAATAGTTTTCCCTAGAGGATGAAGAAGATAAAGAAGATTCACCTAATAAGGAACATTTTAATATCATTGAACCAATTGAGCATCTAATTGAGGGAGTAACTAAAGAGGTTCTTGGGACTATTGATAAGTAAACCGAGTCACAAGATGTCTAGTTTTATGGGGAATATTTTGATATAAACTCACCTGATTTCAATTTTATTCAAATAAAATCATTCATGAACTTCTCTATTGAAAAATATATTGATACAAAACATTATGATAAATCCATGGAAATGAAGGAAGATGCAATGAAAGTTATGTTCAAACCAAAGGAAGAAGACCAATTCTTTATCCTACTCCCACCTTGAAAGATATATCTTATTTGCATGGGTATAGAACTGTATAACTCTATATATGGGATCTTCTACATCTAAAGTAAAGGTGTGAAATTTGTAAGGGAATCTATGTGGTGATTCATCACAACTAAACTCCACCCACCATCATATTTTGGACAACAACCAAAACTACTTCTCTAGGGGTAGTAAAACCCTAGTACCCACTTGGGGGTCAAACCAATAATTATATTTTTTTTCTTTTACCTTTACCTTTATTTTTATTTCTAATTTTCATAAGTTCTCTTTTATATTAATGTTTTTAATTATAGGTTTTATGTGAGCAACACTTACGAGACTTACTCAAGGATACCCTAACTATAAGTCCAGTTGTATTTCTATTTTCTCTCTTGTTTTATCTTCTCATTTTCTTCTTCACTATGATATCTTATTCTTATGATAATGAGTAAATTTCATAAGGAACCTCTTGGAGTATGAACCTATTTCTCAAAACAAGTCTTCACTCATTCATATTTTTATGTTTCTTATCTTTTTTGGGTTGAGTTAAGTATTACCAGTAGTGATAAAAGTTATCCTAATTGTAGTTATCTTATTATTTCAAAAATATTTTATCTCTATGGATGATGTGGTTATTTCATATATCATTTAATTCACTATATATTCATAAAATCTATAGAATAATATGTTCACAAATATGACAGAGTGTGTTATTTATATAAATATAAATATAATAATATGATAATGAAGGTTCACTCTAAATGGTTCTCTTGGGAGAACATCCTTTCTTCTTAACTATATTTCATCTAAATTCATTACATTTTTATTTCATATTTAATTTCTAGTTTTTATTAAAAATCATAACAAAAAACCCCATATTTCATTGCCTTTATAAAATAAAAAACACAAAAAATATAATAAGTTAATTAAGAATAGTTAGTTTTTGATTGTGGAAGTTACTCAAGTGAGATAACCCAAATCAAACATTCTGATGCAATTTGAAAATAAATAATAGATTTTTTACCACCTTAAAACTAGTGTGTTAGAGTACACTGAAATAGGGATTCCTGATCACTGGTAATGAATTATATTTTTTTTTCATTCATCATGTTATAATTTTTTATTTATGCTTATTCTTTTCAATATTTTTTTTTCATTGTGATATCCAAAATCCATGATAGTGGATAAATAACCAGATGACTTGATCATTGTGGTGAAAGTGGTGTTCTTGAGATTTGTTCTTTATTTCTATATTTTAATTTCATTTTATACTGAGGAATTAGGAAGTGAGGTGTTTGGTTTGGTGATCGCCAACCATATTCACATATCTACACCCACATTTCATCTCTTTCAAGATAATTTACCCATAAATTCCTCAAAATACTCTAATGTATGATGGGGTTTAATTAGTTGAGTGATGAAAAATATATGATGAGGTTTGGTGTTGAGGTGATTGAATGATCATGATTATGGTTGCCATTACATTAGTGCTACATAGGATTTTGGATTTGTTGTACTGAGGAGATATCCAAGGTATAATAGATTCCATAATCTAAGAAGAGGTTTATTATTAATTAATAATATTGATTTAATCTGTGAATTGAGTTAAGACAAAAAAAATAAATTCTATGAAGGATTTCAGGTAGATAAATCTCGGATCATGATCTTTCTTTCTTACTTGTGATCATTTTGTCTACATGAATTTTATAATTTCATTCCTTGAATTTCACCTCATCCTAAAAAATACTCCTATTTATTTTATTCAAAATTATTTAAAAAGATAAAAAAAAGAAAAAACCATAAATAAAATACACCTAGTTTAGTACCAATCTTCCTTGAGATAGGAATTTGGTTAACCACTAGGTTGAATTTCTAAGAGATTATAAATTCTATGGATTAAGCCTTAGGATAGAAATCTAATAAATTTAGCAGAATTGACTTGGAAGGACTAGTTCTAAATTTAATTTGTTCTCAATATTTATTTTATTTCTATTTTTTAAACCAATACATACATGAAATTTTTTAAATAAGAACAATAATATACATGGCCTAATTATGATCAGGTGTATAAAGATGTTGCTTATAAGATAATAAGTTTCCAATTGCAATATATTAAGTAAGTGATGTAGAAGATTAAGAAAAAAATCTCACTAATCCTGTGATACCTCGAATAATTCCATAACTAGTAGCTGGAGAAACAAATGATAGTATCAATGAAGGAATAATTTACCCCACTAATATTTCCTATAGAAAACACCAGGAGGTAGAGAAGGAATAATGTAAATATCTAGAAATATTACATTATCTTTCAATTCTAGAGGATATAACTAAAGTATAAATGCCATCTAATGTACTTATTATATATTAATGAGCTTTAGATGTTTTAGAGTAAATTTTTAAGAAGTGAAATTCCAAGTGATTCCTCCATTTTTGAAAATAATGATTCAACACCATTGTAGCTCTCTAGTCATGGAAGAAGAATAAATCACCAAATTTGTAGACTTTAAAGAAATAATGGTGGAGATTTACTACCTTCTGACAACTATGAAAATACAACCCCAAGAGGCACTATCAAAAGAAGAAGAGTTTACAACTAAGCCAATTTAGGGTGATAATTGTTATTTGAATTCATTTATATTTAATTTAATTGAAAGTGAGATGATCACTAACACCCACTATTTTAATTTATATATTTTAATAACCAATGGGATTCCCTAAATAGTAATAATAATGAGAAAAATGTGAAGATAAATCAAAGGAAGAATTCTTTGTGATCTTACTTGAGGAGATAAAACTCCAAGACAAAATGATTGAGGAAAAAAATTTAGATTTAAATTCATCTTACCTTAATTTAATTAATTTTAAACTATTAACTAAATCCCTTATTAACACCATTGATACAACACCAATGAAGCATGAACTAGAGTATTTAAAGGGATAAACCACAAAATAGGTGTCATGTTTTCAAGAAGAATATGCCTAGGATCTTCACTATTTGGACACAATTGAGTTAAGATATAATGTTGAAGTGAATAAATAAGAGGAGGTGGAGACTGAGAGTTACATTATACACGAATAACTTAGGTCGAAGAATAATACATAATAAAGAGTTTATCCAAGTGGAAAATGTCAAAGTGTATACATTATAATAAAACCAATGTGGCTATTTCTATCAAATAAACCCAACCCACCTTCATATTGGGGTTGAAAAATGGTAATTCCTAGATGGAGGCAGTATAAAGTCAACAGTCACTTGAGGAGATAAACCAACATTATTCCTTACTATATTTCATTTTACCTCAGTTTTCAATAAAAATACTTATGTTAATTTTTCATTTTTTGGTATGAAGAAGGCAGTAGATAGGAATATAACTTAGGCTTCCACTACCCAATAACCATTAAGTTGTATCTATCCCTTACCCGAGTTATTTATACCTTAATTTCATGTTTTTTATTACTTTTAAATTCAAAATTATGATTTAAATAAGGTAGTAATAACTATGTTGGTGGGGGGGGGGGGGGTGTATCGATCTACTATTGGACTCACATGTTTATTTTTGGTTTTGATTTTTTTCATTTTTTTAGAAAAAATTTGATCTAAAATGATATGAATATCAATTTTCATACTAAATAAAAATCACATTGATGTGATGAAATCTATTTTATAGAACATGGGGAATGAAATTTTATTGAAATTTTTTTTAGTGGATAATGTTTTTATATATATTCATTGATTTTTTGAACTCAAATTTGAGGGAATGATTTCTAATGAAGAAATAACACCTCAGAGATCCAATTTAAATGAAAATATTATAAATCTTATAAACTAGATTAAAATGATCAGTTGGGATCAGACTGAAAGTTTTTTGAGTTAACTTGGAATGTGGTATGACTTTGAAAAATAAATTCTATTAATAAGAGTAAGTGAAATCCAATATCCAATATTCTAAATCATACTTTAATGCCCTAGTTATCATAAATAACCTTTGGTGATGCTTTATATTTGGAATGAATTAGTTTTATATTATTCATACTCATTGAATAAGTGCTAAGCACATATTTTTATTGAGAGAAACACAACAAGTGCCTAGTTATAAAGGGATAAATTTTATGAGGAGAATAATAAAATCAAATGAAGAAGGGGAAGATGATGTATCAGATTATTGAATAAACTGTATTAAGTAAGTATAAAATTAAATATTTGGTGAATAACTCAAGAGAGAGGGATTTAAGAAGGTTCTATATGTTATAATCTTGATTTAAGCAATCTATTTTCATTTAACACCCATTCATTTGGGGATTAAACTTCATGTGAAGTATAATTTTTATGAAATAAGGGGTTGGATATGATTTTGGATACCTGTATTTCCCTAGTATTGAAAAAAATAAGTGTGGGGGAGTGACTGAGCATGGATTTTATATTTATTTTCATATAAATTTCAATTTTTATATTCCCATTAATTCCACAATATTTAGGAATTTACTACATTTTTAGTAGTTTAGGATATTTTAGAGTTTATTGTGAAAACAACCTAAAACCATGATTTTAATGATCAATTTGATAATTTTTCATTTATTCTCATATAAAAACTTTAAATGTTGTCATATGATTATTTATTGGAAAGTAAATTCGAGATATATTAAAGGATATCTAAAATAAAATGGGATATTGAAGAATCTACAGAGTAACACATGATACGTTCACAAACCAACATATCCTATGTTGGCTCATGAGATAACATTGCTTCACCAATTTACTCTCACAAAACCACCCATAATGTAATATCCTAATTTTTTAAAGATAATAAAGACCCTATTTGTTAGTAATTTATAATTATTTTTATGTGAAATTATAATTTATCAATAAAAATAACTTAATAAAAGTTTTAAAGGATTTGTGTAAAGGTAAAATCCTAGTTAGCATCTTGGAATATTCTATGGAATATTTTCAGAGTTAGGCACTGAGTTAGTGTTAGATTCTAAGGCCCATATATTCTCATCAAAAAATAAATAAAAATATTAAATATATTATATTACATTCATGTGATTTATCCAAAATAATTAAATATCTCCCAAACAATTCATCATATGAGAAATCTGAGACTACTATTAGGTCTGGGAGGAGAGGTTTACCCTAGACCTGACAAAAGATTTATATGTATCGAGAGTTTGGTAAGATTTCACACAAGGATAAATTATTTAACATTCTTATTATATTTTTTTTTAAAATAACATAATATCTTCTAATTGATGCATTATACAAGAAATTTGAGACCACATTTAGGTCTGGGACATGGGGTTTACCCTAGGTGGGACATAACATTTGTGTTCATCGACCATTTGATCACATCACACGCAATGATAATTTTTTAATATTTATTATGAATTTAATTAAATAATTTTTTTATTAAATTTAATCATGTCCTCTAAGAATAACTCTCCAAAATTCCATTGATGACCACCTTTGATTCCCAAATCATCCCTTTTTCAACTATTTTGACCTGGAAATTTTAGCAACAAATTAATTACATGAAATTAATGAAAGTGACATCAATATTTGGTTGAAAACTGGATTCAAATGGGGGTTTTGGGTTTACCAAAAGTTGATGAATTTTGGGTTTTTGAAATGGATGATTCATCGGGTCATTCTTGTTGGTTTATTCGGTCAATTTTGAGTGACCCTAGATTGCCTTGCGGGTGATTGGTGAACCTTATTTGATCGATTCCTCCTGAACCAGGTGTGTGACAGTGTGCTTATTCTCCCCTTGGTGCTCCTCTCCCACGGAAGAAGGTGGGATTTATAATTATTATTTAATTATTTAATTATTATTTTCCTTATTATTCCTTATTTTAAATTATAAATAAATAAAATGTATAAATAATGGAAAACCTAGAATTGTCAAGATAAGTTTTGTTAAGAAATCATCATGGATAATTGTAAATAATTATCAGATGATAATTACTTTGAACTATAAATACTTAATTGGTAAATGATAAAACCCATATTTTTAAAGGGATATTTCCATAAAGATTATCAAGGATAATTTACACTTATCAAGGGTTATTCTAAAATAAGATAAACAATAGAAAATTGTGTGTAATTATCAAAGATAATTATAATGAATTATAAAATAACAATTTAATTAAATTATCCAATGTTTTTTTAAAATCCTAATCACATTGAATTATCATTTTATAATTATGGAAAATTATCAAATAATAATTTATAAAATTATCAAATGATAATGGAGATATTATTAAAATATGATTATTAAATTATCAAATGATAATTTCAAGATTATTAAAGGATAATTATTAAATTATAAAAAAATAATTGTGAGATTATCAATGATAATTAAAAACATTATTAATTTATATCCTTCAAATTATCAAAAGGAAATTTATAAAAAAAATTATCAAAAGATAATTGTATTGGATTTAAAATAATGGTAATTGAAAAATTATCAAAGAATAATTATTGAAAATATGGAACAATAATTTTTAAAAAATTATGAAAGGATAATTATAAATAAATATGAAGTGATACAAAAGGATAATTATAAATAATTATCAAGTGATAATTACAAATTCATGTGTTGACCTAAATCGATAATTTAAAAATTATCCAGGAGAGAAAATATAATCTATTGTAATATCTTAAATGATAATTTGAAAATTTTATCATAGAGATAAAATATCATCGCATGTTATATTTTAAATGATAATTTGAGAATTATCCAGAAGAGAGAAAGTATCATCAGATGCAATATTTTATTTCCTTTTGAAATAATGTAATTTTTTTGGTTCTAGGGACCCTTGAAAAATATCAATCTTTGAAATGTTGATGTTTATGATAATAAGGTTGTGAAGAGGTGTTATTGGATTTTGAGGTTTCCAATCCAGCAATCAAACCACATATGGAAGTTTATACTCTCCTCTCATGTCTGTTAATTTTGAGGTATGAAGTTCCTTACTATCTTGGGATTGCATTTACACTTGTTTCTATGATGATTATATTTGTTGGAATTTTTATTGACCATGATTGATTATGACTGCGTGTGGGTGTGTGTGTATCCCATAATACCATTTGTGATTCCATGAGTGATATTAGTGTATATTTTTTCCATTTTTAATTATAATCACATGTTTTTGTGTGTACTGCTATATACCCATGACGATATGCTATGCCTACTTTCATGCTCACCCTATATATGTGTTACAATAACTTGGTGGTTGTTAGTGGAATTTGAGATAGGTGGACCATCATGAAATATTTATCCCTTATTGGGGAAGTGCTATTGATTTCAAGCATAGTGACGAGGGGACTGAGCATAAGGTGGAGGCATGAGGTATCCAAGGCATCGTGTCGAGGATGTGATTGATGTATCCTTGATTTTACAAGTTCCATTCACCACATGATAGCCTATTTAATGTGAGTATTAGATATTCTCAACTGAATGACCTGGGTGACATGGTTCTATTTAGGGATAGATAACATCGAGTATCATATCCAAAATATAATGAGGACACCATACAAGGGATGATTTTATTCTTTCAAATCATTAAATTATCTTCCAGCATGGAGCCAAAGCTGGTACGAATGGGGGTTGGGGCAGTTTGGTTAGAATACTAATGATCAGTTTTGGATTTTATGTTTATAACTTTATACATTTATTAATATTATGGAATAAACTTGTATATTTGAACACATAAGGTTAGTGATGAATTGGTGGCGTCCTACCGAGTATTGTACTCACAACCTACTTAGGCATTTTGATACATTTTTAGATTTCATGAGAGACCCAGTAAAGGGAAAGGTCCCTTTGGTTAATGGATGAGCAGGTGGATCTTATAGCTAGATCAGACCGAGATAGACACCTGAGATCCTCATAATTCTTTTATTTATCATATGTTTTATTTATTCTAGATAGAAATTCCACATTTGGAGTTTCTTTTATTTTTATAAAAAGTATTTTATTTACTTCCATGTATGATTAATTTGATTATTTATTATATTTTCATTATTATTATTGATCCTATGACATGATTCTGAGGGTATAGTCTCCCCTTGATAGAATTCAACCATCAATTCTAGTTGGAATCCTCTTGAGTACGGGGAGGTGCATATGAGGTTATGTGGAATTTCGGCTCAGAACTGGTGGTTTGGGTCAGGATGCTACACATAAGGAATCAAGAATTTCAATAGATACCTTCATTATTAATTAAGAATATTCTAGATCTATAACAGATCATATGTTAAATATTCAAGACTATATCTATTCTAACATAATATGGAATCCAAATCTGAGGCTATTTTGGATACCAAAACTACCTACATCCATTAAATTCCTTGTGTTTTGGGAATTTAAAATATCATAGAATTAATCATCCCTCATCTGATCAATGATACCTTTCCTCTGATCAAAAAATTATTTTTTCTATGAATAGACACTATTTTCACTTTCCAATTCTAAAAAATAGAGTCCCAAGATCAAACACACGATCTCTACCTTGATAACATAATCTCAAAAACCTAGTGCAGGAAAAATTATCACCGTATGACTAACTGAACATTCAGAAATAATAGGAAACATATAAATCCAAGGGATCCATCCATATTAAAATATACAAATTTCATTCCTGAATAGTTTTAGGGTACTATAAAATATTCCCTATACCCATTTTTAACTAAATTAGGTAATTTTACAATAAAAAGGTTATGTGAAGAACAACTTGGGAGAGAGGAAGATCATGATGATGGAGTTGAAATTCCATTTTTGTAATTTTTATCAATGAAGAAAGAAGTTTTCATGTATAAATTTTTATAGGATTACAATTTAATATGGATTCCTAATAGCTATGATTGTATTTTTCGCATTCATTTTGTTATAACTTAGTGTATGAGTTTCCTCCTAACATTTTATTTTATATTTTTCATCATAATATATAAACTTTGTGATGTTGGAGAACTCCCTAAGACTTGATCCTAAGGTTTTTAATGGTGTTATTGATATTTTTTTTCATTTCTACATTTTTATTTCATTTCATGGTGTGAGAGTGGTAATCAAGGAGTTTGGTTCTTTTTCATTAACAATCTCTACATATCTACACTCTCATTTAATATTCTTTCATATCATTTTTCTCTCCCTTCATTTGATAACTCTAATGTATGATGGGATTGAAGGATTTTTGTGATACAAAATATATGATGGAGTTTTGTGTTGAGGTGATGACATGATAATTAGTGTTATAAAGGATGTGTGATATAGTGTTCCATTAATATCTCCAAGGTATAGTTGATTTCACTATCTAATCATAGGAGGATGATTAATTAATGATATTTAGTTGATCAATGAATGAAGTTAATAAAAACAATTAAAAAATATGAAGGATTTCATGTATCCAAACCAAGATCATTCCATTTCTTCTTTACTTATTTTTATTCTATCTAGATGCATTTCTATATTTTTATTCTATACATTTAACCTAATAAAAAAAAATCCCCCTTATTTATTTTCTTCACAATTATTTTAAAATATATAAACCTTAAAATAGATACAATAAATATGTTAATTTTAGTTTTTTACCAATCTTACTTGGGATATGAACTTGGTTAGACAAGAAGTTTCATTTCCAAGAAATTATAAATTCTATTGATTAGGCTCGATGATAGGCCTCTAAGTATTCATGTATTTCTAAAATATTGCAAACAAATTGCTTATGAAAGGTGACCTGGGTTTTTTTATTTATTAGGAACACATTTTTAGGAATTTATTTTATTACTATTTTAAGATATATAATTCAATTATCCTTACAATTTTTATCTTTAATGGAATGAATATTATACATTAAATTATTAATATAGATTTTAGGTCTAAGAAGAAGGAGGAGGAAGAAGATATAAATATAAAGAGAGAATTATTTTCAATGGATAATGGTGGGTTGTTTTAAATTATTTATATATTTATATTCTATTTTTAAATCATAGTTTTAATTGTTATTAAATAACATGGAACAATTTTATTTTTTCTTATTTTTTATCTATAAAATTAGAGTTTCTTAATAATAACATTATGACTTGTTTTAAATTTTATTTTTGAAAAAATTGATTGATTAATATGATGAATGGATAAGTAAAGATAATCATAAGAACATTGATTTGATGAATCATGATTTGAGAGGATTGATTGATTTATATAAATTAAATTTCTTAAACAGTTTTATGCTTTGGTTTTACAAAAACATTTCAATTGATTAATTATTAATATTCACACCATAAATTGATTATCTCATATTTTTAATTCCCATTTTATAGAATTACTTTAAGTCCCTTTGACATATTATTTATCACACCCTTTTTCTTGTCAGTTTCTCTGGATATACACTACCATTTGAACTTTATTGTTTAATATGTTTTGAAACATGAGGATTTTAAATAAAATTTAAATGATTTAGGTTATATTTGGTTACTTTTTAGTTTATTTAACCTTTGATACAAACCTTATGTTTAATATTTTTTTATTCTTATATTTATGATGAATTTCCTTATTATAAGACACATTAGAGGATAATTTTTCCTTTATATACTAATTATTTGGTATTGTTGTATGTTTATAACTGAGATTAATTAGAGAGTTTGGGTTGATTAATATAGTTTCTAAGATATTATATCTTGAAAAAGAGAAGATTTTAGGGAATTTTCTCTTGGTTATCAGGATAGAGATTAAAAAAACTAATTTTCATTATGTTTTAATGGTTCCTATACCATTTGAAAATGGAAAAGGGGAAAAAAGAATATGAAAAAATATATAAAAAATTGTTATCATATTCAAAATTTAGGTTTATGGCCCTATAAGTCAAAGAGGAGAAAGGGAGTAGTTATTTATAATCTTTTTGTGAAGTGAAGGAAAAATATTTTCATTAAAATTAATTGAATTTGAGTAATTATATTAGTGTAGTTTTCTTTTTAAATTTATATTTAGATAACTTGATATCTTATAAATAGAGTGAATATAGTTGATATTAGTCATAACTATAATTAAATAATCTTTAGTGATGAGAGGAATAATTTATAGTGAGGTAGATCACATTTTTGTATAAATATTAAAGAAAATTTAAAATATATAAATGGAAGAGAAGAGAAGTATCATTAATTTAAGAGAAAAAGTAAAATACATGGTTGATTGGTTTTAATGAAAACTAATAATTTGAAAATATGTTTACATGTATAGTTTCAATGTTTATTCCTCATTTAAGATTGTTTAATTTTGTTTAATATTATGTTTAAAGCATGGATATGATTAATTTTATTTGCGAATAAGTAGAGATTTATTATTGAGTAAAAGTAAGAGTTTAAGTGTGTAGAAATTTGATAAATCAAATTTATGCATATTTTTTACAATAAATTTAATGATTTTATGTGTTAAAATGGGCCAACTCAATTTGTTTTTAATGATTTATAATAGGATTTAGCTTGTGTGTTACTTTTAAGATATATAGAATAAAGTGAAACTTAAAGGATAAAATCACATCACAACCCACTGCATTATGATATGGTTAATTTTAAAGAATGAAAGATAGAAATTGAGATACAATCTTAGTGAAACACATAATATTAACACTGCAATTCTTGCATATGAGTAAAACTGGTTGATTTATTAGGGAGATATATTAAATTGTTAATAATACCATTATTTCATGAAACCTACATATGATTAAAAGTGAATAGAATTATTGATGTATAAATTATGGTGTGCTGAATATGATTATTCCATAACCAAGGAGACAAAAGGAAATAATTTTTTTAACACTTTAATAATAATATTTTTACAAAAAAACTAATTCAAGGTAAATATTTTCTTTTAAGATTAAGTATAAAATTCTTGGGATGATGCGACATGATTAAAGAAAATAGTGTAACCATAAGGATTATGGTGTAATAGAGGATATATATATATATATATATATATATATTAAAAATATGATATAGATAATTCTTGATATATGAAAGGTATCTTGGGTATATGAGATATATTTGTTACAATGTTAAAAAGGATATTATACTATAATTTAAGGTAGAGGAGAAAGATTTGAAAAATAATAAATTCTGAGTTATCTTAAGATACCAATTTAAAGGTTTGGGTATATTAATTATGAATTAATTAGGTTTTAGTTTAAAATTTATAGATTTTTAGGGTGTATTAATATTTTTATAACACCTTTAGTGAAGAAACATAAGATCATAGGGTACCATTAGGGTTTAATGGGATAGGGTAATGGAACCATGCCACCACTGTCTATGAATGATAGCCTAAAACATGTTCTTTTCAATATAATGGTGTTAAAATCAATATTTTGATGTTTCAAATGCTTAAATATATATAGAAACCATCATATAATTTTTATATGTAATGTGATAGATCCTAGATAAATTCTATGAAATATTTTGAATGATAATGGGCTACCATTAAAGGAGGATCTGATTAAATAGGATTTAAAAATATATCACACAAATACAAACATATTTATAAAAGGATAAAATTTCTTGTAGAATGACATCACCACATTGAAATCAAGAGGAAGACACTTTATCTAGTGTCTCTAAGAGTTTGAAAACTATGGTTTTCTAGTAATTTAATATTTTTATACCTTCCTTTTATGTCTAACACGGTTTAATTATTTGGTTCATGGGAAAATATGAAATGGTAAATACCTTGTGATCGGTTTTGTAATGAAGGGTGTCTGAGTTATTAGATTGTTTTATTTTTAATGGTGATTCTTGTTGGGTTATTACATTCACACATTCTTAAATATATTTTATTATTTCTTTATACATGATATATGTTAATTGATTACAAAATTTCCATTTAGTACAAGAAATATTTTTTTCAATTCTTTCTCGATCATAGAATGAGTTTTAATACCTATGTTTAAACATGGTTTCAGATCACCCTATGAATAAATGAATCAAAGTAATTTCTATAAAGAAAATATTAGTTTAGAAACTAAAGAAAAAACATGTAGACCAAGGCTTTTTTGATCTAATTTTGACAATGACATGATAATTAATTAAGAAAAATATCTTTCAATTATATAATGATCCCAAGTTTTTAAAAACCTAGTAAAATTTAATTCATAGTTATTTTATATTAGTTTTATCTTTAGTTTAAATCATTCACATCATAAGTCTTAAAATTTATTTTAAGGTTTCATGTAAGATATCTCCAGTCTCTATGGTGTTGGCCTCAAACTTAATATATACTATGAATTTAAAGTTTTAATTTTAGGTAAGAACATATAAAAATTCTAAAATTTAACATCATGAGAATCAATTATGCTTCATAGGTGATCATTTGAATTAAATTCACTCTTTAATTTTGATATATGGATAATAAGGATTTAACTTGGACTTTACACTAGACTGAGAGCTTATGATCTGACTTTAAAAGGTGGGGATTGACTACCTATCACACCATATTTTGAGTAATTTTGTATTAATATTATTCTAAGCCTTTATATGAAAAATATTCATATAATTTATGGATAAGATGAATTAAGACATGTGAATATATAATTTTCTTTTATTTTTAGATAAACAACATAAATCAATTGTTATATAAAGTATTATATATTCATATAATTATACCACATTATATTGGATGAAAGTATATGATACCAAATTAAATCATTAGAAGCATGAATATATACAGGGATTTCATGAGATTCATATAGAAATGGTTGTACTAGAATTTTTTTAAAGCATATGTCAGATTACATTTAGAGTGAATATATGTTAATAAATCCACCATTTAAATTGACAGGTCATGCTAAAACTGGATTCCCATGAATTATCTTGTGCAACACATGATAGGTATGAATGAACCTAATATGATCAATAACTTATATTCAAATTTGATCCTTGTGTTACAATTAGTTGGGTTATAATAATAAAATTATGTGCCTAGAGGAATGAAGTTTGTATAATTCATATAATTAATTGATCAAAATGTTTTTCACATAACTATAGAAGAGTCATGGTTTATGATTGACATTATTTTCTATCTAAATAACTAAATTTTAAGAGAGTAATAAGTGTGAATCAATATTTAAATTAATATAGATGTTGTATAATCAATAAATTTGGTGTATGTGATCATACGTTTTGTGGGAGTATGTGTAATAAAAGTTTTATTGAATTGATATAAAAAGTGATACTCAATTAATAAATATGTTTTGTTTAATATTATAACATACATCATGAGCATTATTTTTAGTTCTATTATACGTTGGAATTATAATTTAATATACTAGTATATAGGCTTAAGAATTTTCTCAAGGAGAAAATTTAGGTGAATGAGAATATACATGTTATAAAAATAAAATTTTATAATTATTAATCATTGTTATTAAATATTGGGTGTATATTACACATTTTTGTTGATAAAAAAACATATAAATAAGATACAATTGATGAGATGAGAAGTATATATACATGTATTGATAATAAACAAGAGTTTCTACATTATAGTTTGGAATATATAATCTACTTATTCCTCATGTTGAGTCAATAAGGTTTCCTTATGACTTTTTTATTCCTTTATGTTTTGAAAATAAAAAACACTTTATTTTAAAGAAAATTTTATTTTCCATAAGTTTCATCTTGATAAGGAAAATTTTCCTCCCCAACGAAATTTATCCTTTGTTTTCATTGTTCATATTTTTAGTCTCTCTTAATATAACTATTTTTATTCCTAAGTATAAAATTCGGTTTCACATCTAAAACCTCAGAATTCTATAAATACTTAGATATAGAGCATTCTGTTTTCAGGATCCTAATTAAGGTTCCGAATTCTTATTCAGATTCCAAATTCTTCTGAATTCAGACAGTGAATTCTTTTGAATTCAGATTCCAAATTCCTTAGAATTCAGGTTCTGAATTCTTATGAATTCAGACTCCGAATTCTTATGAAATTCAGACTCTGAATTCACTAAAATTCAGACTCCGAATTATCTGAAATTTAGAATCCAAATTCTCTGAAATTCAGGTTCCAAATTCCTTTGAATTGAGATTCCGAATTCCTTAGAATTCAGTCTTTGAATTTCTTAAAATTCAGGTTCTGAATTCTTCTGAATTAAGACACCGAATTCCTCATAATTTAGACTCCGAATTCCTTAGAATTCAAAATCTGAATTCCTCAGAATTCATACTCTGAATTCCTTAGAATTCAGAATCTGAATTCCTTAGAATTAAAACTCTGAAGTCTATAGAATTTGGATTCTGTATTACTTGAAAAACAGAATCTAAATATCCTTATAATAAAGACTTCGAAGGTTAACTTTTTTAGACTCCAAATTTTATTTTCCCTAGACTCTAAAAAATTGAATTTGGTTGAGCAACCATATTTTACTTAATCTTGTTTGAGTTATAAAATGATGTCATGCATTCTCTTACTAACTAACTATTGTTTGAGTGACACGTGTATAGGTCCCTATTAAATTCAAGGAAAAATATGACCGTTGGAGGAGGGAGTCGACCGTCGGAGATAAGCCTGTAAATATGAGCTCATTTGAACGAGATCAATACTGTTCAAGAACTCTAGAGATTGCATACTAAAGTGATATTTAGAGAGAGACTCTCATACTTTGTGCGTACTAAACATCTTGTTCAGAATTTCTTCATGTGACTCCAAATGTTGCTAAGTACATTCGAGGGCTTCCAAGGATAGGAAGACAGAGGGGTCGACAACCTTGAAGTTCGAGATCTCGTGGGGATAACAAGACAGACTCCAATATTATCACCGAGGGATTAACCTTGTGTGGGTAAGACATACTTTCTTGAAAGTATAAATCAAGGGACCTTTATCCAAGGTTATTGGATACCCTAGTCTTTGGTTTAAAAGATTTCCTACTTGTTACTTGTATTGTTTCAAGTTTGTTTTCCACTACATTTTGATTGATAAGGAAAGTATAAATATCTTATACTTTCTTATACTTGTACTCTGATTAGTAAGATTCTACATTCTTTAAGGTAGAATCTTTATCTTTGTAAAATTTTCTTAATTTTCATTTCTAGAACCTCATTTCCAGAATCAAGAAACTTTGTATAACTAAGAGGTTTTGTGAATTTACCTTGTTTAACTTTGTTAAACATTACCATCTTTAAAAGTTCTAAAGGAATTTTTTAAAGTATACAATTCACCCCCCTCTTGTATATTGAGCATCTACATTCATCATTTCAATCCTACAATTGGTATCAGAGCAAGTCTCTGAAATACTTATATTCACATATAATTTTTCTTGCTCAAGTTTTTATTGTTCTATATTTTCCTTGCTTAGGATATTTTTATGCTTGTTTAAAATCTTTTATTACTAACAAGTTTGTGTGGAAATTTTTTTTCTTTAAGATGACAGGAATGAATGTTGGTTCAATTGAAAATATTAATCCTACTATACCACCTATTTTTGATGGGAATGATTATGAATATTGGAGATATCATATGAAGACTTTTGTCTTTAATAATGGAGTGGACAACTTTTTTATGCTTACTGGAGATTAAAAGATTCCTGATAAGGAATTCAGAACTTTTACTAATCAATAGAAGTCAGAATATCAGCTTAACTATAAGGTACACAATACTTTGTGGTGTTCCATGACCAGGAATATATATAGACATATTTCTTCTTGTGAAGCTGCAAATTGTATTTGGAAGAAGCTTGAAGTTGCTCATTTTGGAACTTCCTAAGTTATTGAAACTAGAAGAGCTATGCTTAGAGCTGGGTTCCATGGTTTTTTATTTCCTTATGGAGAACCTATATGTAAGGTACAACAAAGATTTATGACTATTTTCAACATCTTACAATCCATGGGTGAAAAAGGTTTGGATGGTGAGGTACTTGTAGACAAGATTATAGACATCATGCCTAATGGGTGGGAATCAAAGAGAACAACTGTTAACGAGAATAGGAAAGTCTCACAGATTACTCTTGATGTGATTTTTTTAAATCTTCTTCAACATGAGACTAAAATGAAGATAGATGTTGATATTGTTAAGAAAAAGAATGGGAATGGAAGTGTTGCTTTTACAACTACTTCAAATCATATGAAAGCCAAGAATTCTGAGAGAGTTACAAGATCTAAATCTAATAAGGTCACTGTTTAATCTGAATCAAGTGAAAGTGAACATTCTGAGAATGAACTAGCTAATCTTGATTGAAGGATGAACAAGATAGTTGGGAAGAAAGAATTTCAGTATAGATATAAGAAGAAAGAAAGGAAAAGAAAACTTTGAAGTTACTTGTTATGAATGAAAAAGATCTGGTCATATAAGGCCAGATTGTCATATGCTTAATAGAAAAGATAGAAAGGAAAATCATTCTGAAAGGAATAGAAAAAAGTACTAAAAAACTAAATCTAATAAAGTTTTGAAATCTAATGACACCAGGAGTGCCAGTGGTGGAGACTCTTCTGATGAATCCTCAGATTACAAATCTTCTAGACAGAAGAATCTTTGTTTACTTGCCAAGTTACCTATTGAAAATCATTGTTTAATGGATTAGGTACACAATGCTGAATCCATAACCAATGTATCCTTAAATTATAATTATAGTGATAGTAAATATTATGAATCCTTGGATGAAGAATCTTATTCTGATGAAGATAATACTTTACCTACCTTTGAAGAAGTTTCTAGGTTTGCTGAACTCCTTGAGAATGAAAATTCTAAAGTTAAGAAAAATCTTGATAAGGAAAATTCTAGAATTTTTATTCTTACTAAGGAAATATCAGATCTTTTTAAAGATCTTGATAAGAAAATTTATGATTTTGAAAGTATTTCAAAAACCCTTCAGGAAGTTAATTCTGAGAAGGATAAACTTTATAAGGATCTAGAAAAATTAATTTCTAAGAAAAATGTTTTCAAGCCTAACTCTTGTGCTAAAACTAATGTTTTTAAGGATAAGAACTTAGTTATTATACTGAATTCAGAAATATTTTCCTTAAGGAAGTGTTTTTCAAACTTTACCTTAGGTAAAGAAAATATTGATAAGATGTATTCCCAAATTCAACCTCTAAGGAATAATTCTAGTTTTGGTTATACTAGTTCAAAACCAATTTTTAGTAACAATTATTTTGTTCCTCAAAGTGCTCCACTCTGCACTAAGTGTCAGTGTGGTGGTCATTGGGAAAAAAATTGTTCCGTAAACAAAAATCAGTCTTTAGGTTTTCATAAAGCTTATTTTTCAAATAAAATGTGGATTCCTAAAATTTTGCTTTCTGAAGTTTCCTGATCCAAGAAAGTTTGGTTTCTGAAAGTCTAACACTCTTATTTTCAGGAAAATAAGGATAGTACCAACTGCAATATATGGTACATGTATAGTGGATGTTCTTGGCATATGACTGGTAACAAAAAATTATTTGAAAATATTATCAAGATGAAAGGAGGAAAAGTAACTTTCGGAGATAATGCTAATAGTGAAATTATTGGTATAGGTAACATTGTTCTTCTTGGAAAAACTTTGATTTCAAATGTTTTATTTATTAATGGTCTTAAGAACAAACTCATTAGCATAATTCAATTATGTGATGAAGGTTATCTTGTGAATTTTAGGAATGATAAGTTCTTAGTACACAATTCCAAGGAAGAGTTTATTCTTTTTTCCAATAGGAAAGAGAATGTTTACACATTAAACTTAGAATACCTTAGGATCCAAGACCTACCTTGTCTTAATTCAATGGAATATCATTCTTGGTTGTGGTATAGAAGTTTATGACACTATAAACTTAGGAACATATTCAAACTCTCTAAGAAAATACTAGTTAAGGATCTACCAGAGCTTAGATTTTATTCTTTAAAAGTTTGTGATCCCTTTAAATATGGAAAGAAACATAAATCAAGTTTTAAATCAATAGGTGAAGTCTCAACTATTGATTCATTACAGTTAGTGCATATGGATCTTTTTGTTCCAACACAAACTGGAAGCATTGGAGGAAAATATTATATATTTGTTTTAGTTGATGATTACACTAGATTTACGTGGGTCTATTTTCTAGCAAAGAAACCTGAAGATTTTTATTATTTCAAAAGTTTTATATCCCAAGTTAAAAATGATAAAAACATCCATTTGATAACTATCCATAGTGATCATAGAGGAGAATTTCAAAATTCTAATTTTGAAACTTTTTTTAGTAGAAAAGGCATTAAACATAACTTCTCATCACCAATAACCCCTAAAAAAATGGTACTATTGAAAGAAGAAATAGAATTTTTCAAGAGATAACAAGAACCATGTTGAGTAAATATTTGGTAGACAAACATTTTTGGGCTGAAGCTGTAAGTACTTCTTCATATACTATAAATCGTGTTTTGATTAGACATTTTCTTAATAAAACTTCTTATGAGTTATGGAATGGTAGAAAACCTAGACTTTCATACTTCAAGGTTTTTGGTTGTAAGGTATTAATTCTAAATACTAAAAATAATCTACAAAAATTCGCACCAAAATATGATGAAGGAATTTTCTTAGGATACTCCACAACTTCTAAGGCTTATAGAGTTTTCAATAAAAATATTTGTACTGTTGAAGAAACAGTACATGTCAAATTTGATGAAACTGATCCTTTTGTTTTTAAACAACCTCAACCTACATCTTCAGATGTGTTTTCAAAAACTGATTATTAAATCTTGATAGAAGATCTTTCTGATGAGGAAAATGTTCAAGAAAATGTTTCAGAATCATTTACCCCAGAATAATTCCTACCCTATGTTGATGAACAAATTTTACAAAACCCAAATCAGTTGTTTCTTAAGAATCATCCCAGTGATAGTATCATTGGTGATGTAAATCAACCTGTAAGGACTAGAAGTTACTTAATAAATGAATTATAACATCTAGCATTCCCTTCCCAGTTAGAACCAAAAATCACTGATGAATATTTAAGTGATGATTATTGGATAAAATCTATGCAAGATGAGTTAAATTAATTCGAAAGGAATAAAGTCTGGACCCTGGTCGAAAGACCTAAGGAAACTTATGTTATTGGAGTAAAATGGGTCTTCAGAAATAAATGGGATGAAAATGGAATCATAGTAAGAAATAAAGATAGATTGGTTGCTAAAGGCTATAATCAACAAAAAGGAATATACTATGAAAAAACCTATGCTCCAGTAGCTAGAGTTGAATCTATTCATATTCTACTTGCCTTTGAAGCATTCTTCAACTTTAAACTTTTTCAAATGGATGTTAAATGTTCTTTCCTTAGTGGTTTTGTTCAATAGGAAGTTTTTGTTGAACAACCTCTTGGTTTTTAAGATACAAAACATCCTGAACATTTTCTCAAATTTACCAAAGCTTTTTTTGGACTCAAACAAGCCCCTAGAGCATTGTATGATAGTCTTACAAGATTTTTGATTCAAAATAATTATGCTAAGGGAAAGGCTGATCCAACCCTTTTTATAAAGAAAGATAAGAAAAATGTTTTTATTGTTCAAATTTATGTTGATGAAATTATATTTGGTTCAACTCAGCAATCTTTAACCGATTCCTTTATGGATCTAATGAAATATGAGTTTGAAATGAGTATGATGGGTGAGTTAACATTTTCCCTTGGTTTTCAAATTTCTCAAAAACCAGAAAGAATCTATATATCCCAACATAAGTATATTAAATAACTTCTTAAAAAGTATGTATATGACAACACAAAGAGTATAAGTACTCCCATTGGTACCTTAAATTCACTTGATCTTGATGAAGATGGGAAACCAGTCGATCAAACATCTTTTAGAGGTATGATAGGAAGTCTACTTTACTTGACATCTAATTGTACATACTTTATGTTTTCAGTATGCTTATGTGCAAGATATCAATCCTATCCTAAATAATATCATTTAAATGCAGTGAAAAGGATTTTTAATTACTTAAAGGGAACCATGGATCTAGGACTCTTTTATAATTCTAGAAATGATTTTGTTTTAAAAAGTTGTTTTGGATGCTGACTTTGGTGGATATAGAATTGATAGGAAAAGTACATTAGGAACTTTTCATTTCTTAGGAGATTCATTAGTTTCTTGGTCATGAAAAAATCAACAATCAATAGCACTTTCCACTACTGAAGATGAATATATAACAACTGTAAATTGTTGTGGTCAAGTGTTGTGGATGCAACACACACTCACAGATTATGGCATGAGTTTTACCAAAACAAAAATTTTGTGTGATGATACTAGTGCAATTACCCTAAGTAAAAACCCTCCACATCACTCTCATGAAAAAAACATAGACATTAAGCATCACTTTCTTATGGATCACACACAAAAAGGAGATATCATTCTTCAATTTATCGAAACACAAGATCAACTTACTGATATTTTCAAAAAATCTTTACCATCTGATAGATTTGGATACATTAAACAAAAGTTAGGAATGATAACCATAAGGTAATATTCCATATTAAATTCATGTTAAAACCAATCTCCTTACATTAAATAACTCCTTTTCATATTGGGAGTACATTTGTTAGTTTGTTTCTAAAATTTTTTCTTAGTCTAAATTTTTTTCGTAGTCTGAAATTTTTTCGTAGTATAATTTTTTTTCGTAGTCTAAAAGTTTTTGTAGTCTAAATTTTTCTCAATCTAATTTTTTTTTGGTTTAAAATTTTTCGTAATGAAAATTTTTGTAGTTAAATTTTTGTAATGAATATTTTTGTAGTTCAAAATTTTCATAATGAAATTTTTAGTAGTTAATTTTTTTCAGTAATGAATATTTTCGTAACTAAAATTATTGTAATGAAAATTGTCATAACTAGATTGTTCATAGTCACTGTTTTTTAATCAAAATATTCAGAATCTAATGTTCTTCAAGATGAATTTTCCTCATTGCGAATAATCTTCTTAGAAATCTGAAAGGTATGTTTCCTTTCTTAAATTTTCATAATCATCTTTTACCTATTGGTATTTTCATTTTTTTTAAATTTTTTGGATCATTTTTCATTAAATCCGAATGTTTTTTCTTAAAAACCTCAAAATATTAGATTCAATCAAAATCCTTCTTCGGCTATCATCTCAACTGTTAGATATTCTCATGAATCTTCCAAAATTTGGATCAATCATGGGAGATGAATTGTCACCCCAATTGCCTATATAAAAGAACCCCCAATGGTTGTCCCACATCGTTCTCCAAGCTCTTACGTGCTGAAGCTCTGCCCTTCCTACAAAATCCTATTTTGAATTTATAAGGACTTCCTTACTTCCAAATGTCTACCGAAGTCTCTTACCAAAAATAAATGTTGACTTCGAAGACAATCTCTGAATAATAGATATATAGAGAAAGGTTAGTTGATCTGAAGTTTTATGCCAAATATGACTCTATTGTTTCCAAGAATATCAAACTCAATGGTTGGGAGAGTGTATATATTTCAAAACCAAAAGCTCAGGATTTGGTATATCCAGAGTTGTTAGTAGAGTTCTATGAGTCAGTAACTTTCTTCAAAGAAGAAGGTAGGAGTAAGTTTTGTTTCTCATGTTATGGAAAGAAATATTCACTTTCTTTCACCAAGGCTGAAAACTTGGTTGTTATTCCTTATTAAGGGGAAGCTGAGTTCTGTACTCACATGCTACCTGATGTTCAAGGAAGTTTTGATAAGGTGAAGGCCATGGATTTCCTTGGTCTCTCAGAAGTAAAGACTCTGAAGATTCTTCACCTATATACAAACTTTTAGATTCTTGAATTGTGGGTTCAAGGATTCATTATTCCGAGAAAGGGTGGTAAGGATTATCTAAAGAATAGTTACATCTATATTTTGGAATTCTTGGTGAATATATGGAAGATAAATTTTGTTAAGTAAATTATTCTTATGATTGATAATATCAAGAATGGGAATTTGAAATATCAAATTATTATGTATCCAACAATTTTGTCAAAGATGATTGTCCGGTGTTTATAATACTTCAAAATTCATTGCAGTTCTAAGTCGAGGAATTGAAAAGTCATGTTGTTGAGTGATGATACTTCGAGAAGGATGAAAATTGGTTTTTCCAAAGAATCCAAAGAATTATATTATTTTCCTGAAGTGGTAGTTGAAACTCTTTCAAAGAAACAAGAGGTGGCTGAAACCTCTAAAAAGGGTGGAAGGAAGATGAAGGTGAAAGAATTAGAAGAGAAGGCAAAAACCCCAGTGGCTAACGAAATTTAGTCAGCACCCCTCAAGCCAAAGAAACAAAAATATTTTCCTGATGAGGTAGTACCAAAGTGGAGAGAAGACAAGAAAAATCAGAAAGAAGGGGAGCCTAAGTTTGGATTGGACCCTGTTGAGGAAAAATCTTTAAAGGAAAAGGCAGCTGAAGAGCTTTAGAGGAAATAGAAAGAGAAGAAGCAGAAGAAAAAGATGTCTGAGGTAGAGATTCCCCAATCACTTCTAAAGGATGCTGAGAAAGCATTCGAGAATATTCTGGTACCAGAATCTTTTATGATAGAACCTTTACCAGAGACTTTAGGAAAGAAGTTTGTGACTCCAAAAAGAGTTCATGAAAAAAAAGTAGTATAAGAATAAGAAGGGAGTGGTGATACTGAAAATTTGATAAAGAATGTTGAGGATTTTCATGAGAAGGAAATACCTTCTGAAAAATTATCATTCCGAACCTCTAAAGCTAAGTCTTCAAAAATTGATACCCCAGGGAAAGATGAGAGGAGTAAAGAAGAAGTGAAAAAAGTGTCCGATGAAGAAAGATCCAACCATGACTTCATTTAGCTAGATGATGCTGAGGCAGGAGCTGAGAAAAAAGAGGTAGATGAAGATAAAATTGTGCAACTATTTGATAGTGAACACGAATCACCCAATCAAGAAGAAGTCATTTCAAAAGATGATAAGGGAAAAAAGGTGGTTGTTGATACACCGAGCAGAGCAGTGGTGAAGAAGAAAGAAGTGGGTGCTTCATCGAAGTGGAAAGTTGCTGATATATAAGAAGAATCCTCACTAACCAAAATCTCTAATTTGTAATCATCCTCTCTTGGACATGATTTTGTAGTGCTATCTTTGAAAAATCTTGTTGGAACTATCCCACTATTTCCAATCCTAGAATCTAGATGCCAGATGCTTCAACATACCTTAAATCAAAAATTAGATTCAGTATCCATGGTAATGGATAAGTGTGTCAAACTTGAGGCTGATTTCAAAAAACTTTTTCATAAACTACATATCCCACAAAAGATATTGCAAGAAAATGACTAGCTGGTTAAAGAAAACTGTGGAAGAAATGATAATTCTTGTTGAGTTTCAATATAATGTCAAGGATGAATTTGAAACCGAAGATAGTAAGTTCAAAGATATCACCAAGTATTTTTAAAAAAATACCTCTCTTTAAGAAAATACTTGGAAGCAAGAAGTGAAAGATCTAAATGGAAAATTATATTCAGTTTCTTAGAGTTGGAAGAGATAAAGGGATCTCAGGATTGAGATAGAAGAGAAGCTAGTTAAGAAAGAAGAATTTATAAAGTGTCAAGGAAAATCTCTTAAGGCTCAGGAATAAAAAATCAAAGCCTTAGAGAAGAAAATATAAGACCATGATTAACTTCTCAAACTTGTAGAGGAGGATCACAAGGAACTCAAGATGCTCAAAACCACAATGAAGAAGTTGATGCCAAAGGAGAAGGAAGGATAATTTCATTCTAAATCTGATATTTTGTTGTATTTTCCTTGTTGTACATATTCTTCCAATATTAATGAAATTTTTGGATGTTCTTTATTTTTGGTTGTCTAGTACTAATATTTCAGGTACTATATTTCTTTTTTCATTCCCTTTAATACTTTTTTTAAAATCACAAAGGGGGATAAAGGAATGTCAAAAAATAATACTTAGTAAATTTGAAATTTCCCTAAATATGGGGAGTTCATCTAAGGGGAAGTTTTCATCATAAATATTTTCATATGCAAGAAAATGGAAAATCTCATTCAGTAAATTTAGAATACGATCCTTAGGGTTTACAAGGAATAAGGGGGAGTTAGTCATATTCACTTTGATCCATAAGTAAAGGGAGATAAGTTTTATTTACAAGTCCATAAAATTTCTAAGTCCTTATATTCTTTTTCATAAGGATGTTTTTTCTTTCCAAAAGGGGGAGATTGTTGAGTCAATAAGGTTTGATTATGAATTTTCCATTATTTATGTTTTGAAAATCAGAAACACTATATTTTATGGAAAATTTTATTTTCCATAAGTTCCATCTTGATAAGGAAGTTTTTCCTTCCCCAAGGAAATTTATCCTTACCTTGTTTTCATTGGTCATATTTTTTAGTCTCTCTTAATCTAACTCTTTTTATTACTAAGTTTAAAATTCAGTTTTACATCTAAAACCTCAGAATTATATAAATACTTAGATATAGAGCATTCTATTTTCAGGATCTGAATTTAGGTTCTGAATTATTATTCAGACTCCGAATTTTTCTAAATTCAGACTCTGAATTCGTATAAATTTAGACTCCGAATTCCTTAGAATTCCGGTTCTGAATTATTATGAATTCAGACTCCGAATTCTTATGAATTCAGACTCCGAATTCTTATGAATTCAGACTCTAAATTCTTATGAAATTCAAACTCCGAATTCAATGAAATTCAGACTCCGAATTATCTGAAATTCAGAATCCAAATTCTCTGAAATTCAGGTTCCAAATTCCTTTGAATTAAGATTCCGAATTCCTTAGAATTCAGACTCCGAATTCCTTTGAATTACGATTCTGAATTCTTCAATATTCAGACTCCGAATTCCTTAGAATTTAGACTCCGAATTACTTAGAATTTAGAATCCGAATTCCTCATAATTCAGACTTCAAATTCCTCAGAATTCAGAATTCGAATTACTCATAATTCAGACTCTGAAGTCTATAGAATTATGATCCTGAATTCCCTGAAAAACAGAATCCCAATATCCTTGTAATATAATCTTGGAAGGTTAACTTTTTTAGACTCAGAATTCTATTTTTCTTTAGACTCCAAAAAATTGAATTTGGTTGAGAAACCAAATTTTAATTACTCTTGTTTGAGTTATAAAATGATTTCATGCATTCTGTTATTAAATATCCTTTGTTTGAGTGACATGTGTATATTTCCCTCTGAAATTCAAGGAAAAATATGACTATTAGAGGTGGGAGCCGACCGTTGGAGATGCGCCAATAAATAGGAGCTCATTTGAATGAGCTCAATACTGTTCTAGAACTCTAGATATTACATGTTGAAGTGATTTTTAGAGAGATACTCTCATGATTTGTGCATACTGAAAATCTTGTTCAAAATTTCTTTGTGCAACTCTGAATGTTGTTGAGTACATTCAAGGGCTTCCGGGAATAGGAAGATAGAGGTTCCGACTACCTTGAAGTTCGAGGGCTTCCGGGGATAGGAATATAGAGGTGCCGACTACCTTGAAGTTCAAGGACTTGCAAGGATAGCAAGAAAAACTCTGATATTCGTATCGATGTCTTACCCTGGTGTGGGTAAGACAAACTTTCTTGAAAGTATAAATTAAGGGACCTTTATCCTAGGTTGTTTCATACCCTACTATTTGGATTAAAAGATTTCCTACTTGTTACTTGTATTGTTTCAAGTTTGTCTTGCACTACATTTTGATTGATAAAGAAAGTATAACTATCTTATACTTTCTTATACTTGTACTTTGATTAGTAAGATTCTACACGCTTTAAGGTAGAATATTTATCTTTGTAAACTTTTCTTAAGTTTCATTTCCGGAACCACATTTCCAAAATCAAGAAACTTTATAGAACTAAGAGGTCTTGTGAATTTACCTTGTTTAACTTTGATAAACACTACCATCTTTAAAAGTTCCAAAGGAATTTTTTAATGTATACAATTCACCCCCTCTTGTATATTGAGCATCTACATTCATCATTTCAATCCTACACCTAGTAGATTATTTTTTTAAAATTTGAAAAACTTATACTGTATTCCAAGAATATATAGAAACTTTTTTTTATATCCTATATAAAAAGGAATTTTCATTAATGATTCAGAAAAAGATTCATTATATATACATGAATGATATATTTTTTTACCTTTGGAAATTTGATAAATGATTTATATATTTTTGATATGGATAGTATAATATTTATCATCAAAGATTAAGAATGACAAATTAATTAATTTTAACACCACTTATCTTTGAAATTTTCACATTTGACATATAAATGATAAATATATTCAAATAATCCAAAGAGATGAATTATTGGAATCATTAAAGTATGAATAATTTGATAAATTTGAATATTGTTTATTAAGAAAAATAGACAAATGAACTTTTATTGGAAATTATGGTAGGGATAATGGAATATTTAAAATAATATATAATGTTTTATGTAGACTAATTTTTATACAAATAAGTAGTGGGTATATTTATTTTGTAAATTTTATTGATGAATTTATTAGATATTATTATGTGTTTATTATGAGATATAAGTTTAAAACATTTTAAAAGTTCAAAGAGATTAAAATTAAGTATATAATCAATGAAGAAAAATTATTAAGATGTTTTAATCAAATTGGGGTGTTAAATACTATAGATAAAAATTTATGAGTCATCTAAGTGATTGTATAATAGTTTCAAAAATCACCCTCACAAAACATTACAATGGAATGATGTGTCTAATTGAAGGAATCATACCTTATTAGATATATTTCAATTAATTATGAATCAAAATTTCATTCCTATATCATCCTGGTGATATTATCTACAAAAAACTACATTTTATCTAAATTATCCGTAAATAATCAAAATAAGATATGAATCAGGAGGTGAGATAATTTTTATTTTATGAGAATTTAGGGGTATGAATAATATATATAATGTTTTTTTTCATATAAAATTAATTCCAAATTTTAAAAGTGATAATTTTTTAGTTATCAAAAATGAAGTAAGGGATATTATGTAAATAATCCCATTGAACATAAAGTGTTTGTGGGCTATACTAGTATTTTTATTAAAAAGGAATATGTCACCTGCGGGGATAATGAGAGGAAAATAGAACTTGGATAAGTTCAAACACAAAAAACTAAAATTGTATGTTAGTAAATTATATAATAGGTTTTTGGAACATGATTGAACCAAGTTAGAAAAGAGGCTCGATTCGATAATAGGATTTATCAAGACTATGAGAGGTACAAATATCTTATGATTAATAATGATGATGTAAACTTTATAAAATATGAACTTACAACCTATTGAGAGTCCATTGAGAATTTCAATTATGAGAAATGGTTAAAGGTTATGAAATATGTGATATAATATATACACTAATAAAATTTGGAACATTATGGAAGTACTTAAAGGGGTGAAACCCACAGGGTAAAATTGATTTTTTTAGAAAACTAACATGAATAATAAATCATCTACCTATAGATATTTATTAGTGAGAAAAGGGTATAAAACAATTCATGATATTAACCCTGAAGAAAAATTTTCACCATTTTTGATGATAACTCCATTAAAATATTTTTTTTGTTATAAAAAATCATTATAAATTATATATATATCAAATGGATGTAAAACCTCATTTCAATATTGAGAATTTAGTCAAGGAAATATATATGATAAAAATAAAAGGTTTTGAGGATCCAAATGTTGTTATAATGTTATAAAAGTTTCAATAAAACATTTATGGGTTGAAGCAAGATTTTCAAAGTTGGAATATCCATTTTGATAATGAAATTAAAAAGTTTTGTTTTATCATGTATATGGATAATTATTGTGTATTCAAGTGGTTTATTGGGAGAGATAAATCATTTCTAGTGTTATATACAGATGAAATAAAAATAAAAAATGATATCAAAAGTTTATATTTGGTAAATTTTTAGTTGGGAAAATTATTCTTAATGAAATACATGAGTGAAACAACCACATATTGGATATATATATCTATAGAGATAAATAAAAAAATATTCTATGTTTTAGATAGAAAATTAACATTTATAAAGTGTTAATTTTTTTCCATGGAATACTTTAATAGTGGGTATTTATCCATATTACATAGTGTGGGTCTTATAAATGATTAATGAATATCAATGAGTTATAGAGGATACAATTGAATGAAATTACATATACTTTGATAATGAGATCCATTATATAGATTTCATGCTATTTAATCAATATAATTTATATTATTATTTGAATATAAATAATAGATACCAATACGATCTTGGTGAGAATAATTGGATTATAGTAAAAAAGATTCTCAATAACTTCAAAAAAATTAATATTTTTTTATTGTCCTTTAGAGTTTAGAAAAAAATCATTTTAAATGGTTAAAATAATGCAACCTTTGAAACCAGTTAAAATGATTCAAGACCTTAATATAGTTTTATGTTGTGACTCAATGATAAATCTATTATTCGAAAGAGTTACAGACAATGAACTATGACATACTTGACAACAAAATCATGCTACATTATTGTATTAGATGTTGTGATATAAGCTCTATGGATTAAGAAGTTTGTCACTATATTTTGGGTGGTTTATAATATATTTATAGAAATAGATCTCTATAATGAAAAAATATAGTATTTTTTAATTCTAAGGAACCATAGTCTCACCAAAGTACTAAAAAAATCCTTCAAAAATATGATATCATATTAATTTTTTTGAGAGGGGTCATGGAAGGATTTTTTGGGCTGATATTAAGGAGAATGTAATGAATCTATTGAAAAATCCATTAATATTGCAAAAGAATAAGATTTATACAAAGTGTAACATATTGACCACACTAAGACTCCTCCTAAATTGATGATGAGATCAAGAGAACATAGAATCTCACCTTTATAAGGACAAGGGGTTCATACTAGCACCAATAAAATAGATATCATGATATGCATGACATTATCTTTTTTATAAAAAGAAAAAAATACACATCACTGAAAATATAAACAACTGAACATAATAATAACCAAATGTAACAAAAAAATGCATGGTATTTCATATAAAATAAAATAGAAACTAAACACCAAACATAATAAAATAAATAAATCCTTAGCATACTCGATGAAAAAGAAGATATGAAATACAACACAACCAATTATAGCTAACCAATGAGTGCTCTAAGATAATATGGATCACCACAACTTCTAACATGATTTTGAAAATTTGAAAATGATCAAAGTAGGGGTGAGTTATACAGTACTAATTAGGTTTCTCTATGGAAATAATTATTAGGTTTCTCTCTAGAAATAATCATGTTAATTTGGATGAAACATATTAATCCTCTATGAAATAAATTATAAAACAAATAAATATATCCCATCCCATGGTAGGTTTAACACATCTCACCTCACCGTAATCACTCTCTCTAATAAAAAATAAGCATCACATGTTATAAAAATATCATAAAATTAATAATACCAATTGGCCTCCTATGAAACCCTTCCCACTGAATATGCCTCTATGAAAATACAATATCCCATAAGTATATGTATTAGTGAAATATGAAATCCATGAGTGAATAAAACATCCTTGAGAATAAAACATTATATATATGACATGTGAGTTTAGTAGATGTTCATTAAGTATAGTTTGGATGTTAGGGTATACCCAAAATCTAATACATCCTAAACATTGGATCTAACATCCCAACCAAACCCCCAAGTCTGATTCAGAGTGCCACATGAACTCATGTGTGCCTCCTTGTATGGAAGAGGATATCAATTATTATAAAAGTTCTGATTCCAAAAATGAGGAGACTATACCCATAGTATCATGTCATAGGATCAATAATAAACAATAATTAACATACTAAATCAACATAGTAAACATGTGAAATAACTAAATAAATGAAAAACATTTCAAATAAATAAAATATCTCCCAAAAGTGAAAAAACTCTCCATAGTAAATAAAGCAGATAAATAAATAAATAACAAACTGTAGGACTCACTAGTGTTCATCCTAGACCACCACCAGCTTTATGATCCTCTGCTCAATAGTCCACCACAGGGCCCTTTCCACTAACTGGATACCTCACGAAATCTAAAAGCACACCGAAATTCCCAAGTAGTGTGTGAGTACAATACTTAGTATGACACAATCAATCCATACTTAATATAATGTGGTCAATTATAAAATTTTATAATATAATAATAATAAATGCATAATATGAAAATTAACATACATTAAAACTGAGTGGTGATTCACTAACCAAGCTACCACAAACCCCTGATCGTACCTACATCAGCTCTATGGAAAAACGATAATAAGAGGATATCATAAGTAACCAATAACTATCCATAGGTCTAGTACATCTAATTATTAACAACATTATGTCATCATGAGTACATGAAAATCAGTTCTATGTTGGTCCTCAAATATGACATGCTTCTCACAAATGAACTAGGAAACGAGGACCCCACTTACAAATCAACTAGGCATCAAGATCGCTACTTGAAAAACAACTAGGAATCAAGTTCACTCATAAAAAATCTAATAGGAATCGAGCAACCAAAGAATCGAGTTCATCTACAACATAGCGTTCCATGGCAACATCATATCTCTAGCCGTAAGTACGGAATGATTCTCACAAATCAACTTGGTGTCAAGTGACTGATATACATCATGCAAATTACAAGTAAACTAGGAATCGAGTAGTTCGATACTTAGGAATAAAGTGTATAATTGACACAAAATTCCATCATATATCAACACTTTGATCATATCCATCATCCCTATATTTACAATTCAAGATCACTCCCCTTATAAGGGAAAAATATTTTACGATGGTTCACCTATCTCAAGTACCACTAACAACCACCAAGGAATGGTAACATAAATATAGGGGGAGAACACAAGCTGGCATAGAAAAATATATCATCAGGATAAATATAGAAGCAAACATAACATCATTCAATAATAATCAACCATGGAAAATTATACACTAATATCACCCATGGAATCACAATGGGTATCATAGGATACACCCACATGAAATTACAATAAAGCATAGTATAAAATAGTCCAACACATAAATCAAGTATGGAAACATGTGTAAGCGAGATCCCATGGATTTAAGCAACTTTATACCTTGGGTGAAACAAAAAATTGATGATAAGGGTCACTAATTGGGTCTAATTTCACCACCAAATACCCATCTCCTTAAAAAATAAACTTCAGAATGAATTTATACTTGTTGAGATGAATCCAATAGAGCCGACAACGCGTCAATCTAATCATTATCATAGGAGATACCAAGGATAGAATTTTTATGATAATAATAAAATAAAATAAAATAAAATAAAGAATATGGGGGAGGGAGAGAAAGAGAGATGGGAGAGGTGTGAGATTGGGGGAAAAAGTCCCCTATATGTTGGGCATGTCTCCAATAGGCACCTCCCCATCAACCTTTAATATATATATATATATATATATATATATTTATTTATTTCACTTATTTAATTATTCCACCAAATTAATTTTTAATTTATTTCTCTCCCCACATCAATGTCATGCATTTTTTATTCTTTATAAATTCTTCTTTTAAACCCATTAAATCATTCATTTAAATACATATTAAATGTCATATATATATATATATAGACTCATAATATATATATGAATATCCAAACATATATTTATTCAAACCACATATATATACATCCAGATATATATATATACATATATTACACACACACACACCCATATATATATATACATTTTAATTTTCCACACAGAAAAATATTGGTTTCCAAATTTAATAATAATAATAATAATAATAACAACAACAAAAATATTTATTATTACTATTAAAAATATCACTTCATTTCCACCATTAATATTTAAAATTTTTTTTTATTAAAAATTTAATATTTTAATATTTGTTATTAACCTCACAATTTCATTTATTTACCACAAGTAATTATTTCATCATTATTACTCTGATCACCAATAAATATAAACACATGGTGAAACATCGTGCATCATTTCATATAATTTAATTAAACATGTAAATTTCATTTTAATTTATTTAACACAAATAATAATAATAATAATATATTTATTATTAATCTTGAGACATATGAGACATCATTTGGGAGATATTCCATTTTTGGGAAAAATCACACACGAGTAATATAATATATTTAATATTTTTATTCCATATGTTCCGAGACTCTATGGGCCTCAAAATCTTAAACTAACTAAGTGCCTAACTCAAAAAATATTTCATAGAATATTCTAAAGTGTTAACATAGTTTTTACCCTTGGATAAAGCATTTAAAACATTTTTAAGTGTTTTTTATTGAAAATTTACATTTTACACATACTAATATACATAAGTTATTTACAATTAGGGTTTTATTATACTTAAAAATTTGAGGATGTTATAAGCTCCCCATAACATTTTCTCATTTGTGAGAATTATCTCTAGTGTTATTGTTTGAACAAATCAGGCCACTGAGTTCGAATATAAGACTCTTCCTCTCACATCTCTATAACATGAGGAACGTTAGGAATATATTCAAATAATATCTAGTATAAGGGATTACAAAAAGTTTCCTAGGAGTCTACCCATGACCCAAGGTATACCCCTTTTAGTGTTAACCCCAGTCTCTATCCCTCCACATTAGTCACAATCATCATATATATACTAAAAAAACAACATGCTCAGTTCAACTAATAAATTCTAGTAAAGATATATCATAACAGTAGGGAAACACATATATATCACAAAATCATAGAAACTATCTTGAACTGGTAGCAAAAATAAATACATTTAAACAAATAACTACTATGCATTGCAATAAAAAGTTTATACATGGAATGTGAACCTACGTTCCTAGTCATGATACATGAACACACCTAAAATCTCATAAATCACATATCAACATCATGCGTATCAACTAAGTTTAATTTAATCCTATTTTATTGGAACTTAGAGTTCCATAATATAGTGTAATACAGATACTCATAGTTCCCCTACCCTAGTACTAACCATCCAATATTCTCTATACCCTATCCCAAATTAAGGAAAAGAGAATAAACAAGTTAATGAGTCCTGTTCTTCTGATAAAATTTTGTAACATCCCTACCCAAACCACTAGGTCTGAGTCGGAGTGCAACATGACCTCATGGACACCTCCCCATATGCAAGAGGCTACTGACCAGTAGTGAGGGTCTGATTTTGAAATTGGAGAGGCTATAACCTCAATATCATCTCTTAGGATCAATAAAAAACAATAATTAACATAATAAATCATCTGAGTAAACAGGCAGAATAACTGAATAAATATAATACATGTCAATTAAATAAAGAAACTCCCAAAAGTGGAAATATTTTAAAGAGTAAATAAAGTAGATAAATAAATAAATAATGAATTACATGTCTCCCTATTGTTCTTCCTATACCAGCTTTAGCTCCACTCTCCTTAGCTCAGCAGTCCACCACACGCCCTTACCCTTCGTTGGATCCCTCATGAAATTTAGAAGAACACTAAAATGCTCGAGTATGGCGTGAGTACAAAACTCAGTAGGACACCACCAATGTGTCCTTATCCTGATGTGCTCAAGTATACAAGTGTATTCCCTAATAATAATAAATTCATAATAAGAAGATAAAAATACAAATCAAAACCAATCGGTGGTGCAGTAACCAAGCTGCCAAAACCCCCCAGTCGTACCTGCTTCATCTCCATGCCGAAACATTAACAAGAGGACATCATAAGTAACCAAAAACTATCCATGTGAATAGTGAATTTGTTCCTTGAAAACCTCAAATAATCATGTGTATATGTGATTTGGTTCTCCACTGACCCTTAAGTGGGGATTGATGCTCTCAAATCAACTATAAATTGAGTATCCCACTCATAAATCAATTAGGCATTGAGAACACATCTTGAAAATCAACTAGGCCCCAGGTCCACTCCTTGAAAATAAACTAGGATTCGAGTGCATGTACAACATAGTGGTCCATGGTAACATCATATGTCTGAACTCAAGTACAAAATGATGCTCTCAAATAAACTATGCATCGAATGACAGATATATATCATGCAACTTGGGGGTCAACTAAGCATAAATAAGCCTGATACTTTGGCATCAAGTTCATCCTCAACATGAAATTCCATCATATCCCCACCCTATGATTAGATCCATCATCACCATCATCACAAGTAAATTTCACTCCCCCTCTAAGGGAGAAATATGTCATGAAGGTTCACCTATCTCAGGTACCACTAAAAACTACCAAGGAACGGTAACATACATATAGGGTGAGAACATAAGTAGACATAACACAATATATCATTATGAGAAATATAGAAAACAAAATAAAACATGATGCAATAAAAATCAAACATGGAAAAGGCTACACTAATATCACTCATGGAATCAAAATAGGTCTAATGGGCTACACACACACACACCCACACCCACATTCAATCAAAATCAAGCACGATTTAAAATAATCCAATACATAAATAAAGTATGGAAATATGTATAAATTCAAGTCCACAATGGTAAGGAACTTTCTACCTTGGGTGAAATAACAAGTTGACAACAAGGGTCGCTTACCGTGTCTAATTTCACAAATTAATCCTTATTTCCTTCAAAAAGTTACCTCTAAATAAATTTATACTCATTGAGGTGAATCCAAAAAAACTAATGGTGTGTTAATCTGATCATTATCATTGGAGATATCGAGGATATAAGTTTTATGATAATAATAAAATAAAATAAAAATAAAAATAATATGAAAGAGGGAGAGAAAGAGAGAGGGGGGAGACATGATATTGGGGAAAATGTCCCTTATACATTGAGCATGCGTCTAATATGGGAATCTCTATTATCCTTTAATATATATATATTATTTAACTTCATGAATTTTTACACCAAATTAATTCTTAATTTATTTTTCTCCACATCAATGTCATGTTTTTTATTCCTTATAAATTCTAATGTAATATCCATTAAATCATTCATTTAAATACATATTAAATTTCATCCATATATATATATAATCATAATATATATACACATATCCACATAGATATATATACACACCCATATATATATATACACACACACCCACACCCACACCCACACATTATATACATATATACCAATATATATATATATATATATATATATACACAAACATACATATATACGTACATACATAAACATTTTAATTTTCTATACACCAAAATATTGGTTTCAAAATTTAATAACAACAACAAAAATAATATTTATTATTATTATTAAATATATCACTTATTTTCCACCAATAAAATTTTAAATAAAACTTCCATTAAAAACTAAATAGTTAATTTTTTTATTAACCACAAAATTACATTTATTTACCATAAGTAATAATTTCACCATTATTAATTTGATCACCAATAAATATATACACATGGAAAAACATCGTTCATTATTAAAGTGAATTTAATTGCACATGTAATTTCCTTTTTAATTTCTTCAACACAAATAATAATAATAATATACTTATTATTACTCTTGTGTGGGATGTATCCAAACATCTAACATGCACAATGATTATGTTTAACCTAGGGTAAAACCCATATTCTAGACTGAATTATGGTCACATATTTCTCATAAAATATATCATTTTAGAGATATTATATATTTTTAGAAAAATCAAGCACATATAATATAATATATTTAATATTTTTATTCCATTTGATACAAGGATCTACAGGCCTCACAATCTTTCACTAACTCAGTGCCTGAATATGAAAATATTCCATAGAATATTCCAAAGTTTTAATAGAGTTTTTACCTTTTTGTAATGAATTTAAAACATATATTAAGTTATTTTATTAAAAATTTACATTTTTCACATAATAATACACACAAATTATTTACAAAGAGGCTTTTATTGTCCGTAAAATTTTTAGGACATTTTATTGTAGTCTAAATATGGAGGTGATCAAGTAGAGAATGAAGAATTATGTATCATCCTTCAGATTAATTTTTTTTATTATCAAATCAATTTTAAGGAAAAAGTGGGAAACCAAACATATCCAAACTTGAGTGAATTAAACACAAAAGGAACTCACAGAATAATTATAAACAAAGCTAAAATTATTGGAATTACGCACCCTATATATGACCTAATGCATAAAAGTTACCTACAACTATGGATTGGCCTTGACAAGGTCTTAAAAATGGTTTTCCATCATGTCCTATGTCTGAATATATATATATAAATTAATCTTTCCATCATTTATTCCACATGAAAATATCTAATATTTTTTATTGATCCACTCTAATTGTTTGTTATGAAGAGCCACTCCGATAAATCTTTTGTATATTATATCTAGCTCCGCATTGGACACATTAATATTGAAATCTTCATCTGAAATACATTCCTTTGAAAGGAGGAGAGGCACTAGTCCTACATTATCAATAGGTTGTGATGCTGGACCCCTATATAACCACATTTCTAAACCTTTGATGAGTTTAGTAGATCCTTTTCCTCAGTTATCTTTAATTTTGAATCTGATATGATGACCATAGGCTTCAGGATGTTAGATTAATCTTTATGCTACTTAGATTTTTTCTTTTTGTTGAACAAAAGGTTCCCAAGGACCTTGACTATATTTTCATTCCTTGATCCATATCCAATATTAATCTATATATAGTGATATTATTCTCACTTCAAAAAATATTTGGAGTCAGATTCTTTATCACTCACTGAGTACTCATCATCATGTACCATGGCCTCAGGTACCCCCTTCAATGAAGTGACCTTATCATTCCTTTTGTACTTAATAGCCTCCCATACTTCTGCATATATTTTACCAAAGCATTGATCTGTAGCACCCCGAACCTGGTTACCCAGAGTCGGTGTATTATTACATAACATTGGCATGATCACAAGAGATCAAGCCTCGAAAGAACGATTATTTTAGTAGCCTTTGAAGTACTAGATACATACATAAGTTTCATATTACATCATGAAACAAAAAAAACAACAACAACATTGTGTCCCCTTTGAACACACTCATATCCTTTGGCCTATCCCTAAAGGTTAATCATAATATAATTCTTCACATCTTGGGAAAAAGAAAACATAATAAATGGGTGAGCTGAGATGCTCAGTAAGGATAACAATATATCAGAAACTATCATAAATAAGCATAAACATTCAAGGAAATGTATAAGACTAAAACACATTCCTTTTAAACTTAAACTTCTGCATAATATGGAAAAGATAAATCAAATATTTCCATTTACTTATTCACTTGAATATTCCACTAGTCGAATAATCACATTTAATATCAGTAACTAATTTTATAATGATGGAATGCATAATGCCAGACATCATAACCACATAGTCAAGGCCTCATGACAAGACTAAAAATAAGATTTTTTCAAGGACTTGTGCCAAAATACTAGTTTGTATCATGAGACCTACCGATGCATCGAGGAGCTATAGCAGGCTCCACCTATCACTTACTAATTCTAATGCATTCCTCATATGAAAAGGTTGAAACATAACATAAACATTTGTTTTAAAACTGGCATACAAAATGTTAATACTTTGACCATAAACCATGAATGATATAAAAATAACACATCCATAGTCAAACATATCACAAAACCTTTAATACAATTTGGAAGATTGTATCATAATAAATTAATTGCAAACAAGTGTAAAATCCATCAGAGGATGTTGACATAGATGGAATCAAAACTATTTGAGAAAAATATCTATTTTTATTTTTAAATCATTTAAAAGTCACATAATTATAAAAGAAAATATTTATTTTAAAATTATTATTATAAGCTTATAAGAGAAGATTCAAAGGTGTTATAATGGTGGAAAATAGCTGCACCCTCCGTATAAGTTAAAAAAACATTCTTCCCTTAATTTGTCAAAAAGGTCATAAAATACCTTGTTTGGAAAACGATGGAAAGATCCATTTCAATTTTTTTTATAAAAAGTAAAACAAGGGTATAAATGAATTTAACCCATATTATATTAAATATTTTTTTTGAAATACATTTTTAAGAAACATAGATGTGGATGTTAAAGAGGTCCCAGTAGATACTTACTTACAAACAACCTTAGATAATAAAGAGATTGTAAAATTAACCCTTAACTTGTACTTTTCCTTAGTAGAGGGTAGTTTAACCTCCTGTATAATAGTTAAATCATTGTTATTAAATTATACAAGAACTACATACATAAATATGATACCATATACTGTCTTCTAATATTGCTTTGTTAATAATATTTTAATAGTATCATTATTTCAGGTGTTAACTGATTCGTTTTTTTTATATGTTTTGTTATGTAAGTTATATTTGTTTTGGATATGATGTATTTGATTCATATCCATAATTATATTAAGTTCTTAAACATTATTTTTATTCATTAAATGAAAATTATTCTTGAATGGTTATGATGGGAAATGAATTTTATCGCATTTATGGAGATGGTAATCCGTACGTACGCATGAGCGACAATATCATTTTTTGATGGTGAAATTGTATGTAATTGGATGGTATATTACATAAAAAGAATAATTAATATGTTATATTTATTATTTACATTAATTATACACATTATTATACCTATCCAAATAATTAAGTGTTGAATAACAAACTACACCACGACGTGGAGATGGTAAACCGTACATACACACATATGGTGACATTGTCATTCAAAGGATGGATATAATAATGAATATGGTTGTAATATATTTATAATAACATAAAATTTTGTAGAAGGTATTGGAGTTATTATTTGGGTATGGAAACAACCAAGAAAGATGAAGTGGAAGAAGAAATGAAATTTGAAAGTGGTGATGAATTTATTACCTCTTCTTCGGGTGCTTCCTTTTCCATTTGAGCAAAAGGGATCCTTAGATTGGTTTTCAGATAAAATTAAGGACTCTTGGTTGAATTTAGGGTAGTTGGGAGGATATTTGATTAGGGTTTGGCCGAGTAAAATGGCTTTGGAGGTGTGATTTTGAGAGAAGGAGAAGTACCCTTTTATAAGAGAGGTGAGGGTCACTTTCGGAAAAGCTTGAAATATTATTTTATTATAAAATCATTTTCAATTTATAATGGATCAAAATGGATTTATTTTGAGGATAAGGTGTGTATGGGTCAAAATATTACCGACTAATAGTTTTTAGATAAGTTTAGGTCACCATATTAACCTTGTATTTTAGATTTAACTCTTAGTTAAATAGTTTAACTTTTCCAATGTCTTCTTGTATTTTTATATTGCATGGTTAATAAACTTACTATAAAATGCCAAGAGAATTTAAAGCAGTTCTTGAAGGAAATATATATCATTATATAAGTCCTTTGGACTAACCTTAGATTTTTATGAATATTATATCATTTAATAATATATTATTCGTTTTAAAAACTCATTTATGTCTATTTTGACACTATTTAGTATCTGGTTTTTGTGAAAGTAAACAAAACTTTATTACTTTGAAAAAATTCATTAAATCAATAATAACATGTCATATTATCCTATAAAATTAGTGTACTTCATAAAAAGTCTCAATTTACAATTATTTGGATATTTATAATATCAATTATTTTAATCTTTCATTAATAAGGTAATTATTGCTTCATCATTGTGTCATAAATAAATTTAATTATTTAATGTCTAAAAATAATAAATAAAATACCATGATATAGAAAATATTTTTTTATTTTTAATTAATATTTATAGTTGAATTTCTCTTATGTATAACCCTATATTAAAAATTTTTTAGTTATTAAAATTTGAATTTAACACTTTTAACTCTTCTTTAAATAAAACAACAATAAATGTCATAATCTAATCCAAGTGGATCAAATAGGATAATATTTTTTTCCTAAGGTTTCTTTTGGTCAAAAAAAAACTTATCCAATAGAATTAGGACATGTGTTAGGGTAATTGTAAAATCATTTTTACCTTTAATTACCCTATTTACTTTTAACTGTGGTAAATAAAATTCAAAAGTTACTATTCACCAAAAAATATTTTCATCTTATTAAACCACATTTTAATTACTAATTTCAACTGCATCTCTAAGATTTTTTAAATTCAATTCACAGAAGCGGTAAAATTACATTTTATACAAATTTGAAAATGTGCCTAGAAGGTGGGTAAAAAACTTTAAAAAAATTAATAAAATTTTATATATCTAATATTATTATAAAATGACTCCAATAAATTAAAATGGAATAATATTTTTTTTATGTATCTATTTTGATTTTAAAATAAATTTAAATAAAAATAATAATTATTTAAATAAATAGTCGGTTTTTATGTACTACGTAGTATTTTTCACTATTCATCAAAAATTGAAAGTTTTCAAAAAAATACCAAAAATTCACCCTAAGATAATTTTGATTTTTCGAATCCAAAAATTAAGTCTATTTTAACAAATTAAATTTTTAGGAGTGTATAATATTAATTTTATTATTGTTTACAAAAGGACATAAAAAGTAGTTCCTTTAAGAAAATAGTTTTTCTAAATATATAAATATTTTAACAAAACATATTAATTTCATTATAAATATGTTTTATTTATGTTAAAACTTTATAATTAACAATAAAAATTTATTTTTCACTATTAACATCACAATATTTAATAGATAAATAAATATATTTTTTAAATAATTATAATACTAATGTGTTGTTTCGTAGAAACCCAATCTTGCATATATCGCATGCCAAGTCAGTGTTGTGTGTAGTATAAGCTATTGAATTACTTTAAAGATATAAATTACTATAAAATATTGGGGTGTTACATTCTCCCCTCCGTCAATAAATTGTGTCCTCAAAATTTGACACTGTTCTTTGAAAATAAAAGGTTAAAAATAGAAAATACCTTTATGGAAAACCCACATTAGAAATAGGGTTAATAAAATTTAGTCTTAATAAGAGGGAAAGGGAAATGAAAAATTCACCACCAAATTAAAATTTTGAATATGAGAAAATTTGTGGAAATTTGAGACACATAATTTTAGGAAAACGTAAATATTTATAGGGAGTGATTGAGGTCATCAATCACAGACAAGTGAACAATAAATAGAAAATTGAGGGCTTTAAAGCCACAAATCTCTGATGACTTAAAATATCATTGGTTCATCTAAAAATAAGGTATTAGGATAACACATTTTTGATTTTAAGATCCTTTCCCTAATGTTTAAGAATTAATTTCATCATAGAATGCAAAAAATACTTAACAAGAAGAGTTCCATCCGTTAACTAATTTCTACCATAAACTCATCTTTCACTCTAAAAGATAATAGAACTCAAAAATATTATATTTATCCTAATAGTATAGGGTTTAAAAAAATGCATTTATAATTCATCTATCAAATCATTTAAAAAAACTACATTATAAAAACCAGAACATCATGTAGGCCAGTGGTAGGTGATTCACTCTTTTCACCCTTCAGTTTCCAGTTTAAGTCTCGCAAACTTGTCAGACGCGACGAGTTGTTGCCCAACCTTTGGGTTGTACTTTTTATAAAAAAAAGAAAAATAATCTTAAGAAATGTTTTAACCATAAACCATAGTATCCTATGTCTAACTCAATCCATTCAAATCTTTATATTTATCCAAAATAATTGTGTCCAAAATCATAGTCAAAAAATTTATAAAGAAGGTCAACATAACATAATGAAGATCTCTTTTTACCACATAATAACATGTGAGTACCTTCATCATGTATTCTCTTAAAACATGGTAACAACCTGAATTACCATAAAACCTTTTTTATTACATTCATGCTCACTTATTCCTTATAGAATACTAAATATATTTCTTATATTCATAAATTTTGAATACTCCAACAATTATGGAATAAACAAAACATTAATTAGTTCCAAAGTAGTCAAGAATATCCAATATAATTTATCCAAATCAACCATATCTTATTCCAAAATAGCTACCTCACTATCAGGACCATATTAAGGTTTATATTTCCTTCAACTATGTATTTTCCAAAAATTTTAACTTGCTGTTGGGTACCTTTTCTTAGTACCATATAATCTCAAATCCTTTATGAAATAGTACTGAAGTATAATACTTATTTATTTCCATAATCAATATAACTAGTACATCTTTTATACAACACTCAAATGACATAATTCATTAATTAAAATATAATAACACTAGTTATTACTCTTGATATGCGGTATTATAATAACTTGATTATTATCCAATAACATCATTTGCGATATGCTATGTTGATTGTGAAATATTTTCGTGTAGTGTCCCAACTCCTTACAGATGATGCATTGTTCATTTGAAACCTTTTTCTTACCCTTTCAATCACGTACATGGTTTACTTTTTCTCCATACTTATAACAAACTCCCATTCCTTTCAAGAATTTACCAAGGTGATTCTTTCCATTGTTATCACATATGGGGAAATCCTTATTTACCTTATTCCCTTTATCCATCTTTCTCTCTACCATCATTTTATTCTCTGGATTCCCTTCAAAGCTACATGACTCAGAGAATTATTTACTTATATTATTATCCCATGATACTATTTTTTCATATAATGATAATACGTGGGAGAATATTTCCATTCTAAATTTTGGATTAAGACCATGAAAGATATGATCCTTCTTACTCTTTGGATCATGCGTATTGCTGGAGTTCTCATTCCTTTTACTGGGAAAAATTTATAAACAATGACATACATTAAGTTAGTTTATGAATCTCAATGCATAATTTAAATATTGTAAAATACCTAACGTAAATTTAAAAGTTTATGCATATAATCCATAATCATAAAAATGTTTTCTTTAAGGAATTATTTACCCATAAATCATTTATAATGGTTTGTAAAGAAAATTTGAATTCTCTTAAGCATATCCCCTAGGAAGGTCAATACCAAGAGTGCAGCAAGACCCGTTGTCATGTACCAGGATACCCTAGGTCAAGCCCAAAACTCATTGTTATAGTTTTCACTCCTAGGTACATCTATTCCAGATCCACCTCTGCCTGTTTGTATCCAGAAATGGATGTATTTTCTTGGAAAACCCACATAATATTTACACTACCAAATTTTTTGGATGTTCTTCTATACTAATCCTCAAAGTTTATATTAGGGTAATGTTATCTAATTAGAGTTTTTATAAATCTTATTTCCACGGTTTGTACTAAAATTTCTCTGATACCAACTATAACACCCCGACCCTAGTTACCCAGAGTTAGTGCATTATTACATAACATTAGCATGATCACAAGAGAAAAATCGTTTAAATACTTATTAGTTTAGTTTCCTTGGAAGTACTAGATACATACGTAAGTTTTACGTTACATCATGAAATAAAAAACAATAACATTGTGTACCCTTTTAACACACTCATATCCTTTGGCCTATCCCTGAAGGTTAATAATAATATACTTCTTCACATCCTCAGAGAAATAAAACATAAGAAAGGGGTGAGCTTAGATGTTCGGTAAGGATAACAATATAGTGGAAACTATCATAAACAAGCATAAACATTTAAGCCAATGTATAAGACTAAAACTCATGCCTTTTAATCTCAAACTTCAGAATAATATGGAAAAGATAAATCAAATATTTTCATTTACTTATTCACATGGATATTCTACTAGTCAAATAATCACATGTAATATCAATAGCTAATTTCATAATGATGGAATGAATAATACCAGACATCATAACCACATAGTCAAGGCCTTATGCCAAGACTACAATTAATATTTTTTCAAGGCCATGTGCCAAGACACTATTTTGACCCATGAGACCTATCAATGCATCAAGGAGATATAGCGGGCTCCACCCGTCACTTACTAAGTCCAATGTATTCCTCATATGAAAAGGTTGAAACATACAATAAATATTCATATTAAAACTAGCATATGAAATGTTAATACTTTAACCATAAACCATGAATGGTATAAAAATAAAACATCCATAATCAAACATATCACAAAACCTTCAATACAATATGATATATTGTATCATAATAAATTAACTTTAAACAAGTGTAAAATCCATCAAAGGATGTTGACATAAATGGAATGAAAACTATTTGAGAGAAATACCTCTTTCTATTTTGAAATAATTTAAAAGTCACGTAATTATAAAAGAAAACATTTATTTTGAAACTATTCTTATAAGCTTGTAAGGGAATCTTCAGAGGTGTTATAATGGAGAAAAATATCTACACCCGCCGTATAAGTTAAAAAAAACATTCTTACCTTAATTTTTCGAAAAGGTCATAAAGTAACATGTTTGGAAAACGACGAAAAGATTCCTTTCAAAAAATTCTATAAAAATTCATATAGGGGTATAAATAACTTTAACCCATATTCTAGTAAATAGTAAAAATGTTTTTAAATACGTTTTTAAGAAACACAGATGTGGATGATAAAAAGGTCCCAGTAGATACTTATGTACAAACAACCTTAGATAATAAAGAGATTTTAAAATTAACCCATACCTTATACATTTATTTAGTTGAGGGTAGTTTAAAATCCTATATAATAGTTAAATAATAATTATTAAATTATAAACTAACCACATACATAAATATGAGATCATATATGATCTTATAATATTGCCTTGTTAATAATATTTTAGTAGTATCATTGTTTCAAGTGTTAACTGATTCATTTGCCTTTATATGTTTTGTTATGTAAGTCATGTTTGTTATGAATAAGATGTATTTGATTCATATACAGAATGATATTAAGTTCTTTAACATCATTTTTAATCATGAAATAAAAATTATTCTTGAATGGTTATGATAGGGAGTGAATCTCATCACGTTCGTGGAGACGGTAATCCGTATGTACACACGAGAGACAATTTCATTCTATTGATGGTTAAATTATATGTAATTTGATTGTATATTAAATATAAATAAAAATTAATATAATATATTTATTATTTACATCAATTATACTCATTATTATACCCATCCAAAAAATGAAGTGTGGAATAACAAACTGCACCACGACGTGGAGACAGTAAGCCATACGTACGCACGTACGGTGAAATTTTCATTCATAGGATGGATAGAATAATGAATATGGTTTTAAGAAATTTATAATAACATCACAGTATGTAAAAGGTACTAGAGTTATTATTTTGTTATGGAAATAACAAATAAATAGGAAGTATAATAATAAAAGAACTTTGAAAGAGGTGATGAAATTATTACCTCTTCTTCAGGTGCTTCTTTTTTGATTTGATCAAAAGGGTTCCTTAGGTTGGTTTTCAGATCAAAGTAAGGAATCTAGGTTAAAGTGAGGGTAGTTGGGAAGATATTTGATAAGGGTTTGGCTGAGACAAATGGCTTGAGAGGTGTGCTTTTTAGATAAGGAGAAGTATCCTTTTATAAGAGGTGAGTGTCACTTTAGGAAAAGCTTGAAATATTATTTTATTATAAAATTATTTTTGGATTATAATGGCTTTAAATGGATTTATTTCGAGGATAATGTGGGTATGGGTCAAAATATTCTCATACAATAGGTTTTAGACAAGTTTAGGTCACCATATTAACCTTGTCTTTTAGATTTTACTCTTAGTTAAATAGTTTAACTTTTACAATGTCTTCTTGTATTTTTATATTACATGGTTAATAAACTTACTATAAAATTCCAAGAGAACCTAAAGTGGTTCATTAAGGAAATATATATCATTATATAAGTCCTTCGGCTGAACCTTATATTTTTAGGAATATTATATCATTTAATAATATATTATTTGTTTTAAAAACTCATTTATGTCTATTTTGAAACTATTTAGTATTTCATTTTTTTGAATGTCAAAAAAACTTTCTTTATTTAAAAATAATGAATTAAATAAATAATAAAATGTCATATTAACCTACAAAATTAGTGTAATGCATCAAAATTCTCAATTTACATTTATTTGGATATTTATAATATCAATTATTTTAATCTTTCATTATTAACGTAATTACTGCATCATCATTGTGTCATAATTAAATCTAATTATTTAATATCTAAAAATTATAAATAAAATACCATGATTTAGGAAATATTTTTATATTTATAATGAATATTTATAGTCGAATTTCTCTTATTTATAACCCTATATTAAAAATGGTTTAGTTATTATGATTTGAATTTAACACTTTTAATTCTTCTTTACATAAAATAATAATAAATGTCCTAATCTAATCCAAGTGGATAAAAGAGAATTATATTTTATTTATAAGGTTTATTTTGGTAGAAAAACACTTATCCAATAGAATTAGGACATGTGTTTGGGTAATTATAATATCATTTTTACCTTTAATTACCCCATTTACTTTTAGCAGTGGTAAATAAAATTCAAAAGTTACTATTCACCAAAAATTATTTCATTCTATTGAACCAAATTTTACTTAATGATTTTAAATTTTTTTCTCAGATTTTTAAAATTCAATTTATAGAATTGGTAAAATTACTTTTTATGCAAATTTGCAAATGTGCCTAGAAGATGGGTAAAAGACGTTAAAAAATTCCATAAAATTTTATATATTTAATCTTATTATAAAACGAATCTAATGAATTACATTGGACTAATATAGGTATTATATATCTATTTTGGCTTTATAATAAATTTAAATAAAATTAAAAATTATTTAAATAAATAGTCGTTTTTTATGTACTATGCAATATTTTTCTCTATTCATCAAAAATCGAAAGTTTTCAATAAAAAAACAAAAAATTAACCCTAAGATAATTATGATATTTTGAATCCAAAAATAAAGTATATTTTACAAAATTCAATATTTAGGAGTGTATAATATTAATTTTATTATTGTTCACAAAAGGACATAAAAAGTAGTTCCTTTAAGAAAATAGTTTTTCTAAATATATAACTATTTTAACAAAATATATAAATTTCATTGTAAATAAGTTTTAATTATGTGAAAACATTATAAATAAAAATAATTTTTTTGTTGCTATTAACATAATAATGTTTAGTTGATAAATAAATATACCATTTAAATAATTATAATACTAATGTGTTGTTTCGTAGAAACTCAATCTTGTGTATAACGCAAGCCAAGTCGGTGTTGTGTGTAGTATAAGCTATTGAATTAATTTAAAGATATAACTTACTATAAAATATTGGGGTGTTACATGGTCTCCTAGAATATATAACCTATTATCCACATTAACACGAGACCTCACCTTATGTTTGGTAGCAGAAATACCTTCTTATTCCTTGATTTCCACTAACCCACCAATTTTAATTCGTGATATTCCAAAAGTAGAATTCGGATTCAAGGATTCATAGTACCTTTCCTATGGATATACAACACTAAAATAGTTCCCAATAGATGGTAGTTAAGTAATTAATGGTGTTCTCATTACATCCAATTCCTTAGAATATGCTATAGGTCGAGCATCTCCTTCCCCTAAGCTGTGATCAAACAGATCAACACTTCCTTCCAGTTCCCTGCACCATTTGAGTATAAGAGGTAACCTTATCAGAGACACCTGAGTCATGATAAACCAAAAATGCCTCTATATGAGAGTTTTTATCATTGATTGTTCCATCCAGTTCCAGCTGATCCACCATATGTCTAGTAGGATGATTATCCCTCGACCCCCTGTCCTTATGTGGACCAGTGAACATGGATTGATTGCTTCGAACAAACTGGGTTTTCTTCTCCAGTTCAGTATTAAGAGAAAACTCCAAATACTCATGTTAACCATCTAACTGATCTTGTTCCTTTAGTCCTTCATACATAGGCTCACTAGTACCTGACTCAAGAACTACATCCCCCATTTCTTGATCTCCCTTGAGTCCTTGACAACACACTGTCGATCGATGTCCCAAACATTTTCATATGAAAAAAAATTCACCCAATATTTGGAAAAAAATAGTTGTTTATTCCAAAACTCTTATAAAACTTCAATCCATACAAAATTATCTATAAAAATTGAAACATCAACTTCTAAACAAATGTGGGGAGAAAGAAGGTGACAAATAACACTAGTTCAAATATTAGAACAAAGGAAACAAACAATCAAATTCCTTACCATTAGAAGTATCGAAGGATTCTGAAAAGGGATAAGAAGCTCTGGTATACATACCAAAATCACTATTTATATGTAATAACACTTCATGTGGAATTCATATGACCACTAGAAAAGAATGAATTTAGATATGTTGTAGACTCGTGGTGCTGAGGACCAAGCATTGGTCAAATATATCTTTGAAGAAAAATGAACCATAAAATTCCTGTTATCAAGAAGCTCAACTATTGATTGATCATATAATCCCTAGGATTTAAAAAAATCTGCCGAATAAATCCACAAATGGGAGGAGATATTTGAAGAAATAAACTAGAGTGAGATATAGAAGAGATAAGGCACAAGTGAGCTCTGAAGTTGAAAGCGATAGTTACAAGAATCGTTCACAAAAAATTGGGACTTTAGGGAAAAGTGAAATCAAAGGAAACATGGCAAGAGCCTCAGGATTTGAGAATGAGAGTAAAGGATGAGGTCGAGCCCCCATGAAAGGTGATAGAGGTCCCTTCCCCTCAGGGAGGGGAGGGACCGAAGTGATACCCATTTCCATTAGGTCACACCGAGAGAAGAGAAGAAGCAGGTGACCGGTCTATGTATCAACTATCACTAAAATAATAAAAAATACCATGATATAATAACTATATACATAATATAGGTATCTTCTCAAATATACCACAATCCAGTCACATATCAATTTATACTACATGTTTAATTAAGTTCAATCATCACAAAACATTTATCCCATACTTTTAAGTTTATATAAACCCACTACAAGGTTTCTATATTTTGTGATTTAGAATAACCATTGAAAACATAATCTCTATCTCAACCACAAATTTACATATCTATTTCCTATTCTATATACCATAACCACATTTTTATACACACTATTACCTATTAAAATCTAACATCACTTCACCCAATCTTTAAAAAAAAATTAAATGTTGTCTTTCCTTCATATTATCACTCCACCTTGTTAGAATACTACATCCTCTCATATAAAGGAACACCACATTCATTCACACCTCTCAGAATATAATATCTGATTAAACTCTATAATCTAATTTCAATCTAGTTAATATGAATTAATATATCCATTTCCTATGATGGATAAAACATTCGATGATTAAGTTAGAATACACCATCTAGTCTGATCTTTCTCTATTAACTTCATTTTCTTCCACAACAGAACAATCAGATAAAAATTATTATCATTTAGACAATATTAAATCAATAATAAATCACACTTCCTATAATGACCCAAGATTTTTGATCCTTTACAATTATATATCGATGCTTTATAACTTGTGTTACAATCTATACTGAATTTAAACAAAAAAATATATATTAAGAATACATTATTAATAAATCTAAAATAAACACTAAAATGATAAATCATTAATATTCGTTACCTTTATAAGGTAAATAATAAATATGAGTTAATATAAAAAAAGGTTATTTTCAATTATAACCATTATGTTTATATTATATATTTTATTAAAAAAATTAAAAATTTTAGAATTTACATTTGAAAAATTAAAATTCATTTTTGAATTACTCATAAAAAAATTAACATAGAATGTATTTTTTTAGGTTTTTAAAAAATAATCGATTTTCAGGTGAATAGTAAAAAACTGATTTTGCTAATACTATCACTTTTATATCATTTCTAAGTTTTTGGAACCTGTTTTATATACAAAAGGAATAATTATAAATTTAAATAAATAATTTAAAAATACAATTTTTAGTTTATAAAATCCATGCATATCTTTTTAGAAAATCAAGTTAAAAGGGTATCTTCAACAATAGTAGTCTTTTTTTTATATTTTTTATTTTTAATTTAAAAGTTAAAATTGAAAATTTTAGAATATTAATTAGATAAATTAAAACTAATTTTTGGATTCAACATATAAAAATTTTCTTATTATAAATTTTTGAGTTTTTTTGAAAAATGTTGTTTTTAGTCAAAAATTCAGTATTTGTGAAAATTATAATTTTCATGATTTTATCACAACATAATAATGACCTAGAAGAGTGGGGAATAGATGGATCCATTATTACTTGGGTTTTCTCCCTCGAGTGTACCACGCATCTCCTTTTTCTAGGGTTTCTTCCCCGGGTGATTTTTCATCCTCTTCCAACTTCAGATGTTGCTTTTTTCCTTCGTCTGGTTCTATGCCTCTTTGTTTTGCATCCAGATTTCACCTTTATTTCTTGATTAAATTTCTTGGATGGCTTTCTCTAATTTGGAGACATGGAGTTTCTCCAGGTTTTCTCTATTTGGATTTTCTTTGCTGCTCTCTTCCTTTCTCTTTCCATTCATCTTGTTTGAGTGTTTATGTCTCTCTGTGACCATAGCTCGCTTTCGCAGCCTTGTTCATATCTATATTTTCTATTAATCCTAGATCTATTCTATAGAATCCATTTTGTTCTGATGCAGCGACTCTAATTAGGGGTTTGGGATGTGTTGGTTAAGATCTTATTAGATTTCCAGGAGCTTCAATTCATACTGGTTCTCACTCGCCTTAGGGGTTCAGTTGCCTTCACTGGTTGTGCTTTAAAAAATTGTGTTTTCTAGAGGTATTTTAACCCGGGTCTTGTTTTTGGTCATGATTGATGTTTGGAATCATGAAGTTATGGATTTTTTTATGTTTTTATCCTCTATGACAACATAATTTTTCAGTGTTGGTGTTTCTACTCGACGATGTCCATTCCTATTGTCCTCTTGCTCCAGGATTCCTCCACTCTTCTCCCAGTGGTATTTTCTTGGTGGTTTTCAAGGTGTCTTGGGTGGTGAGTTAGAATGGTTGAGAGTGTTATAGAAGTTTGTAATGTTAAGTGATGTTTATTTTGTATATTAGTGGTTATTATATGTACTGTTTGCTGGTTCGGGGGAGATTTCCCTACATATCTTGAAGTTATTCAACTTTTTCTAATAATGACGATGATCTAATATGATAGATTATGATTTCTAGAAATATTTATATTGATGATTGGTTGATTGAAAATTAGGGATATGATTCAGGGAGTGTTTCTCGAGAAGATGTGGGCCGAAGTGTTGACATGTGTATTTTTTGAATGATGTATTTGAATTTGAAATATAAAGTTAAATTTTGATGTTTTGCAGTGGATTTTGAAACCTGTATTCCATTTATGTTTGGGGTGTTTAAAATTTGGTATTTGGTGTCTTGCATTGTGAGGTTCCCACTCAACCTTAAAGTGGTTTATGAAAAAAAATGAAGAAAGGGATTTGGAGTAAGAATAACCTATAAAATTTAAAACCATTAAATAAATAAAATATGAAATTAAGGAAGGAAATTATTCATTTTTAAATATTATTTTTACATAAAAAACTATTCCACATATTTTTAAAATAAAAGTAAATTGTTAATTTATAAAAATTCCATTTAACCTTTTCTTTTAATTAAGAAACATTTCAGAAAATATTCGGTTATTACTTGGTTTAAATGACACACAATCTTATTTTATTTTATAATAAAAAAAATATTTCCTAAAAATTATTAACATTTATAATTTTATCTCACACATAAATTTTAAGCTTAAAAACAAAATTTTCCTAAAAATTATTTTGATTCATTTAATATGTTTAATTTAAAACAAAAATTTCTTAAACATATAAATTTTATTTGATAAAATTCTTTTCATATTTATTATATCAATTCTCAAATAACATGGTCAATTTAAATTTAATTCATTTCATTCTAATTTACTACCATAAGTTAAAATAAAAATTTCCTAGGTAAAAGTACACTTGGGGAAAAACAAAAGTATAAGATAAAATACTTAAATTACTTAATAATACCTATAAAATGATTTTATGGGAGAAATTGTTATAATTATTGGAGTATTTCATCTTGAATAGTGTAAATATATAAGTAAATAAGAAAAAGGTGCTTAAAAAAACCTTCCCTTCAATTTTAAAATTAGAAACTTCCACCCCTCCATAACACACAATTTACATATAATTACCCATTTTAACTCTAAAATTTTACTTTGACTAGCACCATATCCTACTAACATAACCCCCTGATCACTCATATCTAGCCCAAGCCCTTCAAATTCAAGGGGACATCCAAGAAAAAAATCAAGTCACCAACGTAAGTATTATACCCTTCTAATGTTTTTATCCTTATTATTAATCTTACTAATATATTATCACCATAATAATATTATGGATTCAATATCATTATAGTACTTATTTTTTATACTAGTGATACAAAACTTATTTTCATTTCCATCCACTTAGTAAAATAAAGGAACGTCAATCATGCGTGTGTGTGAACTACTGCCTCCATAAAGATTCAATTTTTCAATTTTCATATAGTTTTAATTATTTATCTAAAAACATTTAAATATTTCTCAAAATTACAAAAAAATAAAAATATTATCATTATTCTTATGTTATAATGTCAATAGTAACACCTCTTTAGCCATACTCACCAATGGAGTTAAAGCGTGTTCAAATGTCATGAAATTATATCCTTTATGATTATGAAAATTTAATTTATGTTATAATATGATATAAATATATAAATTATTTTTTTAGGTTTTAGAAAGGGTAAATCAATATTTAACTCATTAATTAATAAAACACCCTTCACCGGTTGAAAATCACTGAAAAATATTCATTGCTGAATTCATCATCTTGGATAAATACTAAAGTTCTCATGAAAGGAAATTTCAAAATCATAAATCATTATAAGTAAGAAATTATATTAAATGTAATGAACTTGTAAAAATTGACTTTTAAATATGAATAAATACTAACACCGCTCTTACGAAACTTGAACAAATGGTCAAAGCTATTAACACCCAATGTGGAAAAATAAGAAAAAAATAAATAATATAAATATAGAAAATGATTATAAATATTAATTATTAATATTTTTAGGTATTAATATGGTTATGGAATTAGTTATTAAGATATTTAGGTTTTCTACATATGAGCTTAGGGTACATCTATCTAAGTAGGGAAAGATGATAAGGGTTTCATGTCAAACACTCCTTCATTGAGACACAAGTTCTTTTATGCATCTAATTTATTTTAAATAATGTGTATAATTACTATTTGATATATTATATAATTTATTATATTTATTAATTGTTTTTAAACTTAAAATTCAATCTTTATCTATTTCAAGGGATTTTATTATATTGTATCCTAATTCATAAGAGTTTCTTTGTCTCAAATTTGAATCCCTTGAGATATGTTAAAGTTGCACAACATGTTTCCTTTCAATAGTGTAGATAATCCCATAATATAATTCTATATCATGATACTCATAAACTTAATTTTTTTATGTTCTTTTTAAATCTATAACTCTCATGTATTTTTGATTCAAAAGTTATAAAGATTTTAAGGGTTTTCACCTCAACTTCTCCTCATCGAGACATGTTTTAATTTTATGAAAAAATTTCTAATTTATATGGGGTATATAATTCAAAAATACATATTTTCTACATAATATATGATTTAATTCATGTTATTTAAAAATACATATTATTTTAAAGATTCTAATGACTTTTGATTCAAAAATCACTAAACTTGTTAGGGATTTTTGTGACTCAAATCTCTTCCTTGAGTTACAATCAATCTTTTTTGTCTATTATCTTTAATGATTGATCTATTGTAACATTTGATAATTTTATGATGAATTTAAACCTTATTTGTTAGGTAAATATTTTTTCACACTGAATTATTCTTTCTCAATGAATTTAATGTTTCATTAAAATGCAATTTTGTTAAGAATAATTTCTATTACATTTAATGGGTTTTTATTCAATGTTTATATTTTTACTTCCCAGTAATGTTCTCTTTTACCTAGTGGAAACTATTTTTTTATCTCTAATGATCCATTTATTCCTCTTATTCCATTTTAAAACAAAGGTTTATTTATCATTTTTAATTATATGGATTTTCAACAAGGTTATTTTAAAATGATCAAAATGTTTTTCCATCCATTCGAAATAATTTTTTTACAATCCATTCCACATTTTATTTTGATAAATTTTATATATTTTTGAAGGTTCTATTATTAAAGGATATTTCCTAAAATATAAAAGTTTTCAAAGTTTTTTAAATTTCCTTTTTGAAAATATTATATCTTTCTAAAGTCTAATTTATTAAATATTCTCTTAAAAGTAAAAGTTTTAAAGGTATTTTCACATCTACATTTGATATAATTTAACTCTTTCTAAATATGATTCATTTGGAAATATTTATAATAATATTTTTTTTAAAAATATTAGATTTACCTTCAGTAAAATGTGTTCTTTAAGAGCAATTTAAACATCTTTTAAGAGAATGTTTAAAAGGTTTTACGAAAAATTTTGAGTTTTACTTCTATTTTTCCTTAACGATATATCTTTCATGAAGTTTTTTTTCAATTTCACTTTATATGTTATTATTATATGATTTTATTTTAGAAATTGGAGTTTTAATATTCTATGATTTCATAAGGTTATGCTATGTGATATTTTTGAATTTTTTTAGGATCCCATTCTTCTTCCATGGGTTATTTATGAGATGATGAATATTTTATTTAAAGTATCAAAAAAAGTATAGATTATGAGAGTGGTGAGATTTATGTACCCCTACAATGACTTATTTAAAGGCTTATATCTCATGATATTGTATTGTTATGTGAATAGGTTCGTGAGTAGCTTAGTTTATAAAGGATGTATATGTTTTCACTGATCTCTAATTAAAATTTTACCTATAAAAAGGATAGTAATTAGTTAGGTTTAAAAAGGGTGAAAGTGATGGAGTTTATCAATACTCACAATTTTAGAAGTGAATTGGTTGGTGGGTAGCCAAGTTCACAAAGATAATAAATCTTATATTTATTATCATGTCAATTTCTTTCCTATATTCTTGGATCCTATTATATGATTCGTGTTTTATTTTCTCATGCCATAATAAAAGTGTTATTTTTTGAGATGTTATTCCCATATTTCATGATCGTGGTGAATAATAATATTTTTTTTTATTTTTTTTTAAATTATATATTTTCCCATATTCATTCCTTTTTATATGTTTATGATATAACATTTATGGAATTTGTTATGTTATACCCTACTAAGAAATTGAGATCACTCATTTCTTATGTTTTCTATCCCCATTTTATAAATATGATTATATCATGTGAGATATGTAGGAAAGAGTCTAAAGGAGAATTATTATTTATAAATGTTTATAAGTGTAGTAACATAATATGTTCATATAGATAATATCTAAGATTTTAGACCTTTTAGTCTCTGGGTTGTGTAATTATTTGTGACATATATTATTTAAATCACGATTTTAATGTATTATTCAACTCATATTTATCATGGTTTACGATAATTGTTATCAAATTAGGGTTTATATATTTTGGATACTAGTTTAGTTATTTTTGGATATTAGTTTGGATATCTATATAGAAAAACCTAAAGAAAAGTATAAAGGATGTGTCTAAGTATAAGAAAATGTCCTGATGTTTTGGTAAAGGTGGTATTGTGTTGTTATTTAAGAAATTAAATCCCTAATAAGTGGATTCAGGATATAAAATAGTTGTTCCAATGGGTAATAAACCCAAAGAGGGTGTATTAGGTATTAACTCAATCGTCACCTAGTGCTTGAAAAATTGGGATAATTTCACTTATAGTTTGAAAATCCCAAGGGATATTCTTTGGTTGATAAAATTATATTTACAAACTACTATTAATGATTAAATTACTAGTTACTTTGAGGAGCATAATATAAACTAATTTAAAGTAACCTTGATCAAAATAATATTTATATTGGTTGAACTAATAGAAATATAGGCCAACATGACAATTAATAAGAATTTTTCAGGTTTAATTACTTTTTATGATTACTATAATATCCCTATATTGTAAATGTTTCATCACTCATGTCAAACCTTATGGTTTTATAAATGGATGGAAATATAAGGAACCTTGGGTGAAAATAAAAACATGAAGATTACCTCAATTAAAACCCCATTAAAATGGGATTTGGAATGATAATACTTATGATAATTCTAATATAGTTATCAGGGAATATGATGAATACTGAAAACATATTCGAATTCCTAAACACACAAAATAAGAGAATGTTATAGGCTTATGAAAGACTATGTTTTGAATATGATGAAGGAATTTTTTTTTTCAGTTTCCATTATTTCAAATTTTTTTGAATAATAACCACATGAATTTTATTAATTGGGTTACAATATGATTTAATTTGGGTAAATGAGGCTGTTGAACGTCTTACTATTGAGGGAAAATGAAGAGTTTAATTAACATGAGTAAAGAAGATAGAAATCACCCATCAGCACCAGTAACAATTCAATATATTATATATAGATAACTTTAGTGTTATATAATTCAATTAACTAATCTAGGGATTGATAAGGATGGTAGTAATCAACAACCTTATAGGGATATGGATCAAGGAAGAACCAATACAATGACTATCATTAATGAGGATAGTGGAAATTAGGTTTCACTTACCCACCACCCTAAATTAGTGTATGTATTCTAGTTCTATCAACCCTATTGTATCTAGGAAGTTTTATAAGAACATCAAGTCATCACCCTCATAATTGTTTTAAGGAAAATAATTATTGGTATGATTTTTTTGTGGAAACAATATTTTGGAAAATCATAATATCTTCCCCTAAAAAATTGATTTTATTTTCAAAATAAAATGGCTATATTCACTTTGAATCTGCATTAACTTATAGAATAGGAAAAACAACATTCTAAATTGACTATAAATATACCTTAGTGTATGTGAAACTATGAATTATCTAATAAGAAAACTAAATCTTTCACGCGGGCCTTAATACCATGTAACGAGACACATTTCCATGAAATAGTTTGGGTATATATGTGTTTTTATAGACTTCACCTATAATATTGAGGATTATATTTCATTAGATATAATATCTTGAGGCCTGAAAATTTTTTATAAACCTTTTTATAAACCTGAAAATAATTTATAATTAAATTATGAGGATGCAGTTTATTTAAGGGGTAGAATGTAACGACTAGAGATTTTGGATCCTTTAAAAACACATACTCTATTATATAAGTTGCATCACACACTACACCCAACATAAAAAAACCAAATTTTTTTAATAATAAATTAATAATAAAGCTACTATAAACACTAAAATGGTAAATCCCTAATAGTTATTACCTTTAGAAGGATAATAATGAATATAATTTAATATTGAAAAGGATATTTTCAATAAAAATACATTTGTATACCATATATTTTCTCTTAAAATGATAAATTTAAAAAATTTAGAATTTAAATTTATTTTTTAATTACTCACAAAAAAATCATCTTAGAATGCATGTTTGAGTTTTTTTAAATAATATTTTTTATTTAAATGGTAAAAAATACTGACTTTTCTAGTACTTTCACTTTTATATGACTTAAAAATTTTTGAATATGTTTTTGTATAAAAATTTATATTTATAAAGTGAAATAATTCATTTATAATTACTATTTTAAATTTATAAAACCCATGAATATCATTTTAGAGAATCAAGTAAAAAGGGTATCTTCAATAAAAGAAGTCTTTTTTTATATTTTACATTTTCTATTAAAATCTAAATTTTAAAATTTTAGAATTTTAATTATAAAAATAAACCTATTTTTTTAAAATCATAATATAAAAATTTCATTATTATGATTTTTTTATAATTTTCTAAAAAGGTTGTTTTTTATTAAAAAATATGTGTTTTTTTAAAAATTATAAATTCTATGATTTTATCACTATATAAGAATAACATAAACGATTTAAAAAAAACAAAAAAAAACATAATATTAAGGAATGAAAATGTCCATTTTGAAATATTATTTTTATATATAAATCCTATGCCAAACATTTTTATAACTGAAGTAAAAAATTACTTTTAAAAAATTATTTTTGACCTTTTCTTTTTATTAAGTAATATTTTGGTAAAATTTTATCATGAATTTATTTAAAATTTAAATAAAATTATTTTGTCTTATAATAAATTAATATATTTCATAAAATTTTTAACATTGATAATTTTATCTCAGACAAAAATTTTAATTTTAAAAACACAAATTTCCTGAAAACTGTTTTTATGCGTCAAGTACGTTTATATTAAAACTAATATTTCTTAACAATAGAAATTTTATTTGATAATATTATTTTCATATTTATAATTTTAGTTCTCAAAATGTTTTATAGGTTCAAAATTATTTATTCACATTTTAATTAACTACCATGGGTAAAAAGACAAGTGACCTAGATAAAAGCACACAGGGGAAAAACAAAAGTAAAAGGGAAATCCTTAAATAAATTATAGATGACTCCAAAATGATTGTATGGTAGGAATTTTTCACATATAAATGTCTATCACCCCATAATTTAGATATATTGGAGTCTTTTACCATGAGTAGTGTAACAATATAAGTAAATAAGTAATTGATGTCTCCAAAACTACCCTTCCTTTCACTTATAAAAGGGGACACTTCCACTATTTCATACTATAGAATTTCCTCCAAATTTCCCATTTTAACTCTTCCATTTTACTCTTCCTATAACCCTATCCCATGAAAATAATCCCTTGGTTACTCATATTTATCATAATTCCTTCAATTTTTTTTGTGACTTCCAAGGAAAAATATATTCTCCGACGTAAGTATTATCTCCTTGTAAAGTTTTTCTTCTTAATCTTAATCTTACAAATATATTATCAAAATAATAATATTATGGATTCAATATCATTATTATATTGAGAAATTTTTATATTAGTGGTACAACCCTTATATTTTTATTTTCATCCACTTATAAAAAAAAGAACATCAATCATGAGTGTGTGCGGACTAATACCTACACAAAGAATTACTTTTTTGTTTTTATTCTAGTTTTTCATTATTCATGCAAAAATATTAAAATATGGCTCACCATCATAAAAAAATCTTAGTAATATCATTATGATTGTTTTATAACCTCAAAACTAAAAACCTCCTTAACCATACTCACCAATCGATTTAAAGCGTGATCAATCTTGGGTCGGTTTAACTACCTATTAGAACAATGATATGAAATTATATCATGGATTATTAAGAATTAATATATTTATATTTATATCACTTTATTTTCTACATTTATGACTCCGGTTATTTTCTTCATGTTTTATTTTCTCATTCCATGTTTAAAGTGTTATTGTGTGATATGTTATACCCATAATTCATGATCATGGTTAACACATATTGTTTTATGTTATTTTAAATCATATATTTTTCCTTATTCATTATTTTACACATTTTTATAATCTTATTATTATGGAATTATGTCATGCCTTACTAATCATTTTAGATCTCCCTTTTCTTATGTTTTCTTTCCCTAGGTCATGAAGATTATTATATCATGTTAGATATATAGTAAAGGGTTTAGAGGAGTATGACTGTGGAGGAATGTTCACAAGTGTAGTAAAATAAGATGTTTATATAGCTAATATCAAAGACACTAAACCTTTTGGTGTTTAGTTTTTACGGATGTCTGTGAGATGCATTATTTAAATAATGATATTAATATATTATTCAAGTCATTTTTAGCATGGGTATCCATAGTTTCCACTTTAAATCATACCCAATCATATTATCTAGATAATAAAGTTAAGCTATACACCCACAAAAACTAAATCATGATAAATCCATATGAAAAAATAAATATAGGAAAGAGTTTTAAAAACCACCTAACTTATTAATGGTCTAATTTCATTCAAGAAATTTCCTCAATCTCTTTCCTATAATCCACAATATTCTTATCCATCATAAAAAAATCCACGATTCATTAGTTTATATAGAATTATAAGAGACTAAATAATAAAAATATTTCCATCAAGACACCTCAAGAATATATTCTAGATACCACTTTCCAGTGATCCAAGATATTATCTAGTCACTCCTATGAAGAAATACATTAAGGGATGATCAAAATATCTATAAATATCACCAAAATTATCATATAGACCATATCTCAGTCAAAAAAGATTCTCAAGATCAAATATAGAGTGTTAAATTTGTTTACACTATTTTAATCAATTTTCCTAAAAATGAAAACATGTTTAATAGAAAAACTATTTGTTTCCTATTCTCAAATCTAGATTAGAAATTCACAATTTGTTATAATTTTCTTCTTTAAAATACATAACTATTTTTGTAATAAATTCGCACATATAAAAATCCTAACATGATTGGTTTTTGAAACTGCTTAATTTTCAATGAATAATCCAAACCATGACATGGAAACATGACATGTTTACTACCTTATGTTGACCATAAAAATTATATAAATTATAAAAAAAATCCACCATGATGTGATTTTAATGAAAAAAAAGTGTTTTCTCCCTCTATTGTTTCAATACATTCACCAAAATATTCTTTAAAACACTTATAAAAGTCATGAAAGTTAATCAAAATTGTGACTTTGTCTCATAATGTGAGGATTCCAACCCAAAACCCTTGTCCTGAGACCCATGATGGGATTGTGAGAAGACTTCAAGTGTACTTATTGATCAGCAGAGGCTAGAAACTAGTTCCAAGTGATAAACATAAACTCTAGGGAATAATTTAGCCTCACATTAATAATATGTTATATGATATACAATGATTTTTTTTATTTAAAATAAAAAAATAACATAAAAAACCATTTGAAATAAAATTAAAACAAAATATATTGCTACAAAAAAATATCATAATCCTAACATGACATGACAACATAAGTAAATAATTACCACCCATTATAGATGAGAAAAAAATATCATCATAATTAGTACTAAAAAATACCATTTCCATCACAAACAAAGATCCTAGGATCCATTTCCAATGCATAAAAGATCCTTTCCCTTATCTTCATCTTTACACATGATATCTATATGTACAATATAATGTATGATTAGTGTGAGTATAAAAATACCTAGTAGGATTACCTGAGTCTCTCATTTACTCTTATGTAATAACTTTTACCAATCATGTAGCTAATACAATTTAAAATATACTTGAAAATTTTGAAGAAATAAAATTTATCAACCATAATAATGAAATTAAAGTAATAGATAAATATAGTACAACCTTTTTGTTTCCCTAAAAAAGAACACCTTTCTCGGTTCCACCCAAAAAATTTTCCATGATACACCCATTATAATTAAAGGATATATAAATTACAGTGAATCATTTAAACAAAATTTATACCTATGATCATAACATACACATCTTGTGGATCACCTCCCACTTGTATGTTTCACAAATATCACAACCCTCTCAAGCCAGATTAAAAACCAATATGAAGCTTTCCATCCATCATAAATAACTATCCCTTATCTCCATACCCATCACTTACTAGCCATTGATCATACCCAAAATATTTAATTTCCAAAAACAATTTACTTTCTAAAAAATATTTACCCAAACAATCTATGAAAATAATATCTTAAACTCAACTGACTTAACATTCCTTAAAACCCAATATTTTCAAGACACAATTTCGAAAACAAAAGGCCTTGGTTTATGTCAAAATACCAAAATTACTAACCTTTTGAAAATCCATGAAATACCAATTTTTTTCAAGTAAATTTAAAATAATTATTTGATAAATACTCAATTCATGAAAATTTTAACACCTTGATATTTTATGGTATATTTATTTTTAAATAAATTTAAACTTCTTGATAGCTTGTGATATATGCAACCCTGAGTCTAAATGAACAGTATACCATAAAAATCTATACATTTAATTTTTATGTTTAAATTAGACTAGTAAATTATGAAAATTATATGGTGTAGACACGTATAAGTAAATTTATTGGTTATCTATTTATTATAAATGAAAATAAAAATCATTTGAAAGTAAAAGATTTTTTTTTCAAAAAAATATTTTTTATTCACACAATGTATTTTTATCTTAATAAAGTGAATTGATTAGTATTGGTGAATTATTTTAATAAGATTTATATATTATTTATTCAATCAATTTTTTTTATCATTCATCTAATATTTTTTATAACCATAAGATAATAATAAATCCAGTTTTATGCATAAAAACTTTCTTTTCTAAAAAACAACCCCTTAATATTTTATGCGATTATTTTAAAATTAAAATTTTCCTAATATATAAAATTTAATTAAAAAATGTAATTTAATTTTGAAATTAGTATGAAAAAATTATATTAGAGTGAATGTTAGATAATTTTATAAAAATATTAATTTTTTGAGGAATAGTAAAAAATACTAATTTTAAAAAAATATTTTCCTTTTAAAGAATTTAGAAAGTTATATTTTATTTTAAATGGTTTAAAAAGAAAAATTAGTTCAAATATAATATTATTAATACAAGTCCATTTGAATAAATTTTATGATTTTTTTTATAAAACCTTTTTATAATTAAGAATTTTTTTCCATGGAAAACATCATTTTCATCACTATTGTGGGTATAATTTTAAATTAAATTATCCTACTTATGTGTGTTGAATTTGATAAAATTGAATCCATATTTAGAATTATAATAGTTAATATTAATTAGTAATTCTATCTTAATTTTTTTATAATAAATATTAAAGATAGAAAAATTAATTACTGTGGTTAAGGATAAAACAGGGTTTAGTGCTTTACATGCACTAGTGTTAAAATTAATTTTTCATTAACATATGAATTTTACCTGATAAATTGGATTTTATATTTAGAATAAGTTTTTATAATTTATCTAATATGTCTCATTTATCTTTATTCTTAAAGGATAAATTACCTTGGTAAATATAAAAAACTAGTTACTATGGGGAAAACTAAAATAGTAAATGTAAGTAAATGTAGAGGATAAGGGAATAACATGTTTAGGAAATGTTTTATTTTTTCTAGAGGTGTGTATGAACATTAAATTCCATATACTCCATTATTTATGAATTTTTGAGCTAGTTGGGTTGAGATTGATTTCCCATTACTTAATAGTTTTAGGTATTTAAAAAAACACCACTTCTCCTCAATTATAAAAGGGAACCTAGTCACCTCACTTATTTCCACCCATTAAGACATTTATCTCGAAAAAAACCTACAAAAATATATCTAAAACATCCTTATTCATATTATTTATCTTCTTATTTTCCAAAATACCATTACTAGGGTCCTTAATAACATATCCAAAGGAAGTTTTTCTAAGAGAAGGTAACTATCTTCACTAAAATATTTTTTAAATTATTCTCTTACCACCTTCACTCATGTTTCAATAATTCAAATATAATAACAAAAATATCTACCACATAATTAAATTTTATTATGTTTATGGAATAATTTATATTCATCTACTCTTCCATTAAATGGGAAACAAAACTTTCAATTGCGTGTATGACAGACTACCGCCTTATGGACCGATGTAATAAGTTTTCCATCACCATCTCTCATGATAGGATACAATATTTGATTTAATGTATATATGTATATTATATTTGTGACATAATTATACTTTTTGAATTATAATATCATATATTCCTTCTTACCTTCCAATTTTTTGGAAAGTGATAATGTCGCTTGTGCATACATGCAGACTACCACCCCAAAGAATTGATATGATTCATTTTTCATTTTCTATTCACATGGATGGTAATAAGGAAAGATTTTATAAATATATAATTTATATGATATAATAATTATTCTATAAGGTTAATTATTATTTACCTTTCTTTCATTTTATCCATCAAAAAATGAAAATAATGTTTATACATATGTACGACCTACCATCACCATGAATAATGTAACTCATTTTTATATATCTAACTTTTATGGACTATTATAAATACTTATATAAGGAATATATATGATATTTATCTCAAGGTTAACATTATAGAGATTATGGAACTATGATAAATGTAAATACCCAAACTTCTCACACATAGATATTACATCTTAATAGATGAATATTACGTTCATCTTACAAAAATATGAATTCGGATCATAAAGGTTTAGTGTATTTGGAAACATGGATATATAGGTTGATAATTGAACTACACTATCTACTTCTATGTTATTAATTAATATAAAAATTATTAAACATGTTATACTTAAAAACTTCCATCATAAACTGGGGAAAGGAAACATAATAAAGGATGAGATCAAATGCTTAGTAAGGGTAAAAAAGTGATATATCAATGATCACATAATCATAACATGAGAATATTTGTATTATAGAATTATATTAACATTTTAAATCCATAAAATATATATAAAAGATCATAATCTTGAATCATGGAAGAAATCTTGGTAGTTCATAATACATAAATCATAAAATAATCAAATAACATAAGTCACGATAACATAAAAATGGTACAGGACATAGATTTTTGGAATACACATAACCATAGAAAATAATTTCCTTAGTAGTGAAGGATCATTTCCAAAAATATCATAGTATAACAGTTTTACTACCCAAACCATCATAATATTCAGGTTTCAATCCAAATACTTTCATAGTGGGCAATGTACCTTAATAAAATGGGTTTAATCCCCATTCCAATCCTATTAAAATCATGAGATATCTATATTCACCCAATGAATTGGAGGGATATATTGGTACCACACATCACATAATGAAAATCATAAACATGTGTGCCACAAGATTATAAAACATTTATCATATCATTACCCATAAAAGGAAATTGGTTTCACAAACAATTCATCATGGATTAACCCTTGAAAAAAATAGGTCTCATAAAATTTTATTTTTCAACATATAATAACCTTTAGAAAAGAAACATGCTTCATAAACATTAAATATTTACATCATATCATAACTCAATGAAAATGAATGGGCTTCATTATAAACATAAACCATCAAGAAAAAGAATAAGGATGATATCAATGGGTCATATATTTATTAAATATTAATTAACATCCAAGGATATTAACTTAGATAGAAAATTATTTTGAAAGGACAATTGGAACATTTCTTTGTGAAAATATACTTTCCAATTTGAAAACACATACATAAAATTTAAAAAAATCATTTATAAAAAATAAAAAGGAGATAAATATAGGTTATGAAATTAAATTAAAAACATATCAGTATATGGTATATACTTGGTTTTTTATATTATCATTATTAAAACAAGAATAAAAGTGGTAATGGAATAATTAAATTGAAATTGTTTAGTGAAAACAATTACCTTCTCTTCGAAAAACCTCATTTGGATATCTTATTAAGGACCTTAGGTTTGGTATTTTGGAAATAAAATAAGATATATAAAATTTATAAGAATGTTAGGGAGATATTTTGGTAGGTTTAGTCTGAAAAAAATGGATTTATAGAAGTGAATAAGTGAGGGGAGGAGGTTCCCTTTTATAATTGATGAAGAGTAGATTTTTTGTAAATACTGAAAAATATTCAATAATGGGAAGTCACTATCAATAAATATGCCAAAAAAATTAATAAATAATGTATTAAAGGGATAATATAATCAAGAAACACATCAAACACAAAATAATACACTTTTTTTAAACATTTTATTCCCCTAGCCTCTAAGTTTACCTGTTTTTACCATTTTAGTTTTCATTATAGTAACTAGTCTCTTTTTATTTACCTAGGTAATCTACCCTTTTAGAATTATAATAAAATGATAATTATTAGATAATTTTTACCCAATGATTATAAAAATGAAATGAAAATTATTAAATAAAGATCCTATATGTGTATAAAAGTAATTTTGACACATGGTCATGTAACATGCCAAACCCCGTTTTAACCTTAACCATAATAATTATTTTTTACTGGTTGTACTAATCTATGAAAAAATATTAAATTTACCTTATTATATATTATAAATTATTATTATTTGAAATATTAAATCCATTTTATCAAATTCCCTTAACATAATTTCAATAATTTAATTTAAAATAAAATCCACAAGTGAGATGAAAAAGTGGTTTTTAAAAGAGAAAATTTTCATAAGTATAAAAAGTTTTCATATCAAAATTAAATATTAAATTGATTATAATTACCTAAATTTGATTAATTATAAAATAAATTAACTAATTATAATTTAATTATTTTAAAATAAAATAGAACTTTATAATGATTTAAACGAAAATACAACTTTCAATAAAACAAGTATTTGTTCACAATTCATTTATAAAATAATTTTTCCAAAAAACCCCTAAAATTCACCCTAAGAGAATTTAGAAATATTAATTCCAAAAATTATTTTCATTTTTTAAAATAAAATTTTTGAAAGAGAAAAATATTAATTTTATTATTTGTTCACAAAAAGAAACAAAAATCATTTTCTGAGAAAAAATGTATTTTCAAAGCATATAAAGTCTTTTCAAAAAATTAAGCAATTATTTATCAGTTCATTTTTCTTTATATAAAACATTTATAAATAATATTCAAAATGTGGAAATTACAATTCATACCTCCAAGTTTAACATCAAAGTTATAAGGATCATGTTTAAATAATAATAATAATAGTATATTATTGTTCTCTAATACTTGATGTTGAGTGTAAAATAATCTATCAATGAAATTAAATTTATTTGAAAAAATATCTAATAAAATCTTATGGAGTTACATTAAAACCCATATAAAGTTAATTTCCCTCCCAAAATTCTTTCACTTTGATAAAAAATGAGGATACTCTTGCCTCATCCTATGTTCGGGCTCCCAGATAGCTTCCCCAAGTTGACGATTTTACCACAAAACTTTGACCAAGTGAGTTGTATTGTTTCATAGAAATTTATATCTATGATTAGGAATCTATAAAGGTTATACTTCATAATAATGATCATATTACAGTAGTATGAACACTAAGTTTAATACATGTGAACCAGCAGACATGTACTTTCTCAAGAGAGATACATGGAACACATCATAGACTCGAGAGAGGTTCAGTGGCATCACCAAGTGTTATGAAACCATATATACTCTATTAATAATTATAAAAGGTAAAATATACCTAGGGATTTAATGTCCTTTATTTTTGAATCTCATAAAATTATTCTATGGAGAAATTAATAGAAAAACCTTTTCACCACAATAATGTTGGAGTTGGTGGCCTAGAACCAAATACTTTATACTTTATTAATTAATAAAAGCCTTATCACATCTTAATTGTTCTTCTGTGTGATAATTCATGTGATAATGTCCTAAGGATAACTATTGCATTAAAGGGTCATAGAGGATCCCTGCTATGATGAGAACCCGGAAGTGCCATAATACTGTTCTTTAATATATGTTCTATGGACGAATGATATTATTTGAGGGACATAAATAATACAGGACATTAGGGGTGAGGAATCATAAAACATTGAGGGACCATCTCATGGTGTGCGCCCTTGGTAATATCCTGGAGGATATTATGAGAACGAGACCCACCAGTAGGAAATACACATTTCATAGTGTCATTGGATGTTCCTATCTGCAGACATGTGTATTGATCCTTAGACTTTAAGATTATTATTAATGGGTATTACAACTCGTGCACTTAGATGTATCGACGAAAACTGTGACGACACACTGTTCGCAGCAAGGTAGGATATGTTGGGTGCATCACGAGTAACACTGCATTAATAGATAATGCGAGAAAGGATTTTCCCTTTGTGTTCCATAACAGAAGTAGATATTTCAGACCCTTTGATAGAATTGATACAGCCTAAATAAATCCATGTCCACGGTAAGGTATGGGCGAGTTCGATTCTGGAAAGTCAAAGAAATAATAATCGAGCACGTGGGTTGATGAAACTAGCATGCAACCCGCTTGATTCGAGATATCATGACAAAGGGATTATATTACATGGTAAGCATTCGTATGAGGTGACAAATCATTGCGGCGTTAACTTATTTCTTTATGGGTGCCTTGGCGTGTTGCTAGACGCTAACCTTGGAATTTAGGCAAGCTCCGCCTAATGCAACTGAGAAAGAGGCCTAGAGGGTCACACACTAAGTGTGTCCATGTATCTTAGTTAAATACAAATTTAACATGGTAAATAAATATTATTACCTACGATGGTTTAATAATTATTCAAGGATACCTGATCACATTTATTTCAACACTAGTTATTCGAGAGAATATATTGTGGATGAAATAATATTTATTTGCGTGTGATTCAATTATATTTATTTAAGAAATAAATCACTATTACTCAAGGTCTAATAAATGTGGTGGGGGAAATAAATAAAAGTGGGAAATAAAATTACACGCCGTGTATATTAAATATACACGCTGTGTAGTTTTATGGAAAATGAGTACACGCTGCGTATTAATGATTACATGCTGTGTAGTTTTTCCAGTCAGTATTTTGAGGATATAATATTGTTTTAATAAATGATATTTATTATAATCTGTGTGGATGAATGTCAAGGAATTAAGAATTTGACATGGGAGTTTTCAATAAGAGTTAATGAAATAAATAAAACATGTAACACATTTATTTATTGTCCTAACTCTATAACCTCAAACCCGATTATAAATATCCTCACAACCCCAACACTTTTTTAGAGGAGAATCATTTTACACAACAACTTTGGAGAATTATTTCAAGGCTGAAAGAAATCCTTCCTCCAAGAATGCTCTCAAGACCGAGATACAAAGGCGATCGAAGGCGGACATCACAAGCGAATGTTCTTCCACGCTAGCACCCGGAGATCCCTTCGGCGACATCCGGAGATACGTGGCACACATGTGGATCACCGCTAGAGGAATCCTACACTTGGATTCTACAATGCAATGACGGATCATAGGATCATGACCAGAGACATCAACGAAGAATGAATTCCACCAAGGTAATTCTTGTGAATTAATTAAATTAATTATAACCAACATATGATTATTATATCTCTATGGTTTCGGGATTCCCTCTTAAGTTTTTCGTTCGTCATTCTATTCCGAAGATTCAGCATTTTACATCGTGATAGATCTCAGATTGAACGTTGTTTAATGTTAAAATTATAGTTGGGAAAACCCTGCAACGCGCTTCCACTGCGCCCGAAACCTACAAGTGGTATCAGATGGGTCATATCATTGATTATAATTATTTATTATTTCATTGATGTTTTATGAATTTAATAATTTAGTTGTTTCAGTTAAAGTTTAATTATTCTGGAAATATGAATCTCGAGATTTGTTCCTCCTCCCTCATTTCTCGTTCACCTCACAGAAACGAATTTTTCTTTTAATTTTGATTAAAATAAAATAAAGGAACTCATCCAGAGGAGCCAAACATTTTTGTCTCTATAACACCAGAATACACGGCGTGTATTCGGAAGTACACGCCGTGTGGTCTAGGTTCACTGCATTGGCTGATTTTCCAAATCAGGAAGTGTATTAAAGTATACCTATGTCATTTATGACACCATGTGTTGACCTGGAACAAGTAGAACACGGTTTCCGGATTACACGCCATGTGGTCCAACTGAACACGACGTGTAGTCCATTTGGGTTTGGGTTGGACCGTGTACCCCGTACACGGCTTGCCCGACTGGAAACCGTGTAACACGGAAGCTACACGGTGTGTGTCCCACAGAACACGTCGTGTACTCTGAAAATTTCTAAAGTACATTAACACGCCCTGTCCCCAGGCATGTACTTCGGATGAACGGTGAAGAAAAGTACACACCGTGTAGTCGAAACTACATGCCGTGTACTCACCCAAATCACACAGATTTATTAAAATTTATTATTATATTATACAAACCTTTGAGACGTGTACCATGGTGCAGGCGTAAATCTTTGGCACAACACGTGATAGGTGTTTTATATATATGTGTTTAATTTAACATCTGTGTAATGAACGAGAATTCACCAGGTTTCCTACAAGGTACAAGTTACATACAAGGATAATTTTAAATGAATTTATTTGTTTAAAATTATGATGGATGAGAATATCAAGGAAGTTTAGAAAAGGGTTTAAGATAAAAGGATTGATTAATTAAAGATAATTAATTGATTTGAACATGATTTATCTTAAACAAGAATGATTAAAGAATTTAATGCTAGTTTTATTTATGCGTAAATATCATTGCATGTATAGATGATCATGAGCTAGACCGAGACCTTTGTATGTGAATGGTTTCTTTTAATTTATTTATTTAAATTAAATTTGTTGGCCTGCGAGCCATCTCCTCATTAATATGTAGGGCCTGTGCGCCCAAGGATTCCTTTATGTAGAAACCCCTTTTTACCCCTCACCTGTGTGTGAGATAAATGCATATATAATGGATGGAGCTTCCAATCTAGTGGAGGCAACTCAAGTTAGGAGCCAAGGTGAAACCAATCCAAGGAGATACAAAGGTGGACAGGTGGAAAGCTTTAAACACGAACTTGAAAGGTTCAAGGTGTTTCTCCCCTAGGTCTTGGGTTAGTTTATCAACCGCTAGATAAACTAACCAATAGAAAAAGATCATGATCATACCGTTTATTTTATTTCTGTCAGTTTCATGGTTTATTTATTGTGGGTGTGTTGTCATGATCACACAATTAATGAATTAAACGACCATGTAAGATGGAACTAAAATAAAACCGGCTTATATGTAAATATTATCTTAGACATGGTTAATCACTTAAGTATATCCCACTTAATATTAACAAGAACGTAATCAAATATAATAAAATGGAAATTTACGTACAAGGATAAAATCTCTCAAAAGAAATATTAAGTCAGTATAGCCTTTCATAATCTTGGTTAGAATCGAACCATAGTTCAAAGTGCTTGACCAACCCTAGTTGGGGTGATTTCAATTATCAGGGAATTATAATTCAAGGTTTTGGGTTGACTTGAATTGGTTCGCATCAAGGTTTGAATTCCATAGCAGGACTTGGTGTGACCAAGAGGCAAAGTTTGAGGAAATCCAAAATAAAAGGATTTCAGGATTGGGGAGTCCACTCAACGGATCAAGGAGCTGTGAGTTAATGTAGTTGGCATTTGGAATGCCTACCTAAAACCCTTCAAGTTTATTTACCAACCCTAGTTGGGGTAATGCGAAGGGCAATATGGATCCTTGCCACTATAATATTCAGGAAACAGAATATTCTGAAGTCAATGGTGAGGGTTGTTGGATTTCGATAAAATAGTGGGAGACTAATAAGTATTAATCTATTTATTTGTCTCAGTTTTGTAATAAATTACTAAACCTTTGCTCATATTAATTTATAGAAACGAAAAAATGACTTCAAACATATCATTGCAAACCATACTCAAGAAGGATAACCTTCTCACCATAACCAATTTCCAAGAGTGGGAGAGGCATTTACGCGTCATCCTTTGCCAAGAATGGAAATTGTATGTGCTGGAAGAGCCTATTCTTGTTGCGTCAGGGAAAGTGCCTAGTGATGAGGAATTATCTATCTATATGAAACATATGGATGATGCCACAGATGTCTAGTGTTTCATGCAATCGACCATGTACAATGAGCTCTTAAAGCAACATGAAAACATGGATGCCTATAGCATGATGTCTCACCTTGAGGATATCTACCAAGAGAAGGTGAGATAGGAGAGGTATGAGATCTCCAATGCATTGTTTACAACTAATCTTGGAGAGTCAGCGCCAGCTAGGCCTCATGTAGTCAAGCTTATTGGCTACATTGAATGCCTGTACATCTTAGGGATTAAATTACCGGATGAGTTGCGTAGAGATCTCATCCTATCATCACTACCCAAGACCTTCTCTAGCTTCATTGTCAATTATAACATGAGCAGAAATGAGAAGAGTCTATCAGAGCTTCTGACCTTGATTCGCCAGGTAGACAAGGACATGGGGCGTGACAAACCCGTACTCCTTATGTTAAACAAGAAAAGGAAGGACAAGGCAAAGGGGACACATAATTATAAACGGTCTAAAGCCCCCAAGCACCATCCCTCCAAGAAGGGGAAGATCCAGAGGCAGGGAAAGGAATGGGAGGCAGTATGTTTTGCATGTGGCAAGCAGGGCCACTGGAAGAGGAACTGCACCCAGAAGCATGGGGACACTAAAGGTGCGTTCATTATAGAGTGTAATCTTTCCATTTCTACAAATTGGGTATTAGATATAGCTTGTGGGGATCACATCTGTATTCAAATACATGAACCGAGTAGATTTATAAAGATTTATAGAGGAGAGGTGGATCTTCGAGCTGCCAATGGGTCAAGGCTGGCTGCGTTGGCTATTGGAGATTACCACCTCTCATTGCCGACTAGAATGATTTTGGTTTTACATAACTGTTATTATGTGCCTAGTGTTACCAAGAACATAATTTTTGTATCTTGTTTGGATATGGATGGATTTATTTTCAAGTTCGGAAATAAGGGTTGTATCTTTTATAAGAACAACGTATGTTATGGTATGACACATTTAAATAATTTTTTGTATGTATTAAATTACAAAAACCAAGTGTTGGCAATTGATAACGAAACAAACTGACATGAATCATACATCACACATTTGTGGCATCACCGTCTCGGTCATGTAAATGAGAAGTTCTTGACAAAGCTCTGCCAAGATGGTTATTTAGACTCTACATATATAAAACCACTTGATTGATGTCACACTTGCTTACAAGGAAAAATGACCAAGCCGCCTTTTTGTGGACAAGGTAAAAGGGCCAAAAAGCTTCTAGGATTGGTACACACGGATGTGTGTGGACCATTTCCAGTAGAATATTGAGGTGGATATTCTTACTTCATTACTTTTACTAATGATTTGAGTACATATAGATATGTCTACTTAATGAGGTATAAGTCAGAGGCCTTAGAGTAATTTAAGGAATTCAAGAATGAAGTAGAGCATTAGCTTGGTAAGAAGATAAAGAAGCTTTGATCGGATCGAGGTGGAGAATATCTGAACCAAGAGTTCATCAATCTTCTATGGGAGTCTGGGATTCTATCTCAGCTCACTCCTCCTTATACACCACAATGGAATGGTGTTAGTGAAAGGAGGAACCACACCTTGTTGGACATGGTGAGGTTGATGATGAGTCATGCAAATCTTTCATCATCCTTTTGAGGATATGCATTACAAACTTCATGATACACATTAAACCGAGTACCAACCAAGGCAGAAAATAGAATTCCCTCTGAGCCATGGAATGGAAATAAACCCATTTTTTCACACACACGTGTATGGGGATGCGAGACGTTTGTTAAGGCCTCCTCTGGCAACAAACTAGAACCCCGAGGCACGAGGTGTATCTTTATAGGATATCCCAAGGAAACGAAAGGATATTACCTATATAACCCTTTAGAAAAGAAAGTGACAGTCGCCCGACAATCCGTCTTTCTTAAGAGGAAGCACATCCTCAATAAGGATAGTGGGAGCAAGATTGAATTCGACGAAGTTGATTCTCAAGATACACAGGAGTTGGTAGAGGAGAAATTTCCACAGGTCCCCATGGAAGAGGTTCCAGAAACACAAGTACTATGTAGGAGCTCAAGAGAGGTAAGGGAACCAGAGATATTTGGTTTCCTAGTCACTGAGGATGGTGAATCATTATTGTTGGACAATGATGAACCTCTCTCCTACAAGGAAGCAGTAGAAAGCTCAGAAAAGGCAAGATGGCTAGAATCTATGAATTCTGAGATGGATTCCATGTATCAGAACCAAGTCTGGGTTCTGGTCGATGAGCCAGTTGATGTAAAGCCTGTTGGATGCAAATGAGTATTCAAGATAAATATGGACATGGAAGGTCAAGTTAGCACCTATAAAACAAGGCTAGTGGCTATAGGATTCAGACATCATCAAGGAATTGACTATGATGAAACCTTTTCACCAGTTTCCATGTTTAAATCTATAAGAATAATACTTTCCATAGTAGCTTACCATGACTATGAGGTTTGGTAGATGGATGTAAAAACAACATTCCTTAACGGGAACCTTCAGGAAGATGTCCATATGACACAACCAGAAGGGTTTATGACACCAGGTGAAGCCAAACGGGTTTGAAAGTTGCAAAAATCCATTTATGGATTAAAGCAAGAATCCAGGTCATGGAACATTTGATTTGATGAAGCCATAAAAGAATTTGGGTTCATTAAGAACAAATGTGAGCCATGTGTTTATACGTGGTTTAATGGGAATGAGATCGTTATCCTAGTAGTATATGTTGACAACATATTGCTTATTGGAAACAATGTACCAGTATTATAGTCAGTTAAGGACTGGTTGAACAAGTGTTTCTCCATGAAAGACTTGGGTAAAGAAGACTACATTCTAGGGATCAAGATCATTCGTGATAGATCCAGGAGGCTTCTTGGACTAAGTCAAGGTACATACATTGACCAGATACTAAAGATATTTAGTATGGAACAATCCAAGCGGGTATTAGTTTCTGTGTCACATGGCCTACATCTTTCTAAGAAAATGTGTCCTCAGACACAACAAGAGAAAGATAGAATGAGTAAGATCCCATACGCTTTGGCTATAGGATCTATCATTTATTCCATGTTATGTACTAGGCTTGATGTTGCCTATGCACTGAGCATGGTAGGCAGATATCAAGCTGATCCAGGAGAACATCATTGGACTACTGTTAAGACTATCCTTAAGTATCTAAGAAGAACTAAGGATATTTTCATGGTGTATGGAGGAGACGAGGAGATTTTAATCAGAGGGTATGCTGATGTTGGTTTTTAGATAGATTAGAATGATTTGAAGTTGCAAACTGAATATGTTTTCTGTCTCAATGGAGGAGCTATGAGCTGGAAGAGTTCAAAGTAGTCAATTGTCGACGATTCTACAACAAAGTCTGAATATATAGTGGCTTCTGATGCATCTAAGGAAGCCGTATGGATTCAGAACTTTGTCCAGGAGCTTGATGTGGCGCCTAACAGTAAAGATCCCATTACATTGTATTGTGATAATACTGCAGCGGTGGCTCTTGTGAAAGAACCAAGGTCACATCAACGGACAAAGCATATACTCCGAAAGTATCACCTTTTGATGTATTTCTATCAAAGGGGTGAATTTTTTGTGAGAAGAGTGTCCATGAAAGAGAACATGGTGGACCCCATGACTAAAGGCCTATATCAGCAGAAGAATGAATATCATTTGAGAGCTAGCGGGTTAACGGTTGTTAGAAGTTGGCTCTAGTCTAAGTGGGAGTCTGTTGGAGTTGGTGGCCTAGAACCAACTACTTTGTAATTTATTTATTAATAAATGACTTATCACATCTTGATTGTTCTTATGCGTGAAAATTCATGTGATAATGTCCTAAGGATAGCTATTGCATTAAAGGGTCATAACGGATCCCTGCTATGATGAGAACCCGGAAGTGCCATAACACTGTTCTTGAATATATGTTCTATGACCGGATGATATTATTTGAGGGACACAAATAATACAGGCCATTAGGGGAGATGACTCATAAAACTTTGAGGCACCATCTCATGGTGTGCGCCCTTGGTAATATCCAGGAGGATATTATGAGAACGAGACCCGTTAGTAGTAAATCCACATTTCATAGTGTCATTGGATGTTCTTATCTGCAGATGTGTGTATTGATCCTTAGACTTTAAGATTATTATTAATAGATATTACAACCCGCACACTTAGATGTATTGTAAAAAACTGTGATGACACATTGTTCGTAGCGAGGTAGGATACGTTGGGTGCGTCACAAGTAATATTGCATTAATAGATAATGCGAGAAATGATTTGTCCCTTCTGTTCCATAACAGAAGTAGATATCTCAAGCCCTTTGATGGAATTGATATAGCCTAAATAAATCCATGGCCATGGTAAGGTATGGGTGAGTTTGATTCCTGAAATTAAAAGAAAGAATAATCGAGCACGCGCATTGATGACACTAGCATGCAACCCACCTGATTCGAGATATCGTGACAAAAGGATTATTTTACACGGTAAGCGTTCATATGAGGTGACATGTCATTGTGGCATTAAATTCTTTATCTATGGGTGCCTTGGCATATTGCTGGATGCTAACCTTGGACTTTAGGCAGGCTCCGCCTAATGCCACCGAGAAAGAGGCGTAGAGGACCACACACTAAGTGTGTCCATGTATCTCAGTTAAATATTAATTTAACAAGTTTAATAAAGATTATTCCTGACTTTGGTTTAATAATTATTTAAGGATTCCTGATCACATTTATTTCAACTCTAGTTATTCAAGAGAATATTTTGTGGATGGAATAATATTTATTAGCAAGTGATGTAGTTATATTTATTTAAGAAATAAATATCCATTACTCAAGGTATAATAAATGTGGTGGAGGAAATAAAGGAAAGTGGAAAATAAAAGTACACACCGTGTATATTAAATATACACGCTGTGTAGTTTTATGGAAAATGAGTACACGCTGTGTATTAATGATTACACACCGTGTAGTTTTTCCAGTCAATAGTTTGAGGATATAATATTGTTTTAATAAATGATATTTATTATAATCAGTGTGGGCAAATGTCAAGGAATTAATAATTCTACATGGGGGTTTTCAATAAGAGCTAATGAAATAAATAAAATGCGTAACATGTTTATTTATTGTCATAACTCTATAACCTCAAACCCGATTATAAATATCCTCACAACCCCAACAATTTTTTAGAGGATAATAGTTGTGCACAACAACTCTGGAGAATTCTTTCAAGGAAAAAAGAACTCCTTCCTCCAAAAACGCTCTCAAGACCGAGCGACCAAGGTGATCGAAGGTGGACATCGCAAGCGAAGGTTCTTCCGCGCTAGCACCCAGAGATCCCTTTAGAGAAGTCTGGAGATACGTGGCACACATGTGAATCACCGCTAGAGGAATCCTACACTTGGATTCTATGACACAATGACATATCACAGGATCATGACCAGAGACATCAACGAAGAAAGAATTCCACCAAGGTAATTATTTTGAATTAATTAAATTAATTATTACCAACATACGATGATCCAATATCTATGGTTCTGGGATTCAATCTTAATTTTTTCATTCCTCATTTTATTTCAAAGATTTGTCATTTTACATCATGATGGATCTTGGATTGAACGTTGTTTAACGTTAAAATTATAGTTGGGAAAACCCACCAATGCGCTTCCGCTGCGCCCAGAACCTACAAGTAAATTTAATATCATGCTTATGATTATCAGTATAAATTTTTTGTTAACTTTGTGATTCCATTATGTGTTACTGAATAGATTTAACCTTCTTCACTTTTTCTTTATCCATCTATGGTCCTAATATATTTATTTATATAACTCCATCCGAATATTTTGTAGTTCCACACTTATTTACATATAGGTCTTTATACAGAGATCTATGAATTCCCAATTGAAAGCTATTATTACCAACCCCCTTTGAAATACACAGAACAAGATCTTAGAATATCATCTAGGGTTTTAACTGTTATATTATAATAACCATTGGTTTAGGATGATAATTCACGATAAAAATTAACTCCATACCCAAAGACTATTAAAAATTTTTCTATAAATTCAAGATATTCCTCAAATCCTGATCAGATACAATAGAATGTGGTACTCCATGAAACCTTACCACTTCATTAATGTATATTATGGAAATATAATTTAGAGATAAATATTCTTTTATAACAATTAAGTGTACTAACTTTGTATGGTGATTAGTAATAACCCATATAACATTATTCCATTTAGATTTTTTGGAGAGTCCAATGACAAAATCCATGGTGATGTTTTCTAATTTTCATTATAGTATGGGTAATGGTTTTGAAATCCTATTAGAATTTTGTCTCTCATCCTTAACTTTTTGGCATACCAAATACTAAGATAGAAACACTATAATATCTCTATTCATTCCATCCCACAAGAAACACTCTTTCAAATCTCTATAAATTTTTTACTTCCTAGATGGATAGAGAATACAGAATTATGAGCTTTCTCTAACATCTCCTTCTTAAAACAGGGTATGTATAGAACACATAAATGGTTCCTTAACCTAATCATTCCATCATAATCAAAGTTAAAATTAGAAACATTTATTAACTTCTTTAGTAGGTCTATATCTTCTTTATATGCCTCTTTAATCTTCACTTGGATAAATCGTTAAACACTTTTTGAGAAATATATGATTTCTACCATTTCTTCAAGATTTATAGATTCATCTCTTTAAAATATAGAAATATTGTATTTTTTTGATCCTCATGATGAATGACCTCGCATTATCCTTTCAACTCAAAGCATGTGATACCATGTTTACTTTCTGAATGTGGTAATGTATTGAGAATTCATAATATATAATCAGATTTAACCATCTTATCTAATGAATATTCAACTCCTTCAGTGTGAATACATACTTTAAACTTTTATAATATTTATATATTTCACACCTTTCTTCATAAAGATAATGTCTCTATATATTTTATTAAAAAATTATCAAAGTTAACACCAAATAAAGAGTTGAGGTAATTTTTCTCATAAACCTTCAATTATTGTGTGACATAAACTATCACCATATAATTCTACATGAGGACGCATCCCAAACCCTTCTTCAATGTATCACTATAGATTACAAACCCTTTTCTACTATAGGGTAATGTAAGCATAGGTTCACTGACTAACCTTATCTTCAATTCCTTGAAAATTTCTTCACATTTATCTATCCGTAGGAAATTGGATCCCTTATGAGTTTACTTGGTGAGTGGATTGGACAACCAAGACATTTTTTCCACAACATGTCGTTAATATCCATCCAAACCAAGAAAACTATGGATATAAATCTTTGTGGTTGGTCTGGTCCAATGTTTAATAACCTTAATCTTTAATGGATCTACTTATATACTATTTATTGAGATTATATGACCAAAAAACTGATATTTTTGTAGCCAAAATTCACACTTAGTAATTTTTTCATATTGAATCTCCTTCATTAGTATCTTCAGTAAAATACTCAAATAATCTTCATGATCTTCCTTACTCTTTGAATATATTATATAATCATCTATAAATCCTCCCAAAAATTGATCAATTTAATCTCTAAATACTTTATTAATTAAATATAATAATATAGTAGGGGAACTATTTAGGCTAAATGACATAACTATATACTCATATTTCTCATACCTTATACAAAATAGTATCTTGGGTATATCCTCCTTCTTAGCCCTCAATTTATAATACCTAGAATGAATTTCAATAATTGAAAAGTATTGATAGCTGTGTAGTTCATCAAGAAAATCTTTAATATAGGGTATATGATACGTTTTCTTGATTTTTATCATGTTTAGTTCTCGATAATCAATACAAAATGACATCAATCTATCTTTATTCTTAATAAAAAGGATACCTGTACCCCAAGGTTACACACATTTATAAATAAATACCTTTTCAATATTTTCTTAGAGTTTCTTCCTCAATTCATGTAACTCAATTGGGGTTATTATATGTAGATTATTTTAAATAGGTGTTGCACCAAGTATGAGTTATATTGAGAACACAACTTAAAATTTTTATGGAAGACTAAGAAAATATTTGGGAAATAAATCAATAAACTCCAACATAATAGGAATACCGTCAATGTTAAGATTATTGGAAACCATCTTATAATCAACCCTTTTGAATGGGAACCAAGACCCATAAAATGGGTGAAAATTCCATTGAAAGTTCATATTTATCATCACATTGATATGAAATCATAGGATAGTTCATAATATTAAAAATGACTTCACTTCCATAGAAATTTATGTGGAATTTATATAGAGAAATCCAATCTATGTCTAAGATAACGTCAAATTCAACCAGAATGAGGATAAATAGATTTTTTGGAAGCATATTCCCACAAACTTCAACTGTGGAAGAATAATTGAATTGAGATGTGATCATGATACCATTTTGAATTTTCATTAATAATTTAATATCTAATTATTGAGTATAAGAATTAATATTCTTAGACACTTTTTATGATTTATATAACTAAGATCAAATAGGGTAATTAAAAACATGATCTTAATTATTACCACCTCAATATAATCTTCTATCTTCAATTCCTCACTAAAACCAAAATGGATTGCATGACCATTAAACACCATTAATTAGAGTGATTAATAATGAACAATCATTCATAAGATGTATAAATCACAACAACTTATTTTCAATATATTAAAACTTAGGTTTGAACTAGGTAATTCATGGTCATTATTTAAATCCTTAAAAATATTTTTTAAAGAGTCTTCAAATTTGAAAAATATATCCCCCAGGAGTGTCAAACTAGGTGTACAGTAGGGCCCATTATCATGCATGAGGTAAAAATAAAGTCAAATCCTAACATTCCTTTTTTTGGAGTTATTTACACTAAGTAAAACTATAAAAGTTCCACATCCAGTTGTTGTATCTGGAAATTGATGTAATTTCTTAGAAACCACTCACTCTATACTTCACAAAAATTCTAGGAAATTTTCCTATACTTTGACTAATCCTTCAACATATCCTTATACATGTCCCTTGATATCTCACTAAAGTTTTTTCATTCTAGTTTCCAAAGGTTAACTAAACCCGTCCTTGTATCCCAATTATAAAGGCCCAAAATTCATATACATATATATTAAATTTTAATTAATGAATATTCATTTTATCTTATAAAATAAAACATGCATACCATAAAGGTTTAGTGTCTTTGTAAATATGGATACATAATTTTTTTTCATAAGTGAACTACATCATATCCTTGTAAGTTCTTAATAAATAGAAACCTTATTAGACATATCATATAAAAAACCGTTTTTACATAACCTGGGGAAAGGAAAAATAAGAAAGGGTGAGAGAATATTATAATTAAGGTTAAAAAATGGAGATATCAATGATCAAATAATCATAACATGGGTATAAGGGTATGAGAACATGATCTTAATTTTTGAAAAACACACCCTTTATATCAAATATCATAATCTTGAGTCATGTAATATAGTTTTTTTGTTTATAAGACATCAATAATAATGGAATAAAAGAACATAATCCATGAGAATATAATATTTCCATAAGGCATAGATTTTTGGCACACATATAATCATAGATAATCATTTCCTTAGTAGTCCAAGTTGATTTACAAAACTATCATAGTAGAATGGGTTCACACCCCAAACCATCATAGTAGTTAAGGTTCACCCCCAAGACTATCATTGTGGAAAATGTCCTTTTATAAAATGGGTTCACTCCTCATTCATTTCCTATTTATCTCATGATATATCAACATTTAACCAATGTATTGGTTGGAGATATAGTTCCCACCAATCAAATAATGAAAATCATACATATGTGTGACATAATATCATAAAACATTCATTATATCAGAATCCATTAAAAGAAATGGGTTTCATAAACATTTCATTATGGAATAGCCCATGGAAAATAAATATTTTTCATAAAAATTTCATCTTTTTCATCATATAATAACCTATTTAAATCAAATAGGTTTCATATACATTTCATCTTTGCGTCATAGTATAACTCGTGGAGAAAGAATGAGTTTCATAAACATATTTTTATCATATACATAAACCATCCTGAGAAAGAATATGGATAGTTTCATTGTATCATATCCCCGTTAAATCTTAAAAAAATTAAAAGGACGTCATCTTAGATTAAATATTATTTTGAAAGACCACTTCAAACATTTATTGAGGAAAATATCCTTTCCACTTTAAAACCACTTATAAAAAATATAACAATTTTTTAAATAATAAATAAATGATTTTATTTAAAAATAAACTTGTAAAATTATAGGGGAATATGTAAGTCATGAAGTAGTCATGATGGTGGAAAATATCGTTCATGCCATAGGCATTAAAGAAAATATTCCTTTCACACTTTCAGAAAAAATTCAAAAGTGACTCATTCAGAAAATGAAAAGAAGATCCATTTTAAACCATTTTGTAAAAAATTAAAACATGGGTAAAAATTTACTTAAAAAATCATAATATAATAGTAAAAAATTATTGAAACAATTTTTAGAAAACATGATTATAGAAGAAAAATTTTTCTCGACCGAAGAGAGGAAAAAGTAAATTTTCCTTGAAAACATATTTTTAGTATCTTGAGAACACAAAGAGAGTAAAATGAAAGGAAAAAATGTATTCTATTTAAATAACCATATTATAAGAAAATTTATGAAGTCCTTAAAGTATAGATCACAATACTTAATCTTGAAAAAATTAATCACAAACAATCTCGATAAATAATGAGATTATAACATAAAACATTCACCACTTTGGTATCTTTGGAATCATAATCCTCATGAAAGAATTACTTTAAATAAAACTTTAAATATCATTTGAATAAATAAATTCATTATATAACATGTAAAAGGTTATGTATATACACCTTATAAAAGAGAATAGGTGAATAACTTAACATATTTACCAATAAACATGATTTGAGATAGAAATCACTTACATAAAGTCTTGAATTTATTAATATACATTAAGAAATATAGTATATTAAATATAGGTTTATTATAAATATATTAAGAAAATATACTCATATATATCATACTATATATGATTTTCTTGTGACCTTTTATTCCCCATTTAATAACTAATGCTTTGTAAAAATCATGTTTTGGGTATTAACTACTCCATCTTTCATGTATGTTTTAGATTTAGTCATACTGTATAATAAATATAGGTTTATTATACATCTATTACAAAACTATACTCATATATATCATACCATATATTATTTAATTATGATCCTTTATTACCCATTTATTAATAATTCCTTGTTAAAATCACATTTTGGGTAATAAATGATATATTTTGCATGTATGTTTTGGAAAGGATACATCAATATTTAACTCATTAATTAATAAAACACCCTTCATAGGTTGAAAATCACTGAAAAATATGCATTGATGATTTCATCATTTAGGAAAAATTCTAATGTACTCATAAAATGATATTTAAACATCATAAATCCTTATAAGTCATTAATTATTGTAAATTTAATGAACATAAAATAATAAAATTTGTAAGAGGAATGAATACCAACATCACTCCTATGAAATTTGTAAAAATGGTCAGAGCTATAAACACCCACTGTGGGAAAATATGTAAAAAATAACTAATATTCATGTAGGTAATTATTATAAATGTAAATTATAAATAATTTTATGTATTAATATGGTTTTGAAATTATATATTAAGATATTTATGTTTTTTATATAGGGGTTTAGGGTGTATCTAACCAAATAGGGATGCTAGTTAAGGGTTTCATCTCAAAACTTTCTTCTTTGAGACATAAGTTCTTTAATGAACCTAATTTCATTAAATTATTTTTATAATGACTATTTTATGTATAATATCATTAATTGTATTTATTCATGGTATTTAAACTTAAAATTCAATATTTTTATCTTTTAATGACTTTTATTATAATGTATTCTAGGTTTTAAGAGTTTATTCTTCTCAAATTTGAGTCCCTTGAGATATGTTTAAGTTGCACAACATATTTACTTTTTAATGGTTTGAATAATCCCCTAATATAATATTTTTATCATATTCCTATTATAATTAATTGTGTGTAATGTTCTATTTAAATATATCCCTCTCATTGGGTTTTGATTCAAAAGTTACCAAGGTGGTAAGGGTTTTTCATCTCAAATTATCCCCATCGAGACCTGTCTTAAAATTATAAAAAATGTTATTTCTATGGGGTATATAATGAAAAGATATGTATTTTGACATAAACCATTATTTTATCCATGTTATTTAAAAATAAATATGATTTTAAAGCTTCTAATGAATTTTCATTAAAAAATAACCAAAGATGTAAGGGTTTTCGAGACTCAAATCTATTCCTCAAGTCACAAAAACTATTACTTTTATATTATATTTCATGATTTATATATTATAACCTACGATAATTTTAGGATGTATTTAAACCTTTTTTTGGGTAAATATTTTTTCACACCAATGTATTCTTCCTTGATGAATTTAATGTTTAATTAAAATGAATTTTTTTAAGAATAATTTCGATTACTTTTAATGGTTTTTATTCCATTAATATACTTTTAATTCCCATATATGTTCTTCTTTCCCTAGTGTAAACTGAATTTTTTTATCTATAATGATCCATTTATTTCCATTTTTTCATTTTAAATCAAATGTTTCATTATATTATTTAATTATGTGTGTTTTCAACATGGTTATTTCAAAATGTTCAAAAGTGTTTTCCATCCTTTTGAAATAATTTTTTTATCATCCATTCCACATTTTATTTAGATAAATTTTATATATTTTTCAATGTTCCATTTTTAAATATTCTTTTGGAAATATAAAGTTATCAAAGTACTTTCACTTTCCTTTTTTAAAACAATATATCTTTATAAAGTTTATGGTATTAAATATTCTTTTAAAAGTAAAAGTTTCCAAATTATTTTCACTTATACTTTTATATCCTTTATGTATTTTCAAGGATGATTCATTTAGAAATATTTATAATGAGTTTTAAAAACATTTTTTTTGCATTTTAATTTTCTAAAATGTGTTCTTTAAGTGAAATTTACATTTATTTTAAGATAATACTTAATTTTTTTAATAGATATTTTGTATTTTACGTCTATTTACCCTCCATAGTTTAAATTTAAGGAAGTTATGTTTAATTCACCATTTATATGTTATTATGATATGATTTCATTTTGTAAATGATATTTTTGATATTCTTAATTTCTCAAGGTCATGTTATATGATGTTTTGGAATGTTTTAAGAAACCCATTCTTCTTCAATGGTTTATTTATGAGATAATGAATGTTTTATTTTCAATTTGCACATAAATGTATGGATTATGAGAGGGGTGGGACATATATACCCCTCAAAATGCACTGGGTAAAGGCTTATAAATCATGATATTAAAATGTTATATTAACAGGTTAGCATGTAGCTAGGTTTACAAAGGATGACTGTGGTGGAATTAATATCTAATCATAATTTTATATTTTAATAGTTTTGAAATTATAAATGTTAAAAAAGGGTGAGTGTGTTGTTGTTTACCACAAATCACAATTTTATAAGTAAATGGGTTGATGGGTAGCCGAGTTCACAAAGATAATAAATCATATGTTTATGATCAGGTCACTTTATTTCATATGGCCATGGATCCGGCTATATGATTCATATTTTTATTTTCTCATACCATGGTAAAAGTGTTATAGTTTGAGATGTTATTCCCATATTTAATGATCATGATTAACACTTATTGTTTTATTTTATTCTAAATTTAATATTTTTCCTTATTCATGATTTTTCACATGTTTATGATCTGACCATTATGGTCTTTGTTATTTTAACCCTTAGCAATCATTTGAGATCACCCCTTTCTTATATTTCCTTTACCCATGTTATGAAGATTATTATAGCATGTGAGATATGTAGGTTACTATATATAGGATCATTATTATAAATAAATGTTCATAAGTGTTGTAAAATAATAATTTTATATATCTAATCTCTAAGACACTAAACCTTTCAGTATTTGGATAGTGAGACTATTTGTGAGATATATTATTTAAATCATAAAATTAATATATTATTCAATTCATATCTATTATGGTTTTCCGTAATTGTTATCAGAGGAGGGTTTAGTTACTTTAGAGATTAGTTTAGTTATTTTTGGATGTTAGTTTATCTAAATATAGTGAAAACCCTAAGGAAAAGTATAAGGTATGATTCTAAGTATAAGATAATGTCATGATGTTTTGGTAAAGTAGATATTGTGTGGTTCTCCAAGAAATTACATACCTATCTGGATACTAAAAATGGATGCAGGCTCTGACACAATTGTGCCTAAGGGTAATAATCCTAAAGAGGGTATATTGGGTATTAACTCGATCATCAACTAGTACATGATAAAGTGTCATAATTTCAATCATATCATGACACTCACAAGGGATATTATTTGGTTGATCAAATGATCTTTATGAATGGTTTAATTCCTATTTACTTTTAGGAGAATAGTATAAGCCAATTTAAAGTAACCTAGATCAAAATAAGATTTATATAGGTTGAGATAAATTAAATATAAGATAACTTTACAATGAAAAATTATTCTTAAGTTTGAATTCATTTTTATGATTATAATAATATACTTATATTGTAAATGTTTCATCAGTCATGTCAATCCTTTTGGTTTTAGTAATGGATGGAACTATAAGGAACCTTGGGTGTGAAGGAAAACATGAAGATTAAATCAACAAACAACCCATTAAAATGGGAGTTGGAATGAGAAATTTTGTAATAATTACAAACCATTTATCATGGAATATTATTAATAACGTGAACATAGTTGAAGTCCCAAACACACCAAAGAAGATAAAAATAGTGTCTTATGAAAGTTTAAGTGTCCAAGACGATGAATAATTTTTTTAAAATTTCTTGTAAGTTAAAAATGTTTGAGAAGAACCATGTGAATTTTATTAATGGGTTTATAATATTCTTTAATTGTTTCAAAGGAAGATATCGAGTGTGAAATTGTTGAGGGAAAATGAAGAGTTATGTTAAAAAGAGGAAAGAAGATAGAACTCATCCAAGGGAACCACTAAAAATTAAATATCATATGTGTGGATAAATTGATAATTATCTTAGTAAATGACGTAATAGAAAGATTTATGAGGATGTTAGAAATAAAAATCCTCCTAGGGCCAGTGAGCAAGGAATAACCTATGCAATAACTATCAATGAGGAAGATAGAGGTAATTAGGTTTCTCTTACCGTTCACCCAAAATTAGTGTACGTATTCTAGTTATATAAACCCTATTGTATTTAGGGTGTTTTTTAAGAACATAAAGTCACCAAACTTATTAATTTATATTTTAAGGAAAATGATTAATGGTATACTTATTTTATTTATGGAAATATGTTTTTTGAAAATCATAATATCTTCCTCTAAAAATATTGATTTGATTTTTAAAATAAAATGGCTATATTTAATTAGAATATGCATTAATTTATATAATAGGAAAATCAAACTCTAAATTGACTAGGAATATACATTATTGTAAGTCCAAAAGTGAATTATCTAAGAAGAAAACAGAATATTTCATGTGGGTATTAATACCATGTAATGAGACACATTTCCTTCAAATGGTGAGGGTAAATAAGTGTTTTCTGGTATTCCCTATGATACTAAAGATTATATATCATTAGAGATAATATCTTGAGTAATTTAAATATTTTATCGACCCTTACCTATTATTTCAAGTAAATTATAATTAAATTGTGAGAATGTAATTTATTTAAATGGGAAGAATGTAACGACCCAAGATTTTAGATCCTTTAAAAATACATACTATGTGTTATAACATTTTTCACACACTATACCAAACATAAAAAAATAAAAAAATGTTAATAATAAATTATAAATAAATCTATAATAAACACTAAAAATTTAAACCATCAATTTATATTACCTTTAGAAGGATAATAATTAATATAAGTTAATATTGAAAAATGTTATTTTCAATAATAAATATTTTTATATCAAATATTTTATTTTAAAATGATAAATTTAAAATATTTATAATTTTAATTTAATAATTTAAAATTCATTTTTTAATTCCTCTCAACAAAATTATCTTAGAATTCATCTTTGAGTTATTTCTAAAATAATTGATTTTTAAGTGAATAGTAAAAAATATTGATTTTTCAAATACCCTGACTTTTATATGACTTAGAAAATTTTGAATATTTTTATGTAAAAAATTTGTATTTATAAAGTGAAATAGATATTATACCATTATTTTTTTAATTTATAAAACCCCTGAATATCCTTTTAGAGAATTTATTAAAAAGGGCATCTTCAATAAAATAAGTATTTTTTTTAACATTTTAAATTTTCCATTAAAATATAAATTTGAAAATTTTATAATTTTAATTAGATAAAATAAACATAAATTTTTAAATCATCATATAAAAATTTACTTATTTTAATTTTTGATAATTTTTAAAAAAGGTTTATTTTCTTTTAAAATACGTTATTTATGAAAATTATAATTTCCATGATTTTATCACTGTGTAATCATAACCTAAAAGATTTAAAAACCATAAAATAAATAAAACATGAAATTATGGAAATAAATTATTCATTTTGAAATATTTTTTGTATATATAAAATCCATTCTATACATTTTTATAAATAAATTAAAAAATTACTTTGTAGATTTTTTTACCTTTTATTTTAATTAAGTAATATTTTTGTATATATTTCATTATTAATTGATTTAAAAGTTAAATAAACTTATTTTTTTTATAATAAATCAATATATGCCATAAAAATTATTAAAATTGATAATTTTATCTCACACCTAAATGTTATTCTTATATACACAAGTTTTTTAAAAACTTTTTTTATGCGTCACGTATGTTAATTTTAAAACTAAAATTTATTAACCATAGAAAATTTATTTGATAATTTTATTTTAATATTTTGTATTCTATTTCTCAAATTGGATGATAATTTGAAATTTAATTATGCTCATTTTAATTAACTACCATGGGTAAAAATAAAAATTTCTTAGGTAAAAGTGCACTTGGGAAAAAAGTAAAATGGAAAATCCGTAAATCAATTAAGAATACCTACAAAATGAGTATATGGGTGGAATTTTTAACATAAAAATGTCCAAAATCCAATAATTTCTAATTATTGTAGTCTTTTACCTTGACGAGTGTGACGATATAAGTAAATAAGTAATGGGTATTTCCAACACTAACCTTCCCTTCATTTATGAAAGGGGACACTTACACTATTTCATGACACACAATTTACTTATAAATCCATATTTTAACTCTACCATTTTATTCTATTTATAATCCTCTCCCATGAAAACAATCCATTGGTCACTCATTGTTAACCTAAGCCCTTCAAAAAATTAGGGAACTTCCAAGGAAAAACCAAGTCTCCGATACAAGTATTATCACCTTATAAAGTTTTTATTCTTAATCTTACTCATAAAAAATATCCTATAAACATAATAATTTGTTGGATTAAATAGAATTGTTATACTAAGATAAAGTTATATTAATTATACAACCCTTATATTCTTATTTTCATTCACTTATAGAAACAAAGGAATATCAATCGTGAGTTTGTACAGACTACTGCCTACAAAAAGAATCTCTTTTCCATTTTTCATATAGTTTTTAATTATTCATAATAAAATATTAAAATATGGTTAAACATTATAAAAAAATAAATATAATATTGTTTTTATTATGTTATAATCTCAAAATAAACACCTCCTTTACCATACTTACCAATCGAGTTAATGTGTGTTCAATTTTCTGTTAGTTTAACCAAATAGTAAAACAATGTTATGAAATTATATCATGGATGATTAAGAAATAATATATTTATAATTGTATAAATTTATTTTGTACATTCTTTCCTTCTGTTATATGATTCATGTTTTATTTTCTCATGTCATGTTAAAAGTGTTATCGTTTGATATGTTATACCCATCATTCATGTTCATGGTTAAGAATTAACGTTTTATGTTATTTTAAATTAGATATTTTTCCTTATTAATTATTTCCCACATGTCTATGATCTAACTATTATGTAATTTTTTATGTCATCCATTATTGATAATTTTATATCACCCCTTTATTATATTTCCTTTCCCTAGATTTTGAATTTGGTGATATCATGTGATATATATAGGAAAGGGTTTAAAGAAGCATGATTAGGGAAGAATGTTCACAAGTTTAGTAAAATAAGATGTTTATATAGATAATACTAAAGACACTAAAACTTATAATATTTAGTTTTTATGGGTACTTGTGAGATTTGGTATTTAAATAATGAGATTAATATATTATTAATGTCATGTTTAGCATGGGTTTCCATACTTCCCACTTTAAATCATACCCGATCATATTAACCAAATAATAAATTTATGTTACCAAACCAAAAGAACTAAAGCATTATAAATCAATATGAACACATAAATAAATAAAATATTTATCTAAATCACCCACCTTATCAAAGTTCTAATTACATTCATGAAATTTCCTTAATCTCTTCCCTCTAATCTACACACCTCCTAACAATCATAAAAAATATCCATGATTTATAATTTTACATAAAATTATAAGAGAATAAATAATATGAATATTTTCATCAATCCACCTCAAGAATAGTTTTTAGAATCAACTTTCCAATGATCCAAGATTCTATCCAGTCATTAATATGAAGAAACCCATCAAGGGATGCTCAAAATCTCAAGAAATATCATGAGTATCACCCTGTGGTACATCTATCAGCCAATGAAGAGTCTAAATATCAAATATAGAGGGTTCAATTGGTTTAAACTTTTTTTAATCAATTTTTCAAAAAAAATATACTCCATGGTCACAATAAACACTATGTGTTTCCTTTTTTCAAATATTGATTACAAATTCATAATGTGTTTTGATTTAATTATTTAAATTAAAAAACTATTTTTATAATAAATTAATAAGTAGAAAAACCCTTACATGACATGTTTTATGAAACCATGTAATATTTCATGAATCATCCAAACCATGAAATGAAACCTCAAAATGTTTACTTCTTCATGTTGACCATCCTAATCATAAAAATTCCACAAAAAATATGACATTATTAGATTTTGATAAATAGAATGTGTTTTATCAATCTATATTTGTAGTAATTTAACTAAAATATTCTTCAAAACACATATAAATGCCATCAAAGTTACTCAAAATTATGACTTTGTATCATGGTGTGAGGATACTGACCTATAAACCCATGTTCTGAGACCCATGTTGGAATTTACAAAAGGCATCAAGTACATTTCTTGATCACCATAGGATAGAAACTAGTTCCATGGGATAAAGATAAATTATATGGAATAATTTAGAATCAAATACATAACATGTTATATGATAAAAAATGAAATAAATTCATTTAAAATATAAAACCAATATAAAAAGTTATTTGAAATAAAATAAAATCCAAACATATTTTTATAAAAAAACTATCATAATCTTAACAATACATAACAATAGAAAAAAATGATGCCCATCCATTTTATATGGGGAAACTCCTTTATCATATGTAGTACATAAAACTACCATTTCCATCACAAAATTATCTCCTAGAATCAATTTAATATTCATACTAGGGCCTTTCCCTTATCTGAATAATAATGAGCGTAATGCAATAGATAAATATAATAAAATCTTTCTTTTACCCTAAAATAACAGAAACCCATATTAGTTCCAGAAAATCAATTTTCCATGATTCATCCATTATAAAAAAGGATATGTAAATGATAGTGAATAATTTAACAAAAAATTATACCTATTGTAATGGAATGGACCCTCCCAGTTCAATAATTTTCCAAAAACTCGGTCCCACCAAATAGTTCCATCGAAATAGTGGCACCGTGATGGTGGCACTAGTCATGGAGACACTGTGATGGTGGCACCGTGGTAGTCACACCATCACAATTTCTCACTGAAATAGTGGCACCGTGAGGGTGGTACCATGAGAGTGGCACCAGGAGGGTGGCATCGTAACGGTGGAACTATGAGGGTGGCACCATGACCGTGGCACCGTGACGGTGTCTCACCAAATGGTGTCCCACCCTTGTTCTTTTTTCCAGTTTCTGACTTTTTTTTTGCTCCCGCAACGTATCTTTTGACGTAAAAGTGTTTTAATACCCTTTTTTAAGCCATTAAAATCCCATAAATGATATCTAAAATCCCCCAAGAACTAGGAGGCCCTTGAATTACCAAAACGTTTGGCCTTTTCCTCGGTGTCACACCCTTTTCCCGTACTTTCCAGTACTGCCCTATTACACATTTTCCTCCAATTAAAGGAAATCCTTTAACGCACAACTGTTATGTCCACCTCTCTGATGAGAATTATTAAATAACAATTAATTCCATCATGTGCAACCATCCAACCTTGTGGTGAAATCACAATCTGCTTTTTATGAGTTTCAGAATTCATGTTCTGTAACTCCAGGATCTCTTCTTTTTATCGCACATGAATTATTTATTTTTCTTCTTGGTTGGTCTCTTTTTTTCCTTGGTTCTTTAGATTCCCCCTTCCCAAGGCTAGTGGTGTTCCCGTGATGGATCCTTTCCTACTCACTCTTGGATTCCCTGGAGTTATTCCCCAAAAAAGCTGCACATCCCCAGTTCTTAGAACATGGATAAAAACTTCGATGGGTGGGTATGATAATGTTTCTACGGGGTTGGATGAAACCAAACCTTAGCAAATATAATAAATGGACTTTTAAATAATGAATGGGTGCATTTAATGATGAATATATACTCTTTTATCAATACTTATATATTATGAATTATGTGGGAATATGTGCACTGAAAATCATGGCTATTAGTGGTCCTTTCTTGTGCACTAATGAACCTCTATTTTCTAGTTAATTCTGTAATGATTAAATGGTTGTAACCTGGAAATTAGTTAATCATGTAAAATCGGTTGATTAAATGGATGTCTAGTGAACAAGAATCCTTGTGTGATCACCTCAGTTAACCAAAAGAAAATAAGGAACTTAATGAATGGTGTGATTGAATATGGAAACTCCCTTGCTCTGTCTTGGTAATATGCGTGGTTGTTCTGTTTGTTTCTTGTGGGGTGACATGGATGAGGATGGGATCCCCTATTTTGGTGCTGTTGTAGGTTTGTGGATCTAAGGTCATGTGGGGCCGTATGTTGGGGCTTGGTTTGGTTCCAGTACTTCAAGGGATCTCACAAATCCCTTTTGTTGTTGTGACCTTACAAGAGACCCAAGTGTGAATGATTAATTTTGTCCTTGGATGTTTTTTCCTTCCTTGGATTGTGGCTATACCTATTAGTTTCCTGGTAGTGAAGAATTATTTAAATGAAATCACTTGAATTTGAAAACAAGGATGGGTTCGATGGGGAATTGTTTTCTGAGAATGAGTTGTGAATTGGTTGTGGTTGTTGTGCTTTTTATGAATGAATAGTAAAGAGGGTGTTTGTGTATGGGCTAGTCTTGGAACCCTTAGGTTGGGATGAGTTCATGTTTACCTATATATATATAATTTAGTTCTTATGTTTCTTATTCTCAACCCACCCAAGTTGATCACTTCGTACCGAACACCCCCATTTCATGGAGGAGGGTGTTTTTCACAACACTCTTATGAGTGTCTAGTTATTATATCATTTTATGCTCCCTTTCCAGAGTATCCCAAGACTCTTTGGGAAAAATATGATGGCCTGAGGTCCATTATAGCCCAATATTATTCAGGCAGGGTAGTTGTGGTGGTTGGCCCAGGTGTATGTGGGCAGGTTGTTTCCCAAGTGTCTTTGGGATGAGGCCCATGTGTCTTTGGGAATGGTGGTAGTTGTTCTGGCCAGGTGTCTACGGGCGTGGTTAATTATGGTTATTGTGGCCCATGTGTTTGTAGGTGGAATGTGTGGTTGTGGTATCCTAGGTGTGTGCGAGTGGGGTATGGTAGTGGGACTGCGATGAGAATGGCAGGAGAGGTCTGACGCGTAGGATGACTTCAATAACCAGTGGGAAAGTGGTGCGGGGTATCCAAATATCGATGTATAATTACAATTACTTTACTTAACTTGCATTGTTTGGGGAGTGTGCCTTAGTGAGGTTGGGTGGATAGTTTCCTTGCTAGGTGCTTCCGTTATCTTCTTTTTCTCACAGGTCATTAGAATGCTTCCCCACTTGTGCAAGAGAGATTTTGGTTTTCCCTACTGTGTATACCTGTATGATCACCCTATGTATATAAAACTACTTTCAGGTTTCTAGGAGGACTTCGGGGATCGTGCAGGACCGTACTAGATCTGATGTTGGGATAATTTTTGTTACTGTTTTTCCTTTCTTTGGTACCTTCCTTTTGAGTTTTCTTGTACTTTTGTAGCACTTTATTATTAGAACTTTAATATGGGAATGGATTGTTTTGGCTTTACTTTTACTTCCATCTTTGGTGTTGTTTGCGATTTACTATCTTATCTCCCAATCCTACTAAACAAAAATGGTAATGCCTTCCATATTACATGTGATTCTATACCCTTGGTTCTAGTCGCCACTCCGGGGCCTATTCAAGGTGGGTCTCGGGGGTCATTATCTCTCCTTCAACTTGCGGAAGGAAGGGTTTGGAAATCTGTTGTCCCTTCCCTCATCTTGGTGAGGGCGGGCATGATAAAATGGTATCAAAAGAGAGTTTGAGAGATAGGATGGAGTTCGGAGTTAAGAATATTGAGGATTGCATGGGATAGTAGGGAAATAGTGTTAGGCGATCTTAGTGTGTGAAATAGGATAGGGAAGACCGGCAAGGACATGAGATTTTAGGGCCCCCCATGATCCGATGAAAGGAATCTGGATCAACCAAACGACCAAGTAAGGATACACTAATTGTAGGTTAAAGACCCTAGGAAATGTACATGAATCATACTGACTTATTTTCTAGTGTGTCTTGGGTATTTTGGGGATTTAAAATGAATAAATAGTCTAAGAAATATTTAAAATCATTTTATACACTACTCGGGCTTAGGCATTCCTTGTTTACATTGAAACTATGACACCCAGATGGTGACCACAGGTAGTTTAGATGATCGATGCCCAGGAGGCTAATTTGGCTAATTAGAAGAGGGCTGATCGGGAGGAGGAGGATAACCATTGGAAGAGGATGCTTTGTTCCTTTCAGCGATAAACCCTCAGGAATTACGAGGGTAGTGTCTCAGACATGGAGACATAAAGCTAGCTCGAGGAGCTGGTGATAGATTTCATCTTGATTCGGGCTCTGATAGAGTATTGGGTTCCTTTGGCTGTAAGCTATATGCGGGGAGCGGCATGTCAGTAGTGGATGTTCTATCTTGGGGAGAAGAGGGAGGCTGAGGTTTCATGGACATACTTCGAGAGGGAGATCCGAGCAAAATTCATCTCTTCTATGATGAAGTTAGAGAAGTGGTAGGAGCTACTTTCCCTATATAAAGGGAGCATTTTAGTGAGGGAGATGGGGATCATGTTCAAGGATCTCCTTTTCTTTTCTCCAGACCTATTTCTAGATGAGGAGTCTCAAGTGAGACGTTTAGAGCAGGCACTCTTACCTTCTCTTCAGTATGCTGTTACTCCCTTCACTCTACCAATGTACTTGGATATCCAGAAGAAGGTCTAAGTAGTGGATAGTATGAACATGTTGGGAGATGTTCCCTGAGAGGGGATCTAGTTGTGCTCATCATAGGGGAAGGCCGTTAATAGAAGGACTCCAACTTTAGGTCCATCTAGGTTTTTGGCCATTGGGGAGCAGGTCCCAACATTTCCAGTTTAGATATCTTGGTCCTAGCCCTTTCTTTTTGGGACAAGGAACGAGATGCTTCAACTGTGGCAGTCATGGGAATCTTTGGAATCAGTGCCCAGACCGAATTCAGTATAGTTGGGGTGTGCAGGTTCAGCGCCCACCTCAGCAACAACAGTTTCCAGCCAGGCCCTTTCAGCAGCACCATTAGGGACAGCGAGCTCCCGTTCCTCCGAGACATTACAAGAGGGGGTCGGCCTCAGGGAACTCCTCAGGGACCTTGAACAGGGCATTGTTAGTGAGGTGGCCTACAACTTAGGGGTAGAGGAGGTGGGCGTGGTTAGTTACACACCGTAGAGGCAGTAGTTCTAGCAGGTCCAAAAGTCATCTGAGGTATGATGTACTTGTTTAGTATAATTTCCTATTCCTTGTTTGATTCAAGAGATTTTCACTCCTTTGTTACACCCAGTCTAGCCCATACCTTGGGTCTAAACACCGAGAGAGTTCCCCTACCCCTAGTTTTCAGTACGCCAGTCGGAGGTCAGACCAACTTTTCTCATGTTTGTTAGTGATGTAGACTGATGTTGGGACCACAACTGTCCAGTGAGGACATTATTTTTCTATAGATGTAGTCATATGATGCCATTTTAGGTATCGACTGGCTATTCTATGTATGTGCAGTTATCGACTGTTTATGAAGAAGGATCATGTTTTTAGATATGTGTGGACAACGTGTGACTTTCTTCAGTGAGTGGGGTTTCCAGGAGGGTAGGTGGTGAGTGAAGCCCCTTCTTTCCTTGTTAGATGAGCTATCAGTGGAGTGAGCAGAATTAGAGGTGGTGGAAGTCCCAGGGATTATCAGTGACTTCATGGATGTCTTCCCTGAAGAGGTGGTGACTCTACCCCCTCAACGTGATGTTGATTCCGGGATAGACTTGCAACCTGGTGCCCATCCTATTTCGATGGATCCCTATCAGAAGGAGCCTTTTGAGTTTTGGGAGTTATGAATTTAGATTGATGATCTGATGAAGAAGGGTTTTGTTCTACCAAGTGCCTTACCATGGGGTTCTACAGTCTTGTTTGTGAAAAAGGTAGATGGTGTTCTCAGGCTGTGCATAGACTACCAGAGACTTAATTAGGTAACGATCAAGAACCGTTACCCTCTTCTGAGGGAAGAAAACATTTTTTATTAATTTATGGGTGCAGGATGGTTCTACAAGATCGAACTATGGTCAGAATATCACCTGTTAAGGGTGAAGGAGGGTGACATATCGAAGAATACCTTCAGGTGTAGGTATGGGAACTTTGAGATTGTGGTAATGCTGTTTGGCGTTACGAACCCGCAATCCGTGTTCATGGGGCTCATGAATTCCGTATTACTGGAATATCTAGACCGGTTCGTAGTCGTGTTTATTGATGACATTGTAATCTACTAATGATTATAGGAGGACCATGCTGAGCATCTGAAGACGATTTTAGGGGTCCTTCGATTGCACTGGATCTACATAAATTTTTCCAAGTGCATGTTTTGGACACGAGAGGTGTACTTCCTTGGACATGTGGTGTCTGAACATGGGATAGCAGTAGACCCATCAAATGATGAGGAAGTTGATTCTTGGGAAGCACCCAATAAAGTGTTAGAGGTTCATAGTTTCCTGGGTTTGGTAGGCTATTATCGGAGGTTCGTGCCCAACTTCTCCTGAGTTGCAGAACCTTTGTCTTCCTTGACCAAGAAAGACATGGCTTTCATATAGAGTAAGAAGTGCTAGGCATCCTTTAGTTATCTGAAGAAGAATCTGCTTAGTGCCCCAATACTAGGGTTTCCAGAGGAAGGGGTGATGTTTGAGGTGTTCTATGATTCTTCATGCCAAGGCTAGGGGTGTGTGCTGATGCAACACCAAGGGTTGATCTTTTATGGGTCTAGGTAGTTACGTCTCCATGAGCCTAACTATTCCACCCACAACTTGGATCTCACAACCATTGTGTTCGCACTTAAGTTGTGGCGGTAGTACCTCATCGGGGAGCACTTTTTGGTTTTCACGTATCACAAGAGATTGAGGTATATCTTCTCTCAACGAGACCTCAACTTGTGATAGCCGAGGTGAAGGAATTTCTTCAGGACTACAACTTCAAAATTTCCCACACCTCAAGAAAGGGGAATATGGTGGCTGATGCCTTGAGCAGGAAGTCGTAGAAGGATGTGGTTCGAGAGTTGGAAAATGCTTGGAGAGAAATAGAGGAGTTGGCTTCCCTACACCTGGATGCATGGATGGAGGATGGCTAAGGCTGTATATTCTAGATGACAGTGCAATAATCTCTATTGCAGGAGGTGGAGGAGTCCCAGTGGGGGGACTTAGAGGCTGAAGTGATGCGTGATCATGTTATCCAAGGTGATGCTTTAGGTGGATGGTCGGGAGATGGGAAGAATCAGATTTTGTTTCATGGAAAGTTGTTCTTCTTGGTGGAAATGTGAAAGAGAGTCCTTGGTGAGTTCCAAAACTCATCCCTGGTGGTACACCTAGGAGTTTCCAAGATGTACCAAGTCTTGAAGGGTCAGTTTTGGTGGCCCAGGGTGAAGTAAGAAGTGGAAGATTTTGTGGTGAAGTGCCTTGTGTGTTAGCAGGTGAAGGCTGAACACTGCGTCCTAGGAGGTCTGTTACAACCTTTATATGTCCCCGAGTGGAAGTGGTATGACATCTCGATGTATTTCATCATAGGACTACCCAGGGTTCAAGGAGGCTGCGATGCTATCTTGGTAGTGGTGGATCGGCTGACAAAATCAGCTCACTTCTTGGAAATAAAGGAGTCGAGTGTAGTGGATGCCTTAGAAAAGAGGTACGTAGATGAGGTGGTGTGGTTTCATGGAGTTCTGAGGTCCATGGTCTCCGATCGGGACACTCGGTTTACCTTAAAACTCTGGAAAGGTTTGCATCATTCTTTTGGCACCCAACTATACCTCAACACTACTTTCCACCCCCAGACAGATGGGCAGATAGAGCGCACCATCCAGACATTGGAGGATATGCTATAGGCATGTGTTTTAGACTTTGGAGGATTGTGGGTATGAAACTTTCCTCTGGTAGAGTTTTCCTACAACAATAGATATCACTCTACCATTGTCATGTAACCTTTTAAAGCCTTATATGGGAGGCCATGTCACTCACTTGTGTGCTGGACAGAGGTCAGGGAAGTAGGTGTTCTTGTCCTGAAGGTGGTACGAAGCATGAAAGAGACAATTCATCATATACGATAGAGGATGAAGGTGGCCCATGACCGGTAGAAGTCATATGCTGATCATTGGAGGAGGCCCCTGGATTTTGAGGTTGGGGACCTTGTGTTCTTGAAGGTCTCCCCTCGGTGTGGGAAATGGAGGTTTGACTGGGGGAGTAAACTTTCTCCCAAGTTCGTCAGACCCTTTGAGGTGTTATGGCGGGTCATCTAAGTAGATTATCAGCTGGCGCTACCACCGCTGCTAGTGAGGATGCATGATGTCTTCCACGTTTCTTAGCTTTGTTGGTATCTACAAGATGACCCACACATCCTCGATTAGGGGGAGTTGGATATCGAGGACAATGAGATGTTTGTAGAGTGACTGGTGAATATTAAGGATCATGAAGAGAAGGTGCTTCGTTGATGAACCCTTCCCTTGGTTCGTGTGTTATAAAGGAATGGTGGGATAGAGGAGAGTACCTTGGAATATGAGGCACAAATGCACGCTCAGTACCCAGAGTTGTTTTGATTTTTGTTATGTTCTATTTTATACTTGTTTGTGATGTAGTGTTTGACCTTGTTAACTATGAAATGGACTATTTTACTTGTTCTCTAGATTTGAGTCAAGATTCTTGACTGTGGGGAGGGGGGGGGGACCTAATCCCTAATCAAGACACATTAAAGTGGGTGCGGTTAAACCCATGCGAGTGAGTCAGTGCCACCCAAAGCAGATAGTATCTTAACATGGAGGAAGGGACTCCTTAATCCATATGTCTGGATGGTATGAACATTACGTGTTCACGTGGATACTTGAGGGAGAGGTGTTCCTAGATGTCGAGGAGGTTTACTCCTGAGAGGTATCTTTGAGGTGGTTGTTGGGACCCCTCTATTTTCTTCAGATTTATCCTTGAATTATCAAGTATAAGAATACTTTGATAGGTATCTGATGTAATGGACCAGACCCTCCTAGTCTAGTAATTTTCCAAAAACTCGATCCCATCAAATGGTTCCACCAAAATAGTGGCACCATGATGGTGGCATTGGTCATGACGACACCGTGACGGTGGCACCGTGGCGGTTGCACCATCATGTTCGCTCAACGACACAATGGCACCATGAGGGTGGAACCTTGAGAATGGCACTATGAAGGTGACACCGTGAGGGTGGCACTGTGACCATGGCACCGTTACGGTGTCTCACCAAACGGTGTCCCGCCCTTGTTATTTTTTCCAATTTCTGACTTTTTTTCACTCCCGCAATGTATCTTTTGACATAAAAATGTTTTAATACGCCTTTGAAAGAAATTAAAATACCATAAATGATATATAAAATCCCGCAATAGTTGAGAGACCCTTGAATTACCAAAACAAGTGGGCTTTTCATCAGTGTCACACCTTTTCCCATACTTTCCAATTCCGCCCCTGTTACGCATTTTCCTCTAATTAAAGGAAATCCTTTAATGAACCATTTTTATGGACACTTATTCGATGATAATTTTTAAATAACAATGAATTCCATTATGTGTACCCATACAACCGCATGGTGAAACCACAATCCTCCTTTTAATCCATTCAAAATTCATATCCCGTAACTCCAGGATCTTGCCTTTTTATCACATGAGAATTCTTTCATTTTCTTCTTCTTGGATGGTCTCTTTTTTTCCTTGGTGCATTTGGAGTCCCCCTTCCCAAGGCTAGTGGTGTGACTGTATTGGAGTATTTCCTACTCACTCTTGGAGTCTCTGGTGTTCCTCCCCTACAAGTCCCACATCCCCAGTTCTTGGCCTGTGGAGAAAAACTTCGATCGTTGATCATACAAGTAGGGTTATTCGTTCACCTCTCTTTACTATGTATCATGCAGGGTGGGTATGATAATGTTTCTACAGGGATGGATGAAACTAAACTTTAATAAAGATAATAAATATACTTTTAAAGAAATAAATTTTTATTTTTAATGATGCTTCTATACTATTTTATCAATTCTTATATGTTGTGAATTGAATGGGCTTATGTCCACTAAAAATCATGGCCGTTGGTGGTCCTTTCTTGCACACTAATTAACCTCTTTTTTCAGGTTAATTTTGTGATGATCAAATGGTTGTAACTTAGAAATTAGATAATCACGTAAACTAGGTTGATTTAATGGATATCTAGTGAACAAGAATCCTTGTGCGATCACCCTGGTTAACCAAACGGAAAGAATGAACTCTATGAATGGTGTGTTTGAATCTGGAAACTACCTTTCTCTATCTTGGTAATATGTGTGGTTGTTCTGATTGTTTTTTGTGGGGTGACATGGATGGGAATAAGATCCCCTGTTGTGGTGCAATTGTTGGTTTGTGGATCTAAGGCCGTGTGGGGCTATATATTAGGGCTTGAGTTGGTTTTAGTACTTTGAGGGATCTCACATATCCATTTTGTTGTTGTAACCTTACAAGAGAACTGGGTGTGAATTCTTAATTTGGTGATTAGATATGTTTTTCCCTCCTTGTGTTGTGGCTATGCCTGTTAGTTTCCTGGTAGTGAAGAATTTTTTAAATGGAATCATTTGAATATGAAAACAAGGATGGGTTCAATGGGGAATTGTTTCCCTGGAATGAGTTGTTACTTGGTTTTGGCTGTTGTGCTTTTTATGAATGAATAGTAACGAGGGTGTTTGTGTATGGGATAGTGTCAGAACCCCTAGGTTGGGATGAGTGATTTTTTACCTATATGTATAATTTTGTTCTTATGTTTCTTATTCGCGCCCCACCCAAGTTGAGCACTTCATACCAAACTCCCCCATTTCATAGGGAAGGGTGTTTTTCTCAACACTCTTATGAGTGACTGGTTATTAGCTCATCTTCTGATCCCTTTCCTAAGTAGTCCAAGACTCTTAAGGCAAGATGTGATGACCTGAGGTCCATTATAGCTCAAGATTCTTCGGGCAGGGTAGTTGTGGTGGTTGGCCTAGGTGTGTGCGGGTAGGTTGTTTACCAAGCGTCTTCGGGATGAGGCCCAGGTGTCTTCGGGTGTGGTGGTAGTTGTTCTGGGACAGGTGTCTGCAGGTGTGGTTATGTGTGGTTGTTGTGGCCCAGGAGTTTGTGGTTAGGATGTGTGGTTGTGGTAGCCCAGGTGTGTGCGAGCGGGGTATGGCAGCGGGACTGCGGTGAGAATGGCGGGAGAGGTCTGACGCGTAGTGTGACTTTAATAACCTGTGGGAAAGTGGTTCGGGGTACCCAAAAATCGATGGGCTATTACTATTACTTTACTTGACTTTCATTATTCGGGGAGTGTTCCTTGATGTGGTTGGGTGGATAGTTTCCTTGCTAGGTTCTTCTGTTATCTCTTTTTTCTCACAGGGCATTAGAATGACTCCCCACTTGTGCACAAGAAATTTTGGTTTTCCCTACTAAGTATACCTATATTCTCACCCTACGTATATTAAACTGCTTTCATGTTTCCAAGAGGACTTCAGGGATTGTGCAAGACCATAATAGCTCAGACTTTGGTACTATTTTTGTTTTTGTTTTTTCCTTTCTTTGGTACTTTCCTTTGGAGTTATCTTGTACTTTTATAGCACTTTATTATTAGAACATGCATATAGGAATGGATTTTTTTCCTTTACTTTTACTTCCAGCATTGGTGTTGTTTGGGATTTACTATATTATCTCCCGATCCTACTAAACAAAAAGGGTAATGCCTTACGCATTACATGTGATTATATACCCTTGGTGCTAGTTTCCACTCCGGGGCCTATTGAAGGATGGTCTTGGGGGTCATTATCTCTCCTTCAACTTAAAGAAGGAAGGGTTTGTAAATCTACTATCCCTTCCCTCATCTTAGTGAAGGTGGGTTATGACACCAATGATCATAACATACACATTTTTTGGATCACCTTCCACCTAGATGTTTCCCAAATATCACAACCCTCTCCATTTATAATACAAACCAATATGGATCTTCCCATCCATCAATAATAGCCAATCCTTTTGTACATGCCTATCACTTACATGCCATTGATCATACCCAAACTACTTAAATTTGAAAACTATTTTACTTATAGAAAAAAATTCACCCAAACAATCTATTAAAATTAAATACTAAACTCAACCAATTTAACTTGTATGAAACCCCAAATTTCCAAATACATTATTTTAAAAATAAAGGCTGATGGTTTATTCCAAAATCACAAAATTCCTATCCTTTTTTCAAATATAAGAAATACCAATTTATAAAATAAATCAAATATATTTTTTTGACAAATAATCAATTCATACAAAATGTAACATCCCTATATTTTATGGTATGTTTATTTTTAAATAAATTTAAACTTTTTGATAGCTTACGATACACGCAACCTTTAGTCTAAATGAAATGAATATTAGGAAAAAATAGGTCATTAATTGGTTGGTTTTAATAAGGTTAATTTAATTATAAAAAGTATATGGTTTATTCTTGTAGAAATAAATAAATTTATTATCATTTGATTATAAATGAAAATAAAAATTATTTGAAAGTATATGATTTTTTTCCTAAAAAATAGGTTTTATGTACGTAATGTACTTTAATTTTAATAAATTTATTTGATTAGTATTGGTGAATTATTTTAATTAAATTTATAAATTATATATTTTGTAATTTTGTTCCATTCATTTAATTTTTTTTCTAAGTGTGGGATAGGAATAAATAAAATTTTATGCTTAGAAGATGTATTTTTCAAAAAATGGTCTCGTCACATTTTGTGCACTTATTTTAAAATTAAAATTTACTAATTTTATAAAATTTATTTTAAAAAATAAACTTCATATTTTAAATTATAATTTAAAAATTATCTTAGAATGAATTTATATAATTTTTTTTGAAAATATTAATTTTTTGATGAATAGTAAAAAACATAGATTTTTATTAAAAAATGTATTTTTCGTTGAAAGAATTTAAAAAATTTATATTTTTTAAAATTTGTTTAAAAGGTAAAATTAGTTCAATTTTTTTATTAATCCAATTTATTTCATTTTAATCATTTTTATGCTGAATTTTGATATAAATCCCTTTTTATACTTAGGAAAACTTTTCCTTGTAAAAATGTATTTTTGTCATGCATGCGTATATAATTTTAAATTAGATTCTTACACTTATATGAATTGAATTTGAAAAAATGGATTCCATATTTGGAATAATAATAATTAATATTATTAAATAAGGTCAAATTATTTTTTTCTTAATGAATAATAAAGAGAGAAAAATTAATTTCCACAGTTAAGGATAAAACATGGTTTCACGCATTACATGCACCCATGTTAAAATTAATTTTCCACAAACATAATAATTTATTTAAATTTGATTTTATATTTAGAATAATTATTTCAAAATTATCTAATAAGGATAATTAATTTTTTTTGGATTAAAGTATAAATTACCTAGGTAAATAAAAAAACTAGTTAACAAAGTGAAAACTGAAATTATAAAAGTATGTAAACTCAAAGGATAAGGGAATAACATGTTTTGGACATGTTTATTTTTTAGTGGAGTTTTGGATGAAAATTAAATTTCCTCCATGCCATTATTTATCAATTTTATTGGCCCTTTGGTTGAGATTTATTTCCCATTATTGAATAGTTTTGGGTATTTACAAAAATGTCACTTTTCCTCAATTATAAAAGGGAACATCCTCCCATCACTCATTCACACCTATTAAACCATTTTTATCAACCAAAAACTACCAAAATATATCCCCAAAATCCTTATCCATGTTATATATCTTATTTTCTTTAAAAAATACTATCCCTATCATTCTTAATAAGAGATCCAAAGGAAGTTTTTCTAAGTGAAGGTAATTGTCTTCACTAAACTCTTTATTTTTTACTACTTCTCTTACCACCTTTAATCATGTCTCAATAATTCCAATATAGTAACACAAGTATCAGACATATTATTAATTTTTTTTATGTTTATTTAATAACCTATATCCATCTTCTCTTCCATCAATTGGGAAAAAAACCGTCTATCGTGTGTATAATGGACTATCGGCTTACGAGCCAACGTAATTATTTTTCCATCACCATCTCTCATGACTGTATATAATGATGGATTTAATATATATATATATATATGATATTTATGAAATAATTATACTTCTAGAATTATAATATCAAATCTACATTCTAACTTTCTAATCTGTTCAAAAATGGTAATAACACTCGTGCGTATGTGTAAACTACAACCCCCAAGAAGCAATGTGATTCATTTTCCATTTTCTATTTACATGTATGGTAATAAGGATTAATTTTATAAACATATATTTTTTATACGATATAATAATGATTCTATAAAGTGAATTCTTATTTAGGTTTCTTTCATTCCATCCAATAAAAAATGAAAACAACATTCATGTATACGTACAACCTACTGTCTCCAGGAACAATGTAACTCATTTTTATAAATATAAATTTTATAGACTATTCTAAATAATTATATATAATTATTATAAAATATATATATATCATTTTCAACATTATGGATATTATGGTCCCATGATAAATATAAATTCCCAAACTTCTCATACATTGATATTACATCTTAATAGATGAATATTCATTTCATATTACAAAAACACATTTTATGAATATAAATGTTTAGCGACTTTAGAAAAATGGATATATAAAAAATGGGTTCATATGAGAACTAAATTATCTATTTGTATGCTCTTCATTACTATAACCCTTCTTATATAGATCATAAATAAAACCTTTCTCCATAACCTGGGGAAAGGAAGTATAATAAAGGGTGATATCAAAATCTCTGTAAGGGAAAATAAGGGAGATATCAATGATCACATAGGCATAACATGAGAATAAGTATATAAGAAAATGATTATAAAATTTTAAAACTAAACCCTACATATCATATATCATAATATTGATTGATTACATAAATCTTATTAGTTCATAAGACCTAAATCATAAAGGAATAAAATAACATGAGTTCTGATAACATATCAATGGGGTACGACATAGATTTTTGAAATACACGTAACCAAAGATAATAACTTCCTTAGTAATAAAGGATCATTTAAAAGACTATCATAGTGGAATGGGTTAACTCCCCCAGCTATAATAGTAGTAATGTTTTACTCCTAAGACCATTATAGTGGGAAATGTCACTTACTGAAATGGATTTATTCCCCATTCTTATCCTATTTAAATAATGAGATATCAATATTTACTCAATAAATTAGAGGGCTATATCTATCCCACCCATCAGACAATGAAAATCATATATATGTGTGCCATAAGATTGAAAAACATTCATCATGTCCTAACCCATGAAAAGAAATGGGTTTCATAAACATTTCATCATTGAATAATCCGTGGAAAAATAAGTTTCCTAAACATTTCATTTTACATTATAGAATAAACTACAGAAAATAAGCATGCTTCATAAACGTTAGATATTTATATCATATCATAACTCATGGAAAATGAAAATGTTTAATAAAAATTATGTCATTATAAACATAAACTATCCATGGAATAATAAGAGTGGCATCATTGGATCATAACCCTAGTAAGGCTTAAGTATCATCAATGGATTCCATTTTAGATAGAAAATCATTTTAAAAGACCACTTGGAACATTTCCATTTTTTGAGGAAAATATAATTTCTAATTTGCAAACGCATACATAAAATATAAAAATTTATTAAATAATAAAGAAAACATTTTGTTCAAAACAACCATGAAAAATATTAAATTAATATTTAAATCATTTAGTGGTCATGATAATGAAAGATACGATTCATTTCATATGCATTAAGAAAAGATTCCTTTAACATTTTTAGAAAAAGGTCAAAAGTGACTCTTATAAAAATGAAAAGAATATTCATTTTAAAATATTTAAAAAAAGTTCAAATATGGGAAAAAATTTATTTAAACAATAATTTGAGGATAATAAAAACATTCTTTAAAACATTTTTAGAAAACATGGATATGAAAGAAAAATATTTTTCCACCGAGGAGATAAATAAAGTCATTTTCCTTAGATAACATATTTTTTGTTCTCAAGATTAATTAAGGAGAGGAAAATGAAAGGAAAAAAATATATTTTATATAAATAACTAGAATATAATAAAATCCAAGAATTTATTACGATAGAGATCATAATATTTCATCATCGGAAACTTATTCATAAAGAATCCCAATAAACAATGTGATTGTAACATAAAAACTTTACAACATTGGTATATTTTGAATAATAATACCTATTAAAGAATATATTTAAATGAAACATTACATATCATAAGAATACATAAATTCATTATATAAAATTTGAAATGGATTTTATTTACACCTCATAAAAGAAAATAAGTGCATAACATAACATATATCCTAATAAAGATGATTTGAGACATAAATCCCTTACCTCAAGTCTCAAATTTATTTATAAATATTAAAAACTTATTTATAATAAATATAGGACTATTATAAATCTTTTAAAGAACCATTATATTATATATCATACCATATATTCTTTACTTATTACATTTTATTACCTATTTAATAACAATTTCTTGTTGGAATCACGTTTCAGGTAATAACTACTGTAACGCCCCGACCCCAGCTACCCAGAGCCGGTGCATTACTTCGTAACATTGGCATGATCAAAAAAGATCAAGTCTCGAAAGACCGATTAGTTTAGTAGACTTGGAAACACTAGATACATTCGTAAACGTTACATTACATCATAAAGTGAAAAACTACAATAACAAAGTCTCCATAGTCCACACTCATATCCTCTTCTGACAATCCCTGCAGGTCATTCATGAAATAATTCTTCACATCCTGGAAAAATATTAAAACATTGAAAGGGGTGAGCTCAGATGCTCAGTAAGGATAACAATATTGTGGAAGCTTTCATAAATAAACATTAACATTTAAGGCAATGTATAACTAAAACAAAATCCTTTTTAAACTTGAACTTCAGCATAATATGGCAAAAATAAAATTAAATAATGCCATTTACTTACTCACATGGATATTCTACTAGTCGAATAATCACATACAATATCAATAACCACTTTCATAATGAGGGAATGTATAATGCCAGACATTCTGAAACATTTTTTCAAGGCCTCGGCCAAGACGTCTAAAATGATTAAGGCCTCGGCCAAAACCATAAATCAAATTGGGAAAGGGCCTCGGCCAATTCCACGTCTAGTTGTCTCATGATACCTACCGATGCATCGAGGAGCTATAGCAGGCTCCACCCGTCACTTATTAAGTCCAATACATTCCTCATATGAATAGGTTTAAACATATCATAAACCATAACATAATCGTATCACATAAAACATGCATAAATGAAACATAACATTTCCACATTTCAATCACAAGATATCAATACAACACATTGATATAATAAAAAAGCTTTCAAAACCATTTTCAATACCAAAATAAAAGAAATTTAAAACTTTGTATTTATTTTTCATTAAAAAAAAATATGTCTTGTAGAGGAAGCCGAAACTCAAATAATGGTCACGGCGGCAGAGAAGTCGTTGTCGCCGCATAATTACGGAAAGAAAAACATTCCCTTTTGTCGTTTAGCAAAACGCTTCGTATAAAAAAGATTCCTTTTGAATAAACGTAAAAGTCAAAGGGGTTTATACACCGTATAAAAGAAAGTTGTGTATAAAACCAATTATGCCTCAATGAAAGGGGATTGAGAAGAAGTCCTTAAAAAGATCATTTTTTTTATAAAGTAGGTATATTATGTGTATTCACTATAAGTACACATAAATAATGTAAAAATACAAGATAGGACATAATAATATCATGACATAATTTGAAAGTAGGAGATTAACCCAAAGAATAGAAATTGGGTTAAGAAGTTCCCTTACAAAGATCATTTTTAAATAAAATAGATCTATTATGTGTATTCACTATATCTACACATAAATAAAGTATAAATACAAGATAGGAAATAATAATATCATCACATAATTTGAAAGTAGGAGATTAACCCAAAGAATGGAAGTTGGGTTAAGAAATTCCTTTACAAAGATAATTTTTAAATAAAATAGATCTATTATGTGTATTCACTATATATACACATAAATAAAGTATAAATACAAGGAAGGAAATAATAATATCATGACATAATTTGAAAGTAGGAGATTAACCCAAAGAATGGAAGTTGGGTTAAGAAATTACCTTACCTCGTGTCTGACTTGACTCAACCGTTCTTTAACCTCCTGAATAATAAACTAGAGTTAATATATACCTTATTAAGAACCATTTTTAATTTCATTATCCTTTTTATATCACTTATTACAATGTTATGAACATTATGTAATTATTTAAGTTAATAACGGTCGTTTTGTCGATCTTTGGTACTTGAGTCAACAATAAACTTCTTATAATTACAAGTTGTTTATGTGGTAGAATATCCATTATCTCCAGAATTATATTCATGATTTATATGTAATATATATCATATATATCCAGTATATACATTCATTTATAATATTACGTAACATTTAGAGGTAAGAAATGAAATGCACCATTCATGGAGACGGTAAGCCGTACGTACGCATGAACACTACTTTCATTTCTATTTCTTATTTAATGGAATGAAATCATAATGATAAAAATGTATAATATAATTCCAGTATAATATCATATATAATATCATTTACTCCATCCTTTATACATCCCACATGTGGCATTAACGATTCACATCACTTTGAGGGGGCGGTAGTCCGCACTTCCTAAAATGAAATTATCGCGTTTACCCAAAATGGAAATCATAAAGTATGCCATAAATGAGAAATACAGAAGCATAAGTAAAACATAAACATATTATATATCATATATAAATATAGTGACATCTTAATGGCCACCTTTGAAGGTGTTATATGAGTGTTGAACAATCATCGTTTCGTGAGGCAGAAATTCTCCATCCACAGAAACCGTATGTTCTTTAACCATTAGATGTAGGTGTGTTTAAGTTTAGCTCGAATACTTATTATAACAACATACTAGTTTATTGAAGATACTGGTGTTGTTACAAAAGAAATGAATAAAAAGAGTTTAGGGGGTTGGAGAATAAAAATAAAACAAAACAACATTAGAGAAGACATTACCTCAAAATCGGGTAACTCTTTTTGATTTGAGCCAAAGGCTTCCTTGGGAAGAGTTATTCCCAAAGTGAGGCTTCTAGGAGTAAGAGGGGGAAGTTGGGAGAGTATTTTGGCAGAGGGTGGCCGAGCCAAATGGCTTGAAAGTGTGAATGAGGTGGTAGAGGTGGGGGCCTTTTATAAGTGGAGAGGAGGGGAACTCTTGGAAAGTAAGGAAATTTTACATTATTATACAATGATTTTCGGATTCTAAAGGTCCCACAATTATATAATTAGAGTATAAGGTGATAAGTGTTCAAAATATACCCATCCAATAGGCATTGGACAAGTGTAAGCCTTGGATTTTACATTATATTCTCATTTTATTTAAATCGTTAAATAATGAGGTCATCGCTGCATCATCATGATGTCATAAATAATTTAATTTATTTAATGTCTAAAAATTATAAAAAAATACTATGATGTAGGAAATATTTTTATCTTTCCAATTACTATTTATAGTCAAAAATATTACTTGTATAACCCCATGTAAAAATTGTTTTAGTAAAACATTTCATGTTTGTGTCATTTTTTACTTTAACATTAAATAAATATATATTAATGTCATTTTCCAACTAAAGTGGCTCCATGGGGTCCCCAAGTTGACCCATGGGTTGTCTTGGTTGTCCATGACTCATCCAATAGGAGTAGGACAAGTGTCAAGCTCATCTCATATTATTAAAACATTATTTTTACCTTAAACTACACTAATTACCTCTAATCGCGATTAAGAACTTAAAAGTTACTATTCACCAAAAAATTATTTTAATCTCATTGAACCACATTTTACTTCTTAATGACAACCATGTATGTCAGATTTTTGAAAATCAAATCACAGAAGTGGTAATATTTCATTTAAACGAAAAATCAGTTACTTAACTACCACTTAGTGGTTTCACTATTCATCAAAAATTGAAGTTTTTCAGAACAATGCCAAAATTTCACCCTAAGATATAATTGATATTCCGAATTCAAAAATGATGTATATTTTACAAAATTCCAAACATATAAGTTTCATTAATTAATTTTATAATTAATTCCCGTTGTCACAACAAATAGCGTGTTTTTAAGAAATAATTTATATCAAAAGATTGGCAATTGTTTATGTCCATTTTCAATGTTAAATTAATTCTAATGACCACCATTGGATAAAATGGTAAAAATATATTCTAATTATACTTTAAAACCACTAAATAGTATAATTTATCACTATAAATTATTTTGATTAAAAAAGTTGTTTTTAAGTAATTTTCACTATTCATAAAAAATTGGAAGTTCTTAGAAAATTACAAAAAATTCAACTTTGGATAATTTCGATATTACGAATACAAAAATGAAGTTCATTTTGAAATATAAAATTTCTATAATTTTAAAAAGTGTTTATTACTATTCATAACGGCTACTTTGATTAGTCGCGGTGTTTTAGAACTCGAAGTTGCGTACAATGCAAGCTATTGCATTATTGAATGAGAAGCGTATCGTGGAAGCCCGGGGTGTTACATTCTACCCTCCTTCAATAAATTGCGTCCTCGCAATTTGAAATTTTTCTTTGAAAATAAAAGGTTGAAAAGAGAAAATACCTTTGAGGAAAACCCACATCAGAAATAAGATTAATAAAATTTAGCCTTAATAAGAGGGAAAGGGAAATGAAAAAGTCACCACCCAATTATGATCTCGATTAGGAGAACATTAGTGGCAATTAGAGACATATAATTGGAGGAAAAACGTAAATATTTGTAGGGAGTGATTGAGGTCATCAATCACAATCAACTGTCAAACTGAGGGCCTCAATGCCTTCAATCTATGTTGATTTAAAATATCATCAGTTCAACAAGACATAACGTATTAGGATAACACATTTTTTTGTTTTAATATACCTTTACTAAAGTTTAAGAATTAATTTATTCATTGACTAACAGATAGGTATATATATATTTATGCTTGACAATTAGAGTTTCAACCTTCAACTCATCTTTCACTCAAAAAGATAATAGAACTCAAAAATATTATACTTATCCTAATTGTATAAGGTTCCAAATGTTAACACATACCATTTAGATTAGTAAAATTATTTTTTAATAACCAGGGACTTCCTGTAGGCTAGTGGTAGGAAATAAAGGCTTGTCGCACTATGGTTGTGGGTTCGATTCCTGCAACTTTGTCCGACGTGACGGGTTATACCCCACCCTGCAGGTTTTCCTTTTCCTAAAACTATAGTATTATAATATTCCAAAAATAATCTTCATAAATTTTTTAACCTTAAACAATACTATCCAAAGATCAACTTAATCTACTCCAACCTTTATAGTTATCCAAAATACCTCTGTCCAGACTTTCTCTAGAAGGTCTCTTAATTCAAAAATCAATTTATCAGATTCCCCAAACAAATTAAAGTTTCTATTTTTGTCACATACTAAAAATATGATTACCTTCATCATATTAAAACCTTACTGAAATCAACAAGTACTGCAGTACAATCCTTATATATATATCACATTATTCTAATAACCAGAATATAATCCATGAGTCCAAAAGCACCAATACATTAGTTATTCTGCTTCAACTATAGTAACAACATAAGATTGTCCTTGATCCATTGGCCTTTTCTGAGGTAAGTTTCCCTGACGCTTAGGACATTCATTTTCATAATGACCCATTTCTCTACAATTATAGCATTCAACTTTGATAGCCTCTTTCTTTCCCTTGCAATCACGAGCCTGGTGACCCTTTTCTCCACATTTGTAACAAACTCCCATTCCTTTTAGGCAAGTACCAGGGTGATTCTTCCCACAATTATCACATAATGGAAAATACTTCTTTCCCTTTTTCACTTTATCTGTCTCTTGTTCCACCGTTCTCTTCTTCTCTTGCTTTACTTCGTTGTCATAAAACTTAGAGAATTCCTTTTCTGTCTTGATAGCACACGAGACAATATCTTCGTATGATGAGAAGGATTGTGATACTAAAGCTCGACGGAGAAATGGTTTTAAACCATCAAATAAATGATCAATCTTACTCCTTGGGTTACGTATATAATCGGCAGCATGCCTCATTAACCTTGTAAAGTTAGCCTCATACTTTGCGACATTCTCATCCTCCTTCTGCCTCTGACTCAGAAATTGCCTTTCCATATATGCTTGATGGTCACGAGGAAAGTATTTTTCTATGAAAATCTCTTTGAACTCCCTCCATTCCATATTCGATACGTTATCATCTTTCTTTGTGTTTTGAATCAGCGACCACCACTGATCGGCATCTCCAGTGAGGCGGTAAACTGCCATGACAACCTTCTCCCTTTCGCTACTCCCCAAGGCATGGAATATTTTCTCTTAGTAGTTTATCCATTGCTCAGATACTAACGGATTTGTACCCCCATTAAATGTTGGCGGTTGTTTCCTCATGAAGTGGTCTAACATTGATCCTCCACATTGCGGATCAGGGTGCTCTATACGAGTAATGTTATTATTCATAACCTGAGTGAGTTGTCCCAGTATGGTAATAAGTTGATCAGCACAAGTTGTATCTCCATATCCACAATAATTATCTTGAGCAGGAGGGCAATCCCTGCACGGAGTGCATGCATTGATACAGTTTCCATTCCTTCCACTAGGCGCCATTTCTAAACAATGGCATAAACTATATTAGTTTATGAATCAAAATACATAATTCCATACTTGTAAAATACTTAACATAAATTGAACTATTTATGGATATAATCCATAATCATAAAAAGGTTTTATTTGAGGAAGTATATACTCATAACCGTTCATAGTGGTTTGTAAAGAAAATGAGAATTATCCTAAGCATATCCCCCGGGAGTGTCGTAACCAAGAGTGCAGCAAGGCCCGTTGTCGTGCACCAGTTCCCGTTCGAGTCTAGCTCAAAGCGGTGTTTTCAGGTTTTACCCCTAGGTACATCTGTGCCAGAGCCGCCTCTACCTGTTCGTATCCAGACAGGGATGTATTGTTCGGAAAACTCACAAAATCTCTACAATAACAAAATTCTAGGAAGTTCTTCTATACTAATCCTCATAGTCTATCTTTGGGATATGTGCTCTAATCAGAGTTTATCTAAATCTAGCTTCCAAGGTTAGTACTAAACTGCCTCTGATACCAACTGTAATGCCCCGACCCCAGCTACCCAGAGCCGGTGCATTACTTCGTAACATTGGCATGATCACAAAAGATCAAGTCTCGAAAGACCGATTAGTTTAGTAGCCTTGGAAACACTAGATACATTCGTAAACATTACATTACATCATAAAGTGAAAAACTACAATAACAAAGTCTCCATAGTCCACACTCATATCCTCTTCTGACAATCCCTGCAGGCCATTCATGAAATACTTCTTCACATCCTAGAAAAATATTAAAACATTGAAAGGGGTGAGCTCAGATGCTCAGTAAGGATAACAATATTGTGGAAGCTTTCATAAATAAACATCAACATTTAAGGCAATGTATAACTAAAACAAAAGCCTTTTTAAACTTGAACTTCATCATAATATGGCAAAAATAAAATTAAATAATTCCATTTACTTACTCACATGGATATTCTACTATTCGAATAATCACATGAAATATCAATAACCACTTTCATAATGAGGGAATTTATAATGCCAGACATTCTGAAACATTTTGTCAAGGCCTCGGCTAAGACGTCTAAAATGATTAAGGCCTTGGCCAAAACCATAAATCAAATTGGGAAAGGGCCTCGGCCAATTCCACGTCTATTTGTCTCATGAGACCTACCGATGCATCGAGGAGCTATAGCGGGCTCCACCCGTCACTTATTAAGTCCAATAAATTCCTCATATGAATAGGTTTAAACATATCATAAACCATAACATAATCGTATCACATAAAACATGCATAAAGGAAACATAACATTTCCACATTTCAATCACAAGATATCAATACAACACATTGATATAATAAAAACATTTTCAAAACCATTTTCAATACCAAAATAAAAGAAAGTTAAAACTTTGTATTTATTTTTCATTAAAAAAAAAGATGGCTTGTAGAGGAAGACGAAACTCAAATAATGGTCACAGCGGCGGAGAAGTCGTTGTCGCCGCATAAGTACGGAAAGAAAAACATTCCCTTTTGTCGTTTAGCAAAACGCTTCGTATAAAAAAGATTCCTTTTGAATAAACATAAAATTCAAAGGGGTTTATACACCGTATAAAATAAAGTTGTGTATAAAACCAAATATGCCTCAATGAAAGGGGATTGAGACGAAGTCCTTAAAAATATCATTTTTTTATAAAGTAGGTATATTATGTGTATTCACTATAAGTACACATAAATAATGTAAAAATACAAGATAGGATATAATAATATCATGAAATAATTATAAAGTAGGAGATTAACCCAAAGAATAGAAATTGGGTTAAGAAGTTCCCTTACAAAGATCATTTTTAAATAAAATAGATATATTATGTGTATTCACTATATGTACACATAAATAAAGTATAAATACAAGATAGGAAATAATAATATCATGACATAATTTGAAAGTAGGAGATTAACCCAAAGAATGGAAGTTGGGTTAAGAAATTCCCTTACAAAGATCATTTTTAAATAAAATAGATCTATTATGTGTATTCACTATATGTACACATAAATAAAGTATAAATACAAGATAGGAAATAATAATATCATGACATAATTTGAAAGTAGGAGATTAACCCAAAGAATGGAAGTTGGGTTAAGAAATTCCCTTACCTCGTGTCTGACTTGACTCAACCGTTATTTAACCTCATGAATAATAAACTAGAGTCAATATATACCTTATTAAGAACCATTTTTAATTTCATTATCCTTTTTATATCACTTATTACAATGTTATGAACATTATGTAATTATTTAAGTTAATAACGGTCGTTTTGTCGATCTTTGGTACTTGAGTCAACAATAAACTTCTTATAATTACAAGTTGTTTATGTGGTAGAATATCCATTATCTACAGAATTATATTCATGATTTAGATGTAATATATATCATATATATCCAGTATATGCATTCATTTATAATATTACGTAACATTTAGAGGTAAGAAATGAAATGCACCGTTCATGGAGACGGTAAGCCGTACGTACGCATGAACGCTACTTTCATTACTATTTTGTATTAAATGGAATGAAATCATAATGATATAAATGTATAATATAATTCCAGTATAATATCATATATAATATAATTTACTCCATCCTTTATACATCCCACATGTGGCATTAACGATTCACATCACTTTGAGGGGGCGGTAGTCCGCACTTCCTAAAATGAAATTATCGCGTTTACCCATAATGGAAATCATAAAGTATTCCATAAATGAGAAATACAGAAGCATAAGTAAAACATAAACATATTATATATCATATATAAATATAGTGACATCTTAATGGCCACCTTTGAAGGTGTTATATGAGTGTTGAACAATCATCGTTTCGTGAGGTAGAAATTCGCCATCCACAGAAACCGTATGTTCTTTAACCATTAGATGTAGGTGTGTGTAAGTGTAGCTCGAATCCTTATTATAAAAAAATCCTAGTATATTTAGGATACTGGTGATGTTACAAAAGAAATGAATAAAAATATTTTAGGGGGTTGGAGAATAAAAATAAAACAAAACAACATTAGAGAAGACATTACCTCAAAATCGGGTAACTTTTTTTTATTTGAGCCAAAGGCTTCCTTGGGAAGAGTTATGCCCAAAGTGAGGCTTCTAGGAGTAAGAGGGGGAAGTTGGGAGAGTATTTGGGCAGAGGTTGGCCGATCCAAATGGCTTGAAAGTGTGAATGAGGTGGTAGAGGTGGGGGCCTTTTATAAGTGGAGAGGAGGGGCACTCTTGGAAAGTAAGGAAAGTTTACATTATTATACAATGCTTTTCGGATTTTAAAGGTCCCAAAATTATATAATTTGGGGATAAGGTGATAAGGGTTCGAAATCTACCCATCCAATAGGCATTGTACAAGTTTAATCCTTGGATTTTACATTATTTTCTCATTTTATTTAAATCGTTAAATAATGAGGTCGTCACTGCATCATCAGGATGTCATAAATAATTTAATTTATTTAATGTCTAAAAATTATAAAAAAAATACTATGATGTATAGAATCTTTTTATATTTCCAATTACTATTTATAGTCAAAAATATAACTTGTATAACCCCATGTAAAAATTGTTTTAGTAAAACATTTCATGTTTGTGTCATTTTTTACTTTAACATTAAATAAATATATATTAATGTCATTTTCCAACAAAAGTGTCTCCATGGGGTCCCCAAGTTGACCCATGGGTTGTCTTGGTAAGCCATGACTCATCCAATAGGAGTAGGACAAGTGTCAAGCTCATCTCATATTATTAAAACATTATTTTTACCATAAACTACACTAATTACCTCTAATCGCGATTAAGAACTTAAAAGTTACTATTCACCAAAAAATTATTTTAATCTCATTGAACCACATTTTACTTCTTAATGACAACCATGTATGTCAGATTTTTGAAAATCAAATCACAGAAGTGGTGATATTTCATTTAAACAAAAAATCAGTTATTTAACTACCACTTAGTGGTTTCACTATTCATCAAAAATTGAAGTTTTTCAGAACAATGCCAAAATTTCACCCTAAGCTATAATTGATATTCCGAATTCAAAAATGATGTATATTTTAAAAAATTCCAAACATATAAGTTGCATTAATTAATTTTATAATTAATTCCCGCTGTCACAATAAATAGCATGTTTTTAAGAAACAATTTATATCAAAAGATTGGAAATTGTTTATGTCCATTTTCAATGTTAAATTAATTATAATGACCACCATTGGATAAAATGGTAAAAATATATTCTAATTATACTTTAAAACCACTAAATAGTATAATTTATCACTATAAATTATTTTGATTAAAAAAGTTGTTTTCAAGTAATTTTTACTATTCATAAAAAATTGGAAGTTCTCAGAAAATTACAAAAAATTCAACTTTGGATAATTTCGATATTACGAATACAAAAATGAATTTCATTTTGAAATATAAAATTTCTATAATTTTAAAAAGTGGTTATTACTATTCATAACAGCTACTTTGATTAGTCACGGTGTTTTAGAACTTGAAGTTGCGTACAATGCAAGCTATTGCATTATTGAATGAGAAGCATATCGTGGAAGCTCAGGGTGTTACAACTACTTATTTTTTCATATATGTTTTGGTTTGTACTTTTGGTCCATTTAATTTGACCATGGTTAAATCATATATATAATTTTAACCATGATTTAAATATTAGATATATTCATTATATTTTTATTTAGAGTAATTTATAAAGGTTAGATATAGAAAATGAATTACACCATTCATGGAGACGGTAGGCTGAACGTACGCATGGACACAATTTCCATTTTCTCAATGGATGAAAAAATAAAAGTTAAATATTAATTCACATTTATAGGATCATTTTTATATCATAGATATCATATATATTCATTATATTTTCCCTTAATTTTATCCATGTTAAAATAAAATAAAAAGTGTATCACACAGCTTCGTGGTGGCTGTAGTCCACACGTACACATGGGTAATGTTATCATTTTCCAAAGGGTTTTAAGGTAATAAGATATATGTGATATTATAATTCCATAAGTATAATTATATCCAAAATATCATATATATACATTAAAAAAAATCATTATATCCACTCATTAGTGGATGTTATGTGAAATGAATTACATCGATTAATGAAGCGGTAGTCCGCCCTACACACGATCGACAGTTTCATTTCCCATTTTTTGAAAGACAAGATGGATATAGGTTATTAAATTAACTTAAAAAATTTAATTATATGGTATATACTTTTTTATTATATTATAAATATTAAAACATGGATAACATTTTTAAGAGAATAAGTAAAAAGATAGTGTTTAGTGAAGAAAATTACCCTAGCTTAGAAAAACCTCCATTAGATCTCTTATTAAGGACCTATATGGTTGGTATTTTGGGAAGAAATGTATATCTAGAACATGGATGAGGATTTTTTTGTGTTATTTGTTTAGGGTTAATCTGATCCAAAGGGCTTAGTATGTGTGAATAAGTGATGGGAATAAACGCCCTTTTATAATTGTGGAAGAGTAGCATTTTTACAAATACCCAAAACTATTCAATAATGAGAAGTCACTCTCATAGAATGTGACTAAAAAATTGATAAATAAATTATTTTAGGGATGATATTATCTATAAAAAACCCCAATAGAAAAAATTACACATGTTTTAAACATTTTATACCCTTAGCCTCTAAGTTTACTCATTTTTACCATTTTTGTTTTCATTATGATAACTAGTCTCTTTTTGTTTACCTAGGTAATTTACACTTTAATAATAATAATAAAGTGAGACTTATTATCTAATTTGGACCCAATTATTCTTTATTTTAAGTCAAATTTATTATATAAACATCCCATACGTTTTTAGAATTAATTTTTAACACATGCGCATGTAAGGTGCAAAACTCTGTTTTAACCTTGACAACAATAATTATTATTTTTTACTAGTTTTAAGATTATTTTTGAAAAAAATTAATTTTAAAGTTTTATATAATATAAATTTTAATGATTAAAAATATTTAATCCATTTTATTAAATTATATTCATCAAAGTTATATAATTTAATTTAAAATAGAATTCACAGATGCGATGAAAAAGTGGTTCTCGAATGAGAAAATTTTTATAAGTATAAAAAAATTTAATAAAAAAATTTAAACATTAAATTGATTAATTATAACATTATTGAACTAATTTTACATTATTTTTTCAAAAAAAAAAAATTGAACTTTGTAAATGATTTGAACAAAAAGGCAGTTTTCAAAAGAAACGAGTATTTTTCACTATTCATTAAAAAATCAACTTACGAAAACCCTAAAAATTCACCCTAAGACAATTTTTACATGTTAATTACAAAAATTATTTTAGTTTTTTTAAAATATATTTTTTAACATTTTAAATAATTAATTTTATTATTTGATCAAAAAAATAAATAAAAATATTTTTTGGAGAAAAATGTATTTTTGAACCATATAAAGACTTTCCAAAAATTAAGTACTTATTTATCAATATATTTTATTTATATAAAACCTATATACTTAGTTTTCAAAGTCTGGATATTCCTATCCATACAACTAATTTTAACATTTAGGTTATAACATCCATGCTTAAATAATAATATTAATAGTATATTGTGGTTCGTTGAAACTCGGTGTTGCATGTAATGCAGGTTATCAAAGAAATTAAATTTATTTTTAAAAATATATCATAAAATATTAGGTTGTTATATTATTCCCCCATTAATTTAAATTTGTCTCAAAATTATTTTACTTTGATAAAAATAACTAAGGATACTTATGACTCATCACATCCTCAGTTTCCTACATCACTTCATGAAGTTGGGTTTCTTTTTCCACAAAAAATTGACTAGGTGAGTGGTTTTTCTTCATAAAACTTTATCTATTTGATACAACATCTCTCTCAGTTTTCCTTTATAGGAAATATCAAGATCCACTAATATTTCCTCTGAGTTCAATGCATGTGAAGGATCAGGTATGTACTTCCTTAGGATAGATACCTAGAACACATCATGGACTTGAGAGAGATTTGATGGAAGCACAAAGAAATATGAATCCATATATACTCGATCAAGAATCTTAAAAGGTCTAATATACACAAGAATTATATTTCCTTTCTTTTCAAATCTTATAAAATTCCATTATGGAGAAATTAATAGAAACACATTCTCACCTATATTTAATTCTATATCACATCAAAAATTATCAGTATAAATTTTTTGGTGAATTTGTGCTACCCCTATGTGTTTCTAAATATATCTAACCTGCTATACTATTTCGTCAGCCATCACAGGTCCGAATAGATTTCTTTCCTCATTTTTATCCCAACATGCTGTTGGTTTACACTTATTTATATAGAGAGATTCTATAATATCCTGTTACCAGTTTTCAGGTACTGCTTGATCCTCTCTTTTGATCAAGCTTTGGTTGAGGTTTTTCTTGGGTTGTTTCGGGTGGAAAGTTGAAAACTTTGGAAGTTTCTAGGCTATGCATGGTTGGTACATGGTTTTACCAAACTATGTGGCCACCTGGTGCACACCGTGAAACCATGGAGGGTGGGGGTTCACACGGTTAGGGAATAGTTTAAGAAATAATATACCCACCTAGAAGAAACCATTCCCCCTAGTGGATGGGTACACAGTTAGAGAGCACGGTTTGTTGAACTGTGTGACCCTGCCCAGCTAACCAGGCACCCAAATATTTTAATTTCAAAAAATTATTTTAAAATTTTAAAAACACTATTTTAACCCCCTCTTGACCCTAACTCAAGCTATATATAATTACTAGGTCCTAGAGGATCTCAAAAACCCTTTTTAGCTCCTCTAAAACCCTTTCTAGGCATATTAAAGCATGCCAAATCTCATTCGACCCCTCTATGGAGAGTGATTCTCCTACTATTATTTATCTTCTTCTCTATATTCATTTACTCTATTGGTGTTTTTAAATCATCACATTTTTTATGGATATAAAATCCATTGATTTGGATCTCTAATATAGTTTTGATTTCTAGATCTTTGTTGCCGTCATTCGTCAATGGAAAACCCGCTGTGATTATTGAGTTTTGATACCAGGAATAAAGGTAGGTGGTTCCATTTGAGTTTCACCATATAATTAAACATTTATTTTCTTGATTTTATTTAAATTTATTTCAATTCAATAAGGAAAACTAATTCGGTGTGAATTGGAATTGTAAATTGAATTGGTATGGATTTTGTGGAAAAATCCCCAATTCCAATGGAATTGGAAATTGAGGAATATTTTCAAATTGATGGAAATTGGTAAATTATTATTGGAATTATTTTAGAATAAATGGATTAAAATTAATTATTACAATCCTATGATTGGTTTTATTTTGAAAGGCATGAATTGATGAAGACCTGTGTTTTGGTTTTGAAAGTGAATTGTCATTTTGAAAAGGAAAGGTGGGTAATTGAACTATGATTGATGATTGATTTGAAATGAAATGATTTTACCTTTTCCTATTGACTGATTGATTAAGAAGATTCAATCTTGAGTAGTTTTTGGGATATTTGGGACAATCAAAATAGTATTGTAATTCCCTAGAAATGGATTGCTGATGAAAACTATAACAAAAATCTAGTTAGGTAGATCATATTCCCGATAGAACGTTGATGAGCACTATTCAGCTTGATCCCAAGGGATGTTTGTACACATATTCCATTATCACTATTATGAGAGTGGGAGGGTACTATAACTATAAATTATCATACCATAAGGCAGATGGTCATGATTCTTATTGTGATTTTTTTGACAATAAATTCAATTGAATGTGAAGCTTCTTTACTCATGTGTAGTGATTTATATAAACTGTTTTGTATAAAGTGTTTATTTAAGACATGCTTGGAATGTTTTCCATCTTTTGAAAAGAATCATGTTTTTTAAATATACAAATGATTTATTATTCCATGCCGTGTTTTATTTAAAATTGAAATAATTACTTGCATTATTATTATATATTCTTATTATGAATCACTTGGTGAGACCCTGATGGGATTTTTAACAAACACCCTACCTTTTCCTTCACGATTTTTTATATTTTCTTCTTCTAGGTTCAAGAAAAATTAAAGAACCTCTTATATGAGTTAGATATTCTTGATCCCTTAGGAATTTGAGTGATGTTTCCATTGGGATGTTGAGTTTATCTTTTATGTTTTTGAATAATTTGATGATGACATATTTGGTATTTTTATATACCTATTTTTTTCTAATACTATCTCTCTTTGGAGTCTTTGATCGTACCGACATGTCATGAACTGGACTGAGATTCCATCTATCCAAACACTCAAACCAGCCCTTGAAAAGGCCATAAGGGAATTCCCAATCCCCAAAGGCTAGAAAATAGTGTCTAGGAATCAAACATTACATTTGGGTAATGATTTAAACCATGATAAACAACTATAAATAACCCAAAAAGAATAAAGAATCACTACATAATCAATAAACATAAGAAGAGAGATACAAACACCACAAGTTAAACATATTACATTTTTAATCCAAACCCAAAATACCAAAAACAATGGGATAGGAATAAATACACCACCAAAACCTTTACACAACAATAGGGAAAACACCCTCAAGACACCTCCTCTAACACCTATAAGAAGAGTAACTCTAGGAACCAGATCCACCATCACCACTTTTAAAATTATTTCCATTACATGGGTCAAACATGAAAAGGTATATATACACCTGATGGTGTATATAGAGAGTGAGACAATGCCCATTATAATACTACCCAAGTAGGTATTCCATGCCATAATATAATAAGAAAAATAAAAATGCAAGTTTTTTTTTTGAAAAAGTAAAGGAAAAATTTCAAATAAATTATTTATGGAAACATTTTATGGAATAATTTTAAGGAAAAAATGCTTTGAAATTTAAAATGTAAAGTAAATTCCACCATATGTTGACATAAAGTATATAATTACATGATTATCATGAGTAATCCCTAAGTAACTAGTATTAGTGAGACCCTAGTAACCTCGTACCTCGATGATATGGCATAAAAACCATGACCCACAACATCCTCATGCCCGATCCACTAGTGGGGATTGCATTCCAAAGTCTAGTGGTCTCTAATCATCAATATATGTTTATTTAGTGTTGTAGCATCAATTCTTCTAGAGGGAACCATGCCTTGGCCCGACCGATCTGATTAGTGTACTAGCCTTAGTCCATCAATATTATCACCTAGGATTCCATTTGTTCTCAATTCCTCTTCCCATCACACATAAACCACCTCTTTCACATTCACATGTATCCAAAAATAGATGCAGATATGAAAACCACCATTTTCAATAGAAAAAAAAACCCATTTCCAATCCTTACGAACACTAAAACCATTTGAAATCATTGTTTTTCACCACCTACACAATTCGTAGAAAAAATTTAGATATAAAATCTAGCATACTAAAATAATCCAACAATGATAAATAATGAGATCAGTTACATAAATCTTGGAAACTTCCGAAAACTAGTCGAAAATAAAAACCACACCACAGGGAGACCCTATAAAAGAAAAATAGACAACATAAAAATCAATATTAAAGCCAAAGAGACAAGTTTCAACCCAAATTAGGGTTACCAAACTACAAGAGAAATAAGAACCCAAGAAGGAATGAATAAGATACCAAAAAGAAGGAAGAAGAAGAGTAATGGTGGGACTTACATGAAGTTTCATGAAGATTCCACACCAAAACCACCCAAAAATTTGTTATCCAAGGGAGGTAAGAGGAGAAGGATAAGTACCTAGAACTGGAAATCCCAAATGGAGGAGAGAATGGATTTGGGTTAAAATTAGAGGTTGTAAAAACAAAAAAATCAACATTTTTAATAACCTCGAAATGTCATATGGTTTGGTTGCACAATTTTAGAAACCATGCCGAAACTATGCATCCCCATCTGTCCAAATAGGAATGAGGCTACACGATTCCTTGGGAAGGGTCATGCACATACAATTGATCTTTTAGGTTAGACAGAACCATTGGTTGAGTTGTAGATTTATCCACACACTTGTGCAGAAGGTAGTGTGGTCTAGACAGCTCCACTATCCAGGGTTCACAATCTCTCCTAGGCTAGAACACAATTTCTACTAACTGTACGCTAACAATGCGCCACCTTCTGTCTGGTCCAAAAACTCAAATTTTCACCAGAAACTATCAATAAATATATTCATCAAAAAATAAGACCAAGATTAAAAGGAAAAGTAACTCAAAAATCAAATCACATACATGAGAATTCTATCCACCATGAAAACATTCCTCCCATGGAAAGTCATTCCAATATTTGATTAAAGAGAAAAAATTGGTACTACTCCTCAACCCAATAATTCTACTCCCAAGTCTCATGTTAAACATTACCATTCTTCCAAAGAACCATAACCAATGCTACAAACTTCCCCAGAATCACTTTTTCCTAGGAATACACAATTCACCCAGGTTTTTCAATCACATACAGGTCAGTTTCTAACTCAAAATCTTCCTAATTCAACATATGAGAAAAATCCATATTATACTTTTTCAACCGTGAGACATGGAACATGTCATGAATTGATAAAAACTTGGATAGAAAATCTATATGATATTCCAAATCAACAACTTTATCAGTAATCTCAAAGGGTCTGACATACCTCAAAATTATATTCCATTTCTTACCAAGATGACAAAGACCCAAGTGAGGATCCACCTTCAAAAGCACCTGATCCCTAATAGAGAATCTCAAGGCTTGGAATCGCTAATCGATATAATACTTTTGGGTAATATGTTCCATAAACAACATCTACTTGATGAACATGTCATTATCAGACATCTATTAAACTAGGAATTCTCCCAACAATGAGGTCTAACCCATCTCTGCTGAACACAAAGGCAACTGACACAACCAAAAAAAAACCTCAAAGGGAGCCATTATTATAGAGGATTGGTAACTATTATTATAGGAAAATTCCACCAATCCCATGTGGATATCCCTAAAACCTCTAAAATTCACCACACATTCCCAAATCATGTCTTCTAAAGTCTTATTTTCCCACTACGTCTAGCCATATATTTGAGGATGGTATGCCATACTCAACTTGACCTATGACCCCATTTCCTTATGAAGGAGTTACTAAAACAGAGAGGTAAAGTAGGGATACCTTTCTAAAATGATAACCAATGAGACACCATGAATCCTAATTATCTCCTAAACATATTACAACCCGATTCAACCACTTTCAATGAGTCCTTGATAAGAATGAAATGTACTAATTTGTTTAGATGGACAATCACTACCCATATAGAGTTATTTTCATGGGGAATACGAGGTAATACAATAATGAAATTCATAGAGACCTAATCCCACTTCTAGGTTTGAATGGGTAATGGATCAAGAAAAAACTAGGGCCCTTTGTTTCTCTACATTAACCTACTAATAGGGATAAAATTTGTATAAAAATTAAGCTATATCCTTCCTCAGACTAGGACACCATAATTGAAGACACACATCATAAAAAATCTTAATGGTCTTAGGATTAATGGACCAATAAGACTATTGGTTATCCTACATCAACACATTATGAAATGACAATTACACTACAACACAACCCTTGAATCAAATAGATCCCTTTGGAGATAATGTTAACTCCCTGGTAATCTATCCACCATTCTTTATAGATTGCTGGCACAACTCATCACCAGGTTGCTCCTATAAAATTAAATCTATAAGTGAGGGTGTCATATGAAAAATATCCAAGAGATCACCTCTACCATGATCCTTGGTATCTAGATAAATATAGGAAAAAAGGACAATCAATATTCACTCATTAATTGACTCATTTAAATCTAACACAAACAAATTTTTTCTTAAGTCATCTTCTACCACATTAACCTTTCTCAGGGTATACATGATATTGAAATTTTACCCCTAAAGGAAATCAAACAAATGGTGCTTCTTCAAGTTTATATCCTTATGGGAGAACATATAGGACAAGTTTTTATGATTTGAGTTGACTATAAACTTCTCCCTAAATATGTAATGATGCCACATCTTCAAGGCATGCATCACTACCGTTAATTCTAGGTCATGAGTTGGGTAGTTATTCTCATTTTGTAAGATCTAGAAAGAACCAAATTCCACCACAAGATCATACTACATCAACACGCACCCAATAACCATACATTTTCCATCACAGTTGACCTAGTACCCCTTTCTAGATTCTGGAATGATTAGAAAGGAGCTATGGTCAACTGCCACTTAAGTTCCTCTAAATATGCCTAACATTCTGGGCTGCACTAAAAATTAACCCCTTTCTAGGTTATTGTAGTCATGGGTAAAGAAAGATGAGATAAGTCCTTGAAAACCTCCTATAATATCTCGCCAGAACCAAAAATTTCATGATTTTAGAGATGTTTCTTAGTTTCTCCCAAGACATCAACACTTTGATCTTCTCATGGTCCAAAGAAACCCCATCTTCTCAGATCACATGTCCAAGAAACTTCACCTCCCTAATTTAGAAGGTACACTTAGAGATATTATCATAGATTTGATGATCTAGAAGAGTTCCTGGAACAATCCTCATATACTTATCATGTTCTTCCTTAGTTCCATAATAGACCAAGATTTCATCTACGAATGCAAAGATGAATGAATCAATGTACTGATCGAACACCATATTAATGATTTCCATGAAGACCACTGGAGAATTCTTCAGCCTAAAAACCATAACTAGATACTCAATGTGGACATACCTACTTTAGAAAGGAATTTTCAAAACATCCACCTCCCTGAATATGAACTGGTGATACCTAATAGGGAAGTCAATCTTAGAGAACCACCTTTCCCATTGATTTGATCAAATAAGTCATCAATATGGGAAAAGTGATATTTATTCTTGATATTTACCTCATTCAACTTTCGGTAATTGATACACAATCAGAGATATCCATAGTCCTTGTTTGCAGAAAGGATAGGGGTGACCCAAGGTAAGACACTCGGGTGAATGAATCCTTTGGATTCCAAATCATCCAGCTATATCTTTAATTCCCTCAACTCGGTGGGGGTTGTAAAATATGAGGGAAGATATATCGACTTTGTTTCCGGTGCCAAATAAATGGTGAACCCCACACACAATTTTGGGAGAGACCCTAAGAAATAATCTAGAATTACCTCTGGGAACTCATCCACCATAGGAGGCAATCCACCCTCAAAACCACAACCATCATCATCCATCATGAGTGAAGATATTTGAAAAATAGTACTAGCCAATTCCGAAAGTGGATGTCCAGCATGCCCTAATTAGGGATTCTATTCACCATAGAAGATATGATTACTCGAATCAGGTGTCACAAAACTCACTCACTGCCAATAACAATCAATGTTCACCTGAAAATGAACCATCCAATCTATAGTGAGGATCACATCAAAGAGTTCCATTTCCATAACAAGGAAGACCCAATCCAACTTAATCCAAACCATGGTAATAACACACAATGGGAACATAAAACCTTACCATCTCTTCTTACCTTGTGGTTTCACCAACTCCATCGCACACAAAATGATCAAGGTAGACATATTCAACAGACTCACATGTTCAAAAGAAATAAAAGAATTAAGAGAACCCATGTACAACAACTATGGATGATGGAATAAGAATTGTACCTCAAGCCATTATAGGTCTTGTATTCGATTCTGCTGAAACTTGATCTATAGCATTAAGATGTTTCATTTATTACTAATATAAAGAATGATCACTAAACTATAAGACTTACTTATGTTGGTTCTTCCTAGAAAAAGATTCATACCTATCAGCATGACCACAAAACAGAGATCCTAATGTCCTAGACAGTTCTGAATGGGTTGAAATTCCCCTGGAGGCTTAGGAACCTGCACCACCTTGATTTGGAAACTCCAATTTTCAAAATCACTATAAGTTCTCCATAGTTCCACACCAATGGTACGTTCTAGGAGGATCTGAACACTTTGATCGCATATACCCCACCTTCTAATAATGATGGCCCATAAATGACCTAAAATTCTATGCCTAAAAAAAAAAACAAATAGAAAGGATATCCTAAACTTCTACATCCCCTCTTCTCTTACTCATCATACCTCCTCTTCTTTTTAGAGGTATTACCGCTGACCTGACCCACTACTGTAATTGGTCTAGAGAAAAAATAATTACCACTTCGATAAATCTCTACAATCATAGATCGATGGACCAAATAAACATAAATCTTTAGTTTGAACAAGAAGACTTGGGATCAGATATCCATTCATAACCCCATTTCAATCTGTTGGTATTTCAATTTCTCATTAGAATTTTTTTTGGGTGTGAATCGAACTAACTTAGTGAAGTGGTTGGAATACTCCGACATTGTCTGATCCCCTTAGTAGAGATCGAGTAAATCCTGGGTCTTAGAGAAGGCCAAGGTCTTAGGGAAATACAACTCATTAAATACAACCTTGAAATCCTTCCAACCCATCTGTAAGTTCTTTCTAACCTAAACCAATGGGTCCCACCACCTATGACAGGGACCCTCTAATAAGAAAAAAAAAATTGAAATTTCACTTTAACTTCCTCAAGAGTTTCAAGAAACTAAAACATTCTTTAGATCTTGCCAATACGATCCCCATGTTCCTAGGGATCCATGTTACCCTGGAAATATGGAGGATTTTTCTTTATTAACTGTCGATATTTTCCATTTTTAGGACATAGTTCGGTTTCCATAATATGTGCAGGACTAGAGTGTTCCCCCAATCCCAATTCCCCCAAAAACCAATCCACTACTTCCACTAGTCTCTGATCAACCAGTGATGGAGAAATCTTGCCTTACCTTTTCTATAGTTGTATTGAAGTCTCTGGGGAGTCATATCGCTACAACGTTTACAAACACAAAACAACCATAAACACCATATAAATAAAATTGTCAAAAAAAATTAAAATATCTTTATAAATAAAAACAGAAACCAAAACCACAACAAGCATAATCAAAAGTCAAACCATTATACCTCCACTTGGTGTCCATGAACAGTCTGAAACCTGTACATCTCACATGTATGATAAAGAAAACCAAATCCCAACATCCCATAGTGACCAAAGGTCTGTCACAGGTCGTGTTGGCTAGAGAACCTACTCACAACCAGAACCTCAATCCTCAATAGTCCTAGATCTTATATATGAACACTCTAAAATATATCCTGACCTGAAGAAAAGACAAAACCTGGATCTAATTCCATTTTTTCATGAACCAGTTTGGGATTCCATCTAACCTGATGCTCGACCTAGCCCATGGTTTGGCTCGAAGGACATTCCCGATCTCTATGGGCAGGTAACTGGTGTCTATGCATTAAACAACTATACACAACAATAAATATTACAGTGGGAAATGATTTATCCCATGATAAACAACTATAAACAACCCAGTAAGAATAAATAATCACTACATAATCCATAACCATAACAAGATAGATTCAAACACCACAATTTAAACATCTTACATTTTTAATCCAAACCTAAAATACTAAAAAATGGGGAGGGAACTAACTGTACCACCAAAACCTCCTTGAAATAAGAGTGAAACCACCCTTATACCACCCCCACCAACTCTTAAAAGAAGAGTAACACTATAAATACGATCCACCATCACCACCATGGAACATACTACCTTTACCTGATTCGAATATGACATGGTCTACATATACCTGAGGGTTCATGTATTGTGTGAGACAATTCCTAGTAAAATACCACCCAAAGAGAGATTCCATTACATAACATAATAGAAAAAATCAACATGTATGTTGTTATTGAAAAAGAAAAGGAAAAATTTCATGGAAATGATTTAGAGAAAATTTTAGGGAATCATTTTAAGGAAAAAATGATTTGAAATTTAAAATGTAAAGTAAATTTCACTGTTTGCTGACAAAAATCATAAAATCATATGAGCACCAAAAAAATACCTAAGGAACTAGTATTAGTGGGACCATAGAAAACTCACACCTCAGTGATATGGAATATAAACCACGACCACAACATCCTTGTTCATGAGCCTCTATAGAGGAACACATCCCAAGGTCTAGTGGTATCTAATCATAAACATATGTTTAGTTAGTGTTGTAGCATCAATCCTCTTAGGGAGAACTGGGCCTTTGCCCCTCTGATATGACAAGAACACTAGTCTTAATCCACCCATCAAGTCACCTAGGATTATCTTTGTCCTAAATTTATCTTCCCATCACACATAAACAATCTCTTTCACATGAAAACACATCCAATAATATATACAACCATGAAACCGACCATTTTCTATTGGAAAAACCCATTTTTAATCCTTATACACACCAAAAATATTTGAATTAATTGTTTTGAAACACCCAAAAAATTCATAGAAAATATTTAGATAGCACATAAATCATAATAAAATCATCCAACGGTGATATAGCATGGAATCACCAACCCTAAGATTGGAAAATTATGGAAAATGGTGTAAAATCACTACTGCATCACAATGAGACCCTGGAAAGAAAAATTCACGACATAAAAATCAATATTAAACAAAAATAGAAAAGGTTCAACCCACATTAGGGAAACCAAACTTCTAGAGAAATAATAACCCAAGAAAAAATGAAAAAGAGACCAAGAAGGAGGGAGAAGAAGAGGAATGGATGGACTTACTTGATGTTTCTTGAAGATTCAACACCAAAAAACCCAAAAATTGATGATCTAAGGGAGCCAAGTGGAGAGGGATACATTCCTAGGTATATAAATCTCTAATGATAGAGGAAATGGGTGGATTTGGGCTAAAATAATAGGAAGTAAAAATCGTAAATTAAACATTTTCAATGACATAGATAGGTCGAACAGTTTGGCTACATGGTTTTCCAAACCATATGGAAACTATATGCCTCTCTGTCCAAAGAGGAAAGAGGAAACTTGGTTCCCGGGGGAGAGTGCACACCCATGTGGTCAACCACGTGCCTTAGACAGAAACCCTATTATAGGCACATAGTTTTCCACATTCCCATGCGGTAGGCCGTGCGGCCTGGACACCACCACATTCTAGGGTGCACAGTCTCTTATAGGATGGTGAACAATTTCTACTAACTATACACCATCCATTCACTAATTTTTTTAGGTAAAAAAACTCCATATTTCTCTTTAAACTCCTATAAAATCTATAAAACAAAGATAAGACAAATATTAAAGAGAAAAATAAATCAAAAATAAAATCAAGAATGTGACATGACATGTATCTATTGTCTTCCAATGTTCTTGTGGAAAAACTATACCCTCTTTTATCTTGTGTGATGACAGGTGCTAGTTGAAAACTTGTAGGGATTGAGAATTACATTTATAATATGTCAATTCTGGATCAGGTATCAGGGTATCTAGGCTAGTTTGTGAAAAAGTGGTATCAAAGGTATAGGTTGTGCATCTTTCCTTGATGTCAGTATGATGTTTGATATCTTTTCCGAATATAGAAGGTAGTTGAAAGTGAGTTTCTAGATAGCTCTCATTGTAACGAGCCTTAAGTAACCATGGTTCTTTTTGGAAAGGTGTATTGAGGAATTATTCTAGACTTTTATTTTCTTTATATTTGGGAAGGAAGAAACCCAAATCTTGTTTTCCTATTCGATGGGATTAATTTCCCTTTTACTCTTGTTTGAGTGTTTATCTAAGTAAACTTTTGATGCGATTAATGTTTTCTATTTTTTTAGCATCATGCCTCTATGAAGACATGTGAACAGGCTCCAGGAGGAAGTTATTGGTGAGCCATAATGATAAAATTCTCCCATGGACTAGAATCTCATGGAGATTATTGTGGATACCCTCCAAGATATGGTATAGTCACCTTTACCCATTCCCATTTAGGCTGAACCTATAGAACCTTATAGGGATGAATTTTGAATTTATTCTAAGGAGTTTTCTTGATAGAAGCCACTAGAATTCCAAGGCTTTAATACTCCTCAAGAGGCTGAGGATTGGTTGAGAAAGATATAACTTTTATTTTAATTCTTAGAAACACCTGATCTGATCAAAGTGAAATGTGACACATTTAATATAGAGGGACCTAACATGAGAAAGTGAAACACAATGGTGATGAAGAAGAAAAACTAGTGTTTGGAGTAGAAGGAATTCAAATTTATTTTCACCAACTTTTTCTATCTAGATTATATGGTGTTGGAAAAGGATATGGATTTTTTCAGGCAGACTAAGAGGACCATGATAGAATATGGAAACTACATTTCCAAGCTTGTACAATTTTCACTCAAGATTGTATCGAATAAGAAGATGAATATGAGATGGATCTTCGATCTGATATTTGTTCTTAGGTTTTCTTTCAAAATATCTCCTCTTATGATGACATCCGAGATTGGTCGTTGATGGTTAAGCTTGACCAAGATGGTAAGTGAGGGATGACAAGAGTTCCTCTTTCTCCTAGTGGTAGTTTTGGGAGTTCCTTTAAAGGAAATAGAAAGCTTGAAGAGCCTTATTTTGGTTCTATATAGAAAGGTTCTCCAGACCTCCTGCAGTTCCTTGTAGAGGCCCTTTAGATTGGTTCTAGTGTGGAAATATTAGGTATTCAATTTATATTTCACTAAGGAACTAAAGATCTATAGTTTCTATAGACACTTAGGCCACCTATAGAAATTCAGTTATATATTCTTCAGTTCAAAATAGTGGAACATGCTCATCATCACCAAAATGTAATGTAGTAAAATTATATTCTTCAACATCTAAGGTGTTCTAGCCACAAAAATTTGGATGTGATCTTATTCATGTTGTGGAAGAGTATCCAGAGGAAGCTGATACATGTCTAGCGACTATGAAATGTAACATTCCCATTTCCTCATATTTAGTGAAATCTTATTTTTTATTGGTGTATCTCATTCATTCATTTTTACTCGTTTTGTGATCTTACTAAATATTCATACATAAATTTAATATTATCTGATGGATATTACTACGCCCCTCAGAATGAAGAGAGAGAAGGGTATTCATTGTTTTACTTGTGTCTTCTCTTTCTTAGATATTTATCTTACATGGGATTTTTTGGTTATTAACATGAAACCTTTTGATGTAATTTTTATAATGGATTGGATCATTATTAATAAATCCCAAATTGATTATTTTCTTTAACGAGTCTTGTTTACTTTTCCCAATTAGGTGTGGTGTGTCTTTTAGGGAGAATAAAAGCTAGGGTAGAGTAGATCCAAACCTGTTTATCTAGATTTTGGGGAATTAATATCAGTTTTTTCTTTTGATATAGAGAAGAAATATTTTAGTGATGATATGACTCTAGTTTTCATTGAGTTTCCCAACATTTTTCATTCTTGATTTTCTGGTTTTCCATTGGTAAGGGAGATAGAGTTTTTTTTTGATTTAGTACCTATTAGACAAACAATATCTATTAATTCTTAATGTAGGAAACTAGCTGAAATGAAATATTTGAAGACTCGATAGGATGATATTTTAAAGAAAGGTTTTATAGACCCAAGTGTGTCACCTTTGGTGGAGCCTGTTATATTTTCTACGAAAAATGATATAACACTTTTCCTATTCGTTGATTATTGTAAACTCAATCGAGTTATAATAAAGAAAAAGTATCTGTTAACATAGATTGATGATCTGTTTGACTAGATTAAAGGGGTGAAGTGGTTCTGAAAGATTGAACGTCGATCTGGTTATCACCAGTTGAAAATAAAATAATATGATATTCATAAAACTGTCTTTTAGAGAAGGTATGACCATTATGAGTATCTCGTCATTCCATTTGGTCTAACCAATTCTATTTTAGTCTTTATGGATTTGATGAATAGGATCTTCCATGAGTATCTTTATATGTTCAAGGTTTTCTTTGTAGATAACATCCTTAGTTACTCTATGTCTAAGGCTGATCATGTCCATCGCTTAAGAGAAATTATGGAATTTTTAATAAATCACCTATTTTATGACAAGCTATCAAAATGTGATTTATGAATTTAGGAAGTGATTTTATTAGGACACATCCTTTTAGAACATGGAATCATAGTTTATACTGACATGGTGAAAGGTGTTATGACATGGGATCAACCACAATATGTTTTCATGATTTGTATGTTCTTGGGTTTAGTGAAGTATGATCACTGGTTTGTAAAGGAATTTTTGATGTTGGATTATCTAATGACCGTTCTCACTCAGAAGGGAGTTAGATTTTCTTAGGATTGGAAATTTCAAAGTTATTTTTTTGGTGTTGAAATGTCTTTTGACTTATGAGCTAGTGTTGGCTCTTCTAGAGGCCAGGAAGGGATATGTGGTCTTCTTGATGTATCAGGTTAGAGTTAGGGTTACAATCTTATTTAGGGTGATCATATCATTACCTATGTATATCAGAAACTTAGGGCACATGAAAAATAATTATCCAACCCATGTACTTGAATTAACCATTATGATTCATGTGATTAAGAGTTGGGGGAATTACCTTTTTGGAGAAGGGTGTAATATATATTATGACCACGAAATCTTGAGTGATATATTCTATAAAAAATATTTGAATCTATTCCAAAGGAATTGGGTGGAGTACCTATAGTCTTTTTATTTCAACATTTCCTATAACCCAAGGAAAGGGAATTTCATCATAGAATATGTGATCAAGAAAATTCTGACTGAGGCTATGAAATAATAATCAAAAGAGTGTAATTTGATGGGTATTTTTGCACAGTTCCATATAGGAGTTTGGGAAATGGTACCTAGGTTGTCTTGGATAGTATTTTGTTGAGATACACTCTACTCAAGATGATTATTCATGAAGAAAATCTTGAAAAATAATTCCATAGCATTAGAGACTCTATTTATGATGGAGATACCATTTCTAAGTGGTTGTTCTCCACATAGGGTGTTCTATGTTTTCAAAATCATTTGTTGTTGTTGTTATATATGAGGAAAGATATGATGGGGGTCTCCATATTTCCAATTGGGTTATGCACCCAATGACCACAAAGTTGTTTTATGATATGAGACGTCCATTCTTATGGCTAGGTATGAGATGAGACACTGTTGATTTTTTTTTATCATTGTTATACTTTCCAACTGGTCAAGGATGAGCATCAGAGACCTTTGGGTTTACTTCAGTGACTTCCAGTGATGACTTGGAAGTGTTATGATATTTTTATATAATTTTTTGTTGGGTTACCATTTACCCAAATAAATAAGAATACGATATGGATTGTGATTGATAGGATTAAAAAATTGGATCACTTTATACCCATTCTTAATATGACCAATTTTGAGGAGTTAGGGAATATCTATGCAAGGGAGACATTTCATTTTCATGGAGTTCTATATTCTATAGTATTTAATAGAGATCCTAGTTTTACTTATCACTTTGGGGGAGGCCTATAGGAGGCGCTGAGATCTCTGGTTTTTTTAGAATGGAATAACATCTGTAGATAGATGAAAAACCAAAGAGAGATATTGTAGTACCCCCAGTTTTTGGTACGTAACTCTTTCCTCATTTTTAATGTAAAAATGGAATTTTATTTAAATGGTGTGTCTTGGAATGGGTTTTATGAAAAAATTTGTTTCCATAAAAGATGTTGTTTCCATAAAAGACAGTGTTTCCATAAAAGATGGTGTTTCCATAAAAGAAGATTTTTCCATAAAAGGGATGTTTCCATAAAATATGGGTGTTTCCATAAAATAAGGTTGTTTCCATAAAAGGGGTATTTCCATAAAAGAGGGGTGTTTACATTAAGAAGCACTGTTTCCATAAAATGGGGGGTTTCCATAAAAATGTTGTTTCCATAAAAAAGGGCGTTTCCAAAAAAAGGTGTTTACATAAAAAAGGGTAATGGTGAAGTATGGGAGAGTTTGGAGGACATTGAATAAGTTTTTGGGTTAAAATGAAGGTCTCATGATCTATGAATAGTTGGCCCAAACCGTGCGATCAAACCGTGCATAGAGGTCAAAACTAGATCGTATTTTCCAAGAACTTGCTCTTTTTTTGCTCTAATTATTATTTTTGGTTTTAAAACGCCCCTAATTCAATATTTACCTCTATATAAAGTTTTATAACCTTTCTAAAAAGATTTGGATCCATCTTGGAGCCCTCCCTTAGTGTTTTCAATCCCGATTCTCATGGTAAGTGCCTGATCTTCCTCATTTTTGTCTCATTTTCTTAGATATACTTCTTCTATCTTCTTATTTTCTTAGATCTACACATGATGTGGGTATATATAATATTTTAACATAATATAAAGCTACATATTTTGTTTTTAATTATATTGGAGGAGATCTAAGCCATTTCTTGGAATCTTGATCTGATTCTTGAGGTATGCCGCTGTCCTTTCCCATTTTTTCACCGTTTCTTAGATCTGCTTAGATCTACTTCTCTGATCCTAATTATTTCTCAGATCTAAACATATCATGGGTTTATCTGCATTTTTTATGAAAAATAATTCAATATTGAGTCTTTATATTTCTAGGAGAATATATCTAAGGCCATTCTTGGAGAATCTAACCGGCTTCTTGTGCATTCTTTGTCTATTGTAGAGTTTCATAAAAACCTTCATGGTAGGTGGCTTCACTCTCATATATTGATATAATTGATTTTATTAGGTTGAAATTTAGTAAATTGGATAATATTTATTGTGAAATCTTATTTGGATACATATAATAAATCTCTTTAGTGATGATTTATCATTTTTTGTAGATTTGTGAAATCTTGATAATTTTTTGTCAAGATTGTTTTAGTTTATTGAATTTAAAATGGTGATTTAAAATGGTGTATTTTATGTAACTTATAAATGGTTCTATTGGGAAGGGGGTTTAATTAAAAAGTCGTTTTATTGGAATTAGTTGGCATTGTAATGGTTTTAATGAAAAACAATTTTCAATAAAAAATTGATTTTATTGAAAGGGTTTTTTGGCATGATTTTTGGGAATATGTGGTGCATGTGTTCATGTTTTATATATAGGGAATGGTTTAAATATGAACTTTTTCTCAGTTAAAAAGGTTTAATCTAACAAGGGATACAATTACCTTGTGAGGAATTGGTAGATTGACTAGAAACCACTCATGAGTATGGGACTGTCATAAAATAGCTTGCATAGTTGGTTGCATGGGTGTGTGGAATGGTTCAGGTATGAAAAAAAGTATATTTAGAAATGTTTTTGAAGATTTTTTAGTATTTTTATGAAATTTTCTCTTTCTAGAATATATTTTTTAATTTCACTTGTACACTTTTGTTACAAACAGTTTTGGAACATGTTTATATTTAGTTACAAACAATTTTGGAAATTTGTTTTATATGAACTATTTTATAATAATGTTTCTAGATATTCTATCATAGTGGATCGAGTAGTAAAATCATTGGGAATATCTTACTAAGTTTTATACTCACCTCTAGTTTTTCACTTTGGTGATTTTTCAGATGCTATCTTCTGGGATAGGGGTAAAGGCAATGTGTCACACGTTTATAACACAACTTCATGATGCTCAGGATATTTGGGGATCTTAGAGCATGGGGAATGTGGATCTTGGAATATTGTGGTCTTCTTAGAGTCTTTAGTTGGTTTCCAATATTTAATTTTTTATTTTTTGAGTATTCCACTATTACATGCTTTAGATTGGTTTTGATATGAATAAATTAATTGAGATGTCTTTCTTTTATTCATGCATCGTATATCGAGTCGTTCAATTAATGTTTTCTTGGTTAATAATACTATAATTAAAAGTTAAATCATCCCCCACATTCATTTAAACACTTAGATATTTATTTACAACCTTTTTCGTCTTTGGGATGTCTCCTAAGGCCAAGCAATGACTTTTTTTGCTCTCAAGTCAATGAGAATTAGCAGATCATTACAAATGGTATTAGCTTGTTCGGTCCTTACCTAACAAGTAGTCATCAGTGTTCTTGGTCTTAGAGATGAAATTCCTTCTTTTTTATTCCTTGGATTGGAATAATATAAAGGAGTAGTATTGTCAGAACTTGAAATTTATACCATAAAAGGACATAGCTAACCCCTTTATGCTGAACTTCAAGTTACGAGGGAGTAGGGTACATAAGTGTTGATGAATACTTATAGGATTTTAAAATCTCATTGTCATGGGTTTAGCCAATGAGAGGAGAATGAAATGGAATAGAGGAACGAATTCCCACTTCGAGTGTATACATCATTTATAGTAATGATTTATTTTGTGAAAATTTTTGATTTTGAAAAAGTATTAAATTGTTTTGAAAATGAAATATTTTGAAAAAGGGAATGGTTATCATATTTTGAAAATAGTTTGATTTTCAAAAATTGTTGAACATGGGAAGCTTTTATTTATGAAAAAACAATGTTGTGACAATTTATAGAATTTGAAATTCAAATCCATTAGTTCCAAGAGGGAGATACTTACAGTGGTTTTTATTTGTTTAGTAAATAGAACCTGGTAGGCATTATAGAAACCAACCAGAAAGGTTATTTTGAAAACTTAAAATGATTAATTATGTTTTAAAACTTCAAACTCTTCTCGGTTAAAGATAATGTCCATCCTTCATGTGTAGAGATTGTTCTATAACTATTTATGGAGCTGAACTAAAGTGAGACTTCTCAGTTTTATACTTGGATGTCTATAATGTAATTCTGGTTATGGATTGGTTGACGACATTCAAGGCTCACATTGACTGTTATAGTAAAATAGTCAGTTTCATAACTGTGGATGGTGTTAAGAATCTCTTTAGAGGATAGAGGGTTGTAAATAAAGGTGCAATGAGATTATTTGTATCAATAGTGGGAATGATCTCTTACCAGTTGGCGACATTGAATTTGGAATCCATAGAAGAGATCGATGTTGTCAGTTTTAAAGCAGTTGTAGATCAATTTACAAATGTATTTCCCGATAAATTCTCAGGGTTACCACCTATAAGGGAAGTGGAGTTTATGATTGATTTACTCTTGAGGACAACTACTATTTACCTTCTATCTTATAGTATTTCACTAATAGAGTTAAGGGAACTGAAATTATAGTTGTATGATCTAGAAAGAAAAGGTTTCATTCAGCCAAGTATGTCTCTATGGGCAGCACCAGTCTTGTTCATGAAGAAAGAAGATGGATCTCTTCAGCTGTGCATTGGTTATCGTAATCTTAACCAAGTTACTATAATTAATTGGTATCCAATTCCATGAATTGATGATCTATTTGATAAATTGAGGGGATTTAAGTGGTTCTCAAATATTGACTTGCGATCAGGGTATCATCAATTGCTTGTTTGGAAGGAATATATTCTGAAGACAAATTTAAAAATCAAATATGGACACTACTAATATACATTCATACCTTTTGGTCTAAAAAATGCACCATTTGTCTTTAATGGCATTGATTAATTGGATATTTTTTGGGATATTTGGACTCTTTTTTGTCATGTTTGTCGACGACATCTTGGTGTATTCAAAGATAAGGTATGAACATGAGTAAAAATTGGAAATAATGTTGGGAATATTGAGAGATCACTGTTTGTATGAAAAACTATCAAAGTGTGATTTTTGGATACAAGAGGTACACTTTATTGGCCATGTGATTTCTGAAGAAGGTGTTTCAGTGGACCCTGAAAAGATAGAAGCTGTTATCTCATGGAAACTTCCAAAGAACATCTTTAAGATATGAATATTTCTTAGTCTATATGGTTATTATCTATGATTTATTCATGAAATATCATGACTAGACTCTCCAATTACAAATATGAAAAATAAAAATGCTTCTTTCAATTGGAATGAGGAATTCCATAAGACTTTCCATGAGTTGAAAGTTCATCTTACATTGGAACCTATCTTGATTTTTCTAGAAGCAGGATAGGGGTATGTGGTGTACTGTTATGCTTCTAGATCAGGGTTAGGATGTGTTCTCATTCAAGGAGACCATGTGGTGGCTTATGGTTCAAGGTAGTTAAAAGTGCATGATAAGAATTACCCAACACATGATTTTGAGTTATCTATAGTCATCCATACTTTGAAGACTTGGAGACATTATCTTTTTGGTGAGAAATTCACTGTGTTTATAGATCATAAAATAATGAAACAAATTTTCTCACAACGATATTTAAATCTAAGGAAATTTGGAGATGGATGGAGTATCTCAAGATGTTTGACTTTGAATTGATGTATACACTAGGAAAATGAAATTCAGTGGTAGACACATTGAGTAGAAAGTCATATACTTAGTTGGAAGAGGAGGCATCAGATGAATGAAAGTTGATATCAGTCCTGGACAACATGATTGTGGAATGTGAATACTAAGGTGATTTTGTAGTTTTCTTTTCATCTATGCTTGTTCCTGATTTAGTAAAGATGTATAAATAGGAAAAAAGGTCTGATGCAGAATGCCTGGTTAGGAGTTCCAAATTCAATGGTGGGGAGACCATTGAGGGATGGAAACTTGATGGGAATATAGTCCTATGGTTTAATAATCAGATGGTTGTACCTATATATTTTTAGGAAAAACTTATTCATTCTTATCACCATTCGATATGGTCTATACATCCTGGTACATAGAAGATGTATAAGGCTTTGAAGTCATAGTTTTGGTGAAGTGACATGAAAAGGATAGTGGATGAGTCTGTTTCAAAGTTCTTAACTTTTTAGAAAGTTAAGGTAGAGAATCAGAGACCAGTGGGTATGTTACAGTCTTTTAATTTTCCAGTGTGGAAATGGGAGCAGATAACTATGTATTTTTTACAGGCCTCCCAAGAACAGTTCGTAAACACGATGCAATATGGATGATAGTGAATCAACTTACCAAGTCATCCCATTTCATCCCTATTGATGGAACTCATACGGTCGAGGATCTATCTAAAATCTATATAAAAAAGTGGTAAAGATACATGGAGTACTAGTTTCAGTCATGTCAGACAGAGATCCAATGTTCACATCTTGCTTAAAAAAATCCTTACAAAGAGCCCTTGGAACTCAGTTGACTATGAGTACAACATACCATCCTAAAACAGAAGACTAATCTGAGTGGACACTACAAATGTTGGAAGACATGTTGTGAGTTTGTGTAATGGATTTCAGAATCCCATGGGAGGATCATCTACCCTTAGTGGAGTTCTCATATAATAATAAAAATCAAGCCTCGATACATATAGCCCTGTTTGAAGAGTTATATGAGTGTCTTTGTTGTTCTCCACTGTAATGGGTGGAAATAGGTGAAACTTCCTTACTGGGGTATAGTATTTTCCATGAAACAATAAAGAATATTTAGTTGATTATAAATAGAATGGAGATGGATCAGAGTCATCATAAATCTTATGCAGGCCGTTATCGATGGTCGTTGTCCTTTGTAGTGGGTGATCATTTGTTCTTAAAGATTTCTCCTAGGACCAGACATTGTCATTTTGGGAAGCAGGGAAAGTTATTTCCTAGATACATAGTCCCCTTTGAGATACTGTAATAGATTATAGAGGTGGCATACCGGTTGTAACTACCAACATGGTTCAGTTTGGTGCACAATATGTTCCATGTATCTCAGTTGAAGAAGTATCAGCCTAATCCTAACCATGTTATTAGATGGGATCACATAAAACTAGATCTAGATGCTTTGTAGGTACATATCCCTGTGCATATCATGGATATGAAGGATAAAGTCTTTCATGGGAAAATTATCGACCTAGTGTTGGTTTTATGGAAGCATGGTTAGATTTAGGAAGAGGCTTTGGAACACGAGAAGGAAATGAAAGAGCAGTGGAAAGAACTATTTCTGGGCAGTGATGGTTTTCTATATTTTTGAGGTTAAAAAGAATAATGGTGGGGAGAATGTAGTACCCCAAATTTTAGGTACATAACACTTTCCTCATGTTTTTTATATAAAATTTTTGTTTTATTGAAATGTTGTGTCCTTGAATGGGTTAGATGAAAAAAGTGTGTTTCCATAAAAATGGGTGTTTCGATAAAAGAGGGTGTTTCCATAAAAGATGGGGTTTCCATAAAAGTGGGTGTTTCAATAAAAGAGGGTGTTTCCAGAAAAGGGTTGTTTTCATAAAATAAAAGTGTTTCCATAAAATATTGGTGTTTCTATAAAATGGGTGTTTTTATAAAAAAAGGGTCTTTCCATAAAAAATGGGTGTTTCCATAAAATGGGGTGTTTCCATAAAAGGGGTATTTCCATAAAAAAGGGGTGTTTCCATAAAAAAGAGTGTTTCCATAAAAAGATTAATGCTGAAGGATGGTTTATTTTGGGGTACTTGTAAGGTTTTTTGGGGCCAAAAGTTAGGCCGCATGGTCTATGCATGGTTGGCCCAAACTGTGCGGTCAAACCGTGCACAGAGGTCAAAACTAGATCCTATTTTCTAGAAGCTTTCTATTTTTCACTCTAATTATTTATTTTTGGATTAAATAATGCCATAATCATAAATTTATCTTCATATAAGGTTGTATAACCTTTACTACATGATTTTGAGCCATCCCAGAGCCCTCCCTTTGTGATTTCAATCCCGATTCTCACGGTAAGTTCCCGATCTTCATCATTTTTGTCTCGTTTTCTTAGATCTCTTTCTTATATATTATTGTTTTATTATATCTATACCTAAAGTGGGTATATATAAGATTTTTAACATCATATAAATCTATATCTGGTGTTTTTCTTAATATCATAGGATATCTAATCCATTTCTTTGAATCTTGATTCGATTCTTGAGGTATGTCACCGTTCTTTCCTGTTTTGCCACGTTTTCTTTGATTTTCTTAGATATAATTCTAAGATCTTGATTATTTATCATATATAAAAATATAATGGGTATATTTGTGTTATTGGATGCCTAATAATTCAATATTGAGTCATGATCTTTCTAGGATAATAGATTTAGTCTCGTTCTTGGAGAATCGACCCGACTTCTTGTATGTTCTTCATCTGTTGTCGAGTTTCATCAAAACCTTTGAGGTTGATGGATTCAATATCATATCATACTGATTTAATTGATTGTATTAGTTTTAAGTTGAGTAAATTATAAAGGATTGATTGTGAAATCATGGTTTTATACATAGAATATATCTCTTTAGTGATGATTTATCATTTTTGGTAGATTTGGGAAATCTTGATAAATTGTTGTGAAAATTGTTTTAGTTTATTGAATTTAAAATGATGATTTTAAATGGTGGATTTTATATAAATTCTAAATGGTTTTATTATAAATGGGGTTTTAATTAAAATACTTTTTATTGAAATGAGATGTCATTGTAATGGTTTTAATGAAAATCAGTTTTCAATAAAATGTTGATTTTATTGAAAGTGTTGTTTTGGAATGATATTTGGGCATTTGTGGTGCATGTGTTCATGTTTCATATATGGGTATTGGTTGAAATATGACCTTTTTATCAGTGAAAAAGGTTTAATGGAACATTGGATATGATTACCTTGTGATGACTTGGTAGATCGATGAGAAACCTCTAATGAGTATGGAATTGTCATAACGTAGCATGCATGGTTGGTTGCATGGGTGTGTGGAATAGTTCAAGTATGAAAAATTGGATATTTAGAAATGTTTTTGAATATTTTTTAGTATTTTTATAAAATTTCATATTTCTTTATTTTTTTTTAATTTCACCTATGCACTTTTTTGTTAATAGTTTTGGAACATGTTTATATTTAGTTATAAACTGTTTTGGAAAATTATTTTGTATGAACTATTTTATAATAATGTTTCTAGATATATATCCTAGTGGAATGAGTATATAATTCATTGGGTATACCATACTAAGTTTTATACTCACCCATAATTTTCATCTTTGGTGATTTTTCAGATGCTATCTTCCGAGACAGGGGAAAATGTAACATTTTACATGTTTTTGGCACCACATCATGATGCACAGGCTGTTTGGTGATCTTGGATCATGGGGCATATGAAGATTGGAGTCTTATGGTATTCATGGAGTATTTAGTTTGTTTGCACTATTTAATTTGATATTTTTTTAGTCTTATTCTATTTCATACATTGAAGTGGTTTTGATATGAATAAAGTTGTTGAGATGTCCTAGTTTTTTTCATGCATCATATAATGAGTTGTTCAGTTATGGTTTTCTTGGTTAATAGTTTTATTATTAAAGGGTAAATCATACCCTAATTTCATTGAAACCCTTTGGAATTTATTTCTAACATTTTGAATCTTGGGGATGTTGCCTATGGAAAAGTAATGACTTGTTGTGATCTTAAGCCAATGAGAATTAGTGGGTCATTACAATTATAAATATTCTTGAGGATATGAAATTTTTATATGTTATTGAATTTGTAGGAGTTTATGATGACCATTTAGGACTAGTTGTGTTATCTTATAATAAAGGTTACTAGTCTAAAATCCTAATTTCTTCTTTTGAGGCCTTGTATGATTGACCTTGTAAATCTCTGTTGGGTTGGTCCGAGATCAGTGAAAGTTTCTTGTTTAAACTAATCTTGGTTCAAGAGATGACACAAAAGATTTAGTTTATTTTTAATAGGATGTTTATGGAACATAGATGGTATAAATATTATTTTATCATCCCCATAGATCGTTGGAGTTTTTATTTAGTAATCGGGTTTTCTTGGAGGTTTCACCACGTTTAGGTCATCAACTGCTCGAGAGGCAAGGGAAGCTTTCTCATTGTTTTGTGGGACCTTTTGATATTTGTTGAGTAGGTGGGGAAAGTGGATTAATTTTTATCAGTTCCACCATAGTTGATATCGGTACATAATGTTTTTCTTGTATCTATACTACAAAAGTATCTTTATGATCCATATTAAGTTTTGTGTTAGAGTGATACTGATGTTGATTCTGATTTAGTTGTGACCGAGCATCTATTTAGGATAGTTTATTCTGATACAAAGGAAATTCATGGGAGGATGATACCTTTATTCCATGTGATATGTAATAATGGTTCTGATATGCATGATATGTGGGATAGGGAGGTACTGATGAGAAAGTAGTGGCCTCATATTCTTGATATTGAAACTCTTTGACAGGATTTCTAGTGACATAAAGTGTCTAAGGTTGGGAAGTTTTAACATAATGTTACTATTTTTTAGTTACTCCTAGAACCAAATTTTTTTTATCATGATTTGGTTTGGATTTCTCTTGGGTTGTTTCAGGTGTAAATTTGAAATTTACATATGTTTATGGGCTATGCATGGTCTGTGCATGGTATTCCCAAACCATTCACCCACCTAGTGAAGATCGTGAAAATGTGGATAGTGGGGGATTTCATAATTAGCACAAGGTTTTAAAAACCATGTGCCCACCTAGTAGAAACCGTGCAGCCCAATGGATGGGTGTATGGTTAGTGTTTATAGTTTCTCTAACTATGTGGCCATACCCAACTAATCATGTACACGATAATTTTAAATCCAAAAAACTACTTAAAAATTTTATGAACCCGCATTTGAATCTTTAATCAACCCTAATTTGAGGTATCTCAAATACCTAGGTCTTTTAGGCTCTTAAGAACCCTTTTTATCTCCTCCAAACCCCTTCCTAGGAATATTAAAGTGCAGAATATCTTGTTAATCCCTCTCTGATAAGTGATTCTCCTCATGTTATTTCTCTCCCACTCTCTCATCATTTACTCTGTTAGGTTTGTTAGATTATAACATGTCTTATGGATCTAAAATCCATTGATTTTGACATTGAATCTAGGTGGGATTTTTAGATCTCTATTTCCCTTGTTTTCCATTAGAAAATCCCACTGTGGTTTTTGATTTTTGATACTGTTAATATAGGAAGGTTGTTCTGTTTGAGTTTTGATATATAATTAAAAATTTATTTTCTTTATTTTATTTAAATAAATTTCAATTGAATTAAAAAAAACCAATTTGACATGAATTGTAATTAGAAATTCAACTGGTATAGATTTGGGGGAAAACCCCTCAATTCAAATGGAATTAGAAATTGGGGTTTATTTTGAAATTTAAGGAAATTGGGGAATTATTTTAGGATGGATTTTAGAATAAATAAATTTAATTTAATTGTTATAACCCAATGATTTGTTTTATTTTGAAAGGAATGAAATGATGAAAACCTATGTTTTGGTTTTGAAAGTGAATTGTAATTTTAAAAATTAATAGTGGGAATTCAAACTTTGAATGATGACTGATTTCAAATGAAATGATTTTACCTTTTTTAATTGATTGATTTATTGAGCACATCCGATCCTAGGTAGTTAGTGGGTTATTTGGGGAAATCATGCTAGGATGGAGATTCCCTAGAAATGGATTGATAATGAAAACAATAACATAAATCTACTTAGAAAGACCATATTTCTGATGGAATGTTGATAATTTCTATTTGGTTAGAGCCTGAGGGATAGGTGTACACATATTCCATGATCACTGATATGATATCATGTAAATCCTAGAATGAGGAAATGTCACACCATAAGAAAGATGAACATGGTGATTAATATTACTTTTTTACTATAAATTCCATTGATTACAAAACTACTTTACTCATAATTAGTGATATATATATATATTTTTTTATATAAAGTGTATAATTAATCCTTGTTTCAAATTTTTTCCATATATTGAAAATAATCGTGTTTTGTTGTAAATATGAAAATTATGTATTAAAAAATTCCATTTTTATTTAAAATTGAAATCATTACTTGGTTTATTACTACATAAACTTATTATGGAAAACTTGGTGAGACCCTATTGATATTTTTAACTCATACCCTACCTTTTTTATTCAGGAATTTAGAGAATTTATTCTTCCAGGTCCGAGAAAAGGGAAAGCTCCTCTTAGAGGAGGTGGATGTTCTTGATAACTTGGGACTTAGAGTGGAATGTTTTTTAGGATATTGAGTTTATCTTGTCTATTTTTTAGTAATTTTAGGATGATATGTTTGGGATTTTATTACACATATTTGTCTTTTGGTACTATCTCCCTTTAATGTTTTGGAGGATATTGACATGTATCTATTGTCTTCAGATGTGGTTGTGGAAAACAATTTCCTATTTTATATTTTGTAATGCCAGGTTCTAGTCACTGACCTGTGGGGATCAAGAACTCCCTTTGAGACATGTTAGTTCTAACTTCAGTATTAGGGTATTAGGGTATGCAGGATGGTTTATGAAATCTTTATAAGGATCCATCTAAATACCTGAGTGAAAGATATTTTTGTAATAAAACTCAATAAGAGAAAAGATATTAATCCCAACCAATATAAAATACATTAAACAAGAAAATAGAATATCCTCTAGGGATTTAATTGTTCGAAAATACTAACAATTAGTCATAGGATGATAATCCATGGTAAAAATTAACTTCGTATCCATATAATATTGAATACTTTGATAGTAATTTAAGGTAAACCTTAGATCCTGATAAGATATAATATAACATGGTACTCCATGAAACCTTTCCACTTATTTAACGTTTATTATAAAAATATAATCAAGAGATATATATTCTATGATAGCAGTGAATTGTGCTAAACTTGTAGGTCAATTGACTGTTACCCATATAACATGACTCCCTTTTTATATTTTGGTGAGTCTGATGAAAAAAATACATACTGACATTTTTACGTTTCCATTATGGTATCAGTAGTTGTTATAACATACCATTATAATTTTTTTCTCTTTATCTTAACTTGATAGAATTCCAAACACTAATATACAAGAACTGTAATATCTCCCTTAATTCCATACAAAGAGAAACACTCTTTCAAATATATATACATATTTTAAATTCCTAGATGAATAGAGAATAAATAACTATGAGCATACTCTAAGATATACTTCTTAAAATTGAGTATAAATGGAACACACAAAAGGTTTCTAAACCTTTTCATTCTATCACAATCATGGTTAAACTTAAAGTCATTTCTCACTTTCATTCACAGATCTAAATATTCCTTCTCCACTTGTATAACATTCACTTTGATAGTTGGTTGAAATTTTTTTGAGAAAGATAAGTTTTATACACTTCATTAAAGATTTCAAGATTAATACTTTTCAAATCAAGAGAAATTTTATTTTTTGTGATCCTCATCATGAATAAGATAGAATGATCCTTTTAACTCAAAGCATCTGAAACATTGTTTTCTTTCCTAAGGTTGTAATATATTGAGAATTCATAATATTTAATCATCTCCAACCATATTATTTGGGGAATATTTAACTATTTATGTGGGAATATATACTTTAAACTTTTATGATCTATATATATGTAACACCTTTAGCTATAAATATAATTCCCCTATATCCTTAATGAAAAAATTATTATAGCTAACACCAAATATTGAGTTGGAGAAATTTTTCTTATAAACCTTTAATTTTCATGGTGCATAAGATATCCCCATATCATTCTACATGTGGAATGATTCCAACCCCTTCTTCAATGAAATGCTATCGATTATAAACCCTTTCCCACTATATGGTAATGTAAACATAGGTTCACTGAATAAACTTATCTTCAGTTCCATGAAATTTTATTCACATTCATCTATCCAAAGATACTTGTCTATATTTCTAGTTAAATTTTCGATTGGATTAGAAAACTATGATATTTTTTCCTTAAAGTTTGGATAATATCCAGCTAAATCAAGAAAACTATGGATCTTAGTCATCATGGTTGGTATGAGAAAATTTTCAATAACCTTTTTCTTTGATGGATCTATCAATATAATATTTCTTGGGATTATATGTCCCAAAAATTTTATTTTTTAGCAAAAAATTCATAGTTATTAAATTCTTCATATAGATTATCCTTCCTTATGGCCTTCAGTAAAATCATAAAATGATCTTTACGCTCTTCCTTTATCTTTGAGTATATAAGATTATCATATATAAATACTACCACAAAATTATCAATGTAATATATAAAGATATTAATAATTAAATACAAGAATATAGTAGGGGAATTATTTAGGACAAATGGAATCAATATATACTCAAAGTGTCTATACCTTATACAGAATGTGTATTTTGTATATGCTCTTTCTTAACCCTCAATTGATGACACCTAGAAAAATTTTAATATTGAAAAAGTATTGATATCCCTGCAGTTCATCAAAAATCACCAATATAGGGTGGAAGATAATTTTTATTGATAATTATCATATTTCATTACAAACAATTAATACAGAGTCACATTGATCCATCCTTATTATTAATAAAAAGGATAGGTGTACCCCAAAGTGACACACATGTCTGAATAAATCCCTGGGAAATATTTTCTTAGAGTAACTTCCTTATTTTTTCTAACTCAATCAGGCCCATTCTATAGGGAGTCTTTGAAATAGGTTTAGCACTAAGTATGAGTTTTATTGAAAAATCAACTTCACATTTTTCTATAAGTCTATGAAACTATTTTGGAAATACATCGACAAACTCCCACACAACGGGCATATAATTAATGTTGAGTTTAATCCCTATCATCTAAGATAAATACCGCTTTTGAATGGGAATAAAAACCCATAAATGGGTTTAATTTCCATTAGAAGTTCATATTTATCATTTCACTAGTAGATGATGATAGGTTAGTTTGGAATATAAAACATGAATTCCCTTCCTTGAAAATTTATGTGGGGTTTATAAAGAGAAATCCAATATATGCCTAAGATAAAATAAAATTCAACCAGTGGAAGCATAAAAAGATTTGAAAGAAGAAAATTCCCACCAACTTAAAATGGGGAAAAATCATTGACTTGATATTTGATCATCATACTATTAAGGTTTTACATTTCTAATTCTATATATAATCATTGAAAATAAGAATTAACATTCCTGGAGACCAATCACAATTTATATAACTAATCTCAAATAGGTTAATTTAATATTTGAGCTTACCTATTACCACCTCAACATTATCTTCCATCTTCAATTCCTTAATTAAAACAAAATGGCTTGGATAACCATCAAACACTATTATTAAGAGTGATTAATCATAAAAAATCATTCATAGGATGCCTAAATCCTGAAACCTTTTTTTAAATATATAAAAACTTAGGTTTAACCTGGGCCATTCATGGTCATTATTTAAATACTCAATTATTTTTTGTAAAGAGTTTTTTAATTTCAAAAAAATATCCCCTCGGAGTATCAAACTAGGTGTATAGAAATTCCCATTGTCATGCACTAGGTAATGATTGAGTCAAAGTCCAATATACCCTTTTTGGAGGTATTTATACAAGGTAAGAATATGTATGAGTCGCATGAACTTGTAGTATCTATACATGGGTGTAATTTTATGGAAACGACACCCTCTATCTTTCATCAAAATTATAGTACATTTTCTCGTACTTTGACATATCCTTAGAGTTATCATTAGACATAACTTTTGGAATTTTACTAAATTTTACTCACCCTAGTTTTCAAAGTTTATCTAAACCTATTATTTGATGAAAACTGTAAATACAAAAAATTATTATACATATATATTAAATTTTAAGATATGAATATTCATTTCATATTAGAAAAACACACATGAACACTATAAAGGTTTAATGTGTTTGTAAACATGGATATATAAACAAAAATCTCATAAGTGAAATACATCATATCACACTAAGTTCTTCATAACTATAACCCTTCTCAGAAATATCATCCAAAAAACCTTTTTCCATAACCTGGGAAAAGGAAACATTAGAAATGGTGAGATTTGATTCTTATTAAGGGTAAACTAGGGAGATATCAATGATCACATAAGTATAACATGAGTATAATGGAATCAAAGAACATAATCCATGAGAATATAAAATTTCCATAAGGAAAATATTTATGGAATACACATGAGCATATAATATAATTTCCTTAGTAATAAAGGATCATTTCAAAAACTATAATAATGGAATGAGTTCACTCTCGAAACCATCATAGTAGTCAAGGTTCAATCCCAAGACTATCATAGTGGAAAAATCCCATTAATGAACTAGGATCACACCCCATTCCAATCCTATTTATCTTATGAGATATCAATCTTTACCCAATTTATTGGATAGAGATATAGTACCCACCCATCACATAATGAAAATCATACATATGTGTGCCACAAGATCATAAAACATTCATCTCCTTAGAATCCATGAAAAGAAATAGGTTTCATAAATATTTAATTATATAATAATCCTTGTAAAATAAATAGGTTTCATAATCATTTCATCTTTTTAACATAGAATAACCCATGGAAAATAAATAGGTTTCATAAAAATTTATTCTTTACATAATAGCATAAACCATGTAAAAGAAACATGTTTCATTAAAATTTTGTCATAATATACATAAAAAGTTATTAGAAATAATAATTTTGGTTTCATTTGATAATATCCAAAAAAATATTAATTAATATCAAATGACATCATCTTAGATGGAAAATGATTTTGAAAGATTATTTGTAACATTTATTGAGGAAAATAGCCTTTCCACTTTGAAAACATTTACTTAGAATATAAAAATATCATAAATAGTTAATAAAAAATTTCTTTAAAAATAAACTTATAAACCTGAAAATTAATATTTAAATCATAAAGTGTTAATGATGGTGGAAAATAATTTTCATTCTATACACATTAAATAAAATATTCCTTCCATATTTTTAGTAAAAAGTACAAAGTGACTCATTGGGAACATGAAAAGAATATTCCTTTTAATATTTTTTCTAAATAAGTCAAACATGTGTAAAAATTTCCTTAAATAAACATAAGATAATAGAAAAATAATATTTAAAACATTTTCATAATAAATGGATATATAATAAAAATTATTTTCCACTAAAGAGAGAAATAAAGTTGATTTTCCTTAAAAACATGTTTTCGATATCTTGTGCACTTAAAGAGGGTAAAATGAAAGGAAAAGATTTATTAAACTGAAATAAACATAGTAGAATATAATTCATTAATTCCTTGATAGATATATCATGATACTTCATCATCTTAATCATAATAATATACAATCCCAATAAACAATGAAATTGTAACATAAAACCTTTACCACTTTGGTATCTTTTGAATCGTAAGCCCCATGAATGAATTACTCTAAATTAAAATGTAAATATCATTATAATAAAAATATTTATGTTATAACATTTATAAGGTGCTGTAAATACACCACATATAATAAAATAGGTGTATAATATAACATATATCCCAATGAAGATGATTTGAGACCAAAACCCCTTACATCAAGTCTGGAATTTATTTATATACATTTAAAAATATAGTGTATTAAATATATTTTTATTATAAATATATTATAGAACTATAATCATATATATAATACCATATATTATTTACTTATGACCTTTCATTACCTATTTATTAACAATTCCTTATTAAAATCATGTTTCGGGTAATAACTTCTCCATTTTTCATGTATGTTTTGGATTGATATTTTTGGTACTTTTACTTTGATCATGGTTCCATAATATTCAATATGTTACCCATGATATAAATATAATATATATTCATTTTATATGTATTTATAGTAATCTATAAATGTTAGAGATAAAAAATGAATTACACTATTCTTGGAGATGGTAGGCTGCACGTATGCATGAATGATGTTTCCATTTTCTCAAAAGATGTAAAAAAGTAATGTAAATACTAATTCAAATATATAGGATAATTTTTATATCATATATATCATATATATTCATTAAATACATCCTTATTATCATCCATTTCAAAATTAGATAAAAAATGAATCACATCACTTCGTGGAGGTGGTAGTCTACACTTACACATGAATGATGTTAACGTTTTACAAATAATTTGAAGGCAAGAAGTTATATGGGATATTATTATTAAATTTTTAGGGCCAATAGGGGCCTATATACCCTGAGAGGGGGGGGGGGGGGGGGGTAAATCAGGGTATGTATATTCTTTTTCAAAATTCTTCCTGCCCCACTAGATCTTGACCTCTTTATTACAAGGGTCACTTTGTTTGCACTTGTGTGTTTATTATGATCACTTATTTTCTTCTTTGTCTGATGATGATGCTTCAAATGCAATGCAGGGAAGTAAGCAGGTAGACACAAAGATTTTTACTTGGTTCCCCCTCACTGGGCTACGTCCAAGGAGCATACGCCGACAAGTTTCCATGCGTACCAAATCCCACTAGTCTTTATAAGACGTGGATACAAAATTTGGGATAGAGCACTTCTATTCCCAGGCTCACTTCCTTCACAAGTATTAGGGTCAGATTACTGATTTCCCAAGGGTCACTCCCTATTTCTCTCTCTCTGGCTCACTGCCGGTGGAGAGGATCACCTTCTTCCTCTTCCTGAGCTCACTGCTCTGGAAGGGAATCCACTCACAGTTTATAGACTTGTAGGACTCTTCATTTCCATTAAGGAATGCATCTTTCTCTATATATAGATGCTATGTTGAAGTTAATCTTTCACACGTAGATGAATAACCCTTTTCCACTATCCACTGGGAAAACTACCTTTGGAAAGTCCTTCACAAAGCACCCTACTTCACGAGGATCCCAATTTTGCGAAGCTCAAACAAGCCTTCACGAAGCTCCTGCCTTTTTGCAAAGCTCTGTCACGAAGCACTCTTGCGAAGAACTCCCACGAAGCTCAAGCCGTTGCAGAGCGATGTCCCTCACGAAGCTCACTGAGCCAACGTGGAGCTCACAACATTCGCAGAGCTACAATAGCCGCCGCGAAGCTCCTCTTTCGCGAAGCAGACTGGCTCTGCGAACCACCTTCGCAATACGAGAGCAAAATATTTTCTCTGAAATTTCTCTCTGCTTCTCTCGAGGGGGTCGACCTCTATTTATAGGTTATTCCACCGAACCTCGACCCTTCTGCCCGAAGTCAACGCCACATCATCTCAAATCGTGAAGCTCCAATGTTTCCGCCGAAATTCTATCTAAATCGCGAAGCACCACTGAAATTTTCTGATCGCGGAGCTCATCGTAATCGCGGAGCATTAACGTCAACATTCCTTTGCGCCTTCGCCGTGAAGCTCCCTTTCAATTCCCTTCATCTCCGCGAAGCTCCCTTGTAAATCCCTTCACTGCCGCGATGCGCTTCAGCCTCTGCTGTTCGCGAAGCTTGTCGTAATCGCGAAGACTCACCGCCTCCATTCCTCTGTTCTTCGCGATTTCCAAACCATGCATCCTATCTTCCTGAAATTCATGCCTTTACCATATTAAATTATGATCTTCATGGATATCCTATTTTCGCAATGCTCACCAAACTCCAAATTTTGGACCCCAAAAATTTGGAAAACACTGGGAAACGGCACCGCCTTGTACTGCTCTTTTGTACTGCCTCCAGATCGTCCTTTCCTTTGTCATCGTTATTTGTTAACAAGGATTGTCAGCAAATTCTCAGGAACTCGATAATTCTACATGGAAACCTGCTTTGTCAACAAACACAATCAACCCAAAAATACTTCAATGTTACCTTGAGGGATTTTTGCCCAACATAAATAATTATAATAATATAATAAATTTCATATATATAGTTTAAATCCATCATCATATCCACCTGTGAGATGCGGTGATGGAAAAATAATTTCATCAGTTCGCAAGGCAATAGACCTCCATGCACATGATCCATGATTTCATTTCTCATTTGATATAAGAGGAGAAAGATATAGGTTATTCCATTAAAAAAATCTAGTTATATGTTATATAATGGTTTTATTTAATAATATTATTAAAACATGAATTAATGTGGTTAGATAATAAGTAAAAAAGAAAGAGTTTAGTTAAGACAATTACTATTACTTAGAAAAATATCCTTTGGATCTCTTATTATGGATCCTCGGGTCAATATTTTTCAAAGAAAATCATATCTAGAATGAAGATAATGATCATTGGGAGATAATATGGCAGGATTTTTCCAGAAAAATGGATTAATAGGTGTGAATAAGTTAGGGGATGAGGTCCCATTTTATAATTGAGGAGTGTTATTTTTATAAATACCAAAAACTATTCAATAATTGGAAGTCATCCTCAAGTAACACTCAATAATTAGATTTCACCACTATAACGAGTCTGTTTTTATTTACCTAGGTAATTTTGATTTTAAGCCTAAAAATAAATTGATCCTTATTATATAGTTTATACCCAATAAGTATAATTATTAAATACATTTTACTAAATAAAAACACTATGTGTGTTTAAAATTAATTTTTAACACATGCACATGTAATGTACAAAACTACATTTTAACTTTAACTACAGTAATGTTTTTTATTATTTTTCCAAATATTTTGGTTAAAAATTATTTTACCTTATTATATGATATAAATTATTACTATTACAAATATTTAATCCATTTTATCAAATTCTAGTCACATAAGTGGATGAATTTACTTTAAAAAACCCACAAGCGTGATGAAAAAGTGGTTTTTCAAAAAGAAAATTTTCATAACTATAAAAAGTTATAACATATAAATTCAATATTAAATTGATTCTAATGAAATAAATTGGATTAATTATTATATTATTGAACTATTTTTTATTTAAACAATTTTGAACCAAAATATAACTTTGTAAATGATTTCAAAGAAAATGCAGTTTTTAATAAAAACCTATATTTTTCACCATTAATTAAAAAATTAAACTTTCCAAAAAAATCTCAAAAGTTGACCCAAATATAATTTTTTCATGTTTATAACAATTTTTTTAATTATTTTAAATAAATTTTATAAAATTAGTAAAAATTAATTTTATTATTTCTTCACAAAAAGCAATGAAAACATTTTTTGAGACAAATATTTTTTAAACGCCTATAAAGACTTTACCAAAAAATAAGTACTTATTTATCAATATATTTTCAACATATAAATAATTTATATTTAATTATTAAATATTGGTTATTCATATTCATACCTTCAAGTTTAATAGCTCGGTTAAAATGGTCATGTTTAAATAAAAATATTAATAGTATATTAGGGTTCACCAATTCTTGATGTTACGTGTAAAAAATGATATCAAAGAAATTAAATTTATTTGAAGAAAAATATTTCCTAAATTTTTAGGGAGTTATAATAATTTTATAAGTAACAAAGCTATAAAATCCAAAATTATATGAAAAACAAAGCAATGAATACCTAAAATAGTGATTTTATTAAAGAATTGTTAATAAATAACTGATAAAAGAGTATAAGTAAATCATATATGTTATGATACAAATGAGTATGGTTCTTTTACATATTAATTTTAAATATATATTTATTATATAGAAGGTTAAAACATGTATGATGGAATTTTTCCAATGAGGTACTTTTTGACTTTTTAGCAAAAACATAAAAGAAATATTTATTTTAATCCACTTGGTATGAACAAAATTTTCCACCACCATGAACAATAATTTATTTAAATATTACCTTACAATTTTCCATGATTATATTTGAATAAAATGTTTTTCCTATTGTTCTGTAAATTTTTAGTATTTAAAATTTATTTTTAAAGTGAAAATGGTATTTTCCCAAAGAATGCTTTCAATGAATTTTTAATGGTATTTATACTCATCAATGAATAAACCATTATTTTAATTATGATCCACTTTAGTTACTTTTTAATGATACCATCCTTATTATATTTGGGATGGTTTAAGTTCATTTTTTTGGGATACACTCTTTGGATACCATTCACCATATTATTCTGAATGGTTTTTGACGATGTTTATTGATTGGGGAAATTGTTAACATTTCATACGATAGTTGTTCAATATGAATGTTTTCATTGATCATGTTTCTATTATTTTATATGATAAATTCATTGGAATTATTATATTATGGACATGGAATTCTATAGCCCCTCAATGTGTAAGGTTTTTTAATGAGACAAACCAGCTTGGGTATTTGGTCGAGGCCTTACACACTTATGTAAGATGTTTTGGAAAAATTAATTGTTAGCAGGTTTATGGTGTATGAAATTATGAATTAACCCATTATAAGATTATTTATTGATTTCCATGGGATTATTTTATTGGTTATGATAACCATGGATAAGTTTTAATCTCGTGTGATTATTTATATAGAATAATTTGATATTTACTTATTCCTGCCATATTATTATTATTAATAAAGTTATTAATTAAATGAAGCTTGTTTTCAGTTAATTACCATTCCATATTTATTATGCCTTACATATTCATAATAACTTCCACTGTACACATACCTTTACTGAGTATTTGAACTTAACCTTTATGTTTCCTTTCCCCAAGATGTGAGGAAATGTATTATGATTGATATGTAGGGATATAATAATGGGAATATTGGTGTTCTCAAAGAAAATAATACCTTTTATATTTTATATTTTCAATTTCAATATGAAATTAAAGTGAGTATCTAGTTTTCCAATACTATGAAACTTTTAGGTCCTTTGGGATATGATCACTAATATCTAGTTCCAAAGTAATAAGGTAACCACCAACCTTGGGATACTATATTCAAGGTATTTATAGTTTTTATTAGGTAAATTTTAAAACAAAACTTGAGAACTAGATTTAATAAATCATAGATTAAGAAATATAACCCCAATACTGAATTTGAGGACAAGTTTAAGTATAGTATAACATCCTAGTATTTTGTTAAGGTAGAGATTATGTGGATTTCTTAGATAATACACCCTTATTTGAATAATACAAGTTGATGTTGATCTAGAACAACTGTACCTAGGGTTAACAACTTTGAAAATGGATCGTTTTTTTACTTGATTGTCAGTTAGTGGATGACAACAGGCCTTGATGCACACCTGAAATGACACTTATAGGGGATATTCTTGGGTTAATAAACATTTTATTTACAAACGATTATAAAGGATTTGAATTTTTTTATGATTTGAGAATATTCACAATAAAACCAAGTTTATTATTTTGATTATATATGTGAATAAAATATTCAATTTATATTAAGTTTTTTCACTAGTTTTGAAACTATATATTATGATTCATAATGTAATGATCTAATATAGTGTATGATATTGTTTAGAAATGGTGCATAGTAGATGGAATGGAAACCATATCAATGAAAATAATCCATGTAGGTATTTACCTAATGGGAAATATAATGAAGATAGATTTGAAGATAAAAAAAAATAATATTTTTGGGGTAACTAAATTAGGTTATAAATGATAGGGTAGTATGCATGGCGAATCCTACTAATCCAAAACATGGTGTAACAATATTATACCACTTAAATAATTAGAAAACTCAATAATTTAATGGAATGATATATCCATTTATATATAAGTAATGGATACGTTCCTTAGAGAAGATATTTCTTACTTTGAGAATTAAAGAAAGGGAAAAGGTTTACATGGAAGTTTATAATCTCTTAGGGGATGTATATAAATGATGGTTTTTTATTTAAAACACTAAGGATGAGGAGGAAATAATAAGTAAATAATGAAAATTTTTAAGGAACGTTTCTTATAAAAGTATTTTCCTCACTAACAATGAGTAGATATAGATAGAAATTTTTTGAGTTTGAGACTAGAGGAAGATAAAAATGATATTAAGTATGAAATGAACTTTAAAAGGTTAACAAGGAATGTTGTGAGCTATGTACATAATACAAATTGTAATATTTAATATTTATTTTATGGGATAATGATAATCATTAATATGAAAATAATCTCTCAAAAATTCTCATCATATGAGGATATAGTATCATGTGTTATCATGATAGAGAAATAATTATAAAAGTGTTTTGAATTTAAATGAAAACATGCTAAAAATAGAGAATTTTTTCACTCTGGAAAATGAAATATGGAATATGGGAAAAAGGGAAGGGTAGAATTTAAACATTTAAAATAAATGTGTAAATAAAAAACATGGAACATGCTTGCCTAGAATGTTAGTTTTCTACAAGTGTGGACAGAAATTCCACCAAGATCGTGATTTCAAGGGAAAAAAGAAGCTTCTAATGTTCAGTGATTCAAATATAATAAGATTATTTATTATTAAAATGATTGTCCCATGCATCATGGGAATTTTCCATATAAAATTAAAAGAGACTAAGGACAATCTTATGTGATCACAATAGATGAGGTTGAGGTTTCGAAAGATATACTAGAAGGTAATTTAATAATATCCTCAAATTTAGTTAATTATCTATTTGATTTTGTATATTCAATCTCATTTATATAGTCCATGTTTTCTATGAAAATTAGATATTTCCCTAGTAACTTAATAATAGAGTTATCATGCATGACTCCAAGTGGAAGTACCCCCACAACAAGGATGTGTCAGTCAGTTCCCATTAAGAGACATAAATGTTCCATATTTTATGACTTCATTATTATACCTATAATTGATTTTTATATAAACCTTAGAATGAAATGGATTTTGATATATGATGCAGAAATTTATTTTAAATAGATCTAAATTATAATTATTGATTAAGATGTCCAATTACTTATCTTTTGAGGGTATAATTTATCATTATATTCATATGTAGATCTACCCCCATAGCTTTTCTGAATGAGATCCTTGGGGTGGAAGAGTAGACACAAGGTATAGATGAAAAAATAAATCTTTAAATTGGGGATGTGCCTATTATATATGAATACATTGATGTATTTTCTGAGTAATTAGATAGATATCCACTAGAGTGTGAATTTGAGTTTTATATTAATTAAATCTATAATAAAAGGCCAATATCAAATAATCCCAATAGAATGACCACTATAGAATTAGTGGAGTTGATGAAACAATTAGAGGATTATGCATGATAATGGATTTATAACCCCAATTATTTGGCCTTGGAGAGACCCTATTATTATTTTTTGAGAATAAATATAGATCTATGAGTTTGTGTGTTGATTATAGGGAAATAATTGCTATTATAATATATAAAAATTATCCTCTACCTCGCATTGATGACTTATTCAATAAACTTTATAGAGATCAATATTTTAAAAGATTGACCTTTGTTCTTGGTATCATAAATTGTGAGTAAATAAGGATGATATTATGAAGATAATATTTTGAATGAGGTATATAAATCTCATGTTTACAGTAATTACATTTGGATCAATTAATCTACCCTCTATTTTTATAGATCAAATGAATATAGTATTCAATGAATATATTAATAATTTTAATATTATATTTAATTATGATATTTTGGTATAAAATAATATATATGATTACCCTTTGATTAAATTATGAATCCATTTTTAGAGTCTTAAAAGAAAAGAGTTCTATGCTAAAATTTTCAAGAGTGAATTCTAGATTTAGAAATTTTTTTCTTAGATATATTATCTCCAAGGATGGTATATTTATTGATCATGAAAAGACAAATATAGTTAAAGATTCAATAAAAAAACTATCTAACCCATGATGTTTAGTTTAAGGCTATAATAAATGATTTTAAGATATTTATAAACCATCTCTATGAAAAAATATGCGAGATATACACGGATCATAAGAGTCTAAAATACACCTTTTCACAAAAATATCTCAACCTGAGGAAAATTTGATAGATTTTTTTACTCAATGATTATGATTTCTCAGTACACTACCACCCAGGGAAGGAAAATATGGTGGAGAATTAATTGAGAAGTAATTATCTTAGATTTATGACCAAAATAAGGATCAATAAGATTATTATGTTCACAGATATTATAAAGATAGATATTGAAAATTTTAAATAAGGGGAGACATCAATATTTTTTTAAAATATTTCGAAGCCATTTGTTGGAAAATATAAAAATTTATCAACCTCATGATGATAATTTTAAAAATAAAATTAAAGCTATGAATAATGGAAAATTAGAATATTTCATTTGTGAATATGGTGCTCTAAAAGTTTGAAAGAGACTATATGTTATTTCAATACACAAGATAAAGAGGTAATTGTTGTATGATGCTTATAGATAAAATTTATCTATACACCATGGTAGTACCAAAATGTATATATATTTAAAATAACATTTTTGGTGGGATAATTTGAAGTGTTATATTGTTTATTATGTGTTAAGATGTTTGGTTTATTATTTTTGGTTTTTCCACTGCCTATTACTGTGTGGAAATTAGATGAAATTACTACGTAATCATTCATTGTATTACTAAAAATTACTATAAATAATGATATAATATTGGTAATTTTTGGTTCATGACCAAATCTGCACACTTCTTATCTATAAGGGAGGATTTAACTCTTGAGTTCCTTGAAAATATCTATATTAATGTAGTTTCAAGACTTCATGATGCACTTCTTTCAATTGTGTATGATCATGAACCATGATTTACATCAAAATTTTGGAAATTCCTTTATAAGGATCTTGATATTGAGATTTATTTGAGCACCACTTAACTTCTTAAAACTGATGGTAGTCTAAAATGACTATCCAAATATTAGAATACACATTGAGGTCATGATCTACTGACTTTAATGTTATGTCAGAGTAGTATTTACCTTTGGTATAGTTTTCTTATAACAATAGCTTCCATTCAAGTATTCAAATAGCACTATATGAAGAATTATTAAGAAATATATATTGAAATCCAACGTTTTGGGATGAAGTTTGTGAAAGGAATCGCATAGGACTAGAACTCATAGAAGATACAATGATAAAGGTAAAAACTATTCAAACCCATATCAAAGCAGCTTAAGGAATAAAAAAATTTATGCCAATAATTAGAGGAAAAATTTGAAATTTCAAGTGGGTGATAATAAATTCAATAAGGTATCTCCATGGAAGGGTTTTATAAGGCTTGGTAAGGAAGGAAAATTGAGCCCTAAGTATATAAAACCTATTGAAATCCTAGAAATAACTTGAGTTGTTGTTTACCATTATTAAATATCACAAAGTCTCACTAAAGTGCAAGATGTGTTCCTTATATCATTTTTAAGAATATACATTCTAGACCCAACATATGTTATCATATCTAATGAAAAATAATTAAGAAATGATCTATATTACTGTGAATATATTTTCCATATTTTGGACACTAGAGGACAAGTATTAAGGAATTAGACGGCTTGATTGATAAAGTTACTTTGAATAAATCATAAGATAGAAGAGGCAGTGTGGGAAAATAAAGAAATTATAATGAAAAACTACCCAAATATATTCATGAGGTGACATTCTGGAAATTCTGTGGATGATTTTTTTGGGGAGAAGAATGTAACACCCTTTGATTTTACATTATATATATTTTTAAATAAATTTAATATTTTTGATAACTTGTGACACACGTAACCATGAGTCTAAATGAAACAAATACCATGATAACCTAGTAATTTAATTGGTGGGTATGAATTAGACCAAATAAATTATGAAAATTATATGGTTTAAATATGTTTAAATAAATTAATTGGTTATTAATTGATTGGAAATGAAAATAGAAATCATTTGTACCAAAAAAATGTTATTCTGAAAAACTATTTTTATACATAAAATGTGTTGTTATCTTAATAAATTAAATCAATCACTATTGGTGAATGATTTTAATGAAATTTATATATTATATATTATATATAAATTTTTTTCATTATTTCAATATTTTTTCGAAGCATGATATAATAATAAATCTTATTTCTTGCTAACAAATTATAACTTTATAAAAAGTTGTTCTTTCATGTTTTGCGCACCATTTTTAAATTATTTTATAAAATTTATTTTTTAAATAAATATATAAAAATTATCTTATAGATAATTTTGTTTAATTTTCTAATTTTTTTATGAATAGTGAAAATACCAATTTTTATTAAAATTTGTCTTTTCATTTAATCATTTAAAAAGTTATATTTTTATAAATAGTTTAAAAAATAATATTAGTTATATTATATTATTATTAATATAATTTATTTAATTTTAATCAATTTTATGTTTAATTTTGATATAGAGACATTTTATATATAATAAAAATATTCTTTAGAAGACCACATTTTCGTTGCACTTTCAAGTTTAATTTTAAATTAAAATTTTACAGTAATGTGAATTTAATTTGTTAAAATGGATTCCATATTTGAAATAAACATAATAAATATTAGTTAATAAGTTTAAATTAATTTTTTGTCATAATGAATAATAAATATGGTAAAAATTAATTACCATGGTTAAGGATAAAACAAGGTTTTTCACGTTACAAGCACCTGTGTTAAAATTAATTTTACACACACATATGAATTTTATTTGATAAATTTTATTTAATATTAATAATAATTGGGTAAAAATTATCTAAAAATTCAATTTTTTTTTAGTCTCAAAATATAAATTACTTAGGAAAATAAAAAACAAGTTACATTACTAAAAACTAAAATGGTAAACCAAAGTAAACTTAGAGGATAAGAGAATGAAATATTTTAAAAATGTTTATTTTTTTTGTGGTAAATGTTTAGATTGAAATTAAATGACCTAAAATCCATTATTTATCAATTTCTGAGGAACTTGGGTTGGGAGTGACTTCCCATTATTGAATAGTTTTGAGTATTTACCAAAATTCTACTACACCTCATTTATAAAAGGGAACCTCACCCCCTCACTTATTTAAACATATTAATCCATTTATATCAATTAATATCAACCAAAATATATCCCAAAATCCTTATAAATGTTCTATTTCTTCTTTTCTTTCGAAAATACCATCTCTAGGGTCTTTAATAAGTGATCCAAAAGAAGTTGTTCTAAGCGAAGGTAATTGTCTTCACTAAACTCACTCTTTTTTAACTTATTCTATTACCACATTTAATCATGTATTAATTATTAAAATATAATTTCATCATTATCTACCATATAATGATATTTATTTATTTTTATTTAATAACCTATATCCATCTTTTATTCCATAAAATGTTAAATGAAAGTATCAATCGTGTGTATAACAGATTACCGCCTCACAAACTGATGTAATTTATTTTCCATAACCACCTCTCATAAATAGATATAATGATAAATTTAATATATAAATATTTATATATTATATTTATTTAATACTTTTAATTATATAATTACAATATCATATCCACCTTCTTACCTTCCAATCTTTTGGAAAACGATAACGACGATCATGCATATGTGTGGACTACCTCCTCTATGAAGCGATGAGATTTGTTTCTTATTTCTGTTTTACATAGATGAAAATAATGATGGATTTTATGAAAATTTATTATATATATAATATAACATTGATTATGGAAATGTAAATTATTATTTAACTATCTTTCACCCTATCCATCAAAAAATTAAAACAATGTTCACCCGTACATACTGTCTACCATCTCCATGAATGGTGTAACTCATTTTTCTATCTCTTACATTTATGGAACATTATAAATAAATATTTAATAAATATATATGATATTTATATAATTTTTAGAATTCTATATATTACTTAACCATTATCAAAGTATGTTAACCTAAACTACAAAACCAATACATATATGAAAAACAAAGCAGTTATTACCTGAAACAGTGATTTTAACAAAGATTTGTTAATAAAAAGGTGATAAAACATTATAATTAAATAATATATGGTATTATAAATATTATTATAGTTTTGGGATATATTTATAATAAATATATTTATTATATTTAAATTTTTAACACATCTTCATGAATTTGGACCCGAATTAAAGGTTTTGTTTCATAATCTCATCATTTATCAGGAATTTTTTGTGTTTAAGTATTAATTATAGGAATTAAATGATATTTATATCTTAAAAAAATATGATTTATTATACAGTATTTGTTTATGTAAATTAAAATTATTCCTTTATTTTTCACTCTTTAAGTACCCAAGATACTGAAACCATTTTTAAGGAAATCCAACATTATTTTTCTACTCAGTGAGGAATATTTCTCTTCTATGTCCATGTTTTCTAAAATTATTTTCAAGAATGTTTTTAAAATTAAAAAAATATTGTTTAAAGTTATTTTAAACAATGTTTTATTTTTTACAAAATATTTTAAAAAGAATCTTCCTGTTATTTTCCAAATGAGGTACTTTTTGAATTTTTATAAAAAATGGGAAAGGAATATTTATTTTAACATACTCGACATGAAAAAAATTTACCACTATCATAACCACTCAATATATTGAATCTTATGTAACAATTTCTCATGATTAATTTCAAATATTATGTTCTTCCTAGTATTTTGAGAATTTTATTTTTTTAAAAGTAATTTTCAAAGTAAAAAGGATATTTTTCTCAAGAATTGTTTTAAGGAAATTTTTATGGAATTTATCTTCATTAACGATAAAAAAATTATTTTACTTATTCTCAATAGGGGATATGTTTTAATTATTCAATAATCATTATTTATCTGGATTGGTTATGATTTTTACGGGGGTTTCACTATTGAGATACCATTCTCCATATTTATCTAGATAGTTTATGATTATGTTTATTGATTTAGGAAATTACTAACATTTTTATGCTATTATTTAAATATGAATGGTTAAATTAACTATCTTTCCCCCCTTTCATATATAGAATTAATTTTAATTACTAAGTGATGGTAATGACTTTTTATATCCCCTCGGTGAGTTGGTAGGTCTTAAAAGATATACTAGCTTGGGTATTTGGCCGTGACCTTACCCATTTATGTAATTTTTCATGGAAAAAGGTATTGATTTTTTTATAATGTATGAAATTATAAATTACCCAATTATGATATTATTTTTTGATGTCTATGTTAGTATTTTTTTAGTTATGGCATCTATGGATAAGTTTAAAGCTCATGTGATTATTTATATGAAAGTTTTTGATCATCTTTTGTTTTGTCCATATTATTATTTGTGATCAAGTTATTGATTTAATATAATGTGTTTTTAATTATTTGACTTGAAACATTGATTATGAATTTTGTATTTAGGATAGATTCTGCTATACTCATACCCTTACTAGGCATTAGATCTCACCCCTTTCCCAATTGTCCTTTCCCTAGGATGCCAATAAAAGTATTATGATTTATATGTATGGATATTATTAAGGTAAGAGTAATGTTATAAATAAAATATTATTTTGTATATTTTGTGTTCAAAGGTAATTTCAAATTCAAGTACATATCTAGTTTTCCAATACTACTAAATTTTTCAGTCCTTTGGGATGCGATTGATTGTATCTAGTACCAATGTTATTAACCAACTACTAACTCTAGAATATTAGAGTGATGGTATTTATTAAAATATATTAAAAAGACATAAATCACATAAAAATAAATAATAATACCAAAAAGAGTGAATAAGATCCACCTACCATGGATGATAAATTTTTTATTTCCCAAAACTTCTATGTCTAATGCCAATAACAATGATAAGTTCCTTAAAACTCTAGAAACAAGACTATGAAATCACAATCCTTCCATTCCTAATTCAAGTGGATAATTATGATGAACTAGATATAGTAAAACAAGATAGTTATATATAAATAAGATTAAAAAAATATTGAAATATAAATATAATAGGATATGTGAGATTAAATCGTTGATCTAATGTTAATTTGATCAATCCTAGAGAGAGATAGAGAGTTGTCTAAAGGGAAACCACAAATCTTTTCTGAAGAATCTATGGGTTCATCCAAGGTTATATTAGGGTGTTTAATGGTGTTTATAAAAGGATAATTGGGATTTTGAAATATAAATCACAAAAACTAAACTCTATTTAATAGTTTGGATAAAATGCCCACATGATCTTGTACCAACCATGTAGGCCTATCTTCCTAAGAAACAAGGAGTGTACAGTCCTGTTGCATAGTCTCCATGACTATTAAAAAACTAATAAACTCTCTCTACCTTACCTAGGAGACCTTCGTGGTCCCACTAAAAAGTTAACAGGACCATTAACTAATCGTGAAACTTGTACTCTCTCACCAAGATGAATTGAATTTTTTCACTTCATAGTCCCTAGGACTTTTCACCAAACATGAATCCTACACTAGGATTTCAAATAATTTAAATTCAGAACCAAAAAATCACTAAAAATTAAAGGATAACTTACTTATAAAACTCGATGCATCACAATTGTACCCACTATGACACTTTTCATCCTAATAAAATCAAATAGATTTATCTTTCTCAAACAATAGTGTCTATTAATGCCATATATGATCCTACCATTCAAACCTACAATTATGAATCGTTTTATGTTGTCAAAACACTCTAACTTTTAGAGTACTTAATATTCTCAAGACCTTTTTCTATTTGTCATAAATGCACATGGTAATTTCCAAAAAGGTTATAAACAATTCCCAATAAACCATATCAAGTGGAATCATGTGAGATGGATCTCATTGGTACTTCCTTATACAAGATACATGAAAAATATTTTTTACTACAATATATTTTGATGTAAAATACAAATTATAATACAAGACATAAATTTTCTTGAAAATATTAAATAAACCCATATATTAGGTTATCAAATTTCTAGATTCCCGAGACATATGTGTCCTTGCTAAGGAGACACTCATAAGAAGATTAAATTCTCAATTGAAAAATACAAAGACCATAGAAGATGATTAAGATAAGAAATATTTCAAGTATTAGGTGTCACTACTCACTTCTGGATTTAATGAACTTGATCCACCATATCCTACAAGAAGATAATGCAAAAAAGATATATTTCTCTCACTTTTTCCCAACACAAAATTCATTGGAATGATCTTAAATATATTTATTTGAACTGATAAAATACAAATATACCCTTGATTGATATTCTTATAAAAAAAATTACCAAAGAAACTTGATCTTCCTATTATCTTTAAAAAAATTTGACACAATCTCAAATAATATCCTTCAATTTTTGTATGGCCCATTCTGTTTTCACTTCTATTTGAGGGTCCTATAACATACTCATCTTTAACTAAGTACCTATCAATTTCTATAACTATATCCAAAATATTTATGCAAATTTAGGTTTTATAACTAACATAATAGATAGTGGAATCCCATGAAGCTTAACCACTACATCTACATGTATCTTACCAAGATCCTCCATCGAGAACATCTCTAAAATAAATAATAACTGATATGAATTTGTGAGTTGATCCAAAATCACCCACACTACATCATTATTCCACAGTGATCTAGGGAAACCAAATACAAAATCAATAATAATGTATCCCCATTTTTATGTTAGCTCATAAAAAGTATACAGATGTATCACATGTCACTAATACTATTCATTTATCCACCGAAAAGTTTGGAACCACTAGACATAATTAGTTATATCCCTATTTATACTTTCCCAAAAAAACTCCTATCAAATTTCATAATACATATTCACAATTCTTGGATGAACTAACCAACTTTAGTTATGAAATACACCCATAAAATCCTTCCTCTATCCCAAATGATAAACCACTCTATCATGAGAATAGAGTATCGAGTTTATCTCTTATGACCAAACATCCATTGTCTCTTCACAATTTATGTCATTGTTAAATCAATTGAATTTGAAATTGGTCTTTTATCCATTATTTAATTGTTCCAAAATCAAAAAATAAATATAGATCTAATGTAACATCATGTTTCTTTCTTCTTCAAGATCTTCTAAATAAAAAATTTCCACCAAGGCCTCATCATCTGAGCTTTCCCATCAATTGAACTTTATATTATATTACGCTTAATTTGTTTATAGGATGACTAAAAATAAAACATTCAAAGATACCCCACCCAGTTTCACTACTTTTGTTTCAAATCCTTCCATGAAAATATCTAACACCCCAATTTTATATTTTTAAGTATATTTTATTAAAATAATATTTTTGGGACTAAAAATTACTGAGGATTATATTTTTTTTATAAATTTTGAAAATCTAATAGATAATGAATGGACTTGGTGATTGTGTAAGGTGACATCATAATGTCAATTGTGAGATAATATCTTTTTCATAGTTGTTACACAGTCATAGTGAAAATGAATTGTGACTGCACATCCATTTTTGTTGACCCATAACCTATTTCTTCATATCCCGAATTCACAAGTCCCTTAGAAATTTATTTATATAATATTATAATGATGTTATTTAATATTTAATAGAGGTATATGATTTATAAAATCACTTTTGTTTAAGTTAGTTTTTGTTTTTATAAGAATATATATGTTTAATTTTTATTTCATGTGAAGTTTGTGTTATAATTTATATCAATATTATTTTTATATAAATATTAAAAGTGGTTATTATCTTATAAATAAAGAAATATATTTTTTATTATTTGGAAAAACATTAATATATGAAATATTTATAATCATGAATAATTTTATATATAAGGTTAAACTTATAATTTTTATTTTATTTCTATTATAAATATTTGGATTATAAAATAATTAATCTAGATAATGAAGGGGGATATGCTCTCTAACCTCTCATTATCTACTTATTACCCATTGAGAGGGGTGGGATATTTCTCTTATTCATCTTTCATGATTTATATATAGTGGTCCTTCTTACTTGTTGATGTTATCCTTAGGTTAGAATTTTACTTCATATTTATCTCTTCATCCTCATTTTCCCCTTTCCTCCACTTATGTTCTCTCATAATTTTGGGATTATATCCTAGGAAATTTAGGTTTTTTTCATATCAATGAAAAAACCATAAATTCCCTAGGTATTCCAATGTAAAGGGATATGAACCTCTTTTTTAACCTGAATATTCCTTTATTTTTTGAAGATATTAAGTTTTCCTCAATTTTGGGTAAGCGATTATATTATTTTCCTTTTATTTGTTAATACATGGATGATTGAGTTTCATAAATTGATTTTATACCTATAAAATGTCTCAAAGTATTGTCCAAAATATATTTATAAAGGGGTTTCATGATTTATTTTATGAATTTATTATTATGCAAATGTATTTTCTATAAAAATGTCATTGTAGTTTTTTTATAATTTCAATGAAATTTAAATTTTCATTTGAAGAATATTTATGAGTTTTTTTCAATATAAGGTATTGTTTGACCTTTTTAAAGTTCATTGATTTTTTAGTTATAATTATTCCTCTGCATCCCTATATTTATTACTAGGAAGTGAAATTATGGAATTATGTTTATCATGAATGGATGGTGAATGAACAAATAAGGGGTTCATTTTGTTAACCTTATTTATAAAATTTTAATTGAATCAAGTAAGTCTTCTAAGTCATAAAAAAATTCATGGTGAAAATATTGGGTATTGAGGAGGATTTCCAAGACAACAACCAAGATAGGTTACAAGGAAACTATCTTTATATAGTTCCCTCCTTGTAACAGACATAGAACCATAATCCTAGATCTTTTATTTAAAACACATAATTTAGATACTTTATTTGATACAAACTATAGATTATTGAACATAAATATCCCATAATAACATGAATTAATGAAAATATTGTATTATAATACATTAACATGACTATATAGGTTTTGATATTTAGAAAATTCAGATAAAAAATTAAAAAATAAATCACACTCTTTTCTAAATTAAGGTTATTTTTTCAACTATATAAGAAACTACTTTATACATAACATGTATTCAATATCTCCTAAAAAATATCGAGACATGTTATTTTATTATATAAATATCATTTTTAATAATTTTATTCATAACCTAGGGAAATAGAAACATAAGAAGGTTGAGTTCAAAAAATAATAAAGGGAAACATATATAAGAAGATATCTTGGAATGACTAATCTAGAAGGAATAACTAAGTGTCAAATAATTCTGTATAACTGAGCACATGAGATTGAAATAAATCCATTGATGACAAAATTATGAAACCAATATCATAGATAATAATAATAGTTCCTTTGTGATGAAATTAATAATTCCATACCACTAAATCCATGCCCTAATACAAGACATTATGATCATATACATCACAATATTACTGTCAAGGCCATGTGTTAAAAAAATATTTGTGCTGGAAAGGTATAGACCAAAATACCCAAGATAGTTTATCTCATGAGACCTATTAATGCATTGAGGGGATACATGTACTAGGTCCACCCATTTCTAATTATGTCAAATTTATTCATTAGATAAAGGAATGAATAAAATATACAATACATAACTGACATTCCTTTTTAATCACCAATAATTTGTATTAAAGAAAAAGTATATTAATTGCCACTATTTCCCCAATAAATAAATAGACTAGATTTGAATTTAAATATCCCTCAAACCAACACTGTATGGAGTAATGGTATATGGTCAAGTCAATAATATCCCCAATAAATTTATGTATGTCTATATAGGTTCATTCCATCTAAAAAATGTAATGGAAAATAGATTATTCACAAGGGAAAGGAATTAGAAGAAAAATAATGCCTATAACAGAGGTTTATTTACAATAACAAATAAATACATTTCCTCAAGTTTAATCTCCTATAGAAAAATAGTATTATAGAATTTATAAATAAATCCTTGGTAAATATATACACTAAAAAAATTAAACAAGTGGTGAATATGAATCATATATCAATGAAACAAAATTGATATTCAATCATCCTTATAATAATTAAAACATAAGGATAAAAATAACATGAGGGGGGAAACCATGAAATTAAAATCCAATTAAGTGAAATATATTCATTATAATAGAATGAAATAGGTAAATGAATACACCATTTAAAATAAAATATGATTCAAAATATCAAACATGTATCACGAAATTGAAAATAGGGACAAATAACACTTACACCTTTAGAAACCTTCTAATAAAAATCCATTGAAGGATATAATTTAAAATAAAACATTAACTAACATAAATAATGAAAATATTATAATAAAAAATATTAAATGATAATTATATACACAATATGAAATAAAACATGGGGTATAATAAGAAAAATTTATAATGGGGGTGAAAATTGAGACAAGAAACTCCTTTCAAGTAACATAATTATTGAGTTAAGAATAATTTGATAATGTGGTTATAAGGAAAAATTGCAGAACCCCATAATGGAAGAATGAAATACTAAAAAAAATATTTATTTTTTATAATAAATTAAACTTGAAAAAATATAATTCAATAAGAAATTTTGTAAGTTAATGAAAGAAAATTGTGTTAGCAAAAACCATTACCTTAGTTCTCAATATCCACTGAAGATCTTGACTATCATTTATAACAAAAAACTGAATTAGTCTCCTATTTTAGATACTTCTTCATATCTATAAAATTTTATAAACTTTATTTTTTATTATTCTATACATGTATATGAGTTATTTATTATCTATTTTCAATATTGGGTGTGAGTAATCTTGATCATTTGGAACTAGTTTCATAATAGTGGTATTTGTATTCATTATTATCCCAAAGTTCATCATTCAAAGATCATTCAAGTCATTTTAATTTATAATTTTATAATCAATTCTATGTAACATTTGGTCACTATTTTTAAAGATAATATCTATGATGCACATGTTTCTATGATTTTTAATGAACAAATGTTGGTATCTTAATAAGAGAGTTCAATTTTAATGTTTCCAGTAAAGAACGAAAATAAAATATTTATTTTATTATTTTTACAATACATTATTATTAATTATTATTTTTATATAATTCCATGATATTAATTTATTTCATAATAATATTTATATTATATATTTCACATTTATTCATAAATGTTTCCCCTATATTCAGCACTGATTGGTGGTGGTGAAAAATAAAATTCATTGCTTTATGGAGGTTAGAGTCCATACAATGCATGAATGTAGTTTTTTATTTTTCTTAATAGAAAAGAGTGAATTTGGTTAATATTTATTAAATTATAATATTAAAATAAGGTAAAAATAAATACTAATTTAATTATATAGTAGTTTCAATATTATATTTTAGAAAGTAATAATGAAAATAAATGACGTTTGGAAAATAAAGAGTACTCACATTGAGGACTTGGAATTTCCCTTGGAAAAAACCTTGAAAATGAAGGTATTAGGAAACTATATTGTTAATGGAGTCTCAAGTAAAAGGAATATGACTCTATGGGAGGTAATAATGGAATATGTTCAAGAGGAAACCTAATTTTTTGGGTGGTCTTGAAGGGGTGGTGGGAAAGCCTTTTATAAGTGGTGAGAATCAAATTTTTGAAAATATTTCAACATAATTTAAAGAGATATCATGTTTCATATATAAATAAGTGTAAAATAAAGAAACTAATGGAGTATAGGATTATATAGTTTTTATAATCCTTCAAGAATGTATGTTCAAAAATATTTTCATCATGTTTTTAAGTCCTTTAACCTTATACTTTTCACTTTTACCATATTTAGTTTTACCATGGAAACTAATTTCCACCTAATTAACTTAATTATAATTCCTTAAAATAAAATAGAACTTATTAAATAATTTTTATCTAGTTATTTCAAATATTAAATACATTTCACTATTTTTTTTTATTTTTGTAAGATAATCAATTTTAATATTGTCGCATGTAACACTTAAAAACTTTTTGTTAGATAATGTGTATTTTTAATATTAAAATCTATATGTGTGGTAAAATGTTTAATGTGTTTAATTTTATTGATATTAATAGTTTTATTATAAAAATAAAATAAATTTAGTTTTCAAGTCATTACAAAGATAAATTTTAACAAACTAATATTTAATTTAAAGAAAAGACCAAAAAACGTTTATATTGGAAAATATTACATAAGTTGTTTAACACATATTTTATAAATTATTTATTGTATTTTTAAATTTATATTTTTTCTCCATAAAAAATATTTCTTCACAGATGTTTTTTTAAATGTTTATCAATTATTTGTTTTCTGAATATAGTCATATGTGCTACAATTTTGGTAAAAACTTTATTTTTAACTATCAATATAAAAAATATTTTTGAAAAACCTAAAAAATTCAACTTAACTTATTATTAACATTATTAATTTTAAAATGAGTTTAACTTCATAAAATTAAAACTCTGAAATTTATTAATTTATCTTATAAATATGAAATATAAAAAAAACTATTTTTATGGAAAAATAAATTTTTATTTTCTTTAAAAGTAAAAATTAGAAATGTGTAAATTAAAAGTGATAAATAACTTATTAAATTCATAATTATTTGAATATATCGTAGAAATTTATAGTTACAAATTCCATTAAGATCATTTCATAATATCTAATCATAAAGTACATTCTATTGGTAGTTGAGGGTGGTGATTCCATTATCATAGATCTTATAGAAATTTCCATGCTCTTGAATTTATATTGAATAAGATTTCACTCAAAACATAATTTATTAAGTTCGAATATTATTAACCTAAGGAAAACCCCATTGAAGCTACATTCTTGCCATGATTATAAAAATGATCTTAATAAGGGATAATTCCTCTACCTGATGCTATTTATTTTATTTTCTTTATAGAGTTTTTGATATGGTTACTTAATTTTATACACACTAATTTTATGGATACATTATAAAGGTAAAATTGTATTTTAACATATAACTATTTCGTTTTATTTAAGTGTTTCATACGGAATAATATATTAATATATTATTTCTTTAAGGAAAATATACTGTCAAAAATCAGTTTATCACATTCTCCCCTTTAAATAAACTACATCCTACCTATTTTAATAATCATTTACTAATAATAATAGCTAGGAATAAATAAAATATATAAATGTCACATGATATAATTTATAAGGGGAATTAAACTTAGTATCATATGAAAGGCTAGGAAATATATATATTTTCCATCGTTATGTTAACCGATTTTTTTCCATGGAAACTTGTTGTTCTATGATCTCCTTTTCCACAAATGAAGCTTATTATTGTTTCATTGAGACAATACTTTTGACGTTTATTCCCATAAGAATAACATGTAGAAAATTTTAGCTTATTTCCTTTACCATATTTTTAACTTAAAACATTGATTAGACCCCACACTCTCCTCTTGGTGTGTTAGGGAACTCAAGTATATCCACATTGTTAACTATAATTAATAATATATGGTTTGGTATAATAATGAGGTTTATCACATTAGTTCTTATCTAGTTAGGTTATTATTTGGGAAAATGTTTTCATTTTCTATGGAATCCAATGTTAACTTGGTTCTATGAGGGTTTAGGAATTACTAACTCCAAATAGAGTAAATCAAGAGTGAGGAATATCATAATACAATTATTTTTAGATAATTACTTGAAAAATTCATCCTCAAAATTTAATACTTTTTGAAATTTTTAGATTATATTTCATTTAAAACTAAATCACTCTCGATTAAATTTTGGATTGTTTATGTTATATTACCTCATATTTCGCAACTTCATTCCTTTACATAATATATCTTTTGTAATGATTTGTAAAGAGAATATGATTAATCAAAGCATATTACGTATGAGTGCCTATCCAGGTGTGTATTATTAGTTCCACTCATCATGAACCAGAGTAATGATTGAGTTGATATTCAACTAGTATTTTTCTGGATGATTACCCCTAGGTGCATCTGTGCCACAACCACTTCCACTTTCCAATTTACAAAAGGGAATGTAATTTTTAAGATAACATCAAATTATCTGCATTACCAAAATATTAGAATATTTTATTATTATTAAAATTACCACATAAAAATTCCCTAATGTTTTCACTAATGTTCACTTATCATAATTCCTAAAATGTTTAATATTACTTCAACTATCTTAGAGGGTTACCAATACCTTTGAAATTATTATCAACCTTAAAGTATCCTCATAAGATAACCACATAATCTTAAAATTTATTTAAAATACTATCTCATACCAGTTGTCACATCCATGGACCTATATTTCTGGATCTAGTTCCTCAAATACATAATTTATATACTATAATTGATACAAACTATAGATTCCTAGACATTAAATTCCCATAATAACATTAATTAAATGAAATATATTATTATAATACATTCCCATGACCTTTTAGGTTTATAGATTTATAAAACTAGTAAAAATTAATAACAAATAAATACCATGTATTTCTTGAATAAAGGACATTTTCTCGCTATATAAGAAATTACTTAACCCATAATAAGTCTTTAAAAACTCCCATAAAAGCTCCACACTTGATATTTTCTTTTAGACATATCATGTTTAATACTTTTCTACATAACTTGGTGACATGGAAACATAAGAAGGGTGAGAGAAAATTCTCAGTAAGGGAAAACCCATCAGAGGTTATCATGGAGTGAATAATATTCCAAAGGTAAATAAGATTCAAATAATTCTATTTAACATAACAAAATAGTTTGAAATAAATCCATGGATGACATAATATATAAATAATCACCTAGAAAACATAAACTGGTTCCTTAGAAATGAAATTAATAATTTTTGATAGATAATTACAAGCCTTAATCAAAGACACCATGATCTTAGACATAATTATATTACCATCAAGACCTTATGTTTATGAAATATTTTATCTAGTTAGGTATACACCAAAAGATCCAAGCTAGTTTGTCTCATGAGATGTATCAATACGTCGATGTGATATCCATACAAGGCCAACCTATTTATTATGAATTAAAATGAATTCATCATATTAATAAATGTATAAACTATAAAACATATAACCGAAATTCCTTAACAATTAATAAACCTTTCTATTCAAGTAACAAGTATACATATTTTCAGTATTTCCAAATTTAATAAATAAAAAATATTTATATAAAAGTATCACTCAAACTAAAACCATATGAGGTAATGTATTTTATTTATGTTAATAGTTTCCCTAATTAGTAAATATATTACTATATAGGTGAATTCTCTGCAAAAAAAGTAATAAAAAATAATTTATTCACAAGAGAAAGACATCTGAATAAAAATTATGCCTATAACAAAGGATGATTTGGAAGGAAAATGGAATTGATGGATTTATAGAAGTTTAATACCCTATATTAATAAAGTAGGAGAGGATTTAGAATATAATCCATGGATAATACATACACTAAAAAAAGGAAACAAGTGGTGAATATAATTCATATTTCAACAAAACACAATTGAGATGCAAACAACCTTATAATAATGAAAATGTAAGAAAAAAAAGAACATGAAAGGGATACCATGAAATTAAAATATAATTAAATTAATTAAATTAATTATGTAAATTATAATTGAATGAAATTTGGTAATTAATACACTATATAAAATAAAATATGGCACACAATATCAAACATGTCTCAGGGAATTGAAAATAGATACAAATAACACTTACGACTTTAGAAACATTACAATCATAACACCATAAAGGATAGAATTTAAAGACAAACATTAAATACCATGAATTATTATAGTATCATGATATTAAATATTAAAAGGTTATTAGATACACTATAAACTATAAAATATGGTATATAACAAGAAATATTTCCTAAGGCCTATGGACCATGTAATATTTACGCCTACGGGCCTTGTAAGGGTTCCACCTCACCCCTTGAAAGGTGGATTACCAAAATAAATACAAAATAAAGGCCTTAAGGCCATTGGAGGAACAATAAATATGTCTCAATGGGGTGAAAATTGATATAAGAAACCCTGTTCAAGTAACATAATCATTGAGGTAAGAATAATTTGATAATGAGGTTATAAAGAATAATTTTAGAACCCTATAAAAACGAGGAAATAATATAGGAAAAATTAATTTATTATAATAAATAAAACTTGGAATAATAGAGTTTATTAATACATTTTGCAAATTAATGGTAGAAAATTTAGTTAGCACAAACCCTCTCCTTAATTCATAGATTCCACTATAGTGCTTGAATATCCTATATAAAAAATAAATATGCTAATAAACTATCTCCGAACATTTTTAATATCCATTGACATTTTTAAAATTCCTTTATTATTATTTCATATATGTATATTATTTAGTTATTATCTATTTTCAACACCAGATGTGAGTAATCTTGATCATTTTGAACTAGTTTCATAATAGAAATGTAGACAGAGAAAGGCGGAGGCTGTGCCCCTTTCATTAAACAAGCAAAAGAAAGAAGTCCAAGGGATAATAGGAAAACATAACAAGAACACCAAAGAAGAATCTAAATGACAAGATTTTTCTTCAATCTTTCAATTAGCTATCTTTCCTCTTCACTAACTTTATGCCAGCCAACTCTGCCGTGTCCTCGACCACGTCCACTGCCGTATGATCTCCCTCTACTTGAAGGAAGGGATTTAAGCCGCTCAAGTAGAGTCTCGACATCAGTACTATCAGAGCTAGAGCTATTCTCCTGTTTATCCTCACATCTTTCTTGAGATGTATTTTCTATCGATGGAGTCTTCACCCCATCCCCCTGAAGTGCTTCAATCGAAGTAGAGCCCAAGGTAGTATCGTGTTTCTCCATGGAACAAGCAATAATTTGAGAGGCAAGATTACCTTTTGTTGATTTCACTGAGGGTAAAATCGAAGACTTCAAATTCTTATATGAAACAAGCTGAAAGCCCTCATTATCCACAACCAGTTTGGGACATGACTTTGAAATGACTAGAGAGTCAGATTCAAAAATTTTCTTACCCTTCCGAAAGACAAACATGCTTTTCTGTGAGAGTTGTTGATCAATCTATTTTTGAATTTCTTCCTCATTGGCTTGCTCAATCATCAATTCATCAGCACTGCCTGGTATCTGAGAGGCCGAGAGTTACTGCAAGTCAACATTTTTACCTTTGTAGGAAGGTTCATCCTTTTTTACATTCACATCTTTAGATAAAATGGCAGCCCAAGACATTGTCGTGATCTCAGGTTTTGTTTCAGGTGGCCTACCATTCTCAGTCATTTGGATGGAAACATCTCCAGAAATAAGCCATGGAACATCTTTTTTTTGCTCGACATTATCAATAGCAATTCCAGTATCATCATCATTCTTGGAAGGGTCAGTACTATCCTTAATAATCTGAGGAAGAATATCAGCCTTCCTAGGAGGATCTCTCTTCTTAAGACAGCTGTTGACATAATGTCCACCTAGTGTGCAGAAGCTACAAATAATAGAACGTCTACAGGAAGATAATTCATTCCCAATGACGTTACAATGCTTGAAAAACTTTGGAATTTTTTCATATATGATCTTTAACTCAATAATATCATCATTAGTGGCCAACATTACCATGTCAACTAGAGTCACACCGAGTTCAACCTCTACCAAGAATCTGGCGAAGTGACCAAAGCGGGCCACTTCTATTTTCTTGTCCATTTTAATTGGTATTCCAATAGACAAAGAAATGTCATACAAAATTTTTGGATGCCAAAGTATTCAGTTTAAGCCATAAAACCTAACCCATATTTGTGTAGTGGTGTTTCCCACCTTCAAAGGATTGAATTTTTTATCCTATTACCAAAGATGAATAATCCTAAGTTTGGGTACAATGGAATCGAACCCCCAGGCTTGCACTTTAAGCTCCTCCGTAGGGAAAATCATATGGAAATATACTCAACCAAACGAGACACATTTCTAAGATGAGAATCCACAAATCAACAAAACACGCTCTTTGAGTTCATCAATTTTCTGAGGCTGCGATCCCTTAGGAAGAAAAAGTCTAGCAATTATTGAGAAATCACCCATTTTGAGACGTTATGAAACAACATTTTGATCAGCTTTTATGTGTGGAATGTTTCCCTTCCTTCGAATGGAAGAATAATACCCACCTTTGAAATTGACAAAGGAGTTATTCCCCAAGCCAGATTCCTCAGAAACCTCAAATCCCGGTTGGGACTGCTTCTTCATCCCTGGAGCTAGACCATGGATCCAACACCCCTTTTCCCTTAATGCCTCCTCATCCACACTTTTTGACTCCACCGCCATCTCAGGGAACAAATCCTTAGCAGACTCCGCACTAGGAAGAATCCCCACATCAACCGCTAATGTGTTCAGCGGTTCTATGGATCCATTCACTCCAGATGCATCAATCAAGATCGTTCTAGACATCGATCCAGCCTTGAAGAATTCAGACTCTGCCTTCGTGTTCAGCACATCTGCGACACCAGTGAATCCAGTCCCATAATTTGAGTTCGCGCTGGGCTTCAATCCAACCTTTAATAAAATACATTTTAAATTATAATTTATAATTATTTATAATTTAATAATTTAATTCAATGGTAGTTTTGGTAACTATCCTTAAAGATAAAATCAATGATGCACATGTTTTAGTAATTTTTATTGAATGAATGTTGATATTTAATAAAAGAGTTACATAATAATGTTAAAATTATAAAACCAAAATAAAATATTTACTTAATTATTTAAATAAAATTTATCATTAATTAAATTATGATATTAATCTTTGAAATTGTTTTATATCATTTTTCTAGTAGTAAGTTAGACTGATGCACGCACGAACATACTATAATTAATGAAGGTTTATGATTTTGTAAGTAGTTTATTTTGGAATAATATCATTATTTGAGACTGATAGGTATATTATTTAGACAATTTTATAGTGTTTAAACATATTTTCATATATTTTAACAAATAATAAAAAAGCTCGATGAAAAATGAGATATGTTACTTCGTGGAGGCAGTAGTCCACACAACGCTTGATTAATATTTTAATTTGTTGAAGAATGATGGGGAAGAAACATGGATTATAATTTCTATCTTAATAATAATAATTTTATTATATATATCACATTTATTCTATTATTTCACCCTTATAATCAGTAAAGAGAGGCAGTGGTGAAAAACATAAGTCATTAATTCATGGAGGCGGTAATCCACACAACACATGAATGATGATTTTAATTTTTCTTAATAGAAAAGGAAAAATGTGGTTAATAGTTATTTTCTTATAATAATAAACTTCAGTATAAAAACAAAAATTATTTCATTATATAGTAATCACAATTTTTTTTGGTAAAGTAATAATTAAAAGAAAAGAAGTTAAGGAAGAAAAGAGTACTCATGTCGAGGACTTGGGTCATCCCTAGAAAGACTCCTTGCAAATAGAGGTCTTTGGACTATCTATTGAGGCCATAGGATCAAGTAATAGAAATATAATTATATTTTAATAAATAAGTGTATATTTTAAATAGTAAACTTTCTTTTTATGGTGGTATTGATGGGGTGGTTAGAGGCCCCTTTTATAAGTGGTGAGAATGAATTTGTTGTAAATATTTCAACTTAATATAAAGATATAACTTGTTTTAGATGTCAAGAAAACTAAAAAAGAACAATAATGGAGTGGATAACTATATAAGGTAGATAATACCTGAATCATTCATTTTCATACATGTTTTATAAACGTTTTACGTCATTTATTTTTATAATTTTTAATTTTATCATTTTTGGTTTTACCGTAGTAACAAATTTTTACCTAATAAATTTATTTATAATGACTAAAAATAAAATGTTACTCATTAAATAATTTAGAAATATTGATTCAAAATATGAAATATATTTTATTAGATAAAATTTCTTTGTTTAAGAAAATCAATTTTAATGTTATCATATATAACACATAAAAATCTGTTTTTAGAAAAAGTATATTTTTAAGATTAAAATATAGTATAAGATAAAATTATCAATTTATTTGATTTTAATGATATAATTAGTTTTATTATAAAAATAAATAAAATTTACTTGTATTTAAAATTAATCAAGAATGTAATTTTAACAAAATAATATTTAATTCATAGAAAAGAATTTTTTTATTGGAAAATATTAGTTATGTTGTTCAACATATGTTTTGAAAATTCATAATAGAATTTTAGAATGTATTTATTTTCAATTTAAATACATATTTTAACAAAAAAAAGTTTTATATGATTCTGATGTTTTTAAATTTTTATTGTTTCCTTGATATATTCATAAACACTTCAATTTTATTAAAACATATATTTTTAACTATTCACCTAAAAATAAATTATTTTAGAAAAATATCAAAATTGAACCCTTTGTAAATATTGAAATGATTAATTTTATCATGAATTTAATCTCATAAAATTAAATTTTCAAAATGTAAAGATTCATCTTTTAAAATTGAAATATAAAGAACCTTTTTTTATAAAAAAATAAATTTTATTTTTCTTTAAAAGTAAAAATGCGAAATGTGTAAAATACAAGTGATAAATAAATTATTAAATTAATAATTACCTGATTATATTATCATAATTTATAGTTAAATATCCACTATATATGTCTATATATGATCTATGAATAAGGAATGATCTGGTGGTAGTCAAGTGTAGTGATTCCACTAGTATATATCTTTGGAAAATTTCCCCAAGATTGAATTTATCCCACATATAAATTCACTCACACCATAGTCATTTGAGTTTGAATAATTTTTTTTATAAATAAAAATATAGTTAAGATACCTCCTTTCCAATCTTGGATAATTTAAATTCATTAGGTAAACTTCTACCACATAATTCTATTTTTTTTCTTTTTCTTTATAGGTTTCATAATATGGTTACTTCCTTTTATACCGACCAATTTAATAGCTACATTATAATGGTAAAATTTTACTTTAATATATCATAGTTTCATTTTAGTTCTATGTTGAGTGTAGATAAATATATTAACATAATATTTATTTATGGAAAATACATAGTGAAAACTCAGATCTTTACACCCCTAGTCACAATGAGTCTCTAACTATGGTGTCTTATCATTATGAGACTCTAAATTTTCCATCATGTGATTCATTACTGTGTTAGAATTATGCTCTAGGTTGTGGAATTAATAGAATTTGATGTGGTTATTCAAGTGGAAATGATTATGATTATGTTGTTGGATATTTTATGTGTGAGTATCCTTAGTTTCATTTCCCCAAACAAAAATGTGGTCTCTCCATGCTACATGTTTTCATGTTTTAATAATTTTTTTTATCATCAATGATTATATTATATTTCTAGTATATGTTATTTATATTACATGTTTATTTGTTTACTTATGAAATAATTTTTTAAATGAAACCTCATTTTAATTTTTTTTAAAAATAAAAAATATTTTACTTTTACATTTGTATTTCAAACTAACATGTACAGATTTTCAAATAATGGAAAAGTGTAGAATATTTGGTGGAATCCTATAAGGATTTCAATAAGAAACTATATGAAAACCTTAGTTCCTATGTATCTTTTCATTCTTTGGGTATATTTTGTTGGTGTTATTAATTTCCTCATTCCATAGGGATAGAGCAATTGACGGTATATTTTGAATTCATATATGTTATGATGTATGATCAAGTGATGATTTAATTAATTTAATACTTGTTAGTCTCATTTATTATTTATCTTGTATAAAGGGTAAATAATTACCAATAACCATGTTTATACCCCTGGATCTAGTTATAATCCAATATATATAGAGATTTTGGTTATCCTTTGCAACATATAAATTTATGCATAATGATTGTGATGGTCTTGAATTATTTCTAGTGGAATATAATTGATACCTCTCAAAGCACTCTATGGGTGGATACAACTCCTGGGTGGGACAAACCACTATCCCTATTGATAATCCTCTCTACAAGAATCCACTGGGAAGAGATCCATTCTTTATCTAACACTCACACACGGGAGTTCACAGGGATCATATTCCATACTTTTCTTTGATACCAACTATAACTTCCCATAATTTCTTAAAAAAATATTACATCTATTTAGTTGAATATTCAACACATAAAAATATTATACACACCAAAACCATAAAGGTTTAGAGTATTTGGATATTATATATACAATCTTCATATTTTATGAAAGATATTCAACATATCCCACAAAGATCTTCTTAAATAGTACTCCAATTAGGCATACCCTTCCTAATCCTTTTTTTATCACCTGGAGATGGAAACATAATAATGGATGATCTCAGATGGTTAATAAGGATAAAAATTAGAGATATAATTCCATAATCATTAAATAATAAGATAAGAACAAAGTTATATGATAATTAATTCAACTTACAAATTTTATACACAACCTGTCATAAATCATAAACATAATTCATGGCATAAACATTATAATTTCAGAAGGCATGGACCTTAGGAGTGATAAATAATCATAAATAAATCATGAACCACAAGATATTGTCATAAATTTGCGACATCATCATAAATAAAAAAATATTTCATTTATTAAGGTTAACTACCAAGACCATCAAGATAGTGGATTAGGACACACATGTTTCCCACAGTGGATTAGGACATAACTGTTTCCCATGGTGGATCAAGCCCATCAACTTGTTTCCCATTATCATATCATGTGATATTAAGATTTACCCAATCCATTTTAGGGTAATATAGGTCCCAACAATCAAATAATAAAAACCATAAATATGTGTTCCTCAAGATCATAAATCAATGATAATATCAAAACCCATGGAAGGAAATGGGTTTCATAAATATTTCATCATTGCATAACCCATGGAAAAGAAATGGGTTTCATAAACATCATTCTATAATAAACATAAACAAAATAGTGAATGTGTAAGGATGGAATCCTTGGAGAATATTCATATTAAAACACAAGTAACACCAAACAATATTATCTTAGATAGAAAATTGTTTTTAATGATCACTTGAAATAATTCTTGAGGAAAATATTCTTTCTATTTTGAAAAAACATTATTTAAATGCCACAGAATTATAAAAGAAAAAATTTTATTTGAAAATAAAATTGTAATTTTGTGAAGTATTATTTAATAAATTAAGGCATCATTATTACATAAAAATTAGTTCATGATGTATAAACTAAAAAAATACCCCTTTTATAATTTTATCAGAAAAGTCACAAAGTACCTTGTTTGTAAAATGAAAAAAAGATTCCTTTCAAAAAATATTTTAAAAAATGTCAAAAACCTATAAAAAATTATTTTAAACAATAATAAAAACCTTTTTAAAAACCTTTTTAGAAAACATGGACATGGAAGAGACATATCTTTAGTGGATAATTAAGCAGAAAAAATCACGACTAATGATGAGATTGTGAAATAGATCATTACCTTAGGTATTGAATTTCTTCATTCAAATTCATACTAAATATTTAATAAATATGGATTTATTATACATTTATTCCATATAATTAATTTTATAACACCATGTATTATTTATTTATAAAATTTTATCACCCAATTTTAATAATATGTTATTAAAATAAATGTTTTCGGTGAGATGACTGTTTCATTTTCTAAGTATGTTTCAGTTCGATAGTATTGGTCCTTTTTCATTGATATTTGGTCTCATAAATTCAATAATCATAGTATAAAAACAATTTATAATAATAATATAAATATTTATAATCATTCATATAAAGTATAGAGAGAGAAAATAATCACACCGTTCATAGAGACGGTAGGCCGTATATACACATGAACACTGTTTTTATTTTTTTGAATGATAGAATTAAAGAAAGGAAATAAATAAGTAATATTTATAAAATAATTATTATATCATATATATAATAAATATTCATTAAATATAGTGTAATACCCATCCATAAAATATGGTTATGACAAATTAACTTTATCGCTATGTGGAGACGTCAAGCCGTACATACACACAAACGATAATTTCACGTATTTTTTGATGCGAAAGTGGGTGTATTATGGTATTTTCAAAATAATAATAAAATTTAAGCATATTTATGATACTTAAGTTATAATTTTATTATAAACATCATCAATTTAGATTATTTAAGAAAGAGTAGAAAAATAAATTGATCAGTTAGAGCGATTACATCTTATTCAAAACACCTCCTTTATATCTACCCTAAAGGACTATAGGGTTGGTATTTTAAGAAGAAAATAATATATAGAATGGGTATAAATAATTTGGTTAGAGAGATTGGAATATTATGTTTGAAATATAATTCTAAATGTGGTGTAAAGAAGTGATGGAAGATGTTCCCTTTTATAATTTAGAAGGTGGGTGCTTTTGGATTTTTTTCAAATGATTAAATTAGAGTTAATTAATTTTGCATATAAATCCCAAAAATGAACATATATTAGAATATAAGATAATATAAGTTAGTTATATTATCTACAAATATATTTTAAATAGGGTTTGGTGTTTTTTAAACCTTATCATTTTGATTAACCCTTAGTTGACAAATTTTAATTTTAACTATGCTAACAACTTATTCAATATTAAAAGTTTATATTTTTTTACATATATAGTGTAAATTGGACCATAAATGAAAAATTAATTATGGTTTATACCATATAATAATCAATTTTTATTATTTTTAAATAATTTTATAAAATACTAATCACATAGAATATCATTATTATCAATTTTGATACTATTCAATACTTTGACTTTTAAAAATATAAATAAAACATGTAAAATTAGAATAAAAATATTTAATATATACCTAAAATGTCAAGGTAATCTAGTGAATAATTTTATCACCTTATATATATAAAATTATGTTACTTTTAATATTTTTAAAATCTTTTATTGATTTTTCCTTTAATCAAATAATTACTAAATTAGTGTTGTGTGAGAATTTAGGGTAATTTATTAATTTAAAAAAATTATAAATAAATTACCATGATGAAGATAAATATTTTATAACTTGAAATAATATTTATATCAAAAAATATCCTCTAGGTAACCCCATATTAAAAACATTATATTTAATAAAAACATGAATATGATATCTTTGACTTTTCATTAAATAAAATATTATAAAGGTCATAATATCATCTATGTGGATACAAAATTTCATAAATTAGAAACTTGAATGATTATCGTCTATATATAGCCATAATATAATATTTATTCAAGTTTTGGGTCATTTAATGGTTTTTATAATTTTATTTTTGGAGTTTTTAAAATCATTTTATTATTTTTTCTTCTACCTGTACAAACACAGAGTCAGTGTTTCATATGGATTTAAGGTAATTATTTTACATAAAAAAATTAAGAATATATTAATAAAATTAAAATAAATTAATTATTATAAATATAATCATTTATATTCATTAATTACTAATTTTTGACCCTATGTGAACAGATGAATCACATTTAAAACCAGAAGGGTGTCATTTTGTATCTTCCTTTAGTTTAAATAATATTTAAGTCATTTTTGTAGACAAGTGTCCATTAAATGACTAAATCCTGAACCTTAGGTATTATTTACTGAATTTAATTCATCCTATAATATTTATGAATAATTATTATGACCATATCACTTATTTTTAACCAATATTAAGAAGTTTTACCTTTTACCGAGGTGATAAAAATGACTAAGCTTATGATTCTTATTGACCAAAAATAAAAGGATCATATTTAAAAAATTTATAAATACTAAATAAAAATAAGAACTAAATTTTTCAAAATTAAAATCATAGAATTTTCATAATTTAAATTTAAAATTAAACCAAAATAAAGCAATGAAAAATAGTTTTTTCAGAAAAATTCTCTCATTTAATTATTCAAATGTTTTCATTTGAAATTAAACTATGAAATTTATTACAAAAAAAATAATTGGTATATTAATAATATAAATAAATAATTTTAATTTAGACCATTTTTTAAAAAAATTGAACTTTTCAAATTGTAGAAATGAAAATATAGTTTTCAATAAAAATCTTTATTTTTCACTATTCGCTGAAAATAAATCTTTCCAAAAATATAAATTTTTTTTACCCTAATATAATTTCGATAAGATGATTTAAAAAATTATTTTATTTTTTATAAAATAAAATTTATATACATTTAATAATTTAATTATAATATTTTCTTAGTAATGTTTTCTGAAAAAAACACATTTCTGAAGCATAAAATATCATTAATAAAAATTGAGTACTTATTTAATTATAATTAATAAATAAATTTGTACTATTAGGGCCTTTATATGTAAATATATTTCATAATTCTTTTATACTATTCATACCCTCTAATTTAATGGCTAGGTTATAACAGTCACATAATATTTTAATAATGTAATGTGTTTCATTTTAACTTGATGGTTTGTGGAACAAAAGATATTGAAGAAATAAAATTATTTAAAGAGAAATATTTCATAAAAATAATAGGGTGTTAAATTACCACTCATTTAATAAATTTTGTTCTCATAATTTGTAGTTGGTAATAAATGGTTTTTCATTTGAAAATTTTTTGGTGGAAACTCACATCTTAACCAGGGATAAAAAGACTTCATTTTTAATGTTGATAAAGAGAAGTATGAAGTTCACATAGGATTACACATTCTAAGTTTATAAGTATTATAAAATTAGTGGGAACTAAATCTATGAACATGGAATAAAAGTACTATCCATTGATCATCGATCAAAAGAAAGTGAATGATCTCGAAAAATTTAAAAATCACAAAATCGTAAACCACAAATGTGGAGAAGAACATATATTCTATGGAATTGAAGGTTATTTGATTTTTTACTATCTTAAGATAGTTTTTCTATAGTTTAGGAATTAATTTACAACTTATTCTATAAAAATGAGTAAATACACTTACTTGAAAAGTAGAGTGTTATCCTTTAATCAATTTTCTACATAATCTTATCTTTTACTCCAAACAATGAGTGTTGAAGATGAATTTTTCATATATTAATCACTAAAATAAACCTCTAATAGATCTCATAAGTCCCAAAATAAAAACAAGCTACTCATCCTTTCTTTAGGATTTAACAAAAACAAAAATGGTTCGCATGTGGTAAGATGATTCCCAAAAAGAGTAAAACTTCATATAATGAAAAATACATTAATATCCAAAATTAAATAGTAATACCCAATGGTTAATATTGATCATTTAAAAAATAATTATCTTTAAAATCACTCAAAATATTCCATACTAATATTTAAACCCAAAAATTCTAGGAATTTTATCGCATGGTCTTTCAATATAAATTTAGTATTTATCTCCCAAAACGTACACACCCTAAAAATATAATCTTCTAGATAGGATAAAATTTTCATAAATAACCTGAATCACTATAAATCCACAATCATATATTTATATAACAAAGAATTAAACCTTTATGCATAAAATTAAATTCCATAATATTATGTTTACCATGAATTTTTAAGGTTCCCAAAATAGTAAATGTATTCTAAAGTAACATTAATTATCCAATCAATTTCTAATCCCATGGTTATATTTATGATAAAAAATATTCTCCCAAAATGAAAAACCTTTATCTATCAGATTATTAAAATAATGGAAAAAAATTTCATACATACTAAAAAATTACATAGTCCAATGTTAGGAGATTCACCCTTATCACCCTTCAGTTGTGGGTTCAAGCTTTGCAATCTTTCCAGATGTGACAAGTTATCGCCCGACCTATGAGGTGACCTTTTTATAAAACTATTTAATTCTTATATCATCCCCCTTAATAATGAAAGATCATATGAAGAATAATATTTATAACATTAAATTTTTAACACATTATTGTTTAAATAATACTTCATGTTTAACATAAGGGTTAGATATATCTCATCCAAATAAAACATCTCCAAAATATCACCAGCCACCTTAATATTACATAACCTAAAACGTCAAAAGGGGGTTTATAAGACTCCAAACATATAATAAAACTCACACATATATGACCATGATTATATTTATAAATATTAAGATAACTTCACAAGAAATCATCATAATATCTAAAGTTATCTAAACCCTGCTCTGAAACAAACAATAAAGGTCAAGAATTATTTCTCATGGACAATAATTGATATCCATAAAAGAACTCCAAGGGAGGATACACCTCTTAGGCATGACACACAACCATCCCAAGTGACACATATTTACCTATGAAACCCTTGAGGGGAAATCCTTGCTTCTTCCAATGCTCACACATGAGAGTTCACAAGAATCATATTCCTTCCTTTTCTCTGAGGCCAACTATAAAAGACTATACCTTTCATACAAAAATAATACATCTATTTAGATGAATATTCAATGAATAACAATATTATTCATGTTATAACCACAATTTTTCAAATTATTTTTATATTATATATATAATCTTCTTATTTTATGAAAGATATTAAACATCTCCCATACATATCTTCTCATATATTACTCCTCTTAGAAATACCCTACCCAACCCTTTATTCATCTTATGGGGAAGGAAACATAAGAAAGAGTGTGCTCAGATACTCAGTAAGGATAAAGATAATAGATGTAAATCCATAATAATACTAAACAATAAGATAAGAATAAGTTTATGTGATTATGTACATAAGTTACAAAGTTCATACCCAACCTGTCATAGATCATAAACATGATTCATGGATTAAACATCATCATTTTAGAAAACAAGGACCATAAGAGTGATAAATCATAATAAATTAATAATTAATCATAATATCATGTCATAAATGTGTTTCACTATTATAAATATAAAAAATCATTACATATGTCAAGGTGAACTACCAATACCATCAATATAGTGGATTGAGACACACCTATTTCCCACTGTAGATTAGGACGCACCTGTTTCTTGGAGTGGATCATGCACATTAACTTGTTTCCCATTAGTATATCATGAGATATTAAGATTTACCGAATGCATTATATGAAGATGTAGTTAACGCCCATAAAATAATAAAAACCATACTTATTTTTTCCATAGGACCATAAATCATTCATCATATAAAAACCCAAGCAAATAAATGGGTTTTATAAACATATCATCATTGCATAACCCACAGAAAAGAATCAATTTTCATAAACATCATACCATATTAAACACAAAACAACCATATAATGAGTAAGTATGGTATCCTTGGATCATATTCATAGTAAAAAATATTTAAAAATAAATAATGTTTTCTTATATAAAAAATAATCTTGAAAGATCACTTGAAATGATACTTGAGGAAAATATCATTTCTTTTTTGAAAAAAAAAATTATTTAAATGCTGTGCAATTTTAAAAGAAAAAATTTTATTTGAAAAGAAAATTTAAATATTATAAAGGAATATTAAATTCACTAAGGAATCATGACAATGGGAAAATCTTCCCAGGCTGCATAAGTTAAAAAAAACACCCCTTCTGTATTTTTTTTCCAAAAAAGTCACAATGTACATTGTTTATAGAATTAAAAAATATTCCATTCAAAATATTTCGTAAAAAATGTAAAACATTGGTAAATAATAATTTTAAAAATTGAAAACACCATTTCTATTTTTTAGAAAACATGTACACATAATAGAAATATTCCCCAATAGAGAGTTATATAGAAATAATCATGAATAATAATGGGATTGTGAAATAAATCATTACCTTAGGTATTTCCTTAATTCATATTCATACCTCATGTATAATACATATGTATTTATTATACATTAATTCCATATACTTAATTACATAAAACCATGTATTATTCATTTATAACATTTTATCACCTGTTTTTAAAAATATGTTATTAAAATCACTATTATGGGTGATAATTTCTTCGTTCTTCAAGCATGTTTCAGTTTAGAAGTCTTGGTCCTTATATTTTTATATTTGGAATGATCATTTATATATTTTTAATCATGGTATAAACATAATATATAACAATTATATACATATGTCACATCCTGGGTCAGGTTCCACACACCGGTGCCCCAAGCCGGTCGGTCACGTGACCTTAAGAGTGCCTCCCTGTATTCCAGAGGCTACCAACTAGGAGAGAGGGTTTGATAAGTAATTAATGGGGAGACTATACCCTATTTGATCAAAGTAATACACCAGTATAAATAAATAACAATAACAGAAGAATATATTACCATAAACAATACCAATATCTCAAGATAATCAATATAGAAAAATAAAATATCCAACTAAAGCAGAAAACATGCCATGATAATGTACATGTTATGTGTCTAGAATTAAAACTGAAAATAATGACACCAAAAAATCCCAAGTGGGTCTTAAACCATGTATGGTTCCCTTATCTAATCTCCATCCCAAATTATCCATCTAACCCAGGGCCTTTTCCCTTAACCCATACTTCAATAATAAAGTCCATTTTAGTAAAAATCAGGCATCCCAAGTAGGGTGTGAGTACAACTGAGTAGGCCACTACCAATGGTGTCTTAAAAAATATCAAATCAGATAATAGGTTATGAAATTTTATAAATAGATAAGTATAATTCATAAGTTAATAGTTATCACATTATCAATTATTCTTTACTTAACCACATCAATCCCTTAGTACCCGAGGACACCCGTACCTCAACTCTAGCTTCAGCTCATGCTAGAGCCTGATGTTTTCAAAGGTAATGTCACATATTAATGCCAAATTTGGATCATGTTGGAGCTCAGAGTATTCAAAGGTGATATTATATCTCAATACATTCTTTAAATCATTCCATACCTCAAAGAACTCACAAGTGAGGTCATATAACAAAGTACCTTTGTTACTGTTCTATAATTTATATTTGAATGTCCATTTTACCATCCATAAATCAAAAATTATAATAAATATGTTTCCATTATCAAATTTATATCTGAATGAACATGTACCCATTCATAAACACACATTAGAATGACCTTTTTCCTATTATTTACTTCATACTTGAATGACCATATTACCATTCTTAAGAACACATTAGAATAACCACGTTCACATAATTTACTTCATACTTGAATGACCATGTTACCATTCATAAACTAATAATTAATTTAGAAACTAATTATTAACAAAAATTACTTTACTAATTTAGTAATTAGTTTATAACAAAATCACCCTTAATTAATTCACCAATTAATCAAGTCATCTAGCCAATTAATGAATTTAATAACTAATTAATCAAGATTCAGAAACTCAAATACCATAATTAGTCCCATAATTAATTATTCAATATTAATCTCAATTATTCATCATTAATTCCACAATTAATTATCTCATTCTATAATATCAATATCACATAATTAATCCCTAAATTAATTATCTCAATTCAACCAATTCGATATCTCATAATTAATTCCCCAATTAATTATTTAAATCACGACCCCTAATTATCATAATTAATCCCCAATTAATTTTATAATTGTATAGCCCCTAAATCTTATAATTAATCCTCCAATTAATTATACATTTCCACAATACTTCAATTAATCAATTGACCACATTAATTAACCCAATTTTGGAATTAAATTACAAAATAACGCTAAAAATTATAAAATGTTCATACACATATTAAAATAATGACTATGGGAATTTGAGATTAGGCCACCTAACTCAATTCACGGATTGATAATCATCCAAATATAATCCCCAAAAATTGATTTGCACAATGACATAGATCTGGATCTGAATATCAAAAACCTAAATGATGATTAAAGAAATCGGTATCTTATAAACATAGATCTAGATATAGAATAATAGATATAGTTCTCACCAAATAGATATAGATATATCCATAATATAATATTACATTACTGAAATAGGGTGAAAAGAATGGGGTATTCACGAGAGAAGTACAAAGAGAGGATTCACAAACTGGGAGAGGAGCAGACCTTCGATACAGGATTCGATTCATGAGGAAGGGTGGTTATGAGGGCTTGTAATTCATCTAGAGAGCTCCAAAAAAATGAAAGAGGACCTAAGGTTAAATGGGGGTCTAAATAGGTGAGTTTTAGGGGTTTAAATAATTTTAAAATTAATTTTTGGGCTTAATTAATTCCCTCACACGGTTAGCTTGGCTTGGGTTCACGATTTTCCCTAACCATGTGCCAACCATGCACCTATTATTTTAGGGGTGCATGGTTACTCCTAAGTGGGAGAACATTTTGGGAATCCATGAACCAACCATTCAATTCCCCACTATCTAGGTATGCATGATTTTTTGGGCTTGGGTGCACAATTTTACCTAAACATATACCAACCGTGCTCAACTCTTTTTTTTTCATTTTTCTTAAAATTCCACCCAAACACACACTATGTTATAATCGAAAAAAAGTAATCAAAAATAAAAATAAGAGTACCTAAAATCTATCCTGAGAAAAATACAAAAAAGGATAGGATATTAAAATATATTTATAATTATTCATATAAATTAGAGAAAGAAAAATCAATTATAGAATTTATAGAGATGGTAAGCCATATATACACATGAACGTTGTTTTCATTTTTTTGATTGGTTTAATTAAATAAAGGTAAGAAATAATCCATATTTCTAGAATCATTTTTATATCATATATATAATATATATTCATTAAAACCATCATAATACCCATCCATAAAGTATGGTGATGAAAAATGAATTGTATCGCCACATGGAGATGGTAAGATCTACTTACACACGATCCAACTTTCACTTCTTATTTGTTGGTAAAAAGGGTTTATAATGATGTTTTTATAATAATAATAAAAATTCATAATATTTAGTATAATTAAGTTAATATTTAATTAGAAAGATAATATATTTAGAGGAGGTAAGAAATAGTAGAAAAATACAGTGACTCGTTTGAACGATTACCTATTATTCAAAACATATCCTTTAGTTCTCCTCTAAAGGACTCCATGGTTGGTCTTTTGAGATTAAAAAAATATCTATAATGTAGACAGGGAAGTTTATAACTGAAATTAGTAGAGTATGGTCTATATATAATGCTCAATTTATTGTAAAGGTGCGAGGCAGGAGGCACCCTTTTATAATTTAGGTGATAGGTACTTTTGTAATTTTGAGAAATATTAAATTATAATAAATTAATTTTCCATAAAAATATAACCAAATGACCATATATTCAATGATAATATAATATAATGTTGTTATATCATAAACCAATATATTTTTTTATAGGTTTTTGTGTTATTTTAAATCTTATCATTTTGATTAACCCTTAGTTAACCAAATTTAATTTTAATAATGACAACAACTTCTTCAATATTGAAAGTTTGTAATTATTATTTATATGGTGAGAATTGGAAAATAAATTGAAAAGTTATTAAATTTTAGAACATATATTAATAATTTTTTATTTTTTAAATATTTTTATGATTATATATAATTTAATAATATATTAATTCCATAAAATATCATTATTTCCAATTTTGATACCATTCACTACTTTGGATTTTAACCAAATCAAGAAAAAATTTAAAATTATAATAAACTATTTTATTATATACTAATAATTTTATGGTAATCTATATAATTTTTAGATAAATTAAATATTTCAAATTATGTTAAATTAAATATTTTAAAATTAATTTATTTTATTTTTCAATTAATTGAATAATTACTACATCAACGCTGTTTAAGAATTTAGGGAAAATATTTAATTACTAAAAATTATAAATAAATTTCCATGATGAATATAAATATTTTAAATTTTTTAAAAATATTTATAGTCTACAAATCCTTTGGTTATCCTCTTATTAAAAATTTTATATTTTTTAAATAGATGAATGTGACACCTTTGACTTTTATTTCTATAAATTATTATAAAGGATATAATCTCTTTAAAATGGCTCCAAAATGTTATGAAGCATACCATTATTTGATTATAGTATATATAATCTCTTAAAATAATATTTATTCAAGTTTTTGGGTCACTTAAGGGTTCTTATAATTTTATTTTTTGAGTTTTTAAATTCATTTTATTGAATTTTATTCTGCTTGCACAAGAACTATGTTAGTGTTGCCTAATCATTAACATAATTATTTAATATAAAAAATTAAAAATAAATTAATATCATAAAAATAAATAAATATGTATCAGTATAATCCTTTATATTCATTAATTACTAATTATTGTCCATATTTGAGCACATAAATGACATTTAAAACTAAGAGAGTGACATTTTTTCACTTCCTTTAGTTTTTAAACAATATTAGTCATTTTCAATGAAATTTTTCCATTAAATTTATCCATTTATAACTTTAGGTATTAAGTCTAAAATTTAATTCATCTAATAATAAATAGTATTAATAATTATGATCTTATTAGTTAGTTTTAACCTAGATTAACATGATTTACCTTTTATCGAGGTGATAAAAATTAATAAGGTTTCTATTCATATTGACCAAAATTAAAAGGGACAAACTTAATTTTTTTAACTCATAAATAAAAATTTGAAATATATTTCTTAAAATTAAAAACACATAATTAAAATAATTTAATTTAAATTTAAATTGTAAAAATTCAATAAGAAATAGTTTTTTTTATAAAAATGACCCTTTTAAGTTTAAAAATGTTTTTATAAAAAATTAAATGATTAAATTGATTATAAAAAAACTAATTGGGTTGTTAATAATATAAAATAAAAAATTTTACTTTTAAATCATTTTAAAATAAAATTTATCTTTTTAAATGGTTGAAACAAAAAAAAGTTTTCAATAAAAATTGGCTTTTTTCATTATCACGAGAAAATAAATCTTTCCCAAAAAATATGAAACTTTTAACCTAAGATAATTTTGATGTGATGATTTAAAAAATTATATTTTTTTGTAAAATTAAATTTACATACATTCCGTAATTTACCTAAAATATTTTATTAATAATTTTTTCGAATAAAACATATTTTAGAAGCATAAAATAACATTACTAAAAATTGATTACATATTTCATAAGCATTAATAAATAAAATTTTATTAATTTGATCCTTTATATATATATATATTTAATATTATGATTGATAATATTTATACTCACCAATTTAATGGCTAGGTTATAACCGTCACATAATATTTTATTAATGTTATTCATTTCATTTAAACTCGTAGTTGCATGTAACAAAGCTATCTAAGAAATAAAATTATTTTAAGAGAAATATTTTATTAAAATTTTATATTGTAACAATGTAATGATACATGGGTTTTTATGTTAAAATGAACCATATACTCTAAATATTTGAATACATAATGAATCTCCCATTGAATTGGTAATGTCTCTAACTCTTGAAGGTATGGACAATTACCAGTAACTCTAGATTTTTAATGGGATAGTTTTTCTCAAGTTTTCATAACTGTATTGATCCATATGAATTTTTTTTTTCTATTTATATGAGAATACATCCCATTTTAGCTCTAGGTGCATCACAATTTTTTTAAAATCCTTCAGTAAATATAGGAAAGATCAGAATTGGCATAGATGTCGTGTACCTCTTTATCTCATAAACATTTATATGTTATTTATCATTACATTCAAACTTCATTTCCTTTTGAGGCAACATCACCATAATAGATGATATCTTTAAAAAATATTTAAAGAATCACCAATAATAACCTAATAATATGAGGAAAATAAAAACATAAAATACATTCTTGGGCCACTCCCATGAAATTTATGCCTTTAATTTATTTGGGTACACTAAGACACCATACTTAGAAATCACATGCCTTAAAAAATTTACCTTCCAAATCCAAAAATTGATATTTAGATATCTTCACATACAACCTGTTGTCTTATATCATATCGAACACTGTCTTTATGTAATTTCAATGATCCACCTATTATCAATAATAAATCATAACATCATCCAAAAAAATAATAATAAACAAGTCATGAAATTTTTGAAAGATATGATTAATTGAGAACATAAATATAGTTAGATAATTATTATCCTCAAATGACATCACTAAAAACTTATAATTCCTACAACTGATTCTAAAATCTATTTTTGAATTCCTAACTCATTCATCCCTTGATACTGATATCTTAATCATAGATTGATCTTCAAAACCCAATTAGATCCACTAAACTAATGAAATTTACCATTGATATAAATAAAGAAGAATTTATTATTTATTATCACCTTATTAAACTACATTAGTTGATTCAAAACCTAAAGCAACCATTATAATTTTTGGAAAATAGAATCAATTCTTCCCAATGTGAAGCACTCAGTAAAATAAACACCTTATTATCTAATTCCTCTAACTAAATATTTATCTTTCTCAATTCTGTAAGTTCCATGTGATATGATGGAAATGAGACAATTCTCATCCCAGAAAAAAAATCAATAAAGAACTTCATGTCTCACTACCGTGGTAGTCTATATAAATTTTATGGGAAAACATATAATAAATTATCCTCTTTTAGTAGTAATTGAAGAGAATACATGGATTCCACCGATCAAGAAACTAACCCATATAACTAACATTTCAAAATTTTGAGTTATTTAATGACTGAACCATCCTAAATGACATGAATATACCACCCTCCTTTGAATGTATGAGCACTCTTATTAGATTAATTAAAGGATCTATTCAACTCATAATAGTCGATATGGGATTTTAACTTATGTAACCAATCCATACAAGTTATTATACCATATGTGTTTATCACTAGCCCAAAAAATTCTAATAAGATTTCCACATCAATAACCATAATGGAATAAGACGTGAATTTAACCCCCATATTCCATACTTTCTATAAAAGGTGTCATAATTTTAAAGGAATAGTATATTAAATCTGAATTAAAATTTTGTTGTTTTACTACTCAAATAGATATTAAGGAATGAAGTGAACTTGTATCAAATATATATAAGTATATTTTGAAATCAATTATGAAAGTACCTCTTAGTTTCAAAAGTCCTAACTTAGGCCCCTTTGGGGAATGTCCTATAGCAATCATGTGTACCTGACTCTTCAAATCCTGAATATAATGAAGATTGCGACTGCTTATCACCTATAATTAAACTCTATATTTTTTTGATTTATTTACAGAAATACTTGATCCCAATGTTCAGTTATAATGTTTAACCCAAGTGATCCATGGGAGAAAATTATATAAATTACTTTTATATATTAGCTTCCCACATATATAAAATACCAGTGGTTCATTTGGGTAGTTAGATTCAAGTTTTTCATGCTTCCACACTGGCTACACCTAATAATTATCATCTCTTAAGAAGAATTTGTGCTCACTGGATTCTTCTAACTGCTCATTTACTTAAATTTGTCCCTCTTCCTCTTCTATCCAATAAAAAATATTTTCCTCACTATGATTTATGAGGAAAATAATTCACACCCTTCACATCCATCATATTCACCTCATCTATATCTTCCTCATTTAACACCCCTGCATGGGTAGGTAAATAAAATATAATCACCCTTGATTGGATCTTAGTCAAAGAGTTAGCTTGAACCTTTGAGAATTGAGACTATTGTTGGTGATTAACATCGCTAAAAATGAACCAAAATATATAAAGGAAATGGTGTACTATAACACTATAATATTCCCTCAATCAATCTTTATGAACTCTTAATCCTTCCTTAACTTTAAAACGACTTGATAAAATTGTTGAGTAAACATTTTCTCAAATCCAACCCATGTTATATCCTCATCCATATTTTCTTCTATAACCATCACCCCCAACTTATGAGTTTCTCCTCAATCATGTAGATAACAATATCTACCTATGAGGCCTCAAGTTTATAAAGAAACTAGAATATTTGATTGATAATTTCAAACCAATCCTTAAATTCTTTCACCCTGCCATCAACCTAAATTGTTTTAGTATTTCTTTTCTAAAATATTAAATCATGATCCACTTCCTTGGTTGGTTGTTGATTTATTATCTTATAAATCACATTAATTACTTGAATATTTATGTTTAAGACTTTATAAATATTCTCCATATTCCATGATCCTTCCTCATGAATTGAATCAATTCCCACATTCTAAGCCTCTTCCTCATGAATAAGATCTCTATTTGAGAAAAAATCTATAAATCCATAAACCCAAAGATATAATCAAAAAAGGAATTATGAAAAATTCACTCTACAAAAATAAAAAAATAAAAAATATACAATCACAATTCTATGTCATAATGGATCTATTCACACTATTGAGATTTGTTATTTTAAAGATCAAATTTCACACATGAAACAAAAAATAATTTCACCTTATTTCTTTCTTAAAAACCAAAAAATTTCAAAAAACTATTTGAAAAGACATTTAAAATGAAGAAACTATTTTATAAAAATACAATGCACATTTAGATCAGACGTACACATTCTTATCATGACACATTAATACATTATGCCTCCCAATCCATCATGGGTGAAAAAAAACTACAGGTCACAACTTACCAGAATCTTACAAGAGATCATTTTGGTGACTTATCCTATCTAAACCTATAGAATCCAGACCCATATTACTATCCATAGAAACCAGACTGGTGGTACCACATGAATTTAGACATGCCTCCTCATATGTTAGAAGCTTTATACTAGTAACAGGGGTCTAAGGTGATACTATGAGGAGACTATAAGCCTCATATCATAGTGCACAATATTAAAATAAATAACCAAATTTAGTATATGAAAAAAATACTAGAATACACAAGATAAATAAAACATCCTACAATAAAAATATAACATGTAGAGGCATATATATAGTCATAAATTCTCGATGACCCATCAGGAAAATCATATATTCTTGATAAAATGAATAAAAAATAAAATTGAAATAAAATTACAATAACATACTCTAAAATCATTGAGACTCACTTCATCTTGAACTCCCCATCCCATCTGAGATACTCCAACATGATTATAAAATCCCGAGTCTCATCCAAAGTTGGAATTGCAAGAAGTGAGGTTTTCTTGAGCACCCTAGTGCAATAGATCCTAATAAGGACGTGAGTACATAAATTATTAGGAAACCGACAATGTGGTCCCATACATAATAGATACTATAGATATATGTGTATGTGATATTCTATAATAAAGTAAATTACAAGTATAAATAGATGAATAAGTCAACCAAAAATATATTTTTCAGACCAATGCTGGAATGTCTCTAAGAATGTCATAGGGACCATGAAAAGAATTATATCTCAATTTCCCCAAGGGAATATTGTTATAACCTAGGATAATCCCACAAATGATCATCAATCATCACGTCCATGACCTTAATTGGACATACCAACATCGGCCAATGAAAAAGTGTCTCTGAGCATGTTGTGGCGATCATGCCATCCAATATAACAAACATGAGTCTGCCCAACATATAGAATAGGTATTATAGACCTATCCTATGGTAGTTTTCGCATCCATGGAATAATTTAACAAGTAACATGGACCTATTATATGGTAATTTTATTATTCAATAGTAATATAGTCCACCCCTATAGGTGTTTTATTAGATATAAAAATAAACCTCATACAAGGAGTTTTCCATAGTATCACAGACTCCCATTATGGGATTTTTTTCATCAAGTAACACCAACTACACTTATGGGTATTTTCAATTTAGCTATCAAAGAAACATAGGGGAGTGCTCAAAATATAATCAAAATAAAAATTAAAATAACTAAAATAGTATTCACTTGGAAAATTTTTATCCATAGGTCTACCAATGGTAGAAAAAAGATAACCCAATCCATTATTCTGGTCCTCTTATCTCTTTTTCATTAATAAGAAAAATTATTATTCATTTAATATTTTAAATGCACAACCCCATGAATTATTAGGATACCTCTATATTGGAAACAATCCTAGGATATAGATCATGTCCAATATCAACATCGAGGGCCATAGAAATTCAAACCTCTAACCCATCTTGTTTTAACCCCACAGATGGTCTATCACCGTAGGATAAAACATTTCAAGGAGGAGAACCATTCTGCCACAATCAAGATCACTGATACAAAAGGAATTAAGTCATCTCAAGGGTCATATTATGACCAACAGAGGTTGATTGGTAATAATGGGTACTAATAGGAAGGTCCAATATGACCAACCAGGATCCTAATCCTCTTCAAAAGATTGTCAAGGGTACCTAGAAAAAGGAAAAAAAGGTCAAAACCATTCTAGTTTAATTTGGGAACACCTCTAAATGGGGTTTAAGAATAAGGGTAATACTATTTGAATTATGGTCTTAACCATTAGTGATTAAGACCAAGAAGATTGTTCACAACGGACAAAGTTATCTTGGAACTTTGTTTATTTCATCTTTAAATATTTTATATAGGTAAACAATATTAATTAACTTAATATTTATTTTAAATTGAACAATTCAATTTAACTAAGAATTTTAATTCAAAATAAAATGGATGGATAATGAATCAAATGGGGTCAACTCCCTTAGTGGAGTGACCACAAAACATGTGAAATATTAATACATGCATTAAATCCACAAGTTAAGTAATAAGACTTACTACCACATTTTAAATCTTTTCCTTAATAGAAAAAACATACAATTAACTATCCAATATCATATAAGGCCATCCATGCTCAACCGATCATCCAAATTAAAACATTCCCCATAATTAATTATAATCAACAATACTTTTTGTATAAAACTCGATTATAACAATTTATAATTGAATTTAAATTTAATTCAAAAAGTAAAAACCACCAATTGCTCTCTAGGTTTCTAAAGAGCACTAAAATTTTGAGCAATGGGGTACTGACTATCGTCGAAATGCACTAAATGATACTCTAAGAAAAATTCCCAACACACACAACTATTTACGTCATTAAATTAATTTAATTATTAATAAAAAGAAAAGATACATCCATGAAATGATGTACCTTCATCGAATCAATGAGCGACATCTGGTGGAACTCATTATTGGATATCCTCTAGCTAGGTTGAGAAAAATAATGATCAACTTCAAGTGATTTCACCATGTGTTGATAAAATATACATTAAAAACCTAAACTAGAGAAAAAAATAAAATGAAACCAATGTAAATCAAGGGAAGAGTCTAATAGAGGAGGAGACTCACCTTGAATTTTCAAAAAGAAGTCTCAAGAATACTACAAATTAAATGGGAATAAAAGGGGAATATGGGGGAGAATCCCCTTTTCTATGTGAAAGAGAGGGAGGGGGAAGAGCAGGGTACCCTCTTATAAAATTGAGAGGGAAAATCCACAATTTTTCACTTTTAACAAGACATATTGTTTTGCTGTATAGTTTAGAAAACCTTATGAAAGATGTGTGATGAACACTATCTAGTTGAATCCCTCTCAAACTGTTGGTCATCATGGTTTATAAAATTGTGAGAAAACCAAAAAAATTAGAACTATCTGGGTCTACAATATTTGGAATAGTTTGTCTAAAACTGTTAACCAATTTTTCTCCAAGCCCTAAATCCCAGACATCTCACATGGTTGTCTAAGACTCCACACTATTAACCCTAAACTATGAACTACCTGTGCATCTCAACCATGATCTTTAGAAACTAAAATGGAATCCTCCACACACTCAAGGTGATACATATTTTCTCCTAAATCATGAACACAAAACCATGCACCCCAAATAGATACCACCCAAAGCTCCCAAAACTTAATTTAAATCTCTCGAGACTTGACCGATAACCCTAAGTACCTCTCATGACTCAAACTACATTAAAAAACATCATCTCAGGATGTTTAAACTATCATATTCTTAATATAAAACCTAGTTTTGAAAATAGATTTTTTTTCAAAAATTCAAATTCCTCTTGAATTTCAAGACCTGCCCATATAGATGAGATATTAAAAATTTCCCACCATAACACTTCTCATCTCCAAGAGTTTTAGTGGTTATCCAATCATACCTCTTAATCCTCCTCAGTCATAAATTCTCGTTAAAATGATTTATTTCTATCTATGAATGCCAAATGAATTATCATAACACAACTCAAAACATGAGGGGTACTTTTCATCAAAAACCTAGGGCACTACTCTTCATTATCATTGAATCGCCTATATAATTCTCCACAACACCTATCAATCCATATACACCATAATTTACCCAACCAAATAAGATTGGGGATCATGGTTCTCCTCACTATATTCTTCTGTCCTAAGAAAAAATTTGACCTAAATTAGATGAGTACCCAATGGACAAGAAAAAGGCCCAAATATATCAAATTTTATTAAAAAACCATGAATGAAACCCATCATGTCTAAAATTACATAACTGATGTAGTGTCTAGAGCATAATATCCAAATCCACATGAGATCATAAGTGAAACAAAATCAGGATTAAATTACCCCAATCACTCGGTTACCCCCACTAACAAGTCACTTGAAACATTCAATCATGATTCCCTCACTCTCAAAGTAATCTTGAGACTATCCTTATAATTTAATTTTCAACCCAAATTTCAATACAAAACAAATGTTGGATATAAAACCATCCAAAACATTCATTGTTCTCTAACCAAAATAACCAAGGAACTAACAACTAAAAACATTCCCAGATTACCTCAAGTTCATCCCAAGTTCGATGCCAATGCTCAGAATTCATCGAACACCACACATGATGAAAAAGTTTACATTCACTATGTAATCAATATTTATTCATATCCATTTACTCAAAAACTTTTAAATTCCAAAAAGATGTTCCAATGACTATTTACGTGCACCCCCGATACCTCTCATGTGAGGGCTATATCACCATGACCAATATCACCTTCACTACAATAAGAGTTTCCCCATCACCCCATTACCAGATCAGATTTATAATATCCACACATCGTAGCCCATCTGTCAACAAACACAATTTCTAGACATGGTCATCTAGATCATGTATGGGCAATCAAAATGAAACAATCACCCACTACACATCCTCATATTAGGGAAACTTCATCAATGAAATCTACAAAAATTCATCTGAAATGAGGTTTGTGCCCTCAATATAGTCATCGGTCCACACCTAATATATTACATTCCTTATAATACTCCTAAAGACTTACCTAGAATAGTCCCATCACTAAGACACGTGTGTCACTGCATCTGAGGGATGCTCACATGTGTTTCATGTCAACCTCTAATGCTCCTATCAAGGTTCAACCAAGATTTGTTTTGTCATCTATTACTATAGGGAAATATTAATCTTATATAAAAATACCATGGCTAGTAGACACATGATAAATTTCTTAGAGATTATCTATCCTCGACTCATAATAGGAACTCACCAATCTAAACACATCCAGAATTATTCTTGACCACTACAAAATTAAAAATCTCATCTAGACATAAGAAAATATTTTTTTTGTGTCTCCCAATCCTCATGTCAAATAACATTATGCCAATGTCAATCACATGACCTATCAATAATCAATTTTATTCCAACATTAGAATTTCTTCCCATGATCTCACCAAAATTATAAAGGCTCATATAAAATCAGTGTGGTCATGAAATTTCATTAGAAATCTCAATGATTTATATTTAAAAACACAATAAATAATTGATATATCACACATAAGGATCTGAAATCCTATATAAGACAAGTCTCCCCACCACAAACTATAGACAATGACACCACTGCATGTAAGCTCGTCAAGCCAGAATCATCCTAATAGTTCTTGGCCAAAATCTTAATGTTTGTCCCATGCCTAGGACAACCACACACTTAGATTATATAAAAAATCATTCTAATTCATGAACATCCACCCACACTATTATTTAATACCAAAACACACCTATAAACAATAGGATCGAACCCTCAAATAGTCATACCCTTCAAAACCAACATTAGAACTAATGTTCTAACACTCATGGTGCTAGATCATAAAAAAACCCAAGGAATCCCCACAACACTACCATAACCTCGATATCACCTTCTATACATTGATCTCAAACATAGGAACCTACTTGTGATTTCCATCATTAAGTAATTTACCATCCAGGGATAACCACTCTAGTGGAAAACCCTTGATTATAACACTAGGAATTGACTCACTAAAACCCCTAGTCATGTTTCAAAGATCTCTATTTTTTCCACCTAGAATATAGGTTAATTATGATGGAAGGTCACAACTTACTAGACATCATACATTCCCTCATATCATACAAACCATGATGTATAATATTCCTATTCCAAAAAATTATCCCACCTGGCCTCAATTCCCACTAAGAATCCACACATGGGACTACCCCTTGAGAATAAAAAACTCTTCGATCATCTCATCCATAACCAATGGCATCATCCTAAATTATCCATATTGAGGAAAACATAGACATTGGGTTGGTTGAGCATAATTTCATTCCAATTTATATGATAAAATTCCATATAGGTTGTCACTGACACTTTATATAATGGAACCTGAGTAACAACACCCACCAGGGGTTTCACACTAAAAAATCATGTGCCTAATGGACCTATTAGGGTCAACATATTTCCCATACACCGATGAATTTTTTTATTGTTATAAAAAATCATATCACAATTGTAACACCCGAGACTTTTATGAGAAATATTTTGTTTTTATATAAATCATCAACGGAATATTTCACTACGCACAACACTAACTTGGATTTCTTTACAAACAATCACGACCTTCCTCGATAGTTTGCATCGTACGCAATACTGAGTTTCACTAAAAACGATATGATATTAAAATATTATTAAAACTAGCCGTTATGAATAGAAATACCCACTTTTTGAAATGTTGTAAATTTTATTTTTCAAAATGGACTTCATTTTTGGATTCGGAATATCGAAATTAGCCTAGGGTGAAATTTTGGTATTTTACTGAAAACTTTCAATTTTTGATGAATAGTGAAAACAATGGGTTACTATTTAAAAACCGAATTTTTATTTAAATAATTATTTATTTTATTTAAATTTATTTTAATTCAAAATTGATACATAATACCTATATAAGTTCAATGCAATTCTTTGGAATTATTTTATAATAATTTTAGATATATAAAAATTTTATTGAACTTTTCACCTTAATTTTACCACTTTTGTGAGTGGAATTTCGAAAATCTGTGAGACACCATAAATATCAAGGACTAAAATGTCGTTCAATGAGATGAAAATAATTTTTGGTGAATAGTAACTTTTTACTTTTTTTACCACGGTTAAAAGTAAATAGGGTAATTAAGGGTAAAAATGATATTATTATTACCCTTAAACATGTCCTAATTCTATTGGATAAGTGTAATTCGACCAAAAAAAACCTTAGGAATAAAATATGACCATTTAGGCCCACATGGATTAGATTAGGAAATTTAATATTAATTTATTTAAAGAATGGTTAAAATAGTTAAAATCAAAGTTTAATAAATAAATCATTTTTAATATAGGGTTATACATAAGATAAATTCGACTATAAAAATTCATTAGAAAGATAAAACGATTTCATACATAATGGTATTTTATTTGTAATTTGTATACTTTAAATAATTTAATTTATTTATGACACAATGATGATGCAATAATTATATTATTAATGAAATACTGACATAATTGATGTTATAAATACCCAAATAAATGTAATTTGAGACTTTTTATGAATTAAAATAATTTTCTATGTTAATATGACTTGTTAGTATTGGTTTAATTAAATTTTTTTGAACTAATATTTCTATTATGATTTTTAAAAAAATCAATTACCAAATAGTATCAAAATTGACATAAAATAGTTTTTTTAAAAAATATTATATTATTAATTGTTATTTTATTGATAAAAATCTAAGGTTCTGCCAAATGGCTTAGATAAGGTTATATATATTAATAATAAACAACTTGGGGTTCGTTTGGCTTGTTATAGTAAGTTTATTAACCTTATAGTGTAAGAAAACAAGAAGACACGGTAAAAGTTAAATTATCTAACTTAAAGTTAAATCTAAATGATAAGGTCAAAATAGAAACCTAAACTTGTCTAAATTCTATTGGATGAGAGGATTTCGACCCATCCCCACCTTATCTTCGAAATAAATCAATTTGGAGCTATTAAGAACCGAATATGTCTTTATAATAAAATAATATTTTTAGTTTTTCCAAAGGTGACCCTCTCCTCCCTTATAAAAGGGCACCTCCTCTATAGCATCCCGCCTTTTTATAACATAAAATTTCATTACATTACAAAAAACTGAGGATCTTTAAGGTTTAGTGTCTTGGAAACTAGGAACATAATACATGAAAACAACATAAAACATTCTTCTTAAACACTTGAAATACTTATCCTTAAGTTCATCCTAGGTTCATTACTGCATCTCATAACCTGGGGACATACATCGAAAGAAAGGGTGAGCAAAAGGCCTAGTAAGGGAACAAGAGAAACATTTAACATGTGAACTTGAGATACATCAACTATGTCATGAAAAAGAACTTTAAGGCATGAGAAATAAATCATGTGGTATATCATAATAAAAATAAAATTTTTCATAACTTTAATATGTGGCTACATCATTTAACATAGACAATAATGAACATATCACCAAGGTCCATCCCCAAGGTGTCATTTGAAAATTACCAAGGTTATTCACCAAGATATCGTGAAAATTGTAATCTCTAGTGGTTACATCATTACCCAATGCATTGGAGCGCTATCAGGGAACACCCTTAAATTTTCCTTTATTATCATGTGAGCCACATATATCATCATAAATAATTTCATAAACAACCCATATAGCATAAAATAAATGGGTTTCATTTCATAATCATAATTTTTTAAAAACTGATTTAAAGACATGATATTTACGTCACTTTAAACCCCCGGAAGGGGAGAGCGGGTCTCATGTATGTAAATCCCAAAATTTAAAATAAAATTTTTTGGTATATATATGAATACCACTTTTGAATAATGATCTTTGAGTATTCACTTAATAAAATAAAAGTACTTTAGAAAAAGAGAGAGACATTTTGATACGGAAATTCTGTAGCATAATAGCTATGTTTCGGGTTTTTAGAAAACATTGAAAAGAGAGGGGACATGGGTCAAACATTCATAAATTATCCATAAAACAGTAGAGGGATAGAATATTAAGGATATATGAACATGTTAATGAAATTTGAAAGATGTACCATATGAAATGAAGAACATGAAAGAAAGACAAAAATAAGATTTCTCTTATGAAAATTCGACAGCCTAACGACGTCACTTAAACATCAACAAAAATGATTTGAAAAGATCAAATAGGGTCTCTCATCATGTGAACATAAGAGTTAACTATGATAGATATAGAGATGATACCCCAACATAATTAAAAGGAACTTGAAAGACTTGACATGAAAGTAGAACTTTGAAAAGAATGAGAAGGGTGAAAGAATCCCTTAAAAATTCGGCAGCCTAACGACGCCACATAAACATTCATAAAACGAAATGATGAGAGTAAGAGGGGGTATCTCATCATATAAGAATAAAAAGGATAGTATAATGAAGATAAAAGAACATCCTCCAACATAATAACATGGGGCATAAAAGAAATGACATAAAAGAGATTACTTGAAAAGAAAGAGAGAGGTCAGATCCCTTACCTTAAAACGTAACTCTTAAAACTCAAAGGTTTGGACCTTGAGGGGCTTGAGGGCACCTTTGGAGGACTTCTTGGGAGGTAAGGAGACCATAACTTCGTTGATAATGATTTTGGAGTCCAAAGGATGAGAGAAAAGCTTGGTATTTATAGGGAAAGTGAGGGGACAAGGCATTAATGGCCAAGGGACACCTCATAAGTGGGTTTCTCAAAACCATGTGCTCTCCCATGATATTTCTCATGAAGTTAGGCCACATGGGCCCCCCATACAATAATTCATCAACTTTGGTCGGACAAACCATAAAATATCTCATGACATCATCATGACACAGTTATGATGTCATTAAACATACCGAAACCCTAAAACTGTATTTTTACTATTCACTGAAAATTCAACTTTCTCAGAAAAATCCCAAAATTTCACCTTAACCAAATATCAATGCACTGATTTCAAAAATGAAATCCATTTTATAAAAATAATTTTCTAAATATTTTTAATTTACTTTTTTAAATAAATACACTATTCACTGAAAATTCATTTTTTATAAAAATCACCAAAAATTACCTTAACATAATATCGATGCTCTGAGTTCAAAAATGAAATCCATTTTATAAAAATAATTTTCTAAATATTTTTAATTTAATTTTTAATTAAAAAACACTATTCACCTGAAAAAACTAATACTTTAATAATAATTTATGAAACCGTTATTTAACCATTTTATTGAATCACATTACTTAATCAAGGTGCCTAGATTATATTAATACTTTATTTAAGTGATATTACTAATCCATTTGGTCACATGAATAATCCTAAGCATAAAATCACTATTCATAATTTACTATTCATCAAAAATCAATTTGATCTTATTAGAATCTAAATTTCGTACTGAACATAAATTTTAGAAGACCATTTTTCAAAAATCATTAAACATTTTTAATTATTTAAGGTTTACAGAAACATTTTTTAAAATATACTTTCTCTAAAATTCACTAAAAATATGCATAATATATTTATCCGGACATTTGAAAAGTCATAAGCATCATCATAAGAAGAAATCCCAATTTTTATTTAAAACAAAGGATTACACAAGGCAGTTACAGTCTCCTTACATAGCCCCTTATCACACCAGCATAGAACCTAAGTGTAATGTGTGCTAAGGTGAGAGAATCTGAGGGAGGCTCGACCAACATCGCACGAGTAGTAATTTCTATCAGTTTTAACTTCTTGTGAAGGCGATCCTGTTCTAGCTTAACACGATGAAGTTCAGCTTGTGTTTGGTCCAGAGCAAAGCCCAGTGGTGCTACCACCTTCCCATGTTCTGTTAGATGGGCTTCGATCGGTCCAAGACTACTGGGTGAGGCCATCGAATCTTATTTCTATATTAATTAACCAAGATTACTTGTATTTAGAGACAATAATCAAAACATTTATTTTCAAGCGGTCATATTGACCAATGGTCATATAACAGTCAAAACCCAACGGTCTCATTTTAATTATACTCATGTTATCAAATGAAACATTTTTGTTGAGTATAAAAATAAAATAAAATAACACATAAAATTAGGAAACAAGATTTATTCAAAATTTCGGGTCGTTACAATCTTCCCCCCTTAATAAATTGCGTCCTCGCAATTTTTAAAATTGGGTTTTGAAATTTCATTGAAAGTCCCACATCGGAAAAGGAGTCAGTAAAACTATTACTTTAAAAGAAAGAAAGGGAAGTACAAAGGTCACCCGAGTTAACCCATACTAGGATCCCATGTAAGAAAACATGGACATGGAGGAAAAAAAACCAAGGGTCTCGTTCTAAGGGAGAGTGATAGAAAACATGATTAGGAGAAAGTTAACCATGAGAAAATCCCAAACTTTTGATGTGTGTAAACGATCTTTGATTACCTAGTAGGAAATGTAAACCAACAATGTTTTTGTTTTACGTTCCTTTTCATAATTTTGAGGAATTCATTTACAACATAGAACAAAACATAAGGAAATATACCAACCTTCAAGTAGAGTTTCATCCTTTAATAAGTTTCTACCAAAACAAATCTTTTCTCCAAACGATGAGCATTCAAAAAAACTTGGTCTCATCAAAACACAAGAATCATCTTCTTGAGAGTCACGTAATCCAAAAAAGATTAACTATAAATTTCTTCTATCATTAAACATTGTCCCAAAAAACAAAAAGGGTAAGATAAAACAACTCTTCAAAAAGAAAGAATCCCATATGAAGGGAAACTACTTTTAAATCTTCAAAGTTCCACAGTACTGCCCAGAGTTCATCATAGACCATTCTGTAAATAACTGTCCTTAAAATTACTCAAAATAACCCAAACTAATATAAAAAACCCAATACATGAAGGACTCGATAACATAGTCTTCCAAGATAAACTTTATTGTTCATCTCCAAACAACATCAACCACTCCTAACATCTTATAAAAAAAGTAAATAACCTAAACATATTTTTCCCAAGATAGGTCAATCATTTCCATAAGTAACCTATAATACCATAAGTTCACCTTAAATTCATCGATTCTTAAAAATATAAGTCAAACATTAATCCTCAAAGAAAATACCGTAGTAATCTATTTACCTCGATCAAATAGGGTTCCCAAAATAGTGAACGTCTTCCAAAATAATAATCATCTTTTAATCCCCTATTCACCTTTTTTAAAGAAGAACAACTTCACTACATAAACATGTGGTACATAAAAATATATGTTTTCCTTAATGATATAAAATCATCTTAGGTAGTGACTCGATGATCTTAGAAAATATAAAGGATATGCTCATAGAGCACGAACTAAAATACAACATGACATAGACAATTATTGCGAAGAAGTTACATGTAATTCAGTCATCATGATCCATCTCAGCATAGGAATTGCATTGTTCCCTTGTTCTCTAAGATTTTTGATGCTCATCATTATTATCACCCATTCCAAGAGAGCATTTCCTTGGATAATGTCTAACTTCTCCACATTTATGACATCGAAATGTATAAGGTACATTAGCTCGAAACTTATCTACATTCATCACATTATCCATTTTTTAAAGCAATTGACTACTTTATGCCCTATCTTACCACACTCAAAACATCTCCCGGTTCCTTTGTGACATTATCCTTGGTGCCTCTTCCCACACTTTTTGCAAAAAAAAATTGGGTCTTCTTTTCCTTATCAACTTTATCAGATGAACATCCTCGAGACTTTGTCTTCTTCTTCCTTGATGAATTTGGGCATTCAACTAGGTATCAATTATTAATTGTGATTTTTGATAGCTGGTTTGGAATAATCACAATATGTTCAACATTATCTCTCATCATCTCTGTCACATTAATAGGGAAATCGTCACATTTCCTATCACAATGGTTGTTGGGACATGCTCTTCCATTTCCCGCCATTAACTAAGAAAAGAACGTATAATTAGGGGGCTTAAATACATAGCCAATAATCATGAAAAGGAAACTTAAGCATAAAAGGATAAACTTGTAGAAGAAAATTATACCCTAACTTGTGATCCCCTAGGTTCCAATCTAGGTTATCCATGATCATATATTCTTATGTGAATCTTTATTTTATTTTATCTTTGTTCCTTTAATAATGGTTCATACTAAGCTTATGAATTTACCAAAGCATATCCCCTGGGAGTGTCATAACCAAGAGTACAGTAAGGCCCATTGTTGTGTACCAGTTCCCGTTCGAGTCTAGCTCAAAGCAGTGTTTTCAGGTTTTACCCCTATGTACATCTGTGCTAGAGCCGTCTCTACCTGCTCGTATCCAGACAGGGATGTATTTTCTTGGCAACCCCTTACTCAATACTCACTAAAATACCAGGAAGATTTCCAATATTTAAACTTTTATATAGGGTTATTCCTAAAGTTTTCATATCATAATTTCCACAAATAACTAAACCATCCTTTGATACCAACTATAGCATCCCACCTATTTATAACATAAACTTTCATTACATTACACAAAACTGAGGATCTTTAAGGTTTAGTGTCTTGGAAACCAGGAACATAATACATGAAAAAAACATAAAACATTCTTCTTAAACACTTTAAATACTTCTCCTTAAGTTCATCCTAGGTTCATTACTACATCTCATAACCTGGGGACATACATCAAATGAAAGGGTGAGAAGAAGGCCCAGTAAGGGAACAAGAGAAATATTTAACATGTGAACTTGAGATACATCAACTATGTCATGAAAAAGAACTTTAAGGCATGAGAAAGAAATCATGTGGAATATCATAATAAAATTTTTTTTTCATAACTTTAAGATGTGGCTACATCATTTAACATAGACAATCATGAACATATCACCAAGGTCCATCCCCAAGATGTCATTTGAAAATTACCAAGGTTATTCACCAAGATATCGTGAAAATTGTAATCTCTAGTGGTTACATCATTACCCAATGCATTGGAGCGTTATCAGGGTGCACCCTTAAATTTGCCTATATTATCATGTGAGCCACATATATCATCATAAATAATTTCATAAACAACCCATATAGCATAAAATAAATGGGTTTTATTTCATAATCACAACGTTTTAAAAACTGCATTAAAGACATGATCTTTACGTCACTTTAAATCCATGGAAGCGGAGAGAGGGTCTCATGTATGTAAATCCCAGAATTTATAATAAAAAATTTTGGTATATATATGAATACCCATTTTGAAGAAATATCTTTGAGTATTCACTTAATAAAATAAAAGTAATTTATAAAAAGAGAGAGACATTTTGAGACGGAAATTCTGCAGCATAACGACTATGTTTCGGGTTTTTAGAAAACATTGAAAAGAGAGGGGACATTGGTAAAAAATTCATAAATGATCCATAAAACAGTATAGGGACAGAATATGAAGGATATATGAACATGGTAATGAAATTTGAAAGATTTACCATATGAAATGAAGAACATGAAAGGAAGACAAAAATAAGATTTCTCTTATGAAAATTCGGCAGCCTAACGACGTCACTTAAACTTCAACAAAAATGATTTGAAAAGATCAAATAGGGTCTCTCATCATGTGAACATAAGAGTTCAGTATGATAGATATAGATATCATACCCCAACATAATTAAAATGAACTTGAAAGACTTGACATGAAAGTAGAACTTTGAAAAGAATGAGAAGGGTGAAAGTATCCCTTAAAAATTCGTCAGCCTAACTACTCCACATAAACATTCATAAAACGAAATGATGAGAGTAAGAGGGGGTCTATCATCATATAAACATAAAAAGGAAATTATAATTAGGATAAAATAACATCCTCCAACATAATAACATGGGGCATAAAATAAATGACATAAAAGATATTACTTGAAAAGAAAGAGAGAGGTCAGATCCCTTACCTTAAAACGTAACTCTTAAAACTCAAAGGTTTGGACCTTGAGGGGCTTGAGGGAACCTTGGGAGGACTCCTTGGGAGGTAAGGAGACCATAACTTCGTTGATAATGATTTTGGAGTCCAAAAGATGAGAGAACGGCTTGGTATTTATAGGGAAAGTGAGGGGACAAGGCATTAATGGCCAAGGGACACCTCATAAGTGGGTTTCTCAAAACCATGTGCTCTCCCATGATATTTCCCATGAAGTTAGGCCACATGGGACCACCATACAATAATTCATCACCTTTGGTTGGACAACCCATAAAATATCTCATGACATCATCATGACACAGTTATGATGTCATTAAACATACCGAAACCCTAAAACTGTATTTTTACTATTCACTGAAAATTCATTTTTCTCAGAAAAATACCAAAATTTCACCTTAACCAAATATCAATGCACTGATTTCAAAAATGAACTCCATTTTATAAAAATAATTTTCTAAATATTTTTAATTTACTTTTTAAATAAATACACTATTCACCAAAAATTCATTTTTTTTTATAAAAATCCCCAAAAATTACCTTAACATAATATCGATGCTCTGAGTTCAAAAATGAAATCCATTTTAAAAAAATAATTTTCTAAATATTTTTAATTTAATTTTTAATTAAAAAAACACTATTCACCGGAAAAAACTAATACTTGAATAATAATTTATGAAACCGTTATTTAACCATTTTATTGAATCACATTACTTAATCAAGGTGCCTAGATTATATTAATACTTTATTTAAGTGATATTACTAATCCATTTGGTCACATTACTAATCCTAAGCATAAAATCACTATTCATAAATCACTATTCATAAAAAATTAAGTTGATCTTATTAGACTCTTAATTTCGTACTGATCATAATTGTAGAAGACCATTTTTTGAAAATCATTACACATTTTTAATTATTTAAGGTTTACATAAACACTTTTTAAAATATCCTTTCTCTAAAATTCACCAAAAATATGCATACTATATTTATCCAGACATTTGAAAAGTCATAAACATCATCATAAGAAGAAATCCCAATTTTTATTTAAAACAAAGGATTAAACGAGGCAGTTACGGTCTCCTTACATAGCCCCTTATCACACCAGCATAGGACCTAAGTGTAAGGTGTGCTAAGGTGAGAGAATCCGAGGGAGGCTCGTCCAACATCGCACGTGTAGTAATTTCTATCAGTTTGAACTTCTCGCGAAGGCGATCCCGTTCTATCTTCACACGATGAAGTTCTGCTTGGGTTTGGTCTAGAACAAATACCAATGGTGCTACCTCCTTCCCAAGTTCTGTTAGATGGGCTTCGATCGGTCCAAGACTACTGTGTGAGGCCATCGAATCTTATTTCTATATTAATTAACCAAGATTACTTGTATTTAGAGACAATAATCGAAACGTTTAGTTTCCAGCAGTCATATTGACCAATGGTCATATAACAGTCAAAACCCAATAGTATTATTTTAATTATACTCATGTTATCAATTGAAACATTTTTGTTGAGTATAAAATAAAATAAAATAACACATAAAATTAGGAAACAAGATTTATTCAAAATTTTGGGTCGTTACATCCTCCCTCTCTTCCTCACACCACTTTGAGCCTTCAAGATCAGCCAACCCCTGCCAACTTCTCTTCTCCACTTCCCTAGAAACATTTTAGAGGTCCTCGTCTTCTTCAAATACCAATTTTAGTGCTTTAAAAGGAGGTCTCAAAGAGGCGCTTCAAAGAAGAGGTAATGTCCGTTACCGATTCTTTCAACTTTAATTCTTCTTACACTTCTTCTTATTTAGTTCTTTCATTATGAAGTAATAACATAAGTATCACTCATATAATGATATGTTATTATAAGTATGAAACAACCCTATTTCACCATCTTTCCATCCTATGGAAAACGAAATCACCGCGCGTGCGTACATACGGAATACCGTCTCCACGCCGTGGTGTAATCTATTTTCCACCACCACATTAATTGGATGGGTATAATGTTGTAAATAATAACTATATATGATTATTTTAAAGTGATATTGATTCTGAAATAGTATACATACACTCCAAAACAATTCCACGATCATGGGAAGGATATCATCGCTCGTGCGTATGTACGGAATACCGTCTCCACGATGTGATACGACTCATTATACATGATTTTCATTTCATAATGATTACATAAATAAATTGAGTGAATAAATATGATATGTATTACACTAATAACATTCTGTAAATGAGGTATCTATAACCTAAAAAGAAGAATAAGAATTTATTCGATAAAACACGCATAAGAACAAAAAGCAATAAACACCCGAATAACAAGTAACAATGAAATATTACTAATAAAAAGCTAAGAATATGACCATATATGATATCATAAAAATAATTATGATTCTGGAACAAGTCAATGACATTATTTAAATCATTATATAGGAGTTTCAGACACTTATGAAGCAAATCAGACCTAAGGTAAGGGAAAATATCACAATCTCATTTTTATCCGAGATTGTTTATACTTTGGTATTTACTGGGGTGTATTTTATCATCCACATCCATGTTTCCTCAATATTTAATATTATTCCCATACACCTACAATTTTAAAAATCCAATTTTACCCTTCGGTGAGTTTTTAGTAAAAGATATGAAAGGAATCTTTTGTCATTTTTCGTACGAGGTACTTTTTGACTTTTCCGAAAAAAGTATGAGAAGAATTTTTTTAACTTATACGACATGAATAGATTTTTAAAACATTATTTCCAAGAATATTACTTTACAAGTTTTCAAGTTTATTTTTAATCAACTTCTTTTAGTTTAAAATTTTATGACATGTTAAGAAAGGAAAATGTTTTTGAAGTAGAAAGGATATTTTCCTCAAGAATGGAGTTCAAGTGTTTTATCAAAATTATTTTCCATCTAAGATAATATAGGGTTCAGTTTCTATCCCTATTATTACATTGATTTGATTATGTTGTGATGGAATTATTTTTATAAATTCCTTTATCTTATAGGAATTGTTTTTTGATGTCATAATGTTTAATAATCCCATTTTTATTACATGGGTTATGCAACGTTGTATGCTTTATGATTTTGTGGAAGACATAAGAATGGTATCATTATGAGATGGGTGTGACCTATATCTCCCTCCAATGAATTGGGTAATGATTTATATCTCATTAGATAGACATGGCTGGAACAACAGGTTAATCCGGTTCAGTGAAACAATACTAAAATGAGGAGTGAACTCGGTTCAGAAATGGACTTTGTTCGCTAAGATGGTCTTGGAAATGAGTCTTGACTACTAAAAAATGATTCTCTATGATTATTTGTGTATGCCACAAAGTTTCTTGTTTTAGGTTATGATTATTGGGATTACATTTCACTACTATGATTTATCCCATGTTATGAAATTATGATCTCTTTTGCAGGTTAAGATTTCCAAAATGATATGTCCTTATGAATATGATGTAATTAATATTTCTTTTGTTTACCCTTACTAAGAATTTAAGCTCACCCTTTTGTATGTTTTCTTTCCCCAGGTCAGGAATAAGGTTATTAAGTAGGATATTCCAAAAAAGGACTCTAGATATGATGAAATAAATGGGAGATAATGTAGATGATTTATGAACCACTTGTTTATGTTTCCCAATTTCTAAAGACAGTATACCTATACGGTCCTTTCATGGTTTTGTTATATGTTGTAATAAGTGTACTTCAATTTTGAAGTATTATCAATGTATGTAAAGTATGAGTTGTTATAGTTGGTATCAGAGGAAAGGTATAGTCAACCTTTGGAAAATAGGATGTGAAAGCCTTAGTAAGAACCCTAAGGATAAGTCTAAGCATAAAACACAATCTTAGTGTTTTATAAATTTCCATGAACAACCTATGATAAGACCTTAAGTGTGAAATTTTATTTTTTATTATCTGTTTTTTCTATTATAATTACTGTTGCTCGCATAATTCTTCTTGGTTTTAGTCAATGGCCGGAACCCGAAGGAAACGTGTTAATGCGGAATGCGACGGGCAATGCAATGATTGTCCCCCTGAGCAACCAAACATTATGGGAGTTGGAATGAAAAATCTTGTAGCCATGCTCACAGAACTTCCTCATGCTATGAATCATTCAAGACTTCCAAATGAGCAATGGAAGGAGCAACATTCTGTTGAATCCTTCATGAGGCAGCGTCCACCCTCATTCAGCCGGTCTACTAATCAATTAGTGGCTGAACAATGGATCAGTACTACTGAAACGATATTTTGAGTTCTTCAATGTTCTGAACATGATAAATTCATCTTAAAATTTATCATTTGGAAGGTGAAGCTGATCAATGGTGGAATTTTATCAAGAATACGAGGCAGAGGGATGAAATTAAGTCCATGGAATGGGACGAGTTCAAGAACTTATTTTTCAATAAGTAATTCCCTCGTATTCTCCGAACAAAGATGGAGAAGGAGTTTCTTGAAATAAAGAAAAAGGATGATGAATCTGTTGGTACCTACGATGAAAATTTTACAAGACTTTCAAGGTACACTTCTGGGATTATTATCCAACCTGAGAGTAAGATCGATCGATTCTTTAGTGGATTAAAACCAAGTCTTTGAAGGGCGTTAGCCATAAGCGACTTCAATAGTTATGAAGAAATCGTTCGATGTGCTCTCAAGGTTGAGATGGAGATTGGAGTAACCCATTAGTCATATGGGTTTGATAAGAAGAGGAAAATGGAATTCAAAGGAAAATCTAAAGAGCACACTGAAAAGAAGATAAATTTTCCCTTAGGATCAAAGTGTGGAAAGAAACATGGAGGGAGTTGTCTTAAAGGGACAAGTAAATGTTTCAAATGTGGAAAGGAAGGTCATCAGGTATTTGAATGCCGCAATGATGGGAAGAAGATGTCTAGTGATGTGAACAAAGAAAAGGCTACGCAGAGTGCACCTCCTACACTTCAATGTTACAAGTGCAAGGAAATGGGGCATTATGCCAATCAATGCCCAAATCCAAGGGTTGATGATGATGATCGAAATAAACAAACTCCGAAGGCTAAAGACAAAGGAAAGTCAAATGCAATTTCTATCAGCGATGTGGAGTATGATAACAAAGTGGTGAAAGGTACTCTTACCATCCACTCTAACGTATCAAATGTTTTATTTGATTCTAGATCCACCCACTCTTTTATTTCTGAAGAATTTTCTAAGGGTATCTCCGTATTACCTCAACAATAAGATGTTGAGTTAGCTGTGAAAACCCCTAATGGCACAACAGTCGCATATAAAGTTTATAATTCTTCTCCGATTGATGTTTGTGGGAAAGTGCTTCCTAAAAATCTTGTGATCCTTCCTATAGTGGAATTTGATGTGATTCTTGGCATGGATTGGCTTTCTTTATATGGATCTCATATCAATTTCTAAAGAAGGGAAGTCACATTTCATATTCCAAATCAATCTATGATCGTCTATCGATGCAAGGATGAACATAACCTTCCAGTGGAAATTTCTTCCATCTTATGGGTCTTTATTCCACTAAATGAAGGTTATTTATCTCAAATGGTTGGTGAGAAACTCACGATTAATAATATTCCCATTGTACGGGAGTTTGATGATGTCTTTCCGGAGGAATTACCGGGTCTTCCGCCAAATCGTGAAGTTGAATTTTCAATATAACTCATACCAGGTGCTTTACCTATTTCAAAGAAACCTTATAGAATGGCCCCAATTGAGTTGCATGAATTGAAGAAGCAACTCCAAGAGAATCTTAATAAGGGATTCATACGCCCTAGTGTGTCACCTTGGGGAGCACCTGTTCTGTTTGTTAAGAATAAATATGGATCAATGAGACTCTGCATTGATTATCGAGAACTTAACAAGATCACTATCAAGAACAAATTTCCTCTCCCACGCATTGATGACTTATTTGACCAACTACGCAGAGCTCAATACTTTTCCAAGATTGATCTTTATTCAGGGTATCATCAATTAAGGGTCAAAAGGTAGGATATACCAAAGACGGATATCTGTACAAGGAATGGACACTATGAATTTATAGTGATGCCATTTGGTCTTACTAATGCCCCTGCTATCTTCATGGATCTGATGAATAGAGTCTTTTGAGACTATCTTGATCAGTTTGTGGTAGTCTTTATAGACGATGTTCTTGTATATTCAAAGATCTAGGAAGAACCTGAAGATCACTTGAGAATTATATTGAAGACCCTATGAAAGGAGAAGCTTTATGCAAAATTTACCAAGTGTTAATTTTGGATTCAAAAAGTTGCATTTTTGGGCCACATAATCTCAAAAGAGGGGATATCTGTGGATCCAGCAAAAAAAAGAGGTTATCGAAAGATGGTCGAGACCAACAACAGTAACCAAGATCCGAAGTTTTCTTGGTTTGGCTGGATATTATCGATGTTTTGTGAAAGATTTTTCACGATTATCTAATCCACTCACCAAGTTGACTCGGAAAGGAGTTAAGTTTGTTTGGATGGAGGAATGTAAAGAGAATTTAAAGGAGTTGAAAAGAAGGTTATCCAGTGCACCTATACTCACACTTCCTTATAGTGGAGAAAGGTTTGTGATTTACAGTGATGAATCCAAGAAGGGGCTGGGGTGTTTTCTTATGCATAACGATATAGTGATAGCTTATGCCTCACGATAGTTGAAAATCCAAGAGCAAAATTACCCAACTCATGATTTGGAGTTAGTTGCGGTAATCTTTTCATTAAAGATTTGGAGGCATTATCTTTATGGAGAAAGGTGTGATATTTATACTGATCATAAAAGTTTAAAGTATATTTTCACACAAAAGGAGCTGAATATGCAACAAAGAAGATGGTTAGAGATGATTAAAGATTACGACTGCTCAATTCATTACCACCCTGGGAAAGCAAACAAGGTGGCAGATGCATTAAGTCGACAAGACCATGCTAGCTTATCCATGATGAGGATCACAAAAGATCCAATATTTATGGATTTACATAGGATGGATCTTGGAATTATAATGGAAGGGGGAAAATCGTATCTTTATCAAATGAATGTTCAACCATCTATACATGTGAAGATTAAAGAGGCACAAAAAGAAGATGTAGAGTTACAAAAGAAGGTGAGAAATGTTCCTGAATTCAACCTTGATTGTGATGGGATAATAAAGTTCAGGAATTGGGTTTGTGTTCCTCCCATCCCAGAATTAAAGAAGGATCTATTGGATGAGGCTCATAGTTCTTCATTCTCTTTTCATCATAGAAGCACGAAGATGTATAAGGACCTGAAGGAGTACTTCTAGTGGGATGGCATGAAAAGAGATGTTGCTGAATATGTCTCTCGATGCTTGGTTTGTCAGCAAGTTAAAGCTGAGAGACAAAAGTCTAAGGGGATTTTACTACCATTACCCATACCATAATGGAAATGGGAAAAAATCACTATGGACTTTGTCATAGGACTTCCTAAAACATCCAAAGGTAATAATGCTATCTGGGTCATAGTTGATCGTCTTACAAAGTCGGTACACTTCATTGCTATTAGAGAGGATTTCTCTCTGTTTCAGCTTTCCAGGATATATGTGAATGATGTGGTAAGATTTCATGGAGTAACACTTTCTATTATATCTGATCGGGATCCGAGGATTACCTCAAAGTTTTGGAAAAGTCTTCAGCATACTCTGGATATAGAGTTGAGTTTTAGCACTGCTTATCATCCTCAGACAGACGGTCAGTCTGAGAGAACAATTCAAACTCTAGAAGATATGTTGAGAGCTTGATCTATGGATTTCAAAGGTGGTTGGGATCAACACCTACCTTTGGTGGAATTTTCTTATAATAATAGATTTCACTCTAGTATTCAGATGGATCCTTATGAAGCTCTCTATGGAAAGAAATGCAGGACTCCAACTTGCTGGATGAAGTTGGGGAAAGAAAGCTATTAGGACATGATATTGTTGATGAGATGGTAGAAAATTTCAGATCTATTCAACAACACATTAGAGCTGCTCAGAGTCGACAAAAAAGTTATTCCGACAACTGAAGAAAAGACCTAGAGTTTGAAGTGGGTGATAAAGTGTTCTTACGAATATCTCCTTTGAAGAGAGTAATGAGATTTTGGAAAGAAGAGAAATTCGAGCCCTAGATATATCAGTCCTTTTGAAATTCTGGATCGTGTTGGGAAGGTAGCTTAACGTTTGGAACTTCCACCAAATATCTCCCAAGTTCACGATGTGTTCCATGTATCTCTCATAAGAAAGTACATATCGGATCCTTCACATGTACTCAGCTCAGAAGTTGTACCACTTGAGAAAGATCTTTCTTATGAAGAACAACCGATAGAGATTCTGGATCGTAGTGAAAAATTCCTACAGAACAAGACCACTCACTTGGTGGATGTTTTATGGAGGAACCACCAATTAGAAAAAGCTACATGGGAGCTTTAGGATATGATAACGGAGAGGTATCCTCATCTGTTTGTTACAAAGTGACGAATTTTGAGGGAGAAATTCATTTTAAGTGGGGTAGAATGTAACACCCAAGACTTTTATGAGAAATATTTTGTTTTTATATAAATCATCAAAGTAATCTTTCACTACACACAACACTAGCTTGTCTTGCTTTACACATAATCCTTACCTTCCTCGATAGCTTGCATCATACGCAATACCAAGTTTCACTAAACAACGATATGCTATTAAAATATTATTAAAACTAGCCGTTATTAATAGTAATACCCACTTTTTGAAAATTTGAAAATTTTATTTTTCAAAATGGACTTCATTTTTGGATTCGGAATGTCGAAATTAGCCTAGGGTAAAATTTTGGTATTTTTCTGAAAACATTCAATTTTTGATGAATAGTGAAAACACTAGGTTACTATTTAAAAACCGACTTTTTTATTTTTATAATTATTTATTTTATTTAAATTTATTTTAGTTTAAAATTGATACATAATACCTATATAAGTTCAATTCAATTCTTTGTAGTCATTTTATAATAATTATATATATATATAAATTTTATTGAACTTTTCACCGTCCTTTACCCACCTCCTAGGAGAATTTCTAAATTCACATAAAACTTAATTTTACCGGTTATTTGAGTGGAATTTCGAAAATCCGAGAGACACAGTTAATATCAAGGACTAAAATGTGGTTCAATGAGATGAAAATAATTTTTGGTGAATAATAAATTTTTACTTTTTTTACGACGGTCAAAAGTAAATAGGGTAATTAAGGGTAAAAATGATATTATTATTACCCTAACACATGTCCTAATTCTATTGGATAAGTTTAATTCGACCAAAAACAACCTTAGGAATAAAATATGACCATTTAGGCCCACATGAATTAGATTAGGACATTTAATATTAATTTATTTAAAGAAGGGTTAAAAAAGTTAAAATCAATGTTTAATAACTAAATAATTTTTAATATAGGGTTAAACATAAGATAAATTTGACTATAAATATTCATTATAAATCTAAAACTATTGCCTACATAATTTTATTTTATTTTTAATTTTTGAGACTTTAAATAATTTAATTTATTTATGACACAATGATGATGCGGTAATTATATTATTAATGAAATATTGACATAATTGATGTTATAAATACCCAAATAAATGTAATTTGAGACTTTTTATGAATTACAATAATTTTATATGTTAATATGACATGTTATTATTGATATAATTAACTTTGTTTAAACTAATATTTCTGTTATAATTTTCACAAAAATAAATTACCAAATAGTGTCAAAATTGACATAAAATAGTTTTAAAACAAATATTATATTATTAATTGTTATTTTATTCCTAAAAATATAAGGTTCGGCCAAATGACTTATATATGGTTATATATATTAATAATAAACAACTTGGGGTTCGTTTGACTTGTTATAGTAAGTTTATTAACCTTATAGTGTAAGAAAACAAGAAGACACGGTAAAAGTTAAATTATCTAACTTAAAGTTAAATATAAATGATAAGGTTAAAATAGAAACTTAAACTTGTATAAATTCTATTGTATGAGAGGATTTCGACCCATACCCAGCTTAGCTTTGAAATAAATCAATCTGGAGCTATTAATAACCTAATATGACTTTATAATAAAATAATATTTTTAGTTTTTCTAAAGGTTCCCCTCTCCTCCCTTATAAAAGGGCACCTCCTCCCTCTCTTCCTCACACAACTTTGAGAGTTAAAGCTCGGCCAAACCCTGCCAAATTCTCTTCTACACTTCCCTAGAAACATCCTAGAGGTCTTGGTCTTCTTCAAAGACCAATTTTAGTGCCCTAAAAGGAGGTCTCAAAGAGGCGCTTCAAAGAAGAGGTAATGTCCGTTACTGATTCTTTCAAATTTATTTCTTCTTCCACTTCTTCTTATTTAGTTGTTTCATTATGAAGTAATAACACCAGTATCACTAATATACTAATATGTTATTATAATTATGAAACAACCCTATTTCACCATCTATCCATCCTACGGAAAACGAAATCACCGCGCGTGCGTACGTACATAATACCGTCTCGAGGCCGTGGTGTAATCTATTTTCCATAACCACCTTACTTGGATGGGTATAATGGTGTAAATAGTAACTATATATGATTATTTTAATGTTATATTTATTCAAAAATAGTATACATACACTCCAATACAATTCCACGATCATGGGAACGATATCATCGCTCGTGCGTACGTACGGAATACCGTCTCCACGATGTGATGCGACTCGTTCTACATGATTTTCATTGCATAATGATTACATAAATGAATTGAGTGAATAAATATTATGTGTATTACACTAATACCATTATGGAAAAGAAGTATCTATAACCTAAAAAGAAGAATAATAATTTATTCGACAAAACACGAATAAGAACAAAAAGCAATAAACACCCAAATAACAAGTAACAATGAAATATTACTAATAAGAAGCTAAGAATATGACCATACATGATATCATAAAAAAAAGTATGATTATAGAATAAGTCAATGAAATTATTTAAATCGTTATACAGAAGGTTCAGACACTTACGAAGAAAATCGGACCTAAGGTAAGGGAAAATATCAATATCTCATTTTTATCCGAGATTGTTTGTACTTTGTTATTTACTAGGGTGTATTTTGTCATCCACATCCATGTTTCCTCAATATGTAATATTATTTCCATCCATATACAATTGTTTAAATCCAATTTTACCCTTCACTGAGTTTTTAGTAAAAGATATGAAATTAATCTTTTTTCATTTTTCGTACGAGGTACTTTTTGACTTTTCTGACAAAAGTATGAGAAGAATATTTTTTTAACTTATACGGAATGAATGGATTTTTAAAAAATTATATCCAAGAAGCTTACTTTACAATATATAAAGTTTATTTTTAATAAAATTCTTTTAGTTTAAAATTGTATGACATGTTAAGAAAGGAAAATGTTTTTGAAGTAGAAAGGATATTTTCCTCAAGAATGGAGTTCATGTGTTTTATCAAAATTATTTTCCATCTATGATAATATAGGGTTATGTTTCTATCCCTATTATTAAATTTTATTGATTATGTTGTGATGGAATTATTTTTATGAATTCCTTTATCTTATATTAATTTTTTTATGATGTCATGATGTTTAAGAATCCCATTTTTATTACATGGGTTATGCAATGATGTATGATTTATGATTTTGTGGCACACATAAGAATGGTATCATTATGAGATGGGTGGGACCTATATCTCCCTCCAATGCATTGGGTAATGATTTATATCTCAAGAGATAGACATGGCTGGAATGGAAGGTTAATCTAGTTCAGTGAAATAAGATTGAAACGAGGAGTGAAATCGGTTCAGAAATGGACTTTGTCTGTTAAGATAGTCTTGGCATTGAGTCTTGACTACTAAGAAATGATTATCTATGATTATGCGTGTATGACACAAAGTTTCATGTTTTAAGTTATGATTATTGGGATTACATTTCACTACTATGATTTATCCCATGTTATGAAATTATGATCTGTTTTGCAGGTTAAGATTTCCAAAATGATATGTCCTTATGAATATTATGTGATTGATATTTCTTTTGTTTACCCTTACTGAGCATTTGATCTCACCCTTTTGTATGTTTTCTTTCCCCAGGTCAGGAAGAAGGTTATTAAGTAGGATATTCCAAAAAGGGACTCTATATATGATGAAATAAATAGGAGACAACGTAGATGATTTATGAACTAGTTGTTTATGTTTCCCAGTTTCTAAAGACACTATACCTATATAGTCCTTTCATGGTTCTGTTATATGTTGTAATAATTGTACTTCAATTTTGAAGTATTAACAATTTATGTAAAGTATGGGTCGTTATAACCATATATCCTTATGTCCTTGTATAAGAAGTATATATATACAGGTCAGTCAAGCTGAGTAGAATTACTCCAAAATATTCTATGAGAAAACATCAATTTATTTTCTGCAGACACATTAAACAATTTAATCATTCATTAGTGACACAAATCATACTCTAGAAGTACTATATTTAATGTGAATCCTACATGACTGATCATGATGCATGATATGCCACTTACAACTATGGACCAAGAGGCGAAATAAAAATAAATTATAACACCATCAAACATGTATGTGGATAACTCATGGTGAAATCATATAATCTATAATAGAAAACAACAAGACCATAAATCTTAAACACATTGTAACTTGGAATTATTATTGGAATAGGTTTTCATGATTAACTAACCTAATAACCATAAAAAGCTCAGAAACATTCCTATATCACCTATCTACTATAGATGAAATAGTAAGATAAAAGAAAACACCTATGATACCATTTTGTATAATCCCAAACCTATTCACTATGAATAGTAACAAGACTGGTGGTGTCAAGTAACATTAGGAATGCTGCCTCATATGCCATAGGTTTTTGACTAGCATAGGGATTCTAAGGTGATAATGTGAGGAGAATATATGTAGCGCCCCGACCCCAGTTACCCAGAGTCGGTGCATTATTACATAACATTGGAATTTTCACAAAAGATCAAGTCTCAAAAGACTGATTAGTTTAATAGCCTTCGAAACACTAGATATATCCATAAGTCTTACATTACATAATAAAGTGAAAAAAACTACAACACATCTTGTATTCATATCATCTCATAAATTCCCTTTAGGTCATTCTTAAAATACTTCTTCACATCTTGGGAAAAATTAAAACATTGAAAGGGGTGAGCTCAGATGCTCAGTAAGGATAAAAATATAGCAGAAACTTTCATAAATAAACATAAACATTTAAGGCAATATATAACTAAAACAAAAGCCTTTTAAATTTGAACTTCAATATAATATGGCAAAGATAAAATGAAATAATTCCATTTACTTATTCACATGGATATTATTCTAATCGAATAATCACATGCAATATCAATAACCACCTTCATAATCATGGAATGCATAATGCCAGACTATCATAACCACATAGTCAAGGCCTTGTGCCAAGACTACAACTATGATACTGTCAAGGCCTTGTTCCAAGACACTAGTTTTTCTCATGAGACCTACCGATGCATCGAGGAGCTATAGCGGGGTCCACCCATAACTTATTAAGTCCGATGCATTCCTCATATGAATAGGTTTAAACATAACATAAACATTCGTATTTAAACTAGCATACTAAATGTCCATACTTTCTCCATAAACCATGAATGGTATAAAAATAACACATCCACAATCAAACATATCACAAAACCTTAAATACAATATGGAAGTTTTGTATCATAATAAATAAACTTCAAATAAGCATAAAATCCATCAAAGGATGTTTATATAGATGAAATCAAAACTATTTGAGAGAAATATATCTTTTTTTTAAATCATTTAAAAGTCACATAATTATAAAATAAAATATTTACTTTGAAAATATTATTATAATCTTGTAAGGGAATCTTTGAATATTTTATAATGGCAGAAAATAGCTGCACTCGCCATATAAGTTAAAAAATACATTCTTACCTTAATTCTGTCGAAAAGGTTAAAAAGGACCTTGTTTGGAAAATGACGGAAAGATTCCTTTATAAAATTATTATAAAAAGTCAAAAATGGTAAAAATGACTTTAACCCATAGTCTATAAAATAGTAATAATGATTTGAAATACTTTTTTAAGAAACATGGATGTGGATGATAAGGAGGTCCCAGTAGATAATTACGTATAAACAACCTCGGATAATGAAGAGATTGTGAAATAAACCCTTACCATGTAATTTTCCTTGGTTGAGGGTAGGTTATTATCCTGTATGATGGTGAAATAATTTTTATTAAATTATACAAGAATCATATACATTAATATGATATCATATATGATCTTTTAACATTGCTTTGTTAATACTATCTTATTATTATCGTCGTTTCGGGTGTTAACTTACTCATTTTCTTTTATATGTTTTGTTACATAAGTAGTGTTTTTTTATGGATAGGTTGTATATTATTCATATAAATAATGATATCGAGTCCTTAAACATTATATTTAATCATCAAATGTGAATTAAACTTGTATAGATACGATGGGGAATGAGTCTCATCGTGTTCATGGAGACGGTAGTCCGTACGTACGCATGTGTGACAATATAATTATTTTATATAAAAATAATATATAATTGGATAGTATATCATATATACAGAATCATTATCATTTCAGATTTATTATTTACATTAATTACACATCATTATCATACCCATCCAAAAAATAATGTTTTGAATAACAATTACACAATGACGTGGAGATGGTAAGCCGTACGTACGCTCGTATGGAGACATGTCATTCAAAGGATGGATAGAATACTGAATATAGTTGTAACATGTTTATAATAACATCATAGTATATATAAGATACTGGAGTTATTATTTTAGAATGGAAATAACAAATAAAGAATAATTTGAAAAAGAAAGGAACTTGAAAGAGGGTGGTGAAAATATTTCCTCTTCTTCGGGTTTTTACTTTTGATTTGATCAAAAGGGCTCCTTAGGTTGGATTTCTGATAAAAATATTGATTATAGGGTTATGTGAGGGAAGTTGATAGAATAATTTGTCAGGGGTTGGCTGAGCGAAAAGGCATTGAAGGTATGACTTAGAGGGAAGGGGAAGTTCCCTTTTATAAGAGGGGTGAGGGGCAGCTTAAAAAAATCTAGAAATATTATTTTATAATAAATCCATATTCGGTTTATAATGGCTCCAAAGTGTATTATTTCAAGGTTAAGGGATAGGTAAAAAACAAATCAACCAATAGGTTTTAGACAGTTTTGGGTCACTATATTAACCTTATCTTTTTAGTTTTAACTCTTAGTTAATTAGTTTCACATTTACCATGTCTCCTGGTATTTTTATATAATATGGTTAATAAACTTACTATAAACTTCAAAATGACCCCAAGTGGTACATTTATAATAAAACTATCATTATATAAGTCTTTTTGTTAAACTGTAAATTTTTACGAATAAAATATCAATTAATAATATAATATTTGTTTTAAAAACTCATTTATATTAATTTTGACAACATTCAATAATTGATATTTTAAAAGTCTTAACAACTTTATTAATTCGAAACAAATTCATTTAAGTAATAAAAACATGTCATATTAACCAATAAAATTAATTTATGTCATCAAAACTATCAAATTATATTTATTTTAACATTTATAATACCAATTGTATGATTCTTTCATTAATAAAGAAAATACTGCATCATTATTGTGTCATAAAAAAATTTAAATATTCAATGTCTAAAAATTATAAATAAAATAACATTATGTAGGAAATATTTTTATCTTTATAATTAATATTTATAGTTGAAAATATAACATATATAACCCTATGTAAATTTTTTTTTCTAAAAGATATATGCTTATGTCATTTTTGTATTTACTTTAACTTAATTAATATAAAGTGTCCTTATCACCTACAGGTTGCTCCATGGGGTCCCAAAAATCGACTCAAAGATGACCATGTTCGGACATGTATAAAAAAATAGGGTTAGGACACATTTTAGGGTAATATATTATTATTATAATATTATTTTTTAACTTATTTTCCGGATTTACCTTTTAACCATGGTAAATAAAATATTTACCGAAGTAATTATTCAAAATTTATAAAAATAAATGTTACATATTTAAAAAATTTTGACCTCCTAATTCTAAATATGGAATCCATTTTTCTAAATTCAAAACACAGAATTGGAAGAAATTAATTTAAAATTAATTCCTGCTGTCAAAACAAAAAACATGTTTTTAAAAAATAATAACTATTAAAAGATTGACACTAGTTTATGTCTCGTTTAAATGTGAAATTATGTCCAATGACAAAAATTGTATTAAATGGTAAAAATATATTCTAAATATACTTTAAAAACACTCAAATTCATAATTTATCACTATTAATTATTTCTTTTAAAAAAAAAATTTAATTAAAATTTAGTAATTTTCACTTTTCATCAAAATATGAAAGTTATCAGAAATGTACCAAAAATTCACCCGAAGATAATTTTGATATTACGAATCCAAAAATAAAGTCCATTTTGAAAGATACAATGTATAAAATTTTAAAAAGTGGGTATTACTATTCATAACAGCTAATTTGATTGGTTGTGGTGTGTGTTATAACTCGAAGTTGCGTACAACACACGCTACTATATTATTCAAAGAGAAGCGTACCGTAGAAGCTTGGGGCGTTAAAATATACCACCTATATCATAGTTTATAGTATGAAAGGAAATAACCAAGTGCTATACAAGAAACAGATATACTTGAATACAAAGGATAAGTAAAAAATCTTATAATAAAAATATGACATGTAGAGAAATATGTAAATTATTATACTATTGATCACATAAAGAGATGATCACATATATCAAAGAAAAGAAAGAATAAATAAATATCTAAATTAATGAATAGTAGAATACACTATCATCCATGAGCCTAATAACATCCTGAATTACTAATCCCATCTAAGTTGTTCAAGATCAATTCTAAAATCCCATAAATCATACCAACATAAACCTATAAAAATAAAGGGTTTCCCAATAACCTAAGTGAAATAGAGGCCCATGAAGTGTGTGAGTACATAATTTAGTATCACACCACAAATGAAATCCCATACATAATAGGTAATGAAGTGATTTGTGCATATGACATGCTCTAATAAAGTAAAAAACTTCTATAGATAAATAAAACTACCATAAATACATTAATTGACCCGATGTCTAAATGTATTTGAGCATGTAATGTGAACCATTCTGACCAAAATATCACAATATCCCCAAGGTATTATACTTATAACAAGGTAAAATCCTAAAAACCATCATTTATATTTAGGTTTGTGACCCTAATTGACTATACCTTCTTTGGACAGTTCTTGGGAGTCTCCAAGTATGTCGTGGTGATTGTTCTAACTAATATAACTGACCTGGATCTCCCCAATATACATAATATGTATCATGGACCTCACCTGTGGGATTATTACTAGGAAGGGAATAATCCCACAAGTAATACAGACCTCCCTTATGGTATATTTTCCAGCCAAGAGTAACAAAGACCACCTCTATGACTGTTTTCTCAACTCAAGGAACAGACCAACCCAATAGAGTTTTCCATAATATCACAGAACACCAATTATGAGAATTTTCTCATCAAGTAACTCCAACCACCCATAAGGGTATTTTCCTTTTAAAAATCACATCTACTCATGGTTGTGATTTATAAGTCATCAAATGAAAAACAAAAATAACCAAAAACATTGGTACTCAGGCAACCCATCCTCAAGTCTACCAAGGATAAATGAAATAGGACATGAGGCATACATCATTCCTGGGACTCATATATCTTTTTCATTTACAAAAATAATAATTATTTGTTTACCATTTTAAATACAGAGTATCAAGACTTATTGGTGTTAGACCTTGCATGAAATAATCCTAAGAGATAACACATGACCCATCTCAACATTGAGGGCCACGATAAATTATATCTATTACCCATCTCATTTCATCCCCACCTATGGTCTATTAACCTTAGATAAAACATGTTAATGGGGATAATTTATCATCCTACAACATAGATCATTGGTCCTAAAGAATATGTAGTATATCAAGGTTCATATTATTACCTATGTGGTTTGAACGATAATAATATACACCAATAGAAAAATCCACTATGGCCACTTGGGATCTCAATCCCCTATCAAGGGTTGTAAAGGGAACTTATAAAAGGTCTATAAGGTTAAAACCATTCTAGTTTTATTTAGGAACACCCATTAATGGGGTTACCATTTTAATTAAGACCTTAACCATTAAATACTAAGATGAAAAAAATTGTAAACAAGGGCCAACATTGCCTTAGAACTTTTTTCATTTCATCTCTATGAATTTTACATGGGTAAAAAATTTAAATTAAAATACCATATAATTTAAATTGACCATTTCAATTTAACAAATAATTTTAATTAAAAAAAGTTATGGATAATGAATCAAATGGGTAATATTTCAGTAGTGAAATGAATGAACAATATATGAAATATTGTGACATTAATTAAAGATATATGGAAATTACCTGGACAATCTACCTCATTTAAAAGCTTTTCCTTAATAGTAAAACCTGAAAATTTACTTTATGAGCTCATCCAAGTCTTTCCGTGGTCAATTGGTCACCTAGGTCACAACATAAGTCCCCATAATTATTTATAATCAACTATAATTAATTCTAAAACTCAAATTATAAAAAATGATAATTGAATTAATATTTATATTAAAAAATAATAACTATTGATAACTCACAAGGAATCCAAAGATCTCCAAACCTTCATGGAATAGGGTGTTGGCCATCCTTGGAATGACCTTAAACCTACCCCAATCCATATTTACAACACAAAATTCCATTTAAATCATTAAATTAATTTACCTTTTAATGAAAGAATGAAATAAAAATCCATGGCGTGACATACCTTCATCAGCTTAACAAGTGATGTCAGGTGGGTGTTATTATGAGGCATCCTCTAGCTGAATGAGAAAAAAATCCATAAAAATCAGGTGATTTCACCATTTTCCAATGAAATATCCATTAAAACAGTAAACCTTATCAATAAAAATAAGAATAAACTAAGATAAATAAAGGGAGTAGGCCAATAGAGGAAGAGAATCACCTTGAATCACTGGAAAAAGGTCTCAATAACACCATACATCAAATGAGAATCAAAGGGGAAGATGGAAGATATCCCCTTGGATATGAAAAATAGAGGGATGGAAAAGAGAGGGATTCAATTTTATGAAATATGATGGGAATATTGGTAATTTTACAATTTTAATGATCTACATGGTTTAGACAAAAGGTTTAGAAAACAGTATTCCAACTACATGGTAGACACTATCTAGGTGAATACCTCTCACATGGTTGGTTCACATGGTTTACCAAACCATGTTCCAACCATGATGTTGGACTCCTCTAATTTTAATGCTCACAAATCATGTTTAATCATGCTTAATATTGTCTCAGTATGTTTCATTATTACGATGTATAATATTAATCTATTTTTTCAAGTATTATTTTATAAGACAGGTTTCAAATATTTGACTAAGTATGAGTCATAGGTCAGTGGACTCACAGTCATTGGTTGTTGACTTCATAGTCACTGGTCTCACAGTTCAGTTGGAAAATCAGAAAAGTATGAGTCACCATTATAGTGACACTGATAAGTATGAAACTCAATAAAGTATGAGATAATATTGTTTCGATCTACTAGCCTATAATTCTCACAAAGTATAGGACACCATTTCTACCAGTTTATAATTCTCGCAAAGGATAAGAAACCATTCCTACCAATTGAAAATTTTCACAAAGGACAACACACCATTGCTGAATTTTCATAATGTCCGAGACACCATTCTTATGAAACCAATCCAGAATTTTCACAAAGTCTGAGACACTATTCTTAAGACACCGTTCAGAGACAAAGGCTGAGTAACCACTTTTGAGTCACTGCTCCTGTGTCACCACTCCTATGACACCATTCCAGACTTTTTCATTTCTTAATTTATCATTTAAATTCAAAAATATTAATAACAGTCATATTTGATTTATTTAAAGATACTGATATTATTAATGATTTTTTTGTACCCTTGTTAGTAAGAAGTACTAGGTACGAGGTACCTACATGTGATGGATATAATTCTCCCTACTGGACATCATAAAAACAACCGATATTAAATAAAGGGTGGCGTGTTAGTAGTTTGATATACATGGTGTGACATACACGGACAAAATATGAAAGAACATATACACGCCAATCATGTTAGCTATGAACAAGAAAGAATTTACTATAAACAAAAGAGTGTGAACATACTTACAACAACAAATCAAAAAAGAGAATCTATATGAAGCATCTCACTAGAAAATAAAACACATAGCATCAACGAAACTCTGTTTTGGTGTTTGTTTTCCAGAAGTGTACCCGAGATTCACATTTTCTTACACAAGAAACCTATAAGCATCAAGAATATCAATCATAGAATTCTATACCCTATCTCATTATTTCTGGTATGTTTTGTATATTTTTACTACTTTTCAAGCAGTGTGTGTATCAGTTTCATAATCACACACTATCACTTGAGCTATGCTGGTGGATAAAATATATACTCTTCCCTTATCTTTATATACCATTTTACTCCCACATATAAATATGGAACATGTATCTATGTGACCTAGGTGTATTTTTTTCCACATAAAATTGTTGAAGATGTTTAGTTGACCTAGACTAATTGTATGATTTTTTAAATCCCGATACAGGGAGTGGATCAATCTTGTTTATATACAATTCCTGGTGGCAGGTGATCACCAAGTGGAGAGGACTAGGTCTTTACTTGAGTCTGAACCTCTTGTTTTTTATCTGCTATGTTAGAGTTCTATTTTCTTGTACATGTTTGTTTATTCAAACTAGAAAACATTAATTTGCTTTGATAGTGAATATTAGGTAGTGTTTATAACAGTTCTTGATTTAGTAAATTACTTTCAAAAGTTATATCAATATTTCAAATTGTTATAACTGATAATTAATTAATCTTTTCAGAAATTAATCGAACATTCAAAACTATTATAAATATACTATTTTGGTTAACTGGCCTGTTTTGTTTTTAAACTGGGAACTCTAAATAAATATTTTAGAACAAATTTTTTTATAGGAACTCAATTCACCCCCTCTTGAGTATCCTACTCTGACCAATACATGAGAAATAAAACTATATCAATCTATAGTATTTGCCATGTTTTGTCAAAAGAACAAGAATAAAAAATGTAGAAATTTCGTAGTCCCATCTATATCTTATGGTGGTCTGAGACTTCATATAGTTAGCCCACAACTATGCGTTAACCATGAATATCAAACGTACTATTTAGAAACTGAAATAGAAACCTCCTCGCAATCATGGTACTACATGATTTGTTGTAAATTATGATTTCTAAACCTCCAAAAACTCATGATGCATAATTTGAATATCCTGAGATGCTCCCAAGAATTCGAAGAACCTCTTAGGCCTCAAACCATATCCAAATAAATAATATTGTGATGATCAAACTCTTAGGTTATTGATCTAAAACCAAGTTCTCAAAATGGACCATCCACTAATTCAAAAATTAAAATTCTTATTGACTTTCAAGACCCCTCCATACAAATTGGTTATTATTGAACTCCATAGAAACTCATGTTTTTTCATAAAGATGTTTTATATACCTTTTTATGGATACCACTCATGTTATAACCATCATAATGTACAATCATAGAAACTTTACAAGACTCAAAATTTAAAACCCCACTTAGGTAAAATTTTTGTGAAAAACCCAACCTCTAAAACCTTATCTCAAGACCTATTTTGGGATCACCATAAGGCCCGAAGAGAATTCCCCAATCTATAGAAAATAGAAACCAATTTTAAGGGAAAATAATAAATATTCGAGAATCATTTAATTTTAAATAAATAAATGACTATATGTTAAAAAATAATATTTTTTTTAAATATGATACCAACCTTAAATATCATTTAAGGTAATATAATAACTAAATAAGGTGAAGTAGAAATAAAACTGTCCCAATAATAACAAGTCATGAAAACTAGAAAAACAAATACCAACTAATATAGAGGGACCAAATCCTCTATAATATGAATAACTAAACACTTTCATGTCCACCATGAAATAATCTCCTAGGATATATATCCAATGAACACCAGAGCCTTTTCCTAAATTTCATTAGATCATAAAACATCTACAAGCACACTAGAATGTATGAGTTTAGGTGAGTATGAAAATAACTATTAATATTTCATAAGAATTTATTGAAATCTAACAAAATAACTATTTATAGTTATATAACCAATTATATTTAAAACAACTTTTTCTGTTTAAAAAAATAGTTTATCAACCATGATAATGAAAGAAAAGTAGTAGATGAAAATAATAATGCCTATTATTTTCTCTGAAATCATGTTAACCCTTCTCAATTCCACCCAAAACAATTAGCCACTAGGTATCCAATATCACCAAAGGAGATAGTTTTTTTTTGGTTTTTTTATGAAACCTTAGACATGGAATACTCATTTTTTCTGGTGATGCCCCCCATTTAGGACCCTCCTCTACATAGGGAGGGGGTCATGATATTAACTCTCTAAGAAGGTAGATAGGTTCTCTACATTATCATTGTTATCATATATTCTTCATATTCTAGTGGTATATTAGTAAGATAATTTAAAATATTAATCCTTAATATTTGAACTTGAACACATATGTTTTCTTCATCAATTCTATTTAGTTGTGGAATTTGGTCTTCATTATCCCTCTATTGATGATTTTTAAAAGAAAATCATTTAGAATTGGGTTTGAATAATAGATCAACCATCAGTATCCTTTCCCACCATTTAATTATTAATTTGTGTGTAGATAAGGAATATTTTTCTATTTGATTAGTTTCACTCCTCCCATAATTTTAATTCCCTTAATTTTTGATTAATGCAGTGGTATCTATTTGTTCATGTGAATAAATATCTATCCTTGGTAACAATATATATATATATAAATTTTGTGTTTGCCTTTTATTTTTTATAATGAGGTAATTTTTGAAAGGTTTGGTAATTCATTTGTAATATTTATTTAGGGAGATGTTCACACTCTCAAAATAAAGAACCCTATCTTAAAATAGTTCTACATCAATCATGATTTAGTACATTCTTTTCCATATCACATCTGGTTTGGCTATTATCATGGAAAAAATTTACTCGAAAAAATTTATTATGAAGAAGTTTTACATTATTTTTTGTTATGTGAATTATAGGACCACCATATTTATTTTGGTTGAAAGAGGTTAACGAAAAGGGGAATCTCATCATTTATTACAGTTATCATACTGATGGAAATCGAAGAGGTTCCTCTGGATCTTTCTTTTTTACCAATGTTAAAAATAATAGATGGGAACTATGTGATTATAATACTATTCCAAATTCTATTGATACATTTTTTATTGGATTAGTCTGGAAAGATTTTTCTCAATTTATGATTCTTGTTTAAGTTGAAGCATGTACTACTATGGTGTCTTATGAAGTAGTATCTAGGAATGAAGATCAAACTTGTATCATTGACCCATGGACCTTTTTTTTCTTAACCATAGGGAAATAAAGTAGTGCTATGGGAGGATTCTACTACAACTCTAGGAGAAAATACGTTTTTAGATCACATTTTATCTTTTTTGGAACATATTCATAGTGTTTTAAGGATAATATGGTAATTGGTGATGGTAAATTCATATTGAATGAATAGGAAAACAATGAAGTACAAGAGGGGGATAATGATAGTCTTATAGTAACATGGTTCCTTACCTCATCAACTTATGGTAATGAGGAATGCCAATATACTTTATTATGTTGTAATATGAATGCATTGAATTTCTCTTTATTGAAATATTTGATAACTCTCACGTAGGTTAGAGGACCTTGAAAAATCCAAAAAATTATTTTTCATATTTTGTTAAATCTTGGCATAAGAAAGGGGAATAAGAGAGTGGTGAGATGAAGATAAAAAAGTGAGTTAATACAAATAGGATTTCTGTTGAATCATGAAAAACAGAAATATTAATTATTTACTACACTAATATTATTGAGGTCATGGAAGAAATTTTATCTCCAGTGACACTACCTCGACATGAGCTTGAGTGTTAGAATACATCTATTAAGGATAAAAACAAGTATTGCATTCTTGATGAGGCATATAAAGACATTTTGTATAATGGAGAATTATTTAAGTTAAAATATAATAATATAAAGAATAAATATTCAATTAAGAAGTGGATTTCTACATTAATTGGAATCTGTATTCAATCAATGACTAATAAGTTTAAGGAGAACTTGGATTTTCCCATAGCTTAGGGATATTGATACTTTTAAATAATGAATTATTGTTATTAATTATACTTATGGGTTCTCACTTAACTATAAAAAGTGGGGTTTGAAAAAATAAGAAGATATTGATTATGGGATAACCAAAGGTGAGATGAGTTATAGTGAAGTTATTAATTTAAATTTCTACATATGATCATAACACTCAATTTATGTGGATCTTCACAAACCCAATTGTTTCTTGAATATCATGACTCTCCCAGTTCACATTACACACCAATATTGAACTTATCTTTCATCACCAATAATTATCCCTTGTGTCCATACTTAACATTTCTTTGTCATTGATCATACCCAAACCTTTTAATTTCCAAAACTATTTTAATTCCTAAAAATAGTTTTCCAAACTAATATATTAAAACCAAATTCTAAAATCAAATAGTTTAAGTTTCTCAAAAACCAATTTTCCAAAAACACCATTTTAGAAATTTTATCCCATCATTTTTACCAAAAAAATACAAATTAAAAATCTTTTTAAAACATATAAAATACTAATTTATCAATTCAATAAAGAAAAATTATTTAAAAAATACCCAAAACTAGAAAATAGCCTAAAATAAAATTAATCAAATCAAAAGAAATCATAATTCATAAAGAAGGTAAGAAGAGCTGCACACCTTAGATGATGAATTAATGATGATCCTACACCCTATATCGAATGTTAGAAACAATAATATGATCCATGAAGCCAAGAAACGAGAATAATAAATCACAATTCTTCCATTCATGATTTGAATCCATAATTCCAAGACATATATATAATATAATATGAAGGATATATCTAAATAAGAGTGAACAGAAGGATATAAAAAAATGGATCAAAGGAAGTGTGTGATCATCAATATCAAATATTATATCTGATACTGATATAATAAATCCTAGAGATTGGTACATTAATTTTAATGAAGAAACCTTAAATTTTTTCTCATGAAACCCTAAGATCATCCAAGATCATGTTAGGGTGTCTAATGTCTTTTACATGAGGCTGATTATATTTTTAAAAATCAAATCAAATATCCCAAACCTAAATGTATTTTCATGATGCACGATCCATAGGACTGTGCACTAACTGTCTCTAACTCTCTACCTATCATAAAAAGAGACAATGGTTCTATATCGTAGTCCCTATAACCATAAAATGGTTGAGTATCTCTCTATAATTCACCAATAATACCCATATGATACCACTTTATGGTTCCTGGGGTTGTGAATTGACCATGAAACCTCTACTATCTCACCCAAATGAATTAAATAGTCTTCCTTCATGATCCTTGAGACCATGAACCCACCATGATATTATTACATGTTTTAAAATTTAAATAAGTTTGAATTTAAATTTGGAATATTTTAGTTTAAACATCTATGTGAGATTTATTATTTTGATATTTGACCTATTATTATAGAAAGGTTTTAAACCCATTCCAATTATTGTTTTTAAATGAATTTAAATTGTTTGAATTTGTTAACAATTTTCTTAGATGTGTAGAGTTAATTATTTCTAAAGGGATAAAGAAGTATTAAATAAATGTTAGAAAAAATAGATTGAACATGTACATCTTTTTCTTAAATCCTCTCGACAGATTCAGGAACATTAACAAAGGAAAAAAGACTATAAATAGAGGCCTTTGGGGGACTTGTAAATATACATCTACATTCCCTGAAAATCATTCTACAATTTCCAACTTGCTCAATTTATCACAATGTTCTTTCATTTATAAATATTATCTTTCCATATAGAGTGTGAACTAAATTGTAATATCAAAATCGCACTCTTCTTCTATTCTCATTCCCTCATAGTGTTAAGCATATTGATTAAGAAAATTAATACCAAGTTTAAAATTTATGACTTCCTAGAATTCCAATAAACCCACTCTTTATTCTAATACTGGTGATCACTATATTTTATGTGAGGGAATTTTATTTTATTTTAATTTCCATTAGAATTCAAGGGACTATTCGTTTTCATTTTCTAGTTTTCCATTAAAAGGCAAGTGTTTATTATATATAGTTTCTTATTATAACCTTAAAATAATGGGATATATTTTTTTATCTTGGATACCATTAAATACAAGGGACTAATATTTATAATCCTCAAATTATTTAAGTTGTTTACTTAGGGGAAACTTCTAGTACTATTTCGAAAAATCCTTACCAAATACTATAACTGATTTAATTTCCAAAATTTAATTTATCTATGTCATTTAAATTTTCATTTCAAAATTTTTCTAATCCATAAAACACTCTTTGTCAATTTCTTATCGAATCATCCTTTATTTTTATTCTTCTACTTATATTATTATATATTAAATAATTTCACTTCAATACTTTGACACTTTTATTTTATTGAAAAGTTTTAATTTATTTAGTATTTTTTAAAATAATTATTTAAACATGGATTATTTTCCTTAAATTATTAAGGGAAATTGAACCCCTATTTCCATTTTACTTATCTCTAACCTACACTTGGTATCAATGGTTTAGTTTGTGTTTCTATATAAAATATTCTTGATTTAGAAATTGTGTTTGTTTGTAAAATTTGGTTTTTTAAATCCCAATTTATTATAAAGATTTATTTTTTTTTAAAAGGAATATTTTTTACAAGGTCTTATTTTTTATGGAATTGGTTTTTCCTATTCAGAGAATCAAATACCAAACTTTATTATAAATATTAGTTGTCTGGTTTATAAAATTTTTATGTATAGTTTTAAACATTAAAATATTTTAAAGGACAATTGGAATCACAAAAACATAATACTTTTTAAAATTAATTTAAAATCTATGAATATTTTATATTATGGATTAAATAAAAATTAATCTAATTGTATATTCATATGAAAAAAGATCATGAAATTTATAAAATTTTAGAAATATATTTTTAAGCTATAAACAAAGACATAGAATCCCAAGAGATAACCTTAACCATCGAACTCAATACAATCAATGAAAACTCTTAGAATAGTGATACTAATGTTGAAATAAAATTTTTTCCATAAATAAAGATAAAATTGAAGTTCCAAAATTAACATGATTTAGTTGAAAAAATAAGGGCCACATCAAGACATATTATCCATTGAACCAAAAGTAAAAAATAAAAAATGAAAGGTAAGAAGGCTCTAAAAGTATCAATATGGCATGATAGAAAATGTTCATTTTCAACTTATGAAACTAGAAAACCAACTCACAAATGTATCATGGATCAAATAAAGGTTCGTAAAGTGATTAGTTCACATTATCCTTATCAATCATCTTCTTTGTCTCATTCATCCTCTTCTTAATTCTTCCCTTCTTATGATAATGAAATTGTAATTTTTCTTTCATGAACTTATATAAAAATATGAAAATATTTTAAATAAATATAAATTTTCTATTAATGAGAAAAATATTTTATCTAATTAAAAGTATCAATTTTTAATGTAAAAATATATTTTTATTTTGAAATTTAAAAATCATCTTGATGTTGATGTTTTCAAAAATGAAATCAAGGATATAGAAATATCTCTTTCAAAATTAACCCAAGGTGAATAATTTCGTACTATGATTCTTTGTTTTCAATACATTAAACAAATAATCGTGGTTTTTTATTTTGAAAAGATAATATAATTTTATAAAAACCACAACTTTTTAAGGTAATTTATAATGAAAATTGTAATTATATTAAGAAAGTTGGCCATCAAGTTTATAAATGAAATTATAAAAACTATAGATATAAAAGAACTAAATCTGACTGAAAATTTAAAATTTTTACTACTGAACACACTTTTAAGGGAAAGTGGGAAACCACAAAAATAACATCAAACAACAAGTTTAGACAGCTTTAGAAATTACCAAGCTATTCAAGAAAAGATTTAAAATGTTTGAATCAATCACACTGTAAACTCCTTGTGATAGTGGTAACCTTCACGGATGGATCATCTTTGATGAGATCCTAAAAATGGTAGGCCATCTTTTCATAGGTATGAATATATTGATCCAAATTTATTTTTCCCTCTTTAATTTCTTATGTCAATATCTTATCATGTTTTTCAATCCAATAAGTTTTCTCTTATGAATTTGAGGTGTTTCTATCGATCCATCGTGTTTGTCGATCCAATCTGTTTTCCCACAACTGATTAGGATCCTCTACCTAGCTAACTTTAGTCACCCCAACCTTATCATTTACTAACTCAACCTTATGAATCTAAGGTGTTTCTATTAATCTTAAAATTCCACATTCTTGAACCACCTCTAGATATAACCTTTCTTATGCTTCAATTTTCTTTAGTTTTCTAGATGCTATGGTGACCAAAAAATTTAGAAGGTTGGAGTAGTCTTTGTGTTTCATATTTTTTTTTTGTTTTTATTGAATTGAAACTTTATAGTAACAATGTTTCCTTTCTTCCCATTCCTTGCGTAACATCCCGATCCAAATTTATATAAAAATAGTTGCCAGAGCAGTCTCTACATGGACTAAAGCGTACCTCCCCGTATACTAGAGGCTGCTGACTGGTAGCGAGGTTCAAATGATGGTATGGTGGAATGACTATAACCACATTATTAGAGTATAACAATGGTATATTTGAAAAAAACTAAATAATATATAACCACAAAGTAGTAAGAAATGAATGGAAGAGTAGTGGAAGAAAATAACAACTGAATTTAAATGGATAACCCCAATATACATTAATAAATTCATGTATATATGATGGTACATAAACTAAAAGAGTATACACAAAGTAAGAAGTATGATATAATGAAATAAACAAACAAATAAAATAAATAAGATCCCCAAGGTAGAATTCCACAATCATCATTAGCTCCAGATCACTCTAGTGATCTTAACTCCTAGGTACAAGAAAATCATTGTAAGAAAAAGGCCATAGTTCTAAAAACATGAGATCTTCTCAGTTCCCCAGTGAAATGGAGGCCTAAGAAGGGTGTGATATATACTCAGTAGGTCACCAACAACTATTTATAAAACTAATTACAATATATGATTATAAGGTACAAAAGTGTGTAGGTATAAAGTATAGTAAATAATATTGAATAAATAAATACCAGTCAACTCAAGTTCCAATAGGACACCTAGCCAAATCTACCTGCTTCAACAAAGGAATAAATTATAGTCTGATCAGTAACCATATATATACATAGTATTAATATATATTTATATAGTGTAGTTATATACTTCATCCACCGATATAGATGAAGTACGTTTGGATATATGTAGACATATACCTAGAATACTAGGTTCTAGATGGATTGGGACATAATTCAGGAATCCACAACCAGTATAAATGAGGATATCAAATCAAGAAAATGGCACAATCCCTACATCTCATAATTAATTCAAGACCTCATTCTCAACACTCAAGATGGTGGGTATTTCTTCATTTCAATAACCAAAATAAGGGGCGCGGTACATCTTTCCCCTCCATATGAATACCATCAATGATGTGGGATGTCATGATCAATACCCGAAGTAAGGGAGAGTGAAAATTCATACACAAAAAGTCCATTATCCATCGTATCACCTCCAATATCAATGTAATATTAATATTAATAAAATGGAATTACCTCTAAAGATAATCCTTAATCCTAATATAACCAAGGGAATCACATTTATTAAAATTCACATAAGTCATGCTTATTTTAATATATTATAAGAGGTTTTTCCATACCACCCAATTCAATTTCATTTAATTTAAACCATTCATTTCAAATAATCCATTTAATTTATCAAGGTATAGAAATTATTAATCAAGGCTTGCCAACCCACTTAGAAGGTGGGTGGTATTTAAACTATTAATCACATGGAAGGTCATTCCACCTTATTTAATACATTTAATAATATCATTATAAGACATGTAATAAACATAGAAGATATCCAACAGTAAAACAATTCATAATAAATCACCAATGTGATAATGCCAAGAAGTATTTAAATCACCAATAATCACTTTTTAGTTTAGAATAAAACACACCTCTTAGAAGGGGTTTTATTATAAAACATGACATTATTAACAAATAATTCATTAAGATCAACCCAACATCATCTTCAAGAGGCATAACTCAATTAACTAAAAAGGATAATTTTTTGTATCTACCAAACATATAAAAACAATGTCAGGTTTTATTAATATTACATGTAATGGGATATTCCATTTACAGTCCCAGAAAAATTCTTATAATGCATTTCAAGATTTCAAACAATTATAAAAAATATGAAAAATAACTCAATATTCCCAAAGGGGTAGATAGAATAGAATTCAATGTTCTCTAATTACAATTTATGTCTCAATGGGGGTAATATATCATGCATATTAGAATTTATAAATAAGGAACTCATTTTAGGATGACATGAAATAAAGGCCAGAATGCTGCACAAATTTAATATTTATAAATCAATGGAAATATAGGTAATGAGATATATAACACATACCTTATTCTAGAGATGTTTCAATCATCCAACATAAAGGTTTTAATTGGTCTGGTTAGATAGAAATCAAATAAATAGATATACACCCTCTAGATATCTAATGTTTCTGATCGCATTCGAATCGGAGTTCGGGTCCATGAGATATCAAGATTCCTAGAATATTATTTAGTAGAAACCCATGGGAGAGAATGGAGGATCCATTTTTAGGGGATAATAAAAGAAATAGGATAATGACGTTAAAAACATTTTAGGGGAAAAATTGTAAATTAACCCTTAAAAACACGGTCACACAGTTTATCCCCATGGTAGGCCAAACCCTATGCCAAAAAATGATTCCTTATCTACTTTTGAATGGGGTCATACAATTTATGTGCACGGTTTGGGGAGATATATGAAAAATATGTGCTTTATCACTATCAGAAACCTACAAAAAATCACTCATTTGTGTGACCCCTCTCGTATGGTTAGACCAAATTCTGTAAGACCTTCTACTCCACTAGTTTAGCCACACAATTTCTTCTGGAGGATCACACGATTTCATACAAACCGTACGCCCTTTTCAACCTTCTATGATTTTGTGTTTCCTGGGTCTGACACTTTTGAAACTTAATAGAATAGCTAAGAAAACCCTCATGCCTTTAACCAAGTCTGAAAAACACTTTTGAGTATTTAATCTCTTGGAATTATGTTCAGAAGATCTGTTCAAAGAATAACTTTTCCACTAAATTCCAAACATTAAAATTCCCTTGGAATTATACCTTATCTCAAAACACGCATTGTTAAATCCAACACACCTTAGAAATTCTCATCCCTATGAATCTTTGGGGAAATAAAAAAACATCAACCGAACTACAAGGTTCATGAAGTCTTGTTCAAAGGGTCTTATTGTGTTCCAAAATTCCCAAAGTAAATCCATGGCTGACACATACTACACTCATATCCACCCAACAACATGCCAAAAAACAGTTCTTCACCAATTTCATTACATAAGATAAAAGGAAACAAGTAAATCCACCATAGACTGAGAACTCTTAAAAAAATTAGCTTTGATGACCGATGTATTAAATCATAAAACATGGAACCTTTCTAAAATGTATTTCACATTACCCATTATCATGTGTACTGAAGCCGATTCCCAACTTCCAATAATGTTCCAATCCCAACACCCATTTGTGTTTTCTTGCCTCAACACAAACATGGGTGTACACTCAATTCGATATACTTGGATCATCACCCTCAAAACATATTGTTTGATCCTGAATGAGGTTTTGGGTAACCTCAAAACCATTAACTAGAATTTTAAAAGTTCATTAAAGACAACATATACTCTAAAAATTATAAGTGAAATGCTAGTGCAAAGACGATATGTCCACATGTCAAGAACACTAATCGAGTCCAAGAACAGTCATGTTAAGAACCATCTAGTGTCTGTGAGTCCAACCAAGGAATTTCTACTTGGGAACCCGAGTCTTACTCATGAATAACCATTCCTCAATAAAAACCATGCATCTAGTGCACAACTCTAATAAATCCTATTTTTCAAAACAAAAGGGAATTTAAGACTATTAGCTCGGTGTATAACTGATGTTCTCTTAGTGTAACCGGATGATATCATGATTGGGGACATGATCATAAACAAAAAAATATCTAACTAATAAGATATATTTTATTACCGGTAAGATTTTAGAAACTTATATCATATCCAATATAAATTGTTCCATGAATTCACACCAAATTCATTGCAACTACCGAGAAAAAGTGTTGTTAAATCACTACTATTTAACTTATTCTTAAATAATACTGACTCCACCTTATAACACATCATCATTAACTTATTACAATGTGTTTACCACCTAAGAAATCTCACGATCACTCAATATTACTATCAAAGTCCATCCATGGACAACAACATTTCCAAAGGCTGCATACACAACCAACCATTTCACTGTCACACTACCTTGAAAGCACCAATACATTATAAGACTCACCAACCTCACCGAAGTTAAAAAAAATACTTACCATTTTTAAAAGTAATTCCTTGGTGGAATCCCTTCTACTCAGTAGTACACTTTTCTCAAGAATTGACATGAAACTCCCCACATTAGGAGTGTCATAGTTACTGAAAGGATAGATAGACTAGCCTCTTATAAGCACGCTAGATCATATTCACCTTAAATGAACACATGAAAATTCTACAGGTCACAATAAAATGCTTCAAAGAATTTGGAAAGAAATCTAAAACAATCCCGACCGGTGTGTCAAAACACCCAATCCTCTTTAAATTACATCCCTAGCATTGGGATGAAGATGATTCTTTTAAATCCCATGTCAATCTACTCTAGAGATGACCATAGAACATACTCAATGGATCAAGGATCAATAATTCCCCCAAAATCGACAAGTTCATTATATCATTTTGAAAATCGATGGGTACCACATACATGAACACACACTATGCCAAGGTTTAAAAATCAAGATGAATCTTACTCAATACTATACATATTTTGTTCACCCTATACATCCAATTATTAGGTGCTCCTTAGAAGATATCTAAATTAGAGTCATATTTCTCTATAAAACCATTAACCCAGATGATGATGTACCATGTCATCCATCACTAACTAATAAGAGAGGGACGCATGACCTACTGAGCAGCTGACCACGCCCTAGGAATGTCTAACCTTCTAAAATCAAGAATTACTTGACACTCACACCCATAACAAGGGTCAAGGATAACATGACCACCCATCCAAATAAGGGTGTCTTTTAGAATATTAAAGTAATAATAGGGACAAAGACACCAGAATAGTAATGCACATTTGAAAGATCAAAAGCTTTAGAAAGGAATTTAAGCTCTAATGGGGATTCCTACCTCTAGCTAGAACCTTACAAAATAATAAGTGTTGAAACTTCACTAGGTCACGCCAAAATGATTTCACTAGGCCCTAGTTGATCATTTAATCCATTTCTAAAATATAAAATGGCCTATGGAAAGCGCTCATGTTTCCATTCCAAGGAAACTCACAGAGATGTTTAAACGTTACATACACGAGGGTTTAAACAAAGGATACAAAATAAAGTTTCGTTTGAGGCATTACACTGATTCATATTCAATATTTAAACATTTAAAATATTTAATTCAAACCATCATGCACCAATTATAAGACAAAATAACTTGGTACCTGATTTAACTAATGTATCAAGGAAAAATAGGTAAGTCTTATCAAACTTTCTTTTTAAAAATTAATCATTTATTAACATATCATCATAATTTATAAAATTTTCATATAAATTCCTTTTAATTATTTTATTTCTCTATAAGTATTTTCACAACTGGGTTTAGTTAAAGAAAATTTCAATTTCAATCTATAGAGAAAAACAACCTTTAGGTTTCAATTGGAATCTTAATTAATTAACATTTCATATTGATATAGATAAAATGTAGATATAGTTTGTTGTTAGTTTAAGAGGGATCTGGTCAAGTAAGTTTCCACCTTATGTCTATATACACCCAAATACGTGGCTACAAACTCGTTAAATGACTATTCTTATATAGTATAAGTATGACCTAAAGGGGTTAAATACCAGGTCGTAATAGATAATGTGACCTACTAGGTTCCCATTATGACAACCTTGGTTCATCCAAATGAAATACAATATAATTTATTTAATTGTCAAAGTTTCAAAACAACAATAGTGGGTTATCTCATAAGAATCACTACCGAACTAAACTACTTGGGTATAGTTCTGCATTTTGGAAATAAATCATATGTATCATCATGCCCGTGTGATAGGGTCACAAGAATTTATAGAAGAAACCATCAATATATTAAAATTTTAAATTCCTCATAATGGGTTTTATTTGATAAGATTAAATACTACAATTGGATTAGTAGGGTTGAGTCACAAAAGAGGTCCATATGCAACCAGCTCATTTCAGATTAAAATTAAACAACTTTTAAATTTGTAACCATTTCAAAATATATCGTGATCTTATATAATAGTTTGACTATATGGGTTTCAATATACCAATCTATAAAGTGCACATACACTTAACAAATTGGAATTTGCCTCCCATTAATCATGAGAAATTGGTTTCAACCCATGAAACCAATGTTTTCTATCTCAGACATCTCATTATTTGTTAATTAAGGAGTATTCATCAATATATACATGAAAACACTATTTAGATCGATGATGGAACTTTAAAAACAAACTATATATCAGGTTTATAACTAATCATGATACCATAAGAAATAAAAATAGTGAATCATGCTAAATAAGCACAAAATCATAATACATTGGAATGTGATTATCAATAATCAATAATCATGGAATATAATCCCCTTATCTGGGTAGTATAATAAAATTAAAAATAAATCACCCAATCAAATTATATAAACAAGAATTATAAAGAAATTCTAAATTAGGTACAAAAATAAACATGTCACTATAATACCTAACATGTTATATAACATAAAAAAAATAAACACACAAGAAATATCATCAAAATCAAGAGGATTCCTAAAAATTCAACTACATGGAAACACATATGATTCTCATGTGGATCTCTATGTACCTATAATTATGCATGTAATTATACTTCCGTTCCATACTGGGTTGAGGAAAAAATACCATACATTTCATAAATCAATAAGCACTAGAAAATAAACAAACCACTTAAAGTGAAATAATAATCAACTGTAATAGAAAACTACAAAAAGAACAATCTTATCCTTGTAAACTTGTAATTTTCCCCATGGGTGGCTTTATCACTCCTAGACATGGATATTTACCAAGAACCAAAAAATTTATAGTGTGTTGTTTACCAGCACCAAATAGTAATACAAAGAAAAAATAATTCTATAGTACCACTTTGTAATGTCCTAACCCAACTTCCTATAAATACAAAAGCCAGAACAGTTTCCACATGTCGTCAAGCACGCCTCCCCATATTCAAGAGGTTTATTACTAGAAACAAGGGTCTAATGATTGTAAAACAGGTAGACTATACCCTCATGATTAGTGTATATTGATGGTATATCATAAAAAATAAATAACATACAATAGTGGATGCATTAATAAATGAACAAAAGAGTATTGGAAGAAAAATATGAACAAAATATAAATTTAAAATTCCAATATAAAATAATACATGAATGTCTAGATGACGGTACATAAAATAACATAGTAGACATAGACAAGGAAACATGATATAATTAAATACAAGAATAAAGAAAATAAATAAGTTCCCTAAGGAATAACTCCATGAGAATCCTGAGGACTAGCTCAGTCCTGTTTTCTTAACTCCCAGGTAAAATCAAGTTAGAGTAAGAAAAAGGTCATTGTCTGGAAAACATGAGATATTTTTCAGTACCCCATTATAATAGAGGACCGAGTAGGGTTTGAGATATACTCAATAGGCCATCACCAATATTTCCTAAAACTAAATCTAGTATGTGAATATAATGTACACTAGTGTGAACATATAAATCATAAAAAAATACCAAATAAATAAATACTAGTCGGATCAGGTTCCAATAGGACAGCCGGTCGACTCTACATGCTTCAATATAGAATAGAATTATAGCATGATCAGTAACCACATATATAGTAGTAATATATATATATATATAGTGTAGTTATATACTACATCCACCTTTATGGACTCAGTACATGTAGATGTAAGTAGCCATATACCTGGAATACTAGGTGGTAGTTGGACCAAGGCATAACTAAAGCATCCATAACAAGTCTAAACAAGTCAATAAGATCAAGAAGTTGGTAAAATAACTACATCTCATAATGAATGAAAGAAATCATTCTCAACACTCAATATGGTGGGTGTGTAATCATGTCAACACCGGAAACAAGGGACGTGGTGCATTATGCCCAATATCCGAAAAATGTCAATAGAGTGAGACGTCGTGCTCGACACCTGATGTAAGGGATAGTGAAATATCATGCTCAACAAGTCCCTTATTCATCATATCACAACCAATATCAATGGAATATTAATATTAATAATAAGGCATTACCCTTTAAGATAATCCATAAACCCAATATAACTAGGCCCATCACATTTATTTCAATTCATATAAGTCATTATTATTTTAACATATAGAAAGAGGTGTGGCTGTACAACCCAATTAAATTCCATTTAACGTCAACCATTCATTTAAAATAATAAATTTCATTTACTAATTCATGTCAATTAATAATCGAGGATTTTCTATCCACTTAGAATGTGGTTGGTCTTTACACAATTAATCACAAGGAAGGTCATACCCCTTTATTCAATCCATTTAAGAATATCATTAGAGGTTATGTACTAAGAATGACACATATCTAACAAAAAATTCATAGGAAATTACCAATTCCATAAGGCCATCCCATATTTAAATCACTAATCAACTCTTTTTAGTTTTGAAGACAGTACACCTCATTTGAGGGGGTTTATTATAAAACATGAAATTGTAAAAAAATAATTAATTTAGATCAACCTTTCACTACATTCAAGAAGGAAAAATAAATTCTCAAAAAAAATATCATTTTAGAATACTACCAAACATATCAGACAATATCATGGTTTTTACATATTACCTACAAGTGGAAATTCCATTTACAGTCCAAGAATATTGCTTAAAAGGCATTCTGAGATTTAAAAAAAATATATAAAAGATGAAAAATTACTCATCACACCCAAAGGGTTATATTTAATTGAGGTTAAATTTCACTAATTACATATCACGGCTCAACATAGGTAATACATCATTAATTAAACAATTTAGAAACATAGAAATCATTTTATGGAGACTCATGAAAAAGTCCATCACGAGAAATAATGAAAATATTTATAAATCAATAGAAAATTGGGGAACAAGATATATCATCATCATCATCGAGTAGATTTTTATTAAGAGGCCACCACAAAGGGACTACAAGCACCATGACTCCTCACGGAGGCCTAAAATAATGAAGTCTTAGGGTGTCCCCTCAAATCATGTTAACCCCCTCAGGTTTAAAGGGCATTACATTGTGAATGAAAAAAGGATCAGGAACAAGAACCTCAAGGGAGGCAAGGTGGTCTGCTACTTGATTACCCTCCCACCACATGTGCGCCACTTTGGTTCTATTGCTAAGTTATCTCCTGAACTTTATGATGGTATAGATGACTGACCAGGGGGAGGGGAATAGGCCATTGAAGACTTTATAGAGAGTCTTGGAGTTGGTTTCAGCCTCTGAAATATCAATTCCTTCTGGGTTACACAAACTAATACCCTAAAGTAGGGCCCTTGCCTCAGCCTGAAGGGATGACCCACTACCCAAGCGGACTGAAAACGCTTTTTACAGTGCTTGAATGATAATAGAGATCCATGATAAAAGAATATTCATAGAAAAATTTTGGGAAGAAACCCACGTGAGAGTAGGGAGGATCCATTCATTGGGGAGTAGAAGAAAAAGAGGAGAATGAGGTTAAAAATATTTCATGGAAAATATTGTAAATCCCAACTTAACAATCGAGTCACAGGGATTGGCCACATGATTGGCCAAACTGTGAACCAACCATTATTCCTTTACTACTTGAAAAGGGGTATCACATAGTTTATGCACACATTTTGGGAAACCATATGAAAACTAATCAATTTGGCTCAGTCAAAAAACCAACAGCAAACTACACAGCTATGGGACCCCTCTTTCATGGTTAGACCAAATTATGAGAGACCCACAACAATAATAGTTTAGCCATAATATTTCTTTTAGAGGGTCGTACGGTTTTAAAAAAATCATGTGCCCCTATCATCCTTCTCTGATTTTTAGTTTTTGTGGTTTGATGCTTCTATAACTCAATGGAACACCTGAGGAACCCCTCATACCTTTAACCAAGTCTATAATTTTTTTTGAGTGGTCCAAATATCATAATTACATTTTCAATCTTGTTTCAAAGAACAACCCATCTAATGAAGGAAAAAAATTCCAATTTACTTAGAATTATACTTTGGTTCAAAACACGAGCTGTTACACCTTGATCCAAACCCAATATTCCTCATCTGCTGAGGATCTTACTCATAATCATAACATTTATGAGAGTTTTAATCTGTTTCACTCATCTTAGAGTCCCCTTGGTTGCTTGACCTTGACTGCTTCCTTTTCCATCAAGGAATAAAATCCTTACATCCTTTATTGTTAATGTCATACTCTTCATTTCCATTCAATAAGGTAAAACTATTATGAAGCTAAATCAAGATTTGGGGATCCAGTGAACTAGAAGACCCCCACACCCGAGAAGATGAAACAATCGACTCAAATTAAGCTTGTAACAAAGTAAAATGGCCTAGATTTTCTATGATTATAGGGATAGTGCATCCAACAATTCCAGTATCTCTTTTTAACCCTTTTCCCTCACCAAAAACATTGAAAGATTCTACAAATTTAGGGAAGAAATGGAATAGTTCAGCCCAAATTCTCCTAAGGTTTGTACTGTCAACTTCAATCCATATAAATCAAAACGCACAAATGGACATAAGGGCTTCATTTTTATTTGATTATGGATAACCCCCTTTTAAGGGTTGGAGGGGAACCCTCACATGGCCCGTAGGCCCAAGGGCCAAGTCCTAACATGACATAAAGGCCAATGCATGCCCCGATGGCCTAGAGTCATACTATTCCCATTACCTGACCTGTAGGAAAAAACCACAGAACTTACCCTCCCTAGCTTCTACATCATTTATCGCCTAGCTCCCCACCTTGTATTGTTGACCAGCTAGCATTTTCCCATACAAATCTACATGATGCCTGGTCCCGATGGAGGTTGCCATACCCTATCATTTTTCCAATCTGGTGAACTATGCATCTGTTGACTACTACTCATTTCTACAATCCTCTTCTAGGGATTTGCCTATGTGAAAATTAGCTACTCCATGGTATATATAGACCAAAGGCCCTGAGGCCTAAAGGCCTTTGATGACCTAAAGGGCCCGAGACCCGTAGTCCCAAACCGATGGCCCAAAAGCTCAAATCGGGTGAATAGTTCCGACTACTACAGTACCAAACATTACCTACTAATATAGTGATACAATGCCTACTACAGGATGAACTCCAATGGTAGCTTTGATACATCCACTTTGATAAAAATATATGGATACACAGGATGAAAAAGAGCTCGAGTACAATAATTTGAACAAAGAAATTGAAACACCATGTTTCAACTTTCCTAAGGATCGCCATATTTTGGAATGGGAGAGGGAGAAAGAGAAAGGAGATCCATATTTTAATGTAAGGAGGACACTTTTTCAAATAAAAATAAAATGACCAGTGAAAAAGAGATAAATGGTATCATGAAGTAGCCCATAGAGTATACAACTTTGTATAAATAAAGTTGGATTCTGATGAAATTAAAGTCCAAAAATTCCACTGATCCAAAATACCAATGATTTCCCAATCATGGAATCCCAAATATTAAGATAAAAATAGGTTTAAGAAGTCGACCGTCGGTTGATTCTTGTCGAAACAATCCACCAAGGTAAAATCTAACATTGATTAATATTATATAAACTATATAGAGGATAACATGACCAAAGGAATTACATCAATGCATGATTGAACTTTAGGTAAATATTCACATTATGGGAAAATGGTGAGAAGCCTAGAATTAGTGAATGGGGAAAAAGGATGAACATGAGCTACTAGAGGATCAGGGGAGAAGCCTTCCCATCGACTATGATGGAGGGAGTTAGAAGGAGTAGCCATTCCACCTAGTGCACACTCCACCGATGAGAGAGTTAACAAACTAAAGCTTGGAGAATATTTTCTTCATTAGGAAACATTCTTCCAAAATAGATTCATCTTTATTATCAATTTTTTGATATAAATTCTTATTATAGAAATTTTTTTGTTCAAAAATCCTTATTTTCCAATCATAGTGGACCCAAAAAATTTCTCTATATCAATTCTTATTAGTTCATACTATTGGACCCAAACATTGTCTACCAAATGGAACTCTCTAATGATTTCTTATAGGTATTTCTTACTGAACCTCATTATTCCATCCTACAGTGGATTCTAAATAAATATGGTGTTCACATCTTGAAGTGATTAATCAACTTTTTCCCATATTGATTTTAATGTTTATGGTCCATGTTAGGGGGATTCTAGGTATTTCCTTCACAGAAATTTTTAGGAAATAAACCTTGATCTTTATGAGAATAATTTTTTTTTCATTATTTTTATTTTAAGTACAATATTAAATCTCCTTTTAAAATCTATTCACCCATAGTTTATTTCCTTCTCAAAATATGAGGTGATAATTTTTTTGATTCTTAAATTTAAAAATTTATTGTAATTTTCTATTTAATTTAAATTTATATATTCATATCTTTTTCAAATTTTCTTTTTCCCCATATTTTATTTTCTTAACATGTTCCAATTTTCCTTTCCTATCTTTTTCAAATTTTCTTAGATTATCTTTTTCATTTATCATTTTCTTATCTTATACTTTTTTAAAATATTGTTTTTTTTTCAAAATGTATTTCAAATTATTTAAAAATTATTTTCAAATAATTTCATAATTCTAGAAAATTGATGTGAGCATGGTACTCTAATAAAAATAATCATGTCAATATATAAACAAGTGGATGATGTTATGGAATATGTTCCCGTAGGAAATTATCTAGAAAAGAATTGATTGGGTTTGTTAACCCTATATCTCTCCTAGGTATGGTGATTCGACCATACTACACACCTAGTTTGACAATCCTATGGAATTTTCTATGGTTTATCAATACAATATTTACTTAACCATAATAATGAATATGATTTTCAAAATATTTTTTTAATTCTTTATTTCTTTATTTTATTCTTAATGGATATGACCCCTTGAAAATCATATTATTTATTTCATGGATTTTTTTAATTCTTTCTCGTGAGAATCATTATTTTAATGGGATCTATCTTTTTTTAAAATATATCTTCTTTTGGGGATAAAATGTGTTTTAAATTTGATATTTTTTATTATTTATTTTAAAATGGAGAGTAAATTTATTTTAGTCTTTTGGATTAATTCCAAAAAGTAGGGGGCTTTTTGATATTGATATTTTGTTTTGTAATTATCATAAAGGGGGAGAGTTTTAAAGTGGATTCTTGAAACTTTAATTACTTTAAATTTTTATAATTACAATATATTATATTTTTATATTTAATTATTATATTGATAATTAAAAATATTATTATTTTTATTCATAATAATAATTTTTTTGTTGAATCTTAATTGGTCTTTAGTTATTGTTCATACATTATTAACATTATTTCTAATTATTTATAATTATTTATTGTGAAAAATTATTTTTATAAAGTTTTTATTTACCCTTATATATCTCCTTTTAATTTATTTTTACCATAATGTAAGTTTTATTAATTTTTGTTTACTCATACATGAGCATTGAAATTGTTTTTTACCCTTTGGTAACTTTTCTCTTACCCTTATGTAATCCTTTTAAGTTTTATTTTACCTTTACATAAATTTGAAGTCACCCTTACACAAGCCTTATATACTTTTTTATACCCTTATGTGGTGTAATGTCCCATCCTAGAGTCCACTCAACTGGGGACCCAGTCGGTGGGTCACGTGTCATCAAGAACACATCCCTGTATGTTAGAGGCTGTCAAATAGCAATGAGGTTTTGAGGTGGTATAGTGGGGATAATATACCCTCATATCATAGTTGAACAATAGATAATAAATAATAAAAAAATTGACAATAACATAAACATGATATAATAAATATGGAACATAGGAATGTAATTGAAACAGATAACTAAAGAAGCAAAAATAACCAAGAAACTTTAATAATATCAAAATCCCAAAGGATAAGTCATATAGAATGATATCAGGGAATGCTATAATAAAAAATGGAAAATATGGAACATTCATATACACCATGATATATAAAAAGGAAAAAAAATAAAAAATACTACTCCACTAGTATCATGAGCATATGATTTGTCCTCTGCTCCCATACCCCTAGGTATTAGAAAAATGAATCCAACATCTGTAACAAGGTTCTTTCCCTTATCTATATCTACCAACATAAGGTCTATGTGGGTACCAATGGCAGCCTAAGTAGGGTGTGCGATAAAATCCCAGTAGGCCACCAAAAACTATGTCTATAAATTATCGAGCTAGTGTACATAACATTAGTAGTTTCTAGGTAAAAAGAATAATATATAGTATCAAATAAATAAGCTATAGATGGCCCAGGTTCCTACAAGACACCCGGATAGCTCTACCTTCTTCGGTGAAGGCCGTAATATGTATGAACAATAACCATATATATATACATATAATAATCATATTTATATATATAGCTATAAAATATATACATGTATATGAAATAAGTAAATGAGGATAGACGTAGGCATATACATGGATACTAGGTGTCGGTTAGACCCGGGGCATAACTCAGGCATCCTTAACTAGTATAACAAGCCTATAAGCTCAAGAAAAGTTTATATGACCATAATCTCATAATTAAAGTGAGATTCCATGCTCAACACTCGATATGGGTGGGGTGAAACATCATTTTCAACACCCAAAACAAGGGAACATCGAATATCATACCCGTCACCCAAATAATAGTATAACGATGTGAGACGTCATGCTCAACACCCGATGTAAGTGAGCATGAAACATAATACTCAACAATTCCCTTAACCATTCTCACCATCCAATAGAAATGTAATAATAATAAAAATAATAATAATAGTAATAACATTAATAATAATAAAAATAATAGTAACCATGAGGGATCACCTCAAATGTAACCGCATCCACATAACACAAATATGATTGGTGAAAAATTTAAATTTTTGAAGTTTATAATGATAAAATATGAGGCATGTAATTCACACCCATTCTCACTAATTTTTAACATAATACATTTAATCTAAATAATTAAGGAAATTCAATTCAGGGTCAATCAGAACACTTATAAGGTGTTTTGGTCCCCTGAACAATCATATGAAAGAGAGTAATTAATATTTAATGACTAAATGTTGGGAATAAGTGATGATTACATCCTCTAATAATTATAAAGTGTCCATGGGACAATAAAAATGTGATATAGTTCATTTATAAATATAATATTCTTTTAAAGGAAACATGAGACAATGGCCAGTGTGTGGCACAATGAAAGAGCTATGAAAATAACTTTACTTTTAGGTAAAACAAATAAAACAACAAACATATGGTCATAGAAGGCACTTTATTCAATACCAGCTCTAGATTTTAAGTAGAATGGATGAAATTAGAAAAATGGTCCAATACCCTGAAAATAGGATGAATGAGGTCGCACTAAAATAATGAAAAAGAATGGAAGAGAAATGGAGAAAGGAAGTAAGATGATTTGATATACTACTGAGAATAATCCAACACTTCCAATGGTGGTTGATTTGGATTTAGGAAATAAGAACATCCTTAATTCTGAAATGAAGAATAGGGAGAGATCACTAGAGAAGAGGAGGGGTGTTCGTCCACCAGAAATGAGGTGGAAGAATGGAGGGTTTGAGTTTTATGTTCATTAAGGAAAAGTTAGAAATTCACCCTTTTCATACATGGTTTCATGGTTTGGCCACATGGTTGGACAAAACATATGACAATAGTGAGCCACACCACTACCCAAGGGGGACTTCATATGGGATAGGATGATGGTTTGTCTAACCACGTGAAATCCACACACAACTCCACTATCACGTAGTCTGAAATTTTTTCACGGGCATGTGCCACATCTCACATGGTTTCAGAAATCCATATATTTCCATTATCTCCTCTAAAATGCCATAAATATTTAGGTGAAACCATGTCATCTTGGTTTCACATTTTATACCAATCATACAACCTAGTATCTTTTTAAAAAAACCAGGGGTTTGAGCTCTGAACAAGCCCCATACACCCTTGTGACATCCATGGCTCTGTTAGACAACATTAAAAGGTCCAAACTAATTAATTTAAATCATAAAAAATGAATCATATCATTGATAAAACCCGGTCTGTACAACCATCCCTCCTCAAAGAAGCTCATCGCCAAGTTGGCCTTCTCAGGGTAAAGAGTGATCATCAGAAAATAGATCCATCCACTCACCTCATATATCATCTTCCAACTCTGAGGTCTCTTCTTGTACTTAGTTATGCTGTAATAACACTCTTACTAAATGAACTAACCTGTCTTAGAGTTAATTCATGCTCTAATCCATAATATTCACTAGACACTCCTCAAAGGAATAATCCATCTCTAACTCAACCTTATCTAGTTGGAAAATGTGGGATGAGTTTGGATAGTATCAATGAAGATGAGATACATGAAGAACATCATGCATAGAATGATATCTATGAGTAAGTGAAATATGATAATCCACTAGTCTGATTCATTTTGAAAACTTAAAGGGATTAATGAATTAAGGAAAAATATTAACCTAACTTCAAATACATTAATCTCCAAACCTGTGAAAAAATCGAAAGAAAAACCAATCTCGAACCTCAAACTCAAGAGGAATTTAGTGTTGATTAGCAGATGACTACTATTTGGACTGATCTTTTGACCTGATCTTTATGGTCAACTGGACCTCCTCTGTAGTCTGTAAGGGAAAAAATGGCCTAAGAAATGCTTCCTCCCATGCCTCTTGCGAACATAGAGGTGAACAAAAATTCCTACCATATAATTCTTCATAAAGATCCATCTGAATGCTATCTTGAAAACTGTTATTGTAAGAAAACTCAACATGGGGAATGTGTTTCTCTCAAGAAACAACAAATTCATGCACACATTAAAAAAGAATTTTCTATAACAAAAAAATTGTATTCTCTTTTTTTCCTTCGGTCTGAGGGTGATAGGTCGTGATCAGAAGCACCTGTGTACCTAAGGCCCTCTACAACCCCTGCCAAAACCAAGACATAAAACAAGTATATCTATTATATATGATAGAGAATATACAAAAAATAATATGTATAACCACCTAAATGTATATTATTCATATCCCATCTACCAATAAGGTCTGTCAAATAGGTAATAAGTGTTCAACCTTAAACAAATGATCAATGGAAACCCAAATGATATCATTTCCATGAGGTGATCTAAGTAAAGTAGTTCCAAAGTCTATAGAGAAATCATCCAATTTCTACTCAGTAATAGATAATAGCTGTAAAAGTCCTACCTATTAACTAATTTTTTACCTTCGCCTAATGATATGTTAAACACTGAATAATAAAACTAATTATCTCTCATTTCATAGTAGAACACTAATACCGATGACAAAAATATCGATACATCTTGGTGACATTAGGATACACTACACAAACTAAGGTATGAAATTCTTGAATTATCTCCTCTTTGATGTCGGCTAGGACCCATACACACCCATGAAAGCATAAAGTCTCATCATCATCCATTTTACAACTAGAAGATGAATCTTCTTTCTGGGATAATTTCCATCAGGACTATGACCTCGGGATCTAAGAGTTTCCTCATTCTCACCAATTCTAGAAGGATATAAGTCACTGTTAAAACTAGGAGGATAATATTCCCATAATCGTCTTGAATCTTAATGTGAATATATGGAAACAAGGACATGATATTCCACTCTTCATTTTCCTCATGAACCGCCCGTGTTTGAGTATTCTGGCATGGAACTTTGGCTACAACATTTACTTTTCCATGCGTATAGGCTAGCTCAAAATAGAATTATTCCAAGTACTCAAACCATCTGTGCTTTTGGAGATTCATATCATGTTGTGTAAAGATATACTTGAGGATTTTATGATTAGGGAATACCCAAAAATTGAACTCAATGTAAATAGTACCTCCAATAGTGTAAATCATGTACACAAACATCTAGATCAAGGTTGTGCATTGGGTAATTCCACTCATGAGGCCTCAACTGATGAGATATATATGCTCTGAATCTATAATCTAACACCAAAACCACTACAAGCCCGATAAATGATGTCTCACTATAAGTGGTATTAATCTTTACTACCTCTAGTAGAATCTTGATCGAAGTTGAAGTTAATCTTCACTACAACTCCTAAAAGGTTTCCTCACAAGCATCTGACCATAGGAATTTCACACCCTTCTTAGTCAAACAAACAAGAGGTGATTCTAGGATTGAGAAATCTTGGATAAATAATTGGTAATATTTGACCAGCACTTTTAAACTCAATATGTCAAAGAAATTCCTTAGATATTCCTAGGAAACTACAACTGTCACCTTATCTGGGCATACTAATACTCTTGTCTTTGAGATGATATGACCTAATGGAATTTTCTATGATTAGCGTAAAAATGTTTCTCCCTCAATATATTTAGAAAAATATCAAGATGATTGGTATGGTCATGTATAGAAATATAATACACTAATATGTCATCCAAAAATACTACCATGATTTTATCCAGGTATGTTTAGAGAACCTAAATTATTAGATTCACAGAGACCAATGACACATTTTTGAAAGTGAATGACAATACAAAGAGCTTATAAAGACCAAATGTGATACTGAAAGTTGTGTCAGGTATGTGTGAGGATCCGAAACATACCTGATGATATATGGAATTCATTTAAATCTTTGAGAAAACCCTTAATCCTTAGAGATGATCAAATATGACTTTTATTTGAGAAAATGGATATCAATTATTTATCATAAGCTAGTTCAAATGAAGGTAATCTATAGAAATTATGAGGGCACCATACGCCTTCCTGGAAAAGAGGATCGGTGAACCCCCTGGAGAAATGTTGTGGAGTATAAATACTTTATCCTCTTATTCTTATAACTACTTTTTAATCTCTATAATATCCATAGGATCCATCTGTTAAGGAGGAATGGTCACTAGTGGTACTGATGGAACTGGATGAATGGAAAACTATACCTCTCACTCTAGAGATAGACCATAAAATTCATATAGGAAGACATCTTGGAAATGGTCCACCATAGGAGGAAAACATGGGGTTGTAGCCCCTGACCATACAATAAAATATTGGTGATCTGGGATTGCAGTCTTCCTAGCCCCTTATGATTAGGTTCTGATCACATAACATGGATATTCCATTCTCCCTTATGCATGTATCTACCACCCTATAGTGAGGTAAAAATCACCCTTCAGTGATAAAAATCGACGTGGTATCAATAGGGAACTCACCAATCCATCCAAATAATTACATCAAACCCTCTCATATTGAGGATGAATAGATTCCACACCAAGTGATATCCTCCTATTTCAAGTGGAAAATCCTTACAATGGAGAACGCCCTATGATAAATACCAAAAGATGTATCAAGAATCATCATGCCACAAAATAATTCTCTCTAGAAGACAATACTATACATGATTTTCTAGATATAAAAGAGTGTGACATGTTCGTGTCAAGAAAATAAGACACTAAAGCAGAATCTACTAGAATAATACCTAAAATAATAGAAGGTCTAGGGCTTCGGTCCTACAACATAGGGAACACTGCATATAACTAGCTTGTATTATGAGTCTAAGACATAGACCGACTACCCTAAGTAGTCCCACTATACTGATTCTTCAAATAAAGAGTATAATTTCCCCTACCACAACCACCACCTCATCCTGATTAGCTGATAGTATTCCAACTGACTACCTCATAAGAGACTAATATCCTCACTTCGGAATGTGGGGTAGGTGTAAATACACAATTTCTAGTCACTAACGAAAAGGTCATATAGAATCATTAGATATTACCCATCCTAATAAAAACTTTGTATTCCATTAGATACCATATACATTGGTGTTTCTTTTATTCAGGTTTCCCATGTTGGTGACATATCAAGCAGCTCTCAGTACAAACAAGATGATTGCTATTACTCATGCGAGAAACCTTGAAATTTCTCTTTTTACCACTTGAAGAAACACTTGTAGATATAGGTTTTAAACCACCATGGTTCCCACTATCATATTTACTTATATTCCTCTCAATATTAAGGGCCTTGTTGAATGTCTCAGAAATAATATTTTTCCAAAAGATGTTGACATGCGATCAGATGGATTATACCAGCCCATCCTTGAATACCATGGTTTTCATAAAATCATTCGTAGATAGAGTAGGAGTGATATTATATAGATCATTAAAATGTGTATAATACTCTATGAAAAACATGGCTTCCAACTGAAGGTTCTTGAAATATATATCCCAGTCATACATCATAGTCTACGGAATGAAGTAATCATAAAAGCTCATTGGCATGTCTTCCAGATCATATATTGATGCCATTCCTACTCAGTAATAACATCCAAACATTTAATTATAGAACCTGATAACATATAGGTTGTGATATTGAACCTCCATTATAGAGTCATCTATAGATTATTGAGTATATAAATGATTGTGTCAATATATGACTCCGTAACATGTGTTCTTCCATCCCCCAAAAAGGTGGGAGGATACTGCTACTAGGACTCCTAAGTCTACTCTATGATTTTTGGGGTAGGTTGAGTGACACATTTCATAGATTAATTCATATACAAAAATACCACATGAAACTAGGCATTAGTTCTCATATTAAGAATAACAGGTGGTTCCTTAGGTGGAACTATAGGAGGTATCCCTTGTGGCATAGGGCCCGCCACCTCTGATGTATGGTTTTCACAACCTTCCGAGCATTTTACTCAAGGATTTCATGGTTACATGATTCTATAATGTAAATAACATGCCTCGAAAAATCATTTAACATTTTAAATAATTAAATATACAAAAACTAGGATTGGAACAAAACCTATAGTTACAGACTAATAAAATATGACATTTATACAACCTTTCTATAGACAAGATTATACCTCTCCACTTACTCCAAAATCTAGGACTAGGTGGCAAAGAAATACCATATCCAATGATAAGAATATAAGAGACACCCCCACCAACCCAATACTAAGGATGGGTTTGGGTCTAGGTATCATATCAAACAATAACAGTTTCAATATATGGAGTTTCATTTACAAGGTATAAAGGAAAACACCCTTTATTTTACAATTGGAATTTCATTTAGTAGTAACCATTCACTTTTAAATATTTAATTCCATTTATTTTTTAATCTCTTATATATATATATATATATATATATATTTCTGTCCCAATATAGTAGGACAAGAACCCATAATTTGGTATAATTGGATAATTAAGGTTTCATCACCAATCTATATGGGAAAACACTATTTATATTTATGTAGAAAATTTAATTAATAAAATTATGTTCTCCCAAAAAGAAACTTCAGCTAATTTCAATATGAAATAATCAAGAACTGACTATATGCAATAGGAAAATGTTTGTAGAAAATAGGCATGGCAATGAAAAATTCATGGAATATCAGTCCTAATGTGCCTATAATGATGCATGAAATGAAAATTCCTTACCTTATCTAGCCGAGGACCAAGTCCTAAATAAATAACATCTATAATAATAATATCACATGGAATTTTGATCACCCAAAGGTGATGTCCTATCAATTGTAATAGGAGAAAAATGAAAATATAAATTACCCCTCCCAGGTAATTTGAGTTTCACCTATAAATGGGTTAGCTACTCACAGAAATAGGCTCATTATCAAATTCCATTACATCCTAGTCTCATGTATAACACCCAAAAAATAATAAAAAAGAAAAAATAAGTGCTCCAATACCACATTGTAACATCCTAACCCAGAGTCCACTCAATCTGGGCCCTGATCTGATGGGTCACATGGTCTCAAGCGTGCCTCCCTGTATGCCAGAGGCATCTGACTAGCAGTGAGGGTGTAAGTTGGTACAACGGGGAGACTATACCCTCATATCATTGTGTAACAATGGATAAAAATAATAAACAAATAGATAATAGAGGAATTATGATATAAAAAATATGTAACTATGGAAAGTAATAATAATAGACAACTGAAAAAGAATAAACAACCAAGAAACTGTAATAATATCAAAATCCAAAAGGCTGAGTCATATACAATGATGTGATGGAATAATGATATACAAAAAGGAAAAAATAGGGAACATGCATATACAACATGCTATACAAAAATAAAAAATGTCTAAAAGACTACTCCACTAGAATCACAAGAATATGCTCAGTCCTCTTCTCCAATTCTCTAATCTATAATCAAAATGAATCTAGAAAATGTAATAGGGTTCATGACATTACCAATACCTATAGACACAAGGTCTACTTGGATACCAAAGGTGGAACAAGTAGAGTGTGTGATAAAGTCCTATTAGGCCAATACCAATGGTGTTTAGAAATGATCCAGCCAGTGTACATAACAATAACAGTGTGTGGATAAAAATAATAATATATACTACTGAATAAATAAACCATAGATGACTTGGGTTCCTATAGGACACCTTGCTATCTCTACTTGCTTTGGAGAAGGCCAAAATATTTTTGAATGGTAACCATATATATAATAATCATATAAATACATATATATGTATTTATATACTGTATACCTGTATATTCACTATGTATACGAGGACATAAGTAGGAATATACATGGATAATAGGTGCTGGCTAGACTGAACGCATAACTTAGGAATCCATAAACAGTCTAATGAGACTATAAGCTCAAGAAAAGGGTAAATGACCATAATATAATAATGAATGTGAGATATCATTATAAACACTCAAGATGGGTGGTGTGAGATGTTATTCCCAACACCCAAAATTGGGGAACATGGAATATCATTACCATCACCCAAATAATATTACAACAACATGAGGCACCATGATCAGCACCCAATGCAAGGGAGAATAAAACATCAAGATCATCAAGTACCTTAACTGTCATCACCAGTCAATAACAACAACAACATAATAATAATAATAATACTAATAATAGTAATAATAGAAACCATGAGGGATCACCTCCAATGTAACCACATCCACATCGCACAAATATCATAGGTGAAATATTTAAAATTTTCAAGTTCATAATGATAAAATATTAAGTGTGGACTTATCACCCATTCTCATTCATTTATAAAACAAACCATTTCATTTAATTAAGAATGGAAATTCAATTCCAGGTCAAGATGAAAATTTATAAGGTTTTATGGTCCATTGAACAATAATATGAATGAGGAAAATAATTCCAGAACACCCAAAGGGGTGGAAATGAATGAGGTTGACATCCTCTAATCACTAGAAAGGGTCTAAAATAGTATAAAAACATGCTAGAATTCATTTAGAAAGAATTAATACATTTAAAGTCAATACACGACAGTAGCCAGAATATGACACAACATCAGAGCTAATAAAACCACTTGAAGTTTATGGAATACATCTAGACCACCTACCGTAGGGACTTATATGACTCATCATCCAATATCAAATTCAGAACAGAATTAGATCCGAATAAATCAGAGAAATGGTTCAACATCCTGGAAATATGGAGAATGATCTCACAAAAAATAGTGCAAGAGTAGGGAATATAAATAATGAAAGTAAGAACGAGTATTATAGATCTTACAAAAATTTTTACAAAATTTTTAACAATGGTTGATTTATAGTCTAGATGCTGTAGCTAACTTGATTACCAGATGAGGAAGAAGGAGAGCTTATCGGAGAAGAGGAGGGGTGAATGTATGATTGAAATGTGAAGAAAAGGAGGGTTTATATTTTAAGTCCATTAAGGTAAAAGTGGTAAATTAATCCTTTCTAGATAGGTCTACATGGTTTGGATTCATGGTTTTCCCAACTGTGTACCAACTGTGCGCCACAACACTACCCAAGGAGGTCCCCGCACAGTCTAAGCACACATTTTGTCTAACTGTGTGAAAGTCATGTGAAAATCTACTATCACAAAGTATGAAATTTCCATATAGGTGTGCACCTTGACTTTATACAACCATGAGGCACCCTTATATATTTAAAAATGACCCACATGGTTAGGGGAAACCATACCGTCTGGGTTGCAAAGTCTCTACTAATAGTGCGGTTGAGTATATTTCTCAAAAAACTGAGGATCCACAATCTGAACAGGCCCTGACCACCCTCATGATCTCTACTAATATATTAGGCAACATTACAAGGATTGAATTAAATAGTTTAAATAGAAAAAATGATTCATACATTTGAGGAAAGCTGAGTCGTTACATGTAACTCTCTTGTAACCTTAAAATGCGCATGGAACTTCTTTATTACATTTAAAAAATATTCTATCCACCTTTATGAAAACTGTTTAAATTGATTATTAAATTTAAAAAATTCTTATTCTATCCTTACATAACCTATTGATATTTCTATCTACCCTTATGCAACTAATATAATTTTGTTGTTTCCCTTACATAACTCTATTTTACATTTATACAATATGCCTAACAACCATTATGTAGCACATGAACATCCCTACTTAAATTTATGAATGCTATAAATTTTTTATTTTAAAATTATGGATGCATGAATATTACCCTTAAATAGGTATAGAAATATGGAAATCTCTTGTTTACAACATTTTCAGGATTTATTAATGTTTTTATTCGTTTTATGTTTTTAAAAAAATGTTTAAATTGTTTTGATGATTTTATAATTTTATATTAATAATATATAATCTATGTGATTTCTTTTTTACATTAATTTAAAAACACTTATATTATGATGGATTCAATTCTTTAGTCATGTATATTTTTACAGTATGATACTAAAATATTTCATATCTATTAGTTTGAGTTTATTTCATTGATTTTAATATTTATAAAATATTTTTTGATTCAAAAAAATTTATGGAAACATATTTTATGGTTATTAATACATTATATTTAATTTTTGATGTTACCTCATGTTAAAATATTGAAATATGTTTGAATTTCAATTTTGAATATTTTAGTTTTGAACTATATACAAGATTTTATGTTTTATCTTTGACCTATTATTATTGAAATGTTTTATACTCTTTATAATGAGTTTATTTAAATTAATTTAAATTGTTAAAATAGTTTTAAATTCAAATGATAATATTATTGATAGTGTTTTTCTATTCTTTTCTATCTCCTTGAAAAATCTAGGATAGTATTATTATTATTTTATATTTTAATTGCTTAAATATTTGGTCGGCTGTGTTGTGTTATTTTTTTTAAAATGATTGAGAAAGCTTTAAAAAGGATGGTTAAAATATATTAAACTTGGACTTATTCAGATTAAAGGATCTTGATGGATTTTAGAACATTACCGAAGGATGAGAAGCATATAAATAGAGGTCATTAGAGGCTTTAAAAATTTACATCGACATTCCTTACAATCATTCTCCAATTTTCAAAATGAAAAATATCTCTCAATGTTATTTCATTTCTAAATCTTTTATCTCATTCTATAGTTTGAACTAAATTGTAATATCCAAATCAATGACTTCTTTTATATTGTTCATCCAATTAATTTAGATAATTGAAACTAATAATAAAATTGTTTTTTCTTAGAAATCCTCTCATGTTTCTCTTTATTTAAATATCAGTGTACACTATATTTAAATTGAGGGACTTTGGTTTTATTTCTATTTTTATTTAAAAGGAAAGGAAATATTCTTCTATGGTTTCTTTCTTTTCCATTAAATAACCAGTGTCTAATATATCTAGTTTTTTCTATAACCTAAAAAGAAATGGACAGTTTTGGGTATTTTAGATACAATAAAATCCAAGTTAATAATACATGAAATCCACAATGTATTGAGTTGGAATATGTAGGGACACCTTCAAGTAGTATTTTCTAAATTCCTTACAAAATATTAATTATCCTTTACATTCTATAATTTAACTTATTTATTACTTTCAATCATTCATTTCATAATTTATTTAATCCATAGAACTAACTTGATCGAATTATTATCAAATTCTCCTTTATTTTTTATTATTAATTTTTTATTATTTTATATTATATAATTATTCTTAAAATAATACGATTCTTTTATTTTATTCAAAAGGATTCAATTTAATTAATCTTATTTTAAAATAATTTTATAAACATGGATTGTTTTCCTTTAGAATTTTAATTGTAAATTCACTCCCCTCTTTCCATTTTACCTATATTCGTCCAACACTATGGGCATGCAATTTGATATGCATCAAGAAATAAATAATAATAACTAATACTATGAAATAAACCATAGATGGAGTGCTACCACACACTATGAAATATTTCAAGTTATTTTGGAATAAAAACATAAGTGAAAGAGACAGAAGAGGGGAATTATTTAGAAATATGTGTGATTCATACATAGAACCATCACGAAAAACCACTTCACCCAAGTATTATGTATTTTTTATAATGATGACAACTTATAATGACGTTTTTATGATAGGTAAGTTGAAGGTATTTTGTGATCTCTCCCCTTCAGTTTAAGGATTATTTGACTTGAACCCATGGTTTACCATGGGATCAATACTTTCCCAAGACACATACCTAGGTGAAACAGATCTTTCTAACCCAAGTGGATTCTATGAACTTAGTTTTTTTATTTATCTATAGTATATCCCCTGAAAAAAATTTATTCAACCAAAACTATACCTATACAATCTTATAATAATGTATGATTTACTTTCCACATTCATGTGTCCCTTACATTTGTGTCTCCATTTCGTAATAGGAACCATGAATCCTATAAATGATCCCCCCCATGACATTTATTTTACTATCATGGATTCTTACAGTCCTATAAATCATGTATCTCTATGATAACATGGACTTAATATCTTTTGGAATTGATGAGATATATTCTAGAATTATATTATTGAATGGTTTTTTTGTAACACCCTGACTACAGTAACCTAGTGTTAGTTTTTAATTTATTATATTGGTACAAGATATAATGGATATCACCATGAAAGATCAATTAGTTTAATAGTCTTAGAAAAATATATACATACATGATTCACATATTACATTGTAAATATAATAACATTTCATATGAAACACACTTGCATCCTTGAAATCATTCATAATATTCTTCTTTATATCAAGGGAAATGAAAGAAAATAATGTGTGACTTAAGATGCTCAGTAATATTTATGCACAAAAAAATATATCACAAGTAAATAAGAAATAATCAATATGGCATAATGGATAATCAAAACACATTCCATTTAGTAAACACCTTGAGATCAATGAACATAGATGACTAATATCAATGTAAAAATCATATAGATAAGAGAAATTAAATTATTAATAAAGTAAATTCATAATTTTGGATATTCATGATCAATGCTTCTGATACATAAATTTTTTGTATACTTTTTTGTATTAAAATAAACTAATTTTATGATATAAATGATTAATTATTACTTGGATATTTAATATATTTTTTGAGATTTGGAAGGATACAACATTTTTGGGAAAATGAGAAAAGGGAGAAAAAATGGATAGATATTTAAAATAAAAGATGTATTTTCTTGGTGAAGAATGATCATTGGATAATTCTGAGGGTCAAAATTGAAGAATCAATATGAAATAGAGGTTCTAGTGATGGAAAAATGAAATTCACATCATGAACCTAGTTAAGTATGTAAACCAAAAGTAATTCATGAACACATGATGTAAAAATAATTCAAAATGATAAATCCTCAAGTATTTCACAGATTGAAACTGTAATTTACGTCACAAATCATGCCCAATTGGCCTAGATATGTCCATTTTTTCTTAATTTTATTGGATACCTCCATTTAATACATAGACTTCCATTAAAACATGGTATTGACCTGGGATGCCATTATGAACATATTTATGGATAATTAAAGCTAACATGAGCATCCATAATCCTTATAAATTAAGGTATAAGGTTACACTCCAAATATTGATTGATCAGAAGGTACCTCCACTGGGATCAAAGATAGCCATTAATATGATGGTTAAGAAATAAATTTTATTTTCATACCACCAAAGAATTAGTATGAAGGGGTATAATTTGTACCATGGAATTCATTATGAAATGGGATTGGATATGTAATGTATTTTAATTTTAAATTGAAATTCATGTCGGTATTTCATATTTGTTCTTCATTGCTTTCCCTTTCCTGTTTATTTTTCATGATCATTATATACAATATTAGGAAGCATGATTTAATTTATTTATTTCTTTGAACATGTCCATTACCTAAGTTTATTGTATGTTCTTTTTTTAAATATGAGATCTAGGGTTTAGACATCCAACCTGACTATTAGGGTAGTTCTTATGCTCTATCTAGAAATGGTTTCTGGTACCCATTATTTTATTATCTTAAGTATATAACCATGATAAGAGGGTATTTTAGGATGGAGAGAATTTTCTATGAAAATTGGATATGATATGACCTAATTATGACAACTTCATGACTATTAATGAATTATTTCAAAGCCTATTATTCCATGAAACTGGATTTATTACTACCTAATGTTATTTTTCTTTGTTATTCCAATCACTTATCTTAAACCATAATTATCCCATTCTAATAAATTAATTTATATTTCCTTTTATATATAGTTTTTTTACTTGTAATTAAACTAGTATTTTATACAACCTAATATCTAGGAGTTAAACCTCAGACATTCTTTTCCAATAATATCTTATTTTTTAGTGACTTTTCTAATTCATGTTTTTAAATTTTAAATTTAGCACCCATTTTGAAATTAATTTTTCCCATAAAACTTTTAGAATCTAAACCATGATATCACTAATCCTATCATCAAGGACTCTCAACCATGAAATTGATTATAATAAGTGGGTATGTGTAAACTAAATACCCATCTAATATGTAATTCCTACAGTTTTATCTCATGAAACCTATCGATGAATCAAAGGGATATATATAATTGGGACCCACCCATCACATTAATGTCATATTTATTCCTTATATTCTGAATTATCAATCCAATTAATTCTCAAAATTCCTTATAAGTCAACAATTATCCATACTGAAATATAAATATTGAATATCAATATTTCCTCTATAGATGAAATAACTTCTTTAATAATCTTCCTTAAACTGATACCATATACATAAATGGTATATGTTTGAAACATAATCAAACTAATTTAAATGATTTTTAACATATCATTGATATTAAAAATATGGTTATAAAGGAGACAAGTAATATCCAATGAACAATGGATAGTGACAATGAACATGACCATAAGAAGGAAAATGATGTAAAAGTAAGGTATAATCTATTATCAATAAAGGAGGACCATCAATTAATCAAAAATTAAGGATTTTTAATAAAAACAGCCTTTAGAAAATAAAAAATAATATAGAATAAATGCATTAAAAGAATCTCATTTTTAACTTCATGTATAAACAAAGTTATAATTCACTTTTTAAATTTATTTTCTCCCATTAATGAAAATATTACCCTTTTTCTGATATAATTTGAAAGAAAAATTACAAAAATAATTAGATAAATATTTTATTTAAAAATAACCATGTAAAATTTTAAAGGAATAGTAAAATCAAAGAGCAGTCTCGATAGTGGGAAAAACCTTCTTATGGAATACAATAATGAAAATATTCTATTAATACCTTTTGTAAAAATACCACATTAGGAAAATGAAAAGAATATTCTATTTAAATTTTTTATAAAAAGTAAAACATGGGTGAAAATGATTTTTAATAAATATTTAGATATGTGTAATTTTTTTTGAAAACATTTTAAGGAATATATGTACATTCAAGAAAAAGTGTTTAAAGGAAAACATCAAAAATAATTTTTAAAATAAAGTCCCTTATTTGTAACTTACTTATTAATTCTTGAACCAAGAAGAGAATACATGTAATGTAAACAAGTAAAACCAAAAATAAATAGATAATAAGAAAATATATGGTGTTTTAATGATCAGGATCTTATATTTTTCCAAAAGGATATTTGAAAACAATAAATCATGAATTAACTTGATATTATAATAGGAAATCCATTACCTTAAGTTCGACTTGTCTCATAAGTGATTTAAACCTCCCTTATAATGAATTTAAATTTATTATAATTATATAATAAAACCATATATATACATATGAAATTATATATTATCCACTTATAAAATTTTAAAACCCATTTGTTTACAATATTTCATTATCATCATTATTTCCGATGTTAACTGATTCATTTTTCATGTATGTTTCAATTTTGAAGTTATGGACCATGATTATTAATTATGGTTCCATAATTTTAATAATAATAATAATGATATAAATATCATATATATTCATTACATATATATATATATAAATATCTATAATCATCCATGAAAGTCATACATGAAAAATGAACCACACTTCTTCATAAAGGTGGTATTCCACACGTACACATGAGCGAAGTTATCATTTTTTAATGGGTGGAATGGTAAGAATTTAAATGATATATTTTATTTAAGGTATCAAAATTATTTTATAAATATAATACATATTCATTATTTCCATATTTATAACAATATAAACAATTTTTTGATGAATACCAAATTACATTACTACATGTAGATAGTAGGTCGTACGTACACAACAGTGATCGTTTTCCTTAGAATGAAATGATGGTGGAAAATGGTTGTCACCTAATAATAATAACATCTTAGTATATTTAAAATTATGTATTAACTATGTTATTTTGGTTATAATATATTCATAGTATGTATAAGAATAAATAAATTTTGAAAGGGTTGGTAAAGATGATTACCTCATCTTTGAGAGACCTCCTTTGGATTACACCTTATCCCTTCTTGGAAAGGTATAAAGAGAATAAAAAATATTAATAAATAATTTAAAAAATATAGGATGGTTTTCAATAAGGTACTATATGAGATATAGTACTCAATGTTTGTGGAAAATGGGGGAGAATTGGTTCCCTTTTATAAGTGAGAAGTGGGACTCGCATAGAATTACTAAACATATTTTAATAATATAAAGTTAATTTATTGTGAAATTTGATCCAAATTATCATATATTATAACATCATAAGGTTAATTTATAAATATAACCAAAACATTAGTCTTACGAAAGAATTTTGTGTTATCTTGAAGCCTTATCCTTTTTTAATCCCTTTTAAAACCTTTCACCTTTAACCATAAGGATAAATATTTACCATGGTCACAATTCATTATGTCAAAAATTTAATTTGTAATTATTAAATATTATTAATTTTGATTATTAAAATTAAGGAATTCATTTTACATGTTTTAAATCCTAGAATATTTGGAAATAAATTTTAATATATGTTTGTAAAATGCAATTAAAACCATTTTTATAAAATATTTGTTTTGAAAAATTATTTTATAGAAAAATAAAGATTAATCTCGATCTGAATAGAAATTAATAAGATTATGTGAAATTAAAGAAGAAATATTTTTATTTCAAAACAAACCAAAACTAAAAGGGTACTTATAAATATTTGATTAAGATAAAAGATCTAAAAACAATTTTTTAACAAAAACATTACATAGGTTTCCAAAATATTAAGCATATATTTTTAAGTTAAAATATATTTTTATATTTTCATAATTATTATTTTATATAAATTTTATCAATAAAAAAGGCTTAATAAACCTTAAATTTATTCATATAGAATTATAATGTCATAAAAGTGAAAATTTTGTAAAATTAGTATTTTTCTACATTCATTTAAAAATCAACTATTTCTAAAAAACACAAAAATTAATTATAAGATAATTTTGAAACGGTGAATTATAAAATTGAAATAATTTATTAAAATTAAATTTATAATATTTGAAAATTTATGTTTTAATCATATTCTTAGATAAATATACGAACATTATTCAATTGTTCCTTTAGAAAGAAAAGATTACATACTCTAATTGAATCTTGGGTGTTATATTTTCACCTACATGAAGAATTTATTCTTTGATATTTTTAAAATGTCACCTCTTGAATAGATGTGGGTCTTTCTTCATCATAACTTCATCATGTTCCCTCATGGTCTCTTTTATGTTATGATTTCTTCAAATTAACTTCACCAATCAAGTTTTCTGATTCTACAACACTTGTTCTCTAGTGCCAATAATATGGATATGATATTGATAGTAAGATAAATTAGGTTAAAATTATTTTTCCTTAGAGGTGAGAAAATGTGATGTTATTATTATTTAATTAATAAAAAAATACATACGGTACACATCATGAATTTTTGAGAGGCTAAGTGGAATTTATAAATGATCATACTTAACTCTAATTATTTCCATAATTTTTAAAGTCCTGATGTACCTAGGACTTAGTTTACATTTTTTATATAACCTTATAATTAACATTAAAAGAGATATGTTTAAGAAAACATGATCTCCCACTGGAAATTATAAATCCTTACTTAATTTATCCACAATTCATTTTTCCTATGTTGAGTATCCTTGATATGACCAGGAATAGTTCTCATTTTCATCGTTTTATCCTAAACAAGTTCTGTACTTGAATGATTCCTTTCACAAACTTCATCCCAATAAGTTAGTGTATTACATGTTTTCTCATATAATTATTTATACAATGCCATTTTATTTTTTTAATGTAAGCTATTATTATATAAATATTATACCAAAGGTAAATATTGATCCTATATACCTTAAAAGTCTTGTGAGAATGACCTTAATATATCTTATAATACATAAAAAGTCCTTTTATAATTTCTATTTGTCTCAAGAAGATAATTTGTGCTTAAATATATCTTGGTTTCAAGACACGTATTAATAATCATCTAGAATTTTGATGTAAATAGAAAATTATGATAATATATAATCAAAAGATGTCAACCATGAAGTCTCACAACATCATTAACTTAGAGCCTCATAGGGCTTCGAAGAGGTTTATCTTCCCTTATAATGAGGAAATATGTGTAATTATTAAGGATCAATAATAAAACATATTACAACATTCTTTATCATTGTTTTTGATAATATATTGATAGGTTCCATAGTAATATCATCCAATTCCCACATAGGAATAGGCTAGGGTTGCATGAATCCCTTAAGATGTTTTCTATCAGTCCTTCCCAATTGAAAAAAATAAGAAACTTGAAAAATAGTATGTAATTTACTATTTTATATTATCCCAAAAAAATGTATCTTCAAATCATAATAAATTTTGGTTCTAATAGGGTGTATATAGAAATTTGAGCCCTGAGATTCTTCTAAAAATTCTATTTTTTTTCTTAGAACTGGATGAAACACCCAGTATAATTTTAAATTTTAATATACCATATTCATAGTTGAAGTCTTACAACATACCATAATTTATGGATTTTATTTTCTTTTGAATATTATTATATATTAGGGAATTTTTTATTTTTCCAATTAAGATGGTTTGGAAATATTTTGGAATACATGTGTTTTTCCCCTTAATGATTCTCAGGTCTAAATTCACTAAATCTATTATTATGGGATCTTTTTCAATCCTAATTTTATTTAAAAATACAAAATCATTCCTACTAAACACATAAACTACTTTATTTTAATTCTTATGGTGTTAGTGTATTGAGAAATAATAAACCTTGAGTTATTCTACCCATCACCTTTTCCTTATATTGATCTATTTTATTGAGAATATGTATTTTAAACTTTTTTGATCCCTATATATTTCACATTTTTTCACCATAAACTTTATTCCATCATATTTTTAATGAAAATATTATGGATTACATATGTAGATCATGGGATTTATAATTTTATTCATGAATCATTATATACCTTGATGAATATTCAATTTATATATTGTTCTATATACGAACACATCCAAGTCCATTTTTAGTGAACCGTGATATATCGAAAATCGATCCCTTCCTAATAGTAATGTTAAAACCAATGAATTTAAAAATTTCCTTTTATAACTATTCAAAAACATTATTTATATTATTCTTACCATATAAACTTAACCCCTTTACATGTCAACTTGGATAATATTTTACTAAATTAAGATTTTTTTGAAAACAATCATCGATAGTAACCGAATAATCCAATGAAATTACGTAACTCAGTTATATTACAGGGAGTTTTCCATTCCATCACTTCTTTTTTGATTTAAGGGATAAAACAAAATTTCATCCTTAGAGAAAATATGGATAATAAACTAAATTTCTTGAAACTAGAATTCAATTTGATAAATTTTCCATATAACACTTTTTTCTTTTAGAGTTAGAAGAATGATTCACAAAATAATCTTATCCACGTCATATATTTTAGGGTATATTAATATATTATTAATAAATACTACAATAAAATTACTAAGATAATCCTTGAATACCGTATTCATCAAATCCCTATAAATAGAGGGTGAATTATTTAAATGAAAATGGAATTACAATAAAATTGTAATGTCCATACCTCATTAAAAATTACATCTTTGAAATATCTTCTCTATTTACATACATTTTAATATACCTAAAACAAAGATCAATATTTGAAAAATATCATGCTCCTAGAAGTTTATCAAACAAGTATTCAATGTGGGGTAAGGGGTATTTGTTCCTTATAGTAATTGAATTGATACCCTTTAATCATTAAAAACCCTCATAAACCCATGTTTGTTCTTCATAAAAAGAAAATGGTCTCTCCATGGTGAAAAACTAGAATGTATAAATCACTTATCACACAAATCCTATAGTTGTTTATTCGGTTCCAATAACTCCACTATGTTCATCCTATAGGGAGTATTTAATATAGGATTTTAATCTGAGATAATATCAATATAAAATTAAACTTCACATTCTTGTGTATTTTCAGGTGGTTCTTCTATAAAAAATAAATACATTCATATAAAATGGGTAAATAATTAATTATAATACTACCTTTCCCATTCATAGGCTATGTGTGCTCATCTTCTCCAAGAATTTAATTAAGAATAGTTATTGGAGGTTAATCCAGAAATGATTCAAATGATGTGTCTCCCTTATGAAGATAAGGGATTCCATATATCTACCACGAATCATAATATATTTTTCTAGGAAATAAATATTTTACATTATAATTGGAAACCCAATCCATACCATAGATTATATCAAAGTGAACCATATGAATAATAATGATGTTTTCTAATAAGGTATTTCTATGTATCATAATGGAAACTGACTAAAACATCATTATTGCAATAATATTGAAGATCCTTTGGGATTGATTTGGTAATATGTTGTGTATTTTTTTCTACATATCCTTAAAATGGATGTTTTTTTAATAGGTGATAAAGAGTCACTAAAGATTTTAAGATATTTATATTATACTATTCTAGAGGAGGTGAAGTATGTTTTCCCTAAACTATGTTAGGAAAACATCCCTAATGTTAGAGGATGTTATGTCAATATCAAGTTTCTAACATCCTAAAGAAAATAATGATCAAGATGAATAAGTACACTTATTTACAAAGGAAGATAATCCCAGAATGAATTTATTGGATAAATATTGAGGCCACTAGATGTAGATCACCAGACAGAGTACACAGTCATATAATTGTAAGAATTCAAAGTTATAATGACAAAAAAATTGTTTTATAAAGGTTTGTTATCAGTTGTGTAATGGTACATGTAGAGTTTTAAAGGTTTTGTAATGTTATAGGAATCATATGGATTATTTCATAAGGGTAAATATTATCATGATCTAAGTAAGGGTATCATGACCAAAGCATAAAGTTAACTAAAGTACAATAGCTCAAGATACCAGAGGTAACATATATGATATTACAGGATGAAGAGTTGTAAAAATCCGATGTTTCAGATCTTTTATGCACTTGTACAAAGTGTAAGAAGTCAAAAGTGGGAGGAAGTATAATTTTTCAAAAATATTGAAGTTTGTATGGTAGTACAAATCTAAAGCAACATTTATGATTAGAAAAAAATGGAACTCAATTTTACTAAATATAGTAGTGATGTTGTAATGGGTTAGAGGTGGATTTTGGGAAATAAGTATTTAGTTGTTTCAATAATTTTCTAATAAATACAAAAACACGAGTTCACTAGATATAAGTAGACAAGGTACCATACATACATTTTGTAAAAAGTAGTGTAATGGTATAACTGAGCTTGTGTAAGGGTAGCGAGAAGATTTTAAGGCCTCGATAATGGTCCCTCTAATTGAAGGTGAGTCTATAAAAATCCTTATAAATATATTTGTATGGACTAGTTAATGTTCTATTGTATGATCGAACATCAGTAAAAAATTAAAATTTTCATTAGATAGACGATTTAATGAAGTTGTACTGGGATGGGTTTTATAAATCTATAGAGTCTATATAGAGGAAGGAAGCACCATAATTTTTTTTCTAATAAATCATTCAAAGAAGACCAGAAAGAGTGATTTTAAATAGGAAGGATTAGCAGTAAAATAAATTTTAGATGTTCACCAGATGGAGAATCAGTAGACCAAATACATATCTTCCAGATTTTGGTTTTTAGAATATTAAAATATATTTATAAATCCTATAACAATGAATTTGTTGAGTTGATTTATTAAACATTGTTATCCAGTAGTGATAAGGAAGATTAAATAAGTTCCTTAACACCGAGGTTAAGGAAGTTTGAAGAAGGTTGTGGGTGATGTAGTCTTCATGAAACTTTAGTAATATCTAGAAGTATTGATAAGTTTTCAGTTAATTGAGTTGATTAGTATTTTGGTTTTTAATTTTTCACTAACTAAGAAAATAAATTTGGGTTCTCGCATATTCTTCTACAAGAACACCTATAAAAGGGGGGGGGGGGTGTAAGTATATAACATGGAAGATTATTGTGCACATGTTCATGAGGAGTAGTGTTAAATAAGTTTGAGTAGAGTGAGTTTCCTACTAGGATTTCACATGGTTGAAGTTGTAGTACACTAGATAGAGGAACCGTTCATATACATTAGATGGAGTCATCAGTTATATTATACCAGAGAGAGTTTTTAAATAGGTTATAAGTTGAAATTGTTTTGTTCATTGGATAGAATATATATTAAAACGTAGCCATAGTTTTCATGAGGTTAATAAGATAAAGGAAGAGATCACTAGATATACTCTTACCAGATAGAGAAAAAATATATGGATGATTCTTAGATGATTTTTTGGGTGTTATTTTACAATGTCTCACATTTTGTTGTTGTGTTAGTTTGAAAAGTATAAATTGTAAATAATGAGAGTTAGTATAATATTTCTTATCAGGATATAGAGAGAGTCTAATGGGAGTCAGCTCAAGTTATATTCACTTATTTTAACATTGAAATTACATGGACCAATGAGAGTTTACCTAGAAAGGATGTAGTCTCCCACATGTGGGGACAACTTTTTCAATCTTTAGTCCTTTATTTTCTTAAAATTAAGTTCTAGTGATGGTTTTATATAAGTATGATATGGATAATAACTCTAAAAATTTATAGGGGATAATTTCTAAAGATTTTATGTAACACCTCAAGTTTCCACAATACGTTTCCCTTTGAATAATGCAATAGCTTTCATTGTACACAACTTTGATATTCTAACACACCGCGACCAATCAAACTAGCCGTTATGAATAGTAATACCCACTTTTTGAAATTTTATAAATTTTATTTTTCAAAATGGAATTCATTTTTGAATTCTTAATATAGAAATTAGCTTAGGGTGAATTTTGGGTACTTTTCTGAAAACTTTCAATTTTTGATGAATAGTGAAAAATACTAAATTTTAATTAGAAACAACTTTTTTAATCGAAATAATATATTTTGTTAAATTAAAAATTTCAGTTGTTTTAAAGTATCATTATATTATATTTTTATCATTTAATACAATTTAGGTCATTATATGTAATTTCAAATTTAAACTAAACATAAACAAGTGTCATTCTTTTGATAGTTATTATTTCTTAAAAACACGTTTTTTGTTTTGACAACAGGAATTAATTTTAAATTAATTTCTGACACTTATTTTTTTTGAATCTAAAAAAATAGATTCCATATTTAAAATTAAGAGGTCCAATTTTTTTAAATAGGTAACTTTTATTTTTATACATTATGAATAATTATTTCGGTAAATATTTTATTTTCTATGATTTAATGGTAAATCCGGTATATATGGGTATAAAAATAATATTATAATCTTATTAAATTACCCTAACATGTGTCATACTCCTATTGGATGATAAATTTCGGATCATGGGAATCCATGGGTAGATTTTGGGACCCCATGGAGCCATGTGAGAGTGATAATTACACTTTATATTAATTAATTTAAAGTAAAGACAAAAATGATATAAACATATATAATTTAGTAAAACAATTTTTACATCGGGTTATATAAGTTATATTTTAGACTATAAATACTCATTAGAAAGATAAAACAATTTCCCACATAATTTTATTTTATTTATAATTTTTAGACATTAAATAATTAAATTTATTTATGACACAGTGATGATGGAACAATTACCTTATTAATGAATGAATCAAATAAATGGTATTATAAATATTAAAATATATAACATTTTAAGGTTTTTATGACATAAAATAATTTTATAGGTGAATATGACATGTTATAGTTGATTCAATGTATTTGTTTCGAGGTAATCAAGTTTTTATGGCTTTCAGAAAAACCAAATACTAAATAGTGTCAAAATTGACATAAATGAGTTTTTAAAACAAATATTATATTATTAAATTATATAATAGTCATAAAAATATAAGATTCTTACAAAGAACTTATATAATTATAGTTATATAATTAAAAAACCACTTGAGGTTCTCTTGGCATATTATAGTAAGTTTATTGACCAATTATTAAAATAATACAAGAATACAGGGTAAAAGTTAAACAATTTAACTAAGAGTTAAATATAAATATAAGGTTAATATGGTGAGCCAAACCAGTATAAAACCTATTGGTTGAGAGGTTTTATACCCATAATCACATTATCCTTGAAATAAATTACTTTTCAGCCACTAGAAACCGAAAATGATTTTATTATAAAATAATATTTCAATCTTTTCCTATGGTGCCCCTCACCTCTCTTATAAAAGGGAACTTCCCCTTCTCTCAAAATCACACCTCCAAATCCATTTGGCTCAACAAAAACCTTCCCATAAATCCTAAAACTTTCCCTCAATTCAACCTAGAGGCCTTATTTTGATCAGAAATCCAACTTAAGGAGCCCTTTGGATCAAATCAAAAGAAAGAACCTGAAGAAGAGGTAAACATTTCACCATATCTTTAAAGTTATTTTTATTCTTACACTTATTATTTCTTTGTTTTTTCCATTCTAAAATAATAACTCTAGTATCTTCTATATACTGTGATGCTATTATAAAAATTTTACAACCATATTCCTTATTCTATCCATCATATGAACGACAAAGTCACCATACGTGTGAACGTACGACTTACCGTCACCACATCGTGGTGTATTTGTTATTCAATACATTATATTTTTGGATGGGTATAATAATGACGTATAACTAATGTAAATAATAAATATAACATGTTAATTAATATGTATATATGATATAGCATCTATTTACATATTATTTTAATATCAAAAGAATGATATTGTCGCTCGTGCGTATGTATGGATTACCGTCTTCACGAACATGATGAGATTCATTTACCCACCATAACCATCCAAGAATAATTTTAATTTGAAGATTTAAAATAAATTTTAGGACCTTAATATCATTATGGATATGAATTATATACATCCTATCCATAACAAACACAACTTATGTAATAAAAAATATAAATAAAAACAAATTAGTTAATACCCGAAACAAGGATAATACTAAAATATTATTAAAAAAACAATATTAGAAGATCATATATGATATCATATTTATGTATATGGTTCTGGTATAATTTAATAACAATTATTTAACTATTATACAAGATTTTAACTTACCCTCAACCAAGGAAAAGTACAAGTTAAGAGTTAATTTCACATTATCTTTACTATCCGAGGTTGTTTTTATGTAGGTATCTACTGGGACCTTTTTATCATCCACGTCTGTGTTTTCTTAAAAATGTATTTCAATTTTTTTTTAATATTTACTAGACTATGGTTTGAATTCATTTATACCCTTATTTGGCCTTATATATTTTTAAAGGAATCTTTTTTTCATTTTCCAAACAAGGTACTTTATGACCTTTTCGACAAAATTAAGGTAAGAATGTTTTTTAACTTATAAGGCGCGTGTGGCTATTTTCTGGTGTTATAACATCATCAAATATTCATTTAAAAGCTTATAAGAATATTTTCAAAATAAATGTATCCTTTTATAATTATGTGACTCCTAAATGACTTCAAAATAGAAAGAGATATTTATCTGAAATAGTTTTGATTTCATCTATGTTAACATCCTTCGATAAATTTTACACTTGTTAGAAGTTGATTTATTATGATACAAATATTACATATTGTATTTAAGGTTTTGTGATATGTTTGACTATGGATGTGTTATTTTTATACCATTCATGGTTTATGGTTAAAGTATTGTCATTTCGTATGCTAGTTTTAATATGAATCTTTATGTTATGTTTCAACCTTTTCATATGAGGATTTTGTTGAACTTAGTATGTGATTGGTGGAGCCTTCTATAGCTCCTTGATGCATAGGTTGGTCTCCTGAGATAGTTATACATGGAATTGGCCGAGGAATTTCCAAATTTTATATATGGTTTTGGCTGAGGCCTTGACAAGATGTTTCAGAATGGCCAACATTATACATTCCATCATTATGAAAACAATAATGATGGTTCATGTGGTTATTCAACTAGTAGAATACCCAAGACTATGTTTTATTATGACATTATTTACTCAGATCATATTCCTCCCATAAAGTGTGCATGTTTATTATTTGTAAAGGCATGTGTTTTTAATTATTCACCATGCCTAATGTTTATGTTATCTTTGGCTATATTGCTTACCCTTATTGAGCATTTGAGATCACCCTTTTCTTATGTTTCATTTTCCCAAGATATTAATAATTTAGTTATGAGTGACTTGTAGGCATAATCTCGGAGACTTGGATGTTTCTATTAGAATAAATTAGTTTTGTATTTCTTTTCAAGTTGTAATATTGAACTTATGGTTTTTTCTTATTACCAATAATACTAAACTGAACGGTCATTCAGGACATGATTCCTTGTATCATGCCAATTTTATTTAATAAATCACCGACTATGGGTAACTGGGGTTGGGGTGTTGCAGTTGGTATCAGAGGAAGTATAGTACAATCCTTGGAAACTAGATATAGAAAAACTCTGATTAGGGCACATTAACCTAAGATAGACTTTGAGGATTAGTATAGAAGAACTTCCTAGAATTTTGGTAATGTAGATATTGTTTTTGAGTTTTCCAAGAAATAAATCACTGTCTGGATACGAGTTGGTAGAGGCTGCTATGGAAAAAATATACCTAGGAGTGAAAACTCTGATAAGGAGTTTTGGGCTTTACCCGGGGTATCCTGGTGCACGACAACGGGCCTTTCTTCACTCTTGGTTATAACACTCTCGGGGGATATGCTCAGGATAAATCAAATTTTATTTACAAAACATTATTAAGTATTTATGAGAATATACCTCCTCAAGGATTTTTTTATGTTTATGGATTATATCCAAAAACAAATTAATTTATGTTAAGTGTTTTACAAGTTTGGAATTATTTGTTGCGATTCATAAACTAATCTAGTGTATGATATTGTTTATAAATGTCACCTAATGGAAGGAATGAAAACTGTATCAATGGATGCAATCCATGTAGGGATTTCCCTCCCACTCAATATAATTATAGTGAAGCTATTGATGCAACTAGTTCTGATTAGTTTATCACCATTATTGGACAACTCACTCTGGTTATAAATAATAACCTTACCTGTATGGAGCACCCTGATCTATAATGTGGAGGATCAATGTTAGAACACTTCATTAGGAAACAACCACCAAAATTAAATGGGTCTACAAATCCATTTGTAGCTGATCAATGGATAAGTTCCTTAGAGGATATATTTCATGCTTTGGGGAGTAGTGAAAGGGAAAAATTTGTCATGGTAGTTTATCGCCTCACCAGAGATGAAGATCAATGGTGGTCATTAATTAAAAACACAAATAAGGATAAATAAGTATCAAGTATGTAATGGAGGAAGTTTAAAGATATTTTCTTAGAAAAATACTTTCCTTGTGACCATCTAGCAGATATGGAAAAGCAATTTATATGTCTGAGAAAAAAGGAGGATGAGAATGTCCTAAAGTATGAAGCTAACTTTACAAGGTTAGCAAGGCATACTACAGATTATATACATAACCCAAGATGTAATATTGATCGTTTCTTTGACAGTTTGAAGCCATTTCTCCATTGAGAATTTGTCTCGCAATCCTTATCATCGTATGAAGATATTGTCTCATATGTTATCAATACATAAAAGGAATTCTATAAGTCTTACGACTTTAAAGAAAAGAAAGAGAAGAAGAGATCTTCTAAACACTCTGGGAAAGGAAATAAGGAAACATGGAAGAAGGGAAGAGTTTAATTTCCCCATGTGATAATTGTGGAAGGAAGCACCCTAGTTCCTGTCTAAAAGGAAAATAAGTATGCTACAAATGTTGACAGAAAGGCCATCTTGCTGGTGATTATAAGGGGAAGAAAGAAGCTACCAATGTTCAATGCTACAATTTTAGAGAGATGGGACATTATGAAAATTAATTTCCTAATTTTTAGGGAAACCTACCTTAGAAAAGTCTAAGGGATCAAGGCAAATCTTATGCGATCACTTCTGCTAATGTTGAATCTCCGAAAGATATGGTGTCTAGTAATTTAATGGTTTCCTCACGTTTAGCCAATGCTTTATTTGATTCTGGATCATCACATTGCTTTATATCTTGCCAATTTGATAAGAAAATTAGATATTTCCAATTTGATTTAACAAGGGATTTGTGTGTAAAAAGTTTTAAGGGAAGTACCATTACAATAAAGTTTTGTGAATCATTCCCCATTAAGGCATATAAATGATATTTATCTATTGATCTCATCATCAACCCATGATTGAATTTGATATAATCATCGTTATGGATTGGATTTCAAAACATGTTGTGAAAATTTATTATAAGAATAAGGAGGCTACAATTATTAATGATGATTAAGATTACCTTATCTTTTGAGAAAAAATGTCACCATCTAATTCTTATCTATTTCCACCCCCAGTAACTCTACTAAATTCAATTATCGGGAAGAAGAGAATTAAATAACTGTAGGGGAGGAAAAGAATGATCAAATAGAGGATGTACCTATTGTGCAAGAATATGTTGATGTTTTTCCAGAGGATTTAACTAGACATCCTCCAGAACGATAAATTGCATTTTCTATTGATTTAGTTCCTGGTTGAAGGCCCATATCGAAGATTCCTTATATAATGGTTACTGTGGAATTAGTGGAACTAAATAAACAACTATAATAATTGAGTAATACGGGATTTATTCTCCCTAGTGTTTCTCCATGGGGATCCCATGTTCTTTTTTTTAGAAAAAATACAAATCTGTGAGGTTGTACATTGACTATAGGGTGATCAATGTTATAACAATAAAGACCATGTATCCCCTACCTCATATTGATGATTTATTTGACCAAATTCATGGAGATAAATATTTTTCAAATGTTGAACTTTGATCTGGATGTCATTAGTTTTGTGTGAATAAGGAATACATTCCGAAAACAACATTTCAAACTAGTTACGGGAATTACGAGTTTACAGTAATTATTTTTGGTTTGACTAATGCACCCTCTGTCTTCATGGATTTAATGAATAGAGTTTTTAAGGAATATCTTGATGAATTTTTAGTGGTATTTATTGATGATATCTTGGTATACTAAAAAATATACAAAGATCATGAAAATCACTTTAACACTATTCAAAAAGACCCTCAGAAGAAATGAATTATATGGGAAGTTTAGAAAGTGTAAATTCTGGATTCAAGAGATTTTTTTTGGACATATTGTCTCTAAATATGGAATTTATGTTGATACTTCAAAGACCAAGTCAATCTAAGAATGGACAACACTGATGAGCATAACTGAGGTATGCAATTTTATTGGTTTAGAAGGTTATTATCGACGTTTCATCCAGAATTTTGCCTGGTTGGCTAACCCATTAACTAAGATAACATGTAATGGTGTTAAATTTGTTTGAAAAAAGTGTGTGAAGAATTTTTTGAATAACTTAAGAGAATATTAGTCAATTCTCCTATCTTAACTCTACCATCAGGGAATGATGGTTTTGTTATTTATAGTGATACTTGAAAGAAAGGACTTGGTTGTGTCCTTATGCAGAATGATAGAGTTATTTCCTATGAATCATGATAGCTAAAAATTCATGAGAAAAACTATCCCACTCATGATATTGAGTTATCAGCTGTAATATTTTCTATAAAGATATGGAGACACTATCTCTATAGTGAAAAATGTGAGATTTTTACTGATCACAAGAGTTTGAAGTATATTTTCTCACAAAAAGAACTCAACATGAGGAAAAGGAGATGGCCTGAACTACTCAAGGATTGTGATTGCACTATACACTACCACCCGGGGAAGGCAACTAAGGTGGCAGATTCTTTGAGAAAAAAGGATCATAGTGTTATGAACAAGATGAGAGTTGAAATGGATCCTATGTTCATGGATACAGTAAAATTTAATATGTGAATAATCATGTAAGGTGAAACATCAATACTTTTTCAAATGGTTGCAAAACCATCTTTAATAGAAAGGTTAAATATTTCTCAGATTAATTATGAGGAGTTTCAAAAGAAAATTAAAGTTATAAATGATGGGAGATTGAGTGACTTTGTATATGAAGATGGAATTTTGAAATTTGGGAAGAGAATTTGTGTTCCCGATATACCTGATCTAAAAAGGGAATTGTTGGATGATGCTCATTTCCCAAATTTCTCTATACAACCGAGGATCACCAAGATGTATAAATATTTGAAGGAACAGTTTTTGTGGGACAACATGAAGAGGGATATATCTAATGTTTTTTCAAGATATATGGTTTGTCAACAAGTGAAATCTAGAAGGGAACAGCCTGGAGGAGTCATGCAATCTCTTCCCATACCTGAGTGGAAATGGGATAATATTACGATGGACTTTGTCATCAAGCTACCAAAGAATTTTATAAGGATTAATCCAATATGGGTCATTATTGATCATCTTACCAAGAAAGCACATTTTCTTGCTATAAGAGAAGATTTACCACTTGAACGTCTGGCAAGACTATATATTAATGAAGTTGTAAGACTCTATGGTGTACCCCTATCGATTGTTTCTGATCGTGATGCCCGTTTTATATCAAGATTTTGGAAAAGTATTCAGAAGGCCCTTGATATTGAACTTAATTTGAGCACTTATTCCCACCCTCAAACTGATGGACAATCAGAACATACTATTCAAATCTTAGAAGACATGTTGAGATCTTTCTCAGTTGAATTTAAAGGTATAAGAGATCAATATTTACCTCTAGTATAATTTTTCTATAACAATAGCTTCCATTCAATTATTCATATGGAACCATATTAATAATTATATAGAAAGAGATATCACACACTAACTTTTTGGGATGACGTCGGTGAAAGAAAACTCGTAGGATCAGAACATGTAGAGGAAAGGATGGAAAATGTGAAGGTTGTCTAAACCCACATTAAAGCAGTTCAAAGTAGGTAGAAGAGCTATACTAATAACAAAAGGAAGGATTTAGAATTTTAGGTAGGAGATCATGTTTTCTTGAAGGTATCTCCATGGAAGGGAGTTATACGATTAAGTAAGAAGTGTAAATTAAGTCCGAGGTACTCAGGCCTTTCGAAATTATAGAACAAATTGGGGTTGTATCTTACCATTTGGAAATGTCTCCAAGTCTCTCCAAAGTTCACGATGTGTTCCACGCATCACTGTAGAGAAAATACATGCCTGACCCAACACATCTACTCACCTATGAGGAAATTTAACTGGAACCCGATCTATCTTATTGTAAAGAACCTATCAATATTCTTGATACTAGAGAACAAGTTTTGGGAAACCGGACGACTAGTCTGGTAAAATTTCTATGGAAAACCATAAGATGGAAGAGGCAACGTGGGAACCAAAGGAACTTATTATTAAGAACCACCAAAATATTTTTGCGTGGTTGTATTATAGACATTTCAAGGATGAAATTATTTGAAGGAGGGAAAAATGTAACACCCCAAGACTCCACGGTATGTTTCCCTTTGAATAATGCAATAGCTTGCATTGTACAAACCTTCGAGATTCTAATACACCACGACCAATCAAACAAGCCGTTATGAATAGTAATACCCAACTTTTAAAGTTTAATAAATTTTACTTTTCAAAATGGACTTCATTTTTGAATTCAGAATATCTAAATTAGTTTAGGGTGAATTTTTTTTTACTTTTCTGAAAACTTTCAATTTTTGATGAACAGTGAACAATACTAAATTTTGAATAAAAACAACTTTTTTAATTGAAATAATTTATAGTGTTAAATTATACATTTGAGTGGTTTTAAATAATCATTAGATTATATTTATATCATTTAATATAATTTATGTCATTATATGTAATTTCACATTTAAACTGGACATAAACAAGTGTTAATCTTTTGATATTTATTATTTTTTAAAAACACGTTTTTTTGACAACATGAATTAATTTTAAATTAATTTATGCCAATTTTGTGTTTTGAATTTGGAGAAATGGATTCCATATTCCTAATCATGATTTCCAAATTTTTTAAATAGGTAATTTTTATTTTTAGACATTATGAATAATTACTTTGGTAAATATTTTATTTACCATGGTTAAAGGGTAAATCTGGTAAATAAGGGTAAACAATTAATATTATAATAGTATTTTATTACCCAAACATGTGTCATATTCCTATTAGTTGATACATTTCCAACCATGGGCATCCTTGGGTCTATTTTGGGACCCCATGGAGCCACTTGAGAGTGACAATGACACTTTATATAAATTAATTTAAAGTAAAGACAAAAATGACATAAACATATATCTTTTAGTAAAACATTTTTTACTTGGGGTTATATAATTTATCGTTTATACTATAAATACTAATTAGAAATATAAAAATATTTCCTACATAATTTAATTTAATTTATAATTTTTAGACATTAAATAATTAAATTTATTTATGACATAATGATGATTCAGTAATTACCTTATTTACGAAAGACTAAAATAAATGGTATTATAAATATTAAAATAAAAATAATTTTAATGTTTTTATGACATAAAATAATTTTATAGGTGAATATTTCATGTTAGGGTTGATTCATTGTATTTGGTTTGAAGTAATCAAGTTGTGATGAATTTCACAACATCAAAATACTAAATAGTGTCAAAATTATCATAAATGATTTTTTTAAAAAAATATTATATTATTAAATTATATAATAGTCCTGAAAATATAAGGTTCTGAAAAAGAACTTATATAATGATAGGTATATTATTAATGAACCACTTGAGGTTCTATTGGCATTTTATAGTAAGTTTAGTAACCAATTATTATAATAATACATGAATACATGGTAAAAGTTAAACTATTTTACTAAGAGTTAAATCTAAAAGATAAGGTTAATATGGTGACCCAAACCTATCTAAAACCTATTAGTTGAGATATTTTTGACCCATAACCACCTTAGTCTCGAAAGAAATCATTTTTGAACCATTAGAAACTGAAAATGATTTTATTATAAAATAATATTTCAATGTTTTCCTAAGGTGCCCCTCACCTCTCTTATAAAAGGGAACTTACCCTTCTCCCAAAATCACACCTTCAAAGACATTTTTCTCTGCCAAAACCTGCCCAAATATCCTCCCAATTTTTCTAACATTATCATAGATGCCTTAGATTGATCATAAGTCCAACATAAGGATCCTTTTTTTATCAAATCAAAAGAAATAAACTGAAGAAGAGGTAAATATTTCATCACCTCTTTCAAGTTATTTTTCTTCTTCCACTTCATCTTTCTTTGTTGTTTATATTATAAAATAATAACTCTAGTATCTTCTATATATTGTGATGTTATTATAAAAGTGGTACAACCATATTCATTATTATATCTATCATATGAATGAAAAAGTCACCATAAATGTGTACGTACGACTTACCGTCTCCACATCGTGGTGTAGTTGTTATTCAATACATTATTATTTTTGGATGGGTATAATAATGATGTATAACTGATGTATATAATAAAAATAACATGTTAATAATTCTATATATATTATATAACATCTATTTACTTAAGATTTTAATATCAAAATAATGATATTGTCGCTCGTGCGTACGTACGGATTACCATCTCCAAGAACGTGATGAGATTCATTTCCCCATCGTAACCATTCAAGAATAATTTACATTTTATGATTTAAAATAATGTTTAAGAACTTAATATCATTATATATATGAATAAAATAAATACTATAAATAACAAACATGACTTATATAACAAAACATATAAAGGAAAAAAAATTAGTTAATACCCGAAACGATAATAATACTAAAGTATTTTTAACAAAAAAAAATTAGAAGATCATATATGATATGATATTTCTGTATATGGTTCTTTTATAGTTTAATAACAATGATTTAACTACTATACAGGATGTTAACATACCCTCGACCAAGGAAAAGTACAAGGTAAGAGTTAATTTCACAATTTTTTTATTATCCGAGTTTGTTTTTACGTAAGTATCTACTGGGACCTTTTTATCATCCACATTTGTGTTTTCTTAAAAATATATTTCAAAACATTTTACTATTTACTAGACTATGGGTTAAAGTCATTTATTCACTTATTTGGACTTATATGTTTTGAAAGGAATCTTTTCTTCATTTTCCAAACAAGGTACTTTATGACCTTTTAGAGAAAATTAATGTAAGAATGTTTTTTTAACTTATATGGAGGGTGAAACTATTTTCCACCATTATAAAATCTTCAAAGCATACCTTACATAATTATAAGAATATTTTTAAAATAAATGTCTTATTTTATAATTATGTGACTCTTAAATGACATCAAAATAGAAAGAGATATTTCTATCAAATAGTTTTTATTTCATCTATGTCAACATCCTTCGATAAATTTTACACTTGTTTGAAGTTGATTTATTATTATACAAATCTTCCATATTTTATTTAAGGTTTTGTGATATGTTTGATTGTGGATGTGTTATTTTTATACCATTCATGGTTTATGGTTAAAGTATTAACCTTTATTATGCTACTTTTAATTCTAATGTTTATGTTATGTTTCAACATTTTCATATGAGGAATGTATTGGACTTAATAAGTGACGGGTGAATCCCGATATAGCTCCTCGATGCATCGGTAGGTCTCATGAGACAATTAGATGTAGAATTGGAAGAGGCCTTTCCCAATTTGATATTTGGTTTTGGCCGAGGTCTAAATCATTTTTAGACGTCTTGGCCGAGGTCTTGACAAGATGTTTCATAATGTCCAACTTTATAAATTTCTTCATTATGAAAATAATAATGATGGTTCATGTGGTTATTTGACTAGTAGAATAACCATGACTATGTTTTATTATGGCATTATTTAATCAACTCATATTCATACCATATAGTGTTCATGTTTATTATTTGTAAAGGTATGTGTTTTTAATTATTCCCCATGCCAAATGATTATGTTGTCTTCCGCTGTATTGATTACCCTTACTGAGCTTTTGTGCTCACCCCTTTCTTGTGTTTCATTTTCCTAAGATATGAATAAGTTAGTTATGAGTGACTTGACAGCATAATATAGGATGCTTGGATGTTTCTAAGGGAATAAATTAAGTTGTAATGTTGAACTTTTGTAGGTATATTGTTTCCAATAATAGTAATATGATCGGTCTTTCGGGACATGATTCCTTGTATCATACCAATGTTATGTAACAAAGAATTGACTCTAGGTAACTGGGGTCAGGGAATTACAATTTAAATTAAGAAAGGCCACTCCCAATTAAACCCCCCTTATTTGTGGTTCTCATTATCCTAATCAACTACAATTTGTACCATATCCAAGTTTCCCATGCTTTATCTTTATCATATAAAATAATAACTTTGTGAAGAACATTGTAATTTCTACATTTTATAGGAAAAATTTCCATGGTTGGAAAACACAAATGATACCCTATATTTTGTCACTTTTCCTAGAATAAATTTAAGTATATATAGTTGGGTTTCCAACCTTTGAGAAATACACTCCTATTAAATTTATCAAAAAATAAGTCTTGAGGTGGATGTGAAAGATAGAAATGAAATTCTAAAACATTTGTCAGAAAATTTATTTATGAAGGTGATGGGTCTCAAGATAACTAAGGGAACATGGTAGAAACCCAAAATTATATTTAATGGAAATATAAAAGTAAAAGAAGAAAATCTATAGATTTAGTATAGCATGTTCAAAGATATAAAAATAGGATATGATGAAACATTAATGACTACCTCACCATTTTTAATGAAGTAATGTCCAACATTAAAAGAATCAAATATGTCTTGGAAGAATATACAGCTGTTAAGAAACTTATGAGAAATATTATAGACATGTTTGATTCTAAAATTTCTACCTTATAAGGTAAAAAAGATTTATCTTTGGATGAATTACATAGACTTCTTATTTCACATGAGATATCTGAATCCATCACATAAAAAAACTATATCAAATTGGAAATGGCTTTGGAATCTTTGAGAAAGATGAAAATACAATTTACTAATATTCTTGATATCAATTATTCAGAAGATAAGTAAGATTATGAAATGAATGAAAAAAATCATACATCTTATCTCAAAACATTATCGAAGATATAGATAAAAATGAAAAGAAAAACTCCAAATTAATTATTTTGAGTGTGGATTAATTGGGGATTTGTCTATGAATTTTACTAATAAGAATGTTAGATAATATAAATATGATACTGAAGAAAAACCTCAATGGATGAAATGAAGAAAAAATACAAAGATGTTAGGAAAAAATATAGAAGTTAAAAAAAATTCCCTAGAAAAAAGAAGTATTTTGAGTAAGAAAGTTTAATATGACAATAATTATTCAAAATATTAAAATATAGAGATTTTAATAACTTTATTTAAAAATATGGATAAAAAGGAATCATAAAATAATGAAGAATAATAAGGTGAAGAAACTTAAAGAGAATATACGTCGAGATCATAATTTGTGGAATTTCTTGAGAAAACACAAAACTCAAGAAATAAATCATAATAATGACTAAATAATGTGTGAAAAAAATTTAATGGGACATGTTCTTAAAATTGAATATGTGCACATTGACGAAATCATGAACCAAAATCTAAAAATTTTAGAATAAGGAAAGATTATGGAGATTCTTAGTAAGAAACTCTCTACAAAGAAGTATGATGTTTTTGAAACTCAATAGAGATTTATTGTGATTGAAAGTAATTTAAAGAATATAATATAAAATTTCAACAATGCTTCCAAGTTAAAATTTAAAACTTCTTGAAAAAATGATAAAACTATTCCCAAGAATCAAGTGACATCTATACCTACTAAACATAAAAGTTCATTTAATCTTTCTAATCATGCTGGTGTTATAAAAATAGTGTAAAATCACCAACTGAGATAGGATATAGAAAAAAACTAAATCAAGAAGTTTTAAAATAACATTTTTATAAAATATTCAACATAAATTGGGAAAAAATAGAAAATTTTGTTTTGAACCTCAATAGACAATCTATAGATAAAAATAATTTGCTATAGAAGATAGAGATTTGATGGGCCTTTTGGTTCTATGGAATTTATAATCACAAATAATATAACTATTGGTATAATGTTTATCATATTAGAAATAAGAATAAAAGAATAGGGAGAATAAATGGAAGAAAATAGAGTGTGTATCCTTAGTTATAGGAATAAATAAAGGAAATGTCATCAGATGATATAAAGTATCAATTGGAAAATAATGTTGATTGTCTATAGGAAGTTTCTGTAATATGTGACCAACTAGTTCACCCTTCAAAGGAATGTATAAAAATAATCCAGAATATGTTTCTTATACTAGAAATGTTAAGGAGGCCAGAAAGAACAATTTTGAGGAAAGATATTTTGTTGTTGAGAAAACTATAAAAGATATCAATTAAAGAAAACATTGGATTCTTAATAGTGGTAGTTACTCACACATGATATGTGATATAAATTTCTAGAAAGATATTAACAAACATGAAGGAGGAGTAGTTAACTTTGGAAATGATAGTTCCAAAAAAATAAAAGGAAAATGAACTATAGAGATTGAAGCTCAGAAATTGAAATCAAATAAAGTTTTATTTATTTATGGGCTTAAACACAACTTACTAAGTTATAGAAAACTTTTTTTTAAATGGTAAGGAAGTTATATTTAGAAAATATTCTTTTATCATCAAAAGTTTTAAATATAGAAATGTTATTACAAAGGGAGAAAGAACCAACATATAATGTTTTCATATTATAGAAATTTGTAATTCATGTTACTTAAGTCATGAGAATGAAAATAAATTATGTGATCAAAGACATGGGAATATTTGATAAAAGAGTATGAGAATAATTTCCAAGGAATATGATATAAGAAACTTATCTCAACTAATTTGGAAATATGATTCTATTTTTACAACTTTTAAGGAAGGGAAAATGACGTGTAATGTGAATAAGAAAGTTGAAACTCATTCCATGAGACCTATTGAACTCATACACTCATATATTTATGGTCCAATGAGATATAAATCAACAAATGATTGATTTTTTTTAATTTATTACTTTAATTGATTAATTCACTCATATGACCAATATAATGTTAATGAAATACTAATCAGAGGATATGAAGATGTTTAGATATTTTAGAAGGGAATTTCAAAGAGAAATAAGTGTTTATATATTTAAGTTGTGAATTGTAAATGGAAAATATTACATTGGAAATTATTCTGAATCCAATATAATGAAAAATGGAAACAAACACTAATACAATTATTTTTACACTCCTCCAAAAATTGAGTATAAGAAAGAATAAATAGAATCTTATGGGAAATGAGAATAAGTATGCTGATAGAATATAAAATTTCTATGTGTTTCTAGAGATAATATGGTAGTACTATTGTTCATGTAAAAAATAGATTATTTTTGTTACTGGAATCCAAAATGACTTCAAATGAGATGTGGTATAAGGAAAAATCTTTAGTATAATACTTACTATTTTTTTAGAGTCCTTTATTTATAAAGATATAAAATCCATATCAAGTAATGTTTTATGAAAAATATAAGGAATAAATTTTAATAGGATATTCATCCAAGAGAATAAGGTACCAAATTTAAAATAAGAACCTATAAAATTTAGTGGATTCTTATGATGTGGGAGTTATGGAAAATTAAACATACTTAATGAAATCTATTAGATATGGTAAGTAAGATATTGTCAAATATATAATGATTAAATCCAATTAAGATAATAAAAGAGAAGATAAATATAAGATAAAACATGTGCATAAATCTTTAGATGAATCATATGATGAAAAATTAATAAAGGTAGAAAATATATCAAATTTCATACCCTATACAAGTATGTTGAATATGAAAAAATCATTGAAAATTACAAATATCTAGTTAAAATCATAATAAAACTATGATCGGAGAGTTATAAATCAATTATCTCTCAAGTAGAAAAAACATAATTTTTCATCTTGTTAACCCCTATATATGTGTAAAAATTGATGCATCCTAATTGTAGATAGACTGCATTGGTATTACAGTGGGTGACGAGTTCCATTGAAGATGACAATTTTTTTTTGAATCAGGGGTTAATTTTTGTTTTGTTTCTAAGTGAATGGGTCACCTGTTGGAGGCTTTTAGTCATATACAACCAAATAGGTAGCCGAGTGGGGTCACTATAGGAAGCAGCAAGGTCACTACGACTAGTATGAAGGATGTATCTTCTGGTCAAGGACCAGTGGGTGTAGAAACCATGGACAAGGTATTATAATGTGAACCTCGAGGATGAAATACCATGGTGAATGATATATTCAATTTTATGAGGAACGATTTTTAGGGTCATTGGTCTTCTATGGATGGTTATTTGGAGAAAAGAGGATCAAAGGTGGTAAAGGAGGTTAGAGCTTTGGTCTCTCTACCACTGGAGGGCCCTCAGGGTGGCATTGGACTTAAACCCTAAATTAAGTCTCATGTGGTGGATGATGGAGGTCATAAAGATACCTTTGGTGCTTCATATGTGGATATGGTGTGCCTGGGTAGTTTATTTAGAGTCAGAGGTCATGATGGGTACTCTAATGAATCCAGGGAGGTGGAAACCATTAAGCTGAGCAATCACTTTGATCAATTTCCTAATGAGGTCCCAGTTCAAGAGTCCTAGAAAGATACAATCAGTCCCACCATAAATGGTAATGATTTCAGTGATGACTATCTTAGATATTTTATAGGCGTGAAATTGGATGAGGATCTGGGTGATAAGATTTTATGCCCACTGAGAAGCAGGATCAGGAGAGGAATTCATAAATAGAGAAAGGATTATTATTATTTTTCCACTACCAATGGATACCCGATCAATAAATAAGTTTAAAGAAAAGAAGTTTAACATAGATACTACTCTCTCCCCTAAGGATTCTTTCTAGTAGAGGAATCCAAGTTATGTGATTGTTAAAATTCTGGAATTTCTTAAGTTCTTAGAAGAAGAAGTGTATTAACAAGTTCTATCCCTTAATGCTACTAAAGAAGAAGCCTATAGGAATATGGGAAGGTCACTAAAGGTGAATATTAATGAATCGAAGTATTCTTAGATCGAGAAGAAAGATGTAATTTTAGTTAGGGGATTAAACAATGAGAATATCATCCTTGTGGAGTATATCCAGTCCTAGGAAAAGATGGAATTTCAGTTCAAGGATATTCTACTCGACGAACCAGACACTCAGGTACAAAATATCGCTTGGAAAATTTTTAGGGAGATTAAATAAGGTAGTCTTAAACTGTACTTTAATGGTGATTTCATTTTTTTGCCTGACCTTATGGTTTCTCCAATTTTCCATAAAAGTGTTTAATTAATAAAAAGATAATTTTCAGTCAAGAAACAAATCACGAATTGTTTGAAAAGGTAGCTCCTAGGTAGAAGGTGTTGATTTTAAAAAAATTTCTCTTATTGAATTACTTGAAACTAAAAGAATGTTATTGTCAGTTTCTATACATTGTTTTTCTAAAAAAATAAGATGGATGTTATGTGATCTTTCTTAAATAAATAAGTTGAAAGAGAAGTTTATATTCAACAACCTAGTATGTTAGTACATGATAAATATGAAACCATGGTGTGTAAGTAAAGGTAATATTATTATGGGTTATAAAAATCTCTTACTAAGTATGTATATGGATATACACATTCTGAGCCCACTCCAAGTGATCAACTATGAAACCCTAATACAAAAGATCAATATTTCACCAATGTTGTTATTGAAAGACATCTCAAGCTGATGGAGCTCAACAAGGGTGTTTCCATGGATTTTAATTCGTGTATTGAGTCAAAGAACTTTTTTTATAACATACATCTAGTAATTTCATTATCATTAAATGAGGTAAACCACATTTATTTGGATCTAAGTTTTTTTCTCATAGAGAAATTCTTCAAATGTAGGCCTTCATAGAATTTATAATGGAAATATCTTAAATATTTTTTTAAGGATTCTATATCAGTTTATTAAATTCTTCCAACATCTCTTTTTTATTCTCCTATGAAGATGGGTATTTCATACTTTGGGTGAGATGTTAGGGGTTTTTTAGAGGTTGTTCTATGAAAGTTCTTAAATAGACCCCAAACTAGGATCCTTGCTCCAAATCCCCTATTTTCACAGACTAGATTGGTTTCCCTAGAATACCACTTCACTTGTTTAAAAAAGTTTCCATATTTATGATTTCTAGAGCCATTGAAAATACCTTAATGTTCTAATTGGAGACAAAGACCCTATCAAGGCCCTCATTTTATAGGGTTTTTGTTAAAGTGGATGTTTCACAACCCATTACTTCTCTGATTTGGTTTCAAAGTAGAAATTCTAGATTCTATAAAGAAGTGATATATGAAAATATTTCGGATTGTTGCAGTAATTTCCTTAAGCTCAACCATTCTTGGAAAGACTGTGGTTATCAGGTAGTTCAACCGCTTGTTCAAAAATGACATGGGTTGAAAAGGGAAATAAAAATATAGATATAAAAGAGAGTAATGATGCGGTTTCTTCTAGCCCTTTTGGGGTTCCATACAGTCTTGTAGGAAACAATGTAGTTTTTGAAAAAACTAACGAGGACATGACTCTAATTTTGAAAAATGAAAAAAATAGATAACCTATGAGTCACACATCTTAGTCCAATAATATTTCATATTTAGTTAATAATATTCATAGTGTTCTTGGTTCCAAATCTGATTTCCCTACTCGAGTGGGGGATTAGGAGTATTTCAATAAATCTCATAAAGCCTTGTCGTAAGAGGAGGATAATAGTACCCATTCCAATTCCAATGATTCTTAATATAATTATAGTAATCAACCATGTAATATTAATGAGGTATATTTGAATTCAAGATCTAGGGAAGGAAAGAAAATAAAATTATTGACTTATATGGTCAAATCACACCAAACCCCGAGAAAACTAAAAAACATAGAGATTAATCTTACACAGAAATAATAATTATCACTATATCCTTTGATGCCTCTAGGAAACAAAAAATAGATTCCTCCCCAAAATATATTGATGTTGAACCTTTTTACACTTATATTGATGGTGATACTTCAAAAGTCTCATTTTTATGAAGATATTGACACTAATTTGAAAGGTGCTTATAGGGTCACAATAGTTCTGGGTGAGGAAATGTTAAATTGGATAGAGGAACAAGATACATTTGTTTTAAAAAAGAAAAATATGGTGAAGTCATTGCAGAAACATATCTTCAAATTAGAGAAAGAACTATTTCTAAAATAGAGGAACAATTTAAATTTAATCCTAGATTTAAATATAAAGACATTTCATATAAATTACTGTTATTTTCACTTCTATTTTTATATATTGAATTTGGAGATACTCTTTTATGGATAATTTTATGGATGAATAAAGAAACCTCTATTGTTCCTTGAGTTGATGTTCAGATAATTTTTTTATTCGCAGATAATTTCAACATTCAACCTGATTAGAATGGTTGAATGCATGGATTTTATTATATTTGTATTAGTGATCTTCACCATAGCTTATTTATTTTATTCTTGAAGATTATTACTCTCATTTAGATGTTTTTTAGAAGTTTTTTTAATTGGTCATAGTGACTCTTGAATGATGATAAACTATTTTTGACCAAATAATGATTTTATATTTGGATTCATATAGGTTCATTTCTAAATATGTTGTTGTGATACACTGATGTATTTCTTATTATGTTATAGATGAAAATTGTTTGCATGGACATTTTTTCCTCTCAAGAACATTCCTGCACCTCTTTTTTGTTTCTTTTTTGGGTTTTAGAAGTTGGATCATCTAGAAATGAATTATAGTTGTGAATATTACTTCATTTAATCTTATTTATCATATAAGGTGGGGAAAAAGCACCACTCAAAATTAAGAATCTTCTATTTGAGGTTGACACTTCCCAATTTCATACTTTTGAGTTCCAATCTATGTTACTTAACTCACTTTCTGTCTGTGTCATTTTCTAGAAAAGACTAGAGAACCCCAGGAAAGATTATCAATTGATTTATACTAAAGATTTTATTTTATTAAAGATTAATTAAAGTTTTAGGGTTGATCAAATTGGAAGAAATTATTACTGAGCTCAAGATTCGAGTTTTCACTTTTCATTATATTCTACATGTGGGAATGAAAGTGTTTTTTTTTATTTTCTTCCATTATTCTATTTGTGTAATATCATTACACCACATGTGATAAAAATTAATTCTTATTTCATTTATAAATTTTTAGAGGGTATGGGATGGGTGGCCAACCCATATATCATTCAATAAAAAACAATCTCATAGTTCCTTGAACTGAAAGATTGATAGTTTCCTGAAGTAGTTCCATTTTTATAATTTAAAAGTTTTGACCAACTTATATGCATAATATATGAACTCACGTACCATTATTTTAATTTTTTATATTGATGACATAATTTTTGAAATTGAAAAGTTTAATTATTATAAATAGTTTTATAAACAATTGAATATTTTTTTGAAATTTAAATGATTTGATAATTAACATTCCTTTTGGGATTAAAATTTCAATACAAGGGAATATATAATTTTCTATCATAGTAAATGAATTCTAGGAAGATTCTAATTTTTTTTCATGGAAGATTTCAAATAATTTTCCACTCATATTTATGTTGGAATGAATATGAGTAAAGATAAAGCTTGGAAAATATTGAATTAGAAATAAATCCATAAGTCAATAAGAAGATTTATCTATATTTTTGTTTCAAGACCTAACATTGTTTATGATATTAAATTTTTTTGGAATATATCATAGTTATCCTAAGGAATTAAACATACTATAAGTGAATAGAATAACTAGGTATGTAAAAAACATTTTCTTATGCCCCATTTTATAGAAGAAGTTGTGACATTATAATTTTTAGGTGAATATTTTGTCAGATAGCATAACAAGAAATAATTTCTTTTACTTTTAGTAGAGAAGAAGAAGATATGTTTCCACCACCCATGGTTATACATAGATAATATGGATAAAAGTTTAGCTGGAAAATTTGAGAGTGAATGTTTTTAAAACATTGAATATTATTTGTGATAATTAAAGTTTCATTGATATTTTGAAAAAATCTATAAAACATTCAATATCAAATTACTGATGTTTTCACCAAATCCATACCAATAGAAAGATTTGTGGAATTTTGGATGAAATTATACGTTCAGCCTCCCATAACAACAATATAAAATTCTCAAGAAAATCCCCAACATTTTTTGGATTTTATTGTCAAAGGGGGATAATAATTACAACTTTTCAAGAGGATTTAAAACTCTTTATATTATGAATATAAAGTTTTGTAATTCATTGAAAGGTGGTTTGAGAAAAAAATTGAGGGGGGTTTTAACTTATCAGGGTAAAAAAATTTCTTGTCACTGAGGGATAAAATCACTTAAAAAACATTACTTTATCCAGAAGTGTGGTGTAAGGAAATCATATATGATAAATTAAATGATTTGATAACATCATAGAAAATTGTGAGATAATAGATTTTAAATAAATGTTAAAAGTTATTTAAAATGTTTCAAAAAATACAAAGGGGGAGATTAAATATCATTTGGGATGTTTTTTGTGACATGTTTTGTAATTTTTTCATCATATACATATTGTGAATTATTATTTTTTAATTGGTGAGAAAAATTTTCTAAATCTACTAAGAATGTTTTTCTTATGTTGTACTGAAAGAGGTAGAGGAATATTATCCATAACTATGAAAGGAAAACCTTACAAAAGTTAGATGATGTTTTTTATAATGTCAAGTTACTAAAATCATGAAGAAATTCATGATCCAATAGGAAGATGTACATGTGTGTAAAAATATAGAGAAACCTGGACAAAAGTTATCAGATAAATACCGAGGTTAAAAAATTTAGATCACCATAAAAATATACACGAACAAAAAAAATAAGAAGTCAATGTTTGAAAAGAAGTAAAAAGGTTGAGAAAGGTTTTTCATCAACTGCATAAGGGTAGAAGGATAGTTTTAAAGGTTTCTAATGGTATTGGTAGTATATAGAAGCTCTTTTATGGGTAAATACCATCATGCCTTCCGTAAGGGTAGTATACCTATTGTATAAAGGTAACTGAAGTCTAGAGAATCAAGAAACCTGATGGACCATGGATGCTGTTACTAGATAAATAGTTTTAAGAATATAGTGTTGCAAACAATTTACACACTTGAATAAAGTGTAAGAAGTCCAATGGGGGAAGAAGTAAAATTGTACGCAAATATATATGTTTTAATGATAGTGAAAATTTGAAGTAGTATTTATGATCATACCAACATGTTGGAAAAAATTACTAGATGAAGTAGGGTAACTTTAAAAAGAAAGAGATGGATTTTTTGAAAGAAGTATTTATAAGTTTTGACAATTTTATCACAAAAAAAACATATTATGTTAACCAGAAGGAAGAAGCTGAGCTACAAGACATATAGTTTTCATAAATCTATATAAATGTAGAAGTGATATTATGTAACGGTATGAAGAAGATTTTAAGGTCTGTGTAAATGTACCTCTAATTTAAGGTTACTTATTACATATCAATAAAAATATATTTGGATAGAAATGTTAATGTTATATTAGATAAAAAACATCATATAAACATTAACAATGTCATTAGACATAAGATTCCATGAATTTGCATTAGTATGAGTTTTGTAAACCAATGGAGTTTCTAAAGAGTAATGATGAAATACATATAACTTTTTCCAACACATTGGTCGTTATTGATAAAATAAATAGAATTAAAACATGGAGGATTATCATTAAGTGAAATTATAGATGTTCAATGTATGGATAATCAGTGTATGAGACACATATTGATTGGACAATGCTTTTTAAAATATTTACATAATTTTCTAAATACCCTAACAATGATGATGCTAAACCAAGATATAAACATTTTTTTATCTATATGAGATAAGTAATATTGAATAATTTTATTGACACTAAGGTTAATGAAGTTCAATGAATGTTACAAGTGCAAGTGTTTTAGTGAAACTTGTAGAATGTTTTAGAATTCTAGAGAGGCTTAAAGGGAATTCCATTAAGAGTTTTTTTTGAGTTTTCACTGAGTGGGAGAATGAATTTTTCTTCATGACTATTATTCTAGGAGTACATATATAAAATTAGGTTTAAATACAGTATGGAGAAAATTATTGTTCACATGAACATGAGGTTAAGGTCCAAAGAACTATGAGAATAGTGACTTATCAAATAGGGTTTCACATGGTTGATGTTGAGGTACACCAGATATTAGTATAGTAAGAAGTGTTGTTGGATAATGGTACCATTAAGAGAAATTATATTTAGTAATTGTCTATATTATACTAGATAGAGTTTTTTAATTGGTTATGTTTTTAGTGGTTTTAATCATATGAAAAAATTTATATTAGAAAGAAGGAATAATTTTAGTGAGCACCGCTAGATGAAGTATCATAGATAAAGGAATGATTAACCAAAAAAAAAATTTAAAATGGAGAAACGAATAGATGATGTTTGATAATTTTTAGGAGCTTTTTTTTCGTAGTGTCGCATTTTTTTGTCATATCATTTTGATAATAAAGACATTGTAACCAATGAGAGTCAGTATATTCATTCCTATAAGGAGATTGAATGAGTTTGATTGGAATTGGACCAAAATTTATTCACTTATTTTAATATTGAGTATTCATAGACCAATGGGGGTTTCCCTGAAAGGGATATAGTCACCCAAATTTGAGGATAACCTTATAAATCTTACATTCCCTGATTTAATTTCTTTTCATTGCATAATTTTTGAGTTTTTATATAAATATGATAAGGATAATTAATATAAAAATTTTAAGGGGTTAATTTATAGAGAATTCAAATGGTAAAATATCACTACTTATTCAACCCACATTCTTAGTGGCTCTACGGATCCTAAGGAACATCAAAGATTTCCACTAAGAGTCTTGATTGATCACATTGTTATTATGGTGCTAGGGAAATACCTAATTTTCTTGGAAAATATGGAAGAAATGAAAGAGTGAAATGTTCTAGAAAAAAATAAATCATTACTTAATCTTTATGTTATAATCATGGTAACTCTCACCACATATTTTGTAACTTCAACCTCAACTATCGTAATCACACAAGATTGACCTTCTCTGTTTGGAATATTATATAAGAGGTTCCCTTGACTCTTTGGAAATTGGTTTGAATAATTACCTTTTCATTTATAGCTAAATCAATAGATAATAGTGGTTTCATTATTTTATTTTCACTCAGGAAACTTATAACCCATTTCTTTTTACTTGAAACAGACTCTTATTACCATTAAGTAAGCACCTAGATATTTATTTCCAACATTATCACATTTTATAAATCCCATACTCCGTTTATTCTTATTTGATACATTTATTTGTTTCATTGTGATTATTCAAACTATTATTTTATTAATGTTCCTTAAATAAATAACACCTAGAAAATTATTTATCTATCTTTATAGAAATTGGCACTATAACATCATATGATGAAAATGGTTGAGAAACTAGTTCCCTTTAGATATCCATCTTAATCCTATCAAAAAATGATTAATATTACATTTAGGATTATTTATATAGTCCATATCATGCCTAGATAATCTTATAAAATTATCCTCAAAATCTGTGACACTATCTTCATCCTCTCACTTTAAAGTGAATAACTTCCTTTCATTTCACTATTATCGAGACAAGAATTTCTTAAAGAATATCACATTAAATTTTCTTCATTCCATAATTTATATTTTATTAACCTATTTAGTGTTCTAGATTAATGAAAACCATTTATTAAAATGTACATTCAAACAATACACTACAAGAATAACCTTTTCACTTCCATTACATCCCAAGGCTAGAAATATCTTTTCTAGGGACTTAATACCTTATTCATATACTAGTGGATTTTGTGATCCAATAAAATATGGAGGCTTATATACCATGATGTGATCCAACATAAGTGAATTGTAAGGACCCATAAATATGTCAATGAAATATCTCTTCTTATGTTTATATAGTATAGATTACATCACTTATAAAACACAATAAAAATATCATAAATGAAGAATGAATTAAATAAGTGGTATTTATAGAAGTTAAGAAACCTATACTGATGAAATAGTAACTTGATCTTATAAATAGAAATATAAACATTATGAATAGTAAATCAGACTAATGAATAGCAACATAATCCATGAAAGTATAAATAAAATTTAGGCACCTTATAAATTAAAGTATCATGTAATTATAACATAGTGTTAATAAATCAATATTTTATAAATTGTTAAATGAATTGTTGGTATTTTTGTAAGTCATAGGCATTGAATTTAAATTTAATGATTAATAAAATGGTTTAAAAGAAAAAATATTCTTATAAAATGTATTGATAAATAATCATTTTTTTTGTATTATGCTTTTAGGATAATTTTTTGAGTACATTGTTAATTTTGGAAAGTGTTATAAAATTAGTTATAGATTTAAAATCTGTATTTTTTTTGAGTAAATGATGGTTTTAATTAAAAATTAACTTTTTCATATTTAGAAAATTATTTTCCTAAAATGGAATCTATTTTTTAATACCACATAGTGAAAAATTTCCAGGGTGAATTTTTCTAAAATGCTTGAATTTTTGGTGAATAGTAAAATATGATAAGTTACGATAAATGATAAGTACATGATTTATTTAGTTATAGGTGATGTTTGGATGATTTAAGAACCATTGGTTTGAAATCAAATGAAATTATTACTGCATTTAGTCATAATAATCAAAACTATTTCTCATATTGAGAATAATAATAAAATAATGAATAAAATACTTAGAAATCACCCCTCTCCCCCACTATAAATACCACCCCTCACCACCACTTCTCCTTATACCTCCAATACTTGGAGATTTTCAATTTTATTCCCAATATTCTCCCCAAGACTATACACCATGTGTAGGATCCCTTTCTATTAAAAAATTTACAAAACCAATCCCCTTAAGGAGGTTCTCAAGGATGAGTATTCAAGAGGTAAAATCCTCTTCCTTTTCCTTTAAATTTTTTCAAAGTTATTTTCTTTTATTATTATCTCCTCACCTCCAATCATCCAAAGAGAATAATGATTAAATTAAATTAAATTTACAAGAATTTTTTTATTCTAAAAGAATAATACATCATAAAAATCCTTTCTTACTCTCTTTTATTTCAAAAACAAAATCATCATTCGTAGGTACCGATTTACAACATTAATGGATGACATATTTTCATTGTTTAATTTATCCTTAAAGGATGGTAATGAAACCATTTTTATTGTTAAAATACACTATTATATATGTATTAAATCATTTATTTTGTTCTTTATGTGGAATATTTATAAAGTACTAAATGATAAAACAATATTAGTTCGTTATGATCAATAGTCTTCGTAATAATGTAAACGATTATCACTAAATGTATTATCTAATAATTCATCCTCATAACATATAACCAGATTATATATATAACCATTTACACTTCTGGATATTCATTAATATAATATAAATTTAATTTCTGATAATTTTACCCATTCCATATGAACTTCCATAATCATATACAAGTATACCAATCGTGAAAACCAAGGAAACAGACGCTCCCATGTAATAAAATTGTATCTTATAACTGATCAAAAATCCATAAATAAACACAATAAAATTATAATAAATAAAATAAATGTATATATTTTTAGTAATTTATTAATTAATTAATTTAATAATATTATCCAGGATGTTAAGCTCAAGTGTAAAACATATTCGAACATAAGGTAATGGTTTTCTTCCCGAACCTCCATTTTCGTTCGGGTCATGATTTATTTATCAATACACAAATTCTATTATTAATTATTTTTATATAACTTTTATAATTTATATATATGTTCTAAAATCATACATCCATATCAGTTAAGCATTCTTTGATGTGATAATAAATGTTTTATAAGGTTCCCTTCTCATTTCTTCTCGATACGTAAGCCCAATTAAAGGGAACGTCACAATTTCATACCCATTTTAAGTACCATAAATAATATATTTTAAGACCCCATTATTTTTATAAAATCACAATATTTTTCATGAAAAAATTCATTTTTTAATATATGGTTCTACAAAAAAAATAATGACAAATAAAAATTATTTTTCCAAAATAAATAATATTTGCAAAGAAAATAAGGTTATTTTCTCTCAAGAATTCATTAGGAATTTCATTAGAGTATTTTCATCTATTTAAAAAAATATTTTGAGTTTCATGATATTTATATATTATTACATTCATCTAAAATATTTTATTAAATGGTTTATGATCGGTTTGACTTTGGATGTGCTATCTTGATACAATTCACCATGGTACTCAGTTTGGTCAGTGATTATGATTACAAATTGGGGAAAATTATTTACATTTCATATGTTCATTTTGTTTATGTTTAGAAAAATTTATATTAAAATTTAAGTGGACTTAGTAGGTGATGTTTTTGTACCTCTATATCCCCTCCATGCATCGGTAGGTCTCATCAGACAAAACAGAATTGGGTTTTGGCCGGGGCCTTACTTTAGTATTTTCAGATGGCATGGACGAGGCCTTGACGATATATTTCATATATCCAACATTATATTTTACCTTATTATGATATTAGTAATTGATAAACCATTTGATATTTGACTAGTATAATATACATGATTAAGGTTCATTTTCTTATGAGCAGTTATATGGATTTATTTACTCAGCTTTCATTCTTACCATATTATACTAAAGTTTATTTTTAAAGTTACATGTTTCTATTTTTTCAAAATTCATAATCTCTATGTTTATGGTAACTTATTATGTATTAATTATACTTTATTAACATATGATATCACTCCTTTCTTATTTTTTATTTTTCCCTAGTATACGAAAATGAATTTTATGAATGACTTAGAGGGATAATCTAGGAGTTATAGATGTTTCCAATGAAATTTCTATATTGAATTTCCATTAATGTTATAATGAAAATTTTATGTTTGTATCTAGTTTTCCAAAACTACTACACTATTTTTATTTTTGGATAATACTTACTTCTAATAAGGCTAATTTAATATAGTAAGACACTGACTCCGAGAAACTGAGGTCTGGGTCTTTATAGTTGGTATAATGGGATGTTTAGTAGAAACCTTGGAAACTATATTTAGAAAACATAGGTTATAGAACATTACCTTAAGATATAATTTGATGATAAGAATATAAGAGCATAATATAATTTTTTAAGTAAGAGATTATGTGGAACATTCTAGAAATGCATCCCTATCCAGATTCTACAAGTGGACATGGTTTTGGAACAAATGTACATAGGGGTAAAAACTCCAACAAGGTGTCCCAAGCCTAACTCAAGGTAACCTTGTACATGAAAAAGAGCCTTAATATGATAATAGTTTGATATTATTAGGGGATATTCTTAATATGAGTCACATTTTCTTTTAAAAACCATTATAAAGGATTTAAAAGTAAATATGTCCCTAATAAACCATGTTTATGATCATGAGTTTATCTATGACTAAAATTTACATTGATGTTAAGGGTTTTTTCTAGTTTTTGATTATAAATTAAAATTGATAACCTAATCTAGTGTACAAAATTATTTAGAAATGGAAGTTAGGGAAAGGAATGGAAAATTTATTAATCCACACATCTCATGTTGGGATTTCCCTCCTCTGTATGATAATGATGTCTGTATTGGAGATTTGAATGGTACTAAGTGACCTATAACTATACTGGGACAGATGATTTAGGTTATAAAAAATCACCATACCCATATAGGGAATATTTATACACAATGTGGAGGAGAAATGTTATACTGATTTATGTAACAACAATCTCCACCATTCAATGGGACTAAAAACCCATTTGTAGCTGAGTAGATGATAAGTTCCATGGAGAAGATATTTCCCACTTTTGGAAGTAATGAAAGAGAGAAGGTTTTCATAAAATCTTATCATATATTAGGAGATATAGATCAATGGTGGTCACTAATTGAAAACACAGAGGATAAAGAAATTAATAATTTGGAATGGAGGATTATAATGAATTATTTTCTAGAAAATATATTTTCATCACAAATAATGAGCAGATAGGAATAAAAATTATTGAATCTAAGGAAAAATGAGGATGAGTATTTTTTAAATTATGAAGATAACTTTAAAAGCCTAGAAATTAATTCTATGGACTACATATATAATCCAAGGAGTAAGATAGATTGATTTGTTAAAGGTTTTGACACTATTCCTCTGAATGGAACTCCCAAAATTTCTATTTGCACAAAGATATAGTCACATGTGCTATCAAGATCAAAAATAAATTCTCTATGTCTTATGGATTTAAGGGAAATAAAGATAAGAAGATGGTATAAGTGGAATTAATAGATAATGGGAATAATAAGAAAGGGTTTTTCACAATATGTGATACTTGTGGAAGGAAACACCCCACATCATGGTTAAAAAGAAAAGGAGTCTTTTATAAGTGTAGACAAAAAGGCCAAAAATTCCATGATTGTAAGGAAAGGAAATAAGCTAAAAAAATTTAATTCAATATTTTAAATAGATGGAAAAAAATGAAAATGATTTTTCTATGCATCAAGGAATCATTCCACAGAAAAGGCCAAGGGAGAAAGGCCAAAATTACGTGATCAAAACTATCAAGTTTAAAGTTCTTAATGATTTGGTGGTAGGTACTTTAATCATTTCCTCAAACTTATCCAATGATTTATTTTATTCTATATAATCACATTATTTTATATCTTTCCAATTTTCTGATAAAATTAGACATTTACTTTTGATTTAATAAAAGATTTGTCCATAAGAGCTCCTAAGTGAATTATCGTTACTACAAAGATGTGTCAATCTTTCCCTTTTATGACACATAAACATGCTTTAGTTATGGGAATTATCATCATAATAATTATTTATTTTCATATAATATTCGTTATGAATTGGATTTCAAATTATGATGTGAAAATATATTTCAAGAATAAAGAAGTTACAATTTTGGAGAATGATGTAGAGTCCCATTTCTTTAGAGAAGAAAACTCTACATGCGATTATTATCTAAATCCACCCCTAGTAGATCTAATAAATTCAATTATTAGAGAGGAATATAATGAAATATCTATGAGTGAGAAAAGAAATATTCAAATTGAGGATGTACCTATTGTGAAAGAATATGTTGATGTATTTTTAGATGATTTACTGGGACATCCTTCAGAGTGGGAAATTGTGTTTTATATAGATTTAATTTCTAGTGAAAGTACTATATCAAATAATTCTTATAGAATGGACTTATTGGATTTTTTGGAGCTGAAGAAACAATTAGAGGAGTTGAGTAGTAAGGGGGTCATTCTCCCTAGTGTTTCTCCATGGGGAGCTTCTATTCCATTCATTAAGAAGAAAGACGTGTCTCTGAGGTTATTCATTGAAAATAGGGAGATCAATGATATTATAATAAAGAACCTGTATCCTATACATCTGATTTTTAATTTATTTGATCAACTTAATGGATCCCAATAATTTTCAAAGATTGATCTTCGATCAGGATATCATCAATTTCATGTGAACAAGGAAGATATTCTAAATACATTATTCTTAACATAGTATAGGAATTACAAGTCTATAATAATGAATTTTGGACTGACTAATTCACCCTCTGTTTTCATGGGCCTAATGAATTGTGTTTTTAAGGAATATCTTGATGACCTTATGGTATTTATTGATGATATCTTGTTATATTGCAAAACCTATGAATACCTTAATAATCACTTGTAGATTGTTCTGAAGATTCTTAGAAAAATGAATTATATGGGAAGTTTAGAATGTGTGAAGTTTGGCATAAATCAGTTTATTTTCTTGGAAATATTGTCTCAAACTATGTATTCTCAATTGATCCTTTGAAGAAAAAGGAAATTCACGAATGACTTCTTCCAACGAACATAACCAAGGTACATAATTTTATTATTTTAGCAGGTTATTATCGATTTTTCATTAAGAACATCACCAGATTAGCTAACACATTAACCAATATTACTCATAAAGGAGATAAGTTTGGTGAGATAAAATAATGTGAATAATGTTTTGAATAATTGAATATGATATTAGTGAATGACACAATATTGAATCTACAATGAAGAAATTGCTGATTTTTAATTTATAGTGATTCTTAAAATAAAGGAAATGGGTGTGTTCTTTTGCATAATGATAGAGTTATTGCCTATGTATCAAGGTAGTCAAATATTCATGAATAGAACTATCTAACCCATGATATTGAGTTAGAAAATGTAATCTTTTCTCTGAAAATATGGAGACACTATTTCTATTGTGAAAGAAGTGAGATATATACATACCAAAAGATTTAAAAATATATATTTTCATAGAAGGAACTCAACATGAGGCAAAGGTGATGTATCAAGCTACTCAAGGATTTTAATTGTTCAATATACTACCACACTAGGAAGGTAAATAAGGTAGAATATGCATTGATATGGAAGGATCATGGAGTTATAGATAAAATGAGGATTTAAAAGTACCATGTATACATAGATCAAGAAAATATGGATATGGGAATTATCAAAGAAGGTGAAAGATCATTACTTTTTCAAGTAGTTTCTTATCTAGAATTATTGGAAAGACTTAAAAGTTCTCAGTGTGATGAATAGAATCGTTAAAATAAAATTAAAGATGTGAATGATTGGATGTTTCCTAGATTAATGTGATGATGGAATTATAAAATTTAGGACAAGGATATGTGTTCCCTCTATAACCAAGATAAAAAGGGGTTATTGGATGATTCCCATAGATCTAATTTCCCTATACACCATGGTATCACGAATATGTAGAATGATACGAATGAATATTTTTGGTGGGATAATATGAATTGGGAAATGACTGATTATGTATCAATATGTTTATTTTGTTAATAGGTGAAGGCTAAAAGACAACATCTTAGAGGTTTTATGCAACCCCTACCTATTTCTACATGGAAATGGTATGATATAACTATGAATTTGGTAATTATATTACCAAAATCTCAAAAAAGGAATGATATAATATGAGTGCTTTTTGATTGACTTACTAAATATGCACATTTCCTCGCTATAAGGGAGGATTTTCCACTAGATATCTTTACAAAACATTATATTAATAATGTTTTAAGAATTAATGGATATTTAATTTCTATTATGTTTTATTGTGATCCACAATTTACGTCAAAATTATTGAAAGGTCTTCATAAAGCATTGGATAATGAGCATTTTTTGAGTACTGCTTTTACCCCTCAAACTAATAGTTATTATGAAAGGAAAATTCAAACATTAGAAGACATGTAAAGATCAATATACCTTTATTTTCAAGTTATATGGGATCAGTATATTATTTTGGTAGAGTTATACTAAAATAGTTGTCTTTATTCAAGTATTCAAATGGAACTATATGAAGCGTTGTATGGAAAGATATTTCATACACCAGAATGTTGGGATGAAGTTGGTGAATGGAAGCTTGTAGGCCCAGAGATTATATAGGAAAAGAATTAAGGTAAAGACTATTAAAACCCATATCAAAGAAGCTCAATGTATGAATAAGTTCTATGATGATAATCAAAGGAAGGATTTGGAATTTCAAGTAGGAGATAAAGTCTTCTTTATAGTATCTACTTGGAAGGGTGTTATAAGATTTGGGAAGAAAGGGAAACTGAGCCTGAAGTACATTGGACCTTTTCAATTTCTATAGAGAGTTGGAGTTGTGGCTTATGATATGGAAATGATGCCTATAATTTCTAAGGTACACAATGTGGTCCACAACTCCTTGTTAATAAAGTACATGATAAACCCAAAACAAGTACTCAATTCTATAAAAATTGGATTAGAAGCCGAATTATCTTACTATGAAGACCCTATCCATATTCTAGACACTAAAGAATAGGTGTTCAAGAATCAAATGACCCGGTCAGTAAATTTAATTTATAAAAATCATAAAATTGAAGAGGTAATGTGGGAGCTAGACGATCTTATGATGAAGAACTACCCAAATCTTTTTTCGGGGTGACAATAAGAAAATTTCGGGGACGAAATTTTTTATAGGATGATAGAATGTAATGAACCAGAACTCTATTAATGAAATTCCCCTTCTTATGTTTATATAATATAGATAAAATCGCTTATAGAACGAAACACAAACACAATAAATGATTAATAAATAAAATAAGAGGTATTTCTAGAAGTTAAGGAACCCATACCATTGAAATTGTAACTTGACATTAGGAATAGTAATAAGTCCATTATGAATAGTAAATAGAAATAATAAATATTAAAATCAACTACGAATGTATAAATAAAATTTATTTAACTTATAAATGAATGTATCATGTAATTATATAAAATTATAAGTAAACAAATATTTTAAAAATTGTTAAATTAAATTTTGTATTTTTGTAAGTCATAAATATTTATTTACAATTTCATAAATAATAAAATGATTTAAAATAAAATATATTCTTATAAAATTTATTCATAAATTTTCATTTTTATGTCATAGGAATTTAGGATAATATTATGAGACCTTAGTTAATTTTTGAATGTGTTATAAAATCAGTTACATATTTAAAATCTATATTTTTTGAGTAATTGATGGTTTTAATTAAAAATTAAATTTCTCATATTTAGATAATTATTTTCATAAAATTGAGTTCATTTTTTAATTCTAAATATTAAAAAAACTCTTCAGTGATTTTTTGTGATTTTTCTAAAATACTTGATTTTTTTGTGGGTAGTAAAATACCCTAATTTACGATAAATAATAACTACATAATTGATTGAGTCATAGGTGATGTTTAGATGATGTAAAAACCCTAGGTTAAAACCCACATGCTATTTTCAATATATTAATCACAATAATCAAGTCTATTTATTTTCATGAGAAAAATAATAAGATAATGAATAAAATTATGAGAAATCACCCCCCTCCTCCACTATAAATACAACCCCTCACCACCACTTCTTATCACACCTATATGACTTGAATCTTGAAAAATTTCCCAACAATCATATCCCCAAGTCCCTCCCAGCATCTGAGACCACTTGTTCATAAAACAATTCCAAAAAAATCCCCTTAAGGAGGTTCTCAAGGAGGAGTATTCAAGAGGTAAAATATTCTTCTTTTCCTTTTAATTTCCTTCCATGTTCTTTTCTTTTATTATTCTATCCTCAAATCCCCTCATAAAAATAACACGATTACTCAAGTACCATACATATACTATTATTATTTTTATTCTAATTGAATAATCCATCATCAAACTCCTTTCTCACTCTCTTTTATTTTAAAAATGAAATCATCATCTGTAAGGTGCAAATTTACAACCTTCGTGGATGGAGGATTTTCATTTTTCAATTTATACTTAAAGGATAGTATTGAAACCATTTTTATGGTTAAAACAGACTATAATATATATTAAAAACATTATTTTGTTTTGTAAGTAACATATTTATATAATACTTAATGATAAATCAAATTGAGTTTCTTATGATTAATAACATCCATAATAATGTAAATGATTATCACTAAATGTATTATGTAACAATTCATCATCATAAAATATAAAAAAATGATATATATATTATAAATTAAACTTTAGTATGTTCATTAATATCATATAAATTAAATTTTGGAGGATTATACCCATTCCACATGAACTTCCATTCTCATATAAAAGTCTACTAATCATGTAAACTAAGAAAATGAATGCCTCGAGCAATAAAATTGTATCTTATAACTCATCAAAAAGGGATATAAATGAACTTAATAAAATTATAATAAATCAAATAAATGTATATATGTTTATTAATTTATTAATTAATGGATTTAATTTTATTATCCATGATTTTAAGGTTAAGTATAGAACACATTCAGAAATAAGGTAAGTGTTTTCTTCCCAAACCTCCATTTTAATTAGGGTTATGATTTATTCCTCTATACACCAATGATATTCTTAATTATTTTTATATAATTATTCTAATATATATATATATATATATATTTTAAAATCATATATCCAGATATGTTAAACATTCATTTATGGGATAATAAATTTTTAATAAGGTTCCTTTCACATTTCTTCCCGATACGCAAGCCCAATTAAAGGGAACATATTGATTTCTTACCCATTTTCAAGTACCATACATAATCTATTTTAAGACACCATTATTTTTCTAAAATAACTAATTTTTTCATTAAAAAATATTTGTTCATTTATTGTTCTACAAAAACAATCATGACATATAAACACGATTTTCCCAAAATAACTCCTCTTTAAAAAGTAAAAAGGGGTTTTTCTCTAAATAATTCCGCGATGATTCTATTAGAGTATTTTCATATATTTAAAAACCAATGTTGAATTTTATGATTTTTATATCTCATTATTGTCATTTACCATGTGTTATAAAATTTTTTATGATTGGTTTGACTATGGATGTTCTATATTGATACCATTCACCATGTAACTATTATTGATTAATGATTATGATTATAGATTTCGGAAAGTTATTTAAAATTCACATTTTTATGTTTTTTATGATTAGCCTCATTTATATGAGGAATTCATTGGACTTAAAAAGTGATGGTTGGGTCCCTCTATAGCCCATCGATGCATCAGTAGGTCTCTTGAGACAAAACAGAATTGGGTTTTGGTTGAGGCCTTACCCTTGTGTTTTCAAACATCTTGGATGAGGCCTTAACAATATGTTTTAGATATATTGTATTATTAATTCCCTCATTGTGATATTAGTAAATGATAAAACATGTGATATTTTACCATTAGAATATCCATGATTAAGGTTCATTCTCTTATAATAAGTTATATGGATTTATTTACTCATATTTCATTACTACCATATTATGTTGACAACTATTGTTTAAGGAATGAATTTATAGTTATTCACCTTTCTTAATGTTTATGTTTATGACAACTTTATATGTATTACTTATCCTTAATGATCATATAAGATTACTCCTTTATTATGTTTTATTTTTCTCGAGGATACGAAGATGGATATTATGAATGACTTGTAGGGATAATATAGGAGTTATGGATGTTTCTAATAGAATTTAGGTTTTGTATTTTCTTTCACGTTGTAATGTAAATATTATGTTTGTATATATTTTTCCCAAACTATTAAACTCTTTGGTTCTTTAATATAAAACTTTCTTATAATTATACCAATGTAATAAGGTAAGGTACTAGCTCTGAGGAACTAGGTTTAGGGTCTTTACCTGAATCATGCTATGGAATAATAGGTTTCTCAATATGTGAAAGTTTATTCACCATATCCTGAGCCACGTTCCATAATATGGACATGATTTTATTAGATCCAACACCATCTATATTTTCCTTATTAGTAGTGAATTACCTACATTAACTATGTATGTTAATTCCCAATCTTCCATTTGAACCATCTCTGAACAATGTCACACATAGAGTTATCTCAAACTAATCCTTAATATTTATCCATAAAAAATACCTATAATGGTTAAAGTTAATAAATACCCAAAGTTATTATCATAATTATCAGGTTAGTTATGATCATTTAAAATATAATTACCAATGATACTATAAAACCTGAAGTAACCAAAGATATATATATCTTAAATGATACATTAATCTCATAATTTAAATAATGAATCTCACAAATAGTTTCAATACCCAACAACCTAAAGTCTTAGTTTCATAGAGATTATCTATATAAATAAATTATTTTATAACACTTGTGTAACACCCCAAGCTTCTACGGTACGCTTCTCTTTGAATAATGTGATAGCGTGTGTTGTACGCAACACCGAGTTCTAACACACCATAACTAATCAAACTAGCCGTTATGAATAGTAATACCTACCTTTTGAAATTATATATTTTATATTTGAAAATGGACTTCATTTTTGGATTCAGAATATCGAATTTAGCCTAAGGTGAAATTTTGGTACATTTCGGATAACTTTCATATTTTGATGAATAGTGAAAATTACTAAGTTTTAATTAAAAACAACTTTTTTAATCAAAATAATTAATAGTGATAAATTATGAATTTGAGTGATTTTAAAGTATATTTAGAATATATTTTTAACATTTAATAAAATGTTGGTCATTGGACAAAATTTTACAATTAAACCGAACATAAACGAGTGTCAATCTTTTGATAGTTATTATCTCTTAAAAACACGCTTTTTGTTTTGACAGCGGAAATTAATTTTGAATTAATTTCTGCCACTTCTGTGTTTTGAATTTAGAAAAATGGATTCCATATTTGGAATCAGGATGTTCAAATTGTGTAAATAGGTAACTTTTATTTTTAGACATTTTGAATAATTACTGCGGTAAATATTTTATTTACCATGGTTAAGGGTAAATCCGGTAAATAAGGGTTAAAAAATAATATTATAATAATACTAAATTACCCTAAAACGTGTCTTAACCCTATTGGTTGATACATGGTCGACCATGGGAATCTTTGGGTCTATTTTGGGACCCCATGGATCCACTTGTAAGTGATAATGACACTTTATTTTAATTAAGTTAAAATGAATACAAAAATGACACAAGCATATATCTTTTAGAAAAACAAATGTTACATAGGGTTATATATGTTGGATTTTTGATTATAAATATTCATTAGAAAGATAAAAAGATTTACTACATAATGATATTTTATTTATAATTTTTAGACATTAAATAATTTATTTTATTTATGACACAATGATGATGCAGTAATTACTATAATAGTGAAAAATGAAAATAATTGATATTATAAATACCCAAATAAATATAATATTAAACTTTTAATGAATTAAACTAATTTTCTAGGATAATATGATACATTAGGATTGATTTAATTGACTTTTTTCGAAGTAATCAATCTGTTATGAGTTTCACAAAAATCAACTATTGAATAGTGTCAAAATTGACATAAAAGAGTTCTTAAAACAAATATTATATTATTAATTGATATTAAATTCCTAAAAATCTAAGGTTCGGCCAAGAGACTTATATCATGATAGGTTCATCATTAATGTACCACTTGGGGGTCTCTTGGATGTATATAGTAAGTTTATTAACCATATTATATAAAAATACAAAGAGACATTGTAAAAGTAAAACTAATTAACTTAGAGTTAATACTTAAAGATAAGGTTAATATAAGTACCCAAACCTGTCTAAATTCTATTGGTTGAGTGGTTTTTGACCTATCCCCACCTTAAACTTTGAATAATAAGCTTTGGAGCCATTAGAAACCGAATATGAATTTATTATAAATTAATATTTCTAGCTTTTCCAAAGGTGCCCCTCACCCCTCTTATAAAAGGGCACTCCTCCTTCTCATTTCTTCACTCCTTAAAAGCCTTTTGGTTCGGCCAAACTCTGCCCAAATACTCTCCCAACATCCCTAACTACAACCTAGAGGCCTTATTTTGATCAGAAAGCCAACCTAAGGATCCCTTTTGATCAAATCAAAAGGAAGAACCCGAAGAAGAGGTAATGATTTCACCACCCTTCTCCAAGTTCATTTCTTCTTCCACTTCTTCTTCATTTGTTCTTACCATTCTAAAATAATAACTCCAGTATCTCACATATACTGTGATGTTATTATAAATATGGTACAATCATATTCAGTATTCTATCCACCCTTTGAATAACATGTCACCATACGTGCGTACGTACGGCTTACCGTCTCCACGTCGTGGTGTAATTGTTATTCAATATAATATTATTTGGATGGGTATAATAATGATGTGTAACTCATGTAAATAATAAATATAACATGTTAATTATTCTGTATATATGATATACCATCCATTTATATATTATTTTAATATCAAAAGAATGATATTGTCGCTCGTGCGTACGTACGGACTACCGTCTCCACGAACGCGATGAGATTCATTCTCCATCGTATCCATTCAAGTATAATTATCATTTAATGATTTAAAAATGATGTTTAAGGACTTGATATCATTCTGGATATGAATAAGATACAACAAACATGTCTTACGTAACAAAACATATAAAAGAAAACAAGTAAGTTAACACCCGAAACAACGATAATTCTAAGATATTATTAACAAATCAGTATTAAAAGATCATATATGATATCATATTAATATATATGATTCTTGTATAATTTAATAACAATTATTTCACCATTATACAGGAGGTTAACCTACCCCAACCAAGGAAAATTACAAGGTAAGGGTTATTTCACAATCTCTTCATTATCCGAGGTTGTTTATATGTAATAATCTACTGGGATCTCTTTATCATCCACATCCATGTTTCTTAAAAATGTATTTCAAAACATTTTTACTATTTACTAGAGTATGATTTAAAGTCATTTATACCCTTTTTGACTTTTATAAGTGGTTTATAAAGGAATCTTTCCGTCGTTTTCAAAACAAGGTCCTTTTTAACCTTTTCGACAGAATTAAGGTAAGAATGTTTTTTTTAACTTATACGGCGGGTGCGACTATTTTCTGCCATTATAAAATCTTCAAAGCTTCCCTTACAAGATTATGAGAATATTTTCAAAGAAAATGTTTTATTTTATATGGATCTTAAATGATTTCAAAATAAAAGGAGATACTTCTTTAAAAAGAATTTTGATTTCATCTATGTCAACATCCTTTGATGGATTTCAAGATTATTTGAAGTTGATTTATTATGATACAAAACTTCTATATTGTATTGAAGGTTTTGTGATATGCTTGACTGTGGATGTGCTATTTTTATACCATTCATAGTTTATGGTGAAATTATTGACATTTCGTATGCTAGTTTTAATATGAATGTTTATGTTATGTTTAAACCTTTTCATATGGGAATGCATTGGACTTAATAAGTGACGGGTGGAGCCCGCTATAACTCCTCGGTGCATCGGTAGGTCTCATGAGACAAACTAGTGTCTTGGCACAAGGACTTGACAAAATCTTATTTGTATTCATGGCACGAGGCCTTGGATATGTGGTTATGATAGTCTGGCATTATGCATTCCAACATTATGAAAGTGGTTATTGATTTTTGCATGTGATTATTCGATTAGTAGAATATCCATGTGAATAAGTAAATGGCATTATTTCATTTTATTTATGCCATACCATGTTGAAAGTTCATGTTTGAAAGGCTTTTGTTTTAGTTATACATTGCCTTAAATGTTTATTCTTATTTATGAAAGTTTCCGCTATATTGTTATCCTTACTGGGCATTTGAGCTCACCCCTTTTCTATGTTTTATTTTTCCCAGGATGTGAAGAAGTAAGTTATGAATGTCCTTCAGGGATATTATGAGGGGATTATAGTGTGGACGGTGTAAAAATTATGTTGTTGTAGTAGTTTTTCATTTTATGATGTAATGTAAAACTTATGAAATATATCTAGTGTTTCCAAGGATACTAAACCAATCGGTCTTTCGAGATTTGATCTTTCTTGTGATCATGCCAATGTTTATGTAATTAATGCACCGACTCTGGGTAACTGGGGTCGGGGCGTTACAGTTGGTATCAGTGGAAGTTTAGTACAAACCTTGGAAACTAGATTAAGATAAACTCTGATTAGAGCACGTAGACCTAAGATGAACTTTGAGAATTAGTATAGAAGAACTTCCTAGAATTTTGGTATTGTAGAGATTTTGTGAGTTTTCCGAGCAATACATCCCTGTCTGGATACGAGCAGGTAGAGGCGGCTCTGGCACAGATGTACCTAGGGGTAAAACCCGAAAACACCGCTTTGAGCTAGACTCGAACGGGAACTGGTGCACGACAACGGGCCTTGCTGCACTCTTGGTTACGACACTCCCGGGGGATATGCTTAGGATAACTCTCATTTTCTTTACAAATCCTTATGAAGGGTTTATGAGTATATACTTCCTCAAAGAAAACATTTTTATGATTATGGATTATATCCATAAATAGTTCAAGTTATGTTAAGTGTTTTATAAGTATGGGATTATGTATTTTGATTCATAAACTGATCTAGTTTATGCCATTGTTTAGAAATGGCGCCTAGTGGAAGAAATGGAAACCGTATCAATGCACGTACTCCATGTAGGGATTTCCCTCCTGCTCAAGATAATTATAGTGGGGCTGGTGATGCAACTGGTGCTGATCAGCTAATCACCATACTGGGACAACTTACTCAGGTTATGAATAATAACCTTACCCGTATGGAGCACCCTGATCCGCAGCATGGAGGATCAATGTTAGATCGATTCATGAGGCAACAACCACAAACTTTCAACGGGAATGCAAATCCCTTAGTAGCTGAGCAATGGATATTTTCCCTAGAGAAAATATTTCAGGCTTTGGGGAGCAGTGAAAAGGAAAAAGTTATCATGGCAGTTTACCGCCTCATTGGAGATGCTGATCAATGGTGGTCATTGATTCAGAACATGAAGGAAGATGATGAAGTATCAAATATGGAATGGAGGGAGTTCAAAGATCTGTTTTTAGAAAAATACTTCCCTCGCGACCATCGAGCAGATATGGAAAGGCAATTTCTGAGTCTGAGACAAAAGGAGGATGAGAATGTCACAAAGTATGAGGCTAACTTTACAAGGTTAGCGAGGTACGCTGGTGATTATATTCGCAACCCAAGAAGTAAGATTGATCGTTTCTTTGATGGGTTAAAACCATTTCTCCGTCGAGCATTAGTCTCACAATCCTTTTCATCGTACGAAGACATTGTCTCATGTGCTATCAAGACCGAAAAGGAATTCTCTAAGTCTTATGACTTTAAAGAAAAGCAAGAGAAGAAGAGACCTGGTGATCAATCTGGGAATGGAAATAAGGGGAATAAAGGAAAGGTTGAATATCCATCTTGTGGTAAATGCGGGAAGAAACATCCTGGTACTTGCTTGAAGGGAATGGGAGTCTGTTACAAGTGTGGTGAAAAAGGCCACCAAGCTCATGATTGCAAGGGGAAGAAGGAAGCTACCAACATTCAGTGCTACAATTGCAGGGAGATGAGGCATTATGCAAATGCATGTCCTAAGCATCAGGAGAACTTACCTCAGAAAAGGCCAAGGGATCAAGGCCAGGCTTATGCTATCACTACTGCTGAGGTAGAAGCTCCGAAAGACGTGGTGGCAGGCAATTTAATGGTTTCCTCAAGTTTAGCAAATGCATTATTTGATTCTGGATCATCGCATTGTTTCATATCGTCCCAGTTTGCTAAGAAAATTAGATATTTCCAATTTGATTTAATAAGGGAGTTGTCAGTTAAAACTCCTAAGGGAAGTATCGTTGCAACAAAGTTTTGTGAATCAGTCCCCATTAGAGCACATAAATTTTCTTTATCTGCTGATTTCATCGTCATACCTATGATTGAGTTTGATATAATCCTCGGTATGGACTGGCTTTCGGACTATGATGCGAAGATTTATTGTAAGAAGAAAGAGGTTACGATTCTTGATGATAATGATAAGGAGCACCTTATTTTTAGAGCAGAATCGTCACCACCTAATTCTTATTTATATCCACCCCCAGTAGCTCAACTTAATTCAATTATTGGGGAGGAAGAGAATGAAATAACTATCGGTGAGGAAAGGAATGTTCAAATAGAGGATGTACCTGTTGTGAAAGAATTTGTAGATGTATTTCCGGAAGATTTACCTGGACATCCTCCAGAACGAGAAGTTGAGTTTTCCATTGATTTGATTCCTGGATCAAGGCCTATATCGAAGACCCCTTATAGAATGGACACTGTAGAGTTAGTCGAACTAAAGAAACAACTAAAGGAATTGAGTAATAAGGGATTTATTCACCCTAGTGTTTCTCCATGGGGAGCCCCTGTTCTTTTTGTTAAAAAGAAAGATGGATCTATGAGGTTATGTATCGACTACAGGGAGATCAATGCTATAACGATAAAGAACAAGTATCCCCTACCTCGTATTGATGATTTATTTGACCAACTGCATGGAGCTCAATACTTTTCAAAGATTGACCTTCGATCTGGATACCATCAGTTGTGTGTGAAGAAGGAAGACATTCCGAAGACAGCATTTCGAACCAGGTACGGGCATTACGAGTTTACTGTAATGCCTTTTGGATTGACTAATGCACCCTCTATATTCATGGATCTGATGAATAGAGTTTTCAAGGAGTATCTCGATGAATTTGTGGTGGTATTTATTGATGATATCTTGGTATACTCCAAAACCTACGAAGATCATGAAAATCACTTGCGCATTATCTTGAAGACTCTGAGGAGGCATGAATTATATGGGAAGTTTAGCAAGTGTGAATTCTGGCTTCAGGAGATTTCTTTTCTTGGCCATATTGTCTCAAAAGATGGAATCTCTGTTGATCCTTCTAAGACCAAGGCAATCCAAGAATGGCCAGCACCTACGAGTATAACTGAGGTACGCAGTTTTATTGGTTTGGCAGGTTATTATCGACGTTTCGTCCAGAATTTTGCCCGATTGGCTAACCCATTAACGAAGCTCACACGTAAAGGGGTTAAATTTGTTTGGACAAAAGAGTGTGAAGAATGTTTCGAAGAACTGAAGAGAAGATTAGTCAATGCTCCTATATTGACTCTACCATCGGGGAATGATGAGTTCGTTATTTATAGTGATGCATCAAAGAAAGGACTTGGTTGTGTCCTTATGAAGAATGATAGAGTTATTGCCTATGCATCACGACAGTTGAAAATTCATGAACAAAACTATCCTACTCATGATCTCGAGTTAGCAGCTGTAATCTTTGCTTTGAAGATATGGAGGCACTACCTCTATGGTGAAAAATGTGAGATTTATACTGATCACAAGAGTTTGAAGTATATTTTCTCACAAAAAGAACTCAACATGAGGCAAAGGAGATGGCTTGAATTACTCAAGGATTATGATTGCACGATACACTACCACCCGGGGAAAGCAAACAAGGTGGCAGATGCTTTGAGCAGAAAAGACCATGGTGTTTTGAACATGATGAGAATTGAAAGGGATCCAATTTTCATGGATCTAGTGAAGATGGACATGGGAATAACCAGGGAAGGTGAAAAATCAATGCTTTTTCAAATGGTTGCCAAACCATCTTTACTAGAAAGGATTAAGAGTTCTCAGACCGATGATGAAGAATTCCAAAAGAAGATTAAAGCTGTGAATGATGGGAGATTGAGAGACTTTGTGTATGAAGATGGAATTTTGAAATTCGGTAAGAGACTTTGCGTTCCCAATATACCTGATCTAAAAAGGGAATTGCTGGATGATGCTCATAGTTCCAATTTCTCTATACACCCTGGGAGCACCAAAATGTATAGAGATTTGAAGGAACATTTTTGGTGGGACAACATGAAGAGGGAGATTGCTGATTTTGTGTCAAGATGTATGGTTTGTCAACAAGTGAAAGCTGGAAGGCAACAGCCTGGAGGAGTCATGCAACCTCTTCCCATACCGGAGTGGAAATGGGACAATGTTACGATGGACTTTTTCATGGGGCTACCAAAGACTCCTAGAAGGAATGATGAAATATGGGTTATTATTGATCGTCTTACCAAGACAGCACATTTTCTTGCTATAAGAGAAGATCTACCCCTGGAACGTCTAGCAAGACTATATATTAATGAAGTTGTGAGACTTCATGGAGTACCCCTATCGATTGTTTCTGATCGTGATCCCCGTTTTACTTCAAGATTCTGGAAAAGTCTTCAGAAATCCCTGGATACTGAACTTCATTTGAGCACTGCTTACCACCCTCAGACAGACGGACAATCAGAACGGACTATTCAAACCATAGAAGACATGTTGAGATCTTGCTCACTTGACTTTCAGGGTATGTGGGATCAATATTTACCTCTGGTAGAATTTTCCTATAACAATAGCTTCCATTCGAGTATTCAGATGGCACCATATGAAGCGTTATACGGAAAGAGATGTTGTACACCAACCTGTTGGGATGACGTTGGTGAAAGAAAACTTGTAGGCCCAGAACTGGTGGAGGAAACGGTGGAAAAGGTGAAAGTAATCCAAAATCACATCAAAGCAGCTCAAAGTAGGCAGAAGAGCTATGCCGATAATCGAAGGAAGGATTTGGAATTTCAAGTCGGTGATCATGTTTTTCTGAAGGTATCTCTGTGGAAGGGAGTCATACGTTTTGGTAAGAAAGGTAAATTGAGTCCCAGGTACATCGGACCTTTCGAAATTCTAGAACGAATTGGGGTTGTAGCTTACCGATTGACAATGCCGCCAAGTCTCTCCAAAGTTCACGATGTGTTCCACGTATCTCTATTGAGGAAATACATGCCTGATCCGACGCATGTACTCACCTATGAGGAATTAGAACTGGAACCCGATCTGTCTTATTGCGAAGAGCCTGTCAAGATTCTCGATACGAGAGAACAAGTGCTGAGAAACCGGACGACGCGTCTGGTAAAAGTTTTGTGGAGAAACCATAAGATGGAAGAGGCAACGTGGGAACCCGAGGAACTTATGATGAAGAACCACCCGAGTCTTTTTATGCAGTAATACCCTAGAAATTGCGAGGACGCAATTATTTGAAGGAGAGGAGAATGTAACACCCCAAGCTTCTACGGTACGCTTCTCTTTGAATAATGTGATAGCGTGTGTTGTACGCAACACCGAGTTCTAACACACCATAACTAATCAAACTAGCCCTTATGAATAGTAATACCTACCTTTTGAAATTATATATTTTATATTTGAAAATGGACTTCATTTTTGGATTCGTAATATCGAATTTATCCAAAGGTGAAATTTTGGTACATTTCAGATAACTTTCATATTTTGATGAATAGTGAAAATTAATAAGTTTTAATTAAAAACAACTTTTTTAATCAAAATAATTAATAGTGATAAATTATGAATTTGAGTGGTTTTAAAGTATATTTAGAATATATTTTTACCATTTAATAAAATGTTGGTCATTGGACATAATTTTACAATTAAACCGAACATAAACGAGTGTCAATCTTTTGATAGTTATTATCTCTTAAAAACACGCTTTTTGTTTTGACAGCGGGAATTAATTTTCAATTAATTTCTTCCACTTCTGTGTTTTGAATTTAGAAAAATGGATTCCATATTTGGAATCAGGATGTTCAAATTGTGTAAATAGGTAACTTTTATTTTTAGACATTTTGAATAATTACTGCGGTAAATATTTTATTTACCATGGTTAAGGGTAAATCCGGTAAATAAGGGTTAAAAAATAATATTATAATAATACTAAATTACCCTAAAACGTGTCTTAACCCTATTGGTTGATACATGGTCGACCATGGGAATCTTTGGGTCTATTTTGGGACCCCATGGATCCACTTGTAAGTGATAATGACACTTTATTTTAATTAAGTTAAAATGAATACAAAAATGACACAAGCATATATCTTTTAGAAAAACAAATGTTACATAGGGTTATATATGTTATATTTTAGATTATAAATATTCATTAGAAAGATAAAAAGATTTCCTACATAATGATATTTTATTTATAATTTTTAGACATTAAATAATTTATTTTATTTATGACACAATGATGATGCATTAATTACTATAATAGTGAAAAATGAAAATAATTGATATTATAAATACCCAAATAAATATAATATTAAACTTTTAATGAATTAAACTAATTTTCTAGGATAATATGATATATTAGTATTGATTTAATTGACTTTGTTCGAAGTAATCAATCTGTTATGAGTTTCAAAAAAATCAACTATTGAATAGTGTCAAAATTGACATAAAAGAGTTCTTAAAACAAATATTATATTATTAATTGATATTAAATTCCTAAAAATCTAAGGTTCGGCCAAGAGACTTATATCATGATAGTTTCATCATTAATGTACCACTTGGGGGTCGCTTGGATGTATATAGTAAGTTTATTAACCATATTATATAAAAATACAAAGAGACATTGTAAAAGTGAAACTAATTAACTTAGAGTTAATACTTAAAGATAAGGTTAATATAAGTACCCAAACCTGTCTAAATTCTATTGGTTGAGTGGTTTTCGACCTATCCCCACCTTAACCTTTGAATAATAATCTTTGGAGCCATTAGAAACCGAATATGAATTTATTATAAATTAATATTTCTAGCTTTTCCAAAGGTGCCCCTCACCCCTCTTATAAAAGGGCACTCCTCCTTCTCATTTCTTCACACCTTCAAAGCCTTTTGGTTCGGCCAAACTCGGCCCAAATACTCTCCCAACATCTCTCACTACAACCTAGAGGCCTTAGTTTGATCAGAAAGCCAACCTAAGGAGCCCTTTTGATCAAATCAAAAGGAAGAACCCGAAGAAGAGGTAATGATTTCACCACCCTTCTCCAAGTTCATTTCTTCTTCCACTTCTTCTTCATTTGTTCTTACCATTATAAAATAATAACTCCAGTATCTCACATATACTGTGATGTTATTATAAATATGGTACAATCATATTCAGTATTCTATCCACCCTTTGAATAACATGTCACCATACGTGCGTACGTACGGCTTACCGTCTCCACGTCGTGGTGTAATTGTTATTCAATATAATATTATTTGGATGGGTATAATAATGATGTGTAACTCATGTAAATAATAAATATAACATGTTAATGATTCTGTATATATGATATACCATCCATTTATATATTATTTTAATATCAAAAGAATGATATTGTCGCTCGTGCGTACGTACGGACTACCGTCCCCACGAACGCGATGAGATTCATTCTCCATCGTATCCATTCAAGTATAATTATCATTTAATGATTTAAAAATGATGTTTAAGGACTTGATATCATTCTGGATATGAATAAGATACAACAAACATGTCTTACGTAACAAAACATATAAAAGAAAACAAGTAAGTTAACACCCGAAACAACGATAATTCTAAGATATTATTAACAAATCAATATTAAAAGATCATATATGATATCATATTAATATATATGATTCTTGTATAATTTAATAACAATTATTTCACCATTATACAGGAGGTTAACCTACCCCAACCAAGGAAAATTACAAGGTAAGGGTTATTTCACAATCTCTTCATTATCCGAGGTTGTTTATATGTAATAATCTACTGGGATCTCTTTATCATCCACATCCATGTTTCTTAAAAATGTATTTCAAAACATTTTTACTATTTACTAGAGTATGATTTAAAGTCATTTATACCCTTTTTGACTTTTATAAGTGGTTTATAAAGGAATCTTTCCGTCGTTTTCAAAACAAGGTCCTTTTTAACCTTTTCGACAGAATTAAGGTAAGAATGTTTTTTTTAACTTATACGGCGGGTGCGACTATTTTCTGCCATTATAAAATCTTCAAAGCTTCCCTTACAAGATTATGAGAATATTTTCAAAGAAAATGTTTTATTTTATATGGATCTTAAATGATTTCAAAATAAAAGGAGATACTTCTTTAAAAAGAATTTTGATTTCATCTATGTCAACATCCTTTGATGGATTTCAAGATTATTTGAAGTTGATTTATTATGATACAAAACTTCTATATTGTATTGAAGGTTTTGTGATATGCTTGACTGTGGATGTGCTATTTTTATACCATTCATAGTTTATAGTGAAATTATTGACATTTCGTATGCTAGTTTTAATACGAATGTTTATGTTATGTTTAAACCTTTTCATATGGGAATGCATTGGACTTAATAAGTGACGGGTGGAGCCCGCTATAGCTCCTCGATGCATCGGTAGGTCTCATGAGACAAACTAGTGTCTTGGCACAAGGCCTTGACAAAATCTTATTTGTAGTCATGGCACGAGGCCTTGGCTATGTGGTTATGATAGTCTGGCATTATGCATTCCAACATTATGAAAGTGGTTATTGATTTTTGCATGTGATTATTCGATTAGTAGAATATCCATGTGAATAAGTAAATGGCATTATTTCATTTTATTTATGCCATACCATGTTGAAAGTTCATGTTTGAAAGGCTTTTGTTTTAGTTATACATTGTCTTAAATGTTTATTCTTATTTATGAAAGTTTCCGCTATATTGTTATCCTTACTGGGCATTTGAGCTCACCCCTTTTCTATGTTTTATTTTTCCCAGGATGTGAAGAAGTAAGTTATGAATGACCTTCAGGGATATTATGAGGGGATTATAGTGTGGACGGTGTAAAAATTATGTTGTTGTAGTAGTTTTTCATTTTATGATGTAATGTAAAACTTATGAAATATATCTAGTGTTTCCAAGGATACTAAACCAATCGGTCTTTCGAGATTTGATCTTTCTTGTGATCATGCCAATGTTTATGTAATTAATGCACCGACTCTAGGTAACTGGGGTCGGGGCGTTACAGTTGGTATCAGAGGAAGTTTAGTACAAACCTTGGAAACTAGATTAAGATAAACTCTGATTAGAGCACGTAGACCTAAGATGAACTTTGAGGATTAGTATAGAAGAACTTCCTAGAATTTTGGTATTGTAGAGATTTTGTGAGTTTTCCGAGCAATACATCCCTGTCTGGATACGAGCAGGTAGAGGCGGCTCTGGCACAGATGTACCTAGGGGTAAAACCCGAAAACACCGCTTTGAGCTAGACTCGAACGGGAACTGGTGCACGACAACGGGCCTTGCTGCACTCTTGGTTACGACACTCCCGGGGGATATGCTTAGGATAACTCTCATTTTCTTTACAAATCATTATGAAGGGTTTATGAGTATATACTTCCTCAAAGAAAACATTTTTATGATTATGGATTATATCCATAAATAGTTCAATTTATGTTAAGTGTTTTATAAGTATGGGATTATGTATTTTGATTCATAAACTGATTTAGTTTATGCCATTGTTTAGAAATGGCGCCTAGTGGAAGAAATGGAAACCGTATCAATGCACGTACTCCATGTAGGGATTTCCCTCCTGCTCAAGATAATTATAGTGGGGCTGGTGATGCAACTGGTGCTGATCAGCTAATCACCATACTGGGACAACTTACTCAGGTTATGAATAATAACCTTACCCGTACGGAGCACCCTGATCCGCAGCATGGAGGATCAATGTTAGATCGATTCATGAGGCAACAACCACCAACTTTCAACGGGAATACAAATCCCTTAGTAGCTGAGCAATGGATATTTTCCCTAGAGAAAATATTTCAGGCTTTGGGGAGCAGTGAAAGGGAAAAAGTTATCATGGCAGTTTACCGCCTCACTGGAGATGCTGATCAATGGTGGTCATTGATTCAGAACATGAAGGAAGATGATGAAGTATCAAATATGGAATGGAGGGAGTTCAAAGATCTGTTTTTAGAAAAATACTTCCCTCGCGACCATCGAGCAGATATGGAAAGGCAATTTCTGAGTCTGAGACAAAAGGAGGATGAGAATGTCACAAAGTATGAGGCTAACTTTACAAGGTTAGCGAGGTACGCTGGTGATTATATTCGCAACCCAAGAAGTAAGATTGATCGTTTCTTTGATGGGTTAAAACCATTTCTCCGTCGAGCATTAGTCTCACAATCCTTTTCATCGTACGAAGACATAGTCTCATGTGCTATCAAGACCGAAAAGGAATTCTCTAAGTCTTATGACTTTAAAGCAAAGCAAGAGAAGAAGAGACCTGCTGATCAATCTGGGAATGGAAATAAGGGGAAGAAAGGAAAGGTTGAATATCCATCTTGTGGTAAATGCGGGAAGAAACATCCTGGTACTTGCTTGAAGGGAATGGGAGTCTGTTACAAGTGTGGTGAAAAAGGCCACCAAGCTCATGATTGCAAGGGGAAGAAGGAAGCTACCAACATTCAGTGCTACAATTGCAGGGAGATGGGGCATTATGAAAATGCATGTCCTAAGCGTCAGGAGAACTTACCTCAGAAAAGGCCAAGGGATCAAGGCCAGGCTTATGCTATCACTACTGCTGAGGTAGAAGCTCCGAAAGACGTGGTGGCAGGTAATTTAATGGTTTCCTCAAGTTTAGAAAATGCATTATTTGATTCTGGATCATCGCATTGTTTCATATATTCCCAGTTTGCTAAGAAAATTAGATATTTCCAATTTGATTTAATAAGGGAGTTGTCAGTTAAAACTCCTAAGGGAAGTATCATTGCAACAAAGTTTTGTGAATCAGTCCCCATTAGAGCACATAAATTTTCTTTATCTGCTGATTTCATTGTCATACCTATGATTGAGTTTGATATAATCCTCGGTATGGACTGGCTTTCGGACTATGATGCGAAGATTTATTGTAAGAAGAAAGAGGTTACGATTCTTGATGATAATGATAAGGAGCACCTTATTTTTAGAGCAGAATCTTCACCACCTAATTCTTATTTATATCCACCCCCAGTAGCTCAACTTAATTCAATTATTGGGGAGGAAGAGAATGAAATAACTATCGGTGAGGAAAGGAATGTTCAAATAGAGGATGTACCTGTTGTGAAAGAATTTGTAGATGTATTTCCGGAAGATTTACCTGGACATCCTCCAGAACGAGAAGTTGAGTTTTCCGTTGATTTGATTCCTGGATCAAGGCCTATATCGAAGACCCCTTATAGAATGGCCACTATAGAGTTAGTCGAACTAAATAAACAACTAAAGGAATTGAGTAATAAGGGATTTATTCACCCTAGTGTTTCTCCATGGGGAGCCCCTGTTCTTTTTGTTAAAAAGAAAGATGGATCTATGAGGTTATGTATCGACTACAGGGAGATCAATGCTATAACGATAAAGAACAAGTATCCCCTACCTCGTATTGATGATTTATTTGACCAACTGCATGGAGCTCAATACTTTTCAAAGATTGACCTTCGATCTGGATACCATCAGTTGTGTGTGAAGAAGGAAGACATTCCGAAGACAGCATTTCGAACCAGGTACGGGCATTACGAGTTTACTGTAATGCCTTTTGGATTGACTAATGCACCCTCTATATTCATGGATCTGATGAATAGAGTTTTCAAGGAGTATCTCGATGAATTTGTGGTGGTATTTATTGATGATATCTTGGTATACTCCAAAACCTACGAAGATCATGAAAATCACTTGCGCATTATCTTGAAGACTCTGAGGAGGCATGAATTATATGGGAAGTTTAGCAAGTGTGAATTCTGGCTTCAGGAGATTTCTTTTCTTGGCCATATTGTCTCAAAATATGGAATCTCTGTTGATCCTTCTAAGACCAAGGCAATCCAAGAATGGCCAGCACCTACGAGTATAACTGAGGTACGTAGTTTTATTGGTTTGGCAGGTTATTATCGACGTTTCGTCCAGAATTTTGCCCGATTGGCTAACCCATTAACGAAGCTCACACGTAAAGGGGTTAAATTTGTTTGGACAAAAGAGTGTGAAGAATGTTTCGAAGAACTGAAGAGAATATTAGTCAATGCTCCTATATTGACTCTACCATCGGGGAATGATGGGTTCGTTATTTATAGTGATGCATCAAAGAAAGGACTTGGTTGTGTCCTTATGCAGAATGATAGAGTTATTGCCTATGCATCGCGACAGTTGAAAATTCATGAACAAAACTATCCTACTCATGATCTCGAGTTAGCAGCTGTAATCTTTGCTTTGAAGATATGGAGGCACTACCTCTATGGTGAAAAATGTGAGATTTATACTGATCACAAGAGTTTGAAGTATATTTTCTCACAAAAAGAACTCAACATGAGGCAAAGGAGATGGCTTGAATTACTCAAGGATTATGATTGCACGATACACTACCACTCGGGGAAAGCAAACAAGGTGGCAGATGCTTTGAGCAGAAAAGACCATGGTGTTTTGAACATGATGAGAATTGAAAGGGATCCAATTTTCATGGATCTAGTGAAGATGGACATGGGAATAACCAGGGAAGGTGAAACATCAATGCTTTTTCAAATGGTTGCCAAACCATCTTTACTAGAAAGGATTAAGAGTTCTCAGACCGATGATGAAGAATTCCAAAAGAAGATTAAAGCTGTGAATGATGGGAGATTTTGAGACTTTGTGTATGAAGATGGAATTTTGAAATTCGGGAAGAGACTTTGTGTTCCCAATATACCTGATCTAAAAAGGGAATTGCTGGATGATGCTCATAGTTCCAATTTCTCTATACACCCTGGGAGCACCAAAATGTATAGAGATTTGAAGGAACATTTTTGGTGGGACAACATGAAGAGGGAGATTGCTGATTTTGTGTCAAGATGTATGGTTTGTCAACAAGTGAAAGCTGGAAGGCAACAGCCTGGAGGAGTCATGCAACCTCTTCCCATACCGGAGTAGAAATGGGACAATGTTACGATGGACTTTGTCATGGGGCTACCAAAGACTCCTAGAAGGAACGATGCAATATGGGTTATTATTGATCGTCTTACCAAGACAGCACATTTTCTTGCTATAAGAGAAGATCTACCCCTGGAACGTCTAGCAAGACTATATATTAATGAAGTTGTGAGACTTCATGGAGTACCCCTATCGATTGTTTCTGATCGTGATCCCCATTTTACTTCAAGATTCTGGAAAAGTCTTCAGAAATCCCTGGATACTGAACTTCATTTGAGCACTGCTTACCACCCTCAGACAGACGGACAATCAGAACGGACTATTCAAACCTTAGAAGACATGTTGAGATCTTGCTCACTTGACTTTCAGGGTATGTGGGATCAATATTTACCTCTGGTAGAATTTTCCTATAACAATAGCTTCCATTCGAGTATTCAGATGGCACCATATGAAGCGTTATACGGAAAGAGATGTCGTACACCAACCTGTTGGGATGACGTTGGTGAAAGAAAACTTGTAGGCCCAGAACTGGTGGAGGAAACGGTGGAAAAGGTGAAAGTAATCCAAAATCACATCAAAGCAGCTCAAAGTAGGCAGAAGAGCTATGCCGATAATCGAAGGAAGGATTTGGAATTTCAAGTCGGTGATCATGTTTTTCTGAAGGTATCTCCGTGGAAGGGAGTCATACGTTTTGGTAAGAAAGGTAAATTGAGTCCCAGGTACATCGGACCTTTCGAAATTCTAGAACGAATTGGGGTTGTAGCTTACCGAATGGCAATGCCGCCAAGTCTCTCCAAAGTTCATGATGTGTTCCACGTATCTCTATTGAGGAAATACATGCCTGATCCGACGCATGTACTCACCTATGAGGAATTAGAACTGGAACCCGATCTGTCTTATTGCGAAGAGCCTGTCAAGATTCTCGATACGAGAGAACAAGTGCTGAGAAACCGGACGATGCGTCTGGTAAAAGTTTTGTGGAGAAACCATAAGATGGAAGAGGCAACGTGGGAACCCGAGGAACTTATGATGAAGAACCACCCGAGTCTTTTTATGCAGTAATACCCTAGAAATTGCGAGGACACAATTATTTGAAGGAGAGGAGAATGTAACACCCCAAGCTTCTACGGTACGCTTCTCTTTGAATAATGTGATAGCGTGTGTTGTACGCAACACCGAGTTCTAACACACCATAACTAATCAAACTAGCCCTTATGAATAGTAATACCTACCTTTTGAAATTATATATTTTATATTTGAAAATGGACTTCATTTTTGGATTCGGAATATCGAATTTAGCCTAAGGTGAAATTTTGGTACATTTCGGATAACTTTCATATTTTGATGAATAGTGAAAATTACTAAGTTTTAATTAAAAACAACTTTTTTAATCAAAATAATTAATAGTGATAAATTATGAATTTGAGTGGTTTTAAAGTATATTTTGAATATATTTTTACCATTTAATAAAATGTTGGTCATTGGACATAATTTTACAATTAAACCGAACATAAACGAGTGTCAATCTTTTGATAGTTATTATCTCTTAAAAACACGCTTTTTGTTTTGACAGCGGGAATTAATTTTGAATTAATTTCTGCCACTTCTGTGTTTTGAATTTAGAAAAATGGATTCCATATTTGGAATCAGGATGTTCAAATTGTGTAAATAGGTAACTTTTATTTTTAGACATTTTGAATAATTACTGCGGTAAATATTTTATTTACCATGGTTAAGGGTAAATCCGGTAAATAAGGGTTAAAAAATAATATTATAATAATACTAAATTACCCTAAAACGTGTCTTAACCCTATTGGTTGATACATGGCCGACCATGGGAATCTTTGGGTCTATTTTGGGACCCCATGGATCCACTTGTAAGTGATAATGACACTTTATTTTAATTAAGTTAAAATGAATACAAAAATGACACAAGCATATATCTTTTAGAAAAACAAATGTTAGATAAGGTTATATATGTTGGATTTTAGATTATAAATATTCATTAGAAAGATAAAAAAATTTCATACATAATGATATTTTATTTATAATTTTTAGACATTAAATAATTTATTTTATTTATGACACAATGATGATGCAGTAATTACTATAATAGTGAAAAATGAAAATAATTGATATTATAAATACCCAAATAAATATAATATTAAACTTTTAATGAATTAAACTAATTTTATAGGATAATATGATATATTAGGATTGATTTAATTGACTTTTTTCGAAGTAATCAATCTGTTATGAGTTTCACAAAAATCAACTATTGAATAGTGTCAAAATTGACATAAAAGAGTTCTTAAAACAAATATTATATTATTAATTGATATTAAATTCCTAAAAATCTAAGGTTCGGCCAAGAGACTTATATCATGATAGGTTAATCATTAATGTACCACTTGGGGGTCGCTTGGATGTATATAGTAAGTTTATTAACCATATTATATAAAAATACAAAGAGACATTGTAAAAGTGAAACTAATTAACTTAGAGTTAATACTTAAAGATAAGGTTAATATAAGTACCCAAACCTGTCTAAATTCTATTTGTTGAGTGGTTTTCGACCTATCCCCACCTTAACCTTTTAATAATAATCTTTGGAGCCATTAGAAACCGAATATGAATTTATTATAAATTAATATTTCTAGCTTTTCCAAAGGTGCCCCTCACCCCTCTTATAAAAGGGCACTCCTCCTTCTCATTTCTTCACACCTTCAAAGCCTTTTGGTTCGGCCAAACTCTGCCCAAATACTCTCCCAACATCCCTCACTACACCCTAGAGGCCTTAGTTTGATCAGAAATCCAACCTAAGGAGCCCTTTTGATCAAATCAAAAGGAAGAACCCGAAGAAGAGGTAATGATTTCACCACCCTTCTCCAAGTTCATTTCTTCTTCCACTTCTTCTTCATTTGTTCTTACCATTATAAAATAATAACTCCAGTATCTCACATATACTGTGATGTTATTATAAATATGGTACAATCATATTCATTATTCTATCCACCCTTTGAATAACATGTCACCATACGTGCATACGTACGGCTTACCGTCTCCACGTCGTGGTGTAATTGTTATTCAATATAATATTATTTGGATGGGTATAATAATGATGTGTAACTCATGTAAATAATAAATATAACATGTTAATGATTCTGTATATATGATATACCATCCATTTATATATTATTTTAATATCAAAAGAATGATATTGTCGCTCGTGCGTACGTAAGGACTACCGTCTCCACGAACGCGATGAGATTCATTCTCCATCGTATCCATTCAAGTATAATTATCATTTAATGATTTAAAAATGATGTTTAAGGACTTGATATCATTCTGGATATGAATAAGATACAACAAATATGTCTTACGTAACAAAACATATAAAAGAAAACAAGTAAGTTAACACCCGAAACAACGATAATTCTAAGATATTATTAACAAATCAATATTAAAAGATCATATATGATATCATATTAATATATATGATTCTTGTATAATTTGATAACAATTATTTCACCATTATACAGGAGGTTAACCTACCCCAACCAAGGAAAATTACAAGGTAAGGGTTATTTCACAATCTCTTCATTATCCGAGGTTGTTTATATGTAATAATCTACTGGGATCTCTTTATCATCCACATCCATGTTTCTTAAAAATGTATTTCAAAACATTTTTACTATTTACTAGAGTATGATTTAAAGTCATTTATACCATTTTTGACTTTTATAAGTGGTTTATAAAGGAATCTTTCCATCGTTTTCAAAACAAGGTCCTTTTTAACCTTTTCGACAGAATTAAGGTAAGAATGTTTTTTTTAACTTATACGGCGGGTGCGACTATTTTCTGCCATTATAAAATCTTAAAAGCTTCCCTTACAAGATTATGAGAATATTTTCAAAGAAAATGTTTTATTTTATATGGATCTTAAATGATTTCAAAATAAAATGAGATACTTCTTTAAAAAGAATTTTGATTTCATCTATGTCAACATCCTTTGATGGATTTCAAGATTATTTGAAGTTGATTTATTATGATACAAAACTTCTATATTGTATTGAAGGTTTGGTGATATGCTTGACTGTGGATGTGCTATTTTTATACCATTCATAGTTTATGGTGAAATTATTGACATTTCGTATGCTAGTTTTAATACGAATGTTTATGTTATGTTTAAACCTTTTCATATGGGAATGCATTGGACTTAATAAGTGACGGGTGGAGCCCGCTATAGCTCCTCGATGCATCGGTAGGTCTCATGAGACAAACTAGTGTCTTGGCACAAGGCCTTGACAAAATCTTATTTGTAGTCATGGAACGAGGCCTTGGCTATGTGGTTATGATAGTCTGGCATTATGCATTCCAACATTATGAAAGTGGTTATTGATTTTTTCATGTGATTATTCGATTAGTAGAATATCCATGTGAATAATTAAATGGCATTATTTCATTTTATTTATGCCATACCATGTTGAAAGTTCATGTTTGAAAGGCTTTTGTTTTAGTTATACATTGCCTTAAATGTTTATTCTTATTTATGAAAGTTTCCGCTATATTGTTATCCTTACTGGGCATTTGAGCTCACCCCTTTTCTATGTTTTATTTTTCCCAGGATGTGAAGAAGTAAGTTATGAATGACCTTCAGGGATATTATGAGGGGATTATAGTGTGGACGGTGTAAAAATTATGTTGTTGTAGTATTTTTTCATTTTATGATGTAATGTAAAACTTATGAAATATATCTAGTGTTTCCAAGGATACTAAACCAATCGGTCTTTCGAGATTTGATCTTTCTTGTGATCATGCCAATGTTTATGTAATTAATGCACCGACTCTAGGTAACTAGGGTCGGGGCGTTACAGTTGGTATCAGAGGAAGTTTAGTACAAACCTTGGAAACTAGATTAAGATAAACTCTGATTAGAGCACGTAGACCTAAGATGAACTTTGAGGATTAGTATAGAAGAACTTCCTATAATTTTGGTATTGTAGAGATTTTGTGAGTTTTCCGAGCAATACATCCCTGTCTGGATACGAGCAGGTAGAGGCGGCTCTGGCACAGATGTACCTAGGGGTAAAACCCGAAAACACCGCTTTGAGCTAGACTCAAACGGGAACTGGTGCACGACAACGGGCCTTGCTGCACTCTTGGTTACGACACTCCCGGGGGATATGCTTAGGATAACTCTCATTTTCTTTACAAATCATTATGAAGGGTTTATGAGTATATACTTCCTCAAAGAAAACATTTTTATGATTATGGATTATATCCATAAATAGTTCAATTTATGTTAAGTGTTTTATAAGTATGGGATTATGTATTTTGATTCATAAACTGATCTAGTTTATGCCATTGTTTAGAAATGGCGCCTAGTGGAAGAAATGGAAACCGTATCAATGCACGTACTCCATGTAGGGATTTCCCTCCTGCTCAAGATAATTATAGTGGGGCTGGTGATGCAACTGGTGCTGATCAGCTAATCACCATACTGGGACAACTTACTCAGGTTATGAATAATAACCTTACCCGTATGGAGCACCCTGATCCGCAGCGTGGAGGATCAATGTTAGATCGATTCATGAGGCAAAAACCACCAACTTTCAACGGGAATACAAATCCCTTAGTAGCTGAGCAATGGATATTTTCCCTAGAGAAAATATTTCAGGCTTTGGGGAGCAGTGAAAGGGAAAAAGTTATCATGGCAGTTTACCGCCTCACTGGAGATGCTGATCAATGGTGGTCATTGATTCAGAACATGAAGGAAGATGATGAAGTATCAAATATGGAATGGAGGGAGTTCAAAGATCTGTTTTTAGAAAAATACTTCCCTCGCGACCATCGAGCAGATATGGAAAGGCAATTTCTGAGTCTGAGACAAAAGGAGGATGAGAATGTCACAAAGTATGAGGCTAACTTTACAAGGTTAGCGAGGTACGCTGGTGATTATATTCGCAACCCAAGAAGTAAGATTGATCGTTTCTTTGATGGGTTAAAACCATTTCTCCGTCGAGCATTAGTCTCACAATCCTTTTCATCGTACGAAGACATTGTCTCATGTGCTATCAAGACCGAAAAGGAATTCTCTAAGTCTTATGACTTTAAAGCAAAGCAAGAGAAGAAGAGACCTTCTGATCAATCTGGGAATGGAAATAAGGGGAATAAAGGAAAGGTTGAATATCCATCTTGTGGTAAATGCGGGAAGAAACATCCTGGTACTTGCTTGAAGGGAATGGAAGTCTGTTACAAGTGTGGTGAAAAAGGCCACCAAGCTCATGATTGCAAGGGGAAGAAGGAAGCTACCAACATTCAGTGCTACAATTGCAGGGAGATGGGGCATTATGCAAATGCATGTCCTAAGCGTCAGGAGAACTTACCTCAGAAAAGGCCAAGGGATCAAGGCCAGGCTTATGCTATCACTACTGCTGAGGTAGAAGCTCCGAAAGACGTGGTGGCAGGTAATTTAATGGTTTCCTCAAGTTTAGCAAATGCATTATTTGATTCTGGATCATCGCATTGTTTCATATCTTCCCAGTTTGCTAAGAAAATTATATATTTCCAATTTGATTTAATAAGGGAGTTGTCAGTTAAAACTCCTAAGGGAAGTATCGTTGCAACAAAGTTTTGTGAATCAGTCCCCATTAGAGCACATAAATTTTCTTTATCTGCTGATTTCATCGTCATACCTATGATTGAGTTTGATATAATCCTCGGTATGGACTGGCTTTCGGACTATGATGCGAAGATTTATTGTAAGAAGAAAGAGGTTACGATTCTTGATGATAATGATAAGGAGCACCTTATTTTTAGAGCAAAATCGTCACCACCTAATTCTTATTTATATCCACCCCCAGTAGCTCAACTTAATTCAATTATTGGGGAGGAAGAGAATGAAATAACTATCGGTGAGGAAAGGAATGTTCAAATAGAGGATGTACCTGTTGTGAAAGAATTTGTAGATGTATTTCTGGAAGATTTACCTGGACATCCTCCAGAACGAGAAGTTGAGTTTTCCATTGATTTGATTCCTGGATCAAGGCCTATATCGAAGACCCCTTATAGAATGGACACTGTAGAGTTAGTCGAACTAAAGAAACAACTAAAGGAATTGAGTAATAAGGGATTTATTCACCCTAGTGTTTCTCCATGGGGAGCCCCTGTTCTTTTTGTTAAAAAGAAAGATGGATCTATGAGGTTATGTATCGACTACAGGGAGATCAATGCTATAACGATAAAGAACAAGTATCCCCTACCTCGTATTGATGATTTATTTGACCAACTGCATGGAGCTCAATACTTTTCAAAGATTGACCTTCGATCTGGATACCATCAGTTGTGTGTGAAGAAGGAAGACATTCCGAAGACAGCATTTCGAACCAGGTACGGGCATTACGAGTTTACTGTAATGCCTTTTGGATTGACTAATGCACCCTCTATATTCATGGATCTGATGAATAGAGTTTTCAAGGAGTATCTCGATGAATTTGTGGTGGTATTTATTGATGATATCTTGGTATACTCCAAAACCTACGAAGATCATGAAAATCACTTGCGCATTATCTTGAAGACTCTGAGGAGGCATGAATTATATGGGAAGTTTAGCAAGTGTGAATTCTGGCTTCAGGAGATTTCTTTTCTTGGCCATATTGTCTCAAAAGATGGAATCTCTGTTGATCCTTCTAAGACCAAGGCAATCCAAGAATGTCCAGCACCTACGAGTATAACTGAGGTACGTAGTTTTATTGGTTTGGCAGGTTATTATCGATGTTTCGTCCAGAATTTTGCCCGATTGGCTAACCCATTAACGAAGCTCACACGTAAAGGGGTTAAATTTGTTTGGACAAAAGAGTGTGAAGAATGTTTCGAAGAACTGAAGAGAATATTAGTCAATGCTCCTATATTGACTCTACCATCGGGGAATGATGGGTTCGTTATTTATAGTGATGCATCAAAGAAAGGACTTGGTTGTGTCCTTATGCAGAATGATAGAGTTATTGCCTATGCATCGCGACAGTTGAAAATTCATGAACAAAACTATCCTACTCATGATCTCGAGTTAGAAGCTGTAATCTTTGCTTTGAAGATATGGAGGCACTACCTCTATGGTGAAAAATGTGAGATTTATACTGATCACAAGAGTTTGAAGTATATTTTCTCACAAAAAGAACTCAACATGAGGCAAAGGAGATGGCTTGAATTACTCAAGGATTATGATTGCACGATACACTACCACTCGGGGAAAGCAAACAAGGTGGCAGATGCTTTGAGCAGAAAAGACCATGGTGTTTTGAACATGATGAGAATTGAAAGGGATCCAATTTTCATGGATCTAGTGAAGATGGACATGGGAATAACCAGGGAAGGTGAAACATCAATGCTTTTTCAAATGGTTGCCAAACCATCTTTACTAGAAAGGATTAAGAGTTCTCAGACCGATGATGAAGAATTCCAAAAGAAGATTAAAGCTGTGAATGATGGGAGATTTTGAGACTTTGTGTATGAAGATGGAATTTTGAAATTCGGGAAGAGACTTTGCGTTCCCAATATACCTGATCTAAAAAGGGAATTGCTGGATGATGCTCATAGTTCCAATTTCTCTATACACCCTGGGAGCACCAAAATGTATAGAGATTTGAAGGAACATTTTTGGTGGGACAACATGAAGAGGGAGATTGCTGATTTTGTGTCAAGATGTATGGTTTGTCAACAAGTGAAAGCTGGAAGGCAACAGCCTGGAGGAGTCATGCAACCTCTTCCCATACCGGAGTGGAAATGGGACAATGTTACGATGGACTTTGTCATGGGGCTACCAAAGACTCCTAGAAGGAACGATGCAATATGGGTTATTATTGATCGTCTTACCAAGACAGCACATTTTCTTGCTATAAGAGAAGATCTACCCCTGGAACGTCTAGCAAGACTATATATTAATGAAGTTGTGAGACTTCATGGAGTACCCCTATCGATTGTTTCTGATCGTGATCCCCGTTTTACTTCAAGATTCTGGAAAAGTCTTCAGAAATCCCTGGATACTGAACTTCATTTGAGCACTGCTTACCACCCTCAGACAGACGGACAATCAGAACGGACTATTCAAACCATAGAAGACATGTTGAGATCTTGCTCACTTTACTTTCAGGGTATGTGGGATCAATATTTACCTCTGGTAGAATTTTCCTATAACAATAGCTTCCATTCGAGTATTCAGATGGCACCATATGAAGCGTTATACGGAAAGAGATGTCGTACACCAACCTGTTGGGATGACGTTGGTGAAAGAAAACTTGTAGGCCCAGAACTGGTGGAGGAAACGGTGGAAAAGGTGAAAGTAATCCAAAATCACATCAAAGCAGCTCAAAGTAGGCAGAAGATCTATGCCGATAATCGAAGGAAGGATTTGGAATTTCAAGTCGGTGATCATGTTTTTCTGAAGGTATCTCCGTGGAAGGGAGTCATACCTTTTGGTAAGAAAGGTAAATTGAGTCCCAGGTACATCGGACCTTTCGAAATTCTAGAACGAATTGGGGTTGTAGCTTACCGATTGGCAATGCCGCCAAGTCTCTCCAAAGTTCACGATGTGTTCCACGTATCTCTATTGAGGAAATACATGCCTGATCCGACGCATGTACTCACCTATGAGGAATTAGAACTGGAACCCGATATGTCTTATTGCGAAGAGCCTGTCAAGATTCTCGATACGAGAGAACAAGTGCTGAGAAACCGGACGACGCGTCTGGTAAAAGTTTTGTGGAGAAACCATAAGATGGAAGAGGCAACGTGGGAACCCGAGGAACTTATGATGAAGAACCACCCGAGTCTTTTTATGCAGTAATACCCTAGAAATTGCAAGGACGCAATTATTTTAAGGAGAGGAGAATGTAACACCCCAAGCTTCTACGGTACGCTTCTCTTTGAATAATGTGATAGCGTGTGTTGTACGCAACACCGAGTTCTAACACACCATAACTAATCAAACTAGCCGTTATGAATAGTAATACCTACCTTTTGAAATTATATATTTTATATTTGAAAATGGACTTCATTTTTGGATTCGGAATATCGAATTTAGCCTAAGGTGAAATTTTGGTACATTTCGGATAACTTTCATATTTTGATGAATAGTGAAAATTACTAAGTTTTAATTAAAAACAACTTTTTTAATAAAAATAATTAATAGTGATAAATTATGAATTTGAGTGGTTTTAAAGTATATTTAGAATATATTTTTACCATTTAATAAAATGTTGGTCATTGGACATAATTTTACAATTAAACCGAACATAAACGAGTGTCAATCTTTTGATAGTTATTATCTCTTAAAAACACGCTTTTTGTTTTGACAGCGGGAATTAATTTTGAATTAATTTCTGCCACTTCTGTGTTTTGAATTTAGAAAAATGGATTCCATATTTGGAATCAGGATGTTCAAATTGTGTAAATAGGTAACTTTTATTTTTAGACATTTTGAATAATTACTGCGGTAAATATTTTATTTACCATGGTTAAGGGTAAATCCGGTAAATAAGGGTTAAAAAATAATATTATAATAATACTAAATTACCCTAAAACGTGTCTTAACCCTATTGGTTGATACATGGTCGACCATGGGAATCTTTGGGTCTATTTGGGGACCCCATGGATCCACTTGTAAGTGATAATGACACTTTATTTTAATCAAGTTAAAATGAATACAAAAATGACACAAGCATATATCTTTTAGAAAAACAAATGTTACATAGGGTTATATATGTTGGATTTTAGATTATAAATATTCATTAGAAAGATAATAAGATTTCCTACATAATGATATTTTATTTATAATTTTTAGACATTAAATAAATTATTTTATTTATGACACAATGATGATGCATTAATTACTATAATAGTGAAAAATTAAAATAATTGATATTATAAATACCCAAATAAATATAATATTAAACTTTTAATGAATTAAACTAATTTTCTAGGATAATATGATATATTAGGATTGATTTAATTGACTTTTTTCGAAGTAATCAATCTGTTATGAGTTTCAAAAAAATCAACTATTGAATAGTGTCAAAATTGACATAAAAGAGTTCTTAAAACAAATATTATATTATTAATTGATATTAAATTCCTAAAAATCTAAGGTTCGGCCAAGAGACTTATATCATGATAGGTTCATCATTAATGTACCACTTGGGGGTCGCTTGGATGTATATAGTAAGTTTATTAACCATATTATATAAAAATACAAAGAGACGTTGTAAAAGTGAAACTAATTAACTTAGAGTTAATACTTAAAGATAAGGTTAATATAAGTACCCAAACCTGTATAAATTCTATTGTTTGAGTGGTTTTCGACCTATCCCAACCTTAACCTTTTAATAATAATCTTTGGAGCCATTAGAAACCGAATATGAATTTATTATAAATTAATATTTCTAGCTTTTCCAAAGGTGCCCCTCACCCCTCTTATAAAAGGGCACTCCTCCTTCTCATTTCTTCACACCTTCAAAGCCTTTTGGTTCGGCCAAACTCTGCCCAAATACTCTCCCAACATCCCTCACTACAACCTAGAGGCCTTAGTTTGATCAGAAAGCCAACCAAAGATCCCTTTTGATCAAATCAAAAGGAAGAACCCGAAGAAGAGGTAATGATTTCACCACCCTTCTCCAAGTTCATTTCTTCTTCCACTTCTTCTTCATTTGTTCTTACCATTATAAAATAATAACTCCAGTATCTCACATATACTGTGATGTTATTATAAATATGGTACAATCATATTCAGTATTCTATCCACCCTTTGAATAACATGTCACCATACGTGCGTACGTACGGCTTACCGTCTCCACGTCGTGGTGTAATTGTTATTCAATATAATATTATTTGGATGGGTATAATAATGATGTGTAACTCATGTAAATAATAAATATAACATGTTAATGATTCTGTATATATGATATACCATCCATTTATATATTATTTTAATATCAAAAGAATGATATTGTCGCTCGTGCGTACGTACGGACTACCGTCGCCACGAACGCGATGAGATTCATTCTCCATCGTATCCATTCAAGTATAATTATCATTTAATGATTTAAAAATGATGTTTAAGGACTTGATATCATTCTGGATATGAATAAGATACAACAAAAATGTCTTACGTAACAAAACATATAAAAGAAAACAAGTAAGTTAACACCCGAAACAACGATAATTCTAAGATATTATTAACAAATCAATATTAAAAGATCATATATGATATCATATTAATATATATGATTCTTGTATAATTTAATAACAATTATTTCACCATTATACAGGAGGTTAACCTACCCCAACCAAGGAAAATTACAAGGTAAGGGTTATTTCACAATCTCTTCATTATCCGAGGTTGTTTATATGTAATAATCTACTGGGATCTCTTTATCATCCACATCCATGTTTCTTAAAAATGTATTTCAAAACATTTTTACTATTTACTAGAGTATGATTTAAAGTCATTTATACCCTTTTTGACTTTTATAAGTGGTTTATAAAGGAATCTTTCCGTCGTTTTCAAAACAAGGTCCTTTTTAACCTTTTCGACAGAATTAAGGTAAGAATGTTTTTTTTAACTTATACGGCGGGTGCGACTATTTTCTGCCATTATAAAATCTTCAAAGCTTCCCTTACAAGATTATGAGAATATTTTCAAAGAAAATGTTTTATTTTATATGGATCTTAAATGATTTCAAAATAAAAGGAGATACTTCTTTAAAAAGAATTTTGATTTCATCTATGTCAGCATCCTTTGATGGATTTCAAGATTATTTGAAGTTGATTTATTATGATACAAAACTTCTATATTGTATTGAAGGTTTTGTGATATGCTTGACTATGGATGTGCTATTTTTATACCATTCATAGTTTATGGTGAAATTATTGACATTTCGTATGCTAGTTTTAATACGAATGTTTATGTTATGTTTAAACCTTTTCATATGGGAATGCATTGGACTTAATAAGTGACGGGTGGAGCCCGCTATAGCTCCTCGATGCATCGGTAGGTATAATGAGACAAACTAGTGTCTTGGCACAAGGCCTTGACAAAATCTTATTTGTAGTCATGGCACGAGGCCTTGGCTATGTGGTTATGATAGTCTGGCATTATGCATTCCAACATTATGAAAGTGGTTATTGATTTTTGCATGTGATTATTCGATTAGTAGAATATTCATGTGAATAAGTAAATGGCATTATTTCATTTTATTTATGCCATACCATGTTGAAAGTTCATGTTTTAAAGGCTTTTGTTTTAGTTATACATTGCCTTAAATGTTTATTCTTATTTATGAAAGTTTCCGCTATATTGTTATCCTTACTGGGCATTTGAGCTCACCCCTTTTCTATGTTTTATTTTTCCCAGGATGTGAAGAAGTAAGTTATGAATGACCTTCATGGATATTATGAGGGGATTATAGTGTGGACGGTGGAAAAATTATGTTGTTGTAGTAGTTTTTCATTTTATGATGTAATGTAAAACTTATGAAATATATCTAGTGTTTCCAAGGATACTAAACCAATCAGTCTTTCGAGATTTGATCTTTCTTGTGATCATGCCATTGTTTATGTAATTAATGCACCGACTCTGGGTAATTGGGGTCGGGGCGTTACAACTTGTAAACTTTTTTCCATAATCCTGCTGCCTTATACCCTTTATATACATATCACATGGTATAATAATCTTCATAAGTTAGGGATTTGAAACATAAGAAAGGGAAGAGAAAAAAAATCATTAATGGAATTGACACATCAAAAAGGATTATATCATAAACATGAAGGAAAATATGGTAAATATTTAAATAACATAATAAAATCTTAAAATTACATAGATAGTAATTATGAAAATTGATGGAGCAACATATGATCATAATATGATCAATAAGAAACCATAAAATAAAATACATGGAACAAAAAAATATCAATAATCATAAAACATGTGAGCATGATATTAAAGTTTGAATACATTAAAAATAAGTCATAATCCTGAAAAATTATCACATCATGATAAAAAACATGAAATGTTGGAACAATCATGAACATATGATTTCTTATCCTTGAGAACCAGGATACTCACCAACCTGTTAAAATATAAAATTTTGATTAGAGTTTAATTACTTAACACTCACCCTCATTGAACCTGGATAATTGATAAACTCTTGACATGTATAATTTTGATTTGATATTAACAGCATCACACTCACCCTTTGTGAACCTATCGACTTGCTAACCAATTAAAAAGTAAAATTTTGAGTAGAGATTTACACCATCACAATCAAGATTTGTGAACCTAGTGAAATTATTACTTGTTCACATGAAAAATTGCAATTAGATCTTAAATCCATCAAACTCAAATTTTATAAACCCAAAAAATTGATAAAATTTTCACATATATAATTTTTAGTGGATCTTAACACCATCACACTCACTCATTCTGAACCTAGAGACTTCTTAACCTGCTCAAATAAAATTTCTATCTCATGATTTATAATCCTTTACCCGATGAATTTGAAGGAGATATTGATCATTCTCATCTCCCAATCCATACATTTCTTTTACACTTGAAAATAAAACACTTAAAATCTCATACAAAACCCTTGAAAATATAATGGGTTTATTAAAAAATTCAAGAACACCATATACCATGATCTTAAGAAAAAATCAAATACAAAAAATCTCATTTTCAAAAGGAAATCATATCATAATAAAATATAAGGGGTGATCAATACATCACTTCATGATAAATAAACATTTTAGGGAAAATATAAATGAAAATACAAAAGTTTTCACAAAAATAATTTAAAACATTGATGTTAAAATTACTATCAAAAATATTTTTTTAGGGGAAATGTTTAATATTGAAAACCTTATTATAAAGAGTACCTAATAAAAATTTCATGAAAAGACATAATTTTTCCAAGGAGAGAAATGAAAATACTTTGAAAACGTTTAGTTTTAAGAGAATATTTAATAATATAAACTAGAAAAAGATATAAATCATTCAATAAAATAAGTGTAAATAAATTGATAATTTTTACTTTAAAAAAGAAGAACTAATAATGGAAAATTGAAAAATACTCAAGATTTAAAACAAGATAAAATACTATAAATACATTTAATTTTAAAATGGATATTTAACAATAGATATTTTAAAAAGACATAAGGTTTTCAATAAAATAAATGGAAATAAATTGAAAAATTATAATTTTTAAAATAACATTTTATAATTGAATCTAGAAAAATATATAAGGGTTATCAAATAAAAATGTAAAGTGGACGGTAAATCTTATTATTTTTAAAGGATAGAAAAAACCATTTGAATAATTTGAAATCAACATTGTTTGAAATATGAAATCCTTAAATGGATAGAATTTTTTTAATTAAAAATATTTATTAAAAAAATGATCAATGGATATAATAAATTTACTTTTAATTAGGTAAATCAAGAACATTTATAGAAATTGAAATCATTAATATTCAAGAAAAATAAATAAAAATAATGGAAATTATTCTTATCAAAATTTGATTTAACAAAAAAATAGAATTATAAAGGAAGAATAAATTTTGTAAAACATGTTTTCCCTAGAAACGAAGGTTAAAATACAAAATAACATCATCGTAATCAAATAAGAGTGATTATGACCCATGGAAAAAATTTGATTCATGAAAACCCATTATAGCGTTTGTCATATTTGAATAAAAAACCCATGGGAGATAGAACATTAAATATAACATTTAATATCATGAAATATTATATAATCATGATAAAAAATTACAATGGTCATGTATTTAGACAATTTAAACTTAAACATGGTGTTTATCCTAAACGCGTCTTTAGGAAATCAAGTATGAGACAAAGAAACCATTCAAACTTGAGAAGTGAATGGATTAAACGAGAATATTGGAGTGATTATAAATAAAAATTTATAACTCATATCCAATGGGTATTTATGATTAAATAATTAATTTTATTATTATCTATATCACATAAAATATAAATATGTGAAAACATGTAAGGAATCCTCAACAAAGGTGAACACGAGACAACAATCCATTTCCTTGTTTCCTTACTTAGTTGATGAAACTATAACCTCCTATAAAATAATAGAAAACATAATATATTATTTTATAAATGTACATATAAATATTACACTTTTATAATCATTTTTATAATAGTTTATCACGATAAATTAATTAGTTATAGCATATTATGACCATGAGGTGTTACTAAGTTTAACTATTTTTCATATGTTTAATAATTTTGATATCATTTCCCATAATTTGATAAAAATTTCAATATTTATATATAATTTAATAATCTATAATATATAACTTATATTTATTTAAAATTTACTTTTTTAATTCTGTAAGTTTTTTTGTTACGTTATGTTAATACAAAATTCATAATGACTTATTTCAATAATTTTAAAAAAACAATGTTACTTTAATAAAAAGTAAAATACAGAATATAATATTTCCAGAACCATATAATGATCATTATTTTATTAAAATATAATAATAATATTAATTTTTATTTTCCCCTTGCAATCGATAATTGGATTTTAAAGCGTTATTCACATAGGTGGTTAAACCGACCTAAACATGAACACGCTTTAACTCGATTGGCGACTATAGATAAAGATTCATTTATTTTAAAAAATATCATTATAACACAATAATAATTATAATATTTTGATTTTAGTATTTTTAACCATATTTTAATATGTTTATATAATTTATGAAAATCCATATAAAAATAGAAAAACAATTCACTATGTATGCGGTAATCTACACGTACAAACAGTTAGCATTCATGTTTATCAATGCGTTATAGGGGGTGAATATGGATATTAAATTGAAATTTAAGGATTATAATTATATTATATATTTTTTTTATCATTACAAGAATTAATTCCATCCATGAAAATCATTAATAAAAAATAAATCACATTGCTTGTGGAGGTAGTAGTCCTAACAACACATAATGATGCTTTTTTGTTTTTCTAACTGTATAGAAATGTATAAATTGGGTAATAACATTAATATAACCAAATATTAGTATAGTAATTATACTTAATTCATAATATTTTTTATGGTGATAAGATATTTGGAAGAGTAATATTAATATGAAAATCTTTATAAGGGGATAATACTTACATTAGAGACTTAATTTTTCCCATAGAAGATCCCTTAAAATTGAATTTCTTAGGAATAATATGAGTTTCAAGGGGTTATTTTTGTTAGATATGGTTTTATTTATATTAAATTTTTATATTTTCATAGATTAATTAAAATTTTAATCATATCATTGTATGATGGAAGTGGTATCCTTTTATAAAGGGAGAAAATGGGAACTTTTTGAAACACTCATCATTTTTCAATAATTACATGAAACTTTTCAAAATTAAATGGAATTAAAATTTTGAAAATATTGATTGAGAGGTGAATTGGGGTAGATAAAGGTAGAAAAACGTGTTCCCAAACATGTTATAGGGTTTTACCATCAGGTCTCTACATTTTACTTTTATAATTTCTAACTAGGTTGTTGGTTTTTAACTATGATATTTTATGTTTTATTAAACATATAACATAACCCATATAATTTTTTTTGTTTGATGGAACTAAATTTAACATATATTTAATTCAATTTAATTTATAAATATTTTAAAATTAATTTTTTTTGAAGAAATAATGTGAAGAAAAACAGTTTTAGGAGATGACCATTATGGATTCTTAATCTTTTTTAGTATTTATTACTAATTAACTGAATATAAACATATTTATTATGTGTTTATACATCATATTAGATACATTTTTTTAATTTTTTTAATTTTTATTTATTTGATATAAATTCCATGATATCAGTAAAACAATAATTTTAAAATAACAGTTTCCTCATTATTTTGGAAATTAACAATAGTCATAACAGTCTAAATTTTATAAAAAAATAAAATTGGACATATTAAATAATGTTAAAATTATTATCTCAAATAAAATAATAACTTTATCAAATTCACTTTCTATATATTGGGATATTAATCTTAATGATAACACGTGTAATGCGTAAAACCCATTTTTTTGAAAAAGTTTATTTGTAAGAAAAACATTTATGACTAGAATAGAGTCATCAATTACATGGATTATAATGAATTTAAATTAATAATTATTATTCAAAAATTATATAATTATTAATAAAATAAATAAAAAATTCAATCAAACATTTTTTTATTAATTGAATAAAATAGATAAAAAATAGTTTTCATTAAAACACTACATAAATTTTCATAATGTTGAACATGGGTTTATAAATTAAAAATAGTATTTCAAAATAATTTATTATAATATATAATATATATTTTGTAAACATAAATGATTTTTAAAAATTCTATGGCTTATAAATGTGATGGTATTAGCAAAATTTTGTATTATCCACAATTCACCTAAAAACCAATTATTTTAGAAAATTTTCAAAAGAATATAACAAGATAATTTCGTTTTGAGGAATTAAAAATTGAATTTTATTTTTTGAAATTTAAATTCTAAATTTAGATAATTTATATTTTTAATAGAAAATTTATAATAATTTTTTTATATAATGTAAGAACCGGGATCTTCTTTACAGGTATGTTTTTATTTTCTGGTGTTTTGAGGAAACTGAGGAGTTTCTGGAAATTTTGGAAGTACACACCGTGTACTTTATGAGTACACGCCATGTACATGGTTACCACGGGTAGCCGGGTACTGGCCGTGTATCGGCCATGTACACAGCCGTGTATGGTGACCTGGAGACCACCTAATGCGGGGACCAGTAAAGACAAGTACCCGCCATGTACTTTAGAAGTACACTTCATGTACTTTATTTTTTTCATTAAATGGACCAGGTTCACATCTTATCGATAGAAACACCTTCTTTTTTGCATTCTTCGATCGAGAGCGCTCGTACGATCGTAAAATTCATCGGATCCCCCGACTAAGCATCCGATCTCCGATTCGGCCACCGTCGACTGCGTTGGGATTGCCTCGGTAAGCTCTTCCTTCTAATAGAGATTCGTTTCATGATTTCTATTCCTTATCATGTTATCCTCCTTTGAAAGTTTTATATGTTTTTTTAGATCTACAATGTTCTTGGGAGATTCAAGGCTTAAGGTTCACATATAGCGATATCCGAACACCAAGGATGGTGATTTGTTCCTTTCTGTTGAAAGTATTTGTGTAATATGTGAAATTTTGTCCAATACCTTTGAACAAGGTATTGTGAGTTTACCATTTTAACCCTGTAAATTTCATACCATGATTGTATGGTTGAGTAGAGGTTAATCAGATGCGAATAGGGTTGATTTCTATGCTTTGGAAGTGTTTCCCCATGCATGTTATGTTTAAGACCATTTGGTCTTATTATCTGGTAGGATTCCTTGATGTTTCCCATGCATAGTACTATAGTACAGAGTGATTATTTTATCTAACATGCTTGATATGTTGTAGACTGTTTAGCTAAGTAGTTTTTAAGGTTTACTTTGGCCGTATTGCATTGCTATGATCGTTTGACTTACACACGGCCGTGAGAACCAGGTGTAGTAGACTATAAGGCGTATTGAATGTGTGAGCTTCCTCAGAGAGTCTATAAATTTTGATATATGAAGAATTGACCATGTGAGCTTCCTCAGAGAGTCTTTTACCACTTTAACTATATGAGGAATTGACCATGTGAGATTCCTCAGAGAGTCTTTATCACTTTTGACTATAAGGGGAATTGACCATGTGAGCTTCCTCATAGAGTCTTTGTAGTATCCTTATAACTAAACATGATGGGATAGGCTCTGTGTACTTCCTAGAGGGTTACCTATTTTTTTATCAGCTTACTTGATATGTGTAATTGAATTCTTTGAAACCATGAAATTGTTTACTTCTGAGTACTTCCTTGTTTACTGTTCTTTTACTTATTACCTACCATATATATTCACTGACTCTTAGGCACAGATCTTTTGGTGGTTGCCTTCTGGGATTAGTCTCACACCCTGTTAGGGTCATGCTTTTGGGCCCAGACAAATTATATTGCAATAGGTATAGATAAGGGCAAGCACCCTTCTACTTTAAGATTTTGACTACTTTGGAGCATGATAGCATGGGACCAATATAGGTCTTGTGATGCTCTAGAGCTGTTACTTCTTTTCTTGGTACTTGGATTTTGTACTATATTCCAGCATTGTGATTTATTTGGATAATTTCTTAGACATATGTATCTTGGATCATATATATATATATATATATATTTGTGTGTGTGTGTGTGCTCCAGTAGTTTCATTCATCAGTCTTCCACTGTTACCATTGTTTAGTATGTTTACTGCTTCCACTATTGTACATCTGTTTACTTCTGTTGTGTTACTCTGCCTATGAGGGCATAGTTTCCCTAATATCACACCCAAGTCCATCGCTACTAGTTAGAAGACTCTGAAATTTTGGAAAATGCGCTTGAGGCCATGTGACCAACCGTGTGTGGGGCGTCTCTAGGCAGCTTCCGGAACTGGGATGTTACAAAGTAGTATCAGATGGATTTTCTTTCTTCTTTACTTACTGTTTGGAGACTATAGCCAGAGATAGGAAGGAATAGGTACTTGGTAATAATCTATGCATGGGCGTAGCTAACTCATGTTTAGGTAAAAGCCAATCTACCTCATTATTTCAATTTTTCTGGTTTTTCACTTTTACAACTGATTTGATTTCATGATTGGGTGATTCACATGTTTTTTGCTCTTGTCATTGATGTTATTGAGGTTCTATTTATAGTGAAACCCAATGATATGAGGGTATTCCATCTCATGCATCATATAGGCAGTTTCTAGAAATCACATGTCATGCATTCTTGCCATTCCATTTAGGGTGCATTAGCGATTCCATGTTGTTGTAATAGATGTTGTCCTAGATATGCATGCTATTGTGATATATGTTTGATAGAATACATAATGTTTTATAGGTTATTGTTTGTGTAAGGTTTTGTCTGAATGAACACCAAACCTTGGTTCTTGAGGTGTTATGGGCCCTCATATACCATAATTTGGTGGATCATTGTCTGTTATGTTTGTTTATAACAAGTTTCAGATGCCAAATTTTGATTCACAGAGAGTATGGGCCCTCATGGATTGGAATTTTGCACTTTCAATGTTCTTTTCAATGTTTTCTGGGTTCTGGAATAGTTTATAAGGCTTACTATTCAGAAAAACCCAGAATGCACGACGTGTAATGTTGAATACATGCCATGTTCTTCTGTTCTGGAAGAAACTATTTTTCTTAAGTACACGTCGTGTACTTTATGTACATTGTGTATAGTATATAACCGTGTCTCACACTTTGTGGGAAGATACACGGGGTATGGAATCTTGGTAGGACATGTCGTGTACCGGATGTACATGCTGTGTTGTAGAACTGTGTTACCGGCCCTGTCACTAACAACACGGGTCAGTTGAGTCTCTTCTTGTACACGTCGTGTCTGGCATAAACACGCCGTGTAGTGTGAGACGTGTATCCGACCGTGTCACTGACAACATTGGTCAGTGAAGCTCATCTAGTACATTCCATGTCTAGAGAGAACATGTCTTGTAGTCTTCTTCTAGGAGAACCATGTGGGTTAGCCATGTAAGAGAACTCGGGCAGGGGAAGAGAAGCCCAGTACACGCTGTGTGTTTGGACAACATGTTGTGTGTATGAGGTGTTACACGATTAGTTTTGTAGAAGTACATGCCCATGTGAAAGGCTTGAGGGAACACAACATGTAGTCATTATACACACCGTGTATACATGTTTTGGAAAACTTAAATACTTTCCTTATCTTGTTCCCCTATTACACTTTAATGTTTCATTCCCTATTAATCTTGATCTAAGATGTGCACTTGACCATGTAGATTCATGCCACATTGACGTCCTGCAATTGTAAGCTAGTTATATGGTGGTGATCAGACACCAGATATGGATGAACAACGATTACCAACAGATCCTCCAGTTGGGCAAGTATTGGCACCCGTAGTTATACCTGACACATGTGACAATGCACAGTTTAGGGAGGGCTTTATGAGAATGATGCAGACCTTCTAGGGAGCACCGTCTCTTGCCCCGTTGATGGCTGAATTGAAACGTGCCTTTCAGAAGTAGCATCCTCTCACATTCTTAGGGGATGGAGGACCCCAGGATTCATAGTCATGGATAGAAGCCACATTGATGATGTTTGAGCATCTGGATATGCCTCCAGAGAGGAGGGTCAAGCTCACTACCTGCATTCTTCGAAACTTCACCAAGAGGTGGCAGGATGTGATCTAACAAGCGGGATGCCAAACACATATGGCTTGGGATGAGTTTCAGTGCACCTTATATGATTACTTCTATTCGAAGAATTGGAGGGATGATCGAGATTGAGAGTTCATGAGTTTTGAGAATTCTACTCTTTCTGTTATGGATTACTATTCCTGCTTCACCGAGCTGCAACACTTTACACCCTTTCTAGGGGGTGATGGGTTGTTACTAGCACAGAAGTTTGAGGATGCCCTTGGGAAGGAGATTCGGGCTTAAGTGAACATCTTCAGGTTAAATTCCATCACTTCTATCATTAACCAGGCACTGATCACAGAGTGTAATATGAGGGATTCTGGAGCTGTGGGCCAGGGCGGTTCAACATCCAGAGTTAGTGCTTTTCCAGATGATAGCAGGAAGTACTGCAGGGAGACTACAGGTGGAGATCTGAGTACGCGAGATGTACCTTCAGGTAGCCAGGTTGTATGGTACCAATGTGGGAAGGTCATGCATATGATTCCACATTTCCCGACGGACCTAATGGAGTGCCGATCAAGTGGAAAGATGGGTCACCTTCAGCATTTATATCAGATATTTTCACCATCAGCTAGTGATAGGGGTTCTACTATGACTCCTCATTCTGGAGGAGCGTCATTAGTTTCTCATCAGTCTAGGATCTAAAGTTTTTCCAACCTCTTAGGCTGAGGTGGAGGTTGTGGACATGGTAGCCATTCGCCAGACTTTCAGTGACAACAAGGTGGGTCAGCTTTGAGTAGTCAGGCAGGGTCACATGGTCATGGTGTAGGTCAGAATTTTGCAGTGGAGAATACCTAGCAAGAGTTGGATCCCAGACCCTCTATAGTTTGTGGTATGATCTTAGTTTTCTCAGTTTTATCTTCTTCTCTTTTGGATATAGGGGTTTCCTATAGATTTATATGTATTGCAGTTGTGGAGAGTCTTAGGCTCTGAATCATTTCTTCTACTAATATCCTGATGCTAGAAACTCTTTTGGGGACTAGAACGGCTAGTGTGAAACAGTTTAAAGAGTTCCCTATAGGATTTAGTGGGTGTCACTTTTTATGGTACCATTATGTCCAAGAGATGACAAGCTACGATGTTATTCTTTGAATGGGTTGTTTAGTTCCCTTATTGGCAGTCTTCGACTGTTATCGATGTAGGGTGTGTTTCACATTACCAGAATGAGGATTGTTTCATCATAAGGGGAATGGGATATCCTGGTGAGCAGAGCAGGACCCGATCATCATGGGTTATGAGGATTTACTATCCATATTTATAGTATATACCTAGATGACAAGGGGAAATCACTGTTGGAATTTCCTCCAGTTGTGGATCGTTTCAGAGATGTCTTTCCAGAGGACTTTTCAGGTTTGCCTCCAGAGCGTGAGGTAGAATTTTCCATTGAACTTTTGCTATGAGCGGCACCAGTGTCCATTCCTAATTATAGGATGACTACACTAGAGTTACAAGCTCTCAAGAAATAGTTGGAGGAGTTTTAGGCAAAGGGTTTCATCTGACCCAATACTTCATCATTGGGTTCACCTGTCTTGTTTACAAAGAAGGTAGACGATATCCTTAGAATTTTTGTTGATTATCAGTAGCAGAACTGGTTGACGGTCAAGAACTGGCATCCCTTACTGAGGATTGATGATCTCTTTGATCAGCTTCAAGGAGCCCGGGTGTTCTCAAAGATTGAAGTGAGATTCGGTTATCATCAGTTGCGTGTTAGAAAACTTTATATACCTCTCATAGCCTTCTGGAGAAGGTATGGTCTATACAATTATGTTTTTATGTCGTTCGGTCTCACAAACGTGCCTGTTGTTTTCATGGAACTGATGAATTGAGTGTTCCATCCATACTTGCATTCTTTCATGGTTTTCTTAGTGGACGATATCTGGGTGTACTCTCACTCTCGACACGACCATGCTAACCATCTTGAGATCATTTTGAGTACACTGAGAGAGAATCTGTTATATGATAAGCTCCCAAAATTCAACTTTTGGATGGATCAGATTCACTTATTGGGCCAGGTTATCTCAGAGATAAGAGTATCAGTAGACCCAGAGAAAGTGAGTGTAGTAATTTTCTAGGAGCAGCCGAAGAACGTTTTTGATGTGAGAATTTTTCTAGGGCTGGATGGATACTATATGTGTTTCATATAGGTCTTTTCACACTTAGCAGTGCCACTAACGGACCTGACTAAGAAGGGTATGATGTTCTTGTGGTCAAATTCTTTTGATTCATCCTTTCAAGAGATGAAAACGAGACTGACTTCAGCACCGATAAAGGTCTTTCCAGAGCTAGGGAAGAGCTATACTGTTTACTGTGATGCTTCAGGTATCGGTCTGGGAGATGTGCTTATGTAGGGGGAAGGAGTCGTTGTGTATAGGTCTCAACAGTTGAGGCCACATCAGATGAACTACTCGATACATGATATCGAGTTGGAAGATGTTGTTCATGCTTTACACTTTTAATGAAATTTCCTTCTAGGAGAGAATTTTTTTATTTTCACTGACCACAAAAGTCTCAAGTACATCTTCACTCAGTGAGATCAGAATTTGATATAATGAAGGTGGGTTGAGTAACTTTATTCCTTGACATTGATCTTTCTTATACACTTAGGAAATGAAATGCCATGGATGATACGTTAAGTAGGAGGACTCAGATACAATCAGTTTATGAGGCCATCAGTGAGTGGCAGTTTATGTCTCTTTTCTCTGAGATGAATTTGGAGGGGCACGACAGACAGAGGATAATTTTCTTTCTTCTATGGGTGTTACCTCTACTATTCTTGATAGAGTGTAAATGAGGTAGCTATCATATTTTTAAGTCCTAGTCCTATGGGATAGTGAGTCAGGAGAGGACCCTATTCTTGGATGGATGATAGGTGAGGATGAGATCTTGCATTTCCAGGGGCACGTATGGGTGCCAATAGAAAAATGTGAGGAGCTAATGCGGGACTTTCATTACTAATTTTGGGCAGTTCATCCTGGTTCCACCAAGATGTATCATGATCCACACCATCAGTATTGGTGGCCTATTATGAAAAGAGATGTTGTTGGTTTCATAAACAACCATCAGAGCTTTTGGAGTAGTTACACATTCCCGAGTGAAAGTGGAATGATGTCGTGATGGATTTCGGAACTGGTTTTCCAAGTTTTCCTTGAGGGAATAATGCAGTATGGGTTGTCATTGATAGATTCACAAAGGTTTCTCATTTATTACCAATCAAGGAGACCTTTTGTGTTGATGAGCAGGGATGGTTGTACATTAGGGAGATTTTTCATCCACATGGGGTTCCACACTCCATTGTTTCAGATAGAGATGCACGTTTTACATATCAGGTTTGGTAGGGGCTTCAGAAGGCTTGGGGTACACAAGTACTTTTGAGTACATCTTACCATCCCTAGACAGATGGCCAGTCTGAGCATACGATTCAAGTGCTTGAGGACATGCTACGAGTATGCATTCTGGATTTTGGAGGTTAATTGGTGAAGTACATACCTATTGTGGAGTTTTCCTACAATAATAGTTTTGAAGCAACTATTTAGATGGAACATTATGAGGCTTTTTATGGTAGGCCATTCCAATCAACCTTATGTTGGATCAAGGTAGGAGAGGCGGCTATGCTAGGACCTCATCTTGTTCTGGATACCATAGAGAAGATAGAGTTGATTTAGAAGAGTATGGCTACCTCACAGTCTCGACATAAATCTTATAATGATCAGTGGAGAAGACCTCTGGAGTTCGATGTTGGGGATCATGTTTTCATATGTGTCACATCGAGGTTAGGACCTAGAATGATTAAAATATAGGGTAAGCTTTTTCTGAGGTACTTCTGGCAGTTTTAGGTATTGGAGAGAGTTGGACCGGTTGCTTATCAGTTGTAGTTACCTCAGAGGTACCGGTCTATGCATGATTTCTTCCATGTTTCATAGCTTCGATGTTACTTCTCAGACCTGTCTCATGTTTTCCAACCCAAGTAGGTTGAGTTATAGGTGGATTCCACATTCGAGGATCATCCTATTCAGATTGTTGATCAATGTATGAAGGTTCTCCATAGTTGGTCTATTCCTATGGTACGAGTGATATAGCAACACGGATGAGTACTTGACAAGACATGGGAGAGGGAGGCTGATGCACGATCACAGTGGCTAAAGTTATTCAAAATTTCTTCTTCTACACCGCCTTGATAGGGAATTTTGGGGACAAATTTCTTTAATGGGGGAAGTTTGTATGAACCCGGATCTTCTTTTCATGTATGTTTTTCTTTTCTTGTGTTTTTAAGGAAAATGAGGATTTTATGTAAATTTTTGAAGTACACACCGAGTAATTTATCAGTACACACCTTGTACTGTGTTACCGCGGTTAGCTGTGTGTTGGCCGTGTAGTGTCCATGCACGCGACCATGTGTGGTGACCTGGAGAGCGCCTAATGTAGGGGCCGGTAAAGGCAAGTACATTCCATGCACTTTTTTCATTAAATGGACTGGGGTTGCATCTTATCGATAGAAAGACCTTCTTCTTTGAATTCTTTGACCAAGAGTGCCAGTATGACTGCGAACATTGTCTGAGCCCTTGAATGAACATCCAATCTTTGTTTCGACCACCATCGATTACATTGGGATCACCTCGGTAATCTCTTCTTTTTTCTAGGGATTCATTTCAAGATTCCTCCTCCTTCTCAAGTTATCCGCCATTGAATGTTTTAGATGTTTTTGTAGATCTACGGTGTTCTTGGGAGATTCAAGGATTGAGATTCATGTATAGAGATATCCCTACACTGAGGTAGGTGGTTTGTGTCATTCCATTGAAATTATTTGTGTAATATGTGCAATTTTGTCCAATACCTTTGAATAAGGTATTGTGAGTTTACTGTTTTAACCTTGTTAACTTCCTGCCATGCTTGTATACTTGATTATAGGTTAATTGGATGAGAATAGGGTTGATTTCTAGGATTTGGAAGTGTTTTACCAAGCAAGTTATGTTTATGACCGTTTGGTCTTATTTAGTTGTTATGATTCCTTGATGTTTCCCATGCCTAGTACTGTAGGATGGAGTGATTATTTTATCTTACATGCTTGATATTCTGTAGACTGTTTTAGCAAGTAGTTATTGAGGTTTACTTTGGCCTTATTGAATTTTTATGCTTGTTTTACTTACACAGGGCCATGGGAACCTAGTTTAGTAGACTATGAGGGGAATTTACCTTGTGAGCTTCCTCAGAGAGTCTTTGACCACTTTGACTATATTGGGATTTGACTATGTGAACATCACCATAGAATCTTTATCACTTTTGACTATAAGGGGAATTGACTGTGTGATATTCCTCAGAGAGTCTTTGTAGTATCCTTATAACTGAACCAGATGGGATAGGATGTGTGTACTTCCCATAGGGTTACCTATTTTGTTTATCTGCTTACTTGATATGTGGAATTGAATGCTTTGAAACTGTGGAATTTTTTTTCTATTGAGTACTTCCTTGTTTACTGCTCTTTTACTTATTACCTGCCATATATATTCGCTGACTGTTAGGCACAAATATTTTGATGGGTACCTATGGGGATTTGTCTCACCCCCTATTTGGGTCATGCTTTAGGTCCCAAAAAGATTATATTTATTGAAGTATATATATGGTAAAGCACCCACATACTTCCGGATTTTGACTGCTTTGGAGATGGAGAGCATGGGACCAAGCTTAGGCTTGCGATGTTGTGTAGTTGTTACTACTTTTCTTTTTTTACTTGGGTTTTGAATTGTATTCTAGCATTGCGATTTGTTTGGCTGATTCCCTAGACATATGTATTTTTCATCATATATAAATGTTTGCTCTAGTTGTTTCTTTTATCAGTCTTCCATTGTTACTATTGTTTAGTATGTTTACTGATTCTACTATTGTATATCTATTTACTTCCGCTGTGTTACTCTGCCAATGAGGGAATAGTTTCTCCACTATCACACCTGAGGCCTTCACCGCTAGTCGGCAGCCTCTGGCGTTCAGAGAAATGGGCGTGAGGCCATGTGAGAAACTGGGTACGGGACGTCTTTGGGCAGCTTCCAGAACCGGGATGTTACATATAAGATTTTCAATAATAACTCTTATTAATTATTTAAATTATAAAGGTAATAACTGTTAATAGTTTCCCATATTATTGTTTCTCATAGTGCTATTAATAATGTCTTATTAATATTTTTTTTTTAAATTATGTTTAGCATGTGACATAAGTTATGAAACATAATATATCTTTTAAAGGATCCAAAATTTGGAGTCATTACAAAACTTTCTCTGATACCAATTTTATCAACCAAAATCCAAAAATCTCGAGCCAGTGTTTAATTTATTACATTGGTATAAGAGACATTGGATATTTTATTAAAAGATCAATCTATTTAGTATCCCTGGAAATGAAGATCAATACATAATTCCTATATTACATTGGAAATATAAACATGTTGCAAAAAGAACACCTTTTCATCCATGGAATAATTTATAATATACTTATTCATCTAATAGTGAAAATAAAAGAAATAAAGGTGGCATGTTATGTATAAAAAAATCTATCATGAGTAAATAATTTATAAATAGTGTGGAATACAGTATAATCAACACACATTCTATCCAATCAACAACATGAGTTTAATGAAGATCCATGGCTAGTACAAACATAATAATCACATGGATAATGGAAACTGAATTCGTAATAAAGAAAATGCATAATTAAATAAATGTATGATCAAGGTCTATCAATGAAGATATAATGAATCATACCATGAAGGACCCTTAAAAAATATATCATTCTTAATATAGGGTAATTTGAAAACAAAATACCCATCAAATATGGTATGCCTACTGTTTTTCTTATGATACCTGTTAATACATCAAGGGTCTATCTATAATCTCCCTCACCCATCACTTACATGCCCTATATATTTATCATATTTTTAATGATCAATAAAATTCATTATTAAAATGAATTAGAAGACAAAAATTATCCATATTGAGTCAAGAATATGGAAAATAAATATTTCTACTGTAAATAAAATTACATAATAAGATCACTTGTATGGATATCATATATAGAAATGGTATAATATCAAAAATATTCAAAGTAAGTAAAATACTTCTAAATTAATCTATCATATTAAAAATATAGACCATAAAAATAAAAATTATTTATAATGAATATTTAAGATTGACAGAGAGCATGATCACATGAAAATAAATGATATCAAAATAAGGTATAATCCATAATTAATAAATGAAGACCATCGATTCATTAAAAATGAAGGTTTTTTTAGTAAAACCAAGACATTAGAAAAAAAAATAAAAAAATAAAATCAAGAAATTAAAAATAACATCCTTATAAATTTATGTAAGAAAAAAGTTGTAATCCACTTTTATAAATTCTTTTCATTCCTTTAAGAAAATAATAACTTTTCAATTTGATATAATTTTAAATAAAAATTACCAAAATATTGAGAAATTTCTTTATTTTAAAATAACAATGGAATATTTTAAAGTAATACTCTATTAAAGAGTATTCATGATTGTGTGAGAAGCCATTTGTGTGGTGTACGTTAAATCAAAGATTATGTTCACACATTTATTAAAAAGAACCTCATTCTGAAAATTTCAAGAAAATTAATTCAAATTTTTTTATAAAAATTAAATCATGATTAAAAATTAATTTAATAAATATTTGGATAACATTAAAAACATTCTTGAAAACATTTTAAAGAAAATATATACTTGGAGGGAAAAATTCATAATAATATTTTTCAATGAAAGTCCCTAAAATGTAACACACATGTCGATATTGGATCCAATAAGATAATAAATGAAATATAAGATTGAAATACCCAACATAAACAGATTATAATAAAATATACGAGGTTTCAATGATTAGGATCATATAATTTTCCCAAAGGAAATATAAACTTAAATAATCCCAAAAGAAAATGATATTATACTATAAATCCATTAGTACAAGTTTGAATTGTATTATAAGTTCTTTTCACATATTATATAATAAATTTAGATTTATTATAATTATATAAAATAAAAATAAATATATATAATATCATATACACTTCAATTATAACATTTAAACACACATTGATCAACAATATTTGATTATCAACATCATTTCAGGTGTTAACTTATTCAGTTTTCAAGTATGTTTCGGTTCTTGAATTGTGGTCATTACATATTGATCTTGTTAAAATCGTAGTTTTATTTTTAATATTTATATAAATATAATATATTTTCATTATATATATATAGAATCAATCATGAAAGGAATATATGAAGAATGAATCACATCACTTCGTGGAGGTGGCAGTCTATAGGTACACATGAGCAACAATATCATTTTTTAACAAGTATAATGGTAAAAATTTAAATGATTTATTGTATTTAAAAAATCATAATTATTTTATAAATATAATATATATTCTTTTGGTACATATTTATAACTATCTATGTAAAGTGGCAATGAAAAATGAATTACACCGCTACATGGAGATGATTGACCATACGTACACAAAAGTGTTTTTTTCATTTTATATTGGAAGAAAAAGAGGTGAAAAATTATTGTAAAAAAGTAATAATAACCTAGAAGTAAATATATTATATTATGTTAATTCTATTAGTTTGAGTATAATAGATTTAGATCAAATAGAATAATAAAACTTTGAAAGGTTCTGAAAAGACGACAACCTCTTCCTTAAGAGGCCTCATTTGACTTACAACTTTTTCCTTATTGGGATGGTCTTAGGAAAAGACAATAATATCAAGAATTAAGGTAATTAATATAGGAATGTCTTTGGGTAGGTATTGGATGAGATAGAAAAGTCAATGTTTTTTAATATGGAAAGAGTAGAGGTGACCTTTTATAAGTTAAGAGAGGGACACACAAGGAATTACTTATAAGATTTTAATAATATAAAGTCATTTTCTTGTAAAATTGGCTTCAAATTGTCATAAATTAGAAGCTGGTAAGGGTAATATTGAAATAAAACTAAACAATTAGATTTTATAAATTATTTTGTGTTTTCTTGAGGCATTATCCCATTTTTTAACCCTTTTAACTCATTTTTCCCACAATCAAGGTGATTAATATTTACCATGTTACTATTCATTGTGAAAAAAAAGTTAATATTATTACATAATGTTAATTATGATGATTAAAAATATGGAATCAATTTTTGATGTTTCAAATCTGATAATGGGGAAGAAATTAATTTTACTATAAGTTCAAAAATGGAAACGAGAACAATTTTTAAAAAATGTTTGTTTTAATCAGAAAAATAATTTTATTGACAAATAAATTATAATATTTATCCCAATGAAATTAATTGGACCTTTTCAAATTAAATGAGTATTATTTTTCTTCAAAACCCAACCAAAACCAAAATGTACCTAGTAAATATTTGATTGAAATAAAAGGCCTTAAATTTTTTTTCTTGGAACTAAAACATTACCTAGATTTCCAAAATATTACATATATATTTCTAATTTAAAAATTATTTTTATATGAATTAAATGAATTATTTAATAAATATTGTTTTTAGGAAAAAGGTTTCATAAACCTTCAATTTATTATTATATAATTATAATGTCATAAATTTGATAGTTTTATAAAATCATATTTTTTATTATTCACCGATAAATCAACTATTTCTGAGAAATATAAAATATTCACCCTAAGCTATTTTTAAAATTATGAATTAAAAAAATTAATTTCCAAAATTTAAAATTTTAAAATATTTTTTATTTATGTTTTAATCACATTATTGTATATATCTATGTGAATTATGCTATAGTTTCGTTTGAAATAAAAACATACTTACTATAATTGAATCTTGGGTGTAACAAATTTGGGTATCATTTTTATTATATAGGTTATCCTTTAGTAAACCCTCCCTTGATACTCCCACTATTTCCTAATTCCCATGGGTTTATTCAACCTTACCTTATTTTTTTTACATTGGAAGATGTTTCCTACATATTTGATAACATTAAAGTATAAGACCTATGACTTCACCTATCTCATCTATTACTACAAAAATAAAGATACATTTACAAAAAATTGATACAATTAAAACTATTTCAAGGAATCATTCACCAAGTGTTCATTTTTTACAAACATAAAGTAAATGAAATAATGATCCTTATTGAAGGGAATTAAAATGTGCATCATCAGTCCATATAGAACGATATTAAAATGCATAACTTTTGGTCTTGGTTTTACCACCATAAAAGGCACAACATTATTTCGTATCACACAGAAATAAATGAAATGATATTTAACCTACTTTTATGATGTTAAATTGATTTTTTCTTATTAATATATTACAAATTTTAAGTCACACTCACCCGAGTGTCACACATTAACATATAGATTTAAACGATGACATTAAATAGTGTGGCTTTTGATTCCTACTAATATGATACATATGAATTTATATGTGTTCCCAATCTGTCCATCATGAATCCAGAATCAAAATAGTTATGTGATGGAAACATAAATAACACTCATAAATTATTTTTTTTATCAAAAATCAACAATACAAAACTCAAAAATATGGGAAAATTTCACAAAAAACTAATCATAAAAAAGTATACCAATCAAACAATTTTCTTCTAGTAATATCAAAGACATGTTTTAAATTAAACTTCCAACTTCAGATAAAATTTATAAAAAATTATGTTTTAAAAAATTATGGATATTAAACCTTTATTTATAATTCCCTATCCCATGAATTTTCCTCCAATATGTGATTCCAAATAAATAATACCAATGGAATGATCAGTATACACGAAACCTTACCTCATTTATCTTGAGTATCCATAATTTTCTCAAGAAATGTTATCCACCCCTCAATATGAATCCCACCTTAATCAACCATATGTGAATTTTTATGAAGCTACTTATAAAGATGCAACACATGGAAAACATTGTGAATATTTTCTAAATGATATGGAATTGAAGTATGATATTCCACCTCACCAACATGTTAGAACACATCAAAAGGATCCAAGAACATTTAATAATGTTTTTTACCTCTTCCATATATATTCTACCCATGTAGGATTGAAACTTTCAGTAGGTTGATTGTCACTAATAGATTCTAACGATCTACTCCTATGAAGTACTTATAACATATAATGATCCTTTGGAATCATTTAACAATTCCCAAATTATTAGTATCTTTTTTCATTATATTAAATAGTAAATTTATCTAGATAATCACTATCTCACAAGAATCAATCCAATAGGGATAATAGAAAGATTCAAAAGATTCAATATTAATGTATTCATGATGTGTATTATTATATTAAACCTTAACAGGTGATTGGTGATCAACACATAATTCTCTAAATTTGAGGAGGAAATGTATAAATATATCTTCTAACATTTGAATTTAATTCTTGTTCTAACCATCCGTTTATTTATAAAAAAATATTACACAACAAAATTTTGTACCATAAGCACACTCTAATTCCCTCCATATTCATGAGGTAAAATGAGGGCCATGATATAAAATGATCAGTCTTGGAAATTAATGATGATTCAATAATATCTTCATATAGATATTTTACAAGATATACAAAAATATCAATATTGTTATTGGTAAGATATTATTGGACCTCATAAATCACTAAACGAACCATATGGAATCATGTTCCTTTAATTTATTAGGTATACCTATCAAAAAATATTTAGATACATCTTCATAAATTAAATATGGAATATTAAAAGGCTGTAAAAGAACACTTGAATCATGATGCTCAAAATTCACTTACTGGTAAATAAAACACCTATATAGAAACCCTACTAGTGATCTCTTCATACCTTCCCACCAAAACTTATTCTTTCAAATATGATGCATATTTTAAATTTATGGATTCATTTATAACATAGAGATATGAAACTCATAAAATATGATCTATTCTATACTTTAAAGGGAATATATCTTCCCATTAAACAATAATTTATTTTAATTATTCTCTATATATCCATAAAAAAATATCTATTGATGAACTTCTATATAATTCCACATCTAGCCTCCCAACTATGAATATTCTAATTTCCAAAACAATATAGATATCACCATCATCAGATATAAACAAACTCCACCATGAAACCTAAAAATTCACAAGATACTCTATCATATTCCATTTACCAGGTGCCTCCCGAGTGATATCAACATAGGATGTTCATAATATGTAAAATACTATATTTCCCTTTTGAAGAATATAATAAATTTTGAAATCATAATACTGTAGAAATTACAACCATATTTTATAGAGTATTTTCAAATCTCTTTGTGATAATATATATCATAAACTTGCATTATTGGTGAAGGCCAGAAAGAATTTTCCCAATAGGTAATGGCTCTAGAGTTTTTAGAAATAAAAATTTGTAGTGATCTCAAGTTCATGGATATTTTAGTTAAACTTATGAGGTAAAAATTTATAATATCTATTAATATATCCACTCTATCATAAATCAGTACAGAATCCAAAACATTATGAGATGCATCATAGTAAACCTAAAACATAACTTAATCATTTTAGAGCCAAATAATAGGCTCACTGGACATGTTATCTTTTAGACAACTCAATATAACCTGGAATTGTTCTATATATAAAAAACATGATCCTTCTTGGTCAAATAAGTTATTAGTGTTTGAACTAGAGAAAACTAAGACACAAACCTTGAATAAAAACATGATAAATTTAGAAAATTATATACCTCAAACACATTATTTAATACCTAATAAGATATAACCACCTAAATCTTCAATGTATCCTTAGATACACCTTGAAGAGAAATAACATAACCAAGAAATTTAACCTCCAATGTAAAAAGTATCCACTTAGAAATATTATCATTCAAATAATTTTGATGAATAATTCCTAAATACATATTTAAATTACCTACATGATCTTCTTCCATCATTGAATATACTAAAATATTTCAATGAACACTTATTAAAAATAATAAAGTTAAAGTTGAAACACCTATTTTTATCACCAAATGGAATAATCAAGAACTCAAAATGCCCATATCTACATCAAAATTATTATTTTTAGAATACCCCCTCCTTCATCCTCATATAATGATATTCTAGCCATATATACACTTTTAGAAACAATACAGTTCCTTTAAATTGATTGATAAATCATCAATTACTGAAAAAGGATCTTGATTCTTTACTTTTCCTTATTTTAGATATTGATAATTGAAACAAAACCTCAATCCACCATCATATTTCATGGTAAAAAGAACCAAGAATCCCCTCAGAGACACACTAGGCTAGATAAATACCTTATATATCAAATAATAAATCTACATATATGACTTATAAATCTTCAATATAGGTTTATGATAAATTTCCATAGAGATAGGAGAGACCCCCAACTGTAATTCTATGCTAAATTCAATCTCATAGTGAGAATATATGGCTACAACATCTATTTGTATTGCATTATAAAATCCCTACACTACCCTTGTGTTCAGGAAAAAACTCAACATAAACACCAATATACCTAGGATTTTATGAACTATATCCAATCCAACATAATGATTATATTTTTTTGTTTAATCTCACTTAAGATAAAATCAAAAGTTGACCAACATCTTCCCATCATCAGATCCCACCCATGAGAAACCTTCCATCAACCTAGATGAACCCCTTTAGAGTAAATAAGACTAGGGGTCTATAAAACCCATCCTACCTTGAGTCCCAATAACTAAAATAAAGAATGAGTAATAAAAAATGAGAACTATTAATATAAATATATATAAAATTCAAGGTATAATAAAGTAACATGGTACCTCAAATGACTTATGTTCCCTTTTAAGTTGGTAACTTTATCACTTGATGCTGTTTAGGTCTAGATCATCCACTGTATCATCCTTGATTTCAACCGACACCTTTTATACTCTTTTATAGAGGTTCCATAGGATGAATAATATTCCTAAGTGGGACTACTCTAGAACCAGCCAAAATTTAGGGTCCTATTTATCATTAATCTTAATACTATGTATACTTTTGAAGTGGAATCTATCAATATTGTAGCATATGATACTCAAATGATTCATCCATGGTCATACCACCAGGTCCACACAATCCAAATTTATAGGAAGGTCTTGAGAACCTCCAATTTACATGACCACCTAAATAAAACAAAAAAAATTTATATTACAAATAGATTTTATAGGACTTCTAGCTCTAGAGTAATAAGATAAAGATAATTTCTGGTTCCTATGACACATAAGAATGTAAAATATCTAGTAATAATTTTTTTCTTCACTCCCACTCTATGGATCACTATGATATATTTACTATACTAACACATATATCTAAGATATGGTCTTATTGAACACTTTATCATATATCATTAGCTTAGTAAAAGTACAAAGGGTGAAAGGATCGATCTGTTGATGAATTTCTAGGTAGATGGATCACTCATAATATTATACCCTCACTTCCCCATAAAACATGAAATCTATTGAATACCATAACTCATTTTGAAAATGAACTCTAAATTCTGACACACATGATATCCCCATTAAAATGACCAATGAACCCAAAATATTCTTCTATATGAGTGTAAATATGAGAAAAAAAAGTTTCCTTTAAAACTACTCTTATGGAACCTTAGACATGTATTAATCACCTAGATAAATAATCTAACACTTTTGAGTTTTTTAATCTAGTAAACTATCTGCCTATGAAATCTAATGGTCATCTTTATCCCAAATTAACTAAAAATAAATATTCACTAACTCTATTGGGGTTTTGGTTACCTAATTGGAAACAATGAAAATATATTCCTTTAAAACTCTTTCAAAGTAGTATTATAATTCTCACAAGATTATAGATAGATACTCTAATGAACCAGTTTAGGATCTTACTACTATAGTAGATCCATATAATGAATTCATATAAAAGACATATATATAAACAACAGGAAGACATAATTAGCTCAAGTATATGAAAACAATTTTAATTCTATACAAGATTCCACATCTTTTCATCAAATATAAACAACAAAATATCTAAAAAAATTATCAATAAGTAATACATGATGCATTTTAACCCAAACACAATACCCAAAAAATAGTAAACCATTTCTTGGTTATTGTTTATATATATCCAAACTATTGGACTAAGAATTTGTTAGCCACCACACCTTCCTAGATATACATTCCATTCTAAGTTTTACATACCATAGGCACATTGAACTAATAATACCATCACAAGTGACCAATCCAAAATCCTTCCTATATATCTCTTTGATATCATTATATCATATTTCAACCTTGCAAATAATCTTCTCGAGTGAGTGATGACATTGAGAATAACCCCCAAATAATTACTCTAATATTCCGTGAGGTAGATACTAACACTAATGGTATAAATTTCACAATATGTGAGAAATTAACAATTTTATACAAGTAAAGACATACATCAATAGGAACATCAATAACCCAACACCATAATAACTACATGTAATATAAATTCATGGTATTTTACACAAACATAAATATAAAATAAAAGAAAAAACATAATAAAAAAATATATCAAAAATATATCAAATGAAAAATAATAATTGAAATGAAAAAACAATGACTCCAACTAACCACCATATACTCTAAGTTAACATGGATTAACATAACCTTAAAATCAATCATAAAAAATTAAAATGATATAATTAGGGTGGATTATTCCTCAATACTTACTAAGTTCCCCTAGAAAACCTCATGTCAAGGATTATGAATTATATGAATCCTTTGTGAATTAAATATAAAATAGATTAATCTATACACTCCCAATGTAAGTATAACACATACCATTTTACCATAATTACACTCTTCCAAAAACAATAATCATTATATATATAAACTCATCATTAAAATAATAATATCAAATGCCCCCATGACTGTCTTTCTGTCATATCCACCTCGAAGAATACAACATACCTAAGGAATGTAACGTCCCAAGAGCATATGTGTCAGTGGAGTAAAACACTAGTCAGTGAATATGAAATCCTTGAGAATATAATATTTTATATGAGTAATTTAGTATACTAGTAGAAAACATTCTAATACAAAATATATGTTGGTGTTTACTCCAAATCTAACATTACTTTTATGCTTTTTCTTATAAAGTAAATACCTAAAAGTTGTCACATTATGAATAAATAATATTATATCAAACTTATTTGAAATAATAAATATATAATGTACTCATAATATAACCAACTCGAACACTCATCTATTTACTACCATAACTATCCCATTTCCCATTTTAAATTACACTATGATTTTAATTCCATATAATTATTACAAAACGATTATATCACATTTTAAGGTTTATACAAACTTCACTACTAGGTTTTTATAGATTTTAATTTAGAATTATTAATGAAAACATAATATCTACCTCAACCACAACTCCATGTAGCCATTTCCTTTTCCACATATCTTAACCACATTATCCCACACATCACAATATCTCAACCTCCAATATCACTTCACCCAATCATCAATAGAATGCTACATTCGATCATCCCACCTCATTACCATATCAATCAACCTATTTGGAATACTATTTATACTCATATAATGGAATAAATCTTCGATTGGCACCTCCCATAATACCACATTTTAGTACCTTTTATAATCCCATCTCCATCTAGTCAATATAGAATGCCATGTATATTTTCTTTTCAAGTTATGACACCAGATGATTATATGAAAATAAAACATCAAACCCGAGATTTCCCCATCAACTTATTTCACTCATGCACCCAAAAATAAAATAATAAATATTATAGTTCATTAATTAATAAGTCCAATGTCAACCATACTTCTCACATAATATCAAACCCCAACATCTTAACTAGATATATATATATTATGAAATCCCCATGTAAGTACTAAAGCATGATAAATCCACAATAAAAAAATACAAGGAAAAGGGTTTTTTTAAAAACTTACATCATCATACGTATGATTTCTTCATTTAAAAAATTTCAACTTCATCCATATAATTCAAAAACCACTTAAGAACTATAAAACATTTCACTGATTTAACTATTCACATCCAATCCCAAGATAATAGAGAAGAGGAAGAGTTCCATGAATTCACTATATGAATAGATTCAATAGTTGAACTATAAATGGTCCATGATTTTATCTAGTCACTTCTTCAAATAAACTTATCAATGAATTATTAAAATCTATATAAATATTACCAAAATATATATTAGGTTTATTTTTAGGTTAAGGATGTGTCTTAAGAGAAAATATAATGGGTTCGGGTGATTTATACTATTTTTAATATATTTTACCTTAACCATGTAATGTTCACTATAAAAAAAATTTGAATCAATTAATCAGAGACCAATCTAAAATTTATGGTGTTTTTTGATTTCATTTATTAAAATTTAAAACTTAGTGCCTATAAAATCGAAAAATATCAAAACCCTAATATTATGTGTTTTGTTAAACCGAACCATGTTTTATGATTTTTTAAGACTTTGGATCTATATGATCTAACCCTTTACTTGTTTACAAATTACATGGTTCTCAAAGGATTATTAGTGGGGTTATACATGCTTTTGGATTCTAAAATTTAGAATCTAAGAGAATTTATGGGTTAAAGGAAGGATTTATAGTAAAAATGAGTTTTATGGACTAAAATGTATATACATATTGTGAGGAATATCCCATGTATTTTACATTATAAAACTAAAATTTATGACATAAGTTGAATATATTACTTTTTTTAAGGTGACATGTTTTTCATTGGAAGTTAATGTTTGATGTGTTTATGATATAAACGATGGGTGTATTCCTTAAATATTCCATGGGCAGTGAATTTTTGAAGATAATCACCACTCTACTTCACTCAAACCCTACCCCTTCTCCAAAATATCCAGACTATAATAATAGTATTATTTAGATGTTTTGGGATCCCCTCTAAGGGGATTGATCCTGGCCTTCCATCTATGATCTATGGTGATCCAAGTAAGATTTTACCCTTTTTCATGTGCTTATCCTATCTAGGTCCTCCCACTTATTCTTTCCATGTGATAATGTTTTATCTCCATAATTTTAATAGAGATTTATTTATTAGGTGATGATGTGGATGTTCAATTAAATACTTGGAGTGATGGAACTCTAGTGGGATGGGTGATCAAGATCTATAATGTTGGTTTGTTCTTGTGTGAAGAATGTCTATGCCTTTGGGGTAAGTGATTAATTGATTTTACTATTTATTTTTGTGAGATTGTAATGTAATCATGTTTTATCCATTTAATGATAATGAAATTAACCTAATAAATATTGAACCAAATTAATAATTAAATTGGATAGATTTCATATGTCAATGTTGTTTATTTATACCATGATAACGAGATCCTATTAATTTGATAGATAATGTGATATATATTTTATTCTTGTTATCATGTTTTGTTATTATATGTATTATAATGTTATTCTTTTTAGAAAATGATTATTAATATAAATCCATAATTAATTTATTAATTGGATTAAGAATTTAAAGAAGAATAATGTTTGTAATATGGTGTTTGTTTCAATTTGATGACAATCAAATTCATAAAATACCTATGTTTTATTGAATATGATCTTCCATGTTTCAATAGAACTGTTAAGAACCTAAATCATGTTGATTTTTGTTGATGTTAATAAAAAAAAATTATCTTAATTGTGAACAGTTATTCTCACAAATTTTCCAAATTGGTTTTATGCTTGGAAGAATGTTGTGATAGCTTGTTATATGCGATTCTGTAGGTTTCCCATAGTTTGAACCTATGAATAATTAATCTATTGATTCACAATTGAGGGAAGGGAGGCAGGGATGATGTGGAAATATTTGATGTCCATGATGTTGAGATTCATTTAAATATGGATGTGGGTGTTTGGGATGACACTAGAGATAATGGAATGGGTTGAATCTAGGCTTAACCGTTGTTGTGATAAAGATGAATGATTATCTGAAATGATTTTTTAATGGTCAATCACTGAGTTTCCTATTTTATCTATATTCATTTCCATACTACATAAGAAAACTAGATGTTCTTGGTTTCACGTTTCAACTTTTTGTAACCTTAGGATTGTTTTAATAGAGTACCTAAAATTATAGAATGAAGAAGATAAAGAATAATAAATGTTTAACCCATGGGGATTGTTCTTGCTGGAATGAATATGAGATGTTACTCTTGAGAAACCATGGAATTGATTTGGATTATGACTAGAGGGAATGTAATTGGATTTGATGGATAATAATGTTTAATGTGGGATAGTGATGATGGTTAATTAATGGATAATTAACTTAAAAATTTAAACATAATTTTTCAATGAAATGAAATAAATTTAATGAATCTATTTTAAATTATAAGTGCTTATATGATATCTTGTCTTATAGTTTATGTTGAGTGTGATGTTAGCTATAGTTGATTCTAAGAATATGTTATTCCTATATCATGTTTTTAAGATATATTATATCATGTATATTATGTGATTTAATCTGCTACCTCACCAAGTTGGTTATGTTGATTGACACTTAGTATAATCTAGGAGGGTGTTTTCTCCAACATTTTGATGGGAGGATAGATGGATTACTACCCCCACTATACCTAATCTATTCTCACAATAGTTATATGTGAATTTATTCAGGATGGTTGGTTTCTTATATTAATATGTAAAGAAGTATGACGACTAGTGGTTATTTCACACACTTTTAACCATAGATATTGTATCCAAAGCATTATTATAGTTATTATGTGAATAAGCTATGATGGATTGAGGTACCTTACTCAGATGGTTTGAATTATAAAACCTGATGTATGTTAAACATCATACAGGCTATGGTGGTTCTTGGAAACTATTTGGTTACTATATTGATAAGTGATATGAGGTGATGTCATGATGTAATGCATGTGGTTCATGTGCTGATATTTATCCAAGGTGTTTGGATGATATATTATTTTAGAGAGAGATGGATTAGGATGTATGATGTTAGAGAAGAGTGGAAAACCAGTGGGGAAGTGGGAACAAGGTACCATTGAAGTTAAATTACTATATTATATGATCTCTTATTTGATATACTTGGTGAGATTTAGTGATGGTGAGGTTGGGAACATAGTATACCTATTACGGTGATAATTTAGTTTCATAGTTGGTCATTTTACTTTATCATTCATTGATTATCTTTTTCAGGAGAGGATTTAGAAAATATATTATAGAGTATACTACTATGATCATCCTATGTTTATATAAACAATTTTTAGGTTAGTAGGATAATGTTGGAAATCAGTATAGATATTACTGGCTTGTGGTTTCATAGGAGTTGTTTATGCTTCATGGTCACTGCCATCTTTACCTTTTTGGTAATTATAGTTGCATTTAATTTTTTTAGTATTGTATTAAATTACATGTATGCACTTGGGATTTATTATATATATCTAAGGATGTTTTGGTTGGTGTATCCATCTTATCTCTATATTCTTCTTATTATCATAGAGGGAAATGTATCTCATACTGTTGCTTATTATACATTTAGTGATAGTACCCAACCCGTGGCCTATTAGAGGAGGGGCTCATGTAGTCACCATCCTCCCCCCATTTTCGACCAAGGTGGAGTAATATTGGGATGGAGGGGGTCATAAAAGAGTGGTGTCAAAGTTTTATGATGAGGGATAAGATGTAGTTTAGAGTTAGGTATAGGTGATACTACATGGTTTGGTAGGGAAACAATGTTATATATTTTTAGTGAGTGATGTAGACATAGGATACCAGATATGGAATGAGTAAATAGGGACCCCGATGATATGATGCATAGTCCTTTTAGTTATTGCGTATGATAAATCAATTAATACTAGTTGTGAGGTAGATACCTAGGAAAGGGTCATGTATTATTCAATTTTATGCCAATTTTTCAAAATGGTAGACCATGGGATTGGTTAAAACTTTAAACAATAAAATGAATAAATTAAATAATTAATTTTAATTATTATATACTCTAGGTTTAGAATCTCTAACCATTTTTCCTTTTTTAGACATGGTTCTATGTTGACATACTTGTCTTGTTTTTTCAAAATATTATTAGCAAGATGTTCCAATAGATCAATGTAGAGTATAGATAGATGATGATGACACTTGGAGGTAGACTCTCTGGGAGATTTAGTAACAGATTTTTCATAATTAGAATGGAATGTTTTCGAATTCGGTCAAGAAAGATAGTTTGGATGAGTTTTTGAAATATTTCATTGTGATCCATTTTCAGAAGGAGCATTGGGTTTCATTAGATGTGTTGATTCAATGCAGGTCAGTGAAGTAGTGGTGGATCATATTCCTTAGGGATCATGACGAGTTGGAAATATCATGGTTGATGTTCAAAGACCAGATCTAATTAGAGTTTCTTTCTTTGAATAAAAAGGTGGCCAGATTCTAGGAGCTTCTTACCCTTCGATATAAGAGTTCCAATGTTTATGATTTTGGGATTTATTTTAGTACCCTTGTTTGATATTCTGTAGATATGTTTATTGATTAGGAGGCTTAGGAAAATCATTTTTAGGTGATGTAAAATCCAAAGATATAGCAACAGGTCACCATGTTCATGTTATAGATATATCTTAAAGTGTTGGTGAGAGAAGAGGCTATTGAGAGGATGGTTTCTAAAACTGAATCACCCCAAGAGGGGAGTCTTCAGGATTCCTCAAAAAGTAGACCTATGGTATTGGGTTCCCAACTTTCTAGAGAGAAGGGTTTTTTGTCCACCAAGGGGAAGTTCTCCACCCTCACAATCTCGTTTCTATGAGGGTTACAGATCTCATACCAATGAAAGGGGATCATACGTGTGTTTTTCTTATAGATCCTGAGGTCATCAGTGTTGGGAGTTTAATACCTTACTAAGTAGTCAGTATATTCTAGGATTATTACTTTAGGTTCCACATTTGGAGAGGTTTCATTTGAAGTATTATTAGCAGGTTTATCTTTCTTGGGATTAGTACATAACAGAGGGGTGGGTAGAGGATGACCCTGATATACTACCCATCCTTAAAAAATCAAAATTTGTTAGTGTTCATCAATAGGGTTAGAGATCCCATGCATAAGGACATGGTAATATTTATGCTTTATCATTGTAAGAGATGAGTAATCCAGACATCATATGAGGTACCAATTTGTTGTTTTCTATATGGGTGTATAGTTTGTATGATTCAGAAGCTACACACTATTTGTTATCACCTACCCTTATCCACGATTTTGGACATGAGGTAGAGAGTCTTCCAAGGAACTTTGTGCTTACTATGCCATTTGGGGGATTATTTAACCTTTATGGTGCATGTAGGAACTATGATCTTGTGATGGGGGAATCATCGCTCTTAGGGAGAAATCATACATTTGAGGATATATCCTAAAAAAAATCATCCTTAATATGGATAGGTTTTATTCATTATAATACATTTTGGATTTCTTCCAGAGACATGTTATGTTCTATGATTATTATGGAGATCCAATACTGTTTGTTGGTGAGCTAGACCCTTGGATGGGTTATAGGCATGTTCCATCCATGTCATACTTGATGGTTAATCTAATGCTGAGGTTATCCGAGGTTCAATAGTTAGTGTTTCCTAGGTTTGTGGAAGATCAAACTGATATTTTTCTAGAGGAGGTTGTAGCATTACCCCCTTAATGAGAGATTCAGTTTGGGATGGAGATATAACTAGGTATGTGTCCTACCTCAATGTCTCTATATAGGATTCCGCCTTCTGAGTTTCAAGAGATGTATGTATAAATCGATGATCTATTTTAGCGAGGCTTTGTTCAACTGAGTTTTTCACTATAGGGTGAACAAATTTTGTTTGTAATGAAGGATGATGGAAGTTTTTTCTATTATATTTATTATCATCACTTGAATTAGGTGACACTGAAGAACCCCTATCCCCTTATATAGATCGGTAGTTTATTTGATTAGTTGAAGGGTGAATGTTGGGTCTAAAAAATCGATTTTTGGTCTAGATATCTTCAGACATAGGTGAAGGATGATCATATTTGGAAGATATATTTACAATTAAATCTTGGTAATTATGAGTTCATTGTGATTCCATTTGGTTTTAAGAATGATTCAACAGTGTTCGTGGGGTCGATTATTGTAGTGTTCAGGGATTTCTTGGATCAGTTTGTTGTGCTTTTCATCGACAACATCCTTATGTACTATGTATTCAAGGGTGATCATGCAGTGCATCTACATTCCATTTTGGGAGTCCTTAGTCATCATTATCTACTAGGTAATTTGTTTAATTGTGATTTATAGGCTTGTGAATTCCATTTATTGGGGCATGCTATATCCCAATGAGGATTATTGGTGGATTCTTCAACGATAGAGGGGTTGTTTTTAAGGAACCCCCCATGATAGTGGAAGAGTTATGAAAATTCCTTGGTATTGCAGGCTATTTAATGTGGTTCCTAAACAGTTTAATTTGGGTTGTGACTTGTAAATATCATTGAACTAGAAGGATTAAGAATTATTATGGTCTTACCAATTTCAAGAATATTTTGAGTAGATAAAGGAGAATTCATTCAATACTCCTATCATTTTTTCCAATATAGGGAGTTTAGTTTGTGATTTTCTATGACACTTCATATCTAGCTTTGGGATTTGTTCTTATGCAGTAGAGATCACTTATTTCTTATAGGTTTCAGAATTTATGTCCCCAGAAGCATAACTATACAACCCTTAATCTATGGTATGTCATCAACCAACATGAATTGAATTTGAGATAGTGATGATGGTTGGAATTATTGCAGGATTATGACTTCAATATTTTTTAGACACTAGGAAAAGAAAATTTTGTGTCTGATGTGCTGAGTAAGAAGTCACATAGTGATTCTATGGTTGAATATGGAGATTCCAAAAGAGTGATGGAAGATCTCTTAGCGATGCATCTAGATATAGAAGTAGTTGATATAAGAGGTTTCATTTTAAATATGATTGTGAAGACATATTTAGTGCAACAGGTGGAGGAGTCCCATTTGGGGGATTCCATGGTGGAGTTATGAAGAGACCATGTTTTTTTTGGGGTTTCCCTTGAGGGATATTTTGAGGCTGAAAAACACCTGGTGTTATTCTAGGATAGGATTTTATCTCTTTAGTGATTCATGAGAAGGTTCTTAGAGAGTTCCATATCAAACCTTCTTTAATACATCTCAACATGAAAAAGGTATACTAATATTTGATATGTTATTTTTTATGGCCTTGGTTGAAGAGTGAAGTTGCAATGTTTGTTTCTCAATGCTTGGTCTGTTATAAGGTGATGGCCAAGAACTATGTTCTCGATGGTTTTCTCTAGTAGTTATATATTCCATAGAAGAAGTGGGAGGATATATTTGTAGAATTAATTACCAGTTTACCTCAATATCATGAAGGATAGGATTCAATATAGTAGATAGTGTATATTTTAACAAAAAATTTCCACTTTATAATAGTTAGAGTAAAACAAAGTGATAGTTTTTTAGGAAATATCTTTAGGATGTGGGGAGACTTCATAAAGTACCAAGGATGATCATATCTGATCAATATCCACATTTTACCTCTAGGGTGTGGAGATGCCTCTAGAATGATTTTGGATCTTAGTTATTCCTTAACACTGCTTTTCAAACATAGAAAGACATTCAAATATAGTGAACCATCCAGAATCTTAAAGAAATGTTTAATTCTTTGATCCTTTATGTTGGAGGTTCTTGGATAAGGCACCTGTATTTATTAGAGTTTACTTACAAAAATATCTTTCACTATACCATTGGTATGGTTTCATTTGAAGATTTTTTCGGCTGGAATTTTTATCCTTTATTATGTTAGAGTAGTCTAGGAGAGACAGTGATTATCATTATATAAATGGTAAAAAATATAATAGAGATGGTCTATAAAATATGCGAGAGGTTGAATGCAATGCATGATCATCATAAATCATCAGTTTATTGTTGGAGGAGATCTCAAGAGTTCGATGTTGGAGATCACTTATTCCTGAAAATGACTCCTCATCATGGATAGAGAAGGTTTGGTCATTGGTCCTTTTTAGGTGTTGGATAACATTGGAGTCATAGAGTATCATATAGAACTTACACTATAGATAATCCAAAAACATGATTTCTTTTCATTTTTCGCAACTCTGCCTTCACATTCATACCAACTCTTATATCATATTTTAAGGATAGATCAATGTTAATAATAATGAAACCTTTGAGGTTTAGCCTATGGAGGTCTAAGACCATCAGGTGATGGTGTTTCATGTCATTATATTCAATTGGTTCATTTCATTTAGTGTCATGGTGGAATGGAGGATAATACCTTGGAATGAGAGTTGCAGATATGTGATTAGTATCCTAAGAAAATTGATGTTTTTATTATCTCTTGTTATAACACTAGTTGTGGTTGTTGGCCCCAATTATGGGCTGGTTTCCTCTAGTTTGTTATTATGAATTTACTCTCATCTAAGAGATATCTTCCCTAGGAGAGTGTTAAGGAGTTGGTTAATGCTGTTGTGTGGTTTTTTACTTGTTCCTCTAATGAGGTTGTTGAGATCTTATGATGGAGGGATTCTTGATAAGTATCTCACATGGGGGATGATATTATGATCCCTTTAGTTTTCTCTATGGTTTGGGTTTTGGATTCTCAACGATGATAATTGACTGGGAGGTGTTTTATGTAAGGTCCTAGATCGACATAGTTTGATCCTCTACATTTCTCCAAACTACATGGTTCTTGAAGGGGGAACAGTGGGGATATACATGTGTTTGGATGCTAAAATACGGAATAAGGGATAATTTTCTGGTGCAAAGTAAGGTTTTAAGGAAATAATGAGTTTTATAACCAAAACTTTTTTACATCTTATGTGGACAACCCCATTGAATTTACATTATAAACCTATCATTTACAATGCAAGTTAAATGAAAGCCATATATTTTTAGGTGAAATGTTTTTACATAAATCATAATGTTCAATGTATTTAAGATTTTAATGAGGGGTTTAGATATAAATATTAGATGTTTAGTGTGTTTATAATGTGTAATTCCACTAAACTTCACCCCAACACTACCCCTTATCCTAAATCTCCAACCAAAAGTAACAATTTTCTTCCCAAATTTCTAGGGCCTTCAAAGGGTATCGATCTCATGTTTCTATATTTTCTCCTTAATGATCCAAGGTATGTTCTACACTTTTCTCTCATGTTTCTTTGATTTGGATCCTCCTACTTATTCTTTCAATGCAATGGTGATTTCTCTCCATCATATTAACAAAGTTTTCTTTGTTGTTTATTGGCGTGATTATGGAAATATATTTTGGAGGGATGTAGATCTTTTAGGAGGGGTGATCGGGATCTACAACATTGGTTTATTCTCATTAAAACAAAATTGAAACCTTTGAGTTATGAGATTCATTGTTTCTCCTATTTATTTACGTTCAATCGTAAATTTAGCACTGTTTAGCGATATGGATGGAAATGGAATTAACATAATAAATATTGAATAGGATTAATAAATAAGTTTGATAGAAATTATTTAATGGTTTTTTTGATTTATATCATTATAATGGGTTTCCTCTGGATTTTATAGATATTGTAATTCCTATTATATACTTGTAAGCATGTTATTTTATGCTATGGAATTTCAGGATGTTCTTGATGGAAAATAGTAAAGAATGTAAAGTTGGAATTAATTGATTAACTGAATTCTGAATTTAAACAAGAGGTATGTTTGTAATCCAGTGTTAGTTTTAATTTGATGATAATAAAAATGATGCAATGCACATTATTAATTGAATATTATCTTCCATGTGTTAATCGAATTGATAAAGAAATTGGAGCATGTTAATGACTATTTATGGTAACAATAAAAATGCCTATTAACTGAAAATGGTTCCTGGAATAGTTTTATGAAACTAGGTTTATGATTGGAATAATTTTTATAAATATTTTTATATAATATTAATTATGTATCCCATAGTTTGGAACTATTAATAATGAATCAGTTAATTCAATATGGAATAAAAAAAACCAGATATTCGATCAAGATAAATCATTGGGATCAAGAGTTCTGGTTTTCTAATAAAGGATGAATGGATTGTTTTAGGATCTATGATATCTTGTTTTAATGTGAATTATTAAGGCCTTGTTTTGAGGGATTAGTTTCCCTATTGACTATGATTTTTTCCTACTAACATTTTGATTTTCTCTAGATGTGAGATTGTGATGTGATATGTGCCTGAGTTAACTAAGACTCAGATGGTTAATGTGATATGGGGTGGGGAGGCTCATATGATGTGGAAAAAATTGAATCTTGTGATGGAGAGATGCATTAGGATATTTATGTGGTTATTAGATATGACACCAACAACAATTAAATGGGTTGAATATGGGTTTACCCATTAAAATGAAAATGCTAGAGGCCTATTTGAGATGAATCTATTTAATGAAAAATGGATGATTTTCCTATTTTATCTTCATTATTTTCCCAACTATATGAGATAGAAAGATGTGTTTGGTTGTATGTTTCGTATTTGAGGTAGATTATGATGGATTTCCTAGAGTACCTAGAATAATGTAATGATTCTAATAGTGAATAATAAATGATAAACCCATGGGGTTGGTTTTTTCGATAATGAAAATGAGATTTTACACTTGATAATCCATGGGCTTGGTTTGGATTAAACTGGGAGGGATTAGAATTTTATTTCTTCAAAATAATTTTTAATGTGGAATAAAATTGATGCTCAATTAATGAATAATAAATTAAATAATGTAAAGTGACTTGTTTAATGAAAGGAGATTAATTTAATATAGTTATTTAAAATACTTTCGTAGTTATAGGATATGTAGTCTTAGTAATGGCAGACAAGAGACTAAGAAATTCTAGTTATATTTAACTCTAATAATAGGTTATCCCCATAATGTGGTTATGAGATATATTATATCCTATATATTTTTTGTTTTTATAAGATACCCCACCCATATCAGTTTAGGTGACTAACAATAATAAAACTCTAGGAGGGTGTTTTACCCATTCTTCTAGAGGGAGGATGGATGAAAAACTACCCACCCATGCCTCACCATCTTCATTCAGTAGTTATATGTGCTGGTATTCCAGACGGTTAGTTTCCCATATATGTGTAGATGGATGTGATGACTTTTGGTTATTTCAAAAACATGTATCCATGGATATACTATCCAAAGGATTGATATGTGTATGATATGTATAGTCTATTATGGATTTGATGGATAGTTATAGATGAAAAATACGACTAGAGGGGGGTGAATAGTTTCTCTAAAAATGTAAAAAAAACAATCAATGTTTATAAAGTATTAAACTGTAGTGGGAGAAATGTTCTTGAGTTGAGTTCAACAAAAATAAAAAAACATAATGTCTATAGTGTTTTGGAAAAAAAATCCTAGTCAACTCCTTAATCTCCTCTACTCCTCAAGGAGACTAATACCCACTAAAAACCCACTTTTAAAGGTGGGAAATCCATGTTACAGACCCTGCATTTTAAACAGATGGAGGCACAACCTAGTCTTTGATATAAGAGACTATCATGGTTATCATACCTTAATTTTTATCAGGAGTCACAACCTAGACTTCCTTAAATGATGTGTAATAACCCGAGAAATATAAATAATTTTTTTTATGGAAAAATTATCAACCAAACATGAATACATTTCAAAAAAAGGACAAGATTACATGTATAAAACATATTCAAGAAATATAGTAGATGAAGATATTGTTGATGAAGTTGAATCTAAATGATCATTGATCCCTTGGAAGGAATATATGTCAAAGATAAAGTCCTTACATGATCATAGAAAGAATACAGAAGTTGCAAAATATCGTGATCACCTTAGAGTAGAAAGAATGTCGAAGATTTCTCACAAGAGATATGAATGAATGAATCTGAAATTGGATGTGTATAAAACCTTGATGATATCTCCTGGATCATTAAAAATGATATATTTTTGAGCATTTATATGTATAATGTTTCTATGAGACTTTATAGTTCATAAAAATGAAATAAAATGATTGTTTCCTTTGTTTTTAAAGCCTCAATCGATTAAAAATTGAATTATAATCAAGCTTTACATATCTTCATGAAATATTAATATAAAAAATTAATATGATAAGTAAATAAGTTGTTAAAATTTTACAATTATAAAACAGTCAAATTATAAATATAATCCTCTATTTTAAACAAATAGAAAAAATTCAATAAAAATAGAGTATCATATAATTTTTAAACTACATTAAAGAGTGTACAAAAAATAATTTTACAACTTTTTTAACACTCCTAAAATTTATTTTAACATAAAATTATAATACTATGATAAAAATAATTTATTTTAATAACAGTAATTGAAATAAGAAATAATATTTTAGAAACATAAAATTTTATCTAACGGTTGATCGAGACCCGATATTGGGTACCAATAGTGAAAAAAATAGAACATGGCCTACTATTTCATTTATAAGTGATGATTAAAATGAGGTAAACAAAAACAAAATTCTTTCCAAGCTAGTATAAAATTAAAGGCTTAAATAGAGGAAACACAAATTTTGTTACCATTGGAAGTCCAATGGTGACTCATGACCTACCATTGCATGAAGCCAATAATGGATTATAAAATAGTGTATGACAAATAAAAACATGACTTATGAAAATTGTTACCATAAAATAGTATGATACATCATATGAAGAAATAAATTTATAAAATATAAATTAAATTCAAAAATATTGAATAAAACTACTGTAATCAAATTAAAAGAATAAAGATCTCCCATTGTAGCTTACATATCTTATTCCAAGATCTGTACATCAACGATGAAATAGCCCAAAAAATAACATATAATATATTATATTGATAAAAATAAGAAAAAAATAAAACAAAATAAAATAGAATAAAAATTTACAGGAACCGAAGGAGAAGCTCCTATTGGAGCTTTGAAGAACATCTTTCAACTTTGTATACTATAAGAAAAAACAACTTGTGGGTTAAAATAAAATCATTGTTAATGTAAAATGGTGGTTAAATGGACCATTTTTGACGTCCAATAACGAATAAAATGACCCACCATTGATTTTCAATAGGGTGTCACAGACCCACCATTTAGAAAAATCAACAGCGACTTGACAACCAACCCATATTGGAAGGATTGAAAGAACTAGTCGCACAAAGGGAAGCTTGAATAAATAGTTGAGGTATTATTTGCTCAATTAAGGATGCAATGTGAAGTGGATACTCAATAATAAGAGCCTTAAAAATAGTATTTTGTGATTAGAAAAAAATATCAGTGCATGAACTTAAAGAATAATAAAATACGTGAAGTAGATTTGTCAAATGAATGGTGTATTCAAGAACACTAGTTCACGGAGAACGAGAAGATTACAGAGGATGAAGATGTGATGAGGAAGAATAAATTCATGAGATAAGATAAGTAAGATCTATTGGATTGGATAAAAGTGGTTAGATTATATGGTGTATTGAATATCGAAGAATAGTTCACTGGTGAACTAGGTAGACTACTATCATTATACTAGAGATGACGAATGATAGAGGAGGAATTAAAACAAAATCAGGTGGGGGTTCAAATGATATTTTATGAGATTTCAAATGAAGAGAAAAAAATAATATTAAAAGGATTAATGGCTAAATGTGCATACAATTTTTATGTTCGGATGAAAACTAACACACAAAATAGCTTCCCATATTGAATCAAACAACGGCATGCAGAGTGGTATATCAATCGGAGCACATTGAATCTTAGTTTTCATTAAGAAAGATGGACACACATGGAGGATGCATACTAGTGAGAGACTTATCCCAAACAATGTTCCTGTGGGCGCACTCTTTGGGTCTTATACATGGTCCCATATGCGACTGACGTGTGCACTATACACAAAAAAACCACTCTCCTTGTTGGGATTCCATACATGAACCTTCCCACGAGGTTGGCCATAAGGGGTCCCCTATGTGGTTGAGGGCTAGAAAAGTTTCTCGCTAAGGATTTCCATATTTTTACAAAACAGTAAATTAAACCTATTTAATGAATGAATATATCCTAAAGTATAAAAAACTAGTTAATAAATAATATTATAATAACAATTATATAAAAGCTTTTAGAACTATAAAAATAACAATTAATTAATAAAAAACACTTGAATTTTAAAAAATGATAACTCGATAAAACTTTCATGGAGAGTGATTTATAAAAAAATATAATAGTTTAAAAATATTTAACAAATTTAAAAACTAAAAAACTCAACCTTTTTGAAAATTTTAAAATATAAAATTTATTAAATTTCCAATAAAAAACTTCCCATTTATTAAAATTTTCAGAAAGTATACTAATATATAAAACAAAATATATTTTAATCATAAAAAATACTATAAATATAACAAATTATTTTATTATAATAAGAGTAAATAGTTAGATACATAATTAAATGAAATTATAATTAAGATAATGTATCGGTTTAAAAATTTCGTTTTATACAGAGTGATATAATTATCATTTATCCAAATCATAAAATTACATTTTCAATTTCAGAACATATATAAAAACACATTTAATAATAGTAAAAATACTAACAAATATTTTATGCTTCTAACAGACCCAATTCAAATTTAATCTTCTCAAATTTAACCAAATAAAGGTTTTGTAAAGATATCAGCTATTTGTCTTTTAGTGGGAAAAAATTATAGGAAAATATCACCATTATTTACTTGATCCCTTAATATGTGAACTCTAACATCAATGGGTCCAGTTGTAGAGTGTTGAAGATGGTTTTTAAAATTTTAAATGCCATGACCCCATCCCCACAAAGTATACCCCTCCTGGGCCGACAATGTGAGAAGGGAGATGACGACCCCCGAGTCCCACCTCCAGTAGGCCCCGGGTTTGCGACTAACACTGAGGGTATAATAAACACACAAATGGGAGGTATTTCCTTCCTAGAGAACACATGCGGAAGAGAGAGATAATATAGACACCAATCAACTCCAAATCAGAACTGGAATATAAAATAAACCCAAGTGAATATATAAAATTTCATGCAAAGGTACTACAACTGGAAAGGAAAAACTGCAAGTACCCAACAGAATGTAAAAACAGCAGCAACCACAAGCCCGAACAGCTCCTGCAACCACAAGCTAGTATTAACTAGCCTGATCTCCCACCTGCCTCAGGTGACCTGAAAAACAGTTTATATATACGTAGGGTGAGTATAACAGTATTCTCAGTAGGATCCTCCCCGAAGCCTCTCGTGCAAAAGTAAAGAAAGCATTCTAAAGCACAGTGAACAACAAGTGAAACTTACTCGTAACCTAAACAGGTATACTATGTTCCCAGCCTCACCAAGTCTACTCTGACCAAGTAACTCATAAAAGAATATATCATATAGTAAAGAATATCAAGGGTACCCCACTACTACTTCCTCATTGGTTTGCTGCTTTTCCCCAACATCACACGTCCTAAGCATCTCTCTCAGAAAAGGCTTTCCCGCAGACACCTGGGCGATGCTCCACAATATGCACCTCATGCAACAAAAATTCTTTCCCGCGGACACTTGGGTGAAGAACCACACCATCCTCAAAACCAAAATTAACCAAGTAGTTTCCGGGAGCCACCATAGCCCGCAGAACGTGTATCATACGTCGGGTATTATAACTCAAGCCATCACAACCTATACGCCAAGTAAGGATCCTTAAGCCATCACAACCTATACATGTTACACCTACAGTAGTCCATATCATACTCTATCCATAATATATGTGTGTGAATAACCACAAGACATTATAGCCCTCTACACACATATATGGGGAAAACTAACCAATGTTCCTAATGGCACTAGCATCTACCAAGAGAAGAGAGCGGGTCAAAAGGGGGTATTCAGCCAATCATCCTCCCACCAAAATGTTGGGGAAACCACCACCTCAGGGCTCAGAATCCCTGGGGTGTCAGTTGACCTTACTGACAGGGTGGAGTAGCGTATAGAAACACAAAAAGTACAGATTATACTATATCTCACAACCACACTATGGGAATAACCTAGTCTTAGACACAACTGCAGCTAACATCTCTCAAACTCCGGGATGCTACTTATAAGACTAGGTATCCTATAATCACACAACCATTTAAATAAGTTTATTAGATTACTTCATTCCGTTTTTATCAATTCCACTTTACGTTAATTAATTCATCAAACATTAATTAACCAGGAATAATATGAATTAAACTTCACTAGCATCACACCCAGAATCCACTGTGCCTTCAAATATTACAACCTCATCATTATGTTCTAGTAACTCTAACCCCATGAGTTAACACCATTTATTCAAATATTCATTACAGAATTACTTCCCCATATTCCCAAGCGTTCTAGAAAAACATCCAATGCTACTAACACGAAGGGGCTCACCATGGTGAGTATATGTACTACTCGTCGAGTCTTTACCACTTATAGCAAGAGTATATACCCATCCTTCCTTGAGAATCTAAACATGGAGAGCACATGGCATACCCCGTGTGTCTTCGCCTCTTTTAGAAGAATGGTAAGTAAGACCAGATGCCCTGAAAAGTGGGAAAAAGTAAAGAAGATAAACAACCAAAGAGAATCAGCGAGCATTCGATAATCACATCCTTCCCATTCCATCATCCCTGGTGTCCTCCCCGACACCCACATACACAAACTGATGCATCCCGCCACTCTAGCCATCATCTGCTGCCATAAAAAAAAGTCTCCATGCCTCCACATATAACAATAGCCATCCAGGCTCACATCACAGCACATGAAGTAGGAAAACTATCATCACATCAATGGGATATTGGACCTTTAAAAATCAAGAGGGTAACTCAGAACCCTTTTAGAAATTATCAAACAATCAGTTCTTTAATCAATCTTGAATTAACAGATTTATTAAACGTAGGTTCCAAATTCAGGAAACCTAATCAGTAAGCTATGACAAATAAATAATCAACCTTACGGCACTAATTTGATTAACATCAAATTACAATAAAAACAGGATTTGTTTTCATGTCTCTTTATCTTTAGACAACAATTATTAATTAATCTCGGTTTACGTTCTTTACTGATTTCCATCGAGAAAAAACAGCTAAACAAAGTAAGCAAAAATATCACACTATCAAGAAAAATAAGAGGCATTAACCTACGTTAAGTAACAATTTATTTATCCAGTTCAAATATTTATTATATCAATTCCTTTTTGATCCACTAGGATAAAACATGATAACGATACAATTGCACGTAAAAGAAAAGAGAAGCAATGAATCCCCTACCTCAAATAGTTCCTCTTGTTCTTTATCCGCACAACGGGTCATGATCGCTTCCTCTCACAAAAACTGCATCCACCTGAGGATACCATGATACGACCGCACCAACCAAAACCCAAAAAAACTCCATTGGAAGCATGGAGATTACATGCTATAATATAGAAAGGAGAAATAAGAGAAGATGAACCCCAAAAGAACGACGATACAACATACCTTATATCGAAGATTGATTGATACAGGTTGGTTGTATCAAAACAAAGCAGAACCAATCCTAGGAGTAAAGTTTTATTGTGAAACTCCTACGGGAAGGATTGAAAGGTTCTAGCATCTCATAGTCGAGAACAAAGAGGAAGAAAAAGGGAGGAAGATATCTTGTCCCTTTTGAAGATTTAATGGGGCAACGGTTTAAGATACGCTCGATCCCCCATTAAAAGCGGATTTCATTATCCCACACGTTTTGACCAAGTAAAAACATTCCACTCCTTAAGAATAATTGATATTTGATTTATATCCTTTGAATTGACCTTAAGAGTCCTTAAAATAAGGCTTTAAATGTATTTTACATCAAAAGAAATGTCAAAAGGGGAAAAACTGTTGGAAGATGGAAACACTATTCACCTACCATTACTATACACCTACCGATCCATGAAACCGATATGTAAAATAAATCTATGAATCTGATCTGTAAAACCAATATGTGAAATGGATCTGTCAAACCGATATATGAAACTGATATTTGAAATCGATCTGTGAAACCGATCTGTGAAACCGATCTGTGAAACTGATATGGGAAACCGATCTATGAAACTGATCTGGGAAACCGATATGTGAAACCGATCTGGGAAACTGATCTGTGAAACCGATCTGCGAAACCAATCTGTGAAACCGATCTGTGAAACCGATCTGTGAAACCGATCTGTGAAACCGATCTCTGAAACCGATCTGTGAAACCGATCTCTAAAACCGATCTGTGAAACCGATCTGTGAAACCGATCTCTGAAACCGATCTGTGAATCCAATCTGTGAAACACTGTACATCTACCATTATAACAAATCATAAAACTGGAAACACTGTTCACAGAACTGTAAATTTGGAAAAGTGTTGGGGATAAGTCACCTTGAACTCCTGGAACACCTCCAACACGACATTTTTACAAAGTAATGGACCAGAGAGCTCTGTGCCATTACATCAAATACCTCTCAAAACATTCATTTCCTCGAGAATTAAAAACCAACCTAAAGAGAAAAAAAAGAAACGGGGTCCGAACAACCACCCATCAAGATACCCCTCAAAAGAGATCAAGCCACAAAAGCATAAAAAACAATTCACAAATAAAAACTAAAAGATCTAACCACCAATGGAACATCATTACATGAAAAGAGTTAAACATCAAACAAATCTGGGTACTGAGCACGTATCTATGACTCACGTCCCCAGGTACTCTCCTCCATGCCACCGTGTCACCACAAGACACGAACTAAGGGGATAGAACGCTTGCGCAGCACCTTCTCCTTGTGGTCTTGTATCTCCCCAGGTCGCTCCTCAAAGGTTGCATCATCATCAACATCGATCTATCCCCAATCGATAATATGAGAGTCATCATGAAGATAATTTTAGAGTTGTGATAAATGGAAAACATCATGTATCTGACTCATCTATGGGGGAAGTGCTACTCGATACACCATAGCTCCAACATGAGCTAACACCTTGAAAGGCCCAACAAACCGGGGAGAGATCTTACTTCCACAACCAAAACTTCACTGCCCATGATGGGGAGTCACCTTCAGAAACACATGATCCCCAACATTAAACTCCAAGGTTCTCCTCCTTTGATCAGCATAGGATTTCTGACGATCTTTCTCTGTCTTCATTCTCTCATGAATCACCTGAACTATCTCTGTTGTATACTACACTAGTTTCGGTCCAAGAATTGCTGACTCTTCAACCCTAGTCCAGCAAAATGGAGAATGGAAAGGCCGGCCATAAAAGGATTCAAATGGCGCCATACCGATGGTGGAGTGAAAACTATTATTGTATGTGAACTCCACCAAGGGTAAGTGCCTCATCCATGAACCTCCAAAATCAAGAACACAAGAGAATAACATGTCTTCAAGATTCTGGATGGTTTGATCTATCTGACCATCCGTTTGAGGATAAAAAGCAGTGCTAAGGCATAGTTGAGAACAGAAAGCATGTTAGAGACCCCACCACACACTGGAGGTAAAACGAGGATCTCGATCATAAATGATCATCCCTGGGACTCCATGAAATCTCACCACCTCCTCAAGATACTGCCTCAACAAAACTTCCACTGATCTCGACTCCTTGATCGCTATGAAGTGGGATGATTTTGTTAAACGATCCACTACCACCCAAATAGCATCATGTCCTCCCGAAGTTCGAGGTAAACCTGTAACAAAGTCCATTGAGGTGTCCTCCCAATTCCACTGAGGAATCTATAATGGCTGGAGAAGACCACCAGGAAGATGGTGTTCGACCTTCACCTTCTGGCAGACTAAACATAGAGACACAAACTCCGCAACCGCACACTTCATCCCAAGCCACAAAAACTGAATCCTCAAGGATTGGTACATCTTTTTCACACCAGGATGTAATGCTAATGGCGAACTATGGAACTCTCTGAGAACTGTCTCGCGCATCTCAAAGGGAAAAAAATTCCTTCCATGATACAACACTCGGTGTTGTACGTCCTTCGACCAACCATCAGGGGCCTCACCACAAACAACTTGGTCTTTCCAAACCTCCACCTCCAGATCTCCCAAATGGGACTCTTCCACCTTCTACACCAGGGATGACTGTACCATCATCCAAAAAAGACAACCTCTACCCCCAACTTCTCCCATACCAAGATGTAATGATGACAATTATTCCATTACTCCCCATGAATCTCCAGATTCACGCACAGCATCACTACGTGACTTTTGGCTTAGTGCATCAGCTACAACATTCCCTTTTACAGGTGTATACGGTATTTTGAAGTCGTAGTTTTTTAAGAACTCCATCCACCGACACTGTCATAAGTTCAAGTCACGCTGGGAGAAAACATACCTAAAACTCTTATGATCGGTGAAAACCACAATGCGCTCACCAATGAGGTAATGTCTCCACAACTTTAGTGCAAACATAATGAATGCCAACTCAATATCATGGGTGGAATATTTACATTCATGGGGATGTAACTACTGAGACCCATAAGAAACAACTGGCCTCTACTGCATGAGGACACACCCTAACCCCAGATGCGAAGCGTCGCAGAAAACATCAAACTGAACTCCCTCAGCTGGAAGACAAAGAACTGGAGCACTCACTAACTTCTCCTTTAGATAATTGAAATCTACCGGACACTGATCAATCCATATGAACGCTTGATCATTCCTGGTGAAAGATGCCAGATGAGTCACAACTTGGGATAAATTGGCTACGGACCTCCTGTAGTAGCTTGCGAGACCAGAGAAACATCACACCTATGAAACTATCATGGGGGATGCGCATGACACAACTTCTTCTATCTTCGATGGATCTATAGCTACTCCCTGTTGGGACACAACATGCTCCAAGAAACGGACTTCTTAAGCCCAAACCTCACACTTTGAAAACTTCCCAAACAGCCGATGTTTACAAAGAACTCCCAAAACTGCATGTAGATGCTATGCATGCTCCTCTTCTGATATGGAGTACACAAGGATGTCATCGATAAAAACCACCACAAACATGTCCAGGAACTCACAGAACACATCATTCATCAATCCCATGAATACATCTAGAGAATTTGTCTCGCCAAATGGCATTACAACAAACTCATAATGCCCATGATGAAAACAGAATGAAGTCGTCGGGATATCCTCCTCCTTCACACACATTTGATGATATCCTGACAGCATGTTGATGTTTGAGAACCAACTTGCACCCTTCAGTTGATCGAATAAATAATCAATTCGTGGAAGAGGATAACAATTCTTTGTTGTCACTTTTGTTAAGTGAAGATAATCGACACACAACCGCAAACTGTCATCGGCCTTCTTCACAAACAACACTAGTGCACCCCATGGTGACACACTTGGCCAAAAAAAACCACACTACAACAGACAGTCAAGCTATATACGTAGCGATCGTAACTTAGAAGTGTCCATCCAATATTGAGACATAGAGATAGGAGAAGCTCCTGGGTGTAACTCGATCCCAAACTCGATCTCTCGTCGAGGGGGTAATGTTACAACCTCTTTAAGAAAGTCATCAGTGTACCACTCCAAAACCCTAGGAAACGCCAAAAACTAAACCTCTGAAGAACTCATCATCATCTCAGCCATCATGTATGATAAGGATGTAACATTCCTGTGACCCATCCGAGGGTCTCACTCACCAAAAAACACCAGTGGCTCTCCATCTGCACCAATGAAGATGACCTTCTTCCTGAAGCAATACACAATATTCTACACCAAACACAACCATCCATGCCAAGGATGACATCATATGGTTGTATTCGTAAACATAGGAATTCTCCCCAAGAGAGGTTTTTCCCCAACACTAGCTCACAGTCTCTATATACTTCAAACAAGTCAGTTTGACCTCCAACTGGAATAGTCAACACCAAGGGCACTGAAAGCCTCTCTACCTCAAGTCCAAATGTATGGACAAGGGTTGGTGATATGAAGGAGTGTGTCTCTCCTAAATCAAACAAGGAATACACCAAGGTAGAAAATAGTAAAAGGGTACCTTGAATGACGTCTGGCTCACCTGAAGCTAGTAACTCTAGAGCATGAAGCTGACCACGACCACCTCTACGACCTCCCTGACCCTGATGATGACCACCACCACAGCCTAGCTCTGCTCTCTGAGGATGGGGAGCATCATGGGGCTGTCCTCTGCCTTCCCCATCTACCCTCTGCTGATCTAAATCTGGTGCGACTGGTTGTTGATGCCTTGGTTGGAACATCCTCAACGGAGGAAACTGGAGCATAGTGCCTGGTGCACGATGACCATTATGAAAGGTTGGGCACTACCACTCCTGATTACCACGACCACCATAAGAAAAACAAGCGCCTGATCCCTTGGCATAGGCCTGAGAGTTGATGCCTCTGTAGAAACAAGATGTGAAGGGATGGGACCTACCCCTGGCTGAACGAAAACTCTTCTGACCTTAAAACCGAGAACCCCAGGCCATATCTCTACTTCACGAGGAATCATGCTGATTCCTCTCTCGTGATGATCCTATCCTGGCCAAAGTCCTCTCGACAACCTCTGCCGTCACCAGCACCTCAAGATAAGTTTTCAGAATAGAAGGGGTGACCTTGAGCTGGATCTTTGGATGCAAAGCCTCCTCAAAATTCCCCGCCCTGGCCTCCTCATCTGGTAACAGGTCCGAAGCAGATCATAAAAGGTTCATGAAATGAATTCCAATCTCTCGAACACTAGAGATCCCCTATAGGAGGGTAAGAAGCTTCTGGCGACTAGACGCCTTCGTAGTCGATGAATGAAACTCGACTCTAAACCTATCTCAGAACTCCTCCCATGAGATCACTGACTCCTCACGATCCCCAAGGAACAAGCACCACCACTGCCTTGCTGCTCCACATAGAATCATCACAACCAAGAACAACCAGTGCTCCTTCAGAGCACGAATCGAACTGAATCCTATCTCTAACTCCTCTAAGCAGTCTTCCATGTCTGAATCTGAAATGGAGCCTTCATACTTCTGCAGACTCTGGTGCTAAAACTCTCGGAGTGTCTTCCTCCAAGGGTCGTCATCGTCAACCTCTACCCAGTAGCGATCTGCTGGAACAACCTACTGGAAATTTTCTGTGCAAACCTGATGATGTCGTCGACCTAGATCCATACCTATAAAATAACAAACCGTTAGAGCTCCTAAGCCTGGAATATGGAAGGATCAATATTAATAAATTTATTTTTTTCTTTCTTTAATTTTAGGTTAACCTATCTCGAGGTCTACCCATTCAAACACAGGCATAAAGAAGAATGATGCATGATCCTTTCCTAGGTCTCTACCCGACAACCAGTATCACATTGTTTAGTAGCCATTGTAAACTTAAAGGTCCGTACATAAAATCATAGGGGGCCCTAAACACTTATGTCCCAGCCGGCCTCTAGTGTTTACCTCACTTGCTAAACATGAATGACACTGTTTCCCTACCAACCCATGCATCCTCACCTATGCCTAACCCCAAACTCCATCCTATCCCTCAACCAGACCTCTGATACCACTTTTTCACGACCTCCTCCCCACAAAGTGGGCCCCTCCTAGGCCGGCAATGTGAGAAGGGAGATGATGACCCACAATTCCTGCTTCCAGTATGCCCCGTGTTGGTGACTAGCACCGAGGGTATAATAAACACACAAATGGGAGGAATTACCCTCTAGAAGAACACATGAAGAAGAGAGAGATAAGATAGACACCAATCAACTCTAACTCAAAACTAGAATATTAAATAAACCCAAGTTCATATATGAAATCTCATTCAAAGGTACTATAAATGGAAGGGAAAAACTACAAGTACCCAAAAGAATGTAAAAACAGCACCAACAACAAGCCCGAACAACTCCTGCATCCACAAGCTAGTAGTAACCAGCCTGATCTCCAACCTGCTCCATGTGACCTGAAAAACAATTTATATATACGTAGGGTGAGTATAAAAGTATAATCAGTAGGATCATCCCCAAAGCCTCTCATGCAAAAGTAAAGAAAGCATGCTAAAGCACAGTGAACAACAAGTGAAACTAACTCATCACCTAAACAGGTATACTATGTTCCCAACCTCACCATGGCTACTCTCACCAAGTAACGCATAAAATAATATATCATATAGTAAATAATATCAAGGGTACCCCACTACTACTTCCCCACTGGTCTGCCACTTTTCCCCAACGTCGCACGTTTTAAGCATCTCTCTCTAAAAAGGATTTCCCGCAGACACCTGGGCGAAGCTCCACAATATGCACCTCGTGCAACACAAAGACTTTCCCATAGACACCTGGGCAAAGCACCACATAATCCCCACAAAAAAAGTAACCAGGTAGTTTCCGGAATCAACCAAATCTGGCATAATGTGTATCATACATCAGGTATTATACCTCAAGCCATCACAATCCATATGCTGAGTAAGGATCCTCAAGCCATCACAGCTTATACACGTTACACCTATAGTAGTCCATAGGATCCTATATCCAGAATATATGTGTGTGAATAAACACAAGCCATTACAGCCCTCTACACACATATATGGGGAAAACTAACCAATGTGCTTACTAGCACTAGTATCTACCAAGAGAAGAGAGCGGGGCCAAAGGGGGTATCCATCCATTCATCCTCCCACCAGAATGTTGGGGAAAACACCCCCCAGGGATCAGATTCCCCGGGGTGTTAATTTCCCTTACTGAGAGGGTGGAGTAGCATATAGAAACACAAAAAGTACAGATTATACTATATCTCACAACCAAACTATGAGAATAACCTAGTCTTAGACACAATTGCAGCTAACGTCTCTCAGACTCCGGGATGCTACTTCTAAGACTATGTATTCTATAATCACACAACCATTTAAAGAACTTTATTAGATTTATTCATTCCCTTTTTGTCAGTTCCACTTTATGTTGATTAATTCATTAAACATTAATTAACCATGAACAATCCACATTAAACTTCACTAGCATCACACCCAAAATCCACTGTCCCTTCAAAAATTACAACCCCATCATTATGTTCCAACAACTCCAACCCCATGATTTAACACCATTTCTTCAAATATTAATTACAGAATTACTTTCCCATATTCCCAAACATTCTATAAAAACATCCAATGCTACTAACACAAAGGGGATCAACAAGGAGAGTATATGTACTACCCGTCGAGTCATTTCTGCTTATAGTAAGAGTATATACCCATACTTCCTTGAGAAGCTAAAAACAGAAAGCACGTGGCATACCCCTCATGTCTTTGAATCTTTTAGAAGAAGGGTATGTAAGACCAGCTGCCCTAAGTAGTGGGAAAAAGTAATGCAGATAAACAACCAAAGATAATCAGCGAGCATCTGACAATCACATCCATCCCATTCCATCATCCCTGGTGTCCTCCCCGACACCCACATGCATAAACCGATGCATCTCACCACTCTAGGAATCATTTTCTGCCACAACCAAAAGTCTACATGCCTCCACATATCACAACAGCCATCCAGGCTCACATCACAACACAAGCAACAGGAAAAAAAACATCACATCAATGGGCTCTTGGCCCTTTAACAATCAGGAGGGTAACTCAGAACCCTTTTAGAAATTATCAAACAATATGTTCTTTAATCCATCTTGAATTAACAGATTTATTAAACATAGGTTCCAAATTCGGGAAACCTAAACAGTAAGCTATAACAAATAAATAATCATTCTTACTGCACTAATTTGATTAAAATCAAATTACAATAAGAACCGGATTTGTTTTCATGCCTCTTTATCTTTAGCCAATAACTTGTAATTAATCCCAGTTTATGTTATTTACTGATTTCCATCGAGAACAAATAGCTAAACAAAGAAAGCATAGATATCACACTATCAAGCAAAACAAGAGGCATTAACATACGATAGATATCAATTTATTTATCCAGTTCAAATATTTATTATTTCAATTCCATTGTGATCCACTAGGATAAAACATGATAACGATACAATTTAATGTAAAAGAAAAGAGAAGCAACGAATCCCCTACCTCAAACAGTTCCTCTCGTTCTTTATCCACACAATGGGTCATGATTGCTTCCTCTCGCGACAACTGCATCCACCCGAGGATACCATGATACGATATCACCAACCCAACCCCAAGAAAACTCTATTTGAAGCATGTATATTACATGATATAATATGGAAAGGATAAATAGGAGAAGATGAACCCCAAAATAATGACGATACAACATACCTTATATCGAAGATTGATCGATACAGCTTGGTTGTATCAAAACAAAGCAGAACCAATCCTGGGAGTAAAGTTTGAATGTGAAACTCTTATGGGAAGGATTGAAAGGTTCTAGCATCTCATAGATGAAAACAAAGAGGAATAAAAAGGGAGGAAGATATCTCATCCCTTTTGAAGATTTAATTGGGCAACGTTTTAAGATACGCTTGATTCCCCATTAAAAGCAGATCACATTATCCCACACGTTTTGACCAAGTAAAAACATCCTGGTCCTTAGTAATAATTAATATATGATTTATGGCCTTTGAATCAGCCTTAAGAGTCCTTAAAATATGGCTTTAAATGTATTTTATGTCAAAGGAAGCATCAAAAGGGGAAAACAGTAGGAAGCTGGAAACACTGTTCACCTACCATTACTGAACACCTACCGATCTGTGAAACCGATCTATGAAACTGATATGTGAAACCAATATTTGAAACTGATCTGTGAAACCGATTTGTGAAGCGGATTTGTGAATCCAATCTGTGAAACAGATCTGTGAAACCAATCTGTGAAACCGATCTGTGAAACCGATCTGTGAAACCGATCTGTGAATCCGATATGTGAAACCGATTTGTGAAACCGATCTGTGAAACTGATCTGTCAAACCGATCTGTGAAACCAATATGTGAAACTGATCTATGAAACCAATCTATGAAACAAATATGTGAAACCAATCTGTGAAGCTAATCTATGAAACTGATCTGTGAAACCGATCTGTGAAACCGATCTGTGAAACACTGTACACCTTCCGTTAGAACAAATCATAAAACTGGAAACACTGTTCATAGAACTGAAAATTTGGAAAAGTGTTGGGGAGAAGTCACCTTGAACTCGCAAAAATCCTCCAACACCACATTTTTACAAAGTAATGGACCAGAGAGGTCCGGGCCATTACATTAAATCAAAATTTAGTGAAATAGTAAAAAGGAATTTTATTAAAACAAATATTCAAATCGTAAAAAGTTTATTTTATTCATATAATCTCTGAACAACTGCTTGAAACATCAACATATTCAGCCTCAAATATTTATATTGATACTGAAATATTTTCCTTAGATCTCCATGAAATTAAATTTTTTCCTTTAATGTGACACATACATGAAGTTATTTTATAGTAAAGTCTGTAAAGTCCAAATTCCATATTAGAGAGTGAAAATAAATCAAAAAAATATCAATTAAAATAGATTAGTCCAATACAAATAGTATAATTTATATTTCTAATTACTCTTTTAACATATTTAAGGTGACTTTGTTTTGGGTCTGATTGAAACACATCACATAAGAAAACTGAGAACATGATGTCTAGTCTAGAAGAAGTGAGGTATGAAATGCTACTTATCATGGATCTATACTGTTTAATATCAACTGACTTACCATATTCATTTAAGACCAATTTAGAATTAGTTCATATAGGTTTTTTCATAGTTTTACTCAAATTAAGTCCAAATATTTTCATATTCCTTTATTATACATGGATTGATTTAAGAAAATACCTTCTTTTATTTGATTTATTTATAAACCAAGGGAATTTTTTATTTCTCCCATTAATCACATGTGAAATTTACTTTTCATTATCTTTAAAGACAATTGTACAAATAATCATTTGTTGATACAAATATTATATCCTAAATATATATTTATATAATTATGATATCATTTGAAACTCTTTATAAACAAGGTTGGATCAATAATTACTTTAACAAAATAAATTTTCAATAAATTTTTTTAAGACTTTCATACCAAGCTCCAGGAGATTATTTAATACCATATAATGATATATTTAGTTTAAATAAATTATATGAAAAATTATCATTTTTAAATTAAGGGGGTTATCTTACATAGAAATCCTATTAAATAAATTCCATTTAAAAATGCACTTTTTACATCCATTTGAAATAATTTCATGTTATGAAAACTAGCAAAGGATTATATAATTATAATAGATTCCATCATAGAGACATGAGAAAAAGAATCTTCAAATTCAATTACTTCTTCTTGGGAATAACCTTGAGTTACTAGTGTTGCTTTATTTTTAATTATGTTTCCAACTTCATCATGTTTATTATAAAAACTACTTTTAGTTCCTATAATAGGTTTATCTTCTGGAGAAGAAAATAAATGCCATTATTAATTTATTTAAAATTAATTTCACTCATCATGCATTGCATTAATAAAATTTGAATAAATGAAGGAATTTTTCAACATTGACATGAAAAAATTCAGTAAAAAAGAATAATTAACATAATAAATCAAAACTTCCTTTCTTGTTTGAATTATAAATTCTATATTACCAATTAAATTTTCAATCAGGTGATATTTAAGAGTTTTCCATTAAATTGGATAATTTTTAGAAGTAATATTAGCCCCTCAACTAATTCATCATCATTATCTTTTTCATTATTTTCTTCAATGATAAGTTATCTAAAATCATCAATTTCTTTGAAATATTTAGAATTCTGCTTATGTACACTATTTCTATTAAAATTAACATGAAATAATTCTTTAATAACTAGTGTTTTATTATTGAAAATTATATAATAATTACTATAATTGGAATATAATAATAATAACCCTTCATCTGATTTAGATTCAAATTTATCTAAATTATCTTTAGTATTTAATATGCATACTTTACAGCCAATAACCATGAAATAACAAAATTTTGGTTTAAAACATTTAAAGATTTCATAAGGGGTATTATTTAAGAATGGTATTACTAAGAATCTATTAAAAACATGGAAATATGTATCTATACCGTCTTCCCAAAAATATATATGAACACTAAATTCCCTTAGCAAAGACCTATCAGTTTCATGAACTGATCTACTAATTTTTTTTAACACACAATTATACTGTGGTGTCCTATGGGATGATAAAAAGTATGTATAAAAATTTCATATAATTTTTTTTATCATATTAAAAATTTATAATTCACCACCTCTATCGCTTTGAATAGATATGGTTGATGTATTTTTGAAATTTTTAATAAGCTTACAGAAAGCACAAAATTTGGATAATGTTATATTATTATGAGATAAGAAATAAATCTATAAGAATTTATTGAAATCATCTACAATTACATAAAAACATAAATTTTACTACCAAAACTATTAGTTTTCATAGTTCCAACCATGTCAAGATGTAGTAATTCTAAACATCTAGCAGTACTAACACAATTAATAGATTTAAATAATTATTTATGCTATTTACATTTTAAATAAGTACCACACATAATGTACTTAATTGTATGTAAGTTGGTAAATTTCAGAACCTCTTCATGATTTTAAAGTTTTTGAAATAGTTTGAAATTTTAATTACCAAGCCTCATATAACAAAAAATGTGATTTGAGTCTACAATAATGAGACATTTAAACTTTTGTTTGGTTAAATCAGAAAAAATAGTAAATACATTTACTTTTCATTCTGTAGAAAATATAAAAAATTTATTTTTCAAAAAATTACACTAATAATTCTAAAAAAACATTAATACATCATCAAAAAATTTGATATAATTATAATATTATATTTTAAATCATTTACATAAAATAATTTTGAAATAATCACTATTTTAGAAAGAACAACTTCACCCATTCATTTTATCTAACCTTTAACATTATCTATAAATGTGATAAGGACACCATCACATGAATTAAATGATAAAAACATTTAAATATCAATAGAAATGTGTCTATAAATTCCCCTATTTATGTAAAATGAGTCATTGAGACTTTTAAGGTAGATATCCTGAAATTAAGCAATCAACCTTCCTATTTTGGTACCCATGCAAACTTGGGTCCAACTGGATTAATAGAAGAAATCATAAGAACCTAAAAATATTTAAATCATTTATTATTGGGATGATTAGAAATTAAGTTATTCAAAACTAATGTTTTAGTATTCCTAAAAGATTATGAAAATCTTAGTGAACACTCATTGGCATAATTTCCTTTCATTCTACATTTAAAAAGTTCTCACTTGAGAAGCATACTTTTTATATTTTTATAAAGATATTTTTACTTAAACATGGATTTGTATTACTATATATTAAACCATTATTATTGGTGTTTAGTTTCATTTAATACATATCTCATAATATTCCAGTATGCATTTTAAAAAAGTAGTCAATTTCTTTTTAATATTATGAAAATTAATTTTTAAATGCATATTCTCCTTTTATACAGTTACTAAATCAGTAAATAAATTTTCATTGGATCATGAAGCTATGTTTCTTAATATTTTTATCTACCTTCTTGAATTTATTAAAATAATTTTTTAATTTTTTAATATCCTCAATAAATATATTAAATCTACTATATTGATATTTATCATTTATATCTATAATTTTTTTAATCCTTTCATTTTCAACTTTTATTTTTGGAAATTTATAATTACAATGCTCTTTAATTATATCATTGTGATAAATACATATTTTCATATTATCACATTACCTTTTAATTTTCTCATTTTATTTTATCAGGTTATTATTTTTTATCTTTAATTCAGTATAATTTTCAATTATTTTTACTTCATCAGTAGTTACTTCTTAATTTTCTTTAAGTAGTTTCCTAAATTTTGAATTTTCAGAATCAGAATCAGAGCATAAATTTGGAACAATTTTAGTTTCATTTATAGATAAATCATTAGAGAGAAGATTTATAGTGTTTTTTAATTGAGTAAAGGAAGAATTATTTACCTCAAATGTAATACCCATCTAGGAAAAATTCTCTATCTAATGTTCACTTATAGATTCACCACTTAATTCAGAATTGTCTGAACAATCCCCTCCTCCAAACCGTGCTTATTTTCCTTTATCCTTCAATCTTTTCCTTTATTTGGATGTTTGAGTTTAGGTAATTCAATATTTAAGTGAACTTTCCTCCTTTACACATAATATATTAATTCTAAAACATTATTAATGTTGGTAGTATTATATTTGTTTTATTCCTTTCTATACTTCCTTTTTAACTACCTCTTACCAACATTGTTTTTTCCTGAACATGAAAAATTTATTACTAAAGTGTGCCATCCCATTTTCTCTTTCCTAAAACATAGATTCATATGGAATATAGATATAGTCAACAATGGATTTAAAAGCAATGAATTTAATTTTAGTAGCCTCCTCATTTGTAATCTTCTTCATAACTGACTCATATTATAGGATAGATCCATTTAGTTCATCTAAAGTTTACACTTTAAGATTATTAATCTCTTCAATGGAAACCTTTATTGCATAACATATCTTTAGAATATATCTTAGTAGTCTTTCAACTTGACCATTTTTTCCAAGACTTATCCAACACCACTCATGCTATTGGTGATACATGTGAATTGATGGAACATATTATTTACAGATTAGTCATTTACCATATTGAAGTCTTGATTTTCTACTCAGATCATTCTAATTTTGGTTCTCTTCATCTTTTCTGTTCCATAATGAGTCACTTGACGTATCCTCTATATGTCGTGGGATGTCTTATAAGGTGAAAAATGGGTATATACAATTCTATATGTATAAAAATATAAAATATTTTTAACATTGTAATTAAAAAAATATTCTACCATGTCATTACCAAAAAGAGTCACTGGATTGACCTTGGGTAGATCATAGGGATTTTCCATGATGGTCCAGTGACCCACACTCAGTTGTTTCAAGTAGGATCCCATTATATCTTTCCAATATCATAATCACTCCCATCAAAGAATTTGGGTTTCTACGGTATCCAAATATCATTTTAATTGAAACATTTCATCTTAAAAGTGATATTTTGTTTTGTTCCTTAGTCTTTTAGGTATATGATATCATATTAGAACAAAGTTAAAAAGAATCGGCATAAATAATATTATTAAATATTATTATAGATAAAGAATCTAACTGATCAGATATGTGGATCTAATTCCAATTTTTGGATCAATATAGATGGAAAATATAACTATGGGGGGGGGGGTGAATAGTATATGAAAAAATTTAAACACAAAAACAATTAGAGTTTAAAAAAATAAACTACAGTGAGAGAAGTGTTATTGAGTTTAGTTTTAGTGGAAATAATAAAGAAAGAATATAATATTTATAATGTTTTTAATCATAAATATCGTTTTACAATCCTAAATCTACTATACTCCTCAAGGATACTAGTACCCACTAAGAAAATCACTTTTAATAGTGTGAGAACCTTATTATAGACCCTTACTTTTAAACAACACATAGGCACAACCTAGTCTTGGATATATGAGACCAACCTGGTCTTCATTCCAAAATTATGATCAGGAGTAAAAACAATAACATCCTTTGAGGAGGTGGAATAAAATAGTAAGATAAAGACTTTATTTTTATCAGAAATCATAAACTAGACATAAATAAATTTCAAACAAAATCAAATAAAATTAATCAAATAAAAAAAATAAAAGAAATGTAAAAAATGATCTGAATGTCAAAGAAGTTGAAACTCAAATATCTTCTCTCACTTGGAGGGATCAAAATTAAATAATAGAGTCTTTTAGTGACAAAAACAATACAGAATAAGTCTCAAGAGATCATGATCAACTCAAAGTAATAGGAATGTTAAAGATGTATCACACGATATCTGAATGAATGAATTTGAACGTGGATGTGTTGAAAACCTTGATTATATTTCCAGGATCATTAAAACTAATACCTTTAAGAGTGTATCCAAATCCAATGTCTGCATCTTCTTATTTCATAATAATGAAATAAAAATACTATTACCTTGGTTTATTAGAGACTCGCTATATTAAAAATAGAATTAAAATCAGAATTTACATTTGTTCGTGAAATATTTATGTAAAATAATTAAAATTATAAGTAAATAAATTGTAAACAATTTAAAATTATAAAACAATTGAAATAATAATATAATCCTTTTGTCTAAATATACATAATAAATGCAGTAAAAATAGTGAATCATATAAATTTTAAATTACAACCAATAGTGTACATAAAATAATGTTAAAATTATTTTTTAACAATCTATAAATTTATTTCAACATAAAATAATAACACAATGATCAAAAGAATTTATTTTAATAAAAACAATTGAAATAAGAAATAAATTTTTAGAAACATATTTTTTTTTACCAATTATGACTCACAACCCAACGTTGGGGTCTAATGGGGGACAAATAGATAATGTACTAACATTATAATTTTATGAAAATATTAAAAAGAGTTAAATAAAAACTAAATTGAATCCCAGATATTAAAAAATCTAAGACTTCAATTGAGGAAATACAATTTGTTTACCATTAGATGTCCAACGGTGACTCGTGGCCTAACGTTGCATGAATCCAATGGTGGCTCATGAACTACCATTTTTAAAAAGACCAATGGTGACTTATTAAAATTATTACCAGAAAATACGATGGAAAATCATATAAAGAAATCAATTGATAAAAGATAAAATAATTGAAACACTAACAATAAAACCTCTATAATTAAGTGATAATAATTAATATATCTTAACAGAGCTTAAAGATATTTTGCTAATAACTATACAAAAATAATGAAATATCCAAACAAATAGAATTAAAATATAATATATCTTATTGATAAAAATTATGAAAATAAATAAAATAGAATAAAATAGAATAAAATAGAAAGTTAAACTATAGAAACCAAAGGATATGATCCTACTTGATATTTAAATTGCTTCTTCCAAGTTCGTACAACAAAAGGAAAAACAACTGGAGGGTAAAAATTAACCAACTGTTGATGTCCAATAGTGGGTTAAATGACTGAAAATTGATTTACAATGGGGGTAAAATAACACAATGTTGATGTCCAATGTTGAGTCAAATTATCCCATATTAATGTCCAACAGTGGGTCATCGACCCACTATTTGAAATAACCAACGATGAATCGACAAAAAATAAATGGGGAAAGGCTTTAAAGAACTAGTCAAATTTATGAAATCCTAACGAAATAGTCAAGCTAGTATTTTATTGATTAAGGATGTAAAGATAAGCTGAGACTCAATAATAAGTTCCATCAAACCAGCATTTCAACAATAGATTAAATAATCAACGTGAGAGATTGAATCTAAATAATATATGTAAATAGGATTGGTAAAATGGTTGGGGTATTCATGAAAAATGGTTCATGAATAATGACTAGATTCATGAGTATGAATATGTCCTGAGGAAGATGAAATGAATGGGATAAGATGAGAAAGATCTACATGCTTGGAGAAACACAATTAGATTCTATAGAGTACTGGATGCCAATGGACAGTCCAAAAGTGAACTAGAAAGACAATAGTCTATCTATTGTACATGATTACTGGTACATGAGGAAGGGAAAAATCACATTGGATTTCAATTTAAAAGAATAGATGAGATTAAATGGATTGAAAACTGTGCATGACTCTAATGTTTAAACTTGGATAAATAGTAATGCCCAAAAGAGATCCCCACTTCAAATCAAACATAGAGAGTCCCAATGGAATATCAATTGCAGTATCCTAAAGCTATATTTATATTAAAACAAAAATGTACACACATGAGGGCCATGACCCAGTAGGAGACCTAGCCCGACCAAAGTTCCCATGGGCGCAGTCTATGAGCCTAATACATGAGATCACACATGACACACATGTTCACCATGCAAAAAAAACTATCCTCCTTATGGGGATTCCATACACTGGGCTTCCCATGAGGTTGAACCTAAGATCCTCCTTATGTGGTTGAGGAATAGATAAGGTTCTCACCAATGATTTCAATATTTATTTCTAATCAAAAAGTTAAGCATAAGTAAATAATTAATATAACATGAAGTACAAAAATAAACTAGTTAACAAATAACATTGTAATAAAAATTACATAAATGTTTTGATAACTATAAACAAAAATAATTAATTAATTAAAAACACTTAAATTTTTAAAAAAATGGGAATTTAATAAAATTTTAAAGGTGATCAATTTATCATAGAATTCAATTGATAAAATTATTAAACCAATTTCAAATACTAAAAAACTCCCACTTTTTGTAAATTAAAAAAATTATTACATTTTCAAAAAAAAATTCCCCTTAAATAAATTTATCAAAAAGTTCATTAATATATAAAATATAATCCTTTTTAATTATCAACAATTAATGTAAAAATAACAAAGATGTTTATTTTCATAAGAGTAAACATTTAGATACATAATTAAAAGAATGTATAATTAGGACTATGTTACAATTTAACAAAATAGTTTTAAACATAATGATATAATAATAGCTTAACTAGAGTAGAAAATAACATTTTCAATTATAAAACATATGTAAAAACCTATTTAAGAAAAGTAAATATACAAACAAATATTTAAATCTTCTAATATACCAAATTCAAATTTCAACTTCTAAAATTTAATAGAATCTAAGGGTATTATAATGATGTCAGTGCTTTCTATTTATCAGTCAGAAAAAATTCTAGGAATATATCCCCTTTATTTACATGATCCCTTCAGAAGTGAAATCTAACATCAATTTTTTTAGTTATTGAGTGTTTAAGATGTAAAGATCGGGATGGACCATGTATTTTTTTAATTATATGGAATTATTATGAGTCTGTGAAATTTGAAGGCACGTGATTTTGAGGCCAAGTGTGATCAGAATGAATTTCTAAACTTTTTTTAGGTACATTTAGTAAACACATGGGTGACATTTTCTATCATTTGAACCATTTCTCGGGTTAAAAATATGAGGGAACCATTGAATCCGCAGCACCATGGTTCACTTAAGGGAGGCTTACCTTTGACCGCAGTAAGTCTGGAGAAAAAGATAGATTTTCGAATTTTTAAAAGAATAATAAAATAACGTTGTTTTTTCTTTCTTTTCTTACAACGGATAAGTGATAGTGGCGGGACCAATGACGTGTTAAGCCATTAAATGGATTGACTCCTCAAATACTTTGTAACATTTCCATTGGAATTAGGAAGGTTCTTATTAAATATATCCCCATTAAATTCCAAGGGCGTTACTCACCCTCCCCCTCTCTTATTTATATAGATCTTGGGGAGATGTATTAGCACAACTTCAACAAGTGACATATTCCAGATAAAGTGCCACAATTCCAATCACTTGGAGGATGGAGCAGGTTCCAGTGGGCATTGACAAGTGCCACCGAACAACGAACACCGAATCTTCCTCAAGTGTGGAGGCTTTCCAACAAGCTTTAGGTAAAAATTTTATATTGTTATAAATTAAAGTGATTATTGAATCTCTCTTACTCCCCCATGTTTTCAAGCTAATACAGAGGAAGCTGGCCAAATGAACGTGGCCTAGATCATATGCTACCTTGTTTACCCCTGCATTCTCCGTGGAAGACCGTTAGAGCGATGAAACCGGCCAGAAATGATGGTTGTGGTGCACCGTCATGCACAGAAGGAGGAGGCCACGACAATATGCCATAGCGGATAGCAGAGAGGCCAACACCGGTCAGCTGCTGAGGTGGTGTGGCATGTTGTCACGTGCCGTAGGTGTTCAAGGGTTGCGGCTGAAGCCACATCATGGGAAGAAGGCGGCTGACTTGAGCTCGGTGCAGAAAGCAGAGGTGGAGTGGCACACCGTCCCACGCTGCTGGAGGAGGCTGGAGCTCGAAGGCATGTAGGCGTAGAGCGGTGTGGCCCCGCAACATGCAAGGTTGGAAGACCCCTAGTTGGCCAAAGCGGCTGACGATTACGCAGTGGGGCAGTGCCCCACTGGCTAGCCAAAATGGTCCCAGACCCATGGGGTCAGCTGGAAAGACCAATCTGCCTTCTGGTAGACCAGGTCAGATGCAGGCCGGCCAAGCGGGCTAGACCTACCCAGCAGACCAGACCCATGGCCCAGTAAGCCAGACCCACCAGCAGGCCGGGCCGAACCCACGGGCTAGTGGTACAACACGGGTGGGTTGATCCCCAACCGACGGGCCTGGACAACCGCGGCCAGGGCCCACGAACCGAACCAGGAAGACCCTGATGGGTTGGACCCATTGGACCTAACCGAGCCTTAGTGGGCCAGACCCAACCGGGTTCAGGTAGACCCCTAGACTCGTTGTGTCCGGCCAGCCTGACCGAGTCGGACTACGGCCAGACCCAACTAGTCCCATAAATAAAGAAATGCCTGTAACTGATGAACCATGTGTCTATTCGACAAACCTTCAGTGGTGTTGGGATCCCTTTTGGGAAGTTTTCCATTTGACATATTCTGGCGGGCTCGACCGAGCTGGTCCGGACTAAGGTGCGATCACCCCCATTTCACGGAAAGGGGTGTAACTAACAGACTGAGTTTCCATTTGATGGACAGTATGTGACGCCAGAACCCATAGGATGACGTGGTCATTTTTGTATAATCCAATTGAGTTTTAGATAATGATTTAGGGCAGCCAGGTTGGATGGAACCTGAATCCAACCAGGCCCTCAAAACTAAAACGATTATAATTCACAGATCGGGCGTCCGATTAACGCACCATCTATTGTATTGGAACCCTTATGACATGGAAGTACTTTGGGATACTTCTTCATGGAGAATATTTATAGTTGAAATATGACCTATGGCTTGAGGAGAGGTTCTCCCAGAATCAAGCATTCTATGAGTGGGAATCCAGTGGCTGGCAGTGAGGTGGAGGTTAGAGACAGATCATACGGAGGTTTGTACCCAACGATCCTGTGTCGGTCAGCACCAATCCTGTGTGGGTCACTGCTCAGTGATCCTATGTGGGTTAGCACATAACAATCATGTGTGGGTCATATCCTGTGTGGTTCAGCACATACCGATCCTTTGTGGGTCAGATCCTATATGGGTCACTATAGGGGTTAGTACCTATCGACTCCGGGCAGGTCAGATCCTGTGTGGGTCATTGTGGGTGTTAGTACCTATCAATCCTATGTGGTTCAGACTCTATATAGTCAACAACAGTGCCTCTTAACAGAATAAGATGATCCAGCTTCATGAGAAATCATCTGTACTTCTATAATTCACTATTACCTGGTGTGAGCTGAGTCTTTTATCTACATGGTGCTACCTGTGTGGTAATTTTACATTTTTGGTGTTATCTTCATGGTTTTACATGTTTGGTACTATTACCTTCGTGGTGCTATCTTCTTGGTGTTACATGTATGGTACTTTTACCTTCATAGTGTTATATTTATGGTGTTACCTATGTGGTACTTTTACCTTCATGGTGTTACCTTCATGGTTTTACCTTCATGGTTTTTCCTTTATGATATTTTCCCCCTTATACAATATGAGTATATCATGATAACTTAGGTATACGTATGTCCATATACCTAATTAGAGTTATTGACTGCTCCATGCTTTGTGGCTTAGGTCTTGCCTTGTGGTTTTTATTTTGTGGAACTCTGGGAGACCTTCAAGGGTCTCAGGGTCCCTACTGAGTATCATTATACTCACCCCTACATTGGCTATTCCCGTACATTGTTGTGTCTTGTTCTGATGACAGACATCATTGATCGAGGCTGAGGGAGCAAGGACTGAACGATGCTCAGAGGTGGACCTTTGACGTGACACGCTGCATTGACTACTGATAGTAAGATGTACCTACCCTTTAGGTAGGATACTCAGTGGATGATCCTGGAGATAATTTTCTCTTTTCAGATGTACTTTTAGTTTTCAGTTGGTCTTTTATTCCAATCCATTTACTTTCAGTACACTTTTACTACAGTAGTTTACTTTGCAGTTTCTTCTTGTTATATTCTCGGTTTGTGTGTTTGTACTTGTTTAAGGGAAAAATGCCTTCTCTTTATAGGTATATGCCTTTTAGTTTATAGTCACCATCCCCTGGCCTACGTAAGGTGGGATTGGGGTTGTCACAGAACGTGTCATAGTGGATGGGTTGTGATAAAGTGGTATCATAGGAGTCGGTCCTACCAAAGAACCAGGACTCTGACCTTTTCAATGGAGAAATAATGTTAAGTGTTTTGAGTGTGCTTTTCAGTTCAGGGAGTCTAGTGTTGGTATGTTGGCCAATGTATCCATACACTATGACCCTAAATTCTAATTTCCGACTCAGTGGGCGGAAACACTAATTTTGTGTGTTTTTGAAAAGTTTTTATTATGATATCATTGAGTGAACTCACCATGTATAACTTATTGACCGTGGGACACCTATTTTCTTTCTGGATACCACCACAAAGACAGCCAGCTAGGATTCATGAGAGAGTGCATGATGATGTCGCACTGAGTGATGAGGCTTCAATGCATTTCCCTCTTTTGGCAATAGTACAATCGGGTGGTGCATCAGTAACACCATCATCCATTGGGAAGCAGATTCCACCAGCCCCACCAGTAGAGGGTGCACACCGACTATGCGCATTACATGAGTTTCAGCGACAGAGAGATCCAAGGTTCTGAGGAAAGATAGATCTGTAGGTGGCTGAGGAATGTCTAGAGGCTATGTCTAAAGTGTTTCGCTTAGTTGGGACACCAAATAATCTGATGGTAATCCTTTCTGATAGTATATTCCAAGGAGCAGCTGGGAGATGGTGGAGTGTGACACTTTAGTTACACGACTAGGCAAATCTCACCTGGGAGGACTTCATGGGCCTTTTTAGGGAAGATTTCATCCCAGGTACACAATGATAAAGGTTTATATAGGATCTTCTATACTTATAGTAGGTCATAATGACTGTGTCCCAGTACTCGGTGAGGTTCATGGATCTCTCATGCTACTCCACCGACATGGTATTAGACTGTTTCCTCAGGGCTCAGACCTTTGAGTAGGGTCTTCTATGAGAGATCAGGTCATCAATGATATCACTTAGCATACCGACGCAGACTTGGGTGATAGAGCGAGCACTTTTGGTAGAGATATTCCTAGCTGAGAAGAAACTGACAGGGAGAGACACCACCAGACTTCAAGTAGCAGAGTCATCTATAGCACGTAGTTGACGGATGATACAGGGGCCCAAGCGGGCCTGACCTTCTGGTGGAATACCTCAGGATACAGGGTCAGTGGTGAGGGGTTCATGGGATAGAAATGGACAGTTGAGGATCATGCAATGCTACTAATGCGGTATGTAGGGTCACATGGCTCATGATTGGCCGAACCACCATAAGTACAACCAGCTAATGGTGAAGGGACTTCAATGGTAGAGGCGGAGGTTTGAGCGAGGATGCCTGCAGGGAAGCAGACGTGGCATAGGAGCTAGCCGTGCAGTAGGCGGTGGGTGACGGTTCAAGTTTCTACCGCCACAAAATCCAAGTGGCCCACCCCGACTACATAGAGTAGGAGGATATGTAAGATATTAGCTCCAGGAAGCTTAGGCCTATGACCCTAGTGCACCAAAGATGATTAGAGGTATGATCTTTGTATATTCCACCCACTGCTACAAATATGACTTTTATCAGTGATAAAAATGGCCACTAATAGCGCTAGAAAAAGTGCTATTAATGCCGGTGAAGATAGGGGGGGGGGGGTCCCCTTTATCAGCTCTAAAAAAAGCACTGATAAAAGGGGTCTTTTATCAGCGCTAAAATGAAGCGCTGATAAAAGGGTATTTTATCAGTGCTTTCTTTTTAGCGCTGATAAAAGTACCCTTTTATCATCTATTTTTTTTAGCACTGATAAAAAAAAATACTACCAATCTCGGGGGGGGGGGGGATTTTTACAGCGCTTGAGCCCCCATTTATCAGCGCTTTCCCCGCACCCTTCAGCACTTGCACGCACCGCCGACCCCCTTATCAGCGTTATCCCATCTAAATCAGGCTTGCGCGCGTACCCCTGCCTCCACCTGAATTTGATCTCAAGACCTCTCCCCTGCACACCTAAAGACTTTTCCACTCCCCTATATTGATTTGTTCTCTTATTTATGATATATCTATTTATTTATATATATATATTTAGTAATATTTATTCGTATAGTAATATATATTTATATTAATATATATATAGTTATTTTAATATATATATATATATAGTTATATTAATATATATATAGTTATATTAATATATATTTATAGTTATATTAATATATATATAGTTATATTAATATATATATATAGTTATATTAATATATATATAGTTATATTAATATATAGTTATATAAATATTCATATATTGTTATTTTAAATAAAATTTATATTAGTTATTATTTAGATAAATCAAATATATTTTATATGTAAATATGTTTAATTATTTATTTAAAAAAATTTATTTTTTAGGCGTGAATATATAAAAAATATTTACATATAGTTATATATTTGATTATAAATAGCAGTGCATTATAAAAAATGATAAAATTTTAAATATATAATATCAATATAAATGTAATACCTTGGAATAAATTTAGTCCCCACCAAAAAAATCCAATAGTACCCCCTTAAACGATGCTGAAAATCCACAAAATGTTAAAGAATCAGGGTACCCTGACTAAAAACTCAGTTTTAGAGGCCTTCTGGGACTCTTTTGGCCTCGAAAAAACCTTTACTAGGGTTCCCCTAGATCATATTTATGTAGAGCTCATCACAGGCTTCGATTTGATATGTGGTAGAGCTCAAACGGACATCCGGATCAAAAGTTATGGATGTTTGAAGTTTGAGTTGTGTTTTCAACATATTTTGGATCTTTTTTTAATTCTTTTTATTTTTTTAGTCTTCAAATTGTTATTAAATGACTATTACTCCATAATAATTAGTAAATTATTAATCAAAAATATTTTTTTAATTTCTTTATAAGTCATTTTCACTAAATAACTTATATATTAAGTATAATAAGTGTAAATGTATATTTATACCTATCTAAAATATATTTAAAAATTATATATTATATTTACATCAATATTACAATATTGATATAATTATATATTAATATATCATTTTTAATTAATTTTTTTTGAAGTCGAACCCTTTATCAGCGCTTTTAAAAAAAGCGCTGATAAATTCCCCCCCTTTATTAGTGCTACTAAAAAAAGTGCTGATAAAGGGGGCCCCCTTATCAGTGCTAAAAAAAAGCACTGATAAGGGGGGGGGGGGCTTTATCAGCGCTAAAAAAAGTGGTGATAAAGGGGTAATTTTATCAGCTCTATTTTTAGCGCTGATAAAGTGGTGGCACTGGCCTTGCCTAGTTTTGTGGTGGGGACCCTAGCTGCAGTACTTATTGAAACAGGTGCCAGTCACTCTTTTATTTCCATGACCCTCGTTTAGAGATCAGAGATTCTGATGGAGTCATTGGCTCGATCCTTATGTATAGAGACTCTTAAGGGAGGGGATTCAATGTTTAAAAACTGGTGTCGACAGTGTGAGCTTAATCTAGGAGGAATGAGCTTTCATTGGGATCTTCATGTAGTGGAGTCGAGGCCTTATGACGTCATCTTGGGTATCGACTAGTTATCCATAGTCCAACTCATATTGACTATATTAGGCACAAATTATGGTGCTTCCATGAGGATGGGACCAGTTTTTCCTTCATTGGTGAGAATGGAACCTTTGTAGCATATGATGGACTTTCCTGGAGGAGGGTGTAGCCGATAACACATCAATTGGCTAGCCTTACCTTCGGGGAGTTTGATGCTGAGAGTCTGTGGTATCCTGTAATGGTGGACCTGTATGACGATGTCTTTTCTTATGATGTTCTAGGACCACCTCCATGTAGAGAGGTAGAATTTTACATCGACCTATACCCTGGGAAGGCACCGATATGTACACCAGCATATTAGATGGCTCTCATGGAGCTTTGTGAGTTACACGTACAATTGGAGGACCTACAGAGAAAGGGGTTCATAAGGCCCAATATTTCTCCATGGGCAGCCCTGATTTTTTTCGCCATGAAGGATGCTGGGAGTTTGAGACTCTACATGGTCTATCAGTGCCTAAACCAGGTGTCTGTGAAGAAAAAGTATCCACTTCTAAGGATTGATGATCTTTTTGATCAGCTGAAGGGAGCTCGTTGGTTTTCGAAGAGAGACCTCAGATCGGGCTATCATCAGCTCATGGTACGAGATGAGGATGTGCAGAAGATGACCTTCAGATGTCGGTACGGACATTATGAGTTATTGGTTATGCCATTCAGCAAGACCAATTCCCCTACAGTTTTCATGGGACACATGAACATGATCTTCCTGCCATACCTCGATTACTTCATGGGGGTCTTCATCGAAGACATCTTGGTGTACTTAGCGATGGAGGATGAGCATGCCTATCATATGCAGATAGTTCTGGATACTCTCCGAGAGAACCTACTTTATGGTAATCACTTGAAGTTCTAGTTTTATATATGAGAGGTTCACTTTCTAGGACATGTTATCTTGGAGGCTGGAGTAGCAGTAGATCCAGCAAAGATAGAGGCTATTCTAGCTTGGGAGCCACCCAAGAGTGTGAACGAGGTGAGGAGTTTCTTGGGGTTGGATGAGTACTACTGGAAATTTGTACCTAACTTTTCTAGAGTTGTTTCACCCTTTTCAGTGTTGAAGAAGAAGGGACAACCCTTCTTATGGATGGAGAGATGCTAGTAGAGTTTTGAGGAGCTGAGGCAGAGACTAACGAGTGTCCCCCATTTTGTGGATACCAGAAGAGGGTGTTGGGTATGTAGTCTACTGCAATGTATTAGGGACAAGACAAGGGTGTGTCCGGACGTGAGAGTGAGCAATGATTTCTTATGGTTCGTGACAGCTAAGAAAAAATGATCAAAACTACGCAACCCATGACATGCAGTTAGCAACAGTGGTCTTCACATTGAATATGTGGCGACATTACTTGATGGATGAATGTTTTACAATATACTCTGATCACAATAGTCTTAGGTATATCTTCTCACCGAGATACCTAAACATGAGACAATGAAGATGGATAGGGTTCCTATAGGACTATGACTTTGAGATAGTCTATACACCTAGTAAAGGGAACGTAGTGGTAGATGCACTCATTAGAAGGTTTGGTCTACCGTTGTTGAGTGAGGTGACAGAGAAGCTAGTCGCGTTATAGATATCCTTTGTGAATAGAGATGGAGTAGCTTACCTCTACTCAATGACTGTCAGTCCACTTATTCAGTGAGTTTGGTAGGTACAACTTGGGGACATTGACTAAATGGAATGACATGCTCATATATCCACAGGATATGAACTAGATGGATATTTTGAAGGTGGGATGCACATCATCCTTTTTAGAGGACGCACCATGGTACCAGTGGCACTATGGGAGGAGGTGTTGAGAGAGTTCCATATGTCCCCTCTAGAGGTATATCCTAGTGTAGAGATGATGTACCAGGACCTACGACATAAGTACTGGTGGCCAGGGATGAAGAAGGAAGTGGCATAGTTTGTTTCACGATGCCTCACTTTTTAGCAAGTGAAGCCCGAGCATCAAGATCCAGCTAACTTAGCTCAGCCACTAGTGGTACCAGAGTGGAAGTGGGATGGTATCTCCATGGAATTTGTGACAGGGCTAGCACAGAAGTCCAAGGGACATGATTCCATCTGGGTGATCATTGACCGACTCACCAAGTCATCCCTCTTCCTACCAATCTGTGAGTAGGGATCAAATGAGGGCTTGTGACGCCTCTATGTACATGAGATTGTATGACTTAATGGGGTGCCATCGACAATCGTCTCTAAACGTGACACACGTTTTACATCCCAGTTTTGGAAGGGATTATAGGAGGTGTTTGGGACGCAACTATGTTGAGTACCTCCTTTCATCCACAGACAGATATTTAGACGGAGCAGACCATTCAGACACTAGAGGACATGCTACATGCTTGCATCCTAGATTTTGGCCGCAATGAGGAGGATCACTTGCCCTAGGTAGAGTTCTCATACAATAATAGATATCCCTCCACCATCGGTATGGCACCATTCGAGGCCTTATATGGTCGACCTTGAAGATCACCTTTATACTAGATAGACCCAGGAGAGTCAGCACTATAGTTGTTATGGGATACCACTGAGAAGGTACAGATCATCCAGGAGTAGATGAAGACTGCACAGAGTAGACATAAGTCTTATGATGATTGGAGATGGAGGCCCTTGGAGTTCTATGAGGGAGAACACGTCTTCATATGGGTCTGACCTTGATGAGGTTTGTAGAGATTTGTCAGAGATGAAAAACTCTCAAGGAGGTTTATCAGACATTTTATGATACTTCAGAGGATTGGAGAGGTAGCATACCGCTTGGCACTACCACCATAGTTGGAGTAGGTGCATGAAATCTTCCACGTATCCCACCTGAGGATATACATTCATGACTCATCCCATGTCATCAACCATGGAGAGATGGACTTTGATGATGGGGCGACATATACAGAGGTTCCAATGCAGATTGATGATCGACAAGAGCGGGTTCTTTGTGGATGATCGATACATTTGGTGCATGTTAGATGGTAGCACGAGAACCTCCAAGAGAGAACATGGGAGCGAGGGGCTTAGATTCATGCTTAGTACCCCCATTTTTTTCCTTAGTCTATGTTGTGGATTTCAGGGATGAAAATCCCTAAGGTGGGGAGAACATAAAGACCCAGATTTTCCATGCAATTATTATAAGTTATATAAAATTTTTAAGAGTCTGTGAAATTTGATGGCACATGATTCTAAGGGGTGGTGTGCCTGAAATGAATTTCTGAACTTTTTTCAGGTACGTTCAGTAAACACGCGGGTGGTGTTTTCTATCTTTTGAACCGATGATCAGATTAAAAATACGAATGCACTATTGAATCCTCCGCACTGATATTCCCTTAAGGGAGGTTTCACTTCGACCGCAGTAAGTCTAGAGAAAAATATTGATTTTGGACTTTTTTAAAATAATAGTAAAATAACATTTTTATTTTATTTCTCTCGTTGTTTTCCTCTAATTGACAAGTGGCAGTGGCATGACCAATGACGTTTCAAGCCATTAAATGGATTTACTCTTCAAATATTTTGTAACAGCACTGTTGGAATTAGGAAGGTTCCTATTAAATGAACCCCCATTAAACTCCAAGGGTGTTACTCACCCTCCCCCTATCCTATTTATATGGATCTTGGGGAGAGGTATTGGAATGAATTCATGAAGTTATGAAGTTATGATAGTGTGCTGCGATGCCAATCATCTAGAGGATGGAGCTGGTTCCAGCGGGTGGTGATGGGTGAAACTGAATGAAGAACCCTGGCTCTTCCTCAAGCATGTAGGCTCTACAATGAGCTTGTGGTAGGGATTTTATTTTGTTATAAATTCAAGTAATTGTTGAATACCTTTTCCTACCCCATGTTTTCATGATAACATGGATGGCACGAGCCAAATAAACATGAATCAGACCCTCCACTACCTTGTTTACCCTTGCGTTCTCATGGAAGACCGCCGGAGCGGCGACCCTAGCTGGCCACGATGGAGGAAGCGTGCCATCATGCACAGTACGAGGAGGACATGACACTATGCTATAGTGGTTAGTAGAGAGGTTGACCATGGAGGTTGTGTGGTGCGTCGTCACGTGTCGCCAGTGGGCAAGGGCTGTGGCCGAAGCCGCGACGGGTGAAGAAGGCAGCTGGCTTGTTCCAGACGTGAAAGACGGAGGAGGAGAGGTGCCTCATCACACGCCACTAGAGGAGGCCGAGACTCGATTCCATAGAAGGTTTAGAGTGGTGCAGCCCGTGCCAGGCCTGGTTGGTGGACCCCCGGTCATCCAAACCGGCCGATCATTACGCGATGGGGCAACGCCCCGCCGGCTAGACGAAACGGACCCACATCCACATGGCCAGCTGGGAAGATCAGTCTGCATTTTGGAATACTGGGCTGGGTGTTGGTGAACTGAGTGTGCTGGACCCGCCCAGCGGATCAGACCCATGACCCAGCGGGTCGGACCTGCCAGTTGGCTGGGAAAAACACGTGGGCCAATGGGCCAACACAGGTGGGTCGAGCCCCACCCGACAGGCCGACCAACAACAGCCCATACCCATGAAACAAGCCAGGCCAACCCTGATGGGGTGAACCCCGTAAAATGGTCTAACCTTTTGCATGCCAGATCTAGGCAGGGTCATGTAGACCCCATGACCCGTTTTGTCGGGCCGACCTGACGAAGTCGGACATGGCCCAGACCTAACCGGTACCTGGATAAAGAAACACACTTAACTGAATTACCAAGTGTCTGTTAGACACACCATAAGTGGAATTGGGATTCCTTTTGGGAAGCGGTTCCTTTGGCATATTCTGGAGGGCATGACCGAGCTGGGCCAGACCAAGGTGCAATCACCCCCATTTCACGGAAAGGTGTGTAACTAAAAAACCGAGCATCTGTTTCATGAACCGTCTGTGGAACCTAAACCCTTAGGATGAGGAAGTCATTTTAGTATAATCTAATTGAGGTTTTGAGAAAGTTGGAATGTGGTTGGGTCAGATCGAACCCGAATCCAACCGGGCCCTCAAAACTAAAATGCTTATAAGTCACAGACTGGGCGTCTGATTGATGCGTCGTTTGTCGCGTTGGGACCCTTACGACATGGCAGCCCTTTGGGATACTTCTTCATGGAGATTCATGCTAGTTGAAATACGAAAAATTTCTTGAGGAGTATTTCTCCCAGAATCATGCATGATATTAGTGGGAATCCAGTAGCTGACAGTGAGGCGGAGGTTGGAGACAGATCATACCGAGGTTAGTACCGAGCGGTCCTATTTGGGTCAGCACCAATCCTATGTGGGTCAGCACTGACCAATCATGTCTGGGTCAGTGCATACTGATCTTCTGTGAGTTAAATCATATGTGGGTCAGTGCTCAACAATCTTGTGTGGGTCAGCGCATACTGATCCTTTGTGGGTCATATTCTATGTAGGTCATTATGGGGATTAATACATATAGACTCCGGCAGGTCTAATCCTATGTGGGTCATTGTGGGGGTTAGTACGTATCGATCCTATGTGGTTCATACTCCATAGGGATAGAAACAGTGCCTCTTGATAGAATAATATGATTGATCTTGGAAACTAATCATCTTTACTTCTAAACTTCACTAATTCCAGGTGTGAGTTGAGCCTTTTATCTTCATGGTGATAACTATGTGGTAATTTTACCTTCATTGTTATATCTTCATGGTGTTAACTATGTGGTACCTTTACCTTCATGGTGATATCTTCGTGGTGTTACCTGTGTTTTAATTTTACCGTCATGGTGTTATCTTCGTGGTGTTACCTATTTGGTTCTTTTACCTTCATGGTATTACCTTTGTGATATTCTACCCTCATATATAAGATGATTATATCTTGATAACTTAGGTATATGTATGGGAATATACTTAGGTAGAGTTTTTGACTGCTCCTTACTTTGTGGTTGAGGTATTTCCTTGTGGTTTTTCCTTTGTGGAACTCTGGGAGACTTTCAGGGGTCTTGGGGTGCTTACTAAGTATCGTTATACTCAACCCTGTAGGGGCTACGCCCACACCTTTTTGTGTCTTGTGAAAATGATAAAAAACATTGATCGAGGCGGAGAAAGCTTGGACTGGATGGTCCTTAGAGGTGGACCTTTGACGTGACGTGTTGTAGTGACTATTTATCATGAGCTGCACCTACCCTTTCGGTATGATCCTTAGTGGACGATCTAGGAGCTATTTTTCTCTTTTTAGTTGTACTTGTTCTTTTCAGTTGGTCTTGTATTCCGGCCCCTTTACTTTTAGTACACTTTTACTACAATAGTTTACCTTGTGGTTTATTCCTATTGTTTTCTCAGTTTGTGTGTTTGTATAGGATTAAGGGAAAATGACTTCCCTTTATAGGGATGCACCTTTTCAGTGCTAGTCGCCAGCCCATGGCCTATGGAAGGTGGGCTTGGGGTTGTCACGGTATGGTCCCTAGGGGATGGGTCATGATAGAAGAGGGGTTTTAGAAATTGAAATAACACTTAAATTTCAAAAAAACTAATATTGAAGTCATACACATTTTTTTTATTCAAGTACTATGTGAGAAACAACTTGAAACAACAATATATTCAGCCTCAAATGTTGATGGTCCTACTGAAAGTTGTTTCTTAGAGCTCCATGAAATTAATTTTTTTCGAAAAATTTACACATACCTTTAGTGGTTTTTGGAACAAGTTTGCAACCCCCAAAGTCAAAATCAGAGAAAGATAGTAAATCTAAATAGTTATTATTAGAATAGAACATCCTATTACAAACAATACCATTTATATATCAAATTAATTATTTAAAATAATTATGTAGATTCTATTTGGGGTTATACTGAAACCTAGAATACAAGAAAACTAAGAACAATATTTCTGTTCTAGAGGCAATGAGATAAAAAGGCTTCATATCACATCTATACTATTTAATATCACATGACTAACTAGATTCATCTATGTCCAATTTCGAATTATTTTTCATAGGGTTTTACAATGTTTTACGAGAATCAAGTTCAAATATTTTTATAATTTAATTATTATAATTGTATTGATTTAATAAAATACCATCTCCTCATTAATTTATTTATAAATGTAGAAATAATTTTAGGTATTTGATTAAGATCTTCTCAAATTCAGTTTTCATTAGAATATAAAAATTATTAGACAAAGAATTATTTTTTGAGAAAAATATTATGTTATCAATATGTATATATATATATTTTATATATCATTTGAAACTCTTTTTATAAACAAGGTTATATCAAACTCTCCTTTATGAAAATAATTTTGAAATAAAAACTATGTTAGTATTTTATACCAAGCTATTGGATCTTATTTAATACCATTTAATGATTTACTATGTTTAAAAACATGATCTTGAAAATTATCATTTTCAAATCTGGGGTGTTTTCTTACATAGAATTCCTCTAAAATAGTTCCATTTAGAAAGTAAATTTTTGTATCCATTTGAAATAATTGGTTTTTTTAAAAATAAAAAAGGAAAATATAATTTTAAGGGATTCAATCATAGCAACAAGAGAAAATGAATATTCGAAGTCAATTACCTCTTCATGGGAATAACCCTGATCTACTAGTCTTTCTTTATTTTTAATTATATTTTCATCTTTAACATATTTATTTCAAAAAATCCATTTAGTTCATATAACAGGTTTATCTTTTGGAAAAGAAACCATATCACATACTTTATTTATTTCAAGTTGATTTAACTCATCATGCATTTAATTATTCCAATTTGAATCAATTATGGAATTTTTAAAATGGATATGAATAAAAGAAACAAAAAAGTAGAATCAAAGTAGTAAAAATTAACTAACTATCTGGTTTGAATTATAGATTCTAAATTACCAATTACTTTTTCAATATGGTGATATTTAAGAGTTTTACATTACTTTGGAGAAGTGTGAGAGGAAATATTCCCCCACATCTGATTCATTATCATTATATTTTCCATTACCTATAATAAAGTTAAATTCTCTAACCTCATATTTTTCATTGAATGATTTATAATAATACTATTTAGAATTGATTTCATCAAATTTAACATGAACAGATTCTTGAAAAACTAATGTTTTATTATTAAGAACTCTATAATATTTTCCAGCTTTGGTATATCCTATGTATATTCCACCAACAAATTTAGAGTCAAATTTTTTTAAATTATCTATAGTTTTTAAGATGAAAAATTTATAGCCAAAAATAATTAAATTAAAAACATTAGGTTTAAAACCTTTGAAAATTTCATTTGGGGTCTTATTTTGGAATGGTCTAATGGAGAAAATATCGAAAACATTGAAATATATATATTTATAGTTTCTTCCTAAAAATATTTAGGAACACTAAATTCCATTAGCATAGACCTAGATATTTCATGAATTGATCTATTCTTTATTTTTACCATTCCATTATATTATGGTGTTCTTAGGGCTATGAAAATGTATTTATAACCATTTTATTCCAAAATTTGTCAAATTGTAAATTTAAAAATTCGCCTCCTCTATCACTTCTAATAGTGATGATTCATGAAATTTTTAAATTTTGAATAGTCTTACAAAAAAATTTTCGATATAGTTTTTTTTATGATATAAGAAATAAAACCATAAGAATATATATTAATTATCTATAATTACAAAAACATACATTTTACTACCAATAAAATTACTTCGAATATGTCCAAACATGCCAAGATGTAGAAATTATAAACATCTAGAACTACTAACATAAATAATATATTTAAATAATTAGTTGTGTTATTTAAATTTTTAACAAGAGTCGCACATGAATTACATACTTGTATAAAACTTGGGAGTTTTTTGAACTAGTTTATTCATTGATAGTTTGTGAAATAGTATAAAATCTACATACCGAAGCCTCCTATGCCACATAATGTCATATACTTGTAGAACATTGAGACACTTAACCATTTTTGGTTAAATTCGATAAATAAGTAGTATATACATTTTCTAATCTATTTGTAGAAAATAAAATCAATTTATTTTTCATAATATTACTATGGTCATTTTCAAAAATAACATTCATTACATCATCACATAACTATGATATACTTATAATATTACATTTTTAAACTATGTGAAAATAATACTATTGAAATAATCACTATTTTAGAAAAACCAAATTCACTTATTCCATTTATCTAACCTTTAGATTTATTTCAAAATTTCAAAAGGCCAAAATCACATGAATTAAATGTCAAAAACTTTGAAATATCAACTTACATGTTCTTAGAGTATCCACCGTCTAAGTACTATGAGTTATTGAGACTTCTAAAGAAGATTTATTGAAATTAAATAATTTATCATATTGTTTTGGTACCCATGAAAACTTGGGTCCCGCTGGATTAGTAGTAGAAAACATTGGAAACTGAATAGATTTAAATTGTTTATTCATAGTATGATAATAGTGTAATTCATTATAAATGATTGTTTTAGTATACTGAAAACCTTTTTTAAATCTCAGTGAACAATCATTGACATGATTCCCTTTAATTCCATATTTAAAATAGGTTACACTTGAGATTATACCTTTTGACATTTTAACAAAATTATTTTTATTTAAACTTGGAGTTGTACTACTATATCCAAAAAACATTTTTACTACTGTTTAGATTCATTAAATAAATCTTTTATCGTATTTTTATATACCTTTTACAAAAATTGATAAATCCTTTTTAAGATGAATAACTTTATTTTTTAAATCCATATTATCTTTTTATACAATTTTTAAATCTATAAATAACTTTTGATTGGATATAGAAGCTATTTTTCTTAATTTATTATTTTATTGCATAAATTTATTACATTCATTTTCTACTTTAGTTATATAATCAAAAAATAGATTTATTATCATATCTTGATCTTTATAATTTATAGCTATAAAATTTTTAATCCTTTCATTTTACACTTTTATTTTTAACAATTTATAATTACAATCCCATTCAGTTTTATCATTATAAGAAACATAGATTTTCAGATTATCAAATTCCCTTTTTATTTTCTCATTTTATTTGATCCAATTTTTATTTGTGATTTTCAATCTAGTATACTTTTAAATTATTCTGAATCCACCATTCTTTAATTATTCATTTTCTTTAAGCAGTTTCTTGACTTTGAAATTTTCAGAATCATAATCATAGCATGAATCAAAAACAATTTATGTTTTATTTCTAGATAAAACATTATGAACAAAATGTTTAAGAGTTATTATTTGGGTAAAGATATAATACACTACCTCACATGTAATACCCATTAGGGAATCATTCAGCATCACACCCTAAACATTTAAATTAATTTTTATTTTATTATTTTTTGGCTCTAGGTTCTCCCACCAAGGTTCGGGTTGGGTCCGATTTAAATTTTTTATCATTTAACAATTTTTCTGGGTTTCAGACACGTGCGCTATTACCACGCAGTTGGCGGTAGCCGCAAAGTCGGCCCAAGTGTCTTGAAATTTCTCATTATTATTCTTTATATTATTAATTCTATTATTATTACTATTATTATTATTTATATTATTATTATTGTTAATATTATTGTATTATTTATTATTATTATTATTGTAATTGAATTTAAAAAGGGGAAACTCTAGGTTACCCGCCCCCCGCCCCCTCCCCCGTAGTGTCACACATCAGCACCCCTATTTATTCCCTATACGTGCAGACCAGCCAGCCATCCCCTCCCAGCATCACCAATTCCAACCTAACCCTCATCATTTTTAGCCTCCCCCTCATTTTTTCATATTCCCTCCAGGCCCCCTCACCCTCAAATCGCCCCCAGTCCACTCCTGGTCTCACTCACCACTCCTGGCCTCCTACTTGAGCTAGCTTCGCCACACCAATAGACCCCACCTCCTCCTCTCTCCCCTGGTCCGCTCCCCATACTCTCTCTCTCCCAATCCATCCAACCACTGCCCTCCACCACCAGCCCTGTCCATGGACCTATAGCAGTAAACCGAAGTCGCCCCTCCACAACGCACCCCTCCCCCGGTTCTCGCCCCTTCCACTATCTGACCTGATCCCATCCCTCCAACCAGCGCCGCACCCAAACGCTGTGATTCTCTGCTTTTTGTTGTGCCAGCCTCACCTATTTTTCTATTTCCCTCTCTGGTGGGTACACTCCTTCATGTTGGTTTGCCTATTTTTTTTGGTCTTCCTTATTTTTAGTTAAACCATAACCTCTCAGGTTTGTTTCACACATATTTCTTATTTTCTAGTGTGTGCTGGTGTTCCATGGGGAATTGTTCATCCTTCCACTGAATTTTTTCCCCATCCACACTAGATTTTGGGTAGTTTAATCCAGGTTTGTCCCTTTCTTATGATTTTCTTTTACATTTTCATTCTTCTAATTATTTATTTCATCTTAATTTGAGCTTTATTTTTTTCTTAATAGGTATACTGTGATGTTTTTATTTTAGAATTGTCAGAAGTTGTCAAAATAAAAGTTTTGGTGTGTTTCTTTATGTATACTTGTCTGAACTAATGTTAAAGGAGTTTGATTAATGGACATTATAGTTTTAGTAATTTTTTATTTGGATTTAAATTTTGATTATGCTTATTTTGGAAAATATTTTTATGTGTTCATGAACACAAAATATTGGATAAGATTTCTTTTCACTTGTATGGTGAAATTTTGGGTTTTAAAAAATGTTATATTTAATTATGATGTGACAGTATCTCCTTGTTAGTGAACTTGTTATGGTACATATATTATGGATGTTGAAATTTTTAGTTGTGTTAAAAATGACTTGAAAATGGGTTTTATGGATTTAAGGGGATTGTTTTTGTGTTTTCCAAATAATGGGGAGGGTCAAGTTTAGTTTCAAAGAAAATGGAATTTTGTAGAAAATGGTTCTTTTGGCTACGCAAGTGGGGTGTGTTAGTTTTTGAAAGGTGGAAAGTAATTTTTCTTAGAGTTTGAGTATGCACTTGATTTTAAAATGGAATTCTAATGTGAACTTGGTGAGATCACGATATAAGCCTTTATTTGGTCCTTTTGAAATTTTTTACTAAATGATTGAATGATTTGTTAAATGATGTTTGAAATGAGAATCATGAGTGCAAAGTGTTTCAGAGTGCATTTGGGTATTATTTGAAATGGAATAGTAATATTGTGAAAATGATTCTTTCTTTCTAAATTAGGTTTGGTTCATTGTGTGGTTTCGAAAGTGGTTTGAAATGAAATCTTTGAGAATATGACTATTTGGATTTATAAGGGGAGAAATGGTTTTTCATGATGTTTTGGGTAATACTTTTGGACATGTCAAGTTAAAGGTCCATTTTTCACTTTTATCTTTAGTGTAATTCTAATGTTGATCCTTTGAAAAGATGGTGTTTTGATTATTATATACCCTTTTAACAACTTTAATATTTTGTAAAAAGTATCAAATGGTTTTAATGATTTCATGACATAAAGGCCTGGTTAGCACCTTTGATGATACGATGTATATATATTTTTGGGGAACCTCAATAAGGGGGATATACCTTATGGGTTATCATATGGAGTGTCCGTGTTTGGGGTAGGAAAGTGTGGTGAGATAAGTCATGCATGCGAGGGACTCCAACAAACACAATATTATTATAACCACCATGGGTTATTGGTCATCTTTTAGATGATCGAAGGATGGTTGTTAAACAACCCCAATTAGATGGGTTGGTACCCCCTGGATTGGTTATTAGGCTAGGTGAGATTTTACACTTGATTGGTTAGTTATAGGGAGTCCATTTGGTTATAGAATTTAGAGATTCCCCATATGCCAACAATTGGTTCCGACACAAATATTTCCTTGGGTTTCTCAAGAAGTTTAGAATCACCCATAGTTTCTGGGTTATTTTTATTGCTTGTTCACTTTTCGGTATACTAGTTTATTTTCATCTTACATTGTTTACCTATTCTACTTTTTCCCAACTTTGGTATACTTTGTTTTGGGTTTAGTTTATAAAATGAAAAATGATTTTGGAAATGTTATTTCTCCTGTGTTGTATTTTTAAATGATAAAAACATGTTACTTATTTTAAAATTTTAAAACCATACTTTTATATGTTTATTTCAAACTTGTGTTAATGGATGGTTTCGGGAAAGACAACATTTGATTCTGTAGTTTATCTTGGAAACCCTACTGAGTTTTTTAATGATCATAACTATTTTTGTAATTTAAGTTGAAGGTTTCCTTTTTGTAGGTTCTCTTGGCTGAGTTTCTCACTATTGGAGCAAGGTTGGTCTTTGTTTTGGTGTTGAACGGGAAGGTCACATGGAGGTATGTTTAGTTTTACTTTTTTTCTACTTATCTTTTTATTCATATCATCAGTTTTTATTTACGTATTTAACTTTTCTTCATGGAAAAAATCATTCCCAATGGTTAAATTTTGATGTCCAACACTAGTTTCCATCCCATGGGGATCAAGAACGCCCCTCTAAACATGTTGGGGAGTATCTCGGGTGATAGGTTCAGGGTCGAACTGAGTTGGTTCATGAAAAATGGTATTAGTGGAGGCTCTTTTTATTTGTGTTATCCAATAGATAGAGTGTAACACCCTAAGATTTCATAGTACGTTATTTCTTCAAAGTAATTCAATAACTTGCACTACACACAACACTGAGTTCAAGCGTACCACGACTTACCAAACTAGTCGTTCAAAATCGGTTATGAATAATACTAACTGAAATTTGACCTTTATATAATCCTTTTAATTTTATAATCCTTATAATGAGTTTCTTAGACATAATGAAATAACAAATACATTTTTTTCAGATAAAAGAATTATTTTTAAAAAAATGCAATTTTACCGCCTTTTATTGGCGAACCCTTTTTAAATCCAATATTTTAAACTTTTATATATTCAATTTGACAAAATAAACTTTTTGTTTATAATCGGGACATAATAATTTTGTTTCAATAAATTTTTGGAGTTAATCTGATAACTTTCATAATTGGGTTAATACTAAAAAATACTATATTTCAACTGAAACAACTTTTTTAATCAAAATAATTTATAGGGTTAAATTATAAATTTTAATGTTTTGGAAGTATAAATAGATTATATTTTTACCGTTTAATCCAATTCTGATCATTGTATGTAGTTTCACTTTGAAATTGGATATAGACAAGTGTCAAACTTTTGATAGTTATTATTTCTTTAAAAATAGGCCTTTTGGTTCTTACAGCGGAAATTAATTTTAAATTAATAAATGAAACATCTATGTATTGAATTTGTTAAAATAGACTTCATTATTGAATTAGAAATATAAAAATTAGCTTAGGGTGAATTTTTGGTATTTTTCTGAAAACATTCAATTTTTGAGGAATAGTGAAAAAACACTAAGTTATTAATTAAAACCTACTTTTTATTTAAATAATTATTTATTTTATTTAAATTTATTTCAGATAAAAATAGATACATAATACCTATATAAGTACAATTTAATTCATTGGAGTCATTTTATAATAATTTTAGATATATAAAAATTTTAGTTAAAATTTTACCGTCTTTTACCAAACTCCTTGGTGCATTTGCAAATTTACATAAAACATAATTTTACGGCTTCTGTGAGTTGAATTTCGAAAATCCGATAGACACGGTTAATATCAATGAGTAACATGTGGTTCAATAAGATAAAAATGATTTTTGGTGAATAGTAAATTTTTACTTTTATTTACCACAGTTAAAAGTAAATAGGGTAATTAAGGGTAAAAATGATATTATTATTACCTTAACACATGTCCTAATTCTATTTGATAAGTTTAATTAGAAAAAAAAAACCTAAGGAATAAAATATGTCTCTTTAGGTCCACTTTTATTAGATTAAGACATATATTATTATTTTATTTAAAGAAGAGTTAAACAAGTTAAAATCAATGTTTAATAACTAAACCATTTTTAATATAGAGATACACCTAAGATAAATTATACTATAAATATTAATTAGAAAGATAAAAATATTTCATACATAATGGTATTTTATTTATAATTTTTATAGATTAAATAATTAAATTTATTAATGACACAATGATGATGTAGTAATTACCTTATTAATGAAAGAATCAAATAAACAGTATTATAAATATTAAAATAAATATAATTTCAAATTTTTTATGATATAAACGAATTTTCTAGGTGAATATTACATGTTATAATTGATTCAATGTATTTTTTTGAAGTAATCACACTGTTATTATTTTATCAAAAAACAAATACCAAAGAGTTTCGAAATTGACATAAAATAGTTTTTAAAACAAATATTATATTATTAATTGATATAATAATCCTAAAAATATAAGGTTCTGACAATAGACTTATATAATAATATATATGACATTAATTAACCAATTGGGGTTCTATTATAATTTTATAGTTAGTTTATTAACCATATAATGTAAAAATACAAAGAGACATGGTAAATGTCAAACTATTTAACTAAGAGTTAGACCTAAAAGTTAAGGTTAATATGGTAACATAAACCTGTATAAAACCTATTGGTTGAGTTTTTTTTCAACCCATACACACATTATATTTTAAATAATTCATTTTTGAGCTATTAGAAACCGAAAATGAATTTATTATAAAATAATATTTTAAGTTTTTCCAAAGGTTCCTCTCACCCCTCTTATAAAAGGGCACTTGCCCTTCTCTCAAATTTACACCTCCAAATCCATTTGGCTTGGCCAAACTCTTCCCAAATATCCTCCAAACTATCCTACCTTTATTCTAGATGCCTTACTTTGGTCAGAAATCCAACCTAGGAATCCCTATTGATCAAATCAAAAGGAAGAACCCGAAGAAGAGGTTATGATTTCACCACCCTCTTTCAAGTTCTATTATTCTTCCACTTACTCTTTCTTTGTTGTTTCCATTATAAAATAATAAATCTAGTATCTTATATATACAGTTATTTTATTATAAATATGGCACAAATATATTCATTATTCTATCCATCTTATTAATGATAATGTCACCATGTGTGCGTACGTACAACTTACCGTCTCCACGCTGTGGTGTAATTTCTTATTCAGCACTATGTTATTTGGATGGATATAATGATGTGAAATAAGTATATAAATAAGGAAAATAACATGATAATGTATCTGTAAAATTAATATACCATCCAATTCCACACCTTTAAGGAAATGATATTGTTGCTCATGCATACATATGGATTACCGTCTCCACGACGCACTGAGATTCATTTCCACGTTCACCATTCATCGACGATTATAAAAATATATATTACTAATAAGTATGTAATATATGACATAATAATGATACTGGATATATATATATATATATATATATACTTACATATATCTTATTCACTTAGTTCCATTCAATACAATATGAAAACAGAAACAACGTTTATGTGTACGTACGGACTACCGTCTCCATAAACGATGTTTTTCATTTCATATATATGTCTATTATAAATATTTATATTCTAAATATATATGATATATATATATATCATGTTTTATATTATGGAAGTATTTAAATCTTGATCTAAGTGATACAATCAAGGGTAACAAGTTAAAACACGTACGATAAAGAAAGCGATTATTACCCAAAATGTTAATTTAACATGGAAATTATTATTAAATGGGTAGAATAAAGTTATAAATGAATCATTTATAATATCATAAATATTAATATGGTTCTTTTATAATTTAATAACAAACTACGATCTTCATACAGGAGGTTAAACGTACAATCAACTAAAGGAAAGTGCAAGGTAAGGGTTAATTCCTCAATCTCATTATTATCCGAGATTGTTTATGAGTAAGTGTTTACTTGGAAATTTTTATCATACAAGACCATTTTTCATAAAAATGACTTAAAATTGAATATTTTAATAATTTTTTAAAGGTACTGTTTATCAAGATCAGAATTTTAAAATTTTAAATATTTATCTTTCTAAATCTTTTAAATTAATGTCCATGTTTTCAAAATGATTTTAAGGATTTATTTATATGGGAATGATTGTTTTGAAATGATAATTATTTTCAAAAGTTTCAAAGTGGTATGGGACACTTTGATTTAAAAATATCTTAAAAACTACATCCTTTAAAAATGTGCGACTTTTAAATGATTTTACAAAAATGATATTTCTCTCAAAAAGTTTTACTCATCATTTTCAACTATGTCAGCATCCTTTACTAGATATTATTTTTGATTGAGGATGATTTATTATAATACAATAAACTATATTGTATTGAATGAATTATGATATGTTTGACTATGGTTGTTCTATTTTATACCATTCATGGTTTATGGTTAAGGTATTGACATTTTGTATGCTAGTTTTAATAAGAATGTTTATGTTATGTTTCAACTTTTTCATATGAGTAATGCGGTGGACTTAGTAGGTGACGAGTGGAGCTTTCTATAGCTCCTCAATGTATCAGTAGGTCTCATGAGACAAAATAGTGTCTTGGAACAAGGCATTGACAAAAATTTTATTTTTAGTCTTGGCACATGGACTTGACTATGTGGTAATGATGTCTGGTGTTAAGCATTCCCTCATTATGAAATTAGTTATTACATGTGATTATTCGACTAGTAGAATATCAATGTGCATGTTTATATGGTAGTGTTTGATTTATTTTTTTATATATTATGTTCAAGTTTTTGTTTGAAAAGGATATTGTTTTTATCACACATATTGGATTAAAAGTTTATTGCTTCCGCTAAATTATTTACCCTTACTGGGCATCTAAGATCACCCCTTTCTTATGTTTTATTTTATCAGGATTCAAGAAGTGTATTATGATTGATATGCAGGGTTAAGATAAATGGAATAATGGTGTTCTCAAAGAACTATTTTTTTGTATTGTATGTTAGAAAGTGTAATGTAATTTTCATATATGCAATCTATTTTCCAAGACTACTAAACTGATTGGTATTTCAGGACTTGATTCCTTGTAATCATGCCAATAGATAAAATAATGCTCCAAATCTGGGAATCTAGGGTCAGGGCGTTATAATTGGTATCAGAGGAAGTTTAGCCATAACCTGGGAAACTAGATTTAGATAAAATATGATTAGAAAACATTACTGTAAGATAGAATTTGAATATTAGTATAGAAGAACATCCTAGAATTTTGGTAATGTAATGATTCTGTGAGTTTTCACAAGAAAATACATCCCTATATGGATACGAGCAGGTAGAGGTGGCTCTGGCACAAATGTACCTAGGGGTGAAACCCGAAAACACCGCTTTGAGCTAGACTCAAATGAGAACTAGTGCACGACAACAGGCCTTTCTTCACTCTTGGTTACGACACTCTCGGGGGATATGCTTAGGATAATTCTTGTTTTCTTCACAAACCACTATGAAGGGTTAATTAGTATATACCTCCTCAAAGAAATCAATTTTTTGATTATGGATTATATCCATAAACTATTCAATTTATGTTAGTTATTTTACATGTTTGGAATTATGAATTGTGATTCATAAACTTACCTAGTGTATGCCATTGTATAGAAATGGTGCCCAATAGAAGGAATGTGAACTCCAACAATACATATGATCCAAAGAGTAAGAAGGATCATATCTTTCACGGTATTAAGCCAACATTTATAAGGAAAATAGTCTCCCATGTATTCTCAATATATGAAAAAATAATATCACATGTTAATACGATAAGTAAATAATCTCTGAGTCCTAAGGCTTTGAAGGGAAGCAAGGGAAGAAATAGATGGAAGAGAGAAAGATGTATAAAGGGAAGAGGGAAAAAAAGGATTTTCCAATATGTGATAAATGTGGAAAGAATCAAATTGGTAACTGCTTGAAGGGAATGGGAGTTTTTTTATAAGTGTGGAGAAAGAGGACACCAAGTACGTGATTTCAAGGGTAAGAAAAAGTTTTCAAATGTAAAATGCTTCATCTGCAAGGCATTGAGACACTACTCGAATAAATTTCCCATTCATAGGAGTATACCACAAATGATGTTATTAGATAATAATCAAGTTATGATACTACCTCAGATGAAGAGGAATGACTAGTGTTGTCATTATAGAATTATTTCATTTTAGTGTTGTATCAACAGTATACTGGTTATATGAATTATGGAAATAAATAAGGATTGTACTATAGTACTATTTTATTGAGAATTTGAGAATATATGGTTCTAAGAAAAGTGACTTAATAGTAAGCTACACTTTTTGGAAAATACATGGTTGAAGGAAAGGTAATATTTAATATGGACCTGATAATGAGGTAGTGATTTTAGAATAAGAGATGGTTGATTTGGATAAATTATTTTGAATATTCTTGACTTCCTTGAAACTGATTAGTTATTTGTATATTCCATTATTGTTGGAGTTTACATATTTTTTGGATAGAAGGAGTATATCCAGTATTCTTTAAGGAATAATGGAGAATTAATGTTATCAATAAGGTTTTATGGTAATTCAAGATGTTGCGGTGTTTTAAAAGAATACATGATGAAGGAGTTCACATGTTATTACCTGAAAAAATGGATCTTTATTGTGTTTAACTTCCATATAAATTTTGGACTGAGAGTTTGGATATAAGTATTTTGGATAAGTCTAAAGGCTGGAATGGATTAAGATTGAAATTGGATGCTATTGTTAAGGTTATTTTTGGATTGTTATAAAAAGGACAACCTAGAGGTCGGGCGACTACTAGTCACGTCTGGCAAGGCCATGAGACTTGAACCTGCAACTGAAGAGAGACAAAGGTGCATCACCTACGACTAGACTACATGATGTACTAGTTTTTATAATTTATTTATTTTTAAATAGTCTAAAAAATGAATTATAAATTTATTATTTTTGGAACCTTCTATGATTTGGATAAATAGATTTTTTTTGAAATCATTTGGAGTGAAAGATGAGTTTGTGGTAGGAATTAGTGGAAGGATGAAACTCTTCTTGTCAAGTATATATATATATATATATATAGAATTTTTTTCCTCTTATTAAGACTAAATTTTATTAACCCAATTTCTGATGTGGGTTTTCCCACAAAGGTATTTTCTATTTTCAACCTTTTATATTCGAAGAACAATTTCAAATTGCGAGGATTAAATTTATTGAAGGAGGGAAGAATTTAACACCCTAAGATTTCATAGTACGTTATTTCTTCAAAGTAATTCAATAACTTGCATTACACGCAACACTGAGTTCAAGTGCACCACGACTTACCAAACTAGCCTTTAAAAGCGGTTATAAATAGTATTAACTGAATTTTAAACTTTATATTATCCTTTTAATTTTAAAAACCATATTATGAGTTTCTTAGATATAATGTAAAAACAATTACATTTTTTTAGATAAAAGAGGTATTTTTCAAAAAATGCAATTTTACCACCTTTTAATGGTGAACCCTTTTTAAATCCAATATTTTAAAGTTTTATATATTCAATTTGACAAAATAAACTTTTTATTTAGAATCGGGACATAATAATTTAGTTTCAATAATTTTTTGGTGTTTTTCTAATAACTTTCATATTTGGATGAATAGTAAAAAATACTATATTTTAACTAAAATAACTTTTTAATAAAAATAATTTATAGTGTTAAATTATACATTTTAATGTTTTTGAAGTATAAATTGATTATATTTTACCATTTAATCCAATGCTAGTCATTGTAAGTTGTTTCACTTTGAAATTGGAAATAAACAAGTGTCAAACTTTTGATAGTTATTATTTCTTAAAAATAGACCTTTTGGTTCTGACTGTGGGAATTAATTATAAATTAATAAATAAAACTTCTATGTACTTAATTTGGTAAAATAGACTTCATTATTGAATTCATAATATCAAAATTAGCTGAGGGTGAGTTTTTGGTATTTTTCTGTAAACATTCAATTTTTGATGAATAGTGAAAAAACAATGAGTTTTTATTTAAAACAGGCTTTTTATTTAAATTTATTTTAGGTAAAAATAGATACATAATACCTACATAAGTCCAATGTAATTCATTGGATTCATTTTATAATAAGTTTAGATATATAAAAATTTTATTTAAATTTTACCGTTTTTTACCCACCTCCTAGAAGCATTTGCAAATTTACATAAAACTTAATTTTATTGCTTCTGTTATTTGAATTTAAAAAATACAAGAGATAAGGTTAATATCAAAGAGAAAAATGTGGTTCAATAAGATAAAATTAATTTTTGGTGAATAGTAACTTTTTACTTTTATTTACTACGGTTAAAAGTAAATAGGGAAATTAAGGGTAAAAATGATATTATTATTACCCTAACACATGTCATAATTCTATTGAATAAGTGTAATTCAACCAAAAACAACCATAGGAAGAAAATATGACCCTTTAGGTCCACATGGATTAGATTAAGACATTTATTATTATTTTATTTAAAGATGAGTTAAAAGAGTTAAAATAAAAGTTTAATAACTAAACAATTTTTAATATAGAGTTATCCCTAATATAAATTCGACTATAAATATTCATTAGAAAGATAAAAATATTTCCTACATAATGGTATTTTATTTATAATTTTATTAGATTAAATAATTAAATTTATTAATGACACAATGATGATGCAGTAATTACCTTATTAATGAAAGAATCAAATAAATGGTATTATAAATATTAAAATAAATATAATTTCAATGTTTTTATGACATCCACGAATTTTCTAATTTAATATGAAATGTTAGGATTGATTCAATGTATTTTTTTTGAAGTAATCATACTGTTATTAGTTTATCAAAAAACAAATACCAAAGAGTGTCAAAATTGACATAAAATTGTTTTTCAAACAAATATTATATTATTAATTGATATAATAATCCTAAAAATATAAGGTTCAGCAAAAAGACTTATATAATAATATATATGACATTAATGAAGTAATAGGGGTTACATAAGCATTTTATAGTATGTTTATTAACCATATAATATAAAAATACAAAGAGACATGGTAAATATCAAACTATTTAACTAAGACTTAAATCTAAAAGTTAAGGTCAATATGGTAACCTAAACCTGTCTAAAACCTATTGGTTGAGTTTTTTTATACCCATACCCGCCTTAGAGTTTAAATAATTTATTCTGGAGCCATTATAAACCAAAAAAGAATTTATTATAAAATAATATTTTATGTTTTTCTTAAGGTGCCCCTCACCCCTCTTATAAAAGGATACTTCACCTTATCTCAAATTCACACCCCCAAAGCCATTTGACTCGGCAAAAATGTGACCAAATATCCTCAAAACTATCATAACATCATCTTGGATGACTTAATTTGGTCCGAAAGCTAATCTAAGAATCCCTTTTGATGAAATCAAAAGGAAGAACCTGAAGAAGAGGTAATGATTTCACCACCATCTTTCTAGTTCTTTTATTCTTCCACTTACTCTTTCTTTGTTGTTTCCGTTATAAAATAATAAATCCAGTATCTTATATATACAATTATGTTATTATAAATATGTCACAACTATATACATTATTCTATCTATATTATGAAAGATAATGTCACCTTGTGTGCGTACGTAAGACTTACCATCTCCACACCACTGTGTAGTTTGTTATTCAACACTATGTTATTTGGATGGATATAATGATGTTCAATATGTATATAAATAATGAAAATAATATGATAATGTCTCTGTAAAATTAATATACCATCAAATTACACACCTTTAAGGAAATGATATTGTCGCTCCGTATGTATGGATTACTGCCTCCACGACGCGATGAGATTCATTTCCGCATTCACCATTCATCGACGATTATAAAAATATATATTACTAATAAGTATGAAATATATGAAATAATAATGATACTGGATATATATATATATGTACTTACATATATCTTATTCACTTAGTTCCGTTCAATACGATATGAAAACGGAAATAACATTTATGTGTATGTACGAACTACCGTCTCCATAAATGGTGTTCTTCATTTTATATATATGTCTATTATACATATTTATATTCTAAATATATATGATATATATATATATATATATCATGTTTTATATTGTGGAAGTATTTAAATCTTTATATAAGTGATACAATCAAGAGTAACAAGTTAAAAAACATACGATAAAGAAAGCGATTATTACACGAAATGTTAATTTAACATGGAAATTATTATTAAATGGGTAGTATAAAGTCAAAAATGAATAATGTATGATATCATAAATGTTAATATGGTTATCTTATAATTAAATAACATACTAAAATATTCAAACAAGAGGTTAAACTTACCCTCGACTAAAAGAAAGTGTAAGGTAAATGTTAATTCCTCAATCTCATTATTTTCCGTGATTGTTTATGAGTAAGTATTTACTGGGAAATTTTTATCATACATGTCAATTTTTCATAAAAATGATTTCAAAATGAATATTTTAAGCATTTGTGAAAGGTACTCTTTATCAAGATCATAATTTTAAATGTTTTAAAGATTTATCTTTCTAAATCTTTTAAATTAATGTCTATGTTTTCAAAATGAATTTAACGATTTATTTATATGGACATGAATGTTTTGAAATGATAATGATTTTCAAAAGTTTCAAAGTGGTATGAGAAACTTTGATTCAAAAATCTCTATTAAATTAATTCCTTTATAAATGTGTGACTTTTAAATGATTTTTCAAAAATGATATTTCTCTCAAAAAGTTTTACTCATCATTTTCAACTATGTTAGCATCCTTTACTAGATATTATTTTTGATTGAGGCTGATTTATTATAATACAATCTTCCATATTGTATTGAATGAGTCATGATATGTTTGACTTTGGATGTTCTATTTTTATACCATTCATGGTTTATGGTTAAGTTATTGACATTTTGTATTCTAGTTTTAATACGAATGTTTATGTTATATTTCAACTTTTTCATACGAGGAATGCAGTGGACTTCGTAGGTGACATGTGGAGCCTCCTATAGCTCATCGATGAATCAGTAGGTCTCATGAGACAAACTAGTGTCTTGGAACAAGGCCTTGACAAAAATTTTATTTGTAGCCTTGGCACAAGGCCTTGACTATGTGGTAATGATGTCCAGCATTAGGAATTCCCTCATTATGAAATTAGTTATTACATGTGATTATTTAACTAGTAGAATAACCATGTTCATGTTTATATGGTATTGTTTGATTTATTTTTTTATATATTATGTTCATGTTTATGTTTAAAAACGTTGTTGTTTTTATCACACATCTTTCCTTAAAATTTTATAGCTTCCGCTAAATTATTTACCCTTACTGGGCATCTGAGCTCACCCCTTTCTTATGTTTTATTTTCCCAGGATTCCATGATGTGTATTATGATTGATATGAAAGCTTAAGATAAAGGGAATAATGGCGTTCTTAAAGAACTATTTTTTTTGTATTGTATGTTAGAAAGCGTAATGTAATGTTCATGCATGCAATCTATTTTACAAGACTGCAAAACTGATCAGTATTTCGGGACTTGATTCCTTGTAATCATGACAATGTATTGAAATAATGCACTGACTCTGGGAATCTCTGGTCAGGGCGTTACATAGATATTAGGACTGTCAGGAATCAGGAGGTAGGTATGGGTAGGACTTCATGAACCCTCTCTCATTATGAACCTCGATTCTCCAGGGTTAGTTCAGGAATTGATTCATTTTATCATTCTAGTTTGTTTTAGATTGAGGGATGTCAACGGAGGCACACTGATGTTACATTATTATATAACATGGAGTAGTGAAGCATGTGTAATCCGAGCACATGATTTAAGTTCCTCCTAGTTGTTGACACTTACTTGGGGCATGTCCCACCACCGTGTCTCCAGGTTAAGCATGACTACTAGTCCCTCACTATAGTAGTTTGATGCAAGTTGGGTGTTTTCTTGGTTTTGGTTGGTGTAAGTGCGCTTTTGAAAATGAAAATTTGTTTTTGAAATGAGATTTATTTATTTTAAATAGATTTCAATTCGTGAAATGGGTTTTAAAAATGAAATCTCTTGGTCTAAAAATCTAGTTTTTACGTGGAATTTGTAGAGAAATGGTTTGGGAGAAACCATGGGTACTCTTTATGAACGTTTTCAATGTGAGGGGATGCATGGAAAGTGCTTATTAGTGCATATGGATCAAAGAAGATGAAGACATGTTCAACGATTTATGGGATTTCTAGGGTGTATACTTGGAATTAAATGCTTGACCTTGTGTTTTTATAAAGTGATTTTAAAAAGGGGAATGATTTTGGAAATTGAATATTTTTTGAAAAATGGATTTTCTATTTGGAAAATGGCCTTCAAAGAAGGAGTTTTTTTAATTTGAAATGAAAGGGGAATTTTAAAAATAGAATTTTGAGTTGTGTTTATATTTGTTTGGTTTTTGAACTAGTCATTTTGGTTCATGATGTTACCTTTAATTATACTTTTATTTGATATCAGGTTTTGATTTTTGTATTATATGTTGTTTAGAAAATGCTGCCCAATGGTCTCCAAGGTTTCTGATAAGTCAGGCCCAGTTTTTGGTCAGTCTAGGACGTTTCATGTCCTTCATAGTGATAGGGGTCCATTAGAGTCAATAGAGTGGCTTGAAGAGGTTGATCACATGTTTAGGGTATTGGGAATTCCTGAAGCTATTAGAGTTCTTGCTGTGTTGGGTCCATTTGAAGGTATAGATCTGGATGAATGGGAGATATTCTCCCCACCATCAATGTAAGTTGGGATGATGTGGGATGTATTTAAATCTCTCTTCATCCGATGGTTCATACCTAAAGATGTGAATATGAAGAAAAGGGAAGAGCCCATGTGTATTCAATAAGGCCAACAGACTGTGAAGACATATATTAATCATTTCAAGGAACTTGTGTCCTTTTCTTCAGAGGTAGCATCACAAGATTTGATGAAGACATCTATCTTCCTTGGGGTTCTTCGTACACAGATCTTGGAGAGGGTCCTCCATTCTAGGGACCATCATTTTGAGAAGCTGGTGTATGATGCATTCTTAGCTGAATTGGTCTCTAGAGTGTAGGTTCTTGGCAATCAAGAGTATCTAGTAACTCGTGAAGGTTCCCCATATACTGAGAAGGATGTACCAAAGGGGAATGTAATTAAATAGTCCTATATAGTGGTTTTAGTTTCCAGTTCATTTTAACTTTCAATGGTGTGCCACCAGTGTGGCCAGTTCGGGCACATGAATCCATCATGTCGCATCCCTCCAAATATGTGTCATCATTGCATCTATCTGGGTCATCTGGATATGTTTTGAAGAAAGCATCGCCTGAAGAAGACGTGGTGACTAGAGGATTTCAGTGTCTGACTATGAGGAATGAGATTCTTCATCCATTAGATCCCCGACCACCAGTCTTGTGGTGAATCTCGCACGCATTCAGTAGTTGTTGGGGGTGTGAAACATGGTTTGAGCTTTGTGTTACGTGTTGGCAGTGGAACATTTAAAGTCTTTCCATACTTTATTTTCTACTAATAATGTTTTGATGTTGTTGTATGTTCATTGTTTTGTCGTGATGTTATTATAGACTCTTTATATTATAATCCAAGTAGTTAGGTTTGTGTGGATGTGGTTTTATGAATCCTAAATTATTCTTAAAAGTGTATTTGGCCCTTGTATGGGTTGATCTTGGTTTAGCTTTGTTTGTTTGGAGATGTATGTGACTGTGGAAGAAACAATTTTTGTAGTTATGCTCGGGTTCACATATTGTGTTATGTTCTTCTTGTAGGTTTTTCTCTAGTGTTGGGGGGTTTTGTGTAGGTCAAGAGTTCCATGTTTTAGCTGATGTGTTGTTTCTATCATGCTATAGAAGTTAGTTTGGATCAGTTTGGTGTTCCTGCATCTCCATCCTCCTGGGGTGAAATGTTTCGATGTTAAATTTCACCACTAGTTATGTTATTTTGTTTGGGAGAACCTTCTTGTGTTATCCCATTCTCTAGTGTTGTGATTTCTTTTACTTTTAATCGGGCAAAGATTCTTGTTTGGAGTATTGTTTGACTGAGTGACTTTCTGGGGGAAGAAAGTGTTTGTAGTGGGCAGAATTGTCACACCACAAATTTTTAAACTAATTTTTATTTTATTATTTCGTGGATCTGGGTTCATGTACCAAGGTTTGGGTTGGGTTTGGTTTAAATTTTTTGTTATCTAAATTTTTTAATGGGTTTCAGAATCGTGTGTGGTCACCACGCGGTTGGCGGTAGCCGCGCAGTCGACCTAGTTGTCTTACAATTGCACATTATTCTCCTTATTAATATTATCATTATTATTATTGTATTATTATTATTTATATTATTATTATTATTTTAGTTATTATTATTATTATTATTATCAATATCATTATTATTATTATTATTATTATTATTTATATTATTTATATTATTAATATTATATTATTAATATTATTATTATGTTCATTATTATTAATATTATTATTATCATTTTATTATTATTATTATTACTTTTAATATTTTAATAGAATTTAAGAAATGGGGAAAACCCTAGGCTACCCGTGCCCCCTTTCCCCCCTTACCCTCACATAATGGTGCCCCCACGTTATTCCTCGCACGTGCGGACGAGCCGACCATCCCCTCCTGACATCGCCAATTCCAACCTCACCCTCACCATTTCTGGACATTAACTCATCTTTCTATATGCTCTCCAGGTCCCCTCGTCCTCACGCCACCCCTGGTCTTCTCCTGGTCACTCTCACCACACCCGTCCTCCTACTTGCGCCAACTTCTCCGCACCAACAGACCCTACCTCGACCTCTCACCCCTATTCCACTCACCAGCCTCACTCTCCCACTCCAGATGACCACCACCCTCCACCAACATCCACGACCATTTCTGGACATTAACTCATCTTTCTATATGCTCTCCAGGTCCCCTCGTCCTCACGCCACCCCTGGTCTTCTCCTGGTCACTCTCACCACACCCGTCCTCCTACTTGCGCCAAATTCTCCGCACCAACAGACCCTACCTCGACCTCTCACCCCTATTCCACTCGCCCCTCCAGCCAGTGGCACACCCGAACCCAATGAATCCCTTCATTCTGATATGCTGACCGTTCCTCTCCGGCCATCTCCCTCTCCGGGGGGGGGGGGGGGGGGGGTACACTCATTCACATTGTTTTGTCTATTATTTTTTAGGGTTTCCTTCTTTTTAGTTAAACCAAAACGTCTTGGGTTTGTTCTGCACATTTCTTTTATTTTCTGGTGTGTTTAGGTTGTTCGAAGGGCATTGGTCATCCATCCGCCAATGTTTTTCCCCATCTACACTTGATTTGAAGTGGAAATATCCTAGTTTGTCCCTTTCTGATAATTTTCTTTGACATTTTCATTCATCCACTTATTTCACTTATTTTAATTGACATTTAATTTTTCTCTTAAATGATATGCAATGATGTTTTTATTTCATAACTATTAGATGTTGTTAAAATAAAAGTTTTAGTGTGCTAATTTATGTATGCTTTTCTGCAGCAATGTGTAATGAGTTTGAATAATACCCATTGTTGTTTTAGTAAATTTTTGTAAGTGGATTGCAATTCTGATTATGCTTGTTTCAAAAAATCATTTTATGTGTTTATGAAACCAAAATATTGGAAAAAATGACTTTTGAATTGTGAGTTGAAATTGGGGGTTTTAAAAACCATTAGAATTAATTATTTTATGTCGATATCTCCTTGTTGGTGAACATGGTCTGGCACATATGTTTTTGCAGATGTTGAAATTTGTAATTGTGTTAAAAATGACTTGAAAATGGGTTTTATGGATTTAAGGGGATTATATTTTTGAGTTTTAAAAATAATGTGGAGGGTTCTTTTTAGTTTTAAAGAAAATTTAATTTTGTGGAAAATGGTTCTTTTGGTTGCGCAAGTGGTGCGAGTTAGTTTTTGAAAGGTGCGCAATTGGTTTTTCTTAAGTGTTTGGATATGCATTTGATTTTAAAATAGAATTCGCACGTGAGCTTGGTTAGATATCATTGGAAGCCTTTGTTTGGCCCTTTTTAAATGTTTTACTAAATGAGGGAATGATTTATTAAATGATATTTGAAATGAGAATCACGAGTGCAAAGTGTTTCAGTGTGCGTTAGTGTTTTTTTTTGAAAGGGAATTGTAATTTTGTGAAAATGGTTCTTGCTTTCTAAATGACATTGGGTTATTAGTGTGGTTTCTGAATTGGTTCGAAATGACATATTTGAGCATATGCCCATTTTTATTTATAAATGAAAAATTAGTGTTTACTTGATTTTTTGTGTAATACTTTTGGACATGTCAATTTAAAGGTCCATTTGGTACTTTTAGCTTTAGTGTAATTCTTGTGTTGATCCTTCAAAAACATGGCGTTTTGATTACTATATGAAATTTTAATAACTTTAATATTTTTTAAAAATTATCTAATGGTATTAATGATTTTAAGGGCTGATGGCTAGGTTGGCACCTTTGATGATATGATGTATATATATTTTTGGGGAACCTCTATAGGCTGGATATCCCTTATGGTTTATCGCATGGAGTGTCCATGTTTGGGGTTGGAAAGTGTGGTGATATGAGTCAGGCATGCGCTGGACTCCTACTTATATAGTATTATTATAACCACAAAGGGTTCCTGGGTTTATTTTATATGATTATGTGAAGGTTTATAATCAACCTCGATAAGATGGCTTGGTACCCCCTTGATTGTCTATTAGGACTGGCAGAGTTTGCCACTAGATTGGTTATTTATAGGGTGGCCAGTTGTTTATAGAATTTGGAGCTTCACCATACACTGATAGGTGGTTCTGAACATAGTACGTCCAGCGGTATTCTAGGTATTTTTTTGGATCACTAATGGTTACTGGATTATTTTCATTGTTTTTCACATTCGGTTATACTATTTTATTTCCAGCTTACAATGTTCACCTATTCTACTTCAGCCCAGCTTTTGTATACTTTGTTTTTGGTTTAGTTTATAAAATGATAAATTATTTTGGAAATGGTATGTCGCATGTGTTGGATTTTTAAATGAGAAAAACATGTTTCTAATTTTAAAATGTAAAAACCATTATTTTTTATTTTTATTTCAAACTTGTGTTAATGGATGGTTTTGGGAAATGAGACTTTGGATTCTGTGGTTTATCTTGAAAAACCTACTGAGGATTTTAATGCTCATACCTATTTTCATCTTTTCAGTTGTTGGTATCCTGTTCTCAGGTTCTCTTGGATGCGTTTCTCACTATTAGAGAAAGGTTGGTCTTTGGTTGGGTGGTGACCTAAAAGGTAACCTAGAGGTATGAGTGGTTTTACGTTCTTTCCTATTATATTTTTATTCTTTTCATCAATTTCTATTTAATTTTTTCACCTTTTTTCAGTGGCCAAATAATTCCCAACAGTTGAATTTTGATGCCGAACACAGGTTTCCATCATGTGGGGATCGAGAACACCCCTTGGGACATGTCGCGGACTGGACCAGGAGACTGGTTTAGGGTCAAACTGGGTTGGTTCATGACATTTTGTATCACCTATTAACTTTCATATTCACTACTTAATTCAGAACATTATGAATAGTACCATCCTCAAAACAATGCTTGTTCTATTTTATCCTTTTATCTTTGTCTTTATTTAGATGTTTGTGTTTAGGGTAGTTAGTATTTATGTGAGCTTTCTTCTCGTACTCATAATAGTTTAATTCATAAACATCATTAATCTTAGTAGTATTAACTTTCCTATAGTCCATTTTTACTTCCTTTGAAGAGCCTCTTCCCACCATTGTTTTTCATGGACCTAAAAAACTTATTACTGAAGTGAGATATCCCTTTTTCACTACGGTGACACTCAAATTCAAAGGCATTATACATATCAATAATATTAGATTTAAAAGAATTCCTTTTTAATAGACTCCTCATCAACAATATTCTTCATCTCAAGATCTTACAATAAAAGAGATCCCATTTTTCATCTAAAATATACTCCTTAAAAGTTTTACTCTCATTGACGGTCACCTTGTTTTCATGACATATATTTGGAATATATCTTCATACTCTTTCTATATTAATAGTGTTTTCCATGAATTATCCAAGAGCACTCATTCCATTGGAGATATTAGTGAACTGAGGGAACATCTGATTTATCTATTGTCCATCTACCATCATAATGTCTTGATATTCTACTTGAAGCATTCCATGCTTGGTTCTCTTCATCTTTTCAGTTCCATAACGAGCCACTTTCAGTATCATCCATCTGTCATGGGATGTCTTATCAGATGAAAGGCAGTTATAGAAACTTCTACTTAGAGCATAGTATAAAATATGTTTACCTTTATAATTACAAACATATTTTACCATGTCATTACCCACCAGAGTCTCCAAATCAACCTTGGGTAGATCATATGGCTTACCCATGATGGTCCAGTGATCCACACTCTGTTGTTTCGAGTAGGATTCCATTATATCTTTTGAGTATCCATATTCACTCCCTTTAATGAACGAGGGATTCTATGGTAACCATACATCATTGGAATTGACCCCTTCCATCTTAAAAGATATATTTTCTTTTATTTTATAGTCTATTAGGTCCAAGATATCATATTAGCACACAGTTAAAAATTATAAATAAAAATAATATTATTAAACATTATTATGGATAAAGATGTTTAATAATTAGAGTTGTGGCTCTATTACCAACTTTTGGATAAATATAGATGGAAAATATTACTAGATGGGGGAGAGGGTGAATAGTATATTTAAAAATTTATACACAAAAACAATCGGAGTTTACAAAATATTAAACTCAAGTGAGTGTTGTGTTCTTGATTTGAGTTGTAGTGGAAATAAAAATGAAATAACAAAAGATTTATAGTGGTTCAAATCAAAAATATATTATTACACTCTTCAATATCCTTTATTCCTTGAGAAGACTGGTACCCACTACAAAAATCACTTTTAAATGTGTGAGAGACTTATTACAAACCTTTCCTTTTAAACAACCCTAAAGCACAAAATTTTCATTGTTATAGAAGACCAACCTGGTCTTTATACCTAACTTTTGATCGAGAGTCACAACCCTAATATACTTTTATGAGGTTTAATAACTAGAGAAAGATAAATACTTACATTTTATGGGGAAATCATTAACTAGCGATAAATAAATTAAACTTCAGTAATGAATGAATATAACATGAATTATAATGACCAACACATAAAAAATTACTTAATCATGAATTTTACACAAGACCATACATTATTACAAACTGAGGTTATTTTCATGTTTAGAGTTTTAATGAATTAGGATAACTTACATACATTCCATATAACATTCATACAATAGAATACTACAAAGACAATAACAATTTTTTCAAAAAATAATACATTAAAACTTAAAACATGATTTCTTTAACAACAATCCATATCAAACATCACAACTCCTTTTTTTATATTACCCATACTTATATACTATGAAAAACATTTTAAAAACTTGAGACATAATTACCATATCACTCTTACATTCACACTTACAAACGGAATAACCTTTTGGTCAACTTCATCTCCGGAAAACCCAATGCATTATAGAGCTATAATTGGGCACATCCGTCATATCTTGAGCTATAATGGGATCAAACCAACATAAATAATGTCCAAGGAACATATCATGGTAAGAAAGTATCTTTGAAATCAGATGAAACAACTCAAGCCATATACATAAAAAACAATCCTTTTGAAATTTATTTAATAGAGTTTTAAAAGGATTTAAAAAAGGAAATCCCTAAAAATATAATTAGAGTGAGAATTAATAGAATAGAATAGATATGTGTATACAATGTAAATAAAAATAGTGAAATATAATATAAACAGAAAAATCATCAAACAAATAATCTTAATACAACAAAATGAATAAATAAGAAGGTTGAACCAAAGAATGTAAATTGGGTTAAGAATTACATTATGTTGGGTTCATCTTACATAAAAAGTGTTTAAACCTCTTGTATAATGGTTAAAAAGTGTAAATAAAATATTAATAAAACATATTAATGTTTATAAATCCTTATATGATAATTTTACAACACAGTTCAACACATTTATTAGTAATATTTATTTATTTACATTTTGTCGGGTGGGTTCTTTACATGGTTCCCATGATCGGTTCATGATTGAAATTCTTGTTGATTGGAAGTAAAACACCAGAATTGTATTGGAATGAAACTTAAATATTTATAGAACTATAAATTATACCATTTATCATTTTGAACTATAAAATTAGGAAGATTCATATGTTAAAACATTATTGATATTTGTTTAGGTCATTTGGGGGATTCTTCGATCGTAATGAACTCGTTTAGTATTATAAATTAATCACATTTGTAAAAAATGATTACATAAAATTATATAATATATAATACATAAATTATAATATGGTTCAACCTTAAAAATGGTTTCATGACTCTACTTGAAAGAATTAAAAGAAATTGAAATCACATCATCCACGATGTCCGTAAATTGGCACATCATAGATAGTGTTTTAATTTCTTGAATAAGTGGGAGAGGAGAAGAAGATTGATGAGGAATTTTACATGAACATGAGTAAATCTAGAATATAAATGATTCTAGGGATTTCATGCCTCGTGGATTAGAGGAGGGGGCGATTTTATTAGAAATGAAAAGGAAATGAAAGTAAAACACATGAAAATGAAAGGAGATTCTTACCACTTGATCTAGTCTTCTTGAGATCCTCCTTAAGGCCTTTGGTTTCAGACAATTGATGATACCAGAAGCTATAGGACTTGGGGAACAGCCTTGGGAGGAGTATTGGGTAGAACCTAGGTATGGATCGGGGCTTGAGAGGTGTGGGAGGAAGAGGAGAATGAGGGTGGTATTTATAGTGGAGGAGATGAGGTATTTTACACTATTTAAACCATTATTATAATATTTTTTCTCAAGATTATGAATAATATTAATTAATGTGACCCAAAATGGTAATAATGGTGTGTGAGTTTTAATGAGGTGGTATTACATCACTTATGATGTCATAAATAGTGTATTAACTAATAATATGAATATACTATATTTTACTGTATTTCACTAATCATAAAAAAATCATGAATTTCAGAAAAATCCCAAAAATTAACCCTAACCATTTTTCAACATGTTGAATTCAAAAATGAACTCGATTTTTTGAAAATAATTTTCTAAATAATAATAATTAATTTTTTAAATAAAATAATACTTCATTCATCAATTACAAATTTTAATTCTATAACTTCTTTTATATCTCATTGAAAAATTAACCAAGATGTAATTATCTTAATCACTTAATAAAATAAAATAATAATAATATTTACAATTAATTAGGGTCATATTACTATTCATAATGCTATGTTACTATTCACAAAATAAACAAGTTGGTTCCATCAGAATCCAAATAACTTACTAAGCACAATTGTAGATGACTATTTTTCAAAATTCAAAACATAGATGTAGCAAAATTATGTTTAAAGGATAGTTTTAAATATCTACATAAAACAATGTTTCTGGAATTTAAATTTATTTTATGAGAACCTTGGGATCTTACATTATCCCCACCATCTGGAAATTACATCCTCACAATTTTATTTACTTATTAAACAAGTGAGGGTATTTTTCCCTCATAGAATTTTCAGAATCCCAAGAGGAAATTAAATCCTCACAAGACCATACATTATTAAACACTGAGGATATTTTCGTGTTTAGAGATTTAAATAATTATTATATCTTACATACATGGCATATCACATTCATACAAGATGATACTACTAAGATAATATCCATTTTTAAAAAAAATAAAACATTAAAACTTAAAACATTATTTCTTTAACAACACTCCATATCAAACATCACAACTCCCTTTTTTCTCTTACCCATCCTTATATCCTATGATTTTTTTTAAAAAACTTGATACATATTTACCATATTACTATTAAATTCACACTTACACATGGAATAACCTTTTGGTCAACTTCCATCTTCTAAAAACCCAATGCATTGGAGAGCTATAATGGGGATCAACCGTCATATCTTGAGCTATAATGGGATAAAAACAACATATATTGAGCTATTATGGGATCAAAACAACATAAATAATGTCCAAGGAACATATCATGGTAATTAAGTATCATTAAAATCAGATGAAACCACTCATTCCATATTAATAAAAAACTATCATTTTGAAATTTATTGAATAGAGTTTTAAAAGGATTTTAAAATGGAAATACCTAAAAATATAATTAGAGTGAGAATTAATAGAATGGAATGGATATGTGTATACAATGTAAATAAAAATAGTGAAACATAATATAAAAAAATAATCATACAAATAATCTAAATACCACAAAATGAATAAATAAGAAGGTTGACCCAAAGAATGTAAATTAGGTTAAGAATTCCATTATGTGGGGTTCATATTACTTAAAAAGTGTTTAAAACTCCGGTATAATGGTTAAATGAGTGTTATTGATATCTTAATGAAACATATTAATGTTTATAAAACCTTATATGATCATTTTACAACACAATTCAACACATTTATTAGTAATATTTTGTTATTGACATTGTGTCTGGTGGGTTCTTTACATGGTTCCCATGATTGATTCATGATTGAAATTCTTGTCGATTGGAAGTGAAACTCCAGAATTGGATTGGAATAAAATTTACATATTTATAGAACTATAAATTATACCATTTAACATTTTGAATTATAAAATCAGGATTATTAATATGTTGAAACATTATTGATAATTTTTTAGGTCAATTTGGGGATTCTTTGATCGTAATGAACTCGTTTAGTATTATAAATTAATAACATGTGTAAAAATTGATTCCATAAAATTATATAAGATATAAAACATAAATTATAATCTGGTTCAACCATAAATACAGTTTCATGACCAGACTTGAATGAATTAACAAAATTAAAATCACATCTTCCACGATATCCGTAAATTGGCATATCACAGATGGTGTTTCAATTTCCTGAATAAGTGGGAGAGGAGAAGAAGATTGATGAGTAATTTTACATGAACATGAGAAAATCTAGAATATAAATGATTCTGGGGATTTCAGGTCTCATTTATTATAGGAGGGGAAGAGAGTATATGAAATGAAAAGGAAATGAAGGGAAAACACATGAAAATGAAAGGCGATTCTTACCACTTGATCTATTATTCCTGAGATCCTCCTTAATAACTTTGGTTTCAGCCTTTTGATGATAATATAATCTCTAAGACTTAGGGAAGAGACTTGGGAACATGGGTAAGGATCAGGTCTTGAGAGGTGTGGGAGGAAGAGGGGAACGAGGGTGGTATTTTTAGTGGAGGAGATGAGGTATTTTACACTACTTAAATCATTATTATAATATTTTTTCTCAAGAATATGAATAATATTAATTAATGTGACCCAAAATGGTAATAATGGTGTGTGAGTTTTAATGAGGTGGTCTTATATCACTTATGATGTCATAAATAGTGTATTTAACTAATAATATGAATATACTATATTTTACTGTATTTCACTAATCATAAAAAATTCATGAATTTCAGAAAAATCCCAAAAATTAACCCTAACCATTTTTCAACATGTTGAATTCAAAAATGAACTCCATTTTTTGAAAATAAATTTCTATATAACAATAATTAATTTTTTAAATAAAATCATACTCCATTCATCAATTACCAATTTTAATTCTATAACTTCTTCTATATCTCATTGAAAAATTAACCAAGATGTAATTATCTTAATGCCTTAATAAAATAAAATAATAATAAAATTTACTATTAATTAGGGTCATAGTAGTATTCATAAGGGTACATTACTATTCACCAAATAAACAAGTTGGTTCTATCAGACTCCAAATAACTTACTAAACACAATTATAGATGACTATTTTAAAAAATTCAAAACATAGAAGCAGAAAAATTATATTTAAAGGATAGTTATAAATATCTAATTAAAAAAAGGTTACATGAATTTAAATTTATTTTATGAGAACCTTGGGATGTTACATTATCCCCACCATCTAGAAATTAGGTCATCACAATTTTATTTACTTATTAAACAAGTGAGGGTATTTTTCCCTCATAGAATTTTCAGAATCCCATGTGAAAATTATGTCCTCGCGAGACCATACGTTATTACAAACTGAGAATCATTTCATGTTAAGAGTTTTAAAGAATTATGATATCTTACATAAATGAAATATCACATTCATACAAGAGGATACTACTAAGACAATATCCATTTTTTCAAAAAAGAAAGTGTTCAAACTTTAAACATGATTTCTCTAAGAGCACTCCATTTCAAACATCACAACTCCCTTTTTTCTCTTACCCATCCTTATATCCTATGAAATTTCTTTTAAAAACTTGAGAAGTATTTACCATATCACTCTTACATTAACACTTACACATGGAATAACCTTTTTGTCAATAGCCATCTCCAGAAAACCCAATGCATTGGAGAGCTATAATGGGGTTCAACGGTCATATCTTGAGTTATAATGGGATAAAACCAACATAAATTGAGCTATAATGGGATCAAACCAACATAAATAATGTCCAAGGAAAATATCATGGTAATTAAGTATCTTTAAAATCATATGAAACCACTCATTCCATATACATAAAAAACAATCCTTTTGAAATTTATTGAATAGAGTTTTAAAAGGATTTTAAAAAGGAAATGCCTATAAATATAATTAGAGTGAGAATTAATAGAATGGAATGGATATGTGTATAAAATGTAAATACACATAGTGAAACATAATATAAACATAAAAATCATCACACAAATAATCTTAATACCACAAAATGAATAAATAAGAAGGTTGACCCAAAGAATGTAAATTGGGTTAAGAATTCTATTATGTCGGGTTCATATTACTTCAAAAGTGTTTAAAACTCTTGTATAATGGTTAAACGAGTGTTATTAATATCTTAATGAAACATATTAATGTTTATAAAACCTTATATGATCACTTTACAACACAATTCTATAAATTTATTAGTAATATTTTGTTATTTACATTGTGTCGGGTGGGTTCTTTACATGGTTACCATGATCAGTTCATGATTGAAATTCTTGTCGATTGGAAGTGAAACTCCAGAATTGGATTGGAATGAAATTTACATATTTATAGAACTATAAATTATACTATTTATAATTTTGAATTATTAAATGAGGATGATTCATATGTTAAAACATTATTGATATTTGTTTAGGTCATTTTGGGGATTCTTTGATCATAATGAACTCGTTTAGTATTATAAATTAATCACATGTGTAAGAAATGATTCCATAAAATTATATAAGATATAATACATAAATTATAATATGGTTCAACCATAAAAATGGTTTCTCGACCAGACTTGAAATAATTAAAATAAGATGAAATCACATCGTCCACGATGTCCGTAAATTGGTACATCAGAGATAGTGTTTTAATTTCTTGAATAAGTGGGAGAGGAGAAGAAGATTGGTGATGAATTTTACATGAACATGAGAAAATCCAGAATATAAATGATTCTAGGGATTTCATTCCTCGTGGATTAGAGGAGGGGAAGAGAGTATAAGAAATGAAAAGGAAATGAAAGGAAAACACATGAAAATGAAAGGAGATTCTTACCACTTGATCTATTCTTCTTGAGATCCTCTTTGAGGACTTTGGTATTTGCCTTTTGATGATACCAGAAGCTATAGGAGTTGGGGAAGATCCTTGGGAGGAGTATTGGACCAAACATAGGTAAGGATCAGGGCTGGAGAGGTATGGGAGGAAGAGGGGAATGAGGGTGATATTTATAGTGGAGGAGATGAGGTATTTCACACTATTTTAATCATTATTATTATATTTTATCTCAGGATTATGAATAATATTAACTAATGTGACCCAAAATGGTAATAATGGTATGTGAGTTTTAAAAAAGTTGTCTTACATCACTTATGATGACATAAATAGTGTATTAAACTAATAATATGAATATACTATATTTTACTGTATTTCACTATTAATCAAAAATTCAAGAATTTCAGAAAAATCCCAAAAATTAACCCTAACCATCTTTCAACATGTTGAATTCAAAAATGAACTCCAATTTTTGAAAATAATTTTCTAAATAATATTAATTTATTTTTTAAATATAATCATACTCCTTTCATCAATTACCAATTTTAATTCTCTAACTTCTTTTATATCTCATTGAAAAAGTAACCAAGATGTAATTATCTTAAAGCCTTAGTAAAATAAAATAATAATAAAATTTACTATTCATTAGGGTTATATTACTCTTCATAAGGGTATGTTACTATTCACCAAATAAACAAGTTGGTTCAATCAGACTCCAAATAACTTACTAAACACAATTGTAGATGACTAATTTTCAAAATTCAAAACATAGAAGCAAGAAAATTATGTTTAAAAGATAGTTATAAATATCTACTTAAAACAATGTTTCATGAATTTCAATTTATTTTATGAGATCCTTGGGATGTTACATTATCCCCTATATCTGTAAATTACGTCCTCGCAATTTTATTTACTTATTAAACAAGTGAGGGTAATTTTCCCTCATAGAATTTTCAGAATCCCATGTGGCTTCTTTAGCCATGTGGTTTCTCCAAAAAACCTTTACCTAGTGAATTAACTTATTCTGCAATACCTATTCCATTTGATCAAGAATATGAACTGGTTTCTCTTCATATGAAAGGTTCTCTACAAACTAAACTACTTTTTTGCTCAAGACATGAGATGAATCTGGAACATACATCCTCAACATCAGAACATGAAAAACATTATGAACCTGAGATAAACTTGGAGGAAAAGCTACTCGGTATGAATCTTGTCCAACGTTCTCAAGGATTTCAAAAAGATCGATGAACTGCAGACTTATCTTCCCTTTAATACAAAAATGCATCAAACTTTTCCAAGCTGAGATTTTCAGGAAAACATAGTCACCTACCTCGAGATAGAAGTCTTTCCTTCTATTATCTACATAACTTTCCCCCCAGCTCTAAGTTGTCCTTATGTGCTACTGGATCATCTTTACTTTCTCAGCGACTTCCTCTACTAATTCTAGTACCATAAACATCCTTTCCTAGTATTCATACAAAAAAATTAGAGTTTGACACTGCTTACCATACAATTTCTCAAAAGGTGCAATCTTTATACTGGAATGAAAACTTTTATTATAAGAAAACTCAACTAAAGAAATATTTTAATCCCAACTTCCCTGGTAGTCTATTGAACAAGATCGATGCATATCCTCCAATGTCTGAATCGTTCATTTAGACTTCTCATATGATTGAGGATGAAAAGCTATAGTAAAATTATATTTTTTTTCCAAAGACTTATGAATCCCCTTACAAAAGTTATAAGAGAATGTGGGATCCTAATTAGATACAATGGAAAGAGGAACTCCATGTAACCTGACAATCTTTTTGAGGCACAATCGATAAAACTAATCCAATGACATTGTATCTCGAATAGAAAAAAAAATGTTCATATTTTTTCAGCCGATCAACAATAATACAAATAGAATTGTTACCTAGAGAAGTCTTAGGTAGTCACACCATGAATTCCATGGATATGTTCTCTCATTTACACTCTGTCACTAGAAAAGGCTGAAGCATCCCCTTTTGTAATTGTCGCTCTACTTTAGCCTTTTGACATGTCCAACAATTCATTGGAAATTCTAAATTATCCATTTTCAATCCACCCCACCATTAATACTATTGAAGGTATCTGTACATTTTGGTACTTTCAGGATGAATTAAAAATAGAGAACTATGAGCTTCACAGAAAAAATCGTTCTTTAAATGGGTATCAAAAGGTACACACAACCATTTCCAAATATTAAAACACAATCTTTATCAAGGTTAAATTTAGGAAACTTACCCATTTTAATCAATTATACCTTTTTCTTTAGCTTAAAGTCTTCCTTCTATGATTGCTTAATTCTGTCTGATAATGATGACTGTATCGAAACCTATAAAAAAAATAGATGTATTCCCTAAACTGAAAACTTTTAAACCAAAATTCATCAAATCATTAATCAAGGGATCATATTCCAAACATAACATGGTTAATGATGCATGATATATTCAACTCAAGGAATCTTCCACTTTGTTTTCTTTTATTTGATGGTAATTGATCATTCATTCATAATACATTATTAGTTCAATCCATCTTCTCTGCCTCATATTTATTTCTTTCTGAGTGACAATATAATTCAGACTTCTATGGTTAGTAAATATTTGATATTTGGCTCCATATAAATGGTGCCTCTAAATTTTAAAAAAAAAAACCATAGCTACAAATTCCAAATCATGTGCGGGATAATTTAACTCATGAGGATTTAGTTGTCTTGAAGCATAAGAAATTACCTGATTAGTATGCATCATAAAAAGACCAAGTCCCTTTAATGAATAATCAATATAGATGACAAACTCACCATTTTGGGAAGGCAAGACCAAAATTGTAGAGTTCACCAATCTCTTCTTCAGTTCTTGAAAACAAACATCACATTATTCTATCCAAACAAATTTATACCCTTTTTGTGTTAACTTAGTTAGCAGGCTAGATAACCGTCCAATGTTTTTAAAAAACTGTCGGTAATAACCAGCTAATCCAAGAAAACTATGAATATCTATAACATCTGTAGGTTTTGTCCATTCATCAACCACTTTTTTTGGGAAGGATCAACTATTATTCCATCCTAATTTACAATGTACCCAATAAAAGAAATCTGTTGCAACCAAAAATCACTCTTTCTAAATTTTCCATACATTTTATTTTCTTTTAAGGTTTGAAAAAAACCCTTAGATGTTTTCAAGAACCTCTTTACTTCTATAATATACCGGAATGTCATCAATAAACACAACTACAAACTTATCCAAAATCTCATGAAAAATTCTATTCATAAGATCCATGAATACAACAGGTTCAATAGTTAACCCAAAATAAATAACTACAAATTCATAATGATCATATATATTATGGAATGTAGTCTTTGGGATGTCTTCATCCTTTACATTCAACTGATGGTACCCCGACCTCAGGTCAAACTTTTAAAAATACTCTGCTCACTGGAGTTGATCAAACAAATCATCGATATGAGGCAAAGAACACTTGTTTTTAATTGTAATGTTATTCATGGATATATTATCAATGCACAGCCTCATTGAACCATATTTTTCCTTAACAAACAACATTTGAGTGTCCCATGGCGTTGTTATTAGACTAATTAAGCATTTATCTAATAATTCTTCCAACTAATTTTTTAATTCCAGAAGTTTTATTTGGGATATTTGATAAGGAGGTTTATAAATTTTCTTAGCATTAGGAACTAATTCAATAGTAAACTCAACCTCTCGATTAGGAATAAAACCAAGAAAATCATCAGGAAAAACATCCAAGTATTAATTTACCTTAAGTATATCATTAATCTGGATAGTTCTCTTATCTTAAAAAATAAGAGAAAGATAACATTAATTTACTTCCTTTATCAGTTTATTAGCTTCCTAACATGTTATTAATGGTAAGGGTTCAATCATGTAGACAAACTAAAATTCATTTTGAAAAAAAAACATCTTTTTCTATGCAACCTATCTTAGAATGATAAAAAGTAATCCATTCCATACCCAGAATAATGTCAAACTCTACAAGAGGAAAAAAAAGATTGTAGGTAAACACCTTCCAAAAACAAGGATAGGAAGATTCTTATAATTTATTTTTTCCAAAATATTTTATCTAGGTGATTTTAATATGAGAGCTGGTTTCATTTCATGAGGTTGAATTCACAATTTTTCCAAACATATCTTAGAAATGAAGGAATGTGTAGACCTTGAATCAAACAACACATTTGAAAAATCTATAAAAACAAGAAATGTACCTGATACCACCTCATTTAATGTCTCAACATCTTCTAAAGTGGTTGAAAATAATTTTACCAAACCATTCTGCTTCTAATCTTGCTTATTCCCAACTTGAGTAACAAGCTTCAGACAAACATTAGCAAAATGACCCAATTCCTTATAGTTAAAGAACCTCACCATCGGCTTCTTATTAATTTTCGTATCATTTTCCTTGCTCTAACGAGACATGTGTAAAAACATTTCACATCAGTTCCATTTCACATAATTTACAATACATTCACCAGGATGCCTTTTACCGCACTTTTAACAATATGGGAAATTTATTTTCTTACCTCCATAATTCATTGATGAGTTCTTCCATATTTCCTGCCAACCTGACCGCTTGTTATTCTTGTCATCACGAGGAAAATATGAGTCAAAAAACTCCATATCAATATTTTCAGCATAATGAACATGCTTCTCATAGCTTTTAAAATCTTGTGAATCCAAATATCTTCGCAAAAATGGTTTCAAACCAGAGTAAAATATAATAATTTTACTTTCAAAATCCAAAGTAAAATCTGATACGTACATTTATAGTCTTATAAAATTGGATTCATATGTTTCCACAGAATCATCATCATTTTTCTATAGTTCCAAGAATTGTTTCTCCATTCTGAGTTGAACAGTTTTGGGAATATATTCTTCTAGAAAAAGACTCTTAAAATCATCCCATTCCAGGCTGTCTAGATCATCTATTTCTCTCATATTCTTAACCAGATACCACTATTGATCGACTTCACATTCCAAATGATAAATGTCCTGTATTAAATTTTGACGTTATTAATATCCCATGACATCATATATCTTTTCTAGAGTATTGACCCATCCTTTTGCTACCACCGGATCTACAGTTCCACTGAATGCTGGAGGATGTTGCCTCATAAAATACTCTAAGAAAGACATGTTTTTTCATGGTAGATCATGTTCCTCTCTAGAATTGATACCGCCCCTATTTATTGCTTATGTAAACCTATCCATTACTGTCACGAACTGCTCAGTTCTGATTCCCACCATTTCAGGCTACAGATTTGGACACACATTAGCCTCATGGTGCCTTCCTTCATCAACTTCCATGTTTCTTATGCGAAAAACCATTTTGTACAAACATAACTTAGACAAATAAACATGATAATCCTTAAATTATATAACATTTCAAATTACCATAGATTAAAAATCAGTTATGGTATTGTTTAAATATCATCTCAACCCTTAAAGTTATTTAAACCATTCTCTGATACCAACTATAAGGATCCGACCTTAAAACGTTACTTAATATTTAATTTTACACAAGACCATACATTATTACACATTGATGATCTTTTCAAGTTTATATTTTTAAAGAATTAGAATATATTTCATACATTACATACCACATTCATACAGGAGGTTACTACTAAGATAGTGTCTATTTTTTCAAAATATAAAATATTAAAACATAAAACATGATTTCCTTAATAACACTCCATATAAAACATCACAACTCCCTTACTTGTCTAACCTATCCTAATATCATATGATTTTTTTTAAAAACTTTGGATGAGTATAAAACTTAGTAAGGGATATAAAGAATGAAATAATTAGTCAAGTGATAACATAAAAACCAATAAAACCCATAATAATAAAAAATAATTTTCATAGAAACATCATGTAGTTTCCTTGGGACATATTTACAATATCACTCTTACATTCACACTTACTCATGGAATAACTTTTTGGTCAAATTCCTTGTCCGGATTACCCAATTCCTTGAACAACTATAATGGGGCTCACCCGTCATATAATGAGATATAATAGGCTCAACCCAACATATCTTGAGCTATAATGGGCCCAAACCAGCATAAATAATGTCTATGGAACATATCATGGTAATAAATTATCTTGAAATTTATAAGAAACCACTCATTTCATATACTTAGAAAACAATCCTGTTAAAATTTATTAAATAAAGTTTTAAAAGGATTTTAAAAAGAAAGTCCCATAAATTATAATTCGAGTGAGAATTAATAGAATGGAATGGATATGTGTATACACTATAAATACATATAGTTAAACATATTATAAAAAAAAATCATCAAACTATTAATATTAATACCATATAATGAATAAAGAATAATTTTGGCCCAAAGAATGGAAATTAAGAAAATAATTCCATTACCTTGGGTTCTTCTTACTTCAAATGTGTTTACAACTTCTGTGAAACATTTAAAGGAGTGATATTAATATCTTAATGAAACATATTAATGTTTATAACACATTATATGATCATTCTACAACATCATTTGACACATTTATTAGTAATATTTTGGTATTTACATTGTGCCTGGTGCATTCTTTACTTGGTTTCCACGATCGGTTCATGATGGATATTCTTGTCGATTGGAAGTGAAACTCAAAAATTGGAACATAACAATATTTAAATATTTTTAGAACATATAACTATAGAATTTATAATTTTGAATTCTAAAATGAGGATGACTCATAAATTTAAACATTATTGATATTTGTTTAGTTCATTGTTGCGATTCTTTGATCGTAATGAACTCATTTTGTTTTATAAATTAATCACATGTGTAAAAATTGATTATAGAACCTTATATAAGATATAATATATAAATTATAATCTAGTGAATCCATAAATATAGTTTCATGACCATCCTTGAGTGAAGTAATAGAAATTGAAATCACATCATCCACGAAGTCGAGATACCGACACATCGAAGACGGTGTTCTAATTTATTGAATAATTTAGAGAGGAGAAGAAGATTGATGAGGAATTTTCATTGAACATGAGAATATACAGAATATAAAATATTATAGAGCTTTCATTCCTCTTGGATAATATGAGGGGAATGAATTATAATAAAAAAAAGAAAATGAAAGGAAATCCTATGAAAATGAAAATTTTTTTTTACCCCTTGATATATTCTCCTTGAGATCCTCCATAAAGCCTTTGGTTTTGGAATTTTGATGAGACCAGTAGATCTGTGACGTGGGGAAGTGAACTGGGAGGAGTATTGGGCATAAACTAGGTAAGGATCATGTCTTGAGAGGTGTGAGATAAAGAGGGGAATGAGAGTGGTATTTATAGTGTAGGAGAGGAGGTATTTTACATTATTATAATCATTAATATAATATTTTTTCTCAAGACATTGAATTATAATAATTAATTTGACCAAAAATAGTAATAATGGCATGTGAGTTCGAACCAAGTGGTATCACATCACTTATGATGTCATTAATATTGTATTTAACTAATAATTTGAATATTCAGTATTTTACCGTATTTCACTATTCATAAAAATTCCACAATTTTAGAAAAATCCAAAAAATTCACTCAAACCATTTTTCAATGTGTAGTATTAAAAAATGATCTCAATTTTTTTGAAATAATTTTCTAAATATTATTAATTTAATTTTTAAATTTCACACATCAATCAACAATTACAAATTTTAATTCTATAACTGCTTTTATATCACAATAAAAAATTAACCAAGATGCCATTATCTTAAAGACCAAAGAAAATAAAATAATAATAAATTTACTATTAATTAGGGTCATATTACTATTAATATTACTATTCAAAAGGGTATGTTACTAATCACCAAAAAAATAATTTGGTTCCATCAGACTCCAAATAACTTACTAAACACAATTATAGAAAACTGTTTTTTGAAATTCAAAACCTAAAAGTAGAAAAATTATGTTTCGAGGCTAGTTATAAATATGTAATTGAAACAATGTTTCATGAATTTCAATTTATATTTTGAAAACCTTGGGATGTTACCTGAAGTATAAATAAAAAAGTTGTTAATAAATCAAATTATAATTATGATTAAATAATTGATTCTTGAAATATAAAGTAAAATTATAATTAATTAAAACAATTGGATTTTAATAAACTTTAGAATTGAATAAAATTTCAATGGAGATTAATTTATAAAAACATTTAATATTGAAAAAGTATTAAACCCCTCTAAAATTCTACCAGGCTCATGGTACCTTACTCAGTGTATGGGCTCTGATGGCTAGAGGTACAATACTTGATGTATGATACACATCCTACCGGATTTGGTGGATCTCAAAAACTACTTAGTTAAAATATGTATATATAATATTGGATTATGTGATGTATGAGGTGCATGTTTTGATACTTATCCTAGGTGTTTGCGGGATGACTAATTCTGGACAGAGATGGCTCGGGATGTTTGATGTTGGGACAAAGTGGAAAACTAGTTGTAAATTGAGATTGGGGAACCATTGATGTTTCATTATTAGATTATATACTATATTTCATGCAGTAGTTTGTGGGTGTTAGCCATGGTGAGGCTAGAAATTTAGTATAGCTGTGTTTGTGCTGATTTAATATCATTGTTACTTATTATTCTTTAACATTATTTCATTATCTCTTTCTTGAGAGGATCCGAGGAGGATCTTATTAAGTACCATATTATGGTCACCACATGTATATATAAAATTTTATCAGGTTAGTAGGATTGGGTTGGGGATAAGTTTGAATATTACTAGTTTGTGGTTTTTTAAGAGCTGTTTGGGCTTCATAGTCCCAATTGTATTAACGTTTTTTGTACATGTAGTTTATTTTATGTTATTTTAGTATAGTATTACATTACATGTCTACACTTATGATTTATTTAATATATCTGAGCATGTATTTATTGGTACATTTTTATTATCTCTCTCTTTCTTATGTTCTTTTAGAGTGTAATACCTACCATAGATATTTTTTTTACCCTTTATTTTAGTCGCTAACCTGGGGCCTAATGGAGGTGGGACTCAGGAAGTCACCACCGTATTTCTCTTATTTCTTTTCCAGGTAATACAATCTGGGGGGGGGGGGGTTCATAAAATAATTCATTAAAAATCATGATATAAAACCATAAAATTATCATTTCCTCATATAGAGTATTTGAATCACCAAAATCACACTAAAATATTCAACAACATGTTTTAGTTAAAGTGTTTAATTTTCTCCATCAAAACATCCAATATATTCACATAAATCCTCTTTAAATTGTGCCCAATAACCATAAGGTTTACCCAAAACAATGACATAATCTTAAAAAAATCAATGTGCTTAGTAATTTGTACCAGGAAATATTCTCATCAATATTTATTTCCTATAAAATATTAAAACCTTACCAAAATCATCCATTATAAAATCTAACCATTGTTTTTTATTATAACATGACATAGTTCTTACATCCGATTTTTTCCCAACATCCAACCTTTCCTCATACCATTCATTCTCTAACACTTATATAACATATGAATGAAAATATAGAAAATATTGGCCTCTATATAAAGTATGTATATATTAAATATATGGAATAATAGATGCAATATTGTTTTCAATGTAAATATATCATAGTTTTATAATAAAGTCAATCCCTATTTATCATTAATTATTATGTCATGAATTTTTAAAGGAGTGAAATGATACAACACTATTGGAGTAAAAAATTGTGTTTTACCTTTTCTATGATAATCGTAGAGTACTAGGAGTTTTTATTATATCTAAATATTAGTATTAGTGGAGTCTCATATGTAATGAATTATAGACTCATGAGATAATAAGTAACAACATATTATTTGGACTGGACCACCAAATTATATCACTTGGAATACTATATGTACGGTCATTTAATTACTTATGAGTGTATTATTTATAATAATCCCCATTACATAATGTTTTTAAGTTATATTTCATGTGAAACTTTATAATTTGATAATTTTTATCATCTTCCTTGTGATTGATCTAGTGAGGGTGGTTTGGTATATTGGTGATTGTGTTGTAGGTATTTCATAACTAAGATGTGATTTATCTAATTATAAAAAAAGTATAGAATATAGACCATCAATTTAGTTTGTAACGGGACATGGATGACCTTTCTTAGTCAAGTGACATGTGATTTGATTAAATACTTTGATGAATGTCATGAAATTCATTCATTCAATCTAGTTAGTCTATTTAAGAGAATTGATAATGTATTAGTTGACATATAATAGATTTTTATATAACATTTCTTGTTTTTGATTTAATTTTTTAGAAAAAATAATTATATATGTATAAATAGATGTATATCGATACACCTTATGTTAGATATGATCATATGAAGATAAATGTATGTTTGAATGAAATCACAATATATATCTTTGTAGCTTGAGTATCGATGACATTTTTTTAGTGGTTGATATTTTCTTACAATCATGGATTAGGAAATTAATAATTTTTTTTCTCATTTCTATAAAATCACATTAGGAAATACAGTTAAGCTTGTGAAGAAGGATTAAATTTTAATACAAATAATTTTTCAAATATTCATAGAGTTTCTATGATAATCGTATCCAAATGGGTTTGGATAGATTTTAAAGATCTGTTTATTTTCTCATGAAGGATATGAGACCATACTACTTATGGGAGATTATTGAATATTCACAGAATCACAATGTTATCGGTAAAGTATTAATTTTAATTCTTATGTTATGATTAATGTTGGTAAAAATGTATTAACTCCACTATCTCCATTAATCCATTAGTATGATATATCATTCGATTATATATATTTAATTCTTCCACAAATTTTTATTATACAATTTTGGCTTGTAACATATCATATTTGAATGCATTTATGGGGAAATGATCATTGAATGGATCAATGATTGCTTACATATTTGAGGTAAATGATATAAAGGGATATAACACATAAAAAATATCAAGTTAAACAAAACATTGTGAGTGTTAGGTGATTATTAATTTAGTAAAGAAACACAATATAAGTTAGTGTTCCTTGCATCATTTGTGTGTGTTCCTTAATTTAGGAAAGATCAAGATTGTAACAGCCCGAGATTTTATGAAAAATATTCTTTTTAATTTTATTAATGTCTTGTGCTGTACGCTACACCAAAAGGAGCTTGCACAACATGCATCTTTGACTTGCCTTGCATTACACGCAATCACAACCTTCCTCGATAGCATGTGTAGTACACAATACTGAGTTTCACTAAACACGATATGCTATTAAAATATTATTATAACTAGCCATTATGAATAGTAATAACCACCTTTTAAAATTTTATAAATTTTAGCTCTCAAAATGGACTTCATTTTTGGATTCAGAGTATCGAATTTAGCCTAAGGTGAAATTTTGGTACTTTTCGGATAACTTTCATATTCTGATGAATAGTGAAAATTACTAAATTATAATTAAAAACAACTTTTTTAATCGAAATAATTAATAGTGATAAATTATTAATTTGAGTGGTTTTAAAGTATATTTAGAATATATTTTTACAATTTAATACAATGTTGGTCATTGGTTGTAATTTCACATTTAAACCAGACATAATCAAGTGTCAATCTTTTGATAGATATTGTTTCTTAAAAACACGCTATTTGTTTTAACAGCGGGATTTAATTATAAAATTAATTAATGCAACTTATATGTTATGAATTTGGAAAAATAGACTTCATTTTTGAATTCGGAATATGAAATATAGCTTAGGATGAAATTTTGGCATTGTTCTGAAAAACATCAATTTTTGATGAATAGTGAAACTACTAAGTGGTAGTTAAAAAAACTGAATTTTTCATAAAACTTAATTTTACCGCTTCTGTGAATAGAATTTCAAAAATCCGAGAGACACGATTGATTTCAGTAAATAAAATGTGGTTCAATGAGATGAAAATAATTTTTGGTGAATAGTAACTTTTTACTTTTATTTACCACGGTTAAAAGTAAATAGGGTAATTAAGGGTAAAAATGATATTAATATTACCCTAACACATGTCCTAATCCTATTGGACAAGTTTATCTCGACCAAAAACAACCTTAAGTGTAAAATATTATCATTTAGGCCCACTTGGATTAGATTAGGACATTTATTATTATTTAATTCAAAGAAGAGTTAAAAGAGTTAAAATCAAAGTTTATTTACTAAAACATTTTTAATATAGTGTTATATATAAGATAAATTAGATTGTAAATATTCATTAGAAATATACAAAGATTTCCTATATAATGGTATTTTATTTGTAATTTTTAGACATTAAATAATTTAATTTATTTATGACACAATGATGATGCAGTAATTATCTTATTAATGAAATATTGACATAATTGATGTTCTAAACACCAAAATAAATGTAATTTGAGACTTTTTATGAATTCCACTAATTTTATAGGTTACTATGATATATTAGTGTTGATTTAATCAACTTGGTTCGAACATATAATTCTGTTATGACTTTCACAAAAATCATATATCAAATAGTGTCAAAATTGACACAAAATAGTTTTTAAATCAAATATTATATTACTAATTGTTATTTTATTCCTAAAAATCTAAGGTTCGGCCAAATGACTTAGATAAGGATATATATATTAATAATAAACAATTTGGGGTTCTTTTGGCATGTTATAGTAAGTGTATTAACTATATAGTGTAAGAAAACAAAAAGACACGGTAAAAGTTAAATTATTTAACTTAGGGTTAAATCTAATTGATAAGGTTAAAATAATAACCTAAACTTGTCTAAATCTTATTGGTTGATAGGATTGCGACCCATCCCCACTTTAGTATCGAAATAAGACCCTTTGGAACCATTATAAACCGATTTTGACTTTAATATAAAATAATATTTTGAGATATTCCTAAGGTGCCCCTCTCCTCCCTTATAAAAGGGCACCTCCTCCCCCTCCTCCTCACACCAATTTGAGCACTCAAGCTCGGACAAACCCTACCAAAATACCTTCTCCACTTCCCTAGTATCATCATAGAGGTCCTGGTCTTCTTCAAAGACCATCCTTAGTTCTTTAAGTGGAGGCTAAGAAAAGGCGCGTCAAAAAGAGGTAATATCCATTACCGATCTTTTTCAATTTCTTTCTTCTTCAACTTCTTCTTCTTTAGTTGTTTCAAGATAAAGTAATAAAATAAGTATTTATTATATACTGATATGTTATTATAAATATGAAACAACTCTAATTAACCTTCTATCCATCCTACGGAAAAAGGAAATCACCGCGCGTGCGTACGTACGGAATACCGTCTCCACGCCGTGGTGTAATCTATTTTCCGTCACCACATTAATTGGATGGGTATAAAGGTGTAATTAGTAACTATATATGATTATTATAAATTGATATTGATTCTGAAATAGTATACATACACTTCAACACAATTCCACGACCATGGGAACGATATCATCGCTCGTGCGTACGTACGAACTACCGTCTCCACGACGCGATGAGATTCATTCTCAATGATTGACCATTCATGAATGATTATAAAGTATATATAATAAGTAATAATGCAATATATGACCTAATAATGATACTGTAATTTTTTATATTTATATGTATGTCATCTACTTAATTCCATTCAATTCAATAAGGAAACGAAAACATCGTTCATGCGTACGTACGGACTACCGTCTCCATGAACGGTGTATTTCTTTCCATTTACTGATTTATTATATATGTGTTTTATGAATATATATATATAAATCATGTTTTATATTCTGGAATTAATTAATCATGATCTAAGTAATCATATGAATAATTACAAGTTAAAAACACGAACGACAAATGAGACGATTTTACCCAAAACGCTACTTTAACATGAATTTACAAAAGAACGGGTAATATAAAGTCATAAGTGGACCATATATGATATAATAACAATGAATATGATTCTGGAATAAGTCAATAACATGATTTAAATCATATACAGGAGTTTCGGACACTCACAAAGCAAGTCATACCTAAGGTGAGGGAAATATCACAATCTCATTTTTATCCGAGATTGTTTATTCGTAAGTATTTACTGGGGTGTATTTTATCATCCACATCAATGTTTCATCAATATGTGATGTTATTTCCATCCACCTACAATTTTTTAAATCCATTTTTACCCTTCAGTGAGTTTTTAGTAATATGTATGAAAGGAATCTTTTGTCGTTTTTCGTACGAGGTACTTTTTGACTTTTCCGACAAAAGTACGAAGAATGTTTTTTTTAACTTATATGGCATGAATGGATTTCTAGAACATTATTTCCAAGAATCTTCCTTTACAAGTATTCAAGTTTATTTTTAATCAACTTCTTTTAGTTTAAAATTTTATGACATGTTAAGAAAGTAAAAGTGTTTTTGAAGTAGAAAGGATATTTTCCTCAAGAATAGAGTTCAAGTATTTTTTCAAAATTATTTTTCATCTAAGATAATAAAAGGGTTCTGTTTTTATCCCTATTATTACATGGATTTGATTATGTTGTGATGGAAATATTTTTATGAATTCCTTTATCTTATATAAATTGTTTTATGATGTCATGTTGTTTAAGAATCCCATTTTTATTACATGGTTTACGCTATGATGTATGGTTTATGATTATGTGGCACACATAAGAAAGGATTCATTATAAGATGGGTCGGACCTATATCTCCCTCCAATGCATTGGGTAAAGATTTTATATCTCATGAGATAGACATGGCTGAAATGGTAGGTTATACCGGTTCAGTGAAACAGGACTGAAACGAGGGCTACTCGATTCAGAAAGGGACTTTGTCCACTAAGATAGTATTGGCAATGAGTCTTGACTAACAAGAAATGATTATCTATGATTATGTGTGTATGCCACAAAGTTTCATGTTTTAAGTTATGATTATTGGGATTACATTTCACTTCTATGATTTATCCCATGTTATGATATTATGAGCTCTTTTGCAGGTTAAGATTTCCAAAATCTATGTTCTTATGTATATGATATGATTGATATTTCTTTTGTTTACCCTTACTGAGCATTTGAGCTCACCCTTTTATGTTTTCTTTTCCCCAGGATATAAAGAAAGGTTTTAGGTAAAAAAAAGGGAAGATCTTTATGGGAGATATTGAAGATCTTTCACCACGTTTAGAAGATTACGTTCCGAGTTTCCAAAGACACTAAACTATTACGATCCTTGTGTGTGTTTTTTTGTTATGTACTAAGTATTCCGCAAAAGTAATGTAATGTCCATGTACGTCAAGCTACGGGTCTCTACAGTTGGTATCAGAGGAAAGGTTTAGTCAACCTTTAGAAACTAGGATGCGAGGACTTTAGTGAGATCCCTAGAGATATTTCTAAGGTATGTCTAGGGATGTCCCTAAGGTTAAGTATACGTATAGGTTATAGTACTAGAATTACGCTAACGATCATAGAATTAAACCTAAGATGTTAGATATTGAAGGTACTCCCCCTTTATTATGTTGTTTTCCCTAGCATGATTTTTGCCTCTCACACTATTCTTTTTGGGTTTTAGACGATGGCTGGAACCCGAAGGAACCGTGATGATCAATGCAATGGAAAATGCAATAATTGCCCTCCTGAACAAACAAATGTTATGGGAGATGGAGTGCAAAATCTTATTGCTATACTTACTCAAGCTATGAATCATTCTGGACTTCCAAATGAGCAGAGAAGGGAACAATATTCTATTGAGTCCTTCATGAGGCAACGTCCACCTTCTTTCAGTGGGTCTTCTGATCCACTTGTTGCTGAACAATGGATCAGTACCACTGAAAATATATTTTCAGTTCTTCAATGTTCTGAGCATGATAAAGTCATCTTAGCAGTATATCGTTTGGAAGGTGAAGCTGATCAATGGTGGAATCTTATCAAGAATACGAGGCAAAGAGATGAAATTGAGTCCATGGAATGGGACGAGTTCAAGAACTTGTTTTTCAGTAAGTACTTCCCTCGTATTCTTCGAACAAAGATGGAGAAGGAGTTTCTTGAACTAAAGCAAAAGGATGATGAATCTGTTGGTATATACGAAGAGAATTTTACAAGACTTGCAAGGTATGCATATGGCATTATCATCCAACCTGAATGTAAAGTTGATTGATTTTTCAGTGGCTTAAAACCAAGTCTTCGAAGGGCATTAGCTATAAGAGACTTCAGTAGCTATGAAGAAATTGTGCATTGTGCTATCAAGGTAGAAATGGAAGTTGGTGTTACATATCCATCTTATGGTTTTGAAAAGAAACGAAAGATGGAGTTCAAGGAGAAATCTCAGAATAATGGTGAAAAGAAGATGAATGTTTCCTTATGCACAAAGTGTGGAAAGAAGCATGGTGGAGATTGTCTTAAAGGGACTAGAAAATGTTTTAAGTGTGGAAAAGAAGGTCATCGAGTAGCTGAGTGTCGAAGTAATGGAAAAAGGGATTCTAATGATGTGAATAAAGCAAACACTGCAGAGAACGCACCACCAACACTTCAATGCTTCAAGTGCAAGGAAATGAGGCATTATGCTAATAAATGCCCTAATCCAAGGGTTAGTGATGATCGACATGAGCAACCGCTTAAGGCAAAGGACAAAGGGAAGTCACATGCGATCACCATTGGCGATGTTGAATATGATAACGATGTGGTGGAATGATTAAGTGTTTATGTAATGGGATTCCAAAATAATGTTGTATCATGGAATATTGGAATATTTATGTATTGGTCTAATGTGGTATTCAAAGTGATTCAAATATTTTTGGAAATAAGATGATATGCACATAATAAAGGGAAAACGAGAAAATGAAATGTTTAACAGTATTCATGAGCTCATGATTGATATAAGGACTAAGTGATATCATGGTTTGAGTATATAGAATTCTGAGGATTTTGGTATGTGGAAAGTGTTAAATTTTAACTGCATTCATGTTTACACTAAGGTTCGATGGGTATTCAAGAGAATACATGATTAAGGACTTTGAATGTTTGGAATGTGACCAACAAAACATATCTTATGATATATGGGGATCGATGATGGTGTTAAATATCTGGTAATCGTTTTCACTATGTTGTGAGAGTGGATTGTAGTATTATGGATAAGCCTAAAGATTGGAATGGATTATGTTGGGAATAGGTTAGTATTGTTTAAGGATAGAAGTTTTCTCGATATTATTGATGGGATGTTATAGTAATGTAGTTTTCGAAAAAGGACAACCTGCAGGACGGGCGACAGTCCATCGCTTCGGACAAGGCTGTGGGAATCGAACCCACAACCGAAGTGCGACTGGCCTTTATCGCCTACCACTGGCCTGCAGGAAGTCCCTTTTTAGTAGAAACTAGTTTTATTATATTAAGCAGTATGATATATAAAGTATAAGTCCATTTTAGGAACCATATATGATTAATCTCACTATAGATCGACTTATGTATATAAATTTTGCTAACCTTTTGAGACAGATGGAATGACCCGTCATTCTATCACATGATCTGCTAACACTTCACGAATAACAAATTCAACTTCATTTATTTAAGAGATGAAGTGGAAATTGTTAAAGGCACGAACAACAGTGAGGTTATACCAACATAAAGTAAGTATTTATTATAATTCAAATTATTTAACTTTAGGGAAATGATCTTGAAAACCAAAAATGTTGTCCAAGTGATCTTATATCTGATGAATCAGATGGTACCTTAGATTGTCACAAATTTATGGCTTTATGATTACTGGCTTTTCTATAGCCATGTTCTCTACCACTCTCCATCAGAACATGATGGTTAGATTTCTCTTCCATATCCATATTTTCACCTATGTGGAAACCCAGTGATTAGTTTATTTGGGTAACCGTTACGTTTCATACTTTTGTTTTTAAAGATTGGTTTGGATATTCCTTTTTACGATGTGGGTTTCTATTAAAGAAACTTTCGAATAGTAAACCATTTATAACCCCGACGAATTTCGAGGGCGAAATTCATTTTAAGGGGGGTAGAATGTAACAGCCCGAGATTTTAGGAAAAATATTCTTTTTAATTTTATTAATGTATTGTGTTGTACGCTAAACCAAAAAGAGCTTGCACAACACGCATCTTTGACTTGCCTTGCATTACACGCAATCGCAACCTTCCTCGATAGCGTGTGTAGTACACAATACTGAGTTTCACTAAACAACGATATGCTATTAAAATATTATTATAACTAGCCGTTATGAATAGTAATAACCACCTTTTAAAATTTTAGAAATTTTATCTCTCAAAATGGACTTCATTTTTGGATTCAGAGTATCGAATTTAGCCTAAGGTGAAATTTTGGTACTTTTCGGATAACTTTCATATTCTGATGAATAGTGAAAATTACTAAATTATAATTAAAAACAACTTTTTTAATCGAAATAATTAATAGTGATAAATTATTAATTTGAGTGGTTTTAAAGTATATTTAGAATATATTTTTACAATTTAATACAATGTTGGTCATTGGTTGTAATTTCACATTTAAACCAGACATAATCAAGTGTCAATCTTTTGATAGATATTGTTTCTTAAAAACACGCTATTTGTTTTAACAGCATGATTTAATAATAAAATTAATTAATGCAACTTCTATGTTATGAATTTGGTAAAATAGACTTCATTTTTGAATTTGGAATATGAAATATAGCTTAGGATAAAATTTTGGCATTGTTCTGAAAAACATCAATTTTTGATGAATAGTGAAACTACTAAGTGGTAGTTAAAAAACTGAATTTTTCATAAAACTTAATTTTACCGCTTCTGTGAATGGAATTTCAAAAATCCGAGAGACATGGTTGATTTCAGTAAGTAAAATGTGGTTCAATGAGATGAAAATAATTTTTGGTGAATAGTAACTTTTTACTTTTATTTACCACGGTTAAAAGTAAATAGGGTAATTAAGAGTAAAAATGATATTAATATTACCCTAACACATGTCCTAATCCTATTGGACAAGTTTATCTCGACCAAAAACAACCTTAAGTGTAAAATATTATCATTTAGGCCCACTTGGATTAGATTAGGACATTTATTATTATTTAATTCAAAGAAGAGTTAAAAGAGTTAAAATCATTGTTTATTTACTAAAACATTTTTAATATAGTGTTATACATAAGATAAATTCGATTGTAAATATTCAATAGAAAGATACAAAGATTTCCTATATAATGGTATTTTATTTGTAATTTTTAGACATTAAATAATTTAATTTATTTATGACACAATGATGATGCAGTAATTATCTTATTAATGAAATATTGACATAATTGATGTTATAAAAACCAAAATAAATGTAATTTGAGACTTTTTATGAATTCCACTAATTTTATAGGTTACTATGATATATTAGTGTTGATTTAATCAACTTGGTTCGAACATATAATTCTGTTATGACTTTCACAAAAATCATATATCAAATAGTGTCAAAATTGACACAAAATAGTTTTTAAATCAAATATTATATTACTAATTGTTATTTTATTCCTAAAAATCTAAGGTTCGGCCAAATGACTTAGATAAGAATATATATATTAATAATAAACAATTTGGGGTTCTTTTTGCATGTTATAGTAAGTGTATTAACCATATAGTGTAAGAAAATAAAAAGACACGGTAAAAGTTAAATTATTTAACTTAGGGTTAAATCTAATTGATAAGGTTAAAATAATAAACTAAACTTGTCTAAATCTTATGGGTTGATAGGATTTCGACCCATCCCCACTTTAGCTTCGAAATAAGACCCTTTGGAACCATTATAAACCGATTTTGACTTTAATATAAAATAATATTTTGAGATATTCCTAAGGTGCCCCTCTCCTCCCTTATAAAAGGGCACCTCCTCCCCCTCCTCCTCACACCAATTTGAGCACTCAAGCTCGGCCAAACCCTCCCAAAATCCCTTCTCCACTTCCCTAGTATCATCATAGAGGTCCTGGTCTTCTTCAAAGACCATCCTTAGTTCTTTAAGTGGAGGCTAAGAAAAGGCGCGTCAAAAAGAGGTAATATCCATTACCGATCTTTTTCAATTTCTTTCTTCTTCAACTTCTTCTTCTTTAGTTGTTTCATGATAAAGTAATAACATCAGTATTTATTATATACTGATATGTTATTATAAATATGAAACAACTCTAATTAACCTTCTATCCATCCTACGGAAAAAGGAAATCACCGCGCGTGCGTACGTACGGAATACCGTCTCCACGCCGTGGTGTAATCTATTTTCCGCCACCACATTAATTGGATGGGTATAAAGGTGTAATGAGTAACTATATATGATTATTATAAAGTGATATTGGTACTGAAAAAGTATACATACACTTCAACACAATTCCACGACCATGGGAACGATATCATCGCTCGTGCATACGTACGAACTACCGTCTCCACGACGCGATGAGATTCATTCTCAATGATTGACCATTCATGAATGATTATAAAGTATATATAATAAGTAATAATGCAATATATGACCTAATAATGATACTGGAATTATTTATATTTATATGTATGTCATCTACTTAATTCCATTCAATTCAATAAGGAAACGAAAACATCGTCCATGCGTACGTACGGACTACCGTCTCCATGAACGGTGTATTTCTTTCCATTTACTGATTTTTTATATATGTGTATTATGAATATATATATATAAATCATGTTTTATATTCTGGAATTAAGTAATCATGATTTAAGTAATCATATGAATAATTAAAAGTTAAAAACACGAACGACAAATGAGACGATTTTACCCAAAACGCTACTTTAACATGAATTTACAAAAGAACGGGTAATATAAAGTCATAAGTTGACCATATATGATATAATAACAATTAATATGATTCTGGAATAAGTCAATAACATGATTTAAATCATATACAGGAGGTTCGGACACTCACAAAGCAAGTCAGACCTAAGGTAAGGGAAATATCACAATCTCATTTTTATCTGAGATTGTTTATTCGTAAGTATTTACTGGGGTGTATTTTATCATCCACATCGATGTTTCATCAATATGTGATATTATTTCCATCCACCTACAATTTTTTAAATCCATTTTTACCCATCGGTGAGTTTTTAGTAATATGTATGAAAGGAATCTTTTGTCATTTTTCGTACGAGGTACTTTTTGACTTTTCCGACAAAAGTACGAAGAATGTTTTTTTTAACTTATACGACATGAATGGATTTCTAGAACATTATTTCCAAGAAGCTTCCTTTACAAGTATTCAAGTTTATTTTTAATCAACTTCTTTTAGTTTAAAATTGTATGACATGTTAAGAAAGGAAAAGTGTTTTTGATGTTGAAAGGATATTTTCCTCAAGAATAGAGTTCAAGTATTTTATCAAAATTATTTTTCATCTAAGATAATAAAAGGGTTCTGTTTTTATCCCTATTATTACATGGATTTGATTATGTTGTGATGGAAATATTTTTATGAATTCCTTTATCTTATATGAATTGTTTTATGATGTCATGTTGTTTAAGAATCCCATTTTTATTACATGGTTTACGCTATGATGTATGGTTTATGATTATGTGGCACACATAAGAAAGGATTCATTATAAGATGGGTGGGACCTATATCTCCCTCCAATGCATTGGGTAAAGATTTTATATCTCATGAGATAGACATGGCTGAAATGGTAGGTTATACCGATTCAGTGAAACAGGACTGAAACGAGGGCTACTCGATTCAGAAAGGGACTTTGTCCACTAAGATAGTCTTGGCAATGAGTCTTGACTAACAAGAAATGATTCTCTATGATTATGTGTGTATGCCACAAAGTTTCATGTTTTAAGTTATGATTATTGGGATTACATTTCACTTCTATGATTTATCCCATGTTATGATATTATGAGCTCTTTTGCAGGTTAAGATTTCCAAAAGCTATGTTCTTATGTATATGATGTGATTGATATTTCTTTTGTTTACCCTTACTGAGCATTTGAGCTCACCCTTTTATGTTTTCTTTTCCCCAAGATATAAAGAAAGGTTTTAGGTAAAAAAAAGGGAAGATCTTTATGGGAGATATTGAAGATCTTTCACCACGATTAGAAGATTACGTTCCGAGTTTCGAAAGACACTAAAATATTACGATCCTTATGTGTGTTTTTTTTTGTTATGTACTAAGTATTCCGCAAAAGTAATGTAATGTCCATGTACGTCAAGCTACGGGTCTCTACAAAGATGAATATCCCTTTGTTCTTATTCACTTTTTAACTCATGGGTGATTCTAACATGTTATTGTACTTTAAGAAGGTATTAAAAATGGATATTATGATTCTATAGGCCGATGAATACCTTAAGTTGTATGATCCAATTTATTGTTTATCAGAATTATCGATCAACCTCTCCATAGAATAGAATCATGGACTGTGAGATACCTATTTTATTGAAGTTAATTTATATAATTATATCATTCCACATATAGGTATCTTGAGTTATTATATTTTCCTTAATTTTATTCAGGCATTATGGTTTTATTTATAACCAAAACAAAAACAATGTCGTTATTTGATATTCACGTTGAAATATCTAAAAAAATTTAGACTATACCTAGAAACTATTTGTGTCACCAAATAATAGTAAGGAAAATAATTTTATTGAATTTAGTTTTCTCTATATTAAAATTAAATAATCTATGGATAATGATTATTTACAGACATAGACTCAAAAAGATTGAAAAAATCACACTTATAAAACAATGTACATAATAATTTAACATGAAATTGTGGATTTTATATAATTTTGTCTTATATAACCCCAATGTTAACACACACTTCAAATAACAATGTTCCCACTTTTATATAAAAATATATATGACATATAACCAACTTTATTTATCTCTAACATATATATGTCACACAAATTCCAGCTCTACCTCAAATATTTTTACATTATTATATTGAAAAATATACTTATTAAATCTATAAATAATTATTGAACCCACTTCAATTAAATTCCCTAGGTTTTTATATCATTTATTATAAAATTAGATATATAATTTCCATAATTATTTTTAGGGTGTACCTCATAAATAAATATTCTAATGATGCACAAGGACTCACAAAGACAGTGGAATATTCATGTTTTTAATTATTGTGTTGTTTTAAAGAAACTAGAAAATGGTTCTTGTAATTTCTTTATAAAATAACATTTTCCTAAAATTGGTAGTTTATCGATGATAATTAATTTTGATAAAATAACATAATAGTTTTTTATCTCTTAGTTAAACAAAATTTAATTTCAAACAAAAAAATATATAAAGATCTCATAATCTATCTTTATTTTTAGAAGAAATAAAAATATATTTTGAATATTATCATATATGTTAAATTAAAATTCATATATAAATAGTGATTTTTATTTACATTTAGTTTTTACATATTCTATCATAACACTCAGGTACCAAATTAATAAACCTCCTTTTAATCTCATGCTGCGAAAATTAAGTTGACTCACAAAAGTATACCTTACATTATTATGGATTCCAACAAAAGTATAAACCATTGTGAAAGAATATATAATACAATGTTATGAATTAATATAAAATTTATCTTCTTTAAATTTTGTAACATTTATTTTGGACCTCATCATATGATATGATTCATGACAATGCAATGTGTGATTATTGTCAACCAAAAATATATTACTTGCACATTATCCACAAGATAACATACTGATAGAAATATGAGAAAGATAATATATCTATGTTGTAACATAAACATCTTTTACCATTTCATCACACTTATCCACATTTATGTGTCCTTATTTTATACAAGTAAAAAGAGGCTTTATAAAAAATATTTTATCTTTTATACTCCTATTTATATGTTTTTAATTCACATTAAAAGTATTTACGTCTCTATAAGAAACATGAAATAGACAAAAATCTACTTGAGTTTTTAATTTTATCCCTAATATATGTTTCAAATTAGGTTAAACATGACCTCTATCTAGTGAATTATTAACATTTCCACATGAAATAGTACAATAAGAAATTTCATTATAAAACATGTAGTTAATGTAATAATTCACACTATATAAAATTTATATTTTTTATAAACATACATTGTAATAATTTAAAAAATAAATTTATATTAAAAATTTATAGTTGACATTTTATAACATATATTTCCCCAAAAAATAAAAAATATAAATTAACATTGATAATTTTAAAATATAAATAAACTTTTTAGTATAAATTTAACTCTACATGGATTTTCCCTATGCATTTCCACTATAAACTTAATGTGTGATTTCACAATATAAAATTTACACATAGGATTTATTGTTTAAATTTTTACCAAAAATATAAATTGGAAATTTCTAAGTGGAAACTTTAGAAACATAAAGAAAATTTGAAATGAATGTATTAAAGTATTTAATCCTAGTAGAAGTATGAGGTGGTTTGGCTATTTAATTTTTTTTCTAAGTATCAAGATAAAATTTAATATCTAAACAAATAACACTCGAATATTTAGAAAAAATCAGTTAAATTAATTTTTAATTAATTATAAATATAATAATTACCTCAAATATTTGTTATTGTGATTTGATATCCACCAACCATTGATATTGACGTTGCTTCGTAAAATAAAAAATACTTCCTATAGGGATATCATGATGTGCTCAAAAAATACATTGACATCAATCTCGAATGATGAACCGTAAAATAATTTTGGTTGCTCAATAAAATAAATTATACTTACATATCTAAGATAGAAAAACTTGTGAAATATATCATATATAATATTTAAGTAACAATTATTTATATTAAATAAATTGTGGTTTGATCATGATTAGTATAACTAAAATAGATATTAGAAGTTATTATATCATTATTATTAGATTAAACTAATTCTAATGTGTTTCTGGATACATTTAGTGTGGAATCATCTAGGTTCCTTTCTCTTTGGTGGTAGGTCCATCCCATACACCAAAAGAGGTACTTAGAAACACATCATAACCCCTATAGAGAAACAAAAAAACAATAGCATTAAAAAACTTCATATAAATTAAAATATTTAACATAATCTATTTTCTCAATTGATATACCATCAAAGAAGAATAAATATATATATGTCACCACCCTTAATTAATGATTTATATTTTTTTTACTAATAAAAATGATCATGTTTATAATCACTGTGACCATATATTTTGGCTGGACACTTTTATCACAATCAAAGGGACAAGTACATATTTTTTTCATAACCAATAATGGATAAATTTTATCTTCACCATTTAATTAATATCATACCTCTCATGATTCCCCTTGTCTTATGAATTTTTTTATGAGAGTATGTGTCCCAATTTTTATCTTGAATTCAAGTGTCCAAAAAACTTATATACATTAACAATGATCTCAAGTATAAGGATCAATATTTGTGATAATATATTTAAATATTCCGTTATATATAAAGAATTTATAGATAATACTAGAAGGGTTTTCCTCAAGATTCCCCCTCTTGGAGATACCAAAAGTGAACTTCATGGGAAGAATACTCAATGAATTGTGATCCTCTAACACACAGTAGTCAAACATCATATATGTCCTCTTAGACTTATGTATTTAAACTTTATAACAGTGTTTTAAGAGTATTATCATGACTTATATAGGTTATCATTATAGAAAAGAACTAATATAATCCATTGATATGATAATTACTATGATGCAATTATCACCTATTTCATAAAGAAGAAAATGAAATATTTTTTATTAATAAAATAACGATATATTTACTGAGATACATTATTTTATAATCCAAATTATATAATAATTTTTATATAGAACCAAATCTATATATTTTACTCTCAATGGATTAGCTTACACCATATATTTCCATTGTAATTTTTTATATTCATGGATTATACTAGTAAAATTACAATAAAAAATCCAAGTGTAAATTCATAGTATAAAATTTTCACTAAAAATTTTATAGATATAACTTAGAGTATTAAATTATATTTGATAATTTAAAACAGAAGTAAACGACATAATACTTTTGTAATTTAAAGGAAATATGAAAAAGATACTTTAATAATAATGGACTATATTTGTAACTCTTTGACTTGGGTTATCCAAACACAACCTATCTAAGGGTTTCTGTAAGGCATCAGGCATTTGACCCCATATGCCACTAAAATCCGACTAGTGGTTAGGTACGAAAAAATTCATGGGGAGACTATATCATCAAAATAGACACCAAGGTTCATTCCCAAATCTACCAAAAAATTACATGACATGCCCATACAACAGAAAACCCATTAATTTGGAGGCATAAATAGGGATCTTAGAGCCCCCCTTTACTATGAAAGATATAGTATTAAAAATTATATATGATGTATCCAAAATAAAACATATAATATATATATATATATACAAATATCATTATAAAAATAAAAAATAGATAGAACACTAGCCAATATATATAAACCACAACCACAAAAAAGTAAATACAAAATAGCCCCTGACCCAACTCACATGATCAAATACTAATGAGTCCACAACCTCTAATAATATTTTAACCTTGATCCATGAATCAAGATATGTGATGATATCTCTGTCTCAAAGAAACAAGAAGAATACCCACGTACATTGAAACTCATACTATATATATGGTTATTTAGGTGAACAAGTAATTACATACATAAATATTACATCATATTTGAGTTACACACAATACATATAATAATAATACACACCCCATAACCATATAATCTTAGTGTCTCTTGAGGCTAGATACATAAAAAAACTTATTTAATGAAATATCCTCAACATCTTCCACATAGTTTTTCTCACATAAAACCTTTCATAGACATAAACTACATAAATACTTTCATCATATTCTGATAAAATAAAACCATAAAAAGATCATTAATTATGATTCATTACATATGGAATTTTCATAACAAAATACGTAATTCATAAGAGTACAAAATCATAAATAATCAATCATCAACCATGTAGAGATATCATGAGAATATGAAATAAGTTTGGGGTATAAAAATAAATATACCAAACCATTTCCTTAGTCAAGTTTCAGTTTAAATTATATCATAGTGAATAAAGTCCCATATTTTATTGGATTCACACCACATCCTATTATTTCCTTAGTAATAGTTACCTTCTAAGACAATCATAATTTTAAAAGTCCCATAGTGTATTTTGTTCACTACCCATTACATCAATTCTTTAGTTAAGGTTCACTCAAAAGACAATCAAAGTCGATAGAGTTCCTTATTAATTAGGGTTATCTTCCCATTATAGTCTATATTATCTCATGAGATAACAATTTGTATCTAACGCATTGGATGGATATTGTAAGGACCCAACCTTAAACATCACAAAATAAAGTGTATTTAGAGTAGATTTTATATTATTTCATTCCAAATTATATTTTAGGTTCATATTTTTATATAATTAGGTAATAATTATTACATAAAAACCTATAAATTACAAGGTGGAAAATTCTACTCAGTATCAATATTCCCAAAATATACAAATTTTAAAATAATACATGATTTAATTTCATGAAAAATATTCAAGGCATTAAAATTGACATATTATTTTCCCTTACCCATACATAAAACCTATGAATGTTTTTTAGAAAATGTAGGGCGAGCACAAAAATATTAGTAAGAAACATAAAAAGTATAAAACTATTAGTCGAGTGAAAAACATGAAAAACTATAAACAAAATTTCTTAAAAACACACCTTTTTAACCTAAAACGTTATAATAATTTATTTGAATAAAATAATATTTAAAGTTAATTTGGATATAGATTATTTCTATGAAAACTCATAAAAAATAAAAGAAAATTTCTTTAGGAACCTTGGGAGAACATCATCTTAAAACCATTACAAAACCAGTATAATTAGAATAACCATATGACTAAATTACACTATAATTTTTTAGGGAACATAATAATTCCACCATTAATTAGACTGATAACTAGACACAATCATAATATAAGGTGTATTTAGATCACTCATTATATTTTATTGGTCTGAAACTATCGTAAAAATAATGTCCAAGGACCATTCATGAATAAAACCCATGAAAAATCTTTTAAACACGTATGAAAAATACTTTTAGATTTCAAAATAGATTTTTTATTTTAAAAACAAATTAATACAAAAATACATAGATAAATATAAAGATGATTTATATTCAAATAAAACATGAAAACATTTAAAGGAATCCAAACATAAAATAATAGTTATGATGGTGGGAAAAGTCATTTTATCCGTTTATGTTAAAATCGAACCTTCCTTTTGCCTTTTTTTGTAATGAAAGTCACAAGAATCTATAAAAATATTAATTTTGAAAATAATTCAAATAAAGTAAAAATACATATTAAATTTCCATTAATAATATTTGACATATATAAAAAAATTAATAAAATAACATAAAAAATATGGATATGAAAGAAAAAGGAAGTTTTAGGGGAAACTTTAAAAGAAGAGTTTTAAAATAAAGTCCCTTACCTTTAGTCTGAATCATCCCATACATTATTTATAATATTTAATAACAAACTTATGATAATTTTATACTTTCTTTAGAACATTTTTCATTTTCATAATTCCTTCATTTGATTTAATACAATGCTATATACAGTTAATTAATCAATTAAATTCATGTCGGGCAATTTGAATATATTTGGCTCATATGTCATAAATGAATTCGGTATGCCGACTATGGTCAAAGTAGTTATTATTACATCATCTCTATCATTCTAATGATTAAAAATTTATAATTTTTATACATCAATTATAATTTTAAAACCAATCATGAAAGACAGTTTTGAAAAATAAACTACATTACAATCATGTAGACGGTATTCCATACATACAAATGAGTAGAATTTCCATTTTTCAATAATCATTATTGAAAGAAGGTAAGAATAATTTTATATTTTCATAATGATAATAATATCCCAAATATAATATTATTTATTTAATTATAAATATATATATCATCCATGTGAAGAGGTGATGAAAAATGAATCGCATCCCTTCGTGGAGGTGGCAGTCTAGACATACACATGAACAACATTATCAATTTTCAGTGAATATAAATGTAAGAAAATAAATGATACAATGTCTTTTAATAATAATCAGTATGTAATTATTATCATATATATACACTAATTATATCATTATAACCATCCATAAGATACAGTGATAGAAAAAAATTACCCATGTTTGTGAGGTTATAGTTTTCCGTACACAACAATGATGGTTTCATTCCCATTTAATGGAAGGTAGAGATGGATGTAGGTTATTCCATTAAAATAATAAAATTTTATTATATTTAAGATACTAGTGTTTTTATTTTATCATTTTTGAAGAATATTTTAAGGAGGTGGAAGAATAATTAAAACTAAAACATGAGGTTGAAACTATTCCTCTTCTTTGGAAAGTCTCATTTGATTAAAACATTAATCCCTTAAAGGTTGGTATTATGCCTAAAAAATTACCTCTAGAATGGGGGGGGGGTGGATTATAGTAATGTATTTGGGTATTTATTTTCAGAACCAATTGTTTCTTGAAGAGATAAATAAATAGGAGATATGTCCTTATATAAGAGAGGGGAGGGGCACTCTTAGAATTTCCCAAAATATTAAATTAATATAAATTAATTTTTAATTAAGATGGCTAGAAACTTAATTATTTGAAAAAATGATGATTATGACTTGACATAATCTCTTAAAAAAATTAGACAAGTTTTTACAATGTTTTAACCATTATAAATTTTTAACCCCTAATTAACCCCTTCCATACATTTCATGAAAACAATGTGTTTTAATTTTAGAGGGTCAACATAGTTATTATATGTTAGCACAATGAGGTTAAATGCCCAGGGGGGTGAATCAGGTTATGGAATATTAAAACTCATTCCACTTTGGATCTTGTTTTGTTCATAAAAAAAACACACTTCTCTCTCCTTTCTATATCAATGTATGAAAAGAATTAAAATCATGCATGAGACATAATAATTTTACTTAGTTCACCCACACTGGGCTACATCTAAGGAGAATACAATGAAAATATGTTGATGTACCAAATCCAATAAGGATCACTTAAAAATTACAAGGTTTGATCTAGATCACTTATATTCCCAGGCTCACTACCTTTACAATGTTTAGGGTCATCTCACTGCTTTCCCTAGGGTCACTCCTTATGAATCTTTCTCTGGCTCACTACTATTGGAAATGATCACTCTATTCTTCTTAATTTTCTCACTAATCTAGAAAGGATCAACTAATAGACTATGGACTTATAGGTCCCTTCATATTCATGAATTCAGACATCCTCAAATGTCGATAGATTCTCTTTTGAAGTCTCATTTTTACCCGAAGATGAAATCTAATTTTTAAAAAACTATTAGATTGTAGAAATTACTATTGAAAAATATTTTACTCTATCTGTGGACTTCCATGCTTTATCCAAAAACCACCTCAAATACTCTATGAATTAATTTTCCCCACATGTTGCAAGTGCTTTATAGACCACCAATTATCCTGTGGACTACATTCCCTTTGCGGATTGCCTCTTCTCTTACAAACTCCTTTTCTTCTAATAACCACCCCTACTTTGCAGATGGTATTTTCTTATGCAGACTGAATTTTCATCCATCAAATCCTCATACTATCAATGACAGTCTTTATTCCTTGGACCTCTACTACTTCTGTGGACCTCTACTACTTCCGCAGACTGTCTTATTTTGTGAGTTATATATCCCCACAAGACCTCATTTCGGGGAATTGTTTTTGCAAACTGCTTCACCCATCATGTAATCCTCCTTCTCAAAACACCTAGTATATTTTTGAATTCTTCATGTAGCGATGATCTTTGATAATGAAATTTACTCACATTAATCATCTGATTAGGGGTCTTCATACGAAATAGATATAAAAAATCTGCTAATGCGATTGTACCAAAAATTTTATTCAGTACAACCTTCACTAAGAACTATGCTATGAGGTCCATATACTACATTTATTATTTGTGGTGGCTAATGTATTTCATGGATGAAAATCCATTTAAAGCTCTAGAAATCACCACCATATTCCTCAAATGATGAGTCATCCCATGAACTGTAAACATCTAGGGGAATCCAAGCCTCTTATGAACTATTTTTTGTTCACGGTCTATGTTACATCTGTTGCAGTCCCCAGAGGGCTTCTATACATAAATCCAACCTTTTTTGATTTCCCTAATCCATTCCACGTACCACCTTTGTGGTCCACAAATTGTGCTTTACAGTTCACAAACTATTAACTCCTTGGTAAAAAAATTCCTTTTCCAAAGAAAAGAATTCCTATTTTGAGTCCCAAAAATATGGAAAACACAGGGAAACTACTCCACCTTAAAAACCTCCACCAGTAACACCAACCATACCGATTCTTGGTCATCTGTATTTTTCAACAAACACAATCACCCCATAAAACACTGAGAGGATTCCTTGATGGATTTTTTTCTAGGACTATAACTATACAAATATCCCTTAAATGTAAAATGGTTAATATTATGAATCGTATCCTAATAAATTGAAAAAATAATTTTTTTAGTAAATTTATATCATTTTATAAAATATTATTTATTATAATATACCATCAATGTAAATTTTTAAAACTATTAATAACATTGGTTTTAATAACATCAAGACAACCTATAAAATTTGAACAATATATTTTAATACATCACTAAAATGACATTTGAATCTTTAAAATTCACAGAGCACATAATTATATCAAAATATATTACTTTTACTATTTTTTCATAAAAATTATTTTCTTTTTCCATTAATTAATAATTATTATATCAGCATTGTGTTAGAATTTAAGGTAATTATTTTTCACTAAAAATTAAAAATAAACTACAATGATAAAGATAAATAATTTATATTTTAAAATAATATTTATAACTAAATATATTCTATGGGAAACCCTATGTGAAAAATATTAATTTTTTTAAAAATAGGAGTGTAAAATATTTTAGGTTTATTTATATAAAATATTATAAAGGTTATAAGTACACACAAATGAAAAAACACACATAACAAAATATTGGATGATTAAGGATGATATATTATCATCTAATAAAATTAAGGAAACTATTAGTGTCATTTTCTGTACTTATCATATAATTTTGAACCCTTAATTACCCGACTTACCCTTTACCGTGGTAATAAAAATTTCTATTGTTACTATTAACATTGACAAAAAATACAATGAAATTATTTGAGATATTTGTATATCTTTATTAAAAATATGGTAACCATTTTAAAAAATTCAAAACATATAATTGGAAAAATTTTATTTAAAAACGAAACTACAAAACGTAATGGTAGAAAATGTTTTCAGAAAAAATCCCTTCTTAAATATAAAATGTTTTTATACTAAATTAAAGTATTAAATTTATTTAGAAAACCACAATTTGATTATTTTAAGTCAAAAGTAGATAATTATATTTTTAAAATAATATAAAATATAATTTTACTCTACAAAACCCTTTTAATATAATATATTTTTTAATAAAAATAAATATATTCACTATTCATTGAAAAATTAATATTTTCAGAAAAATCACAAAATTTCACCAAAAGATAATTTTGATATTACTATTTAAAAACAGATATTTATTTCATAAAATAAAATTTCTAAATTTTTCAAAAAATAATTATAATATTCACTCATATAAAGTAATATTTTTTATTTCTGAAGAAAACACATTTTTGAAGAATAAAATGACATAAAAAATCATGTTCTTATTTTATAAGAATTAATTAATACAATTTTATTGATTAGAACCTTTATATTTATTTTAAAAGTTATTAAATCCTATTTATAGCTACAATTTTAATGGCACAAATGTAATAGTCACATATAAATAATAATATTTCATGATTTGTTTACACTCAGTATTGTGTATTTTTTACATTATGAGACAGAGTCATTATTTTAAAAATATTTTGATATTACATTCTCACCGCTTTAATAAATTACGTCCTTTAAATTTTTAAATTTATCTCAATAAACAATGGTTGAAATTTTAAAATACCTTAATTAAAATTCCACACTGTAAAAATTGTAAATAAAATATCCACTTGAAAAGATTGAATGTGATGTATAAAGGTCCTTTGAAATAACCCAACACATGGTTTATGAATTGGATAATATTTTTGGGAAGTTAAAATATAGGCATGTAAAAAAAACTAACTCCCAAGTATAGATAAAAGTGATAGAGAAAATGGTTTAGAGAAAGTTAATCATAAAAAACTGTAAATTTGTGATAGGTTAAAAGACCTTTGATTTCTCAACAAGAAAGATAAAAAGATAAAAATATTATTTTAAATCAATTTTAATAATGTTGAAAAATTATTTTACTTTCTAGAATATAAACATAAGGAAATATAATTTATTGTCAAGAATAATTTCATATTTTTATCAATATCCAAAACAAATTCATTTCTTCCAAAACAATGAGAATAAAGGATGAATTTATCAGTCATGATGAACTAGGATAAACTTCTAATGTGTCATATAATACCAAAAAAGATAAAAATGTATTCCTCCTGTCTTTATAAATTAACCAAAACCTAAATTTTTAGGAATATATATGATAATTCCCAAAATTGATCATACCATTATATGATGAAAAATGACTTTAATTTCTAAAATTCAATAGTATAACCCACATTTTAAATTAGATCATTCAATAAATTACTCTCCTTAAAAATAATCAAAATATTCCATAATAATATTTAGACCCAAAATTTTTAATGATTTATCTCATAGTATTTTGAGATTAATTTAAAATTTATATTTAAATAACTTCAATCAATCTTAATGTCTCATTCCAAAAAATATATTCCATAATCATATAATCTCTAAGATATAACAATAATTTCCATAAATAATATTAATAAACATAAATCCACATTAAAATCATATATTATTCCACACTACAATTCAGCCTTTATTCCAAAATTAAAATCCAATTATATTCTATTTATCTTAATCAAATAACGTTCCCAAAATAGTGATCTTTTTCCCTAATAACATTCATCACATAATAACCAATTAACTTTCAAAATCATGTTTATTTATACAATAAAACATATATTCCCAAAACTAACCTATATTTTATTTTTTAGATTGTTTAAATAAGTAAAAATAATGTCAAATTAACCATGACATTATGTAGGCTAGTGGTAAGAAATTCACACTTGTTTCCCTTCAGTTGTGGGTTCAAGCCCTGTATCGTTTTTGTATACAATGGGTTTTCACCCATCTTATTGGTTTCCCCTTTTCTAAAAATATATTAATATATTACTTATATCATTCCTTTAAATGTGATAAATGTACCAAAAAATAACCTCAATATATTAAACAATTTGTAAATATTTTAACCTCAATTGTTATCTCATACCATTCATTTTTCATCCCTAAAATTGTGATAACCCATAAATACCTAAAAATCATTGATAGTATAGACCCTAAAGGTTATCCATACACTTATACTTATTTCCAAAAAATTAAAATAACATTTTTCTTAAATAAATTTCTCACATGATAAACTTATGGGTTATATATACCTCAAAGTTATGTCAAAACACAATAAAAGTCCCCCAAAGTTACCCCATCATCAACATATTATTACTTATTATAATCTTATGATAATCCTTAAGTCTATCCTAACTCTTTAATCTCTTATTTTTATACATTTTAATCATTTCAAAATTTTCATAATCCCTTAACCGCAGTTTATCTTATCATTCCACAATAATTAATTCTTACAATTAAAGATATGAATTATATCATAACGATTCATCAATGTGAACCAAAAAATGTTTCATAATTATAACATAAGAAAATAATTCATAACTTAAATCCATACAAGATGACTTTTTTAATATAAACTATATATTTTGGCATGATTATCAAATTCTAGAAAATAATAGTCATTTCTTTTGGGGAATTACCCTTTATGAGAGTGTTAGAAAATCTTATATTGTGAAATCAAATGAAAATTATACCATGAACAATAAAATTTTTAGTTAAAATAAATGTTTTTAGATATGTAAAACTATTTATTATAGGTGAATTTAATTCTCATAAAAAATTGAATATCATTTGAATAAGATTTTATAATAATAGTTATAATAAGATGACCAAGAAGGGATTAAAAGGCTATGAAAGATCTCTTTCCATACATCTTGATAAATTATTCATAATATGTTTAGGACGACATCATTTATACATGAAATAAATTATTAAAAAAATAATAATTTACAAGGTTAAGATAATACTACAAAAATTATAATACTCCAATCATTCAATCTCTTTATATGTCATTTGATTTATGTTCTATCTAATATCACATAATAATTACCATAATTATCCATAATATATAAACTGTTTTTTTTTATTTTAGACTTTGAACTTATGCTCAAATAATTTCATAACCTTTAATGTTTTTTAAACCTTTCTCTGATACCAATTGTAAGGACCCAAAATTAAACATTACATAATCAAGTATATAATTCTATATTTCATCTTATTTAATTCAAAAACAACTTTAAGGTTTATAGGTTTAGATAATTAGGCCATAATTCTTACATAAAAAACCCATAAATTATAAGGTTGACAATTATACTCGATATCCATTTTACCCACAATATAAAACTTTTAAAATAAAACATGATTTCTTTCCATGAAAAATATTACTGAAATTTAACATGAAATCTGATTTTCCATTAAACATCATTAATTCCTATGATTTTTTAAAAATGTGTAATGAGAACAAAAATTTCAGTGAGAGACATAAAATGAATCAAACTATTAGTCCTATGAAAAATGAAAATCCATAATATTTTTCATTAAAACACAACTTTTTACTCTTAAAAAGTGATAATAATTGATTTAAAAAAAGGATGTCTAAATAATATTTTTTTATTATGAAAACCACAAGTCCTTATATTATTATTTAATTTTGGATAATCCCACTTTTAAGGGTTTATTAAGAACCATTACATGTCCTGTAGTCCCATAGGCACAAGGCTCGTATATGAACCAAAGGCCTAGAGGCACAAGTCCCATTACATGACCTTTGAAGGCCCAAGACCAAACTCCACTTTCAAAAATCTCCTCCATATAATATTAATATTTTATGGTTTCTAGATATCCAAATGATAGGGATGGTAAGATTTTTTTCTATGTAGTGATACATGATGCCTTGTACTAATGAAAATTGTCATACCCTCTCATCCATCCAATTCGGTCTGAACTGCTCAGGTAGATGGTACTTTCTTTGAATCCTCTTATATGGCCTAATTTTATGTGGTTTTCCTTAGATGATTCTCAGTCCTTTTAGATTAGAGGACTGGTGGATTGATGTTCTATAGTGGCCTAAAGGCCTTGTGGGCCGATGGCCTTTAGTGTCTCAAAGGCCCTATGGCCCAAAATCCTTGGTGGAATGAAGGCCATGAGACCTGTAAGCCCAAAATGGTGGAATAAAGGCCCAAATTTGATGAATAGTTCTGGATGGTATAACCACACATTAACTTTTGTAGTAATTTCTACAACACTACTTCAGTACCCCCAAAAATCCACTAACACCCAAATTTTTTATCGTGTCTTTTAGATGCCAATCTGGAGCCTCTATCACTCAGGTATAGGATTGTTTGAAAAATGTGTGTATGGGTTCTGCTTTAATCCCTACAGGTGGCCTTCAATAGGCCCATAAAATTATATATATAAAGCATCTAGGAAATTTCATAAAATCCTCCTATGAATAATACACCCATTGTCTGATTTTGGAGGGAATCGAGCCTGTGTGAGGTCTTACGAAGACCGAGGGGTAAAACCAGTGTGTACTACTCGATTAACACCCCATTGGATTTAAATTAATTTTTTAAATTAATTACATCTATTAAAACTCATATGAAAGAATATAAAAGTCAGTCATGTACCTTGGGGCATCATCATCTTAAAACCCTTTCTAAAACCTTACAATAAGAAATTCTATATAATCATTTTCCAAAATAATTTTCTTGAGAATGTAATTATTACCCAATTAATTGGAGAAATATATGGGTCAACCCCTCATATAAGCTATATAGATCTCACTTGTGAGCTATAATGGGGATCAAACCATCATATATAAAACTTCCCAGGACCATATTATGAATAAAACCCTTGGAAAACTCTTTTAAACCTATATGAAAAACACTTTTGGATATAAAAATATCTTTTTTTAAACCCCATTTCAAAAATAAAAATACCAAGAAAAATAGAGAAATTTTTTTCTTTGAATAATAAAAGAAAACATATAAAGAGAGGAAAATATAAAATAATGATTATGGTAGTTGGAAAAGTCATTGCAAATATATATGTTAATATATGACAATCCTTTTGTCTTTTTGTAATGAAAGTCTAAAAATTTCAGTAAAAGATTCCCTTTGAAACAATTTTAAATAAAATCAAAATATATTAAAAGATTAATTTATAAATATTTTATGTTCCTATAAAAAAATCCATAAAATAACTTAAACAAAAAATAATATTGAAGAAAAAGAGAGTTTTAAGGGAAAATTTAGCGGGATTTTAAAAAGAATGTCCCTTATATTAAGTTTGACTCATCACATATGTTATTTATATTCCCAAATAACTAAATTAAATAAATTATTTAGTTTATTAAGAAAATGTTTCATGTCAATTATTTCATTATTTCATTTAATACCATGTAATATACAATTAATTAATCAGTTAAATTCACACCATGTTTTTTTATGACATTCAGATCATAATTCCGAAATTACTTCGGTAGGTTTCCTATGGTCAAAGAGGTCATTATTAAATCATATATTGAATGAAAATAATTAAATAGCTATAATTTAACACCGTCGATTAAAATTTTAAAACTTATTATAAAATTTATTTATGAAAAATGAACTACATTACAATCATGGAGAAAACAGATCGTACGTAGGAATGATTAACGTTTCCATATTTCCATGATCATTATTGAAAGAAGATAAGTATCATTTTATATTTATAAAATGATAATAATATCAAAATATCACAGTATTTATTTAATTATATATATATATATATATCATCTGTGTAATGAGGTAATGCAAAATGATCCCCATTGCTTCGTAGAGGTAGTAATCCACATGTACACACAAACACCCTTTTCATTTTTCAATGAATGGAAAGGTAAGATGATAAAAATATATATGATATTTAATAATGAAAAATATGTAAATAATATATATATATATATATATATATATATTCCATCATTATAACCATCCTTAAGAGATGGTGAGGAAAAATAAATTACCTCGGTTCATGTGGTGGTATCCCACCGTACACATGAATAATGGCTCGATTTCCCAATTTATGGAAGATATAGTTGAGTATAGGATATGTAATTAACATAAAAACATATAATTATATGGATATTAATGGTGTTATTATTTAATATTTTTTCAATAATATTTTACGTATGCAGAAGAAGAAATAAGTATAAAACATGCTGTTAAATCTATATATCTTCTTTTGAAGGTATCATCTTATTAAGACCTTATTCCCTCTAAGATTAGTATTATGACTAAAAAAGATATATATAAGGAGGGAAGGTACTCTAGGATGTTTTTTTGTAGTTCTTAGATGAACTATATTTTTCATCATGTGTGGAATAATGATAAAGAGAGATGTCCTTTTTTAAGAAATGGGAGGGGCACTCTTATAATTTCCCAAAATATTAAATTAATTTTTAATAACAAAATAGAACAAAACTAATTTATTTGAAATATATGATAATTATTGGTATATATTATTTCATAAAATAAAATTATACATGTTTTGACTATGTTTTATCCCTTATCAATTTTAGACCCTCGTTAACCCCTTTTACTCTTACAATGGAAACATCGATTTTTATGCATTTAAGGTCAAGGTAGTTACTATAAATTTAAAAAAGGATTATAAATGGAAAATTATTAAAATTATTGACCATATAATAATCTATTGTAAGAATATAATTTTTTTAGGAATGTTATATCATTTAATTAAATATTACTTATTATAACATTTCATTAATGTCAATTTTTTTTACTATACATTACTTTGGTTTTAATAACAACAATAAAAAATTAAATTTTTTTAAAATATTTTAATATATCCATAACATGTGATATTCATCTATAATTTGTTTTGGATGACATTAAATATCTTATATTATATTATGTTTAACATATTTAGTAACATTTATTTGATTTTTTCATAAATGAAAAATTACCATGTCAGCATTTTATAAGTATTTAAGGTAATTATATATTCTATAAATATATAAAAAATTACCATGATAAAAAAAAATTTGTCTTTTAAAAAAATATTTATTACTATACATATCCTCTAGTTAACCCAATGTTAAAAATATTATAGTTATTGGAAATAAGAATATGACATTTTTCACTTTTCTTCCTATAGAATATTATAAATATTATAATCACTAAAAATAGAAAAAGTCTAAATAACCAAATATTGGATGATTTGGTAATATTTAGACTCACACAATAAAATTAATTCTACTCTTAGGGTCATTTTATAGTTCTTATCATACTGTTTTTAACTTTAATAACATGATTTATCCATTAATGTTGTAATAAAAAATTATTATGGTTATTATTCATATTGACCAAAAATAAAAGGGAACCATTAACAAATTTTGAAACACATAATTCCAAATATGAGATTTATTTTTCATAATTTAGAACAATATAGTGTAATAATTTCATTTAAAATAAAATCAATAAAATATAATGAATAACGAGTTTTCAAAAAAAAATGACCTTTTTAAATAATAAATATTATAATGCAAAATTAGAGTATAATTTAAAAAAAAAACTATATTGGGATTATTTTAAATAAAAATTAAATAATTAAATTTGAGAAACAAATTCAAAATATAGTTTTTATTTTTAAATAGATTAAAATAAAATATAGTTTTCAATAGAAATACTTATTTTCCATATTCCTTGGATAATCAATCTTTTAAAAAAAATAAACAAATTCACCCAAAGATAATTTTGATGTTTTGATTTCAAAAATAATATTTATTTCATAAAATAATATTTATAAATTTTCTGAAAAATAAATATAATATTCCCTGAAAAAATCAATAAAAATAAATTTTGTTGAAAATATATTTTTAAGCAGAAAACTATCTGTAATAAAAATTGAGTTCTTATTTCATAAGCTTTAATCAATTAATTTATGTTTATTATAACCTTTAAATATATTTAATTTTTTTAATCATATTCATTTCCACCAATTTAAAGTCTAGGATATTAAAGTCACATTTAAATAATAATATTTCATGATTTGTTTATGTTTGGTGTTGTATATTTTTTATGATATATTACATAGTCATTATTTTTAAAATATTGGAATAAAATGAGTATATAATAATTGATACACCCTCTATATAATTATAATCATACATAATTAGGACAACTTATCGTAAAAAAATTCATTATTTCATCATGTCATAACCCGTAGTGAAGATGCATGTTTCATAAATATTTGATAATAACATAATTTTATCCATATGGAGAAAGGATGCAGATGGTATCAGAAAAATACTTCTCATATCATCATATCCAAATTAATGTATGGGAATGTAATGGGATTCATAGAATCATCTGTAACAAATTATTATCATAAGTATTCAAGATAAATAAGGTGGATTTTTTCATTAGATCATATAACCTATGAAGAATAACAATTCTTAAAGGATACTGAAATAGATGAAAAATACCCTTAAAATAGAATTTTAGCATTTCTTTGAAAATACAGAAAATATCTTTTTCATTTTGTATATTTAAAAATTTAAAATTCACCAAATATTGTAAATCCATTTTCTTTAAAAATATTTTTAGAATCATGTAAATTAATATTTTAATAAAATAACTATCATGGTGGTTGGAAAATCCGTTCATGTTGTATATGTTAAAAGAAAAAAATATTTTCCCTCCACTGTAAAAAGCCTGAAGTGATTCATACATAAAAAAATTTGTAAATAATAATTTTAAAAAATTATTAAGGTAGTGGAAATAATATTTATCAACCATTTATGAATATATAATAACTTTTATAATACATTTTTAAGAATATGGATATGGAAGAAAAAGCTCGTTCACTGAAGATGAAATTGGGTCAGTTTTTCATGAAAACTTTTTCTTGATCATTTTAAGAACCAAAGAGATTAAAATGGAACTAATAGTTGAAAATTATAGAAAGAAACATATAAAATGGAAATACAAAGGATTTAAAGGTTAATGATGAAATAATTTTCTACATGGAAATTTAACATAGGCAATCCTAGAAAGAAATGTGAGTTTAACATAAACCCTTACCTCAGGTCCCATATTGCTTCATACATGTTCAAGATTATTTTATAATAAATATATATTTATTATAAATATATTTTATAACCATATTAATATATGTATTAATAAATAAAATTACCTTATAATTTCCAATTAAACTATTATTAACAATTCATCATTAAAATAAAAATTCATATAGAAATTGCTCTATATACCATGCATGTATCAGTTTGAAGGTTCTAGTCCTTATAACTTGGTCATGGTTTCATAATATTCATAATTTAAATCATGTGATAATTATAATATTTATTCATTATATATACTTTTATAACCATTAATATAAAGTGGTGATGAAGTTTGAATTAAGTCACTTCATAGAGACGGTAGTCCATACATACGCAGGGGCGATGTTTTCAATTTTTGATGGATAGAATGAAAGAAAGGTATATAATATTTCAACTTTAAAGAATCATAATTAAATCATATATATAAATTAAATATATACTTATTAAAATTAATTTATATCGGAAATGAAAAATGAATCACATATCTTTGTGGTTGTAGTAGTCCACATGTACACAAGAACGACATTATCATTTCACCACTTATATAAAAGTGATATATAATTACAATGAAATTAAAATAAAAAAATATGAGTATAATAAGAAACATATTCAATAACGTTAATGTGTTTATATAACATTTTGGAGGTTTAATAAGAATTTAACATGAGAAAGATCGATAAGATAATAAAAGTCTTCCTTAGGTATCCGCCTTTGAAAAGAAAATTAAGAAATCTTAAATGGGTCTTTTGGGAAGAAAAATACCTCAAATTTATTCTATAATGAAACTGTTAATGTATATAATAATATACTCATTTAAATAAATGGCATAAGTGGTGTAGAGAAGATAGGATATTAAGTACCATTTAATAAGTGAGGGGAGTGGCTCACTTTTAATTATTATGAATATTAAAATATAATAAATTTGATCTCTTGGTAATGTGGATTGATATAGGAACTAGTATGAATATGGGATAATATAATATCAAAATAAATTAATCTAATTATATTTATACAAAATTGTAAGTATTTTTAACCTATGTCCCTTTAGTTGAACCACTTATTAACCCCTTTAATCTTCAATGTAGTAATAAATTTTTACCTATGTTACTATTCATAATGAAAAAAACAAATAAAACCTCATTACTAAATTTGGTCATACTTATTCAAAATATGGAAACTATTTTATCATATCATATTTCTACAATTAACATAAATTCATTCTAAAATAATCAATTAAAACTTCGTCAAAACATTTTTATAAAAATTAATTTTTAAGAATAAAAATAAATTTCTTCCTATTCACTAAATAGAAAAAATCATTAGATGGATGTTATGAAAATTAATGTATTTTATTGAATATATTATCTACATATTTTATTAAAATTATCCACCAATTGTAATTAATTCAATTTATTAAAATAAAATAGATTTTACACAATAAATAATATTTCAATGAAAAATATACATTTTCAACTTAAAATACTTTTATCTTTATTTTTATCCAATTTATAATAAATATATGAATAATTAATTATTTTTTCATGTAAAACATAAATATATTTAATTAAAATAATATTTCATTAGTGATTATGATACATAATATATATAAATAAATTGATTACTTTAAAAAATTGATCTTTTAACAAAAAACAATATTAGTTTTAACATATAAAAATGTGTACTTATTTATGAGGAATTCATCAATAACTTATCCTTATGAAAAAAATTTCATATGTACTTCTAATAATTTATTTATTGTTATTTATACTCGCTGATACAATGTGTAGGCAGTAATAGTCCCCATTAATAATAATAAAATTTTTGTAGTATAGCGTAGTTCATTTGTGCTTATTATTGCATGTAATGAAGTTTTTCAAGAACATTGAATTAATTTAAAAGAAATATATCATGAAATATCTGGGTGTTACATTATACCCTGTTAAAACAATTTCTCTCTTTAAATTATATCACTCCAATACAAAAAATAGAGGATACCTCTACCTCATTACATAATCTGTTTCCCATGAAGCTTCATAAATTTTATGATTCATACAGAGAAATATAATTGGGTGAGTAGTATTGTTCCTTTTTTTTTTAAAAAAGTTAGTGCCTTGGTCAAATAACAAAGCACATTTTATTGAATAAAAAAGAAATCAAAGTTACAGAAGTCGAAAGGAAGCGACTTTTTACAATCCTCTTCATAAAGCTGAACTAAATCAGACAGTAGGGTATTTAACCAAGTCAAATCCTGGTGAACACCTTTGTTTGCAAGAGCATCAACAACAATGTTTGCTTCTCGAAAGGCATGAGTGGGAATGTAATTGATCCCCAAGAGCGAATCATGACACTTCATCTAACGAGTGGTAAGAGGTCATGCCAGATGTGCCACACCATTCCAGATTTCCTGGATAATGGTAGTTGAATCACTTTTGATCTAGAGCTTCCTACGACCTTTTTGAAGGGAAAAGTTGTTGGCATGAATAAAATGCATCATTTAAGATTCCAATGACGAAGCCATACCACATCTACAATAGAAGTAACCATGGAATTTACCAGAAAAGTCTCTAAAAATCACACCAAAACCTGAAGGTCTGGGGTTAAGCTTTGATGTGCCATCAACATTCACCTTGATCCATCCTAGCAATAGAGTTTTCCAGAACACTTCAAAGGTGCACTTTGTTTGCCCATTGAAGCCATCAATCCGCAGTTTACACAGAATCCCAATATCACCAACATAGTTGTTGCAATGTGCCTTTTGAATAGAAGTATCCTCCCACACCCCAATGAGAATTTAGGATTTACCTGCATTAAGATTTAATGAGAACTTATTGTGAAGAATATCATTTTGGTCAGACCAGATCACATGCATAAGCTCAACAACAACAGAGAGAAAAACATTTTTAATTTCTTGAGAGGCCTCATGTTCAAAACATTTCGTTAGATGAGAGTCGACCGAGTTGGGAATAAACCATCTGCAATCAAAGATGTCAAAAATTTAATTCCAAAGAGCAGAGGCAGCATCACTTGACAAAAAAGAGACGGTTAGTATTTTCCCTATGCTGGTTACATAGGAGACATTTAGAAAAGAGTTGAAAACCAAAGGTTTGAAGGAAAACCTCAGTAGGTAATTTGTTGTGTGCAATATGCCAAATAAGCATAAGTCACGAAGGAATAATCCAATGATTGTTAAAAAAATTCATCCAGTGAATTTTTTATTCAGTTTTAAAGAAATTGTGATTGTAGAATTTTTTTGAGTCTAGAATGCCACTCCAGGCCGTATCTTAGACAAGAAAGTTATCAGAACTAGAATAAGAGTAGTTATCAACGATCTGAGAAATGTTATCAGGTAAATAATTCCTGTGAGAATGTAAAACATCATTAATAGTATAGTTAGTATTCTAATGAGGATAATTAGGTGGTAACATCGAAATTAATAGAGTACCTATCCAATTATCAAGGCAGAAATTCATGATTGAGTCAACTGTAACCATCCATCTAGAATTTTCAATAATGTTATTGAAGGTATCCCTAATTGAGGGCCAGATTTATGAGGTAATATAATTTATGTTCCCTTTTGTAAGCTTACTAAGAAATCTATATTTTAGGAATTCAATATCATTAGAGTTGTTATTAATCAATCTAAAAGTAAGTCTACCCTAGAGAGCATCATTAAAGAGATTTATGTTTTTAATGCCAATACCACACTTATTTAAAGGTTTACAACAGTTCTTCCATGGGACGGTGAAAAGATTCCTCTCTAGGATAATTCCCATCCTTATGGTGTTTTTAATATAGGATTTAATTTTTTTAAAGGTACCAACATGCCACTTATACATCATAAGAGAATAGAAAATTTTTGAGACAATGGTATATTTAACAAGATAGATTCTAGTAGCCATGGAGAGGGATTTACCCTTCCAAGTAGAAAGTTGATTGATAATTTGGTCAACCGTGTAGGAAAAATAGCTAGATTTGGGTCTTCCCCAAAAAATAGGAACCCCTAGATAAGTGAAGGGGAAGGGACCTTCTTTAATTCCAAGATTTCTAGTAATAAAACATTTTTTCTGAAGGGATAAGTTTTTCCCAAAGAAAATATGAAGATTTTTCTAAGAAAAAACTTGACCAGATACATCCTCATAATGAGACCGAGCATTTTTACGAACTTGAATATTATTTTGATCAACTTGAAGAAATTAGATGATGTCATCAACATATAGAAGATGAGTAGGAAAATTAAGATTCCTAGCAGCCTGAATGGGTTTAAGTTTATTTTGATTGAAAGGTTGAGTAAGAAGTCTGCTGAGGTAATCTTCAGCAATGACAAAGAGTATGGCTGAGACGAGATCTACATGTCTAACTCTTTTGGTGCGTTTGAAGTAGCCCTTGGGAGATCCAGTAATCAAAATAGAAATAGAGGCAAATTTAAACAGGGTTTTTATCCTCCTAACAAATATATCTTTAAATCCAAATCTTTTCAGAACATTGGAGATAAAACTCCAATCTATAGTATCAAATCCTTTTCTAATATCAAGCTTAATAAAAATATTCCATCCCCTAGAATTTTTGTTTACGTTTTTAGTGTATTCAGAGGTAAGGAAAATTTAGTCTTGATTAGTCCTTTCTTTAATAAATCCAAATTGGTTCCAATAAACAATTTTATTGCATATAGGGGTATGTATATTAGAAAGAAGCTTAGATATGATTTTGTAGAGAGTATTTATCAGGAAAATAGGCATAAATTGATGGATCTCAGAAGCATTATCCAATTTTGGGGATTAATGTAAGGAATTACGCATTTAGTCCATAAGGAAGAACACTATTAGAAAAGAAAGATCTAACAAGCTTGCACCCATCCAAATGAATGACTTCCCAGTGATGTTGAAAAAACCCATTATTAAATCCATCTAGACCCAGGGCACTATCTAGGTTAAGACTGAAAACTGTATCTTTTATTTCATGATCAAGGGGGTTCTTAAAATAAAATCATTGTCATCCTCATCTACCATCATAGGGATGATATCAGGTCTAAGGTCCTTATTAACATCCAGAAAATTAAAAATGTTATGGAAGTAAGAGACAACATGATTTGAGATGGCCTCCTCTGATTCAATAAGTTTATCATCAGGCCAAAGGTTAGAAATAGGTAGGTTGACTTTACTTACTCCTTAAAGAGAATTATAGAATTTGGTGTTTCTGTCCTCATCAGAGAGCCATTTTTTTTTGAAAATTTGTTTGCGTATGTTGTCTTTAAAAGTAAGAAGAGAATTGAGTTTAAAAGATATGTTTATTTCAGGTTGAGGATGAAGAGTAAAATCAGAAGAGGTATTATGAATTTGCAATGGACTGAGCTCATTTTCTGGAAAAGATATGTCCATGTCAATCTGTTTAATTTTAGATCTGCACTAGCCATTAAGAGTCTGCTTTAGAGTTTTAAGATTGCTGATATAGTCAAAGGTATCACGCTGATGATTCATATATTCCCAAGTATTTTTTATTAAGGAAGTATAGTCTTGGTCCATAGACAATTCATTATTAAATCAAAAGGGGAAATGGGTTTAAGGTTTTTAGTGAGAAGATTGACCAGAATGGGGTGATGGTATGAGTTCAACCTAGGAATGGTGATTCTAGAGATGATGTAACATTTATCAAAAGCATCCATTTTAACAAAAAATCTATCTAGTTTACTAGCTACAATCTTGTTATAGTGTCTTCTATACCAGGTGTATTTTTCACCAATGAGGTTAACATCCACTAGATTGCAGTCTTCAATGGAAGCTCTAAAATCCATCGAAGATATAGATGAGTGAGAGGGACCTATTTTTCACTATATGTTAGAATAGCATTGATATCCCCCATCACAACCCACAGGTTTGGAATGTTATTAGCCAACACAAAAAGATTTTTCGATAGTGTTCTTCTTTCTTAGTATCTATTATTGGAATATATCATTGGGAAAAAGTGTGTTGACCTTCCCAACAGAAATCACAAGTAAACAGTTGATTAGTATTTTGGATAATATTAACATTCTGAATATATGAGTGATAAAATATCCACATAGAGTCTACCGCGGGACTATACTTATAGGCACCTAGAAAATTGTAGCTAAGAGATCATAAGATCCGAAATTTAGAAGAGAAATTGATTTTAGGCTCAAAAATAGCAAAACGTTTTGGCTCGTGTATCATCAAAAACCTCTTAAGAACAATAAAAGTGTCAGAGTTTTAAATACCCTGACTATTCCAAAATATTAGATTCATTTGGACTTGTGGTTTGGGTTAGAACTCCCTTTTTTTGATTTTCCCAAACATTTCTCAATCTGATATTCTGACATCCAGAGAAGAGTTTGGTTTGGGTTTTTTTCCATGATGACTAGCAGTAGGGCTAGGAGGAATAATTTTGTCCACCAAACTAACCATATTCCTCCTAGGAGTATGAGGATTAATAGGTAATGGAGATAGTGTAGTTCTGTTCTGTGTAGGATCAGATGAGTTATCAGTGGTGTTTCACCTAGATATCACTAATCGCGGGTTGGTTTGTTGAGTAGAAAACAAGTTAGAAGAAGATGAAGAAGAAACATTTTCATCTCTAATAGCTATTACTTGAGTAATAACAGGTAGGTTCGAGATCATAGAAGATTCCACAGGACCAGGATTGGCTTTATTAGCAATTTCATGCCTAACAGCTTTAGATACAATGTATAGTGTGTAATCAGAATCATGAAAATTCAAAATAGAACTATTTTCCAGTGAAATGGAAGAAGTTTTATGAATAGTTTCTTATAAAGAAGCAACAAGAGTTATTAAGAATAAGGAGAGAATAGTTACCCGTGTCTGCATTCTTGTTCATGTTACCTTTGGATTCAACCAAATCTGTAGCATCAGAAGAGTAGGTTTCATGGATAGATGATCTAAATAGAGTGAAAGAGGCGGACCTTTTTTGTTTGTACAATGCATTCACCATGGGGTCATCAAGAGTTTTAGGATTATTCTCCTTTAGAGTGATATTTGGTTCCAAGATCATAGCCTCGGAAAATCCATTCACCATTTTCCCATCATCATGGTTAATGGTCTCAATAGAATCCTTATCCCTGTAATAAACATTTTTCTTATATGCTTTACATAAAATAGAATCATTAGATTTCAATTGTTTACCAGGAGATAGAGTGATAATTTCCTCACTACTGTCATTTCCATGGGTAGCATGAAGAATTTCTAAGACCAGTTCCTCTATTTCTATAACCAAGGAATTTTCTATAAGTAGGCATTCTTCTTCGTCCACTATTTCTCCTCAAGATTTACCTTCTAAGGGGGATTTTTTTTTATTTTTTAACCCAAACTTCATTTTTCTTACCAGAGGCCTCGATGATGAAATCCATGGTGATGTTTTACTATTTCCATTAGAGTATGGGTAGTGGTTGTAACATCCATATAGAATTCTATATCATAGCCTTAACTAACCTAGAAACATAAACCATAGATTTTATCCCATTGTTTGAAATTTATAAAAATAAATGACACAATTTATAAATGAAGTTTCGGAATGAAGCAAGTTACAATCCACTAAAAAATAAGCAGATAAATAATCTATGAGATCAACCACCACCCCTACCTCTTGGATGAGGACCCCACCTTTATTTTTAGGCTTCTTAAATGCCTCAAACTCCACATGAGGCTCAATATATTTATTTTTTGGGGTTGGATCCTCATGAGGTTGAGTTTCTTGCTCTATAGTGGGACCAGATACCTTTGGTATTTATCCATCAAAACAAATCTCTCAATGAGAATGGAAAAATTTCTAATAGAAAACCCTCATGCTATATTCACTATAATAAATTCTAAGAAGACTAAATTTTTTTTACTAGATTCTAGAAGAGCCACGATAGTGGGATGCTCTATGATTGACACCACGATATCCTTTGGATTAACCGATACCCACACCCTTCTTCGATGTAGCCACACAATTACATCAACATGAAAGACATATATTTTTTCTGCACCCACAACCTAATTTGAGGTCCTAGGGGATGCTACTTTATTATCACCTTGATAGATCATCCATGGTTCACATCTATTATTCTTCACTATCAACATAGCATCCAATTTAGTTTTCTATTTCATACTTCTAAAATATTTCTGGTCATTTACTAGTTAATAATTGACCTGTAATTGTGTCCCTAACTATATTTCATAATCCTAAATATGATCATTAAGATGATGCACCACACTTGCAACCAAGGAATCCTGAAAACAGATAAACATTTTTCAACCAAGATTCATAGATAATGATGTATTATGAGTTTTATATGACATATAATTCATCAATTATGGTATTTATAAGACACATGCCCAGTTCTTGAGTATGATCATTCCATCATGGCCAAGATTGAACTATGAAAAAATCTCACATTTTTTATCTTCAAATCCTCCTTCTACACCTATTTAATCTTCACAAAAATTAATAGTTTAAAATTCATCTATGAAAGATAGGATATGTCTCATTTTATTATGATTTAAAGATAAATTCTCTTTAAATCCATAAGTATTTGATATATTTTAATCCTCATTATAGTCAAACTAGAATGGTCTATCTGATTTAAAACATCAAACAACTTGTTTTACTACTGATGGTGGGAATGTATTTAGTATTCAAAATATTTAATCAACTCTAACAATCTCCTATATCACATATTTAACTCTTTTTGTGCTAACATATAATTCCAGATTTCATTATTTTTTATATATGTAAAACCATTCACCATAAATAAAAGTCCTCCATATCATCAAATAAAAAATTAATGTTTCTAGATCGATATCATGTTTGGTTATTTTTCTCATGAACCTTTAATTGGGGTGAGGAATGTGATATTAGAATTTCATTATGCATGATAACACATTCCATTTTATTCATCACAAAGCATCAATATCATCTATTCATCATCATTAAACTAAGGATCTCAATCAAGGTGGTTGGTTTGAACAATTGCTAAAAAAATTCCATCAATGAAGTATCCACCGATATACCATCATATGAGATTATATAACCCAAGAATGAAATATTATGTAGCTGGAATTCACACATGATAAATTAGGAATACAAATTCTGATTCCCCAAGGTATTCTATAGAATCATCAAATGATCTTAATTAATTTCCTAAGATATAGAAAATATAATATTATCATCTATAATGAATAATAAAAATTGATTAAGGAAATAACTAAATACTCTATTAATTAAATCCCTAAATAGTGATCTTGTCATGTCCATGATAATAGTAATCCTGTGAAGTCCCTGATAATCAATAAAAAGAAGCACTGACCTATATTTCATCTTAAAAAATAATAATAGGTGAAACGTTAGAACATATGAAATCCTTATAAATATTCTCTTAGAGTCAATTATTTAATTCTTACAACTCAATCAGTAAATTCTATATGGAGTCTTTGAAATATGTGTATCACCAAGTATGAGTTCTATTGAAAAAACATCAATATTTGGGGGAAGATAAGGAATATTTTTCATGAAATATATAAAAATGTTCCTAAATAATATATATCTCTTCAATGTTGAGTTTCCCCCCAACAATTTCTGATAAATATTCCTCATGAGAAGATAGTAAGACCTATATAATAAAATAAATTTTCAATGTAATTCGGTATTCATCCTAACACTGAATGATGATCATAGGATGATTTAAAATATCAAATTTTCGTTCCCTAGCTCAATAATGTACATGGGATATATATAAATAGAACCAATCCAGACATAAAATAACATAAAATTCAACAAGAGGGATAATAAAAATACCTTATTGGAATCATATTCCCAAAAACATATATTATAGAGGAACTATAGAATCAAGATGTGATCATCATTCCATTAATATATTTCAGTGATAATTCAATATATAATTGTTTATGTGGTGACCTGATACCCTTATAAAATTCATTAGATTAAAAAAGTGGGTAGAGAAAGTACCAAATGACACATTTGTAGTTATAGAGTGGATATTAAGTGAAATTTTTACCATGTAACTCTCATGAACAACTGTAGTTGTAATTATATCATGAGATTTATCTTGGTATTTTGTCTTTTTATTTTGTTAATACTAATTACATCATTAACCCTTAAATCTGTGCAATGTTTGGCGTAATGTCCATACTCCTTGAAATTGCATAATTAGAGCGTCGAAGGAACCTTTAGTTAAAATTTATATAGATTAATTTTATTGACTATAACATTGAATTTACTTTGACATTATTTTTCTTGATGACCTTCTTTTCCACACTTGAAACATTTATCAGACCCTGTTAGGTGGTTTCTCCTTAATTCATTTCACACTTCTTATAACACCCTGAGTTTTAAGAAATTATTATATTTTTGAATAAATTAAAATCATTTGATGTATCTCTTTATGTGATAAACCAAGTTAATATTTATTTATATAAAACACCATGTTAATATTTCATTACATGAAAAAGTAATTTTAGCTTTTTGTACACGCAACACCAAGAATTTCTTGTGTTATACACAATAATAAGTTTAAAAGAAATGTGTCACATTATTAAAATATTATTATAGTCATAACATAGATATTATAATGGATGGTATTTAAATTATTAACTAAGTTATCAAAATATGGTTTACATATTTATATAAATGAATTATTTGGTATCCAATTAACGAGAAATGAAAATAAAACCCTGTTGAAAATATAGTAAATCATTCTATAGAAAATTATTTTTATCAAGAACATTTTACCTCAATAAATTAATTAAAACCTCTCTTGTGAATGATATTAATTAAATATATAAATTATATATTAAATAAAATGTTTTATATATTTATCCAATATATTTTATAAGCATAATATAACAACAAATCTAATTTTATGCAAAAAACTGTATTTTTCTAAAGGTAAATTTTCCACCATTTAAGGTCAAAATTATTTTAAAAAACAAATTTAAATTTTTTTATAAATTTTATATGAATAAACAAACTTATATTTTGAATTTTTAATGTAAAAATTATCTTAGGGAGAATTTCTTGTAGTTTTACGAGTGGTTTCATATTTTGATTAATTGTGAAAAATGATGAATTTTAATTAAAAGTCAACTTTTCATATAAATAAGTTATATTGTTAAATTGGTTTTAAAGTATAATTTGTTTAGAAAAGTCCAATTTATGCTATTTTAATCAAATTCAAATTGAAATTGGATATAAAAATACTTTAAGCTTTTGAACATTTTCACATTAAAAATATGTTGTTTGATCCTGTATGATGTATTAATTTTAAATTAGGTTTTCCACTTATTTGATTTGAATTATGGAAAACGTATTCCAAATATTAATATCAGAATAATTTTTAATTCAAAATAAGTTCAAATTAATTTTTGAACAAATTGATTAGTGGAAACTGTTAAAATTAATCATAATGATCAAGAGAAAGACGAGTTTACAATGGGACTAAACATTAAACTTAAGGGAAAAATTGACCTATAATCTTCTCCAAAATGAAATATCGGGAAATATATCAGAAATAAACCTTAATTTATTTAATTGGGCGCATTATTTATGATTTTTAGGTAAAAACATGGGTACACCTCACTTTCTTTTTTGGAAATTCTAGTTGAACATATCCCCCACTTATTAAAGTCCACCACCTCATAACATTTCTTCACACATCTCATGCCATTTGGATAATAAAATACCTATAAAAATATCATTCCAACTCCCCTAATCTCATACTAAAATCCTCACTTTGGGATTAAATCCACCCAAGTATGTCCTTTGGTTCCCACCAAAAGGAGTTACCTGAAGAAGAGACAATATTCATCAATGTGCATTTTTATTCTATTTTATTTTCCTCCCCATTAAATTATTATTATACCAAGATTATATAATTAAATAAGTATAAATAATATAATTATATGTTTTTATTTTATGTTTACATCTAAAAAATTCACACGCTTCCATCAAATGGGATATGATGTAACACCCCGAACTTCCACGATACACTTCTCTTTCAATAATGCAATATCTTACATTGTACGCAAGTTCGAGATTCTAACACACCGCGACCAATCAAAGTAGCAGTTATGAATAGTAATACCCACTTTTTGAAATTATATATATTTTATATTTCAAAATGGACTTCATTTTTGTATTTGTAATATCAAAATTATCCTAAGTTGATTTTTTTTTGTAATTTTCTGAGAACTGCCAATTTTTTTATAAATAGTGAAAAATACTTAAAACAACTATTTTAATAAAAAAAATTTATAATGATAAATTATACTATTTAGTGGTTTTAAATTATAATTATAATATATTTTTACCATTTTATCCAATGGTGTTAATTAGAATTAATTTCACTTTGAAATTGGACATAAACAATTGTCAATCTTTTGATAAATATTATTTCTTAAAAACACGCTATTTGTTGTGACAGTGGGAATTAATTATAAAATTAATTAATGAAACTTATATGTTTGGAATTTCATAAAATATAAATCATTTTTGAATTCGGAATATCAATTATATCTTAGGGTAAAATTTTGGCATTGTTCTGAAACAATTCATTTTTTGATGAATAGTGAAACCACTAAGTGGTAGTTAAATAACTGATTTTTCGTTTAAATCAAATATTACCGCTTTTGTGATTTGATTTTCAAAAATCCGACATACATGGTTCTCATTAGGAAGTAAAATGTGGTTCAATGGGATTAAAATAATTTTTTGGTGAATAGTAACTTTTAAGTTTAATTAATCGCGATTAAAGGTAATTAGTGAAATTTAAGGTAAATATGATATTATAAAAATTTGAAATGACCTTGAAATTGTCCTACACCTATTGGATGAGTCATGGCCGACCAAGAAAATACATGGGTCAACTTGGGGACCCCATGGAGCCACCTTGGTTGGAAAATGACATTAAAAACGTTTTATTTAATGTTAAAATAAAAATGTCACATACATAAGTTGTTTTACTAACACAATTTTTAAATGAGGTTATACAAGTCATATTTTTTACTATAAATATTCATTAGAAAGATAAAAATATTTCCTACATCATGATATTTTTTTATATAATTTTTAGACATTAAATAAATTAAGTTATTTATGACACCATAATGATGCAGTGATTACCTCATTAATTAACGATTTTAATAAAATGAAAGGATAATGTAAAATCTAAGAATTAAACTTGTCCAAAGCCTATTGTAAGAGTATATTTATAACCCTTATCACCTTATCCTCGAAATATATAAGTGTGGGACCTTTAAAATCTGAAAATCATTGTATAATAAAGTAACATTTCATTACATTCCAAGAGTGCCCCTCCTCTCCACTTATAAAAGGCCCCCACCACTACCACCTTACTCACACTTTCAAAGACTTTTGGCTCAGCCAAACCCTGCCCTAATACACTCCCAAATTTCCTCCCTTACTCCTATAAGCCTCAATTTGGGCAGAATTCTTCCCAAGGAAGCCTTTGGCTCAAATAAAAAGAGTTACCCGATTTTAAGGTAATGTCTTCTCTAATGTCGTTATGTTTTATTTTACTTCTCCAACCCCCTAAACTCTTCATATTATTTTCTTTTGTAACAAAATAAGTATCCTAAATATAATAGGATGTTGTTATAAGAAGTATTCGAGCTACACTTATACACACCTACATCTAATGGTTAAAGAACATACTGTTTCTGTGGATGGAGAATTTCTGCCTCACGAAACGATGATTGTTCAACACTAATATAACACCTTCAAAGGTGGCCATTAAGATGTAAATCTATTATATATATGATATATAATATGTTTATGTTTTACTTAGGGTTCTGTATTTTTCATTTATGGCATACCTTTATTGTTTTCATTATGGGTAAACGCGATATTTTCATTTTAGGAAGTGCGGACTACCGCCCCCTCAAAGTGATTTGAATCGTTAATGCCATATGTGGGATGTATAAAGGATGGAGTAAATGATATTATATATCATAGTATACTGGAATTATAATATACCTTTATATCATTATGATTTCATTAAATACGAAATAGAAATGAAAGTAGCGTTCATGCGTACGTACGGCTTACCGTCTCTATGAATGGTGCATTTCATTTCATACCTCTAAACGTTATGGAATATTATAAATACATTTATATACTGGATATTTATGATATATATGATATCTATATCATGAATATAATTCTGTATATAATGGATATTTCACCACATGAACAACTTGTAATTATAAGAAGTCTATTTTTCAATCAAGTACCAAAGATTGAAAAAATGACCGTTATTAACTTAAATAATAACATAATGTTCATAACATGGTAATAAGTGATATAAAAAGAATAATAAACCTGAAAAAGGTTCTTAAGAAATTATAAATTAACTCTAGTTTATTATTCAGGATGTTAAAGAACGGTCGAGTCAAGACGGACACAAGGTAAGGGAACTTCTTAACCCAATTTCCATTCTTTGGGTTAATCTCCTACTTTGAAATTATGTCATGATATTATTATTTCCTATATATTATCTGTACATTATTTATGAGTACTTATATTGAATACACATAATAGATATATTTTGTTTAAAAATTATATTTTTAAGGGATTTCGTCTCAATCTACATTCATTGAGGCATATTTTGTTTTATACACAAATTTCTTTTATACGGTGTATAGACCCCTTTGATTTTTATGTTTATTCAAAAGGAATCTTTTTATATGAAGCGTTTTAATAAAAGATAAAAAAAGGAATGTTTTTTTTGTCGTACGTATGCGGATACGATGACTTCTCCGCCGCGGTGACCATTATTGGAATTTCGGCTTCCCCTACAAGCCATAACTTTTTTTAAATGAAAAATAAAAGCCAAGTTTGAACTTTCATTTATTTTGGTATCGAAAATGGTTTTGATAATGTTTTAATATATCAATGTGTTGTATTGATATCTTGTGATTGAAATTTGGAAATGTTATGTTTCCTTTATTCATGTTTTATGTTATATGATTATGTTATTGTTTATGATATGTTTAATCCAGTTCATATGAGGAATGAATTGGACTTAATAAGTGAGAGTTGGAGCCCGCTATAGCTCCTCGATGCATCAGTAGGTCTCATGAGCAAAAATAGTGTCTTGGCACGAGGCCTTGACAAAATCTTATTTGTGGTCTTGACAGGAGGCCTTGGCTACGTGGTTATGATAGTCTGGCATTATGCATTCCATCATTATGAAAGTGGTTATTGATATTTCATGTGATTATTTGAATAGTAGAATATCCATGTGAGTAAGTAAATGGAATTATTTCATTTTACTTTTGCCATATTATGCTAAAGTTCAAGTCTAAAAGGCTTTTGTTATAGTTATACATTGCCTTAAATGTTAATGTTTATTTATGAAAGCTTCCGCTATATTGTTATCCTTACTGAGCATCTGAGCTCACCCCTTTCAATGTTTTAATTTTTACAGGAAGTGAAGAAGTGTATTATGAATGACCTATAGGGATAATATATGGGGATTTGAAGAGAGGATGTTGTTGTAGCTTTGTCTTACTTTATGATGTAATGTAAGTCTTATGAATGTATCTAGTGTTTCCAAGGCTACTAAACTAATCGGTCTTTCGAGACTTGATCTTTTGTGATCATGCCAATGCTACGCAATAATGCACCAACTCTGGGTAACTGGGGTCGGGGCGTTACAGTTGGTATCGGAGGTAGTTTAGTACTAAACTTAGAAGCTAGATTTAGATAAACTCTGATTAGAGCACATATCCCAAAGATAGACTTCGAGGATTAGTATAGAAGAACTTCCTAGAATTTTGGTATTATAGAGATTTTGTGATTTTTCCGAGCAATACATCCCTATCTGGATACGAGCAGGTAGAGGTGGCTCTTGCATAGATGTACCTAGGGGTAAAACCTGAAAACACTTCTTTGAGCTAGACTCGAACGAGAACTGGTGCATGACAACGGGTCTTGCTGCACTCTTAGTTACGACACTCCCGAGGGATATGCTTAGGATAATTCTCATTTTCTTTACAAACCATTATGAAGGGTTAATGAGTATATACTTCCTCAAAGAAAACATTTAATTTTATGATAATGGATTATATCCATAAATAGTTCAATTTATGTTAAGTGTTTAACAAGTATGGAATTATGTATTTTAATTCATAAACTGACATAGTTTGTGCCATTGTATAGAAATGGTGCCCAGTAGAAGGATTGTGAACTCCAGCAATACGTATGATCCAAAGAGTAAGAAGGATCATATCTTTCATGGTATTAAGCCAACATTTAGAAGGGAAATAGTCTCCCATGTATTCTCAACATATGAAGAAATAGTATCATGTGTTAATAAGATAAGTAAAGAATTCTCCGAGTCCTATGGATTTGAAGGGAAGCAAGAGAAGAAAAGGATGATGGATAAAGGGAAGAGGGAGAAAAAGATTTTTCCAATATGTGATAACTGTGGGAAGAAACACCTTGGGACTTGCCTGAAGGGAATGGGAGTTTGTTATAAGTGTGGAGAAAAAGGACACCAAGTGCGTGACTGCAAGGGTAAGAAAAAGTTTTCAAATGTATAATGCTTCATCTGCAAGGACTGGGGACACTACGCAAACCAATGTCCAAATCATCAAAGTATGCCCCAAATGATGTTATTAGATAATAATCGAGTTATGATACTACCACAGATGAGGAGGAATGATTAGAGTTATTATGTTGTTATTAAAGAATTTTTTCATTTGAGTGTTGTATCAATGATGTACTGGTTATAATAATTATGGAGTATATAAGGATTGTACTACAGTACTATTTCATCAAGGACTTGAGATTGTGTGGAACCAAGAAAAGTGACTCCACAGCAGGTTAAATTTTTGGAAAATATATGGTTGAGAGAAAGATAAACCATAATATGGTTCGGATACCGAGATAGTGATTTTGGAATAATACATGATTGATTTGGATAAATTATATTGGATATTCTTAACTTCCTTGAAACTGATTAATGATTTGTATACATTTTTGGATAGAAGAAGTATATCTAGTATTCTTTAATAAATAATGGACCATGAATGTAATAAATAAGGATTTATGGTAATTCAGGATGTTGTAGTGTTTTAAAATAATACATGATGAAGGTGTTCACATGTTGTTACGCGGAAAAAAGGATCTTCATTATGATTACCTTCCTTATAAAATTTCGACTGTGAGTTGGACATAAGTATTTTGGATAGCTACAAAGGTTAGAATGGATTAAGTTGAACCCTGGATAGTATTGTTTAAGGTTAAAACATTTATGAATAATATTTTTGGAATATTATAATACTATAGTTTTAAAAAAGGACAACCTGTAGGTTGAGGGATAACCCGTCGCGTCGAAAAAAGCTGTAGGAATCAAACCCACAACCATAGTGCGACAGACCTTTATCACCTACCACTAGCCTACAGGAAGTCCCTGGTTATTTCAAAATATTTTTCTTAATCTAAATGGTATGTGTTAATATTTGTAACATTATACAATTAGGACAAATATAATATTTTTGAGTTATATTACCTTTTAGAGTGAAAGATGGGTTTGTGGTAAAAATTTATTAAAGAATGAAAGTCTACATGACAAGTATGTATATTCCCTTACGTTATTAGTAAATCTTCTAAATAAATTCCTCAACTTTATAAAAGGTAACTTAAAACAAAAAACGTTTCTGGTTAACTTTTCCAACTGGGGATTCAATGAATGTTTAGCCAATCACAAGTTTGTGATTTTATTGTGGTTAACTTTCTCCTAATCCAGCTTTATACAACTCTCCATCAGACCTTGATGGTTTTTTTATCTTCCATATCCATATTTTCATAGAATTATAGTATGGGATATCTCGGGTGACCTTTGTACTTATCTTTCTTTCTTTTAAAGTTATATTTTTACTAACCTTATTTCTGATGTTATTTTTACACAAAGTTATTTTCTATTTTTAACCTTTTATTTTCAATGAAAAATTTCAAATTGCGAGGACGCAATTTATTGAAGGAGGGGAGAATGAAACACCCCGAACTTCCACTGTAACATCCCAAGTAAGTAGTGAATAATAGATATTTTTAACTATGTCTATTAATGATTAAGATAGTGTTATAGACGCTTAAAATGAAAATAAATACAATCTTATGCATGGAATACACTAATATTCTTAAAAGATTGTTTTAGTGCCTTTTGATGACAAACCATTTTTGAATCTATATTTTGACAATTTTATAAACTATGTTTGTCAAAATAAACTTATTCTTTATGATTGGGACATCAAAATTTACCTTGTGTGAATTTTTGGTATTTTTCTGACAATGTTCATTTTTTAATGAATAGTGAAAAATACTGCATTTTACATCAAAACTGCTTTTTAATCTAATTTATTTATATGATTAGATTATCTTTTGAATTGGTATTAATATATAGTATGAATATATTTTTACCATTTAATCCAATGGTGGTCATTGGAATAAATTTCACTTTGAAATTAGACTTAAACTGGTGTCAATCTTTTGATACTTATTGTTTTGTAAAAACATGCTATTTGCTCTGGCAGCGGGAATTAATTATTAAATTAATTAATGTGACTTATATGATTTTAATTTTGTAAAATAGAATTCATTTTTGAATTCGGAATATCAAATATAGCTTAGGGTGAATTTTTGGTAATTTTCTGAAAAACTTCAATTTTTGATGAATAGTGAAACCACTAAGTGGTAATCAAGCAAACTGATTTTTCAGTTAAATGAAAGTTTACCACTAATGTGTGTTGAATTTTGAAAATCCGACATACGTGGTTGTCATTAAGAAGTAAAATGTGGTTCAATGAGATTATAATAATTTTTTGGTGAATAGTAACTTATTAAGTTCTTAATCGCGATTAGTGGTAATTAGGGTAGTTTAAGGTATACATAATGCTTTAATAATAGGAAATGACCTAGACACATGTCCCAACCTTATTGGTTGTGTCATGGCCGACCAAGACAAGCCATGGGTCAACTTGGGGACCCAATGGAGACACTTTAGTTTGGAAATGACATAAATAACTTTTTATTAAATGTTAAAGTAAAAATGACACAAACAAGAGATGTTTTACGAAAATAATTTTTACATGGGGTTATAAAGATCAGATTTTTGATTATAAATAGTCATTGGAAAGATAAAACGATTTCCTACATCATAGTATTTTTTTTTATGATTTTTAGACATTAAATAAATTCAATTATTTATGACATAATAATGATGGAGTGATGACATCATTATTTGATGATTTAAATAAAATGGAAAGATAATGTAACATCTATGAACTACACATGGCCAAAACCAATTGGATGAGTGGATTTCGAAGCCTTATCACCTTATCCACGAATTGTATCAATTTGGGACCTTTTGAAACCGAAACACATTTTCAAATAAAGTAATATTTCTTTACTTTCCAAAAGTGCCCCTCCTCTCCTCTTATAAAAGGCCCCCACCTCTACCTCATTTCACACAAACCTCAAGCCTTTGGCTCGGCCAACCCCTGACCATTTACTCTATCCAAATCCCTCTCCTCATCCTATAGGATTCCCTTTGGGCATAATCCTTTCAAAGGAAGCCTTTAGGCTCAAATCAAAAGGAGTTACACTTTTTAAGGTAATTCATTCTCTCAGGTTCATTTGTTTTATTTTGCTTCTCCAACCCCCTAAACTCTTTTTATTTAATTATTTTGTAACAACACCAATATCTTCAATATACTAGGATGTTGTTATAAGATTTATTTGAGCTACACTCTCACACAACTACATAAAATGGTTAAAGAACATACGGTTTCTGTGGATGGCGAAATTCTGCCTCCCGAAACGATGATTGTTCAATAATCATTTAACACCTTCAAAGGTGGCCATTACGATGTCACTATTTTTATATATGATATATAGTATGTTTATGTTTTCCTTAAGCTTCTGTTTTTTTCATTTTGGGCATACCTTTATGGTTTCCATTATGGGTAAACACGATATCTTCATTTTAGGAAGTGCGGACTACCGCCCCCTCAAAGTGATTTGATTCGTTAAATACCATATGTGGGACATATAAAGAATGGAACTATGATATTATATATGATATTATACTGGAATTATAATATACCTTTATATCATTATGATTCCATTCTATAAAATATGAAATAGAAATGGAAGTAGCGTTCATGCGTACGTACGGCTTACCGTCTCCATGGACGGTGCATTTCATTTCTTACCTCTAAATGATTATGTAATATTATAAATGCATGTATGTACTGGATATATATGACATATATGATATCTACATCATGAATACCATTCTGGATATAATGAAACTTTGACCAAATTAACAACATGTAATGTAAGAAGTCTATTTTTGACTTAAGAACCAAATACTGACAAAATGAACATTATTAACTTAACAGATTACATGATGTTCATAACATGGTATAAAAGGAATAATGAACTTGAAAATGATTCATAAGCAAGTATAGATTAACTCAAGTTTATTATTCAGGAGATTAAAGAACGGTCGGGTCAAGTCGGATACGAGGTATGGGACTTCGTCTCAATCTCCTTTCGTTGAGGCATATTTTATTTTATACACAACTTTCTTTTATATGGTGTATAAACCCCTTTGACTTTTAAGTTTATTCAAAAGGAATCTTTTTTATACGAAGCATTTAATAAACGAAAAAAGGGAATGTTTTTGTCGTACGTATGCGGCGACAACGACTTCTCCGCCGTCATGACCGTTATTTGAGTTTCGGCTTCCTCTACAAGCCATACCTTCTTTTTAAAAGAAAAATAAATACCATGTTTTACTTTTCTTTTATTTTGGTATTGAAAATGGTTTTCATAATATTTTTATATCAATGTGTGGTATTGATATCTTGTGATTGAATGGTGGAAATGTTATGTTTCCTTTATGCATGTTTTATGTGATACGTTTATGTTGAGGTTCTTGGGCATTATTATGAAGACGGGTGGTTCTGTGATAGACTAAGAGCGGGTGAGCCCATTATACCTCTCCAATGCATTGGTTAACGTGAAGGAGTGAAACGTTAAGGTTTCTCCGAAGAGATTTTAGGGAATATACTGTGATGGGTATTCCAAACGTAACCAAGAGGGTTACTCCCTACGTAAGAATGTTATGAAAGCCTCAAGTTACCTTTATGTCTTATGATTTCTATGATTTATTCATGATTTAATGAGGTATGTTAAAGTGCCTATGTTTTATGGGTAAAGTATGATTTCATTCTTATGTATATATGAACTCATTTTTCCTTTCCATGTTTTTTTTATAACCCATACTGAGTTTTTATGCTCATCCCATGTTTTTGAAATGTTTTTCACAGGTCAAGGGAAAGGTACATGATAAGATGATAGAGTCAAGGATGTGTCAAGAAATAATCCATGTTTTATTTTAAATGTGTTTCCATTGATGGGAATGAAGAATACTATCTTTATGTAACCACTTTGTTTATATGTGGAATGTAATGCATGTTTTATGATCTAATTCTCTAAAACTCTAAACCTGAAAAGATCCTCAACGTGTAATCTTGTAATAACTCAAGATTAAGTAAGGTTTAAGGCTGGGGCCTTATAGTTGGTATCATAGGTCAGTTTAGATAACTTTAGGAGTTAGAATTCTATTAAATGATTATCCAAAAATATTTTTTTTCGAAATGATATAGCATTTAAAGATTACCATGTTGCTTCATCTAAGACATGTTTGTTCAGAATGGTTTTCCGCAGAGGAAACATGGAAGCAGTGCTAGGAAGGAATACAGAAGAAAATAACCTTTCGAATCAGCATCCAGAAATGGTCGGAATTGGAACTGAACAGTTTGTTGCAGTAATGGCGCAGTTGACTCAAGCGATAAATGTCGGTGGTATCCATACATGAGATCAGCCAGACCAACCGCAAAGGAACATGTCAGTGGTGGAACATTTCATGAGGCAACATCCACCATCATTCAGAGGATCATATGACCCTGTGCTAGCTGAAGGGTGGATTAAATCACTGGAGAAGATTTTTGATGTCATGGGGTGTTCAGACAATCAAAAGGTTAGTCTTGCTATTTACCGTTTGGAGGGTGAAGCAGATCAGTGGTGGTCTATGGTTAAAAATATCAGGGATGCCGATGAGATTTATGCACTTGACTGGGATGAATTCAAAGGTATGTTTCTTGAGAAGTATTTTCCTAAGGCTGTTCGACTTAGGATGGAAAAGCAATTCTTGGAATTGAGGCAAGAGGAAGACTCAGTGGCTGCCTATGAAGAAAGGTTCACTCGATTGGCAAGGTATGCTCCAAATTTTATTCGGGACCTTGATAGTAAAATCAATCGTTTCTACTCAGGATTAAAGCCAAAGTACAGAAGGACATTAGCTTCTCGTGAGTTTAAAAGTTATGAAAATCTTGTTCGATGTGCTGAGAAGGTGGAAATGGAGTTTGCCGATGACCAAGTTTTCTATAACAACCAGCAGAAGAAGAGGCCGTGGTGGCAGGAGAAAGGTAAGAATTATTCAAAAAAGTCTGATGGTAAGAGAACTAAGTTTCCAGTTTGTGATAAATGTGGAAAAAGGCATGCGGGGGAATGTCTTCTGAATTCTAGGAAGTGCTACCGATGTGGTAAGATGGGACATAAGGCTCGTGATTGCACTGAAAAGGATCAAGGTGAAGGTAAGAACAAAGTTGATTTACAGTTAGTGAAATGTTATAAGTGCAATGAGATGGGTCACTATGCAAATGAGTGTCCGACAAAGAGCTTGAGTGATGGGAAGCAGTTAGACTACAAGCAGAAAGGGGTGGTGAAATCCTTTGCAACTACTTCAGCAGATGTCGGGCCATCAAATGAAGTTGTATCAGGTACTTTGTTTGTTTTTTCAGATTATGCCAGTGTGTTGTTTGATTCGGGGTCTACACATTCTTTCATCTCTGAAACCTTTTCTAGTAAAATGGGAATACCATCTCAAGAAATGACTCCTGAACTATTGGTAAAAACACCTGGGGGAAGTGTCGAGGCAAAAAGAATTTATAAGAATCTTCCTATCCTTATCTGTGGAAAGAACCTACTTGAAAACCTTATTGTTCTACCTCTAGTAGAGTTTGATGTTATCCTGGGTATGGATTGGATCTCTATTTACCATGCTAAGATTGACTGTAGAGCTAAAGAAGTTTCTTTTCAGAAAGACTTTCAGTTTGTTTACAAGAATGAACCCTTACTTTTGATAACATATCAAGAGGCCGAGAAACTTGTAAAAGATGGAAATGAATGTTACCTTGCACACGTCGTTGAAAATAAAGGAACTATTCAGATTAATGATGTGCCAGTGGTAAATGAGTATCCTGATGTTTTTCCTGATGAGTTTCCTGGAATAATACCAGATCGGGAAGTTGAGTTTACTGTTGACTTAGTTCCTGATGCTAAGACAATTTCAAAACCCCCTTATCGAATGGCACAAATTGAACTTTTAGAGTTGAAGGAGCAATTGAAAGATTTATTAGAGAAAGGTTTCATTAGACCTAGCACATAACCATGGGGTGCTCCTGTTTTATTTGTTAAAAAGAAAGATGGTTCTATGAGACTTTGCATTGATTATAGAGCCTTGAATAATATCACTGTTAAGAACAAATATCCTTTGCCTCATATCGATGATTTGTTTGATCAGCTCCAGGGAGCTCAGTTTTTTTCAAAGATTGACTTGAGATCGGGGTACCATAAGCTGAAGGTAAAGGAGGAAGATATTACGAAGACCGCGTTCCGTATGAGATATGGCCATTATGAATTTGTTGTAATGCCTTTTGGTCTAACCAATGCACCTGCTGTATTCATGGACTTAATGAATAGAATTTTCCATGATTTCTTGGATAAGTTTGTGGTGGTTTTCATTGATGATATTTTGGTGTTTTCTAAAAGTAAAGAGGAGCATGAAAAACATTTAAGGGTTATCTTGAAAACCTTAAAAGAAAAGAAACTTTATGGGAAATTCATCAAGTGTGAGTTTTGGTTGCAACAAATTTCTTTCCTTGGTCACATTGTTTCTAAAGATGGAATAATTGTTGATCCTGCAAAAACAAAAGTTGTGGAAGAATGGCCAAGACCCACAAATGTAACCAAGATTCGTAGCTTCCTTGGTTTGGTGGGCTATTACCAAAGGTTTGTTAGAAATTTTTCACGGTTATCTAGTCCAATGACTAAGCTAACTCGGAAGGGTGTTAAGTTTATCTGGACAAAAGAATGTGATGATTGTTTTCAGGAATTGAAAAGAAGATTGATGAATGCTCCAGTTTTGGCACTACCTTCCAGGAATGGTGAGTTTGTTATATACAGTGATGCTTCATTGAAAGGACTTGGTTGCGTCCTAATGCAGAATGATCAGGTAATTGCTTATGCTTCACGACAGTTGAAAACTCAGGAGGTAAATTACCCTACACATGATTTGGAATTAGCTACTGTTGTTTTTGCTTTAAAAATTTGGAGGCATCATTTGTATGGAGTAAAGTGTGAAATATATACCGATCACAAAAGTTTAAAGTATATATTCACTTAGAAAGAGTTAAACATGAGACAAAGGAGATGGCTGGAATTAATCAAGGATTATGATTGTACAATTCATTACCATCCGGGAAAAGCAAATAAAGTGGCTGATGCTTTGAGTCGAAAAAGTAATGCTTCATTAACAATGTTGCATTTGGAACGTGATCCTTTGGTTAAAGATTTGATGAACTTTGGCATAGAAGTTGTTGGTGCAGGAAGTCCTTCTGTTTTGTTTCAGGTATCAGTGAGATCTTCTCTATCAGATAGAATCAAGCAAGCACAGAAGCAAGACAGTGAGTTGCAGAAAAAGGTAGAGATGGTTCAGAAAGGTAAGTTGCCTGAATTCAACATTGATAATGATTGCGTTTTGAGATTTGGGAAGAGATTTTGTGTGCCTTGTGATTCACAGTTGAAGAGAGAGTTGTTATGTGGAGCTCATAGTTCTCCGTTTTCAGTTCATCCGGGCAGTACTAATATGTATAGAGATCTGCGGGAGTATTACTGGTGGGATGGAATGAAAAGAGATATTGCTGATTTTACTGTGAAGTGTTTGACTTGTCAGCAGGTTAAAGCAGAGCGGCAATTACCGAAACGGATGCTTCAGCCTTTACCAGTGCCAGAGTGGAAATGGGAGAATATATCTATTGACTTTGTTGTTGGATTACCGAAGACATCTCGAGGTAATAATGCAATCTGGGTTATTGTTGATCGCTTGACCAAATCTGCTCATTTCCTTGCTATACGAGATACTTTCTCTCTTGATCAACCTTCCTGTTTGTATCTTAAAGAGATAGTCAGGTTACATGGAGTTCCTCTCTCCATTGTATCGGATCGTGATCCCAGGTTTACTTCTAACTTTTGGAAAGTCCTTTAGAAGTCGTTGGGTACTGAATTAAATTTTAGTACAGATTTTCATCCTCAATCAGATGGGCAGTCAGAACGAACAATTCAGACATTGGAGGATATGCTACGAGCTTGTTCTATGGATTATCAGGGAAGTTGGGACCAACATCTTTCTTTGGTTGAGTTTTCATATAATAACAGTTTTCATTCCAGTATACAGATGGCACCATTTCAGGCATTATATGGGAAGCGGTGTCGAACTCCAGCTTTCTGGGATGAAGTGGGTGAAAGAAAGTTGATGGGACCAGAATTGGTAGAAGAGATGGCAGAAAAAGTTCAGCTGATTCAGAAACACATGAGAACAGCTCAGAGCAGGCAGAAGAGTTATGCGGATAACCAGAGGAAGGATCTATCTTTCGAGGTAGGTGATCATGTTTTTCTCAAGGTTTCTCCTTGGAAAAGTGTGATGAGATTTGGTAAGAAAGGAAAGTTGAGTCCAAGGTTTGTTGGACCATACGAAATTCTGGAGAGAGTTGGATCAGTTGCATACCGAGTGACTTTACCTCCGAGTTTATCTCAGGTACACAATGTTTTTCACGTTTCGATGTTGAGAAAGTATAAGCCAGATCCATCTCATGTTTTGAGTCCAGAGGTAGTTCAGCTGGAAGAGAACCTATCTTATGAGGAACAACCGGTCCAGATTCTTGACCACAGGGAGCAAGTGTTACGGAATAAGGTGATTCACCAGGTAAAGGTTTTTTTTGGAAAAACCACATGATTGAAGAGGCAACATGGGAATCTGAAAATGCAATGAGGGATAAGTACCCCCATTTATTCGATAAGTAAATAAATTGCGGGGACGCAATTTTCTAAAGGGGGGAAGGATGTAACATCCCAAGTAAGTAATGAATAATATATATTTTTAACTATGTCTATTAATGATTAAGATAGTGTTATAGAGGCTTAAAATGAAAATAAATACAATCTTATGCATGGAATACACTAATATTCTTAAAAGATTGTTTTAGTGCCTTTTGATGGCAAACCATTTTTGAATCTATATTTTGACAATTTTATAAACTATGTTTGTCAAAATAAACTTATTCTTTATGATTGGGACATCAAAATTTACCTTGTGTGAATTTTTGGTATTTTTCTGACAATGTTCATTTTTTAATGAATAGTGAAAAATACTGCATTTTACATCAAAACTGCTTTTTAATCTAATTTATTTATATGATTAGATTATCTTTTGAATTGGTATTAATGTGTAATATGAATATATTTTTACCATTTAATCCAATGGTGGTCATTGGAATAAATTTCACTTTGAAATTAGACTTAAACTGGTGTCAATCTTTTGATACTTATTGTTTTGTAAAAACACGCTATTTGCTCTGGCAGCGGGAATTAATTATTAAATTAATTAATGTGACTTATATGATTTGAATTTTGTAAAATAGACTTCATTTTTGAATTCGGAATATCAAATATAGCTTAGGGTGAATTTTTGGTAATTTTCTGAAAAACTTCAATTTTTGATGAATAGTGAAACCACTAAGTGGTAATCAAGCAAACGGATTTTTCAGTTAAATGAAAGTTTACCACTAATGTGTGTTGAATTTTGAAAATCCGACATACGTGGTTGTCATTAAGAAGTAAAATTTGGTTCAATGAGATTATAATAATTTTTTGGTGAATAGTAACTTATTAAGTTCTTAATCGCGATTAGTGGTAATTAGGGTAGTTTAAGGTATAAATAATGCTTTAATAAGAGGAAATGACCTAGAAACTTGTCCCAACCTTATTGGTTGTGTCATGGCCGACCAATAAAAGCCATGGGTCAACTTGGGGACCCCATGGAGACACTTTAGTTTGGAAATGACATAAATAACTTTTTATTAAATGTTAAAGTAAAAATGACACAAACAAGAGATGTTTTACGAAAACAATTTTTACATGGGGTTATAAAGATCAGATTTTTGATTATAAATAGTCATTGGAAAGATAAAACTATTTCCTACATCATAGTATTTTTTTTATGATTTTTAGACATTAAATAAATTAAATTATTTATGACATAATAATGATGGAGCGATGACATCATTATTTGACGATTTAAATAAAATGGAAAGATAATGTAAAATCTATGAACTACACATAGCCAAAACCAATTGGATGAGTGTATTTAGAAGACTTATCACCTTATCCACGAATTGTATCAATGTGGGACCTTTTGAAACCGAAACACATTTTCAAATAAAGTAATATTTCTTTACTTTCCAAAAGTGCCCCTCCTCTCCTCTTATAAAAGGCCCCCACCTCTACCTCATTTCACACAAACCTCAAGACTTTGGCTCGGCCAAACCCTGCCCATTTACTCTCTCCACATCCCTATCCTCATCCTATAGGATTCCCTTTGGGAAGAATCCGTTCAAAGGAAGCCTTTAGGCTCAAATCAAAAGGAGTTACACTTTTTAAGGTAATTCATTCTCTCATGTTCATTTGTTTTATTTTGCTTCTACAACCCCATAAACTCTTTTTATTTAATTATTTTGTAACAAAACCAGTATATTCAATATACTAGGATGTTGTTATAAAATTTATTTGAGCTACACTCTCACACAACTACTTCAAATGGTTAAAGAACATACTGTTTCGGTGGATGGCGAAATTCTGCCTCCCGAAACGATGATTGTTCAATACTCATTTAACACCTTCAAAGGTGGCCATTATGATGTCACTATTTTTATATATGATATATAGTATGTTTATGTTTTCCTTAAGCTTCTGTTTTTTTCATTTTGGACATACCTTTATGGTTTCCATTATGGGTAAACACGATATCTTCATTTTAGGAAGTGCGGACTACCGCCCCCTCAAAGTGATTTGATTCGTTAAATACCATATGTGGGATATATAAAGGATGGAACTATGATATTATATATGATATTATACTGGAATTATAATATACCTTTATATCATTATGATTCCATTCTATAAAATATGAAATAGAAATGGAAGTAGCGTTCATGCGTACGTACGGCTTACCGTCTCCATGAACGGTGCATTTCATTTCTTACCTCTAAATGATTATGTAATATTATAAATGCATGTATGTACTGGATATATATGACATATATGATATCTACATCATGAATACCATTCTGGATATAATGAAACTTTGACCAAATTAACAACATGTAATGTAAGAAGTCTATTTTTGACTTAAGAACCAAATACTGACAAAATGAACATTATTAACTTAACTGATTACATGATGTTCATAACATGGTATAAAAGGAATAATGAACTTGAAAACGGTTCATAATAAAGTAGAGATTAACTCAAGTTTATTATTAAGGAGATTAAAGAACGGTCGGGTCAAGTCTGATACGAGGTATGGGACTTCGTCTCAATCTCCTTTCGTTGAGGCATATTTTATTTTATACACAACTTTCTTTTATATGGTGTATAAACCCCTTTGACTTTTACGTTTATTCAAAAGGAATCTTTTTTATACGAAGCGTTTACTAAACGACAAAAGGGAATGTTTTTGTCGTACATATGCGGCGACAACGACTTCTCCGCCGTCATGACCGTTATTTGAGTTTCGGCTTCCTCTACAAGCCATACCTTCTTTTTAAAAGAAAAATAAATACCATGTTTTACTTTTCTTTTATTTTGGTATTGAAAATGGTTTTCATAATATTTTTATATCAATGTGTGGTATTGATATCTTGTGATTGAATGGTGGAAATGTTATGTTTCCTTTATGCATGTTTTATGTGATACGTTTATGTTGAGGTTCTTGGGAATTATTATGAAGACGGGTGGTTCCGTGATAGACTAAGGGCGGGTGAGCCCGTTATAGCTCTCCAATGCATTGGGTAACGCGAAGGAGTGAAACGTTAAGGTTTCTCCGAAGAGATTTTAGGGAATATACTGTGATGGGTATTCCAAACGTAACCAAGAGGGTTACTCCCTACGTAAGAATGTTATGAATGCCTCAAGTTACCTTTATGTCTTATGATTTCTATGATTTATTCATGATTTTATGAGGTATGTTAAAGTGCCTATGTTTTATGGGTAAAGTATGATTTCATGCTTATGTATATATGAACTCATGTTTCCTTTCCATGTTTTTTTATAACCCATACTGAGTTTTTATGCTCATCCCAAGTTTTTGAAATGTTTTTCACAGGTCAAGGGAAAGGTACATGATAAGATGATAGAGTCAAGGATGTGTCAAGAAATAATCCATGTTTTATTTTAAATGTGTTTCCATTGATGGGAATGAAGAATACTATCTTTATGTAACCACTTTGTTTATATGTGGAATGTAATGCAAGTTTTATGATCTAATTCTCTAAAACTCTAAACCTGAAAAGATCCTCAACGTGTAATCTTGTAATAACTCAATATTAAGTAAGGTTTAAGGCTAGGGCCTTATATCCACGATACGCTTCTCTTTCAATAATGCAATAGCTTGCATTATACGCAAGTTCGAGATTCTAACACACCGCGACCAATCAAAGTAGCAGTTATGAATAGTAATACCCACTTTTTGAAATCATATATATTTTATATTTCAAAATGGACTTTATTTTTGTATTCGAAATATCAAAATTATCCTAAGTTGATTTTTTTGTAATTTTCTGAGAACTTCCAAATTTTTTATGAATACTGAAAAATACTTAAAACAAATTTTTTAATCAAAATAATTTATAGTGATAAATTATAATTTTTAGTGGTTTTAAAGTATAATTATAATATATTTTTACCATTTTATCCCATGGTGTTCATTATAATTAATTTCAGTTTGAAATTTGACATAAATAATTGTCAATCTTTTGATATATATTATTTCTTAAAAACATGCTATTTGTTGTGAAAGCGGGAATTAATTATAAAATTAATTAATGCAACTTATATGTTTGGAATTTCATAAAATATAAATCATTTTTGAATTCAGAATATCAATTATAGCTTAGGGTAAAATTTTGGCATTATTCTGAAAAACTTCAATTTTTGATGAATAGTGAAACCACTAAGTGGTAGTTAAATAACTAATTCTTCATTTAAATGAAATATTACCACTTCTATGATTTGGTTTTCAAAAATCCGACATAAATGGTTGTCATTAGGAAGTAAAATGTGGTTCAATGGGATTAAAATAATTTTTTGGTGACTAGTAACTTTTAAGTTTAATTAATCGCGATTAAATGTAATTAGTGAAATTTAAGGTAAAAATGATATTATAAAAATTTGAAATGACCTTGAAACTTGTCCTAAACATATTGGATGAGTCATGTCCGACCAAGAAAATCCCTGGGTCAACTTGGGGACCCCATGTAGCCACTTTGGTTGGAAAATGACATTAAAAACTTTTTATTTAATGTTAAAATAAAAATGTCACAAACATAAGTTGTTTTACTAAAACAATTTTTAAATGGGGTTATACAAGTCATATTTTTGACTATAAATATTCATTAGAAATATAAAAAGATTTACTACATCATGATAGTTTTTTTATAATTTTTATACATTAAATAAATTAAATTATTTATGACACCATGATGATGCATCGATTACCTCATTAATTAACGATTTTAATAAAATGGAAGGATAATGTAAAATCTAAGAATTACAGTTGTCCAAAGCCTATTGGAAGAGTATATTTCGAACCATTATCACCTTAGACTCTAAATATATAAGTGTGGGACCTTTAAAATCCGAAAATCATTGTATAATAAAGTAACATTTCATTACTTTCCAAGAGTGCCCCTCCTCTCCACTTATAAAAGGCCCCCACCACTACCACCTTACTCACACTTTCAAAGACCTTTGGCTCGGCCATCCTCTGAGAAAATACTCTCCCAACTTCCCTCCCTTACTACTATAAGCCTTACTTTGGGAATAAGTCTTCCCAAGGAAGCCTTTGGCTCAAATAAAAAGAGTTACCCTATTTTAAGGTAATGTCTTCTCTAATGTCCTTATATTTTATTTTGCTTCTCCAACCCCCTAAAATCTTTTTATTATTTTCTTTTTTAACAAATACAGTATAATCAATATACTAGGATGTTGTTATAATAAGGGTTAGAGCTACACTTATACACACCTACATCTAAGGGTTAAAGAACATACTGTTTCTGTGGATGGTGAATTTCTGCCTCACGAAATGATGATTGTTCAACACTCATATAACACCTTAAAAGGTGGCCATTAAGATGTCACTATATTTATATATATGATATATAATATTTTTATGTTTTACTTAAGGTTCTGTATTTTTCATTTATGGAATACCTTTATTGTTTCCATTATGGGTAAACGCGATATTTTCATTTTAGGAAGTGCGGACTACCGCCCCCTCAAAGTGATTTGAATCGTTAATGCCATATTTGGGATGTATAAAGGATGGAGTAAATGATATTATATATGATATTATACTGGAATTATAATATACCTTTATATCATTATGATTTCATTAAATACGAAATAGAAATGAAAGTAGCGTTCATGCGTACGTACGGCTTACCGTCTCCATGAACGGTGCATTTCATTTCTTACCTCTAAACATTATGGAATATTATAAATACATGTATATACTAGATATTTATGATATATATGATATATATATCATGAATATAATTCTGGATATAATGGATATTTCACCATAGGAACAACTTGTAATTATAAGAAGTCTATTTTTGACTCAAGTACCAAAGATCGACAAAACGACCGTTATTAACTTAAATAATTAAATAATGTTCATAACATGGTAATAAGGGATATAAAAAGAATAATAAACTTGAAAAAGGTTCTTAAGAAATTATAAATTAACTCTAGTTTATTATTCAGGAGGTTAAAGAACGGTCGAGTCAAGACGGACACAAGGTAAGGGAACTTCTTAACCCAATTTCCATTCTTTGGGTTAATCTCCTACTTTCAAATTATGTCATGATATTATTATGTCCTATATCGTATATGTAATTTATTTATGTGTACTTATATTGAATACACATAATATATATATTTTGTTTAAAAATTATATTTTTAAGGGACTTCGTCTCAATCTCCATTCATTGAGGCATATTTTGTTTTATACACAAATTTCTTTTATACGGTGTATAAACCCCTTTGACTTTTAAGTTTATTCAAAAAGAATCTTTTTATACGAAGAGTTTTAATAAAAGACAAAAAAAGGAATGTTTTTCTTGTCGTACGTATGCGGCGACAATGACTTCTCCGCCGCCGTGACCATTATTTGAGTTTCGGCTTCCCCTGTTGAGCAATGTATTGTTTTCAAACAATTCAAAATAATGTTTTTAAAGGGGGAGATTATTTTAAATAATACTCTGTCTCTTTATGATGATTTTGATGCTCACAAATACCCTTAATTATTTACTAATTATTTCGTTGAGTATTTTACAGGAATTTATTTCATTTATTTATTGCATATAACGAGATTTCATACTTCATTTATTCCGAGGTCAAGTTTAGCGCGTTCTGGAATCACTGTAGCGCGAGATCAATTTTAGCGCGTACTGGAATCACTATTCATACCCTACGTTAATGAACGTAACGTATGGATGAAAAGTTTAATTTTTTTGTTAAAAGAAACGTATGGTTAAGGAACCTTACGTTATTTTGAAACGTATGGTTAATGAACCTTACGTTGCTGAAAAGTATTGAAGAAGAACATTACGTTTGGAAGGAACCTTACGTTTTCGTTGTTGGACAAGTATGGAAGAGAAACCGTACGTTAGTTTTCAGTGTTGAGTTTGTTTCTCAAAAGTATGGATTATCAATCTTACTTTTATAATCAACCGTACGTTCTTTGAAGAGTTGAAGCGAGACAAAGTATGGATGATCAACCCTACGTTTGAATGCTAAAGAGAAAGTATGTATTTTCAACCTTACGTTTTTGAACCCTACATTTGGAGCCACGTCATCAACCCTACGTTTGGCGTCGGGATATTTTTGACAGACGATATTACCGTTTGCATTGGTCAAACAAGCGGATTATTAGGCGGATTTCGAGCCGATTCTTAAGTACGACTTTGACTGAATCAAAGACGATTTTCAACGGATTACTGATTGATTTAAACGGAGCTTTTTATGCCGATTCCTCAGGGGAGTTACAACGGCTCTGTTATTTCATTTAATATCGCGAATCTAAAGGAGATTTTTATGGATCTATTTATGTGGAAGAATCTCTCAGATTTGAATATATGTTCTATCTTGGAAACTTCGGAGATATATATATACACAGGAAAGTGTGTGAAATTTATTGATTGATCTTTTAACGAGCAAGAAACAGAGACTGTGAAAAGGCGTTCTTTTCAGGTGATCGAGAAGAAGTGTAAAATCCTTTTTACCGAAAGAAGATCTTGATAACAGATTCACGTGTTCTACATCGACTATCTGTTGTGAATCTACTACTACTGAAGTTGTGAAGTTTCTGGTAATATCTATTGCAACTGGATCGACTCAGAACTGTTTTGATTACAGATCTTTATTTTCTGAAGACAACGATCTATCTACTGTCAATTGCATTCTGTTGCAATTGTGAAGAACAACTGGAGAAGTGTTTTCTTTATCGAAACTCTTTTTATTTTTGAGTGATCAGCTTCTCGTTCTAAGCTGTGTGGGTTCGTGTTTGAACCAGGAAGGCTGTGTGTGCCTGAATCTTGTAAAGGTGTCAACTGCCTGTACTCAGTTGTGGACAGGTCTGTGGAAACGAGGACCAGATAGTGAAAATCGCCAAGCTCGTGGATTTGAGCGTTGGTGGAGTGGACTAGGGGCCTTCTGTTCCCCGAACCACTATACATCCGTGTGTTCATGCTTTTACTTTTTCCGCTGCATATTTAATCGAGCAAAAGCATCATGGACAGAATTTGTCTAAATTGAAGAGATTGTAATAATTTTGAAAAGACACAATTCACCCCCCCTCTTGTGTGTAATCCGTAGATTCAGATCCAACAATTGGTATCAAAGGAGGAGCTTCTTATTTTTAAAGTCTTATCAAGCTAGAAGTATTTAAAGATTATACATAGTGTATCATGGCTGATATGAGAGAGGGAATGTCAATGGTCAGAGCACCTTACTTTAATGGAGATAATTATGGCTGCTGGAAATCACGTATGATTATTTATCTGAAAAATCTTGGTTACAGAGTCTATTCAAAGATTCTGACTCCCTATGAAATTCCTGAAAATCCCGATACATGGAGTGCTGCTACAGAGGCTGAGTATGACATAAATTCAAAAGCTATGAATGCAATCATCTGTGGTCTAGGACCAGATGAATTTAACAGAGTATCTCGATGCCCGACTGCATATGAAATGTGGCAAACAATAGCTGTTGCTTATGAAGGAACAGATAATGTAAGACAGATGAGATATGCAACTGCTAAGTTAAAATTCGATACTTTCAGAATGATTGAAGGAGAGAGCATCACTCAGATGAATGGAAGATTGACAGAAATTGTCAATAATATAACAGCTCTAGGAGAACCAATCAAGCAGGCTGATCAAGCGTTGAAGGTACTAAGAGTACTTCCTACTCGATGGAATGGAATCTCTGCAGCAATCAGACAATCAACTTCTGTTAAAGATCTAACTATGAGAGAACTGATTGGTACATTGATGATGTACGAGGCTGAAATGCAAGATGAGGTAAATGAGCATAAAGTATATATAAAAAGGGAAAATACTGCGTTGAAAGCGACTTCTCAACAAAAGGATAGAAAGATGAAGAACAGAGAAGTAAATGCTAAATCAGAAAGCTCTGATGCTTCAAATTCAGACGAAGAACTGGCTCAGCTAGCCAGAAAATTCAGAAAGTTCTACAGTAAGAAGAAAGACTTCAAGAAATCCTTCAAAAAGGATAACAAGGAAGTGAGATGTTATGAATGCAAAAAGATGGGACATATCAGACCGGATTGCCCTAAATTGAAAGATGCAAAGAAGAAGAAATTCTTCAAAAGAGATGATTATGAGCAGAAAGACAAGAAAGCTATGAAAGCTACTTGGAGTGTTTCTGAAGACTCAAGTAATTCTTCTGAATCAAGCTCAGAGAAGGAGGAAGCCAATTTAAAAGCAAATATGTGTTTCATGGCTGAAACTGATGAGGTAGCAGGTCACCAAAGAAAGAAAGAAATATGGTATATGGACAGTGGCTTCTCAAGACACATGAGTGGAACTTCAGCTAATTTCTCTTCTCTTATTCGAAAGGAAGGAGGACTTGTCACCTTTGGTGACAATGCCAAAGGAAAGATTATTGGTATTGGAACAGTTGGAGATCCAGAGACAGTCTCAATCAACAAAGTACTTTATGTACAAGGGTTAAAACACAATCTGATAAGTATCTCTCAACTATGTGATGATGGATACACTGTTGATTTTACTAACAATAGTTGTACTGTTTCTAAAGATAAACTGTTTAAGTTTAGAGCACCCAGAACTGATAATGTTTATACTTTGGATTTGTATTCCTTGTGTAAACAACAAGTAAACTGCCTAACTGCTAATATAAGTGAATCCTGGATCTGGCATAGAAGACTTGGTCATTGCAATATATATGCTTTACATAAATTATCTAAGAAACATCTAGTTTCTGATTTGCCTAGTCTCAAATTTGAAAATGACAGATTCTGTGATGCATGTCAGCTTGGCAAGCAACACAAATCATCATTCAAATCTGTTAATAAAGTTGCTACAACTAAACCTCTAGAACTTATCCATATGGATTTGTTTGGACCTTCAAGAGTAGCAAGTTTAGCTGGTAAATTATATGTTTATGTATTAGTTGATGATTATTCTAGATTTACTTGGATTTTCTTTTTGAAATTTAAAAGTGAAGCTTTTAGTTTATTTAAAGGTTTTTGTAAATCTATTCAAAATGAAAAAGGTTTTAATATAATCTCATTGAGAAGTGATCATGGTGGAGAATTTGAGAACCAGGAATTTAATTCCTTTTGCTCAAACATGGGTATTAAACACACCTTCTCTGCTCCAAGAACACCTCAACAGAATGGGATTGTAGAAAGAAGAAATAGAACTATTCAAGAAATGGCTAGAACTATGTTAAATGAATATAGCCTACCTATATATTTCTGGGCAGAAGCTGTTAATACAGCTTGTTATATAATGAATAAAATTTTAATAAGACCTATTTTGAAAAAGACACCCTATGAACTATGGAATAACAGAAAACCTAAAGTAAATTACTTTAAAGTTTTTGGATGCAAGGTTTACATCTTGAATACCAAAGATAATCTTGGTAAATTTGATCCAAAATCTGATAAAGGTATTTTCTTAGGATATTCTGCAACCTCCAAAGCTTATAGAGTCTATAATAAAAAGTCAAGGATTGTTGAAGAATCAGTTCATGTGAAATTTGATGAATCTGATCCTTTTGAGAAAAGGATAGAACAAATAGATGAACCTGATTCTAATGAAAACTTGAGACTTGAGAATTTAAAGAATGATTTTGAAAATGATATAAAAGAAATTCAGTCCAGTTCAGAAGAACATGACACTGAAGAACCTTTGAATGTAATGCCTAGACAGTCTAGAACCTTAAATAATCACCCTTTAGAATCTGTGATAGGTGACTTAGAGACTGGTATTCAAACTAGAAGAAACCTTGGAAACATAGTTGAATTCTCTGCTTTCCTATCCCAACAAGAACCTAAGACCATAGAAGAAGCCTTAGATGATGAGAGCTGGGTAATAGCAATGCAGGATGAATTGAACCAGTTCAAGAGAAATAAGGTTTGGGAATTAGTTGAAAGACCACATGATTATCCAGTAATAGGAACTAAATGGGTCTTTAGGAATAAACAGGATGATCAAGGGATAATAACTAGAAATAAAGCAAGATTAGTAGCTAAAGGATATAATCAAGAAGAAGGAATAGATTATGATGAGACCTTTGCACCTGTAGCCAGGTTAGAAGCCATTAGAATCCTTTTAGCCTATGCATCTTATATGAATTTTAAATTATTTCAGATGGATGTTAAATCTGCCTTTTTAAATGGATATTTAATGGAGGAAGTTTATGTTGAGCAACCTCCTGGTTTTGAAAATTCTCAAAAACCAGATTCTGTTTTCAAACTTACTAAAGCTCTTTATGGCCTTAAACAAGCACCTAGAGCTTGGTATGAAAGACTAAGTTCTTTTCTTTTGAAAAATGATTTTACTGTTGGACTAGCAGATCCAACACTATTTAAGAAAACTGTGAAAAATAATGTTTTGTTGGTTCAAATTTATGTTGATGATGTAATTTTTGGATCGACCAATAAAATTCTTTGTCATGAATTTTCAGAATTAATGCAAAAAGAATTTTAAATGAGTATGATGGGAGAATTAAATTTCTTTTTGGGTCTTCAAATATTTCAAAAAGATTTTGGAAATGTTTTAAATCAATGCAAATACATTACTGATTTACTTAAGAAATTTGGACTTGAAAACAGCAAGACATTTACAACTCCTATGTGTACTAATATAAAACTTGATTTGGATGAAACTGGAAAATCAGTGGACAAAAAGTTATATAGAGGTATGATTGGTAGTTTGTTATATCTTACTGCTAGTAGACCAGATATAATGTATTCAGTATGTCTTTGTGCTCGATTTCAATCAAATCCCAAAGAATCCCACTTAACTGCTGTTAAAAGAATTTTTAGATATTTAAAAGGTACTATTTATCAATCTCTGCTTTATCCAAAAACCTCTAATTTTAATTTAATTTCATATTCAGATGCTGACTTTGGAAGCTGTAGATTAGATAGGAAGAGTATTTCAGGAACATGTCACTTTTTAGGAAAGTCTTTAGTATCATGGTCTAGTAAGAAACAACACTCAGCTGCCCTGTCAACAGCCGAGGCAGAATATGTGTCTGCAGGTAGTTGCTGTGCACAGGTGTTGTGGATGAAAAACACTCTTATGGACTTTGGATTAAATTTCAATAATACGCCTATTTTATGTGATAATACTAGTGCAATTAATATTTCAAAAAAAATCCTATTAGTCATTCTAGAACTAAGCACATTGATATAAGACATCACTTTTTAAGAGATCATGTGTTTAAAAAGGATATATTTTTAGAATTTGTAAATACAGAAAGTCAATTAGCAGATATTTTTACTAAACCACTTCCCACGGCAAGGTTTGAATTTATTAAGGGGGAGTTAGGTTTATTTAATTTTAAATAATTTATTTTTAAATCTTATTCTGTTTTCGAATTCTGTTTAATTTTTTGTTTCCCGCTATAAGTAATTTTATTTTGTTTTAAATAAAAGTAATGATTAGTGATTACACGGGAATCAAGGCTGTCAGAACCGTTTCACCTTCTAAACTGTTTCACCTTTTTCGGAAACCCTTTCGAAAAACCTAAACTCGCACATCTGCTCCAAAACCCTTTTCTGAATCTTCAAACCCTAAACTTACGAACCTTCAGAAATCGTTGTTGGAATGGCAAAAACTAAGCGTCCTGATGAAGCCGAGAGCAGTGCTGCAAAGAAATCTAAAGTAGTTGGTCGGAAAATACTGCAAGGTAAAGTCATCGATTTAGAGTGGCTGTTTGAAACTAATTTACTGTTGAAGCAAGCGTTATCGTTTCAAAGCCTTGAGCAAGCTTTTAATAGTGAAAATTCTGAGTTTCTTTATGAGGCAGAAATGAGACATTTCTTTAGAACTGTTCAGTTTAGCCTTGGAGATACGGAGGACAGTTTGTTGGCTCAAATAGAGGATAAGGACTTTTCCATATCATCTGTAGAGATAAGTCAAATTCTTAACTGCCCTCATGAAGGAGTTTTTCATTTCGATTTACGGAATATTAGAGATTCTGTACATAAGTCTGAAGACATTATGTCTTTTCTGTTTGGAACCAGAGTGATAAAGAAAATGCTTATTAAAGATTTGGAGCCCGATCAGAAAATCTTGGTAAAGTTTGTTTAGACTGGTTTAGCACCAAGGATGGCTGAGATGGAGAAAATTCTATACCCTGACATGTACATAATGTATCTTCTGATGTGTGATATTAAGTTTAATTTTCCTCGGTTTATGATAAGATATCTGAGATACTGCTGTCAGAGTGAAGCAAGAATGACCTTTTTCCCTTATGGAAGGTTCATTTCTTTGTTTTTGTTTAAAAGAGGAATGATCAGATTGGTCGATGCTGGGGTGAAATGTCACCACAGTAATGTTTTTAATTCTGGGACTTTGAGGAAAGTCGGATACTTCTGGAGCACTATTAAAGGAAAACTATTACCTGTTGGAGCTGAGGAAGACTCGGAGAGTGCTCAGGCTCAACCTGCTAAGTCCAAGGAGGGACAAGCAGAATCAAGGGTTAGTACAGTGGCAAGGAGAATTCGCTTTGAAATGGAGGAAGTTGAGGAAGAGAGAAGTCAGGAAGGACTTCAATCTAGAAGGAAGAGGTCAATTGATGAAGAAATTATCTCTCCTGCCTTGAAATCCTCTGAACCGGTAATTTCTTATTCCTTTGTGAGAGAAGCTGTTGTGGAGCAGACTGCACCGATAGAGGAACCAGCAGCTCAACCGGAAATCTAAAAAGAACCTCAATCTGCTGCTGTGGCTGTTGAAAATGTAATACAACAAGAACAACCTATGGAGGCAGTGCCTGGTGAAGAAGTGGCCCGACCTCAAGATTTACATGAAGATATTGTTCTTAATCATTCAGTAGAAGTCAGAGAGACTACTGTTCGTGATGAACATACTTCTGAAGCTAATACAGAAGTACTTCAGGAAGATTTTTCAGTGGAAGAATTTCAGGCTTCAAAAGCTAGTTCAGTGGATCAACCTTGTCAGGACAAGGACAAAGAACAATCAGATGCAAATTCTTTACCACTTGCCTTGCCTCATCAACCTATTTCTGGACATGAGAATAGAGCACAGGGTGCCCCTGATTTGAGAAAAGAAGAAGTTGTTGAGTTGTACAAGCGTATCTCTCAGTTGGAATCTGAGAATGATAGTCTCAGAAATTCTCTGAACTTAGAGCAGTTGAAGTTTCAGAAGCTGAAAGAATGTACTGTTTCAAGACAGGAAGTAGATTTGTTTAAGACTGATATGTTGCATGCTGTTGATCAGTTAAAATCAGAGATGGTAAAGAAAGATGATTTGGCTGAGATGAAGATTTACATGGAGAATAAATTTGAGTCTGTTGCAAACAATGCTGTGAGTGGATCAGGTTCTTCACCTGATTTGATTCGAAGATTTCAAGCAATTACAGGAGCACTAAGCAATATGAGTGACAGATTACACGATCTTCAGTGTAATAGTGCCCCTTTGTCAGTTTTGCTGGATAATCAGAAATTTTTAGTGGATCAGTTGACATCTGGAGAGCAACCGATTAGGATTCTTTTGAATCAGTTATCAGAGAAGCTGACTCTTTTTGTTGAAAAAGAAGAAAGAATGCATGAGTTTTTCAGAGTTAATTTGATTGAAGATATTCATATGACTCAAGAGAACAGAGATCTTATCATCAAGTTAGGAGATGGGATGATGAAGAGGCTCAGAGAACAGTTTACAGAGATCAAGACCGTGATTCAAAGGAGATAGACACCTTTTTCCCTGTCTTATCAATGAACCTTTATTCCTCTGTATATCACAATCATTTATATATATAACAGCTTGTGAATGAAAATTCTTTTCTGATTTCTTTTTTTGTTGTTGTTGTTTATTGATTTATGATTAAGTTAGCCAGTATAACAAATTCACTTATTCATACACAGTTAATTATAGCATTTACTTATAGTTCAGTGCAATATTGAATGTGTTCAAATCCGTAATTTTTCATTCTTTTTGATATCACAAAAAGGGGGAGAATTTGGATAAACACAACATTTAAATTCATTTGTTTCCTATGAATCCTATGAAGAAATTTGGATATATGGGAGAAGACATTTATCTTTTATTTATTTTTTGGCTGAAAATTTATTTTTATGGGGGAGAAATTTTATTATAGTTAAATATTGTTTTAATCCTTTCAGAATTCTAAAAATTTTATAAAACTAATTTTTCAATAAAGATTGCAATTAAATTAGTTCTATTATTTTATGGGTTTTGTGATCATCAAAAAGGGGGAGATTGTTGAGCAATGTATTGTTTTCAAACAATTCAAAATAATGTTTTTAAAGGGGGAGATTATTTTAAATAATACTCTGTCTCTTTATGATGATTTTGATGCTCACAAATACCCTTAATTATTTACTAATTATTTCGTTGAGTATTTTACAGGAATTTATTTCATTTATTTATTGCATATAACGAGATTTCATACTTCATTTATTCCGAGGTCAAGTTTAGCGCGTTCTGGAATCACTGTAGTGCGAGATCAATTTTAGCGCGTACTGGAATCACTGTTCATACCCTACGTTAATGAACGTAACGTATGGATGAAAAGTTTACTTTTTATGTTAAAAGAAACGTATGGTTAAGGAACCTTACGTTATTTTGAAACGTATGGTTAATGAACCTTACGTTGTTGAAAAGTATTGAAGAAGAACATTACGTTTGGAAGGAACCTTACGTTTTCGTTGTTGGACAAGTATGGAAGAGAAACCGTACGTTAGTTTTCAGTGTTGAGTTTGTTTCTCAAAAGTATGGATCATCAATCTTACTTTTATAATCAACCGTACGTTCTTTGAAGAGTTGAAGCGAGACAAAGTATGGATGATCAACCCTACGTTTGAATGCTAAAGAGAAAGTATGTATGTTCAACCTTACGTTTGTGAACCCTACGTTTGGAGCCACGTCATCAACCCTACGTTTGGCGTCAGGATATTTTTGACAGACGATATTACCGTTTGCATTGGTCAAACAAGCGGATTATTAGGCGGATTTCGAGCCGATTCTTAAGTACGACTTTGACTGAATCAAAGACGATTTTCAATGGATTACTGATTGATTTAAACGGAGCTTTTTATGCCGATTCCTCAGGGGAGTTACAACGGCTCTGTTATTTCATTTAATATCGCGAATCTAAAGGAGATTTTTATGGATCTATTTATGCGGAAGAATCTCTCAGATTTGAATATATGTTCTATCTTGGAAACTTTGGAGATATATATATACACAGGAAAGTGTGTGAAATTTATTGATTGATCTTTTAACGAGCAAGAAACAGAGACTGTGAAAAGGCGTTCTTTTCAGGTGATCGAGAAGAAGTGTAAAATCCTTTTTACCGAAAGAAGATATTGATAACAGATTCACGTGTTCTACATCGACTATCTGTTGTGAATCTACTGCTGCTGAAGTTGTGAAGTTTCTGGTAATATCTATTGCAACTGGATCGACTCAGAACTGTTTTGATTACAGATCTTTATTTTCTGAAGACAACGATCTATCTACTGTCAATTGCATTCTGTTGCAATTGTGAAGAACAACTGGAGAAGTGTTTTCTTTATCGAAACTCTTTTTATTTTTGAGTGATCAGCTTCTCGTTCTAAGCTGTGTGGGTTCGTGTTTGAACCAGGAAGGCTGTGTGTGCCTGAATCTTGTAAAGGTGTCAACTGCCTGTACTCAGTTGTGGACAGGTCTGTGGAAACGAGGACCAGATAGTGAAAATCGCCAAGCTCGTGGATTTGAGCGTTGGTGGAGTGGACTAGGGGCCTTCTGTTCCCCGAACCACTATACATCCGTGTGTTCATGCTTTTACTTTTTCCGCTGCATATTTAATCGAGCAAAAGCATTGTGGACAGAATTTGTCTAAATTGAAGAGATTGTAATAATTTTGAAAAGACACAATTCACCCCCCCTCTTGTGTGTAATCCGTAGATTCAGATCCAACATCCCCTACAAGCCATAACTTTTTTTAAATGAAAAATAAAAGCCAAGTTTTAACTTTCATTTATTTTGTGTATCGAAAATGGTTTTGATAATGTTTTAATGTATCATTGTGTTGTATTGATATCTTGTGATTGAAATGTGGAAATGTTATGTTTCCTTTATTCATGTTTTATGTTATACGATTATGTTATGGTTTATGATATGTTTAAACCTGTTCATATGAGGAATGCATTGGACTTAATAAGTGACGGGTGGAGCCCGCTATAGCTCCTCGATGCATCGGTATGTCTCATGAGACAAACTAGTGTCTTGGCACGAGGCCATGAAAAAATCTTATTTGTGGTCTTGGCACGAGGCCTTGGCTACGTGGTTATGATAGTCTGTCATTAAGCATTCCATCATTATGAAAGTGGTTATTGATATTTCATGTGATTATTCGACTAGTAGAATATCCATGTGAGTAAGTAAATGGAATTATTTCATTTTAATTTTTCCATATTATGATAAATTTCATGTTTAAAAGGCTTTTGTTTTAGTTATACATTGCCTTAAATGTTAATGTTTATTTATGAAAGCATCCGCTATATTGTTATCCTTACCGAGCATCTGAGTTCACCCCTTTCAATGTTTTAATTTTTCCAGGATGTGAAGAAGTATATTATGAATGACCTACAGGGATAATATAAGGGGATTTGAAGAGAAGATGTTCTTGTAGTTTTGTTTTACTTTATGATGTAATGTAAGTCTTATGAATGTATCTAGTGTTTCCAAGGCTACTAAACTAATCGGTCTTTCGAGACTTGATCTTTTGTGATCATGCCAATGCTACGCAATAATGCACCGACTCTGGGTAACTGGGGTCGGGGCGTTACAGTTGGTATCAGAGGCAGTTTAGTACTAAACTTAGAAGCTAGATTTAGATAAATTCTGATTAGAGCACATATCCCAAAGATAGACTTTGAGGATTAGTATAGAAGAACTTCCTAGAATTTTGGTATTATAGAGATTTTGTGATTTTTCCGAGCAATACATCCCTATCTGGATACGAGAAGGTAGAGGTGGCTCTTGCATAGATGTACCTAGGGGTAAAACCTGAAAACACTTCTTTGAGCTAGACTCGAACAAGAACTGGTGCATGACAACGGGTCTTGCTGCACTCTTAGTTACGACACTCCCGAGGGATATGCTTAGGATAATTCTTATTTTCTTTACAAACCATTATGAAGGGTTAATGAGTATATACTTCCTCAAAGAAAACATTTAATTTTATGATAATGGATTATATCCATAAATAGTTCAATTTATGTTAAGTGTTTAACAAGTATGGAATTATGTATTTTAATTCATAAACTGACATAGTTTGTGCCATTGTATAGAAATGGTGCCCAGTAGAAGGATTGTGAACTCCAGCAATACGTATGATCCAAAGAGTAAGAAGGATCATATCTTTCATGGTATTAAGCCAACATTTAGAAGGGAAATAGTCTCCCATGTATTCTCAACATATGAAGAAATAGTATCATGTGTTAATAAGATAAGTAAAGAATTCTCTGAGTCCTATGGATTTGAAGGGAAGCAAGAGAAGAAAAGGATGATGGATAAAGGGAAGAGGGAGAAGAAGATTTTTCCAATATGTGATAACTGTGGGAAGAAACACCTTGAGACTTGCCTGAAGGGAATGAGAGTTTGCTATAAGTGTGGAGAAAAAGGACACCAAGTGCGTGACTGCAAGGGTAAGAAAAAGTTTTCAAATGTATAATGCTTCATCTGCAAGGACTGGGGACACTACGCAAACCAATGTCCAAATCATCAGAGTATGCCCCAAATGATGTTATTAGATAATAATCGAGTTATGATACTACCACAGATGAGGAGGAATGATTAGAGTTATTATGTTGTTATTAAAGAATTTTTTCATTTGAGTGTTGTATCAATGATGTACTGGTTATAATAATTATGGAGTATATAAGGATTGTACTACAGTATTATTTCATCAAGGACTTGAGATTGTGTGGAACCAAGAAAAGTGACTCCACAGCAGGTTAAATTTTTGGAAAATATATGGTTGAGAGAAAGATAAACCATAATATGGTTCGGATACCGAGATAGTGATTTTGGAATAATACATGATTGATTTGGATAAATTATATTGGATATTCTTAACTTCCTTGAAACTGATTAATGATTTGTATACATTTTTGGATAGAAGGAGTATATCTAGTATTCTTTAATAAATAATGGATCATGAATGTAATAAATAAGGATTTATGGTAATTCAGGATGTTGTAGTGTTTTAAAATAATACATGATGAAGGTGTTCACATGTTGTTACGCGAAAAAAAGGATCTTCATTATGATTACCTTCCTTATAAAATTTTGACAGTGAGTTGGACAGAAGTATTTTGGATAGCTACAAAGGTTAGAATGGATTAAGTTGAACCCTGGATAGTATTTTTTAAGGTTAAAACATTTATGAATAATATTTTTGGAATATTATAATACTATAGTTTTAAAAAAGGACAACCTGTAGGTTGAGGGATAACCCGTCGCGTCGGAAAAAGCTGTAGGAATCGAACCCACAACCATAGTGCGACAGACCTTTATCACCTACCACTAGCCTACAGGAAGTCCCTGGTTATTTCAAAATATTTTTCTTAATCTAAATGGTATGTTTTAATATTTGTAACATTATACAATTAGGACAAATAGAATATTTTTGACTTATATTACCTTTTAGAGTGAAAGATGGGTTTGTGGTAAAAATTTATTAAAGAATGAAAGTCTACATGAAAAGTATGTATATTCCCTTACGTTCTTAGTAAATATTCTAAATAAATTCCTCAACTTTATAAAAGGTAACTTAAAACAAAAACGTTGTCGGTTAACTTTTCCAACTGGGGATTCAATGACCGTTTAGCCAATCACAAGTTTGTGATTTTCTTGTGGTCAACTTTCTTCTAATCCAGCTTTCTACAACTCTCCATCAGACCTTGATGGTTTGTTTTTCTTCCATATCCATATTTTCATAGAATCCTAGTATGTTCTATCTCGGGTGACCTTTGTACTTATCTTTCTTTCTTTTAAAGTTATATTTTTATTAACCTTATTTCCAATGTGGGATTTCTACAAAGGTATTTTCTATTTTCAACCTTTTATTTTCAAAGAAAAATTTCTAATTGTGAGGATGCAATTTATTGAAGGAGGGGAGAAAGTAACACCCCGAACTTCCACGATACGCTTCTCTTTCAATAATGCAATAGCTTGCATTGTACACAAGTTCGAGATTCTAACACACTGCGACCAATCAAAGTAGAAGTTATGAATATTAATACCCACTTTTTGAAATTATATATATTTTATATTTCAAAATGGACTTCATTTTTTTATTCAAAATATCAAAATTATCCTAAGTTGATTTTTTTTGTAATTTTCTGGGAACTTCCATGTTTTTTTATGAATAGTGAAAAATACTTAAAACTACTTTTTTAATCAAAATAATTTATAGTGATAAATTATACTATTTAGCGGTTTTAAGGTATAATTATAATATATTTTTACCATTTTATCCAATGGTGTTCATTAGAATTAATTTCACTTTGAAATTGGACATAAACAATTGTCAATCTTTTGATATATATTATTTCTTAAAAACACGCTATTTGTTGTGACAATGGGAATTAATTATAAAAATAATTAATGCAACTTATATGTTTGGAATTTCATAAAATAGAAATAATTTTTGAATTCGGAATACCAATTATATCTTAGGGTAAAATTTCTGCATTGTTCTGAAAAACTTCAATTTTTGATGAATAGTGAAACCACTAAGTGGTAGTTAAATAACTGATTTTTCGTTTAAATGAAATATTACCACTTCTATGATTTGATTTTCAAAAATCTTACATACATGGTTTTCATTAGGAATTAAAATGTGGTTCAATGGGATTAAAATAATTTTTTGATGAATAGTAACTTTTAAGTTTAATTAATCGCGACTAAAGGTAATTAGTGAAATTTAAGGTAAAAATGATATTATAAAAATTTTAAATGACCTTTACACTTGTCCTACACATATTGGATGAGTCATGGCCGACCAAGAAAATCCATGGGTCAACTTGGGGACCCCATGGAGCCACTTTTGTTGGAAAATGACATTAAAAACTTTTTATTTAAGGTTAAAATAAAAATGTCACAAACACAAGTTGTTTTACTAAAACAATTTTTAAATGAGGTTATACAAGTCATATTTTTTACTATAAATATTTATTAGAAGGATAAAAATATTTCCTACATCATGATATTTTTTTATAATTTTTATACCTTAAATAAATTAAATTATTTATGACACCATGATGATGCAGCGATTACCTCATTAAATAACAATTTTAATAAAATGGAAGGATAATGTAAACTCTAAGAATTACACTTGTCAAAAGCTTATTGTAAGATTATATTTCGAAAACTTATAACCATAGCCTTGAAATATATAAGTGTGGGACCTTTAAAATCCAAAAATCATTTTATAATAAAGTAACATTTCATTACTTTCCAAGAGTGCCCCTTCTCTCCACTTATAAAAGGCCCCCATCACTACCACCTTACTACCACTTTAAAAGCCTTTTAGCTCATCCAACATCTGCAAAAATACTCTCCAAAATTCCCTCCCTTACTCCTAGAATCCTCACTTTGGGCAGAAGTCTTCCCAAGGAAGCCTTTGGCTCAAATAAAAGGAGTTACCCGATTTTAAGGTAATGTCTTCCATAATGTCCTTTTGTTTTATTTTGCTTCTCCAACCCCCTAAACTCTTTTTATTCCTTTATTTTGTAACAAAAAAAGTATAATAAATATACTAGGATGTTTTTATAGGAATGATTAGAGCTACACTTACACACACCTACATCTAATGGTTAAAGAACATACTGTTTATGTGGATTGAGAATTTCTGCCTCACGAAACGATGATTGTTCAACCCTCATATAACAACTTCAAAGGTCACCATTAAGATGTCACTATATTTATATATATGATATATAATATGTTTATGTTTTACTTATGGTTCTGTTTTTTTCATTTATGGCATACCTTTATTGTTTCCATTATGGGTAAACACGATATTTTCATTTTAGGAAGTGCGGACTACCGCCCCCTCAAAGTGATTTGAATCGTTAATGCCATATGTGGGATGTATAAAGGATAGAGTAAATGATATTATATATGATATTATACTGGAATTATAATATACCTTTATATCATTTTGATTTCATTAAATATGAAATAGAAATGAAAGTAGCGTTCATGCGTACGTACGGCTTACCGTCTCCATGAACGGTGCATTTTATTTCTGACCTCTAAACGTTATGGAATATTATAAATACATGTATATACTGGATATTTATGATATATATGATATATATATCATAAATTTAATTCTGGATATAATGGATATTTCACCACATGAACAACTTGTAATTATACGAAGTCTATTTTTGACTCAAGTACCAAAGATCGACAAAAGGACCGTTATTAACTTAAATAATTACATAATGTTCATAAAATGGTAATAAGTGATATAAAAATAATCATAAACTTGAAAAACGATCTTAAGAAATTATAAATTAACTCTAGTTTATTATTCAGGAGGTTAAAGAATGGTCGAGTCAAGACGGACACAAGTTAAGGGAACTTCTTAACCCAATTTCCATTCGTTGGGTTAATCTCCTACTTTCAAATTATGTCATGATATTATTATGTCCTATCTCATATCTGTACTTTATTTATGTGTACTAATATTGAATACACATAATAGATATATTTTGTTTAAAAATTATATTTTTAAGGGGCTTCGTCTCAATCTCCATTTATTGAGGCATATTTTGTTTTATACACAAATTTCTTTTATACGGTGTATAAACCCCTTTGAATTTTACGTTTATTCAAAAGGAATATTTTTATATGAAGTGTTTTACTAAACGAAAAAACGAAATGTTTTTATTGTCGTACGTATGCGGAGACAATGACTTCTCCGCCGCCGTGACCATTATTTGAGTTTCGGATTCCCCTACAATCCATAACATTTTTTAAATGAAAAATAAAATCCATGTTTTAACTTTCATTTATTTTGGTATCAATAATGGTTTTGATAATGTTTTAATTTATCAATGTGTTGTATTGATATCTTTTGATTGAAATGTGGAAATGTTATATTTCCTTTATTCATGTTTTATGTTATACGATTATGTTATGGTTTATGATATTTTTAAACCTGTTCATATGAGGAATGCATTGGACTTAATAAGTGAAGGGTGGAGCCCGCTATAGCTCCTCGATGCATCGGTAGGTCTAATGAGACAAACTAGTGTCTTGGCACGAGGCCTTGACAAAATCTTATTTTTGGTCTTGGCACGAGGCCTTGCCTATGTGGTTATGATAGTCTGGCACTATGCATTCCATCATTATGAAAGTGGTTATTGATATTTCATGTGATTATTCGACTAGTAGAATATCTATGTGAGTAAGTAAATGGCATTATTTCTTTTTACTTTTGCCATATTATGCTAAAGTTCAAGTTTAAAAGGCTTTTGTTTTAGTTATACATTGCCTTAAATGTTAATGTTTATTTATGAAAGCTTCCGCTATATTGTTATCCTTACTGAGCATCTGAGATCACCCCATTCAATGTTTTATTTTTCCCAGGATGTGAAGAAGTATTTTATGAATGACCTGCAGGGATAATATATGGGGATATGAAGAGAAGATGTTGTTGTAGTTTTGTTTTACTTTATGATGTAATGTAAGTCTTATGAATGTATATAGTGTTTCCAAGGCTACTAAACTAATCGGTCTTTCGAGACTTGATCTTTTGCGATCATGCCAATGCTACGAAATAATGCACCGACTCTGGGTAACTGGGGTCAGGGCGTTACATATGCATTCATCATTAGTGTGTTTGGCGGACTACCTCCTCACGAACCAATGTCGTTCATTCATTCATTAAAGCGTATCAATGTGGAGAATAATTATCGAAATACTATTTATATATGATATATTTGTTATTTATAATTTATTTATGCTTATTTATATATTATATAACACACACCTTTATGATTTCCTTTTTTTGGGAATATGATAACTTCATTCGTGTTTACGGCGGACTACCACCACATGAAGGAATATGATTCCTTCAAGCTATACATGGAATGTATTGAGGATGATTTTATTGAAATATTATATATATATCACATAACATTTTTTCTATAATAAAAATATATCATATACATTACTTTTTTTCAATTGAACAATAAAATAGAAAAAACATTCATGCATACGTATGGCCTACCCTCTCCATTAATAGTGTGTTTGATTTCCTATTTCTATTTTTGTCGAGATTGTTATAAATACATATATAATGAATATATATTATATTCATATCATGGTTATAATTATTTATATGACTAAATCATTATTAATTTATGAGAAAAAAATATAAAAAACCAAATCTTATATGAAAAACAAAGGGGTAATTACCCAAAACACAATTTTAATGTGGAATTGTTAATAAATAAGTAATATAATGTCATAATAAAATAATATATGGTATTATATATATAAATGTGGTTCTTTTATAGAGTTATAATGAAACTATATTTATTATACAGTAGTTGTGAAATTTTATGATGGAAGTTAAGTGTTAAGGTAATGGGATTTATAGTCTCACAATTATTTCTGGAAGAATTATGACATCTTCACCACATATATATTTCGTGTTGAGTATATACTATCCTATGGAATTTTATATCACGAATTCAATTTATTTAGTGATTTAAAATTTTTATTTGACGTTATTATTTCATGGATCTCGCGATTTTGAAGTTATACAAGTAGTAAGGGATTTTCATTTCACTTTTATTTTCGATGTGACACAAGCCATGTTCACCACCTGTTTTTTATATGTGGTGTGTATAAATATGATGTATATATTTTATGATTAACATAATGATAAAAATTTAGATTTAAATATATATTTTAGGATCTCTATTTCATGGGTTTATGTTTTCAAATTTACCAAAGGCTAAGGAAATGTTTTCTGAAATTGCATTCTTTGAGACACATGTTATGTTATGCACCCATATTATTTTATAATATATATATATTCACCTTTGAAATTTTATATCATGAATATTTTTTTTAATGATATATTAAGAGTTATCTAATTAAGTTATTTCACTGGGATTAAAATCCAATTTTATCAAAGCGGTAATAGTTTATTTCTACAATCTCATCTTTTCTCAGGATTGTTTTTTTTTGATTATGATTCCATTGAAGAAATAATACGATCTATCTCTCAATAATTCTCATTAATTTTCTTCTAATCTAGTAATTAATAAAAATTTCAACTAATTGTTTTATTTTATAGTCTTTTTTACATAATATAATTAATAAAACGTTTTTATGAAAATCCAACTTCATTTCTCAATTTCGTGAGGAATATATTTTATTCAAAACCATGCTTTCTAAAGGTGATTTAAAAAATAATTTTAAATGATATTTTAAGTTCAATTAAATAGGAAAGGATTTATGAAATATTGTATTTTTAAAAAGTGTTTGAAATGAATTTCAAACTCCTCTATATAGGGTTTGAAAATCATAAATCACTAAGGTTTATAAAATATTTTATTTTTCCTGCATTTATTATCAAAACAAATCATGTACTTTAGCGCAAGAAAAAAACCACCTCATTTCTAAATAAAAGTGTTCTGAAAATCATAAATCACTAATGAACATCCAAGGAAGGTGATAAAATCAAGCAATAATTGTTTTTTAATTTAATGGACTAATATAGAGGGAAACCTACCACACACCACAAGCACTTCAACAACACCCACATGAAAAAACCTCTCATGGGTCCAAAAAGGAATGGTCATCCAAGAGTAACCTTTAAAACATAAAACTGAAAATTTAAATTCAAATAAAAATGAACCCTAGATCCATGTAACCATGAAATAATAGAAACCAAAAAGAAAATGGAATAAGAAGTAAGAGGAAGAAGAGGGGAATATTAACTTGATGAGTCACCCCCAAACATGAAGAAATCACTTTAGATTCATTATGGAATGAGGTGGGAGGCATGAAGATGAAGATAGGAGACTTCTAAGGATGTAAGAACTATGTTTGGGGGGAATAAGTTGCTTTAGGGTTAAAATAAAAATTGAATAGAAGATGAATTTCACACTTTATAGACACCTGGTCACGGTGTATGGTTAGGCTGCACAATTTCCAAACTGTACGCCAACCGTGAACCACTTACTTGAAAAACTGGGCACCTGAATGTTTTATCCACATAGTTTAGGAAACCATGTTCCAACCATGAGACATGGTTTCATCAAAATTATATAAACATGTGCATGCCTTCTCCACAGTTTTTCTAACCTTTCCTAAAGGCTTGTGCGACTTCTCCTTGGAGCATCTTTGTTTGGATCAAACCATGATGAAGCCATGAAACTCAAACCATACAAGAAGAATATGAACTAAAAAGAGACTCAACCTTAAGATGCCACATGGTTACCCCTAAATCGTGAAAATGAAAAAAACAACCCAAAAAAGAAGATTTATATTTGGAACACCAAAAACTCAAGATACAAACCAAGAATAAAAAAATAAATGCAAATAAAAGAAGAAAACAAAAACTAGGGTGTGAAAAAACACCCCACCAGTACACTTTATACCAATGGAAAGCCACATTATCCCTAGTTGATCGATCAAAGAAATAGTTTCCCACAATTGCAAAAAAACCACTCAATCCAAGAAGATCTCTACCACTAACAAAACAAAAATCTCACCTGTACCCAAAACAAACCAACGAACTAAAAATGATTTATTAAAAAAATGAGAAAACCCAAACTACATATTACAAAACCCTACCCTAATCAAAACCATCAGGTGAACTTTAAAAGACAAACATCCACTCATAATTTATAGAATCAGGATAAAATAACTCCAAAACAAAGTATTTATTTCCAGACCAACACAAGAGACGAAAATAGATTACCAACATGGTGGGCCAGAATAGACTCCCCACTTCTTTTGAATCCATGTAGCACATGTATCCAAAAAAATCTACCAAACCCACACAATATATACTGGAACTACCACACAATAACCCCCAGGATGTACCAAAAAAATAAGAAACACCACTAGACATGATTCACTCAAAATTATTTATTTAGAATTTCCAAAATACACTTCCATTAAAACAAAGGTTCTCAAAATGACATAGTACATCCATTTTCAATACAAGATAAATAAAACACTACAAAAAACCACAACTAAAAAAGAAATGTGTAAACATAGAGGGACCACAAACTGAACCCAAACTAGATCCTTACTCCTGCAAATAGGATTCTTACTCTTGTAAATAGGCTAGGGTGTATTCTAAAAGGGTGGATTTAGCTCCATGTTTCTTCTTGGAAATACCATGAGAAATTTTTTGCAAGTGACCTAGGAATCTATAGGTACAATAGGTATTTAGATCATTTGGATATGATGGATTCTAATGATCAAACATGCCACATTGATGATGCAATAGAATTCAATTCCCATAAAAAGCTGAAAAATGATCAAGATACCTCTTAATTCCTCTACTATCACCAATAGATTTAGGTTGATTTATGATATTTTCTTTGGAATTCCCTTCACCACTTATAGAGACCAAAGTAGGACTGGACACCTAAAGCACCCCTGATAACGTAGCTTCCACCAAGACAAATTGTCTCACCACATCAAAAGGGAGGTTAAGCCAAACTCAAACACCATAAACTACAGATCTGGACGAAGACCATTTTAAAAATTCCAATCCTTTAAGAATAATCCTTGACCCACTCCAGAAGAATAGGAACTAGATCCGAAAAATGATGAATAGACTCTAACACCGATCCATCACCTGACTAAATTCAACACATCTCTATCACATTATTTACCTTCAAAACCATAGTGAAATATAGCTGTAGGAACAATTCCTTGAAGAATAACTATAAGAGGTCAAATTAGAGCTTGGTCTAAATGTCCCAATTTCACCACCTCAAACTCAGACCTCCGAGCATAATGCTAGAAAAAACAACATTTATAAGATCAGGAAACTCTATGAATTTGAAGATAATTTAGGTTTTTTGAATCCACTATTCATCTTCAAAATGATCAACTTGAACATTAAAGATAGAAGGATTTAAATTTTGAAACTCAAGATGGATGTGTTTAGATTGATGAAATGGAGAGTCTTCTAATGGTGAATCACCCATAGCTTCACCTCAAATATCTATTAGACCTTTTGTAGGGTGTACACTAAGTAAAAAAACAACAAACTAAATAAAGAAAATCACAACTAAGAAATCAAACTCAAAACACAACTTAAGTAATATTCTCAAATCTCAAGAAAACATCCCACACAACAACTTTTTATCAAGGAAACATAGATTCCCTCTTAAAACCTTTTTGAAATGAAAATAATCTTTTCTTGTTTCACCCTCACCATTAGTATTCCAGGTATCCTCATGCACATGTATTCCCATTCCAATCTGGTCACTGATCCACCCATGCTGTAAAACATCCACTTTCTAAACTAGCCATGCATACAAGCACTAATAGTAATATCAAAGGTATAAAAAAACACTCCAATTTACCAAAAAACACTAAACTAAAGATTTAAATTCCCAATATAGTCCCCATTTCAATAACCCAATTTTTTTTAGAAATTACCCAATACATTTTTCCAAAACTTCTCAATCTAAAAATCAACATCCATTTCAAAAAAAACCTATTTCAGTAAACTTCTTCTTTTTTGTGTATATAAATCCAATCATTGATGATTAAATTATCAATTTACCAAAATACTTCTTATTAAAAATACAATTTTAATACTTCATTTAAGATAAATATGAACACTATTTCTTCAACTTTTAAAAACTAAAATATTTCTTCTTAAAATAAGGTTTTCACAATTCAGAACACTGTTTTCAAAACAAACATTAAAATTAGAAATTCCTAAAGTAATCTAATGAAGGCGAAAACTAGTTTTTATGGGACACTTGGCCATATAGTTAGAAACCATATGCTAATCACACCACCATGAAGGAGAGTCATTCATGACCATGTCTTAAGATCTACATGGCTTTCCATAACTTCTCTCTCACTCAGACCACTTGGCCAACTCCCACTCCATTTTCCAAAACACTAAACAACCCACTAGAACCAAATAAAAAAAAACCAAAATACCATGGAAACTCATGGTTTGGGCTATAATATCTTATAAATACACTTCCCAAGGTCTATAAACCAAATAGATATAGCCCTACTCTATCTACCTTGACATACCAAATAAAAATGGGTGATATAAAATCTAGGTCCTCTAAGGAACCATTCTTACTTTGGTATTATCTTGTTATGAACCAACTATTGTTGACCTCGAACCAGTCACCTGATTTGGCTCACAAAAATTCTTGGGAGGGGTTCGAGATCATCTAAGGATGGGGATAGACATTAAGGGAATCAATGAGAACCAAAGACAATTATTTCACCTAGAATAAATAAATAAACTAAATTAGAAAAAAATAGTGAACCCCGATACAATACATAAATCAACTAATCCACATCTTAGAAAAATTGAAAATAAAATCAGCTAAACATAAAATCCCAAACTGAACCTGAGAAAAAATGAAACTCCTTTTGACCCCTTGGGTCACACATTATTCCTAAACCCAACTTCTCCCAAGGCTATAAACTACGATAGAACCTGCATCAGAAGCTAAAAATAATAACTATAGACATGAGTATTAAAACTAATTAGGTATTACCAAAAAAATATATTCACAATGAAATTCCTTTAAACAAAAGAATAATCAATTATTTGGTTTGAAATAAAATATATAAAACTAGGTTTTTACACAATTTCCTCTGAAAAAAACATGGTCTCTTTCCTATTTTCAGTTAAAACCATATTATTTTTCAAGGAGGGATTATCATTTTAAAGGAAGAGGATGATGTTTTTACTTAAAATTGGAGGAGGTAAATATAAAATATTCTCAAAATATTTTCTATAATAATTTGAAAAAAATAGGCATCAACTTTTAGAAATAGCTACACCACACAAGGATGAAAGAAAAACAACATACAATAAGGGAAATGAAAAAAATATCAAACATGAGTAATCAACTAACAATAAACTTCAATAATTTATCATAGATAACTATGTTCCAAAGAACATGGTAGAACCTTTGTTCTCGATGGATTATTTAGAACATACTACAGATCGTACTAATACCATATACATTCCTCACCTGATGAACTCAATTTTTCCCAAATGCTCATTTCTTACCCTACATGGCTTAACCGAGGGGTACTATCCCAATGTATAGGAAGGTCCGTATGAAGGGACACTAGACAGAGTAGAATCCTAATCTAGTGTAATAACCGTTCAATGTAAATATATATATATATATATATATATATATATTCATAATTCCAATTTTAAGACAAAGTGGTTGCAAGATAAGACAAACTCAACAAACATTCAATTATATATACAGACATTAAACATAAGCATTGTGCATAAGAATCACCCTGAATAATCCCAAGGAACAATCAATTTTATTTCAACTATATTATCACTAGCTTGTTCCACACCGAGGACCTCCCACAACATTCAACATAACCAGGGGAAAAAATATTATCAAAGGATAGTTTCCATGAGGACCAATTTTATAAAGGGGCCAACAGGCCTCAAACACTCTTTGGGAAACCACCCATTTAAAAAAAACAAACACATCATTTTCAATCCAAAAAAACATTAAAAATCTATTTAAGGAACCCAAAACAATGTTTTAGAAGTTAAATACGTTTTAATAGTCCAAACCATGAGTTACAGATCAAAAATAACTTATATGATCCAACCGGTAATTTTATCAAACATATGACATGTATAAAATAAAAAAATTCCATATAATTTAATACAACAAGGAAACCACCTAATTTTACATAAAAAAATATTATAAAAACCATACATCACTAGTTATAATCCAAGGTAGGTGTGAAAATAAATCAATAAATTATTATTAAATTTAAATGAAAAATGAAAAGGGAAATCTACCTCAAACCACAAGTTCTTAAACAGATCCCACAAGAATCAAACTTACACAAGTCCAAAAAGGAAAGATAGTCCAAGTGGAACCTTAAAAACACAAAAGCCGTAATTTAAACTCAAATTAAGATGAATCGTATATACATGAGACCAAGTAATAATAGGAACTCAAAGAAAAATAGATGAAGAAGGAGGTGAAAGAAATGAAGAAGAGATTATTTTGAAGAATTACCCCCAAAACATGAACAATCACCTTATAATCACTATAGAAGGAGGTGGGAGGTGTGAGGAAGAGGTGAGGAGCCTCAAAGGGTTATAAAAACTAAATGGGGGGGGGGGGATTGGGTGTCTTTTAGTTAAAATATGAAGAGCGTATAATTGGAATTTCATTATTTTAAGGCACCTGGGTAATGTTCATTCCTAGGTTACATGGTTTCCCAAAACATGCACTAACCTTGTACCCATTACTAGATATACTGGTCACTCACACAATTTGGACACCGAGTTTGAGAAACAATTCACAATCCATGCTATATTTTTTCATCAAAATTGCATAACTATAAGATTCCTTCCAAATGGTTTGTCTAACTGTGATTTTTCCATGTACCATATATGAGAGACATCCAAAGGGTCACATGGTTTTCCCTTGGAGAGACATGGTTTTTACCAAACCATGAGGAATCCATGAAACTCAAATCATGCATGAATAAAATGAACTAAAAATATACTCAGTATTAGTATGATGCTTGGTTACCCATAAACTATGAACCTAAACCATTCAACAATAAAAAATAACAAAACACAATATTTAAATATGTAACACCTGAATCTTAATAGGGGAACCAATAACATAAAAATAAATTGAAATGAAAGAAGAAATGAAAAGCTAGGGTGTGATAGTTCTAGGGACCGTATCTACTTGTTTTATCTAGAAACAGTTCTAAAATCTTGTTTACCATAAAATCACTAATTTACCAAAAATTCAATATTTTATCTTATAATTAAACTTATCTCTTAGGGTTTTCACAAATTTTTTCTAACACTAATCCATAGAAATAACTAAATTTTACTCTGATTCCAACTAAGGATACCCAAGCATTATATACATAAATATTACTGATTTTTTTATATTCAATACATCTCATAATAATAAATACCCTATAACTATAAAATTTAAATGCATTTAGAAATTATATTAATAATAAAATTACATCATGAATGATCTAAAACAAGTTCTATAAATTTCATGCCATATATAATCCTTATTAGACATAACCTACATTAAATCATTCTTTATAACCTGGGGAATTGGAAACATAAATGTTGGCGAGATTAGATTCTTAGAAAGGGAAAAATAGGTGATATCAATCAATGATCATAATAAATCAAAATAAAAGAAAACATTTATTATAGAATAATATTAACTTATGAATTTCACACTAAATTAGTCAAATATAATTAATTATGAGTCACAGATTAAGGATTTTTATAACAAATGTTATAAGTCCAAAGAGTGAGGAATCAATAATAATCAATTGTATTCCACAAAAAGATATATTAAGTATAAGACATATTTTTTTAGTATACACCTAAGAATATAATATCATTTCCTTACTCAAGGTTCAATTACATGACTATCATAGTGGAGAAAGTCCCATATAGATTAGGGTCACTCCCAATTACATCATTTCGAAATAAAATGTTCAATTACAAGAATATCATAGTTGAAAACCTCTCATAATGGATTGGTTTTACACCCCATTCCACCATATACTAAGTCATAGTTAACTACAAAGTCTATAATAGTGGAAATAGTCTCTTACTGAATTGGGTTCATTTCTCATTCTAGTCCATATTATCTCAAAATATATCTATATTTTCCCAATGTATTGGATTGCTATATAATTTTGGAACCACCCCTCTCATATTAAAAACTATAGATAATTTTACCAAAAGATCATAGAAACATTAATCATTTCATTATATCATAAACCATGGGAAATAAATGGGGTTAATAAAAAATTCATCCTCACATAATCATAGCCATCTAGATAAAATAAGTGGATGATATCATAAAAACATTTTTTACACCATAGCTTAATTAACCCATGTGGAAGTAATATGTTTCATAAAACCATCCTTTAAAAATCATCATAATAATTCATCAAGAGAAATAACATGGATTATATCATTATACAATATCCTCAGTGAATCATAAATATCCATAAAGGATACATATAAAGATAAAAATTACCTTTAAAATGGAATTTGGATATTTCTTTTAGAATAGTTAAAATATCCTTTTCATCTGGTATCTTTCATAACATGTAATTCATAGAATATTGAGAAAAATATTTCCATTGAAAATAACCTTGAAAACATGTAAAGGAATCCTCAAATAATATAATTACCATGATGGTGTAAAAATATTTTTATTTGGTATATGTTGAAAGGGAGCATTCTTTTTACACTTTTGTAAAAATTCAAAAGTGAATAAAAAAAACATTTGAAAATAATCCTTTTAATAATTTGTTAAAAATTTAAAGGTAGTAAAAATAATCATCCCAAAAAATTTATTTATAGATAAAAACTTCTAGAAAACATTTTCACGTACATGGGCATTGAATATAAAGATCATCGACCAAAGTGGAAATAAGGTTGAATTTTATTAAAAATATTTATAAATTATTTTAATTACTAAAGAGAGGAAAACTGTACTAATACATGAAAATTAAATTTATAACTATTGGATAATAAAATTTATGTAATTTAATGGATAATTATCATATAATTTCCTTTATTTAAAATTGGACATAGATAATCATGAAAGGGAATGAGTTTATAACAGAAAGATTTACCTTAGGTTCCATATTGATTTGTACACATTGAGTCCTCTTATTTAATAAATATAGATTTATTATTTATATATTATAGTAAAATATTCACATAAATATTACTATATATCATTCCATTATAATTTTCAATCACCATTTTATGAACAATTATTCATTAAAATAAACATTTATGTGAAAACTAGCATATTTTTCATTCATGTTTAGGTTCAATGATTTCGATGCTTTCAAATTAGTAAAGGTTTCATAATCACTATTATATTAATCAAATAAAAATTATAATACTTATTGTTTATTTATTATTTTATAGTGATTCTTATAAAGTGGTGATAAAAATTAATTACATCGTTTTGTTGAGACGGTTGTGCGTACATAATCACAGGTGATGTTTTCAATTCCTGATGGTTGGAATGAAAGAAAGGTGAAAAAGAATCATAATCTAAATATTTAAAATTATATAAGAATCATAATATATATTAATTATATCTTTCCTTATTTAAAACTATTTAAACTGGAAATTAATAATGACTCACATTGATTAGTGGAGGTGAGAGTCCACTTGTACATATGAGCGAAATTATCAGTTTACAACAGATGTATAAGATATATTAAATAGAAATAAAATTAACAAAATGAAATATTATTAAATAATTTAAATATGTTTATATATCTTTTGGATGAGTTTTATGAAGAAAGAAACATAATAAGGATCAGTATGAACATATATCTCTTTTCAAGAACCCTCCTTTGAAAAACTTCTTAAGTTATATTGGATGGGTATTTTGGAAATAATAGAACCTAGAGGTATTTCATAAATATTTAGTGAGATTATTTGGGTAGATATTGTTTTATTTAAAGGGATCAAGTGGCATGGATAATAGAGGAGGGAAAGCTTTTTTTTACGAGTGATGGTTGTGAAACCCTGAAAATTATTAAGAACAGTAAAATATAACAACATCAATATCCTAGAAAATTGGCTAAAAAATTTAATAATGTTCTAAAATATGATGATATATGATCAAAATATATTCATTTAATTTTATTTATAAATGTTTCTTTTTCATTTAAAACCTTGTTAAACCTTTTAACATTTATTATAGTAATGATTTGTTACCGCAGTTACTATTCACAATGAACAAAAATGAAAATTTTATAATTAATAAACTTCGAAATTATGGTTCCAGACATTGAAATAATTTTAACTTATTCAATTTATATAAATTTAAAATATTAATTTTAAAATAAGTGTAAAAAAAATGAAATGAAAAATGGTTTTAGAAAAATTAATTTTTACCATAACATTAAATTTATTCTTATTCCTTGAGTAGTAGAAACCATTATAGAAATGGTAATATATTTTATTGAATATATTAACTAATATTTTTCTTAAAATTATTAATCAACACATATTAATTCAATTTATTAATACAAAATACACCAAACAAAATAAAAACAATTTTATTAAAATATATCTTTTTATCCTCAAAAGTTGTTATCTTCATTTATAACAAATTAATAATAAATGTATGAATGATTATTAATTTATTTAAAATTAAAAATAAAATAATTTTTTCTTTAGTGATAAAAATAAATAATATATATAAAAATAAAATACTTTTAAAAATTGATCCTTTAACATACAAAAATATCATTTTTAACATTTTAAATTGTGTACTTATTTGATAAGAATTAATAGATTAATTTTAATTAATGAAAACTTTTATAAATACTTTTCATAATATAGTTAGTCCTATTCACACCTTCTAATCTTATAACTATGTGATTACAATCACATTTAAGAATACTATTTCAATAGTTCATCATGATTTGTTTAATCTTGGTGTTTTGTGTAAAGGAGGCTACAAAAAACATAAAATTTAGCCAGAAAGGTCTGGACCAGGCGGAAGCCTGATCCCGAAAATTTATTAAGAAAAAAGTGCAGGTAAAGACAGAATAAAACAGTGCTACATTACATCAAACCCATACTCATCCCTCTCCCTATCATCGCATAACTCATCTCCAGGATCAGCAGACTCCCAATCTGAAGATTCATACCTCCGCATCATCTCAAGGTACATGTTTTTCTTCCTAAGCATCTCCTCAGACATCTTCTCCTTGATTTTCCGTGTCCCACTATGTCCATTATCCACCTTAGGAGACCCTCCCCTTCGCTTGCCACTATTCCCATTTGCATGAACAATTTCTTGTGACCCTTCATTCTTGTACGCAGACCTCGTCGCCATTGGTTTGGGTAGGTCCTTGTAGTCCCTCCGTGTCTTCCTCCTACTTTTGGTTTTCCCCTCCACTTCCTTGCTTAGGGGTTCATGAAGTCCATGCTTGACAACATCAATGTAGGATGCTTTGTGGTTATGTAGCTCCTTCTCTTGCAAGGGGTAGCCATGTGATTCCACAACACATCCATCGTCAACCTTACTGCTCATACTCAAGTCATTCATAATTCTTCCAACAACCTGACTAACTTTCGGATTTTCCATCACCATTGCTTCTTTTGTCATGACAAGATCATGTTCACTGCCTTCTGCCACCATAGAACCATGCTGCTGTTCAGCCACACCATTCATGTCCAAACTACCTTGAGAAACCTGCCCATGATAAGCTGCCAAAACCCCATTCACCTCCTTTGAGATCTCCTTGATCTGCTCATCAGAAACCCCTACACTTTTACCAATTTTTACCTGCTCCATCCCAGGTGAGACATGAGGCTGTCCACCAGAATCACCTATGGTCAGAACAGCTGATCTCTCCATCACATGGACAGTGATGGCATCTTCATGAGATGGGAGACACTGAAGTGCCTCCTCTTCTATTGGTTCATCCTCCTTCTGATCATTATCCATCAAAACAGCAAACTGATTTTCCGAACAGTTTATCAAACCATCATCATTAACCTGTACCATGATAGGAGATCTCTGCCCTGTAGATTTACTCCCACTATAAGCCTGATTTTTCCCCAGTCCCCTGCCCATATACAGCACAGCAGACTCACCAGCCTTCATCCCCTCTTTATCAGAAAACTCCATTACTTCTTTCCCCTTTCTGTTAGCCATTTTCATTGAACCCTCATCTTCCTGCATTGAGTCCTCCATACCTCTCTTACCTCCATTTGGCAGTTCTCCTGCCTGGATCTCCTGCCCCACACACATTCCTGAAGAAACCTCAACATGACCCTGGTTATTTACCATATCATCAACCACTGGGGCTTGTCCAATTTCGGATACCCCTCGATCCAGACCTGTTTTTTGCTGAACCATCTCATCAACCGCCGGGACCAACCCAGTTTCAGATTCCCCTGGATTCAGAGCTGCATGAATCGGAACCATATCACCATTCCCAGTGTTATTAAGCACACCCGAATGAAATGCTGGAATCCTTCTTCGACATTTAACAGTTTCATGCCCCTGCTTGCAACAATTGGAACAAAACGGAATCCAAGTTTCATACAGAATTTTTTGAGCATACCTGTATTCACCTTCCACGATAATCCAAACGACCTCTGGCGGAACTCTTGAGAGATCCATTTCAACACAAAATCTCGCAGAAGCGGGATTTGACAAAGAGGCAGTTCTTTGATCACAGCAAATAAATCGTCCAATAGAGTTACCTATCGAGCGTAGAAGTCCTGGATTTTGAAAAGGAATTGGAAGTCCCGGCAACTGCAGCCAGATTGCTGAATTTGGAGAATCACGGTTTAAATGATTTTCAAAGGTCCATCGAAGAAGATGGAAACTCGAATCCATCTTACTTCGGGACCAAGCCTTCCCCAAATCCCCATCATCCGCAAACAGAATGAGGATTTGTCGTGGTCCAAGAATTCCAACATGCGCAAAATTCTTGAGCCCCCATTTTTCGTTTACAAACTTACTGAAGTCCTCCAACAGCGGACGTTTTTTCACAAACCTTGCAATAAGGGCATTAGAAAGCAAGGCTGAAGCCGCATAGAATTCCTGTGATGAAACTGGAACAACGGGTTGTCCGGAGATGCAGCCGGGGACCTTCGGGGCGACATTGATAGACGGAAGAAGGAAACCTGTGGCCAGCGAGGGTTGGAGAGCACCATCCCTAGACTTCCCAAATTCAGGTGCAGGAGAGGACGGTCCCCCTCCCCCCGCAGAGGGAGGAGGGGTTGCGGCGGCGGCCATCGCCAAACCCTACCACGGGGTTCGCCATCGGTGGGAAACGAGAGCAAGCGCCATCAAGCGTGTTGTATGGGTAACGAGGTATAGGGTTGGCCTGCCCACCTGCGCGCCGCACGCCCCCAGCTAGGCCCAAGGTGGCCAACCCTTGGGCTTGGGCCAGTTCCCACGGAGTCGAGGGGACGAGAGGTTCGCTGACAAATGGTGCGCGTTGCCTTTGTGAGGACTCGAACCCGGAACCTCAGCGACGGGTCGCCACCGCCTTGAACCAACTCACCCAGCCCCCGCGGGCAAACGTGTTGTATGGGTAACGAGGTATAGGGTTGGCCTGCCCACCTGCGCGCCGCACGCCCCCAGCTAGGCCCAAGGTGGCCAACCCTTGGGCTTGGGCCAGTTCCCACGGAGTCGAGGGGACGAGAGGTTCGCTGACAAATGGGTATGAGTGATTCCAATGACCCAGTAGGATTTTCTTACATTTCATAACACACTGAGTTCTATTGTTATTAAATAGATGTGCATGTAATCTTAATAGAGAGCGTGGGTCAGTTTTTAGTAAAACTCACACACCTTGAAACTTAAAAATATAAATTCATGTCATACTTTTTTACACATTAATTGAAGGAACACACACCCTAAAACTCACACTGAATCTAACAAACTTATGTCTGGTCCAACCTACCTATAATCAATAACATCGATACCTATGAGACCTAAAGAGGTATAAGACACCTATGGAATCTCATAAAATGTAACCAATACGGAACCTCCTTATGTTTTTGATGCAAAAATGAGTGTGTTGGTGTGGGTGCCAGAATGTAATGCCTGATGACTGATGTGACTCATCCATTTGTGGTTAATGGACTTCACATATCAATGAATACCTCCTTTATAAAGGTAGATGGTCACTATGAAATTACGTGCAATGCTTTGGGATACCCATTAGTTGAGAGGATGGGAGGTTGGAAATATATAATCCTATAAGGGGAATTAATTTCTAGTTCAGGTTTCTCATAATGATTTAATATATTCTTATAGATCCATTATAGATATTACTACTAGTCATCAACATGTAAGTAATTTCTTGAAATCATGAATTAATGTGAATATCTATATATATTAGTGGTTCTCAATATTTATTTTATTTGGTGGTTAAACTACATCTTAAAGCCACATAGCTGGGAACTATTGAATTTATCAATATCATGGGGGGAAGTGGGTGTTTTGAAGTTGGGATTAAACCCTTGAAATGTGATTCCAATATATCCACATGAAGGGAATCAATACCTGCATAGTTTAGTGAGACTTAATGGGACACATTGTACCATTTATTTTCTAGTGAAAAATAACATTTTGGGTCCTTTTAAGAACCTGAATCAATGACCAGGTGATGCTACTTTTATGGTCATGCATCCATTACCCTTGTTTGGGTATTTAACCTCATATATGAATCCTACATATCTAGGTTAATAGGAATCTAATCCCACACAGTTTTGGTTTCAATGTATAAGTTCATGTGATTTAAACAATATATATATACATTAACATAATATAATAAGTAAATTTTCTATGAAATTTAATGTAATGAAACCATGATTACTAAATAAATGTGGCTTAATAATGTTTGGTGAAGGAATTTCACATGTGAAATCCTTTTTGGTTTATCTTGTTTATTGGTAACTAAATAGGAGAAGGTATGTTTGGGGTTTACACATATTAATAGGATCCATTTTCTTAATCATGTTAGGTCATGATAGAAACTTATTATCTTCACCACAAGAAAATAAGGGTCATCAAAAGCTCATCACATAGGGTGTCTTATTCTCAACAATGAATATATTTGGTTAAGTTTAAGTGATACTTCCTCTTGAGGGAGATATCTAATGTTTATGGTGCTAGGATTATCGGATTGAACCTCAAGGATTTGATTGGAACATGAATAAAAAATCATGTAGATTAAGTAATATAGGTTAATGTTAGGTAAAGAGATAAATCCAGATAGATTAATTTCACATGATAAGGATTGTTGTGTCATAAATGGGGATAAAGAAAAGATATTTATTGGTTCTTATTTTTGGGTTACCCTTTGACATATATTTTTTATTGCACATTTTAGGAGGACCATGCCTCTCATTGGAATTATATGGATATGTGTGGGTCTTATGTTGATTCTTGTTTTAGATGTTTAAATCAGAAGGTGAATTATATGAAGGTGAGTTTTGGGGAAAACATCTAGTAGTATGCCCTTATGTTCATTTCCTCCTTCTTTTCATTGGTAACTAAATAATAAAGTAATCCAAGTTTTGTAGGTAATATGAACCATTTAGTATATACTAGGGCATACACCTAGTGGGAGGTTTACAATGGTTTACTCTAGAAAGAAAATCAGGTGAAGGTATTTTTCTAGGAAAAAATGAGGTGGATATGATTTCAAGAAACTTAATGAAACATTTATGAGTATATAAATTAATTTAATAATACCAACTTGAATTAAGGTATATGTGGTATTGATGGGTGCCCTAGTAGTTTGACTGGTCAATATTCGAACCACTGTAGGTGGCCTTTGTAATGTGATGCCTAGGTAGGAGGCATGTGTGAAGTGGAATACAAGAAGGAGAATTGGAAGAATTTTAATTATAATGTGACCTCATTTATAAGTGTAAAAATGGTATTATTCTTTGAATAAGTGGTTCCTAGATATGAGTCTTCAGAAAATTTGTGCCTAGTTATGAATCATGAGAGAATTGGTGCCAAGGTATGAGCCTTAGGTGAAGAGAGACCCTGATACGAGGCTATAAATAATGGGTGATTAAGTGTTTCATCTTCAGATTAGTATTACCCTATTATGAAGGTTATAGATAATGGGTGAATTATGTTTGGTTTCGAAAAACTATCACCCTACTATGTAGGAATTTGGGATTAGGTTATTAGGCGTTGAGTCTCATGCAAAATGTCTCTCTTGTATAATGGTTTAAGAGAATGGTTACTCAATTTTCTCAAAAAATAGGTTCCTTGTCACTCAGGTTAACTAGTGATATATTTTTTATCATCTAGGTATTAAATCTTAATTGGTTGGGTGTCCATTTAGTGGAACTCAAGTTGTTGGGCATATAAGTGATTGGTTGCCCAGGTTTAGGTGCCAAGGTTTTTGGGGGACCAAGTTGTTTGGGTGCCAAAATTCAGGTGCTGAAGTGGTCTAGAACCTAGGCCACAACTCTGATTATGAGGTCCAAACCATAAAATCTTTGATCACTGTCCTTATGGATTTTTATTAAAATCACAAAAATGGAATGATTTTAAAATAATTAGGGGTGTATAATAAATCTCCATTCACTTAGGTCTGGTTTCATTTGATCCTCTAAAAATCTAAGGCATGGGGGTGATTTTATAAGAAAGACCTATCTTGGGAGTCTATTTATAGTGGTGACCACCTTGGGAACCCATGTCTATCTCGGGGCACATAGATCCTAGTGCGAGGCTGGGCACATGATCGATAAGGTTCACAAAGAATAAAACCTAAGGTAGGGCAAGGCCGTCTAGGTGTGCAGGGCTAGTCATGAACTTAAAAATGAGTGTAAATGGAAGGGTTCATGTGGAACTAGGTATGGTAATGGATTTCAACACATCTTTATCCGGAAATTATTACATAAATGAACATGACCATTTAATTTTGTGTCTATTATGGATCTTGGACCTATCAAATTGAATCTTGTGAATCACAATACACTCATAGATATATAATTAACCCGTAAAATATGTTTTTCATGGCCAAAAAGTTCCTATAAAATATTAATAATGGTATTATGGTTTCAAAAATCCTTTTCAAATCTAGTAGTTTAAATCCATGTCATACCTCATGTGGGAGGTTTTCATAGCCACATCACCAAATCAGGTGATGTTTTTAAAGGTTCACAACAACTTAGTGTAAAATAATTGAAAAATAAAATTGAATTTTCATTTGAATCATCCTTGAGTGTAGATATTATTTTCATCTTGTACTTGACTTGTTCTATCTGATCAAGTATTCTGTCAATGATTCCAAAGAAACCATTGTGGCACATATTTTATTATGCCAAAAATTTACTTCCCTTCTAATTGGAATCAATTAGAATGAAAATATTTTTTTATTAGGTAATATATGGTAGTTTTAAAAATATCTTTGACACCTGGTAAACTTATGGAAGTGACTCAATAATAAGATAATGGTCAAGAAGATGTTGATATCATATCAATATCTGGGTCCCCAAATCAATTAATGAATTTTGGTTTCACTAATAGGATTAATTAACTCAAGTATTCTTAAATCATTCAAAATATTTAGTGTAGTAAAACCTAACAAGAATATATAGGACCTAGTATTAAGGTAGTAAGTGGGGGAATGGGTGTTGAAGGTGTAATTTGCATCTAAAACTATGATAAGAGATTTGGATGTCACTAGTTATCCTTTGATAATCAGAATCAAGAAACATGTATTTCATAAATCATTAGCCTCTATAAATATCAAACTTTTTTATAGAAGGAAATATAATTAATTTTTTCTAATAAAAGGATTTTGGGGAATTTCAAACATATATAATTAAAACCATACACTAGGTTCGCTTACATAGATTTGGAACATATGTAAATGAATAAATAAATTTAGAATGTACCACTCAATGATGTTCATGGTATTAATTGATAAAACATTTATTTTTGTAGGTAAAGGTCATGGGAAAAGGTCATTGTACCCTTGGAAGGATTATCTAAAAAAATATACATAAATAAGAGAGGGGTGATCTATTTGTTTCTTATGTTGATAAACCGTGTAATAAAAATTTTATTTTTGATTGGTATAAACGGAGGTACTTATGAGATTTATATATTTAATATTTTCACCCTAACTTTTCTCCAATCAATTTACGGAGAGGCCTAGTGGGAGGAAAATTCAATTTTTTAGGACACATTTTTCTACTTATTAACATGATAAGGTTTGTTCATTTTCACTTTCTTTTTTTATACACTCATATAATTTTTATGTTAGGGGAGGTATATTCCTTGAGATAGAAGAATAAATTATTTTAATCTGTAAACCTTTTCAGGGTTTTAACATGAAAGGAACTATGTTTCCTTTTATATTTTAATTATTTTCAAGACAAACCAATGAATCTGATATTTTTGGTTAGAAATATATAACCAAAATATAAGGCAGACTACCTAGTAGCAAGGATAAGGTAATAAATATGCGAGTGAATTCCCAATTACTCTAATTTTGGAAACCTTAAGGAATGGAGGATGTAGTTTATAGTTATGATAATACTTATTTGGTGTTATATGGTTGTTATTCATGATTTTACAACCATGTACCCAATATAAATTTTATAAAATAATATTATCTGCCAAAGGATTTCGTATTTCCAAGGTGCATGTTTCGACTAAAGGCATGTTGGCCTTCATAAGAGATGCACAACCATTTTGAAAATGGAAAAATAGTAGGTTGTGATAATCATACTTGGAAGTGGAAAAAATTCACAAATATTTAACAATTATAGTTTTTGAATATGATTGAATAGTTGACCTATAGAGAGGGAAGATAAGAATATAAAAATATCCAAGCCAATGTGAAATGGATGTGGGTGGGGATAAGTTAAACATTTGTAATGGAGTGACTATAATCACACCATCATGAAATTGAACATGGTGTTAAGGGGTACATTCCATCCCATACCAAAATATATCTTGAGGTTATATCATGCCTCAAAGGACACTATTCTACTCACCATTCAAAGGGTGCACCATTCATATTATTCAATAAACCTATTACCAATTTCTATTATAGGGGGATACAAGTGTATTACTCATGGTAATTGGTTTCCATGTGGATTTTATTTACTCATGTAATTGTGTATGTGATGCTTCATAAATCAAATATATGAAGTAGGTTCATCGTTGAAAGGATATTATAGAAGGATTTGAGCACCCTGAAGGTTACACCATTGTGTATTGAACATAATTTATGGGTGAAGGGATATAACATGAAATTTCTTGAGTATTCATTCACTTAAATGGGTGGTATTCTCAATGTAAATATTTATCATTTTCATGAATGATAATGTATCCATAATATTTATTAATATCATGTTTATAGGGAATGGAATATATTTTATAACATTTTCCAAGATTGGTGGGTCCTTCGATCATAGTTGAAATTCTTATTAGAGAAATTGTTTATCGTTAGAATCTTTTTGTATTCTTCATTTTAAACTATAGTTTTTATACATGCCATTGAGGGAATTCTTAGAGAAGAGAATTTATTTCTTCTCAGACCACCCTTTATGAATTTTTAATTTAATAATTTTTTTTCTCTTTTGACATTAGGTTCTTTCAATTTAGACCGTATTGGGATTAAGTATAAGGTCATACAAATTAAACCAATGATGAATGTAGTGTAATGTCATATAGATTTGATCAACATTTCAAGTAGCCTATCTGGTAGAAATGGAATGGAACACCTAGTGTGAATGGGGATTCGATGACAATATTGACATCCTTAGGGAGATGTGAAAATAGTTTTAAGGTCCTAATGGTTGGAAAAAATAATATTATATAAGTTTTTTTGGCCTAGGATATAATGTACATGAATCAAAATGTATCTTTTGGTAACCGAAATCGATCAACATATAGTTCTGGTTAAGATATCTCATCCCATTGTAGAGTCTAGTTGGGAAATATATTATATGAATTTGGTAACCATACATTGGGAGGGGATAAATATTAATATATTTTTCACTTGGGACCAAAATTTGTGGTATTGGAATCACTATATACCTTGTGATAGTAGGTTTCAATCCAAATGTATTTCTTAATAAATATTCTATGCATAAATTTATCTCATATATAGGAAATATTATTTTGTTTTATCCAAGTATTAGATTGGAATGAGGAGAAAAAGTATGGATCATACCCAAAGTTGGAGATTTGAGTTTCCTTAAGAATAGAACATTTTATCCAAGAATAGTTTTATGGATAGAATCCATAAACTAGACACCATCACTTGGATTTTTTTCTCATATAGAAATGTTGCAAAAAATAGGAATGACCACTATAATATGTTTATGGTCTTTTTATATGGACAATATATATTTTAATTTAACATCATGCGCTAAGTACTTAGATTCCATATATTTATGTTCATACGATGAAGACCTTTATATAGACGAATTTATACAAATCTGGCTGATCCACAAAATGAGATAACCTTGGATTTTTTTTGAGTAAGTTGATAAAATACTACATGAATAAATAATGGTTTAGACATATAGGTAAAGTGGTGAGTTTTTGATATTTATGGTTTGGGATAAGATACATGATCCATACATCACTATGTATCCTGTGATCACATGAATCATTCCAAACATAGTGTTTTTTTGAAAGATAATACATTCATGAATAGAGTCCAATTTATAAATACCTAATTTGAATGAGAAGAATATACACATAGAGTGGTCAGGTATTGAGAAAATTTATAGCAGGGCCCAAGATAAGTGATCTGAGCATCACTATGTATTATATGTAATGGAAATCAAGATAAATGTAGTTCTTGTCAAATATATTCTATCCTAGTATAGATTCTGATTCCAAAACACCCACTATGAATGAGAAGACCATTAAATGGGAGGGGTTAGACATTGAAATAATTTTTGTTTGGGCCCAAGATAAGTTATCTGGGAATAACTATGTATCTCATAGAATGGGAATCAAGCCATGAATAGTTCTTGGATATGGAATATATCTATACAAATCTATATTATTTACATAGGAGAATACATAAACAGATGCTCTAGTATAATATAAGAATGGAATCCTAATTTTAATTATGTTAGGCCTCATCATTAAATAATAACCAAATATAGAAATAGAATCTATGCCTAGGAATAGGATAAGAGAGTCAGATATCACTACATATTCTATAGTACCAGGAATCATGTCACATGTAATTATCATAAGGGGAAAATTTAATCATAGGTGGGGTGAAACATGAGACCCGAGATCAAATCAGGGTGGAGGAATATTCTTGGGATATTATATCAGTACAGTAGCAGTACTACAGTCGGCACTCTAGAAGGAAATTTTCAGTACCGTAGCACCTAAAACAATTCATCATTTTGGGGATCTGGGCCACTAGTTTGGTCCTTAGGTCCTTCAAGGACTTCTATCTAGTCAATGATTTTGGGTCATAAAAAGGAGTTTGGGAATCCACAAGGCCTTTGGGACACCGCAAGGACTTCAGCCACTTGAGAATAACGCTCTACAAGACAGATAACAAGGAACAAGGCTCCCGATGAGGATTTAGAGTAGGTGCATTCACTAGAGCAGAGCTAACCCGACATAGAAGAATGAGAGGGTATGGCATTGCCATCAGTACCAGCCCAGTGCAGGTCTAGATAGGATATCCAGCTGACCGGACTTACGAAGGTGGATAGATGACATCATTCCATTTGCTGGGTAGGGATATTCCAAGATTACTTCTTTGGGTTGACTTCATAATACCTACGGGTCATGTAATGTCCCTGAAACCTTTAGGCCTTGTAATGGTTTGACCTCATCCCTTGAAAGGTGGATTATCAAAAATTAATAAAAAATGAGGGCCTTTGGGTCATTCAGGCAGGCATGAAATTAGGGTTGGATAGAATATACATAACTTTTTCTTCCTCAAGAAAGGAAAAATAGTAATTATATAGATCATTCAATTACATAGGTGAGGGGGAATTTTGATCTAGTATATATAGAACATACCCATATAAGCAATTTCGTTTCTTTTGGTTTTAAAACATTGAAGAATTTCAATTCAATTAGGATGTACTATATGTCATAAAGTTTTGCATAACGTGTCAAAGAATATATGTTATTGAGTTTATAGTTATGATACTAGGACTTGGACACAATTTTGTTTAAGTTCATAAGATGAGGAGATTTTCCAAGAATTTTAAAGTCAGAAAATCATAATTTATGCTATACAGTTCAACGTCATACAATAAGGACTATTTCTATGCATTTTGATGACATAAATATGGGAATTCATTATTATGGAATTATACATTATTCATGATTCGCATCTATTGGAGTGATAATTACTCATATACATTTTTCATACACGTTTATATTATTTATTTCAGTCATGCATTCATCTATTTTACTTTAGAGACAATAGTTAACAAAAAATCATCCTGCAATCAGATGTCCAAAAATGCAGCAATAGGGAATTTTTTGATGATATTTCATAACTGTTAAGTGTTGGGATAGTAATTATCATCTAATCTCTAATCTACCTCCCTTTTTCTTATTTTCCCAATATTTTGAAGCTTGAGAAAATTAATGTCCATTGAAAAGGAAAAATATCTTGAAACATTATATTTCTAAAAGGAATATTCATTTATTTTTCTATCACTAAGAGATAGATAAAAATATAACTTCCACTATGTCCCATATATGTTTCATCAATATTTACATATGAATTAATTTTTTATATCGATATTGATTCCTTAATTATGATATGTTCATAAAAGGATGTTGGAGCTATTGATGATTGGGACATTGATGGTACCACCCTTGGATTGGAGAACTATAAATATCTTGTCGACTGTGTGGTGATCACTGAGGTTGAAAAATATCTGGAATGTACTTTATTAGATGGTGAATTATAAGAAAATCCCACCAAAATCATGGTATGTGATTCTTATATATAGTGAGGACCACTGTAGTAGTATGTAGGAATATCACCATGCAGAAAAAATCCCCAAAGAATCTTTGAAATCTTTTCCCACATATTTTCATTTTTTCTATAATGGGGATTGTTTTCATCAAATAAGGTGGCCTTGTTATCTTTTTGGGTCTAAGATGTAGGATAATGATGAAATTATTTCCTCTCCTAATGCAAAAATTGTTGGCTAATGATTGGAGTCTTGGTGTGGACCCTAATAACTAGATCTTCTATTATATTTGATCACATTATCTATAATAAATATGTTTTTAAGAATAAATGATGTTTATAATTCCTTATTTAGAGGTATATGAGGCATAAATAGGAATTTTTTCACTAATACCAATAGTAGAGGATAGAAAAATAGTTGAACCATAGATGAATTTACAAGTGTGGAATCATCCCTATCTAGAGAATGAACATGAGAAATAGGTGAAAATTATTCATTCCCGGCTAATACCATGTTAGTGTAAACTGAGCCTCCCATATCAAAAAACTATTCCTTCTCAAAATTCATATTCATCACTTAAGTAACAGTGAATAAAGGGAACTTTTCCACCCCATCATAAGAGTATCTCATTTGATGGGACTGTGCCTATTAGATTATTTGATGGGTATGAACGTTCTTATAGTATAAGGGCACGAAGTCTATATGATTTTATACCCACTTTGTCATTTTTGGGTACCTGATTAGACACTAAATGAGGCTAGTATTAATTTTTAATATATATAATATTCATGTTCTTTATTATTCATAAACACCATTTTAGTGCATTTTACACTTTGAACATCATTTCACATTATGATTGTAATACCTTCTTAAAATGCACTATTATGTGGTACATTTTTTAACATCATTTAAAGTACCCAATTATTCATCTTATTTAAGGAATATAATTATAAATTGATGGAAATTTATCTATAGTTAATATGAACATGTTGGATTCAGGGAACAGTGGAGAATTCATGGAGGATGATTGTGATATTTGGCAATGAAAGGAAGCAATTCTGGAGAAGACAGATTGGACACCATCCCACTGATGAGACTGTGTGGTTCAACATAAAGGACCAATTAATCCCATATTTCTTGAGATTTTAGAAGAAATGTATATTAACCAATAACTCTTCAGGTTTCAATGCTAATTCAGCCTCCATGGTGTCCATTTAGGCGGCCCAAGTTAGAGATAAAATTCTGGGCCAGATTCTGTGGCCCAGAAAAACATCCCACTAATATGATCATATCTCAGAATAAACAACTCCAAATGAGCCCATATTTTACAGCCGGCTAGAAGACATCCGGAGATCCATTTTCTTATTCTAGTTCCCACTCTAATTCGGCAATATAGAAGGTGTTACAAGCGCATTTGTTCGGTGAAGGAAATCTGGATGCCACCTCAGGTCAAGGGTGGAAAAATAAACTCTCCCTTACTTTCCACCCTCCTATGGCCTACCAAAATTAATTTAGGAGACAGGTAATGTTGTAGGATCTAAACAAGGGCTCAAAAATTCATATTTAAGTTAGTGGTGGTGAAGGAGTTGAGAATCTTGGATTCTTTGTTCAATTGTAATGTTATGCTGCAATTTTGTTGTCTCAAATTTGTCTTTCACATGTAAGTTGTTCAATTCACTTTATTTTCTTAATAAAAGATATTCTTCTACTCTTATTCTGTTATTTTTCATATCACTTTGATACCGTTGTATCAAGGTGTGAATTTATTCACACCAAACCTTGTGAAATTATTCACACAACGATGTAGTGATCATTTTATTTTTGTTGTTTTCTTTACTTCTCCATTTCCTCCCTCATGAGTCTACTTTCCGCTTCCGTTGAAACCATGGGATCAATGGAGGGATAACCCAATTATGGGTTGATCCAAGGGAGTAGAAAGGGGATGGATGGGATGTTTTTTTATCACCCCATTAATGTATAATCACTTCTCTAATTGAGATTTTTATTTGATGATTTTTAAACTCCATCGTCCTTGTGGAAATTAAGGCCACACACTTCAATTACTAATACAAACTTTTACCTTGAAGTTTTCAAAACTTTTATCCTTCAAGTGTTTAGGTGATTACTATAAAAGGGTGTAGGCATTAAACCAGTAAGTGATGATGTTGTTTTATCTCCTTAAATTAACTCATATCAAATATAAGAAATTGAAATCATTGAAAAGTAAATACGTCCAATCCACCCCGAGTGATAACCTAGGATCAACTCATTATTTTAAATAGAATTTACTTAAATCTATTAGTGATCTTTTAAACCCATATAAAATCAACCCATGTTGGACACCTCATAGCCAAAAATAGTCCATATAATGTGCGTGTCTATTGGATACTTCTTAGGTCTCTGTGGATTCGACAACCCAAGATAGACTACAAGGAACGTTCTACCTTCATATCTTGGGTAAATTTGAGTAAGAATCAAATTTTGGCGCCATTTTCAGGGACCTAAGTAATTTATCTTAGACACTAGAATCTTTTTCTCACCCCAATTTTCTATTCTCATCCCCTATTTCACTCCAATGGAAATCCCTTTTAAATAATCCCAACCATGGGGAACCTCTCCCTACTTTGACTACCCCACACCAGTTATGATGTACAATGACCATCCTAGTTTATACTAGTGGGATAACCAACAACCTATTGAGACACAATGTTTTAAATCCTATTCTCCACAAAAAATTCCAACATATTATGAGTTCTAATCCCAACAAGTCCAATCTAAGCATCCACATATGGAATTCCAACAACATAGTTATCCTCCTGGAATAGACCATCAGTCTCAACCCCTTGCCCATCGTGATCCACAACAATTACTTGAAAAAAATTATCAAAAAATTGATATAATAAATTTTGAGGTTTCATCATTGAGGTTAGAACTACAAAGCATTAAAAATTGTGAGGAACCCATCCCTACACAAACTGTCCCTTGCATAACCTTATGTGTAGTGTCTTGTTTCCCAAAAACCTATCATGAATTTACTGAAGAGAAAACATTTGGATTTGGGGAATATGAAGAGGATAAAGGAATTGTTGATGGGTGTTTAAATCAAGAGTAAACTGATTTTTTGTTTTCACAAGAGGTAAATTTGACATCATGGATTGAGCCTCATGAATATAACTCCATTGATGATTTTTCAAAAACACAAATCACTGAACCATTAAGAGAAATAACAAACTTTGAGTCCATACCCATTCCTAAAATTTATCTTTTCAATTTGGTGGTTGAATCTTCTATTCAAAAGGGACCAATTATGTTGAGAAATTTTGAAAATGAAATTGAGTTCAATTCAAAGTCCCAACCTATGTTTGAATGTTTTAGCCTACCTGAACTTGAACAAAAGGACTTTCCATCCACCCTCAAGTTTATATTCATTGGGGATAGCCAAAAACTTCCAGTTGTCACCATTTCTTATCTTGAAACCAATAAAGAGCTAATGATTCTTAATGTCTTAGAAAATACTACAAATGAAATTGAATCCATCATTTCTGAAATTCCTTTGATTTACATGCTCATTTTAGAACAGAGATTTTTCCATGAAAAAAATTATAAACACAGAATCAATTTCAACATAGTAGAAGTGGTGAAACATGTGGTCCTTAAAATGTTGAAAAATGGTATTGGGTATGTTAGGGGATCCATGTTGGGCTAATGACGTTAAACAAAGCGCTGCATGGGAGGAAACCCATGGTTTTCAAGTTTCCAATAATTTTGTTGTTTTAATCAACTTTATATTTTAAATAGGATTAATTAATAATTTTGATATTTAATAAAAATATAGAATGTTGAACTGTTCTTCTATTCTGAGTATGGATGGGTACGAATGGGGAGCACCATATTAATCTGTGTCACGTGGTGTGATCCTCGAGTAATACCTTACCTAGAATTTTAAAAAAGAAGACAATGTATCATCAGTTAGTTTTATTTTTATGTGTTTATAGGTTAAAATAAAAATACAAAAAAAGAAATAAAAATATAATAATAATAATTAAAAGGGGACACACTGTTGGTCGTGGAGTAAACCCCGTTACAACCGGCGATGCCACGTAGATTCGAACCCGGGACCGAAGGGAGACATGGTTGTGCGCTTACCACGGACCTACTGTTTTTTGTGCTTCTTTATTCTTTAATTTGTATATATATACTTATATTTTACTTTCTTTATTACATAAATATATATATATATATATATTGTATTTTTTTTGTTTGTTTTGTTTTTCCTTTTTCTACTAGGGAACTCTACAAGTGACATGGATATCAAAGGATTAAAAGGGAGCAACTAGAATTTCAACTTCAACCACCAGGTGACTTCATTCCATGATCCTAATTTTCAATTTCTTTTTTGAAATTTCATTCTCTACCTATACCCCCTTCTAAATTTTATTTTCTTTAAAAACTGGGGAGAGTGTTATTTTATGTGGGGGGGGGGGTAGATAAAATAAAAAAATGATTTCGTGAAAAAAAATGAATGATTTGAAAAAAAAATTGTGTAAATGGAAGGAAAAATTCCTTTAACTTTGAACATGGTAATACACATTGCACAATTTGAAACTGAATATCAAATAATTCAGCATACCCTGATTCTGATTTTAATCCTTGTATAATTTCATGAGCATTGATTTTGGAAAGTGTGGTTGCCCAATGTGATATTTCATCATTTATATTTTCATCCAAATAAGAAAAAGATCACAATGCACGTCCTTTGGATAGTGGGGTATTAGTTTGAGTTCATGGGTTCCCTTAAATAAATAGCATAGGTTTGGTGATCATTTTAGTTTAATATGAGTATTCAAAAAAAAAAAATTAAAATTAAAAAAAAATTGCGCGTATAGCAATGAAATGACCTAATGCGTGGCTTTCAGCACTTGGGGATCGTGACTCCATAGTTGTCTGGCCCAGAGTTAGTAATTTTATCTCTATTTTAGGTAATTTGAATTTGTTTTTGATTGGGTTAACTTGAGATGATGCCCAAGTATGTGGGCTTCACTTGGTTCCCTAAGGTCTTTGATCCTGGGAGTCATCGGCAAAGTCTCACTACAGGGGTTTACTCTTTTGAGTGCAACTTCAATTACCATGGCAAAATTGAAAAAACAAAAAAAAAACTAAAAAATATTATACAAAAAAAATGAATACTCATCTGAATATTGAAATGTGATTCCACCTAGCGCTTCCGTAATTTCCCCTGGAATAAAGACGAACCCCCAAGTCTATTGTGATGCACAACACATCCCTATACTTAATTGATATTGGATGAAATATGACAATGAATTTGAACAAAGGAATGGGCTTGGGATTGGGATATGCTTATGAAACTATCTTGTATTAAAATATTTTGATGCGTTTCATGATTTTTTGGTATAAGGGTTTCTGGTGATCATTGTGTATTAAAATGTTTTTCGAAAAGGGAATTCAAATTTCATATTGTTGAGATATATTTTTCTTGGGACTAGAAAAACTCAAGTTGGGGGTGTGATTAGACACTAAATTAGGCTAATATTCATTTTTATTATATATAATATTCATGTGATTTATTATTCATAAACACTATTTTAGTGCATTTTACACTATGAACATCATTTCACATTATGATTTTAATACCTTCTTAAAATGCACTATTATGTGATACATTTTTTAACATCATTTAAAGTACCCAATGATTCATCTGATTTTAAGGAATATAATTATACATTTTTGGAAATTTATCTACACTTAAATATGAACATGTTTGATTCAGGGATCAGTGGAGAATTCATGGAGGATGATGGAGATATTTGGAAATGAAAGGAAGCAATTCTGGAGAAGGCAGATTGGAAACCATCCCATTGATGAGACTGTGAGGCCCAACATAAAGGCTCAATTAATCCTAAATTTCTTGGTATGATAGAGGAAATGTATAGTAACAAATCACTCTTCAGGATCCAATGCTAATTCGGCCTCCATGGTGTCCATTTAGGTGGCCCAAGTTAGAGATAAACTTCTGGGCCAGATTCTGCGGCCCAGAAAAACAGATCACTAATATGATCATAACTCGGAATAAACAACTCCAAATGATCCCATAATTTACAGGCGGATATAAGACATCTGGAGATCCATTTTATTCTTCTATGTACCACTTTGATTCTGCCATCTATAAGGTCTTCCAAGCGCGTCAGTGTGGTAAAAGAAATCTGTCTGCAACCTCGGGTCAAGGGTGGAAAAATCAACTCTCCCTTACTTTCCACCCACCTGTGGCCTACCACAATTAATTAAAGAGACTTGGAATTTTGGAGGCTCTACCCAAGGGATCAAAAATGAATATTTAAGTCAGTGGTGGTGAAGGAGTTGTGAATCTTGGATGCTTTGTTCAATTGTAATATTATGCTGCAATTTTGTTGTCTCAAATTTGTCCTTCACATGTAAGTTGTTCAATTCACTTTAGTTTCTTAATAAAAGTTTTTCTTATACTCTTATTCTGTTGTTATTCAAATCAATTTTATACCTTTAAATCAAGGTGTGAATTTATTTACACCAAACCTTGTGAAATTATTCACACAACGGTGGAGTGATCATTTTATTTTTGTTGTTTTCTTTACTTCTCCATTTCCCCCATCATGAGTCTACTTTCCGCTTCCATTGAAACCATGGGATCAATGGAGGGATAACCCACCTATGGGTTGATCCAAGGGAGTATCAAGGGGCTGGATTTGATGTTATTTATCACCCCATTAATGTATAATCACTTCTTTAATTGAGATTTTTATTTGATGATTTTTAAACTCTATCGTCCTTGTTGAAATTAAAGCCACACACTTCAAGTACTAATACGAACGTTTACCTTGGAGTTCTCAAAACTTTGATCCATCATGTGTATAGGTGATTAGTATTAAAGGGTGTAGGCATTAAACCAGTATGTGATGATGTTGTTTTATCTCCTTAAATGAACTCATCTCAAATATAAGAAATTGAAATCATTGAAAAGTGAATACATCCAATACACCCCGAGCGATAACCTAGGATCAACTCATTATTTTAAATAGAATTTATGTAAATCTGTTAGTGATCCTTTAAAACCATCTAAAATCAACCCATGTTGGCCACTTCATAGCCAAAAGCAGTCCATAGAATGTGCGTGTCTATAGGTTACTTCTTAGGTATCTGTGGATTCGACAACCTAAGCTAGACTACAAGGACCGTTCTACCTTCATATCTTGGGTAAATTTGAGCAAGAATCAGTACCCATCCTCCTATTAATATCACCTTCACTGATTATGTTCGATATTTGGAGGTTGAGAAGTATATGATACTTCTGTCAGAGAAGCAGATGTAATTGGTGTCATTATTGGTAGATTCATTCATTCCCTATTGATGACATTGGACAATTCCAATAATATTTAGATAATCCATTCATTGAACACTTTCATAATCTCATATTGGACAATTTACAATTCTTCGACATTTTATTCAAGGAAAATTTCCAACACATATGTTAAAATAACCTTTGGACCTTTTAATTGAAGTTTGAAATCATTGACCCTTCTTTCCCACATTTTCTTGAAGATGAGGCATTAAAATATTACATGACCCAACATATAATGGAAAGGGAAATAATTTGATTATTATTTTTCAGAACTTTATCTAGCATCTTAACTTCCAAAATCATGATTAGGTTATTATTTAATAAAGAAATTAAGAATCCTATAACCAAATATTGATTGAAGGAATAATGTTTATTCTTCTTATATTCAAGGTCATGCTACCTATTTTTTTTTGGATTTTGGGAGACACCAACTAATTTTTTAATGTTATTGATTCAAGATAGTGGTTCTTGATAATCTATTTCCTTAGTCAACTAAATAACATTTTTTGTAATTATTCAAGGTCCCTGAATTATTAGAACTCACTAGGTTACTTCAAGAGGATAAGAAAAATTGATAAATCATATTATAGAAAACCTACATAGATCTTTTGTAAATTTTCTATGGAGAAATGTGTTTTTAAATTACTAGTATGATAGTTCTATCTTGTAATGAAACCCATGAATCTACCATTATATTACTTTTTGCAATTGGGGATGTCATGTACAATCATTTTTCTTAGTGTAGAGATGAATTGGTAGATGAATCATAGATAGATATCATACCAACCAATAATAAAACTAATAATATAATTATGGTATGAAGAAAATGTAGAATATTCTTTTGAAATCATAAACAAACTGTCATAGAAACCCTTTATTATTATGGGTTCTCCAACATTGGGCTACACCATGAAGATAAATGGGCATAGTGCTGATTTGGATCCCCTATCTCATCAAATTTCATGAAGTTAGTATTCCTAATGTTGGGTGAAGGAGGATTCAAATCCAACCACTTAGGATAAAACCTACACTATGATAGTACCAATGCACACTGACCTTTTATTGAATCCATAAAATTAGTAAGTGAATCCAAAAATTCATGGGATTCCATGGGATGAGTTAGACCTGGGGTACCATACTGAATTAGGAATTGATGTCACCTTTGTGGTGAGAAATATTGATAATAAACCTACACTACATTTAAATGAGTCAATTGATACGATCTGAAGTTGTTAGGGTGATTTGTTTAGTTCACTTTGGGTTGATCAACCTCCCCATGATAGAGAGTATCATCTAGAGTAGATGTGTCCTTGACCTAAAAATTATACCTAGTGGGTATGATTCCCTCAAGAAATTTATTATTTATTTTCTCAGGATTACATATTCTTGACTTGATATGAGAAATATACTCTTTTATTTATATAGATTCACAATTTTTTGTTCGTGGGTGTACTACGGATGTTACCACCACTATTCATTTTTCTTTGGAAATATCTTTTTAGGTTTTCAAAAATAGAAAACTTGGTAGGGGCCCAAAATAATAGGATTCCCTTTAATGTTGCGTATTTATTTCTTCCCTCCACACCTCAATATGTGAATAAATATCAATGTGTTCCTCCTATTTTTTATTTTATTTCTTACTATAGTGTTCAAAAAGTTTGGGTCAACAATGTTGAAAATAACTAATGAGATATATATGGTAGGAAGAACAAATATACCCAAAAAAGGTATTTATAGGATCTAGGTATATTCCTTCCCAACAGGTGATACTAGAGGTTACCATGAGGGTAAAAATGGATCCATCTCTATGGGATTGGGTGTCCCTTGGGATGTTGTAGATGTAACAATGACTACATATCCCATAATTTAATAGTCCCATGTTTTTTTGAGTTCTAGATGTTGTGGGATACCTATGTAAGTCCTCCATATGGGTGTATTCCATTTAAAATTAGTGAGGGTTCTATTGAACCAATCACCAAGGACATATTTGTTAAATGAGGAGGCTTATAGACAATTTTACTTAGGTATTTCCTCTAATCCACTATTGGGATACACTGGTGAACTTCAAGGGCATTGTAAACAACTAAAAATTGAACCTTATTTCAAGTTTTAGTTTTTAGTTGATGCCTATGGTCTTTATTCCTGTGTATAATAGTCTAGATGACAAGGGTAGATGTAGATTCATCTACAGATTCTAATATAATTATGGTCACACATCAATGATGATGACCCTATTTAATAGCCGACATTGGTATATCAGGGGTTTTTTCATCAATGTTTTGGATATTATCATCCAAATCCCTAAAACAAGTAATATAAAAATTGGTGTGCTTTAAATAAGGCCTCCCATACTAGTTGGATGAATGTATAGGGGAAACATGGTTAACTATGGCCTGTTGTTGGTTGGAATGCCCATGGAATTTACAATTTGGTTGAATTAATGCTCTAAAGAAAAATTTAGGATGGATCCATTTTGATAGGATTCCAAGAATTGGTTATTCACCACCTATCACTAGAGATAATGGTTTGGTGAAAATTTCTTTCTGGGTTATGGGTCCACATCCATTATCAGGATTGAGGTATAGGTATTAAAAGGGAATAATACATTGGTTGATATAATCTATGATTTATTCATTTTCATTAAAGATATTTATGAAAGGGTTTCCTAAAATTAATAAAATACTTATCCACTAAAAATAATAATCATGTTAATACCACATCTCATGTGAAACCATATTCAATCAATTGATTTAATTGGAAAAATATTCCTATTGGGTTCATCATTCTATTTCCAAAGAACAATATGATTGTGTGAGTATGGGTCTTAGAAAACTATCATGAAACTCAATGTTACTCAAACATTTTTTTGTTAAAGTACTTTACATATTAGTGTAGACATGGTCCCCAATGGTTGGTGGTGACTAAGAGTATACAAGTGATGATTTGGGTTGTGCATTGGTTGAGAGAATTATAGTTCGGTAAAACCTAAATCTTTTAGGGGAAATTGTTTTACACTCTCACACTCTCTTAAATATTCAATATATGCTTGTTAATAATTCCTATTAATAAAATTACTGCTGGTTACCACTATCCAAATAATTATTTGAAACAATGTGTTGATCTAGACATCTGAATATGTCTTACGTTCTTAGTCATTTATCTACTTGGTGATCATAATAAGGTTTAATGCCATAGAAGTATGTGCTCTAGAATTTATATCCATCCATGGAGGGGGTGTGTGTTGTGAGAGTTTAAAAACTTTAAACCATCACCCCAAGGATCATTCTCACTCTATACTATTTATTCATGCTTTTAATAATTTTATAAAATAACAAGACACTCATACACATAAAACCAATATACATAATAATTCACACACACACACACACATATAAATTAATTTTCTTAAAGAGAGCATTCGTTGATACTAGAAGATAAATCTGAGATACGGACATCACCTAAATCATTATTTATTTAGTAAAATATAAAATTATAAAAACAAGCCTCTTTATTAGGGATTTGAAATGGTGGAAGAAGAAAAGGTGAGAGGAAACCAAAATCCAATATTCTATGGTCTTATCCTTACCTAAAGTAGAATAATAAACCCAATAGAGTATTATTCCCACCTGAAATGAGGGTTGGATAGAGCATAGAACAAAGGAGAAGAGTTTTCAGGGTGTGGGAGTTCTAGCTAGAGTGACATGGAGGATGTGAGGAAATTAGATATTAGGAAGGAAATTACAATATTTACCATAAGGTATAACAGAGAACAAACCACTGGGTAGTCAGTTATCTTATATCAGGTACTTAGTGACTTACCAACCACCAACTATAGGCCTTTCATATATCTAGTGTGTATTCGAGGGATACATCCCCTAGATTATATCATAGGGTACATGGTATCCAAGTACCATGTATTCAATGTATCCTGCTACTTTGTTTCAGCTACATGCCCCCTATACCCACCATACAATCTTACACTAATTATTGTTAAATCTCTATATAATATAAAATCATCCATAATAGTTAAATATAGAATTGAAAACTTAATTCTAAATTTACACAAAACTTAAGGTTCATTACAATTATCACAGTTTTTGATTTTACTTCAAGAATATATATAGTGGGATTTAAGAACCATGTTCTAGTGAATATTTAAATTTAATTTATGTTACAGATGTATTTCAGTTTTTTAATTTAAAAATTCCATAAGTATAAATCCTCAATGCTTAAATATATTATAAGTAAAATTAAATATTTACAAGTTTTTAATAGTATTTTTATAAGGAGATTTAATTATAGACTAAATAGTTATCTTTGGAGTCTATAACATAATCTTTGAAGGGAATATCAAACTAGTTATATAATTTTACTTTTTATTTGATTATAACTTTATTCAAAAAATTTCAACTTATTCCAACCATAAATTTAATGATAGCCTCTCATTTATGAGGAATGTTATGCTATGTTTTATCATTAGTGAGTAACATTCCATGGTGATTTTGGAAGATGAAATTTATAGTTAAAAAATTTCACTACAAAGATTAATGTTTAAAATTTTATATTGAATTTTTTTTTGAAAATTTTATAATACCAAATATATAAGTATTCAGTTTTCTTATATGAAAATAAGATAATTTGTTTACTGTTATACACATATATCAAATAAAAATTGTAAAAATATCATAATGTTTTCTAAAATGTATTTAATCAATTTCTAAACATTTAATATATAGAAACTCTATAGTGAAATAAAAATTACATCCAAAAAATTCAGTGACTAATCTAAAAATGGCTGGGTTACCCATTATCAGTTTTAGATTTTTCTATATTATTATTATGTCACTCATGAAGACCCTACCCACTGAAATGATTTCTACTCATTCAAAAGATTATTTTCCAATACCATATTGTATATTTTAATGAATCTTTTGTCTATACAATTATTGTTTAGTTTTCTCAAAATCCATTCAATCATAAATTTATTTGAATCATTGATAGTTTTTTAGGTTAAAGATATTGATAAATTAATGATTTCATTTATTTATTGTATTATTTTAACATGATAATTTTTTAATCCAAGCTATTTTGACACAATTGTGAGGTCTTCATAAACATATATCACCCACTACATTATCATTCATAAAATATTTATTGGAATTATAAATTATGTATTAGAAATTATGTTTCTACATGGAATGAATAATATTTATTTTTAAAACCATATATTCCATGAAAATCTATTTGAATCTTTATAAAGTTTGTAAATAAAGAGGTATTACCACTAAAATTGAATCTTCAGTTTCACAATATCTTTATATAAATTCAATCCTTGGATAAATAGAATTATAGTAGTTAAAAATAATCTCTAAAATTTCCAATTTTATAGATTTCTAGTAAATATTTTTACTGTTACAAACACATAATATTGAGTGAGTGAAATTAATTCCCTCTAGAAATGGAATGTCAATGAGAAAAAATTTCGATGATTTATTTTTACTTTTAATAATACCCTAAAAATGATTATGTAATTTTATAATGGATAAAAAAATATTAATGAAAATGATAAATCATATAATAATTTTATTATCAGATGCACAATTTTAATGCCACTAAGACATGTGGAAATATTACAATAAAATTCTCATTATTAAACTTATATTAAATTATTTCAGAGTACAAATTGTTAAAATTATTTTAAAATTTTAATATAAAAATTAAATTAAAATTGACTAAAAAAATAATCATCATTAATAATGATAATGATAGATTCTCATAGTACTGATTATGATCATCATATTGATATGTTTATTAATTTTATTCAAAACAACTTCCTATTTCTTATCTATCCACTTCCACATGACCAATTTATAGTGACTCATATGTTTATTAAAATTTATAAAAATGAATTATTATATTATTAAGAAGAAAACTTGTTTAAATTATAACTTAATAATCATATTTATTCTCTAATATTATTTCTAAATAGACATGAAATACTAATTTTTAAAATTTGGGTGCCGAATCACCCATTAATGAATAATGGTAATGGTAATTACATGTTTTTAGAGATATTTTTCATATTTATATATCTTCTATGTGGTAGTGAAACTTCTATGGGTGAAATTAAAAGATGATTACTTCTCATTGTCTTGACATCATACACATATAATAGGTCTAATTTTCTATCCTTTCATGATCCAATATTCATTTTTTATAGATAATGTTGTTTCTCACTCATTGTAAGCTATGATAATATAGTATGAGGAATATTGAGAAGCAAGAGTTTCATCATATAATAATACATTTGGTTTGATTCACCACTAAATTGTGATCTCAGTCCATGATCTCCTTCATCTCCAGTTTTATTATATTCAATAGATAAAAACATGTACACATAATCTTCTCACACTATCCCATATTTTTCATTAACATATATCAACTCCTTTATATATATTATTTTTCTATTTATTTTGTTTCTTTTGAATGTTCTTTTTCACCATTAAAACATCAATTTCCTATATTCATACACTATTGCTATGTTTAGGAGTATTTTTCTCTAAATTCTACTTAACAAGGGAATCATATTCCACCATTATAGTATTATTTAGCTTACATTATAACTTTTAGGAAGACATTTTTTTAATTGAACACATATATCATAATTAATTATTATAAATGTGGAAAAATATTATCTTATCGATATTTTTTTATGAATTTTGATTAAATAATCCAATATAGGAGAACTCCATTTTATAAATAAAACATTGTTGCCTTATATATTTTTGTTTATAAATTTAGTAGCCACAAAAAAGGAATTTATAAATAATATATATTATATATATAAATATTTTAATCATTTATCATAATATAAAAATAATTAAACTTTTATATCATATAAATAATGATATTAATGACCTTATTTTTTTGAAAAATTCTTTTAACATGAATTTATTGATTTCTTTTATTGAAGACATAATGAAAGAGACTAGGAAAAATTCCTCATGTACAATGAAATTTTAATGTAATTTATAAAACCTAAAAGAAAATATTTAAATACTGATGAAAACTTAACCACCCTATAATTTGAGGTTTCATTGGAATTGGAAAATAAATATATTTTAGTATGGAAAAATCAAAGAGATTTTGAATATTTAGAGTTGGATCAATAGGGATATCATTTTTTTTGATATTCAAATGTTTAAATTAGTAATTGAATATGAATGGATGGTTGTAAAATTCTACAGGTTATTTGTTTTAATGTTTTACAAAAGCGAGGTTCTTAGTGGGTTATAACAAAACCACAAAAACTACAATACTATTTCAATTGGGATTCACTATACTAGTCAATAGCTATTTACCACTACTCATACTATTCTAGGTATGGTGACATTCTAGTGGGTGCCTAGTAGACACACTGGGAATTTAGCGAGATCCATCAAACAAGTGGTGGAGGAGTCTGTCCCACTTTTTTAGTGGTTGTCTCTGGGTCATTTTGGGGGTTTATTTAAAAACCCATTAAAAGTTTCTTGGTCTAATGTGTATTCATAGTGGGGAGGTTCAACCTCTTCCTTTTGTCCTTAATCCTGTTTTCCTTCTTTAATATAGAGTTTTGGGGATTTTTTGGATTCAATGAGGTGTGGTGATCTCACATTCTTAAGTATCCATTCCTCTCTTTCTTTATCTTAGTCTAATATTGAAGTGTTTTTTAGAGATTTTTTATCTAATTTCACTAATTAATAGATTAAAGCATTTGTTATTATGTGTCTTTCAAGTGTTATGGTTAAATAAGGATCATAATGATGATTTAATTCTAATGTTCACCATATTAGTGGATGTGAGTTTCTAGATAATTAGTTATAGTGTTTTTTTATTTTTAGTAAAAATTATTGTTTTTCAAATCGAGAAAATTTGGATTTTTTCCCAAATAAGGATTAGGTTCCCGCCATAGTCTATTGGAAAGTTATTGGTTGTATTTTTGATATCATAAAACAGATCAATGAGTATTTATGGGTTAGGTTGAATATAAAATTTAACAGTGATTAACAAACTTATGAAATTCAAAGGCTTATATTTTATTAGAGTCATTTGGATAAAAATTATAGATGATACAAGCTTGTATGAAATTGAATAAATGTTGTTTAAGTTAAGAATCCATTACTCATTTAGTATATTTATTACTATGGCATGTGATGGAAAAATTATTTGTTATATTATTTTATAATTTGATTATTATTATGATCAACATGATTTTGTGCGATTTTATGACTATAAAATGAGATAACATCTAGATGACTTAATACTCACCTAAGTATCAATTATCCAAGAAAAAAAACTCAATGAAAATTCCGTTTTTTAGAGATTATATATCGACTAATTTTGACGTTTATAAGTTGTATGATTTGATATTAGTGCATGTACTTATGGAAGTAAATTAGTTACCTTTAAAATTAATTTTTTTCAAGGAAATTGTTTTTAGAAAAAGGGATTTCAAATAAAAGGCATATAATTTTTAAATGAATTTATTTCAAGAAATATTTTAAATAGAAAAAGGCATTTTCCTATATTTTATGATAATCAACTTGGGTGTGTATATATAGAATAATATTCCTTTTTTACTTTTATAGAAAAATTATTTTGATCAATGTTTTAAAGGATATTTAATAATAGAATATTTTGATTAAATATTTTATTTAATTATCTTCATGTGGGATGTAACATACTTTGGAATATTTATGCGCTTGCGGGATCTCTAGATTTGATGTAACCTTCTATAAATTCTCAATGATTATGTGGTTATATTGTGATAACTGATGATTTATACTATATTTCTTGTGAAACATTACATAGAAAAAAGGTTGGGAAGTGTTTAAATGTGTCGTGTTACGAAATTAATGTCTTATTCATGGGACCCAGAAGGCACCTATTAGATAATTAACTTGGTCAAGGGACCTTCCCAACCCAATAAACCCAACCTATTGTTTTTTATATTTATACCCAGTTTCATAAGCCTAATTAATAATTAGATACTTTTTGAATCCTGAATATTATTAGGGTTGGGCTTGGGTTATAAGTGATGTCCCAGACCATAGAATGATTGGACATGTTATATATATTTATTAATTTGTATAGGTTACTAAAAATTTATATAGTTAATATTTTTTTGATAATATCTCCCACTCAAATTATTATTATTATTTATTATTTAATTACAAATACTCAGTGGGAACTACACATAGTTCATGTAGAATAATAAAATATGATCCACCACAAAAATTCAAATTAAAATTTCATGATTAAATATAATGTGGATTTATCATTAGGGGGAATGGTACACTTTCATAAGAGTGTTTCATGAAAACAACCATGTTGATCTCAATTCCAAATCATTAACCAATTATCTCACCAATGATGATATATATCCCATAATATTTTTGGGGAAACCAACACATGATCAAAACCTAGTGTGATCGATCACATAGTAAACTGATGTGGACTAAACCAATGAAAAACCTAGACACCATCAACACTAAAAATGGAACCAAACACAAGGATAAATAGATAAATAAACCCTCATAAACACCATTGAAACCATTTATAAGGTTACACCAAGGAGGAATCAACTAGGGGAACTATGAATAATCTTCTACACAATATAACAATATTCCTTATTAATGATAAAGTATTGAGAATGATATAAAAATCATTGATGTCTCTAGAACGTGTTCATTAGAAGGGGATATAAAACGCCACCACTAACACAATAACAAACAACTAGAGATTGAACATTGAATAAAATTAGGTCTTAGAACATTTATTAAAGTTATTTTGTAGTAAAAATGTTCTTTAGTCCTAAGAAGAACAAATGATATTTTGGGAACTTGAAGGAACCAACAAAACACCAATACCAAGGAATAGAAGAATGTAAACTGTTATTGGATGCCTTTCCCAGAACATTCAAAACATGATTTAGAAAAAAATCACACAAAAACAAAGATGGGGTCTATTCTCCCAATATATCTATATAAAAATCTCTGTCTGCTTCTCTATTGAGTTCTGAACCAACCCCACCCATCCCAAAAATAAAATCTTCATCCATTGAACTACATCTGAAATCGCCTGTCTCATTCCCCGTATCATCGTGAACCAGGAAGTATATATAATGTTTTTGATTAAATTATTTTCACAATGAATCTATATTTAATCTATTATTACACAATAATATTTTAGTTTATGAATACTACATATGCTAGCACATGATACACGCAACACCAAATTTAAACAAACCAAAAAATATTATTAAAATATTATTATTTTAATATGAACATTATAACCTTTCCTTTGATTTAGATGATAAGAATAGGAGTTACCTCATTATGAAATATATTCTAAATTTTTTTCCGTTATATAAATATACATATTATTACCTAGGAAATAAGAACTCAATTTTGAATATTATCATATAAGACTGAAGGATATATTTTATAGAAATTTTATTCACATACACCAATTTTTTTTGTAAAATACATTATGTTAATATATATATATATATATTAATTATTATAATTAAATTTATAGATTATATATTTAATAAAATAAATTATCATTCATCTAATGGTGTTTACTCAACAAAGAATTATTATAAATTCATTTGGTACTTCAAAAACACACTTAAAAAATTTTATATTGTAACTTTGTCAATGATATTATAATTCATTTATAAATTTTTTAGGAATTTTATTTGATGAAATTTAAATAATATTCCAATTCATAATGTCATAGTTATCTTAATATCATTTTTTTAGATATATCTGAAATGGTGACTTTTGGGTTAATTGTGAAAAATACTTCTTTTGAAAAAACTATCATTTATTTTCTTAAAATAAAGTTATTTAATATCACAATACCATTTTTCATTTATTTTAATGTAATATAATTTTAATTTTACTAAAAATAATTCAAATAATTCAATGGGAATCAACATTACAAATTATTTAGGTATATAATCGTTTATATGCATTACACTTGTATTTTTTTACGAAAAACTATATTTCACTTAATTTTCCACACTTGAATTAAAATTATTTTATAAAAATTTAATATGTTAAATCATATAAATTGACTTACATATTTGGAATTATCATATTAAAATTATGTAATAAGGCCTATTTCATTTTTATTCATACTTATTAGTTACCATGGTAAAAGTGTATCCCCATTGTAATAGGTGAAATGGGTAAATTGATGTTGAAATTATTGTATGGGGATTAAAAACATCTCAAAAGGTTCCTTAATCCCATTATATATATATATGTATTATATAATCCTTATAAATTAATATAAATAGAAATTTTATTTTTTATTTTTTGTGATTATGACCTTTATATTATTTTTTGTAAAGTGTATTACAAAATACCACTCCCTCTCATTTATTATGTTGTGATGATATGTATATCGATAAAAATGATATATGAATGAATATATATGATAAAATATATCATTAATAAATTATATTTATGATAGGAATTTATTTTTAATTTAATTGTGATGGTATAATTACATATAATGATTACTCAACACTGACACAATTCTTGTGTAAGTAATAAAGAAGTCGAGTAAATTATTTAAAAAACATATATGTATTATGTTTTGGATAAATATGGTGTTATAAGATTTTAAAAGGATAATTGGAATATATGAGTGATAATGATAGTGTTTATATTCAAATTCTATTATTATCTTGATGCATTTACATTCAAGATATGTGAATAGTCAATAAAAAGGCCATTAAATGATGTTTAATGTTTCAAAATTATTTTTCAATAATTATAAAATCATTAACATTCTATGATATCTCAATTTCATGGGAAATTTTTGAAAATATCATTAATAATACATGTATGTTAAACTTTATATTATTAAAATTAAGTTCATGAACATTAAGGATTAAAACATTTCTTGTCATAGTTATGGTTAATTGGGTTTAATGAAAGGTTTAAATGAAAATATATGGTTAAAAATTCCAATAAAAATTGTATTAATTTTATTATTTGATTTTTTACACCTTAAACTACCTATAATCTAATATATGTAACTTTTGATCCATTTTCACATGTTTTAAGTAGAAATTATATATTAATATTTCATGTATTTATTGGATTTATACCCCCTCACTTATAAATGGTAGTCACATTTCCTCTCTTTTCTAGACTGCTTGAAGAACTTATCACAAAGAGTATAAGAAGAAATAACTTTAAAAAATCCCTACACCAATCTTGGAGGTATTGGTATCACCAATATACCACTTTAAGAAGTATTATATTATAATCCAAATGATGTTACCAAAAAAGAATATATGTTCTTACCAAGAGTTTTCAATTTCATTTCTTCTTAATAATCCTACAAATATTCAATAACCAAAATAGAATAAATAAATTCATATGTTAACCATATTGAGATATTTTTATTTTAATTGTATATCCATTTTTTATCTTCCTTCTATCCTATGGGAAATGAAAAAATTGCTCGTGTGTACGTACGTCATTCCATCTCCACTTAGTGGTGTAATTACATTTTCATCACCACATTACTTGGATGGTTATTAAGAAAACAATAATGAATATTTTTTATATTTATGAATTAATTTTGATTCTGAAAATGTAATAAATAATCTAACTTCTTACCCTTCCATCCATTGGAGAATGATACAGTCGTTCGTGTAACCTCCATGAAGTAATGTGATTTGTTTTTTATGTTACCACCATCCATGGATGATTCTAAAATTATATATAATGAAAAAAATTATATTAAAGAAATTATTAGATTTTTTGATTAAATTGAACCATTTTATAACACTTAAAACCGTGATTACTATACTGAAGAAATTATGAAGAAATTGACCAAACAAATTTAAGTGGTCATCACAAAACAATACTATTCAATGAATAGATGGAAAATTATTATAAAATGAGAATTCGAAATATATATGAAAAATTTAATTAAAAATGTAATTAATGAATACAAATTGATTATTCATGTGGATATAATGAATCTATCCAATTATGGATATAAGGTAGGGTTTTTTTGACTCATCCCCACTCCATTAAGATATATTTTATATTATGCATAGAATTTTATTTATAGAATTTATATACTGAAAAATTGAAATAATATATCATTATTTTTTATTATTTTTCATTTTATTTAATTTTTCAATTCACATTATCTATTTTATGGGGATTTGATTCAAAATATTTTAATGCTGTGATGTTTTATTTTATAATCTCACCCTTATTCTGGATTGTTCACTTTCAAATTTACATTGAATAATTATTTGATATTTATTTCATAAACACCATATATTTTATTATCATCTTTTAATATCTTTAGTTTTCATGTTTTTCATCAATATTTTCCACTAATTTTTACACAATGGTTGAAATAGTTTTTTATTAGAAAAATTGGTCTTATTTCCCCATTTTGGTGGGGAAATTTTCCCCCCATATCAATATTTTTTAAAAAATTTATTGGATATTTTTATATATTTTTAAATAATTGGTAAAGGAAGATTTTAAAAACTTTTAATTTCATTTCAAATTTATTCAAGGGATATTTTTAATGTTTTCTGAAAAATTTGTTTTTTTATTTTTTTACAAAAAAGTGATTGAAATTTTATTATTAATATATAATACATGAATGACTTTTCCCACATCCATGACTATTATTCAATATTTATATACCTAAATATGGTCCTATGTTTTATTCAAGGAAAATAAATTTCCATTATTCTATTAATTTTATGTTTTTTTAAAATGATTTATTTTCAAAAATGTTGAGACCAATTTCAGAAATTATTTATCACTTCATATTTACAAAAAGTTAAAAAACATTAAATAATTTTTTTAAATTTTCACATCCATTTAATACTAAATTTATCTAAATTATTTCCATTATTTATAAACCTATTTTTTGATGAATTTATCATCTTATATAATCCTTTAATGATTTATATATTTTAATGAATGTTTGGTGTCACACATGGGGTTTTGGTTTCTCTTTCATATCCAGTTTGTTTATGGGGCTTGATTTTTCTCTCAAGAACCGGGTGTGATGGACCAGAATTTTTGAGGTATTATTTTCATTTATTATAGGTATATATTTTACATTAGGGTTAATTTTGAGTTTTTAGAGAAAGATGATACATTTGGGAAATTTGGAATATGGTGCACAGTTGGTTCATGGTTAGTAGAAATTGTGTGCCCTAGCCCAAGTAATAGTGCAGTAGGTTGGAGTCTTGGATTAAAGTTACCACACAACCTACACATGGATAGTCATGTCATATGGGCTAAATGTGTAGTATCTGCATCTTCTAAAGAGGGGGGGATCATAGTTGTCGAATGATTTGAAAAACCTTGTGGGATAACTATGTGAGATGTCTAGTTAATTAAAAAAATTTAAAATCCATCTTGTGTCTTCTTAGGATTTAAACCTAATTGAACCCCATCTTCCCTAGTCATTATTTTCTCCCATGGGAGCCTCCTCTAAGATATCATAGGCTCTTTTGAACCATTTCATGAGTTTATTTGAAAAAGAAACTCAAAAAATCATCAAGTAAGTCCCTCCTTTGATTTCTTCCATCTTTCAAATATTTCCTTCCATCTTTCATGGGTTCTCAAATTCTAGCAGGGTTTTTAACCTAGGAAGGCTTTAATATTGTGTCTTTGAGGGAGATATTGATGTTTTCTTAAATATTACATTATTACGGTCTGTTGGTGGGGTGATTGTATTTTTAGTTCATTTTCCATAATTTTCTACATATGAGGAACATTTTTCCATGATCTAACATTTTTAGATGATTTTGATATTCTTATTCACCCCCATAAATTTGTTCTATAAATTTCTTATGTGGTGTGAAATATGTATTGGAAGGGTTTTATAATGAACATATAATTAATGTAGGATTTATAAACTATAATGGTAAATTTTTATGTAATTTTTATGGTTTTGTTTCTTGAAATACTTTTATACCTTGTGGGGAAGGTGAAAAATGGGGTTTTGAAGGCACTTATGGTAAGAACATGTTTGAAAGTGGATTTTCAATTGAAAATGTATTATTTTGGAATGTTGGATTTTTTTCCCTATTATATTTAAATTCTAAAATTATGAAAATGATGTGAATCATTTTTTAATGTGAACTTGGTTTATGAGTGAAATTGAAAGGGGAATGGCCCACAAAAATGGTTGGAATTTATTGTGTGTTTTTATTAAAATGTGAGAAATGGATTTTAAGAGTTATGTAAGTGGTGTGAATTTTTTTTAAATGGTTTTAGTGTGTGTAAAATGGAAGTGTGGTTGTTTATCTAAATCAATGATTCTTGGGTATTTTTATAATTCCTATCATTTGTATGAAAATGTGGTGATGTGTGTGACATGTGAACCTGAATTGAGAAAAAAGAGAATCCCGAGTATCTAGGTGGGAAAACTAGAACAAGTTTTATAGTGATACAAAAGTGTATTTTCCCAGTTTTGCATAGCTGGATTGATGATCGAAATAATAACTAAACTATAATGATGATTGATCACCCCTTGAATCTTGGATGTTTCTCCTATCTAGAGGATCATGCATGAGGATGCTGATGTTTGTGGGTACTATACTATGTTTCACTGAGGTATGTGGTTCTATTGTCTCACTCAAGGTAGATTACCCTTAAGGATTTACCCATGGTCCTCTCTTGAGACTTATGAATTTTGGTACTATCCATCGGTATATAGTGGACCTTGAGTTCATTTTATCTTAAAGAAATTTTATTTTAATAAATGTTTCATTTGAAATGTTATCTTAAAAAGTGTTTTACTTTGGAATCTTTATAAAAAAACAGCCTTTATTTAAAGTGTCTTATTCTAAAATATTGAAATAGTTTTATATAAATGATCATGATAATTATCTCTTGATATAAAAGCATGGAATCCTCCTTTAGGGTGGAATCCTACTGGTATTTGGCTCACATCCTACATACACATTTGGGTGTAGGTAGAATTTTTTATTTTCACAGGTACAATCAAGGTGTGTTGTGTGGTGGTTTGGATTTCTATAGTTCCTCTCATGTCAGTTTTTTTGGCAGTGGATTCAAGGTGATGTCCCTATCATTATATGAGGTTCTTGGGTTATTTTATCATTTTCCATTCCATTGATGTATTTTGGGGGTGTGTTAAAGGTTGAAATTTTGAACCATAAAATATTTATTCTATGTTTGTTAATGATTATTACATTTTAATTTATTTTATATTTTTGTTTGTTTATGTTTATGTGATTAGGTAAAATCATTCCCAACATATTTTATTAATACTCTGGCACTAGTTTCCAGCCTATGGTGATTAAGAATGCACTTCAGGCACTGCCACGATCCAGGTCGTGTATCGGGTTGGATGAAACCCCAACCCACTTCATGAAAAAATGTTATCATAGTAGGGTACACTATTTTTAGGTCCATGTTTTTTTGGGGAAGAGACTTAGTAGACCAGTACTTCGATTTTTTGGACTTGATGTTATGGTTATGTGTTGGGTACCTTGCCAACACTCCTCATGAAATGTATTGAGTTTCCCAAAGAAGTCATATTTATTTTGTTTCATTGATTCTTATAAGTTGTTTTGTATTTTTGAAATGAAAATAGAGTAGTTTCAATGGTATCAGTGAGCTCACAGGGCATGGAAATCAATGTGGAGATAAGGATATAGTCATGGGATATTCTTCGTGACATTAGCGTTGTTGGCATATGACCACCAATCATGTGGCCAAGTAACCTACCGATAATAAATTCCTATTGTAAATTGTTTCTTTTCTTTTTGGGTTTCGAAATTTTTTTCAAAAATAATTATTTTTTAACATTGAAAAAATATATTTTTAAAGTGGAAATAGTTTTGGCTTAGGAAGATGAAAAATATATTTATATAAAATGATTTGGAGTAAATAGGGATGATTTTATCAAGATTAAATTTTATAATCAAAACTTGTGGTTATCAAAATTTATTATTTGGAAAATATGATATGTTTCAAGTGATGTGTTGGATTTTTTTTAAATGGGATATGTTAAACATTCAATAATAATTTGAGTGTAATTAATTGGAATTTTAAAATTTAAAATCACTGGATTAGTATTTTTGAATGAGTTTTTTTTTGAAAATCATATCCTTCTTCACATGGTGGATAGTGATTTTTAGAAAAGTGTTTTTATTTCAAATATCGGATGAGAAATTGATAAATTGAAGTGTGGGTTGCATGTTTAATTTTAAAAAGTGTAAGATTTTTGTTTAGTCCTTTTGTGATTCTATGAGTTACCACACGCATGGAAATGTGTGAATGGTTTATAGTATGAATAGATGTGTGCCCAGATTTCCATGTAATGATGGTCATCCTATTTGGAATGATATTATTCATGCTTAATTCTATATGGAAAACCATTGGTGAGTATGAAACCCAAGCTACTTGGTTTCATTTCAATGATTCTTTTAAGAGAATGTGTTATTTTTTGGTAACTAGGAGTTGTGTGGTGTGCCCCTTTAGATTTAGGAATGTTTCTTGTAAAGTGTTTTCAGATTAAAAACAGTTCTAGAAAAAATGGTGTTTTATGTTTGAGTTCTTATAGATGAGTTTGTTTTGAAATATATGTTAGGAGGTTTTTTGAGAAATATTTTGGGGACCCTTCGAGTTGGTTCCCTTTGGATGTTTGATTTTTGTTTGTGGTATGATTTGACCAATGAAATATTTTGATTAGGTCATTGTTTTTAATGTTTGGGAAGTGTATTCCCCCATAAAAAATCGATGCATATTCAATGTGTTGCCACAGGTGATTCACCATTGGCAGACCCTCTAGTTGATCAACTAAAGGTCTCTCTTTTTGAGTTTTCGAATGGTATGCACCGCTCATTTTCAGTTAAGCAGACCCTCTTGAAGTGGAATAGTGGGTGCAAAAAATAGAAAGAAGCCTTAATTCCATTATGTTTTCAGAGTCATTAAGGGTGATGTTTTCTACCTCCATGTTTGAAAGTATTTTCTGGAAGTGGTGAAGGGAATTCCAGCAGGGAGAGTGAAAGGTGTCCGGAGACTATTGGAGTTGGCCATAATGTTTAAAGTCTATTAGATCCTTCATCAACCTCTTCTATTCAAGGTATCAGGTTTTTCCATTAGTGTTGAATGTCTTTTAAAAAGAATATTCCATGTCTATTTATATAAATAGCATGATGTTTGTGTCTTATTTTAAATTTCCCTCCTTTGTATTGATTCTATGTTTGTAATGGTTATTTCCGGTGGTGTTTGGCGGTGCTGGCTTTTTTGGATCGAAATTTCTGAATTTCTCTATTTTAAATTGGGGTGTCTTCAATGGTAACTTGTTTATGTTATTTCGCATTAGAGGTGAAAATTGATGATGTATGTGCACCTTTTAAGTCCTTCTCTTGGTAAAAGTTCCATGTTGAGGCATAATAAGTTCAATGGTATTTTGTGTTCTTTTGTTTCTACCTAGAGTACAGTCTGATCGCTCATGGAACTAGAATGAGGTTCTCTGATCTAGGATTTTTAGATTCTAACTGTGTTGTACAAAATTCCTCATGATATTAGGGCTCCAACCATAGGTATCAGAGTGAGTAATTTCACGCAATTAGGGAATCATCGAGGGTGTGGGAGTCTTTGACACAACTATGGTCTCCTGCATTCGGGTATCAACATTTTAAATGATCCTGCTGAGGTTTTTACTTTCTGTTGTAAGTCCCTCCTTGATGAAAATTTTTAATGGTTTTATATTTGTGTAATTACAACGGTTCTAAATTTTTAGAGGAAAGTTTCTGATTGGTTTTCTGGGCATGGGTAACCCTTTCGTTGGGATTCCCCATACCTTCCCCTTGTGGTGGGAGTTCTTTGGTCTAGGTGGGAATTATCTAGTTGATTTTAATATATTAGGTTATAATAATGGGGTGACCCAAAATAGGTCTCATTGAAAATTCATCCGGAATTAAATATATACTAGGCCATTTCAAATGGCGGGGAATCCATTCAGACCTCCTTGTATTGATAATCCAATTTTTATGGTGTTGTCTTGGTGGTGGGTAGTCTCGTTCGAAGTTACGGATCTTCGAGTTCCTCCCATGAGTAAATTTTGGGGATGGAGTGAACCCAAAAGTTTGTAGAAGCATGGATGTGAAAGTGTTTCTCATGAGTTGGCTTGAGATTATTTGTCATTTTGAGTTAATAGTCTGATTTCTATTTAGAAATGATTAATGTTAAATTGGCTTGAATAGTTGGATTATGAGGTGGTGAGAATTTAACTTTTTTTGATCGATCAATTGGAGGTGTTTCAACTTTTTTGGGGAAGAAGTCACTTGGTAGGGAGTCTATTATAGCCACCAAGTTCAAACAAGGGAACCTTGTTTTTTGTTCAGGGTGTTCTTGTTTTCTTGTCATTTAACATTCGTTAAGAAACCCCTGGCACTATGGAGGAGTATCAGTTTTTGTTTTTTTTGTTCAAACCTTGTTGTGGCTTTCCAGGGTTAGAAAGCATTATGTTGGGGATAATTGTCACACTCGGGTTTTTCTCTCTCTTTTGGATCCAGTTTGTTTTTGGTAACTGATTTTTCTATTAGGAACTAGGTGTGACAGGTATGAATTTTTGAGGTATTATTTCCATTTATTATTGTTCTAGATTTTCCCCTATGGTTCCTATTGTGATTTTGGAGAAGGATGGGAAATTTGGTTCATTCAGCATAAGGAACATGGTTGGTGCACAGTTAGTAGATACCATGCTACCCAAACCAGGTAACCATGTGGTAGATTGGAGTATTGGATAGAATCTACCACATAGCCTGCCCACGACCAGTTAAGTCCTGTGGACTAACAATGTGGTAGGTTCCTCTTAGGTAGATAGGGGGGCATGGTTACCATAGGGTTTGACATAACCAATAGACTAAATGAGCAAGATGTCCAGGTCATAAATAAATTAAAAAATCCACTTTGTGTTCTCTTGGGATTTAACCCCAATTCTACCCCATCCACGCACTCAGGATTTTGTGCCATTAGAGCCTTCTCTAAGCTCTCATACACTCCTTAGGTAAAATTTCTTTGGTGGATTTGGTATCTAAACTCTATAAAATCATCTTGTAAATCTCCCATCCTTCGTTTTCTTCTATATTTCTAGGCTTTCCTTGTCTCTTTCTTTGGTTTTCAAATTCTAGTGGGGTATTTGACCTTGTAAGGGTTATATTGTGTATTTTAATGGGACTTGAGGATTTGTTTAAATATTAAATATTTGGGGTCTTATGGTGGTTCGATTGAGGTTTCTCATGGTTTTTAGATTTTTTCATGCATGAGGTTGGTGGTTCCATGATTTAACATTTTATTTGATTTTGATATTCTTGTTCGGCCGCTAAATGTATTCTATGAATTTATTATTTGGTGAGAAATGTGTTTTTGATGGGTTTTATGATTCACATATAATGAGTGTGTAATTTCTAAAGTAAAATGGTTATGTTTTATGAAATATTTATGGTAGTGTTTCTTGAAAGTGTTTTATGCCTTATAGGGAATGTGTATGTGGCATCCCTGGCCCATATTCCACTAAATAGGTTCCCCAAGCCTGGTGAGCCACATGGTCTCAAGCGCATCTACCCAAAGTCTAGAGGTTGTCGACTAGTTTAGATGCCCTAGGGTGTGTTCGTGGGGAAACAATTACATCATTAGCACAGTGTAGCACAGTGGAAGGATATAAAAAGAAGTAAACAGTGGAAGTAATATAAATAAAAAATGGAAGAAAACTAATGCAATAGATAACAATAATAACAATGACTATATCAACTAGAACAATGATAATATATGACAGGTTACCATAAAACTAGAAAACAAGGATACAAGACATTTTTCATAACATGTTTCACAATGTTAAAGAAAAACAAAGGATACTCCAAGAATCTTGAGATCCAACTTGGTCATATGATATCAATATCCACTGTATTAGAACACACTCAAGTGTTCAAGTAGTATGCTTCCCTTTTAAAAACCCATGCATCCCTGTAATCTACTTTGAGTACCAAATGGCGCTCAGAGAAAGTGTGATATAAATATCAGTGTACCACCACCAATGATGTCTATAACCTCCGGCCCATGTAATGTAATATAGTAGTGTGGAGGCATGCATATACAAAGTAATGAAAATAGTACAATATAACTAAAAACCCAAGTACTTACTTCATCCGTCAGTTGGTGTCTGAACATGTAACCATTTTATCAATTAATTAATTACCATTTAATGTTTATAGGTCATGTGAGGAAATGTCAACACTGACATCACCTCATGATAGTGTAAGTAGTGAAGGTCCCAAGACATAATAAGGTTACCTAAAAAAGATATCTGGTGAGGGAGTTCTAATGTAATAACCATGGTAATGTAGATCTCACGGAATTCCACCTTAGTAGTATCTGAGTCTAACTAAGGGGTAAGTGTGTAATCTAAGGAGCGTAATCCAAGTCATTCCAAAATAAGGCACATACAGAGTCCAAGGCGATCGACCAAGGTAAAATGGGGCTAAGCAAGGATAGGGCCCAATGGGCTTTAACCATGGAACTAACTAGTCATTGATAGATCCAAGGAGTGTATCTGAGGTATCCTGTAATAATGTAAAGGATCCTGAAGTAGTATACAAGGCATCAAAGAAATAGAAAAGAACAAATGTCTAAGTGGTTGTCAAACTAAGAAAACCACATCCTTGAATCAGAATGGGGTTCCTTAGTCTCATGTTATTCTCTACCCAGAATCCAAGGAAAGCTTGAGTAAGTCCATCCCAATTTGATATGGTAATCATGTAATCATTCATTAGGTTCATGCATTGTCATCCATTTGTGTTGATAAGATAAGTAACATTGCAACCAATTAATTGAGTCTTAATTAACCATTAAAGAATACTCAATTTTTGAGTCTCACTATGCTACCTTCTATCAATATAGAAGGGGGTGTTGTAGACATGTAACATTTATTCAATCTCAGTTGATAAGGCCATGTTATATACTTAGTATACTTTCAATTACACATTTTGAATTTAAAAATCAATTTGAAGTACTTACCTTAGGTAGGTCAAGTGGTGAGAATATATGGTATATTCCATTATGAAATTCTCATTAATAACAAGCCATTTACTATAGAAAGTATCACATTTAAGATGGTCAAGAAAAGGCACACCCGAACGGTGGATCAAAAGTGCCAAAACACTAAAACCAAAAAATGGAATTACCTTTAACATGGGGAAGATTGAGTTGTGGGTGTAACCACTAACAAATAATCACATATTTGGAAATATAATAACCATATGATTATAACAAGTATAATCCTGGCATGTAAATTTAAGAAACAGTCCCTGATGAAATCGGAGGGCCCCACATAGATATTCCCAAATAAATGAACTTTTGGTATGCATTATACACCACCCACCATAGGGATGTACGAATACTGTCCTTTAGTATTGGCCCTTGATTTTGATCTGATCAGAGTAGATCTAAGGAAATGTGAAAAATGCTCACATGAAGATATCTAGGTCAAGAGAAAGAGACAATTATAACAAATAAATATGACTTGAGTACTTACTATTACACATCCAACGTGATGATCAAAATATGGATTAGAATCTAGATGAATGAGATATTTTGATCCCTAGCTTTGGGCTTCAAAAAGCTCTAAAATTAGAGTAAAAGGGATAAATCTAACTTGCTCTCAGATTAGGGAATACAAGAGGGTTAATAGATCAATAAAGGAATTTTGGAAATTTTACACATAATTTTAGCCAGTGCATTGTATGTTCTCACAATATTTTAAATCGGGTGCAAACCTTGCGAGAGAGTTCTGCCTGAAATAACATCCTCCAAACGGTTTGATCAAATCATATGGAAAACATGCCCATGTACCTACGGAAAAAGTGACATTCTCAAGGTCAGGCCTCATGGCCATGTGCAAACCATGTGATGTGGATCTGTCTAAAAAACACCATCCACATGGTTAGGAAAACCGTTCATAATTCATGCATGATTTACTCAAAAAAGTGTGCCAAGCCCATTTTTCCCAAATATATGGGTTCCAGTCTCAAAAAAATCCCCAAACATCCTAAAAGGATTTACTGAAACATTAGGCATCTAGACTAGGTCCAAAGTAAATATTTAGATTGGAAATTAAATGATGCAAACTTGAGTAAAAAAGTGGGTTCTTACAGTCTTCCACCTTAAAGGAACTCGCCCCCTTGAGTTCTCCTTCTAAGGTTAAAGAAACAATTTCTTAGAAAAACTCTATAAATTTGGAAGATACGTTGGAATCCCACTCCCATGTCTCATCCTATAATCGCCTGTGCTTCCATAACACCGGTATGATAGGGATAAAATTTCCTCAGAGAGCCTTCATACTTCGGTCAACTATGCGTATTGGATATTCCTAAAAGGTATCATCGACATCAAACTCAACATCCTTGGGATCAATAGTATGACATGGGTTGGAATAATATTATAGAGGATGTGAGACATTAATTATGTCATGCATAACACAATATCTATGAGGTAGTAGTAACTGACTGGCTACCGGCCCAACTCTATCTAGGATCTCGAACGGACCAACATAGCAAAGCGATGCGTTTCCTGCTTCCTTTACTATCTATTACCTATCTTCAGTGATACCCAAAGAAAAACACGATCCCCAACATTGAACTCAATAAGTCATCGAAGATGATTGACATAATTGTTTTTCCTGACTAAGTTGTAGTTGTACACTTTCTGATCAACTAAATCTATTCTGAAGTCTCATGAGTGAGAGGAGAACCTAGAAGGGCTTCCTCGTTTTCCTCTAGCCAGCATAAGGGTGAATAGTTTTACCTACTATATTGGTTCTAAAAAGAGCCATCTTAATTTTCTCCTAAAAACTATTATTATAAGATAACTCGATAAGAGAGATATGCTTCTCCCATTAACAACAGAAATCATGGAAACATGCTCAGAGCATATCCACTTGAACTTGTATTGTCCATTCTGATTTTCCATCATTCTGAGGGTGAAAAGATGTTCTTAGAAGCACATGATTTCCCATATAATTCTCTAAATATTTCCAAAATTGTGAATTGAAACACACATCCCTATCTAAAATGATAGTACATGGATCCCTATGTAGTCGTTTGATCTCATGGACATAGAGTCTTCCAAGCTCCTCTACTAATAATTTATCCCATATAGAAATGATGTGGGATGATTTAATTATCCAGTAAATGACTACCCAGATATCATCGCTACCCCTCGATGACCTAGGTAAGCTTACTATGAAATCCATAACAACATCTTCCCATTTCCATTCCTGGACTAGAAGCGGCTGTAACAAGCCTTTAGGCCCCTGGTGCTCTGCCTTCACCTGTTGATAGGTGGAACACCTAGTAATGAAGCTTTCTATCTGACGTTTCATTCCAAGACACCAATACTGGCATCATACATTTCAATACATATTTGAGATGCCTGGATGAACTTCCCAGGGAGAAGCATAGAACTTATTTATCAACTCCTCTCTCATGTCTATGTGAACTCAGAAACATAAAAATACTCTCATGATGTCAACACTATCCACAGAGAAATATGTAGGAGGTTTATCTCCTAATATACTCTCAAAATGAACCAAAACTTTATGATCTAAAAACTACCTACTCATCACCTTCTCAAGGAGGAAAGAGGTAACTGTTAAGGCTGAGATGTAAGACTGCTTGTGACTATCTTGAAACTCTAATGAAGCTTAGAAAAGATGTCCATTAACATGAATTCATCACTGGATTTCAGTATAGAATATATTTGAGTTTTCTAACTTAGTTCATTAGTGACCACATTTCCCTTTCCCAGCATATAGGTAAGATCAAAATCAAAGTATTATAAATATTTGACCCATATCCATTGTATGAGGTCCAAATCACAAAGAGAAAAGATATAATTTTGGATCTTTTTGTCCATGTACACCACAAAGTACTCACCTAATAGATAATGTCTCAAACAACATAAGGCATGGACACCTATTTCTATCTCATGGTTGTGCATCGGGTAATTTCAATTGTGAGACCTCAACTACCAAGATCCATACGTAATGACTTTGTCTTCCTGCATCAATACTACTCCTTGGACAATGCCTAATGGATTTGAAGATGATATAACCTTTACCTAGTTCTGGAAAAATCAGAATCAGTTTCGAGAAAATCATCTCTTTCTGGTCTTGAAAGTATTTCTCGCATTCTTATGACTAGAGGAGCATAACACCCTTCTTTGAAAGTTTAGTAAGATGTGAAGAAAGACATGATATATCCTATATGAACTAACTATAAAATCCAACCATCCCCAAGAAATACTGTATAAAAAACACATTCGTGGGATTCTCCTAGGAAACATCAACAATAACCTTTTCTGGGTCAATAGATACAACTGATTCTGAAATAATATGACCTGAGAAGTGGAACTTGTTGATATAGATGTCTCACTTAACAAGATTGACATAAATTTTATGCTCTCTCAGTGTACATAGAATTATCTCAAGATGTTTTGAATGGTTTTTATAAGTACAAGAATACACTAAGATGTCATCCACAAATACCAAGACAAAAATGCCTAAATAGGGGTGGAAAACCATATTCATTAGAGCCATGAAAATGGCAGGTGATTTGTAAGACCGAATGATATAACAAGGTACACATACAGACCATACATAGCACAAAAAGTTGTATGATGTATGTCTGATATTCTGACTCACACATGAAAATAACCCAATCCTAGGTCAATCTTAGAGAAGACATTTTCTCCTCAGATCTGTTCAAAAAGATCATCTATTTGAGGAAGTGGATACTAGTTCTTGATTTTATATTGGTTCACCTTTATGTAATCCATGCATAAACGAGGTGTTCTATTCACATTCTTAGTGAAAATTATGGTTGAACCATAAGAGGATGAATTGGTCCATATGAAAACATAGGCCCCTAGATCCCCTAACTACCTCTTGAGATCCTAAATCTCAGTAGGTTCATTCCTATATGGAAAATGGACACTAGATATGCTCCTAGAACAATCTATATGGAAATATTTACGTCTATCTTGGGAGGTAATACAGAAAATTCATCCAGGAAGACTACCCTAAAACAATAAAATATTGTAGGGAAATTAGTTTGATGAAAACCCTGATCCTCTATGAAATGATTTGAAATCTGGGTGGTCACTTATCTTAGCCCATGATGATTCGGTACAGCTCTCCCAGCTTGTACATAAAACTCAACATTGAAAAGATAACTGCAACTTTATGGTGATGTAAAAGAGACCCTATGAAGATAACAATCTACAAAGGCGTGATATTTGACTAACTATTCCATCCTGAGAATGAAATTAAAGCCCATCATCTCGATAAAAAAAAGATTTACCAAGAAAGGGTAAGTTCCTACCTCTAGTGTACAGTCCCTGCACGGGCATATGCCATCCGTCCATATTCCCAATGGTGTAACGAGGGTCATTACACCATAGTGATACTATATCTCTAGTCCAAGAATATCCATGATAGATTCAGATATAAAAGTGTTTGATGAACCTATATCAAACAAAGTAGAGACAATTGTGGAGGCTTATATAATTGCACCTCATACTGTAGATGGTCCCGCAACCTGATCCTTGGGTATCTACTATAAAACATACAAATGACCTGATCCTCGACCCTATGTAATAGATGGCCTACCAAAATCATGACTGCTCTGCTGGTGCTAATGATGATTAGGGGTTGGACAACCATGACCATGAACTCCTCCTTAGCCAGACCTACCTGTTCTATTCTAACACCCTGCCTAATACAACAAAAAATAACTCACTCATAAAGGTGGATATAATGCTGATACATTTCCACTAGAAGCTGGTGGAAAGGTCCTGCAGAAACGCTGATGATGACCCATACGACCAGAAGCCTGATACCCTATAGGGTCTCTATCACATTAGGGCTTCTTATTACCCGGTATTCCAAACTAATGGAACACCCAGTGCAATCAAAAATGATACTGTGGCCCCCACAACCATGACAAGAAACCTCGAGGGAAAGTTTCCTACCAAGAGAAGAACTACTGGCTTGATGTGACACTAATCCTTTAAACCTGATACACATGACATCCCTTAGGTTACACTCAGTGATAAGGGCCTGATAAACTATTGTAGAAAAGGTAGATAGGAGAATGACATTTATCTGAGTTTGGATGGAATACTGGATCCCATCCCCAAAACATCTAGCACAAAAATTCTCATCACCAGCTAGAAGTGGTGCAAAGTGATGTAAATCAATGAAATTTACTGAATATTCAATAACTGACATAGAACCCTACACAAGATGCATGAACTATCTTTCTCTATCAGCTCTTAGTGCCCGAGGAAAGAACTGATCAAAGAAGGAAGTCTAGAAATTAACCCATATCATGTCTTGGTGACGATCGGCCTGGGTAACCACATCCCACCAATGCTTGAAAAAATCCTAAATCATGTATGTAGAAAGCTCGACTATATTCTCTGTAGGTGTTTCAAAATTCTCAAAGATAGAAAGCATGGCTTGTTTCCAAGACTCATCAGCTTGAGAACCACCATCCCTTGAAATGGTGGAAGGATGATACTGATGGAACTCATAGGTCAGATCAACCATCATTGGTGAAACCCATGAATCACCATGCATGGACTACATCATATGTTGGAAACAATCATGGATTTGGGTATCAGATTATAGATCAGGTAAAATAGGTAATGCCTCATGTGTCACTTCTGGAGGTAAGATTGGTGGCTCAGGGCCCACCACGCCAAGAGGATGATCGTCACCACCTTCCTTAGGAATGACATGAGGATTTCATGGATGCATTAGACTACAAATGGAAAAAACATGCCTCGGAAAAAGCATAGAAGCAAGGAGATAACATCACTAGAGGAATCTGAATGTAAGAAAACTCACTACCCAATGTATACTTTCCAAACTACCCGCTTAGATGACCAGGAATTGGTATGTTCTCAAGTATAAGTTTAATGTGATTTTGAATTTAATTTCCAGGTTCACTCCTTTAACTTTCATAGACATGACTAGGGAGGATATATACATGAAAGAAATTCATTTTTTTCATTTCAAGGTTCAGTTTATAATGGATAGCCATTTCCGATGAATCAGTTCCCATACACCTATCACCAGAAATGACATCCATTTATTAATATTATAGGTGTTCGACTAGGTAAATTAATCATCCCAACCCATTAGGGCCGATACACCTCCTGAATTGAAATAGGAAATAACTCAATCACAACCAAGATTAATACAAGAATAAGATAACTATCACAAATCACTCAGCAGTCACATGAATATCAAGCAATGAAAGGCAGTAAAATGCACCTATATGTCCTAGAAATATACATGACATGTGAATTTTAGGTGCCTATAATAACTCATGTAATAATGAAACTTTCCCAAATATCATCTTGCCAAGGATGAAATAAAATCCTAAAATAGAGAAATAGTCAACAACACCACACAATATGTGCATCACCCAATGATGAAATAATATCAACTGTAATAGGAAAAATCATAAGAACAATTATAAATTAGGAAACTTGGATTTTACCCCAAACCTGAGGTTTCAATTCCCAAGAAAAACTTATGTACAAGTCCCAAGAATTCATTTTCTCCAATCTATTTTCTCCATCGTCTAATACCATATTGTGACCAACTAGAACCAGATTACACTGAATAGGTGCCCCGAGACTGGTTGGCCACATGGACCCAAGTGCATCTCCCCAAACACTAGAGGCTACCAAAGAGTAGTGAGGGCCTAGGGTGTGTCTGTGAGAAACTATTCCCTCATTATAAGAGTATATCACAGTGGAAGGATATAAAAATTAATAAACAATGGAAGCATTATAAATAAATAGTGGAAGAAAAATGATGCAATAGATAATGAGAATAATAATAACTGAATAAATTGGAACAATGATGATGTATTTCATGTTAATAGGAAACCTGAAAACATGCATACAATACATTAGGCATAACATATCCCAAAAACATAAAAAAACAAAGGATACTCCTAGAATCCCAAGATCCAACAAGGTCATCTTCTACCAAGATCTATCCTTTTAGCACACAATCAATTGTTAGATGCTTTATGCTTCCCTTTGTCAACTCCTACAATCATGTAATCTACTTGGGATACCAAACAATTCCTGGAGAGTGTGTTAGATAAATTTCAGTGGGCCACCACCAAAATTATCTATATCCTCCGACCCGTGTAATGGAATATAGGAGTGTGCATGAATGCATATAAAATGTAAATAAAAGTAGTACAATATAACTAAATACCTAAGTAATTACTTCATCCCTCACCTGATGTCTGAACTTGTAACTAATTCATTTATTAATTAATTACCATTTATTTCTAATTGGTCACGTGAGGCATATCTAGCACTAACACCACCTCATGATAGTATAAGTCATAAAGGTCCCAAGACATAATATGGTATCCTGAAAAATATATACAGTGAGGGAGTTCTAGGGTAATAACCTAGGTAACATAGATATCATGGAATGCTAATTCAGTAGTATCTGAGTTTAGATAAGGGGTAAGAGTGTAATCCAAGGAGCATAATTCAAGGCATTCCACAATAAGGTGCTTACTGAGTCCAAGGTGTTCAACCAAGGTAAAATAAGGATAGGAAAGGATCGGTCCCAATGGGATTTAACCATAGAATCTAAATGTCAATGATATTTCCAAGGATTGTTTACAAGGTATCTTGTAATAATGTATAGGACCCTATGGTAGTATATCAGGCATCCATGGAATTGAAAAGAATAAGAGTCTAGGTGGGTGTCAACCTATGGAAATTGCATTCTAGAATTGGAATGGGGTTATTGAGTCCCAAGGTATTATCCTCCCCGAATCCAAGGTGAGCCTGAGTTAGTCCATTCCTATTTGATATGCTAGTCATGTAATAATTAATTTGATTCAAACCTTGTTTTCCATTAGTTTTGATAATCCAATAGTGTTTCAACCATTTAATCAAGTCTTAATTAACCATTAAGGCATATTCAATTATAGAGGTTCACTCTGCTACCTTCAATCAATATGGAATGGGGTGATACAGACATGTAACCTTTATTCAATATCATTTGATAAGTCCAAGTTATAAACATAGTATACTTTCCATTTCACATTTTACATTTAATAATCAATTTGATGCACTTACCATAGGCAGGTCAAGTGGTGAGAATACATGGTACATTCCATTATGAAATTCTCATTAATAATAAGCCATATATGATAAGAAGTCTCGCCTTTAGGAAGTTCATGTGAAGGAACACCCAAACAGTGGCTCTAACATGTGAAAACACTAAAACCAAAAAATGGAATAACCTTCAACTTGGGGCGGATTGAGTTTTGTGTGTAACCACTAACAGCTAATCACATATTTGGAAAGATCATAACTGTATGATTCTAATAAGTATAATCATGTCATGTAAATTAAAGAAACCATCCCTGATGAAATCATTGGGCACTACATGGATATTACAAAACCAACGAACTTTAGGGATGAGTTACAGACCACCCACCTTAGGGTTGTATGACTATCCTACTCTGCTATTGGCCCTTGATTTGTCTTAGATCGAATAAGATCAAAGAAAAGGTGAAAAAATCTCACATGAGGATATCTTCGCCGAGAGCAAGAGAGAAGAAGAATGAATGAGGACTCAATTACTTACCATTACGCATCCAACGTGATGAATGGAAGCTCGATCAAATGTTGGATGAAAAAAATCTCTTGATCCCAATATTTTCCTTAAAAATGATCCAAAATGAGAGGGAAATGGATAAATACCATTGTTTCTCATATTATGGAAGAAGAGGGGGTAAATAGATCATTAAGGGAATTTTAGAAAATTTAGATAGAATTTTAGCTTGTGCATGGTTTGTACACATGGTTTTTCAAACCGTGCACAAACCGTGTGAGATGGATCTACCCGAAATAATATCCTCTACATGGTTTGATCAAACAGTGAACAAGACATGCATGAGTACCTAGGAAAAAAGGGATGTTTTCACTGTTAGGCTGCAGGACTATACGTAAACTGGGAGAGATGTCCCTTTCTAAGAAATCACCGTCTGCATGGTTTGGAAAATTGTGTGGAATTCCTTCATATTTTACTCTAAAAAGTGTGCCAAGCCTTTTTTACATAAAATATGGGTTCTGGTCTCCAAACAAGCCCCAGAAATCCTTTTAACCATTACTAACACATTAGGAATCCATATTAGTTCCAAAGTAAAGATTTAGAAAAAAATTAAAGGATACATACCTGAGTGAAAAACTGGGTTCTTACAGTGTTAAATGGGGTTTGAAAGTCACTTATCTTGAGAACATGTTTAAAAGTGGGTCTTCAATAGAAAATGGGTTTATTTGGTATGTTATCTTTTGTTGTGAACCGTAAAATGTAAATGGTAAAATTATGTAGATGATGTGAAGCATGTTTTAAAGTAAAATTGTTTTATGTGTGAAATTGAAAGGGGATTGGCCCATTAAAATGGTTATAATTCATTGTGATTTTTTCTTATAATGATCCAAATGTGTTTTATGAGTATTTAAGTGCTGTGAAATGTGTTTTCAAATGGTTTTGGTGTGTGTAAAATGGAAGCAGTCTTGTTTTTGGAAATTGGTGATTCCCAGGTGATTTTTTAATGTTTGGAATATTTATTTTAAGGTGGTGATATGTGTGACATGTGGACATTAATTAAACACAAACAAAATCCTAAGTATTAAGGTAGAAAGACTAGAACTAGTGCACTAGTGATACAGAAGTGGCTTGTCCTAGTTTCACTTTTCCGGATTGACGATTACAACACTTACAAAACTATGATGATGATTGATAGCCACTATAATTTTGGTTTTTTCTCCTCTATAGTGGCCCATGCATGATGAGTCTGATTATTGTGGTTACTATACAACATTACACCTAGGTACAAGGTTCAAGTGTCTAACTCAGGCCATATTACCCCTAGTGATTTACCCACGGTGATCTCTTGAGAATTATGAAATGTGTTAGAATCCGTCGACATATGGTGGACCTTGAGTGGATTATATATTAAAGAAAATTATCTTAATAAGTTTTTCCTTTAGAATGTTATATTTAAATGTGTTTTTATTTAATGTGTTGTGATAAAAATGGCCTTTCTTTAAAATGGATTATTGAAAAAATTTCATTGGATTATACATAAATGAGCATGTTAATTTTATCTTTATGTTGGAACATTAAATCCTTCTTTTGGGTGGAATACTAATTGTCTTTGGATAACACCATACATACACCTTCTGATGTATATATGCCTTGTTTGGGTGAAATATGTAACCAAAAGGTGTTTTGTGTGATTGGTTTGGGTTGCTATAGTTCCTCTCATGTAGGTTTTAGTGGTGGTGTCTTATGGGTGGTGTCCCTCTCATCATGTGTATGTATTCTGTTATTTAATCATTTTATATTCCATTGATGTATCTTGGGGGTTAGTTAAAATTATAAATGTTAAACTAGAAAATTTTTAGGCTATGTTTTGTGATGATTATCCTATTTTGGTTTCTTTAAATTTTATTTATGTTAATGCGATCAAGTAAAATTATTCCCAACATGTTTTGTTGATACATGGGCACTAGTTTTCAACTCGTGGTGACCGAGAACACCCTTTAGGACATGTCTTGGGTCGGTTCGGGAGTTGGGTTGGATGGAAACTCAGCTTGGTTCATAACATTATGATCCTTCACTTTATTGAGATTATGTTTTCTATCACTATCCATTATTTAATGGACATTATTTTCCTCCTCAATTACCATATTTTTTTAGAATTTTTATATTTAGTATTATCTCATCTATATACCATTTCAATTTATGTTGTCAGTTGAAGGAAGCTTATCAAGAATGTTATTTTATTTAATATGTAAAATTAAGGTCCCTTAATCATGATTCCATATATATATTTTTTATTTATAATAAATTTTGAGTATAAAGTTTACTAATAATTAAATATATGAGTAATGCATTATATTTTAAAGGGAAGTGTGGGGACCAATTATAGATATACCCTCGATCCGTTGACAGGTCTAATGAGAAAAAATAGATTTCCAAATCTGCTGGGTAATTGATGTATAACAACCTAAAAAATGAAAATGTCTCAAATAAGAAATTTACTCTAAGAATCATAATTTCTTGGATGAGACCTTTATACTATGATCCTAAATTTCTCACATTTTGAGTTTACTTCAGTGATTATTCAGTTATCACTATCTATATGTTTACTTTTATCTTTATATTTATTTTTCATGAACAAGTTATTTATTAAATTACATATATATTGACTATTCACCCTTTCATATTTTTCCCTTAACAACTAACAATAACTTAACTTGTATGATTTCCCGTAATGATAATTTTATCTAACCATTTATTATGTTTCCATTCCCCAGGATATGAATTAGTAATATTTTTATGGTCTTTAAGGATTTAATAAAATTTTTCCAGGTTGTGTATTATTTTCCAATGTAATATAGAAATCTTGTTTATATCCAATATTCAATGATTGATAAAATGATCATCCCTTCATAGTTATATCCACTATACCATATAATAATGTAATAAATTAGACACCAAATTTTGGAACTAGTGATGGTTATACTAGAATTGGTATCAAATAAAATTTAGTTTCACCCTACGAAACTATATTTTAAAAGAACATAATTATCATGAGCATTAATAGGAACTCCAAAAATGGTTAATAATGTTACAATGATTTTTATGTTATGGTTAAATATTCATGATGTTTCCAGATAATTATGCTTGGGACATTATTTAATGATAAATCCTAGTAGATGAAATGGAAATTATTTCCAATCGCATAGTCTATATAGGGATTTCCCTAATGATAAAGTCAATATTATGAGTTTTGGATCCAAGTAGATCATGGACATATTGGGATAATTGACCTTAGTTATGAAAAATAACCTTTTTCATATGTAGAAACTTATTTTTTTGATATCATTATAAACTAATGTTAGATTTATTTAAAATATATAAGCCTCCATATTTTAGGGGAACTACTAATTCATTGGTATATGAGAAATATATCAATTCAATTTAAAATATAAAAATTGATTTGGGAAGTAATTAAAAGAGAAAATATATATTTTAAGCATATTTTTTAAAAGGATATATAGATCAATAGTGGTCATTGATTGAAAATTCTAAGAAGGAGGAGGAGATTGGTGGAATATAATGGAAATACTTTAAGATGATTTTATTTGAGAAATATTTTCCATAAGATTAACATGTTGATGTAGAAATCAAAATAATAAATTTAAGATATATGGAAAGGTAAATTTTTTTAGACAATGTGGTAAATATTACATGATTTTCAAGGCATGATACAGATTACATTTGTCACATGAAAAGTAAAATTGGAAATTTATTTTGATGGAATTAATATGTGCCTTTTAAGGGCACTGGTCTCTCATACATTTTTTATCATATGATGATACGTTATCAAGTTACTTTAGGATAAATAAATAATTATTCATGTCATATATATTTAATGGAAATTAAGAGAATAAAAATATTACTAAGCTAAAAGAAAAAATAAATTAGGAAAAGGAGAATAAGTGTAGGATGAAACATTATATAAGGAATAATTGTGGAAAGAGGCTTCTTGTTTAATTATTAAAGTTAATGGGAGTTTATAAAAACTGTAGATATAAGGGCCATATAGATCATAAATTTAATGGAAGTAAAGAAATCACTAATATTCAGTGTTTCAATTATAAGGAGATAGGGAACTATTTGAAATAATTCTCCATGCATTAATGATTACCTAGAAAATTTCATAGTTTTATTTATTATTGTTACCTTGGTATATTATAAAATAGAAAAATAGAAAAATAATCAATTATGATTCATTCATTGGACTCCTAGGGGAAAGAAGTTATTTGAGAAATTTAGCATGTGTCGATCTTTACATCAGAATGTTTCGTTTCATGGAAATATTTTCTATAAGGATGGAATATTTGGTGATGTTTCATAATATGTTTTTAGTTATGGAAATTATAGTAAATATGATTTAATATAGGATTATTATGTATTCCATTTTGGTCTAGAAAAACCTAAAGACATTTCAAGTTTAATTATTAATTTTTAACCTTGGTGTTATTATATGGATTTTTAAACATTACTCCCTCATTTTATAGTTTAACTTATTGAATATTATTTTTAATTAAGATAGCTATTTTTTATTCTAGTATATGGATAGAAATGAGAGGAATCAAAGGATTTAAAATATTCAATACAGTGAGGAATAATATGATCTAATGTATCCCATAATCTATTAAAAGTTTATATTAATGATTTAGAAATTAAATATTCCTCATTTTTATTAACCATTTTTAATATGAGATGTATAATAGGTAGAAAAATTATTTAATCACAACCCGGGAGAAAAGTCAGTTACATTTTCTTATAATTCCATAGAAAAAAATTCTATAATTTTAGGCGTGAACATTATCAATTAAATATCAAGGTATTCTCATTGAAACATTTAAGAAAGTATACATCTTATAAAGCAATAGACATTTTTCATGAAGTATTTATTTATGAAATAATAAGTATCCTAGTCCTTACCTAGAAATTATTTTTTTGAAAACAATTCTATTATTCTATCAGGATATGCTCAAAATGAATTAAAATTGCAGGGATACGATTTTTGTAAGGAAGTGGGAATGCAACATAACAAGATTTTATTTTATGAATACTATATATGATAGATTATTATGTACACAACACTAAACTTAAAAAAAACTCAGAAATATAATTAAAAAATTATTATTTAAATATGATTATTATAACCAATCCACTGAATTAGCAGATATGCATATAAGTAAATATATTATGAAATATATGTAGAAATTTTTTCTTTAAACCAAATGTATCTATAATTTCTAGGAAATAAAAAATTAGTTTTGATTAAGATCATATAATATTAAAGGTGATATTTTATAGAAAATTGGTTTATATGTGCAAATATTTTTTATTAAAATAATTTATGTTAATCACTAGAGATAAAATATTTTAATGAAATAAATAGATATTATATTAAAAAAAATAAATTTAAATTCATATAATGGTGTTTTCTAGATAAGGAATGTGTACACATTCATTTTATTCTTCAAAAATACATTAGAATCAAAAGTGATTTCTATTATTTTTATGCGTGGAATTTTGTTTTTTAATTTATTCCACGTTTAGAAATTTTATTTTAAAAAATAGAAATCATTTTAAAAATTATAATTTAAATATAATCTTATAATAAAATTTTTGAATTTTAATAAAGAGAATGATTTTTGGGTTAATAATGAAAAATACTGATTATGCTAGAACTATAATTTTTTTAATTTAAATAATGTAATTTAAAAACCCCAATCCGTTTGGATTTATTTTAAAGTAATATAATTTTCATTTTAATAAACATAATTCTACAAATTCCATGGGAATCAACATGATGCATGATTTTCGTGAAAAATAATTCTTATTGAAAAAAATGTTAATTTTTTAAAAACAATTTTTCGTTACATTTATGGAAATTTTATTATAATTAGATTTTTTAAAAAGGTGGAAATTTAAAACAATAAAATATTTTCCATATTTGGAATTATAATTTTACAAATATGTAATATTTTCCATTTATTTTTTAATCATAATCGATAGTAATCATTGTAAAATTTTATCACCACATTGAAAGGGTAAAATAGGTTAATTTAGGTTGACATTGTGAGATAAGGCTTAAAAATATCTAAAAAACCTGGATTAATCTGATTTAAGGACTACATTTCTTCAAAAATTATCATTAATTTTAAAATAAAGATTTTTTTATGTGACTTTCTTATGATTATGAACTACATTTTATTTTATGTAAATAGTAATTGGAAATTGTCACTCTCTCACACTTATTATGTTTTCATGATATGGATATAGATAAAAAGTATAAATGAATGAATATATATGATAAAATTGATAAATAATAATTCATATATAATCTATTAATTTTTTTTAATTTTTTATGGTATAATCTCTTATAAAATTTATGCAACACCATTGCAAAACTTGTGTAATCAAAAATAATTATTTAAAATATTTTAAAAACATTTAAAGAAATATGATTTGAATGAAATATAGTGTCATAAGAATTTCATGGATTATTAAAAAGTATAAAAGATTTTATAAGTGTTTATATTTTAATTCCATTATTACCTTGATCCCTTAAAAGACAAAATATGTGAATTTTCATTAAAATATCATTAAATTTTATTTAATATTTAAAATCATACTTAAATAATTATAAAATAATAATATCCTATGATAAAAAAATATTATGAGAAAATTTATAACCCAAAATAAATTATTCATGTATTTTTCACTTGAAATTTTGACAATTACTTTCATGACTCTAAAGGATTGAAACATTTGTTACCACAGTTAAAGTGAAATGTGGTTAATGAAGTGGTAAAACCAAAATATAAGGTTTAAAATATGACATAAACTTTTGTAAATTTTATTGGTTGAATTTATTTCTACCTTATCATCTTTATTATGGATTATATGGATCTTTTAAGCCACTTTATATGAGTTAGAAACAAATTATATATTAACAATTAATGTATTTATAAGATTAACTCCCACCTCCTATATAAAACAGAACCCACTCTCCTCTATTTTCTAAACTACATGATACACTTTTCATGAACAATAAGTGAATAAATATGTCTAAAACACCCTTCCCTATATCTATGAGGTCCTTGTCTCACCAAAATACAACTTTATAAAGGATTAAAGAGTTATCTAAATTAGGTTACCAAAATAAGAGGTATATGTTCTTACTAAGATTTTTCATGTTCCTTTATTCATTATCCTACTGAAAATATTCATAAAAAATATTACAACAATTAAATTTCTATATTCACAATAATTAATATTTTTTGTCAATGGTACATCCATTTTATCGATCCTCTTTATCCTATAGAAAAGGAATACATTGTTCATGTGTACGTACAAACTACCATTCCCATATATCAGTGTATTTTGTTTTTCACCACAACATTATTTGGATGGTTATAAATATTTAATTAATGAATATATATAAAATTTAAAACATAAATATTATTATGGAAATATAATATATAATCTAAATTCCTACCCTTTCATCTGTTGGAGAATGATAATGTCATTCTTACATATGTGTGGGATACCCCCTCTACAAAATGATGTAATTTGTATTTCCATTACCACCTTGTATGGATGTTTATAAAAATTTATATTATGTAAAAACATATATTAATGAAATTATTTTCATTTTTCAGATGATGTAATTATTTCCTAACACCTTTAACTATGGTCAATATAGAAAACCAATTTCAAGATATTGATTAAATAACCTTAAGAGGTCAACGTAAATAAGAACTATTCAATGAATGAATGTCAATTGATTATAAAAGGACATTAAACAATGAAATATAGATAAAAAAATTTATGAAGAAATTATATGAAAATTTTAAATTAATAAGTCAGGATCTTATAATGCATCCAACAAAGAGTGAATCTCTGGTAAGTGTTTTTCATCTCACTCCCACTATGTCGAAAGATATTTTGTATTATGCACCAAATTTGATTTATGTGGGGTATATACTTCCCCTTTGATATATTCATGAATTACTATTTATTAATGGTATTTAAGGATTCAATTTTTATTTTATATTTTATAGAGTATTCATTAAAAATTTATTAATTTTGTAACAGTTTTTTTACATTCTCACTCTTATTAGAGATTATTGATGTTTAAATTTATGATTGAAGAATTAATTTCCTTTTATTTATTAAAAAATCTATTTTAATCTCCCATGGTTATTTTATGGGTTTCCTTGTTTTATTTCCTTCTTTTCTCTTATTTTTACTCAAATATTGAAGAAATATTTTATAAGAAAAACTGTTCTTATTTCTATTTTAGGAAAGGAAGATTTTTCCCCCATATCCATATTTTTCTTTTTTTTTCATTGATGTTTTTATATAATTTTAAATGATTGGTGAAGGTACTGTTATATAGTGTTTTTTATTTTAATAAAATGTAGTAAAATAAATTGTTTTATGTTTTCCAAACATGTTGTTTTTGACTTTCTCACAAATGTGTGCATGAAATGTTTTTTCCAACTTATATGGTGTAAACTACTTTTCCCGATTTTATGAAACTTATTCTCTATTTATATTCCTTTAAAATATTATATGATTTATTCATAAATACCCCTTTACATTTATCTTTGTTTTTTATTTTATATTAAAAAAATATTTATTTTATAAAATCTTCAAAATAATATTGTAATTAAATTATAACTTCATTTTTACAAAAAATATTCAAAATCTTTAAGGAAATTTATTTTTAATATTTTTTTTCAATTCTCCTCTATAATTATAAAAATAATTTCCTTTATTTCAAAAATTTATTTATAATTAATTTATGGTCTTTTATTATCTTTTACTGATTTATGGATTATACCTTATTTTTTAGTCATTCAATATCTTATGATCATGTGGTATACCAATCTACATTATTCATTGGACACTATTTTCCTCCTTAATGTAAACATATTAATTATCATGTTTATATTCATTATTCTATTAAACATACACTAGTTCAATATGTGGTTTTAGATAACATAAGCTTTTCATGAAATTTATTTCATTTACTTAGGAAATATTGGTGTTCCATATTATTGATTCAATGGGGATATTTCTTGATTTATAAGAAATTTTGGGAGAACAATTTATTGATCATTAAATATATAAGGAATTCGTTGGATGTGAATGTGATTGGTGAAGAAAAGTTATTGATATCCCCTCAAAGCATTTAAATGCCCCATTAAACAAAAAAAGTGGCCACATTAGTAAGGTAATTGGTGTATACGTACATATAAAATAAAAGTTTGTTCACCAAGGCCACGATTGCGAGATTTAGGATGAATTGGTTGAGTCATTGATTTAATGTTCATGAATTTCCAATATTTTTCATTTTCATCCGTGATAATTTAGTTACCATTATCCTTGTGTGTAATTTTATCCATTTATGTATTTCTTTCTCAATTTATTCATTAAATGGATTGTGTATTTATTATTAAATTTTGTATATTGTTATAACTTATCTACTCACAATAAATTCTATTTTATGCTTTCCAGTACCATGAATTTTAGATAACCCTTTATTAGGTTTTCCATTCCCTAAAATTTGTATAAGGAAAATTTTAATGTACTTCAAGGATGTGATAAATGTTTTCATGTTTTCTTATATTTTTCCAATGTAATAAAGAAATAATGCATGTATCTTGTCTCCCAAGATAACATAACTAATTGATACTTTATAGCGTGATCAATTGAATCTTGTACTAATGTTATAAATTTCAAATTAGATCTAGATTATAGATTCAAGTTCATTACATCCAACCTTTATTGATAATAAATTTGCACTTATCATGATCTATCAATCAAAGATGAAAATATTTGATTTTTAATATATCATTTATGTTTATTTGAGATGATCACCAATATATTTTAAGAAATGAACCAACCCTCTTACCAAATATATAATATTCTTCTATTGAATAGTATCTAAAGTCTCTTGTATCATTCCTCCCTCTCCATGAACCTTGAATAATATTTGAATTCACCCCTTACCCTCTTCCCATTATGAATTCCTCTATTATCTATCCTTCATTAATAATTTGTTTCCATTCAGGTTGATCTATCAATCAAAGTTAGTAATAAATGATATTTCATTAAAAATTTATTTGATCATATATGGTGATAGTAATTCTTGTTTTTTATTTTTATATTTATATTTTTTAAAAAAATTTAAAATTTACAAATAATATTAATTTTATTTTTCATTGATAATGACCAATTGATATAAATTTAGTTTGAATGATGGAGGAAAAACATGATCAACTTGATATGCTTCTATCTAAAATTACCAAATAAATACCATTGTTTTTAAAAATAAATTGTATTACAAAATTATTTAACAATGAATTTCATTTTTATAAATTAAATTTCTATTTCATCTATCATTAATGTTTTTAGGAGGAGAGTTATCTTTATACCAAACTTTGGGTTGTTAATGTAACTTCAAAATATGGTTATTAACATTATTGGAATTTAAATTATATAAATTTAGTTATTATATTATTTTATATAAAGTTACTAATAATAATATTTATTTAGTTTATTTTTTATATATGTGTCACAAAATAATAGTTTTACATAATAATATTTTGGGATAAGCATGCAAAAAATTAATTATAAAGGAAAATGATATATAATTAAAATTAAATATATTCTCATATTTTATATAGTATGTGCACAAGATATAATATATGGAAAATGAATATATGAACTATCTAGTATTTTTGAAGAGAATACACTTTGAAAAAAAGTTTCAAGTACTAGATGATATATTTCAATAGTTCATCTGTTAGGGTTTCTCATACTTTCTACTTTGTTGAAACATACTCTAAGATAAGGTATCCTTGTCTTATATTATTAGTGATGAATTTTAACTTGATTTTAATATTTTTTACATGAATATTTAATCTTATTCTTTGAAAACCAATTTGATACTGATTGTGACATCCAATAATCAAGGGATTTGAGACTTTCATCCTTTTTTCTTAATGTTTTGTCTTTATCTATATCATTTTAATTATAAGTTCTTATGAAATAATATATTCATCTTCTATTATGATTAATGTGATTTATTATTTGTTTTTTGAGTGTTAAGCATCATATATTTACCCAAAAAAATGTAAATCTAAATTTTTTCTTCAGGTCTCTGATGTCACATTCCCATTCAACATTGGAAAAACTAAATACCTTTAAAGTTTTATTTTTTCACATGTCAAGTCAAAATTTTGAGGGCCTTTTATATAATGAAATATCTACTCTACTGATATAAGCTGAAAATAATTTTATTAATTTTTATTTGAGATAAAATAGTAATTAAAAACACAATGTTTGGTCTAGAATATGATAATTTGAGTTGTTATTTGATAATAATTTAAGGATACTTTTAATTCACACAAATTATTTCTTTATCCAGGGATAATTTAGTTATAAGAAATGAAGGAGATGAAACAAATCTCAATTGTTGTATTCTAAACATATTTAATAAATTATTATTATAATTATATTTTGAGTAAAAAATATATTATGTTATGTTCATGACTAAAAAACCTAAAATAATTACATCCTATAATCATTGAAATTTTTAAAATCATTTTCATTTTAGTAGAATGTTACTAAAAATTATACAATTTATTACTAAAAAAATATTATCATTGACATTTACAATCCCAAAGAATGATTTTCTTAGTCTTTCCTATTGTAAATATTTTCTTACACCTTTCATTTCTTTAAATTCATTCTCCTAAATATGTTGTTATGTTTTGAAAGATAATAATCATTACTGTGATTTATGAATTAATAATTATTTATCTAATATAAATACTTGAGAACCATCCCTGTTAAGGAAAAATACTTGGTTGAGCTCAAAAATTACTTCCAAATCCATGATGTAATCTACCCAAACATACATGGTGAAATAAAAGTTTTAGAATGACCTTGTGTACTCAATGAAAAATAGCTTAAAATAAAACATTAATTAAATTTTCACACTAAAAGGACTACCTTATGAATAAAAAACAAAATACTTTTGAATTGAAATTATAAAAATAAATGAGGGGAAAATTACAACACATGTGTAATGTGGTTCATATATGAATCTTAATGTATGTGGGTATCATTTTCATCTATTTTATTAAATAAATTAGAAAATTATTTCAATTCAAAATCTTCTCCATGAAATAATCCATTCAACTAATTTAAAATAGAAATTAGTTGGTGAAGTTGATTTATATGGAATATGATCTTCGAATAGCATGAGTCCATGAGGACCAGATCTTCCCAGCCCTCCCTCCACAGTGTCAGAGATATCCTCTAACTTAATATATCTTACTAGTGAACAATTCATGCTTCTAAAACTCTCAAGAGTAAAATCAAATATATTATCATTAAATAATCTTGTTTATTCACTTTTAGAATTACTAGTAAAATAAAAAACACTTCATAATCATAAATTGAAAAAAAAACATTATGAAATTTCTTTATATTTCCACAATGAATAAATTAGATTAATTTAGGGATAAAATTTGGAAAGTATACTTTTGAATCCATCATTTGGTTTGTCTTGAACCCGATAAATTCTGATCCACCATGATTCTTATAGAACCACTAGAAAATTATAATTTGACCATCCAAAAGTCCCCACATAGTGGAATAGTGAATAATATTTCCCCCTAAAATATCCCTTCTACTATGTTTACCAGAAGTAGGAGGTCAAGGAACAATACCCAACACATAAATTCGACCTTGCACACACATTAGTAAAAACTGAATGTTTATGAAATAAGTTGAAATGTATACAATTGTAATATATAAATCAATAAAGAACCTAACATTTATCACGATTCGAGTGATTTTACCTACATGTATATGAGAAACAAAATATTTCTTAATTTTTTTATAATAAGATGTTTTAGATTATTAGAAACATATCACATTCAACATTAATCCTCACAAACTTCACAACTCTCCCAAAAAGAATAGATTGGATAACACAAAAAAAATCTATGCTAAATTATCCACTCGTTTAGATGCTAATATCAATTATTTAAAACATTTAAACTCATGAAACTGAAATCCTAGATCATTTTTCATAACCACATGAGATTTATTACTAACCCAATAACTATTTAGTCTTGCTAAACTTTTGGTTATTCAATGATTCACCATAAAACCATCAGTAGAAGAGAAGTTCTAATTATCCTACAGGTGATAGAGATTTCTTTAAACCACTTTCTACAACTTACCACCAACCCATCATCTATAATATGATATTTTTATAGATTAATATCCAATGAATTGAAATAGAATTCATCTCCCTTTAATATCAAACATAATGTTTCTTTCAAGAAACATCTCAGAATATCAAAACATAGCATGAAACAATGTTATCCATTTTATCCCTCTATTCATCAAATCCCCATAAAATCATAATACTTCCCAATAATATCCAGACCTTTAACTTGTGTAAACATATATGCCAAACTATAAATTCCCACTATATTCTATAGCTCTAGATCATTTTCCACAAAAAAAATTTATGATAAAAGAATGGAAAACTGGATATTACCATTCCTCAAAAATTAAACATGAATCTAGTTTGTCTCTTGGGGGTGTTTGAATCACCAATCAAGTCCTCATCAATGAAAACATGTAAAATATCTCCCCCCATAAAATCCCCATTTTCAATTAATTTCAAATAATAAGGGATCAATTTAATGACTTACCAATGTTCCTTAATTAGATTTAATAAGAATTACGTACAACTTCTACTATAAATGTAATATGTGGCGGATTATAAGTAATAACATACATTAAACTTTCAAAAACTAAGTTGTATGTCACTTTATCCAAATATATATTTTCAAATTTTATTTTTGGTCATCGTTCTTTGGATAATTTGATGTGATTGGAAATAAGTGTAGATACTAGCTAACATCTAGTTTTTCCAATCCTTTCAATTATACGTTCAAAATTATTCATTTGAGGTAGAAAAAAAGTTTAATCTTTATATCTCCTTATAGAGTCATCCACAATATAATTTTGGATTCCCTATGATATTCCATCTCAATGAATATGGGAAATTTGTTTATAAATTTATGAATATTCTTCTCATCCAGTCTAACGAGTAACATTTTATGGACATAGAAAAACAATATAATAAAAGTTTTATCAAACTATTTCTTCTAAAACCATAATTAATCAATGTTTCATCTCTTAAAACCTTTATATAATAGAAATATAACATATTTAGGTTTCCATTATCATGGATATTTACATAGAATATTTTGTTCAATTTACACAACAAATTTCAACTATGAACTTATGGTACATATGTTGGATTTCTCATGTAAATTTTTTCCTCTAACTCATTATGATGGAATTCTATTTTGAAAACTATCTAATATAAGTATAGATCATTCAATTATAACTCCCTTGATACTATTCCAATTGTATAACGTTTAACTTCATTTAAGAATATTTGATAAAAATAAAAAAAATTCTTTTATTGTAATCTTATCACCAACAGTCATGATTTTTACCTTTTCTTTCTATCAGCCTCATCATTGATCTAGTAAACCCATTTATTTTATAGTTCTCCATTACTTTCAGGAAGTTCAAACATCTCCCTATTTCAGTTTAACTATAGTGAATCCTTCTCTTTATTCATTATTTACTCCCACTAATTCGATTCACTGAGCAATGACTCTTCTTCAAGACAATCAGTTTCTCCTATATCAGTTAAGAGTATAGAATTCAAATCATTCCCAAACCATTAGCTTAGTCTCTTAATTCTTGTGGATCTCTTCAACTGAATAGGTTTCTATAAATTAATTAGATCAATTCTTTATTCTAGTAACAAAATTTTGATATTCGATTCTTTCACTACTCCCAATCGAGATTTAGCGATTCTAGATATTTCTGGTAATTATTCAGCTAGATAATATCTTTGAATTCCACATGTTTTAACACTATCATATGAGTATTGTAGCAGTTCATAAAATTCAGTATCCATACTCTGATCAACCTAGATATCAGAAATTTATTCTTATTCAACTTCCTTCTCTTACATGATTCATTTTTTCCATTAGATTTTCTAACTAAAGAGAACAAATATACTTCTGAAAACCAATCACCTTTCACCATCCCTAATCGTATGTCCAGAATTTTCATCACCATATATGATGAAAAAAAAAACATTTTGGACTTTCGATAAAAATTATATCTATCCTTACCATTTACATGTACAATTGATAAAATACAAAAAATATAATATATATAATTTTTTTCATTTTATAGTCCATAATCCATCATGATTTTTCTACATAACCATCAATACATGAATTTTATTGGCGATATATTATACCGTGTTGAGTGGATCGACCAAAAGCACCTTAAGAATCCAGAGTTCATCCACATAATCAAATATTTATGAATTAGGGTCTTATTTATTCATATAGTTACTCTATTCTACAATGGTGTATTGGGAACCATCTTATAAATCCCTATAAAGTTATTTTTAGAGAAGTTATAGAATTCATGTCCTCTGTACTCAACACTATTTTCCATCTCAATTCACTTTTACATCTAACCCCAATCCCTTTTTAACAATGGATTTCCATTTAATAAAAACCATAAATAAATTAAATTAATGATTTAAAAAGTAAATCCAGACTTACCATGTTACATCATCAATTAACATCAGAATTTAGAGAGAATAATAATAGGGATAAACATAGGTAGGTCTCCAAACATATGAGTAGGCATGTTTAAATGTCTAATTCCGGGGATTACTTCTATCTAAGCTGGAGAACACTGTTATTTTATTTCCCAACACACAACTTTAAAAGAATACAATTTCTGTGTGAATAATGATTAGTATTCCTTTAACCTTTTGAAATTTTATGTTTTTCTCATTAAGGTGACTGAAACTACATTTCCAATCTTCCAGATCAGTGAATGTTATAATTTTAGAAACTACATACATATTTGAATTCGATTGAAAATTAATTTTTTATTATTATCATAAGCCCCATTTTTAGTGAAAGGGGTAACCCCACATGAAATCAAGAATAAGATAGTAAAAACTATCCTCCAATAGTCCATAGGCCATAAAACGAAATCAAGCTAAAAAAGACAGCTCCTCCCTAGCATTGAAAACATTAAGATCAGTTTCATTTTCTCATCCCTTTTTGGCTAGAGTCTCGTGTATAAATGCATGGGTATGGTACCAATGGAAAAATCCATACCCTCTCAAACATCCAATTCAAAAAAAAATGATCACATGAAAAACCACACAACTCTAAACCTCATCAAGAGAATCCTCTAACGAAGATCTGGGTGTAAGAACTGTAATTGCAGACCATTGTCCAACACCAAAACACTGCACCAAAGCACATAAAACCACCATAAAGAAACACCTTTTGGCCAAAACAAAAACATAACCAATTCAAATTCATGAAGTCAAAAATTAAAGGCAAAGAAACCATCACTGCATAGGCTGGCTTCCTAGATGCCAGATGATGCTGAGAGGAGGCCCTGCCACAAAAAAACCAGTCCAAACCTATATAACCCATTGCCGCCACCAAACCCGCTCAATAAGGACACTTCAATCCACCCAAATCACTCTAGAAGATGGAGACCGAGGCATCCACCCATCCGACCATTGAAGGTAGGATCTCAACCACATCAACCCACCATGAAATGACTGAGAACATGAACCCTCAATGAACCATAGACATCAAAGAAGAAAAAGAACCACACCCACCACTACAGAGAACACCCGAAGGAACACCTAGAATCCACAGGGTAGGTGAAGTACTATAGAAAAACAAGGGAATGAAAAAATGATACCAATCCATGAGAAGACCACCGATGATGACCCATAAAAAACCCATCACGAAGGCTGCTATCTAGGTCTTGCCATCCAACTAGGAAATAAATAGAGAAATGAATATAGTTGGAGCTCTAGCCAGTGTAGGAGAGATATTAGAACGAAACCTCAATCGAGACGTGATCCAAAGAGAAATTGGAATTTGATCTCGAACCCTCAATTTCTCTACAGATAGAGGATCCTCACACCATGATCACACCATGAAGAATCGCTAAAGGAAGGATTTACGGACAACCTGGGAAGGATAAGGGGATAGGGATGATAGGGGAAAACCTAACTCAGCTATGCCCATTATGGGCTCATCCATTACTCATTCATGTCATAACATTTGAATTTATATTCAAGTAAATAGTACCATATTTAACTCATTAAATTATAATGAAACCTCAAATAACCTTCCATACCACTTTTTCAAAATAATTTCCATAAACTATTTTACCAAATCTTCTAATAAAAATAATATTTTTTTTCATAAATCATCTTGATGGAGAGATTTAATTCTTTTTAATAATCCCCAATTATTCATTCAATTATTTAATTCTCTTTTTATAAAAACATATAGGGATTCATCATGTACAAGTTAAACTTTCTTGAACACCCCTAAAATTTTGTTGAATATGAATCTTTTTTCATTGGTTTAATGGTGTGATGCACAAGAGTTAGTAAACGAAAATTCTACTAGAGTATTCACACACAAAAAGTCATCATTATTCTATTCTAGGAATTAAAAATAATTTTATGTACCTGAGGTTTTTTTCAATGTTCTCCTTATAAATATTATATTTCTTCGTGATATTATCTTTCATCCCACAACTCTAAAAAATAGTACCTACTCCAGTGGAATTGATTGAAATAATTTATTTAGAATTATCTCTAGTTGGTTTTTTTATATTTTCAATGCAGTAACTATATCATTTCATCAGCACCAAGGGTACTACCAGATGCTTCCTGAAATTCCCACAACCCGAGCTCTTAATTCAAGAAATATTTATAGATATCATCACACACAAAATATATTTTTCCTTTAGAGTAACTAACCACTAAATTAAAGAATATCATATATCCATAAGTGATGATAATAAGAGTAGTTTCCATACATTATCAATAATTTTGTCATTTACTAATTTTAGATACTCATTAATTATATTGGTATCATTTACATACTTCTATATTACATCTGAAAACCGTAAGCTCAGAAGCCATCACAACATGAAAACTTTGTTGAGGTACATTTTTTTCATTCCAAAAAATCCTTCATAACATCCATTATTGTTTTCCACTCTTGAATGATGAATGAAAATTTTTATTCCAGATACATTATTAGACATTAAAAAGTAATCCTATCAATATTTTCCCATTTAGACATCTCCATTATGTATCTATTAACACATTTGTATAGTATCTGAATATATTTTTGTTACATATAATAACTATATTCATATTTAAGAAACCAAAATAAGAATTTATTGGTTCAGATATTCCCTTCATTAATTCCCATACCTGAGATTCTATTGTCATGTTAATGTTCGGAATCCAACCTAGTTTTTAATAAAATTATTAGGAATCCCAAAAAACTCCAATCCACCAATATTTTGATGGAACTGTTTTAGATTTTCACATTAATCCACCAAGATCTTTCATGTAATAATACAATGGAATATCCAAACCCTCATAAGTTTCCTCCGACTATGTATATGTGATGATGGAAGTTAGAACTACTAACCCACCATATAAATTTTACCTTTCACTAACCTTATCAAATAATCATAATCATTTAGAGAAATGAAAATACATAAAAATAATAACATATAAATAAATAAATAGCATAATGTTTAATGTTATTTGGATGACATGTCCAATATTCATGGGAGAAACACACTACAACATGATTAAATATAATTAAATGATATATGTGAATACAAAAATATTACAAAAGACAAGTAATCCTCACCAAATTCACAAATATCCAATAAATCTAATATTAAATATGAGAACTCAGTCTGAAATGAAGTCTCAAATTTCTTAAATATTAAATCCAAGTGGCCAAACTTGTTAAACCTTATCCTATGAAATCTTGGATCATTATGTATAACTGTCTAAGATTGATTATCAACATAGATTCCCTTCATCTTTGTTGATGTTTTGAACTTCCCACACTTCCAAATTTACCCATAAATAGATGTGAACATGTTATGGTCCTACTTCCAATAGAATGGTATAAATTTTATTATTTCCAACTTACATCAAACCAATAATAAAATTCACAAGAAAATCATGAATTTATTTATGATATATGAACTTATAGTGAACAAAAAAATATACTTTATCTCTCAAAATGGTCTTCTATATTATAATCATATTTCATCCAAACATCTAAAAATTTATGATGCTGATATTCCATGTTAAAAAATATAGAAATTTATACATAGAGAATTACCAATTTTACAAGGTTTTATTCCTCGTCTGAAAAATTATTTTCACAACCAAGACTAATAGTATCCAACTTGAGTTCATTTTTAGGATTCAATACCAAGACCTCTATTAGTATCCAAAAAACCTCTTCCATCCCTCAAACTCCATTTGTAGCAACATGGTTCCCACCCCATTATAAATTATATCATAGATTTACTGAGGTGAAACACCACCTCAACACATCCTAATCTACACAACTCATCCTATCATCCATATTTTTAGCTCCACTAATATTTTAGAGAATCTACATGTTATATTCCATAAACCACCATATAAAGTGATACTTCAACTGAGTGTCATTATCCTTTTAATGAAATATCTAATTTCTGACCAAGTTTATTTCACTTAGTGAATAACAAAAAGCTTCAACTTCTTATGTCATTCCATGATCTTCCAAAATACCCTTTTTCTATACCAAATCCTTCATAAATTCTATTAATGAAACATACTCCACTTCCATGTTTAAAGTGAAACTAATAGTTGATATTTTCAAATAAAACTCACAGAAATTGTTGTAGAACTAAAAAAATATCCTATTATTTTATTTTATTTGTCCAAATCCCCGATCACATATCAATTTTCAAAACTTTTATGTGGTTCATCACTTATGAATAAAATAGACAAACCTCTAAAACCCTTTAAATATCATATGATCTAATTTCTTGTTTCCCAATGATTAATTTCAAAATTTTATTTAAATATGATAACTATATCCAATGATTTCACAATGTCTTGTTGATAAAAAACTATTTCGTACCACATGATTTTGACTGCCAATGAATTGGGAACATTTTCCATCTAATTTACTATAAATTTCATTCATAGTGCTTTCTCTTTGATCAACTTGACATTTATGGCCATGGGTGTGGTAACCATCTCAACCAAAATCAACCCCAAGTATTCCACCACCACATGGACATAATTAAACTATATTAGGAACAATATTCTATAATTAAAGTCCCTTATAATGAAAATTTCTAATATCAACTTATTTGGAATGATATCCTTTATCTTAAATATTCTATAAAATATAACCTTTATCTCTTTGATTATTTCCTTCATATATCTGGTGATAAGAATATCATAACAATAGATTTTTATAATTATGAATCTTCTATCATTAGACCCGTTTTTTAACAAAAATGATTAATATTTCAATGGATTCACTTCCACTAACCCCTAACGAAATTTTAAATATGGTTCTATTACATTTTTGATTTCATCAATTCACAAAGGATATATTTTAGCGGGAACAAATGATTTATATTCTATTGAACCATGAAACCTTACAGATGATCCATGCTAATTTATTTATCTACATCCCCATAAAGAAAATATGTCTTCACATAAAATTGTTCCAAATTTAATACTATTATTACAATCATTCTTAGTAACATTTGGATTTTCATGTGTCTATCTATCAACAAAAAGATCCTGGAAAATTAAAAAAATATATTTTTTGAAAACCCTCGATGATAATCATGGAAATTAACCTTCGAATACTATCATCTCCCTCCTCAATTAAAAATAATTATTTATTTTGAAGGATTTTTTCTCAATTTTATATTATATTGACTTCAATGTTTTAGGAATATGCAAGGAAGAAATATCGTCACTCCTAGTTACCTCCCAAAATTTTCTGTTAGTAAGTGTCATAAGATACCATAGGCTCTCACATCCCCCATAACATATGAGTTGAAAGTAGTTAAATCTAGTTCTATATCATTATAATTATTTCATTACTCTGGTATATCTACAAATCTATATGTACTACTATTATAATTTTGAAACTAATGCTTATAGTGCTTTTTCTTCTTGAGATATTCCCCAATAATCTATAGTTCCAATGCTCTATTGTAATCATGGTCTTGGAAAAACCATCATAACTTCATCTCCTTAATGAAAATCCAATGTATTGTCGGGTGCTTCCAGAATTGATGTACATACTAAATCTAACGGAAAATATGTTAATTGCGGACATCAATTCAGGTAAACCTTGAATTTTGATGAAACATCGATCTCATCATAATTCTATGCAAAGTTTTGTACATCAAAAATATCTATTTAATAAGGATAACATTTGTACATATGATATTCTTCTGATAATTTTTAACCCAGAATCAAAAACAAAACTATTCAATTCTACATCCATTAAAGTAACACACTCTACATTTTGGTTCAAGAATTTCAATATCATAATCACCAATGTGGACATAGGTGAGTGAAATAAATAATCCAATATGGGTGAAATAGTACATTCTTCTTGACCAAAAATGTTTTGTATGGTACTTCACTAACAGGAAATAAGGAATCATACTCACAATGTAGGCTTCATAGTTCACTAATTCTTTCTAATACCCCTAGGGAATAGAAAAAGAATTATCAGGTTACTTAACTTCTCAAATAATGAATGATTGATCTTCTATGAAACTCTATTATGATCTTGAGGAACCTGATATACCTTCGAAAACTGTATTCCCATCCACAAGCAGAACCTCTGAAACTCCCTTCTTTGACACTCTATGCCATTATTTGACCACAAATAACATAATTTTTATCTATTCTATTTTTTAATATATATATTACACACATGAAGTTTCCAAACACCTCAAACTTGTTCATTTTAATAAATAACCATACCTTCTATGTCACATCATCAATTAAGGATAAATTAAATAATGACCCTCCATAAGAAAGAACTAGAGATTCTCCTCATGCATTAGTATCAACCAATAATAAATTTAATTTATTTAGAATAAAACCCTTAATTTTGAAGGAAACATTTTTATATCTTACAAGTATTTATTCATCACATATTCTATTCCCCATGATATCAATCTTCAACATTCTTTTAGTACCTAATACTTTTACCCCTTTCTCACTCAAGTGGCCTAGAAGAGCAAGATATATATTTAATGAAGTTATCTTTTTGGTATGAATAAAACATTCTGGAACTCCCATGAGGTTCAAAGTCTTGTTATTCACTCCTTTTTCACCACCATTGGATCACATGTGATCCCCTATGGTCTATATAAAATGTAGTACAACTACATGCATCCTTTAACTATCTAATAGAAATGAAGTTTGTCCTTAATAGTAGTATGTATCCCATTCATTTAAACTATAGAAAACTTATCTTCCTTATATTGAAATAAATATCACCTATCCCCATAATATTTAGATCTTGACCATCCACATGATTCAAAGTCTATAATAAAACACTCAAGTAATATATTTACACTCAATAGTAGACCACCTATGTATTATGATAAAGGATTAAAATTTCAACTTCCCGAAGCATAAATTTTATATTTGAATATTTGTTCACTGCATTATTTATTCTAGTGGTCTTCTTACCACAATACAAACACATGGGACTACCCTATAATAAGATACCCATTCCATGACTAATTAATTTTCCTTTCATGTGACTCTTTTTTGGAAGAAAAAAACACATTCCTTTCACATTATATTCATTTTAGAAATATGTATGGATCTTATTATGATGAATTTATTCATTTAATATAATATACCACACATCCATAGACATTAATCCTTCGTTTATTCTTGAGTTTCTCATTATAGTCATCATCACATCCCCCGATTCTGTATCAAATGGGTGTAATAATAGTGCCCATTATGTATCTCTAAATTTCACCTTGACAAATTAAAACTAAATTATGATCATATTAAAGTCGTTAATGTGGTCAAAACATGATTACATTGTGTAATTCACTTGTGAAATAACCCCCACAACAAGAACATCTTGTTTATCACTGTCAAATTCTCATACATATCGATAAGAACATTCATTAGTTCTGAAATATTATTCATGCCCCAGATGTTATAAGACACAATCCAAGATAGTGAAATAAGAGTCATTCCAAGTTCTTTATTATCTATCAATTTCTATTCTTCCTTCTTCATTACCTACTTTTTAGTACCCATCAGCAGATGATTTAGATCCCTCGACAGTAGAAAATCCTATATCTCTATCTTCCAGACTCCAAAATACTTATAAATAACTCATCTACCCCAACCATACCCTTATCCAACACCATAACTTCTAATTATAGTTCAATACCTATATGTTCTAAAAAAATAAGAGTGATAATTAATTACTTATATAAAATACCCTATAAGGAAGTTGGTAGAATGAAGCTACTAATCCAATCTATAAATAACATATGTTAGTGTATGGACATCCAAGGTTCTGCCACTAAATATACGATACCACCTATTGGGGTCACAACTAACTTTCAGATCATGTATCCAATCCAAGAGAATATTTTAGTTTATAAAAAAATATTTGAATAAACCCACATACTCAATGCACCAGAACATAGAAAAAAATTACACCTTAATCAACAAACTTAAATTAAATCCTTCGGAATGAAACAACATATAATCTTAAAATACAATGATTAAACAAAATGAAGGTAAAAGAGAAAAACATGTATAATTTGGTTCATATATGAGTCATAGTCCATGGGGTAGAAGACTATTATATATTTCATTAAAGAAATACGAAGATGATTGTAATTCATAAAATTAATTAATTAATAAACCATTCTTCTAGTTTATATGAAAACTAATTTGATAAATCAAACTTCAATATATTATGATATTTTTGGTCAGTGAGTTCACTGAGTCCTAATATTCGTGGGACTACCTCTACGTAGTCAGAGATATATTCCACCTAATCTTCTCTTACCATAGATAAATGCATAGAACTATAATGAGTAAAACCTTATATATTACACCTAAATACTCACATAATACATTTCAAATATCTTTTATAGAGAAAAAACTTATGTAATCCTCAATAGGGGAAAAAATTAGGTAATTGCTTTGTTCCTTTACACCGACTCTATTAGATCTGGAAAAAGGGTAACATCTAATTTTCTTATTCTGACTATATCATCAGGTCATCATTTTAATATAAGTTTAAACATTATTCATGATGCTCCACCTTTTAAATATATAATATAATGTCATAACTCTTGAATTAAACCACTCCTAATGTCAACTTCAATGTTAAAAATGGATTTTAGAGTTGAGAATAATAATCTTCATGTTGTTGAATATATGCATACTCCTTGAGTTCTTTACAAAAGGAAAATTAATTTATATACATTTGAAACCCTTTTTTTTTCCATGGAAACATATCACAAGAAAAATTAAAAGTATTTCAAAGAATGTGTTTGGAGATAGAGTTACATTAAATTTTATGACCTTAATTTTAGGGAAGAAATTTCAAACAAGATGATCATTATTTTATGGTACTTCTCCCTTCTAATTTAGATTATTTTGGAATTGAAATATGACTCCAATTAAAATCTATTACTTATTTCAATATGATTTAAATCTTACTCTATTACGATGATATTATCATCAAATTGTATATATTTATCAATGCTTCTTGGTTATATATATGGAGGAAAGAAAATTTGACTAGAAGTTCATAGAAATATATAGGTTTTAAAACCCTTGATATAGTCAATATTTTTTTTCTTTAGAATCTACATTAATTATATGTATTGAAATAACATATCCTACTTAAACAAAACTTTTATCATCATTTGAATCATTAGAATAATAAAAAAACTTTATGAAATATATAACTAAAATAAAATTTATCTCATGTTATACATCACAATTTACATGATATTCTTTAATTTCATCACCAACACGAAATTATGTTACTGATGTACCCTGGTAAATTATCACAATAACATAAAATCTATTAATTTTCATCTTTAAATTATATTTAAATATTATTATCTTCTACTAGGTATATATACTAGAAATATCCCCAGATCTGATCCTAATCCAATTTACTAAAATATTTTCCTATAATTTTGACACAAAAATCGATAATTAATACATTAAAAATCTTTAAGTTGATCTTTTTACCAAGAAACATCACATAAAAAATTTTAATCAAATTTGGTTGAATTATGCACTAGATAAGAATGAAAAACCTATTTATGTTTCTTGTATCAAAAAATATTTTTTTGTAATAATCACTAATAACATGTTTCTTTTAAGGTCCATCAAACTTTGGTTACTACTTTCCTCTAATCGATTTTATTAGGGTGTGTTTGGACTGCTATATTAATTCATTATCCATTAATTCTGACTAAATTCATTAAATAATTCAGTAATGTATTAAGAGAAATTATCAGAAACAAAAAATTTTCAATCACATCCAATTTTTTTGGAACATTAATGAAAATTATTTAACCCACCAATAACATTTTATTTACTAGTTATAATTTAAAAATAAATCATATGAGTGAAATAATAATATTTTTTTGACTAATTAAAACTCATTGGTCCAGAAACAAGAGATTTCCTCAATTCATGTGGCTTGTTTTCTTTGATTTTAATAATCTTGGGAATCCTTTTATCAATCTTCACTTTCCTCTTCACTATTGATATCTTATTCTTCTATAGCGGACTCTTTGTATTTTTTTAATTATTATATAAAATTTTCAGACCAATAACCTCAAAATCCACTTATTCTAGTTTAATTTACCCATTAAAAAAATTAAATATCTTCTTTAAAGAGAAAATTCATTTGCATTTTGGAATTAGAATGTTGTTTTATATTATATAATTTTACTCTACTTAGAGCCTATTCAACTTTTTTTCTCTAGGACGATCTTTTGGGATGATCATCTTTATCCTCTATTTCACCCTTCTCTAGGAAAGTAATTGAAAATTATTGAATCATGCCACAATAAAATTACATAAAATGTAAATTTTATGTATAAGTACCCGTTAATTTCTACAATACTTAAGGGAAAATAATATACTAATTAAATTTAATTGAATAATATTTGACCTCTCAATCCACTTCATGATAAATTTTTTTAATCAATATTTTTCAAGATTTTATAGAATTTGAAGATATTGATTTTTTTGATTTTCCTTTTTTAAGGGACTACCCCTTATTATTCGATAGAATATCAAGATTATTTTGGGATTTTACACAATAAATTCATCCAATTATTTTTCATTGAATGAGTTATTTTTTTCATTAATTTTTTATTATAATTTAAATAAACTTCTTCACCATGGTTGTCTGTTCAAGTATCTCAACATAACATTGTATCTCATTGACTATTGTTTTCATCATAGTGGGATTGTTATCCAATAATTAATCATCTTCTATAAGAATATATAGAAATTTATAATTATATTCCCTTAATCATGACTCATTGACTATATTATGTTTTTTGTAATGACCCATATATTTCCAAGTCATTATTTTGGGAAGAAATTGGAAATTTGATCCAGTTAGGTGTTTTTTTGAGAATCATGATTGGTTTGGGACTTTAAGCGGTTGTAAATACTTAAATGGAATTTTTATATGTATTTTTAGGTTTTTTGGATTCCTAGAGAGTTAATATTGACATAAATAAGGATTTCAGGGATTAAGAGGTTGGGATTCAACATCTTGTAACCATTAACGCCATGAAAAATAGTTCACCCTATGATTAGGGCTGGTTGAGGTGAGAAACACATAGTCTAAAAATTTTTCATTGGGAACTAAGGTTTCACTCCACAAAACTTTTGGGATAAAATTGGTTTTCCCGTTCTATGAATGGTATACACCCTGAATTAAGGCTTGATGTCTTTTGAAAAAGTGGATCATAACCACTTTTTCTTGGTACATCATGTATACAAGAAGATGTAATTTGGGATAATACCCCATATTATTTATACTCTTGAATATACAATTATAGGGGACGATTCATGGTTATTATTTTAAGGGTATTTATACTCAAATATTTGTCTATTTTTTATTCATTATCCATAATTACGTTTTTGATTTTTGTCATTGTTTTGGTGATGATTTCATCGAAGCATGGTGAAACCGTCTGATTGTGATAGGGAAATTTGTTTGTGTAATATAAAGGATGTGCAAGGGATATGAAGAAACACTATATTACATTTTTTAATTAAGGGTTAGAGGGTAAACGATTTTTTTTGGTTTTGGGAAAATTGGAAATATATGGCTATTGACCAAGTGTCAGTGGTTAGGTATTTTGGATGAGGTGGTTATGAGGGTGTCCCATGGACCTTTTATAGGTGGGTTTTTCATGATTTTAGGGTGTAAGTTATTATTTATGTGGTTTTTATCGATTATACATCTTGCGATTAAATTAAATAGTTAATTAAAAATGATATAATAAAATATATGAAGTTTATTGCATGTGAGAGGACTTTTGTTGGTATTAAAAGCTTATATGTTGCACCTATAGGATTGAATAAGTCATGGTTTAGTTTTTCTTGTATGGCAACTCCTTGATGGATTTTGGAGTTCCCTTTAATATAATATCATATACATTTTTATACATGATTTCCTTATACATTATTATTTATTGGGTTTCTGTAAAACAAAAAGGGACTAGGAGTGTCCATGGATAAGGCATAAGAAGAAATTTGATTTCTTATTCTCTATTTAATTCTTGATTATTCTGGAATTACTGGATGGATTTATTCCCAAAGGGAGAGAGAAATGATTGAGTTAACGAGAACCATTGGGTGGTCTCTATATGTACGATGGGGCGTTGGTAGCGTAAGTGGATTATTATAGGGTTCACGAGTATAAAAGTGAAGGATTAGTTCTTGATATGATGGATGAGATGACTGAATGTCTCATGAATGACATGGAAGAAAAAATTATGGATAGAGTTGATAATTGGAAATCACTTTTAGTAGGAAGATTCCTTCAGGACTAGAATAATATGATAGAGAGGGGGTTCCATTGGGTGAAAGGCTGAGAGGTCTCCCTTAGAAGATATGAGATGAAACCTTATTACTATTTATGGGAATGATTTGGAACATGGAATCAAGATTCCCTAGGCATTACTATGCACTAGCTTGGGATGATCCATAGGTAGTGGGACCAAGAGTGATGATGTTGGAAAAGACTATGAGGTCTGTGTTTGGATAAGCATATAATCTATGAGGTCACTATTTTGTGATAAGCATGGGATATTATTTATGAGCATAGATAATGATGATTGTAAAAGAAGTAGGGAATTTTTTAAAGGTTGAGATGAGATGTGATTCTTTGATGGGATATGTATTGAATAAATAGTTCCATGGGATCAATAGGTGATTTGTGTGATGTTTTAGAGGACCTATGTGTTACTATTTTCTATTTTATTTTCGTTTCAATTTGTGTTAAGGAGATAGGTAAAATATACCAATTGGGGAGTAGATTTGGAGAATTTTCCCACCATGACTGGAGATAAGAATTGTTTGAACTACCACTAGAGAGTAGGAGTCCTAATGTGTTAGAAATTAGAGATTTCTTATTGTAGACTTGGTTCAAGTGCTGGAACTTAATGTAAGTATCTTGGGTGGAGGAATAACCAAGAGTATACTGGGTCATGGTGTTATTTAAATTCATATTTGGACCATTTGATGAGTAGTCATAGGTCAAGGAACCCTAGGGTTAGGTCAGGTCATTACATGAGACAAGGAAGATAGACCTTTCTTTGAGAGGCATGGGTTGTAGAGGTGTACCACCCATGATGGAATAAGTCATGGGATGATATAATAACTAACTGATGGACCAATCTTAAGTGATGTGGAAATGGGTAATGATGTGGATGTAAGACCATGCCCTGATCCTTTGGGTAGTGTGTCAAGGTTTGGATGACACCCTACCCTAAGTATTTTGGTACCTGAAATGTATCAGATTTGATGTAATGAGTTAATGAGGTGGATCCCTTTGTCGAATTGATTTAGGTAAGATTAGGTTCCATGGTGTACTGTTTAGCACATGAAGACCTGATGTATGGGGAGTCATGGTTTCTTATTTAGAACACGACTTCTAAGGAAATTTATGGATTGTTTATTTCATTCCTCCTACATGCACATATATGATTGTGTATACTTGGCGAACCTCGTGATACCCTACCGATTTTTATTTCTCAAAGCCTATATGAGAACCCTAGTTCATGTGTAGAAATTAAGATTCTTCTACAGGTTGGATCTTAGTATGTGAAATGGATCAAACAGATGAAGATAGATGGGTATGAACAATTATTATGGGGAATATGGATTTCAGTATGGACTATGTGTGTATTTATTTATTTTAACTATTTTTATATATGGTTTCCCTAATGAGCTACTAATTAATTTTTTTATTAATATAGGTTTGTATAAAAAAATACATTTTGATATTCTACTTTGTTTTATTTTATTATGCATATTTTTTTAACATTATTGATTATTTAATTATTTTAATACTAGAATCCTACACTAATTTGGGTGAATAGTCATCCGATTGTATAGATTATTCCCTCACTGTTGGTTGGTATCCTCTAGTATACAGGAATACACCCTTATGGTCACGTGGCTCTCCTTCTTGGATTATGTTTTCGATATGGGCTGTCGCAATATGGTATCAATGATTTTGTTTTTTATGGTTTGGAATATGGAATATTGGTGGTCTTGGAATGTGTCAAATCTTTTGGTGGACACAATACTTGTGATTCATGAACACCTTTCGAACTGGATGTCATGGTTTTTTTGGGTAACATGATTTCAATGAATATTTTTCACTATTATTGATGAAATGTTTATTGAATATGATATGATTATTAGAGTTTTTTATTTATTATTTCTCCGTTCAATCCACTATAAAGTTTCATTATTTCATACAGCATATTTGAATTATTGCACTCACATGACATGAAACTTCTAGTGCATGATTAGATATTACGATAGTATGGTTCAGTTGTTTAATGTGCCAAAAATAATTTATAATTAATTTTACCGTATAATGTTTTGGAGGAATTCAACTCAACTGAACTAAAAATTATTTCTTATAATGGAAGGTTATATGGATACTCAGGAATGATGTATTTTAGTTATGAATAAGTTGTATATTCATCATGTGATTTGTGGAGACATTGGATGGGTCTATTTAGGCATTGATTCCATATTAGTTGTTCTATTAAGTCATGGTGTTGTAGAGATGCAGTCCAAGGAAATAAGTTCATTTACTTAAATTTAAAACAACAATATATATTTTGTTTTCCCATATATATTATTGGTCTAATAATACATAGTCAAATAAGGTAGTTTAGAAATTCCTGAGTAATATTCACTGGGTTATTATTTGAAGAACATGAGATTTTCTTGATATTGAGGCACGTTTTCAAGGGTAATATTAGTTATATTACTTCCCTTGTGGTTCTTGTGAATTGATTTTAGGATGGAAAAAAGTAGTTTCGGTGGAATATCATGGTTTTAGAACAAATCCCATGTGGTGGGTTTTTATGCAATTATATTTGGAATTATTGGGATTCTTTAATCTTTTTGGGGAGAGTGACATGTTTTAGGTGCATTGTTTGTGGGTTAGGCATGTGTTTTTTGGTTAAATTGTGTGTGACTCATGGGATCCTGAGTTAGGTTGTTGGATTGGGTTGTACGGGATCGTTCAACTATTGGATTTAGGTGAGATTGATTAGGATCTTGAGTGAAACCTATGATAGTATTATTAGTTGTTCATACTACCATTTATGGATGAGAATGAGAGTTGAAATGAATTTTTGAGGAAAATTTAGTTGTTTGGGATTATGAGAACAAGTTTTCTATGCATTGTGCCTATTTGAGTTGTAGATTTGTGAACTATTCATGCATGGTTTCATTGAGAAACTTTCAGGTTGGGTATAAACCCCAGAGGTAACACATTGGTAGTACTATGGTGAGATGTTCGAAAGAATGGATTCCCAAGGTTTTGGTCCATGATGAGGGTTTTGTCAGGGAGTCATGCTGTCGGGACCCATTGGGGTCAACGTTAGAGGAGGGGTGTAAGAGAATCCATTTGGAGGGGAGAACACAATTTTATGTTATAGGATGTTATTATTGGTAGTATGATGATAGGAATATTCAATATTTGTGATTCTCCTTGCATTTGAGTGGGAATGCCATATCTAACCATTATGTCTATTAGTGACTTGAGTATGATACATGAAGATCATGTGGTTGGTTCAATGGGTGATGATAATAATAATATTATGGAGGGGAGTATCGTATCATTCATGGGTGAGAAACCCTCATGTTAGATGATTTATTATTATAGTATGACCATTTATTGAATATTCAAGGTGGAATAAAGTTTCTATTGAATGATAAGATCTATTATGATATACTTACTCAGCAAATATCATATTCAAGATTCAGATACAAAGATACTTATAGTTGGTGTGTAGTCATATGGCTCTTGGTGGAGTTGGTGTTATCTGAGAGAGTATGATTATATGTAAACCAATTCACATAGTGATTCAATAGTGAAAATAGATGGAAGTTAGTGATATGACCATGGAATTACCCAAAAAGTTATGTTTAGACTTCTATGTGGGCATTAGATGATTATGTTACGCCTCTGGTGTTTAAGCCATTGCACAAACATGTTAGTTGTAGAAATCAAGTATCTTTTGGAATTTATTGGTTGATGGAGGTCCAATTTTGATACATTTAATTAGACTCGGTGAGATGAGTAAAATTCTAGGAACATTGGTTGGAATGTGGTTGAGGTTATCCATGGATCGAAAAAATCCTTTTTATGGAAAATATTATGGATTTGGGTTTTTTGTTTGGAGTTGTTCAATAAAATCACATTTTTAGTCCAAGTGTACAACGTAGTAGTGTGAAAGTGAAATAAAAATTTAGGTAGGTTAGGGATAGTAACAAATAATTACCAAGTACTTCTTAGGGATTAGTATACCTTTGGTGGGGAGGGGTTGATTTTGAAAGTAGATTTTCAATTCGGAATTCGGGGGATTTAAATGTCCATAAATGGTATTTTTCTATGTGGTTTGAGGCTTAGTGGACTCTTAAGGTGTATGGTTGGATGTCAAGAGTGGTTTGATGGCATGAGAGGCTAAAATATAGAAACCTACATCTAGATAAATTATAAACAATTGTTCATACCCTGTATAGGGTTGATCATGGGGATAACCCAAAATCAGAAACATTTCACACCACGATCCATGGATTTTTTCCATGAAAATGTCAGGCTGAGATTTGGGTGCCTCTACATCGAGTGGCTCAAGGCATGAACTAATGGTTCATACCGTGAATGTCGGTAGAGTGAATTTTTAAAAAATTATGTCAAAGCATATTGTTATTGGTCAACCAGTCATACATTAGGAGGATCATTTGACTGACTCCACGCATCTTATTCCTCCCATTAGATCGTCCATTATTAGGTATATTCCTTAATTGTAATTTTATGTGTATTTATCCTCTCATCTCATACTTTATTTTTCAATGTACTATACCTAATTCTGATATTATTTTGGATAATGATCAATGAAAATTTCCCTAAATCGTGGAGAAATAAACCAATTTCAATAGGGATTTCATGTTTATTGGCAAGAGGAGGTCCCAAAGGGATGAACACATTCCATATTTCATCATTTTGTAGGATGTATTCAACTACCCTAATTTATTTACTATTTTTTGGAGAAATTGGATGAAATAGGATATTATACGAGTGATGGTATGTAGGGATTTTGGATAGGTTAGTGTTAGGGGTGTGATCAATACCCCTTATGGGTGGTTCGTCATAGTTCTAGTGTGATAACATTTGTTAGTGAGTTTTTTATATATTATTAATGTTTGGATAAAATTGAATAGTTAATTGTAAATTTTATAATTATTTATTTATGTTTTTTTATATGAGGTAGGATCTCAAGTGGAAGTATGAACATGGATGTGTCATGAAAGATATTTGATTAGGATCAATGGTTCTTGTCTTAGACGACAACTCCTTAATAGTGGTGGGTGGTCACTTTTAATTCCAACTCAGATGCATGTTTATGCATGATTTCATACTACATGCATGTTTCATGATTTTTTGTAGAATATACAGGTTTTGGAGTGGCCATGGAGAACAAACAAGCTGTTAATGGGTATTCCAATGATCAATATAAATTTAATTTAAATCATAGGTACGTTATAATTAACTAGAGACTGTGTATCTAAGGTGATAGAGTGATGTTAGGTGAGACGAGAGATCATTAGTTGTGTCAGTATATGAGATTGGGAATTGGAAGACTAGGTGGATTATCTTAGGGTTTGAATGGAGTTGAGATAGGGTTTTCTAAAATATAATAGACAAGATGACCATAATGTAATGCCTTAGACCCTATTATAGCGGATACACACAACATCACAAAGCTATTACATAATGTGCACTCTAAAGAGCTTTTATTCATGAATTTATTTAAAATATAAATTTTAATTTTAATTTCATAAAATTAACTTCATTTTATTTAATTTTTAATGTTAATATTATATTAAGATGAATTTTTAATATATTTATGAACTATTTAATTTTTTAGGAGAATAGTGAAATATATAGTTTTTAACAAAGGTGTTAGTTTTATGACATTATAAGTATGACCTAGAAGTGTATAAAACCTTTTAATTTGATAAATGTTTATTTAATATGTAAAAAATTAAATTTTTTAAATACTATGATGAATTTATAGAACATATGATTAAAATTTTAAGGACATAAGTAATATTTTCCAATGAAATGTATTTTTGGTCTTTTCTTTTAATTAAATATTTTTTTTGTAAAATTCGGTTTTGTATTTATTTAAAAGAAAAATAAATTTTGTAATAAATAAATTTATATAATGACAATAAAATACATTTATAATTTTACCCTATACATATAATTTTATCTAAAAAATAAATCTTTTCTAAAAATAAGATTTCACCTGTTGTATAATTTAATGTTAAAATTTAATTTTATTAAAAATAATAATATTATATTATAACAATTATTTTAAATTTGTAAATAGTAGGTCCAAATTATGTAGTAAGGGACATTTTATTTTTAGTCATAATTTTTTTCACTAAGGTAAAAAAATTTACCATAGTAAAAAATAAAATGGTAAAAGTAATAAATCTATCGGTAAAGAGATTGAATCGTAATTCTAAGAGAGTGGTTAATTGATTCCTGACCATATCTAACCCCCAACTAATTATATTAAAATTTTGGGTCCACTTTACATCTGAAACATGCACACTTTTTATATTAAGTCGTGATACTTACAAAAATTCTATTCTCACCACTTATAAAAGCGGCCTCTCACCACCCCTTCAATATTAGTAAAAAAATTTAGTTTCGTCTTGGAACTCTAACCTTATTCCTTCCCATAAAATGATTTTTAAAAATTTTAATATTCTTTTCTTATGATATTTTAATATATTCTCCCTTTACAAGGATTCATCCATCATAAGACCTTTTCCCTCAATGTGAGTACTAATGTTCACTATTTCCTTTTATTTTTTACATAACATTTTATAGGGCCTCAGACTAGTTGGACACTAGGGTGGGGTGAATTAGTGGTTTCTTTTACAAATTATTTCTATTTAAATTAATATTTTAGATATTTTTAGGGTTTTGAATCCACTCAATATAATCTCTCAAACTCACCTTGCGTGAAATAATGATATAATATAGGGTAAAAGACATATTTTATAAGGCTTGGTAAAAATAGATACTTCTTTTTATATTGGTAAGAACCCCCATAACATATTCCCCGCTTAACTATTCATTAAGATTATAAAGGAATAAAAAAAAACAATTTTTACAAACTAGTAATCCTTCTTCAAGTACACTCTGGTGATATACCCCAACCATAAACTCTTATGTCATAATTGGTTATAACCACAAACTCTCCATATTTTCTCTTCTTCTTTCTTGAATGGTTGTAACCCTACTGTGATCTTCTTTAACACCAAGTTATACATCACAACTACAAGATATTCATTCTTCTTTTTTATCCTTTTTGAGAAATAAAATGTACTTATTCATAGTCTTCTTTATTTATGAACATATATGTTCGTTCCTACTCATCTACAATATTAATATATTTCAAAACTCTTGGAATAGTCTACCAATCATGAAATTTATTCCTGATCTCAAAGAACCTCGATGTGAAAAAATCCTAACACTCCAAAACATTTTCCAGAAACCTTCCTTTAGAAATTATCTATGAAATAATAAATCATTTTATATTATGTGTCTAATACTTCTCATTCAATTATTCCTTTATCTAATATAACTATGTTTTGTAATACTTCTAGAATATGTATCTAGTTCTCCCTTGTATGGTATTATTATGGAAACTATAGTTTGAAACTATTCTAATATTAAGTTTGATAATAATATTTTTGGTAAAATATGTCTAGTACGAATCTATGTGGTATACTTCTATCTGGTACACTTTTCATCTTATGTTTTATTATATCCTCAGCCTCAATCCATTTATCCTTCTTCATTTGAGTCTCTATTATTTAGTTTTTTAATATCTTATAATATTCATGTAACTTCACAATATAGTAATTTATCTATCCATAAATTTTATATTGGGAAATAATTCATCTAATAGTCCTTTTCATTGACCAAGTTTATTTTTTGATAGAAAATCATGCTAAAATTATAATAATACCCCTCTTCAAATAAATTAGAAACAATATCTAAATGAATTATCCACCTTTTATAGTATCATATTCCTCTTAAAATTTATAAAATAAACAACGGATCCAAATTTGAAGTTTTGGTTCAAATCTCCATATAGAGACCCAGTTTTAACATATATAGATATTACATAATTTTACAATAATATTAAAAACATTATAAAAGTACATGCATGAGGACCATAATAGTTTACTGTCTTTGAAAACATGGAAACAAAATATTCTTATCTTTGGGAAATATTTTCAGTATCTCAATTAATGATCTTCCCATTATGTACTACTACTTAAAACTTTTCTCCATAACCTGGGGAAAGGAAACATAATAAAGGCTTGAACTCAAATGATTAATAAGGGTAAGAAAGGTATAAATATAATTATAAAATGAGAATAATGGTGTGATAAAATTAATATATCATTGAAAGATCACACCGTAAATATAAAAGATAATAAAAATGAATCATGGGGTAATGATTGTCAGTTTTTAAGACCTGAATCATAAGGAAATTAAAGAACATGAGTCATGAGAGAATAATATGTGCCTAAGATAAAGACTTTTGGAATATACATGAACTTATAACATTGTGAACTTGTGTAAGTAGACATAGGTTCAATAATTAAGTTTAGGACATGAAATCAGGACCTCACATAAACTTATGGACATGAAACAAGGTCCGCACATATCTTTTGTGAACATGTAATCAGTTTCATGTATAAACTTATAGACATGAAACCAGGTCTACACATTACATTGTGGACATGTAATTAGGTTCACACATAATATTGTGAACATGTAATCAAGTTAATTTTCAATGTTATGGTCATGAAACCATTTCCATGCATAAAAATGTGAGAATATGATCCGGTTTACACATAACATATATAATCTTGAGTCATACATTATTAACAAATGCATTGGGGGAATATATAGGTCACACCCGTCACATAATGAAATTGGAAATGCATGTGACACAAGATAATAAAACATTTATCATATCATGGCCCATAAAAATACACAGGATTCATAAACATCATATGATAACCCATGAAATTTAATTGGTATTATAAAAATCTCATCATAGCATAACATTTGAAAATGAGACATGTTTCATAATCATTTCATTATTGAATTATCCATGAAATCAAGTTGTCTTGGTAAACATTTAATTATGGTATAACATCTACAATATAAATGAGATACACAAAAAAAATTTCCACTTAAATATAATCCATTAAAATAAATAATAATAATTGTTTCATTAGATCATATCCAGAATAATGAATAAACTATATCAAATGATGTCAACTTTGGTGGGGAAGGATTCTGAAAGATCACATGAATCAATTCTTAAAGAAAATATATTTTATTTAAAAATCACTTCTTAATATATGAAAAAAAATTAACTTAATTTTCATTATAGAACACTTGAAAAAACATATAAATTAATCTTTCAAATGTCATATAAAACATTTCTTGATAAGATAATTTTTCCACATTGAAAAAAAAAATTATATAATAAAAAGTTTTGACATTTTTTTCATCAAAAACCACTTAAAAAATGTATTTCTATAAAATTAGGAAAAAAATATTTTTAAAAATAACCTTTTATGATTTCAATGTAAAACTCCAGGAAATGATAGTAATGAAGAAGGGTAAATCTGTACATGCCGAACATTCCTTTTTCACTGTAAATTTTTTAGAAAAGTGAATTGATTAAAAATGATAAAGAGATTCATTTTAAAACTTATTTTATTAAAAATGTAAAAAAATTGGTAAAAATTTATTTTATACAACATAGTAAAACATTTTTGAAAACATTTATAAAAAACATGGCTTTGTGAATAAAATCAATTTCTGACTGAAGAGAGAAATAAAGATGAATTTTCTTAAAAACAATCTTAATTATATTAAGTAAAAAAGAGCTAAAAATGGTAACAATACATTATTATATCATGAATACCCAGAGGATAATAAAATCCATGAGTGTTATTGAGATAAGGATCAAAATATTTCACCAATGGAAGCATAATCATAAAGAAACTCGATAATCAATGAGAATGTATATATAAACCATTACAAACCTGGTAACATTGAATCATAATACTATGGAATTAATAACATTGAATTAACTCTAAAATAACATTAAGATAATGATATTCATGTTATAACATGTAAAATGGCAGTATATACACCTCCCTGAAAAATATTGATTTATAACATGACATGTATCTCAAAGAAAGAATGTTGAGACAAAAATTATTTTAAGAATTTGGTAAATTTTTATCCATATCCCCCAGGAAATAAAGATCATAAAATGGATATGTAAATAAAAAAAATTAAGTATAAAAATATTATAATATATTAGAGTGGAGTTTTCACACCACACAAAATAAATTATTGGCAAGTAAGGCATAAGTATCACAGAAATAAAAATAACATGAGAAGATCCATACCATAAGTCTTAACTTTATTCATACACATTCATACCTCATATATAATAAAAATAATTTTTTTATACATAATAAATAGAAATATAATCTTATATATATTTCCTTTTAGTATTTTATTATTCCTTTATTTTATCAATTTATTAGAAATTCCATGTTAATGTTATGTTTCGGGTAATATCTTCTTTTTTCATATATATTTTGACTTGTTATTCTTGATCCTCTGACATAGATCATGATTTAATTATTTAATGATTTTAAAACAAGATATAAATATCATATATATTCATTATATAAATATTTATTATATGTAATAAAATATACAAATATGAAATGGAATGCACAGTTTATGGAGACGGTAGGTCATACATATGAAAGAATGCTATTTCTATTTCATTATCGTATTGAAAGAATGAAGGTAAATGATATATATATATATAATAGTAAAATTATTATTTCATATATATCATATCATTTTACCTAACCCATCATTAATACATTCTATGTATTTTGTGAACAAACCACATCGCTTTGAGGAGATAATAGTCTACACACCTACAAACGAAGTTATCATATTGACACAAAATAGAAATAATGAAGGTATGTTTTATATAATAAATTCATAATCATAGAGTAATATTACATTTTATAAATATAATATAAAAACAATGCTTATATGAAAATTCCCAATCGATATTGGTGGTTAATTAAAAATTGATGACATTGTTTCATGAGGTGGTAGTATGCCATACACAGGATCGGTATGTTCGTTATCCATTTGATGGTTGAGTGTGGAAGTGTAAGTATAAAATTTAATTAAAAATTATAATTATATTGGGTATACTGATGTTATTATATAATAATGCAATAATAATAACTGTGGGATAGGAGAATGAAAACAATACAAAAGAACTTATGGAGGGATGTTACCTCTTCTTTGGAAATTACTTTTTGTTTGCATCAAAGGGCTATGATGGTTTTATTTATACCCAAAGTGAGACTTGTAGAGTGAGAGGTGGGAATATGAGATCTTATTTGACAATTCTTTTTAAGAGATAATGTGGCTTGAGATGTGTAATTATGGGTGGGTGTGAGTGCCCTTTTATAGTGGAGGAGTTACATTCTCGTAAATAAAAAAATAAAAAAATTATTTAGAGGCCCCCTTACATATTGTGGCTCAAATAATTTTCCATATTGGATAAAAGTTTTTAATTGGAAGAAATATTTCCATTCAATAGATTTTGGACAACTTTATAGGTTAATTTTACCCTTAAGTTAATGTTTAACAACTAAGTAATTTTGTTTTTACCATAATATATGTTATTAATTTTTAATACATTCCCTTTTATTTTTGGTAAAAATATAAGTTGACATAATTAGATAATATAAATTATTATGATTCCAAATATTTAATGAATTTTTTCAAATTCTAAAACCATAAGTGAAATAAATGAGTTTAAAATTAACCTCGCAAACTTATCAGGACAATGAGTTTTTTTTGGAGAAAATGCTTAAAATATTGAAGTGTTTTATATCCTATTTTAATGAGGAATTAGTTAAAATGAAATAAATGGGATTAAAATATTTAAAAATTATATAATTAAACTTTTAAAAAATTAAAATATAATTAAATAGTATAAATAAATTAGATGAAAATGTTGTTTTGAATTAATATTTAATATTTTCACTATTCATCCAAAAAATGATTTTTTTAAAACCCCCAAAAAAATATCCCTGTGCTAATTTTAATGTTCTAAATTCAAAAATGAATATTATTTTTTAAAATAAAATTTCAAAATGGTTCTAAAATTAATTTTATTATTATTCATAGAAGGATATAAAATAATGTTCATTTGATAAAATTGTATTTTCAAACATATAATGAATTTAACAAAAATTATAATTTTTATTATCAATATGTTTTATTTATATTAAAACATTAAAAATAATATTTTAAACAATAGATATTATTGTTATTAATATTACTAGGTTTAACAGGCATGTTATAAATATCTCATTTATATAATTATAGTAATAAAATTTTTTTGGGTCCAAACTCAATCTTGAATGTAACGCAAGACAAGACAGTGTTGCATGTAGTAGAAGCTTATCATGGTGTATATTATAAGAAAAGATGAACATGATGTATCATACTAAGATATAATAACATGTTACTTTCATATAGGACAATATATCTTTGGTTTTTTTCAAATAAAAAATATCAAAAAGATTAAATTAATTGGAAAAAAATATTTCACAATATCTCAAGGAGTTATATTCTACACCCCATTAAAATAAATTTCACCCTCAATATTCATCTAGGTTATAAAATATTTAATACTTAAAATATAATTTCATAGAAACCCACATCAAAAAATTAATACTAAATCATTTTCTAAAAATGAATGTTAAAAACATAACAATTAATAAAAGTAACTAATAAATATGTTTCTACTTAGGAGAAAATAAGTTCCAAGTGAAAAATTGGATATTATGAGAAACATAAATCATTATAGATATTGATAAATATCATTGATCCTAAGAATTTTGGTGATCTAGAGAATGTTAACAATAAAAAACCGTAAAGTAAAGAAGTGTGAAAGATGTCATTGACATCATTAAAAATGATGATAATAGGATAAAATTTAATTTCAAGCCCCTTTTTCCAAAATTTGAATAATTTTCATGAAAATATATACATACATGGATTTCGGATAACATCAGCCTTTTTTGTTCCTTGACCAATATCTACTTCATCTCTCACTCCATGTAATGAATGTTATTTTTTTCATTCTTTAAGTATTAAGAAATCATGAGGTAGAATGATATGTAATTCCATCTGTCTTTAGTTAGCATCACAAAAAAAGGATTGCAAAAGTTATCCAATAAGAATAAATTATCACACAGAAAGATAATAATTGAATATCTAAGACCTCATCCAAAGATAAAATTAAACTATTAAACATATGTTTAAACTTAAAACCCTTAAAAAATATGAATGTATAAAACATAATGTCACTAAATTTATCAAAAATTGATTAGTATTGGTCCCCCATATACCATATGTCATCCCTTGGTTTTTATATACAAAACATGTTAATGCCTTCATCATGTATTCTATGGAAACATGGTAATGACATTAATTACCATAAATCATTATTGAAAACATGCATGTTTCCTTATTCCATAGTTTATTAGATATATTCATTAAATCCAAAAATACTATAATCTTTATCCATGATTACATATACTACCTTTTTAATAAATCCTTAGTTAGTTACAATTTACTCAGTACCATCCAATTTAAGTATTCATTTCCAAAACATAATTATCTAATAATAATTATATTAATGTAAGGATCATATTAAGGGTAATATTTACCATAACTATTTCTTTCCCATGAATATCACCTTGCCATTAAATTACTTTGTAGTTCATCAGAAACATTTAACACATCCATTTAAATAATTTGACAAAAACATAAACTGAATAATTATTATATATTTCACCATTCATATAACATAATTAATTAATCCAAATACATATATTTTTTTGATTATTCCACTTATTCTTAATACATTAAAAAGGCTACCTCAACCTATTTATTAATACATCTTACAATTCACTTGTAGAATCATCATCATCATAGACATCACTCATACCAACTTCTAAATTCACTTCATGGGCATTCCATTTGGGAAATCAACTTTCATAATGACATTTCATTCAACACATAAAGAATTAAATCTTTAAGGATTTGTTAGGGAGGGAAATTTTCCCATACATTGTGTTAACCGAACACTTCATTTTACCTTTGTAGTTAAATGATTTGTGTCTATGTTTTCCATAGTCAAAAAATCTTCTTATTCCTCTAAGACATTAACTTGGGATATTCATTACACATTCGAGATACAAAAGAAACTGAATCTTCTTTCCTATATTGTCTCGATTATCCAAACTCGTAGATTAATACTTTCTTCTCTTATTTGATGAATCAAAGAGTTGGTTAAGGTACATCGTTTTGATCATTTTTCTTGAAAAAAATTAGGTATGATAAAAAAATCCTTCATTACAATTATAATAACATTTGACTACTCATCCGAGAATTCTATGTAATATTCAATGTTAAGACAATTACTTCTTGTTCCTGTAATTGATGAAAACCCAAAATCATATTGTGAGAAATACTTATCAAAGTGGAGAAACACATAATCATGGAAAATCAATTTTAATATGCCTAAATTATAACACATACTTAGTTAATCTGGGACACTTTAGGTTTATCATGATTTATTCATAGTCATTTTCTTCTTAAAAATATCATGATTGTTTATTATAATTTAATTCATTTTCATGGCATATCCCCTAGGGGTGTCAAACCAGTTGTGTAGAAATTCCCTTTATCATGAACCATTTATCGATCGATTCTATCTAAATAAAGTGTTTTCAGGGTTGTTACCCCAATTTACATATATTCCAAATCTAAATCCACTTGTTGCATCTAGAATGGAATGTATTTCTTGAAATCCACTTTCTTTATCGTTTACCATAATTCCATGAAAATTTCCTAAACATTGAATCATACTAATACTTATCCATAGAGATATCCACAAACATATCCTTAGAAATATACCAACATATCTCACTAAATTTTCTCATCCTAGTTTTCCATGTTCGACTAAAACATGACTATGATACAAACTATAGAGACCCAAAATTAATATACATGGACAATACAAAAATTTAGATGATTATTCTCTACATTTCAAAGTTACATGCCCGATGACCATATTAGTTTAGTTCCATTAGAAAAATGGAAACATAATTTTTTATCTAGTGGAAATATCTTCAATATCAACCTTAATGATCTTCCCCCTTAGTAGTCGTACTTAAATAATTTCTTCATAACATAGGGAAAATAAACATAAAAAAGGGTTGAGCTCAATTTCACAATAATGGTAGACATGGGATATATGTAAATATTAAATAATTATAATGGTTTTATAACATGATCGTATCATTAGTAGATCATACCCTTTATATTAATGATCAAAAATATGAATCCTGTAATAAATCTCGGTAGTTGATAGGATATGAATCATAATGAAATCAAAGAACATGATTCATGAGAGCATAATATTGGAGTAAGATATAGGCTTGTGTAATACAAATAAACATATAACATTGTAAACAAGGGTAAATAGAAATAGGTTCAATAATTATCTTTAGTAAAAGAAATGAGGCCATAAAATAAACTTATAGACATGAAACCATGTCCATGAATAACATTGTGAACATGTAATCAGGTTCACACATAAAATATAATCTCCTCAGTAATCCATAATTTCCCAATGAATTAAAGGGTGAAATATTTCCCACTCTCCGTAGAATGAAATTATACATTCAGGTGCAAAAAGATAACAAAAAATTAATTATATCATGACCAATAAAAATTAGTGGGTTTCCTAAACATACTATAATTAAACATGGAAGGAAATGGGTATATAAAACATTTCATCATATCCTAACTTAGTAAAATAAGATAGGATTCATAGGAATTTCATCATAGAATATCCCAATAAAAGAAGTGGGTTTCATAATCATTTTATCATGGTATAACACAATGAATAGAAATAAGATTCATGAATAATGCTTCATCTTAAACATAAACCATTCTATGAAGGAATAATAATGGTTTCCATGGATAATATCTCCTATAATGTGTAAATTATATCAAAGGCTTTCATATTATATGGGGAATTATTTTGAAAGATCACATGAAAAATTTATTAAAGAAAAATAATCTTTCCCTGAAAATAAATTTTGGAAACATAAAAAAATTCAAAATATTTTTCTTTAGTAACAAATTTTAAAAACATGTAATGAAATCTTTTAAAAATCAATGAAAACATTACTTGAGAAAACAACCTTTTTTACTTCAAAAATTGAATTTTTTAAATCATAAAACATTTTTAAAACAATTTCACTAAAAACAAATTTAAAACAATGAATTTTCTAGACATTATGAAATATTTTTTATTTAAAAAAAAACTTGTAAAATTTCATAGCTATATTTAATGAAATTATAGTCATGATTTTGGTTTAATCCATATATTCCAAAAATTTCTTTTGCACCATAAAATGATTAGAAAAATTATTTGATAGAAAAATCACAAGAAGATTCCTTTTTAAAACCCTTTTTATTAATAAAGTGAAACGTGGGTAAAATTTATTTTACACATCAAAGTAAAAAATTTATGGATACAATTATAGAAATCAATTTTTTTGAATAAAATAAATTTCTGACCAAATAGAGAAATAAAGTCATATTTTATTAAAAATACATTATAAATTATAATAAATAATGAAGAGTGAATATATGAAACTTATATATAGATATATGATGAATAAACATATGAGAATAAAATTAATTCGAGTTATTGAGATATAGATCATAATAATTAATAAATGGAAGAATAATCATAGGCAATCTTGATAAACAATGAGATTGTAGCAACACAAAGTTACCAATTTGGTATCATTGAACCATAATCCTTTGGAAAAAATAACATTACATAAAGATTAAAAAATCATGGAGGGAATTATATTCATTATATAATATTTCAATGGGTATTATATACACCTCATAGAAAAATATGGTTTTATAACATCACATGTATCTCCAAGAAAGAAAATTGAAACAAAATTACTTTACTGATTTGTTACCCTTTTAACCATAAACACAATGAAATAAATATCATAAAATAGATATGAAAAAAAAATTAATTATAATAATTCTAAAATGAATTAATGAGCATTATATACACTACAAAAGAGAAATCAGTGGTAGATAAATCATATGTCTCACAAAAATAAAAGTGATACGGGAAAACCAGACCTTAAGTATTGAATTTGTTCATATACTTTAAAACCTCAGGTATAATAATTTTATGTTTATTATAAGTCTACCAAATAAAATTTTATATATATATATATAATACCTTATATTAATTTTTTATGAATTTATAGTACATTTTTATTAACAATTCTATGTTAATATTACATTTAAGGGAATATACACTTTGATTCCAGTTTATGTTTTGAATTATTATTCTTCATCCTATTACTTATATAATGATTTAATTATTTTAAGAGAACAAAATTATATAAATATTCTATATGTTCATTGTATAAATTTTTATAATAATCTACAAAATATAGAAATATGAAATGGAATACACCATTCATAGAGAGGATAGCCTGTATGTACGCATGAATATTATTTTTGTTTCCATATGGTGTCGAAAGAAATATTATAAATGAAATATATGAATATCTAAATATATTTTCATTATTGTTGAATTATTATGTCATATATATAAAATAATTTTAACAACCCCATCCTTAATAAATTTCATGTAAATTGTGAATGAATCACTTCGCTTGAAGGAGGTGGTAGTCTACACACCCACAAACGATGTTATCGTATATTCACAAAATGGAAAGAATGAAGGTAAATTTAATATAATAATTAATGAATAATTAATAAATCACAAATATCATAAATAAAATATTAAAACCTAAATCCCATCATAATTCTCAAAAATTATAGGTGGTAAAGGAAAAACGAACGACATCATTTTGTGAGGCGGTAGTCTGTTGTACACATGATAGGTATGTTCGTTACCCATTCGATGGAATTATGATTAGGTGTAAGTTGAACCCTTAGAATTAAAAAATTTCAGTATATTGAGGATATTGATGTTATTATTTAAAAATTTAATAAAAATAATTGAGGGAGTGATAATGAAAATAAAAAAAGGGATTATAGAATGATATTACCTCTTCTTTGGGTAATTTCTTTTGGTTTGAACATAATGATTAACAAGGTTTTTATTCTTCCAAATGTGTGGAATATATGTTGATTGGAGGAAAATATTGAGCTTATTTGGGAAGGTATTGGATGAAAAAAGTTTCTCTAGTGGTTTGTGGATGTGAGGGGATGAGTTCCCTTTTAGAGTGGATGAGGAGTTTCATTATTGTAAATATAAAAAAGAAAACACTATTGATTGGTCTCCCATACATCTTGTGCCTCAAATAACTATAAATTATACATAAAATATGGTAATGGGTATAAATATGTATATGAAATGTATTTTGGACATCTTTCTAGGTTATTTTACCCCTTAAGTTAAAGTTTAACTATTATGTAATCTTGTATTTACCTTAATTGTTGTAATTAGTTTTAATTGATTTTACTATTTTTTTGGTAAAAAAATAAGTTTAAGATATTATAAATTATAAATTATTCTAATTAAAAATATGGAATCAATTTTTTCAAATTATAAACATTAAAGTTATAGAAATTAATTTAATATTAACCCCTCAATTGTGTTGCGACAATGAGTTTTTTAAGAGATAATGTTTAAAAGTTTGAGATGTTTTTATATCCAATTTCAATGGAAAATTAGTTAAAATGATGTAAATTTTATTAAGTGATTTCAAATATATCTAATTGTACTTAAAAAATTAAAATATTATTTGACTGCTATTAAAATTAGATGAAAAGAAGTTTTGAATTAAATTTCATTATTTTTCACTATTCATCCAAAAATTATGTTTTTCAGAAAAATCCCAAAAACATTTTTTAAGATAATTTGGATATCATGAATTCAAAAATGAAGTTTATTTTATAAAATAAAATTTAATAAAGTGTCAATTTTTTTTAATGTTTATAGAAGGACATAAAATGTTCATTTAAGAAAATATTATTTTCAAACATATGAAGAGTCGACAAGAAATTATATATTTTTTATCAATATGTTTCATTTATATAAAAACATTGTAAATAATATTTTTAAATTATTTATCATTATTTATATTACTATGTTTAGCAGACATTTTATAACTATCTCGTTTAAATAATTATAATAATAAAATGTTTTTATGAAGAAACTCATTGTTGTATGTAACAAAAGATTATATTGGTGTAGTTTATAATGAAATATTAACATTGTGTAACATAAAAAAATTGAATAACATGATAATTTCATATAAAAAAAGATACATATAATGTTTCATTAAATGAAAAATATCAAAAAATTAAATTAATTTGAAATAATATTTCACAAAATCTCTGGATTTTATATGCCTTTCGATTGACTGCCTTCAAAACCCCAATATAAAATAGGGTATACATTTTAAATAAAATTATCATCAAATACAGGAATCAAAAATCTCTTCCAATCTACCTAAAATATCTATTATATTTATAATATTTGAATATATAGCTTTGAATATTCTCAATGTTTTACTTTTCAATGTTTATTTAATGTTCCTCAAGTATCTATTTGGGGTTCAATATTTCATGTTTCTTTATATGGTAATATTTAAAAGATTAAATTAATTTAGAACATCAAGGTATCTCCACCTGGTAATTCTCACAGATTTATTCAGTCCATAATTTCCCCAAAACATCTCTGTCTCTTGGTCTTTATATGCTTCTCTATCATATGAATCTACACATCTTCTTTTGACTCTTTAAATTTGTTCGTATGGTGATCCTCAACATTTTTATTCATCTTTCCTTTGAATGTCTTAGTACAATGACGTGAAATTTCTCTATATGATGATCTTAAGAGTTCTCCATTGAGTTATTTGTGTAGGTTTCTTCAGTACGGTTTTTCTTCATCTGAGGGACTATCAAATTTTATCCATTTTATAGATTCACATGATTTGTCAATCTGGTGATATCAATTTTTTTATCCATCTAGTAAAAAAAATAGTATAAAATTTTTGCAGTTAAAAATTTATCTCCTTTTAACTTGGCCTTTTTATAACTACATCTTCATGGCTTCAAAACATGTACTTTATACATCTATAATTTCATCATTATATAATTCAAACATTTTATTACACATCATATTTCAGAAATTATGGTAAATTGAAATTCTAGTAAACTTGTTTTGGTTACGTCATAAACAACCCAGTCCAATAACCTAATAAACAACCCCATCGAATAATTTTTCATTCAATCATACTTCAAAAAACCACGACTCATTGGCTTTAAAACTCAAATTTTTTAAAAATAAATCTCCATATAATAATCATAGTATGGTAAAATCATGTTTTAATAACTTCATAATTTGAAGAAACTTGTCTAGAAACCTGAATATCTAAGGTAATCATGATTTTAGAAAAATTTTGTATCCATAAAGCATCATCTGACTTAATAGTGTGGTTCTAAATAAGAAAAAAATGATCTCTCTATATTCTGTAAGAAATTATAATATAAATATATACTAACATATTAAAAAAATGAATCAAAAAAACATGGGGAAAAAATATCCCTTTGTGTTTATTTTCATTATCCCAAAAAATATTAGATGTTGGTGTGGGTGATAGATTTTATATCCACTAAATGTGTGTGCATCTTAGTTATCTTTATTATTGATAATAAAATGAATATGGTGATATAGGGGTTATCTGAAACTATTTTATTTTATTTTTAAATCCTAAAAACTTTCCTCGATAGAAAAATAGTTTTACCAGAATCTGTAAAAAATAAACAATAATAATAAAACACTATTCTTAAATGTGTTACTGAAATATAGAAAAGTAATATATAATTAATGTGATATATTTTTTATATAATAATTCATTTTATGTAAATCCTCACAATATCATATAACTCACTCATTATATTAAATTTCTTCTGAAAATTAAAAATCATGAAATATATTCTTCATGAACTCCTTTAAAAAAACAAATTAGAATGTTCAAGATGAAAAGATACAAATCCCATTTTTCTCAATATCAACTCCCTCTATAAAATAATTATAAAATCATTTAGAGTATGAACATGTGAGTGATTTTCTTACTCCATCTTCCAAATTTACAAATCTATTCAGAATTTTTACATTTACTATGTAGTGAAGATTAGATAACTTAAACTCACTAATGCTTCCCTCAAGGGATGTCACAATCTACAAATATTCCCTATAAGAAATTAGAAAATTTTGTGGAAATGGTAATTAGGAGAGACCAATTATATTACTTATAAGTACCACTTAGTTTGAGTGATTTTTCTTAGCCTTGTATTTTATTTCATTCCAACCTCAAAAATTCTTTTCCCATAATAAATTGTAACAGTTTTGTTACAAATATTCTTCTCATGTACTACTTTGGGTGATGAAATCTTATTTACCTCTCATTTTCTTTTGTAACAAATACCCTTTTCAACATTATCCATTAGAGCATATGAATCCCTGAGTGTTATCATTTTATTTTTAAATTACACAAATTCATGTCATGATTTTTTTGGATACATGTATAGGTTTCTTGTACCTTTCATACAATCCACTAGCCATCTAAATGTTTCCATTGGTCAATATATTTCTTAATTTATTTGACTTCTTGAGAACATCTGGTTTAGTACTTTTGTTCTTTTACCTCTACAAGGCATACTCATTTTTTTATTCTTTATTCTACTTTTCCTCAATAGGTTTCCTTATCCATTCATATTTCCCACCCACTTATGGATTATTATTATTTTCATGAATTGAAATGTTATACCATCACTCCAGTGTTTTTTTAAACTTCTAGAAACACCAATAATATCCTATGAGTCTCTTTTTATTGCCCAGTGTAATATGTCTTGATTTTATAGGTTTTGAACCTTTATATTTTTTAGTAGAACAAACATCCTCTTTGACACTTCTTGGGGAATGGTTCTTCATATATATCCTATGACTCTCCTTTTAGATATAACCTCTACTTTGATACCAACTATAGTTCCCTAGGACATTTAACCCCTAGGAAGGGGTGGATATGTGGGTTTTTTATGAATTTTTTCTCTTTTGATTCAACCACTTGATCTTTTTATGGTTCTTAATCAATTATATATAATATCTAAAACTCACATATTTTGTAATAATGATATAAGAGAGGTAATAAAATAGTATTTATACAGTTCGATAAAAATATATACACCCCATAACCAATTATATAATAAAAACATCTTCATGATTACAATGGAAAAGGCAGTAAATTTTTATACACCCTAGTAATTATTCCTCCAGTTCAACCTAGTTATAATCAGAAGATTGTAACTATTTTAACACAATTGTTTATATCCCTAATGAAATTTTTTCTCTTCTATTTCTTCTTTAGTGGTTATACACCGTAGACATAACCCACTTCAGCAACTAGTTATACAACCCATCTATAAGATATTCATTCTTCTTTATTGTTACTTTTGTAGAGACTAGCCCTTCTTATTTAGTGTGATCTTACTCAATGAACCTATAGGATATCGCAATCTCATTTAAAACATGAAGGTCACGATTATGATGATGAAATTTCTACTACTGTTGAAATTTTTCCCGATATTAAAAGACATGGATCTATTAAATTATTATCTTTATAAAAAATTTTCTAGAACTAATAATTTAGAAAATATCCATATTTTAATACTATTTCTTCTATTATGTGTCCATTACATCATATTATGGTGTTCTTATTTCCATTACACCTCCATCTGATACACTTTCTAGAAGCTGCATCCAGTCCACTTATAACAGGAATGCATTTCTCTTCCTCACTCCAATGCTCATCTCATAAGTAATTCAATAATCCTTCATCAATTATTTTGTATCAGGTTCACCTCTATCAAGTTTGTGTCTATTAAATACACTTCTCCACCTCTATTAAATTGTCTACTTAGCATCAATATATTTCTCCTTCTTTATTTAGTAGTCCCTCTTTAACCTTGTATGATATCAGAATCCTCTTGGAAGAACTATTTCTAAAACCCCATCATTGTAGAACTTTTATGTCTATAACTCTTCCTTATGATCCTCCTTGTATTTGACTAAGTAAATTCTTGTCTGAAAAATCATGCTGAACTTCTAATAATACTATCTATAATATTGATCAATAACAATCTCTGAATGACCTGTCCTCCTTTTATATGAAAATTTTCCTTTGAAAATAATGGAATAAATGTGGTTTCCAAATTTAAATTTCCCAGTCAACCCTCCCTTTGATAGAACACCTTTAAAAACTCTTCACAAACCAAAGTCCACAAAATTCATCAATGTTTTCTCAAATAATTTCATCAATGAACTCATCAAATATTCCTTAAGTCATTACTGGCTTTATGAATGTTTAAAGTAGAACCTAATATCATAAATTTTTTGAATTTATCAATTTTATAAATGGTTTCGTAAGTCTCTATCTTGTGTACTAATCTTCATGTTTCTCTATACGGTAATATTACCAAAAATTAATTCTTCTAAAACTAAAACTTCTATTGATGCCATACTTCTTCATGATTTATTCTATAGAAAAATTCCATAAAACATCTCTTTCTAATAATATCTTTATGCTTCTCCATCTGTTGAACTGGAACATATCCATCCTATTCTTCATTTTTTTAATCAGTTAATATTCATATTTTCCCTCCATATTCCATAAGAAAATCTTAGTCCAATGAAGCGGAATTCCTCCACACAATGTTCTTCTTCTTTCTCTATTTTTTCTATGCATATAATTCCTATATATGGTTTTCTTCTTTTGATGGGATCACAAAATATCTTCATATAATGAATGAAAAATATTTCCCATATAGTGATTTCGCATGTAGTCTCTCTATATTACAAAAATTTATTATCTTGAACTTTCATATGGAAAAATCATTAGTTAATATGTTTATTTTTTTATAGATGAAACTTCATGACTTCAAAACATGAAATTTTTATAATGACAGCTTCATCAGTGCATAAATCAAAATTATGTTGAAAAACATTTTAGAGTAAATCTTTTACATTCTCCTCATGTAAATTTCAATATGATAACATTATAAATAACTCAATATAATAACATCATAAAATTATCCATCCAATCATTATATATCGGATAAACATTAATATAGTTGTAACTTAATGACATCGTCACCCAAATAAGGCTTAACTAAATCCCCATCCAATAACCTCAGTTATAAAAACTATTGATTGTAAAACTTCAACATTTGAACAAACTAATATAGAAGTATAAATATTTCTTCTTAATAATGATTATATAACAATTTCATATCAATAAAGCATTTTTTACCTAATAATGATTCTATAAACTAAGAAAAAATATGTTTCTCCATATTCTACAAGAAATTTTCTAACAAATAGATATTTAAAAAAACAAAAAAAAACATAGTGATAAAACTGTTACAAATAATCATTTTATAACAATCCAGTAATTATGGTATGTCATCTTTTGGGTTGATTTAACCACCTACATGAAAAATGATATAAATTTATCTCAAGAATGACTATGGTAATTTTATTTATTCTTATATATGCTATAATTTGTTAAATAATTAATATTTTTAGTTTTTAATGGTAAAATTAATATTTAACATTTTATTTAGGTACCCAATGTCTGTTTTTGAAAAATCACTGAAACACACACATAGTCGATTATATATTTATGGGTAATAATAAAAAATCCCATAGAATAAAATTATAACATTATGAATTATTATAAATAAAAAATTTATAAACCTATTATTATTTTTGGAGGATGAACTTTGGGATAATAAGGAATAACAACATCGTTATTATGAACTTAGTTCAAAATGATTTACATTACTCACTCCTATATTTAAAATATATAATAACTAAATAATATAAATTTAGAGAATAATTATAAATTATATTGACAAAAATATAGGTATGATACTTTTTATAAATTATATGATTAAGATTGTAATTTTTTTATAAATTTGGTCATAGCATATTCTTCTAATTTGGAATAAAGGTAAGGATTATTTGCCTCAAATTTAAATTCATTAAGAAATTATTATTTTTTACACCATGTTTTGTATTTTATGGTGTACTTACAACCAATTGGGTATAATATATCATAATTAACTTACTATTCAATTTATCTAATGTTCTATTAGAAATTTTGTCCTTTAATGGTTTTGGATCGAAATGTAACCTGTGTTGTCATAATTCCAAAAAATAAAAAATCATAGAAAGTAATATGTGTTTTTTTTCATGAAATTTACATTCCTATAAATAAATTGAATAGAAGATGTGGATCTGAAGTATATTCTTTTTCATGTAATTAAAAAAGAATGGATGGTTGGGTATTGACAAAATCATCACTCAGTGCATGATTATTTGTCTTAAGACCACACATATGGAGATTCACTCCTTGTGGATTTTCATTAGAAAAATCAAAAAATATTTATAGATCTTAATAATGTATTTTTATACTATTTCTTTGGTCTATTACCATATATACTATTGAAATCAATTAATATCTTTTATCGATAACCCATTAATTTAAAAGTTCCCTCTCCACCACCTTATCTTAATTAATTTAGTAAGGTAACTTATTATAAAATCATAAATAACCCATATTTTCTATACTCATTTATAAGATATTATTCTAGATAGACACATAATCTCATTAAATTGTAAAATATTTATTTTACATATTATAATAATATGGATACACATTGTTCTATTTTTCCAGGGTAATGTAATAATTAGATAACACCTCGATGCATTAGTGAGTATCATGAGACAAACTAGATGGGGTATTGGAATATAACTTACCCATTTATGTATAATTTATTAGTATAATGATTTGATGGTATGTTTATGAAGTCTGAAATTATGCATTCAATCAATATGAGATAAAAAATTATTATACGTGTTTATATTTTTTTTCTAGGATATAGTATTACCTATGTTTCATTTGATTAGGACATTATTTTGATAATTAATTTATGATATACTATTTATTATATGCTTATGATATGAAAGATTCCACTATATGATACAGTTTACTGAGAATATATGATCACACGTATTTTTTTCCTTTCATCAGGAAATATAGAAGTGAACTTTTTAGGATTTTTCATGGATCTTCTGGAAGATATAATAATGTTCTCATATAGTTTTTATGTTTTAATTTATTTCCTCAAGTGTAATTTGAAAAATATGCATGTATCTAGTTTTACAAGACTACTAAGAAAATATATAATTTTGGAAATCGGGTATTATAATCTTATAATGTCATATCCTCACCCGAGAGATACTAAAATGGTGCCCCGTGTCTATTGACAACATGGCCTCAAGCGCTCCTCCCTACACACCAGAGTCTTCTGACTAGCAACAATGTTATAATTGAGGTATAGTGGGTAGACTGTGCCCTATGGGCCAGTACAAAATAGCAGATACAAAATATGGATAATAAAATGTTGAAATATAGCAATAAATGACATAAATAAAAAATATATCTTTTTTAATATCATGTAAGCTTCCATGAATAAACAATCTATGAAGTATATACAAACATTCAATGTAACATGTATACATATAAAGAATAATACTATAGTAATAAAGGAATTAATGAAATGAAATGACTCCTACTTATAATATTTTTTGAGTACATGAACAGTTTCTACTCCCATGCTCTAATATCTAGCCCTAGTCCATAATGAAAAATAACACATAGGATAGTTCAATTCATAATTATAAATTAGGATACCTTTCTAGGTATAAACTAGAAGTCCAAAAACGGTGTGGGATAAAATCAGTAGGCCAACAAAAATTGATTCTAACTCAATCAAGTCTGTGAATATAAAATAATGTAATGTGTTGGCATAATAGGCCATGAGGTAAATAATAAATATAATCATGTTAGGCAATGGTTCCTCAAAATACACATGGAAGACAATGTCTACATAGACCAAAGAGGGAATGTATTTGAACATTCCATCATGTATATATATATTTATATATGTTAACAATGATAAACAATAATATATATACAATGAGGTGGACCTAAGGCTTAAGACCCAGTTTTGACCATATAGATATCATACAAGTATCATATATTAGACAAGGTACATCATGCCCACTAATTTCAATGAGTGATAATGGATTCCATTCCCAATAGTTTTTATGTATAATAACATAATAAGTGTATCATATTTTATAAATTTGAATAAGCCCATATATCTAAATAGAGGACATATAAATCAATGTCTAATATACTCAGTACATTATTAGTATTTCCATGTTTAATATCTAGATCTAGGGTCATAAAACTTCATATCCAACAATCCAAAATGACTTGAAATTCCATTTATAACATCCAAGACCAATGGGGTGTAAAAAATCATATCCGAAAAACCTAACCAAGGTATCTCATTAATATTATTGTATAATTTAATCCCATGTTCCATATGAACCCTTAAACTTCGTGTTCCATAAAATGGAACTCCTGTATATCTCAATGTGTTGTGTACTTTCATTATTATATCTCAGTTAGCATTTAAATACAATCAATGAGATCATCTATTCCATAATATAAGTCAATGAAATTAGTCAAAAACTATTCCATAATCAATTTAAATAATGCATATAGATCACTTAATTTATAAAAATACAACAACACCATGGGAAAACCCCATTTTAGAAAATAAATCATCATGATACATTTCATTAAATAATTTGAAAATATCCCATTTATTCTTTATCATCTAAAATAAAAATTGAAACACACATTAAGTGGGTTTTTAGTTTTATAATCATTTATTAATGTGATATGGTAGTGAAATAACACACCCAAGGGGTGTTTTAATCACATTGAATGGATAATATACATTATAATGTCATCAAAAACACCTTTAGAGGTTGTTTCGGTTGAGGTCATAGACATCCAAAAATATAAATGGGGGATAAGAAGCATCATGTTTGTAGTCTATGTACTTTATTTAAGGTGTTTCAAATTTTTAAGCAACATGTGGGATATTTGACAAAATGACACTTTTACAAAATATGAATCTTCAAGGAAAAACATATTGACTACCTAAATCATTCTTAAAGAAAATTTAATAATCAATTATCAGGATTTTATTCAATTTAGAGAGACAGATATTGGAATAATAACCAAACACCCTAAAATAGGGAATACGATCTTGAATGAAAATTGTATCCACTAAGACATGGTAAATGAACAAAATTATCAATAGGAATTGTAGTATTACTGAGTGTTATCAAATGTGACTGACAATATTAAATTTTGAGCTCATATGAGGGAGATATCACCATGACTTGGAGGAGAAGAAGAGTAGAGTTCAAGTAGATGTGCATGGGAAATGAGGGAGGAAGAATGAAAAATAAAACTTAATGGGATGGAGGGAAAATTAGTAAAATTATATTTTTTAAAGGGATACATCTATTTTCTAAATGGTTTGACATAACATATTTTAAATTTTTATTTTCTTATAACTATTTTCCACACCACACATGACTATGTTAATAGTGTTCCATCTATGAATTTGGAGCTATTTGATTCCCCCATACCCCACATGGTTTCAGTTTATAATAAGGAAAACTTTTCTTCAACCATGTGACTTACCTTATGGTTCTTCAACATATTGTATGGTTCCTTGGTTCCATTGTATGGTTTTAAAAAAACAATCCTTTATCAAATAAGAAAAATTACTGTTTCACATGGTTAACACTAACAGTGCGCCAATCATCCACCCAAGCCAATCCCTCTAAAAAACACCCTCTTTGGTGATGAAATCTATGTGTGATCCTGAAACCTACTGTCCAAATTTTAGGCCTCATATCACTTTTAAATCAATAATTTTATGTCTTCCAAATATTAAAATTACATTCCAAATATTGACTTAATATTCAAACCATCCACGAAATGTAAAACGAAAATTACTTTGTAAATTTTAACTGGTGTAAAAAGCCTTTTCAAACCTCCCCAACATAGAAAATATCATCCCTGAGATTTAACAGGGAGATAATTAAATTACCAAATCCACTTAGTTTATGAATCTATATTTAAATTATTACATTTTGTTTTTGAATTCCTAACACACCTCCTAGCATCAATTTAAAAATACGATAGTTAATCCATCAAAACATAATGTAACACACCTAATAAACAAGTTAAAACTAATAGATTTCCTATCTAGGATTGTTTAACTTGATACATGATCATGTAATTACCTCAGTCAACAACAATCATATTACTTTTCCCACCAAAGGTCTTATCTTTTAGTTGAAAATTCAAACCATGGTACACCTTCTATAATAATTTCTTATTTAATAAAGCTCTCCATACATTAATGATTTTCAGGACATGTTTAACATATCCCACACATAAGGATAAAACGATAAGTCCATAATTTTACCAGAACAGTTGAACCCCAATCGACCCAGTTAGCCTATTTACGATGGATTTTCATTCAAAAGCCTCAAGCATCTCTTGTATTGCACATGTCTCATACCAATGATATACCTGATGTGGTTCCTCATGAACCACTCCAAAATACAAAATTAAACTCAATTCAAATCACCTTTGGTCAACTAATCCTAAATTCTCAGATTCAATAACCTACTCATCACTAAAACCAAACTCTAAATCTTTTACCACATGGCGTATTGATATTTTTCCAAGCATGCTCACCAAAGCTCATAACCAAATTCTAGTGATATATCCTCATAAAAAATATCCTTTTTGAACCAAAAATATGTTTTAACATATCCATTATGCCATTCCCAAATCAAAATACATGGATCAACACAATCCATCCGAGGCTTAACATTCGCACTAGGACTCCACCGATCCATACCCAAACATGCACATGATTTTTTACTCAAAATTAACAGTATATAATTCCATCTAAGTATTGAAATACCAAAGAAAATGTGACCATCACATGAACAGTATCAAGGTTCTATAAAACTTTTCTTAATATCCTAATCTTTCATAAATGAAATTCATTTTTTAAATGTGTAAATACCATATTAAGATATGATGTAATATAAATTATATGCATTACTTTGGCTATTTTTAACAAAAAATAAGTATATCAAAAATAAAATACCATTAATCATCATAGCCATTGATAACATATCTATTAAATAGAAATCATATGACTAGTATATATGATGGTTTAAGATAATTTTCAATTGACAGAGACATGAGAAGCGATGTCCTTGACTAGTATCATCTTAGCCTATAAGGCCCATTTATCAAATCTTTCAAGAGAAATAGAATCATGAGGAATTTTCCATGAATATTACTAAGATAATATTCTATAACTAAATCATGATTGAAGCCATTTATGGGAGAAGTTCAAGCTCATCACGATCACTACCCAAACAATGTACGCTGACCCACCCAAATAAAATCTTACCACTATGAACCTTACCCTTAGTTTATTTAAGGATGTAATAAAGTGTTATGTATCTAGAAATAATTACTTTGAATTTATAAATGTTTATAAAAATTAATTATTGTATCTATCCTTTTATTATTACACTAAAATGATCAAAATATAGTTTTGATTAAATTAAATTTCTATGAGATGAAACACAAATTAAATTTATGGAAAATATATAGTTTCAATAAAGACCCTATTTTAAATGGATTAAATAATTATTGAAATAAATTATATTTTAATAAAATATTTTTATTAAAAAATAACATTCAAAGAGATTTGATAATATAATTTTTTAAAATATGAAATAAATTTTATAAGGGCCAGAAAACAATTATTTTCAAAAAAATAGCATTTTTCAATAAATGAATATTTCATAATTAAAATTTTAAATTACCATACATAGAGTGTAAAGAATCATATTTCCCTCCAGTTTATTTTAATAAATTAAATGTAAAAATTCTAAGGCCAGGCGCTAAGATGGCATGCGATTCCAAGGCCCAGTGTTCTTGGAAAAAATCATTGTATAAATATCAGTTTTAAATAAAAATGCTCAGCTGAAAAAAATATATTTAATAACATCTAAAAGGGTTCCTAGATTGAATATCCTTGGGAATAGTTGTTTTTAGAACATCAAATTTACCTTAGGCAGGCCCAAACCTTGACCAGCATGGGTCAAGTGGGAACGTCAATTTCTGTACATCAACATTATTAAAATAATTTACAAAAAATTATTTTAATTGATGTTACATAGAAACACAGCCATGGTTTTTATTCTTAAATGAGTCATTTCAAAAAATCCAAGGATGTCACCCTACCCCTAGAGTTTTTCTTAGGAAGGGAGGAGAGGATCTCTCTCATTAGTAATGCCAGATTGATGACTGTGATTCAGATCAAGCATCGACATATTGAAGAATGATGAAACTGATTTCTTCCTCATCAACAATCAATCCAAACCCCTAGGTAGGGTGTTAGTTTTTTTTTTCAATTTTACATCCCCATTCATTATCCCCACGATGAACATGGATTAGTCAACTAACAGGCAAATCCATGGATTTTGTGTCTTGTGGGTTGGGATTATTCTATTATGGGGTTGTTTTGGGATTACGCATGTTGAGAATTACTTTTTTTTATGTATGTTCTCAAAATATAACATGAAATGATCAAGGCCAACCCGAACAAGGCCAAGATCCGTTCATTTGGGTGTTTTCCTACACTTTTTCCACACCTAATTCCTCTTTATTTGTGTTTTATGATATGTTATTGATATTTGAACCTATGACGACACATGGTAGTAGCCACATGAGGTGGAGGCCATATGTGGTTTCTCAGGCTATTCCAGGTGGGCTGTGATAGAGCGAGTCCACCGGAAGGGTGGCTGACAGCGGAGGCGGCACATGCCTGATGGCACGTCTGGGCGAGGTGGACCCATCAGTAAGACCACCGATAGTGGATGAATCATGTGGTCTAGGAGAGAACACTTTATAGGGATGACCTACAATGCATAGGCCACATGAATCGATTAGACAAGGTCGTCGATAGGGCAGCCGACGATGGTCTTTGGCGGACGCTGTTAAGAAGGACTACTTCGGAGGGAGAACTTGTAGCTCCACCATAGATTTTCACTGGTCACACAGAATAGTGATGTGAAACATGGTCTTCACATGTTTAATGGTGATCCTCCTAGAACGCGGTTGGGCGACCACATGAACCAGGGGCGTACACGACTAGGTGTGCTATGTCTAGTGGTGTTAGGCCGACCCATGCGACCCGAGTCGGGATGGGGAAACTGGAAAATCTGAAAGCCTAGTGGGATGAACAATGTAGCCCATTAGTTCACACTGGTTTGGGCCATCCCAGACCAACAGGTTTGGGTTGGGTTGGCCGGGCCGGGTCGAGTTAGGCACGGGCTAGTCAGGACCGATTAAACAAAAATGACCCTATCTTTCAAACGAGAGGTCTGTTTGATGACCCATCAGTGGCATTGGGACCCTTGTGACAAGGAGGTAATTTTTTTATGAATTGGTGGGTTTTATTATAGACTAGTATAGGTTCATATTTTCCCTTTGTTCTTTCCTTGAGGGTACAATATGATATTACACCCACATCACTAGATAGTGTTGGGACTATGTGGGATGGAGAAGTGGATTTTTGTCTTTTGTTATCCAAAAGGGGATAAATGAATTCACTTTTTAAAGGCCTTGAAAAAACATATGATTATTTGATGATTTTTATTTTCCAAATATCATATGTTTGGAAAAATTGTGATGGAATCCTCATCATTCAAAGGGGGAGAAAATGTAATGCCAGTCATATTCAGTTTTGATTGGAAGGAAAGATGCTAGCGGAAGAGAGGGAAGTGTCAGTACATTCCTTTGAAAATTTTACAATGATAAAGGTTTTTGGTCAATGAATATATATCATAGAAGATATAATTCATGATTAAATATGTTTTTTTGAATAACCCAGATAATAGTGAAATAGCATCGGTGTTCTTTCCGATGCAGATTTTATAGTGGCGTCATTTCTCATTGTTTTCCAAATTTTTGAAGCTGAAAATCAGGAGATGGAGAAATGTGATTTTGGAAAATAATGATGCATAAATGTTTGAATATGGATGGTTATGGTACACACAATTTTAGTTCAAAGATCTAAACATCAAAATGTGGCAAAGGAAATAATCGTGCAAAAGATTGGTTTTTGTGTGCAAGATTGAATGGAGTTTGGAATGTTGCACACAAGGATTGATTCAAGGTTATAATAACAAAAAATGGAAAATTCATGAAGTGCGTGAAATAGTCAAAAAAATTTCAAAAGACGAGGTTGGTGGAAAAGAGGCTTATGCGCCCAATGCAACATCAAATGGAGTTTTTTTGCAACGCTTCAGGGTTTTTCATGATGCATTGGGGTTTTTGGGTGAAGGGGTCGACGAGGCCATTAAATAAGAGGTGACCCCATTTCATTTGATAAGGTATACCCTTAAGGAAATCCTCATCTATGAAGCAAATAAGAATTTTATGTAAATGAAGTTGGGCGAAAGAAATATAGGTGTGCTTAAGAAGGAGAAGTAGCATGTGGGATTAAAGTTGTGTGCATGAGGTGTTTCACAACAAAAGTCAAATCCTGGGTTCCAAGCATAAATTTTGTGTGGAAGACACCTAAAATGGTGTGTGAAAGGTTTTAATTCAGCAAAAGAAGTATGTTTTTTTCTAGATTGTTCTTACCAGCTTTTGGATAGCAAAGTGAAGAATTGTTTTCAAGGATCAAACTGTGAAATCTAATTAAGAAGCATGAAAACCTTGTTTTCCTCTATTTGTTCTCTAAGAGTGAACACACTATTGAGGATTGCTTTCCAAGTGCTACATGAGTGTAAGGGTATATCATACTCATTTTATTCCGCCTCAAAGTATCGCATCCTAGAGGATTGTGTGGTACTGAATATTTTTCGTACCATACCAAGGACGTAACTAATATTTTTGAGTTGTGAACCTTGTAAATATTGTGTCCATATGGATGTGTGTTTTGATTGCGTTTATTAGGGAAATAAATCTTCAACATGTGATGATGGTTGTTTCAAAAATAATGAAATATAAATAAAAAAGATATCATTGATTCAACCCATCCCCCTCTCAGTGATACTTGGATCCTTACCAGGAAACTTTAGATAGTAATACCCTCTAGAGGCCGAGTCCCAGATAGAGTTGTGGCATCCATCTTTAGGACTATAGAGATCTTATATCCCCCCTGATGGTGCTTCTTTAGAAGTGACATGACCTCTAAGCACTGAGAGTTATTCCTCCATCAAATGGGCCGTATCAGTACGATTGTTGGTATCCTCTGAGAAGGATTCCCTACATTGCAAGATAATATATCTTGGGTTGTCAGTATAATCTAAGAAAGATAACCTCTATGTAAACCATGCCCTTGAATCTGGGCAGTGAATAATTTCCATGGTACTGTAGCAGCACTATAGTAGCACTGTAGCAGTGGGGGACTGTAGCAGCAGTGACTCTACTACGGTGGTGACACTATTACGTCGGAGGTATTGAAGCAGGAACAGTAGAAGTGACACCAAAATTTGAATGTACAATAGGAGCGCACGTACTATAGTAGTACTATTCATTGGTGGGCCCTTTGGTCCACAAAATGGGCTTTTAGGTATTTTTATTGGGATTTCATGACCCCAGGCCTTTGGCCTATGAAATTAGTCCCCCTATACCCAATTTGAAAAGCTTCCTTTGCTGTAATAATAAAATTGAAACATTGACCCCAATTTTTTTTTAAAAAGGCTTTAGGAGTGAGTTCTCTTGAAATGAGCGTGTGTAAAGAAGAATAATATGGATAGTGTTTGGGTGTTACTTACCTTTTTTACATTGTGGTTGGTAATGAGAATATACAGTTTTTCTTGGTATATGTGTTATAGGATTATACCTATGTAGAGATGACTCTGCTTTCCTTTCTGTTTTATCCTTTGGGTTTTGGGGTGTCCTATTGAGTACTATTTTAATCATCCCCGCATAGGCTTTTCCTGCATGTGTCATGACTAGTTTAGATGAACAACATTTTGACAAAGACCTAGTTGGACTTGGATCAGGAGGTGTGTAGAATGATCAAGCGGATGAGGTGTGCTTCTAAGGATTCTAACATTTGACCTACACCTACCCTTTAGGTAGGGTTTTTTTAGATGTGCTTTAGGATCTTGTACTTTTCCTTTTAGTTGGTCTTGTATTCTTTCTATGTTAAATTTTTAGTTTTGTACTAGCGTACTTTTTTTTTCGTATCTTAGTGGTAAACATGGTTGTTTACTTAGTGTGTTATGTTTCAGAATTTTAGGCTTGGAGATGGGTATGTGTGTGCATGTACTTAAGAAAATCACTCCCATTTTTTGGATATGCCTACTTGGTGCTAGTCTCCAGCCGTTAGACTATTAGAGGTAGGCAAGGGGAATTCACTGCACATGCCCCAGGGTACAGGTCATAGAAGAGTGGTATCAATGTTGGTGAATTCCACATTGGGAATGGGAGTTTGTGAGATTGATTTGAGGCAATTGTGTAATGTGTTTTGAGTTTGGATTTCAGGCCAGGGACTCTAGTGTTTGTTGGTCTCCCGATGTATCTATACCTCAGGATTCTAGGCACCTTGTTTCCAAAATCGGGGTGTCCGGGGGATGGGGGTGTCCAGGGGGGTCGGGTGGTGTCCAGAGTGGTGGGGTGGGGTCCAGGGGGTGGGGGGGGGGGGTTTCCAGGGGTGGGGGTATCCAGGGGTGGGGGTATCCAGGGGTGGGGGTGTCAAGTGGGTGGGGGTGTCCAGGGGTGGGGTGGTTTCTAGGGGGTGGGGGTGGGGGTGTCCAGCGTTGTGGGTGTCCAGGTGATGAGGTGGTGTCTAGGAGGTGTGGGGGCCATCCAGGGGGTTGGGGGTGTCCAGGGGGGCTGTCAATGGGGTGTCCATGTGGGTGGGGTGGAGTTCTGGGGGTGGGGTGGGGTCCAGGGGGTTGGGGGGTTTTCTAGGGGGTGGGGTGTGCATGGGGTGGGGGTGTCCACGGGGTGGGGGTGTCTAAGTAGTGGGGGTGTCTAGGGGGTTGGGTGGTATCCAGGGGTGGGGGTGGCTATCCATGGGGGTGGGGGTGTCTAGGGGGTGGGGATTTTCAGGTGGTGGGGTGGTGTCTAGGAGGGGTGGGGCTGCCTAGGGGGTTGGAGAGCTGTCTAGGGGGTAGGGGGTGGTCCATGGGGGTGGGGGTGTCTAGGGGGTGGGGGTGTCCAGGGGTGTGGGTGTCCAGGGGGTGGGGTGGTTTCCAGGGGTGGTGGAGGCAGTCCAAGGGGTTGGGAGGGCTGTCCAATGGGGTGGGTGGTGTCTAGGAGGTGGGGGTGGATGCCCATGGGGGTGGGGGTGTCCAGGGGTGGGGGTTGTCCAGGTGGTGGGGTGGTGTCTAAGAGGGGTGGGGGATATAATGGTTTTAATGGAATGAATTTCATGGGTTTTAATATCATGGTAATTTTCAAAAGGGTTTTGGAATAGTTTTTATTTCAATACTATGTGTTTCTTTAGGGAAAAATGAATGCTTTTGGTGTGTATGATTGGAAGGGGGATTTGGTTGTTAGGAAAATGATTGCATTTTTATTGTGGGAAAAAATACTATATGATTTTTGAAATGGGACCTCAAAATGGAGTTATATAAACCATTAGGGAGTTTTAATAAGAAAAATTCTCTATTATGTGATTTTGAAATGGTTTTATGAAAAATTATTTATGATGTATCTTGATGGGATTTGTGATTTTGTGTCCCTTGTGTTAGAACATCATATTATTTTACCAACGGTTTTGTTTTTGATATTATTTATAATATTACCACTATAAATTAATCAAAAAGTACATAATGGGATATCTCAGGTAGTCATTTTTGTGTCTTGGCCTCTACTCAAACTCTTGTGGAAGTGGAATAACCATGTTCTTCTCGGACCATTTATTATGCATGAAGGTTTCTAAAATCACATACACTATTTTTTATTGGTGATCAAGGATCCTATGAGGAAACCAAGCGGGTATCTATGACTAATGGGATGTTAGAGTTCTTAAAAACCCTATAATCCACGGTGGTGGGGGTGGTCCAGGGGGGCTATCCAGGGGGTGAAGGGGGGGGGGATCCACAAGGGTGGAGGGGTTGTCCAGGGGGGTATAGGGTGTCCACGGGGTGGGCAGGGTTGTCCACGGGGGATGGGGGATGTCTAGGGGGTAGGGGTATCCTGGGGTGTGTGGGGATATCTAAGGGGGTATGGGGTGTCCAGGGGGTGGGTGGGCTGTCCACAGGGGTGGTAGGGATGTCCAGGGGGTAGGGGTGCACGGGCTTTCCACAGGGGGGTAGGGGTGTCCAGGGGGAATGGGTGGGCTGTCCACGGGGGTGGGGGAGGGGGCTGTCCACGGGGGGAGGGATGTCCACGAGGGTGGGCGAGTTGTCCACGGGGGTGGAGGGGATCCCCAGGGGGTAGGGGATTTCTAGGGGTGGGTGGGGCTATCCACGTGGTTGGGCAGACAATCTAAAGGGGTGGGGGGGATGTCTAGTGGGTACGGGGTGTCTAGGGCGGTGTTTGGGCTGTACACGAGGGTGGAAGAGCTATCAAAGGGGGTTGTAGGGTGTCCAAGGGGGTGGGTGGGCAGACCACAGTGGTTGGGTGCGAGGGGGGGGGGGGGTGACCATGGGGATGGGGGATATCAAGGGGGAACAGGGTTTCCAGGGGTCTGGATGGGGCTGTCTAGGTGGGTACGGGGTGTCTGGGGGATGAGTGGGTTGTTCATGGGAGTGGAGGGGTTATTCAATGAGTTGGACAGGCTATCTATGGGGGTGGGGCTATCTATGGGGGTGGGGGTTATCCAGGGGGCACGCGATTTCTAGGGGGTGGGCGGGTCTTCCCAGGGAGGTATGGGGTGTCCGGGGGTTGGGCGGGATGTCCACGCGGGTGTGATGGCTATCCATTAGGGTGGGGGGCTATTCAGGGAGCACAGGGTGTTCAGGGGGTGGGTGGGGCTATCTAGGGATACAAGGTGTTTAGTAGGATGGGCATGATGACCATAATGGTGGCGGGGCTATCCAGGGGGTAGCGGGTGTCCAAGGGGTGGGGGAAGTATAGGGGGTTGTGGGGGCTATCCAAAGTGGTGGGGTGTTGTCCAGGGGGTGGAGGTGGTTTTCCATGGGGGTGAGGGTGTCTAGGGGGGTGGAGTTTTCTTGGTGGTGTGTTGGTGTCTAGGAGGGGTGGGGGAGCTGTCTATGAGGTTGGGGGCTATCCAGGGGGTAAGGTGGGGCTCTCCATGTAGGTGGGGGTGTCCAGGGGGTGTGGGTGTCCAAGGGGTGGGGGTGTCCACTGGGTGGGGTGGCGTCCAGGGGGTGCGCGTGGTCCAAGGGTTTGGGGGCTGTCCAAGGAGGGTGGGGTGGTGTCCATGGGGTGGGGATGGTTGTCCATGGGGTGGGGGTGTCCAGGGGGTGGGGGTGCCTAGGTGGTGGTGTGGTGTCTAGGATGGGTGGGGGTTGTAATGGTTTTAGTGGAATTAATTTCATTGATTTTAAGATCATTGGTATTTTTAAAATTGTTTTGGAATAGTGTTTATTTCAATAGTATGTGTTTCTTTAAGAAAAAAGGAATGCTTTTGGAGTGTATGGTAGGAAGGGGGATTTGGTTATCAGAAATATGATTACATTTTTATTATGGGAAAAAATACTATATTATTTTTGAAATTGAACCTTAAAATGGATTTTTATAGACCATTGGGGAGTTTTAAATAGAAATAATTCTCTATTATGTGATTTGAATTTGTTTTATGAAGATTTATTTATGATGTATTTTGATGGGATTTGCGATTTTGTGTCCCTTATTTTAGAACATCATACTATTTTACTAAAGGTTTTTTTATAAATCTTTAGAATGTTACCACTATAAATGAATCAAAAAGTCCATAAGGGGTTATCTCAGCTAGTCATTTTTGTGCCTTGGTCTCTACTCATATTCTTGTGGAAGTGGAATAAACATGTTATTCTTGGATCATTTATTATGCATGGGTGTTTGTAAAATAAAATCCACTATATTTTAATGGTGATCAAGGATCCCAAGAGGCAACCAAGTGGGTATATATGATTAATGGGATATTTGTTTTGTTAGAAACACGATAATCCATGGGGGTGGGGGTTTTCTATGGGGTGGGGATTTCCAGGGGTGGGGGAAGTCCATAGGGGTGGTGGGGCTGTCTAGGGGGTTGGGGGTGTCCAGAGGGGTGGGTGGGGCTGTCCATGGGGGTGGGGGTGCTGTCTAGGGGAGTAGGGGTGTCCAGGGGTGGGTGGGGCTGTCTAGGGGCGTACGGGGTGTCCAGGGGGTGGCTGGGCTGTCCACAGGGGTGGGAGGGCTGTCTAGGGGGTAGGGGGTGTTCAGGGGGTGGGTGGGTTGTCCATGGGGTAGTGGTGAACAGGGGGGGTGGGCGGGCTGTCCATGGGTGTGGGGGCTGTCCATGGGGGGAGGGGTATTTAGGGGGTGGGCGGGTTGTCCACTGGGGTGGAGGGGCTGTCGAGGGGGGTAGGGGGTCTCCAGGGGTGGGCAGGCTGTCCACATGGGTGGGTGGGATGTCCATAAGGGTGGGGGATATCCAGGGGGTACAGGGTGTCTAAGGGGTGGGTTGGCTATCCACGTGGGTGGCATGGCTGTCAAAGGGGGTACGAGGTGTCCTAGGGGGTGGGATGGCTTTCCACGGGGGTCGGGACTATCCACAGGGGTGGGGGATATCTAGGGTGGAACGGGGTGTCCAGGGGGTGGGTGAGGATATCCACAGGGTCATGGGGTGTCCCGAGGGGGGGGGGTGTCCACCGTGGTGGGGATGTCCAAGGGGGTTGTCGGGCTATCCACGGGGTGGGGGGCTGTCCACAGAGGTTGGGGCTACCCAGGGCGGTGGTCGGGCCTAGGGGGTGAACAGGTTGTCCGGGGGGGGGGGTATCCATAGGGGTGGGCAGGCTTTCCATGGGGGTGGGGGCTATCCAGGGGCCACGAGGTGTCTAGGGGGTTGGCGGTGCTGTCCAGGGGGTTGGGTGTGTCCTGGGGGTGGGGGGTTGTCCATAGGGGGGGCTATCCACAGGGGGGATATCTCGGGAGGGGGGGGGGGGGGGGTGCTATCCATGGGGGTGGTGGGGCTATCCCGGGGGTAGGGGATGTCTAAGGCGGTAGGGGGTGTCAAGGGGGTGGGGGGAAGTTTAGGGGGGTGGGGGGATATCCACGGGGGGAGGGAATGTCTAGGTGGTGTGAGGGGATGTCCAGGGGTGGGAGGGGATTTATAGTGGGTACGAGGTGTCCAGGGGGTGGGTGGGGCTGTCTAGGGGGTACAAGGTGTGCAAGGGGTGGTCGGGCAAATCACAGGGGTGGGTGGGCTTTCCACGGGGGTGGGGGTGGGGCTATCCAGGGGAGTTTCTAGAGGGTGGGGGGATTTCCACGGGGGTGGGGGATATCCACAGGGGCAGGGTCTGTCCAGGGGTTGTTCGGGCTATCCACGGGGGTGGAGGGGCTGTCCATGGGGTACAAGGTGTCCAAGGGGTGGGCAGGCTGTCCACAGGGGTGGGGCCTATCTAGGGGAGGGGTGAATTAGTCACAACAAATCATCAAGTCATGTTTTATTATTTATAGAAAAAAATAAAGATAATGTGACCTACCAAATAACACATATATTCAGGCACAAAAAATCAATAAACATCAAAGGTTAGTAATATCAGTAAAAAATGTAACAGACCATGCTATCCCTCATCACCGTCACTATCATCACTATCATCATCAACCTCACCATCATCCTCATCATTGTCCCCATCATCATCCACACCCTCCTCAATTCCCTCCTCCAAGCCCTCATACTCTACCTCGGCCTCCTCATTGCCCTCCGCCTCTGCCTCACCCTCCTCCCCGCCCTCTTCCTCCACCTGGGCCACCTCCTTACCCTCCTCCTCCTCCGGCTCATCCTCCTCCTCACCATCATCTCAACCACTACTATAACTTCCCCCTTGTGCACCATATATAAAATGATTCGCTGACATATATTAATTATATGTTGTGCTATCCTCTGGTGGAAGTGTTGGACATAAAACATCCATCAGTTTCATAAATTCATTTTTTCCCTAACAGACTATTTTTCCATCTCTGTTGCCCTTTTTTCATCCTGTTCTACCTATGCCTTAACCTTCTATAACGTGGTGCCACTATAAATCATACCTAAGGAGTACCAATACCTCATTGAAGCTATAATCTTCCTATGTCAGCAACATACTCTACCAAGGTGCTCATCTTCCAACACCTGATGTAAGAGATCGTTTGGCCCAAAATTTTCTGGTTCCTGGGCATCAAGGACCTTGAAATAATCCTATTACAAATATGAATAGATTATTAAGTTACAAAATTGAGATTAAAATCTTAAAATCTAAAAATTTAAAACATACAATCTGATGCTGAGTCGGTTCATTAACCACACTTCTATCTTTCTTCTTTCAACTTGTGAAAAATAGTTTTGCTCAAGGTACACATCCTTCTATATTCAATTTATGCCTCTGAAGTGACATTGAATGTAGGAAACCATAATTAAAAATAAGATACCAACAATTAATTTCATAACTAACATTATATAACAACTTTAGAAATCAGATAAATTATGGAGGAAGCAATAGAAAGTGAAACCGGCAAAGAAAAAATATAAACGGTCACAACTGCTGCCTCTCATGATATGGCAACGTAGTATGTCCCAATGTGTGGACATATTTTTTAGCATATTTGTTTTTCTTATTTCTTCCAGATGAATCCTAAATAAAATTCAATAATTAGTATTAAAGAAAAACATGAAAATATTCCTTCAAATACATCAAATGTGATTAGTACAATAAATTGGCTAGTTGTCCAATGAGTAATCATCTGTCAATAATATTCTAACGGACAATCATCCATGATAGGGACCTCCTCTAACTCTGTGCCCACTCCATCATGCCATCCAATGTAAAAAAAATTATTATAAGCTCTACAAAGATCTCCTAAATCCATTAGACGTGCTGGTCGTGTACCATCACCATCGGGGAAATTAAATCGTAGATGACACCAAAATATTAATACATATAAATACAAAAAATAATATATATAATTAAATAAAACATATTTTTTTACCCATATCTCTACCCAAGATTTATCCTTGACTTTATTTGGAATCTACCTCCATGAGACTATGCTGAAAAGAATGATGTAGAAGTATTTGGAAAGTGTTGCCAAAAAACTCGGACATTACTGCCCACATTTTTCAATCATTTGACTATCTTCATTGTAGTCCACCATCAAATGTGTGCGGTGGTTCCACACCACACGGATGAGTGTACGCCCATGCCCCCACCTCTTATCTGTAGATGTATTTGATTTGAAATAAAAAGAAATATTTTATCATTACTTGCTATAATGAAAATAAATAATGGTGCAAAAATTAGTTAGGTTTGTATAAGTATACCTATATAGTCTAATCAATGGGAACCGCTAGATCCACAAAAACTGAAGGAATGCCTTATACAGATGGAGTGGTTCCTAATGTATGCTCCATAGGGACAGACTCTGGAAAAGCATGAGTCGAAGAAAATGGAATATAAAATCCTGTAGAGAAGGAAGCAAAAGTAAAAGAATATGACATGGATGGATGTCCAAATGATGGATGGGGAGTGGGAATCATCATCAAATATGGTACATATGGGTGAGGAGTCTCAGATGTAAAGTGTTGTGAAAACATGGGAGGCCTAAAAATCTCATGTTTCCCTAACGACATATTGGGATCATAATGTGGGATGGATGGTATATCAGTGGGAGGGTTAGGGTCTAATCAGGTACGCCGACCAGATCATCTATCTCTCGTACCACCCCCCCTCGTACGAACACCCTGAGTACAGGGAGCACTACTAGGCTTATAATAAAATAACTATCGCCTAATATATGGATCCTGCAAAAAGGTTTAAAATAATTAATCACATGAAATTATATATTATTTAAATATCTATATTTGAATTTAAATACTCACAATAGGCACTAGTGGTGGAATTCCAAGCTCATTCATGTGATGATTGTTGTCCATTATCTTTTTTCATCACCTTTCTTCAATTAGTTTCATTTCCTGCATTTGAAAACATATATGGAAGTAAATAGAAAAGGATAACTAATGTGTATCCCAAAAAAATATCATAGAGAATACATGGATTCATGGATTATTTAGCTATCCATTGTTTTAGGAGAGTTTGAAAAGATATTTAATGAATTCAATTAATCATACATGATGTAATAAAGAAATTTAATTTTTATTAGGACAATTATTTACTATGTTTCATCAGTATATTAAAATCATGGAACATTTATTCTATTGGATTCATAAGGGGAAAAGCAGTTGTCAACACTATGAATTTTTTTTATTTCTTTAGCATAGGTAGATGTTGCAGGTTTCAATAAATTTTTTGTAGAAGAATATAAACCATCTTGTTCATTACTTGGTAAAAGGTAAAAGAGATGTCTTAAAGTTATAAAATTTTTATACAAATGACAGTTGAAGCATTGAAATATTCACCATGTATGAAATGTTGGTTTCATTGGTTTGAATAAATTTCAATTCAAAATTAGAAAATGAAATTCAAATAAAATTGCATCCAATAAACATTGAAAAGTCACATAACTGTCAAGTCAGATAAAACATATTTATAATCAATATTAAATCAATTTTAATAGTACTATCCTTAACAGTGCAATTCAAGGTAAACCAAAAGAATTGAGAACTTGAATGAATGATTTTATATATTTCCCACCATAACTTCAAGTTCACAATCAACTCTGAAAATCAAGCTATTGTATTCATCAAAAGTAATAAATGGATCATCTCAAATGGAAGTTGGGATGGTGTCAATTCCATCATCACCATCATCAAAAATATTTCTTGGAATTACATCAATAATGACACAAAATTCAGGTATAACATGGTCTTTGAAATAAAGAACTTGTTTCTCTATTGATGAAAATACACATGGTTCATCGGTAGCAAGATTGAAAGTCATATCAATTACTTGAAATCCAAAATCATCAATAAATGCGACCAGCCTCATCATCGAATCAAACCGCTAGAATTTCATCATCGTGACTCTTCCATGAGAATAATAATCCAATATTATTATTTTTCAATGACTCCATATAAACATACATTTTCAAATCACGGTCTACTATCTAATACACTAGCATAATAGTCTATTCTGGAGGTAACCATAACACCATCATGTTGTGTTCTCATGTTATTTTCTCATTCAGTGACAATAAATCTATACCCATTGATAAAAATTTATTTACAGTCACAAACCACAGTATTAGGACCAAAATCCAAAGCTCTTATTTCCTCAGAGACAAAGTCAGCAAGAAAACTCAATACCTGTAATATAAATCAATATTAAACTTAATTATTTATTTCTCAATGATTTTAAATAGTAATACTATCACATTCAATTTTAACCAAGAAGAAATCTCTTTGGTATGAAATGTCTCCATCCTTCTCAATGATAATGATGATTTATATTTATCATCACTTTATGTTCCCTCTAGATAACAAATAAGAATATTTAAACACACATATATATATATATAATAAATATTCAATTTTCTTACAAGATATAGTCATCAAACTATTCATAGTTGAACAAAACTGTGCGATATGTCCTCTCCCTTTCTTCAAGGATCAATGTCGTCAATGTGTATGATCCATGAATTCCCCCTGTTTGAGGAAGTGATGGAAAACTGGGTTCAATTGGCTCGTACTATTCTTCTTCATTTCACATTGTTCTATTCATTCTTGTAGTAAAATCAGACAAATACATAGAGCAGAAATATTTACATTCTTGAGCCAGGTAACTATTCACTATAGAACCTTCGGGATGATTCCTCTTACGGACATAAGACTTTAATGTGTACATATTTCTTCTAGTTGGATACAACCAATGAAAAGAAATAGGTCCTTTGAGAAGTATTTCATTTGTAATATTGACGGTCAGATGCATCATGTGTGTGAAAATTGATGGAGGAAATATTTTCTCTAACTCACACAAAATTAATGGGGGCATCTACCAACATTTTTTTTCAAAAAAGGCATGGACAAAGTCTTAGAACAATGATCTCTAAAAAAATGGCACAACTAAATAACATCCACCCTTATATTATTGGACAAAAGATGACGAATTACTATTGGAATCAACTCATGCAGAAGGATGGGATAATCATGAGTGTTCAAAGATTTGAGCTTCAACTCTCTTCTATTGACCCGTTTTAATTTGTTGCTTGAATATCCATCAAAGACTTTAATAGTCTCTAGTACATCTAGAAATTTCTTTTTTTGTAGGTGTCATCACATAAGAAGCACATGTAACTTTCCATTTATTTTCATAGATACGTACATGATGCAATTTTGGTATGATGCCCCAATCCACTAAATCACGCTGAGACCATAAATCATCTTTTTACATTCCCTTAAAATTTAGAAGAATTGAAAGCAATATTTCAAATATAATTTTTTCAATGTGAATTACGTCTACGAAATGATGTAAAACATTGGTTGACCAATAAGTCAAATAAAAGAAGATACTTCTCTTATTTCAGTTGTAATAGGTTTCATTGGAAACATTCTTTCTCTTTCCAGATTTCATTTAACCCTTCTCGAATGAAAAAATGAAATCTTTCAATTCATTAAGCACATAAGTTCCAGACATACCTTAAGGTGAATCATCGGCCACCATGGTATTGTCAAATCTTTGACAATTACATCTATATGGATAACCCATTGCCAATAATCGTCGATGTCCCATAAAACTGAAACTACAATGATGTTTTAGTCTTTTGGATCGTGTATTCTTAAAACAAACAAGACATGATTGTTTTCCCTTCATGCTCCATCTAGATATCATTGCATAAGAAATAAAATCATTGATTGTCCACCTAATAACAACATGTATATGAGTATTTCTTTCGAACATGAATCTTATGTGCACAAACCCACATCCCAAAGAAGTTTCAACTCTTTTATTAAAGGTTTCATGTATACATCTATATCATTGCTAGGATCAGAAGGGACATGTATGAGTATACTCATAAATGTGAATGGGTTTTTCATACACAACTATGGGGGAAGATTATAAATGGGTATAAAAACTGGCCATGTTTTGTGCGACTTAAGCATTTTCCCAAATGAATTAAAATCGTCACATGAATGACCCAACCTACCATTATGCACATCAACAACAAAATATGGATATCGAGCATCAAATATCTACCATTAAAATCCATTTTCATGGTAAACCAACTCAACATTAGTCTTTTTTCTCTCAGTATCAAGCCATCACAATTTTTTTTAAATTTCGTCAGACATAAAAAGATTCTGGAGTACGGGGATAAACGGAAAGTGCCACATTACATTTTTTGGAACACGGGATGGTCTTTCATCAGCTTTTGGCTTCTAGCAGGATGTGCCACATTTTATATAACCATTTTTTTCAGTATCTTCCTCTGAAAATAAACTGTAATCTTTCGGGCAAGCATGAATTTTGTTTCATAAAAACCCAAGTTCCTCAACTAGCTTTCATGCCATATAGTGGTTTGAGGGAATATCTACATCATATAGAAGTAAGTCCTTCTAGAAGGTAAGAATTGAATCGATGGTAGTATTAGAAATCCCATACATTGTTTTCCCATGAAACAATTGGATTTAAAATTCCATATTTTTCATTTTACAGCATTGTCGATATACTGGAGTCATGGCAGCATCATTTAATTTTTTCACCCAAACAACATCATCATTTTCATTATATGCATCATGTATGATCATTTTGAAATATTCTTGGGTCGGAATCCTTTATTATTCATGATGATAGAAAAACGGAAACTAGTAATATAAAAAATTCTCCAATCTAGTCCTATCATATGGATCATCAGCAATTTGAGATTTCAGTTTCTCCCCATTGTGATACCACACAAAGTAGTTTTCTTGAAAACCATATTTGGTTATGTGGTAGATGACTTCTTCACGGCTCAACCAAGGTCTGCCAACACAATTTTAATAGGGCTAGTGTATGTGTACACTATCTAAAACATTTTGAAATGAAAAATCTAAATATCTCTCCAAATTGGTTTGAAAATCACTTGAGATTCGATTGGTTTCATACATTAAACTATTGTCCATACTGTAAAAAAAATTTATATGTCATTTCATGAAAATAAATTAAAAATGATTAAAGTTTCATCGAAAATATATTTATTTAAATGAGAATTGTTCAATTTATATAAAACCATAACTAACACACTACTGTATATTAGAATCATAATATAAAAAACAAAAAAATACAATATTTATAACAAGATATATTTTAAGAAATATATATGAGGGTACATGATCATGTACACTTGTGGAGAATAATTATTCAGGAGTTGAGTAATTTTTAGATCGAAAAAATTTAATATTTTTAGTAGATTATTTGAGTGATCACATACACTGCCCAAGGGGGAGAGGGTGTCTAGGGGGGTGTCCAGGGGGTGAGGGGCTGTCCTGGTGGGTGCGAGGCTATCCACAGGGAGTCTGGGGTGCCCAGGGGGGTGGGTGGGCTGTCCACAGGGTTGGAGGGTCTATCTACAGGGGTGGAGGGGCTATCTAGGGGGGTAGGGGGTGTTCAGGGGTTGGAGGGATGTCCACGAGGGTTGGGGGGGGGGCTTTCTAGGGGGTATGAGGTGTCAAGGGGGTGGGGGTGTCTGGGGGTGGGTGGGGGTGTCCAGGGGTTGTGGGATGGATTTCCATGGGGTTGGGGGCATGTACAGGGGTAGGGGGTGTCTAGGGGGTGGGGGGATATCCACGGGGGTGGTAAGGCTGTCCAGGGTGGAAATGGGGTTTCCATAGGGTGGGCGGGCTATCCGTGGGGGTGGCAGGGCTGTCCAGGGGGTGGGGGTGTCTAGGGGGTGGACGAGTATCCATGGGGGTTGGGGCTGTCCAAGGGGGGTCGGTGTGTCCAAGGGGTGGGGGGCTATCCACGGGGGTGGGGGGTGTGTCCACTGGGGTGGGGGGTCCAGGGTTGGGGGCTGTCCATGGTTTTGGGGGGTTATCAAAGGAGGTGGAAGGGCTGTCCAGGGGGTGGGGGTGTCCAAGGGGATGGGGGTGTCTGGGGGTGGGGTTGTCCAGTGGGTGGGTGGGCTTTTCACGGGGTTGGGAGGGTGTCCAGGGGTACGGGTTGTCCACGGGGGTGGGGGATGTCCATGGGGCTGTGAATTAAAGCTATAAGATTTAATTGGGTTTTCATTCATGTTATTAAAAACAAACAATGGGTGTTAAGGATTAGGGAAATATATTTTATTGAAAATCCAATTTGGTAGGATTGGTGAATTGATAACTTGATGGTATCAAGTTTGCAATTGGGAAAATGTTGGGCCACTGGATTCTGGTACAAGGAATACGGGTTAGTGAATATCTATAGGTAGTTATAAGGAATGATATAATGTATGTTAATGAGTTAGTACGTATTTGCATCATCATGGCAGGATGTTTAATGGTGTTTTCCTATATGAAGTTGTATGGATTCCTCGATATTTTTTTCATCATGTCATGAATTAAATTTAGGATGTGATTAAAGGGTGAAGTCTAGATAGAATAACTATTCATTTAATACATGGACTGATAGGATTATGAAAATTGGACGTGCATATGGTAGTAGGTCCCTCGTCTTGGTGGATATATATGGGAATTTTCCTCCCTTGTTCTCTGTTTGAAAGTATTCTAAAAGGCTCCCACCACCTCCCCCACCCCACCTGCACAACCCCCCCACCCCCAACTCACCCCCAACTGACTCCCATGCACACCCCCCCGACCTGCACACCCCCACCTACACCACCCACCCCCACTGCACACCCACCCTCCCCAACTGCACATTGCACATCCCCCCACTAGTAAACCCCCACATACACCCCTACCCCACCCACTGCCCTTCCACCCCTCCCACCGACCTGCACACCCCCTCCCCCACAAACACTGCCCCCACCACATGTAACCCCCCCACTTGCACAACCCCTTACCCCACACCCACCTGCACAACCCACCCGCCCAACCTGCACACTCCCTTCGCCACACCCACTTTCACACCCCACCTACACCCCCACTTTCCCCCCTCCCCTCACTCCTAACATACTCCCCTCACTACACACCCCCACCTGCACATCCACCTTCAACCACAACACCCCCCACGTACACATCCCCCTCCCCACCACCCACTACCCCAACCACCTGCACCCCCCACTTGCACAGCCCCCTCCCCCACCCCCATCAGTACATCCCACCCCCTCCTTCCCCACCCCCACCTGTACAACCCCCCCCCCCCCCCCACCTCACCCTAGATGACTCCCCCTCCACAACCCCTCCCCCCCAGACCAGCCTACCCCCACCTGAACATCCTACCCCAACCTGCACAGCCCCCCCACCTCACCTTCACCTGCACACCCACCCACCCACAGTTGGGGGAAAATTTAGTACCTCTAAAACACTAATATTCTGTAACACTCCTAGATAAATTAGTGATAGTAGTGGTTTGAGAAGGGAAATTTATTTTCTATGTGTAGGATGAAGTATTTGGAACATGCCAATTTCACATTCAACAACAACCAAAAAACCCTAAATGATGAGAGATTACATCGGATGAGGAAATAAACTAAAACTGGTTTATAAAAATCCAAAATAAATATAGGAATTGTATATAACTCCAACTCGCCAATTTAAAGTGGAATCAACTCAAATGTATCTTCAGAAGAGGAGGGGTCGCCCGTTGGGAAGACATCACTACTCTGTTAGGGAAATAATCAGTAAATCGAATCTGGAAAGGGAAGTGGGGAATTGGGTTATCTGGGAAAAACATTCCCAACGGTTTTAAAAACCCATTGGTAAACATCAACATATACAAACAGTTTTAAAAAACCGTTGGGAAAAATCACTTTACCCCAATATATCCCAACCGTTTAGATAAACCATTGGTAAAAATCCTAATAACCCAACAGTTTATGCAAACTATTGGGAAAGACTACACTAAATCAATATATTCTAATGTATTTCAAAAACTTTTGGGAAAAAACTCTTTATCCCCATGGTATAAGAAAACCATTGGGAAACTGGCATTGGTATAACTATTAATTATAGTAGTGAATGTCATGTTCTTAAGATATTTTAGTAGGAAGGAACCATATTTCCATTCACATTACCCTAAAATGGGTTGTTTAAAATACTTGATGGTATTTAGTTATGTTAGAATTTTTCAACTTTGGTTTTTCATCTGTATGGACAATTGAGCGGTTTCCCCAATCCTGAAATCCTAACATGGATTTCATGAATAAATGCCTCTAAATTACACCAATTTTATAAAGGGAAACTCCTTTTGATGTAAAATGGTTAATTTAACCTGAAACATTTTAAAAATCCCACTTATAAAAGAATGTGTTCCAAAAAGGTCTGGTTTTACACATTATTCTATTACATTAATTCATAATTAAGTAATTGAACGTGAATTATAACTTAATATTTAGTTGTGGAATTTTAATATTAATATGCATAAATATTATGTTTTTTATTCTTTTCATGTAATTTTAAAATTATTTGGATCTTAGTTAATTAATTTACCATGAAGGATAAATAATTTATGAATAATTCATTCATTTAAAAACCTAATATTTCAAAATAATTCTTTTATTTTTCTGATTATGATATTTCATCCATAAAAAAAATTATATTTTGAAATAAATAATTTATTAAATAAAACATTCATGATATTTATCTAATGTTTGATTTAAAAATAGAACACTAAATAAATCTATGTCCAAGGGGAAGTGAGTCATGTTTCTCATATTGGCATGAGTTAAATCTTTCCACCTATACACATGGGTAACACATAGGATGGAATCATTATAGTTCCTTATTGACCAGCCTCCAAAAACCATGAGAAACTATATTAATTGAAAAATTAGTTACAATTAGACTTTCAGTTAAAGAAAAAAACACCACAAAGTAGACAAGTCTGTTCGAAGTCCAATGAGATGACATGACGGTAAGAAAATGGGAGTCTTCTATGCCTACTGTTGTGGAATCAGTTCCCATCATGGTGTGGAAGCTTTCCCATTCTATGATAAAAACACTATAGTAAATGGATATGAGGTTAATGAGAGTATAACATTGGTTTTAATGGAGTCAGGTTATATAGATGAGGGGAGGGGGTAGGAAATCTCTTCTCATTCCAAGGGAGGAGTAGAGGGGCTAACTACTGTGGATGGTATGACCTCTTTGTCTTTCATGGTTGCTGTGTAGTGGGATGGAGAGGATGAGGTCATGGATACTTCATGGGAATTTCTCTTTCATTATTAGGAAGAGATGACGGAGACTATATTAATCATCCATACTTATAATTAGGGTGTGAAAAGAATGAATAAGACACCACATTAAGTGGACACAAAAAAAGAGCAGAGAGAGTGGATTGACAAGAAACATTTAATCTTGACCAGAGAATTTAACTATAAGACGATATCAGTGGAGGTGTACTTGCATGAATAGGACAAGATAGACTCTCAATTCAAAGATATTATCATTGACGAATCTAACTCAATGTTATCACCTTTATCCTAGAATTTATATAATTGGATTGTGACTAATATTTTTAAGCTAAAATTTAATAATTACAATAATTTTTACAGTGTTTGATGGTTTAACGAACTTGATGGTTTCATAATTTTTCCATAAAAGTTTCTTGTAATAAAAATATATTATTATGTTATGGAGGGAAGATTCGTAGTCCATAAAATTTTACTTAATAATAAATAATCAGTAATACATGAAATAAAATAAATGTTAAAAAATTACAACTCATACATTGGTCTGGGTCTAGTTTATGAACACTCATACATTCATGAAACCTAAACACAACGTAAATGGGTAACATTAATTTATTTATACATTAACTCTTATTATGATAAAAGTTATTGAATTGATTAATTAATGAATTATTTCACATTCATATTAATTACCATCAACATACACATAGAGATATCCATCATAAAAGAATTAATGGAAAATAAAAAACAAAATAAATAATTTTATAATTACTACAACAAATAAAATAAGCATTTAATTTTTTAAAAATTCTTATTATGTTGTGAATCACATAAATATTCATTAAAAATAATATAGTTTTAATGAAAAAAATTTCAATTTAATGTAATTTAATTATACCAATAATTGGGAGCCTATATTCCATGCACTATCCCCAAACATTTCATATACCTCAGGTTCCTAGTATCTAGGTTACACATTCGATACTTAATAAATTTGCGTTGGTTAGCCTAGTCATGGTGTAAGTACTAGCTACACACCATGTATTAACATGATGTGTGACCGAGATACTCACCTAGGTCATCAAGATGTATATATGTGGTATCACATGACGTATATAGTCTAGCTACACACAGTGTGTTCTAGATGATGTTTTATCACACAACCTCCCAAAAATATTTAGTGTGTTCTCTTGTGAGAGAGTACACAATGTGCACCTCTAGTTACATGTCATGTATCACTATTTCTAGGTATCCAGAAAAAAAATACAAATAACATTGTTTGTATATAAAATAACTAAATTGATGAAATACATATCATGTACACCACATAAATATCATGTATATCTTAAATGATCTTGGTTTTTAGTCTCACATGGTTTGACCATAAAAAATAACCACATGGATTTCATGATTTACAATACTATCCTGTGAACGCTACATGATGTGTATATCATATAAACGCCAACTAATCTGATAACTATGTTCTAGACTGGATGGTAACCATGTAGAGCACACTGTGTTTAAAAACTACTGGAATTATACAAACCTTATGGAATATACAGGTGCAACATAATAGGGTCCATGGAATGTAAATAGACTACACACCATGTAACCCTATCTTACTATCCATTTTTTACAGTTCTTGATAGAATATCTATTTTTTTATAATCTATTATTAGACCCCAATGAAAATAAAACATTGAACAAACATGATTAGTATTTCTAGGAGATGTTAATCTAATTAGAATCAAATAATTAGTAATATAAAATGAATAATTCACCACAATATATTATATATTAACAATAATAAAATTATTATAAAATTAAAATTGATCTTTTGATATAACTTGCTGGTTCCAGACATAGCATGAACCTGCTATGGTAGGAGATATATTAAAATTTATTTTAATATTTAGTTTACCAAAACACTGAGTGAGGATATTTCATGTCTAATTTATAACTAATTTATTTAATATTGAAAGAAACAAATAGAAGATCTGATAATTAATTATTTGATATAGATATTTATTGTATGAAAACAACCATTCAGATTGCCTTATTTTGAATTGAAGATCTATGTATATAATCCATGTACGGGTGATACAAATGATCATCTGATCTATGAGAAATTTTAATAGATCTCCAGGTACTTTCACAGATATTTGATTGCCTTAACTTACTCATGTGGACTTATACTTCTTTGATATTTAAGGGATATCTCATGAATTTCTCATTGCTGATAGGTAGAGATATAAGAAGGCTTGATACGGATTTTGTGTCTGTGCAACATTTCTCTAGTATCAATTTTTGATGAAATGAAATAAAAATATAACCATATATTTATAGAGAATATTTTTAAGTTAAAATAATGATTTAATTATATTAAAGGACATAAATAATAAAATAATCATTAATAGACCCCATTCTGCAAAATAATAATTTTTTTCATGTACTAACATACAAATTAGAAATATTATTTAATCATCTTATCAGTTAAAATTTTCCAAAAGACATAGTCTTCATTCATTCAATCCACACTAGAATTTATTGATAATGTGAATAAATATGTAATTTAAATATTTAAATTATAAATAAAAATTTATTTTTGATAAAAAATGAATAATATTATCCCTAGACCTTTTGCATAATAATAATTCATTTAATTAAATACAAATAGAATTTATTGAGTTCAACAAAATCAATTAGTTGTGACTATATAGAATTCCTTTCCATTATCATCTACATGGTTAATCTAATGTTTCAGATTAGTGTCTATATTTGGTTTGTGGTTCCAATGATATAGAACATAACGTGATAAGGAAGAAAACTACATCTTAATTATCTCTATCTAATATATTCCCTTTTCCAAAATATATCATCAATCAGGTTTCACATCCATTTCACCAACCTATATGTGTGATATAACTCTTTTTAAATATCTTAAATAAATTGGTCAGTTCACCATTGCCATAGAATGTAGGGTGATGGATGAATTCCAATAAAATGGAAAATATAACAGCTTCTATAAAGATTGAAGGGACGATCCCTTCCTCAACTTATCCCTTAAGGACATGTTAATTGTGATGATCCCTAAATACCATAGTTCCCAGTACCATATTAAATGTGTTTTTTTAGAAAATATTAGTGAAATAGCAAGGACATGAATCATTGATAATATTAAAGAATAAGGGCTAATACAAACACTCGCATATATGAATATCAGATCACACCAAGAATTTCAGTACACTTACTCGTGGGTTTGTTCTTATAATCTTATATATTTGAGATTATCTTGTGTGAACTTCATGAGAAGAATTATCATCCACTTATATGTACTAACACATACTAGTCTATGCCTATTACTTTCCATCATTGAATGTTATTCAACCATAGAACTATGTTTATTAATATCACTATTTCACTTAGTGTTTCTCATCATAATGTGGAATTACTATGACATTATCATTGCATTGTATACTCTACAACATTATTACATTAGATTCATGAATAAAAATGAAAATTATATAAAAATATGAGTTATTAATATTAATTAAATTGAATATATTTCAATTCAATGTACAAATAGTTGTTATTAGCGAACTAAATCTCATAGTTCACATGTTTAGTTTCCATTTCAATCCATATTTAATAATGAAACACCAATAATTCCAAATGTATTTGATACCAATATTGTTTTCTCATTTAGATCAGGTAACATTACCTACTATATCAATATTTTTTAAAATGTTTTATGATTTTTTATAATAATAATTTTTTAAATGACATTTTACATGATCATATAATTTCTACTATACAGATTTAGAATAAAATTTTTAAATTTTTTTTAATGGGTCACTTTTTACTCCCTTTTTATTTTTTTTGAAAATAATGTTTACTTTCTTCATTTTTTAGAAGAATGGATTCTCCTGTCAACAAGTTCATTACATTATTTGGCTTTTATTTATATTTTTCTAATGATTTTTTAAAAGAAAATTACTTTCAAAATATTTCATGATTTTCTAATTTTAAAATTGAATTTAAATATGAAAACATTATTTTCCTAAAAAAATAATTAAATGGTATTTTAAATAATATTCACATTGTTCATTGAAAAAAATAGTTTATCATAATTACACTCTACTAAGGATATGTTTTATTAATACCATCATTATTCTTTCTCTGGATGGATTATGAGACTGAAATGGGTACCATTTATTTTCAATAGTTTTATAATTTTTTAAATAGATTGTTATCAAACCAATTTATTTTCCTTGGGTTTGTTACACCCTGACCATTAATTTTTTTATTTTATAATTTATTAGATTTGGATATTATTTTCATGGTTCGAGTTGAGTGCTGATTTAAATTTTCTTGGTATATGGTATTTTTGGCTGGTCTCGGCTCGATGCATGGACATTACACAGTTTTCGGTAACCATGTTTTCGACCAAGGTGATAGTGAGGTTTCTAAATATTTAAAATAAATAAATTATTATAAAGATATCATTTAATGAATTTTTTAAAGAAATTATAATAATATATTTTTTTATTTTTTTATTATCCTTATTATATTATTATTATTATTAAAAAAATTATTATTATAATTAATATTAAAATAGTTATCCATATTATTACTGATATCTTTATTGTTTTTATTTTTAATATTACAATTTTTAAAATTATTTTCAAAATTTCAATTAACATTATTGATAAGATTATTTTTTTGTATTTTTTTTCATTTTTTATATAGGGAGAAACCCTTGGTGAATATCTGCCTTTCCACTCCCCTTGCATAGTAAAAAGTGCCAACACCCAACTAGATGTCTGTGCAATAGGTGTTATGCCCTCCTACGCACTCCGCATTCTTCAGCCAGATCTCCACCCACATGCTTCCATTACTCCTCTGACCGAGCACACCAATGCGCCACCCTACCTCCTTCAACCGACCTACACATTGCGCAGTTCCCCTACCTCTGGTCTCTACTCCTTTTGGTGACCTTCGACACACCTTATTCCAACGAAAGAGAATCTTCCACCATATTCTTTCCCTCTCTCCCCTTCTCCCTCATGGGCAACCCCCATGTATCCTCGACCTCTACCATTCATGCAAGCTAGTTGTGCCTCCACCTACATTCATGGAGATTTCATCATCATTCTTAGAGGTTCACATTAGGCCCTCCTGGGACCATTCATTTTTGCATCCACCATCAGAGGCGACACATTTTGGACCCTCCACCATAGATTTCTTGTAGGTTTTCCGATGTTCTTGAATTTAATTTCTGAAACATGAATTTCACGAGATTTTGATTTATGAAATAATTTTCTAATGATAGTTTTTAATTTAAATGAATTATTTGAAATGAAAATAATTTTATATATGGTTCTCATTTTAATGCAGAGTATTATATAATTTTCAGAACATGTTGAAAATCTAATTTTTATTAACTGTGCATAACCGATGGGTTATTAAATATCACAAATGGATTTTAAAAAATTTAACAATATTTATAAAAAAATGCTTTCTGTATTTAAATTAATTTATATGTGTATTTACTTATAATTTCATGAGATACATGGAATTTCATGTATTCTGAAATAGTTCAATTTTTTTAAAATAAATTGGTGGTTTAAAAAGTATATGACACTATTTGGATTGTGGCTTAAATTAAAAGTAGAGTTTTGACTAATTGGGGGATTTTATTTTGGAATGATTTTTGTTGTGTATGGTTCCTTGGCCTTATTGAGGATCTCTAATACCATTGTTGTCAAATTTAGTGAGTTTCACATCAATTTTTGGTAAGGTTTTTTGATTCCATTGCTTTGGTCCAATTTTAAATTATTGGTTTTTGGATTATCAAGAAGTCGGTAACTTTTACAGATCATGTAGACCATGTTTAAGTAATGTCGAGTTGTCTCTTGCGAGGATGACTTATGCACATGTTTTGGGGTAGAGCATATATACATTCCCACTTTTTAAATATTCTCTCATGGAATGATGAATATATGCAATGTATCTAGGGTTTTTTATATATATGTATAAATTTATATGCCTCAATGTGAATAAAGTGGTGGTTTGAGAAGTCATTATTAAAAGCATCATGATTGAGGTAGAATCCCATTACATTTTCCTTTAAATTAATTATATGCTGGTTTCATTCTTTTTGAAGCTTTATTAAATGATAATTAGTATTGTGAGGCTTTTAGAATAAATTCTTTTGGTGAAATAGAGTGATTTCTTCTATGTATTTTAATTTCATGGAATTTTTTGTAAAATGTACTTACAATGTGTTTAATTAAATTCCCCTTTAGCCCTTGAAAATTCTATTTAGATTTAATGTGGTGATTTGGGATTCTGAAATGGGTTTCAAAGTGAGTTTCTAGTTTTCAATGTGGTGTGAATGTGATTATTTCAGAAATCGTTTTGCATGAGGAAAATCATGTGAGGCCCAGTTGGCATTTTTGTAAAACTTGTTAACATAAAAACTATCCTTGGAATGGGTCCCAAACCTATTAGTTAAATAACGTTGGTTATTTCCTTGGTTTGGGACTTCCCTTATGAAATTATGGCTTATATATAAGATACAAGTTCCTTGGGGTGACTTGGGGGTGACATTGTGGTGTGTGTTTACAGTGTTTGATGAATGTACTTGTGACTACGTACTTGTTTCAAATTCTGGGCTCACCCCCATTTTATTTTCAATATGGGAACCTAGCATTGTGAGTGAATTCCAAGTGAATGATTGATGCATGAGTCTAGGTTATTGCACTAGCTAGTTTCCCATAATAGAGGGGAATTTTGTTATTAATACTACGGGATATGGCCCCTGGGTCAGGATAGATGGGGTGAGGATTGGGCATCTGGAAGTTATGAAGTCATTAGGTAGGGAAATCTTTTAGGATGAGTCACAAGTTTTGTATGTTGTAGACTATTCATGGTCTCTATGTTTCTCCCATTTTGTTTGGTACTTAGTTTTCTATTGAATATTTTTTAAATTATTGTGCTAGTTGGTTACTATTTAGTGGTGTTTTCACATTCCTCATGTTATAGGATTGTTGATTTTATTCCCTTTTATAGTGTATCTTCTCGCTAAAAGTGAAAAAATGAAATCAAGAGTTTATTGAAAAAGGTTTTGAAAACATTTTAAACATAATTTCTCTAATTTTATTGTAAAAATAAAAACTTTTAAATTCCATTGTTAGCTTATCAAAAAGGAAAAACGGATTTTGAATGAAAAGGTGTAGTTGATAGTGATTTGTTTTAAGATGAAAATGTGTGAAATCCTATTTTTATACATTATATTTAAAACATGAAGTTGCTGGATATTTTATTTAAAGGAAATTCATATGAAGATAGGTTTTTTTTGCGACAGACTACTATGTTATAATACTCAATCCTTTAGTTTATCTTTTTTTAGCTTCGGTAGTGCTTTTAACTCGGATTCGGTAGTCATAGTGCAAAATTGGTTTGAGGTTAGTGGTGAATCGTAGGGTCACATAGATATATGTATATTTTTTCTCACCACTACTAGATTTCATTTTCATTTTTCAGTTTTTATTTATTTATTAGTCTTTTATATATGGGAAAAATTATTCCCATCTATTTACTTTTGATTACCATCACTAGTTTCCATCATCTGATGATTGGGGATACTCTTTGGGCCATACCATGGGCAAGCTCCAGTGATTGGTTCAGGGTCATCATGGTTTGGTTTGTGATTGGTGTAATCATGTTTCAAATATATTTTCATGGAAACTAATTCTTTTATATTGGATAATAATGCCTTAAATAGATTTTTCTGAAACTTTTTTCATTTCAATAGTTTAATCAAGATCATAAAAAAATAAAAAACATTCATTGAATTTAATATGAAAAGAATTATCTATATGATTTAATCATAATATTGTTCCACAAAATTGTTTAAGCAAATGGTTGGTTTTTTAATAATCCAGGGATAGATGGTTGTGTTATTTACCATGGGAGGTTGATTCCATGAAAGAATAATAACTGTAGGTTTTGTGATAAACCAATGATGGGTTGATCTATGATAGCCCTCCCATGTATTGGTAAATGATAATGTTCTCCAGAAAATTATATTATAAGTCAACCATATGCTTATTACAATTATATGGGTTTTATAAATGAATCATGATGATGCTATCCCAATATAGAAATTCATATTATATATTATTTATTTAGGTTTATTAGGTTTAAAAGGATAAATGCTAATATCACTAGCCCATGATTATTGATTTTGTTTTCTCTCTCTTTTGTTCTGAACATATTTTTTATTTTCGTGATTAATGATCAATTTATTATTGTGAATTAATATTCTTATATTATAATAATTCCATTTGATTATGTCATCATATCCACATTCTCTTCTTATAATCATTGATAACATTAAATGATCAATTCTTATTTTTACCATTAGTACACATTTCATCTCACACTTATTATGTTTCTGTTTCATGTGTTACAACTAATTAGGGTGAATGCTTTGTTTCTATTAGTGAATTAGTATGGATGGTTATTATGAGTAAATTTTAAATATGAAAAGATGGTTTATGTGTGAGATATTGTCTTTTAAAGACCTGGGTATTATTTATATAAGATTCTCAAATAATTATATAATTCTATAAAAATAATATATCATGGAGAATGTAAGTGATCAAAATTATCCATTTGTTTATTTAAGGATTTGGATGGAAAAAATTTGGGACAAATTCAATGACATCAATGCTGAAAATGTAAAGTTCGTTCTTTTGATACCGAATCCGACAGTGTGGGGGTAAATATCAATATATCAATAGATATTATGTTTTTTCCTTGTGAGGTTTTATTAACAGTTATGGATACCATCATTGTTATATATGATTATTTACTATTTTTATCTAAAATATTTTGACATCCCTTTTTGGTTTTAAGTGATTCGATCATAAAGTCATTAATGGAATTTTAGGGAATATTTTTTGAAGATGAAGTATATGTAAATCATCATTTTGATGTTAATTATGCATTTACATAATGTGAAAATAAAAGTAAAGGTATTTAAAACATTTATGATTAATATTATCCTGAAAATTTATGAAATTATGGGAACATAAGGTTTATCATATAGATTACCCCAGATTGAAAAGTGATTTAGTGAGTAAGTGGATTACATAATTTAAAAAAATCACCATATTTTGGGGTGTGAAATCTAAAAGGTATAAAATAACTTTTTATGTTAAATCTGAAATTAAGGTTGAGGTAATTTATTAGTGATTTATATTTAACATTGGGTATTACTGTTGAATTTCAGATATTAATATATTATTTAATCATATGTTGATCTACTCATTTTGTTAAACATATTATCATTTGATGATCATTTGGGTTTAGTTACTCTATAAATATTGTTTTAATATATTTATTATTCCTTTTATGGTAAATTAATCATTTAAGAGTAAATTTTAGTGCTTCATTACTATAAATAATGACATTAATACTCTTCTTTTGGAGAAAAATATGTCATTAGGTTATAAATTGATAAAAAGATGAAATTATTCCCATTATGTAAATATATTTATTTATTATAATAGTATATAAGTTGAACTATTCCCAAAAATCTAGATAGTGTCTCTTGAAAAAAATTGTTTCAATATTAACATCACTTTATATGAAATCAATGAAATTTCTCACACTACATTAGATTTTAGTTTTGTAGGTGTAAATATTATCTTGAAAATTTAATTTCTTATGATAAATGGTCTCAATAAATCAATATTATTATTTGTTCATTTTATATTTAATTTATGTTTAAATATCCAAATCCCACCAGTGGTCTCCAATTTGGATATATATTATGTGTTGTTATGGATTACCTTCATAATACCCTTTTTCTTTGATGAAGATGATGATTAATTAACCCATTTTACTATGTAGATTTACAAAAGAAGAATTAAAAAATATCTAACTTTTTATTACAAAGATTTTTTCAAATTGTGAGTATGATTTTTTTTAAAAGGGTGATTATGTAACACCCTAATATTTTAAAAAATAAAACTATAATGGATTGTATATTTGAAAATCAACACAAATCTTAAACGACCCGTAAAATGTATTACAGTTATAACTGTGCCTCCAAGTTGAATGGTATGAATAATATTAACTAAATAAATAAATTTATATGTATTTAAATTCCCTAATAAAAGAAATATTTATATTTTTATAAACTATTCAATCAAATTTACGTAGTTTAATTTTATTTTTAAAAATATGTTCACTTCAAAAACAATTTTTATTTCCTTTGAGGAAAAATTAAAATAATTAATTTTTAGAAATTTTATAAAGATTATTTTTCACAATGATGTTTATTTTTGAAATAAAAAAATGTCAAAATCTTCTTTGGGTGATTAGTTTTTATTTTTTTGAAAAATTTGATTTTATAGTGAATAGTAAAAAGTACCATATTATATAAAAATGACATTTTTTAAATAAATAAAAAAAATTAAAAGTATAATTATGTTTTGAATATTATTTCATGTATAATAGGTATAGTTTAGTTATATTTAATCAATATAATTTTTTAACCATATTTATTTAATGATTTATTATATTTTTTCCCTTGGGTTTAAAAACATAATTTTTCGGAAAACTTTTTAAAAGTGCATATTTTTTATACTGTTTAATTAATTAAAAAACCCTAATGAGGAATAATAAAAATTATATATAAATAATCAATAAATATTAATTAATATTCATAAAATTATAACTATTATTCATAGAGTGAATGTAAAAATATTTTTCTTGAGAAGTAGAATTCAGGAATACCCGCTTTTTTGTTGCATCTCCATGTTTAACATTAAATTATATTGTTACAATTTTGTGAATTAAATTTTGAAATTTTGATTAAATATTTAGAATAATCATATTTTATGTTATCTAATAATATAAAAATAATTTTTAACTAAAATAAATAGTGAAAAGAGTAACAACTAATTATCATGGTTATGGTGAAAATGAGTTTTCATGAGGGTTAAACTGTAAATATAAATGTCAAAATATCCTAAAAGGAGTTATTATGACTATTGGGTGGGAATATTTCAACCATATAATTTTTAATTATTCATTATGATCCATTTTGTATCCCTGTGTCATGTAGAAATTGTGGTTACACCATTTTTATAGAAAAAGTTACATATATACCACTCACCTCACTTATAAAAGTGCATGCCTCCCCTAACATCATAAAACAATCAAACTATTTTGGAATCAAAAAATTATAGTAAAAATAACTTATGAAATTACATAAACTCATCATGTAATCCATTATTTGTTCATTAATTCATTATATGAATACATTACATATAATCATACTGAAGTGGTTTGAGAAGAGGTAAAATTCCTATCTATGTCTTTTTGTTTTATTTTTTCTTCAACCACTTTTAGATATTTTTGAACTAGGATCATATGAATAAAAAAGTATATAAAATATAATAATGTTTTATTATATTTATTTGGCAAGCTAAATCCATCTCCACTTCTATCAAAGGGATGTGAAATCATCATTTGGGTGTACGTTGACTACCACCTTATGAACTGTTGTCAATTATTTTACATTATTGTATCTCAAATCATGTAATAATAATGTATTTAAACTATATATATAAAAATAATATTTTAAACATATTTTTTATTATTTATTTTTTATATCACATATTCCTTCTAAATTTATATTCTGTAGGGGATACGATGATGTCGCTCGTGTGTACAAAGGACTATAACCTCATGTATCTCTATGATTCGTTTTTCACTAACAATTTACATGGAAGGTAATAAAGATAAATATAATTAAAATATGCTATTTATATGAAATTATAATTATTATAATGAAATATTTATCATTATTATATTATAATAATAAATTTTTAATTCTTTTACTGAAAAATGACTTCCATTCATGTACGTGTGGACTGCCTCCTCTATGAAGTGATATGATTTTTTTGACACCAAAACACATGGAGAATATTTATATAACTATATATAATGAAATAAAATATTAATTATGATATCTTGATAATTATTTGAAATAAAAATATAACTTGTCATCTTTTCATAATGGTTATTGAAAAATGGAATCATTACTCATGCAAACATACGGTCTAACGTCTCCATGATTGTAAAATAATTCATTTTTCATAAAAATATTTCCTGATTAGATATAAAATTATAATTTATCTATTAATATGTTAAAAAATCATTTAAATTTATTCTAGTGATATAAAAATAATTATCTCTTTGAGCATGGTTAACAAACGAAATCTATTTTGATTCAATGAAATGAACATCCTAAAAACACCCAACCAAGACATAATAAACTATTTTTTTAATATTTATTTTAAAATAAAAAAAATAAATTATTTAATTATAAATTATAAAGCATGTAAATGGTTATTAATCAATAAAATATTCAATATAAGATTATGATACATTATTTTAACGACATGCATGGAATGTTTGGACTCTAGGTAAGGGTTCTTCTACAATTGCTTTCACTTTTGAGAGACATATGTGATATTTACCACCTATTTATATTATTTGGTATATATTATTCCACTTTTAAATTTAGTATTATTAATCCATCATTCATAATAATTTTTTTTCCAAATTTATATATTACTTTAAAGGTGAATCGGCTTGAAATTTATGAAGTTGAGAATATTTTTATAAATCAATTTATTTACATTGGGTTATATTAATTTTTCATTGAGAAAATTTTGTAATTATTATGTGTTTTATGGATAATGAATATTTTTTTATTTTCAATTTTTTTTACTTTTTATACAGATAAAATAATAATTTATTAAAACTCTAATTCAATGGTATGATTTTTAGCGGTTATTTATCTAAATCTATCTTTATTTGATAAATAGGTTCATGATATGCACTTATACTCATTTTTTAGGGTTATATAATTCTCTTTGACATGATATATCCTGAAATTACTTATGTTAATGATATTGAATGTATCATTTTATGGTATTCCTTCATGGGGTTCATGGTTGAAATGTTACCAATTTGGAAATTGATTTATGTTATAATCTCCATTATTTGAGGATTGTTTATGTTCCAATTTCTTTTAGAGAAAATAGTGTGATATTTTATTCTTGACCCACATCAATTTTATTCCCATATATATATATATAATACTTTGGTTCAAAAATTTAATTACTATTCCCAAACTTATTTATTAAGGAAACATAAAAAATGTATTTTCTAAGTGATACTGATCTTTTATTTACTTTTAGATCATATATATTTCAATTACAAATCTATCTTTAGTAAATTTCATTAGAAAAATTTACTTTGTAATAAAACTTATTATGTATGTACATTTTACATGACCTTTTACCTTTTAAAAATTTTATTAATTTTTAATTTATGATTTTTTTTAAATTGGTCTCTATTGAGACCATTTTTCAAAATGTTTTGATATAAATATTTGTTTATAACATTTATATCATTAATTAATTTTCCTTGAATCATATCCATTATATTCCATTAAATTTAAAATATATTTTTCAATGATTATTTTCAAAGAATGATATTTTCACAATTTTTTTTCATTTTTTTGACAAGTAATTATTAAAATGAACATTTTACTCACCATAAAAATGTTTTTTAACATTATATTAATGGTATGTGAATTAAAAATTAAAAAATTCAATGATGTTAAATGCACTTCATTGAGGATATTTGGAATTTATACCATCCATAATATTTCTCTAGATGGATTATGTCATTTTAATAGATATCATTTCTTTTCATTAGGTAAATCATGTTTCAACAATAATACCATGGAACCTATTTCTTTTCAATGGGTAATTCATGTTTATAAGATATTTTTAGGTAAAATATTTCTATTCCATAAGTTAAAAATGTATCAATGAGATTATAATGGAACCAATTTATTTTCCACTATTCAAACATTTTATGAAAGGAAAAATGTTTTTTCTATTAATTTTTGGTGAAATTAATTCTCTATATACAATATTAATGATACATATATTTAAAATTGATTATGATAATGGTCGGTTCTATTATAAACCAAGGACATGTTGTTATATTATTAACCAAATTTGGGTGATTCCATGATAAAACACGGATGGAGGGTTCAATTGTAAACTATGGATGGGTTGGTCTATGATAACCCTATAGTGAATTGGGTAATGAGTATGTTCAATGAAGAATAAAATTAGAAGATAGTCATATTGTTATTCCAATTATAAATTTTTTATACGGGTTTTATGATGATTCGGTCCAAAGAATCCAATAGATTTTATCTATTATTTCAATGAGATTATATTATTACTTATTATCAAGACATTTATCACATGGATCGTGATTTTTTATTCTAATGAATTATGTAATTATTAAATCCATATGCCATGTTTTCATTTTTTATGATATGGGTTTTGACAGCTATGAATATTCTTATTTTATAATAATGGTTATTTATTTTGTTTTCATATAATTATTATCTTCTTATGATCATATGAGAAATTTAAATTTTCATGATTATATTTTCCCTTACTGAGAATTTGAACTTACCCTTATTATGATTCAGTTTAACCATGTTATTAATAATTATCTTTAATTAATTATTCAGAAATTTTTATTCATATAGATGATGGTACTAAATTAATTATAAATAAGAGAAGCTAGGTTTGGTGGTAGAAATGACCATTTAGAGTCGAGGGTATTACTTATGTATTATTTTGTTATAATTATCTAAAACCCTAAAAAATATCATTGATAATTTTAGTGAACCATTTTTTCCTATTATTTTTTTATAGATTAGATGGAAAAATTTGGGTCACCTTTATTAATATCAAATCCTGAGATGTAACATTCATATATTTAGCACTGGATTTGGAAGTCTCGGTTTGATATATTATAGTGGGTACCTAAGGTAAGTTATAGATTATGTTGTATATTATGATGATTTCTTAGGAGGTAATCCTTATATTTAGGGATACTATCACTAGATTATATGATTAAATTTGATTATAATACCAATATCTTAGACACCCCTTTTAGGTTTTATACAATAATATTATAAAGAAATTATTGAAATTTTAGAAGTTTTATTTTGTAGATTTATATTTAATGATTAGGTTGAATGTGATGTATAAATTTAATTTTTTTTGAAATAATATTTATGGTGACTATAACCATTTGGTTTTATATAAATTTATATATTTCAGAAAGTATGAGAAAATATGTTCAATTGTATATATAACCATAATACTGAAAAGTGATTTAGTGACTAATTTATTAATGTTATTTCAAAAAAATCATCATTTTTTTATTGAATCCTGAAAGGTATGTGATAACATTTTAATTTAAATAAATGTGTTCAGAAGAGGTTATTTTGGATTGATTTAGTTTTAACATTGGGTATTACAATTGATATTTAGAGATTACAATATTATTTCATCATATGATGATTTTCTAATTTCGATAAACAAATATCTATTTTCTAATGATTTTGGTTTTGGTTAATTTCTAAATACTGGTGTAATATATTGAGTATCGCTTTTTTGTTTATATATTCCATTAAATTATATTTTATTTCATCAGGGGTAAAAAATTATTGCGAATATTCAAGATCTAAATAAATATTTAGATTATGGGGGACATTGATAAAAGAATTAAATTATACTCATCATTGTTATGTATTTCCTTTTGTGCATAGTCTATATTGTAATGGAAAGCATAAAATTTATTAAATTGAACTTTAATAAAAAAAATATCTAATATAATAAATTATGATGATTCCAATTACCTTTGTCACACCTCTTTTTTTATGGTGTATGAGTGTTAACTCCGTATTATTTGCTCACATTCTTATGATAAATGATCTCTATTAATCCAAATCATTAATTAGGCATTACGATTTTCTTCTATGTAAAAATATATACATTCCACAAGTGGTATCCCATTTTAATACCCACTATGTGCCATTCCATATGACTTTTGTACATCCAAATATATTTTATCAAGAGGATGTCTTATCAGCCCAGTTTTTGATGTGGGTTTACAGAAAAAATATTGTCAAATATTTATCTATTGGTTATCATGATAAATTTTAAATTTTGAGTATTATATTCATTTAATGGGTAGGGATTTAACACCATGATAGTTTTTTAATGAAAAATATGTTCAACAGTGTATTTAAAATAAAACACCAAGATTAAACAACCCACAAAATATAAAACTGTTATAACATAGGAGGACAATTTGGAAGTATGAATATTATTAAATAAATTATGAAAAATATATAGTTATATTTATATTCCCTACAAAATATAAATTACTGGTAAATGTTTTGTAAATTATCAATGGATTTTTAGTAATGTAATTATATTCTTTAAAAATTAGTTTTCTTCCAAAATTAATTTTATAGATTTACATGAAATGATGTTAAAATAATTTTTATGAAAATTAATAATTTGTTTAAAAATATATTGTCATGAATTGTTCCACGGGGACCATTTGGTGATTACCCCAAGCCCGTATTCTATAGGCCAAGGGCTGGTGACTAGAACTGGAAAGGAGTATCCCTTAAATGGGAAGGCAATGCCTTTGAACTTGTAGATACACAGAGAGTAAAATGCAACAAGATGAAACCACTAAGTAAACTGCATTAGTAAAAAGAGTGATGAAAGTAAAGGGGCCGGAATACAAGTCCAACTGAAAGTAAGAGTACAGCTCAAAAGTATAATACAAAAGAAAAGTGAAATGTAGCTCCTGGATCATTCACCACGGATCATACCTAAAGGGTAGGTACAACTCACGATCAGTAGTCACCGCGTCACGTCACACCAAATGGTCCGACTCAGAGTATCGTCCAGTCCTAGCTCCGTCAGCCTCAATTAATGTTGTACGTCATCTACACAAGACACAATGAGGTGCGGGCAAAGCCCGTGCAGGGGTGAGTATAACGATACTCTGTAGGGACCCCGAGACCCCATAGGTCTCCTAAAGTTCCAAAAGGAAAACCAGAAAGAAAGACATCAACTCTACTTAGGTATATGCCCATACATACACCAAAGTTATCAAGATATACACATATCATACATGAGGGAAGAATACCACAAAGGTAACACCATGATGGTAAAATTACCACACAGGTAACCGTACGAAGGTTACACCATGAAGGTAAAAGTACCACATAGGTATCTCCACGAAGATAGAAACACGAAGGTAAACGTACCACGTAGGTATCACCATGAATATAGTACCATGATGGTAAAATTACCACATAGGTATCACCATGAAGATAACACCATAAAGTTAAAAGTAAAATTGTGGTATCACCAAGAAGTTAGTACCACGAAGTTAAAAGTACCACACAAGTATCACCATGAATATAGTACCATGAATGTAAAAGTACCACACAGGTATCACCACAAAGATAGTACCACAAAAGTAAAAGTACCACATAGGTATCACCATGATGTTATTACCAAGAAGGTAATAGACTTAGTTCAAATAGATTCTTAGCTAAAACTTGGTTTTCAGTGAAGTTTAGAAGTGAAGATGATTAGTCTCAAAGCTAGATCATATTATTATGTCAAGAGGCACTCCTGATGACCATACGGAGTCTGACTCACACATGATCGATAGGTACTTACCCACAATGACCCACATAGGATCCGATCCACCTAGGATCGATATCTATCTAACCCCCACAATGACCCACAAAGGATCTGACCCACACTGGATCGGTATGCGCATACCCCCATAGGATTGCTGAGCTCTGACCCACATAGGATCTGACCCACAATGGATCGGTTTTCCTTGACCCACATAGGATCATTGTGCACTTAACCACAATGTATCTGACCCACACTGAATCGGTTCTGACTCATAGAGGATCGCTTGGTACTAACCTCTATATGGTCTGTCTCCAACCTCCACTTCACTGTCAGCCATTGGATTCCCACTAATAGCACATTTGGGAGAACCTATCTGTAAACCATCGGTTGTACCTCAACTTCCACGATGTTCCACAATGAATTATCCCAAATTTCTATCATGTTATAAGGGATCCAATTCAATAGACGATGCGTCAATCGGTTGCAAGGTCTGTATGTTATTAGCATTTCTACTCCAAGGGCCCGGTTGGATTAAGGGTTCGATCCAACCCGACCATACTCCGACATTATCCAAAACTCAAGTGGATTATACCAAAAGGATCATCTCGATGGAAGGATTTGAATGCTAGAGATGGTTCATTAAATGGAAACCCGATTCTAAAGATATGGCCAAATGGTGAAATTGGGTACTGAGGGGCTCGGGTCCGATCCGACCTGGTCGGACCATCACGGTCCGACCAGGCCTGGGCCGACCAAACCCGGTTTGGGTTTACCCTCCTAGTCCGGGTCCGGCCTAGTTGGCCTGGACTGTGGCGGACCCGACTCGCTGGGCCATGGTCCGTCCTGAAGTGCGAAGGCAGTGGCCCAGCCCGCGCTGGGTGTGGCCAACTGGGGCGACCCACAGTCGAGTGGACCATTGTGGTGGGGTCCTCCCTAGCGGATGCCCAGGAGGGAGGCACCTCTCAGGTCACCCAAATGAAAAAAGGGTCATTCTGTTTTTTTGAATGTGGGGCCCTCCAGAGTAGGTCCTGCTCGGTGTGGCATGGTCGGCCGGTTCGTCGGCTGGTCCTCCTCCTCCCAGCGGTGCGATAGCACCGCTGTCCTCCGTGGCCGGCTCAGTGTCAGCCGTCCTTCATCCTCCGCCGTGGACACTGCGGTCGCAACCTTCTGCTTCACTGGTGGCGCAAAAGGGTGTTGTCACTCCACCATGTGGCCAAGCGATGTGTCGGCCACGACCCTGCTCACACGCGGCGGATGAGCCGCGGTCTCCTGCTCATTGGGTGGTGCGGACTCACGACGTACTACCTCCATGCGGCCGGCCGGTGTGACGAATGCCCTTTTCTTCCACGGTTCACCGCATCTCAATTATAAGCCCAAAAAATATAATGACCACATATTCTCAAACCTCAGGTTGAAGGCTCCATGTCCATACGCCGCGCTGAGGAAAACCTTGGGTTACGAGTGTCATTAATTATTTGGCGTAAAAAACACACGAAGAATGTGTGAAGAAAAAAATATAAAGGGGCAAGGAATATGTGTGGGACGATGGCCATGTTTTTTTGGCCATCATCAGTGAGAATCAAGAATATGAAGAATCTACAAATAGAATTAAGCATACTTCAATTTAAACCCCCTACCTTGATCATATTTTGAAAGTAGGGTGACGGGGAAGATGATGTGTTGACGCTTCTCGAACGTTGTTTCCCCATTCCTCGTTTGGAGTCCGTTCTTTGTTGGAGGATCTTATTAATTGAAGATTGCTCTTCTAGGGATAGTTATCCACCAAATTGGTTTTCCATCAATTTTCCCCCAGCCCCACGAGAGGTGAGGATCCCCTCTAATTTAAGCTAACATAATTAATTAATCAATTAATGTTAGTTCATTAATTGGGGGAATTTCAAGAGTTATCTCAAATAAAGAGAGGAGTTCAACTTCGGGTGGTCCCCACCACCAGAATTCAAATGGGATGTTTCAAATAAATAAAATAAAAGTTAATTGTTTCAGTTTATTATTTTTCCAACCCCCCCATGAAAATAATACAAACAAACTTCCTCCCTTGACCTACTATAGTTGAGGTGAAGGAATAATTAGGCGAATATCGGCCCTGCGAGTTCAACGGTGTCCTCAGATCTCAATTTCGAGCACTGGTTAAAAAGTTACAAAACGATGCTCGCACGTTTACTGAATGTACCCAAAAAAATGTTTGGAAAAATATTAACAGTCAACCTCATCCCGCACCAGTCAATGATAGGTTCTACCATAGCAAAACATGCCCCAATGAACCCAACAGTACTCTCATATTTCCAATATGAGTTACCATTAAAAGGTTATTAATTTTACAATAAAATAATTGGCAGGTAATTATTTTATTTACTGCCAAAAACTAACATTAACTAGTGGCCCGTGCTGGCCAATATTAGTATCTTCCTAAAGAGACAATACCCTCATGAGTTCAGTGGTGGTCTCGTATTTTTAGTCGGAGTTACCATTCGTGAGATATAGGCACAAGAAAAATAAAATAATTTAATTTCATTTTTTTATTTACGGTTATGCCATTTTTGGGTTTCCTCACAGGAGGATCGTGCTTACTAAACATAAGTTGCACATAGGGTAAACCCACCATCCCGAGCATAACAGTGCCCTCATATTTCTCATCTATGTAACCATTTACAAGTTATTCAACTATTTTTTGGAAGACTACATACACGCGCTAATTAAATATTAATAAAACTTCAATGGATCATTCTGGGAACTCCTAGATTCATAATCGTGTGTCGTAAGATTTCTTAGTCTCGAAATAATTACATATAATTAAAAAAAATTATACAAATTTTCAGGGACGTTAAATTCTACCCAAATTAGGGATTTAAGTTCCTAAAAGCCACAACATAGAATAAAGAAACAAATGGGGGTACTGAGAATTGATCTGAGCCTCCTACTTCAATGTGATCTCCTGGAGGTTCCCGTACTGCCAGGGAATGCACTCCATAGGTATAGACTACCCATGAAGGACCTACTCCTATCGATCTTCAAGCTCCATCGGGAACTCTATAAAAGTCACCCAATCGTCAAGTTTAACTCTCCCTAGTCGATAACGTGAAATGGATCATGCACAAATCTCGTTAGTTGTAACACATGGAAAACATTATGCACCCAGTGCATCTTTGGAGAAAGAGAAAGATGGCACACCACCTCGCCCACTATACTGAGAATCTAGAAAGGTCTGATGAACCTCAGAGATAACTTTCCGCCCCGACCAAATCTCTTCAAACCTCATCAAGGTGAGACTCGTAGGATGACATGGTCTTCCTCCTCATATCAGTCTAAGAATTATTCCAGCTATGAGTTGTTTTCTCTTTCTAAGAAGGGAGGCATCGTGATATAAACCTTTCCACTACTTCATTCATCCCGGGCTTTTAGTACTGACATCAGAGGTCCTGGTACATCCTTGCCACTCCCGGATGTACCACCAGAGTGGACATATGGAACTCCATCAAAACCTCCTCTAGTAGATCTACTGGTACCATGGTATTTCTTTTTAAGTTGATGATATTCTCCCCACCATCAAAAAATCCATCAGGTTCCTACCATGGGGATATCTTAGTACGTCAAGCCTCACAGTCAGTGTCCCCAAGTTGCACCTCCCTAACTCGCGGATGGAGTGGGGGTGTGACTGTCATAGACTAGAGATATGATTCTCCATCTCTATCCATGAAGGATATCTAAAACGCGGATAGCTTCTCTGTCACCTCACTCAGCAACTATAGACCAGACATCCTACTGAGTGCATCTGCTACCACGTTCCCCTTCCTAGATGTATAGACTATCTCAAAGTCATAGTCCTAGAATAACTCTAGCCATAGACATTGTCTCTTGTTCAGGTCCTTCTGAGAGAAGATATAACTGAGAATCTTGTGATCAGAGTATACTGTAAAATGTTCACCCATCAAGTAGTGCTTCCTCATCTTTAGCACAAAGAACATTGCTTCTAACTCTAGGTCATGGGTATCATAGTTCTACATTTCAGCCTCTGTCTCAGCTCCTGAAATATCTACTGACACTTCTCCATCCACAAGAAAGGATCCCCCTTTTTCTTTAATGCTGATAAGGGTGCTTCTACATCGAAGAAGTTAGGTACAAATCTCTGGTAGTACCTAGCCAAAGTAGACATCCCTCTCCCTTCGGGGAGGTAATACTGGAAACATCTTTTGAAAATATGTCCACATGCTCTTCCACACTTATTTGGAATTAAAAAATCAAACTCATGCTTCCGTGAGGTTAAGTTTGGCAGAATCAGGAGTGATTAGGTACACCCTCCTATGAATGAGTTTATCCTATGCTTCCTGGGTTTCCATTTTCACCGACCAAGGAAAACACTATTCCCACATTGTAGATAATCCACAACCTTTATGACTAATACAGTCAACATGAGTATGAACTGTGGAAGTCCAGTCCTTAATAAAACTAACATCGTAAGGCATCGATGCTTCAACCAGGAGGTTCCAACTGAAACACTCGCCTGAAGGGTCAGATCACACTATCGACGTAAGTGTGATTATCGAGTCTCCTCCCAAAGGTATCTCCAGATGTGAGGGTCAAGTCAAAGGCTTACCCAGAATCTCTAGGTCTTGAACAAGATTCATTGAAGGAAGGAATGATTGATACCTATGTCTATTAATATGGGAGCTATTAGTAGACACAGACCGTTCATCGAATCATTCCTAGTGTCATTGGTTCACACTCCATGACCATATGCATCTACTCTCTTCCCCTGTCCTCAATCACCCTAAGCATGGTGGGGACCACAAGGGGGTGGGGGGGTTGTAACATGTCAAAATGTGCACCACCTCAGGGAGATTTCCTAACACTACTTCCACATCTGTAGCCCTGCAGATTCATCTATCCCTAACAATTATTCTTCCCGTATCATTTTTAAATGCCCAATTGTCTGAGACTGAAGTCAGTTTCTTGTTTTCCCACTACTAACATTCACTGGATATATCCGCTCTCCTAAAAAACATTCAAACCCAATGATTCTCTCTAGAAACCTAAAATAGGTAGGAATTCATAGAGAAATAGTGCTGGCTCGGTCATCCTTGAACACACCACGCTTGAAAGTCTGATCCCCGAAGCACTGATCGTATCATATTCATCGAGTACCAAGAATGGTCGATACACCTCAATAAATACTCAGCTACCGACATGGAATCCTTCCAAAGCTGTAGAATCTCTAGAGAACTCTTAGTCACCTCCTCAAGAAATTCCTCAGCTGCATGTGAGCCAATCTCGCCTCGGAACCTGAGGAGTATCTGATTCAGAAACTCGTGTAAGGAAAAAATCCTAAATGTGTCCTCTACCCGTACTGATGGTTGTAACTGTAGCATGACGAGTAGTGATATAGCTGACACACTACCAGTATGTACTCTCTAGGGAAATGGTCCACGTATCAAAGCCCCATCACTATACAGACCATCCTCGTGGTCACTCACTGGAAAGGACTACAAAAAAATATCACCATCTGCTCTAACAATGTCTCAACTAGGAAGAAAACTGTAGCCATAGCCTCCAGCCAGTCCTCAACTACCTAGGAATCTGTCTCTCATCGAAACCTCAGAGGCCAATTCCATTGGAAGTCATGCAACGTGCTCACCCGGCGTACATCCTCTACTGGTGGAGCTGGTGGTAACGACTACCCAATGGGTAGTGGTGTTGTTGGTACACCACACGAAGGTGCTAACATCGTAAGAGGGCCCTACATCGAGGCCTCATTGCTCGGTGGGCAGTCATCATGTACTCTCTTAGGAAACCTGGGTGGCAGACTAAGAATTGGTATCCTGATAAGGAATAGGTGCTCCATGATCATTAAGTTATACCTCGTGAGCTGAATCTAAAGAATTCAAAAGAAAAGCTTTTCCAAAATGCATGCAATCAGTGTTTTCCTGAACCAAGTTAGAAATCAAAATTCATGGTCCTAGTGAATGTATATGTTGGCTGCCACACCAACACTGGACTCCCTGAACTAAAAACCACACTCAAAACTCATAAAACTATTTCTTTATAGAAAATATTAGAGTCTTAGTTATTTGGTAGTACCGAATACCTCTGATACCACTTATTCACGACCCATCCCCTGGGGCCCGTGTTGTGACTACCCCAAGACTGCCTTCCATAGGAATGGGGCTAGCGAATATCCCCGGATAGTCTATCCCTAAAAGGGAAGTCATTTTCTTTAAACATGTACATACACACATAGTATAATGCAACAAGAAGAAACCACTAAGTAAAATACTGTATTAAAAGAGTGCTGAAAGTAAAGGGGCCAGAATAAAATCTCAACTGAAAGTATGATTACAAATCAAAAGTACAAGTACAACAAAAAGTGAAATGAAACTCTGGGATCGTCCACCACAGATCCTACCATAAGGGTATGTATAACTCACGATCAGTAGTCCCCACATCACCTCACACCAAATGGTCCGCCTCCGAGTACCATCAAGTCCTGGCTCCCTCACCTCGATCAAAGTTGTATGTCATCTGCACAATACACAACAAAGTGTGGCAGAAGCTCGTGCATGGGTGAGTATAACGATACTTAGGAGGGACCCCGAGACCCCATAGGTCTCCTAGAGTTTCAAAAATGAAAACCACAAAGCAAGACATCAACTCTACTTAGGTATATGTCCATTCATACACCTATGTTATCTAGATACACATTTAACATACATGAAGGAAGAATACCACAAAGGTAACACGACGAAGGTAACACCACGAAGGTAAAAGTACCAAACATGTTAGACTGCGAAGGTTACACCACAAAGGTAAAAGTACAACACATGTATCATGTAAAAGATAGTACCACGAAGGTAAAAGTACTACACAGGTATCACCATGAAGATAGTACCAAAAAGGTATAACTACCACAAAGGTATCACCATGAAGATAGTACCACAAAGGTAAAAGTACCACAAAGGTATCACAATGAAGTTAATTCCACGAAGGTAAAAGTGCCACACAGGTATCACCATGAAGATAGTACCACGAAGTTAAAGGTACCACACATGTATTACCATGAAGATAGTACCACAAAGGTAATGTTACAACAAAGGTATCACCATGATGTTAGAACCACGAAGGTAAGAGACTTAGTTCAAATAGAGTATCAGCTCAAAATAGGTTTTCAATGAAGTATAGAAGTGCAGATTTTTAGTAGTGAAGCTAGATCATCTTATTATATCAAGAGGCACTAATGATGAGGATACAGAGCCTGACCCACATAGGAATGATAGGTACTAACCACCTCCATGACCCACACAGGATCTGATCCTCCTAGGATCAATAGGTAACTATCCCCATTAATCACCCACAAATGATCTTACACACATTGGATCGGTATGCGCTGACCCACACAATATCACTGAGCGCGAACCCACACAGAATGTGACCCACACAGGATCGGTATGCACAGACCCACACAGGATTGATGTGCATTGACCCACATAGGATCTGACCTACACAGGATCAGTGCTGACCCACATATGATCTCTTGGTACTAACCTCTGTATGGTCTATCCACAACCACCGCCTCACTGCCAGCCACTGGATTCCCACTAATAGCATGTTTGGTAGAACCGCTCCTCAATCCATCGGTTGTACTTCAAATAAATTGAACTTCCATGAAGAAGTATCCTAAAGGTACGTCGCGTCATAAGGGACCCAACGAAATAGATGGTGTGTCAATCAGACACTCGGTCTATACATTATTAGCATTTCCTTTTTGAGGGCCTGGTTGGATTCGGGGTGCGATCCAACCCGACCGTACTCCAACTTTATCCAAAACTCAAGTGGAGTATAACAAAAGGATCCTCTCGATCCTAGCTTTCTGGTTCTATATATGGTTCTTCAAATAGAGTCCCGGTTCTCAAGATACGACAAAAAATGTGACACTGGGTCTAGAGGGGCCCGAGTCCGGTCCGACCTGGTCAGACCGACCCAGTTCGAGTCAACCTGACCCAGCCCGGGTCTGGCCCGGTTGGCCTAGACCGCGGCAGGCCTAGCCCGCTGGGCTATGGTGCGTCCCGACCTGCGAAGGGGGAAGCCTAGCCTGGCCCACTGGGCACGGCCCACGGTTGGGTGGACCGTCATGGCGGGGTCCTATTTATCCAACTCTTGGGAAGGAGGAGCCTCCCAGGTCACCCGAATAGCAAAAGGGTTGTTCATTTTTTTTGGAAGCAGGACCCCTCAGAGTGGGCCATGACCAGCCGGTTGATTGGCCTATCCTCCCCCTCCTAGCAGCGCGATGGCACTGCTGTCCTCCGCGACTGGTCAGGTTCCAAACTCCCTTCGGCTTCCGTTGTGGCCTCCTACTCCACGGGGGGCATGGAATCACACCGCCTCTCCACCACGCAGCTGACCGATGTGCTGGACACGAACTTGCTCTGACGTGGCCAACGTGTCATGGCCTCCTGCTCATCCAGGGGCACGGACGCGTGCCACCCTACCTCCACGTGGCTGGCCGTTTTTCCGGCCTCCCTCCTCTTCTACGGTTCACCGCATCTCCATTCTAAGACTGAAAAATATAAGGATGGCATATTCGCGATCCTAAAGTCGAGGGCTCCATGTACATACGTCACGCTCAACAAAACATTGTGTTTCCAGATTCATTAATTATTTGGCATCATAGAACACACAAATAACATGCGATGAACAACAGATAAAGGGGAAAGGTATATGTGCGTGACGATGGCCATGTTTTTTTGACCGTCGTCTTTGATAATCATGAATATGAAGAATAAACAAATAGATTTGATCATACATCAATTAAAAACCCCTACCTTGATCATCCGTTGGAGGTAGCATGAGGAGGGAGATGATGGTTTGGTGATTCTCTAATGTTGGTTCCACGTTCCTAGTTTGGAGGCCGTTCTTCATGGGAGGATCTTCTTCATTGGAGAAAGCTCCTACTTCGAGTGTTCCCCCCCCCAAATTGGTTTGCCAACAATTTTCCCCCAACCCCATGAGAGGTGAGGATCCCATCTCATTTTGGAGTACTTAATTAATTAATCAATTAACATTGGTTCATTAATTGGTGGAATTTCAAGATTTAACTCACATTAAGTGGGGATTTCAAGTTCGGGTGGTTCCCACCACCATAATTCAAATGAGAGGTTTCAAATAAATGAAAAAAATACAATTATTTTATTTTATTATTTTTACATCCCTCCCACGAAAATCCGAAAAACAAACATCCACCCTCGACCTACCATGATTGAGTTGAATGTCTCCTTAAGCGAATATCAGCACTGTAATTTCAACAGTATCCTAATATTTCAATTCCGAGAACCAGTTCAAATGTCTCAAAATGATTCTCGTGCATTTACAGACCGTACCCGTTAAAAAGTTCAGAAAAATATTAATAGTCACCCTCGACCTACACCGGTGGAGGATAGGATCTACCATAGAAAAACACACCCCCAAAAACCCACCAGTACTCTCAGATATCCAATCTGACTTACCATTTAAAAATTATGGATTTTACAACAAAACAATTTGCAGTTAATTATTTTATTTATGGCCAAAAACTAACTTATACTGGTGGCCTGCCCCAGCCAATGTTTATATCTTCCTAATGAGAGAATACCCTCCCAAGTTAAATAGTGTTCTCAGATTTTTAATTCGAGTTATCATTCATGAGTTATAAGAATTTGTAAATAAAATAATTTTATTTAATTATTTTATTTACAATTATTAAATTTTTGGGTTTTCTCACAAAAGGATCATGCCGACTAAACTTATGTCACATCTAGGGTAAAACCACCATTTTGAGTGCAACGATGCCCTCATATTTTTGATCCGAGTAACCATTTAATTTGAATTAAATTTTTCTTTTCTTTTCATAGACATGAGGATTATGGGAAATTCCAATCTACCTTTTTATAAACATAATATGAGGAAGGTACTTATTAGAAAAAAAGTTCTGAAATCATCTGAATACACAGTGTCAATGGTTTGATTTTTACTAATATTCATGATAAACTCCCACCATTTATCTATATCTCCTCCTTTGTGAATGTAATCCAAAAATATTTTTCAAGTTCAGAACATTTGAGAATGGAAATATCTTTTTCAGTCATTCTGATCAATTTACCATCATATAGTGGATCTATCATTCCACTAAAAGAAGGTGGAAATTTCCTTCTATGGGATTCAATAATGTGTTGTTAAATCCTTTGATCATTAGTAAGCTCAAAATGATTCTTGTTTTAAGAAATACGTGTGACCATAACAACAATGTTTTTTACTTGAGACCTCGTAAAACCATAGAATTTCATTTCTCATGTGGAAATTCATTTAATTGTCAATTAAATTCATTATTAAAATGGTTCCTTCTAGTTTATTCCACTAAATATGACCATAAATCATAACGTGAGAAAGGATATTCATAAGGGAAACTCAATGTTTGAAAATAATTTATAATGTCTAAAACCAAGGTACTATCTTTTTATTCCATGACATCCTTGGTTTATCCTTGTCCATTCGTTGTCACTATCTATTTACGACCTTAATTGTGGTTTGTAATGATTTTGTAATTTTTCAATTTTTATCAAAAGGAGGGTAACACCAAGTGTTCTTGAAGGCTCATTGTCATTCTCTAGTTCCTGATCGAGTTTAGATCAATACGGTGTTCTTAGGGTTATTCCCCCAAGCTACATATATTCTAGAGCCCCAACCACATGTAGTATCCATACAGGTATGTAATTTCTCTAAAACTAGTAACTCTATCCTTTACTTAAATTTGAAGACATTTTCTTATAATATAACTCATTCTAGTACTTATCATATGTGAAAAAAACTAGATATATCCATTGAAATATCCCTATGGATCACGGTAAATTTTTTAAATCCTAGTTTTCAAATGATAACAAAAAAATTACTTTAATACAGACTTTTAATAACCATTCATTTCACACATGGGTTATACCTAACTTTTTATGAATATTAATTACATTACAAAAATACGTCTCTGAGGAATGAAATAGTTTAGTGACATTGGAAACATGGTAAAATAATCTTCGAATATATTGACTGAACATCAATGTCTCTCATTAAGATCGTCCCCTTTTATAATCCTACTTAAACCGTTTATTAATAACGTGGGGAAAGGAAACATAATAAATGGTCATCTTAGACATTATGTATGTGTAAATAAAGTAGACACAGAAGAATAACATGAACATTAGGTAATGAGAATGTACCCACAACATTTGAAAACAATACTATATATAAAAAAGATCATAATTATGACTCATAGAATAAATATTTAGAGATTATAAGACATGAATCATAATAGAATCAAATAACATGAGCTATTATAGAATTAAATTATCAAAATACATGGAATTTAGAGAATAAAAATAATCTTATTACATTTTAAACTTTTATAAATTGAATCAAGACCACTCATTTTGTTGTGGACATGAAATTTGGCCCTCAAATAAAATTATTGAAATTCAACCTGGTCAACACATATAATTATTGAAATGAAATATAGGACAACAAATAACATTGTGAACATGTCCTTGGGTTCAAATATAACATTGTTAAAATGTAGTAAGGTTCATGGATAATATAGTGACCATGTAATCTGGCTCACAAATAACATTATGTACATGAAATACATGGCCATTCATAACAATCATAGTGGTCAAGGTTCACTACCAATACCATCATACAAAAAAGTATCTTACTATAAAAGATTAGATATTCATTAAATTCTTCTATATCACATGATATATAATTACTTTCCCAATTCATTAGAGATATATATAGGTCCAACCCATCACTTAATGAAACACAAATTTATGTGTTCCATGATATCATAAACTGTTATCATATCATAAATTGTGAAATGAAATGGGTATCATAAACATTTCATCACATCATAACATGTGTAAAAGAGGCATGTTTCATAATAATTTAATTATATAATAAACCTTGAAAAAGTGGGTTTCATAAGAATTTTTTCATGTTAATCATAGTGGAAGATAAACATGATTCATAAACATAATTATATCAAATAATAAACGATTCAATTAAATAATATTAATGGTAAATTTGGATCATTTCACCATTAAGGCATTGGTAAAACCAAAATATTTCATATTAAATGTAATTTTTTTTTGAAATTATTTAAAACATTTCATGAAGAAATTATCATTTCATCATTGTAAAATATTTTTAAAATGTAATACTTTTTGAAAATATTTTTATTAAAAAGTATATTTGAAAATATATAATGTATAATTTGAAAATCCATTAAAAAATTTAAAAAAAATACTTTTCAAAATCCAATTCTTTTAAAATGAGATTAAATTATCATTTAAAATAATTTTTGAATGATTTTTTTGGAAAAACGTTCATTGAAAGTAAACTAATTTATAACCAATGGGTGAAATAAATATTGATTTTCATAAAATAATTTTATTTATTATATAAAAAACCAATTATTGGAATAAATATAAAATTACATGGATATATCATGAATAATTATAAGATAAGAACATTTATGAGAATTCATGATAATTTTATCTTGAGATTTCAAAATTGAAGACATAAAAATAAATAACCACGAGAAATGACATATAATCATTAACAGATTAGTAACATTGGATCATAATCCCCATAAAGGAATAAAAAATGAAACATAATGTGTCAAGATGATTAATAAATGAATGAAAATAAATTTCAATTGGGATTTATATACACCTCATTAAATATTATAGGTGAATAACAGAACATATGTCCTAAATAAGGAAAATTGAGTCCAATATCTCTTACTACATTGTTAACATATTAACCATAATCTCCATGAAATAGACCTAATAATATGGTAATATAAACCCCATTAATATTAATTATAAGAATCATAATATGAATTCATGTTAAATATATAAACAAAAAAAATAAAAATATATGTGTATTATTTCATATCTCTAAGGGAAGTAAAAAGGAGTTAAGGAAATCCCTTACATTATGTTTTTAACTCCATCTTACTTGTTCAAACCTCATCTATAACAATTATAAATTTATTATATATATATTATAGAACCATATTAATATATAACATATATTATATTATTTTTTTTTGGAATTTTCTATCTCGTTCATTAACAATTCATTGTTAATGTTACGTTTTGTGTAGTAACTACTTTGTTTTTTCATATATGTTTTAACTTGTTATATTTTTTCTACTACATAAATCATGGTTTCATCATGTACTAAACTCAATACAATATATAAATATAATATATATTCATTATATATAAATTTTATGTAATCTATAATATTTAGTGATTGTAAATGAAATACACCACTCATATAGATTGAAGGTTATACATACGCAAGAAAACTATTTCCATTTTCTTACTATATTGAATGAAAGAAAAGTAATATATATATAATCATTAAAGAATATTTTTTATGTCATACATATCACATATTATTATTAATTAAATACTTAATACATTCCATGTAAATTGTGAACGAGATGCATCTCTTCATGAAGTGGTAGTGCACCGTACACATGAACAATGTTATCCTATACCCACTAAAATGAGAGTATGATGTTATGCATGATATAATAGTTGTAGAATATTAATTTGATCATAAATATAACATATATAATATATAATCTATAAATCCATAATTATACCCAACCTTGAATTGTGGTAATGCAAAAACATATGACATCAGGTCACAAGGCGTTCGTCTCCTAAACACATGAATAACAATTTTACACACCATTTGATGTAAGTGTGTGAATTTATATAACATAGATTTACAATAACAACATATCAGTATATGGAAAATACTGAGATTATTATATAATTATTGTATAATAAGAATTAAAGTGGTATATTTAAGAAATAAAATAGGGATGATCGTTGAATAACATTACCTCTTCTTCTGGTATTTTCCTTAGGTTCAGAATACTGCCTTTCTAAGATGGATTTCTGCCCAAAACAAGGATTCAATAATTAGTTGTGTAAATTTGGGAAGTTATATTGGAATATCTTATTAAAATAATGTTTCTAGACAGGTTTTATGATGTTGGAAGAGTTGGGGTCATTTTATCGATGAAGAAAAGTTTGGTTATTGTCAATACTAAAAGGTATTCACTATTTGGAGGTAAATATTACATCATGTTTCTCCAAATATGTTAAATAATAATATATAGGTATGATATGGTCAGTAAAATCTTCCACCACACATTGAAACATTTTTTTAATCATTTAATTCATTTTCTTCTAAGTATCTCTATTTTTACCACATTGTTTTTTTCACTATGGTAACAAGTTTTCATACCATGGTAATTTCACATTTATGATAAAATTTGTGTGAAATTTTTTACGTAATTTAGAAAAAATAATTATATATATTATAGCAAATATTTAATACATATATCCTATGTGTTATTGAATTTAATCATAACATTAGTGCATGAAAGGTATAAAAAACTACATTAATGTATACCACACTAATTTTTTTTTACTATTTAACAGTCATTATATTCATTATATTGTAATAGTATTTCTATGAATGAATTATATTGTATGTTTATTATCATAAATATCTATTGGTAATATTTATTCTTTTTTAGTAATTTTAAATAATTTAATAAGTATCATTTATTATAAAATAATAATAATTTAAATTTTGACACTATTTTTTTAATTTGAATTTGATGGTATCATGTTAATTACTTAATAAGAATATATTAATCACAAATTGATTTAAAATGTTAAATTAATCTAAAAAAATAATATAATGTAATAATTAATTCAATTTAATTCACTATTTTTTATATTTATTACCATTATGTTTATTTTACTAATAACTAATGAATTTATGTGTTGACGATTCTTAAGAATTTTATATTATTATAGGTTATTACATAAAAATTAATAAAATTATCTTGATAGAAAAAAATAATTTTTTTTTCAAATAATATTTCTAACCAATCCTATATTTTTTTGTACTTATCCCAATTAATTATTGAAACTAAATGTATGGAAATTATATTTTTTGTCTTTTTTTACTTAACATTTTATATGGGACTTTTTCAAAGTAATGTTTCTAGAAATATCAATATTTAATTTAAAATTATGTAAAATTATGATATAAAGTCTATAATTAAAATTTAGATAATATTATAAGTCATTTTAACTCTTATCATTATATTTTATCTCCCGCTAAACCCCTTACTATATTAATCATGGTAATTAATTTTTAATGAATTCACTATTCATATTGGTCAAAAAATTAATATGATGTTATAATAAATTATATATTATGATGATTAAAATTATTTACTTCATTTTTCAAATTTCTATTCATAAATTTGGAAAAAATTAATTTAAAATCAATCATGTAGACACCATGAGAATGCGTGGTATCAAAGTGAAAAAGTTCAAATGTTTGCAATGTTGTTATATCCAATTTCAATATGAAATTGATTCCAAAGGCCAAAATTTTATTAATATATATTATATTTAATTGATGATACATTAAAACCAAATTAAAATATTACATAACATGATAAATAAATTATATAAATTTTCTATTTTAAATTAATATTTAGTATTTTTTACTATTCATCAAAAAGGAATCGTTTTAGTAAAATACCAAAACATTACACGATAAAAATTCATAAATTATAAATTTAAAAAATATGTTAATTATATCTAATACATTTTGAATTGTTTTAGGCAATTAATTTAATTATTTTTCATGGAATGAGGTAAAAAATAATTTGTTTTTTGAGAAAATTGTAGTTTCATAAAATTTATTAGCCTTATTGAGATATATATATTTTATTATAAATGTGTTTTCATTATATAAAATCATTATGTATAATATTTAAAAATTATTTATTTCTATTCATGTAACTATTGTTACCAATTCGGTTATAACGGTCCAAATTGTAAAACTATCTTTGTAATATATAATGATTTTCATAAAAAAATATGAAGTGCATCACAATCTAATAAAGTGTTGCATATATTGAAATATTAAAACGCTATTTTATGGATACCATTTGATAAATTAAATTAACATTATTAAAAAAATCATTAAAACATGGGGTGTTAAACAATACCACTCTCTTCCACTAGATATGATTATCATGTACTCACATCGACTTGGCTATCACATGGTGAATGAAACTTAGAGAATCAATGTTTCCTTGAGAAACCATTAACACAACACCATGGATACCTCATACCTCCAAAAAATTCTATGTTCCTTCTTTTCCATCATCGCAATAAAAAACTACCCCACAGTAAGTGATAATTTTTTATGATGTCCAACTATTATCAATTAAACAATCACGACCTCCAAGGTAATGTTGATAAACATACATGGTCAGAACACAAGTGATATTGTAATATTATATCATCATGAGAATATATTATCCAATAAAACAGAATTATATAATAATAAAACATGGTAATGGATACACTAATATCAACCATATAATCACAATTTGTCTTAGGGGATACACACACAACCACATGAGATCACAATGAAGAATGATATCAAATAAACCAAATACATAAATCAAGTATAGAAACATTTAAAAGTGAGTGACCATGAAGGTAATGAACATCCTACCTGAAAGTATTCATCATCAACATAATGTTTGAATCACTCTATGTGGTTTGATATCTTTAGTGGAAAGTTCAATAGTAATGAACACCACCTTGTAGGAATTATTTTCAATGTTATTATTACATCAACTCTCGAGGTACATCAAGGGTTCCTAGAAACAAAAATAGCTATTTTATTTTAAAAATAAATAAAATATCACAATAAATAATACTTCCCCTATCCTAGATAATTTTAATATTATCATTATTGTCTAACTCATGAACTCACTATATCCTTTACAAGAATATTGATAAAAACAGATTCATGAATTTTTACCCCTAATTAATTTTGAGAAAAAATATTGTATTCCATATAATTATTCCATAATAACACCAAAAATTATCATTGAGACTTTCATAATTATCCTATCATAATTTTAATCTTTTTTCATGATAATTACCCACTTCCCTAACCTAATGGTGGTCTAATATTTTCCATAAGACACACAATTTCTGGGATATTAAATTATTTTAAGAAAAAAATATAATAAACATATTAAATAAGTTATCCCTATGTTTGATCTCACCAATAATCTATCACAAAAAAGTATTATGTAATTTATACGGTAAACCTCTCATCATGTGTGTAATGGTGTTATCATATTTTTTATGAGAAACCATTTGAGAGATATGTCTATTTTTTTTGAAGAATAATGTTAGCATAATATAATATTTTTATTATTTTTATTGTCTCATTATTGTGGCTCTATAGGTCCGGAAATAAAGTTCTATCTTATGGCCCAATTGATAAATTATTATATAGATTACTCCAAGGTGTAATCTATAGTTTTACCCATATGAAATGCCTCTAAATAATATGTTAATATATTTTTACTAATAAATTAAATTTTCAAATAAAAATAATAATAAATTGTTATCTATTATGGATTTTATTGTTTTGAAAATTTATTATATTAAATTGATAACATCAATTTACAATAAATTTCTTTTTCTATGTTTATACTCATTATCATTATTTACACTATTCAATCAACATTTTACTTTTTTATTTTTTTGGTAAAAATATTAATCTTTATAATATTCTATACCAACACATATGAAACCTATTGATGATATTAAGTGATATTTATAAAAATATATTATCTAAATACAACTACTAGAATTCCAATTTATTTATATACCACAAAATATTTTATTACATTGAGTGATATTCTCTTTTAATTCTATCTAGAAAAAAATATCTATTAACTTTGAACATGTGTAAGTCTATTAGATACTCCAACTTTTCATTTAGATGCTATATTTTATTCATAAAATCATGATATAAAACAAATAATTTTTCTATTATAAGATAAAACTTATTTGCATAAGTTTTAATATTTTAAATAAAATATTGTTTCTATATATCATATTGTATTATATGTTCTTAGAGAAATATTCATAAATGATGGATTTTATTTGTAAAATATCCCACTAATTTGTGTTGGAATCTAAATTCCACCAATTTTCATAAAAAAAATAGGATAAAATATTTTACCCTGATAAAATTATTTTTATTATAATCATATTCTCAAAACATGTCATTGAATATAGTGTATCATAAACCAATTTTTTTGATTTTTTTATTTCATGTTATTACCAAAATTATTTTCTTAAAAAATATTCTCCAATCATATAAGAGAAATGAGATAATGATACGCATAATTTTTGTAAATCCATTTATTAAGGATATGTTTTCCATTGTATTCATGTTTATCAATCAAAAACTATTTTATTCATCATTAAAATTTAAACTACAGTAATTATCAATCATTTACAAGGTTTTAAATTTTGTATATTTACTACTATTTAAAAATGTATATTTGGTATCATATTCATTAAAAATAAAAGAATTTATTTCCATAACACAAAAACCTAACATAGATTTTACATGGATTCTAATAAAACCCATAAGGATTTCTATATAGTTTCATCCTTCTGAATCAATACTACTCCATCATTATGATTCAATGGCATGGGATGGATATCCGATGAGAAAATATATATTTTATAAATAATATTACTTATTTTATTTTCAATGGTCATCTGCTTTTACTTTCAATAAAACACAAAAGAATAAAAATCATATTCCAAATCATATATCCTCAATGCTTTAGGAATATTTGGTAAACAGTTTTTGAATTATTTCACATTTTCAAAAAAAATTCATTGATAACAATATTTTTTATTAGAAATAATAAGGCTTATTAGAAACTTTACTCTCACAAAGACATTCCCACAATCAATCATATTGATAATATGAGAAGAAAATAATGTTCATTTTATTTATATGAATCTAATTCATTTAAAATCCTATACTAATCTTTATATGCTTATCATAATTATCCAAATTAACATATACATGAACATTATTAGTTTCTTACATGGTAATATGTATTTCTAACACATAAAATTTTCATATATAATAAATTTTAATTAATAATAAATATTCTTATGTTTTCTACAATATATAGTGGTTGGTTACAATTTTTATAAATGACCTCAAATTTAATTCAGATTATGATGATTATATTCATCAACGTCAAAAAAATTTAATAATGACATTATTTAAATATACTCCAACTAAAACAATAATCCATTTATAGTAAACTATATCTATTTGTCAACAAGGATCCATATTTTTCTAATAAATAACCCAAAATTTTAATGATCATCACCTCTTAATTATTTATTAGGGCCTTTATAAAAATAATATCATATATAACTATTGTATGTTAAAGTAGAATTTTTTTTATAATCCATCATACGGATAAATTGAACACCATTCCTCAGTTATCCTAACTTCTAAGGTTTCCCATTTATGTTTTTCCTGAATCACAATTTAACAATGAGGCACCTAACTCTTATGGTCACCTCGTCACTTTCTATACATACAAATTATAATCAATGGGAACCCATATTTTACATGAACATACCATGTATGATGATCGGTCCATTGATAAGTGTTCTCTTTAGAAGGATTATGAAAATTAATAATTTTAAAAGGCATTTAATATCACAAAAGTTTCTCATGACATACTTTTTATACGTGCTCATGATTCTAATTTTATATTTGGGAATATTATTACTTAAAATAAACCAATATGTTCAACTATATTGATGTGTATATCATTACCAAACACATAGTTTTGTTACTAAATAAAAATAAATCCCAATTATATTCATACATTCCTAAAAAAATCTCTTGCATGAGGTACATGAAACTATTTAATGGAACGGTTTAATATAATATGAAATATAAAACTGCTACAAAAAAAATATTAGGGAAAAAATATACAACACACTCATTTCTACACAATTCATATGCCTCTATGGGATTGAGCTGTCAGACACAACATTCATATAACATAGGATACGTCATACAAAAGATACCACAATATGAAAATAATTATTAATCCCAATATATATTAAATTTAAAAAACCTTTACATTTAATCTCATAGACTAGTAAAAGATATTTTTAAGGTACAATTAAGCTAATTCAATAATTAAACCAATAATTTTACTTTATAAATTCATGTATGAAAATTTATAGAAGTTGTTAAAAAAATAAAACTAAAGTACACATCTATTCATAATATAATTATTTTTATTTAAGAAAAAAACTGACGATGAATTAAATAAATGATCGTTTTATATTTTTTAAATGTTATATAATATATATGAACATTTGATAAACAAAAACTAATTATAAACAACTTGAAACTTAACAAATCATTAAATAAATTCCATAATTAAAAAGCATAAACCTTTTTCCATTATTTTTTCAATATGAAAATTTTCATATTATGAATTATATAGATTCTTTCAATATATGATATTGAATAAAAGTAAATATTTTATATTGGAAATCTATAACACCAAAAATATACATAATCCAAAAATCACATATATACTATTATTTAAAGTATATCATGTCAATGATAAAAACTCATTTAAATATGGTTTATGTTATATCTCAAACAATACATTTTCATTTGAACAATTTCAATTGAATAAATATTAATAATATACAATTTCAATATAAAATTTCTATATTTTACCTTATTTAGTAATTATTAAAAATATTATAAAGTACACTTATAAATAAAAAATAAAAAATTTATACATAAATTATAATTCATGTCATATAATTTGAAAATGTCTTTTTAATATTAAAAATTAATATTATGGGGAATTTATTTAGTTAATGTTCTATAAAAATAAAATTGATTAGTTATAAAATAATTATAGTTAATTAATTTATAAATTAATAAATATGAAAAAAAATATTTTATTTATAATAAATTTTGGAATGATTTCATTAAATTCAGAACTAAAAATTAAAAGAAACAAATTATTTAAGTATACCATATTTAATGATATATGTGTATCTCATGCTTTGATTTGATATTTTTGAAAGGGGCCATCTTTCATAACATAGGATAGATAAATTTTTTATTGTTCATGAATTCCTTTGTGCATGGTGGGTTCATATGATTCAATAACGAATGTTAGGATCATGGATTACTATACGGACCAATGTAAAAATATCAATTTCAAAAAAGAAAATCAAACGTAGTAATAACCCCAAGCAGTAATGGTTAGCATAGAAATAACATAGAGTGTGAAGTTATGAATGAATAAAAAAACCTAGATATGATTAACTAGAACCTAGAAATTATGTCATATGAAATATTTTATATCTTTTTAAAGACTTGATGATCATGCTTTTGATCACATCATCAACCTCATAATTTCCAATTATTTCAGATATCGTAAACCATATTCATTACACCACATAAATATAATGTAGGAATATTATATTTAATAGCACGTGTGACACACAACACCAAACACGTAAGTAAATAAAATATACTGAGAATAATACTATATTTATTATTTTAGATAAATTAAATATAATTTATGTCATGGAATTCATTTACCGTTGAGTTTGTGCATGTCTCACTCAACAACGAGTTTCTTCAATAAATTGTGTTGCACACTAGACCGAGTGATATCGAACTATAAAATATTATTAAAATATTATTATTTAATATAATAAGACATAACATAGACATTTGAGTATAGGTTATAAATATTATTACAAATAATATGAAAATATATGGTTTACAAAAATATAAAATAATTTTTTAGTATAAATTAATTGTAAATGAATATAAGAACCAATTCAATAAAAAGAGAATGTTTTTAAAAATTATGGTTATACTAAAAAGGGTATTTTATTCTAATAAAATAAACTAACTAGTTATTAATTTTAATTTAATAGATATTATTTATTCAATAAAATTTATATTATATTTATCCAACAGATTGGATATACATAAGATGATTATAAACCCAATTTTATGCACAAAACATATATTTTTATAATGGAACTTTTACAACATTTTAATTGTGCGCCTATTTTAAATAAGTTTTATAATACTTTTATAAATTTAATATTTCAATATAAACTTCATCTTTGAAATAGAAATTTAAAAATTATATTAGGGTGATTATTTGTATTTTTTTATGAAGTTTTTGGTTTTGGTGAATATTGAAAATTGAGAATTTTAATTCAAACATGCATGTTCATCTAATAAATTTATATGGATATATTATATTTTCAGTTTTTTTAATGTTTAATAAGATTTATATTTTATTAATTTATCCAATTTAGGTCCTTGTAATAAATTTCACATTTAAATTAGATTTAAAAAACATAACAAAAATTTGAACATTTTAACTTTAATAACCTTCATTGTCATCTCATCTATGGGATTAAATGAAAATTAAATTAAACCACTTCTATGACTGTAATTTGGAAAAATGTATTACATATTTTTAATTATAAAAATTTATATTTTATAGTAGGGTAATAGTATTTTGTGACCAAAAATATTTCTTAAAGTTATTAAAATTAATTACAAAATATAAGAATAAAATTACATTAACAAGAGACTAATCATTAATCATAAGATACATAATGACATATAATCTTTCAATAAATCCATTGGATTGAAATATTCCAACCCTATCCTCATATGGTTTTAGTTTTTTCCATCATTGGGTAAACATTCAATGTGAAAATTGTGGGTGCAATTCCCTTTTACAAATTTACATGAGTGCCCCTCCTCATCCACAATAAAAAGGACCTCCACCCTACCACTTCCTTATACTTATCAACCCACATTGGATAGATCATTATATTCCAAAATTTATCCTCAAAATCCCTCAATGAATCATATAATCCTAACATTTTTTAGAAATCCACCCATGTAAGCCCCATAGTTCAAACCAAAAGGAGTTACCTGATTAAAAGGGAGCATCCTTCCTTCAGCTCTTTAGTTTTATTTCATTCAATACAATTTATATTAATATTCTTAAAATAATAGTTGACAAAAACGTATCCTCAATATTTTTTTTGATTTTTTATGTTAAGGATTAGACCTAATCTTACACAGAATTCTATAGAATAGGTAACGAACTTTCTATTTATTTGTGTGACGAACTACCACCTGACAAAACAATGTTGTTCATTTTAGCATTAAAACCTATCATGGGTGAAAATTATTATGGGAACTCTATTTATATATGTGTTATAATATATTTTTAATGTCTTTATACCTATGTAACTCTATTATAACACATAACATTATGCACTCCAATTTTGTGGGAATATGATGACATTGTTTATGGTATTGTGGACTACCTAATGGGGATATATTTTTACAAATTTTTTCCACATCTTTTATTTAATTTTTAACAATTTAATTATTTATTTTAACACATTTTAATAAATAATGGCACTTTTTTATCACTAAATTTATTAATTAATCATTTTTATAACTAAATGTGTGTTTTTAGTCTTTTAAATAGTTAATTTAGTCATTCTAATTATTATAATTATATTAAATTACATTTTAGTTTAATAATCTTAATCTTGTTAATATTTTAATAAATTTAACTGTTTATTATTTATTTAACTGTTCATTTCTATTTTCATTAATCTTATATAGTATTTAATTTAAAACTTCACTCTTTTAAATTAAATTTATTACAATAAATTATCATTATTTATTAACTAGTCTAATTATTCTGTTTATTATAAAAGAAAAAATTTATGTTAATGTTTAAAAAAATAATGTGTTTTTCATTTTAGTTTTTCATTTTTTTCATTTAATTAATTATCTTAGTTGTTTAAAGTCCTTAATCAATTTTTATTATATTAATTTCATGTTTTCAGTTAATTCTTTATAATTGTTTTTCATATATTTACATATTTAAATAATTAATCATAATATTTATATTTTTAGTTGATAATTAAGTGATTTTTAATTTTAGTTTGTTTAATAAATTATATAGTTTTTTTAATTAGGTAAATTATTTAGTCATTAGCAGTTTCATTAATTTTATTTTTGTTTTAATTAATTAATGTTTTATTCATTTTATTATCTATATAATAATATTATCTTTTTATTATCTTTTCAATTTTTTCAATTGGTGAGTCGACTAACTGTTAACCTCTTAACCACCAGTTCCACTGATGGTTTAAGGTTCTGGCCCCATTGTCGTGAGTCACCGATCTGTGGCAACTCACCAATATCGCGACTCACTGATCACTTTGTAACAACATCGGTCTCTCATTTTTAAATATCGGTGACTCATCTTTTATATTAAGTAACATTGACTCATTTTTCTTTTTAAGTATTTGTGTCTTCATTTATTTTCTTCTACTAATGGTTTCTCACCACGCACTGATTCCACGACGCACCGATATCGTGACTCGCTGATCGTGACTCGCCCATCACTTGAAACACAGATGTTTTTTTTGTTTTTACTATTTTTTACCCCTACAACTAAACGTTATTCATTTTATCGGTGACTCAATGACTCACCAATGCATTTCAACGATTGGTTTCACAAATCTCACACCGTTATCAATTTCCTTTTTTCTATGGATACTCATTGGTCTCTCATCCCTCCTAGCGGAAGTCTTGTGACTCACTGATACCCCAATTATAATATCATTTTCTCTGCCTTGCCACCCCAAAATCTCTCACTGATACACCTACAGCCACCCACTAATGCTTTTCTTCACATCCAGCTGTATCCATTATGCAACACTCCATCTCCACCCCTACTGTGCCACTTTCATCAAACTAGAATCTACTCAACCTGATCAATGACTCAAACAATAGTTTCAAAAACAATTTAAATACCACGTCAGAAAACAATAATACTCAGATTTGGAAACACCCAGAAGTTTGAGGATGTCGCTCTGTTGAGGAATAGTAGGTTTAGTAAAGAATTTTTCTACCGCCATGGGAGATCACTGCCATTATTCATCGAAGGAGAGTCATCTTCCTTGGAGGCTTCTCGGCGGAGCTGATTCCTTCGAGAAGAATTGTTGCAGATTCATACATGAATCAATTAATGCCACAATTGATGTTGTTGGAGCAGAAGATACTACATCTGACACTGAAGGGAGCAGCTCAAATCCACATAATAATTGAAACAAGGATGATCTGAAGGATACCCACCATGTGCGCTGCTAGAGATTGAAGCAGAGAGCCAATCCAGTGTCGTGCCGCTGAAGCCATTGTTGTTAGAGAACCCAGAGCCGCTATCGTTGTGTGAACAGAGGAGGAGAAGGTGGAAGCGACTTCCTTTGGAAGAACACCCCCCATGTTGCATTGGAGAAGAAGACATGGGAGGGAGGAAAAATATATAAATAAAATATAAAAATATAAAATATAATAATACTAATAATATAAATAATTTAATAATAATAGAATAAAATATACAACTAACTAATTAAATAAACTCAAATGTTAAACTTATTGATAAAATAAAAATAAAAATTAAATACACTAATGAATATAATAATTATAAATTAACTAATTTTTGAATATAATATTTATTAAATATAATAACTATTTATAATTTTAAAAAAAATTGTAATTTAAATAAAATTATTTATTTTGATAAACTTAAATAATAATATAAACAACCTAAATATTCAAAAAAAAATACTAATATTATAAATTTTATAATTTAATAAATAATTAAATTTTAATTTAATATAATTATTAAATAATTACCTTTATAAATAAACAAATATAAATAATAACATGTCACAACATTAAATAAAATATGTTATTTAACAAATAATATAATGACTAATAATTATTAATTTAAATTTAATTACATTTAGGATTTCTTTGATGAATATTTTATTTATTTATAAAATTTATCATTTAAATGTTGATTCATTTATTTATTTTTTGTTCTAACTATGAAGGTTCACATAGGAGCTAGAAACATGCCTAAATACATTCAACTAACTCAACGGGAGTTAGTTACAACGGAAAAACTAGCACCATGTGTTAGTCCTGAAGAAACGCTAATGTGCGATGCATAAATGAAAGACATATGAAGTCGGTGGAAATCAAGGGGTGACGTACAGAAAATAACAACTGAATACAAAAGTAGAGAAGCATGAATTATTTGGAGACACATTATAAGATTTAGACATTCACTCACTATAGCATCTCTTTCATCGTAGCAGAGAGATCCGGTGGACAACCCTGGAGTTGACAGATCCCGGGAGCAGAGTAGATCCTTATGGAGTTCTCCTTCCCTCAATTCTGAGTATTTTTGTACTCTATTATAATATGTTTCCATTCGTAGTATTGAAAATGAACATGATAGTTGGATAAACCTTCGAGTTCGAGGAATAAAAAAATTCCACCGGTATCTTTACATCCTTTTCAGTTTATCAAATAAATGTATTCATAGTTGATCGGTGATATCAGTTCTGAATAAATACAATTGAATTGTACCACTAGAACATTATTTCTAAATTCCACAACCATTCAAAGATATTGATCATGGATACATATTTCAAATGTTAATAAATTTAGAAAATGTTAAAACTTATGGGGAGTTCGTTCTGGCGTCATTTTCAAAGTAAAATTCTCAAAGTAGTCAATGTTGGAGTGGTGAAATCCAAGATCGATAAATCGTTATAACACAATCCTGGTGAGGTAAGTGAGTCATTATCATCAAAGATTGATCATGCACTCCAAGAAGCATCAATGATTTCCGATTTCATCTACTCTGGTGGTCCTTCGACTTGCATATGAAATGTGATCCTCCTTCAATGGCAACATGGGTAAGTTTCCCCAACCATCCTCTACGATTCCAAAATCCATCTATTCTCCGTATGTTATGAAATTTGATAGGTAGATACATGTGTTCAGATAGCTGCACATCGGCCATCTGTCATCCCGTGAACCCTTGAATATGTGTTGAAATGGACGTGTCAGGGGTTCCGTTTGATTATGTGTGGATCACGGTGGGCAAAGAATACTGCTGCAAACAACGCGTGATTTATGAATCTTGGACTTATTACTAATCTGAATGCAAGTGGTTGGGCCACTCTAAAGAGGCTTTCCATATTAATTCTAAGATTAATTCCTTGAAGTTGAGTTATAACAGGGACAAAGAAGCTGAGATTCATCCTGAAGAAAATTTGAATCTCTATGGGTCGACGGACCGACAAGGAGGTTCAGTTAGCCCTACAAGGGTGTGCGATGGGTCAAGGGAGTTTAAACATGAGCGGACTCCCTGATTTTGTTCACCAATGAAGAAAGTCGTGAAGAATCAAGGGAATCCGATAGTGGAGAATGTGTTTAATAGGATGAGGTGGGATTTGGCTGGGCCATCCTCTAGAAATAACTCTCAACTCAAGGTAGATCGGTGGGAGGAAGAGATGGTTCACCTGACTAAAAATCATGCGGGGCTAAGGGTGTCTAGGAGTTCTCATGTTCCAGAGCAGTTGGGGGTTTATGTGGAGGAGGTTACAATGGGAATGGATGGTTTGGACAGGACGACCTGATAAAGGGAAGGCATGGGATGGATATGGAGGTGGTCCCTCCAAATAGTGTGGTAATATTTGGGATTGAGAAAGTTGGTGATGCTCCCTATGAGTAAGTTTTCAGGGGGATTCAGTACTCCATACAGGTGGGAAACCAATTTGATGGCCTCTCTATGGAAGGGCTGAACAAGGACCATGAAGAATCAGAAGTTACAAATGAGCAACAAGTAGAGCTCTCCATGGGAGATAGTAAGAGTATATCTACTGGAGAAATAATCCCATGGAGTATTAGGAGTACCAGAAAGAGGAAGGGTAGGAAGGACTACTACCCATTTCCACCTCCTTTGAAGACCCGGTCTTCAAAAAAGCGAGTGGATGAGAGGGTGGCTAGTGGGGTTTTATGTAAACCAGAACACCCCGTTCAACCCGGTTCATGGGGTTTAATTCTATGTTTTGGAGATGAAGTTAAAGAAAAGGTGTTGTATTTTAATGGATCTGAAGAGGAATCAGCCAAGATGATGGGCCATAATATTGAAGTGAATCTTAATGTGGAAAAATATTCTTGGGTTGAAAAACTAGACTCGATTCTGGTTTGGGGGTTCAATCAGTGATTGTTAAAGCTCGAGGAATACATACTGAAATGGGGTAAGTTATATGCTACATTAGAAAACCTGGTATGTGAAGAGCCACACACACAGTTAATAGAATTATAATGTAATTTGTTTTGGGATATGGACTCTGGAACGTTTAGATTTTCATTCAATGATTATATTCGAACCTTTTTGGACTAATTCTTGGTCTATTACTTCGAATAAGTGTTTGATTATTGGGACTTATTCTTAGTCAGTGGGTATCAAGGTGAATTTGGGTTTATGTTTCTAGAATTTATCTAGTTCTTCTTCAAATGGGGTTCAGAGCATGAGGTCCCCACATTGGCATGGCACTTGGATTTTGAGAGGGTATGGCCTGACCATCGATTTTGTGCATTCACATCTTTTCACGGGATTATCTGAGTGCTCGTTCCCTGGTGGATGACCTTAACATGATGCAGGTTCTAGGGAGAGGCAGAATTTCATATTTTCTTAGGAATTATCTATAATTTTATTTGGTTGTTATGATGGACTTTGCGGTTTCTGACTTTCCTTGCAAAGTGATTTGATAATCCAATAAAAAATAATTTTCAGTCAGTCTTCCTGAATTGTGACTAGTTTATTTACTGTTGAATACTATATAATATTGTATGAATGATTACACAAACCTCTTCTGGTAGTCTAGATCCCTTAAACCTTGAAATAGACAAACAACTTAATACTCTTAGGAAAGAGAAACAAAAATATGAAATGGAGAACCTATACAATAGGAATTAATAGCCTAACTACTTCAAAAATCATCCAGAACTCTTAGAAGAAAATAAAAGTGTAGGATGAGGTCGTTTCAACTTCCTCATGTTTCAAGAAATCCTTCTTCTATTAGGTTATCTCCTAGAGCCCGAAACCATGAGTTGAAACAATCAAACATTTCACTAATGCCAACATTTAATGGGCTCTCAAATTAGGACTCCCTTTCCTTCATTAGAGACTTATATTAAGACTGTGCATCAATTACCTCTTCTAGGACTCATAAAGAATTATCTAAGAATGATATACATTCCCTTTTTCCATAAAGGGAATGGTAGGAATTTGTTTTTAAGCTAAGATGAGAACATTTTTGAAAACTGGGATCAATTATATAATTCATTCATTATGAAATTTTATCCCTAAATCCATAAGGGTTAACATAGAACAAAAATCACTAGTTTTAATCAAGAGGATGTAGAATATTTCCATGATGCCTTTGATAGATTCAGGGATCTCCTTAGGCAGTTTTCCCATTATCAACTCCCATATCACCTTCTCATGGACACCTTCTATGAAAAGATCTCATCCTCTATAATTAATCTAGTTGATCAAGCTGTTGGGGGTAACTACACTAACAAGACAGATGAATAACTAAGACAAATATTTAGCATCCTGGCCCTGAACTCTCAAAATATGAATTCATGTTTAAAAAAATTCATCATTGATGTTAATGAAGACAATAGTTCAATGAATGAAACACAATCCCAACATGATGAAATCACAAACCAACTTCAATCCCTAATGAACTAGAACTATAAAAAAACTGTTAATCATCATTGATTTCAAAACACTAGTCAATATTTAAGGGAACAATGTTTTTAGTGTGGCATGTTTCGGTGTACTGAAAAATTTTGTCCTAATTTTTATATGACATCCCAAAAACAAGGAAAAAAACTTTGTTAACTATGGTCCTAAAATTCCCCCTAAAGAAGATCCATAACAAAACAATTATAATCAAGGCTATATGAACAATCAATACTTTTCATGTAAAGATAAAGTCCCAATTAAACAATCCACTACCCCTAACTATCAGAATCAATGAAGGCCAAATTTTAAAAATCAACAAAGTGGTGAGTCTTCAAATCCAAAAGGATACGATGGTAATGAAATATATTCTAAGATAGATCTAATCTTGACCAAAATTAACTCTCAAGAGGAATGATACTTGACCTAGCTAACCTAAAATCAAAATCTATATGAGTCAGATAAAAAGGAAAATGATGACAAAATGCAAATCATGGAAACACTTCTAGGAAGACTTGTTATAGATTTGACTTCTAGGGTCTAAGTTAGGTTGCATAATATAGTTAAACAGAATCATAGAGATAATTTCATTGATGTTATCACTAGAAGTGGGGTGAATACTCAAACTGTTTATGAAAAATGCACTTGAAATTACCAAAATGAAAATCTTCTAGAATATGGTAGTAAAAATATACTTTGTCCACATGCTGGAAATCAACAGAAAAAACATGAAAATGATCAAAATCTGATTTTTTTCACCCGAAGCTCAAGCTATAATTTTTTCTAAAAATCAAAAGAATGATGGAAAATAAAAATTTGTTAAATAGGTGAGGGATATAACCATTATCCTTAAAAACTTTTCCCCACCCATCCCTTTCCTTGAGAAGATAAAACCTCAAATTAACACTAAGTCTAAACTTATTCAGTTTCTTGGTCTCATTTCCAAACTTCAAGTAAACATTCATTTCAATCATGCTTTCATTCAAATCCCTTTATATTAGAAATATCTCATAAAAATTATTTCTAACAAAAAACCCCTTGAATAATTTTCTACTTACAGCCTCACTGAAGAGTGCAATGTTTTACTCCAAAAGAAAATCCCATGCAAATTGAATGTACTAGGTAGTTGTTTTATTCCTTGCACCATAGGAAATTCTGATCAGCTCAACTGTTTGTGTGACTTATGTGCTATTATTAATCTTCTACATTACACATTGTTTTAATAGTTGAGGTTGGGTGACATTCAACCCACCATATTCATAATTAAATTAGCCGATAGATCATTCACTCATCTTGTGGGTAGGATAGATGAATTTCTAGTCGGGGTTGGGAAACTGTTTGTGCCAGCATACTTTTTAGTCCTAGACATGGAATGTGATCAAGAGGTTCGCATCACCCGGGGTATCCCATTTTTGGCTACGGGTGGTGTTGTTATTTATGTGTCAAAGGGTCAGTTAATTTTTAGAATTGGTGAACAATAAGAAGAGTTCAATGCCATTTTAAATAATAAAGGACCAACTTTTTCTGAAAACAATTCAATGGTAGAGTATTTAGAAGATGAGAACTCAATTGGAAACTCTAAATAATCATAAAATAAAGCTTCTACTAAGTAAAATAATTTAGAAGATACAAATATTGTTGAATCTATCTTAGAAGTTCTAAATTCTGCTCAAACACTGTATATGGATAATTTTACAGATTTGGATAGCTGTCTAGTTTTTTCTATAGATGAGTCCTTTTTTTCTGAACTTAGGATTTTTTGTGTGAATTTTAGGGTGATTCTATTAACACAAACCTTGATGATCATTGTGATGATTTTGAGGGATAGTTTTTGAAGAGACATGATGATTCTATTTTGATTAAATTATTGAATTCTTATCTGGAAAATCTAGACAGCGTGCTGTCTAGTTTGGACAACATCAATGTTATTTATGAATCTTATAATGAAATTGAAAATCATTCATCATTTAATACTCATTACTAGAGATATGTTTAATATCTTAGACCACCCATGCCTAAGAGTCTTCCATCTAATGTAGAACCACCCACTCTTGAACATAATCTAGTCTCTACCCATCTGAAATATCCATTTTTGGGTGATAATTCAACTTTTCTTATCTTAATTTATTCTGAGATTAATGAAAATATAGAAGAAATATTGTTGAGTGTGTTAAATAATTTTAAATCTTCCACTGGCAGGACAATACCTGACATCAAACGTATTAGTCACTCATTCTGTATACATAAAATAACTATGGAGCCTGACCATTATCCAAGGGTAGAGTTTCAAAGAAGGTCGAATATAAACATGAAAGAAGTAGTGAAAGAGGAAGTTATTAAGTTACTGGACACTCGAATGATATATCCCATTTGTGATAGTTCTTGGGTCAGCCCTGTCCATATTTTCCCCGACATGGGAGATTTTACAATAGTAAGAAATGAAAAAAATGAAGAAATAAAAGTTTTGAAGGCCCCAAAATGGATAGTCTGTACTGATTATAAGAATCTTAATGAATACCCAAGAAAGAACTATTTTCCAATTCCCTTACTTGATCAAATTATTGAGAGCTTACTAAAAATGAGTTTTTCTGTTTCTTGGATGGGTATTCTGGTTACAACCATATTCCTTTTTCTCCAGAGGATCATGAAAAACCACTTTCACATTCCCCTATGGGACTTTTGACTACATGCATATTCACTTTGGGTCATGTGGATCTCTATCCACCTTTCAAAGGTGTAAGATGGCTATTTTATCAGATATTAATGAAAGAATCATTAATTTTTTCACTGATTATTTATCCATTGGGGGTAGTACTTTTGTTACGTGTCTTGAAAATATGGGATTAGTTTTGAAGAGATGCATTGAAACCAACCTTGTTCTTAATTGCGAGAAGTGTCGATTCATGGTCACATATGTTATTTTTCATGGTCATAAGGTGTCCAGGAGTGGTCTCGAAGATGTTACTACTGAAGTAGAATTCATTAAAAAAATCCCACCTCCTTAAAATTTAAAATCTGTTGGAATTTCTCTTGGGAATTTTGGTTTCTACCTGAGGTTCATAATTTTTTTTTCAAAAATAACAAATCCCTTGGGTTCATTGTTGGTCAAGGATGAACCTTTCAACATTGATGAAAACTATTTGAAATTATTTAATCTATTAAAAGAATAACTCACCACATCACCTATTATCACTGCACCTGATTGGAAATTTTATTTTGAACATATGTTTGATAATTGTGACATGGCTATAGGTGTTGTCCTTGGACAGAAGAGAGATATGAAATTGCATGTGGTGTATTATGCTTCTAGACTGCAAGATGAAGCCCAAAAGAATTACACTACTACTGAAAAAGAATTGATAGTTTTTGATTTTTCTCTATTGAAGTTTAGTCATTATTTGTTAGGCTCTAAATTTGTCATTTTCAGGATAATTCTACCTTAAAGTACTTTGCGTTTATAAAAGAAAAAAAACTCAGGCTGATTAGATGGATTATATTGCTACAAGAGTTTGATTTATAGATTAGGGATAAGAAAGGAGCTGAAAATTTTGTTGATGACCATCTTTATAGGCCTCCACTTACTCAATTGGTAGATCACAGGGAGATAAAATCTTCCTTCCCCGATGAAAAAATTCTCACTATTTCTATTATGCAATCTGTATGGTATACAGATTTTGCCAACTTCCTGGATGTAGGTGTCTTTCCCAGAAATATTTCTAATAACCAAAGTAAGAAACTCATTTCTATGTTTAAATACTATATTTGGGATGATTCCCTACTTTTTATGAGATGTTACGATTGTATTATTAGGATGTGTGTTCCTAAGTAAGAGTTGTTTCCTATCTTAGAGAGTTGTCACACCTCACCTTGGGGAGGTCACCATGGTGGTGAAATAATTTCTCATAAAGTCCTACAATCTAGTTTTTATTTTTCCACTCGTTTTAAGGATTCTAGGAGCTTTTTAGTTTTCTTTGACATGTTTCAAAGGTTAGGAAATGTTGGTAGGAAGCAAGAGTTACCCCAAATGGGGTTCTAGACGTTGGATTTTTTGATGTTTGGGGTTTAGATATCATGGTACCATTTCCATCATCTCATGGGAATGAATATATTATTGTTTCTATCGATTATGTGTCAAAATGGTGTGAGGCAGTGGCACTGACCAACAATTAATCCAACTCTATAATTAAATTTGTCAATAAGAAAATATCTTCTAGATTTGGAGTCCCAAAATCCTTTATCACTGATAATTGAACACATTTTAAGAACTATAAGTTAAATCTTTGATTGAAAAATATGGTTCTATTCATAAAACTGGTACTCCTTATCATCCACAGTCCAGTGGACTAGTGGAAATTTCAAATAGGGAATTGAAACAGATACTTGAGAAAATTGTGTCGTATTCTAGGAACGACTTCTCTCTTAAATTGGATGAAGCTTTATGGGAGTATATAACTACTTTCAAGACCCCAATAGAAATGTATCCATACATTCTGTTGTTTGGGGAATACTGTCATTTACCTGTGGAGTTGCAATATACGTCTTATTGGGCATTTAAGGTTATAAACATTGATTTTAATAGTGTTGGGGAGAGGAGATTACTTGAACTGAGTGAGATGGATGATATTTGAAGAGAAAGTTATGATAATTCAAGGATTTATAAAGATATGAATGAATTCTTTCACGAATCTATCATTCAAGCCAATGAATTCAATCCTGGACATAAGGTCCCTCACATTAACTCTAGACTTAAAATATTTCATAGAAGACATAAGTTCAAGTGGTCTAGACCATTTACTGTAGTGAGAGTGCTAAAGAATGGAGCTGTTGAAATTATAGGTGAAAAAAATCATAATAGTTAATGGGAAGGGAGTGAAACATTATTTTTTAGTACATCCAAAGTGATTGGCATCCTTCACAGTGCTCGAAAACTCATCTTATATAATGTTTGGCTGATGACTTTAAAATTTAGCGCTGCATGGGAGGAAACCCATGGTTCTTTTTATATTTACTCTATTTCATTTTAACCTTGAATAAAGTTCTACTTATATGATCTAATTTTGTGAAATTCATGGTACTTCATGTTCTTGGTTTTGATGTTCTATTTCAGAGTTATCAAGAAGCCGTTGTTGTGCCATTTATAGAACGATACTCTCATGCTGAAGAGTAAATCACAAACATATAAAGTGACGTTCTTTAACATTACATTTTCACTTATTTCTACTCTTGTTTTCTATTAAAAAATTATTATTGTACTGTAATAAAACATGCTACATTCCATGCTCTCCATAAAAAATTATATGTGTATAATAAATTCTCCATGTTCCTCCTTGTTGAAAATTGGAATTCATTAATATATTAAATCCATTAACTACATGAATTGAAGTGGGGTGCAGGCACATGTAGACTATATAGTTAGTAAATTTTTGTGAATCTTCTTTAGGTTGAGGTGTTTGACATGTCATTGTCTGATTTATTGAAAACCCATTTTAACCCAATCTTTAAACTTTCTTACACCATATGCATTGTGCACCCACACGTTTCATTCAACTATTTTAACTTTTTTGAAAATATTGGTCACCGAACATAAATGTTAATGAGTGTACTTTCTATTGAACCTATTGTTATGTTATTATTTGGGGAAAACATAATTTTTGAGATTCATTGAGACACTATATATTTCATAAATCCACTCTTTACAACATCTTTTTTGAACTATAATGGCCAAATTGTTCTTCTATAACTTAGAATTCAACTTTAGGGAAAAATATTTGTGGTAAGTGTGGGGGAAGGGGTAAATTCTTGAATGTTTTAAACATTGTTTATCGAATTCCCATCAATCCCCACTTCCACATTAATCTTTTTGTAAAAAAATGGGTAATTTTTTTCCAAAAAATTCAAAATTCATTAAAATATTCAATGCCTTACACTATTACTTAATTGTGTATTTCCTTTAGATTATGATTGATTCATAATTAAGAGTTGCTTAGAATCCCAAATTTATGAGGATGGATGACTATTGAGTGAATATACTTAGTGATTTAATGAAAATTAGGTTTATGGTTTATTTTTTATAGTGATAAGGGTAACAATGTAGTCAAGTCATGATCATAACCCTTGGAAATGGAAGTTTGATTTTGATCATAGGGGACACTCTTTTTTGATAATTATTAAATTAGTTACTATAATGAGACAATTTAAATGATTTTTTTATATATGTCTTTTGAAACTGGAGTAGTTTGGGCATCTGAGATCCCACAGTGAATCTCTGAGACAATGGATGCTGAGTGCGTTTATGTTTACTTTAAGACCTTTGTACACTTTAAATAAGTGCATTTCCCAGTGCTTAGTACATGATAAAAGGTTTGGGAAAAATTAAATAAATTTTATGGGGTGAAAAAAGAGTTTATTAAGGTGAGGGGAATGATGAACACTGGATGAAGATGGGGTCAGTTATTTATAAGGAAATCATATAGGTTGTATCAATAAGGTGATTAAAAAATTAATTATTTTTGGGTACCTAGGATTATGTCATTGTAAAATGTTGTTCCGGTTATGTTATTGATTCCAACAACTATTAACTTTGAGTCACTCTTGGACTTAGAACCTGATCTTTGATTGAAATGAGACTCTACAAAAATTCACAAATGAGGCATGAAACATTCATTAATATATGATTCATTACTTTCTTGATTACTAATAAGAGATTGTTTAAGGAAGCACTTGGTTTGCGTTATCTTTTTAAAATCCTATTAACATTTCAGTCAATTGTTTTTAGAATGCTGGCCATGTTATATTTTAAACTGAGTCATAAATGATTGGTTTTTTTATTTTTTATTATTCAAAGATGATAAAGCATGAAATTGTTTGAGGACAAAAAATTCGTAAATTTGGGGGAATTTGATGTGGCTCTATTTTTAAATAGTTTTTCCACATCTTTTATTTAATTTTAGACAATTTATTTATTTATTTTATCCCTTTTTAATAAATAATGGCACTTTGTATTTTTATTACTAAATTTTTTTAATTAATATTTTTGTATAATTAAAGATATGTTTTTCGTATTTTAAATAGTTAATTTAGCCATTCTAATTATTCTAATTATATTAAATTATAATTTATTTTAATAATCTTAATGTTGTTAATATTTTCATAATTTTAAATTTTTATTATTTAATTATCTGTTCATTTCAATTGGCATTAATATTATTTAGATATTAATTTAAAACTATACTCTTTTAAATTACATTTTTTAAAACATATTAACATTATTTATCAACTAGTCTAATTATTCTGTTTGTAAAGTAAAAATTTATATTAATGTTTAATAAAATAATGTGTTTTTAATTTTACATTTTAATTTTTCTATAAATTAACATGGTTGTTTAATATATTTAGTTTATTTTAATTATTTTAATTTCATGTTTGCAGTTAATTCTCTGTATTTTTTTTTCATATTTTTAGATATTTAATTAATTAATCTTAATATTTATATTTTTAGTTAATAATTAAGTCATTTTTAATTTTAGCTTGTTTAATAAATTAGATAGTTTTTTAATTAAGTCCATCATTTATCCATTCACAGTTTACATATTTGTTCTTTTGTCTTAATTAATTAAAGTTTTTTTCATTTTATTATCTATTTAACAATAATTTTTTATTAGCTTTTCAATTTTTTTATCGGTGATTTGACTCACCATTAACCTCTTAAAAATTGGTTCCACTGATGGATGAAGGTTCTGGCACCGATGTAATGACTCACCAATCTATGGAAACAAACTGATGCCGCCACCCACCGATTACATTGAAACTGAATCCATCTCTCTTTTTTAACTATCGATGACTCATCATTTATTTTAACTAACGGTGACACATTTTTCTTTTAACTATCGGTGTCTTCATTTATTTATTTTATTATAATAGTCTCTCACCATGCACCGATGCTGTGACGCACCGATGTCGCGACTCACTGATCGCGACTCACTGATCCCTTGACAGATAGAAGTTTTTTTTGTTTTATCTATCGTGCCCTGCTGAGACCGACCATTAATACTTCTATCGGTGAGTGAATGACTCAACGATGCATTTTACCTCTCTCTTTCAGAAAATTCACACCATTTCAAATTTCCTTTTTTTTATCGATCCTCATCATTCAATCATCCCACCTACCGATAGTCTTATGACTCACTGATACCCCAATTACTCTATCAGTATTTCCGCCTCGGCTCCCCCTAATCTCTCACTGACACACCTACAGCCACCCACCAACGTCGTTCTTCTCATCTAGCAGCATTCATTCAACAAAATTCCATCGCCACCCCTGCCTTGACTGTTTCATCAGACTAAACTCTAGTCAACCAGATTAATGACTCAAACTAGAGTTTCTCTATCCATTTCACTACCAAGTCAGAAAACAAGAATAATTAGATCTATAAGAACTGAGAAGTCTGATCATGTCGTGGTGTTGAGGTAGAGTAGGTTTTGTAAAGTAATTTTATACCACCATGGGAGATCACCACTGTTATTCATCATAGGAGAGTCATCCACCATGGAGGCTTCTTTTAGGAGCATCTTCCTTAGGGAAAGAGTGTTGTAGAACCCTACCTGAATCATTTTAAACCCCAATTGACTTTGTTAGAGTAGAAGATACCAGATTTGACACTAAAGGGAGCTGCTCAAAGCCACATCATTGTTGAACTAAGGCCGATCTAAAGGATACCCACCTTGTTCCCTACTCGTGATTGAAGCCGAGGTCCGTGCCAGTGTCACACCGCTAAAGTTATTGATGATGGAGAACCCAGAGTTGTGGTCATCGTGTGAGCAGAGAAGGAGCGGGTGGAAGGAGATTTCAGTGGAAAAACCCTCCCCTCATGGCGGATTGGAGAAGAATACATGAGAAGGGGGAAATAAAAAAATATAAATAATTAATAAGAAGACAAAATATAAAATATAAACAAAATTATAATATAAATAAATTAATAAAAATAGAATAAAATATACAACTAATTAATAAAATAAACACAAATGTTAAACTTATTAATAAAATTAATATAGAAATTAAATACACTAAGGAATATAATAATTATAAATTAACTTCTTTTTTATTTAAATAATTATTAGATATAATAACTATATAAAATATTATAAATTTAACCAATTAAATTAAAATTATTTATTATGATAAACTTAAAAAAAATCTAAAAACATAAATATTCAAAAAACTAATAACTAATATTATTTATTTAATAATTTAATAAACAATTAACTTTTAATTTAATATAGTTATTAATTAATTACCTTCATAAATAAATAAATATAAATAATAACATTTAACAACATCAAATAAAACAAGTTATTTGACCAAAAAAATAATAACTAAGAATTATTAATTTAAATTTAATAACATTTAAGCTTTCTTTAATGAGAATTTTATTTATTTATAAAATTTTACATTTAAATGTTGATTCATTTATGTTTTTTTGTTCTAACTGTATAGGTTCACATAAGAGTTAGAAACCTACCTTATTATATTCAACTAACTAAACGGGAGTGAGTTACACGGGAAAACTAGTTTGACGTGTCTGTCATGAGAAAATCGTACATGTGCAGTGCATAAATGAAGGACACGTGAATTCAGAGGAAAAAAGAGGGTGACGTGCAACAAATGACCGCATGATACAAAAGAAGAGAAGAAGGAATTATTTGGAGACACAATCAAATATTTAGACATTCACTCACGAGAGCATATCTTTCATCAGAAAAGAGAGATCTAGTGGACAACCCAAGAGTTAACGGGGCCCGAGAGGATAGAACATCATTGGGGAGTTCTCCTTCCATTGCTTCTAAGTATTTTTGTACTATGTTCTATCATGTTTCCATTAAAAGTATTGAAAATGAACAAGATAGTTGGATAAACCTTCATGTTCGGGGAATTACAGAAATTCATCTGGTATCTTTACATCATTTTCATTTTATCAATTCAATGTATTCATAATTGATCAGCGATATCAGTTCTGAATATATTCAATTGCACTATAACACAAGCACATTATTTTTAAATTCAACAATCATTCAGAGAGATTGATCATCGATACATCTTTCCAAAGTTAATAAATTCAGAAAACTTTAGAACTTATCTTGAGTTCATTCTATAATCATTTTTATAGTAAAATTTTCAAAGTTTTCATTCTTGGAGTAGAAAAAATCCAAGATCAATAAATATTTATGACCTTACTCCTGGTGATGGAAGTGATTCATTCTCTTATATAGTGGTATATTTCATCAACATTTATGTGGACATGAATATTTTTCCAACCAGTAGAATACTGTTTTTCCCCAGACATATTTAATTTTATTGTTCATTCATCAATATTTTATATCTCTATTACATAATGTTTTTAGCATGTGTCTTGTTTCATTACATTTTAGAAAAAAAATGATTTTGGTGTTTCATTTGTGCCTTATAATAAAATAAAAAAATAAAAAATAAAAAAAAAGAAAATCTACCCCACTGCTGACAACAGTGGGGTATTTTTAAAATGTTTTAGAAATGTTTTTGTCAAAATCACCTTATCTATAGGTTCAACCATGCCTTCCACTTATGCAGTAGTTAGTTGGAATATTAATTTTAAACATTGACCGAAATCAATGATAGTTTAGGTCATGTTTTTGTACAGTTTCTAGGAAAGGAATGAGCCATTATTGTTTTATTTTTTTTAAAAAAAATCATATAAAAACCTCAAAAAATTGAAAATTTGATAAATTTAAAAAATATGCTTCATTACTTTCTAAATTGTTACTATTTTCTTTACTACTGAATATTGTTTGTTGTTCTTTGCATGAGCACAAGAACCTATTCTGTTGGTCTGAATCCCATAATCCCTGAAATAGACAAAAATCATACTAATATTAGGAAAAAGAAACCAAACTATGAAATGGATAACATATGGAATAAGGTTCCTGAGCATAACAACATCCAAAATCATCCAGAACTCTTAGAAGAAAATGAAAGGCCTAGGATGAGGGAGTTCAAAATTCCTCAAGTTTCAAGCAATCCTTCTTCAATTAGGTTATATCCTAGATCCCAAAACTATGAGTTGAAACAATAACACATTTCACTGCTAGTTTATTTAATTGGATCTCTAATGAGGACACCCTTGACTTCATTAGGGAAATCTATAATACTATAAAACAATTACCCCTTTTAGGACTCATAGTTAATGTTATATGAATGAGAGTATTTCCCATTTTATTTAAAGGGAATTCTAGGAATTGGTTTTTAAGCCTAGATTATAACATTTTTGAAAACAGAGATCAAGTCTACAATTCATTCATTATGAAATTTTATCCCCAAAGACTTAAAAGTGAACTTAGAACAAAAAACACTAGATTTTTTCAAGAGGATGGAGAATCGTTCCATGAATCTTGGGATAGATTCAAGGATCTTCTTAGGCAGTGTACCCATTATCAACTCCCATCTCACCTTCTCAAGGATACCTTTTATTAAGGGATGTTATCCTCTGGCCAGAATCTTGTTGATTGAGCTGCTGAGGGTAACTAAACCGAACATACTTATGAATAACTAAGACAAATCTTTAACAACCCGACCCTAAACTCTCAACATAATAATTTAATATAAAAAAGAGTCAATAAGAATTTTAATGAAAGCACTGGTTCAATGAATGAAACTCAAGGACAAATTGATGAAATCACCAACCAACTTAAATATCTAATGATCTAGAACTCTAAATTTTTTTTAATCAACTTTGATGTCAAAACAACAATCAATCATAATGGAACAATGTGTCCAGTGTGGTATGTTTGGGCATACAGAAAACTTATGTCCTAATTTTGATTTTCCAATCCAACAACAAGAAAACTCATACTTTGTTAAATATGTTCCTAGAATTACCCCTAATGAAGATCCATTTTCAAACAATTATAATAAATGCTAAATGAACCATCCAAACTTTTCATGGAAAGATCATGGGAAAATTAAATAATCTACTACCCCTAACTATCAGATCAACCAAGACCAAATTTTCAGAATACAAAAAGGGGTGAGTCATCAAATCCACAAGGAAATAGTGATAATAAAATGTCTTTTATGCTTGATCTAATATTGGAAAAAATTATCTCTTAAGATTAAAGAAACATGACTCAGCTAACCAAACATCAAAACCTATATGAGTCAGAATAAATAAAATATGATGTTAGAATAAATAACATTGAAACACAAATAATTCAACTTTATATAGATTTGACTTCTAAGGACAAAGGTAGGTTTCCTAGTACAAATGAACTGAATTATAGAGATAATTTCATTGCTGTTTTCACTAGAAATGGGCTGAATACTAAAACAATTGATGAAAAAGGAAATAAAAATGACCAAAATGAAAATCTGCTTGAATCTGGAAATAAAAAACTTATTTGTCCACATGCTGGAAGTCAATAGAAAAATCGTGAAAATGATGAAAATATGAATTTTTCACCCAATGCTCATGCTGAAGTTTTTTCTAAAAATAAAAAGAATAAAGGGAAAGAAATAGTTGTTTTAGAGGTGAGGGATATACCCACTATCCTTATAATTTTTTCCCCACCCATCCCTTTCATTGAGAAGCTAAATCCTCAATGTAACACCAAATATGAACTTATTACGTTCCTTGGCCTCATTCCCAAACATCAAGTAAACATTCCATTCATTCAAGTTTGGATTCAAATCCATTCTTACATTAAATCTCTCAAAAAAAGTGTTTCTAACAAAAAAACCATATATAATTTACTACATACAGCCTCACTGAAGAGTGCATTGCTGTATACCAAAAGAAAATTCCACCCAAATTGAAAGACCCTAGTAGTATTTTTATTCTTTTCACCCTAGGAAATTATTATCAGCTCAAATATTTGTGTGACTTGGGTGATAGTATTAATATGCTCCCTTATACACTATTTTGAAAGTTGAGGTTGGGTGACCTTCAACCCACCACACTCATAATATAGTTTGCCAATAGATCTTTCACTCATGTTGTGGGTAGGGTAGATGACTTGATAGTTTGTGTTGGGAATGTTTTTCTACCTCCAGAATTTTTTGTATTACACATGGAGTGTGATCTAGAGGTTCCCAGCATCTTTGGTAGCCCTTCTTGGAAATAGTTGGTGATGTTATTGATGTTTCGACAGGTCATTTAATTATTAAAATTGGTGAAAGAAAGAAGAGTTTAGTGTATTTAATAACATTAAAGTAAAAAACTTTGTCTGAATATTTTTCAATGGTAGAGTTCATAGAATATGAGAACACAATTGGAAACTATGAAGAATACGAAACTCCATCCTCTACTGAAGAAAATAATTTATAAGATGGAAATATTGTTTAATCTCTCTTATAAGTTCAAAATTCTACCCAAACACTGAATCTAGAAAATTTTACAGAACTGGACAACTATCTCATTTTTGATATAGAGGAGTCCTCTGTTTATAAACCTAGGAAATTTTTGAGTGAATTTGAGGGTGTTTCTATTAACACCAACCTTTCTGAGAATTTTGATGATTTTGAGGGAGAGTTTTTAAAGAAACATGATGATTCTACTTTGATTAACTTGTTGAATTCTGATCTGGGAAATCTGGACATTGTGCTTTCCATTTTGGATATAAACATTGTTATTTTTGAATCTCAGAATGAAATTGAAATTCATTCATAATATAATACTCCGTAAAAGTTATATATTGAAGATGTTGGACCCCCAAGGCCTAACATTCTTCCTCCTAATGTAGAACCACCCACTCATGAACATAAACCAATATTCGCACATCTGAAATATTCATTTTTTGGTGATAATTCCACTTTTTCTGTCATAATTTCTGCGGAGCTTAATGAAAATCAAGAGGAAAGATTGTTGATTGTGTTAAATAAGTTTAAATCTTCCATAGGCGGGACAATAGCTGATATCAAAGTAATTAGTCCCTCATTCTTCATGGATAAAATTCATATGGAGCCAGAACATAAGCCTAGGGTAGAGTGTTAAAGAAGGTTGAATCCCAACATGAATGAAGTAGTGAGAGAGGAAGTTATTATGTTTCTAAACATTGGAATGATATATCCCATTTCTGATAGTTCTTGGGTCATCCATGTCTAGGTTGTCTCCAATAAGGGAGGTTTTAATGTAGTAAAAATTAAAAAATAATGAAATCCAAGTTAGGAAGGCCACCAAATTCAGAGTCTGTATTGATTATAGGAAGATTAATGTAGCAACTAGGAAGGAACATTTTCCAATTCTTTTCCTTGATCAAATTCTTGAGAGGCTTGCTTGAAATGAGTTTTATGTTTCTTAGATTTGGTATTATTGTTACAACCAGATTCATGTTGCTCTAGAGGATTAGTAAAATAACACTTTCACATGCCCATTTGGGTCATTTTTCTATAGGAGGATTACCTTTAGGTTGTGTGAAGATCCATCCACCTTTAAAAGGTGTACGATGGATGTTTTTTCAGATATTATAGAAAGAATCATTGATGTTTTCTTGGATGGTTTCTCCATTGTGGGTAATACTTTTGATACGTGTCTTGGAAATCATGAAATTTTTATGGAGAGATGCATTTAAACCAACCATGTTCTTAATTGGAAGAAGTGTCAATCCATTATCAAATAAGGTATTGTGCTTGGTCATAAGGTGTCCAAGAGAGGTTGTGAAGTTGACACTACTAAAGTAGAAGTCATTAAAGAACTCACACCTACTAAAAAACTAAAAGGATTTAGATGTCTTCTAGGGAATTAAGGTTTCTACCAAAGGTTCATAAAAGACTTTTCAATAATAACTACTCTCTTGTGTTATTTTTTGGTCAAGGATGAACCTTTGAACATTGATTAATACTATTTTGAATCATATAATCTATTAAAAGAAGAAATCACTACATCACCTATTATCACTACCCTTGACTGAAAATTAACATTTGAAATTATCTGTGATGCTAGTGACATTGTTGTAAGAGCTTTAGTTGGATAGAGGAGAGATAATAAATTTTAGGAGGTTTATTATTCAAGTAGACTGCAAGACGAAGCCCATAAGAATTACAAAACTACTAAAAAGAATTGAAAACTATTTGTTTTTCTCTATAGAAGTTTAGACAGTAATATTTATGCTTAAAGTTATCATTTTTACTGATCATTATTACCTAATGTACATGATGTTTTAGAAAGAAAAAAACTCAGGCTTATTAGATGGATTTTTCTTCTATAAGAGTTTGATTTAGAGATTTTAGATAAGAAGGGAGCTGAAAATTTAGTTTTTTACCATCGTTTTAGGCTTCCTCTTACTATATCTGTAGATCATATGGAGATTAACTCTTCCTCCCATAATGATAATCTGCCTAAAATTTCTATTAAGCAATCTACATGGTATGAAAATTTTTACAAATTCCTGGAAGTAGGTGTCTTTCCCATAAATCTGTCCAATAACTAAAAGAATAAATTAATTTTTGAGCTTAAATACTATCTTTGGGATGATCCCCTTATTTTTAGTAGATGTGCTGATATTATTCTAAGGAGGCTTGTTCCTGAGGATGGTATGCATCCGGTTTTAGAGATTTGTCACTCCTCAACTTGGTTAGGTCACCATGGTGGGGACAGAATTGCTAAGAAAGTCCTGCAATCTAGTTTTTATTGGCCCAATCTTTTTAAGGATTCTAGGAGCTTTGTAGTTTGTTGTTAAAAGTGCCTAAAGTTATGAAATTTTGTTACAAAGCAAGAGTTACCCCAAAAAGTGATTCTAGAAGTTGAAATTATTTATGTCTGGAGTTTAGATTTTATGGGACCATTTCCATCATCTAATGGGAATTAGAGTATTCTTGTTGCTGTCGATTATGTGTCAAAATGGGTTTAGACAGTGGCACTTCCCAACAATCAAGCCAAATCTATAACTAAATTTGTTAAAAAGAACATATTTTCTAGATTTTCAGTCTCAAAAGCCTTTATCACTAATAATCGAACACATTTTAAGAACTATTATTTTAAAGATTTGATGGAAAAATATGGTTGTGTTCATAAAAATGGTACACCTTATCATCTATAATGTAGTGGACATGTGGGAATTTCAAATAAGGAACTGAAACAAATACATGACAAAACTATTTCAAATCTAGGAAGGAATGGCCTCTTAAAAAGGATAAAGATTTATGGGAATATAGAACTAATTTCAAGAACCTAATAAGAATGTATTCTTACAAGTAGTTGTTTGGGAAATGTTGTCATTCACCAGTGGAGTTGCAACATAAGTCTTGTTGGCCAATTAAGGCTCTAAACTTTGATTTTAAGAGTGTTGGTGAGAGAGGATTACTTGAGCTAAGTGATATGGATGATATTAGGATTGAAAGTTATGATAATTAATGGATTTATAAAGGGAGGAATGTAATATTTCATGATTCTATCATTCCATCCAATGAATTAATACCTAGACAAGAGGTCCTTCTCGTTAACTCTAGACTGAAAATATTTCCTTGAAAACTTAAGTCCATGTGGTCTGGACCATTTACTGTAGTGAGAGTGATAAATAATGGAGCTGTTGAAATTATCGGTGAAGAAAACAAACCCATGATTGTTAATGGGCAGAGAGTGAAACTTTATTTTGAGGGATAGCCAGAGGCCTTGGCTGCCTTCATAGTGCTTGAAAACTCATCTTGAATAATGTTTTGATGAAGACTTTAAAATTTAAGGGTGCATGGGAGGCATCCCAGGGTTCTTTTTATCATTACATTGTTTCTTTTTAACATTGAATAATGTGGTGCTTCTATTCTCTGTTTTAGTGAAATTCATATTATAGCTTGTTCATAGTTTTTTGTTCTATTTTAGAGTTTTCAAGAATCTAATGTTGTTCCAATTATGAAGTGAAACTACCATACTGAATGGTAATTCACAGTAATATACAGGTAACTTCTTTCAAATTACATTTTTACTTATTTCTACTCTTGTTTTCTATTAAAAAATTCCGGTTTTACTGTACGAAAACCTGCTACACGACATTCTTTCCCTAAAAAATCTGCTTGTATAAGAAATTATGCATGTTCCACGTTGTTGAAAATAAGAATTCATTGATATATTAAAACCTTTCACTTCATGAAATGAAGTGTGGGGGAAACATGTAGACTATCTAGTTATTATCTATTTGTGAATATGCTTTAGGTTAAGGTGTTTAACATTTCATTGTCTTCATTTTTGAATATCCATTTTAACCCAATCTTTGAACTTTCATACACCATATCCATTGTGCACCCACAAGTTTCATGCAACTATTTGAACTTTCTTGAAAATATTTGTCAATGAAAATAAATTTTAATGCGTGTACTTTTTAGTGAACCTACTATTATGTTATTATTTGTGGAAAACATAATTTTTAAAATTCCAATAGACCCTTTACATATGTCATAAATCTACTCTATACTAAATTTGTTTTGAACTATAATTTCTAAATTCTTCTTCTCCACCATAGAAGTCAAATTTGGGGAAAAAGTTGAGTTTAATGTGTGGGGGAGGGTGTCAATTCTTGAATGTGTCAAACTATTTTTATTAAAATCCCAACAATTCCCACTGCAACTTCAATAAATTTGTAAAAAAATGGATAATTTTTTTCAAAATAATTCAAAATTATTTAAATGATTCTAGGCTTTACATTGTAACTCATTTGGGTCTTGCATTTTGATTTCACTTGATTGGTAGTTAAGAGTTGTTGAGAATCTAAAATTTATGAGGATGGATGATTTCTAAGTGAATATACTTAGTGATTTATTGAAAATTTGTTTTAGGGGATATTTTTAGTGTGATATGGGTAACTTTTTAGTGGAGTTATGATCATAACACTTGGAACTGTAAGTTTGATTTTGATCATAGGGGACACTCTTTTTTATAAATTATTAAATTAATCACCTTAATGAGACAATTTAAATTATTTTTATATAAATCTTTTGAAATAGGAGTATTTTGGGCATCTGGGATCCCACGGTGAATATTTGAGACCCTAGATACTGGGTGTGTTTCTATTTATTATATGCCCTATTTAAACCTTGAATAAGTTAATTTCCTAGTTCTTAGCACATGATACAAGGATTGTGAAAAATTAAATAAAGTGTATAGGGTCAAAAACGAGTCCATTAAGGTGAGGGGAATGATGAACGCTGGCTGAAGAAGAAGGCACTTGATTATATGGGAATCATTTAGGTTGTATTAATAGTGTGATTAAAAAAAATTAATTATTTTTGGGTAACTAGGATCAAGTCTTTGTAGAAAGTTATTTATGTTAATTTACTAATTCCGCAGACTTTTATCTTTAAGTCACTCTTGGAATTATAACTTGATATTGGTTTGAAATCAGTCACTAAGAAAATTCATAAATGAGGCATGACACTTTCATTAATATATGATTCATTGATTTATTTATTATTAATATGAGATTGTTTAAGGCAAGACTTGGTTTGAGTTATCTTTTCAAAAGCCTATTGACATTTCAGTCCTCTTTTTTCAGAATGCTAGACATGTTACATTTTGAACCGAGTCATAAAATATTTTTTTTTATTTTTCAAAGATGATAAATCATGAAATTGTTTATGGACACACAATGCTTATGTGTGGGGGAATTTGATGTGTATTTATTTTTACATAGTTTTTCCATAGCTTTTATTTAATTTTAACATTTTAATTATTTAATTTAGCACATTTTAATAAATATTGGAACTTTTGTATTTTTATCACTAAATTTATTAATTAATCATTTTTATAATTAAACAAGTGTTTTTATTATTTTAAATAGTAATTTAGTCATTCAAATTATTGTGATTATATTAACTTACATTTTAGTTTAATAATCTTAATTTGGTTAATATTTTAATATTTTTTATTTTTTATTTTTTTTATTAATTGTACATTTGTATTTTCATTAATCTTATTTATTCTTTAATTTAAAACACTACTCCTTTAAACTATATTTTTTTAAAATAAATTAACTTTATTTATTAACTGGTCAAATTATTCTGTTTATGAGAAAAGTAAAAAATTGAGTTAAATTTAAATAAAATAATGTGTTTTTATTTTTATGTCTTCATTTTTTCATTGAATTAATTAAATTATTTGTTTTATATATTTAGTTAATTTTAATTATTTTAATTTCATGTTTGTATGTAATTCATTGTATGTGTTTTGAATATATTTAGATATATAATTAATTAATCTTAATATTTATAATCTTAGTTAATATTTAATTTATTTTTAATTGTATTTTGTTTAATAAATTATTTAGTTTTTTTAAATTATTTAAATTATTTAGTCTTTAAAATTTTAGTTAATATTTCTTTTGCCTTAATTAATTAATGTTTCATTCATTTAATTATCTGTTTAATAATAATATTTTTTATTTTCTTTTCAATTTGATCTATCGGTGAGTCAACTCACCATTAACTTTCTAAAAATCGGTGCCACTGATGGTTTATGTTTCTTGTACTGATGTCGTGACTCACCGATTTTTGGAAACTCATAAATTCCATGACTCAACGATTACTTTAAAACAACACCAGTCTCTAATTTTTAAGTATAAGTGACTCATCATTTATTATAACTAACAGTGACTCATTATTCTTTTAACTATCGGTGTCTTCATTCATTTTCTTCTTCTAACAGTATCTCACCATGCACTGATGTCGTAACGTACTGATGTCGTGTCACTTTGATCACGACTCATATATCCCTTGACACACTAATGTTTTTTGTTTTATCTATTATGTCCCACTGCGACCGACCATTATTCCTTCTATCGGTGAGATAATGAATCACTGATGCATTTCACCTATTAGTTTCAAAAATCTCACACCATTGCCAATTTCATTTTTTGCTATTGATCCTCATCGGTCTTTTATCCCTCCTACTGATAGGCTTGTGACTCACCAATACCATAATTAAACTATCAGTCCCTTTGCCTCGCCTCCCCCATATCTCTCACCAACACATCTACCACCACCCACCAACGCCGTTCTTCTCATCTAGCAGTATCCATTCTGCAACACGTCATCACCACCCCTGCCTTTCCTCTTTCATCAGACTAGACTCTACCAAACAAGATCAATGACACGAACAAGAGTTTCTCTCACCATTTCAATACCACATAATAAAAAAAGAATACTCAAATCTTGAAGCACCAAGAAGTCTGAGGATGTCGCGCTGTTGAGGAAGAGTAGGTTTAGTAAAGCAGTTTTCCACTACAATGGGAGATCACCCTCATTATTTATCAGAGGAGAGTCAGCTTCATTAGAGGCTTCTCTTCGGAGTTGCTTCCTTTAAGAAGAAGTGTCACAAAACCCTACCTTAATCACTTGTTTCTGCGATTGATGCTGTTGAAGCTGAAGATACCAGACCCGACACTAAAGGGAGCCGCTCAAAGCCACATCATCGCAGAACTAAGGCCGATCTAATGGATACCCACCTTGTGTGCTGCTAGAGATTGAATCTGAGGATAAGGCTAGGGTCTCACCACTGATGTCGTCGCTGTTGGAGAACCTCGATCCATACTTATCGCGTGAGAAAAGGAGGAGCAGGTGGTAGCGACTTCCTGTGGAAGAAACCATCCCCCTTGGCGCATTGGAGAAGAAGACAGGGGAGGGGGAATAAATAAATAAAAATAAATAAAAATAAATAATTAATAAAAATATATAATATAAAATATAATAATAATAATAATATAAATAAATTCAAAATTATAGAATAAAATATATAACAAATTAACTAAATAAACTCAAATGTTAAAATTATTAATAAAATAAAATAAAAATTAAATACTTTAATGAATATAATAATTGTAAATTAACTATTTTGAATTAAATAATTATTAAATATAATATCTATATAGAATTTTATAAATTCAAATAACTAAAATAAAATTATTTATTGTGATAAAATTAAATAATAATCTAAAAAAGTGAAATATTCATAAACTAAATAGTAATTTTATTTAATTAATAATTTAAAAAATACTTAACTTTTAATTCAATTTAATTATTAATTAATTAACTTCCTAATTAAAAAAATATAAATAATAACACTTAATAACATTAAATAAAATAATTTAGTTAAAAATAAAAAATAATAATAATTAATTTAAATTTAATAACATTTAAGATTTCTTAAATAAAACATTTATTTATTTATAAAATATTACATTTAAACATTGATTGATTGATTTATTTATTGTTCTAACTATGTAGGTTCATATAGGTGCTTGAAACACACCAAAATACATTCAACAAACTCAGTGGGAGTTAGTTACAAGGGAAAAACTAGCGCGACGTGTCAGTCATGAAAAAATGCATGTGTCTAGTTCATAAATGAAGGACACATGATGTCGGTGGATGACATGGGTGACATGAAGACAATGAAAACATGATACAAAAACAGATTAGAAAGAATTATTTAGAGAAACATTCAAATATTCATACATTCACTCACGATAGCATCTCTTTCATCAGAGCAGACAGATCCAGTGGACAACCCTTGAGTTGATGGAGCCCGAGAGCAGAGAACAACATTGTGGAGTTCTCCTTTACTCACTTCTAAGTATTTTTGTACTCTGTTCTAGATTGTTTCCATTCACTGTATTGATAATGAAAAAGATAGTTTTCTAAACCTTTGAGTTTGGGGAATTACAAAAATTTTACTTGTATCTTTACTTCCAATTGATTTTATTAATTCAATGTATTCAGAATTGATTGGTGATATCAGTTCGGAATATATTCAATTGCACTGTACCACTAGCACTTTATTTTTATATTCCATAATAATTCAGAGTGATTTATGGTCGATACATCTTTCAAAAGTTAATAAATTCAGAAAACTTCAGAACTTATGGCGAGTTCGTTCTGTTGTCATTTTCAAAATTAAATTTTCAATGTATTAAATCCTAGAGTGGTGAACTAAAAGATTGATCAATATTTATGAAATTACTCTTGGTGAGGGAAGTGAGACATTATATTCTACAACGGTATATTTCATCGACTTTTATCTTGATAATATTATTTTTTCAACCAGTAGAATAATGTTTTCCCCAGGGCGTCTTTCTTTTTATTTTTTATTCATCAGCATTTTATATCGCTGTTACTTACTATTTTTATCATGTGTCTTGTTTCATTAATGTTTAGAACAGAAACTAAAAATGATTGTGGTGTTTCATTTGTTACATATAATAAACAAATTAAAAATAATAATAAAAACACAAAAAAGGAAAATCTAACCCACTATTGACAACATTGGGGAATTGTTGAAATGTTTTAGAAATGTTTTGGTCAAAATCTCCTTCTATGTGGGTTCGATCCTACTTTTTTACTTATATAGTAGTTAGTAGGAATATAAATTTTAAACTTTTACTGACTTTAACTGCATTTTAGGTCTAGTTTTTTGCACCATTTCCGAGAAAGGAACGAGCCATTATTCTTATAAATTTATTTTCTAAAAAAATCATCTAAAAAACCTCAAAAAAAATTGACGTTTTGAAAACAGTAAAAAAATATAATTCCTCTATTACTGAATTGTTACTATTTTCTTTACTACCGAATACTATCTGTTGTTGTTTTCATAATCACAAGAACATATTCTGTTAGTCTTGATCACCTAAACCATTATATAGAAAAACAATATACTACTCTTAGGAAGAAGAATAAAAAATATGAAATGGAGAACACAGAAAATATGGTTCGTAAGCCTAAAAACATCCAAAATCATTAATACCTCTTATAATAAAATTAATGGCCTAGGATGAGGGTGGTCCAACTTCCTCAATTTTTAAGAAATTCTTCTTCCATTAGGTTATCTTTTACAGCCTGAAACTATGAGTTGAAATAATCAAACATTTCTCTACTACCTGCATTTAATGGGATCTCTAACGAGGACTCCATTTCCTTCATTAGAGACTTCTCTAATACTATGCTACAATTACCTCTTCTAGGACTCACAAAGAATGATCTAAGAATAATATTCTTTCCCTTTTTCCTTAAATGGAATGTTAGGAATTGGTTTTTAATCATATATGAGAACATTTTTAAAAACAGTGATATGGTCTACAATTAATTCAATATGAAATGTTATTCCCAAAGACATAATGGTGAACATATAACAAAAATCACATGTTTTTATCACAAGGATGGAGAATCATTCCATGAAACATTTGAAATATTCAGGGATCTGCTTAGGCAGTTTCCCCATATTCAAATCCCATCCAACATTCTCATGCACACCTTCTACGATGGGTTGTCAACCTCTAGACAGAATCTAGTCGATCACGCTATTGGGGGTAACTACACTGACAAGACAGATGAAGAACTAAGGCAAATATTTAACCACCTGTCCCTAAACTCTCAATATAAGAAATCACGAAGAAAAAGTGTCAACAGAAATGTTAATAAAAACATAAGTTCAATGAATGAAACTTAAGCCCAACTTGTTGAAATCACCCAACAACATCAATCTCAAATGAACCAGAATTCTAATCTAACTGTTAATCAACATGTCTATAAAAACACCAATCAATCATTATGGGAACAATGTGTCTAGTGTGGTATGGTTTGGAGTACTGAAATTTTTTCCCCTAATTTTGATACGTCATCACAACAATAAGGAAACTCAAACATAGTTAACTATGCTCCAAGAATGCCCCTAATGAAGATCCATTTTCAAAAAATTATAATCAAGGCTACAAGAACCATCCAAACTTGTCATGGAAATAACATGGACTCATTAAACAATCCACTACCCCTAACTATCATAATCAACCAAGACCAAATTTTCAAAATAATCAAAGGGGTGAGTATTTAAATCCCCAAGGATAGAATGATAATAATATGTCTTCTATGATTGATATAATATTGGACAAAATTAACTCCCAATAGGAAAGATACATGACTAAGCTAACCAAACATCAAAATCAAAATGATTCAGATAAAATTAAAAAAAAATTAGAATACAGAACATGGAAACACATGTAGGAAAAATTTCTAGATATTTGACTTCTAGTTACAAAGGTAGGTTTCCTGGTTCAACTGAACTAAATCCTAGAGAGAATTTCGGGGTTGTTATCACTTGAAGTGGGATGAATACTCAAATTTTTTCTGAAAATAACACTAGAAATGCCCAAAATAATAATATACTCGAATTTGGTAATTAAAATCTTCTTTTTCCACATTCTGGAAATCATCAAAAAAATAATGAAAATGATGAAAATATGAATTTTTCACCAGAATCTCAAGCTAGATTTTTTTTTAAAAATCAGAATAATAAAGGAAAAGAAAAAGTTTGTGAAGAGGTGAGTTATATACACATTTTCCTTGAAAAAAATTTCCCACCCATCCCTTTCCCTAAGATGCTAAAACCTTAAAGTAACACCAAGGATGAACTTCTTCAGTTCAATGTTCTCCTTTCCAAACAACAATTAAACATTCCTTTCATTCAATCTATTATTCAAATCAATTCTTACTTGAAATTTCTCAGAAAACTGTTTATAACAAAAATAAACTTGATGAATTTTCTACTTACTACCTCACTGAAGAGTGAACTGCTGTAATCCAAAAGATAATCCAACAAAAATTTAATGCCATAAATAGTTTTTTTAATCCTTGCACCCTAGGAAATTATTATCAGCTTAATTGTTTGTGTGAATTAGGTGGTAGTATTAAGCTACTCCCTTACTAACTGTTTTGATAGTTGAGGTTGGATGACCTTCAACCCACCACAGTCATACTGCAGTTAGCCAATAGTTCTTTCACTAATCCTATGGGTAGGATTGATGACTTTCTAGTTGGGGTTTGGAAGCTGTTTTCACCTTTAGACTTTTTAGTCAGAGACATGGAGTGTGATCAAGAGGTTCCCATCATCATGGGTATTCCCTTCTTGGATATAGGTGGTGTAGTTATTGATGTCTCAAAGGGTTAGTAAATTTTTAAAATTGGTGGACGAGAAGAAGAGTTCAATGTCATTAAGAATATGAAAGGACCAACTTTTTCTGAAAAATATTCAATGGTAGAGTCCTCAAAAGATTAGAAATCAAATGGAAACTCTGAAGAATCTGAAAATCAATCCACTTCTGAAGAAAATAATTTGGAATCTGGAAATTCTGTTGAATCTGTCTTAGAAGTTCAAAATTTTGCTCAAACACTGATTCTGGAAAATTTTCCAGAACTGGAAAACTATCCAGTTTCTACTATAGGGGATTCATCTATTTCTGAACATAAGAACTTTTTTAGTGAATTTGAGGTTGTTTATGTTAACACCAACCATGATGAGAATTTTTATGATTTTAAGGGAGAGTTTTTTATGAAACTTGATGATTCTTCTTTGATTAACTTGTTTAATTCCGATCTGAAAAATATGGACAGTGTGTTGTCCAGTTTGGGCAGCAACACTGTTATTTCTAAATCTCAGCATGATATTGAAATTCCATCATCACTTAATACTCTTTACAAGAGATATGTTCATGATCTTAGACCTCCTAGGCCCTAGATTCTTCTATCTAGTGTAGAACCACCCACTCTTGAACTTATACCAACCTCTACCCATCTGAAAATTTATTTTTTGGCGATACTTTCAATTTTTCTATCATAATTTCTATTAAGAATAATAAAAATCAAGAGGAATGATTTTTTAGTTTTTCAAAGAAGTTTAAATCTACCTTAGGCTGGACAATAGCTTATATCAATGTTATTAGTCCCTCATTCTGCATGCCAAAAATGCCTATGGAGTCTAACTATAAGCCTAGGGTAGTATGTCAAAGAAGGCTGAATCCACACCTAAAACATGTAGTGAGAGAGGAAGTGCTTAAGTTTCTGGACACTGGAATGATATATCCCATTTCTGATAGTCCTTGGGACAACCCTGTCTAGGATTTTTCCAAGAAGGGTGGTTTTACTATAGTAAAAAATGAAAAAATGAAAAAAATACAAGTTACAAAGGCCACAAAATGGGGAGTAAGTATTGATTATAAGAATATTAATGCATCCACAAGTAAGGACCATTTTACAATGCCCTTCATTGATTAAATAATTGAGAGGATTAATAGAAATGGGTTTTTCTTTTTCTTGGATGGTTATTCTCATCACAACAAGATTCATGTTTCTCCTGAGGATTAGGAAAAACCACTTTAGCTTGCCCCTTTTGGAATTTTTTCGTAAACGTGGATGCCCATTGGGATGTGTGGAGCTCTAGCCACCATTAAAAGTTGTATAATGGCTATTTTTGCATATATGATTGAAAAAATCATTCAGGTTTTCATGGATGATTTATCCATTGTGGGTAGTAATTTTGTTACGTGTCTTGGAAATCTTGAATTAGTTCTAGAGAGATACCTTGAAACCGACCTTGTTCTAAATTGGGAGAAGTGTCAATTCATGGTCACATAAGGTATTATTCTTGGTCCTAAGGTGTCCAAGAGTGGTCTCAAATTTGATAATTCTAATATATATGTCATTCAAAAAAATAACCTCTTGAAAAATTTAAAAGGTGTTTGAAGCTTTCTAGGGCATGCATGTTTCTACAAGAGGTTTATAAAATACTTTTCAAAAATAACTAATCCCTTTTATTCTTTATTGGTCAAGGATGAACCATTCAAAATTGATGAAAACTGTTTCAAATCATTTAATATTTTAAAATAATAACTCACCACATCACATATTATAACTTCACATCACTTGAAATTACCTTTTGAACTTATATGTGATGCTAGTGACATGGCTGTAGGTGTTGTCCTTGGATAGAAGATAGATAGGAAATTTCATGTTGTGTGTTATTCTAGTAGACTACTAGAAAAAGGAAAAATTAATTACATCACAACTGAAAAATAATTTCATGATATTGTTATTGCTCTAGAGAAGTTTATACAGTATTTGTTAGTCTCTAATGTTATCATTTTCAATGATCATTCTGCCTTAAAGTACATGCAGTCTAAGAAAGAAACAAAACCCAGGCTGATTTGATGAATTCTATTTCTAAAAGAGTTTGATTTAATGATTATAGATAGGTAAGGAGATAAAACAATAGTTTCTGACCATCTTTCTAGGCATCCACCTACTCAATATGTAGATCATATAGAGATAAAATCTTCTTTCCAGATGAAAACCTTCTCACTATTTCTATTAATAAATTTGCATGGTATGAAGATTTTTCCACCTTCATGGAACTAGGTGTCTTTCCCAAAAATATTCCTAATAACCAATGGAAGAAATTCATTTCTGAGCTTAAATACTATCTTTGGGATGTTCCCCTATGTTTTAGGAGATGTGTTGATGGTATTCTTTGGAGTTGTTCTCTTGAGGAAGGGATGTTGCGTGTCTTAGAGAGTTGTCACTCATCACCTTGGTGAGGTCACCGTGGTGGTGAAATAGTTTCTTAGAAAGTCCTAAAATCAGGTCTTTTTTGGCCCACTCTTTTTAAGGATGCTAGTTTCTTTGTATTTGGTTGTGACACATGCCAATGGTTAGGCAATGTTGGTAGGAAGCAAGCGTTAGCCCAAAGTGGGATTCTAGAAGTTGAAATTTTTTATTTCTTGGGTTTAGATTTCATGAGACCATTTCCATCATCTCAAGGGAATAAGAAATAATGTTGTTTCTATCAATTATGTGAAAAAATTGGTTGAATTACTGGAACATCCCATCAATAAAGACAACTCTATAATTAAATTTTTCAAAAAGAACATATTTTCTAGTTTTGGAGTCCCAAAATACTTTATCACTGCTACCAGAACACATTTGAAGAACTATAAGTTTAATGATTTGATTGGAAATTATGGTTGGGTTCGTAAAACTGCAACTCTTTATCCTCCACAGTCTAGTGGATAGGTGGAAATTTCAAATAGGGAAATGAAACATATTTTTGAGTAAACTGTGTCAAATTATAGTAAGGGCTGGTCTCTTAAATTAGACAAAGAATTATGGGCATATAATACTGCTTTCAAGACCCTAATAGGAATGTATCCATACATGTTGTTGTTTGGGAAATTCTCTCATTTACCTCTGGAGTTGCAACATAAGACTTATTTGATAATTATGCCAATAAACATTGATTTTAATAGTGCTGGTGAGTGGATATTACTTGAGCTGAGTGAGCTAGATGAGATTAGGATAGAGAGTTATAAAAATTAAAGGAATTAAAAAGAGAGGACTAAAATATTTCATGACTCTATCATTCAATCCAAAGAATTCAACCCTGAACAGAAGGTCCTTCTCCTTCACTCTAGACATAAACACTTTCTTGGAAAACATATGCCCAAGTTGTCTGGACCAGTTATTGTAGAGATAGTGCTAATTAATAGAGATTTTGAAATTATAGGTAAAGAAAACAAACCCATATTAGTTAATGGGTAGAGAGTGAAACTTTATTTTAAGGGACAACCAAAGGGCTTGGCTACCTTCACCATTCTTGTAAACTCATCTTGAATAAATTTTAGATGAATAATTTAAAACTTAGTACTTCATGGGTGGAAACCCATGGTTATTTTTATCTTTTATTTATTTATTTTTAACCTTGAATAAATTGTTGCTTCTATGCTCTATTTTTCTGAAATTCAGGTGACTTCATGTTCTTGGTTTTGTTGTTTTGTTTGAGAGTTATCAAGATGTTTCTACTATGCCATTTTTGGAATGAAACTCCCATGCGGAATGGTAATTCACATACATATACAGGGAAGTTCTTTAAATTTACTTTTTAAATTATTTGTACTCTTGTTTTCAATTAAAACTTTATACTTGAACTGTAAGATAACAAGCTTCATGCCTTTCTTTCCATAAAAAATTCTGCTTGTATAATTAATTTTTCATCTTCCCCCTTCTTGAAAATTGGAAATCATTGATATATTAAAAGCTATCACTTCCTAAAAAAGATGTGTGCGGGGTGCAAGTGGACTTTCTAGTTAGTATCTTTTTTTGAATCTTCTTTAGGGTGAGGTGTTTAACATGTCATTATATACTTTATCAAAAATCCATTTTAACACAATATTTGAACTTACTTAAACCATATCCATTATGAAACCACAAGTTTCATGAAACTATTTTAACTTTATTGAAAATATTCGTCACTAAACAAAAATTTTAATGCATGTACTTTCTAGTGAACCAGATCTCAATTTATGCTTTGTGGCAAACAAACTTTTTGAAATTCAAAGAGAACCTTTATATATGTCATAAATAAACTCTATACAAAATATTATTTGAACTATAATTGCTAAATTTTGCTTCCCCACCATAGATGTCAACTTTGGTGACAAAGTTGGATTTTATGTGTGTGGGAGAGGGTCAATTCTTGAAAGTGATAAACTATGTTTATTGAAAACCCATCAATTCCCACTGGAACATCATTCTTTTTGTTAAAAAAATGGGAAAAAGTTTAAAAAAAACAAGATTATTTAATGATTCAAGGAATTACACTGTTACTTAATTGGGTATTTCCATTTTATTATGCTTGATTAGTAGTTAAGAGCTTTTGAGAATATAAAATTTATTAGGCTGGATGATTTCAGAGTGAATATATATAGTGATTTAATGAAAATTTGGTTTAGGGTCTATTTTTTAGATAGATTTGGGTAACTTTTTTAGTGGTGTTATGATCATAACCCTTGGAAATGGAACTTTAATTTTGATCATAGGGGACACTATTTTTTATTAATTATTACTATAATAACCTTAATGAGAAAATTTAAATTATTTTTTATATAAATATTTTGAATATGTAGTAGTTTGGGAATCTGGGATCCCATAGTGAATCTCTAAGACCCTATATGCTAGGTGCATTTTTGTTTACTATAATCCCTCTGAACACCTTGAATAATTTCATTTCATAGTGCTTAGAACATGATTCATGGTTTGGTAAAAATTAAATAATGTATCTTGGGTCAAAAAACAGTTCATTAAGGTGAGGGGAATGATGAAAATTGGATGAAGAAGTGGAAAATTGTTTATATGGTAATAATTTAGGTTGTATCAATAACGTGATTCAATAAATATTAATTATTTGTGGGTGCCTAGGATTGAGTCATTGTACAAAGTTCATTCTGTTAGGTTCATGATTCCATTGACTTTTAACATTGAGTCACTCTTGGACTTAGAACCTAATCTTGGTTTGAAATGAGTCTATAAGAAAATTCACAAATGAGGCATGAATCTTTCGATAATATTTGATTAATTACATTCTTGATTACTGATAAGAGAATTTTTAAGGAAGGACATGGTTTTATGTATCATTTCAAAATCCTATTGACATTTCAGTCCTTTATTTTCAGAATGCTAGAAATGTTACATTTCGAACTGAGTTATAAAATATTTTTATTTTTATTTTTCATAGATGATAAAGGATGAAACTGTTTGAGGACAAACAATGCTTAAGTGTAGAGGAATTCGATGTGGATCTATTTTTACATAGTGTTGACACATCTTTTAAATAAATTTTTAACAATTTAATTATTTATTTTAACAATTTTCAATAAATAATTGATCTTTTGTATTTTAATCACTAAATTTATTAATTAATCATTTTTTATAATTAAGCATGTGTTTTTACTCTTTCATATAGTTAATTTAGTCATTCTAATTATTCTTATTATATTAACTTACTTTTTAGTTTAAAAATATTAATCTGGTTAATATTTTAATAATTTTAAATTTTTATTATCAATAAATAGTTCATTTCTATTCGGATTAGTCTTATTTACTTTCTAATTTAATACTTTACTCTTATAAATTAGATTTATTAAAATAAATTAACTTTATTTATTAACTGGTCTAATTATTCTGTTTATTAGAAAAGTAAAAAATTTATGTTAAAGTTTAATAAAATATTGTGTTTTAAATTTTAATTTTTCATTATTTCATTTAATTAATAAACATAGTTGTTTAATATCTCTTGTTAATTTTTATTAGTTTAATTTCATGTTTGTAGTTAATTCATTGTTTGTATTTTTCATATATATTTTGATATTTAATTACTTAATCCTAATATTTTATTCAAGGTTAAAAATTATGTTTCTTTTTAATTTTTGTTTGTTTAAAAAAGTAGTTAGATTTTTTTAATTAAGTAAATTATTTTATCATTGGCAGTTTAGTTAATTTTTATTTTGTTTTTATTAATTAATTTTTTCTTCATTTTTTTATCTGTTTAATAATAATATATTTTTATTAGATTTTTAAATTTTTTCTACCGGTGAGCCGACTCACCGTTAACCTCCTAACCATCGGTGCCACCTAGGACATAATGTTCTGGAACAGATGTCGTGACTCACCGATCTGCGGCAACTCACCGATTTCTTGACTCCCCGACCACTTTGAAATAGCATTAGTCTCTCATTTTTAACTATCACAGACTCGTCTTTTATTTTAACTAATAGTGACTCATTTTTATTTTGACTCTCGTTGTCTTCAATTATTTTCTTCTTATAATGGTCTCTCACCACACACCGATGCCACGACGCATCGATGACGTGACTCGCTGATCATGACTCACTGATCCCCTAACACACTAAAGTTCTTTTGTTTTAACTATAGTGTCCTACTACGACCAACCATTGTTCCTTCTATCGTGGATTCCATAGATCCCTGATGCATTTCACCTTTCGGTTTCACAAATCTCACTATATTTCCAATTTTCTTTTTTTTTCTACCGATCATCCTCGCATCCGTCCTACTGATATTCTTGTGACTCACTAATACCCCAATTACACTATCAGTCCCTCTACCTTGCCTGCACCAAATCACTCACTAACGCACCTACATCCACCCACCAACACCATTTTTCTCATCCAGCATCGTGCATTCTGCAACACGCCATTGCCACCCCTGCCTTGCCACATTGATCTGACTAGTCTCTACTCAACCAGATCAATGAATCAAACTAGAGTTTCTCAATCCATTTCAATACCAAATCAGAAAACAAGAATACATAGATATGGAAGCCCCGAGAAGTCTGAGGATGTTGCATTGTTGAGGAAGTGTAGGTTTAGTAAAGAAGTTTGCCACCGCCCGGGGAGATCACTACTGTTGTTCATCAGAGGAGATTCAGCCACCTTAGAGGCTTCTCGCCGGAGCAACTTCCTTCACAAAGAAGTGTCATAGAACATTACCTGGATCACTTGTTGTCGCAATTGATGTTTTGGAGTAGAACATACTAGATCTGACACTGAAGAAAGCCGCTCGAAGACACATGATCACTGAACTAAGACCGATTTGAATGATATCCAACTTTTGCGCTATATGAGATTGAAGCTGAGAGGTAGGACAGTGTCGCATTGCTGAATCCATTGCTGTTGGAGAAATGAGAGATGTGGTCACCGAGTGAGCAAAGGAGGTGCGGGTGGCAGTTGCGTGGAAGAAACCCTCCCCCCGTGGTGCGTTGGAGAAGAAGATAGGTGAAGGGGGAATAAAAAATATAAATAATTAATAAAAATATAAAATATAAAAGATAAAATATAATAATAATAATATAAATAAATTAATAACAATAGAATAAAATATACAACTAATTAATTAAATAAACTCAAATGTTAAACTTATTAATAATATTAAAATAAAAAATTAAATACATTAATGAATATAATAATTATAAATTAACTTCTTTTTAAATTAAATTATTATTAAATATAATAACAATATTCAATTTTATAAATTGTAATAATTAATATAAAATTATTTACTGTGATAAACTGAAATAATAATTTAAAAAACATAAATATTCAAATAACTAAATAATAATATTATTAATTTAATAATTTAATAAATACCTAACTTTTAATTTATTCTAATTATTAATAAATTATCTTCATAAATTAAAAAATATAAACAATAACATGTAAAAAATTAAATAAAATAAGTTATTTAACAAATAAAATAATTACTAATAATTATTAATTTAAATTTAATTATATTTATGCTTTCTTTAATGAAACTATTATTTATTTATAATTGTTAACATTTAGATGTTGATTCATTTTTTTTATAACTATGCAGGTTCACAAAGGAGCTGGAAACATGACTAAATACATTCATCTAACTTAGCAGGAGTTAGTTACAAGGGAAAAACTAGATCGGCATGTCATTCATTAAGAAAATACACGTGTGCGATGCATAAAAGAAGGAAACATGATGTCAGTGGAAAACAGGGGTGACATGAAGCAAATAAAAGCTAGATACAAAAATAGAGAAGCAGTAATTATTTGGAGACACATTTGAATATTTAGACATTCACTCACAACAACATCACTTTCATCAGAGCAGAGAGATCTAATGAATAACCCTTGAGTTGACGAAGCCCGAGAGCAGAGCACATCATTGGGTAATTCTCCTTCCCTTTATTTTAAGTATTTTTGTACTCTGTTCTAGCTTGTTTCCAATTGCTGTTTTGATAATGAGCAATATAGTTGGATAAACCTTCGTGTTTGTGGAATTACAAAAAATATATTGGTATCTTTAATTCAGATTCATTTTATCAATTAAATGTATTCATAATTGCCCGATGAGATCAGTCATAAATACATTCGATTTAATTATACCACTTGAAATTTTTTAAATTCCACAATCATTTGGATAGATTGATCGTGGATACATATTTCAAAAGTTAATAAATTCAGAAAACTCTAGAACCTATGGTGAGTTCGTTCTGTCATCATTTTTAAAATAAAATTTTCAATGTTGTAAATCTTGGAGTGGAAAACTCCAAGATCGATCAATCTTTATGACATAACTCCTGGTGAGGTAAGTGAATCATTATCTTCTACAGCGGTATATTGCATAAACGTTTACGTGGATATGAATATTTTTCCAACCAGTAGAATAAAGTTTTTCCCTGGGTATCTTTCCTTTGATTCTATATTTATAAGCATTTTATATCTATGTTACTTGCTATTTTTAGCATGTGTATTGTTTCATTACATTTTAGAACAAAAAATAAAAAGGATTGTGGTGTTTCATCTGTGTTTATAATAAAAAAAATTAAAAACACAAAATATAGAAAATCTACCCCACTGCTAGTAACAGTGGGGTCTTTCTGAAAATTTTTAGAAATGTTTTGGTCAAAATCCCCTTCTCTGTAGTTTCAAACCTCCTTTCCACTTATATAGTAGTTAGTATGAATATAAATTTTAATCATTGAATGACATCAATGATTGTTTAGGTCACTACCACCCCCGAAATGTGATATGATTTATACACATAATTCATATAATTTATAATTGTTATATTTAATAAAAAATGTAATATATATGAAATAGATAATTTACTAGAGTTATAATTTATATAAAATTTTATTTTCTTTCTTTTAATTCATCCATGAAATGAAATTAATTTTTATGTGTATGTATGGCCTACCGTCTCCATGAATGGTGTATTTTATTTCTTATCTCTATACATTATGGATTATTCTACATACAAATAAAATTATTATATATATATATATATATTAATAATTAAATATTGGATTAGATTAATTATTTTATGATACCATTATCAAATTAATAGGATCATATAGCAAGTAAAAACATACTAAAAAAACTAGGGGAATAACACCAGAAGAAGTGAAAATAATGAAGTATTATTAAAAAATGGGTATTAATATATTATAATAATATAATATATGTTAGTTTTAAAACTATTATGTTTCTATTATAATATAGTTATTTTTTTAAAACCCATATATTAGAGTTTTATGGATGTTCACCCAAAATAGAACACAAGGTAAGGTATTATCATATCATATTTTACATCTGTGGTATAATGGACACATTCATCACTTACATATTTTTTGTGGTGTATATAAAAATAATTTTGATATATTATATCATTAATTATTTTATATTTTTGGTATTTTTATTTTAAATTTGATATATTTATTCAATGGTAACTTGAGTTAAAATTTACCAAGTTGAAAACAATTACATAACCTAATTTCTAATCATTGGGTTGTATTAGTTTATCAATTTCGTTAATATTCTATGATTACGTGTGTAATCACATTTCAATATCTGTTTTTTTATTTATAATTGTTTTATGTGGATTTATATTTTTCACCGACAATATATTTTTTGATTGATTCTCATATCAATGTTGTAGTCTCATCATGGGTTTTCTTTACTATATCACTTTCTTTGGGTATTTTTATACTTGGATTTCCATTAAAGGAAACTATCCTATCATTATTCAAAAATACATTTCATTTTCCTCTCATATTTTCATTCATAAAATTTCTCATGTACTAGTACCATTTTTTCCAGTCTATATTACTCATAATTGTTTAGAAAAAGTTTTTAAGAATACCTGATTTCGTATTATCTTTAGTCGGAGAACCCATTTTCTTCTAAAAACCTCATTTTTAAAAAGGTCATCCAAATTATTTGAACCTATCCAAAATCATTTATCAATGCTATTTTTACCCTTTTTTCATTTACCAGAATTTTCAAAGGAATCTTCTAATATCCTTGTGAACATGGAATTTCTCAATCTTCATTCCATTAAAAAGGAATTATTTTTTTACGGTATATAGTTTGTACAGATTTACCCCACATAATTTCATTAATGAATCCTTTTCATGTTTAAAAGGTAAATCTTTTAAGATTTTTTTTTAAAATTTATATTCCTAGAAATTGGTTTTCATATGGCCTTTTGAAATAAATATGATATTTTATTTTAGAATGCTTTAAATTTTTTCTTTTTATTTCATCTACGAAAAAAGACATTTATTTTACTTGACATTGGATATTTTATATTTATAACATACTTATTATTAATATGGATGGTTTATTATTGATTTAGTCAAGGATAATATTTTCATTCACTATCTTAATTCCATTGTTATCCCCCTCTGAAATATATAACTTATAATGGTCATTTTTAATTTAATTTTCCCTAATTATACATATCAATTATCAAGGATATGCTTATTTCATAACATGTGTATAATTTTTACATATATTGTTTACATTGACCTGTTATATCACGAACCTCCTTATTATCATGATATTATAAGTTTCTTTGGATTCATAGGTAATTAATATTAAAATGATCCAAATTGGTGTGAGACACTTTGTAATGTTTAAATATTATTTTCCTCATAAATTTTTTAACAATCCTTAAATGGAATCTCTATCCGTCCTTGTCAAAAAATCATGTCGTAGGTATACTCTATTGAGGAATGGTTTATAAATTTTTATCCTTTAATAAATGTGGATATAGGATAAAGAATATTGTTTATTCGATATGAGGAATTTATGGGACACACATGACATGTGTTAGGGACTAGTTAAGGAAATCCCTACGGGATGGGGAACAGATAATTAATGTCCCATGATTTATTATTAGTATCATGAAACCAAATTAGTTGGAAAAAACACCATTGAGTTTGTTTCCAAAAAGAATATATTTGTTTCTACCCATAGACATAAACCATCTTGTGAATGGTCTTAATGGTATTAGGTCTTTCCCCAGACACATAACATCAAATAATTAATCACTACCTTCGCTTTGATTCAGTATTAATTTATCCATGAGATTTGTTTTTGAAATATATATGGATAAATTTCATTCCAATTTTATTTATTATATAGAATGCATTTTTAGTAAATTACCTTGGCCTATTATGTAATCACTTAGATCTAAGTAATTGGTTATATATAATGTGTTTTCCATTATTTACCAGTCCATTGTATTTTCTCCCATTCTTCTAAGTTATTGATTACATGGAATCTGTAATGCCCCGACCCTAGTTACCTAGAGTCCGTGAAATATTACATAACATTGGCATGACCACAAAAGATCAAGTCTTGAATGACCGATTAGTTTAGTAGCCTTGGAAACACTAGTTACATTCATAAGTATTACATTACATCATAAAGTGGAAAACTACAACAACATAGTCTCCATAGTCCACACTCATATCCCCTTAGACTATACCTGCAGGTCAGTCATAAAATACTTCTTCACATCCTGGGAAAAATAAATCATAGAAAAGGGTGAGCTCAAATTCTCAGTAAGGATAACAATATAGCAGAATCATTCATAAATAAGCATAAACATTTGCAGCAATGTATAACTAAACCAATAGCCTTTAAACCTTGAAATTAAACAAAATATGTAAAAAATGAAATAAAATAATTCCATTTACTTATTCACATGGATATTCTACTAGTCGAATAATCACATGCAATATCAATTACCACATTCATAATAATGGAATGCATAATTCCCTACTTTCATACCCAAATAGTCAAGGCCTTGTTCCAAGAATACAAATAAGATTTTTTCAAGGCCTTGTTCCAAGACACTAGTTTGACTCATGAGACATACCAATTCATCTAGGAGCTATATCGGGCTCCACCCGTCACTTACTAAGTCCAATGCATTCCTTATATGAATATGTTTAAACATAACAAAAAAAATCGTATTAAAACTAGCATAAAAAATGTCAATACTTTCTCCATAAACCATGAATGGTATAAAAATGACACATCCATGGTAAAAAATATCACAAAACCTTTAATATAATATGGATGTTTTGTATCATAATAAATCAACTTCAAATAAGCCTAAAATCCATCAAAGGATGCTGACATAGACGAAATCCAAACTATTTGAGAGAAATGTATCTTTTTTGAAATCATTTAAAAGTCACATAATTATAAAATAAAACATTTAAATTGAAAATATTCTTATAAGCTTGTAAGGGAAGCTTCGGAGATTTTATAATGGTAGAAAATAGCTGCACCTGCTGTATAAGTTAAAAAAGACATTCTTACCTTAATGTTTTCCAAAAGGTTAAAAAGGACCTTGTTTGGAAAACAACAGAAAGATTACTTTATAAACATCTTATAAAAAATCAAAAAAGGGTATAAATTACTTTAACTCATAGTCTATAAAATAGTAATAATGTTTTGAAATCCTGGTTGTTGATGATAAAGAGGTCCCAATAGATAATTACATATAAACAACCTCGGATAATGACAAGATTGTGAAATAAACCCTGTCCTTGTACATTTCCTTGGTAGAGGGTTGTTTAATCCCCAATATAACGGTGAAATAATTGTTATTAAATTTTACAAGAATCATATAAATTAATATGATATCATATATGATCATTTAACATTGCTCTTTTATTAATATCTTAGTATTATCATTGTTTCGGGTGTTAACGGTTTCATTTTCCTTTACATTATTTATTATGTGAGTCATATTTCTTATGGATGAGATGTATCTTATTCATATCTAGAATTATATCAAGTCTTTAAATATTATTTTTAATCATCAAATGAAAATCATTCTTGAATGGATATGACAGGGAATGAATCTCATCGCGTTCATGGAGACGATAATCTGTACGTACGCACAAGTGACAATATCATTATTTTGATATGAAAATAATATAAAATTGGATGATATATAATATGTAAAGAGTAATTATCATGTTATATTTATTATTTACATAAAGTACACATCATTATTATACCCATCCAAATAATAATGTATTGAATAATAATTACTCCACGACGTGGAGACGGTAATCTGTACTTACGCACGTATGGTGACATGTCATTCAAAGGATGGATAGAATAATGAATATGGTTGTACCATATTCATAATGAAGTCACAGTATATATAAGATACTGGAGTTATTATTTTATAATGTAGACAACAATGAAAGGGAAAGTGGAAGAAGAAAGGAACTTGAAAGAGGTGATGAAATATTTACCTTTAATTCAGGTTCTTCCTTTTGATTTGATTAAAAGGGCTACTTAAGATGGCTTTCTGACTAAATTAGGGCCTCTAGGATGAAGGGAGGACAGTTAATATGGTAATTGGGTAGGTTTGTTCCGAGCCAAATGGATTTGATGGTGTGAATTAGAGATAATGGGGAGTTCCCTTTTATAAGAGGGGTGACGGGCACCTTATGAAAAGCTAGAAATATTATTTTATAATAAAACAATTTTCGGTTTCTAATGGATAAAAAATTTATTATTTAAACAATAAGGCGGGTATGGGTCGAAAACAACTCCACCAATAGGTTTTAGATATGTTTGGGTCACTATATTAACCTTAACTTTTATATTTAACTCTTAGTTAAATAGTTTGATATTTACCATGTCTCTTTGTATTTTTATATTATATTGTTAATAAACTTAGTGTGTATTTCCAAGAGAACCCCAAGTGGTTCATTAATGGTACCACTATTCTTATTTGTTTATTTTGGGCGAACCTTAGATTTTTAGAAATATAATATCAATTAATAATATAATATTTGTTTTAAAAACTCTTTTAGGTCAATTTTGACCTTATTTGGTATTTTGGTTTTGCTAAATTTATAACAGCATTATTACTTCGAAAACAATTCATATAACCATCGATAATATGTCATATTAAATTATAAAATTAGTGGAATTCACAAAAAGTCTCAAATTTCATTTATTTGGATATTTATAATATCAATTATTTTAATATTTCATTAATTAGGTAATTAAGACATCATCATTGTGTCATAAATAAATTAAAATATTTAATGTCTAAAAAATTTAAATAAAATACCATTATTAATTAAATGTTTTTATCTTTCAAATGAATATTTATACTAGAATTTATCTTATGTGTAACCCTATATTAAAAATGTTTTAGTTATTAAACTTCGATTTTAACTCTTTTAACTCTTCTTTGAATTAAATGATAATAAATGTCCTAATCTAATCCATGTGGACATAAATGATCATATTTTATTCCTAAGTTTGTTTTAGTTTGAACTATACTTATCCAATAGAATTAAGACATGTGTTAGGGTAATACAAATATCATTTTTACCCTTAAATACCATATTTACTTTCAACAGTGGTAAATAAAAGTAAAAAGATACTATTCACCAAAAATTATTTTCATCTTATTAAAGCACATTTTTCTTACTAATATCAATCGTCTCTCTCAAGTTTTTGAAATTCCACTCACAGAAGTGGTAAAATTATGTTTTATGATAATTTTCAAATTCTCTTAGGAGGTGGTTATAAGGCGGTGAAAAGTTCTATAAAATTTTATATATCTAAAATTATTATAAACTGACTCCAACGAATTAAATTGAACTTATATAGGTATTATGTATATATTTTTACCTAAAATAAATTTAAATAAAATAAATAATTTTTTAAATAAAATTTGTGTTTTAAACTATAACTTAGTGTTTTTTAACTATTCATCAAAAATTGAACGTTTTCATAAAAATAACAAAAATTCCCACTAGGCTAATTTCAATATTCCGAATCAAAAAATGAAGTCCATTTTGAATGATAAAATTTAAAAAATTTCAAAAAGTGGGTATTACTATTCATAAATGCTAGTTTGATTGGTTGTGGTGTTTGTTAGAACTCGAAGTTGCGTACAACACACGCTACTGTATTATTCAAAGAGAATCGTATCGTGGAAGATTTGGGTGTTATATTCTCCCCTCCTTAAAATAAGTTCATTCTTGAAATTTCTAGAATATTACTTCATAAAAAGACTCGAGATGTTCTTCATCATATGTTCCTATGGTTCCCACGTTGCCTCTTCCATCATAAGGTTTCTACATAGAACTTTTAGCAGACGAGTCATCTGGTTTATCAACACTAGTTCTCTGGTATAAAGAATCCTGACGGGCTCTTAGGAATAAGACAAATCGGGTTCCAGTTCGACTTCCTCATAGGTGAGTACATGCATTAGGTCCGAAATGTACTTTCTCAACAGTGATACATGGAATACATCGTTGAATTTGGAGAGATATGGAGGAATTTCCAAATGATAAGCTACGGCCCCAATTCGTTCTAGAATTTCGAAACGTCCTATGTACCTGGGACTCAATTTACCTTTCATACCAAAACTTAAAACTCTCTTCAATAGAGACACCATCAAGAAAACATGATCTTCTACCTGAAATTCGAAATCCTTCATTCGGTTATCTGCATAGCTCTTCTGCCTACATTGAGTATCTTTCATGGGGGTTTGTGTTACCTTCACCTTTAAAATCATTTCCTCAACTAGTTCTGGGCATACAAGTTTTCTTTCACTAACATCATCCCAACAAGTTGGTGTGCGACATCTCTTTCCATATAACACTTCATATGGTGCCATCTGAATACTTGAATGGAAGCTATTGTTATAGAAAATTCTACCAAAGGTAAATATTGACCCCACATACCCAGAAAGTCAAGTGAGAAGGATCTCAACATGTCTTCTAAGGTTTTAATAGTTCATTCTGATTGTCCATCTGTTTGAGGGTGGTAGGCAGTGCTCAAAGGAAGTTCATTATCCAGGGCTTTCTGAAGAACTTTCTAGAATCTTGATGTAAAACGTGGATCACGATCATAAACAATCAATAGTGGTACTCAATGAAGTTTCACTACTTCATTAATATATAGTCTTGAAAGAAGTTCAAGAGCTAAATCTTCTCTTATAGAAAGAAAATGTTCTAACATGGTAAAGCAATAAAAAATGACCCATATTGCATCATTCCTTCTAGGAGTCTTTGGTAGTCCCATGACAAAGTCCATCGTGATATGATCCCATTTCCACTCAGGTATGAAAAGAGGTTACAAGACTATTCCAGGTTGTTGCCTTCCACCTTTCACTTGTTGACAAACCATTCATCTTGACAAAAAATCAGCAATCTCCCTCTTCATGTTATCCCTCCAAAAATGTTCTTTCAAATATCTATACATTTCGGTACTACTATGGCGTATAGAGAAATTGGAACTACGAGCATCATCCAACAATTATCTTTTTAGATCAGGTATATTATGAACACAAAGTCACTTCCATAATTTCAAAATCCCATCTTTATATACGAAGTCAATCAATCTCCCATCATTCACAGCTTTAATCTTCTTTTGAAACTCTTCATCACTAGTCTGAGAACTCTTTATCCTTTCTAGTAAAGATGGTTTGGAAACCATTTGAAAAAGAATTGATGTTTCACCTTCCATGGTTATTCCCATATCCATCTTTACTAGATCCATGTAAATAGGATCCTTTTCAACTCTCATCTTGTTCAAAACTCCATGATCCTTTCTGCTCAAAGCATCTGCCACCTTATTTTTCGCCCCCGGGTGGTAGTACATGGTGTAATCATAATCATTGAGTAGTTCAAGCCATCTACTTTGCTTCATGTTGAGTTCTTTATTTGAGAAAATATACTTCAAACTCTTGTGATCGGTATATATCTAACATTTTTCACCATAGATGTAACACCCGAGATTTTTTATGAGTAATATTTTGTTCAAAGGAATCTTTCACTACACACTTGCCTGGCTTACTTTACACGCAATCGCGACCTTCCTCGATAGCTTGCGTCGTACGCAATACCGAGTTTCACTAAACAACGATATGCTATTAAAATATTATTAAAACTAGCCGTTATGAATAGTAATAACAACTTTTTAAAATTTTATAAATTTTATTTTTTAAAATGGACTTCAGTTTTGGATTCGGAATACCGAAATTAGCCTAGGGTGAAATTTTGGTATTTTTCTGAAAACTTTCAATTTTTGATGAATAGTGAAACCACTAAGTGGTAGGTTAAAAACTGAATTTTGCATAAAACTTAATTTTACCACTTATGTGAATGGAATTTCGAAAATCCGACAGACACGGTTGATATTAGTAAGTAAAATGTGGTTCAATGAGATAAAAATATTTTTTTCGGTGAATAGTAACTTTTTACTTTTTTTACCGTGGTTAATAGTAAATAGGGTAACTAAGGGTAAATATGATATTACTATTACCCTAACACATGTCCTAATTCTATTGTATAAGTGTAATTCGACCAAAAACAACCTTATGAATAAAATATGACCATTTAGGCCCACTTGGATTAGATTAGGACATTTATTATTAATTTATTTAAAGAAGGGTTAAAATAGTTAAAATCAAAGTTTAATAAGTAAATCATTTTTAATATGGGGTTATACATAAGATAAATTCGACTATAAATATTCATTATAAAGCTAAAAATATTTCCTACATAATGGTATTTTAATAATTTATTTATGACACAATTATGATGTAGTAATTATCTTATTTATGAAATATTGACATAATTGATGTTATAAACACCAAAATAAATGTAATTTGAGACTTTTTATGAATTCCACTAATTTTATAGGTTACTATGATATATTAGTGTTGATTTAATCAACTTGGTTCGAACATATAATTCTGTTATGACTATCACAAAAATCATATATCAAATAGTGTCAAAATTGACACAAAATAGTTTTTAAATAAAATATTATATTACTAATTGTTATTTTATTCCTAAAAATCTAAGGATCGGCCAAATGACTTAGATAAGGATATATATATTAATAATAAACAATTTGGGGTTCGTTTGGCATGTTATAGTAAGTGTATTAACCATATAGTGAAAGAAAACAAAAAGTCACGGTAAAAGTTTAATTATTTAACTTAGAGTTAAATCTAATTGATAAGGTTAAAATAATACCCTAAACTTGTCTAAATCCTATTGGTGGATAGGATTTCGACCCTTCCCCACTTTACCTTCGAAATAAGACCCTTTGGAACCATTATAAACCAATTTTTACTTTAATATAAAATAATATTTTGAGATATTCCTAAGGTGCCCCTCTCCTCCCTTATAAAAGGGCACCTCCTCCCCCTCCTCCTCACACTAATTTGAGCACTCAAGCTCGGCCAAACCCTGCCATTTTCTCCTCTCCACTTCCCTAGAATAATCCTAGAGGTCCTGGTCTTCTTCAAAGACCAATATTAGTTCCCTAAGTGGAGGATTCAAAGAAGCGTTCCAAAGAAGAGGTAATATCCATTACCGATCTTTTCAATTTCTTTCTTCTTCAACTTCTTTTCTTTAGTTGTTTCATGATAAAGTAATAACATCAGTATTACTTACATACTTATATGTTATTATAAATATGAAACAACCCTAATTCACCTTCTATCCATCCTACGGAAAAATGAAATCACCGCGCGTGCGTACGTACGGAATACCGTCTCCACGCCGTGGTGTAATCTATTTTCCACCATCACCTTACAAGGATGGGTATAATGGTGTAATGAGTAACTATTTATGATTATTATAAAGTAATATTGACACTGAAATAATATACATATACTCCAATACAATTCCACGATCATAGGAACGATATCATCACTCGTGCGTACGTACGGAATACCGTCTCCACGATGTGATGCGACTCGTTCTACATGATCATCATTACATAGTAATTATATAAATGAATTGAATGAATAAAGATGATATATGTTACACTAATACCATTCTGGATATAAGGTATCTATATCCTTAAAATAAGAATAAGAATTTATTCGGCAAAACACGCATAAGAACAAAAGGCAATAAAGACCCGAGTAACAAGTAACAATGAAATATTACTAACAAGAAGCTAATAATATGACCATATATGATATAATATCAATATGTATGATTCTGGAATAAGTCAATAACATTATTTAAACCATTATACAGGAGTTTCGGACACATAAAAAGCAAATCGGACCTAAGGTAAGGGAAATATCAAAATCTCATTTTTATCCGAGATTGTTTATACTTTGGCATTTACTGGGGTGTATTTTATCATCCACATCCATGTTTCCTCAATATGTAATATTTATATCCTTATACAATATTTTATATTCAATTTTACCCTTCAGTGAATATTTAGTAAAGGATATTAAAGGAATCTTTTGTCATTTTTCGTACGAGGTACTTTTTTGACTTTTCCGAATAAAGTACGAGAAGAATGTTTTTTTAACTTATACGACATGAATGGATTTTTAAAACATTATTTCCAAGAAGCTTCCTTTAAATGTTTTCAAGTTTATTTTTAATCAACTTCTTATTGTTTATAATTGTATGACATGTTAAGAAAAGAAAAGTGTTTTTGAAGAAGAAAGGATATTTTCCTCAAGAATGGAGTTCAAGTGTTTTATCAAAATTATTTTCCATCTAAGATAATAAAGGGTTCTGTTTTTATCCCTATTATTACATGGATTTGATTATGTTGTGATGGAAATATTTTTATGAATTCCTTTATCTTATATGAATTGTTTTATGATGTCATGTTGTTTAAGAATTCCATTTTTATTACATGGGTTACACTATGATGTATGGTTTATGATTATGTGGCACACATAAGAAAGGATTCATTATAAGATGGGTGGGGCCTTTATCTCCCTCCAATGCATTGGGTAAAGATTTTATATCTCATGAGATAGACATGGCTGGAACGGTAGGTTATACCGGTTCAGTGAAACATGACTGGAACGAGGGTGACTCGGTTCAGAAAGGGACTTTGTCCACTAAGATAGTCTTGGCAATGGGTCATGACTAACAAGAAATGATTTTCCATGATTATGTGTGAATGACACAAAGTTTCAAGTTTCATGTTATGATTATGGGGTCTCATTTTCACTTCTATGATTTATTCCATGTTAAGATATTATGATCTCTTTTGCAGGTTATGATTTTCAAAAAGATATGATATGATTTTTATTTCCTTTATTTGCCCTTGGTGAGCATTTGAGCTCACCCTTTTATGTTTTCTTTTCCCCAGGTCAGGAAGATGGATATTAAGTTGAATATGCTAAAAGGGACCCTAGATATGATGAAATAAATGGGAGACACTGTAGAAGATTTATGAACCAGTTGTTTATGTTTCCCAGTTTCTAAAGACACTATACCTATACGGTCCTTTGTGGTTTTGTCATATGTTGTAATAAGTGTGCCTCAATTTTGAAGTATTAACAATGTATGTAAAGTATGGGTCGTTATAGTTGGTATCAGAGGAAAGGTATAGTCAACCTTTGGAAACTAGGATGTGAAAGCCTTAGTAAGAACCCTAAGGATAAGTCTAAGCATAGAACACAATCATAGTGTTTTAGAAATGGCCATGAATAACCTAGGATAAGACCTTAAGCATGAAAATTTTATCCTTGATTATGTGGTTTTCCTATTATAATTAGTGTTTCTCACACTATTCTTCTTGGTTTTAGTCAATGGCTGGAACCTGAAGGAACCGTGTTAATGCGGAATGCGATGGGCAATGCAATGATTGTCCCCCTGAGCAACCAAACGATATGGGAGATGGAATGAAAAATCTTGAAGTCATGCTCACACAACATTCTCAAGCTATGAATCATTCAGGACTTCCAAACGAACAAAGGAAGGAGCAACATTCTGTTGAATCCTTCATGAGGCAGCGTCCACCTTCTTTCAGCGGGTCTACTGATCCATTAGTTGCTGAACAATGGATTAGTACTACTGAAAAGATATTTTCAGTTCTTCAATGTTCTGATCATGATAAAGTCATCATAGCAGTGTATCGTTTGGAAGGAGATGCTGATCAATGGTGGAATCTTATTAAGAATACGAGGCAAAGGGATAAAATTGAGTCTATGGAATGGGACGAGTTCAAGAACTTATTTTTCAATAAGTACTTCCCTCGTATTCTCCGAACAAAGATGGAGAAATAGTTTCTTGAACTGAAGCAAAGGGATGATGAATCTGTTGGTACCTATGAAGAAAATTTTACAAGACTTGCAAGGTATGCTTCTGGTATTATTATCCAACCTGAGAGTAAGATCGATCGATTCTTTAGTGGCTTAAAACCAAGTCTTCGAAGGGCGTTAGCCATAAGGGACTTCAATAGCTACGAGGAAATCGTTCGATGTGCTCTCAAAGTCGAGATGGAGATTGGAGTAACCCATCAGTCACATGGGTTTGATAAGAAGAGGAAGATGGAATTCAAAGGAAAATCTAATGAGCACACTGAAAATAAGATGGACTTTCCCTTATGCTCAAAGTGTGGAAAGAAACATGGAGGGAGTTGTCTTAAAGGGACAAGTAAATTTTTTAAATGTGGAAAGGAAGGTCATCGGGCATTTGAATGTCGTGATAATGGGAAGAAGATGTCTAATGACGCAAACAAAGGAAGGGATACACAGAATGAACCTACTACACTTCAATGTTTCAAGTGCAAGGAGATGGGGAATTATGCCAATCAATGCCCAAATCCAAGGGTTGATGATGATGGTCGACATCAACAAAATCTTAAGGCTAAAGACACAGGAAAGTCACATGCAATTTCTATCAGCGATGTGGAGTATGATAACGAAGTGGTGAAAGGTACACTTACCATCCACTCTAAAGTAGCAAATGTTTTATTTGATTCTGGATCCACCCACTCTTTTATTTCTGAAAAAATTTCTAAGGGTATGACCGTACTACCTCAACAATTAGATGTTGAGTTAGCTGTGACAACACCTAATGGCACAACAATCGCATAAAAAGTTTGTAATTATTCTCCGATCGATGTTTGTGGGAAAGTGCTTCCTGAAAATCTTTTGATCCTTCCTTTAGTGGAATTTGATGTGATTCTTGGCATGGATTGGATTTCTCTACATGGAGCTCATATCAATTGCCAAAGAAGGGAAGTCACATTTCATATTCCAGATCAATCTATGATCGTCTATCAATGCAAGGATGAACATAACCTTCCAGTGGAAATTTCTTCCATCTTATGGGTATTGATTCCACTAAATGAAGGTTATTTATCTCAAATTGTTGGTGAGAAACTCACGATTAAGAATATGCCCATTGTACGGGAGTTTGATGATGTATTTCCGGAGGAATTACCAGGTCTTCCACCAAATCGTGAAGTTGAGTTTTCAATAGAACTCATACCGGGAGCTTTGCCAATTTCAAAGACACCTTATATAATGGCCCCAATTGAGTTGCAGTAATTGAAGAAGAAACTCCAAGAGAATCTTGATAAGGGATTCATACGCCCTAGTGCGTCACCTTGGGGAGCACCTGTTCTATTTGTTAAGAAGAAAGATGGATCAATGAGACTCTGCATTGATTATCGAGAACTTAACATGATCACTATCAAGAACAAATATCCTCTCCCACGCATTGATGACTTATTTGACCAACTACGCGGAGCTCAATACTTTTCCAAGATTGATCTTCATTCAGGGTATCATCAATTAAGGGTCAAAAGGGAGGATATACCAAAGACGGATTTCCGTACAAGGTATGGACACTATGAATTTATAGTGATTCCATTTGGTCTTACTAATACCCCTGCTATCTTCATGGATCTAATTAATAGAGTCTTTAGAGAATATCTTTATCAATTTGTGGTAGTTTTTATAGACGATATTCTTGTCTATTCAAAGAGCAAGGAAGAGAATGAAGATCACTTGAGAATTATATTGAAGACCCTGAGAAAGGAGAAGCTTTATGCCAAATTTACCTAGTGTAAATTTTGGCTTCAAAAAGTTGCATTTTGGGTCACATAATCTCAAAAGAGGGGATATCTGTGGATCCAGCAAAAACAGAGGTTATCGAAAGATGGTCAAGACCAACAACAGTAACTGAGATCTGAAGTTTTCTTGGTTTGGCTGGATATTATCGACGTTTTGTAAAGGATTTTTCACTATTATCTAATCCAGTCACCAAGTTGACTCGAAAAGGAGTTAAATTTGTTTGGACAGAGGAATGTGAAGAGAATTTCAAGGAGTTGAAAAGAAGGTTATCCAGTGCACCTGTGTTCACACTGCCTTGTAGTGGAGAAAGGTTTGTGATCTACAGTGATGCATCCAAGAACGGATTGGGGTGTGTTCTTATGCAAAATGATATGGTGATAGCTTATGCCTCACGACAGTTGAAAATCCATGAGAAAAATTACCCAACACATGATTTGGAGTTGGCTGCAGTAATCTTTGCATTAAAGATTTGGAGGCATTACCTTTATGGTGAAAGGTGTGATATTTATACTGATCATAAAAGTTTAAAGTATATTTTCACACAAAAGGAGTTGAATATGCGTCAAAGAAGATGGTTGGAGCTAATTAAGGATTACGACTGCTCAATCCATTACCACCCTTGGAAAGCAAACAAGGTGGCAGATGCATTAAGTCGACAAGACCATGCTAGTTTATCCATGATGAGGATCACAAAATATCCAATATTTATGGATTTATAAAGGATGGATCTTGGAATTATAATGGAAGGGGAAAAATCTTATCTTTCTCAAATGAATGTTCAACCATCTATACATGTGAAGATTAAAGAGGCACGGAAAGAAGATGTCGAGTTACAAAAGAAGGTGAGAAATGTTCCTGAATTCAACCTTGATTGTGATGAGATAATAAAGTTCAGGAATCGGGTTTGTGTTCCTCCCATCCCCGAATTAAAGAAGGAGCTGCTGGATGAGGCTCATAGTTCATCATTCTCTATTCATCCTGGAAGCACGAAGATGTATAGGGACCTGAAAGAGTACTTCTGATGGGATGGCATGAAAAGAGATGTTGCTGAATATGTCTCTCGATGCTTGGTTTTTCAACAAGTTAAAGCTGAGAGACAGAAGTCTAAGGGGATGTTACAACCATTACCCATACCCGAATGGAAATGGGAAAAAATCACTATGGACTTTGTCACAGGACTTCCTAAAACATCCAAAGGCAATAATGCTATTTGGTTTATAGTTGATCGTCTTACAAAGTCTGCACAATTCATTGCTATTAGAGAGGATTTCTCTCTAGATCAGCTTGCCAGGATATATGTAAAGGAAGTGGTAATATTGCATGGATTACCACTATCTATTATATCTGATCGGGATCTGAGATTTACCTCGAAGTTCTGGCGAAGTCTTCAGCATACTATGGATACAGAGTTGAGTTTCAGCACTGCTTATCATCCCCAGACAGACGGTCAGTCTGAGAGAACAATTCAAACCCTAGAAGATATGTTGAGAGCTTGCTCTATGGATTTCAAAGGAGGTTGGGATCAACACCTACCTTTGGTGGAATTTTCTTATAATAATAGCTTTCACTCCAGTATTCAGATGGCTCCTTATGAAGCTCTCTATGGAAAGAAATGCAGGACTCCAACTTGCTGGGATGAAATTGGGGAAAGAAAGCTATTAGGACCTGATCTCGTTGATGAAATGGCAGAAAAGGTTAGATCTATTCAACAACACATAAGAGCATCTCAGAGTCGACAGAAAAGTTATGCCGACAACCGAAGAAAAGACCTAGAGTTTGAAGTGGGTGATAAAGTGTTCTTACGAATATCTCTCTGGAAGAGGGTTATGAGATTTGGAAAGAATGGGAAGTTGAGCCCCAGATATATCGGTCCTTTCGAAATACTGGATCGTGTTGGGAAGGTAGCTTACCGATTGGCGCTTCCACCGAATCTCTCTCAAGTTCACGATGTGTTCCATGTATCTCTCCTGAGAAAGTACATACCAGATCCTTTACATGTACTCAGCTCAGAAGTTGTACCGCTGGAGCAAGATCTTTCTTATGAAGAACAGCCGATAGGGATTCTGGATCGTAGAGAAAAATTCCTACGAAACAAGACCACTCGCTTGGTGAATGTTTTATGGAGGAACCACCAACATGAAGAAGCTACATGGAATCTTGAGGATATGATGAGGGAGAAGTATCCTCATCTGTTTGTTACAAAGTGACGAATTTCAAGGGCGAAATTCTTTTTAAGGGGGGTAGAATGTAACACCCGAGATTTTTATGAGTAATATTTTGTTCAAAGGAATCTTTCACTACACACTTGCTTGGCTTACTTTACATGCAATCACGACCTTCCTCGATAGCTTGCGTCGTACGCAATACCGAGTTTCACTAAACAACGATATGCTATTAAAATATTATTAAAACTAGCCGATATGAATATTAATAACCACTTTTTGAAATTTTATAAATTTTATTTTTTAAAATGGACTTCATTTTTGGATTCGGAATACTGAAATTAGCCTAGGGTAAAATTTTGGTATTTTTCTGAAAACTTTCAATTTTTGATGAATAGTGAAACCACTAAGTGGTATGTTAAAAACTGAATTTTGCATAAAACTTAATTTTACCGCTTCTCTGAATGGAATTTCGAAAATCCGGCAGACACGGTTGATATCAGTAAGTAAAATGTGGTTCAATGAGATAAAAATTATTTTTTGGTGAATAGTAACTTTTTACTTTTTTTACCGCGATTAATAGTAAATAGGGTAACTAAGGGTAGATATGATATTACTATTACCCTAACACATGTCCTAATTCTATTGGATAAGTGTAATTCGACCAAAAACAACCTTATGAATAAAATATGACCATTTAGGCCCACTTGGATTAGATTAGGACATTTATTATTAATTTATTTAAAGAAGGGTTAAAATAGTTAAAATCAAAGTTTAATAAGTAAATCATTTTTAATATGGGGTCATACATAAGATAAATTCGACTATAAATATTCATTAGAAAGCTAAAAAGATTTCCTACATAATGGTATTTTAATAATTTATTTATGACACAATTATGATGTAGTAATTATCTTATTTATGAAATATTGACATAATTGATGTTATAAACACCAAAATAAATGTAATTTGAGACTTTTTATGAATTCCACTAATTTTCTAGGTTACTATGATATATTAGGGTTGATTTAATCAACTTGTTTTGAACATATAATTCTGTTATGACTTTCACAAAAATCATATATCAAATAGTGTCAAAATTGACACAAAATAGTTTTTAAATAAAATATTATATTACTAATTGTTATTTTATTCCTAAAAATCTAAGGATCGGCCAAATGACTTAGATAAGGATATATATATTAATAATAAACAATTTGGGGTTCTTTTGGCATGTTATAGTAAGTTTATTAACCATATAGTGAAAGAACCAAAAAGACACGGTAAAAGTTAAATTATTTAACTTAGAGTTAAATCTAATTGATAAGGTTAAAATAATACCCTAAACTTGTCTAAATCCTATTGGTTGATAGGATTTCGACCCTTCCACACTTTAGCTTCTAAATAAGACCCTTTGGAACCATTATAAACCGATTTTGACTTTAATATAAAATAATATTTTGAGATATTCCTAAGATGCCCCTCTCCTCCCTTATAAAAGGGCACCTCCTTCCCCTCCTCCTCACACTAATTTGAGCACTCAATCTCGGCCAACCCCTGCCATTTTCTCCTCTCCACTTCCCTAGAATAATCCTAGAGGTCCTGGTCTTCTTCAAAGACCAATATTAGTTTCCTAAGTGGAGGATTCAAAGAAGCGTTCCAAAGAAGAGGTAATATCCATTACCGATCTTTTCAATTTCATTCTTCTTCAACTTCTTCTTCTTTAGTTGTTTCATGATAAAGTAATAACATAAGTATTACTTACATACTGATATGTTATTATAAATATGAAACAACCCTAATTCACCTTCTATCCATCCTACGGAAAAATGAAATCACCGCGCGTGCGTACGTACGGAATACCGTCTCCACACCGTGGTGTAATCTATTTTCCACCATCACCTTACAAGGATGGGTATAATGGTGTAATGAGTAACTATTTATGATTATTATAAAGTAATATTGACACTGAAATAATATACATATACTCCAATACAATTCCACGATCATAGGAATGATATCATCACTCGTGCGTACGTACGGAATACCGTCTCCACGATGTGATGCGACTCGTTCTACATGATCATCATTACATAGTAGTTATATAAATGAATTGAATGAATAAATATGATATATGTTACACTAATACCATTCTGGATATAAGGTATCTATAACCTTAAAAGAAGAATAAGAATTTATTCGTCAAAACACGCATAAGAACAAAAGGCAATAAAGACCCGAGTAACAAGTAACAATGAAATATTACTAACAAGAAGCTAAGAATATGACCATATATGATATCATATCAATATGTATGATTCTAGAATAAGTCAATAACATTATTTAAACCATTATACAGGAGTTTCGGACACATACAAAGCAAATCGGACCTAAGGTAAGGGAAATATCACAATCTCATTTTTATCCGAGATTGTTTATACTTTGGCATTTACTGAGGTGTATTTTATCATCCACATCCATGTTTCCTCAATATGTAATATTTATATCCTTATACAATATTTTATATTCAATTTTACCCTTCAGTGAATATTTAGTAAAGGATATGAAAGAAATCTTTTGTCGTTTTTCGTACGAGGTACTTTTTTGACTTTTCTGACTAAAGTACGAGAAGAATGTTTTTTTAACTTATACGGCATGAATGGATTTTTAAAACATTATTTCCAAGAATAATCATTTAAAAGTTTTCAAGTTTATTTTTAATCAACTTCTTAGTGTTTATAATTGTATGACATGTTAAGAAAATAAAAGTGTTTTTGAAGAAGAAAGGATATTTTCCTCAAGAATGGAGTTCAAGTGTTTTATCAAAATTATTTTCCATCTAAGATAATAAAGGGTTCTGTTTTTATCCCTATTATTACATGGATTTGATTATGTTGTGATGGAAATATTTTTATGAATTCCTTTATCTTATATGAATTGTTTTATGATGTCATGTTGTTTAAGAATTCCATTTTTATTACATGGGTTACGCTATGATGTATGGTTTATGATTATGTGGCACACATAAGAAATGATTCATTATAAGATGGGTGGGACCTATATCTCCCTCCAATGCATTGGGTAAAGATTTTATATCTCATGAGATAGACATGGCTGGAACGGTAGGTTATACCGGTTCAGTGAAACAGGACTGGAACGAGGGTGACTCGGTTCAGAAAGGGACTTTGTCCACTAAGATAGTCTTGGCAATGATTCATGACTAACAAGAAATGATTTTCCATGATTATGTGTGCATGCCACAAAGTTTCAAGTTTCATGTTATGATTATGGGGATCTCATTTTCACTTCTATTATTTGTTCCTTGTTAAGATATTATGATCTCATTTGCAGGTTATGATTTTCAAAAAGATATGATATGATTTTTATTTCCTTTATTTTCCCTTGCTGAGCATTTGAGCTCACCCTTTTATGTTTTCTTTTCCCCAGGTCAGGAAGATGGATATTAAGTAGAATATGCTAAAAGGGACCCTAGATATGATGAAATAAATGGGAGACACTGTAGAAGATTTATGAACCAGTTGTTAATGTTTCCCATTTTCTAAAGACACTATACCTATACGGTCCTTTGTGGTTTTGTCATATGTTGTAATAAGTGTGCTTCAATTTTGAAGTATCAACAATGTATGTAATGTATGGGTCGTTATAGTAGATATAATGCCTCCATATCATCAAAGCAAATATTACAGATGCTAACTCAAGATCATGAGTAGGATAGTTTTGCTCATGAATTTTTAGCTATTGTGATGCATATTCAATAACTCTATCATTCTGCATAAGGACACAACCTGGTCCGTTATTTGATGCAACACTATAAATAACAAACCCATCATTCCCTGATGGTAGAGTTAAGACAGGAGCGTTGACTAATCTTCTCTTCAGTTCTATGAAAAAATATTCACACTCTTTTGTCCAAACAAATGTAACCCCTTTACGTGTGATCTTCGTTAATGGGTTATCCAATCGAGAAAAATTCTAGACGAAACACCGATAATAACCTACTAAACCAATAAAACTACATAACTCGGTTATACTCATTTGTGCTGGCCATTCTTGGATTGCTCTTGTCTTAGAAGGATCAATAGAGATTCCATCCTTAGAGACAATATGGCCAAGAAAAGATATCTCATGAAACCAGATTTCACACTTTCTAAACTTTTCATATAATTCATTTTTTGATGAGTCTTTAGGATAATGCGCATGTGATTTTCATGATCTTCAGTAGCTGTTGGATTATACCAAGATATCATTAATAAATACCTTTAAAAATTCATCAAGATATTCCTTGAAAACATTGTTCATTAGATCCATGAAAACAGAGGGTGCATTAGTCAACCCAAAATGCATTACTGAAAACTCGTAATTCTCATACCTGGGTTGAAATGTTGTTTTCATAATTTCTTCCTTCTTCACACACAACTAATGATATCCAGATCGATGTTCAATCTTTGAAAAATATTGAGCTCCATGAAGTTGGTTGAATAAATCATCAATGCGAGGTAGGGGGTACTTGTTCTTTATTGTTATAGAATTAATCTCCCTATTGTCAATGCACAGCCTCATAGATCCATCTTTCTTCTTAACAAAAAGAACAGGGGATCCCCATGAAGAAACACTAGGGTGAATAAGTCCCTTATTACTCAATTCCTCTATTTTTTAGTTCCACTAATTTCACAGTGGTCATTCTACAAGGGGTCTTTATTATGGGCCTTGAACTAGGAATTAAATAAATGGAAAACTCAATTTCTCATTCTAGAGGATGCCCAGGTTAATCTTCTAGAAATACATCAACATATTCTTTCACAATAGGTACATACTCTATTTGAACATTACTTTCCTCACACAAATTCATTTCATTATCTTCCACCCCAATAATTGAATTTAGTTGAGCTACTGGGGGTGGATCTAGATAAGAATTAGGTGGTGAAGATTCTTCTCTAAAGATAATGTGTTCCTTATTATCGTCATCAAAAATAGTAACCTCCTTCTTCATACAATAATTTTTTGCATCATGGTCTGAAATCCAATCTATACCGAGGATTATATCAAATTAAATAATGAGTATGATGATGAGATTATCAAATAAAGAACATTTATACGCCCTAATGGGAATTTATTCACAGAACTTTATAGCAATGATACTTCCCTTAAGAGTTTTTACTAACAAATCCCTTGTCAAATAAAATTGGAAATATCAAATTTTCATAGAAAAATAGGGAGATATGAAACAATGCGATGATCCAGAATCAAATAAATCATTGGCTAAACATGAAGAAACTATTAGATAACCTGCCACCACATATTTCAGAGCTTCAACCTCAGCAGTAGTGATCACATAAGCTTGGCCTTGATCCCTTGGCATTTTTTGAGGTAAGTTTTCCTGACGCTTAGGACATTTATTTTCATAATTTCCCATCTCCCTGCAATTGTAGCATTGAACATCGGTATCTTATTTCGTCCCCTTGCAATCACGATCTTGGTGGCCATTTTCACCACACTTGTAACAGACTCTCATTCCCTTTAGGAAAGTACCGGGGTGTTTCTTCCCACATTTACTGCAGGATGGATATTCAACTCTTCCCTTCGTCCCCTTATTTCCATTTCTAGAGTGATCAGTAGGTCTCTTTTTCTCTTTCTTTTCTTTAAAGTCATAAGACATAGAGAATTCCTTTTTTATATTTATAGCACATGAGACAATATATTCATACGATGAGAAGGATTATGAGACTAATTCTTGATGGAGAAATGGTTTTAACCCATCAAATAAACGATCAATCTTACTTCTTGGGTTACACATATAATCTACAGCATGCCTTGCTAACCTTGTAAAGTTAGACTCATACTTTTCAACATTCATGTCTTCCTTTTGCCTTAGACTCAGAAATTTCCTTTCCATATCTGCTCGATGGTCATGAGGAAATTATATTTCTATGAAAATATCTTTAAACTCCCTTCATTCCATATTTGAAACTTCATCATCTTCCTTCATGTTTTGAATCAATCACCACCATTGATCAGCGTCTCCAATGAGGTGGTAAACAACCCTGACAACTTTTTCCCTTTCGCTACACCCCAAGGTGTGGAATATTTTTTCTAAGGAATTTATCCATTGCTCATCTATTAGTGGATTTCTACCCCCATTGAATGTTGGTGGCTGTTACCTAATCAATTTATCTAACATTGATCCTCCACACTGCATATCAGGGTGCTCCATATGGGAAACGTTGTTATTCATAACCTGAGTGAGTTTTCCCAGTATGGTGATTAGCTGATCAGAAACTGTTGTATCACTAGCTCCACTATAATTATCTTAAGTAGGAGGGAAATATTTACATAGAGTGCATGCATTGATACCGTTTCTATTCCTTCCACTAGGAGCCATTTATAAACAATGGAATAAACTAGATTAGTTTATGAATCGAAATACATAAATCCAAACATGTAAAACACTAGACATAAATTGAAAAGTTTATCGATATAATCCATAATCATAAAAATTGTTTCTTTGAGGAATTATATACTTATAAACCCTTCATAATAGTTTGTCAAGAAAATGAAAATTATCCTAAGCATATCCCTCGGGAGTGTCGTAACCAAGAGTACCGCAAGGCCAGTTGTCGTGCACCAGTTTCTGTTCGAGTCTTGCTCAAAGCGGTGTTTTTGGGATTTACCCCTAGGTACATCTGTGCTAGAGATACCCTTACCTGATCATATCCAGACATGGATGTATTTCTTGGAAAACTCACAAAATCTCAACAATACCAAAATTTTAGGAAGTTCTTCTATACTAATCCTCAAAGTCTATTTTAGGGATATGTGCACTAATCAGAGTTTATCTAAATATAGATTCCAAGGATTGTACTAAACCTCCTCTGATACCAACTATAACACCCTGACCCCAGTTACGTAGAGTCTATGCATTATTACACAACATTTTCATGATCACAAAAGATCAAGTCTCGAAAGACCGGTTAGTTTTATAGCCTTGGAAACACTAGATACATTCATAAGTCTTACATTACATCATAAAGTGAAAATCTACAAAAACATAGTCTCTATAGTCCACACTCATATCCCCTCAGACTATCCCTGTAGTTCAGTCATAAAATACTTCTTCACATCTTGGAAAAAATAAAACATAAAAAGGGGTGAGATCAGATGCCCAGTAAGGATAAAAATATAGCTGAAACTTTCATAAATATGCATAAACATTTAAGGCAATTTAGAACTAAAACAAAAGGCTTTTAAACATGAACTTTAGAATAATATGGAAAAATTAAAATGAAATAATGCCATTTAATTATTCACATGGATATTCTACTAGTCGAATAATCACATGCAATATCAATAATCACATTTATAATGATGGAATTCATAGTGATATACTTACATACCCACATAGTCAAGGCCTTGTGCCTAGAAAAAAAATAAGATTTTACCAAGGCCTTGTGCCAAGACACTAGTCTGTCTAATGAGACCTACCGATGCATCGAAGACCTATTGTGGGCTCCACCCATCACTTACTAAGTCCAATGCATTCCCCATATGAATAGGTTTAAACATAACATAAAAATTCGTATTAAAACTAGCATACGAAATGTCAATACTTTCTCGCTAAACCATGAATGGTATAAAAATAACACATCCATAGTAAAAAATATCACAAAACCTTAAATACAATATGGACGTTTTGTATCATAATAAATCAACTTTATATAATCATAAAATCCATCAAAGGATGTTGACATAGATGAAATCAAAACTGTTTGAGAGAAATATCTCTTTTTGAAGTCATTTAAAGGTCACATAATTATAAAAGTAAAAATTTATTTTGAAAATATTCTTATAAGATTGTAATAGAATCTTTGATGATTTATAACGGCATAAAATAGCCGCACCTGTCGTATTAGTTAAAAAAGACATTCTCACCTTAATTTTGTCGAAATGGTAAAAAAGGACCTTGTTTGGAAAATGACAGAAATATTCCTTTATAAACATCATATAAAAAGTCATCCAATTGTATAAATGACTTTAACCCATATTCTATAAAATAGTAAGAATAATTTGAAATACATTTTTATGAAACATGGATGTGGACGATAAAGAGGTCCTAGTAGACAATTACATATAAACAACCTCAGATAATGAAGAGATTGTGAAATAAACCCTTACCTTGTACTTTTCCTTGGTAGAGGGTAGGTTAACCTCATGTATAATAGTGAAATAATTTTTATTAAATTAAACAATAATCGTATACAATAATATGATATCATATATGATCTTTTAACATTTCTTCGTTAATAATATCTTAGTATTATCGTTGTTTCGTGTGTTAAAGGTTTCTTTTTCCTTTATATTCTTTGTTATGTGAGACATATTTGTGATGGATGGGATGTATCTTATTCATTTCCAGAATTATATCAAGTATTTAAATATTATTTTTAATCATCAAATGAAAATTAGTCTTGAATGGATATTATGGGGAATGAATATCATCACATTCGTGGAGACGGTAATTCGTACGTATGCACATGCGACAATATCATTATTTTAAAATTAAAATAATATATAAATGGATGGTATATCATATATACAAAATAATTATCATGTTATATTAATTATATACATCAATTAGACATCATTATTATACTCATCAAAATAATAATGTATTGAATAACAATTACACCACGACGTGGAGACGGTAATCCGTACGTACGCACGTATGGTGACATGTCATTCAAAGGATGGATAGAATAATGAATATGGTTGTACCATAATCATAATAAAATCAAAATATATATAAGATATTGATGTTATTATTTTATAATGTAAACAACAAAGAAAGAGGAAGTCGAAGAAGAAAGGAACTTGAATGAGATAATGAAATATTTACCTCTTCTTTGGGTTCTTCCTTTTGATTTGATCAAAAGGGCTCCCTAAGATAGCTTTTTGACTAAAGGAGGGAATCTAGGATGAAGGGATTAAAATTGAAAGGGTATTTTTTCAGGTTTTGGCTGATCCAAATGTCTTTGAAGGTGTGAATTAAAGAGAAGGGGGAGTTCCCTTTTATAAGAGGGGTGAGGGGCACCTTAGGAAAAGCTAGAAATATTATTTTATAATAAATTTAGTTTCGGTTTTTAATGGATCCAAAATAGATTATTTAAATTTTAAGGTGGTGATGGGTCAAAAACCACTCAACCAATATGTTTTAGAGAGGTTTGGTTCACAATATTTAGCTTAACTTTTAGATTTAACTCTTAGTTAAATAGTTTGACATTTACCATTTCTCTTTGTATTTTTTTATTATACAGTTAATAAACTCACTATATACTTCCAAGAGAAACCCAAGTGGTTCATTAATAATACAACTATCTTTATATAAGTATTTTTCTTGAGCCTTAGATTTTTAGAAAGAGAATATGAATTAATAAAATAATATTTGTTTTAAAAACTCTTTTATGTCAATTTTGACACTATTTGCTATTTTTTTTCTAAATTCATAACTACATTATTAATTCGAAATAAATTCGTCTAACCAACCCTAATATGTCCTATTAACTTATAAAATTAGTGTAATTCATAAAAATTCTCAAATTAAATTTATTTGGATATTTATAATATCAATTACTTTAATATTTCATTAATTGGGTAATTACTGTGTCATTATTGTGTCATAAATAAATTAAATTATTTAATGTATAAAAAATATAAAAAAATAAATTTATTTATTAAATCTTTTTATATTTCTAATAAATATTTATAGTCGAATTTATCTTATGTGTAACTCTATTTTAAAAAAAATTTATGTATTAAACGTTGATTTCATCCCTTTTAACTATTCTTTGAATTAAATAATAATAAATTCCCTAATCTAATCCAAATGGACCTAAAGATTCATATTTTCTTCCTAAAGTTTTTTTTCGTACAATACTTATCCAATAGAATTAGGACATGTGATAGGGTAATAAGAATTTCATTTTTATCCTCAAATACCCTATTTACTTTTAACCATGGTAAATAAAAGTAAAAAGTTACGATTCACCAAAAATTATTTTCATCATATTGAACCACATTTTTCTTATTGATATCAACCATCTCTCTCAGAGTTTTTAATTTCCACTCACCGAAGTGGTAAAATTAATTTTTATGTGAATTTGAAAATTATCCTAGGAGGTGGGTAAAAGACGGTGAAAAGTTCTATCAAACTTTTTATATATCTAAAATTATTATAAACGAACTCCAATGAATTACATAGAACTTATATAGGTATTATTTATCTATTTTGACCTAAAACAAATTTAATTAAAATCAATAATTATTTAAATAAAATTTCGGTTTTAAACTATAACTCGGTGTTTTTTCATTATTCATAAAAAATTGAACGTTTTCAGAAAAATACCAAAAATTCACCCTAGAGTAATTTTGATAATCCAAATCCAAAAATAAATTCCAATTTTAATGATAAATTTTATAAAATTTCAAAAAGTGGGTATTACTATTCATAATGGCTAGTTTTATTGGTTTTGGTGTTTGTTAGAACTTGAAGTTGCGTACAACACACACTATTGTATTATTCAAAGAGAAGCGTACCGTGAAAGGTTGGGGTGTTACATAATCTATTCTCAATTATTTAACTTTACATATTGATGATTATTGTTGACTAATTATTTCTTCTGCTACACATTTCCTTTAATGAGGATTTCATCTCACCATTGATATGTTTTATTTCACCAAGAATCTTTGAATTTTACTAAGAATGTTATAGAATAATAATCTAGATGGAATAATGATATCAAAGAAAAGTAATTTTTTTTGTAACTAGTGTATTAATCTATAATATAGTAATCATGTATGTATCTATTTTACATGACAACTAAAATATTAGTTCCTTTATAATTCAATTCCTATTAATCATTCCAATGTAACGATAATAGACACTATCTTTGATCTTCTGGGGTCGAGTCTCTACTGTATGTTTTAATGAAAATTTTTTAGAATCCATTGGAACTAGATTTAGGAAAGAACATATTAAGGAACATTACCGTAATGTATAATGTGATTATAAGTATACATGAACATCCTATATTTTTTGTAAGGTAGAGTTTATATGGGTCCTCAAATCAATAAATATTTTTTGGATACTATATGTGGATGTAATTCTAGAATAGATGTGCCTATGTGTAACAAATCCTAAAAGGTGTGTCAGGCCTAACATGATAGAACCTGGTACACGACATTGGGACTTACAATGCACCTTTTTTTGACACTCATGGGGGATATGATTATTATAATTAAAATTTTCTTTAAAATCCATTAAGGATATTGATAACAAATACGTTAAAATTAATGTGTTTTAGATTAAATATAATGTGTCATGATTTAGATATCATATAAATAAACATATTTGTTTTCTATAACCATTGTTACTCACACTATGCTTTATGGGTTTATTCACAGTCTGGTACCCAAAGGAGGAATGCTTAAAGTGACCATGAATGAAAAGGTGGGGAAAATGGGCCAAAAAGTGAGCTTTTTATAGGAACTAATTATATAATGCGTATGCCTAATCAGTTTTACCAAAATATTATTAATGACATATATAACAACCATCTCCTAAATAGACTAGTAAAGAGAATGGTTATGTTTTCTTAAGAGAACAAAGAGTGGAGAATATGGATAGAAAAAGGTTTCATATCCATTGTGCATGAAATGTGGAAGGAGACACCGAGGAAAGTTTCTCAATTGATTGAATAAATTATTTATGTATATGAAATATGAACATAATTCTTTGAATATTTGGAGAAATTAGAAGAGTGTGATGTAAGGAAATGAGACTCATCCTAATAAATCCAATATAGTTAATTGTTTTAAATGTGGGGAAGATGGATATTACTATAAAGACATGACCAAGATGGGGCATGAGCCTCAAATACCCTAATCCTACCTCTATAGGCAATGAGGTGGTGAAACATTCTGAAGACAAAACAAAACATAGGGTGGCCTTTACCTAAAACCAGTACACATACACACAACAAACTCTGTGAAAATGTGTAATGGAAAAGTTGAAAAAGTGAAAACTGTTATAGTGTAAAATGAAAATGAATGATCCACTAGATAGTACAAGAGTACAATTATTTCAACTAATAATTAAATAGAAAAACCACACACCCAAACCAGAGACCTTCCCCAACCGATAGGAACTGAAAAAGAGTAACAACAATGAGATCCCTTCTCCTGTATCCCAACTCAGACTACCATACGTGGTTCATGTAGACTATATACCTAAGACCCTATGAAATCACAATCGAACTATCTACCATCTTCAAAAGTCACAACATGTGTTGGGTGAAGCCCATGCTGGGGTGAGTATATTTATACCTAGTAGAATTCCATAAAATGTTGATGGGTGAGAAATAAGACATTCATTGAAGAAGAAATAATTAGTGGTAATGGGATAAGGTAAATGTGAATGGAAAGAGTTCAACTCAACCCCAAAAAGAGAGTGGAATTTGACTCATATGAATATAAGGAGCACAAAATAATGAGGAGATGAACTCCTCATTGAGTCTTCGCTACCTATATTAGGAGATTAGACTTATCCAACCATGATAATCTAGACATGGAATGCATGAGGCATACCAGGAACATCCTCACCTATACTATAATAAGACTAACCAAAACCCTAGGAGTTGGTGATATAATAGGATAGACATATAGGGTCAGTCAAAGAATCCCTGATGAGAGAGTAATGGGATATCAATCTCATAGCTCCGCCTAATAAAAGTGTCGCCAAGAGTTCAAAGAGTAACCACCAACAATACCCAATATTCCGCATATCTTCAATGAACATGCATGTCAAAGGTACACAATCACTACACCTTTAAAATATCCTCTTGGGTAAGCTATATCTCACCCACATGGATTTAGGTCGTGTCACATGAATGCATCTCATTAGGGAAATAAACCCTCTTTCTTCAGAGTCAAATGATACTTCAAAGCATGTCTTGTCACTGTGTTTCATAGTCGAGTGGTCATATCTCTAGGTCAAGGACCCATTCCCAACCCGGACGGATGTTTCCACTCTATTCATCAGGTATCTGTTCCCTAGAATGTGAGGGGGTCATCAACCAGATGACGATGTGGATCCATTTCCTAGCCCCACTAAAGGGTAACTCACTAGAGGTTACTGCCCGACATGCATCATTGAAGGGACCAACTGCCGAGCCCCACTGATGGGTAGTATGCTGGAGGGTACCCGACACTTCAATGGAGGAACCCATAGCCCAACCTAGCTGGAGGGTAATCCCATAACAACTCTAGACATCAATGATGGATGTTAACACATAAAAATCATAGATGAACAACATTGGCCATCCCTACTAGATTTACCGATCATAAAAGCAAAATTCAACTACATTTTCTGTCCCTACTAGATGGTACCATTCAAAAAGCATCAAAGAAGAACACTGAAAATCATTTATAGATCGTATGTTTGAGATACTTTGAATATATGGTAATATCACCGACATCAGGGGGTGTCTCCTAGAATAGGCTTCACTCCTAGATCAACTCACACCACATCTCAAAATATTGAACCAAGGGAACCATCATGTTCTACGTGAAAAAAACACTTCAAATAGAGAACTCGCATGCATATATATGATTCCAAAGGAACTTTAAACAAGAGATATAAGATTCATAATGTGATACACACTGCCTGAAGGGACCACATGATGTGTGACCCCACCTCGCCGCCTGGTCGTGTTCCAAGCCAAAATCTAGTAGTACTAGTTGGTGTGAAAGTGTACTCCTACAGTACATGACATGTCTAGTCAAGATACTGACGAGTGCATAATGCTCTTCATTTTTCTAAAGGTAAATAACCTAATCTCACCGACATGACAAGTCAAATGTCCCTGAAATCGTTGACCGCATCTCTTCATACCTATTCCCCACTCTCACAAGAGCCGTTGTTGAAGTATGTCACATATTATCTTCAAACACATCAAAAAAGATACTTCCCCCAATATTACTTTCATGTATCCTCATTTAATGATTTCATGGATAAGGTTCCACACATCAAAGTGAGAGGAAAAAAGGAAATAGGAGGCCTCATATAACCAAGTGGATGACACTGTTACGATCCTTGTGGAAAATCACATAGGATCAAGTATTCAGTTGCCTAAATTAGACACCTGATTAAAAATTCATATTTCACCACATTATGCTCGGATGGAATCTCACCATTTCCACATTTCAATATAAATTTTAAAAATACCTATATTGGTCTCAAATCACTTTCCTAAAAACCAAGATAATAGTGCATCTAATAGATCTCCAGTTTTTGTCATGTGGAAGAGTTACGGCAGATGGAAGATTACGCATCAACAATAACAACAACAACAAAAACAACAATAATAGTAATATTGGGTATTTCAGGGAACCAAATCACGAACTTGAATTAAATATCTAACACTATCGCTGAACCGAATGTGTTAAATACAGTGTCAGATCGTCATCGATGGTACATTAATTGGACATTGCATGCAGGAGCTATGGAGGGTCATGATTTATTAATATTATTAAATATGTTATTTTATGGATATTTTCTGGGACTAGGATGGGAGTCAAATAATATTATCTGATTTTTTTTAAAATGACCATATCACAAAAAGAGCCACATTTCCGCTAACATCGTATTAATTTCACTCCCCTAGCGGGTGTTATGGGGTTTTATAGATTAATAATAATAATAATAATAATATTATTATTATTTTATTTTCATTTCTTCTTTACCCCACTTTGTTATTGAGTTTTCCCTCCCCGAATATTTCATACAGGAAACCACCCCTACGCACCACGGTCGCTGCCCTTCAATCCTCTCGCTATTGCTGCAATATGCCTCCTGCAGTGCTGGCCATCGCCTGGTTGTTGTCCTCGGATTGCCTCGCTGGACCGCACCTGGCCACCTCCACTCTACTGCATTCCACCAGACCCTCATGGAGCTTCCTCGACCATGATTTTACACTTCCCACTCCGTCACGCCACCACGGTCCCCCTAAAGCTGCCACCAACAACTTGGCCTCCTACAACTGCACTGACCCTACTCACAAGACCACCGCTGGCTGACTCGCCTTGCAATTGTGGCCCACCTTGTTAGACAACCACTATCTCGTACCAGAAAACTCACACAACCAACACCTTCCTCATGCCACATAACCTCTGATCCAAGTCAAAACCTTGAGATGATAACATACCTGTGATTCTCAAGTCCTAATCTACATAGATCCCATCTATGCTCGTGATTGAATCATCGATTCGTCGATTTTCCTCGTATTCGGGCTCCAGATCATGCTCGGGTTGTCCAAAAATAGTTGATATAGGAACTACAAGGCTCTACCGAAAAATAATTTTATGATTTTTAGGAGAACATCACCATAATAAAGGGTTGGATCATTAACCAATCGTTAATGGACAATCAATCATGATTTTGTAATCTGAGATAGAAAAATTGATAAGAAAAATTACATCCAAAACCATGGCAAGCTCAAGTGTTATAGATTGAAGGATGAATTTTCAAAATTCACGATTTTTTAATCAATGTCATAAAAACAAATTATGATTCCTACCTAGATTCTATCAATCTCTCTTGATGAAGATCACACTTGTGTAACGATCTAAAGAAGTTATCGCATATGTCGTGCTTTGATCTTCATTGATCCAAGGATTCATCATTGTTATTCACTATCCAATATATAGGATAGGAAAGGAGAGCTAAGATCATTGAAAATATTTAGGGCTATGATGCTAAATCCTCTTGACCAAAAATTTATACCCTTTAATTAGGTTAAGAAGGAATTTAATGAATTGAATTAATTTATTTATTTATTTACTTGAACACACCGCCAAAGAGTGAGGGGTCCTAAATTCCCACACTGAATAATTTTATTCCACACATAGGGTAAATACTAAATTATATACCCAACTGTGTTCTTATATTTTCAAATATGATCATCCAATAGAGTGATAATCCATTATTTTTAAAAACCATGTGCAGGAAATTACATAACGTTAATATTTTTAAAAAATAAATTCTAGGAACACTGGGACTCGAAATCATGCACTCTCTTGGAACCTAGCTCCAAAATTATCTCTTGGAATATTCCAATGTCTTAAAAATCCATTTAAGGGACACTACATTATTACTTTCTTCAAATATTTTCTTTCCTAAAAATCACAAACATTGAAAAGAGTTGGGGATAATAAGCATGCACCTGGCTCCTCTTTACACTAGGATGTAGACAAAGGAGAATTCTCAAAATATAACATCAGAAATCCTCTTAATGTGACGGGAATAACCATTCATCCCTATATTACATGATTCCCTTCTTCATAAAAATCCATCGGGTGGAACTCCTCAGGATATCGGGTCATGAAAGACCACATAGTTGATGTCACCCAACTGAGACTATCACCCGATTGGGATGTGAAAGAGTCAACACCATTGACTGAGGGAAAAAATAATCTCCTCATTCTCCACTTCATTAAGGTTGATGTTGAGAACCCAAGAGCATAAAACATCTAGTTGAGTAGAATCAACCAAACATGAGAAACTTGACAAGGAAAGCATGTGCATACACCTCATGTCATCACTTATCTTGGAAGGAGAGTAACCCCAATCCATAAACTCTGCCAAAATTACTAGTTTCATATCATGAACAAAGTGATAACAAGAAAAACAAAACTAGAAATTTCAGGAGATTCTCTGACAGTCCATCACTCAAAAATGACATAGGGTTATACTGATGCCCTGTGTCACCCTATTTGAACCTCGAGCAATTAGCGGAAGGAAAAGAGTACCTAAAAACCATCAATACTACTAATGGTAGAAAGGTAATATGGCGTACCTCTTATGATATAATTATTAGTAGGATCCTAGACATCCAAAGCTTATGGATGTCCCCAACCCCACCCACCAGCCCCCAGAGCCCAATGTGGGATGACTGGAGGTATTAGAAAGATCTTATAGTTTAGTCCCCCAACTAGAGCTTCTCCTACATCTATTCTACCACCTCCTCCTTGGGGACCACCATGTCCACACCTATGAGAACCCTAATCATGGCACTGCCTCTATAGTGGTGTTCAACCTGTTGTCTACGTGGGGTTCATAGCACGTCTGGTTGGGAAATCATGCACCATGTGACCTCACCAATCACATGCATAACACTGGACCTCTCCCGACTGACCTAGGGATTCCTAACCACGTACACAAGTCCGATCATGAGAATATCTCCTATGTTTTGATTGCGTTTACTGATGTCTGCTATATTAATAGGTTTCCTTATATCTTCTGAACCCAGTACCAACTCTATCCATGCAGAATCTCTCCAAAAAAGAAACTTTTTTTCACCAATTTTGTCTCCATCACCCCAACATAAGTGGGGATGGACAAGGGTAATACACTGGCTCAGATCTTTCTATAGAGACCATTCTCAAAATTCTATGTTATAATGTTAATATCTATGATTATGTCGATAGAGTTATGCATAAGGTCTGTAAACCTCACCACATACTCTGCCTCTACCATCCCTCCCTACTGATGTTCGAGAAGCTCTTGAATCCAAACACACCATAAGAAGGAGTGGTAGTACTCCTCAAGAAAAAACTACTGGAATTCATCCCATTAGAGTATCGAATAATCGTGTATCTGAGTAAATTATCTCCACTAATGCCTAACTACTCTATGGAAAATATTGGATTCCAAATCCACAATCTGATATGTCTATGTCTGAACAATCCTAGAGTGGTGGACCACTAACTCTAGACAATTGTCCGCTTCCTATGATTTTGGAACACCGTTGAACCATAGTGGTCTCAATATCTGGAACTCGCAAAGTGGATCATCCTGTACACATCCTCAGCATGATCTATAGGGTTTTATGCTTCTCAATAGGTGGAGGTGATGCTAACTTCCACTTAGAGGAAGGGGATCACATGATGGATCCTAAAATGAGTCATTTCCACTCATATAGTATTTGTTATTAACTGAACTCACTATCATCACAAGTCATATTCACAAACGTATCCTAATTTTTTATGGATTATCATAGTCATATGATCATATATATATAAATATATCAAAAATAATGGAGGTCTGAATCAAGAAATAAAGTCAAAGACACAATCTTATATGATGAATTTACCAATTTTCCATGTAAAAAAATGTCTCATGGTGCCGAGTCGATAATATGGTAATAAAAGTCTAGATTAATGACTGCATCGGCGGACCACACCATCACTGGACTCCCTGGCCCGAGAGAGGCTCTCAAGACACTTTGAAATTGATTCCATTAAAATACTAAGTACCTTTTAGTAAAACATCCAATCAAAATCCAAAAGTTCAAACCACCTCTGATACCACTCCATCACACCCCAACCCATGGTGGGGCCTGATCCGCAACTACCCAAATCCTAGCTCTATAGGATAGAGGGTGGGGACATGAACTAAAGGCACAACTAAAATCAGGTAGGTCTTTCCTAAAAGATGTTCACATTCACTAGAAAGATAAATGAAAAAGTGAATAGTAATAGTAGAAAAATTGAAAGCTTCTATAGAGTAAAATGTACCTTAAAGATCCTACCGACGGTAAAAGAGTATGATAAGGTCAAATGATAATTAATGGAAAAAAACATACACCCAATCTAGGAAAGTTTCCCAAACTAATAGAATGATGAAAGAGTAACAACTAAGAGATCCGTAGACCTATATACCAAATTTGACCACCATACAAGGTCCATGCAGCCCGTATCGATAAGAACTTATAAGATCACGATTGAACTGTCCTCCATCTACAAAAGAAATGAAATGTGTTGGGAATATCCCATGAAAGGGTCTGTATATAAATACACAATATCATCCCTAAAATTTTTATGGGGTATTAATAAGAGATACACTAATGAAGAATGTAGTTGAGAGAGAAAGGTATGGTAAATGTGAATTGAAAGAGTACAACTCAAGCCCACATGACAGTGGTTATAGACTCATCCAAACACAAGGACCTCAAAATAATGTGGAGATGAACTCCATGTCTAGTCCTTGCTACATATAATAGGAGAGTAAAACCATCCAACCATGAGAAACTAGACACAGAAAGCACATGGCATACCTCATGCATCTTTAACGCTCCTAGAGAGAGCAACGAAAACCAAAGGAGTGGGTACTCTAAAGGGATTGAAATATAATCTCAATCACTGAAACCTAAACAAGAGAATGATGGTATCTCTATCTAACAACTCAGTCCTAGAAAAGAGTCTTTATTAGTTTAATGTGTAACCACCAATGATGTCCATCACTCCACACGTCTGCATTGGACATGCATGTAAATGGGATTCAATCACTAAACCTTTATTGTATCTGCTTTAGGGGGCACTGTCTCACCCTCATAGTTTTTGATCATGTCGCATGGATTATTCTTGTTGGGTAAAATTCCCCACATTCTTGAGAGTCCAAGGGTGCATCAAAGAACATATCATCACGGTGTTACACAGTCGAGTGGTCATATGTCAAGGTTGAGGACCCATGAACAACCCAGCATGATGGTGCCACTATAGTCATCAGGTATCTGCGGTCTAGAATGTTAGGGAGGATCATAACAAAGAAGTCGATGGGGACCCACTAATAAGCCCCATTGAAGGATAATCCACTATAGGGTACTACTCGGCAAGCATCGTTGACGACACCAACTACCCAGCCCCACTGAAGGGTTTTATACTAGATGTTACCCAAAACTGCCAACGGGGAACCCACAACCTAGCCCTCCTGGGGGGGGGGGGGGGTTAACCCAGAACTGCTATGGACATCCCTGAGGGATGGAACCTCTCAAAATGCATTAGGGAACTACATTGTCCATCCCTTTTTGAAGGTACCTCTCAGAAAAAATCGAGGAACTACATTCATCATCCTTTCTAGATGTTACCTATCAAAAATTATCAAAGAAATACTTTGTCCATCCCTAAAATATGGGATATATAGGATACATTGATGATATGGTAAGACCGTTTCCATAATCGTGTTTCACCCCGGATAGGCGTGACACCTAAAACAACTCGCATCACATGTTTAAAGCCACTATATAGGGAACCATCATGTTTTAAGTGGGAAAAAATGCATGGTCAGATACTCGTGGGCCCAAATACAAATCCAAAGATGGAGATATGAGAGATCAAAGATTCATAAAGTGGTACCCGGTGCATTCAGGTCCCACATGATAAGTGAATCCACCTCGTCGACTGGCCGTGTTCCCAAACATAATCGGGTTGTACTACTAGGTATGTCAGTGTACTGTCAGAGTAGATAACACATCTAGTTAAGATACTAATGAGCGTGTGATTCTCGTCATTGGTATGAATCTAAATAATGTAATTTCACTGACATGGAACCTCAAATGGCCTCAGAATCATTAAACACATCTCTTAATGCATCTTCTCCACTCTCACAATAGCCGGTGCAGATGTAATACTTGTATTATCTTCAAACACATCACAAAAAATCATCCAATAAGGTTCCATTCATGTTTCCACAATTAATTAGATCATGAATAAGGCTCCACACATCAATGTTAGTAGAATAAAGGAATTCGGATGCCTCATATAATAAAATGGATCATATCCTTGGGATCATTGATGAAATGAATATAAGAACAACTATTCATTTCCCTCAATCAGATAACAAATGAAAAAAGATTTATTTATCCAAATTATGATCAAATGGTTTCTCATTGGGACCATTCCTTGATCTTGATTTAATAATCCTATTACTGGTCTCAAAACATCAACCTTAATGTCATGATCCCAACACAACTGATGGCTTGCCTATTCGATGTCATATGGAATATTTACAAGAAGTAAAAGATTCCACAATAACAAAAAAACAATAATATTTTGTGTTTGGTTGACCAAAACCACAAACTAGTATTTGATATCCAACATTATTCCTCAATCGACAATCTTAAAGACATAGTCACATCACCGCTGACGACATGTCAATCAGACGTCGCACACATGAGTTATGGTCGGTAAAATATTTAATAATAATAATAACTCTATTAATTCATAGTAATTTTGTGGGGCTAGGATGTGAGTCATATAAAACTAGATAAAATGGTCTTTAAATGAATGTATCACAAATGGGGTCATGTTACCGCGAACGTTTCATTAATTAAACTCCTTAAGAGGGTGTTGTCGGGGATTAATGATTGATTCGAATAATATTATAATATTCATTATATTATTATTCATTTCATTTTATATTATTTATTTTTCCCCCTTTTCATCTAGGGTATCCATTACCCCTTGTTTTACATGGGCCGCCACCCCTGCGCACCTCGGGAACTACCCTTATGGAATGAAGTCATTGCCATATTTGGCCTGTTGTCGCATCATCCATTGCCTAGCCTTCATCCTCTACTTCCCTCAATGGACTGCTTCTGACTAGCTCCACTCGACCACATTCCACCGGACCCACATAGAGCTACATTGACCGCGTGCCTTCGACACCCCTCTCCATGCCCACATACGCTCACCAGGAAGCCACCAACGGCTACTCAGACTCATACTATTGTAATAACCTCTCCCGCCGAACCACCTTTGGATGCCTCTCCCTACCACCATGGCCTAACTTGCGGGACCGACACTATGCACTCCCAGCCAACCCATGCCAATGAAACCTTCTGAATAGCTCATCACCTCTGATCCAACTCAAATCCATGAAACGTTTGCAGATCGTTGATCCTTATGTCTATCTCTACATAGATTCTATCTATGCTCACGATTACATCATCGTTTGGTCAGTCCATCTCGAATCTGGGAGCCCAATCGAGCATGGGTCGTACAGAAATTGTCAAGAAAGGAACCGTAGGGTTCCGCTGATAAAGAACATGAGGATTTTAGGGTGAAAACAACATTACAAAGGTATAGATCATTGTAAAATCATTCTTGTACAATTTATCAAGATTATGAAATCTAGGTTAGAAACTGCCGATAAAAGAAATTAATTCCAAAACACAAGCAAGTGCAAGGGGTGAAGATTGAAGGACGAATTATCAACATGCAAAATTGCTTAAAAATTTCATAAAATACCAAAGACATGTCCTAAATGGATTGGACCACTAGCTATTTATAAAGATCACACTTGCACAATGATAAGAAGAAGATTCCAGATTCTTCATGCATCGATCCGCCTAGATCCAAGACTTCATCGATGTTGTTTGTTCGCCAATGAGATGGAGTAAAAATGAGATCGATGATCATTTAAAAAATTTAGCGTTTGAGGCCAAATCTTCTTAAAAAAATTATATTCTTAATTATGTTAAAATGGAATTTAGGGAATTAAATAAATTTATTTATTTAATCACTTAAATGCACAGCCAATGGGAAAGGGGTATGAATGTCCCGTACATACTCATTTTATGTCCTGCCTATCATAAACTCCCCATTTGAGATCCAACCATGGTCTTAGATTTCCAATTTGATCCAAATTTTGAGAGATATTTCATTATTTATTAAAAACTATGTGTGTGAAATAAAAATAAATTTACTATTATTATAAAACTATTTCCGAACACCTCATGCCTCAGAATTGGGCACCGTCTCATCACCTAGCTCCGCTATTATTCGAGGAATATTGTAACATTTTACATGGCCATACCAGGGACTCTAAAATAAAATAAATCAATTCCATATTCTAGATGAAAAAATCTATACCATGTAAGGAAATATGGGTTAACATATGGGTTATGTATTTATGTGTTTGGGTTGTAATAAAAAATTTCGTTAAAAGGATATTTAGTGATTAACCTTATTTCAAAGATTTCATTTATATTTGTTTTGGAAATTCTATTAATTTGGTTTTAGAAATAGAGATCCTATATAACAATTCACAACCATTCATGTATGTCATGGCCATGGGTCTTGAACCCCTTGACAAATTATGGTATGGGTTTCACACCATCCATAGTCCTACATAATTTCATGGTTAATATATTTTTGTTTTTAGTTAAACAAGATGAGGAATAAATATTAATGATGAACCAAAAGTCTAATTTTTATGTATATAGATTAATTTATTAACCATATTGTCTTTTAAGAATTTTTAGAGACAAATTTAATGTCTTTTAAGAATTTTATGGGCCTTAAGATCCATTAAATGTTTATTTTAGGGCTTCATGGATCAAGGTGAATTTTTGCATACCCATTTAACTATGTAAGGGGAAAATTATAATTCGATAAATGAAAAAAGAATATATGGAATTGTTAATATAAAATTTAATTGTACCATGAATCTAAATTTCATTATATTATCAGCTTGTAAAGGAATTTATCAATATGAAGAAACTGATCTTAATTTTTTTTTTCATAATACCATATTTAATGTTAAACAAATTTCCTTATAAATCATTGAATATTTACATCGTTGAGGCCCTCAAAATTCCATTGATCAATCAAATTCATGTGATTCATGATCTCAATATACCTCTATAAATATTTATTCATTTTCTCCTTGTACATATCCCTAATTTCCACTAATTATGTCAAACTTAGAGACCTAATAATATGTTATTCCATGTAACCTTTTTATATCCCATTCTATATTTTCAAGAGGATTTATTACAAACCCTTCCCACAATGATAAATTTCAAAAAGAAGAAATATGAAAAAAATACCACCATGATGGGGTTTAAATTATGATGACGCAATTTAATTAATGTGGTGGTAATGTAACGTCCATGAAATCTAGAGTAGTAACGTTGTATTTGATAGAATGTATTATATTAAACACCAAACACATAAGGGAATATAATATACCAATAATTTATAATATATTCAATATTTTATATAAATTCAATGTTATATATAGAATAGAATGCACATAAAATTGAGTTAGAGTATGTTTCATGGGAATTTGTTTTCTTTTGTGAGTTGTGTTACACTCAAGACCATGTTGTACCAAGGAAAAATATATTATTACATTATTGTTTTTTAATATAATAAGAAGTAACCTGGTCTCTAGAATAGAAATTATGAATAATATTAAGTATTTTATGAAATTATTTGGTTTACACATTTATTAAATTAAGTCATTTGGTTACAAATTAGTGATAAATTATATAAGAACCAATTAAATACAGAGGACATGTTTTAATAGAAAACTATTTTAATGATCATAGGGGTATTTTATTTAAATAAATTAAAATAATCAGTGAATGATACTAATATAGTATATATATATATATGATAATTTTTATTTCATTAATATAATATATTTTAGAGGTATTAGATGATAATAAACACAATTTTATTCATAAAACATTTATTTTTACAAAGGATCATTTAAAAACTTTTAATGGAGAACCTATTTCAAAAATTAATTTTGAAACATTTGTAAATTTAGTATGTAAAAATGAACATAATCTATATAATATTAATGAAAAAATTATCCCAGGGTTAATTTTTTATCTTTCTATGACGTTTCAATCTTTTTTGAATAGTGAAGAATACTTGAATTCATATTAAAATCTACTTTTCATATTCATTATTTATATTGAAAAATTATATTTTTAATTTTTTTAAAAAATTTATTAGATTAAATATTTATTAAATAATCCAATTATGATACTAGTAATAAATTACACATTGACATTGCATATAAAACATATGAAACTTCTGAATGATTTTACCTTAAAAATCTGCATTGTCATCCCATTTGTGGGATGAAAATTAAATTAATTCCCTCAAATTTTGTGTTTATTATTTGAAAAAATAGATTCCAATTTTGGAATCATAATATTATATAATTTATTATATAGTGAACATATTTTTTTTACCAAAAATCTTTCTGAATGTAATTAATATTAATTACAATAATTAAAAGGAAAATTACTAACAATGGACTAAACCATAGTCATAAGAGAAAATATGTCCAAGAAACATGTACAAAATACATTCAATGGAAATATTTAGACCTATAAAATGATTTATCCAATTTTTTCATATATATTATCCACATTTTATGGGATAACCTTGGTTTTAATTCACTTTTCGAAAAATTACAAGAGTACAACTCCTCCTCCAAAAAAAAATGGATTTAACCCCTCACACTGCCTTAAACCTCTAAAGATAATTTTTCTCAAGAAATATCTTCCCACATATATCATCAAAATACCTTCTCTAATACTTCATTCATAAACATGGTATTAAATCCATCCATGGAATTCCTTTTGTTCAAAACAAAAGGGGTTAACCTATTAGTAGGTAACATCCTTCCTCAAGTGTTTTAGAGTTAATTCTATATACACTCTTTAAATTATTAGTATTATATTATTATATAAAAAACATGTATCCTCAATATAATTAGATGTTGTTATGTAGAGGTTTATTCTTACACCTACAAATACATCCACATATTGGGTAACAAACATACCATTTATGTGTATGGGGAACTACCACCCCACGAAACAATGTTCTTTTTTTTCATTTACCACCTCTCAAGGATGTGAAATATGATAGAAAATATGTTTATATATGTTATATATGATATTTATAATGTCATTATACATCATGTATTATTTTATAAACCATAACATTATTAACTCCATTTTGTTGGAATACGATAACATGATTTGTAGACATGTGGACTACCACCCTCATCAAGTTATGTCATTCATTTACAAAGTACATAGAATATATAATGGATGGTTTTAATAAACCATTTTAAAATATATGACATATATATACTAATTTAATTTTAATACACATATATATATTTTTATTTTCATTCTTTTAATATGAAAATGTAACAAAAGTAGCATTCAAGCATTTGTACGACCTACCGTATCCATGAATGATGCATTGAATTTCATGTCTTCACATGTTATGGAATATTATAAAAACATATATAATGAATATATATAATATTTAATTAATTTTTTAAATAATTTATATGAATAAACCATGATCTAATTTATAGGAACAACATGTAATAAAGTCAACACATACACTAAAAACTGGGCAATTTATACTCGAAATATTGAAAATAATGGAGGATCTTTAAAAAATAGGTAATAAGATATTATAATAAGGTAATATATGATATTTTTAATATTATTATGGTTTCAAATAAGTTATTGACTTCTATGAAACCCTTATACATGAGGTTGAATTATTTTCACCATAATGAAAACACAAGGTAAAGGATTTTCATCTTGGTTTTTACATCTATGAGATAAATGTCACATTCACCACTTATCTATTTTGTGTGGTTTATGATCTAGACATTTTTATTTTTTATATTATGAATTATTTTTTCTCCATGTAATTTAGATTTTCAAATATATTTATTTCTTCTATGGGGATTTGAGTTAAATGTTACTAAGTGGAAAATAATTATATAACAAAATTTCATAACATTGGGTTATATTACATTATCACAATCGTTAATATTCTATGATTATGTGTGTACTAAAATTTGACTATATATTGTTTTCTTTTAAAATATATTTACAATTGACCCACCTAGTGAATTTATTCATTGGTTCTTTCATCAACATTATGGTCTTTTCCAGGGTTTAATTCACAATATAATTTTGTTCAGAACAGTTTATACATGAATTTCCATCAGATGAAATCATTGGATCATTTTTTAATAAACTGTTTAATTTATTCTCCATTAGTAATTCATGAAATATTTCATATATTAGTATCATTTTTTGACAAATTTTTTGTAAATTGTTTTTATAAACGGTCAACTTCATTCTCTACAATGTCCGCGAACCTATTTTATTCTAAAATCATGTTTTATAAATAGTTTTTAAAAAAATTATTTTTAACTGTTCCAAAATTATTTATTAACTCAATTTTATCCTTAAAATTTAAAAATGTTTTCAAATGAATCATCTTGTTTCCTTTCATACATGGAATTGTTCTAAGAATTTTACCATGAAAAAAAGAATGTTATTTTTTCCAAGTATGTGGTGTACTGATTTACCCCCATCATATCTTTCATTCATCCTTTAAAAAATTAAAATTATAATTTGTAAAAAATTCTTCTCAAAATTAATTTTCATTTATATTGTTTTTAATAACAAAATTAACTTTTCCACATGAATGTTTTTAAAGTTCTAATTTTATATAATCAAACACAACAACCCATTAATTTACCACACATGGGATATTTTGTATTCATACCATATTTATCATTATATTGGATTTATTATGATTTATTTGGATTGGGATATTATTGACATTAACTCCCAATATTCTTTCATTATTCCATATTGAAATATTTAATTTCCTATGATCATTTGACATTGAATTTACCGTATGTATCCATAAAAATTGTCTTGGATATGTTTCATACCTAAAATATATATCATTTTAACATATGGGGTTTACATTGACATGTTAAATCATGAATATCATTATTATCATGATATTATATTTTTCATTTGTTTCATAGGGAAATATGATTCAAATGATTAAATGTGGTATGTTATACTATTGTATATTTATAAATTATATTCCTAAATATTGTTCTAATGATCTTTCTATCGCAAAAAAGAATGATTTAGAAATAATTTTTCATTTAATTTCCATTCTTTATTTTTTGGGGGGTTTCCTTTGAATTTGGGTGGAAATGGTGTGTTTTAAAAATTTTGGGCCAAACCATGAGCCCATTTACAAATTTAAAAACCTATTTTGATTCATTTATAACTCTTTCATTGTTCATCATTTTCCATCCATTCAAATTCATAAACGGAATCCCCTGACCTATTAACACCACCATGTCAATTTGGATCCTTTATAGATCCATAATCATATTTTATTAAGGTTTTTATTTAAGGTATTGGGCCTGCCCATAAGACCATTTTCTATTTTAAATGTTTTTAAATTCTTTAATATCTCAGTCATTTTTTTCAATTATTCCACCTCCCCCTCGAATCCAATATCTCTAGTATCACCTGTATTATCAGTTTCATATTTTTGGAGCTCATGTGACTGCGAACTATGTCGATCATTCTTAATATTTCTTAAATAGAATGAATTTAAATAGGTGAAAGTATTCTTTCATAACTCCTTAATTTTCATTATTTTCCCCCCATTTCAGTCCCCACATGACCTACTAAGACTCCTTCGAGCATCCATACTAAATTTGGTTACTTGTAGATTCATATTTTGGTGGATTTAAGGTGATATCATCAAGATTTATGCAAGTAAATCTTTATCTGTTTGATTTCTTCTATATCCTTAGGTTTATTTTACCCTTTCTTGAGTTCAAAAATGTCCAGAAGTTAGGGTTCAGGCCTATGGTCTAGCTTCCTATCTTTTGGGTTAAAATTGAGGTTTTATGTTTTTTTCACTTCCATGAGGTGTGGCGGTGGTGCGAATGATGCTTCACACTAGCATTTGAGGGATTCAACACTTTCAGTAGATGATTCCATGTGTGATCATTTCTAGATGTGTCAGTTTTCTTAAATTACTTATTTTTCAAGTTCCTAATATTCTATTTGTTGTGTGAAAACTGTTTATGATGTAGTTGGTTGAGCATTTAATTTTATAGTTGAATTTTGTTTTGAAATTGTGTGTTTTTCAAGTGTAACCCTTGGGGTATTATTTGGGCGAGTTTCATAACAAATAAAATTGGTGTAATAATTCTTTTTGGGCTACCAATTATGATTTCATAGGGTCTTGGTGTGCCTTTTGGTTTAATATAGGGTGTTTTAATGGGTTTTATATGTGAAACCATGTAATGCCTCTTGAAAGCATTTTATGAAAATTTGTGTTTTTCATGTGCATCATTAGTGGTATTATTTGAGGTGATCTTATAATACTTAAGGGTGGTTAAATAAATATTTCTACGGATTAAAATTATGATTTGGATTGGTATTGGTGTGATTTTGGATTTGAAAGAGGATTTGGAATTTGGTTTTGGGGGAAAACTTAGTTATACCCCATGAGTTGGTTTTATAAAAATTGTAAATGATTTAATGAGTTACACAAAGTGTGTAATGGTTTATTATGTACCATTTTTGTGGTAGTATGTTCTTAAAATAATTTTTTGAAAGATAAAGTGGTTAGCTTTTATGTCCAACTTTTGGTAATATTTTTTAATTTGTTGTGGTGATTTATGAAATTGTGATGTGGGTGCGAAACATGTTTTCAGGCTGTTTTGTGTGAGTGTGATGTGAAAAATGGACTTTGTTTATGAAAATAATATTATGTAACATTTTAGTGGGTTGTTCTATGTTTTTTATCATATTGGAAAAAAATTTAATGGATTTTTTGAATTGTGAAATATGTTCAAAAATGTGTTGTGGTCTATTTTGGTGTGATTTTGATTTCAAAACAAATTTGAATGAAAAAGTGTATTTTGTGACTTGTGTGATGTAAATGTATACTGTTTAGTGAATGTTTGATGTGGAAGTGATATTTTAATGTGCAAATTATATTTCTTGTCTTCTTGACTTTTTTGATCACTAGAGGGAAACACGAGTATCTAGGTGGGTGGATGGGTACTAGTATGCTAGAGAATCTGTCGGGTTTGGCCTTAGTTTCACATAGCAAGTTTGACACTTACAAAACTAACTAAATTATGATGATTAGGATTTAGGACCATAATGTTATGGGTATGTTCTCTATTAGTGGCTCGTGAACGAGAACATATATTGGGACGGTTACTTTCACCGAGATACGAGGTATCTATGACCCACAATGAGCTAGTGCCTTGAAGTTATTTCCTATTGCTTGTGCTCATTAGTTACTTTCTTCTTACCATCATATTATGTTATGGTTGTCTCGAAAATTTAGTAGTGTTGTCATTGTTTTTTAAATTGTTGATTCTTAATGATATCCCACATGAAAAATGTTTTAATTTTTATGTTGTATTTTTTAGAAATTTTAACCAATATTTCCTGTTTATGAAAACTTGCATGATTTTCATATTTGAATCTTTATCACATGGAATATATTGTGGTGGTATCCTACTGGGCATTGTATCACACCCTACTTACACCCTTGGTTGTTTGTATACTTTTTTATTTTTGTGGTCGCATGTTGGGTACAGTTTTTAGTGCCAGTAGTTTGGGTTTCTAGTAGGTCCTTGGTGGTGAAGTCTTGTGGAGGTGGCTTGAGGGAGGTGCCCCTTTCCATGAGGGTTCATGGGCTATTTATTTTTGGTTTTTTACCTTTATTATAGTCTTGTTGAGTTGTTTTAAACTTTGTTATTCAGTTCTGAATTTTTGTAAAATATTGTTTGGTTTGAAAAAAACAGATTTATTTTATTGGATTCATTTGATGTTTTATGTTTATAAATTCAGGTTAATCATTCCCAATTATCATTTAATGATAACCGGGTACTAGTGTCAGCCTGTGGGGATAGGGAATTCCCTTTGGGCATTGTCACTAGGAGGGTTTGATGCCGGTATTGGTGGTGACCAGATTCGGTTTGTGACTAAGTGGTATCAAGGGGAGGTTTATGTTAACTCTTTGGGTCATGTTATTCTATTGAAGAGTCGGAATATTATGGAGTTTGGATTGTCGGGACTTGCTATTACAGTTTTCGGTAGTGTTCCTGATCACCAAACCTCATGATGAGATTCATGTTTCCAAGGGAAGTCAGGATTCATCTAAGTCTATTGGTTTTCTTAGATTGATGACGATTAGGGGGAAATGAAAAGAGAGTTGGGTTAGTGGTATCAGTGAGCTCGTAGAGCCTGGCATGCCATGTGGAGCGGGGGATATTCCATATAACACTCTCTGTTATTTTGATGTGAATGGAATATGTTTGCCAAATGTATGTCCAAGTCACCCACTAAAACAAGTTTCCTCTCGCATTGTCTTGTGTTCATTAATTTTGAAATCATAGAACTTTGGTTTTAAAGTGACAAAGTTTTAAGAAGCATAAAGTTTTTGTTTAATGAATTTCAAATAAAGAAGGAATAGTTTGATTTAAGAAATTGTGGAACTAAATTTTTAAAATTGTTTTGAAATGGAAAATGGGGTGCTTACACCTCTTTTGAAAGCAAGGACTATATTAAAGTCAGTTATGAAAAAGTGTTTCCAATAGAGTTTTCTAAAAAAATCAAATGGTGTTTTAATGGGAAGATATTTTTTAAAATTGATTTGAATAACTTGAAATTGATTTATTATCTAAATTTTTGTGTCTTTAAAAAATGTATTGTAAGATGTGAATTGGGATTTTGTTCTTATGGTTAGAAGTTTTGAGAAAAAGGATGTGTTAGTTGACTGTTTGGGTTTTGAAAAGAGGAAAGAATTTTCATTTTAACCTTTTGTATTTCTATGAGACACCACATGCATGGGGTCATATGGGATGATGGTTGGTTGATGGAATGACTGGATGAGTTTCAGGATGAATATGGGGAGGGTGCTTGGTGTGGCATAGAAACATGCATGGGTGGGGCCCATGGGGTACCGTTGGTGGATACGCTAACCGATGAACCGTTTGTTTTCAAAGAAATGTTTTTAAAGATAAACATGATATCTTGATGAATTTTTTGGGATTGTGTATATTATGTGTTTTTTTAAATATTGTTGATGTGGGATGTTTTGAGTCCATGAACCCCTCCTGTTCGAACCGTGTTTTGGGTTTGTGTTTGGTCGGTAAGCAGTGTTGAAGGACCTGTTAGTGGTCTCTTCATAGAAATGTTTTTGTACACATTTATGGTGGTTCCTTTCTTGTGTTTGGATCTAGTTTGTGCTATATCTTGACCAATGGACCATCTTGGTTGGGTCCTTGTGTTCAATCATTGGTTAAGGTACGCCCCATTAATGGTTAGTGAACAACTGAAGTGCAACCTGGGCTGTTTCACCATTTGAAGACCCTCCAGTTGATCGCTATAAGGAATATTTTTCTCGATAATTGTAGATTGAGTCTACACCCTTTCCTTTATTTGTTTTTTATCCTCTTGTAGTGAGAGAGTGATTGTGGAAGGTTGAAAGAGACTATAGCTTCTTAAGTTTCTTATTTTGGAAAAGGTGGAATTGGTCTGGGGTTGTTACCATGAAAGAGTATCTGGATGGTGTCTAAGAGGTCTTCTAGGTCCATCATAGTATCTTTTAAGAATGAGTTCACATTAAACTACCACTATGGGAAATATTGTCATGATATGATATTTTGGACACTTTCTAGAATTGTGTGTTGTTTGGGGATGTTGTATAAGGTCCCTCTCCATGCATTGTTTATATTAGTTATCATGGTCATGTTTGGTGATACCTTTTGATGTCATATGCTCAATTGATCGTAAATGTGAAATTCGTTCAATCCTCTTAGATTATCTGTTATGTTGAGAGAATTCTTCCCTTGTAAAAACATCAAAATCTCTTATTTTTGAGGAAGGAAAGTATATGTGTTCTTTACTACTATTTTTTCTCACCCAAAGAAACAAGGTGTGATGTGTGTGCATATTATAAGTCCCTGTTTCAGTGAAATATCAGGTTAGGGTAATGTGAGTTTGGAATGTGTTATATATTGGAAAACTTATCAGGGATTGAGGTGTAGTTTTTGGTGGCACCGAAAGAAGAATTCACATTTAGGGGGTTTCCAAAGCATAACTGCGAGGCTGAAGATGCTTCAATAATTTGAGCTCCATCCATAGGTCTCAGAGAAAATCTGGCTCGTAGTCAGGGAAAATACCATCGTTGTTTAAACCCTAGTAGAAAGTCTTATCCTTGTTATAAATGATAGAATGATTTTAAACCTCTGGTGTTATCATCTTTCTTTGGTTGTTCCCGTTCGATGGAAATAGGTGGAGGGCCTTGTACCCATGTCATTGTCCAATGTTATTCCACCACCTTTGGTTTCCATTGAGTATTTGGAGAATGGTTGGAAATTTGGCTAGATATTTTGAGCACACAATTTTTTCATGATTATTATTGACCATGTTCCAGGATTATAGGAGGAAGGAATTATCTACACAGTTAGTGCACAGTTTCCCAAACAGTGCGGACTAACTGTGCAACCTTCCCATATCTTTAAATGTTTGGCTCTTTCTGTGTCAGACCATGCTGGTTGGTTATTATTGTTGGTTCTTATGGTGGGGAGACCCACTATGATTATCATGTGAGTTCCATGGTAAATTTTGAATGGAGGTCTTCCCTTTGTACTATGGAGTCTATTCAGGCCTCCCCTATTAGTGTCCTGATTCTATCACGGGAAAAATATAGGTTGTCTCTTATGGTGGGGATCCTATTTGTGTCCCACCATACCATTAACTCAGATTTATCCTTGGTCTTAGCCTGGTGGGAGGTAGGTTCATTTAGAGATATCTAAAAACAAACATCTTTCTGGGGGTAAATGTTGGGATTTGAGAGTGCCCAACAGTTTAGTTAAAGAAAAGTGTAACCTTGTCCGTTGTTGTTGTTCATCTGGGTATATTAATTTAGTCTTGTTTATATAGTGTTTTTTTGGAGTTTATTTCTGGGGATGAAGTCTAAATGTTCTTGATCATTTCAAGAAATTGATGTAATTTTTGATTTGTGAGAGTATTCCTTCCTTAATTGATCACTACAGGTATTTTGTCCTTTCGGGGGCGGACCGAACTTGGTGAAGGAGTATATTTCTGGTTTATCAGTTGGGTTGGGTTTTTTGTTTTGGCCTTATTGTGGCATTCTGAGGGCGGAAAGTGTTATGGTGGGGAGAAAGGTCACATCCATGACTTATTTAGAAGTATTATTTCATTTAATTTCCATTCTTTAATTTTTATGGGGCTTTCCTATGTATTTTTGTGGGAATGGTGGGTTTTGAAAATTTGGGCCAAACCATGAGCCCATTTCAAGAATTAAAAAACAATTTTGTATCTTTTATAAATCCTTAATTTTTTGATATTATTCATTCATTTAATTTCATAAATGGACCCCCCTGACCTATTAACACCACCATGTCAATTTGGAGCCTTTAGAAATCCATAATCATGGTGTATATGGGTTTTTACTTAATGTTTTGGGCCTTCCCATAAGCCAATTTTCTTCTTTAAATGTTTTCTTTATTTATTTTTTATATATCCTTAATTTTGTTATTATTTTTGGTAATTACACCTCCCTCTCGAATCCAATATCTCTAGGATCACCCCCATTATCGGTTTCAAATTTTTGGAGCTCATTTGAAACACGAATTAAGTCGAGCATTCTTAATCTTTATCTAATCGACCATATTTGAAGAGGTAAAATGATCCTTTTAAAACTCCTTTTTTTTTCTTTCCACCCAATTTGAGTCTCCAAATGACATACTATGAGTCCTTAAAGCCTTCATAATTGTATTGGTTACTTGTAGATTCAGATTTTGGTCGATTCAGGGTGATCTCTTCAAGATTTCTGCAAGTAAATATTTCTCTCTTTGATTTATTTTATTTCCTTAGGGTTTCTTTCACACATTCATAAGTTTTAAAATGTCTAGAGTTAGGTTTCATGTCTAGGGTCTAACTTCTTGTCTTTTCGGAGAAATATTGATGTTTTAGGTTTCTTTTCACTTCCTTGAGGTGCTGTAGTGGTGCAATTGATGTTTCAAACCAATATTTGAGGGTTTAGACACTTTTTGGTAGGTGATTCCATGTGTGATCATTTCTATATGATTTAGTTTTCTTGAATTAATCAGTTTTCACGTTCCTCATATGCTGTGGGTTTTTTGAAAACTATTTATTATGGATTTGGTTAATTATTTAATTTTATATTTTCATTAAAGTTTGAAATTGAGTGTTTTCATGTGTAACCAATGGGGTATTGTTTTGGTGTATTTTATAAGATATGAAATTGGTGTACTAAATCTTCTTGGGCTTCCATTTCTTCTTTGGTAGGGTATTGGTGTGACTTTGGGTTTAAAAGAGGGTCTTTTAATGGGTTTTATGTGTGAAACCATGTACTGCCTCTCGAAAGAGTTTTATGAAAATGTGTGTTTTTCATGTGTATCTTTTGTGGTATTATTTGAGGTGATTTTATAATACTTGAGAGTGGTTAAATAAATATTTATAGGGCTGAAATTTCTGATTTGGAATGGTATTGGTGTGATTTTTGGCTTTGAAAGAGGATTTAGAATTGGGTTTTGTGGGAAAAACATAGTTATACCCTTGGGTTGGTTTAATAAAAATTGTAAATGATTTAATGATTTACACAATGTGTACAATGGTTTATTATGCACTATTTTGGTGATATTATGTTCCTAAAACGAGTTTTTTAAATATAAAGTGGTCAACTTTTATGTCAAACGTTTTAGTGATTTTTTGAAATTTTTTGGGATGATTTATGAAATTGGGATGTGGTGGCGAAAAATGTTTTCGGGCTATTTTATGTGAGTGTGATGTGAAAAATGGATGTTTTTTATGAAAAGAATATTATGTAACATATGACTGGGATGTTTTCTGTTTTTTAGAATCTTGGGAAAAAATTTATAAAATTTTTAAAGGATTTATTGAATTGTGAAATATGTGCCAAATGTGTTGTGGGTTATTTTGGTGTCAGTTTGATTTCAAAATCAATTTGAATAAAAGAGTCGATTTTTTTACATGTGTGATGTACATGTGGGATGTTTGGTTAATGTTTTATGTGGAACTGATATTTTAATTTGAAAATAATATTTCATGTCTTGTTGAAATGTTTGAGCACAATAGAAAAACCCTGGTATATAGGTGGGTGGATGTGTACTAGTATGCTAGTGAATCTGTGGGGTTTGGCCTCAGTTTCATGTAGCATGTTTGACAGATAGAATACTAACTAAACTATGATTATGATGATTGGGGGCCACTAAGTTATGGGTATGTTCCCTTCTAGTGGCTCATGTATGAGAACAGATATTGTGACAGTTACTCTTACAGAGATACGAGATACCTGGGACCCACAACGAGCTAGTGCCTATGGGTTATTTCCTATTGTTTTTGCTCGTTTTTTTCTTTGTGCTTACCATTGGAATTCAGTACGGTTGGCTGAAAAATTCAGTATTGTTGAAATTATTTTTAAATGTGTTGATTCTTAATGATATCCCACTCAAAAAATATTTTAATTTTTAACTTACATCTTTTATAAATTTTAACTAGCATTTCATGTTTATGAAAACTTACAAGCTATTCATATTTGAAGTTTTATCACATGGAATCTCAGACTGGTGATATTCTACTAGGAATTGGATAACACCCTACATAGACCCTTGGATGTAAGTAGACTTGGTTATTTTTGTTGGCGTAGGTTGGGTATAGTTTTTAGTGCTGGTGATTCGGGATTCTTGCAGGTCCTTGGTGGTGAAGTATTGTGGAGATGGCTTGAGGGTGGTTCCCCTTGCCATGGGGGTTATGGGGATTTTTATTTTTGGTTTTTACCTTTGTTATAATCTTGGTGAGTTGTTTTAAACTATTTTATTCAATTCTGAATTTTTGTAAAGGATTTTTTGGTTTAAAAAATACAGATTCTTTTATTGGATTCATTTGTTGTTTTAAGTTTATAAAATCGCTAAATCTTTCCGAATTCTCATTTTATGATACATGGGCACTTTTTCTAGCCAGTGGGGATTGGGAAGGCCCTTTGGGACTTGTCAATGGTTGGATTTGGTGCCGGTTTCAATGGGGACCAGATTTGGATTGTGACACTTTCAATGGTATATCTATTCTGCAACATCGACAACCATTGTCGTTAGTTATCATCCACTACTGAATTTTTGAAATATGTTTATTCTTTAATCAATACAAATAATTGATAAGGAACATTTCTTTTTAGATATGAGTAACTAATGAGAGATGAATGACATGGATGGTTGACCATTAAAATAATTCCCTCTGGGTTTGAGAGAAGTTAATGAAAACCTCATGATGCATTGGAAGTCTCATGAGATGAAATTAGTTTGTGGTGAACCCTTTAAGTTTGTTTCCAAGTAAAATGCACTAGTTTCTACCCACAAACATAAACCATACCATGAAAGGTCTTGATGGTAGAGTTTTATGATTATGATATATGACGTGAAATAAGTATGGATTTCCTTGATTTTGATTTAGTATTTATTTATCCTTTATATTTTTAATTGAATCATCTCTAGATATGTTTCATTCTCATTTCATTGATTAAAAGAATTTTTTTTAGTTATTTACTATTTCGTAATATTTAATCACGTCATTATCAATTATTTATTAAATTGTAGTTTTTTTTCAGTAAATTAATTTTCCATATTATTTAATAACTTTCTTCAAAGTTATTGATTACAAGTCATGTGTTCTTATTTATTTAAATTTCCATATAGATTATTTTAATTGATTAAATATTTAAACCTCTATACTGTTTCCTTAATAAGCATTTGTTCTCAATATCCTTATGTTACCTTTCACCAATAATCTATAAAGTGTGCTAACAAAGTGAATAAATTATACACTATATAGAATAATGTTATACTCAAAATAAAAAATTTAGTATGTTATAATTAGATTATTCATTTTTAATAAATGTCTCATGTATGTTTCTCATTTTCCAAGACTACTAATCTCTTTGGTTTTTTGGGATTTTATTCCTTGTAATCATCCCAATGTAATGGATGTAGAAACTGGATCCAAAATTTTGGGGTTAGAACACTAAATAATATAATGAAAAAATAAATAATATTTATGTGCTTCAACCTATTATATCCAATCTGATAGTGTGAGACTCAAAATAATCAAAGGTTATCAAAAAATAAAGTTCCGGTCATAATTTAAAATATTTTTTTAATTTTATGACTAAAAATATGATAGTTATAAGATATTATTTTTATTTATTTCATACATCATTTCATGAATCTAATCCCATGGAGGATATAAAATTACACTAATATGATAATAAATATAGAAATAAACTCGATAATCATAGTGTAAATATTATCAAACACTTAAAAAAGATATACCATGGATGAAACTGAAACCATATAGGTATAAAATGATGAATACTTGATTTCATTTCACCATATTTCACTACTACCTTAGTTTTAAATCGTATAGATGATAAAAAACCACAATAAATTTAAATTTCCCCATCCACCGTTATTTTTCTATGATTTTTATCCAAATATCAAATCGATTGGGAAAGATCATATGAACACATGATATAATAGTATCATATTCAAGAAAATGGTGTGCAATAAATAGGGCCTCGTGATGAAATTATAATTATCTATAAGATTACAAAATATTTAAACAAACCATTATCAATGTGATCTCAACATTATGTAATCACTAGTGGATGTTCTATATTAGTCATGTGTTTAATCACATTTTAAAATTCTTGATTAAATGATTTTTCCTCCACAAATTCATTTAATGAATTACCTAATTCACTCATTAGTTTCATCTTTTGAAATGTTCAATAATGCCACTGAGTATTTGATGATTAAAAAATTATCCCTTTAATGTTCCCCCACCATGCCACGGTAGTTTCCTGTTATAACATAGTATGTTATACAACAACATTAATGTAATTACTTTTGTTATAAAATCAAGAAAATTTGAATGACTTTGAAATAATTAATATCATATTATGAAACATTATCAATCATTTGGAATATGTGGCCCAAATGTATCACACACACAAAAATATAATATATATATATATATATATTAGGCTTCTAGGGTGTATTTCAAAAATAATTTATATAACTCAATCTCAAAAATCCTATCAAAATGTTTACTCTATAAAACCCCATAATTATAGTGTATTGAAACATTTAAAACCATTCTAAGTATATTTTTTTACTCTAATTTAGATTCCCCATGTCATTAGATAAACATATATCCAATTTGACAAAGATTGTGCCCCGATGTCGAATATTTCATTCATACAGTCCATTAAATTTTCACATATTGGAAATAAGTGTAATGAAACCTCTAATGCAATCTAAATAAATTTTTACTACCAAAATGAAATTATTAACCATGTCAAGTTTTATCATCCAAATAATAATTCTAAAATTAAAAAAATATACACTTAATTTTGTATAAGAAATTTTAAATCTTAATATAAATATAAAAAAGACCACCAATTCTTACCATAAAATGAATTTTTCAAATGCCACATTGAGGAATAGTGGTTACTGACTGAATATAAAAACACAACACCAAATTTATTACTCAAAATGAAAAATGGAGACACAAAAAATATAGAAAAATATAAAACCAATGAGGATTCTGAAAAACTAATCCACGAGTTGATGATTTGATCATTGCACCATCATAGCTACCCACAACCCACATATCCCCACATCGTCGTGCATTTCATTGACTGAATGGGAATTATTTAATATTATGTATTATCGGGAACTAAATAATAATATTTCTATCATCTCACAATTTTGGTAATGTTCCAGGATTTTCTTCTGCCCCTAAAAATAAGGAACAAAAAACATTTGTCCATTATCAATAATGTAGTCTTTGCACCAATCCACAAGATGAGAGAAGAATTCATTCACCACCCTGAAATTTTATTGAGCATCAATAGATAATATTTTAACTCTATGATCCACATAATAACAAGGGAAAAAATACCACTACAAATCATTGGTAGGGTAACCCCTTCAATAACAAAATTTAAGTCATTAAAAAAAATAACTTCATAATATCTAGGAACATAGCAGTAAATCTAGAACAAATGGAAAGAAAAATCATCAGTCAATAGAGAAACCATGTCAGTCCCCTACCTATAAAAACTTCATCCATGATCAAATCCTTGATATGTTGTCAATAATGAAGACACACTCTTTAACTATAATGGATAAAATAAATTAAACCTTCAAAGAACATACCAAAAAATAGATTGGTATGGTAGATGTTAATAATACTATATAAAGATATGGAATGAGTCAAGGTTATGATGGATGTCTAACCCATGAATTAATGACCACTAGGGAAATGAAAAAATCTATGTATGAAGGGTGGGAACAAACCACTGATACACAATAGGTATCAGGAATCAGAAGAAAAAACAAAAGAGGAACGAGGACACATGTAAAGAAACATGACCACCAACTCAAATAATTTCACTAGAGTAATCCCAATATACTTCAAGAACAATCATATGAGGCCCAATATGGGTTATATCATGAATGGTTTTGAATAAATGGATGGTGGGGAAGATGAAAGGGGAAACCATTAATATAAAACCCTGAAATACTAATGTAATACTTTGTATTAGATAACGTGCATGACATGTATCCCCAAACATGTAAGGTAATAGAATTTCTTGAGATTATACTCTATATTAACCATTTTAAATAAATTCAATACATGATATAGTTTGTAATGAACAGAACACCGAGTTAGCTTCCATTACATGCAAGAGAAAACATCCTCAATAGGTTTTTCTACATGATAGAGATACCTTTCTAATTAGCACGAGTAACATAGAAGAGCATCCTTTGTAGATTTATTGAGATACATGAAAGAGTGACTTTCCTCGATAGATTTAATTACAGTTAACACTATGTTTCACCCAATAACAATGTACTGTTAAAATATTATTACATTATATAATATGATATAAATATATCATTTTTATTTCTTATGAATATTATTAACTAACTTATTTAAATTTATGGTGTATATAAATATTAAATTATTCATTGATTACCAATTAATGATATATTAAAATAAGAAAAAAGTTGATATTAAAAAAATGTTTTTTATTTTTATTCTTTTATAATAGTTTTATCATAATAGACAACATTAATTACTATTTTTGAATTATTTTTATGAAATAAATATGTTATATATTCAATACAATAATTCTTATATACATTCATTATGATTGATAGGCCTAAGAAAAGAACAAACCCAATTTCACACATAAAAACCTACATTTTTATGTAGGAAACTATTATATCTTTTAATGGAGAAACAAATTTTATTTTGAATTTTGACACTTTAGATGATTTAATATTTGGAAATAAACTTAATATTTTATACAGAAAGACAAAAATTAGATTAGGGTTAAATTTGGATATTTTTTAGAGAAATTTCAATTTTTTGGTAAATAGATACAATTATTGAATGTTAGTTAAGAATTAATTTTTCATTTAAATTATTTAAAGGATAAATTATACTATTAATTTTTAATTTTGTTTCATTAGATCATATTTTTACCAATTAATACAATTTGGGTCATTGTAATCAATTTCATTTTAAAATTGAAATTTAAAATATTGCCAACTATCAGAGTTTTTTACTTTATAACCCTGTATTTTCGTCCTATCTACTTGATAAAATACAAATTAATTTCACCAAATAATGTGAATGTAATTTGGAAAAATTTATTCCATATTTGAAATAAGAATAATTTTTAATGTATAATATTTTCAACATAGTTTTTAACAAAAACAGTTCATGAAAACAATCAAAATTTATTAAAAATGATTAAGTTAAAATTAAGAAAAATTATTGACTAAACCTTAATATTAATGGTAAAAATAACATATATAAATGTAAAAAAATAAAATTTTGGATAATATTTTTACCATACCATATCTTTATTAAAATTGGGTCCATTATTTGATCAAATTTTATTACAAAAAATGTTTATGGAATTCCATTGGGAAAATATTACAAGACGGTCACTCCTCCTCCACAATAAAAGGGAATCCTCTCGTCCCACTTACTCACATCTCTCATGAAACTTTGGATAAAACAATATCTAGCAAAATATCTCATCAAAATATATACCCTAATCCTACATTCACCCCCTTGGTAAGAAGGAAATCAATGTAATGTCTTTGGTGAAAACCAAAAAAGTTACCTCATTACGAGGTAACAAACATCCTCATGATTTTTAATTTAATTTCCAATCCCCAATCCCTAAAATATTATTATTTCATTATTATATAAAAAAACAGTATAGTAAATATACAATTATTCTTTTAATATATTTATTTGGCCTACACATACACACACTTCTATCTAATGGGTAACCAACATATTGTTTCTGTGTACGATGAATTATAGCCTCACGAAATGATGATAGTTCATTGTTTTTATTTTCCATATCTCATGGTGGCCATTATTATGTAAAAAATGATTTTATATGATATATATTTTATTTATTATTAATATATGTTTATTTAATTCTTTTATGACTCAAATATTTATACTTTCCAATTTTTGTGACAATGATTACATTGTTTGACGAAGTATGGACCACCAATACTCAAAGTGATGTGATTCGTTCGCATTATACATGTAATATAAAATTGATAAATTTAATTAAAAATATGCATAATAAAAAAATCTATATTATATTCATGAAATTATTATAATTCAAGAAATATAATTTATTCCATTTTATTAATTACTATTTCACACATTTGAAAATTCATAACATCATTCGTCGACGTGTGGACTATCACCTCCTCGACAGAGTGTGACTCCTTTTACATCACAATAATTATATATATATAAGTATATAAAATTAAATAATATATAATTATTAGAATAATTTTTATTTTGTAATGATATAATGTTTCTTAAATTCCATCCATAATGATCTTTGAGAAAATTAGAACTGTTACTCATGCGTACACATGGCGAATTGTCTCCATGAGTGTAATGTTATTTATTTTTGTAGAACAATATTTAATTATTCGTTTCAAAATTATTATATACTTATAAATAAAATATTTATTTCATGATTATTATTCCATACATGTTACATAATGAACCTTTGGAACATAGTTGATATACCTAAGCTGTTTTGACATATAAACCGAATTTGTTCAAAACACGTGATGTATACTTAATTGTTTAATTAGTTGTATACATCATGGAAATATGTGAAATAAATTTAATGATAAATATGAAATTTTTTTAAATTAAATTACATAATTAACATATTATTATTATATAGGATTTTATATTATGTTCTCCCAAAAGGAAAACTAGTGTTAGGGATTTCATCTCAATTAGAGTTCTATTGATACTTATTTGTTGTTATGCACCTAGATTTATTTATATAGTGTATATACTGAAATTTTACATTATATATCAAGGATCTAAATACAATCATGTTATTATCAATTTCATTTTATTTTATTCTTTCACTAGTATTATCATTTAAAATGTCTCAAAGTGGTATGGGATACTTTGGAATGTCTAAATATTATTTTAATCAAGAATAATTTTATTGATAATTCATCTACATTATAGAAAAATATATGGAAATGGATCAATAAAACATTAAATTTTCCTCTCCTATAGTTAATCATGACCTTTTTCAAGTATTTATACCATTTTCCACGCTTTAGAAGTCATGGTGTTTTAGAAACTATTGGTAGGAAAACCCAACTTAATTTCCCTCTTATGTCGAAGAACCGGTTTTCAACTAAAAACCATGTTTTATAAAAAACATATTTTTTAAAAATTATTTGGTAAAGAGATTTTAAATCCTATTTTTCTTTTACACATATTTTCAATGGAATATTCTTGACTTTTTCAAAAAAATGAAATTTTCTATCATTTTACATTATAAAGAAATGTTTTTTTTACTTTGTGCAAAAAGTATGGATTTACCCACTGTCATTCATATGATTATTCATTTTCATGTTTAAAATAATAATTTTTTTAAAGAAAATGTTTTTTCAATGAAATGAATTTTTAAAACCATATGATTTTTTCCTTAACAATATATTATAATATATTTTTATAGTATTTACATTCATCAACGAAAATAACCCTATGTTTTACTCCACATGGGGTATTTTATATTAATACCATCATTAGTATTCCTCTAGATGGTATATTATTTGCTTTTCCAAGGATAGTATTCACATTCAATTGAATGATTCAATTTGTTCCCTAGAAATAATTAATTTCCACTGAAAATTGAACACTGTATTTTCAATAATTTTCCATATCATTTATCATTAATATTTTCTTTTAAAAAATCATATATCAATTTTAATAAGTTTCTACATTGAATTTTATTTGAATTTTTTCATAAATATTGATAATTTTGTATATCATACTCCATAAAGATATTTGAGTAGGCATATTGGTAAATCAATTATTTGATATATGAGGAATGTTTTGGAATATTGTGGAGTGTGTGGGGAATGGTTATATATAGAAACTCAATTCATCAGTAGCCTCATGGTACTTGTCATTTGGATACCCTCAATTATTGGGTTTTTACCAAATTTGTTTTAAACCATATTGTGAAACCTCTTGAAGGTATATGTAACATGTACCTAGGAAACATAGATTCTAATTATCAAGTATTTCCCTCATTTATATTTAGTTATTATCCATCCATGATATAATGTATCCACATATCTATAGATATATTTCATTCCAGTTCAGTGACTAAATGGAATGTGTTTCAATTTAGTACCTTTACTTATTGATTGTTCATTATATAGTTAATTCAATGGAATGTGTTTCTAGTTATTACCATTCCATATTATTTAAGAACGTACTTATCTATTTTTTATTACATGGTATATGGGTTCTATTATTTTCAATGATGTGATTATTATTCTCATTGATTCATTACTTATTTCACTGTATTTTTTTCCTTACATAGAATTTGAGGTCACCCTTATTGTATTTCATTCCCCCAGAATCCATGAAGAGTACTATGAAATATATGTACGTATTTTAAAGATGTAATTGAGTAATCCTAGATATTATTTATTAAAAGAGAAGATTTTTTTGTTTTAATTAGGGTATTCATTTGTAATTTAATATTTATTTATGTGTATGGTTTACCAAAACTATTAAACACTTTAGTCCTTCATGATTTTATTCATTATAATAATGCTAATGATACTAATTGTATACCCAGGCTCCGAGCTATCTAGTGTTGGGTTAATATATATAAAAAAATTGAATATAAAAAAGGGTAGTAAAAAAATCAAACTAATGCAATTCCATCCCTGTAGAAATATATCTCATCTATCCATATATGGGTTCATACACAAATGATATGAAAATAGGGTAGTGATGGAATATTATATTGTTTTAGGAAAATAATATTGAACATTACAACAACACTACCAAATTAATTGGAATGTAAACTAATAATTAATATGAACTAAAACAATCAATAGGTTGGATGCGGTGAAAAGGATGATACAATGTATAAAATTAAGTCAATAGAAAATAAGAAATTGTTAAAGGATAAATTTGGATTTTATTCTTATACATTCCACTATCACCACCAATATGAGATTTAGGAGAAAAACTAGGAAGATAATAGAACATATGGGGGGATAGAGAAGACAAGATGATTATACCAGCATACCCAATCAATGAGGAGAAAATATTAATGTTTTAGAAGACTTGGAAAACACATTCCCATTCTAATTCATCTATAAATATAAATTAACCTATTCTAAGAATAATTACATGTAAAAATTATCTTAAATAAATATTATCATGTTAGGAACATACTTATATATAAAAAAGACAAAATTTATTCCATTACATCCTAAATTACGTATTTCAATCAAAAACACTAATTTTCAATATGTCTTTATATATTTATATACGGAACTAATAAATTATTTATAGTAATTAAACAGATGATTTATATTAATAGTAATATTTAACATACATAAATCCTTAACTAAATGTTCACTATGAATAGTATTTAAGGAATCTAAGCACAATTCATGTGAAACACAATTCGATACTAATTCAAATATATATTGAACTAATTTATTAAAAAAAAAATTTTGAAAAAAATGAAAACCAAAAAAATATATTAAATAACACATATATATTTCCTCACAAAATTAGTAAAATAATTTAAATATTGTCAAATAAATAAGTTATATATGTATCGATATATAAAATATTCCACAATTAACTTTTAATGAATACTTTTTCCCCAAATTTTACCATATGGGATAAGGTGGTTGATTTCAACATAGATAGAATATCGATACGACAAATAGCTAACAAGGGAACTAATAAGAATTTACTTTTTATAGTTTTTTGGCTATAAATTTTCCATCAATTTAAGCTATGTTAATTTTAAGAAAAAAACCATGATTTGAATTAATGATATTAATAAACATTTTTCATATTAGAATTTTTAAGAGTTATATTTGTATGAAATTTTTTTATATGATTTTGGATTAATTAAGTAAATAATAATCAAATAAATTTGTAATTTCCCAAGTCATTCACATATTTTATCTCTATAAATTTCCAATACTATCAACTTAAAAATGGATTTAAATGTATTCATGAAGATACTAAAGTATGGGATCATATTAAAACTCAAAATATATACTTTTTAAATCAATAAAAATGAAGAAAAAAATTCCTTCAATCGAACTCATAAATTAATGAAAACGTACATCCCAGTGGACTTGTAAAGAAACACTCAAGAGTGGGGTGAATCATGAGTGGTTATCAATCACTATTGTACAAAGATTTTTTTAATAGTTAACTTATTTTTTCTTAGAACATCTTTTTCTATTTAATTCAATTTAATGTTTCAATTTTATCCTATTATATTTCTATATGTATTTAAATAAATAATAATAATTAAGTAGTGTTTTTAAAAGGTTTGACCTCTCATGAAAATCACACCTCATTCTTTGATGTTGTGGTCTATGTCATAGATTCTGTTGTGGAAATTTTATCATCTAATATATGTGTATAAGATAGGTATCATCCGAGAACTATGTAAATAATAATAAATAGGTGTTTTTTGTGTCAACGATATTAAATTAAGATACTTATTACACATCCCATGATTAATTTCTTTATGCATTGAATCAGTTCTTTTTAGCACTTCTAACACCTTAAATAGATCACCATGTTCCCTCAAGGATTTTACTACACAAAAAATATGATCTAATTACTCAAATAGAGTATTCTATAATATTAATATTATTCAATAATAATTCATTAAACTCATCTATATAAATCTATATATCCATAAATTTTTATTTAAAAACTCTTCATTGAGAAACACTGACCCAAACTCAGATGTATCTGACTATCTATAGATATTTTATAGGACTCATACCTATCAGCCATTCCCAACTACTCTCATTATTATTTTTCTACAACATAAAACCATTTTTTAATAAATAAAAATATTAAAACTATATTATATTTATTCTTCTTATTCCCTTCTTCAATACCCACGTGATATAAAACATTAACATAGAATCGGTAAATCCATATTTTATCGGATATTCTGCACTCTAGATTTTTGAAATACATCACTAAATTTTTCCCCAAAACATGTCACTATGGTGTTTAATTTTAGTTAATTATAAGAAATCATAATTTTTCCAAATTTTATTGATGTTTTTATGGTTTTATAAAAGATCTCATGGGTTTTTTACTTAGGATTTTGTAAACCTTTTTTTATGAAAAAGGGGTTTTGTTTCAGGCTACCTTCGTACCTTTTTGAATATTCTAGAAGGAAAACTAGAATCACCACAGAGCAGTGGGTTCACCATTATGGTAATGAAAAAGGGTTCTTTTATAATTTTAAAAAGGAGATATACATCGTGGTGTGTGGGTTGTGTTGTTGAATGATATTATGTAAATGTGGAAGAGATTTGTGTATTTTTCTATTATGACCACGCTATAAGACATGCTTCTATTCCTGGGGTATATTGTAAGAATTGTTTAGGGTTATATTCTGGAAAGTTAATAATTGTGTCAGATATTAAGTTTATATAGCAATACATGTGTTGCAGTGTGGATGGTTTTATATTTCTAGTGTCTAATTTTTTATCCTATACATATTTTTCAAATGTATAAAAATGAGGATATAGTTTAGATTTATAAACCGTTGTGTCCTAAGTGGAAATGTTTGTAACCCTACCCAAAGAGGGGTCTCACACATTATCACTTTATGTAATACACCACATTGGTTCTAGGTGGTGGGGAAAAATTCCATCTCAGAAAGACTGTTCAGTGGTTTTTAATACCAGGGTTGGTTTTTTTCAATCCTTAGTTTTTTACCCAATTATTATTTCATGGTTTTCCCATTTTTATTCCTATTACTCCTATGAAAAAGACCTAATAAGGTCTTTTTATCTCTTCCAATGCCATATTTTATATCCCATGGAATTTGAATTCTTCTCTATTGATCCAAAATAGTCTATTGAGGTTAGTTTCTCACTTATCTTTCTTGTATCCTTTCATACTTTGTTCCCCTTAGATTATCATTCCTCTATAAACCCTAATCACTATTTAGGAATATTTTTGGGTTGGTGTTTGTTATAATCATAGTGATTCTGGTTTTTAGGGATCATGGAGATTGTCTTGTTGCATTATTATAATTATTTTATTATAGGAAATGTGTTGTGGCTAAATTATTCTTGGATTGAGATAGGTGTTTTTATATCATTTATTTATATTATATTAATGATATACATGTATGTTTTAATGATTTTTATTTCTAAATTTTATCTATATTTCTTACTGATGAGGGGTTTGATATTGTTTTCATGTGGTTTATATGTTTGGCATGGAATTTTCTCTTACATCATATTTTTGAAAATGGCCAAGTGGATATGTAAATGGAATTAAATTTTTTTAAAAGGGTGTATGAATTTAATTTTTTAATAAAGGTAATATCAGTGTTCTAATGCTACCCTTAATGGGTAAGGTGTGTTTAAGAAAATATTTAATGATGACATCATCAAATCTTGGTTCTTCTACCCTAGGTCTCTCGAGCGTTGGTGTTTCCATCGCTTCCGATGGTCGATGGATGCTCTGTCTGGAAGGGATTCATCGAGGGTTGCGGTATAGATCTCTTTACGAGATTTACCTCTTTCGTTTCATAATGCTTGTCTGCTGTGCGAAATTGGTAACTCATTTGGTGTCTTTTTTTTGGATGATGAGCGAACCCTCTTCCATGAGAATACGACAGTGGCCTGGATTTGTATCGACTTGGATCTTTCTACTCATGTTGCAGGAAAGATCACTCTCAGAGTGGAAGGAATGGGGTACGGGATTCAATCGACTGTAGTACCTTTTTTCATGCTTTTTTTCTCAAGATATCAGCTACAAGGGCATTCCTTGTCCATCTATCATAGGCAACATTTGAAGAGAGTGGACTCTGGCCCACCAGTTTTCTCTGATGGTGTTTCAGAGTTGTTTTCTCCCTTGCTTCATGTTCCCATCCCTCCCTTGGGTGTCGCTGCGCCTTCTCCGCCGAAGTCTCCCTAGACTTTCCTGGAGGAAAGGATTTTGGTTGACAGTTTATCTTCCTCCTATGTCATGTTTGAGTCACTGAACATGTCCCTGATTCCTAGAGATTAGGTGTTTTTACTTCATCATCATTCCTCGGGTACCAGGGTTTTCTTATAGGATTGGAGGAGATTGGAATTTTTGGGATTCAGTGCCCCGTCAAGCCTTCTTGTTGGGTATGGTCCACTGGAACAATTTCCTATTTTCCAGTTAGAGGTTCTAGGCTCATCTTTCCCCCAAAAATGTTTTCCTCTCCTCTGGTTAGGGGGTCGCGATGTGTGGAGGGAGAGGAGGATAGTCTTCCTGTGTTGGTTTCTAAGCCCTCATTCTGTTCTAGTGAGTTTCTCAAGGGTTATGGTTGTGATCTAGGTAGTTTCTCTGAAGCAAGTTCTTAGATGATTTCTCCTCAGGCAGTCATGGACCCCCTTGATAATTCCTTGATTCCTCTATCCAATAGCTTTAGTGGCCTGTTACTGGTTTTGGATTTTTCTTCAATGGATGAGGTTGTGCCGACCTTCCTGGTTAATGGTGTCAGCACCCATTCTCGTGCTAAGCTCTTTCACAATTCTCCTCCCAACACTAAAAAAGGTCAGGGGTCTTTTGGATCATAATCCAAATGGTCTCAGTTGTATTGATATCCTTAATTCATGGGAATGGGTGAGGTCTAGGACCATGGGAAACAACCGACTTTCTAGTTTCTGAGCATCGACGTACAAAGGAATCTGTGGTCGTGGTTCTGGAGCATAAACATCACTATTCTAAAATTTTCATCATTGCTGCAAGACTTGGAATAAGAGCCTTCTTGCATGATGATCCAGTCAACCAATATATTTTGGTCTTCTAGAAGGAAAATATTTTAGTGGATTTATTTGAAAATTCTATCCAGCATATTTCTGTGAAAATTAGTGATGGGAATCGAGGCTATGTTTTTTCTTTCGTCTATGAAAAGGACAATGCCAGGGAGAGGGAATCCTTGTGGTAGAGGCCGAAAATTTTTGACCATGGAAATAAAGCATGGTTTGTTGGGTGGATTTTAATGTCATCATGGATTCTTCATAAAAGAAAGGAGGCGTAAGGGTTTCTAGTAGTGATCGGTAGGACTTTGTGTCCTGTGATGCTTAGAATAGATTACTGGATTTGGGTTTTGTGGGAAATAAGTTTGTGTGGTGCAACATTCAGCGAGGTCCTCGACACACTTGGTGTAGGTTAGAACGATGTCTTACTAACCTCTCAACTTTAACCTCCTTTTCAAAAACAAAGGTGGATAATTTGGTGTGGGCTTTATCAGATCATGCACCCCATCTTATTAGCTTGTATCACAGGCTGTTGAATAATAAACGATTCTTCTATTCCAGAAAATGGAAAATGAATACCAGCATTCATTAAATGGTGCTTTCATCTTGGATGAAACCCATGTAGGATAGATGTTTGATGGGCTTAAATTACCAATGAAGAAGGATTAGAGAAGATTTAGAGCAATGGTTTCCAACATAACCATTAGTTAAGCTAATTTGGGGGATTTGAAAGATGATATTGAACATCTTAAACAGTGGATGAAAGATGGATGGGATGAGGAAATTTTTGGTACCTTGATAAGAAAGAAGAACCACCTTGTTGCGTTGCTCTTGGAGCAAGAGAAGATTGCTCATGATAGATCCTGGGAAACATGGCTCAGGGAGGGTGATAAAAATATGGCATATTTTCAGGCATGTATCAAGGAAATGAGGCAATAAATTATACCCAATATTCAAATGGATTATGGGTCTTTTACTTAAGATATTGTGGTTGGGGGAGGTATGGATCTTGACTATGTCAAAAGGCTGATGACAGATCCTAATCCATGTATACAGGAGGGATATCCATCAGTTAAAACTAATTTGTTTAATTTTATACCAAGGTTGGTATCCAATGTGGTTAGTCTCTGTCTTGAAAGAATACTAGATGAAGATGAGGGTTGAGAGGCGGTCAAGGCTCTCAATTCTGAGAGTGCTCTAGAGCCGGATGGTATTCATGGGCCTTTTTACATTAGCTTCTACGAGTTGGTTAAATGGGATTTGGTTAAGGCCTTTCCAGATTTCTTTAGAGGTGGTCATTTGCCTCATGTTTCTTGTGTGTCTACTCTGATTATCATTCCGAATGTGAAAGACCCCACTGCACTCAATCAATACCAGCTAATTTGTATGTGTAATTTTCCCTTCAAGTATCTTGAAAATATTATCAACAGAAGACTTGCAGCTCATCTTCACCAATGGGTCTTGGAAAATCAACTGGGTTTTATCAAAGGAAGGTCCACTCAATATACAATTTCCATGGTTCCTGAGTTTGTAGGAGATATTAATCATAAGACACCTGGGTCCAATGTGGTGATTAAAGTGGACATTCACAAACCTTATGATAAAATGGAATGTAATTATGCATTAATGTATTTTCAAACATGGGGTTTTCCAGAGGGGTTGTGGATCTACTGTTTAGAATTTTCAGTTCGCCTTGGCTTGTTGTCTCTTTCATGGGGAAGTGGTGCAGTTTCTTAAAACCCAACCGAGGCTTGTGGTTGGGATACCCTCTTTCTCCCAGTCTCTTTATCTTGGTTTATGACTCTCTTAGAATATATTTTGAGGGGAAAATTCTTAATGGGAGGCTTCTGGCATACAATGGTTGAGGGAATTCCAGTGATGTTTCACATATATTCTTTATAGATGACATGTTATTCTTCTTGAATGGTAATAGGTGGAACATTTGGGAATTTAATAGGGTAATGAAAACCTATTGCAAGTGGAGTGGCCAGTCCATCAACAGGGAGAAAAGCAGTGTGTTTCTATCGAAATGGTGTTCAGAAAGAAGGGGGAAAATGATTGTGGAGGGATTGGGAATATATAAAAAATCATTATCGATAGAATATCTTGGAGATTCTATTACACCAGGAAGGGTATAGATTCATCAATTTAATGGGATCATTGGGAAAATTACAAATTTCATTACAAATGGGAAGAACCGGTTTCTCTCTTTTGGGGGCATATCATGCTGGTTAATTGTGTCCTCTCATCGATTCCCATGCATATGCTCTTGGTTCTAAAGGTTCCAAAGACGATTCTGATTAATATTGAATTTTTTTGAACAAATTCATATTGGATTCACATAATGAGGGCAGAACTCATTGGACTTCATGGGACATGATGGCTAGTGAGGATTCTGAAGGTGGTATTAGTGTTCGGAATGTAAGAGGGGAAATTCAAGGTTTGCATGCTAAGATTTCTTGAGAATTTCTAGAGAACAAATCGTTGTGGGAAATGATTATTAATAATAGATATTGAACTAACATAACCAGTGGCAGAATAATTATTTCCCATCATTGGCTCAGAATTCCAAGTTACTTACCAGTGCTTCACACTCACTCCAAATGGCTAGTTGGTTTTGAGAAAATTAATTTTTGGAATGATAATGGGGTAGGTTCGATGCTTGGATTATCTGGTTTCCCTACTCCAGAGATTTGATTTCTCAGGCTAGAATTATCAAACCCTTTATCTAATCCATTCTCACGCATAGTCAACTGAAGGCCTTTGATGCAATCACCTAGAATGTTGAGCCTGATAAACTCATTTTTATAGGGTCATCCTCAGGGATGTTCTTATCCAAGGGGTATCATTCTGTGACTCAGGTGCATGGATTTTCAGACACCTGGAATGAAGCATTGTGGTTTAATGATCTGCCAATTAAGTACAATTTCCTTAATTGGTTTCTTTGGAATCATGCTGTACCTACGGATGATCAGGTAAAGCGTAGGAGGATTCCCCTTGCATCTAAATGTTTATCGTGCTCAGTTCCCACTGAAGAGTCAATTGACCACCACTTCTTCTCCAGTGACTGGGTGGCCATAGTTTGGGGTTTCCTTGGTGAGATCTTAAGATGAGGTGGACAACCAGCTTCAGATGCATCCTTTATACATTCATGGATCCCAGGAACCGGTGACAATATCTCTGAGAAGAAGGCAAGGGCATTGCTTTTTAGTGCATCATGATGGACTCTTTGGAGTGCTCACAACCAAAGTAGGCATGGGGGCATGGGTTGTTCGAGTTTGGATCTTCTATTTCATGTCTGCTATACTGAGACCGATTTGATCCCACTTGTTATGGGTGGGGAGGCCATTCCACTTCTAATAATATTCATGGTAGGTAACTCTTGTAGTGCATTTCTACAAGGTGTGAATAAGAAAGGATGTTGGGTGCAGTGGAAACATCCGTGCAATGGTCTGAAGCTCAATGTGGAATGTTCTTGTGTGTCTGGTTTTATGAGAGGAGTTGGTATGGTCCAAGACTCCCAAGGGTCGGTGATACTGTCTTTTAGTGATGATTTTGGAATGGGTGACTCTCTTATAGAAGAGGTTTATGCAATGTTGGAAGGCATTGACCTTTTTCATTCCCATTATCTTGTGCTTGAGTTGGTGGAGACTGACTCAACTATCCTTCACGGGTCGCTGCGAGGGACGCTCTTCATTCCATGGACCATTGCCTACAATTTTTGCATATGAATATGTTTTCTTTTCTATGAGATGATCCTTATTAACAGTTGGCATGAGGGGAATAAGGTGGAAGATTTTTTGGCCTTCGAGATTACCACTGGCGATCAAAGTCTATTGTTTTCTACCTTGGGATCTATTCCATAAGAATGTGGTAATTTTGTTAAGGAATATTCTTTGGAAATTCATTATCTTAGGCCTCTTTAAACTTGTTTTTGTATAGGACATTTCCCGGTTTGAAAGTTTAAAAAAAATGTTGGATGGATGGATTGAGTTTTATTACATTATTCTCATGCATCTAAATGGTACCTGCAACTAATTGATTTCCAAAAAAACCATGAAATGGTTTTTATGGTTAGTGGAATAGATTAGATTTGAAATCATGGCTTCAATGTCCCTTTTAGAACATTATTAAACTATTTGGAGGTGAAGTTTTATTTTCACACATTATTTAGACCCTTTCTTTTTATTATGTTAATCATATATTTTGTCCCGTTGGGTTATTTTTATTGCTTATTCCTATGAATGTATGTGAAAAGGGGGTGTTTTGTGTGAGGTTGTTGGATGAGAGATGATGATTATTGAATTTTTCCTAAATTATTTTTTGATGATCACATTAGCATTTTTTCACATAGTTTTTTAATACCATGGTAACCCTATGTACCAAAGTATAATATATGGATTGTATTATTAAATATTAGTGTTCATACTAGTGGTTGTTGTCAAAGAAATTTACACCCTCTTAGAGGTTGATTTTTAAATGATGTGCCAAAATGGTGTTGAATGAGATGTTCTAGATTCATATAAGGGATTAAAGAGATAGTGATTTTATGGACCATGTATGATATCATTCATGTTTTATGCAAGTTATTTTCAAAATATTTTAGATTATCTTGAAGATAATATAAGGGAAATTGATTTGTATTATCTGTTGTAATCTATGTTCTTTTGATATGGTTTAGTGACCCAAATTCAGGGTTATATTTTGTTTTATATGTATTCATATAAATATTATTGGAATTTTATTAATTCTTTATTCTTGGTTATGGTTTTAGATTTCTATTAAACAAATTAATAAATGGTTTTTAATATTTGTTTTAAAAATTTTTTGTTTGAATTGATAAAGGAATTCCTTGTAGGTTTTGGGAAATGTGAATGAAGTATATTTTTTGTTTATGAATTTCAAAGGTCCAAATAATATATTTTACATAGAGAATATAATAGAGATGTCTGATTTATAGTATAATTAATAAATTATGTATTTAAACTAGAATAGAACTTTTTTTATTTCCAATGTGGGTTTTACCATTGTTTTGTAAAGAAAGAGAAAAATTGCGATGTTTGATTTTCTTTAAACATTATAATGTCAAAAAATAATTTAATAATTTTTTAAACTATAATATATATATATATATGTTATTATTGAATAAAATGTCAACACTTTTTGGTGATCTCATACTATGTATTTTTGTCTCATTATCGATATATACACCATTTGTTTTGTGTATATGTTTATATTTAGTTTTAATTAAGGTTCCATGTATTTAATAATATCAATTAGTTTTTTAAAGGACTATTTGGGTTATGGTGAGTGGTTATGGTTCACATGGAGGTATTATTGGAGTCGTTGGGGTTCTATTTTCTTTTTGTAATATTGTGTCTATTACTTTTCTAAAGTATATTTTATCTTCTATAATTATTGTATCTATACTCACTATACATTTATTTATATATCCATTTGTATCCATTGGATGAAAATTTATCTTATTATTAATTTTTTGAATTCTTTATATATCTGTATCTTCTTCTTTTTTGTTTTCAAGGATGTATAACACCTTAATGGGATATGTTATATTCATGGTAGTTTTAATACAATAATGTTTGAAAATTTTCGTGTAAAATAATTCAAAGAGACCCATGTTCAATCACATGGAGATTTTCACTAGCCCAAGGTGATCAAGAACACCCTACAACTCTTGTGTAGAGCTAGTTTGGGGACTGGTTAGATGGTAGTCAAGGATAGTTCATCACAAATGTTATTAGAGCCAATATTTCTCCAAAAAACCATTTTTTTAAAAAATAATAGTTTCTCTCTGGTGTTTTCGAGGTAAAATAAAAATCATTATATTCCTTTGTGATCATCGTGTTAGTTGGGAGATGGTACTTGACCTCTACCATTCATGATGAAACATTAGTTTCTATGGATTATTAGAGTATTAGTTTTTTATTCAATGTTTTTTTTATTATTGTTCTTTTTAAAATTTTTCTCTAAATAATTGTACTTGTAAACATGGGGAGTTCTTAAGTTTGTTGGAGGAATATAGAATAATTAGTGATGCACACTTAGCATAAATCGGTCAAAACACTGTATAGGGGTAGGGTGTAAGATTCTAGAACTGTTCTTGTGGTTGATGGATGATTGATCAATGGTTCATCAAACAATGAATCCATGTAATGCATGGTTTTTATTCCTATGCTGGATTTTTTATTTATACTACCCTGTAGTAAGACAAAATATTGGGTTTATGTCCAAAAGAGTTTTGTGATATGATTATATATTAATTAGTGATTTGTTTATATTTATTATATTTTTTAATTATAAAGTAGTTCTAAAATGTGGTTTTGTAGGTAAAAAGGGATTTTTTTTCATAAAAAATGGGATTTTGACATGATATGTTAGGTATTGTCTATAAATAATCACGGTTTTCCAAAAATATTTCTGAAATGATTGATACAATAATGAAATATAGAAAGTGTTTTGTAGATTAAAACCAATATTATATATTTATAGGAAATCACATTAAAATAATTATGTTCTTTGTGATAATTAATTGAGTTCCAAAATTTAATGAAAGACATAATGGTTTTTAGGATGGTTAAAATGTTTTAAAACACATTTGAGGTATCGATGTTTTGAAATAAAGTTGCAGGTTTTGATGGATTTTTATATTAAATAGAACATGTGAAACTAGAAAATAGATTTTAATTACTTATGTGTTGAGATTAATTTTAAAATCCCTAGATGTATTTATTGTAATATATCGACCTTAGTTTTATAGGTTATTTTATATTTTTCCCCATCATTGGGGTTACGACCAGAGGTTTTGTTTTTGAAAACATGAATGGGATGGATTCATGTTTCATTTTGTATAAATTATTCCTCTTAAAAATGATTTAATTAAATATAGAAATCACATCATTTGGGATGAAATTTTTTTGTGTGAATCTTATTTTTGATTGGTTCATGTTATATATGTTTTTGGAACTTCACAATTCCAAAATAGAGTGAGAAGTTTCACAGTTCAATCATATTATGTTTTCATGTTTCTCAAAGATTTATTCAATAGAGTGATTTTCTAGTGTAATAATTCTACGAGATTTTATGTGGGAAATCCACTAGGTAATTGAGCCCAAATTATTCATTATTTATAATTTATATAGAGGATGACATTATCCAAACCTTCATTATATTTTTTATTAAGTTGTGGAACACTAGACATTCATTCCTCATGGTGTTGATCTCTTTTCACTTGATTGTGGTGGTTTTTGAGTCACTGTCAGTAGTGTCATGTGGAGATTATGTGGGATTTGTATTAGATGTTGTTATAATTTAGGGGATTATTTTTTTGGGATTATTTTAGAGGGAGTGTAAATCTATTGACATTTCATGAATAACATCATTTGTTTTAATAAAATTTGTGCCTTTATGAATTCCTCTTATGAGTGTGATGGTTAATTTAGGATTTTTTTTAATGCTCTGACCCCAGTTACCCAAAGTCGGTGCATTATTTTAACACATTGGCATGATTACAAGGAATCAAATAACGAAAGACCGATCACTTTAACAGTCTTGGGAAATAGATTACATATATGAATGTTACATTACACATTTGAAAATAAAACACAACATAAATGATCCTTTGAGAACGCCATTGATCCCCTAGCTTAACCCTTCTTATCAATCATAATACACTTCTTGGAGTCCTGAGAAAATTAAATCATAGAAAGGGGGAGCTTAGATGATCATTAAGAATAAAAATATAGTATAAACTTTCATAAATAAGAATAAACATTTAAGGAAATGTATAAGACTAAAACAAAATCCTTTTAAACTTAAACTTTAGCATAATATGGAAAATATACAATAAAATAATTTCATTTATTTATTCACATGGATATTCTACTATTCGAATAATAACATGCAATATCAATATCCACTTTCATAATGATGGAATGCATAATTCCACACTTCATAACCACATAGTAAAGGCCTTGTTCCAAGACTACAAATAATATTTTTTCAAGGCCTTGTTCCAATACACCAGTTTGTCTCATTAGACCTACTGATGAATCAAGGCACTATAGCGGTCTCCACCCATCAGTTACTAAGTCCTATGCATTCCTCATATGAAAATGTTTAAAAAGAATATAATAATTAGTATTAAAAGTAGCATACAAAATGTCAATACGTTATCCATAAACCATGAATGGTATAAAAATAACACGTCCACAGTCAAAAATAACACAAAATATTCAATAGAATATGGAAGATTTATATCATAAGAAATCAACTTCAAACAAGTTTAAAATTTATCAGTGGATGTTGACATAGATGAAAATGATTTGTTAAACTCTTTGAGAAAAATATATATTTTTCATGAAAACAATTAAAACTCACACAATTTAGAAAGGAAGGAATTTAAAGACATTTTTTAATCAAAATGTTCCATACCACTTTGAAACTTTTGAAAGGAATTATCTTTTTAAAAACATCCATGTCCATATAAATAAATCCTAAAAAACATTTTCAAAACATGAAAATTATTGAGAATGATTAAGAAGAATAAATATATAAAACATTTAAAATGATTTTTTTGTAAAAAAGGTCCCTTAAATGAATCCCTTTGAAAACTTTTTCATGAATCATGGACATGGATAATAAATATTTCCCAGTATATACTTATGTAAAAACAACCTCGGATAATAAAGAGACTGTGAAATTAACCATTACCTTGCACTTTAATTTGGTAGAGGGTATTTTTAACCTTCTGTATAGTGGTGAAATAATTTTTATTAAATTATAAAAGAATCATATACATTAATATGATATCATATATGATCTTTTAATATTTTTTTTAATAATATCTTATTATTATCGTCATTTCAGGTGTTAAGGATTCATTTTCATTTATTTTCTTTGATACGTATGTAATGTTTTTATGGATTGGATGTATCTTATTCATATTCAGAATGATATTAAGTATTTATACATTATTTTTAATTATCCAATGAAAATTAGACTTGAATGGATACGATGGGGAATGAATCTCATCACGTTCGTGGAGACGGTAATCCGTACGTACGGATGAGCGACAATATCATTCTTTTGATATTAAAATAATATATAATTCGATGTTTTATCATATATACAGAATAATTATCATGTTAAATTTATTATTTATATCAATTACACGTCATTATTATACCCATCCAAAAAATAATGTATTGAATAACAATTACACCACAACCTGGAGACGGTAAGTCGAACATATGCATGTATGGTGGCATGTCATTCAAAGGATGGATAGAATAATGAATTTTGTTTTACCATATTTATAATAACAAAAAATTATATAGAGTGTACTGGATTTGTTATTTTATAATGGAAACAACAAATAAAGAGGAAGTGGAAGAAGAAAGGAACTTGAAAGAGGTGATGAAATATTTACCTCTTCTTCGGGTTCTTCCTTTTGATTTGATCAAAAGGGCTCATTAGGATGCCTTTCTAAGTAATTAATGACTCTATGATGAAGGGAGGAAAGCTGAGAGGGTATTTGGGTATGGGTTGGCCGAGCCAAATGGCTTTAAAGGTGTGAATTAGAGTGAATGGGGTGTGCCCTTTTTATGAGAGGGGTGAGTGCCACCTTAGAATAATGCTAGAAATATTATTTTATAATAAAATCAATTTTAGTTTCTAATGGCTCAGAAATGTATTATTTAAAGGATAAGGTGGGTATGGGTCGCAAACAAAATCAAAAAATATGTTTTAGATACGTTTGGTTCACTATATTAACCTTATCATTTAGATTTAACTCTTAATTAAATATTTTGACATTTACCATGTGTCTTTAAATTTTTATATTATACAGTTAATAAACATAATATATACTTCCAAGAGAACAACAAGTAGTTAATTAATGATACAACTATAATTATATTAGTCTTTTTTTCTGATATTTAGATTTTTAGGAATAGAATATCAATTAATAATATAATATTTTTTTACAGACTCTTTTATAGCAATTTTGACACTATTTGATATTTTGTTTTTGCTGAATTCATAACAGCATTATTACTTAGAAACAAAATTCATCTAACCAACCCTAACATGTAATATTAAACTAGAAAATTAGTGGAATTCAAAATATTTCTCAAATTACATTTATTTGGATATTTATAATATCAATTATTTTAATATTTCATTAATTAGGTAATTACTCCATCATCATTGTGTAATAAATAAATTAAATTATTTAATGTCTAAAAAATATAAATAAAATACCATTATTTAGGAAATAATTTTATATTTCTAATGAATATTTATAGTAGAATTTATCTTATGTTTAACAATATATTAAAAATGGTTTAGTTGTTAAACATTGAATTTAACACTTTTAACTCTTCTTTGAATTCAATAATAATAAATGTCCAAATCTAATCCAAGTGGACCTAAAGGATCATATTTTATTCCTAAGGTTGGTTTTGGTGTAATTACACATATCCAATAGAATTAGGACATGTGTTAAGGTAATAAGAATAACATTTTTACACTTAATTAACCTATTTACTTTTAACCGTGGTAAATAAAAGTGAAAAGTTACTATTCACCAAAAAAAAGTTTATCTTATTGAACACAATATTATATACTGATATCAACCATGTCTCTTGTATTTTTTAAATTCAATTCAAATAAGAGGTAAAATTATGGTTTATGCAAATTTGTAAATGCTCATTGAAGGTGGGTAAAAGACGGTAAAAAGTTCAATTAAATTTTTATATTTCTAAATTTTTTATAAACTGACTCCAATAAACTACATTGAACTTATATAGGGATTATGTATCTATATTGAACTAAAATAAATTTAAATAAAATAAATAATTATTTAAATAAAATAAATAATTATTTAAATAAAAATTTGGTTTTAAACTATAACTTAGTGTTTTTCACTATTCATAAAACATTTAATGTTTTCCGAAAATACCAAATATTCACCCTAAGATAATTTTGATATTACAAATTCAAAAATGAAATATATTATAACAATTTTTAAAAATAGAATTATAATTAATTAATTTGAAATCAATTCTCGTTGTCAAAACCAAAAAGCGTATTTTTAAGAAATAATAACTATCAAAAGATTGACACTTATTTATGTCCAATTTCAAAGTGAAATTACTTAAAATGACAATCATTGGATTAAATAGTAAAAATATAATCTAATTATACTTCTAAACCATTGAAATTTATAATTCAACACTATATATTATTTTGATTAAAAAATTTGTTTTCAGTGACAATATAGTATTTTTCACTATTCACCCAAATATGAAAGTTATCAGAAAAACACCAAAAATTTATTGAAACTAAATTATTATTTCCCAATTCTATAGAAGAAGTTTTTTTTGTCAAATTGAATATATAAATGTTTCAAATATTGTATTTAAAAATGGTATGCCATTAATAGGCGGTAAAATTTCATTTTATGAAAATTAAATCTTTTATATGAAAAAATGAATTTGTTCTTACATTATGTCTATGAAACTCATAATATGAATTCTAAAATTATAAATATTATATAAAGTTCAAAATTCAGTTAATAATATTAATAAATTCTTTTGAACAACTAGTTTGTTATGTCATGGTGCGCTTGAACTAAGTGTTGCATACTAGGAAATCTTGGGGTGTTACATTCTTCCCTCCTTCAAAAAATTGCGTTCTCGCAATTTGAAATTGTTTTTAAAAAATAAAACGTTGAAAATATAAAATACATTTGTGGGAAAACCCACATCGGAAACTAGGTTAATAAAACATAGTCTTAATAAGAGGAAAAGGGGAATGAAAAAGTCACCACCAAATTATGATTTCGATTAAGAGAGCATTGGTGGAAATTAGACACACATAATTGGAGGAAAAAATTAAATACTTATAGGGAGTGATTTAGGTCATTAGTCACAAACAATTTTAGAATTGAAGGCCTCAATGCCATCAATTTATGATGATTTGAAATATCATCAGTTCAACAAAACAAAAGGTATTAAGAAAACACATTTTTAGTTTTAAGATCCCTTACCTAATGTTTAAGAATAAATTTCTTCATAGAATAAGAGAAGAAAAAAATATATTCTTGACATGTAGAGTTCCATACTTTAACTAATATCCACCACAGACTCACCTTTCACTCTAAATGATATTAAAACTTAAAAAATATTGTATTTATCCTATTCATATAGGGTTCCAAAAAAAATGTATTTATAATTCATCTACCAGACCTTTTTAAAAAAACTACATTATTCAATACAGGACATCACGTGGGAAAGTGGTAGGTGATACACCGTTGTCGCCCTTCGGTTGCGCGTTAAAGTCTCTCAGCCTTTCCGGATGCGACGGGTTGCCACCCGACCTCCGAGTTGTCCTTTTTTGTCAATCCAAAAATAATCTCAAACTAGAATTATCCAAAATACTTCTGTCCAAACTCATAGTCAAAAATTTATAAGGAAGGTTAACACAATGAAGATCCTTTTTTCCCCATAATAACATGTGAACACCTTCATCATGTATTATTTTAAAACACTAGAACATCCTAAATTACCATACAACCTTATTAATTACATTCAAGATCCTTTATTCTTTATAGAATACTGGATATACTCCTTCTATAAATTTTCTCTGTATATTCCAAAAATGATGCAATATAAAAATCATTAATCAGTATCTAGGTAGTCAAGAATATGAACTATAATGTATCCAAATCAATCATGTTTTATTCCAAAATCACTAACATGGTATTAAAACAATATAATGGTTTATCATTCTCTCAATCATATATTTTCCAAAAAATTAACCTTCTGTTGATTCACTTTTCTTGGTTCCACACAATCTCAAGTCCTTAATGAAATAATATTACAGTACAATCCTTATATAATCTATAATTATTATATCATGTACATCATTAATATAATACTCAAATAACACAATACTTTAATAACAATGTAAGAAATCTAATAATTACTCTTCATCTTCGGTAGTACAATAACTTTATTATTTTCCAATAGCAGCATTTGGGGTATACTCTGATTATTTAGACATTGATTCGCATAGTGTCCCAACTCCTTGCATATGAATAATTGTACATTTGAAACATTTTTCTTACCCTTGAAATCACATACATGGTGTCCATTTTCAAAAACACTTATAAAAAACTCTCATTTTCTTCAAGAATTTACCAAGGTGATTCATTCCATAGTTATCACATATGGGAAAATCCTTCTTTTCCCTATTCCCTTTATCCATCTTTCTCTCTTACATCCTTTTCTTTTCTTGATTCCCTTCAAATCCATAGGAATTAGAGAATTTTTTACTTATCTTATTAACACATGATAATATTTCTTTATATGAGGATAATACATGGGAGACTATTTCCTTTCTAAATGTTGGCTTAATATAATGAAATATATTATCCTTCTTACTCTTCAGATCATGCGTATTGTTGGAGGTCTCATTCATTCTACTAGGCGCCATTTCTAAATAATGGCACACACTTGGTTAGTTTATAAATCGCAATGTATAATTCCAAACTTGTAAAATACCTAACATAAATTGAAAATACTATGCATAAAATCTATAATAATAAAATATATTCTTTGAGAAAGTATTTACTCCTAAATCCTTCATAATGTCTTGTAATGAAAATGTGAATTATCCTAAGCATATCCCCCAGGAGTGTCGTAACGATGAGTGCAGCAAGGCCCATTATCGTACACCAATTCCAGTTCAAGTCTAATTCAAAGCCATGTTTTTGGGTTTTACCACTTGGTACATCTATGCCACAGCAGCCTCTACCTGCTCGTATCCAGATATGGATGTATTGCTTGGAAAACACCCAGAATCTCTACAGTACCAAAATTTTAGAAAGTTCTTCTATACTAATCCTCAAAGGAAATCTTAGGGTAATGTTCACTAATCAGGGTTTAACTAAATAATTTTCCAAGGTTGTTTCTAAACATCCTCTGATACCAACTGTAACGACCCGAACCCTGTTACCTAGAGTCAGTGCATTATTTTAATACATTGGCATGATTACAAGGAATCAAGTCCTAAAAGGCTGATCGGTTTAGTAGTTTTGAAAAATATATTACATACATGAACGTTACATTAAATATTAGAAATAAAAACACAACATAAATGATCCTTGGAGAACTCCATTAATCACCTAGCTTAACCCTGCTTATCAAACATAATACACTTATTGGAATCCTATGAAAATTAAAATAATGAAAGGGGTGAGCTCAGATGCTCTGTAAGGATAACAATGTAGCAGAAACGTTCATAAATAAGCATAAACATTTAAGGCAATGTATAATACTAAAAAAAATCCTTTTAAACGTAAACTTCAGCATAATATGGAAAAGATACATTAAAATAATTCCATTTACTTATTCACATGAATATTTACTAGTCATATAATCACATGCATTATCAATAGCCAGCTTTATAATGATGGAATGCATAATTCCAGACTTCATAACCACATAGTCAAGGCCTTCTTCCAAGACTACAAATAATATTTTGTCAAGGCCTTGTGCTAAGACACTAGTTGGTCTTATGAGACATACCGATGCATCGAGGAGATATATCAAGCTCCACCCATCACTTACTAAGTCCAATGCATTCCTCAAATGAAAATGTTTAAACATATCATAAACAATCATATTAAAACTAGAATATGGAAGGTCAATAGTTTATCCATAAACCATGAATGGTATAAAAATAACACATCCATATGCAAACATATCACAAAACCTTCAATACAATATGGAAGATTTGTATCATAATAAATCAACTTCAAACAAGTTTAAAATCCATCAAAGGATGTTGACATTGATGTAAATGATTTGTAAAACTCTTTGAGAGAAATATCCATTTTTCATGAAAAAATTTAAAATTCACACAATTTTGAAAGGAAGAAATTTAAAGACATTTTTTAATCAAATTTTCCCATTCCACTTTGAAACTTTTTAAGGGAATTAACATTTTAAAAACACCTATTTCCATATAAATAAATCCAGAAAAACCATTTTGAAAACATGGACTTTAATGAGAATGATATAGAAGAAGAAATATTTAAAATATTTAAAATGATTTTTTTGGTAAAAAGTTTCCCTTAAAATAATCCTTTTGAAAACGTTTTCATGAAACATGGACATGGATAATAAATATGTCCTAGAAGATAATTATGTAAAAACATCCTCAGATAATAAAAAGATTGTGAAATTAACCCTTACCTTGCACTTTCCTTTGGTCGAGGGTATGTTTAACCTCGTGTATAATGGTGAAATAATTTTTATTAAATTATAAAAGAATAATATACATTAATATGATATCATATATGATCATTTAACATTACTTTGTTAATAATATCTTAGTACTATCGTCGTTTCGGGTGTTAACGATTCTTTTTTCCTTTATATGCATTCTTATGTATGTAATGTTTTTTATAGATACGATGTATCTTATTCATATTCAGAATTTTATTAAGTCTTTAAACATTATTTTTAATCATCTAATGAAAATTAGTTTGAATGGATATGATGGGGAATAAATCGTATCGCGTTCTTGGAGACGGTAATCCGTACGTACACACGAATGTAAATATCATTCTTTTGATATTAAAATAATATATAACTGGATGTCATATAATATATACAGAATAATTATCATTTGATATTTATTATTTACATCAATGACAAATCATTATTATACCCAAACAAATAATAATGTATTGAATTACAATTACACCACGATGTGGAGATGGTAAGCCCTACGTACGCACGTATGGTGACATGTCATTCAAAAGATGGATAGAATAATGAATTTGGTTATACCATATTTATGATAAAATCACATTATATAGGAGATACTGGAGTTATTATTTTATAATGGAAACAAAAAATAAAGAGTAAGTGGAAGAAGAAAGGAACTTGAAAGAGGTGATGAAATATTTACCTCTTGTCCGGGTTCTTCCTTTTGATTTGATCAAAAGGGATCCTTAGGTTGGATTTCTGCCTAAAGTAAGGCCTACTAGATTAAGGGAGGATAGTTGATAGGGTGTTTGGGCAGGTTTTGGCCGAGACAAACGGATTTGAATGTTTGAATTAGAGAGAAGGGGGAGTGCCCTTTTTATAAGAGGGGTGAGGGGCACCTTAGGAAAAGCTAGAAACATTCTATTATAAAAAAAACTTTTCAGATTCTAATGGCTCTAAAATGCATAATTTAAATGATAAGGTGTGGATGGGTCGAAAACCACTCAAATAATAGGTTTTAGATAGGTTTGGGTCACTATATTGACCTTAACATTTAGATTTAACTCTTAGTTAAATAGTTTGACATTTACCATGTCTCTTTGTATTTTTATATTATATGGTTAATAAACTTACTATATACTTCCAAGAGAACCCCAAGTGGTTAATTAGTGATAAACCTATCATTATATAAGTCTTTTTTCCAAACCATATATATTTAGGAATAGAAGATAAATTAATAATATAATATTTGTTTTAAAAACACTTTTATGTCAAATTTTGACACTGTTTGGTATTTTGTTTTTGATAAATTCAAAACAACATTATTACTTAGAAAAAAATCATCTAAACAGCCCTAACATGTCATGTTAACATATAAAATTTGTGTAATTCATATAAAGTCTCAAATTACATATATTTGGATATTTATAATATCAGTTATTTTAATATTTCATTAATCAGGTAATTACTGTATCATCAATGTGTCATAAATGAATTAAATTATTTAATATACAAAAAATATAAATAAAATACAGTTATGTAGGAAATATTTTTAGATTTCTAATAAATATTTATAGTTGAATTTATCTTCTGTGTAACCTTATATTAAAAATGGTTTAGTTATTAGACATTGAATTTAACACTTTTAACCCTTCTTTGAATTAAATAATAATAAATGTCATAATCTAATCCAAGTGGACCTAAAGGATCATATTTTATTCCTAAGTTTTCTTTTGGTCGAATTACACTTATCCAATAGAATTATTACATGTGTTAGGGTAATAATAATATCATTTTTACCCTTAATTACCCTATTTAATTTTAACTATGGTAATTAAAAGTCAAAAGTTACTATTCACCAAAAATTATTTTTATCTTATTAAACCACATTTTACTTACTAATATCAACTGTATCTCTCAGATTTTTGATATTCAATTCACAGAAGTGGTAAAATTAGGTTTTATGCAGATTTGCAAATGCTCATAGGAGGGGGGTTAAAGAGGGTAAAAAGTTCAATAAAATTTTTATATATCTAAAATTATTATAAACTAACTATAATTAATTACATTGAACATATATAAGTATTATGTATCTATTTTTACCTAAAATAAATTTAATTAATATAAATAATTATTTAAATAAAAATTCGGTTTTCAACTATAATTCAGTGTTTTCCACTATTCATCAAAAATTGAATGTTTTCAGAAAAATACCAAATATTCACCCTAAGTTAATTTTGATATTCCAAATTCAAAAATGAATTCTATTTTACCAATTTCAAAACATAGAAGTTGCATTAATTAATTTAAAATTATTTCCCATTGTCAAAACCTTAAAGTGTATTTTTAAGAAATAATAACTATCAAAAGATAGACACTTGTTTATATCCAATTTCAAAGTGAAATTAATTACAATGAAAATAATTGTATTAAATGTTAAAAATATAATCTAATTATTCTTCTAGACAATTAGAATTTATAATTAAAAACTTTAAATTATTTTGATTAAAAATGTTGTTTTCAGTTAAAATATAGTACTTTTCACTATTCACCAAAAATATGAAAGTTATCAGAAAAACACCAAACATTTATTGAAACTAAATTCTTATGTCTAGATTTTAAATTAGAAGTATATTATGTCAAAATGAATACATAAAAGTTTCAAATATTGGATTTAAAAATGGTTCTCCATTAGAAGGCGGTAGAATTACAATTTTGAAAATTAATTCTTTTATCTGAAAAAATTGAATTTGTTCTTACTTTTTGTATAAGAAAATCATAATATTTATTCTAAAATTATAAGGATTATATAAAGTTTAAAAATTAGTTAATACGATTCATAACCACTTTTGAATGGCTAGTTTGGTAAGTCGTGGTGCGCTTGAACTCAGTGTTCCGTACTATGAAATCGTGGGGTGTTACATTTTTTCTTCACTGATTGATGATTCTATTTTTCATTTGTATATGTTTTGAAACGTAGTATGAGTTTTTTTTATTGATAACATTCAGATTCTTTGGGTATTAGATAAGATAATAGGGACGTATATTTGTTCTTTTTTAGTCTATTAGTGCTTCCAAAATAGGATTTTCTATTAAGATCACCATGAAAAGTTTTTCTATTAAATTATTCTATGTTACCTTATATGTGACTTTATGAACCTTGGTTAGAAAAATGTAATTTTATGATGATACATATATATGATTTGTGTTTCTATCTTTTTTATTGAATTTAATGTATTTTTAAACTAGTGCAGTGACCTTATAGATATCCATGGTGGATTTTTATTATTTTGGAATAAATTTGATCTTTTGTTTTCTCAAGGATAATGATATTTTATCATTCATTTTAGGATTAATACAAATTTTTTTTATAGTGAAATTCTTTCTCTTTGTTGTTATTAATTTTTATCACTATAAAATAATTATAACTTGTTTAGATAATTATTTTAGGTCTATATATTCATAGATATGTTTTTGGGTGGTTGTGATCTAGGTTATTCATATGGATTTTGGTGGATGTCATGGGATTCATTCAAAATTTTTCTCATAATTATACAATTATTTTTTTATATTAATAGTATTAGACTTTAGTTTTCCCTATCTATCCCCTATTATGTTCTGGTGTATAGGTTATTATTTTTTTGATCTAGAATTTTTAATGAATATTTTGAGGAAAAAGTGGAATGGTGTGTCGAATAGTAATCCCATATGCCACTTGGGAATTAAATTTTATTGAATTTTCTATTTTCATATTATTTTTTGGGTGTACAAAATCTATCTCTATAGTTTCAAGATGACCAAAAGTGTTATTTACCAGGGTTTAGAAGATGACTTCTTTGACCATAGGGACCAAACTACCTCATGTATGTATGAATTTATGAGTATCAAAGGGTAAAGGGTGGTTTCAAATTAAAGAATGTTTTGTTTAATGGATTATGTGATGAATCATAGTTTTTTATTACAGAAATGTGAACTTGTGATGTATGTGGGTATGAGAGGCTAAACAAAACATTTTCTCTTTGGATACATCCTCATGGGTACTACATAACCTTAGTCCTAGAATTACCAATGGGTATGTGTATAAATATGTTAGGATTGAATTCTAGGATAATATCAATGGGATAAAATGTAGAGGGTAAACATTTTACATGGATTCTAGTTTTGAGACATTACATGTATTAATAAACAGGGGATATTGATGACCTATCATAGATGGATACATTATAGTGACGTGGGTGCTTTGGGTGGTGTCCCTGAAACTATGAGGTACTCTATATCATATATCCAGGTTAATATTCCACATAGGATCCCATGGAGGGGGTTTTTCATTGTTAGTGTATAATTGCACTATGGTATTTATTTTCATGCGTTATTTTTTTGGAATTTCTAGTTCCCCCATTGGGGTTTTATGGATTTCACCCACATTCATCTTATTTCCTCTCATCTAGTAAGACTATAGAGAGCCTTAGATATCCTACACCACCCTCCATATCTCATGGTTCGTGGGTCCTTATCTACTAATATTACAAAGACTTTTTAGGATGGATTATCCCTTCACCTTCTCCTCTTGTTCCCTCCTCCCTTACCCTCATTTTTTCTTTCATCTATAAAAAGTAATCATTCTGTGGGTTGATTTTATGATTTTGATATGTTATAATCATGGTTTTTTGTCTATTAGGGATCAAGGGGTCTTTATTCACGGGTTATCTTCACTTCATAAAGGTGAGGTGTTGTGGATCATTTCAGTATTGATTAGGAAGATTTTTAGGTCATTACCATATATTATATCCATAAAATTATTGAAAGTTTTAATGTGTTTTCATTTATATTTTAACAGCATGTGGTCTATATGAAATGTAAGGAACTTTTTTAAATGGTTTTCATAACTTCTATGTACTTATCACATGTAAAGGGTTTGTGAAAATGCTCGAGTGGATATTTAAAAAAATAATAATGTTTTTTGAAAGGGTGTTTGACACAGGTATATTTTTTTAAATTTAATTTCAATGTTTAAAATTTGTTTTTTCTAAAAGATATGTGTTTCCTAAATTTATTGATTTTAAGACTTCTTATTATGATGTTGTTTTAATGTATTTAAAAGGGAAATTAGTTATTTGAAATATATTATTTGTGCATGTTGAATTCAATGAATTAATTCATTAAATGATTTTAATGGTAAATAGAATCACATAGAATTAAAATATTATATTCCATGGATCCTTTGGAATAATATTAAACATAACTTGTGTGAAATTTTATTTACCCTCATCATTTATTCCCTTTTTTTGTTATGTTTGTTATCAATGTTGGCCCAAGGGGATAATTATTCTTAATGTTTAAGAATTTATGTGAAAATAGGTAATTTCATGTGAGGGTGTTTTAGGTGAGATGAGTTTTATTACATTTTTATTATAGATTTTTATGATGGTCACAATGATTGTTGTTACTCACCTATTTTTTTGGAAATCTTGGGAACCCTAGTGGATGATTTAAAGTATAAAAATTCATGTTATGTTATATTATGATATAAACTATAGCTAGTTTCCTATGAAACTTATCTCCCCCCTAAAGAATTATTTTGTAGTTGGTGACTCAAAAAGTTTTTGAATATGATGCTAATTTTTAAAATTTGGCCCCCCTTAACATAGTGATCCTACAAAATGGGTTCAATATTATTCATTTTATATCATACTATGTTTAAAATGGAACAATATCATTTTAAAGATAAATTATTGCATCCTAATATATATGTTTTGTTTGTATCCCATTTATATTTTCCTTTTATTCACAGATCCATGGCGTAGGTGTGGCGTGTTTTACATTATTCAATTGATTTATTTTTTTATTATGTGTATTCTATATTATTGATTATTTTTTTATTTACATTTAAACCAATTTATAAACGTTTTAGAATGTATTTTTTTTAAAAATGATGTTTATTTTTAAAACGTGATTTTAGAAAGTTTTATGAAATGATGAAGAAATTGTTTCCTAGAGTAATTATTATAATGGTCCTATTTTTTTGGGGTTTTAATTTTATTTAAAAAGAAACCCATGTTTTTTCAGAATGGTTTCAAAAAGATGGTTAAATTTTGGTGGGGAACCATTTGTTTCTAAATAATGTTTTACCCACATTTTGGGAAGAAGAATATAAATTAAGATGTTTTCTATAATTTATTATATTTAATAAAAAAACCAATTTTATAAGTTATATTCAATATTTAATTATTTATATTTATTATGGAACGAACTACATATACTTTATAGTGAAATCCTTATGGGAATATTTGTATCTTACCCTATAAATACACCGGTTTTTTTGTGTATATATTGTTGTTATGTTTTCTTTCCAGTGAAACATTTTTCATTATATTCATTGGGTCTATGGATGAATGAGTTTACTTATGGTTACTGTTCATGATTCACATGGAGGTTTTTATTGGGGCATCTCAAGTTTATTTCTCATTTTTTGATGTTGTATCAGCTAGTTCAACCTGGTGTGTTTTATCTTTTATTCCCATTGTACCTTTTTTATTGTACATTTATTTATAGAAAAAATGTTATACATGATTTTGGAATTTATTTTATTATTATTGAATTGGATTGTCATTTTTTTTGTGGTTTATTATATGGATTGGATGGATGTATAATTTCTAGATAGTTCATGTTTTATTCTTGTAGGTTTCTATTGGTGATTAAAATGTTTATTCAAGGGTAAAATCATTCCCACATGGTAATGTTGATACCCAAGACGATTTTTGGGAACCTATTAAAATTGTTAATGAAATTAAATGATTTTAGAAATATTGGTCATGTACCAATTTTTGGTTTAATATAGAAGTTTTTCATTACACACACTCTGTCCTTCTCAATATTTTTTATTTTTACAAGCCATTAGTTCATTCTCGAGGGTCTCTTACACAATGAATGCACATATTCTCCCCAAATTTTCATGGGGAACTCCTACATTTCCATAAATGGAATTTCATAAAAGATAAAAAATAAATGAAAAAACTTAAAATTTGATTCTTTATATCTTTTTCTTAATTGGGAATCATGTGTGCATGTCCCATGATTTTCTCAATTGCATTATTTTTTAAAACAAAAACCATTCTTTTTAGTTTTTGTAATTGATATTCATAGGTAAATAAATATATCCACTTTTTAGAAATTAAAATCACGTTTTCCTCAAGATGTCTCACTATATCTAAACATGAAACATTATTATGTGTTTTATAAAAATATTAAACTCATCACCTGTGGTTTGGAGCTTATCAACTTGTAATGTTCGATATATCAGGAAACTAGTAAATGTTTTAGAATTTATCCACACATAAACCTAAAAAATCAACTCTTATTTGTTATTACACTTACCATATTGAATAAAAAAACATATGATATATAAATAATTTATTTTCAAGACTATAATTGATATATTTCACTAATATGTTTTAGTTTATCTGAATATTTTTTATTTCCAACATGATTAAATTCCTGAACATTTATCTCAACCTATATTGATATATTTTAATTTAGTATTGAATATTATACTATAAATCTCTAATTTAACATGTAACACAATGTATCAACCTGACACTAGAATCACAGAGTCATTGTTTACATTATTATATTTGTATAAGATACTAAGGATCTCACTATGTATGATGAATTCTGATTTCAACGTTTTCTTTCTGTACCCTCACCCTCATCACTATGTATGATGAATAATTTTAGATGTCATAGAAAATTAGATACAAACATGATTATGTGTTACATTAGAAATATAAAAACATATTATTGGATCCTCTCTTAAATCTTTCACATAATTCATAATATAATTTTTCACATCCTGGGGAAAGGAAAACAAATATAGTGTGAAATCAGATTCCTATATAAGTATATATATAGAAGAAGAAATCACGAGTAAATAATGAATTCACAATATGGCATAGTGGATAATCAAATACATTCCATTTAATCAAAAAAATTAGTGAAATGAACATCCATGACTAATATCAACATATATATTACATGGATAATAGAAAAATAACTACTAAAAAAGAAAATTCATAAATATGATGATTTATGATCAAGGTCTATTAACTAAAATATCATGAACCTTACCATAATGGGATCTCAACCAAGACACGATTCTTAATAAATTGTTATTTGAAAATGGGATTAATGTTTATTATTTCATAAAATATGATTTTTTAATGATAAATATTAATGCATCAAGGGGGATATCTATAACTAGACCCGACCCATCACATTAACATCTTCAAAATTAGGAATATTTTAAATGAAAAATTAAATATGTTAATAAATTTTCATTTATGTAAAAAATTATCAATATTTAATAATGAATATGGAGAACCGGTATTTCCAAATAAATTAAATAACATTCATAATAATCTTCCATCAACTGATACAATATATTGAAATGTTATGCAATTGAAATATCAACAATGTGATTGAAATGAATCACAATTAATCCATATTATTAAAATATATTCATGTATGTGAAAACTAATTCTAAATTAATAAATAATGGTGAATGAGAATATGATCATCATAAAGAGATTTACTAAAGTTAATTTATATTCAATTATTAGTAAAGGATTATCATCAATTCATCATAAATGTCTGATTCGTAGAAAAAACATTCCATTAGATACTATTATAGAATCAATACATTAGAAAAACATCCTTTTAGATTTTTATAACAATATTGTAATAATCCACATTTAAAAACTCTTATCATTTCATTAAGGAAATAATACATTCATCTTATAAAGTAATTTAGAATAAAAATTCCAGAAATGTTGAAAAAAACATTTTAATTAAAAATATGAATAGAAAACTGTATCATAATAATTATAGAAAATAATAGTTATGATGTGAGGAAAATCCACTAGTGTTGTGTAGGTTAAAATAGAGATTCATTTCATATCATTTGTAAAAAGTTGACTTTATTTAAAACAATAAGAAGATTCTATTTAAAAAAACATAAATGAAAATAAAATAGGGTAATAAATGATTTTAATAAATACATTTTGAATAGTTAATATAATTTTGAAACTATGATAAAAAAAATATGAACCTGGAAGAAAATTAGTTGGAAGGATAACATACTTAGAATATTTTTGAATTAATGTCCCTTAAATGTAACATAAATATTGATTATAGATCCCTCAACAAACTAAATATAATGTAAATATTTAAAAGGAAAAAAAAACAGAGGAAACTAATATATTATTGTGATTAAAATATAGGATCGTATAATTTTACCAATCAAAATCCGAACGTAAACAATATTCAATGAAAATGATATTATAACTGAAATATCATATCATAGGTTTCATTTTATAAATAAGAAATCTAAACCACTTGTATAATAAATTTAAATTCATTATAATTTTATAATAAAACCTCATACCTTCTAATAATATCATATATTATCAAGTTTTAACATTTGATCACATTAATTTCAATAATTATTTATTAAATACATCATATTTGAGTGTTAAATATTTTGTTTTTCATGTAATTTTTGGTTTAGTAGTTTTAGTCCATAAATATTTCCAAGTGTTCTAAAATCTATATAATTATAATACATATATAAATATGATACATATTCATTATATATGTATTTGGAATCATTCATTAATGAAATATATGAAGAATGAATCACATCACTTCATTGAGGAGGTATTCCACACTTACACAAGAGCAACATTATCATTTTTAATGGGTTGAATAATAAATTTTTTAATGATATTATATATTTTTAAAATATTAATTATGTAAAAAATATCATATATATTCTCATTTATTAAATATTTATAACTATTCATGTTTAATGGTGATGGAAAATGAATTTCACCACTACTTGGAGATGACAGATCATAAGTATTCATGATAAATGTTTTCATGATCTATTAAAAAACAAATAAATGAAAAGGGTTGTACCAAAAATACAATGAAATTTAATTAATCGAGAGATATTTATGTTAACTTATAAAAAAAATTCATAATATTTTTGATGCATGTAAAACATGAAATTTAAAAAAGAAAAAGTTTAGAACAATACCTCTTATTATGTCAACCTCCTTATGTTTAAAGCTAAATCCTTCCTAAAATGGTATTTTGACCAAACTGGGTCCTATATAAAATTTTTAGGGATGTTAGGAAAGGATTTTGGTAGATATTTGATGATATGAAAGGATGTTGAAGTGTGGGTAAGAGAGGATATGTTTTGTCTTTCTATAAGTGATAGAGAGGAATAACTATAAATGTTTCAAAATATTGAATTTTTTTAATGTCTTGATCAAGGGAAATATCTTAAAAATGACTCATAATCGAATAGAATATGATATAGGGTCAAAATATTAAAATAAAATTGTATTTGTTTCATGTTTTTATTCATTTTATCAATTATAATTTTATCACTATCCATTTTCTCTTTTTTTAACTCATACCATTAGAATTGATTTTTTTAGAAAAGTTATTACTCATAATAGAAAAATTTAACTTATACTCATTAAAAATTTTAGAAATGAATTTTTCACATAATGACTATGGTTTAACAAATTTAATTCCTATTTTTTATAGAAAATAATTTTTAATTAAACCAATAAAACATTAAAATAATAAATTTTAATGAAAAATCCGTTTAATGTATAAATATGATTTTATAGAAAATTAATATATAATTATGATTAAAATGAGTTGAATTAGATTATTTAAATATAAAATTAATGAAATTTTTCTTTCATTTCAATAGAATGTATAATGAAACCTTTACCAACATTACAAAAAATAAAAAAAATATTTTTATTTGAGTTAATTTTTTTACCTATATTTGCAAAATCATAAATATATATTTATAATTTTAGAAATTATTTTTTATGAATCATATTAATTAGTAAATATATATCTATATATAACTTTTTTTTAATATATAATTTATTAACTATATAATTATAATATTTCAAAAGTGATTGTTTTTGTGAAATGAAAATTTTTCTATATTTACCAAAAAACAACTATTTCTGAAAAACATAAAAAATTCATCCTATGATAATTTTGACATGATGAATTAAAAAAATAATTTAATATATTCAAATTAAATTTATGAAATTTCATTATATAGGTATAATTTTTTTTTTGAATAAATCAATGTGAATTATGATATAGTTTATTTATAAAGAAAAACATAATATAACTCCATCTCATGTGTTACATTGAATGCTTTTATAATGATTTAAAAATAGAGTAAGATCAAAATAATTGAATTCAAATAGTATTTTTTATTCATATAAAATCATTAATCTTCTTTTATTTCAAAATATCTTATCCAATTGATCTCATTCAATCTGAATATTTAATCATGGTTAATTTTATTTTTATTATGTATTGAACTTAAAATAATGACCAAGTAAAAATTCCATTTTATTTCAACATTATGATCATAAATTCTATAATACTATCAAAATTTATAAAAATAATGCAATGTTTTGAATGTTAGAAAGCATTATGTACATTATACAATGTGATAATAATTTTTATTATTCCATAACATGTCTAGTTATATAAAAAATGTTCATGTGGAACCTTATGAGGGACTTAGTTAACCATACTAAGACACATATTTACCTTAATAAGACATGTATCAAACTTACACTCTTTTTATCCCAACCTTACTAATAGAGACTCAACCATATGATGACATTTCAATAATTTATGCGTGCATTTTTGAACCTCACAACACCATTGTATGAACCATAAGAGGTGGTTATCCAATCCTTATGGCCTCTGGTTATACAAAAAATAGGTGGTTCTTAAAAAAATATGGGAATATTGTGCAAGTCTTAAAAATAGCTTGTCCTAGAATGTTTTGAGTACAGTTAAAATGCATGTTTTACCCTGATCAACATTAATTTTTATCATAATCATTCTATTAATTTACTATGTATATGAAAAATAATGTCATGAAAAATTAAATTCTATCAAGGATTAATTGACATTGTACTTATTGAAGAAAACAAAGGATCTAAATTTAATTATTTTCAATTATTTTTAATAGTTAAATAATTAATTTGCGATGAATTCTTTCTTCAAGGATAAATATGAAAATTCATATTTATCATACCATTATTTATTTATATGAATAAACTATAGATTCAATATAATGGTGATACATACACGTGCCATGAACCTATATGTGACATCATTATAATATCGTAGTACATTAATGAAGGATCCAACCACTTATATCATTTGTATTTGATCACCATGAGAATCACATCAAATAAAGAATCTATGTATACTCTCTATAAATGAGAGTGGGGTTTGGGGGGGGGGGTCTTTATACATTCATGAGAGATATCTTGTAGAGGATCTCTATAGTGATTAAGATGATTACATTTTTTCATTATTCACAGTAATAACAATTGTCTAGTGTTAGGGTTGGAAATAATATAATTGTACATAAGTATATATATATATTTATAAAATAATAATTACACATTGGCCAGTATTATTTATCACAATACCTAGTGATCCCCATTTTCAAATAATTGTATTAATATTTTTTTGATTGACATGTGAAAAACTCATGGATTAATTTAATATTGTTTCTTGACTAATTTTTTTAAAACTAATTCAATAAATATATAATATATTATTTCACCCAAGATATTCTAAATTAGGTATATCATTCATCCATTGTATTTATTTTTTCGAATAATTTCTTTTTTTATATTGAAATGTCACTACATAATTCTTCAATTAATGATTATATATTATATTTACTTATAAAAACTAACATTATCTTAAGCAACTTGGGAATTAATATACGCATTCGAGGTAACATGAATTATTATTAAACCAGACATGGGAATAATATTTTTTGAATGTGTTAAATAAAAAATAAATTTTACTAAAGTTCTAGTTACACATAGGGTCTGAACCTTTTAGCCTCTTTCTCAGTGTAATTAGGTAAAGCCTCCCAAAGTACAAGGATATCATATAGAAGAAAAAGAATGATCCTATTGATATATATGTTAATTTTAAAATGACATAAATCCTCATATGAATTCATACTGTGAAATATAGTACCATTATCATGATATCTCATATTGATGAGGTTTCATGTTGTTGTCATTAGAATATGAGCTTTTAATCTATTTGTCTTCACATTTCATAGTTGTAAATTCCATTGATCTTTATGTACACTGATTCATTTATCCTATTTCATTGTAATCAATTGGAATGAGATATCAACTTTAGATTAAGATATGAAGGGATGAATACTTTCTCATATTATTCATCAATGAAATATTATTCAGGGTGCTCCCAAAATATATTGCTTAATCACAAGAATATTTCATCAGGATTTTCATATATACCTAAAATAACATAAAATATTATATTCAAAAATAATAATGATATAGTTTTAGGACCATTACACACATTTTCAGATATGAACATCCAATAAAATGTATAACGGTGGTGTTCCAATTCAAAATTTGGGTTATCATATTCTCCTACACTGAAAATTACAATGGGTGTACAACAAGAGAAATTTCATCCAATCCTTTGAAGCGCCACCCATTATATTATATATCATATTTTTCCCATATATCATCAATTCATATAACATATATTTCAATATAATTTTCTTAAAACTTCTAGAATCTCATCATAACGGGGAACACTTTTTAAATTTCAGTGAAACAGTTTTAGTTAGTGCATTATCACATACTATATCACGTTTAGGAAAAATAATAATGTGATAAGAATATTGTTCATATAAATAATTTTAATATAGGTAATCATAAATTACATAGAATATATTTATAGGGGCCAACTCCAATATTCAAAAACATTAGAGGTACAAGCTCAACCTTGCAAGAGTTCCAAGACATATCATAATTCAACTATTCATCCAAGTAAGATGTTAAATATGTATACTAATAAATGGAAATAGCATGGTAATAAATATTTTTTTAAAATTAATATTTATTATTTCTCAAATTGTTTCATATTTTCAATATGTTTTTTTATTCTTCTTTCAATAACTTACCACCCTATAGTATAGAGTGTTTAATCATTGAAAAGTTTCTTTAACCTTATGATCTATTTTCCAATCATCTAATTTTAATGGGACTCCAATTTAAATATTATGATCTATTTATTCATGGTAATCCTTCCTTTTAATTCATTCATTTCATTACTCATATTTTTATGGGATGAAAACATCATGTTTAGTGGATAGATACTCACTCCATCACCCATTACATCACCTTTTAATCATTACCAAAATACATATTAACAATAAATCTAATTGATATAAAATACCACTTCAACCCATATATAAATTCACAATGACAATAAATTATATGTAAATGGTTTACATTCCCAATATTTATTACATGAGTGTAAGGTTTCGTTTTCTTATATCCAAGTAACTATTATAATATTAAGAAACTTCTTCTACTCTTGTATTATTCCATTTTATTTATTCATTCCCATTTTTAGGGAATCAATAAATTACTTGAGAGAATTGTCACAAAGCTTTTCTATCTTCAAAATGTTACATAATTTGACCAAATCAATGTAACATCCCTGACTTGAGAGCCAATAAATCGGTGCTCCAATTCGGTTGGTTACATGACCTTACTCACACCTCCTCGTACGCCAAAGGTTGTCGACTATTAGCGGGGGTCCAAATAATCAATTGGAGAGACTATTCCCCATTTTTATAAGATTAATTCACAAGAGAAGATAAAAAATATTAATAAAAACCAATAATTCCAGAGAATGCATAAAAATAAATTCCCCAAACGGGGTACAACCAAGTCCAACAGTTAATATATCATTTTTTATTACAAGTAAAAAATTGAAAAATACCCAAAATATAGACAAATAGAAAATTCCCCAAAATGGCCCTAACACCATGTTTGGGTCCTCCTCCATGCACACTCATTCCAACCCATCTATCTAAAAAGTTAATTTCCCTTCTCTTGACCTTCATACATGAAGTATTCTCAAGTAACCAACGATGGCCCAAGCATAGCGTTAGTACAACTCTGTAGGCCACCACCAATGATGTCTAAAAAATATCTTGTATAACCAAATGCTCATGAAAAAGGGAAATGAATAATAAATGAAAAGGAAATGATTAAGTTCCCTTAGTTAGTTTAAGTCTGTTAAAAGCATTTATTACCATTTCCATATCTTACCATTTCTTCTCATTTTACATTACTTACCATTTCTAACACATCTAACATAGTTCATCAAACACAACAAAGTTACAAGGGCTTAAAGTACACAATCACATGCATGAGAAAAATACACAGTTTTCCTATATCACTAGGTCTAACTTATTCATTTCAACCATATCCTCGCCTCGAAGCCCCAACATGGGTGGATTTAACCGTAAGGGGAATATATCCTCATTCATCATCCCTGACCCATTCTTTAGGGGTGGAGTTTAGGGCATCATTCCAACCCGACCCGTGGGTGTAGAACCTCTGTAAATACACCACTCTATCAAGCCATGCACACATGATATACATATATGTATTCATATACCATTTACAAAACATTCCAACCATTTCCCAAGGATATCATAAATCATAACAATAACATATAAGATAACGTCATACCTTAACCCATTAACACATATCCACATTTCACATCATTAGCTATTTATCTCAATTCCATTTTATTATATTTATCTCATTAAGAATTGCTCATTATGCCTAATAATATAGGCATCATGACTACACTCATAATCCATTCTATCGTGGTCACTAATCAATCCTACATATTAACCCAATTTAAATTCCAAAACAATTCACAATTCATTTAACATATCCATTTTCCATCGTATAAACCACTCTTATGTAATCCTAACATCCCTTAAGTTATTATTATTAAGCCTAAGTGAAACACTTATATTCTACAACAACACCATCAATCACATCAACATGTTTATTAAGGGATCATTATAAACACACAAGAATATAAATTTTTCTTCAAAATCCCTAGGTCCGGAAGAGTTGGATCACCCAATGGGTGGCACTAGTTTAGTCTCATCACCCTCAACGCATCTCATGGAGATTTTGAGGGTTCCCATTTACCTTTTTAAAAACCATTTTAACAAAACATTCCATGGGTAATCAAAATATATCAAGAGACCTCCAATAAAAAACCACACATGCACAAATCTACAATTAAACCATGGGATATAACTTGTAGAACACCTACCATGATTCTATGGGTGAAAACACTCTTAATCAATCCCATAGATACTGCTTCAACTATCCTTTAATGCTTCAACACTGACATTTGAACCTCAACCAACGTTACAAAAAACTCCTTAGAAATGAGGGAGACTGATCTCTTGGAGCTCTTGGGAGATTTGGTTTATCCCTAGGGTGAATAGGGGTGAATGGGGAGGAAATCCTAGGTTGGGTATTAAAATACCGGAGTTGAAAAAAGGTAATTTTTTAAATTTTTTTGGGATGCATGGTTTTTGAAACCATTGGAAAACCAGGAGAGTTACACTATCAGAAGTCCCACCTCCTACACTATTTCTTGGGGTTGTCCGCACAGTTAGTACTAACCATGCGCAGACTGTGCAACCTACCCAGAAATCCCCTTTTGTCCACTTTTCATGTCCTGAACCCTCAGAACTTCCCCGAGCCTCATCAAGGACTTGGGTAAGAACTTAATTGACTAAAATAGGTATTCAAATCAAAACATAAACAACAACATACATTTCCATGATCTAGGATCTTACAACCTCCCAACCTTATAATGGCTCATCCTCGAGCTAGGGTTCCAAGCATTATTGCACTTCTATGGAAAATAGATCGGGCCACTGAGCCCCCATATATGATTCCTCCGCCCAAGTTTCTTCTTAAACCTTATTATGCTTCCATAGAACTCACACTAATGGCACACCATTTTCCCACAAGACATTCTGACCACAATCCACGACAAAAACCTGATGCTCCTTAAAAGGATGCATCAGCCTCAAGCTAAACAACCTCAACATTCACCACATGAGTTGAGTTTGGGTGGTACTGCTGAAGATGCAACACATGAAAGACATCATTCATCTCTATATACCACTATGGAATAGAAAATAGGTATGCCACCGGCCAAATCCTCTCAACTATGTCAAATGATCCCACATACCTAGGCGCTTGCTTTCGCTGTTTCCAAATCCGTCGGTGACCCAACCTTGGAGACACCTGAAGGAACACACTATCACCCACCTCTAACTCATGAGGTCTACGCCTCTGATCCGCATACGAATTCTTCCAACTCTGAGTCATTTCCATATGCTTCTGAATCAACTCAACTTTCTCCATTGTCTCCTGAAAGAGTCTCGATCCGAATATCCTAGTTTCATTGGCCTCCAACCAACATATCAGAGATCTACACGGCCTCCCATAGAGTTCCTCAAATGGTTCCATCTAAACCGTAGGTTGAAAATAGTTTTTGTATACAAATTACACAAGTGATTGGTTATTTTCCCATGGACCAAAAAAATCCAAGACACAATCTCTCAACATATCTTCCAACATGTGAATTTTACACTCTGACTACCTATCAATCTGTGGGTGGAAATCCATACTCAAAAGAACCTGTATACCAAGTGTCTTCTTCAACCTTTTAAATTAGTGCAATGTAAAATAAGGATCACAATCTGAAATTATAGTTTGCGGTACACCATGAAACCATACTATTCCCCGAACATATAACTCACCCAAATGATCAACTATGTATGTATTTTGAATTGGTAAGAAATGATCCACTTTTGTTAGCCAATCCACAACCACACAGATTGCATCATTTTTTCGGGGCATCCTTTGAAGACCCTCCACAAAATCCATTGGCACATCTTCCCATTACCAATTTGGAATGAGAAATGGATGTAATAAACCACCTGGGTGTTGATTCATGACCTTCACCTATTGACAGGTAAGACACCGTGAAACAAATCCTACAACTTCCTTTTTCATTCCTGACCACCCAAACAATCTATGGATATAATGATTCATCTTGGTCAAACAAGGATGAAAAACCAATTTTTATGCATGGAACTCAAGAATCAAATCTTCCTTCATGGTATAACCACATGATCATGAACACAACCAACCCCATCTACATCAACAGTCCAACAAGAAGTTGGATCCCCACCTTTAAGCCTTTCCTTCATGGCCCAACATTCAGGATCGTAAAGCTGAATATTCCTAACTTGGCTAAAAAGAATCGACTCAAACTTATTTGAAGAAAGAGTCCCTTGACCATTTTCCTCCCACACCTCCAAGTGCATCTCCGCAAACAAATCCATTTCCTTATACTCGGTGATGGATTTCCGAACCACCTGGTTTAGAGCCTTCCTTCTCAATGCATCAATGATATTTTTCGCTTTCCCCTGTGTATATACCATCTAAATGTTGAATTACTAGAGATACTCAACCCACTTTCAATTTAGAAGATTCAAATTTTGCTGTGAAAAGATATACTTTAGACACCGGTGATCTGTATGCATCATGAAACGTTCCCCCCAACAAATATTTCCCCGAGCACATTAAGGAATACACAACTACATATAACTCAAGATCATGAGTGGGATAATTCTGCTCATGGGGTTTCAATTGCCTCGAAACATATACCACAACCCACTCATCTTCTATCAACATAGCCCGAAGCCTAATACCAGAGGCATCAAAAAATAGGACGTACTTCCTACCTGGCTTGGGTAAGATCAAGATCGGTGCATTAGTCAATCGCTTTTTCTACTCTTGAAAGAAATATCAAAATACTCAGACCACTCAACCCAGATTCCCTTATTGGTCCTACCAGATAGTGCTGCTACCAAATGAGATAAATCATGGATGAACCTCCTGTAATATCCGACCAAACCTAGAAAACTCCAAACATCAAAAACACTCTTGGGATGCTCCCAAGACACAACTGCATAAAAATTCATTGGATCCACCCACACACCTTCCTCTTAGATGATGTGACCAAGAAAATGCACTCCTCCATTCTATAACTGACACTTTGAATGATTATCGTAAACCTGATGGTCTCTTAGTGTAATCAAAATGATATAAATATATTTGGCATGATCGTCATTTGTTTTGGAGTACAACAAGAAGTGTTCAAAAAAGACCACCACAAACTAATCCCGGTAAGTATGAAAGATTCGGGTCATCAATGCCACGAACACCACTAATGCATTGGTTAATCCGAAAGGCATCACCACAAACTCAAACAACTCGTACTGACTCCTGAAAGTTGTCAACGGTATGTCAGAAGGCATCACCCTCAACTAGTGATAACCTGATCTCAGATCAATCTTAGAAAACACTGATGCATCCCTCAACAGGTCAAACATGTCATCAATTCTACTAATAGGGTACTATTTTTTCACTATCATCTTATTTAACAATCGATAAAAAACAAACATCCATAATGAACCATCAGCGTTCTTTGCAAAAAGCAAAGGAGATACCCTGGGAGACGTACTAGGGCATAAGAACCCATTACGCTCCAACTCCTCAAGCTGAAAATTTAACTCATGGAGTTTTGCCTATTCCATTCGGTAAGGTGGAGTATTAATTGGCTCCGCTCCCAGTACCAACTCAATTTTGAACTCAACATACCTCTCGGGTAGAAACTCCAAGAAATACACCAGAAACACATCTTGAAACTGACCCACTATTGGGGGAATGATAGACTATTCCCCTCTTTCATCATCAAGCACAAGACAAGATACTTGAGCCGTGATCCTACAAACTGCTGACAAAATGGTCCCGCACGACCTTCTTGGACATCCCACTCTCCGCGAAGAACATATGTGTTACCATGAAGTGACCTGAATGGTACCCTTCGATGATAACAGTCTATGTGCACCTAAGACAACACAAAATTGTCTACACCCAAGATCAAATCAAATCTTGACATCTTGAGAATGAACAAGTCTAATAGGAAATGATCTCCTCTAACATCTAGAGAACATCTCTTACAATACCCCATGTCATCATTTCACACCCCAAATTGATTGTCAATCAACATCACCCCACCCACACTCTCCCTAGGAAATTCCAAAGCTACCATAAACTAAGAAGAAATAAAAGATTGTGTGGAACTAATGTGAAACAACGCACTAGAAAGCATAGAAGCTATAAGGATCGTACATCATACAATTGATGGAACATCCTATCCATCAAAAGGTACAGACTGAACTGCAGGAAGATGACTTTCCCATATACCGTGATCACAACATGTGTGCCCTACACTGCACTGCCCTACTGACATGGGAAGTCCAGCCCCGGAGTTCCACGTCCACCACCCTTTGTAGAACGACTTGTGGAGATCAAACTGCTTGCCTGATATGGTGCAATTGATCTCTTTCTCTGCTTAGAATTAGTTTGTCACTAACATTCATATTGTCCTATTGAGGGTTCCTGTAGAACCACTACATGTGTCCCAATCATCCACACGACCAACACTCAACTAGAGGTCGAGGACACTAGCCACCCATGTGACCTGGCATGCCACACTAATAGTAGAACACCATATCACTACCCTAAGAGGATGACCCTCTATTCTAACCACATTTCACACTTCTGCCCTGCTGAAAACATCCAAAATGACACTTCTGGCACTCGGAAGGTTCACCACTTCTCTACCCAGCTGGCACGATAATCCCACTACCTGAAGCTCCCTTATGTTCCCCTCTAAGATCAACTCTTGATCCACTTCCTCTATATACCTATTCAAGAAAAATATATTCACCTTAGACCAAATCTCATGTCTCAACCCATTTTGGAAATGCCTCGTAACTACTGCCTCATCCCCCACCAATGCTGGAACAAAGCGTCAAAGGTCAGTGAAGCGACAAACATATTACACTAATAACATCAATCCCTAAGTCAGGCTCATGAACTCTACATCACGCTATTACCTCATAGTCATAGGATAAAAACGCTTCAGAAACATTTCCTGGAAATCATTCCACAACATCCCCTCATCCTGCTCCGTCTGAGTTTGGATGTACCACAACGCTGTGCCTATTCCTGCAACATATAAGATGAAAAAATGTTTCACTTCACAATAGGAGTCTCCATATGATCAATTATCATTTGTAAAGACTCTATCCAGATGTTTTCTACCTCTGACCCACCCTCTCCGGTAAAGGTCAGAGGGTGATGCAGTTGGAACTCTCTGGTCAACTCCAACATACTTGGTGCATCCCACAATGAGTCCTGATCCATCATCTACATAAAAAACCATGTTCTTTCGTAACTTCTCCTCCCCACTTTCCTGGATCACTAAATTATCTTTCACCTCTACTTGAGGAGTTTTCTCAACAACATCCTGTTGTTGCCCAACCGACACTCAATGTTGTGGTGGCATTTTTCTACATATCCCAAACACGAGGTATAGAAAAAATACTATAAAATATTCAAAACATCAAAACAATAAGGCACTTCACCAACCACAAAAACACTTAACATTCTAAAAAAACACCAAACCAACCATCCCTACCGCGGGGTATGGTCTATAAGGGTAAAAAACCATGCACCACCACAGGGATCACACAACATGTTATAACAACATTTTAATGCATTAAAAACACTTAATTACATATATTTCATTAATAATCACATATCATTATTTTTTCTTTACCCCTTTCATTGTTTCATTACATAATATTCAATTTTCAATCATCAAGATGCAAGGTGCATTCTATATTTCATGTCTCACACACCAACCTATGTGTGCCTACTATGATGCATGACACCTATCTATATAGGAGTCTACAATGATTCATGAATGCACAACCTCATTCCACTAAGGACATGAGCCTAAAATCATAAAACAATCATGTCACTCAACATGTGAAACACTCAATGTTGATATATCATTAAATGTAACATCACCAAATCATGAACAACAATTCCCACCATGGGTGACTAGGTGTTTCCCTCGTAAATGTGTTAACTACTCCCAAGAACAAACTCATTACCAAGTCCTGACACATCCTAAATATTCTCTACTATACCAAATAAAAAGATTCCAATACGGGGAAGAAATACCTCCTATGATACAACTTTTTAGTTTCCCTGACCTGGGATCCACTAAATCTGTGCTCCAAGCTAGTTGGTTATATAAACTTATGTGTTCCTCCTCGTATGTCAAAGGTTTCTGACTTACAGCTGGGTACCAAATAGTCAATTAGGGAGACTATACTCCCTTTTTATCAGTGTAATTCAAAACACAAGATAATCAAAATAGATAAATAATTAACAATAATTCTAGAGAATGCATAAATAACCATTCAAAAAAAGTGGTACAACAAATTCCAATATAGATTTTTCATGTTTTTCAACAATTAAAAAAGTGAAAAAAACCAAAAATAAAGACAAACTGTAAATTCCCCAAAATGGTCTCGACACTAAGTCTGGGTCCTCCTCTACACACACTCATTCCAACCCAACTATCTAGAAAGTTCCTTTTCCCTTCTCCTGATTTACAAACCTGAAGTCTGCTCGAGTACCCAACAACGACTCAAGCAAGGTGTGAGTACAACTCAGTAGGCCACCATCAATGGTGTCTACATTAAATCCATTATAAAAAAATGTGCATACAAAAGGGAAATGAATAATAAATGACAACAAAAAGATTAACTACCCTTAGTTAGTTTAGGTCCATTACCAACATTTATTACCATTTCCATGTCTTACCCTTTCATCTCATTTTCCATTACTTACAATTGAAAACACATCTAACATTGTTCATAAAAAACAACAAGTAAAATAGGATTAAAGTACACAATCACATGTATGAGAAAAAACACATAGTTATCCTATCTCACTAGGACTAACTTCCTCATGTCAACTATATTCCAACCTCGAAGCCTCAGTCATGTTGGATGCATCTTTCAGGGGAATAGAGCCTCAGTACTCATCCTTTAACCTTGAATTAGGGGTTGTGTTTAGAGAATTAGTCCAACTCAACCTATGGGCGTATAACCTCAATCAATACCGCCCTCTACCAAGCCATGTGCACACGCTATAATATATGTATCCATCAACCATTTACACAACATCACAACTGTTTCCCAAGGAAAATATTAATCATAACAAAAACATGTTAGCTAACATCATACCTTAACCCATTAACACATTTACCACAATTCACATCATTACCCATTCAGCCCAATTCCCTTTTATAATGCTTTTCTCACTATGAATTGTTCATTGTTCCTAACTCACTATGCATCGGGACTAGGCTCATAATCCATTTTATTATGGTCTTTATTAATTCCTACATATTCACCCATGTCACGTTCAAAAAATATTCAAAATTAATTTAACATAGCCATGTTCAACTGTATACACCACTCTCATGTTAACCCAACATCCCTTATGTTATTATTATTAAGCCAAGGTGAATCACCTAGATTCTACCCTAAACACCATCAACCACATGAAAATGTTTATCAAGGGATCATTATAAAAACACAATAATATCGATTGTTCTTCCAAATCCCTAGGTATGGAAGAGTTAGCTCACCCCATGGGTGGAACTAGATTAGTCTCATCACCCTAAAGCATCCCATGGGGATCATGAGGGTTACTATTTACCTTTTTCATAACCATTTTACCAAAAACATTCCATGGGTAATATAAAATACCAAGAGACACCAATGAACAAAAATACATATTCACAAATCCATAAATAAACCATGGGATATAACTTGATGACCACCTTCCATGATTACGTGGGTGATCACACTCTTAATCAAGCCCTTATATCCCACTTCAACCAACCATTTACACTTCAACCCGGTGCATCGATCTACAACCAAAGACACCACATAATACTTATAAATGAGGAATATTGATCTCTTGGAGCTCTTGGGAGATTTGTTTCATCCCTATGGTGAATAAGGGTGAATGTGGAGGAAATCTCTAGTTGGGTATTAAAATCCCAGAGTAAAAAAATTGTAATATTTTAAACGTTTCTATGCCGCATGGTCTAACCACATGTTTTTCCAAACCGTTCCGAATCCATGTGGAGGAGACTATCCAAAGTCCCACCTCCTGCACAGTTTCCTGGCCTATCTGCACAATTACAACAAACCGTGCGCAGACTGTGTGACCTACCCCCAAAAACCCATTTTCTCCATTTTTCATGTCCTAAACCCTCGGGACACCCCAAGCCTCCTCAAGGATTTGGGTAAGAACTTAATTAACCCAAAAAAGGGATTAAAACCAAAAAATAAATGATCACATAACTTCCCAAGATCCAGGATTTTACACTCAATGTCCCTATGGGATTTCAAAATGTTGAAAAAAAGGAAAAGTAAATTTAAGAAAGAAAATATTTTTACATAAATAAAAATGTGATTAAAAATAATCCACTATATTAATTTGGAGTTGATCGAACATACTTATGAAGAAATATATAATCCTACTCTCAATATATAGAAACACCTCAATCAATTTCATGTAAAAGTATTTTTACCCCCAATTTGGAAAAAACCTAATCCCCCATGATAATTATATTGAATATTAGAAAATTAGTTATGTTAGAATTAATATCACACATAAAAAATCAATATAATCACGACATCGTACAACCAAAGGCTTAAAAAAATATGTTAATTCACTAGAAACATGGTGTTATTTGAGTGGTCCCCCTATATGTATTTTCCCAACACATCACCATGGTTTCTTTTATTTTATAAATAATATATCAGATTATTGGATACCATTTTAATTTTGATACCAGATTTGAATGAACATGATAGATGTACTTCAATGATACATCACATAAAATCCTGTTTTTAAAAACACATATCCCAACGTAAAATAGGAATAAGGATGATTTCATTAGCACTTGAATGTGAGAAATATGGATAAAAAATTTCTATCAAACAAGAAAATTAACTCCATGAAGCTCCAAAATATATAGTGTTCTTCATTATGATATCACGCATTATTTTAAAAAAATTCCAATTTAGGAATAATTAGTTTCATTTCATTTTGGGATTTATTTTCAGCTGGAATGGGTTTTTCCAATTTTAAAGTCTAGGCAATTCCATTCATTTTAGATTGATATAACATTATAGTCACTTTTATTTGGGTAGTCCATATTATAATGAACTCTTTTGGTGTGTGGTAACCTTACATCATTAATGTGGATTCCTATTAAGAAAATATTTTTTTGAAATTAAATCCATGGATTATTTTCTATTGTATCACATTGGTTATGTAAAAATAATATTACATTGGAAAACCATGTGTCATGCATGTTTTCACCTTTAAGAAAATTATTCAATAACCCTTCAGTCATCCCATTTTAGAAACCTCTCATCATCTTCATCAAGTGTTTCAACTACTATACTATCTCTATTATCCATCTATTGAGTTGAATAAATTCATGTTTTCAATATAATCCCATATAACTTTATTTTCTTACCCTTGTTGAAATATTCAATGATATGTAATGTTTTAAGTCATTTATAAAATCCATTTTGACATTATCATAAAAAGTTATCATATACTTTTAGGTTGTAATATGCTCATTAACCTTATTCATTAATATAATTCCAATGAGTGATATGTTTTTACACTTCTTTAATAACAATATATATGGTGTTATTCTCTTTATTAGTTGTATATGATTGATTTTCTGTTCGTACATTTTAGGAATTATCATAATTGGAACCATATATGTTTAAAAAGTAGAAAATTTTGTTCAATATTACAAAACTATTTTAGAAGATATATTTATCACATTTTGTGATGAATTAGTTTGTCTTGTTGATGTACTATAAATATTATCTTCCCCCCAAAAAATCAATTTTGTGATTCTTTGAGTTGTAGACACTAACATGATATGTCGTAACTGTATTCCCCTATCTTAAAATCTCAATGAACTCAAAAAATGACCTACAGTCACATTCCATTTTCCTAAGAATATATACTATCTATATTTTAAGGATTGTTATTTTTGAGTGGGTACCTAAAATTTAAGGGATTGAATTTGAGATATTTTCTTCTTATAAATTTTTATGGACCCCTGATGACATAGTGATTTTATTGAAATTCTTATCCCTCTCAATTTACATATATATTAACTATGGTTCTACATTATATTTCAAGAAATATTTCATTTAAGAAAACCTATTTAAATAATGGGATACCTATTTACATAAGCTCATTATGGGTTGATCATTATATTATTATAATCTCTTTTTTCTACCAATTTGATCCTTTTAGGTGTAAAGACACTTTATATGTCTATGTTGTAATAATTTATTTCTCAACAGATTGAGAATCTCATTAATAATTAATTCATTAATTTTTAATTTTATTTCTAGGTCAAGTAATGTTAATTTGTGTATATTCTTCTCAGATTAAATAAATTTCAATATTTATTCCATGTTACTTGTTATAATTTTCATTTTATACTTGTGAATTTGAGATTTCATAAAAGAATTACCTAGCTCTTTGATTGTTTTACTTTTGACTTCTATCATAGAATATTTTTCATTCATAGAGTATTTATGTTGATTCATTTATTAATCAACCAATTCAATAACAATATTTTAAAACACCACTTTTTTTAAAAATATTTTTCAATTCATCATCACCAATAGAAAATATATCACCCCAAAGGGTTATAGATTATTCCTTTCCATTTATATGTTTTTTAGTGTGTCTCAACCACAACACATTTTTACAAATACTTCTTCTGCATCATTATTATAAATTTATATTTTTGAATTTTCATCAATTAGACCATTGATATAAAAATATATATGAAATAATTAACTTCAATTTTATCTAAATTATTGTAGTTTATAAATATAAATAACTAAGTTATTCATTGAACCCATATACTCCACAAAATATGAATTTTTCATCTAGGGTATAATAACTAATATATTTTTTTAGTGAACATTTACCATTTTGACAACGATTAGCTAATTGTTGTTACTCTTTATCTTAAATAATTTTCTCTATTTTTTGCATTCCATGGCCTCCATTTTTTATAAAGTATTTTATGAATCCACTAAAATCTGTCTTAACATATATGGATCATGAATATTTTATATAGGGATATGATGTTAATACATCAAATGTAGACATCATAATAACTTATGTAATAGAAACTAGAAATAAGTATATAGATCGATTTAGAGAGAATATATGCACTAAGACCAATTTTATATCTTATTGGACTGGTGAGACACACCTTAGATGGGGAGAATCATTTATGTTTAAATTTGTAACAAATACATTTTTTTTAAAAGTTACCCTATTGATATTTAAACATATTTTTATAATTATGAAAAATGGATAATTATTATTTAACCAATAATACAAATATATGAAAATAATTTATAGGAGAATACTAAAACATATGTTTTTTTCTTGGTTTGGCCCCTTAAAGAAATTTTACTCATTGTTGCGATTATGATATCTAGGTCGTAGACTCTACATGGACAATTTTATCATTAAATGCATGTTGTTCAGATAGGTATCATCATAATACAGTTTACAACATATTTTAAAGGATTATGTATTTATAGTATTATATAAATGACACCAGTTCATATCCCATATGTTCTTTATTATTACATCACACCTATTCAATTAAGGTCTTCAAAATTTTGAATTTGATCACTATGTCTATCTTGGGATTTCACTACACCCATAAATTCAATTTTATCCCTCAATAAGCTTCATTGAATGAATTAATATCAGTGATGAACAAATCATAGAACTAAATCTCTTTTAAACCACACAACAACTTGTCCTTATTTAGATATTTCTCACTAGGTAAAAGCGACTTAAGCTCAAAAATCACTGATTGGTTATCGTCATTTTATAAAAATCAACACATTGTTCTTGTTTGAATAATCTTCTTCTTTTTTCCAAAAACATCTAAACCATTTTTTTTAATAGTAACATGTATTAAATCTAACATAACATACTTATTTTCCATCTCTTAATTGATACCCAAATGATATATTTCCTAATATTCTAAAAAACTCATTATTCCTCAATATGATTTTCCCTCAGTTTCCCAATTCTATCACACTAACTCTCACATTCTAGAGAGTTGTTTTTTATCATCAAATATTTATTTCTAAAGAGTCTAAAACACCGTAAATGTACACATGATACCGAATTTTCTATGGGGTCATATGGCATTTAATTAAATGGAACATCTTGTAATCCATAAAAATTACATGAATCATCCTATATATTGATCCTCCATATCATCATTATCAATGGGAATATCATGGATGTGTCCTATTATTTTGATAAACACATTATTTTTATAAGAATACAATTTTTTCCTATATTTATTCTCATGTAAATAAATAGGACATATTTTCATACATTATGCATGGATCTTCATCAAAGTAATCTCATTGTTTCTATATATATGAAATTCATAATTTCCTGTATAGAAATATATCGAGAATCACTTATGGATTGATTTTCTAATATTTCATTATATGATCTTCCATGAAAACTTTTTAGATCTTATATTGGATCTATACAGAATATTCTTTAGCTGAGATCTCCCTTATTCTTCTCATTCCCAAGATTAATTGAAAAACATTTTAATATTTAAATCACTATATTTTGGTACTCTCATTAGAATATTTAATTTTTTTTGAAATCATTACAATTTTTAATTATGGTTAAAGTTATTTCCATACATTACATCTCAGTTAGCACTAATATATGTTGAATATTTCATGAATATTGGTCTCTAACTTACTCATTAATCTTGGATCATAATTCAATTGTAATAGTTTAATATCCAAGGAATACCCAAATCATTGACTCCAAAATGTCATTATTATTCTTTAAATATCATGAATATTATTATTCTATCTGATGAATATAATCCTCATTATTTTATTCAAAATCAATATGAAATTGATTCTAATTATAGCCACATAATGATTTGAAAATGATATATTCTCACAAGAATCATCACATTTTAGTTCTATTTCAGAATCATAATTTCTAGAATCTATTCATAATTTTTCAAAAATATGGACACATGTTCAACTATATTCTTTTCCATATAGCCTATATGATTCATTAAAACATCCTTTATTCCATATTAGGTCTGCTTATAGTTTAAAAATATATGAGAATAACCTTGTGAGAGACTAGTTTATACTTTCTATTACATTTCTTTTCTTTATGAAGACATGTATTAACCATTAAATATAATGAATGACCCAACCTTATAAAAAATTATAGACCTTAAAAGGACAAGTCTGAACATTACATAATTATTTTTGCAGCATTTCCAAGTATTCTTTTCAAATATTATGGTCTTTAGTTATCCTAAAATTACGAGTTACGACTGAATCATATGACCATATTTTTTATGTGTTAATAATATATAGTCATGGAATTATGAATTACATCCACAAACATAAAATAATTATAGGAATAACCCATATTAAACACTTCATCAATGTGTGTTCACTACTATGTTTAGTAATCAATTGTAGTGGCATAAAAAGAAGTATTGTTAAAAAATCGACTATTTCATCTCCCAAATATTGCAATGAAAAAACCCAGGTCAACTAGAAAACCCACCCATGTCGGTCCATCACACAGTGTGGTAACCAAGATAATTGAAACAAGATATGATCATAACCTAATAGAGAAATAAAACCATAGAAAATATGGAAGAAAAATAAATAATATAAGATCAATACAATGTAATCAAACAAGGATAAAACAAAAAAATATTAATAAGCAAGACGAAAAAGTCCCCATGTGAGAAACTATAACCTACAAACCTTATTTATAGGAATGAAATAGAAGAAAATATAACCTGGAAATATACATGATGAACTTTACTTACCTAGAGTCCAACAAAAAATGGTATATAACTACTAAAAATAAAAATTAGTTTGTGTTCATAGATCCCAAAATCATTACACCAATAAATATATAAAGGGTGGTAATAAGAAGTCATTTTTTATATCATTAAAAATAACAGTTTTCGAAATCATTTTTATTAACTATGTACCCATTATTAAATCATTATTCATTTTTTTAATTCCTTTCACATTCACAATGTTGATAATATGACAAGAATATGTGATAAAATAGCAGTGAATAAAAATACATATCCATCATGAAATAAACAATACTCGAATACATCATTAGAAAAATATGTTTTGAATCCAAATCACACCAAATTAGACCCCATCCTATGAGAATACATGCTATAAATAAGGGAACCTAATCTAAGAATATGTTTTTATAAATAGATATCAATACTCTTTAGTAGATTTCATTAATGTATTCCCTAGTGTTTCCACACACACTAATGATACCCATGTCCTTTTCATGATGCACCCATGGTTCAAAATGTTCCATGTTTTATCAAAAACCATTTCAAAACCATATATCAGTAAATTTAATGAACTAAAACAAAGAGGTTTATGAGAATGATTATAAATTCATATAATTAACCTTTTATACAAACAAATACCTCAAAATTATGGAACCAAATCCTTCTTTGATAACCGTGATTTGAAAACCATTGATCAACCTTTGAAATAAAAGGCCTCATAAGATATATAAAATGATTGATTGAATGCAGTAATTGATAAAAAATCAAAAACACGACATTTAAGAAACTATTTAAACGTCCATTTTTGATGATGAAAAATAAAAATTTCTTCCCTAGAAATATTCTTCATAATCTAAAAATTACTTTATCATTAATGAAATAATCTGGAAGGTGAAGAGTTCTCTAAAATCACCAAAAATCACCAAAGGGTTTGTGAGGAATGGTTATAGAATGAATTAAAGAGAATTAAATAAATTTATGTGTTTAAATCTATTGTACTTGGGGGTTAAAAATCATGTAACCCACTCATAGTGTGTAACCCCTTAAATTTAAAATATTTTTAAAAACATGTAGCCTCAAATAAAAAACAATGCTTTGACAATTAAACAATGTGAAATCATTTCATAGTGTGTAAACCATGGAAATAATGTTTCAAATCAAAACATATTTCTGACCACTCATACATGATTTGATATAAATAAACAATGTACCCAGTAGATATAAAAGTTACATGATTCAAGAAAAACTCAAAAAAACCAAAAATAGAAACTATAAAATTCATAGTATTACAAGAAATCATAATGGAATGTTATAATGATTACACAATAAATATTATCTCCCAAAAAGTCCTCAAGATCCTAAATCGGAAAAAATTGAAATACACTACTTCCTAGTCCGAAATTCACTCACATAATTGTAATGGATATCACATTCTCACTACCATAATACTCAAGCCTGAAGAATCATTTTACCACACAATACCTTCTTTCAGTTATCTGTTAATCGAACTAGAAAATCAACCATAGTGGTGTTGGTCTCAAGATAAAAAAACTCCCATATAGTCCCTTGAGATGTATCTATTATATACTTCCTCCAACTGTAGACATGAAACTTGGTTTGATAGAATTGAAATATAATGATATACCAAACTAATAATCCACCGTTCCTAGTGATCCAATGATCTCACGACACCAAAAAATTATAGTCCTAACTTTACCAAAATACACAAGCAAAAATTTCCCACGAAATAAAAAACTATGATAAATTAATGATCACCAACTACATACTCCATAAGCAGACAATGATGGTCTGCATAATTTTTCTAACTGATCTACATTATGAGCAGCCTCTTGTGGATCAACAACACTTTTTCTATCATATCCTGAATAAGAAACAACAAAACCAAGGTTCATTTTCCCCACATTTCCTAGAACAATGTAGAACTAAACGGGGTCCCATACAAAGCCTCAATATATTCCATCATAATCTGGGAATGATAAATACTTCTATAGGAAAACTCATATAATGAAAATTTTATTTTCCAATTAACACTAAAATTTAGAATATAATCATGAATCCTATCCTCATGAACCTTGATAGATCTCTCTATCTTCCCATCCATATTTTTATGATATTCTATTCTAAATGCCAACTGGTAACCCATCATATTCTATAACTATTTAGAAAAACTGCATGTAAGACTTATGTCCCAATAAAAAATATTCATAGAGATAACCCCACAATGTCTCACCATATCTTGGACATAAAATACCACATGATTTTCTACATTCATCGTCTCCATGACAGGGAAGAAATGTACGGAATTTCCAAGTCATTCAATGTTCACTAATATTGTATCCTTCTCGCAAAGGGATTATGGTAAACCATTATTTTAATATGTGAAAATATCATCCCACTTACACACATGAAAAGTAAAAGGATAAAAAACCCAATAGGTATCTAGTGCTATGACATGACTCTATGGAAAGAATAATATATTTATTAAAACACCATAATCGACTGTCTCATCCCCAACCACCACCACCAACATCTAAAATCATGATAAATCTTGGTAGTGTATTTTTTTATCAACCAAAAAGAACATTGTCTATTGTCAAATGACTCTATACTCATAGAATCAGGAATATGCAGCATGTTTTGTAATCACAATCCACCACTAGGATAATGCGACGAATCACCAAAGGTTTCCCCACCATTATGGATTTTACTAAATCCATCCCACTCTAGGACATATATATTCTAAATACCAACTCATTCTTCTAAATATGATTTGTCCTTCATCTTAGTCATATATATATATATCCCACTAGATTCATTCATAAATAAGATCGTCTCAACAAAAAAACATTTTATACCACACTCCCATGGATTCTTTCACTACTTGCATCAGTAAATTCTTTCTCATAGCATCAATGAACATATTCCCCTTTCCATTATTATATATAACATCAAAATAAAATGTAAGATGATAATATAAAAATCTCAATTTCATGTTTAGATCCCACTTAGTAAAAATATATTTCTGGATATTAGGATAATAATATACCATAAACTGTTCTCTAGTGAGAGAGTGACACCACATTATTATTAAATGGATAACCATTTCTAAGTCACGATAATGGGTGGTTTATTTTTACTCATGTAGTAATTAATGGGAGAGAAAAAATACACCATATATCTCCATTTCTTCAATATTCAACACAAACCTATTCCAGAATCATAATAGAAAACATTATAGATTAAACCCAATTCTTGAAAAATAAAAACTGGAGATGAAGTCAATATCACATTCAATTTTTCATAATATCTCTATCACTTGTAATTCCCTTACAACATGACACCCTAATGGGTAAATGTTTTCATCATAGAAGCAATCTAGGGGAAGTCTCGAACAAGATGACTATGAAAACCAGCCGAACGCAAGAATCATCGGATCTCGAATACATCCCTGGGATACTTCTAGAACATAACTATCTGTATATTTTTTAGATCCAATGAGATTCCCCGCTTATATATCACCTTCCCAAAAATCCTCACTTCAGGGATCCAAAACTCATATTTAGAAATCATACCATATATATGATACTCTTTGAACATTCACTAAATTATATCCATATTGTCCATATTGTCCAACTATGTGTTGGATAAAACCAAAAGTAGCATCAATAAACATGGAAAAAGGCTACAAGAATAATGAATGATTTGGATCATAGTATTTTTACCGACTTATAAATGTTATCATACAAAAATCTTTGATTAGGACTCTTAACTAGTGGTACCTATTCCACATCACAATATTTGAAAACCAACACTCACCTCAAAGAAGGTCAAAAATATCTTCAATAAATGGAAAATGATATTTGTTTTTAATTGACACATGATTCAACATATGATAATCCAGATAGATTTTGAGGCTCATGTATGCCTTGATAAAAAAGATCATACATGAATCCCATGGTGACATGCTATGAAAAATAAATCATTTTTCTTTTAGATCTGCAGGTTAAACCTCATGTTCTACAAACTCAGAAAAGGATATATGGAAAGAATACATAGAAGTGGGAATCATACCAGTGAGAAGGTGAATACTACACATATCATGGGGGTGATAAATCAGAAAAATCATATGAAAATACCTCAGGCTACAGAAACACCACTTCAGGTAGTTTACTTCCCAAATAGTAGTTAACCTACACCATCACAAAGAACATCATCTCCTTCCCTTCCCAATTTAGAGTCCCATGTACTCTTAAAAACATGGGTGTTGACATTTTTAGGTATGAAATGAAACATAAGAGGACACCAGTCTATCAGGGACTTAACCCAAATCATCCCATTCATACCGATAATTAAGTCAAAGATTTCAAGATCAATAACTATGTTCCTCCACTCCACCATAATGTCAATTATCATCACCTGACATGCGGGATAGGAATCCTTTTTTGGACCACATTCCTGAATGCATAGAAATATCATATAGTAAAGGTATACACTCTAAATATAAGCCCAGCATGTCAACCATAATTGATGTTCTCATAGAATTAACAGCACAAATATCAAACAAATCTAGTCTTATATAAGATAAAATAATCACTTTACATGTAATATTAGTTGGTCGTAATTACATTTCTCTAGTGTATACATTGTCACATAATTCCATATGGTCTTAAACACATGAATGACCCCTTGTGCAATAGATAAGATCTATCACCCTTTGAATCATTGACACATACATGTGAACCCTTTGTGATAGTGGATCCTTCCTTACTACCAAGGGTTATCCTTTAACAAAAATAATGCATGTCGTGACATTTACTATAATGATGAGAAGTCATAGGAGGCTTCAAAATGTTATTCATTCTGTGGTCCCACATATCTTATTTATAGAAGATAACCTGATGATGCAATGATGAATCCCATAAAACTAGGATAAAAATAAATTTAACACCATTATGATTTCTTTTTTAGTCAATAGAAACACCTTGGCTAACTACAACACCGATCAAAGATCTAAAAAAATTGATCCTCAAGACAATGTCTTCCAAAACGAATTATTTTGTGTTCAATGCCTCATTAAATGTTTTAATGAATATGATAATCAAAATTGACTTGAAAAAAGTACTTAGTCCCTACTCAAACCCCTAAGCCTTCATATACTCATTAGTGATAACCTCTGGTACAAGTTATACGTACTCAAAAAATGGTTGGAATACAGTAGGATGGTATTATACCCTATGAAAAGGTTAAAAATTTAAGATCATTGATGCTTGTAATGTCTCATGGTAAAAATTATGATTCACAATTTTATTGAAAGAAGTATTGGAGACATCCTCATGATACTTTTCTAGAACAATAGAGTCACACAGTCTCCTTCTCGATCATTCAAGCTCACATGTGATAATACCCATCGTAGAGGCCTCATGTGTCTTCGAAAATTGGAATATTATGTCAATATTATATATATAATATTCATATTCCAAGAGTCCTTTTTCACCACTGAATACATGCAGATGATTTTTAGTTAATTTCGACCCATGATCCTCTGCTCGTCCTTGAATCCAGATACCCAATTAACCAAAATAAATAATTATATGGATTAAAGAGTCAACCATGGGAGGGTTCACTAAATAATTCACCAATTAATTTGGTCTCATAGCTTCCTCTCTCAAATTTGGAAGATCTCTTTTAAGAGGTATTTTCTACGAATCTATAGAGGAAAACCAATTAGTCAAAAAGATATTCCAAAATCATAAGATAAACATCAGGTTCGTATATCAAAGATATAAAATCACATGAATTTTTTGGAAATTATGAAATATTCAAAAAAGGATTAAAAATTAATAAAATAACTTGTCTATTTAAATAAACCTCACATATAATTCATTCAAATGACAATAAAAAACAAGTTATGGGCATGGTTAAGTATTTCTGACCATCCATGGTAACTCGAGATCAGAGAAGGATGTCAGCATGGCAAACCATTTTTTTGAACATACTTCCAAAATTAGGATAATAACAACTCATATATACCAATGAAACCAAACCAAAATCAAAACATGATAATAAAAAACAAAGTGATCATTATTCAAATAACAATATGTAATGAACCAACCCGATTCAACAAGATAATGCGCCCGAGTCATCCCATCACATGGTGTGGAAACCAAGATAATAGAAAATAGACTTAAATACAACTAAAAAAAGAAATAAAACTACTGTAAAATGTATAAGTAAAATAATCAAAATATATCTATGCAACCTAATCCATGCATGATAGACCAAACACTACTGGAAAAAAGGCTTATACCCACGGTTCAAAACCGTGGGTATAGCCCCCAAAACTGTGGGTATAGGCTATACCCACGGGTTTGGGAACCATGGGCTGGAATGCCGTCGGTATAGGTCCCCAGCCTATACCCACGGTTTTCCAAAACCGTGGGTATAGGTGTTCTGCCACCGTGTCAAAAAAACATTCCCAATTGCCACGGTGTCAATGGCTTTTACCCACGGTTTCAAAACCGTGGGTATAGATCCTAAAATAAAGCCGCAGGCGGGTTTCGATCCCACGACCTCTTCGCTGCAAAGTACCGCATCTACCACTACCCTACTATCAATTATGTGTATATATATATATATTTAGTTAAATATAGTTATAAAAACCGTGGTTATAGAGGGATGAACCGTAGGTATAGGACTCCCGCCAAAAAAAAAATCATTCCCGCGGGAAAAAAAAATTTCCCGCGCACACATGGGAAACCTATACCCACGGTTTTTCAAAACCGTGGGTATAGGTTTTTTATCCTATACCTATCCCCACGGTTTTCCTCAAAAATGTGGGGATAGGTACCCCCTATACCCACGGTTTTGGAAAACCGTGTGTATAGGTCAATTTTCAAGACCTATCCCCACGGTTTTGGAAAACCGTGGGGGTAGACCCCCCTATGCCCACGGTTTTTGAAAACCGTGGGTACAGGTCTTGAAAATTGACCTATACCCATGGTTTTCCAAAACCGTGGGTATAGGGGGTACCTATCCCCACGGTTTTGTGGAAAACCGTGGGGATAGGTCCATTTTCCAGTAGTGAAAAAATTATGAAAAAACAAGACCAACAAGTCCACATATGAAAAAATGTTACCTCCAAGAAATCCCTCTTTACTGGAAACATATAATGGGAAATTAAAATACTATATGATTACTATAAAATTACTTGAGTCCAAAAAAATGTATAAAACTTATGAATGGAAAAATTTGGGTGTGATCACAGATCCTAGTAGGATACCACCAAAGAATCTATACAAGGACTAATAATAATAATTGAAAAATTCTATTATTTAAAATAAAATATATATTTTCAAAATATATTTCTTAAATATAAAATAATTTGTAATTAATTTTACTTTTATTTTCATTGAATTATTTCATATTCACATATCTTGGACTATAAATAGTATTATTGTTAAAACACGGATGCATAAACATACATGTGCATCACACAATTAATAAAGAATGAATCCATCATGTGATAAAAAGGGATTGAATACAAAGTACACCATATTTTACCATATATATTGAAATACATGGTAGATAAAAAAATAAATCATGTATACAGTGATACCAACTGATACCAATTCCTAGTAGTAAATATCAAAAATGTTTCTCCCTGTGGTACCACACACACTAATATTACTTGATCCCATATCCCAGTGCAAAAATGGTTCAAATTGTGCCATGTTTTCTCAAAACCCATTTCAAAACCATAAATATATTCAATTAATTGAATGACCTAATTAAATTATATATGAATGGTAATAATTTCATAGAATTAACTCTTTATATAGAAACACAAACATTAATTATGATGGAACCATATCTGCCTTCGATAATAGATATTATAAAACCACAAGTTAGTATTCGAAACACAAATCCCAACAATAAAATGTAGAGGATCGATATAAAAATACTATCAATGATTAATTTAAAATAAAATGTATCCAAAAATATTTATAAAACAAATATAAGTAATTAATAAAAATATATTTTTACCTAGAATAACTCACCTCAACAATAATTACGATCAATCACTAAATGAATGATTGGAAAGGAGCTGAAATCACAAAAAACAAGAAAAATCACCGAGTATTTCGAGAGGAAGAGATATGGGATGACTAAAAGAAGATAAATGTGAGAAATTCATTTACAACAACTATAATATATTATTAAATGTTATTTAACCCATTCATTATTTGTAATCCCTTGAATTAAATATAAAAAAATGTGTTTCCTGGGATAAAAATCCAAGTATCAATCGTTACATGATGTGAACTCCTATCATGGTTTTTCAACCTTTCACAACATATATTAAATCATGAAATTATCCTCACCTATAATAAAATATTTAAAATATTTACATGTCATGAAATCACCCAATATAAGGAAATATGAACAGATTCTTCTCAAATAACAAAAAAATAACGAAATTGAAATAAAAAAATAAAGGAAATCTCATACATTAAATTATAACAAAATGTTATGAATATTAAAAATTATCCAATCTCTCCATGAGTTGACATTTTTCAATCACAATATAAATATTGAGTGATAGTTGTATAATGTGAACACTTATCATTGAAATTATTAACATCCCCCCAATCATACAATCTATAAGGGATTCCCACAAGAATATATGTTTCTATTTATTCAAGTAAAATCATCCTTTTAATTCTATTATTCCATTACCCATAAGTGTATGAGTACGAAATATCTTATTCAGTGGGTGGATACTCACTTCATTACTGATTATATCACCTTTTAATAAATTCATTGACAAGGCTCCTTGAAAACAATGTTAATTTAAAACACATACAACTTTGGAGCTTATGAATATGTATAAATAATTTTATCTTGAAATCACATGAAATAAAGTCCAATATTTCCCATTTAACTCAATAAATCAACACATAATAGGGAACCCCCTACCCCTTTCAATTAATATCGCTATGTAAGATTAATTTTGTCTCCTGGAAGTGGAAAAGATAAAATAATAAAGTAAAATAACAATTCCCTTAAATGTTGATCAAAGAAATTAGAACATTGAAATAAGTTTTATTATAGTGTTAAATGTGAGAAGAAGTTGAATTAATATGATGGAAATATTTTATTTGGAAACCAGTGCGTGTTTCGAAAAAATAAAAATGAATAACATGCATAAAAAATGAAAATCTATCATAATAATAAATGAATAATAAGAAAACAAGACACCCATATTTCCTCCACACAATCATCCATATATTTACATTTTTAGAAATTAATATTTCACAACATTTTAAATTATTTAAGTTGATTAGAATGGCCCAAAGGTTAGAGGAAATAGGGTGGATAATTTATTTCACATCATTCTCAAATTTTTGTGCTTTCTATTCCCTATTTTTGTTGATGAACCAATAATACCTTCAAAGTTGGTAAATATGGATATGTCATGGAAGAAAATACATTAGACCAAGATTTATAGGAATAATGTGTAATGTGTAAGCCTAATTAGATTATCCATTTAAAATTTACTCCTAAAACTGTTTCATGAATTTTTAGTCTATGGAAAATATACTATAATTATATCTTCATGCTGGGTTACCTAGATAACCATTTAAACAACCTCATTTTCTTCATATATGGTTGAATTTAATATTCCTTATAACATAATATGTCAACATTTAAAATTTTATTATCATAATACATGAACATTAGGCTCTGTATCCATTTAAATGTGTTAATGGGAAATTTTTTATACTAAAATATTGTTGTATTCGAGGCCAAATATTTTTATCTTCTATTTTTACAATTATATTACTCTATAAGATCATAAAAACCTAAAAAATTAAGAAAACTAATATTGAAATTTTAAATTCAAATCATGATTAGGGTATGTTCTATATTTTATGATTAAATGGGATGAGATTAATACATTTTAAAATAGAATATTCTATATAATAAAAAATGAGGTTTAAAATGAAATTTTAATTAACCACAGATTTCATGATCAATTTTTTACATGAGAACATATAAAATGTTAATGAAAATTCTATATTTTCTATAGGAATTCACATCCACCCAATCATGAGTTTTTACAGACTCTAAAAACATACTAACTAATAATGATCAAAATTTAATTCCCCTCTCCATGATAATTTAACATAAAATGTTTTCATTATTTATTCATATAAAATAATATTTAAATCAATCATAAAAAATTATAAAATTCAATTAAATAAGTATAACCTAATCACAAGATTATACCTTTTTTCAAGTTGGCCACTATCATTCATTCAACTCCATTTATGTATAATGATATGTCTCCAATCAAAAAGGATATGTGGTTACCTTTTTCAAGGGGAAATGATGGATTGGACATATGGATATCACATTTCAACTCTATGATGAGTATCTAATTTTTTTAAAAAAAATAGAGATGGAAAGGAAAATTATTGGTAATATTTCTATTATTTTTCTATGCCCATGTGTAAGACACCAAAAATTATATAAATCCATTACACTATAATATAGATTTAAATAATAACTATGGGAAAAAAGTATGGAATCTCAATCCCTATGTTTATGATATGACATATTAGGTTAATCCATTTCACAAAGTAGACATTTTTTGGGTTGTCATGTTTTTGAAACATATTAATAATTAAACTATCACAAAATCATTGATTAAAGTTATCACACACTTGAATTTAAACTCACATTTGATAATCCAAATGATTTTAATTCAAAAATTATGATTAAATTGGTGAAAATAGCAAGTGAAAAAGAACATCGGGAGACCATGGTGACCAAAATATATGCTCCTGAAATAAAAAATAACAATGATCTGAATAATGGATTTCAATATCCTTTGAAATTCTGTTTTAATAATTAAAAAGTTACATTATCCCATGAATTGATAAAAAAACTTATTCTCTATAAAACCCATTTTTATTATGAAAACTATCATATCCCCCGCTAAAAAATAGAATTTAACATCCCTCAAAAATAAAATTGAATAGAAGAGAGTTTTTAGAATTTTGAAACATATGGAATTTCATGTCTTCATGTGTGAAAAATTATAAGAAAGAGGATGAGAGCATGCAGTGACGGCCTAAATAGAACAACGATATAAAATTACCTCTACATAATGTTTATATCAGAGAAGAATATATAGAAAAAGAATAAAAAATATCTTGTTTGACCATAAACATTGGAAATTGATCAAATAAATTCAAAGTAATAATAATAGCCTAACATGTTATAATGAAATTGAATTAAATGTCCAATATATAAATGGTATAAAATAGATATTCATATTTTTTGGATGAAGGTACAAAAGGAAAAAAAATTCCATGAAGAATCACTATAAAATATGATAGTGCATGTCTTGATATAACCCCTATCCAACCTACTCCACCTACTTAGTAGTCCGACAATGGGATATTTTCTGATACTAGATCCCTAGTAGTTATATTTTCATGCGCATCCAGTATCTTCTTTAATTCATGAGACTAAATTATTAGGAAGAAAAAATGATCCCTTATAATACATTGAACAATTGTTTAAATTTTTATGTGCCTACCAACATTTAATACATAATAAAGAAAATTTTTTCCATCATATACTTAGAAGGTTGTCATGAAAACTAGCCTAACACACATAATCCCAATGGTAGAAGGAAATTCTATCAAAAACTCTGAAATATGGTATAACACTCAGCTCATGTCTATGAATAGGTCACAACTATGCAAAAGAACCCTGACCCCTCCTTTATCACTATCGAAGGTAATATGAAACACATTGACTCATCTCAAAAGATGTTGGGTGATCACAAAATGTATTTAAATGTATTTTTTTTATTTATTGGGTGGTCCCCATATCTATGATGAACCGTCATGAGGGCTATTGGGTGGACACATTTTGAAATACGAAATCAAATTAAGATTTATCAACAAAATAACATCACAAAAATGAGAGACACCACCCCTACCATAAGTAATCTATCTAAGAAAAAATTACCCCAACAAAGCATGATCGATAATCATAAGGTTACATTTTGGGGTTAATATCCCTTACAATTAGAATAAATAAATATTATAATCCCAAATTACACTATGAATTGACCAATAAATCCCCCTAATAAGATTATACCATAACCATACATAGTTATTGAAACAATTAAACATAATAGGAAGAAGTATCATTGGCCATACAAAAACCCACCTCAAAACAGAGTCATACAACTATATAAATTGTTTTTAAATTGGTAAGGATTTTCTTATATTTGGAATGGTGATAAAAAATCACCACAGATATCCACTCATTATATATTTGGAACCCTTAATCCCTATAATCCTTGAAAAATTAAATATTAGGCTTCCAAAAAAAAGGAGACAAGAATAAATATATTTTAACAAGAATTAGAATCATATGTGCAATTAGTTTTTCAAAAAGAAAAATACATGGTTGAATATAACCTCAAGGGGTGAAGGGTGACTAAAAGGGATGAAAAAAATACTCCCAATGAGTAATCGAAGAAGAAAAATCCTATAATTGGTTATTGGGAGTGGTTGATGTGGTGAAAAGGGTTTCCAAATGAAATTACGAGGAATCCTCTTGAAAAATTAAAATTAGTCCATTGATTAGTTTCTTTCTCTCCACCCAATAGTTATGAGATAAACAGTTGGCTAGTGGACCTAGGCAGTAATCAATGAATCATGTTTTAACCAAAAATAAAGTATAGTGCCCTTTCCAAACATCATTATTGCTACTATACAACAAAACTTCTTCTTAATCCCACCTCGAGAGAACCAAATACCCTAAACCAACAAGAATGAGTAAAAAATCATTTGTTTTGGATGAATTAAAATAATAATAAATCTAGTTATGATTGAAAATATAAACTCCATCTCTAAGGTATTCTATTCCTCAAGAAACATATATAGGGTTCTAATAAAAATAATTCTGGACACTATTCCATGAAATCTAACTTATTCAATAAAATATATTCTTAGATCTATCTATTCCAAAACAACTTCAAAATCATGTGGATCAATCTTCCTAGGTAGTTTTTTATCACATCATCCCACTATTAATTGTAGTCATTACTCAAACAATAAATATTACTCCATATCAATATCATCAATTGAAATAATGTCTGATCTGTCTGAATGATATGCCTATATATTAACCATAAAAAATACATCATATATGGTATACCTCTCTCAGTCATGGTGTTTTGATGATTGCAAACACTCACTTATCATACTAAAAATTTCCTTGAACTAAATTTCACTTGATAGATTAAATTTAAATATTTTGAATTTAACATAGTATTATTGATCAATCGAATCCTTGATAATATATTCAATTATTCCATTTATATCTTCAAATGAATTGGAATCAAAATTGTATAATCGTAGATGTAATTATAATGAAGTAGAGGATTTACTATTCAAAGGTATAAAAATTTATATTGCATCGACTACCCAGTGAAAATGTGGATGTGGGAAAATTGTTCATCAACACTATCATCCAGCCAGTGGATGATAATTGTCTAGAAGGTATCCTAATATGGTGTGTAGTGATTCTATCGGAAGGCCACAAGCTGGTTGTTAGGCATTAGCAGAGAGTTGGTGGAGGATCTCCATCAGCCCTGGGATCTAAGAAGCTTAACGAATACCTAGGGGAGGATACAAGGTATCTAGTGGCCTCAATAATTTTCTAGTCATGAGGCTTTTAATATGGTCAAAATGGCCATAATTATGGATTGGTCTAGGTTTGATACACTTGGTTATTCTATATGTTTCTTAATACCTTTTAGATCCTATAAATGGATATCCTTAAATATTTTAAGAAACACCTTGTGAAACTTGTGATCCTTTATTGGAGTGTTTTTCTCTCATGATTTATTCAAAGTGAAGCTCTAAAATTATCATTTAATTATAGGATCCTTCGATGTTATAAATCCTCTAAAGGATATCTTCCTTTCTGACAATATTTATTTATCAATTTTACATTATTCGATCAAATACATTTGGTAGCATCATTTAAATTGTTATCCCAAAAAAACCTCACACTCTATATAATATATCATTAATGATTGATAATATACAAATGTGTGGATGGGTTACAAAATGAACAAAGACTTTTAAGAGGGAACTCAGATGAATAAATTTTTTTTGATGGTTTCTTGTTCACTATTGAGACCGAAAGATTTATCAAGCAGATATCTCTTGTTGTGGGGTTGTGTTATAGGGGACACATTTATCTTTAGTCAAACACCTTATAAACATATATTGTACACTATTTACATTATTTGAACTTAATCATTATTACATCAACTCTCATTCTTCAATAATTTTTATTCGTATGTTTACATCAATTAATTTAAATGATATTATAAACGTTATTTGAAGATATAAACAACTACATATTCAACACCATATATTATTATAGCAATATCATTTTATTTTTGAACCAATATTTCACTCCACTATATTTTTTTTATAAATAAAATATACCCCCACACACTTAGATAATCTCTAACAAAAAATTAGTATTAGTGGGTATGCATTATTATTTAAAAACAATCCTTGATAAATGATTGGCTTAAAAGGTAATTTTTTTAATAAAAAACCTTTTTTCCAAAATTATGTTTATTTTAAAAAATATATCAATTCATTAATTGATTTATGAGATATATTTTTAATATTTATTCTAATTCAAATTTACATGAACTAGTTTTTTATAGAACTTGTTACATCTATTGGAAGAATCGGATGTCAACATTCCATGGTTATTTTTATTATCCTATTTAAAAATGGTAATACATGATTACAATCCCACTAAAGAATCTTGAAAATATGGACTATAGGAGATGTAAAAAATTTTAAATTTTAAAAAATTGTTATGAATTCCTTACATTTTGTTCTAAATAGAAAATTTCTTAATCATTCTTCCATATAAAAATTTTCTTATAAAAATATTGAATTTTTATTAGTAATTCATGATGGAAAAACAAGGTTAAGGAATCAATATTATATATGTACCATCCATATTTTGAATATTTTACTATGCATTCAGATGAATCTATTGAAAGCATGATTACAATATTTACTGAATTTTACACTATCTAAAAGTCCATTAGTGATTAAATATATATACTAAAAATCTTAAATGTCTTATGGGTTTTACCTAGCTCATAGGTTCCAAAATATAGGGTTATCCAAGAATCTAATGATCTAAAAAATATGGCAGTTCTAGAACTCATATAAACTATAATTACACAGGAAATCATGATGTAATGCCATGTAGAAAAGTTTTCCAATGAAACCAAATAATCTGAAAAAACTATCATAATCAAAGCTATGAATGAAAAAATATAGGGTTGGGGTTATAGACTATTATCATCTTACCAAAAATATGTTAAATCAGTTAAAAAATTGAAATATCCAAAATTGATGCCAAACATCAAAAAAAGATGAAAACTCAGAGATTCTGATTAATAAATGTATAATCAAATGTCAAATAAAAATGATGTTTCCTTTTAACATGATTATTCTTAATTAAAAGAAGAAATGTAAAAAGGTATTTTACTTTATCAATGTGTCGTGCATATTATGACTCAGTAGACATGAATTTATAATCCATGTAAAGTGATACAATCTAAAGGTTCATAATGTATTATATTGATAGAGACATCAAGGTAAATAATCATTTTCATAATTTCTCATTGTTTTTTAATATCCTCATTTTTCTTATCATCTATCTTCTTCCAACCCATCAAGTCACATAATTATAAAGACATTTAATATACTTAAATCTAATTAAAAAATGTTTTCATCAACTATATTCTTTTTATATTAAACTTTAAAAGAATTATTACCATGTAATTAATTAGAATATTAATATACAATGAATAGAAAAATCCTAAATGAAAATAAATATCTCATCAAGAAGTTAAAAAAACAACCAAATATAGATAATCTCGAATTAACAATCAAACCTCAGAAAATTATTTAATTCATGAACACATATGATGATGAAAATTTCAATAACATTTTTTTATTTCCAAAGGCATGAAAATTTGATATCACCATTATTTTTTTCAATCATACATTTTCATTAAAAATTATTTGAAATCCAAATATACATAATTATTTTTATGAAGATAAATTAAATAATTATTAAAAAAGAACAACCCATTTAATCTATGAATTTGATTTAAAAAGTATATCATATGGAAAATCAAATTAAATATATCTCTCTTATAATCATTCCAATGGAAAAAACACTAAACATTTTTTTGATATCATTAGTTCTGAGTTTTTATACACCCATGTTTCTAAGAGTTCAAAAAATATTCAAATATTTATTCTGAGATGAAAAGATTCTATAAAGAATAACCCCTGATGAAATTTGGAACCTACATTCTATTTTCTTAAGAAACATGTATAGAGACCACTTAAAATTTAATAAAATCAATATAAATTATGGAGGTCACATCACCATATGTGATAATTCATGGTTAAAGATAATTGGTGAATGTACCATTGATTTTTAAGTCAAACCATATAAAATAAATTTTACTAATATAGGATTAATATAAAATTTACAAAATTTTATTCAATTGTGTGATGGTTGAATTATAATCTCTTATGAAATTAAATTTTTCATATTTTTTTATGAAAAAGGAAAAAATATTTTTTTCTTTCCAATTTAATAATTTTATACAATTAGTATAAAATCAATTGGAATCCAAAACGTTAAGTGTTTGAATCCTTAAATTAGTGATTTATGGATTTAGTATTGACACCATGGTGATTATATAAATATCCCTCTCATAAATCTAAACTTATATCAAATAGGAAAAGACCATAGAAAATTATAATTCAATAATGTCTTGGAGTATGAATCATGCTTACAATGTGTGGTACAAAAATGATCAAATAAATCAAGAAATTGTATTTCTTCTTCAAATGAACCAGTAAAGATCTAATATGAAATTTTTAGTGATAATAAAATGGAATGTATATGAGTAAAACCCTATAAATTAGTTCTTTTAATGATATTAAAAGAATAACATAGTCACATTTCTTAACTAATAAAAGTTAATCATGAAAAAATTCATCATGTTTTCTAAAAAGGAAGAATATTAAAAAAATTAATATCATCTCAATTCGTAGTGATCATATTAAATAATTTGATGAATATTGATTTTTTTTTGTTTTATTCTAACCAATATAATAATATTTTTCTTCTCCCAAATCCCTACAATAATATGGTGTTGTAGATAGGTGAAATCAGACAATCTAAGAAATCACTTGAACATTTTTAAATGTGTTTTCCTTTACAAAATATTTTTCATCTAAGGAAATGAATACTACATGTTATATCACCATTCACATTCTCAATATATATTTTATTAAGAAACCCCCTTTTTAACATCTCTACAGTAAAAAATCATAGGGTGGTATTTGTAATATTTTTTTAATTTGATTATTTAAAACACTAAAGAAATTATTTGAAAAATATGTTTCTAATTCTGATGAAGGAATATTTATTAGATACTTCAACTCAAGAAATTATAATTGTGTCCTTAATAAACATACTAGAATCATGAAATAATTAATCAATTTTATTTTTATGAATATTTTCCAAAAAATATTCCTCAAATTTATTTTAAAAATTCTCTTCTATAAGAAAGACTTCAAATTAATATATTCAAAGTAGAGAAAGAGTATCCTTAAAATTATTTTCCTAATGTTTAATAAAAATTTACAAAGAACATCCCCTTGAAAATGAAATTGGATATTTATATACTTGAACTCATACTCATATATTCATATAAAATTTGGTTGAACACCTAGACTATATTCTCACGATGAACCACAAAAACTAAATGATTCACTTAAGGATAAAAAAGGTATAATTTCTATAAAAGAGAAACTAGATAAATTAAAAAAAATTATGTATGGAATCTCATGGGAAGGGATAGTGATCAACATTTTTTATCTGATCTAAATTTTTTTTATGAAATAATGTAGATAAATATGGTAATATCATTGGAAATAAATATTAGTTAGTTATAAAAGGATTAAATAAGGAATAATTAATCGAATATGGTGAAACCTTTACACCTATTGATCAGCTTGATTCCATTAGATTTTTATGGCAACTCCCTTATCATCATTATTTTACTTTATCAAATAGATATCAAGAGAACTTTTCTGAATTGTTTTATTTCAGAAAATTTATTTATCGAAAACCACCTTGTTTTTAAAATATTTTTCATCAAATTTAAATTAAAAGACCTACCAATTGTTGTTATGTATTAAAAAACCCTCAAGATTGTGATGATAGTTATCAAAATTATCTTCTTTTTAATGGGTTTTAAATTGGGAAATTCAGTTAAACAGTATTTTTAAAGAATATGTCAAATGATCTTTTACATGTTTAAATTTATTTTTAAGTTTTTATTTTTATATATACCTCTAAAAAACACACTCTTTAATTTTTCTAATTAATGATAAAATAATTTCAGATGATCTTTATAGAGGGGACATAAAATATTTCCTTGAATTAATATTTTTTAAATTCATATGGAATCATTTTAAACCAACGAAAATGCACTAGTAAACTTCTATAATGACATAAAATTAATCATGATAATCAAATTAACACTCTTATGTGTAAGGAATGTATGTTAACATTGGATGGAGCCAGTAAAATAGACAAAAAACATATGGAAGTATGATTTGTAGTCTAATTTACTGTATAATGCATGAGTTTGATATCATGTTTAATGTTTTTCGTTGCCAAATCATTTTCAATCAAATCAAAAATGAGTCACCTTTAGAATTTTAAAAAACTGTTTTTGTTACATAAATGGTTCCAAAAATAGGAGTTCATTTTTTCACAAAGGGGGTTTTTTTAATTATTTTCAATTTTTTTTGATTTTAGTGGATTCCTACCCGATTGAAAAAGTATAAATAAATATTTTACCTCTACTTGGACAATCAATTTTATCATAGAGATAAAAAATGTTGATTTTAGTTGTTCTATCTAAAATAGATGAGGAATAAATTGGATCTAAGAGTTTTTTCACTCAAATTCTATTGATGAAACATACACTATTAGAAATTAGGCTACCATCTAACCATATCCCTATCATGTGAAATAATATTAGTGATATAAATATCCTTAAAAAATATTATCCAGACCTCCTTCCATACACACATTTAACTTCATTAATATTTCCAAAGAGATCACATTCAATAAGGTGATATCTTATTGGATTTTGACCGAGTTGGATATCAACTCACAAATATTTTCACCAAAACCTTATCCCTTGATCGTTTTGAATTCATTAGAGGTAAATTATGAATGATTCTGTTGTGAAATTTTTAATTTAACATGTGGTTATATCGGGTTATATTTAAATATTATTTTTAAACTATTATTTTTAATAATATGGTTTTTATTAATTAATTATTTAAATATATAATAATCTACCTTGGACATGATCATGTTATCTCACATTTTTTGTCAATTGAGGGGAACCTTTTTCCTAATTAATTCTCAAATATTCATTATAATAAGATCCAATATTTTCAAAATAAATAAATTAGATTATTTCAAAAAAAAAAATCTCTTATATTTAAATAATATTTCACAAACAATAGTTACTTTTTAAATTTTTATTTTTTTAAATTATATTTGACACTCAAATTTTTTTTTAAACAAAATAAAAAATGTCAAAATGTACATATGCGATATAACTACCCATACTTTACATACATTATTATTACTTCAGAATTGAAGCACACATATTACAACATATAACAAAACCATGGTAGGACCGTATAATTATAATGTCTTTAGAAACTGGGAAACATAAACAACTGGTTCATAAAGCATCTACATTGTCTCCCTTTTATTTCATCATATCTAGAGTCCCTTTTGGAATATCCTACTTAATAACCTTTTTCTTGACCTGGGGAAAGAAAACATACAAAAGGGTGAGCTCAAATGCTCAGTAAGGGTAAATAAAGGAAATATCATATTCATAATAAAATAGCATTTCGAAAATCTTAACCTACAAAAGAGATCATAACATCATAACATGGGATAAATCATAGTAGTGAAATGTAATCCCAATAATCATAACATAAAAAATGAAACTTTGTGGCATACACACATAATCATATATAATCATTTATTAGTAGTCAAGACTCATTTCCAAGACTATCTTAGCGGACAAAGTCCATTTCTGAAACAAGTTCACTCCTCATTTCAATCCTGTTTCACTGAACTGGATTAACCTGCTGTTCCAGCAATGTCTATCTCATGAGATATAAATCATTACCGAATGCATTGAAGGGAGATATAGTTCCCACCAATCTCATAATGAAACCATTCTTATGTGTGCCACAAAATCATAAATCATACATCATAGCATAACCCATGTAATAAAAATGGGATTCTTAAACATTGTGCCATCATAACATAATCCATAAAAAGATAAGAGAACTTCATAAAAATAATTCCATGATAACATAATAAAATCAATGTAAAAATAGGGATATAAATAGAACCCTATATTTTATTAGATGGAACATAATTTTGATAAAACACTTGAACTCCATTCTTGAGGAAAAAATCATTTCTACTTCCAAATCATTTTTACTTTCCTAAAATGTCGTACAATTTTAAAATAAAATAAGTTGATTAAAAATAAATATGAAAAATTTTAAAGTATTATTCATGGAAATAATGTTCTAAAAGTCCATTCAGGCCATAAATTTTAAAAAAAACATTCTTCTCGTACTTTGGCCAGAAAAGTCAAAAAGTAACTCGTACCAAAAACGACAAAAGATTCCTTTCATATCTTTTACTAAAAAATCACCAATGGGTAATATTGGATTTAAAAAATTTTAGGTTTATGGAAATAATATTACATATTGAGGAAACATGGATGTAGATGATAAATATTCCCTAGTAAATTCTGAAGTATAAACAATCTCGGATAAAAATGAGATTGTGAGATTTTCCCTTACCTTAGGTCCGATATGATTTGTACGTGTCCGAACTTCCTGTATAAAGATTTAAATAATGTTATTGACTTATTACAGAATCATATGCATTGTTATGATATCATGTATGGTCATATTCTTAGCTTCTTATTAGTAATATTTCATTGCTACTTGTTATTTGGGTGTTTATTGCTTTATGTTCTTATGCGTGTTTTGTCGAATAAATTCTTATTGTTATTTTAGGTTATAGATAACTCATTTACAGAATAGTATTAGTGTAATATATATCATATTTACTCATTCAATTAATTTATATAATCATTATTCAATGAAGATCATGTAGAATGAGTCGCATCACATTGTGGAGACGGTAGGTCGTACGTAGGCATGAGCGATGATATCATTCCCATGATCGTGGAATTGTATTGAAGTGTATGTATACTATTTCAGAATCAATATCACCTTTCAATACTCATATATAGTTATTATTTACACCATTATACCCATCGAAGTATGGTGGTGGTGGAAAATAGATTACACCCCGACGTGGAGATGGTATTCAGTATGTACGCACGCGTGGTGATTTCATTTTCCGTAGGATGGATAGAAGGTGAAATATGGTTGTTTCATATTTAGAATAACATATCAGTATATTAGTGATACTTTTGTTATTACTTCATAATTAAACCAATAATTAATAGTAAGTAGAAGAAGAAATAAATTTGAAAGAATCGGTAACAAACATTACCTCTTCTTTGAAGCACCTCTTTTTAACCTCCTCTTAGGGCACTAAAGATGGTATTTGAAAAACACCAGGACCTCTAGGATGTTTCTAGAGAAGTGTAGAAGATAAATTGGAAGGGTTTGGCAGAGCTTGAAGGCTCAAAGTGGTGTGAGGAGGAGAGGAAGGAGGTGCCCTTTTATAGGGTAATTACTACATCATCTTTATGTCAGAAATAAAATTAATTATTTAATTTCTAAAAATTATAAATAAAATACCATTAGGTATGAAATATTTTTAGATTTATAATGAATATTTATAGTTGAATTTATCTTATGTATAACCCTACATTAAAAATGTTTTTAGTTATTAAACATTGATTTTAACTATTTTAACACTTCTTTAAATACATTAATAATATGTGTCCTAATCTAATCCAAGTGGACATAAAGGGTAATATTTTATTCCTAAGGTTGTTTTTGGTCGAATTATACTTATTCAATAGAATCAGTACATATTTTAGGGTAATAATAATATCATTTTTTCCCTTAATTACCCTATTTAATTTCAACCATGGTAAAAAAAGTAAAAAGTTATTATTCACTAGAAATTATTTTTATCTTATTGAACCAAATTAAACTATTTGATATTAATCGTGTCTCTCATATTTTCAAAATTCCACTCGCATAAGCGGAAAAATTAAGTTTTATGTAAATTTTCAAATTTTTCTAAGAGGGGGGTAAAAGACGGTGAAAAGTTCAATAAAATTTTTATATATCTAAAATTATTATAAAATGACTCCAATGAATGAAATTGAACTTATATAGGTATTAAGTATTAATTATAACCTAAAATAAATTTAAATAAAATAAATAATTATTTAAATAAAAAGTCAGTTTTTAAATAGTAACCCAGTGTTTTCACTATTCATCAAAAATTGAATGTTTTCAGAAAAATACCAAAAATTCACCCTAGGCTAATTTCGATATTTCGAATCCAAAAATGAAGTCCATTTTGAACGATAAAATTTATAAAATTTAAAAAATTGGGTATTACTATTCATAATGGCTAGTTTATATAATATTTTAATAACATATCGTTGTTTAGTGAAACTCGGTATTGTGTACCATGCAAGCTATCAAGGAAGGTTTCTCTTGTATGTAACACAAGCAAAGACAATGTTGTGTGTAGTGAAATATTACTTTATATAAAATTATACATATAAAAAATATTTCTCATAAAATCTCGGGTGTTACATTCTACCTCCCTTAAAATGAATTTCGCCCTCGAAATTCGTCACTTTGTAACAAACAGATGAGGAAACCTCTCCCTCATCATATCCTCAAGTTCCCATGTAGCTTCTTCTAATTGGTGGTTCCTCCATAAAACATTCACCATGCGAGTGGTCTTGTTCCGTTGTACTTTTTTGCTACGATCCAGAATCTCTATCGGTTGTTCTTCATAAGAAAGATCTTACTCCAGTGGTAAAACTTCTGAGCTGAGTACATGAGATGGATCAGGTATGTACTTTCTCAGGAGAGATACATGGAACACATCATGAACTTGAGAGAGATTTGGTGGAAGCTACAATCGGTAAGCCACCTCCCCAACACGATCCAATATTTCAAAAGGACCAATATACCTAGGGCTCAGCTTTCCCTTCTTTCCAAATCTCATTACTCTCTTCCAAGGAGACATTCGTAAGAACACTTTATCAACCACTTAAAACTCTATGTCTTTTCTTCAGTTGTAGGCATAAATTTTTTGTCTACACTGAGATGCTCTTATTTGTTGTTGAATAGATTTGACCTTTTCTACCATCTCATCAACAAGATCAGGTCCTAATAGCATTCATTACCCAACTTCATCCTAACAAGTTGGAGTCCTGCATTTCTTTTGATAGAGAGCTTCATAAAGAGCCATATGAATACTGGAGTGAAAGCTATTATTATATGAAAATTCCACCAGAGGTAGGTGTTGATCCCAACCACCTTTGAAATCTATAGAGCAAGCTCTTAACATATCTTCTAGAGTTTGAATTGGTCTCTCAGACTGATTGTCTATCTGAGGATGATAAGTAGTGCTGAGACTTAACTATGTATCTAAAGTATGCTGAAGACTTCTCCAGAACTTCAAGGTAAACCTCATATCCCAATCAGATATAATGGAAAGTGGTACTCCATGAAATCATACCACTTACTTCACATATATCATGTCAAGCTGATCCAGAGAGGAATATTCTCTAATAGCAATGAAGTTTTCCGACTTCGTAACACGATCAACTATAACCCAGATAGCATTATTTCCTTTGGAAGTTTTAGGACGTCATGTGACAAAGTCCATAGTGATGTTTTCCCATTTCCATTATGGTATGAGTAATGGTTGTAACATCCCCTTAGACTCTTGTCTCTCAGCTTTAACTTGTTGAAAAACCAAGCATCGAGAGACATATTCATCAACATCTCTTTTCATGTCATCCCACCAGAGGTACTTCTTAAGGTCCCTATACATCGTCGTGCTTCCAGGATGAATTGAGAATGAAGAACTATGAGCCTCATCCAGCAGCTCCTTCTTTAATTATGGGATGGGAGGAACACAAACTTGATTCCTGAACCTTATTATCTCATCACAATCATGGTTGAATTCATGAACATTTCTCACCTTCTTTTGTAACTCTACATATTCTTTTTGTGCGTCTTTAATCTTCACATGTATAGATCGTTGAACATTTATTTGAGAAAGATAAGATATTTCCCCTTCCATTATAATTACAAGATCCATCCTTTGTAAATCCATTAATATTGGATCTTTTGTGTTCCTCATCATGGATAAGCTAGCATGGTCTTGTTGACTTAATGCGTCTTCCACCTTGTTTGCTTTCCCAAGGTGATATTGAATTGTACAGTCTTAATCCTTAATCACCTCCACTTATCTTCTTTGGCACATATTCATCTCCTTTTGTGTGAAAATATTCTTTAAACATTTATTATTAGTATAAATATCACACCTTTCACCATAAAAATAATTCCTCCAAATCATTAATGTAAAGATTACTATAGCTAACTCCAAATCATGAGATGGATAATTTTTCTCATGAATTTTCAACTGTCGTAAGGCATAAGCTATCACCATATAATTTTTCATAAGAAAACACCCCAATCCCTTCTTGGATGCATCACCATTGATCACAAACCTTTCTCCACTACAAGGTAGTGTGATCACATGTGCACTGGATATCATACTTTTTAACTCCTTGAAATTCTCTCCACACTCCTCCGTCCAAATGAACTTAACTCCTTTTCGAGTCAACCTGGTGAGTGGATTAGATAATCATGAAAAATCTTTCAAAAAATGTTGATAATATCCATCCCAACCAGGAAAACTTCGGATCTCAGTTACTATTGTTGGTCTCGACCATATTTCGATAACCTCTATCTTTGCTGAATCCATAAATATCCAAATATCCCCTCTTTTGAAATTATGTGACCCAAAAATGAAACTTTTTTAATCCAAAATTCACACTAGGTAAAATTGGCATAAATATTTTCCTTTCTCAGGGTCTTCAATGCAATTCTCAAGTGATCTTCATGCTCTTCATTGCTCTTTGAATAGACAAGAATATCGTCTATAAAGACTACCACAAACTGTTCAAGATAGTCTCTAAAGACTCTATTAATCAGATCCATGAAGATAGCAAGGGCATTAGTAAGACCAAATGGAATCACTATAAATTCAGAGTGTCTATACCTTGTACGGAAATCCGTCTTTGGTATATCCACCCTTTTTACCCTTAATTGATGATACACTGAACGAATATCAATATTTGAAACATATTGAGATCTGCGTAGTTGGTTAAATAAGTCATCAATGCGTGGGAGGGATATTTGTTCTTGATCGTGATATTTTTAAGTTCTTGATAGTCAATGCAGAGTCTCATTGATACATATTTATTCTTAACAAATATAACAGGTACTCCCCATGGTGACACACTAGGGCATATTAATCCCTTATCAAGATTCTCTTGGAGTTGCTTCTTCAATTCATGCAACTCAATTGATTCCATTCTATAAGGTGTCTTTGAAATGGGCATAGCACCCAGTATGAGTTCAATTGAAAACTCAACTTCACGATTTGGTGGAAGACCTGGAAATTCATCCGGAAAGACATCATCAAACTCTCATACAGTGGGCATATTCTTAATCGTGATTTTATCTCCAACCATTTGAGATAAATAAACTTCATTTAGTGGAATCAAAACCCATAATATGGTTGAAATTTCCACTGGAAGGTTATGTTCATCCTTGCATCGATAGACAATCATAGATTAATCCGGAATATGAAATGTGACTTCCATTCTTTGGAAATTGATATGAGCTCCATATAAGGAAATCCAATCCATGCCAAGAATCACATCAAATTCAACTATAGAAAGGATCACAAGATTTTCATGAAGCACTTTACCACAAACTTCAATCAGAGAAGAATTATAAACTTTTGATGCAATTGTTGTGCCATTAGGGGTTGTCACAACTAACTCAACATCTAATTGTTGAGGTAATACGACAATACCCGTAGAAAATTCTTCAGAAATAAAAGAGTTGGTGGATCCAAAATGAAATAAAATATTTTCTACTTTAGAGTGGATGGTATGTGTTCCTTTCACCACTTCATTATCGTACTCCAAATCACTGATAGAAATTACATGTGACTTTCCTTTGTCTTTAGCCTTAAGAGTTTGTTGACATCGATCATCATAAAAAACCATTGAATTAGGGCATTGATTAGCATAATTCCCAATTTCCTTGCACTTGTAACATTAAAGTGTAGGAGGTGCACTATATGTAGCCTTTTTATTGTTTGTATCACTAGACATCTTCTTCCCATCACTGCGGCATTCAAATGTCTTATGACCTAATTTTCCACATTTGTAACATTTACTTGTCCCTTTAAGAAAAATACCTCCATGTTTCATTCCACACTTTGAGCTTAAGGGAAAACTCATCTTATTTTCAGTGTTCTCTTTAGATTTTCCTTTGAATTAAATTTTCCTCTTCTTATCAAACCCATATGACTGATGGGTTACCCCAATCTCCATTCCAACCATGAGAGCACATCAAACAATTTCCTCATAGCTATTGAAGTCCCTTATGGCTAACGCCCTTCAAAGACTTGGTTTTAATCCACTAATGAATAGATCAATCTTACTCTCAGGTTGGATAAAAATCCAAGAAGTGTACTTTGCAAGTCTTTTAAAATTTTCTTCGTAGGTACCAATAGATTCATCATATTTTTTGCGTTAGTTCAAGAAACTCCTTCTCCATCTTTGTTCGAAGAATACGAGGGAAGTACTTATTAAAAACAAGTTCTTGATCTCGTCCCATTCCATGGACTCAATTTCATCTTTTGGCCTCGTATTCTTGATAAGATTCCACCATTGATCAACTTCACCTTCAAAACGATAAACTACTAAGATGAATTTATCATGTTCAGAACATTGAAGAACTGAAAATATCTTTTCAGTAGTACTTATCCATTGTTCAGCAACTAATGGATCAGTAGACCCACTGAATGAGGGTGGACGGTGCCTCGTGAAGGATTCAATAGAATTTTTCCCTTTCCTTTTCTCGTTTGTAAGTCCTATATGATTCATTGCTTGAGAAAGCGGTGTGAGCATAGATACAAGATTTTTCATTCCAGCTCCCATAACGTTTGGTTTCTTAGGGGGACAATCATTGCATTTCTTTTCGCATTCAGAATTAACATGGTTCTTTCGGGTTCCAGTCATTGACTAAAACCAATAAGAATAGTGTGAGAAACACTAATCATAATAGTAAAACCACATAATAAGGAATAAAATTTCACACATTAGGTCTTATCATAGGTTATTCATGGCCATTTCTAAAACACTAATATTTTGTCCTGTTCTTAGACATATCCTTAGGGTTCTTACTAAGGCTTTCACATCTTAGTTTCCAAAGGTTGACTATAACTTTTCTCTAATACCAATTATAACGAACCATACTTTACATTCATTGTTATTACATCAGAATTGAAGCATACTTATTACAACATATAACAAAGCCATGGTAGGACCATATACCTATAGTGTCTTTAAAAATTGGGAAACATAAAAAACTGGTTCCTAAAGCATCTACATTGTCTCCCATTTATTTCATCATATCTAGAGTCCCTTTTGGAATATCCTAATTAATAACCTTCTTCCTGACCTAGGGATAGAAAACATATAAGAGGCTGTGATCAAATGATCAGTAAGGGTAAACAAAGGAAATATCATATTCATAATAACTTAGCATTTCCAAAATCTTAACCTACAAAAGAGACCATAATATCATAACATGGGATAAATCATAGTAGTGAAATGTAATCCCAATAATCATCACATAAAACATGAAACTTTGGGGAATAAACACATAATCATAGTGAATCATTTCGTAGTAGTCAAGGCTCATTTCCATGACTATCTTAGTGGACAAAGTCCATTTCTGAACAGAGTTCACTCCTCGTTTCAGTCCTGTTTCACTGAACCAGATTAACCTTCCATTCCTGCCATGTCTATCTCATGAGATATAAATAATTACCCAATGCATTGGAGGGAGATATAGATCCCACCCATCTCATTATAAAACTATTCTTATGTGTTCCACAAAATCATAAATCATACATCATAACATAACCCATATAATAAAAATGGGATTCTAAAACATCATTCCATCATAACATAATCCATAAAAGATAAAAGGACTTCATAAAAACAATTCCATCATAACATAATCAAATCAACTTAAAAATAGGGATAGAAACAGAACCCTATATTATCTTAGATGGAAAATAATTTTGATAAAACACTTGAACTCCATTATTGAGGAAAATATCCTTTCAACTTCAAAATAACTTTTCCTTTCTTAAAATGTCATACAATTTTAAACTAAAAAAAGTTGATTAAAAATAAACTTCAAAAATTGTAAAGTAATATTCATGGAAATAATGTTCTAAAAGTTCGTTCAGGCCGTAATAGTTAAAAAAATATTCTTCTCGTACTTTCGCTGGAAAAGTCAAAAAGTACCTCGTACTAAAAACGACAATAGATTCCTTTCATATCTTTTACTAAAAACCCACCAATGGGTAAAATTGGCTTAAAAAAATTTTAGGTGGATGGAAATAATATTACATATTGAGGAAACATGGATGTGGATGATAAATATGCCCCAGTAAATTCTGAAGTACAAACAATCTCGGATAAAAATGAGATTGTGAGATTTTACCTTACCTAAGGTCTGATATGATTTGTACGTGACCGAACCTCCTGTATAATGATTTAAATAATGTTATTGACTTATTCCAGAATCATAATAATTTTTATGATATCATATATGGTCATATTCGTAGCTTCTTATTAGTAATAATTCATTGCTACTTGTTATTCGGGTGTTTATTGCTTTATGTTCTTATGCGTGTTTTGTCGAATAAATTATTATTATTATTTTTAGGTTATAGATAACTCATTTACAGAATGGTATTAGTGTAATATATATCATATTTACTCATTAAATTCATTTATATAATCATTATTCAATCAAGATGATGTAGAACGAGTCACATCACATCGTGGAGACGGTAGGCCGTACGTATGAACGAGCGATGATATCATTCCCATGATTGTGTAATTATATTGAAGTGTATGTATACTATTTCAGAATAAATATCACTTTAAAATAATAATATATAGTTATTCTTTACACCATTATACCCATCCAAGTAAGGTGGTGGTGGAAAATAGATTACACCACGGCGTGGAGACGGTATTCCGTACGTACGCACGCGCGGTGATTTCATTTTTCGTAGGATGGATAGAAGGTGAAATAAGGTTGTTTCATATTTATAATAACATATCATTATAGGAGTGATACTGATGTTATTTATTTATAATTTAAACAACTGAAGAAGTGGAAGTAGAAGAATAAATAAATTTGAAAGAATCGGTAACGAATATTACCTCTTCTTTAAAGAACATCTTTTTAACCTCCTCTTAGGGCACTAAAGATGGTATTTGAAGAATACCTGGACCTCTAGGATATTTCTAGGGAAGTGGATAAGAGAAATTGGCAGGGTTTGGACGAGCTTGAAGGCTCAAAGTGGTTTGAGGAGGAGAGGGAGGAGGTGCACTTTTATAAGGGAGGAGAGGGGAGCCTTTGGAAAAACATAAAATATTATTTTATAATAAAGACATATTTGGTTTATAATAGATCCAAATTGCTTTATTTTGATTCTAAAGTGGGGGTGGGTCGAAATAATCTCAACCAATATAATTTAGACAAGTTTAGGATACTATTTTAACCTTATCATTTAGATTTAACTTTAAGTTAAATAATTTTACTTTTATAGTGTCTTCTTATTTTTTTACACTATATGGTTAATAAACTTACTATAACAAGCCAAACGAACCCCAAGATGTTAATTATTAATATATATAACCTTATATATGTAATTTGGCCGAGCCTTAGATTTTTAGGAATAAAATAACAATTAATAATATAATATTTGTTTTAAAAACTATTTTATGTCAATTTTGATAATATTTGGTAATTGATTTTTGTGAAAATCATAACTGAATTATTACTTCTAAAAAAATTAATTAAATCAATAAATATATGTCATATTATCCTATAATTTTTTTTTAATTCATAAAAAGTCTAAAATTACATTTACTTGGGTATTTATATCATCAACTATGTTAAAATTTCGTTGATAAGGTAATTACTGCATCATCATTGTGTCAAACATAAATTAAATTATTTAATGTCTAAAAATTATAAAAAAATACCATTAGGTAGGAAATCATTTTATCTTTCTAATGAATATTTATAGTTGAATATATCTTATGTATAACCCTACATTAAAAATGTTTTTTGTCATTAAACATTGATTTTAACTATTTTAACACTTCTTTAAATAAAATAATACTAAGTGTCCTAATCTAATCCAAGTGGACCTAAAGGGTAATATTTTATTAATAAGGTTGTTTTTTTGTCTAAGTATACTTATCCAATAGAATTAGAAATGTGTTAGGGTATTAATAATATCATTTTTACCCTCAATTTCCCTATTTACTTTTAACTGTGGTAAAAAAAAGTAAAAAGTTACTATTCACCAAAAAATATTTTTATCTTATTGAACCACATTTTACTCCTTGATATTAACCATGTCTCTCGGATTTTTGAAATTCCACTCACAGAAGCGGAAAAATTAAGTTTGATGTAAATTTGCAAATTCTCCTAAGAGGTGGGTAAAAGACGGTGAAAAGGTTAATAAAATTTTTATATATCTAAAATTATTATAAAATGAATTCAATGAATTACATTGAACTTATATACGTATTAAGTATCAATTATGACCTAAAATAAATTTAAGTAAAATAAATAATTATTTAAATAAAAAGTCGGTTTTTAAATAGTAACCCAATGTTTTCACTATTCATCAAAAATTTAAATTTTTTAGAAAAATACAAAAAATTCACCCGAGGATAATTTTGATATTCCGAATCCAAAAATAAAGTCCATTTTAAAAGCTAAAATTTAAAAATTTAAAAAATATGGTTTTACTATTCATAACGGCTAGTTTATATAATATTTTAATAACATATCGTTGTTTAGTGAACCTCGGTATTGCGTACCACTCAAGCTATCGAGGAAGGTTGCTCTTCCGTGTAACGCAAGCCAAGACAATGTTGTGTGTAGTGAAAGATTCCTTTATATAACATTATACATAAAAAAACATATTTCTCATAAAATCTTGGGTGTTACATGCAATATTTCTATTAAATAAAAACATTTATTGTATATGGATTAATGATGATTAATGATGAATAAAAATAGTATATATATATACATATCACTTATTTAGTTAGTTATATTTTGATGAAATCCCAAATATGAGACATATTTTCAAATTATAGTTATCCTTAATGTGATGAACCTCTATAAACTCTACCAATTAATGAAATGATTCAGTTAAGGTGATTCCATTCCTTGGTGAAGAGTAATCAACACAAATGGTATATATCAGTTTTCTTTTAACAGTTTTATTATCCCTTTCTCTTACATCTATTTTAACCATTTATTTCCCTTTATTTATTTTTTCTCTTTTATTTTCATTTATTATTCCTCTGAAAATATTTTTTCCCTTCCCTTTTAACATTCATAAATATTTTATTTCATGTTTAAATTCCCAATTTCCCTCAACAACGATCCTATTAATTTTCTACATAAGAAGTTATGAAATATATTTAATATTTAACATTTATCAATTTATTTTATATTTTTATTCTATTATAAATTTCAGTCTCTCACTAGAATACCTATGTTGTTTTGGTATTTAAAGATATTTTAAAACTATTTTCAAAATAATTTTCCCTCTTGTTTTATATTTTTTAAAGTTTTACCTTAAAATTTTAAGACTATTTCTTATGTTTATCCTTCAAATTATTGTTTTTTATTTGTTACATTATTTTATTTTTTATAATCAAAATAGGGGATCATTTTCATAAAAATCAAGGGGTGAGATTTCCAAAAAAATATTATTTTTACAAGTATAAATTTTTTGTACTTCCTATTCAATTTCCAACTCTGATTATTAAATTATTTTAAAAGGTGGTGATTTAAAAATAACATAAAAGTGTTTATTATTGTAACTAAAATAATGATTTATAATGTTAATTCTTATTCTTTTTTAGTATGGTGTTAATATATTTTATATCTTCCCTATCCCTTTCACTCATAATTTATGCTTAATTTATCATTTTACGTTATTTTTTTGGATAAAATAAAATGGTAAGATTTTTTATTATTTTATCTATATATCTCTTATTTTTTTGATGGTCACCAACACTAAAATGTCTAATTAAAAATTTATCTTAATTTAATTATAGTTTTACCTAGAATTTTAATTACAAGAATTTGATAGAATCTTCATGTAAATTTTTGCCTTGATAAATGATATGATGCCTTAACTTCCATCACTAAATTACTATTTTTTAAATATAAAAGATCCTTGGAATAAATTTTAATAACTTTTAGTGGAAATATATAATATTTTAGTAGTAAAAATGGAATTGTCTATTGGGTGCAGTGCCCCAACTACTCAGCGCAGTGCACATGCTACTTGGTGATAAAGTAGCATCTAGCAGAAGTGAAATATCAAAATTAACTAGTCAATGAATCTAGGTAGTGTACATTGATTCTATATGAAGGAAAAAAAACGAGCATATTTCTACTGTCATATTATAGGTGGAATATCTAAAAACCCCCATGGGTGGATAAAGGTCATTGTTTAGTCGGTTGAGGCTATCAGGTATCAGTTGAAGTCAAGTAGTGTCAAGTGATGAACATTTTAATATAGTCATAATGACCATAATGAAAAAATATTCTATATTTGATCACCCTGTTATACCAAATGTTTTATGATCATTTTTAATTATTATAAAATACCACCTTTTATCATAAAATATACACTATGTGAAACTTATGATCGTTTCTCGTAAGGACATGCTCTCAGGATCTATTCAAGGTGTACCTCAAAAACATTCATCTCCTTTCATGAGAATTACATATCATAAATACATTAAAGTATCTCTACCTATATAAAAATATTTATTCCTCTATTTTACATCATTCAATCAATGAAAATTGTGAGTGGTGTAAAATGGGTTTTCGAAAAGAAAACATATCTTTCCTAAACGTCATTTAACCAATGGTTAACAGTCCTCAATATTTTGGAATGGGTTACTTTTAATATGATGAAGTTCGATAGAGCACTAATAATTTACAATATTTGGGGAAATTATATTGGTGACTTTTAATAGTGGGGACTTATCCAATTATCCTCTCGAGTTGAGAGGTGTCAACATAGTGGCACAGATCGATCTCTATATTAACTCATCATCACCTTTTTTATCTTCTATATACATTTTTTCAAATTCATCATTACTATATAATCTCACATACCTTCATAATATTTATTTGAAAAATTAAATGATTTAATTAATTTTATATTAGAAATTTGAAGATAATTTATCAACTATCATGTATTCAATTTTTTAATTTATTATTTCCATTTTATTTTATTTTAAAACAACAATTGTATTCTAAATTAATACTTAAAGAAAGTCCCACCACCCATATTTCCAAATTACTAGACCAATAGTGAAAATATCTATATTTTTATGAATGATAAAAAATGAATGGAACTATCCCAATATATTATACAATATTGAACAGAGAAAAAACTACAATGTTTGTTTCCATTGATTCTTCAATCCTTATATCCCTAACTTTTTTGACTCCCTAAACAACGTTCAACAACCAATGGAAATATAAAAGAGTCAATTCCTATGTATAGAATATTGTAATTATCTATTTGGGGTTGTATATAATCATTTTAAAATAAACAACAACTGATCATATGTATTATGAAACAATCTCGGTCAAATCACCACTCAGTTGCTATCCTCAAGCAAACATAATGGTGAATTTCATGGTTAACTATAAAAATACTCCAATGGTTCTTAATTAATCAATTCAAAAAATGTGGTATAATAAGTAAAATCTACCAACTCTATATGTTCATCAAATTCCACACTAAAATCAAGAACACAAACTCTTAGAAAATCCAATAGGATCTAGATAAACTTATCAGTATATATGCCTATCTATGTGTGATATGTTGAACTGTTATTTACATGTCATATCAACACCTTCTAAAATACATTCTAAAACATTGATATAAAATATTCAATTGTTATAACATGATACGTGTATAAAAATCATGAAAAAAGTATATTCTAGACAAAAAACCTTTCCAAAATGTCTATGGAATGTGTCTCCCCAGTTGTTATAATTTACATAACTATAATCAGTAGATCGACCACTATCCATAGATAATTCAGACTCCTTAGTGTCCGGGTTAGTCTAGTGAAAAAATCTATCCCCTCTTTATAACTTTTCCATATGATTACTTGCATAGGTTTAACCATCATTCCTTATCTTTTGTGTTTTTCCTTCAAACTATAACATGTAATCTAGTGAGAAACAATCCTCAATATCTCTTTCTTTATTCTTATATAACAAAAATGACGTTTTATATCATGATAAATTTTGGTCGATCTAAGATGCACTACCCATTTTGAGGCATGATATTCACTCATCAACTTCACTCCCATGAATTTCATATATATAAACCATTAGTGGATATGTATCATATCATTACCATACATGGAATATCATAGAATAGGATTTTCTCCAATAAAGCACTATCACATCTCCATGGAATCCAAATCAGACTCATGGATGGACTTTACATTATCCACTAATGAATATGTATTGACAATTGGAGAACTTTTCCACACCCCATATCCCAAAAAATGTCCTATATTCCATTCAACTAGTTATTTAATGATCTTATACTCCTCCTCTATTTTCCATCAACCAATCTCCTATTGTTTCTCACTAAGGGTATATCTCATAATTTAAAAATTATTTATGCCATATACCATCTCAAAATCAATCAACTTTTAGTAATCAACATATTTTATTTATTATATGTTCAGGTATTGATAAGAAAAAGATGTTACACATTAATTTATGTCCACTTTTATGATAAATATCTTACCAAATATAGAGTAGTGATAACACTTCAAGGAAATAACATCAATATATAACTCAATTTCATGAGTAGTGTAGTTATTCCACTCAGGATGTTTTAAGTGGTGAGACATATACATGACTACCCAACCTCTCAACATTAATACATACCCCATCCAACCCAAATAGCATGAAAATATAGTATTTAACCAATGAATGAGTTCCAAATAATTAGAATTGGAGTGGGAATCAGCCGCATCATTAACTCCTTGAAGTCCTCCTCGTACTTATTTACCCATAGAAACATTAATCTATTTCTTTTTATCCAAAACATAGGCACTAATACATGAAAATTTTCCTTAATGAAATTCATTTAATACTCACCCAATATGAGAAAAAAAATTAATCTAACAAACATTTTTTGATCAATCCATATACATAATTTCTTCCACCCTCTTTGGATCAATAATGATTCAAAGCATAGAAAACATGTGCCTAAGAATTTTTTTTTCATAAATCAAGAAGTTACACGTAGAGATCAATGAATAATGTTTTTGAACTTAGTCTATTATAAAAAACTATTCTTTTTTATAATATAACTCTAAGATCCATGAGTATACTAGGATATCATCAATGATGACCATAACAAAGGATTGCTGATGTGGGTGGAAAATTCAGTTCATGAGATCCGTGAACATCATCAGTAATTTTTTTATACTTAATGGAATCCTATGATATTAATAAATCCCAGACCTACTAATAAAATCCAAATTATATTTTTCCTCTATCTTAACATGTAGCTGGTGGAATCCTAATCATAAATCAACCATAGAGAAAAACTGATACTCTAAAATAGTCAAATAAATTATCGATCCTCAGTAGTGGACACATATTTTTCGTTGAGATATGACTTGGTTTTCAGAAATCCATACACAATAAATAAATTTCTTAATTACTAAGGAATAATACAATATTACCCTAAGGATAGGTTCTTGGTAGAACAAATACATTCTCCTTTAAGTTATCTTGTTATGTATTGAGCTCTTATAACTCAGTTAATTCCCTATTCTATGGGTGAATAAATATTAGTAGTTCATACAAAAATAGTTTGATCAAAAATTGAATTTAAATCTCATGTGGATTTATTTATAATTATTTTTTAAGGGAATCCTTGTAGCATTCCACTATAAGAGTATTTTTTTAGTTTCATCGATTGGTATACATTTTGAACCACACATGCCAACTACGTTATAATATCCATAATCTAGAAAAGTCCTAATACTAATATACATACTATAGCACTCCATTTCCTAGAAATATAAAACTAAATTACCTTATGTGAGATAAAAATCGCCCATATCTGATAGATTTTGATGTCAAATCAAAATCACACCAATCAATTCATCACAAAAAAGACACTGAAACTTGTGATCTCAAATATCAACAAGATCCCCATATTTCTATAGTTTGCGAACAGTAAAAGACACACTATAAATGTCTTAATATAGTATAACAACTTCTAGAGGAGTGTGTCATGTACATAAACAGAGTAGAGAACTTACCCAGTAACTCTAAACCAACAAAAATAGGGCCATAAATAAATGAGTGAGATTGCCCTGTATAAAAATATCAATATGAAGGGTTGAAAATATCACAATTATTCCTATAAATATTTTGTATCCCTCTCCACTATCATATGTATCCTTATTGAATGAATATACCTTGAAACCATTGGATAAACGTCCCCACCCCCATAATCCCATAGTAACTGAATGGAATGAACCATCCAGGGCCCATAACCAAAGATCAGATACTCAACCCAATCCATTACCTCAACTCCTGAATAAGATAAACTATTAGTTTTAGGTAACACTCACATAGATTTTGAGGCCTAAATCTACCCTAAACCTATTACAATACCTTACTAGGTGAATATCAAATGAAAAATATTATATTTTCAATCCTTTCTCAAAAATGACACTCTTCCCTTAAATGGTATAATAAATATTGAAATGGCCAAGTTGCCAACACTATAAACAAAAGAGATAAGTACCTCATGATTCTATAAGGGATGAAACCCTTCCCTTCCTTGACAATCTACCACTACCCTAGAGTATCAACTATGATATCATAATCCAATAGCTAGTAGAATCCCCTATAAAACCACATTGTATTTTCCCACTAAAAGAGAGTGGATACCCTACTACAATATAATATTCTTTGTTGTTATGAATGGAATGACCATTAAAAACCTCCAATGAGTATGACTTATGGTCAAAAATTCAAAAACTATGGCTCTACATTAATCTAAAAAAAGACTCTAACTTCCAAGTCTTATGATCTTCATTACCATCCAATAAAAGAGAAAAGCTGGTCGATTTTTACAAATGTGTTTCATACATTGTAACCATCATCGTCCCTTATTGATTTTATATGAAATATAAATCCGAATCAAACCATAGTAATTTGGGAATTATTTCCTCAATTAATGGATCATTTATTTCTTCCAACATTAAACCGTCAGGTCTATGGGATTGATCCATCACTTCCCAACACCGATTTGTAGGTATGTGTACAATGAAGACCAAAAAATTCACATAAGAATCAATAGGTTCTTCTATAATGGCAAAATATCCCTTCAAATAGATTGATAAGATATTATAAAATATGAGGTTAAACCATTCCCATAATTCCTTAATGATTTTACCACTAAATTTTCCAAGAATAATCAACCATCTTTCGCCCTCCCGATGGAAACCTCAACCTCCAACTAACATAATGGGAAAAAAATATACAATAGGATCTTCTACCTAGTACAATAGTGAGACCACCAAATTTTGGTTATCCACCTCATTTGGATGATTTGTAGGTACATATAAGGAATAAACCCTCTGATAATGCTCTCCCTTTGGTCCCGTGGTTGAATTGTAGGCATTGATGATCCAATATTGTCTGAAATTCCAATAAAAATAATCAAAATAAATATTTATGATATCAAATATTAAAAATACTTAAGAAATATAAAGTATCACACACACCCAAAAACCCTAGGAAAAACACAATTTATCTACCCAAAACCACTATCATCAACACTAAAGATCATAAATATGGTGTTATCCCACATCATGGAAGATGATCATTACATAGAATTATAATAAAACAATATTGGAAATTCTGATATTTTATTTATCATTTTCAATAAATGATAAATGTTGTAATATAACTGAATATGTGTAACATCATAATCCTTACCATTGGGTGGGTTAAAGGTATATTTTTTAATACAACTTATGAGACGTACCCAAGATTCCAAATGATGAAAATAAATACAAATTCCTTTAATATAAATGGGGGAAAATATTCTATTGGAAAATGAAAATAGCACTACCAATAATACCATAAACAAAACCACTATATGATTTATGCTAATAATAAAATACAACTCAAACTAATACCAAAATGAAAAAAATACCAAACTACAACATTATGAATATTAGAGTACCCTAACAGAAGAATAAACAACAAAGATCAATGAATCCAATGACATAAATCCATGGGTCACACCATGATCCATGCTCCAACTCCACAATCCTGCAACAGAGTATAATAATGAAGCACTAATGAAATGAAATATTTTTTCTTTACATGTTTAATGATACTCTATAGCTCCAAATGAACCAATGTTCTAATGAAGGGGCTGAGTAATGAAACTCAGTAGGTTCTCCACAAATTAATAACCTACTCACACCACTAGGATATAACATGATAGAAAATTTATATAAATTAATATATATTAATTGATTTCAAATAGTATATATCATGAAAAAAAAATCTCAATAGAAAAACTGTTTTCCCATGATAACCTATTTATTTGTAATGAAACCAATAAATACATTAGAATGATTTCTGGAAAACCATTTTTTATATACCCCTTCATTACACATATCCACATCCACACATGAATTCCCAGGTTACAGTTATATACACAAGAGTAGTTCCCATCTATACACCATGTCATTACTGTGTGTCCTATCTCTTTATTCTGAAATGGTACACACCCCTTTTCTAGGGTCACACCCATTTTTCCCAAAGTTACATTCACTTTATTATTGATCCAATAGAAAGTATGAACTCACCCAATTCATGTATAACAAAACCCAAAGCCAGTTCAAGAATTTTTATCCATTTCAGAAACTCATTTATTGTATTGAAAACATCACCATCAAACCATTTACATGAATCAAAACAAGGTCACCATTTAAAATAATCATTTAAAATCCATTAACAAATCACTTCTCATAATAAAAAAATTTCCAAAAAACCACAAGACATTACAAAAGTGGTTTGATACCATGATTTTAACATTAATTTCACAATAAATTTCAACCAATACAAAATATTTTAAACTACAACTTCAATTTCTGATAATATGAGTCTATATTGATGCCACCTACCTCGAAAATTATGAAGAAAATGAATAATAGAATGAATTACTCAAAAAACCCTATCAAAATATAAAAAACCCCACCTTAGAACCTGTTCCCTAACATCTACACATTTACATATCATCATTATTAAATGTAATCAATATATATATATATATATATATATATATATATCCCCAATAGATTATATAAATGAATCTATGAAATGGGAAAATAATTGAACTAAGGAAAATAATAAATAATGGAGACTTACAATGTTGTCCAACTATCAACACTGCATGATTTTCCAACAGATCACTCCCATATCGAAGGGGTGAGCCTCCAAAGCCGTTGGGAGGAGATCATGCTATGATAGGGTCCAGATATGTGAATAATGTTATGTTTAAGATTAGAAATGATTGAAATTCACTTTATATGATCTAAAAATTAACCGTGACTGGTCGGTTCACACAGTTTGGAAAACCTTGCACCATCCATTCACCAACCTCTACCTCTAAACACCCTTCAATCGGTTGGACCATAAGATTAGAAAAACCATGATCCAACCATATTTTCCCATCCCTTCCACTTTTTATAGTTACTCATTGGTGCCTTCCTATTCTGGAGAATCCATTCGCCTAACCATGCACCTAAACAGAGCCCACTTTTGTCCCTTGAACAATATCTTGAAGGTTTTTCATAGTTTCTACTAGTCATTATCAAAATGTGAACCACTATAAAATCCCCAAAAAAATCAAATTTATCTAAAACCACCAAATCATCTCCCAAAAACATTAAATATATAAAATTCACAAATAGAGGGTTTATTAAAAGAAAAAAGAGGTTCTATACTCTCTCCACCATTCGTCATTATATCCAAAAAATGTAGAAAACCACCATTTTTTAGAATGTGATCAGTCCATTTATTGACTATTTTATTCTCAAGATATCATGTTTCTTCTTGAATCATACCATGTTTAATAAAAACATGTACTATAAATATCATTTTTCTATTAGAAATATTATCTTACCTATCAATAATATGTACTAGAATATTAACCAATGAAGTAGCCGTCTCTAGGTCAACTTGATCCTATCATGTCACATGGTTAGGATCAGGATAATACTCTTTCAACTAAGAAACATGAAACACATTATGCACTACATTTAACTACGGGGGAAAATACAACTAAAATTACACCTCACATACTCGTTCTAGTATCTAAAAATGACCAATGTATCAAGAAGGTAACTTCCATTACTTTTAAAAATAATGATTCCTATAAAATGAAGCGATTCTCAAGAAAAAATGATCACTCACATAGAATGAAAATTTCTATTGATGAAGATCTACAATCAATTTCTGATGACTCTATGATATCTCTATTATCTTCTTGCTTAAATGATTCTTCTATGCAGTATCTATGAAAATTCATTGTCAAATAAGTGATATCTCAACTGTTTCAACCATACAATGTGCATAATGAAAAGAAAACCCATACAATGATTCAAAATGAACCCCAAATTTTAAGACATGATCAATGTTATTATACGAGAACTTAATTAATGGTACATACTCCTCCCCTAAACCACCCAAATACATTATATAGGACCAATGTTGGTCTTACAACGTTTATATATTCTTTTCAAATTTTTCAATCAATATTATGATGGTAAGTTGTACACATTTTCAACTGAGTTTCTAGGGATTTCTGTTGTATTTTCATAAACTAGATGTACGGATCATATCTTGGACTGATTTTGTCCATACTGGTACACAATACCTCTTTACCACTTATCATATTTGAATTTAGACAACTCCTCCACCGTATGAGATAAAAGAATAGGGATGAAATGCGATGAATTTGTGAGACGATCCATTATCACCCACATAAAAACATGTTTCTGAATCATTCCTCAGAGACCTATTAAATAATATATGGTTATATGTTCTCATTTCCGAAAATAAATAGGTAAAGACTGTAACACACTATATGGTCTCTGATTCTCTTCCTTAACCTGATGAATTGTGAGGCGTCTTGATAAAAACTCAACCACATTTCATTTCATGTCAACCTAAAAAATATTTTAATTATACTCTTTATAAATCTTATATAATCCCATATCAACATTTCATCTTGAATGGTGTAAAGGATGAAGAATTTTTTTTCTTATAATGCATATGTACAACCATTTTATTTTATAGCCACATAATTGAAGACCACTCTAGCTTCCATCCATTAATGTTCTCACCACCATTGAGTTTCAATCTATTAGAAACACATTCTGAATCAGATGTTTATGCCTATTTAACTTTTTAAACCAATTTAGGAAGAAAAGAAAATAGAAATAAAAATCCCACATTACCTTCATCTTTAGATTCCATTTGCCTATTATCTATCACCATTATCAACTTCTAATGATATGAATCATTTTTTTCTAACTGAACATAGGAATTTAGGGTTAAATTATCAACCACTAAATTTCATTTAGCCAGTTTATACATCAAGTAAAAGTAAAAAATTTCTATACACTCCATCAATCTACTTTTTATCAAGTTCAACATCCTTTTTAAGAATATATTGTCAAGATCTTATAATCTATAAACACAATACATTTATCACAAAAGTGGTAATTAATCAAATCCTTCCAAACATTGATTATGGAATATAACTCCAAATCTTATGTAGGGATGTTCTTCTCATGAAACCAAAATTTCCATGACAAATAAAAAACAACATGATATACCTGTGTGAGATGACATCCCAACCTAGATCATAATTTATCATAATACACCATGTACCCTTATCCTGATTCCAGAAAAATCAAAATCAGTGATGATGTAATGAGAACATTATGTTCTTGGAAACACAAATGACATTTTTTCCATTGAAATGGAAAATTATTCATTGTCAAATCTTTCATAGGTGAATCGAGTCATGAAAAGTCATAAAACATCCATAATAACTATAACATATAAGGAAACTATATATATCTATGAAACTAATTGGTGGTTTCTAATATATTTTCAATTATATATTTTGTATATACATATAAAAACTACTTTAGAAGATAACATTACCAAGGAAACATGCCTCATTTATCTAAAAAAACACTTTGATAATTTATAATATAGATGATGATCCTGTAAAATTCATAGCATTGCCTCTATGCTTTTCTCATGCCCATCACTTTTCCTTGAATATTCCAATATTTCACCCATAAACATGATCCCAAAAGAATAAATTTTTTTCTGAAATAATATATTCATCAATTGTATATTGACTATTGGTGCATTCATAAAACTAACATACATAACCTCAGACTCATAATGGCCATAACTATTCGAAAAATATGCATTTGGAATATCTATATTCTGAACTCGCAATTGGTTACATCATTATTGTATGTTAATTTTACAGAACCATTGCACTCCCTTCAATTGATTGAATAGATCATCAATACGTAGAATTGGATATTGATTCTTTATCTAAATTTTTCTTTCCATAAAATAATCTATAGAAACCCAAATAGAATAATCCACCATTTTCTCAAATAAGACATGTGGTGTCCATAGAGATGTTCTAGGATGAGTGGACCCTTTATATTATAGCTCTCCCAATAACACATTAAATACCCTCAATTTTTTTGGTTTTTTTTGATGAGATGGAAGGGAGTAGTAATGGACCCCAAAATATATTAATAGTAAAATCAAAATATCTTTTGGGTGGAAATGAAAAAAAATCAGGAAAAACATCTTGAAATTGGTCAAAAACCACAGTAAAAATGATATTCTCATTCTCTTCCATTGATACCAATGTTTAAAAAACTAAATTCTATGAGATAGTCCCAACCATTGGCTCCAACAAATTTTTTCACCTTCCTTTACATTCTAGTCCCCAAAAAAGAGATTCATGATGCCATCATCTATTAGCAAAACAAAACATTTGGGTATAATAGTTCATATGAGTTTTGATCATAGTCAACAAATCAGCACACAATATTATTTCATATATATCCATCTTACGAACAGAGAAATCCCATACCAATTTATCTGCATCAACAGTTACAAAAATTGATTTACAAATAAAGAATCTACATTATCTTTAACCAATATGGGATTGATGATTCAAAACAAAATAAGTCACCTTAACCCGAATACCTATAAAATTAATTTCATGAGAAGAAATAAATGAATGAGATACACATATACCAATAAAATATTGTATAATGGATGAATTCACATGAATCATACCTCTCACAATCGATAGCCCTATTTGATCATCAAAAATAGATTTATAAGAACCATATTATTTATTAATCAATTAAATTTGTTAATTATTTCAATATTATGATTTCCCTTGATGAGGAGTCATGGTGTACCTAGAATCTCTATAGATAACTCAGTTCTACTAACAAGAAGTACTCCGATGACCACATCCTATAAAAGCATACGATGTACGTAAAACAAAAGATATGTATTGAACACATTTCCTTAGAGGATAAAAATAATAGAAATGAATATTCCCCATATGGTTGAAATTATGGCATGATCTAGGTGGTGTCGAACAATCAGGATTCATGTGGTCAAATGAACTACATTAAAAACGTCGAGATTTAATCTTGGGTTTCAGATGAAGATTCACTAATCCAAATTTCTCATTTTGAGTAATACTCCAACTTTGGGAATATGTGTCCCTCTACATAATTTTCAATACATTTGAGTTCCCACAATTTCATATATATATCAACATGATTCCATAACTCATAGACTATAAGATATCCCCTTATACCATTCTCACTCTATAGACCATCTTTGTATAATAAGAAATATAGATCCTATAAATCTTCATATGAATCTCTTACCTTATTCATCATTAAATAATATGTTCCTTTAAGGACCCAATTATAGAAACATTATGATAAAAGATGAATTAATTAATAAATACACTTATGTACCCTATTAGTGACAACATCTTCTACTTCAAGTAAAAACAATTTGACATTCTTGTAATCATAAATGTTCAAGGATCGAATTGTTTGTTAAAAATTCCATAAAAATCCTCCCAGGAAATGACATGGTCGAATTTTTCCTTAATAGCTAAATAAAATAACTAGAAGTAATGTTTCTACAGCATGTTGTTTCTAAATGTTACTTTTGAATCATTTTTTGTTCAATAGTTATTGAAGATTCCATTCATCATATTCTGGCACACCTCTAACATTTCTAGTTATAAATCACCCTGAAATATGTGTGGACTCTAAATTTGGAACTGAATTGAGTGATAGAATTTCCATGGTTCATGTCTTCAGTTCCCTATATACATATCCTAAAAGTCATGGACTATGAAATGAACCAGTTATTGGTTCAACAGTGGATCAGGTGAAACCACATTCTCATCAGCCTCTTTTATTTGGTTTCTTATACACTTATTGGGTAACATTTTCAATAAACCCAACAATTCTATAATCCTCACTCTCTAGAAATTAAAATATTAACTATTTAATGATCTCCCACATGTCAACTTTGAAAAAATATGTTTTCCCAAAAATCAACATGTTCAATTTTCATTCAACTTTTTAAAATTTTACTATTCTTTTGAAAATCGATCCATTTCCCAAATATTAGTACCATGCCTTTTAGATATAAAATTTTCAAAAAATTATTCATTTATCAAAAAATGAACATGTTTTCACCTCTTTAATATATAATATTTCCTACTATTAAATATTAACCCATAGATGGAAGTCATTTATTTCAATTCATGTCTTTCTCTTCTCATTGGATAAACCCATGAAAATAAGATTACAACTCTTATAAGTGTTTCCAAAAAAACATATGTACCCATCTTTTTGGTAACTCAAATTTTAGAGAAAATTGGTTATATATGTCTTTTTATTCTCTATATTTCATGTTTTGATGATCATATTACTTTACACCATCCCAACTCTATGACTAAAGAATAATAAATTTGAAACTCCAAAACAAACACGACTGATATCCAGGGGTTGAACAAACTGATACCATTTGTCCCAAAAGAATAAGGAAGACCAAAAATTATACCACTTAAAACATCCAACACCTTATCCTGATATTGATCCATGTTGGTGTTTCTACTTGTCCTTAAGTGAAATAACCAATATTCCAAAGGCCGGAAATAAATTATTAGGGATTCAATAAAATTATGGAATTATTACCCCTTTGAAAATAAAATAACCACAATCCATCATACAACATAAAAAACCAGTATAAGATGCATGATAATAATGTAATACAAATAAATGTAACCCAAAAGGAAATAATAAAAATGTACACCATCCCAATATCAAATCACCCAAGAAGAATACTAAACCATAATGCTCAAAGGCTCTAAGAACATAACACTCTAACTCCCAACACACTCCAGGATCCAAATCTAAAATAAATCCCCAAAGAATGATGAAGAAACACTAATGAAATGAGATACCTTTCATTTATCGGTCTCCTGATACATGATATATGTAAAAGCACTAATGTGCCAAAGTTGGAGGAGAGTAATGAAACATAATATTTCTTCCCCAAATTAATTATCTACTCACTCCACTATTAAAGAACAAGATATAAAATTTATATAAAACCATCTATATAAAACAATTTTAAAAAGATTATATTTGAATATAAAAAAAATTCCAGAAAGAAATTTTTTCCCAAACCAATGATATTTCCATGGAATGAAACCAAATATTTCTTTAAAAACATTTCCCCAAAACACATTTTCACAAAACCCATTTCCCATAAACACATTTTCCAAAACCCCATTTCATCACACATATCCATATATCTATGCATGAATTCCTAGGTGATATTTTAATAATAATGATCATCTTTTCATGCATCCACCATGACATCACATAGTTGAAAATATCAATATTCCCCAATGGTGCACACCACTTATCGAGGGTCATATCCCTTTTCCCCTAATGACACTTCCCCTTATTCAGTGTAATGTCGTATGCATGAAATCACACCATTTCATGTTTGAAAAATACAGAAACCAAATTCACCATTTAATTTTATTTGAAAAATACATTTCATTTTTGAAAACATCACCATCAATCCATTTAGACGAATCAATACAAAATCTCATTTTCAAATCGTCATTTTAAAATCCATAAAAAGGTACTTTGAACACAACTAATTTCTACATATAAAAAAACATCATTAAAGATGGTTTATACCATGATTACACACAAATTTCCAAATAAATTCCAAAAATTTTAAACTAATCCTTAATGTTATAATAAGAGGAGACACGTTTAAATCCACATAACACTAAAATTATGCCAGAAATACATAACGACATGAATTTCTCAACAAAATCAGGTTAAATCTCAAAAACCATACCATAGATTTTCTTCCCCAACATTATAAAAAACAAATATCATCATTATTAGAATAAAAAAACTTATATAAATTCCCCAAGGTTCATATTTATAAATAAAATAGAGGGTATAACAATTGATCTAATTAAAACCACAATGAATGAAGACTTACCATGAAATATGGCCTTTAACTCAAAATGAATTTCCAAAAAATCTATCACAGATTGAAGGGGAGAGTCTCCATATCCCTTGGGAGGATATAAAACCATGTTAGGGTTGAAATAATGGTAAAATTAGAGGTTTACGAATAAATATGAATGAGATCAACTCTTTTAGGATCTAAAAATTAATTGTGCATGGTTGACTAACACAATTTAGAAAATTGTGTTTCAAATGTGTGACATCCACTCTCTCTAAACACCAATCACATGGTTTCCCACAATGTTAGACAAACGTTGATCCGTGAATTTTTTTTACATTAATTCTTCTATTCAAAGTTACTTCTACGTGGCCGAACCATTTGAAAAAATTGTGAACTTAACTGTGCGCTTACCCAGATCCCACTATCGTTCCAAGCATGATTTCTTGAAGGTGTTTCATTGTTTCTAAAAACCATTATCATACCATGAACCTCTATGAAATCCCCCAAAAACATTCCAAAATTTCTTCAAACCATCACAAACATGACCCAAACACTTTATATACATAAAATGTAAAATTAAAGGGTTAATTTATTGAAAATGGTGGTGATAAAATATGTGATTTTTGGAATTTATTGAATTTAGAAATATCTGTTAAAAGGTAATATAGCATATGAAATGTGAACCTATATGCCTATCCATGAATTATGAACTCATGTGTTGACTCCAAACATGAAAATTAGAAATGTTAAAAATAGTAACCATATAAAAAACAACCTAGAATTACATGAACCTATAACAAAAAACCATTAAAATCAATATAACTTCTTCAGGAAATCAAGGGTTCACTTAAATATTGTTGGAAAACAATATGTTAGATCTAATACCTAAGTCCCAAGCATCTGATATCAATTCTACTGATCCCCAAATAATAATTCAATAAAAAGTAAAGGCCTCAAAATGCATTTTGTAACACCTCAACTCAAATCACATGGTATGTTTTTAGTTTCATCAAGACCACATATATGTCTCTAAATAAGTAAAAAGATATCTATTAGTCATTCTAGCCTAAATGGACGATAGTGAGACTATTCCTTTAGTATAATGTGTATATCTATGTAGTAGACATTAGAAAAACAAAATACGAAAGTAGTAGTGAATATAAAAATAGGTAGTAGAGAATATAAATGGGAATCTATAATACAATCATAATACACTATAAAATTATGATATAAAATATCCAAGTCATATATGGTCGACAAAATAGATCCCAATGTGTGGTAAATCAATGAACAAAATGAAACAAAAGAAACAAATAATCATTATAGAATTAATGAAAAATATTCCAATGCATGTCCCATCAAAACCTCTATCAAACCGACTCCACTTGTTTAGAATTACCATATATGGATCTTTAACATATCTATATACCTTATCATGATGTCATCATGTGAATCTAGATTACATTTCATAGAGTGATAATAATTCAATATGAAACCACTAATAGTATATTAGTATAAATTTACTCAATTTTATACAGGTGGATTCTTTGGATGAAAATAAATAAAAAATTAAACAATCAATTATTAGTTCATCATGAACTAACCAGGACACACTGAACTATAACACTACTCGATTCAACCTCATACTAGATGGAAGATTTTATCAGAGCCTCATAAACAAGTTATAACCCATGTCCTTTTCATATGAATAGGTGACAACCAAATAATGATCCCAGACTTATAATTTCTCACTCAAGGTGGAAATCTAAAACAGACTAACATAACTCAATAGTTCACTAAGGGTTGTCTCAAACACTCTTACCCATCCAGAGGGTTCTTGAATGGTCCAAACATAAATGCCAACCCATCCCAAGGGTTCATGAGAGGCCACATCAATAAAAAATAACAAATAAAATGAATCAGGAAAATAACATTGTTAGTGGAAGCACCATACCTATCCATAATTCATATACACTGGTTAAACTTTCCCTAATCGAACCTAAACAACTCTCTGTAGGTCACATTTTTGGGACATATATTCCCAACAATACACAGAATACCATGTAAAAATCCCATAGAAACTAAGTGATACCCCATCACTCCCACTCTAATGGTTCTAACATGTCGATAAAGACATACCTAGTAACCTGAACACAATCAAAATAATAATTACATTCTATAAAAACACACTCATACAGTCCAAGTCATGAAAAATTCTACAAATGATGTGAAACTTTAAGGAATTCCAAACCATAGTTGTGGAAAAACTAAATAAAAAATCAATATCATTAAAAATAAATGTGTCACACTAGTTCCATAAAATAAAAACTATACAATAAAATAGAGGTATTGGAAAATGTAAAAAATAATAAATTGATTAAAACAAAGATTGGAGACTTTTTTGGTGGTAATTTTTCCAACACATGATAAACTGGACGAATAGCCTTTTATGTGTTAAAGGGTGGAGGGTGATAAAGATGAAATATCCCCAAGGAAGGCTCAACGAAATAAAAATTCCTATTATGAGGTTGATTAAGAGGATTTTTGGGGGCTAAATAGTGGTTCTAGGTGAAATTTTGGGTCTTCCCCAAAAAAATATTCGAAGAGCCAGCTAGCTAGACATAGTCTCCTCACAAGTGAAATGGTGGCTCCTAATGTTCAGTAGCCCCAAAAACCTATTTTATACACTGGTTTTCCCACTGTATACTTATTGGTCCCTCCTTTATATTCAATGGTCATACCAATAACTTTATAAATATTGGCCGGAACAACATTTGTATCTATCTCACTCTAAAGCCAACTCGACAGCCAAACCGCTAAGAACGATTAAAAATAGGATTTCATATAAAGAAATAAAATATTAATATAACTGATCATAAGAGGCTATTAAATAACAATGTAGATGTTATAATTTAATTAATTAAAATAAAAATTATATAGTCGATAAAAACACCTGGTTTGAAGATAAAGGCTAAGAAAATTAAATTGATCATTCTATCTCCATGCCACAAATAGTGTCCTCATATATTATTGATGTTTTGGTTTAAAATTTATATATAATATTTTTAAATATAAAATATTTAACTTATTGAGATTATAATTTTTACACTCAAATAATAATACAAAACCATAGAAACACTAAATTGTTCCATTTATTAATGAAAATAAAAATAAAAATAAATGATTTTAAAAACACCTTTATTTGTTTTTTATAAGTTGTAGAAAAAAAGAATGTAACTAAAATTAGTTTTTCTACCTCCCATATGGAACATTTATTATTGTCTCAATCACAATATAGACCTTCCAACATATCATATATTTCCAATTTTATAGATTTTCCCATTCTGTTTCATGTTTATAATATTACTCTTTAAACGGATTTACCCTACAAAAACAATCCTTAATGATGTGACCATTAGTGAGATCATAAATTTTAATGGAACCATGAAGATATACATGATTCCTGATAGTAGTCCCCAACCACCAAAATCTCAACTTACTCATAAGAAATTGAATTTTAGATGCGTGCATTAATATATGGTTTTCATTATTTAAAGTATTTTAATTTATGACTACAATATTGGTGGGAATGAACTATAAATTTTATTATCCTGGATTTTTTATAAGGATACGTATTATGTTCCTCAATTTAGTTAAGGAGAAATTTTGATCTTCTCTAATAAAGGAAATACAAATAATTTTATTCATTGTGTCACAAATAGGATTTATTCTAAATAGTGACATGAAAATGGAAAAATTATCCCACAACTAATCAATAATTTTTTAACAATGTTTTTCTTGTATGAAATGTTAAATTTCATAATAGAATACATGATCTTCATTTATCAATATTTCATAGTGGTATTGGCACTTTTTCATGAATTTTCGTTTTTCTCCACAGTTTTCTACTTAGCATGACTATTAGTTTGAGTATGGTAGGTTGTGTAAAAAATTTATAAAATCCCAAACATGGGAGTGAGTGTTGAGAAGGTATGATATGAATATTCTATTTCAAAATCACTAACAATATAACTATAAATTCATAATATTGAATAAAAATTATTTTAAGAACTAAATCATAACAAGATGAATATTGGAAATTGTGGGAATTTCATCATCATATGTCAAAATGTAATTGATTTCTACGTGTATTTAAATATTTCCCCTATATTCCTATACTGGAACCATAGAATAAATTATCTAATAATAAAATAATTCTACAATCAAAATACGATTTAGATTATTTGGGTTCTTCTTATTGATGGATCCATGTTTCTAAAATCATTAATATATATCATAAAATTTATAGGAACCTCAAGTGACGGTTGTCCAACAAAATACTTATGTTGAATAATTAAAGTGCTTATTGTATTGGTAAATATTCTTCCACATGCCTCTCTATGATAGAAACTAGGAGCTCCCTCTTGGTCAACCTCGTGAATACATATACTATGTACATGAGAAAAAAACATTATAGAGATTTAGATCATCAAACATATACTGATTGACATTTGAAATTAATTTCTTCCTACATTTAATACTTATGAATTTACGGTTAATGCTTAGTACTAAGAAGATATTTATATATAAGTGTGTGAATTAGTCAAATAATTGAGATTCACATAAAATAATGAATTTCACATTAATATTTGACATGTTTTATATTTGAATTATAACATAGTAAGTTTATCATCTAGCACATTTTAAATATTATTTTCACTCTATCATTATATTAATTTTTTACAAGAAATTGATCCACCTAATAAACCTAGCTTGGGCATCATGTTTTTTGAAAATAATTTCAATGCCAAATAATATTTTGAAATAATAAAATGTTATCATAAAATATAGGATCTCAACATTTATAAAGAATATAGAACAAAAAAATATTTTTTATTGGTTTTGTGGTTGATCTGGGCCTCATTCAATAATCTTATTTCAGCAGTGTTGGAAAATTGTATTTTTTCATTATTTATCATATTATACTAGTAACCATAATGTCTTCAACTTAATACATGGTTTTTAAATAATGGTTTAAATTATGATATTTCATTAATAGTGTAGATATTAGATATTAATTTAAATACGAGGGCAATTTCTCATAAATTTTAGTCCAATATAAATTTATATCTTTTATATGCAGTGCACAAAAGGGTCATGAAATGTAGATGATATTCTTAGTGACACATTTATAGAAACATGAACTTACTAATAAAGAATATACATATTTGATAGTATTTGATAATTTATGTTGATGAATTATATCATACATTTCATTTTCAATATCATTTATCTTACAAAAAATATGATACCAGAGGACGAAAACATATTATATCAGGAAAAGGTTGTTTCAAAAATTTAGAATAAAATTTTTATCTAAAATAATAGTACTAACCACTCAGTAATTCTAAAGAATCCATAACTTTCTTCCCATTATTAAATAAGTTTTCCAAATATACATATGGACACCCCCACCCTTTTAAAGAATGTTTCCATCATGTATCACAAGAAGGTAACAGTGGAATCACACAACCAAAAGGCATGAATTTGAGAGAGTGTTTCCAAATGGATGGGTGAAAATAGTTTCCCATATACTTCTAAGGAAAATTTATTTAATTAAACTCTAAATACTCATCTATAAAGTATTATAACTAATATCTCACTACTCACTATAGAACATGATTTTTGAAGGGTAAACAAATATTTTCTTTATTGGTGCACGTATTTATCCTCCAATAATCTACGAACACTATCAATACACTTCTCACCCTTGAATGGAACTGGTATCCAACATTGTTGGTTATAATAAAACATCCATTATTTTTAGGAATCACATGAATTGGACTAGCCAACTCATTCCTATAAATCATGTATAAAATATTATCTTTCATAAACATAAATATTTGTATTTTCATTAAATCCATTAAATTATGATTGAGTCTATGCTGAGGCTGGTGGGAATATTTATCATTTTTTCCTATAATAATCTTATGTGTCTCAATGATTATTTATTCATCAAAATACCTAAAAGTGTCCATCAATTACTTTATTTTGTTTTATTAAATATCAAGATTCATTTTCTCTTTCCTGTATAAGATAATAAAAGGAATGAAAACTATATGGGTTCCTTTATTTCTTAAAAATGTGTAATTAATTGTTTCATTACAGTATTTGAGTTCAAGTTTTGGTTATTCAAAATCAAACATTTTAAATTGGGATTTGGAATAATCTATAATTAGTTACTCTAAAAAAATTATTTTGCTGCAAAATTTTTTGGTAGAGTGGATGTAGTGGGTATATAATAAAATACCATGATTAATCTGAATGGGATAGTGATCGGTGGTCCAAAAAAAATAAAGGTAGGTATATTAAAGAGATTCAATCATTGAATTAAAATATACATCATGTGAATGAATGAAAATTGAATTTCACTTAACTTAAACTACTATAGAAACTATTTTATGTCACTCAGGTTTAATTGCAACAATAGATATCTAATTTACCTCTTGAAACCCAAAAACATTCACAATTTGGGACATTTCGTTATAGATATCATATTGTGGATCATATTGAAAAAAATTGTTTTAATTTTTACATTTATATACTGAATGACTAAGTAGATAATTCCAAATATTGAATAACCTAGTATTACTAGGGTTTTCTCCTCATGTACATGTCTTAAATTATTTTCACAGTAAATGAAGTTATTCATGTAAAGAATATTTTCAAAATTTACTATAATATCTTTTACGATCCCATTAGGTTCCCAAAAATTATGATTTCTGATTTTGTGAGTGAAATAAGTTTATTGGAGCTCCTCATTCCAAAAATTAAAATACACAAAATACAAGATGAGGAGAACATTAGATCCATGGTCACATATGTATTTGATAATTTTTATCGTAAAGTTTCACATTAAAGTAATTGATAATCAGAGTTATTTTATAGAGGAGGAATAGTTATCTAAATGTTAGTTATCATATTATCATAAAAATGGACTAGTTTATTTGTAGATAATTTATCATTTAAATCACATAAGTATATAAGGGGCATGTAATTCTTGGCTGTTGTTTGGATTAAATAATGAAGTGGTATATTATTTTTAATATGGAAAAATATTTCCCTTATGGTTTCAAATATATTGGGATTCAATATTCCTCACATTCATTGAGTGTATGGAGAATCATTATGGAATGTTTTTAGGGATAGTGTTACCTACATATTTTCCATAGATATATAAAATTATAAGTTTAATTGTTTGGATTAACAATTATATCTGAAATCATTATATAGTTTAGGATTTGATGGATATAGTTTCTCAATGGATTTTTCTCTAATCAATGTAGTCACATCATTTTCTAGGTTGTTGCGGGGTATTAAATTATGGTTTAATCATTATAATTTCCCATGTTATGGGTTTCTTCAGTTAGATTTCCCATTTGACTCATTTTTGTACATAATATTTTTCTTATTTTGTTGAACTTCCAGTGTAGTAGTTGTATATTTATATTTTGAAGTCATTGAATTATTATGATATAAATTTTGAATTCATATTGGTTCAATTGTTTCTACTAACGTAGTATTATCAACCAAAACAAAGTGGTTTGAATAGTCTTAAGTGTAAATCAATTTCCATAAATAAAAATTTTAATATTTAATAAAATGGGTGTGAAAAAATAAAATTTAGTTAAAAAAATAATAGTTTATTTGAATACTTGCATGGGTTTATAATGATGGGGATACATTTTTATTCAACAAAATTTACTCTTTGTGATTAGGAAGTCACTTGAAATATAGATATGGTGTCAATTCCGTGGTGACCAAATAAGTGAAATAAGACACATGTATTTGTTGAGGGTTTTTTACATAATGATTCCAAATATTTTTTGTGAGATTACATGATGAAAAATAAACAAAAAATTTTTAATTAAAGTGATTAATAATGATAAGTAAATATTGGGGTAATTTTGGGGAAAATTTAGATGACACATTTTTTTTGAAGATTTTAGTTTCACCAATTCATGAACTATCCAGTCATCAAGATAAGTCCCAACCAAAATTAACTAATTCAGTATCTAAAAAATTAAATTTTATAGTCACATAAACACATATAGAGATTTTTTAATGATCACATAAATTTTGATGATCATATTGTTGAAAAAATTAATAAATTGAATAGAAATCTTAATATAATATTTTATTATTATATTTAAATAATATAATATAAAAACTAGTAAATTCAATTATATTAAAAAAACAGGTTTATCTCTTAATTGAAAACAATTTATTAATGGAGGATGGAAGTTATCTCATAAAAAGGGATTAAGGAAGATAAAAAAATTTTCAATATTGTTTTTTATGAATGGGTTAAAACCATGGAATAAATAATAATATGGAGATAAAGGGGAGAAAAATAATAATTTAGATGATGGAAATAGATTAATTTGAAAAATATAGTATTTTATGAAAATATAACAATAAATAAAAATGATAAAAAATGATAACATAACAATATTTGAAGAAAAATAAAAATAAGATACATTTATTTCCTCCCAAAAAACACATTATATAAAAATTTATCTAGTCTTTTATATGAAACACTTTTTTAAACTCTTCCAATTTGTTATAGTTGTCTAAAGGGGGAGTAATGTTGGTGGAGAATTTAATTTCCATCATTAAAAAGGTGGTATTATTTTTTTATATCCACATTTATGAAATAGAAATCCCATCAAATTTAGGGAATTGGGATGGTTCCTAGGACTATAACATGTATCACAATTGGTATTATTTTATCTAGTAAACTTATAACATTGTAACACCCCAAGCGTCCACGATACGTTTCTCTTTGAATAATACAATAGCGTGTGTTGTACACAACTTTGACTTCTAACACACACCACAACCAATCAAACTAGCTGCTATGAATAGTAATACCCACTTGTTGAAATTTCATAAATTTTATCATTGAAAATGGACTTCATTTTTGGATTCGGAATATCAAAATTAACCTAGATTGAATTTTTGGTATTTTTTTAAAAATGTTCAATTTTTGATGAATAGTGAAAAAACACTGAGTTATAGTTTAAAACCAAAATTTTATTTAAATAATTTTTTATTTTATTTAAATTTATTTTATGGAAAAATAGATACATAATATCTATATACGTTCTATGTAATTAATTAGAATCTGTTTATAATAATTATATATATATAAATATTCTATAGAACTTTTCACCGTCTTTTACCCACCTCCTAGGAGAATTTTCAAATTCATATGAAACTTAATTTTACCGCTTCTATAAGTGGAATTTCAAAAATTTGTGAGACACCATTGATATCGTTAAGAAAAATGTGGTTCAATAAGAAGAAAATAATTTTTGGTGAATAGTAACTTTTTACTTTTATTTACTGCGGTTAAAAGTAAATAGAGTATTTAAGGGTGAAAATGATATTCTTATTACCCTAACACATGTCCTAATTGTATTGGATTATTATAGTTCGACAAAAAATTACCTTAGGAATAAAATATGATCCTTTAGGTCCACATGGATTAGATTAGGACATTTATTATTATTTTATTCAATGAAGAGTTAAAAGAGTTAAAATCAAAGTTTAATAACTAAAACATTTTTAATAAAGAGATACACATAAGATAAATCCGACTATAAATATTAATTAGAAATATAAAAAATATTTTCTACATAATGGTATTTTATTTATATTTTTTAGACATTATATATTTTAATTTATTTATGACACAATGATGATGCAGTAATTACCTAATTAATTAAATATTAAAATAATTGATATTATAAATATCAAAATAAATGTAATTTGAGAATTTTTATAAATTAAATTAATTTTCCATGTTAATATGACATATTAGTGTGGGTTAGATGAATTTTGTTCTAAGTAATAATGATGTGATGAATTCTTCATAAACAAAATACCAAAAAGTGTCAAAATTGACATAAAAGAATTTTTTTTAAAAATATTATATTATTAATTGATATTATATTTCAAAAAATATAAGGCTTGTCCATAAGGCTTATATAATGATATTTGTATCATTAATTAACCACTTGGGGTTCTCTTGGAAGTATATAGTAAGTTTCTTAACCATATAATATAAAAATAAAAAGAGATATGGTAAATGTAAAACTATTTAACTAAGAGTTAAATCTAAAAGTTAAGGTTAATATAGTAACCCAAACCTATCTAAAACCTATTGGTTGAGTAGTTTTTGACCCATCCCCAGCTTATATTTTAAATAATACATTTTTGAGCCATTAAAATCCGAAAATGATTTTATTATAAAATAATATTTTTTAACTTTTCCAAAGGTTCCCCTCACCCCTCCTATAAAAGGGCACTCACCCTTCTCTCTAATTCACACCTTAAAAGTCATTTGGATATTCTAAAAACTACCCAAATACCGTATAAACTGTCCTACTTTCATACTAGAGGCCCTCCTTTAGTCATAAAGCCATCTTAAGGATCCCTTTTGATCAAATCAAAAGGAAGAACCCGAAGAGGAGGTAAATATTTCATCTCCTCTTTCAAGTTCCTTTCTTCTTCCACTTCCTCATTCATCATTGCTTCCATTATAAAATAATAAATCTCATATATTCTTTATACTTTGATGTTATTATGAATATGGTAAAGCCAAATTCATTATTCTATCCATCCTTTGAATGACATGTCATCAAACATGCGTACGTACGGATTACCGTCTCCACGCCGTGGTGTAATTGTTATTAAATACATTATTATTTGGATGGGTATAATAATGATGTGTAATTGATGTAAATAATGAATATAACATGATAATGATTATTTATATATGATATAAAACACAATTATATATTATTTTAATATCAAAATAATGATATTGTCGCTCGTGCGTACGTACGGATTACCGTCTTCACGAACGCGATGAGATTCATTCTGTATCATATCCATTCAAGAATAATTTTCATTTGATGATTAAAAATAATGTTTAATGACTTGATATAATTCTGGATATGAATACGACACATCCCATCCATAACAAATATGTCTCACATGACAAATAATATAAATGAATATGAAACCTTTAACACCCGAAACAACGATAATACTAAGATATTATTAATGAATCAATGTTAAAAGATCATATATGATATCATATTAATATATATGATTATTTTATAATTTAATAAAAATTATTTCACCACTATACAGGAGGTTAACCTACTCTCTTCCAAGGAAAAGTAAAAGGTAAGGGTTTATTTCACAATCTCTTCATTATCCGAAGTTGTTTATACGTAATTATCAATTGGGACCCCTTTATCATCCACATCCGCGTTTCTTAAAAATTTATTTCAAATCATTATTACTATTTTATAGACTATGGGTTAATTCCATGTATACCCTTGTTTGAATTTTTATAAGATGTTTATAAAGTAATCTTTTCGTCATTTTCCTAATAAGGTCCTTTTTAACCTTTTCGACAAAATTAAGGTAAGAATGTCTTTTTAAACTTATACGGAGGGTGCGACTATTTTCTACCATTATAAAATCATCAAAGATTGCCTTAAAATCTTATAAGAATATTTTCAAAGAAAATGTTTTCTTTTATAATTATGTGACTTTTAAATGATTTCAAAAACGATATATTTCTCTCAAATGGTTTTGATTTCATCTATGTCAACATCCAATGATAGATTTTCAGCTTATTGAAAGTTGATTTATTATGATAAAAAAATTCCATATTGTATTGAAGGATTTGTGATATGTTTGACTGCGGATGTGTTATTTTTATACCATTCATGGTTTATGGAGAAAATATTGACATTTTGTATGCTAGTTTTAATAAGAATGTTTATGTTATGTTTAAACCCATTCATATGAGGAATGCATTGGACTTAGTAAGTGACGAGTGGAGCCCGCTATAGCCCCTCGATGAATCGGTAGGTCTCATGAGACAAACTAGTGTCCTGGCACAAGGCCTTGACAAAATATTATTTGTAGTCTTGGCACAAGGCCTTGAATTTGTGGGTATGAAAGTCTGGCATTATGAATTCCATCATTATGAAAGGGGTTATTGATATTTTAAGTGATTATTCGACTAGTAGAATATCTTTATGAATAAGTAAATGGAATTATTTCAATTTATTTTTTCCGTATTATTCTAAAGTTCATGTTTAAAAAGATTTTGTTTTAGTTATACATTTCCTTATATGTTTATGCTTATTTATGAAAGTTTCCGCTACATTGTTACTCTTACTGAGCATCTGATCTCACAACTTTATATGTTTTATTTTATCCTAGATATGAAGAAGTATTTTATGATTTAACTTCAGGGATAGTCTGAGGGGACATGAGTGTGGACTATGGGGACTCTGTTGTTGTAGTTTTTCACTTTTTGATGTAATGTAAGACTTATGAATGTATCTAGTGTTTCCAAGGATACTAAACTAATCGGTATTTTGAGACTTGATCTTTCGTGATCATGCCAATGTTATGTAATAATGCATCGACTATGGGTAACTGGGGTTGGGGCATTACAGTTGGTATCAGAAGAAGTTAAGTACAAACCTAGGAAGCTAGATTTAGATAAACTCTGATTAGAGCACATAACCCTAAGATAGACTTTTAGGATTAGTATAGAAGAACTTCCTAGAATTTTTGTATTGTAGAGATTCTGTGAGTTTTCCAAGAAATATGTCCATGTCTGGGTAAAAGAATGTAGAAGTAGATCTAGCACAAATGTTCCTAGGAGTAAAACCAGAAAAAACTTCTTTGAGATAGACTCGAATGAGAACTGGTGCACGACAACAGGCCTTGTTGCACTCTTGGTTACGACACTTCCAAGGGATATTCTTAGGATAATTCTAATTTTCTTTACGAACTATTATGAAGGGTTTAGGAGTATATACTTCCTCAACAAAAATATTTTTATGATTATGGATTATGTCCACAAACTGTTCAATTTATGGTAAGTGTTTTACAATTTTGGATTTATGTATTGCGATTCATAAACTAGTCTAGTTTATGCCATTTTTTAGAAATGGAGCCTAGTGGAAGGAATGGTAACCATATGAATGAATTAACTCAATGTAGGGATTCCCCTCCTACTCAAGATAATTATAGTGGAGCTGGTGATGCAACTGGTGCTGATTAGCTAATCACCATACTGGGACAACTCGCTCGGGTTATGAATAATAACTTTAACCGTATGGGGAACCTTGATCTACATCACGGAGGAACAATGATAGATCACTTCCTGAGGAAACAACCACCAACAATAAATGGGGGTACAAATCCACTAGTATCCGAGCAATGGATAAATTCCTTAGAGAAAATATTATATGCCTTGGGGTGTAGCGAAAGGGAAAAAGTTTTCATGACAGTTTACCGCCTCACTAGAGATGTTGATCAATGGTGGTCATTGATTCAAAACATGAAGGAAGATTATAAAGTATCAAATATGGAAAAGAAGGAGTTTAATGAAATTTTCATAGAAAAATAAGTTCCTCATGACCATCACGCAGATATAGAAAGTAAATTTCTGAGTCTGAGGAAAAAGGAGGATGATAATGTTGCAAAGTATGAGTCTAACTTTCCAATGTAAGATTGGAATGTTTCAGATTATATATGTAACCCAAGAAGTAATATTGATTGTTTTTTTTGATAGTTTAAAACCATTTCTCCGTCGAGCAGTAGTCTCACAATCCTTCTCATCATACGATGATATTGTCTAATGTGCTATCAAGATAGAAATAGAATTATCTAAGTCTTACAACATTAAAGCAAAGCAAGAGAAAAAGAGATCTACTGATCACTCTAGAAATATAAATATGGGGAATAAGGGAAAAGTTGAATATCCATCCTATGGTAAATGTGGGAAGAAACTCCCCGGTACTTTCCTGAAGGAAATGTGAGTCTGTTAGAAGTGTGGTGAAAAATGCCACCACGCTCATGATTGTAAGGGGAAGAAAGAAGCTACTGATGTTTAATACAACAATTGTATAGATATGGGACATTATGAAAATGAATGTCCTAAGCATCAGGGAAAATTACCTCAAAAATGGCCAAGGGATGAAGGCCAAGCTTATGAGATCACTACTGCTGTGGTTGAAACTCCGAAAAACGTGGTGGTAGGTAATTTTTTGGTTTCCTCAAGATTGTCTGATGCTTTATTGGATTCTGGATCATCGCATTATTTCATATCTCCCTAGTTTTCTACGAAAATTAGATATTTCCAATTTTATTTAACAAGGGAGTTTTCAGTCAAAAATCATAAGGGAAGTATCATTGTTACAAATTTCTGTGAATCAGTTCCCATTAGGGAATATAAATTTTCTTTCTTTGTAGATCTCATCGTAATACCAATGATTGAATTTGATATAATCATCGGTATGGATTGTCTTTCTGACCATGATGCAAAAATTTATTGTAATAAGTAAGAGGTTACTATTTCTGATGATGATGATAAGGAGCACCTTATCATTAGAGCAGAACCATCACCACCTAATTCTTATCTAGATCCACCCCTAGTAGCTCAACTAAATTCAATTATTGGGGAGGAAGATAATGAAATGAATATGGGTGAGGAAAATAATTTTCAAATAGTGGATGTACCTATCGTGAAAGAATATGTTGATGTGTTTCCAGAAGATTTACCTGGACATCCTCTAGAATGATAAATTGAGTTTTCCATTGATTTAATTCTTGGTTCAAGCCCCATAACGAATACCCCTTATATAATGACCTCTGTGGAATTTGTGGAACTAAAGAAACATCTAGAGGAATTGAGTAATAAGGTATTTATTCACCCTAGTGTTTCTCCATGGGGAGCCTATATTATATTTGTGAAGAAGAAAGATGGATCTATGAGGATGTGCATTGAATGTAGAGAGATCAATGCTATAACAATAAAGAAAATGTATCCCCTACCTCACATTGATGATTTATTCGACCAACTTCATGGAGCTCAATATTTTTCAAAGATTAAACATCGATCTAGATATCATAAGTCGTGTATGAAGAAGGAAGACATTCCGAAAACAGCATTTCGAACCAGGTACGGGCATTACGAGTTCACTGTAATACCTTTTGGGTTGACTAATGCACCCTCTGTTTTCATGGATCTAATGAACATAGTTTTCATGGAATATCTTGATTAATTTATAGTGGTATTTATTGATGATATCTTGGTATAATCCAAAATCTATGAAGATCATGAAAATCACTCGCACATTATCTTAAAGACTCTTAGAAAAAATGAATTATATGGGAAGTTTAGAAAGTGTGAATTCTGGCTTCAAGATATTTCTTTTCTTGTCCATATTGTCTCTAAGGATGGAATATCTATTGATCATTCTATGAAAAGAGAAATCCACGAATGGCCAGCACCAACGGGTATAATTGAGGTATTCATTTTTATTGGTTTAGTAGGTTATTATCGACGTTTTGCCCAGAGTTTTTCCTGATTGGATAACCCATTAACGAAACTCACACATAAAGGGGTTAAATTTGTTTGGAAAAAATATTGTGAAGAATGTTTCGAAGAACTAAAGAGAATATTAGTCAATTCTCCTATCTTGACTCTACCATCGGGGAATGATGGGTTTGTTTTTTATAGTGATGCTTCAAAGAAAGGACTTGGTTGTGTCCATATATAGAATGATATAGTTACTGAATATGCATCATGACAGCTAAAAATTCATGAGCAAAACCATCCTAGTCATGATATTGATTTATCTACTGTAATATATTCTTTGAAGATATGGAGACATTATCTCTATGGTGAAAAATGTGAGATATATACCGATCACAAGAGATTGAAGTATATTTTCTCATAGAAAGAACTCAACATGAGGCAACAGATATTTCATGAACTACTCATGGATTATGATTTCACCACACACTACCACCTAGGGAATTCGAATAAGGTGGAAAATGCTTTGAGTAGAAAGGATCATGGAGTTTTTAACAAGATGAGAGTTGAAAAGGATCATATATATATGGATGTAGTAAAGATGGATATGGGAATAACCATGGAAGGTGAAACATTGATGATTTTTCAAATGGTCACTACTGGAATTTAGTCTTTTCCCAACGGCAGTATACCAACGGTTTGCTTAAACCATTGGTATAGTGAGCCTTTGCCAACGGTTTAAGAAAACCGTTGGCAAAGAGAATTTCGGTGGACCCTTTCCCAACGGTTCACTGGAACCGTTGGGAAAGGGTGCTAAAATCACACATTTCCCAACGGTTCAGTGGAACCATTGGGAAAACTCACACCTTTCCCAACAGTTCACTGGAACTGTTGGGAAAGGGGTGCTAAACTCACACACTTCCCAAAGGTTCTAGTGAACCGTTGGGAAATGTGTGCCTTTGCCAATGGTTTATAAAAACCGTTGGCAAAGGTTTCCCCCAAATTTCAGATCGCGATCTCCTCTCCCCATTCGGACAGAGCCCTAATCTATTCGCTCAGGTGCTCTCGCGAACCCCATCCGACTCCACTGCTCTCGCGAATCCGAACACCAGCACCCCCCCATCCCAACAGGTACACCCAATACGAATAGGTAAAATTTGATCTCAACCATATTGTTGTAGTTGTTTTAATGAATATATTTTTTCCAGGTGTTGGTGGTTTAATTGATTATTGATATTAATATCTAAATAGGATATTGTTTGTGTTTGTGAAGACTTCTTTAATGTTATTGTATTATATGTTTGGAAGGAGAGTGTTCAAAACATGTAAATCAGAGTTGGGACGTTTACATGTTTTGGATAATGGATTGTGGGAATTATGGATTGTGTTCAAACCAATTTGATATGTTTTGGGTAATCGATTGTGGGGGTAGGGGGTGTCCACGGGGGTGGGTGGGTTGTCCACGGGGGTGGGAGGGGGTGTCCACGGGGGTGGAAAGGCTGTCCACGGGGTGGGCGGTGCTGTCTAGGGGGCGTGGGCTGTCCTGGGGGTCTGGTGGGGTGTCCTGGTGGGGGAGGGGTGTGTGGGGTGTCCAGGGGGGGTGGTATGTCTAGGTGGTGGTGGTGGGGTTGCAGGGGAGGGGGGTGTGGGCTGTTTGGGAGGGTGGGCGGGGCTATCCAGGGGGGGTACGGGGTGTCCAGGGGGGTACGGGGGTGGGTGGGTTGTCCACAAGGGTGGACGGGCTATCCACGGTAGTGGTCGGGCTGTCAAGGAGGGGTGGGCGGGCTGTCCAGGGGGGGTGGGTGGGATGGCCACGGTGGGTAGGGGTGTCTAGGGGGGTGAGAGGGCTATCCAAGGGGGTGGGGGATGTCCATAGGGAGAAGGTGTGTCCAGGGGGGTGGGTGGGCTGTCCACGGGGGTGGTTGGGCTGTCTAGGGGGTAGGGGGTGTCGAGGGGGGTGGGCGGGGCTATCCAGGGGGTGTGGGCTGTCCTGGGGGTCTCGGTGGGGTGTCCGGGTGGGGGAGGGGTGTGTGGGGTGTCCAGGTGGGGTGGTATGTCTAGGTGGTGGTGGTGGGGTTGCAGGGAAGGGGGGTGTGGGTTGTTTTGGAGGGTGGACGGGGCTATCCAGGGGGTAAGGGGGTGGGTGGGCTGTCCACAAGGGTGGACGGGCTGTCCACGGGGGTGGTCGGGCTGTCAAGGAGGCGTGGGCGGGCTGTCCAGGGGGGTGGGTGGGCTGGCCACAGGGGGTAGGGGTGTCCAGGGGGTGGGCGGGCTATCCAAGGGGGTGGGGGGATGTCCATAGGGAGAAGCGGTGTCGAGGGGGGTGAGTGGGCTGTCCACGGGGGTGGTTGGGCTGTCTAGGGGGTAGGGGGAGTCCACGGGGGTGGGTTGGTTGTCCACGGGGGTGGGCGGGGCTGTCCACGGGGGTGGGAAAGGCTGTCCACGGGGGTGGGCATGGCTGTCCAGGTGGTGTGGGCTGTCTTGGGGGGTCTGGGTGGGGTGTCCTGGTGGGGGAGGGGTGTGTGGGGTGTCCAGGGGGGGTTGGTATGTCTAGGTGGTGGTGGTGGGGTTGCAGGGGAGGGGGTGTGGGCTGTTTGGGAGGGTGGGCAGGGCTATCCCGGGGGGGGGGGGTACGAGCTGTCCAGGGGGGGTGGGTGGGCTGGCCACAGGGGGTGGCCGTGCTCTCGTGAACCCCCCATCCTAACATCATCGACCCCTGTGGACAACCCACCTTTTATCCCAAATTCCATAGATTTATACATTATTTTATTATATTATGTCTCAAATTATCTAAAATATGTGTTTGATGTTCTTCACGTGACCTATCATAATTCCTTCTCATAATCTATAGTGATCATGGGAAGATCCCATGCATGATTCATGATCACTCAAATTATTCTGCAGATCATACCTAATGGAAGCCTTACAGGATGTGAGATGATTATATCTATGAAATCTACTCAGGTACCTAGTGAGGAAGTGCATATTAATTCAAAAAGGTAAATCGCATATGAGGATACCCTACTAATATGGTTATGGGATGAGGCATGCTCTGATGTGATAACACATTATGTTCTTGTTGGTTTTACACTTTTTCAATAACACATTAGTATGTTTTTTTCACATGTGTAGTTGATACCATGATTATTTTCTTCCTTTATCATTTACTTAAATGTATTTTCTATTAAAGTTCAATCCTATTGAATTGTTTATGACAAAATGACTTATATGAATTCTTTTTATAGAATGGACAGAAGTTCGATGTATGAAACCGATCATATCTCAAGCGATTTTCAAAACAATTTGGAGAGCTTTATAGATTTTTCATTTCACATTGCTTCAGATAGTGTTCGCATACACTGCCCATGTTCCAATTGTGTTGGTAGACCTTGGTTGAGTCGTGAAGAAGTCAGCTACCATATAACCAAAAATTGTTTTCAAGCAAACTACTTTGTGTGGTATCACAATGGAGATAAAATGAAATCTCAAATTGGTGATGATCGAAATGAAAGGACTGGAATGGAGAATTTGTTAGATGATCGGTTTCCGTTTATTCGTCATCATGAAAAAGAAAGGATTTTGACTCAAGAAGACGTCGATATGAGGACAACTGATGCATCTAGTGAAAATGATGATATTGATAGGGTGAAAAAATTGAATGATGCTGCCACGACTCCAGTATATCGACAATGTGATAAAATGAAAAAGATGGAATTTTTAATCCAATTGTTTCATGGAAAAACTATGTATGGGATTTCTAATATCGCAATCGATTACATTCTTACCCTCTTGAAGGATTTACTTCCAGATGATGCAGATATTCCCTCAAACCACTATATGGCATGGAAGTTAGTTGAGGAACTTGGATTTTCCAGATTCAAAATTAATGATTGCCCGAAATATTGTAGTTTATTCTGGGAAGAAACCGCTGAACGAAATGAATGTATAAAATGTGGCACATCCCACTGGAAGTCAAAATCTGATGGAACACCATCCCACATTCCACAGAAAGTAATGTGGCACTTCCCATTGATCCCCAGACTCCAGAATCTTTTTATGTCTGATGACATATCAATAAAAATGAGGTGGCATGATACCGAGAGAAAGAAGACTAATGATGAGTTGGTTCATCCTGCAGATGGATTTGCATGGCAGAGATTTGATGCTCGACATTCTGATTTTTTAGCTGACGTGCGTAATGTGAGGCTGGGTCTTTCATGCGACGTTTTTAATCCGTTTGGGCAGATGCTTACTTCGCACAGCACATGGCCAGTTTTTATACACATTTATAATCTTCCCCCATGGTTGTGTATGAAAAAATCTTTCACTTTCATGAGTATACTCATATCTGGTCCTTCTAATCCCGGCATTGATATTGATGTATACATGAAACCTTTAATAAAAGAGTTGAAACTTCTTTGGGATGTGGGTGTGTGCACATACGATGCATGTTCAAAAGACATATTTCAGATGCGTGCTGCGCTTATGTGGACGATCAATGATTTTCCGGCTTATGCAATGATGTCTGGATGGAGCACGAAGGGAAAACGGTCATGTCTAGTTTTTATGAAGAATACACGATCCAAAAGACTGAAACATCATTGTAGTTTCAGTTTTATGGGACATCGACTATTTTTTCCAAAGGATCATCCATATAGAATGAATCGTCGAAGATTTGATAATACTATAGAGACCGATGATCCACCTCAGCGTATGTCTGGAACTGATGTGCTTAATGAATTGAAAGATTTCAGTTTTTCGTTCGGGAAGGGTCAAATGAAATCTGGAAAGAGAAAGAATGTTTCCACAGAAACCTGTTACAATTAGAGGAAGAGGAGTATCTTTTTTGATTTGCCTTATTGGTCAACAAATTTTCTAAGTCATTGCTTAGACGTAATGCATATTGAAAAGAATATATGTGAAATGTTGCTTTCAGTTCTTCTAAATGTCAAGGGGAAGACAAAAGATGATTTACGATCTCGACGTGACTTGGTGGATTGGGGAATCAGACCAGAATTGCATCCTGTGCGTATCAGTGAAAATAAATGGCAACTTCCATGTGCTTCTTATGTGATGACACCTACTGAAAAAAAAAACAATTTTTGGAAGTATTAGAGACTATTAGAGTTCCTGATGGCTATTCAAGCAACATATCTAAATGGTTCAATAGAAGAGAGTTGACGCTAAAATCTTTGAAGACTCATGATTATCACGTTCTACTGCATGAGTTGCTTCCAATAGCAATCCGTCATCTTTTGTCCAATAATGTAAGGGTGGGTGTTATTCGGTTGTGCCATTTGTTTAGAGATCTTTGTGTTAAGAAGTTGTCCAAGTCTTTCTTGCAAAAAATGTTGACAGATGCCCCATTAATTTTGTGTGAGTTGGAGAAAATATTTCCCCCATAATTTTTCACATGCATGCTGCATCTGACTGTCCATATTCCAACTGAAATACTTCTCGGAGGACCTGTTTCTTTTCGTTGGACGTATCCAACTGAAAGAAATATGTTCACATTAAAGTCTTATGTTCGAAACAAGAATCATCCTGAAGGTTCTATCGTGAACGGTTACTTAGCTCAAGATTTTATGGATTTCTGTTCAATGTATTTGTCTGATCTTACTACAAGAATGAACAGACCAATGAGAAATGAAGAAGAACAATATGAGCAAATTGAACCCAGTTTTCCATCACTTCCTCAAATAGGAGGAATTCCTTGATAATATACATTGAAGACATTATGCCTTGAAGAGCGGGAGATGGCACATCGCACAGTTTTGTTCAACTGTGATTTGATCGATGACTATATCAGGTAACAAAATTGAATATGTATATCTTACATATATATCTGTTAAAATATTCATATTTTTTTATCTACAGGGAACATAAAACAATGATAAATAGGAAGCATCGTTCTTTATCTTTGAGAAGGAGAGAGACTTTGCATAGCAAAGAGTTTTCTTCTTGGTTAAAATTGAAGGTAAAAATATTACTGTTTAAATTAATTATTTCAATATTTACTTAAGTTTAACTATCATTTATATTGCAGGTATTGAGTTTTTCTGCTGACTCTATCTCTGAGGAAATAAGAGCTTTGGCTTTTGGTCCTAATACCGTGGTTCGTGACTGTAAATCAATTGTTATCAATGGGTACAGATTTATTGTCACTGAACGAGCCAAAAACATGAGAACACAACATGATGGTATTATGGTTACTGCAACAACAGATTGTTATGCCAGTGCATCAGATAGTAGACCGTGACTTGAAAATGTGGGTTATTATGGAGTCGTTGAGAAAATAATAATATTGGATTATTACTCTCATGGACGAGTCACAATGATGAAATGCCATTGGTTTGATTCGATGACGAGACATGGCACATTTATTGATGATTTTGGATTTCGAGTAATTAATATGACCCGCACTCTTGCAACCGAAGAACCATATGTGTTGGAATCAATGGCTAAACAAGTTTTTTATGTCAAAGATCAACTTCAACCTGAATTTGGTGTCATAGTTGAAGTAATTCCAAGACATATTTTTGATGATGCTGATGATGGAATTGACACTGTCCCTATTTCCATTGGAACCAATCCATTTATTTCTTTTGATGACTCCAATAGCTCAATTGTTAGAGTTTATTGTGAACCTGAAGTTGTGGTTAGAAATATATAGAATCATTCATCCATGTTCTCAATTCTTTTGGTTTACCTCGAGTTGGGTTGTTAAGGTTGGTAATATTCATATTTATTTAGTATTGATCACAAATATGTTTTAGCTGACTTGACCGTTATGTGAATTTTCAATGTTTATTGGTTGCTGTTTTATTTGAATTTCATTTTCTAATTTGGAATTGAACTGTATTCAAACCAAATCAAACAATATTTCTAACTTGGTGAACATTACTGTTGTACCCTTCCCTCTTGGATTTTAATGATCACAATCACTCTCATCGTGTTCTAACTTGTTTTCAAGTGTTTTGATGCTAGGAAAAAGGTTGCCCAGGAGTTGGCCCAAGAAGGCCGATAGTGGACTCTCTGAGTCCACCGGCCCACCGGTGGATTCCCACCGGCCAGCCGGTGGTCTCTTGTAGAAGCATTGCTTTCTGCCAGATCCACCGGTTAGCCGGTGCTAGAGCACCGGCCAGCCGGTATGGTCACCGGTCAACCGGTTCTTGCCCACCGGCCATCCGGAGGACCCAGGAAGTAGGCTTTCCCACTGCCTGGTGCCACCGGCCAGCCGGTGGATGACCACCGGCCAGCCGGTGGAACCCAGACAGAAAGCCTGCTCTGTCTGGACCACCGGCCAGCCAAGAGCTCAGCATCGGCCAACCGGTGGACCACCAGCCAGCCGGGAGCTCAGCACCGGCCAGCCGGTGGACCACTAGCCAGCTGGTGAGACACCACCGGCCACCCGGTGTGCCCAGTCAAACTAGCCGTTGGGCTTTGACCAGAATTGTACTTTTGACCCCCAACGGCTCCGGAAGCTCTCCAACGACCATATTGAAGTGTTTATGGGTATTTCTCCGATAAATAAGAAACCATGGATGCCGGGAACATAACAAAAAATATATTTTTATGTCTTGACGCTCTAACGACAAATCTCCAAGGCCTCTTGAGATCCATTTCCATCCTTGAAGCTTGAGCTCCCTCTCCATTAGCTGCTCTCACACTTTTGGCTCTCAAGGCTTCTGTGTGTTTGTATTATTTTATTTGTTTAGTTCTTCATTGGGTTTGGATTAAAACAAACCTCTCATTTCCATTCTTTCTTTCAATTGGGTTTCTTGCTACAACCATAATAAAAAAGCAAGTTGTACGAAGGTGTTCTAGCCTACCTTAAAACGGCTAGTGGGTTTCTTTCTACAACCATTAAAAAGAAAGCTGACGTATTAATCTCTCAACGGTTCTTGTTGGGAGCGGAGACATAGGCTTGGGAATTAAGCTGAACTTCGTTATCAAATTGTGTCTTGCCTTTTTTTATTTTCGCTGCATTGATAATTGTTTTAAATTGTTAATTATTTTGGAAAAGGCAATTCACCCCCCCTCTTGCCATCCTCTACAACCCAACAATTACAACTTGTATGTTTTATTAAATTCATTCAAGCTCTTCTAAAACAATTGATAGCTAAATTACCAATAAATCCCCTCATTCCCTCATATATTTAGTTTTTTGGTTTACACATTAATTTTCTTTTTCTAATTAATTACATATTTGTTTTCAAATGCAAGAAATGAATCCAATTGAAGAGAGATGGAGAGAAAAATGGCGGAGAACAATCGTCGGATGGAGGAGATGGGCATTCCACCATTAGTGCCTACAGTGAGTACTTTATTTCAAATATATATATATATATATATATATATATTTACAGAATATATAATATCATGTGATTAATTTTTTTTGTAAACTTTTTTGTAGGATCCACCATTACGTCGACAGTTATTCGAAGAGGAGCCTAGTACTGGTCCTAGTACTCCGGCCGGTGGTACGAGGAGGGTTCGTACTAGAGGTGGATGTAGAGCTGTGCGTGCCCGACTAGACCCTGCCCCTCCCACTGACATTTCAGCCTTCCCACATTCTGATCCCGATGTGTCGTTAGGGACACACGGGGTATTTAGGCCTCCCATGTTTTCACTACCTTTTGCATCTTCTACCCCATCATTTTCACATCCCATGATGATTCCCACTCCCCAGTTAGCATCAGGTCATACAGCTGTTCCATCTTCTTTTCCTTCTACTTCTGTCTCTCCGAGATTTTATATTCCATCGTCTTCGACTCCTGTTCCACCAGAGGGTGTTCCATCAGGTTCTGTGGATCCGGCGCCACTCATTGATCAGACTAGCGCAGGTATATTTATAAAACCCTAACAAATTTTTATAGCAATATTTATTTTCATTATAACTTGTTTTGATAAAATATTTGTTTTTCTTTCATGACAGATACATCTACTGACAGGAGGCGGGGGCGGGGCCATACACGCATGCGTTCAGTGTGGAACCGTCGCACACAGGTTATGGTGGAATATAATGAAGACAATCAGATGGTTGAGAAAACAGGGCAGCAATGTCGGAGTTTTCTGGCGACGCTTGCCAAATACTCCGACATCATTCCCATCATCCCGCTGTCGTGGAGACATTTGCCACATGAGGTCAAAGATATAGCTTGGGCAGAGATATGGGTAAAAAAATCTGTTGTATTTAATGCCATGAATTATTTTTGTATTTATATGAATTAATATTTTGATTTCAGCTTCGATTTAATTTTCCTGATGGTGAGGGTGCATGACTGGAATGTCTAAAGGATTTAGGAGAGCTTTGGAGAGCCTACAAGCATGAGCTGTATATTGGCCGGCGTGATAGAGTTGGCACTGAGTTAGAGGCGGTACCAGTCGTGGATGATTGTCCTATAGAGCAGTATCGTCAGATGATTACTCATTGGACGAGTACCCAGTTTAAGGTATGAATTACCTTTGAGATATTTAAATAATAACTTTCAAGTTTTGCATTAATATTATCCTTTGCATTATCGAATTTTATTTATGAATCATCTGGAAAAAATAAAAAAACATTGATGCAAAAAAATACCTCCATACACTAGGACGCACGACGATGCTGGATCATGAGAGGCAGCAGGTATGACAATTGTTTATAAGTTTTCTTTACGACTTACATTTTCTTTTGTTTCCTCAATTATTTAATCATTTGCTAAAGTTTTTATATAACTTTTGTTTTCAATGTCATTGTAGAGGCAAGTACAAAATATTGAAGGACGTGTGCCTCGAGCAAAACTGTTTTGCTCGAGTAGATGAAAAAAGTATGGAAGTGCTGTCAACAAAGCGACTCAGCAGCATATTGTAAGTTTTAATCTGTTGATTTTATATTTTAATATCTATTTCGTAACTTAATAATATATTTATATTTGTAACAGGATGCTTTAGAGGCCCTCGATGCCCAAGAAGCAGACAATTTTGGGCCATCTGATCACTTACATCAGGTGTTGGGAGAGGATCATTCTGGCAGAGTACGCTGCCGACCTAGGATAGCCCCGAAGAGGTATTGGCCTGCCTCAGGTACGAGTTGTAGTGCCACTGAGCTGCAGCAAGTTAGGGCACAGGCAGAACAGGATGAGAAAAGGGCCATAGAGACGGCAGAACAGTCTGCTAGGGCAAACAGTGCATTTATGAAATTTATTGAAGTTCTACGTCCAACAATTCCAGCAGAGGCCAGCCCAGCGATTGATGAATACATGTCGTCGATACATTATATATATGGTGCACCAGGTGGCAGTTCCAGTGGTGGTCAGGCCGATGTCCAGCTTGAAGATGATGATGGCGAGGAGTCTGATACGGAAGAGGATGGAGATGAGGAGGGCGAGGAGGAGGGCGAAGGCGAGGAGGAAGGCGCTGTGGAGGGTGAGGACGATGAGGAGGATGATGACGAGGGTTATGATGATGATGATGATGGTGATGGTGATGCTGATGTGGGACATATTGATCCGTTACATTTTTGACTTATATTACTGAGATTTGATGTTTAATCTATTCTAGTTGTTGGTTTTATCTAGACTCGTAATATAGTATTGGAGTTGAGTTATTTTTATATATTGTCTGTTTTTATGGATGTTGTTGTCTTTTAGTGGTTGTGTGTTTGTGAACTCCCTGGACAACCCCCCTCATTCTTGGACCCTGGACAACCCCCCTCCCCCTTGGATGCCGAACACCCCCCAAACACCCCCCGGACAGCCCCGCAGACAGCCCCCCGGACAGCCCCCCGTACATCCCCCAACCCTCCACCCTGGACACCGGATAGCCCCCCGGACAACCCCCCGGACAACCCCCCCCCCCCCCACCCTCCCCCTTGGACCCCGGACAACCCCCCAAACACCCCCCGGACAGCCCCCTGAACAACCCCGGACAACCCCCTGAACAACCCCTGAACAACCCCTGAACAACCCCTGAACAACCCCCTGAACAACCTCCGGACAGCCCCTTGAACAACCCCGGACAACCCCCTGAAGAACCCCCAAACACCCCTCGGACAGACCCCGCACAGCCCCCCCCCCCCACCCTCCTCCATGGTCCCCGGACAGCCCCCCGGACACCCACCGGACAGCCCCCCCGGACAGCCCCCGCGGACAGCCCCCTGGACAGCCCCCCGTACAGCCCCCAACCCTCCACCCTGGACCCCGGATAGCCCCCCGGATAGCCCCCCCCCCCCCCCCCCCCCCCCGAACAGCCCCTGAGGTCGTCCGCTCTGAATTTGACCGTTGGACGCCCGTTTTGGCCGTTTATGACACCAGAACTGCGTTTTTGGTCACTGCGGGCCCACGGCACGTCCGATTGATGTGCCGTCTGCTCGACCACTTCATAAATCACTCACCCGTATTTGTTGTCTGATTTCAGGCCATTCCGAAATCGTTCGGCCCGTTTGGACCACCCTCACGCGCGTTTACGAAGCGCGCACATCACTTAAAACACGAATATTGAGCCGTACCGCGCAAACCGCACGTCCGATTGACGTGTCGTCTGTGTGTACATGTCACGAATAATAATGAGAATGTTTCACGGTGGTTTCAGCTTAATCCGAGGTCGTCCGCTATGAATTTGACCGTTTGACGCCCGTTTTGGCCGTTTATGACACCAGAACTGCGTTGTCGGTCACCGCGGGCACACGGCACGTCTGATTGATGTGTCGTCTGCTCGACCACTTCAGAAATCACTCACCCATATTTTTCGTCTGATTTCAGGCCATTCTGACTTTGTTTGGCCCGTTTGGACCCCCCTCTCGCGCGTTTACGAAGCGCGCGCATCACTTAAAATACGAATATTGAGCCGTACCGCGCAAACCACACGTCCGATTGACGTGCCGTCTGCGCGTACACGTCATGAAAAATAATTAGAATGTTTCACAGTGGTTTCGGCTCAATCCGAGGTTGTTCGCTATGAATTTGACCGTTTGACGCCCGTTTTGGCCGTTTGTGACACCAGAACTGCGTTGTCGGTCACCGCGGGCACACGGCACGTCCGATTGATGTGTCGTCTGCTCGACCACTTCAGAAATCACTCACCCGTATTTGCCGTCTGATTTCAGGCCATTCTGACTTCGTTCGGCCCATTTGGACCCCCCTCACGCGCGTTTACGAAGCGCGCGCATCACTTAAAACACGAATATTGAGCCGTACCGCGCAAACTGCACGTCTGATTGGCGTTCCGTCTGCGCGTACACATCACGAATAATAATTAGAATGTTGCACGGTGTTTTCAGGACAATCCAAGGTCGTCCGCTATGAATTTGACCATTTGACGCCCGTTTTGGCTGTTTATGACACCAGAACTGCGTTGTCGGTCACCGCGGGCACACGGAACGTCCGATTGACGTGCCGTCTGCTCGAACCCTTCATAAATCACTCACCCGTATTTGTCATCTGATTTCAGGCCATTCTGAAATCGTTCGGCCCGTTTGGACCACCCTCACGCGCGTTTACGAAGCGCGCGCATCACTTAAAACACAAATATTTAGCCGTACTGCGCAAACCGCACGTCCGATTGACGTTCCGTCTGCTCGTACACATCAAGAATAATAATTAGAATGTTTCACGGTGGTTTCAACTCAATCCGAGGTCGTCCGCTTTGAATTTGACCGTTTGACGCCCGTTTTGGCCGTTTATGACACCAGAACTGCGTTGTCGGTCACCGCGGGCACATGGCACGTCCAATTGACGTGCCGTCTACTCGGGCACTTCAGAAATCACTCACCTGTATTTGTCGTCTGATTTCAGGCCATTCCGACTTCGTTTGTCCCGTTTGGACCCCCCTCACGCGCGTTTACAAAGCGCGCGCATCACTTAAAATATGAATATTGAGTCGTACCGCGCAAACCGCACGTCCGATTGATGTGCCGTCTACACGTACATGTCACGAATAATAATTAGAATGTTTCACGGTGGTTTCAGCTCAATCTGAGGTCATCCGCTATGAATTTGACTGTTGGACGCCCGTTTTGGCCGTTTACGACACAAGAACTGCGTTGTCGGTCACCGCGGGCACACGGCACGTCCGATTGACGTGACGTCTGCTCGACCACTTCATAAATCACTCTCCCGTATTTTTCGTCTGATTTCAGGCCATTCCGAATTCGTTCGGCCCATTTGGACCCCCCTCACGCGCATTTACGAAGCGCGCGCATCACTTAAAACACGAATATTGAGTCATACCGCGCAAACCGCACGTCCAATTGACATGCCGTCTGCGCGTACACGTCACGAATAATAATTAGAATGTTTCACGGTGGTTTCAGCTCAATCCGGAGACGTGGTGTGGCCGGAACCACTCAAAGTGTCCGTCTTTTGTTTCAAAAGGACGTCATTTTAAGTGAAAAACATCAACTGACATACGGAAAACCGACCAAACGCATTCCGAATCTGTTGATAATTTATCCCAACAATCCATGGGTCATATGTGACGTGTACAAGCCAACCCGGGATGAATCTGAGTCGCGGTGTGGCCAGGATAAGTCTAAGTGACTCTCCTTTGTTTAAAATGGACACCATTTTAAGTACATACGGAAAAACGACCAAACGGATTCGGTTTCCATTGAAACTTTAGTAGAACGATCCATGGGTCTTATGTGACGTTTACGAATCATCCCCGCTTCAATCCGACATGCGTTGAGGCTGACACCACTCAAAGTGTCCGTCTTTTGTTTCAAAAGGACGTCATTTTAAGTGAAAGGAATCAACTGACATACAGAAGAACGACCAAACGCATTCAGATTCTATCGATACTTTAGAACAACGATCCATTAGTCATATGTGACATGTAAAAGTCAACCCCGTCTTAATCCGAGACGCGGTGTGGCCGACACCGCTCTAACTCTGTCTCTTTTGTTTAAAATGGACATGATTATAAATGAAAAGAACAACTGGCATACGCAAAACTGACCAAACACATTCGTAATCTTTTGATAATTTATCACAACGATCCATGGGTCATATGTGACATGTATGAGCCAACCCGGGATGAATCTGAGTCACGGTGTGGTCAGGATTAGTCTAAGTGTCACTCTTTTGTTTAAAATGGACAACATTTTAAGTACATACGGAAAACCGACCAAACGCATTCGGTTTCCATTTAAACTTTAGGAGAACGATCCATGGGTCATATGTGATGTGTACGAATCAACCCCGCCTCAATTGGAGACGCGGTGTGGTCGGCACCACTCATAGTGTCCGTCTTTTGTTTCAAAAGAACGTCATTTTAAGTGAAAAACATCAACTGGCATACGGAAATCCGACCAAACGTATTCAGATTATGTCGATACTTTAGCACAACGATCCATGGGTCAAATATGACGTGTACGAGTCAACCCCACCTCAATATGAGGTGCGGTGTGGCCGGTATCACTTCAGGTGTTTGTATTTTGTTTAAAATGGACATCATTTGAGGTAAAAATATATGGTATAGAAAAAACCGATCAAATTATGAATTGAATTTCGGATTCCACATATAATTGTCATCTAAATTTTAAAATTAATTCTAAATGAATTATGTATTTTTATAATTATGTTATGAATTCTACTTTAATTATGGATGTGTATATTTTCAGGATGCATTATATGTGTTGGTTGGTTGGTTTTCATTATTTGTATGTGTTGGTTTGTTCTATATATGTATGCATTATATGTGTTACAGGTACAATAATTGGATTGAAAAATGAATTGAAAATGAGGGCATAATTGGATTGAAAATTGAAATGAAAATTCTCAAAAACCAGAACTGCTGTGCAAATTGCAGGCTGCTGTGCAATTTGCACAGCAAAGCCTATGCCAACGGTTTGAAAACTGTTGGCATAGGCTCTATGGAGCTGTTTTACCAGCGGTTCAAGGAACAGTTGCTAAAAACACCCTATCCCAATGGTTTGAAACCGTTGGGATACCCTATTGCGGGGTTTTTTTACCAATGGTTCATGGAAGCGTTGGTAAAAACCTTTCCCAACGGTTTGTAAACCATTGGGAAAGAAAATTGTCTGTTGATTTCCCAACGGGCCAAACCGTTGGGAAAGGCCGTTCCCAATGGTTTGGCAGAACCATTGGGATAGGTTGATTTTTTCTGACCTATCCCAACGGTTCTGTGTAAACCGTTGGGAAAATCCTTTCCCAACGGCTTACTTCCCCACGGTTTGCAGAACTGTTGGTATAACATATACCAACGGTTCTGCAGCCTTTTCCAACGGTTCTAAACCGTTGGGAAATGTTGGATTTCCAGTAGTGGGTTGTCAAACCATCTTTACTAGAAATGAGAAAGAGTTCTCAGACCAGTGATAAAGAGTTTCAAAAGAAGATTAAAGTTGTGAATGATGTGAGATTGATTGACTTCATATATGAAGATGGGATTTTGAAATTCGGGAAGAGACTTTGTGTTCCTAAAATACATGATCTAAAAGGAGAATTGTTGGATGATGCTCATAGGTCCAATTTATATATACACCTTGGTAGTACCAAAATGTATAGATATTTGAAGGATAATTTTTGGTGGGATAACATGAAGAGGGAGATTTCTGATTTTGTGTCAAGATGTATTGTTTGTCAACATGTGAAAGCTGGGAGGCAACAGCCTGGAAGAGTCTTGAAACCTCTTCCCATACCTGAGTGGAAATGGAATAATATCATGATGGACTTTTCCATGGGACTACCAAAGACTCCTAGAAGGAACAATGCAATATGGGTCACTGTTGATATTCTTACAAAGTCATCACATTTTCATACTATAAGAGAAGTCTTACCACTTGAATGTCTAGCAAGACTCTATATTAAGGAAGTAGTGAGACTTCATGGAGTACCACTATCGATTGTTTCTGATCGTGATCCAGATTTTACATCAAGATTCTGGAAATGTCTTCAGAAAGCCCTGGATAATGAACTGTATTTGAGCACTACCTACCACAATCAAATAGATGGACAATCAGAACGAACTATTCAAACCATATAAGACATGTTGATATCATGCTCACTTGACATTCAGGGTATGTGGGATTAATATTTACCTTTGGTAGAATGTTACTAGAACAATAGCTTCTATTCAAGTATCTAGATGGCACCATATGAAGCATTATACAGAAAGAGATGTCACGCACCAACTTGTTGGGATGATGTTTGTGAAAGAAAACCTGTAGGCCCAGAACTTGTTGAGGAAATGTTGGAAAAGGCGAGGGTAATCCAAACCCACATCAAAGAAGCTCAAAGTTGGAAGAAGAGCTATGCCGATAACTGAAGGAAGGATTTTGAATTTCCGGTTGTTGATCATGTTTTCTTGAAGGTATCTCCATAGAAGGGAGTTATACATTTTGGTAAGAAAGGTAAATTGAGTCCCAGGTACGTAGGACCTTTCGAAATTATATAATGAATTGGGTTTGTAGCTTATTATTTGGTAATGCCACTAAATCTCTCCATATTTCATGATGTATTCGATGTATCAGTGTTGAGAAAATACATGCCTGATCCAAAGCATATACTCACCTATGAGGAAGTAGAACTGGAAACTGATATGGCTTATTCCAAAGAGCTCGTTAGGAATCTTGATACCAGAAAACAAGTGTTGAGAAACCGGACGACTCGTCTGGTAAATGTTCTATGGAGAAACCATAAGATGGAAGAGGCAACATGGGAACCCGAGGAACATATGATGAAGAACCACCCGAGTCTTTTTATGCAGTAATATTCAAGAAATTTTGAGGATGAAATTATTTGAAGGAGGGGAGAATGTAACACCCAAAGCTTCCACGGTAGGATTCTCTTTGAATAATACAATAGAGTGTGTTGTACGCAACTTCAAGGTTTAACACACACAACAACCAATAAAACTAGCCGTTATGAATAGTAATATGCAATTTTTAAAATTTTATAAATTTTATCTTTCAAAATGGACTTCATTTTTCGAATCGGAATATCGAAAGTATCCTAGGTTGAATTGTTTGTATTTTTCTGAAAACGATCAATTTCTGATGAATTGTGAAAAAAAACTGAGTTGCAGTTTAAAACTGAAATTTTATTGAAATAATTTTATATTTTATTTAAATTTATTTTAGGTCATAATATGTACATAATACATATATAATTTCAATGTAATTTATTGGGATCAGTTTATAATAATTTTAGATGTATAAAAATTTTATAGAACTTTTCTCCGTCTTTTACCCACCTCCTAGGAGAATTTGCAAATTCACATAAAACATAATTTTACAGCTTCCGTGAGTTGAATTTCAAAAATATGAGAGACATGGTTGATATCCATATGGAAAATGTGGTTCAATAAGATGAAAATAATTTTTGTTGAATAGTAACTTTTTTACTTCTATTTACCACGGTTAAAAGTAAATAGGGTATTTAAGGGTAAAAATGATATTCTTATTACCCTAACACATGTACTAATTATATTTGATAAGTATAGTTAGACCAAAAACATACTTAGGAATAAAATATGATCCTTTAGGTCTGCATGGAATTGATTAGGACATTTATTATTATTTATTTCAAAGAAGTGTTAAAAGAGTTAAAATCAATGTTTAATAACTAAAACATTTTTAATATAGGGTTACACATAAGATAAATCCAACTATAAATATTAAATAGAAATATAAAAATATTTCATACATAATGGTATTTAATTTATATTTTTTATACATTATATATTTTAATTTATTTATGACACAATGATGATGCAGTAATTACCTAATTAATTAAATACTAAAATAATTGATATTATAAGTATCAAAATAAATGTAATTTGAGAGTTTTTATAAATTACACAAATTTTATAAGTTAATATGACATATTATGGTTAGTTAGATGAATTTTTTTCGGAGTAATAATTCTGTGATGAATTTTACAAAAACAAAATACCAAATAGTGTCAATATTGACATAAAAGATCTTTTGAAACAAATAATATATTATTAATTGATATTTTATTTCTAAAAATATAAGGTTCTTCCAAAAGACATATATAATGATAGGTGTATCATTAATGAACCACTTAGGGTTCTATCATAAGTATATAGTAAGTTTATTAACCACATAATATAAAAATACAAAGAGACATTGTAAATGTCAAACTATTTACCTAAGAGTTAAATCTAACAGTTATGGTTAATATAGTGACCCAAACCTGTCTAAAACCTATTGGTTGAGATTTTTTCGACCCATCCCCACATTAGCCTTTAAATAATCCATTTTGGAGCCATTGGAAACTGAAAATTATTTTATTATAAAATAACATTTCTAGCTTTTTTTTAAGGTGCCCCTCACCCCGGTTATAAAAGGGAACTCCCCATTCTCTCTAATTCACTCTTTAAAAGCCATTTTTCTCGGAAAAACCCCAAAAAATATCCTCTAAAATATCCTCCCTTTATCCTAGATGCCCTCCTTTATCCAGAAATCCATCTTAAGGATCCCTTTTGATCAAATCAAAAGGAAGAACTCGAAGAAGAGGTAAATATTTCATCATCTCTTTCAAATTCCATTCTTATTCCACTTCTTCTTTATTTTTTGTTTCCATTATATTATAATAACTCCATTATCTTCTATATACCTTGATTTTATTATGAATATGGTACAACCATATTCATTATTCGATCCATCCTTTGAATGACATGTCACCATACGTGCGTACATACAGATTTCCGTCTCCATGTCGTGGTGAATATGTTATTCAATAAATTATTATTTGGATGGGTATAAAAATGACGTGTAATTGATGTAAATAAAAAAATATAACATGATAGTGATTCTTTATATATTATATACCATCCAATTATATATTATTTTAATATCAAAATACTGATATTGTCGCTTGTGCATACATACGGATTAGAATCTCCACGAACACGATTAGATTCATTCCCCATCATATCCATTCAAGAATAATTTTCATCTTATAATTAAGAATAATATTTAAAAACTTGATATATTTCTGGATATGAGTAATAAACATCCCATCCATAACAAATATGACTCACATAACAAAGAATATAAAGGAAAACGAAACTGTTAACACCCAAAACAACGATAATACTTAGATATTATTAACGAAGCAATGTTAAAAGATCATATATGATATCATATTAATGTATATGATTCTTGTATAATTTAATAACAGTTATTTCACCATTATACAGTATGTTAACCTACCCTTGACCAAGGAAAAGTTCATGGTAAGGGTTTATTTCACAATCTCTTCATTATCTGAGGTTTTTTATATGTAATTATCTACTAGGACCTCTTTATTATTCATATCCATGTTTCTTAATAATTTATTTCAAAACATTCTTACTATTATATATACTATTAGTTAAATTCATTTATGCCCTTGTTTGACTTTTTATAAGATTTTTATAAAGGAATCATTCTTTCGTTTTCCAAACAAGGTCCTTTTTAACCTTTTCAACAAAATTAAGGTAAGAATGTGTTTTTTAACTTATATGGTGGGTGTGGCTATTTTCCTCAATTATAAAATCATCAAATCTTCCCTTATAAGCATATAAGAATATTTTCAAAGTAAAACATTTCTTTTATAATTATTTGACTTTTAAATGATTTCAAAAAAGAGATATTTGTCTTAAGTAGTTTTGATTTCATCTATGTCAACATCTTTTAATGGATTTTAAGCTTATTGGAAGTTGATTTATTATGATACAAAACTTGCATACTTTAATGAAGGTTTTGTGATATGTTTGACTGTGTATGTGTTATTTTTATACCATTTATGGTTTATGGAGAAAATATGGACTTTTCATATGCAATTTTTAATACGAATGTTTATGTTATGTTTAAACCTGTTAGTATGAGGAATGTATTGGACTTAGTATGTGACGAGTGGAGCCCGATATAGCTTCTCAATGCATCAGTAGGTCTCATGAGACAATCTAGTGTCATGGAACAAGGCCATGAAAAAATCATATTTGTAGTCTTGGCATAAGGCCTTGACTATGTGGGTATACAAGTCTGGAATTATGCATTCCATAATTATGAAAGTGGTTATTTATATTTCATGTGATTATTCGACTATTAGAATATCCATTTGAATAAGTAAATGGAATTATTTCATTTTATTTTTTCCATATTATACAGAAGTTCAAGTTTAAAAGGCTTTCGTTTTAGTTATACATTGCCTTAAATGTTTGTGCTTATTTATGAAAGATTCCACTATATTGTTATCCTTACTGTGAATCTGAGTCACCCCTTTTAATGTTTTATTTTTCCCAAGATGTGAGGATGTATTTTATGACTGACCGACAAGGATAGTGTAAGGTTATATGAGTGTGGACTATAGAGACTATGTTGTTGTACTTTTTCACTTTATGATATAATATAAGACTTTTTAATGTATCTAGTGTTTCAAAGCCTACTAAACTAATCGTTCTTCTGAGACTTGATCTTTTATGATCATGCCAAGGTTTTGTAATAATGCGCCGACTCTGGGTAACTGGGGTCGATGCATTACAAACATGTTATAATTAACCATCTTTATAATATTCCTAAAATAGTTGGTTGAATTTTTACGTTATTAGATGTTACTCAATATATTTTCTTCATCATGGGTTTTATGGATCCCAATTATGTCTAGTTAATTTTAATTGGACACATTTTTAATGAAATGTTTACCATTATGATATTTATCCATATTAAAAAATCTGAATTATTAGCCTTAAATTTCCATATTCTTGTCCATTTTTGTGTGATGAGGTCCAATTTTCATTGGTCAATTTTTTTTCATTCAAATACAAATGGGTTTGTCTTAGTTATTAAATGTTCCATCACTAAATATGTATATAATACTCCCAAAAAAAGTGTGTGAACTAATCATTAGATTCAAATTTAAAATCATGAATAGATATTTCTCCAAAATTTTGATGTTTAAATTCCCCAATATTAAAACATTTTTAATACAAATTTCCCTTATGATATATATGATGAATAATTGAATATGAATTAAACACTAAAAATAATAATTATGAATCACAAGAATACTCATATAAATTTACTGAAAAGTATTTAATTTTTTATGTTAATCACACCCAATTGGATCTTTTAAATTATCTATCAAATCAATAGCTCACAGTGATCAAAACTCAATTCCCCTCCCTATGAACAGTTTACCCAACAATATTAATATAATTATGTGATATAAACAAAATCATAAAACCCTTCAGGATTCTTTAAAAAAATATGAATAAACTCAAATATCAATCCCATTCCCATTCCATTGTTTAAATTTATCACCACTTTTTCATCAAATTGATAACAAACATAAAGAAGTTTTGTGCATCACAAAATAAATCGGGGTTAATTTTTATAAAATGGGAAAAGATAGATGTTCTATGTGAAAATAAATTTCTGAATAAAGATGAGTATCTATATTTCTTTTGTTTTGGATTTTTTTGAACTACAATAGATGTTAAAAAACCATCGTTGGGAAATAAAACTATGGAGTTACTATATCAAAGTGTTAGGTTCCACACATCACATCAATCCATTAATATAACATATATATATATAATGAAAAACTCTATGAAATTGAACTATGAAATAAATATACCCAAGTTATATAAACAATGTATTTTGTTAGTAAATTTCTATACATGTTCATATATTTTTTTTAAACTATAATAAATGTTATTTTGATAATAACACAGATGATAAAAATAATGGGACTTGTAAACTCCAACTGAGACCCAATAATCTATTGGATATTAATTTTTAAATATTTATTATATAGAATAAAATATATGCGGTTAAAAATAAAATTGGATAACTATTCTTAAAAAACAATTATCTCATAAACATAAATATTTATAATGATCATAATCCATGCATGAAAAGATATTTAACATTTTTATATGATTCATAAATAACATTATTAGACTACTGGATTTGTAAAAGTAATGAGAAAGTTTATAATTAGGAAATAATAGAGGAAATATGTTAATGGAAGATATATTAAATTGAATCATGGAATAGAATAGCCTAGTTTGAATATGAAGTCCTAGTAGGAAGAAAATAATCATTCTAGATTCATGTCACATGAATACTCTGCTTGGATGATTTTTGATTGGGAAAAAAATATAGATGAAATTGGGTACAATGTAAAATCCCAAAAATAATTACATTCTGAATCTCATAAATGAACAAAATAATTTCACCATCGACACCTTAGAGGTTTCCAAAACTAAAAATAATCAAATTACAAAAGAAGTATGAAAAAACACATTCTTACAATTTTTATTAAATATTGGTAAAGATAAAAATCAAAGGAATGAAGAAAATAAAAAAAAGAGTCCTGTTTGACCATATAAATGGTATTATGAAATAGTTATTACCTAAGCATTCACCCCCTAAATTATCAAATCACCTATCCATATGTTACCTAATTTAATTCCACTTTATCTTCATGTTTATTTAATACTTATATGAATTGATTTACCCTATGGATGTTATACTTAAATATATGACCACCAGTGAGACATTAAATCTCAATAACCCCATGATGGTAGATAAGATACACAATGTATGGTGTCGACCTCCTTGATCTCAACAATCCAGGGTGAAAATGTTTTTCATATGTTAATAGGGGAAAAATATATATTTTTAACATGTATAAAATTAAAATTTATTATTGGAGTATTAAACTCAATCATTTCTAATATTTAAATTTTTATACGTCTCCATCCTAAGTTCCTTTAGTTCAGTAAGATCATATATCCTCATTTTTTTTGAACTAAAATAAGCCAAATTTTATATTAATGATGACCCAAAAATCTTTATACATAAATAAATATAGAAAATTGAATGGTTTTATATAAAATAATCAATTTTTCCACATTTCTAGGATGGGTTTTGATGTGATTGGGTATTTCCAAAGGGAATCCAAATACATCATGGAAAACTATTTCGACGGGGGTTCACATTTTTTCAATTACGTTTCTTAATTTACTTATTTTTCTATTTGAAATGAACATTGGTTTGATGGACATAAGATGTGGATAATTTTTTGAAAGATATCGTACATGAAATTTAATGACTATAATGGGTTGTTACAAAAATGGGTTTCATCATCACTAATGGTAGCCCTAATAATTATGAATCTCAAAAAGTTTTTTTATGGAAGAGATCTGTAACATCTGGATCATTGGAATTTATGGGATTGGACAAAACCCATTTATACTTGTAATTAAAATCATCAAAGATATATAGGTATGCACCTGATTTTTGTAGTGGGATGATAAAATCAATTCAAAAATAATCAATTATATCTATGAATAGAATAGGATTAAAATGATTTTTTCCATGTTGTAATGGGATCTAATTAATAACACAATGTATAAATTTGAAAAAATGGAAATACTTTTTTGGGTAGGCTAAAAAAATTAAAATACTATTTAATGGTTTTCCATGTGATAAAGATTCCAATACATGCCTCCCCATGATAAAAACAAGAAATGGATTATACCTTGACATTAGGAACAACTCTCATAATAATTTGATCTGAGAAAAAATTAGATATGTCTCTATCATCAAATATATAGTGTATGAAATCATAACATATTTTTTAAATATCATTTGTTCATTTTTTTTGTAATTACTCCATTTATTTAGTTGTATTCTATATCATCATATGATGGCAAATCACTCATTTAATATAGATTCTCATTAAAGTGTGAATCAAATAGAGATAGATGAGATGAATTATCATTTAATTACAATATAAGAAGGTGGTTAGCCAATCTATTTAAAATACCCTTTTAACATTATCATTATATAAAATTATTCCATGATAATATCAACCCAAATCCATATATCTTGGGCATTTATTTATTTTTCAATATATCTCAATGCGAAATGATCAATGAAAATAGTGATGGTTGATCTTAAAAGATAGGATTTATATATGACAATGGAAATGATAAAATAAATAAATTTATTTTCAGTGGCGGTGCTGTTGATTTGGAGATTATTAAATTATTTATTTCGTAAACAATTTTAAATGATGTTTTTAAATTCTTTATCCATAAAACAATACTATAGAAAACATAGTTATAACAAAAATTATTTTGAAATGAATATTTCTATTAGGATATTTCACGAGGGATGAGAAACAAGATATAAATTGATAATTGATAATGATTCCATGAATATATCAATCCAAAAAAATGAAAAAAAATTATAAAAAGATCTTAAAGGTGAATTACAATAGAATCAATCATCCATGTAAAAAGTATAGAGAAACTATTATGTCCAAATAACGAATAAAATTAATTGATTTTTTTTGAAGTTGAAAGAGGAAAAATGATATCAGTAATTTTCATTATCCTATAGTATATTACTAAAAACAAGATTTCAAAGAAATAATAATTGTTTTATCCTTCCTAGGAATATCTAATAATTTTCCCTAAAATATAGGATTTATTCATAAATACATCGATCTACTCACCTAGTATGTCTGCGAAAATTTACACCATGCACTATATGAAGTTAAAAAAAGAATTACATATCCCAAATGGAATTAATTTGAAGGTATAAATTAAAATTTTATATGTTATGGTTGATTTACATGGTTATCTATGGAAACATCAATTTGGTTATAATTGAAATACACATCTACTAAGTTTTAGTACTAATATCATGTAATTGAATCATGGATTTGATCAATGATGGGTAAAAAATGATATTACCTAGTTCTTGAGTATAAATTCTTATAATTCATACATACTATTGATCATACAATCACCCTTGGGGGAATGGATTCTCTATCTTCATAAGTTATCATAGTAATTTTATATAACATAGGAACCACATCACTTTTCAGATGGCACTCACTCTTTACAATGGGTTATATAATAAAAACATTAAAAACATAAGGATTTCATTTTTCATTAATTCTATTATATTAGGAATGATCTACTAAAGTGGTTGGTGGGAGGGTTTATAGTTTGATTCCGTAAAAACTCAATGTATCTAAATGAGGGGTATAATTCAAGGAATATTATAATGGGTCCATTGAATTTCATTCATGTTATTTCTTATGTAATTGGTAATTAATTTATCATCATTAGAATAGAGATAATAAATGACAAAAGAATGGTTTAGTTATTCCCAAAAAATGAACAATTAAGTATAATAGATAGTTCTTTGATATCAATATTAGGTAATATACAATCACATGATTATGATTGGGATTTAAAATCATGCTCAATTGATTCCATTATAATTGATATTTCATATATAAAAATTCCTAATATTGTAAAACTACTTAACATAGAATCAAAGGTCATGATTTATCCCAAGGATTTAGTGATTAATTATTTTAAAAAATAATCAAATAATATATATTTAGTATTTTAATTTCAAAAAATAGTTATCTAATGAGGATAATGGGAATTCATATACAGTTTTCTTTAATGAACTCTATCAACTCCTTGATGTCCATTAGATATACATTTAACACACCACATACAATTATCCTTAGTAATGTCATCACCATTCCCATTTAAATAGTTTTAATTCTATATTTTTTTGTCACAAATCATGTTTCCTTAGTTTTTGGTAATTTGTGAAATCCAATATTCGATGTGTGAGTTGATTGTTTCTTATAATAGAAATATATGGATAATGGGTTTTTTTCGATATAGTAAATTATAGAATGAATATCTAGGAAATTAAATTTAGTAAGGTAAATGAAAATTTTATATTTTCCTTGAATTTATATTAGATACACTTATGAACCTAAATAATATGATCAATGAATTATAAATAGATAAATATGGATTATAAGACCTCAAATATTACTATACATACATGTAATATGGAATGAGGTTTACATTTTATACTATATCATATAGAAAATTTAAATCCTCTTTATCATCGAGTTCCATATTAATGTATAGAAAACCAATTTTCTTTAACTTATGTGGCATGTTTTCATAAATTTTTTTGTACAAATTAAAAACCCAAAGGAATTTTTTTTTGCTAAAATAATAAACATCTGAAGGTACAAAAGTCCTTAAATTACCTGATGTATGATGTTACAGTTTGAATTTCTTAAAGAAGGTGGATATCTACTTTAAATTTATAGAGGATTTCCCTTATGGTTTCGCACAACATACGTATGGATTTCACCTTCATTATTTAAGATGATGGAGCATCTTGTTAAATTATTTATATAGATATATTTCACTCTATAGGATTCTCAATTTTATTGTATTCTATGTTATATTATTAAAAAATTTCAATATGGTTTTAGGACATGAATATTTTATAAACTGTTGGTTTAGGTTTCTCATTTTATTTTCTAATTCTGAATAAAATCATAGATTTGAGTTGATCATCTTAGGATTGTAAACAAATAAATTATTAAATAAATTTTGAGTAAGGGGTGTATTTATTTCACATGGGTTCCTTTCCAGTTATATATATTTTTATTTTATAATTTATATATAAAAATTCCAAACTAAGTTTATCCATTTTCATATAAAATTTATATATTAATTGTGGGTGTAACATAGTTGATGGGGGTTTGAGCTAGTTGGTGTATCATAAATATAATATTTTGGTTGTTGGATGTGTTTTTTCCTGGGTTGTTGGAATTACAATGGAGGATTTTATAATTTGTATTTTTCAGATAAAAACATTTTATGATTTTAGATGCTTTGTTAATAGTTGGTATTTAGACACTATGATTTATTTTTTTATAGAATATCCCTCTAATCGAATCCATTATGGTCATTTTAGTTTAGACTAAGATTATTTTAGTTTTGAGACTTTTGTAAATTTAGATATTAGACATAATTTCTGGTCTCCTATAATCACATGCATTAATGAATGATGTGTTGAAAAATTATCAATCTTATGGTATTTGTATCACAAAATTTATAAATAGGTTCATTATATTATACTTCTTATAAATTATTAATAAATAACTAATAGATATTATAAGATAAAACTTCATATTTATCCCTAATTAATTCATCATTCTTAATAATGTTTATCCCATTATATTTTGGTGGTTTCTCGCAATAGTTAAAAGTTCCTATTATATAATTTTGTTATAAATTCATTCTTAATTCACAAAATCATCATTGTGGGATTAAATTTTCATGTTCCGATTACAAATCATGTTAATGAATTGCTTATTCTATAACTTTAACACTTATTTAATATTATTATTAGTTGTGGTATTGAAAACCCATGGTGATTTGTGTTGTGTATGGTAACATTGAACCTATCATAAATTTCATGAAACGAATATCCATAATTTTCAACTACATTTTTAAAAATAAATTTCTGTGTAATTATCTTATATTGGGGTGAATAATTGTTTAAAAAATCTATATTATTGGTAATAGTAAAGTATGGATGTGGGTATTAAATATTTAAAAAAATTATTGGAAATATTTGTTAGGATAAATGGGGTGAATTTAATCATCACTAGCATTATTGGATAATAGGGTCACATGGTCTCAATGATGCCATGAAAAACTCTAACATGAATGTATGGAATCTTGGACTCCATTCCATGAATGGTTTAAATATAAAATATGAAAATGGGTTTAATGATATAATTAGATATCATTCGATAGTATATCGAATGCATGGGAGGAAATTTTTCTAGGTTGGTTTGTGGAATTTGTCTATGGTTTGATCATGACATTCCCAATGTTAGTGTTTTCACTATTTAAATTTTTTGTTTGATATTTATATGTTATTAATATGGGGTTAGTTATATTACCCTCCATTAATTTAGAATTGGACTTAAAATTCAGAGTTCATGAATATTTGGATTTAATTATAGTAGTTCCATGGGCTTACATGATTCCCCTAATTTAGAGTTATCAACCATAACTAAGTGGTTTCAATGTTCTAGGGTATAAATGGATCGTCACAGACTAAAAGGGTAAATGATAATAGATATGTAGGTGGAAAAATAGAAATTTGGTGAGAATAGAATGATAATGATGAAGAATTCATACTTGGATCCTTAAAAGTTTGTGCAAAAAGTTGGTTTCCCAATATTTACATAATAGGATACTGTTGTCTATTACAACACAAATAGGTCCCCAATTCTCTAGAGAGCTAAGAGGTTAACTAAGAAACAAATATTAGTTCAAGTTTTTTCATATGGGGTGGATGATTATTTTGTGTTGTTTTATTTTAGTTAAAACAAACAAATATTTGAATTAATATAATTAATAAATATAACTCAATCATATAATGTTTTCCTGGATGGATTAGAATATAAATTTATTAAAATAATTTAGTTTAACTAATTAAAGAAGTGTAAAATAAATGTCATATGTCACCCATCATAAATCAATAATTTAATCCTTGTAGAATTCCAATCCTTATCACCTAAATACTACGAAAATTAGTTTCATTACCACTCCAAGGGATATGATCATACTAAGACTAAAAATATTACCTTTTAATTATAAAAGAGATGAAGAAGGAAATAACACATTAAATGAAAATAGTAAATTTAAAAATAAATTTAATGTTTAAATCAAATCAAATAAAATATAACCAAACTCATTTAAATCATTAAAATAAATCCATAAAAAATTATCTCTTTGTTTGTGATAGTATCTTAATGGATTGTGGATGTTGACTCATAGAAGAGGGATTGATGATAATAAAAAATAATAATATTTTTTATTAGGAAAATATAATATCCCAATGAAATAAATAATATTAAAATGATAATGATTATTAGATTAAGATTTAATATTTTTTAGATATGTTACTTAAAAACTAATGAGGGTTTGAAAAACTCAAAAATAAATAACCAGCATATAGTAATGAAATGAAAACATAACATTACATGAAAAACTAAGAAGAAAGGGACACATATTTCCTCCATTAAATCAACCCAATGTAGACATTTTTCAGTTCATGGGTCGAGTGAACCATTTAAAATTCTTCTAATTGATTGGGGAAATTTAAAGTGTACTGGAATATTTGTCTAGTCTAATTTCTGTCATTCCAAAACTAGCAGGCATAATTTTTTATATCTTACTTCAAATTCAACAAGAACATTCCTTTTAGGATAATTTGGATAAATTAGATAATAAGAACAAGATTCCAAATATTACTTCTTGTATCTAGAAAAATTTCAACATAATTGGATTTTTAATTTTTAATTATTCTAAAAGTTGGATGATGTCATTTTTTCCATGAAATCGATCCCAAAATTTTATATTAATCTTGGGTTATATGAATCACTTTCAAAATAATGAAACTTTTTTACTACACATTTTAATTATATATTACCAATGATAGGATATAAAAATTGTTTAAGATTCAAAATCATTAGGCATTGATTTCAAAATCCACATCCATTTTAGTGGAATAAGGTCCAGTTTTATTTCCACCGAATGTTCTACATTTGAAGAAAAATATGTTAAGAGAAAAATGTGAATAATCTATAAGTAGAAAACAATAAATCATTAAACACAAATTTTGTAAATTAATCATGAAATTTAAATTCAAATCAAATACATATATTCATTAAAATTGTGATGGCTAAATGATAGAAATTAATTCATTTTAAGTAGGAATTTTACATTTGATGAGAAATGAACTTTAAATTGTAAAATAAATTAACCGTATATTTTTTGGAAAATGAAGCAAATGAAAAATCATAAAATGTATTTAATATTATCCACATTCACGAGATATCAAGATATAATGTACAATAACATCCAAGATAAAATTTATTATTAAATAATCTCAACCATACACATATGGTATTTTTAACAATTCTCCACAAATAAAATTAATCATGTAAAGGGGTGATTTTCTTATAATCACATAATTAATATTAATAACAAGGTATTACTTCTAAAAAGTTTTCTTTGAATAATTTTTATATAAAATTATAACATCCTATCATTCCCACCCCTAGTCAACATTCAAATAATATATTGAGAATACAAATATTTACTTCTATTGTTTTTGAAAACCCATTTGTTTTCCAAAAATTCATGTTCCCTTTTTTGGCACCTTTCAAAAACTTACTAAATACAATTCAAAATTAAATTATTGATTTAATATCATTTAAAACTTATGATTCAACACAATAAACCATATGAAATCATTTATGTTTTAACTAAAACCTCTCATTGGTTTCACGAATAAAATTAAATTTTTGAAACTTTTTATTTTCAATAAAAATGATAAACCCATTTTGAAACACAATGGTAAAACAATCACTTATTTGAAATTAAAATATGAATATTTTAAAACTAATTCTTAAAAAACAATAAGACATATTACTAAAATGGATTTTTTTCATAATATCTCCTTTTCAAACTAAATAACAACCAAATAAATAATTCATTAAAAAATAAAATACATTTAAAAAAATATAATTTATATAAACCCATTATTTAAAATTGAAATATTATCTCAAAAACCATATTTAACATTTTTCATAAGAAAAAATAAAAAAAAATTAAAAATAATATTCTATGTATTCTAAACAATAAAAATAATTCTTTTTAAATTTCTTTTTCCAAATTTTCAAAAATGAAAAACATCATACCTCCCTTGGAACATCATCTATTAAATACTAAATGTTTAAATGTTCGAAAATAACTTTTACTACCTTTCAATTTATAATAAATGAGATAGTGGGTAAAAATAAATTATCATCAAAACTCATGTAATTATACATATCATTAAAAATATTTCTAACAAACCAATTTTCTCCAAAAAGAACAAAAATACATAGAAAAGAAAAATATTTTAAACAAAAATCATTTTTCATCTAAATTTAATCTATGAAAATAATTATTTTTATAAAAAGTTACACATTTACCAAAAAGAATAAATCTAAACACCACCTCTACCAGCATTGTTTTAAATTAATCTCTCCGTATTTTAAATCAATATATAGGATACCTTAAAACCTATGTTTTTTGAATAACAATATCCTATAAGGTTTTATAAAATAAACCAACATTGTTTCCAACCAAATTAAAATGTATAATTATAATTTTTACTTTTAAAAAAATTTCACATATTTAAAAAAATGTTATTAACCCCCTGAAGCTCGCAAAAAATATCATTATAAAATTAAATCAAAAAAATGATCCAATAATTTCAACTATGAAACTATTTATTTAGTATGTGACCTATATAATGCATCACTAATGTTGATTTGAAATGATTAACCTCTTAGTTTTCTAGTAATCAAATCATTTAATAATATCTATATTGCCCTTTATTAATTTAAAATATAAAAAATGCCAATATAATTTTATAAAATAACAATAATTTTCAATGAGAATCAATTATAGTATCAAAACACAATATAATCATATTATAAATAAAAAATCACTGAAAACGTATCATCCCACTATTCTTTTACTCAAATATAGAAAGTTTCCCAAAAAACATATTCATGTGAAACACATAACCTACCAAAATAATTATAGTACATTCAATGATTCTTCAAGAATGGTACAATATGATTAATGTGACAAAAATCATATCTAATAATTTGTGTCCACAACACTTCACCTAGGAAGCATGAGAGTAAACAATTCATTGTTAGTGAATTAATATATAACACCTCCAAAAAATCCCTAGAAACATAGTAATGGCAATATAGATATTTATTATTCATTTCTATTAAATACCAGTAAATTTATTAATATGTTATCTATAATCTAATAAACCATACTGTACCAAACTAATATGATTAGTAATAGCAAAACCAGTCAACTCTAACCTAGACCTAGTGTTGATCCATAATGTTACATGGTCCATAATATGTCCTATAAATACAAAATTGTATGAATTATTATTATAGGATTAAAATGTAACAATATTATAGGATTTTTTTTCTAAATGATAATGTTACCCCATATTACCAACTAGTTTCATTAAACAACCCAAACAATATACAAACTATGAAATATATGAATGAAAACCCACCATAGACCTCACCCATTGTCTTTACTCGTAATGATTAATACATAATTTATTCCAAATAATCAAACATATTATAAATATATAACTCAAATAAAATACCATATGCACATTCACTTGGATTCACACACCATATATGAGTATAAAGGACCATTATTCCCACACTAATTCACCGATAAGGATTCTATAACACTATTAGTTTTTCAAAATTCAATTTTAAGGCTAAAAAAGTCCTTCCAAAGTCATAATCACCATACAAAAAATGACAAACCATTCCTTATATTAAATCTACCCATTTATCCAAAAACAATGGTATTAAAAACACCAATCACCTTTTCCTTAATACTTATTTTATATTTCCCTTATAGTATGGGTTGTTCTACCAATACATAAAAAAAAATAAGACAAAATCAAAACCCATGTGTGTTATTAGATCAATAATTGATGAAGAATTTATAACGTTTTAACAACTGTGTGATTTCCAATTTTATGATGTAAATCACGGAATAGAGGGAGATATATAAATATATTATTTTATATTAATGATAATATATATATTACCCAAGGATTACATTATATATGAAAGAAATTTTATATTATTTTTATGAGAAAATATTTATTATGAAATAAAATTTCCTATTTATAGAAATAGTAAGTGTTAAATGTTTTAAGAAAAATAAATAATTTTATTGATTTATTAATTTCAAACATCAGTTATGTAAGAAAGAATTTTGGGTTAATGAATCACCTAGCTAGTGGCATATAATTTTTTGACATCACAAGAAACATCCTAATGAAAACATTTTTCAAGAGATATAGAATAGTACAATGCCATGAAAAACATTAAGAATATATAATTTTTCCCATTAGGGTAATATACATAAAAATATAATTTTTTATATACCCTCACTAAAATTTGACCAAAGGGCCTACATGAAATCTATATGACTTTAGACCATATCAATACATTCTTTAGTAAAATTATCTTATTTTATGTTCATAAATATCATTAAAAATATTTGAAATATTTATTTATATACCTAAATCTCTATATAATGATCATTTATATGAAATATTTATATTATGGATATTTTATATTCAATAATTAATTTTTTTAAAAATATTTCCTTAAAATGTCATACAATGCATTTAAAAAGTTATATGATATGTACAATAAAATATTTAGTTCCATTGAACTAATTTATTCATTAATTTTATGATATGAAATTAAAAATAACGACTTATTTTTATTCACGCATATTTTTTAATTATTTTAGAAGAGTTTAGATCCAAATTTAGTGTTGATCTATCGATAGTGTGAATTTTGATTGAACAAAATTAACATATGGAATATTCATAATCAAGAAAACCAATTTTTGGGAAACTTATCACACCATACATGATCAAGTGAAATATTTTTTTATACGACTACATATTTTTTTAAAAACTAGTTTCATATATTAGATTCATGAGATGAATTTTAATATATTGGAAAACAACAATCCTTTTTGTGGGTATTTCTTACATATCCCATATAATATATTGTTTATATATAAATAAGTTTTGAACACATTAATTAATTTAATGGTATGAGGTAAGAAATTAAATAACTAGATTTTTTTAAAAAGGTAATGCTTTGGTCAAAGACCAAAGCACAATTTATTGATAAGAAAAAAGATTACAAAAATTAGAAGGATGGGATTTTTTTACAATCTCTATCAAATAGATATAATAAGTCAGCTGGCAGAGTGTCCAACTAAGTCATGCTCTAATGTACTCCTTTGTTAGCAAGAGCATCTACAACAACATTGTCTTCTAGGTAGGCATGAGTAGCTATGTAATCAATCCCATGGAGCGAGTTTAGACTATTCATCCAAAGTGTGGTAAGCGGACAAGAAAGATGAATGTTTCCATTCCAAATGGAATGAATGATCGTGGTAGAATCACATTAAATCCAAAGCTTTCTCCAACCTATTTGAAGAGCTAAATCAACTGCATGGATGACCCCCAATATTTCAGCCTCTTGAGATGAAGAATGTTCACATCCGACATAGAAGAAACCCTGACACTGGCCAGCTGAGTCTCTGAAGATTTCACCACAACTGGCAGGGCCTGTATTGCCTTTAGAAGCACCATCAATGTTCACTTTGATCCATCCATCCATCAGTGATTGCCAGAATACTTCAAAGGAATGTTTGGGATTTGGGTATATGAAATGCACACGGTGATGACGAAGGATCTCAAAGTCACCAACTGAGTTATTGCAACAGTCTTTTTGAATTGAAGCAGATTCATGAATCGAAATAAGAATACGATATTTTCCAACATTGAGACAAAATGAGTGTTTATTGTGAATAAGATTATTTCTAAAGTACCAGATCTCATGCAGGAGTTACGCCACCGTCGCAAGAAAAATATTTTTAACCTGTAGAGAGGCTTCATATCTAATAAATTTTTTTAAAACAAAAAAATAGAGTCAGATAAGGGCCATATGCAATTAAATAATTCAATAACATAATTCCATAAAGCAGAGGCTGTTGCACAAGGAAAAAAAGATGATCAACATCCTCCTTGTGCTGATCACACAACTGATATTTAGAGCAGAGTAGTATGCCAAAAGTTTAGAGACCGACTTCAGTAGGAAATCTATTATGAGCAATGTGCCAAATAAGGGTGATCCTAGAAGGTTTGATCCAAGGCTTTCTATATTGACTCACCCATTGATAATTAGATACATTTCCAGAAAAGTTATTCTTAAATTAGTTTTTAGAGTCTAGGATGCCATTTGTTGCAGGTTCCCAAACAAGGAAGTCACCATTAGAAGAAAAAGGATGATTATCAATGATCAGCGTAATATTGTCAGGGTGGTCATGTCTATGAAATTGTAAGACATCCTTTATAGAATGACTAGTATCTTTAGGAATAATATTAGGAGGTAAAAATGATATCATGGGGTTACCACACCATTTGTCACACCAACAATTAATGAAATAATCAACACTAACCATCCATCTATAATTTTCCATGATATTGTGGTACGAGTCCCTAATATAAGGCCAGATCAAAGAGTTTATGAAATTAAAATTCCCATTTAAGAGTTTAAAGAGGAATATATGGTTCAAGAATTAGGAAGCTTTAGATGTACAATTAATAATACGCCAAGTAAGATAGGCTTGAAGAGCATTATTGAACAGCTTTAAATTTTTTCTAACAATGCCACCTTAATCAAGGGGTTTACAACAGGATTTCCATGGTATAGTGAAAAGTTTATGTTCAAAAATACTTCCCGTCCAAATGAAGTTTTTAATATAAGTATTAATTTTCCTGAATCTGCCGACATTCCATTTATAAATCATAAGAGAGTATACCATTTTAGAGACAATGGTCGATCTGACCAAACATATTCTTCCATCCATGGAGAGATACTTCCCTTTCCATGTAGAGAGTTGGTTTATGATTTGATCAATGATATTATCAAAGTATCTTGCTTTATGATGACCCAAAAATAAATGTAGGATATGTATGAAGAAAAGTTGGAACTAAATTTTCCTCAAAATAATAAGGATTATATTTTTCTAAAGTGAGTATGTTTCAAGACAACAATGAATTAATATAGTTTAACATAACTATTTGGTTATTATAATTTATATTATGGAACGTAAATAGATTTTAGGTGACCCAGACCATTATATACCTATGTCTAATATGTGATTTGGGTTACACTTAGTTAGTTAACCACTACTGTTAGGTTCAGAGTTGAATGGTATATTACAATTCAAATAATGAATGATGAAATAATATTTTCTCCTAACTATCTAATTGTCATATATAATATTATTGATATGATTTTAAAAAAGATAATTTTCTAGATGAAGAGAAAATATTAGTTGAGTCGAGTTAAGAAAAAATATTTACCATGGACCAAAAATATATATGATGTTTATAATCATTGTTTTAATGGGATTATATTCAATAATATTTTTTATTTAATTAATATAAAAAATATAATCACTTAAAAATATGTCTTTTGTATATTTTTTCATGAATCATGAAAATATAATTCCTATTAGCTATAGGTTAGATATATATTTTAATATTTTAATATATTAATTTATGAAATGTTTTCAAGGATATGAATATTGATAATGAATATGTTAATGTTATAGAAGTTACATTATCTAACTCTTACTAATGGGTATTGGATACTAGTTGTTCATCATATATATATATATATACTTATGTATGAAGCCTCAGAGATAATAGATATTTCATTAATGGAGAAGTAAATCTATATTTTACAAATGGAGACATAGTTACATCATTAGAGGTAGGTACATATAATCTACTCCATCATAGTGGATCACTCCCAAAAATAGATAAAACTATAAAAAATTCCATTGAAAAGAATATATATTATTTGTGTATCATATTTAGACAAAAATGTTATATATATATATATATAAATTATGAATAAGTGTTCTTTTTTGAAAATTACTTTTTTTATGGAATCAAGAATATACTGAGTTGTTTTTAAATTGTGATCATAAATAAATAAATCATAATTATTCATGATAATAGGTTTAAATAAATTTATTTTAATAAAAAATATTACTATCATTGTATCCATGGGAATAAAAATGATAATTTCATTCATAAGCATTATAGATAATGATTATTAGAATATCCTAATTATGTATCATTTTATAAATGTGAATATTATTAATTAGAAAAAAATGCTCAGATATTTTATTTGGAAAATATAGGAGTGATAGTGGGTTATTGGATCTTACACATACTAATGTTTTTGGATTAATTTTTATACGAAAAAATGGTGGCCATAAAAAATTCATAACCAATAAAAAGGAAATAAGTCAATATGCTAATGTGTTTTAATATGATGCATCAATTTTCATCTTTTGAAAAATACAATGAATTCCAAAAAAAATTATTGAATCAACATAGAAAAATTAAAAAGATGATTCAATCATGTCAGGGTAATAAATTCTTGATCTAAGAGATTATTGATCAATTTATATATTATAGAATATATTTAAAACACAGTCCTTATAGAACACAATAATATAATTTTGTGTCTTGAAGGATGAATCATTCCTTTTTGGATATTGTTTAGTCAATGATGAGTGATTGTGACATTGTTATATAATTATTTAAATATATTATTCATGTTTAAATGTCTATAATAAATCTCACTCTATATAATTAATTCATAAATACACCATATAAAATATTGATATGGAGGATTTGATGATTAATTTAATATATATATGGATTGTAATTAATTATTATGATGATCTAATTTTTGATAAACTATGTTCAATTTTATATTAGAGTTTATTGGTTATCCTAAGGAAATAATATGATATTAATTTTATTGGCCAATTTAACATAATGTTATTAAGGTCAAATGTGGTGTTTTACATGATCATTTTCACAATTCCGAAGGACATGGAATAATAAATTTTAAACATAGAGTAGATTATAACTAAAAAAAGTTCAATGGTTCCTAAGGTGGAAAGTGAGATATTTAAAAAATATGTTTTATACAATAAAAAACATAGGTAATAAAAGAACCTAAAAGGTATTATATGATTAATTAGCATCCTGATATAGAATGATTTTATATGGAAAATAATTAAGAAGTAATGCTCATATAATATAAATCCATTTCCAATAGGGAATAAATATATAATTTTAATTACATTAAATTATTTGAGTCCATTAGATTAAATAAAACATTTATGTATACTAACCAAACTTAACTTTAGTGGGGTAATACCCATAGGGTTGAAGAGATTTTTCAACAATTAAACTAGAATTGATTGTAGTGTTTTCACCATTAATATTTATTAGTGGGAAAATTCTATAAAAAAAAATCAAGGTGTTTATTATGAAAATACCATTTCATGGGTAGAGATGGTAAATCAAATTACAAAATTACCTGATCAATTTCATCATTATGAATTTGATATATATCTAATATATGTAAAAATAACATAATATAATGGGAGTTTAGTATTATATATGTATCTAATGAATTCAATGGAATTAAGGATTCAAATTATGTTTGTTAATTATTAAAGATACAATTATTAGTGTACAGATTGAAATGACCATCTCAGATTTGGTAAATTTGGATTGATGATTCAAAAACATATATTGGTTTCGTTAGTAAAATGGATGAGTATTGTGTATAACAGTTGTTTTGTAGGATATTTTTATATTTATAATTTTATATGGGAATGACATATTAAACAATAGAAATGATATTTAAAATTTACATTAGACATTTATATGGTTGAGAAAATATTTCTAAATGAAATGAATTTCTAATGTATTCAATATACTAGATATGAAAATAAGTTGATATAGATCAATTTGGGTTCTTAGAATTAGTACGAACTTGTATATTAGTATTTTGGTATATAGTTATATCATAAATAAATCAAAAGGGGGAATCTTTTAGTGTAACATAGTGACAATATAACAAAAGTTCAACATCCTTTTAATGGGTTATAAGGATGACACATATATAATATTAATATTCAATAATATATTCCATAATATATGTTATATTTATTAAGTGAATATTAATGCATAATGATTTAATCCTAACTAATGGATACCAGATTAATCCTAGTGAGTCATTGGACTGTCATATAACAAATAATTAAGAATTTTATAATAATAAATTATATTGTTTTAATATTAAATGTTCATTAAGAGTTAATTTTACTTGGTTAAATTAATTAAATATTCAAAAATTTTAATGATAATTCATTTTCTTAATATAGTTATATGTTATTTCTTTAATAGTGAATCCCTTAGAAAGAATCATTTTATATTAAAATGCATTAATGATTTTATAATGGAACTAAATTACATAATTTTATTAAATGCGTTAAAGGGGTGTATTTATTTTAAAAATATCATCAATGAACTAGGAGAAGTACAAAATATTTTTAAATGTATATAGCTTTACTGTGAAAAAAAATTGGACTATAATTAATGTTAAAGGACCTTAGTATCATAAAATTGAAAAAAAAATCATCAACACCATTTCATGAATTCATTATGTATATTTGATGAAATTATATACATATTTTCATTGAAATACTTAGGGGTGAATGTTTTATATGAATATCCATTTTGAAATGTATTACATTTGAGACATCTATTTTATTACACTATGAAAATTCATGTCCATTATTATTTGGTGGATATGTGATTCTAATTGACTTAGATGAAAGAAATATGATTTATTAATTCAAACCATTCAATCTACATTAGGGAAGAAAAAATTTAATACTTTGATGCAATATTTACATGTATTTTTTCTCATGGTTACAATCTATGTTATATATAAATGAATTAAATTATGATTCACAATATGTATACAGATATATTTAATATAAATGTTCATAAAAATATATGAGTTTTCCTGATATAGTTCTTAATATATCTATTTGAAGATAGTTTTTAAATTACATTTTTATTGAATGGGATATTTTTTTGAACATTAATTAACAATTCATATTCAATTTTAATTATAAAAGGACTCATAGGGTAACATATAAGGATATAAAATGATTAAATTTGTTTTTTGAAATGCGTTTTTTTAAATAAAATTTTAATATGATAACTTATCTAATGGTATTTGGATTTGAATTCCAAAAATATAATTAAATACGAAAAACTCTTTTTGGATTTAATATAAGTAATATATTGAATGTTATATATATATGTTCACTAAATCTATAATAGGACTATTTTAACGATGATGACATTACTCAAATTATTTTATTAATATTAAATATTGATTTTCATTCTCTATATGTTTCTTCCATGTAGTTTTTAAACTTGGGTTTGGTCTATACATTACTTAGTTGTTGTAATTATGCTTTAAAACATATAAAAAACTCATTAAATAATTAAATTGTAATTTTTGATAATTGAAGTTGTTGTTTGAAATTTAAAAATGAAAGTTCATTCATTTATTTTTGTTTTATGAAATTATTAAAATTAATAAGTCTAGTGGATTTAATTTTAAAGGACAATATAAGGAGAACTGAGTTTTAAATTCATTTTGAAAAAAACTATGATTGTCATAATAACCAAAACTCTTTTCATTATTTTCTATCATTTTTATTAGTTGAAATAAAATAACATGTTTTAAGTGGGTCCTTTTAAAAATTTTTAGTGATTTTATAATTATAGGAGTAGATTAAGATTAATGATTTTTTTGAATTTTTATTTGGTAAGTTCAATTGTCCCACTACTGATGAATTTTTCAGATGGTGAGGTATGAATTTTATTATTCTTTTAATAATCTTCATAATTTTTTTCATGGGCGATAATTGTATTTTGGGTTATTTTCAAACTATCAAACACAAATATTATATAATGAGAACTCATCAATTTTTCTTTATTGTTTATTTTCTCGAGGGGATAACATTTAAAAATGTAGGAGGCATGATCAAGATATATTTTTACAATGATTTTTGTAGAATTGAGTGTTCATTTTAATGATTATTAATGTTATTAATACACAAAATTTCACTTTTCTATATATAATCATTAAAAAATATTATATATATTTTCATTCACCGTAGTTTATTAGAAAAATATTAAATCACATATGCACATATTTTATAGATTAAGATAACCTTTTATAAATGGATTTTTTAGAACATTTTTGTCATTTTTTTGAGTGAAGTATTTTTGAAAAACCAACCGGGTGATGTTATTAAGTCCATTATTTGATATTGATGTTCAATATTTTTGTAAATTATAAAAATAATAAATTAAAAATTCAATATATATATATTTTTAGTAGATTGTACATATATAGAAAGTCTAGGAAAAAATATTAGAAGAGACCATGTATACAGTAATGTATTATTATGTGTGTGATATATAAAGATAACCCATTTTGTATAAATGACCACAATAATTATCATATAATTTGTTATTATTCTTTTTTAAAATTGTATATTTTGAGGAAATATTTTTATTAATGAGTTTCTAGTCATAATTTGAGATTATTAACCCATGTATTTTTACATTTCACTTCAAGAATATTGTGAGAAACCATGACCAATAATCACATATGACAGTTTTCTATAAAAAATTAAAATTTTCAATCTTCAATAAAATGTCCAAATGACAAAAAAATCACGGTAGTATGAATTTATTATCATGTTTATATAACAATCCCTATATAAAATTTTATGAGGAAAATAATAACATCATTAATAGAATGTTATTTTTATAATTACCCATGAAATAATTTACATAGACCAATTATATTCATACTTAAGTATAAGATATTATTAAATAAATATTCAATATATAATGTTGTGGTGCATTCTAGAATCATATAGGATTTTCATATTCGAAAAATAAATTAAAAAATAAATCATCATTTTCATAAGATCTCCAAATAATATCCCTATATTTTCTTCATAAATATCACCCTTAGTAGTCATATCATACTTAAAATCATTCATCATAACATGGGAATTGGAAACATAAGAAGCGATTGGATCAAAGCACCAATAAGGGAAAACAATAGAGATATCAATGATAACTTAAACATAATATAAACACGTGAGTATGATAAAATAATAATGAAAATTTAAAAATCATACCCTATGTATCATAAATCATAACATGGAGTCATGAAAATAGTCTTAAGAGATCATATTCCATGAATCATTCTGGAATCAAATAAAATAAGACATGAAAGCATACAACATTCCTAATACATAAGTTTGTGGCATAAAAATATGAATTAAAAATAATTTCTTTGGTTAAGGGTATCTCCCAATACTATTATAGTGTATTGGTTTCACTCTCACATTCCATCATATCATTTTTCATGTTTCACTCTCAATAATATCATTGTGGACAATTTCCTTTAATCTATGGGTTCTCTCCATCTTACTGTACAAATTATCTCATAAAATTTCCATCATTGCCCAATGAATTTGAGGGAAATATAATTTTTATTCCACCAATAAAATAATGAATTTAATATATATGTCTTCCATATGATCATAAAAAATTCATCATATCATAACACATAGAAAATGTATGGTTTTTATAAACTGTTAAATATTTTTTCATAGCATAAGCCATAGAAAATAAATTAGTTTAATATACTTCATTTCATCTAAATCATAAATAAAATTGTGGAAGAATTAGAATGTTATCAATGGATTATATCCCTATATATCATAGGTAAAATAAAAATATTTTTAATTATATGTGAAAAAACTTTTAAATATCCCAAAAATATTTAAGGAGAAAGATAATATTTTTATTTATCAATTACATATTTAAAAATAAGAAATTAAAAAATAAAAAGGAAAACATTTTCTATGAAAATAACCTTTTAAAATAATTAAAGAATGTTCAAATAATTGATTCATCATTTATGAAGTTAATTATATTCCTATTGAGTACATTAAAACATTTATTCTTTTTACATTTTCGAAAAAATTTCAAAATACCATATTTTGAAAATGAAAATTATAGTTATTTGAAACATTTTTTTTCAGAATTAAAAAATGAGTGAATATTAATTCAATAAATCATAAAATTATATTAAAACATTATAAAATCATTTTAAAGAAAAAATGGACATGGGATAAAAATGATATTCGAAAGAAGATAGAAAGAAATTGAATATGCATTTAATATATTATTTCAGCCTCTATTTTTTATAAAGAGATAAAAAATAAATGAAAACAATTATTATATATACAGAACCATAGAATATTAAAATTATTGGTATTATTGAGATATCATTCATAACATTTAATCATTGAAAATGGATTAAAAAATCCTGATACAAAATGATATTTTTTCATAAATCGCTTACCACATGTTTAACATTATTAAAAAGTACATTAAGTGATGGGTATTAAATTTAAATTTATAATAAATCATTCATAGATTAATTTAAATATGTATAATTTCATATATGATACACATAAATCAATTTAACACTAATTTTCTAATAACTCCTTATTAAAATAATCAGTTACGAGTGTTAACTATTTATTCATTCAACAAAATTTCAGTTCGATATGTTATGAACCTTGTTGTTTGATCCAGGTTACAACACATTAATAATTTAAATAATGATATATAATCATATAAATTTATTTTATACATATTATGAGTCATCCATAAAGTATATATATAGAAAAATGAGTTACATTTTTTATAGAGACAAAAATCCATACATCTACATGAACATGGTTTCCACATTTGAATACTGGAAGGATACAAGGATAAATATTTATTAACCATTAAAAAAATTATTAACTTATAAAATATATTCATTAAATATATTTTATTAAAAAACATTAATATTGTAAATAAAAAAATTAGTCGCATCGCTAAAAGGTTGTTGTAATCTCAACATATACATTAGAGTGAAAATATCATTTTTCAATAGATTTGATGAAGACAGTGTAGACATGGTATTATAATTAATGATTAATACTAATGTCATAAATTTAATATATAAACATTATAAATTATCTAATAATCTTCCGAGAATGATTTTTATATAAAATTATTTTCATCTCTACATATAGGTGGTAATAGACACTTATTCATATGTTATACATACACATCCCATTTAATGGAAGAAAGGGTGGATACATGTGGTTCCATAATCATAATATAATTTTAGAAAATAAAGGAAAATTCATTTATTATTTTATAATGAATAACATAGATTTAAAGGATGTAGACATATAATTTAATTGTATAGGTCGGTTAATAAGTTTACCATTCCTTCAATTACCCTCCATTATATCATTTCATAAGGACAGTTTGAATGGTATTTTCTGAACACCATAACCTTTATTTAATGTCTAGTTAACATTAAAAAATTATATTTTAGTAGTATTTGGTTTATATATAATGAAAAAAGTGGTGTAAATAAAAGAAATTATTGGTGTCCTTGTATAAGTGGGGGAGTGTAACATCGTGCCCCTACTCATTGGCATGAGAAGGATGAAGTATCTCACTTGGCATTAAGTGACATCCCCAAGATGTTAATGGCTAGAAATAAATTCTAAGGGGTTTACTAACATATGGGGGATGATAATCAATTTGAAAATAAAATAACATAACCAAAACTTCCATATCCAAATAACCACTATATGATACCTGATAAGAATATAAAACAACTCAAATTATTTCCATTGATATCAAAACAAACTACAACCATGTACCAAATTTAATGAAATCAAATATCAATGTACACATCGGAAGATGAAATCTGACAAAACACAATAATAACCCACATTTCTGCAATGTTACAACACTCTTCACGCTACAACCCCACAAAACATATCTTGAATCATGATTCATGTTTAAAAAAGTGAGATACATTACCTTTTACTATGTATTGATAAATGAAATCTATAGATGAACCAATGTTCCAAAGCATGGGTGAGTAATGAAACTCAGTAGGGATTCCCTTAATGACTTCCCTAATTATTCTACTAGATAAAATATCTTTTCCAATTTCTATAAATTACTTTATATTAAAAAATTCAAAATAGTCTATATCAATTCTAAGTAGTTTAACACCAAAAAAAATTTCCATGGAAAAAAACTAACAATACATTAAACCATTTCACATTAATTTTGGGAATACCTGATCTATAAGTCCCCACACACCCACATATTCATGCTTCTCTTATAATTTTTTACTCATGAGTGGTTTCTCGTCTATCCAAAAAAGTCATCACATAATGTCCAATCTTTTTGTTCCCCAATGACACTACCCACATAATCAGAGTCACATCCCAATGTAACTTATTAGTATACACAAATTATTCTTGTTCATGCCAGAAGAATATTCTCACAAAACCCTTGAATGTCACAACCATTTCAAACAATCCAATTCAAACAATATTAATAAAACTGTTATATTTTTGAAATTTTTTTAAAAAATCCATTTAAATAGATTTAAAAACATCTTTTTATAGTGAATACATCAATTAAACCAATATCCAAATATCCTGAAATTCCATATTTCAAAGATAAAATTTTAAAATCAATAAATAATAGCACATTGCATAACCACTTTCCATAATTAAAAAATTTCACGAAAACAAATAGAATACTAAAAAATTCACTAAATATGGGTTCTACAATGATTTTCAAATAAATTTCACAATCAATTTCAATCAATTTTTCCAATTTTAAACTAATCCATCATTATATAATAATAGGATCTGTGTTTAAACCCACATTCCTCATGAAATATTATAAAAAAAAATAACAACACGAAAACTCCCACAAAATTGGGTTAAATATCGAAAAACTAAACATTGATCTCTTCCCATATCGTCAAAAATGACAAATCTCACAATTATTATCCCAAACACCCACTGGTATATTTTTTATAGACTAGATATAAGAAAATGAGAGTGGCAAGAATGTATATCTATGAAAAAACAAGTACAACTACCATAAACGAAGTGCTACCATTGGAATCTTTCTTCAACGCACCATGAAATGTCTATAGTCACTTCATATTCAATAGGAAAGGGTTCCATAGAATTTGGGAGGATAAAATACTTTTTTATGCTCAATTTGAAGCCAAAACTAGGGTTTAAAACTTAATTCCATCCCAGATCCATTTTTTAGGATCTTTATTTTAAACCATGAGCAGTTAGTAGCATGGTTAGGCAAAAATTTGTGATAACCGTGTGCCTTCCACTGCATCAAGGATGACCATAAAAGGTTTTCCTACAAGGTTATACAAACCATGCACCAAACATGAAAAGGTTGAAAGTCCCACTTTTTATGGTTTATCCTTAGTGTCTACACAATTTGAAAAAACAGTGCACCGACCCATGCTCCTTCCCCTTCTCCCATGTCTCACTGGGCATTTGTAGGGGAAACAATGTTGGCTGTAACTACAAATAGGAGATCAAGGAAGGACTATTCCTATCTCCCGCGCCCAATGCGGATCCGGTCTGCTTCAAAAAGGGATAAGCAGGTGACTCTTACAATCAAGAAAGGCAGTGGGATTAAGAAGACTTCGCCAGACATGGCTGCCCTAGAGAATCTTAGAAATCGCGTTCATAGTGCAAGTTTCTAGAGAATCCCGGAGTGGGAATCAGCCACTGGGGAAGAGAAATCAATTTTGGGTTGCGGTGAAGACTTCGGGTACTATTACTTTTAATTTTGTGCTCTTTAGTTGTACTCTTTTAATGGGTTGCTGGATCTGTTTTGCTGGGCACCGGACACCCCTAAGCCGACTTTATAAAATAAAAAATAATTTTCATGGTTTTCAAAGCCACTAAAACATCACCCAACCCCTTTATATACATAATTTTATAAATTAATTGCTACTTATCTGAAATTGGTGAAGCTACATTTTCAAAAAAATTGGAATTTCCATCCAATGAATGTAGAAAACCACTATTTTCCCAAAAGAGTTTAGGTCATTTTTCGATCATTTCCTTCTCCTATTGCCAAATCCACTCTGGAATTTTACCATGTTTCTATAAAACCCTCACTAGACCGATGATTTTCCCACACATGACATTTTCTTTCCTATCCATATTCTACACCAGAATGATCACCAACAAAGTATCTTTTCATACATCAATGCAATCTAAATGAATCACATGGAATTGATCAGGGTTATACATTTTTAACTAAGATAAATGAAACAGATTATGAACCACACTGAACAGTGATGGAAAATACAATTGACATTCCACCTCACCAACCAATTCATGTATCTCAAAAGGCACTACGTATATAGGAGATAACATTTCACACTTCCAAAAATGTTGATCTCAAAGACAGTGATGGATCCTCACAAACACATGATCAACCATCTTAAATGAAAACAACTGTTAATGATGATATACATTCAATGTTTGAAAAATCTTAGCTATCTCAATCTTCCTGATCAACTGAATCTTATATATTGTTTCATAGACAATTCTCTACCCAACAAGAAATGTCCAACCTATTTCCATGAAAAAAGTGGTTAAAGATAAGGATTCACATACAATGCTTCATATGGATCCAAATTTATTTATTATTGGTAAATATTGTTTTAAGATAACTACACCAATGTATTGTGCTATTCCCATGAGCCAACAAAATCCATTAAATATGCCCAGAACATATCTTCCATCATTTTTACTATCCATTCAGATTTCACATCCAACTGAGGATGATACATCCTACTCATAGTCAACTGATTCCATGGATATTTCATTAAGGATTTATATAATCTTGATGTATACCTTAGATATCTATCTAAAACTATCGAAAATGGTACAACATATATTTTAAACAATTATCGTATATATATTTTTGACAAGTACTCCACCGTATTATATTCATGTATAGGGACAGAATAGGATAAAATTGTGAGACAATTCACTATCACCCATATACAATCATGTTTAGGAATCATTATTGGGAGAGATAATAAAAAATCCATATCTCTGTTAGCCTATATCCAAATAAGTGTTGGTAAAAACATGAACATACCTATCGATTACTGATGTTATGATTTAACTTGAAAAATTGTTAAATATCTCAAAACAAACTCTTCCCAATTACTTTCTATAGAGATACACCAATAATTTTATTTTAATTATTTATAAATATTTTATATTCCCTGATGAACATCCCATTTTAAATGGGGAATGTGTGATGACGTTTTTATGTAATCCATAGGTTTAACCATATGATTTTAAACCACAACACTAAACCCTCATCCAGCTTCCATCCTTCAAGGGTCTCCACACCATTGATTTTTTACTCATAGAAACAAATTTATAATTGTATTTTTGTGAGTCCTTAACAATCACCTTGAAATTAGGATCAAGTAAAAGTGGACACAAAAATACGATATCATCTTAGTATTCAAATTCAAAGTGCATGTCATCTATGACAAACATAAATAGCCACTTGTCTAATTATTCTTTTACTTACTATGCATATGAATTTTTTCTTAGTGGATATTCCATATAATTAACTTTACCTTGATTATATATCAAGCCATATTCAAGAATCTTGAGATACTCAAACCATCTAATTTTTCATAGATCAAAACACCATTAAGTGGAAATATGTTTCAAAATGTTATGATATATATCATAATGAATTTCTCACCATTGGGTTAATATAGAAATGTATTAAAATCATGGACTATGACATATATCATAAAATCATGTGTTGGATTGTTTTTCTCAGAAACATGTGACTACCATGAAAAATATGAAACAATATGATATCGATGGATGAGAACATATCCCAACCTTGATCCTAAAGCATCACAATACACCGCGTACCCCTGTCTGGATTCTTGAAAAATAAATATAGGTGATAATGTTAGGAAAAATATTATCTAATGAGAAGACTTAATACATTACACATCCCATTATAATTAAACATAATACCCTATTAAATCAATCATTTTTGAATCCTTCCATGATAAATCATGAAAAAAACATCAACAATAATCACCTAGACTAAGGAAACTACGTATGTAATATACATTCTTTTGTTCTTTCCAATAGATAATAGCCTCAATATTGTATATATCCAAATACACAAATTTTTACACCATTAAATAGAAAAGTAAATGTACCTATTATATCTATAAATTACATTTTGATAATATGGAATAAAAATGAGGATCCAATAAGATTCCCATCATTGCCTCAAAGTGTTGATGGTTCTTAGCATTTGTCATCGAATACACCAATATGTCATCCAAAAACCCCACCAAAAAATAATATTGGTATCTATACAATAACTTATTCATCACTTCCATTAATAAATATGGTGAAATAATAATATGGAAAGGCATTACCACATAATCATAATGGATATATATAACTATGAAAGCTGTTTATGGAATATCATCCTTTGGAACTAAAAATTGGTAATATCCTGATCACAATTCAAATTTTGGGAACCACTGAGACTTTCTCCATTGGTCTAAAAGATCATCAATCATTGGAAATATCTAATGATTTTTTATTATAACATGACTGTGTTTATGATAATCCAAATATAACCGAAGAGTTCCATTCTTCTTATTACAAAAAGAACTAGTGTTTCCCATGAATATGTGATTGGCTGATTGAACTCTTTTCTTTAGAGATTTTCTATATTTACTTTCATTACCCACATTTTTTTGGTTCTATCTAATAAGATTGGAGAGAAATATGACTAGTAACTAGAAATATATCAATTGTAAACTCCACTTCTCTTATTGGTGGAAACCTAAGTAATTCATGGGAAAATCATATAGAAACTATGAAAAAATCCATAGAAAAACATTCATTCCCAATCACCCTTAGAGAGGATAAATTGATCATTTCTGACTAGTAAAAGATCATTCCAATTTCTAGTTTCAAAAATCCAAGATAAAATGAATTTACATTCGGATTTTTTTATGATGAGGAGATCAACACAATCGTTAGTCTTCGAACTAACCCTTTGGGTATATCTTTCAGTTTGAGACTTGTATATAGTCAACCAGTCTATACCAATGAATATATCACAAACATCCATTTATAGAATATTGAAGTACCATATCATCTTGGCTCTATAAGTAGTTATAAAACATGCTTTACAAAATATGGCATGACCATCTTTTTGACCATGAGTATTTTCTAGTTTCACCATAGAATAAATCATACAAACATTAAAACCTAGAAAATCAATAGAATGAAATCAAATAAAATATTTTGATGATCTAATTTAAAAAATATATTGAATTAGGGTACAATCAAAATTAATCATAGATCCCACCATTGATGATCTAGATTAATCATCCATAATAACTACCTCATCTCTAAATACTTTCATTCTCGCAGAAAATTGTTCCTTATTACCTTATTGAGATTCCCCTTGATGAGGAGTCATGGTATTCTAGGAGTCACCATGGAAATATCTATTATACTGATGATAGGTATTGTTCTGCCCTCATCTTATTGATGAATATGATGTCTATAACACATGAGAATTGTTCTGAACACCTATCCTCGAAGAACTATGAATATAGTGCAGAAGATGCCCCATATTAAGGAAAATTTTGAACTATGTAGGTAGTTTTTTATACACATCCATAATTTAGTTGAACGAACTACATTTTTAACCTTAAAAATTTCTATTAGGTCATGGAGGAAGATTTACTACTCTAGATGACTGATTATAATTCATCCACATACATTGGGAATATGTTTCCCTCTTCTTTTGTTACTAGAAAAAGAGTTATCACCATATCCCATAGGTATCCATAGGCTCCCTCTACCTATGGATAATGAGATTTACCTTTCTACCAGCTTCCCTTTGTTAACCATTGTGGGGGCTATCCTGCTTCAAACTAAATAATTCCATAATTATTTTGATCTTGGATGTATGAGGATATAATTTTTGTTGAATAATTATTCAAAATACTACCATAAAATTACTTGGTCTAATTTATCCCAATCCACTAAATCCAACCATTAGAAAGAAATATCAACTAGCATATATGTCTCTAAATTGAGTTGAAGCTCTTATATTATTCCAAGGAAATCAAATATTTGATTCATCCCATTCAGTCACACATCTTCTTTATCTGGTTCAAAATCACTCTGTAAAATGGGTTGATTGTTCTTATATAACTAAATGGAATAATCCTCTTTTTGTGGTTCATCACTCATTTTTCCTCTATCCAAATCCTAAAATTCATGGACGATACTCTAAACAAGATGTTGATTTACTTATGTCTCTGGTGAAACCACAATTTCAATATCTTTCCTTGGCTAGTTTCTATGATGTGTAATGGGTTCCATATTCTATAAAACCGAAAAACAGCATAATTATCACTCTATAGAAAATGAATACTTAATAATTTAAAGTAATATTGCATAATATTATCACAACATTTCATTCCAAAATTAAATAGTATCAATTTTCACCCATTTATTAAAAGTTCACCCTATTTATTAAAATCATTACAATTTTTAAAATTACAATAATATACATTTTCAAAATATCTCATTTTAAAACAACAATAACAGTTTTCCAAATTCAAAACTTTTGTAAAAAAATATATATCACTATTAAAAATTAAATATGTACTCCTAGAAGATATTAACTTCTATAGTGCATGTCATGCTTCTCTTAATGGATAAACCAATGATAATTAGATTGAAAATCCGATAAGTGTCTCCAAAATACATTTATACCCCAATACATGGTAACTTTATGTTCAACATAAAAAGGTTTTCTACATCATTTTATGCTCTAAATTTCATGTTCTAAAAATCCTACTCCTCACTAAAATTCCAACATGTGGAATAAACCATGATAACATTCAAATCCATGACTGCCAGATTTGATGGCCAATTATAACACAAGGAATGAATAAGATAATACCACTTCTAACATCCCACCTCCTTATTGTCCTTATAAGGGTGAAGGAAATTAGTTGGATTTATCAATATTACCAAGACACCAAATGCTAGAAATAAATTCTAATGGATTCATTAACCAATGGGGAAAAATTTTCCATTTGAAAAAAAATAACCTAAAAACATTCCATAACTAAATATCCACTACATGATGCATGATAACAATGCAAAAAATCTCAATGTAATAACATTGATTTCAAATCTCACCCAACTAAGAACCACAACAGTGGAAAACCTATATTAAATTACCTAGTTGATAAAAAAACTAACCAAACACAACAACAACCCACATAACTCCAAATATATAACATCATGCATGCTCCAACTCTACAAAAAAACCCATGTATCATGATGAAACACTATGGAAGTGTGATAAATTACCATTACATGTGTCTTAATAAATGATATCATCAAAATAAACACAGTTCTAAAGTATGGGTGTGTAATAAAACTCAATAGTATTTCCCCAAATTACATCCCCACTCATGACACTAAATAAACACATTAGCGAATTTATATAGAAACTTGTATAATAGTTTACATCAAATCCACGAATTTTACCACCAACTGTTTTCTATAGAAAAGAAACCAAACAGTACATTAAAAAATTTAACATTCCTTTTTGGAATACCCATTCCATGATTCACCACACACCCACACATGTATGCTTCTCGGACAGTTCCATACTCATTAGTGGTTCTTCATCCTTACACTATGCTTGTACAGAGTGACCAATCTCTTGGTGACCCAATGACACATGCCCCTTATTTAGGGTCACATTTCTTTGTACCACAATGGAAAATTCTTCTTAGTCAGGGTCACATCAAAAGAATGAATGAACACAACAAGTGTATTCGAAAACCAATTCAAACCAACCAATTCAAACCATTTTTAAAAACAAAATTCACTAGAAGCCTTCCAAACATACCATTTTAGTAAATTTCAATAAAACCATCCTTTTATTTCAATCATATAAATTAAACCACGTAAAAAATCTAGAAAATCCATATTCTAAAATTAAAATTTTAGAATAATGATAATAATTCACATGTGACATCGACTTTTTACAATTTCAAATTTTCACAAAAAACCCATAAAATAGCCACACCAATACTAAAGAGGGTTTATAACTTGATTTTAAATCAAATTTCAGAATCCATTTCATGAAATTTATCCAATTTGAATGTAATCCTTCTTGATATAATAAAAGGAGTCATGTTTGATTCCATATACCTTGAGAATTATAGTGAAGATGACGAATGACATGAAAAAACCCACAAAACTAGGTAAAATCACTAAAAAACTGCTTTAGATCTCTTCCCCTGTCATCAACATGGTCAAATATAACCCTAAATATCATAAAAAACCATAGATATATCTAAAAAACTAGATCAATGAAACCATTAGAGCGAGGAATGTATATATAAATAAGCAATGAAAAATTCCATGAACAATGAAATTCCATGGGAATGGTGATTCAATGCACCAAGAAACACTTTACGATCACTTATGACTCAATAGGGAAGGATTCCATAGCCTTTGGGAGTAAAAATTATCGATTTAGGGACAATTTGGTTCCAAAAAAGTTGTTAAAACATAATCCCAACCCATATCATTTTCTAGGATCTTTTTTTAAACCATGCACAGTTAGTCACATGGTTAGAAAAAATAATCCTCCAAAAGTTCACTAGACACATCCTCAAGGAGGTCCTCTCACATTTTTCCTACATGGTTAGACACGTCATGCGCCAATCATGAAAAATCTTATTGTCCCTCTTCCCATGATGACCTTGAACCATGGTCAAACCATGAACCTATAGAATATCTCCAAATAATTAAAAAGGTGTATAAAACCCTCTAAAAATTCAATCTAACTCTTTTTATACTAAAAAATCATAAATTAAGGGTTACTTACTTAAATTCGAGGGTGCTACAATGAGAGGAATCATTTTGAATTTATTAAATGAATACAAATATATGAAAGTTATTATCATGATAAATTCTTAACAATAGAAGTATATTAGAAATTTGGATTGTATTATTATGAGATATGGTAATGAAATAATATCTAGATAATCTTTATTGAAAAATTTACCCTAATATTTTTGTTTGAACCCGCATGAAAAAACACATTTTAACATTAATTGAAGTGGTTTTTTCATTTTTTTACCTTTCATTGTGATTTAAAAGGTAAGTGGAGTCATTTATATATTTAAACATATAACTTCACTATCCTTTTACACTTAAAATTACATGATTTTTAAGTATATTTATACATAAAATTAAAAGACAATGTTCGTGAAGTCTAGTGTCTTCGAATTCTAGGTAAATTAAAATTAAAACATGGGACTAAAAAATATCACTATTTGATCTTCATAATGATATCCTAACATTCTTTGAGCCCTTACATCTTCATAGGATTACCTAAGGATAAATTGAAAAAAGGAGTTAAAATTCCAAGTAAGTAAGTATACATATGAATGAGTCTTTATCACATGGGTTAGAAGGCATAACATAATGGTAACATAAACATGGAACATATGGAATCATAATATATAAAAATTAGATCATATAATCATAGAGTCATATAATGGTGGAAGAAAAATAAAACATTAATTTAGTACGAGTCAAGGTTCACCACCAAGACCATTACCCATAGTAGCACAAGCCATGGCTAACCACTAAGACTATTTCACACAGTAGCACAAGCCAAGTCTAACCGCCAAGACCGTTGCACATAATGTCTCATGAGACTCATCTTTACCCAATGCATTAGAGAGATATCAAGGTTCACCCATAATAACATGTTCATTAATATTATCTTCACATAATGAATTGTACATAATCAATCATATATAAACATAAGGGTTACCAATGGGAAGGACTGGGTACCATAATCATGACATAGAGAATAAAAAATGAGTGTATCATAAAAGTTTCCATGGGGGAAAGGAATTAGAACATATATGGACATTCATAATGTAATGTAGTATTGTACCATGATAAGTGATGTAAAATATAAGTTACAACATGTAAGGAATGTGTTAGAGATATTTTAGCATTAAATCATTTTTGTGTGGTTTTAAGGAAAATAATATAGAGTTTTTAAAATAGAAAACAATTTTTTTATATAAACCCATAAGTGAACCAAGACAGTTTTCATAATAATAAGACTGATTTTATAATGCAATGGATGAGTCAAATAGATTATGTAGGGAACTTAAAATCAGGTAAAAATTCGGGAAGTTCCCTTAAAAAAAATTTACTTATCGAGACGTATTGAGGAGGGAATCACTTAAAAGCATGTATATGCCAAAAAGAGAATGAGGTATGGAACTTGAAACATGATTTTGGATCAGATAAAAACCATGTAGTCGTTAAACATTAAAATAAAAGACAAATTCATTTGGGTAAAAAGAAAGATTAAGCAACCCAAAGGAATAAAGGCGGTTCAGGTAGAATTCCTTACGGATTATCGGCTTTTTATTGGGTGTACTTAAGAGGGATTCATGAGAGAGAATGTCATATCTCATAACTTATAAATCATTAGGGAAGTGTGGGGGTGGTGAGTAATCATACCCCATCACTAGGAATTACACATAAAATGGAAAAAGAAAGTGGAAAATCTTGAATAAAAGTAAAATTGATTTTATTTCATAATTTTCGTTGATGAAAATATTTATCAATCATATTCATTGTATATTATTTCATAATTTTCATTGAGGAAATTGAAGCGTTTTGATATCATTTTTTACTTTTAAATTTCATATCTTTTGATGATTTCACATTTAATTAAATGTAATTTATAAATTAGTACAATTAGATCTAGATGCATATAATACATGTAATTTGATATTAATATATGATATATAATTTATATTTTCCATAAATGATGGTTTTTAAAGTCATTATCTTGAAAATGTCTCTGTATATGGTTAACCGTCTTTAACGGGACATTGTCGATTATGTGGGAAAGGGAAGTATGAAATTTATATTTTTAATTAATATGATAATTAAAGTAGGTTAACATCATTAATATATTATTTCAAATCTGAATAATAAATTTTTTTGAATATGTTTTTGAATGTGGTAGGGTAAAAGAAAAAATAGGAAGAAAAGTGAGAAGATTCAGTAACGTCTTACTCTCTCCTTAGTGTAGCTTCTCTTGCATGAGACTATATCTCCCTTGGTGATTGGAGTTGGAAGGATCCAGAACATCCCTAAGTATTCTAATAGGATTGAGATAGAGAATTTGGGTATATATTAGGGTTAGTAATGGATTATATGAATGGTTTTCCATGGGGAGGTAGAGGGGTTATTTATACATGAGGAGGGGGTGATTTTAGAATAAAATATTAAATAATATCATGTATCAAATGATAGATTTGTAATAGCTATTTTTTGACAACATAAACCACATATTAATATAAAATGATTTATTAGGATTTAAATATTCTTTATAATTCGAATTCATTAATCTATTCAAAGGAAAATGAAAAGAAAGAAAAAATTATATTTTAAAGAATAACGTTGTTTACTTTTGGTTTTGGAAATTTTTTTTTAGGTTTGGAAATTTCGTTTTTTGAATTTTAGGGAACCATTTATGAAATTAAATATAACATGGAAGAATCTAATGTTATAGAATGTTTATGCAATCATTACATCATGAATGCTGCAGTTTAAGATATATCAGTTACGTGATAAACTGTATTATTACTATTCACACGAAAAATGAATTATTTCAAAAAATTACAGAAAAATCCACCGAACTATTTTTCAATGTGTATAATCCAAAAATGAACTCCATTTTGTAAAAAAAATTATAAATATGTATAATTTAACATTTAATATAAATCAAATTTTACTTGAAAAATACATAATTTTCAACTCAAAACTACTTTTCTAACACTTTGAAAAATCACTTAAGGCCACATAAGATTTTATTACAATAAAAATATTTTTTATGAATATATTTAATGAAACTTAATTTTCATATAAATTGTTAAATTAATTATAAATTTTAATCAATTATTCCTAACATATAAAAAATACCAACACCTTGTTAATAATTTTAAACGTATTTATTTACTTATACCATGATATAATTATAATATATTGTCACTTATAAATAGATTAATATTATTTATACTTTCATTGGAGAGGTTACTATTACATTGGCCAGTTTACTATTTTTGAGGGTCACATTACTATTCCAAAATGTCAAGTTACTATTTCTATTTGTTCTTTAACATCTATAGATATGTTTTATTTCAAATATTCTTGACTTATAAAGTTTATATTGTGTTGTAAATGTAATATTATGTGATTATAAAATTAGAAGAAATTACAAGAAGTTATTTTCCATTGATAAAACTTTGGGTCATTACATTATTCCCCCTTAAAAAATTTCACCTTTGAAATTTTGTTTTACATTCTACGCCATAAATAGATGCTGGTATAACTCCTACATTGCCCATTCCAGTTCCCATGTTTCCTATTTGTACATATGATTTTTACAGAGTACCTTGACCATGTGAGTAGTCTTTTTTACATAGAACATTATCTCTATGATCCAAGATCTTCCCTAGTTTCTTCTCATAAGAAAGACCATCTTCTAACTACACCACCTCTGAATAGAGTATATGTGAATGGTCTGGTATGTACTTACTTAAGAGGGATAAATGAAAGCCATCATGTACTTTGGAATGGTAGGTGGAAGTTCCTATCGATAGGCCACAACTCTGACACGATCAAGGATCATGAAGGGGCCAATATACCAGGGACATAGCTTCCCTTTATTCCCAAATCTCATGACATTCTTCCATGAAGATAAGAGGAGAAATACCATGTCTCCTACTTTTAACTAAAGGTCTCGTTGATGATTGTCTACATAACACTTCGGTCGAATTTGCGCTTCCTTGATATGATTCTGAATGTTTTTCCCCTTCTCCACCATTTCAACAACCATTTTAGGTCCTATCAGCTTACTCCCACAATCTTTATCACAACACACCGTTTTTTTCAGTTTTTCCATAAAGGTGTTCATTTGGTGCCATTCAGATGCTCGAGAGGAGATTGTTGTTATAGGAGAATTAAAACCAATGGAAGATGTGGGCCCAATCCATTTTTCAAGTCCATAGAACTTGATCTCAACATATATTTTAATTTATAAATAGTTCGATCAGATTGGCCGTCAGATTGAGGATGATATGTCTTACTGAAGTTCAGTTCAGTTCTTAGATCATGTTGGAGACTTTTCCAGATCATCAAGGTGAATTTATGATCATGATCAGATATAATAGATAGTTGTGCTCCATGAAGCCTTACAAATTATTTGATGTATATATGTGTTTTTTGATCCAGTTAGAAATCATCTTAAATTGAACTAAATTGATTAGTCTTTGTAAGACGATCCACAATGTCACATATATCATTGTTTCCTCTGTATGTCCTTATAATACCAGGGACAATTTCAATGGTAATGTTCTCCCACATCCATTTTGGAATGGGTAGTGGTTACATCATCCACTTATACTTTTTTCTCTCTGCCTTCACTTGTTGAAATACCTGTAACATTGATGTATATTTATAAATATCTCTTTTCGTATTGTCCCACCAAAATTTTTCTCAGAGATCTCAGTACATCTTTGTGCTCCCTAGGTGAATAGAGAATCTCGAGCTATGTGCATCATTCTTAAGATCCTTCTTTTTCTCTAGATTTTATGGTACACATAATCATGACCCAAATATTAAAAATCCTTCCTCATCAATCATGAACTCTAAGGATTTCTCATTTCTGATAGCTTCCACCCTTTTTAGAATTTCCACAATTTTCTATGAGCATACTTTATTTTCACTATGACAGATAGTTGAGAAATCATTTGAGAAACGATTAATGATGTTCCTCCCTTAATTATTCCCATGTGCATACACTAAAAATAAATGAATATCAGATCATTTTTAATTCTCATCATTGATAAAGATGCAGGATCCTTTATACATAGAGCATATGGCACCATTTTTTCTTTACTGTGATAGTGGGTTGAGAAGTCATTATCCTTGATGCACTCTATCCATATTCTATGGAGCATATTTATCTATTTTTATGTGAATGTATATTTTATACTCTTGTGATTAGTATATATCTCACACTTCTCCCCATAGATATAATGCAATCAGATTTTTTATGTAAATATCACCATTACCACCTATAGATCATGCATAGGATAGTTTTTCACATGGATTTTCCACTGTCTTGATTATTAGTCTATCAATTTATCATTTTTCATCATCATACAGCCTAAATATTTCTTAGAATCATCATTTTACACCATAAAGAGTTCTCCACATGTTGGGAGTATGAGTACATGTGTAGTGATAAGTGAAATTTTCAACTCCTTGAAACGGTCTTCACATTCCTAAGTCCAGAAATACATTACTCCCTTTCATTTCAGCTTGGTCACTGGGTTTTACAATCATGAAATGTTTGTCACAAATCATCGATAATACCTAGATAGAGAAAAAAAGATGCAGATATCCAATAAAGCTGTCAGTCTCAGCCACTCTTCAATTTCCTTTGACTTGGAAGGGTCCATAGATATCCATTTTCTCGTGATAACATGCCACATGAATGATACTTCCTCCTTTAAGAATTGTGATTTAATGTACTTTTCATACAACTTCTCCCTTCTCTATGTCATTAACATTGTATTAAAATGATCCTATTGTTCCTCCTTTATCATGTAGTATATAAGAATATCATCCATAAGGACTACCAAAAATTTATCAAGGTTATCACTAAAGATTCTACTCGTTAAATACATGAAAATTTCTAGAGATTTTTTGAGTCTGAAGGGCATCACAATGAACTCATAGTGTACATACCTTGTTTGAATGGTCGTCTTGAGAATATCTTCCTTCTTCACCCTTAATAGATGATATCATGACCGAAGTTCAATAATAGAGAAATAATTGGCCCCACTAAGTTGATTGAACAAGTCATCTATATGTGGAATGGGATAATTGTTCTTTGTCATGATTTTTTTGATCTCATGAAAATCATTGTAGTTGTGCATTGATCTATCCTTCTTACTAACAAAGAGAATTGATGCTCCACACGGTGAAGCACTCAGGCGTATAAAACCCATCTTCAAATTCTCTTGTAACTGCTTCTTCATCTCCTCCAACTCTACGGTGGCTATTCTTCAAGGTTTCTTTGATATAGGAATAGATCCAGGAATATGTTCAATTGGGAAATCAACCTCATAATGAGAAGGAAGACTATAATACTCTTCAAGGAATACAGTAGTGTAATCCATCATGATAGACATATATGCAAGAATGATTATCTTATTTGTCTCAATCATTTGGGAATGATATGCTCGATCATAAGGAAGAAATATCCACACATGAGGTGACAATTATAAATGATATACATCTTCCACCTCAAACTTGTATGGAATTGGAGGATGGTTCTATATTTTTAGAGTGATATCCCATTCCCAATAGTTTATTTTGGCTTTGTATAAAGATAGACATTCCATGGCCAAGATAGCATCAAACTCCACTAAAGGATGTATGAAGAGACTTTTTGGAGGTTCAGTACACAAACGTTAACTGAGGAGGAGTTATAAACAATGGAAATAATAATTTCCACATTTTTTGTTCTCATAGATAACTTATCCTCTAAATTTTGATGTCGTGTTTGAATATTTATACTAATCTAGCATGATATGAAAGAATGTGTAGAACTAGAATCAAATAGTATGTTAGCTTTTCTTGAATGAATAACTAGTGTACCTGTCACCACATTGTTTTCCAGATCAAACCCAACATTAGTGATAGCATAAGCCCTTCCTTATTTCCTTGGAAGTTGTTTTTAATTTCTTGTGACAACCCTTCTCAAATGGAATTTTTTTGCATAATGCCTATACTCCATGCAGCTGTAGCACTACACCACTGGCTGAGCGTTGATCTAAACAATCCATTCATATTAAAAATTAGTGGTATTTTTCATATGCGTTTCGCAGTTCTTATCCAGATGTCCTAACTATTCACATTTGAAGCAATTGTTGGTTCCTTTTAGACAATTTCTAGGATGCTTCTTCCCACAACTTTTAAAATTGGGATGTTCGAGCTTCATTCCATTGTGAGATTTTTTTTTGTTGAACCACCCATGTTGTACTCTATTTTACTCTTCATATCACTAGTCCCATGATACCATTGAGAGTCTTTAACATCCATTTCAACCTTGAGTGTAAAATAGATAATCTATTCATAACTATCAATGTCTCAAATCATCATTTCTTTTTGTAGACTCGGATTGAGTCTTATAAAGAAGAAATCCACCTTACATTCGATGTACATGTCAATGCCAGAGGCCTACATTGAAAATACCTATAATGTTTGCTTCACATGCCCTAATGGACTAATCTTCATTCTGCATGAGTCCATGGAACTCTCATTCCTTCTTGATACAATGGGTTTCAGGAAAATATTTATTGAAAAACCTCCTCTTGAATTCCCCCCATTCCATGGAATCAATTAAATCTTGGGGCTTTGTATTCTTGATCAGTGTCCACCACGGATCAGCTTCTCCATCAAAACAATAGACCACCAATAAAACTTTCTGTTATTCTGACCACTTGAGGATGGAGAATATCTTTTAAATGGAGATAATACACTTTTTTTGAGGAGTGGATCAGAAGATCTGCTAAACATGGGAATCCTTATCCACATGAATGATTCTATGACTACTTTCCATTTCCTTGAAAGAGGATGGATTTCCATATGATTCAAGTTATTATTCATAACGTGATCCACTGTGCAAGTAATTTCATGATGTTTTGAACACCAGTTCCCATCATATCATGCATATCGTTAGGGAAATGCTCACATTACATATCACATTGGTTGTTGGAGGGAGTTCTTATATTTCACAACATTAACTATGAAAAATACCATACAATTAGAGGGATTCAATACTTAGCTATTGAGAATAAAAAAGGAATCTTTTAACATAAAAGGATAAACTTATAAAGGAGGATTATATCCTAACTTGTGATTCCATATGTTTAAATCCAGGTTATCCTTGATATATTTATTAACATATATTCTTATGGGTTTTATTTTAATACCCTAATAATGAATTGTACTAAGATCATGAATTTACCAAAGCATATCCCCCAATAGTGTCAACCCAAGAGTGCAGCAAGGCACATTGTCATGTACCATGATACCCCAGGTCAAGCCCCGAAACTCCTTGTTGGAGTTTTTACTCCAAGGTACATCTATGTCAGAGCCACAACTACTTGTTTTTTTTCAATTGAGGATCTATTTTCTTGATAAACCACTTACTCTATAATTTTCAAAATTTTGGGATGGTTTCCTATAATTTGTCTAATCCTTAAGTTTCTCACTAAGGTGCTCTATTGGTAATACCCAAAAAAATAACTAGACCATCCTCCAATACAAAAATAATGACCCTAGCCTTTTACCTATAATATTACATGATTTTAAACATAATTATACATCTTAGTACAAGTCATGGATTGTGAACTCGAGTTCCGTTTAAGACTAGGTGCATTAAACTTAAATCATGGGACTAGAAAAATAGTGCTTTATTTAATATTTATAAAGAGATCCACACTTATGTTGAGATATTTTATTTTCATAGGATAACCTCTGGATAACATGAACAAAGGGAAGAGCTAAAATTCCCAGTAAGGGAGTATACATAATAATGAGGCTTCAACACATGGGTCAGAAGGCATGAAATAATTATATCATAAGCATGGAACATATGGAATCATAACATATAAATATGGGAACATATAGAAATGGATTCATATAAAGGTGGAAGAAACATAAAACATGAATTTAGTATGAGGAAATCCTAACTTCAAAGATCGTTTCCCATAGAAGAAAAATCTAAGGATAACTACCAAGAGTGTTGCACTTAGCAGGACAAGCCAATGCTAACCACCAAGGTAGTTGCACAAAACGTCCCATGAGACTCAAAAATACCAATTCATTATAGTGCTATCTGGGCACACCACTCTTTAAATTTTCATGAATATTATTTACCCATAATAAATCATTCAAAATCAACCAGATATAATAATAAGGATTACCCATGGAAATGATTGGGTACCATAATCAGGACATAGAGAATAACTAATGGGTATATAATAAAAGTGTCCATTGGAGAATTAAATTAGAATAGACATGGGTGTTTAGAAGGTAAAATATGAATATGTCATGGAATATTATGTCAAATAGAAGTGAAAAAATGTAAGGAATCTATTTGAGAAATTTTAGCATTAAAATATTTTTGTGTGGTTTTAAGGTAAATACTATAGATATTTTATAAAAGAAAGGGAAACATATCTTATATAAAACTTATAGTGAACCAAAAGGGTTTTCATAGTAATAATACTGATTTCATAAGAATAATGGTGGCTTCAAATAGAGGATAGAGTGAACTTGAAATCAAGTAAGAAATCATGATGTTCCCTTAATACAAGTTTTCTTATCGGGAAGTATTCAGGAGGGAATCACTTAAAAGCATGTATATCCCCAAAATTTAATGAGGGATGGATCTTGAAACATTATATTAGATAATATAAAAATAATTTTGAAGTTTCACATAAATGAAAATACTTATTCATGTGGTTAAAAATAATTATAGAGAACCACAAAGGAATAAAGGTGGTTAGGGTAGAATTCCTTACAGATTATCGGTATTGTATCAGGTGTACTTAAGAGGGATTCAGAAGAGACAACAGGGTATATAATCGCTTATAAATCAGTAAGGATTTATGGGCGAGGTTTGTAATCATAACCCATTACTAGTAATTACGCATATAAGGGCATAAGAAAGAGGAAAATCTTGAATTAAAGTGAAAAAGAAAGGATACCTTACATTAATTTCTCCTTAATATCATCTCTTATGAACCTCCTGAATAATATATTTATGTTTTTTAAAAAAATGATCTAATAGAAAATTATTGTAATTTTATAATAATATTTATCAACTATATTCATTGGATTTTATTTCATAATTTTATTTTATGAAATTGAAACGTTTTCATATCATATTTTACTTAAAACATCATGTATTACGATGATTTAACTTTTTGTTAAATGTAATTTATAAATTAGTATAATCAGTTCCAAAAGCATAGAATACATGAAATTTAATATTAATATATTATAAAAAAAATTATATTATCCATACATGAATGTTTTTATAATAATTATCTTGGAAACATCTCTATAGATAGTTAACCGACCTTTAACTGGACGTTGTCAATAATTCGAGAAAGGGAAGTATGACATTAATTTTTTTCATTACTATGATAATTACAGTAGGTTAAAATAATTTATATTTTGTTAAATTACACTATAATCAATTTTTATAATAAAATTTTGAAAGGTATATAGTAAAATAAATTAAGAGGATGAAAAGATAGAAGATTTAATAGAGTCTTACTCTCTCCTCGGTGTAGCTTCTCCTTCACGAAACTATAACTCCCTGGGTGATTGGAGTTGGAGGGCTCCAGATCATCCCTATGTATTATAAGTGGATTTAGAGGGAGAATTTCGGCAGATATTAGGCTTAGTAAGTGATTATATGAAAGGTTATCCAAGTGGAGGGAGAGAGGTTATTTATACATTAAGAGGTGGTTATTTTAGAATAAAATATTAAATAAAATAATATATCAAATGTTAGGCTTGTAATAAAAGTTTTTAGAAAAAATAAATAATAGATTAATATAATATAATTATTCTTATTATTTAAATCATGTTTCAAATTATAATTATTTTATTTGTTTAATTGAATGTGAAAAGAAATAGTAAATTATATTTTATTGAATCTCATTTTTGACTTTATGTTTTGGAAAGTTCATTTCAGGATTGTAAATTGAGTTTATTTTATTTTAAAGAAAAATTTATGAAGTTAAATATAAAATTTAAGAATATAAATTTCAGGAAATTTTATTTCATCATTACATCATGAATGATGCTATTTAAGATATATTGGTTATATGAAAAACTATAATTTTACTATTCAACAGAAAATTGAAGTATTTCAGAAAATTAACCAAAAATCATCCTAACCATCTTTTGATTTGTAGAATCAAAAAATGAACTCCATTTTGCAATAATATTTTTCTAAATATGATTAATTTAATATTTAATTAAAATCAAAATTTACAGGAATAATACATATATTCAATTTAAAATGCTTTTTATAACACTTTGAAAAATTACTTAAGGTCACATAAAATTATCTTATAATAAAATATTAATTTAAGAATATATTTCATGAAACTAACTTTTCAGTTAAAATCTAAAATTAATCATACTCTTTTAATTAAATATTCCTGACTTATAAAAAATACCTACATCTTATTAATATTTTTTGAAGTATTTATTTACTTATACCATGATAATATTATACTATATTTTCCCTGATATATTGATATATTTCATTTAAAATATCATTAGTAAGGTTACTATTACATTGACAAGTTTACTATTTTTAAGTGTCACAGTTTTGTTCCAATGGTCATGTTACTATTGCTATTTGTTATTTAACTTCTACATATACCTTTTATTTCACTTATTCTTCAATTATAAAGTTTTTATTGTGTTCTAAAAATAATATTATGTGATTATACAATAAAACAAAATTATTAAAAAAAAATTTACATTGATAAAAATTTGGATTGTTACAAAACATACAGATTAAAATATATATAATCCTTTTTAACAAATTAAATCACAAAAAATTATACTAATTACTTTTTAAAGTAATTTCCGAAAATGTGTAGAAAAATTGTTCTCAAGATATATTCTTTTCCATTATATACAATTTTGTTTTTAAAAAACCTAGAAAAAATTACATAAAGTTACCATATTTGGATTCATCAAAATATAAATATACTAATTTTACATTTAACTCCATTTGAAAAAAAGTTAAATTTATAAATTCATTTAGAAAAAATATTTTTTCAATTAAAATAATTATTTTTCAATAATTTTCAAAAGATAGTCATTTTAAAAATGATCAAAAACTATATCATACATAATTTAGGCATATTTATTTAGAAATGTAAGATAAATTTTTTATATTAATTTTTGAAATGTCAAAAAAATGTATTATATTATTTTCAAAAATTAATCAACAAATACATTTTAGAGGAAAACATATTTTTTTAAGAATAAATAGAATTTACTAAAATATGGGAACTTATTTATCAATATTATTTCTTTATATAAAACCATTACAATTATTTTAAAAAATTATCCATTAAAATATATGTCGTAAATGTAATTGCATGATTTCTAAAGTATATAATATTATGGTTAATTTAGAGTCAAGGTTTCATATATCAGTAGATATCGATGAAAGTTAATTTATTTCAAAAATATATATTTCATAAAATATCTGGGTATTACATTATACCCCCATTAAAATGAATATCACTCTCTAAAACATTTCACAAGGATAAAAATAAATATTGGATTTATTTGTTTCACCACTATCTCTATTTCCCATATAGATTTTTTGAATTTTTTATTCCTCCATAGAACCTTAAAAAGGCTAGTAGTATTGTTATGTAGAACATTATATATCTGAAGAAATATTTGTACTGCTTGTTCTTCAAAAGATTGGTGAGGATCTAGAGATATGAACTCTATGTTTTATACATCCTAAGCCTCAAGTATGTACTTCCTTAGAATAGATACAAGGAATACATCATGAACTTGAGAGAGGTATGGAGGAAGCTCTAAATGGTATGCTACCATCCCTACACATTAGAAAAACTCATAGTGGCGAATATACCTAAGGAATGGATTTCCCATATTTTCAAATCTCACAAACTTCTTTCGGGGGGACATTTTTAGGATTACATTCTCACTTGAGTTGGAATTCATGTTTTTTCAAATGGGTTTATTCATTACTTTTATGTTGACACTACTCTACTATAATTTGTTTCAACATGGGTCTAGTTTCTTTATCATTTCCAAAAAACCATGTGTCCCAATATCTCTTTTTTCGAACATCATCCCAAAACAGTAGATCTATAATGTTCTTTCCATATAGGTCTCTAAAAGGTACTAGATGAATGCTAGAAATAATGATATTGTTGTAACAAAACTCTACAAGTGGAAGGTGTTGATCCCAGCCACCTATGAAATTTATAAAAAAGGAACTCAAAATAACATCATAGGTCTCAATAATTCACATAAACTAACCATCTATTTGTGTATGTTAAGTAATACTAACAAATAACTCTAAAAAATATCTTCCTGTATACTTTTCTAAAACATCTATGTAAGCATCATATCCCAGTTAGATATAATAGAATGAGGTACTACATAAAACCTTATAAAATCTTAAATATATATTATGTAAAGTTGGTAAAGTGATAAAATTTATATGAAATAGTTCAAGTGTTTAGTCTTCATAAGTTGATCAACTACATCCCAAATATCATTATATCCCTAACATATATTTATAGTCTAATGAAAAGATCCATGGCAATGTTTTCACATTTATATTATTATTTGGGTAAAAATTGTAACATCAACAAAGAAATATACCTCCATGCCATAACATTATATGATACCAAGAATAGAGCTACATTATCTAAAATATATGTATTCATGTTTTCCCATCATAAATTCTATTTCATATCTCTATACATCTTCATACTTATTGAATGAAAAGAGAATGATGACTTATGATCTTTATCCAAAAACTGTTTCCTCGTGTCCGGTATTCAAGGAACACAAACTCGATCATTGAAAATTATCATTCTATGACAATAAATGTTGAAATTATGATAATTTCATACAAATTTTCCTATTAAACATCGTCCATTTATACTTATTTAATCATTACCTGGATAGATGGTTAAAATTGTATTTGAGAAAGATAATATTTTCCCCATTTATATAAAATTTCTAAATCTAACCATTGAAATATAGAAATACTGTATCTTCTGGGGTCCTCATCTTAGATTATATATCATGATCTTTTAAACCCAAATCAATGGAAACCTTTTTACCTTTCCTATGATGGAAATGTAGTGATAATTCATAATCTTTAATTATATCCAACCATCTCCTTTGGTGAATATTAATCTCTTTATGATTTAAGATTTACATTGTACATCTATGATTAGAACAAAATCATTGTTTTACATATAAAAATAATTAATTGATACCTTTAATGAAAAATTCACAATATCAAACTCCAAATCATAATTTAGGTAATTTTTCTAATGAACCTTAAAGTTTCTTAAGTCATAAGTTATCACAAAATCATTGTGCATGAGGAAACATCCAAATCAATTTTTGATTCATCCTTAAATATCATAAACCCTTATCTACAACAAGGTAGTATAAACAGAATTTATATAACTAAAAAACTCTTTAATTTCTTGTAATTTTCTACACATTAATCTATATAAAGTAACATGCCACCATTAATGTTTAATTGTTGAGTTTATTGAATTTAAATGATAATTTTTCAAAAATTGTTAAAAATTTATAGGTAAAAAATGAAACTATGTATCTCATTAAAATATTTTCTTCTGGGAAAATTTTCAACAAGTTCTATCTCTGATAGATCCATATATATAGCCTCTCAAGACATTATTTTTTCCTAAATTAAATTATTCTTTCCAAAATTCACAGTTGGTAAATTTTCATACATATTATCCTTCCATAGTGTATTCAATAAAATACTCAATTGAACATCATTATATTCTTTATCATTGAATATATATGTGAATCATCTATAAATAATACCATAAAAAGATTAAGGGAGTCTTTGAAGAACCTATTTATTAAATCCATAAAGATAGTATGGATTTATTAAGACCAAATTTTTCCCCTATAAATTTATAATATCCCAATATTTTATGGACTGTTTTCTTGGGAATATACTCATTCTTTTCCCTTAATTGATGATATCTAGAATTAAGGTCAATCTTGGAATGTTATTGATCTCCAAAAATTTGATCAAACATTTCATCAATATGGGGTTGATTATACATATTCATGATTTTTATCTTGTTAGTTTCTTGATAATAAATTCATAGTATCATTTATAAATATTTCATTATAAATCTAAGTTCACATAAATCCATATCTAATTGTCAAATAAGTCCCTTTTTTAGATTATCCTAGTTTTTCTACTTCAATTACATTAACTAAATTGGGTCCATTCAATTTACAGTAATTTAAATATGTATTGAACCATGTATGATTTCTTTTGAATATATAAATTCATGATTTGGTGGGATAATATGCCCATATTTTTCAAAAAAATCAACAGAAACCCTAAAAAGGACATACCTTCAATGTCGAGTTTCTACCTAACAATCTAATATAGACCTCCATTATGAATCAGAATCAAGACCATCATAGTGGATGTGATTTCATTCCAAGTTTCATATATATCATTGCATCGGTAGATGATCATTGGATGGTTTGGAATATCAAATTTGGATTCCCTTACACATCAATTGATGTGGGAATTCAGAAAATAAAACCAATCCATGCCAAAGATAACATCAAATTCAACAATAATCATTGGTTGAAGAAGAATAAAAAACGTGATATTTGGTCACTATACCATTAGGGGTCATAAATTCTAATTCAAAACAATATCATTGAGTTGGTATTTTGATACCCATAGGAATGTATTCATATATAATATATTTCATAGATCCTTAATCAAATAAGAAATAATATTCTCTAGACTTGATGGTATTTGTTCCATTCATAATGATATTATCATACCCCTCATCAGCAGTAGTGATCACAAGATATTTCCATTTATATTTATATTAAGAGGCTACAAACATCAATCATTTTTATCTATTAACTTTTTATTTGACCACTTGTTATCATAATTCAAAAGCACCTTGTATTTGAAGCACTGGAGTATGGGTGGTGTATTCTATTTCACATTTTCTCCATTGTTAACAAATATTTTCTTCCTATAACATTGTAATTATATTACTTCATTAATATCCTTTACATAAATAAATATTTTACCAATATCCTTAACAAAAATTCAACCTTTTTTCCTTCCACACATTGAGTATGAAGGATTACACATCTTCATCATTCCATGATTTTATAATTTCTATTTAATTATGTTTTCATTTTGTATTCAAAACAAAGATATAATTAGGTAACTTTGATCCCCATATCCACCAAGATATCATAGTAAATGATTTATTCATAAATAATGAAGTCCTAAATGTCTAACACCCTCAAGGGAATAGGTTTTAAGCCACTAAAATATTGAAAACCTTAATGTCGGGTTGTTTGTAACACTATAATCATACCTATCATGTCTTATAAAATTTTATACAAACATTCAAACTCATTCATCATCCTTATATTTTAGGGTAGAAAATTCCTTCTCTATTTTCATGTGAATAATACAAGGAATTTACTTATTAAAAAAATAATCTACTAAACATACACACTCCATTGAGTCAGTTTCTTCTCTTTTACTCATGTTCTTGATAAGATTCCACCATTGATGCACATTTCCTTCTAAATTATAAATATCAAATATACTTTTTTCAAGTTCCCAACAATGGAGTGACAAATATAAACATTCATTGTTATTGATCCATTACTCAAAAATTATTGTATGAACAATCCCACTAAACGATAGTAGATGTTACTTCATAAAGTAGTCAATATAAAATTTTTTCCTCTATTACTTTTTTAGAGGCTCAATGTGAATTATGGATTAATAAATTTTCATAATAACAACCATCATAATTTTTATTGTATCTTCTATAATATTTTTCTCTAAAACTATTGACATTTCATTTTTCATTTCATTCATTATTAACATGATTAATCTAGGTAATAGCCATTGAATAAAACCAAAAAATGTAATGTGAGAAACAATAATCATTGAGTGAAACAATACAATAATTGAAACTCATTTCTATGATATATAAGTCTTAAAAAATATATTCTATCTATTACACCTTAAGTATATTCTTTTTTATCCATGATCATCATCTATTCAATTCCTTAACGACGGTTCATAAATAAATATTGAATTAACCCAAAATATCACCTTATGAGTGTCAAACCACATTTTTCATAAGAGTTCACTTACCATGCATGAAAATAATGTTAAAGATATAACTCACCAATACATTCTGAAGTTTTTAATCCTAGATTCATCTATACCATAACCACTTCATCTTATTTTATCAAGATAGGGATATTGTTTTAAAAAAACCACAGTATTTTATTTATAATAACATACGTTGTTCAATACTACATAGTTTTAAACTAAGGGTTATAAATAAACTAATATATTCATATATTTTAAAGGATACTAAAACATTCCCTGATACAAACTATAGTGACCGATACATTTCATACATAAATATTACATCATATTATATAAATATTCAATACATAACATTACGATTCAAGATAGATTTATATAGTTCAGGGGTATTTGGAACCAAGGATACCTAAACAACATTTTCATATGATATATAAATCATCTAAAAATAATTTCATCTTAAAAGGTATTCTTATTATAAAAATAATACATAAAAACATTCATCAGAACCTAAGGAGATGAAGAATAATGAAAGGATGATATATGATGATCAGTATGAGTAAAAAAGGGATGCATCAATGTGCTCATTAAAATAACATTATTTTATTGATATAATAACATGGGAAAACCAATATGAGACCATACCCTTGTTTTCATAGATCATAATCTTGAGTCATCAAATAAATTTTGGAAGATCAGAAGACATGAGTCATAATGAAATCAAATAACATAATCCATTAAATCATAATGTTGGAATAAGTTATAAATTTTTTGAATACATATTAGATTTAAAAATTATTCCCATAGTATAATAACTCTACAAATACTATCATAGTGGTTTTGGTTTACTCCCCATTCCATCGAATCATTAGTTATGGTTCACTCCCAAGACTATCATTGTTTTCAAAGTCTTTTACTGAACTCAGTTCACTTCCTTTTCATGTCCTTATTATCTCATGAGAGATTCATCTTCACATAATGCATTAGAGGGATACATAATTATACTCTCACTGACCACTGAATTTAAATCTTATATAGTTGTTCCATTAGTTGAAAAAAAACATTCATGATATCATAACCCATGGAAATGAAATATGATTCACAAACATTTCAAATATTCATCATAGCGTAGCCCATGGAAAATAAATGGGTTGCATAAGAATCTTTCAACAATAATCATAAACCATATGGAGAGAGAATAATTATATTTTAAATGGTTAATATCACATTCAATAATTATTAACATCAAACGAAATAATCTTATAAGAGAAATACCTTTAGAAGATTAGTAGAATATTTCTTGAGGAAAATACCCATTTAATTTATAAAGAGAATATTAAAATATATCAATTAACCCAATATTAAGGAATCATTTTAGTCAAAATAAAACCATTCAAAAATTTAATATTATATTCAAATCGTTGATTTTTCATGATTTTAGATAATTTTATTCATTTGGAGTGTGTTGAAACAATGATTCCTTTCACATATTCTGTAAAAATTAAAAAGAACCTCTTCAGAAAAAGATAGGAATGTAGCAATGAATGATTTTCATAAAAAAAATAATCATGCATAAAAATTACATTAAATATTAATATAATAATAAATAAACATTCATGAAAACATGGGCTTGGATGAATTATTATTATCGACTAAAGAGATAAAAAATAATGATTTTGCCTAAGTACATTTTTTTTGTATCTTGAGTTCATTAAGAATAAAAATATCTTGAAAAAATGTAATATCTATAAATTACTATATTATAATAAATTTAATTTGATTCTTGAGATATGGACCATAAAATTTCATCATCGGAAATGTGCTCATAAGAAATCTTGATATATGAAAGAGATCGTAATATAAATCCCTTTACTCAAGTTTGACATGATTCAATGCCACATTAAACTACTGAATAATAAAATTATGTATATTATAATAATATAAAAAAAGTAATTTATTTATTTATAATATCATATATGATTCATTTTTAAAATTTATATTCCTATTTATCAATAATTATTTACTAAAATCATAATTATCAAGAGTTAATTGTATCGTATTTCATTGGAATTTCTATTCAGTAGTTAACGTCCCTATAGATAGACTATGGTTAAAACTTATATATAATGTTTATAATTATATAAATATAATATATTAAATATATATTAATCTATATATGAATGGTATATGAAAACTATTTTCATATTTTATGGAGATTGTAAGCCGCAAGTATGCGTGGTCGTTGTTTCAACATTTTGACAGATGAAACAAAAAAAGTTAAATATGAAATTTGAATTTATGTAATAATAATTATATCATATATTTCATACATATTAATTAAATATATCCTTAATATTTTTCGTTTAAAGATATAATGAAAAGTTAATCACGTCACTTGATGGAGGTGATAGTCCACACATGCGCACAAGATACATTATTGTTTCCAACAGGATGGGAAGGTAAGATGGTAGATATGATATTATAATTATATATGAATAATTAGGCCATAAATTTCTTTTATTAACTTTAATCCCATCCAAATGAACATCCAATAATGTTAGTGATGTTAACTGAATTGTATCTCTACATAGATTTCGTAATCCAAAAGTATAAAAGAAAAATATTTTCACTACAATTTTGATAGAATAAATGGGGGTAATAGTGGTTTATAGGGTAACCCAATACTTATACAGATAGTATTACATGATTTTTAGCCTAAATATACAATAAAAAACATAATTTCTATGTGCCCTAGTGACTTTGGACTTTGGAGTTCATAATACAATAAAAAAAAACTAAAACATAACATTTTTACTTTATTATCGTTTTTAAATTCATAAATACATTTCATCTCCTCAAACTATATGGAATAAAATGGAAAATTATTAATATAATGCAGTGAGATCTAATCCTTATAGTGGGAAAAAATATGATAATGAGGCATAACATGTGATTCAATTAGTATAACATTATATCATAACTGATAATTCTCATGAATAGTCTTATTGAGAAATCACATAAATAACATTGTGTCATAATATCATGGAAATATATGAATGTGTCATCAACAAAAAGAATTATATAAGCATAAGTTAAGTATATCCACCATGACCATATCAATTCATTGAAAAATTCCCATCATGGATCTGGTTCACTCCCTAATACCATATACAATCTCATGATATAAATAAAATTACCCAATGAATTAAAAAACTATATATATGAAACCAACAAAACATGTACATGCTTATGTGTACCATAAAATTAAATAAATAAAATGCAATAAATTTCATAATTCTTTATAAAATAAATGGTTTGTATATCCATTTCATAAATCATAGACAAATGGTGTATGTTAAGTGTTTCTTTGAAAGAATGTACTTGATAATTATAAGAAATTAAAAATAATTTATCATGATAATTTATTTTCAAATGATGTGTAGTCTTGAAATAGTGTATATAACTTCCAACAGAAATGTATGTCTTCATTGAGTATTTATAAAAGGATTAATGTGTTTTTGAAGTGGGTAAAGAGATTACAATTTCCATAAATCTAGAAATGAACATAAATGGATTTCCATGATAAAAAAATAAATTTTATAAATCATTGGATGTTTAAGTCATTTAATGGGTTGATACTTGTAATGGGGGAGGAAATAGTGGAGTTCCATTTATTTGGGTTCCCTTACCAAGATAAAATGAGATGGGAACCATTTAAAAAATGAATATCCTCATCAAGGAAATATTAAATAAGAGAGGAATATATGTGTGAGATATATAAATAATATAAAATAATTATGTCATAACATTATAGGGATAATTTTTTGTAATAGACAAAAATTATTACCAGAAATAAAATAAAGTGGTTCAAATATATCCCATTCTATATGTTCCAAAACCAATATTTACATGTGCCTAATTTCATAAATAATCATATTAAATTATTTATTTATTTATTTTAAATTAATTTTCATCAATATTATATTTATTATAAATTTATTATGTTCATTTATTACCATTTTAGTTTGATATAATCTATTATTCTATTTTATGTGGGTGTTCATTTCGTGGTTCCATGGCCGAAACAGTTGAGTTTAATTATTGGTGTTCTTATAAATGCGATTACAACTAAGAAAATTAAATAAAATGATATTAGTGACCTTACATAAAATTATATGGTCCCAAATATCTATATTTTATCTGACATATGGATGATTCTATTTTGAAAAACATTATTTTTATATGGTTAAATTATTTTGGAAGATTTATCGACCATCATAAACTAGTTAAGTTTTATTTAATTTTAGGGCCATATATTAACTCTATAATGTGAAAGAACCAAAACATAATTATTTATATCATTTTAAATTATTAAATTCTAATTTATACCTTCCATGAATGATGGAATTGAAATTTAAAACTCATTTTCCATGGAAATTGTTAATCGACATAATATGGATGATGTTTTAATTTATTTTAATAAAAGGGTAATATAAAATTATGGTTGATATATATACCATAGAACTATAAAATTACAGTCTATACATAATAATATAATTATTATATCATGTTTTATGAGGTCGGTATGTTAAATGTAGAAGAAGAAACGAATTTAAAATAGGTAGTTTTAGAATATGTTCTCTTTATTGTTGGATACATGAACAACTCTTTAATGAACATGGGATTTGTTATTTGGTGATACAATCACTCTTGAGAAGGGAGGGAGAGGGGTGGGAATAAAATTCGATATAAAATTTTCAAAATAGCAGTCTTGTAATGTGAGATGGGGTTTTGTGGGGTTGTATTTATAAGGGGAATAGAAGGACAGTTTTTAATATTAAATACATGATTTTAGAGGTGTATATCAGGACAACCACTGACATTGATTCATGTGACTATATATAGTAAATTTTACATTTTATTTCAATATAATTGTTCCATATATCATCAATGACTCAGAAATTAATAACATTATCTTATAATGATTAATATAATATTTTATCATTATTTACTATTCCCAAAAAAAGAACTATTTTAATAAAAAATTCAATGTTACCATTTATCATTTTTCAGATTCCATATATGAGGTCAATTTGATGGAAAATAAATAAATATATATATAAATATTTAATTTTTTAATAAAATCCTCATTAGAAAAACAAATATGATATTCTGATCAATTTTATTACCCTTTGAAAAAAAACATAAGGTCTCATAAAATGATATTACCATTATAATAAAACATAATGTTAATTTATAAACATATTTCATGTAAATATTTATTATATTAAATCATTATATATTTTTGTAATTGAAGATAAAAAATATATTTTTTATATAAATGAAAACACTATTGTTACATTTTTTAAAAATTTATTTACCTTTTTTCATGATATAAATATGCTGTATTATCATTGTAGAAGATAGATAAAAATTATTTTATACATCCATAGGTATTGGTATAATAATATCAATCAAGTAACTATTCCTAATGGTCAGATTACGTTTCCAACATTTATGTTACTATTCCAACATGCAGATTAATATTCCAACATTAATATTTATAAAAGTCATTTGGGATGCAAATTTTTTTAAAATACCTCACATTAAATGAATTATTCATTCAATTATATTTCTCTCATGGTTATATAAATTTTCATTTCCATGATGGATATTTCAGTACTAATATTTCGATCCATTTCTAAATTGATTTTTTTGAGTGTGACTATTTTGTTGGATCGAGCAGATCCAAATTTTCATATTTTAGTTATCTATTTTTGTCATTTCCCCTTGTAATATTTTTTAATTTTTTATATCCATTTTATTCTCTAGATGTAATTTTTTAAATTAATATAATAAAATTATTTGGTTGTATCATGTTGTTTTTGTGCATTATTTAATATTATATTAATATAAATGACCAAATTATATTTTATTAAGGGTAATTACATTTATAAAATTTTGGGATGTTACATTATTCCCCATTAATAAATATATACATAAAAAAATTTGCTACCTACTAAGGATTAAAATTTTAGGGTAATTTTTTCTTTATGGCTTCCTCTATTTCCCATATCACATACTCGTACTTTGGGTTTCTTTATTATACCATGACTAGGTGAGTAGTCTTGTTGCATAGAAAATTACATATATGATACAAGATATTCACTAGATACTAATTATAAGATATATCTTTTTCTAGTTATACCACCTCTAAATTATATAAATGTGAGGGATATTCTATGTACTTACTGCATAAAGATACATGAAATATATCGTGAAATTTAGATAGATTTGGTGGGATTTCTAATTGATTGGATATGGGTATGAGGAAATCCAGAATCTAAAAGGGTACAATATATTAGGGTATTAGATTTCCCTTACTCCAAAATATAATGACTATCTTCCATGGGAAAATGAACAGCATCACATTATATTCAACACTAAACTGTTGGTCTCATTGAAAATTGTCAGCATAGACTTTTTACCAACTTTCAAAAACCCTTATATATTGATAAATGGTCTTGACCTTTTCGAACATTTCTTTATCCATTTCACATCCCTATATCGTTTTTTCAACAACATCATCTCATAATGTTGTTTTTTGATATATCATCTCATCAAGGGCATTATATGGATCAATTTTTTTTTCATGAGTGGAAACTATTATTGTACAATAATACAACCAATGTAATATGTGGATCCCATATATTGTTGAAGTCAATCAAATAATACTCTATATATGTATCCATGTGTGTGGATAGTTCTGTCAAATTGGAAATCATTTTGGTGGTGAATAATTGTACTCATGATCAAAACAATTTCTATATCATGAAAAATTCTCTTCTAGAACTTGGAGGTAAATCTTGTAATATATTTGGATACAATTTTTAATTGGGTTATATGCAGCCTCACCAATTCTATAATGTACATACTTGAAATTTGATTGAGGGATAAATATTAAATTTTTTTAAGGGAATGAATACAATTTAAATGATAACCCTCCACAATTTTTTTTCATTTTTTCTCATAATTTCTTCAAAATATTGGTGATAATTTCCATGGAGAATTTTCTACATTTCCAAGTTGGTATGGAAAACTGTTTCGTCTTCCCATTGGATTTGTTCATTCATCTTTCACCTACCGACATACCTAGAATTTTTTGTATATTTCATGATATCCTATTTTATTCCAATAGTAAAATAGTACATATTGATATATATTCATTCTCCCTTGGTATATGGAGATGTTCATTCTATGTGAATCATTCAATTTATCATTATTTATCTCAAATTATGACCCAAATCAGACAACTCTTTTATCAATTCTAAACACATAGGATTTCCCATTTTTTATAGAAGACAACTACTTATGTATCTATACATAAACAATTTTATAATCCATTATCTTATCCAAAAGGGTTTTTTGAGAAATAATTTGAAAAATTAATGATGATTTCCTTACATTGTGATTTCCATATCCATCATTATCATGTATAAGAAGATCAAATACTTCTCGATTCTCAACAGTTGTTTATATTATGGATTTTTTCAACTTATATAATCTTAAAATTTATTTGCGTTCAGATGCTATTAATTTACTGTTTTGTCATACTGTTTTATCGACTCTAACCATCATCACTGAAGAATATTTGTGTCTATCTGTGTGAATATATATTTTACACTCCTATGATCAATTTATATTTCACACTTTCCTCAATAGAGATAATGAAACAATAATTTTAATGAGAATATCATACCATACAAGTATAGATCATGTCTTGGGTATTTTACCATTAATTTTAAGCATCCATGAGATGAACACTATCACACTATCATTATTTATTATTATCAGTTTCATTCCATTCTCTAAAGTATTGATTTCTTTAATGAAAATCCATTTTAAATGTTTTATGAAGTATAGTGAAAGGATTCAACAATGTTTCAATTCCTCAATCCCCACTTCATATTTATCAATTCATTCATAATTTACCACCTTTTGATTCCTCTTTCTTAATTTTCTTGATAGTCCATATATGTTCCACCAAAATCATCATTATTACCTAGATAGTCTAAGGAAACTATGGATCACACATACAGATGATGTCATAGGCCACTCCTCAACAACCATTTTAATAAATAGGTCCAAAAATATTCCTATTCATGTTATAACATACCCCAAGAATATTACGTTCTCTATATATAACACACATTTAATATATGATTCATATATATTCAACTTTCAAATATTATTGAACTCATTTTTCATATCATACTCAAGATTCTAATATATTTTGGATTATATCATAATTTTATCTATAAATTCTAAAAAAAATATTATAGTAATCTAAAGTGAATACCTTAATTGGGTCTATAATATTTTTTGAATAACTAGTGATCATGAAGGGAATTATTATGAAGTGTCCACACCCTATTAAAAAGTTCTTCTTAGTAATATCATTATTCATATTCTATAATTTTTTATATCCCAACAAGTGGTTAACTGTTGAAAAAATATGAGTTCCATTTAGATTATTGGAAAATTCATATATCCATGGAAGGGGATGCATCTACTTTTTCATTGTTTTTGTAACTCATAATAATAAATGCATAGGTGATTTTACCCATCCTAATTCATTATGAAGAGGAATAATAGACCAAAACATAAATCATTGTGGCATATAAAACCTTATTGAGGTTGTATTTCAACTACTTATTTTGTAATTATAACTCATTAATTTTTATTATTTAATTATTCTTTGATATTGGTAGAGATTCTGGTATAAGTTCAATTGATAACTCAACCTATCAGTCAATAATAATACTAGGAAATTATTTAGGGAATAAATTAGTACAATTGATTGTAATGGGAATGTCTTAAAGAGTGATTCACTCTATGATTTTAATAAGTTTATCTAGATATTTTATTCTTAAGGAAATAATATCCACAGTCGATAAATATATTCCATAGGAGGTCAATCTTCATACTTACACCAATATATATTATATTGGATGAATTGAGATGTTGTTTTTGAACTCCATCTCTTGATAGTTTCTGTCCTATTTATATAAAGTCAATAAATCCATTCTCAATATAGAATTAATGTCCAATAATTCAGATAAAAAGATATTTTTTTGGTTGTTGATTCAACAAACATTGACCATGAAGGAATTATATACTTGAGGTAAAATAATTTACCCATTTAAATGTCTCATTGATAAACCAGCACCCATGTGTTAAGGTGTTTTTAAAAAGTTATAATAAACATGAAATATAATAAAGAATGTGTAGACTGAAAATTAAATGGTCTCATTGAAGGATAATGAGCACATAATTCACTATTTGATTCTGGTTCTGGTAAACTTTTATGTAGAGAATAAGCACAGTGATGAGAATAACCAATCAAACTATTATATAAAAAGGTACCCTATAAATATACAAGGAATATTTTATTATTGACCCATAAGTCATAACATATGAGTCTCTAATATTCAATATATTATATCCTCGGTAATTTTAAACTATTTTTATAACCTGAAAATCTATTCAAGTAACACATAATGGTTCATAAAAAATTTATGACATTCCCAAGTAATACCTCATTGTAGTGGAAAATCGGGTGCCCAGTAAGGCATCTCTTTTTGAACTAGTTAGATACAATAGTTAACCATGCCTTATACGCTTATTATTATGTGATGTTTAATATACTCTTAAAAAACACATCCCAAATATCATGAGGCTTAGTGTCTTTTGAAAACATGTTTCATTATACATAAAAAACAAACTAAAACAAAACATCATAATGTTATTCTCATAAATGAGATCCAATATAAAATTTATCTTATTAAACTACATAAGATAACAAGGTAAATAAATAAAATAATGAGGTGGTAAATAAATCCATGTGTTGGGATAACCAAGATTAAAAGGAAAAATATTAGAGTCAAATGTTATATAATGATATCAAAAATATAAGGATCATGAATAACCATGTGAAGTATTTACATAAATAACATGTAATTAAAAAATCATGTAATACTATGAAAGTGGAATCAATATAAAAACATGACATAAGAATTAGTCAAGTCTATTCACCAAGAACACACCACAAGGTGGACAAAGCACTATCAGGGATTAGGTTCACTCGCCAATCCCATACATATCATATCATGAGAATAATCATTACCCGATGAATAGAAGAATTATGTTTGTGTACCCATCATAAAACATTCATGTATAAGTGTGAAACCAAATTAAATCAATAATAAAGATTAAATGAAAGAATTACTCATGGAATGAAATGGGTTGCACAACCATGTCATTAAGCCTAACCATAAGGAATTTCATTACAGTTTCCATGAAATAATGTATTTCATAATTCATGTGAAATTTTAATAATATTTCTAGAAAAATTATATTCATGTGAATTACTGAATTTAATGAGAGTATATAAATCCATTTGAAAATATACTTCATTAGCAGGGCTTTAGGGAAAAAGTGAAACTATTCTTTAAAGATGGTGAAGGCATGGTAATTAAAAAATCCAAAAAATAGACTAAATTGGTTTTCTATGATTAAATTAATATTTATTTAATGAATAAGTTGTTTGAAAATTTCTATAGAGTGATACATGTAATGGTGGTACGAAATAGATATGTAAACATTAATAGTATTTACTTATCCAGAAAAATGGATAAGGGAACCATTAAAAACATGTATATCCCCATTAAGGGTTGATGAATCAAGGTAGTTATAAATGATTGGGATATATATATATATATATATATTAGAAGAATAAAATAGTAATATTATGGTGATAAATTGGGGTATGAATGGGAAAGTATAGCCCCAATAAAAATATGTTGGTTTAGAGATATCCCTAACCTTGTGTTCTAGAAACGTTATTCACTTGAAATTACTGTCACAAATAAAAATAATAATTACATATATAATAACCATTTAAATAAATATTTTATTTTTCAAAGATTTATTACGTTCATATATAACCTTGTCATTGATATAAAATGTCTAATTTTTATTTTCAATTGGCGTTCGTTTCACGGTTCCATGGTAATATCACTCTTTTATAATTATTGATGTTCTTAAAAAATGGCTCTTAAATATTCATAAGTGAAATGAATTATTATTAATGAACTTAAATGAATTTAAATGGTGTGAAATATCCATTTTTATTCTAAAATATGTATGAATTATTTTATAAATACAGTAATGTTATATGGTTGTTTATTTTTTCAGTTTTACCGACCGTTATGAAATAATTATATTTTATTTAATATTATAGACATTTATTCATCCTAGAATGTGAAATAATTTGTAATATAATTATTTAGTTCATTTTAAACAAATATATTCAATGTTAATCATGCATTGATGTAGATAATGGAAAAAAATATCCATCATCCGCAGAGGTGGTGAACCGACATAATATAGACGATATTTTCATTTCACAAAATAAGAGGAGGTGAAAAGTGGATGGATGATATATATTCCATTAACACTATAAAATTATATATATATATATATATATATAAGACATTGTTTTTTATTCTACATTTTCTTGACATGTTGAATGAGGTAGGTGAGGAGAAGGTAAAATCGGAAACGAATTTATAAGGGCTAGTATGAGAATATTACCTCTTGAATGTCATCTTGTGAAAGAATCATTAATGAGCATATAATTAGTTATTTTATGTGACCATAACTATGGTTACATGTGGTAGAGGTATGGTAATATTATAGGATTGAAATTGGATAATCGCTATATCTTAAATGGATTGAGTAGAAGGGGTTGTGTGGCTGAGGTATTTATAAATGGGGCGAAAAGTGTTTTTTAATATTATATTCAATAGTTTATAATTTTTCTCATAAATATCAATAGTATTATCACTATTTACAATATAAAATAAATATTATGTGATTTATAATTAATGAGTGTTTATGTAATCTAAGACTCAAATGTTTTTGTACTCAGGATATAATGTTAAATATCACATTTTTCATATTTCATTATTCACAAAAAAATCATCTATTCTAAAAAATACCAAAATTTAACTCTCAAAATTTTTCAATATTTATATAACAAAATATTATTTTATTTATGAAAATAATTTTTTAAGTATGATTAATTTTATTTTTAAATATAATCCTTATTTATTGTGTTAATTCAAATTTAAATAATATGATTAATTTTCTTACCCTTTAAAAATTTACTTAAGAACTCATAAAATTGTCTTATAATTATAATTGAACACAATATTAATTTATAAAACTATTTTATTAAAATAATATTTATTTTACATAATTATATTTTTATAAAAATTTAATTAAATCGTACATGCTCAATAGAAATACGAACACATATTTTATCATATTTCAGACATGTATTTACTTTTATCATGATATAAATATGTCAAATTTTAATTTTATAATATAAACTAATATTTGTTTTTAGATACATAGGTGGAGATACTATTATAATATTCATTTTATTATTCCTAAAGGTCATATTACTATACCAATAGTAAGATTACTATTTCAATAGTAAAATTTTTAAGGCTTATATGGGATCTTGAATTTCTATAAATACCTCATATTTGATTCAATCTTCATTAACATCTATTATATATCATGTTTATATAAATTTTCATTTTTTATATCTAAATTTCATTAATTATATTCTGATCCATTTCTATAATTTTCTTTGTGAGTGTAGTTATCTTTGCAGATCGGGCATATCCAAATATTCACTTTTATAGTTATCTTATATTCTATAATTTTTCTCATTATATTATTTTCAATAATTATGGAATTTATTATTCTCTTTATGTAATGTTTAAATTAATATAAAATAATTTATTCGGTTTTATCATGTGTTATGTAAGCATTATATAAAATGATATTTCTAAATTTGAACTAATAATATATTCAGAAGGGAAATTACATTGATAAATTTTGGGTCCTTATATTTCGGTAGTCCTAAAAAAATTATTTTATTAAGGATACATAATTTATCATTTCATGATGAATTACACATTTTTATCTGTTATATAAGAATAAATAAAATGTATGAGGTCTGGTAAGATGATTACCTCTCCTTTGGCTAGAATTCTTTATATACTTTATTAGACACACTAAGAATGGTCTCTTAAGAAGATCGAAACCTATAATTCAGTTATATAGATGTTTATAAGATAGTAGAAAATAGTCAGGTTGATTTATAAGGATCAACATGGTGTAAATATAATAATGGATGACTAACCAATTTTAATTGTGGGAGAGGAAATATTTGGAATTTATTTATTGATTAAAATTATGATAAATTCATTATCAAAAAACCATCCAAATGGGCATATATCTGATTGTGGGATATGATTATGTAGAAATATGGGTAAATAATATTAATTACACAAGTTTGATTATAAAATTTTACATTATCTATTGGTTTAAGAACCATAATAAAAATGTTTTAACCATAACTGGGTTTATATATTTTTTTAATATTCAGTTTTAATAATATCTAAAGTAGACCAACTAATTATTTTAAAAGATTATTAAATATATTGATTCCAAAATAAAATATCTATATTTTGGAAAAATGAATTTTAAAATAAACACACAAAATGTGATTAAAAATGGTTTTCTAGAAATAAATATTTTTTAAATTATAAACAGTTTTTAAACCACAACACACTTAAAATTAATTCCAATGAAAATAATTAGATTATTTAAATTTGAAAATGAAAAATGTAATTTTAAATTCAATTTTAATAAAATAATTTGTAACTTCAATATATGAAATTAATGATTTAAATTAAAATTCATATTTTTACTACTCATCAAATAAGTAATGTTTTTATAAAATTATCCATCATTCTATCTTAGCTAAATTGGTTATTTTTTTCAAAAATTATTATGATTTTTTCATATTATTTTTCTAAAATATAATATATGAATTATACCATTTTCTCAAAAAAACCATTTTTGAAGAAATTTTTTTGAGGAATGCAATGAAATTAGTAAAAATAACAATATTATTAATAAATATATTTTCATTATATAAAATTTTTATAATTTTTTTTTTGAAATTGGTTATTCATATTCATAATGTAAATACTAAAACTTTTTTATCATGGTATACTATATTATAGTTCCATTAGATATGTTTTTATGTGTCTCACATGCTATTGAGGAAATTAAATTTATTGTAAAAAATATACATATCGTCAAATATCAAGGTGTTAAGAAATTTAATATTGTAAGAGAAAAAAAGTGTGTTCATTTTATCAATTATTTTAATAGATAATATTGAATAATAATAATAAAATATGATTATATGATACCATTTTGTATGAAAATTAGAGGAAAGAAGTTATATAATTTGGGATATCATGATTTGAAAAAATTATCTCTTTATATCTTTGGTCTATGAAATTAAATTTTTTTTGTAAAATCTTGAACAAGATGCAACTTAATCAGTGCTCTAACCAACTTCACCACAATTCCTCATGAGCAACTCCCAGTATGTCAAAGGCTGTCAACTAGCTGAGGGGACTAAAGGTGAACCAATGGGGAGACTATAGACTCATATTAGAGTAAATATAGTGTATATAACATTATATAACCAAATAGGTATGTAAACATAGTTTTAAACTTTTAAAAAACTAAAACATATCATGTAGTGATAATAAATGAAGTTATATAAAAGTAAAAACACTTATGTCATACATACAACACCGGTCACCCTCTTAGTTGACAATGCATTAATTATTAAATTATGGAAATAGAAATAAATGATACATGGACCCACACATTACACAGATCCAAACATGTAGCATGTATCCATGACACTGTTTAATTACTTCATCATAATCAATGAATCGAAACAATCATCTCTTCTCAAACATGAATCCCTTGTCCTCATCCCTTTCTAACTTCGATCTGTGCTCATCCTGAAAAGTAGAGATAAGTTATAAAAGCACACTAAGGTGAATGTATAGGGGTGTGAAATAATATCTATTGGAAACCATAATAATGAAATGATAAATAATTTTTCATAACTGTATACCCGTGCTATATGCTAGGAATAGCTGTCACACCACTGAAAATAACAAGTAAAGACAATCATTTAAAACCATTGTTGATCCATGGTCCCTTGATCCTAATCAACTGGGAATTGTTTTGTCCTATACATCTATATATAACCATTTATATATATATATCACCATAAATATATTTTTATTCAGGTGGTCAAATATATATTCACATAAGGATGGTATAAATAACATAAATCAATAGAAGTCGAACCTTGGGTCTATAATATCAATTGTCTATATAACCTATCAAAAAAAATTGATCTAGATGTAATACCACTCATTTCAGGTATAATTATGTAGATATTTTTGTATATAATACAAATCAACATTTCCAGATTCATCCTTTCCTAAAAATGTCTTAGAGTATGATATGATTCCATAGAGTGATACATGTCCTAAACATGGATTCACACGTACTCACCTCCAATCACTATGATAGAGTATGTCGTCTAATGATAGACCCTCCAAAAAATATGGTATTCAAATGGACGTCATTCCACTCATTCCACATAAATCATGTTTTATGTCTGAGCTTTAAATCCCGATCTGAAGGTTGTCATAACAATATTACTCGGATAATAACTAGGAGGACCACCCTTAGGTCATTAGTAGAAGGAATTCTCTCTGTAACTGAGTGAATGATTAGAGTCCATTCATATAATGGATCAACATACCCATCCAAAGGATGTAACTTCCTTTGATTGAGTAATTGTGCATCCACATTACCATAGTGATAATTATAGTAATCACTTGGGGAGATCATAACCATAAATTGAGTGCATATATCACATCAATAGTGAGGAGATCCATGTCGACAACCATGATCATGTAATTGATTGGGGAGATTGTAATCATTCTCATTAATCAAGGGTGAAATCATCGAAAATTCTATGTCACGTCATTTTTCAGGAGATAAATGTCCTCAACCACGAACATTTAATTGATTAGGGAGAGAATAATCATCCAAAAGGTCAATTAGCATGGATTTCATTCACATATATCATAAAAATTGGGAAACCATGCCAAAGATCATAGTAAAAAAAGTATAAAAACCTAAATTCTAAGAAATACCTCTATCCATGAAAATAAAATAAATATAATAAATAGGCTTTGAAGTCGAGTGCCAGGAAATAAATCCATGTATCCTAATAAATGAAAAGGAATGTTCCCGGGAAGTACATATAAGCATCTTAAATAGGGACCTAGAGAGGGAAAGAGACAAGTCCGACACAATTTCCAGAAAATAGGAAGAATATATGATAATCATCATTTAAAAACTAATAAATAGGTGAATGATTAAATAAAAAAATGAGCATTTTTGAATTCTAAAACCCATCACTATGGTCAAAGATTATAGGGCTTACATGTTTCGAATAGGTTTTAAGCTCACATTCACTATTTCCTTTACCTAAACCAAACATAATATCTTATAGTCATCCTAACATTGGTTCGACCACTTGGAACCTCATGTAAAAACATAGGAGAGACATACTATAGAGAATCCTTGAGGTCCACTCAAAATTAAAGGAATCATACTTAGGATCCTAATTTATGAAGGAAAAAAAGGAATCAGATTTAGGATCCTCAAACGATATATTGGTAGAGGGACCCTAAATGGGACTCTCTATGTCAGCATACGAAAAAATACAGTATTAGTGAAACCCTTATAATATTATGAAGATAAAGGAATCCTATATAGAATCCACTAGGTTTAAATGTTAGTAGTGACATCCTACATGGTATCCTAGAAAAAAACTAAACTCAAAACCTACTAGGATAGAAGGAAACATATCTCAATTGATACATCCCCACAGGGAAAGAAACAAGTTCATCATTTAAGAGTTATAGATCATTGTCCATTCCAAATCAAATGATCTATCCCTCAAGAGATAAATAATTTCTATTACCAATGTATGAAACTACCTATTTAGGAAAACTCCCAAAATTCCACATAGGAGTCCTCGAATCAACTCAAAAGTTTAACCACCATGATATACACAAAAAATAATAATAATGGACTTCTATTATATAAAATTTATAATATAGGTCATTAAATATATAAATTTTTATAAAGAGTAAAAGGGTCCTTACACTAGATGTCTACCCTATACATGACATGTACTCCGAAAGATTCACATGGGAGTGTACTTTATAAAGACATGTCATGTGAATACACAAGTACATGATGTTTTGATCATATAAAAAACATATACCCTACATAATTTACCTTCTTATGTACCTAAAATGTATTTTACATGAATATTTTTATTCATGTACCTCTACATTGGGTGTGACCAACATTGGGTCGTGCCTTGTTCTCTACACAGACATGTTCCCCTAAACCTGTTGTCTAGAAAGGTACACATATACATGGATAAGTCCAAATAGAAAAATTGTATCTTGAGTACATAGTATTTATTTATAAAAAGATTCATATTCCCTAAATGGGAAGAACACACAGTGCCTGTTCTTGAACTACATAACTTTTTTGTTTGATTTTTGAAGAGGAAAACCACAAATTCACCCAAACCCGTATTGTTTCTCCTCAAATGTAAGGATCGACCCAAACGGTTTACTAGGAAGAGTTAATAGGTAATTAAAAGTAGAAAATTTTAAATCATTACGGATTTTTGAATAAAATGGATTTATTTCAAGAATAATTAGAAGAAACATAACCCATTTTCACGATCCAGGGCTAGCACACGATAGTCCTACTCCTCCCATTCTCCATGGATGTACCTATCCTCCCATATCTCTATAATTATTTCTCCATCTCGCAATTTTATATAATTCATAGTGAAGGTTCCCATGAAATGGGAAATATGAGAATCTATGAGAGAAAGAATAAAAGTAAATAATAATGAAAAGTAAGAAAATGAAATAGGGTAACATGTAAGGACCTAGAAACTAACCTATGTTTTAGACTATCATAGGCAAAAATACCCATTATGGAATCAATGGTGGATACAAAATCCAAATCATATGATATATTCAAAATATATTGTGAAATTTTTTTTCCAATTAATTAATATTTAATTATTTATATAACAAATATTAATTAATCCATGAAATCTTGAATGGATCAATATTATACCAAACTACAATCCTTGGTTAAACACCATATTTTGTGACCAATGGAGTGGTCAAAAAATTATCCACGATCATATGATTCATTAGAAGGTAAATTTTACAATATGATAATAAAACATCCAATTTTCCATTATGGAAAATCATGGGACATTACAACCTAGCCACCATAATCCTTATCATCCCTAAGATTCCTTGGTGGTACAATTAGAAACCATTATCTCACCCTAATAATCAATAAGACCAAGACATATTGTCTATACAATAAATAGTTTCATTGTGCCATATACTATCTCTAGATGGGAAATGTTTAACTAAGATACATTAGGTAATCCCCACCATTGGAATACCCATATTTTCATCCCACAATCAAACTCTGTAGTCAACCGCCCTTGGAAAATATTGAATGTCAACAGAAAAAGAGGATAGCCACCCTCAAATATCCAAATGTGAACATCACAACATATGGATTACCATATACCACACCCCAAGAATACTCTCAATAGGTTCCATTATCAACCATGGAAAGACATATAAAATAAAATAGTCTCATCATAGTGTGGGAACTCTCTTCATGTACTCAAGACGATGTCCAGATAGAGCATGATCATCTCTAATAAGAAGTACATAAAGATTCAATCAAAAGTCATGTATAACTATCAAAATTTAAACTAAAATTAGAATATGAAATAATTTCCACTAACCAAATATTGACACCATATCTCCCAATAATGAATGTCCAGGTCCATTCATTGGTCTATTGTCCATAGGTACTTTATTAATTCTCAATGTCTCCTATACTAGGGAAGGACATGCTTTTAAACCATAACTCTCGAGCAGCCATTACCACATAAAGTCTTGAAAACATTTCTCCTCATCTCCCATATGTCCACTCACAAATTTATAATTTAAATTATTCCACATGAAATTTTAGTTTACAATTATCACCCTACTCATACTCTAATGAGTTTCAAAATATAAATCTATGATGAATGTAATACACGACATGTCTATTTCATTGATATGATTGTTTACATGGAAATACATTTCAAAATCATACACCTTAATCATGAAATAATTTATTCTATGACTACATGTTACCCTGTCTCATTCCAATCTTAAGAATATACAAGAGCTATAACTACATTAGAAATAGTCGAAACATTGTTCGATAGGACAAAAAACTAAAATAGTCCATTAAATTGAATCCATTATTGATAAACACACAACTCCAAGTTTCTTCTCATTAAAAAAGGAAAAAAATCTTGTAAAACAAATGAGCACTAATTGTGAATCTGTCTCAAAATGAGGTACAACCAAGATCAGTTCCAAAAAAATAAATAAAATGACATAGGTCTTCCATACTCATAGGTTCACACTTTAAAAAAAATTCATCCTAAAAGGGGTCTATGAAAAAACTGCGGTCCTTTAGGACCCCTACCATCCCTACTAACAATGTTGTGATATGAAAGAAATGATATAAAATCCCAAAAATCCATGTTATAAATGAAACACAAGTCACCCACGTGACCGACCATACATATATGAGTTATAAATGAAACTCAAATAAAAGTTACAGGAATCTACTACTATATCTGATATATACATATACTCAAACATTTTTACACTATCTAGATACTTTATCCTGATAAAATAAACCACATGAGCATCTCTTCTTGATCATGAATCCTTGGGCCTCAGGCCAATCTATCATGCATATGTGCTCAATCAAAAAAGAATACATAAAGATTGTGCATACACATAGGTGTGCATAATGGGGGGAATAATATTAGTATGCCACCATAATTATGAACCTATATGTATACTATGAAATGTGTAGGGTCATTTTATTTTCTAAGAATATCCACGACACAATTGAAAATGTTTAATAAAATATATCATGATAAATCACATCTAACCACTATGTCTTTTATCCTGGTCTATTAGGAAGGGTTCCATCTCATATAAGTATATATAATATTATTTATATATATCCATGTAAATACTAATTTATACATGTTGTCATATATTTTCATAGAAGAAGGTTGGAAATAACATAAATAAATTACAGTTGATCCTTTGTTTCGTAATATTGATCAACTGGAAATTCTCTAAAAAGGGTTGTGAGATAGATATAATACCAGTCCATTTATGTTTAATTAAGTAAATATCAGGGTCTATATTCCATGTTTAAAATACCTTCTTCAACCTATGCTGAAAATGTATATATGTAATCTACATCACCATAGGGGGATACATGTCCTAAGCCAGGGTTCACCTATACTCGCCTCCAATCATTATATTGATTGATTTCATATAATGATCAAAACTATTATAAAAATGGTTCTAAGATGGTTTTCATGTCACTCATGGAATTTAAATCCAATATCATGTTTAATCCCTAGGTCTTATCCTATAGGCGGTCACGACATTGTGAGTCTAATAATCTCTACAGGGATCACCCTTATGTGATCTATAAAATATAATCTCTTCATTCTAAATTACGATATTAACATCCATTTATTTAAATGTATCAATAGACCCATCCCACTATGTACCTCTAGGTGATATATTAAGTGTTCTTTCACCGAACCTTGGGGAGAATTTGAGTCATCTCTCATGGTGAGTGTTATCAAACATCAAGTACATAAATCACATAAGTGGACAGGAGTTCCATGTCAACCACAATGATTGAGTATTGAATCCAGGAGCTAGAAATCATTCTTATATCTAAGGAGAGAATAATAATCCATGAGTGTTTGTAATGTCAATGATTAGTAGAACCTTTTCCACCCCCTTAATCAAGTAATTTATTAGACAGAGTTTCATCTTCATCATCACTCGAGATAATGTAATCGTCTATAAGTATAATGAGTAAGGAAGCCATTCTCGTTTATCATAAATTAAAAGAGGTGTCATGACCAATATTATAATAAAAAAAACTTTTAAAATTTATATCCCAAAAAAAACCTATGGTAATAAAAATATAATAATAATAATAAATGTATCAGAATCCATATCCTAGAAAATACATCTTAGAATCTCAATAAATGAAAAATATAGATACCATGAAGTGCATCTAGTAATCCTAGAGAATGATATAGTTCCATGTCGGACACATATGAATCAAACCTAGAAACACCACTAGTAATCATCAGTGCATTCGAAATAACTAGGTGGATTTATACATAAAATTTTTAGGGTTATTGAATCGCTAAACCCACCATTACTATGATAATCCCATGAGATTAAATTCTTCTATTTCGGGTTTAAGGTGACACCCTCTACCATTTTTTTCAAAACCTACATACTATAACAAGGTCCATCATACATTAGATCACCCATAAAGGACCTCCTTTCAAAAAAAATAGAATAATCCAAAATTGAATCATATTGTTCTACTCATACGTGAAGGTATAATACATGATATCCATAGTTTTGAAGGTAAAATAAAGAATTCTCCATGGGAAAATTGAATGGTATAAACGTATATTGATCCTAAATGGGTTTCCCTATGTTATATTATATATTTAGGTGTTATTCAAGGGACTCTTTATAATTGTAAAAATATAGAGTCACCCTATATAGAATCCTCTAGGTCAAAAGTTAAGTAGAGGAATCCAACATTGGATCATAAAAAATAGCTTACCTCATGGATTCCTATGATAAATAGTCACATATATAATGGATATGTCCTCATGATGAATGATAAAAAATAATTTTCCAAGAGTGATAGCTCTTGGACCATCTTAGATCAAATATATCACAATTTGGATATAACTAAATTCTATTACCCAAGGCATAATCTATCCTCTTGGGAAAACATCCCATAATTCAACCAAGGATTCCTCAAATAAACTCATGGTTTTTACCATCAAGGTCTAGATATAAATTTTCCCAAAATGTATGCCTACTATGTGAAATTATAGAACTAGGACATAAATCAAGAAAACCCATTAAAATGGGTATCAGGGGGCAGTAAATTGCTTCTATACCTAGTACACAGTTTCTATTACCAAAGACTCGCTTGAGAATGTATTACAATCAGATATGGAATGTAAATTCCCATGTACATGTTATGTTGATCATATACACGAAAATTAACCACCACAAGGTACCTTTATGAACGCCACACATGGCATGGCCATGTGCTTCAACTGGATGTGTACCTCTACATGTCATGACACCCACATGGGGTCTGATCGTGTGATGTATCCAGCCGCATTCCCTTACATGAACAGTCTGGATGGGTAATATGGTACAAAAACGAGTCCTGGTACACAACTTGTGTACCCCATTCATGAAATTTACCTATAAAATAATATCTACCCCAAATAAGATGAACTCAAGGCGTGTGTTCCTAAACTACACACCATTTGGTCAGGGGTTCATAATGGGAAAGCCTCCAAATCACACTAAAACCATCGTTTTCCCTCAAATGTATTGATCAAACCACATGGGGCGAAAATTGGCGTTAATAGAGATTAATAACATGAAAATGGTAAATTTAATTAGATTTATAGATAAAAATAATAACAACCATGCATTGGGTAAAATCTTCCAATGCTTTACCCATTTTTTTTGATCCACATCTACCACATGATGGTATGGATCCTCCAAAGCTCTACACCATTACCACCAATCCCATATATCTATGCATTTATCCAAATCCTTATCCTATCTCGATTATAGAAAGGAACCCCCCAGTGGGGTATATGTAAGAATCTAGTGTCAATGATGAATTGAAAAGAGAAAATAAAAGGAATTAAAAAATAAAGAAAAATTAAAAGAAAAATAAAATTGGGTCATGGCCCTACCCCATTGCCCAACCTGAGATTAGGACTATTTTCTGGAAAATACCCATTCCAAACACAATATAAGAGGCATAGTCTTAATATAATGCTCTTTTCAAAAATATATATCCAAATGAACACCTGTAAATTAATTAATGACTAATTCATTACTTTTTAACTATTAATTATTCCAAAATAATTTGAACGGATTTGAATAATACCAAGAATATTCCTAGGGTAGACACCTTATTATCAGATAAAGGATGTGGTCATAAAAATTATCTGAGATCATCTAATAGGGGAAAAATACCATTTTACTCCATGTAAACATATGATAGAGAAAATAAAAAATTTACCTTGAATTTCATGTCCAATTTAACATGGGTTGTTACATCATGGGATAAGAATGAAATAACTATTCTGTATATAGAATTTTTGAACCCATTTAATTAATATTAATATTTTAAATAAGGTGGGATGTCAATATTTTTTGAGGATTTGATAATTCTTGAAGTATTCTTATGGATTCATGAATTGGAATATGTTTTCATGATCGATAGTAATATCAAACCTTTAACTATGAATATTGGATAGTAGTTCATAAATTCAATGACATGTATTTGAGTGCACATTATTTAGATCCTAAAAATATATTCATGACCAGAAGATATTCTTAAATTCGATGACATGTATTTGTAATAATTATCTACCAAAAAACTGGAAATACATATCATGTCATGGAAACTAGATCCAATTTAAGATGGATCCATTTTATTGACACATATATACCCATAAATTCATAGAGGGGCATAAAGAAGGAATAACCTACACATGGACATGAAGAAGTGCACAGTGGGTGCACATTGTGTGCTTGTGGAGGTATAGGATTCACATGGAGTGGAATACACCATGGAGGGGTGTGAAAAGTGTATATAGAACTAACCATCTATAGATGGTTGAGAAATCCTTTCCACATCAAGTATTATTAAATAGATCTACTCCCAAATTTCTTTCATTGTTGGATAAGTTGAGATACAGGAAGGGATCACCTATATAATAACAAACGTGGTGATTAAGGTAATATAGTCTGATAAAATAGAATCATTTGGTCAAGGTCCATTGGCTATCTTATATATTTTATAGTGGGTTTATTGTATATAATCCGGATCGACCGCATTCCATTCATTGATCGACCACATATAATTGATGTGCCTGTATGAAATATAAAATTTAACCACATGATGATAAACTAGGTCCTCGTGCTAGTAAAATGTGTTATATCAAATGCACATAAAATGTGAAGTGACCACATGAATAATTCTGAAGCCATGATCATTGGAGTCACATATTGAAGAATGTATGATGATAAACTAGACTAAAAAATTCCTGATGATATTGTTTGTTTTTTTTTGAAAAAACTATATGTTGAAAATACAAAATATCATAAGAAACCTCAAAACATATGAACCTACAACATGAATAACACAGTGAAAATTACACAACCTAACATGAGACGAACCCACTACAGGAAGATCAGAGTGAATACACATATGATGATCGATCGAGAGCGGACTCTATAAAATGAAAAGAATATAGAATAAAAATATAAGGGGAAACAAAGATGTTATATGTGAATAAGAGAAAACATATAAGTATATATGAATAAAACATTATATTAATGTATGTAAGTTAATTTGAATAAGTGTGTTTCATGAATGAACAAATCAAGTGATCTTACAAGATTAGGATCTATCATCCATGCATACTTCACCCATGTGAAACATGACGCATTAAAATGATATGTAAATATTCATGAATTTTTTTAGGATTCCAAGACATGTCTATTGTACTATGAAACATCATGCATGGAAAGTGATACCCTTTTGAAAATAATAATAATATCATATAATCCATGTGATTGGATTATTATGACATCCATAATGAAGAATATGAGATATTGGGAACATGAAACCTCTTATAATACATGGATTATGTGATGATATAATGAAGCATGAATAAGGATAAATATTTCAAGCCTTTGGGAGGAGAAAATAATTTTTTGATATGGGAGGATTGATTTAGGAAATTTTTTGTTCCGCGTGAATAACCATGATTCCATGGTTCAAATAGAGACAACAATAGGGTTTTAAATGAAAATTAATGATTCAAGACCATAAAAAACAAAATATCATATACCAAGAAATTTGGTTATTTAAAATAAGTTAAACTAGTGGATCATTAAATTGTAATATTTTATTATATCTTGATAAATAAAATAATCTTGAGTATGTTGATTTGAACAGATAATTAATTTTGGAACATAAATTAGAAGATAAATAACGACATCATTGACTAGATGATATTACCATCCAAAGATATTATATTTTTTGTATTTTTATTGTGGGAAAAAATATTCATATTATAGTATATCATTGTAAATATATTATGGAGAGTGGATAATGTCAGGGATTTGAGAACATGTATACACAATATAGAAGATTACTAAGATCACAATACCTATTCTATATACGAAACATATTGATTGAAATTTAGATTTCCCAGAAGGAGATCAACCTGGGTATTCCTTAAATCTAGGAATCATCTAGATCACATCATATATAGAAGGAGTACCAAGACTAGAACATATATTCGGCTTGTTGTTGAAGATCTTGAAGCTGTATATGAGAAAGATGTATTTTATAATATTGTCAAAGTACCATATGAATAAGAAGAATGATATATTTATATTATTGGGTGATTATATAATATTAATAGCCTATTAATATGAACTCATTTTTTAATATGGGTATGTCTAGGTTTTTTATCTAGTCGTGTATAAAATGCATGGTTGGTCTATATAACCATCCAATGTATAATGTTTTTTGTCGGGGTGTAGAACTAGGATTAACAAGATAATAAAATGATTTAGTGTATAAAAAGTTATTTAATATCCAATATAAATGATAACAAATTTACGTTGGATAATCCATGTTAGTTCATGAAACTGATATGGAAAGTTGTAATATCCTAAACTCTAAATCCACTAAATGGATACCCCACACGGATCCCCACTTGACCTCAAGCACTCCTCTACGTATGGAAAAGGTTTCCAAATAGATATATGTGTATAATGAGTCACATTGGGAGACAATACACTCTTTACCAGAGTAATCCAAATTTTTTATAAATATAAATATCAGAAAAAAATATTTAATAACCAATAAACATGCATATCAGAGAATCTCCCAAAACTAGGTACAAACAAAAATGCAATAATAACCATGCAATTTCACGATAATAGTTCCAAGACTGAAGGAACCCCAAAATAAATACAAATAGATCAGTCCCCAAAATGGTCCTGAGTCTATGTCTGGATCATCATCCATGTGTATCACATGTCCAACTCAGTTATCTAACACTAGCCATTTTCTCTTTTTCAAACCTCCAATACTGAAGTCTTATCGACTACCCATTGACAGCTCGAGCATGGTGTGAGTACAACTCAGTAGGACACCACCAATGGTGGATAAAAAATATCCAATTCAAATAGATAATTCATGCAAATAAGATATAAAATACATATAAACTATATATATCTCAGGTTCGATTAGTTAAAAATACTTACATTAAATTTCTTGAATCATTATTTACTTTTTTAATACTTATACCATCTTCATTACTAATTATATAAGCATCATGTGTTCCATTGGATAAGAAGTTATTTCATCTACACAAGGGTCTAACAAAACCAATCACTATACATAAGGGAAATAAATAAAGTTCCGATCTCACTAGCGGTAAAAAGATCACAACAAAATACATTAAACTTACCTCGAAGCTATGGTCTAAGTGATCTCATCAAATGGAACATTTAAGGGAATAGATCCTCCATCCCCTAATCTAACCCATGAATTTTGGGGTAGATTTTTTTAGAATCAATCTAACATGAACTATGGCCATATAACCTCAATTCAATTCCCCCCACTAAAAAACCATGTGCATATTCTTATTTATCATTTAAACACAAACATAACATGTCACATCCAAAAAAACCAATACAAATAGAAAAAATGATCCCTAACAATCATCATGGGAATTAATATTAATCCATAACACATTAACACATTTATATCTACATTGTATAGCCATTTAGTCCAATTCTCGTTTATTAGGCCTAAACTCATTAATATTATTAACTAATTCCCATTCATTCTCCCCATTATCATCCTAATCAATTTCCCACAAGTTAACCCATTCAACTCATTCCTATTTTCAAAATTAATAACCCCTTTTTCATTATGTGCTAATTTCATAATCTATTTGGAACGATAACATTAAACCAATTTATCCATTTTTTATATTTTAAAATCTCTATCTATTATCCATTTAAAAATTCTCTCAAATCATGAGTGTTAACACCATTACCAATTCACGTAATATTTTTTAACCAAATTATCCCATGTATCATTTACAAGCCTGAGGCCATCAACCAATTCCCTTTCTTATGTCATAGCTCAGATAACCCATTACAATTTATCCAAACGACTCCTTAGGACATTATCAAAGCCTACAAACATCTATAAATATTTCTCCTTTTACACATGTAAACATATGCACATGTTCATCATGGATCTATGTTATCACACGTCAACTATACACTTATCTATATCAATTTCTAGGTTTGGGAATGTCGGATCACCCCATGGGTGGCCCTAAATCAGTAAAATCATGATATAAGCACCCCACAAGGATCAAGAGGGGTTAAAATCATCATTTAGACACTGATTTTACAAATAATCACTAATGTCATCAAATGAACAATAATAGATAACCAAAAAGGAAACAAAACATGAACAAATCAACACAAAAACTATGGGATACAAAATGTTGACGACATAACTCTAATCCACTAGTTAATGCAATCATAATTGTTGAATTATATCCAGATTCTAGAACCCCTGGATTACTTAACCTAGAATCTATTAGATAAACAGTTTTTTAGGGATTTGGAAGAATAGAACTCAATATACATCTCTAATCCAAAAATGATGAATAAGTGGGAGATTAAACATACCCAGTTATTTGATCTAAAAAAATGGTTCTCTAAAAGACCAGGATTTGATGGAGAACCACCCTTGAGAATATTTGGGAACTTTATTTGTCATTTGTGTTGCGAAGGAACTAGTGGGGGGGGGGAATTGGGTATAACAAAAAATCCAATCATGGAAAAAACTATAATTTTCAAACATATGATGTTTTACATGATTTTTATATATATTTTTCCAAACCATGAACAAACTATGGGAATGTTCCTATCTCGGGGGGAGTGAGTTTTCATGGTTACCAAGAGAGATTCATACAATTTCACTAATAGTTCACTGACCGTGCATACTTTCGTTGTTCATGGTTTCATGGATTGAATAGTAAAGCCACATGATTTACTTTACCATGCACAAATCATGCTCTTTGAATAGGTTGGCTCAAATTTCCTTATTTTCATGTCCTGAACCCCCATAAAACCCCTAAAACCCATCATAAAGCCATTGTATTTTTAATTAATGATAAATTATGGATTCAAAACTAAATTTAATCAAGGTAATATCTCCATGGAGTTGAGATAATACAACCTCCAAACCTTATAACAGCTCTCCCTAATTCCACTCTTCTTGAGAATCACTAAGCTTATGAGGTATGATGATTAGGAAACTGAGCCAGCACATCTGAATCCCTACCCCTAGTTTATTCCTGAAAATTAACATGATTCCATAAAACTCGAACCAACAACTTATTCTTGTGCCGCAAGACATTCTCACATTGATGTAAAATATAAATTGGATGCTCCTAAAAGGCTCATCTTCCTTAAGATAAACATCCTCAATGTCAATATTTTGAGACTGATTACGGTGATACTATAGAATCTAAGACACATGACATACAACATGCATACCACTATACAACTTTGTAAGAGACAATTAGTATTCTACCAGTAATATCATGTATATAATCTTGAACATCCCCACGTACCTGGGTAATAACATACCCTATTTCTAAATCTCATGGTGACACAACCTCAACAACACTCAAAGGAACAAACGATCACCCACTAAAAAAATAAAAAAGGTCTATGATGCCTATCCATAAACAAAATCTTCCTATAATAAAACATTTGATTCCATATCAAGATCAAAAAAACCTTCTCTGATGTCTCTTGCATGAGACTCATCCCTACAACTCTAATTCCCCAACATCAATCCAACATAACAAATATCTACATGGTATTCTATAAAGAGCATCAAATGGTACCATCTAAATTATATCCTCATAACTATTTTTGTATGAAAACTCAATAATTTCAGAAATTCTTTTCCAATAATCCATTAAAATCTTGGAAACAATCCATAAACATGTCCTTCAGTACTCAAATAATATGATCCATCATCTCAACCGTTTATCAGTGGAAAGCCGTAATCATAAAACATGGGTACCAAGAGCCTTCTGAAATCCTTACAAGAAATGTGATGTTAAATGTAGATCATAATCCAAAACAATAGCTTGTCACATGAAAACTCACTTCATATTGAACATATAATTCACCCAACTAATCCATATAGAAAGTCTCTCAAATTAGTAAGAAATGGTCCACCTTAGTCAACTGATTAAAAACTATCTAAATTACATCATAATTTTGAGGAATCCTCAAAAGACCTACAAAATTTTCCATTGTTACATAATACCATTTCCTTTTTATAATGGGAAATGGCTACACTAAACCACCTTGGGTTTGTTGTTCACCCTCAACCTGCTAACTGGTAAGGCGTCATGCCAAATTCTTAAAACCTATTACATCACACCTAGAGACTAATACATACGATATATTTCACAATAAATTTTGGTCAAAAAATTAAAGATATTTCATTTCAATATAAGAAACACATGAATCAACTATTCTCACATACATATCAGCACATCAAAATAGATACAAACACAAATGATCCCATCATCTTAAATGGAAAAACTAGAAGCTAAATCCCCACCATTATGGATTTTCCTTATTGACACACATTTTGGGACCTCACTCTTCACCTCTTTATTATAGTCTAGAAGCACAGACAAAAATTCCAAGGATTCAAGGTTCATCTACCCTTGGAAATCAAACACCTCAAGATGCATTTCAGTATATAGCTCCCTTATCTTCCACACAGATTTGGACCCCTGAACCACATGACTTTTAGCTTTCTAACTCAAATCATATGCAATGCTATTTCCCATTCATAGAGTATAAAATAGCTCAAAATAATTGGATTTCATATAATCAACCCATATAAACATCCAAAGATTAAAATAATGTGGAGAGAAGATCTACATAATACTTTTATGATCCATATAAACCTTTAATAGCTCTCCCAATAAATAATGCCACCAATATTTTCAGGCATAAAACATTGTAGAATATTCAAGTTCTTGAGTAGGGTAATTTATTTGATGAGACCTCAACTAACATGAACCCTACAGACCAACTCGATCATACTACATAAGTAGTTTCCATATTATGACAATAGATATATCATAAAAAAGGTATGATTCTAACATGGATAAGGTAAGATTAGGATCAGTGCAGTAGTCAACCACTACATTAACATTGTGAAATCACTCTCGTATTCTTTTCACCATTCAAAACTAAGTCCTTCCATGGTCACAACTTATTTTGGGTCCACCAATTTGGAAAATTCTTTTATAACAATTTAATATTTTCTAGCTAAATCAAGAAAACTACATATATCCGAAATATTATTTGGGAGCTCCCAGGACACAATTTCCTTCTCATTTTCCATGTCCACTAAAGCTCTTTTTTTGGGGTTTATGTGACCCAATAAATACACCCTATCAATCTAAAAATGTGATTTCAATTTCTTATCATATATACTATTATCTATTAGTGTAATCAAGTTGATTTCAATATATTGGGATTGATCATCATGAGTCTTTGAGTTCACCATAATGTCATCCACAAAGACAACTTAAAACTGATATAGGTAAGGGTGAATGATTCAATCCATTAGATCAATGAACACTATCAAGGAATTAGTCAACCCAAACAACATCACCAAAAACGCATACAAACCATGCCTTCTAAAAAAAGATGTTTTTGGAGTGACAAAGGACTCACTATTAGTTAATGAGACCCTGACCTCAAATAAATCTTTGAGACCACTGTCAAACCTCATAGCTATTGAAAATATAATCAATTCATGGAAGAGGGTATTTGTTCATAACCATCATATAATTTAACATCCTGTAATTGACACATAACCTCAAAAGATCCATAATAATTCTTTTAAAACAACACTACATATCCCCATGGAGATATAGTTGGATGGATGAACCATTTCATCTCCAAATCCTTTAATTGTGTGTTATTCTCTTGGAGTTCTTTTGGAACCATTCTAAACACTAGTATAGAAACAAGATATTCCCAATGAAGAAAATAAATCGTAATATTGACATATCTCTTTGGTGGTATCCCCAAGTAGTACATAGGAATCACATCCTAAAATTGATTCAATATGATTAGTAAGACTGGTTTCTCTATCCCTCCATAATAAAGTGAATGAAAAATAACTAAGGATGTTAGTTATATGAAACACAAGAAAACTATCCTTGCACGACCTGCTCGAACATCCTACTCATCCAAATGGACAAAAGTGTCTCCCTTATGAGACATGAACTTTACTCGATGATGGTTACAGTTGATATGGGTTTGGTACAACTCCATAAAATCCATTCCCAAAATTCGGTCAAAATATAACATATTGAGGATGAAAAAGTCCCATAAAAATGATACCCACCAACCTCTTGAGAACAACCATTTCATTTTCTAATATCCTCATATCGTACTCATAATGAAGTATCATTCCACATTATTGAACATACATGTTCCACTATTAGTCCCAACAAAACTAAAAACCATATAGATATAAAAGAATGTTTATAAGATGTGTCAAAGAAAGAATAATAAATCATGGAATCATCAAGGATTGTACATCAAACAGTTGATGATCCATCCTCACCACCTTCGGGTGTAGATAGAACTGTGTGAAGCTAACATGCTCATCTTACATGGGCTCATTCCTAAGTCCCTAGTTCTATATTACTCCATTTAAATGGACTCTATCACCCCAGAACACCACATTCACCACCCCGACCAGTATGATCAGTAGAGCACTAACTACTAATCTGATATGGTGTTACTGACCCCCATTCTGTAAACGACATTAGCCTCTAACCCCCATTCACACTAAGCTATGTAGGATTCCTATAGTACCTCTGCACATGCCTCATCTTGTCATGTGACCGACACTCAACTAGTGTTTGGGTACATTGATCATGTATGTGACTCGACCTTCCACATTGATAGAAAAACAATTGGTCACCACCCAAAGAGGCTAAAACTTAATTCTGACTACTCAGAACACTTCCTCACTAATGGTAAATCCCAAAATATCACTTCCTTCCCACATAAGGCATCCCACATGTCCTCCCCACCAGTACCACAAGTATTCTACTTGAATCCCCCTTCAACTGTCCTTCTAAGTTAGGGGGTCGATCTACCACCTATGAAAACCACATAAAATGTAAGATATAAATCTAGGATATTATCTTATGTCAAATCCCATTCTAGAAATGATTTTCGATAGTTTAATGTTCCCCTTCCAATGATGGAACGATGTGTCATAAGATGGTGAAATAACTAGAATAATTCATTACCAAAAAATCCCCTTGGTTTAAAATCATAAACATCATATCCTTCTACATCCATAAGGTTTCTATATAGAAGTGTTCTAGAAAATTATTTTTTAATTATTTCTATATCATTCCTACATCTTGGTCAGTCGGATCTATAATGTCCCATAAAATATTTGTCTAGCCTAGTCACATATAGACTGCCAAATTGACTTAGTCTTCATAAGGTGTCTCAAAATGATAAAAAATAATATGGATGGAATCTATTGAGAACATGGATACCTCCAGCCCACTCCATCTAGAAAATTTTTTATGGTGTTGTTGTTGAAACTATCTATTCATCTCAAACATACTTGGTACAACACATTGTGGGTCTCATTTCATAATCTTCATAACGTTGGTGATGTTATCATGAATCTATACTTATCTATTACCCTAAATCACCATGTCATCATACTCCACTACTAGTGGACAATTCTTAGCAACATGGTATTTTTCATTGGGTTTCACACATCTTCATGGTGGATTTTTCCTACAATGCCTAACATGAGATATATAACAAATATGATAATGATTCCACAATTTACACACAATAATACTCTTCCTTAGTCGTAACAAACCATTTTCATACACTATCCCAATACATATCAACACAATTTGATCTCTACCCTCTACCATACATATAGTGGGCCATGGTCAACGTGGGTAAACCGATTTATGAAGTCATAGTTTTTTCCAGAAAAATGTTTAATACTACTTCCACACTCATAGTGAAAAGGATTCCTTTTACAAATACTTACTACATATAAACTTCTTACAACCCACATTTTAACTCATTTACACTATTCATTAATCACAAATATTTAACAATTCTCCAACATTCCTCCCATTTAACCCCTTTTCATAATTCTTATTAGACACAATTTTCTTTTAGTTTTTCCATAATGTAAAATTTATTCCTCCTTTTATATCCCACACAACCATCCCATATATGGATGTCAGGATGTATTCCACATATATTAATAGGTTCCTAAAATGATGCATGAAAGAAAAAACTCATGCCATTCCGGTCAAGAGTAAAATACCACTAAATAGTCACATCACAAGACAAGTTTCTCACTGAATGATGAAATATCATTCAATTGTAACAACACCTAATAATAACAACAATAATGCACTAGATAATTCCGTTTTCTATCATTTAGGTGTTATAAAGTATTAAGAACGAAGTCATTTTCATGACCCAATAGATCCTATTATCTAATATACCATCACCAATAATAAGACCAAATAAAAGAACATCTCAGATACAACATTGTAATATCACTGACCTAGAATCCACTAAATCAATGCCCCGGGTTGGGTCTCTACATTTCCTCAAGCTCACCTCCCAGTACCACAGAGGTTGTTAACTAGAATGGCAGTCTAATGTGTCACATGGGGAGACTATACCCTCTTTACTAGAGTAATTAACTAAAGTTAAGAATCAAAATGATAAAATAAACATGTAATAACAAATAAAAATTTATAACTATGCATCTCCCAAAACTATACACAAACAAAAAATAAAAAATAACCATGTAATATCATGATAATTTTGAGAAGAGTGAAAGAAACCCAAAATAAATACAAACAAATAAATCCCAAAAATGGTCCCGACTCCAAGTCCAAATCCATATCCACATGTATCCCCAGACCTTATTAACACCCAAACAACATGACTTTTACCTTAACCATACCTACAATAATTTAGACTTCTCAGGTTCCCAAAGACATCATGTGTGTGGGCTGAGTACAACATAGAATGACCCCACAAACAGTGTCAACAAAATATTCAGTCTACATAGGTAGTGCCTGAAAATAATAAATAAAATTTATGGAAATAAATTAGAACTCAGGAACCATTATTTAACGATATTTACATTAACCATTTTCTATCATTATTTCCATTTTCATTACTTATACCATCCTCATTACTAAATCCATATTCATCATGTGATTCATTTTCTATAAATTTTTATCAACTATACAAGGGTCAATGGAAAGAAATAACTACGTATAGGGTGAATAAATCATGTATGCATCTCAATAGAGGTTTACACATCAAAATAAATACATTTCACTCACCTCGTAGCCTCAGTTTATGTACTCTCATTGAAGGAAATTGTTAGGGGAATAGATCCTCCATCCTCTTCCACAACTATTTCATTTTAGGATTGAGATTATAGTATTATTATAACATAACCGGTGGGAATATAACTCCAGTCAATCCCCCACACTACCCATCCATGTTAACATTCTTATTTTTTCATTCAAAACTCACATATCATATCCAAACCAAACAAAGGCAATACAAATATAACGCAAAATCCATAACAATAAACATGGGAATTATAATTATTCCATAACCCATTAACACAGTTTCCATATGTATTAAATATATTTTTATCCCAATAACAATTTCTTATGCCTAAAATAATTAATAATATTAAATAAATCAAATTCATTCTCCCTTTTATCATACTCAACCGTTTCCCACATGTTAAACCATTCCACCAATTCCACATTTCATAAGTAATAACCTCTTATTAATTTTTTGTAGATTTCATAATCCATTTGGCATGTTCACGTTAATCCAACTACCCAATTTAGAATATTTAACAATTTCATTCTATTGTACATTTTACACTTCCATCAAATCCGGATCATTAAACCCTTTAACCATTCCCATAACATGTCTTAACCAAACTATCCCATATATCATTCCTAATCCTTAGACCATCAAAAAATTAACAGTTCCTACTCCATAGCTCTTGTAACCCATTGTAATTTATCCTAACACCCCTAATTCCATTATCCATGCCATGAAAATAATATCAATTAATCATATCAACATGTTCATCAGGGATCTACATTATCACACATCAACTATACATATAATCGTACCAATTTCTCGTTGTGGGAATGATATCACACCGCACAGGTGTCCCTAAGTAAGTCAAATCATGCTTCATTCATCCCATAGGGATAATTAAGTGTTCCCTTCACCATTTAGACACCCATTATAATTAGTAAATGAATCAAACATAAAATACTAAAAACCCGAGAATGAAACCGAACATGCTTAAATTAACTCATCAACTATAGGATAAACCATGTTGACCAGCTACCTCAAATCCATTGATTAACTCATTCTTAATAATTTACATAGATTCAATTTCATGTACCCATTTAAGACTTATCCCAGAATCCACGGGAGAAATATGGTTTTATGGATTCATAAGAAGATATCACAAGATACGAGCTCTAATACGTTAATGATATGAACAGAGGAAAGTAGACATACCCATAGCATTGTTATACAACCAACAACACTCAAAACGGCCATGTATCAATGGATAACCACACATGGGATGATTTGGGAGTTTGATTTCATCACAAGGGTTGATAGGGGAAGAATGGTGGGAAATATTTTATAACATAAATATCATGAGATGAAAAAACAATATTTTTTATAAATTTTAATTGGGAAAATGGTTTGTGCATAGGTTTTCACAAATGACGGTTTAACCCATGTAAGACACTATCTAAGTGAAGTGAGTTCTCACGATTACCTAGGGAGATCCACATGGTTTGACTAACTATATTCCTTCCATGTTTACTTCCACTATCCATGGTTTCAGGGTTTTCTTATGAATGATGCACAATTTACATAACCTTATGAAAACATTTCATCTTGCACAGGTTTGCATGATTTTCCTTAGGTAATTGTCCCAAACCCCCAGAACATCCTCAAGTCCCCTCCAACACCCAATGATAATTTCTTCAATGAAAACTGAGGGATTTAAACCAAACTTTAAACAAGGTCATACCACTACGGAGCCATGATCTTACAAAAGGGATATGATATTATAATAAACCTAGTAAATATTATGTCTTGATTACTAATTTTTTACTACTAAACATGAGTTGTGGTTGACAGATATTATTTATTGGATATATAACCTTACCATTTTTAAAATCATAAATTAATAAGAAGGTTATTTTATTAAATAGTGTTCCACTAATTCAACCCCACTCCCAGGAAATACCTAACAAGTCATTGGGCTCAATAGGTGGTATCAGAGCATATGGGTTCCCTCTAAAGATCCAATATTTTAAAGACCCGGAAATTACATGTAATTTATTTTAATATATGGGAATTTTGCGAGTCCGTGATAATTGATGGTGCATTATTCTGAGTCCCGGTGTGCCCGAAATGAAATTAGGATGTTTTTTTCGGGTACATTCCGTGAACGTATGAGAGGGATTTTCTAACTTTTGTACTAGTGATCAGAATTGAAATCTAAGGGCACTGTAAAACTCATAGTTCCTGTATTAACTTATGGTGACCTTCACCCCAAACGCAGTAGGTCAAGGGTGGGAGTTAGTTTTTCATGTATTCATCAAATAATAAAATAAAATAAAATTGTGCAAGATTATATTTTTATTTGAAACTCCCATGTGGATGTTATGAGGTGGGGACCACCAGAACTAAAACTCCCATTTGAGTGTTAAGAGGTGGGGACCACATGAAATAAACCTCCCATGGGAAGTTATAGAGGTGTGGACCACTGAACCTAAAACTCCCAATTTGAATTTAAGGGTGGGGACCACCCAAACCCTCCTAATGTGAGAAACCTCTTGAACTCCCTCTTTAATGAGGGAGGTGAATTTAGGTTTCCCAAAATTTATTTTTCCAACCTAAATGTTATTATGATGCCAATTTAATTTGTGTCAAAAATTATATTGGGGAAGAATATCATATTGGATACCTTTTCTTTTTTGTGGAATTGTCGGAAGTGTTGGAAAAGGGAAATTGGGAGGGAACCATGGAGTAATTCTTCTTCTCCAACAAAGAACGCTTCTCCAACAAAGAACGACTACGTTCTCCAACGTCTTCGACTTCTTCCTCGGGACATCCTCCAATGTGGGATGCCTTCAATTGATGACCATTTTTCCCTACTAATCGATGTCAACAAACAAACTAGGTAGGGGTGTGTTTTAAATTGACTGATGTTAATTTTTACCCACACATTGAATCATCCCCTTGAGCTGCTTTCTAGCGCTCTAACGCAGAGGGTGTAGGCAGAAAAAAATGGCACAAACCCTCTGTTGTTATTCATGAATGGTGTGTTTTTCATGATGGAATAAGGGGTATTTATGCCATGATGACGAATAAAGAGTGGCCGGCCGAATCGGCCACCGGTGAAGGAGTAGCGCGCGATAGTTCCACATGAAGAGGACGACTGTCCAACCGGCCAGCCTCGGTGGACCGCCGTACCATAGCTGCCCCGACAGTGTGTGGCCTCCACGCTACCTATTTCTTCCTGTGACCTCCACCGTCTCACAGCCACGTGGCCTCTTTCTTCCTTCGCCGCCCCATATCCCCTTGCTTCCCACGTAGATTCTCCGTTGTGCGGCCCTCTGCGGCCCCCGCAGCCTCTCCACCTAGCGTCCCTCTGCAGCCCCAGCGGCCTTGGCGTCCTGTGGCCCTCAGTGCCCCCCAAGATTCCCCACTCTGCCCCAAGTCATCCGCGTCCCCTCGCGACCCTCATGGCCTCCATCCCGCCCCATACCACCCCTCGATCGCGGCCCCCCGTGGCCCCCATGGCCTCCGCTGCCCCTCTCTGCCCTCACAGTCTCCACACCACCCCGCAACCATGACAAACTAAGAGAATAGATGGTCTTCAGGCCAGTGACGGCAGAAATCCATGCCGCAGCCACCCCGCCGCACCACGACTGCCCAATCAGATTGTGGACTCTGCACTGCCTCGCGACACCCGTGCCCCTCCGCGACTCCCACGGCCATGCAGCCCCCCTGCGGCCTTCGTCGCCCCGCGTCCCACTTTGGGCCACACGGTATCACTTCCCTAAGGCCCTCTTCAGCCCCCATTTCCTCTCCGCCCAGCGGCACTCCACGACCCCTGTAGTCTTTCCACCCAGCAGCCCTTGGTGGCCCCCGTGCTGCTCCGTGTTGTACCACGGCCCTTCACGGCCCTCGCGGCCTCCACGCCACCCCTCAGCCCTCACAACCTTCGAGCCACCCTCACACCGCCCAACGTGGGCAGGAACCAGTGGGCTGGGTAAACCAAAACTGGGTCGGGTCGGACCGTGCCGGGTCGGTCTGACCGGGTCGGACTGGACCCGGATGAGCTACGAGCTTTTCTCTCTTTCAGCCATAACATTGGCACTATGCGTCCATTTGAAAAACTGTCAATGGCGCTGTAAACCATGGAGTGAGGATGTCCCTTTGGTATACCCCACTTGAGATTTGGATAGTGCTGGGATATGGTCGGGATGGATCGAGCACGAATCCAACCGGGGCCTCGGGACTAAAAGGATAATAAGTTACAGACTGTGCATCTGATTGATGCATCGTCTATTGCATTGAGACCCCTATGATTAGGCGGTCCTAATTATTCATGGGAATTTGTTGTAGTTGGAGTATCAACTAGTGGATTGGGGGGAGGACCCTCCCAGTGAAGATAAATCTTACTACAGGAACCCCATAGTTGGCTGTGAATTGAACAATGAATAGTGTTCGTGTGTGGGTCCGTAGCGAGGGATCCTGTGTGGGTCAACACTGAGCGTTCTGGTGTGGGTCAACACTGAGAGATCTTGTGTGGGTCAACACTGACCGATCCTATGTGGGTTAGCATCGAGCGATTTTGTGTGGGTCAGCAACAGAGCCTCTTAAGCGAGTAAGATGATTCAGTAGTTACATCTAATCATTTGTACTTCTGTACCTAAGTTATACTCGGTGTGAGCTGAGTCTGTACCTTTGTGGTATTCTTCTATGAGGAATACATGTGTGGTACTTACCTTCAGGATGTTCCTTCCTTTGTGAAACAGTTGAACTTTGGGCTTTTCGGTTTGACTCTGTGTTTCCTCATGACTGAGATTGGTATACTTGATAACTTAGGTATATGTATGGGAATATACCTAAGTATGGTTTTTAGTGGATTTCATGCTTTTTGGTTTATCATTTGTGGATTTTGTGGGACCTTGAGGGTCTCAGGGTCCCTATTGAGTATCTTTATACTCACCCCTGCACGGTTTATGCCCGCACTTCATTGTGTTTGGTGCAGGTAACGGACAACGTTGACTGAGGACGAGAGTACCAGGACTGGAGGTAGCTTGGAGGTTGACCTTAGATGAGGCATACCATAGAGATGACCGATCGAGAGTTGTACCTACCCTTCAGGTAGGATCCTTGGTGGGTGTTCACAAGAGTTGTTCCAGTTTACTTGTACTTTCAGTTTCTTGTACATTCTAGTTGGTCTTGTATTCTGGCCCACTTTTATGTACTGCATTAAGTCTGTTTACTATTCAGATTACTTGAGTTCGTATCTTGTTGTGTTCTTGGTTGCATGTGATTACATGTTATAAAGGCAATTCCTTCCCAGTTTTAGGGAATACACCTTCGGTGCTAGTCGTCGGCCCCTAGACAATCAAAGGCGGGCTTGGGGTAATCACGACACGGTCCTCAGGGGATGGATCTTGAAAAATTTCTAGCAGAGGTGTCATTTCTACCATAGAACATAGGACCTCCTATTTTAGCTCCACTGGTACAAGTTTACAACCTCTAAAAATGATATTGTTCTCCCCACCTTCAGAATATTTGTCAGGTGCATGGCCTGAGGACATATGATCACGTGTAGTCTTGCAGCAGCTGTCTCTGAGTTGTGGCTCCCTGACTCACTAAACGTGTGGAGGGGGAATGACCATCAATGAGAGGTATACTATCTCCTCTCTATCCATGTAGGTTATATGAAGCAAGGGTAACTTCTCTAAATCATCGTTTAGTAGTTGCGAACTCGATCTCCGACGAAGTGAATTTGCGACTACATTACCCTTCCCTGTAGTATAGACTATATCAAAGTTATTGTCCTGGAAGAACTCTAGACAATGTCATTTTCTCATATTCATATATTTATTTGTGAAGATATATCTGAGACTATTGTGGTCTGAGTAAAAAATGAACAACTAACCCATCATGTTGGGTCACCACATATTCATTGCGAAGACTACTGCAACCAACTCCATGTCGCGAGTTCCATAATTCTTCTTATGATGCCTCGACTATCATTATCCATAAGCAATAAATACATCATCCTACATCAGTACGTAATCGATTCCAGTTCCTGATGAATCATAGTAAACAACATAGTCATTTCCCTCGTCTAGCAACATCGGGATGGGAGTGCCGGTCATGTTCTGCCACTGCTGTTGAAAGTTATGATGGCATGACTATGACCAAAGGAAGGGTTTCCCCTTCTTCTCCAAGGAAGTTATAGGTGATTATACTCTAGTTAAATTGGTTACAAACCTCAGATAGTATCATGTTAATCCATGTAATATCTACACCTCTGTAACACTCTTGGGTGGTTCCCAAGAAAGTACTTACTCTATCTTCACTGGATCAACCACAACTCCAACCTCTGAGACGATGTGTCCCAATAAGTGGAAATTTTGTATCCATAACTCACACTTCTAGAGCATCCCATGTAACCGGTGCTCCCAGAGTGTTCCTAGAACTATCCTCAAGTGTACAACGTGCTCTTCCTCGGACGATGAGTACACCAATATATCATCGATGAAGACCACCAAAAGGCAATCAAGGTTTGGCTGAAAGATCTTATCCATAAGCCCCATGGACACTACTAGAGCGTTTTTCATGCTGAAAGGATTCACCAAGAACTCGTAATGGCCATACCGACATCTGAAGGTTGTCTTCGGTACATCCTCATCCCGTACCCTAAGCTAATGATAGCATGATATGAGGTCTCTCTTTGAGAATCACTTTTTTCCTATCAACTGATCAAACAGATCATCGATACATGACAGAGGATACTTGTTCCTTGCAGTCACCAGGTTTAGGCACTGGAAGTACATGAATTCCCTCAAAATTCAATCTTCCTTCTTAGAAAACAACACCTAGGATGCCCATGGATAAAAATTGGGCCTGATGAATCCCTTCACCTGTATATCCTCCAATTGTACCCTCAGCTCCCGATGCTTCATAAGGGACATTTGATATGTTGGTGTAGATATCAGTGATGTTCATGGGTAATAATCAATGTTGATGTCCACCTCTCTACTAGGAGTTAGTATTGGGACATATTCTGGAATGAAGTCCTAATACTCATCCACTACCATTAGATATTATGGACTCACCTCATCCACCGCGTCGAAGGTCATTCATGCTAGTTGATATGTAATCAATTGCACCCTCTTGAGTGCAAGTCCATCTCGTGATGCCCTGTTTTCCTTCTCACCAAAAAAGGAAAACTTGCCTCTGTCTCTGCATGTACATCACACTGTACGTCTCAAACGTTCACTCTGTGTGTGATCTATTGATAGATATTCCATGACTAGAATGACATCATAGAGATTCCATGTCGCTACTAGAAAATCCTATCTAAAACACTCTCCACTGAGAATAGGATCACACTGTCTGCACCAATGTGTGACCGCTGAATCTCATTTCATAGGGGTATACAAATGCAAACGACATGCTAAAATATCATGCATAATAACGGAGTCCCAAACATAGTATGCAACAAGAAAATAATTCCTAGCACCTGTGTTGATAAGCATTGTAGCTAAATTTGTGAAGATAATGATCATACCTCGTATCTTCTCAAAGAAATTAGGATCGTAAGCCTATACTGCCTGAGCTGGGTATGTCCCTGTCCACCCGCTCCCTGATCTCATGGTTGACCACCTGGGGTGGTGGTGGTAGTGCCTGGTGACCTCAACCACCTCCTGCTACACATCTGGCTCCCCTAACTCGTCTGCCTCCTGGATGACGCTCATGATACCGCTGTTGTCGCTGCCTCAGTGGCCCTTACACCTTCTTCTGATCATTTGTGTGGGGTGTCAGACAATCAGAATCTCTGTGACCTTTTCCCCCATCAGAAAAATAGATCAGGCCTCACTGGTGGATCCCTAGGCCTCTCGATCCTCACACATTTGACCCTACTTCTAGGGGTCACCATACGAAAGGTCTACTCTACTTGGGATTCTGTGTCATCTGTGTATTTCCAGCATCAAATGACTTTGATACCTGTCGTCTGGTAGGGGACCTCACTGTTGGTTCATGATGGGCAAGGATTCTCTCCATCAACAAAGCTTTCTCTAGCACCCGAGACTATGTTGGGATGATGAGAGAAACTTCTATAGCTCTAATCTCCTGTCATAGCCCCTTCCCAATAGTCTGGGCCCTGATGTACGGGTCTCGTACCATGTCAGTGGGGTATCAGGAGAGGTCAGAAAATTTGGCTGACTACTGAGCCATAGTCTGGAGGCCCTGCTTCAAATGCAGTAGTTGGGAATACGCACAGAGCGTAGTGTCTCTGGAACAATATCCGCCCTAAAACGGATCTCAAATTCCTGCCAGGTGAGGGTCTTCTCCCCATCCACCTATATCATCGAGCACCACCATCATCCATCTAGGCACTGATGAAGGCTAGAGATCAAGATCATTATCTGCTCAGTGGATGTCTCTACTAAGAAAAAGACCCGTGAAACCACCTCAAGCTAGTCCTCTACTGCCTGGGGGCCCATATCACCTCAAAAACACAAAGGCCATGTATCTAGAACTCATTAAATGAGTTCAGCTGATGTTCATGATCCACTAATAGCATCTGCTTCTCAACTGGTGGTGGTGCTACTAGTACACAACATGAAGGTGCCATCACTATAAGTGGTCCTTATACTGACGCCTCATTACTCGGTTGGCCACTATCACGATCTCAAACCAGAATCCTAGGAGAATTTCTTCGTGGAGGAATCCAGTAAAAAATAGATACATGGTCAATAAGTTTTAACTAGTGAGATGAATCATTAAAGATCAATAAAACATTTCAAAACACTAGTAACCGGTGTATTAATCTACCGAGTCAGAAAATAGAATTCTAGGTCCTGGTGTATGGCTATGTCACCTGCCACAACTACACTAGACTTCATGTACTAAAAATTGAACTAAAGACACTTTACACCATTTCCTCATTAAAAGTGGACTCTTATTTCTTCCAGTAGAACTGACCGCCCTTTGGTACCACTTTGTCATGACCTATCACACGGGGCCCAGACATGACTACCCCAAGCCCACCATCCATAGGTTAGTGGTTGGTGACTCGAACCTGAAGGATTTTCCCGAACATGGATGGCATTGCCTTATAGATCTATACACACTCAAAAGGTGAAACTAAAGAAAAAAACCCAAAAAAAGTAAGGTATAACCACATGAATTAAGTACAACCACAAGTACCGCTGTAAAATGAAAATAATTTGTCAGAATGAATTCCCTATAAACTAAAATAAAAGTAAACAGCTATCGCATCTGCCCAAGATCTCTACCTGGTTGGTAGTATCTATAATTATGATGTTGAACAAGAAGATCTCGACTGCTCCCATCGCAGAAATCTCCAACACGCCCTAAACCTCCATAGTCTACCTCAGAGCATCATTAGTTTTCACCAGACACCCACATGCAGGCGGAGCCCATGGAAAGGTGAGTATAAAAACTCAGTAAGGGACCCCGAGACCCCTGAAAGTCTCTTTGTAATCCACAAAGATAAACTCATAAGAAATAAAACAAAGGTAATATCACAAGAATGAACTAAATCATGAAGCACAAAGAAAAATAGATCGCTCACTCTAACGGTATAACATTAAGGTTACTTAGATAGGGATGACCGATTGTAAATCTAGATCATCCTATCCGTAGAAACTCTAATGCTAACCCGTATAAGTCACTATATGCTCACTTATATTGGTGCTAGATGATGACCCGTATTGGTTGCTGATTTTAACCCATATTGGTCGATAGTGCTGACCCGTATTGGTCACTGGTACTGACCCGTATTGGTCGCTAGTGATGACCCGTATTGGTTACTGGTGCTGAACCGTATTGGTCACTAGTACAGTGGTAGGGATGATTAGTCATATAGCTAGATAACCCCACTCTAGGGTTTTTTATGCTGAACCATATTGGTCGCTCTTCTTCTTCATGTCACAACCAACCACTAAATTCCCATATGTAGCATGCCTGATCTTCAGAAGATTCTTCTCCTCACTCCATAGGTCATATTTCAACCAATACGAAGTCCCAAGAAAAGCATACCCAATGGAATTCCCGATCAGAGGGGTCCCAACATGATAGATGATGCATCGATTGGACGTCAGGTCTATGAGAAATGAGTACTTTTGTAAAAAGGGCCTGGTTGGATTCAAGTATGATCCAACCCAGGTCACACGTCAAACTCCATCAAAATACAGATAGAGTATCTCTGAAGGAATGCTTTGTCACAGGGGTCCTTATTCCACAAACAGCGCGTTAATTAGATGTTTGTTCTATTAGTTGCACCCCTTTCCGTGAAAGAGGGGTGGTCGCAAATTGTTCTGGCCCGGCTCGGTTGAGCCCACCAGAATATGCCAAATGGACCACTTTCCAAAAGATGTCTCAACGCCATTGATGGAATGTAAATCAGAATCCCAGTTCGCCAGTTAAGGGTGTTTCTTTATTAGGGGACCAGTTGGGTCTGGGTCCGGTCCAACTCGGTCAGGCCGACCTTACACAACGGGTCATAGGGTCTACCTGAACCCACCCAGGTCCGACCTCTTAAGGGTCGGCCCGGTTCACTGGGTCTGACCCATAGAGGTTGGCCCGACTGGTTTGTGGGCCTGGGAAGTAGTTGGCTCAGCCAACAGGGTGGGGGCTTGGCCCACACTCGCAGTCCCACGGATCCGACCTAGACCACTGGGTTGGTCAAGGTCATTGGGTGGGGTCGAGCCTGTTGGGTGGGTTAAGCCCATTCAGTCGGCCATCGTTCGGCCCGAGATGCCTGAGGCAGACCACGTCCTTAGCTGGCCCTTCAGATGAGGGATGGTTTCATTCGCTGTTGGGGAACTGCCCCACCACATGCAATAGTCAGCGAGGTGGTCTATTGGTCTTCAGCTGACGCGACATGGTGCGGCCCCTACCTCCTATCACGGCCCGTTGGCCGTAGCTATTACCATCGGCAGCACCTGCAGGCACCGTCCCTCTCCCATGTGGTCGTCTCGGGCCGATCGGCTTTGGGCACCATGGTGCATGACAGCACACCAACTTCCCACTACCCTGCAGCTTGTTTCCGTGGGCCTCTTCTTGCCACCCCGGCCGCAGCCGGAATTTCCCACCAGTTGTTCTTTCTAAGGGCCACCAGAACTGCTCCGATGGTTTGTTCTTGTTGCCTTTTTCACCTACGAGTCCCCTGGACAGTCGTTGTCATAGTGTGACCCTCTATATCGTGTTGCTTTCCAAATTGAGGAATGTTTTCCCCAACGAACACAACATTAATGAAGCGGTGAAGGGTATAGGCCTTGTTCATTCAGCACACACCCTCTGAGTAAACATGAGAACAAGAGGGAGAATATTTATCTTACATTAAATATTAAATAAACTCATTTGAATAATGTTAAACCAAAACCAAACATAACCCCCTACCTTGAGATCTGTTGGAGGTATCGTGGTTGCGGCGGGAGGAGCGTCCACATTGGATGGAGTCATCGATGTTCCTCGATCCCAGATCATTACCACCGGAGCATTCATCCTCCATTGGTGGATGTTTCCATATAACTCCACTAGAGTTTCCTCTCTTGAATAAGTCGTTCCAAAACCCCACCAGACCTCCATTTAAATATGATGGGGGAAATGTGAGTAATGCGTTGAGGAATTAGTGAGGTTCATTAAATGAATTATTAATCATCTTTTAATTCACAATGGTAGAGTTATGTAGTTGGTGATTCAAGCCATTAAATAGTTTGACAAGTCACGGGTCCTTCCACCCTTGCTCATCCTTTCAAGAAAAAGAAAATTAAATAACAATTACTTGTTATTTTATTATTCATTAAAAAGTAAAAAAATTTATTTTTTTCCTGACCAATTGTGGTTGACGTGAAGAATCCTTTAAGCGAATCATGTGGTTTCGGATTCAACGGTGCTATAAAATTTTAATTCTGAGCATCGGTTCAAAAGATAAAAAATTATGCATGCGTGTTTATAGAACAAATCTAAAAAAAGTTCAGAATTCCGTTTTGGGCACACCGAGACTCAGAATCATGCGCCATCAATTTTTATAGACTCGTAACAATCCCAAATAATTGTAAAAAATTACATGGAATTTTTTGGGTCTTTACAAAAACATTATATTTTTTTCAATAATTCATTTCTTTAATTATAATGTTTATTCTAAATAAATGTTGGGAAAAAATCCCTCAAGGTATCATTGAAGCATTTTTGAGGTGATTTTGTTTGTTGACAAAGTGGGAATCTGTGTTTTTTTTGTTGAAAAAGTATACCATGACGTACAAATTTGTTGATAAATGGAATTTAATGGTGGCATGTCGAGTTCAAGGGATTTTGTTAACGATCCATGATTGATTCATGAACGTCAACAAAGGAATGGTCGATCTGGAGGTGGTTCAAAAAGAGACTTGCACGCCAGTGTCTTGGAGGCTTGTAAACTTGTGTGCCATATGTTTTTCAATATCATAACATCAAAATATGGAAAAGGAAAAAGGAGTGGCTGAGTTTTGGGTTTGGTCGTGCAAGTGACTAGCGCGGCAGAAACTTGGGTGGCTGGACTTGCGCACCGAGAGGAGACTTGCGCGCCAACGCTCAGCGTTTCCAAATGCCTATAAATAGAGGTTGACCCCTCCTCATTCAATGTGAGTTAAACACTTATATAAAATCAGAGCTCCAGTCATGCAAGTGGTGTTGTGGTTGAGCAAGTATAAAGATATTCAGAAGATGCACGCTGAAAGTGGTTTGGGTGAGAAATGGTGTGATTTTCCAAAGTTTAGAGTTGAAGAAGGGGGTGTCATGCAGGTGGTTTGGTGACACTTGGGAGCAAGGCTTTGAAGAAGCACGACAGTTGATAGCTGCATGCCAAAATTGGTTTGGTCATAAAAGGGTGTGAGTCGCGCTAGTTTAGAGTTGAAGAAGCAAGTGTCGCACCAGTGGTTGAGGTGAACATGCACACCGTATTGAACTTGCGCGCTGGAACATGCACACTGTCTTGGTGAAGAACGCCAAGTATGGTTGAAGCATGCCTATCATTTTTGGGCTGCGTGAATGCTCGAAGATTTCCCGATACCTTCGGTGTGAAGTTAGATTCGTCTATGGGTGAAAGTTGGACTTCCACAGAGCATCTACATACAACAGAGGATGCATTCACTAGTGATAATGAAAAGACCAACTGGTCTATAAAATTTGAGTGGATCCTTTCTAGAGTAGTGAGCAAAGGAAGAGGAAGAAGGTGATCCTCTCCACCGGCAGTGAGCCAGATAGAGAGTGAAATAGGGAGTGACCCCTGGGAAAGCAGTGAGGTTACCCTAAACATTATAAAGGCATTAAGCCTGGAAATAGAAGTGATCTATCCCAAACATTGTCAATAGTAGTGTGATTTTAGTGGATTTGGTACATTTTCACATCGCCCATGTATTCTCCTTGGATGTAGCCCAGTTAGGGTGAACCAAGTAAAAATCATTGTGTCCTATGCATGCTTTAGTTTTTTTTAATTTTCTTCAGGAAATAGAGAGAAGAGAGTATCTCTTAACAACGAGATAAGATCAATAGGGGATGTTGTTTTAATCTGTCATACCACGATTCACCCCCTCTTAGGGTATCTAACCTAGTGGACATAACAATTGGTGTCGGAGGGAAATGTTTATATCAGTGGTTCTCTCTCAAATGGAGGTCACCAATCATAAATAGATTCTGATCTTCGACGGGAACAATTTTTTCCTATTGATGAATTGGATACATCAGTACTTATGATCTTTGGGAATGGACGTATTCACAGCAGAAATACATGGTATAACAACTGACATCAACAGTGGGGCATTATTGGAAGCCGAGCGAAGAGAATTGGATTCTGAAGCCAAGGGATAAATGCTTTGTGGGGAGCCCTATCCAATGATATCTATAAGAAGGTGATGTCATGTAAAATATCACATTCCATGTGGCAAAATATACTGAATATATATGAAGGAGATTCAATGGTTAGAGAGGCAAAGCTACAAGTACTATGGAATAAGTATGATGAACTGAAAATGAACATGAATGAGTCTGTTGATGCATTCTTTGACAGGGTAAATATTGTTGTGGAAGTTACACGAGTTCTTGGAGAATTCAATGGAGACATAAAGATCGTAATGCACATCATGAGGAAACTTCCACCTCGGTTCAATCCTAAATATTAAGTACTAGAAGATAAAGATCAAAAAGAGCTGACACTGGGCAATTTGTTTAGTACCCTGGTTGCATGTGAAATGAGGAATGATGATAACAAGGTCAAGGAAAAGGGGAAATCTAAAAAGGTGGCATTTAAGGCCATGAAGAACCTCACCATTGAAGATTCTCAGGAATAAGAAGAGACAGATGAGGTGATTTCATTCCTTTCCTCAATTCTTCAAAGAGGAAAATGAAATTTTAAATGTAAACTTCCACTTCCTTGCTTTAGATGCGGAAAAGTTGGTCATCTTGCCGCAAGGTGCCCCAAAATGTTTTAAAAAGAAAATGATGAAGATGAAGTTGAAATTCCCAAGAACAAATCTTCAGCCTATGTGAAAGGGAAGAAGCAGTTCAAGGGAAATTTCTTCAAGAAGAAGAATCCTCCTTCATAAGAAATAGACAGTTCAGATGAGTCTGAGGTTGAAGAGTTTAAGGAGATTGAAAATTGTAAATATCATGGAGAAAATGCAGTGTTGGCTGTTGTTGGTAGTACTCAAGAAAAGGAAGAAAAAAACGATGAAGAAGAAGAAGAAATTTAATGGAGAGTTGACATGTAAGCTGAATTAGATGCATCTCTTGAAGAGATAGATGTTTGGAGGGAAAAAACAAAAAACCCAACAAGGTGGTACATGATGCAAAACTCTACATGCAATAGTAGGAAGAAGAGATGTATGAGCTAGTGACATTAATCGAAAACCTTAAGTGTTCCAGGATAGAGAGCTTAGAAAATTTTGATGAGCATAAGCTCAAGATTGATGACCTGAAAAGGGAGATCGATGGCATGAATAGAAAAGTGAAAGATCAATTCATGTGTATTAAAGAACATAAAGAAGAAGTGGTCAGTCTGTGATGAAAACTGAAGGATCAAGAAAAACTCTTGAACCCAATGTGATATCAGGAAAGCAGGTCATTTAGAGGATTTAAAAGATTCAAGAGGAGGCTTCTAGTTCAGTAGGAAAGAAGCAGCAATCGAGCTCAGATGCTAAGGATGAATTAGGGATTGATCAAAAACATAAATCTAGAAATATTGAATAGAATATTCAATATCACAGAGAACAGTTTCTTGATGAAAGTGATGAAGGGTAATGTAACACAGGAGAAGAAGAAGTTGAAGATGCTGACTCAGAAGAAGAAACTGATGATGAACAAGAAAGTGTCAAGTCTGTGTCTGCAAGGAAGCCAAAGAGTTGATTTAAAATTGATAGGCAGAATATCATTAGTGATCAGAGAACTCCAATTTAGAAAAGAAGAATTAAGTCACTGCAGCAGACATCTTTTCTATCTCTGGTACTACCAAAATTATTTGTTGATGTAGCTGAAGATAAAAATAGGGTTCATGCTAGGAATGAAGAGCTTGATCAGATAGAGAAGAACCAGACGTGTGAGATTATTTCAAGGCCAGCAGATAAGAATTTCATTGGAAAAAAATGGGTCTATCGAAACAAGATGATTGAATATGGCACAATGATTCAGAACAAAGTAGGACTAGTGTGCATGGTGTACTCCTATATAGAGGGAATAGATATTGATGAGACATTTCCACCGGTTGCAAGACTAGATTCAATCAGAATATTTTTATCCATAGCAGTTGTTTTGCATGGATTGTGGGGATGACCTCCTGGATGGGAGATTCAAACGTTCTGATCGGTTTCTAGCGGGTTTGTTCGTAGAACCAGAAGCATCCAATGATTCCACATCTGTTTGGACCTACTTTCCAAAGGTAGGCGCTCATTATTTTGTGGACTAATGAGGCTTAGGAATTTTGCATTGGTCGAGAGGAATGGAGGTCAGACTCATGACACCTTTTTGAGGGGAATTATTGTCTACTCCGGGACTCTCTTTATAGATTTAAGTTATGTTCGTGAATCCTTATTACATTACCAAGTATAAAATGAGCTTTCCTTTAGTTTTAACAATCAATGATTAAATATGAAAGAAATTTAAAGAATCTTTTATATGTATTCGAGGTTCTTCATCAATATAGAATCATCTATATCTGTTTAGAGATTCTTGGTCAATGGTATCCTTCAAAATATTTATATAAAAGTCTCTTGGTCATTATGATGACCAGGATGGTTTTAAAGCCACTCAGTGGGGAACTTGAATTTTATCATCATTCAGAAGGACAGGGATTATTTCTATGTTGGGATCGAACCCATAAATGGGCTACCTACGTATCCTTTGTTTTGGAAAAGGAATCAGAACACACGTAGTTCGAGTAATGAAGTATGATGTTTACGATTGATGGCTCAAAGAAGAATGTCATAATTACTTTTACACTCTAAGCTCACGTGAGTCATGCTCGGTGTGAGAAACAAGAGGTATTGGTAAAAATTATACAATTGTGCCATGAAAGATGCAATCATAAGAAATTGTTTGGGGCTTATGTATGTATGAATGCCCAAATAGATGAAGGTTCATGATTTACTTTTAGGGAGAAAATCCATGAACAGGGTCCATAAAGGTATATGTGCTTCATGAAGATTTGAATACTCTAATCTTGGGGCTTACTCCTAAGGAGGATTCCCAAATTAGGAGGGGACTTATGATTGGGTTTTACTCCTATGAAGGATGCCCAAAATTATGACTGGGGCTTATTCCTGAAAAGGAGGCCCAGGTTAGGGGACATGGGGCTTACTCCTGAAAAGGAAACCCAAGATTATGACTGAGTCTTATTCCTGAAAAAGAGACCCAGGTTAGGGATTAAGGTTTGGGGCTTACTCCTGAGAAGGATGCCCAGATTTGAGATTGGGGCTTACTCCTAAGAAGGATGCCTGGTATTTGAGATTGGGGCTTACTCCTGAAGAGGATGCCCACGTTTGGGAACTTTAAGAATTTGGGGCTTACTCCTGAGGAAGATGCCCAGTTTAAAGGATTTATAACTGGGGATTATTCCTGAAAAGGAGACCCAGGTTAAGGATTCTCTCATCTTAAAGGATGAGGTTGATTGAACGAACTCTCAATCTTTGGTGACATAATGATGTATAAATCACTAGGTTTTGAGATATATTCCACCGAATTCCATTCAGATAAGGAAGTCAAATCAAGAAATCATGCCATAAATGGCTTTGAAGAGTATCTTGAGGACTGAATCTTGAATAGGAAAGGTGAAATGGCTTAAGAGGGGTAAAATGGGAAAGATGGGCACCCAAAAAGGTAGGGGCGTGCAAGTCTTGAAAGGCGCACAAGTCTTGCGTGGGCGCGCAAGTATTGGTCGCGCAGGTATACCTGCGCGACACATGGTGTACTTGCGTGATTTTCAACCAGCATTGAAATACTTGAGTGACTCTTTATTAAACCCTTTATAATCCTCTTGAGTTTCTTCCAGAAAAGGTACACGCAAATTCTATTGAAGGAATAAGGCGGCGCGCAAGAATGATCAGTTCCCTTAAGGGCTGGCCATTCAGGCGCGCAAGTGTTGATGAGTTTCAACACTTAGGCCTTCCTCCCCCTCTTTAGATCTTCTGTTCTAGGTAAGAAATTACCTTAGAAGTGTTCCGGAAGCTTTGAGAAGATACTTGGGCGTCAGTAGCTTCAATACGAGTTTCTGGAAAAAGATCTCTCTTCTTTGGGGGGGCCACAGGGTTTATTTATAGGCAGGAGAAGACCCCGGGCGGTACTGGGTGGTTACCACTTAGGTCGCGCAAGTGACTTGCGCGACCAAGGGCGTCGCGCAAGTGTACTTGCGCGACAGTGAGATAACTTGCCCGGTGTAGTTTCTGTTGATCCTTTCTTCCTGCCTTTGTCGATTTTTGATGTTTTCTTCAAAGGAGGAATCCCTTTGAGCCCAGATATTCCCTTTTACGATCTTTAGATTCTGTGACGAAAGGAGCGTCAACAAAAGTCCCCCCTCAAAGTTGGATCTGGAGAGAAATGAGGATTTGACTCTGAGGAAATCGAATCCATCCAAAGGAAAAGGGGGCGTGCAAGTCTTCAGTGCACAGAGGGCGGCGCACAAGTTTGCGTCGTGTAGCCCTTAAGCACTCTGGGTACGGCGCGCAGATAGGCCTCCTGGCCTATAAATACATGGCCTCACCTCCGTACAAGTATCCGGATTTCCGAACATCATACCTTCGAGCTCTCTTCGCGCAGGTCACCTTAGCCGCGAAGGTTGCTCTATTTTCTAGTTCTTTCCTTGATGTCACGCTACTGTAAAGGTATCTGTACTTGTGCGGTTTATACTTGCGCGTCAAAAACTAGCGCGGAACACGAATACTTGCCCGTCATTGTTTAGACTTGCGCGACTCAATGCCTTAGCCATTTTTTCAAATTTCTTTCACAAATTTTATGAAAAATAAACCTATTTAAGAGTTAGTTTATTCATCTTTTGTGCAGATTCAGTGGTTCCCAAGGGAATTAGAACGGCTGATGAACTGGCTAGCAAGCAGATTGATGACATGATGAACATCATTGGACATGATTACTATGATATCTGCGACAGCACTCTCCCATATTTGGATAAGTAATTGAAGAAATATCATCTTAATTTCCCACAGAGCATCTACCTGTCTCTATGTGGTCTTGGTCACTTGCAAGGAGTCAATGTTCCAAATGCAAACAACTATACACCTGAAATGCAGTTGCGCTGCTACTTCTTCATTTCGGTTATGCTGCGCATTAAGAGCAACAAAAATGGTGTGAACTTTCAAATTCTCCTTCCATGCCATTTCCTTGCAGATATGAAAATGGCAAACCCATGGGTTGAAATGTTTTCCACTACCGGTTGGTGGAGAGAAGACAAACATGGTATTAGAGCAATATTTGAAAAGAGTACTCTCTCCAAATGGCTCTTTACTTCCAATGCTCCATTCTCAAATCCATGTATCCATCTTCCAAGTCTCTTAGACAGAAACAGAGTCACTGTTTGATCAGCAAAAAATTTTCTCAAACCGCACTCAAGAACATCCTCTTACAATTGTTCTAAGAAGAGCTGGTATCACTGCATCTCTTTTTGTATCCAGTTGAATGAATGAATTCCAGGTGGTTGCTGATGAATCTCGGGATGCCGTAAATCAAATGAAGTGTTATGTTGAATGCCTCTTGTAATTCTTGAAAAAGAGAAGAGGCTCCAGTCTGTGGATGTCCTTCTAACTCTTTTGTATCAATGAAAAACACTTTTGTCTCCAATCATTTGTACCTGCATTCTTTCATTACCTGCTTCAATTTTACTTAAGCCAATGGGCCTAGTAAGCATAGTTTGATTTTTACTAGGATTATTACAAATAATCATACAAACTTTGAACCTTTTAATTGCTCAATATTACCTAAATCATACAAAAATGTATATTTATTGAGCTGGAACTTGACTTTTATTCAGAGTTCCTTTGTCTTTTGTGGGCAGTTTAAAGTCATGCATGTCAGACATAAAGGGGCTAATGTTTAAGGTCGAAATAGCTTTGACCTAAATGTACTAAAATTGATTCAATTCCTTGATAATTTATCTGAAAACATATTACCATACTCGAGTATGAGGGAAAAAAATGTAAACTATGGCTTAAGAATATTTGAATCTGAGGAATGATATGAAAAAGAGCTAAAAGGCATTATAAGAAGTAGTTTCCAAGAATGAAGTTACTATTATTTAACAAAACCCGTTAGGGGGTTGAAATATGCAGGGCCACCTAAGGGCATTGGCTGCATGGTTAAATAAATAGCATCTTTCGGCTGACAAGTCTGTTATGTGGACTGTTTATGCAAGGCCACCTATGGGCACATGCTGCATAGTCAGGCAAAAGAACTCCCGGAAATTTACTTTCCTAGTGCTAAAAGCCAGTGAAAGTTTATGGAGATTCAAATTTTCTAAATTATAGAGTAGGTTGTATGAAAAGAGGTACTTGAATATGGAGAAGATATTTCCAAACAAGAATATCGAAGAACTGGATGAATATCACTCCTACGAAGGTCTGACCCAAACGTAGGGAAGAAGAATAAACCATAGACTTGAATACTTTCAGATCATGAAAAGGGATTTGGGACAAATATGTTAAGGATGGCTATTTTTTGCGGATCCCTACATACTGTCGTTTAAGATAAATAAGGACAAAAGAGGCATTCTTCCCAAGAATGAAGTTACTATTATTTAACAAAACCCTTTAGGGGGTTGAAATATGCAGGGCCACCTAAGGGCATTGCCTGCATGGTCAAATAAATATCACCTTTCGGCTGACAAGTCTGTTATGTGGACTGTTTATGCAAGGCCACCTATGGGCACGTGCTGCATAGTCCGGCAAATGAATTCTCAGAAATTTGACATTTTTGTGATTAGAAGTCATGAAAAGGGTTATGAAGATCTGAAAATATTTAAGGTTAGGATTATAACACATAAAGATGGGTATTGTCCAATGTATATAGAGATACATAGGTCAATGAAAACCATAATCATGTTGTGGCTGGGTCCTGAATTGAAACTTGGACTTCACTACGTATCTCATAAGAATGAGAATCAAGCCATACGTAGTTCTTGAAATGCAGTTTAACGTCGTGCAGGACGAAAGTATGAGTGATCTTAGTTTAGGGTCATAGAATTCGGACCATAATAATGAATACACAGTGTGTGTTTTCATGAGGACTTTTCAGCCAAGGGACTGAAAGTGAAATTTGGGGTTAGGCCCAAAAGACTTGGGACTGGAATTGAGGGATACTCGAATGTTCCTACGTATCCCATAAGGATGGGAATCAAGCCCACGTAGTTCTAGAAATGACCTTTGTAAAAATTTGGTTCGTACATGTGAAGGGTGAAAGGGGACTTTAGTGCAATGATGGTTTAACCTGAGATAAAAAAATTTAGGCATTACCATGTATGCACGTAGTCTTTTTTTGAAATGAAACATGATTAAAAGAAAAAAAAATCAATGTCAATAACAGTTCTCTCTCAAGTGAGGAGATCAAAGAATATTGTAGTTTATTGTCATACCGGAAAAAAGTGTTGTATAGTTTAACGTCGTATAACAAGGACGAAAGTGAATCAATGTAAAAAAAATATTGATTATAGGGGCGGTTTCACAAATCAACATCATATGAGATGGTGGTGAACCGATGTGAAAAGATTATTTTTGGGCTTGAACCCTGGGAGGCTGCCTACATACCCAGCCTGGAGGGAAAGGATCAAAGTCCGTGTAGTTCAATTAAAGAATGAATTAATGATCAAGTTGTTCTTGGGGACAACGATCTAATTAAAATGTTGTTGGGACTTACACATGGTTAGTGTCCCAAAGGGGGTGTTATGGTTGATGTTCGCTCTAAGCTCACGTGAGTCATACTCGGTGTGAGAAACAAGAGGTAACAATAACCTTAACGATGCATAGTTTAATGTCATGTAGGACATATAAAGGGACTATGCAGTTTAGAGTCTTGCAGTTAGGACTATTGGTGCTACACAGTTTAGTGTCATGTAGCAGGGACAAAATAACACACCATTTATGTCATGTTGGACGAAAGTGCGAATAGTTTAAGGTCATATGCATGGACCGTGGATGGTGCAGTTTAATGTCATGTTGTACCTTTGATGATTTATATAGTTTAACATCTTTCTGGATGTGAGGGACTTTTATACAGTTTAGCGTCATGTAGTTAGGACGTCGCAGTTTAATGTCTTGCTAGACATAAAGGATTTGAAAATAGTTTATGGTCATATACACGGACCAGGGATGATGCAGTTTAAGGTCATGCTGGAAGGTTTAGGGAACTTTTTCACAGTTTAATGTCGTGTGGGACGAAGTTGCAGTTTAAATTCATACTGGACCATTGCTGTATAGTTTAACATCATATAGCAAGGACGAACTGGAAACTTTTTAACAGTTTAATGTCATGTAGGACAATTCAAGTAACTGTTACAGTTTAACGTCATGTTGGACAATAGAACATTTATACAGTTTAACATCATGTTGGACGATAGAACATTGTTGTACAGTTTAAAGTCATGTAGCTAGGACTAAGGTGAACCAATATGAGGATATCAGTTCTGGGGACTTTTTACAGTTTATCGTCATGCTAGATGCTGGAAGTGCCACACAGTTTAATATCATGTTTCTAGGACATAATATAGTTTAACACAATACAGTTTAGTGTCATGTAGGAAATAATAGTAACCAATGTGACAGTTTAACGTCATGTTGGACGATAAGGGAACTGACACAGTTTAACGTCATGCTGGACGATGAAAGTGCCACACAGTTTAATGTCATGTTGCTAGGACACAATATAGTTTAATGTCATCTCGGACACAATATAGTTTAATGTCATCTTGGACACATAAGGAACCTGTGTACAGTTTAACGTCATGTAGATAGGACATGGTACAGTTTAGTGTCATGTAGGACATAATACAGTTTCGTGTCATGTAGGACATAATATAGTTTAGTGTCATGTTGGACATAATACAGTTTAGTATCATGTAGGACATAATACAGTTTAGTGTCATGTAGGACATAATATGAACCAATGTGACTGTTTTGGCTCTGGGAACAATATTTTGTGTTTATACAAAATACTTCTTCAGAAATCTGGCATTAGTTGCAGTCGTGATGTGTTCTCCATCCATTGAGATTAGAGAATACGCTCCATTGGAGTAGACCTTATGTATTGAATAAGGTCCTTCCCATTTTGGTTCAAGCTTGGGAGGCTTCTTCCTGGTATCATTGGTGCTCTGAGAACCAATACCAATTCTCCCTGAATGAATGAATGAAGAAGAACTTTTTTGTTAAAAGCTCGTGCTATTCGATTCTGATAGACTTCCAAGTGGTGCAAAGTGCACAATCTTTTCTCATCTAACTGTTCCAATTCATTCAACCGCTTTTGGGATTTCTCATCTGTAGATAACTGATCACAAATGGCTATTCTGAGTGAGGGAAATTGAACTTCAATTGGCAAGAATGCTTCTGTTCCATATACCAATGAATATGGAGTTGACCACGTTGCATTGCGAGTGGTAGTCTGATAAGCCCATAAAGCATGAAAGAGTTTATCAGGCCATGACCTCTTATCTTTATCCACCATCTTTTGCAGTATATTTGAAAGAGTATTGTTGAAGGCTTCTATCTGGCCATTAGCCGCCGCATGACATTGAGATGAATGGTTGGACTTAATGTTGTATTCTTGATACAATTTCTTTACCTCAGAAGAACAGAAGTTGGTGCCATTGTCTGTCAATATGGTATGAGGGACACCAAATCTAGTAATGATGTTAGACTTGATGAAGCTAACAATGCATTTAGAACTAACTTCTTTGAGAGGTACTGCCTCTGCCCATTTGGAAAAGAAATCAGTAGCAGTAAGAATGTACTTAAACTGCTTGGGCGTAGCTGAAGGGTACGGTCCCACCACATCCATTCCCCATGTGGAAAATGGCCATGAGTATTTAGCTGTATGAAGCAACTCTGGAGGTTTATGAATGAAGTTGGCATATACTTGGCATGAATGACACTTCTTTGTGAAATTAACACAATCTTGTATCATTGAAGGCCAAAAGTATCCAAGCCTTAGAATTTGATCAGACAGTCTATGTCCAGACTGGTGGGCACCACAGACTCCTGCATGCACTTCTTTTATGACAGCCATTGTCTCTTCACCATCAATACATTTGAAGAGAACTCCATCAAAACCACGTTTGTAGAGAATTTTCTCGAGGTGGTTTGGGCTATCATAAAGAGTAAAATTGACCACACGTCGCCGGATTTGTTCTTTCTCAGCTCTATCAGGTGGAAGTGTTCCATTTTGAAGGTATTCCCTGATAGGTGACATCCATCCTGCAGTATGACCATACGGTTCAGGAATGGGACTAATTTCATTAATTTCCTCTGTTCTGACTTGAACATAAGGTGAAATTTCACGACGGTGGGCAATACAGATGGTTGTCTCGTCCCGATTTGGATCTGCTAAAGTTGTGGCAATATTAGCCAGTGCATCAGCTTGAGCATTTTGTGATCTTGGGACATAAGAAAATGTCAGTTCTGAAGGGAATTCCGACATTAACTCTCTAACGTAATCATAGAAAGGGATTAATTCTTCTTTTCTGATGGAATAATCCCCATTGACTTGTTTGATTACCAGGTCTGAATCACCTTTCACCTTTAAGTGATTCACTTGTGCTTGAAGCGCTAACTCCAAGCCTGTAATGAGAGATTGGTATTCAGATTCATTATTGGTACCACCTTCCCACAACAAAAAGGAATAAGGTAACACTGCCTTATCTGGATAAATGAGCACAATTCCTAAACCAACTTTGTTTAATTTAGGATTTTCCATTTTCTTCCCTATTGGACTTCTAGAAGCACCATCAAAATACATTTCCCATGTTTGAGGACTCTCTTGAATAGAGAAAACTTCCTCATCAAGGAGTTCAATTTCTGAATACGTGTCTTCCACTGAAGGATGTTCAGCCAGGAAATCAGCCAGAGCTTGGCCCTTAATTTCCTTTTGAGACACATACTGAATGTCGAACTGCTGTAGAATAACCGCCCACCTTGCCAGACGTCCTGTAAGAATTGGACGACTAAGGATGAATTTGAGCGGATTATTACGAGATACCAATTGGAACTCGTGATGTTGCAGGTAGTGTCTCAGTTTCTGAACTGCAAAGATTAATGCTAGGAAGCACTTTTCAATACTTGAATACTGGGTTTCTGCTTCAAGCATTGTTCTACTGAAATAGTAGAGACTATTTTCATTCCCAGCATCATTCTTTTGAGCGAGAAAGGCACCCAATGATCGCTCTAAAGCTGTCACATAGAGGATAAGCGGTCTACCCTCAACAGGTGGCATGAGTACTGGTGGACTCAAGAGGTATTTCTTGAGAACATAAAATGCTTCTTGACATTCTTCAGTCCATTGGTAAGTGACTCCTTTCTTCAATAATATGGTAAAGGGTAAACTTTTTCCTGCCAAATTGGCAATGAAACGCCGAATATAGGCTAAGTGTCCTTGAAGTCCTCTTAATTATTTCAAATTATGAGGAGGTGACATACCAAGGATTGATTTGGTCTTCTCAGGATCGACTTCAATACCACGATGGTGTACAACAAAGCCGAGGAATTTTCTTGAGGTTACCCCAAAAGCACATTTAAGGGGTTCATCTTCAAATTATTTTGTCGAAGATTGTGGAATATGACTTCCAAATCAGCCAAGTGATTAGAACGTTGTTTGGATTTAACCACCAAATCATCTACATAGCATTCAACAAACTTCCCTAAAAGAGGTTTGAAGATACGATGCATGGCGCGTTGATATGTTGCACCTGCATTCTTTAAACCAAAGGGCATCACCCGGTAACAAAACACACCTTGAGGAGCTCTGAAAGCTGTATATTCCTCATCTTCTGGGGCCATTCGGATCTAATTATATCCGGAATATCCATCCATGAAAGAAAGTACTTCATAGCCAGCCGTCGCATCAATTAAGAGTTCTGTAATCGGAACTGGGAAATCATCTTTAGGACAATACCGATTAAGATCTCTAAAATCGATGCAAACCCTAATTTGTCCGTTCTTCTTCTTTACAGGGACAATATTAGCCAACCACTTGGGATATTGAACTTCTCTGACGAAGTTGGCTTTGATCTGCTTATCCACATCATCTTCAATTTTGGAAGCATAGGTTGGATGTGTTCTTCTCGCGGCTTGCTTAAAACCTCGATGTTCTTTTGGAAAACCCAAATGATGAGTAGAAACATCAGGATCAAGCCCAGGCATTTCTGTATAATTCCAAGCAAAAATATCTTTATTTTGCTTTAGAAAAGAAATATACATCTCTTGCTCTTCAAGGGTCATGGCCGCACAAATTAAAGTGGGGCGTGGATCTTTCTCTATACCGAGATTTACTTCTCTGAGTTCATCCACACTGGTAGAGATACCCTCTTCAAATGCTGGAGGAGTATCTCTAAGATCTTCCTCTTCCTCTTTATCATGTGTTATTTCTTCCATTTCTACTTGCAAAGTAGATGAAAAAACGAAATTCTCATGATCATAAGAGATGTCAAAATTTTCAAATTTTGAAGAAGAAGCTTCCATTTCCGACTCTATTGATGATAAAGGGTCTTCTTTGGGAAATAAAGAGGAGATGATGGATTGAGAATCGACATCATTATTCACCTCTGGTGTTGCTATAACTTCTTATGTCCTGATTAGTGAAGTATAGACTTGTTGGACTTCAGCAGATGAAATGAAAACGTCACCACTTATGCTTTCATCACTGCTTGGTAGGTTACCAATTTCTCCCATGTTGTCCGGCTCGATCACCGTAATTGACATTATGGATCTTTCCATAAGAGTATTTTGATTTGGGCCTATTTTGTCAATTTGACTAATAGGTAACACATAATCTGTACTCATATGTGAAAATGGATTTATTGGAATTTTCTCCAAACCATATGGAGCATTAACTTTGGTAATTTCCTTCATTGTAGATTTTTCTATTCCCTTCATGTGATAAAATTCCACCTCAATGTATTGAGACTCACATGTCTTGAACGGGGCCTTATCACCATACAATGTTCCAACTTGACCATCGAAACAGTATTTGAGACATTGATGGTATGCTGAAGGAATAACTGCATGCTGATGTAGCCAGGGTCTTCCAAGCAAGATATTGAAAGCTGAGTCTTGATCAATAATCATGAAATCCGAATAGGATACAAGATCTCCAAACTGAGTTCTGAGTGTATCTTCTCCCAGTGGTTCTTGTTCATTTTTATCATATCCTTGTAACATCATGGTAGAAAGAGATAAATCAGATTCCGTGAGGCCCAATCGACGAAGTGTGCGAATGGGCATGAGGTTGACTCCTGAACCATTGTCAATGAAAGCTCTTTGAACATATACACCATTGACTTTTCCAGATAAGTACAAAGGTTTTATGTGCCCATGCACAACATCATCTTCATCTTTATCAGTAAAAGATATCACTTCATGGCATTCTGCAGGATTATTCTATATGTGATAGATTTCAGCTGCAGCAATTTCAGCTTCAAACTCCTGAGGACTTGACAAAGCTTCGATGAGTGCTTCCCGAAGATCTTTTGACAGATTCAAAGTATCCAAAATTGATAACTTGGCTGGTACTTGGGCCAAGTGTTTCAATATATCATACTTTTGATCTAGAGGTCTGTGTTTCCCAATAGGAATATGCGGTTTAGCAGGTACCTTGGAAGCAGATGCTTTGGAAGCTGATGCATCTTGTATTGAAGTTGGCAACATCCTTGGTTTTGGAAGATTAGACTGATTAGATCCATTTACTTGCTGAGATAAAGAATATGGAACCTTTAATCGGTCTTTCAAAATAACTGTGCCAAAACTGAGTTGTCCATTGGTAGAAGAACTTGCTTGTTCTTTTTGAGCTCGCTGAAGGGCTCTACCACGAGTTTCTGCTGCATATACAGTGCTAGAAGGGGTAAAATTAGAGTAGTGGCTTCGAAAAGATCCACGTCTTCCCTTGTATCCTGAACCTCTAGAACTTCTTCGGATTCCCTTATTTGATACAAGGAATTTAGGCTCATAAAGACTGGAATATAGATCTGTTAATTGAATCATATTAACAGAACCAAAGATTAACACTTCTTCTGATAAAGACTCTGCCTGGTTAGCCTGTTTAGGCTGTGCCGTTTGGTGGGATGGTGCCCGTGTCTTTGAAGTAGATGGCATGAAATATGCCAGAGTCAAAGACAATTTAGGCTTTGATACATACTCATCTTCACCTGATTCCTCTTTCTTCTTTGAATTGCGCAGCCCTTTTGAGGATTTGTCTTTTGATGGAGGCTTTGCTGTAGCTTTTGTAGGAGACACAATTGGCTTCTTCAATTGTGTTCGCAAAATGGAATGGGTCCGATTGATTGTCTTTCTGACCATCCAATCATCATATTTTTTCGTAGTTTTTCTTTTGACTTCCTGCCACTCGCCTCCTTCCTCTGGATCTGTAGCGGTAATACACGCTACATGAGCTGAAGAACCCTTCAATTTGACTTGTCCCAAGTCGACCATCTTTTACAGGAGGTCTTTAAAGACAAAACACTCCTGGATGGGATGCCCTAACATTTGATGAAAGGGAAAATAATTGGGACGTTCCTCATCTCATTCCTTGTTTGGCCTCTTGGGCACTGGTAATTGAACCAAATTATTTTTCAGAGCTGAAATGAAGTAACCAGGAACTTTCTCACTTCGAAAAGAGTATGTTTTACTCTTCAAATACTCAAATTGTTTTTGTCGTTGATCTCTTTGATCATTTGGAAGAAACATCCTTTGTTGTTGGCGTTCAGGAGGTGGATCCCTTCGAGAAGATGAAGGTTTTGAAGTAGAAATAGGTACAGGTGCTTGTTTAAGCTTAACTGTATCATTTTTTGCTTTACCCATTCTACTTCCTGGAGCTGATGGAATTATACGAGATTTAACCTTAGCCTGTATAAGGGAATCTTCAATCTGTTGAGCAATTGAAGTAAGGTCTCGAAACCCTCCTGTGTATTTCACGGGGATCAATGGCGTGCGTAATTCGTCACGCAAATTTTCCACACAGATTGGAAACAATTCCTCCTAAGGGAGTGCTAAACTCAGGGAATACGTTAATCCCTTCCAACGAGCAATGAAATCAGAGACTCTTTCATTCTCCCTTTGCTTGCAGTTTGTAAGATCTAAAACTGTCGTTTTTGGCAAAGTTGAGCTAAACTGAAGAAGGAATTTTTGACGAAGATCCTCCCATCCGATGACTGACCGGGATTGCAAGCTTGTATACCAGACAAAAGCTGGTCCTTGCAAGGTTTGCACGAAGCATCTGAGTTTCACTGCTTCTTGCTGCTCTGGAGTTCCCATCATAGGATCACAACAAGACACGTAATGCGTCAAATGTTGTTCAGGGTCGCCTGATCCATTGAAAGTAGGGAAAACAGGGTTTCCAAAACTGGATGGAAGAGAAATTGAATCTACCCGTTCAGGGTAAACTTTCTTTTCAGGTTGAACTTGCGCCCGTTTTCCTTCCATAGTTTCTAACCGAGCTGTTAATGACTCAATAGTAGTTATTAACTTTTGAGAAACATCAGGTTGAACTTGGTTTTGGATAGGTGCAATGAATGGAGCTTGGACAGACGTGGTGGTTGGTGCTGCAACTGATGGTAGTGCTGCCAACCGTTGTTGCGTTTGACCCGTAGGATTAGACCTCTGAGGGTGTACTGATAAAGGAGGATATTCCTGATCCATCTCAGTAGTTACAACAAATTACTTCGGCTGTCGGACTTCAGCATTCTTAAGAAGAAGACTACTCTGAAGTAGTTCTGCATTCAACCTTCTTAATTCTTTCATTTCTTCCTCCTGTTGTGCAAACCTTTGCTCTAATTAGAGCGATTGACCTCCTTCAGAGGAAGGGTGATAAGTAACCTGATATTTTCCTTTCCCCTTATTGGATCCTTTTCAGAGAGGGGGAAGTGGGTTACTTGAAGGAATACCCAGATTTTGGGTAAGCCTTTGATTACGTGTGCGCACACCTTCTTCATTTAGGTCTGTGTGCGCAACTTCTTGAGCAGGAACCTCTTCGTCTGATCCCTCTGATTGAGCCTCATCTGGTGAATCAGCAGCAACGACATTGATGACATTAATGGATGCATATTGCATGGAATCCTTTCTATCACCATTTCTGTGATATTGTCTTCTTCCATGTCCATGATGAGACATGGAATTCCGTTGACTTGATCCCTCAGGAACTTCTTGGAGAACCGTCACTTGGAGAGAATCTCCTGATATCTTGGCTCTTCGTTCCTCTTGAGGCTTATTCCCTAATCGAGAGAATACTAACTTTCTCTGAGGGAGGGATTGAGGATTTAAAAAAGTCCCCAGTCCGGTGGATTGGGGATGTTCCTGCTGCTTCCGCTCAACTCCTTGAATCCCATTTGTTGACTCTGAGGGTTGGGTTAGAGAAGTCCCCAGTCTGAAAAGCTGGGGTGTCTCTTGACATGCTATGTCTGAGATCTTCTTAAAATCTCTCTTGATCTTGCGAATCTTTGTTCGGAAATTAGCTGGATGCATTAACCTGTATCCACTTTTATCACCTGGTTCAACAGACCATTGGATGATTTCCGAAACTTCTGTCATTTGATGACGTGTTTGCTCCAGACGAGAGGCTTGTGCAATATTCTCGCCTGCTTGATGTAGGAGCAATTCAACAACTTGTTCTCTATATACTTGATTTTTAGAGGAACTAGTTGAAGCCTGTTCTTGAGCAAGCTTTTGATTATGAACAAAGCCCGTTGACTGTGGCCGGCCACGGGCAATAACATTGCATGAAACCATTTTCGGCGGGCTTTGCTGATTGGAAAGCACTGTGAAATGTAGTGCTCCGTGAACACCCCATCCTCTGATATGAACATCAGATGGAGCATTGGCAATTAACTGACGCAATTTTCTTAGTGCGCCAAGGCATGAACGTTGAAGGGTTCTCTGTTGCTTTTCAGCCTTCGGATACCGAGAGACTGATAGAGATGCCAAATCAATCTGGCGTTGTAACCCTTCTATTATCTTAATATGATTTTCATAATCACCGTAAGATAATACTTTATTAATCAATTGACAAATAGTCTTCCATATGTTGAGACGAATATCATGGATTCCATCATCCATCAACATCTTTGGAATGCCGTACTGAGAGTCAGCCAAAGGCCAAAACATGACTGGTACTTCAACTTTTGCCAGTTTTTTCCTCATGTTCAGCATTTCCTCATGATCATTAAATGAAGATTCTTCTACCTGTTTTGACCAGAGTTGGTGTTTCCTTGTTGCTTCATCGGATTCAACAAGATTGGTAGAGAGATCATTAATCAAAATAGAAGATTCATGACTTAGGGGTGGTTCGGAGAATGACCTACACCCTGGGCTATCTTTTGATTGAGAAAGTATTTCACTTGTTAGCGATAAAGCATCAGACATGACTGGTTTCGCATTTGAAAGTGCCTCAAGATAAGAGGGCTTTCTCGGCACTACATTATCCACTGGAGTATTTTCCTGGCAATGTGAATCACTACTGCGGAGAGGACATTCGTAGCGAAGTTCATCATCATGGGGTGGACCACCATAATGGGTTACAGCAAAAGATGAAATCTCTTGCTCCTTGGTCTTCTGACCACACAGAGGGTTCCTGTGGCTCTCATCTGAAGATGAAACTTCAAGATTGACCGAACTTTCATGAAGCAAGCCTTCATGATGAAGTGTCTGTTGAAGACCTTCAAAATTAATGTTCCAGTTATTGGGAACTGAGGGAGTAGAATCTTGAATTCCGACAGATAACTGTCTGAGGGCTTCAAGAACTCTAGCATAGAGCAAGGCCTTGTTGCAGATTGGCCTTTGATCTCCTGAATGTGCTGGGTGGATCTTTTTCTTAGATGCCTTCTTACTCACTTTAGAAACCACTTGTTGATGAAAGTGGTTACTATAAGTAGGTGTATGTGCCTGATTAGGAAAGATTGTCAGGTTAGGCTGACGATCTCCACTCAAATCAGGTGTATGTGCCTGACTTGGTTGTCCGTATGATATGGGGGAGTATGCCCCATAACCCTCTTGGACTGGAACATATGTGTGTGTCTGTTCCGGAGTGAATCGTTGATGTGTCACTCCACTGCTAGGGATAGATTTATGTGTCTTTCCCTGAGATGATGCTGAAGCTGTTATGATATCCTGGCAAGCATCCAGAATATGAGCAGGAATTTGCTTCTGCTCTTTCACCATTGAAAAAATATGTTTGGTGACTTCAGCTGCCGGAATGGGGATATACGTCCATTCCGGGCTTGGAGTAGGTGTATGTGCCTGCTCCTGTCCTCCTTTTCCTGTCAGTGAATCCTGACAGTACTCAAGTGTGGAGGTAGAGAGTTGAGTCTGCCTCCTATTTGTCGTCGGGGCTTTCCGACTGACTTCTCCGTGCGATACCAAGCGAGACTGTTGGTAGGCTTGATTAGTATTAGCAGGTGTATGTGTCTGTTGATTACACTTCGCCAAACACAGTTTATGAGATCCATCATATGTAGTCAGACGAGCCTGTTGACTAACTAGTGATGTATAAGCAGGTGTATGTTCCCGCCTATAGTACTCCGCCGGAATTGCCTGGAGGGATTAGCTTGATGCTGCCAGACGAGTCTGCTGGACAGCGGAATTAAAACGGACATGTGTGTGTGCCTGCTCATTGTTTGACACCAAGTTAGGTTGGTGGACTTCTCCGGAGATGGCAGGGATGACAACATACCCATTGTTAACCGGATTCCGTCTTTGGCGGTTCATCTTTCCTGCTCGGGTTCGAGGAACCTGAGCTGAATGCCTGGAGTCGGTACCCTCATCATGTTGAGGGCGCACTACCGCACGAGTCTGGCGGCGATTGTTGATGGGAGCCCTCGAGAAGGACTCTTGTCTTTTTTAATTAAGGCCCTGTGAGACCTTCTCATTCACTTCCTCCGAGTAAGGGAGTGAATGGAAATTGCGTTCCGGGGATAACAACCCGAAACGGTTGGAGATGGTAGTCAGCACCGCCTGCTTCTTGATCGCTGGCCACCGTTGTCCGGACGACCAGGTAGAGTTGTTAACTTGTAGGGATTCACGAGCGGCCTCCAGAGTTGGGATAGTACCGTTGCGACGATACTCCTTAACCAGTACATTAAAAACCCAGCGTTGAAGACGCTGAGTTGATGATGTCATCCTCAGAGCGGACGACATTCCAGCAAGAGTAGCAGCATTGGTTTTCACAGCAGCAGACCTCACAGTAGAGGTGTTCACAGCAGCAGTATTCACAGGGGTGAATTTAAAAAAAGCCATTTTGCAGAAGATCTTGAGAAAAGAGTGCTTGTTCCATATAAGAGACATAATCAAGATGAATCTGGCCACTGCATCTTTTGGATGAGCACATGTCAATGATTGATTTGTTGGCCCAAGGGGCCTAACAAATAAGAATAACATCACTTTAACTTGGTTAAGGATTCACGTCGGGTTCACCATTTTTTGTTTCGCACGGATTGCGGGGATGACCTCCTGGACGGGAGATTCAAACGTTCCGATCAGTTTCTAGTGGGTTTGTTCATAGAACCGGAAACATCCAATGATTCCACATCTGTTTGGACCTACTTTCCAAAGGTAGGCGCTCATTAGTTTTTGGACTAATGAGGCTTAAGAATTTTGCATTGGTCGAGAGGATGGGAGGTCGGACTCATCACACCTTTTTGAGGGGAATTATTGTCTACTCCGAGACTCTCTTTATAGATTTAAGTTATGTTCGTGAATCCTTATTACATTACCAACTATAAAATGAGATTTCCTTTAGTTTTAACAATCAATGATTAAATATGCAAGAAATTTAGAGAATCTCTTATATGTATTCGAGGTTCTTCATCAATAGATAATCATCTATATCTGTTTAGAGATTCATGGTCAATGGTATCCTTCAAAATATTTATATAAAAGTCTCTTGGTCATTATGATGACCAGGCTGGTTTTAAAGCCACTCAGTGGGGCACTTGAAGTTTATCGTCATTCAGAAGAACAGGGATTATTTCTAAGTTGGGATCGAACCCATAAATGGGCTACCTACGTATCCTTTGTTTTGGAAAAGGAATCAGAACCCACATAGTTCGAGTAATGAAGTATGATGTTTATGATTGATGGCTCAAAGAAGAATTTCATAATTACTTTTACACTCTAAGCTCACGTGAGTCATGCTCGGTGTGAGAAACAAGAGGTATTGGTAAAAATTAGACAATTGTGCCATGAAAGATGCAATCATAAGAAATTTTTTGGGGCTTATGTATGTATGACTTCCCAAATAGGTGAAGGTTTAGGATTTACTTTTAGGGAGAAAATCAATGAACAGGGTCCATAAAGGTATATGTGCTTCATGGAGATTTGAATACTCTAATCTTGGGGCTTACTCCTAAGGAGGATGCCCAAATTAGGAGGGGACTTATGATTGGGTTTTACTCCTAAGAAGGATGCCCAAAATTATGACTGGGACTTATTCCTGAAAAGGAGGCCCAGGTTAGGGGACTTGGGGCTTACTCCTGAAAAGGAATCCCAAGATTATGACTGAGTCTTATTCCTGAAAAAGAGACCCAGGTTAGGGATTAAGGTTTGGGGCTTACTCCTGAGAAGGATGCCCAGATTTGAGATTAGGGCTTACTCCTAAGAAAGATGTCTGGTATTTGAGATTGGGGCTTACTCCTGAAGAGGATGCCCAAGATTGGGAACTTTAAGAATTTGGGGCTTACTCCTGAGGAAGATGCCCAGATTAAAGGATTTATAAATGGGGATTATTCCTGAAAAGGAGACCCAGGTTAAGGATTCTCTCATCTTAAAAGATGAGGTTGAATGAACGATCTCTCAATCTTTGGTGACATAAAGATGTATAAATCACTAGGTTTTGAGAGATATTCCACCGAATTCCTTTCAGATAAGGAAGTCAAATCAAGAAATCATGCCATAAATGGCTTTGAAGAGTATCTTGAAGACTGAATCTTGAATAGGAAAGGTGAAATGGATTAAGAGGGGTAAAATGGGCAAGATGGGCACCCAAAAAGGTAGGGGCGCGCAAGTCTTGAAAGGCGCACAAGTCTTGCGTGGGTGCGCAAGTATTGGTCGCGCAGGTATACCTGCGCGACACATGGTGTACTTGCGCGATTTTCAACCAGCATTGAAATACTTGAGAGGCTCTTTATTAAACCCTTTAGAATTCTCTTGAGGTTCTTCCAGAAAAGGGACGCGCAAATTATATTGAAGGAATAAGGCGGCGCGCAAGAATGATCAGTTCAGTTAAGGGCTGGCCATTCAGGCGCGCAAGTGTTGATGAGTTTCAACACTTAGGCCTTCCTCCCTCTCTTTAGATCTTCCGTTCTAGGTAAGAAATTACCTTAGAAGGGTTCCGGAAGATTTGTGAAGAGACTTGGGCGTCGGGAGCTTCAATCCGAGTTTCTGGAAAAAGATCCCTCTTCTTTGGGGGGCCCACAGGGTCTATTTATAGGCAGGAGAAGACCCCGGGCGGTTACCGGGCGGTTACCACTTAGGTGGCGCAAGTGACTTGCGCGACCAAGGGCGTCGCACAGGTGTACGTGCGTGACAGTGAGATAACATGCACGGTGCAGTTGTTGTTGATCCTTTCTTCCTGCCTTTGTCGATTTTTGATGTTTTCTTCAAAGGAGGAATCACTTTGAGCCCAGATATTCCCTTTTCCGATCTTTAGATTCTGTGACGAAAGGAGCGTCAACAGCAGTGAAATGAAAGTTCAAAGTGTTTTAGATGGATGTCAAACTGCATTTCTGAATAGGTTTCTGGATGAATAGGTGTAAATTTATCAGCCAGATGGTTTTCTCATTCATAAATATAATAATACAGTTTTTCAGCTGAAGAAAGCACTATATGGGTTGAAATAAGCACTAAGAGCATGGTACTCATGGTAGGATCAGTATTTGAAGAAGCTTGGGATTCAATATGGTGGAGTTTATTACAATATCTACTTCAACAACAACCGTAATCAAAGGATGATGGTATTTGTTTATGCCGATGAAATAATATTTTGTGGATCAGATGAAGCTTAGTGAAAACTATTTTCTGAATTCATGAAAAGTGAGTTCTAAATGTCCATGATTGGTGAGATGACAAATTTCATTGGTTTATAGATGACACGAGGAAGTAATGGCACTTTAATTTCTCAATACAAATATTCCAAGGAGGTTCTAAGAAGTTTCTTAATTGATAATTCCATGGAGATAAAGACTCTAGTTGCTACCTGGATGAAATTATCAAAAGATGACAGTGGCAGGGCAGTTAATATCACTGAATACAGGCGGATTATCGGCAGTTTACTATACCTAACAACAATAAGACCTGATATTGTTTTCACCACATGACAAGAAGCACCTTACCAAAGAAATCCAAAATAAAGCCACATGATCATAGTAAAAAAGAATAATTCGGTATATCAAAGGAACTGTTGATTTCGGTCTGATGTATAATGAAAAATCTCAGCTAGAGTTATTGGGATATACAGATATAGATTGGGCTGGATTAGCAGATGACAGAAAATCAACATTTAGAGGTGCATTCAATCTTGGTAGATTGTGTATTTCTTGGCTAACCAATAAGCAATATTTCATTTCTCTGAGCACCGCAGAGCCTGAGTATATTTCGGCCACTCAAGAATGCACACAATTATTGTGAATGAAGTAGAAGCTGGAAGATAAGGGAGTTTAAGTGAAGTATCCTATCGGAATCCAGTGTGATAAAGCAAGTGCTATAAATCATAGAAAAAATCTAGTTCATCACTCAAGGGCAAAGCACTCTGAGATCAAATATCATTTCATCAAGGAGAAGGTGGAGCAAGGGCTTGTGATATTGGTGTATGTTCCTACGGAGCTACAGGTTGTAGATATTCTGACAAAGGCCTTACCCAAGGAAGTATTTGAAAGGCATCGACTGGATTTGTATGTTAAGTCGACTCCCTGCACATAAAATAATGTTGATGTGGAACCCCCTTTCCCCGAGGTATGATGTGTTTTACCTTAATGTGATGATATGTGTTCTCTACTCTGTTACAAACTACAAAAAAGTGACCTTTGGGTTCGTTGACAAAGGGGGAGAAAATAGGGATTGTTCAAGGGTGGAGATAATGTGCCTATTTGAGAAATCATGACAGATATGGGGAGAAGCTGATAGGTGGAGCAGCCAGATAGGGGGAATTGAAGATGGCTCAAAGTTCCTAGCCAGAGCTTAGCTTGGATAACACAGGAAATAGTGCTGAAGAGGATTTTCAACTGAAAAGAGTTAAAGTTATGAGTAGATAGGGAGAGTGTAAAATCCAACGATGCTAGAAGTGATCGATCAAGGAATAGATACCATGACAACTGAGGATCGTGATAAAATCAGAAGAGTAGTGTTGGAATGTGGTAAGAATATTTCCAAAAATTGGTATCAGTTTGGTGTCAAAATTGGGTGCCATAGTTGAGGTGATTCATTGATAAACTTTTCATTTACTCTTGTTTCTGACACCGATCATTGCTCATGTGGGATTAAAGTATGTGTTGAGTAAATCCTTGATCACTATCGGAATCACAATTGGTGAATGGTGGATAAAAAATTAACGATGTATCTTTTTATGGAATAGTTTTCAACAAACCCAATGGGGGATATTGTTGGGAAATAATCTCTCAAGGTATTATTGAAGCAGTTTTGAGGTGATTGTGTTTATTGACAAAGTGGTTCTCATTATTGTGTTTGTTGACAAAGAAAACCATGACCTAAAAATTTGTTGAAAAAGGGGATTTAATGGTGGCATGTCGAGTTCAAGGGATGTTGGAAATGATCAATGATTGATTCAAGAATGTCGACAAAGGAATGGTCGATATGGAGGCGGTTCAAAAAATAAGATACAAGGTGGCATTTTTTTCCAGTGTTTGCCAAATTTTTTGACCTCAAAATCAACAAATAGAGAAAATTATTTTTTAGAAAAGGGACTTGTGCGCTGGTGTCTTGGAGGCTTGGAAACTTTCACACCATATATTTTTTAAGATCAGAACATCAAAATATGGCAGCGGAAAAAGGGTCACCTAAGTTTTGGGTTTTGTCGTGCAAGTGACTAGCGCAGAAGAGACTAGGGAGGATGTAATTGTGTGCCAAGAGGAGACTTGTGTGCCGGTGCAAAGGGTGTCTAAATGCCTAAAAATAGATTTTGACCACTCCTCATTCTGTGTGAGTTCAACACTTAGAAAAAATCAGAGCTCCAGTCGCGCAAGTGGTGTTGTCTTCGCGCAAGTATAAATATATTCAGAAGTTGTGCACCAGTTGATAGTTGCATGCCCAAAGATGTTTGGGAGAGAAAGGGTGTGAGTCACCCAATTTTAGAGTTAAAGAAGGGGGTGTCACGTAGTTGGTTTGGTGACACTTGCGTGCCAGGATTTGAAGAAGTGCGATAGTTGATAGTTGCGCACCAAAATTGGTTTGGCCATAAAAGGGTGTGAGTCACGCATGTTTGGAGTGGAAGAAGCAAGTGTCACGCAAGTTTTTGAGGTGACCTTGCATGCCATAACTTGTGCGCTGTCTTGGAGAAGTGTGCCATGTCTGGTTAAAGAATGACAGTCATTTTAGGGCTACGCGAAAGCTAGAAGATTGCCCAATACCTTCATTGCAAAGTGAGATTCATCTACGGGTGAAAGTTGGACTTCAACATAGAATCTACAAACAACAGAGGATGCATTGATTAGTGATAATTAAGAGACCTACAGGTCTATAAACATGAGTGTATCCTTTCCAGAGCAGTGAGCAAAGGAAGAGGAAGAAGGAGATCCTCTCCACTGGTAGTGAGCCAGAGAGAGTGAAACAGGAAGTGACCCTTGAGAAAGTAGTGAGCTGGCCCTAAACATTGTAAAGGTAGTGAGCCTAGGCATAGAATTTATTTATCCCGAACTTTGTAAACAGCAATGCGCTTTTAGTGGATTTGGTACATCGGCACATTATCAGTGTATGCTCCTTAGACGTATCCCAGTGATGGTGAACCAAGTAAAAATTGTTCGGTTCTGTGCATGATTTATATTTTGTTTATACTTTGCTACATGAAAGAGAGAGAAGAGAGTCTTTCTTAATAGCGAGACAAGATCAATAGGGGAAGTTGTTTAAATATGTGATACCCTTATTCACCCCCCCCCCTCTCAGGGTATCTTACCTAGTGGAACTAACCATAATAAATGTTTTTTACACTAGAAATATGATATTTTTTAAAACAAAATTCATTTGAATAGTAACCGTTAACACCGCCATAAATATTTTAGAAGAAGAAAAGTTATTTATATAAACTAGTAACAAAGTAATTCTTATATATTTTAAGTCATTAAACATTAGTTGTTATTAAAAAAATTGACATTTCATTTTTCCATGGATTAGATTTTATTTTTTAATCTTTTTCTTAGCATACTAGAGTATTGTTTTAAATCACCAATATCAATAAATAGTTTTTTAATTTTAGTATATTGTATATCACTTGATTTAGAAGAGTTTTATTTTAAATTAAAAATTAATTTTGCATTATTTTCATTATCTAAATGAAAATCATCATAAAAAATATTAAATTTTCATTGATATTTCATTAATGATTCATATTTTTCTTGTAACACATTACAATATTTTTTCAATTCGTCATATGATATTTTTTTACAGATAGAGTGTTAATATTATGACTATTGTAATTCATGATTTATATGCTCTATTAGATATACAATTTTCTTTTTAAGCATGAAATTAAATTCTATAGAAGATTCATTATGAAAATAAGAAGTATTACTCCAGGTGGCCTTCATAATTCTATTTCCTCTTCTCATTAGTTAGATTTCATTTTTTCTTTTATGAAATAACATTTTTCCTTTTCATGACTTTTTCTATCTATTCACATCATCTATTATCCTATGTCCCAATATTTATTTTTTTGTATAATTTCTCAAACGTATTAGCTATATCTGAGTGATCTTTATGCAATTATATATTATTTGAATCATATTTTTTCAATCATATTAATTTTGAGAATATCTTCTGAATATTTCATATGATTTTCAGATTCATCATGCATCTGAGCAACAAAAATCCTTAAAGCTCTAAAAAACTTCTTTATAGATAATTTTTTTAATTAATGTATATTGATTTATAACTACAGATATTACATTCCACTTTTAGTGTATTACTCTGAGTACTTTTAACGTTGGTTCTGATTGTGAAATTTGATATCTAAAAGAAGCAACATCATTTATTTTTTCTGTCAACCATCCATTAATATAGGTGATGGTTTCATCCCCACTCATTCTGACAGCATGAAGCATAAATTTTACAGTAGTGTACCAAAATTTCCTGTTTTTTTAGTTCCCTCATTGGTGACAGCAATATTCAGCCACATACCTTATTCATTATTACATTGAGATACTCAATAAAATTCATCAGTTCCAAAACCACACACAATAGATTTATAGCTTTTAAATTTAGATCATATCCCTTTTTGTGTACATTAATCATATTTTCCATGTCATCCATAGGGATTTCATGTGGTCTAGCTACCTTAAAGTAAACCCTTATTCCATGGTTTTTCAAATAGATGATCATACTGAATTTAAAGCATCTAAATTATCAACAATAAAATACAGAGCATTAATCATAGACATACATTATCTAGAATTTGTCATTTTTAGATATCATCATTTGAATCATTAACTCTGGATTGTTAGAGGTGTGAAATAGAAGAATAATAAAATACCATGTTATTATGTTGAATATGTTAAACATAATATTACAAAAAATAATATGATATCAAAATAGAACTTCTATTGATTTCAATAGTTGATATAAAAAATCATGAACAAAATATACCACTATTACCCTACCTTTTATACTAATTGTTGGGTTAGGGTGGTGATGAAAAAGATAATTTAAAATGTGTGTGTGTGGGGGGGTAATTTTGTACTTTAAGAACATTAAAAAACTCATAATGTATGTCTTGTTTAGTAGTGAACCTATCTTTTCCACTAAATGATGATCTAGGAGTGGAAATAAATAACAGAAATCAACATAGTGATGTATAGTGGTTTAGGGAACAATGAAACCCTAGTCGACTCCCCCAATGCTCAACTCCTCAATCTTGGAAATTTTCAATATGTCCTCTAATCCTAAAAACATTAATCAAAAATTTAGTTTATGCAGTTTGAACCTTTACAAAAAGGATAAAATATCCTTCTGGTTCTTTTATAAGAAACCAGTTATCCCCATCATAGTGCAAGAAGATGACACATAATCCATTACTCGGTTTGAGAAGCCAAAACTCCTCCAAATCAATATATATTGATTTTTTTAAGATACAATTTTCACTTCATAGATGCAGAAAAAACATACAAATGTAATTAGATATTCAATATACCACTTCATCAAATAGATCTTCAACTCCACATAAGATTTCTTTAAGTGATGATATAGAAATAACCAAAGATATTTCTAAACTTTTATGTCTCTAAAATTTATCTCTAAAAAATTCATCATTGTTATTACAAATGACAATGTAACGATAAGGTGAAGTGGAAGTGATGAAAATTTTAGCAGGAATGAGATGATAGGTCAAAACAAGTAAATATCCAAAGTATATCTACGAGTGCAATAAAACACAATTTTTTTGGTATAATCTTATATTTTGTAATCAATACTTCTGTTTATATTATCCCACACATACTTTTAGATAGTGATAATCTTGATATGTATATCGTTGGTAAAGAAGATAAAGGTCACATAATAACTCTAGAAATATCACATACTAAATTGTAAATACTTGAATTAAAAAAAATTAAATATATATTTTATGTCCCACAATAAAATTAAGGATTACTTAATTGAATGTTATTATTTAATTCGATCATAATGACCATTTGAAATTTCCATTAACATTCCTTGAAATTATCATTACTACCACCAATATCATTGTATTTAATTTTGCAAACATCACAGATTTGAAACTCTGTAATTGAATTGTCAAATGTAGGGTTCCTTCATGTAATCACAAAACACTAAAATAATGGTGTGAAAATGTAGGGTTGATTATTAATGCAGGGTTGATGTAAAATAAATTAGTTTCCTCAAACGTATGGTTGCTTCCAAATGTAGGGTTGTTGGAATATATGTTCTCGATTATGTAGGGTATAGGATCCAGACATATTGTTCCAAACATAGGGTATACTTCTTACATTATTCATGAACTTTTAGGGTATGAACTTTGTTTCTATAATATATCATGAGATAAATACTTCAATGAATATTCCCCAGGAATAAATTAATTGATTATAAATCTATGATAAATATTTCCATGAATAATAAATTCCTCAAATTCACCTCAAATAAAACTAGTTATTAAAACAAATGTGGATGTTTGTGAGTATCAAAAAAAATAAATTTAATGAAATTGGTGAATAAAAAAATGATCACCAAAATTATTTCAAATTGATATAAAAAGTTCATTACTAAATGGATATATTTATGAATAAGTATATGTTATAAAGACCCACTAGTTTTTAAAAAGTCATTAATTATGATCCGATTTTAAATAAATCTATGTATCTGTGTGGATTGAAACAAACTCCTCGATCTAGGTATGAATCGTTATCCTTTTTATTTGAAAAAAAAATTACAAGGTATTGGTTGATCATAGTTTATTAATTATTAAACATTGTAATGATAAATTTATTTTGAAAATTAATGTTGAAGAAATTACTTTCAATTATTTGTGTCAACATATTTTAATGAATTTTTGTAATTAATTAATTAATTATTTAATTAATTTTATATTATTATTATGTAATAATTGAAATTATTCCTTGGTCTGCAAATATTGAAAATAAATGATGTTATTTATTTAAATCAATACCATGTATACTAATGATATAGTTATGATATTTGATTTATAATAATCTAAATATGAAAATACTCCCATGTGTACTTCATGAAAATGTGATTTCGATAAATCTATTAAATCAATTCATGTAAAAACTTATAGTGGAACGATAGGAAGTTTCTTATATGAACGTACATGCAATAGTAATTTAATGTTTTTAGTTTCCATGTGTGATATATTTAAATGTGACCCAAAGTAAATTCACATAAAATATTTTCTAAACAATATTAGATAAGTTACATGATATTTTAATCATGTATTACATTACCAAATAAATTTAATTTTGATTTTACAAGGTATACTTATTTTTAATTTTTTTCATGAATGAAATATAGAAAAAGAACATATTGTATGTGTTATTTACACTGTAAATAATTAGTTTCTTGATCATAATAGAGAAAACATTATACGTCTCTTTAAACTTTGGAATATGAATAAATAGTTCATGCATCATATTTTTCTCCATCATTATAGATTGAGTTAATAATTTCTTATTTTGGAATTTCTTTTCAAAATATTTTTATATTCTATGACAATTATTCTGAATTTTCTATTACCAATAATACCTTAAAATACATTTGGACTAAATATAGAGACATTAAGTATCACATTGTTAGATACCATATTCAAAATGGTAATGTTATTCTAGAATTAGTTTCTTCAGAAAAATAGTTAGGTGATATCTTCACTAAGCCTCTGTACTTCACTAAGAATGAGAATATCAACATTGAAATTATAATGATGAAAATTATAAAAAAATTATCATGAATTTATGGGGGGGGGGTTGACTTGGATATTTATGTAAAACTATAAATATTTTATATTTTTAAAGTCTTTATATTGTATCTATTTAATATTTTTGGCTTACTAGAATATGTGTAAATATATATTAGCTGATTAATTTTTTTCATATATATGAAAAATTCATTGAATGTCATATTGTTTGTTAACATGTCTCATTTTCAAAATTATTCTTTTGAGAATCATTTATCTAGTTTGACAAGTTTTTATAATACTATTTATTTTAAAGGTAGGTTATTCTAATGATAAAATTTATTATTTTGGACAGAAAATGTTTGTGGAAAATTTATTATTATTCATTATTTTTGGGAGAAAATTATTTTTTAATGTTTTTGATTAATTTTAATAAATTGAAATATATGGGAGAACATTAAAAATTTATTTTTTATATATTAATTGAAAATAGAGACATTTTTGTAGTGACACTATGCCACTTTAATTATTTTATCTGTTGATAAATACAATATCTCAAAATTTCATTCAATAAATAATTTTATTTTTTTTATATATTGTTAATTATTATTTAATTATTCATCATCTAATATTATTAATATTTATTTCTATTTATGTTTTTAATTTTATGAAAAAATTATTTTCTATGATTGTTATTCACCCATATACATCTTTTGTTAATATCTTATTACCATTACAATATATATATTTTTTACCCTAATGTTATTTTGGAATTTGGAAATGTGGTGAATTTAGTAATGTAGTTAATTCGATTATGTGGTAAATTCAACTACATGAGTACACCTACAAGAATTAACATATATTGAATTCTCCTTCGTGATTTATCTTAGGAGAATTCGCCAATATGAATTTACCTAAATGAATTTTACAATGTTGTTTCACATACATGGTGAAATTCTAAAAGACGTTCTAATCCTGAAATTATGATATATATTTTTTCATATTTATATTGTCTATATGTTTATTATTAATAGTTTAGGATGTTATTGATCTATAAAATATTGACATACTTTTATGATCGATAACTTCTCTAAAAATAACATGAATTGTACAATGATTTATAGCTAGAGAGTTAATTACAACCTCAATAATAAGACCATGAAGTGATCATATGGTTCTGTGGTTTTAATTATATTTATTATGTTCCTTGTGAATAATTTTAATATTTTATACAACCAATTAAAAGTTTGGATATTTTTCCTGACTCTTAGAGAAAAATCAGGCTCTATATTGTGAATGTATGTGAGAAAAAGGAATAGTAATCTAGGTTTTTACATATCTACAAAAATTCTAGGGTTTCAATTTTTCCTTAGACTAATGAAAAGAAAATTTCGGTTTATAAGACCACCTAAAATGGAATCTTTTGGGTTGTGTCTTCATGTTTAAAAGTGGTAAGGGGGATGAGTTAACAGAATATGTTTGAAAAAGGTTTTTATCTCGGGTAGTGTCTCCAAGCATAAAAATGAAGTTCTTAAATGGTTGTGATCTCCATTCAAAAGTAATAGAGTCATTTATAGTGTTTTACATCCCCCTTAGTTTGTGAGCGTGGTGAAGAGTTATGTAATATCTTTTTGATCTGAACTAATATAAAAATAACTTGTACCTATTTATATTATTTTCAATTCCATAACTTTTAAAATATGATAAAATATTAATATTTATTAAAAAATACCAATTCACTACTCTATTGGATATTAATCTGTATTTTGTTTGGGACCCAAACAGTCAAGTCAAAACAGCACAATCTTCATCAATCATCTCCTCCTCGAGATTCCGGTGCTTCACACTATAAGACACAACTAGTAATGGTTGATTCCAAAAACAAGGTGCTCATAACCAATGAAATCACCTAAAAACATATCCATAGTTGTCGAATGAAGCTCTTAATTTTGTTCCATCTCACCATACCAAATAACACATAAAAACACCATTCAGAATTAGGTACTACCTATCCTCTATGATTCTAAATCAAATTAGACGAGTCATCAAAACTCATGCATAAGGTCCACATACGATATAATTTTCTCAAAATATCCCTAACTAACATAATAACATCCACATCATACCATATACAATGTACTCATACATCAATAAATACATACCTTGGGTTCATATGCATTTTAGTCTCCATAAAAAACTTCTCTATGTTTCTTCAATTGATTAACCCCCTGATTCACTTGTCTAAATTGGTTCACACCTGACTTATGTAACAAAACTGGTTCAGCCCCTATACCATTTCACAAATTGGGGTTCACCCAAAGAAATATATCATGAATTCTACAAAAAATAAGTTCATTGATTCATATTTAGCCAGTTTTTTCTATTTTATTTTCTATAAATGTTTCCATATTTTAGAAAAAGGTATTTTTGGTATTCTTGAGTTTTTTAATATTTCACTAATTTTTATTTTATACATATTTTAAGACATATTTTATTTGGCCATGTTTTATAATGTAGATTTTGTGTTTTCAACTTTGTTTGTTTATGAAAAATTATATATATTTATATGCACATATATAAATATATTAAATTATATATATGTGTGTGTCTATATCTAATAATTTGTAAAAAAATATATTTAAATATATATATTGTATTATATAAAAACACATGTTTGTAAATATATTAATATATATATATATATATCTAAATATATAAAAAAATATTAGTATTTACATATGACACACCAAAAAATATATTAACATTATATATATATACCCACACATATGTTTGTCTGCATCTATAAATTAATTTTTTAGCATATAAATAAATATATAAGCTCATAAGTATTTATAAACACAGACAAAAATATATTAACATATGATGTAAATAATATATATATATATATATATTAAAATTTTAATATATAAAAAAATATATAATCTTTTAAGTATATATATACAAACCACAAATATATATATTAACATATAATATATATATATATATATTAATATATATGCATATAAATTAATTTTTTAATATATAGTTAAATATATAAAGTTACACCTTCTTATATACATATAAATAAATATATTAACATATAAAAACAATATATATATATATATATATTCAAATATATGTAAGTTAATTTATATATGTACACACATTTGTGTGTGTGTCTACAATGATGTGCACACACACATATATGTAATAATATTATAAAATATTAAAAATAGATTATATAAAAATGGAGATACATATATATATACATATATATATATATATATATATTTCATACATGATAATTTTAATATTATAAAATTACATTATATTATATTATAGGAAACCATTTTCATACACATATGAATATATACATATATACATCATTTCATGCATTAATATATATATATGTATATAAATATACAATTAGAGAGTGTGTGTGTGTGAGATGAGATTGTTTCACATCCAAATTTTAATTTTTCATCTAATCCAGTATATCTTTTGGCCTTAGGGTTATTTCTCATGAACTGGGTGTGGGGATCTAATTTATTATGTTTCTGGATGTTTTTATATATGTGCACAATCAGTGCATGATTTGGGAAATCTTTGCAGCCTTCTCTAGGAAACTGTGCGTCTTAGGTGTTTCTAGTAGAGGCATGGCGCACAGCTTGTACGCTAGTTGTCAAATAGTTTGGCAAGCATGCGTGGATGTTCTGTCTTTGGACACTAGTGTTTCGAATGAATGGCACAAGGTTCATAAACTATGAAGCCAAACCATGAATGTTCCTAGATGTGTCCACTGAGGGTTGCACCGTTGTCACACTGATTGGTAAATCATGCGGCCAAATTGAACAAACTTCCTTGATCTTAAATTTTTTGAAATTTCAATTATGCCCCTCACGATTTTTAACCCAAAATGACTCCACTCTTCTCCTCCTAGTTTTTTCTACCCTAGGGTGTCTTCCCATTTATTTTCTATACATCATCCTCCCTACCATGGTGTGAATCTAGGGTTCCTAAAGGATTGGGGATCGATTTCTTAAGGTAATCCTCTCCACTTTTTCCCCTTTAATCTTTCTTCCATTTTCCCATGAGCTTCTCTTCTCATATGATCATGTGGATCTAGGGTTTTTGATTTCCTTGAGTTATGTTAGGGGTTTTATTAGGGTTCCTCTTCATATAACATGGCTCTGGGAACCCATATTTTGTGATTTCGAGTGGGAATTGTAGAAGCGTCATGAGATTGATATAGGTTTCTCCTTTCACATTTCCAATAACATCTGAATTATCTTATTTAATTCTTTTTGAAACATACATGGATGTTAAATGGTGATTTATTAATTTTATAATAATTGGATGAAGTGAGATGAGGTTTTTATCTCGATTTTTTTATATAGATGTTGTTTCATTATAGAGTTGTGCACACCAAGAGTTTGATAAATGTCATGGTTGGATTTTACAAGTGGTTTGTGATTTTTAAATAGTGGTTCATCTTTGTAAATATATTTTTTATATGTGAAATAATTTTTTGAGTTTATTAAATTGGTTTTCTAAATGTTTTTGATTTGAAATTGGTTTACATTTCATGGTTGGTAAAATGGTTTCACATGTGACTATGGTGTGTGTCATGTTTGTAATTTTAATGAAAAAGGATTTTTTTTTAAAAATTTGCATGAGTGTCTAGGTGGAATTTATGAATCATTATGAAATGGGAAATTGAGTATTTTTACCTTTGGTAAAGGTGCTTTTGGTTCTTTGAAAAATAATTCATGAGGCCCATTTTTTCACTTTTGTGAATGTTGTGGAAATGTTTGGCATGAAAAATATCTTGGGATAATCAGCTTTTCTTGGTTAGGTTAAATGTTGTGGGTGCCCCATGCTAATATGATCCCTTGAGTTTTTATAGTTGAAAATAATGATATTGATCCTTGCAGTGATTCAGTTTATTCCCTTTGTGAAAATTATTATATATGTGGTGTTATTGGATTCTCGGTTAGAATTTGCTGGCTCACACTCTTTTATACTATTTACATGGAGATCCAGACATAGCTAATGAATTTTTTGAGAATGATTATGGCACTATTTTGATTAAAAACTATCTAGTGTCCCATAACACAGGGAAATATTTAGTGTTATTACAATGGGATAACTCCCCTCGATCTATACCATATAGGGGATAGCCATGCATATTTGGTATTACTGATGTCACCAAGTGAGACATCATTTCCTATATGAGTGAACATGTATTAGTATGTTCTGGATTATTCATGAGAAACTAGGAGTTAAATCATGTCTATTGGAACATAGTTACTAATTATGGATGATTGAGATTCATTATTAATGTGTTACTCTTGTGTGTTTATTTCCATTTCCCTTATTATGTGATCACTGTGATTTTACCTTGTGTGTTGTATCTCTTTGGAAAAGGACATTTTTTTCAATGGATTCTTATAAATTGTTTAATTTATAAATGTTTTGTACTCTCTGGTAAAAATGTTTGAAATCATAGAATCACTTTACCCTTGAAAAGTAATGATTTTTATTGATAAAGATCCTTTATTTAGAGTGATAAAGGAAATAGTCCATGTTTTTTTGTGATGTAAAAATGTGGAAAAATATTAATTATATATATATTATTTCTAACATGAATGTTATGTTTCATTTATTTTAACGGATGTGAATTGGGGATAGATTTTTCAAGAATTCCTACTGAGATTAAATAATCACGTCTATAGTTCTTTCTTGTATTTATCCTATAGTGAAGTTTTCATCATGGTTTCAATCACCATGGGTGATGTTGGGTTTTCCAGCAACGATTTACCCCATGGGGCATAAGGCGATGCATGTTAGTCTTGTGAAATTTATGTTTTGTTGTATTTTTGGTGGAATTTCAAGTTTTTTGTCAATTAAGTTTAGTTCGGTTATTTTTATATTATTTTTTATTCTAGGTCTATCTTTCTGATACTTATATTATTTATTTATATTTGGATAATTATTTCCCTTTTTCTCTAATGATTCCGAAAAGTAGTTTTAATCCCATGGGGATTGTGAACACCCCTTGGGCCTTGTCTTGGAAATGTTCAGGTGTTGAGTTGGAAGGAAGCATGGCTTGGTTCGTGAAAAAATAGTATTTGAGTGAGGGTGGATCCTTAGAGGAACATTAATTTTAGAGGGACCTTTATTACCTGGGGATGTAATGGTAGATGGACTAGGACATTTAGAACATTGCGTAAAAGTTTGGGGGAGTGTCAAGCCATCACTTTCAAGACCAAACGATGAGTTTCCATGGGAATTTTGGTTTTAAATTGTTTATTTGGTTCTTATGGATAGTAGGGTGTTGGGATACAAAAATGGATTTGGGATAGTGTTCTCTGGGAGATCACAGGGACTGGAATTCTGTGTAGATTAGGGTACATGGTCTTAAAATACTCTCTATGATGGAAGTGTGATTGGAATATGGACGACAACCATATGGACATGTTACCCTTCGATGCTAGTTCCCCTTGTGAATCGTTTTGGGTCTTGAGTTGTTCTGAACATTTTTATGATAATTATTATATATGAATTTTAATATTTTTATTTTAATGTGTTGATAGGTTTTTTTTGAGATGTTGTGAAATAAATTTTCAAAATTATTTGTAAGAAGGAATTAGAAAATGGATCTTTTAATAAAGTCATTTTAAGAGTAAATGGGCTGATTTCATTGAGATTGAATTTTTATAATCAAGACATGGGTTTATCAAAATTTTTGGTAGGAAATCATATGTTATTCCAAAAATAATTTTGTGGAAATTTGTTTTAAAAGAGATACAATGAGTTTTTAATAAATGGGTTTTGATGGAAATATAAGTTTTGAGATGAAAAAATTAATTTTAATAGGACTCATGTGATTTATATTTTTAAATGGTTTGAATTGTGGAGTTTGAAAATTAATTTTTACTGAATAGTTAGTGGGCGTTGGAAAATATTTGTGAAAGTGTAAGTGGATGGTGGGTTTAATGTTTGAAAACTGTTGTGTAATGTTTTTTTGGAAATTTATAGTGTTATGTTTCTACCTTTCGTGTTTCCTTGGGTATTGACATGATTTGATATTTGTAGAATGTGGATGGATAATGATGTGGGTTGATGATTTCCCGGTATGGAATGGTTGATGAGTGCCATGAGTAGAATTGGAATGTTCATGTGTGAGACTCCATTTAATACCATTAGTTAGTGTGTAAGTCAACAAATATTATTTTCATTTAAAATGTGTTTTTAAGAGGATTATTTTGATTTTTTGATAGGCAATGGTTGTGTTTCTTTTTTTTCTATGTTTTATGTATGCTTATTAGGACATGTTTTATCTTAAGAACACTTGGTAATGAGTTTTTTATTGAGAAAAAAGTTTTAATATTGATAAGTGTTCACAAAAATAGTGATTTGTCCAATATTTGAGGGGATGTTATGGTTGATTTCCCAATTGCATGATTTAAATTTGATCAATATGAAGATTCCTCTCTTGAGTTTCTAAAATTGAATCCACCACTCTTTTATGGCTACGAGGATCCTCTAAAAGGGGAAGAGTGGATGTAGGAAATTGAGTGAAACTCTATTCCCATTGAATTCCCTGAGTCATTAATAGTAAATTTCACCAACTTTATCCATTAAATAATGATCTATATGTGGTGGAATTAAGTATCTTAGAACATGACTCATGAAGATATTTACTGGTACTTCCTTCTGGGTATGATCATCCAACAATATTTTTTCCGAGTTGGGGAAGGTGAAAAAGGGAATCAAGATGTGTTGTTTATAGAAATGGGATGGATCAGTGCTGGATTAATTATTTGGTTGTGTATATATTGTTATTTATACTCCAAAATGTACCATGAATGATTCCTCATAGGCATGATGTTTTGGGTTGGGATTCATCCTGATATACAGTCGAAGGTGTCAGAGGTAAATCTAATGTCTCTTGCTGATGTGTTGAAGAAATATATTCATGTTAAATCAGTAGTGGGATGAGATCTTGAGGTATTCTTCAATATTTTATTTCATATAAACAACAAGGGGAATTAATTTAAGGAAAAAGGTATGTTTTTTGATGTTATTGGTTTGGATCACAGAATCTAATGGCCTCTCGATCAATCGTCACCTTTTCCTAGGAATTGTTCATGTTGTGTCATTAGTGTGGCATTCCAGATCATAAGAATTAATATTTATTGAGAGAACCATGGAGTTTTAATACTTGTGGACATCTTGACCAAATGCAATAGCTCTATCAGGGTGTTTCCAATAAATAATGGGGACTGGGTTTTCAGGAGTAGAGTCTTGTTTGGGTTTGGTTTAAAGTCTCTTTTTGTTGTAGTGTTTCTTTTGGTTGTTCTTATAGGTTTTATATTTGGTATTTATATAATTTTGATGTAATTTATCTCCTAATAAATCCTATTTAAATTATAGTGTGTTTTCCTTGAGAAGTTATAAATTATTCTTTTCTAATTTTTGGTGTGTTCCACATGTTACATTTTTATGTAATGAATTTGTGTGATGTGTTATGATATTTTATCTCTATATAATTTTTTATGTTCCAATAATAATCATTAACTCTTTATTGTAGTGAAACTAATTATTTCTATTTAAGATCCAAATCCATAGGTCTCAGGGTAATTCTTTTCACATAGTTAGAAAAACACTGATGATGTAGGGAACTTTGGTTACGTTCTTGTCTTTAATATTTGGTTGAGATAACATAAATCAAATTGTTTTACATTGTGTTCATTGTCGTTTGGGGTGGTTCTCTTTCATTTCCCTCCCAATCATTCACTTGTGATGGAAGTTTTTTGGCCCATGTGGGAACAATTTATAGTCGGTTGATAATGGTGGGGAGACCCACTATGAGTCTCGTTGAATTTAAGTAGATTAAATTAGCGATGGTAGTTTTCTAATAGTAGAGGGTATATTCCGGTATCTGGTTTTGATAATGCAGTTTTGTTTTAGATGCAGTTCACAAGGAATTGATTTATTTTTGTTGTTGTTTTATTTATGACATTTCATTCAGTTTGGGTGCATGTTTGGATTTATTGCAGTGTTCCCAATGGTAATGTTTGAGGCATGGTTGCAGATGTAATGGATCTAATTTTCCTTTTCCAATTGAGACGTAGTTTCATTTTGTTTTGTTTCTCATGAAGTGGTGTATGTTCTGTATTTCTATCTTTGAGATGTACATAGTTTATGTAACGCCCCGACCCTAGTTACCCAGAGTCGGTGCATTATTACATAACATTGGCATGATCACAAGAAAAATCAAATCTCGAAAGACCGATTGGTTTAGTAGCCTTGGAAACACTAGATATATTCATAAGTTTTACATTACACCATAAAATGAAAAAATACTACAACAACATAATGTCTCCATAGTCCACACTATCATCCCCTCATAATATCCCTGCAGGTCATTCATAACTTACTTCATCACATCCTGGAAAAAATAAAACATAGAAAAGAGGTGAGCTCAAATGCCCAGTAAAAATAACAATATAGCATAGATTTTCAAAAATAAGAATAAACATTTAAGGTAATGTATAACTAAAAAAAAGCCTTTTAAACTTTAACTTCAACATAGTATGGAAAAAGAAAAATGAAATAATGCCATTTACTTATTCACATGGATATTCTACTAATCGAATAATCACATGCAATATCAATAACCACTTTCATAATGATGGAATACATAATGCCAGACTATCATAACCACATAGCCAAGGCCTCATGCCAAGACTATAAATAAGATTTTTCCAAGGCCTTGTTCAAAGACACTAGTTTGTCTCATGAGACCTACCGATTCATCGAGGAGTAATAGCGGGCTCCACCCGTCACATATTAAGTCCAATGCATTCCCATATGAAAAGGTTTAAACATAACCTAAACATTTGTATTAAAACTAGCATATGAAATGTCAATACTTTCACCATAAACCATGAATGGTATAAAAATAGCACATTCACAGTCAAACATATCACAAAACCTTCAGTACAACATAAAAGTTTTGTATCATAATAAATCAACTTCACATAAGCATAAAATCCAACAAAGGATGTTGACATAGATGAAATCAAAACTCTTTTTAGAGAAATATCTCTTTTTATTTTGAAATCATTTAAGAGCCATATAAAATAAAACATTTTCTTTGAAAATATTCTTATAATCTTTTAAGGAAAGATTTGAAGATTTTATAACCGCGGAAAATAGCCGCACACACCGTATAAGTTAAAAAAACATTCTTACCTTAATTCTGTCGAAAAGGTTAAAAAAGCCTTATTTTGAAAATGACGGAGAGATTCTTCTTATAAAAATTCAAACAAGGGTATAAATGACTATAACCCATATTCTTGTAATTAATAAAAATGTTTTGAAATACATTTTTAAGAAAACATGGATGTGGATGATAAAGAGATCCCAGTAGATTATTACATATAAACAACCTCGGATAATGAAGAGATTGTGAAATAACCCTTACCATGTACTTTTCCTTGGTTGGGGTAGGTTAACCTCCTGTATAATGGTGAAATAATTGTTATTAAATTATACAAGAATCATATACATTAATATGATATCATATATGATCTTTTAATATTGATTTGATAATAATATCTTAGTATTATCGTTGTTTCGGGTGTTAACTTACTTGTTTTCTTTTATATGTTTTGTTACGTAAGACATGTTTATAATGGATAGGTTGTATATTATTCATATCCATAATGATATCAAGTCCTTACACATCATTTTTAAATCATCAAATGATAACTATACTTGAATGGATACGATGGAGAATGAATCTTATCGCGTTTGTGAAAACGGTAGTCCGTACGTACGCATGAGCGATAATATCATTCTTTTGATATTAAAATAATATATAAATGGATGTTATATCATATATACAGAATAATTAACATGTTATATTTATTATTTACATGAGTTACACATCATTATTATACCCATCCAAATAATAATATATTGAATAACAATTACACCACGACGTGGAGACGGTAAGCCGTACGTACGCACGTATGGTGACATGTTATTCAAAGGGTGGATAGAATACTGAATATGGTTGTACAATATTTATAATAACATCACAGTATATATATGATACTGGAGTTATTATTTTAGAATGGTAACAACAAAGGAAGAAGAAGTGGAAGAAGAAAGGAACTTGGAAAAGGGTGGTGAAATCATTACCTCTTTTTCGGGTTCTTCCTTTTGATTTGATAAAAAGGGCTCCTTAGGTTGGCTTTCTGGTCAAAATAAGGCCTCTAGGTTGTAGTGAGGGAAGTTGGGAGAGTATTTGGGTAGATTTTGGCCGAACCAAAAGGCTTTGAAGGTGTGATGAAATGAGAAGGATGAGTTCCCTTTTATAAGAGGGGTGAGGGGAACCTTTGGAAAAGCTAGAAATATTAATTTATAATAAATTCATATTTGGTTTCTAATGACTCCAAAGTTGCTTATTTAAATGTTAAGGTGGGTATAGGTCGAAAACAAATCAACCAATAGAATTTAGACAAGTTTGGGTACTTATATTAACCTTATCTTTAAGTATTAACTCTAAGTTAATTAGTTTCACTTTTACAATGTGTCTTTGTATTTTTATATAATATGGTTAATAAACTTACTATATATATCCAAAGGACCCCCAAGTGGTCCATTAATGATTAAAATATCATGATATAAGTCTTTTGGCCGAACCTTAGATTTTTAGGAATTTAATATCAATTAATAATATAATATTTGTTTTAAGAACTCTTTTATGTCAATTTTGACACTATTCAATAGGTGATTTTTGTGAAACTCATAACAGATTGGTTACTTAGAAAAAATCAATTAAATAAATCCTAATATATCATATTATCCTATAAAATTAGTTTAATTCATTAAAAGTTTCATATTATATTTATTTGGGTATTTATAATATCAATTATTTTAATTTTTCACTATTATAGTAATTAATTCATCATCATTGTGTCATAAATAAATTAAATTAATTAATGTCTAAAAATTATAAATAAAATATGATTATGTAGGAAATCGTTTTATCTTTCTAATTAATATTTATAATATAAAATCCAACATATATAACCCTATGTAAAAATTGTTTTCTAAAAGATATATGCTTGTGTCATTTTTGTATTCATTTTAACTTAATTAAAATAAAGTGTCCCTATCACCTACAAGTGGCACCATGGGGTCCCAAAATCGACCCAAATATGCCTATGGTCGAACATGTATCAACCAATAAGTCTATTACATGTTTTAGGGTAATTTAGTATTATTATAATATTATTTGTTAACCCTTATTTACCGGATTTACCCTTAACCATGGTAAAAAATATATTTACCGCCGTAATTATTCAAAATGTCTAAAAATAAAAGTTACCTATTTACACAATTTGGAAATCCTGATTCCAAATATGAAATCCATTTTTCTAAATTCAAAACACAGAAGTGGAAGAAATTAATTTAAAATTAATTCCCGCTGTCAAAACAAAAAGCGTGTTTTTAAGAAATAATAACTATCAAAAGATTGACACTTGTTTATGTTCGGTTTAATTGTAAAATTATGTCCAATTACCAACATTATATTAAATGGTAAAAATATATTCTAAATATAATTTAAAACCACTCAAATTCATAATTTATCACTATTAATTATTTTGATGAAAAAAGTTGTTTTTAATTAAAATTTAGTAATTTTCACTATTCATCAAAATATGAAAGTTATCCGAAAACTACCAAAATTTCACCTTAAGCTAAATTCGATATTCCGAATCCAAAAATGAAGTCCATTTTAAAATATAAAATATATATAATTTCAAAAAGTAGGTATTACTATTCATAACGGCTAGTTTAATTGGTTATGGTGTGTTAGAACTCGGTGTTGCGTACAGCACACGCTATCACATTATTCAAAGAGAAGCGTACCGTAGAAGCTTGGGGTGTTACATTCTCCCTCCTTCAAATAATTTCATCCTAGAAATTTCTAGAATACTACCGCATGAAAAGACTCGGGTAGTTCTTCATCATAAGTTTCTCGGGTTCCCACGTTGCCTCTTCCATCTTATGGTTTCTCCACAAAACTTTTACCAGACGCGTCATCCGGTTTCTCAGCACTTGTTCTCTCGTATCAAGAATCTTGACGGGATCTTCGCAATAAGACAGATCGGGTTCCAGTTCTAACTCCTCGTAGGTGAGTACATGCGTTGGGTCAGACATGTATTTCCTCAACAGAGATACATGGAACACATCGTGAACTTTGGAGAGACTTGGCGGCATTGCCAATCGGTAAGGTACAGCCCCAATTCGTTCTAGAATTTCGAAAGGTCCGATGTACCTGGGACTTAATTTACCTTTCTTACCAAAACGTATGACTCCCTTCCATGGAGATACCTTTAGGAAAACATGATCACCGACTTGAAATTCCAAATCTTTCCTTCAATTATCGGCATAGCTCTTCTGCCTACTTTGAGATGCTTTGATTTGATTTTGGATTACCTTCACCTTTTCCATCGTTTCCTCCACCAGTTCTGGGCCTACAAGTTTTCTTTCACCGACGTCATCCGAACAGGTTGGTGTACGACATCTTTTTCTGTATAACGCTTCATATGGTGCCATCTGAATACTCGAATGGAAGCTATTGTTATAGGAAAATTCTACGAGAGGTAAGTATTGATCCCACATACCCTGAAAGTCAAGTGAGCAAGATCTAAACATGTCTTCTAGGGTTTGAATTGTCCGTTCTGATTGTCCATCTGTCTGAGGGTGGTAAGCAGTGCTCAAAAGAAGTACGGTATCCAGAGATTTCTGAAGACTTTTCCAAAATCTTGAAGTAAAACGGGGATCACGATCAGAAAAAATCGATATGGGTACTCCATGAAGTCTCACAACTTCATTAGTATATAGTCTTGCTAAACATTCCAGGGGTAGATCTTCTCTTATATCAAGAAAATGTGCTGACTTGGTAAGACGATCAACAATAACCCATATCGCATCGTTCCTTCTAGGAGTATTTGGTATCCCCATGACAAAGTCCATCGTAATATTCTCCCATATCCACTCCTGTATGGGAAGAGGTTGCATGTCTCCTCCAGGCTGTTGCCTTCTAGCTTTAACTTGCTAACAAACCATACATCTTGACACAAAATCAGCAATCTCCCTCTTCATATTGTCCCACCAAAAATGTTCCTTCAAATCTCTATACATTTTGGTGCTCCCAGGGTGTATGTATAGAGAAATTGGAACTATGAGCATCATCCAGGAATTCCATTTTTAGATCAGGTATATCGGGAACACAAAGTCTCTTCCCAAATTTCAAAATTCCATCTTCATACACAAAGTCTCTCAATCTCCCATCATTCATAGCTTTAATCTTCTTTTAGAATTCTTCATCATCGGTCTGAGAACTCTTAATACTTTCTAGTAAAGATGGTTTGGCAACCATTTGAAAAAGCAATGATGTTTGACCTTCCCTGGTTATACCCATGTCCATCTTTACTAGATCCATGAAAATTGGATCCCTTTCAATTCTCATCATGTTCAAAACTCCATGATCTTTTCTGCTCATAGCATATGCCACCTTGTTTTCTTTCCCCAGGTGGTAGTGTATCGTACAATCATAATCCTTGAGTAATTCAAGCCATCTCCTTTGCCTCATGATGAGTTCTTTTTGTGAGAAAATATACTTCAAACTCTTGTGATCAGTATAAATCTCACATTTTCACCATAGAGGTAGTGCCTCCATATCTTCAAAGCAAAGATTACAGCTGCTAACTCGAGATCATGAGTAGGATAGTTTTGTTCATGAATTTTCAACTGTTGTGATGCATATGCAATAACTCTATCATTCTGCATAAGGACACAACCAAGTCCTTTATTTGATGCATCACTATAAATAACGAACCCATCATTCCCAAATGGTAGAGTCAATATAGGAGCATTGACTAATCTTCTCTTCAGTTCTTCGAAACATTCTTCACACTCTTTTTTCCAAACAAATTTAACCCCTTTACGTGTGAGCTTCGTTAATGGGTTATCCAATCGGTCAAAATTCTGGACGAAACATCGATAATAACCTGCCAAACCAATAAAACTATGTACCTCAGTTATACTCATAGGTGCTGACCATTCTTGGATTTCCTTGGTCTTAGAAGGATCAACAGAGATTCCATCTTTAGAGAGAATATGGCCAAGAAAAGAAATCTCCTGAATCCAGAATTCACACTTGCTAAACATCCCATATAATTCATGCCTCCTCAGAGTCTTCAAGATAACGCGCAAGTGATTTTCATGATCTTCGTAGGTTTTGAAGTATACCAAGATATCATCAATAAATACCACCACAAATTCATCGAGATACTCCTTGAAAACTCTATTCATCAGATCCATGAATACAGAGGGTGCATTAGTCAATCCAAAAGGCATTACAGTAAACTCGTAATGCTCATACCTGGTTCGAAATGCTGTCTTCGGAATGTCTTCCTTCATTACACACAACTGATGGTATCCAGATCGAAGGTAAATCTTTTAAAAGTATTGAGCTTCATGCAGATGGTCAAATAAATCATCAATGCGTGGTAGGGGATACTTGTTCTTTATTGTTATAGCATTGATCTCCTTGTAGTCGATACATAACCTCATAGATCCATATTTCTTTTTAACAAAAAGAATAGGGGATCCCCATGGAGAAACACTAGGGCAATAAATCCTTTATTACTCAATTCCTCTAGTTGTCTCTTTAGTTCGACTAATTCTATAGTAGCCATTCTATAAGGGGTCTTCGATATAGGCCTTGATCCCAGAATCAAATCAATGGAAAACTCAACTTCTCGTTCCGGAGGATGTCCAGGTAAATCTTCCGGAAATACATCTACAAATTCTTTCACAACAGGTACATCCTCTATTTGAACATTCCTTTCCTCACCGACAGTTATTTCATTCTCTTCCTCCCCAATAATTGAATTTAGTTGAGCTACTGGGGGTGGATCTAAATAAGAATTAGGTGGTGACGATTCTGCTCTAAAGATAAGGTGTTCCTTATCAATATCATCAAGAATTGTAACCTCTTTCTTCTTACAATAAATCTTCGCATCATAGTCCGAAAGCCAGTCCATACTGAGGATTATATAAAACTCAATCATAGGTATGACGATGAGATCAGCAGATAACGAACATTTATGTGCTCTAATGGGGACTGATTCACAAAACATTGTTGCAATGATACTTCCCTTAGGAGTTTTAACTGACAACTCCCTTGTTAAATCAAATTGGAAATATCTAATTTTCTTAGCAAACTTGGAAGATGTGAAACAATGCGATGATCCAGAATCAAATAATGCATTTGCTAAACTTGAGTAAACCATCAAATTACCTGCCACCACGTCTTTCGGAGCTTCTACCTCAGCAGTAGTGATAGCATAAGCCTGGCCTTGATCCCTTGGAATTTTTTGAGGTAAGTTCTCCTGACGCTTAGGACATTCATTTGAATAATGTCCCATATCCCTGCAATTGTAGCACTGAAAGTTTGTGGCTTCCTTCTTCCCTTTGCAATCACGAGCTTGGTGGCCTTTTTCACCACACTTGTAACAGACTCCCATTCCCTTCAAGCAAGTACCAGGATGTTTCTTCCCGCATTTACCACAGGATGGATATTCAACCTTTCCCTTCATCCCCTTATATCCATTCCCATATTGATCAGCAGGTCTCTTCTTCTCTTTCTTTTCTTTAAAGTCATAAGACTTAGATAATTCCTTTTCGGTCTTGATAGCACATGAGACAATGTCTTCGTACGACGAAAAGGATTGTGAGACTAATGCTCGATGGAGAAATGGTTTTAACCCATCAAAGAAACGATCAATATTACTTCTTGGGTTACGTATATAATCAACAGCATACCTTGCTAACCTTGTAAAGTTAGCCTCATACTTTGTGACATTCTCATCCTCCTTTTGTCTCAGACTCAGAAATTGCCTTTCCATATCTGCTCGATGGTCGCGAGGAAAGTATTTTTCTAAAAACAGATCCTTGAACTCCCTCCATTCCATATTTGATACTTCATCATCTTCCTTCGTGTTTTGAATCAATGACCACCATTGATCAGCATCTCCAGTGAGACGGTAAACTGCCATGATAACTTTTTCCCTTTCATTGCTCCCCAAAGCCTGAAATATTTTCTCTAGGGAATTTATCCATTGCTCAGCTACTAAGGGATTTGTACTCCCATTGAACGTTGGTGGTTGTTGCCTCATGAATCGATCTAACATTGATCCTCCACGTTGTGGATCAGGGTGCTCCATACGGGTAAGGTTATTATTCATAACCTGAGTAAGTTGTCCCAGTATGGTGATTAGCTGATCGGCACTAGTTGCATCACCAGCTCCACTATAATTATCTTGAGCAGGAGGGAAATCCTTACATGGAGTGTGTGCATTGATACAGTTTCCATTTCTTCCACTAGGAGCCATTTATAAACAATGGAATAAACTAGATCAGTTTATGTATCAAAATACATAATCCCATACTTATAAAACACTTAACATAAATTGAACTATTTATGGATATAATCCATAATCAATAAAATGTTTTCTTTGAGAAAGTATATACTCATAAACCCTTAATAATGATTTTTAAAGAAAATGAGAGTTATCGTAAGCATATCCCCTGGGAGTGTCATAACCAAGAGTGCAGCAAGGCCCGTTGTCGTGCACCAGTTCCCGTTCGAGTCTAGCTCAAAGCGGTGTTTTCGGGTTTTACCCCTAGGTACATCTGTGCCAGAGCCGCCTCTACCTGCTCGTATCCAGACAGGGATGTATTGCTCGGAATACTCACAAAATCTCTACAATACCAAAATTCTAGGAAGTTCTTCTATACTAATCCTCAAAATTCATCTTAAATCTATGTGCTCTAATCAAAGTTTATCTAAATCTAGCTTCCAAGGTTTGTACTAAACTTCCTCTGATACCAACTGTAACGCCCCGAACCTAGTTACCTAGAGTTAGTGCATTATTACATAACATTGGCATGATCACAAGAATGATCAAATCTCGAAAGACCGATTGGTTTAGTAGCCTTGGAAACACTAGATATATTCATAAGTTTTACATTACACCATAAAATGAAAAACTACTACAACAACATAATGTCTCCATAGTCCACACTATTATCCCCTCATAATATCCCTACAGGTCATTCATAACTTACTTCTTCACATCCTGGAAAAAATAAAACACAGAAAATGGGTGAGCTCAAATGCCCAGTAAGGATAACAATATAGCGAAGACTTTCAAAAATAAGCATAAACATTTAAGGCAATGTATAACTAAAACAAAATCCTTTTAAACGTGAACTTCAACATAGTATGGAAAAAGAAAAATGAAACAATTCCATTTACTTATCCACATGGATATTCTACTAATCGAATAATCACATGAAATATCAATAACCACTTTCATAATGATGGAATGCATAATGCCAGACTATCATAACCACATAGCCAAGGCCTCGTGCCAAGACTATAAATAAGATTTTTCCAAGGCCTTGTGCCAAGACACTAGTTTGTCTCATGAGACATACCGATGCATCGAGGAGCTATAGCGGGCTCCACCCGTCACATATTAAGTCCAATTCATTCCCATATGAAAAGGTTTAAACATAACATAAACATTCGTATTAAAACTAGCATATGAAATGTCAATACTTTCACCATAAACCATGAATGGTATAAAAATAGCACATTCACAGTAAAACATATCACAAAACCTTCAGTACAACATAAAAGTTTTGTATCATAATAAATCAACTTCACATAAGCATAAAATCCAACAAAGGATGTTGACATAGATGAAATCAAAACTTTTTTTTAGAGAAATATATCTTTTTATTTTGAAATCATTTAAGAGCCATATAAAATAAAAAATTTTCTTTGAAAATATTCTTATAAGCTTGTAAGGAAAGCTTTGAAGATTTTATAACCACGGAAAATAGCCGCACCCGCCGTATAAGTTAAAAAAACATTCTTACCTTAATTCTGTCGAAAAGGTTAAAAAGGACCTTGTTTTGAAAACGACGGAAAGATTCCTCTTATAAAAATTCAAAAAAGGGTATAAATGACTTTAACCCATATTCTTGTAATTAATAAAAATGTTTTGAAATACATTTTTAAGAAAACATGGATGTGGATGATAAAGAGATCCCAGTAGATTATTACATATAAACATCCTCGGATAATGAAGAGATTGTGAAATAACCCTTACCTTGTACTTTTCCTTGGTTGGGGTAGGTTAAACTCATGTATAATGGTGAAATAATTGTTATTAAATTATACAAGAATCATATACATTAATATGATATCATATATGATCTGTTAATATTGATTTGATAATAATATCTTAGTATTATCGTTGTTTCGGGTATTAACTTACTTGTTTTCTTTTATATGTTTTGTTACGTAAGTCATGTTTATAATGGATAGGTTGTATATTATTCATATCCATAATGATATCAAGTCCTTAAAAATCATTTTTAAATCATGAAATGATAATTATACTTGAATGGATACGATGGAGAAAGAATCTTATCGCGTTCGTGGAGACGGTAGTCCGTACGTACGCACGAGCGACAATATCATTCTTTTGATATTAAAATAATATATAAATGGATGGTATATCATATATAAAGAATAATTAACATGTTATATTTATTATTTACATGAGTTACACATCATTATTATACCTATCCAAATAATAATATATTGAATAACAATTACACCACGACGTGGAGACGGTAAGCCGTACGTACGCACGTATGGTGACATGTTATTCAAAGGGTGGATAGAATACTGAATATGGTTGTACCATATTTATAATAACATCACAGTATATATATGATACTGGAGTTATTATTTTATAATGGTGACAACAAAGGAAGAAGAAGTGCAAGAAGAAAGGAACTTGGAAAAGGGTGGTGAAATCATTACCTCTTCTTCAGGTTCTTCCTTTTGATTTGATCAACAGGGCTCCTTAGGTTGGCTTTCTGGTCAAACTAAGGCCTCTAGGTTGTAGTGAGAGAAGTTGGGAGAGTATTTGGGCAGATTTTGGCCGAACCAAAAGGCTTTGAAGGTGTGAAGAAATGAGAAGGAGGAGTGCCCTTTTATAAGAGGGGTGAGGGGCACCTTTGGAAAAGCTAGAAATATTAATTTATAATAAATTCATATTCGGTTTCTAATGGCTCCAAAGTTGATTATTTATATTTAAGGTGGGGATAGGTCGAAAACAACTCAACCAATAGAATTTAGACAGGTTTGGGTACTTATATTAACCTTATCATTAAGTATTAACTCTAAGTTAATTATTTTCACTTTTACAATGTCTCTTTGTATTTTTATATAATATGGTTAATAAACTTACTATATACATCAAAGATACCCCCAAGTGGTCCATTAATGATTAACCTCTCATGATATAAGTATCTTGGCCGATCCTTAGATTTTTAGGAATTTAATATCAATTAATAATATAATATTTGTTTTAAGAACTCTTTTATGTCAATTTTGACACTATTCAATAGTTGATTTTTTTGAAACTCATAACAGATTTATTAATTAGAAAAACGTCAGTTAAATCAATCCTAATATATCATATTATCTTATAAAATTAGTTTAATTCATTAAAAGTTTCATATTATATTTATTTGGGTATTTATAATATCAATTATTTTAATTTTTCACTATTATAGTAATTAATTCATCATCATTGTGTCATAAATAAATTAAATTATTTAATGTCTAAAAATTATAAATAAAATATTATTATGTAGGAAATCTTTTTATCTTTCTAATGAATATTTATAATATAAAACCCAACATATATAACCATATGTAAAAATTGTTTTTCTAAAAGATATATTCTTGTGTCATTTTTGTATTCATTTTAACTTAATTAAAATAAAGTGTCCCTATCACCTACAAGTGGCACCATGGGGTCCCAAAATCGACCCAAAGATTACTATGGTCGAACATGTATCAACCAATAATGCTAGAACACATTTTAGGGTAATTTAGTATTATTATAATATTATTTTTCTAACCCTTATTTACCGGAAATACCCTTAACCTTGGTAAATAAAATATTTACCGCAATAATTACTCAAAATGTCTAAAAATAAAAGTTAACTATTAACACAATTTGGAAATCCTAATTCCAAATATGGAATCCATTTTTATAAATTAAAAACACAGAAGTGGTAGAAATTAATTTAAAATTAATTTCCGCTGTCAATACAAAAAGCGTGTTTTTAAGAGATAATAACTATCAAAAGATTGACACTTGTTTATGTTCGGTTTAATTGTAAAATTATGTCCAATTACCAAAATTATATTAAATGGTAAAAATATATTATAAATATAATTTAAAACCACTCAAATACATAATTTATCACTATTAATTATTTTGATTAAAAAAGTTGTTTTTAATTAAAATTTAGTAATTTTCACTATTCATCAAAATATAAAAGTTATCCGAAAAGTACCAAAATTTCACCTTAGGCTAAATTCGATATTCAGAATACAAAAATGAAGTCCATTCTAAAATATAAAATAGATATAATTTCAAAAAGTTGGTATTACTATTCATAACGGCTAGTTTAATTGGTTATGGTGTGTTAGAACTCGGTGTTGCATACAACACACGCTATCACATTATTCAAAGAGAAGCGTACCGTAGAAGCTTGGGGTGTTATAGTTTAAGAGATTTTTTTTGTGTGGAGGTGGAAATCCTTACTTTTTGATCGATCGTCTGGAAGATTTTGTTGCTTTCTTATGGTAGAAAGCATTAATCATGGGGAGAATAGTCACAATTTTTTTATTTGGACATATAATCTGATGTTTCTTCTAGAATTGGGGTTATGGATCAAATCTCTAATGTGATGGTCCTAAATTTTATTTTTTGGGGTGTTTTTATGTTGGAACATGGTTGGATCACACATTGGAAAAAATGTGTGGCATTCTTCCAGAATCATTGCATCTTAAGTGTGGTGGAAGAGGCATGGAAAATGACTTTCACATGACTTTTGAAACTATGAGGCTATGGTGAATAGATGTTTTGTCTCTGGATGGTGGTGTTTGGAACTATTGGTGTTTTTTAAACCATCCATCTAAATCGTGCATGTTCCCAGTAGTTTCTAGTGAGGGGAACTCATTTTCTGCATTTTTTGGTAAACATTTGGTCAAAATATATGAGATTCCTAGATTTTAAAAATAGTGAAATCCCAATAACGTCCCATGGTAATTTAACATAAAATACATCCCCTCCTCTACCTCGGTTTTTTCAACACTAAAGTTCTTTCCCCATTGTTTTTATGATTCCTCCTCCCACCCATGGTGTGAATCTTGGGTTTCTTCATGGTTTGGGGATTTATTTCCCAATGTAATCCTCTCCTCTCACCCCCCTCTTACACTTTCATCCATATTCCCTTCATTTTATCCTCTCCAATGGTTATTTGGATCTCTGTATATTGATTCCCTTGATTTATGTTGTGTTTTTTAGGGTTCCTCTTAATAGATCATGGCTCTTGGAAGCATCACGGTTTCATTTTGTGTTTGCATTGTTGAACCGTTGTGATGTTGAGGGTGGTTTCTCTTTGTGCATTTCCTTTAAATTCAAGATTCATTAGTTTCATGAATTTCAAACCATCCATGGATGTTAAATAGTGACTTATTATTTTTATAACAATTTTTGATGTGAAATGACAAGGTTTTTCAATTGTGTTGATGTATATTGTGTTTTTTTGAGTTGTTCAAGCACATATTTTGATAAATTTCCCAATAGGATTTCATGAGTGGATTGTGATTTTTAAATCATGGTTTAGATTTATAAATTTACTCTTGTTATGTGAAATCATGTTTTTGGTTTCTTAAATGGGTTTTCTAAATGTTTGGGATTTTAAAGTGGATGAAGTTTTATGGTTTTGAAAATCATTTTTAATGTGATAATGGCGTGTGGCCCATTTCTTATTTTAATGAAAAAAATATTTCAATTGAAAATGTGGAATGGGTTACTAAGTGAAATATACAAATTATTTTAAAATTAAAAATGGTTTATTTATAACTTTTTGGAATGGTGTTTTTAGTTTTTTGAAGAATGATGCTTGAGGATAATTGGGAACTTTTGGGAAAGTTGTTGAAATTATAAGAATGAAAAATATCCTATGGTAATGATCTTTACATGGTTATGCTTATTGTTGTGGGGGGTTCACACTAAGAGGCGCCCATGCATTCAGATAGATGAATGGAAATTGATGGATCCTTGGGCTGACTCAGGTCTATTGAATTTTCTTATAATGATTGTTTCACAAGATAGATTACGCACTAGCTAGAGTCCCATAACACATGGATATATTGGGTATTATTGTTATGGGATAGTTCCCCTGAACCTATACCATATAGGGGAAGTTCAAGTGTATTGGGAGTTTTTATGTCATTAAGTGAGGTATTACTTCCATGAGGAGTCCACATGTATTAGTATGTTCTCGATTATTCATGAGCTCTTTGGAATTCTCTATTGTCTATTTTCACTTAGATACATATGATGGATTATTGAGATACATGATCTATTGGATACTCTTTTGTGTTTATTTCTAATGCTCTAATTATGTGATCAGTGTGACGTTCTATTGTGTGTTTTATCTCTTTGTAAAGTGATGGGTTGTTACTTAAATTCTTTTGAGAAATTGTTTTAATGTAGAAATGTTTTATACACACCTATACCTGTTTCTAAAATTAAAGCATTGCATATCCCTTGGAAAATTAATCGTTTCATTAATGAGAATGTTCTTGTCTTTCAAATGATATGGGAAATGGACATTGTTTTTTTCACAATTGAAAAATTTCCACAATCGTATTTTTATATTTTTTATTTAATACAATATTTTGATGTATATTTTATTTTCAGGGAAGTGCATTAGGAATAGCTCGTTTGGCCATGCCTAATGAGTTTTAATTACCACACCTATAGTTTTTTCTTAATTTTTTCCCTTTTCTTGTATATTTAGCATGGATTCGATCATTGTGGTCATTCATTGTTTGGTATCAGAGAATGACCCTCTAGGATACATTGAGATGTGTGGTCATCCGGACCACTTTGAGTTTAGTGATATTGTTTTTCTTATTTTTAGTTTTCTTTTAAAAGTTGGTCAGTTTGGGTGTTTTAATATTATTTTTTCTGCCCTATTTCTATTTTGGTTGTTTATTTTATTTATTAATATTGTGATAATATGTTCCCTTATTGTTTATCTCTTGATTCCCAACACTAGCTATCAGCTTGTGGGCATCGGGACAACCCGTTGGGCCTAATCTTGGACTAGGTTGGTTGTCGTGTCAAATGGAAGCCCAACTTAGTTCATTAATGATAGTTAACATATAAGTAGTACATAACATTATAAAAATATTTGTGTGTCTATATATAATTAAAAAATGATTGTTTTTTATTATTTAAAAATAATTTAATTTATTATATATCAATTAATAACAATTTGTTCATTAGAACAAAATAATTAATGATAATTATAAAAATTCCAAAATATTATTAATTAATTACATGGTAATGAAATATTGAAATTATATTATATTCCTATGATTATATACTAACATGTGTGTGTTTTTTATGAGTTTGTATTAATAACATTACACATATAATTGTATTATAGAGAATAAATTTTAAAAAATGTTTATATAAAATTATTATATGCATACATTTATACATATGTATAAACATGTAATGACACCGAAATTTCAAGGAATTTTTTTTCCTAATTCTTTGGAATTTTACGAGTCCGCAGTTTCTGATGGTGCTTGATTCCGAGGCCCGGTGTGCCCGGAATAAATTTCTGATGTTTTATTCAGGTACGTTCAGTAAACGTACGTGCAGGTTTTTCTATCTTTTGAACCAGTGCTCCGAATTGAAATCTGAGGACACCGATAAACTCGCAGTGCCGGTATTCGCATAAGGGGACCATTACTGCAGTTGCATTTTATGAGGGTTGAGAGTTAATTTTTGGGGTTTTGGAATAACATAAATAAAATTGTTGCACACAATTTTATTTAAAGGATGTTAGTTATTTCCTACAATGGGGAGTTAGAGATGGGGCCCACATCCACATAACCTCCCATGAAAGGAATTAGTGTGGTGGGTCCCACATAATCCCTAACCTTCCATTTCTACTTAACTCCCTTTAACTCCCCTAATAACGAGATCTCTCCACCTCCCTCCAATTATTTCACCAACACCCTTTAATTAATTAATTGATCCACAATTAATTAATTAATTCAAGTGTTTGAATTTTAAAGATTCATGTGGATAATCAAATAATAGCCTAAGTAGTTATTTTTAGTTGGGAACACGTTGTGTTGGGAGAGCTGGGAGAAAACTCTGGAGAAATAGAAGAACACCGTTTGTCGCTCGATGAAGAATATCACAGACGAAGAACGCGAAGTCACCAATGAGGATTCTTCTTCAGGTTCACTCTGATGTCAATGGAATCGACACCATTCTTCCGCGATGCCCGACCACCGCGACGTTTATCTTGTACAGTTCGACGATGTGTGACGACTTTTCGAGGTAGGCATCGTTATTGATTAATTTAAACCCTCGATCCTCATCTTTTATTGTGGTACACTGTTAACCAAATATTATCATCTAACGCGGAGGGAGCGGGCCAAACAAAAACGGCCCGACGTCCCTCTTATGGTTATTATTGGTTTGATGATGGCGGTGGCGCAACGACCCCACCGATAGAGGAAACCACAAAAGAATCCAGCAGCGTAATTGTCACCGGGTCGCTGGAGCTGTGTGAAGAATGGGACTGTGGCCATGACGGCGGGAGACGGTGCTGTCACACAGCGCCAGAGGAAGAGGGTCGCGGCCAGGAGGGCCGCAGCGGTCAGAAGAAAGCGTGACACCGTCATGCCACACGGTAGAGGGGCCACAGCCTCGCCCTCTGCGGCAGTCGGAGATGGCGTAGCGCCGTCGCGCCATGCCAGAAGGGAAGCCACAACAGTTAGGCGGGAGGGCGACCGGCTGAGCCGGCCGCCGGCGTCGGTGCGTAGGGGCCGAACCCGGTGGGTTCCGTGGAGAGGAACTGGCAGTTTCCAGTTCCGTTACTGGAGACAGGGGTCACATAACCACCCCTTGTTTTATTAGGGCGGGCCCTGCAGGGCATCATCGCCACCTAGTCAGTGTGACCTGGTGGGCATCACCACCCCAGCCACGTGGGCCGCCGTACCCCATGGGCTGGTTCATGCCCTACCGGTCCAGAACCAAGTCAGGTCGCCCGGTTCGGGCTGACCCAGGTCGGGTCGACCCTCTTTGGCCGAACCAGGGTGGGTTGGGCCAGGTCGGATCGGGCCCAGACCCCGCCCCCCCTTCGGAACTTTTTTGGTTAATTTCCCATAACATGAGCTATGGACCTCTGATCGAAGCACCGTCAGTTGCGTATGATTCCTCGGATCGATGCGGTCATTTGGGAATATTACACTCAAGGTTTTGGTGATGTTTTTGTATGTCCGGGTTGGTTTGAACCTGAAACCAACCGGGCCCTCGGAGTGGAAATGCTTATAACTTAAGGACTGGACATCTGATTGGTGTGCCGTCAACTACGTTGGATTCCTTTTAATCAAACGGATCTTTTGGAATACTCCACGTTGTATTCGGATGAGATTAGAGTATGGTTGGGTTGGTTTTAGCTTAAAAACCCTACCGGACCCCTAGAATGGAAAAACCAATAACTCTCAGACCGAGCGTCCTATTGACGTCGTCTGTCACGTTGGGTTTCATTTAACAAGAAGGAACATCTAGATACATCAAATTTGGACTTATTGATAGTTGATGTATCACCCCCCCTTGGCTCAAGGACCGGACCCTCCCAGAATTGAATGTGTTGTGTGCGGAAACCCTAGAGCTGGCTGTGACTGCGACAACATCTATACTGGAATACTCTGTGGGTTCGGCAGCGACGAAAAATATACTAGAATTCTCTATGGGTTTGGAAATGACCAAAACTGTACTGGAATCCTCCGTGGGGTCAACAGCGATGACAAATGTACTGGAATCCTCAGTGGGTTCGGCAGCGACGACAACTCTACTGGAATCCTCCGTGGGTTCGATAGCGACGAAAACTGTACTGGAATCCTCCGTGGGTTCGGCAGCGACGATAACTGTACAGGAATCCTATTTGGGTTTGGCAGCAACGACAACTGTACTCAAATCCTCCGTGGGTTCTGTAGCGAGGACAATTGTACTGGAATCCTTCGCGGGTTTGGCAGCGATGACAACTGTACTTGTATCCTACGTGGGTCCGACAGTTCGACTTCTTTACTAGTATCAAACGTGGGTCTGGCAGAGTAGCTGGTCTAGTTTCCTACATGGGTCCGACATCATAGCTGGACTAGTATCCTACGTGGGTCCAACAGAATAGATGAATCAGTTACTACATCTGATAATCTTTATCACTTTACGAAATATGAATACATGTGTGAGATGAGTCTTGATATTCAATCATTATCATCGATGTGATTGACTTCTTTCCTGTGTGGACTGGGTTGTACTTGGGATCGAGAGATGAAGCTGAACTGAGATTGAAGACTTAGGTATATGTATGGGAATATTCCTAAGTAGAGATAGTTGATACTTTGTGATTGAATCTTTTCATTGTGGTTTATCCTTCATTGATTCTGGGAGACCTTCTGGGGTCTTGGAGTCCATACATAGTATCGTTATACTCACCCCTGCACGGTAAATGCCCGCACTATGTTTTGTTGGATGAAGATGATGGACAACGCTGATCGTGGTAGAGGCTTGTAGAGCTGGATGATACTTGGAGGTGTACCACTTGGTGAGACGCACATGGAGCAGACGGACAAACCCGTGGTGCTAGGGAGACTATCTGTACCCACCCTTCAGGTGCGATTCCCAGAGGACGACTCAGTTGTTTCTGTTTTACATTACTACAACTGTACTAGTTTTTCAGTTGTACTATACTTTTAGTTAGGTTTGTATTTTGGCCCTTTTACCTTTCAGCACTTACTTTTGTATTCAGTAACACTTTTTTCTTACATGTGTTGTGTACTCTATTGCGTTATTTACTATTATAAAGGAAATTCCTTCCCTTTAATTGGGATTTATTCCATTGGTTCTAGTCGTCAGCCCCAGGCCTATGGGAGGCGGTCTTAGGGTAGTCACAGCACGGGCCCTGAGGATGGGTCATGAAAAATTGGTATCAGAGGAGTCGGTTCTACCATAGAACTTAGGAATCTAATCTGTATTTTCTATGAAGAAATAGTGTTAAGGGTACTGAGTGTGGTTCTCAGTTCAGAGAGTCCAGTGTTTTTGTGGCAGCCGACGTATCCATACACCAGGACCCTGAATTCTGAATTCTGACTTAGTGCACGAAAACACTTACTGTGTGTCTGTTTTCAAATGTTTTTTTATGTCAGCCAAACTAGGTCAGCTCACCAGGTTTAAATTGTTTGACCATCCCACATCTGTTTAGGATACCTCCACACAGACAGTCATTCGGAGTTCCTATAGAGTACCCGATGATGGCCCAATGAGCGATGAGGCTCTGGTGCAGGGCCCTCTTGCTGTGATGGAAGATTAGGGTGGTGTACCGTCAGTACCACCACCCAATGGGCAGAAGATTCCATCATCTATACTAGTAGATGGTGCATACTGACAGAGCACGTTGCATGAGTTCCAGCAGCAAAGGCCTCTGAGGTTACGAGGCGAGACAGATTCCCAGGCAGTAGTGGACTGGCTGGAGGCGATTGCAAGAGTTATACACCTAGTGTGGACAATGGTAGAGAAGATGGTGAACTTAGCTACTAGTGCTTCCCATTGAGTGACCATGAGGTTGGTCCACAGAGTGATGAGGCTTCGGTACACGGACCGATGCCTGAGATAGTACCTTTGGTTAGTGCGCCAGCTATATCACTACTTGTTGGTCAGTAGTTAAAACTGGCGGTACCCGTAGATGACACATGTAGGCTTAGTTCCTTACACGTGTTTCAACATCATATACCCCTCAGGTTCTGAGGCGAGCCCGAATCACAGGAAGCTGAGGACTAGCTTGAGGAGGTGGCTGAGATTTCTCTAGAGCTTATACGGATTCGGCATAACGACATGTTGGTAGCTGAGTATTCATCGAGGTGTACCGATCATTCCTGATAATTGATGACTACGATAAGATCAGTTCTTTAGAGCTCGGACCTTGGAGCGAGGTGTGTTAAAAGGAAATCTGAGACAACACTTTTCCCATATGAATTCCCACTTATGCTAGGGTGCTAGAGAGAATCTTTTTGGTTGAATGTTCTTTGGATGAATGGATACAACAAGAGAATGATAGCAGTGGGAAAGTAGGGAATTGGCACTAGTCTCAGAGACTTGGGCATGTAAAATGTTTCTATAAGAGGTAGTGGTAAGGATAGATGAATTTGCAGAGCAGCAGACGTGGAAGTAGGCCTAGGAGAGCAGCATGAGGTGGTGTACATTTCGACATGTTACAACCACCCACCTTTGTTGTCCCCACCATGAACAGGGAGCTGGAGGGTAGGGGAATAGAATAGTTGCATGCGGTCAGGAAGTGTGACTCAGGGGCTCTAAGAATGATTCTAGGTACGATCTATGTCTACTACGAGCTGCCGTATCAAAAGACATAGGTACCAATCATTCCTTACTTCCACAAATCTTGTCCCAGACCTAGAGTTTACGGTTAAAACTGTTGACTATACCCTCATATCTGGAGATACCTTTAGGAGGATATTTGATAATCACACTTACGCTGCTGGTGTGATCCGACCCTTGAGGCGAGTGTTTCGGTTGGAACCTCTTAGTATCAACATTGAGGCCTTACAACGTTAGATTTGGTATGGACTGGGCAACCACAGTTCATACATAGATTGACTGTATTAGGAAAAAAGGTTGTGGTTTATCTACAAAGTTGGGATGGGTTTTTTCCTTGGTAGGTGAAAAGGGAAACCTAGGTAACACAGGATAAACTCATGCTTAGGAGGGTGAGACCGATCACTCTTTAGTCGGCCAACCATACCCTCATGGCAGTAAGAGTTTTGAGTTTTCAGTTCCTCTAGGACTATGGCTTCAAGAAAGTCTATACTTATGGGAAGGGGAAACATTGTTGCGGATGTAATCAGCAGGAGGGCTGGTATTCAGCTGCTAGGAGAGGCGACAGAGCAACTGGATGCCTTAAATATATCCTTCACGTACATTCACTCCTCCACTTCATTAGTAGAGTAGGCGAGGTGGATTACCGCCTAGCCTTTCCACCTCAGTTTCACTGGGTGCATGACGTCTTCCACATAACTTAGCTGAGGAGATACGTGCACGACCTATTCCACCTCATCGACCACAGGGAGCTGGACATCGATGACGGGGAAACTTTCACAGAGGTTCCAGTGGATATTAAGGATCGACTAGAGTGAGTCCACTGTGGACGGTCAATTACTCTGGTGCGTATTCGCTGGCAGTATTAGAACCTCTAGGAGAGCACATGGGAGCAGAAGGCTCAGGTGCATGTTTTGTACCTCCCTTTTTTCCCTAGTGTGTGTTGTAGCTTTAAGGGGATGTAAAGCCCTAACATGGGAGTAATGTAAAGACCCGAAAATTTAAAAATTATTCTTAATTCTTGGGAATTTTATGAGTCCGTAGTTTCTGACGGCGCTTGATTCTGAGGCCCGGTGTGCCCGGAATCAATTTTTGAAGTTTTTTTCATGTACGTTCAGTAAACGTACGTGCATGTTTTTCTATCTTTTGAACTGGTGCTCAGAATTGAAATCTGAGGACACCGATGAACTCGCAACACCAGTATTCGCTTAAGGGGACGTTTATCGAAGTTCTGTTTTATGCGGGTTGAGAGTTATTTTTTGGGGTTGTTGAATAAAATAAATAAAATTTAGCACAAAAATTAATTTAAAGGATGTTAGTTATTTCCTACAATGGCGAGTTATATGTGGGGTCCACATCCACAAAAAATCCCATGAGATGAATTAGTGTAGTCGGGCTCACACGAGCCCTAACCTTTCATCTACCCTTAACTCCCTTTAACTCCCCTATTAATGATATCTCTCCACCTACCTCCATTTATTTTTCCAATGCCCTTTAATTAATTAATTGATCCACAATTAATTAATTAATTAAAGTGTTTGAATGTTGAAGATTCATGTGTAGAATAAAATAATATCTTATGCTATTATTTTTATTTGGGCACACATTGTGTTGGGAGAGCTGGGAGAAAACTCGGGATAAATAGAAGGACGTCATTCTTCTCTCGATGAAGAATGTCATAGACGAAGAATTTGAAGTCACCAATGAGGCTTCTTAATCGGGTGCACTCCAAAGTCAATGGAATCGACAGTTTTCTTCGACGTTGCCCGACCACCGCGATGTTTATCTTCCGCGGTTCGATGACGTGCAATGACTTTTCGAGGTAGGGGTCGTTATTGATCAATTTAATTCCTCAAACCTCATATTTTATTGTGGTACACTATTATCTGAATATTATCATCTAATGTGGAGGGAGTGGGCCGAACAAGCACGGCCTGAAGTCCCTCCGAAGGTTCTTATTGGATTGACGATGGCGGTGGCGCAACAACGCCACCGATAGAGGAAAAAGCAGAAGAATCTGGTAGTGCAAGTGTCACCGGGTCGCCAGAGCTATGCTAAGAATGGGACCGCGGCCACCACGGGCCGTGGCCATGCTGGAGGGGCACGATGTCGTCGCACCTTGCCAGAGGTAGAGGGTCGTGACCAGGAGGGCCACGACGATCGGAAGAAAGTGTGGCGCCGTCGCACTGCGCGGTAGAGGGGTCACGTCCAAGCGGGCCACGACAGTCGGAGAAGGCGCGACGCCATCGCACCGCACCGGAAGGGAAGCCACGGCTGGGCCGCGATAGTTAGGCAGGAGGGCAGCTACACGAGCCGGTCGCCGGTGAAGGTGCACCAGGGCGGAACCTGGTGGATTCCGTTGAGATGAACCAGCGCTTTCCAGTTCCGTTACGAGAGACAAGGGGCACAAAACCACCCCATTTTTTTATTAGGGCAGGCCTCACATGGCACCGCCGCCGCCTGGTCAGCGTGACCAGGCGGGCTTCACCGCCACAGCCATGCGAATGGGCCACCATGTCACACGGGCCAGGCCACCACGCCATGCGGGTCAGGCCATGCCGACATCCTGGGCAGGGCCGCGCTCTACCAGGCCAGACTCAGACCCGGGTCGGGTCAACCCGGTTCAGGCCAACCCAGGGTGGGTTGGGCCGGGTCGGACCGGGCCCAGACCCTCCCCCATTCGGACCGTTTTCGGTTAATTGATCATAACTTGAGAGACGAACCTCCGATCGACACACCGTTAGTTGCGTAGGATTCCTCGGATCGAGACGGTCATTTTGGTATTTTACACTCAAGGTTTTGGCAAAGTTTGGATATAAACGGGTTGATTCAAACCCGAAATCAACCGGGCCCTCGAAGCGGAAACACTTATAACTTAAGGACCGGACGTCTGATTGACGTGCCGTCAACTAAGTTGGTTTCTTTTTAATGAGATGGATATTTTGGCATTCTCCACATGGGATTCTAATGATATTGTAGTATGGTCAGGTTGGTTTTAGCTTAAAACCCCAACCAGGCCCCTAGAATTGAAATCCAATAACTCTCAGACCGGCCGTCCGATTGACGTGTCGTCTATCACGCCGGGTTTATTTTTACAATACAAAACATTGGGATTCATTAACTCTGAACTACGTGATAGTTGACGTATTACCCCCCTTGGCTCGAGGAGCGGAGCCTCCCGAAATTGAGTGTGTTGTGTGCGGAAACCCTAGAGCTGGCTGCGACATCGACGACAACTCTACTTGAATCCTCCGTGGGTTCGGCAGCGACAACAACTGTACTGGAATCCTCCGTGGGTTTGGAAGTGAGGAAAACTATACTGGAATCCTCTATGGGTTTGGTATGGATGACAACTGTACTAGAATCCACGGTGGGTTCGGCAGCGATGACAACTATTCTGGAATCATCGTCGGGTTCGACAGCGACGACAACTGTTCTGGAATCCTTCGTGGGTTTGGCAGCAACAAAATCTGTACTAGAATACTTTGTGGGTTCTCCAGTGACGACAATTGTACTTGTATCCTATGTGTGTCCAACATTTTGACTTTTGTACTAGTATCCTGCCTGGGTCTGACAGCTTAGCTGGACTAGTATCCTACGTAGGTCCGACAGCTTAGATGAATCAGTGAATACATATGATCATCTTTATCATATTACGAATGATGAATACCTATGTGAACTGAGTCTTGATTTTCAATCATTATCATCGATGTGATTGACTTCTTTCCTGTGTGGACTAGGTTGTACTTGCGCTCGAGAGTTGGAGTCGAACTGGGATGGATGGCTTAGGTATATGTATGGGCATATACCTAAGTAGTGATGGTTGATACTTTTTGATTGTATCTTTCCTTTGTGTGTTATCCTTAGTGGATTCTAGGAGACCTTCGGGGGTATAAGGGTCCCTACTGAATATCATCACACTCACCCCTGCACGGGCGATGACCGCACTACGTTGTGTTGGCAGCAGATGACGAACAACGCTAATCATGATAGAGGCTTGTAGAGCTGGAGAGTAACCGAAGGTGGACTACTTGGTGATACGTACACAGAGTAGACGGACAGAACCATGGTGTTGGGGAGACTATCTGTACCCACCCTTCAGTTGGGATTCTCGGAGAACGACTCGGTGGTTTCTATTTTACTTTACTGTAGTTGTACTAGTTTTTCAATTGTACTGTACTTTAAATTGGGTTTGTATTCTGGACCATTTACCTTTCACCACATACTTTTGTATTTAGTATCACTTTGTGATTACATCTATTGCATACTTTATTCTATTTTTTACTATTATAAAGGAAATTCCTTCCCTTTAATTGGGATTTACGCCTTTGGTGCTAGTTGCCAGCCCCTGGCCTATGAAAGGTGGGATTGGGGTAGTCATGGCATGGGCCCCGAGGATGGGTCGTGAAAAATTGGTATTAGAGGAGTCGGTTCTACTACAGAACTTAGTACTCTGATCTCTATATTCTGTGAAGAAATAGTGTAAAGGGTACTGAGTGTGGTTCTCAGTTTAGGGAGTCCAGTGTTGGTGCGACGACCGACGTATCCATACACCACGACCTTGACTTTTGATTTCAGACTCAGTGCATGAAAACACTTATTGCATGTCTGTTTTCAAAAGTTTTCTTTATGTCAGCTCAACCATGCCAGCTCACCATGTTTAAATCATTTGACCGTGTTGCATCTGTTTAGGATGCCTCCACGCAGACAATCAGTTGGAGTTCTGATAGAGTACCCGATGACAGCCCACTGAGTAATGAGGCTCTGGTGTAGGGCTCTCTTGCTATGATGGCACATTCGGGTGGTGTACTAGCAGCACCACCACCCGTTGGGTAGAAAATGCCACCAGCAATACTGCCATATGGTGCACACTGACAGAGCATGTTGCACGAGTTCTAGAAGCAGAGGCCTCCGAGGTTACGAGGTGTGACAGATTTCTAGGCAACAGTGGACTGGATGGAGGCGATTTCTAGAGTTCTACAACTAGTTTAGACACTATCAAAGCAGATGGTGATATTAGCTACTAGTGTTTCCCATTGAGTGACCATGAGGTTGGTCTGCATTGTGGTGAGGCTTCGATACATGGACTGATACATGAGATAGTACCTTTGGGTAGTGCGCCAGCTATATCACTACCTGTTGGTCAGCAGTTACAACCGGCAGTACCATTAGATGACACATGCATTCTTAGTGCCTTAAACGTGTTTCAGTATCATATACCCCTTAGGTTACGAGGTGAGACCGAATAACAGGCGGCTGAGGACTGGCTTGAGGAGGTGGCTGAGAGTTTTCTAGAGCTTATACAGCTTCGGTAGGATGACATGTTGGTAGATGAGTATTCATCGAGGCATACTGATCATTCTTGGTACTTGATGACTATGATATGACCAGTGATTTAGAGCTTCGAACTTAGAGATATGTGTGTTAAAAGGAAATCTGATCCAACACTTTTACTCTATGCATTCCTAGTTATTCTAGGGTTCTAGAGAGAACCTTTGTTTTTTAATGTTCTTTGGATGAATGGATACAGCTAGAGATTGTTAGCAGTGGGAATGTAGGGAACTCACACTAGTCTTAGAGACTTAGGCATGTAAAATGATTCAATAAGAGGAAGTGTTAAGGACAGATGAATCTTCAGAGCAGTAGACGTGGAAGTAGAGCTAGGAGAGCAACATGAGGTGGTGTACATTTCGACATGTTACATCCACCCGCCTTTGTTGTCCCCGCCAGGCTCAGGGAGCTGGAGGGAAGGGGAAGATAATAGTTGCATGCAGTCAAGAAGTGTGATCCAGGGGCTCTAGAAATGATTTGAGGTACGGTATGTGTCTACTACGATCTACCGTATAAATAGACATAGGTACCAATCATTCCTTCCTTCCATGAATCTTGTCCCAGAACTGGAGTGTTCGGTTAAAACTGTTGACTTGACCCTCATGTCTGGAGATACCTTTAGGAGGAGACTCTATAATCACACATACACTGATAGTGTGATCTGACCCTTGAGGCGAGAGTTTCGGTTGGAACCTCTTGGTGTCCGCGTCGAGGCCTTACGACGTTAGTTTTGGGTTGGACTGGGCAACCACAGTTCATACACAGATTGACTTTATTAGGAAAAAAGGATGTGGTCAAGCTACAACGTTGGGATGTGGTTTTTCCTTGGTAGGTGAAAAGGAAAACCCAGGAAGCATAGGATAAACTCATGATTATGAGGGTGCGGCCGATAAATGTTGATTTGGCCTGCCTTATTCTCGTGGCAGCAAGAGTTTTCAGTTTTTAGTTCCTCTAGGACTATGAATTCGTGATAGTATATACTTCTGGTAAAGGGAAACATTGTTGCGGATGCACTTAGTAGGAGGGCTGGTATTTAGCTACTAGGAGAGGTGACAGAGTAGCTGACTGCATTACATATATCCTTTGCGGATATTGATGGTGCAACCTAACATCAGTCTCTTACAGTCACTCCTCCACTTATTCAGCAGAGTAGGAGAGGTGGCCTACCACCTGGCCATTCCACCTTAGTTGCACCAGGTGCATGACATCCTCCACGTATCGCAGCTGAGGAGATATGTGCACGACCTATTCCACATCATCTACCACCTGGAGTTGTACATCAATGACGGGGAAAATTTCACAGAGGTTCCAGTGGAGATTGAGGATCGATTGGAGTGGGTCCTCCATGGACGGTCGATTCTTCTGGTGCGCATTCGCTGGCAGTATGGGAACCTCGAGGAGAGGACATGGGAGCAGAAGGCTCAGATGCGTGTTCAGTACCCCCATTTTGTTTCCATAGTGTGTTTTGTAGCTTTACGGGGATGTAAACCCCTGAGGTGGGAGTAATGCAAAGACCCAAAAATTTCAAGGGAATTTTTTTCTTAATTCATTGGAATTTTATGAGTCCGATGTTTCTGAAGGTGCTTGATTCCCAGGCCCGGTGTGCCCAGAATCAATTTATGAAGTATTTTGGGGGTACATTCAGTAAACATATATGTGGGTCATTCTATCTTTTGAACTGGTGCTCAGAATTGAAATCCCAGGACACCGATGAACTCGCAGTGCCAGTATTCACTTAAGGCGACCATTACTGTAGTTGCGTTTTATGAGGGTTGATAGTTAATTTTTGGGGTATTGGAATAAAATAAATAAAATTGTAGCACACAATTTTATTTAAAGGATGTTAGTTATTTCCTACAATGGGGAGTTATAGGTGGGGCCCACATCCACATAAACTACCAGGTGAGGAATTAGTGTGGTGGGGACCACATGATCCCTGACCTTTCATCTCCCCTTAACTCCCTTTAACTCCCCTATTCATGAGATCTCCACCTCCCTCCATTTATTTCGCCAACACCCTTTAATTAATTAATTGATCAACAATTAATTAATTAATTAATGTGTTGGAATTTTGAAGATTCATGTGGAGAATAAAATAGTAGCTTAAGCTATTATTTTTATTTGGGCACACATTGTGTTGGGAGAGTTGGGAGAAAACTCTGGAGAAATATAAGAACATCGTTCTTCGCTGGATGAAGAATGTCACGAAATAAGAACACGAAGTCACCAACGAGGCTTCTTCTTTGGGCGCACTCTGATGTCAATGGAATTGACATCGTTCAACGGTGACGCTTGACCACCACGACGTTTGTCTTCCACGGTTCGACGACGTGCGACAACTTTTTGAGGTAGGGGTCATTATTGATTAATTTAAACCCTCAAACCTCGTCTTTTATTATGGTACACTGTTAGCTGAATATTTTCATCTAACATGGAGGGTGCATGCCAAAATAACATTGCTCGGCATCCCTCCGATGGTTCTTATTGGATTGATGATGGCGATGGAAGAAAGCACGGCGCTGTCGCGCTATGCGGTAGAGGGTCTATGGCCGTCGGAGAGGGCGCGTCGCCGTCGCGCCGCCCCGGAAGGGAAGTTGCGGTTTGGCCGTGGCGGTTAGGTAGGAGGGCGGCCGACTGAGCTAGCCGCTAGTGAGGGTGCTCCATGGCGGAACCCGGTGGGTTCCATGGAGAGCAACCTGCGCTTTCCACTTCCATTACGGGAGACAGGGGCGCGAAACCGCCCCATTTTTTATTAGGGTGAGCCCCGCAGGGCACCGTCGCCACCTGGTCAGCATGACTCGACGGGCTTCACCGCCCCAACCTTGCGGCTGGGCCACCACGTCCCATGGGCTTCCACACCCCGTGGACCGGGCCGCCGCGCCACGCGGGCCGGAGCGGCACCCTGGGCCGAGCAGGCATCCTGGGCTGGGCCGCGCCCTATCGGGCCGGACCCAAACACGGGTCGGGTCGACCCGGTTCGGGCTGACCCAGGGTGGGTTGGGCTGGGTCGGACCGGGCCCAGACCCCCCCTTTCTTACCGTTTTCGGTTAATTGACCATAACCTGAGCTACGAATATCTGATCGACACACCGTCAGTTGCATAGGATTACCCGGATCGAGACGGTTGTTTCTTTATATTACACTCAAGGTTTTCGTGAAGTTTTTGTACAAATGGGTTGGTTCGAACTCAAAACCTATGGGGCCCTCAGAGCGGAAGCGCTTATAACATAAGGACCGGACGTCCGATTGACGTGTCGTCAACTACGTTCGTTTCCTTTTAATGAGACAGGTCTTCTGGCATACTCCATGTGGGATTCAAATGAGATTGGAGTATGGTCAGGTTGGTTTTAGCTTAAAAAACCAACAGGGCCCCTAGAACGGAAAAGCCAATAACTCTCAGACCGGGCGTCCGATTGACGCATTGTCTGTTGCGTTGGGTTTTTTTTTATGAGATGGAACTTTGGGATACATAAAATCCAGACTTCAATATAGTTTATGTATCTCCCCCCCTTGGATCAAGAGCGGATCCTCCCGAAATCGAGTGTGTTGTGTACGGAAACCCTAGAGCTGGCTGCGACAACGACGATAACTGTACTGGAATCCCCCGTGGGTTTGGCAGCGACGAAAACTGTACTGAAATCCTTCATGGGTTCGGCAGCGAAGACAACTGTACTGGAATCCTCCGTGGGTTCGGCAGCGATGACAACTATACTCACATCCTCTATGGGTTTGGCAGTGATGACAACTATAGTGGAATCCTCAGTGGGTTCGGCAGCGACGATAACTGTACTAGAATCCTCCGTGGGTTGGGCATCGATGACAACTATACTTGAATCCTCTGTGTGTTCGGTAGCGACGAAAACTGTACTTGAATCCTCTGTGGGTTTGGCAGCAATGACAACTGTACTCAAATCCTCCATGGGATCGGCAGCAAGGACTATTGTACTTGTATCCTACGTGGGTATGACAGTTCGACTCCTATACTAGTATCTTACATGGGTCCGACAACGTAGCTAGTCTAGTATCCTATGTTGGTCTGACAGCTTAGCTGGACTAGTATCCTACGTGGGTCTGATAGCTTAGATGAATCAGTGACTACATCTGATCATCATTATCACTTTATGAAAGATGAATACCTGTGTGAGCTAAGTCTTGATTTTCAATCATTATCATCTATGTGATTGACCTATTTCCTATGTGGACTGGGTTGTACTTGGGCTCGAGAGTTGGAGTCGAACTGGGATTGATGACTTAGGTATATGTATGGGAATATACCTAAGTAGTGATGGTTGATAATTCGCGATTGTATCTTTTCTTTGTGTTTTATCCTTCGTGGATTCTGGGAGACCTTCGGGGGTCTCGGGGTCCCTACTGAGTATCATTATACAAACCCCTTCATGGGAAATGCCCGCACTACGTTGTGTTGGATGCAGATGATAGACCTCGCTGATCATGGTAGAGGCTTGTAGAGCTGGACGGTACTCGGAGGTGGACCACTTGGTGATACATTCACAGAGCAGATGGACAGACCCGTGGTGCTGGGAAGACTATCATTACCCACCCTTCAGGTGGGATTCCCGGAGGATGACTCGGTGGTTTCTTTTTTACTTTACTGCAGTTGTAGTAGTTTTTCAGTTGTACTGTACTTTCAGTTGGGTTTCTATTCTGGCCCATTTACCTTTCAGCACGTACTTTTGTATTATGTATCAATTTTTTCTTACATCTGTTATGTACTATGTTTTGTTGTTTACTATTATAAAGGAAATTCCTTCCTTTAAATTGGGATTTACACCTTTGGTGCTAGTCGCCAGCCCTTGGCCTATGGGAGGCGGGCTTCGGGTAGTCACGACATGGGCCCCGAGGATGGTTCGTGAAAAAACATATATATAAAAAAGTTAAGACACAGTCATAATACATTAATAATAGTTCAATAAATTATTATTAATATATATAAGTACATTTATTTTAAGTTATACATATTTATGTTAATTTTTCTATAAATATATGTATGTATAATATAATAACAAATATATTAATATATAATAACATATGATGACCCAAAAATATAAATATTAAGTATATATAAATAAATAAATAATAAATATATAAATTTCTACATACATACACAAATATATTAATAGAAAAATAAATATAATTAATATTTTATTATTATTTATATATTTGTATATTTGTATTTTTTATCAATGACTATCATTACACTAATATATAAATATAAATATATAAATATATATTATTATGTACACTTATATTAAAATATTTATTTATATATTTATAAATATATTTTTTATTTTTATTCAAATATGTTATTTTTTTTAATGAAATATGTTTATATATATTTACAAATATTGTTCAATTACAAGGATAATAATATAAATCAAAATTATTAGTTGGTGCGGTTTTAGTATAGGTGATGTCTTGTGTGGGTGTGGTACATTTTATTTGTCTATTGGGGTCGTATGCATGTGTTTACTAATGCATGATGATTTCATGTGGGGGTAGTGAGGGGATGTTGGGCTCACACATTCAGCGGTTGTATTGGGTCGTGAAAGGGGTTTCTTAATGGGATTTAATGGGGGGTTAGACTGTGCAGTTCTGTGAGGCTTAAAAATATTTCAACAAACACATATCAAAATATCAAAAAATTATTTATATGAAAAATAGAGAATACATATTTACCATGATTTGGGGATTTCTATGTCCAAAATATAGAAATATTTATAAGAACATATAAATTTACGATATTTATAAACATGGCCAATTCATCGATATTTCAATAGATGGATATATTACCAATGTTTATAATGATCCTAAATTAGCAGAATTATTAAACACCAGTAAATTAAAAATTGAAAAGTTCCATATGTTTTTATGAAATGTTATAAAATAAATTATCCACATTAATAAACATGGATAAATGCAAAAAAAGTAGGTGATTAAAAAGTACCCTGACTGGAACCACTATTTACCCCTGAACCAAGTCATTAACTAAGGATTACCCCCCCAACTTGTGACCAATCTAAATTCACACTCTTAAGCATGCCATGAATTATAGATCACCTTAAAAATCATCCTCAAATCCTGATGAAACTCTCAGGATCCAAATTTCAACACACAAACATCTTCCAATATCATATCTGAATCTAAAGTATGGTATTTACACAAACCAAATAAATTGGATTTGTATATCAATGAAAATAGAATGTTATAGTACTCTTATAACCATATTAGTGACCCTTCTAGCATGGTGTTCATGCTTCCATGACCCATTCGTCATCCATTTTTTATGTAATTACTAGAAGTAGTCAACCTACTCATAAATTTGTGATAATCATGAAATATCCATTATTTACCATTGCCATCAAATGGTAATTTAATCATCCTCATCTACTAAATTAAAATCCTTAATAAGCTTCACACTCTAAAATGATCAATAGTGCACTTCATACCATATGGTTCCTCATATCCAACTCATGACCGTCCACATTAATATTTTACATTTTAAAATGTTTATTGACCCTCCAGATCCATTCTCATATCATCCATGGTAACACAGGTCTATGATCACGTTAGGAATTGATCACCCCACTAAACATGATCCATGATCGATTTATCATCATCCCTAGAGGGAAAAATCACATTTCATCAAAAAAATCCTATAGAACATTCAATAATAACTTATCAAATCCATCAGCCCTCATCCCACACATGGTCTCCCACCAATCTATAATTAAACAGGCACCATGCAAAAACAATGCACAAAATCTCTAAATACCATATTAAAACTAATAAACATACACGCCATAACCTCCCAATAACATAACCTAACTCATGATACCATTATTTTCATGTCATAAAAACATAATTTACTATCTAAAATAATGAACATGTTCTACGACATGTCAATATCCTCACACCAAAAGCTCCGTTGGTGATTATCTTCAAAATTTGGCATCCCACCTATGCCACAGTATCTCTTATGATCAACCAAAATTCATGTATAATTCCAAAAAAATATTTCCATACCTGTATCATCCCACATTTTTGAAATGAATCATTTTGGTTGATAGCATAGATGATTCAGCACTACAATCTTAAACAAACAATGAAATATTATTATTTAATATGGATGTTATCACACGGATGTTAGAATGGGGGGTATGAACAAGATTAACTAAAATATGAAAATTTGGTTTGATATCTTATATATAAATAATTATTTTGTGAGTAATTATTTATAATAGAAAATAAACTCCTATATAATATAAATGGGGATTTTTCCTGGAAAAACGATTTTTATGTCTACATGTTTCTTTTATTCAAATAAATAAAAAATCACCCTTATTGGATTATATTAATTATATATATATATATATATAATATATTCAATAAAATATATTTACATTCATCCAATATTTTTTATAGTTATAAATAAAGAATAAATAGAATTTTAAGCATAACAAGATGTATTTTTCTAAATTTAGTTTTTCCTTTTGATGGAACACATATTTTAAATTTTACTTTTGACACTTTTATATATTATTTTTGAAAAAATAATCTTCTAATTTAAAAAAATATTTTAAAAATTTACATTGGTTTATTTTTTTGGAATTTTTATGATAATATCATGTTTTAGTGAATAGAATAAAATATATTATTTTATGTGAAAACTACCTATTCATCAAAATAATTTATAGTATTAAATTATTTTTATGAAATTATTTAAAATATATTTTGAAGAATTTTATATAAATTAACCAAATTTTTGTCATTGGATGTAATTTTAGCTTGAATTTGGATATAGAATAATTTCAATCTTTTGAACGGTTTCATTTTGAAAACATGTTATTTCATCCCATCTACATGATTAATTTTAAATTTATTTATCAAAATAATGTTAATTTAATTTTAAAAAATATATTCCATATTTTTAATAGGTAGTTCTAACATTATTAAATATTCACCTTTTAATTTTTCACAATATGAATTGTAACTACAGTTATTTTTATTACCACGAATAATGGAAAATTGGGAAATTAAATGTAAAAATACTATTATAAAAATTATAAAATTACCATAATACATGTCAGAATTTTACTTCATGATTTATTATTGAATAAATAATATTTTCCATAATTTTATTATCTATTTGATCCACATAGATGATTTAAAAATATTTATAGTATTTTATTTTAATGAAATGAGAAAAATGTCACACTTATGTTTTAATAACCATAAATTTTTTAATATATAGTTATTTAGAATAAATATTCAACCATAAGTTGTATTTGGAAATATTAAATTTTATTATTCATCATGATGGAATATTATTAATTTTTAGGTGGGAAATTATTTCTTTAATAGATTACACAATGATGATGCAATGATTGTTTAATTAAAAGAAATATGATATAAATTATATTAAAAATATTAAAATAACTAAAATATAAAATAAATATTTTCATAAATTGACTTTATAAAATTATTATATATGTTATTGATCTTTTAGAATATTTATTTCGTATTTGTATATTTTTTATGATATTTTGAAAATGTAAAGTAATGAATACTGTCAAAAATGTTAGTAACGATATGTTAAAAGAAATAATATTTTTAAAATGTAATAAAATCATTAAAATCTAAAAAATTTCTGAACATTTGGGATAAGGTTAATAATTTCTCCAATTATCCATTTTTTCAATTGGAATTTTAAAATAACAATATTAACACATAAAAATTAAAAACACATGTTATCACTGTAAGACATAAAGAGGTTCTTTAAGGGTTAATGAAACAGATAAGGATTAAAATATAGTAATAATATATATAATCTTCTATCTAAGAATTTTTTATACCCATAAAAAATAAATATTAAAAATAAACCATTTTGGTTCAATTTGAAATGTAAACATAATTTATATTGATTTAATAATTTGATAAATTTCTAGAGTGTCCCTCCCCTCTCATAAAAAAGGAACCTATTATTATATATCAATAAAACATAAAACCTATTTTTTGGGAGAATATATTCTTAAAAACTGTCCTATAACCCCACCCAACATTCTAGTGATCTTATTTTAGGCACAACACCATCTGTAGCTGTATGAATTTTTCAAATAAATGAGGTGGTCCGAAGAAGATGTGTAGTTTTTAATCAAGAGTTTCTATTTTAATTCTTATGATACATACATAAAATATTAATAAATAATTGTGGAATATTAAATATGGTATCCTCAATATTATGTTATTTTATTATGTTAATGTTTTTGACTATATCCATATCTACTTCCATAAACTGAGAAAACAATTAATCATTCGTGTGCACCACAAAATAATACCTCAAGAACCTATATAATATAATTTCCATCACTATCTATAAAGAAATGTTATAATGAAGGAATTAATGTTAATGTATTATATTAATTAAATATTTATCATTATAAATTAGTAATATATCATTAAAATTCTTACCCTTCCATGAACATAAAAATGATAATGTTGTTCGAGTGTATGTGTGAACTATCAGCTCTACGAAGCGATGTCATTCATTTTTTATCACAACATAAAATACATGATATTTATGTATGTATATTTAAATTATTAGAATTATATTGATATTATGATCGTTATGAAAATATAAATTAATACTTACCTTTTTCTATAATGATCACTGAAAATCAAAATGTTACCCATGTGTACATATAGATTACTGTCTCCATGATTATAAAATAGTTCATTTTAAATATCTATATTTAATGGATTGATTTAAAATTATAATTTATTAGTAAAATATATAATTATTGAATTAATATTATTCTATATATTATGGACTAATGAACAGTTTACACTATAGTCATCATACCATTGTCATTTTGGACCCGTGTGCAGAAATAACATAAAAAACATCCAACTTGAACCAAAACAATAAATTAATTGTTATTATATAGTAATAAGTGATATATATAGAATTATAAAAATGTAAAATTCCCTCAATAATGTAAATAATTATCATAAGTTTATAATACATGAATATAAATGTTGTATGTGATGCATCAAACATTAGGTAAGGTACTTCCTCTTAGTATCCTTTCATTGAGGAATGTTTTGATTGTATTCACCCATCTTATTTTAGGAGGTATATATAATTTCCATTTTAAATATCATATAAATAATCTATTTACATTCTTGTAATATATCTTTTTCTTAAATTTTATTATTTCATGGGGGTTTTGATTTAAATGTTCAAAATTGAATCATACACCATGAATGGTTAATGATTTAAATATCGAATCATTTCTACATGTCAACATTCTTGATATTATGTTACATATTTATTTATATGATTATAAAAGGATTATAGATGAAATTTTATGCAAATATTTTATTTCATACAATGTATTTCAATAATGATTTTTTTACTTATTTTACATGGAATATTTTGACTCACAAATATATAATTTTCTATTCTTAACATACACTATGAGAAAAAACATTATTCCATCATTACTATTATTTATCTTATATATTATTTTTACTGATTAAATTTATTCATAAATTTAAAACCCTCTCACTTTCATTTTGTGATTTTAGGTTTTGAATATTTTTTTATAATAAAATGGTATTTTTATAAGAAATTGTTTTTCCTATAGGATTAAAATATTTTTTCAATGTGGTTTATGATGAAATAGATTTATTAAAGACATGGTAATTGATAATTTTTGGAAATGGTTGATCCAGATATATCTTATACATATGGTGGCCTCTATATCACTAGGAAATCCCATAATAGCTTAACATGGGCTGACCTATATAGTGTTAGATAAAACCATTACATCTTCACATGGGGTGGCACAAATAGTATCAGGAACGCCCCTAATAGTTTAAATAGATTTCATCTATATGTTTATTCAAATTTAAATGGTTTTGAAAGGATTTTTAAAGGGTTTTATGTATAATATTTTCTATGTCCCCTAAATGAGTTAATTTTTTTTCTATGGGTTTTAATTATTTTAGTTGATCAAAATATATTATTTTTTATATAACAATGATTTATTTCATTTTCACAATAAACATTGAAGATAAAGTTCAATGTTATATGTGTAATCATGATTTTATATAACTAATGGTTTCTTTTTTTTATATCCCTTAATAATAGTTTTTGCTCAACCCAAGTTTTTTTAATTCCATTCACATGGATCATCGGGGAATAAAGACAAGGATGATATAAATGGGATAATTGTGAATATTTTTCATTATGAGAAATTATTTTTGATTGTAATGTGTTTTATATTGTGGGAAAATGGATTCTAAATATTTGTGTCCACTTATAAAGTATGAGATTTCTTTGTAAGTGTTTTTCCTAATTCACTAAAACTCTAAACTGAAAAGATCCCTGAATGTGAATTCTTCTTTAGAAACAGTAGGATATGTAATTTGTAAGATAGGGTCATTAAATCCACACCATTTCAAGCATTCCAAAATATAAAGATCTATGAATCCTACTATTACATCTCTTGAATTCCCTTTTTGATACAAAAAACAACCCATGTATTTAAACATTCATGATCTTCTACGTTATCTCCAAGACTATAAAAAATACCTAGAAGCACCTCATATATTCTGATCCTTACCCAAAGAACGATATCATGCCTCTGTATATTATGGAACTCACAAGCATGAGACAATCCCTCTTCTAGGTTACCCTCAAGTAGAATAACTAAACCATAATACCATAATAACTAATTTATTGAACCTTATCTCTATGTATAATGATATCATCCCTAACCCATATATCATGTTTCACATAGGTCATATCTTATTGGAAACACCTCTCATTCATATCTCAATATCACCCGACCACTCATGTGCCAACACACCCACTCTGGGGTCTCATTTATGTCTCAGTCATCACATGACATTTCATAAGCCTACTCAATAGTAATGATTTTCACCAAGGACCTGCATATGTGACTACCCCCTTATGAATCATTATCATATCCAAAACAAACAAACACAAGTATCACATTCTAAATTACAAACGATTATAGGAAACTGATTCTCAACGAGTATCCATAAATGGAACTTCCCTCTCGAGAATCACAATATCATATTGATACTCAACAATTATTTATATATAGGATCACCCCCTCATGGAAAACATTCCCATCTATTAGTATATACAGATATAATAACAACTCTTTACTAAATATCTACTTTGAGTATCTCATATAAATATGGTTCCATTATTCATAATATCACCACCAAGATATATGGGAAACCAATGTATAGGATGGTACTGACACACTAAATAATTGAACCCATTTCCTTTTTGAAACTTATATCATAATTACCCACAAGGGGTTTACCACTACAGAATCTACTGCTTTCAAAATCTTACAAGGGTGAGTATAAATCTCCTCATAGAGGGACTGTATATCCATTATCAAAAACCATCACATCATAGATCCACATGTGATATCATCAAATGGATCTATATAATTATTGAGATGAGTATAATTTCATTCCATGTTATACATGAAAACACTGTATTATTATTTACTAACACATTAAATAATTTAACTTCATCATCTGTGATATTAATCAAGCACTATAATTTGAATGTCATTTAAATACCATATGAAAAATATAAAACATGATCCATGGACACTTACCAAAAGTAAAAGTCCTAAAAAACCATTATCTTTCCTCTTCCAAATAGTCTAAGAGAAAAACTCCAAAAACTCATAAATTTTAAATCTGAAATCCCATGAGAATTATAATAGGTGAAAATTATATAACTATAGATTTATAATTTAGGTATAGTATAATCATTCCTTTTCAACTTGTAATTCATTCCAAAAAAAGTGTTAATCAAATACAAGTTCAATATCCATCATAAGCACCAAAAAACTCCTTTTTCAAATGTATAGCATCTCCCCTAGTTATAAAAAAGAAAATAAGAAAATACAATATATAATATCAGTTACAAAAAATATGTAATAGAACATTGTAATGGTTTCCCCTGGTCTGCGACCACTATATGGTGCTTCGAATATAGGGGTTTCCATTGGGACCATAGCCTAAAATCCCTATACAAAAGAGATTCCCTACATACAATGGGGATAGACGGTAGTACTATGGGATGAATATAACCACACATTGAATTGTATAATAATAAGTGAAATAAAATAAAAAACAACCATATACAATAATTTTCCATATAAAAAGAATAAATATTTAAAATAATTAAAAATAAATGACATAGAAGTATACAATCATACCTCAATACTGATCGCTCAACGATTCTATAACATATACATAATGAAATACATGTATTAAATAAATTTATTTTTGGATCAACTATATTCCCGAGCATCACCCTATCAGAATATCTAAGCTCATCCATCTATCCCACTAAATATTGTTGATTCATGACTCATACCATTGATTTCATGATCATATCTAATAAAAACAGTGTTTAGAATTTATATGCTCATAATATAAATAAAACATAAACATGAAAGAATAAATATATAAAAAATATCCATCATATTGTTCTATAATTTATCCAAGGATTAACCAAAACCTAATTAGGATAGTGAAGGAGTCTCTCTTAGAATTCCATATAATTGAAACAATAATTACCATGTCCAATGGTCATATTGTAGTAGGAATAAACAATTATAAATGGATCATTACAACATAATCTATGAAAACCATGAAAATATACTGATTCTAAGTGGTGACCCAAGCCAATCAAATATTTCCATGCATAATCATCGATCATCTTAAATACTTCCTAAGTGATCCAAAGTTATTAATCATCATTCCAGAACACCAATAGGTAATAATTGATGTTCTATAGTCTTTAAGATTCATCATCAAACCCTGTGATATAATTGTGAGCATCTCATAGTCATTAAGATATACGTGGATCCCTAGAAAGTAATCCTAGGTAATAAATAGTTATCAAGCATTATCATTGGACCCCATGAAGTAATCCCAGTCATTTCATAGTGATATGGGGTCTTCATTCACCCCAATAGATAATATTCGGCATTACACGGTCCTCATGATTTTTCAACAACCCCATAAGATCATATTTTGTTCCACATATATATTACTCATCTTCATGGATATTGCATCCCACCAAAACCAAATACTAATAATCAACATTATTGGTTTTCATCTACCTGAAACCATCCTTTAAACTAAGGTCAATCACATTAGTTCATGACGTTTCATCATCAAATCCATAACATGATCAAATATGTTATAGGGGTACTATGGTAAAACTCACATTCATTGCTACCCATTTCCCATGAATAACCTTAATAGGGATAGTATGTTACTATAGAACCCGCTGGGGTCTTCTATGTCACATCTTAACTATGAAATCCTTTATGGGACCTTTTATCTCAAATTCATTTATGTAGTCAACACCCATCACTCTGATGGGATAATGTCCCTCAACATTATTGTGGCCTCACAAAGGCCTCACTAGCCTCTTAGGAATGTCTTCCAAAAGAGACGACCTCGAGACCTTCCCCATTACAATTCACACTAGTTTTCTCCCAAGAAGAACACCATACCTCATTATCCTTCTGTCTAACCTCTTGTATAAACATATCCCAATGCAAGAGGACCACATTCTCCATGATCTACACAATATCTGAAAAGATGTAAGGAATCTCAAGATTTCATAAAGGCCTATAAGTTTCCACCACACCATCCATCACTCCCTTTACCTAGAGGTCTACAAGTGAACCTAAAACTGCATTTTCTATACCTTTTACCTTTCCTTTTTAGTTTTATTTACAACCCTTCTAAGACCATGACATTTTTATGAAATATTTCTATTTAAAGGATGACTATTAATGCCTAAATTATGAAAAATATATGGTTTAAAATTTTTCAAAATTAATTAATCAGTTGTCATATGATATTAATTAAAATTTAAAATTATTTTAAAATAAATGTGAAGTTTTTTCTGAAAAAATGTTTTTTGGGGTAAATGTATATTTTTTGATAATAAATTAAATTGATCAGTATTGGTGAATATTTTTAATGAAATTTATATATTATATATTCAATTAAATATATCAACAATAACTTATGTTTTATTATTTGTATGATAGTAATAAATCTTGTTTTTTTTCTTATAATGTAATTTTTTTTTTGAATTTTTTTCATCACATTTTTTGCACGTACATTTTGACTAATTTCTTATATTTATAGATAATTATTTAGATAAAACAAATTAATTATTCATAATCTTTATTATTAAATTTTCTTAAATTTTCCACTCTTATTTTTGGTCAATATGAAAAGTAACCATCGTAAATTTTATCACCTCAGTAATGGGAAAATAGCATTAATCTCGGTTATAAATTAGTGATAAGACCATAATTTTTCATCATAATTACTATTGGAGGAATTTAATTTAACTAATATAACCTTAATATTAAACATTACTTATTTAATGAAAACCTTTAATGATAATAATTTATATATTATTTAAATTAATTTAATTTACAAAGTGACACTCTTTGTTTTTAATATCCAATATCTTTTCACATTGGCAAACACACTATTTATAAATGAATATTTATAGTAATACAGTAAAAATGATATTATATTCATTATTTTTATTTATTTCTATTTTTATGTGTTATATAATAACCTTAATTTATTTCACAACACAAAAATAATATATAATAAATTAATGAAGAAAAAATATAAATTATTTTAAAACATAATAAAAGTGATATAATTTGGATAATTTACGGAATTATCATAATTTTATTGTTGTATATGAAATATTAGGTTTGCATTAAAATAATATATTTTTATTCATAGACTAAAACTAAAAAAATAGTTTTAAAATTGATGCTAATGTTATTTTGTCAAAATAATATTATATTACATTATTTAAAATATATAAAAAATTAAACTAAGATGTGGAGATTATGATATAATAGAAAATTTTACAAATTTTCCATTTATGGGCTAATTTTCCTCTTATAAGTAAAAAAAACAACCCTCTAAAATTGAAATTGGTGTTATCAAAGATAAACATAATGTTTTTTAACTATGGGTTAGTTAAAATGATAAGGTTTAAAATGAAAATATTTTATACAAATTCAATTGGTTGATGGGATTACCACCCTATCTGAACATATATTAAAATACTTTTCTAATTTAAGGGATTTTTCTTGAGATTGAGTTTATTATAATTTAATATTTTGGGAAATTGGCAAAAATTCACTCTTATGAATTATAAAAAGGAACCTCCTCACTCACTTCATTATATAACATTGTTACCTCTAGCTCGTCCAACCTATAAATATTTATCTTCTCAACATACTTATACAGACACTATAGGTTTTTTTCTTCCCAAAATAGTAACCCAATATCCATTTAGTAGAGATCTAAAGGTTTAATTCCAAGAAGTGGTGATCTCCTTAACCGATAATTTTCTTTTTTACTCATCCTTACCTTATAAAATTCAATGGTTTTTATTAAAAATAATATATTCAGTATCTAGATATGATTAAATTTTATTTTGATTATAAAAAAATCATTATACATCCACTTTCGCATCGAAAGAAATGTTAAATTTTCTCTTGTGCATACATACAGCTTACCGGCTCCACAGAGTGATACAATTTATTTTTCAACACCATATTTGAGGGATAATTATTATGATGGGTTTAATTATTATGTATAAAAATAATGGTAAATTTATAATTCTATTATAATAGTTAAATATATACCTTCATACTATTTAATCATTTGAGAAATGATAATGTCGTTAATGTGTATGTTTAGACTACCACCTACATGAAATGAAGTGATTCATTTTTCAAATATTTCTTTACTTGGATGGTAAGGAGTTGGAATTTCATGAATGAATATTATATGTATGATATTATTATTATTATTTATTTTTAAATTATTATTTAACATTTTTATATTCCATTATTCAAAAAGTGAAAATAGTGTTCATGCATACGTATATCATACAATCTTCATTAATTGTGTAATATAATTTTCAATATCCAGCATTTATATATGATTATAAAAATGTTTACAATAAATATATAAGATATTAACATCATGTTGAATATTATACATATGTTTAAACTAATAAAATCTAAATGGGACATAATTACTAAACTGAATTACATGTGATAAACGAAATAGTTAACACAAAAAATGACGATTTGAATAAGAGTTTTTTTGATAAAAAGGGGTGATACAATATTATAAAGGGATCGTATGTGATATTTTAAGTATTAAAATGACACTGTTATAGAAGTTTAGTAAATACAGTTTTATTTTATTGGATATTATAGTTAATTCAAAACAAATTGATCTCCAGGTAAGGGTTTGTTTTCACTATTTCACCATCATTTGGGATTCATTATTTTTATATCTCTATTGGGGAAATGTTTATATTCTATATCTATTTTATCAATAATTGTTTTTAAAAAATCAATTCCCCTATTATTTTTTGAATTCATTTTTCTCATGTATTCTTTTTTAAAAATGGTTAGAATAGATTATCCTAGTCATTTTATGAACAAGTTACTTTTTAACATTTTATTCGGTAGTTTGAAAGGAATGTTTTTTAAACTTTTATGACAAGAAACTATTTTCCTGTCATCGTGAATAAATTTTTTGAATCATTATTTATAATTTTATATGTATATTTTCAATGATTTTTTTTTTCATTTTTTAAGTGCATGTTTTTTAAGTAATTGATTTAAAAAATTGAAAGGTTATTTATATCAAGAAGGTTTAAAGGATATTTTAATGGTATTTGTATTGATCAATTACAAAAACTCTTTATTTAACTTTTGATGTATCGGGGATATGATCCAAGGATATTATAATTCTAATTTATAGAAAAAATTTACATTTATGATGACATAGTATTTATGAAATCCTTTTTTTCATCAGTTATGCTATGATAAAATGTTTATAAAACCCATTTCATTTCCATTGGATATGATATGATATTTATAAAACCCATTTAATTTCATGGTATATGAAATTATTCATTCTTTATGATTTTTTGGGAACACAAATTCTTGTTTTTAATTATGTGATGGGTAGGGCCTACATCTCCCTCCAATGTATTGGGTAATGATTGATCTCCCATGAGAGATATGTAGTTGGAATGAAAAGTAAACATAGTTTAGTAAGAGGAATTTTCCACAATGATACTCTTGGAGGTTAACCTTAACTGTTATGATGATTTTATGAGTATACCCATTCCAATATGATTACATTTGAAGTGATACTTTACTACTCTGGAAATGATTTTCATTGATTATGTGTACAAAAAATTATATGTTTTATTCCAATTTTAAGCTCTCATAACTAATTTTCATTAATTCCTTTATTATTAATGTCATTTGAATTAACAAAACATAATCCATCACTCAATATTATGATATTTGATATATAGGTCATTGTTTTGAAATTCTAGACTTATGTTCGTATACCCGTATACTTTTGTTATGATTATTTCACCATTAATGTCTCCCCATTTTACCCTTATTGATCATGTTCAAAAACCTTCTTCTTATGTTTTCTTTTCCTAGGTTTTGAATAAAGGTATTTAGTAAGAAATTTACAATATGGTTTCTATTAATGAATAAATATGTGGTATATGATGTATATGTGTTATGAATCAATTATTTATGTTTCTAATATTCCAAATATACTTGACCTAAACGATTATTTCATAGATTGTAATGTTATATATTGAATATTCATATATTAAGATAAATTATCAATGTATGGAAAATATGAGTTTATATCATTTCTATCATAAAAAGTTTTTGTTATCCTTTAGAAACTAGGAAGAAAAAATTTTAGTACGAACCCAATATATAATTATATGTATATTATAATTTCATAATTTTTTGTAATTATAATGAAGGAAATAAGATAAACCTATGGTTTTATAGAAGAATGATTCATGATTTATACATCCTATAAATTATTTTTTTAGATTATGTGGTTTCCAATAATGAATATTTTTTCCCACACTATTATTTTTTGTTTTTGTAAATAGATGGAACATGAATGAATTGTGTTAATGAACAATGTGATGGTTGAAAAAATTATTTTCCTCCTTAAAAACTTAATGTTATGAAAGATAAAATGAAAATTCATGTTTCAATGATCACAATAAATTCTCAATATATGAATTGTATTGATTATACAAACTAAAAAGGGATAGAACAATTTTTTGTTGAGTCCATCTGGGGGAAACACCAAAATTCATTTAGTGGGTCCACTAATCCACTAGTCACTGAGAAGTGGATCTGAACAATAGAAAAGATATTTTATAGTCTTTTGTGTAAAAAACAAAAGAATCTTATTCTACATTTTTATCATTTTGAAGGCCAATATGAATATTGGAATAATTTTATCAAGAAAACAAGAGAATAATAAGATGTTGAATATATTTAGTGGGATGAATTTAAAATATTATTTTTCAACACGTTCTTTTCTTGAATTCTACATTCAAAAATTTATAAATAGTTAATTGGTTTAATAATGTTAGATGATGAATTAGTTGTACATATGATGAATATTTTGCGAGACACGAGAGGTATGTTTGTGGTATTATCTTCAAACCTGAAAGGAAGGTAAACTAGTATAATAGTGGCATTAAACCATGTATTTGAAAAGCATTATCCATAACAGACATTAGTAGCTCTAAATAAATTATTCAATGTTCTCTCAATCATGCTATAGAGATTGGGGTTACACATCAATAACATAATTTTTATAATAAAATAAAAATGGAAATAAAATAAATTCTAAAAAACCTATAGAGATAAAGGAGAGGCTTTCTTTATTATAAAAATGTGATATTAGACAAAGGGAACATTATATTAAGGGAAATTATTAATTATTCAAGTGTGAAAAGGAATTTCATCAATAAATTGAATGGTAAAATGATGTGAATAAGTTAGGTAAAAATGAAAATAGATAAAAAGCTCCACAAAATGCACCACCACACTATAATGCTTCAAATTCAATGATTTTTGTTATTATACTAACTAGTATGTAATACAAGGTTTAATTAATATGATCATCAACAATAACCTCTTATACAAAAATATAAATGGAAATTTCATGTGAACACTATTTATGATGATGGGTAAGAAAATGATATGGGGAATGGTGTACTTACCATCCACTCTAGAACTACTAATGACTTATTTTATTCCAGATATAAAAACTCTTTAATATATAAATACATTTATAAGGGTATCACAACACCACATAAATAATTATTTCTATATTAAGAAATAGAAATAGAAAATGTTATGATGATCATTTCTCAATTCAATGATTTTTCTCCGATTGATGTTTGTGGGAACTTTTTTCCAAAAATATTTTTATTGTTCCTATAGTTCAATTTAATGTTATTTTGGGAATGGAATTTATTCATTTAAATAAAAACATCATTAATTACTAATTTCTAGAAGTTATGAAAATTTTTATGAACCATCTAATGATCTCCCATTAGTGTGATGTAAAAAATGAACTTCTTGATGGAAATAAAGTCTTTCATATGAGTCATTATTCCCATTAAAAAGGTAAATTTATGTTAGATTACCTAGAAGATGCTCAACATAAAAGATATTCTGATTAGTTTTTATTTCATTGAATTCTTTTCAGAATAATTTTATAGTCTTACATTGAATCAATTATTTTATTTTTAAATACAATACATACCTGGTGAAAAAGCTATTTCCAATACTCCATATAGAATGTCCCTAACTGACTTGGAATAATTAATGAAGAATCTCTTGTAGAATAGTAATTAGGTATTCATTCATCAATCTGTGTTAACATTGGGTTTAATAATTTTATTTATTATGAAAAATGGTTGATCAATGTGACTATGTATTTATTATTGAGAAAGAAAAAACATTTATATTGATAACACGTCTCTTTCACCCCGTATTGAAGACTTGTCTTATTAACTATTTAGAGATCAACAATTTTCCAATATTGATCATCTTTCTGTATATCATCAATTAGAGGTTAATAATGTGTACATATTGAAGACAAGGTTTTTTAGAAGGTATGAATGTTATAAATTTTTTATAATTCCATGTGAGCCTACTAACTCATCCAATCTATTTATAGATTTAATTAAAATAGTACTTATATATTACCTTGATTTGTTTTTAGTCATTATATAAGATATTATTGTTAATTCAAAGAGTATAGATGATCATGAGGATCAATTGAGAATTTTTCTAAACACACAGAGGAAGGATAATCTATAAGAAAAATTTACCATGTGTTAATTATGGAATTGGAATGTTTCAATATTGGGTCATATAATCTCAAGTGAAGGTATATCTGCAGATCCATCAATTAAAAATGTCATTGAACATTATCTTAGACCAACGACTTTGACCGAGATTTTTAGTTTTTTTAGTTTTGATTACATTATCGGTCCTATTTGGAGAATTTATCATGGATATCGTATCCACTCACCAGGTTAATATAGATGGTGTCCATGTTCTTATAGATGCATCATTGTGAGGAATGTTTTAAGGAACATGAGTGAAGAAAATTCATTCCACCAGTGTTTATAAAACATTTCATTCTTGATGGTTTGTAATCTATAATAATTTATAAAATATGTGGCAATAATTCATGATAATTTAATACAATATGGTTATGTCTTATTCCTTACGGTATGTGAATGTTTATGTATAATATTATTATAATCATGATTTAAAGTTATATGTGATATCTTTTTCATTACATATAATGAGGAATTATCTCTATGGAGAATGCTGAGGCATATATATTGATCAAAAATGATTAAATTATATATGCACTCAAAAAGTCAAGAACCATGTTCAAAATAAGATGATTGGAGGTGATTAAATATTTTTACTGATCTATGTGTTACCACCATGGGAAAGTGATCAAGGTAGAAGATACTCTGATCTGAAAGTATAATTATAGATTTTTTATGATGAGTATCATAAAATGTCCAATATATTTTTTATTTTCCAAGGACGCAACTGGAAATTTGAAAGGAAGGGGGTAAATATTATCTTTCTCAAATGTGTGTTCAATTTCCTTCTCAAGTGATGATTATAGAGGTAGAGAAGAAAAATGTGGAGCTAAAAAAGATGGTGACAAAATTTTCTAATTTCAACCATAATCTTGATAGAATAAAAAGGTTTAGGAACTATGTGAGTGTCTATTAAAAACCATATATGAAGAAGCTGATTGATGTAGGTGATATGTCATTACTCTTTATTCATTTAAGAATTAAAAAAATGTATAGTTATTTGGAATATTATTTCTGGTGGAATGAATGGAAGTGAGATATTAGAGAATATGCTTCTCAGTACTTTTTATATCATCAAGACAAGTCTTAGGGGGAATATTCTAAAGGGATATTACAAATATTGAGCATACTACAATGGAAATAAAAAAATCACTATAGATGTTTTCATTGGACACTATATAACATTTAAAGGGAATACTACTATTTGGGTTTTAATTGATAGCCTTATGAATTCATCACACAAAATGTACATTAGAGTATATTTTTATTTTGATCAACATGACCAGGTATAAATTAAGGAAGTTTTAATATTTCATGGTCTACAATAATAAATTATATCTTATCGGGATTTTTGGTTCAAGTTGACATTTTAGATTTAGAAGGTTCTGAAATAAAAAGGTGTTTCATCACTTTTTACCATCCTCATAAAGAAGGTTAGTCATACAGGACAATTAAAACTATTAAAGACATGTTAAGATATTAAAATATTTATTTCAAATGTGGTTAGGATAAAAACCTTCCATAAGTATAATTTTTATACAATAATAGATTTCACTCTTGTAATCAGATGGCTCAATATATATCACTCTATGGTTTTATGTGTAATATTCCAACATGATGGAATCAGGTAAGATAAAGAAAGATATTTTGACCTAACCTAACAGAGGAAATAGAAGATACGACTAGATGGATTAAACAACAAATAATAGAATCAATGAGATGATGAAAATGTTATGTTTTCAATTGTTGGAAACATCAAGAGGTTGATTTTGGTGAAGTAGTATTTCTAAAAATATCTCCCTAGAATCGAGTGATGATATTTAGAGTGAATGAAAATCTATTCTCCTATGTATATTTCTTCTTTTAAATTATTTATCATATGGGGATGGTATATTATTGATGATCACTTTCATCATATCACTCTAAAGGATTTGTTCTATGTATCATTACTGAGAATGTACATACAAGATACTTTCTATATATTGAACTGATATGTCATACCAAATGAGTAACATATTTCCTATTAAGAACAACTGATTGTGATTTTGGATCATAGATAGAATATTCTATGCTATAATACCACTGATCTGGTAAATGTTTTATGTTGAAGCCTCCAATTTAAAGAAGTTTTTTGGGAAACTAAGGATGTGATGAGGTAAATGATTTATCATCTATTTGTAAGAAAGTGAAAAAAGTTTTGACAGAAATTCAATTTTAGGGCCCTATAATGTTTAACCCCTATATTTTTATGAAAAATAACCCCTTAATTAATTTTAATTTTTTGATAGTTTGTGTAACATGAAAGGTATAGTTTAAAAAATAGTGTAACACTGTTAAAATATTATAGGTCTATTATCCCTTAGTCGATGGATTTTCATGTATGATGACTAATAAATGTATTTTGAATAATATATTATCTTAAATTTTAAAAAATAAATTCATTATATATCAAAAGAATTAAATTTAAAAATTATTTGAAAAAAATTGTATTTTTCTAAAATATTTTCCTTATGTGTGAAATGGATTTTTAACCAAATAAATTAAATTGATCACTAATCTTGGATAAATTTAGTGAAATGTATATATTATGTATTTAATAAAATGTTTTAACATTGATCTAATATATTTTTTATTACGCATAGGATAATACTGAATATACTTTTATGCTTAAAAATGTATTTTTATAAAAAAGTAGATTTCGTCCCATTTTTCAAATGTGTAGTAAAATTATTTTAATATATTTATATGTATTACATTATATAAAATTATTTAAAAATATATAATAATGAGATTCAAATATTTAAAATAGTCTCATTTTTTGGGTTAGTATGAATAATAACCATGGTAAAAGTTATCACCTTACTAAAGGGTAAATATGGAGAATCTAGATTAAAAATAGTAAATAAGACCATAATTACTCATCGTAATTATAATTGGATAGTTTTTGTTCCACCTATATCAATTTAGACTATAATTGTTGTTTCTTAATGGGAACTAGTCCATGAAAGTGACTTATATATCATTTAAAACAAATAATGTTACAAAATGTCACTCTCTTTGTTTTTAATATCCTTTATTTTTTCACATACATAAAAAACATAGTCCTTAAGTAAAATTAATATTAACATTTAAAATAATATTATTATATTAATGATTGTAATTTATTTTTATTTTTAGGAATTCTATAATTAACTTAAATTCATGGTCAATGGAATACATTATTTATTCAATTAATGAGAAAATAAAATAATTGATTTTTAAAATATTAAAAGTTGCATTTTTTGAGTAATTTATAGTGATCCCTGAATTGTATAGGTTGATATAAAATATAAATATTGTTTTGAATGATTATATTTTAATTAATACTTTTCCATTTTTTATTGTAGGTAAAGCTAAAAAATAGTTATAAAATTGATAGTAATGATATTTTATTAAAATAATAATATGTTATATATATAAAATATAATAAAAATTTAAAATAATACAAGATGATATTGATATGGTTTAAAATATCCAAAATTGTCTAATTATGGTACCATTTTACCATATATGTAACAATTGCAACCCATTGATATTTAAAATGTTGTTACTGTAGTTAAATTTAAAAGTTGTTAACTAGGGGTTAATCAAAATGATAAGTTTTAAAATGAAACCAAAACATTAATAATATTATTTTTGGTAGGATTATATCTCTATCCTAGTTTATCCTTTAATATTTGAAATATTCATGATTTTTTTATTGAATTTATTATAATATAATATATTGAGAAATTCCAAAAGTACCAAAAAACTAAATTATAAAAGGGAACCTCTTCCCTAAAATATTTACATCACTATTATCTTTATAGATCAAATATAATCTGAAAATTTTTCCTAAAAAATCTCTACAAACAGCATAGAGGTTTTTTCCAAATTACAAACCATAGACCCCTTTAGAGGAGATCCAGATGAGTCATTCTGAGGAAGAGGTAATAACCTTAACTGAACATTTTCCTTCAAAATCATCATTATGACATATAAATATATGATATTTGTTGTAAAATAAAAAATTAACCATCCAAAATATTCATAAATTTTATTATAATTATGGAAACACCTTTATACACCATGTTTCCCTTCAAATGTGAGTTGAATGTATCTCTCGTGTGTGAATATGTCTTATAGTCTCCATGTAGGTATATAATTCATTTTTAGGAATAAAAAATTATATTTTGAAATTATTATGTTTTTGATGTTAATATATTATATTTTTATTCAATTTTAGTTTTTAAATAATAATATTTTTATCTGTTTTAACCATCATATTTGTTTGGAAACAATAACATCCTTAGTATGTATGTGTGGAGAACCCTATCCACGAAGTGATGTGATTCGTTTTTCATATATATTTTAGTTAAATAGTAATAATTATTAATTTGATTAATATATATAATATATAAGATATAATATTTATCATAAAATTGTAAATTAATTTTTAGATTTATTACATTTCATTCATCCTAAAATTAAATCTCCATTCATGTTTATATAGGGCCTAGTGTCTCCATGAGTATTATAATTAATTTTTCAATAAATAAATTTTATAAATGAATGTAAATATATATATAACTAATATATTTGATATTAATATCATAAGTAATATTATAGGGATGTTGTAACCAAGATAAATGTACAAGGACTGAGACTATTGGAAAGAAATACCTATGATAAATGAAATAGTTAATACTATAAAATAATGATATTAATCTGGAAATTTTTTATAAAAGGTGGTGTCAAAATGTTAAAAATGGATCATATATGATAAAATAACTATAAAAATTACTCTATTATATAATTAAAATAATACAATATTTAATATATAATATATCATAGTTTTTTCAAAATAAGGTGAACTCGAGGTACTGGTTTATTTTTTTAATTTCATTGAAATTTTGTACTGTTTATGTTTAGGTCTCTATTTTGGTAATATTTTGATTACATGTACATGTTTTATAAAAATGTTTTCAAAATGTTTTTTCTATTACCATATGATTAATTTAGGTAATATTTACCCATGTATGATATTTTAATAAACAATTTTAAATGAATCTTTATATCATTTTCTGGACAAGGTACTTTTTAACCATTTATTGAACAATGTGAATGGAATATTTTTTTCAAACTAAACGACATGAGTTTATTTTCCCACAATAATTAATAATTATTTTGCGCTTATATTATAATTTTATTTCGTTAATATAAAATATTTTTTTTTGTATTTTAGTTGTTTTAAAAAAAAATAAGTGATTAAAAATGTAAAGGTTATTTACCATAAGAATATTGCAAATGTATATTAATGGATTTTAAAATAATGAACTAAAACAAAATTTTATCTAAATTATGAGTTACTAATGATATGATCCTAGTATTTCATCCCTCTTTTTTCTCTATATGGTTTACTATTATGATGGAATGATATATATGAAAACCATTTATTTTATATCGTTTATTCAAGGATGAAGTTATTTTCAAAACTAATTATTTCCCATAGGATATATTATGATGTTTATGAAACATATTTCTTTTCATGGGATCTAATGTGATGAATAAATTTTGATATTGGGGTACACAGATGTATGATTTTCATTTTTCAGTGGGTGAACCTATATCTCCCTCCATTACATTTGTTAATGATTGGTATATAACGAAATAAACAAAACTAGGATGGGAATTGAACCCAATTATAAAATGGACATTATCCACCATGATATTCTTCAGAGTTGATCATGAATAATTTTCTAGTTTAGTGTGGGAACCACTTATAATATGATACCCATGGAAATAATCCATTAATACTGAAGAAATGATTTTTCATACTTATGTGAATGAAAAAATTCAATGTTTTCTGCAAATTTTATGATCTCATTGATCATTTTCATATATTAATTTATGATATATGACTTATAAACTGAAAATATTTATGATATTACTTTGAAATATGATCTATGATATACATGGTGTCATTTTAAAATGCTAAGACCGTGTTTTCATGCCTTTATACAAATGTTATGCTTATATGATCATTGATATCTCCCTTTGTGTAACCTTACTAGGAATCTGGGCTCGCCCTTTTCATCTATTTCCATTCCCCCACATATAATATATGGTATCAAGAATTATATTTCTATGAAGATTTATATAGATTAAGAAATAAATGGGATATTATGTAGATATTTTATGAACTATTTTTTATATTTCCATGTTTCCAATGATATAAGACCTAAATGATTAGGATGTTGTTCATTATGTACTATAATGAACATTCATATATTAATATGTAATATCCATGTATGCAAATTATGGGTCATTTTTCCCCTTGGGGTCCAAGTTTAACAATTCATATATTAATAATCTAGTCCTCTACCCACAGTGGTGGAGGAAAACCATCAAGTGTAGAAGGAAATATCATCTCACTTGGTACTTATTGAGTTCCAAAATTTTCTTTTTAATTAATATATTTCATTTATGTTAAAAATTTCCCATCACCCTCTATGGAGAGACTAAAAATACCATTTCATATACAAAAAAACAAAATTAAATACCATTGTAGTATGTACACAAGACCACATAACTTAATAATTGAGTTATTATCTTTAGTCTCCACCTGAAAACACTTGCCTGAGATTGGCAAATTTTTTCTTACCACCATATGTCAACACAAGTACCTAACTCATAACACATCACCAATTAAAATAATTTTAATAAATTTATAATTAATATATTAATTATAATTAATATATTTAAATTTAATATTTATTTTAAATTGGAATAAATACCAAATATCTCACTGGGTCATCCTGTCATGTCGAAGGAACTGACAATGAGGAGTGATTCACTCCCAATTCACCCATGTGATCAAAATGAAAAAATTACTAATTAAAAACATTGATTAAATAAAATAATAATTTTTTTCCAAAATCCTTCAATAATCTAGATGGTGATGTGACAATTTTGAAAAAGATTTTGTTCTCATGATGACATCGCCACGGGTCCTCCACTCACTAGGTTGCATGAAATCCCCAAAAAATACAGTCAAATCCACCATAAACTAGTGGAATAGATTTTCAAAAACTAAACCAAGGAGTCCAAAATATTTGGAAAATAATGGAAATAATAATGGTAAGAGGAGAAATATGACCTTTGACATAGTGAGATCAACAACCAAAGCACCCCAGATAAAGGGGATATAATAATATGTGGAGGATCAGTTAAGTGGGACCCCCCACACATGTCCACCGAAACAAGAACAAGATGGATCATTTTCATTTTAAAAAATGTAACCTGATCCTTTCAATACTGGAACTCGTGGTTCACATCCTCAACCACCTAGGTTTGGTGGGTGTTCCCATACCATAAATATTCACGTAAAGAAGTCTTAATTCATGAAAATGTTTCCTCAAATTGAACCCCTTACAACCCAACCACTCTAGCATTACTTTAATCCCTTCTATAACCCGGTATAACCAATTTATCATTAAAACCTATCAAAAATAACTTTTTAGGGTCATTTAAACTATCTAAATATCATACCGTGTCCCCGGACTCAATACAAACCATCCATCAAATCACAAAATAAAGTTATTCTTGAATTTCAGAACCTATCCAAACATGGGGTATTAAAATACTTGCATGACATATCTATATGTATGTAACCATAAAAAACTAGAAACTTCATATCATTATAGAATTTGTAGCTAGGTAGAGGAATAAGATATAAAACCATTACAAAAATGATAAACAGTGGATGATCGAACATATTCCCTCATCCTTTGATAATGTAAATTTTTAAATGAAATTAAACCTCAAGAATTAAAAGAATCACTCAAATATAGTAATGATAAATAGCCATCTAGGTGAATATTTCATGTGGAATTCATTTTTATTTGTATCAGGTTTTCAACTGGTATAAGAATTACATGTTGATAATTTTTTTGGAAAGGTTAAATTGGTGATAAAGTATAGGGATCATCACTTTAGGGGGTTAAACTAATGATATTAATGTTTCTAGATAATTTTAATTTTCTCAAAATAGTGTAATCTTGATATCCCAAAAATATTATGAATATTGAGGTATGATAATCACTATCTTAACCATATAATAGTTCATCCTTATTTTAAACATTAATGGATAGTGATTTTATAACAGAATTGTGTAATAAACAACATGAAATTTCATGTTTTGATATATATTGTGATATTATTTCGATGTTTATAATTTTATAAAAATATATTATGCATCCCCTAAAAATAAATATCATTTCATAGTTTACATTGATAAATGTGAATTGAAAACCTTAATGCATTGGAAAAAGAACACTTGTTTAGTTCAATATGTTTTCCAATTTAGACTTATAGATGTCATATTGAAGGCTCATCTCTATGAATCATGTAGTTTTATTATTCCCATTGATGAAATTAATATTATTTCTAAAAAAGGGAGGATAACATGAAAGGAGAAAGAAGACGGTGGGGGAAGATAGTTCATAATGTCAGACGAGTAAGGGGGAGAAGAATTTTTCCTTAAATGACCTTATTATATTTATAATATACAAAATATAGGGATAGTTATTTCCCAATTTTTATTTATTTTCTTAATTGATATATTAAAATTATTATTTTAATGGAATGTTGACATGAATTTATATTTATTTTAATGTTTATTATGTTGAAAACAAATCCAAAAGGGTAGATTAATGTACCCTTTATCATGTGTTGTTTTATTTATTATAAAAGTTATTTGTTATCAATGAGGTATATCATCCTATAAGAATTGATATTTGGTTGATTAATTGAGTATTCCCCCATTATATGAAGATTAGAGGTGCGGAAAATAATTCATGGGTAATGAAACAATGAAGTTGTCTACCCATGAATACCAATCATGAAAAATTCATGTGGGAAACCCAAAGATAAGATGATTTTATGAGATGGTTTGAATAAATATGAAAAATACTTTCATATTAGGAGAACACTCATAAAAAATAGTTAAAAATTAATAAATATATCAATTCCTAGATATAGATTGAATGGATTGTAAATTTATATATCAAAGGGTGAAAATGTATTCAAAAAAGTAGATAAGATAGATAACATTTTTGAAGAACATCTTAGAGTAACTTTCATTTTGATGGATTAAATATGTTTTTATATTATATATATATTTTAGAAGTATGTATAATACATAGAGACACATCAATATAACCTATTAAAATATTTCCATTTAGAGATTATTGAAAATTTTCATATGTCTTGATCAGATGATTTCATTAAGGTGTTAGGAATTCAATAGATTTTTTTATGATTTTTTTGATTGTAATACATAACCATAATTCATATTATTTATATTATTACTTCATGATCTATAAAAAAATTGAAAAATAAAATTGAATATGACATCATTTTCATTGCTCCCTGAACTAATAAACCACCTGAATATTGATTCTGGGCAGAATGCCACTGGTGTTAGGCGAGGCTCTCGGGAATCCATAGGCTGCCAACTAGTAGTGAGGGTGTATATGGTGATAGTGGGGAGATAATACCCTCATGTTATGATATAATAATTGTTTGAGTGAATATATAGTATAATCAAAGGATGGAAGGAATGACAGAATTGGACTAGTAACCTACCAATTGCCGAACCAGAATCAATATATGATAATTATGATATCATAACTAAAAAATAGCATAAATAAATAAACAAGTCAACATGAAATTTGTTGAAACTGAATATCAGGAATATATATAAGGTCATATAATACTATAAGCATAATAGGGGTCAACAATGGCTTAACTTAGAACATACGTATACATAAGAATGCTGATACAAGATGAATAAAAAAGTAAACTCTGGGGATGGAATGAAACTTGTTCACATGCCTTCTATCCCATGCTAACAACCACTATGATCATTCTCTTGAATGAGGTCCATTACCTGAATGTAAAATCAAAATGTCTACACACACCTTGATGGTCCCGTGTAGGTTGAGATAACATGTTTCTGTAGGGAACCACCCTTGTTTTCATAAATTACATTTGTGACACATCATGTGTATAATAAAAATAATTAAATAATAACAACATGATGCATGTAAATAGACAAAAGCTTTTCCAGTGATCAACTCCCCTAGACGTAATCACATGAAACATATAACACCAAAATCAATAAAGAGAAGAGGATCATTAGATCGTATCCCCATGTGAACCCTTGACTTCAAATTCCAAAACCCCACAATCACCATATTGTATCAAGTGAGTAACTGACATCCCAAAGGCACACAAATAAAATTGAAACCTAGACCCTCAGATCTATAATCGAAAGAACCTGCCGGCTCGTGGCGTGATTCCTGCAGGAAAAATGATGTATTTCCTCACGAAATTACCATCATAAGTTCAATGTACAATGTCCTAAAAAATGGATAGGTTCTACCTACAAAATAGTTCTGGCCTAATTGACTAAAACTTGATGAGCCTCACCCCTCAACCTACAGCCTCAACATTTTCATCCAATGAATCCTCACCATCCATGTGCAATTGTATCACAATAACCCCCATACATTTTTCTAATCCACAACTATTGGGGGCCTTTACAGACACATGCAGTCAAAACCACCTCAACACTAAGTAATCCTATGTGTACATGGCATCAAACAGTTCATTGGAAAACATGGGAGTGGAAAAATCACCAACATAGTACCAAATCCACACCAATCTCAAAACCACATTTGTAAAGACCCAGAAATTTCAAGGAATTTTTTTTCTTAAATACTTTGTATTTTTATGAGTCTATGGCTTCTAAAGGAACTTGATTCCGAGGCCCGATGTGCCTAGAATCAATTTCCAAAGTTTATCTTGGGTACATTCAGTAAACGAACAAGTGGGTTTTTCTATCTTTTGAACCAGTGCTTGGAATTGAAATCTGAAGGTTCTGATGAACTCGCAATGCTGGTAATTTCTTAAGGGGACCTTTACCGCAATTGTGTTTGCATGTGATGAGAAGTTAAAATTTGTGGATTAAATAAGAAGTGAATAAAAATTGTGGAACAATTTTTATTTTATATTTAAGGTGGTTATATCTTACATGGGGGAGTTGGGGTGGGACCCACAAGCTCTTAACTACCCATGTGAGGATAATTGTGAGGTGGGGCAACTTGAGCCCCAACCCTTCACATTACATAACTCCTTAACCCCTTTGAACTCCCATGTTAATTACAAGGAAACTCCCTTTTAAATTTTCTAGCCTTTTCACTTCCCCACTTAAACTCTTGCCAACACACACCTCAATTAATTAATTGAAACTATTTCATTAATTAATTAAGTGTTTGAAATTTTTATTTTGAAAAGAATGGAATGTTCAATTAAAATAAGGGGTGGCCTTATTTTATTTTGGTTGGCTTGTTGTGTGGGTATTTGGGGAGAGAACTCTTTTGAAAAAGAAATGGGATTCCTACTTTGTTGAAGAATGCCAACTCATCGACGAAGAACATCGACTTAGCGACCGCGATTCATCATCATCATCTTCCTTCATGGAAAGGGAGGAGACAACAACTTGGGAAATCACTAACAATGGGGTTCCTTCTATTCTTCTCTCCATGATAAAAGAGGAGATGTAACTTCCTCGGGTGCACACCGACGATGATGGAAACGACGTCGTCATCCATGTCGCTTGATAACCGCGAACTTCCTTTCGAGGTAGGATGATTTGATTCAATTTTATTGAAAATAAAATTGTCGTTGGGTTTCGTGAACCCCATTAATTCTTGGCTATGTGTTACCACGTAACGCGGAGGGCGTGGGCCGAACAAACACGGCCCGACGACCCTCCACTAGAACTTATTATTTTGGAATTGGAAACCAGAGGTGGAGGAAGCATGGAGACGTCACGTTGTGCCGGGAACATGGCGAAGGAAGCCGGTGCCATTGCGCCGTCTGTGCGGGAGGAACCGTGGCCAGCATCACGGGCCACATCGGTGGAAGAACCAATCGACTGGGTGGAGGAAAACCGCGGCGCTAGGAGGGCTCCGCACTGAGGAATCGCCCAGCCTATCAGCCGGCCGGGAGAATCTGGACCGCGGCGCCAGGAGGGTGCCGCGCTGAAGGACCGGTGGCCCGCCCAATCGAGTCGTGTGCGCAGAAGGTCGGCTAGTCTAGCTGGCTGGTTTAGGGAAGGGTGTCTCCGCTTGGCACCGGCGATGCAGACAACCGGGGGGGGGCCTTGGAACTCACTTAGCCTTCGACCGAGCTGGGCTGGGCCGCGCCCCGCCGGGCCGGGCTGTGCCACTTCAGGCGGGGCCATGCCCCTTCGGGCCGATTTGAGTATTCTTTTGGACCAGTCTGACACCCCTGCTGGGTCAGATCCTTCAAACTGGGTTAACCTGACCCGTCGTCCCACTAGGCTAAACGGGTCAGGCCTATTAATCACTTAAACGGGAATAACTTAAAGCCCACGCATATGATCGACGCGTTGTCTGCAACATAAGGACCCTTTCGATGAGATGGTTCGTTTATGATACTCTAAGTGACTTTTGGATGACTATGGATATCGGCCAGGTTAGAAACAAGCGTATTTCTAACCGGGCCCCTAGAACAGTAAAACCATTATCTCTCAGACCAGGTGTATGATTGACGCACCGTCTGTCACGTTGAGTTCCTATTGATGAGACTGAACTTTGGGATACATCAACTCTGGACTTTGTGACAGTTGATGTATCAACCCTCTTGGCTCATGGAGAGGACCCTCCTGGAATCGAGCGTGTTGTGTGCGGGAACCCTAGAGCTCGTTTCGACTACGATGACGATGATGACTCTACTTGGATCCTATGTGGGTTCGGCAGCGAGGACGAATGTACTTGGATCCTCAGCGGGTTCGGCAGCGATGAAGACTGTACATGGATCCTACATGGGTTTAGCAGCGATGGTTACTGTACTTTGATCCTACGTGGGATCAGCAGCGATGACTTCTGTACTTGAATCCTACATGAGTTTGGTAGAGGAGATGATTCAGAGGCTATGTATAATCATCTTCACCCCTCTTCGTGAGAATTATACCTGTGTGAGCTGAGTCTTGACTTTCAATCATTATCTTTGGTATGATTGACTTCTTTCCTGTGTGGACTGGTTGTGCTTGGGCTTAGAAGTTGGAGTCATACTGAAATTGTTGACTTAGGAATATGTATGGGAATATACCGAAGATGAGTTGGTTGATACTTTGTGTTTGAATCTTTCCTTTTTCAATTATCCTTTGTGGATTCTGGGAGACCATCAGGGGTCTCGGGGTCCCTATTGAGTATTGTATACTCACCCCTGCACGGGCATCACCCGCACAACGTTGTGTTGGTTGCAGACGATGGACAATACTGATCGTGGTCGAGGATTGTGGAGCTGGACGATATCTGGAGGTGGACCACCTAGCGGGACGTACACAGAGTGGACAGACAGACCTGAGGTACCGACGAGACTATCTGTATTCACCCATCAGGTGGGAATCCCGAAAGACGACCCAGTTGTTGCTATTTTACTTTTCAGCTATTGTAATTTCTTTCTCAGTTGTACTGTACTTTCCGTTGGGTTTGTATACCGGCCCATTTACTTTCCAACACTTAATTTTATACTCAGTTTACTTTGTGTTTACTCCATATTTCATATTCTATTGTGTTTGTTTACTTATATAAAGGCAATTCCTTCCCTTTTATCGGGAATTACACCGTTGGTTCTAGTCTCCAGCCCCTGGCCTATAGAAGGTAGGCTTGGGGCAGTCACGACATGAGCCCCGAGGAAAGGTCGTGACAAATTGGTATCAGAAGAGTCAGTTCTACCGTAGAACTCAGGAGTCTGATAATTTCTTCAGTGAAGCAATAGTGTTAAGAGTATTGAGTGTGGTTTTCAGTCCAGGGAGTCCAGTGTTGGTGCGGCGGCCGACGTATCCATACACCATGACATTGACTACTTATTTCCGACTCAGTGCTCGAATATACTGATTTCATGTGTGTTTCAAAAGTTTTCTATGTGATTACTTTGTGTCAGCTTACCAGTTATATAGTATTAACCGTGGCACACCTGTAAATTTTCATGATGGCCCCACGAAGGTAGCCAGCTAGGGTTCTGAGCTTTGTGCGAGATGGAAGCCCACCGAGTGAGGAGGCCTCAGTATAGGGCCCCATTACAGCGAAGGCACCAGCAATACCTTTACTCGCTGGGCCACCGATACCACCAGCCCCAGTAGCGGAGAGTGCATGCCAACTGAGTTCATTGCACGAGTTTCAACAACAGAGGCCACCCAGGTTCCGTAGAGAGACGGATCCTCAGGCAGCTGAGGATTCGATGGAGGCTATCGTCAGAGTATTCAGATTGGTAGGGACACCAGTTGACATTATAGTGATCCTTTCCCGAGTCTACTGCATGCAATAGTAGGAAGATGTTGGCGCCTGGTTCTCCAGGTGCATGACAAGGCATAACTGCTTTGTACAGACTTTGATAGCCTCTTCTTCTCGGAGTTTGTTCTGCCCACCCTCCGTACAGTGCCCATTCAGGAGTTACTATAGGTGCGGCATGGAAACATGAAAGTAGCCCAGTACTCTGCGAGATTTACTAACCTCTCACACTACTCCACTGACATGGTACGAGACCCATTCTTCTGGGCCTGGACCATTGAGCAAGGACTGAGGCATGAGATCAAGGCTTTGATGATATCCCTCAGCAGTCTGACACAGGAAGGAGTACTGGAGCGACCTATTCCTGTGGAGAGCTTTCTTGTTGAGCCTACGCTAGTAGTGAGGCCTACCACAGGCTGACACGTAGTGGAGTCTTCTGCAGCCAGCAGTAGACAGATGTCGCAGAGGTCCAACTGGACCTGGACATCAGGTGGGTGACCTCAGGATACTGGTTCAGATGTACGGGGCACATGCAGTCGAGCTAGTCATACGAGAGGTAGATAGCATTATGCATGTGGAAGGCAGGGCCACGTGGCTCGTGACTGCCTGACCCGCCATACAGAGGAGCAACAGACGGTTGAGGGACCACCCAGGTAGAGGCAGACGTTCGACCGTGGTGATCTTCAGGGAGCAGGCGGACGAGACATGGGAGATGGCCGAGCAGCAGGTGGTGGAAGACGCTTCGAGGCCCTACCACCACCACCACCAGGAGGGCCACCCCCACCATAGGGAGCTAGCAGACAGGGGCAGGCTTAGCTCCAGGCAGTCGAGGCCTATGACCACAGTGCACCTGAGATGATTCGAGGTACTATCTATGTCTACTCCACCATATCTGCTGTTCTTATAGACACAGGAGCGAGTCATTCTTTCATTTCTGCTGTCCTAGTTCAGAGCTCGGAGATTCCAGAGGAGCTGTTGGCTCGATCCTTACGACTAGATACTCCTATGAGAGAAGACTCGACAATTATGCACTGGTTCGGGCAGTGTGAGATTAATCTAGGAGGCGAGAGTTTTGGTTGGGATCTTCTTGTAGCGGTGTCGAGGCCTTACGACATCATCTTGGGTATGGAATGGTTGTCTACATTCCATGCTCAGATTGACTGCATTAGGCGCAAAGTGCGGTGTGTCCACACAGATGGGAGAAGGTTCACCTTCACCGGCGAGAAGGGAGACTTGGATGTGCAGGATGGAATTACTCAGAAGAGAGGGCAGTCGATCACCCATCAGTTGGCTAGTCTAATTCTAGGAGCAGTTGATGTACGTAGTCCGGGTTTTCCTGTTGTGGAGGATCAGTATGCAGACGTTTTTTCTGACGATGTTGCAGGACTACCTCCTCACAGAGAGGTGGACTTTTACATTGACCTATACCCTGGGAAAACACTGACATCTACTCCAGCATATCAGATGGATCATGCTGAGCTTCTTGAGATGCGGGTATCGCTGGAGGACTTTCAAGGCAAGGGATTCATTCGACCTAGTGTTTCACCCTAGGCTTCTCCAATTTTGTTCTCCAAGAAGGTGGACGGGAGCTTGCAACTGTGTGTCAACTACCGTCACCTGAACGAGGCAACAATGAAGAAAAAGTACCCACTTACGAGGATTTATGACCTCTTTTATCAGCTCAAGGTAGCATGATGGTTCTCGAAGATAGACCCCAGGTCAGGCTATCATCAGCTCAGAGTTCGAGACGAGGATGTGCAGAAGATGGCCTTCATGTATCGGTATAGCCACTACGAGTTCTTGGTTATGCCCTTCCGCATAACCAACGTACCAGCAATGTTCTTGAGTCTCATGAACAAGATATTCTAGCCTTACATCGATCATTTTGTCGTAGTCTTCATCGATGACATACTGATTTACTCGACTACTGAGGAAGAGCATGACTACCTTTTGTGGGTTGTACCGGACACACTCCGAGAGCACCGGATTTATGGTAAGCTCTCAAAGTGCTAGTTATAGATTCTATAGGTTCACTTCTTGGGGCACGTCATCTCGGAGGTGAGATTTTTCATGGATCTTGCGAAGTTCGAGGCAGTACTTTCTTGGGATCCACCCAGGAGCATGACAGAGGTGCGGAGTTTCCTAGGTCTGGGTGTGTACTATCGGAGATTTGTGTAAGACTTATCTAGAGTTGCAGCACCGCTTTAAACATTGACAATGAAAGGGAAAAATTTTGTGTGGAAAGATAGATTTCATCAGATCATCCAGGAGCTGAGCCAGAGATTGACTAGTGCACCCATCTTGAGGCTGCTGGAGGAGGGCGTAGGGTACGTAGTTTACTGCGATGAATCAGGGACCAGACTCGGGTGTGTCCTGATGCAGGAGCGGGCAATGATCACCTATGTTTCATGACAGTTGAGTCAGCATGAGCAGAACTACACTACCCATGACCTGGAGTTAGCAATAGTGGTCTTTGCCTTGATGATGTGGCGACACTATCTGATGGGAGAGCGCTTTACAGTACAGTATGACCACCAGAGTCTTAGGTAAGTCTTATCACAGAAGCACATGAACGTGAGAAAGTGGTGATGGCTCGAGTTCCTCCAGGAAAATGATGTTGAGATAGTCTAAACTTTTGGGAAGGGGAACATTGTGGCTGATTCACTCAGCAGGAGGTCGGGCATTCAACTACTTGGAGAGGTGACTGTGCAGTTAGCCACTTTTTAGATATCCTTCATGGATAGAGATAGGGAAACCTTCCTACAGTCCCTCATAGTCACTCCTCCACTACTTCAGCAGGTCAGAGAGGCACAGTGTGGGGAAGATGACTGTGATATGCGACTTGCTCAGATTTCTACACGGCAGGCACCTGATGGATTTTCTGAAGGAGAAGAGCACGTCATCCTCTTTAAGGGACGTTCCATGGTACAAGTTGCATTGAAGGAGGAAGTGTTGAGGGATTTTCACACTTCACCTCTAGCGGTACATCCAAGAGTGGTGAAGATGTACCAGGACCTCAGACGACAGCATTGGTGGCATGGTATGAAGAAGGTTGTAGCAGATTTTGTTTCACGATGCCTCACTTGCTAGCAAGTGAAGGCGGAACACCAGGTACCAGCAGGCTTGGTACAACTCTTAGAAGTTTTGGAGTGGAAGTGGGATGGAATATCCATGGATTTTTTGACGGGGCTCCCATGTACTTCCATAGGACATGACTCCATTTGGGTGATCATAGACCGAATCACCAATCGGCCCACTTCCTAACGACCAGAGAGTAGGGCTCAGTAGAGAGCTTGGGACACCTCTACGTTCAGGAGATCATACAACTTCATGGTGTGCCATCATCTATCATCTTAGATCGAGACACTTGCTTTACTTCCCGGCTTTGGATAGGGTTACATGAGGATTTTGGGATGCAGCTACGCCTGAGCACCACATGTCTTCCTCAGATGGATAGCCAGACAGAGTGGACCATTCAGACACTCGAGGAAATGCTCCGTGCATTTGTCCTGACTGTGGTCACAGTTGGGAGGATCACCTACCCTTGGTGGAGTTTGTGTACAACAACAGCTACCACTCCACAATCGGGATGGCACCATACAAGGAACTATACTGCCGACCTTGCAGATCACCTATGTGCTAGACGGACCCTGGGGAGTCAGCACTCGTACGACCAGAGATGGTTTAGGCTACGACGGAGAAGGTGCAAATCATCCAGGTGTGGATAAGGACTGCAAAGAGCAGACAGAAGTCCTATGCTGATAGTAGATGAATACCACTAGAGTTCCAGGATACCGACCACTTTTTCTTACGGGTCTCACCTCGACGTGGATTCAAAATATTTGGTCGAGGTGACAAGTTATCTCCATGCTTCATCAGACTATTACAGGTCCTCAGCAGGGTAGGCGAGGTGGCTTACCACCTTAACCTTCCACCTCAGCTGCACCGGGTGCATGATGTCTTCCACGTATCTCAACTGAGTAGATACGTGCATCCCCCAACCCACATTATCGACCATGGGGAACTAGACATCGAGGATGGGGCTATACTCATGAAGGTCCCGATAGAGATCGAGGATCGAAAGGAGAGGGTACTACGTAGAGAGTAGATTCCTCTAGTACACATTCATTGGCATCACGGGAACCTCCAGGAGAGCACATGGGAGCGAGAGGCTCAAATGCATGCACTCTACCCTCATTTGTTTCCCTAGTTTATGATTTAGCTTTACGGGGACGTAAATTCATGAGGTGGGAGTAATGTGATGACCTGGAATTTTCAAGAAATTTTTGTTCTTAAATAATTGTTATTTTTACGAGTCTATGGACTCTGGAGACACTTGATTCTGAGGTCCGGTGTGCCCGAAATCAATTTACGAAGTTTAGCTCGGGTACGTTCAGTAAACGAACAAGCGGGTTTTTCTATATTTTGAACTGGTGCTCGGATTTGAAATCTGGGGGTGCCAATGAACTCGCAATGCTGGTAATTGCTTAAGGGGACCTTTACCGCAATTGCGTTTTCATGGGATGAGAAGTTAAAATTTGTGGATTAAATAAGAAGTGAATAAAAATTGTGGAACAATTTTTAGTTTATAACTAAAGTGGTTAAATCCTACACGGGGGAGTTTGGGTGGGACCCACAACTTCCTAACTACCCATGTGAGGGTAATTGTGAGGTGAGGCCCACATGAGCTCCAAACCATAACATTCCATAACTCCTTAACCCCTTTGAACTCCCATGTTAATTTCATGGGAACTCCCTTTTAGATTTTGTAATCTTTTCACTTCCCCACTTAAACTCTTGCCAACACACACCTTAATTAATTAATTGAAACTCTTTCATTAATTAATTAATTGCTTGAAATTTTTATTTTGAAATGCATGCCATGTTCAATTAAAATAAGGTGTGTCCTTATTTTATTTTGGTTGGCTTGTTGTGTGGGGATTTGGAGAGAGAACTCTTGTGAAGAAGAAAGGGGATTCCTACATTGTTGAAGAATGCCAACTCACTGATGAAGAACATCGACTATGTGGCGACGGTTCTTCATCTTCTTATTCCTCCACGGCAAGGGAGGAGACACCGATATGGGAACTCCCTAACAACGGGGCGCCTTCTATTCTTCAATCCATGATAAAAGAGGAGACGTCAATTCCTCAGGTGCACACCTGCGACGATGGAAACGACGCTGTCATCCAAGGTGCTTGACAACCGTGAACTTATTTTTGAGGAAAGGAGATTTTATTCAATTTTATTGAATATAAAATTGTCATTGGGTTTTGTGAACCTCATGCATTCTTAGATATGTGTTACTGCCTAATGCGAAGGGTGCGGGCCGAACGAACACGGCCCGGTGACACTCCGCTGGAACTTATTCTTTTGGAATTGGGAACAAGAGGTGGAGGAAGCACGATGTCATCATGTCGTGCCAGGAACATGGAAAAGTAAGCCAGCGCCATTGCACCAGTAGTTCGGGAGGAACCGCGGCCCACATCACAGGCCGCTTCGACAGAAGAACCGGCGGCCCATCGGCCTACCGGTTTGGGGAAGGGCGCCGCCGCTTGGCATCACCGGTGCAGACAACCGGAGGGCGGTGCCGCCCCCACCCCCTCGGAACCCGCTCGGCCATCTGGGTCATGCGCCCAACCAAGGCCACGCCGGGCTGGGCCAACATGGGCCATTCCAGTATGGGCCAAGCCGGACCGTACCGGGCCGGGTCGAGCCGGGCCGCGCCATGCCGGGATGAACCGGGATGCGCCAGGCCGGGCCGGGCCGCGCCGCGCCACTTTGGGCCAAGCCGCGCTAATTCGGGCCCAGCCGCACCCCTTCGGGCCGAGTTGAGTATTCCTTCGGATCGGTCCGGCACCCCTACTGGCTCGCACCCTTCAAACTGGGTTAACCCGACCCGTCGGCCCACTTGGATTAATGGGTCGGGCCTGTTAATCACTTAAACGTGAATAACCTAAAGACCGCGCGTCCAATCGACGCGCCGTCTGCGGCACTAGGAAACTTTCACCAAGATGGTTCTTTTGCGATACTCTAAGTGAGTTTTGAAAAACTTTGGATATCGACTAGTTTAGAAATGAGCGTATTTCAAACCAGGCCCCTGGAACAGAAAATCCATTATCTCTCCGACCGGGCGTCCGATTGACGCACCGTCTGTCGCGTTGAGTTTCTATTGACGAGACGGAACATTGGGATACCTCAACTCTGGACTTTGTGACAATTGATTATTGACCCTCTTGGCTCCTAGAGCGAACCCTCCTGGAATCGAGCGTGCTTTGTGCGGGAATCCTGGAGCTGGCTGCGACTGCAACGATGATGATGATTGTACTTGGATCCTACGTGGGTTCGACAGTGAGGACAACTGTACATGGATCCTCCGTGGGTTTGGAAGTGATGATGACTGTACATGGATCCTACGTGGGTTCGGCAGTGATGGTTACTGTACTTGGATCCTACGTGGGTTTGTCAGCGATGACTTCTGTACTTGGATCCTACGTGGGTTCGACAGAGGAGATGATTCAGAGGATACATCTAACCATATCCACCCCTCTTCGTGAGAAGTATACCGGTGTGAGCTGAGTCTTGACATTCAATCATTATCTTTTCTATGATTGACTTCATTTCTATGTGGAATGGTTGTTCTTGGGCTTGGAAGTTGGAGCCGTTCTGAGATTGTTGACTTAGGAATATGTATGGGCATATACCTAATTTGAGTTATTTGATACTTCGTGTTTGTATCTTTCCTTAGTGTATTATCCTTTGTGGATTCTGGGAGACCTTCAGGGGTCTCAAGGTCCCTACTGAGTATCGTATACTCACCCCTGAATGAGCATCTCCCGCACTAAATTGTGTTGGTTGCAGATGATGGACAACACTGATCGTGGTCGAGGCCTGTGGAGCTGGATTGTATGCAGAGGGGGACCACCTGGCGGGACGTACATGGAGCAGACGGATAGACCCGAGGTACAAACTAGACTATATGTACCCACCCTTCAAGTGGGATTCCTGGAGGATGACCCGGTGGTTGTTGTTTTACTTTTCATCTATTGTACATTCTTTCTCAATTGTACTTTACTTTTTGTTGGATTTGTATACCAGCCCATTTACTTTCCAGCACTTACTTTTGTACTCAGTTTACATTGTGTTTACTCCATATTGCGTACTATGTTGTGTTTGTTTACTTATATAAAGGCAATTCCTTCCCTTTTATTGAGAATTACGCCTTTGGAGCTAGTCGCCAGCCACTGACCTATGGAAGGCGGGTTTGGGGTAGTCACGGCACGGGCCCCGAGGATGGGTCGTGGCATCATTTACCTATGACAATGTATCTCAATATAATGGCCCTGAAATCCTATATCACAGAATCCTTTCTTGTAACTTGGAAGCTATGAAACCTCATCCAATGACTGAGTTTCCCAATCGATTGGACATAGGGTACTGTAGCGGCGGTGGTGCTGTAGTTGTGTCGGAACTGTAGCAGGGGTGGGTACTGTAGTAGTACTATTCATAGAATGGGCTATAGGCCTAAAAATTGGGCCTACGAGCCATGTAATGGGATAAATTCCCATTGGACCTTTAGGCTGTGTAATGGGTCTCTCTCTACCCTGTTAAAGATGTCTTTTCTTTGATTTAATAAATAATGAGTCTTTGGCCTCAACCTTTAAAAAACCCAAAATCATCGATCCACGACCATCTTGATGATCACATCAACTCAAATAGATAACTATATTTGTCTAAATCCACATTCCATTCCCTTCATTATCTCATGGATCTAAATATAAAATCATATTCTTATTTAAATAAACCCACTTTAATATGAAATTCAATCAATTAAATCAACTCAATTTAGATGAACTCGGAAACAAAAATTATAGGAAACCAATCAATTTAATAACTAAAAATTTCTTCGTCTTAAATTCCCAATGTCTGATACCCTCACATGAGTTAACCATTTTTAGTCACAATAAATCATTCCCATTGAAATCTCATAAGGTTCAATTTAATACATTAAAACAAACCATTAATTCAAAAGGCTTCTGCTTGGTCAACCAGATGATGCACTAAAAGACACACCCCTAAACTCTCTCAAAATATCAACGAAAAGTATGCAATAACTACCTTTTATTCATATATGTAAGATCTTCCAATAATAGCCTATATCATGAACCAAATTAGAATAAATATACATTTTTGATGAATACTATGAAAGTAGGGAAACATGACTCATATGGATTTGGTGATCCGTAAGGATAGAGAAATGGAAAATAGAACCTAGATAGAGGAGATCCTTATAGAGAAGGATCCAACACTTCAAATGTCTTGATGAATAGTTGTTTTATGAATTATTTTATTCAAATACAATGAGAGGAGGAAAATTAAGGATACCCCATAAAATTTGCAACACATGGTGGAGAAATGGGGAGAATTTTTGGTTTAAAGAGAGGAGGATATTTTCATAAATTTTCTATATTAAAAAGAAAAAAATGCTTTCGTACATAGTTTTCTATACTTTGTGGTTCATGTTGCATATATGATTGGGCATGCACAATTATCTATAACAGTGTGTGAACCATTCATGCTAAAATATAGAGATACTGCCCAACTGGAATTAACCATACTTCTTGGAAACTATTTTCCCTAACCATGTGCATGATGTGTGAAATCCCTCTAAAAACCTCCACATGTTTACACAAGACCGTGCACTTCATCTCACATTTTTTACCCAAATTTTCTTAAGGACAAATGAGGGCACACAATTTTCACTAAGAGGAAGCATGATTAGATCTAACTATGTTCCTAAACCAATACTTTTCCAAAACATGGTCTTCAGCCATTTGACGCACCCAAAACACATATGATCACCCATGACACTTTTCTAGCCTAAATCCATTACTAAAAAATGGTTTTCGATTAACAGAAAACACATAATTAAGTTCAGTATATCAAAAGAGAAAATTTTTTACCCCCACAACTCCAAAAAATCAAAAAGTGTGAGGAGTTCGACCCACTCCAAAAACCCAAGAAATTAAAATATCCAACCTTAACATAGATCATCACTAGTCTATAATAATCTTGGATATAATATTTATCATACACGTCTTGTTTAATTTATCCATGACTACCCCAGTAAAAATGGCAATGGTCAACTACCTGGAGGTGGCTTCCCGTCATAAGAGTAACTTACCTTACTCTCTTCCAGACCCAAAACACAAATCCAACTAATGGTACATAGAACATACGAGGAATCAAGTCATCATGTGATTCATCATCCCTCCTATTCCTCATTTAGTTCTCCCTTGTCATACCTAAAACCGCATAGAATCCCACATCAAATCTATTCCCTATTGTGCCCATGTCACCCATTGGACCAACAAGTCCATGTATCTCATCATATTCTCAAATCAGTCATATTTTCTGCCATATCCATCAAATCCTAAAATTAACTATGTCCACATGCCAATATTCCACATTCATCATGCCTCTGACTACTCTCACATATAAATCGTGGTACCACATACCTAATACATATATATAATGAATTCTATCCAATTCCAACCTACTGACTATCATATAGTTAGTCACTACCCACATCTCCAACACCTCATGCACCCAAAATGTACAACCCTATAAAAAGGACATGAAAAAAACATGAAAAAGCATGATCACTCTCACAACATACCTCTGACAGTCATCGACTCACTAGCGTGGTTAACACTGAGAAGTTCCAAGAAATGCACCTATCCTGAAGCCTGAATATCTGATGCCTAGCCTCCCAATGGTGCTCTACATGACACCAAACACAAACCCCATTAATTGGTATCTCTATACCTTCTTTGACCTCCTTGATAAGTAGAAAATTGGATAAAATCACCTGGTACCACTCTTGATCTGATCTCAAAACCCGGATTCTGCTCAGGTCCCTAATTTTCAGTATGCTTAGAAGGCTTCATACAAAACATCCAATGATGCTAGACATTCCCTCATGAGTGGAAGTCCTTTTTAGGCCATTCTCAATATGTATAGATATTTCATGGTTTTCCTAAATGGAAGCATACTCTTGATGATTCACTTATATGTTGTCTTCACAATTCATTATCATAACTTCCCAACTAGGACTCATCTCGACCTCGCTTCCTATCAAATGAAGTGTTTCCAAGAAACTCACCTAAATCCATCACCCAAAACTAGTATCAATGGTCCATAAAATTTCCCACATATATGAGTATATGTATCACCACCTTTGAGAATGAGGGAAACCAGAAGATTATTACCATCGCCGGAATGGGGTTCTATAATTCATCCTTGAAATGTATCACCCTCAGTGTTTCATTGATCTTCATTCTAGGTTAAAAAGGAGGAAAATTTGTTAAAATCACTACCTATTCCATGATAGGCATGTCACCCTATAGAAGACTAAATAACTCCAGATCTCTTTCCTCCCTCATCATCTTGGAGAAAATGTTCAAGAAGAAACTATCCTCAATTTCATTTCATGATAGTCATTCTATCTTCCTTCTTAAACCTACATGTTTTTCAATCACATTTTCTATCCTATGTGCATTTCGGTCTCTAGATTACCCATCCTCCCTAATGGAATCTCTAGAAGATAAAAAATCATCTTATACGAATCAATCTAGTTCTAATCCTTTAATGGACCACCTACAACCTGAAAAAGAGGCGAGTGTAGCGACTTGAACACTTGAGTCAGATACACAATCATATGATCTTCTCATAAAGTTCCCTTATTGATCCTTTATTTTACACATACAAGACTCCCTCTAAGCTTCTTTTCATGAAACAACACAAAATATGTAAAATTTGAAGGGTGGCCCGCCTGCACATGAGAATTTACCTTAGAATGTACCAATGGCTTGTGCTATACCTAACCCTTAAAAGTCTCAACCTATATATACTCTAGAGAAACTCTATCAATTCCTTCCATACCCTCAATTTGAATTTTTCTAGTTGGAAAACATTTTAATACCATTACATGGTTTTATTTACCGTATATCATATATTCATATATTGTAGTTAAGGAAATGAGTAACAACCAGTGTTAACTCTTTACCCTTACCCTTCCCCACCGTAACCATTTCAAAAAAACATCTCAAGATCATTACCTCATTACAATCCCTTGATAGAGAAAAGTATTAATTGTTCCCCAGTCCAAGTTTGTCCCAACGAACCACACTACCTCAAACTAATGACCTTGTTTCCCAACCTGGTGATCAATATCACCCCATTACATTTTACCTTTCTGTTCCCATAAGATCTGTTCCCATATATATATATCACCTATAATATTATATTTTAAAATGATATTTTTATCACCACACATGCATATAAATTTAAAACATCTTGTGTGGCTAATCAGAAAGTGTAAACAACAACAACCCCTTTCCATATTGGTCTAAGGGTCTATATCTCTTTCTATTCCATACCAGGACTAGGATCAAAAAAGAACAATGACTCCAACCCCTAGAAACGTGGTATGTCCCCCAGACATGGGGATATAAGATCCCATGTCCATGTTCTAAACCTATTTCCAACAACATCATAATCTATAATATAATATAACACAAATATTAAGCTAATAAATAGGTAAAAAACTCTTATAATTCATTTTTTGATCTATAACCCCATTTAACTCCCAAACAGTGCTTCTCTGCTTGGTTTTACTGGACTGAGATGTGCATCCCCATTGGAAAATGGCCTTCTACTTGTAGGGAATGTGTAAATAGTGATATTGGGGAGACTCTATCCTCAGGTGGTGATATCATTATTATCTATGTCAATATATAATATTAGAAGTGTGAGTAAGTATAGGAAGACTCAAACCTATGAACTAAAAAAGGTATAAGGTAAATCAGTATCAAACAATAACAGAAGCATAACAAAGAAAATAGTATGGGAAATAAATCAACAAATCAACATGTTGATTGTTGAACTAAATAGAACATACATTCATATCAGGTATATAGTACAATAACCATAATAGGTGTCACCAATGGGTGACCTCTATTAATACATATTCATAAGAATACTAAAAAAAATATGAAACAATTAATCTAATATCTACCTAAGGCATAATCATTGGTCTCATGCCATCCATCCTAGGATAAGAACAACTAAGATCCTAATCCTAATCCTGGGTCATTACATGAATGTAAAATCATAAATTCTACATGGGTCCCAAAGGGCTCATTTGGGGAGTGAGAATGTTTTTTAGTAGGCTTCCACCCAAATGTTCATATATTATATCTATTACTCATGATGTGTATACCACAAATAATGAAATAAGTGAACCACATTACTTGTAAATAAACACAACCTTCCCTAGTTTTCAACAACCACTAGTTACCTATCACCTGCTTCAGCCAACATCATAATAACTAAGGAGTAAGATATCTTCAGCTCAATTCATAGGGCATCATATGATGAAAAATATCCCTAGGCTAGCTTTCATGTTTCACAACCATCATCCATCTAGCCCCACGTGACATCAACTGAATAACCGACTTCCCAAGGTCATTCCCAATCATATAAAAACCTTATACTTCAAACCCCTACTTAGAAGTGGATGTTGAATAAATGACTAACATCTAGAGGTACAACATTGTATGTTCTCAAGAAATAGCCACATTCATCATTAATCACAATGTCATTTTGAAAGACTATATCTGTCCTCCAAAATAGTTTCCACCCAATGGCCTCAAACATGGTGAACATGAGCCCCCCAACTAATAGCCTCGACACTCTCATCTGAGGGATCTACACCATCACTACAGTTTCCTACATTAATAACCCCCATTAATTTAACTAATAAGTAACCATTGTGGTCCCTTACTCATATATTTTGTCACGACCCGCCCTCGGGGTCCGTGCCGTGACTACCCCAAGCCCGCCTTCCATAGGCCAGGGGCTGGCGACTAGCACCAAGGCGTAAATCCCGGTAAAAAGGGAAGGCATTGCCTTTGAAAAGTAAACACACACCACAGAGTAAACAAGCGGAAAGTAAACACTAAGCAAGCAGAGTACAACTGAAAGTAAAGTACAACTCGAAAAGGGAAAAACAGCAACTGAAAAGTAAAAGCCGCTACTCCGAGCTGTCCACTGGAAATCCCGCCTGAAGGGTGGGTACAGATAGCTCCTCTGCTCCACGGGTCCCACCGTCCGCTCCGTGCACGTCTCACCCAGTGGTCCACCTCCGGGTACCGTCCCGCTCTGCAAGCCTCAGCTAAGGTCAACGCTGTCCGTCGTCTGCAACCAACACAACGTAGTGCGGGCGAAGCCCGTGCAGGGGTGAGTATAAGCTACTCAGTAGGGACCCCGAGACCCCTGAAGGTCTCTCAAATCCACAAAGGATAAACCACGAAGAAAAGTATATTCACGAAGTAACAACCGACTCTGCTTAGGTATATGCCCATACATATACCTAAGTCATCAATTAAAATACGCTCCAACCTCCGAGCCCAAGTACCACTCAGTCCACGCAGGAAAGTATACGTATTCCACATAGGAAAGCAAAACATAATCCACGCAGGATTGCACAACATAATCCACACAGGAAAGCAACAGGATTCAGCTCACACAGGTATACTTCTTCAAGGACGATAAAGATGATCACTGATCCATCTAAGTCGTCGGACCCACGAAGGATCGATAGGTAACTAACCCCCGCAGAAGACCCACACAGGATCGGGCTCACACAGAACCTGTAGGCGTTGGCTCACACAGAACCGCTGAGCGCAAGGACCCACACAGGATCGGGCCCACACAGGACCTGTAGCACTGATCCACGAAGGATCGCTGAGTGCTGTAGTCGTCGTCGAATCCACATAGGATCTCTGTACTGTCGTCGTCAAATCCACACAGGATCTCTGTACTGTCGTCGTCGCAGTCACAGTAGTAGTCGTAGCAGTAGAACAGTCGCAGCCAGCACTAGGGTTCCCGCACAAAGCAAGCTCGTTCGGAGGGTCCGCTCCACGAGCCGAGAGGCTGATACATCAACTGTCACGAAGACCAGAGTTGATGTATCCAAAAGTTCCGTATCGTCAACAGGAACTCAACGCAACAGACGGCGCGTCGATCGGACGCCCGGTCTGAGAGTTATTGGCATTTTCGTCTCCGGGGCCCGGTTGGTTTTTAAGGCAAAACCAACCCGACCGTACTCCACCTGCGTCCAAACCTCGGGCGGAGTATGCCAAAAGATCCGTCTCACTAAGAGGAACACAACGCGACTGACGGCGCGTCAATCGGACGTCCGTAGCTCAAGATATGAGCGTTTCCGCTCCGAAAGCCCGGTTGGTTTCGTGAACGAACCAACCCGGCCGAACTCAAAGTAAACCGAAACCTTGAGTGCGATATACCGAAACGACCGTCTCGATCCCAGGATCGCGTTGCCGCAGACGGTTCGTCATTCGGAGGTCCGAGGCTCAAGTTATGGACGAAAAACCAAAACTGGTCCGAAACGGGGGGTCCGGGTCCGGCCCGACCCGGCCCGACCCCCCCTGGGCGGCGGCGGCGGGCGGCGGCGGCGGCGGACGGCGGCGGCGGGCGGCGGCGGCGGGCCGCGGCGGCGGCGGGCTGCGGCGGCGGCGGGCCGCGGCGGCGGCGCCTGGCGCCGCACGTGGGGCTGCGCACGCGGGGGCTAAGCCCCGCAGTTCTTTCAAGTGGCGCGGCCTTTGTGCCGCGCCGGTTCTTTTAAAACCGCCCCCCCCCCCCCCTCACGTGGGGGGGCCTGCTGGCGCCGGACCAAGGGGGCGGCTGCCCCCTTCCCTCAAGAACCGCCCCCCTCATTAAGAGGGGGGTTTTGATTAGGTGGCCGGGGAATTAAATTCCCCGGTTTTAAGATATCCGACCGGCCGGTTTTTACCAACGGGACCGGAAATTCCGGTCCCGCCCTCGACTTCCAACGCCGGCGGCCCGGCCGCCGGTCTCCTCTTCCGCCGCGGCCCGGAACCGGCCGCGGTCTTCTCGTCCCGCCGCGGCCCGGAACCGGCCGCGGCGTTCGTCATCCGGCGTGGTGCGACGGCACCACGCCCCTTTGCCGTGCCATGATATTTCTTCAACGCGGCGCGACGGCGTCGCGTTCTTGTTGTTTCTTCCATGGTGCGTGCGACGGCATCGCGTAAGATAATTACACGTTCATCCGCGTGGTGCGACGCCACCACGCCACTTGCTTTCCTCCGCAAAATAATTAAACAAGAACAATGGAGGGGGGGTTCGGCCGTGTTCGTGCGGTCCGGCCCCCCTCGCGTTAACTATAACACTTAAATAAAATATTTAAATGTCTCACGTAGACATGCGATCCACGAGCAAGAAAAGGAAATAAGGAAACCAAAATGAAATCAACAACCCCTACCTCGGGTTTAAGATTCGAAGATTCGTCTACGTTCCGCGGAAGACGGCGTCGCGGAGGTCGGGCGTCGCGGTCGTCGTTCGTCAAATCTGTTGACGAAGAGATATGCCCGAAGAGACACGACGTTGGCGGATCTTCGTTTGCCGACGAAGAAGGTCCGAGGAGAAAGAAGAGGTCCGAAGATACCGGGTCGCCGAGTCGATGATCCTTGACGAATTGTTGTCGTTCTTCGTTGAGGATGAAGACGTTCTTCGCCGGAGAAGATGAAGTTCTTCAAGAGACTTAGAGCTCTCTCCTCCAATCCTCAACACAACCAATCTAACCCCCAAAAATAAAATAAGCTAATCTTATTTTATTAAGACATTCTAAGAGTTCAAAATTCAAAAACTTAATTCCATTAATTGGATTAGTGTGTTGGCATGATTAAAGTGAGGAGAGGGAAAGTCACCCAATTAAATGGAAGTTTAAAGGTTAAGATGAGTTACACATCTTAAGTGGGGGGTTTAGAGGAGTTAGGGAAGGTGAGGGGTTGGGCTCGTGTGGGCCCCACCCCACCTTTATTCTCTCAAGGGTAGTTAACAACAAGAAGGTCCCACCCAACTTCCACACATAGGTTAACAACTTAGAATATGAAATAAAATTGTAACACAATTTTATTACTTCACATTTAACTCCCCCTTTTTTTAAACAACTCCTCCTCAGCAAACGCACCTTCGGGAAAAGTCCTCTTAAGCAAATATCGGCGCTGGGAGTTCATCGGTGCCCTCAGATTTCAATTTCGAGCACCGGATCAAAAGATAGGAATTCCCGCTCGTTCGTTCACTGAACGTACCCGAGCCAAACTTCGGAAATTAATTCCGGGCACTCCGGGCCTCGGAATCAGGTGCCGTCTGAAACCGCGCTCTTGTAAAATTCTAAAGAAAATTAAGAAAAAATTTCCCTTGAATTTTACGGGTCTTTACATTACTCCCACCTCAGGGCTTTACGTCCCCGTAAAGATACAACAAAAACTAGAGAAACAAATGAGGGTACTGAGCACGCATATGAGCCTCCCGCTCCCATGTGCTCTCCTGGAGATTCCCGTGCTGCCATCTGATACGCACAAGAGGAATCGATCGCCCACGCAGGACCCGCTCCTGTCGATCCTCTATCTCCACCGGGACCTCCGTAAAAGTCGCCCCATCGTCAACGTCAAGCTCCCCATGGTCAATGATGTGCGTCGGGTCGTGCACGTATCTCCTCAGCTGGGATACGTGGAAGACGTCGTGCACCCGGTGCAACTGAGGTGGTAGAGCCAGGCGATAAGCCACCTCGCCAATCCTGCTGAGAATCTGGAAGGGTCCGATGAAGCGCGGAGATAACTTGCCGCCTCGGCCAAATCTCCGAATACCATGTCGAGGTGAGACCCGCAAGAAGACGTGGTCGCCATCCTCGAACTCCAGTGGCCTCCGTCTCCTGTCAGTGTATGACTTCGGCCGGCTCTGAGCTGTCCTCATCCGCTCCTGGATGACCTGGACCTTCTCTGTCGTGGCCTGGACCATCTCTGGTCCCACCAGTGCTGACTCCCCAGGGTCTGTCCAGCACAAAGGAGATCTACAAGGTCGGCCGTACAACGCCTCGTACGGTGCCATCCCGATGGTGGAGTGGTAGCTGTTGTTGTACGCGAACTCCACCAAAGGTAGGTGGTCCTCCCAGCTACGACCAAAGTCAAGGACACATGCGCGGAGCATGTCCTCGAGAGTCTGAATGGTCCTCTCCGTCTGACCATCGGTCTGAGGGTGAAAAGCTGTGCTAAGACGTAGCTGCGTCCCGAACGCCTCCTGTAACCCCTTCCAAAGCCGGGAAGTAAAACGGGCATCTCGATCGGAAACGATAGATGATGGCACGCCGTGGAGCCGCACAATCTCCTGAACGTAGAGACGTCCCAAGCTCTCAACTGAGCCCTGCTCTCTGATGGGTAAGAAGTGTGCCGACTTGGTGAGTCGGTCAACAATCACCCAGATGGAGTCGTGACCTCTGGAAGTGCGTGGAAGTCCAGTCACGAAGTCCATAGATATGTCGTCCCACTTCCACTCTGGAACCTCCAAGGGCTGTACTAAGCCTGCTGGTACCTGATGCTCTGCCTTCACCTGCTGACAGGTAAGGCATCGAGAAACGAACTCTGCTACAGCTTTCTTCATGCCCGGCCACCAGTGCTGTCGTCTGAGGTCCTGGTACATCTTCGCCACTCCAGGATGTACCGCCAAAGGAGATGTGTGAAACTCTCTCAGCACTTCCTCTCGCAATGCGACTGGTACCATGGTACGTCCTCTGAAAAGGATGTCGTGCTCTGCTCCAAGGGAGAAACCATCAGGTGCCTATCCCGAGGATATCTGTGCACGCCGTGTCTCACAGTCAGCGTCCCCGCGCTGTGCCTCCCTGACTCGCTGCAGTAGTGGAGGAGTGACTGTGAGAGACTGAAGAAAGGCTGCTCCATCTCTATCCACGAAGGATATCTGCAAAGAGGCTAGCTGCTCCGTCGCCTCCTCGAGTAGCTGAATGCCCGTCCTCCTGATGAGGGCATCGGCTACTACGTTCCCCTTCCCAGGAGTATAGACTATCTCAAAGTCATAGTCCTGGAGGAACTCGAGCCATCGTCGCTGTCTCAGGTTCAGGTCCTTCTGCGAGAAGATATACCTGAGACTCTGATGATCGGAAAAGACTGTAAAGCGCTCGCCCATCAGATAGTGTCGCCATGTCTTCAGAGCGAAGACCACTGCTGCTAACTCCAGGTCATGGGTAGCGTAGTTCTGTTCATGCGGCCTCAACTGTCGTGATCCATAGGCGATCACTGCCCGCTCCTGCATCAGAACACATCCGAGTCCGGTCCCTGATGCATCGCAGTAGACTACGTACCCTACTCCCTCCTCAGGCAACCTCAAGATAGGTGCGCTAGTCAATCTCTGTCTCAGCTCCTGGAAGCTCTGCTGACATCTGTCTGACCATACGAAGGGTTTCCCCTTCTTCGTCAAAGCTGTGAGTGATGCCGCTACTCTGGAGAAGTTCGGCACAAATCTCCGATAGTATCCAGCTAGTCCCAAGAAACTCCGAACCTCAGTCACGCTCCTGGGTGGCTCCCATGCTAACACAGCCTCAATCTTCGCGGGATCCACTGCAACTCCCGCCTCAGAGATAATGTGTCCCAAAAAGTGGACCTCACGTATCCAGAACTGGCACTTCGAGAGATTACCATAAAGCTGGTGCTCTCGGAGTGTGTCAAGAACAACTCGCAAGTGATAGGCGTGCTCCTCCTCTGTCGTAGAGTAAATCAGAATGTCGTCGATGAAGACCACGACAAACCGATCGAGGTATGGCTGAAAGATCCTGTTCATGAGAGCCATGAACACTGCTGGAGCATTGGTTACACCGAAGGGCATAACCAAGAACTCATAGTGGCCATACCGACATCTGAAGGCCGTCTTCTGCACATCCTCGTCTCTGACTCTGAGCTGATGATAGCCTGACCTGAGGTCTATCTTCGAGAACCACCGTGCTCCCTTGAGCTGATCAAAGAGGTCATCAATCCTCGGTAGCGGATACTTGTTCCTCACTGTCACCTGGTTCAGGCGACGATAGTCAACACAAAGTCGTAAGCTCCCGTCCGCCTTCTTGGCGAACAATATCGGGGAAGCCCAGGGTGAAACACTGGGTCGGATGAACCCCTTGCCCTGCAAGTCCTCCAACTGTACCCGTAGCTCTCGAAGCTCGGCGGGGGCCATCCGATATGCTGGAGTGGATATCGGGGCTGTCCCGGGGTACAAGTCAATATAAAAGTCTACCTCTCTGCGAGGAGGTAGCCCTGGAACGTCGTCGGGAAAAACGTCCGCAAACTGATCCACCACTGCAGGAAAACCAGGACTCCGCACGTCAACTGCTCCAAGGATAAGGCTAGCCAACTGATGAGTGATGGGCTGTCCTCTCCTCCGCGGAAGTCCACCCTGTGCTGCTAAGGCTCCCTTCTCGCCGGTGAAGGTGAACCTGCTCCCGTCGGTGCGTACACATCGCACCTTATGCCTAAAACAGTCAATCTGTGCATGGACCGTAGACAGCCAATCCATGCCCAAGATGACGTCGTAAGGCCTCGACGCTGCTACAAGAAGATCCCAGCTGAAGCTCTCTCCTCCTAGAGTAAGCTCACACTGCCGGCACCAGTGCGTAATCGTCGAGTCTGCTCCCGTAGGAGTCTCTAGCCGTAAGGATCGAGCCAACGGCTCTGTCGGAATCTCCGAGCTCCGAACAAGGGCAGCGGCTATGAAAGAATGACTCGCTCCTGTGTCTATAAGAACTGTAGCAGGGGTGGAATAGACACAGATAGTACCTCGAATCATCTCGGGTGCGCCGTGGTTGTAGGCCTCTGCTGCCTGGAGCTGTGCCTGTCGCTGCCCGCCAGCTCCCTGTGGTCGGGGTGGACCTCCTGGTGGTGGTGGTGGTGGTAGAGCCTCAAAGTGTCGGCCACCACCAGCTGCTCGTCCAGCTCCTCTGCCTCGTCCGCCTCCTCCCTGCGGACCGCCACGGTCGACCCTCTGCCTCTGCCTCGGTGGTCCATCAACTGACTGCTGCTCCTCGGCACGGCGGGTCGGGCAGTCACGAGCCATGTGGCCCTGTCCGCCGCATGAGTAGCACTGTTTGCCTCTCGTAAGACTGGCTCCGCGCTGTGTGCCCCGCACTGCTGAGCCAGTGTCCTGAGATCGTCTGCCCGAAGGTCTGGTCTGTCTGGACCCCTGAGTCATCCGTCGACTGCCTGCTGCGGATGACTCTGCCACGTGCCGCCCTGCGGTGGGTCGCTGTGCTGGTGTAGACTCAGCAAGGAAGCTCTCGATCAGAAGGGCCCGCTCCAGTACTCCTGTCTGAGTCGGTATGCTGAGGGAGATCAGCGATGCCCTGATCTCGTGTCTCAAACCCTACTCGAAGGTCCGGGCCCGGAAGAATGGGTCCCGTACCATGTCGGTCGAGTAGCGCGAGAGATCGGTAAATCTCGCCGAGTACTGAGCGACCGTCATGCTACCCTGCCGCAGCTGTAGAAGCTCCTGGATGCGCACCGCTCGGAGGGTGGCCAGGACGAACTCAGAGCAGAAGAGGCTCTCAAAGTCCGTCCAAAGAAGAGATGCCTCATCGTGCACCTGGAGCATCAAGCTCCACCATCGTCCAGCTGCTGCGTGTAGTAGGCTCGCAGCGAGGATCACCATGAGGTCTGCTGGTGTCCTCACTAGCCTAAACACTCGAACTACTGCCTCCAGCCAGTCCTCTGCTGCCTGGGGATCCGTCTCCCCGCGAAACCTGGGCGGTCGCTGGCGCTGAAACTCATGCAGTGCGCTGAGGCGACGTGCATCGTCAGCGGCTGCTGCTGGAAGCATCGGGGGCTCGGCGGGTAAAGCTACCGCCGGTGCCACTACTGGAAAAGGGCCCTGCACCGAGGCCTCGTCGCTCGGTGGGCTGTCGTGTCGCTCGACTCTCGGAACCCTAGTTGGCTGCCGTCGTGGGGCCATCCTGAAAAGGAAACAGGTGCGCCACGGTTAGAACAGTATACCTGGTGAGCTGATATAAGTAATCACAAAGAAAACTTTGAAACACACACGCAATCAATGTTTTCGTGCATTAAGTCGGAAATCAGATGTCAGGGTCCTGGTGTACGGATACGTCGGCCGCCGCACCAACACTGGACTCCCTGGACTGATAACCACACTCAATACGCTAAACATTATTGCTTCACATAGAAAAGATCAGAGTTCGCGGTAGAACCGAACTCCTCTGATACCAATTTGTCACGACCCGCCCTCGGGGTCCGTGCCGTGACTACCCCAAGCCCGCCTTCCATAGGCCAGGGGCTGGCGACTAGCACCAAGGCGTAAATCCCGGTAAAAAGGGAAGGCATTGCCTTTGAAAAGTAAACACACACCACATAGTAAACAAGCGGAAAGTAAACACTAAGCAAGCAGAGTACAACTGAAAGTAAAGTACAACTCGAAAAGGGAAAAACAGCAACTGAAAAGTAAAAGCCGCTACTCCGAGCTGTCCACTGGAAATCCCACCTGAAGGGTGGGTACAGATAGCTCCTCTGCTCCACGGGTCCCACCGTCCGCTCCGTGCACGTCTCACCCAGTGGTCCACCTCCGGGTACCGTCCAGCTCTGCAAGCCTCAGCTAAGGTCAACGCTGTCCGTCGTCTGCAACCAACACAACGTAGTGCGGGCGAAGCCCGTGCAGGGGTGAGTATAAGCTACTCAGTAGGGACCCCGAGACCCCTGAAGGTCTCTCAAATCCACAAAGGATAAACCACGAAGAAAAGTATATTCACGAAGTAACAACCGACTCTGCTTAGGTATATGCCCATACATATACCTAAGTCATCAATTAAAATACGCTCCAACCTCCGAGCCCAAGTACCACTCAGTCCACGCAGGAAAGTATACGTATTCCACATAGGAAAGCAAAACATAATCCACGCAGGATTGCACAACATAATCCACACAGGAAAGCAACAGGATTCAGCTCACACAGGTATACTTCTTCAAGGACGATAAAGATGATCACTGATCCATCTAAGTCGTCGGACCCACGAAGGATCGATATGTAACTAACCCCCGCAGAAGACCCACACAGGATCGGGCTCACACAGAACCTGTAGGCGCTGGCTCACACAGAACCGCTGAGCGCAAGGACCCACACAGGATCGGGCCCACACAGGACCTGTAGCACTGATCCACGAAGGATCGCAGAGTGCTGTAGTCGTCGTCGTCGAATCCACATAGGATCTCTGTACTGTCGTCGTCAAATCCACACAGGATCTCTGTACTGTCGTCGTCGCAGTCACAGTAGTAGTCGTAGCAGTAGAACAGTCGCAGCCAGCACTAGGGTTCCCGCACAAAGCAAGCTCGTTCGGAGGGTCCGCTCCACGAGCCGAGAGGCTGATACATCAACTGTCACGAAGACCTGAGTTGATGTATCCAAAAGTTCCGTATCGTCAACAGGAACTCAACGCAACAGACGGCGCGTCGATCGGACGCCCGGTCTGAGAGTTATTGGCATTTTCGTCTCCGGGGCCCGGTTGGTTTTTAAGGCAAAACCAACCCGACCGTACTCCACCTGCGTCCAAACCTCGGGCGGAGTATGCCAAAAGATCCGTCTCACTAAGAGGAACACAACGCGACTGACGGCGCGTCAATCGGACGTCCGTAGCTCAAGATATGAGCGTTTCCGCTCCGAAAGCCCGGTTGGTTTCGTGAACGAACCAACCCGGCCGAACTCAAAGTAAACCGAAACCTTGAGTGCGATATACCGAAACGACCGTCTCGATCCAAGGATCGCGTTGCCGCAGACGGTTCGTCATTCGGAGGTCCGAGGCTCAAGTTATGGACGAAAAACCAAACTGGTCCGAAACGGGGGGTCCGGGTCCGGGCCGACCCGGCCCGACCCCCCCCTGGGCGGCGCGGTGGGCGGCGGCGGCGGCCGGCGGCGGCGGACGGCGGCGGCGGGCCGCGGCGGCGGGCCGCGGCGGCGGCGGGCTGCGGCGGCGGCGGGCCGCGGCGGCGGCGCCTGGCGCCGCACGTGGGGCTGCGCACGCGGGGGCTAAGCCCCGCGGTTCTTTCAAGTGGCGCGGCCTTTGTGCCGCGCCGGTTCTTTTAAAACCGCCCCCCCCCCCCTCACGTGGGGGGGCCTGCTGGCGCCGGACCAAGGGGGCGGCTGCCCCCTTCCCTCAAGAACCGCCCCCCCTCATTAAGAGGGGGGTTTTGATTAGGTGGCCGGGGAATTAAATTCCCCGGTTTTAAGATATCCGGCCGGCCAGCCGGCCGGCCGGTTTTTACCAACGGGACCGGAAATTCCGGTCCCGCCCTCGACTTCCGATGCCGGCGGCCCGGCCGCCGGTCTCCTCTTCCGCCGCGGCCCGGAACCGGCCGCGGTCTTCTCGTCCCGCCGCGGCCCGGAACCGGCCGCGGCGTTCGTCATCCGGCGCGGTGCGACGGCACCGCGCCCCTTTGCCGTGCCATGATATTTCTTCAACGCGGCGCGACGGCGTCGCGTTCTTGTTGTTTCTTCCATGGTGCGTGCGACGGCATCACGTAAGATAATTACACGTTCATCCGCGTGGTGCGACGGCACCACGCCACTTGCTTTCCTCCGCAAAATAATTAAACAAGAACAATGGAGGGGGGGTTCGGCCGTGTTCGTGCGGTCCGGCCCCCCTCGCGTTAACTATAACACTTAAATAAAATATTTAAATGTCTCACGTAGACATGCGATCCACGAGCAAGAAAAGGAAATAAGGAAACCAAAATGAAATCAACAACCCCTACCTCGGGTTTAAGATTCGAAGATTCGTCTACGTTCCGCGGAAGACGGCGTCGCGGAGGTCGGGCGTCGCGGTCGTCGTTCGTCAAATCCGTTGACGAAGAGATATGCCCGAAGAGACACGACGTTGGCGGATCTTCGTTTGCCGAAGAAGAAGGTCCGAGGAGAAAGAAGAGGTCCAAAGATACCGGGTCGCCGAGTCGATGATCCTTGACGAAGTGTTGTCGTTCTTCGTTGAGGATGAAGACGTTCTTCGCCGGAGAAGATGAAGTTCTTCAAGAGACTTAGAGCTCTCTCCTCCAATCCTCAACACAACCAATCTAACCCCCAAAAATAAAATAAGCTAATCTTATTTTATTAAGACATTCTAAGAGTTCAAAATTCAAAAACTTAATTCCATTAATTGGATTAGTGTGTTGGCATGATTAAAGTGAGGAGAGGGAAAGTCACCCAATTAAATGGAAGTTTAAAGGTTAAGATGAGTTACACATCTTAAGTGGGGGGTTTAGAGGAGTTAGGGAAGGTGAGGGGTTGGGCTTGTGTGGGCCCCACCCCACCTTTATTCTCTCAAGGGTAGTTAACAACAAGAAGGTCCCACCCAACTTCCACACATAGGTTAACAACTTAGAATATGAAATAAAATTGTAACACAATTTTATTACTTCACATTTAACTCCCCTTTTTTTTAAACAACTCCTCCTCAGCAAACGCACCTTCGGGAAAAGTCCTCTTAAGCAAATATCGGCGGTGCGAGTTCATCGGTGCCCTCAGATTTCAATTCCGAGCACCGGATCAAAAGTTAGGAATTCCCACTCGTTCGTTCACTGAACGTACCCGAGCCAAACTTCGGAAATTAATTCCGGGCACTCCGGGCCTCGGAATCAGGTGTCGTCTGAAACCGCGCTCTTGTAAAATTCTAAAGAAAATTAAGAAAAAATTTCCCTTGAATTTTACGGGTCTTTACATATTTGGTCAAAAACTCTTCATCACTGAGTCAACATGTGTGAACACATCTCCAAGAGACGTTGTTGCCAATACGAGTGAGAGAAAATCACCAAAATAGTACTTAATTCATAACAATACTTGTAAATAATACCCCTAAAACCACGTCAATCAGTCCTATGTATATTATATCCCATATAAAATTATTCTAGACTATAACCCTATGGCCATAACACTTCATCCGATGACCAATTCACCCAAATCAAGGTAAACACCACCCGAAACACATGTTCCAATCCTATCCTAACAGACACATCACCTAAAACAGATATACATTTCTTTCATAATCTCTAGGACATGACTATAACAATCCCATGGATATCATAAGATATTAATACAGATATATTAACAACACACCTTAATAAACAATTCAATTTGATACAATCAAATCAATTGAATTGAATTGAGAAAATAAAATTATTAGACACTAATAAATTCAATAAATAAATAACTATTAGACATAAAATCACAAGATCCATGACCCTCTCAAGGATAAACTATTTATAGTATCGTGAAAGCATCTCCATTGGCGTCTCAGAAGATTCAATTAAAGTTATTGAAATTAACTATTAATTTACAATGTTCCCACTAAGTCAACTCGACAACATACTAAATATTCACCCCCAAAATATCCAAAAATCTAAAAGACAAGTATTAACAACCATACATATATTTGTAGTCATATTGACACCTAATATTATCTTATAACTCAAACCAATATCACAAAAATAATGGTTTCTCACGAATGCCTTCAAAATAGGGAAAAATAATCACAAGGATTTAATAGTTTTTGAGGTGAGAGAAAAGTATAAGATAATAAATAGAGATGTGATATATAGTAAGAAAAATCCAATACCTCAAATAGATTTCAGAATGGAGGCTATATGATAGATTTGGATCAAATCTATTGTGATGAGTAAAATAAAGGATACTGCTATTTTTCATGACTCATGAGGGATAATGTATGAGAAGTTTAGGTTTAAGGAGAGGAGAAAATTTTCATAGGTTCGCCCTTTTAAGAGGTCACATTGTTTTCTAAACCGTGAAATTACCATGTTGATATTTCTACTCAGGATCATATCCCACATAGTTATACCTAACCATGAACAAATAGGATGTGCTATAGTTTGAGGTTTCTACTATCCATCCAAGATCATGTTTTTATTCATAGAAAAGATGTACAAAAAGGGTGAAAACTGGGCTTCATGAGGCCTAAGGAAATAATGACTATGGGAATCCCCTATGATCAAATTAACCCCATAAGTTTTCAACTATTTGATGTTAAGGAGGCATGTGATGTTGCGTCCATGATCCACCAAAGACGCAAAGTTGTATGCAACCTTATTACAATCTCGACATGTGTGGGCCACATGAATATTATTTTTGAAGAGTGCTCTATGATTACTAATAGTGTAAGATATTGACCATTGGGTGGATCCATTTACATGAAATAAGTCTTATAAGATCATAGAGTCAGTTTCAACTTGAGTGAGATTAAGATTCTCCCTATTTCATAGTGTTAGGCTGGTGAGCATTGATTTCACCTTAACTTGTAGGGTGTTTCCATTACCATTGAATGTAGTGATATATATAAAAAACACACCCCTAGGAGTCAAGAAAAAATCCCCCTCCACACATGCCACCCACGTTTAAGGACCCATCTGTATTGATCTTGTAGCCTATGGTGGGAGGGTGCCAACATTCCAATTGTCCAGGTGGTCCGTTGATTGAATGTTGAACTAGAGAAATGATAACATACAAGAGTAATTTTAAAAGAGACTCCCTCTAGTTATTGATGAGAGTGACCATGTGCACCATTAGGATCCTTGTTTTTAAAATTATGACCCTACTAGTGGAAATATATCTTTCATAGGTAGCCTTGTTTCTAGCCTGCCACAAGCTCCATCATCCAGCACTTAGAAAAATGGACCTCGCCATCTTTTCCAAACCCGAATCATTTGTCCCATGGGAACACCTCTTTCAGAATGAAGCATCAAAATTATCTTGATAGGGGAAATCTTTAAAATCATAGATGAACCTATAAATAGTTTGATCTCATTCTCCTTCAATGAATTGGTGTTTCATACTTTTTTTCCTTATGTTTATAGAGAAGTGTAATTTGGAAACCACGATGATGGCCGCCTTATTTATGTTATCATTATTAGTTAATATATGATTCTCTATTATCCTTGTGAAAAAGTTATATTTTTAATTCATTATGTTGTAGAAAACCATGCTATTACAGCTTCCACAATAATCTTATGATTATAAGATCCTTTGGAAGTCCCTGGTAGGGAATTTTCCCAATGTGGAAGGAGTGAACACACACTTGTCTTGTTATGAGTTTATTAAAATGGAATCAACGATATCTTATAGGTTAATTTACAAGATATAATTCAAAATAATTATATATAGGCTCTTCTCATTAAATGATATTTTTGGAACAAGGAACCCTAAGTATCCAGAAATAGATCCTACCAAGTTGTGATGGAAGAAGAGTATTTTACCTTCCCCTACTATCCATCATGTGTTCTATTAGATGATCAAGATGATGGGGGAAATCATGGACCAAAAGGGAAAGGAATGTGAACTAAAATCTTATGTATTACCTAAAAAAGTGTGAGACATGATCTTCCCCCTTAGTATTCACTATAAAATTATTTCCCACACAGTTTTTGCATGCATGAAGTGGATCGTGTCATAAAGACTCATCACATTAATCCCTCCACTATGGAAATGCCTTGTCATCCTATCCCATGAGACCTATTTCTAAATACCTTCTAAGAGATAATTCTAATCGAAATTATCCAATATTTTATCAATGGTATTAATGTAACCATTTTACACATTTCTATATGCTAGGGAAAGGATGGGTATGCCCAAAATGGCACTGTTAACTAAAGAGATCCATCCCCTAAATGAAATGTAGTGGCTTTTCTAATTAAGAACATGACCCATGATATTGCTCAAAATATGATCGATGTCTCAGATTATATGTCTAAATTATGATATTGGAGTACCGATGTACTCAATTGGGAAGGATTCACACTGCATATCTATTATGCTATATAGATAAAAATACCTATTGGGAGAACATAAGTTCGATATATAGAGGTTGTTGATTATTTTATTGATAACATGTCCACTCTATTACCAATAATTATCAATGATATTATTGATTACTAGAATATAATTCCTTCAACCATTAGTGAATATGATTATTTCATCTTCAAACATCATGTTGGAGATTGAAGAAAGGTTCAATTCCATATGGTAAGTGAATATTTCTCTTTTATACACGCCTATATTGATGAGAAAATTGACTGAATCGTGTGTGAGAATGAATTTTCTCGATGAGATTGGGTCTCCATGCCATGATCCATGTGTCTCCTTCATGAAACTATGAGCCCATCCCCTGAAATAAACTTTCTTCCATGAGGAGATGAAATATACGAAGATGAGTTGAAAGGCCCTGGGAGAGAGGCTCATGTCGTTTAACACTCTTTTGGCGAAACCCCATTAAAATCTATCATATGCCTTATTCATGTCCAATATGATTTCCATGTAGGATCCATGAGTCTTGGTTTTGATGTATCTTATCATTTCTAGTGAAAGAGAAATATCTCTATGAATTGATAAACCCTTCATAGAATCATGATGTTCAATGGATATCCATCCGGGAATATTTATGGACAGACTCAAATTGATGATGCTCTCTAGAATCTTATAGGGAAAATTTTACATGCTCAATGGTCTATAGTATTAGAGGGAGGAGGGGTCCTTTACCTTTTTTATGAGCACCACTGTCATAACCCAAGAAACCCATGGGAGGATTCCATCATGAATGAATTCTTGAATAGATGTAACTATATCTCATCTGACCCCCTCCCATTAACCCCTTTCAAATGAACTCTGAAAGAAATCAGGACCTACCATAATATTAAGGTTGTGATTCATCAGTTCTATATAGATTTCATCCTCATCTGGGATATCCTCTAGATGATCATTAACTAGGATAGAAACAAGTATAGTAATCTCTCCCCAAATCACTTCATTTCCTCTCAAATATCCTTTGGTCATTCTTGGGTTCAGGCCAAAATGGATATTCTTGATGAAAGTGTCGTCCAGCCCCCCAAACAGCACCAAAATTTTATCTTGTGAAATGTTTTCCCTCAAAACATGCAAGAAATTTGAAAGCCCTCTCCTAAAACTATATAGGTTAACACACATAAATGAACCTCCACTCACATGTATAAACTAATAATGACCTGGAAAAAACAAGGGTGCGTAGTTTGCACTAAGAGGTCACAATGTTTGATATAAGTATGTGCATTTCATTTCTTCAAAACTGGGACTTTGGGCCTCCGACACACCCAAAACCATTCCAAATAGCAATTAAACTTACAATTCTTTAAACCATGACAAAAAAATTGTATTGGGTTAATATAAAAATCCCAAATACGTTCATTAGATGGAAAATAAAAATTTGTTTACCCACCACACTCCAAAAGTTCAAAATAGGCGAGGAATTCATCCTTCTCCCAAACCTGATACATTATAATTTTATATCTCAGAGACTAATCATATAACTTTTGGTTTATTTCATTATTTTAACTTATGAATCATTACTTTATTACTTTGATTGTATATCTCTAGTCAGAGTATAAGCCTTACAAATATGCCTTTTGGGATCAAGTGTATGACTTTGAGACTATATATAATCCTTTTACATGATGATATCAGACCATTAGATGAGTTTGAATATTTAATGTAATTCATGGAATCATAATTCATTCGGATGCCTCAATTTAAGTTTTCAACACATAGAATTTTATTGATGTTTTGCGAGGGGAAAAAATCAACTTTCCCATATTAAATATGTTGATGATGGAATTCATTTAGGATTATGAATAAAATATTGTATAAGGATACAAACATTATAAACACTGTGAATATTTTGTGATTAAAAAAAATTTGAGGATATGGTCTTCAACTATTGAAATGTAATATAAAAAAATAATGAATAAGTGGAGTTTCCAAATAAACATAATTCTAATGAAATTATATTTTGATGATTTCAGTGTTATGATTTCATATTATGAAAATTATAATACATATTAAATACATGTTAAAATAACGTTTTTATATAGATAAATATAGATAAAGATGATATACATTAATCTTGATTAACTCCAAAATGAATTTAATATATTTTCACGAAATATGAATGTAATATTACATCTAATCTCATGTGGATCATTATTGACTGAATTTGTATAATCCAAGGTGAAACTGATAATAAAATCAAATTATGTTTCTACTTCATATGTGTTACTTCCTAATAAGGAGTTTTTATCACATAATATAAAACATCATTATAACACCGTGAAATTTTAATTTTAAAACTAATGTTATTTTTATCTTTCTTAACATAGAACATTAATCATTAAGAGAACTAAAATATACTAAAATATTATTATCTAAATATGACCATTATTACCTAGACATTAAATTCATAGTCTGAATTGGAATAATAACATTATTAAAAAAAATTATAAATTTTTTTCATAATGAAATGTTATTTATTAACGAAAAAATTTGTAATAAATTATCATTAATGTAATTTTATTTGTTGAAAATATATTTTCTAAAAAACATTTTTTATAGAGTTTTGTTCATGGCCATTATAATGGATTTTTAGTATTTTACGAAATTTTATTTGCATGAATGATTTTTTTTGAATTATCATGTCAATATTTTCTAATGGTGATTTATTTAAAAAAAATTTAAGAACAATTTATTTTTCAGTGAATACTGAAAAATAACCTTTTTTATAAGACTGTAATTTCATTCATTAAATAACATAATATAAATGAAAAATTATGTTTTAAATTTTACGATAAGTTAAAATATTAATAATTTAATTAGATACAATTTAATTAATTAAATATTGTTAACCATCATAATTTATTTTTATATAAGTTAATTTTATGGTTTATAAAACACTTTTTCTCTAAAACTCGTATTTTATCATGTTTTATGGGTTTTTAATATTTTAAATATTCATCTTATTGTATGTGAATTTAATAAAATATAATCCATAATTGGAATAATATTATTTTTATTTTGTATTTAGGCCACGTTGATTTTTCATCATTTTGAATAGTACGAAAATAAAAAAATTAAATAATATGGTAGTGGTTAAAATAGATTAACGTGGATCGAGTGGTTAACTAAAATGAAAATGGATAAAATTAATTAAAAATTATCTAAATCATATATTATCAAAATATTTAGATATCATCCATCAAAACCTTCTAAAATTGTCTCATTTGGATTCACATGTCTTGGGTAATGCATTAATATATTTTAATCTTTAGAAAATTTTCATGTATATTCTATCACACTCTTATAGAATCTCACCACATATTCTCTATTTCTCACACATCATGAGCTATATAGATTATAAAATGAAATCCTTAATAACTTAATAAAAACCCTACCACTAATATATAGTTCTTCATTTGACCAAAATCCAAACCTAAAAAGAATTGTGGTTTATTCCCAAAGAGGTTTTCTAATGAAGAGTTATTGCTCTTAAACATGAGTTTTCATTTTGTTTCATATTATAACATTAATATTAGTTTCTAACCATGATTAAATAATAAGAAAAATATCTCTTTCAACTAAGATGTTATTATGTCTATTAAATAGCTTTTATTCATCTTATTCACCCTCAAAGGTGATATAAAAACAAAATTCATGCGTACATGCATAAAACTGCTTCATAAAGAAATGTATTTTGTTTTTCATAGAAACCAATTCATCGATGGTTATATGGATGTAAATAATATATGTATTTTATATATATGATATTATTATGATTCTGTAAATATTTTTTTTTTAATTTTTCACCCTTCAACCCATTAAGAAATGTAACCGTCGCTCGTGTGTGCATGTGGGCGACCACCTCTATGAGGCGATTTGAATCATTATTGTTTTCCTCAATTAATTAATGTTTATAAATAAATATATTATGAATATATATTATTTTGATATCATGATTAAAATTTTATAAATGATATATGTATGAAAAATATCTATGGGCAGAAACATTCGAAACAAAACATATATGAAAATCATAGTTATTATACACAAATCATGATTTAAATAAGGAATTATTAAAAAAATTAGTGGAGATAATATTATTGGATAATACAAAATATTATAATTATTTAATTTTTACTTTATTAAAATTAATAAATTTAAATGTATTATACAATAGGTTAATATAACTTATGATGCAGGTCAAACCTGATTAATGTTTTCCCAGAATCTCATCTGTATTAAAAATTGTTTGGGATTATGTTTAAATTGGGGAAATTATTTTTTCTTTATATATTAAAACACAGAAGTATTATTCTCCTCTATTTATCTCAATAAATTAATTTTATTTTCATTTTCCTCTCTCTGTGTACACATAAAAAAATGGTTTGAATGAAAACTGGATTTTCTTTTATTTTTAGTCATGAATATTTTATTCCATGTACCTGTTTTATTTAAAATGTTTTCAATAATATTTTTATTCCATAGTGATTTATTAAATTCAATTCTACCCATGTTTTTCATTCGATAAAATGGTTTACATGGAGATTACATGTTCATTTCATACCGATATTATTTTTACTGATTGTGTAAATAGGATCATTGTTTTATTCCTTACGACACAAATGAATCTTCATGCAATTAGATCTATTATTTTACTGGAAATGTACCTTAATAGTTTACACTCTTATTTTCAAAGAAAATATTTTACTAAATATTTTGGATTTTTTTATTTTAAATAAGTGATTTCAAAATGAACAAGGTATTTTCCCCAAGAAATATTCTAATGATATTTTAAATTTATTTTCATCTACAGAAAAATCCATTGATGAATCTTATGATTCAATGAGGATATAATTTAATTATAACATAAATCATTTTACAATCAGTTTATTATAATCATTTTTATTATGAATTCTTATAAATATTTTATTCTAGTACTTCACATATTGATATTTTTTTATTATTAATCCTTTTTCATTATGTTATATTACTTATTAATATGATGAATTCAGTTTAATTATTAAGAGATGTGTGGGCCCTATAATTACATAGACCCTCGATTCATTTGTAGGTATCATAATACAAGACACGTTTTTAATTTGGAATATTTCTATCCCATTTATGTATGATGTATTAGAACAATTCCATGATAATAATTTTAATATATTCACTATTATGGATTCCATCATTATGATAATAGTTATTATTTTCACTATAATAATTTTAATTCTATTAGTATCCATGGATATATTTCAATATCGTGGTTTTATTTATATATATTTATTTTTTCATCATGTAATCCATCCATATAATTAATTTTTTATTTAACATATGACATATTCTGTTATGAGAATTACCTTGTTGAGCATCACAACAAACCGTTTTTTTCTTTACCAAAGATTCCATGAAGTGTAATATAATTTATATTCATTGATATACAATAGACAATAATAATGTTATCAAATAAAACTATATGATATATTTTATGTTTCTAAATTTAAAATTAAATTCACAAATTTATCTAGTTTTTTATGACTATTAAACTATTTGAATGCTCGAGATGAAATTTCTTATATCTAGTGACAATGAAATAAGGTAATCATTGACTCTGAACTACTTAGGTCAAGTTTATTATAGTTAGTATGAAATCAGGTTTCATATAAATCTTTGGATCTACATCTTGAAAAAAAATATAAGATAACATAATACAATGAAAAAATATAGGGATAAGACTAAGTATAATATAATATCATTATGTTCCCTTCTAGTAGACAATGATTGGTTTTTATTAAATAAATCCCTAAATAGGTAAAAGCAAGAGAATGTAGCTTTGGCATAGATTCACTAAGTTTCATCAAATCTTAAACTATTGGACTAAACATTAACTCATTCATCAATAGTGCATGATAGGTAAGCGTAAGGCTTACCATATGGAAAGAAACACTTGGTGGGTTTCCTTGATTTAATTTTCAATTTAATTATGAACTGTTGTGAAGGAATTTAATTCACGAATACCATGTATAACGTCGGTTAAACCTACATGTTAATAGAATAAAAAGAATGTGTATTGAGTAAATATCCTATTAAGGATGCTTCCTGATAATTTGGTTACTCACTATGATTATTATTGATAAAATTATGATTTTGGAATTACATAGTGGATGAAACCATGATTAACCATGCTAATTATTTGTGTGATTGATTCTTAAATGATTTTACTAATGTTAATCTATATAAAATGTTGTTTAAGATGTAATATATTGTAATTATGCCAAACCTTCTATCTTGATTTATGATCAACAACAGAAACATTTTTGAGTATCAAAATGAACTAATAAAGAAAATAAAATAGAGTTTCATACATACCATTGAAGAAGGAATAAACAACTTCATAATTTTTTAAAATGTTGTATGAATTCCCCAAGGAAGATTCTTATAGGATATGGAAGATATTTTGGGGGTCAAAAATAAGGACTTAGAGAATGTAATTTTAATGGAATGTGAAGAGTTTAGTTGAGGGAAATTAAATAAATACTAAGGTACATTTTATATTTTATTTTCTTTTGTGTATGGATCTTGGTTATTATTTTAGCTAATTTCCTAATCCAATGGATAAATCATAGACAAAGGAAGGGAATATGACCTGACAATAATAAATGTATAATGATTTATTTTTTATGTATTAAAATACATGTATTATTTTATAGAAGTGTTTTATCAATGATATTTTGGTTATAATAATCACAAAACATATAAAAAATGTTCTAAAGTTGTTATGCGTTAATTATTTGAAATCATATATTGAATGGTACTGATAACCTAGATAAGTGATATAGTGGTATGTGATATTTTTGGAAAACATGTGACTAATAGATAAATAACCATTAATATATTTCTAATTTTGAGATTATAAGGTTTATCTAGGATAAAGAAATTATTCATATTGATAAGGTAATTTCAATAGTATTAGGTGAACTTGAAATCATGGATAATGTTTATTTCATTTTTTGATATATGTAATATATTAATATCCTATGATTTTATTTATGAACAAAGGATAGAGTTAGTTTTAGGAAGAATTTATTTTAATATTAAAGTTTAATGGTGTTTTATGTCATTAAAAAATTTCACACAAGGTATTAACATGATTGGTATTCGACATTAGTACATACATTATATTGTTAGGGGATTAAAGCTAAGGTGTTTTTTTAAATTTTTTGACCAATTTAATAATTTTTTTCATTTTGAGTATAGGTTATGTAAACATTGAGAATCATTGGATCTTTTATTTTTGTTGAAATAATTAAGAATATATTTAGGTATTATTATTGAAATCATCGAGAATAATATTTCAAATAAATGTTTTTTCATATTACTCATCAAATCATGAAGTAACATTTTATAGTTTCAAAAACTAAATAGAAATAATAGGAATATTTTTTCATCATTTTATATGTCATATTATTTTTTGGAATATTATTTTAGTGAACCAAACATGAAAAATTGATATTCATTATTCTTCATTAGAATATGGAATCTAAAGAGGTGGAAACTAACTGAAACACACAACCAAATTATGAAATTACGTTTATGGATTTCATAGAATCTAGTAAATATATTTTCACATATTAAATTATAAAATAATTTATCAACTATAAGAATGGGATTTGGAAAACTATTTTTTACTTCTTATTATCATTTTTTCATAATTGAAGAAGTTTCCACCCCGTTGATATTTTTGGTTTTCCACTTATTAACTTTCTCAAGATCAAGTTCTCCATCACTCTTTATTATTTCAAGGTTGATATTTTTCTCCTCGATATCAATATTTTCACTTCTCAATAATAATAATATTATCAAGGATATCAATTAAGTTTTATTTTATATAACATCTTTTTCTCACTTCCATATTTAAAAGATTTTTTATTATCCATTTTTACTATATATGTTTTCAATAATTATTTTTCAAAAAATGAACCCATAATTACCAAAATAAAAATTGTGAAGATGAAACTTATTTAAGCAGAATGAATGTTACACCTTTTAAATTTCTTTTTAATTATTAATATTTTCGATAGTCTTCCTAACATGAAACATTGAGCTTTAAGTATACTAAAATATACAATATTTTTTTAAACTATGGTCATTAAAACATAATAAATAAATTGTCCATATTAATAGGAATTACCACATTACAAAAAAATATGTATTATGGTTTTATATAATAAAATTTTATTCATTAATAAATAATAAATATATACTCAATTTTAAAAAAAAGCATTAGATGATTCCAAAAAAAATGTTCCATCAAAAATAGTTTAATTGCATTTATTTCCTGTGAATTATAATTATGTTCTAAAATTATAGAAATTTCATTTGAGTGAATGAATTGTTTTAAAAATATGATGTTAAATATTATATTGTGGTATTTTTTTGGATTAATCGAAAAAATAATAAATTCAATGTAAATACTGAAAAATATATATTTCTATAAATCTATAATTTTTTCTTTAACTCAAGTAATTAAAAACTATAATTATGTAACCAAATTGATAATAAATTAGAATACATTTTATTTAGTGGTGACTAATTTAATTGATTTAATTTTAATCAGTGTTATACATGATTTTGGTATAAGTTCATTTTTAGGTCCAATACAAAAAATTGTATAAAAAAAGCATCAAATTTTAAGGGATTTTTTTAAAATTTAAATACATAATTTATTCAAATAAAAAATGTTAAAATTAAATACATAATGGTAATCATAATTACCAAAACTCTCAATTACTCAACATTCATAATTGGTCATTATGAATTGTAACCAAGGTAAAAATTCAATATTACAGTAAAGGTTTGAATGGATTAATGATGTGTGTTAAACAAAAAAATAAGGGTTAAAATTACATAAAAACATTTCTAAACACTAATTACTCTATATATTTAGATTATATACCTTCTTCCATAAAACAAATATTTTAATTTTGTGCCGAAGGGCTTGAGTGAGACATTAATATATTTTAATCATTTCAAAAATTCCATTTGAGTCGTTTCCCTTCCTTATAAAAAGGCATCACCTCTCCTCTTGAAATAACCCAGATATTTTTTTTCATGTATGTTTTTCCTTTTTCTGGTGTTTTTGGGAAAAAGGGGAGTTTCTGGATATTTTTGAAGTGCATTCCATGTACTCGGTTATCGCGGGTAGCCGAGTGCTGGCAGTGTAGCGGCCATGCACATGGCCATGTGTGGTGACCTGGAGACTGCCTAATGTGGTGGTCGATGAAGGAAAGTACATGTGGTGTACTAGTAAAGTGCACACGTTGTACTTTCTTTTTTTCATTAAATACACTGAGGTCATGTCTAATTTGCAGAAATCCCTCCTTCTGGGTTTGGTTCATCCAAGAGCAAGAGTAAGTCTGTGATTCTTCACCGAGCCCCCGATCGAGTGCCTATTCTCCAATTCGACCGCCATTGATTGCGTTGGGATTTCCTCGATATACTATTCCTTCTTATGGAGCTTCATTTCTCGATTCCTCCTCTCTCTCAGGTTATCTTTGATTGAATGTTTTGACCATTTTTGTAGATCTACAGTGTTATTGGGAGATTTAAGTCTTAAGGTTCATGTATAGCGATCTCCCAATAATGAGGTAGGTGGTTTGTGCCTTTAAATTGAAATTCAATGAGTTATATTTTCAAAATTCACCAATACACTTGAACAGGGTATTGTGTGGTTACTATTTTAGCCCTATTAATTTCCTTCTAGGCTTTTATTCTCGATTAGAGGTTAATTGAATGTGAATAGTATGAATTTCTATGCTTTGGAAGTATTTTTCACATGCATGTTTTGTTTTTGAACATTTGGTCTAGCTTTGACTATTAGGATGTTGTTTACTTTCCATGCCTAGTATTGTATGATGGAGTGTTTCTTATCTATCTTTTCGTTATGCTGTAGACTGGTTAGCCAAGTAGTTATTGAGGTTTACTTGGGCCACTTTGCATTGCTATACTTGTTTGACTTACACAGGGCCGTGAGAACCTAGTGTAGTGGACCATAGGGAGAATATATGTAAGGGATTCTCCAGAGTGTCCTTATTACTATTACGATGTGAGACCACCGGGGGAATTGACGTAAGTTCTTACTCAGAGTGTCTATAGTTCCTCGAAGTGGGATACAAGGGGAATGTGACGTAAGTTCTTCCCCATACTGCATTTAGTTACCGATACGAGACTATAGGAGGAATTGACGCTGAGTTCTTGTTCATAGAGTCTATGCTTAAGCTGAACCAGAGGTTTTAGACATAGTGTACTACCCAACTGGTTTCGTGTACTTGTTTGGTTGAACTAGAGGGGTTAGGCTATGAGTTCTTCCCCAAGGGTTACCTTTGGTGTTCAAATACTTGCTTGTGTTTAACAGGTAATACCAAAGGGGATAGGCTGTAAGTTCTTTCCAAAGAGTTACTTATTTGTGTTTTCCTGCTTTGATTAGCAATTTATTGATATATGAAACAAATTTTATGGAAACTGTGGATTGTTTACTATTGATTAGTTCCTCGTTTTTTGCTTCATTTTACTTATTACTTGCCATATATTAACTGACTGTTAGGCACAGATCTTGTGGTAGTTTCCTACTGGGATTTTGTCTCACACCTAGTTTGGACCATGATTTTGGGCCCAAATAGATTATATTATTGCAGGTATAGATAAGGGAAAGCTCCCTTCTACTTTAGGTACTTGACTACTTTTGAGCTAGAGAGAATGGGACCAAGATTAGTCTTGCGATGATGTGGAGCTATTTACCAATTTTCCTGGTACATGGGTTTTTTACTATATTTCAGCATTGGGACTTGTTTAGCTACTTTCCTAGAAATATGTATCATGCATCATATATATGTGTGTGTGCTGTAGTTGTTTCATTTATCAGTCTTCAGTTGTTTACTATTGTTTAGTATGTTTTTTTCTTCCACTATTTTTATCTATTTCTCCTCTCATGTGATACTCTTCCAATGAGGGAATAGATTCCCCACTATCACAACCAAGGCCCTCGCTACTAGTCTGAAGAATCTAGCATTCATGGAAATTCACTTGAGTCCATGTGACCAACCGAGTATGGGGTGCCTCTGGGCGGCTTCTAGAACCAGGACGTTACAAAGTGGTATTAGAGGTTTATTTTATTCTTGACTTATTATTTGGATCCTATAGTCAGGGATAGGATGGAACATGTACTTGGTAATAAGTTGTGCCCAGGAGTTGCTAACCCATGTACATGGAAAATCCAATCTAGCTTGTTTATTGAAATTTTATTATTTTTCAAATCAACAATTGATTTTATCTCACTGTTGGGTGATTACATGTTTTCTACTATTATTGTTGATATTATTGAGGTTCTCACCCTATTGAAAACCGATGAGATGAGTGTATTCCATCTCATGCATCATATTTGAACTTTATATAAATCACATGTCATGCATTCTTGCCATGCTATTTAGGGTGCATTATAAATTCCATGTTTTGTGATAGATATTGTGCTAGATATTCATGTTGTTGTGATAGATGCCTTGAAAAAAATTCATGTTGTTTGATAGGGTATTGGATTGTGTATGTTTTTGCCTGAATGGACACCAAAATTTGGTTCTTGAGGTATTATGGGCCCTCATGGACTAGAATTTGGTGGATCAATTCCTTGTTTTCCTTGTATATGACATGTATAAGATTCCAAGCATTGATTTGTGTGGAGTATGGGCCCTCACAGATCGGAATGTGTCACTTTAATATTTGTCTCAGTGTTTTTATGGGTTCAGGAGTAGTTTCTGAGGCTCACTATTTAGAAAAACCCAGAATAAACGTCGTTTAATGATGAATACACGCCATGTGTTCTTCTGTTCAAGAAGAAAATATATTTATTAAGTACACGTCGTGTACTGTATGTACATGTCGTGTAGTCTCTAGACATGTCTTAGAATGTGTAAGTGGGGACACAGGGTTTGGAAATCTCTGGTAGGACACAATGTGTACCAGACGTACATGAAGTATAGTGTAATCCGTGTATCCGGCCATGTCACTAATAACACGGGTCAGTTGAGTCTTTTCTTGTACATGTCGTGTCCCATATGTACACGTCGTGTAGTGTAACCTGAGAATTCGGTCATGTCATGAACAACATGGGATGGTGAAATCTCCTAGTACATGCCTTGTCTGGAACAAAAACGCTATGTAGAGTCAGCCATGTAACCGGTTGTGTCACTAATAACATGAGTTGGTGAAGATCATCTAGTACATGTCGTGTCTAGAAATAACATGTCGTGTAGTCTTATTTTAGGAGAACCATGTGGCTTAGCCATTCCAAAGAACTCAGGCAGGGGAAAACGATTCAAGTACACCCCATGTGTTTGGATAACACACTATGTGTTTGGGGGTGTTACAAGACCAGTTGTGGCAGGAGTACACGCCCATGTGAAACGATTTCGGGAACACGCCGTGTATCCAAATTTTGAAAATATTGAATGATTTCTTTCCCCTATTCCATTCTTACACTTCTAAGTTTCAATACTTATTAATTTTAATCTATGGTGTGCGCATGAACTTACAGGGTCATGCCATAGAGACATCCTCCAGTTGTCTACTAGTTACATGGCAGTGATCCGATGCCGGACATGACGGATCAGGGACTTCAAGCAGATCCTCCAGTTGTGCCAGTATTGGCACCAGCCCTCATTCCGGACAGAGGTTCTAATGCACAGTTCCAAGAGAGAATTTTAAGGTTCATTCAGACCTTACATGGAGTACCGCATCCTGTCCCTTCTATAGAAGAGTTGACGTGGGGTTTCCAGCAGCAACATCCTCCCACCTTCATAGGGGAAGGAGGACCTGAGGCTATATAGTCAGGGTTAGAAGCCATGATTTCTATCTTCAATCTTATAGAGACACCTCTAGAAAGGAGGGTGAATCTCACTATGTACATGCTTTAGGATTTCACCAACAGATGGTGGGATGTGATCTCATAAGTGGGATTTCAGAAGGTTATGGCTTGTGATGAGTTCCAGCATGCCTTCTACGACTACTTCTACCAGGAGACTTTGTGGGACGATCGAACCCGAGAGTTCATGAGTCTGGAGTAGGGCAATCTTTCTATTATGTAGTATTATTCTCACTTTATAGAGCTACAGCGCTTCACGCCCATCCCAAAAGGTGGTGAGTTATTCCTGGAAAGGAAGTTTGAGGATGGTCTCAGGCATGACATCTTACCTCTGGTGAACATCATTAGGTTGGCTTCCATCACTTCAATCTTCAACCAGGCACTGATCAGGGAGCACAATTTGAGGGATTCTAGAGATGTGATCCAGGTTGGTTTGACATTAGGAGTTATTATCCCTCCTACTGACAGCAGTAAGTGCCAATGGGGGTCTTTACATAGTGATCCAAGGAGGTGAGACACTTCTTACGGTAGCCAGGTGGTGTGATACCAGTGCGGGAAGAGGGGGGATAAGGGGTGACATTTCCCGAGAGACCCAGTTGAGTGCTGATCAAGTGGCAATATGGGTCATCTTCCTCATTTCTATCAGATCTTTTCACCAGTAGATGATGATAGGGGTTCTTCAATGAGTCCTCATTCTGGAGAAGCACCACTAGTTTCTCTTTAGTATGGGAACTAGAGTTCTTCCATCCATTTAGGCTGAGTTCGAAGTCGTGGTTGTGGTATCCAGTCGCCATGATTTTAGCGACAACATGGTGGATCAGCTCAGAGTGGTCAGGCAGCGTGACATGGCCACGATATAGGCCAAACTTTTGCAGTGGAGCAGACCTAGTAAGAGAAGGATCCCAAACCCCCTACGGTTCAAGGTATGATCTTAGTTGTGTCAGTTTTAGATTTTTATCATTTCGATATGGGGGATTATAATGCCTTTATATACATTGCTGTTGTGGAGAGCCATGGGATCTGTATCTTTTCTTCTACTGACATCTTGATGATAGACACTCCGTAGGGGACTAGAACGACTAGTGTACGTCAGTGTAAGGAGTTCCCTCTAGAGATTTGTGGGTGTCACTTCTTATGAGACATTTATGTCTTAGATATGAAAATCTATGACGTCATTCTAGGAATAGACTGGTTAGTTCCCTTCTAGGAATTTGTCGATTGTTATTTCCGTAGGGTGAGTTTCACATCACCGAAGGGAAGATCATTTCTCCATAAGGGAGAATGGGATGTCCAATCGAGCTGAGCGGGACCTGATCATCATGGGTTGGTAGGAGTTACTGCCCAGATTGCTAGTCTAAATTTTGATGACCATGGGACTTCACAGTTAGACTTTCCTCCAATGGTGGATCATTTCTGGGACGTCTTTCCAAAGGACTTTTCAGGTTTATCTCTTGAGCGAGAGGCAGACTTTTCTATTGATCTTGTTCAATGAGCGACACTAGTGTCTATTCCTCCTTGTAGGATGGTTACACATGAATTACAGGATATCAAGAAGTAGATGTAAGAGTTACAGTCAAAGGGCTTAATCACACCTAGTACTTCTCCTTGGGGTTTTCCTATACTGTTTGTGAAAATGGTAGACGATACCCTTAGACTTTGTCTGGATTATCAGAAGCTGAACTAGTTGATGGTCATGAACAGATATCCCTTTCTGAGGATTGATGATCTCTTTGATCAACTTCTAGGAGCCTGAGTGTTCTCGTAGATTGAATTGATATTTGGTTACCATCAGTTGCAGATTAGACCATCAGATGTACCACTTATAGCATTTAGAAGAAGGTATGGTCTATACGAGTGTTTGGTTGTGCTGTTTGGTCTCACGAACATACATGTTGTTTTCCTGGAACTGATGAACTGAGTGTTCCCTCCATACGTGGATTATTTTGTGGTGGTCTTCATGGATGATATCTTGGTGTAATCTCACACTCTACATGACAATGCTACCCATATTGAGATCATTTTGAGTACACTGAGAGAGAACCCGTTGTATGATATGCTCTCAAAATACCACTTTTGGATGGACCAGATTCACTTCTTGGGTTATGTTATCTCAGTGATAGAAGTATTAGTTGACGTAGAGAATGTGAGATAAGTAGTTTTCTAGGAGAAACCAAAAACCGTCTTCTATGTATGGTGTTTTTTAGAGATAGCTAGATACTACAAAAATTTCATAAAGTAATTTTCATGCTTAGTAGCTCCACTGACGGGCCTGTCTAAGAAGGGTGCAAAGATCATGTAGTTAGACTCTTGTGAGTCAGCCTTTCTGGAGCTGAAAGAGTGGTTGACTTTAGCACCGATACAAGTATTTCTAGAGCCGAGAAAGATCTATATTGTTTACTGTTATGCTTCTGGTATCAGGTTGGGAGCAGTGATTATACAAGGAGAATGGGTTGTTGTGTACAGTTCTTGGCAGTTGATGCCACATGAGTGGAATTATCTGACACACGATCTCCAGTTGGTGGTGGTCGTTCATTCCTAACGCTATTGGAGACATTATCCGCTGGGAGATCATTCTTTGGTTTTCACCAACCACAAAAGTCTCAATTATATCTTCATTCAGTGTGACTTGAATTTGAGACAGTGAAGGTGGGTTGAATAACTTCACCCTTTTGACTTTAAGCTTTCCTATTGGTCTAGGAAGGGAAACGCAGTGGCAGATTCACTAAGAAGGAGGACTCAGATATAGGAAGTTTAGGAGGCCAATAGTGAGTAGAAACTTTTGGCTATGTTCTCTAAGATGCATGTGGAGGTGCATGGTAGACATGGGCAGACATTTCATTCTTCTGTAGTGGTTACCACTACTCTTCTTGAATGAGTGCAAATGAGGCATCTATCATGTTTATAAGGCCTGGTCTTGTGAGAGAGTGTGTCAGGAGAGGACCCAATTCATGGATGGAAAGTAGGTGAGGATGATATCATGAGTTTTCCTGGGTAAGTATGGGTTCCCACAGACATACGCGAGGAGCTGATGCGGGACTTTTATTCCTCGGTTTGGGAGTTCATCCTGGTGTCACCAATATTTATCTTGATCTACACCATCAGTATTGGTGGCCAGGTATGAAGAGTGATGTTCCGGGTTTCATCATGAGGTGTACCACCTATCAGCAGGTTAAGGCGAATCATTAGTGACCTGTATGGGTTTTTTTTGTAGTTACCCATTCCAGAGTGGAAGTGAAATGTTGTCACAGTGTATTTCGTGATAGGTTTACCGAGATCACCTCGGGGGAATGATGCAGTATGGGTTGTCATTGAAAGAATCATAAATGTTTCTCACTTCTTTTCAATCAAAGAGACCTTTAGTGTGGATGAGATGGGAATGTTGTACATCAAAGTGATTGTACATCTACATGGGGTTCCGCACTCCATTGCTTCAGACAGGTATGTCGGTTTTACTTCTCAGGTCTGGAAGGGGATTCAGAAGGATTTGGTTACACATGTACTTTTGAGTACAACTTACCACCCTCAGACATATGTCTAGTCCGAGCATACGATTCCGGTGCTTGAGGACATGCTTCAAGCATGTATCCTAGTTTTCAGATGTTCTTTGGAAAATCACAAACCTCTTCTGGAGTTTTTCTATAATAAGAGTTTCAAGAAACTATTCAGATGGAACATTATGGGGCTTTGTATGGTAGGACATGCCGATAACCCTTATATAGGCTGGAGGCAGTAGAGGCATCTATGCTGGGACCTCGTCTTGTCCAGGAGACCACAGAGCATATAGAGTTGATTTAGAAGAAGGATACTGCACAGTCTCGACAAAATTATTATATAGATCATCAAAGATGGCCTCTGGAGTTCGAGGTCGGATATCAGGTTTTTCTTGCATGTCACACCAATGTTTGGCATAGAATGATTATGAGATAAGGTAAGCTTTCTCGGAGGTACACCGGGCTATTTGAAATTTTGGAGAGAGTCAGTCAGGTTGCCTATCAGATGTAGTTACCTCATAGGTACCAGGATATGCATGAATGTTTCCACATTTCTCTACTTTGAAGTTACTTCTCAGACCCATCTCATGTTCTTCAACCTGAAGACGTGGAGTTGGAGGTGGACACCTTGTTTGAGGAGCATCATATCCGGAATGTTGATCGATGTGCGAAGGATCTCTATTGCCAGTTTTTTCCTCTAGTATAAGTGATATGGAAGCAAGGGCGAGTACAGGATGAGACCTGGGAGAGGGTGGATGATGTAAGATCACAATGGATGGAGTTGTTTGAGTATTCTTCTTTTACACCGCCTTGTTAGGGAAATTCAGGGACAAAAGTTTTTAAGAGGGGAAATTTATTAAGAACCCAGATCTTCTTTTTACGTATGTTTTTCCATTTTCTGGTGTTTTTGGGAAAAGATGAGTTTCTGAATATTTTTTAAGTACATTCCATGTACCCAGTTGCTGCGGGTAGCCAGGTGTTGTCCGTGTAGCGGCCATGCACACAACCATGTGTAGTGACCTGGAGACCCCCTAATGCGAGGGCCGATGAAGGAAAGTATACACAGTGTAGTTTCTTTTTTTCATTAAAAGCACAGGGGTCATGTCTAATTGGCAAGAATATCTCTTTCTATGTTTGGTTTATCCGAGAGCAAGAGTACGACTGTGATCCATCTCGGAGCCCCCCATCGAGTGTCTGTTCTCCAATTTGACCGTTTTCAATTGTGTTGGGATATCCTCGGTATGGTGTTCCTTCTTATAGAGCTCCATTTACTGATTCCTATTCTTTATAAAGATAACTTCAGTTGATTGTTTTGAGCATTTTTTAGATCTACTATGTTCTTAGTCGATTCAAGGATTGAGGTTCATGTATAGCGATCTCCCAACACCAAGGTAGGTGGTTTATGCCTTTTTGTAGAAAGTTCTTGAGTTATATGTGCAAAATTTCCCAATACCCTTGAACGGGGTATTTTGTGTTTACTATTTTAGCCATGTTAATTTTTTACTATGATTGTATGCTTGAGTCGGGGTTAATTGAATGGGAATAGGGTGAATTGCTATGCTTTTCAAGTGTTTTTTCCATGCATTTTTTGTTTTTGACCAATTGGTCTAGCATTTCCTGTTAGGCTTCTATTTACTTTCCATGACCAGTATTATAGAATGGAGTGTTTCTTATCTGTCTTGTTGTTAGGAAATAGACTAGTTAGCTAAATAGTTATTGAGTTTTACTTTGGCTTCTTTTCATTTCTGGGCTTGTTTGACTTACACAGGGCCATGAGAACCTAGTGTAGTAGACCATAGGGAGAATAGATGTAAGGGCTTTTCCAGAGTCTCTTTATTACTTTTACGATGCGAGACCATAGAGGGAATTGAAGTAAGATCTTCCTCAGAGTGTCTGTAGTTCCTCGACGTGGGACACATGGTGAATGTGACATAATTTCTTCCCAGAGCACCTTTAGTCTCCGATAAGAGGCTATAAGAGGAATTGCAGTGAGTGATTTTCAGAGAGTCTATGCATAAGATGAACCAGAGGGGTTAGGCTATCAGTGCTTCCCAGAGGGTTACTATTGGGGTTTAGTTTCTATCCTGTGTTTACTAGGTAGGTCCATAGGGTATAGGCTTTGAGTACTTCTCAAATGGTTACTGGTTTGTGTTTAAATGATTTGATTAGTTATTTCTTGATATATAAAATGGAATGCAAGGAAACTTTGGATTGTTTACTGCTGAGTACATTCTTGTTTACTGCTTCATTTAACTTATTACTGGTCATATATTCACTGACTGTTATGTACAAATCACGTGGTGGTTTCCTACTAGGATTTAGTCTCACACCCTATTTGGTCCATGCTTTTGAACCCAAATAGGTTATATTGTTGTAGGTATAGATAAGGGAAAGCGCCCATCTACTTCAGGTACTTAACTACTTTGGAGCGGTAGAGCATGGGCCCAAGCATAGGCTTGCGATGTTATGGAGTTGTTTACTGCTTTTACTGGTACATGTGTTTTGTACTCTATATTATCATTGGGACTTGTTTGGATTCTCTACTATACATATGTATCATGCATCTTATATATATGTGTGCTCTAGTTGTTTCTTTCATCAGTCATTCTCTGTTTACTATTGTTTAGTATGTTAACTACATCCACTACTGTTATCTATTTCTCTTTCGTTGTGTTACACTTCCAATGATGGCATATTTTCCCCACTATCACACCAAAGTCCCTCTCTACTTTTCAACAACCTACGATGGTTGATGAAATCTGCTTAAGACATGTGACCAACTGGGTACGAGGTGCCTCTAGGTGGATTCCATAACCGCAATGTTACACCTCTATTCCTCACACATAATGATCTTTGGTCATTATTAAATAAAAAACCGATTAATAACATATCTTCTCGTGATTTATTGGTCCTGAAGTGCTCAAAATACCAACCCTATAAGGCATAATGTGCAAGCCTTTGGTGTTTATCCAATTAAGTGTTATATCTCTTAACCAGGTGTTTTCAATATATTTCATCTTATAACTACCTCCATTATTTGATATAAATGATAATAAAATATCATCAGTCTCTCCCATAGAATGATATATTATTATTTCAGTGGTGAATCCTTTATTCTACATGATCTCTATGATATAGGAAATTAAGGCATCAATCATGTGTATATACCAGCTACCGCCTCGTGAAGAAATTTATATTCATTTGGATCAAAACCATTAATGGATAATTATTAGGATAGATATAATTAATATATATATTATATTTATGATATTATTATTTTTATTATATAAATAAAATATATCATTTAACTCTTTATCCTTCGTATAGTTAAAAAATGACAATGTCCCTCATGCGCACGTGTATACTACAACCTCTATATAGAGACAAAATTATTTTTTTTCATGTTCTATATTAATGAATAATTATATATATGTATATAATAAATATATATTATATTTATAAAGATATTGAAATTCTTGAGATAATAGAATCATGATCAATATTTATGTACCGAAACTGAAAAACTAAAACATACATGAAAAAATAAATATTCAACACTCAGAGGCATATATTTTAAATGGGAGTAATTAATAAATGGGTGTTGAACTATAAAAAGTTTGTAATATATTATTTTATATGTATTTATATGTTTTAGTTAAATAATTATAATAAATTTTTATTTCTTATTTAAGTGTTTAAAATCACTTACAAAATAAGTCAGACCTCATATAGGTGTTTATTTAACAATCTCATCCTTTTTGGGATTAATTATGTTTATGATTATATTAGGGGAATTATATAATATTTCAATATAAAACAACATAAATATTCTTCTACTATTTTTATTTTATAAAATATAAAATTTTCCTTCAATTTTTCTCCCTTTATGTACTCAATAGTCTGAAATAATTGTTTTAATTGAAATTGACTTTGTTTTTCTAATTATTAGAGAACTTTACTTCATTATTCATATTATTTTTAAAATTTTATCAAAATATTTTTCAAAATAATTCAATGATTTATTATATTAATTATTAACCATTATTTACTTTTAACAAAAATTTACATATAATATTATTGTTTTTTTTAAAACAAGTAACTTTTTTACCACTTGTGTGAATAAAATACATGACCAGACACTTACTGTAATAACGAATTTTACCACTACCATGGATTTTATTTGACATGACGATTAATTTAACTGTTTTTATCATTTTATTAAAAGAAAAAATTTCCCTAAACTTTTATAATTTTTTAGATTTTAAATAATTGATTTCAAAATAAAAAGGATATTTTCTTCAAACAATATTTAAGAGATATTTAAAAAAAATCATCTATATCAAAATCTTCTGATAAATATTATTCTTTACTAGCGATACAATCAAATAATACAATGAACCATAATTAATTCGATGTAATGTGAAAATTTTTAGTAGGTAAGGTATTGAACTTACTTATTATAGTTCATCCAATATAAATATTTATCGATTATTAATCCTTATTGCATATGTTTTATTTTTTATTCATATGAAATATTATATGGAAAAATTATGTGATGGGATGGAAACAAAATGGAATAACACATCAATGCTTTGGTAGATCTAATGAAAAAACATAGGTTGGGTGTTTGGCATATTCCTTACCAATTTATGCATGTTTTCTTCACATGAGTCCATGATGGTAAGTTTTATATTTCTTTCATTGCATATTTAATCATTATATATTTCATCAATATGAATTTACTTATTGATGTACAAGTGATTACTCAAATAATAATGTTATCGATGGGATTATTTTTTCGTCATTTATTCCTCCCATATGATTCATTAAATCCATATGATTCGTTACTTATTTATGTTGTGACAGTGTTAGTTGTAAAAATTCCTTTAATATGAATCTAATGTCATCCTTCTATTTTATTTCCTTCCAAAGGATTTAAATAAGTGTACAATGATTAATAATAAATTATATTATAAATGGAATAAAAATGTTCTCAATGAAAATAATAATGTTTATTTTACATTTTCAATTTTAATACGAAATCCATGCATATATATCATATTAAAATAATATTAAAATTTTAGATCCTTTTAGATGTGATCACTTGTATCTAGTTCTAATGTAGTAATGTAACCACCATATCTAGGCTACAAGGGTTGGGACATTCAAATTCACACCAAAATCTGAGTTTCAAACCAAAAACTGACCTACTATATATATTTATACATCCACAAAAATTATTTCTTGTTTAAGTAGTGATATTTTATGATGAATAATAATATATAGTCAATACTACATAAAAATAAATATATAATATATTTGTACATGTTTCCAAAAAAAAGTTTCATTAATGTAGTGTATTCATGGAATATAAGATAATTTGTCAATGGTTTATGAAATATAATAGAACCCAAAACATGGTAATATTTAATATCACATTATAGTTGGGTGCGAAAATATTACTCTCATTATTCTATTTATGTATACTGTTTATGATTGGAGTATTTTAGTTCTCTTAAATGTATCCATATTTCAATGAGAACATAAAGTGATGAATATAAAAAATAAATCAGTTGTCATTTTTTTCTGTTGGAGTTTCGAGATCTTGTTCCATTTTCATGACTTGAGTATTCCTTAAAGAGGAAGAAAAACAATTTATTTCATGTTTTCATGTGGAAGAAGAAGAGAATCAAGCTTATGAAAACTACCAATTTTTTAAATCCAAATTTAAAATATTATAATATATTTATAATAACAAGATTATATTTTTGAACCAAAGTAGTGTGGAGAATAATAAAGGATATTAAGAAAAGTGTGTGATAAATTTAGGTGAGTATATGAATTTATGTTCTATGATGCAGAGATAAGAAAAAATGACTGGGTTGTTAGGTGTTCTTGAAGTCTATATATCTATCAAAGAAATTGTTTGAGGATTAGAATACATATCTTGTTGATGTAGATGAATCACATGCAGAACTGATGATGGAATTCCACGAATGAGTTGGGAGGAAAAAATTCTTATACATAGTAGAAATCTGTTGAACCTGCATGACTCATCATATGCAAGGAAAACACAGTTTGAAGTTGTTAGTAAAATTAGAATCTATTAGTGGAAGACATGTAAGAATTCGAAAAGTGTATACATATTGAGATAATGTCTAGGTGATATAATTACCATCCATTGGATTTAATAATTTATTATAGCGGAGAAACAATGATTGGGGTGGTAATTCAATCATTGAATAGAACATACATTTGAGATGATCTTTGTAAAAATACATCTTCTAATCAATATTCCTTACTTTCATGTCAGATGTATGATTGATTAGATAAATATATATTGATGAAACGAAAATAATCGTTAATGAATATAATTACCAAAGGGGGTTAATATGTTTAAAAAATATTTATAAATTGGAAAAAATATTCAAAAAAAGATAAACCCCTAACTTTAAATAATTATCCAAAGGATTATTTTTACATTCAAGTATAAAATATGATTTTTTATTATTTCAAACACCTTTATAGTTTTTGGAATTTTATTATGAAATTATGAACTATAATACTTGTGTTGGAAGACATTAAATCATTTTAAAAACTTTATACATTGAAATATTTTCATTTTATATGACCTTAAATATTGAATATATGACTTAATTATTAATGTGGGATTTTTACCATCATTAAATATCCATTATATAATCCATTTAAAACTCATATGTGACTATTATAAATCATATATAACATTAGACATAGAAATAAATTTCAAAATTAAGGATTTTTGAAAACATTCATAAGGTGTACAATATATGAAAATAAATTAGTATATGAATAAAAAATAGTGACAGAATAATGACCACAAAAGAGATGATTAAAAAATAATATAATAATTATGTGATATATTATAATTATTAAATTATTAAAACTATATTGCATGAGTCATAACTAAATTCATAATTTTGTGGATTTTTATCCAAAATAAGGACACAAGATGCATAAAAATCATGAGGAAAAATTCAAAAAAATAATATAAAGAATAATTTTTTTTCTTTGAAAGGTAGTGCTAAAATAAATATAATTTATTTACTTAAATTATTGTATAATAAATGATAATTTTTTAATTACGAAATTATAATTTAGTGAAGTGGTATGTAGCATCTCAAAAAAATGTATAACCTTATAAATTCCAATATATGTATTTATAATATATATATATATATCAATAGTTTTTTATTTATAAATATGTATTTTATTTATAATTTTACCTTTTAAATTACATTATATTTTTGTTTAAAAAAAATATTTGGGCGTGTATTATATGTATATAATATATATATATATATATTGAGTTTATAATTTAATATATTCTTATTTTAATCAATAAACACTGATAAAGAATTATATATATGTGTGAACATGTTACTATATATTAATTAAATTTATGAACATGTAAATGTGTGTAGAAATTATCTTATATAAAAAATATATATAACATGTTTATTTTCTTGAAAACATTATTAGCTATATATGTATAACAATAAATATATATTTATAAATATTTATTCTGATAATTTTTATGATTTTTAATTCTATTTATATTTTTTCAAATATACAACTATGTTATATTTACACTGTCACTCTCTGTCTCATGTATGTTTATAGTTTATTTACACAAATATCTGATTGAGTAAATATATATATATATATATATATAATATTTCTCTGCATGTATGTCTATTTATATATCATTATTATAGATACATATATATATTTTTCGTATAAATAATATATATATATTAGATAAATGTATAAAAAATAAAAAGTAAAATAATATATTTACATATTTTTGTTTTTAAATAACCACATGTCAATGAACCAAAAATATTTAACAATGTTTTAATATATATATACATATATATATATATATATATAATATTTCACGCCTAAATCTGAATTTATCAAATTCCCCATGAAAACCTACCACCCCCATCCGTCCATCATTTACATTCCCCCACCATTATCTTTATTTTTTGAGAGAATAAGATTTCAACCTTCTATGATTGCATTTTTTGAAGATATGAGATTGTTGAATTTTTCGAGTTGGGTAATGCCTTTTGGGCAGGTTCAAAACCTCTCCCACTCATTGTTATCTTTGTTGAAGGAGTTGAAAATTTGGTGAATTTCATGAATCTACTCCTCTATTGGGAATAAGAAAAAAGGAATAATTATTATGTTTTACTAATGATAATAAAAAATTGAATTGTCACAATGATTTAAGGAATATGAGGTACAAACTGGTAGAACGATTGACCAAATGATGGTGTCCAAAATATTTAAGATTAATTTTATATAATAATATAAATAATAAAAAAATCTATAATATAGAAAATATAGAAAAATAAATTCCATAAAAAATAAAATTATTATTTTTAAATGAATTATGATAGACGAATTATTCCATATCCAAAAAAAATTATTATCTGGGTTGAGTTTTTTCTATCTTAGATAAACATATATAAAATGTTTATTTGGGTTGGAAATTTTTTCCCAAATATATTTATAATATGGAAAAAATCGTTCATACTATATTATTTTTAAATATTATTACCCTATAAAAAATTCTTATTTATGATATAATAATTTTTCAAAAATAAATTTTTATATTGGATTAAATAAACAATCAATACCTATCTTTTTGTGGATTTTTTGGTGGCGTATACTCAATTCAAATATTTTGTTTAGATAAAATTTATATTTAATCTTTTATTATAATATATATTACTTCATTTATATTGAGAATACTTTTCAGAAGGATTTTTGTCTTAAAATAATTTAATGGTTATTATTTCTGTTAATTGGTATAGAAAAAATCTTAACCAGATGTCAATTTTCATATAGTATGAAAAATGAAGAAATAATATGAAAACAGGACATAAAAATTTATGTTGGAAATTTATATTGGGATATATAATAATATAGAACATATATTCCAAAAGAATAATGAGTGGGAAATGAACCCCTACCTTCAGTTTTCTATTTCTTCAATTACCTAACTAACATCAAGAATAATAAATTTCCATTCCTTAATTAATTTATCAGTGAACCTTTTTATATTTATTTCATCACATATAATACATTTTAATCATGTTTTATTAATTTATTAAGTTTATACTATTCATTGTAATCATTTTAGAGTTGTTTAGTTCATGGTTCCAAAACATTTTTGATATAGAGGTGACAATAAAAGGTCATTACTTAATGTTTCAATGATATATTTAAATATATTGGAACATGTTTCATTTAATTCCTGGATGTATTCAATAGATCAGTAGATAAATAAAATTCTTGAAGTCTTCCTCGATAATATTGTTGACTGTGGTTAAAAAAAGACTATAACTATTTACATTTAATTTCACTAATATCATGATTATTTTACCATTTAATAATAATCGAAATGATGTAATTTTATAGTTATGTATTATAAAATCATAAAATATTTTTCTGAAATATAAATGTAAGAAAAAAGTGAATAATAAAATATCATCATCTAATTAGCTAGCATAAAACTATGATGAATAAATAGTTGGTTTTATGAGTTTTAAAATGAAGAGTTAAACTAGTGGATTTTAGAGTTTTATAAAAACCTTAAATTATATTAAATCGTTTTTTCAAAGTTATTTTGATGGAGTAAATCATGTTTTTAAATGGTAAAGAGAATAATTGTAATGCAAATATGAATTGTGAAACCCAAACCTCACACCTTAGGTTATGTTCTTTGTATTGAGAATAATTCCTTTAGGGGAGTGAATTTTGGACACACCATTAGCTTAGAGACATTTGTAGTGAATTTTATAGAGGGATTTGGGCATAACTATGGAAAATGAATTTTGAAGGTGAGTATAAATAGAGGGAGTTATTTTTATAAATCCAAATGATATGATATTTCAGAATAAAGTGTTAATTATTTAATAATTTTCATTACATATAGTGAATAATGTTTATCCATATGAAATTTATTGGTTTATGATAAAAAAATGATTCATTCAAATTCAAATTCATCAAAAACTAAATGGAATCATGGAATTAATTTATTAAAGGTAAAAATAAAAAATTTATTTTTATTAGAATGGAATAAAATTTGGGACTTAAAATTTAAAATATAGGTCTATAAATTCAACTTGATATTTTAAAAAGATGATTAAAATCAAATTTCAATCTATCAAATTTAAATTCTAAATAATAAAAAATTAATATTCAAATAAAATTATATAACACATGGGAAAACAATAATATTTTAAAAAATACCATTTATTTTTCCATGAGTGATTAAAATTACATTTATTATCATTAATAATTATAATATGATTTATAGTTATTTATTATTTATATTTTTTAAAAAATAATTTTCAAAATAGGTATATTTTTTTAAGAATTAAAATTTTAAAAAACATGTGAAAATATTTATTTTTAAAATTGAAATTATTTTTTCTTTAAAGTTATTTGATAATGGAATTCAATTTATATATTTATAATACTAATACGTGATTATTTTTATTCATTGTAAATACAAATTTTTATTCATTTTACTGGTCTCATTTTTCTATTTTCCATTCCAATGAAAATTTACTATTCACAATGGCCATATACAGTTTCATCAATCATATAATCACTACACTTCATATAAATTATTATAATTTACTTTATTATTTTCTGATACATTTTCAATCAATGTTATTTATATTTTTATTTAAAAATTGTACTCTTTTTTCTAATAGATTGTTTTATTTGGGTTGTGTTGTTCACATTCACAATTATTCTAAGGGTCTATGATACATCAAAATATAAATATATATTTTATTATTTAAATGTATTAATTTTCTAATTATATTGGATTATAATTATAATTCACTTGAAATATTTTATTATGATCAAAAATAAAATTTTCAAATATATGTTGTAAACCATATGTTATACTTCACATCTATTACTAAAGGGAAATTTTTTCAAATCTGAAAATTATGGATCGTTACAATTAATATTTTGAAAATTGGGTATGATCCTCATAAGGTCAATAAAACTAAATAATTTTTTGAAACATGTTGTCCTATATTTTATTTTTAAATATAAATGAAAACCACTTTTACAAATCAATAAAAAATTCATCAGATGGTGGTGTTACACATATAAGGTTCTGGAAAAAATTAAATATATACACTTTAGAATATCAATTTTTTTTAAAATAATATTTCAAATATTTATTTGGATCACCACTTTGAAATACCATTCCAAAATAAATCCATCTAAAATTACAATTTAGAGGAAAATAATTTTTCTATTGAAATAACCTTTTAACAAAAATAAGTTTTTAAATGGAATTATAAAAAGGAATAACCCATACAGTTTTCAAGATCGACTTACTCAATTGAACTATTTATCAGATGGTCTACCACAATCATTCGACAAAGGTTACACAAAATAAACCATTTAGTAAGCTATTCATCCCCTTGGTGAGTATTACACAGTCTTGATCCATTCTCATTGGGGGAAATATATCAGCAAATTTCAAAAAAAAGTTATCATAATGATTTAAATGTAACACAAGGATAAACTAATCCAAAATAATCATGACACATAATTAATAATGGCCATTTACCTAATTCCCACATCCATTTATTTAATAGAATATATTTCGAACCAATTTAATTCATATGAAAACCTATCTTGTTAATAATAGTATAAATAATTTATCACCACATTTTTAATAAGAAATTAAAGGATTGCCCAAAATTCAAATACTCATTAGGTTGCATAATGATGCTAAAACTTTAATAAAATGGGTGAACTCCAATTGAAATGAATCCCAAAACCTATGGAACACTGAAAAAAATATAAATATAAATCAACAATAAATTCCACTTAATTTCCTTAAAATACCTAAATAAGTTCATTTATTACATACCTTATGGTAAATAGTGTGGATTGAAGACAATCTATCCTTCATAAACCCCCTCTATAAAAAAACATGATATAAACATCATTATGATGTTATTCATGAATGATTTGATGGAATGGAACCTTAAATGGATAACTATAATAAAAAATTAGAATGAAAAAAATATCCATAATGGATGATATAGAAGTAATTACCATTGATATGAAAACTGAAATGAACCCAAACCACAAGGTTCAAAAAGTGGAAAAGAATGATGAATGGAGAAAATGAGGGGTAACCCTCCCTCCATAATCATTTTTACTATAACAAATATAACCCTTGAGTAGTTTCCATTGTTTTAAATGGAATATTAACCTTAACCCCCCACCCAAAAAATGGGGTTGAGTTTATTGGGACATAGATGGCCATCACTAGACTCCTCATGCCATGGGTAGTGCGATAAAACCATTTTACATCACTCTAGATAGTTGATAGAATTTCACAATGAATTTGGTGAGGTTTACATCCTCCCATCGAGTCATAGTCACTACCAAACATAAAAAACAAATCATCAACGAAACATCTTCAGGTATCGCATAAAATAAAAATGATAGTTTAAGGTATCGAAATGCGTTGAAAAGATACCACTCTTAATAAATTATAAAAAATTTATATTGTCCATACCACTATATCAATAAACATTTGTACCACCTCCATGTTTAGAAACACATAATGGAATGGGTCATTAAATCATTCCCTCATTTAATATTTATGTTTATATTAAGGTAGTGAGTAAAAAATTCTTGATTTCGAGATTAAAAATTAGTCATTTATCTATTTTGGTACTAGTTATATATAAATAATTATAATTATCTATATATGAAATATTGTGATGTTTATACAATATATAAATATATATCCCATTTTAGGCAAACCAAATTTATCATTCTAATGCTTGTGTGTACTTATTTATCTTTTAAAATTTCATTTTATTGAATATAGTTTATTATATCTTAATAGGGTACTATGAATCAATGATAAATTTCATTAGTGTATAGTAGAGTTTATAAAATTTTTTAAGACCTGATCCCCCACCTATTATGATATCCTTAGTTTTGGATTTAATTATTTTTCCTCCACCTAATTGAATCCAAAAACTGGTTAAAAGACCCATTTTTTTAATGTTCATATGGTTATTTTTCGATGTCTTCTGGATATATTGGATAATTCTATGGATATTAATATTAATTATTCTAATAACACTCAACTATATAACAATTATATGCATCACTACTTGAGGCTTCTTAGTATGGAGTTGTATTTTTTCACATTTAATGGAATATATATCTTAAATTAATATTTTATAGAAATGAATTAAATGATTTATTAAAAGCTAGTGAGTGATTATAATGTAGTTTAGAATATGGAGGATATTTTTAAAATATTATATATCCCATGGTTATGGGTTGTTAGTCATTTAAATTCTTGTGGAGAAAACTGATTAATATTAATGAAGGATATTCATAGTTTAGAGAATATAAGATATAAATTCTGAAAAATACATTAAAGATATAAAAATTATTTTAGATGAGTTAGATAAATAATTTTTATTATTATATTATATGATGATTTTAGATCTATATTTATCATAGAAATGAAATTTACAAACTATTTTTTAGTAAAAAACCATAATTACATTACCTCCAAGCAATAATCCAATGCACTTTATAATTGTTGAATAAGATATAGGCACATTTTTCTTCTTGATCAATATAGAAAAATAGTTACCTATTAAATGAGGATTAAAAAGTGTTCATAAAAGCTAAAAAGAACCCCTAGACACGTTTCTCTAAAATCTATAGAGAAAAACTATGTCAATTACTCATTAGAATAAAAATCCAATGGGATTATAATATTTCATAAGAGAATACATAAAATCGATAGGTAGAGTTAGAAGGAATGCTGAATGAAACTTGTTTCAAGTGTGGAATGTTTTAAATTTTTTCTTATAGAATTTTACATGTTTTTATAATATATATATAGTATTTTATGGACACTATTTGATATTGGTCTTGTTTCCCTTGCTGAACCTACACAACATTAGACTATATTAGATGTATTTTTGATATAATTATCATATGATAAACATGTTATATATCATGATGATTATTTTAAATATTTGTTTACTTTTTTTAATGATTTATTATCATTAATTTATATAAATTATTTATTTTCGGATGTTATGAAATAAATTTATGTGTTTAAACCATTTCATATAAATGGCATACCATGCATCTAAATAAATAAATACTAGTTATGATATATAATTTCATATCATTCAACCGAGAATGCGATTTTAATTTTTATAAACATAAAAATAATAATTTATTTCTTCCTATTTGTTTTTATGTATATTATAAATAAGATCACACATATGTATAGATATATAAATAGTGAGACTTTTCATTGGGGTAAATATATATGTGCATTATGGACCTATCAAAGATCCAAATAACTAGATACATTACGTGTTGTACTATTTATTGTGGTTTTTTCCAATGACTATATTTTTTCATAAAAAGGTTTCGTGTACCATACAGTAGAAATGAATTTGGATATGTGTGTAAAAAAAATCTTTTATTCTGTGTAAGGTACACAAATCATTAGTTCTATATTTTCTAACACATTAATTTGTCTGTAACACATCATTTTTTGAAAGAATAAGATAAAAAATTAAATCAAAAAAAGCATGAATATATTTATGGTTTATATATGATAAAAAATATACATTAAATAAATGAATAAATTGTGAGATTATGAATACCCATCAATCCACTATGTGTGAGATTATTTTAAATGTAAATACTTTTCCAGACCTTGATCATTAGATACTTGTGATCCTTACTGTAAGTTTTCCATTAATTAACTTATGTAGTGTAAGAATATTACAGGAAACCCTAATAATTAGGTACATATATTTGATGTAATATTTGGGTTAAACGTATTCAAGTTACCTTAACAAAAATGTTCCCATAGTAACATATTTATTATAGTTTATATGAAGAATTTGTAAGATATATTTAAACCACAGTTTCTAATATTCTTATGATATTATTGACATCATTTTAAACTATATATTATCACAGATTAAGGGTTAACATTATTTGAGTCAATTCATTATGATATATGGATCATATAACACTGCCCTATATGATGTATGGAGTGATTATTTTATTGGGAGTATTTTCAATAATATTACCAATTGAATAGAATAAACTATGACACACAGTCAATAAATTTATATCATGGATGATTATAAATTAAATCGTGAACATGTCTTTATATATGTGTTGATATCAAGTAAATAAAGATACTCTAGTAGCGGTAAATAAATTTACAAAAAATAAAATATCTCCTCACAGTGAATATTATTAAACATTTAGTCACAAATAAACTCATACTATCTCTAAAAGTAACTAAATAAAAAAAATTTGTATAGAGTGACATTATAGATTTTTCCTGGTTCACCCCCACTAGTCTATATCAATGGATTATAAAAGGAGTGTTGTGTTGGTGTAGCAAAATATACTATATGTGCACTATATGTTTTTAAAATTTAATTTGAAATAAATATCCATAGAGTTTCAAAACCAATATAAGAATAATTACCCACATCTCTCTTCAATATAGAAGAACATACCTCTCCCCCAAGTGAATACCATAATATCGATGAACCAATTTATGATGGTATACCATAATTGGTTTAGAAATATACTATATCATTATTAACATAGTGATATCTATGAATTAAAAACATGAATACACATGGAATACACTACAAGTTATTCCATAAATTTCTTCATTGTAACTGTCTCTTCTATATCTTGTATTTATCAATTTTATTTCTTTAAAAGTTAATATATTTCTACTATCATGAGAGAAAATTTACCATATTCCCTTAATTAAATCCTTAAAATCTTCTATATGTTCTGTGGAATATTATAAAAATCATCTATATAATGTTTATGAAAAGTAAATCTCCATTTTTTGGGATTAATTTTAATAATTAAGGAATAATAGTTTCATTCCTTTAAAAATGATGGAATCTACTAATGCATACTCTAAAGTATACATCATTTTTATACTTACAAAAATACCAATAATAAACATATTACAATATAATTGTAACCTTCATATTTTAATCACTGTATTATAATAGAAATAATGAAATTATTCAACTCGGCCAATATGATACAGTCCCATCTCTTATATAAAATTCCCCACAAGTATAGTGTATTTTTTTACCCAGGATCTATAGAGACAACCATTCTATTAGTTATTTTCTAATTTAATATATATTTTATCTTCCATAGTAATCACATATTAACCTTAATCCATTGAAATTGTTTATAAAAAACAATTCCTTGAAAATACTTCCAATAACCATCATCTCCTTTAGCTGACAATCATTGTGGAATCTCTTAAACACAATGTTAATCCATGAGTGAAAATGTCCATCGTATAAATACAATGTGTGTTACATCATAGAGTTTTCTCAATCTAAAAATACTTATCTGAATTATTACATGATCTTAAAAACTAAATGAAATAAATTCCTAGGGTTTTTATGAGCCTATTTGAATATTATTTTCAACAAAAACAATCAAAAATAAAACTTGGGATTTTTCACTATCTCCCCCTTTGAGTATGTTGAAAAAAAATTCAATATCATTATTCCAAACCATATTTCTAATTACATCAACATATTCCTTATAGTGTAATTAATAACTCACTAATAATTCCTTATATGCTCACATTATTCAATCCCATCGTGCAAAAAAAGTTATATGAAGAGATCCTCAATGTAACATTGAATTAACCTCATTATTTAAATCGTATTTTCACTTAAAATTTTATAGTAAACCCATTTTTCTATATATCAATAAAAACCTAATAAACCCACATTTTGTAGTGATCTTAAATCAAAATCCATATCACACTCCTCATTTTCATCACAGTTGACATACTTCCCTTTAATCAACATGTTTTGGGAGACACAAATCCCGCACTCCTTCATTATTTATTCACCAAAATAAGACAATAAAATATATATCTATATAATTATTAATGAACCTAAGTATCACATATTTAAGGTTCCTAAGAAAGACATATTTGATCATTCCATAAAATTAAAAGTAATAAACCAAACATGTTATAATATCCTTTATAGAGGTCTATGAATATGATTTGTATAATAATTCTTCCCATACATGGTGCTAGAGAAATTTTTCTGAATTAGGTAGACTTAATCTGAAGTCTCCTGAACATGATGACGACACGGTAGTGATTCCTCACCATCATCTAACCATCATATAGGTGAAAAAAACAAAATATAGTAAAGGTCCCCATATGGAACCATCTTAATCATATAATATAATATTATATTGAAGGAAACTCAAGAATAGGTTAGTGTTTCTCCCATAAATAGACAAATCCAAGGATCCATGTATATATCATGTCCCATAACACACTAATCAACCACTCAGACCGCCTATCGGCCGTATGGTGTTATGTTGTACTCAATAGTACATAAAAAATTGTGCATTTTACATCCTTTTCCATCACCATGAAGAAAAATGGGCATCTAGATTCTATACGATATAAGCGGTAAGACAATGAAGTTTCACTATTTTTTCATATAAATCCTCCCAAGATCATCATCCAAGAATGTTTACCAAATCAATAAGAGTTCTGAAACCTTGTTCAACCTATCGATGGTCACCCAAAACAAATCACTACCTTGTTGTGATATCACGAATCCCATCATGAAATCCATGGTTATGCCAATCTATTTACACATTGGAATTGATAGAGGATATAAAAGTACAACAGGTCATCAGTGCTCTACCTTTTCTTTCTAATAGGTGGATCACTTAGTGATTAAACCTATAATCTGCCAATTTATACCTAGCCACCACTATTAAGACATATGTATTTTTATATCATGTTAACACTACAGTTAACTAACCAAACATAATCATGATGTTCATCATCAACTCTTCCTATATTTCATCAGGCACCCAAACATGGACAAGGTATATCAGAATCTTATTCTCTTTAAGAAACCAAATAAGTGGAGGGTTCTCAACATAGACACATTCCTTGAGGATTCAGACTTCATTATCTAAATGTTTTCTCATCCAAAACTTCTTGAGAATAGAGAAAGTCACTACTATAGAATCTTAAATAGTCTATCAATGGAGTTCATAAACATCAGGTAAATCTTAGAAAACAAATCCACCAACTACCACTCCCTAATAACCTCTTGGATGGAATGTGTCTTAGTTTTCCAAATTGAGGAATTAACCATGAAATTACCCTTATTAGGAATATAAGAAACCTCAATGTCAAATTAATTCTAGTATTCTACCCACTTATGCCGCCTCAGATTCAAGTATCACTATGTGGAGAAGTATTTGAAACTTTTGTGATCCATATAAAAAATTACCCTATCGCCCTTTAAATATTGAATCCAATAGTTTAGGTCATGAACCATGGATGCATTATCAAGGTATTTAATAGGTTATTTCCACTAATGAGGTCTTATTCGGTGAAGTCCATATGATACAACCTGATCAACCAATATTTTGAATACGCATAGATCGATTCCTAATTAATCATAGTGAACTATATATCTTCTTATCTGCTGAAAAAATATAGATTAGTGATGAATTCTGTCTTCCAATTAAATACTAAAAGGTTGTTACACAAACACTTGAGAATATAAATTTCATACTCTTCTTAGTCAGGACAGTGGGAGGTTCTTCTATGTATGAGAAATCCTAAACTAATTGGATGTAATATATAGCTTGGACAAAGAAATTTCATATATCAAACACATTCTTAGGATTCTATTATGAAACCACAATGATCACCTTCTCTAGGTTAATAGATATGCCTTCCTATAAAATGATATAAAAAAGGTATTGAACCTTACTAATCCAAAAGTTTAATTTTATGATCTTTTCATATATCTAGTGATTTTTCAATGCATTAAGAATGATCTAAAGATGGATGGAAAGGTTGTGTCTTGTATGAGAATTCAACAATATGACATCTATGAAGACTAACACAAATAAATATAGGTAGGGGTGGAAAAACCATTTCCTTTCATCCTTAAAAACTATAGTCATATTTGTACAACTGAATGGAATAACCAGATATATCTACATGATATACCTACATTTGAATTCTATATGTGGTATGCCTGATGGTCTCACATCCACTTGGTAGAAGCCCGGCCTCAAATCAATCCTATAGAAAATAGTATCTCCTTAGATCTCATAAATGATAGCATCTATACAAGGTAGGGGATACCAGTACTCTACCATATTATGGTTCAACCATGTTTAATCCACACATAAATGGAATTTACTATCCACTTTCTTGAAGAAAATGTCTAGTGAACACCATTACGATTTTTTGGGTCTTATAACACCATTTCCACCGTCATCATCATGTTTCTTAAAGAGTTCCTAGCTAAATATATTTGTTTTCCTATTGGGAGGAATGGAAATCGGTTCCACACCTAACATTATCTCAATAGTGAAATCCACTTCTCTATCTGGGGGAAATCCAAATAATTTATCTTGGAAGACATCCACTACTGGAAAACTAACCTTTACCAACGGTTTGGAACTGTTGGTATAGGCCTTCAAACCGTTGGTATAGCCTATACCAACGGTTTGGAGAACCGTAGCCAAGTAAGCCGTTGGGATAGGTCTATACCAACGGTTTTTGGAAAACCGTTGGTATAGACCTATACCAACAGTTTTGGAAACCGTTGGTATAGGTAATATGAAATCTATACCAACGGTAATGGAACCGTTGGTATATAAATTCCAAAAATAAAAAATCCGCTGGGATTTGATCCTAGGACCCCTCGTTTATAATCGAATGACTTAACCACTACGCTAACATCACCTTTGTAAACATAATTTCATAAATATATATATGTATTATCATAATTATTTAAAATTTTGATTTATATAATGGTCTCGGTTAGTAGATCTGGAAAAAAAACAAAGAACCTATCCCAACGGTTTTCAAAACCGTTGGGATAGGTTAGTGGTGGGTTGAATTGTTTTTGGCCGAATGTTGAATTCTTGAATGGTTTTTCCCAACGGTTTTGGTGAACCGTTGGGAAAGGCCACTCTATCCCAACGGTTCACCAAAACCGTTGGGAAAGAGGCTCAAAAGACAGCCATTCCCAACGGTTTTGGTGAACCGTTGGGAAAGAGGCTCAGAAGACAGCCTTTCCCAACGGTTTTGGTGAACCGTTGGGAAAGGTGGGGAAATATATGGATTTCCCAACGGTTTTGGTGAACCGTTGGGAAAGGCCACCTATACCAACGGTTTTTACAAACTGTTGGTATAGAAGTGTTGGGAAAGATCATCTTTCCAGTAGTGATCCCAGAAACAATCCACAAAAGGAGGGAATTCCACAAGCTACATTCACTAATTTCTCAGGAAGATAATATCCATATTGGTTGTAACTCATTAAATCCCATTATGTTTAGGTCTAGGTTAACTCTCTTAGATATAAAATTCTCCCTTATAAATGTACGTGCTACACTCAAGTGATGTAAAAGACAACCTCTGTTGATTGTAATACATAAGGGAATAATAATGAACAAGATTGTCCATTACAAGAATTACTTCAAATATGGCCATCTCAAGTATGAAGAAATTCCATAGGAAATAGTAATTACCATTCTCAAGGGGGTAATCATTTCACATTATTGTATCCTCTGATCTAACCCCTAGTGATGTATCAATGGTGATCATGCCACTGAAGTACTCTATTACAAGTTCTAAACATTCCATAGTTGAAAAAGTTATAAATGAGTGTGATGGAACTGCATAAAAATGGTTGGAAACCATTGTATAGGATACCAAATTTTCACATAGTATAGTGAGCACCATGAAATTTACTCCTTATGTGTAGGCTACACTTCATATATATGTCCCAGATTGCAGTCCTGAGATGATACCTAATGAACATGTGTAGGTCCACTCTACATGTGTTGTGTCTCTGATGCCTAACATCCTCATCCATGACCACCACCTCATCCTAATTTTCTATTTGAAAACCTACTTCCTACATAACATGGAGATATGAAACTTCTACCTAAAAGTTGATTTCATATAGATTTACTATAACTATATGTTTTATTAAAATATTGGATGAAGCGATGGTGTTTTCTTATCCTACAATAATCTCAACACTCGATTAGGTTCCTCATATACTGGGGATTCTTATGGAATGTTCTACCATACCATTGACATGCCACATGGACTTTATTGCATGCTATCTGGATGAAACTTCCACAACATATACACTTGGAATGTTGCTTCCTACTACTAGGCAGACCATCCTGATGTCTTAGAACAGATTATCATTATTTCATACAGATAGATTCTCTCATATTAAATTATATAATAACTCTTGGTTCACTATCTTCAAATAGAAGTAAATTAAAATAAATTATCCTATGAATAGAAAACATTAAATATACCACCCTCAAATACTCTCACATTAATTAAATCATCATTGGTCAGAGTAAGAGAAAAATGTTGAAGCTCAGTGAAATGATCAGAATTCTCTAACAAGAATATAGCTCCATATTGTAGATGCCTAAGCACTCTTATGTAGTCTTCTCTCATAATGTTTTAGAAATAATTGATAGAAGAACATTGTGTTGAATTCATACCAGTCCATACCCCGATGAAGATCATCCTAAGAAATGACATCCCATAAAAACATGGAAGAGTCACATAGTATGTAAGAATATATTTTGACCCTCGACTCTTGAGGTGTCTAAAAATAGTCAAAGATCAATACCATGGATTATTTAAATGACTCAGCATCCTTGGGTGTTCCAACCCTTGAGATGAGAGTAGGATAGTGCTGCTAAAACTCTTGAGTTAGATATTACGTGGTAGGTTAGGTTGGAGAGAACCACGTACATACATCTTAATGTTGATGAAGCTATCATGGAACTGGTCATTAACTCTTATTGGAAGACCAAATGAAGGAACCTTAGGTGACACTACAAGAGGTAATATGGGTGGTTGAGGGCCCACAACTTCCATAGCATTCCCAACTTCACCATCTTGTTGTACAGTGTTAGGAAAAAATGGTTCCATAACTCTGCAATTTCCAAGGTCACTCAATGGATAATATTTAGAATAGAAAGAAAAAGTGATAATAAGGAGGTAAAGGTAAAAGAATAATTGATATGTGAGTTACACCTCTCATCCAGCTCTTAGTGTCATGTATATGTGATATGAGCATTCACATAGGGATCAAAGGAGACATGTCCAATAATCCACTACTAGGCTAGGTCAGTGTCAAGGCCTCACATGTTATAAAAGATGTCCCAGTATATAGACTATCAAATGCTAGAAATTGAAAAACGCCCTTTTATTTTCATTTGACATCCCCATGTAGTGGTAAAAATTTCATTTTATCGATGTAATTAGTTGAAATTATATCTTATATATTTAGATATTTATATCTTAATTAAGTTAATTTTGTCACCAATTCAAAATTTACAAAATAACATACACTATAAAAATTGAAAATTTCATGTCATTTAACTATAATATGCTCTCTACATCCGGTATTAGGGCGTAATAGGTCAATTATATTGATTGTGTTGAATGATTCACCATTCTTAATTCATATAATCAATTTTTTGCTAAATTTTTCTAAGAAATCCTAAATAAAATGAAATAATATCCAAACACCTGTAATAGATGGTTTTTGGATAAAATGTGTCATAATTGGTTAATTATGGTTTCATTTTAAATATATACTAGAAAACACAAATTTATTTGTTTTTTCACTTTAATTTGGCCAATTATGTTATCCCTACTGAAATACTATCATACATTAATACCCAATGAACAAGGAAACACAACCCGAAGATGAATCATATGTAATTCATGTATAAATATTGATATGGAATGGAATAATGCATGATATTTAAGTCTTTTGGTCCCTAGTATGATGCATTAATTTAGAAACCCTCATATAACTGTGACAGGGTAGAGGGGATCCCATCACAATAATATCAATATAAGAACAGAATGAAATATGCGAGTCAACCAATGGTGAAATCTAGAAAACTCTAACACTGCAAAAAACAATAGCATTAACCCATTCCAGGTAATTTGGATTTCCTCTATACAAGTGCCAGTTACTCCCACAAAAAGTCCCATTACCAAATTCCATTTATTCCTACTCTCTTTCCATATAACAAATAAAAAGACAACATGAAAAATATCTTTGGTACACAATTTTAGCATCCCACCCTATAACCCGATTATTGGATCCCCAAGATGGTTAACAACATATCTTCAAGAACGCCCCCCTGTATGCTAGAGGGTACCGACTATCAATGATGGCTTGGAGTGTTTCCTTGGGAAGTCTATTCCCTCAATGATCAATGTAGAGAACAACATTATACAATAAATAAGAAACAACATAAGCAATGATTAGAAAATTAAAATAGCCTAATAATAATAATAAACTATAAAATTAAATAAACAAGTGGGACATGGAAAATAAAAAAAATAAAAAAATAAAAAAAAGATGAAGGTGACCAGATATCAATAAAAAATGAATACATGAGAAAACTAATTATACAAGAAAATAATGTATTCTATAAAAAATATAAATTTTATTATAAAAATATGCTACTATCATTACATGAATAGGCTTAGTACCTTTCTCTTGTACTCCATCCTAGGAATCAGATTCAAACATCAGAATGTAATGAGAAAACGTTTTCTAAATAAAAAACCCCATATAATATAATTAAATATCTTATTATTTTTTATAGTTATTGAAAGAACATGCACTTATTTGGTTTTATTATATCTTATCTGATTTTAGATACCATTTGGCATCGTAACTTTTGATAATATAGATTTTGAACATTGATAAAATGATTAGTATAGATAATGGGTTTTTGAAAATTCCAATTGTTAAAGACAATGGAAGTGGTGGCCTCAACCAACAGGATTGTACCCTATAAATTCCATTTATTGGAGATTCAGAGAGCGATATCATCTCTGGGAGTTTTCCCTCAACAATGCCCCTGATGAGATCCCATAACTTAATCATTAGTGAGACTGTCTTCGGGAGAATTTTATTCTCATCAAGATCATTACCCAAACCATGTATGCTGAACAAACCCATGAAAGTATATCTATTGTGCACCTTACACTAAAGGAACATGCTCAGGTATTAAAGGGATATGTATGAAGACCCTATACATGTGAATATTTTTATTCTATCAAAGAACAAATATATTTTAATCTAATTATTTTTACATTATAAATGAAATTTAATTTTATATAATGAAACAAAAATTGTATTTTTGGGTAATATTAATACTATTTTATGGAATTTATTTTGATGAATTAATGGATTTTTAAAATAAATAATTTTTTTTGAAATATTTTTATAAAATAGTTCTTATTAGATAAAAATTATAATATACATCTTTATCAATTCAAATGTAATATATATAAGGGATAGAAAAATATTATTGTAAAAAACCTATCATTTCTTAATAAATGTCAATAATAATTTTAAATGTGAAACTAAAATTATTTGGAAAAATATTTTGATAAAATTAATATTATTGTTGAAAAAATAATGTCAAAATTATCGATTAGTGAATTTTTACTAATTTTCTAATACATTCTAATTTTTATGTAAAAATTTAATGATGTATAAATATACGGTGTGTATAATTTCATCATAATGACCCAAAAATGATATAATAAATATTATAATTGTAATTCGTGACCAAATATATTTTTTTCCCTTTCAAATTATGCAATATTATGATTATTTCCTTAAATTTATAAACCCATTATGAATCTTACAAACTATATAATATATTTTAATTCATTAAAATAATTTTTTAAGAGTATGACTCACCACCACATTTTCAAGGGTATTATTTTAATAATTACATCCATTATCATAATAAAATAATTATATCCAACCTTCTTTGGGATAAACCATTTTAAAAACCCAAGGGAAGGTTTGTGGTTTTGGTTATTTTATTATATAGAGTCCAAAAACCATATTTGGGTATTAATAAAAAATTATCCTCTCTATTACTATATAATAAAACAAACTCACACATTTCTCTTCACTAAAAATACATATATTACATACATAATATTCCCTAGCCTCTCTAGATTCCTCCTACAGTTCCCTCAAGGTCTCCAGAAGCTCCTTCCAAGAATTTGGAATCAACCTCTCTAGGTAAGGGTTGTTTTATTTATCCTCTTTATTAATGTTTATTTATTATATTATTCCTCCTATTTCCAATTACAACTATTGGGATATGTCTTTCCATGTCCCAATATATATTCCATTAATGTGATAATTATGATAGACCACTTTTCCACTCATCATCATATTTTATGAATCTTTATGTAACACTATTAGGTAGCTAAAATTACAACATGATTTTCCATGCCAAGAAATTGTGTAGTGCATACCCATACCAATTTCTTATAAATTGTGTTCACCATTTTTAATTTATTACATCTTTATTTGGGATTAACATTTATTTATTAAAAACTCTTTGATTTTGGAATAAAATAATATGATGAAGGAATCCATGCTGTAGGATCTATATGGACCACATAAGCTTGAGAAAGAAATAAATGTGATGGGTGTTCCCATAATGATATATCACTCCAATGCATTGGGTAATGTTTTAGTCTCATGAGATATCATGAAAGGTATTAAATAGTTAACCATATCAATCATGGGAATTTCTCCATTATTATTTTTTGGAATTTACCCTTGAATTATGTTTATGATTTTGTGTTCTAATGTGTTGACACATTTCTTATATTGTGTTAATGTTCTCATTCTATATCATGCATTATAGTTATTGTTTGGGGTTATAACACCATTTATGACCCACTAATATAAAACTTTTCTGATATGTTCTACCTTATTATTTTAATACCATATTTATTCTCTTATTTATATTTTTAGATCCCCCCATTCATATTTATGCCCCTAGATTATACAATTATGTTTTAACTAAATGTTGTTAATGGTGTTTTTAATAAATATGATGTATTAACTATTTTATGTTGTCCTAAAATGTACCTAATTCTGAAATACAGTTTACTTATCAATCCTCTGGACCATATTATGTATGATCATATGTAATAAATCATGATTTGACATGTAATTAATGTAAGGGTTGCCGTATTTCTTTTCACATGAAAAGTTTAGTTATTTTTTTGATTTTTATTTCTAATACCATGATAAATAATTAGGGATAAGACTATGAATAAGAAAACATCACTAAATTCTTTTCTGTATAGAGTAAATATTTTATCAAAAAGTACATCCATGTGTTAAAACTACAAGTGGATGTCTCTTTGGAATGGATGTACATAGTGGTAAATCCCAAAAACACCACTTTATGATAGACTCCATTGGTAACTAGTGCATGAATGTGGGCATTACTGCACAACTGGATTGACACACGCTAGAGATATTATTTGGTAAATTCATAGTCTCATTATGATCCATTATTAATGAAAACAGTTTTTATATAAATATATTATAATAAATAGATCGTGGATAATAGCTTATAAATTTATAAATCAATGAAATACATGTATTTTATATATTATATCTATAATTTCATTGGATAATTTCTAATAGTTAATAAGTATAAAATCTCTATTTTTCCATTTACTATATTTAATGGAAGGAAATATGAGGAATCATATAGACAAAAAATGTGAAGGGAAATGTGATGACTACCCCAAGAAGATTCTCAACCCAATGGAAGCGGGAATCATGAACATCATGAAAATACTCTCTTAGATGACATAGGTTCATAATTGAATTCCAGATCAAGATAAGCACCCAAGTATCACTAATAAATAACAAGTTGAAATTGAGACCTTAATGTGAAAAATTCCTCTGACTTTCAAAGAATCATCTGATACCTTAATCATGGAAAAATCGATGAAATACATTGAGAATATATTCTCTATCCTTAAATAATCTATGAAAAATATGTTTCTCTTAGATATGTACCTTATCGAGGGAGAAGCTGATCATTGGTGTAAATTGATCAAGAAAAATAAGCTTCAGGAAGAGCTAGATGCAATGTGTTTTAAGGAAACCAGGAAAATATTTTTGATAAATATTTTTCTGACACTAGTCGACATATAATGGAATAGTTTTTTTCTTTTCCCTTAATAAATAAAATGAAATATATATATGGGAATATGAATAAAATTTCACAAAATATTAATCGTAAACATCCGTCTTATTGGTTACCCCTGAGTGCAAGGATGACCACTTCTTTTTTTCCCTATAACCAAGAATACAAAAATCCTTCATGATCTGTGACTTTGATTGAAATGAGGAAATTATATGATTTTCCAATAAATTTGAAATAAATATTAGTGAATCTCATGGGTATCATAAGGATAAGAAGTATAATATAGTGTTTAATTTTCATGGTGTGATAGAGAAATCTAATGATGATAATAGATTTCAACATCCCACTTTTCAAAAGTGTGGAAAGAATAAATATAGTTATTTCATAAGGAGGATGGAAAAATTATTTAGGTGGGGCAGGTAAGGGCACCTAGCTAGATATTATCAATTTTATAATCCTACTAATGCGATGGAGGATAGTTATTTTCCAATAAACAGTAAGTGCAATGTTTATTTCTTCAACTGTAAGGAAAAAATACCCTATCAAATCAATGAATTAAGACAAGGTTTTCTGAAGACAACCAACAACCTTCAAGATAGAAAACTAGAGTTCTCTTCATCACAAAAACTTGTGTGGATCCAATAAAAATGAAGTGGTTACTGGTATACTAGTTATTCATTCAAGAATAATTAATATACTCATAGATTATAGATAAATTAATTCCTTCATATAATGAAATATTAATTTAAATGTCACGACCCGTCCTCGGGGCCCGTGCCGTGACTACCCCAAGCCCGCCTTCCATAGGCCAGGGGTTGGCGACTAGCACCAAAGGCGTAAAATCCCGATATCTGGGAAGGCATTGCCTTTATAAAGAAAACAAGCACCACAGAGTACAAGCGGAAGTAAAACACTAAGTACAAAAAGAAGAGCTGAAAAGTAAAAGGGGCCGGAAATACAAGCCCAACTGTAAAGTACAACTCGAAAGGGAAAACAGCGACTGAAAAGTAAAGCTGCTACGCTGAGATGTCCACTGGAAATCCCACCTGAAGGGTGGGTACAGATAGCTCTTCTGCTCCTCGGGTCCCGCCGTCTGCTCCAAGTATGACCCGCCCAGTGGTCTGCCTCTGGGTACCGCCTCGTCGTATAGTCCACCTCCAAGTACCGTCCAGTCCTCGAACACTCGGCCTCTGCCAGTACTGGCCGTCGTCTGCAACCAACACAACGAGGTGCGGGCATAGCCCGTGCAGGGGTGAGTATAACGATACTCAGTAGGGACCCCGAGACCCTCAAGGTCTCACTAAAACCAACAAGGATAAAAACACGAAGATCTCAACAGATAAACCCTACTTAGGTATATGCCCATACATATACCTAAGTTATCAAGTAACCCATCTCAATCATGAGGAAACACAAGGATTGTGAAATCGACGGATAACCACTACCCGGGTATATGCCCATACATATACCAAAGTTAGCAAGTGACCCATCTCAATCATGAAGTAAACACAAGGTCAAAAGTCTCAGCTCAAACCAGGATTTTCATTATCGAAACCGTAACTGCTGAAGAGCTCCGTCTCTAGAGTGTACAGTGGTCCTGTCACGACTCCGAGGCCGCCGCTCACTAACCTAAGACTGCTGAAGTACTCCTCCTGTCGAGTACTGCGGGTCTGCTGCCAACTACCAGGCGCTCCGTCCGCTGAGGGTCTGCTGCCAAATACCGGGCGCTACCCAGATAGCCTACTGAGGTACTCCTCCTGTCGAGTACCGCGGGTCTGCTGCCAACTACCAGGCGCTCCGTCCGCCGTGGGTCTGCCGCCAAATACCGGGCGCTCCGTCCACTGGGCTAGTCGACTCACTCCAAGTCGAGTCGGTCAAGCAGTCGTCAGGTCTCAGCCGGCTACACGGTCTCCGTACTCTGCACGCTCGTCTCCGGGAGGGTCCGCTCCACGAGCTACTGGTCGATACTCCAAGTATCACAAAGTCCCACAAAGAAGTATCTCAAAAGTCCGTCTCGTCACAGGGGTCTCAACGCAACAGACGGCGCGTCGATCGGACGCCCGGTCTGTGAGTTATTAGCCTTTTCGTCCCAGGGGCCCGGTTGGTTTCGAGTGCGAACCAATCCCGGCCGTATCTCAACTATACCCCGAACTCCCATAGGGTATACTCATAGGGACCGTTACTAAACGTAAACACCAACGCCGCTGACGGTTCGTCAAACGGACGTCCTGTCTGAAAGATATCAGCTTTCCCGTTCCAGGGGCCCGGTTGGATTTCGGGTACAATCCAACCCGGCCATACTCCGACTGCATCCAAAACTCGGGCGGAGTATGTCAAAAGTTCTGTATCGTCAAGAGGAAGTCAACGAAACAGACGGCGCGTCAATCGGACGCCCGGTCTGTGAGTTATTGGCATTTTCGTCTCCGGGGCCCGGTTGGTTTTTAAGGAAAAACCAACCCGACCGTACTCCACCTGCGTCCGAACCTCGGGCGGAGTATGCCAAAAGATCCGATTCACTAAGAGGAACACAACGCGACTGACGGCGCGTCAATCGGACGTTTGTGGCTCAAGATATGAGCGTTTCCGCTCCGAAGGCCCGGTTGGTTTCGTGAACGAACCATCCCGGCCGAACTCAAAGTAACCCGAAACCTTGAGTGCGATATATCGAAACGACCGTCTCGATCCAAGGATCGCGTTGCCGCAGACGGTTCGTCATTCGGAGGTCCGAGGCTCAAGTTATGAGCCAAAAACCAAATCAGGTTCGAAACGGGGGGGTCCGGGTCCGGGCCGACCCGGCCCGACCCCCCCCCCCCCCCCCCCCCCCCGGGGCGGTGCGGCGGCGGCGCGGCGGCGGCGGCGGCGGACGGCGGCGGCGGGCGGCGGCGGCGGGCGGCGCGGCGACGGCGGCGGCGGGCCGCGCTGGCGGCGGCGGCGGCGGGCCGCGCTGGCGGCGGCGGCGGCGGGCCGCGCTGGCGGCGGTGGCGGCGGGCCGCGCTGGCGGCGGCGGGCGCCGCACGGGGTGGTCACGCGGGGGGCTTGATTGCCCCCGCTGATTTAAAAAAAGCGGCACGGCTTATTGCCGTGCCTTTGCCAAAAAACGGCCCCCGCAAGTGGGGGCCGGCTGGACGAACCGGGGGGGCTTTGCCCCCCCCTCCTTTAATGAACCGCCCCCCTCATTAAGAGGGGGGTTTGTTGAACCGGCCGGGGGGGTTTTTCCCCCGGGTTTTATGACATCCGGCCGGCCAGCTGGCCGGCCGGTTTTTACCAACGGGACCGGAATTTCCGGTCCCGCCCTCGACTTCCGACGCCGGCGGCCCGGCCGCCGGTCTCCTCTTCCGCCGCGGCCCGGAACCGGCCGCGGTCTTCTCGTCCCGCCGCGGCCCGGAACCGGCCGCGGTGTTCGTCGTCCGGCGCGGTGCGACGGCACCGCGCCCCTTTCGTCGTGCCATGAATCCTTCCAACGCGGCGCGACGGCGTCGCGTTCTTGAAGACTCTCCTCGGCGTAGCGCGGCGGCGTTGCGGAAAATTATAAGCATGTTCATCCGCGTGGTGCGACGGCACCACGCCACTTGCTTCCACCCGCATGAATAAAACGAGAACTAAGGAGGGGGGGTTCGGCCGTGTTCATGCGGTCCGACCCCCCTCACGTTAAATAATAACATAACTAAAGAATATCCAAAAGCCTCACGTTTAGTCATGCTAAAATCCATGATTCAAGAATGGAATAAAATAATCAATAAATAACATCCCCTACCTCGGGTATAAGTTCGAGGATTTGACTAAGTCCGCGGAAGTCGACGTCGCGGAGGTCGGGCGTCGCGGAAGCCGTTCGTCAAATCCGATGACGAAGGAAAGCGTTCGAAGAATCGTCTACGATCCGCGGAAGACGGCGTCGCGGAAGTCGGGCGTCGCGGTCGTCGTTCGTCAAATCCGTTGACAAAGTGCTATGCCCGAAGAGACACGACGATGGCGGATCTTCGTTTGCCGACGAAGGTTGTCCGAAGAAGAGATGGCGTCCCCTTCGTTGTCACGGTGAACGAAGAAAGGAGTTGCGGCGTTCTTCGTCGGAAAAGAGAGCGTTCCTCGTCAAGTCTTGAGGAAAGTCAAGATATAAAGAAAGCAACGATCTCAAGAACCCTTACCTCGATAGTCGCACGTTGACGGAGTCGTGGAAAAGATGATACGGAAGAAGAACGTCACGTCGCGGATAAGGCGTCGCGGAAAGTCCGCATTCTTCGGCGAAGAAATTCTTCGTTGAAGAATGACGTTCTTCGCGTTCTTCGTTCTTCGAAGGTTCTTCGTCAAGGCTTGGAGATGAAGGGAAAGCTCTCCAAAGACAAACAAAGAACTCTCAATAAAATAAGAATACCACTTATTTTATTAACACACAACTCAAAAGGATTTCAAAAGTTTGAAATTCAAAAGAGATAACTCCACATTTAACTCACTTATTTAATATACATGAATTGTATAATTAAATATAAGTTAACTTGTCAAGCCATTAAGAGGGAGAGTGGGGAGTTGAAAAGGTGGGGGTTCGTGTGGGCCCCACCACACTTAATCCTCCCAAGGGAGGTTAAGTGGGTGTGGGTCCCACTCCCAACCACCTTAGATAGGTTTTAACAAGTTAAAAATAAAATTGTTCTACACAATTTTATTTAACTCAAACTAAAAACCCCAAAACGAAACTCTCAACCCGCAACAAACGCAACTCCCGAAAAGGACTCTTTAAGCGAATATCGGCGCTGCGAGTTCATCGGTGCCCTCGGATTTCAATTCCGAGCACCGGATCAAAAGTTAGGAATTCCCGCTCGTTCGTTCACTGAACGTACCCGAGCCAAACTTCGGAACTTAATTCCGGGCACTCCGGGCCTCGGAATCAGGTGCCGTCTGAAACCGCGCTCTTGTAAAATTCTAAAGAAAATTAAGAAAAAAATTCCCTTGAATTTTACGGGTCTTTACATTACTCCCACCTCAGGGCTTTACGTCCCCGTAAAGCTTCAACTCACACTTAAGGGAAACAAAGTAGTACTGAGCACGCAACTGAGCTTTACGCTCCCATATGCTCACCTGAAAATCTCGTGCTACCCGAGAAGCACCCCAGAGGAAGCAACCGTTCACGTAGAACCTACTCCAGTCGATCCTCAATCTCTACTAGAATCTCTGTGCTTATCGCCCTGTCATCGACGTCCAACTCCCCGGGGTCGATGACGTGTGAAGAAACATACACGTATCTCCACAGCTGAGACACGTGGTGGACACTATGCACCCGGTGCGACTGAGGTGGTAGGGTTAAGCGGTAAACCTCCTCGCCTACCCTGCTGAAGATCAAAAGGGTCCATCGAACTTCGGAGATAACATGCCGCCTCGGCCACATCTCCGAAACCTCATCGGGTTGAGACCGTATAAGAACGTGTTCGTTACCCTCGAACTCAAGAGGTTTCCCTTTTTAGGTTAGAACTGAACTCAAACTCCTGCTGCCACAGGGGTAGGGTTGACCAACTCAAGAGTGATCGGTCACACCCTCTTATGTCTGAGTTTAACATGAGCTGCCCAGGGTTTCCTTTTCGCCGACCAAGGAAAACCCATTCCGACGTTTGCCTAAAACAGTCAACCGGGGTATGATTTGTGAATCAAAACCATACCCAGATCAACGTCGTAAGGCCTCTACGCTGCCACCAAGAGATTCCAACCGAAACTCTCGCCTCGAGGTCAAATCACACCGTCGGCGTAAGCGTGTTTATCGAGTCTCCTCCCAAAGGTATCTCCAGACGTGAGGGTCAAGTCTACGGCTTACCCGGAACCTCTAGGTCTGGGACATGATTCGTGGAAGGGTAGAATGATTGGTTCCTATGTCTATAGATATGGCAGCTCGTAGTAGACATAATTCGTACCCCGAATCATTCTTAGAGCTCCTGGGTCACACTCCTTGACCGCAATGCAGCTATTCTCCTCCCCAGCCCTCCTGCTCCCTGAGCCTGGCGGGGACTACTAAGTCGGGTGGTCGTAACATGTCGAAATGTACACCACCACATGCTGCTCTCCAAGCTCTGCTTCCACGTCTGCTACCCTGCAGATTCATCTGTCCTTAGCACTTCCTCCTCCTGAAACATTTTACACGCCCGAGTCTCTGCTACCGGTACCGCCGGTAGTGTCTGCTGACCAACAGGTAGTGACATAGCTGGCGCTCTACCCGTAGGTACTAATCCAGGTATCGGTTCGCGTACCGAAGCCTCGTTACTATAAGGACCAACCTCATGGTCACTCTCTGGAAACACCTGGAGCTAAGATCATCATCCGCTCTACTAGTATCCAAGCTAGGCGTAGAACTCTAGCATTCGTCTCCATCCAGTCCACTGCTGCCTGGGAAATCTGTCTCGCCTCGTATCCTCAGAGGCCTCTACTGCTGGAACTCGTGCATCGCGCTCTGCTAGCGTGCACCGTCAGCTAGTGGCATCTGCTGCCTAACGGGTGGTGGTGCTGCTGGTACACCACCCGAAGGTGCCAACACTGAAAAAGGGCCCTGCACTGGAGTCTCGCTGCTCGGTGGGCCATCATGAAAGAAACAACGTAACACGATCAAACGATTATACCTGGTGAGCTGACCTGGTTTGAGCTGTTTTAAGGGGAAAAAAACTTTGAAAACACACACGCAATCAGTGTTTTCGTGCACAAAGTCGGAAATCAGTTGTCAGGGTCCTGGTGTATGGATACGTCGGCCGCCCGCACCAACACTGGACTCCCTGAACTGAAAACCACACTCGGTACTCTCAACACTATTGCTTCACAGAAAGAGACATCAGAGTTATAAGTTCTGCGGTAGAACCGAACTCCTCTGATACCAATTTGTCACGACCCGTCCTCGGGGCCCGTGCCGTGACTACCCCAAGCCCTCCTTCCATAGGCCAGGGGTTGGCGACTAGCACCAAAGGCGTAAAATCCCGATATCTGGGAAGGCATTGCCTTTATAAAGAAAACAAGCACCACAGAGTACAAGCGGAAGTAAAACACTAAGTACAAAAAGAAGAGCTGAAAAGTAAAAGGGGCCGGAAATACAAGCCCAACTGTAAAGTACAACTCGAAAGGGAAAACAGCGACTGAAAAGTAAAGCTGCTACGCTGAGATGTCCACTGGAAATCCCACCTGAAGGGTGGGTACAGATAGCTCTTCTGCTCCTCGGGTCCCGCCGTCTGCTCCAAGTATGACCCGCCCAGTGGTCTGCCTCTGGGTACCGCCTCGTCGTATAGTCCACCTCCAAGTACCGTCCAGTCCTCGAACACTCGGCCTCTGCCAGTACTGGCCGTCGTCTGCAACCAACACAACGAGGTGCGGGCATAGCCCGTGCAGGGGTGAGTATAACGATACTCAGTAGGGACCCCGAGACCCTCAAGGTCTCACTAAAACCAACAAGGATAAAAACACGAAGATCTCAACAGATAAACCCTACTTAGGTATATGCCCATACATATACCTAAGTTATCAAGTAACCCATCTCAATCATGAGGAAACACAAGGATTGTGAAATCGACGGATAACCACTACCCGGGTATATGCCCATACATATACCAAAGTTAGCAAGTGACCCATCTCAATCATGAAGTAAACACAAGGTCAAAAGTCTCAGCTCAAACCAGGATTTTCATTATCGAAACCGTAACTGCTGAAGAGCTCCGTCTCTAGAGTGTACAGTGGTCCTGTCACGACTCCGAGGCCGCCGCTCACTAACCTAAGACTGCTGAAGTACTCCTCCTGTCGAGTACTGCGGGTCTGCTGCCAACTACCAGGCGCTCCGTCCGCTGAGGGTCTGCTGCCAAATACCGGGCGCTACCCAGATAGCCTACTGAGGTACTCCTCCTGTCGAGTACCGCGGGTCTGCTGCCAACTACCAGGCGCTCCGTCCGCCGTGGGTCTGCCGCCAAATACCGGGCGCTCCGTCCACTGGGCTAGTCGACTCACTCCAAGTCGAGTCGGTCAAGCAGTCGTCAGGTCTCAGCCGGCTACACGGTCTCCGTACTCTGCACGCTCGTCTCCGGGAGGGTCCGCTCCACGAGCTACTGGTCGATACTCCAAGTATCACAAAGTCCCGCAAAGAAGTATCTCAAAAGTCCGTCTCGTCACAGGGGTCTCAACGCAACAGACGGCGCGTCGATCGGACGCCCGGTCTGTGAGTTATTAGCCTTTTCGTCCCAGGGGCCCGGTTGGTTTCGAGTGCGAACCAATCCCGGCCGTATCTCAACTATACCCCGAACTCCCATAGGGTATACTCATAGGGACCGTTACTAAACGTAAACACCAACGCCGCTGACGGTTCGTCAAACGGACGTCCTGTCTGAAAGATATCAGCTTTCCCGTTCCAGGGGCCCGGTTGGATTTCGGGTACAATCCAACCCGGCCATACTCCGACTGCATCCAAAACTCGGGCGGAGTATGTCAAAAGTTCTGTATCGTCAAGAGGAAGTCAACGAAACAGACGGCGCGTCAATCGGACGCCCGGTCTGTGAGTTATTGACATTTTCGTCTCCGGGGCCCGGTTGGTTTTTAAGGAAAAACCAACCCGACCGTACTCCACCTGCGTCCGAACCTCGGGCGGAGTATTCCAAAAGATCCGATTCACTAAGAGGAACACAACGCGACTGACGGCGCGTCAATCGGACGTTTGTGGCTCAAGATATGAGCGTTTCCGCTCCGAAGGCCCGGTTGGTTTCGTGAACGAACCATCCCGGCCGAACTCAAAGTAACCCGAAACCTTGAGTGCGATATATCGAAACGACCGTCTCGATCCAAGGATCGCGTTGCCGCAGACGGTTCGTCATTCGGAGGTCTGAGGCTCAAGTTATGAGCCAAAAACCAAATCAGGTTCGAAACGGGGGGGTCCGGGTCCGGGCCGACCCGGCCCGACCCCCCCCCCCCCCCCCCGGGGCGGTGCGGCGGCGGCGCGGCGGCCGGCGGCGGCGGCGGACGGCGGCGGCGGGCGGCGGCGGCGGGCGGCGCGGCGGCGGCGGGCCGCGCTGGCGGCGGCGGGCGCCGCACGGGGTGGTCACGCGGGGGGCTTGATTGCCCCCGCTGATTTAAAAAAAAGCGGCACGGCTTATTGCCGTGCCTTTGCCAAAAAACGGCCCCCGCAAGTGGGGGCCGGCTGGACGAACCGGGGGGGCTTTGCCCCCCCCTCCTTTAATGAACCGCCCCCCTCATTAAGAGGGGGGTTTGTTGAACCGGCCGGGGGGGGTTTTTCCCCCGGGTTTTATGACATCCGGCCGGCCAGCTGGCCGGCCGGTTTTTACCAACGGGACCGGAATTTCCGGTCCCTCCCTCGACTTCCGACGTCGGCGGCCCGGCCGCCGGTCTCCTCTTCCGCCGCGGCCCGGAACCGGCCGCGGTCTTCTCGTCCCGCCGCGGCCCGGAACCGGCCGCGGTGTTCGTCGTCCGGCGCGGTGCGACGGCACCGCGCCCCTTTCGTCGTGCCATGAATCCTTCCAACGCGGCGCGACGGTGTCGCGTTCTTGAAGACTCTCCTCGGCGTAGCGCGGCGGCGTTGCGGAAAATTATAAGCATGTTCATCCGCGTGGTGCGACGGCACCACGCCACTTGCTTCCACCCGCATGAATAAAACGAGAACTAAGGAGGGGGGGTTCGGCCGTGTTCATGCGGTCCGACCCCCCTCACGTTAAATAATAACATAACTAAAGAATATCCAAAAGCCTCATGTTTAGTCATGCTAAAATCCATGATTCAAGAATGGAATAAAATAATCAATAAATAACATCCCCTACCTCGGGTATAAGTTCGAGGATTTGACTAAGTCCGCGGAAGTCGACGTCGCGGAGGTCGGGCGTCGCGGAAGCCGTTCGTCAAATCCGATGACGAAGGAAAGCGTTCGAAGAATCGTCTACGATCCGCGGAAGACGGCGTCGCGGAAGTCGGGCGTCGCGGTCGTCGTTCGTCAAATCCGTTGACGAAGTGCTATGCCCGAAGAGACACGACGATGGCGGATCTTCGTCTGCCGACGAAGGTTGTCCGAAGAAGAGATGGCGTCCCCTTCGTTGTCACGGTGAACGAAGAAAGGAGTTGCGGCGTTCTTCGTCGGAAAAGAGAGCGTTCCTCGTCAAGTCTTGAGGAAAGTCAAGATATAAAGAAAGCAACGATCTCAAGAACCCTTACCTCGATAGTCGCACGTTGACGGAGTCGTGGAAAAGATGATACGGAAGAAGAACGTCACGTCGCGGATAAGGCGTCGCGGAAAGTCCGCGTTCTTCGGCGAAGAAATTCTTCGTTGAAGAACGACGTTCTTCGCGTTCTTCGTTCTTCGAAGGTTCTTCGTCAAGGCTTGGAGATGAAGGGAAGGCTCTCCAAAGACAAACAAAGAACTCTCAATAAAATAAGAATACCACTTATTTTATTAACAGACAACTCAAAAGGATTTCAAAAGTTTGAAATTCAAAAGAGATAACTCCACATTTAACTCACTTATTTAATATACATGAATTGTATAATTAAATATAAGTTAACTTGTCAAGCCATTAAGAGGGAGAGTGGGGAGTTGAAAAGGTGGGGGTTCGTGTGGGCCCCACCACACTTAATCCTCCCAAGGGAGGTTAAGTGGGTGTGGGTCCCACTCCCAACCACCTTAGATAGGTTTTAACAAGTTAAAAATAAAATTGTTCTACACAATTTTATTTAACTCAAACTAAAAACCCCAAAACGAAACTCTCAACCCGCAACAAACGCAACTCCCGAAAAGGACTCTTTAAGCGAATATCGGTGCTGCGAGTTCGTCGGTGCCCTCAGATTTCAATTCCGAGCACCGGATCAAAAGTTAGGAATTCCCGCTCGTTCGTTCACTGAACGTACCCGAGCCAAACTTCGGAACTTAATTCCGGGCACTCCGGGCCTCGGAATCAGGTGCCGTCTGAAACCGCGCTCTTGTAAAATTCTAAAGAAAATTAAGAAAAAAATTCCCTTGAATTTTACGGGTCTTTACATTAAATATTAAAAACCACCAAAAATCACGATAGTAGAGTTTTAAAAGTAAATGGAAAATGTTGAAATTATAGTATCCTACGTATGTAACTCCTCCCATGAAAAAATATTTGGGATTATCCTAAAAAACATTATGATACCACCTTTTGTGTAATTTGATGCAATTATCATTATAGACTATCTTTACCACTATGGAGAAAACATAATTTCCATGAGAAGTAAATCACCATCCAAATCAGGAATCATACTCCGATTTTATACAAATGAAACCATATGGATGAATTTTCAGTAGCACCAACATCTCTTACATGGATATTATTTCCCAATTAGAACACATATATAGCTTAAATGATTTAGTCTTTCGAAATGATCATCCTTGAATATATTTCCATTCTGATGGAATGATATGATATGTTTACTGAAGAAGTTTTTGGTCTTCCACCTAACTAAGAGGTCAAATTTTCAATCAAATGTCTACCTGGGGTGTTACCATTATAAAATAATCTATTTAACATGGATATTATAGATATTCTGGAGCTAAAGAAACAACTATGGTAGAATTTGGATAAATGGGCTATATTCACTTGTGATGCACCTTAGGGAGCACTAGTCATCTTCATTATGAAGAAGGTTGGGTTAATGTTCCATTCAATTTATTATTGTGAGCTCAACAATATCATGAAAAAAATAAGTATCGTCTTCCACATATTGGTGAATTTTTCAATTAGATATTTGGATGAAAATATTTATCCTTGTTCAATCTATGTTTTGGGTTTCGCAATGTTAGGTTGAAGATGGAAGATATCATGAAGACTTCTTTTTATATAAGTTATGGTCACTATTAATTCATAGTAATTCTATTTAGATTCAATAATTATCTATAAAATTTCATGGACAAGATGAAAATATTATTTGTAGATTACCTTGAAACATTTTTGGTAGTCTTAATAGATTATATTCTAATATACTTTAAATGAAAGGAATAGAATTAGGGGAATATGTTAACTATGAAAAATAAATTATGAAAGGAGAAGCTTTATGTCAAGTATATCAAATATGAGTTCTTTCTGAAGGAAGTATCATTCGTGGAGCATATTATCATATTAAATATAATATTTTTGGACCCTTTAATGGTGGATGAAATTGATGGATGGAAAAGACAACATATATGAAAGATATTTGTAGTTTCCTTGGATTATCTTATTACTATTATTGATTTTTGAGATATTTTTCATGATTTGAAAATCCTCTAAACAAGGTAATTTGGATGGGAGTCATGTTTTTTGGAATGATGAATTTTATTCCAGATTCATGGAGCTGATAAAGAATAGTATCACTGCACCTATACTCACACTACCCACAAGTAGAAGAATTGTTGTGGTATTTGGTGATTCTTCAAATAAGGGATTGGGCTGTGTGTTAATGCAGAATAAAAAAGTGATATCCTATGATTTATTGAATTTGAATGTTCCTTAAAAGAACCACACCATGAATTATCTAATGTTGGTTATGGTGATCATCATATTGATAATATGGTGGCATTATCTAATTGGGCAGAAGTGTGAAATATATATGGATCACACAAGAATAAAGTATTTTTTCACATAGAAATATCTTAATATGTGCCAGCAATGATGTTTAGAGAAGATCAAGGAAAATGATTAATCAATCCACTAAGATCCTATAAAATAAAAACGAATTGGTAGATAATATTAGAAAAAAGGATCCATAAATTTTATCATTAATGATAATTGAATGGGATCAGTTCTTTTTAGACTAAAAAAGGATGGTTGTTGGAATCATAAAGTGATTCACATCATCAATCCGTTCCCAAATGATTTCTCAAGATTCCCTTATAGAGAAGATAAAGGATGTACAAAGAGATTATGTGGAAATAAAACAGAAAGTGGAAACTGTAAGAAAATGGAAATCCTCATAGTTTAATGTTAATGAAAACGAGTTATCAAATTTTGGTCATGAGTATGTGAACCATAAAATCTAGAGTTAGATAATGAATGTTTGGATGAATAACATAGTTCAAAATTTTCCTTCCATCTAGGAAGCACAAATATGTATCAAGATATCTGAGAGAAATTTTTGTGGAATAATATGAAGAAGTATATCATGAAATATACACCAGGATATATTGTTTGTCAGAATGTGAAAGATTAAAGGAATAAATATAGAGGGATGTTAAAACCACTATCCATAACTATATTCCAATGGGAAGACATAACCATGGATTTTTTCAATGTTATTCCAAATATATCAATAGAAAATAATTCTACATGAATTATTGTGGATCATCTTACAAATACTATACTCATCATTGTGATTATAGATGACTCTTCACTTGATCAACATGCAAGAGAAATAATTAGATAAGTGGTGGGGATGCGTGGAATTCAACTATCCATTGTATCTAATTGTGTCCCATGATGTACCTTTATACTATGGAAGAGTCACCAACATTCTCTATATATTGATTTTAACATCAGCAAAAAATATCACCCAAAAATCATTTGCTATGTAAATCATATTATCTATAAACTTGAGGACATGTTGAGAGCATGATAAATTAACTTCAAAGGTTGATTAGATTGAAATTTTCCTATGGTTGAGTTCTCATAAAATGATAGTTTCCAATCAATCATCCAAATCATTCCCAATGATCCCCTTTATAGGATGATGTGCAGAACACATGCATGAAGGCATGATGTGGGGTTATGAAAACTTCTATGCCCTAAAATTGTTGAGGAAATGGTGTAAAAAGTTAAGACCATTCATCACTACAATAAGGTCACTGAGAGTCGACAGATGATCTTTGCTAACAATAATATATGAGACCTAGAGTTTTATTATGGAGACTTGTCTTCCTCTACATATCTCCATTGAAATTTTTTATGATATTTGGGATGAATGGAACATTTAACCAAAGATACATCAGTCCATTTGACACTTTTGATCACATTAGAGAGGTGGCATATCGACTAGAACTCCAACCAATCCTATCTCAAGAATATGATGTATTACATGTATTCCTATTGAGGAAGTAAATAGTTGACCCCTTAAATTTACTCAATCCAAAGGTGTACCATTGGATAATGATCAATCCTATGAAGAGAATTTGGTGAAAACCTTATACCATATAGATAATGTTGAACAAAATTATAAAATTCACATGGTCAAAGTGTTATGGATAAACCAAAAGTTTAAAGAAGTAATTGGGAAATATATGAGGTGACAAAACCGAATTACCTAAAGTATATTTTTTATTTGAATTGAAAATTTCAATGTTGAAATTTATGAATGTGGTAAGATTGTAACAACCCAATATTTTATAGATAAAATTGCCCTTGTTATTTAATTAAATGTATTATCATGTATTGTGTTTGTAGAAAAAAAACTCACTTATTCAATTTAATTATATCCAACCATATATAAAATAAACATAAGCATAATTATAGTTTATTATATAGTAGTTTAACAATTATCATATGATTAGTATAAATATTGGGTTTTAACAAATCCAATTAACAAAAACAATGGATGTTATGACCTCAACCAGTATGATCATACCCAATGATGCCCATTTATCAGAAATTTCGAGGGAGATAGATTCTATTTTATTTTACCTTGATCAGTCTCATTATTAGTTCTATAAAATTCATAATGACTGAAATAATGTTTGAGAGAAGTTAAATCTCATTGGGACAATGACCAAATCCTTATATGTTGAACCACACTATGAATGTCTCATTGTCATGCAGATTAACCTTTGGGAGTTTCGGGGTGTATTAAATGGATAAGATTCAAGAATATAATAAAGTTATTATAAAAATTTTTGTAAAATTTTTTTGATAAAATTTATATTATTATTGGAATCAGAATATTTAAAATGTCATATAGTTTATTTTTCATAATATTTCTGCAAAATAAAATTTCATTGTAATATTAAATAACTTATAAATATATGGTGAATATCATGACGTCATAATCACCCAAAAATGATTTAATAAATACTATAATGGGTATTCACAACCAAATAAAATTTTCCTCATTCAAATAATTTAATATTATGTTGATTTCATTTATTTTATAATGAAATTATTAATCTTTCAAAACCAATAATATTTTTTATGGTTTTAAAATCATTTCATAAAGAGTATGACTCACTTACAAATCAAAAAAGTTATTACATTATTATGTTATTCCATTTTACTAATAAAATAATGAAACATGACCCTATTTAGTAGAAACCATGGGATAAATCCCTTATAATTTTGTATTGATATTTTATTATATTGAGTCCAAAACCAATGTTTTGGAAATAACGAATAACTCCCCTATATTTTCCTATATAAACCGAAACAATATCCCAATTTTATTCACTTGAAATCCATGTAGCACATCTTTAATATTCTATTCCATACCAATATTCTTAATAAGGTACCCTAAAATATCATTAATCTATTCTGAAACATTTAGAATCACACTCTCAAGGTAAGGGTTCTTTTCCATTTCCAAGTAATATATGTTTCTTCATTATCTTAAGCCTAATATTTCCAATTAATAAAGATGGGATGTGTCATTAAATGTACCTATTATGGTCCATTTTAATTCTAAATGATGATAGAAACCATTCAATATCATCCAATATTTTTATGAATATTTATGTAACGTCTTTATGTTGCCGAAATTTCACAATGATTTTACATGACAAGAAATTATATTGTTAATAACCTATCCATTTCTTATCAACGATGTTAACATTTGATAAAATATACATATTTATTTTTCAAAATAAATGTATTTATTCCACACTCCTTGATCATGTGACATAATATAATATTTAATGAATCCATGTTTTTTGATCTATGTGGCATAGTGAAGCATTACAATGAAATAAAATTGACGGGTGCACTCAGAATTATACAGTTCTCCAACGCATTGGATAATTTTTTAGTTGCATGAGACATTATGAAAGGTATTTTGGAGTGAACCTAATACAAAATATGAAATTTTATGTCATGTTTTCTGGGTAGTTATCCTTGACCTATTTTCATGATGAATTGTTTTAATTTGTTTCCACATTTCTCATGTTTCTTTTTTGTTATCTTTCTGTTTCATGCCTTATTGTTCTTGTTTATGATTCTAATCCCATTTATGCCCCACTGATATTTCCATTGTCTAAAATGTATTTCCTTCATCATGTTATTCCATATTTATTCCCTTAATTAGCTATATATATGAATCCTTTATTATGTATGTCCCCAAATTATTCCATGCAGTTTGAAGTACGAGCATGATAAAGATGTTTTCGACAAAGAGGATATGTTTCCTATTTTTATTCATTATGTGATGTACCTTACTCGCAAATTAAAAATAATAATTCAACATATAGGTTTTATTATATGAATTATTATGTAATAAATAATGAATTAATATTTAATAAATAGAAGGGTTGTTATATGAAATCTAGTCACTTCCCTTTATATATACCTATAATTATGAAGTCCTATATGGTACTAAGGGTGTCCCATAGAGGGTGTGATATATATTTAGTAGGATACCCCCAATTGTGTATAAATTAATAAATTATGTGAATTATAAAATTATATGTCTTCCAATTAATGTAAATATATGGGAATAAATAAATAAAACAAGATGGTCCGGGTTCTACCGGGATATCCTACTACCACAACATACTTTGACCAAAGAAAGATATATGAAAATCAAGGAATCTATAAAAATGTGATATGTTTGATAATTTTTTCAGAATAAATAGATCATCTACTATGAACATACCCCAAAAATGGGATTTGGATTGGAGGTCACATTTTTAAGAAATCAGGAATGCATTCCTATTATTAAATAACAAGGAATAACATGAAATCTATTCCAAGAAACCATCAAATTATTTATTGCATCCTGATCCCATACAATGTGATGGATAAAGGAATCCCAAGTGTAAATATAGAATATCTTGAAACACCTAATACTATAGAGCCTATCCATCATGACTATGAAAGACAAACCTCTTATCACTCTCGACCTAGTGTAAGCATAAACCATTGAGCACATCCTTGGTATCTCAGAAAAGGGAATAAGTATCAGTAAGGGAAGGGTATAACCATCATGAAAATGATAAATTCCATTATTATTCCCATAGGGAACTGGTTTCACTCATGGGTATAATTAATCCTCCCTAAGACATCATACAAGGCAGGAAGAGGGACACTACAAGCATTTCTAACAATCCTAGATATGAAACATGGCGAGCCTGTAAATGATTTCATTAATGAGGGACCCATGTTCACTCCTCACTCCTAGGCAGGGTGTCAAATCAACCATTATCACATTTCATCAATAATTATTTGCAGAATATCATGATAAACAATAAATCCAATCATTTCATTTAATAAAAAACATTGGAATAATAATAAAGAACACAACAATAAGGCATAAAGAATAAATAATAAATCCAATGTTCCAAAACCATTTCCTACCATTCATCTCAATACTCTTTTTAAAGTTAAGGAATTAATTACAATTAAAACACACCTCATAAGGTGTTTAGAAAATTTATGGTGAAGGGAATTGTTCTTTAATGGGAAATATAACTCATTGGGCTGTATTGAAAAATTTGATCAACCAAAGTGTTGATTATCTGATTACTAGTGACACAATAGCTATGGAAAATAATTTAATTTTTGTATTTAAAATTTAGAGGTTTCTCTAGAATGGTATGGCATACTACATAAGAGTGCATGATATAAAATTGGATAATATTTTTGGAAGTAACTAGAACACCTAACATAGGTTTATATAATACCACTCCTCCATTGTTTTACCTTGAATAAAACTAGAATAGAATATTTCATAAGAATCGTCAAATTCCCTATAAATGGGGAAAATGAGCTTGTCCCAAAATAGTTAAACGGAGATGAAAAGAAAATTGAAATAGAAGGAAGAGGTGTGAAGAGCTTACTGCAAGCATTCAAACATATATGATGGTGATGGAATCAGATGAAGGATGATTGAGATATAAAAATCCCATGGGAAATGTGGTTGAAGGCACTCTGGCATGTCATCTGTGGGAATAAAGGAGGGAGAAAACGCATTTGGGGTGTTATAAAATTTTAGAGGCAAAAAAATAATTTACCCCTCATTTACTAAGTCCCATGAAATAGACTCATTGTGGGTCTAACAGTGTTCCAACGATTTCTCCCAAACATCATAATGGAAAACCACACATGGTCTAGGCAGATTATTTTTGTAATTGTGAGAAAGCCATGTGAAACCCACATTCAAGAGGGTCCTGCAATTTTCCATGGGTGTGCGACAATCCTTCCATGGTTATTGAAAAGCCCTGAAACTCTCCCAATGAATGGGTTAGCCAGAATGGTTGAGTTTTTCTATAAGCACTAACCATGTGAAAACTGTGCGACTTAGCCTATCTTCCATTTTCTCTAGCTCTGGGCTCCAAACAAGCCCCGAACTTTAACATACCATGTTTTTATGAACTGTATTTTCAAATAAATTATTTTTTGTTGATCAATTCAATTTCAAGATACTCCAAATTATGATTTTGTTACAAACTACACTAATATATGTTTTTTCTACATGGAACATCTACTAGGTTTGAGTTACATGCAACACTTAGTTTCTTTGAAAAAATATTTAATTATTATAATTATTTATTCTAGATAGTTATGACATAGTCATTAAACATAGAAATATGAATAGTGATTTCAAAATTATTAAATATTATTTATAATGGCTTAATAAAATTAAAACATATTGATTACAAAAAATATAATAGGTGGGTAATGTATTTATATATATTAAAATATTATTTTCTCAAATGATCTTGTTTTTATTACCTTTTGTGAACAATAAGAAAACCAATTTAAGAAACATTTAGAAATTTAATTTTATAATATAAACATCATTTTCTGAATTTATATTTACAAAATTATCTTAGGGGTATTTTTTGAGGATTTTTCTAAAAAACTTTATTTCTGGATTAATAGAGAAAAATACTAAAAATTAATTTGAAAATTATTTTCACATATTTTATTTATATTGTCAAATTTTATTTTAATATGGTTTTATAGTGTAATTAGATAAATTATACATCAATTAATTCCATTTAATTCATTGGAATCATTTTAAAATTATAATTTAATATAAAATAATTTAAATCATTTTAACATTTTCGCTTAAAAAACAAACTATTGTGACGCATCCGTAGGATTAATTTTATATTAGTTAATGGAAATTATTTGATAATAATTTGAAAAAATATACTCCATATTTTTATTCATCATTATTTATAATATGTAATAAGGTGATATTTAGTTTCTAACAAAAACATTTTTGAAAGTAATTAAAATTAATTATATTAATTGAGGTAAAACAAGATTACGTAGCAGTTAAAATTAAATTTAAGCGTAAAAATAACATAGAAACATGTCCAAAATATAATTTATAGAAATATATCGACCAATTTATCAATTTTAATTAAAATGGAAAATTATAGGATACACATGATTTTATGGATACCTCTTAATGATGTTTACATTTCTATATTTACAAGAATGCCACACCCCCCCACTATAAAAGGGAAATTTCCCCCTCACATATTTTAACCTCTCAATCCCCTTTTCTTTGAAAAAATATATCCAAATATCATAAAAAATCCATACTTAATCATAAAATCCTCTCTTTGGCCATAAATCCAACCAAGGAATCCTTTGGTGTAATATAAAAGGAGTAACCCAAAGAAGTTGTAACCTCCTCCCACGATCTTTTTTGTTTCAATTTCATTATACACCCTTAAAATAATCTTATTCAAATTTTTTTTAATAAAATAAGTATCCTGAATAAAATAATTTTTTATGTAATGTTTTCACCTAAACTCAGACAAACTTCCATGTAATAAGATACATAATCTTATTTCGTGCGTATGGCGGACTACTGACTCATGAACCAATGTCACTCGATCTTCCATTACAACATTTAAAGGCATGGAATAATAATAAATTTTAATTATTAATGTGACATATATAATATTTATGATATATTTATTCTTTTGGAATTATTATCCAACACATACCTTTATGCATTCAAGTTTTTGGGAATACGATAACATAGTTTGTAGACACGTCCACTACCTCTTACTCAAAGTGATGTGATACATTCAATAATTACATGTAATGTATATGGGTTTGTTTAAATATATATATATGTTATATATTAATTAATAATAATAATATATTTATAATATATTTATCATTTTCTTTTCTTATTTCAAAAGTACATGAAATGGAAACAATATTCAAGCGTACATACGACATACCAAATCCATTAAAAAAGTATTTCCTTTTGTATTTATATCTATTGTAGATTATTATAAATACATATATAATGATAATATATGAATTTATATGTTTTTTTTAATTCTTGAGATCATTATATAAGTATGAGGCCAAAAAATTTAACAAATCAAAAAACATGAAAAAAATATGTAGTTATAAACCAAAATTTCACATTAACACATAATTGCAAATTAAGTGGTAATATAAAGTCATGAATTAATAATATATGTTCTTATATAAATTAATAAGTTACTGTGATATATTTATAAAAAACCTATAATTATTATACATGATTTCATAATGAGAATGATGATAGTCAGGACATAAGGCAAGGGGATTTCCAATCTCTATTTTATTTCTGTGATACTTATTCCATATGCACCACTCATTCATTTTATGTGATATATTTACTTCCCATGAATGTATTCTATGAATATTATCATTAACCATGTTTATATATTTATACCCATTTTATAATCTTTAGTTTATTTGGTTTTATGGTTCCATAGTTACCAAATAAGAAAGGTATATTTATCTAAATTTATCTTCATTAAGATACATGTTATGTTATACACCTATATTAATTTATGAGGTGTTTATAATAATATTTTAAATATTATATCATTCTTTATATCCTTTTCATGATATTTTAATGTTTATGTAATGTCATTTTTTACATAGATACTTTTGATTCAATGTTATCAAAGTGAAAAGTGATTATTGAGAAAAATTCATCATATATCAAGATTTTTTATGATTCAGATTCCATTAATGGAATATTATTATCCATATCACAGGAAAAATAATTAATTTTATTCATCTTTTATTATTAATGGTATTTAATTTATTATTAAAATTTACCACTCTTTTTTAATTTAAAATAATTATGAAAATGTTTTCAATAAAATATTACCTTATTTCTCTCATTAGTAAGAAATGTGTTTTATTAAAAAAATCATGTTATAAAAAATGAATTCAATTTTTTTTATGATAACATAAGATCTTTTTTAAATAAAATTTTATTTAAAAATTTATTAAGGTTTCCATGGATTCCATAACAAAATTTCAAATCTATTTTCAAAGAAAATATTTTGAAGAAATGTTTTATGTTTTAAAAATAATTTTTCAAAGAAAAAAAGGATATTTTACTTGAGAAATGTTTTTAAAAGATATTTCAAAATCATTTTCAATATAAGATGAAATTTTTTGTTTTTGTAATTCCATTTTAGTGAAATTATCCAATGGTTACCTTCATATCATTTATATGAATGGTTTAGATTTTATTGTAAAGACGTTTATGAAATATGTCTCTTTTCTATTGGATATATTCTTTTGAAACTTTATATTTTAATGGGTTATTCTTTGAGGAAATGATTATGAATCCCATATCTTGTTCATATGTTATGATATCATTACATGATTATAATAACCATTCCATTTCACAAGTTATGACGTGATGATTATTTATTATACAGTGTCATACATATGTATGAATTCATTATGAGATTGGCGGGATCTAAATCTCACACCAATGCATTTGGTAGAGATTTACTTCTCATGAGATAGGCATGGATAGAACATGCAGTGAACATCATTCATTAAAATACTATGTCTTCAATGTTGGTACTGGGAGTGAAACTTACTTACTAAAACAGTTTGGGGAGTGAACCCATTCCACTATGATGGCCTTGGTGCAGATTACATGAATAAAATGGAAATCATTTTTTACATTTATGAAGCTACCACAATTCCATATCTTATTCCTACGTTATGAATTCAAGAATTCATCTATTGATTACCTTATGATTAATTTCTTATAAACATACAATATTTATGTTATGATTCATTTTTATCATCTCTGATATGTAGGTTATGATATTATAATTTTATGACCATGTTCCCATACCCTTATCCTCGTGTTTATGCATACATATCTCCGTTTTTTACCCTAACTGAGCATATAATCTCTCCCCTTTTTACGTTTTTTTCACTCAGTTATGAATACATGTATTATATATGATGTTTGTAATAATGTTGATAGTTATTAAGAACCTAGTGGGAGATAATATATATCACTTATGTACTATTGTATATGTTACCATGTTTCCAAAGGAACTACACAAATACGGACTTTGGTCGTCTTTTTGACTAATGTTTTTGTATTTTAAGTGAATTTCTCAATAGTTGGCATCATAAAAATATTTTATTCAGCCATTTTAATCATAGATGAGATAAACTTAGTGAGACTCCAAAGAACATGTATCTATGGATAAGTCTAAGGATCAGTCAAAGAAGAGGAAAATGTTCTATAATTTTGGTAAATGATCGAGTGAGTAGTTTCCAAGAAATAAATCCCTATCTAGGTACTACAAGTTATAGTGGCTCTAACATACATATACATAGGGCTGAAAAACTCAAAAACACAATTTTGGGCTTGAATATATTAAGATCTAATGTATGACAATAGGCCTTACTGCACACCAGGTTTGACACTCCTTGGGGGTATGCATTGGATATTCACAAAATTTTTATGAACCATTGTGATTTATTTAAAGGAAATTTGGATACAAATATCATAGGATAAAAAAATGGTCTCATATATTAAATAAGGTATTTAAATACCCGTAAAATTCAAGGGAAATTTTTTCTTAATTTTCTTAAGAATTTTACAAGAGCGCGGTTTCTGACGGCACCTGATTCCGAGTCCCGTAGTGCCCGGAATCAATTCCCGAAGTTTGGCTCGGGTACGTTCAGTGAACGAACGAGAGAGAATTCCTAACTTTTGATCCGGTGCTCGGAATTGAAATCCGAGGGCACCGATGAACTCGCAGCGCCGATATTCGCTTAAAGAGACCTTTTCGGAAGTTGCGTTGGTTGCGGGTTGAAAGTTAGTTTTTGGGTTTTAGGTTTAAGTTAAATAAAATTTTGTGAAGAACAAAATTTATTTAAACTTGTTAACTCCTACCAAAGGGAGTTGGAAGTGGGACCCACATCCACTTACCCTCCCTTGGGAGGATTAAGTGTGGTGGGGCCCACACGAACCCCTAAACCTTTCATATTCTCTCAACTTCCTTAACGCATCATTAAATGACATGAGTTATTTAATTTTTTGGAGTTAATCCTTTTGAATTTCAAACTTTTGAAATTCTAGTGTGTTGATGTGATAATAAAATAAGATAGTGTCTTATTTTATTTGGGTTAATTGTCTTTCTTCTTGAGAGGTGGAGAGATTTTCCTTCTTCTTCTTCAACTCTGACGAAGATCACGAAGAACGCTCAACTTGACGAAGAACGCTCAAGTTCCGACGAAGAACGCCGCTCCGCTCTTCTTCGTCTTCCGTGTCAACGAGAGGGAACACCGCTTCCTCCTCGGATTCCCTTCGTCGACATAATAAGTTTCGCCAACGACATATCGCATCGGACGCATCTCTTCGTCAACGGATTTGACGAACGACGACCGCGACGCCCGATCCCCGCGACGTTGTCTTCCACGGACGTTGGCAAATCCTCGAACGTATACCCAAGGTAGGGGTTGTTAATTTATTATTTAATTATTTATTTCTTGATCGTGGATCTCGCATGTCTAACATGAGGCTTTGAATGTTCAAGTTGAGTTATTATTTAACGTGAGGGGGCCGGACCGCATGAACACGGCCGAACCCCCTCCATCGTTCTTATTGTTCTATCTTGAGGGTGGAAGCAAAGTGGCATGGTGCCGTCGCACCACGCGGATAGTAATATGATTAAATTTCGCGGCACCGTCGCGCCGTGCCATGGAAGAATCATAAGGAACGCGACGCCGTCGCGCCGCGTCGAAGGGAATCAAATGCGCGGCGAAGGGGCGCGGTGCCGTCGCACCGTGCCGGACGACAAACAACGCAGCCGGTTCTGGGCCGTGGCGGGACAAGGAGACCGCGGCCGGTTCCGGGCCGCGGCGGGATGAGAAGACCGGCGGCCGGGCCACCGGCGTCGGAAGCCGAAGAGGGGACCGGATTTTCCGGTCCCGTTGGAGAAAACCGGTCGGCCAGCTGGCCGGCCGGATGCCAGTAAACCGGGGGAATTAATCTCCCGACCAACTCATGAAACCCCCCTCTTTAAGAGGGGGCGGTTTCCTTGTGGGGGGCAAAGCCCCCCGTTTTCTGCCAATCAATCCCCCCACGTGGGGGGGGGGGGGGGGGTTTGCAAAAAGGGGCGCGGCTATATGCCGCGCCGTTTTTCCCAATCAGCGGGGGCTTTGCCCCCCGCGTGCAGCCACCATGCGGCATCAGGCCGCCGCGGCCCCCGCGCCGCCGCGCCGCCGGCCGGCCGGGCCGGGTCGGCCCGGACCCGGACCCCCCCGTTTCGAAGCAGTTTCGGTCTTTTGGCCATAACTTGAGCCACGGACCTCCAATCGACGAACCGTCTGCAGCAACGCGATCCTTGGATCGAGACGGTCATTTTGGTATATCGCACTCAAGGTTTCAGATTACTTTGAGTTCGGCCGTGTTGGTTCGTTCACGAAACCAACCGGGCCTTCGGAGCGGAAACACTCATATCTTGAGCTACGGACGTCCGATTGACGTGCCATCAGCCGTGTTGTGTTCCTCTTAGTGAGACGGATCTTTTGGCATACTCCGCCCGAGGTTTGGACGCAGGTGGAGTAGGGTCAGGTTGGTTTTGCTTTAAAAACCAACCGGGCCCCGGGGACGAAAATACCAATAACTCTCAGACCGGGCGTCCGATCGACGCACCGTCTGTTGCGTTGAGTTTCTGTTGTCGATACGGAACTTTTGGATACATCAACTCTGGACTTTGTGACAGTTGATGTATCAGCCTCTCCGCTCGTGGAGCGGACCCTCCTGTACGAGTTTGCTGTGTGCGGGAACCCTAGTGCTGGCTGCGACTGCTACTACTGCTACTACTGCTACTGTGACTGCGACGACGACAGTATAGAGATCCTGTGTGGACTCGACGACGATGACTACATCACTCAGCGATCCTACGTGGGTCAGTGCTACAGGTCCTGTGTGGGCCCGATCCTGTGTGGGTCCGATCCTGTGTGGGTCCTTGCGCTCAGCGGTCCTGTGTGAACCAGCGCCTACAGGTCCTGTGTGGGCCCGATCCTGTGTGGGTCTTTGCGGGGGTTAGTTACCTTTTGATCCTTCGTGGGTCTGACGACTTAGATGGATCAGTGATCATCTTTATCGTCCTTTGAAGAAGTATACCTGTGTGAGCTGAATCCTATTTCTTTCCTGTGTGGATTGTGTTGTGCAATCCTGTGTGGATTACGTTTTGCTTTCCTGTGTGGAATACGTTTACTTTCCTGTGTGGACTGAGTTGTACTTGGGCTCGGAGGTTGGAGCGTATATGAAATTGATGACTTAGGTATATGTATGGGCATATACATAAGCAGTGTCGGTTATTACTTTGTGATTGTTCCTTTCTTCGTGGTTTATCCTTTGTGGATTTGAGAGACCTTCAAGGGTCTCGGGGTCCCTACTGAGTAGCTTATACTCACCCCTGCACGGGCTTTGCCCGCACTACGTTGTGTTGGTTGCAGACGACGGACAGCGTTGACCTTAGCTGAGGCTTGCAGAGCGGGACGGTACGCAGAGGTGGACCACTGGGCGGGACGTGCTCGGAGCGGACGGCGGGACCCGTGGAGCAGTGGAGCTATCTGTACCCACCCTTCAGGTGGGATTTCCAGTGGACAGCTCGGTGTAGCGGCATTTACTTTTCAGTTGCTGTTTTCCCTTTCGAGTTGTACATTACTTTCAGTTTGGGTTTGTATTCTGGCCCATTTACTTTTCCGCACTTTCAGTTGTACTCTGCTTTTGTTTAGTGTTTACTTTCCGCTTGCTTACTCTGTGGTGTTTGTTTACTTTACAAAGGCAATGCCTTCCCTTTTTTACCGGGATTTACGCCTTGGTGCTAGTCGCCAGCCCCTGGCCTATGGAAGGCGGGCTTGGGGTAGTCACGGCACGGACCCCGATGGCGGGTCGTGACAAATTGGTATCAGAGGAGTTCGGTTCTACCGCAAACTCTGATCTTTTTTATGTGAAGCAATAATGTTTAGCGTATTGAGTGTGGTTATCAGTCCAGGGAGTCCAGTGTTGGTGCGGCGGCCGACGTATCCGTACACCAGGACCCAGACTTCTGATTTCCGACTTAATGCATGAAAACATTGATTGCGTGTGTGTTTCAAAGTTTTCTTTGTGATTACTTATATCAGCTCACCAGGTATACTGTTCTGACCGTGGCACACCTGTTTCCTTTTCAGGATGGCCCCACGATGGCAGCCAGCTAGGGTTCTGAGAGTCGAGCGTGACGACAGCCCACCGAGCGACGAGGCCTCGGTGCAGGGACCATTGTCAGCAGTGGCACCGGCGGTAGCTCTACCCGCCGAGCCCCCGATGCTTCCAGCAGCAGCCGCTGACGATGCACGTCGCCTCAGCGCACTGCATGAGTTTCAGCGCCAGCGACCGCCCAGGTTTCGTGGGGAGACGGATCCCCAGGCAGTAGAGGACTGGATGGAGGCGGTAGTACGAGTGTTTAGGCTAGTGAGAACACCAGCAGACCTCATGGTGATCCTCGCTGCGAGCCTACTACACGCAGCAGCCGGACGATGGTGGAGCTTGATGCTCCAGGTGCACGATGAGGCATCTCTACTTTGGACGAACTTTGAGAGCCTCTTCCGCTCGGAGTTCGTCCCAGCCACCCTTCGTGCAGTGCGTATCCAGGAGCTTCTACAGCTGCGGCAGGGCAGCATGACGGTCGCTCAGTACTCGGCGTGATTTACCGATCTCTCGTGCTACTCGACCGACATGGTACGGGACCCAATCTTCCGGGCCCGGACCTTCGAGCAGGGTTTGAGACACGAGATCAGGGCATCGCTGATTTCCCTCAGCACACCGACTCAGACAGGAGTACTGGAGCGGGTCCTTCTGATAGAGAGCTTCCTTGCTGAGTCTACACCAGCACAGAGACCCACCGCAGGGCGGCACGTGGCAGAGTCATCTGCAGCTGGCAGTCGACGGATGACTCAGGGGTCCAGACAGACCAGACCTTCGGGCAGACGATCTCAGGGCACTGGCTCAGTAGTGCGGGGCACACAGCGCGGAGCCAGTCTTACGAGAGGCAGACAGTGCTACTCGTGCGGCGGGCAGGGCCACATGGCTGGTGACTGCCCGACCCGCCGTGCCGAGGAGCAGCAGACAGTTGATGGACCACCGAGGCAGAGGCAGAGGGTCGACCGTGGCGGTCCGCAGGGAGGAGGCGGACGAGGCAGAGGAGCTGGACGAGCAGCCGGTGGTGGCCGACGCTTTGAGGCTCTACCACCACCACCACCACCAGGAGGTCCACCCCAACCACAGGGAGCTATCGGGCAGCGACAGGCTCAGCTCCAGGCAGCAGAGGCCTACGACCACGGCGCACCCGAGATGATTCGACGTACTATCTGTGTCTACTCCACCCTTACTGCAGTTCTTATAGACACAGAAGCGAGTCACTCTTTCATAGCCGCTGCCCTTGTTCGGAGCTCGGAGATTCCGACAGAGCCGTTGGCTCGATCCTTATGGCTAGATACTCCTACGGGAGAAGACTCGACGATTATGCACTGGTGCCAGTAGTGTGAGCTTACTCTAGGAGGCGAGAGCTTCGGCTGGGATCTTCTTGTAGCAGCGTCGAGGCCTTACGACGTCATCTTGGGCATGGATTGGCTATCTACGGTCCATGCACAGATTGACTGTTTTAGGTGCAAGGTGCGATGTGTACGCACCGACGGGAGCAGGTTCACCTTCACCGGCGAGAAGGGAGCCTTTGCAGCATAGGATGGACTTCCGCGGAGGAGAGGACAGCCCATCACTCATCAGTTGGCTAGCCTTATCCTTGGAGCAGTTGACGTGCGGAGTCCTGGTTTTCCTGCAGTGGTGGATCAGTTTGCGGACGTTTTTCCCGACGACGTTCCAGGGCTACCTCCTCGCAGAGTGGTAGACTTTTATATTGACTTGTACCCCGGGACAGCCCCGATATCCACTCCAGCATATCGGATGGCCCCCGCCGAGCTTCGAGAGCTACGGGTACAGTTGGAGGACTTGCAGGGCAAGGGGTTCATCCGACCCAGTGTTTCACCCTGGGCTTCCCTGATATTGTTCGCCAAGAAGGCGGACGGGAGCTTGTGACTTTGTGTTGACTACCGCCGCCTGAACCAGGTGACAGTGAGGAATAATTATCCGCTACCGAGGATTGATGACCTCTTTGATCAGCTCAAGGGAGCACGGTGGTTCTCGAAGATAGACCTCAGGTCAGGCTATCATCAGCTCAGAGTCAGAGACGGGGATGTGCAGAAGACGGCCTTCAGATGTCGGTATGACCACTATGAGTTCTTGGTTATGCCTTTCAGTGTAACCAATGCTCCAGCAGTGTTCATGGCTCTCATGAACAGGATCTTTCAGCCATACCTCGATCGGTTTGTCGTGGTCTTCATCGACGACATTCTGATTTACTCTACGACAGAGGAGGAGCACGCCTATCACTTGCGAGTTGTACTAGACACACTCCGAGAGAACCAGCTTTATGGTAAGCTCTCGAAGTGCCAGTTCTGGATACGTGAGGTCCACTTCTTGGGACATGTTATCTCTGAGGCGGGAGTTGCAGTGGATCCCGCGAAGATTGAGGCAGTGTTAGCTTGGGAGCCACCCAGGAGCGTGACTGAGGTTCGGAGTTTCTTGGGACTAGCTGGATACTATCGGAGATTCGTGCCAGATTTCTCTAGAGTTGCGGCATCACTCACAGCTTTGACGAAGAAGGGGAAACCCTTCGTGTGGTCTGACAGATGTCAGCAGAGCTTCCAGGAGTCGAGACAGAGATTGACTAGCGCACCTATCTTGAGGTTGCCTGAGGAGGGAGTAGGGTACGTAGTCTACTGCGATGCATCAGGGACCGGACTCGGATGTGTTCTGATGCAGGAGCGGGCCGTGATCGCCTATGGATCACGTCAGTTGAGGCCGCATGAGCAGAACTATGCTACCCATGACCTGGAGCTAGCAGCAGTGGTCTTAGCTCTGAAGACATGGCGACACTATCTGATGGGCGAGCGCTTTACAGTCTTTTCTGATCATCAGAGTCTCAGGTATATCTTCTCTCAGAAGGACCTGAACCTGAGATAGAGGTGATGGATCGAGTTCCTCCAGGACTATGACTTTGAGATAGTCTATACTCCTGGGAAGGGGAACGTAGTAGCCGATGCCCTCAGCAGGAGGACGGGCATTCAGCTACTTGAGGAGGCGACAGAGCAGCTAGCCTCTTTGCAGATATCCTTCGTGGATAGAGATGGAGCAGCCTTTCTTCAGTCTCTCACAGTCACTCCTCCACTACTGCAGCGGGTCAGGGAGGCACAGCGTGAGGACGCTGACTGTGAGACACGGCGTGCACAGATATCCTCGGGACAGGCACCTGATGGTTTCTCCCTTGGAGCAGAGCACGACATCCTTTTCAGAGGACGTACCATGGTACCAGTCGCTTTGCGAGAGGAAGTGCTGAGAGAGTTTCACACTTCTCCTTTGGCGGTACATCCTGGGGTGGAAAAGATGTACCAGGACCTCAGACGACAGCATTGGTGGCCGGGCATGAAGAAGGCTGTAGCAGAGTTCGTTTCTCGATGCCTTACCTGCCAGCAGGTGAAGGCAGAGCATCAGGTACCAGCAGGCTTGGTACAGCCCTTGGAGGTTCCAGAGTGGAAGTGGGACGTCATATCTATGGACTTTGTGACTGGACTTCCACGCACTTCCAGAGGTCACGACTCCATCTGGGTGATTGTTGACCGACTCACCAAGTCGGCACACTTCTTACCCATCAGAGAGCAGGGCTCAGTAGAGAGCTTGGGATGTCTCTACGTTCAGGAGATTGTGCGGTTCCACGGTGTTCCATCATCTATCGTCTCCGATCGAGATGCTCGCTTTACTTCCCGGCTTTGGAAGGGGTTACAGGAGGCGTTCGGGACGCAACTACGTCTGAGCACAGCCTTTCATCCTCAGACGGATGGTCAGACGGAGAGGACCATTCAGACTCTCGAGGACATGCTCCGCGCATGTGTCCTCGACTTTGGTCGTATCTGGGAGGACCACCTACCCTTGGTGGAGTTTGCGTACAACAACAGCTACCACTCCACCATCGGGATGGCACTGTACGAGGCATTGTACGGCCGACCTTGTAGATCTCCTTTGTGCTGGACAGACCCTGGAGAGTCAGCACTGGTGGGACCGGAGATGGTCCATGCCACGACAGAGAACGTCCAGGTCATCCAGGAGCGGATGAGGACAGCTCAGAGCCGGCAGAAGTCATATGCTGACAGGAGACGGAGGCCACTGGAGTTCGAAGATGGCGACCACGTATTCTTGCGGGTCTCACCTCGACGTGGTATTCGGAGATTTGGCCGAGGCGGCAAGTTATCTCCGCGCTTCATCGGACCCTTCCAGATTCTCAGCAGGATTGGTGAGGTGGCTTATCGCCTGGCTCTACCACCTCAGTTGCACCGGGTGCACGACGTCTTCCACGTATCTCAGCTGAGGAGATACGTGCACGACCCGTCACACATCATTGACCATGGGGAGCTTGACGTTGACGATGGGGCGACTTTCACGGAGGTTCCAGTAGAGATAGAGGATCGACAGGAGCGGGTCCTGCGTGAGCGATCGATTCCTCTTGTGTGCATCAGATGGAAGCACGGGAATCTCTAGGAGAGCACTTGGGAGCGGGAGGCTCAGATGCGTGCTCAGTACCCTCATTTGTTTCCCTAGTTTTGATGTATCTTTACGGGGACGTAAAGCCCTGAGGTGGGAGTAATGTAAAGACCCGTAAAATTCAAGGGAAATTTTTTCTTAATTTTCTTAAGAATTTTACAAGAGCGCGGTTTCTGACGGCACCTGATTCCGAGGCCCGTAGTGCCCGGAATCAATTTTCGAAGTTTGGCTCGGGTACGTTAAGTGAACGAACGAGCGGGAATTCCTAACTTTTGATCCGGTGCTCGGAATTGAAATCCGAGGGCACCGATGAACTCGCAGCGCCGATATTCTCTTAAAGAGACCTTTTCGGAAGTTGCGTTGGTTGCGGGTTGAAAGTTAGTTTTTGGGTTTTAGGTTTAAGTTAAATAAAATTTTGTGAAGAACAAAATTTATTTAAACTTGTTAAATCCTACCAAAGGGAGTTGGAAGTGGGACCCACATCCACTTAACCTCCCTTGGGAGGATTAAGTGTGGTGGGGCCCACACTAACCCCTAAACCTTTCATATTCTCTCAACTTCCTTAACGCCTCATTAAATGACATGAGTTATTTAATTTTTTGGAGTTAATCCTTTTGAATTTCAAACTTTTGAAATTCTAGTGTGTTGATGTGATAATAAAATAAGATAGTGTCTTATTTTATTTGGTTTAATTGTTTGTCTTCTTGAGAGGTGGATAGATTTTCCTTCTTCTTCTTCAACTCTGACGAAGATCACGAAGAACGCTCAACTTGACGAAGAACGCTCAAGTTCCGACGAAGAACGCCGCTCCGCTCTTCTTCGTCTTCCGTGTCAACGAGAGGGAACGCCGCTTCCTCCTCGGATTCCCTTCGTCGACATAAGAAGTTTCGCCAACGACGTATCGCATCGGATGCATCTCTTCATCAACGGATTTGATGAACGACGACCGCGACACCCGATCCCCGCGACGTTGTCTTCCGCGGACGTTGGAAAATCCTCGAACGTATACCCAAGGTAGGGGTTGTTAATTTATTGTTTAGTTATTTATTTCTTGATCGTGGATCTCGCATGTCTAACATGAGGCTTTGAATGTTCAAGTTGAGTTATTATTTAACGTGAGGGGGCCGGACCGCATGAACACGGCCGAACCCCCTCCATTGTTCTTATTGTTCTATCTTGAGGGTGGAAGCAAAGTGGCGTGGTGCCGTCGCACCACGCGGATAGTAATATGATTAAATTTCGCGGCACTGTCACGTCGTGCCATGAAAGAATCATAAGGAACGCGACGCCGTCGCGCCGCGTCGAAGGGAATCAAATGCGCGGCGAAGGGGCGCGGTGCCGTCGCACCGCACCGGACGACGAACACCGCGGCCGGTTCCGGGCCGCGGCGGGATGAGAAGACCGGCGGCCGGGCCGCCGGCGTAGGAAGCCGAAGAGGGGACCGGATTTTCTGGTCCCGTTGGAGAAAACCGGCCGGCCAGCTGGCCGGCCGGATGCCAGTAAATCGGGGGAATTAATACCCCGGCCAACTCATGAAACCCCCCTCTTTAAGAGGGGGCGGTTTCCTTGTGGGGGGCAAAGCCCCCCGTTTTCTGCCAATCAAGCCCCCCACGTGGGGGGGGGGGGGGGTTTGCAAAAAGGGGCGCGGCTATATGCCGCGCCGTTTTTCCCAATCAGCGGGGGCTTTGCCCCCCGCGTGCAGCCACCGTGCGGCGCCAGGCCGCCGCGCCGCTGGCCGGCCGGCCGGTCGGGCCGGGTCGGACCCGGGTCGGGTCGACCCGGTTCGGGCCGACCCAGGGGGGGTCGGGCCGGGTCGGCCCGGACCCGGACCCCCCCGTTTCAAAGCAGTTTCGGTCTTTTTGGCCATAACATGAGCCACGGACCTCCGATCGACGAATCGTCTGCGGCAACCCGATCCTTGGATCGAGACGGTCATTTCAGTATATCACACTCAAGGTTTCGGATTACTTTGAGTTCGGCCGGGTTGGTTCGTTCACGAAACCAACCGGGCCTTCGGAGCGGAAACGCTCATATCTTGAGCTACGGACGTCCGATTGACGTTCCGTCAGCCGTGTTGTGTTCCTCTTAGTGAGATGGATCTTTTGGCATACTCCGCCCGAGGTTTGGATGCAGGTGGAGTACGGTCAGGTTGGTTTTGCTTTAAAAACCAACCGGGCCCCGGGGACGAAAATGCCAATAACTCTCAGACCGGGTGTCCGATCGACGCGCCGTCTGTTGCGTTGAGTTCCTGTTGTCGATACGGAACTTTTGGATACATCAACTCTGGACTTTGTGACAGTTGATGTATCAGTCTCTCGGCTCGTGGAGCGGACCCTCCTGTACGAGTTTGCTGTGTGCGGGAACCCTAGTGCTGGCTGCGACTGCTACTACTGCTACTACTGCTACTGTGACTGCGACGACGACAGTACATAGATCCTGTGTGGATTCGACGACGACGACTACAGCACTCAGCGATCCTACGTGGGTCAGTGCTACAGGTCCTGTGTGGGCCCGATCCTGTGTGGGTCTGATCCTGTGTGGGTCCTTGCGCTCAGCGGTCCTGTGTGAACCAGCGCCTACAGGTCTTGTGTGGGCCCGATCCTGTTTGGGTCTTTGAGGGGGTTAGTTACCTTTTGATCCTTCGTGGGTCTGACGACTTAGATGGATCAGTGATCATCTTTATCATCCTTTGAAGAAGTATATCTATGTGAGCTGAATCCTATTGCTTTCTTGTGTGGATTGTGTTGTGCAATCCTGTGTGGATTACGTTTTTCTTTCCTGTGTGGAATACGTTTACTTTCCTGTGTGGACTGAGTTATACTTGGGCTCGGAGGTTGGAGCGTATTTGAAATTGATGACTTAGGTATATGTATGGGAATATACCTAAGCAGTGTCGGTTATTACTTCGTGATTGTTCCTTTCTTCGTGGTTTATCCTTTGTGGATTTGAGAGACCTTCAGGGGTCTCGGGGTCCCTACTGAGTAGCTTATACTCACCCCTGCACGGGCTTTGCCCGCACTACGTTGTGTTGGTTGCAGACGACGGACATCGTTGACCTTAGCTGAGGCTTGCAGAGCAGGACGGTACCCGGAGGTGGACCACTGGGCGGGACGTGCTCGGAGCGGACGGCGGGACCCGTGGAGCAGTGGAGCTATCTGTACCCACCCTTCAGGTGGGATTTCCAGTGGACAGCTCGGTGTAGCGGCATTTACTTTTCAGTTGCTGTTTTCCCATCGAGTTGTACTTTACTTTCAGTTTGGGTTTGTATTCTGGCCCATTTACTTTTCCGCACTTTCAGTTGTACTCTGCTTTTGTTTAGTGTTTACTTTCCGCTTGCTTACTCTGTGGTGTTTGTTTACTTTACAAAGGCAATGCCTTCCCTTTTTTACCGGGATTTACGCCTTGGTGCTAGTCTCCAGCCCCTGGCCTATGGAAGGCGGGCTTGGGGTAGTCACGGCACGGACCCCGAGGGCGGGTCATGACAAGGTATCATAATTGAGACATAATATTAGTTATTTTAAAATAATATATATTTTCCCCACTAGGATAATTTTTTCTAATTCTGTGTTTTTAGTTTGCGTCAATGATTGGAACCCAAATTAACTGTGTCAATAAAAATTCAGATACATTATGAAATGATTCTGGAAATGATTACCTTATTTAAGTGGGTATTCCAATTAAATTATTATTGGATAATGGATCGGCACCAATGGAATGATATTCTTCATTATCCAACGTCTAGAGAACGATAATATCATTTTGGTTTTTTTATATATTAGAAGGATAAGTGTACTTGGGGTGGAATATAATCATGAATATGTGGCAGTAAGAGGAAATATAATCCATGGATTGGGACATGATCAAGAACATAATTTTCAATAATTATTTTCCTTTTATTATTCATAAAATGATGGGGAAAGAGCTCATTGAGTAAATGCAATGGAATGATGAATCTATTTGTACCTATGAGGATAATTTCATAAGACTAGGGAGTTACACTTCTAATTTTATCGTCCAAATAGAATGTAAAGTCTATATGTTATTTAGTGGATTAAACCAAAGTCTCATAATGTTGTTGAATGTAAAGACCCATAAAATTCAAGGAAAACGTTTTCTTAATTTTCTTTGGGGTTTTACAAGAATGCAGTTTCTGACGGTACTTGATTCTGAGGCCCGGTGTGCCCGGAATTTCTATCCAATGTTTAGCTTGGGTACGTTTAGTGAACGAATGAGTGGGAATTTCTAACTCTTGAACTAGTGCTCAGAATCGAATTCTAAGGGCACCGATGGAATCTCAGCGCCAGTTTTTTCTTAGGAACACCTTTTCCAGAGTTGCGTTTACACGAGAGAAGTTGATAAATTTTTGTGGAAGGTAAAATAAAATTAATCATCAATTGTATTTTACTCTAAGTGGTTTAACGCTTTGGGTGGAAGTTGGGGAAACCACTCAACTACCATTTAGAGGTTATGAGGGTGGTGGGGTCCAAACTAACCCTACCCCTTCACCTTCCCTAACCTTCCATAACCCTTCTTTTAATTTGACAACATGAGTTAATTAATTGTGTGGATTAAATTCAACTTTTGAATTTCAAACTTAAGTTGTGCTAATAAAATTAGTGAGGTACTTATTTTTTTTTGGGTTGGAGGCTTGTTGCTTGAGAGCGTTGGGAGAAAAGATAAGGGAGGCTTGAATATGTTCATCTTCTTCGTCAAAGAACACGAAGAACGCGAAGAACGCCAGATTCCTCAGAGGTCGGCGTCTCCATCTGCGACGTCTCCTTCCGCGATGTCTCTCTCCGTGACGGTTATCTCTGAGACGAATCCCCACCCAACTTGTTCGACAAGGTAGGGGTTTTATGCGTTTTTATTTCGTGATTATTTCCGTTTCTTTCTTAATCATCTATCCTCATTCTTTGGAACCACTTGATATCATTTAACGGGAGGGGGCCGGACCGCACAAACACGGCCGACCCTCCTCCCATTTTATTATTTGTGGTTTCGGTTCGAAGGGAAGTGAGGCGGTGTCATCGCACCACGCGGGGACGAGCGACAAAGATGCGCGGCGCCGTCACACCGCGCATTTGAAAGATGAACCAAGCCGCGACACCGTCACGTCGCGCCAGAAAATCCCGAAGACACTGCAGCCGGAGCGGGGCCGTGGCGGAGGCGCGCGGCACCGTCGCGCCGCCCTGGACGAACCAATGCTGCGGCCGGTTCCGGGCCACGGCGGAGCTGAGAGACCGGCGGCCGGTTCCAGGCCGCTGGCGTCGGAGCAAGGGGGACCGGCCTTGCCTGTCCCATGGTGTAAACAGCCGGCAGGACACGAGAGAAGCCGGGGGTTAGAAACCCCCGGTGGCCAGCTCAAGCGGCCCCCCAATATGGGGTCCGTGGTTACAAAATACAGGGGGCAGGCGCCCCCCCCCCTCAAACGGCTCGGCCGTTTGGTCGAGCTCCTGGCCAGCGCGCCTGGCGCGCTGCGCCCAGGCCGGGACGGGCCGCGCCCAGGCCGGGCCGGGATGCGCCGGCTGGGCCGGGCCGGGATGTGCCGGCCGAGCTGGGCCGCTCCAGTTGGGATGGGCCGCGCCCAAGCGGGCTGGACCAGGACCCGGTTTGGGTCGACCCGGTTCGAGCCAACCTTGGGGGTATCGGGCCGGGTCGGACCGGGCCCGAACCCCTCAATACTCAACCTCTTCCAGTCGGTCGCCCATAACATGAGATATGGGCCTTTGATCGATTCACTGTCAGTTGCGATGCGATCCTTGGATCGAGACGGTCGTTTCAGTATATCTCACTCATGGTTTTGGAATACTTTGGGTTCAGCCGAGTTGGTTTGTTCACAAAACCAATCGGGCCCTCGGAGCGGAAACACTCATAACATGGGCTCCGGACGTCCGATTGACGTTTCGTAGACTTTTTTGGATTCCTCATAGTGAGACAGATCTTTTGGCTTACTCTGCCCAAGGTTTGGATGCAGGTGGAGTATGTTTGGGTTGGTTTTGACTTAAAATCCAATCGGGACCCTGGGACGAAAAAGCCAATAACTACCATACCGGGCGTCCGATTGATGCGCTGTCTATGACGCTGAGTTCCTTTTGATGATAAGGAACTTTTGGATACATCAACTCCGGGATTTGTGTCAGTTGATGTATAAGCCTCTCGGCTCGTGGAGAGGACCCTACCGAATGAGCTTGCTGTGTGAGGGAACCCTAGAGCTAGCTGCTTTTGCGACTATGACGACGAAGATGACTGTATAGAGATCCTCAGTGGATTCGACGACGACGACTACAGCACTCAGTGATCCTACATGGATTAGTGCTACCGATCCTATGTGGGACTGATCCTGTGTGGGTCAGCGCTTAGTAGTTCTATGTGAGCCAGCGCCTACAGATCCTGTGTGGGTCTGATCCTGTGTGGAACTTTGCGGGGGTTAGTTACCTATCGATCCTGTGTGGGTCTTTGTGGGGGTATGTTACCTATCGATCCTTTGTGGGTCATTGCGGGGGTTAGTACCTATCGATCCTTTGTGGGTCCGACGGCTTAGATGAATCAGTGGCTACATCTGATCATCACTATCGTCATACAAAGAAGTATACCCGTGTGAGCTGAATCCTGTTTTGCTTTCCTTTGTGGATTGTGTTGTGCTATCCTGTGTGGATTGGGTTTTTCTTTCCTGTGTGGATTGGGTTGTGTTTTCCCGTGTGGACTGGGTTGTACTTGGGCTCGGAGGTTGGAGAGTATTGGAATTGATGACTTAGGTAATTGTATGGTCATATACCTAAGCAGTGTTGGATGTTACTTCGTGATTGCATCTTTTCTTTTTGGATTAACCTTTGTGGATTCTGGGAGACCTTAGGGGGTCTCTGGGTCCCTACTGAGTAGCTTATACTTACCCCTGCACAGGCTATGCCCGCACTATGTTGTGTTGGTTGCAGACGACAGACAACGCTGATCGTGGTTGAGACTTGCGGAGCAGGACGGTACCTGGAGGTGGACCCCTGGGCGGGACATACTCAGAGTGAACGGTTGGACCCGAGGAGCTGTGGAGGCTATCTGTACTCACCCATCAGGTGGGACTTCCAGTGGGTGGCTCGATGTTTCGGCTTTACATTAAGATGATGTTTTCCCTTTCGAGTTGTACTTTACTTTCAGTTTTGTGTTTGTATTATGGCCCATTTACTTTTCCGCACTTACTGTTATACCCAGCTTTGCTTAGTGGTTACTTCTTCTGCTTGCTTTCTCTGTGGTGTTTGTTTACTTTACAAATAAAATGCCTTCCCTTTTTAGAGGGATTTACGCCTTGGTGCTAGTCTCTAGCCCCTGGCCTATGGAAGGCGGGCTTGGTGTAGTCACGACACGAGCCCGAGGACGGGTCTTGACAAATTGGTATCAGAGGAGTTCGGTTCTACCGCAGAACTCAGGAAATTGATATTTTTCTATGTGAATCAATAGTGTTAAGAGTATTGGGTGTGGTTATCAGTCCAGGGAGTCCAGTGTTGGTGTGGTGGCCGACGTATCCGTACACCAGGACCCTGACTTCTGATTTCTGACTTAATTCACGAAAACATTGATTGCATGTGTGTTTCAAGATTTCTTTGTGATTACTTTATGTCAGCTCACCAGGTATACTATTTGACCGTGGCGCACCTGTTTCTTTTCAGGATGGCCCCACGATGGCAGCCAGCTAGGGTTCCGAGAGTTGTGCGTGATGACATCCCACCGAGCGACGAGGCCTCGGTACATGGCCCTTTGACAGCAGAGGCACCGGCGGTACCTCTACCCGCCGATCCACCAATGCTACCAGCCCCAGCCGCTGACGATGCACGTCCCCTTAGTGCACTGCACGAGTTTCAGCACGAGCGACTTCCCAGGTTCCATGGGGAGACGGACCCCCAGGCAGCTGAGAACTGGCTGGAGGCAGTGGTACGGGTTTTCAGGTTAGTGAGGACACCAACAGACCTCATGGTGATCCTCACAGTGAGCCTACTGCACGCAGCCGCAGGCAGATGGTGGAGCTTGATGCTCCGGGTGCATGACGATGCATCTCTCATCTGGACGGACATTGAGAGTCTCTTCCTCTCAGAGTTCGTCCCAGCCACCCTCTGTGCGGTATGCATCCAGGAGCTTCTACATCTGCGGCAAGGCAGCTTGACGGTCGCCCAGTACTCGGTGAGATTTACCGATCTCTCGCACTACTCGACAGACATGGTACGAGACCCATTCTTCCGAGCCCGGACCTTTGAGCAGGGATTGAGGCAGGTGATCAAGGCATCGCTGATCTCCCTCAGCATTCCGACTCAGGTAGGAGTACTGGAGTGAGCCCTTTTGATCGAGAGCTTTCTTGCTGAGTCTACACCAACGGCGAGACCCACCGCAGGGGGGGCATGTAGCGGAGTCTTCTGCAGAAGGCAGTCAACGGATTACTCATGGGTTCAGGCAGACCAGACCCTCAGGCAGAGAAACTCAGGACACTGGCTCAGTAGTGCAGGGCACTTAGCGCGGAGCCAGTCTTTCGAGAGACATATAGTGCTACGCATGTGGCGGGTAGGGTCACATGGCTCGTGACTGCCCGACCCACCATGCTGAGGAGCGGTAGATGGTTGAGGGACCACCCAGGCAGAGGCAGAGGGTCGACCGTGGTGGTCCGCAGGGAGCAGGCGGATGAGGTAGAGGAGTTGGCCGAGCAACAGATGGTGGGAGACGCTTTGAGGCCCTACCACCACCACCACCAGGAGGTCCACCCCGACCACAGGGAGCTGGCGGGCAAAGACAGGCACATCTCTAGGCAGTGGAGGCCTACGACCACGGCGTGCCCGAGATGATTCGAGGTACTAACTGTGTCTATTACACCTTTTCTGCAGTTCTTATAGACATAGGAGAGAGTCATTCTTTCATAGCCATTTCCCTTGTTCAGAGCTCGGATATTCCAACAGAGCCATTGGCTTGATCCTTACGGCCAGAGGCTCCTACAGGAGTAGACTCGACGATTACGCACTGGTGCCGGCAGTGTGAGCTTACTCTAGGAGGCGAGAGCTTCGGCTGGGATCTTCTTGTAGTGGAGTCGAGGCCTTATGACGTCATCTTGGGCATGGATTGGTTATCTATAGTCCATGCTCAGATTGACTGTATTAGGTGCAAGGTGCGATGTGTACGCACCAATGGGAGCAGGTTCACCTTCACCGGCGAGAAGGGAGCCTTTTCAGCACAAGATGGACTCTCGCAGAGGAGAGGACAACCCATCACTCATCAGTTGGCTAGCCTCATCATAGGAGCAGTTGACATGCGGAGTCCTAGTTTTCCTGCAGTGGCGGATCAGTATGCGGACATTTTTCCTGACGACGTCCCAGGGCTACCTCCTCGCAGAGAGGTAGAATTTTATATTGACATGTACCCTGGGACATCCCGGATATCAACTCCAGCGTATCGGATGGCCCCCGTTGTGCTTCGAGAGTTACGAGTACAGTTAGAGGACTTGCAGGGCAAGGGATTCATCCGACCCAGTGTTTCACCCTGGGCTTCCCCGATTTTGTTCGCCAAGAAGGCGGACAGGAGCTTGTGACTTTGTGTCGGCTATCATCGCTTGAACTAGGTGATAGTAAGAAACAAGTATCCACTACCGAGGATTGATGACCTCTTCGATCAGCTCAAGGGAGCACTGTGGTTCTCAAATATAGACATCAGGTCTGGCTATCATCAGCTCAGAGTTCGGGACGAGGACGTGTAGAAGGCGACCTTCAGGTGTCAGTATGGCCACTATGAGTTCTTGGTTATGCCATTCGGCATAACCAATGCTCCAGAAGTGTTCATGGCCCTCATGAATAGGATCTTTCAGCCATACCTTGATCGATTTGTCGTGGTCTTCATCGACGACATTTTGATTTACTCGACCACTGAGGAGGAGCACGCCTACCACTTGTGGGTTGTACTAGACACACTCCGAGAGAACCAGATATACGGTAAGCTCTTGAAGTGTCATTTCTTGATATGCGAGTTCCACTTCTTGGGGCATGTCATCTCTGAGGCGGGAGTTGCAGTGGATCCTGCGAAGATCGAGGTAGTGCTAGCTTGGGAGCCACCCAGGAGTGTGACTGAGGTGTGGAGCTTCTTGGGTCTAGCTGGATACTATCAGAGATTTGTGCCAAAATTCTCCAGATTTGCGTCACCATTCTCAGCTTTGACGAAGAAGGAGAAACCCCTTGTTTGGTCAGACAGATGTCAGCAGAGCTTCCAGGAGCTGAGACAGAAATTGACCAGCGCACCTATCTTGAGGTTTCTGGAGGAGGGAGTAGGGTACCTAGTCTACTGCGATGCATCAGGGACCGGAATCGGATATGTCCTGATGTAGGAGATGGCATGTATCGCCTATGGATCACGTCAGTTGAGGTCGCATGAGCAGAACTACGCTACCCATGACCTGGAGTTAACATCAGTGTTATTCTCTCTGAAGATGTGGCGACACTATCTGATGGGGGAGCGGTGTACAGTTTATTCTGACCATCATAGTCTCAGGTACAACTTCTCTCAAAAGGACCTGAATCTGAGAAAATAGTGATGGCTTGAGTTCCTCCAGGACTATGACTTTGAGATAGTCTATACTCCTGGGAAGGGGAACGTGGTAGCCGATGCACTCAGTAGGAGGACAGACATTCAGCTACTTAGGGAGGCGACAGAGCAGCGAGCTGCTTTGTGGATTTCCTTTCTGGATAGATATTGAGAATCTTTCCTTCCGTCACTCACAGTCTCTCCTCCACTACTACATCAGGTCAGAGAGGCATAGCGTGGGGACACCCACTGTAAGACGGGGCGTGCACAGATATCCTCAGGACAGGCACCTGATGGTTTATCCATAGGAGGGGAGCACGACATCCTTTTCAGAGGACGTACCTTGGTACTAGTTGCTTTATGGGTGGATGTGCTAAGAGAGTTTCACACTTCTCCTTTGGCGATATATCCTGGAGTGGCGAAGATGTACCAGGATCTCAGATTACAGTACTGGTGGCTGGGCATTAAGGAGGCTGTGGCGGAGTTCATTTCTGGATGCCTCACCTGCCAGTAGGTGAAGGCAAAGTGTCAGGTACCATCAGGATTTGTACATCCTTTGGAGGTCCCGGAGTGGAAGTGGGACGACATATCTATGGACTTCGTGACTGGACTTCCACGCACTTCCAGAGGTCATGACTCCATTTGGGTGATTGTCGACCGACTCACCAAGTCGGCCCACTTCTTACCCATCAAAGAGTAGGGCTCAGTGGAGAGCTTGGGACATCTCTACGTTCATGAGATTGTGCGGCTCCATGGTTTTCCATCATCAATCGTCTCCGATCGAGATGCTCGCTTTACTTCCCGGCTTTGGAAGGGGTTGCAGGAGGTGTTCGGGACGCAGCTACTTTTGAGCACCGCCTTTCACCCTCAGACGGATGGTCAGACAGAGGGGACCATTCAGACTCTCAAGGACATCCTCCGTGCATGTGTCCTTGACTTTGGTCGCAGTTGGGAGGACCACCTACCCTTGGTGGAGTTCATGTACAACAACATCTACCACTCCACCATCGGGATGGCACCATATGAGGCGTTGTACGACCGACCTTGCAGATCACCACTGTGCTGGAAAGACCCTGGGGAGTCAGCACTTGTGGGACCGGAGATGGTCCAAGCCACGACAGTGAAGGTCTAGGTCATCCAGGAGTGGATGAGGACAACTCAGAGCTGGCAGAAGTCTTATGCTGATAGGAGGTGGAGGCCACTGGAGTTCGAGGATGGCGACCATGTCTTCTTGCGGGTCTCACATCAACGTGGATTACGGAGATTTGGCCGAGGTGGAAAGTTGTCTCCACGCTTCATCGGACCGTTCAACATCCTCAGCAGAATTGGCGAGGTGGCTTATCGCCTAGATCTACCACCTCAGTTGCACCAGGTGCACGACGTCTTCCACGTATCTCAGCTGAGGAGATACGTGCACGAACCGACGCATATCATTGAACATGGGGAGCTAGAAATTGATGATGGGGAGACTTTTACAGAGGTCCCAGTGGAGATTGAGGATCGACAGGATCAGGTCCTATGTGGATGGTCGATTCCCCTAGTGCACATCAGATGGCAGCACTGGAATCTCCAGGAGAGCACATGGGAGAGGGAGGCTCAGATGCGTGCTCAGTACCCACTTTTGTTTCCCTAGTTTTCGATGTATCTTTACGGGGACGTATAGCCCTGAGGTGGGAGTAATGTAATTACCCGTAAAATTCAAGGAAAATTTTTTCTTAGTTTTCTTTGCGATTTTACAAGAACGTAGTTTTTGACGGAACTTGATTCCGAGGCCCTGTGTGCCTGTAATTTCTATCCGATGATTAGCTCGGGTACGTTCAGTGAATGAACGAGCGGGAATTTCTAACTCTTGAACCGGTGCTCGGAATCGAATTCTGAGGGAACCGATGGAATTGTAGCGCCGGTTTTTGCTTAGGAACACCTTTTCCGGAGTTTCATTTACACAAGAGAAGTTGTTAAATTTTTTTGGAAGATAAAATAAATTTAAGCATCAATTTTATTTTACTCTAAGTGGTTTAAAGATTTTGGTGGAAGTTGGGGGAAACCACCAAACTTCCATTTAGAGGTTATGAGGGTGGTGGGGCCCACATGAACCCTACCCCTTCACCTTCCCTAACCTTCCATAACCCTTCTTTGAATCTAACAACATGAGTTAATTAATTGTGTGGATTGAATTCATCTTTTGAATTTCAAACTTAAGTTGTGTTAATAAAATAAGTGAGGAACTTATTTTATTTTGGGTTGGAGACTTGTTGCTTGAGAGCTTTGGGAGAAAAGCTATGGGAGGCTTGAATATCTTCATCTTCTTCATCAAAGAACACGAAGAACGTGAAGAACGAGATGAACGCCGGATTCCTCAGAGGTCGACGTCTCCTTCTGTGACGTCTCCCTCCGTGACAGTTATCTTCGCGATGAATCCTCACCCAACTTGTTCGACGAGGTAGGGGTTTTATGCGTTTTTATTTCGTGATTACTTACGTTGCTTTCTTCGTCATCTATCCTCATTCTTTGGAACCACATGATATCATTTAACGGGAGGGGGCCGGACCGCACAAACACGGCCGACCTTCCTCCCTTTTTATTATTTGTTGTTGCGGTTCGAAGGGAAGTGACGCGGTGTCGTCGCACCGCGCAGGGACGAGCGACAAAGATGCGCGGCATCGTCGCGCCGCGCATTTGAAAGATGTACCAAGCTGTGGCACCGTCGCGCCGCGCCAGAAAAACCCGAAGACACCGCGACCAGAGCGGGGCCACGATGGAGGGGCGCGGCGCCGTTGCGCCACACTAGATGAACCAAGGCCGCAGCGGAGATGAGAGACCAGCGGCCGGTTCCGGGCCGCCGACGTCGGAGCAAGGGGGACCGGCCTTGCCGGTCCCGTGGTGGCAACAGCCGCCCGGCCAGGGTGGGCCGACCGAACATGGGAGAAGACGGGGGTTACAAACCCCCGGCGGCCAGCTCAAGCGGCCCCCATTATGGGGGCCGCGGTTACAATAGACAGGGGGCAGGCTCCCCCCCCACCTCAAACGGCTCGGTCATTTGGCCGAGCTCCTGGCCAGCGTGGCTCACGCGCCGCACCCAGCCCGCCGCACCCAGGCCGGGCCGTGCCCAAGCGGGCTGGACCTGGACCCGGTTCAGGTCGACCCAGTTCGGGCCAACCCTGGGGGTATCGGGCTGGGTCGGACCGGGCCCGAACCCCTCAATACCGAACCTCTTCCGGTCGGTCGCCCATAACTTGAGCTACGGGACTTCGATAGATACACCATCAGTTGCGATGCGATCCTTGGATTGAGATGGTCGTTTCGGTATATAACAATCAAGGTTTCGGAATACTTTGGGTTCGGCCGAGTTGGTTCGTACACGAAACCAACCGGGCCCTCAGAGCGGAAATGCTCATAACTTGAGCTCCAAACATCCGATTGACATGTTGTAGACTTTTTTGGATTCCACTTAGTGTGACGGATCTTTTGGATTACTCCACCTGAGGTTTGGATGCTGGTGGAGTACTGTCGGGTTGGTTTTGACTTAAAAACCAACCGGGCCCCTGGGATGAAAAATCCAATAACTTCCAGACCGGGCATCCGATTGACGCGCCGTCTGTGACGTTGAGTTCCTGTTGACGATATGGAACTTTTGGATACATCAACTCGAGACATTGTGTCAGTTGATGTATCAGCCTCTTGGCTCGTGGAGCGGACCCTCCTGAATGAGCTTACTGTGTGCGGGAACCTTAGAGCTGGCTACGTTTGGGACTGTGACGATGACGACGACTGTACAGAGATCCTCTGTGATTCAACAGCGACAACTACAACACTCAGCGATCCTATATGGATCATTGCTACCGATCTTGTGTGGGTCCGATCTTGTGTGAGTCAGCGCTCAGCAGTTCTGTGTGAGCCAGCGCCTACAGATCCTGTGTGGGTCTGATCCTGTGTGGGTCTTTGCGGGGGTTAGTTACCTATCGATCCTGTGTGGGTCTTTGCGAGGGTTAGTTACCTATTGATCCTTTTGGGTCATTACGGGGGTTAGTACCCATCGATCCTTTGTGGGTCCGATGGCTTAGATGAATCAGTGGCTACATATGATCATCTCTATCGTCATACAAAGAAGTATACCTGTGTGAGCAGAATCCTGTTTTGCTTTCCTTTGTGGATTGTGTTGTGCTATCCTGTATGGATTACGTTTTGCTTTCCTATGTGGATTGGGTTGTGTTTTCCCGTGTGGACTGGGTTGTACTTGGGATCGGAGGTTGGAGAGTACTAGAATTGATTACTTAGCTATATGTATGGGCATATACCTAAGTAGTGTCGGATGTTACTTCGTGATTTCATCTTTCCTTTGTGGATTATCCGTTGTGGATTTTGGGAGACCTTCGGGGGTCTCGGGGTCCCTACTGCGTAGCTTATACTCACCCCCTGCACAGGTTATGCCCGCACTATGTTGTGTTGGTTGTAGACGACGGACAACGCTGATCGTGGTTGAGACTTGCGGAGTAAGACGGTACCTAGAGGTGGACCACTGGGCGGGACGTACTCAGAGCGAACGGTTGGACCCGAGGAGCTGTGGAGGCTATCTGTACTCACCCTTCAGGTGGGACTTCCAGTGGGCGGCTCGATGTTGTGGCTTTACTTTCAGTTGTTGTTTTCCCTTTTGAGTTGTACTTTACTTTAAGTTTTGGGTTTGTATTCTGGCCCATTTACTTTTCCGCACTTACAGTTATAACCAGATTTTCTTAGTGTTTACTTCTTTTTCTTGCTTTCTCTATGGTGTTTGTTTAATTTACAAAGGAAATGGCTTCCCTTTTTAGCGAGATTTACGCCTTGGTGCTAGTCTCCAGCCCCTGGCCTATGGAAGGCAGCCTTGGGGTAGTCACGGCACGGGCCTGAGGACAGGTCGTGACATAGAACATAAGATACAATATTATATGAAAGATATTTTGTGTTGTGAAATCAAGGTTTAAATGGAGGTTGGAGTTACGTATCAATTAGATCTTATTGACAAGAAGAGGAAGATAGAGATCAAAGGAATATCTAAAAACCATAGATAGAAGAAGATGAGAATAAATTTATGCTTTATGCGTTGGACATTTCATAGAAGAAATTATATTAAGGGTTTGAAAAAATTGTATAAGTGTGAATGGTAAGGTCATTAGTAATTTTCTTGTCGAAGTGATGTGAAAAAATTAGCTAATAACGAGAATGGAGGTAATGTTTCATTGAATCCACCTATAATTATTTAGTGCCAAAACTAAAATGAAATTATTCTAACTAGTTCCCATTCCATAAGGATACTGATGATAAACAATGTTAGCAACCTCTTATGGTTAGGGGGAACTGAAAATCTCAGGTGATTGTTGTTTCTAAAGAGCTGTGTGATAATGGTGTGGTGAATGTTACACTTACCATCTGATCTAAAACTACTAATTTTTTATTTGATTCTAAATCTAACATCTCTATAGTATCTAAATAATTTTATAAGGGTATTAACATTCCACCAAAATGATTTGATATTGAATTATTAGTAAAACCCCCTAATGGTGAAATTATTGCATCTCAATTCTATGATTCCCCTTTATTTGATGTTTTTGGTATTTTACTTCCTAAAAATCATTTCATTATTCTTATTGTTTAATTCAATGTCATATTAGGCGAGGATTTCCTTTTTCAGCATAAAACCCACAACAATTTTCAGGGAAGGGATATTGAATTTTTTATTTTAAACCATCCTATGACCATATATCATGGTGACGATATGGATGTAATTCCAATTGGGATTACATAAAGTGTGTGGGTAATGATTCCAATTTAGAATATATGATTATCTCAAATGGTTGGGGGGGGGATAGACATTAATTATAGGAATAATTTTTGTGAATTTTTGGATGTTTTTTCATAAGGGATTCTTAGACATACACCAAAATGTGATGTTATAAAATTGATAAAACTCACTCCTAGTTCAACTCCATTTTCAAATAATCCATATATAATATAACAAATTCATTTTGAGGAATTGAATTATAAACTCCAGTAAATCCTTGACGAGGTATTAATTCAGCCAAGTGTGCAACATTGGGGAACACATATTCTTTTTATGAAAAATAAGGATCCATTAGTGTGACTCTATTTTGATCATCTATAGTTGAACAAGATCACGATCAATAATAAGTAACATATTCCCTCTGTTGACAACTTATTTGATCAACTGGGAGGATATCAATACATTTACATGAATGATCATCATTCTATATGTCATCAAATTTTTATAAATAATGAGGATAAATCCATGATGTAATTCTATAAAAATCATGGACACTATGAATATATAGTGATTTCATTTGGTCTTATTTACACCCCTTCTATCTTCAGGGATTTTATGAATAGATTCCTTAAAGATTACCCTGATCTGTTTGTGGTAATATTTAATGATTATGTTCTTATCTTTTTAATGTGAAAGGAAGAGAATGAGGGAAACTTGATAATTTTACAAAAAACCATATGGAAGAAAAAAATATATTTTTTTACAAAGTTTTAATTTTAGAAACGAATTATTCATTTTCTTTATATAATTACAGGAGACGGTATAAAAGTAAATCAATCAATGATGGAGGCAATTGAATGATGTCCTAGACAAACCACACTGACATAGATATGTGGTTTTTCTTATTTCAGCTGGATATTGTAAAAATATTGTAGATAATTTATCATGACTATATAATCCTCAGACCAAGTTAAATTAGAATTGTTAAATGCTTCTCTGGATAGATTAATGTGGCGAATATTTCTTGGAGCTAAAGAGAATGTTAGTCAGCACACTAGTTATTATATTACCCCATAGTGGATAATGGTTTGTAGTATATAGTGATGCATCTAATAAAAGATTGAGTTATTTTTTTATGAAGGATAAAAATTTTAGTCTATTCCACTTGAAAATTTAAGATTCATTATAAAAAATACCCATCTCAATATTTGCAGTTAGTTGTGGTAATTTGTTTATTAATTATTTGAAGGGGTTATCTTTATTTAGAAAAAGATTGATATATATATATATAAAATGATCATAAAATTTTCAACTATATATTCAATCAGAAGGATTTGAACATGTTCTGGAGAATACGGATATAGATGAGATAGAATTAGGACTTCTCAATACATTACCACATAGGGAAAGCAAACATGGAAGATGATTCTTTGAGTCGAAAGGATCATGGTAGCTTATCCACGATGAGGATTGAAAAATATACAACATTTATGGATTGGAAGAAGATGTATTTGTAAATATTAATGTATGGGGAAATTCATAACATGATCATTTTAATGAACACCCCTCTATTTATGGGGATATTAATGAGTCACATAAGAAAGATGTTGAACTGAATAATCATGTCAGAAATATTCTTATGTCTAACCCTGATCATTATGGAAGGATTTGGTTTAAGAACAGTATATTTGTTTTCTCCATATTATATATTATGAGGTAGCTATCATAGGATTCTTGTTGTTATTAATTCATAATTCATCTTGTATGTGTGAAGATGTATAGATACATTAAGTAATACTTATGGTGGGATGGATGGAAGAGGGGTATCTTTGAGATTGAATCTCGGTACACGGTATTCAATCATGTTAATGTTGAAAGAAAAATGTCTAATGTGATTTTAAATCCATTACCCATAAAATAATGGTAATGGGAGAAAAAAATAATTTATATTTTTCATAGGACTCCCCAAAACCTCAAAAGGTTTAATGTTATGTGGGTGGTAGTAGATCAATTTAATATGTTTGAACACATAATTTATATTAGATAATACATATCTCTAGATCCAATTTCTTGGATACAAATTAAGGATGTGGTATCGTGGCATGAAGCACCAGATTTCATTTTCTCTGAACCAGTTCAAAGGATTGCCTCAATGTGTTGGTGATGTCTTCAGTAAGCCATTGATAATGAATTGAGTGTCAACACAGCTTATCATCCATAGATGGATGGTCATTCTGAATGAAACATTCAAACCATAGATGATATGATGATATATTATTCTTTTCATTTTAATGGTGTTTGGGATGAACACCTTCCTATAGTTTATATTTCTTAAAAAATAACATTCACTCAAGCATTCAGATGGATCCATAAAAAGACCTATTTGGAAATAAATCTGGAAGTCCAATTTTCTGGGATTGATTTGGAAAACGAAGGCTATTCTGACATGATATAATTGATGTAGTGGTCGAGAAGGTTTAAATCATTCACCAATATATAAAGATAGATCAATTTTCAAACAAATGTTATGTTGATAACCATTGACATGATCTAGAGGATTATGTTGGGAAGAAGGTTCCTCTATGAATCTATCCCTTGAAGAAGGTTATGAGATTCGGTAATAAAGGTAAATTAAGACCAATGTATATTGGCCTCTTTGAAATTCTTGATCATATTGGGATGGTAGCACATTTCATGGAAAATCCTCAAAATATCTCTCAATTAAATGATTTATTTCATGTATCCAAACTGATGAAGTATATACCTAAATCTTCACATGATCTAAACACATAGTTCATACTGCTAGAGCATGATGTTTCTTACTTGGAAAAACCAGTTGAAATTCATGATCCTACTGAGAATGATCTATGAGACAAGAATACTCACCTAGAAAAGGTTTTGTAGAGAAATAACTATTTACAGGAAGATGTGTGGGGACATAATAATTTGATGAGGTGTAAGCATCCTCATTTTTTTTAATGATGAATTTTCTGTGTGAAATTTATTTTATGGATGGTAAAATGTAATCCCCCTTTTTTAAAGATTTTTTTTTTCAACAAAATAATTTTATTTTATATCTTAAATTTCATACTACACCACATAAATCAATCATGATAATATACAAATTGATATGTTTGTGCTATATTCAACACTAACTTGGCTTGTGTTACAAGGAATACTGATTTTATATGAATCAAAATTTTATTATTATAATTTTTTAAACAAGATAGTCATTACATAACTATTAAACATAGTAATATGAATTGTAATAAATAATTTTTATATATTATTTATAATTTTTTTATAAATATAAAACATATTGATAATTAAATATATAATTTTTGTATTAAGTCTTTATATGTTTCAAAATACCATTTTCTCAAATGAATATCCTTTTATGACTTTCTATGAATAATAATAAAACTAATTTTAGAAAAATTTTGAAAATTAATTTCATAAAATAAACATCACTTTTAAATACTTAATTTTAATATTATCTTAGGGAGAATTGTTTAGTATTTTTATGAAAAACAACATTTTTGGTTGAATAGTAAAAAAACACTTAATTATAATTCGAAACTACATTTTCGTCTAATTAATTTATATTCTTAAATTAAAGTTTTAGTTTATTTTAAAGTTTATTTAGATGAAATTTATACCAATTAATGTAATATATGTAATTTTATTTAGTTTCACATTGAAATTTGATATAGAATCATTTCAAACATTTCAACATTTGGCTTAAAACCCACATTGTCGCAACACACCTACGGGCTTAATATTAAAATTAGTTGTGAAATTTTTTTAATTATAATTTGGAAACATGTATTCCATATTTTAAATAATCATAATTTCTAATTTCTAATATTTTCATGTTTTTTTCTAAAAAAAAATATTAGTGAAAATAATTAAAATTAATTATAGCGATTAAGGTAAGATCAATATTACATAGTAAACATTAATTTAAGTAGCCAAATAACATTGATACATGTAAAAAACCCATTGGATTAAAATGGTTCGACCAATTCACCAGTTTTTTATAAAATTGAAAATTATTGTAGACACACGATGTAAGGGATACCTCTCAATAGTTTTTATATTTGTATAATTTCATGAATGCCACACCTTCCCCATTGTAAAAGGGTACTCATCCTCCACACTTAATCACACCAATAAAGGATTTTTTTGAAAAAAACTGACCAATTATCCTAAAAATTCCCTCCCCATAATCCTAGAACCCTCCATTTTCTAATAAATCCATCCATGGAAACCCTTTGATGGAAACAAAAATAAGTTACCTAAAGAAGTGGTAACACCTTTCCACAAGATCATTTTTTATTATCCAACCTATTGATTATTATTATTTTAGAATTTTATAATAATATCAATTTCCTAAATATACGGATTTTTTTATTTTATGCTTTTTAATTAAATCACACACTTCCATCAAATTGGATACACAATCATCGTTCAAGTGTACGGCGGACTATCTCCTCACAAACTGATGTCATTCATTCTTCCATTACCGCCTATAAAAGATGGTAATAAGGATGCAAATAATGTTTTTAAATGAAATATATAATATTCAATATTAATTTACTCTTCTTAAATTATTATTCAACTCATTCCTTTTTGTATTCCATTTTGTTGGAATACGCTAACATAATTTATGGACGTGTGGACAACTACCCCTCAAAGAGATGGGATTCATTCATGATTTATATGGAATTTATAAAGTATAGTTTTAATATAAATATATTATATATGTTAAAAAAATAATTCTAATTTAATTCTTGTATATTTTTCATTTAATTTTATTTCATTCAAAACAACATAAAATGGAAATAATGTTCATCCGTACATACGACCAACCTTCTCCCTGAATGGTGTATTTCATTTTCGGTCATATATTTTATAGATTATTATAAATATATATAAAATGAATATAAATATATATAATATTTATATATTTTCTTACATTTTATATATCATTATATTAGTATGAGGAACAAAAAATATGACAAATAAAAACACATGTCAAAAAGAAAGCTGTTATTAGCCGATACGTAACATTAACATGGCATAAGTAATAAATGGGGAATAAAAAATCATAATAAATAATATTTTTTATATAAATGTATATGGTTATTTCATAGATGTTTAATAAACCAATATTTATTTTATCGGATGTTTTAAAGAGTATAATGAGATTTTCGTTATATGGTAAGGGGATTTCTAGTCACACTTTTATTTCTCTATGACTCTTGCCATATTCACCACTCATTTCAGTTTTGAGGTGAATATATATAACATGAATATATTATATGATTATTATCCCAATATTTATGGTTATTTTAACTAATTTTAGATGATATATTTTTCATGGGGTTTTATTTTTGAAAAGATTCAAAATTAGTACGGTTGTTTTGTCTAAATTCACCTTCTTTGAGACAGATGATTTGTTATGCACTTACATTCGTTTAAAAGGGGTATATACTTCCATTTGAAATGTTATATAATGATTATTATATTTTTAATTATATTTTAAGCTTAATTTAATGTTAATTTTTCACATGGGGTGTTTTATTCAATGTTACCAATGTGTTAAGAGTTTATTGCAACAATCTCGTCATTTATTGAGATTTTATATGATTATGGTTCCATAAATGCAATATTATAATCTATATCTCAATAACACTCATTAATTATCTTTTAATACACTTATTCAGGATATATTAATGTATTAGTACCATTTTCTCACTCTTTGGGACTTATAATAATTATGAAAATGTTTTTATAACAATCTGACCATATTTTTCCCCTTAGTCAGAAATCTATTTTAATAAAAAAGTCATGTATTCAAAAAAATAAAAAAAATTATAAAAAAGATTTATTATGTTAATTTTCATGGAAAAATTATTGAAAACTTTTTTATGGATTTAAATTATTATTTTATATGTGTTCAAAAATATTTTCTCATAAAAACGATTTTGAAAATGTTTTTAGTTTTACAAATCATTTTTCAAATTTTAGAGGATTGTTTCCTCATGAATTATTTCCAAACTATATTTCCAAATTATTTTCCATAGAAGATAAAATAAATTGGAATTACTCGTGTATATAAAAGGTATTTATCAAATGATTCCATTTATATTATTTCTCTTTATTCTTTATGTTTTCATCAAATGGTGTTTATGAAACTTATTTATCTTCCACCGGTTATATACTAATGAAACCCAATTCATTACCTGGGTCATGATTTTGTAACATAATGTTACTAATTTCAGGTATACCTAAACCCATATTTTTACAATTGTTTTTCCTATGTTTCATTGAATTGAGCATTAGGTGCAATTTTGAAAAACATGTAGTGTTATCGAGTTATGAACGGTTGGAAGATAGTTTTCCCAAATAATGCACTATTCTATTAAAAACCATGACAACCTAGATAATGAGGGTTCTCATGGATGAAACACTATTTGAAAGACCATGTTCCCACCTATTAAAACATTGAAACCTCCCGAAACGGGGTTCATGGTTAGGAAACATGTTTTTTCTATATGTTCATAACATTCCAGGAAACAGTGAATGGGTTTTATTTATTCCGAAAATCAAATTTCAAAATATTATAACACTTACTTTTATATTTCCAATGGACCTAACTCTACCTCAAATGTCGTATTATTTTTAGATACTATCTAGAGGTTAATTTTTCCCCTCTTGTCCCCTCTATATAAAAATCTAACCTGTTTGAACAACATTTGACCTCTTGTAGATGAGATTTTCTTCTTGTTCCCTTTCTCCTGCACTATCCTATTTACTAACTATGGTTTTTTAGTTCTATATGATGATCGGTGATTTAATCCTTGATATTTTAGATCTTATATCCAGGTTTGAATCTATGATATTCATTTCAAATGTTATTTATTGGAGTATCCAAATTAAGTATTTTTCTATTGAGATCATGTGATCATTATGTAGTTTGTTCCTTTATGATGCCCAATTTTGATTAACCCTAATTTCATGATTTAAATTAATTTGTTGGATTTATATTCAATTTCATGATAAATTTCATTAATTTTTTATTAAAAACCCATTTCCCTTGAATTGGTGTATTTTTTTCAATTTGGCATAAATTTGGGGTAAACCCAAAATTCATTTGAATTGGGGTGTGATTGTGTAATTAATGAAAAAATATGGAATTTAAATTATTGAATATAAATAGTGTAATTTATTTAATGTAATTGATTTCAAATTATTATTTTAGATAAATGGCCTAAAATTAAATTGATATAAACCGAGTGGTTCTATCATCAAAATGGCATGATTTAATTAAAAACATATTTTTTGTTCTTAAATGGAAAATTCATATATTTAAAATGGGAGAATGAATTATATTATTTATTAAAATGTTTTAAAATAAATTTCCCATCATATAATTCATTATATTAAATGTAATAAAAGTTAGTTAGTGAGTTATTAGGGGAATCACACTTTGATTTACAACAGTAAAAATACATATGTAGTAGGTACAATCTCTGATGGGGTGGTGATGATTCCTATTTGACCAGTGGAAGAGGGTTGTGTATAAACATATTTTCTTTAAAATAATTTAAGTGTGAGGGATTCTCATAGTCTATAAATATTATACCTTTAGGAATATGATCATGTTTTTCATTTGATAATATTTGAAATATATATGTCAATATTTGTAAAGCTTTTACCATGCCCTCTGATTTTATAAAAACTATTTTATATAAATTTTTTACGACATTTGTTATTATTCTTTAGATTATTCGAAATGTAAATCATCATTTTTTTAAATATTCTTTTTTAAATTCTAGGCATATTTTTTTTAAAATTTCATTATTTATCTATTAAATTAAATGTTCTAATCTTATTATGCAATCCATGGTGATACCATACTGGGATTTTAGCTCACGTCGTACCCATTCCTTCAGGTCATTGTAGATTATCTTCTTCTAGGTTCGATAAATGGTATGGAACCACTTGGAGTTGGTATTAGTTATTAATCCTTGGGATTGGATTGTTTTACCTGTTGGGTCATGGGTTTTTATCCTTATTTTCTAGAACATTGACTTTTAATAGGGGTTGTTAATACCTGTATGACTTCTGGTGCACTTCTCTATGTGGAGTTTTTCTTTTATGTATTATGACTTGTATAATCTCTATTTTATTGTGTTTGTGGAAAATTCATTCACACTTTCATATTGTATTATTCCATGTGGTACTCAAAAACACTAGGGATCAGTAAAAACCATGATCATATGTCAGTGTCATCTTGGCTATCGGGTTATAGGGGTCTCTAGGTCGGTTCGTGACAAAATTGTATCGAAGGATTCAGTTAATCATCATTCCTTGAGGGTAGTATGATGTTTTGTTATATTTTAGAACATAGGTGGTATTTACGATTGAGTTCCTATAATTCCCTCACCATAATAAACTTTATGTTACCGAGGGTGGTTTGGAACGACATATTGAGGATTAGTTCTAGTATTTTCCCAAATTTCAATTTGGATAGATTAAAATAAAAAATTTATTTGTATAACTATATGGATTATTTTCCACGGTTTCATTCTTTGAGAGTTAACATGATGTCCTCATTATTATCTAATGATATAATGTAGCATCATTCCTCCAAGAAGATTTGTGAATTAGATCATAGAGTATGGTGCTGTTGAACCACATCAATAAAATACTCTCGTGGACCTATGCTTCGGTGTGGTGATTGTGCATACTGCCCAATCTCCAGGACATTCAACACAACCATTTATCATTGAGGATCTATCTGTGGATCCTCACAAGGATTCTCTATAGAATCATTCTCCACAGTTCCATCACCAGAAAACACAAATTCTAAATTACTCCAATGATCCTAAAGAGGTTGAGGATTAGTTGAACACAATTTAATGATTGTTTTTGTTTATGGAGACACATGAAGAAATCATGGTGAAGTGTTCCACCTTAATGCTAGAGGGACTAAGTAAGAGATGGTGGAAAATGATGGTGATGGAAAAATTCATATGGTATTGGAGAGGAAATATTTAAAATATGTATTCAAAAACTATTTCTATCTAGATTCAATGGTGTTGGCCAATGCTATTGAGCTTTTCATAATCGAGTAGACTGACAGGACAATGAAAATGTATACAAACGGTTTTGTTGAGATTATGCAGTTTTCAACAAGGATTGTATCGAATGGGAATATAAAGACATAACAGTTCAAGTTGGGAAATCGATTTGATATTCACTTTTAGGTATTATTACTAAAGATTCCTTTTATTATGATGTACTGGATAGATCCTCGACAGTTAAAATGAACCTGGCTAGAATTTTATGGTTTCTATGAGTTTCATTTTCTCCCATTGGTAGTGTAAATTCCCCAAAAGGTAAGAGGATGCATGATGATTCTCAATGTGGATCTTGAAATAAGGGGTTCTATATACATCCTACAGTTCCTAGAAGAGGCCCATTGACTTACTACTAGTGTGGAAAACTTGGGCACTCAAAGAGGGTGTACACTGAGGCGCCCATGGAATGTTGTTCATGCAGATGCTGAGATTACATTTTGAAATTTTTTTCTTCCTTTTCTACTTCATGGTGGGGAATAGGATCGTCATCGCTTTCTAAAACTACTATGAAATCAGGTGCTTCATGAGTAAAGGGGTTCCAACCATATTAATTTGGAATAAAGATTCTTTACATAGTTTAAGATCCTCCATAGGAAGTAGATATGGGTTGAGTAAATTTGAGGGGTACCGTCATGATAACGTTTCCTTAGTTAGTGAATCATTTGATGAGGGTGCATCTCATACATTTATTTCAACCAGTATTTTAAATTTTCTAAATCATTAAAAGGTGATTTTATCTTATGAGATTCATATTAATAAACTCATTTCTATGAAGATATAATAGTTTCATCTTATTCCCACTTGTGATTTCAATTTATTAGATGTTGATCTTGCTTGGTAATTACTGATTAATGACATGAAATCGCTTGATGCCATTTTTGAGATGTATTATATTGTTATAAATAAATAATATACTTATTTTTATCTTCTATGAGTCTCTTTTACTAAACATTATGAGGTTTGATGTATTATTAAGGATAATAGGACTTGTGGTCGAGTAAGGTTGGACCCTCTAATCCAGAATTATGTAATTTGGTATTTTTGTTTGATTTTTATCTGGACTGTGAATCTTTTAGTGATGAAATACCTATAGTTTTAATTTATTTTATCGATTTCATCCATTATGACTTATTTGGATTTCCACCAATAAGGTAAATTCTATTTTTTTATCAATTTATTGTCTGCTAATCCATCAGTGTTTATTCCATATTATTATATGGTTCCACATGAAATGAAATATTTGAATAATTAGTTGGATTATTATTGAGAGAAAAAATTTATATGCTTGAGTTTGTCACCTTGTCCCACACTTGATCTATTTTCTATGAAAGCTTCTTGTTTACTTCACTTTTTGGTGGATTACCACAACAGTCAATGGAGTAACATCAAACAACAAGTATATGATTCCATGGATTTATGACATGTTTGATTAGTGGGAAAGGGTAATGTTCTAATAAATGATTTTCCTTTGGTTTGGTTAACATAATTTGAGAATAAAACAATCTGAAATCAATTTTTTTTCTTAGTAGGTGTGATGATTATGTGTACATTTTAATTCCATTTGGTTTAAATAATTCATATTCAGTATTTATGGAATTTATGAACCAGTTCTTCCATGAGTATCTTGATACTCTTTCTAATTTTTATGGATTTTATCCTTGTTTACTCTAATTTTGAGGAGGTTTAGGGGATCCATTGAAGCCATGTTTTTGAATTATTGATAAACAAGTGGCTTTATTCCAAGCTTTCTAAATGAAATTTCTGGATTTGGGAAGTGAAGTTAGTGTGAAAAATCATGCAAGAACATGGTATTTGAGTTGATCCTTATAACTTGAAAGTTGTTATGAAATGAGAAAAACCACAAACTTCTTTTGATATTTGATGATTCTTTGGATTATATTAGTATTATATCTGGTTTGTTATGGTCTTATAAAAGTTATATTCTCTGATGATTTTTCAAACGTGGAAGGGAGTAATTTTTTTTGGGTTGAAAAATTTCCGACATATTTTGTTGGGATGAAACATATTTTCACTACTAATCTTTTCTTGACTCATCCAAAGTCTGGGTAAGACTATGTGGTCTTCTGTGATGTAGTATTTTTAGGCTTGCATTTGTTTTTATGCAGTGTGATCATGTTTTTTGATATGTCTCTCGTTAACCAAGGCCACACAAGATGAATTATCTAACCCATGACCCTAAGATTTCATATGTGGTACATGATCTTAAGATTTTTTGGTAATATATCACCAATTAATGTTCTACCATGTATTATGAACACGATATTCTGGGTTATGTCTTCTTGAAAAAATATCTATATCTCCTCTAGTGGAATTGTGTGGAATACATACAATCCTTCATCATTGAAAATTTTATACCTAAGGGAAAGGGAATCTCATTGCAGATTCATTGTTCAAGATATTTTCAACTCAAGTCTTGAATGAATCATCAGAATAGTGGAACTTGATGGATCTTATTTTATAGATTCATATTTTTGATTGGGAATCAAAGGTTTTAGTTTCTTCATCAATAGTTTAGTTAACCTATGCTATTATATAGTTGATTCGTCAGGAACTACAACATGATAGAATGTTTCATAGCATTATATATTGTTTTCATGGAGGTGAAACTATTCCTGATTGGTCATTCTCCACTAAAGGAATTCTATGTAATCAGAATAACATTGTTGTGATTTTGGTGGTAAGGGAAGATGAGATGGGTGAAATCTATAATTATCAATTGGAATTGCACCCAGAAAACAAGAATAATTTATGCAACACGTGGCATTGGTTTTGGTGTCTAGCTAGGAGATGCGGCACTTCTGGTTTTGTATCTATTTGTTATAAATTACAATGGGTCATGGTTGAGAACCAAAAACCATCAGGTTTGATTCATCAAATTACAGTTCCTACTTAGAGGTGGGACAAGATATCTATGGATTTTTTTGTTGAGTTTCTTTATACCTAGAGAAAGAAGAATGTTATATGGGTTGTGATCGACAAGCTGGACAAGTTGTCTCAAATTTTACCCATTGTTGACCCAAACAATATTGGGGAGTCTGGAAATATTTATGTGAAAGTTATTTTTTATTTTCAAAGAGTTTCATCTGATATAGTCTCTAATAGGGACCCTTAGGTTACATATCATTTCCAGAGAGGCCTTTAGGAGGTACTGCGATATCATGCCCATTTTATCATGGAATACCATCTATTCATGGATGTCTAGAAAAAATATCTATATATATTCTTGATGATATGATCTCTACTTCCATCCATCACTTTTGTGGAGTTTATGATGATCATTTATGTCCGGTTGAGTTATATTATAACAATATTCACTAATCTATTGTCAGAAAGGATCCTTTGGAGGACTTGTATTGTTGGCCATGTAGATCTCTGTTGTGTTGGTTGGAGTTTGGTGAAAGTTCCTTGGATTGTTCAATCTTTTTTAAACACAGAACATCCAATATTCTGTTGATTCATCAGAGACTGTTGATGGGACAATTCTAGTATGTGTCTTATACCGATTGTTATCACAGACCATTGGAGTTTTAGTAGGCGATCAGGTGTTCATGCAAGTTTCACCCTATTTTGGTCACTAACAGCTTATGTGGAAAGGGAAACATTCTCCTCATTTTTTGGGACCTTTTAGGCTATTTATAAGGTAGGGAAATTTTATTATCATTTAGAACATCCACCACAGATGACATGTATACATATCATATTCTTTTTATCAGAATTATGAATGTATCTGTTTGATCTATCTCATATTTTGATACGGAGTGATCTAGATGTCAAAATTGAATTTTATGATACTAAGTATCCATTCATGTTAGTTGATTTTGGAATTGTGGTACATCTTGGGTGTATGATACATTATTTTGATTGCTGTATAAGTACATTAATGATTCCCATGCGATATGGTAGAGGGAGGAACTAATGATAGATCAATTGCCTCATCTTTTTGACATATAATCTTTCTAGAAATATTTCTATTGATTGAAAGTTTCTATGTTAGGGTGGATGAAACAACTTGTTACTATATTCAGGTATTCCAAAACCTCTACTTTTCCCATTGCTTGGTTGTGTTTAATTTAAGGGATTCCCGGGTGAAATTTAGAAAACATTGAAGTGCTTTTGGGTTGTGTATTGTTGGCACATGATTTCCCAAAAAATTTATTCCCTTCTATTGAAACCTATCGAAACTGTGAAAGTGTGGATTTTAACAGATACCACATGTTTTGAAAAACTGTTCATCCACGTAGTAGAAACTATGAACCATTCAAAAATGGGGTTCATATTTAGGGAGAATAGTGTTTTTAACTGTGTTATTGTGCCTCAGAAAACATTAATGATATTTAATTAATTTGAAATCCTATTTTAAAATCCATAAACTTAATTTTTGAGATCCCAATACACTAAAATCAACCTCTTACATTTTCATCTTCCATTGAGGCTCTCACGTGGAAATTTTAGACCCTCTACACCCCTCCAACAATGAATCTTTTCTAGGAGAATAACATTCGATCCCTTCTAAGTAGGTTTCCTCATCTCATTGTCTTTCTTCCGCTCTGTCAACTTTCCTCCCTAGTAATTTTTAGATATATGTGTTTTTGGAGGATCTAATCCCCAATATTTTAGATAATGGATCAAGGTTTGATTCATAGTTAATCATTTTCTATATTCTTTATTACAGTTTGTCAATTATGGATTTTTTTTGAGGTTCCATGATCCTGATGGAGATCGTTTGTTTGGATATCAAATTTTTACTAACAAAAAATTAATTGATTTAAATTATTTTTTCTATTTAAATTCAATTTATTGATAAATTTATTTCAATTATTTTATTAAAAACACAATTCCAATGAATTGATGGATTTGGAATGAAATTAGGGAAAAACCCCAATTCTATTGATTTGGTGTGTGTTTTTTAAATTGGTAAAAAAGTAGGGATTTTAATTGTGAAATTGATTTGATGAAATTTATATCAAATTAGTATTTGATAAAATTTTCTTGAAATTCATTATATATAAACTCATTGTAATTATATTGAAAAGGGAACAATTTGATTAAAAACAAATTTTTCTTTTTAAATGGAAAATTGGAATATTTGAAAATGGATAATGGCATAAATTTTATATTAATAATTTTCAATATATATTTCCCATCATTGAAGTAATTATACAACATTCAATCCTAGGTAGTTAGTGAGATATTCTGTAAACCACTCTATTATTTTCAAAAATAATGATACATATTCCGAAGGTAAAATACTAGATGTGATGGTGACGAGTCTTCCTTCACTAGTGCTAAAACGAATTATGTGCACATATATCTATGAAAACTATTTGAATATTATGAAGTCCCATTTTATAAAACTGTCGTAACTTTGGGAAGATTACTAAGTTTCTCATTTTTATTAAACTATAATTCATTTTTTACAAACAATTTACCATGCCATCTGAATTTATATAATCAATTCTACATAAAATTTTTGTTAATATATTTATTAAAATTATTTACATCTTTTGAAATGTAAATCATGATTTTATTCGTTTGATTTCAAAATCCAAATCATATTTATTTGAAAGTAAAATAATTATTTGGTTAAATAATTTTTTTTATATTGTTATGGAATCCTTGGTGAGAACCTACTAGGATTTTAGATCACACCCTACCTTTGCCTTTGGTTGTTTCTATGTTATCTACTTTGAGGTTTGGGTAAGGGTAAGGCACCACATAAAGGTTATATGAGTTTTTTATCCTCTGGACTGAGGAGTTGTGCCTACTAGGATGCGAGTTTTTTTTTCCTATTTTTCATTTATACAGAGTTTTACTTTTGTTTGTTCATACATGTTTGACTTTTTTACACTTCTCCCAGTGAAAATTTTCTTGTATTGAAATTCAATTGTTTTTCTTTCTTATATTGTTTTTTTGAAATATTTATTCCAAAATTCATAGTTTATGATACCAAATTCTTGTAGAAAATGCATTGGGATCAAGAATACCCTTTGGGAGATGTTTTCGTCAGCCTGATTGTCTGGTTAGTGGGTATAAAGGTCATTCCATGAGAGATTTGATAAAATTATTCAGAAACTGACTATTTTTTTGGGTTATGATATGATTACATATTTATGATACCCATTCCATTTCATCGTTTATGATATGATAAGTTTTTATGATGTAATGGAACACATATGTATGATTTTATTAGGATATTTGTGTTACCTATAACTCCCTCAAATTCATTGGGTAATGATTTTTATCTCATGAGATTGACATGACATGAATTGGGAGTGAACTCTATTCAGTAATGAACTGTATCTGCTAAGAAGGTCTTTGGAGAAAACTGTGAACACTAAGATGGTTTGGGGAGTGAACCCATTCCACTATATTGGTCATCGATGTGATTACAAGAGTAATATGGAAATAATTTTATGTGTTTATGTGTCTTCAACAATTTCATGTCGTATTCTTATATAATACTTTTATATATTATGCTCTGGATTCCATTATTATTCATGTCTTATGAACTAACAATATTTATTCCATGATTCATGTTTATGAACATTAATATTCAAGGAATGATATTAAAATGTTATCTTCATGTTACCATTACCTTATGCTCACTATATTTCTTACATATCTATCTTGTTTACCCCAACTCAGCATCTGATCTCACCCATATTTATGTTTCATTTCCCCATGTTATAAATATATGTATTATTTATCTATGTCGAAGAATGGTTATAGTCATGAAAAATATAGTGGGAGATAATTAATCACACTTATGTACTAGTTTGAATGTTTCCATTTTTTCAGAGGCACTAAACTAATATGGTATTTGAGCATCTGTTTGTGTAATGTATTAAGTATTCCATAGAAATTTTGTAATGTTAATGTATGTTATTTTAGGGTCTCTATGTAGACTCTCTCTTACCACTCCTTATCCATTATATATCATTAAAATATTAATACAAGAGGTTATCAATAGTAACATAATCATATTTACCCCTGTGAAAAGTCAAGACATTACATCAGTTAAATTAAGAATTTCATTCTTTTTATGTCATATTCCCAAAATTAAATGAATTAGTCCTTTAATTATAAAAATTCTTGTTACTGAATGAATTAATTAATATTTCAGAATTAAATTAAGAAAATTTCAATAAAATGTATGGAATTTATACGATATTTTTTATTCTAGAAATAATTTATGAGTCTCCCCCGATCCATGCACGAGAATCTATTGATAAAAATATAGTCAATACATATTGGATTCGATAGATACATATGTGACCAACATTTAAACATATATAATTACAATATAAACAATTATCTTTGAGTCTATTTCATAATGAATACGTTTAATGTTTAATGTATTAGATAATTAGAAAAAAACCATTAACTATAAAAAACCAATATATTTCTCATGTAATGAATTTTTTCCCTCAACACAACAAATTATTCTTCCATAATTAGTACTCAACATATCCCCTAGAATTACCCACATATTATCCCCTTTTATAAAAATCTTATTTAATAGATTTTTTTATAACCTATTGAAATGGAAAAATAAGAAGGTTCTGTTCAAATCCCCTGTATGTTCAAAAATAAGAATTAATAATTGAAGAATACAAGTGATCATAAAGTGTTCATATGAGTATTAGAACATATTCAAAGTAAATATACATAATAGAAAATATTCAAATGAAATAAATTATTTACAATAATCTATGAGTAATGTAATAAATATTTTACATAAAATAAGACAATATTCATAAGAGAATTATAAACCATGGTTTGTTAAAGAATAACATAGACATGTGAATAAGGAATAAAAGTTTTTAATAGAAAAAAAATATAAAAACTCATCTCTTTTTTATGGATTAAAAATGAGACCATCATCACATGCCGTGAAGAACCCCATGGTTGATTGGGTTCACTCTGTATTCTCCTTAATCCATGGTGGAATGAATCCCTTAGTGAATTTTGTTCACTCAAAAGTCCCATACATGTTACATCATTAGATATAAAGCCTTAACCTATGAATTGTAGGAATGTAATCGTCACGACCCGCCCTCGGGGTCCGTGCCGTGACTACCCCATGCCCGCCTTCCATAGGCCAGGGGTTGGCGACTAGCACCAAGGCGTAAATCCCGGTAAAAAGGGAAGGCATTGCCTTTGTAAAGAAAACAAACACCACAGAGTAAGCAAGCGGAAAAGTAAACACTAAGTAAAAACAGAGTACAACTGAAAATGCGGAAAAGTAAATGGGCCAGTATACAAACCCAAACTGAAAGTAAAGTACAACTCGAAAGGGAAAACAACAACTGTAAGAAAAAGCCGCTACACTGAGCTGTCCACTGGAGATCCCACCTGAAGGGTGGGTACAGATAGCTCCACTGCTCCACGGGTCCCGCCGTCCACTCCGAACACGTCCCACCCAGTGGTCTACCTCCAGGTACCGTGCTGCTCTGCAAGCCTCAGCCAAGATCAACGCTATCTGTCGTCTGCAACCAACACAACGCAGTGCGGGCATAGCCCGTGCAGGGGTGAGTATAAGCTACTAAGTAGGGACCCCGAGACCCCTGAAGGTCTCCCAAAATCCACAAAGGATAAACCACAATGGTGAGATACAAACACGAAGTAACAACCGATACTGCTTAGGTATATGCCCATACATATACCTAAGTCATCAATCCCAATACGCTCCAACATCCGAGCCCAAGAACAACTCAGTCCACATAGGAAAGTAAACGTATTCCACACAGGAAAGAAAAATGAAATCCACACAGGATAGCACAACACAATCCACACAGGAAAAAAACAGGATTCAGCTCACACAGGAATACTTCTTCGAGAGACGATAAAGATGATCTCTGATCCATCTAATTCGTCGGACCCACGAAGGATCGATAGGTAACTAAACCCCACAAAAGACCCACACAAGATCGGGCCCAGACAGGACCTGTAGGCGCTGGTTCACACAGGACCGCTGAGCGCAAAGACCCACACAGGATCAGACCCACACAGGATCGGGCCCACACAGGACCGGTAGCACTGATCCACGTAGGATCACTGAGTGCTGTAGTCGTCGTCGAATCCACACAGGATCTCTATACTGTCGTCGTCGCAGTCATAGTAGCAGTAGCAGTAGCAGTAGTAGTCACAGTCGCGGCCAGCACTAGGGTTCCCGCACACTGCAAGCTCGTTCGGGAGGGTCCGCTCCACGAGCCGAGAGGCTGATACATCAACTGTCACATAGTCCAGAGTTGATGTATCCAAAAGTTCCATATCGCCAACAGGAACTCAACGCAACAGACGGCGCGTCGATCGGACGCCCGGTCTGAGAGTTATTGACTTTTTCGTCCCAGGGGCCCGGTTAGTTTTGAAGAAAAAACCAACCCGACCGTACTCCACCTGCATCCAAACCTTGGGCGGAGTATGCCAAAAGATCCGTCTCACTAAGAGGAACACAACAAAGATGACGACACGTCAATCGGACATCCGTAGCTCAAGATATGAGTGTTTCCGCTCCGAGGGCCCGGTTGGTTTCGTGTACGAACCAACCCGGCCGAACTCAAAGTATTCCGAAACTTTGAGTACGATATACCGAATCGACCGTCTCGATCCAAGGATCGCATCGCCGCTGACGGTTCGTCAATCAGAGGTCCGTAGCTCAAGTTATGGCCAAAAGACCGAAGTCGTTTCGAAAACAGGGGGTCCGGGTCCGGGCCGACCCGGCCCGACCCCCCCCCCCCCTGGGTCGGCCCGAACCGGGTTGACCCGAACCGGGACGACCTGACCCGGGTCCGACCCAGCATGGCCGGTAGCGCGGCGGCGTGGCCCGGCCGGCGGCGGCGCGACCTGGGCGCCGCTCGGTGCCACGCGCGGGGGGCAAGGCCCCCGCCCCTCTTTGCTGGCGGCGCGGCTGAAAGCCACACCTTTGGAGAAACCAGCCCCCCCCCCCCCCCCCCGTGGGGGCCTACTTTTGAAAAACAAACGGGGGGGGGGGGGGGCTGCCCCCCCTTAGTGTAACCGCGCCCCCCCCCCCCCCATTATGGGGGGCCGGTTTTGGCCAGCCGGGGGAATTTATTCCCCCGGTCCTTCTCCCTTTCGGCCGGCCCAACATGGCCGGCCGGTTCTTCCTCAAGGGGACCGGCAAGGCCGGTCCCCCCTTCCGACTTCCGACACTGGAGGCCCGGCAAGCCGCCGTTCCTCTCATCCCGCCGTGGCCCGGAACCGGCCGCGGCCTTCGTCGTTCGGTGCAGTGCGACGGCACCGTGCCCCACCGCCGCGACCCCGCTCCGGCCGCGACGCCTTCAAATCTCTTCAACGCGGCGTGACAGCGTCGCGTCCTTGCATTATTTTACAAAGCGGCGCGACGACACCGTGCATTTTTTGTCGTATGATCCTGCGCGGTGTGACGGCACCGCGCCTCACCCGTCTCAATCCACAACAAAAATCAATATGAAATGGAGGAGGGTCGGCCGTGTTCGTACGGTCCGGCCCCCTCGCGTTAATTGCTAACAATTGGATAAATTTCACGAAGAAATATTCTCGGGTATAAATCATGAAAAAAAGCAATAAATAAACCCCTACCTCGGTTTTAAGTACGATGTTCGTCAACGACCCGCAGATGACAAACGTCGCGGAGGTCGGGCGTCACAGTAAACGTTCGTCAATTCCGTTGACGAAGAGGTATGTCCGAAGAGGTACGTTGTTGGTGAATCTTCGTAAGCCGATGAAGGAAGTCCGAGGAGGAAGCGGCGTTCCCTTTCGTTGATACAGAAGGCGTCATCGATCATCGGAAACAACCGGCTATGAAGAAGAGAGGAGCGACGTTCTTCGTCGGAGCTTGAGTGTTCTTCGCGTTCTTCGTCAATGGTTGAAGAAGAAGAAGGAGCTATCAAATCCTCTAAAGATGGCTAACCGAAATAAAATAATCTAAGGCTTATTTTATTTACACAAATAACAACTTGAATTTCAAAGGTTTGAAATTCAAAACAACCCACCTTAATTAAACCAAGTTGTCAAGCATTAATTGAAAAGGGTTAAAGGGGAGGTTTTGAGAGAAGTTGAGGAGTTGGGGTTCATGTGGTCCCCACCACACTTAATCCTCCCAAGGGAGGTTAAGTGGTTGTGGGCCCACCCCTAACTCCCTTTGGGAGGTTTTTAAAAAAACAACAAGTTAAAATAAAAAAATGTATTCAACAAATTTTATTTAACTTATTCTAAAACCCAAAAACTAACTTTCAACCCGCAATAAACGCAACCTCAGAAAAGGTCCCCTTAAGAGAATATCGGTTCTGCGAGTTCATCGGTGCCCTCAGAATTTGATTCCAGGCACCAGTTCAAAAGTTAGAAATTCCCGCTCGTTCGTTCACTGAACGTACCCGAGCCAAACTTCGGAAATTAATTCCGGGCACTCCGGGCCTCAGAATCAGGTGCCGTCAGAAACCGCGTTCTTGTAAAATTCTAAAGAAAATTAAGAAAAAAATTTCCCTGAATTTTACTGGTCTTTACATTACTCCCACTTCAGGGCTTTACGTCCTCATAAAGATACATCAAAAACTAGGGAAACAAATGAGGGTACTGAGAACGCATCTGAGCCTCCCGCTCCCACGTGCTCTCCTGGAGGTTCTCGTGCTGCCATCTGATGCGCACAAGAGGAATCGATCGCCCACGTAGGACCTTATCCGGTCGATCCTCTATCTCCACCGGGACCTCCGTAAAAGTCTCCACATCGTCAAACTCATGCTCCCCATGGTCAATGATGTGCGTCGGGTCATGCACGTATCTCCTCAGCTGAGATACGTGGAAGACGTCGTGCACCCGGTGCAACTGAGGTGGTAGAGCCAGGCGATAAGCCACCTCGCCAATCCTGCTGAGGACCTGGAAGGGTCCGGTGAAGCGCGGAGATAATTTTCCGCCTCGACCAAATCTCCGTATACCACGTCGAGGTGAGACCCGCAAGAAGACGTGGTCGCCATCCTCGAATTCTAGTGGCCTCCGCCTCCTGTCAGTGTATGACTTCTTCCGGCTCTGAGCTGTCCTCATCCGCTTCTGGATGACCTGGACCTTCTCAGTCGTGGCCTGGACCATCTCTGGTCCCACAAGTGCTGACTCCCCAGGGTCTGTCCAGCACAAAGGAGATCTACAAGGTCGACCGTACAACGCCTCATACGGTGTCATCCCGATGGTGGAGTGGTTGCTATTGTTGTACGCAAACTCCACCAAGGGTAGGTGGTCCTCCCAGCTATGAACAAAGTCGAGGAAACATGTGCGGATCATGTCCTCAAGAGTCTGAATGGTTCTCTCCGTCTGACCATCTGTCTGAGGGTGAAAAGATGTGCTCAGACGTAGCTGCATCCCGAACGCCTCCTGTAACCCCTTCCAAAGCCGGGAAGTAAAGCGGGCATCTCGATCGGAGATGATAGATGATGACACACCGTGGAGACGCACAATCTCAAGAACGTAGAGATTTCCCAATCTCTCCATTGAGCCCTGCTCTCTGATGGGTAAGAAGTGTGCCGACTTGGTGAGTTGGTTAACAATCACCCAAATGGAGTCATGACCTCTGGAAGTGCGTGGAAGTCCAGTCATGAAGTCCATAGATATGCCGTCCCACTTCCACTCCGGGACCTCCAAGGGTTGTACCAAGCCTACTGGTACCTGATGCTCTACCTTCACCTGCTGGCAGGTGAGGCATCGAGAAATGAACTCTGCTACAGTCTTCTTCATGCCCGGCCACCAGTGCTGTCGTCTGAGATCCTGGTACATCTTCGCCACTCCAGGATGTACCGCCAAAGGAGAAGTGTGAAACTCTCTCAGCACCTCCTCTCGCAAAGAGACTGGTACCATGGTACGTCCTCTGAAAAGGATGTCGTGCTCTGCTCCAAGGGAGAAACCATCAGGTGCCTGTCCCAAGGATATCTGTGCACACCATGTCTCACAGTCAGCGTCCTCACGCTGTGCCTCTCTGACCCGCTGCAGTAGTGGAGGGGTGACTGTGAGAGACTGGAGGAAGGCTGCTCCATCTCTATCCATGAAGGATATCTGCAAAGAGGCTAGCTGCTCCATCGCCTCCTCAAGTAGCGGAATTCCCGTCCTCCTGCTGAGGGCATCGACTACTACGTTCCCCTTCCCAGGAGTATAGACTGTCTCAAAGTCATAGTCCTGGTGGAACTCGAGCCATCGCTGTTGTCTCAGGTTTAGGTCCTTCTGCGAGAAGATATACCTGAGACTCTGATGATCAGAAAAGACTGTAAAACGCTCGCCCATCAGGTAATGTCGCCATGTATTCAGAGCGAAGACCACTGCTGCTAACTCCAGGTCATGGGTAGCGTAGTTCTGCTCATGCGGCCTCAACTGTCGTGATCCATAGGCGATCACTGCCCACTCCTGCATCAGGACGCAACGGAGTCCGGTCCCTGATTCATCACAGTATAATACATACCCTACTCCCTCCTCAGGCAACCTCAATATACGTGCGCTAGTCAATCTATGTCTTAGCTCCTGGAAGCTTTGCTGACATCTGTTTGACCAGACGAAGGGTTTCCCCTTCCTCCTTAACGTACGGCAAAGCTGTAAAGATTTAACCTTTGCCAAAAAGTGAAATCCGGTCTCATCCCCTGGATGAACCACGTTCCTTGCCTAATACAGTCAATCCCGTCATGATTAGTTAATTCATGGAATGGATGACGTCGTAAGGCCTCGACGTTGTTACCAAGAGATCCAACCGTTACTCTCGCATCCAAGGGTTGAGTCACACTCTCGGCATCAGTGTGTGGTCACTGGGTCTCCTCCAGTAAGAATCTCGCAAGTGAGGGTCAAGTCAAAAGTTTTTAACCGGCACCTCTTAGTAAAAACAAACAAAGACAAGAAAGTAAAAGTCACCAAACCAAGTGTCTTTTATTACTTCAACTCAAGGTACAAGGACACAAGGCAACACAAACTACGAAGCTAGAGGCATTATGGGCAAAGGCATCTACGCCTAGAGCTAGTCCTGTACTAGCCCACCTGCTTCCGGAGCTCCGTGATCATAAGCTTCAGCTGCCTGAAGCTGTGCTCTCCCCTGAGGTCGGGGTGGACCTCCTGGTGGTGGTGGTGGAAGAGCCTCAAAGCGTCGCCCACCACCTGCTGCTCGGCCAGCTCCTCTGCCTCGTCCGCCTCCTCCCTGCGGACCGCCACGGTCGAACCTCTTTCTCTGCCTAGGTGGTTCCTCAACCGTCTGCTGCTCCTCTGCATGGCAGGTCGGGCAGTCACGAGACATGTGGCCCTGCCCGCCGCATGATTAGCACTGCCTATCTCTCGAAAGACTGGCTCCTCACTGTGTGCCCCGCAATGCTGAGCCAGTGTCCTGAGGTCGTCTGCCTGATGGTCTGGTCTGCCTGAACCTCTGAGTCATCTGTTGACTGCCTGCTGCAGATGAATCTACCACGTGTCGCCCTGCGGTGGGTCTCGGCGCTGGTGTAGACTCAGCAACGAAGCTCTCAATCAAAAGAGACCGCTCCAGTACTCCCGTCTGAGTCGGTATGCTGAGGGAGATCAGCGATGCACTGATCTCGTGTCTCAAACCCTGCTCGAAAGTCCGGGCTCGGAAGAATGGGTCCCGTACCATGTCGGTCGAGTAGCGCGATAGATCAGTAAATCTCGCCGAGTACTGAGCGACCGTTATGCTGCCCTGCCGTAGCTGAAGAATCTCCTGGATACGCACCGCACGATGGGTTTCTGGGACGAACTCCGAGCGGAAGATGCTCTCAAAGTCCGTCCAAATTAGAGATTCCTCATCGTGCACCTGGAGCATCAAGCTCCACCATCGGCCCGCTGCTGCGTGCAGTAGGCTCGCAGCGAGGATCACCATGAGGTCTGCAGGTGTCCTCACTAGCCTAAAAACTCATACCACTGCCTCCAACTAGTCCTCTGCTGCCTGGGGGTCCGTCTCCCCACGGAACCTAGGCGGTCGCTGGCGTTGGAACTCATGCAGAGCTCCAAGGCGACGTGCATCGTCAGCAGCTGGTGCTGGAAGCATCGGTGGCTCGACGGGTAGAGCTACCGCCGGTGCCACTACTGACAAAGGGCCATGCACCGAGGCCTCGTCGCTCGGTGGGCTGCTGTCACACTCGACTCTCGGAACCCTAGCTGGCTGCCGTCATGGGGCCATCCTGAAAAGGAAATAGGTGCGCCACGGTCAGAACAATATACCTGGTGAGCTGATATAAAGTAATCACAAAGAAAAAATTGAAACACACATGCAATCAATGTTTTCGTGCATTAAGTCGGAAATCAGAAGTCAGGGTCCTGGTGTATGGATACGTCGGCCACCTCACCAACACTGGACTCCCTGGACTGATAACCACACTCAATATGCTAAACATTATTGCTTCACATAGAAAAGATCAGAGTTCGCGGTAGAACCGAACTCCTTTGATGCCAATTTGTCACGACCCGCCCTCGGGGTCCGTGCCGTGACTACCCCATGCCCGCCTTCCATAGGCCAGGGGCTGGCAACTAGCACCAAGGCGTAAATCCCGGTAAAAAGGGAAGGCATTACCTTTGTAAAGTAAACAAACACCAAAATGTAAGCAAGCGGAAAAGTAAACACTAAGTAAAAACAGAGTACAACCGAAAGTGCGGAAAAGTAAATGGGCCAGTATACAAACCCAGACTGAAAGTAAAGTACAACTCGAAAGGGAAAACAACAACTGTAAGAAAAAGCCGCTACCCCGAGCTGTCCACTGGAGATCCCACCTGAAGGGTGGGTACAGATAGCTCCACTGCTCCACGGGTCCCGCCGTCCACTCCGAACACGTCCCGCCCAGTGGTCCACCTCCAAGTACCGTCCTGCTCTGCAAGCCTCAGCCAAGATCAGCGATGTCCGTCGTCTGCATCCAACACAACGTAGTGCAGGCATAGCCCGTGCAGGGGTGAGTATAAGCTACTCAGTAGGGACCCCGAGACCCCTGGAGGTCTCTCAAAATCCACAAAGGATAAACCACAAAGGTGAGATACAAACACGAAGTAACAACCGATACTGCTTAGGTATATGCCCATACATATACCTATGTCATCAATCCCAATACGCTCCAACCTCCGAGCCAAAGAACAACTCAGTCCACACAGGAAAGTAAACGTATTCCACACAGGAAAGCAAAACGAAATCCACACAGGATAGCACAACACAATCCACACAGGAAAACAACAGGATTCAGCTCACACATGAATACTTCTTCGAGAGACGATAAATATGATCTCTGATCCATCTAAGTCGTCGGACCCACGAAGGATCGATAGGTAACTAAACCCCGCAAAAGACCCACACAGGATCGGGCCCACACAGGACTTGTAGGCGCTGGTTCACACAGGACCGCTGAGGGCAAAGACCCACACAGGATCGGACCCACACAGGATCGGGACCACACAGGACCTGTAGCACTGATCCACGTAGGATCGCTGAGTGCTGTAGTCGTCGTAGAATCCACACAAGATCTCTGTACTATCGTCGTCGTAGTCACAGTAGCAGTAGCAGTAGCAGTCACAGTCGCAGCCAGCACTAGGGTTCCCGCACATAGCAAGCTCGTTCGGGAGGGTCCGCTCCACGAGCCGAGAGGCTGGTACATCAACTATCACATAGTCTATAGTTTATGTATCTAAAAGTTCCGTATCGCCAACAGGAACTCAACGCAACAGACGGCGCGTCGATCGGACGCCCGGTCTGAGAGTTATTGGCTTTTTCGTCCTAGGGGCCCGGTAGGTTTTTAAGGAAAAACCAACCCGACCGTACTCCAACTGCGTCCAAACCTCGGGCAGAGTATTCCAAAAGATCTGTCTCACTAAGAGGAACACAACAAAGCTGACGGCACATCAATCGGACGTCCGTAGCTCAAGATATGAGCGTTTCCGCTCCGAGGGCCCGATTGGTTTCGTGTACGAACCAACCCGGCCGAACTCAAAGCATTCCTAAACTTTGAGTGTGATATACCGAATCGACCTTCACGATCTAAGGATCACATCGCCATTGACGGTTCGTCAATCAGAAGTCTGTAGCTCATGTTATGGCCAAAAGACCGAAGTCATTTTGAAAACGGGGGGTCCGGGTCCGGGCCGACCCAGCCCGACCCCCCCGGGTCGGCCCGAACCGGGGCGACCCGACCCGGGTCCGACCCAGCCCGGCCGGCGGCGCGGCCCGGCCGGCGGTGGCGCGGCCTGGACGCCGCTCGGTGCCACGCGCGGGGGGCAAGGCCCCCGCCCCTCTTTGTTGGCGGCGCGGCTGAAAGCCGCGCCTTTGGAGAAACCGGCCCCCCTCGTGGGGGCCTGCTTTTGAAAAAAAAATGGGGGGGGGGGGGGGGGCGCTGCCCCCCTTTAGTGTAACCGCGCCCCCACCCCCCCCCCCCCACCCCCCCCCATTATGGGGGGCCAGTTTTGGCCAGCCGGGGGAATTTATTCCCCCGGTCCTTCTCCCTTCCGGCCGGCCCAACATGGCCGGCCGGTTCTTCCTCAACGGGACCGGCAAGGCCGGTCCCCCCTTCCGGCTTCCGACACCGGCGGCCCGGCTAGCCGCCGATCCTCTCATCCCGCCGCGGTCCAGAACCGGCCGTGGCCTTCGTCGTTCGGCGCGGTGCGACGGCACCGTGCCCCACCGTCGCGGCCCCACTCCGGCCGCGGCGTCTTCAACTCTCTTCGACGCGGCGCGACGACGTCGCGTCTTTGCATTACTTTACAACGCGGCGCGACGGCGCCGCGCATTTCTTGTCGTATGATCATGCGCGGTGTGACGACACCACGTGTCACCCGTCTCAATCCACAACAAAAATCACTATGAAATGGAGGAGGGTCGGCCGTGTTCGTACGGTCCGGCCCCCTCGCGTTAATTTCTAACAATTGGATAAATTTCACGAAGAAATATTTTCGGGTATAAATCATAAACAAAAGCAATAAATAAACCCCTACCTCGGTTTCAAGTACGATGTTCATCAACGACCCGTGGAAGACAAACGTCGCGGAGGTCGGGCGTCGCGGTAAACGTTCGTCAATTCCGTTGACGAAGAGTTACGTCCGAAGAGGTACGTCGTTGGTGAATCTTTGTAAGCCGACGAAGGAAGTCCGAGGAGGAAGCAGCGTTCCATTTCGTTGATACGGAAGGCGTCGTCGATCTTCGGAAACAATCGGCTACGAAGAAGAGAGGAGCGACGTTCTTCATCGGAGCTTGAGTGTTCTTCGCGTTCTTCGTCAATGTTTGAAGAAGAAGAAGGAGCTCTCAAATCCTCTCAAGATGGCTAACCAAAATAAAATAAGCTATGGCTTATTTTATTTACACAAATAACAACTTGAATTTCAAAGGTTTGAAATTCAAAACAACCCACCTTAATTAAACCATGTTTTCAAACATTAATTGAAAAGGGTTAAAGGGGAGGCTTTGAGAGAAGATGATGAGGTGGGGTTCGTGTGGGCCCCACCACACTTAATCCTCCCAAGGGAGGTTAAGTGGTTGTGGGTCCCACCCCTAACTCCCTTTGGGAGGTTTTTAAAAAAAACAACAAGTTAAAATATAAAAATGTATTCAACAAATTTTATTTAACTTATTCTAAAACCCAAAAACTAAGTTTCAACACGCAATAAATGCAACCTCGGAAAAGGCCCCTTAAGCAAATATCGGCGCTACGAGTTCATCGGTGCCCTCAGAATTTGATTCCGGGTACCGGTTCAAAAGTTAGAAATTACCGCTCGTTCTTTCACTGAACGTACCCGAGCCAAACTTCAGAAATTAATTCCGGGCACTCCGGGCCTCAGAATCAGGTGCCATCAGAAACCGCGTTCTTGTAAAATTTCAAAGAAAATTAAGAAAAAAATTCTCTTGAATTTTACGGGTCTTTACAGTAATGGACCCAACCATCAAAATTTTTTTATTTATACATCTTTATAGAATAATAACATAATAACATTAATCATTTCATCATAGATTTGTTAATCAATGGAATAGAAAGGAGTTTCATGAAAATTTTGATAAAACACCAAAATAATCAATCCAGTTAAAGAAGAGAGATTATATCCTAAAAAATATCAATATTTAAACATTAAAATCATTAAAGGATGTCTAAATTGACAAAAAAATACATTTATATATTTATTATAAATTTCTGTTGAAAAGAATGAAGAGATTTTCTTTTATTTTGGTAAGAATTTAAAATAAAAAGCTAACAAAACAAGGAGAATTGAATTTTTATTATAAAATTAAGACAACATGAAATGGTTGATTCATGATGAATATTCAACATGACTGTAGAAAAATGAGTTAAAAAAATTCTTTTTTTCACTTTAGTAATGAAAATCGAAAGTAACCCATACAAAAAAATGATTAAAAGATTATATTTAAATATATATTAAAAAAGATAAAAGATATATGAAAATGACCATGATAATTTAATGAAATATATATAATAAAATTCATTAAATAATATAAATTATATGTACATGGAGTAAAAAGTGTTTTGGTAAAAGAGTTCAAATATTTTTTGAGAAATCATTTAATATAGAACACCTTGTGACTTTTAAAATTAATATCCCTATGAATGAAAGAATTATATAATGAAATTGAAATACCATGAGTATAAATGTAGTGAGGATATAATATTTCATTTATATATAGTATTCATGATATATATTAAAATAGAAGCATGATATAAAGCATGTCCCATAGATGAAAATTTATAAAGAGAAACCCTGAAGGATTTGATAACCATTTAATAAAAACGTTATGATGGAGGGAACTATTAATTGATTTTTAAAATAAACTAATATTATGGAAATATTGTAAAATTAAATTCATGGACATTATATAAACCACACAATATAAAATAATTTTCCAATATGAAGCATATCCTAATGTAAGGACATTTATATGAGAAACCCCTTGTGGATTTTATAAAATTTGACTCAAAATCCCATGAATGAGGTAAATTTAAATGGATATTAAAATGTCATGAATTTATATAGTATCATGATATATAATTTCAAATAGGTTGTGTATACACTATATAAAATCAAATATGTTCATAATAGAAAACATGTCTCGAAGGAGGCAATTTATTTGAAATGGATTTTTTGAGAAATAAATTTAAATACATAGAAATATAATATGATGTATAATATAATTCAATAATGATTTATTATTTACCTAACATATTAGAATAAATTTCATGAATAAGGTTCATAACTAAATAAAAAATGAGTTTACAGAAACCCATTCATGAGTGTTTAGATTAATAAGACACAGTCTACGATCCCTATGTACTAAATTAATATTTGTTATAAATAAATATTTGAAAAGTAATTATTTTTATACTAGTAGATAAAATTGACATTTAATTTATTACTATGCATTTACAATTAATTCATTGATAGATTCAACATTTCTTCCCTATTCGATTTTAGATGCATGTTCTGATTCGAAAGTCCCTATCCTCGCACCTATTTCATGGTTTCATCATCCATATAATATGAATGAATGTGTAGAGTATATTCTTGACATGATTATATATTCCAATAGTGTTAAATTGGGACTCACTAAAAATAGTATCACCACACTTTTCTAATATGGACATTAGGTCCAAGCCCACCATGAACCCTCGGTTTCACCATAGACATGTATTATTCTACATTTGGGTCCACTAACAAGGCCAAACAAGTCATCAAACAAATGATTGTCCCTAAAGGCAATATTGTTTTAATTGATTGTTATTTTTTCTATACTCACACATAACCTAGGAAAAATCCTAGGATCTCACTAATCTAAACACTACTCCTATTCAAGCTCACATAACATTGGAGTTTTAATTTTTTAAGACCCCATAATGAAATGTAAACATTGTTGAAATTACGATTAGAGAAAATCAACCTCCTTATATAACCTAAATTTAGACCTAAGAGGTACCAATACACTTCTAGTTGGGAAAACATTTGACAAAATAATAAAATCTTGGACCTACTGATAGCAATAGAACCCCTCCAATTTTTAATGTGGTTATCGGGTCCTGTCCTGTCAAGCACCGCAAGTTTCCCCATAGATGAGTGTTGTCCCCATGGGGTCCAATACCATTACAGAACATGTCATCAGACTAGTAATCATTCTAATAGAATAAAAACATTATTTAAATGTCATTTTTTCCTCATTAACACATACCCATGAAAACTTCTCAGTAGTCCACACATATTAACACTACACCCGGACAAGCTTTATCAACTATGGGGTTTTAATTAGATATGATCCCAAGAAGAAAGCTGAACCTTGTTAACATGGGTGTTAATATTTATAATTTTAACCCTTAAAATTTATTATTTGTTACACATGGATATTTCATGGAATATATGTTGATTACTTTCATGGATTTATTTAGAAACTCAATTTTTTTCAAAAAAAAAAATTGATTTCATAAAAATAATTTCCTTTTCATTTGATAATATATGTATATACAAATTACGAAATCATTAAGTATATATTACATTAATTGATTTTACATACTATTAAAAGTATTTAAAATTATTTAATAATTCATGGAATAATAATTAAAACATCATTCATGTATGTGGTAGAACTGACCCAAACATGAGAACATTAAAATGAATGAATACATATGAAAGTAAAATTTAATAATGACAAACACAATTATTTTAAAAAATTAATTATTTAAAAACATGATATAAAAGTGATAAATAATAATTAATTATAGGTATATGAATAATACATATTAAATATAATTTTAAGGATTAATTACTTATATAGTATCTCGATAAGTTCATTTAAGGATGTTAATTTTTATTATGACCATTTATTGATAATAATATTATTAGAAGGGATAAATTATCATTATATAATCATATTTATATCTTCATTATAAAACATATTCTATAATAAATTTTTTATTACCATTCATGTAAGAAGATGATGAAAAATGAAATACATCATTCATAGAGGTGGATGTTTGCACGTAACAGAAGAAAAATAGTCATTTTCAATGAATCGGTGGAATGCGGATAAGTATTTTTCCATAGAAATAATATAATTTCAATATAATCGTTATAATTTGTTAATTATTTTTGTTATGGTATAATAAATTTTGGAAGGTATAGAAGAATAAAGAAACTCAAAAGAACTCTATTAGAACAATTACCTCATACAGGGTTACCATCCTTTAGGGAATTCCACAGGCCTTCATAGATTTGTCTTTTAGTGAGACCAAAATCCCGTAGAAATTAATATGAGTTTTTATGGGTGAATTGGTAAGGTAATAGTTGAAATATTATTCTTATGGTGTGATAATAAAGGGGGTGGTGAAGGGCTCCTTTTATAAGTCATAAGGGAGGAATTTTTGTTACCAATCAATACATTATATTGAAAGAATGTCACATTTAAATAATAAACGGTCCATAAGAGGACAATAATAAATATTTAATGAGTCTTTCTTGGTCTATACATAAATATCACATATATGGGACATGGTTTGAAATATTTTGGGACTTGTACCCTTAATTTAACATTTTACTATATTTAACTTTTATAGTGGTATCTCATTTTTTACCACATTAATTTATTTTTATTCCTAAAAATAAAAATAAAGATATAGAATAATTTAAAGAAGTTAATTTATAATACGAAAACAATTTTAAATATTAAATTCTTATTGGTGAAAAACATAATTTAAATAAAATTATCCATATGGAAACAAATCCCATTTTTATAAAAAAATACCCTTTTAAGAGTAACAATGAATTTAGGGAAGAATAATGTGTTGTAATCATTACCATAATTTTATTATGTTTAAAAATTATTTTCTATAGTTAAATATATCCAAAATAGAATGGAACACTATGGATAATTAACATAAATAATTGTTTCAAAAATATTTTTTTTAATACTATAAAATATAACTAGGTTTTCAAAATGGAAAACATTGAATTCTAAATTCGGTGTTACATTTTTAACTCATTTATTAGAATAATTTATAAAATATTACATCTTTAAATTGGTTTTATTTTTTTCATTTATTCTCTTTTCATGATGATTTCATCATAGCTATGATATTGGTAAAAATGATATTTTTTCACTATTCACCTAAAGACAAATTTTTTAGAAAAAAATTAAAAAAACATTAATTCGCATACTGAATCGAAAAAATAATTTCAATTTTTTGAAGTAATGTTTTTTAAAATTTATAATTTAATTTCTGAATAAAAACATAAAATATACATAAAAATTGTTTTTATAGGAAATTTGCTTTTTAAACATTTAGTGCTCGTAATATTTTTTCATATGAATAACATATTTAATTAGTGTAAATAGATTTTACTATGTATTTAGGAATTCTATTATAATATTACTTTAATACAAACCAATTAAAATACACAACACATTAAAAAAAGTACATTATAAAATATTCACTTTTAATATTAAATTTACTTTATCACATATCATCAATTATTTATCCTCTAACCCTTACATTTTAACAAATTATTATTTTTATAATACATACAATAACTATTTTATAATAATTACAATATGTAAGGAATACAAAATATATATTTAAATAAATCATTTTATTATCTCTTCTTTCTATATGAGGTTTTACAGTTATATTAGTTTTCTTAATGATATTGATCATTGAGTATTCTCCATGAATTAATGTATACATTAATATATACTAATTATCATTTAATTTAGGATAAATTATTCATAAAATACAATCTATTCAAAATATTATATTAATAATGGAAACAATAATGAAAATATCAAGTTGATACAATTTACGAAATATGGATTTAATAAGGACTGTAATTTCTACTCATCTAGAGTGCTTGAACTTCTTGTTTTCATTGAAAATATATAAAAATTTGTGTGAGAAAAAAATAATTTTTTTAGATCTAAAAGAATGAATACATAACTCATATATTGGAAAGATATTGTGTTATTCCTCTTTTACTAGTGTTATACTTAACTATTCTTGAAAATACTCAACATAAATTATTGTTTATATAGTTTAGTATTAAAATTATTCTATTTCATACCCCATTAATGATTGAACATCCTATTTCTTCTCCATAATTTTCGAATATTTGAGGGTTTATTCCACCCAAAGTTCAATATCACGTTTTGATTAAACATTAGTAATCCAGTCAGATTTAATATAAAAAATATCACCATCAGATTTATCCTCATGTTTTTTCCTTGAATTTAGATTTCATATTTGGGTAATTCCTTTGATTTTTTTCTTACATTTACAATATCTAAAAAAAATTGAAAACATCATTAAATAATTTCTCCATGTTATAGAGAAGTATGCCACAATAATTGGATATGGTTGTGGAAAACCTCATTTCCATTGTATCATTTCCTTGGTTTGGTCGATTTTTTGTGAATGTTTTACAAATTTTATAGAAAAGAACATTATTTCACTCACGATGCATTCAAAAGCTATAATCATTAAAAATAAAAAATTGAATAAAAATAAAACAATAACCTAAAATAAAATTATAAAATATATACAGGTGATAAAATACTTTGTCCTAGTCTCTCAAACTAATGAAGTAATAAATTTTTATGTCTCCCAAAAGTTGTTCTAAATAATTTAACACCATATAAGTAATCATTTAATCTAATGTTGTATAAAGTTTATATTTTATAATTTTCCATTTCTAACTAGTAATTACTAATGTTTATTAAGTGACTAGTTGAAGGCCAAACACATAAATATAATTTATGAGAAAGAAAACCATAGATTGAAAGGTATGATGAATGATTGAAATGATTAAAAATTAAATATAAAACAAAAAAATATTTAAGGAAATTAATGATGATACATTAAAAATCCATTATAATTATGTGATTATGAAACATTGAAGCATGGAATGTTATAATGGACAGTCCAGACATTATTAAAATTGGATATAAGAAAAACCATGGAATTTTTATTCACTAAATTATAACTAACACTCACTTTTTTTATTATAAAATACTTTATTTCATACAGTTACAATGTTATTTAAAACCATATGTAATCATAGAACTTAAAATATCATATGATAACAGAATTATTAAAGAACTAGTTATCCTGTTGAAAATAAACACGTCATTCAATGATATAGTGGTAATGATCTATAAGGATGTAAAACCTAATGAAAAATACAGTAATGAAAAAAACCAACAGAAATACCATTAAAAATACAAATTTATATTTTATCATCCATTATTAGTAAAACATGACACATGAAAATTACCCCTTTTGTTAATAATAATAGAAAACAATTAAATTATAGGTGACTAGAATATCCATCCTTTAATTCTCAAATTAATAAATATATTTTTATCCTTCAAATGGTGAATTAATCAAGTACTTATAAAGAGTAATTTTCTTATAGTAAAAAAATATTTCATTGTATTTTTTTATGTTCATGTATCTATTATGGTTTTATTCTAACTATATTTCCTTAAAAATACCACTCAAAAAATTGAAATAATTTTCACTAAGTATATCCCAAAAATAAATCCTTTAATTACTCAAAAAGTATATGTAATTCATGAAATTTTAAAATTCTAGGAAATATCTCAACATGGATTCATTATATTTATATGCTCTTGGGGGCCTCAATACTCTTTATATACTGAAAAATAATTATTGTTTTAATTTTATCTATAGAATACCACTTTATAACACCAAATAATAAAACCAGAGACCTTTTATATATCACTATCCAAGTAAAATATTCTAAATTTTTTAAATATTAAATGTTTTATTGTCATTAAATTTATACACCATGAAATATTCTCAATTGATACTCCCTTTTTAATAAAAACTCAAGAGGGAACATAGTAAAATATAAAAAATATGACATCCCAACCATCCCATTGACCTTATCTATATCTAATAAAATTGGCATGAAACACCATATATTCTTTTTATACATAATTTAGTTAATATAAATAAAAATTAGAGTCCCCACACCATCTATGTCATATCGAATCCATCCCTATTTCACATTGATAAAATCATCTCTGGCCATAAAATTATACTTTAGAGGTACTTTTTTCACACCATTTCAATCTCTAGAAGTATCATTGAGTCCAATTCTTTCACTTTATCCACACACAATACCCTATTTTAATAAGTGTATTGATCACTTTATTAATCATTCACAACCCGATACTGAGTTTTTCATTCTCATTACAATCCCTAAATATGTCTGTTTCTATGATCATATAGTCGTGGGATCGATATCCTACTAAGGCCTCCAACCATTTATGTAATATTAATATGACTTGAGAATTTTTTTTCCATCATGCACGAAATAATTGTATACAATGTGTTCAATGATATTCAATGTTTTTATCATTAATCCACATGAACACCATTTTTTCATCATTTTAAAACACAGTTCAAATTTCATTATTCTATATTAGTTTCATCACACAGTTAAAAATAAATTGATATACAATGATGTTATAATAACTCATCATGGTTCTCCTATGGTGTCAGCATTTTCTAGGATTTTCATTCACTATAGTGTCGAACCATGTTATGGTTATACTCCTCTATTGTTTATACAACATTCAACCTTGCTATTGTGTTTTTTCATGGAAAATATTGGTCAGTTTTTACACAATATTCACTTATATATTTATTATATTATTAAAAATAATTTTAAACAAATTTACTATAGTTAACAATTTAAAAAATAAATGTTAGGGAAATAATATTTTACAAAAATAAATTTTGAATATATTTCATTTATGAATTGTTTCAATCATCATGGTATTTAAATAATTTTATATTCCTTATTTTGACCCTAAATACCCCTCCCCTTCATATATAAATACCACATATCATCCCCATATAAAATCACTTCTAAAATCCATTAAATTTAATACTTAAATATTTTTATATTATTCTTCTTACCCCACCAAAATCATTCAATGTGTTATGAGTATTAGAAAACAAGAAACTCAATGGTTAAGGATGTTGTTATCGATTTTCCATTTCATTTTTATTTATCTTATACTTATATTCACTTTCCCTCTTCTAAACTAATCCTTGAAATATTTTTTCTTTAGTATAATTAAATTATTTAAATTATAATAATCTACAAATTGATAATTATAATATATTTATACAAAAAATATATCTCTCTCATCATTTTGATAGTGTCTAATCAATTGTTGGTTTAACCTCCTATGTTGATGATTTCAATTATTTATGTAAAAATTTCTTTCTGGATAAATATTATATAATAAATACCATTACAAAAATATATTATGGTACTCTATATTTGTTAAAAACTATCTAAAATGAATACATATTATCTATAACAACCCCTTTTGATAGATCCTCATTAATGGTTGGTGTCCACCTATGAGGATGTTGCCAATTCTATAATTACCACTAAAATAATGGTCAGTTAATGTATCCAATTTAATATATATATATAATTCATTAATTTTATGTATTTATCAAATTTTATATGAAATTTTACTATTTGATAAAAATAAATTAATCAATAATGTATGATTGAAATTGAATTGGAATAATTCCACAAAGAGGTCATCAAACTAATTTATCTTCCATATAATGTCAACACATAAATTTAAATGATTATAATTGAACTATAACAACATAAATTAATGAAATAAATTCGTGTATTAATGTATTAATAATCATTTTATATTTATCAAATTGTTGTAAACATGATGAAACAAAAGAAGAATTAATGTAATCACACTCTATAACATGACTTTTATTCTTTGGGTTTATCCTATCATTCTATCACATCCCCTATAGTTATTATATAATCTCATGTAAATTTATATTATTATGATTTTTATTTATCTGTTCTAGGTATATAAATTTCCTTATTTAAATATAATAATTTATTATCCACTACCAATGATTTAGATAAAACCTTTACTTTGAAAAACATGTGATTAATTATTTATTGGTTTATTCATCATATGTTAATATAAAAATCTCTTATTTATTAATACTACCATTTAGTATCCAAAATATTGTTTTCTTTCATTATTTTTGGAAACTTCAAGTTTATTTATAGACTCATGCTTTATGAAATTTTGTGAAACTCATACCTTTTTCAGGTGTTTATTTCATGTTTATTATTTCTTTTAAATATGGCATGCATTATTATGAGAAAATTATAATGTAATGGGTGGTTCGTGAATTATATATCTATTTAATTAATTATTTAATGTTTTTTACATCATTATATCATCATATGTATACATGGCATAGTTATCTTTGTCTATAATGATATACATGAACAATATGATTTTTTCCATATAATATTAAAATTTATTTGTAGTAAGCCTTGAATATTATTAATTATGTTTCATTATTATCCATAGGTAAATTTTCATTATTTATTAATATGAATATTTTTAATATGATCATATACTTTTGATATGATTATGATTATAATTATACTCAGCTATGTGATTATGATTAATTCAGATCCCATGTTACTCCAAAATTTCTCAACCATTCATTGATGTATTTTCCTAGGTATTAATAGGATAATATCATCCTATAGGAGTGTTATACTGAAAGATTTAAATAATAATAATGTTTTATATGTGATTATATTTCATGAACCACATTTCCTAATGATACTAAAACTCCAAATTTTTAATGTTCTAATATTATATATACTATCCTTAAAAATTATATAATAATCATTCCAGAATGGTATGAGTCTCTATAATTATTAATAGAGTATAGTTTACTAAATTTGGGAATTTTTTTAGAAAAAGTAATCCTATGTCAAAATATGTAATTTCATTTTTGGAAACCTTATAATTGATTTACTAATATGAATATTTATTTAACAATGACTTAATTACTTATGTTTTTTTTAAATTTTCTATGTTATAAAATGGTGGGATCTAGGAAGAACCAATCCATCAAAAAATATGATGGGGGAATATAATTATATTTTAAACAATATTCCTATTTCAAATGAAAATGGACATTAAAACTCATAGAAATACTTACTCAATTATCCCAGGTTATGAATAATTACACTGACTATTTGGAATACCAACAGTCACCCATGAGGAGTACATTAGGTAGTGGGTATTTCATGAAATAATTATTTCCTTATTTTAAATGATTTTTTTGTCTATATATTTTGAAATAATAGATTGAATCCATAAAAAAGATATTTTAGATTACTCATAGTTCAATGAAATCAACATTTACACAAAATTTATGCAAACATAGAAGGTGAAATTCATCTGTGAATGAAATTGATCAAGTGTAAAAAGATGAAGGATGGTGTTGAACCAATGGACTGGAAAGAAATCATGAAAATATTTCTTAACAACCATTTTCTATATATATATTGAAAAAATATAGAGATAAAATTTTTGGAGCACAATCAAAAGTATAATTTATCTATTATAATGTATGATTAATGTTTCACAAATCATTCAATTTATGCCTATACTTTATTTTACAATCATTATAGTAAAATAGATATAACCATTAGTAGTTCAAAAAAATACCAACAAAAATATATAGAAATATAAGTCTTTTTAGTTATTAATAAGTGATCCAATATAATTGTAATGTGGAGATATAGTAGAGATAATAGAACCATTAAAATGGAAATATAAATTGAAGGATGGAGTTTCACACTAGAAGACGAAATGAAATATAACTTGAAAATAAGAAAATAAAATTACCCACATGCAATTGATAAGAAAAAACCACCCTAAATACTTTTTAAATGGAATTATGAAATTATCTATGTGAGGAAAAGAAGGAAAATAGTCTCAATAATATAAAAAATATATAATTAATAATTTAAATATAATAGATGAAAGAATGGTTACACTCAACCCTCCACCCAAGGACCAATGCATAAAATTCTAGAAACATGGGTACTATGTAATTGAGTGAAAAAACTGTAGTCTTATAGGGGTAATCAACATAAAAAACAACTAATACAAGGAATCAAGATAAATATTACTCTATCACTAACACTAAGGGGGAGAATTATAATGAAGTAGTGAAAGGAAGATACACTATTCATTCAAGAATATAGAATGTTTTATTTGATTATGACACAATTTATTATATAATATCTTGAATTTTTTTATAAATATTGATTCATCTTATCATGACACATCACCTGGGGCCAGAGCCATGACTACCTCAATCCCACCTTCCAGAGGCCAGGGGATGGTGACTAGCATCGAAGGCATATTGCTTAAAATTGAGAAGGAATTGCCTTTATAACCTGTAACAGACACAAAAAATAACACATCAAGATATGAACTCAAGTAAACTTAATAGTAAATAGAGTGAGTATAGTAAGTAAAAGGGTTCCAGAATACAAGACCAATTGGAAAGTACAAAGAAAAATGGTAAGTACATGATTCTTGATAGGTGAAAAGCAGCTCCTGGATCGTCCACCACAAATCGTACCTGAAGGGTAGGTAAAAATCATGAACAGTCATCTCTGTGGTTCGCCTCTTCTATGTTCTACCTCCGAGCTACCTCCTGTCCTGGTACTCTCGTCCTCTGTCAGCACTATCCTTCATAGCACCAAACACAACAAGGTGCAGGAATATCCCATGCAGGGTTGAGTATAACATTGCTCAGTAAGGACCCTGAGACCCTAATGTTATCACAAAATCCACAAAGGATAAAGCACAAGTCATGAATTCAACTGACAACCCTACTTAGGTATATGCACATACATATAAAAAAGTTTTCAACTATACCCATCTCAATTAAGAGGAAAACATAGAGTCCAACTCAAAGCCCAAAGATCAACTGTTCCACAAAGGATGGAATACCAAGAAGGCAAGTACCAAATAGGTACGCCACATAGAAGAATACAACAAAGGTATTACCATGATGGAAAATACCAAAAGGTACAGAATCATCTCACACCAGTTATTACTTTGGAACAATAGTAGAGATGATTACATGTAACTACTAAATCAACTTACTCTATTAAGAGGCATGCCCAAGAAGGATCACGAATCATCATCAGACCCACATAGGATCTCTAGGTGTTTACCCACACAGGATAACTTGGTGCTGACCCACATAGGATCACTAAGTGCTGACCCTCACAGGATCACTAGGTCCTGACCCACACAGGATCTCTTGTGAATTCCCGCATGGAATCCTATAGCGGCTCAATTTGGGACCCTCAATCATAGACCTACAACGGATCTATTTCTCAAGTCATAGCTAGCTACAGGGTTCCCTCACTACACTCCATTTTCTCTATAAGGGACCTCTCCACAAGCCACTAGTCGATACTCCAAATTTCACGAAGTCCCAAGAAGAAGTATCTCAAGGGACCACGACATCATAGGGGTCTCAATGCAACAGAAGACACGTCAATTGGATGCCCGATCTATATGTTATTATCCTTTCAGTCCCGAGGGCCCGGTTGGATTCGTGCTCCATCCAACCCCAACCGTACCCCATCTTTATCCAAAACTCTAGTGGGGTATACTCAAAGGGACCATCTCATACCAAGGTTACTATCTCCACTGACGGTTAGTCAAACGGACGTCCGGTGCCCAAGATATGAATGAAAGTGCTTAATGGGTTGAAGTGGGTCCGGGTCTGGTCCAACTTGGTTTGACCGTCCTAGCCCGACCCGGCCTGGACTGACCCAGTTTGGGTCATCTCAGCCCGAACTTTTGGGTCTGGCCTGGCCCGCGCAGGGCGGCACGACCCGTCCTGGGTCCGGCCTATCCCGCGCTGGGCATCCAGGCCTGGGCGGCATAGGGTGGTCGTGTGGCCGTAGAGTGCCACAGAGGTCTGCGGAGGGCCGGAAGGCCATGGAGCGGCGGGACGAGCCTGCTTGGCAGCGCGCCAAGGCTGTTGGGTGGCGCAACAAGGCCACAGGGCGATGATGGCACGAGGCGGCGCCACAAGGCCGCAGGGCAGTGGGGGCTGCAGGATGGTAGGGCAATGCTGCGGGGAAGCAGGGGTCGTGGATAGCGGGGGTCCATGTACAGCGCGACGGGGCTGTGTACAGCACGGCAGGGACGCGGGGCGCAGAGGCGGTGGGGTAGCGAAGGCCACGGGCGGTGGAGCACCACAGGGCAGTGCAGCACTAAGCCTACGCCGATGGATGGTTTGACCAGCCACCCTTCATTTGTCACGTTTGTCACAGTTCTCATGTTTCACCGGTGCCAACTGTCAGCACCGATCACCACCACCATCGCGAAGAACAGAACAATAAATAAGAATGGCAGAGGGGTCAGACCATGTTTTTTGGCTGGCACCCTCTGGGTTAGGGCGGTAGCAAGTGGATCAAAAAAATCATGAATCAAGAATCTTCAAACATTACAATTTCATACGAATCATGGATAAACTCGTTTAGGTTGATCTAAGTTTTCCATGATGTGAAAGAATGAGGAATTTCATGAATTCAATAAAAACCCCTACCTTGTAGATTTGTCGATGGAGGCTGCAAGGGAGGAGACAATGTCGTTGGGGATTGATGGACGTCAGTGATGTCGGTGTTTCTTTGATCATCGGGAGCATTCTTCATTGGGGAGTGTGTTCTCCATTTGAGAACAAGTTCTTCATCAGAGAGATTTCTCCCAATAGTTCTTGTCTCCCCGATTCCACCAAAATGAAAGGTGGCCCACATAATAGAACAAGTTATCTATTATGTTTGCTGGCATAATTTTAAAATAGCTTAACTAATTAATTGATGGGTTTGCTTAATTAATTAAGGGGGAGAGTTGGAATAATTAAATGGGGGAGCTCAAGAGGTTTCTCCCCATTAAGAGGGAGCTCATAGTGGTTCAAGGGGTTTTAAGTCTCAAGTGGTCCCCACCACTATAACCACTCATGGAAGGTTTAGTTCAGGTGGTCCCCACCTATGAAACATCCACATGGGAGTTTGAGAATATAATAAAAATAAAATGTTACACAATTTTATTTTATTCTATTCTTTCACGATTAAGTGAAAAATTAACTTCCACCCTCGACCTACTGCTGTTCAGGTGAAGGTCTCCTTAAGCAAATACTTGCACTGCGAGTTCAACGGTGCCCTCAGATTTCAATTTTTATCACCAGTTCAAAAGTTACCCAAACCCCCTCACATGTTTACTAAACGTACCCCAATAAAAGTTCAGAAATTCACTCAGGGTACTCCGGGCCTTGGAATCATACGCCACCAATTTTCGAGGACTCGTAATATTCCAATTTTCCAAAACAAATTATTGGAATTTTCTAGTATTTACATTCTCCACACCTTATGGATTTATGTACCCATAAGACACAACTCATAACTAGTAAAACATGTGGGGGTATTGGGCACGAAACTGAGCCTCCTGCTCCCTTGTGCTCTCTTAGAGGTTCTCGTGCTGCCCAAGAACGCGCACCAGACGTATCGACCACCCACGAAGGACTCAGTCATGTCGATCCTCAATCTCTACTGTAACCTCCATAAAAGTGGCCCCATTGTCGATGTCTAGCTCTCCATGGTCGATGATGTGGGAAGGGTTGTGCATGTATCTCCTCAGCTGAGATACGTGGAAGAAGTTGTCCACCAGACGCAACAGAGGTGGAAGAGTTAAGTGGTAATCCACCTCTCCAACTCTGTTGAGGACCGGAAAAGTCCAATTAACCGTAGAGATTACTTACCGCCTCAGCCAAATCTCTGTAAACCTCGTCGAGGTGATACCCATAGAAATATGTGGTGTCCATACTTTAACTCTAGAAGTCACTGTCTCCTATCGTCATATGACTTATTCCTCCTATGTGCAGTCTTCATTCACTCCTGGATGATCTACACCATCTCTGTGATAGCATGTACCATCTCTGGTCCCACTAGTTCTATCTCCCCAAGGTCAGTCTAGCACAAAGGTGTTCTGTAAGATCGCACGTATGACACATAAAAAGATGTCATCCAAATGGTGAAGAGATAGAATTTTTTGTATGAAAACTCCACCAAATAAAGTGATCCTATCAGTTGCGAAAGATGTCAAGGACACAAGCATGAAACATGTCCTTGAGGGTTTGAGTGGTTCGCTCGGTCTGGCCATCTGTGTGAGGATGGAAGGCAGTCCTCAAATGGGGTTGTGCCCCAAAATCCTCTTGAAACCCCTTCCATAGTTGGGAAGTAAAACCTATATCACGATCGGATATAATCGTCGAGGGTAAACTATGTTGCCACACAATATATTTCACATACAAGCATCCCAAGATCTATGATAAACCCTGCTCTCTGATCGGTAGGAAGTGGTCCGACTTGGGGAGTCGGTCGATAATCCCCCTAATCGAGTCGTGACCCCTGGATGTTTGTGGAAGTCCTATCATGAAGTACATGGATATCCCATACCACATCCACTCAGGGACCACTAAAAGATGAACCAAGCCAGCAGGTACCTGATGCTCCACCTTCACTTGGTGACAAGTGAGGCACCGAGAGACAAACTCTGCTACTGCTTTCTTCATTCCTGGCCACCAGTGCTGTCGTTGGAGATTCTGATACATCTTCTTCACTACTGTATGTACCGCTAGGGGGGATGTGTGGAACTCCATCCACACTTCCTCTTGAAGTGACAATGGTACCATTGTACTTCCTCTGAAGAGAATGACATGCTCCCCACCATCAGAAAATCCATCAGGTGCCTGCCCTGGGGATATCTGAGCACGTGGAGACTCGCTGTCAGCCTCCCCACACTGCACCTCCCGGAATCAATGAAGAAGTGTGGGAGTGACTGTAAGAGACTAAAGAAAAGAAACTCCATCCCGATCCACAAAGGATATTTTCAAAGCGGCCAGCTGCTTCGTCGCCTCACCTAGAAGTGGTATACCAGACCTCCTACTGAGTGCATCTACTACAACATTCCCCTTCACAGGAGTATAGACTAACTCGATGTCATAGTCCAGGAAGAACTCCATCCAACATCGTTGTTTCAGGTTCAGGTCCTTCTGTGAGAATATATACCTGAGAATCTTGTGATTAGAGTACACTGTAAAATGTTCCCCATCAAATAATGTCCCCACAACTTTAAGGGAAAATCCCATACTACTATCTCCACGTCCTGGGTAGAGTAGTTTTGCTCATGTTGTCTCTGCAGTCGAGAAACATATGCAATCACTACTTTCTCCTACATCAGGACACATCCGAGCCCGGTCCCTAATACATCACAGTAGACTACTTACCCTAATCTCTCCTATAGTATCCTCAATATGGGTGCACTAGTCATCCACTGCCTTAGATCCTGAAAAATATGATGGAATCTCTCTGACCATATGAAGGGTTTCCCCTTCTTTTTCAATGAAGATTATGTTGCTGCAACTCTAGAGAAATCTAGCTAAAATCATTTGAAGTATCTATCCAATCCTAGAAAACTCCATACCTCTGTCCCACTCCTGGGTGTCTCCCAAGCATGTACCGCCTTAATCATTGCTGGTTCCACTACTACACCCGCCTCCTATATGACTTGTCCCTGAAACGGAACCTCTCAGATCGAAAACTGGCACTTCCAGAGCATACCATTTTGATGGATCTCTCGGAGTGTGTTCATTACTACCTACAAATGATAGGCATGCTCTTCCTTAGTAGTCGAGTAAACCAGAATGTTGTCGATGAAGACTACTACAAAGCGATCAAGGTATAGTTGAAAGATCATGTTCATGAGTCCCATGAAAACTGATGGAGCATTGGGTACCCTCAATGGCATATCCAATAACTCATAATGGTCATACCTAAATCTGAAAGCTGTCTTCTGCAGATCCATGTCTTGTACTCTGAGCACATGATAGCTTGATCTGAGGTCTATCATTGAGAACCACCATTCTCCCTTCAGCTGATCATTGATTTTTTCAATCCTTGGAAGTGGGTACTTCTTCTTCATGGTCACCTGGTTCAGGTTCTAATAGTCAACACAAAGTCTCAATCACCCATCCGCCTTTTGGCTAACAAAATTGGGGCTTCCCAATGGAAAACATTGGGCTGAATGAACCCCTTCCTCTGTAAGTCCTCTAGCTGTACCAACATCTCTTGAAGCTCTGTGGGAGCCATCCGATATGTTGGTGTAGATATTGGTATCATACCGGGGTAGAAGTCAATGTAAAATTACACCTCTCTGCGAGGAGGTAGACCCGAAATGTAATGACCCAAACTTTCATTAATGGAAATATATCTCGATCTAATTAAATGTCACTTTATGTAAAATGTTTATATAAAATCACAACATTTTTGGTTTTATGATTTTTTTTATTTTAAAATAAATTTATGAATTGTGACCATTTCTAATATAGTTGTTAAACAATGATCACATGATTTGTATAAATATAGGGCATTAACAAATCCAATTTACTTAGACAAATGAAGAGATGGCCTCATCTAGTAGTCATGCCCCATACGAAGCCCATATGTCAGATCTCATAAAGGAGGTTGCATCTTTGGTATCCTCTCTAGTCCAATCCCAAGCAGAGCTTGAATATGTTAAGCTCGAATAGGACTGCCTACGAGATTAGTGGAAGTTGATTGAGATTACCACCCGAGAATTATAATCCAAGACACCCTAAGAGTCTGTCACCATCGCACACCTTACTCTTCGGTGTTATGCGAGTGTTATAAGGGGTTATGTAATAATACCTTAGCACTATGGTTGTGTACATTATTTTTGTATATAATAATGAATATACTTTCATTTTATTATAGTTAACTCATTAATATTTTTTAAAGAAAAAATAGTATTTTTAGTTAATGTTCAACTAAAAAATATGTTTTGATGAATTAATGAACTTTTGAATAAAATAAATATTTAATAAAGTATTATTATTAATATTAAAAAAAATTATTAAATATAAATGATCATATAATTTTATGAATTCAAATGTAATTTTTTTAAGGTTTGAAATCCATTTTGTCAACACCCATGAATTTTTGATAAATGTCGGTTTTTATTTTCAAAGTGAAAATTAACATATTTAGAAAATTATTAAGATAAAGTAATATTATTTCTTGAATCAGGACTTTGAAATTATCCACTGGTGAAGTTTTCCTAATTTTCTGAGACAATCAAATTTTTGGGGAAAAATTAAATACCGTTTAAATATATAATCTATTTTATGAAATCATAATGACCCAATACTGATGTAATAAAATAATATAAACATTATTTCCGGCCAATATATGTTTTATCATTAAAATAATGTGATTTTGGTTTTGTTTTATTTATTTTACAAAGCATTACTGGACCCTTCAAGACTTATTATACATTTTGTCCTTTTAAATTGTTTTCCATGAGAGTGTGACTCACCTCCACATAAAAAACACCATTATTTTAACAAGTTCGTACTTTGGAATTATAAAATATTTTATTCCACTTCCTTTTCCAAAAACCGTGGGCAAAAACCATGTGCTGGTTTGTGGTTGGGATTAATTTAATGTGAGCTATCCCAAACCTAAATAATAAATAATTCCCTCACCTTTCTAATATAAAACCACCCATTCACCCACTTCCTCCTCACTCAAAGCCTTTGGAGTTCATCCTAACATTCCCCTCCTCTTTATAGAATCCTCCCAAGGTGCCCCAATCTCCCAAGAATCCTCTCTCAATCCTCTCTCAAGCCTTTTGAAGCACACTTCCTTGTAAAGGGTTTTCTTCCTTTCTCATTTTTGTCCAATATTATTTAAATTTTTATGCCCTTTTAATTTAAATTATAAATGTTGGTGTATTATTTTAAACCTCGCCCATAATACCCTATTTATGTTTGGAGGATGTGGGACTGCTTTCTCTCTCATTAAATGCCTCCCAAGTACACCTGTTACTATGCCGAAATTCCGAAAGGAATTTCTCTCTCATCATTTTCATTCATGCAATTATTTTGTATCATGAATCTAAATTACGTTAATTTTTTTGGAAAATGTATCTATATGACCCCCTTACATTCCCTGTCAAGAAAATATGATGATACATCCCTTTCTCCCTCATCAATCATTTTAATGAATTCTTAAGTCACACGGTTATGTTGCCGAAATTTCACTGCGCTTTTCCAATCCAAATTCATTCTATAGTGAATACCATGCACATTTTCTATCAAGGGTATTCACCTTTATGCACATTTACTTATTGTTTAATGAGTTTCATGAACGTATTCAACATCCTTTTATTGTGGGATAAATATTATATTGAATGATTCAATGTTTTATGATCCATGTGGCACACTTATGCATGAAATGAAATGTTTAAGAAGGGTGCACCCTTATAGAGCTCCAATGCATTGGGTAAAGTATAGTATCATGATACATCATGTGAAATGGGTGTTTACTCATGATAATTCAAGTGAGATACGGTTTTACATGTGATCCATGTGCAATGAGGATTTACTCATGCTTCACGTGAAATGATCCTTGGCTCATGCTAATTCCATGTTATGTGTTGTTGCCACATTTCCATGTTATGATTATCATGATTTATCATTCCTTTATATTTATGTTTCTATTATTCCCTTTTGCTATTCCTATTGTCTAACATGTATTTTAATACTCATGTTATTTCTTGATTATTCCCTTACTGGGCTTTATAGCTCACTATTTTCTTATGCATGTCCTCAGGTTATCTCATGCAATGCTAAGTACGAGGGAATGTAGTGGTCAAGTAAAGGATATTTTCAATAAAGATGTTGTATTTCATGTTTTAAGTTGTTGTGGAATGATCCTAATCCCTAGATACATGAGACCTCTTGATCTTCCATGTGTGTATGAAGTGAAAATTTTATGTAATAAATCAGGTTTAAGTGTGTAATAAAAAGAAGGGTTGTCATAGTTGGTATGAGAGGATAGGTTTTGTTATTTTTGGGATTAGGATTAGAATACCATAGTAAATCATTAGATACAAGACTATGTATAATAACAACATAACTATGTTTTGGTGAGTATTGAGTAAGTGGTTTATCTGTCAAACACATCCATGTCTGGATACGAGCAGGTAGAGGCGACTCTAGCACAGATGTATCATAGGGGTAAAACCTGAAAACACCGATTTGAGCTAGAATTGAATGGGAACTGGTGCATGACTATGGGGCTTGCTACACTCTTGGTTACAACAATCCTAGGGGATATGCTTTGGTAAATTCACAAGCTTAGTATGAACCAGTATTAAGTGACCAAAAAATTTCCCTAAGAATATATATTGGAAAGTAGATCATGGATAACATAGAATGAAGCCAACAGATTCATATGTTAAGGAAATAAGAGTTATTTATAAGTCATTAGTTTTTTCCTTGTATTACCCTTTATGTGTTACCCATAAAATTCCATTTATTCCAGCCAATGGCTATTAATAGGAGGAATCAGGATAACAACCGATATGAAGTTCAATGTGATGACTGTACTAATGAGATGCCCAATCTATTGGGAGTGGTAATCTCAATAATTTTTATTATTCTCTCTCAGATAACTTATGCTTTGAATAGAAACATGGGTCAAGAGGAACATTCATCCCCCCCATGAAATAACAAGTCGTTATTGAGAGCTTCAAGAGAAAAAAGGCATCATACTTTTAATGGATTATCTGATCCCGCAATTGCTGAACAATGGATAAACTACATTGAAAACAACTTCTCCATCCTTCAATGTCTTGAACAAGAGATGGTTATCCTGGCTGCTTATCCTATGGAGGGTGAATCAGATCAATGGTGGACGTTGATAAAAAATATGAAGCCTAAGGAGGAGATCGAGGCATTGGAATGGAAGGATTTCTAGAAGATGTTTTTTGTTAAATATTTTATACACACCCTCCGGTTTAAGATAGTTATGGACTTCCTTTCCCTTAAGAAAAAAAGACGAAGAATCTGTTGGAGCGTACAAGGAGACCGTCAAAAGGTTTTCACGATGTGCTTCTAGATTTGTCGTCACCCCAACAATGCACAGTTGACTTCTTCTTTGGTGGGCTGAAACATATCCTGTGGAATGTGTTGGAGATCCGTGACTTCGACAGCTATAAAAAAATTGTCTGGTGTTCCCTCAAGTTCAAAATGGAGATCTAATAATATCAGGGCTATCATGGTGATAAAAAGTTGAAGGTGGAATTCAATGTTGGTGGTCCAATGGATAAATACAACAGTGCCAAGAAGATCCATCACCCCACTTTCCAAAGGTGCAGAAAGAAGAACCCTTGAAATTTCCTGAAGGGGAAGATGAAATGAATTAGGCGTGGAAGAGAAGGGTACATGTCTATTAATTGTAGGCATGAAAGACCTGCTACTGCAATAGAGGAGAGTAATGCTCAGTTTTAACATCAACATGTGGTTCATTACTACAACTTCAAAGAACCAGGTCATCTCGAAAATCAGTTCCCTAAGCCAAGGGTTTTCAGAGGCAACCAACAACCTCCAGGCTATCAAGGGTGAGCTTTCCATCACTACCACCAAAGTGAACCCTGCCAATGAATTGGTGACAGGTACACTAGTTATTAATTCAAGAATAGAGAACATACTTTTTGATTCAGGTTCTATGCATTCTTTTATATCTTGAATATTTAGTAGAACAATCCTAGCACCACCACAAATCATGGAAGTGAAGATGTCAGTGAGTACGGAAAATGGGGAAATCATTGCATCTCATGAATATAACTCCTCTCTTGTCTTAATATGTGGATTAAAATTCCCAAAAAACCTATTCATACTCCCTCTAATAGAATTTGATGCAATTCAGGGCATGAATTGGCTTTTCTTATATTGAGACCACATAAATTGTTGTGACAGGAAAATCACTCTCCATGTAGAGAATCGACCCCCGATTCATTAAAAGTTCAAGGAAGAAGATAATTCTTCTTTAGCTCTGTTATATCAAAAATGGATATTACTACCCTATGAGAACATGTATCAGGTTCAGATGATTTATTCTAAGGAGGCAACCATCCTAGAAGACATCCCTATTATGAGGGAATTCGCTGGACTGTTTCTCGAGGAATTGTCTAGTCATCCACCTAGAAGGGATGTTGAATTCTCAATTGATCTTATACCTCAATCATTGAAAATATCCAAGACTCCATATATAATGGATTTTATGGAGGTTGAGAAGATGAAGAAATAACTATAGAAGGAACTGGATAAATGGTTTATACGCCCAAGTGCTTCACCATGGGGTGCACCAGTCCTCTTCGTCAAAAAGAAGGATGGGTCAATGCTCCTCTGCATTGATTATCGTGAGATCAAGAAAATAACAATAAAGAACAAGTATCATCTCCCACTAATTTTTTACTTGTTCGATCAGCTGTGTGGAGTAAAATACTTCTCCATCATGGATTTGTGGTTGGGAAATTATCAAGTAAGGGTGAAGAAGGAAGATATCACCAAGACTACTCTTCGTACAAGATACAGGCACTATGAATTCATATTAATGACTTTCAGACTCACTATTGCTCTAGAAATATACATGAAAATGATGAATAGAGTCATTAGATATTACGTCCAAATTTTTTTTGGTAGTCTTAAAAGATGATATTTTGATATACTCTAAAAACAAGGAGGACCATGAAGATAATCTAAGAATTGTACTATAGACCTTGCGGAAAGGGAAGCTATAGGAAAAGTACATCAAGTGTGATTTTTGGTTAAAGGAGGTCTCATTCTTGGTCCATATCATCACAAGAAATGGGAAATATTTGGATCCCTCCAAAACATATGCAATTGAGGGATGGAAAAGGCCAACATCGGTAATGGATATCCATTGCTTATTGGGGTTGGCTGGATATTATAGAAGATTTGTGAGAAATTTTTAACGATTTTCCCAACCCTCTTACCAAGCTTACTCGGAAAGAAGTAAAGTCTTCTTGGAGTGATGAATTCGAAGAAGGCTTCAAGGAGTTGAAAATGAGGCTTATCACTGCACTCTTTCTCACTTTACCCACCAGTGGAGATATTTTTTTGGTATTTAGTGATGCTTTGAAGAAGGGCTTGGGATGTGTGCTGATGAAAAATGACAAAGTCATTTCCTATGCTTCAAGGCAATTAAAATTTCATGAACATAACTATCCAACACATAACGTCGAGTAGGTTCCAGTGATCTTCGGTTTGAAAAATTTTCGGCATTATCTCTTTGGAGAGAACTGCAAAATATATACGGACCACAAAAGCCTCAAGTATATATTTGCACATAAAGAGTTGAACATGCACCAATGAATATGGTTAGAGGTGATCAATGACTATGAATGCTCAATCCATTATCACCTTTGGAAAACAAACAATGGGGAATATGCCCTAAGTAGATAAGACCCAGTGATTCTATCAATGATGAGAATTGAAATGGATCCAATATTCATAGATTTTATGAAGATGGACATGGGAATCCTAAAGAAGGGAACCTCATCAATACTTTCACAAATTATTGCTCAACCGTCACCGTTGGAAAGGTTAAACACTACTCAAAAGGATTATGTGGGGATTCAGGAAAAAGTGGAAGCTATCATAAAAGAAAAATCCTCACAGTTTAATGTTAATGAAGAAGGAATTTTGAGATTACGGAAAAGACTATGTGCTCCATCATGTCCGGAGCTGAAGAATGAACTTTTGGATGATGCACATAGTTCAAATTTCTCTATTAACCCAAGAAACACAAAGATGTGTCATGATCACTGAGATAATTATTGATGGGATAATATGAAGAAGGAGATCGCTGAATATACATCAAAGTGCCTAGTGTGTCAGCAAGTGAAGGCAGAGAGATAGACGTCTAAGGGAATAATGAAACCATTTCCCATACTAGAATGTAAATTGGAGAACATCACCATGGAATTTGTCACAAGACTTCTGAATACATACAAAGGCAAAAATGCAATCTGGGTTGTTATGTATCATCTTATAAAGGCTGCAGACTTCATTACTATTCGGGATGATTTCTCATTGGATCAAATAGCACGGATATATATCAGGGAAGTGGTAAGGCTTCATGGAGTAACAATATCTATTGTGTCGGATAAAGATCCAAGATTCAACTTTACATTTTGGATGAGTCTTAAACATGCTCAGAATACTGAACTGAACTTTAGTACAGCCTATCATCTTCAAAATAATGGCCAATCTGAGCAGACTATCCAAACACTTGAGGACATGTTGAGAGCATGCTCAATAAACTTTAAAGGGGGATGTGATCAACATATTCCTATCATTGATTTCTCTTATACTAATAGTTTCCACTCGAGCATCCAAATGTCACCATATGAAGCCCTTTATGGGAGAAGGTGCAGAACATCGGCGTGTTGGGATGAGTTCAGTGAGAATAAGCTACTTTGACAAGAATTGGCCGAAGAAATTGTGAAGAAAGTGAAAACCATTCATCAACATATCAAGGTATCCCAAAGTCAACAGAAGAGTTATGCAAATAATCGTCGATGAGAACTTGAGTTCAACGTTGGAGGCATGGTATTTCTATGCATATCTCTAGGGAAGAAGGTCATGAGGTTTTGAAAGAAAGGGATGTTAATTTCAAGGTACATCGGCCCCTTCGAGATTCTTGATCGTGTCGGGGTTGTGGCCTATCGACTAGCACTTCCAACTACCATGGCCAAAGTGCATGATGTATTTCATTTATTCCTCTTAAGGGAGTAAATACCAGACCCCTCACATGTACACTCTTCAGAGGTGGTACTGTTAGAGGATGATATTTCTTATAAATAGAAACCAATGATGATCTTTGATCATAGAGAAAAAGTTCTACGAAAAAAGACAATGCCCTTTGCCAATGTGTTGTGGTGAAACCAAAAGTTTGAAGAAGCGACATGGGAATCAGAGGAAATGATGATGTAGAGTTACCCAAATCTGTTTTAGTGTGGGAATAGGAAATTTCGAGTGATAAATTTCTTAAGGGGGGAAGATTGTAACGACCCAAACTTTTATTAATGGAAAACCCTCTTGATCAAATTAAATGTTTATTTATGTAAAGTTTTTATATAAAATGACAACTTCTTTGGTTTTAGGGTTTTGGATTTCAAAATACTATTAAGAATTTTGACCATTTCTAATATTTCCATTGAACAATGATCACATGATTAGTATAAATATAGGCCTTTAACAAATCCAATTTACTTAGACAAAGGAACCGATGACCTCATCTAGTAGAAGTGCCCCATACGAATCCCATTTGACAGATATTAGAAAGGAGGTCGCATCTATGGGATTCTATCTTATCCAATCCCAAGCCGAGCTTGAATATGATAATCTTGAGTAGGACCGCCTATGAGAGAAGTGGAGTTTGATAGAGATTACCACCCGAGATATGTTATCTAAGCCACCCCATTAGTCTGTCACCATCACAGAACTCACTCTTTGGTCTTATACGGGTGTTATAAGGGTTTATGTAACAAGACATTAGCAATATGGTTATTTATATTATTTTTGTATATAATAATGAATATACTTTCATTTTATTATTGTTACCTTGTAAATATTTCTTAAAGAAAAAATAATATTTTTAGTTAATGTTCAACTAAGAAATCTATTTTGATGAATTAATGGATTTTTGATTTCTATAATATTTTAATAAAATATTACTAATATTATTGTTAAATTAATTATTATTAAATATAAATGATCGTATAATTTTATGAATGCAATAGTAATTTTTATTAAGGTTTGAAATCCATTTTTGTCAAAACCCATGAATTTTTTATAAATGACGGGTTTTATTTTAAAAGTGAAAATTAACATATTTAGAAAAAAATTTAAATAAAATGAATATTATTTCTGAAACCAGGATGTCTAAATTATCCAATGGTGGGTTTTTCAAAATTTTCTGGCACAATCAAATTTTTGGGTAAAAATTAAATACCATTTAAATATATAATGTATTTTATGACATCATAATGATCCAATAGTGATGTAATAAAATACTATAAACATTATTTTCAAAAAATATATGGTTTAACATTAAAATAATGTGATTTTGGTTTGTTTGATTTATTTTACAAATATTTAGTGGATCATTCAATACTTATTAAACATTTTTTCTTTTTAAATTGTTCTCCTTGGGAGTGTGACTCATCTCCACATAAGAAACCCCATTATTTTAAAAAGTTCATACTTTGGACTTATAAAATATTTGTTTCCAATTCCCTTTCCAAAAACCATTGGGAAAACTGTAGGCTGGTTTGTGTTTTGGATTAGTTTAATGTGAGGTGTCACAATCCAAAATAATAACGATTTCCCTCACCTTTCCTATATTACCCCACCAAAGCACCCACTTCCTCCTCACTAAAAGCCTTTAGAGTTCATCCAACCTCTTACCTCCTCTCTCTATAATCCCCCCAATATTCCCCAATCTTTTTAGAATCCTTTCTAAAGACTCTCTCAAGCCTTTGGAAGTACACTTCCAAGTAAGAGTTTTTATTCCTTTCTCATTTTCCAATATTATTTAAATTGTTATGCCCTTTTAATTTCAATTATAAATGTTGGGGTATGGTTTCAAACCTCCCCTATACTACCATATTTATGTTTTAATGACGGGAGACCACTTTCTCTCTCATTAAATGCCTCCCATATACACCTGTTACTTTGCCGAAATTCCGAAAGGAACTTCTCTCTCCTCATTTACATTCAAGCAATTATTTTGTATCATGAATCTAAATCCCATTACATTTGCTGGGACATGTATCTATATGACCCCCTTACAGTCCATGTCATTTAATTATGATGAGACACTTCTTTATCTCCCAACAACCATTTTTATGAGTTCATAAGTCACGCCATTATGTTTCCATAATTGCAATGCGCTTTTCCAAGCCAACGTCATTGTGTAGTGAATACCATGCTCATTTCACTATCAACAGTATTCACCTTTATGCACATTTAATTATTGTTTAAATAGATTCATGTATATATTCCAAATTCTTTTATTGTGGAATAAAATATTATGTTGAATGATTTAGTGTTTTATGATCCACGTGGCACACTTATGCAAGAAAAGAAATGTTTAAAAAGGGTCCACCCTTATAGTGCTGCAATGCATTGGGTAAAGTATAGTATCATGATACGTCATGGGAAATTGGTTTTTACTCATGATAATTCAAGTGAAACGAGGGTTTACTCGTGCTCCATATGCAATGAGGGTTTACTAATTATCCTTGTACAATGATCCTTGGCTCATGCTAATTCCATGTTATGTGTTGTCACCACATTTCCATTTTATGATTATCATGATTTATCATGCCTTTATGTTTATGATTCTCTTGTGATCTATTGATATTTCTATTGTCTAACATGTATTATATTCCTCATGTTATTCCATGATTATTCCCTTACTGGGTTTTATAGCTCACCCTTTTCTTATGCACGTCCTTAGGTTATCCCATGCAATGCTAAGTACGAGGGAATGTAGTGGTCATGTAAATGAAGTATTCAATAAAGATGTTTCATTTCATTTTTTAAAGTTGTTATTTAATGATCCTAAACCCCAAAGACACTTGAACTATCGATCATCCATGTTGTATCAAGGGAAAATTTTATGTAATAAATCAGGTTTAAGTCTGTAATAAAAAGCAGGGTTGTGATACGGAACATCATCAGGGAAGACATCTGCATACTGGTCCACCAATACAGGATAGCTCAGACTCTCCACATAAACTGCTCCGAGGGTTAGGTTAGCCACCTGATGAGTGGTCGGTTGCACCCTCCTCTGGGTAAGTCCATCTTATGCTGTGAAGACACCCTTTTCACTGGTGAAGGTAAACATGGCCCCATATGTGCGGACACACCGCACATTATTCCTAATACAGTCAATCTGACCATAGGCTGTAGATAACTTGTCCTCACCCAAGATGTCATTGTAAGGACTGAACACTGCTACTAAGAGATCTCAACCGAAGCATTCACCTCCTAGAGTAATCTCAAAGTGTGTAATCATCGAATCATCTCTCATAGGACTCTCTAGCCGTAAGGATTGATCCAAGATCTCTATCGGAATCTCCAAGCTATTAACGAGGGTATTGGAAATAAAATAATGACGAGAAATTGTGTCTATAAGTATTGAAGCTAAGGTGGAGTAGACACATATCATACCTCGTATCATCTCCGGATCACCGTGGTCGTTGGACTCTGCTACCTAGAGCTAAGCTCGCCCTTTTCCACCTACTCCCTGTGGTAGGGGTGGAACACATAGTGGGGGTGGTGGTAACATCTTGAATCATCACCCACCACCAGTTGCACGACCAACTCCTCTGCCATGTTTGCCTACTCCCTGTGGACCTCCTCAATCAAATATCTATCTCTTCCTGGGTGGTTCTTTGACCGTCTGCTGATCATCCACACGGCGGGTCAGAGAGTCAAGATCCATGTGACCCTACTCGCCGCATGCATAACACTACCCGCTCCAAGCATGAATGGATTTTCCTCCGATACCCCGCATAACCGACCCTGAATCCTGTGGTCTCCCACCTGTAGGTCATCTTCTCAAGGACCTCTATGTCATCTATCTACTTCCAGCTATAGAAGACTCAACTACGTGATGACTGGTAGTGGGTCTCGCTGCTGGTGACTACTCAGTAGGGAAACTCTCCACTATGAGGTATCTTACTAAAACCCCCGCCTGCGGCGGGATGCTAAGTGAGATCATCGAAGCATGATCTCCCGCCTGAGTCCCTACTCGAAGGTCTATGACCTAAAGAATGAGTCCCGCACCATATCAGTGGAGTAACATGAGTGGTCAGTGAACATCGCTGTGTACTGAGCCAAATTCATGCTACCCTGATGCAGATGAAGAATATCCTGAATGCGCACTGTGCGAAGAGTCACTGGAACAAACTCCGCCCGAAACAGGATCTCGAAGTCTTCCCAGTGTAGCGACACCTCGTCGTGAGCCAAGAGCATCAGGCTCCACCATCTGCCTACGGCTGGCTATAGAAGGCTAGTTGCATGGATCACCATGAGATCAACTAGTGTCCCTACCAGAATGAAGACTCTCAATACAACCTACAGCCAATCCTCAGCTACTTGTGGATCCATCTCTACCCTAAAACTAGGTGGTATATCGTGCTAGAACTCGTGCAACACGCTCAAGTGGCATACACCCTCCGCTTCTGGGGCTACAGGCATCAGTGGCTTAATGGGTAATGGTACTGCTGGTGCCTCCGCTAGTGCCTCTAACAGAAGAGGGCCCGACACCGAGGCCTCATCGCTCGGTGGGTTGTCAGTGAATACAACTCTCGGAACACTAGCTAGATATCTGCGTGGAGGCAACCTAAAATGAAACAGGTGCACCATAGGAAAGAAGTTATTCCTGGTGAGATGACTCGAGAGATCACAAAGAATACTCTTGAAAACACACACGCAATCAGTGTTTTCATGCACTAAGATAGAAATTAGAAGTCAGGGTCCTGGTGTGTGGAAAATTCAGCCGCTGCACCAGCACTGGATTCCCAAAACTAAGAACCCCACTCAAAAAACATAACACTATTGCTTCACACAGAAAAGATCAGAGTCCTAGTTCTTCGGTACAACCAGCTACATTGATTCAATTTGTTATGTCCCGTCCCCTAGGGCCTGCTCTGTGAATACCCAAAGCCCACCTTTCATAGGATAGGGGCTGGCGACTAGCACTAAAGGCGTATTCCCTAAAACTGCAAGGCATCTCTTTTATAACCTGTAACACACACAACTAAGAACACTACAAGATATGAACTCAAGTAAACTGAATAGTAAACAGAGTGAGTACAGTAAGTAAAAGGGGGCCAGAATACAAGCCCAACTGGAAAGTACAAGGAAAACTAGAAAGTACAAGATGACTGATAGGTGAATTGCAGCTCTTGGATCATCCACCACAAATCCTACCTGAATGGTTGGTACAGCTAATGAACAGTCGTCTTGGTGGTTGGCCTCATCTAAGGTCCACCTCTGAGCTACCTCCAGTTCTGGTACTCTCATCCTCTATCAACGCTATCCATCGTCTGCACCAAACACAACGAGGTGTTGGCATAACCTGTGCAGGGGTGAGTATAACAATACTCTGTAGGGACCCCAAGACCCTCGAGGTCTCACAAAATTAACAAAGGATAAACCACAAGGCATGAAATCAATTGAAAACCCTACTTAGGTATATTCCCATATATATAGATAAGTTATCAAGTATACCCATCTCAGTCAAGAAGAAAACACAGAGTCCAACTCAAATCCCAAAGATCTACTAATCCACAAATGAAGGAATACCATGAAGGAAAGTACGACCCAGGTACTCCACACAGAAGAATAACACCAATGTATTATAATGAATGAAAATACCACAAGGTACAGACTCAGCTCATAGTAGGTATAACTTAGGTACAATAGTAGAGATGATTAGATATAACTACTTAATCATCATACTCTGTTAAGAGGAAGACCCAAGAATGATCGCTAATCATCATCAGACCCACATAGGATCTCTAGGTGCTGACCCAGACATGATCGCTCGGTGCTTACCCTCACAGGATCGCTCGGTGCTGACCCACACAAGATCGCTCGGTGCTGACCCACGCAGGATCGCTAAGTGCTGACCCACACAGGACCAGAAGGTGCTGACCCACATAGGATTTCTCGGGTAGTCCCCCATGGAATCCTAGAGCAGTTTCATGTGAGACCCTCCATCACAGACCCTCAGAATATATATTTTTCAAGTCACAGCCAACTATAGGGTTCTCGCGCTACGCTCGCTAATCTCTGGGAGGGACCTCTCCACAGGCCACTAGTATATACTCCCACTACCATGAAGTCCCATGAAGAAGTATCTCAAAGGACCACCATGTCATAGGGTACCCAACGCAATAGACGGTGCATCAATTGGATGCCCGATTGGTATGTTATTAGCCAATTTTCCCCAAAGCCCAGTTGGATTTTTTCTTGATCCAAACTAAACGTACTCCAACATTATCCAAAACTCCAGTGGGGTATACTAAAAGGGACCGTCTAAAACGAGGATTTCCGGTGCTGCTGAACGTTTTTCAAACTGACGTCTAGTGCCAAAGATATGGCCAAAAGTGCATAAATGGGTCGAAGTGGGTCCAGGTCCGGTCCGACCCGGTCGGATCGACTCAGCCCGACCCGGCCTGGGCCGACCCGGTTTGTGTCAATGAGGCCTGACCCGCTGGGTCCGTCCCATCCCACACAAGGCTGCCCGGCCTGGGTGGCGCGGTGAGGCCGCATGGCCGTGGTGGGCCACAAGGCCACAGTGAGGCTCGGAGGGGCCGATGAGCGGTGCAGCGAGGTCGTTGGGCAGCGCGGTGGGGCCTTATGGTGGCAATGGTACGTGGCAGCATAGCGAGGCCACGGGGTGGCGGAGGCCGCGGGACGGTGGGGTGAGGATGCGGGGCGACGGTTGCGGCGTGGTGGTGGGGGATGTAGACGGCGGTGGTCGCGGATGGTGCAGTGGGGCCGTGGGGTGCGGAGGCCACGGGCGGTGGAGCACCACGAGGCGGCGCAGCGTCATTCCTTCGTCGGTGGCCAGCTCGACCGACCACCCCTTTTTTGTCACCTTCGTCGTAGTTCTAAAGTTCCACCGATGCCAACCGCCGATATCGGTCTTCATCACCATTGCAAAGAAGACAACAATAAAGAAGAATGGTGGAGGAGTCCGGCCATGTTTTTTTGGCCCGCACCCTCCACATTCAGGCAGCAACATGCAGCTCAACAAAATCATGAATCAAGAATTTTCAAACTTTACAATTTCATAAGAATTGTTGATCAAATCATTTAGGTTTATCTGTGTTCGCCATGCTTTCCAAGAATGAGGAATTTCATGAATTCAATAACAACCACTACCTCACAGATTTGCTAACAGAGGCCACAAGGAAGGAGATGATGTCATTTGGGATTGACAGACGTTGGTGACATTTGTGTTTCCTCGATCGTCATGAGTGTTCTTCATTAGGGAGAGCGTTCTTCGTTGGAGAACATGTTCTTCGTCGGAGATAATTCTACCAATAGTTCTTCTCTCTCCAATTCCACAAAAATGAAAGGAATCCCACATAATAGAACAAGTTATCTATTATGTTTGTTGGAATAATTTCAAAATATTATAATTTATAAATTGTTGGGTTGGCTTAATAATTAAAGGGGAGAGTTGGCATAATTTAGTGGGGGATGTCAAGAGGATTCTCCCCATTAAGAGGGAGTTCAAAGGGGTTCAAGTGGTTTTAAGTCTCGGGTGGTCCCCACCACCACATCCTCTCATGGGAGGTTTAGTTCCGGTGGTCCCCACCTGTGAAACATCCACATCGGAGTTTTAAAATAAAAAAAAAATAAATTGTTACACATTTTATTTTATTTTATTCCTTTATGAATAAGTGAAAAAATAACTTCCACCCTCGACCTAATACGGTCAAGGTGAAGGTGTCCTTTAGCGAATACCGATGCTGTGAGTTCAATAGTTGCATTTGATTTCAATTCCGAGCATCGAATAAAAAGTTACAAAAACCCGCTCGCACGTTTACTGAACGTACCCGAATAAATGTTCATAAATTCACTCTGGACACTCCGAGCCTCGAAATCACGCACTGTCAATTTTCATAGACTCGTAAAATTACCATTTAATTAAAAATAATTACATGAATTTTCGGGTCATTACAAACCTCCATAATGCATTGAAGTAATGATATATATGAAAACAGCTAGTAGATAAATAATTATAACCCAAGTGTTAGACTATTCCCTAATTATAATTTTTGTAGTATTCTTCTAGAATATATCATAATTCGTCAATCCGATTATGATTATTCTATACTAGTAATATATTATAACTCATTATTTATAACCCATGTAATATTTTGGGAAAAATAATTCTATTTCAACAATCAAAACCATCCCATGATTCTAGGAATATTCTATGAAAATTATAGATTTTTGTTAGTAACCCCTTCAATAGTAGGTTTATTCATAACCAATGAATAAGAATATATTCTTCAAATGGCTATGATAAAGGTAATAATAAACCATGATAATATAATATACTAATATATTCCCGTAAAGAGTTAACTGTCCATTCCTTAGGTCACGTGGTATATTCCTCAATAAGACATATATATAATGTCTCACTTATATCAATGATATCCTAAAGAATGACAATGGTGGAACTGGAGGAGTTAATGAATAAACAATAAGAGAGTCTTAAAAATGGTTTATACACCATATTGGATCAACTTTGGGTACACAAGTTTTCTTTTTCAATAAAAAGGTTGGGTCAATTTTAAATTACATCAATTATAGATATCACAATAGTATCACCATGATTAACAAGTATCCACTTCCAAATATTTATGAATTAATCCATAAAAATTGAAGACTTCAATATTTCTCAAATACGTATCTTCATTAGATTTATGATAAATTAAATATGACGAGGTAATATGCCCCAAAAAAACATTAATATTACATATGGACATAGTGAGTTGATAGTAATGGAATTTGTACATACAAACACCCAATAAATATTCATGGACATGATGAATCATGTATATATAAAATAAAATTATAAATTTATCATGGTATTTATTGATAATATTATAATATACTCCATCATAATAGAAATACATAAAAATATCACTATTGTGCCAAAAAAATTGATGAATAATAATTTATATTATAATTTTAAAGCATTTACTTTTTTAGAAAAAAGTCGCATTCATAGGGAATGTGATCACATATGAGGGAATTTCCATTTATCATTCAATGGAAAAGGTAATTGAAAATGGCCTATACTACTATGTGTCCTGATGATCCATGGTTTTCCTACATTAAATGGATACAACTACTACATTTTGAGATATTTCCCATGATTTTATAGCACACTAACTATGTTAAAATGGATGGGAGTGAATTATTTATGGAAGTAGGAATGTGAATAAAACATTAAGAAGATCAATATGAAGCAGTACAAGACAAACATACTCACAATAATCATAAGTGGGTATGATTTTATGATATTTTATTATTCTTAAAAGAAATTATTGGGTTTTTTACTAATGAAAAATGACAATGTGATAGCCTATGATTCATTAAAATTAACCACCCATGATTACAATTACATGACACATTATTTTTAGTTCGATGTTGCGATATTTATATTAAATAATTGGAGGGAATGGTTATAGAGATAAAGTGTGAAAATATGAACATAATAAAAATTTAAAGTATATATTCCATCAAAAGGAGTTTAAAATACATGAAAAAAATATTTTTTTAGTTAATTAAAGAGTTTTATTGCTTAGTACATTTCTATCTTGGGAAGGAGAAGATATAAAATGATTCTCGTTGAAAAAATAAAAAACTACCCTATTATTAACGAGGATTAATAAATAAACTATATTCATGGATATATAATGGATGGATATAAAAATAAAATGTAAATTAAGTTATCCTAAAATCACCAAATTATTTCCCAAACATATATCCAAGAGAAAATAAAAGAGTAGTAAAGTGATGATCTAGAGCTTCAAAAACGTTTAGTGAAACAAAGGAAGAGAAGAATCAAGGATTCAGCATTTACAATATTAGAATCATTCACTTTGGAACAATTATATTTGAACAATATATAACACAACACAATATTATGAAATATTTATCTTTAAAAAAATTAAATTTCATTGATATATTTCTTTACATGCGACACCTAGTCTAAACGAACAACGATATACTGAAAAAAAATATTATTATTTAATGCGGTATTTATCTCATAGATGTTAGATTATAAAGAATTAATAGGAATGAATAAATAATGAATAATTATTGTTTACATATTTATAATATGAATTTATTTGTTATCAATTGGAGGGAAATATAAATCAAGGCATTTTTAGGTAAATATAGATAGTTTTTTTGAGAAAATATTTTTATTTACCCAGTTTAATTTTTACATAATAAATTTAATTATCCTTTATTTATGAATTAATTTAATTGATTTTACTTTATAATTTATTAATTAAAATATTTAAAATTCATCTAATAGTTTTTTTGTGGAATTGAATGAAGGTAAACTAATATTTATTATTAAAATTAATTATCCTAGAAATAGAATTTTTGATTAGTTTCCCGGTTCTTGTTGAATGAATTTATAACCATTATAGAAATTTAATATTGTAAAATTTATTCCATATGTTCAATGAGAATAATCATTATTATGTAATAACATCAACTTAATTTTAGTTAATAACGAATTTTAACCATGGAAAATATATGTCACCTCAGTAAGTGTAAATCAGGTTATTAACGTTTAAAATAATGTGATAATTAATTAAATATATATCTAACAGATGAATTATTTATATTGTATATATTTATTTTGACCATACTCATCCAATATTCTAATATAATTAATGTTGGTGTCATTATTCTTTCATGGTGGATTTAATATTATTTTATAGAATGAAAAATAAAAATGTCATTACAAATTTTTAAATATCAATAACATATTTTTTATAGGGGTAAATAAATGTTATGTTTGATTATAAATTGTTATTTAAAATATTAATTATTTTTTTATCATGGTAATATTTATTATTTTTAGTAATTACAATAAATGGTTATGAAACACCGACATATTTCTTGTTTATGTAATAGAAAAATAAAATAAATAATTTTAGAAATGTTATAAGTAAAATACTTTTGATGAATTATTGTGTTATATTAATTTTATAGGTAGACACAAAATATTTTTGTTGTTTAAAATTTTTAATTCTAATTCCATTTATATTATGTTGTTTTTAAAGACAAAATAACTGAATTTTCTAGAAGAAAACCTTAATGATATATTTGGTAAAATAATATTTTACTAATTGACTCAAAAATCTTAAAATATTTTTGATATGGAACTTAATGTCATACATTTTCCACTTTCATGTTAATTTTAATTTTTAGTATAATTCTTGACCCCTAAAGGGTGATTAACTTTGATATCGTGAAAATCATCAAAAGGCTAAATGGTTGGTTAAAATAGAGAGATAAGTGTTAAAACGCAAAATAATCTTCTATAAAAATTTTATGATGACTGTATCTATACACATACTAATTATTTATTATTAATATATCTATTTTGTTCCACATTAACATGAGTATTACTTTATATTAATTTAATACTTTATAGAGTTCCAAGCGTGACCCTCCCCTCAATTATAAAGGGGAAATTTTGTGCTCATTTATTCACAAAATTTGAGAGTAATATATTGTAAAATACAATCCCTAATACCATCCGAGTTTTTCCCCACATTGTAGAAATTATTTTATTTCCAAAAAAATTTCTTACATTTATTATGGTATAATAGAAATGTGGTTTCTCAAAGAAGAGGTTTAACTCTTAATACGATATATTCAATTTAATTTATTCTTCCACTTACTATAAAAATATGTTTTTCTATTATAAAGTAATTTATTAAATATAATAATTATACTGATTTTTTATTATTATGATGAAACATATATAATCCTACTCTTTCTTATGTGATGGGATAAGAAGGAATTGTTTGTGTGTACATGAGGATAACTACCTCCATGTAGCGATGCATTTCATTTTCCATCACTGCTTCACTTAGATGGTTATAATGATAGATTTACTAAATTTATTATATATTTATGAAATTATTATAGTTATGTAATGGTGAGTTATTTTTTTGTTTTCCATAATTTCAAACATTAAAAGGTAGAAATATGACTTGTGCTTATCTACGGTCTACTATCTCCTTTGACTAATGTAATTCAAATTTTCATCCTCACATTAAACGAGTAGTTATGAATGTGTACATATTGATTACATATTATAAAAATTGCATTCTTAAAATTATAAATATTATGGAAATATGAATAATAGTTAAGGATTAAGACATTCAAATTGAAAAACTCATGAAATACAATTATGTTATAATCTGGAAGAGTGATTTTAATAAATACTTGATTATAAATGGGTTATTAGATGTTATAATGAAATTAAATGTGATGTGATATATTTCAGTATGGTTTGGGAATACATTTATAATAAATAAATATTTATTATATAGGATTTTTAAACACTAATGAATGAAGATGATACTTGAGGTATTGGATTTACATTTCAAGCTCACAATAATCAGGATTATTTACGCATAAATTTCCATTGACAAATATTATATTATCATTATCTAGAAAACAAATTTTTATTTTCTAATCCATTTTTTATTTTCTATATTTTTCATTTTTTATTTGAATTTTTATCTCCTTGGTAGTTAAAATTATTATAAATTTTTTTAATACAATATGACCCTATTTCTTCTCTTTAGTTAATGAATATTTATCCAATTTATTAATGTTATATAAAATGTTGCAGTGAATGTATTTAAAATGATCTAATAAATTTTTTAAATTCAATATTACTGATGATTGATTTCTTATAAAAAGATATAAAAATAATATTCTTTTTGTTTTTTGAATGTGGTGCCTTTTAATGAAGTTTAGAATATAATATTCATTTTAAATAATTAAGTCATGAATGAAATTCCACACCATCATGACCACTCAACGATTTGAATTTTATTTTAAAAGTTTTCATGGTTCATTTAAAAGAAAATTTTTCCTATAATATTTTGAAAATTTTTATATTCTAAAAAATTGATTTTTTTAAAAAAAGTGTATTTTTCACAAGAAATATAATACGTGATCTTTCAAAGAAATATTTTATCTACGATAAATTCCATTAATGAAACTTATGATTTATAGAGGACATGATCCAATGATATGATCTTAATTATTAAATTGGATGATTTATGTTTATGATAATGATATTTTTACAAATTTGATGAATTTTACATTGGATATAGTATGAGTGTAAGATAAATGTTTTATGATAATTTTTAGTATAAATGAATAGAAAATTATTATTTCATGAGTGGTTATAAAATTACACATACCTCCAATGCATTGGGTAATTATGATGGTGATAAGAATATCCTAAAAGATGACGAAGTTAATATATTTCTAATTGAAGATGGAGTTAAGAAACTCATTACATAAGGTTAAATTATGAATCTATTGTGAGAATAAAGATTTTATAAAATCGTATGAGATAAAATATTTAAATAGATATAAGTTGATCTTCGGAAAATATTGGACATATCTAATTTCTTAAATCCCATGTTGAATGTATGATTCCCAATGTATTATTGTTATTATGGTTATGACTGAGCCACAAAAATATTATGACATGTTCAAATTCATATGATTTATTATTTTTCTATATTGCGATTATTGGATTTTAAATTTATAATTATTTATGTGATGACTCATCTTTATGATCAATACAGACGATGAATAAACTTTATAATTTATGTTCTTGATATCATATCCATAATTTTATTTTATGCTTCCATATTTTCATTGATTGATGTATCCCATATTTACCCATACTGATAAATCATAGTCACCCTTTCTTATTTTCTCACTTTTTTATGAAGATAGGTTTTATTTAGGGTAGGTCAAATAACGGTATTATGTGAGATGATGTTTTTGGCAGATGATCAATATTTTTTAGGAAATAATTTATTATGTGTATATTCTCCAAGAACACTATACCAATACAGTTACAGGGGTTTTAATGAAATGAGTTGTATTAAATATTCATATGAAATTATTTAAATTTATGTATGTTATTCTTGTGTCACCTCACCATAATATCTATTGATAATTAAGGTGTTATTTAATGATGAAAACATACCATCATTCTCCATACATAATGGACGTACGATGATATACTAAGTTCATTGATAATAGTTTATTTGGGATAACATGAAGAGAGAGACCATGAACTGCACCTTAAATAATTTAGAATTTCAGTTAGTTAATTCATAAAATCAGAAATCTTAAGGGATTAAGGATTTTATGCCTTTTAAAACATGGAAATTTAAAAACATAACAAAGAAAATTATCTTTTGTCTTATGCATATATTTAACAAAATTACTCTATTGAGTTTGTAGTGGATCGAAATACCAACATTTCACTCTTCATCATCATTCCTAAAGACTTGTCAATATTAGGAGAAGTCGGGAGAGTTTATTAAAGGATAAAAAAAGCTATGCATAAAGTCTCATGCAAGAAGAATATATATGGAAGCACTTAGGTAGTGAACTTTATTGTGGGGCATCATCGGAGACCCCTATCATAGATCAGTGCTAAGGGATTCTAATGGAACCCTATTTCATGTTGAGATTAATAATTATACATACCTATTTAGTATTTTTTATGTGTTTTGGATTGAAACACATAGTGTTATGCTTTTAAAAAACCTAGTTTTCAATGATTGATACGTCACTATGGAAGTTTTCTTCTTAATGCAACTGATTAGACACCATACAATATAACTCTCATGTCATTTTGTTGTATACAAGTTGTAAATAACTAGTGTTTCTATTCCATGATGCACAAGGGTGTTTATAAGGACCATTGAATGTTAACTCATGTGATATTGGATGTTTTATAGATAGTATAACGTGTATTAAAATTTGAATAATTAATTATTATTGTAAGCCAAATGTATTGAAAGAAGATGAATAGAATGAAAATGATATGTGATAAAAACTATATGAATTTAAATCATTCATAAAAAATTATAAATATAAGAATGAAATTAATAAATTTGGGACTTAGAATTTTCATATAGATGGACGATCGACATAAATATAACCCCATTTTCATAAGGAAAAAATAGAAGTTCATAATGATGATATATCCTTATATGAGGCTTCATAAATGTAATTTTGATTATTGTAATGAAATGGGTTCTTTTAAAAGTGTCAAAAAATATGGGAAAATGTGTTCTATATAAGAAAACAAGAATGATATAATATTTTGAGGAAGATTTATTACTTCAGATGATGTTCATGAACTATTCTTCATATATTAATCCTCACAAATGACATCTTGATTCAATAAAATATGTGATACAAGACATAATGTGGTAGGACATAAGGAAATAATTCATTATTATATAAATATTAAGAGAATTAATATTACTATATTTTTAGAGTAAAATAAGACATTGATATTCAAGTATCACATGATGATGAAAGGAATATCCTGATTGTTAATAAGTTTAAAATAAAACCTTGAATTGGTTTAAATTTTGAGAATATACTTGTTGAATACATTAATGAACTAAATGGACAATATTGGAGTGAAAATTTTATGGAAATAACCTTAATTTTATTTTTGTAATATTCTCTATGAATATATTTATACAAGGATAAGATAATGTATAACAACCCCGGCTAATCCTTTCTTTATTTTATATCCATTACATAATTTAAAGACATTATATTTAATAAATAATAATATCCTGAGGACCAAAAGGTGTAGTTTTATTATTATTTATAAATATAATAATATTACTTTAAAAAATAGAAGATCATTTCTCATTGAAGACACCAAACAAGTCCATATTCTAGAGATATCAATAGTAATGCAGATCCTCATAACTTTGGAAATGAAAAATCAATAAGGGTTGAGATTAATAACTCACTAAGGGGTGAAGAAGAATATCATAAAGGATGGGTTAATATGAACATGTTAAAACCATGAATAAAAAAACTTCAAAAAATAATGTGTGATATCTATAAAAAAGATAGATTCAATTTATGTGTAATAATAACTTCAATACACAAAATAAAAATATGGAATCATAATATGCATAACATAGACCTAGAATCCTGAATTTATAAGATCGTAATGAATAACATCCCCTAATTGTGGAATAAAAAATCACATAGGTAAGAATCAAATTCTCCATCCATCCGATTTATTTCTTGCTTACAAGATACTAAAATTTACTCAAAAATACTTGTATCATGGGATAAAATATCTTAACCAATGTGTTGGATAGTGATTTATCACCCCACTCATCATTCATCGATACATATATAACAAAATTAAATATCGTTCTTATTTAACAAGATAAATAAACAAGAAAAATAAATGGGATTCACAAAAAATTAAAATATAAATAATTCAATTTCCATAAAGAACCCATGGAAATAAAATTGGTTTCATAAATCATCCAAATTTATATAGAATTGTATATATGATTTAAATAATTTGATACTAAAAATTATTCACCAAAAATATAATTACAATTGAATAAAAAATAGGGTTAAATACAGAAAATAACTCATTTAGAGACAAAATATTTAATGTTAATGAAACCAAATCATGTAAATATCTATTTGAATTCATTTTTTATTCATCATTGTAGAATTTATAGTTACGAGAAACTTCTAAAAGAAGGCTCCATTGATTTCTTAAAATAAAATTAAGTGATAATAAATCATTTCAAAGAATATATTATGTTCAAAAAATTATTTTACCGAGAACATAAAATATTACATCATTTAAAATTAAAAGTGTAGTAAACATATGTGTAGTGAAATTAAAAAGAAATTGTATAACTCAAAGGAAGAATTTTGAGTTACCAAATCTGTTACCATTATCCTAGATTTCAATGGATGTTATTTAACTTCATGTATCATGAAGATAAATTATTAATTACTTCTTAAGGAACCTTATTAATATATATTTCTTTTAATAATAATCAATAATAATAATTATATTTATGTTTATGATAATTAGAATCTTTTTTAACATCAGATGTTAATAATATTGATTGTTTTGATATAGGATTATAAAAGTAGTGTAAATCCATATTTTTCTCTTAAATATCATTATTTAAAAATGAATTAAAGGTAATATAATTTATGTTTCATAAATACTAATAATTTTTTATATTATATTAGTTGGGTGTTTTAGTGATGTTTCATGAAGGAAAAAAGTGTTAAACTAGTTTTGAGTTATTTGTTAATATTGATTGTTTTCTTAATTAAAATAATTAATTTTTATGATAACAATAAATAAGAATATATATGATATATATATTAACAATATACATCATAAATACTTATAAAATTTACACAAAAACCATATATTATTGTTTTAGTGAAAATGGAATGCATAATTCCATGGATGTGGTAGTTCATTCAAATGCATGATTAATGATCACATTTCTCATTGAATAGATGAAATAGATGGTAAATAATAAATTATCATTTCATATTTATAAATGTGACATATAAAATAATAATGTATAAAATCCTTACATAGTACCATCAATGAGAGGTGGTGATGAAAAAAAACCAATTTCTATTCGAAGATTATTTTTGAAGGATTATAGTAAAATAATATTCTAAGAGAACGTGGACATGTATTTTCTCTAGGAAAAATCCTTAGAAATAAATCATTTAAAAAAATAAAGGGGATAATAGGATCATGAAAGTAGAATAATATTTTAGGTGGAGTATGATTGAATATTATTAATAACTATTTCTAATTATAGGTGAGGCTTATAGTGTTGGATGTTTCACCTTTTCATAAGTTAAGATAATGGTAGTTTTAAATGTAACCATAGCATTTTTAGTAATGTAAAGTTAGTATTGAAGTTTCAATAGACCAAAAATGGAGAAAATACGAAGATATTGAGAGTGTGGTTCATAAATTATCTAAAAAATTCATTTTGGAGACATAAATTTGTGTTTTAGGCCTTTATCCTTTATCTTTTTTACATTCTAACTTTGGCATAAATTTACTTTTACCTTGGTAAAAAATATTTAACATTATTAATTTATATTATTAGAAAAAATTAATATTATGACATTAAATAAAGTGAAAATTATTGTTTAAAATTTTATAATCACTTTACCAAATGATATTTTAAGTGTTTAAAATTTTTATTTTAATATAAACACCCCGAACACATAAAAAAATTTCTAGAAAAACAATTTTTTCATGTTCAAAATTTATATACATGATAATATTACCATAGATACAGATATTTATTAATTAAATTGATTTTTCATTAAATGAAAAGAATTTAAATGGATTTAAAATAAATATAAAACATAATTTCACTATCAAGAAATGTAATTATAAGCAAAAAATGAAAATGGTTTTATTTAAACTAAATTTTAAATTTTAGTTCTCCAAATATAAGAAATAATATTTATATTCCCAAATAATATCTTAAAGTGAATATTATTATTTATTAATTAATTTTTTATTACTTAAATTGGGTTTTAAACATTTAGGATAACTTACATGATGATAAAATTGTAAAAATTATAATTTTATACAAAATAATATTTTTCAACTATAATTAAATCTTTTTAGAAAAAGCTAAAAAAATTAAAACTACATAAAATTTAATTTGAGAAATTAAAAAATAAATTTACATTTATACGATTTTCAATCTATGTTTTTTAGTTACATTTTTTTAATAGAAAATAAAAAATATAGATAGATAAAATTTTATTGAAATTAATCTTTTCAACATTAACTATTATTAATTATTCATCATCTAGAGGTAATAAATTTTGATTATTTACAATATTATTATTTAAGATAGATTTATCAATAGTTTTCTTCTGATATATTTTAGTTCATTTATATTTGGTGTATCTTGTAGAAAATGTTATTGAACATAACATCATTTCTACATTTTTTTAATATGGGATTATTACAGTCTACTGACCTTACTAGAATTTATTAATAGAACTTTTATTACATGAAATAAAATAAGTTATTGTACTTTTATCACATTGTGTTTTTAGGTTCCCACATAGATTCATCAAAAATATGATTCCTCTAAGGTATTTTGAGAAAATGAGCATTCTTTTTTCATAGAAACATCTATTTATGATCTTGGGTCTCCACTGGTTATTCCATATATGGGAGATCATGGTGTAATTTCACTACATTTTATTTTAGATATTGTGAATTGTTTTGTATGTATATTCCCAAAAGTGCTGCATTGAACACATTTTGTTCTTGGGATAGGCCTAGAGGGAGTGCTAAGTGATAATATAAACCCCATAAATGATCATGGATCTTGAAGGGTTTAATATAACTATGTCTCATCTTTAATTTTACCCCAAGTATTAGAATTCCTTTCCAAAGAGATATCTATTAGAACACCATTTCACCAACATAGAACTATAAATTTCACAAATGATTATGTACATAAGTATTTTATCAACATTGTGTACAATTCTTTAGTAATTTAATGTCATCAACAATCTTTATCATTTCATGCAAAATGTTACTATCATCTTCCTCTCTCTATCTTCATTCGAGTACATTGGAGTCCTATATCTATTTCCATACAGAGCTTCATATTGTTCCATAAAAATTCATGAATGGAAACTATTATCATATGATAAATATACTACGAGTATGTGTTTATCCCAAAATCCTTTTAAATTCATTAAACAATATCTCAACATATACTTTATTGTTTGAATAATCCTCTCAGAATGACCATCTTTCTGACGATGATAAGAATTACTGAAACTCATCTCTATCTCCAAATATTTTTTAGGACATCTCAAATACCTCAAGGTAATCCTCGAACCATGATAAGATACAATATAGAGTGGTACTCCATACAACATTACCAATTCTATTATTTATATATCCGAGAGTTCTTCGAGGGAGAAATCATATTTGATGGAAATAAAATGTATTGATTTTTCAAGGTGATAGAAAACAACCAAAATAGAATTGTATCCTTCATACATTTTATGGTGTCCTATGATGAAATCCATGGTGATGTTTTACCATTTCTATATAGGTATGGGTAGTCGGTGAAACATAAATATATGATTTTGTTATTTAGCCTGAAATATTTGTTATACCAAACATTTAGATATCAATTCTAAATTTTCTCCCTCCTTATTGTCCACTAAGAATTGTTTTCATTAAATATCTATACATCTTCGTACTTCTTGGATGAATAGAGAAGTATGATCTCTGAGAATAATATGAAAGTTCCATCTTCAATTACTGATTGGGTGAGACATGTATCTAGGTTTCAAAACAAATAACTCTATATTTATCAAAGTTGAACTTCAGAATATTATCTACCTTTTTTCTTATCTTGATATCATAATTCTAGGATTCATTGATCTTCATGTGAATGTATGGTTTATAATTCACATGGGAATGATATGATTTATCACCTTAACTTTTTATTTCAAGATTCATACATTCATAAATCCATGAATTTTTTATCTTGTTTAACCCTCAACATATACAGGGTTATATGATTTCTCCTACATGAAGCACCATCCACCTTTTTTACCTTCCTAATTTGGTAATTTGTTGATAATTGTAGTAGTTTATTATTTATAAACATATCATTTTTTTAATATTTATCATATTTTATGTGAACATTTTTTTTAAAATCTTATGGTTAGTACAAACAAAACACTTCCCTATAGAGATAACACAGTGTTTACCATTTCAAACCCCTAATATTGTGTCATGTAATTTTCCACATAAGTTTTTAATATCCACGATTCATAAGAAATTAACGTTTTACTATTCATGAGGAATTGTTCTAATCCTTTAATTGAGGGATCACTATATATTATAACCATTCCCCAATGTAGGGTATTTTAAGTACATTTTTTGAGAAAAATCGCTTCTTAAGTTACTTTATAAATTATTTTCATTCCTTTATCCAATTAAACTACATTACCTTCAAAGTTAAACTATTCAGTGGATTTGATATTAATGAGAAATCAATAAAACACAATAAATTTTATCAAAAAAACCTAATAAAACTATGGATCTTAATTAATTTTTCTATACTCTGTAATTATTGAATAATTTTTTTGGGTCTATAGATATTTCTTTACTGGTGATTACATAACCCAATAATGAAACCTTTGGTTTTCATGATTTACATTTTATAAATATTTGAAATAACTTATCCTTTAATAATATCTTCACAAGAATATGAAAATGATCTCCATGATCTTATTTTCCCTTTGGTTATATAAAAATATCAATAATAAATATGAACAAAAAAATCCAGTAGTTTTCTATAGAATCTATTCAATAGATATATGAATATAGAGGGGAATTATTCAATATTAATAATATAGATATAAAAAATATTGTATATAAAAATATTGGGATGATGTGTTTTACTAACCTCCCCTTTTTAACCCTAACTAATTATATCCAGATTGATGTTAAATTTTCAAGAATTACTGAGATCCTTTGAGTTGATTGAATAGGTCATTAATACATGGTAATACTCATTTTTCATAATTTAGATCTAGTTATGTTCATGATAGTTAATGAAAATATGTAGTAATACACATTTCATTTTAACAAAATAGGATAGGTTCTCCCTTTGGTGAAGAACTTGCGAGGATAAAACCCATGTACAAATTTTTCTTTGGGTCCTTATGTAATTCCACAAATTCAATGAGATCCAATATATATAGGACCACGATATATGAATAGATCTGGGTATAAGTTGAATTTATACCTCCACCTCTTCCTATGGGTTAAGACCTGGTATTTTATCATGGAATACATTATAATATTCCCATATAATGAGAATTTCATCAATATAGACATTCTACCCAATCATTAGACCTCGATATTCATCATTATCTTATTTCAAAACACAAATTATAGAATTTTCTTCCATTGAGTGATCATCTTTATATTGAATCTTGAGATTAGAAATATCTCAAATATGAAATTGTATATCCTTATCCAAAAAATTTATATGCTCTCATTGTATATATAACCAATCCATATGAAGAATTATTAAAAATTTAATCAAGGGAATATGAATTACCTATGGAAGATGTATCGTATAAGATGTATCACTTAGAGAATATTTATATTTCATTGATGTAATCATTGTTCCACTATGTGATTTTGAATATAGTTCAATATCCATCTATTGAGGTTGTGATTCTACATTTTTGGAAAAAAATTGTCATATGAAATAATTTGATGAATGAGAATAAAATTAGATTTTTGCTCATCTCAAACAAAGTGTAAGTTTACTTCACATCACTTCTATATCATGATCTACGTTAGAAATAGTTATCATGAATGATCTTCTTTATTACTTATGCTTTTTAGGCTGTGAGGACCTATTTTCTTCATTTTTATAATAACTTGTGAAATTATTTCAATATTTTCCAAACATCATTCACTTGAAATACTATTGTGTGGGAAGATCATTAGTTGGAACCCTCTTCTCCTTTGTTGATTTAATCAGCCTCTTGACCTTACATCGATAGTTTTGGGATTGGTAACAAAATTTTCCACACTTAAAATAACTCCCTTATTATTTATGTAAAATACTTAAGTGATTTCTCGCACAATTTAATAAAGTATGAGGTTGAAATTTATTCACCCCATGTGACCTTACAATAGGGTTCTCAATTATTCCTCCACTATTCATCACTATTAGGGGTATTGAATGTCCCTATATTATATATTTACCTTTAGTTCACATTATAAATAATTCATTGGCTTCAAATTTTATTATAGAAAAAACTTTATAATACTATGTCTTAATGTACCAAAGAAATGACCTCTTTTATTTTATGGATTAGTGATAAATCAAGAAGTATATATTATGAGAAAAGTATAGTTTTCTTCATATATTCCGATGGATTTAACCACCTTTATTAACTTCTATGACTTCTCTATCTATAATTATATGAATAGTTCAATGAAAATACTTCTTAAAGAAGAATATCTTAAATAATTCGCATTCCATTCATTTTATATCATCACTAATCATTTTATTCTTAATAAGAGTCCAAAATTGGTCAGTCTCACCATCAAAATGATAAAAAACTAGAACATACTTCTCATAGTTAGAGCAATAGGGAAATAGAAATATCTTTTATAACACGGTGATACATTTCTCTATTATATAAGATTTGAAGGGTCAAAAAATTGTATATATTATTACATGAAAGAATAAAAAGAAATATTATCTTTTATTCGTGATTCCAAGAGATCAACTATGTTCATGGTTTAATTATATCTTTATACAGATGAGGGGTATTTGTTATTGAATATTCTGGGCATAGAGAAATCACCATATGGGCATCTAAAGCAAAAATTTTATCATAATTGATGATTATTATAAGATTCATGTGATTATAAAATTTTGGACTCACATATTTTGATAATCCCAAATAATATTTTGATAATCCAAAATCCTGTTTTCATTTAAGCGAGAACCATGTCTTCATTCTATGCTAATTATGTTTTAATAATATTTCATGTTCCTATAGAGTAATATTCATATACTATCAATCTCACTGCTTGATTGGTTAAGATTATAGTGTAGAATTTATCTATGTTCATTGGTTACCGTTATAAGGTTACAACTACATAGTCATCGTTACAAGGTTATAGATCAAATTCACCGTTACCTGGTTACCTCTACAAGTAGTTACCGTTACAAGGTTACAGCTACATAGTCACTATTACAAGGTTACTGTTACAAGGATACCATTACAAGGGTACTGCTACAAGGTTACCACTACAAGGTTATCACAACAAGGTCATTGTTATATGGTTACCATTGTGAGCATACTATTAAAGGTTATAGTTTGATATTGTCGATGTGCACCTACAGTTGATGCCTACCCATATGAAGGATACCATTACAAGTCTACTGATGCTTACTCTTTTATACATTTTCAATTTCTCAATATTATTTTAACAATAATTTTTGATAAAATAAATTCTCTGACATTAATTAATACTAATTGTAAATGTTTCAGGAGACAATACCATGGATAGTACGAAGTACGGGAAATCATGCACATGATCTACTCATTCCAATTGTTAGACCTCAAATATAAAAGGAAAGACCACGAAATAAGAATAGAATATAGGATACAAAAAGGGAGAAAAATATACGTAGACACGTAGAATGGTGTTGCATGAGAAGTGTGATAGAGATTAGTCACAAGATAAAAAAGACATTTCATCCAACTTCAACACAAAAAGACCCACAAGCTTTACGAAGATCATTCTTGGATAAACTCATTCTTATCTTCTGTGCTTCATCAACTCTTAATCAAAATCAAAAGAAGAACACTGAAATCTAGAACCTGGAGTTGCGACACTACATTTTTAAAAAAACTTACAGACATTGACTTGAACTTCATCAGTTCTCATTCCAAGGAGTCCAGAGCAGATCTACATTCACATAGATCCTCCTAAAATATTTCTCATCATAACATCTCTATTGTGTTTCTTTCTTTTACATATTTTAGAAGTGTGTGTTTATTTTTGTATCACACACTGTCTCCTATTCTTGAACTGGAGGATACTAACTATCCTCACATCATACATTACCATATCTGTGTTTCCCACATATAACTATAGAAGAGACCATGTTTGGTCTGTATTGTTTGTATTTCCCATGAAGAACAGTGGTAGAAGGTGTGTTCCCTGGACAGTTTATGGAAACTATTGTAAAACCCGATACAGACTGCGTATCATGTTTTAATATAAACCACATGGTGAAATGTGATCACCAAGTGGAGAGGATTAGGTATCAACTTGAGACGTAATCTCTTGTTTACATTGTTGTGAAAATCCTCATATACTCTGTATTGATTTTATCGGCAACTTATATTTTTATAAAACATAAAACTGTTTTTCTTACACATTAATAAGTAATTTTTGGTTAGTGTGTGAGTATTTGTTTAATTCAGTAAGCTTGTTGCAAAAGTTGAACTTCTATTCAACACTGAGTCATCTGAGGATTAATCACCCTTTGAGAAACCTGTTTACCATTTGAACATTACATTTCTACTACCTTAATTAACTGGGCCATTTTTAAATTTGGGGTTTTCTTAATCATAATGTTTTTAACAGAAATTCTCAATTGGAACTCAATTCACCCCCTCCCCCCTCTTCAGTATCCACTCCAACCAAAATTTGGTATCAGAGGAGTTTTTTTATCCAGTGTGGAAATTCCTTTTAATTGTGATTTTAGTTGTATCTTAAAGATCTTAAAATTTCTATCATATCTAAATTTTCAGTTCATTAAATTCTAAGTGACTATAGAAAATAGAGTTGAGGGTGATGCTACTAACATGCCACCCTTCATTAATGGTAATAACTATGCTCAGTGGAAATTAAAAATGAAAATGTATCTAAAGAGAATGAGACTTGAAATCTAGGACACAATTGAAGAACAACATATGTTACTGGCTACTGCTCGGGACACATGGTCTCAATTGACTAAAGCCACATATAACAATAACTGTAAAGCAATTAATGCATTGTACTGTTCTCTAGGTGATGAGGAATTCAGTAGGATATCTGCTTGTTAAACTGCATATGAAATTTGGGATACTTTATCTATTTCTCATGAGGAAACAACCAATGTTAGGGAAATGAGATTAAATACATACACTATTAAATATGATAACATTAAAGTGAAGCCTTCTGAACTCATTTCTGACTTGTATCTCATGTTAAATGGGATAGTGAATACTATGAGTCTGCTTGGGAACCAGTGGACAGCAAAGACCAGATTATGAGACTGCTTCAATGCCTACCAGATAGATGGAGAAGGAATTATATTTCTATCCTAGAATCTTGTGACATAGGCAAACTACCAGTGAAAGAACTAATTTGAATGCTTATGATGTTTGAAGAAGAAATTAAGGTGAATCAAGAAGTAGATGAAGAACCAAGGAAGAAATATGTAGCATTTAATACTACTACCTGAAAGAACAAGGATAAGGAAAAAGTTCAAGCTCCTGTAGACACATTCACAAGTGAAGACTCAGACAGTGATGAGGAGATGACTAATCATCATAAAAGGTTCAAAAAATTATACCAAAAGAAGAGATTCTTTAGAAAGTAAAACTACAAGGGAAAGTATGTTATTAAAGGACAATGGAAGAAAGAAAGAAAATGGAATGACAAATTAAATGAAATAATATGTTATGAGTGAAAATGAAAAGGTCATGTGAAGGCAGATTACCCCAAGCTGAAATTTAAGAAGAAATATGAAGATAAGGGAAAATGTTATAAAAGGGATATGAAATCTACCAATAGTGCTTCAGAAGGTAGCTCCAGTGGATCTAATGCTTTTGATAGTGAACAGAACTATCGTGCCAACTTATGTTTCAAGACAAAAACATTTGACGTAACACCCAATTCTCTTATGCGGAATGATTATTATTCTGAAAATGAATGTGAGTCAAACAATGATGTAAATATGCCTAATGATTAACTATTTGAATACTATAGAATTCTTGAGGATAATTTTAAATAACTCAAGGATAAATATAAATTATTTAAAAGAAAACATGCTCTAAATAAAAATTATAAATCTGATCTGGATATTGAGAAATAAAAATGTGCTCAGTTATTAAAATAAAATTCCAAACTAAAAATGTCAAATGATCAATTAAAGAGAGATCGTGAAACATTTTCTACTGGTAGAGATTCCTTGACTCAGTTCCTAGGAAAATATATTTCCCCAAAATATAAAACTAGTCTAGGATACCAGCTAGGATAGAGAAGGATCATTAAAAATAGATTTATTCCAAAATATGGACAATTCACTACTAGTTCTAGTTCTAGACCATCTTTTAAAAAACAAATATATAAATGACCAAATAAAGTATTTCTGTCTCAAAATATATCTGCAAATTATAGTAAATCTTTGAGTCTAGTATTGGTTCCTAATGTATTACTTTCTAACCTCTCTGGACCCAGGTAAATCTGGGTACCACAGTTACCCCAAGCTTAATCTGTTTTGTATGGATGTTGCCTAAAGAGTTCTTGTAATACTCTGTGGTACGGGGACAGTGGATTTTCAAGACATATGACAGGAGACTATTCATGTTTTAGAAGTCCGATTAGACATTATAGTTGATATGTCACATTTGGTGATAATGTTAAAGGGAAAACGTGGGCTTAAGCCAGATTGGTCAACCTAATAGTGTATTAATTTTAAAATTACTTTTTATTTATGGGTAAAATACAATATATTATGTATTTCTAAATTGTGTGATGATGGTTTTAAAGTTAAGTATGAAAATTATGCATGTAATGTTTTTAATTCTAAAAATGATTTAATATTTACTGCCCTCAGAAATGAGAATGTATATGCTATTGATTTAGATTCTTTATCTAAGCAAAATGTTTCTTGTTTAAATGTGTTTCATAAGGAATCCTGGTTTGGGAAAAGATGACTAGGACACTATAATGTGCACTCACTTAGAAAAATGAATAGGAATGGATTAGTTAGATACTTACCTAAATTGGAATTCCCTCTTAACAAAGTGTGTAATCCTTGTCAAAAGGGAAAACAACACAAGGTTTCTTTCAAACCAAAGAAAGAAGTTTCTACTTCTCAACCACTTGAGATGGTTCACAGGGGTTTTTTTGGACCATCAAGAGTTTCAGTCTAAATGGGAAGAACATTGTTTATGTTCTTGTAGATGACTTTTCTAGGCACACATGGGTATACATTCTTTCTCACAAAAGTGAAGCTTGTTCTTAATTTATCAAATACTCCAAGTCTGTAGAAAATCTTAGTGATCTTAGAATCAAGACCTTGAGAAGTGATCTTGGTTGTCAGTTTGAAAATCAAGAGTTTGACTCTTATTTCTCACATAATGGCTATAGTCCCAACTCCTATGACCCTAGAACACCTCAACATAATGGAGTCGTAGAAGGAATAAATAAGACTCTTCAAGCGATTAATAGGAAAATACTCAATGAATATGATTTGCCAAATTATTTTTGGGCTAAATCTATTAGTACATCTTGTTACATTATCAATAGAGTCTTGATTAGACCGATTATTAAGAAGACCCCTTATGAGATTTGGAAGAATAGGAAACCTAAGGTTTATTACATTAGAGTTTTTAAATGCAATGTATTTATCCTTAACACTAAATATAATCTTGAAAAATTTGATTCCAAAAGTGATTAAGGAATTTTCCTAGGTTACTCAATCTCATGTAAAGCCTATAAGGTATTATATAAGAAAACCAAGTCTGTGGAAGAGTTAGTTCATGTCAAATTTGATGAGAATGATCCATATGAACCCAAAACCTCTCTTTAATACCATGAGGAAGATATGTAATTTCTGGATCTTAATGATAATTATAGTGAACCTCCTGTAAAAGTAACCAGTTCTTGGAATCCTTCAGAATCTACACCTGTTGAGTCTGAACCAATAGACAACCATGAGGAGTCTAGTATAACTCTCTCTAGTGGTAGTAAAACTCTAAAGAATCATCCATTAGATGTTGTAGTATGTGATTTAAATCAAGGGACATAATCTAGAGCTTCTCTGAGAAACCAGGTTGAACATCATGTTTTTTTATTCACATCTTGAACCTAAAAATATCAATGATGAAATCAGTGATGAATTTTGGGTGATGGCTATGCATGAAGAATTTAATCTATTTGAGAGAAACCAGGTTTTTGAATTAGTAGAGAGACCTAATGAAAATTTGACCATAGGCACTACATGGGTGTTCAAAAACAAAGTTGATGAGTCTGTAAATATAGATAAAAACAAGGAAAGACTGTTTCACAAGGGTATAGTCAAGAAGAAGGAATAAACTACGAGGAAACCATTGTTACTGTAGTGAGAATAGAATCACTTAGGATACTACCTGCTTATGTAGCACATCTGAATTATAAAATTTATCAAATGGATGTCTAATGTGCTTTTGTAAATGGATACATAATTGAAGATGTATTTGTTAAACATCCCCCTATATTTACAAATCCCAATTTTCAAAAGCGTGTTTCTAAACCATCTAAAGCCTTATATGGTCTTAAGAAAGCTTTAAGAGCTAGTTATGATAGACTCAGTTCTCTTCTTATTTCAAAAGGTTTTAAAAAATGGATAGTGGATCCTAATCTCTTTATTAAAAGGATTTCCAAAGATGTTTTAATAGTAAAAATTTATGTAGATGATTATGTTTTTGTATCTTCTAAACATTCTTTATGTACTGATGTTTCAACAATGATGCAAGATGAATTTGAAATCTGTTTAATGGGGGAATATTTTTCCTTGGATTTTAAAATTTTCAAAACAAATATGGTATTATTTTAAATCAAAATAAATATATTAATGATATTTTATATATTTTTGGTTTGGATAGTAGTAAAGGTAGTGATACACCTATGAGTAACACTTGAAAATTGGATGCTGATGAAACTATAGAACGAGTGGATCGAACCAATTACAGAGGTCTGATTGGGAGTCTTCTTTATCTTACTACTAGTAGACATGATATTTTGTTCAGTGTGTGCATGTGTGCTCAATTTCAAGACAATCCCAAAGAGTCTCATTTAAATTCTGTTAAAAGGATTTTTAAATATCTCAAGTATACTATAAATATAGGACTATTTTATCCTCAAGGAAATCCTTTTGATTTAATAAGTTATTCGGATACTGACTTTTCTGGTAGCAAGTTAGACAGAAAGAGAACCTCAGGAACATGTAACATTTTAGGCGAGTCACTAATATCATTGTGTAGTAAGAAACAGAATTATGTTGATTTATCTACTGTAGAGGCTGAATATATAGCTACTGGTAGTTGTTATTCTCAAATTCTATGGATGAAACACAATTTACTAGACTATAGTTGTCAATTCAAGAATGTATCTATAAACTGTGACCACCCAAGTGCTATTAACATTTATAAAAAACTAGTATCTCATGCTAGAACAATTAATATTGATGTAAGACATCACTTCTTGGGAGATCATTTTAAAAAAGGTGATATCACTCTTGAATTCATTGGTACTGAACACCAATTGGCTAATATATTCATAATTACTTTCAATTCCAAGAGGGTAAGTTACATCAGAAATAAATTATTTATGAAAAACTATTAGTGTTAGAACCTCACCATTTAACCTCACTGTTATAACATCACCGTTGAACCTCACTATCAGACCTTACCATCAGACCTCACCGTTGAACCTCACTGTTAGAACCTCACAGTTGGACCTCACTGTTAGAACCTCACCGTTGAACCTCACTGTTAGAACCTCACTATTGACCCTCACTGTTAGGACCTCACCGTCAGACCATATAGATGCCTCCTTACTGATAGACATTTGAAGTCCGGGACATTGCTTTTTGTGTGCTCTCAACCGGAATCTGAATCGTTTTTATGCTATTATTTATTTATTTTATCTGCTTTATTCTTTGATCCCTAAATGATAGAAATATAACATAGACCACATTTCAATCCACATCAAACCCTCTTCCGAAACTCTTTCTCTAAAATATCTGAAACTAAGCATCTATCAAAAACTCAAACCGCTCCAAATTAATCGCTAGATTGAAGAGGCCGCTAGTCAATGATGAAAGAGACATACCTGATCCTAAGAGACCCATATCTAAGTCAAGTAGTGTAATCCAGATAGTAGAAAAGGTACTGAACCCACATTAATCCAAGAGGGAAATAGTATTTTGGAAGGAATTAAGTTCAGAGTGGCTACTTTCGAGTCGATCTTTAGTTCTTAAGGCACTGGAAGGTCATTGCTGAGTTGAATGTTTTTCAAACAACAAAGGACCCTATTATCTGATGTTGGTGAAAGAGTTCTATGAGTATATTAAGTTTGAATAGTCTATGAATGATCATTGTATGACTTCCAGAGTAAATGCGGTAAATGTGTGTTTCTCCTTAGATGAGTGGGATGATTCTTTGAGGATTCCTCATAAATAAATTTATGATTATTACTCAAAAGTGGTTCCTCACACTAGTGAGTTATTTTTCTATAAAGAATATTTATCTGAATTGACTAGAAATAGAATTATTATGAAAGTCATTGTTGTTGAAATGACAGGAGAGGATAAGCTGCTTTTCAAATTTGTTCAGCATGTGATAAGTCCCAGGAGAGGGGACTTCAATGTTTTGAAGTATCAGGACATATTCATACTGTATTTTCTAAAGCATAGACACAAGATCAACCATTTTAGGCTTCTTATGATTCAACTTGAAGAAATGACCAATCCTAGTTCCAAATCTAATTCCATATTCCATGCCCAGATGATATCTCTTATGTTTAATGTGAAAGGAGTTGCTGGAGATAATGAGGATACTATTTCCGTAAAAGATAAACATTTAATCACCAAAATAATCTTCAATATGATAAAGATTAACTGGAATCCATGTCTGAGGGGATGGTTGAATGATGAGGCTAAGGTGTATGAAGAGTTTAATCATGTGACTCATCCTACTAGGCCTAAGAATAAGAGAGACCCTTGTCTTAAGGATGATGAAGTAGAGCCTGTATAATCAGATGAAGAAGAAGAAGTTTATATTGTGCAATAAAGATAAGACTCTCCTATAGATGAAAGGAGTGCCCAGACCTTCCCTCCAATCCTTGCGTGACTACTGTATCCTTTGTTGAGCCTAGACCACCAAAGACATCGCTTAGAAGGGAAGCCGTCCTAAAGAACAGTGATATGGAATTCAGTGAAGAAGAAGGAAATGAAATTGTCTTATGATAAGTTAGAGATACCTCAGATGAGGATGGGGACTCTAAATCAAGTCATGCTGACCTTGAGATAGCTTCTATTGAAAAATGAGAGGAATATATAAGTCTTAGTCCTTTAATAGGACATAAAGAAAGAGTTGAAAGTGGGGAATAATAAGATGCTAATTTAGTTGAGGATGATCCGGTTTTGGAAGTGGGTGAAGATTATGAGGAGGAAGTGGACGTGAACATTCCGGATGTTTCAATTGATCAAGGAGGTCTGGAGGAAATGAATGTGGTTGATCAGGAGATTGCTCCCATTTAGGGGGTCGAATCAGTTACCACAAGCTCAGTTGATATTTTTCATGAGATTAAAGGTTGGTTTGAGGACCCTGGACTTATGGTGCTAGGTTTAGACTATGATGACTCAGAAGATTATAAGCCTATCATAAGACCCTCAGTGCCAATCCTCAGTTTTGTCCCTCCATAAAATTCTTTCCCTGAGGGCATTGTTAGAATGGTAGATCTTGAATCCCTGAAATCCAACCTTAAAAAAGTGTCTAGGGATTGGTTCTCAAAGGTGAAAAGTTTGTATCTCTAGCTTATGAGAACTTAGCATCTGACTTAGCCAAAATGAACTCCTGTATTCAATCTACTCTTTTATAAGAAGTAAGGGAATTCCAGAGTCAAATCAGTGAGTTGGTAGAGTCTATGGATTCAATGAAATAGTCTATTGCTAAATTAGATGCTTATATAGATTCAAGGACTCAGCTGGACAGAGACCTTTCATATTTCAAAAGTATAGTTCAGAAAATGGTCACAATGTTTGAGGATTTCAAGAAATATATGGAAACACATGTGAAAGGGAAATATGATGATGTTAAAAGACTGATCAGTGGGCTGACAAAATCTTTCAAGGAAATAGTGGCCTTCTCTCTCGCTCCTCTAGCTGCATCTGCTTCCACTTCAACCTATTCTCCAATTGACATCAAATACTCTAAGACCATTTTTAGAGATGATGTGGAAAAGTTCTCTGGTGGGAGTTCCTTAGAATCTCAGGTCATTTCCATCACCAAGGGAATTCATAATCTTGTGGGAAACTACTTAAGGTATGATGCTCAGGATCGGAAGGCAATCAAAGATCATGTTAAAAACTACTACAAATATTTTTACACTAAACATCAGATAGATGGTCACATCATGTTGATTTTGGAAAACATAAGGATCCGACCTGTCACTCAGCCCTTTAAGGATCAGGTTAGCAGTCTCAGAGAATTGACCCTTGTTTTGGAAAAATTCATGGTGAATAATGATGATTTTATTTCTACTATGGAGAGAGGTGACAATATCATTATGGACTTCAAGAATATTTTCTTGACTTTTCTCCATGTGGACTGCACTCCAATCATAGATCCTCTAGCTCTGCCAGCTTCTTCAGCTGCATCAGGTCCCACCAGTGCTTCTCATTTGATGTCTCCGGCCCAGGCCATTAGAATCTTGACCCCCTCGATTTCTCAGAGATCTACTCACTACAGGTCTACTAATGCTTCTATTGTATCTCCTCCTACCTTTCTCACTACCATCCCTCGGCCTATCCCTCCACCTTCAATACCTGCATCCTCAGCCTTCGATGACAAAGCTCTTATGGGCATATATAGTGAGGATTGAGTGTGGGCTGTCTTTTCTGATTGGGATTGATGTCATCTTTGTATAATGTACTCAAGTGTTATTAATAAAGGGTCACTCTTTTTGTTATGTACTCTTTTTAATAAACACAAATGGGGAGAAAATATTAAAGTTCATAAAGATTCAATGACATTAGCATATGTGTTTTACCTTGATTCAAAACTCTTAACAATGCCATAATGTGTGATTATCAAAAAGTGGGAGATTGTTAGAATCCCATATTTTGATAATCCCAAATCATATTTTGATAATCCCAAATACTTTTTTCATTTATGTGAGAACCATGTCTTCATTATATGGTAATTATGTTTTAATAATATTTCATGTTCCTATAGAGTAATATTCATATACTTTCAATCTCATTGAATAACTAGTTAAGCTTATAGTGAAGAATTTATCTATGTTAAGTGGTTACCGTTACAAGGTTACATCTACAAAGTCTCCATTACAAGGTTACCGCTACAAGTAGTTACCGTTACAAGGTTATAACTACATAGTCACCGTAACAAGGTTACTACTACACGTAGTTACCTTTACAAGGTTACAACTACATAGTCACCATTACAAAGTTACCTATACAAGGCTACCATTACAAGGGTACCACTACAAGGATACCTCTACAAGGATACCATGACAAGGTCATCATTACATGGTTACTAGTGTGATCTTACTATTAATGGTTACAATTGGAGATGGCCGATGTGAACATACATTTGAAGTATACCGATATGAAGGATACTATTACCAGTCTACCAACACTTACACTTTCATACATTTTCAATTTCTCAATATTATTCTAACGATCATTTTTTATAGAAGAAATTCTCTGACATTAATTAATAATGATTGTAAATGTTTTAGGAGACAATACAGTGGATAGTACGAGTTACGAGAAATCATGGATGTGATCTACAAATTCCCATTGTTAGATATCATATATATATATATATAAATATAAAAGACCACGAAATAAGAAGAGAATCGAGGATACAAAAAAAGGGAGAAACATATACACGGATACGAATAAAGGTGTTGAATTTAAAAGTGTGATAGATCTTACTTGCAAGATCAAAAAGTCATTTCAGCCAACATCAACACAAAAAGACCCAAAATATTTACAAAGATAATTCTAGGATAAACTCATTCATGTCTTCTGTGCTTCATCAAATCATTATCAACATCAGAAGAAGAACACTAAAAGCTTGAACCTGGTATTGCGACACTCTGTTTTGGAAACATCTTCTAGAGATTGACTCGAACTTCATCATTTCTCATTCCAAGGAGTTGAGAGCTAATCTGCAAACACATAGAGCCTCATAAACTCTTTCTCATCATAACTGCTCTATTGGGTTTCATTATTTTACATCATTGAGAAGTGTGTGTGTCTGTTTGTATCACATATTGTCTCTTGTTCTTGATCTGGAGGATACTAACTATCCTCACATCAAACTTTACCTTATTTGTGTTTCCCACATATAACATTGGAAGAGGAAATGTGTGGTCTGTATTGTTTTTTATTCCCACGATGAATAGTGGTAGAGGGTGTGTTCCATAGAAAGTTGGTAAAAACTATTGTAAATTCCAAAACAGGATGTGTATCAAGTTTTAATATAAACTGCATGGTGGTAGGTGATCACCAAGTGGAGAGGATTATGTCTCGGCTAGAGACGGAACCTCTTGTTTACATTATTATGAAAATTCTCATATACATTGTTTTGATTTTATCTGCTGCTTATATTTTTCTAAAACATAAAACTGTTTTTCTTACACTTTGATAAGTTAGTTTTGGTTAGTGTGTGTATTTTTTTTTAATTTAGTAAACTTGTTTCAAAAGTTGAACTAGTTTTCTATACTGATTCATCTAAGGATTAATTACGCTTTGAGAAACCTGTTAACTATTTGAACATTTACATTCCAAGTACCTTAATTAGCTGTGCTATTTTTAAATTGGGGGTTTTCAAAATCATAATATTTTTAACAAAAAATTTTAATTGGAACTCAATTCACCACCCACCCTCTTGAGTATCCAATCCAACCAACATAAATTTTGTGATCAATAAAATTGAATCAAATATTAACTGAATATTGAACAACTAATCTAACAACTAGGATCATAAAATATTATTTATTATTAATTTAAATAATTAGGAATTACCTTATGATGGATTATTTCTTTATTAATGGATCTAGTAATGTCTAAAAATTGTATCATTTGAGGAATCAAGGGTATATTCCCTTTAGTGGTGATCCACACATGAACAATGAACCTCTAAGGATCACTATATTAATCTTTGGGTACAATCATAGTAAATATTGATTCTTGAATCATTTTATTATGATCACCCAGAAAATAAATTGAATAAGAATTGTCCTTTTTTTATTTAAACATGATATTCAAATAGGAGGCAAATTTAACTACATTCTTGATTTATTTATTGGACATGAATATCTCTATGGATTCTGGAGAATTGACTTTGGGGGTTTTATGAAAAAAACAAATGTAAACCATGCATTGATAAATTATATAATTGAGTTTAAATGCATATACTTTTTAAAAATAATCATTGCACATATTCCCATATTACTTTCTTAATCCATATAGAAAGACATGTTTATAATTATAATAATATTATTATTATTTCGTGACATGCACAAAACTGAAGTCAAAAATAAAATATTATTTATAGAAATGACATTTAATATATATTATTTCACACCGGACTATTAAACCTTGTACACAAGTCCCAATATTTATCAATACTTGAATAATTAAAATTTATTTATTAGATAAGTATATATGACTTATTTTATATTAAATAAATACATATTATACTCACAAAATAGAATATTAATATTTATTACATAATCTCATCACAAAATATTCTCTCAAATAACTGCTGAAAGAATATATACAATAATCAAATAAGAATAATTATTATTCCAATGATATAAAAATATTAATAAAACTTTTTAAATGATAAATAATAGTAATGCTTAACCGATATTCTAGAAAAGCTTATTGTGTTACCCTTTGGGCCTCTTTCTCAGAGGCATTGGGTAAAGCGGCACAAAGCCCAAGGTAATCCTATCACAATATGTCAAGCACCCATAGAGAAATAATATAATTTCACAACAACATAAAACCTCATATGTATGATTACTTTGTTTTATAATCCCTTTATAATGGTATCTATAATCAAGAGGGTTCGTTCAAATGGAAAACCCTATGTGCTTGATTTCCCTTTCTTTGACTTTTATGAAATTTAACTTGTCTTTTGAATACCATAGACATAGATTTATTTAGAGTATATCATTTCCATAAAATGTCTTGAGATATCAACATCCATTAAATAACATAAGGGGAAAATACATTCTCACATTATTCATTAATTAATTATTACTTATGACACACACAACAAAACATAATACACCATGAACATATGTCTTCATGGTTTTCATCATTATAATTCAGTACATGAATCATAATATCCATTAATAATAATTTGAAATTATAAGTATAAATACACATTTATATATATAGAAACATCTAATGACACATATAAATGTTTATTTCATACTAGTGGGTATTATTCTCAATATCTCCTAAACATTAAATTACCACGGTCATACACCATGCGAAGATGTAATAATGCCCTATGATTATAAACCATTGATATCCAGTGTCATTTTTGTCCCTAAAATGATTTCATATGACCATATTATATATATTTAATAATACTATGATGTCAATTCTTGGTTCTCATCAAAGTAGGCAATTTATTTGAAATTTCAGTGTTATATACTCTCTTAAGAATTTATCACGTACTATGAAACATAGAAGAACAGTCATGTAATGATAAGGGGTTTGAAAATATTAATGAAACTTAATACATGTTATCATAAAGTACACTGATTTTAGTTCTAGGGAACAAACTCTAGCATACTTCCACTTACACAGGAGCTAATAGCTTGTAACCGTTAGTCAGCTATCTCCCACAGGATAATCATTCTTCTACTAAAATATTATTTAATCAAGGGTTCTACAAAATTTTATTACATATAAACTATTCATATGTTAACTTCACCATCAATGAAATCCCCCTCAATAGATGATACTTATAGAGTGCATTTATTTGATGGTGTGACATTGGATATTTTGAGAAATCCATTTCTATAGTGCAATTATAATACATTGTGAACGGGTCCTAACTAATAAATAACACAACAATATCTATGAATTTTTACTGAATCCAAATTGACTCTTTGACTGAATTATAATTTTTTATATAATCACATTCCACTATATAATCATTAACAACAAGCTAATTTAAAATCTTCCTAATCATAGATCATATTGTGGGACACAAAACATATCCAGACTACAACTTTATATCATTCTTATCTATATGAAAACATTCACCATTATATCCCTTAATGAATTTCTAGTTTTATCCTCCATCCCCATTGAATATATCCTCAGTTACACTCAGATACATAAGGATAGTTTTAATAACAAACTAATTTTTTTTACCTTTATCAACTTGATATATTAGAATCACTTTCAATAAGTAGGAATTATCATTTATAGTACCTAAAATGTAATACATAATTGTAAATATTTTCAAATCATATGATATCTTTCTCATTCTCTCTTTCCCCTATTGCATTTAATGATGCATTTTCACAGAAAGATGTATACCATGAATAATTGTAACAAATCTACTTTTTATTCCATCTATAATAAATATTTATAGTGTCCAATACATATAAATACCTTAACATAGTCCAATAATAATTTTTGACATATCAAAATTGTTATTGATCCATATAAAACAGGCAACCTCATTGAAGTTCTTCATGGAGAAACAGTTGATTTACCGGTCATTAATAGACTATAAGATTGGTTTTCCATTTCAAATTTTTAATATATTATTAAAATATAGAAATTGGATAATTACCACACTCTCACTAAACCTATTATAAACCTATGGATCATATTCAATCTTAATGAAACCAAATTATTTTATAGATTCTTCAAATAAATTTTTTAGGACATGGATGATTTATTCAATCCAACAAATTATTTTTGAAACTTAAAAATTATTTTTCCATCACCCGGGTGGATGAAATATTTTGGTTCTGTCATATACACATATTCTTGAAGGTTCCCAGAAAGGAAGTCTATTTTTACATCCATCTTCCAAATTTCATAGTAATAGTAATCTACTACAGCAAGTAGAATTCTGATGGATTTAAACTTGTCAACTGGTTTAAAGGCTTCCTCATAATTAATTACATGATGTTGGTTAAACCCATTATCCACTATCCTTTATTGAGAGTTAATTAATTTTCCTCCTTTTATAAGTTTCTATGGAACTCCAATTTCATCCCTGAAGCTTTACATAGACCGGTTGATCGATTAGAACCTAAACATGGTTTTGAACATGAAATACATTCCATAGTTCATGGAATTCCTTCTTTTAACTTCAGATCTCTATAGTTCCTCCATGAAGTATATTGGTTCATTATTATCAACCAATAATTATTTACTATCTTCGATGACTATAAAAATTCCACAATAAATCTCTTACCACTCTAGTGATTCTATGTAGTACTTTCTTTAGTAGCTAGTTCATCATCATGGAATTATGGAATCTATTATTTTACAATCTGGTGTGTATCTTGAGCATCAAATTAATCAAATTGAAATAAATTTCCACTATCCTTCATGAGTAGTTTCTCCCTATCCATAAATAAGACTTTTTTTTGGAAAAATTACTTTATTTTAGTAGTATTTTTATTAGTAGTATACATTTATTTAAATAGTTTATCCTATAAAGATACATGTCATTCCCTAGGGTGCTAGTTTGTTTCCCGACAAGGACATAATAATTTTTTTTCAACTCCATACATGTTCCTGTGACAAAATGTGTTTCTTACAACTTTATAACTTTAAGGTAAATAAATTTTCCGCATAAATTGTTACTCTATTCTGTGTGTATTCCACATTTTTAATGAATATCCATAGAAGGATAATGGATGTTCTTCATGACTCATAAACAACCATTACATGGCTGGAATGTTAAGATTTGTCCTTTCTTTAACACCATTTCACTATGTTACATAATGTGGAAAATGTTGAGAATGAATCCCAAACCCCCCCCCCCATAGAATATTTATAATCTATTGTTTAATATATTCACCACCTTGTTCAGATCGAATATTCATTATTATATTTACATGTCAGTTATTAAATTCATTATTTAATTCTTTTAATTTATGAAGGGACATAGATTTATCCCCCATGAAGAATATACATTCTTATCTACTCAGGCCATTAGTTAATGTTATGAAGAATAACCCCCACTAGCTTCTACTGGAAAATGTCCACAAATATTAGTGAGTACTAATCCTAAAATCATTGTGTCCCTTTCACCATATCCATTAAATGGTGTAATAGTCCTTTTTTTATAAACAAGAATGAGAAATTTTATGTGGTTTTAACTCAAAATAACATAAATAACCATCTTTATAGAGATTCATATAAAAAATCTTTTTTATATGTCCAAGATAGTTATTTAATTACTAGGTGTTATACGAGTCATGGGAGCATGATTCATTACCAATTTACAATACATTTGTTTTCATAATTGAATACATAAAACCATTATTTAAATGTTTCATACCGTGAATTTTTTTATTATATAAGATAAAATTTTCATTTTCACATTTTATAATAAAACAATCTATATCTAGGTATAGTAATGAAATTGTGTTATTGGAAAAAATAGGTACATACTAACAATATCTTAAAACCAATATCATTCTTATTAGGAGTGAATGGTGGTAGTCTCCAAAGGATAGAGAAGCTATCCCCACACCATTTTAATCTAACAAATACACCTATCCTCTAGAAATATTTTTATATTCTACTCGGTTACAACATTTTGATTCATTTTTTATAGCCACAAGAACTATGTAATACTAAATGCTTATATATTGAAATATTAAACTCGATAACAAATGAACCATTATCTTTACATTGATTCTAGGTTTTGTTCATCTTCTTATGTCTTTTATTTCAATGTGGAAAAAATTGCATCTTTTTTCATTCCCTACCATTAGATGTTCCTCTTCTTTGAAGCACATTGCACAAGATCATTTGACTTGTTATTAGTCTTGGTCCCCTTTTCATTATTATTCCTTTTCTTAGTCACCATTATGAATTAATGTTTTCATTCCATATTATATTTTCCATGTGGTGAATAACAATAACAATTTTAGAAGGACTCTTCTTATTATTACACATATTATAATTAAGAATAAAAATAGAGATGTAAATGGGTAGTGAGGAATGTAGGAGATCTATATGAAACACATATCAAGATTTAGTCCCTATGGTTTCTACAATTTCAATGTATCCAATAAGATTAACTATATGAGGTAATATAAATTCTAACTCCCCATGATTGGTTGTAAATAGATCATTTGAGATATTGTATCTCTGATTTCTAAGGTTCTCGTGATAGAGATCCCAATGGTGACACATAGTGATACATATATTATTGTCCTCAACTAACATTAGAGTCTCAATTACGATCGATGATATCATAAAAATCTAAACATATGTTACATCATTCAAATTTTTTTATTAAGAGACAAATATTCCTCACTATCCTCATTACTAGGAAATTCTAAAATAGGTTCATCTAGCACATTTAATTTTCATTCATGGAATATGATAACGCTTATGGGAATTTTCCATCTATAGAGGTTAGTGTTGGTGATAATGTTATCCTTATCAGGTATGGATTGTCGGGATATGTTTGAAGTCACATTTATTGTCATTTATACAATTATGAAAAGTATCAATTTAGTAATTTATCTAATAAAATTTGATAAATAAATACTATTTATTATATATTAATCTCCCATTATTTTATGAAACCCAACAGGCCTCAACATTGTATTCGGAATATCCTATTTCTTGGATACTCTAGTGGAATTCATATTCCCCTTCTCATCACCCCAACATTATTCGATCAATGATTATGAAGAGTTTTATATAGGAATTACAAATACCAACTACATTAACTCATAGTTCCTATATCTTTTGAGTGGACTACCCAATCAGGAATTCCTTAAGTTATAATTCCTAAACCTTTTTATATTAGTTGCACTGAGTCCTACTTTTATAGTCAACCTTTGATACAAACTATGTTATGTCAACCCAAAACCTCATGATAGAATTCCTTGATTGATGAAATCTCCTTGACATTGGCTAGATGTGAACATTATAATGCTCTTCATTTTTAATTTAAGTATGTAAAGTCTATACCTACATAATATTAATTATAGAGCCCTTATATATCATTCGGTTTCACTATGAGTGGGTGTGGGTGGGTGGGTGAATCAGTGGTCCCATGTTTCATTGAGTTTTAATTTATATAATACTAACCCCTTTTACCATCATGCCTCAAACATAGTTAATAGGAATGGATATATTGTGAACAATCAAAAATTACTTAAATTATAGATAATAAACCAAATATAATCACATGATGATTTTTAAATGTTTCGTTACTGAGACATACTCCTTCTCATTATAAACTTGAGGTTGATTCATGAATTCTATTATCATTATAAACTATAATGATTTCAAATTATTAGAATTAAATCACAATTTGTATATAGTAAATTATTGATATTACTAAGTTAGATTTTTTTTTTATATTGAAATCGCCAATATTCAATGGAATTGTTTATACTAATAGCAAAAATTCTTTAAGAATATTTAATAAACACTCTGAACAAGATGTATATACTACGATTGATGCTTATGGATCAACTGGATTTTTTTTTTGATTTAATAGGTATTTATTCCTTCTGTTAATTAATTTTCTGTTTTCAAAAACCCATCAAGAACCCTTAATGTATATATTATTAATGGATGGTTCATGGGGAAGGTCACACATATTTAGGTAATCATGGTTGACCTTCCATGTGATTTATGTACTATCTCTATTAAGAAAACCATAATGGGTTCATGATCATGAAAAAGGAATCCTGATATATTTTTTTCTCCACACAAAGTGATATGTGTATCATTATTCTTCTTCTTCTTTATAGTGGCCATTGGATATGTGTATTTTTTAATTATTCAAAGAATAGTGTACGTGATATGCAAATGTTCAATGAAGCACAATAATTGTGTATCATTCATGTGTGTTAGAAAAAACTCAATGTGATTGTGAGATTATTACAGTACCTCCTCTTTATGTGAAAGGTTCACGCTTATCTTCACTATCACTTTGTGGTTACACAGTTTTTCAAAAATAAGATCTTTCAATTTATAATTCTAATGGAATATATATATATATATTCCCTCAATATATACTTTATTTACATAAGAATTTTCTTCACCACATACGACCAATATTCATGGAATTTCATTGACTCATTAAATACCACGATAGTTTAGGATCTCATAAAATGGATGAATCTTTCAACATCTTCATGATATTATGGAATAATCAAGTGTAATCATGATTGATTCACCTAATCACATTGTTTACCATGAAATGAATAAGTTTACATATAACAATTCCATGTCAAGGATACCTTATATTCTCGTAATGTTTCATATGATGTGACAAATGAATGATTTTAATATCTTTAATTCTTTCAGTATATTAAACACAACAAGGGTTTCATTATATGATGATTCGATTCATTTCATCATCGAAAATTTATTCCATCGAGTTTATAATCTAGTGTACACACCCAAACTACCTTCTAGGACTACATATACATTTTTTATTCATCTAGGTATAGTATTATTTGAATATTGTCCTACATGTAGAGAGGAGATGAATGAATTGTTTCATGATATTGATAATATTTTATTTTCCTTAGTATTATCAATGAAATATCTCCAGAATACTGATCATCGACCATAACTGATTTTTGAGTTTTCATGCAGAATCCTTGATAGTTATAGATTGAAGATTATCACATGAAATAATTTGACTATCATGAGGTAGTAGATCAAAATACCGCATATATGTTTATATATTTTTTATCTTGGGAATAGTAACCCATATTGTGACCCTACATCGACCGTTAGATCGATTGAGTGGTCCTCTATTAATAGATTTTCATAAAAACAAGGTTGATAGGGACACAGTTTATTATCACCCACACACTATACATCGCATATCACAAGCCATACTGACATGCACTAGACCACTAGCATGCAGGCATGCACCATGCTCCCTCTCTCCATTGATCTATACATGGTGCATGTGGGATTTGTTCCCTATCCCATCTATGGGTAATATACACGACCCCATGTGGTTATGAACTATGTACCCACATATCCACCACTTTCACTCCTTAGAAAATCCTTCCCATGGGATTTGACCCTTCGGTACCCCTATTAGTGGTTGAGGACAAGCCCTTCGCTGTTAGTGTTGTTGGACATCATTTTTTATAAATCATGTAATATACTCAAGAAAACACTCATATATTACAATCTAAATCTTTGATGAGTCATCAACTATTATTAATGAAAAAACATATTTTTTAATGTTATATATATTTTTTTGTTCCATCATAATTCCTCTAATTCAATTCATGAAAATAATAATTTTCACGGTCTTTATAAAAACTTCTCTATTTATAATATTGGAATTAAATTACAAATCTTCAATCCATTAAAGATAAAATATGATCCACTTTATTAAAATATATCCCAATTCTCATTTAAAAAATTTCATCATTGTGAAAAATAATTTTTTATGATCATAATATTACTAATGAAAAAATATAGATTGTTTAATATGAATGGTACTAATTTTTTTTTCATGGATTTATTCTCATCCTCAGGAAAAATATTATTTTTTCTAAAATGATTCCAATACATCTTATTCGAAATTGTTGTAAAAAAGTTCCTCCCTAACATTTTTACATTACTTTAAGATTTCATATAACATTTTTTATAATTATATCAAGGATAATTTCTCAAGTAGACCATTCAATGGAATCTTGTGAGTCCATAGAAATTCTTCAACAATCATCACCAATCATGGAGAATTGTCTCAATAAATAAGAACAAAGTATTTCATAAAACTCCTCTAAGAATCATCACTCCCATTCCATGATTTATCACCAGTCATAAAAGAATTAACCATACATTGAATTTTTATTCCATCTTATATTAAAAATAATGAAATTTAAACTCTTCAACAATAGACATGGGATATTGAAGCTCACCCATTGGATATTTTGTCAATACCATTTCATTAATGTAAATATACCTTATCCCAATTGTTGTAAATAATTTCAAAAGATTAATTTAGGGGTTTTAATTTCTCAATATTTATAAAAAATAAGATTTTAGCCCTTATATTATAATTTCTTGATCACTTATAAGGGTGGGATTGTCTCACATGGATTCATAGTAAGGAGCCTTTAAATAATAAAATATAATTATTTGTGGGATATTATAGTGTATAAAGAAATAGATATATAGCCATGGTTGTATAATACAGCTATTTATTACCATTCATGTGAAATAATGCTCAGAAATGTTCAATTCCCATGATTAGAAACATAAGTAAAAATGTTTATCAAAAAAATTATAAAATCTTACAGATTATTCAACAAAAACATCAAAAATTCAGTATTAAAAAATATATATCTCCCCCTTTGTCTAATTTTTACATAAATAAAGCACCCCTTATAGATAAGACAACAAAAATGAGAATATGGAATTGTATTATGATAAGAATACCTTTATTTTAAATTTCTATAGATGTTACTTTATCTTCTTGATATTCATGGAACAAGTCATTCAAGAATCTTATTTATCTTTTCTCACCCTCTATGGTTGAACCCGATTCATTTTACATGGTGGATATTTGCATCATATAGTTTTAAAAAAAATTATCTTTATGATGCACCATTGTGGAATAATTTATGTTCTGATCAGATATAAAATATTCATTCAAACCTGTTGTCTCACACAATGATCACTAATTTCCAATGTTGATAATGAATTTTTACTTCAATTCCTTGAAATTTAAACACAAAACTACAAAAGAATAATGGAATAAGGTTGAACTATTTCCATATTAATAATAAATAGAATTGGGTATATAATATTCTGTGAAACCAAATACACCTTTTCTTGTAATTCCCCGACCCTAGTTACCCAGAGCCAGTACATTATTATGTATCATTAGCATGATCAGAAAATATCATGTCTCGAAAGATTGATTAGTTTATTAGCCTTGGAAGTAATAGATGTTTGATCTTGAATATACAGATTATACACGAGAGGGGGGGGTGAATTGTGTCTTTCAGATTTTTTCGTTAACTCTTCAGTTGAACAAGTTCTGTCCTCTATGCTTTATCAGATTTGATCATGCAGTGGAAATAAATAAAAGCAGGGACACAAATATGAATAGTGGTTCAGGGAGCAGAAGGCCGCTAGTCCACTCCACCAACGCTCAACTCCACGAGCTTGGTGATTTTCACTATCTGGTCCTTATTTCAACAGACCGGTCCACAACTGAATACAGGCAGTTGACACCTTTACAATCCAAAGAAAAAAAAGCCTTCTGGTTCAAACACGAACCTACACAGCCTAGTACAAGAAGCTAGTTACTCAAGAATAAAAATAATTTTAGAAAGAAGTTTTCCAGTTGATCTTCATAATTGCAACATAATGCAATTGACATAAGATGGATCATCGTCTCTGGAAATATTTATTTTCAAAACAAAGCAATTCTGAGTCAATCCGGTTTTAGTAGATATAGATATATAGTTTACAACTTCAGTAGTAGTAGATCCACAGTAGATATTCGATGCAGAATAGGTGAATCTTCTATTGAGTTCCTTCTTCTAAAATGAACAGAGCTTTGACGCTCCTTTTTGAATCAACAGATCAACCTGATTTTCTGCAGTCTTTCTTTTCCACCTTTTTTAATATATTTATCACCACTCTCCCATATATATATGGTGTTTCATTGGATATAACATATATAATAATGCTGATCATATATCCTACATATTTAGATCCATAAAATTCACCTTCTAATTCGCAATATTCAAAAATTTGAACTTACAGAGTAGTCGTAAATTCCCTAAAAACTCGAAAAAAAAATCTCCTTTTAATTAGATCTTTAATCCAATAATAAAATGACTTTAAATCAGTCAAAGTCATACTTTAAAAACGACATTAAATCCAGCTTGAAATCCGCCCAATAATCAGTTTGCTGACCGTTGCATAACAATATCATCTTTTAAACTTTCCGACGCCAAACGTAAGGTTGATGACGTGGCCTCCAAATGTAGGGTTGATGACATAGTCATCAAATGGAAGGTTGAAAACGTAAGGTTGAATCATAAACATAGGGTTAATGTTACTTTCTTCAAACTTAAGGTCGATCTTAAACGTATGGTTGATCATCCATACTTTTTCTTCAACTCTCAAACATACGGAAAAAGATCCATACTTTTACTTGATCCATAGTTTTCCAAGAACGTTTGGTTGTTTACAAAAGTAAGTTTGATGAACCATACTTTTTAGAAAGAAACATAATGTTTAGTACTTACGTATGGTTCTCCTTTCATACTTTTCTGATAACCAAAACGTAAGGTTCCTTCCTAATGTAAGGTTCTTCGTCCATACTTTGCTGAAAATGTATGGTTTTTTAACCATACTTTTCTCTTATCTCAAAAAGTATACATGCTTTTCATCCTTATGCTATGTTTATCCACGTAGGGTATGAACAGTGAATCCAGGACGCACTTAAAGAAGATTCTGAATAAGTAAGGTATGAACACTAATTCCAGGACGCGCTTAAAGCAGATTCCGAACAAGTAATAAATTCTCGTTATTTGATGAGTAAAATAAATTAATAAATTCCTACATAATGCTAAATAAAATCATTAGAAAATAACTAAGGGTATTTGTGAGCCTAAAAATTATCATAATGAGACATAGTATTATTTTCAATAATCTCCCCCATTAAATAACTTTATTATGTATTGTTGAAAACAATAATTTTCTCAATAATAGATACATTCATAAGGTTTACATTAAATCATAAAATGGAAAAGTAAAACAACATTGTTTCCATATACAACACTAAGATCCCATAGACAATCCCTATAGGTCAGTCATAATAAACTTCTTCGCATACTGGGAAAAAATAAAACATAGAAAGGGGTGAGCTCATATTCTCACTAAGGATAACAATAAAGCAGAAACTTTCATAAATATGCATAACCATTTAAGGCCATGTATAAGACTAAAACAAAATCCTTTTAAACATGAACTTCAGTATAATATGGAAAAGATAAAATAAAATAATTCCATTTCCTTATTCACATGGATATTATACTAGTTGAATAATCACACGAAATATCCATAGCCACTTTCATAATGATGGAATACATAATGTCAGACTTCATAACCACATAGTCGAGGTCTTGTGCTAAGACTACAAATAAGATTTTGTCAATTAATTGTTCCAAGAAAGTAGTTGGTATCATGAGACCAACCGATGCATCAAGGAGCTATAATAGGCTCCATCCGTCACATACTAAGTCCAATGCATTCCTCATATGAAAAGGTTTAAACATAACATAAAAATTCTTATTAAAATTAGCATACAAAATTTCAATACTTTATCTATAAACCATGAATGGTATAAAAATAATGCAACCACCATCAAATATATCTCAAAACCATTAATACAATATGGAATATTTGTATAATAATAAATAAACATCAAATGGACTTAAATTACATCAAAAGATGTTGACATAGATGAAATACAAACATTTTTTTAGAGAAATATCACTTTCTATTTTGAAATAATTTAAAATAAATATAATTATAAAAGCAATCATTTATTTTGGAAATATTATTATAATCTTGTAAGGGATGCTTTGATGATGTTATAATGGTGGAAAATAGCCACACCCACCGTATAAGTTAAAAAAAGACATTCTTACCTTAATTTTGTCGAAAAGGTTATAAAGGAACTTTTTTGAAAAACGATGGAATGATTCCTTTATAAACATCTTATAAATATTCAAACAAGGGTATAAATGACATTAAACCATAGTCGATAAAATATTAAGAATGTTTTGAAATAAATTTTTAAGAAACATGGATGTGGATGATAATGTGGTCCCAGTAGATACTTATGTAAAAACTACATCAGATAATAAAGAGACTGTGAAATTAACCCTTACCTTGTACTTTTCATTGGTTGAGGGTATATTAACCTCCTCTTCTTCAAGTTCTTCCTTTTGATTTGATCAAAAGGGATCGTTAAATTGTATTTAAGACAAAAAATGGGCTTATAGGATGAAGACATGATAGTTGAGAGGGTATTTGGGTAGGGCCTAGCCAATCCAAATGGCTTTGATTGTGTGAATTTGAGGGAATGGGGAGTGCCCTTTTATAAGAGGGGTGAGGGGAACCTTAGGAAAAACTATAAATATTATTTTATAATAAAATCATTTTCAGTTCATAATGGCTCCAAAATAAATTATTTAAAGGATAAGTTGGGGATGGGTTGAAAACCACTCATCCAATATGTTTTAGACAGGTTTGGGTCACTATATTAACTTTATATTTTAAATTTAACTCTTAGTTAAATTGTTTGATATTTACCATGTATCTTTGTATTTTTATATTATATGGATAATAAACTTACTATATCCATCCAAGGGAACCCTAAGTGGTACATTAATGATACACCTATCATTATATAAGTCTTTTGGATGAACCTTAGATTTTTAAGAATAACATATCAATTAATAATATAATATTTGTTTTAAAAACTATTTTATTCCAATTTTGACAGTATTTGGTATTTTTTTTCTAAATTAATAAAAGCATTATTACTTTGAGAAAACGTTATCTAACCGACCATAACATATATTATTAACCTATAAAATTAGTGTAATTCATAAAAAGTCTCAAATTAGATTTATTTCGATATTTATAATATCAATTATTTTAATATTTCATTAATTAGGTAAATACTACATCATCATTGTGTCCTAAATAAATTAACTTATTTAATGTATAAATATTATAAATAAGAGAAAATTATGTTTGAAATTATTTTATCTTTATAATTAATATTTATAGTTGAATTTATCTTGTTTATAAACATATATTAAAAATGGTTTAGTTATTAAACGTTGATTTTAACAATTTTAACTCTTCTTTGAATTAAATAATAATAAATGTAATAATCTAATACAAGTGGACCTAAAGGATCATATCTTATTACTAAGTTTGTTTTTGGTCGAATTAATCTTATAAAATAGAATTAAGACATGTTTTATGGTAATAATAATATCATTTTTAACTATAATTATCCTATTTACTTTTAACTGTGGTAAATAAAAGTAAAAAGTTATTGTTAACCAAAAATTACTTTCATCATATTGAACCATATTTTACATTATGATTTCAACCAAGTCTCTTGGATTTCTGAAATTCAACTCATAAAAGTGGTAAAATTATGTTTTACATAAATTTACAAATGCACCTAGGAGGTTGGTAAAAGACGGTAAAAAGTTTTTTAAAATTTTTAGATATCTAAAATTATTATAAACTTAATCCAATGAATTACATTGAACTTATATAGGTATTATGTATATATATTGACCTAAAATAAATTTAAATAAAATAAATAATTATTTAGATAAAAATTATGTTTTAAATTATAACTTAGTGTTTTTTACTATTAATCAAAAATTGAAAGTTTTCAGAAAAATACTAAAAAAACACCCTAAGATGATTTAGATATTCTGAATTCAAAAATGAATTCTATTTTACCAATTTAAAAACATATAATTTGCATTAACTAATTTTAAATTTAATTCCCATTGTGAAAACAAAAAAGTTTATTTTTTAAGAAATTACTTTCAAAAGATTGACACTTGTTAATGTCCAATTTCAATGTGAAATTACATACAATATCCATGATTGGATTAAATGGTAAAAATATAATCTAATTATACTTATAAACCATTTAAATTTATAATTCAACACTATAAAATATTTTGATTAAAAAATTTGTTTTGAGTTAAAATATAGTATTTTCACTATTCACCCAAATATGAAAGTTATCCGAAAAACACAAAAATTTATTGAAAATAGATTCTTATGTCCCGATTATAAATATGATGTTTATTTGGTCAAATTGAATATATAAAAGTTTTAAATATTGGATTTAAAAAAGGGTTTTCCATTAAAAGGCAGTAAAATTGTATTTTTTGAAAAATAATTCGTTAATCTCAAAAAAATGAATTTGTTCTTACATAATGTCTAAGAAACTCATAATATGGATTTTGAAATTATATGTTTTATATAATGTTAAAAATTCAGTTAATACTATTCATAACCACGTTTGAACGACTAGTTCGATAAGTCGTGGTGCGCATAAACTCAATGTGGGGTGTAGTACAAGTTATTGCATTATTTTGAAAAAATAACGTACTATGAAATCTTGGGGTGTTACATTCATCCCTACTTCAATAAATTGCATCCTAAAATTTTGAAATTATTCTTCAAAAATAAACTGTTGAAAATAGAAAATACCTTTGTGGCAAACCCACATCGGATATTGGGTTAATAAAACTTAGTCTTAATAAGTGGAAAAGGGGAATAAAAAAGCCACCACCAAATTATGATCTCGATTAGGAGAAAAATGGTGGAAATTTGAGACACATAATTTGAGGAAAAGAGTAAATATTTATAGGGAGTGATTGAGGTCATTAGTCAGAAACAATTGTAGAATTGAGGGCCTCAAAGCCATCAATCTATGATGATTTAAAATATAATCAGTTCAACAAAACATAAGGTATTAGGATAACACATTTTTCATTTTAAGATATGTTACATAATGTTTAATAATTGATTTCTTCCTAGAATAAGAGAAGAAAAAAATATATACTTTACAAGTAGAGTTCCATCCTTTAACAAATTTCTACCACAAACTCATCTTTCACTCTAAAAGATAATATAACATAAAAAATTCTATTTATCCTATTCGTATAGGGTTCCAAAAAAATGAATTTATAATTAATCTACTAGACCTTTTAAAAAAACTACATTATTCAATCCAGGATATCACATGGGCCAGTGGTAGGTGACACACCATTGTCTCCCTTCGTTTGCGGGTTCAAGTCTCGCATCATTGCCGGACGCGATGGGTGGCCACCCGACCTTTTGGTTGTCCTTTTATGGACATCAAAAAATAATCTGAAACTAGAATTATCCAAAATACTTGTTTCCAAACTCATAGTCCAAAATTTATAAGGAAGGTAAACACAATGAAGTTCCTTTTTTCCAGGTAATAACATGTGAACTCCTTCATCATGTATTCTTTTAAAACACCGCAAAATCCTAAATTACCATAAATCCTTATTGATTAAATTCATGATCCCTTATTCCTTATTGAGTATTGGATATATTCCTTCTATCCAAAATTTTTGTAAAATCCAACAATGATGGAATATACGAATCATTAGTCAGTTTCAAGGTATTCAAGAATATCTAATAAAATTTTTCCAAATCAATCATCTGTTATTTTGAAATCACTACCTCGGTATCAGAACCATATTATGGTCTATCTTTCTCGCAATCATATATTTTCCAAAAAATTAACCTGCTATTGAGTCACTTTTCTTGGTTCCACAAAATCTCAATCCCTTAATGAAACAGTACTACAGTACAATCCTTAAATACTCTATAATTTTTATAACATGTACATCATTAATACAATACTCAAATGACACAATACTTTAATAACAACGTAAGAATTATAATCATTCCTCTTCATCTTCAGTAGAATCATAACTTTATTATTATCCAATAGCAACATTTGGGGTATACTCTCATGATTTGGACGTTGATTCGCATAGTGTCCCAACTCCTTGCAGATGAAGCATTGAACATTTGAAACTTTTTTATTAAACTCGCAATCACATACTTGGTTTCCTTTTTCTCCACACTTATAACAAACTCACATTATCTTCAAGCATATACCAAATTGATTCTTTCCACAGTTATCACATATGATAAAAATCTATATTTTCATTCTTCCATTTATCCATATTTCTCTCTTCCATCATTTTATTCTCTTTCTTCCCTTCAAATCCATAGGACTCAAGGAATTATTTACTTATGTTATCAACAAATGATACTATTTCATCATATGTTGAGAATACATGGGAGACAATTTTCCTTCTAAATAAATGCTTAATACAGTGAAAGATATGGTCCTTCTTACTCTTTGGATCATATGTATTTCTAGAGTTCACATTCCTTATACTGGGTGCCATTTCTATACAATGGCATACACTAGATCAGTTTATGAATTACAATGAATAATTCCAAACTTGTAAAATAACTAACTTAAATTGAACCGTTTATGGATATAATCCATAGTCATAAAAATAATTTTTTTGATTAGGTATATACTCATAAATCCTTTATAATTATTTGTAAAGAAAATTAAAATTATCCTATGCATATACCCCCGGTGTGTCGTAACCAAGAGTGAAGCAAGGCCCATAGTCGTGCACCAGTTCCCGTTCGATTCTAGCTCAAAGTGGTGTTTTTAGGTTTTACCCATAGGTACATCTGTGCTAGAGCTGTGTCTACCTACTCGTATCCAGACACGGATGTACTTCATGGAAAACTTACAAAATCTCTACAATACCAAAATTCTAGGAAGTTATTCTATACTAATCCTCAAAGTCTATCATTGGGCAATGTTCTCTAATCAGAGTTTATCTAAATCTAGATTCCAAGGTTTTTACTCAACTTTCTATGATACCAACTGTAATGCCCCGACCCCAGTTACCTAGAGTCGGTGCATTATTACCTATCATTGGAATGATCACAAAATATCAAGCCTCGAAAGAATAATTAGTTTAGTAGCCTTGGAAGTACTAGATACATTCAAAAGTTTTACATTACATAATAAAATAGAAAATGACAACAACATTGTTTCCATAGAAAAAACCGAGATCCCATAGACCATCCCAGCAGTTTAGTCATAATATACTTCTTCGCATCCTGGGAAAAAATAAAACATAGAAAGGGGTGCGCTCATATGCTCAGTAAGGATAACAATAAAGCAGAAAATTACATAAATAAGTAAAAAAATTTAAGGCAATGAATAAGACAAAAACAAAAGCCTTTTAAACATGAACTTCATCATAACATGGAAAAGATAAAATCAAATAATTCGATTTAGGTTTTCCCATGGATATTATACTAGTAGAATAATCTCATGCAATATCAATAGACACATTCATAATGATGGAATGAAAAATTCCAAACATCATAACCACACAGTCAAGGCCTTGTTCCAAGACTACAAATAAGATTTTGTCAAGGCCTTGTGCCGAGACAATAGTTTGTCTCGTGAGACCTATTGATGCATCAAGGAGCTATAGCAGGCTCCACATGTCACATACTAAGTACAAAAAATTCCTCATATGAAAAGGTTTAAACATAACATAAAAATTTGTATTAAAACTAGCATATGAAATTTCAATAATTTATCCATAAACCATGAATGGTATAAAAATAACACATCCATAGTAAAACATATTAAAAATCCATCAATACAATATGGAAGTTTTGTATCATAATTAATCAACTTCAAATATACATAAAATCCATCAAATGATGTTGACATAGAGGAAATCAAATCCTTTTTTATGGAAATATCTTTTTCTATTTTGAAATCATTTAAAATTCATTTAATTATAAAAGAAAACATTTACATTGGAAATATTCTTATAAGCTTGTAAGGGAAGCTTTGATGATGTTATAACGTTGTAAAATAGCCGCACCCAACGTATAAGATAAAAATTGATATTCTTGCTTTAATTTTGACGAAAAGGATATAATGGAACTTGTTTGGAAAACGACAGAAATATTCCTTTATAAACATCTTATAAAAATTACAACAAGGGTATAAATGAATTTAACCCATAGTCTATAAAATAGTAAGAATGTTTTGAAATAAATTTTTAAGTAACACGGGTGTGGATGATAAAGAGGTCCCAGTAGATACTTACGTAAAAAAAACCTCGGATAATAAAGAGATTGGGAAATTAACCCTTACCTTTTAATTTTCCTTGGTCGAGGGTATACTAACCTCCTCTTCTTCGGTTTCTTCCTTTTGATTTGATCAGAAGGGATCCTTAGGATGGCTTTCTGACTAAAAGTAGGTATCTAAGATGAAGGGAGGATGGTTGAGAGGGTATTTGGGAAAATTTTGGTCAAGAAAAATGGCTTTGAAGGTGTGAATTTGAGGGAAGGTGGAGTGCCCTTTTAGAAGAGGGATGAGGGGCACCTTAGAAAAAACTAGAAATATTATTTTGTAATAAATTTATTTTCGGTTTCTAATGGCCCCAAAATGGATTATTTAAAGGATAAGGTGGGGATGGGTGGAAAAACCACTAAACCAATAGGCTTTAGATAGGTTTGGGTTACTATATTAACATTATCTTTTAGATTTAACTAATAGTTAAATAGTTTGACATTTACCATGTCTCTTTTTATTTTTATATTATATGGTTAATAAACATAATATATACTTCCCAGAAAACCCCAAGTGGTTCATTAATTATACACATATCATTATATAAGTATTTTGGATGATCTTTATATTTTTAGGAATAGAATATCAATTAATAATATAATATTTGTTTTACAAACTCTTTTATATCAATTTTGAAAATATTTGGTATTTTGTTTTGGCTAAACTCATAACAGCATTATTAATGAGAAAAAAATTCATCTAACCAACCCTAACATGTCATATTAATCTAGAAAATTAGTGTAATTAATAAAAAGTCTCAAATTAAATTTATTTGGATATTTATAATATCAATTATTTTAATATTTTATTAATTAGGTAATTACTGCATCATCCTTATGTCATAAATAAATTAAATTATTTAATGTCTATAAATTATAAAAAAAATAACATTATGTATGAAATAATTTTTTATTTCTAATGAATATTTATAGTCGAATTTATCTTTTGTATAACCCTATATTAAAAATGGATTAGTTATTAAAGGTTGAATTTAACAATTTTAACTCTACTTTGAATATAATAATAATAAATTTCCTAATCTAATCCATGTGGACCTAAAGGATCATATTTTCTTCCTAATGTTTTTATTGGTCGAATTAAACTTATCTAATAGAATTAGGACATGTGTAAGGGTATTAATAATATCATTTTTCCTTTAATTACCCTATTTACTTTTAACTGTGGTAAGTAAAAGTAAAAAGTTACTATTCAACAAATATTATTTTCATATTATTAAATGAAATTTTACTTACTAATATAAACCATTTGTATCAAATTTTTTAAATTCAACTCACAGAAGCAGTAAAATTAAGATTTATGTAAATTTACAAATGCTCCTAGGAGGTGGGTAAAAGATGGTAAAAAGTTTATTTAAATTTTTATATATCTAAAATTATTATAAACCAACTCCAATGAATTACATTGAACTTATATAGGTATTATGTATCTATTTTGACCTAAAATAAATTTAAATAAAATAAATAATAATATAAATAAGAATTTGGTTTTAAATTATAACTTAGTGTTTTCACTATTAATCAAAATTTAAATGTTTTCAGAAAAATACCAAAATATAACCCTAAGCTAATTTTGTAATTACGAATTCAAAAATGAATTATATATTACCAATTTGAAATCATATAATATTCATTAATTAAATTTAAAATTTATTCCCATTGTCGAAACGAAAATGAGTACTTTTAAGAAATAACTATCAAAAGATTGACTCTTATTTATGTCCAATTTCAAAGTGAAATTAAATAAAATGACCATCATTGTATTAAATGGTAAAAATATAATCTAATTATACTTCTAAAACATTATAATGTATAATTCAACAGTATAAATTATTTTGATTAAAAAAGTTGTTTTCAGTTAAAATATAGTATTTTTTACTATTCACCCAAATGTGAAAGTTATCCGAAAAACACCAAAAATTTATTGAAAATAAATTCTTATGTCTCGATTCTAAAGAAGAAGTTTATTTTTTCAAATTTAATATATAAATGATTTAAATATTGGATTTAAAAAAGGGGTTTCCATTAAAAGGTGGTAAAATTGCATTTTTTGAAAAATATTTCTTTTAATTGATAAAAATGATTATGTTCTTACATTATGGATAGGAAACTCATAATATGGATTATAAAATTTTAAGGATTTGATAAAGTTTAATATTTAGTTAATACTATTCATAACTGCTTTTGAACGAGTAGTTTGGTAAGTCGTGGTGTGTTTTAACTCAGTATTGTGTGTAGTGCATGTTATTGCATTATTTTGAAGAAATAATGTACTATGAAATCTTGGGGTGTTACATTTATTATTGATATATAGTGTATGTTACCCTTCTTTATGTGCCTTTTTCTTATTTCCCATTCTGATATTTCTTCAATAGCATGGAATATTTTTGTTCATTCACATTCATGTTTTGTGGATTATTTTTCATCACCTCTACCAGTAGTATAATTGGTTATACTGATGAATTATATTCTATATTCCTCATATTATTATATGTATGAAGAAGATTTGTGAAATTTATTGAATTATATGCAGTCCGATTATACCATCAACAAACTTTTTGTGACACACTATAGTTTTTGTTTTCTAACAAAATTTCATGAAAATTTAATTCTTATTCTTGTAATGTATTATGTATTCTCTTTTCCTTTTCAATAGATAAATATTTAATGTCATCTTAATCACATTTCCCAAGAATCTTATAATTGAATAACAAAAATATTATGAATTCCTTCTTAACTTATCTAGCTTTGGACCTTCCACATGTACTTGTCATTGTTTTTATATTACCTTTCATGGTTAAATTATCAAATTTTTCCTTATAAATTTATGCAATCACTCTTATCTTGTAATTTCATTCTAATAATGATTCTCTTATTTATTTTAGTTGATTCAATTAGTTTCCATGGCATATTTTTAATGGTCCATAGTATGAAATATATTTCCGAAGTATAAATATTTTATTGGTTGACATGAAATTATTGGAATCTATGTTTTCAACCATTTTAGATGTGGTTTGTTTACATTTTTTCCCTTTAACATCTTTCATTACCTCTTTATATCCCAAGGTAGAAAATTTTATTTTATTTATCACATTCTTCTGTATAGGTTTTGGTATTCTATTATCAGATGAGTTCTATCTATTTGTTGAATATAAACATTATTCTTAAATGTTACAACACATGTTTTAGTTCTCATATAATTATTCAAGGTATTTGAATATGTTTCTAGTTTACAAATTCATTCTCTTCTATGTAAGATACTTCTGTCTAGTAGGCTTATTCATTTGTCGACATTTATTCCCAATTAACATTGGCCTTCTATTATCTTAATACATTCTCGTATTATTCCCATATTCAGTATCCCAATTTCAGAAATTCTAGTAGTACTAACAATAGTAAAAAAAATTCCTTATTTTTCTTGTAGTACTTGTCTTTCTAGATTTAGTGAATTATTGTTAAAATAATTATCATTATATTTTAGAAAATAAATTTTCTAATTATTTTTAAAAATGTTTATGTAATCCATCGATGGTTTTTCAGTGGATGCATTTTCATTTTTTTCAACCCACATCTTCCACAATAAATTCATTGAACATGTACTAAATGATGAGACTATATTATTAGAAATATAATTAATAGGTTTTTATATTACCTTCATCCATGCGCTGTAGAAGGTTTATCGAGAGATTGTCATTAAATTTTCCTTCCACTAACACGAGCCTCTATAGATACATAAGTCTTATAAATAGATTGTATACAAATATTCCTTCTTAGAGAATTAATCTATTATTATGATTGTATGGTATAATTCATCTTCTTTGCATCAGAGGAAGATCCATCATTGGTCTCATTAAATTTTCTAAATTTTACGTTATATTCAAGAAATTTCAACTTGATTTAAGTCATCTAATTATCAACTCATTTAATCCTTACATCCCATTAAATTTTCAATTTTTATAATTTTGACTTCATTTTTTCTTCTAACTTCAATCATAGAGTCATCAATGTCCTTGAATATCTGGTATTTAACTTCTAATTAATATTTCTCGACACTATTATTTTATTGATTTTATTTTTCTAGAGAATGAATATTTTTACAATACTATTTATAATTCTTGGTCTTTTCATCCAATAACATATTAAGATATTTTTTCTAACATGTTTTTTATTCAATATGATAATCTATTAAATTCATGGAAAGATTGATCGATGTTTCTAGTGCATGATTTACATCACCAAGAAAATTACTCATAAATATCTCAAAACAATTCAATTGATATTATTCTTCAATTATGGAATTTTTTTATGGTTTCACATATTATTCTGTTACTTCAATAAGTTATATGAGAACATTTCACATTTTTAATTTCATACCGTGTTAATCTTCCTATTTTCAATTACCACTTCAAGATTACATATGTCATAAAAATGGTCCATAAAAGGAAAAACTATATTTGAAATAACTTAATTAAGAACATTATTAATATAGAATTCAAATTTAGAGTTAATGTATTATTTTTTTTAATATATTCATCTTATTAATCTTCTCAATATATTGAGTTATTTTCACTAAAAGGGTCATTGTTAGCTTATTTGACAAGATATTATTGATCATTCTATTAATTCATTGTGTTTTTACATATTCTCTTTGATTCTATCTTCTTTATATTTTTACTGTCTTGTTTGATAATTTCATGTCTTCTTTACCAAGAGTTTCTAATATTTATTCCACTTGAGGTATTTTGTAATCAACACCAAATATGCACTCTATATACACTTTGTAAAAATGTTGATCTAGTCAGAGGAAGACCTAAAATATTATACCACTTGTAGATCCAAGATAGATCATGTAGGTACACAAAGTATGTGTCAGTATACCTAACATATACCAAGTTGGAATTTCATTTCTAGTATCTCATCTTACCCTTGAAACATTTCTCTATTGAGGTGAATGGATCTGTTGTGCACTATAACAATTACATGCAATTAAGATAATAAAAAACCGTAGCAGACAATGATTTTAACTAGGTTTTGTTCTATAACAAACTCTTTATGACGGTAATCAAATATTGATTCACGAACTATATTATAATTATAAATTAAAATGATTACAAACACCTATAATTGGTGTGTGTTGTTTATGGAGGAAATGATTAATAATATAGATCCAGAGGCATTAATTATATTGTTACCACCTATAATTAATGGAATTGTTTATACTAGAACCACCAGTTCTTCAATAATATTTTATACACACTATTAATGGGATGTATCTACTACACATGATGCTTTTTTATCAATTGGATAATATTATTCCTCGATTTATCAGGTAGAATTTTATTATGGAAATGATGTTTTCAGCCACAAATATTGATCAAGAACCCTTCATGTATAAAAGTATCAAGCATGGTTCATGATTCATGGGACATGTATGCATGTAAGAATGGTTGGAATTCCATATTCGTAAAAATCCTTATTTATAAAGAAAACCTTTCAAGTTTATTTATTGTGAAAATAGAAGAATGAGATCTTCTATTTTTCATTGTGAAATGTGATATGTTTGGGATCTAAGTCGCACAATCACACTACTTATGTCTTCCCTCAACTATATTATTTTGTTTCTTCTTTGTAACATTGAACCTGGGTTTTGTGTATTTTTTCACTTTTCATAATAGTGTGTATGATATCCATGAAGATTCATGAAAATATTTCATAAAAAAAAATCATGTATGTTAGACACAGGAAGAAAGGACTTTGGGATTAATCCCCTCATTCTTCTTCACATTATGGTTTAAGTGGATCCTCACCACCACTGTGTGGTTTATCTATTTTTTTTAAATATGATATTTCTTTTTATAATTTTAAGTGATGAAATATAAATTACCTTCTGATTTCCTCTTTTTATATAGGGAGTTTTTACCCCACCTGCATATGATACTCAATGAATTTCAAGGACTCATTAATCAACCATAGATCATAGAATATTATTCAAATGATGAAGCATTGAGAATCTTCATGAGGTTCTAGAATGATCATGTGTTATCATGTTTTCTTCTCATGACCACTTCAATGATCATTAAATTCCTCGATGTATATATCCCAATTCCTTTTCAAGAATCCATTAAATACTCCTCATGTCACGTTTGATATGAGTTAGGAATTAGTTTAATATCAATTTGGCTTTCAATATATTCCCCCACAAGGTTTTTCTAATATGATGTTTGGATTCATGGCGTCATCACCTAACTTCATCATTTGAGAGAATAATCACATGCATGTACCCACATAGTTTATTTGATAATACCAAATTTATTCATTCCTATCAGTATCATATTCTTTGAATAAAGGAGTGAATTTAGGAAGATGTTTCATTAAAGGATTTTTGAAATAGCTAAGATCTTATATTTCATTGTTTTATCAATCGACAAAAGTAATAGTAGTGATTGTCAGATGATGGTGGTTTCAAGCTTTCACGTAGAATACAAGACAGCTTGGGGATAAAGATGATCTTATGAAATGATCTAACTATAATGAGGTAGTAGATTGAATGGCCCTAGATATGTACATTTATTTTTAGCATGGAAAAAATGACTTGTATTTGTGTCCCACAATGTTCGTGAGATTAATAAAACACTCTATATTTAATTAATTGTTTAAAAAAACATGCTCTTGTAGTTTGCGGGGGAACATTACCAACACAAATTTTAACTCAAACCAGAATGTTTGTGTTAACAGCAACCGTATCATAGGAATGTGTGAAAATTACGTACAACCACTCTATGCGAGCCTACAGACTACCCATGAAATCTATTCGCACACATTCCTATGTGGAGATTATTTATGGACCCACACATGTATGTGTTATGTACCTACATATGTCGCCACTCAACCTCCTTGGGAAGGCCTCCTCATAGGGGCTGACACTTTGGTCTCCCTATGTGTTGTTTAGGGTTATTCCATGGGGATAGTGTGGTTGGGTATCATTTTGTATAAATCATTTAATATATATTTAACGACCTTGGTATTTAAAGAATATTACTTTTTCATATTTATTAATATTTATGAATAATATATTAATTTTATTTTAAATAGGACACTTTGTTCGATATCTTACTTAATACACAACAACTTTTTTAATTGAAATCTTATGTTGCACAAAACATTGAGTTATACCGAAAAATAAAATAATATAGTTATTATTTTAAATGTTATTTAATGCATAGCCATAGTATTTTTGGGAATGAACATAACTAACTACATTTTGATTAAACATGTTTTTAAAATGTCTTTACGTTTATCTAATAAATATTAGAGGCTTAAAATAAGAATGAATCCAATTTTTAGTATAAAATACTCTAATATTCTTTAAAAGGTCGATTTACCACCTTTTGATGGTGAAACCTTTTTAAATAAATTTTTTGTCTCATTTATAAGTTATATTCAAAAAAATATACTTCTTCGGTAGAAGTGGGGAATAAAAATTTACATTGGGTAAAGTTTTGGTATTTTTCTGATAAAATTCATTTTTTAATGAATAGTGAAAAGTAATAAATTTTAAGACAAAACTATCATTTCATCTAATTTATTAATATGATTATTTTGTCCTTTTAAATGGGTTTAAAGTGTAACAAGATTATATTTTTATCATTTTATACTATTTTGGACATTGGAAGTAATTTTACTTTGAAATATTGAAATAAACACCTGTCAATATTTTGGTAGTTTTTACTTCTCAAAAACTTGATTTTTGGATTTGACAATGAGAATTAATTTTAAATTAATTTCTATAACTTCTATGTTTTGAATTTTGAAAAATTTATTCCATATTTGGAATCAGGATGTCAAAATTGTATAAATATGAACCTTATATATTTTTATACATTATTAATAGTAACTTCAGTAAATATTTTAATAAAGGTTAAATCTAATAAATAAGGGTAAAAAATAAAATTATAATATTATTAAATTACTCTAACCCATTTTCTAACCTTATTGGATGAGATATGTCCAAAAAATGGCATACTTTAGTCTATTTTAGGATAGCATGGAGCCGCTTGTGTGTGAAACTGTCATTTAATTACTTTTAATATAATGTTAATGAAAATATAACTTAAACGTGTATCTTTTGATAAATAAAATATTATATGGTGTTATATAAGTGATATAATTGACTATAAATAGTACATAGGAATATAAAAATAATTACTACATCATGATATTTTATTTATACTTTTTAGGCTTCATATAAAAAATATTATTTATGACACAATGGTGATGTAGTGGTCACATTATTAATGATTTATTTAAATAAATGATATTATAAATATTAAAATAAATTTATTTTTAACTTTTTATGACATACACGAATTTTAGGGATTATAATGACTTGTTATATTTTAATTAATTATTTATTTTATAAATAATAACAATGTTATGGATTTTAAAAAAGTTATGATATGAATGGTATAAAAATTGACATAAATGTGTTTTCAAATCAATTAATATATTATTAAAAGATATAATAGTCCTAAAAATCGAGGATTCGACAAACTAACATATATGATGTCAAAAATGACATTAATGTTCCATTTTCTAGTGTCTTTGAATTTTATAGTAATTATGGTAACCATATATTATTAATATACAAGAAGACATGGTAAAAGTTAAATTAGTTTAATAAGGGTAAATGCTAAAAGATAAGGTTATTTTTATGACCTAAGATTGTCTAAAACCCTTTATATGTGATTATTTCTACCAATACTAATCTTATAATCTAAATATAACACATTTTTGTTACTATAATTCGAAAATCAATTAATAATAAAATAATATTTTCAAACTTTCCTAAAGTACCCCCCCTCTTATAAAAGGGATCCACCTCTAACCCTTACTCACCCTTCTCAAGCCTCATTGGATGATCCAAAAATTTCCCAAATAAGCTCTCAAAATCCCTATATTCCTCCTTGATGCCTCAATTTTCTATGAATACAATTAAATTATTCCTTTTAGCATATATCAGAAAAAGTTACCCGATTTGAGGTAACGTCTTCTCTCAAGTGCCTTTCCTTTATTTTCCTTATCCACTCCATATGCTCTACATATTATTTTTGTAAATAAAAAAACGAGTATCCAAAATATACAAGGTTATTTTTATGGGAATTATTCTAACTATACTTACACACACCTCTGTCTAATGGGTATAGAACATATTGTTTCTGTGGACGGTGAACTATTACCTAACAAAACGATGATTGTTCAATCATCTCCTACCACCTCTTATGGTAGCCATTATAATGGAACTGTATTTATATATTAAATATATCATATTTATTTAATCTTTATGATTCTATAATTCTAATATATAACATACCTTTATGCTTTTAATGTTGTATAAATACGATAATTCCATTTTAGGAAGTACGGACAACCACACACTCAAAGTGATATGACTCATTCATGCCATACACAGAACCTATAAAGGATGGAGTTAATGAAAATATATATGATATTATACTGAAATTATATTATAAATATGTATGATTTATTTATAATTCGTTTAAAAATATAAAAGAAATGAAATTAGCGTTCATATGTACGTACGACTTTCCATCTCCACGAACGATGCATTCCATTTCTTCTATCCAAATTTTTGGACTATTATAAATACATATATAATGGATATATTTGATATATATAATTTCAAAATCATGAATATCATTTTGGATAAAATTTAATTTTGACCACATGGGAAATTAGTAATTATAACAAGTTCATTTTTGACTCATCTTCCGAACATCGATAAAATGTCTGATATGAACTCAAATAATTAACTAATTGTAATAGCAAGGTAATAAGTGATATAAAAGTAATAAATAACTTTAAAAAGCTTTTTAAGCAAGTATAAATTAAGATAAGTTTGTTATTCAAGAATAACAAGGAACCTACGAGACAATCAAACTCGATGTAAAGGACTTCGTCTCTATCACCTTTCATTGAGGAATATTTTGATAATATATACCTCTTTTTATAATCTGTATTATAAAACCATATTAATTTTACATTAATTCAAATGGAATATTTTTTCTATGAATCTTTTTCATAAATGAAAATATAATTTTTTTAATGTATGCGGCGATTATGACCTCTCCACCACCATAATCGTTATTTGGCATCCTCTATAAGCCTTAATGTTTTTAAAAGGAAAAAAGATACAACTTATTCTATTTTTGGGTGTTCTAGTATTTAAAAGTTTTTTTGAAATGGATTATGTTTTTCAATATTTTGAAATGATTTCTTGTGATTTAATATGAAATATTTTTAGTGAATTGTTGATATTTTCAATATTTTATGTATTATAATTATATAATGGTACTTGGACATTTGATGGGTTGTTATGTGATAAAACAAATGATGTGTGGTTCGGTGATAAACGAAAGATAGGTGGTTACATTATAACCTCCAATGTATTGGGTTATCAAGTCGGACGTATGTATATTCCATTTAGTGATATGTGAGGCAGTCAACCATATGTTTATTCCATTTAAGTATGTTTATGTCCCAAGTTACTATTATATGTTATATGTTGCATTCTATGGGATTGTGGTAATATTTTGGTTACAAAAAGGATATGAAAAGATAGTATATTTAGGGAAGTGTTTTTATTATTTATTAAAGATGAAAAGTATTAATTTATAATAAATTATTCATGGTCTTCAGGTTATTTAAAGACTAACAATTTTATTTCTTTATGTATCCCTTACTGGGCTTTTTATGGTCATCGCATGTTTTTAAAATTTATCCATAGGACATAAGAAGAATAGAGTCAAGGATCAGATTAAGTAATAGATATGATGATAAAACATGAAACGATGCCATGTTTTGTTTTATAGAGTTTTTTATAAAAAAAATGTATAGCGAGTTGAAGTGTCTATTTGTAATATCAACATGTTATGTATAATTCATGACCTAGTTCCCTAAAGATCATTACCTGAAAAGATACTCAATGTGAATTATTAACTTAATTCACGATTATTTAATGTTTAAGGCTAGGGCCTTATAATTGGTATTAGAGGTTGGTTTAGATAACTTTAGAGGTTAGGGTGTTATTTATGAACAAGTGGAATTTACATAATGGTTAGCATATTAGAATTATTCCAAGTTATTTTAGATAAATTGAATGTGTTTAAGATAACATGAATATATATATCTTAGTTTTCACCTTCCCCATAAAATAGTATATAATGATTTTACTGATATGCTCACACTGACCTTTTTGGTTTTAGTAAATGTCTGGATCTAGCAGATACCTAAGAAACAATGGATGTGAATGTATCTTTGGTAGTTTTCTGAAAGAGAAACTGAAAGAAATGGGAGCCGCAATTAGAACTATTTTATTTAATCTTAATCAACAATATGGATTCATTAATGACCATGAAATCCTTGGTGATTTTTCTAAGGCATCATATATGTGAGATATGAATCCCAATGGAATTTTAGGTAATAATAATAATGTTAAAAATATTAAAAAAACCTATGTGTCAAGAATGTGGAAAAAAAGACCTAGGAAAATGCTTCAAAGGGATAGGAAGATGTTCCAAATGTACTAATGAAAGTCATAAAGCAATATCTTTGCATAGAAAAATGGAAGCATCCCATTAACTCAAGGAGAGGGAAAGAAGTTATTTTTGAAGGATCAATTTAATGTTTTAAATGTTTTGTGCATGGTCCATATAAAAATAGATCTCCTGCGATGAAGTTTTGGGAGTCAGATTAGTAGGATCATACAAATGTTTGTTTACCAATTCCTAATGCCATTATAATTGAAGATGAGGAAACTTAAAATGACCTACAAAAGGTATGGATTTTTTCATAGCTCATTTTTTGACAATACAAAAATATTAGGACATTAAACATGATTTTGTTTCTTGGAAAGAAGTGCAAAATAGTAATATTGAAAAATATGGATAATGGGTCATGAAGAATTTTAGATGATTAGAAGTCTACATTTTAGGAATTTAAGAGTTATGTTGGATCTATGGATGATGATATGTTTAAATGTATTAATGATCGGATTACATTGGAAGAATTATTCTAGTATGTGTAACCCTAAAGATTGATATATGAAAACATTATTCAATGAAGGATTTTATTTTCTTTTGGGGATATAGTTATAAAGAACCATTTGGGATTATATTATCTTTTAATTTGAGGAAATAACAGGTTATTACTTTTTCGGATGAAGATGCATCGTATGAGATAAAATTTGTTTTTAAAATATGTTATAGTTGTTTTGAGGAATTTAACTCATATTTGGGATTGTTATAAAATTATATAGTTTTTGAAAAAGGACAACATGTAGGCCATGTGAAAACCGATATCATCCGAAAATGCTATAGGAATCGAACCCACAACGAAAGTGAGATTGAGATTTATCGCCTACCACTATACTACGTGAAGTCCCTGGTTACTATGACTTTTTCTTTTTTAGTTAAATGATTTTATGAATCAAGAATTCATGATTTTTGGAAATTAGGTTTTATCAAATGGATATCCATAGTATAGGAAAATAATTTAGAGATTAATAGATAATGGTTATTTTTTAAGACATTCTCTCTTTTGGGAACACTATATACTTATGGAAAATAGAATAGTATGGGATCTCAATTGTGGATTACTAGGTGAAATATTATTTTAGATGAATCTATGTTTTTATTGAGTACATATGGTTATTTGGGTTATTTATATAAATGATTAACGTATAATAAAGAATATGTTATTAGGTTAATTACACTTCTGTATGAGACTTTAAGAGTAGTCGATTTTATTTGGAGATAAATGTTGTGATTCACTATGAAAGACTATGTGATTAAATCCTTATGAGTTTTCTGTTTCAATATTTTTTGGGATTTAATTGATGAATTTTAATGAATTTTTTTATTGAATGTTTTTTTGTTGAACTTTGGGTGTTGTTTGTCAAATTTTGGATATTAAGAGTAGTATCTATTTTTTATAAAGTATTATACTTTTGGGCGATTATCTGCTTCCGTACTAACCATTTTTGTAGTGGTTAATGTCTAATGGTAAGGGGAATATATAGTTCATTTTTTTTGATTATGTGATTCTCATGAAGTTTATTGTAGATATTCAAATGTGACCAAGTCATCTTGAATACTCATCATTTGAAGAAAAGAATATTTTTTTTAGAAATTTGATTAATGGATAAAGCACTACTTCTGAGTAACTATATTTCCTGATGATCTTAGTTTGGGTAGTAATAAAAGTATTCCACTTTATGAAAAGGATCTTGAAGAAAAAATGTTATACACTTTCTTTTATCATCATAATGTTTCCCAGCCACAAATTTATGGTATTGTGGTGGTTAAATTTCCATGATAAGGTTCTCTATCACTCTCTCTTAATCTTTGAGAGTTAGTTTCTCTTCCATATCGATGTTTTCTTGCATGGAATCCTAGTATGTGTTATCTAGGGTAACCTTTATGCTTCTATTTATTTCTTTTAAAGTGATTTTTTGTAGGCTCTTTTTCAGCTATGGGACCTTCAATGAAATTTCCAAGCCCATTTTTAAATTTGCAAGGACGCAATTTCCAAAAGGAGGGGAATGATGTAATGACATAGGTAATTATAGAATAACACTTTCTCATATCTATTAATAATTATGGAAATGATATTAAGTTTATGTTAAATAGGACACTTTTTTCGATAGCATAGTCAACATGCAATAATTGGTATCTTTGAAATCTTATGTTGCACAAAACATTGAGTTATACCGAAAAATAATATAATAATACTATTATTTAAAATGGTAGATAATACATAGTTGTTGTATTGCTGGGATTGAACATAAATAACTACATTTTGATTATGTATATTTTATAGATGTCTTTACATTTATTTAATAAAATTTAGAGGCTTGAAAAAATAATTAATATGAATTTAAGCATTAGATGCTCTAATATTTTTGAAAAGGTCGATTTACCGCCATTTGATGGAGAACCATTTTTAAATCTAGTTTTTCAAACTTTTATATGTTCCATCTAAAAAAATAAACACCTTATTTATAATTAGTACGTCAAAATTTATTTTGGGTAATTTTTTTGTATTTTTATAATAAATATTATTTTTTAATGAATAGTGAAAAATACAACATTTTATGTCAAAATTGTCTTTTATCTAAATTTTTGATATAATTATATTGTCATTTTAAATGGGCTTAAAGTGTAATTATATTATATTATTATCATTTAATCCAATTTTTCTCATTGGAAGTAATTTCACTTTGAAATTAGGCATAAACACATGTCGATCTTTTGGTAGTTTTTACGTCTTAAACACATTTTTTGGTTTTGAAAACGATAATTAATTTTAAATTAATTGCTAAAACTTATGTGTTTTTAATTTGGAAAAATAGATTCCATATTTGGAAAAATGAGGTCTAAATGGTATAAATATGTACCTTTTATTTTTTATAAATTAAGAATATTAACTTCAGTAAATATTTTATTTACCATTATTAATGGTTAAATATGATAAATAAGAGTAAAAAATATTATAATAATATTTAATTACCCTCACACATGTCCTAACCCTATTGGATGAGATATTTCCATCCATATTCATCCTTGGGTATATTTTAGGACCCCATGTAGCCACTTGTGTGTGAAAAGGACATTTAATTACATTTAATTTAAAGTTATGAAAAATATTACCTAAACATGTATCTTTTACCCAAAGACGTTTTATATGGGTTATATAAGTGACACCTTCGACAATAAATATTCCTTAGAAAGAAAAAAATATTTCCTACATCATGGTAGTTTATTTATAAATTTTAGACATCAAATAAATAAAAATATTAATGAAACAATGGTGATGTAGTGATCACCTTATTAATTAAATATTTAAATAAATGAGATGATAAATATTAGAAAATATTTATTTTTAAACTATTTTTGCCACATGGAAATTTTAAGAATTATTATGACTTTTTATATTTTAATTAATGAATATTTTATGAAATAATATTGTTTTTATAGATTTTTAAAAAGTCATGATATGAATAGTATAAAAATTTACATAAAAGAGTTTTATTCCAATTAATATTTTATTAAATGATATAATAGTCCTAAAAATCTAAGATTCTGGAAACAGACATATATGATGTTAAAAATGTCAGTAATGAACCATTTTTGTTTCTCTTGATATTTTATAGTAAATATGGTAACCATATATTATGAATACACAAGAAGACTTGGTAAAAGGTAAATTTGTTTACTAGGGGATAAATATAAAAGTTAAGGTTAATTTTATTACCTAAATGTGTCTAAAATCCATTGGATAAAAGTATTTAGACCTTTACATATATTAAATTTGAACTATATAACTTTTGTGTCATTAAAATTCGAAAATAAATTAATAATAAAATAATATTTTCAAACATTCCTAAAGTGCTCCTCTCCATCATATAAAAGAACATCACCTATAACCCTTACTCACACCTATCAATTCCCATTGGATCATCCAAACTCTACCCAAATAAGCTTTAAACATCCATATCTTCCACTTAGAAGACTTAATTTGGGAATAAGGGAATTAAATGAGTTTTTTTAGCTTCAATCAAAAGGAGTTACCCGATTTAAGGTAACATCTTCTCTTAAGTTCCCTTCCATTATTTTCCATGTCCACTCCTTATGATATTATTATTGTTTGATTAAATAAAAACACTAGTATAATCAATATACTAGGTTTTTTTATGATAACTATTCTACCTACACTTAAACACACCTCCGTTTAATGGGTATAGAACATACAGTTTATATGGGCGGCGAACTACTGCATCACGAAATGAGGATTGTTCAATATTCTCCTACCACATCTTATGGTGACCATATCAATGGAACTGTAATTATATATGATATATTTTATATACATTTTATCTATATTCTTCTGTAATTCTCATTTAGAACATACCATTATACTTTTCATGTTGTATAAATATGAGAATTTATATTGAGTAAGTGCGGACTACCGCCCCTCAAAGTGATATGACTACTTCATGCCATACTTGGAATGTATAAAGGATGGATTTAATGAAATTTTATTTGATATAATACTATAATTATAATATACTTATGTATAGTTTATTTTTCAATCCTTTAAATTTGAAAAATAAATGAATGTATCGTTCATGTGTACGTACGACTTGTAGTCTCTATGAACAGTGAACAACATTTATAATATCCAAATATTATGGAGTATTTTAAATACATATATAGTAGATATATATGATATATATGATATAAAAATCATGAATATCATTCTGGAGATGAATTAATTTTGACCAGATGAAAAATTTGTAATTATTATATGTTCATTTTTGAATCAAGTTCTGAACATCTGAAAAATGTCAGATACGAACTGAAATAATTATCTAATTGTAATAATAATGTAATAACTGATATAAAAGGAATAATAAACGAGAAAAATGTTATTAAGAAAGTAGAAATAATATTATTTTTATTATTCAGTGTGAACATGTAACAAAAAAGACAATGCAGGCTTGAGGTAAGGGACTTCATCTCAATCTCCTTTCAATGATGGATATTTTGATAATATATACCTCTTTATTTTATATAGTGTATAATAAAACCCTTTCACTTTTACATTAATTCAAATGGAATATTTTTTCTTTGAAGTGTTTTACTAAATGAGAAAATGAATTTTTTTAACGTATACGGTGATAATGACCTCTCTAATTCCGTAATCATTATTTGGATTCCTCTATATGTCATAATATTTTTAAAAGGAAAAAAGAAAACCCTTATTCTGTTTTTGGGAGTTCTGGTATTGAAAATGGGTTTTCAAATGGTTTCAGTATTTCAATATCTTGGAATGACTTCTTTTGATTTCAAATGAATTTTTATTAGTGAAATTTTTATGATTGTAATATTTTATGTGTTATGATTATATAATGGTTCATGGATGTTTTTTGGAAGGTAACATGATAAACAAAATGATAGGTGGATCCAAGGTAAACCGAGCATGGGTGGTTACATTATAACCTCCAATGCATTGGGTATGGAAGTCGGCTATATGGATATTCTATTTAGTGATATGTTTGTAAGTTAACCATATGATTATTCCATTTAAGTATGTTTATGTATCAAGTTACCTTTATTAGTTATATGTTTCAAACTATAGAATTGTGGAAATATTTTGGTTTCAAAAAGGGAAAGTATTGAGCTTATATTCAGTGAAGTGTTTTTACTACTTCTTAAAGGTTAAAATTATTACATTATAATAAAGTATTCATGGTTTTAATTTTATTTAAATACTAAAAATTTTCATTTTTATTTATCCCCTACTGATATTTTTATGCACATCCCGTGTTTTGTGATGTTTTTTCAGAGGACAGAAAGAAGATTAGAGTCAAGTATGAGATCATGGAATAGTTATGTTGTTAAAACTTGAAACTATGTCTTGTTTTGTTTTATAATGATTTTGTTTTATGAAAAAAATTGATAATGAGTTGAGATTTGTACATGTAATATTCAAGATGTTATGTATATGTTATGAAATGATTATATAAATATCTAAACCTAAAAAGATCATCAATGTAAATTATTAACCTAATTCACGATTTTGTAATGTTTACTCTTGGTTCCTTATAACATAAAAGATAATTATCTCATATATTTGAATCCTAATCCTTAAAAAATCATCAAATTGTCTTCATGACACACAAATAGAGATATATATATATATATTTCAAAGAATATATATTTTTCTTTTCCTTCATAATTCTTCTTCTTCACATTATTACTTTAATAATCATCATTGTCATTATTAAAATATGCCTTGATTTTATTTTGGAATGAATTTATAAGTTCCAAAGAGCAGAATTCTAAAATAAAATATTCATTCTTATTATGGATTCTAATTATAATTTCTCTAATTTTATCATTATAAAAAATTATGTTTTTCAGGATATTAAAATTCCTTAATAAATTATATAATTATTGTAATAGACAAGGAAATAAAAATATAGTTTTTCATGTAATTATAAACATTCTCATGTACTAAAATGATATTGTGTGGTCTCTTTCCAATCCTTATTCATCAAACATTGTAGAAAAAATGTGTCCTCTGTGAAACATGTCTTTAAAATTAAGATCACATAAATCAATCGTCAACATTATAACAAAGAGAATTTTGGAATTTGAACCCCCAATAACATCAAGTTAATTTATAAATATTCTCCAAGAATAATCATGAATCAAGTATAATTTTCCTAGTAATTGATATCCAAGTAATACAAAAAAATTACCTAAGAATAATCCCTCTCGTTCCATGATCACTCACTAATCACATAGGAATACATCATGCCTTGAATTTTTATTCCTTATGATATATTAAAAATAATTAAAATTATACTCATCCACCATCTACATGGGATTTTTATAAATAATTGAATGATTTTTTATATTTATATTTATGGTTAACATTATTTCTTTAATTCATTATTTTTAACATTAAGTGGTTTTAAATAAGTGAATAACCATGGCCTGAATAAAATTTATGAATAATCCAATTTAATTAATTTCTATAATTATTTATTTTTAATTATTTAATTCCTTTGAGCGCAAAAAAATAACCATAATGAAATAACCGTGTTACATGATAAAAATAAAAAAAATAAAATGGTGTGATCATGATATTTTACTATTGGTTAGTTTCTTTAGATGATGATTAACTAACAATTAACCTAGGTGGAAACACCATGAACCATTTTATTGTTTGTGATTCAGGTTTCCACATGTCCATTTATATATCTCTCGTGGCATGGTTTTTCCTCATCTTCATACGTAAACCACATCTCCAATATTGGGAGGTCTATCCATTAAATATTCTTTTAATAATCCTCATGTGAGAGGAACTAAATTATTTGTTAAGAGGTTTACCAAATAGAGTATGTGGAAAGTAGTAACATACATAATGAGAGGGGGGATGATGTTCATGAAATAAATTTAATATAATAATAAATTAAAGGAAATAAGTCATATACAATGACTTGTTCAATTATCATTATCATCCATATTCATGAAATGAAATATGAATTTAATAAAAATAAATTTCAATTTAAATCATCATTTGTTTAGAAAATATAGTGCTCAAACAAAATATTATCATTATTTTAGTAATAAATTATTTTATTATAATTATCATTTGAGTTTATCTGGACATTCTCAACCACCATAATTTTAAATAAATATAACAATTTTAATAAAAAGTAGCAGTTTACAAAATGTATCATTGAAGTAACATGATTCGTACCTGTCCAAACCACTCATTGTGTATTATAATCATATACTATTTACACATAGAGAATGTTGAATACATAAAATAAAATTTAATTCCATGGTGATCACTATCAAAATATTTAACAAATGATAAAATTGGTATTTGTGTATCGCACAATGTTTCAATGGGAATAGAGTGATGACTGTATTATTAATTATACATGATATGATGTTTTGCACATTATGCAGAAATTAATTATAATATATATATATATATATATATATATTACTACTTCCATTGAAGTAACAACAAAATTAATGACAACATGAAACACATTTTAATAAGGTTTAAATAGTATAATAAATTAAATTTTAATTCCATATAATTTGGTAATACACAGGGCATGTAAAATTTGGTTACACATCATTTATATTTCTCACCATCTTTCCATGGGGAATGATTAGGGACTTAGTGAGTATCTTTGACAACAAAATTAATGTAGTAAATGTAATTTACATGGGATAATTATTTTGAGGTCTCTAAATTACATGGTCACCAGTCATGTAAGTTGTGAATGAAAATACATGTCCCTTCAGAAAATAAACATCTAAACATCATGTGAATATTTCCTATGGTGTGTAGTTTGACTAGCCACGTGCCATCATGGTTTGGTCAACATGTGATCTAGTTAAATACACACTTAATTTTTAAAATTCACACTTCTCTAATTGATTCAAAAATAATTATTGGTTCATTAAACATGGGTACATGGAGAATACCAATGGGAAACACTATGTGTAATATTTTTTCTATATAGCAATAATCCTCGACACTTATTGATGATTTTATCAAATTATATACATTTCATAAATTAATCAATTTTACTATATTTCTGATAATGTAGATGGTTATGATAATATATCATGTTCTAGATTAAAAAATTATTAAACTACAATTGAAGAAAAACTTTAAATGTACAGATCAATCTATGATATTTTTCTTGTTATAAATAATTATTTGACCCCTATGATATAACATGAATGTTTTATGTGTAGAGGAAGAACTAGATGGGAATTTTAAAGAGGTATTATGTCATAATAGATGATTAATATGATATTTGAAAAATGATAAACACTATTATCAACATAATTTAATCAAATATTTTTTGACGATTGAATGAAATATCCATGTGGCATGATTATCAAAAATTATTTATAAATAGTTTAAATAATTTAGAAATATCATGTGATGAATTCATTCTTAATTTATGGATCATAAAATTTCTCTATATCATACAACCATTTCACTATATAACTCAAGAGTACATTCCCTCTAATAGTGATCCAGACATTTTCCATGAACCTCCTAATATCACCTTAGGAATCTTCGGGTGCTAGCATGAAAGATCCCGATGCTTGTGTTTTAAAACACTGATTGCCCTAAGAATCACTAAAGGAAGGTTTCTTATTAATCTATTTAGACTGGAAAATGTCGGTGGAGTAGAATCGCTCTCAATTATTGAGATATTTCTTAGAGTGTGTGCTCTCTAGGGCATCGATAGAATCCCCTCTAAAATAATGGCTTATAAAAAAACTAATAGAAAAACCACCTCAAGAAATAATATAATTGGGATGAAATCACAATACGGTTAGAAAATAATAATTTAACATAAACACTTATTATTTTATTAATCAGAACAAAAAATTCATTTATATAATAATAATAATAATATTTCCTCACATGAGCCAAACTTGTGAATTAAATTAATTTTTATTTATTATATTAATATTAAATATATATAATTTGTTACAAGATCATTCAAACCAGTTAGACATTCCTCCGAAATATTTATCAGTCCATGAATAATGAAAATTTAATTATTAAGTAAATATCACTGCATATTTCACCAATAAATAAATAAATGTTATATTCACCAAATAGATAATAAATATTTATTAAATATTATACTCACAACATATTATCTCAAATAATTAGTGATATAACATTTGAGATCATGAAAACATGAATAATACTTTGTGTAATAATATTTATTCAAATTGTTAAATAATAAATTTTATTATTATTTTACTATGATTCTAGATACACTTAGTGTGTGGCCCAATCCGCCTATTTCTCCATTGCATTAGGTGAAGTGGCCCAAAATTTAAGGTTAGAGTCCATAAATATGCCAAGGAACCCTTATAGAAAAAATATATTGTAACACTAACATAATAAATTTTATGGATTCTTATTGTGTAATACAATCACTTTATCATGATATCTACAATCATGTTGGTATTATGATTCTATCATCAACCTATGTGCTTAATATCTATTTCAATGAGTTTTTGAAAATTGAACATGACTATAAAACACCACGTCCATGGATTATCTTAGGATATAAAATATCCATAAAAGGTTATTTGATATCAAATTTGTTTTAAAAACATCGGGGTTAAATTAATTCTCACATTATTCATTAATTAAATGTTACTCATAATGCTCCCAACTTATCCTAATTTTTCATAAACATATATTGTCACAGTTTTCATCAATACATCAATGTTCGTGACACATAATATCGATTAATAATAATCATAAATTGTAAGGATCAATACACATGACAATAAATAGGAGCATCTAGTGACACATTTTAATGTGGATTACCTATTGGTGGGTTTTATTGGCATAATCTTCTATACTATAATTTTTCAAGATCATACACCATGAAAAGGTTCCTAACATGATTATGAGTCTCTAACCATGATTGAATGTGTAATTTATTTTCATTAATGGAATATACATATCCATAGATCATATATTTAAGAATTATTTAATGGTATTTAGGGTTCTCATCATATTGGAGAACAACTATGACCATTCAGTGTGATGGATACTCATAGAACATTATCACACAATATGTCACATAGACGAATAATCAAGATGTGATAAGTGGTTTATTATTATTAAAATATAAATATATAGGTTATCATAAAGTATAAAGAAGTTTTTTAGGGAACCAACTATAATAGTTATAAGGTCTTATACTCTAACTCTCATTCCATTGTGTTATTCATTAATGAAACCATCCACATGTTCCTCACACCCATTTTAATATGTTTCCTTCTACTTCTTGGAATTACTAATGGAAAAAATTAGTTATCATGTGCGAAATATAATTAACATCACAAGGGAAAAATTTTATGAATGTAATTAAACCATAAAAACTCATATTATTTGACACCATAATTTTAGTCTATTATTATTTTAGTACAACCATTTCAATTCTTGTGTAGTATTTTTTTATTGTTATTATACTTATTAACTAAATCCCTTAATATAACTGTGAAATATACCCCTAAAATGGTTTTTAATGTGTATTATATGGATAAAATAATATACCCTCATAGTATCAAGTCATGTTTGGGGTTATGCATCTCAGTTATTTTAGTTTTTCATGGTATAGTTATTGCACAATTCACCCTCATTCATTTTATTTCCCATAGGTATAACTGTTCCAAATCCTGCATCTATATTTCACTATCCCGACACCAATGCATTTACTACAGAAACCACAAAACTTATAATTTTATAAAGATTAATTATGTTATCCTATACACATACATGTGTCTTAGAAAAATACTTATGTATTTTTAAAATCCCAAGATATTATATTTCTTTACAATGAAATAAAATTAAAATATTTGTTAGCTTTCCTTATGCATAACCCCGTTTTCAATGAACTTTTTATAAAGTGTACCATTATAAACCAGTAACTCGATTGATTAGTACAAATTTTATTAACTATATTATAATATATATATATGGGTGTGTGTGTGTGTGTTTTTAAAAAATATGTATTTATTAATTCCTAAAATATCATCATTAATTTTTTAAAAAATTCATTTAATGACTAAATCAGTAATTTTTAGTAGAAATGTATTTTTCTACGTGTTATGTTTTTTTCTAAAAAAGCATATTGATAACAATTGAAAAACTATTTCCAAAAAATATAATCCTAATTTATATAAATAAATTAATAATATTCCATAATATAGTCATATAAATGATAGTAATGAAGATAAAATCATTTAAAGATACAACGATATATTTTTCAAGAAAAATGTTTTTTATATGTCAAAGTGTTTTTATCAAAAAAAATTATGAAATATTTTAATTTTTAAATTTATAGAATATATATCTATTCAAATATTTTAACATTAGTTTTATAGTTTTTATTAGGCATTGAATAAGAATAAATTTATTTTTATGCATTAAAATTTGTTTTTCTAAAATGGGATTTGGTTGATTTTCATACGAATATTTTTAAATTAATATCATTAATTTATATAAATTAAATTTGATAAATTGTATTATATATTTTTAGTTATCTTGAAATAAATATTTTAATTATTACACTTTCATTTTTTTATAATAAATTATAAAAACACTACAAATTTATACATGGGTTAGGGTTATAGTAGGTATACTAGGGGTAAACTAATAGATAAGGGTAATATCACAATATAAAAATATGTAGTTATTAATGATTGATGATATATAGACCATGTTTTATATTATATTATAATCCTTTTTCTTTTAAGTATTATATTTTAGAATTTTGTTAAGTGTCTGTATATCTTTAATATAATTCCAAGTGTATCATTTACCTCACGTATAAAAGTCCACCTCCTATGAAAAAATATTCACTAATTTGTTTTCATCAAGATCTTACAGTCCATTCCCCAGAACCTTGATATTTTTTAAGCTTAATTCTAGATCTCACAGTGTTCACCTAAGACCAATCATTTCTGGATTGAGGTGTAAACCAATGGAGGTCCCCCAAAGAAGTATTATAAATCATCACCAAGCTCTTTTGATATTATTTATTCCTGAAATTTCCCTAAACCCAATGTATCCATTATAAATTTAAGAATCTATGTATCATTAATATACATAGATTCTATGATGTAGATTTCAAAACCAATTTCTACCTATTCTATATCAAATAGTAAATTAAGTTATCGCTCGTGCGTACGTGTGGACTACCACCTCCGCATATAGATAAGGTTCATTTTCCATAACCTCCCGAAATTGATTGAAATAATGATGTATTTAATAAAAATATTTTATTGTTATATAATAATAATTATTATATAATGATAAAATTTTACTTTCCTTTCCTTTAGTCTATTTATAAGAAAATTAAAAAAAAATATTCATGTGTACCTACATATTACCATCTCATTGAATGTTATAATTCTTATTTCAATCTCCACCACTTATGGATGATTATAAATTTGTATATAATTAATATATAATATATTTACATAATTATGAACATTATATTTATGATTTAACCATGTTCAAGGTATGAGTATTATAAATGGAGAACCATAGCTATGATGAAAAAAGAAAATAGTAAACACCCGAAAAGGATGATTTTTATAAAAAAAAAATTAGATAATTTTTGTTGAAATGTTACAAGTGGATAATATACGATATTATAAGTATCTATATATTTGTATAATAAAATTATTATAAACACAAATTATTATAACATATGTTAAAGTGCATACATCACAAGTCAACCATATGATTAGGGCTATTTCTTACATTATCATTTTTTTAAGATTTTTTATGCATAAAATTATAATTATGAAATTTTATGATCTAGGTCACAAAGATATATTTAATTTTATTGTCCTAAATTTATTAATTGTGATTAAATATTTCCCATTTATTTACCACTCTTTATCTACTCATTATTCAAGAATGAATGCTTTTAAAAAAACCTGACTATATTTCACTTTTTGGTGGAGAAATTTCTTTTCCCTGTCAATATTTTCATTCAAATGTTTCTGAAAAAAATTTTACAATTAAATATTGATTTATTAAATTCATTTTAATGAAGTTTTAAATTTTATAAAATACATTAAAATAAATTTTCATATCTTTTTTGGAATGAATTTTTTTTATATACGATGTAAAAAGAACAATTATTTTTATGTATACAACAAAAACCACTTTCTATGTCATTGTGAATACCCATTTATTTGAATATTATATTAATATTTTCCTTTTTTATTTTAAAATAAACGTTTTTTCCTAATATTTTTTTAAATTTAAATTTTACTTATGTGATTTCAATTTAATAAGTGTATTTTCCATAAAAAACATTCCACTGCAATTTTAATGTTATTATTCGTCTATGATAACTTCCATATTACTTCTCAATATGGTTATTTATTATTATATTGAAATTTAATGAAACATATGTTTTTTTCCATAGGTTAATATATGATAAAATATTAAATGTTTTCATGATATTATTTTATAAATATGAATGGATTATTTTTGGTGATGGGTGGGTCTATTACCGCCCCTAATTTAGTGTGTAATGTTTAATGTTTTATGAGATGAAAAGGGAAAAAATAATTTTATACCATTAGAAAAATGGCATATAAAAGGTTATACCAATCCCAATGTAGGTACACATGTGGTTATAGAAATCATAACATATAATTAAGATCTTGGTGGGTTTACTTGACAAAATATTGTTATTATTGTGATTATATCACACTTTATTCCACACTATTATGGAATGTCCTTATTACATTGTTATGTTATAATGTCTCATTTTCTTGGATTATAGTATGATTCATTTATTAAGAACTGAATATATTTATATCATGACTCATAATTATGACCTATTAATGGATATATATGTTTTTTCAAATGATAAGATCATGTTTTCAAACCCATAAGATGATATAATTATAAAATAATCATTATATCAACATTGATTACCCTTACTAAGAATCATAGCACACCCTTTATTATGTTTCCTTTTTCCCATGATATGAAAATATATTTTATGTATGATATGTCTCAGAATTGTTCAATTTGTGAATATTTTAGTGGGAGATGATGTTAATCATTTTTTCATTAATTGTTATTATAACAATGTTTCCAATAACACTAAAATTTTATTTTTTTGGAATGGATCTAAATGATATATAATGAATATTTTCATAAAAGTTTTAATATTTATATATTTAATGTTTGGATCAATATAGTTGTAAAGGGATCATGGTTCTGCTATTTTTATAAACTAGGATGAGGAAACCTTATTGGTAATCCTTAGGGGTAAACCTATGAATAAGAGAACATCCAAAATTATTGTAAATAATGATGATTTTTTCCTAGAAAATGATTCACTATATGGGTACAGGAATGTTGATGTGGTTGTGAAACTAGGGGTATGAAATCGTAATGGGCCACCATAGGTATTAACTCAATAGTCACTAATGCATGATGAGTGGTCCTGTGACTATTCACCAGGATAGACACTCTTGGTGGATATTCTTTAGTTAATTAATATATCTTTATTATCCATTTTGATGTATCTAAATAGGTGATCCCCATGGAAGACCTAGGTTAATCATAATGAGTGATATATTGAAAAAAAATGTGTCATGATTTTGAAATAATATAATTATTTTAATGATTATTTGGATTCAATATATTATTATTAGTTATAAAAAACAATTTTTGGTTGTATTCAAGGGTTAGAACCTACAAAAACATTTCTAATTTTAAAATTTATTGAAAATTCAATTATTTTACACCTAAGAGAACAAATTTTTTCAAAAATGGAATGAAAAATATTATTCAAATTCTTCCAAACATATATAAAACCATAAATCATTCAAAAATTTCAAAGAAAAAATAGAGAGGACAATATTCTATGGAGTCCCTCATGAGGAAAATATTCCTTATTTTAGTAGGATTTATGATCTACTAATTTTTTGTTAATAGATAAATACCAATAAAAAATATTTCTATTATCCAATTTTTTTGGCGTGAAAATGTTATATTTGACATAAATTATATAGATGGTGGGGTATAACATTTTTTATCTCCTATTAATAATAAAATGAATCAAGAAAAAATTTATTCTATGGAGTCTGGTTATTGTAAAATTTTATTATTCAAAAACTACCTACATTATATTATTCATAAAAAATAGAGAATCAATTCATTTATCTAAAGAAGAAGGTTGATAAATCTATTAGTAACTATGAGGAATCTTTTACAAGAATTATGAGGTGAATATATAGTATTATCCTCAACACTTAAAGTATGATTCTTCAATACTTTTGTGTCAAAAAACCAAGTCTTTGAATGTTGTGAGAAATAATATACTTATATTTCTTTGTAGAAATTTATCAATGTTAACTCATTATAGAAATAGAGATTTAAGTGACCCCTTAATCTCGTGGTTTTGATAATAAAAGATAAATGGATTTCAGTGTAAATTATATAAATGAAAACCTTGGGGGGGGGGAATATAAGTATTCCTTTACTCTAGATATGTGGAAAGATACATGGTAGAAATTATCTGTATGAAACTAGTAAATAAATTATTTGTGAAAAGGAATTTCATCAAGAAAATGAATTTCAATGAGATGATAATAAGTTAAATATTTATAATAATGGAGATAAATTATTATAGATTGATCCATCCACACTCTATAATTTCAAATTCAAGGAGTATGGTAATTTAACCAACCAGTTATTGAATGTGAGGGTTAATGATGATGATTGACATTAGTAACCTCTCAATACATGATAAAAAGTTAAATCTCATATTATCACTATTATTGTTTTGGGGGTATTTTAATTTGGTGGTGAGAGGTGCACTCACCATCCAATCTAAAACTTATAATTTATTTTTTTAATTTTACCTACCAACCCTTTTTGTTTTGAATTAATTTTTAATGGTATCAAACTACCAAATAAATGATTAGATGTTTAATTAGTGGTGAAAAGTTTATCTAGTATGATGATCTCATCTACAACATATGAATATTATCTTATTGATCCATTTGTGATTTTTTTCCTAAAAAACATTTTATTCCCAATTGATTTGAATTTGATGTTATTTTGTATTTTTTTTATTTCTTTATATATATCTCATATCAGTTTTAGAGGAATGGTTATTCTAAAAAGTCCTATGATTTCATATATATACGAGCATAAATATGAAATTATAATGGAACCACATCCCTTATATGGGACATGATTTATATTAATAGGGGGTATTTTTCATATGGTGGGGGAAACTAAACATTTGTGATATTCCAATTCTATAGAGGTTTTTCAATCTCTTTCTGGATGAAATTCTTATTCCTCCCCCAAATAATGATCTTGAATCTTAAATATAACCCATAACAAGTTCTATATCCATGTCAAATAATCCATATTTGATAACCTTGAATGGGTTATAGGATTTGAAGAAGAAAATATATGATAATCTTGATAGGGAATTCATTCCAATAATTGTATCACCATGGGGTGCCCCTTTTCTTTTTTAAGAAGAAAGATGCATCCAAAAAAAATATCAAAATCAATTATACGTATCCTCTACCCTTTATTAATGATTCATTAAATCAATTTAACGGATTTGAATATTTTTAAATGATTTATCTTAGAACAGAATATTGGAAATTATGTTTCAAAAGTAATGATATACCAAAAAATGACCTTCTGTAAGAGGTACGTGAACAATGAATATATTGAAATTCCATTTGATCTGACTAATTCCCTCATCATCCAAATTTACTTAATGAAAATAATAATTATATATTAACTTGATTATTCTTCTGTAATATTTTTATAAAATATTCATATATATTTCACGAGCTTAAAAGAACACTAAAATCACATGATGATAGTAATGAAGGACCTATAAATGAATAAGTTGTATGAAAACCACAACAAGTGTTAATTTTGGATATATAAAGTTTCACTATTGGGTTATGTAATATTTAGATATGGTATATCAGGGAATCCATTAATGATGAATGTTATTGAACATTGTCCTAGACTAACCACAATGATGTAATTAAATCATTTTCATGGAATTTCTAGTTATTATTGATGATTTATGAATAGTTTCTCAAAACTCTGAAATAAACTTACCTAGTTAACTAATAAGGGAATCATGTTCCTTTGGAATTATGAATGTAATGTAAATATCAAGGAATTGAAGAGAAGGATAGTTAGTGAACCTATAATCATACTACCCAATAGTGTATAAATTATTTTTTCTTTGTATTTTTACTTGATATATAATTTTTGGATGTGTTCTTAGGGAGATTAATATGGTGATATCTTATCCCTCACACCAATTAAAGGATCATGATAAAAAAATACCTGAATCATTATTTAGAGTTAATTTGGAAAATTATTTAATTAAATATATGGATAAATTATCTTTATATATAAATTTTTTTATAAATATTAATATCATAAAATTTTAAATTATAAATTCACCCTTAAATTTTTTAGCATGCATTAGAACATATGGTTGTATTTTATTAATGATTATAAATTATCAATACATAAACGACCACTGAAAAATAATAAGGTGACAAATTCTTTATGATGAAAGGATCATGATAGATTAAGAATGATTTTTATCACATAGGATATAATATTTGTACACTTCCAAGTTATAGACACTAATATATTGATGGAAGGTGAGAAATTATATCTTCTTCAAGTCATTGTTCAACATTCAATCCATGAAATAACAAAATAGGGAAAAATAGAATATGGAGAGATGTAATAGAAGGTTAAAATTTTTCAAGAGTTTAACCAAGATTGCGATAGAATGATAGGATTTTGGAACCATGTATATGTATTATCAATACCATACAAGAATAATGAGCTTTTAGAAGAATTCATAACTCATCATTCTATATTCATCCTTTATGTTTAAGGATTTATTGATTTATGAAAGATTGTATCTAGGGATACAACATAAATATTCATATTATAGAGTATGAATCTTTTTTCTTGGTATGTAAAAAGTTTAAGGAAGATAGATAGATATAAAATGGGATGGTACAACCATTACCCATATTAGAATTGTAACACCCCATCAAGATTTTTTGGTACTCTCTTTTTCATTCTTTTTTAGTTCCCTTTTTTGTTTGTTATTTTTATAGGAATATCAGTTTCATACTATCTGATGCGTGAATACTCACTATGTAATTAGTTTCAGGTCATGTATCAGATTTCATTTGAATGCCATCTATTTTTTGAACATATTTAGATAATTTCAGGCCATGTGAAGTTCACATGACATATAATGGTCCGAAATCATATTTCAATAAAATATGACACAAATTTTATATATTTTTTAACCATATTGGATTATGCGACATGTAATTGGATTACACCTCATGGAATAAGCATGGGTTTTGATTTTAAGGCATTTTAAAAATTTGTTGTCATTTCATTTGACCAACATCGCATATCTCAAGACAAGAGATCTACCCATAAGATTTTGGGTGATTCTCATCCTTCCAGAGAATTCATTTTGTGATTGATCATCAAATTGTTTTTGGTGGACTTCCCTGGGTATGTGATCCTTCTATTTTCATTTTTCATTTATTTTTTTCTAATACATTGGTTACATTTTTGGTTCAAATTTGTTATTGTATAGTTTTTTCTATCAATACAATGAAGATTATTTTTTATCCTTGAATTTCAAGGATCAATCTCTTGGTTTCTAATAACCATTTTTGAAGTTGAATATGTTAATACAATTATATGGTTTTTCTTTTATAAAATGAGTTAATTCAATAAATTTATTATTGTTATAGAAATATTATTTTGGTTTGTTCATTTATTTAAATAATTTGTGAAATATAAATGTTTATAAATAATTTTCATTTAAAATAGATATTATTTTAATTTTAAGATATATTTCGAACACTAAATTAAGATTTTATGGGATTTAAAAATGTTTTATAAAATTTTTATCTTGTTTTTAAATATAATTTGACAATATAGATGTTTAGGAACCTTGGGAGAATCATAAAAAAGACATAAGCAACCCTAATGTGTATTGAACCACTAGTGGTTGTTTTTTCTGATATTGACAGTCTGTGGATGGAATAAAATTTGGTAAGATAAAAAAATTATTGGTTTAGGATATTTTGTGTCTCATATATAGTTTCTCATAGGCAAGACAAAACTTATATTGTTATTGTCCATTTATGTTTTTGTTTCTATATGATGGTTTTTATCGTGTATTATTCGTCACAAGAGTTTATATGTGATTGAATCAGATAGTTGTAATTGATATATTTGTGTTTACTTTATTACCTTATCATTCATGGATATTATTTCATAGTTTATCACTTATAAATTTCATATTCATTTCATTGAAAATATAAAAGGCCTTATGAAAACCAAAGGGAAATTATTTACAAAGGTATTGGATTTATGAAAATTATTTGTAAAATTAATTTTGTTTTAATATCTACATTAGTTTTATTCTAGATATTAGACATTTTATAGATTTCTTTTGTGGTATCTTAATAGTTTTTGTTCTCATAGTATACTTTTGTGTCGGTTAGATGTTAATGTTTTATTGTAGGAAATATGTAAAGGGATTGAAAAATTGCGGTATGTTGGCTTCCCTTGTCATTGCATCCTTTGGTTCAGGATGGAATATGGCTAATGATTAGTCACGTGGAAACTTGTTGGTCTTCTTTGATTCATAATTTTCTGGATTCTCCTATTTTGATTCGTTTTAATGACCTAGATTTATTTTTTTACTCTACATGTATGTATTATTTTGGTTATATTTAATAATTGTTTCCTTTTTATTTTTTTTCACGTAACCATGTGATGGAAGTCTTGGGGGTATAGGATTGTTGACTCTGGTCATTTTGTTAGAAATTGGTATTAAAGGGGAATCACCATCCTGATGTGTGTTAAATCTAAATGAGTTTGGTTCTATGTCTTGGTTATAAAAAGTGTTAGGACTATTATTATTTGGGTATTATGTATTAGAGGGTTCCTTTCTAGCTCACTTCTATGTATGATCTTCAGTTAACATGGGTGTTTAGAATTGTTTTCTAGGATTGAGACTTTGTGTTTGAGGTTATTTTAATTAAATCTATTGAAATATTATTTCAATATTAATGTTCAATATTAAAGTGTTCTCTTATTTTCTTTAATTTAAAATTCATTAAAATTCTTATTTTTTAAATGAAATGATATCGGCACCTAAAGTTGGTCATCTGATTTGGTAGTTTTCTCAATACTCATTGGTTTTTCCCTTGTGATTGATTAACAATACCTACTGAATATCTCGTCCAAATATGATATAGGATGATATTATAAAGACTCCAAATAAGAATCCTCTAGTTGACCCTTATTTGATAAAAGCACCAATCCACACTGTTTAGACATTGGATTAGGTTGGTTTCAGAAATCTCAGATGTATGGTGGATCATGGATTTCAATTTATTAAGTTGCATCCACTTATATTATATGGTAAAAAAATACTAAATAAATCTGAAGGGTGTTTTAATAGTATTGAGACTATATTCAACATCTAGAAGACTCTTAAATAATCAATGGACTGTTTTTTCATGTATATGCTCAATGTTCTAGGATGGAGGTGGTGGGGCACTATTTTATGAGCTATGATGCGTGATGATATTGCATGGGATTCTCTCATAAAAATATTTAATCAGTATTTATATCCTGTGATGTTACATGTGAAAGAAACATTGGTGTTTCTAACTATGGAGTTAGGGGAGCATACCATTATATAGTATTCTACTATTTTTTCTAAGCTGGTTCATCTAGCACCAAATCTTACAACCTTTTTTGGGGAATGTTATCAAAATAATCTACGGTTGAAGAAAATATAGCATGGAAAACCAGTTTGGATAGAGCTTTTGTTGGTACAATGGTTTTTGTGGGTGTATCCTCTTGTAAAAAAATAAAATGTAACGATGGTCAATTTTCATTATCACCTGGTTTGGGGCTTCATTAGGGAAATTTTAGGTTTTCTACTCTTAGCATTGGAGGCCTAGTCATATGAGTATGAATTTTGTATAGGATTCAATGACATGTAATATTTGTGAATTATTTTTCAATTTAACATTATTTTATGAAAGGATATCCCATTTCATTAAGGCAGGAGCCACATTCACAATGTGTTCACATGTTTGAGATGATGCTTACATGGTGGTGGGTACTATCCTCCAACCAATTGGGGATGTTCAAGGGGTGATAAAATCATAGGTAGGGTTTGAGATTGGATATATTTATATATTATATTAGTCACCAGAGGAATATTAATTATTATCTTCTATTGTTTTATATATGGTTTTTATTTCATCTTCTATGGTACTATCTTTGTTTGATACTAGTTATACAAAATATTTTATATCATCAAATTCAATTAACATTTTGGGTTTACATATAGACCATATTTTGTTCTTTTTGGATCTTCCCATGTTTTTGGAAAATAGGTATGAACAATGTTTGCAGTGTTATGTGTGTTGGGTGATGATATATGACTACAAGGTGGTCTGGATGTTTTTAGTTTTTCAACTTTTAAACATTTCCACGATTATAATCATGGATTGAAGAATTAGTTTCAAGGCCCAGATAGACTATTATAGTTATCGAGTATAGTTACTATCTAACAATGGTGTCACTCATGTTTTCTATGGTGAGTGTGACTCTAGATAGGGAAGGGAATGTCATGTTGATCCTTCTACCATGGTAAACTTATGTCAGTTGATGGACATGTTTTTTATGTAGTGGACTATTGTTTGGGTAGTTTCCTTCCTTTAGTTTTGCATGCATACCCTGAGGTCATTGTGGATTATTTTTTTTGTTTACAGAAATAAAGTGATGTTGTAATTTTAATTTACATATTCCCTCATATGATGCCCATTTGTATTCTATATTATTGAATGAAACCTACTGAGTTGGTGGAACATAATATCAATCTTGAGAAGCTAGATTGTAATGGATTATTCATCTTATCACATCACCATGGGAATCACTTAAACTTTTTTCAAATAATTCATTTAGGAGTATCAGACTTTGTATTGACTATAATAAGTTGAATTATGTGACTGTTAAGAACAAATATCATTTTCAAAGGATTTATGATATCTTTGATCATCTTATAGGGCCACGTTGTTTTCTGAAAATTGAACTCCAGTCAAGGTACTACCTATTGAGGTTCTAATAAGATGATATACCTAATATTTCCCTTCAGAGAAAGAATGGGAATTTATAGTTTTTCATTATTTCATTTTATCTCACTAATGCTCATACAATATTTATTATATTGATGAACCATATCTTTTATCAATTATAAGAATCTTTTTATGTTGTTTGTGGAAGATATCTTGGTTTACTTAAAGTTCTAGGAGGATCATAGAGACCATTTGCATATCATTATAATAAAAATTATGGAATATCATATGTATTTAAATCCTTCCACATGTGATTTTTTATATCAGAGGTAAAATTTATGGGTTAGGTAATATATAAGAGGTCATCTCAGTTGTTCCTCATAAAGAATAGGTAGTTATTTATTAGGAGTGTCCAAGAAATGTATGTGAGATCTCAATATTATTGAGTATGGATAGGTATTATTGGTGATATGTTTGGGACTTTCCTAGGATTTTTTCTATTATGGAATATTTAATCATTAATGGTGTGTGGTTTGAGTGAAATTAAAACTCTAATAGTTATCTTGAGGAACTAAAGGAATGGTTTTTATGACAACCCTGCTTTTTATTACAACTTAGACATGATTTATTACATAGAACTTCACTTGATACAAAAAAGAAGATTGAGATGTTTAGTGTCTTTGTGTCTTAGGGTCAGTACATAAAAACTTAAAACATGAAAGACAACATCTTTATTTAAAAATTCTTTTACATGGCCACTAAAATCCCTCGTACTTAGCATTGCATGGGATAACCTGAGGACATGCATAAGAAAAGGGTGAGCTATAAAGCCCACTAATGGAATACACATTGAATAACATGAAGAGTACAATACATTTTAGACATTAGGAATATCAATAGAGAACAAGAGTAACATGAACATAAAGTCATGATAAAGTATGATAATCATAACATGGAAATGTGGCAACAACACTTAACATGGAATTAGCATGATGCAAGGCTCATTGCACATGGAGCATGAGTAAACCCTCATTGTACATGAAACAAGATTAAACCCTCGTTGCACTTTAATTAGCATGATTCAACACTCATTTCACATGACGTATCATGATACTATACTTTATCAAATGCATTGGAGCGCTATAAGGGTGCACCCTTCTTAAACATTTCATTTCATGCATAAGTGCGCCACATGGATCATAAAACATGGATTTGTAAAACATAATAATTTATTCCATGATAAAAGAATGTGGAATTCATACATGAAACTTTATAATCAATAAAAAATTTGCATAAATGTGAATACCCTTGATGGAGAAATGGGCATGGTATTCACTACACAATGACATTGGCTTACAAAATTGGTGCGATTTCGGTAGCGTAACGGCGTGACGTAAGAATTCATAAAAAAGGTTGATGAGAGAGAAAGGGGTTCCTCATCATATTTACATGTAATGGACAGTATGGAGGTAATATTGATACATGTCCCAATAGTTTTAATGGAATTTAGGTTCATGATACAAAAGTATTGCTTCAATGTAAATGAGGAGGGAGAAGTTCCTTTCAGAATTTCGGCATAGTAACAGGTGTACATGGGAGGCATTTAAAGAGAGAGAAAGGGGTATACCATAATTAAAACATAAATATTGCAGTATGAGGGATGTTCGAAACCATACCCCAACATTCATAATTGATATTTAAAGGGAAAAACAACTGAATGAAAATTGGACAAAAATGAGAAAGGAAGAAAAAACCCTTACTTGGAAGTGTGCTTCCAATGGCTTGAGAGAGGCTTGAGAGAGGCTTCTTGGAAGCTTGGGGCCCCATGAGAGGATTCTAGAGAGATTAGGGTAGAGTTTGGATGAACTCTAAAGGCTTTGAGTGATGAGTAAGTGGGATCTTGGGTGGGCTTATATAGGAAAGGTGATGGAATTATTTATTATTTAGGTTTGGGACCCCTTATATTAAATTAATCCACACCACAAACCATCCCATGGTTTTTCCCATGGTTTTTGGAAAAGGAAAGATGGAAACAATATTTTATATGGAAAAAGTCCTAAATTCTTAAAATAATAGGGTTGGTTATGTGGAGGTTATTCACACTCCCATGGAAAACAATTTAAAAAGACAAGGTGTTTAATAAGTCTTGATGGGTCCATTAATGCTTTGAAAAGTAAGTCAAAAATACCCAAAATCACATTATTTTAATGGTAAAACATATATTGTCCGAACATAAAGCTTATAGTATTTTATTAGATCACTATTGGGTCGTTATGATGCCATAAAACACATTATATATTTTAATGGTATTAAATTTTTACCCAAAAATTTGGCCGTCTCAGAAAATTATGGAAAATTCACAGTTGGATAATTTTGACGCCTTGATTCCAGAAATATCATTTATTTTATCTAAATAATTTTCAAAATATTTTATTTTTTACTTTTAAAATAAAAACTGACATTTATCGAAAATTCTCATGTTTTGACAGAAATGTCTTTCAAACCTTAATAAAAATTATAATTTTATTCATCAAATTATATGATCATTTATATATAATAAAATTAATTTAATAATAGTAATAATAATTTATTAAAATATTATTTAATTCAAAAATCCCTTAATTTAATAAAACAGACTTCTTAATTAAATAATAACTAAAAACACTATTTGTACTTTAAAAACTATTTAAAATGTATTGATAATGACAAGAAGTTATATTTATTATTATATAAAAATATCATATAAATGAACATAGTACTATAGATTTGGTACATAACCCCTAAAAACAGCCACATAAGACCTAAGGGTGAGGTGTGCGATGGTGACATACTCTTGGGGTGGCTCAAATAACATCGCCCGAGTGGTAATTTCTATCAACTTCCAATTCTCCTGTAGACAGTCCCGTTCGAGCTTGACATGATTAAGATCATCTTGGGCTTGGTCAAGAGCGAAGCCCAAGGACGCCACCTCTTTTCTGAGCTCCTAAAAATGTGCTTCGTATGGAGAAATTCTACTGGATGAGGCCATCGCTTCCTGTGTCTGAGTAAATTTGGATTTGTTAAAGCCCTATATTTATACTAATAATGTGATAACTATTCAATGACTATATTAGAAACGGTCAAAATTCATAACATAAAACCAATGATTTTGACATTTTATATAAACATAAAGTGACATTTAATTAGATCAAGAGGGATTTCCATTAATGAAACTTTGGGTCTTTACAATATTCCCCCCATAAGAAATTTCTCCATCGAAATTTTCCTTTTCGCACACTAAAACAGATGTGGGTAACTCAGCTTCATCATTTACTCCAATTCCCAAGTCACTTCTTCAAACTTGTGGTTTCTCCACAACACCTTAATGAGGGGAGTTGTCTTATTTTGTAGAAATTTTTCTCTATGATCTAAGATCTTCACTGGTTGCTCCTCATAAGAAAGATCATCTTCCAATTGTACCACCTTAGAAGAGAGTACATGTGAAGGGTCCGGTATGTACTTCCATAAGAGGGATACATGAAAGACATCATGTACATTGTCCATGGTAGGTGGAAGTTCTAGTCGATAGGCCACAACCCCAACACGATCAAGAATATCGAAGGGGCTGATGTATCTTGGACTTAACTTCCTTTTCTTTCCAAACCTCATTAACTTCTTCCACAGAGATATGCGTAAAAACACCATGTCTCCAACTTTAAACTCAAGGGAACGTCGACGGTTATCTGCATAACTCTTCTATTGAATCTGGGCTACATTTATTTGTTGCTAAATGGTTTTCACCTTCTCCACCATTTCATCAACCATTTCTGGTTCAAGCATCTTACGTTCACCGACCTCATCCCAACATGTCGGTGTTTTTCACCTTTACCCATAAAGGGCTTCATATGGTGCCATTTGGATGCTTGAGTGGAAACTATTATTATAAGAGAACTCAACTAGAGGAATATGTTGATCACATCCTCCTTTAAAGTCTATTGAGAATTCTCTAAACATTTCCTCAAGTGTTTGGATAGTCCACTCAGATTGGACAACAGTTTGAGGATGATAGGTCGTACTGATGTTCAGTTCAATATTCAGAGCATGTTGAAGACTCTTCCAAAACATAGAGGTGAATCTTGGATCTCGGTCATACATAGTAGATAGTGGCACTCCATACAACCTTACCACTTCCCTGATATATATCTGTGTCAGTTGAACCAATGTGAAATCCTACCGAATAGCAATGAAGTGTGCAGTATTTGTAAGACAATCCACAACAAACCATATTGAATTGTTGCCTTTGGATGTCCTTGGAAGTCCAGTGACAAAGTCCATGGTGATGTTCTCCCATTTCTATTATGGTATGGGCAATGGTTGCATCATCCCCTTATACTTTTTCCTCTCTGCCTTCACTTGCTGACACACTAGGCACTTTGATGTATATGCAGCGATCTCCTTTTTCATATTATCCCACCAGATGTTTTCTCGGAGATCTCGATACATCATTGTGATCCCTGGGTGAATAGAGAAATTTGAACTATGTCTGTTATCAAAAAATTTCTTCTTCAGCTCTGGACTTGATGGAACACATAGTCTTTTCCATAACCACGCAATTCCTTCTTCATTAACATTAAACTCAGAGGGTTTCCCCTTATTGATAACTTCCACTTTTTCCTGAATTCCAACATCATCCTTTTGAGCATCCATTAACCTTTCTAAAAGAGACAGTTGAGCAATGATTAATAAAAGTATTGATAATGTTCCCTTCTTTATGATTCCCATGTCCATCTTCATCAAGTCTAAGAAGATTGTATCCTTTCAATTCTCATCATTGATAGAATCATTGGGTCCTTTCTATGTAGGGAATCTGCCACCTTGTTCGCTTTCCCAGGGTGGTAATGTATTGAACAGTCATAATCCTTGATGACCTCTATCCATATTCTCTGGTGCATATTAGGCTCTTTCTGTGTGAATATATATTTAATACTCTTGTGGTCAGTATATATCTCACATTTCTCCCCATAGAGATAATGCTGCCAGATTTTCAAGGCAAAGATCACAACCGGAAACTTCAGATCATGTGTTGGATAGTTTCTCTCATGGATTTTCAACTTCCTTGAGGCATAGGATATCACTTTATCATTCTGAATCAGCACACATCCTAATCCCTTATTTGAAGCATCACTGAATACTAAAAAAAGTTCCCCACTTATGGGTAATGTGAGCACATGCGTAGTGATAAGCCTCCTTTTCAACTCCTTGAATATTTCATTGCATTCATCAATACAAGAAAACTTTACTCCCTTTCGAGTTAGCTTAGTAAGAAGGTTGGACAATCGTGAGAAATTTATCACAAATCGTCGATAATATCCAGCTAACCCCAATAAGCTACGGATATCCATTACTGATTTCAGCCTCGGCCATCCCTCAATTGTATCTGTTTTGGAGGGATCCACAGATATCCCATTTCTTGTGATGATATAGCCCAATAATGAGACCTCCTTCAACTAAAACTCACTCTTGTTTTACTTTTCATAGAGCTTCTCCTTGCGCAAAGTCCCTATTACAGTTCTTAAACTCTCCTCATGATCCTCCTTGGTTTTGGAGTATATTAGAATATCATTTATAAATACAACCACAAATTTGTCAAGGTTATCTCTAAAGACTCTATTCATCATGTCCATGAAGATTGCTGGAGCATTAGTGAGTCCTAAAGGCATTACTTTGAATTCATAGTTCCCGTATCTTGTACGAAAAGTAGTCTTGGGGAAATCTTCCTTCTTCAACCTTACATGATAATATCCCGACCGCAAATCCACCTTGGAGAAGTATTGTGCTCCACACAGATGATCGAACAAGTCATCAATTCTTGGGAGAGGATAATTGTTCTTTATCGTGATTTTGTTAAGTTCACGACAATCGATGCAAAGCCACATTGACCCATCCTTCTTCTTGACAAAGAGGACTGGTGCACCCCATGGTGAAGCACTTGGGCGTATAAACCCTTCATCCAGATTCTCCTGTAGTTGTTTCTTCATCCCTTCAGGATCTAAAATATCTATTCTATATGGAGTCTTGGATATTGGTAATGCCGGGTATAAGATCAATTGAGAATTCAACATCTCTTCTAGGGGAAGACCAGGCAGTTCCTTGGGAAACACTTCAGTGAATTCCCTCACAATATGCATTTCTTCAAGGATGGTTTCTTCCTTGGACTCAACCATCTGAGCCAAATATGCATGCTCATAGGGAAGTAATATCCATGCTCGAGATGATGGAGCTAAAAGAGATTCATCTTCCTCCTTACACTTGTAACGAATCGGGGGTCGATTCTCCATATGGAGTGTGATTTCCCTCTCCCGAAAATTTATGTTGGCTTCATATAATGAAAGCCAATCCATGCCATGAATTGCATCAAATTCCACTAGAGAGAGTCTGACGAGGTTTTTCGAGAAATTAAATCCACATATTATAATAGGGGAGGACTTATATTCATGGGATGCAATGATTTCCCCATTTGTCGTACTCACCAACATCTTTACTTCCATGATTTTTGGTGGTGTTGGGATTGGTCTACTAAACTTTAGAGATATAAAAGAATGCATAAAACCTGAATAAAAAATTATTTTCTCTATTCTTGAATTATTAACTAGCGTACATGTCACCACTTCGTTGTCAGGGTTCACTTTGGCAGAAGTGATGGAAAAAGCTCTTCCTTGCTGCCTTGGAGGTTGTTGGTTGCCTCAAAAAACCCTTGGATTAGGGCACTGATTTGCAAAATTCCTCGGTTCTTTGCATTTATAGCATTGAACAATGCGTTGAGGTTGGAACAGAGCTTTCCTCTCCTCTGTCGCAGTCGCGGGTCTTTCTTGTTGATAGTTAATAGTTAGGTTCCCTTCTCTTCCACACCTGAAGCATTTCCTCATCCCCTTAATGCAATTTCCAGGGTTCTTCTTTTTGCACTTTTGGCAAGTGGGGTGATGGATCTTCTTAGTACCATTGGATTTATCCATCAGACCACCAGTATTGAAGTCCACCGTACGCTTCTTATCCCCATGATACCCTTGTGATTCTCCGATCTCCATTTCTACCTCGAGGGCACATTGGAAAATTTTCTCATAGCTGTCGAAGTCATGGATCGTCAATGCTTTCCGCAGGCTAGGCTTCATCCCACCAAATAAGCAGTCAACTTTGCATTCAAGGGTAACGACAAAGCCGAAAGCATATTGTGAAAGCCTTGTGATGTTTTCCTCATACGCTCCAACATATCATTCATCTTTTTTGCTTGAGGGAAAGGAAGCCCCTTTCCATCTTAAGATGGAGGGTGCGCAGAAAATATTTATCGAAAAACAACATATGGAAATCCTTCCATTCCAACGCCTCTATCTCATCATCAAGATTCGTATTTTTGATTAACATCCACCATTGATTAGCATCACCTTCCATATGATATGCCACCATGAAAACATTCTCTTGTTCAGAACATTGAAGGATGTAGAAGATCTTTTCAATGGAGTTGATCCATTGTTCAGCAATCGTGGGATCAGATGATCCACTAAAAGTAGGAGGCCTTTTTCTCATTAATCTCTCGATAGCAACATGTTATTTCTTAGGGGGGTTGAATGTTCTTCTTGACCTGTGTTACTATTCAAATCTTGAGTTAGCTGAGAGAGAAGCGTGACAAAGTTCGCGATTCCTGATCCCATTGGATTGGGCATCTCATTAGTACGGTCATCACACTGATCTTCACAATGGTTGTTAGCCCGAGTCCTCCTATTAACGGCCATTGGTTGGAATAAGAGGAATGTTATGGGTAACACATAAAGCGTAATCCAAAGACAAAAGTTGATGAATTATAAATAAACTATTATTCCCTTAACTCATGAGTCTATAGGCTTCAATCTTGGCTTTTCATGATATACTTTCTAACATATATTCTTTGGGGTATTTTTTTAATTCCCTTAATATGGGTTCATACTATGCTTTTGAATTTATCAGAACATATCCCTCGGGTGTGTCATAACCAAGATTGCAGCAAGGCCCGTTGTTGTGCAACAGTTCCCGTTCGAGTCTAGCTCAAAGCGGTGTTTTCGGGTTTTTACCCCAAGGATACATCTGTGCCAGAGCCGCCTCTACCTGCTCGTATCCAGACAGGGATGTATTTTCTTGATAACCCACTTACTCAATACTCTCAAAAACATAGGGATGTTTTTATTATACATATTCTTGTCTCTAAGGCCTTACTAGGGTTTTCTAATACTAATCCCAAAAATAACTAAACCTATCCTCTGATACCAACTATGACAACCCTGCTTTTTATTACAACTTAAACATGATTTATTACATAAAACTTCACTAGATACAACAAATAATATTGAGAGGTTTATTCTCTTTGAGGCATAGGATCATTACATTAAAACATTAAACATGAAATAAAACATATTTATTGAAAACTTCCTTTACATGACCACTACATTCCCTCGTACATAGCATTGCTTCGGATAACCTGAGCACATGCATAAGAAAAGGGTGAGCTATAAAGCCCAGTAAGGGAATACACATGGAATAACATGAGGGGGAATATACATGTTAGACATTAGGAATATCAATAAAGAACAATAGAAACATGAACATAAAGGCATGATAAAGCATTATAATCATAACATGGAAATGTGGCAACAACACTTAACATGGAATTAGCATGAGCCAGGGCTCATTGCACATGGAGCATGAGTAACCCCTCATTGCACATGAAGCACCAGTAAACCCTCGTTTCACTTGAATTAGCATGAGTAAACACTCATTGCAAATGATGTATCATGATACTATACTTTACCCAATGCATTGGAGCACTATAAGGGCACACCCTTCTTAAACATTTCATTTCATGCATAAGTGTGCCACATGGATCATAAAACATGGATTCATAAAACATAATATTTTATTCCACAATAAATGAATGTGGAATTCATACATGTAACTTTATAATCAGTATATAATGTGCATAAAGGTGAATACCCTTGATGGAGAAAAGGGCATGGTATTCACTACACAATGGCATTGGCTAAGAAAATCGGTGAAATTTCCGCAGTGTAACGGCGTGACGTAAGAATTCATAAAAAAAGGTTGATGAGAGAGAAAGGGGTTCTTCATCATATTTACGTGTAATGGAAAGTAAGGAGGTAATATAGATACATGTCCCAACAATTTTAATGGAATTTAGGTTCATGATACAAAAGTATCGCTTGAATGTAAATGACGAGGGAGAAGTTCCTTTGGGAATTTCGGCATAGTAACAGGTGTACATGGGAGGAATTTAAAGAAACAGAAAGTGGTCTCCCATCATTCAAACATAAATAGGGAAGTATTAGGGAGGTTCTAAACCATACCCCAACATTCATAATTGAAATTAAAAGGGAAAAACAACTTATAGAAAATTGGACAAAAATGAGAAAGGAAGAAAAAACCCTTACTTGGAAGTGTGCTTCCAAAGGTTTGAGAGAGGCTTGAGAGAGGATTCTTGGGAGCTTGGGGAACCTTGGGAGGATTCTAGAGAAAGTAGGGCATAGGTTGGATGAACTCCAATGGATTTGAGTGAGGATGAAGTGGGAGATTGGGTTGGTTTATATAGGAAAGGTGAGGGAATTTTTTATTATTTAGGTTTAGGACCCCTTATATTAAATTAATACAAACCAAAATCCATCCCATGGTTTTTTGAAAAGATAAGAGGGAAAAATATTTTATAAGGCCAAGGTCCGAACTTCTTAAAATAATAGGGTTTCTTATGTGTAGGTGAGTCACACTCCCATGAAAAACAATTTAAAAAGACAAGGTGTTTAATAAGTCTTGATGGGTCCATTAATGCTTTGAAAAGTAAGTCAAAAAAACCCTAAATCACATTATTTTAATTTTAAAACATATATTGGCCGAACATAAATCTTATAGTATTTTATTATGTCAATATTGGGTCATTATGATGTCATAAAACACATTATATATTTAAATGGTATTAAATTTTTACCCAAAAATTTGACTATCTCAGAAAATTATGAAAAATTCACCATTGGATAATTTCGATGTCCTTATTCCAGAAATATCATTTATATTATCTAAATAATTTTCTAAATATGTTAATTTTCACTTTTAAAATAAAAACTGACAATTATCGAAAATTCACGGGTTTTGACTGAAATGGATTTCAAACAATAATAAAAATTATAATTGTATTCATAAAATTATATGATCACTTATATATAATAAAATTAATTTAACAATAATAATAATATTTTATTAAAATTTTATTTAATTCAAAAATCCCTTAATTTAAAAAAATAGATTTCTTAATTAAATAATAACTAAAAACACTATTTGTACTTTAAAATCTATTTACAATGTATCGATAATGACAAGAAGGTATATTTATTATTATATAAAAAAAATATGAATGAACATAGTACTAAAGATTTGGTACATAACCCCTTAAAACAGCCGCATAAGACCTAAGGGTGAGGTGTGCGATGGTGACAGACTCTTGGGGTGTCTCGGATAACATCGCTCGAGTGGTAATTTCTATCAACTTCCACTTCTCCCGTAGATGGTCCCGTTCGAGCTTGACATGATGAAGCACAACTTAGGCTTGGTCATGAGCGAATCCCAAGGATTTCACCTCTTTTCTAAGCTCTGACAAATGGGCTTCGTATGGAGCAATTCTACTCGATGAGGCCATCGCTTCCTTTGTCTGAGTAAATTTGGATTTGTTAAAGCCCTATATATATACTAATCATGTGATCACTATTCAATGACTATATTAGCAACGGTCAAAATCCTTAACATAAAACCAACGAAGTTGAAATTTTATATAAACATAAAGAGACATTTAATTTGATCAATAGGGATTTCCATTAATGAATCTTTGGGTCATTACAATTTTCTTCAGCACCAGTTTTTATTCATCCAAAACATGTTATGGGTTATATTATTTTCTACGATGCTTCTTATATGGGATTGGAATGTTCCTTTATACATGGGAAAGAGGTGGTAGTATATGGATTTTCTTATTTTTGAATGCATGAGAAGAACTACCATACCCCTAATATTGATTTAGCATTAGTAATTCACTAACAAAAAATGTAGAGTCACTATCTCTTTGGAGAGTGTTCTACAGTGTATTAAATCATAAGACTGTGAAATAAATTTTTACTCAGAGGGATCTAAACTTGTAATAAATACACTAGGTTGAGTATCATAAAACATTTTATCATGATATTGTATATACCTCTATAATATGGAATGCGGTTTCGAAAGTTTGGAGTTGAAAATTACTAATGTAGGATCTAAAATAATCAGGTGACAATTTGTCTCTAATGAGTTTATTTGCTGAGATGATCTTGGGTATAGAAGGGTCTGGTGGATAGGTGTTCATCGATTTTTTTAAAATATAAATCATCTATTGGTGGGAAATTATGGCTTCATCATGGGACTAACACTGAGTGATTTAGGTTTAGTAAAATCTTTTTTGTAGGGATACCTCAGATGAGTGGTCTATGTCTCCTGGTGGCACATTGTGCATCCATAGTGGGTGGGAATATTTATATTCCCTAATGAATGAGTTATTGGTTATTATTAACAATTTATGTTCCTCTATAAACATTGGGGATACAAATATGCATTAAGAGTTGAGATATTTTTTATTGGTTAGTAGGGATGAGAAGCTCAATTGATGATTTTTTATTGTGATTTCTTTATTTTCATTGAATTAAGGAGGAACACTAGAGACCTATGTGTTTTTAACATCGATTACCCATTCAGGTATTGAATGAGATTATATTTTTGTGGATTTATTCATTGGTTTAACATAGAATCTTGGTGAGATGTATGTGATTTGGTTGGCCATTGATCTAATCGGGAAATTAGTGAAATTTCATCTTATCAAAGAGTTAATGAATATTGAACAACTTGGGGACATGAATAAAAAATAGAGTGTCCGATTTATGGGGTACCCTTCCAATGTTTTTCTTGATAGGGACTCTAGGTTCACATATAGGTTCTGGAATGCTTACTATGGGTGATGGGATCACATAGTAGATTGAGTTAAGCTTATAATCCACAGATGGATTGACAAACAGATAGGGATATCTTGGTTCATGAGGATATACTCTCATATTGTGTCCTTAATTTTAGAGGATCTTTTGAAAACCATTTTACTCTTTTCTAGATAACCAATAATATTAGTTATTTAACCTCTTTATAGAGTTCACCCTTAAATTTTTTGTATGGGTGGATACATAGATCCCACATATGCTATGTAGATTTGGGAGAGGGGTCCTTGGTTATGATGATACATGTTTATGAGATAATAGATATGGTGTAATTTATCTATAAGGGATTGATCATGGAACAGACTCCTCAAAAATATTATGCATACTTGCATTTATGGACATTGAGGTTTTTGGTTGTTGATCAGGTATTTTTTAGATTTCACCTTTCATGAGACATCATCGATTGGGTAATATGGGTAAGTTGGAACCACAATTTGTGGGACCATTTGGGATCATTGGATGACTGGAGAACATGGCCTATAAGTTGGACTTTTTTCGTGTTTGTCTTTAATCATTGACATGCTTTATGTTTCCCAATCAAAGAATAATATACCAGATCATTCCCTTGTGATTTTAATGGTAGGATGTTATTCTTGAGACAAAAAATCACTATTTATATGAATCCTTTTTTATTGACGATCATCGATAGAATAAAATGCATGATAAAATGATAATTTCTGACTGGGTGCTATGGAAGTACAGATGGGTTTCCTATGATACATAGGATAGTTCATATTTTTTTTAGGATTTAGTGTCTTCAAATTTATGAAAATAGTGGAATCCAAGGGAATTTTGGGGGAAGAAATCATTTACGGTGTGCTGATTTTAAAAACCGATTTGACTTTTCAAGGACCTCCTTATTCATTATTTGATTTTTATTACTCTTTTTGATGCAGTATTTTCTATAGGAATCTGTGTTTTCTTCTATCTAGTGTGTGATTTCACATCTTATATTTTATTTGAACATTGTGTAATAGTTATCGAGTGCATTTCATGAGTTCAATGCAAAGCGTGAGAGGATTTAATGTTTTTTAAAGGTAACAACATATTTAATGCTTGAAAGTCGTATATTAATAATATGGAAATTCATTTGTTCGTATTCTCAACCTTCATGTATTACATGTAATTTATTGGTTTTAGACGAGATTTAATGGGATTACATGTCCTGTCATCCTAATGAGATGTAGTTTTTACGATTCAATATAAATGATTTTCGATTTCATTTGACATGCATCCTTTCTCCCATGACCAAGCCTCTATGTTAGAAATTGTAGATGATTAACCTCCTCTGAGAACATTATTTCAATGATCAATCATTGAATTTCTTATGGTCTGATACTCTAGGTTAGAATTTCATGCATTTATTCCTTTACATTTGTTGTTTATACTACATTGTTTGTGGTTATGGATCAGATATTTGATTGAATAGTGTTTTCTAATGATCATTTATAGTTTCTTATCGCACATTTTCCTTCAAGGGTTTATCTATTGGTTTCTAATATCCATTTTCAAATGTGGTTAGGTATATAATTTTTTTACAAATTTTTTCCTATGTAATGGTTCAATTAAATATATTTCTTATCATTTTGAAAAATGTCTATAAGGATGTCCATTGATTTATAGGATTTGTGAAATATAAATATTTTAAATGGTTTTCTACAAAAAAAGGATATGGTATTGATTTGGAAATGGGATTTCAATCATAGAATTAGGATTTCAGTTGATTTTAAAATGTTTTATAAAATTGTAAAAATTTTTTGGAAGATAATTTGATATTTTAAGAAATTTGGAAACCTTGGGTGCTGCAAAAAAAATAATTAGAGTTAAACAATGTCTTTATGGAACCACTAGTGGGTTATGGTGATATTGATAGAGTGTGGGAGAACTAGATATCAATAGGATCAAACTTTTGACTTGGTTTATAGGCATTATCCCATATATTAGATCCCAAATGATTGTTTTATTGGCCCTTTATGTATTTTTATTTCTATATGTTTTTTATCATGGTTTGTTTCTCATAAGATTTTATTTTTTGTTATATAATATTACATTGTGTAATGGTATTTTTTGGATATGTTTTTACATTAATACCTTATGTTTCCTTAAATTATTTCCTATTTTAATAATTATACTTTTCATGTTTCTGGTTTTGATAATATTATATCCTTTTGTTAAAACCAAATGGAAAATTATTTTTAAATGGATTTGATTATTGTAAATTCATTGTAAAACTATTTTTATTTTAAAATATAAAAACTTTCCATTCATTATATGAGAGATTTTATAGATTCATTTTGTGGTATTATATTGGGATTGGTACATAGACCTAACTTTATATTTTGGATGATTATATATATTTTCTTTACAAAATCATTTAAATGGAATTGAATTTTGTTTTATTTAAGATTCTAGTTTCATTGTTGCCTTTGGTTAAGGTTGGGTTAAAAGAGATGGTTGGTCATATGGAGACTTGTTTATCTTGTATGATACATATTTTTATGGTTTTCCCTATTTCTCTTTTTTGTATAGATCTAATTACATATTTTTCTTCTTCATTTTACATTGATTGTATGACTTGTTTTGGATAAATTCAAGTCATGTTTCCGTTATATTTTTTTCACCTCACCATGTTATAGCTGACTCAGGCGTATATTTTGGGTTATTGAGTTTGGTTTGTTACAAAAATGGAAATTGGATAATATCACCTTGTATTTTATCATCAGAATCCCCAAAATGTAAAAAATGCATAATTCTATTTGGGATTTAGTTATTCACCTTAAGAATTCAACACATTTCATTTTTATAAAAGAATAATTCCTTATTATTCCACATTACCAAATATAAATAAATCGTGTGGTAAGTTTTATTAGAGTTCCACATTCAATTATATCATATCTATACCTGAGAATTACAATGAAATTTAAGTGAAGCTATCAACAAGATATAGATAATGAAATGTATTTTAGTACTACTTATCATTCTTAGATAGATGATCATCTTTAGAGAACTATACAATATATAGAAGGTATGCTAAGATCATATTATCTATATTTAAAAGGCGATTCATTCAAATACATACTACGCCGGGCTGCTGAGGACTCAAAAAGTAAATCCAGGAGACCTGAGAACAAATCTGGGAGGAGACATATTTCCGGTGCTATAGAAGTACTATAGCAGGAACTGTAGTGTCCACTATAACAGCACTTTACAAGGCACTGTAGCAGGTACAGTAGCAGCTAGAACTATTCATCCATTTGGGACATTGGTCCACCGGTTTGTTCCTCGGGTCCTACAAGGCTTTCAATCCACCCAAGGCCTTCGAGAAAGTTGTATCTCAAGGCCTTCTAGCCACCTTAAGGCTTTCGGTCCACCCCATGGCCTTCGGGCCACCTGAATATGTAGATATACCAGTTAGACTACAAGGAAAAAGGCTCTAGATGAGGATTTGAGCAGGCACATTCACCAGATCAGAGCTAACCGGAATTAGAAGAATGAGAGGGTATTTCACTACCATCGGTACTGGGCTTGTATAGATCTGTATAGGATAGCTAGAAAAACAGCCTTACGAAGGGGGGGGGGGGTACATATATCATAACATGTGCTGGGGTGGAGTAGTTCAAAGTTCTCTTGTCTATGTGATATCCACTAAAGCCAATGGGTCATGTAATTGTCTCTAAGCCTTTGGACCTTGTAAGGGTTCCACCTCACCCCTTGAAAGGTGGATTATAAAAATAAAAAAAAGACCTTCAGGCCATTCATTCAGTCAAGTAAAATAAATATAACATGATGGTAACAAGATAGAGAGATATGTCTATTGGGGCCTAATCTATCATAGGAAATATAAAATAAATTTAGATCCATTTACTATTACATCATGATAGCTTAGATTCTATACAAGAGTTATACTAACAGTCATCAGTGAGATATGAAATTCAATGTTGGTGATAAGGTATTCCTGTGAATTTCACTGTGGAATAAGGTTATGAGAGTTTAAAAAATAATGAATATTAATTCCCAGATATATCATCCCTTTATATGTTATTTACTGGATTGAGATGGTTTTCTTATCAGTTGGTGGTTCCATTGAACATCTCTCATTTTCATGATGTGTTGCACGTATCTCTCATAAGAATGTACATACCTGGTCCTTCACATTAAATAAACTCAGATGGTGTAACACTGGATAATTATATTTATTATCAAGAACAATTTATATAAATCTTCGATTACGGATATAAACTTACAAGGAAAAAAAATAATCACTTTTTTAATGTTATTTGAATGAATCTCAATTTCAAGGAAGCTACATGGGAACCCAAGGATGTGATATAGTGGAGATATCCTCATTTTTTGGTATCATAGTGATGGATTTTCTAATTTGAAATTTATGTTATGTGGGTTATACTATATCATACAAATATTTTATTTTGATTTCTTATTAAATAAATATGATGTATTTTAGTGCTCACTTTACTTGCAATCATGAGTCTAAATAAACATAAGATATAGAATACTATAATATCAAAGACATTGTATTAGATTTAATAAATAAGATGAACAAAATTATGATATATACCATTAATTTTTTTTCCTAATTGCAAATATATTGATTGATTCCTAATTAAAATAATTATATATTTATTATAATCATTTATTGATTAAAATAATTATATTTTAAATAAATGCATTTTTCTACATGTTATGTAGTTTTATATAAAAAGGATATTGATCATTATTTATAAATAATTCAGATGAAAAATATTGATATTTAAAATTAATAAATTAATAGTCATCTGAATATTAGTTATGAAAAGGTTTTGAATGAAAACATAATAAGTTAAGGGTAAAACGTGTTATTTTTCAAAAAAATATATTTTTACCTGTATACAATGGTTTTCCTAAATAAAATCAATAAATCATTCTTTATTAATTATTTTAAATAAATTTATAGATAATATATTCATTAAAACATTTGATCCTTAATTTTATTGTTTTTAGGAAAGAAATGAATGTAATTTTAGTTTTATTCTTAAAAATTATTTTTTATAAAAATGGGCATTTGCTGTGTTTCATATGATTATTTTATAACTAATTTCATAAAACTATAGATATTTGTTTTGATAAAATGGTTTCAATATATTTAATTATGTTTTAAGAATTTACTATTGTGTCAAGGTTAATATTTTTTAAAATTAATACTAAATACAATAAAAAATTGTAAGCATGTTTATGGTTAAACATGTTTTTTGGGGGGTGGGTAAAACTAAGAGATAAGGGTAATATTGCCACAATAAAATTTATAATTCTTATTGGATTATGTTATTCAACCATATATTTTCGTAAATTCTAATAATTTTTTATTTTCAAGTATAATAATTGATAAATACATTAATTTTATTTAAATATTTTACATAATTCCAAGTGTGACCTCTCCATCAATTAGAAATGGGACCCTCATAACCACCCTTATTTATTATTATTCTCTTTTAGATTTCCCAATATGTACCCCAAAACCTTCATAGATTCTTCCCCTTTATCATATAACTCTATAACCAACTATTCAATCCTTTAGGTGTAAGCCAAAATTGGTTCCTCAAAGAAGAGGTATAAATCTTAAATATGCTCTTTAGATTTTATTTATTCTTCCACCATCTATAAAAATATTTTACCCACTTTAACATAGTAAATCTAGTATCAAAAATATAAATAAATGTTAATATTATGATTTATTAACCTTTATCCACCACTTTTAATTCAAATGGGAAGTGAATGTATTGCTCGTGCATATATGTGGACTACTGCATCCACATAGCGATATGATTAATTTTCCATCAAAATCACATATTTAACTATATAATAATGTATTTGATAAAAATATATTTTATTTATAATTTAAATATGATTCTATAGTTATATATTTTATTTATATTTCTTTATTTCTTTGTTTATAAAATTAAAGGAACGTTCATGCATATGTACAAATTACCATTTTTATGATTGATGTAATTCATTTTCTATATGTACCACTCATAGATTATTCTGAATACGTATATAATAAATATATATTATTTTTATATCATTATTAACATTTTGAATTTGTTGGAACCATGATCAGATTATGAGGAATGAATCTTTTAAACCAGAACATTCATGAAAAATGAAAAAGTTAACACCTATAAATAACAATTTTTTTAGAGAACTATTAATAAATAGACATTGAAATTTTATAAGTTGATTATATATGAAATTATTTGTATTTATATATTTATTTTATATAATTATAAGAAATTTAAATTTACTTTACATTATGGTAGAGATATTTTGAAGCATAGTGTATTCGATGTAATGGTTTTATGTTACAATCTAATTTTTACGGATATTGTTATTGATTAACATTCTAATGATGAAATTATATAATATGTTTCTCAAAAATATCATTATTTTTTATTATATTATATTTTTTATGAATATTACATGATTTTCTTTCAATTTCATCTATTTATGGGAAAAATACACAAAAAATATAAAAACTAAATTAATTTATATATTCGATCGGGAATATTTCTTCATACATTATTATTATTTTCATTAAAATGTTTGGGATAAGGTATTTTTATGAAGGGTGTAAAAAATATTATTTAAAATTTATAACACATGACCTAATGTTCCCTCCATGAAGACTACTCTTATTTAATAAAACATTAAAACATTCCATCGTATTTTTTATAGAATTGTTATTTACTATTATTTTAAATAAATTATATTTTAATTAATTTAGTTCATAACGAATGTGTGTTATACATAATAAATGTTTTATAGAAATATTTATCTATGATAACGTCATTTTATATTACTAATGATTCACTAGGGATATGATTTATGATTCCATCCTAAATTTTTAAGTGGATATTTCTTGATTACGATGATGAAATATTAGTGGCACTATTTTTTTCCATTGGTTAAGAATAATGAAACAATATATGTTTTTATGGTCATGTGTTATATATAGGAATGGATTATAATTATATTATGTGTGGGTAAATTATAGTTTTCCCTTGAATTTGGAAATATTAATGTCTTATGATCTCAAATGGTACATATGAGGTTATCACAATTCTAACTATGGTATATGAGTGGTTATCCCAAGACCAAAACAACTATACAACTGGTTATCCTAATCCAAACATTTGATGGATGTCTTAGTTTGTTTCATTGAAATATATTATCTATGATTATGATTATTCCACAAATTATACCACTTTTGTATGACATGCACTTATGCTAATGATATTCTCTCACAGATCATATTCTTTGATTTCTTTATGTTCCATGTCTTGAAAACATCCAAAATTTTTTCCATGATTCAAGATTGTGATCTACAAATTTTTTGGTATGGTTACCAAATGGTGAGCATTTTTTCATACCTTTACCCTCTTTTTATGCTCAATTTCTAATTTAAATTATCCTTTTTTACCCTTACTAAGAATCTAATGTCATCATGTATTATATTTCATTTTTCAACATAATTAAAAAAATTATGTATGTTATGTCAAAGTAGGGTTGTAGTTGTGAAAAACATAGTGTTAGATTATGTATACCTTTAATGTTCAATTATTTATTTATATAAGATTCTAATTACTCTAAAACATTATAATTATTTTACCGATCACCGTAATATATAATGAAAATTCCACTAATAAGATGTATTGTTCATGTATGTAATATTTGGGTTTCCTTAGTTTTCTATATCGTTCTCTAAAATTATATACAAAAATAAAAATAACCTTTAATCTGATACCAACTATAGGGACCCATGAAAAAATTTCCTTTATTTTAAAACATTAACATTATATAAAACATTATATTTCATAAATAATAATATACCAAGGACCGATGGGTTCAGTGTGTTTGAAAAAAGGCTACAGAATAATATTATTTTATAATACTAGTGTTCTATTCATCGTAAAAGAATTATACTAGACCATCATCTAAACATATATTTAGTTAGACTCATCCACATAACATGGGGAATTAAAACACAATAATGGTGTTTATCAAATTATTAGTAAGTGGTGAATAAACATTTATCAAATATGAAATACTAATAATATTTAAATACATGGGAATAAAATAAATATTTTTATCTCATAAGTGATAACCATAAAATAGAAGTGAGTTTAAAAGTAGATGGAATATTAACATAATGAAACAAAATACCAATATGGAAAGATAATATATAAGACATGTACTTTCAATGATGATATCTTAATAATCTAATAAATAAAATACATTAACTGTTGCACAAACATTATCATTGGAAAATATTACATTCCTCAGAAGCAAAATTAGTGAACATTTTTACAATGAAATAGAAGGTACTAATTAATACATATCTCATGTGATTTAAACTCTTAACAAGTGAAATTGAGGGTTTTTTAGGACTCCACCCATAATCCATCCATACTTTTTTGTTTCACTTTAAAAAAATTCACTATTCAAATTATAAAGAACCTATGAATATAAAATGGGGTTCATAAAACATCCAAAAATAAACATCATTATCTTATTATAAATAACCCCAAAAAATAAAACTAGTTATATAAAACATCCAAATGGTATTAAATAACATCAAGGATTAAATATTTTGGTATTGAAAACATGATCACAGAAAATTATCACATAACTAAATAATGTATAGGGAGACACATGGAATATAACTCCATTGGATATAGGTCATTTGAATACAATGAAAAATAAAACATGATAATAGCTTTATTGAAATATTATTTACTAGTCCTTTTAAAATTCATAGTTGCGAGTCACTTATTAAAATGTCTCCAGTAAAAAGTAGAAATATGTGAAAAGAAATCCTTTCATTGAAATGGATTTGGAAGAAAAAATATATTTTTCCAATAAAATAAAACGAAAACAAAATTTCAAATTGTAAATTTAATTAACAAAGTATAATGTTAATCAAGAAGAATGTGTATAACTCAATAGAAGATGTTTGAGTTACCAGGTCCCTTTCCTTTACACTTGATACCCACAAAAGTGACTTAACCTCCTCTATCATGAAGAAAAAAATCTTAATAATATATTTTAAATCTTTATTTATATATATTTATTTTTATAATCTCCATTAATAAATATTACATTCATGTTTTAAATTTCTATAATCAATTTTTGACCGTAGGTGTTAATAATATTTACCATTGTGAATATGATTTGTAAAATCAGTGTTGATGTATCTTTTTTCCAATAGTTCATAATTTTTAAACTATTAAAGGTATATAAGTGATGTTTTAAAATTTCATATAGTGTTCTAATTCCATTATAATGTATTTTCAATCACTGTTCAGTATTTCATCAATGGTGATCCCCTAGTTTCGAGTTATTTACTAATTTCCATGGATTACCGAATTCATATCATTAAATTATTATTATTAATAGAAACTATATTAATTATATAAATTACTTATATATAACATACATACTCATATAATACAATATAATTCCATCTATGATGATGATAGGGAAGAAAAAATTGCAACGTTTGTTGTAGGAGATAGTATGCACATACACACAATTGGCAATCCCAATACTCAACGAATAGATAAAATGGTATATGATATACTATAATTTTATAGTTAAAAATTTTACATAAAAAACAAAAAAAAAATCATAAAATACATCCTTTTTACCATCCATGTGATGTGGTGATTAAAAATGAACAACGTCACTTTGGGTAGTCGGTAGTCTGCACATATAGATGATCAGTGTTATTTTTTTTCTCAGTTGGTGAAATGGATTAAATAATTATTTACAAATTAACAAAAATAAATTTTAGTTTAATAATTATACTTAATATAGTAAATTAGTCATTTCATGGATTATTTAGGATGATGTACAATAAAATAAAATATTAATTGAAATTAATACTGATATGGGAATCTTGATTTTTTCATTTGAAAAACACTATGGGAATACAAACCTCAAATAAAAAATTATGAAATGGAAAATATTTTATGTGGTGTTGGGACCTTGTAGAATAAAATTATAATATTTCTAAATTTATTTTTTATGTGTATGTGATTCTAATATTTATAGATGTATTGCATTTTTATTAGTGAGGAGAACGAATGTTTTTGAAGTAACCATTAACTTTTTAAAAATGATAACATAATATTATAGTGTAAATGTAAAAAAATAGAAAATTGTGATTGAAAATTAATTTACTTTTAAATATCACCTTAAAAAATGACTTCAGAGATAATGATTAATATTTTGGGATTTTTCTTTTGACTATTTATATTTTAAACTAATTTACATTTTCCTTTATAATTAATTTTAAACCATAATAATTAATTTTAATGAAAAATTTAATATTATAAATTATAAATAAATCTAACCTTTTTATTAAAAATGTTGAAAAAACATTACCATGTAAACTTTTAGAGTATTTTAAATTTCTTATATTAAAACAATCACACATGACGTATAAATAGTTTTTTGAAAAATTTTGATCTTAAATTTAGATATTTATGTACAAGAAAGGATTATTATATATATTAAATTTAAATAAATAAATAGGTTTGTAATAATTTTAATATATGTTAACTAGTATACAATTAAATCAAAAACCAATTTTCGGTATAAAAATTCATAATAAGAAAAGAATGAATTTTTTTATATAAGTAACTTTATAATTTAATTTAAAAAATGTTATAAATTTGATTTATAAGATCAAATAATTTATTTTAATATGTAACTTTATTAATTAAATAATTTTTCATACTTATATGGTTTTTAAACTTCTAGGATAGGCTTAAATAACAATAAAATTTGAAAAATAATAATTTTTTTGAAAAGAATTTATTTTTGAACAAAAAATAAATCATTTTATAAAAAAATCATACTAAGTAAATTTTTATTTGATGAATTAAAAAAATAATTTTATTTTAAGATGTTTATTTTTCAAAAAATATATAAATGTTTATTTGAATTAAAATACACAATAAAAATGTAAATATTTATTGAAATAAAGTCAATATTAACTAATATTAATTTTTATTTATAAATGTAATATATTTTAATGATTTTACATATTAATTTTTATTATATTCTTATAAATATTTTTATTTTATATGTTGTGGTTTATTTAGCTTGGGTTTACTGTTTATCACATGATATTTAACATAACATCATTTTACAAAGTATTGAATTTTGTGTTGTTACATAAAGAATATGTGTCTGAGAAAAAATAGAGAGCCTTTGACCTAAGTGGAACATTTAAAAATGGATTATGTCAGATAAGAAAATTAATACCTTGATATTCAACCTTCATAATGAATATATTGAAATAAAATAAGTATTTTAAGGATCCTTCTATATCCTTATTAATGTTGAAGGATACAATGAATAAAAGGGAATGCTGTTATTGCCTATTAATTTTCATAATGTTGAGAGACATTAAGAATAAGTAATCCATTATTTTCAGAAAAACAAGTGTAATTGAGTTTATACAATAGAAACAATTAGTATGAACTCATAAGAATATTATCCCAGAAATCCATGATTTATTTCATAAGGAAGGAAATAATATTCCAGTTGATGCAATGATTTCTAAATAATAATAAAATTATCATTTCCATGGTGTTTTGGACAAATCCATGAAGAACATGTGGTAACATTATAAATAATTTTTTCATCCAATGGGATGCTAATAATTTTTGGATGTAGTATAATAAACTATTTACTTGCATCATATGGTTGAAAAAAATGGCTATGGATAAAACATACCCCTAGGAAACATGGATGAAACATTCCTAACCATTATATGCCACATGAAATAAACACGGAATCACATAATATTATACTAGTTATAAAGTCAATGTTGTGGCATTGGTTGGATAAGGAAATAAGTAGCCTATCATGTTGAGGTTGAACCTTGTAATATATTGTTTACTATTTTTCTTATTTTTCTTGTATTACATACTAATGCGAGGGTTGATTGCGTGACAAAATATCCACACCTCTTAACCATATTAGACTCTTGATAATAATATGAATTAATAAAGTTAATATCATAATATCATAAAAAATGTGGCACATTTATTAAACATCTATTATTATACCTACAATTCCACTACACACTTCATGTGGTATTAGAGCTAACCAGATCTACCACTGATTGGATCTAGTTTTTTTTAATTTGTTTAAGTACATTATATGGTGGGAAATTTTCGTAAAATTTTTAGCTTCCAGAGATAGAGAAAAATTATGGTCCTTATATTGATAATAGTATAAAATTATCCTCTAAAACACCATGGAAAAAATTAGGTGAGGTGAAAATAAGTAAATAATGATGTCAAATAACATGAATAATCTATCATTACATATACTAATAATAGTGTTAATATTTATTCTAAAAAAACATTTTAAAGTGATGAATTTTATGTGACTATCTAAAATTTTGGATAGTATATGGAGGATGAGTATATAAATATAGTTAAAGACTTCTACTATCAAATTAAAAAGTGTTTAAAGAATGTTCTCATTGAATTAGTTTTATATACTTTACTTTTTCATGGAACATAATGTTGAAGTACAGATAGAATAAAAAGTTAATGAAATAAAGGATTCATAAGATGAAATTTATAAATTGAAATTTTCTCACATACCTTATAGAAAAAAAGGAGAAGTAAATCACACATAGAAGGAAATTATATCTTTTTTATTTAAAAATATTTCCAAGAAGTAACAATGAGTGTGATATGATATAAATTATTCATGATAAATGAATTTATTCTATCAAAAAAATTAAAAAATATGCATAACTATTTAGCATACTCAGATAAAGGTTTAAGAAAAGATAATAAAAGAGATCCATAAATGATTAAGATGATAATGAAAAATTCATGTGGAATATTTATATGAAAAAATGTTTGGAAGAAAATTTAAGGACAATTTATGATAAAAGGATCTCCGCAATATGACGTATCTTGAACATAAGGTAAAATTGAGAAATATCAACAAAATTTAGAACTTCCAAAATAGATGATAAGAAATATAAAGTCACCCTAATATATTTTGAGAGACATAACTCCAATTAGACCCATATTAGTGTAAATAAGATATTTATTTCATCCCTTTATTAACCAAAAAAATATCTTAGAAAACTGTACCTTCCATATCAAAATAGATTGTATGTACTAATTTTTTATGGGCAGTGAATCATTAAAAATAAAAACTAAAAAAATGGTCAATTATATTAAATGATTATATTCCCAGCATCATGTCAGTAGTGGATAATATATTTATTAAAACTATTGTTTCTCTAAAATACGAGTAATCTATTATGAAAAACTCCCAATTATAGAAATATTTCATGTCTTAAAAATCTACAAAACATGCCCTCTGAAGAAAGAATCTCTTTTTTGTTGGAATTTTTTTATACATGTTTTTAGAACTTGGAATTGGATTATTTTCATAATATTCATATATATGAAACTCAAATAAATCCAAATTTTTTGGGGAGAAATCATGACAAGATACCATTAAAATAATTTATGAATATATTTATTAAAAATAGGTTTTATAGTCTAATAACATCCACCAGACTATATATTCATCATTTTTTTTATTTTGAGTAAAACCTTCATATATACTCAACAATATGTGGAATCTATGTTGGTATAGGTTTTTTCAAATATAAAATTTTATTCATTTAAAACATGAACCTGTTATGATCTGGATTTTATTTTTCCCCCATCTCATTCATATTAAAATAGGTAAAAGTAATAAAAGGATGGAAATTGATATTTTTATATGTTTTACTATAGAATAATAGTATCTATAGCTCATTGCATATGGTGGTTAACAATACAAAAACTATAAATTATAATAAGGTACCACTTATAATGGTTTGGAAAAAATAAAATCCTGATCCAATGTGTTGTTCCCTACACTTTAGGAGAAGGATGGAAAAAAACCAAAAAATCCCTAGACTATTGAAAAACTCATCCATATTAAACTCTATAATAAACTTTATAATTTCTTTATAGACAATTCTAAATTTCATAAATTAATTTGAAACGTCAATAATATCCTCCATTAGATGAGATATCCATTGAATGCCACGGTGCTTCCATAGCTTTCTCCTCTTCACTTATATGCACAACAACATAAAAAAATATCTTCTTCTCCTATTATATATATAGATGTTCATACAACCCTCTTCTTGAACACCTTATTATCTTCTATAGATTTAAATACACTTATTTATTTATAAAAACTATACTACACATACCCTTATTGTTTTTTAATTCCTGGAATACTAGGATACTTTTTCTTCATATTATTTTTATAAAATAGAATTAAAAGACACTCACTTATAAACCCCTATCTTTTATTTCATCCTGTACAAATTAATATACACAAAAATATCTTATCATATTCTCTCTTATAAACTCTTCACTTATCTTCATATTATTCTATTTATAAGTTCTACACTATTCCTTCTTCTTATTTTCAACATCAACACATATTGGGTCATTGAAATAGAAATTCTTTGGGGACTTCTCCCTATTATTCATAGAAAAAATAAACAGGCATAATTCTATAATAATATTATATATCAACAGACATAATTATATAATTACCTAAAATAATATATATATGTATATATATCCAAAAATAAATATCCTTACCATCGATTACATATTTCCTCTATATTCATTGTTCATGTATTCACTATAAAATGTGAATAAATGATTTACATTACCAAAATTTATGTTAATTCGAATCCTCAGGGATCACCGCTTACGTATAAAAAGAATATCCACAATTTAAATCATTGTCTTATTCTCATAAAAACATCATATATTTAAAAATATCTATACTATTATGAGAACAAATTAAGTTTTATGATATCCTACTCCGTATATCTGTATAATTAATATGATTTTATTTAAGCTATCTATGAGTTAATAAATATATAAATGGAACACTTGCACATTCTTGGATTCAATTATTATTTCACAACATTAAATACTTCTAAAAAATTATTCATTCACTTTTATTGGCCTCTAATTCATCACATCTCTCCAAATATTTCTAGTATATAATTAGGATATAAATACATGTAGGAATTCAAGAATACATGAACCATATTTTGTCACAAAACCTTTATTTGGAACATAAGATACCCCCAAAAAACCATATTCTTTTTTATACTAAATTTAAATACAATAATCAATAAATCATATTTTCTATGTAAAAACTACTTCACCTGGATTCATTTTATTCAAAAAACATTATCCGTATGACTTGCATTTACTTTAATGTTTTTAACACATCTGGATTAATATTAATAGAAATATGAATGTCTCTTACATGAATTCATAATTTACTTTAACTTTTATAAACAAGATTATGAAACATAAATTCATGTATCAATATAGTTCCCTCAAAAATACCATTCAATTTCTTGACATCAATATTTTATTCCAAAAACAACACACTACATGAATTTATTTATATTTTATTTTTAATACCTCATGTGAATGGAATATTACACCTTACATCTTATAATTATCTCACTGAAACACTATACTCAATGATCACCACATTATGTAGCACACTACACCCTTTATATGGTCAAAACACTAGTATTATAGCACACACTTAATGTAGGGGTTAATATATTCTTATGGTACGTCTATAGTAGCTCCCGATTGATTATTTATTACCATGAAATATCATTGGTTGATTCATAAAATCTATCTTAACTCATGGAATCACTTCCACACAAAATATCCATGTATATTCACATAAAAGCACATTATTCATATAATATCTATAATGCATCTTACAAAAGGACTAAAACTCACATTAGATCTATGATCCTACTCATTAATGATATGTGATCCTCATGTAGAATATTCTTACTCATTATCATGAAGGATATGTCTTCATGGAATACCCCTCCGCATAGAATATCAATAATAATTGTACTTCCATATTTCATGGAAATATGATCACTATGTATCTAGATTGGTTATTATAGTTGATTTAACATTAATATGTGTTTTATATATTGAAATAGAAGTACATGGTAGATCTTTTAGGCGTTATCATTCTTAAATTATTCTTATGAACTGGTATTTTTAATGTTTTGAATCATCACTCATCCCAACATTTATTGAACTCCAAAAATCATCAAAACACTTATGAAATCCATAATATTTGAATCACTAAATACTTTTATAGGAATGTAATTATCTATTATTGAAACCACATCCATATAATTTTTAATTGAATTTAAACATGTTATGCTAAATGAAATATTCAAATTTATGGATATCCAATGAATGAAATATAGCATACACAACGTGGGATCAATATTATCCTTTGTTGTATTTGTTTTCAATACACCCATGAAATGATATACCAATATGTTTATCCTTATTTATCATATCCCCATTTATTACCAATATTTATTTTCACTTTCCCTCCCACTATTTGAAAACTAAATAAAATTAAATGAGAATATGCTATCAATTATTACATAAGAAATGTAACATAAACAATTCCACATTGATTTTTCTTGATCCTTACTCAATATAGAAAACAAGATGGTCTGATTTAGAAGAAAACCTTGTCCATAATCAATTTAACTTGATACCAGATGAAGAAAATCCCGAATCTATCATCAAGAGTTGTTCAAACATAATCATATAGCGAAAAATATATGTACAAATTGATAAAAAAATCTCATTAATACTAAAATGAATTTCTAAAAAACGTTTCAAAGGTTTAAAAGATTAAGGAAAAAATAGATAGATTAAAAACTTCATTGTTCGTCAAACTTGTCCTCTTATGTTATTGATAAATTTCATAACCCACCTTAATATTACACATGATTCTAATTACCAATTTTGGTAGAGTAAATAACACATACATATTTAATGAAACTCACTTATGTACATTTTTGAATAATAATATTTGTATTAATTTATAATTTTGACAACTTCATCAATATTCTCCACTTTTCTCCCCCTAAAATAGAAACTCTAAATTTTCATCATAATGTTGAATCTATTATTTAGATGACATTTGTGATTTTAAATATAATGAATCCAAAAAATGGAATTCTTTTATATTGGGTTGTCTTAATTTATAAGATTCCATAACCTAACCATGGATGATCTTCATTCATGGATAATTTTTGAATATATTATTCAGATCATTCTAGGATAGAATATTAATTATTATTATATCTAGAGATAATATAATACACCATTCTTATTAGGTTATCCGACTAAAAAATAAATGAACATTAATTTGTTTCATTATAAGTACAAACACAGAAAATAAATTGAAAGGATATAATGTGGATATTTTTTCTTCTTTAATGTGAATAACAAGGTTGAGGTGATTTTCTCAACAATGTTTATCTATTTACTCTAGTCATCATGCTTGAACATCTTATCATTAAATAAGGTTTTTCATGATTCAACATCGATCTCATAACATATTCAATTTTTTTGTCTGTTTATTTTCTCTTCTCAATATCATTTAGTCCATGTGTATCACTTGGTAAAACATTCATCTTCATTAATAATTAATCTTGTGGTATAATTATAAAAAATCAATTATGAGGAGTATGTCCTTCCTCATTGCATGTCAGATAATAAAATTATTCAAATACAAGGGTGGTATTTTGTGAAAACCAGTCATGAAATTTATCATATTCATGTGAAATTTATTATTTTACATCTGTATTTTCATTTCATTATTTCCTCCAATCATTCATTCTTTCTCTAAATCATCTATCCATATCACTGAAAGGTTTTTTGATTCGTTTTTATTATTCAGGGAGTCTCAACATAACTGTTTATGAATTCATTTTTTCACATATATTCTCAAAGATACATCACTCATTTTATTATTTTATTTTAAATTCATTGAATATGAACCTTTCTAGGTTTGAAATCAAGGGAATATTCACCCTTCTTTTGAAAATTGTTACAGTAATCTGATTTGTAACCTTTTTGATATTTCCTCCCATTTTTGTGTATTATTTATTGACAAACTCTTATGATATTCTATTCACATATTATTTTGATACATTATTAAATGTTCAAGAAACAACTTTATTACTACACTTATTATAAACATAATTGATCATTCCATGTTTTTCAAATATTTTGAAGGTAGACATATTTTTCAAAATTTGTGTATGTTGCTTCTTCTCCATATTACATCATCTGGATGTGGGAATCTTATGGTATCTATTAATTAAATGACTTTACAAACAATCAAATTAATATTTTCTAAAACTATTACAAAATAAAAAAATTACTGTTAACCTTTATTTTATTTTTTCCATTTCAAACTATTTGAAATTTTTTGATTTTGGAGTTTGTGGTATTGAGGATTTCTCTACCACTAGTTTGGATGTTCTTTTGGAACCAAATTATAAACTAATTTAATCCAATATATACTTTATATTGGAATTTTTTACAATTTTAATCACACATGAATATGCATATTTTTATTTTAGAACACAACTGTTATAAAAATAGATTTAAATAAATCATTAATAAATGATATTTATTGTACCTTTTCATTAAAGGATATTTGGTAATGATAATATAGTTATGTAATGATATTATTTTCATTTTATTGTGGTATTTTATCATAATAACCTTAAATGAAAAACTTTATGGGGTTCATAAATTTTTCCTTCATTGGTTAGGAAAAATAAGAGTTTGACTTCTCTTGAAAGGATTAAATTATTTTCATATCAATAAATATAATATTGAGAATGTTATTTTGATCATTAATTGGTAACATTGTCTATTTGTAAACATTATTAATATTTTTGATATTATCACCATGAATTCTTTTCTTGTATTATTGTATGTTGTCAAGATCTGTAATCTAATTTTAATTGACTTCTATTTGAGCATCAATCATATCTTAACTCTTTTTAAATTTTCATTCAAATGAATGGATCTTTACTTCATGTTTCTTTTTAACTCCATATTTTTTTAAGATTCTTTGAGTAATTTTTTTTAAAAAGTTTAAGAAAAAATATAAATATTGAAATACATTTTTTTCGAATCTCTATCTTATTTATAGATATTTATAGTTTATATTCCCATTTATTTCAAATATGTCTCCATATTATCAATTTCATCATGAAGATGAATATTTTATTCCAAAAGTATTTCAAAATATCCAAAAAACAAAAAGAAACTAGAATTTTTTAATGAAATGCATAATATCATTCAATCCATCAACTAATATTTCATGGATCCTTGTATAAATAAAAAAACAACATATACTTGGATCATATTGTAATGTATAGTTTGTACATGAATTTTCACAAACCTAAAGATTTCTTTAATCCATTGATTTATTAGTTATTTATATCTCTTTATTTTTGGATTTCACTATCTTTTATGACCCATCCAAAATAGACCTATATTCCTTGAAATCGTGGCTTGAAGGAACTAACCTTTCTCCATCTTGGATCATGAGGGAAATGTCCTTAAACCTTCTTTTCTCTTTATTTTTTCCATTAATCATGGTATTTTTTGATGTTGAATTTTCATATGAGATCAAATAATTTTCACCAAAATATTTCTCTATTATTAATATAATAATGATATGAAAATATCCCAAAATAAAAAAATTCTTAGTTTGTAATCTAATAGAGTTTAACCTTGCCTTTGATACAATATTTGAGGATAACTTTTCAGATATACTAAACACTAAAATGGGGGGGGGATCAATGTTGGTGAAATTTTAAACCAATTTAATATTTTTTACCTACTACATCATAGAACCATCTTGATATTGATTATATTGTTATCTATACCATTTCATAAATAATTAGATGAAATAAATTAATTGATGTTATATAATTAATTTTTTAAGGTGAAATACTCAATAATAATATCCAGTACTTACTATGTATGGTGGGGGAAACACACAAATTTTACACTATAATGAGGTTATAATTATAGTAATTCATCCTTGGATTAATACTAAACTAATGTATGATTTTCCGCAATTCATAAGGGAGACATAAAATAATCATTATTCCTTAGAATGGTGACGACCTCATCCACATGAGTATCCAATTTATTAAATTTCTACGAAACATAATAAATTTTTTCCATTAGTGGACGCATATATTGAATGTCATAGTACAACCTTTGATTATTTCTATTATATTACCTTTACACTAGTTTGAATGTAACAACTCTTATTATTCTCTAGTATGCACAAATATTAACAAAATCATCTTTCATTCTCTCTTTATTCTCTTGAACTAATTTCAATAACCTTATTTCACTGTAAAAACAACTACACAAAGATCATTCATCCTCTTATTAACATCTTATGCAAATTGGTTAACTATTATTCATCGTTAAATGATATTGAACTTTATAATACTATATTTTATTCTCAAATTTTATATTTCTTCATATACTACTTCTACTTCTTATGAAGACTAATATGAAAATCACCCTCTTCACCATTTCTCTCTTATAACCTCTTAACATAAATTCTTATTCAATACATTTGTTCTACATAGTTGATTATTCATGTTTTCAACTCTATTTCATAGTGGATCATCATAATAGAAATGATGTCGGGTATTCTGCTTACTCTTATTATGAAAAAAATAATTTTCTCTTGCATAATAGTGTCGTATCTCAACAACCTCAATTTTTTAATAACCTATAGGAATATATATAATAAAAAATATTTTATGTGTAAGTTATTTATTTCATCTCCATTTTCCATTTTAGTATTCAATATCCAACTTCAGTGCATGATTTTAATTAAAAAAATATTATAAATAAAATCCTCTAGGATCCTCAGTTTTATGCATAAAATAGATCCATAATTATCATCATTTTATTCTTCTTATAAAAACCATGCATATTTTAATTGTATATAACATGTGGAATGTTTTTGTAACATTCATGATATTATCCTATTCAAATATATAATATTAATATATCTAAATTTATTCTCACATTTTATAGACCATTATTTTATAAAAAATTGACGACTTTATGAATTCCATCATCGATTTATAACATCAAATTCCCCATTAAAATTATTTTTTCACATTCCTTTGCATTTTTTTATTTATCTATCCATGTTAATTTTATGTATTTAATTTTTCTGTAAATAAATTCATTAATTCATTAATGAATAAAACATATTAAGTCATCACACCTTCTTTTTCTGTGATAGGATAATCCCACAAATCCTCCTCCCATTGTATACCTTCTTGAAATAAAACAAATAAAATTTCATAATTTTCATATAAGAAATGATTCACCAAACGTTATTTGATTCAAAAACCATTCTTCATAACGATTGTATTGAAATAAATTATTTAATTACACATGGATTAATGTTCATGAAAAATTTCATGTCTCTTTTATTCATTCATGGTTTCTTTTTTTTATACACAAAAACTCATACAAGGGATCCATTCTTGGATGCATAGAGTTCCCTAATAATAACACGTAAACATTGTTAGATTTATTTTCCTCAATGAAATGGTATACTTAATGTATGAATGAATATTTTATTTATAGTCGATCATGTGTATGGAATCGCACACATTGTGAATTTGGTTTGCCTCACTGAAATGTAAAACTCATGGATCTCTATATACTACGACATGGTCTACCTTTCCATGAAGTAGAATACTAGAATTTGAGAAAAAACATATAGTATGTATGAATATATACATATATTAGGATCCAAATAGTTCATCTTTTACTAACTTCGTTACATATAAGCGCATTCTGGGATTCACTAAATCTAATTTAACTCACCTGATCTCATCCACATAGATAAATTGTGCCCTTTCTCAAAGAAGCTCATTCTTGATGGAATATTTCTAATTCTTGTAACAACTCTAAAATTTATCAATGTAAATTCACATGTTATAATTATTTCATATAGTATAAAACACATAAAATCACATAGTGAACACTATATAAAAATTATAAGTGAATAATTAATTGTATTAGTGGTATTCCATGAAGTTAAGGAACCAATACCAATGGAATAGTAAATTGAAAATTGAAATAGTAAAATCAACCTTATGAATAGTAAACCAGCCAATAAAATAGTAAACTCAACAATAAAAGTATAAATAAAATGTATCCATCTTATAAATGGTATTATGATATAATTATATCATAGTAAATGTTACTAAATATATTATAAATTATTAATTATGTGTTGTAATTTTTTAACTCATAAATATTTAATTAAAAGTTCACTATAAAATGATTTCAAAGATTTTTTTTTTCATAAATTGTATTTATAAATAATTTTTTTTTTATTTTGATTATAAGATAATATTTATTAGACCTTAATTAATTTTTAAAAATGTTATAAAATCAATTACAATTTTAAATTCTATATTTTTAATGCAAATGATTTTTTTTAATTAAAAGGTAAATTTTTCATAAATATAAAACTATTTTAATAAAATGGATTTATGTTTTGAGTTATACATATAAAAAAATGGGTAGGGTGAATTTTTTTTCTGAAATACATGATTTTTTTATGAATAGTAAAATATGGTGATTTACAATGTATATACATTACAGGAGAAATAAACTATTAATTGGGTCATCTATGATGTAAGTACCATAATATAAATCTACCTATAATTAATTTAATATATTCGATTATAATTATCAAATTATTCATAGTCTTTAGCCAAAATAATAATCTTATGTGTAAAATAATGATAAAAAACCCCTCTCATCCCCAATAAATACCAGTTATGACCACCTCCTCTCCTCACACTTTCCATGCATTGAACCTTGTCCAAATTCTTCCAAATAATCTTCTACATCCCCTCAGAAATGTCATATTGGTCATGGTATCATGAATAGTCCAAATCTATTTCCCTAAGTAGGTTCTCAAGGAAATTGGTTCAAGACGTAAAATCCTCTTTCTTTTCATTTAATTTTTTTCCATCTATTTTATTTTATATTCTCTCCTCACCTACCCTCATCAAAATGTAATTTATAAATACATTATCATAAATGTACTGTAATTTTTATATAGTAATCTAATTATTTATCCCCAAACCATTTATCATCTCCAATTTATTCTTAAAATGATACATTGTCCATTAGGTGTTTATTTATTTCCATCAAGGATTAAATGTTTACATTTTCCCTTACAATCATTAAGGATAGTAATGAAACCATTAATATTGTTAAAAATATAATAAATTCTATTTTATTACACTTTTATGTTATAGAAGTAACATATTTGTATAATACTAAATGATTTATCAAAACAAGTTCATTGTGACAAAAACCCATTTGTAATATTCTAAATGATTATCACTATGTGTTATCTATTTATCCATCCTAATAATAGATAAGTAAATGATATATATATATCCAAATAAACTTATGGATTATCATTAATTATATATAATTTCAATAATGAAGAATTATTCCAATTATAAATAAACATCCATACTTATATAAAAGTTAACTAATCATGAAAACCAAGATAAAGAACACTCCCGAATGATGAAACTAATATCTATAACTCATTATAAATTTGAAAAATGAACATAATATAAATATAATTAATGAAATGGATGTATAAAAGGTTCAAGATTGTTAAAATAAAAATGTAATTTGATTATCTAGGATATTAAATTTGAGGAAATCATTTAGACATACGGTAAAGGGAATTCTCAAACCCAACAATCCTTATTTGGGTTTTGTCTCTATCACTCCATATTAATCATGGATTATCCTTTATTTTTCAATAAATACAATTTTTTTTACATTAACTTCCTTTTATTGGATATATATTTTTTCAATCTAATTTTATGAAAAAAATCAATGTTTTTTCTAAAAAAAATATTCTTTCTAAAACACTCACAATTACTTCTCATGATATTGATTAATCTTCAATGAGGAAAGATACCAAATATATTTTTTGAGATTAAAAGTATACGAATTTTTACATTATTAAATACAACCCTTTAATTTCCAAGGTTTATTTTGTTTATATGATTAATACATGTTCTATGAGGCATTATTGATAATGTAAATGTTATAATGTGTTAGGTGCTCCCAGAAAAATATATTGCATGTAAATTATATGATGTGATGGGTACACCAAAAAATATATATCACTCCAATTCAATGGTTAATGTGATGAATTTCATGATATAAAATTAAATATAAGTGAGCATGATGCTATCTTTGTTCAAAAATATGTATTGTATTTGACAACTAAGACATGTTTTTTTCTATTTTTATGCATTACTTCCTTCTATGTCTTTATCTAATTTTTCCTCACATTATTATGGTTATGATCCTATTATAATTTTATGATGATTATGAACATGATCACCATTGTTCCATGTATGTTATTCATCTTCTTACTATGGTTTTATCTCACCCCTTTTTTATGTATATCCTCAAGTGAATACCTATACTAAGGAGAGGACGTGGGCTGATAAGAAGACAGAGAATAAGGAGATAAATAAATGATTATGTTTTATTTTTCAAAAGTTATTAATGGTCCTAATTTACCCGAGACACAAATCTTTTGGTGCCTTGATGTGTAACGATTGTTTTTTATATTTAAAATTATATAACAGTTTTACAAGAAATATAATTCTTTTTATAGATAGTTTAGAGTATCGTTTATTTAACATGGGAATTATAATTAGATAACCTTAGTGAAAACTCTTAGTATGAGACTAAGTATATTTAAGAACCCAGGAATAATTTCTATAGAAAAAATATAAACAGACGGATCCCATATGATAAGAATTTATAATTAATTATAATAAGGAATAAACTATTTGTTCATGAATATTTGGCATCTGTTTTTTATACACTATAATATTTCATAAAATAGTGGGAACTCGGAGAAACCAACCAAGAAACCTATTATAAGTACAATGCATCAAATTCCCAAATTTTTACCCCAATTCTTTGGGAGGTGGATTTCAAAAGAACATGGTTATGCTTACCTAGTTGTCTGAGGCTTTGAAAAATAACCTAAATAACATGTAATATCCTCTTTCACTAAATAGTGAGAAATTATATATATAGTCTTTTATGTTGAAAATACCACTGAAATATAGTTGATCTTCTGATCCAATTTTCATAGAATAGTGGATCTACTCAATTTAGAAGATATTTTCCATAGATCAATATACTAATATGGAGAAGAAAAATCTAGTTGTTTATCATCTTGATAAATTGGTTGACCAGTGGTGGGTGTGGATTATGAACACCAAGACAAAGGATGGAATTTAAGAGATTGTGTGGGAAGAAATTAGGATAATGTTTCTAAACATGTATTTCCCTCAAATACTTTATACAAAGACTGAGAGATAATTAATAGAGCTAAAGAAAAGGGAAGGTGAATCTTTTATGGACTGAAAAACAAATTTCCAAAGGCTTGTATGGTACACGTCGAGATCTATTATCAACAATGATAGAAATGTTGATAGATTCTTTAGTGGTTTTAATTCATACATTCAAAAGGATATACAAATTAGATACTTTGGGAGTTATGAATAATTTTTCTGCAGTTATCTCAAAATGGAGATGGAGTTTAGAGAATGGTCCCCTAGTTATAGTGATCAGAAGTTTATAATATAATTTCAATCTAGAGGATCTAATGACATTGGTTGAAAGAAAAAAAATCACCCACATGTTAAAAATGTGGTAGCAAGATTCATGTTAATTCCTTCAAATGGATAGGGAAATGATATAAGTGTGGCACATAAGTCCACCATGTATATGATTGTTAAATAGAACTGAGGATTCAGTAAAATTGTTTTTATGACTGGTGTGAACCACCCATGATTAATTTATTCAACTATAGGGAGGAAGGGAATTTTGCAAGCTAGTTCACTAAACCACGAGTCATCGAGGGAAGTCGGCTTCATCATCCACCAAAGCCAAAGGAGAAATGGATGACTTATGCCATCACTTTTGATGATGTATAGATCGAAAATGTTGTGGTGACTGGTACATTTTCTTTTCGTTCAAGAATATAGAATGTACTATTTGATTCTAGTTCAACACATTCTTTCATATCATTCATGTTTAGTAGAAATTTTCTATAACAAACTCAAAATATTGGGGTTGTGTTATCTATGAGAACAATAAATTGGGAAATTATTACATTCAAAGTATATATCCCCTCTCCAATTAATATTTTCGGAATGAACCACCCATAAAATATGGTCTTGCATTCTTGGGAGTAGTTTGATTCTATTTTATACAGAGATTGGGTATCCTTATACAAATATCACCTCAATTGTTGGGAAAGTGATATCAATCATCATATACTAAATTATCCTCCAATTCTATACATGTGTAAGGAGGATGGTGAATCATCATTGGATCTATCATCTCAAGTGTTGATATTATTTCCTTATGATCAAGCATATATGGCACAAATGATTGAGATAAAATAGAAAGTCATGATCGAAGACATGCCAATTGTTAGGGAATACACTGATTTGTGCCCCAAATAACTTCTGGGACTTCCTCCTAACAGAGAGATTGAGTTCTCAATTGAACTAATTCATAGATAATTTTTTATATAAAAGAAACCTTATAAAATATACATTATTAAGTAGGAAGAACTAAAGAAGTAGTTACAAGGGAATGTGTACAAGGGTTTTATATGGTTGAGTGCTTCACCCTAGGGTGTACCATTCTACTTTATCAAGATAATGTTTGGATCAATGTGCCTATGCACTGATTATCATAAGCTCAATTTTTTTTATAAATTACAAGTATCCCGTTACATGTATTGATGAATTGTTTGATCAACTATGTGGTTCCAATTATCTATATACGATGGACCTTCGTTCAGGATATTACCAAATAATGTTTAGGAAAGAAGATATTCCCAATATGTACTTTCGAACAATGTATAGACATTATGTGTTCATATTGATGCACTTTGGACTCACTAATTCTCACACAATATTCTTGAAAATAATATGTGGAGTCATTAGAGATCACCTAGAAATAAAATTATGTATAATTTATTGATTAAATTATAATATACTCCAAGAGTAAGGAGGAAAATGAAGGTCATTTGATTATGTGTGGACCCTTTCAAGACAAAGGTAATTGAAGAGTGTCCTAGATAAACATTTGTAATTGATATATGTAGGTTTTTGTGTCTAGCTAGTTATTACTGGTAATTTGTATAGAACGTTTATCAATTGAGAATCCCACGAACCAAGATTACTTAGAAGGGAGATATAAATTTATGGACTAGTTAATGTGAAGACTTATTTAAATATATTAAAATAATTATCACTAAACCCATTGTCACACTACCAAAAATTTGTGAATCATTTGTGGTGAAAAATGATTCTTTTAATAAGGGATTAGGTTGTGCACTGATGAAAAATGATAAAGTAATAGACTATGCCATAGGGCAGTTGATAATTCCTGAGAAAAAATATCCTACACATGATTTGGAGTTTGCAGTTGTGTTCATTACATTGAAAATCTGGATGCATTATCTCTATGGGGATAAGTGTGAAATTTAGATTGATCATAAGATCCTTAATTATATATTCACCCAAAAGGGGATAAATATGCTCTAGAGAATGCGGTTAGATCACATAATGGATTACGACTGCTCAATCCACTACCATCCTAGTAAGTTAAATAAAGTGGTGGATGCTCTATGTAGAAATGATCCAACATCATTATTAATGATGATAATTGATAAGGATCTGATATTCTTAGATTTTAAAAGTATGGACATGAGAATAATTTAGGATGGAACATCAACAATCCTATTTCAAATAATTTATCAATCATATTTTATGGAAAAAATAATATATTCTCAATGATAAAATGTGGAAATTCAGAAGAAGGAGGCATCTATGAGAAATGGAATATCCTTGGAGTTTAATATTGAAATGGGAGGAGTTATATGATTTGGGTCATGATTATGTGTACCATTAAATCTAAAGATAAAGAAGGATCTTCTAAATAAATCATATAACTCAAACTTCTTTTTTCTCCCAGGGAGCCCAATGATGTATTGATATCTCTGAGAAAACATGTCAAGGAAATTATGAAGATAATGATAGGTGAATATATATCAAAGTGCTTGGTGTGACAGAAATTAAAGTATGAATGGAAAAAATTATAACGTGGTGATGCAACCATTACCCCTACCATCATGGAAATGGGAAAAAATCACCATGGACTTGGTAACTGAAATTCTAAGGACATCCAAAGGAAACAATGCTCTATGATTTTTTGGATCATCATAAAATGATTGATCACTTTAACTCAATTATAGATTACTTATCCCTTGAACAACATGAATGAATATACATCAAAGGTGTTTTAAGGCTGAATGGAGTACCACTGTTGATTTCATATGATCAAGATCTGAAATTCACATCCATGTTTTGGAACAATCTCTAAAATTCTCTAAACACTGAGTTGAACTTCAACTCCTCTTATCATCCTCAAAAAAATGACCAATCTCTATGAAATATTCAGACACTGGAAGGCATGTTTAAGGAATTTCATGTGGACTTCGAATTATGAATGGACCAACATCTACCTCTATATGAGTTATCTTACAACAATATATTCTACTTGAGCATCAAAATAGCTCTATATAGATACCTTTATTGGAAAATATGCATAAAACCCACTTGAAGGTACGTAGTCAGTGACTGTGGGAATATAGGACAAGAAATGATTGATGAAATGGTGGAAATGATCAAAAACCATTCAACATTGCATAAAGGTATCCCAAAGTCGAAAGAAGTGCTATGTAGACAAACATCGAAGAGACCTTGAGATTATATATAAAGACAACGTTTTCCTTTTCATATCCTTATGGAAGAGGATCATGACAATTTGGTAGAAACAAAAGCAGAGTCCTAGGTACATCAGAACCTTTAAGATTATTTATTGAGTTATAGTTATGGTCTATAGACTGTCAATTCCAACAATAACATCTCAAGTACACAATATTTTCCTTTTATCCCTCTTGAGGAAGCACATACTAGATCCATCAATTACAATGTATCCAGATGTTGTACAGTTCGAATTTGATCTCTCTTACAAGGAGAATCCATTTATGTTCATGGACTGTAGAGATAATGTTCCGCACAAAAATACTACTCACCTGGTCAATGTACCTTGGTGGAAGAATAAGTAAAAATAGAAGACATGGGAACTGGAAGAAGTGATTACGGTTAAGTATCCTCACTTTATTTCTCCATAGTATATAAAACAAAAATTTGATGTTGAAATTTCATAAGGGTTAAGAATATAACGACCCAAAATTTAATCAATGGAAACTTCCTTCTTATATTTATGCCACATATTATAAATCACATAATATGACTTAGAGAAAAAAATAAAATAATTATAAATTAAAAAGGAAGTGTATAAGATTTATTTCTAGAACATAAAAAACCTATACCAATGGAGTAGTATTTTAACCATTGGAATCTTAATTTAACACTTTTAATTGTAACCCAAAAAATTAAATAGTAACCTCACCAATGAATGGATAAATAAAATGTAGTCATCTTATAAATGATAATAGGATATTACTATATCTTAAAATAAGTAAATAAATGTAATAGAAATTATTAAATAAGTTATTTGTATTTTTGTAAGTCATACATATCTAAATATAATTTTATAAAAAATATAATTATTTAGAAGAAAAATAATTTTCATAAAAACTATTTATATATTAATATTTTAATGACTTTTTATTGTAAGCCAATTTTATGGGACCTTAATTTAATTTACAATGTGGTATACGATCAGTTATTATTTTAAAACCGGTATCTTCCAAGTAAACGATGTTTTTAATTAAATTTTAAATTTGTCATACAATGAAAATTATTTTGATAAAATAGAGTTCATTTTTTAATTTTACAAGTCGAAAAAATAGTAGGGTTAATTTTTGGGTTTTTCAAAAATACATCAATTTTTTGTGAATATAATATATTTTTATATATAATATATATACATTATATGTTAAATAGACTATTATATCTGTCATAAATAATGTAAAAAGCATAATCTAAAACTATATTAAATTATATTTCTATATTTAATGATAATTCACATTTCGTTCATTGTCTTTTTCTAGGAAAATAAAATAATGAATAAAATAATGAGAAAACACCCCTCTCCTTCCATATAAATACCTCCCTTCACCACCCCTCCTCATCACACATTCTAAGCATTAATCCTTGTCCGGATTAAACAAATTATCTTCTCAATCCCCTCCACCATGTCTAGGGCCTCTAAGTCATATCAGAAGATAAGATCCTTTCCCCTAAGGAGGTTCTCAAGGAGAAGGATTCAAGAGGTAAAAACCCCATTATTTTTTTAAATTTATTTTCATGTTATTTTATATTCTTATTATATATTCACCTCCACTCATCCAAATGGAATTATAACTCCATTACCTTATATATATTGTAATTTTATTATTCAACTGGAATAATCAATCATCAAAACCCGTATCATCTCTCTTTTGTTCTTAAAATGAATCAATCTTTCATGAGGTGTTGATTTATCGCCCTCATGGACAACATGCTTTCATTTTCCCTTTCCCCATTTCAGGATAGTCATGATACCATTTTAAACCTTATAAATTTTGGTAAATTTAGTTTTATAACCCTTTTATGTTCTGGAAGTAAAATATTTACATAATAAAAAATGAATGAAGATAACAAGTTTTTCTGGATTAAAACCATCCTAATAATCAAAATGATGATCACTAATGTCTTTTGTGATGATTTATCCTCAAAAAAGATAAAAAATTGATATATATAACCATTTAAACATATGTATGATCATTAATAACCAATAATTTCAATTATGGTAAATTATTCCAATTAGACAGGAACTTAGTTATATACAAACAATCCAATCATGAAAACCAAGAAAACGAACAGTCATGAATAATGATATTAAACTCTATAAATTATCAAAAATCCCATAAATGAATATAATAATAAAAAAATAAGGTATAAAATTAATATATATGTGGTTCAATATTTTTTAATTAATTATGTTTATTTTATTATCCAGGATATTAATGTGAATAATGAATTCAAACATGAGGTAAGAGGAGTTCTCGAACCCAACACTCTTTCGATAGGTTTTCTCTATTTAACTTTATTTTCTATATGGATGTCATTTATTATTCTATAAATATCATATATTTTTTCTATTCCATTTCTTTTCCAGGAAATTCAGTTTTTCAATATGGTTTTATAAAAAATGAAATGATTTTTCCCAAAGGACTCTTCTTTCTAAAAAAACCCATCTTTTACATCTCATGGGATTGTTTCTTCATCAATGTGTAATGATAAAAATCATCATATATTTCTTTCTGGGACCTCAATTGTTATGAATTTAATATTTATTAAATAAAAATAATTACTTTTTATCCTTTATTTTATGACCAAGATTGATCTATGTTTTATGGGACATGTCTGATAATGTAAATCTTATGATGTGGCAGGTGCACCCCAAATTATATAGCACATGTAAATGTTCTGATGTGATGGGTGTTCCATGAATTGTATTTCACTAAAATTCAATGGGAAATTTTGGGAATCTTATGAGAAAATCTTAAATATGCATGATCATGATGCTAAATTTTTTCACAACTATGTGTGGTATCTGACCACTAAGACATGATGTTTCATTTTAATGAATTTCCATATTTCATGCCTTTATCAAATGTTTCCTCATCTGATTATGGTTATTATTCATTTCTTATATTATAATGATGATGATTAGACTCATTCGTGTTTCATGTCAGTTGGACTCACCTTTTTTGATAATCCAAAATCATGTTTAATTCTATAATGGGTTAGTTGTTTGACAATTTATTTCAATCTAATTTTAATCCCATGAATTTACTAGAAATAGTTTTCAACATAAATTTTATAACTCAAAGGTAACTATAGAAGGTTACTGGTAAGAGGTCACTGTTATAGGTCACTGTCACGGTCACCATTGACAATCCTACAGTTAAACCTTACCGCTTGAAGTCATTGGTGAAAAGGTCACTATTGAAGACCTTACTAATGAAGGTTACCATTATAAGAGATAGAATTATAAAGTTACTATTAGAGGACACCATTAAAAGGTCACTATTGTAAATCCAAATGTTGGACTAGCCTACTGTTGGAAAATTCTACTATTGGACAAGTCTACTATTGGACAAGACTATTTATGGACAAGTTTATAGTTGGACAAGACTACTATTGGGAAAGTCTACAGTTGGACAAGACTACTGTTGGACAAGTCTTTCACAAGACAAGTCTACTGTTGGTGAATTATATCATTGGAAATGTATACCACTAGACAAGTCTATCGTTAGTGAAGTCTACAGTTGGTGAAGTCTACCATTGGAAAAGTCTACCGCTGGACAAGTCTACTGTTGAACAAGGTCACCACTATAAGGTCGCCGCTACAAGGTCACTGCTACAAGGTCGCCTCTATAAGATCACTGTTACATGGTCACCGATGTAAGACTATTGTCAAAGGTTACCGCTGAAGGCTATCACTGGAAGTTTACATTTGGAGATTTCCGATGTGCACTTATTGTTGATGCAACTGATATAAAGGCTACCGTTACCTGTCTACTGATGCATATCATTCCATAATTTTTCAATTTTTTAATATCATTCTAACGGTAATATTTGAAAAATTAAATGGTTCTATCATTAATTAATGCAGATTGTAAATGTTTCATAAGACAATACCTCAAACAGTACGAGGTATGAGAAATCATGCAGGTGATCTACTCATTCCCAATGTCGGTCCTCAAATACAAAAGAAAAAGACTTATGAAAATGAAGATACATATAGAGGAATAAAGAAAAACAAAAAATAGTTTTGGGTGTCAAGAAGCTGAAATCATTACTAAAGAACAAGAATAAGAACACTCCGGTGCATATACTAAAAATCAAAAAGCTTCACGAAGATCATTATAGCAGAAACTAACTTCTACTTTCTGTGCCTCATCAACTGTTGATCAAAATTTAAAGCAGAAAACTGAAAGATATAACCTGGAGTTGTGACACTCTATTTTAAGGAAAACTTCCAGAGATAGACTCAAGATTCAATTTCTTCAAGGTGTCAAGAGCTGAACTGCAGACACATAGTGCCTTCTAAACTCTATCACATCATAATTTCTCAATTGTGTTTCTTTCTTTATTTACCTTTTCTGAGTAGTGTGTCTTCATTACACACACACACACACTATCTCATGTGCTTTAACCATAAGATACTGAAAATCATCACTCAAAACACTCTCACCTTTGTTTCACACGCATAACTGGGGATGAAGCCTTGTCTGTCTTGGTTTCTTGTTTTCCCACGAATAATTGTGGTAGAGGTCATAGAACCTGGATAGTTTGTAAAAACTATTGTAAACCCCAATACAGGTTGTAAATAATGTTTATTTATACAAACTGATTTGTGTAAGTTGATCACCAATTGGGGAGGATTAGGTCTCATATTGAGATTGAACCTCTTGTTTATAATGTTGTGCAAATCCTCATATACTCTCTTTTATTTTATCCGCTGCTTATATTTTTCAAAGATAGAAAACTGTTTTTACATTCACTTCGATAGTTAGTTTTGGTTAGTGATTATAGACTCTTAACTCATTAAACATGTTTCAAATGTTGAATTAGTGATTACATTAATTCAGCTAAGGAATAATCAATCTTTGAGAAACTTTTTGAGAAATTAAACCATTATATCTCTACTACCTTAATTGTATGGGAAGTTCTGAATTGGGAGATTTTTGTCATAAATTTTTTATCAGAAATTATAATTGGAACTCAATTCACCCCCTAGAGTATCCACTCCGACCAAAATTTGGAATTAAAGGTTTTTATTTTCAATTTTTCAAACTCTTTCCAACTGTGATTTTAGTTGTATTGTAAAGATCATAAAATTTCAATCATATCTAAATTTTAAGTACTCTAAATTCTACATAACTATAGAAACTAGAGTTGAGGGTGCTACAACTTACATGCCACATTTCTTTAATGGTAATAACTATGCTCAGTGGAAATAAAAAATGAAAATGTATCTAGAGAGCATGAGACCTGAAATATGGGACACAATTGAAGAACAACATGTATTGCCTGCTACTGGTAGGGAGACATGGTCTCAGTTGACTAAAGCTACATATGTTAATAACTATAAAGAAATTAATGGCTTGTATTGTTCTCTAGGTCATGAGAAATTAAATATAACATATGTTTGTAAAAATGATTATGAAATCTGGTATACATTAGCTATTTCACATGAGGGAACAACTAATGTTAAAGAAATGTGATTAAATACATACACTATTAAATATGATAATTTTAAAATGAATCTTGAAGAACTTATTTATGAAATGTATCTTAGGATCAATCAAATAGTGATCACCATGAGTATACTTGAAAGACCAGTGGACAGTAAAGACCAAATCATGAGACTGCTTCAATGCATACCTGATAGATGGAGGGGAACTTCTATTTCCATCTGAGAATCTGGTGACATAGGAAAAAGTACCAGTGAAGGAACTAATTGGAAACCTGATGATGTACGAATAAGAGCTTAAGGTTAATCAAGAAGTAGATGAAGAACCATGGAAGAAGTCAGTATCATTCAGAACATCAAATTCAAAGAGCAATGATAAATAGAAAATTCAAGTTCCTATAGACAGTTCCACCAGTGAAGAGTCAGATTCAGACAGTGATGAGGAGATGGATCATCTTTCTAGAAAGTTCAAAAAGTTCTACAGATAGAGTAAATTCATTAGGATGTCAAACTACAAGGAAAAGTATGACAGTAAAAGGGAATGTAAGAAAGATAGAAAATTGAATGACAACTCAAATGAAATAATATGCTATGAATGAAAACGAAAAGGACATGTGAGGAGGGACTATCCCAAGCTAAAATTTAAGAAGAAATATGAAGATAAGGGAAAAGGTTATAAAATGTCTATGAAAGCTACTTGGATTTCTTTAGAAGAAAACTCTAGCAGCTCTGATGATTCTGATAATGAACAGAACAAGCATGCTAATTTATATCTCATGACTGAAACATCTAAGGTAAAACTTAACTCTCCTATACATAATGCCTATTATCCTGGGAATAAGTGTCAATCACATAATTATAAAGATATTACTAAGGATGAATTATTTGAATACTGTGAAATGCTTGATGATACCTTTAATGAGCTCAAGGACAAATATAATTCATTAAAGAGACAACACTCATTAAATGAAAATTATAAGTCTGATTTGGATATTGAAAGTGAAAAATGTGCCCATCTGTTAAAAGAAAAAACTGAACCTAAATGATCAAATGATCAATTAAAGAGACTTCTTGAGACGTTTATAGCTGGTAGAGATACCTTGACCCAGTTTCTAGGAAAATATATTTCCCCAAAATATACAAGTAATCTTGGATATCAACCAGGACATAGAAAGATAAATAAAACTAAATTTATTACAAAATATAGACTATTCATATCTAGTTCATGTTCTGGATCATTTCTTGAAAAACAATTCTCCAAAGGACCAAAAAAAGTTTTTATGACTCAAAATATATCCACTGATTATAGGAAATATATGAGACATGTATGAGTTCCCAAATATTTACTTGCTAACCTCTCTTGACCCAAGAAACCATGGGTACCAAAGTTACCCCATGTCTAATATGTTTTGGAGGGATGTTGCCTAAAGAGTTCCTAAAAGTCATTGTGGTACTTGTACCATGGATATTCAAGACATATGACATGATATTATTCTTTCTTCAAGATCCTAGTCAATGTTAATGGTGGAAATGTAACATTGGGTGACAATTCAAAGGAAAAAATTGCCAACTTAGGCCTAATTGGTAACCCTAATTCAATATTAATTTCCAAAGTACTTTTTATTGATGGATTAATGTATAATTTACATAGCATCTCTCAGTTTTGTGATGATGGTTTTAATATCATGTTTGAAAATAATGCATGTAATGTTATTAATTTAAAAAAACATTTAGTATTCACTACCTGTAGAAATGAAAAATGTATATTTTGTTAACATAAATACCTTATCCAAGTCAAATGTTTCCCACTTAAATGTGTTTCATAATGAATCATGTTTGTGGCATATAAGAATAGGACACTGCAATGTGTACTCACGTAGAAAACTAACTATGAACGGTCTAGTTAGAGACTTGCCTAAAGTGTAATTCCTACATAACAATGTGTGTAATCCTTGTCAAAAGGAAAAGACACACAATTTTTATTTCAAACCAAAGAAATAAGTTTTTACTTCTCAACCGCTTGAGTTGGTTCACATAGACTTGTTTGGACCTTAAAGAGTTTCATGTTTAAATAGGAAGCATTATGTTTTTGTTCTTGTAGATGATTTTTCTAGGTACACTTGGATATACTTTCTGGTTCACAAAAGCAAAGCTTGTTATTATTTTATCAAATACTCCAGGTTTGTAGAAAATCATAGTTGACTTAAAATTAAGACCTCAAGAGATCATGGTCGTGTGGTTGAAAATCAGGATTTTGAATCTTATTACTCACACAATGGCTATAGTCACAATTTCTCTACTCCTAGAACACCACAACAAAATGGTGCAAGCAGAAAAAAGAATTAGGAAACTTTAAAAGATTTCCCGAACTATGCTTACGGTGTAAAATGTACCTATTTATTTTTGGGCTGAAGCTGTAAATACAGCTTTTTATTCCATCAATAGGGTCTTAATTAAACATATTCATAAGAAGACCCCTTATTAGATTTTAAACAATAGGAAGCCTAAGGTTAATTACATTTGAGTTTTTAGTTGTAAAGTCTTTATCCTTAACACTAAGGACAATTTTAACATGTTTTCCTCCAAAAGTGATGAATGAATTTTCGTAGGTTACTCAATCTCGAGTAAACCCTATAGAGTATTTAATAAGAAGACCAAATGTGTGGAAGAATTTGTTCACGTCAAATTTGATGAGACTAATCCACATGAATCCAAAACCTCTATTAAATATCTTGTGGATGATATGTCAATTATTGACCTTAATGATAATGATAGTGAATCCCCTGTAAAAGTAACCAGTTCTAGGAATCTTCTAAAATCTGTACCTATTGAGTATGAAACTATAAACAACCATGATGAGTCTAATTCAAATCTTTCAAGAGCTATTAAAACTCTTAGTAATCATCCTTTAGATGCTATAGTAGGTTATTTAAATAGAGGAACACAAACTTGAGATTCTCTAAGAAACTCGGTTGAACATCAAGCTTTTCTTTCACAGCTTGAACCCAAAAATATTAATTATTCTATCAATGATGAATTTTGGGTGATGGTTATTCAAGATGAATTAAATAAATTTGAATGAAACAAAGTCTAAGAACTAGTTGAAAGACCTAAGGAGACTTTGATAATAGGAACTAAATGGGTTTTTAGTAACAAATTGGATGAGTCTAGAAAAATTGTTTGAAATAAAGCTACGTTAGTTGCACAAGGATATAGTCAAGAGAAAGGAATAGACTATAGGAGACCTTTTCACCTGAATCTAGGTTAGAGGCTAGTATGATACTACTTGCTTATGCAGCTCATCTGAATTTTAAACATTATCAAATTGATGTTAAATGTGCTTTTCTAAATGGGTACATAGTTGAGGATGTGTTTGCTGAACAACCCTCTAGATTTACAAATTCCCATTTTCCAAATATTATTTTTAATCATTCGAAATATTTATACAGATTAAAGCAAGATCTAAGAGCTTGGTATGATAGGATCAACTCTTTTCTTATTTCAAAAGGTTTTACCAAGGGAGTGTCTGACCCTAATCTCTTCATTAAAAGAATTTCCAAATATAATTTGATAGTACAAAGTTTTGTAGATGATATAATTTTTGGATCTTCTAAAAATTCATTATGTACTGATTTTTCAAAAATAATGCAAAATTAATTTGAAATGAGTTTAATGGGAGAACATAAATTTTTAATTGGATTTTAGATTTTTCAAAATAAATAAGGTATTGTTTTGAATCAAAGTAAATATATTAATTATCTTTTAAAATTTTTTGGTTTGGATGGTAGTAAAGGTAGTGATACACCTATGAGTACCACTTTTAAGATGGATGCAGATGAAGCTAGAGAACCAGTGGATCAAACCAACAACAGAGGTATGATAGGGAGTCTAATCTATCTTACAGCTAGCAGAACTAACATTATGTTCAGTGTGTGAATGTGTGCTCCTTTTGAAGATAATCCCAAAGAATCTCATTTAACTGTAATTAAAAGGATTTTTAAATATCTCAAATATACTCCCAACATAGGATTTTTTAATTCAAGAGGGAAATAATTTGATCTGATAAGTTATTATGAAGCTTTGCTGGTAGAAAGATAGATATAAAAAGCACCTCTAGAACATGTCAATGTTTAGGAATGTCACTAGTATCATGGTGTATGAAGAAACATAATTTTGTTGCATTATCTACTGCCAAAGCTGAATATATAGCGGCCAGTAGTTTTTGTGCTCAAATTATATGGATGAAGCACACTTTACTAGACAATGGATATCAATTCAAACATGTCTCTATAAACATTGACGACAAAAGTTCTATTAACATCCCTAAAAATCTAGTATCTCATGCTAGGACAAAGCATATTGATGTAAGACATCAATTCCTGAGAGATCAATATCAAAGAGGCGATATCACTCTTGAATTAATTGGAACTGAATACCAATTGGTGGATATATTCATAAAGCCTTTGAATTTTGAGAGGCTAATTACATCAAACATGTGTTAGGTATGATAAACTATTAGAACATCACTATTAGAACCTCATTATTATAACCTTACTGTTTTAACCTCACTGTTAGAACCTCACTGTTAGAACCTCACTATTAGAACCTCACTACTAGAACCTCACTATTGAACCTCACTGTTAGAACCTCACTTTTAAAACCTCACTGTTAGAACCTCACCGTTGAACCTCACAGTTAGATCCTCACTGTTAGAACCTCACCGTTGAACCTCACTATTAGAACTGCACCGTTGCACCTCACTATTAGCACCTCAGTGTTAGAATCTCACTATTGGGTACCTCACTATTGGACCTTACCGTTACTTCATATTTTATGTGGGAATCTAAACCGTTTTATTATAATTATTTTCCTTCTTGATTTGTTTTTTTAATCCCTAAATGAAGAAATTATATTACAAACACATTTCGATCCACTCTCATCTTCACTCTCGAACCCCTGCTCTCAAAATCCATTAACCCTACCTTTCTGCTACACCCTAAAACTTCGTCAAACCTCAATGTATAGATTCATGTGACTGGTGGATGGTGTTGAGGATGCACCAAACACCAAGGGATCTCGACTCGAGCCCAGTGGTGGAATCAGTATTTCAAAGAAGTTGGTCAATATGCATCTGACAAAGAGGGAGATCATACCAGAAAAATAATTGTGCGAGGACTGGTTTTTTTCGAGAAAATATTTGGTGCTGGTAGTTCTATAAAATCAAGGCTGGGTGGAGTGTTTCTCAAACAACAACAGGCCTTATTATCTGAGGTTAGTCAAATAATTTTATGAGTTTCTGATATTTGAGAAGTCTAATGAAGAGAACTGAATGCTATCTAGAATACATAACACTGAGGTTAGCTTTTCATCTGATGAGTGGGATAAATGTATAATGGTACCTCATGAGGGTATATGTGACTACTACTCTAGAGTTATTCCTCAAGAAAGGTATATTTTTGGATTTAAGAAAGCATTGGAAGAGATGACAGGAAATGTGACATCAAGGAAGGGGATTACTACTGAAATGGGTGGGGAGGATAGGCTTTTGTTAAATTTTATCCAGCATGTGATAAGTCCCAGGAGAGGGGACTTCACTGTGTTGAAGTATCAGGACATATTCCTGTTGTATTTTCTCAATCATGGACATAAGATCTACCGGTGTAGGTTGCTAAGGGCTCAGTTGGAAGACACGACTAAGGAACGTTCTAAATCAAATGCTCTATTTCATGCAAAACTGATTTATATGTTGCTAAAGGTTAAGGGAACTGCTTAATATAAAAAGGAAACAATTGTAGCCAAGAAAAAACTTTTTTGTCTCTATGATAGTCTACATGTTCATGAAGATCGGCTGAAATACATGGAAAAGAGAATGGGTAAATGATGAAGGGAATCTTTATGAGAAGTTTGACCCTGTAAATAATCTTTCTAGGCCAATGGATAAGAAGGATTCAGGTCTGAGCCTGATGTGGAAGAACCTGTATATTCTGACGAATAAGTAGAGGAGGCTGTGGAACTTGAGAAAGAGGGTACTCCTATAGATGATAGGAGTGATCCTGACCTACCTGCCAGTCCTCTAGTTGGAGTGACAGCTTTTGGAGATCCTAGTCCACCAAGAGAGTTACAGGGAAGATAATCTATCCTAAGGGACAATGAGTTTGAAGAAACTAGTGAAGAATATTATGATGAGGCTCATATCACTGTTAGAGATAACTTAGAAGAGGAAGAAACTGGTGAAACTAGTCATTCTAACAATGAGGAACATGAGGCTACTGCTGATAAGGATAGTGAAGGAGAGGAACTTAGTTTGAGTCCTCTTATATGTGTCACTGGAAGGGAAATGAGTGAACAAGAGGAAGTAGATATACCTACTTCACTTTCTATGTAAATTGTGGATGAATCATTCGAGGTAGTAGCTCACTTTACTGGTGAGTCAGTTTATCAAGTAGCAACAGTTGTTGTGGTAGCAAGACTGGAAGTGGTTGATGTAGTTGTTCAGGAAGTAGCTCCATGTGAGGGGGAGCATCTCGCTACAGACGGGTCAGTATCTGTTGTGCATGAAATTGAAGGGTGGTATGAGGACCCTAGTTTTCTAGTGTTGGGACTAGATTATAATGACTCTGAAGATTAAAGGCCCAACACAATAACTTCAGTGCCAAATCTCGTTTTCGTACCTCCAGAAAACTCTTTCCCTCAAGACTATGTCAGAAAGGTAGGCCTTTAATCCTTGAAATCTGACCTGAAAAGAATGTCTAAGGATAGGTCCTCTGATATAGACAAGGCTGTTGCTCTAATTCAGAATCATTCAGCATCTGAGTTATCCAAAATACAATCTAACATTCAATCTAATCTGCTTCAAAAAGTAATGAAGTGCTAGAGTCAAATGAGTGAGTTGTCAGAGACTATGGAGCTTCTGAAACAATCGGTGGTGAGCCTAAATTCTCTAAGGAACTCACGGGATCATGTGGAAAAGGAAATTCAATATATCAAAGGTGTAGTGCAGAAAATGGTTGATGTCTTTGAGGACATTAAGAAGTCTATGGAAGCACATGTGAAAGGTCAAGATGATGATGTAAAAAGGCTGATCATTGGGCTAACCAAATCATTTAAAGAGACTTTGGCTTTCACTCTGGAACATCTCGGTGCATCTTCATCTTCTTCCACCTCTCCTCCAATTGATATTGAAGCTTTCAGGACAGTTGTTAGAGAAGAAGTGGAAAAGATCTGTGGTGTTAATACTTCAAACTCTCAAGTCATTTCTATTACAAGAGGCATTCATACACTTGTGGGAAATTATTTGAGGGAAGATGCTCAAGATTAGAAGTACATCAAGGAACAAGATGACTTTTAATACAAAAGGGTATACAATAATCATCAAATGGATGGCCACTTCATTTTTTTGATGGAGAACTTGAGGATTCCACCTGTTACTCAGGAATTTAAAGATCAAGTGAGCAAGCTTCGAGAGCTGACTCTTGCTTTGGAGAAGTTCATATGGAATATGGATGATTTCATTTCGACTATAGAAAGAGGACGAATTATCATCATGGAATTCATGAATTTTTTGTTTACATTTCCTCCATGTAGATGGTACACCCATCATTGTCCCTCCAACCATTCCCTCTACCTCTGGTGCCTCAGGACCTGCCAGTGCTTCTCCTATCATGTCTGCTACTCAAGCCATCAGAAGATTGACCCATACCATTCCTCAGAGATCTACTAACTATAGGTATACTAATGCTTATGTTTTAGCTCCTCCTACCCTACTAACTGCCATCCCTAGGCCTAGCCCTCAACCTTCAGATCCTGCATCCTCAGCTTTCAAAGCCTAAGCTCCAATGGACTTTGTGATGTGGATTGTGTGTGGCTGTATCTTTTGATAATACTTTTGTGATTCTCTTTGAATCATGTAATGATATTTCATTAATATAAATATTATCTAATGTTTCTTATTGTATTTATTTTTTCTAATCAAAAAGTGGGAGAACATACCCTAAAAGTGATTTCATATCCAGATCACATTATTCCCATCTACATCTTGTGTGATAGGTTTATCTGTAACACCAATGTATTCGATTAAATTATCTTTGTTAATCTTATACTTATTATAAATTTTAATGGAATAATTTTTGATTATAAAAAAGGGGGAGATTGTTAAATCACATGTTTTGAGAATCCCAAATCATATTTAATTCTATAATGTGTTAGTTGTTTGACTATTTATATCAATCAATTTTTAATCTCATGACAATACTGGAATCAGTTTAAAACATAAAATTTTCTATGTAAATGGTCACTATTGAAGGCTACTAGTAAGAGGTAACTGTTCTAGGTTACTATCACGGTCACCATTGAAAAACCTACATCTGAACCTTACCGCTTGCAATTATTGGTGAAAATGTCATCGTTGAAGACTTTACTGATGAATGTTAAGATTATAAGAGCTACAATTGTAAATTTACTATTGGAAGTCACCAATACAAGGTCACTATTGTAAATCCTATAGTTGGACTAGCCTACTGTTGGAAATGTCTTCTGCTGGAGAAGTTAACATTTGGAGAAGACTACTGTTGGATAAGTCTACTGTTGGACAATACTACTGTTGGACAAGTCTAAATTTGGACAAGACTATTTGTTGGACAATTCTTCTGCTGGACAAGTCTACAATTGGTGAAGTCTACCATTGGAAAAGTATACTACTAGAAACGTCTATCATTAGTGAAGTCTATAGTTTTTGAAGTCTACCGTTTGAAAAGTCTACCACTGGACAAGTCTACTATTGAACAAGGTCACTGCTACAACGTCACCGTTACAAGGTTACCGTTACATGGTCACCGATGTAAGACTACTATTAAAGGTTACTACTGAAGTCTATAGTTGGAAGGTTACAGTTGGAGATTGTTGATGTGCACCTATTGTTGATGCTCTTGATATAAGGGCTACCGTTACCAGTCTACCGACGTGTATCCTTCCACACTCTGTCAATTTATCAATATCATTCTAACGATCATGTTTGTTAAATTAAATGATTCTGAAATTAATTAATGTTGATTGCAAATATTTTAGGATACAATACAGTGGACAGTATAAGGTATGATAAAGCATGCATGTGATCTACTCATTCTAATTATCGGACCTCAAATACAAAAGAAGAGACCAAAAAAATATAGACATATATAGAGGCATAGGGAAAAACAAAAAATATGGTCATATGTTGTGAAGTTGAATGCATTAATAAAGAACAAGAAGAAGAAAACTCCAGTGCGTGTATTGAAAATCCAAAAGCATCACGAAGATCATTCTTGGACAAAATCACTTCTGACTTCTCTGTCTCATCAACTCTAGATCAACATCAGAAGCCAAACACTGAAGTCAAGAACCTGGAGTTGCAACACTCTATTTTTGAAGAAAAATTCCAGATATAGTCTCAAGCTTCAATTTCTTCAAGGAGTAATGAGTTGAAATACAAATAAATAGATCCTTCTAAACTCTATCACATCATAATTTCTCTATTGTGTTTCTTTCATTATTTTACTTTTCTGGGTAGTGTGTGTTTGTTAAAAAAACATTGTATCATGTGCTTTAACAGAAGGATACTGAAAATCCTCACTCAAAACTATATCACCTTTGTTTCCCACACATAACTATGGAAGAAACCTTGTGTGGCTTGGTTTCTTATTTTCCCACAAAGAACAGGGGTAGAGGTCATAGAACCTGGATATTTCTTAAAAACTGTTGTAAACCCCGATACATGTTGTGTATAATGTTTATTTATACAAACTACTTTGTGGTAGGTGATCACCATGTGGAGAGGATTAGGTCTCGAATCTAGACTGAACCACTTATTTATACTATTGTGCTAATCCTTATATACTTTGTTTTATTTTATCAGCTGCTTATTTTTTTTCAATGACAGAAAACTGTTTTTACATTCACTTTCATAGTTAGTTTTGGATAGTGTGTATAGATGATTAATTCAGTAAAACTGTTTCAAAAGTTGAATTAGTGATTACATTGATTCAAATGAGAAATATTCAACCTCAGTGAAACATGTTGAAGAATTAAACATTTATTTCTCTAATGCCTTAATTGACTAGGTTGTTGTGAATTGGGTGATTTTTATCATAATTTTTTAACAAAAATATTAATTAGAACTCAATTAACCCCCCCCCCCCCTCTTGAGTATCCACTCCAACCAACAATGTCTCTTATCCTTCCTATTACAATGATTTTATCTTACCCCATTTTCATTTATATCCACGGGTAATACCTGTACTAACTGAAAAAAGAGTGCCAATAAGAATGTTGAGATGAGGAAATTAAATAAATTTTTAAGTTTTATGTCGTTAATGTTAATTATGGTAATAATTTTACTGAGACACTAAACCTTTGTATCCTGGTTGGGTAACTGTTCTATGTTGTTTATCTTTAAAATGATGTAATAGTTTTATAAGAAAAAACATGGGAATTATAATGCTTCTAAAGGAAGTACTAAAACTCATAGATGATCTGTGATCCAACACAAAGAGGTTCCATTCTCCTCATGTAAAATATTCACTCACATTCTCTTATAAGATCCATCCTAAAGTAATATTTTTACTGAAAAAATACTTTCCCATCATGAAAATTCATTCATTGTCTAACAGGATGTGTTCTTTTGGTTGATTGGTCTTGACCGTGTGGTTGATATATCGACCATGAGGTACATGGTTAATAAAACATTCACATTCAGTATTAAAATATTCCTATAAAATTGTGTTTTTTGAGGTACTATTTTACCTTCATCCAACACCAAGATAGAACAGTTCAAATCATCAAAAAAAAACATATTCATCGAATATTATATGAATCTATGAATATTTCTAGAGGAAATATATCCACCATTGGATGAAATACAGCCTTATCATATTTATTTATCCTTAAATACAATTATATAAATTAAATATTATAAATATTTTTATCCTTATTTTTTCATATAGTAATATTACAGAACACTAGTGGAATACATAAAAAATTATACAAACAGGCTCCCAATGATTGTGTTAGTATAGTGCCTTTAAAAGCATCAGGCAAAAATATTCTAACTGAATGAATGATCATAAATGATTCCCACAAAGATCTTCCACATTATTAATAAAAAATAAAAACAATTCTTCGTAACATTGGGAAAGTACTACTAAGAAAGGGGTGTCATTGAATTCTCATTAATGGTAAATAATGTAAATATGTAAACATAACAGGAACATAATAGTTTGAGAACATTATCCTAACATTAGAAGATTAAAACATACATATAAAAGATCATACAAATTAATCATGGAATAAATATTGGTAGTTTATAAGACATGAAATATAAGTGATTCATTATCACAATCCATGAATGAATAACTCAAGAATAGGGAATAGAATTTGTGGTAGAAACATAATAATAAAAAATCTTATGTCAAGTCTTCATTCAAAAACCATTACAACATGTTAGTATTGGGCTATGATTAGTGTATCTTTTTCTCTTCAATATAGGTCTAAAACCATTTTACATTATTTTTCTGAGTAGGGATACAACACATGTACGGTCTTAATTTTAGCCTTGGGATACAACATGTGTACCCCTTCAATATAAGATTAGGCTATAACCCATTTACCCTCTTACTTTCATGTTTGGGATATAACCCAGGAACCCTTTGTGGTCATGTATAAGGAATCATTAACCAGTGCATTGGTTGGAGATATAGGTACCAAAATTTCATAATAAAATCATTCATACATATTAGACAGGATATTAAAACATGCATCATATCAGGACCCATAAAAAATAATAAATAAAACAAAACATAACCCATGAAATTAAATGTTTATCCTTAATATTTCATCATATTATAACCTATGTGAAAAATATAGGTTTCCTAAAAATTTTATTAATGCATATCCCATGAAAATAAGTGAGTTTCAAAATCATATAACCCATGGAAGAGATACTATTGGAATTAGAATCATTCCATAAAAACATGATCCATTAACGAAATAACATGAATGGATCCTTAGGGTCATTTCCATGAAGGGCGTTAGTAACATCAATAGATGTCATCTTAGAAGGAAAATAATTTTGAATTTTATTTTTAAAAAACATCTTACCGAATGTATCCTTTTTTAGTTGAAAAAGGATCATTTGAACATAAAACTTTATGAAATCCATTTTCAAATTAATTACATTTATATCATTGAAATAATTATTAAAAACATTTTGAAATTATTTTTCCCTAAAAACATATAAAATAATATTGAAAATATTTTGAAAACCTTTTATTTGAAATTAACTATAAAAAAATCCCATAATATTAGGAAACAATTTTCATTAAAGAATAACTTTTTTATATTTGAAAATATGATTCAAGGTAATGAAGATCATGATGGTGGGTAAATTTGGACTTTCCGATCATTCCTCTTGCAGCGTAAATTTTTTAAAAAACTGCCTTCATCGAAAAATGACTAGAATATTTATTATTAAATACCATTTCTTTAGTGAAACAAGTGTAAAAAATTATTTTAAAGGACATTGTATAATAGTAGAATATTCTTTGAATCCTTTTATAAAACATGGTTTGGACGGAACACAAATTTCCGAACAATGTGAGAGGTAAATTCAAACATTGTAAAAAAAATAAATTCTTGATCATCTTACATACCAATGAGTGGAAAAATTGTATCGTAAAATTGAAATAACATGAATATATAGAGGAAAATAAAAAACATGTGATTTCTTGATTGATGGATCATAATATTTCATCAATGAGAACGTAATTAAAAATAATATCGACAAACATTGAAATTATTTCAAAATACTCTTACCACATGAAAACATCGAATCATACTCCTTATGTAAGAATATGAAATTACATGAATAATTAAAATATAATTAATAAATAATATACATGATATAACAAGTCAAATGTAGTATATACACCTCAGAGAAAAATATAGGTTTATGACATGACATGTGTCTTAATGAAGAACAATTGAGACGAAATTACTTTACCGATTTGGTAACTTTTGAAACATAAAAACTATGAGGAATGTATCATAAAAAGGATATGTAAAGAACATTAAATTATTTCATTGTTTTCATATAATGAATTAATTTATAGTATATATACCATAGAAATTAAATGAGTGGTGTATAATCCATGTATATCATGGAAATAAAAAGTGTGATGAAATTAACTACCTTGTGTCTTGACATTCGTTCCACATGTAAAATACTCATGTATAATAAGTATAATTTTTTTATAAAATGATAATACAAACATATTAATATATATACTACCAAATAATTTTTTTATGAACTTATATTATCTATTTAATATTGATTCTATGTTATAATAATATTTTAGGTAATAACTGCTCTTTTTATCGTAGGTGTTTTGAATTGTCATTCTTGATCATCTATAATAACTAATGATTTAATTTTTGATATAATTTTAAAAATTAATTATATATAATTTATATAAATTATAAAAATATTTATAATAAACTATAAATGGTAGATAAATGAAATGGATTACATTGTTCATGGATATGGTATGCCATACATACGAATGAACGTTGTTTCCATTTACATAGTTACTTGAAAGAAAGAATGTCAATGAAATATAGGTATATATACAGTATCATTATAGTAGAATTATTATGTCATGTATGACATATATTTTAAATAAACTCATATTTAATAAATTCCATTTAAAGTGTGCACGAATAACATCACTCTAAGATGACGGTTGTCAACACTTCCACAAATAAAGTTATCGTACATACACAAAATGAAAATCATGATGGTTGGATTTACATAATAAATAAATAAGTATAAATAAATTATAAATATAATATATATCATATATAAATAGAGTTTCAATAATAATTCTGATCCATAAGAAGTGATAAAGGTAAAATGAACAACATTGTTTCATGAGGTTGTAGTTTAACGTACACAATAATAATACGTTCATTAGAAATTTGATGGATGTGTGTGAATGTGTAGCGGTAACCAATAAAATAACAATATAAAAGAATATTTAGTATATTTAGTATTTAATGTGTTCATGGAAAGATAATATTTTAGGTGGTGGAGAAAGAAAATAAAAGAACGGAGCTCAAAGAAGGATATTACTTTTTCTTTGGGTAACTCCTTTTTGTTTTCACCAAATTGATTCCTTGATTTATATCTGAAAAATGGATGATCCAATGTTACGGGGTAAATTTTGGGAATTTTATTTCGTATATCTTATCTGAAGCTATATGGTATTATAGGTGTGAAAGAAGTGGGAGGAGAAGATGCCTTCTATAACGGAAGAGGAGTGACACTATTTTAAATATTTGTAAAAGGAATTCCACCCATGTTGTTCCCATGCCAGGTGGATCCAATAATGGTCAAAAGTATTACGAAGGGATTATGGGTTCATCCTTTAATAAACTTAATTTTACCTTAGTGGTTGTAATAATTTTAATTACATTCACTAATATTTTTGGTCAAAAATAATTTGAAAATATTAGAAAACATAAATTACGATGTTTCCATATATGGAATCTATTTTTATAAATTCCAATAATATATTTCATATAAAATAATTTAAATTTTATCTCACATATGGGGAAATATAGTAGGGTTTTATGTAAAAATAGTCAAAAAATTTCTAACCATTTATATCGAATTTCAGGGTGAAATTGGTTCAAACTACCTATATTATATTGATTTATGTATATATGAACTAATTATACCTTAAAAATAATTTAAAATATAATTTAACTATATAAATAAATTATATGAACAGTGGTTTTTAATTCAAATTTATCATTTTTCACTATTAATCCAAAATTGAAGTTTATCATAAAAATCTATAAAATTAACCCTTAGATAATTTCATGACTATAAATTCAAAATGATGTTTATTTTATCAAAATAAATTAATAATATGTTTCAAAAATTAATTTTATTGGTCATCACATAAGGACATGAAAAGAAGTTTATTTAATAAAATAAAATTATTTTAAACATATACAGACATTACTAGAAATTATATATTTCATCATCAATATGTTATATATATATATAACAATTATAAAATTATTTGAAAAATAGTTATTACTATTCATATTACTTAATTTAATGTCTATTTTACAAATACCTCATTTAAATAATTATAATAATAAAATGATGTTTCAAAGAAACATGATGTGGCGTGTAGCATACGCCATACCGGTGTTTCATATAGCGCAATCCAACTCGGTGTTGTGTTAAAGGAATGTTTTAATCCTTGAAATGCCTGAAATAAATAAAAATTAATATATTATAGATGAAATAAAATTCCATAAAAACATGAGTGGTTACATTATACCCACCTTAAAATGAATTTCTCCCTTAAAATTTTTCATTAGAGTAAAAAAAATAATGATAATTTTACAACATAATATCCTCATGTTCCTACATAGCTTCCTCTAACTGGTGATTTCTCCACAAAAAATTGACTAGGTGAGTATTCTTGTTTCATATAACTTTCTCTTTATGATCCATTATTTCAACATGGTGTTCCGCTTAATAAAGACCCAGCTCAAGTGGTATGGCTTATGAGTATAGAACACATGTGAAGGGTCGGGTGTGTACTTCCTTATGAGAGATACATAGAAGACAACATGGACTTGAGATGGATTTGGATGAAGTTCCAATTGATATGAAATCATATCAATACTACCATGAATTTAAAAGGGACTGATATAACTATGGAATGGTTTCAATTTCATTATGATCCCCAAAATATTCATCTAGGGAGAGATTGGTACAAACAAATTATCTCCAAAATAAAAGTTTAGATCAAACTGTTAGTTATATGCAAAACCTTTTTCCAAATTTGATCTGCTTTGGTATACTGCTGAATGGTTATAAAATTCTTCACCATTTCTTCAGAGATCTCATGTCAGAATATCCTTCTTACTCCAAAATCATTCTATCACATTGGAGTTCTATATTTCTTATTATAGATGGATTCATAAGGTGTCATCTGAATGCTTGAGTGAATGCTATTGTTGTAAGAAAACTCAAATATGTAAAGATAATGATCCCAACCATCTTTGAAATCCAGATAAAAATATTTAAAAAATTACTATAGGGTTTGAACTATTATTTTAGACTACCCATATTTTTGAGGATGATAAGAATTGTAAAAACTCAATTATATATCAAGTTCTTACAAAAGACATCACCAGAATATAAAGGTAATCCTTAGATCCTGTTGAGATACAATGGAATTTGGTAGTCAACGAAACCTTAACACTTTCTTAATGTATACCATTCCAATATAATCCATAGATAATTTGTACCAGATAGTGATGAATTGCGATGAATTGTTATAGAGATCGATTACCACCCATATAGAATTAATTTTTTCAGAGGTTTCTGGGAGTCTAATGAAAAAATCCAAACGGATTTTATCCTATTTCCATTTTGGTATTTTTAATGGATGCAACATCCCTTTAGACATTTTTACTTTAATCATAAATTGATTTCATAACACGACAAGAGATAAATACATTATTATATCTCTCTTCATTCCACACCACTATATGTATTCTTTCAAATCCTTTTATGTCATCATACGTCTAGGACGAATAGAGAATTATGAACTATGAGATTCCTCTAATATCTCCTTCTTAAAATCTGGTATGGGAGGAACACATACATTGTTGAAGAACCTTATCATTTCATCCGGATCAAGGGTGAACTTATGAACACTTCTAACACTCTTTTCATCTTTACATCTTCTTATTATGCCTCTTTAATCTTCACTTTGATAGAGGGTTGAAGATTCATTTGTGCAAGATAAGATCAATCCCCTTACTTTATGATTTCCATCTCTATCCGTTGGAAATAAATAAATATTTGATCTTTTTTATCATCATCAAGGATAATAAATAATGACACATTCATCTTAAAGAATCAACCACTTGGTTCTCTTTCCTAGGGTGGTAATGTATTAAGTAGTCATAATCCTTTACCAGGTATAACAATCTACTATGGAACATGGTCAACTCCATTTGACAGAATATATATTTCAGAATTTTATTATTAGTATATATATTACACATTTTCCCATAAAGATAATGTATCGATGAGTTAAATGAAATAATTATAGTAGATGACTCTGAATCAAGTTTTGGGTTAATTTTTCTCATGAATCTTCAACTTCCATGAGGCATAAGTGATAACCATTTTATTCTTCATAGGATGAAATCCGAATCTCTTATTAGATTCATCACTAAATATTAAAAAACCTTCTCCACTATAGGGTTATGTAACAACATGTTCACTTACTAACCCTCTCTTCAGTTCCTTAAAATTTTCCTATAATTCATCTTTCCATAAGAACTTAATACCCTTACGAGTTAACTTGGACCTACTGTTATATAGTTGTGTGAAATTCTCTAAAAACCATTGATAATATCTACCTAATCTTGGAAAACTATATATCTCATTCTCCATGGTTGGTTTAGGAAATCATTAAATATACTCCATATTTGATAGACCTCTTATAATACCTTATCATGTGATTATATGACCAAACAATGACTCATTATGAAGCCAAAATTTACAATTTTCAATTTTTCTATATATTTTATCCATTCTTAGGGAATTTACTACAATTATCAAGTTGTTTTCACGCTCTTCCTTTCACATTAAATATTTAAGAATATAATTTATAAATAATACCACAAAATTTTTGAGGTAATAACTAAACACTCTTTTCATTAAATATATGAATATAATTGGGGAATTAGTAAGACAAATAGGAATTAATATATATTAATAGTGTCCAAAACTTTTTTCAAGTTCATCCTAGGTATGGATACTTCACGAACCTCAGTGAATGATGTCCAAAATGAAGTTCAATATTGGAAATGTATTAAGAAATGAGTTTTTGATAAAAAAACGTCATCAATATGGTGGATATGATACTTATGTTTTGATCATGATCTTGTTAAAATATTGATAATCAATGCACAGTCATGTTGATCCATATTTATCTTTCACAAAAAGAAACGGTGCACCACATGGTGACACACATGGCTTAATGAATCCCTTATCATTATTTTGTTGGAATTTATTCATCATTTACTATAACTCAATAAGGTCCATTCTATAGGTAGTATTTGAAATTGGCGTGGAAACAGTTAAGAGGTTTATTGACAAATAAACATTACATTTTGGCGGATGTCTAGGAAAATCTTCTAGAAAATCATTTACAAATTTCTAAAGATAGGAATATTTTCATTTTTTATTTTCTTCCCATACTTTTGAAATAAAAAACCCTTATTATTGGAAATTAATGCCCATTCACTAGATGTAATCACCAAAGGAACATAACATGTATCATCATATTTATAGAAAATCATTGGTTTGTTTAAAATATCAACCATAATATCCATTACATGAAAATTGATATTGGGTATATATGTATAGAAAGCCAGTTTATGCCTAAGATGACATAAAATTCAATGAAAAGAAGAATGACACAATTTATAGGAATCACATTCCCACAAACGTCTACTAGAGAGGAATCATAAACTTGGTATGAGGTCATCATAAAATTAGGGGTTTGAAATTATAATTCCACATGTAATTATTTCGGAGGAATATTAACACCCTTAGAAAATTATTTAGATTTGAACAACTGGGTAGATCTAGAATGAAATAAGATATTATATTTTCTAGAGAGGATAGAAAGAATACCTTTCTCCATATCTTCATCACAACCCTATTTAGAAATAGAAATTGTATGATAATTACCTTTACCCTCAGATTAAGAGGTTGATTATTTTTATCAACATCAATAGAGATTAATTTTGGGAATTTTTGGGAAAAATACCCATTCTCCTTACACTTATAGCACCGAAGCATGGGAGGTTCATTCTATGCATCATTTTCTACATTTTCACTACTATCTTACTTTTCACATCACATAGGTAATCAAATGCCTAATGGACTTCCATTACTTATTGATAAAATTTATTAAAACCCTTATGGAAATTCCCTCCTTGATTCCTCCTACAATTAGAGCTGAATGTAAATACAGTCTTCTTCTCTTCATGGTTTTTATTTTTTCTTTTAAACCCCATCATCTTATTCTTATAAAAACCATGATATTGATATATTAATCCAACCACCATTAAATCCTTCATTGAATAATGAAAAATATCTTCATAGTTACTAATGTCTCTTATATCGAACACCCTTATAATATTTTTCATTAATCCATTAAAGAACCTATAAATATTACGTTCGGGTTGGATGATAATTCATAAAGTGTACCTCACTATCATGTGAAATTACCCTCATGGGTACCAACCGATTCATCATCCCTTTGTTCCAACTCAAGGATGTTTCTCTCCAACAATGTATGAGAAAATACAAGAATGTAAATATTGAAAATTTAATCTTCAAGTCAACCCAATTTACAGATTCACTCTCATCTTATTTCCTCATATTCTTGTTTGGATTCCACCACCGGTTTGCTTCACCTACTAGCTGATAAACTTCCAAAATGAATTCCTCATATTCCAAAAAAATTATAATGGAAGATAACTATTCTATAGTTATAATCAACTGTTTATCAACAATATCATCAAGATACGCACTAAAATATGATGGGTGCTTCCTCGTGAAAGACTCAACTAAATTTTTTATCCACCCTTGGATTATTTGGATTTCCACCATGATTCAAAGCTTGATAAAGTTGTGTGAGCATAATAACAATCTTTTTCATTCCATATCCCCTAGAATTCATTTATCTAGGAGTACAATAATTTCATTTTTCATTGAAATCACCGTTAATGTGGTTCCTTCATGTTATGAATACCCACTAAAACCAAAAATCATAGAGTAAAAAACATTTTCTAAATTAATTAACAACATAATCAGGAGAAACCCACTTACAAGATATATAAATGAAGACACCTTCCTTAATATATGACACCCTATGTTAATCTAACGTTTTTAACATCCAAAATATTATTAAATATTTAATGATGTTTGGTGAAGAGATTGTTAATTTACCAAATCATTTGCCATGAGAGTGTCAAAAAAAGTTGTGTTACTTATCCCTTTTTCGTTTAATGGGTTACACTACATTAGTCCTGAAACACATTGTTAGAGTTTTTAATCCTTGGTTAATCATTTCTAGAGCCACATCAACTTTTAGTATCTCGAAAATGATGTATTACTAGAAAATCTAATATCAAATCATTTAACATGTCTCAAGGACATTTTTTATACTTTTTTGTTGTCCTTATACTTATCCTTAAACATGCCCTTAGGATTATGACTATGGTTTTATCATCCTTGATTTCAAATGTTAAAGAAACATTTTCTCTGATACCAACTATATAAACCCTCTATTTTCATAAATTTACATTGCATGAATTTATCAAAATATAATATACATTACAGAAAAAGGCTCTCAATCCTTTTGTTAGTTTAGTAGCTTTGGAATCATAGAAGAAAAATATAGAAAATTAGTGAAATATCGTCAATGATTCCCAAAATTATCACCCCCTTTATAATCTTACATAAAATAATTTCTTTAGAATCTAGGGAAAGGATAAATAATAAATGGGTTATCTATAATGCACAATATGGTATATAAAATAAATATTTAAGCATAACAGGAACATAAGGTTACCAGAACATTATCATTAAATTATAATTTCAAACCCTACATATAAAATATCATAAACATGAATTATGGAAGACGATTTGGTAGTTCATAAGAAATTAATCATATGTGATTAAATAGAATAATCCATTAAACCCTAACTGAGGAATAAGACATGGAATTTTTGGCATACACATAAGCATAGAAATTTTATGTAAAGGCTTCATACCTAAACAATTATAAAATGTTATGCTTGGGAAACAACCCATGTACCAAATTATTATAAATCTTGGGATACAACCCTTGTACCGTCTTGTATTTATGCTTGGGATACAACCTGTGTACCCTCTTAATTCCATTATTGGGCTACAAAATGGGTTCCTCATACATTCAAGATTGAGATACACCTTGTTTACCCTCTTAATTTCAGTCTAGGAATACAACATGTGAACCCTTTGAGCTTATATTTAACTTATCATTACCCAATTCATTAGAGGGAGATATTGGATTCAGTTATATCATAATAAATTAATTCATACATATTCCACATGATAGTAAAACATTCATAATATCATGAACCATGAAAAGATGTGGATTTTATAAATATCAACTAATAATGCATGAAATGTAATGGGTATCATTAATATTTAATCACATCATAACCTTTGTAAAAAATAGGTTTCCATATCATTTCATTAAATCATGACGCATGAAAAGAATTTGGTATAAAAATCCTGTAACCGAATGAAGAGAAATGGGTGTCATAATAATCATTCCATCAAAACATTAACCATTCATGAAATAATAAGAACGAAACTATTGGATAATTTTCTATAAGGGAATGTGTAACATCAACTGATTTCATCTTAGATGGAAATTTTTTTGAAATATCATTTAAAAAATTTCATGAGAAAAATATGATTTATTTGTTGAAAAGATATATTTAAAACACAAAAAATATAGAAAAAAAATTTCATATAAATTATATTTAAAACTTATAATAAATTTTTAAATAATTATGAAAACCTTTTTCCTTGAAAACATATAAAACAAGACCAAAATTTTTTTGAAAACATTTTGAAAAAATATTTCAAAAAATACATTTATAGAGTATTAGGAAAAAATTTCCCTAAAAAATTTAACATTTTAATATTGAAAACAATCTTCAAAATTAATGGCGGATAGGATGGTAGATAAATCCCTACATTCCAAATATTTCATTTCCCTTTAAAATGATCAGAAAAGTGCCTCGCTCGGAAAATGATAAGAAGATAACATTTAAAAATAATTTTTTTAAAAGGTAAAATGATTGTAAAAATTTCTTTTAACCCAATATGAGAATAATATTCTATTTTTGGTTACTTGTTAGAAAACATTTTTTATGTAATATCGTTTTCCTACTGAAGAGTGAGGTAAAGTTGGACATTCTAAAAAATAATGTCATGATCATCTTATGTAAAAAAAGGTTGAAAAAATGGTACCATTAATTTAATATAAAATAAATAACTAGAGGGTTAGAAAACACATGAGTGTTCCAAATGAATGGATCATAATATTTTTTCAATTCAAACACATCATAAACAATCTCAACAAATAATGATATTATTTCAATAAACTCTTACAACATTTATACTCTAAATCATACACCCCATGTAAGAAAATGAAATTGCATAGAGAATGAAAATTTCATCAAAAGAATTAGATTCATGATATAAAATTCGAAATTATTTTTTACCCCTCCAATAATAATATAGGTGCAAGAAATTTCATGTGTCTCAAGGATGGAAAATTGAGACGAAATTACTTTTCGATTAGGAAGTTATTGAAACATAACCCCTATGTGGGAAGGATCATAAATGGGATATATAAATTAACAATAATTTAATTATAATGTTATTATAATATATTAACATTCAATATATATACCACACAAAATAAATGAGGGTGGTATAATTCATGTATCTCACGAAAATAAAACGTGAGGCTAAATTCCCTTACATTGGGTCATGACTTTTATCGTAAACATACTAGAATCATATATTATTAGTATAATTTTATTATAAATTTTCCAAAGAACAATATTAATACATATTATACTATATAATATTTTATTATGACTTTATGTTACCCGTTTATTAAAAATACCATGTTATTGTAACGTTTCAGGTAATAATAGCTTCGTTTATCATGATTGTTTTGAATTTTTATTCTTGAAACTTTTACCTATATCATGGATTATAAATTTACATAATATAAAACACTAATAATATATCATATATATTATTTAAATAATTATTTATAATAAACTATAAAATATGGATATATGAATGGAAATACACTATTCATGATGATGGTAGGTCGTACGTATGGATGAATGTTGTGTCCATTGTCATAGTGTATTGAAAGAATGAAATTTTATATAATATATGTATATATATAATATCATTAAATAAGAATTATTATTTCATATTTCAAATAATTTTACTAAACGGTTCTTTAACACATTCCATGTATGTGTGAATGAATCAGGTCTCTTTGAGTAGGTTGTAGTCTAGACATCCACAAATGAAGATATCATATTTACAAAAAATGAAAAGAATGATATTAGGATTTAGATAAAAAAATAATTGTATAATTAAATCATATATAACATATAAATATATATATATATAGTGTTTTCCTAATAATTCCCAACCATAAGAGGTGTTAAAGCTAAAATGAAAAACATTGTTTCGTGAGGCAGTTGTTCATCATACACAAGAACAATAAGTTTGTTACCCATTAGATATTATTGTATATAAGTGTAGGTATAAACCTTATCGATGTAATATATTAGTATATTTAGGATACATAATCTATTATGTGTCCATAAAATAATAATAACTATGGTGGTGGAGAAAGAAAATAAACGAAAGCAGTTTAAGGAAGGATGTTTCCTCTTCTTTGCGTAACTCATTTCGGATTCCATCAAAGTGATTACATGATTGGATTTCTTCAAAAAATGAGAATTATAAGGTGAAGGAAGGGATTTTTAGGGATTTTATTGGGATTATACTTTTTGAACCTATGTGTGTTGAGGGGTGTGAAAAAGTGGGATGTGGCGAGGCCTTTTTATAGTGGACGTGGAGTGGCCCTCTTGTAAATATTTTTGAAAAATAATTCCTCCCACATTTTTTCATGTAATTTAGAGCCAATAGTTTCGAAAATACTATTAATGGGATTATAGATTTTAAATATGTCCATAAAATTGATTTTGGACAAGTTTATAGGTTATTTGGCCTTAAATTTTACGGTTTAGTCTATTGTAATGTTTAATTTCTCACTAATAATTATAATTGAATTTAATCACCATAATTAATGTTTTTGGTCAAAAAATAATTTGAAATTTTTAATTTTATAAATTATTTATATTCCAAATACGGATTCAATTTTTTGAGATTCCAATTGCAAAGGTGTATGAAATTATTTTAGATTTAATCTCTTAGACGAGATGATATTGTGGGGTTTTAATATAAAAATGATCATAAGATTTATATGATTTTATATCCAATTTGAATGTGAAATTTATTTTAATAAACTAAATGGGATTAATTTGTGTATTATTGATCTTATTATATTATTATAAAAATCAAATATATTATAACTATATAAATAATTATAAGAAAAAACATTTTTGAATAAAAATTCTATATTTCTCACTATTCATCAGGATTTGTTGTTTCATATAAAAATCACAAAAAATAATCCCTATATTATTTATACATTAAAAATATAAAAATTATTTTATTTTATCATATTAATTTTCTTCCTTTTAATAAAATGAATTTTATTGTTCTTCACAATATGACATGAAAAGAAGTTCATTTGAAAAAATAGTATTTTTAAAAAATATAAAGACTTAAAATAAAATTTTAATATTAACTATAAATATATTCTATTTATATAAATAATTATAAACCATATTTGAAAATTAGTTATTAGTATTTTTATTAGTAATTTTAATGGATAGGTTATAACAATCTCATTTAAATAATTAAAACAATGAAATGACGATTCTTAAAAACTCGGTATTGCATGTTGTGTATACCAAGACAATGTTTCATGAAGAACAAGACATATTCGTATCATATCAAATGAATATTTTACATTGTACAATGAAATACCTCAATTGATATTAATTTATTTGAGAATAAAAATTGAAGCATACAAACTCAGAGTGTTACACTATATAATTGAATACGATTAATAATAAATAAAACATATATAACGTGGGAACAATAATTATGAATAATAATTACTTTTTTATCCAAAAATTTATGAAACTAAAATAAATAAATAGAGAGTACTATAGAGAGTGATTTTTGATGATAAAACAACCTTTGTAAATAGGCTAAAGAAAATTGGAAACAAAAATAATCCTAAGAAGTTAAATTGGGGGCAATACAAAAATTGAAGTATTGGTTTTATTGTGGTAAGTGAAGATAAGAAATGGAAACATACCTACTAAATATGGATATATATATCTAAAAAATTAGTTTAAAAAATTTATATATATAATTTTTTTACAAAAATAGCTCTCAAGAATTCATGTGGAAATATGTAAATTTAATTTTAGTTTCTAAGGATTATTTGATTCTTTGGGAAATAATTTTGAAACATATTTGAAGGTTGGAGGATGTATAAAAAAAATACAAGTAAACATGGAATGGTTGTAATTGAAGATGGGAAAGTTTAATTTCATGATAGCTTATTAACAAATTAAATCTTAATAAACTATAAATAATTACATGGAAGAAGTAATAGGACTTTTCAAAGTACCAAAAATTTCTTAACCTTACTACATGAATATAAAGAATACATATAATATATATATATATATAATAATGAGATGCATATGAATTAATAGATTGTTTTGAGAGGAAAATAATGAAAAAATAAGATAAAATATTGACGAATTCCACTATACCCATAGTATAAAAATCCAAAAAATGTTTATGTTGTCATAATGAAAACATTCAATTATGGGAAGATATTAATTACACAATTAGGAATAAATTCTCTAAATTTCAATTCACATTAGTGAACAAATTGTTCCATACTATTCTTTCAATCACTTATATTATGTTTATGTGTTATAAATTATAGGAATACATTCTAAAGAAGATAATGTGTGAGATTTCTGGACTAGAAAATAATAAATATAGGGAAAAAATTGAATATCATTTCTATATTTCAAAATGATTGAATGATTTCATTATTATTCTGTATCAACTTGGGATATATTTAATCCTGTATAATAAATACATCAAACTTTATGAAGACTATATAGAGTAAATTTTTGAGGGGGAGAATGATTAGTAATTTTTATTACAAAAATAATAACCCATCAAAAAGAGAAAAATCTGTGTTTTTTGGATATTTCCTATGAAGGTTTCATTTGAAATATATGGATTCCTATTTTTTATTCATTGGATACAAGAATCTAATCCTAACATTGAAGAGGATAAATTTATTCTTAATCAATGTCTTGAAATTTTAAACATGAGAAAAAAATTTAGGCTGATTAAAAAATTCAATACTCTCTACTTATGTTCGAAGGTTTTTTATTTTTTTTGAATTTAATTTGTGAACTCAGACTGTAATTTCAATGATAAATCAGATTACATATCCCACTATGTATGATAATTTTTTAATTGTGTCACATGTATGATAATTTATGAATTGATTTTTAATATCAAGGTTACACACAATTTTACCATATACTATGTAAACCTACCAGATCATAGAGTTGATTAACTAGAGGCGCGTCGCAAGGAAAATATCTAGTTCTAATACTTCTCTCAATTAATTTGAGATGAAATAAAAATCATAACTAGAAAAATAAGTTTTTTGAAAACAAGTGAGATACAACACCTACAAAAAACATTGTATTTCTTATAAATAAGTTGGTGATTTTAATGTTTTTCCATGCAGACATATTGACATAAAATTATTTAATGGTATTGAAGACAAATAAAATGGGGTGGGGGGTTGAAGATCACATGTTATATGTTATATTATTTCTCAACAATTATGTATATATTATTGATAAAAATGGGTCAATATGTGTTTATAATTCATGGAGATGTCCCATATAATTTCCACTTTATATTAAGTGAATAAATATTGTAAATCCATATTAGAAGTTGGATTTTTTAATTGATGTTACAAAAAAATGTTTCTTCAATTGGATTTTCATGGAGATTAACATATAGTCAAATATGTTTTGTAAATTTAAATACATAGAAGAAAAATTTTATACATTGAGAATAATTTTTTGTTAAATGGTTTTTAAGAAGTATGATGGAGATGAGTCTAAGAGTTTTGGAATTATAATTTTAAATAATATTTATTAGAATTTAATATTTGTATAATGAATTTTTATGTATGATTGATTTTTTACTCAACATATGAGTCATCATAAATAACGTAAACTATGTATGAGTGACTAGTGTACTAAAATTTAATGAAAGGAAGATTTTTATCAGTTCATGTGTTACTCTAACGATGTATGATGGTGATATGAGTTTGGATAACCCATTAACAAAAAATGTCCATTCCCTCCAGGACAACACCATACCAAATTAACCATCCATCATATTTAAAATTGGCCTAGAAAAAAGGTATTATTCAGTTGAGTTAATGGATTTATGGATTGATAGTACCTACATATGAGTATTGAGGAATAATGAATGTAAGGTGAAACCGGGGAAAAGAACCATTGTCTGACATGGAAAAATAAACATTTAGAATAGTTTGGTTCTAAGGGATTTAATTTTCCAACTTTATATTGTAAAGTTTAATAAATAAATATACTATAAAAGTATTATATGATGTGGTATGGCTTGATATATGATGTTTTTTGTCATTTATAAAAATTTGTACAGATTCTTTATAAGATGTTATCTGGTCATCTCTTTCATAATACTAATTATATTATAGGCCATTGTTTTATCATTTTATGTTACCAATTAAAAAAAATAGGAGACCTAGAGTTTCAATTACACAGATCATACATTTTTTTGAAAAACATAAAAATTTCTTTCAATTGATAGTCAATTTTTATCGATAATTCAAGTATTATTCTATCTTATATAAGTCATGATTATGAGAAGACACATGTATTTCTTGAATATGATCATAGTGAAGATGACATGTGATGAAAACTATTTGATGTTAATTCTTTCATAAGTAGTTATTATTGGAATATTAAAATTAAGGAATAAAGAAGTTTCCAGTTTCATAAATAATGATGACAAACACAAAGTTGTCTCCATTTATATAAGAATAAAATGGTTGTTTCTAAGGATGATTTATACTTATGATAAAAATTTTTTAAAAAATTTTTAATTTATTGAAATGTATAATTACTTTGTGATGCTTTTATGATGATTTGCAAATGGTTTCTTCCAATGAAAATTGTGAATGAAAAGATTCTTTAGGAAGTGGATTTAGTTCACGAGATTCATAGAACAAATAATTTTTTTAATAAATCAAAAATTAACTTTGTGATTTATTATAGTAAGTTATTTATTCCAAAAAAGGATAGAAACCTTGAATTGATTCATGATTCCCAAAAATATCAAAAACAAATAATTGAAAGGGATATTGTAGAGAATAAAAATAATTTGTTATTCAAATATCACATGGAGATGGAAAAAATATCCATGTTTTAAAGATGTATAAATAAAACCATGAAAGAGTTTAAATTTTGAGAAAATCCATATTAAAGATATTTTGGAATTAAAAGGATAAGATTTCAGTGTGAATATTATGGAAATAATTTTTAATATATTTTCACAATATTTTATACGAGTATATTTTCACTAGTTTATGATTGTTAATATGTGTTTGAGAAAAAAATATCCTTTGATGTTTTGGTGACTCAAAAAAATGACATTTGCCGAATAAGAAAACAATACCTTGATACTTGACCCCGAAATAGAACCTTCTGGTATCAATGATGTAGAAAATGTATCATATGATATTGTAATATAATATAAGGATATTAGTAATATAACATAATTCCCCAAATTTTTTGTTATTATTTTTGTTGATTCCCTTGAATAATAAATAAGAAACTTTTATCAAATTAAATAGTTTGTTTTAGCAGACATAATATACCTTATGGGCATGAATTCATACTAATATTATCATATAAATCAAAAATTTATTACATAAGGAATGAGATATAATTACTGTTGATGTATTGATATCCAAATCAAAAATGATATATCTTTTTAATAATGTTTAAGAAGGACACTTGATGAACGAGTGGTTTAAAACATATAGATTTTATGACATATTTCTTTTTAAAATAAATTCAATCTCTTTATTAGGTTATGATGATTGCAACCTCGAGTCTAAATGAATCATAATATATTATACCATAATAAGATGGTCATTAAATTTCTAGTATAAATCGTAATAATTTTTTTTAATATTTTTAATAATGTCATTATATGTTTTTTTTATATCTGATTCATTAATTTTTGGGAGAAAATTATATAAATAAATTCTTTATGCATTTAGAAAATTAATTTTCCAAAATTTTCTATATTTTTTATATCAAAACATCAGAATTATATTATAGTAATTTTTTGTGAATTTACTGAAATGAATAAGTTTTTGATGAATAGTGAAAAAATAACATTTTTTATTAAAAAGTGTATTTCAGTATAAAGAATTTATATAGATAATTTTTTTCAAATTCCATCAAAATTAAAATGAGTTTAATTATAATATTTTAAATAAAATTTAAGTTATGATAATAAATTTTCTCTTGTTTTTGGATATTAAAACATTGTATTCTTAAGAAAAAAAATTCATTGAAGAACTACTTCATGGCGTGTTTAAATATTTAATATTAATATAAATTGTACCAATTTTATAATTAAATTTGATAATATATATATAATTTTTGGAATATAAAATATAACTATTAGGTAATAATTATCAATTATGTTTTTTCCTAATTAATAGTAAAAAAAGTATGAATTTTGTTACTATGCTTAAGGTTAAACATGGTTATCGCGGGTTAAACTAAATGAATATGAGTTAACATAACCTATAAATATATATAGATTATATTGTATGTACATGTAATGTCTTTATATCATATTATATTCCGGAATTTCCCATTCTTCATTCATTTTGTTTGGAATAACCCCATAACACCCCTGATAGTTGAAAAGAAGAAATTTTGGCTCGATAGCGTGCAAGACACACAACAGAATGATTAAACGAACCATGAAATAATATTATTTAGAAATTATCATTATAACCTTGATTTTGAATTATTTATTATTAATATTATGAACTGGAATATGAAATGTATGTAATGGAATTACTTTATTAAAATTCTTTGATTAATTCTATAGAAATAAACTCATTTTGTGTAATGTTATTTTATGCTTTAGAAATATGCTCTCTTAAAAATTGATTTTTATAACTTTTGGGGCGAAAATATAATAATTTATTTATATAACATGTATTAATTTTAATTAAAAAAATTGATATTTTTTTTAAAATTAGAAAATTAAAAATAGCTTGTGGTTGAATTTTGGTATTTTTCTGAAAATAATTTTTTCCCAATGAATACTGAAAACCCAAATTTTATTATCATATTTTTGAAAAATGAATTTAAAATATCAAAAAATTTAAAAAAATATTTCAAACTAAAATATTTTATATTATATTATTTATAATCGATTCATGTTTATTGGAATAAATTTCATGATTAAATGTTTTATAAAATAATTTTTGTACATGATAAATAATTTTTCTGAAAAACTATTTTTCAAGTTGTTTTTCAAGATTATTAAAAAACGAATTTCTTCAACATAGAGGTATTGAATTTTATAAAATTTATTCCATATTTTTATCCTAAGGTTGAATATTTTTAAATAAGAAACTTTTATTTTTAGTCAATATGAATAGTAACTATGGTGAACTTTTTCGCATCGGTAAATGGTAAATTAGGTTCATCCATGTCCAAAATAAATGATAAGTACATTATTTTTTCTCTTAAATTTTATTCAAAAAACTAAATTAAACTCTTTTTACATTATTATTGAAATTTATTTGTCAAATTTCCGTGAAAATTACCAATGTAATAATTAAATTCAATAATGTTACAAAATGTCACACTCTTAGAATTAAATTTTTATTAGGAGTTAACATACATAAATATCATGTTATTAATTAATATTAATTTCTAATTTATGATTAATGAAATTATTTTTAGGATGGATATTTATTTTTAATTTTTAAATATTTTATTTTTATCTTAAATTCTTACCCAACGCTATCACAATATTTATTCAGTTAATAGAAAAATAAAATCAGTGATTTAAAATATATTAAAAGTGATATAATTTTATTGATTTTGAGTGTTACACTTATTTTATATATGAATATCAAATATTAATGTTTTTTCAAATGATTATATTTGTATTTGGAATTTAGTAGTTATGTCCTGTAAGTCAAATTTTCATAATAATATCAAAATTGACATTAGTGTTATTTTACAAAAAATATTATTTTATTAAATTACATAAACACCATAAAAATATATAAATATTAAAAGGTGGATAATATGTTGACTCAAATGTAACAAATTTTCCATTTATGACTCTATAGGTAACTTATACATAAAATTATAACCCTTTATCAGTGAAAAATTCATCGATGTGGTTAATGTTAAAATTGGGATAACTATGGGGTTAAAGTAAATGATTAGGTTTAAAACCCACTTTAGACTATCAAAATTATATTTCTTTATGTTATTACAACCTCATTATATCATAAAATCATATCTCAATCCATTTGATCATTTCTAATGTGAATGATGTTTTGAAAATTTTTGTTTTTTTGAAATTCCATGTGCATCATCTCCCTCGGATATAAAATTACATCACCCCTTTATTATCCTTCTATCACATTGATCAATATATATTGACCAAAAACTACTAAATTTTCATCCCAAAATCTTTATCTACATTATAAATGTTTTTTCTTCCCAATAAACAAATCCTAATGTCCATAAGAAGTGATCCAAAGGAATTCTTCTAAAGAAGAGGTCATCTTCTTACCTCATCACATTATTTTCTTATTATTATAATACCTCCTCTAAATATATGGTTTTTATAACAGAATGATAATATTATTATATTAATTATAAATATTTTTAATCATTATTATTATACCACCAATACCTATCTTCCTTCCATATAAATGGGAAGTTGAAGTATCACTTGTGTGTACATACAGCTTACCGTCAACAGGTAATTATAAAATCCAATTTTAATAACCATATATTATGGATGGATATTTTTATTGGATAAATTTTTATGATTTTTATGATATAATTATACTTCTAAAATTATAATTTCATATATTTCTTATTAACTTCCTCACTGTTGGGAAATAATGACATCACATTTGCATTTTTCTAGACTACCACTTCTCCAAAATGATGTGGTTAATTTTTTCTTTATATTTTACACGGATTGTAATGACAATGTAAATGTTGAATTTATATGATTTATGTTAAATAATAATGTTTATTTAAATGTGAAAAATAATTTATCTTTATTTTTTTCCATCCATCGAAAATTGAAAACAATGTTCATTCGTATGTATAGCCTACAATCTCCATGAATCTTGTCTATCATTTTTCTATATTAACCTTTTATAGATTACAAAAAATTCATATATAATGAATATTTATGATATTTAAATAAATATAAATTTCCAATATAAAATGGAAATTTGATCAAAGAAAAATTAATGATACTACTGAAGAAAAAAACACATGAAAAATAAAATAGTTATTAATTAAATCATTAATTTTAACAAAGAATTATAAATGATCAAGTGATAAAATATTATTAGTAATTTATATATTTTATGATATATTTGACTATGTTTCTAGAATAGATGTATGAAATATATTTATTTATTATATAGGATGTTTTGGAACATATAAATGAATTCAAATCTATGTAGGATGAGTAATTGGTTAATGTTGTCATCATAAAGTTATTGGCCATGAGAATGGGCAAGAAGGTCTAGGACTATAACCATCTATAGGGGGTGTCATATGTTCAGGTTTCCCATCATTCTAAGGATAGAAATGTTAAATATCCCATTTCATAGGTACATAGTGAAAAAATTCCCATAAGTACACATTTTATGGAAAAATATGGACTTATAAACTCCAAGAATATGATCACCCCATTGAGTGGAACATTTCGGAGTGATGAGGCTAATGATCAGAAGTCCCTAATGCAGACTTTAAAAGGAGGCATAAGAGAATATGGGTTCAGTGAAGACCCAAAATCCGAAGATGTCCCACAAGGATGGAAGAAACATGATATGAATAATAAAATTCAAGTCCATGACAAGATGTCACAAAATGTGTGGCATATTACTAGGTGTAGGGACCCCAAATAATGAAGGCACTTTTCTGAAACTACAAAGTGCTAGGGAACCCTCTAATATCAAGAGCCTTTAGGAATTTCATTATAAAAAAAATCAATGATAATTGGAATTGTTTAACCAATTATGAAATTTAAAAGGTGGAAGCACTTCCAATGGGATTATTTGCGAAATAATTTTTTATATAAAAAATATATACTAGTGACATTGATAATTTTTGTATTCTCAAACATGAGATTATTAAAATTGAAAAATAGGGCCAGGAAAAGAAGAGTATTAATTATAATATATGCATCTTAGGATACATGGTAAAGGTCACCTTGGTTTGTACATTGAAAACTATATATTATAAGACGGTAATTATAGAGATAATTAGAGAAAATATTCAAGAACACAACTCAGAAGTGGGTGGTAATGGGTGACCTCAACACAGTTATCTCACCTGATGAAAATAAAAGGTCTAGTTTTAATAAGACTATAGAAAATGAATTTCCACAATGCATTAACCATCCAACCTTAAAGAGGTATCAATTGATGGGGTAGATTTCACATGGAGTAGGATTACCTGGAATGGAAGACAATAAATAAAACAAGATTGATTCTTTGTTTAAATTTTTTATATATTTATCTCTAATAGACTCTCTAGTTTTACACTACTTATTAATCACACTTATCACAACCCCCATTCTATTGACATTCACAACATCTCATGGTTATCCCTGCACCCATTTCACTTTAATAATGGTTGGCTCACCAGTCTTGGATGGATAGAAATTTTCTCTAATGGATGGAAACTAATGCCAATTGGAAGCCCACATCAATGGCCCATGGAGAAGCTCAATCCCACAAAGGAGATTTTAAGTGAATGGAGAAAAAAATCATTTTTCAAGCTCTATTATGATATCTAGCTTACTGAACAACAGCTATGTAACATTCAAAATAATTACCAACACCAAGAAACCCCTTTCAGAGAAGAAATTAAATCACACACAATGATTTTTTACCAATTAACCATCAAAAAAATACTGGAAATTAGCCACTTGATTGTGATATGGCTGAAATAAGGTGACCAAAATTCTAAATTCTTTCAAAATATTCATAGGCCGAATTAAGAAAATACATAGAACCATTCCATCAATGTTAATGGACAACTATATACATATCTCTAAGGTTATGGTTTACTATTTTTGTAGCCTCTTTAATGTTGTTTGGCTGGATTACACATCACATATGATCAGTCACACTCTTCCATATATTAATGAAAAATAGAATCAAGGTCTTATACGGTATCCTGATATAGATGAAATTAATAATTCTCTTTTCTACCATAATTTGGAGAGTTCTACTGGACCTGATTGTTTCACAAATAAATTCTTTTTGTATTATTATGACATCCTCAAGAAGGATTTGATTAATTCTATTAGATACTTCCTTGCTCAATCCTTACTACCTTATTTAATTAACTCAAAATTAATAGCAATAATTTCAAATAAGGGAAATTTGGTTCATATTGAAGACTTCATACCAATATCACTTGGTAACACTATTCCTAAAATCATCAGAAAAATCCTTATGTCTAGGTTGGGGGAAATTTTCAACGATCACATCAATCCAAATAAATATCGATTTTTCCCTAGAAGATGCATTCATAATAGATATTTTAAATCCTCAGAGTGTATCAGCATCTTGTGATGGAAGAAAAAATAGGGGATATTTTATCTCAAGTTTGACATGGATAAATCCTTTGACACCATAAAATGGAGTTTTTTTACTATCCTAAGTATATATGGTTTTTCAAAAGTAATTGATACTTATTCATTGTATTATGTCTTCGGTATAGCTATCCAATATTATTAATGGGACCCCGCAAGGTTATTTTTAGTGTACTAGGGTAATGAGGAAGTGTGACCCACTCTCAGGGCTTCATGTTGATATTACTGTAGATTATTTGAGATGACGCATTAATGATATTTTTCACGTTTTCCTTTTCAAATGAATATAGTATAGGAGGAATGTCATTTCTCCCTTATATTTTCTTTATATTGATGACATTATTCTCTTTGGTCAAGAAACAAATATAACCATTTCTAGTATTTATGATCTATTTCAATATTATGAAGAGATTTTTGGATAGGCTATCAATTGTGGGCAGTATTTTTTTGTACGTGGTGAGGTCCCCTCTCTGGGATCACAAAACAGAGTGTCATGGAAACATGGAGTTTGGAGGGGAACACATCCTTCCAATTATTTGTGTGTGACAATATTTTGGGGAAAAATTAAGATCCAGTGTCTTAGAGGAATCAATACAAGAATTATCAATCAACATTACAATTGGAAATGAAAATCCATATCTCGAGTAGGTATATTTTTTCTTTTGATTCTAATCATCACATCAATATATGTGTACTCCTTCTCCCTCTATAGGTGGCCTAAAGAAATTTTAAAGAAGATTCATGGCATCAACAAGAATTTAACAATGACCAAATCCATGAATGAGAATAAAATCGTCATTTTTCATTGAATTATTGCACCAATCCTATATAAATTGAGTGGGGATAGGAATAAATATTTAAAAATATTTAACTCTAGTTTAATTTCAATGTTCACATGGAACCTCTTTAATAACAATGATCCCTCTATTGATTTTTTAGTAAACTGGTTCAAGGGGAACATATGGATGATTTTCCATACTATGTTTGATCTTTAGTATAGCCTTTTATTAAGCCATCCTTTAAGGATATCATGTAGGATACCAATTATATTGTCAGTATATACTTTAACATAAACTGTTGAAATACATGTTCGCTTGATCAAACCCTTAGAAATAGGCTGACTGCACCTCCTAAATACATGTAGATTAATATTTCATATATCAACACATAGTACATCATTTTTGAGATTATTACTTATCAGGTTGTACATGAGGTCTAATGCACAGTCTCCCTGGATTTTAACACCCTAGTGTGGAGGAACAGTGAGAAGGGTTATTTCACTCCAAAGGAGTACTACAAGATAAAAAATGGGATCTCCCCCAGAATATTAGCATGAACATCTATGTTTGAAACCAAATTTATATATCTATACATATTTATTATCATCTAGAAGAAATGGACATACATTCCTCCCACATGTGTTCAACTGGGGAAAATTAGGTAGTGTGTTCTATCCCCTTTCCCCCTATGTCTTTAGTCTGGTGAGGATATCCAGAACCTGTTTTTTGAATGAAGGTATGCAAGGATTCTATGGGTTCCTGTTGAAACATCTTTAAAATGTAGTTTCATCTAGGGAAGCCCATGGGAGGAATTATGTATTCTATTTTGAACATTAGGTTGGGAAAGGAGGTCTATCAACTGCTTCTTGCGGCTATTGTATATATTCTAAATTCTATATAGAAGGATCGAAATGTGTGTTTGATTGAAAACTAAGAGACCCCCACTCAAACTTCTTTGATGATGTTGTACAAATGATTTACGTACTACAAAAAAAATCATAATGGGAGAAATGAACAATGACATGGATGATTTAATATCTTGAGGTGCTTTTAACTTGCATGTATACAAAGAAAACCTCTTATGCAGAAATATTTTAACTGGATACCTCCCATTGGTGGTGGATTAAAGCAAACATTGATGGTGATACCTTGGGTCTCCAAGCCCATAGGGAAGTGGAGTTGTTTTCTAAACACATCATGGTTTTTTCCAAGGGTTTTTTATCATTACATTATGATATGATCTACATATGAGACCGAACTATGAGAAATTATCTATACTATTAAATAAGATTTCCATCATAAGTGGCATGCCCTATGGACTGAATCAGACTCTAAAATAACTATAGTATATCATAAATCAATAAAGGGGACTGTACCATATAATATTTTACCCTGGTGGGTTGGTTGTCTGAACTAGGTGAAATAAATTAACATTGTTGTTTCACATGCACATGGAGAAGCCAGCATACTAGTAGTTGATTTATCAAAAACTCTGTTCATTGAAGCAAGCAAAATATGGGAATTTAGTGCCTTTTTTTGTACAACCTGTGTGGAAGACTACATATGAGTAGTGGTATACACCTAGGTTTGGAAAACCTCTAATAATGCATAATCATTGTTTCTTGGACTCTATTCCTTTAATAAATATTGATGGGACCAAGCCTTCTTGGATGTCGTACATTCCTAGTAAGTTTCCCATGGGGTAAATGATTGATATATATATATATATATATATTAAATCCAATATAATTTAATGTAAATTGGTTCTTCCTGAACTATTCAAGTAATATTACAATTTCCCTTCTTTTTTCACAAAAAGATTGTAATTTTTTTTTAATAAAAACGGACTTTATTTATCTCTATGATAAAAATTTATTTTTCTTCGAATCACATTTTTTCTAAAAAACCAAAAATATTATTAATATTATCCAATGATTTATTAAATTAATATCTAACAATGGTATACTTTTTAAAAAATTATTTTAAATGAATATTCCTTCCATATTCCGAATGAGGTACTATTTGAATGTTTTATAAAAACGTGAAAATAATTTTTTATATAACTTATATAGAATGAATGGAATTTCATTGCATCATAACCTATACATTATTTATGTATTAAATTAAAATTTTTAAGGTTTTCATTTAAATAAAATCGATTCCTTAATATTTATGAAATGTTTTAGTTTTATAATTAAACAATTTTATTTTCCACAAGATACTTTTTAGTGATATTTTAAAACTCTTTTATTCTATGGAAACAACTGTTATTGAATAATAAACTGAGGATATAATATAACGAATCCATCCTCATTATCTCTATGTTTTTTTATGAACAGTTCGAATGGGTATGTACTTTTTTGATACCATTCTTTATATTACTCTCAATAATTTATGAATATGATTGTTGATTGGGGAAATTATTAAAATTTAATATTCTATCCTTTTAATAAAAATATTTACTTTTATTATTTTTTACCCCATTCTTATGATAAATTTTTTAATATTACTGTTTTATGGGTGTGTCTAACAATTACATATACTTTCAATGCATAAGTAAGTATCATGAGAAAAAACATTTTGGGTGTTTGGATTAGGAATAATCTGTTAAGGTAGGGTGTTTGGGAATGAGGCATTGATAGTATGTTTTAGATTTCTTGGCACAAGGCCTCATCTAAATTTTTTTTAATTTGTGACAATATTCATTCCATAATTATATAATTTTTTATTTAGTTCCATGTAATTATTTTAGTTGTTTTTATATCCATGGAATTTTTTTAACTTATGTGATGATTTATATGGCATTATTTTATTATCATTTTTTTTCATATTTCTTACAGATTATTTATGTTTAATTGAATGCATACACTTTTTAAGAATATAAGATCAAACATTTACTATATTTAATTTTTCAAGGATAAAAAGATGAATTTTATTATTGATATATTGGTAAATGATAATGCGGACAATAATGTTTTCATAGAAAAATAGTATTTTTCATTACATGTATTAAAATTTAATGTAAAATTAAATTATTTATCTAGTTTTCCAAGTCTACCAAAATATTAGGTCCTTTTGGATGTAGTTACAGTTATCTTATATTAATGTAATTATGTATCCACCAGATAAAGGTTAATGGATTTAGGGACGTCATTTTGGTATCATTGAACATTTAGTAAAAACATTCATAAATTTATTTAGTAAAACATGTATAACAGAATGTGTCATTATGATTAACACTGAGAATATGATTTTTAATTGAACACCGCACTACATGATTTAAAGAAATGTGAATTTGAATCATATGTACAGATAAAACCCATCAGGAACATGAATACATGGGCAAGAAGGAAACCTCTCATATCTACTGCTTCAAATATAAGAATATGGGGAACTACACTAGAGAATTCCCCAATAATTAAGAAAATATACCATACAATAATCTTTATAATAAATGTAAATGTTATATAATTACAACCAACAAACTATAATGATTAAATTGTTTGCATATTTATAATAAATAATTATATTTTAAAATTCGTTCATCGATTATATTTTGGATTTAAGAGTAATGAAACTTATAAGGATTACATTTCAATAGTTTTTCTTTAAGGATTTGAAATAATGTGATGAATGGTAATAATAACCTACAAAATTGATTTAGAGGTAAAGTGAATTTTTTATAGTATACATGAATAAGATAAAGATATCTCTTAATGTGTTCTAGATGTTGAGTTAATAATTTTTTGGAGGGATAAATAGATTATTGAAATTAAAGAATTAAATGGGGTAATATTTGTGACCATGAAAATGGTTAGTGATTTGATGATAAATTAATTTATTATAGTTTTTTAAATAATTATGGATTTATGAAATATACTTGTTAAAATGAGATTTCATTTAAGGAATGATATGTGAGTTAATTTAGTGAGTCATGTATATTTTAGTTGATTATTTATTATAATTATCCCGTTTCAAGAGAATGTGTGATCAAGTTATATATATATTTGTATGTGAAAATTAATAGAAAATTTATGAATTAATTTTTTTCTGATTATGAATTTGGTCAAACATATTTTGGATGTGTATTAAGGAAACCCAATTTTACAATTGATTAAGTCGATCTTTGGGGGTTATTGTTGTGGTTTTATAGATTTATGTAATATTTGGTTACTCTTGTTAACCGTCTTGGTTTTGTAAAATATGTAGAGAAAATAAGAATAGACATTAATTATTGTAGGGGTATTATAATTCATTAATAATAAATTTTTTTCTTTTGGCATCAAAAATAATCATTACTATTCATTTCATGGTGTAAGAGATGATTTTGAAATTGATCAAATCCTATCAAAATGATATAATTGTTATCATGTAATTATATTTTAGTATGTTCATAATCTGGATGGTAAATGATGTATTCAACTCTATGGAATGGATATTGGATAAAAAATATTTCTATTTCATTAAATAATAATGATTTAATTTTCCATTTCACACCTCATCGATTAATGGTATTCAAGTCATAAATGTTCTCATGATCATTCACTATCTTGTGATGAATTTTATTCACCACTCTCGAAAATTATATAGACATTATTTTTTTCTTCCATGTATATATATTCAATTTTTAAAAAATTTATCCAAAAAAACATTAGATAAGTGTTATTCAATATGACCTTTTTACTTCCTTTCAATATTTTTTAGAGGAAATTTCATTAACCCATGATACATTGTGGTTTTAAAAAAAACATTAAATGTCAAATAATCTTCTACTAAGAAAAAATTCAAATTATGAGGATGAAATTTAATAAAGGAAGACAATATAACACCCTGAGATTTTAGAATCTGTAAAAAAGACATATAACATATATGACATGCAAAATCGAGATAAAATAAACCAAGAATTATAATTATTTGAATATGAGAATTATAAAATTATCGTTGATTTGAAATGTATGAATTGTATTAATAGAATTATGATAGAGATATATACACTATATATTCAAAAGATATTAAATTATTAATTATTAGGATGTATGTTCTATATTTTTAGATATTTTATTTTAGGCTAAAAAATATTTTTACTTCAAAAATGATTTGTCTTATTTTTTGAAAATATTTTAATTAATTTCAAGAAAGTATATAAATTTTGGTTTATAAATATTATATTCTTTAAATAATCCTATCCAATTTATTTTAATTTATAGTTTTTTATTTTTTTGAATAGATTGTTTTTTAGTAAATAGTGAAAAAAATATCAATTCTTATTACATTATTATCATTTATAGCATTTATAACGTCACATTTTTTTAATGATTCAAAACTAAAATTAGTTCTCAAATATTATTAATAATACAATTATATTTATTGAAACTAATTTCATTATTAAATTTTAAATAAAAACATTATATGCGTTAACATAATATTAATGGAATACTATTTTCAATCTAATACTTCATTCTTATTTTATCATTAATTTATAAAACTTATATATATTTGAATTTGAAAATATATATAAAATATTGTGATTCATTATTTCCAAATTTTTTAAATATTTTCCTTTTAGTTTTGATCATTTCAAATAGTAACTATTGTAAAATTTATCACCTTGGTAGAAGGAAAACCATGTCCATATTTGTTAAAACTAAATTATAAAGATGAAAATTGTTATCAAAATTCTTAATAGATTATGTAAATTTAACCCATATCAAACTATCTTCAAAATTAAACTAATTAAGGAAAAAATTTCTATGAAAATAATAAATATTATATGAAAATTTGTGAATGTTACAAAATAGCACCCATTTTGTTTTAAATACTATTTACGAGTTCACATGGTGAAAAAATAAAGGGATGAATCTGATTAAATGTCTACATTAAGATTAATTTTTTTTACATGATTTAAATTTATTTTAATTCTTTATTAATATATGTTTACATAAATTTTTACATAATGCTGACACGATATTCTTTCAATTAATGGAATAATAAAATAAATCATTTTAAATATTTTAAAATTTTTAATAATTTGAGACGTTTATAGTTCTAAATGAATTATATACACCAATATGATATATTATTATTTATTATAAGGTATATATTCTAATTTAAAAAATTTATTTATTCATTTTATGTCAAAAAAATTAATAGTGTAAAAATTGACATTAATGTTATTTTATCAAAATAATATTTTATCAAATTATTTAAAACTAATAAAAATATCTAAATTTGGTAATTTGGATAATATATGGTCATAAATATATTCCCATGCCCATTTCTTATTTATTAGTTACTTTTTTTGTAAAATTTTATCCCGTTATGATTGAAAACGTCATTACCTTGGTTAAAGTTAAAATGGGTTAACTATTGGGTCAAACAAAAAGATAATGTTTATAAAACCACATAAACAAATACAAATTAAATTTTTTATGGAATTAAAACCAAATAGTGTACCATATTCTAATATCAAACAACGTTAAATCACATTTCATTATAATTATATCTTTATATTTTATTCTTTTATGAAATTCAAATAGTTTCCTATCCCAAATATATAAAAGGACACACCAGGATTACAATATTTACACCACATTGAACATTCCAGATAGACCACTGACTAAACATTTTTCTTCCAAACATAACTATCCATATTATATATATTATTTTCATCCCAAATTTCAACCCATGGCATCCTTAAGAAGATACCCAATGGAGTTCTTCGAAAGAAAAGGAAATCTTCTTAACTGATTATAATATTTTTTATGTTCTTTATTTACCTCCTATATATATGTGGTATTTATAATATAATGGTAATATATTTATCTTCAAACCAATAAAATTTAATCATGATTATTGAACAACCATTAACCAAAAACCTTCCTATCAAATGCTATGTGAATGTATCACTCGTGCATAGGTACAACATTCCATCTCCATGTAAATATACAATTAATTTTTTCATCACAATTTTTTATAGATAATAATTGGACTTATTTTTATTTTTATAATATTTATTAAATAGTCATACTTCTATAATTACTATAAAATATCTACCTTTTCACCTTCCCAACCATTGGGAAAAGATAATGTATCTTTTGTGTACATGTGATCTACCACCTCCACGAAACGATGTGATTTTAATAATTTATATTTTAGTTGTATGGTATTGAGTATGTATTTTAATAATATATAATATTTTTATGTCATAATAATGAATTTTTAATGATGAATAATTATCTACCCTTATATAATTCCATCCTTCAAAATGTGAAACAATGTTCATGATTTTGTAAGGACTATTGTATCAATGAACGATGTAATTTAATTTTCTATCACTAAATTTTATAGATTACTCTAAATTAATTTATAATGAATATATATTATATTTATATAATTATTTACATTATTTTTATGATTTAATATTTACCAATGTACAAATTCTAAAACTATTGAACCAAAACAAATATGAAAAAGGAATGAAATATTAACTGAAACTATTATTTTAACAAATAATTATTACTAAATTGGTGATAAATGATTGTATGTCATATATGGTATGATATTTATTATTATATTTATATAATAGATTCATGATAAATATTTATTTATTATAATTGATTTTTGGACACATACAAAGAAATCCAAACATGGGATAAGGGTTTATTTCAAAATATCAACATTATTCATGATTTTTTATGTTTGAGGGATCCTTGGGAGAATTATTTGATAAATAAATATTATAACCAATATATCTTCTTATCATATGGTTACATATTAATTTTTATTGTAAAATTATCATTTTCCTCTAATGTGTATTTATAATTAGGGAAACTGTTTTTAATGAAAAACTAACTTCATTTATATTTATGGTTAAGAATATATTTTCTTCCATGTCCATATTTTCTAAACAATTTATAAAATATTATTTCAGTAATAAAAAATAATTTTTAAATGTATATTTTTAACTGTTCTTTACTTTCAAAAATTAAAATAAATTTTCATGTCGTTTTCCAAAATTAAGTACTTTTTTACCCTTTTCATGTGAGAAATAAATGTTTTTAACATATAAAACATGAAACAAATATCCCACCATAATATCAACTAAATTAAATTAAAAATAACTTAAAATTTTATAATCTTATCTTCAAATAAAATATTTCTTTAATATTTGGGAAATATGTTACATTTAAAAATAAAAATATTATTTTCAAACAGAACATTTGTGCTGTTCTTTTAAAAGTATTTTTATCCATGTAAATATAATTTGTTGAAAATTATACTTAATATATACTCTAATAATAAAATTAAACTAATCTCTTTGGATGGTTTATGAACAGTTTGATAGGGGATGTACTATTTTGATACTATTCTTCAAATTACCTTGGATGTGTTATAATTGAGTTTGTTGATTAGAGAAATTATTAACATATTATATGTTAGTATTTAAATATGAATATTTTTGTGGATTATGTTTCAAATAATTCATATGAGGAATGAAGAGGATATATTATGTGATGGGTGGGACTTATTATCACATAAATCCTTGATTCATTAGTCGGTATATTCAGACAAAGTAGCTTGGGTGTTTCGTTGAGGCCTTTTCCATTTATATAAGTTGTCTTTGTGTGATTCCTTAATTGTATGTTTTAGATGTCTTGGGAAGATGATTCAATAGTATTTTTTTGATTTATGGTATAATATATATGAAATTATTTATTTATATCAATTTGTTTATTTGAATTGTTTTTAATATCTATGGATATGTTTCAAACTCATGAAATTATTTTTATGGAATTATATTTCTTATCATTTATTTACTTCTAAATTATTCATCCAATATTTAGAATCCATTGTAATCATATTCTTAATAATCATCGTATATTATCACATTATTATTTTTCATTTTCCCAAGATACATGGAATTGGTTTATGATTAATATATTGGGATTTACTAAACAGAAATATTCTATACTCAAAGAATAATATTATGTTCTATTTTATGTTTTCATATGTAATGTAAAATTCATGTGTGTATCTAATTTTCTAATATTAATAAACTGTATTATCAATAGTTATGAGATCAGTTAAATATATTTCCAATTTAATAATGTAACCATAACATTAATTTTACTATAATTTGGTTATTAAAAAAACATTAATATATTTTGTTGTTTTCAAAAATTACATTTGCGACCTAACCCCAACTTATAAATGGACACCCACTCTCCACTCCCCTCTATACATTAAGATCCATTTGGTTCAGCCAATTACTACCCAAATACCATTACTACATCTCTAACCATGATCTTGGATGAATATTTTACCATAAAACCATCCTAGGAAGGAATTAAATATAATCCCAAATTTGTTTTTCAAAGAGTATGTTTATTTATTAACCAAGAATTTTTGTTTTATTTCATATTTTACTTCTTTTAAATATTATTAAAACAAGATGAAATAATAAAACCAAAAATATTCTATATAATAATATTTTATAATGTTAATTTAATTTCATATATCCATCTTCTCTTCAAACAAATAGGAAAGAAAACATTCAATCTTGTGTACAACAGACTACCACATCTGAAACTCATGTAATTTTTTTTCATTAACACCACTCACAACTAGATATAATGTATGGTTTATGTTATATATATATATATGAATTTTTTTTTACATAAATATAATTATGTAATTATAATATCATATAAATCTTCTTAACATCCAATACTTATGAATATTATATCACCGTTTGTGTTTACGTATGGACTCCCACCCTAAGGAAGCGTTGTGAATCATTTTTCATTTCCATTATAGATGGATGTTAATTATGAAATATTTGATGAAGGCATATTATTTTAATCATATAATAATAAATATTAGAATATTAATTATTATTTCCCATTCTCTCATTCCATCCATAGACAAATTAGAGTAGACTACGTTCATACATACGACCTACCTTCTCCATGAATGGTGTAAATAATTTTCATATATATTACTTAAATAGATAAACCTAAATATGTAGATAATTAATATAAAATATTTTTATATAATTAATAACATTGTTAGTATTATATAACCATGATAAAAGTGCATAGATCAAAATAATCTTACCAAAAAATATTTTAAAAAAGAAGTTGTTATCACCCCAAAAAAGTAATTTTAATAAAGAAATGACAATGAACGGGTGATAAAAGTTATATATAATATTATATGTCATGATATATACGAGTATTGTTCTATAATATATTTTATATAAATTTATATTTATAATTTATTAGTTTAAAATATGTATGAATGAAGTCAGTCCTGATGTATGTATTTTTTATTACACCCTCATTATTTATCGAGATTATTTATAATTATGTTTCTAGTGATGACATTTCATGATATAACTGACAATGATCTCATGAATTTTATTCTCCTATGTTAATTTATAGATAATAAATTCTTTCAATTCATTTACAATATTTATTTTCACACTATATTGAAGTAATAATTTTAAGGATAATCAAAATTATTTCCCTCTTTGATCAAAAATATATTATCTTCCTTGTCCATGATTTGTAAAAATGTTTTCAAATTTTTTTCTGATTCTCTATGTATTTTTTAATATAAATTTTAACCATATTGGAATTTTTAAAAATTATTGACTAAAAGTAGACTCTCTATCATTTTCTAGATGATTTACTTTATACTTTTGACAATAAATTTGAATAGAATATTTGTTTTAACATATACATAATGAAAACAATTTCCTGCCATCAAGACCATTAAATTATTTAAAGAATACTTTAATTATTTAAAAGAAAATTTTAAAATATTTTTTTAAAATATTTGGTAAATTAATATATTTTAAATTAGGTATTTGATATTAAAATTATTAATTTCTTCAATAAATTTTCCATATGATATTTTAAATGAGTTTTAATATAATACAGAATCCCTTGAGGTTTTGTAATATGTAATAAGGATATGATCCAATGGTTCCATCACTAATAGTTTTCTGTATGGTTTATAATTATAATTATATGATTTTTAAGAAACCAATTTTATTTCCACATGTTATAATGTCATGGTGTTATGAGATGTTTATGAAAAAAAATTCACAGGTTGTGATATTTTTATGAAACCTATTTTTCATGGATTATGATATGATGAATGATTTATTATCTATTGGAACATATATATATGATTTTCATTATATGAATTGAGGTCCTGAAATTATATATCCCAAAAATTCATTATATAAAATGGATATATCATGAGATAAATAGGAATGGAATGGGGAGTAAACTCATTTTTATGAGATACTATATCCACTATGATATTCTTGGAAGTGCACAATAGATACTATGGTAGTTTATGATATGAGACCAATCCTCTATGATAGTCTAGAAATTAATCCATTACTAATAAGGAAATTATTTTCAATAAATATTTGTATTCTAAAAATCTATCTCTTAAGCCAATGTTAAGCTCTCAGTGTATATATTTTTTTATTCATTTATGATTCGTGTTTTAGGAACAACCATGTTTTACATAATTATTGAAAATTATTTTATATAATATACATGGTATGGTTTTAAAATTTATTTATTAGGTTCTCAAGAACATATTCTCATATTATATTTTAGTGATCATTATTATCTCTCTTGTTTTAACTTAATAAGAACTTGAGATCACCCTTTCTTATGTGTACATTCCCTAGGTTATGAATAAATATATTAATTATGATATTTCTAAGAGGGGTTATAGTTATTAAGAGTTTAGTTAGAGATAATTTTGTTCACTTATGAACTGGTTGTTTAAGTTTCTATGTTTTTAAGGTTATTAGACCTCTATAAATCTATCAAGTATCATTTTTATTTTAGAAGGAATATTAATCCATTTAGATTTTATATATGTGTATGGAATTTATTGGTTTCTATTTTTGGTATTGAAGAATTGTTTTGTTCACGATGTAAATTATGATGAGAAATAATTATTAATAACCCTTAGGATAATTCTAATTATAAGAAATATTCCTCTATTAGTGTAATTAATTGAGTGATATTTTCATAGAAAAATCCATATTTTGATACATTAAGTGGATATATATTCGAAACAGATGATTATATGGGTAATAGCCCCAAAAAGAGTTGCTCAAGTATATCTCATCCGTTATTCGGGTGTATATTGATTGGGCCTTTACTATGCACCTATTTTGACACTCCTATGATATTTTCATTGGATAATTCAAACTATTATAATTATTAATTATGAAGGATTTGAATATGTGATAATAATGAATGAAATTGGTTAAACCTACAGAGTCATATAGTGAAAATTAATTTTCATTATTTAGATATATTATAAATTATTTTTTATGATTATTTGTTTTACCACAAAGATAATTATTATTGAAATGATTATTTAGTTTTTTTAATCAATGTAACTCAAAGGAAAAATATTAATGATGAATGTGATGGATAATACAATGATTAAAATATAAGTAAAACAAATGATATGGGATATGGAATAAAAGATATTATTTTTACCTTTTAATCTTTCTCAAGTTATGAATCAAGATAGCATTCCCTATATGAAAAAGTGGGAGGCAAATTTTTTTGAGTCCTTAATGAGGGAACGTCCACCTTCTTTTAGTGGATCCACTAATCCACTTGTAATTTAGTTATGAATTATTACCACTAAAAATATATTATTTATTCACTAGTGTTTGAGACAAGAAAATGTTATTTTGGATATCTATAATTTTGAAGGATAGTCATATCATTGGTATACTATTATCATGAATATTTAGAATAATAATTAAATTGAATCCAAAAAATGGGATGAGTTTAAAATATTATTTTTTAGTATGTAATTTCCTGAAAAACATCCTATGAAAATGGAGAGGGAATTACTCGATATAATTTATTATTATTATAATCTTATTGGTACCTATGAGAAAAATTTGATAGTATAGGTGGGTTGTGATTATATAACAATCAACTAACCTGATGGTAATGTTGACTGATGCATCAATAGATTATAACCATGTCTCAAAAGGTAGTTATCCATATGGTACTTTAGTATCTATTAATAAATCATTTTACATGTTTTCAAATTGAAAATGGTTATTGGATTTTCAGATCAATCTAATAGAATTTAGAATAAAAGGAAGATGGAATTCGAATGAAATTATAAAAACCATGGATATAAGAAGATACGGTTTTTTAATACGTCATGTGTGGAATGAAACATGGTGGAAATTATCATAATGGGACTCAAAAATATTCTAATTGGGGAAAGGAATGTTAGTAGGAAATAAAATGATGAACTAACATGAAAAAGTTCTATAATAATGTCAATAAAGATAATGATCCATATAATGCACCACCCCCACTATAGTGTTTCATATGTAAGGAGTATATAAATTATTCTTACTAGTGAAAAAATAAAAATGGTAATGATGATGATCAATAACAACAACCTCCTAATCCCATAGATTAATGTAAATCCCATTCAATCAATATTTCTGATGAGTGGTACTATAATGACGTGTTGAATGATATGGTTACCATCAACTCTAGAATTTTCAATGTCATATTTGACTCTAGATTGTCCCTCCCTTTTAAATACTATGATTTTTCTAATTTTATAATAATTACAGCCCAGTAATTAATATTGATACCTTCTACTGGTATGATGATCAAATATCTTGTCTTTGATTCTTCATTGATTTATTTTTTTGGAATATGCTTTTTGAAAATATAATTATTCTCCATATAATTGAATTTATTGTTATCTTTAGAATTAGATGTATTTTTATGCAAAAATAACATAGCAGTTTACAAGAAATAGAAGTCACATTTGATAATCTGAACCAATATACAATGTTATATTAGTGAAATGATAAATATGAAAATTTGATGGAAATCACATCTATTGTATAGAACATAAATACTATTAAAAATTTTGTTTTTTTCATAAATGGTAGGGTAGTAACTCAACATCTATGATCTAATGATTGTGTGGGAGTTTATTAATGTATTTATAGAATAAGTTCATATTATTCAAATGAATATTGAATTTAACATCAAAATATAACTCACACATGGTACTCTACTTATTTCTATGACTCCATATAGAATATCCCAAATTGAGTTATCTGAATTGAATAAGAAACATTAGGAGAACCACGAAAAGGGATTTTTTTCAGCCATTTGTGTCACCCTAGAGTGCATATGATCTATTTTTTAAGATGAAAAATGGATCAATGCGACTCTATATAGAATATCAAGAACATAACATGATCATTATCGACAAAAATTATCCTCTACCCCATATTGATGATTTTATTATTCAACTCTACATAGATTAATAATTTTTCAAGGTTGGTCATCATACTACATATCATCAATTGATGGACAAGAAGGATGATATACCCAGTACACCAATCCGTGCAATAATGGAAATTTTTAATTTGTAGTGATTTCTTTTGGTGTTAGTGAATTTTATGTTATCTTCATGGATTTAGTGAATATTTTCTTTAAATAATACATTTATTATTTCTTTACTCTTTATAGATGATATTCTGATTTATTCAAAGAGATATTAAGAGAAATATCATCACTTGGGTATTGTACTAAAGACCCTAATAAGAAGAATTTGTATACGAATTTTATGAGGATTAAATTTTGGCTACAAAAAAATTTATGTTTGGTTCATGTAATCTTAAATGTGGGTATATCTGTGGATCCATGAATGATGGAAGTTATTAAACGTTGGAACACACCTACAACTGTGACTAATATACAAGGTTTTATTTTATTGGATTTATATCATTGATGGTTTTTAAGGAATTTATCATGACTATGTAATCTAATCAGTTCAATTATATAGAATGATGACTAGTTAATTTGGGAAGATGAATATGATGAAAATTTCTAGGTATTATAGTGATGTTTAGTCATAAATTTTTTTCTTACATTACCCTAAAATTGTGAATGGTTTTTAAACAATAAATATTAAAAAATAATGGATTGTTATGTTATCACATGCAGGAAAATATGATGATAGCTTATTCCACGTGAAAATTGAAGGGTCATGAGAAAAAATACCCAACTCATGGTTTGTAGTTAGATGCAATATTTTTTGCATTAAATACCTAGAGGAATTATTTTGAAAGAGAAATAGGTAATATATATTATAATAATAATTTTTAAAGGTATATATTTAGATAGAAAGAGTTAAATATGTTCCCGAGAACATTTTTGAGCTAATTCAATATTATGATTGCTTAACACATCACCACCTACCAAAAACCAACAAGTTAGATGATGATTTGAGTCAAAATGATCATGTAAGATTCTATATGAATAGGATCACAAATGAAACAATATTTATATATATTCAAATGATAGATCAATATATCTTAAAGGAATGGTATAAATATTATAAATATCAAATTATTGTTCTACCATATATACATGTGAGTATTAAGGATATGCATAATGAATATTTGGAACTAAATAAGAAGGTGAGTAATGTTCATGATATAAATCATGATTGAGATGGAATGATAATATAAGGCCCCATCCTTAAACCTTACTTAATATTGAATTAAATGAATAATTCACATTGAGGATCTTTTCAGGTTTAGAGTTTTAGAGAATTAGAACATAACTATTACATCTCAAAATATTACAAAGTAGTCACTTATACTAAGTTTCCATAATAATAAAAAACTCTTGAAAGAAACATGTCTAGTTCCATGTTTTATATAGCATGACATTCCCTTGATCCCATCCTTGACCTTATTCCATATTAATTCCTGTGAAAAACATTTCAAAAAAACTTGGGGTGAGCATAAAAAGCTCAGTAAGGGATACACAAAGAATGAAAACTGTTAGTTTTTCAAAATCAAGTAAACCATGTATACTCTATCAAAGTAATACCTTCACCTTCATGAACTAGTAAAAAAAATCTTCACTGAATAAAGTATCATTACTTACCTTTTTGTAACCAAAGGATTACCATAAAACCCATATAAAGAACACATAGAATATATAAAGGCAACTTGGGACATAAACATACTTAAGAGGAATAACCATACGGTTGACTTCCACACATATCACTTAATGATATAGCCATACGGCCAATTTCAATACATAGTTAATGGAATAGCCATATGGCCGACTTCCATACCCAATGCATTGGAGGTTATAACATAACCACCCGTCCTGGTATTCACGGCACCACCCGTCATATGGTTTATAACGTAACCACCCGTTAAAATGTCCAAGTACCAGTATAAAATCATAAAACATAAAACCAATATAAAGGAATGATAACATTTCCACATTTCAATCACAATATATCATAAATATATTGACATAATAGAATCATTTATCAAAACCATTTTCAATACCAAAATACATAAAAGAGTATATGGAATTTATATTATTTTAAAAACATTACGGCTTGTTGAGGAATCCAAAGACCAAATAATACTTGCGGTGGTGGAAAAGGTCGTTGTCACCGCGTAAGTTAAAAAAAACATTCCTTTTTGTCGTTTAGTAAAACGCTTCGTAGAAAAAGATTCCTTTTGTATAAAAGTAAAAGTCAAAGGAGTTTATACACCGTATAAAAGAAAGTTGTGTATAAAACGAAATATGCCTCAATGAAAGGAGATTGAGACGAAGTCCCTTACAAAGACAATTTTTAAAATAAAATAGATATATTATGTGTATTCAATATAGGTACACATAAATAAAGTAAACAAACAAAATAAGACATAATAATATCATGACATAATTTGAAAGTAGGAGATTAACCCAAAGAATGGAAGTTGGGTTATGAAATTCCCTTACCTTGGGTCCGACTTGACTCGATCGTTCTTTAACGTCCTGAATAATAAACTTGAGTTAATTTATACTTGATTAAGAACCTTTTTAAAGTTGATTATTCTTTTTATATCACTTATTTCCATGTTATAAACATTATGTAACCATTTAAGTTAATAATGTTTGTTTTGTCAATATTTGGTTCTTAAGTCGAAAGTTGACTTCTTACAATTACATGTTGTTCATGTGGTCAAAGGTTCTTTATATCCAGAATGAAATTCCTGATTTGGATATCATATATATCATATATATCCAGAATATACATGTATTTATAATATTACATAATCATTTAGAGGTAAGAAATGAAATGCACCGTTCATGGAGACGGTAAGCCGTACGTACGCATGAACGCTACATTCATTTCTTTGTAATATTAGTGGAATTAAAAATAAATGAGAGGTATGTATATTTTAATTCCATAATTATATTCATCATTTAGATATATCATTAATTATATATATACATTATATACATGTAATTTTAATAGTACATTACATTTGGGGATAAGAAATGAAATGCACCGTTCATGGAGATGGTAAGCCGTACGTACGCATGAACGCTACTTTCATTTCAATCTCATACTTTAATGGAAATAAATAATAATGATATAGAGGTATATTATAATTCCAGTATAACATCATATATAATAACTTTAAATCCTTTTTTTACACGTCCCACATATGGCATTAACGAATCACTTCACTTTTAGGGGGTGGTAGTCCGCACTTCCTTAAATGAAGATATCGTGTTTACCCATAATGGAAACCATAAAGGTATGACAAAAATGAAAAATACAGAAGCTTAAAGAAACCATAAACATATTATATATCATATATAAAAATAGTGACATCATAATGGCCACCCTTGAAGGTGTTAAATGAGTATTGAACAATCATCGTTTCGGGAGGCAGAATTTCGCCATCCACGGAAACCGTATGTTCTTTAACCATTTTATGTAGTTGTGTGAGAGTGTAGATCAAATAAATATTATAACAAAATACTAGTATATTTAAGATACTGGTGTTGTTACAAAAGATGTAAATAAAAAGCGTTTAGAGGGTTGGAGAAGCAAAATAAAACAAATGAACAAGAGAGAATGAATTACCTTTAAAAGTGTAACTCCTTTTTGATTTGAGCCTAAAGGATTCCTTTGAAAGGATTCTTCCCAAAGGGAATCCTCTAGGATGAGGAGATGGATGTGGAGAGAGTAATTGGGAAGGGGTTGGCCGAGCCAAAGGCTTGAGAAGTGAGTGAAATGAGGTAGAGGTGGGGGCCTTTTATAAGAGGAGAGGAGGGGAACTTTTGGAAAGTAAAGAAATATTACTTTATTTGAAAATGTGTTTCGGTTTTAAAAGGCCCCACATTGATATAATTGGTGGATAAGGTGATAAGGGTTCGAAATCCACTCATCCAATTGGTTTTGGCCATGTATAGGTTTTATATTTTTCATTATCTTTCCATTTTATTTAAATCGTCAAATAATGATGTCATCGCTGCATCATTATTATGACATATATAATTTAATTTATTTAATGTCTAAAAATTATAAAAAAAATACTATGATGTATGAAATCTATTTAGCTTTCCAATGACTATTTATAATCAAAATTTGGACTTGTATAACCCCACTCAAAAAGTATTTTAGTAAAACAATTTATGTTAGTGTCATTTTCACTTTAACATTAAATAAAAATATATTAATGTCATTTTCCAACTAAAGTGGCTCCATGGGGTCCCCAAGTTGGCCCATGGCTTGTCTTGGTCGGCCATGACTCACCCAATAGGTGTAGGACAAGTGTCACGGTGTTTTCACATTCTTATAATATCATTTTTACCTTAAACTACACTAATTACCTCTAATCGTGATTAAAAACTTAATAAGTTACTATTCACCAAAAAATTATTTTTATCTCATTGAACCACATTTTACTTCTTAATGAAAACCATGTATGTCGGATTTTCAAAATTAAATACACATTAGTGGTAAACTTTCATTTAACTGAAAAGTCAGTTTTCTTGATTACCACTTAGTGGTTTCACTATTCATCAAAAATTGAAGTTTTTCAGAAAATTACCAAAAATTCACCCTAAGCTATATTTGATATTCCGAATTCAAAAATGAAGTCCATTTTAAAAAATTAAAAACCTATAAGTCAAATTAATTAATTTAATAATTAATTCCCGCTGTCATGACATATAGCGTGTTTTTGTGAAACAATAAGTGTCAAAAAATTTACACCAGTTTAAGTCCAATTTCAAAGTGAAATTGATTCCAATGACCACCATTAGATTAACTGGTAAAAATATTTTCTAATTTCACTTTAAAACCAATTAAAATAATAATCTAACCATATAAATAATTTATATTAAAAAGAGGTTTTGAATTAAAATAGAACATTTTACACTATTCATAAAAAAAATGAACTTTATCAGAAAGGTACCAAAAATTTACACAAAGTGAATTTTGATGTCCCGATTCTAAAGGAGAGTTTTATTTGGTCCAAAATAAAGTATAAGAGTGATCAAAACTATATTTAATGACGGTTCACCATTAAAAGGTGATAAGTGAACCTTTAGTGAAAATTAGAGTATATATGCCTAAAATTGAACTCTTTCCGTATTTTAAGCCTTTAACTTTTATTGGGTAAATGTAAAAACATTTAAAAATATATATAATCATATTTTAGTTATTTCTATCCATTCCCGCAAGTACAACGGCTACATCTTAACTACCATTTAAAATAATATTATTTTATTACTTGTGTGCTACGTAAGTTTCAAAGAAACTCATCGTTGCGTATCGGGTACGCTATCGAACATAGCAACCCCTTTAAAATAAAATTAATATTTAATTCGTAAATATTAATAAATATGAAAATTCTTTATTCTTTATTTACCTGGGATGTCACATCCTTCCCCCCTTTTGGGAATTGCGTCCTCGCAATTTTATTCACTTATCAAAATAAGTGGGGGTATTTATCCCTCATAGCATTTTCAGATTCCCACGTTGCCTCTTCAGTCACATGGTTTTTCCACAAAACCTTTACATGATGAATCACCTTATTCCGTAACACTTGCTCCCTGTTGTCAAGAATCTGGACCAGTTGTTCCTCATAAGATAGGTTCTTTTCCAGCTAAACTACCTCTGGACTCAAAACATGAGATGGATCTGGCATATACTTTCTCAACATCGAAACGTGAAAAACATTGTGTACCTGAGATAAACTCGGAGGTAAAGCCACTAGGTATGCAACTGATCCAACTCCTTCCAGAATTTCGTATGGTCCAATAAACCTTGGACTCAGCTTTCCTTTCTTACCAAATCTCATCACACATTTCCAAGGAGAAACCTTGAGTAATACATGATCACCTACCTCGAAAGATAGATCCTTCCTCCGGTTATCCGCATAACTCTTCTGCCTGCTCTGAGCTGTTCTCATGTGTTTTCTGAATCAACTAAACTTTTCTGCCACATCTTCTACCAATTCTGGTCCCATCAGCTTCCTTTCACCCACTTCATTCCAAAATGCTGGAGTTTGACACCGCTTCCCATATAATGCCTCAAATGGTGCAATCTGTATACTAGAATGAAAACTGTTATTATATGAAAATTCAACCAAAGAAAGATGTTAGTCCCAACTTCCCTGATAATCCATAGAACAAGCTCGTAGCATATCCTCCAATGTCTGAATTGTTCGTTCTGACTGCCCATCTGATTGAGGATGAAAAGATGTACTAAAATTTAATTCAGTACCCAACGACTTCTGAAGGCCTTTCCAAAAGTTATAAGTAAACCTGGAATCACGATCCGATACAATGGAGAGAGGAACTCCATGTAACCTGACTATCTCTTTAAGATACAAACGGGAAAGTTGATCTAGAGAGAAAGTATCTCGTATAGAAAGGAAATGAGCAGGTTTGGTCAAGAGATCAACAATAACCCAGATTGCATATTAACTCGAGATGTCCTCGGTAATCCCACAACAAAGTCCATGGATATGTTTTCCCATTTCCACTCTGGCACTGGTAAAGGATGAAACATCCCTTTCGGTAACTGCTGCTCTGCTTTAACCTGTGGACATTTCAAACACTTCACAGTAAAATCAGCAATGTCTCTTTTCATTCCATCCCACCAGTAATACTCCCGCAGACCTCTGTACATCTTAGTACTGCCAGGATGAAAAAAAAACTCATTCTTCAACTGTGAATCACAAGGCACACATAACCTCTTCACAAACCTCAAAACACAAACACAAACTTATCCAAGAACTCATGGAAAATTTTATTCATAAGGTCCATGAATACAGCAGGTGCATTGGTTAACCCAAAAGGCATAACTACAAATTCATAATGGCCATATATAGTATAGAATACAGTCTTCGGAACGTCTACTTCTTTTACTTTCAACTTATGGTACCCCGACCTCAAGTCAATCTTCAAAAAATACTGAGCTCCCTGGAGCTGATACCACTTCATTCGATGGCCCAACATCTGCTGAAGTTGTTGAAAATGATTTTACCACCTCTTTCTTCTTGTAGACTAGCTGCATTCCCCCAATTGAGTTCTTCGTTGGACACTCGTTTGCATAATGACCCATTTCATTACACTTAAAACATCTTACCGTTGGCTTTTCATTTCCTGCTTGATCATCTTCCTTACAGTTACGAGCCATATGACCAGACTTACCACACCGAAAGAACTTACCAGACATGGATAAACATTCTCCAGGATGCATTTTACCACACTTCTCACAGGATGGATATTTGGTTTTCTTACCTCCTTGCTTCTTTGATGAATTCTTCCCCTTTTCCTGCCAACTAGACCTCTTATTCTGTTGTTTGTCATAGAACACCTGATCATCGGAAAACTCCATCTCTACCTTCTCCGCACATCGAACAAGTTTTTCATAACTTTTGAATTCACGAGAAGCTAAATCCCTTTGATACTTTGGCTTTAACCCTGAGTAAAAACGGTTTATTTTACTGTCAAGATCTCGTATGAAGTTTGGAGAATACCTTGCCAATCGAGTGAACTTTTCTTCATAAGCAGCCACTGAATCATCCTCCTGCCTCAATTATAGGAACTGTTTTTCCATCCTAAGATGAACCACCTTAGGAAAATATTTCTCAAGAAACATACCTTTGAATTTGTCCCAGTGAAGATCCTCAATCTCATCATTATCCCTTATATTTTTCACCATCGACCACCACTGATCAGCTTCACCTTCAAAACGGTAAACAGCAAGACTAACCTTTTGATGTTCTGAACACCCCATGACATCAAAAATCTTCTCCAGTGCTTTAATCCACCCTTCGGCTTGCACAGGGTCATATGATCCTCTTAATGATGGGGGATGTTGCCTCATGAAATGTTCCACCACTGACATGTTCCTCTGCGGTTGATCTGGCTGATCTCGTGCATGGATACCACCACCATTTATAGCCTGATTCAACTGTGCCATCACTGCAACAAACTGTTCAGTTCCGATTCCGACCATCTCAGGTTGCTGATTTGGAAGGTTATCTTCCTCCTGATGTCGTCCCAACATAGCTGCTTTGTTTCCTCTATGGAAAACCATTCTGAACACAGAAATATCTTAGGCCAAGCAACATGGTAATCTGTAAATGCTATATAATTTCAATCATATCATAAATTAACTTATAATTTAACAATTTTCTAACTCCTAAAGTTGTCTAAACCGACCTTTGATACCAACTATAAGGCCCCAGCCTTAAACCTTACTTAATATTGAATTAAATGAATAATTCACATTGAGGATCTTTTTAGATTTAGAGTTTTAGAGAATTAGAACATAACTATTACATCTCAAAATATTACAAAGTAGTCACTTATACTATGTTTACATAATAAAAAAAAACTCTTGAAAGAAACATGTCTAGTTCCATGTTTTATATAGCATGACTGTCACGACCCGTCCTCGGGGCCCGTGCCGTGACTACCCCAAGCCCGCCTTCCATAGGCCAGGGGCTGGCGACTAGCACCAAGGCGTAAAATCCCAGTAAATAGGGAAGGCATTGCCTTTACAAGTAACAACCACACAGAGTCAGCAAGCGGAAAGTAAAGTGCAGAAAAGAAAAGGGGCCGGAAATACAAGCCCAACTGTAAAGTACAACTGAAAAGTAAAGTACAGCAACTGAAGAAAAGACGGCGGCCTCGTGTCGTCCACTGGCAATCCCACCTGAAGGGTGGGTACAGATAGCCTCCAGGCTCCTCGGGTCCCACGTCCGCTCCGAGTACGTCCCGACCAGTGGTCCACCTCCAGGTACCGTCCTGCTCCACGCCCCAACCGTGATCAGCGCTGTCCGTCGTCTGCAACCAACACAACAAGGTGCGGGCATAGCCCGTGCAGGGGTGAGTACAAGCTACTCAGTAAGGACCCCGAGACCCCCGAAGGTCTCCCGAAATCCACAAAGGATATAGCACAAAAGAAAGATGCAATCACGAAGTAACATCTGACCCGACTTAGGTATATGCCCATACATATACCTAAGTCCCCAATTCTAGCTCTGCTCACGAGCTCAAGAACAACTCAATCCACAAAGGAAAGCAAGACTCAAATCCACAAGGAGAGTAAACAGTAAATCCACAAAGGATAGTTCAACACAATCCACAAAGGAGAGTAAATAGTAAATCCACATAGGATAGTTCAACACAATCCACAAAGGAGAGTGACATAAGGTTCAGCTCAACCAGGTATACTTTTTCAGATGACGTCAAGACGATCACTGATCCGTCTAAGTCGTCGGACCCACAAAGGATCGATAGGTACTAACCCCCGCAGAAGACCCACACAGGATCGGGCTCACACAGAACCTGTAGGCAGTGGCTCACACAGAACCGGTAGTAAGGACCCACGTAGGATCGGACTCACACAGAACCTGTAGGCACTGATCCACATGGGATCGCTGAGTGCAGTAGTCGACGCAGTCCACTGAGGATCTCTGCACAGTCGTCGCCGCAGTCCACGAAGGATCTCTGCTCTGCCGTCGTCGCAGTCCACGGAGGATCTCTGCTCTCCCGTCGTCGCAGTCCACGAAGGATCTCTCCTCTGCCGTCGTCGCAGTCCACGGAGGATCTCTGCTCTGTCGTCGAGGTCACAGCCAGCGCTAGGGTTCCCGCACAAAGCGAGCTCGTTTAGGAGGGTCCGCTCCACGAGCCGAGAGGCTAATACATCAACTGACACGTAGTCCGAAGTTGATGTATCCAAAAGTTCTGTATCGACAACAGGATCTCAACGCGACAGACGGCGCGTCAATCGGACGCCCGGTCTGAGAGTTATTGGCATTTTCGTCCCAGGGGCCCGGTTGGTTTTTAGGGAAAAACCAACCCGACCGTGCTCCGCCTGTATCCGATCCTCGGGCAGAGTATGCCAAAAGTTCCGTCTCACTTAGAGGAAACTACCACAGCTGACGGTACGTCGATCGGACGTCCGTAGCTCAAGTTATGAGCGTTTCCGCTCCGAGGGCCCGGTTGGCTTCGTGTACGAACCAACCCGGCCGAACCCAAAGTCTTCCGAAACCTTGAGTATAATATACCGAAACGACCGTCTCGATCCAAGGATCGCGTAGCCGCTGACGGTTCGTCAATCGGAGGTCCCAGGCCCAAGATATGGGCGAAAGACCGTAGAGGGCCCGAAACGGGGGTACTGGGCCCGGGGCGACCCGGCCCGAACCCCCCCTGGGGTCGGCCGAACCGGGTCGGCCCGAACCGGGTCGGCCCGACCCGGCCCGAACCGGCTCGGCCGGGTCCGGTCCGGCCTGGGCGCGGCCCGGCCGACCGGACCGGCCGGCTCGGCCTCGGCCGAGCGGCCGAACTGCCGCCGCCGCGGGGTTGAACCCGCGGCTTGAGAGAAACCGCGGCCCCGCGGGGGGCCGCCTGTCACGCGGACGCGGCCGGGCCGCCGCGTCCGTCCCGGTTCCGCGCGGCCGCGGAACCGGCTGCCGCCGCCGCCGCGGCTTCAGCCGCGGCGGAAGATTTCCACGGCGGCGCGCCTGGCGCCGCCGCCTCCGGTCGCCGGCGCCGCCGCGCCGGCGACCCGCGCCGCCGCCTCCTTCCGCGGGCCGCCGGGGATGCTCCGGTGGCCCGATTTCTTTCCCGTCTGCGCCGATGCTCCTCCCGGGGGACGATCTTCACTGCGGAACCAACAAATTGCCCTTGCCGCACGGTTCGTCGTCGTCCGCCAAATCCGCGCAAAAAGAGAAGATCGGCGGAGGGTTGCCGGGTCTTGTTCGTTAGACCCGCACCCTCCGCGTTAGTCATAAACGTCACCGGGAGGGAAAATCAACAACAATTTTAATTAAATTAAAATTGTCGGAGATTAAGTTCTTTACTTAAAAAGAATAAACACGGGAAAAAGATAAAACAATCCAGCATCCCTTACCTTATCGTCGTCGTCGGACGAGAGGTCGTCGCGGAATCGCTCGTCGCGGAGGAAGGAGATCGTTGCGTCGTCGCGGTATCCGGCGTCGCGTCGCCAATCTCCGGATCAAGATCAAACGGATTTAATTAGTTTAAATCCGTTGATATTGAAATTAAAAAGGGAGAAGAAAAGATCCGATTCTCACCTTAGTTGCCGAACGAGGATCGGCCGCGGAAGAAGAGGCGTCGCCGAAGAACGTCGCGGGTAGATCTCGTCGACGTCGCAGATCTTGGTGTGCGTCGTCGAATTCCGGTCGCCGGCGTTCTTCGCGTTCTTCGCGTTCTTCGCGTTCTTCGCGTTCTTCGCGTTCTTCGCGTTCTTCGCGGAGAGGGTGGAGGAACGAAGATTCTTTCAAATCCTTTCCAAGGATTTTTGGGTTGGTCTTATTTTATAAACATGCCAACACACGAAACCGGTTTAGAAACGATCCATCAATTCGTTGAATTAATTCGACGAAAGAAACGACCCATTTAATTCACGAAGAAACAGTCCATTTAATTCACGAAATAAACCGCCCAATTAAATGGTCTGTTAAGAATTAAAGAAAACGCGTCGGTTGACTTTTCAGTTACTTTGACGGGTTTTCGCGGGTGCGTTACTTAGCGAAAGAAACGGCGGGGCTCGTGCGGGTCCCACCGCACAAATATCCTACCAAGGGGGTATGATATTTCTGGATAGTATCCTATCCAGTTCGACTCAGTTCAAGCCGTCTTAAAGTGACTTCAAGTGGCTTCCAAGCAGCTTAAGTGAAATAAAATAAAGTTGTCGCACAAACTTTATTTTATTTCTGACTTAAAGCCGCAAAATTTAAAAACCACGTCTGAGCAAACGCAACTCCGGAAGAGGCGTTTCTAAGCAAATACCGGCGCTGCGATTTCATCGGTGCCCTCAGAATTCGATTCCGGGCACCGGTTCAAAAGATAGAAAAACCCGCTCGTCCGTTCACTGAACGTACCCGAGCCAAACTTCGGAAATTGATTCCGGGCACACCGGGCCTCGGAATCAGGTGCCGTCTGAAGCTGCGCTCTTGTAAAATTCCAAAGAAAATTAAGAAAAAAATTTCTTTGAAATTTGCGGGTCTTTACATTACTCCCACCTCAGGGCTTTACGTCCCCGTAAAGATACATCAAAAACTAGGGGAACAAATGGGGGTACTGAGCACGCATCTGAGCCTCCTGCTCCCAAGTGCTCTCCTGGAGGTTCCCGTGCTGCCATCTGACGCGCACAAGAGGAATCGACCGCCCACGTAGGACCCGCTCCTGTCAATCCTCGATCTCCACTGGAACCTCCGCAAAAGTCGCCCCATCGTCCACGTCCAGCTCCCCAAAGTCGATGATGTGCGTCGGGTCATGCACGTATCTCCTCAGCTGAGACACGTGGAAGACGTCGTGCACCCGGTGCAACTGAGGTGGTAGAGCCAGGCGATAAGCCACCTCTCCTATCCTGCTGAGGACCTGGAAAGGCCCGATGAAGCGTGGAGACAACTTGCCGCCTCGGCCAAATCTCCGTAATCCACGTCGAGGTGAGACACGCAAAAAGACGTGGTCGCCATCCTCGAACTCTAGTGGCCTCCGCCTCCTGTCAGCATATGACTTCTGCCGGCTCTGAGCTGTCCTCATCCTCTCCTGGATGATCTGGACCTTCTCTGTCATGGCTCGGACCATCTCTGGTCCCACGAGTGCTGACTCCCCAGGGTCTGTCCAGCACAACGGTGATCTGCAGGGCCTGCCGTACAACGCCTCGTATGGTGCCATCCCGATGGTGGAGTGGTAGCTGTTGTTGTACGCGAACTCCACCAAGGGTAGGTGGTCCTCCCAGCTGCGACCAAAGTCGAGAACACATGCACGGAGCATGTCCTCGAGTGTCTGTATGGTCCTCTCCGTCTGACCATCCGTCTGAGGGTGGAAGGCTGTGCTCAGATGGAGCCGCGTCCCGAACGCCTCCTGCAACCCCTTCCAGAGCCGGGAAGTGAAACGAGCATCTCGATCGGAGACGATAGACGATGGCACACCGTGAAGCCGTACGATCTCCTGGACGTAAAGACGTCCCAAGCTCTCTACTGAGCCCTGCTCTCTGATGGGTAAGAAGTGTGCCGACTTGGTGAGTCGGTCGACAATCACCCAAATGGAGTCGTGACCTCTGGAAGTGCGTGGAAGTCCAGTCACGAAGTCCATAGATATGCCGTCCCACTTCCACTCCGGGACCTCCAAGGGCTGTACCAAGCCTGCTGGTACCTGATGCTCTGCCTTCACCTGCTGGCAGGTGAGGCATCGTGAAACGAACTCTGCCACAGCTTTCTTCATGCCCGGCCACCAGTGCTGTCGTCTGAGATCCTGGTACATCTTCGCCACTCCGGGATGTACCGCCAAGGGAGAAGTGTGAAACTCTCTCAGCACCTCCTCTCGTAGAGCGACTGGTACGAAGATACGTCCTCTGAAAAGGATGTCATGCTCTGCTCCAAGGGAGAAACCATCAGGCGCCTGACCTGAGGATATCAGTGCACGCCGGGTCTCACAGTCGGCGTCCTCACGCTGAGCCTCTCTGATCCGCTGTAGAAGTGGAGGAGAGACTGTGAGAGACTGAAGAAAGGCTGCTCCGTCTCTATCCACAAAGGATATCTGCAAGGAGGCTAGCTGCTCCGTCGCCTCCTCAAGTAGCTGAATGCCCGTCCTCCTGCTGAGGGCATCGGCTACCACGTTCCCCTTCCCAGGAGTATAGACTATCTCAAAGTCATAGTCCTGGAGGAACTCAAGCCATCTCTGCTATCTCAGGTTCAGGTCCTTCTGAGAGAAGATATACCTGAGACTCTGGTGGTCAGAAAAGACTGTGAAGCGCTCGCCCATCAGATAGTGCCGCCAAGTCTTCAGAGCGAAGACCACTGCTGCTAACTCCAGGTCATGAGTGGCGTAGTTCTGCTCATGCGGCCTCAACTGACGTGATCCGTAGGCGATCACGGCCCGCTCCTGCATCAGGACGCACCCGAGTCCAGTCCCTGATGCATCGCAGTAAACTACGTACCCAACTCCCTCCTCAGGCAACCTCAAGATAGGTGCGCTGGTCAATCTCTGTCTCAGCTCCTGGAAGCTCTGCTGACATCTGTCTGACCACACGAAGGGTTTCCCCTTCTTTGTCAAAGCTGAGAGTGGTGCCGCAACTCTGGAGAAGTCTGGCACGAATCTCCGATAGTATCCGGCTAGGCCCAAGAAGCTCCGCACCTCTGTCACGCTCCTGGGTGGCTCCCAAGCTAGCACTGCCTCGATCTTCGCGGGATCCACCGCAACTCCCGCCTCAGAAATGACGTGCCCCAAGAAATGGACCTCACGTAACCAGAACTGGCATTTTGAGAGCTTGCCATAAAGCTGGTGCTCTCGGAGTAGGTCTAGCACAACTCGCAGGTGGTAGGCATGCTCCTCCTCAGTCGTCGAGTATACCAAAATGTCGTCAATGAAGACAACGACAAATCGGTCGAGGTATGGCTGGAAGATCCTGTTCATGAGGCTCATGAACACTGCTGGAGCATTGGTTACGCCGAACGGCATAACCAAGAACTCATAATGGCCATACCGACACCTGAAGGCCGTCTTCTGTACGTCCTCGTCTCGAACTCTGAGCTGATGATAGCCTGACCGAAGGTCTATCTTCGAGAACCACCGCACTCCCTTGAGCTGATCGAAGAGGTCATCAATCCGTGGCAGCGGATACTTGTTCCTCACTGTCACCTGGTTCAGGCGACGATAGTCGACACATAGTCGCAAGCTCCCGTCCGCCTTCTTGGCGAACAAAATCGGGGAAGCCCAGGGTGAAACACTGGGTCGGATAAACCCCTTGCTCTGCAAGTCCTCCAACTGTACCCGCAGCTCTCGAAGCTCGGCGGGGGCCATCCGATATGCTGGAGTAGATATCGGGGCTATCCCGGGGTACAAGTCGATGTAAAAGTCTACCTCTCTACGAGGAGGTAGCCCTGGAACGTCGTCGGGAAAGACGTCCACGTACTGGTCCACCACTGCAGGAAAAGCCGGACTCCGCACGTCCACTGCTCCAAGGATGAGGCTAGCCAACTGATGAGAGATGGGCTGCACTCTCCTCCGCGGAAGTCCATCCTGTGCTGCAAAGGTTCCCTTCTCGCCGGCGAAGGTAAACCTGCTCCCGTCGGTACGAACACATCGCACCTTGCGCCTAAAACAGTCGATCTGGGCATGAACTGTGGATAGCCAATCCATGCCCAAGATGACGTCGTAAGGCCTCGACGCCGCTATAAGGAGATCCCAGCCGAAGCTCTCGCCTCCTAGAGTAAGCTCACACTGCCGGCACCAGTGCGTAATCGTCGAGTCCGCTCCCGTAGGAGTCTCTAGCCGTAAGGATCGAGCCAACGGCTCAGTCGGAATCTCCGAGCTCCGAACAAGGGCAGAGGCTATGAAAGAGTGACTCGCTCCTGTGTCTATAAGTACTGCAGCAAGGGTGGAATAGACACAGATCGTACCTCGAATCATCTCTGGCAAGTCGGGGTCGTAGGCCTCCACTGCCTGGAGCTGGGCCTGTCCCTGCCCGCCAGCTCCCTGTGGTCGAGGTGGCCCTCCTGGTGGTGGTGGGGGTAGAGCCTGGAAGCGTCGCCCACCACCCGCTGCTCGGCCAGCTCCTCTGCCTCGTCCGCCTCCTCCCTGCGGACCGCCACGGTCGACCCTCTGCCTCTGCCTGGGTGGCCCCTCCACCGTCTGCTGCTCCTCTGGTCGGCGAGTCGGGCAGTCACGAGCCATGTGACCCTGCCCGCCGCAAGAGTAGCACAGCCTGCCTCTCGAAAGGCTGGCACTCCGCTGTGTGCCTCGTACTGCTGAGCCGGTGTCCTGAGGCCGTCTGCGTGGGGGTCTGGTCTGCCTGGACCCGTGAGTCATCCGTCGGCTGCCTGCTGCCGATGACTCAGCTACCTGCCGCCCTGCGCTAGGTCTCGCTGCTGAAGAAGGCTCTGCCAGGAAGCTCTCGATCAGGAGGGCTCGCTCCAGCACTCCCGCCTGGGTCGGAATGCTGAGGGAGATCAGCGACGCCCGAATCTCCTGTCGCAAGCCCTGCTCGAAGGTCCGGGCCCGGAAGAAGGGGTCCCGTACCATGTCGGTCGAGTAGCGAGATAGGTCCGTGAACCTCGCCGCGTACTGAGCGACCGTCATGCTGCCCTGGCGCAGCTGGAGAAGCTCCTGGATGCGCACCGCTCGGAGGGTGGCCGGGACGAACTCAGAGCGGAAGAGGCTCTCGAAGTCCGCCCAGAGCAAGGATGCCTCATCGTGAACCTGGAGCATCAGGCTCCACCATCGTCCTGCCGCCGCCTGCAGGAGGCTCGCTGCGAGGATCACCATGAGATCCGCTGGTGTCCTCACTAGCCTGAAGATCCGTACCACCGCCTCTAGCCAGTCCTCGGCGGCCTGGGGGTCCGCCTCACCGCGAAACCTGGGCGGTCGCTGGCTCTGAAACTCGTGCAGTGCCCTGAGGCGACGTGCATCGTCAGCGTCTGGTACTGGAAGCATCGGTGGCTCGGCGGGTAAGGCTACCGCCGGTGCCACTGCTGGCAAAGGGCCCTGCACCGAGGCCTCGTCGCTCGGTGGGCTGCCATCGCGCCCTACACTCGGAACCCTAGCTGGCAGTCGTCGCGGGGCCATCCTGAAAAGGAGAACAAGAGCACCACAGTCAGAACAGTATACCTGGTGAGCTGGCACAAGTAATCACAAGGAAAACTTGAGACTTTCATAAAGCAGATCAGTATACCCGGTGAGCTGACACAAGCAATCACAAAGAAAACTTGAAACACACACGCAATCAATGTTTTCATGCATTAAGTCGGAAATCAGGAGTCAGGGTCCTGGTGTACGGATACGTCGGCCGCCGCACCAACACTGGGCTCCCTGAACTGATAACCATACTCAATACACTAAACACTATTGCTTCACATAGAAAGAAAGGACGATCAGAGTCCGCGGTAGAACCGACCACCTCTGATACCAATTTGTCACGACCCGTCCTCGGGGCCCGTGCCGTGACTACCCCAAGCCCGCCTTCCATAGGCCAGGGGCTGGCGACTAGCACCGAGGCGTAAAATCCCAGTAAACAGGGAAGGCATTGCCTTTACAAGTAACAACCACACAGAGTCAGCAAGCGGAAAGTAAAGTGCAGAAAAGAAAAGGGGCCGGAAATACAAGCCCAACTGTAAAGTACAACTGAAAAGTAAAGTACAGCAACTGAAGAAAAGACGGCGGCCTCGTGTCGTCCACTGGCAATCCCACCTGAAGGGTGGGTACAGATAGCCTCCAGGCTCCTCGGGTCCCACGTCCGCTCCGAGTACGTCCCGACCAGTGGTCCACCTCCAGGTACCGTCCTGCTCCACGCCCCAACCGTGATCAGCGCTGTCCGTCGTCTGCAACCAACACAACAAGGTGCGGGCATAGCCCGTGCAGGGGTGAGTACAAGCTACTCAGTAAGGACCCCGAGACCCCCGAAGGTCTCCCGAAATCCACAAAGGATATAGCACAAAAGAAAGATGCAATCACGAAGTAACATCTGACCCGACTTAGGTATATGCCCATACATATACCTAAGTCCCCAATTCTAGCTCTGCTCACGAGCTCAAGAACAACTCAATCCACAAAGGAAAGCAAGAATCAAATCCACAAGGAGAGTAAACAGTAAATCCACAAAGGATAGTTCAACACAATCCACAAAGGAGAGTAAATAGTAAATCCACATAGGATAGTTCAACACAATCCACAAAGGAGAGTGACATAAGGTTCAGCTCAACCAGGTATACTTTTTCAGATGACGTCAAGACGATCACTGATCCGTCTAAGTCGTCGGACCCACAAAGGATCGATAGGTACTAACCCCCGCAGAAGACCCACACAGGATCGGGCTCACACAGAACCTGTAGGCAGTGGCTCACACAGAACCGGTAGTAAGGACCCACGTAGGATCGGACTCACACAGAACCTGTAGGCACTGATCCACATGGGATCGCTGAGTGCAGTAGTCGACGCAGTCCACTGAGGATCTCTGCACAGTCGTCGCCGCAGTCCACGAAGGATCTCTGCTCTGCCGTCGTCGCAGTCCACGGAGGATCTCTGCTCTGCCGTCGTCGCAGTCCACGAAGGATCTCTCCTCTGCCGTCGTCGCAGTCCACGGAGGATCTCTGCTCTGTCGTCGAGGTCACAGCCAGCGCTAGGGTTCCCGCACAAAGCGAGCTCGTTTAGGAGGGTCCGCTCCACGAGCCGAGAGGCTGATACATCAACTGACACGTAGTCCGAAGTTGATGTATCCAAAAGTTCCGTATCGACAACAGGATCTCAACGCGACAGACGGCGCGTCAATCGGACGCCCGGTCTGAAAGTTATTGGCATTTTCGTCCCAGGGGCCCGGTTGGTTTTTAGGGAAAAACCAACCCGACTGTGCTCCGCCTGTATCCGATCCTCGGGCGGAGTATGCCAAAAGTTCCGTCTCACTTAGAGGAAACTACCACAGCTGACGGTACGTCGATCGGACGTCCGTAGCTCAAGTTATGAGCGTTTCCGCTCCGAGGGCCCGGTTGGCTTCGTGTACGAACCAACCCGGCCGAACCCAAAGTCTTCCGAAACCTTGAGTATAATATACCGAAACGACCGTCTCGATCCAAGGATCGCGTAGCCGCTGACGGTTCGTCAATCGGAGGTCCCAGGCCCAAGATATGGGCGAAAGACCGTAGAGGGCCCGAAACGGGGGTACTGGGCCCGGGGCGACCCGGCCCGAACCCCCCCTGGGGTCGGCCGAACCGGGTCGGCCCGAACCGGGTCGGCCCGACCCGGCCCGAACCGGCTCGGCCGGGTCCGGTCCGGCCTGGGCGCGGCCCGGCCGACCGGACCGGCCGGCTCGGCCTCGGCCGAGCGGCCGAACTGCCGCCGCCGCGGGGTTGAACCCGCGGCTTGAGAGAAACCGCGGCCCCGCGGGGGGCCGCCTGTCACGCGGACGCGGCCGGGCCGCCGCGTCCGTCCCGGTTCCGCGCGGCCGCGGAACCGGCTGCCGCCGCCGCCGCGGCTTCAGCCGCGGCGGAAGATTTCCACGGCGGCGCGCCTGGCGCCGCCACCTCCGGTCGCCGGCGCCGCCGCGCCGGCGACCCGCGCCGCCGCCTCCTTCCGCGGGCCGCCGGATATGCTCCGGTGGCCCGATTTCTTTCCCGTCTGCGCCGATGCTCCTCCCGGGGGACGATCTTCACTGCGGAACCAACAAATTGCCCTTGCCGCACGGTTCGTCGTCGTCCTCCAAATCCGCGCAAAAAGAGAAGATCGGCGGAGGGTTGCCGGGTCTTGTTCGTTAGACCCGCACCCTCCGCGTTAGTCATAAACGTCACCGGGAGGGAAAATCAACAACAATTTTAATTAAATTAAAATTGTCGGAGATTAAGTTCTTTACTTAAAAAGAATAAACACGGGAAAAAGATAAAACAATCCAGCATCCCTTACCTTATCGTCGTCGTCGGACGAGAGGTCGTCGCGGAATCGCTCGTCGCGGAGGAAGGAGATCGTCGCGTCGTCGCGGTATCCGGCGTCGCGTCGCCAATCTCCGGATCAAGATCAAACGGATTTAATTAGTTTAAATCCGTTGATATTGAAATTAAAAAGGGAGAAGAAAAGATCCGATTCTCACCTTAGTTGCCGAACGAGGATCGGCCGCGGAAGAAGAGGCGTCGCCGAAGAACGTCGCGGGTAGATCTCGTCGACGTCGCAGATCTTGGTGTGCGTCGTCGAATTCCGGTCGCCGGCGTTCTTCGCATTCTTCGCGTTCTTCGCGTTCTTCGCGTTCTTCGCGTTCTTCGCGGAGAGGGTGGAGGAACGAAGATTCTTTCAAATCCTTTCCAAGGATTTTTGGGTTGGTCTTATTTTATAAACATTCCAACACACGAAACCGGTTTAGAAACGATCCATCAATTCGTTGAATTAATTCGACGAAAGAAACGACCCATTTAATTCACGAAGAAACAGTCCATTTAATTCACGAAATAAACCGCCCAATTAAATGGTCTGTTAAGAATTAAAGAAAACGCGTCGGTTGACTTTTCAGTTACTTTGACGGGTTTTCGCGGGTGCGTTACTTAGCGAAAGAAACGGCGGGGCTCGTGCGGGTCCCACCGCACAAATATCCTACCAAGGGGGTAGGATATTTCTGGATAGTATCCTATCCAGTTCGACTCAGTTCAAGCCGTCTTAAAGTGACTTCAAGTGGCTTCCAAGCAGCTTAAGTGAAATAAAATAAAGTTGTCGCACAAACTTTATTTTATTTCTGACTTAAAGCCGCAAAATTTAAAAACCACGTCTGAGCAAACGCAACTCCGGAAGAGGCGTTTCTAAGCAAATACCGGCGCTGCGATTTCATCGGTGCCCTCAGAATTCGATTCCGGGCACCGGTTCAAAAGATAGAAAAACCCGCTCGTCCGTTCACTGAACGTACCCGAGCCAAACTTCGGAAATTGATTCTGGGCACACCGGGCCTCGGAATCAGGTGCCGTCTGAAGCTGCGCTCTTGTAAAATTCCAAATAAAATTAAGAAAAAAATTTCCTTGAAATTTGCGGGTCTTTACAATGACATTCCCTTGATCCCATCCTTGACCTTATTCCATATTATGTCTTGTGAAAAACATTTCAAAAAAACTTGGGGTGAGCATAAAAAGCTTAGTAAGGGATACACATAGAATGAAAACTGTTAGTTTTTCAAAATCAAGTAAACCATGTATACTCTATCAAAGTAATACCTTCAACTTCATGAAGTAGTAAAAAAAATCTTCACTGAATAAAGTATCATTACTTACCTTTTTGTAACCAAAGGATTACCATAAAACCCATATAAAGAACACATAGAATATATAAAGGCAACTTGGGACATAAACATACTTAAGCGGAATAACCATACGGTTGACTTCCACACATATCACTTAATGGAATAGCCATACGGACAATTTCCATACATACTTAATGGAATAGCCATACAGCCGACTTCCATACCCAATGCATTGGAGGTTATAACGTAACCACTCGTCCTGGTATTCACGGAACCGCCCGTCATATGGTTTATAACGTAACCACCCGTTAAAATGTCCAAGTACCAGTATAAAATCATAAAACATAAAACCAATATAAAGGAATGATAACATTTCCACATTTCAATCACAATATATCATAAATATATTGACATAATAGAATCATTTATCAAAACCATTTTCAATACCAAAATAAATAAAAGAGTATATGGTATTTATATTATTTTAAAAACATTACGGCTTGTTGAGGAATCCAAAGACCAAATAATACTTGCGGTGGCGGAAAAGGTCGTTGTCACTGCGTACGTTAAAAAAAACATTCCTTTTTGTCGTTTAGTAAAATGCTTCGTAGAAAAAGATTCCTTTTGTATAAAAGTAAAAGTCAAAGGAGTTTATACACCGTATAAAATAAAGTTGTGTATAAAACAAAATATGCCTCAATGAAAGGAGATTGAGACGAAGTCCCTTACAAAGACAATTTTTAAAATAAAATAGATATATTATGTGTATTCACTATAGGTACACATAAAGAAAGTAAACATACAAAATAAGACATAATAATATCATGACATAATTTGAAAGTAAGAGATTAACCCAAAGAATGGAAGTTGGGTTATGAAATTCCCTTACCTTGTGTCCGACTTGACTCGATCATTCTTTAACGTCCTGAATAATAAACTTGAGTTAATTTATACTTGATTAAGAACCTTTTTAAAGTTAATTATTCTTTTTATATCACTTATTGCCATGTTATAAACATTATGTAACCATTTAAGTTAATAATGTTTGTTTTGTCAATATTTGGTTCTTAAGTCGAAAGTTGACTTCTTACAATTACATGTTGTTCATGTGGTCAAAAGTTATTTATATCCAGAATGAAATTCCTGATTTGGATATCATATATATCATATATATCCAGCATATACATGTATTTATAATATTACATAATCATTTAGAGGTAAGAAATGAAAAGCACCGTTCATGGAGACGGTAAGCCGTACGTACGCATGAACGCTACTTTCATTTCTTTGTCATATTAGTGGAATTAAAACTAAATGAGAGGTATGTATATTTTAATTCCAAAATTATATTCATTATTTAGATATATCATTAATTATATATATACATTATATACATGTAATTTTAATAGTATATTACATTTGGGGATAAGAAATGAAATGCACCGTTCATGGAGACAGTAAGCCGTACGTACGCATGAACGCTACTTTCATTTCTATCTCACACTTTAATGGAAAGAAATAATAATGATATAGAGTTATATTATAATTCCAGTATAACATCATATATACTAACTTTAAATCCATCCTTTACACGTCCCACATATGGCATTAACGAATCACATCACTTTTAGGGGGCGGTAGTCCGCACTTCCTTAAATGAAGATATCGTGTTTACCCATAATGGAAACCATAAAGGTATGACAAAAATGAAAACTACAGAATCTTAAAGAAAACATAAACATATTATATATCATATATAAAAATAGTGACATCATAATGGCCACCCTTGAAGGTGTTAAATGAGTATTGAACAATCATCGTTTCGGGAGGCAGAATTTCTCCATCCACGGAAACCGTATGTTCATTAACCATTTTATGTAGTTGTGTGAGAGTGTAGATCAAATAAATATTATAAAAACATCCTAGTATATTTAATATACTGGTGTTGTTACAAAATAAGTAAATAAAAAGAGTTTAGAGGGTTGGAGAAGCAAAATAAAACAAATGAACAAGAGAGAATGAATAACCTTTAAAAGTGTAACTCCTTTTTGATTTGAGCCTAAAGGATTCCTTTGAAAGTATTATGCCCAAAGGGAATCCTCTAGGATGAGGAGAGGGATGTGGAGAGAGTAATTGGTCAGGGGTTGGCCGAGCCAAAGGCTTTAGAAGTGTGTGAAATGAGGTAGAGGTGGGGGCCTTTTATAAGAGGAGAGGAGGGGCACTTTTGGAAAGTAAAGAAATATTACTTTATTTGAAAATGTGTTTCGGTTTTAAAAGGTCCCAAATTGATATCATTCGTGGATAAGGTGATAAGGGTTCGAAATACACTCATCCAATTGGTTTTGGCCATGTGTAGGTTTAATATTTTTCATTATCTTTCCATTTTATTTAAATCGTCAAATAATGATGTCATCGCTGCATCATTATTATGTCAAATATAATTTAATTTATTTAATGTCTAAAAATTAAAAAAAAAATACTATGATGTAGGAAATCTTTTTATCTTTCCAATGACTATTTATAATCAAAATTCGTACTTGTATAACCCCACTCAAAAAGTATTTTAGTAAAACAATTTATGTTAGTGTCATTTTCACTTTAACATTAAATAAAAATATATTAATGTCATTTTCCAACTAAAGTGGATCCATGGGGTCCCCAAGTTGGCCCATGGCTTGTATTGGTCGGCCATGACTCACCCAATAGGTGTAGGAGAAGTGTCACGGTGTTTTCACATTCTTATAATATCATTTTTACCTTAAACTACACTAATTACCTCTAATCGCGATTAAAAACTTAATAAGTTACTATTCACCAAAAAATTATTTTTATCTCATTGAACCACATTTTACTTCTTAATGACAACCATTTATGTCGGATTTTCAAAATTCAATACACATTAGTAGTAAACTTTCATTTAACTGAAAAGTCAGTTTGCTTGATTACCACTTAGTGGTTTCACTATTCATCAAAAATTAAAGTTTTTCAGAAAATTACCAAAAATTCACCCTAAGCTATATTTGATATTCCGAATTCAAAAATGAAGTCCATTTTACAAAATTCAAAACATATAAGTCAAATTAATTAATTTAATAATTAATTCCCGCTGTCATGACATATAGCGTGTTTTTGTGAAACAATAAGTATCAAAAGATTGACACCAGTTTAAGTCCAATTTCAAAGTGAAATTGATTCCAATGACCACCATTGGATTAACTGGTAAAAATATTTTCTAATTTCACTTTAAAACCAATTAAAATAATAATCTAATCATATAAATAATTTAGATTAAAAAGAGGTTTTGAATTAAAATACAACATTTTACACTATTCATAAAAAATTGAACTTTATCAGAAAGGTACCAAAAATTTACACAAAGTGAATTTTGATGTCCCGATTCTAAAGGAGAGTTTTATTTGGTCCAAAATAAAGTATAAGGGTGATAAAAACTATATTTAATGACGGTTCACCATTAAAAGGTGATAAGTGAACCTTTAGTGAAAATTAGAGTATATATGCCTAAAATTGAACTCTTTCCGTATTTTAAGTCTTTAACTTTTATTGGGTAAATGTAAAAACATTTAAAAATATATATAATCATATTTTAGTTATTTCTATCCATTACCGCCAGTACAACGACTACATCTTAACTACCATTTAAAATAATATTATTTTATTACTTGTGTGCTACGTAAGTTTCAAAGAAACTCATCGTTGCGTATCGGGTACGCTATCGAACATAGAAACCCCTTTAAAATAAAATTAATATTTAATTTGTAAATATTAATAAATATGAAAATTCTTTATTCTTTATTTACCTGAGATGTTACAGATAATGTTCAACAACCATGGATATGTTCTATCTGTACCAAATTTCTTGAAGGGGATTGTATATAGGGCTCAGAGTTCCTCATTTTCTATGAATTTTTAATGTATAAAAATGTGTTTAGATCTAATAGAATATTTATGATTGCTTATCCTGAATATTGTTATTGTTGATTATATATCTTAATTCATGGAATGTTGGTAAGTTAAGGATGAGGGAAATAATTCAAATGGGATATTAGAACCATTTACCATACCTAAATGAAAATTTGAAAACATTACCAAAGACATTGTCATTGGACTCCCCAAAACATAATGTTATTTTGGTTGAAATATATTACCTTAAAAATTCATCATACTTGATTTCTATTTGATAATATTTCAAACATCCTAATCTTTTCAGAATATACATTAAGGATGTGGTAAGTAAGCCTTGAGTACCAAATTCTATTGTATCTAATCAGCATATAAGATTTAAATCTAACATATGTAACTATCTTTAGTATGGTCATGAAAAATAGAAATGGTTTACCACTTCTTATCATATTCATATAGATATTTAATATGATTGATCCATTTGAACCCTAGAGGATAATTTGATATCTCTTTCTCTAAAATTTAAAGGTATATGAGATCAACACCTCTTCTAGTTGTGATTTTTTAAATAATATCATTAAATAAATTATTAATATGTATCCCTATAATGTACTATATAGAAACAATCATATAAATTCAACATTATTTGATGGGGTTGGAAAAATAATGCTACTGAGAATTGAGTTGGATGACGAAGTGACAAGGAAGGTCGAAACCATTCCTAAAAATTTCAAGGAAGCTCATAATTGTTATAAATGTTTTTCTTATAATAATTTGTGATATATGAGGTATGGAGTTAGAGATATTATATTTCTATGAATTTATCCTTTTAAAAAGGATATGATATTCAAGAATAATGGAAATTTTATCCCTAGATATATTTTCCCCTTTGAGTATCTTGATTGAGTATGGATAGTGGCTTATCATTGGGAAGTTCCACATAACCTATCTCAAGTTCATGATCTCATCAATGCATATAATTTGAGAAATTACACACCTGATCATTCAAATGTACTAAAATTAGAGATCAAAACTCAAGAGTAGGAAAATTCATTTGATTAACAACCAATATGAATCATGGATTATAGGGATAATCTATTATGGAACAAAACTACTCACCTAGTTTAACAACTCTAGAGGAATTCAAAATTCACAAGATTACATTGGAATATGATGTTTTATAAAAATAGATATATCCTCATTTCTTTATATCAATGTGATTGAATTTTGAGATTGAAATTTTTTATAGGGGTAGCATTTACCAAACTAAGATTTTATTATATACTGCTTTTTAATATAAATTTTACTTCTTTGATATCTTATGATACACACAAACATAAGTCTAAATGAAAAATAATATAGAATATCATTATAAACTTTCTATTACCTTTATTAAATGAATTGGTATAACTATATTTTTAAAATTTTCATAATGGTTTTAGATAAAGAAAATATATAATTAGAAATGTTTTAATTTGTTTTAACCTTAAAATAATATTATTCCTTTTTGTAAGAAATATCTCTATGTAATTTTATAAAAAAAAGAATAAAATTTATTTGGAAAAATGAACTTCATTTTTGAAATAAAAAGTTTAAAATTATCCTAAGGAAATGTTTTGACCATTTTATGATAATAATAATTATTCCATGAATAATGAAAAATAACATTTTTATTTAAAATTATCTTCTCTTTAAAAGAAGTAACCCAAATAAATTTTTATATAAAATTATTTTAAAGTTTAAAAAGATCAATTATATTAGTAGTAATTCAATTTATTTCATTTGATTAAATTATATGTCGTGTTTTTATATACAAATATTTTATACATAAGAAATGTTTTTTCTTTGAAAAATTATTTTTGTCGCTTTTTGTGGGATCATTTTAAATTAAATTATATAAGTTATGTGAATTGAATTTAATGAATGTTATTCCATATTTTGAATCTTAATATCTAATATCAGGTGATCATTTTAACTTAAATATTTTATTTTATTAATAGTAAAAACAGTAAAAAAAATTACCATGGTTACGGTTAAAATAGGCCTACTGTGGGTTAAACTAAAGAGATAAGGGATAAAATGACCTAAAAATATTTCTAAATTATTTTTCCTGACTATATTTCAAACTTATATAGTCTAAAATTTTTGAATGGTCCATTTTTAATCCATTTTTGTGAATTAGAAATTAGTATATTTTATGTTAAGATTTTCAATTGGGTCCTCTCCCCCACATATAAGAAGACACCTTATATTCTATTCACTCTACCCATCAAGGGAAATTTATTTCATTAATTACATTATGATAACCCTTCAATACATACCTCTCCATGACCTATTTCCACTTTTTATCATAAAACAATCCTTCCAAGGCTTTAGTTATACTCATAAATAGGTTTTCTAAATGAGAGTTATAGTTCTAAGTGATGCATTTTCATTTTATTTCTGCTTCTAACTCCATCAAATATTCTAAAAAAATTATGAAATAATAGAAAAATTATATTAAATATAATTATATGTTATTTAGTTAATTTCTTAACTTATATCAGTCTCCTATTCCATCAAATCGGAAATGACGTCGTCGGTCCTATGTACGGCGAAATACCACCACACAAAATAATGAAATTATTCTTTCATCACCACCTATTTGGGATGTATATAATTACAGATTTAAATAATATGTATATAATATATATTTTTAAAAAATATAATTAGAGAATTATGATATCACATATAACTTCTTACCTTCCAATCTATTTGAAAATGATAATTTTTCTCATATGTACGTGTGGACTACCCCCTCCATGAATTAATGTGATTTGATATTCATTTTAATTTTAAATATATTATATAAAGGATGTATTTTTTGAATATATATGATTTATATGATATAATAATAATTATTTATTACTGAATCACTATTTACCTTTCTTTCATTTCATCTGATGAAAAATGAATACAATATTCTTGGGTACGTATGACAAGTCATCTCCATGAATGGTGTAATTCATTTTTTATTTCGATAAATTTTTTGGATGATTGTAAATATTTATATAATGAATATATATTATATTTATATCTTTTTTTAATTTCTAAAAATTATGGATCAATGATCAATGTATAATATCGAAAACTATTGAAAGAGATCATACAAGAATAATATAGTATTTATCTCTCGAAACAACGATTTTAATAGTGTTTTGTTAATAAAAATGTGATAACACTTACAACTAAATATATATGTTATTATATATATGACAGTAGTTCTGGAATATATATATATAATAAATCAATATTTACTATAAAATTTTTAAACATGTATGAAAAAATTCGGGCATGAGGTAACTGTTTTATGTTACAATCTTAATGCTTATCAATATTTTTTATTATTATGTTTCTGATTATGAGCTTTCATGATCAGAAATCAAAGGATATCAACAATTTTCTTCTATTATGGTTATTTTTAGATAATTAATTCATCTATTTTGTTTTCTACTTGTTTGGTATTAAATATACAAAAATGTATTTTAAGGTAAATTATATTTGTTTCTCACATCAGACGAAAATAATTTCTTTTCCATGAACACATTTTCTAAAAATGATTTAAAAGATTTTATTACTGTTCTGAAATGATTATTTAATTTATTTTCTAAAAAATTTTGACTTTTTAATAAATTTTTAATAGGATTGTTATTGTATTTTTTTAATAATGTTTTTTGATTTTTTTCTGAAAATGTGGAAAGAATATTTTTTTAACATATACGCCATGAAAATAATTTCCCACAATCATGACCACTAAATAATGTTAATCTTATATTACAATTTAACAAGTTTATTTTCAATGAAATTATTTTTTTAATATTTTTTAATATTTAGATTTTTTATAATTGATTTCATAGTAAAAAAGACTTTTATTTTCTTCAAGAAGAGTTCTATGTGATCCTTTAATAGAATTTTCCATCTAAGATATAATACTTTGACATTTCATAATATTTTCTTAGGATATGATCTAATGGTACCATAATTATTATTGATTTATATCATTTATTAATATGTTAAAAATATTTTTTTTAAACTTTTTAATTTTTCACAAGTCTGGCTATGATAAAATGATGAAATTTTTTGAAACCTAAATCATTTTCATTGGTTATTGTATGTTTTTAACATCATTTACTTTTTATTGGTTATGATATGATTACTTATTTATGATAGTTTGGAACATATATGTATGATTTTCGTTATTTTATGGGTGGGATCAGAATTATATAGAACTCCAATGCATTGGGTAACGATAGATATCTCATGAGATAAAAAATACAAGAATGAATAGTTAAACCATTTTTGTATGAAACCCTAATAACTTTGATAGTATTGGTAATAAATATTGACTATAATATGGGTAGGGGAGTACACCCAATCGACTTTTATCATCATTAAAGTATTTCTTGACTACTAAAGAATTGATTTTTTATGATTATGTGTAAGAAAAAAAATTTATATCCTAATCCAATGTTATTATCTCATATCCTATATTATTTTCTACATTTATGATTCATGTATTATGTATAAATAATATTTATTCCCTGATTTAAATTTATAATATATTATATGTAGTGTATTTTTATAATATGTTATGATCATATTCCCATACACTTATGATCTTTCCATGATAAACTGATCATTGATATCTTTCTTTATTAATTTTATTGAGAATCTGAACTCACCATTTGTTTTGTTTCATTTACCGAGGTTAGTAATAAATTTAATTAATATGATATTCCTAATAACAATAATATTTAGGATGAAATTAGTGTGAAATGAGGTAGTTCACTTATGATCCAGTTGTTTATATATCTATGTTTCCAAAGATAACAGACCTATAAAATAATAGCATGGATAATTTTGTTTTTTTCATGAATAATTGTCTATAATTATGTGATATATAAATAGGAAATGTATGGGTTTCCATAAGTCATACTAATAAAAACAAAATAAAAATCTAGTGGGTGGATGATGACAATGGGATATATTATAAGGAAATATTTAATTGATTCATATAATGTAGATTGGGAAGTGGATGATTCCTTTCCCTATGATGCATATATGATAGGTTCTCAATCATTAAGTTTGATTTGAAATTAACTTTTACTCACTATAAATTATAGTTTTTTTAAAATCCATGTATCACAACTAGTTGAAAATTCTATTAAGTAGGCTCTCATGTCAAGGTAAAACACTATAAAATATTGTGTGTCATTGTCCATTTAATGTTTCCATTAAATACTAATGTGAGGGTTGAGTGTATAATAAATGATCCACAACTCTTAAAAATGGTTTATTTTTAAGCATAAGAGGGAATACTAATCTGAATTTAAGAAACTTGGTAAAAGATGGGTATAGGGATTCTCCCCCACCACTTAAGGTCCCAACCTGAGCATTGTGTACTTCACATTAGAGTGATGCATATTTGAAAAATAGTTATTATAAAAATAATTTAAAAGAATAATATTTTGATTTTGGATAGATTTTTTTTTTAAATTTACCTTGGAAGATGTTCATAATGTTTTGATAGAATTGAAATCCAGGCACAAAGTACATTGTCCCCTTCGAGATACTTGACCACATATAAGGTGTATCCTCTCAACTAGAAATTCATTTAACAAAACATAAGTAAATAATATATTCTATATTTCTCTCCCAAGAAAGCACATACATTATCCCTCATAATAACTAAATTTGTAGGTGGTATATCTAGTTCACGACCTCTCTTATTAGGATAAACCAATGAATATTTTTAACTTTAGAAAAAAGTTATACATAATAAACACTCACATTTTCAAACTACATTTGTGAAACAATAATTAAAAATAGGTACTAATGGAACCCAAGGATTCACTAAAACATAAGTACAATAATTTATTCTCAACTGAGTACATGAATATAATTTTTTGGTCTAACATTTCTAAATCGGGGAGGTATAATAATAGTTAGAAATATCTATAAAAATTAGTTTCTTAATATATATGTGTGTTATATTTATATATATGGTATAATATAAAAACCATGATCTACATAATAATAACAAACACAATTTTATTTCATCATTATAGAATATTATATATGTAGAAAAAATATACTTCATAAATTCAAAACAAAATAGTATACTAAAATATAAACAACATAAGTGGAATTTAAAAATATATAGAGTCATTTCCACTGAAAAATATCCCACCCATTAACAGCAATATAAATAAATAAATAAAAATTTAAAATATTAGTTTCATTTTATAATATATTTAGTAACTTTGAGGGAAAACAATGTGAATGATGAAAAATATAAATAAGGGGTATTTAAATGAACTATACGCCCAATATGATAATTGAAATACCTTTATAACTATTTGAATTGTAACATGAATATAATAATATAAAATTACCCACTTTGAATAGTAAAATAGCATGTAAATAATATTTATCATGACTACAAAAGAAAATATAAATATAATAATTATATAAAATAAATTCTCAATTTAGGAAACTTAATGAATATATAAGTGTATATTTATAATAATATATATATTAACTTACTTTAAAAAAATTAAAAATTTCATAATAATAATTAAAAATTAAATTTACATAACATAACAATAATAATTTGATAAAACAATTATTCTTTTTTGGAATCAACACCATTATATTATCTAACTGTGATTTTTTAGTAACATTCAAAAAAAATGATTTTTTTTCTGAATTTTAAAAATATTTTTATTTAAATATCGAATATTTTATGACATAATCCTGATGTAATAATGACATAATAAATTATAATATTTTTTCTCAACCAATTTAAATTTTAATAAATTAAGTCATTTAAAAAAATAAATTAAATTTTGAATCCTATAATTTAATATATTAATACAAACAAATATGATGCATACAATTTTTTAAAATATAATTTTCATTTATATTCACTTGTTTCAAATAAAATATATATATTTCGTTGTGTACGGTTTTAAAATTAAAAAAAAATTATATTTAATTAAATATTATCGATAATTTCAAATAGGAATACTATTAAATTTCTTACTCCTCAAATAATATTTTTTTTCATTGTTTTAACACAAAATAGTCCTCCACATTAAGTATAAATTCTTCCTCCCAACCTATGAAACATACCTTTCGAAATCCATTCCATTTTCCAGGATTTACTCAATTCTGTTATCTTATGACTCTTTATAGACATATATATTTCTGGGTCTCACCCCACCATAATCCTTCAATCCATTAAGTTTCATAACAAATGGAAATTTCAAGGACAATGTAACATTTCTCCCTCATTTTTACATTTTTTCTATTATCATTATATTCCCATTATAACTTTTAATATAACATATAAATTTATTTATAATTATATTATTAACATGATGTTTATTATAGTAATCTAATGTAATAATTTTATCTACAATATATGTATAAATAATATATATCTCTCTCCCTCATTTTGATAATGACCTAAAAATGGTATGTTCAACTCCCTATGATGACGATGTCAATTATTTATGTAACATTACCTTTGATTCATGTAAATCTGCATTATATAAATATTAAAAAATATATTATTTTTATTTATAGTTAACAATCTATTCATAAATCATATGTTTTATTCCTACCCAACCATTGAAAAAATCCATATTAGAGGTCAGTATATCATCGACATAAATGTTGTTTATTTAATATTTATCCCCACCTTTAGGAATAATTAGTGCATCTTATATATAATATATTAATATTTAATTTTATCTATTTTTAATCTTATTGAGATATTATAACTAATTTATACTTTGATTTTTTAAAGTACTTATATAATATGGAAAATATAATAATTCAAATAATAATTCTATAAAATAATTTATCTTCGATAAAATTTTAATATATATATTGAAATTTTTATTAATTGATCAATATAAATAAAAATGAATGTAATAAAACCTCTAATTAATATTTTAGTAACAATAATTTGGTTATATTTGATCTTTAAATGCAATGAAAAAAATATGACATAAGATAGAGGGACTCTCAAACTCATCTCTTTTCTTTCAAGATTATCCTCAATTTAACATTAATTTCCATTTATTATTATTAAATACAATTAAAAATTAATTTATTTAACTTTCCATTTCATATTCCATGGATATGAATGTCCAAAGTTTTTTGTATTATTTCTTATCCACTACTAATGATTTTGATAAATTCTCTATTTTAAAAATGTATATTATTGATATACATAATGTATATTCTTTAACTATAATATTTAATTAATTAATGATATCATTTGATATATAAAATTATTTCTTTCTTATAATTGTGTGAACCTAAAGGTTTATTCATCATATTATTGTTTGAAACATTTTTCCGAACCCCATTCCTTTCCCATAGTCTTATTTCATGTTTATATATTATGTACATTTCCTTACTTTATGGTATGTATGATTATGATAATATTATTTTTTGACAGGTTGGATGAATATAAAATATATCTTAAATAAGGCAGGTAATAGATTTTATCTCATGAAATCATCCTGTATTTACACTATGTAGTTATATTTCTCTAAAATGTTATCCATGAACATTATGTATTTATATTTGTTCATAATATTAGGATATCATGGCTATAAGACTTGATTTATGTTTATAATGTTTCATTATTATTTATTTTTTATGTTACATGATTTATTTATATGATTCTTTAAATCACGATCGATTGTTTATTATATGATAATGATAACTATTCTCACTCATGTATACATTATATATTTATATATCAAATTTCTCCATATAATTCCCCCCATTACTAAGATTTTTAACTCGCCATTTTATTGATCAATATCCTCTATAGCTCCCAAATATTATCAGTTATAGACATTACATTATTTTCTTGGAAAATTTATTACATTACACAAACAAAAGACAAAATAGATTATTGGTATAGTTTATTTTGAGGCATGGAAACATAAAAATTGGACTATAAGTGAACAAAATAATCTTTCACTATGTTATTCATAATAAGAACCCTTATTAGAAACGTTATAACACATATATATCTTCCTAATCTGGGGAAAGATAGTATAAGAAAAGGTGATCTCAGATGCTCAGTAAGGGAAAATAAAGGAGATACGTAAACATAAAAAGAACATAATTGTATGAGAACATTATAATAACATTTTAAAACCATAACATGAACATAAAATATCATAATAAGTATCCATGGAATAAATGTTAATATATCATAAGACAAGAATCATAAAGGAATCAAAGAACATGATCTATGATAGAATAAAATTGGCATAAGACATAAATTTGTGGCATGCACCAAAGCATAGAAAATAATTTCAAAGTTTTTCAAGGATTATTTATAAGGCCATCATAGAAGAAAAAGTAAATTAATATTGTGATTTCAATCCACATTCTAGTCATGTATTATTATACCTCGTTCACTCCTCATTCCATTCTTGCATTACTATACATAGTTCACTCACTATTATTTTCATTTTTATGTCTTGAGATATATAAATTTTTAAATGATTATTTAGAGGGATATATAGGTCCCTACATTCACCTCAAAAAATCTTATATATTTGTTCCACATGATCATAAACATTCATCATATCAAAACCCAATAATAGAAATCGGTTTCATAAACATTTAATCGTAACTTAAAATATAAAAAAGATAAAGGTTTCATAATCATTTAATAATGGAATTGTAACAACCCAAGATTTTATGATAATTATTCATTTTAATTTCATTGATGTCTTGTGTTAAATTATACACCATAGAGAGCTTTCACTACACGCATCTCTGACTTGGCTTGCATTAGATGCCATTGCGACCATCCTCGATAGCGTGTGTTGTACGCAATACCATGTTTCACTAAACTACAATATATTTTTATAATATTATTATGGACTAGACGTTATGAATATTATTAACTACATTTTGAATTTTATAACATAATTATGCATCTTACATATTTTCTAGAACATGGTATGAGTATAAAATAAATTTTTTGGGTAAAATAATTATTTTTAAAAAAATGCAGTTTTGTCGCATTTTGATGGCGCACCCACATTAAATCTAGTTTTTTGACATGGGTATAAGTTCAATTTGACAAAATAAAATTCTTCTTTTGAATCAGGATATAAAAATTTACTTTGGATAAAGTTTTCATATTATTCTGATAACTTTCGTATTTTAATGAATAATAAAAACACGCTATATTTTAATTAAAAACAACTTTTTTAATCACAATAATTTATATGGTTAAATTATAATATTGAATGGTTTTAAAGTATAAATATAATATATTTTTACCATTTAATATAATTTATTCCATTGGAATTAATTATACATTTAATTCATAGGTAAAAACATTTCAATCTTTGGCAATATTTTAACTTTTAAAACTCGTTTTCTTAACAACGGGATAAATTTTAATTTAATTACTGGAACTTCATTATTTTGAATTTTGAAAAATGGATTCCATATTAGTATTCAGTGGGTCCAAATTATTTTAAAAGGTTAATTTTATTTTTTTGATATTATGAATAGTAACTACGGTAATTTTTATTTACTTCAGTTAAAGATAAATCTGGTAATTAACGGTAAACCTAAGATTATAAAATTACCCTAACACATGAAAAAATTCTATTTCACGACTAAAAGTAGACCCATATCATTTAAGGGTCGTATTAGATCCATTATATGGACTTTGGACAATGAAAATAATTTAATTATTATTAAAACCAATGAAAGTGACAACATGTCACCCTCTTAAATCTTATAAGTATACTAATTTTAATTTAGTGATAAACTTCATGAAACATCAAACATGAATATTCTACATAACTCTAATAAAATTATATACATCATGTGAATTTATTTAGAATTTTTAAGGATTAAATAATTATCATTAAAGGTGACACAATAGTCATGTTGAAATTATTTTATTAATTGAAATATCAAATAAATGGTATTATAAATATTAAAATAAATATTATATAAACTATTTAATGTGATACAATAATTTTCTAGATAAATATGAAATGTTAATAATATATTAAATTATTTATTTAGAACATATATTCTGTGATGATTTTATTTAAATTCATATAAATGAATAGTGTCAAAATTCACACAATTGTTATTTTATAAAAATAACATAATATAAAATTGTTTAAAAATCACAAAAATATTTAACAATTATAAATAAAATTTCATATTGTCTAAAATGTCATAAATAATCCAATTATGGGCAATTAAAAACACATAAGTAATTATTTATAACAATTAAAAATTTAGAATCTTATAACCACAAATAAAATTAAATAGATTAAATAAGGATAAATCAAGTTGATAATGTTTAAAATAAATTACCAACCTGTCTAAAATTTATTGGTTGATGATATTACAACCATATCCCATCTAAAATTGTATTTGGGTCATTTTGGAAGTTTTTATGTGGGGTTTGAATTTATTATAAATTAATATTTTTGAGGTTTCCAAAAGTGTCCCTCTCTTCCCTTATAAAAAGGGCACCCCTTCCCTCTTCTCTTCACACCATTTTGAACCTTGAAGCTAAGAAGAACCATAATAATTACTCTTTTCAACCTCTCTAGTTATATCATATAGTTTCTGGTCTTCTGAAAAGAGCAACTATAGTGCCCTAAGAAGAAGTTTAAAGGAGGACCGTCGAGGAATAGGTAATCTCTTCTACCGACTCTTTCAGGTTTCTTTCTTCTTCTACTTCCTCTTATTTAGTTGTTCCATTATAAATTTATAACAATGGTATTACTTATATACTAAAATTCTATTATAAATATGAAACAACCCTATTTCACCTTCTATCTATCCTACGAAAAATGAAATCAATGTGCGTGCGTACGTACGGAATACTGTCTCCACGCCATGGAGTAATCAGTTTTTCCACCACCACCTTACTTGGATGGGTATAATGGTGTGAAGAATAATTATATATTTTTATTATAACATCATACTGATTCTAAGATATTATATCATCCACTCCAATTCCATTCAATAAATATGGGAACGATATCATCGCTCGTGCGTATGTACGGATTACCGTCTCCACGACGCGATGAGATTCATTTTCCATGTTAACAATTAAAGAATGATTATAAAGTTTATATAATAAGTAATAATGAAATATATGAAATAATAATGCTACTATATTTATGTATATATATATATATTTATTTCATCTACTTAATTTCATTCAATTCAATAAGGAAATGAAAATAACGTTCATGCATACGTACGGCCTACCGTCTCCATGAATGGTGTATTTCTTTCCATATATCAATATATTAAATATATGTATATTATGAATATATATTATATATAAATCATGTTTTATATTCTGGAATTAAGTAATTATGGTCTAAGTAATCATATTAATAATTACAAGTCAAAACACGGATGATAAATGAAACAATTTTACCCAAAGAGGTGATTTAACATCGAATTGACAAATGAACAGATAATATAACGTCGTAAGTGAATCATATATGATATCATAAATATTATTATGATTATGTTACAAGTTAATAATATTATTAAACCCACTATACAAGAGTCTCAGAAACATATGGAAGAAATTGGACATAAGGTAAGGGATAATTATTCCTATCTCATTCTTATCTGAGATTATTTAGTCGTAAGTATTTACTAGGGTCATGTTTATCATCCATGTTCATGTTTTATAAATATGTTTTAATAAAATGTTTTCTATTATTCCATGTATGTTTAAAGTAATTTTTACCCTTTTTGACTTTTTACCACATTGTTAGGAAGAAATCTTTCCTTTGGTTACCATATAAGGAACTTTTTGACCTATCCGAAAAAAGTATGAGGAGAATGTTTTTTAACTTATACGGCATGAACGGATTTTTACAGTTTCATATCGCCTAATTTTCAAGAAGATTACCCTACATGTTTTCATGGTTATTTTCAATAAAATCCGTTTCATTTAAAATTTTGTGGCATTTTGTGAAAAGAAAATGATTTTGAAGAAGAAAGGATATTTTCCTCAAGAATTCATTTCAAGTGTTTTATCTAAACCATTTTCCATATATGATGGTATTATTTCATATGCTTACTTTTCAAGTATAATGTATCTATGATTTTCATGGTTTCACTTTTCTTATGATGAAATGATATCCATTTGTTTTATATGGATTATGTTATGATGGGATGATGATTATGAAACCCATTTTATTCTTTGGGTTAGGATGAATGATTTATGTTGATGTTGTGGAACACTTATGAATGATTTCAATATGAGATGTGTGGGACGTATATCTCCCTCCAATGTATTGGGTAAATATTTATATCTCATGAGATATACATGGCTGGAATGACAAGTTAATCTGGTTCAGTGATACAGGACTAGAACGAGGAGTGAACTCAGTTCAATAAGGGAATTTTTCAACTAAGATGGTCTTTGTAGCAATGCCTTGTCTACTACGGATATAATATAATGTGCTTAACTTTTTTCCACAATTAAAAGTTTTATTTACAAGTTACTTTATCTTGATTTATGTTCCATTATGATATATGCCTTACGTACTGCTATGTTTTATGTCATTGCTCAAGATTTTGATGTTTAAACATTATGTTCATGTTTTTATGTTTAAATGTATATGGTTTGTTTTATTTTCTCCATTCATACCCTTACAGAGCATTTGAGCTCACACTTTATATTTTTTCTTTTCCCCAGGATATAAAGAAAGGTTTTAGGTAAGAAAACAAAACGGGAAGATCTTTATGGGAGATATTGAAGATCTTTCACCATTATTAAGAGATTATGTTCCGAGTTTCCAAAGAAACTAAACTATTATGATCCTTGAGTGTTGGTTTTTTATGTATTAAGTATTCCTCAAAAGTAATGTAATTTACATGTATGTCAAGCTTTGGGTCTCCAGAGTTGGTATCAGAGGAAAGGTTTAGTCAACCTTTGGAAACTAGGATTCGAGAACTTTAGTGAGATCCCTAGAGATATTTCTATGGTATGTCTAGGGATATACCTATGGTTAATTATAACTATAGGATATAGTTCAAGAATTACGGTAACGATCATAGAATTAATCATAAGATGTTATATATTTAAGGTACTCCCCCTTTTATTTTGTTGTTTTCCCTAGCATGATTTTTTCCTATCACACTATTCTTTTTGGGTTTTAGACGATGGCTGGAACCCAAAGGAACTGTGTTGATCAATGTAATGGAAAATTCAATGATTTTCCTTCTGAACAAACCAAGTTTATGGAAGATAGAGTGAAAAATCATATTTTTATACTTAAACAAGCTATGAATAATTCTGGTCTTCTGAATGAGCAGAGAAGGGACCAATATTCTATTTATTCCTTCATGAGGCAACGTCCACCTTCTTTCAGTGGGTCTTATGATCAACTTGTTGCGGAACAATGGATCAGTAGCATTGAAAATATATTTTCCATACTTTTCTGTTTAGATCATGAAAAATTCATTTTGGATGTTTACCGTATAGAAGGAGAAGCAGACCAGTGGTGGACTCTAATTAAGAATACAAGGCCCCAAGATGAAATTGAATCAATGGAATGGGACAAGATCAAGACCATGTTTTTTAGTAAGTACTTCCCTCTTATTATTCGAACAAATATGGAAAAGGTTTTCCTTGAGCTAAAGAATAAGGATGATGAATCTGTTGGTATATACGTAGCGAATTTTACAAGACTTGCAAGGTATGCATCTGGCTTTATCATCCAACCTGAAAGTAAAGTTTATTGATTCTTCAGTGGCTTAAAACCAAGTATTCAAAGGGAATTATTTATAAGAGACTTCAGTAGCTATGAATAAATAGAGTGTTGTGCTATCAAGGTAGAACTAGAAGTTGGTATAACATATCCATCTCGTGGTTTTGACAAGAAACGAAAGATGGAGCTCATGGAAAAACCTCAGAACAATGGTGAAATAAGGTGAATGTTTCTTTATGCTGAAAGTGTGGAAATAATAATGGTGGAGACTATATTAAAGGTACTAGAAAATGTTTTAAGTGTGGAAAATAATGTCATCAAGTAGCTGAGTGCCAAAGTAATGGGAAAAAGGTTTCTAATGATGTGAATAGAGAAAAGACTATAGAGAACACTCCACCAACACTTCAATGCTTCATGTGCAAGGAAATGGGGAATTATGATAATCAATTCCCTAATCCAAGGGTTAATTCTGATCTATGTGAGCAACCACTTAAAGAAAAGGACAAAGGTAAGTCACATGTGATCACTATTGGAAATGTTGAATATGACAATGATGTAGTGGAATGATTATGTGTTTATGTAACCGGATTCCAAAATAATGTTGTGGAATCTAATTTATAGTACTGTGGAATATTAGAATATCTATGTATTGGTTTATTATGGTTTTCAATATTTATATCGTACCGTTAACCTTGAAAAGTAATTCAAATGTTTTTGAAAGGAGATGATATGCGCATAATGAAGGTATAAGAAGAAAATAATATTAATGAGCTCATGACTGATATATGGACAAAGTGATATCACGGTTTGAGTATATATAAATTTTGGGATTTTGGTATGTGGAGAGATATACCTTTTAACAAAATTCATGTTTTCACTATGGTTCAATGTTAATTCATGTTGCAAGAGAATACAAAATTAAGGTATTCACATGTTTGGAATGTGATCAACAAGATATATCTTATGATATATGAGAGATAAATGATGGTATTCACATGCTTGGTTGATGACAATTCTAGTAATGGTTATCTTTGTACTATTTGTTTGGAAATAAGTATTTTGGATAAATCTTAAGGTTACACTGGATTATATTGGGAATCAGATAGTACTATTTAAGGCTGGAACTTTTTTCGATATTATTGGAGGAATGTTATTATAATGTAGTTTTAGAAAAAGGTACAACTTGCAGGATGGGTGACAACCCATCGTGTCAGACAAGGATGTGAGAATCAAACCCAAAACCGAAGTGCGACATGCCTTTATTGCCTACCACTAGCCTATAGGAAGTCTCTGGTTATTATAAACTAGTTTTATTTTATTAAGCGGTATGATAGATGAAGTATAAGTCCATTTTTGGAATCATATACGATTAACCTCACCATAGATGGACTTATGTATATTTGATAACTTTTTCTAACATTTTATTTGATACATATGGGATAGCCCATCATTCTATCACATGATCTGCTAACACATCACTAATGACAAATCCAACTTCATTTCTTTAAGAGATGAAGTGGAAATTGTTCATGGCACGAACAACGGTGAGATTACACAAAAATAAATTAAGTATTTCTTCTAATTCAAATACTTCAACTTTAGGGAAATAATCTTGAAAACCAAAAATGTTGTCCTAGTGCCCTTATATCTGATGAATCAGATGGTACCTTAGATCATCGAAAATATATGTCTGTGTGATTGTTGGATTTTTTATAGCCATGTTCTCTACAACTCTCCATCAGAACTTGAAGGTTAGGTTTCTCTTCCATATCCATATTTTCACTTATGTTCTATTATGTGGAAACCCGGTGATGAGTTAATTTGGGTAACCGATATGTTTCATAATTCAATTTTTAAAATTAAGTTTTATTATTCCTTTTTATAATGTGGGTTTCTATGAAATAAAATTTCAAGTAGTAAACCATTTATAGCCCCGATGAATTTCGAGGGAGAAATTAATTTTAAGGGGGGTAAAATGTAACAACCTGAGATTTTATGAAAATTATTCTTTTTAATTTCATTGATGTCTTGTGTTTAATTCTACACCAAAGAGAGATTCCACTACACGCTTCTCTGAATTGGCTTGCATTAGATTTCATCGCGACCTTCCTCGATAGCGTGTGTTGTACGCAATACCGGGTTTCACTAAACAACGATATATTTTTAAAATATTATTATGGACTAGAAGTTATGAATAGTATTAACTAAATTTTTAATTTTATAACATTATTATTCATCTTACACATTTTCTAGAACATGGTATGAAAAAAAAATTCAAGTAAAATAAGTATTTTTAAAAAAATGCAGTTTTGTCGTCTTTTGATGGCGCACCCACATTAAATCTAGTTTTTGACATGTTTATAAGTTCATTTTGACAAAATAAAATTCTTATTTTGATTAATGATATAAAAATTTACTTTGGATAAATTTTTCATATTATTCTGATAGCTTTCATATTTTAATGAATAGTAAAAACACACAATATTGTAATTAAAAAAAACTTTTTTCATCGCAATAATTTATATGGTTAAAGTATAATATTTACTGTTTTTAAAGTATAAATAGAATATATTTTTACTTTTTAATATAATTTAGGTCATTACCATTAATTTTACATTGAATTCATAGGTAAAAACATTTCTATCTTGGGCAATATTTTAACTTTTATAACTCATTTTCTTAACAACAGGATAAATTTTAATTTAATTACTGAAAATTTTGTGTTATGAATTTTGAAAAATGTATTCCATATTTGGATCCAGTGGGTCTATATTATGTTAATATGTTACTTATATTTTTTTGATATTATGAATAGTAACTACGGCAATTTTATTTTTACTTCAGTTAAAGATAAATCGGGTAATTAAGGGTAAACCTATGATTATAAAATTACCCTAACACATGATAAAATTAACTTTGATGACTAAAAGTTGACCCATATGACCTAAGGGTCGGATTAGATTCATTTTATTTACTTTTGACAATGAAAATAATTTTATTATTATTAAAACCAATGAAAGTGACAACATGTCACTCTCTTAAATCATATAAGTATAATAATTGTACTTTAGTGATAAACTTCATCAAACTTCGTACATGAATATTATATAAAAAGATAATAAAATTATCTATATTATTTAAATTTATTTAGAATTTTTAGGGTTAAATAATTATCATTATAGGTGACACAATAGTGATGTTGAAATTATTTTATCAATTGAAATATCAAATAAATGGTTTTAAAAATATTAAAATAGATATTATATGAACTATTTAATGTGCTCCAATAATTTTATAGATAAATATGACATGTTATGAATCTTTTAAATCTTTTAGTTTAAACATATCTTCTGTGAGGATCTTATTTAAATTCATATTAATGAATTGTGTTAAAATTGACACTATTGTTATTTTATAAAAATAAAATAATATAAAATTGTTTAAAAATCACAAAAATGTTTAACAATTATAAATTAAACATTATATGGTCTACAATGTCATAAATAATCCTATTATGGAAAATTAATAACACATAAGTAATTATTTATAACAATTTAAAATTCAGAATCTTATAACCCCAAATAAAATTAAATAGATTAAATAAGGATAAATCAAGTTGATAATGTGTAAAATAAATTACCAACTTGTCTAAATTTTATTGTTTGATGAGATTAAAACCATATATCATATAATTTCTGATTTGGGTCATTTTTTAAGTTTTTAAGTGGGGTTTTAATTTATTATAAATTAATATTTTTGAGGTTTCTAAAAGTGCCTCTCTCCTCCCTTATAAAAAAGGAACCCTTTCCCTCTTCTCTTCACACAATTTCAAACCTTGATGCTCAGCAAAACCCTAAAAATTCATCTTCTAAACCTCTATAGTTATATCATAGAGGTTCTGGCCTTCTCAAAAGACCAACTCTAGTGCTCTAATAATAAGTTTAAAGGAGGTCCGCCGAGGAAGAGGTAATCTCTTCTCCCGACTCTTTCAAGATTATTTCTTCATCTACATCCTCTTATTTAGTTGTTTAATTATAAATTAATTATATAAGTATTACCTATATAATTTATGTTATTAACAATATGAAACAAACATATTTCACCTTCTATATGTCCTATGGAAAACAAAATCATCGTGTGTGTGTACGTACGGAATACCGTCTCCACGCTGTGGTGTAATCAGTTTTTACACCACCACCTTACTTGGATGGGTATAATGGTGTAAAGAATAGATATATATTATTATTATCAAATAATACAGATTATAAGATATTATATCATCCACTCCATTTCCATTCAATAAACATGGGAATGATATTATCGCTCGTGCGTACGTAAGGATTACCGTCTCCACGACGCGATGAGATTCATTTTCCATGTTAAAAATTCAAGAATGATTATAAAGTATATATAATAAGTAATAGTGAAATATACGACATATTAATTATAATTTATTTATTTATATATATATGTGTATTTCATCTACTTAATTCCATTCAATTCAATAAGGAAACGAAAACAACCTTCATGTGTACGTACGACTTACCGTCTCCATGAATAGTGTATTTCTTTCCTTTTATTGATCAATTATATATATGTATATTCTGAATATATATTATATATAAATGATGTTTTATATTCTGGAATTATGTAATCATGATCTATGTAATCATATTAATAATTACAATTCAAAACACAGACGATAAATGAAACGATTTTACCCAAAATGTTGCTTTAACTTGGAATTGACAAATGAATGGATAATATAAAGTCGTAAGTGAATAATATATGATATCATAAATATTATTATGGTTCTGTTACAAGTTAATAATATTATTAAACCCACTATACGAGAGTCTCAGACACATATGGAAGAAATTGGGCATAAGGTAAGGGATAATTATCCCAATCTCATTCTTATGCGAGATTTTTTATTCGTAAGTATTTACTGGGGTTATGTTTATCATCCATGTCCATGTATTATAAATATGTTTTCATAAAATGTTTTCTATTCTTCCATGTATGTTTAAAGTCATTTTTAACATTTTTTTTATTTTTACCACATTGTATTGAAGGAATATTTCCTTTGGTTACCATATAAGGTACTTTTTGACTTTTCTGACAAAAGTACGAGGAGAATGTTTTTTTAGCTTATATGGTTTGAATAGTTTTTTACAGTTTCATTTCTCCTAATTTTCAAGAAGATTACTCTACATGTTTTCATGTTTATTTTCAATAAAATCCATTTCTTTTATAATTCTGTGGCATTTAGTAAAAAGAAAATGATTTTGAAGAAGAAAGGATATTTTCTTCCAGAATTCATTTCACGCGATTTATCTAAACCATTTTCCATCTAAGATGACATTATTTCATATGTTTATGTTTCAAGTATATTGTATCTATGATTTTCATGGTTTCACTTTTCTTATGATGAAACGATATCCATTTGTTTTATATGGATTATGTTATGATGGGATGATGTTTATGAAACCCATTTTATTCTTTCGGTTATGATGAATGATTTATGTTTATGTTGTGGCACACGTATGAATGATTTCAAAATGAGATGGGTGTGACTTATATCTCCCTCCAATGTTTTGGGTAAATATTTATATCTCCTAAGATAGACATGTCTGGAATGGTAAGTTAATCTGATTCAGTGACACAGGACTGGAACGAGGAGTGAACTCGGTTTAGTTTGAGACTTTGTCCACTAAGATGGTCATAGTAGCAATGCCTTGGGTACTATGGAAATCATATCATGTTCATAATGTTTTTCCACAATTACAATGTTTATTTCCATGCTATTCTATCATGATTGATGTTCCATTATGATCTATTCCTTACGTACTTCCAAGTTTTATGTCATTACTCAAGATTTTGATGTTTAAACATTACGTTCATGTTTTTATGTTCAAATGTATATGGTTTGTTTCATTTTCTCCATTATTAACCTTACTGAGAATTTGAGCTCACCCTTTATATGTTTTCTTTTTATCAGGTTATAAAGAAAGGTTTTAGGTAAGAAAAAAATGGGAAGATATTTATGGGAGATGTTGAAAATCTTTCACCATTATTAGAATATTATGTTCTGAGTTTACAAAGACACTAAACTATTACGATACTTGAGTGTTGGTTTTTATTATTTATTAAGTATTCCTCAAAACTAATTAAATTTACATGTACGTCAAGCTTTGGGTCTCTACAATAATAACCCATGAAAATAAGTTTTTTACATATGAATGTAACTAGTGAAATATAAATTGGTTTCATATGAATAAAACCATGGAAAAGAAATTGTTTTCAACAGTATCTTACTCATTGAATAGAAACGAATTTTATATAAATTATGACATCAAAACATAGAACAACTTGAGAAAAAATATTAATGGTAACCTTTTATTATATCCCCAATAATTCATGATAAACACTAGTATATTTCATCTTACAGGGAAAACAATTTTAAAGGATCATTTAAAATATTTCCTGTATAAAATATTCATTCTATTTAGAAAAAATCTTTCTAAAATATAAGACATTTTTGAAAACCTTAATCTTTGAAAAGAAATTTAAAAAATAATAAAATTCCAAAATATTAGAATAAAATATTTAAAAATGACCTTGTAAACATTAAAATGAATATTCAAAGAAATTACTCTCATGAAGGTGGCAAAATTCATATATTCTATATATATTAAAGGAGTATTAATTTCTCACTATAAATAGTTTAGTATAGTTCCTTCATCAGAAAATGTAAATAATATTACATTGAAAAAAATAAAAAAAAGGTAAAATATTTTGAAAACATACATAAAATGTATTTTTGAAAATTTTAAAAACAATTCTGCAAATATTTATATAAAATATGGTATAGAAATAAAATAGATTTCTATATGAGAAGGGATATAAATTTTAATTTTCATAAAAAATATTCTTTATTATCTTAAATACCAAATAGTGGGAAAATGGTACAACTACCTAAATATATAATTAATTAATATAATATCAGAAAATTGAAGATAATTATTGTATTATGTGTCATAATATTTCATCAATGTAATCGTAGTAATAAACAATCTTGTAAAATGAAGAGATTATAGCAACAAAGTCTTTCCACATTGATATATTTGAATAATAAATCCCATGATTGAATAACATAAAATAAAAAATACATTTTCATGAGAATGAAAAAATTCATGAAATGACATGTAAATTGTAATGTACATACACCACATGAAAGAATATAGGTTTATAACATAGCTTACGTCTCAAAGAAGGGAAATTGAGACAAAAATCCCCTTACAGCATTCAAAATGATTTAATCCTAAAACCCATGAAAGTGATATCCTCTACTAGATATATAAATCCAAATATTTCTAAATATAAAAATAATAAAATAAAACCACGGAAATTATTCACACCGCATAGAATAAATGGGTGGTGACCATGGCGTGTGTCTGATGAAAAATAAAAGTAAGTTGGAAATAACATAAATTATGTTTTGAAATCCATTTTACCCATTTAATCCTCATGTATAATAAATATTAGTTTACAGTTCTTATATTAAAAAACCATATTAATTTATATCATAGTATATAAAATTTTTATAGGACATTTTATTACTCTTTTATTAACAATTCCATGTTAATGTTACCATTCGGGTAACAACCTCTTTATTTTTTCTCATTGTTTTGCTTTTTTATTTTTTTCTATTAATTTAATCATGATTTCATCATCTACATAATGATAAACATGATATAAATATCATATATATTTATTATATTTTTATTTATAACAAAATATTAAATTTAGATATAGGAAATGAAGTACACAATTCCTGGACACGGTTGGTCCTACGCATGCATGAACATAGTTTCCAGTTTCTTATCAGATTGAAAGAATTAAAATTATATGATAAATTAAAATTAAAGAATATTTTTTATTTTATACATATCAAATATTATTATTAAACATGTCATTAATACATTCCACATAATGTGTGAATTAATCGCATCGCTTCACAAGGCGATAGTCGGTCTTACACACGAACTACGTTATCGTATTCCCACGTAATTAAGAGCATGATTGTATGTGTGAAATAAAAAATAAAAAATAATAAAAACATCATAATAATTATTAAAATAATATCAAATTATTATTTCCATCATTATTCTTAACCTTGATATGTGGTAATGAAAAAATGAACAACATCGGTGTGCGAGGCGGTAGTCTACTATACACATAAACAATGATTTTATAACCCATTTGATAGATGTGAGTGTAGTTTTTGGTCTTAAACATAACAAAAATATATATATTTATATTTCAGATAATTTGTTTATTATATAATCAAGATATAAAAATAATTAAATTGATTTTAGGTAGAAATAAAAAAAAATTGGTTGATGATATTTACCTCTTCTTCTAGTATTTTCACTTGGTTTGAACCAATTGCCTTACTTGGTTGGATTTATGACCAAATTAAGGCTTATATGATTAAGGGGGTAATTTAGATAATTTATTTGGGTTCTCATTGTCTGAAACAATTTAATTTTGAATGTATGAATAGATGATTAGTGGTGGTGTCCTTTTATAGGTGGTAGACATGACACAAATGTAATTTTTTAAAACAATGTATGGTGTACCCACTATTTTACCTAAAAAAGATATTTTATTAGGAACCAGACACAGTAAATTAATTATTAATGTTTAAATATGGCCATAAAATAGATTTTTTACCTATTTATATTTCAATTTTTTCCTTAATCATAATTTTTAATCCCTTGGTAAACTCGTTTTTATCTTAAACACCGTGATCATGTTTATTTGTTTTCACTATTCACCTCAGTAAAAAATATTTTGGAATTATTATACTTTATAAACTAATATAATTAAAAATATGTAATCTATTATTAAATATTAAATTCACATTTGTGGAAGAAATTAATTTAAAATTTAATCCCATGAAAGGGATGTGAAAATAGGTTTTTAAAGTGAAAATGTACAATAGTTTTGAAAGGTTTTTATATCCAATTTCAATGTGAAATTGATAACTATAACCTAAATCAGATTTATTGATGTAAAATGGAATTAATTATAAATTTAAACTAGTATGTAATATAATTTATATTTTTAAATAAATTGTACTAAAATAGTGTTTTCATTTAAAATTATGTATTTTCCTTGTTCATCCAAAAATGAAATATTTCAAAAAAATACCAAATAATCACAATAATCCAATATTGACATTGTAATTTCAAATTTTAATATTATTTTATCAAATTTAAAATTTTGAAGTGAAAAAATTAAATTTATTTTTGTTCCTAAAAGGACATAAAAGGCAATTATATTGGGAAAATTATATTTTCCAAACTTATAAAGTCCTTACTGGAAATTAAATATATGATTATCAAAAGGTTTTATTTATAAAATACAATTATAAATATTATTTGGAAATTATTTATTACTATTCATATTGATATGTTTAAGGGACAAGATATAACTATCTTGTTTAGATATATATAATAATAAAATTTTGTTTCATAGAAACTCAATGTTTCAGGTAACATAAGATAATCCTGGTGTTGCATGCAAGTCAAGATTAAATTATAATTTATTATAAATAAAACTAATAAATAAATTCAATTTATTTGAATAAAAATTATAATAAACTAATTTATTACATTCTACCAGCATTAAATCAAATTTCTCAGTAAAAATTTGTTATTCTAATACAAACAAACGAGGATGCTTCTACCTCATAATATCTTAATGTTACCACATATATTTATCAAACTACTGTTTTCACCACAAAACATTAACATAGAGAGTAGTATTATCTCAAATAACATTCTCTATGTGATCCATAATTTCAGATTGTTATTCATCATAATAAATATCTTACTCCAGTGGTACAACCACAATGTTTTGTACATGTGATATATTAGATATGAAATTTATATGAGGAGATACATGGAACAAATCATTGAAAAGAGAGGGTTCGGTCTAATCACAATGTGATAGGTTACCATCTCATTATGATTAATAATTCAAAAGGGACCCATATACATATGGCTTAGTTTCACTTTCTTCTAGAATCTGATAACCCTATTCCATAGAGAAAAACATAGAAACACATTATAACATCCCATGTAAATAAAAAATAATAATTTTTTGTAATTATTTATATTTTTTAATTAAATATTAATTTTAATTTAAATGGGTTTCTATGTTCTATGGAGCACTCTATACGAAACATCGGGATTCTTTGAAATCATATGTTGCATACAAGGTTGAGTCATACTATAAAAATAATAATATAATATTATTAATTTAACTTGTAGTTATATCCTAGGCTTTTAATGGTGTAAATGAATATAAATAACTACAATATGATTATAAATGTTTAATAAATGATTTTACATTTATCCAATAAATATTAGAGGTTTAAAATGTGAATTAATCTAATTTTAATCATAAATACTCTAATATTCTTTAAAAGGTTGATTTACCGCCTTTTAATAGAGAACCAACATTAAATATAGTTTTTGTCACTATTATATGTTATATTTGACAAAATAAAATTCTACATTATAATCATCACATCAAAATTTACTTTGGGTTAAAAAAATTTCTTTTTCTGATAATTTTTTTAATGAATAGTGAAATATACTGTATTTTAATTCAAAAATCCCTTTAATCTATTTTATTTATATGTCTAGATTATATTTTAAATTGTTTTTACGGTGAAATAAGATTTTAGTTTTACAATTTAATTCAATGTTTTTCAATGGAAGTAATTTCACTTTGAAATTGGACATAAACATGTGTTAATCTTTTGATAGTTATTATTTCTTTTAAAACAAACTTTTTATTTTGAAAATGGAAATTAATTAATGCAACTTCTTTGTATTGAATTTTTTTAAATAGACATCATTTTTTAATTAATAATATCAAATACTGATTAGGCTTAATTTTTTGTATTTTTCATAAAACATCACTTTTTGATGAATAGTAAAAACACTGAGTAGTAGTTAAAAACTAGCTATTTCATTTAAATGAAATTTAACCACTTCTATAAATTTAATTTCAAAAATTATACATACATGGTTGTTATTATTATGTAAAATTTGGTTCAATAAGATGAAAATAGTTTTTTGGTGAATAGTTTCTTTGGCTTTTATTTACCGCGGTTAATGATAAATTGGGTAATTCAAGGTAAACATAATATTATAATAACATAAAATTTCCTCAACACATGTCCTAAACATATTGGATGAGTAATATCTATCAAATAAAATCCTTGTCTGAGTCTTTTTGTATTTGAAAACCACTTGGGTAAGATAATTATATTAATAACTTTTTATTTAAAGTAAAAATAAAAATTTCATAAACCAGTATTATTTTTTTAAACAATTTTAATGTGGAGTTATATAATTGATATATTTTAATATAAATATTCATTATGAATCTAAAATTATTATCTAACATATTGTATTTTTTATAATTTTTAGAACTCAAATAAATTAAATTATTTGTGACACAATAATGATGCAGTGTTTACCTCATTAATAAATTATTTAAATAATTAAGATTATAACGATTAAAATATTATCCAAAACCTGTCCAATTATTATTGGATGATTTTATTTCAACCATGAGTAATATTATCTTCGACTTTAATAATTTTTGGACCTTTAGAAACCGAAAACCATTATATAATAAAATAATATTTTCACACATTCCTAAAGAACCCCTCCTCCCCCTTATAAAAATAACTCACCTCTAACCCATTACTCACACATCTCAAGCCACTTTTCTTGTCCAACATCTCCCCAAATAATCTCTCAAGATCCATCTCTTAATCATAGAAGCCTTACCTTAGGTATAATGCACTTCAAAAAACCCAATTGGGTCAAACCATAGGGTCTTACCCGATTTAAAGGTAACGTCTTATCTTAAGTTCTTCTGTATTATTTTACTTCTCAAACCCCCTAAACTCTTTTCATTCCATTATTTTATAAAAACAATAGTATCCTCAATAGACTAGGTTTTTTTATGGGAAATATTCTAACTACACTTACACACACCTCCATCTAATGGGTAAATATCATACTGTTTCTGTGGACGGAAAACTAACGCCTCACAAAATGATGATTGTTCATTCTTCTCCTACCACCTATTATGGTGACCATTATGATAGAACTGTATTTATATATGATATATATTATGTTTATGTTTTCTCTATTCTTCTGTAGTTTTTATTTACAAACATTCCTTTATGATTTTCAATATGTGTATATATGATAATTTAATTTGAGGAAGTGCGGACTACCGCCCCCTCAAGGTGATATGATTCGTTCATGACATACATTGAATGTATAAATGATGGAGTTAATGAAATTAAGTGACATATATATCATACAATATTATACTGAAATTATAATATACCTATTTATCATTAAGGTTTCACTTAATTAAATATGAAATAGAAATGAAATTAGCGTTTTTGCATACGTACGGCTTACAGTCTCCATGAACAGTGCATTTCATTTCTTATCTCCAAATGTTATGTAATATTATAAATATATACATATACTGGATATATATTATATATATTTTATCTAAATCATTAATATCATTCTAGAGATAATGGACTTTTGACCACAAGAACAACTTGTAATTATAAGAAGTTCATTTTTGACTCAAGTACCAAATTTCGACAAAACGACCATTATTAACATAAAGGATTGAATAATGTTTATAACATGGTAATAAGTGATATAAAAGGAATAATAACATTAAAAAGGTTCTTAATCATGTAGAAATTCTCTTTATCTTATTATTCACAAGATTAATGAACAAACGGGTCATGTCCGACACGAGGTAAGGGGTTTTTTATCTCACTTTTAATTCTGTGAGATTCCCATTGTTTCCCACTTATTTATTACATGTGGTATATTGTGTACTACTGTTTGAAATAAATTATCATGATTGTATTTATATTCATTTTATTCTATGATTATTTTTTTGGTTATTAAATTGTGGTCATAAGACTCGATTGATTACAACTATGTAAGGGGTTTTCATCTCACTTCTTATTTCCATGAGATTCATGTTATATTTCCACTATTTCATATTTTATGGTGTATGTACTATCCATGATTGTATTCCTTGTGTAATATAATTTGATTTATGGGTATTTAAATCAACATTGTATGATCCTTCATTCATGTGGTGTATGTTTCATATGTTACCAAATCGGTTTGAAAACCTTTCACTATCCTCTTTTTAAAAGAATTCATTTCTATTATGTCTTTTAATTTACACTACTTTATGTTTGGATATGTTCTTCTATATAATTATTGCTAAAATTTTATGTCCATGTTATGAGATACTCTTTTCTCTCTCATCAACTCTATTTCTAAAATTTTAAGTGACGTGGTTAGGCTGTCGAATTTGTGTAAGGGAATACCTTAACCTAATTTCAATTCCTTGGTATAAACATCTACTTATTGATTATGACATGCTATGAATATATGTGAATGGCCTATGATTGATTTAAGATTAATATACACTTATATTGGGTGTACTATAATTTGTCACACATAATCATGTCGTTTATTTTTCCTTAATTTATGGATATGATCTTTGTAAGGGACTTTGTCTAATTTTATATTCCATCGGAACTTATTTGTTGTTATACACCAATTCAATTTTATATGGTGTATATAATTCAATTTGACATATTATATCATGAATCTATTTATTCACATAATATTATAAAATTTTTGTTAAATTTTATTCCTCAATTATTTGTATTCAAGCATCTCTCATTCAGTTAAGAAGTGCTTAACTAAAATATTGTTTTAAATATTTATTCTTATAAATAATTATCATTAATTTCCATGTTTTAGAAATGGTTTTAAGGATATATTTTTATGGAAATGAATGTTTTTAAATTAAAATATATTGAAAAATCTTCAAAGAGGTATGGGACACTTTGATTAAAAAATCGCTTTATTAAATGTTTTAAATGATTTTTAAAAATGGTTTCATAAGGAATTGATTATGTTTATATCTTGAAATAATATATTGTTATAGAATTGTGGAAATTTTATCTTTCTTTTATAATTTTTTTATATGTTATGAATACATTATGGGTCTTCGACATTGATTATGAATATGGGTGGTTCCGTTATAAACCTCAGGCGGGTGAGCCCGAGATAGCTCTCCAATGCATTGGGTAACATGATGGAAGTAAACCTGAATGTTTCTCCAAAGATATTTATGAAATATACTATGATGAAAAATCCAAATTTAACACCTTACGTAGCTGTGAATGTGACAATGTAAGTATGTTGTGGATTCCACAAGTTAACTTTATGATTTCTGTTTACTATGTAAATCTTATGATTCCAGGAGGTATATTAAAGATCTTATGTAATATATGTATTGATGAATGAATGTTTTATTTAATTATTTTATAACCCTTACTGAGCTTTTTACGATCATCCCATGATTTGAAATGTTTTTCATAGGACATAAAGATGAATGGGGACAAGGATGGGACCATGGAAAAGTCATGTTGTCTAAAACATGGGACTATACATGACTCTTTTTTAAGAGTTTTTATTTTATGAAAAAGAATTTAAACTGAGTAGATGTTTCTACCTTGTAACTTTTGAGATGTAATGTAATAGTTATGGCTTAATTCTCTAAAACTCTCAATCTGAAAAGATCCTCAATGTGAATTATTCTTTTAATTCAATATTATGTACTGTTTAAGGATGGATCCTTACAGTTGGTATCGGAGGACATTTTAGACAACATTAGGGAATAAGAGTTTTTGTTAAACACATGGTAAGTCCCTATGTCTATTATTTCATTTAAATCCTTATTTTATAAATTTTCCTATTCATGGAAATTCGTTTACAAATAGAATGAGGAGGATCTAAAACGACATTACTATCTCTTCCTGATGACATGCTTGCAATAATTATTACAAAGTCATGTTGAAATTATTGTGAAACATTTTCTAGAATACAACTCACTTGCAAGCATTTGTTTGAGATATTAAACACCTCCTCTATACCTCTATATCATCGTGGATCATGGGTTGTATTTAATCAATCTTATTTTCCATAATTTCTCATAATTTCAAGAAAGTTAAATATTATCAGGGCATTTTCAAATATTTTACCTTATCACATGAGGTTGAAGCATATTATGAATTTGAAAATGGTGTTGAAGAAGGAGACCGTTTCACAACCTATTTATTTTTGATTTTACATTATAGTCTCTCAGAAAATACTTATGTTATTTTAAAAGGGCCATCAATTGAATGTTTCAACTCAAATTCAGTCAGACAGTTTTATAAAAATCATGTTTTATTAGATGTTTTGAAATTATATGTCATACAATATTATTTTCCAAAATTGTTTTTCTACGAACACCCATATGACCCATGTTATACAAGGTGTATTTGGATGATGGAAGAAAATGATTTTAATGAATCTCTAATTCATTATTGCAATGCATGGACCTTTTACCTACGTGATCTAGATTATGATGAAACCATATAGACACCATGATCAAGGTATGATGTTCATTCTATTGGGAATAGTTCTATTTTATCATATAGAGGTGAGCAAAAATGTCAATATATAATATGTGGAGATGTTAATATATTTGGATGAAAATAAAAGGTATAAGAAAACCTCTGAGTTTAAAATATGTTAATTTTATTTTTTTTGTTTTATAAAAAGGAAAATCCAAAAGATTGGTGACAAAAAGTCTTGTCTGAAAAGGTCATGGGATTCAGTCCCACAACTGAAGTGTGACATGGGCGCATTGCCTACCACTATCTTACGTTTGAGTCCCTATTTAATATCACTTATTCTTTTAACTTAAATGATTTTATGGATCATGAATAAGTTTATTTTGGTATATTTTGTTTTATTAAATTTATATCATTAATATAAGAAAATGATTTGTTGATTAAGTGATAGAGGTTATTTTAGAAGATTTTTTCTTTGTTGGAAAAATTATATGCTTAAGGGAAATTGAATACTATGATATCTCATTAGTGGAGTAATAGTTGAATTTTTATTTTGGAAGAATCTATGTTTTTATTATATAAATATGATGATTTAGTTTATTTATGGAAATGATTAACCTATCATAGAGAATATGTTATTAGGTTAATTACTTTTTAGTATGAAACATTAAGAGTAACAGGTGTTATTTGGAGAAAAATGTTTTGATTTATCTTGGAAGACTATGTGATTAAATCCTTCTGATATTTGGGTTTCAATCTTAGTTTGGATTACATTTATATATTTTATGGAATGTTCTTTATTGAATGGACTTTGTTGAACTTTGGGTATTGTTTTACTGATTTTGGAGATTAAGAGTTGTTTTTCTTTTCTTTAATAGATTATCCTTTTTGGGGATTATCTAATCTTGTACTAACCATTTTGGTTATGGTAAATGTATAAAGACATGGGAAAAATATAGTTCATCTTCTTTGGGATTATGTGATACTATATAAGTTTATTATAGAGCATTCAATGTGAACAAGTCATCTTGAATACTCAATGTTTGGAGAAAAGATAATTTTGTGGTAGAAATATAGTACTGGATGAATGTATGTTTGAAAAGTAAGTATGTTTCCTTAGGTTATTTTTCATGCTCTAAAATAAATTCCTCAACTCTATGAAAAGTGACTTAAAACAAAAACATTGTCTGTTATCTTTTCTTACTAAGGAATGAAAGACCATTTAACCCATCACAATTTTGTGATTTTTTGGTAGCTAACTTTCTCTTAATCTTCTTTTATACCACTTTCCATAAAACATTAATATTGTTTCTCTTCAATATCCATGTTTTCCTATATGGAATCCTATTTTGGGTTATCTAAAGTGACCTTTGTATTTATCTTTCATTCTTTTATAGTGATATTTTTATTGACACTTTTTCTGATGTGGGACTTTCAATGATGTTTCCAAGCCCAATTTTAAAATTTCAAGGATGCAATTTCCAAAAGGATGGAAGGATGTAACATCCCAAGTAAATAAAGAATAATAAATTTTCATAATTAATAATATTTGTGAATTAAATGTTAATTTTTTTTAAATGGGTTGCTATGTTCATTGGCGTACCCGATACGCAACAATGAGTTTCATTGAAATATTACATTGCACACAAGACTGAGTCATACTAAAAAATTAATATAATAATTTAAATAATGTAAATGGTAGTTAACGCCTAGCCATTAGAATGTCAGGAATGAATGGAACTAACTACAATATGATTATACATGTTTTTTAAATGTTTTTACATTTATCCAATAAATGTTTGAGGCTTAAAATGTGAATTAATTTTATTTTAAGAATAAATACTCTAATATTCTTCAAAATGTCGATTTACCCCAATTAAATAGAGAACCATATTTAAATCTAGTTTTAGTCTCTTTTATATGTTCTATTTGACAATATAAAATTTCTCTTTCAAATCAGAATATCAAAATATACTTTGGGTAAATTTTTTGTATTTTTATGATATAATTTATTTTTTAATGAATAGTAAAAAATATAGTATTTTAATTCAAAACTTCATTTTAATCTAATTTATTTATATGGTTGCATTTTTTTTAATTGGGTTTAAGAATTAATTAGATTATATTATTACAATTTAATCCGAATTTTTGTCATTGGATGTAATTTCACTTTGAAATTGGACATATACAAGTGTCAATCTTCTGATAGTTGTTATTTCTAAAAAACACGCTTTTTGTTTTGACAATGGGAATTAATTAATGAAACATCTATTCATTTAATTAGGTAAAATTGACTTATTTTTTGAATTCATTATATCAAATATATCATAGGCTGAATTTTTGGTATTTTTCTGAAATACAACAATTTTTGATGAATTGTAAAAACACTAAGTCTTAGTTAAAAAGATGAATTTTTCATTTAAATGAAATTTTACTACTTTTGTGAATTGAATTAAGAAAATACGGCATACATGGTTGTTATTAGTACGTTAAATGTGGGTTAATAAGATGAAAATATTTTTTTTGTGAATAGTAATTTTTGACTTTTATTTACCGTGTTTAAATATAAATAGGGTAATTCAAGGTAAAAACAATATTATAATAATATAAATTTACCTCAACACTTATTCTAACCTTATTGGATGAGTAATGGAAGACCATGAAAATACTTGGGTGAGACTTTTGGCCTTTGAATGCCCCTTGGGTAAGATAAAGATATTAATATATTTTTATTTAAAGTAAAAATTAAAATATCATAAACATGTATTACATTGATAAAAAAATTTTAACGTCGGGTTATATAATTGATATATTTGATTATAAATATTAATTATAAAGATAAAAATATTTTTTACATTATGGTATTTTTTATAATTTTTAGACATCAAATAAATTAAATTATTTATGACACAATAATGATGCAGTGCTTACCTCATTAATAAATGATTTAAATAAATATGATTATAAATAAAAAAATAATATCCAAAACCTGTCCAATTTTTATTGGGTGACTTTATTTCGATCATGAGTCCTCATATATTCTATAGTAATATGTTTTAGACCTTTAGAAACTGAAATTTGTTATATAATAAAATAATATTTTTACACTTTGTTAAATAGCCCCTCTTCCCCCTTATAAAAAGACCTCACCTCTAACCCATAACTCACATATCTCAAATCCCTTGGATCATCCAACCTCTTCCCAAATAAACTCTCAAGAACACTCTCTTCCTCTTATAATCCTTACCTTAAGAATATGGTACTTCAAGAAACCCTTTTGGTTCAAACCTATGGGAGTTACCCGATTTAAAGGTAACATCTTCTCTTAAGTTCTTTTGTATTATTTTACTTCTCCAACTGCCTTATCTTTTTATATCCAATTATTTTATAACAACACTGGTATCCTAAATATACTAGGTTGTTTTTATGAGAATTATTAGAACTAAACTTACACACCTCCATATAATGGGTAAAGAACATATTGTTTATGTGGAAGGAAAACTAACGCCTCACGAAATGATGATTGTTCAATGTTCTCCTAACACCTCTTATGGTGTTCATCCTGATGGAACTTTTTTATATATGATATATATTATCATTATGTTTTATCTATTCTTCTTTAATTTTTATTTATAATCATACCTTTATGCTTTCCAATATGTGTATAAATGATAATTTCAATTGAGGAAGTGCGGACTTCCACCCCCTCAATGTGAATTGATTCATTCATGACATACATGGAACATATAAAGGATGGAGTTAATTAAATTATGTATCATATATATAATATGGTATTATATGAGAATTATAATATACCTATTTATCATTATGTTTTCATTCCATTAAATATGAAGTAGAAATGAAAGTACCAATCATTCGTACGTACGACTTACCGTCTCCCTGAACGGTGTATTTCATTTCATATCTCCAAATGTTATGTATTATTATAAATAAATAAATATTCTGGATATATATGATATATATGATATCTAAATCATGAATATCATTCTATAGATAATGGAATTTTGACCACGTGAACAACTTGTAATTATAAGAAGTTCATTTTTGACACAAGTACCAAATATCGACAAACAGACCATTATTAAATTAAATGATTGAATAATGTTTATGAAATGATAATAAGTGATATAAAATTAATAATAAAATTTAAAATGTTCTTAATAAATTATAAATTAACTTCATCATATTATTAAGGAAATTAAATAATGAGAAGGTCAAGTTTGACACGAGTTAAGGGGTTTCTTGTCTCACCTATAATTCTATGATATTACCATTTTTCTCCACATATTTATAGAATGTGGTGTATTGTGTACTGAAATTTGAAATATATTATCATGATTCTTTTTATATTCATTGTATTATGTGATTCATTTGGTGGTTATTAACTTTTTTTCATACGACTCGAGTGATTACAACGTGGTAAGGGGTTTTCATCTCACTTCTTATTTCCATGAGATTCATGCTATATTGCCACTATTCCTTTTGTGTGGTGTATGTACTACACATGATTGTATTGATTTTGTAATATAAATTAATTTATGGGTATTTAAATCTTCATTGTATGATACTTCTTTCATGTGGCGTAGGTTTCATATGTAACCAAATCGGTAAGGGAACCTTTCACCCTCCCTTTTTAAAAGACTTCATTTATGTTATGTCTTTTAATTTACACTTTTTTATGTTGGTATATGTTTTATATATCCTTATTGCTGTAAATTTTATGTACACATTATTAGATACTATTTTATCTCTCATCAACCCTTTTTCAAAAAATTTATGTGACGTCGTTAGGCATTCATATTTTTTTAAGGTAACTTCTTAACCCAATTTCAATTCCTTTGGTTAAACTAACACATATTGATTATGCCATGATATGGATATGTGTAAATGACCTATGTTGGATTTACACTTAATATCCACTTACATTGGGGTTATTCTTATTTTTCACACATAATCATGTCATTGATTTGTCATTAATCTAAGGATATGATCTTTGTAAGGGACATTGTCCCAATTTATATTCCATTGAAACTTATTTTTCATTATACACAAATTCACATTTATATGGTGTATATACTTCCATTTGACATATTATATCATTAATCTAATTATTCTAAAAATATGAATAAATTTTGATTAAATTTTATTCCTCAATTATTTGTATTCAAGCATCTCTCATTTGGTTAAGAACTCCTTAACTAAAATATTGTTTTTAAATATTTATTATTCTAAATCATTATCATTAATTTCCATGTTTTAAAAATGGTTTTATGAATTTATTTATATGGACATGAATGTTTTGAAATTAAAATTTCTATTAAATGCTCTGAAGTGGTATGAAACACATAGATTTAAAAATATATTTATTAAATGTTTCAAATGGTTATTGAAAATGGATTGATAAAGAATTAATTATGTCAATATCTTGAAATAATATATTGTGATAGCATGGTGGAAATTTTATCTTTCCCTTATGATTATTTGATATTTTATGACTATGTTATGTTTATTCCTCATTTTATACGAATATAGGTGCTTTAGTGATAAACCTAGGGTGGGTGCGCCTGAGATAGATCTCACATGCATTGGGTAATGTGACAGAGGTAAACATGAATGTTTCTCCTAAGAGATTTTATAAATATACTGTTATGGGTATTCCAAATGTAACTCGCTATGTAGTTATGAATGCCACAACGTAGGTATGTTATGGATACCGAATGTTACATTTATGATTTGTGTTTACTATGTAAATTTTATGATTCCATGAGGTATCTTAAAGAGATTATGTTTTGTATGTATTGATGAAATAATGTTTTCTTTCTTTGTTTTATAACCCTTACTTATCTTTTTATTCTCATCCTAAGTTTTGAAATGTTTTTTATAGGTCTTAAATATGAATAGGGTCAATGATGGGATCAAGGAAATGTTATGTTGTCTACAACATGAGACTAGACATGAATATTTTTTTAAGAGTCATTATTTTATGAAAAAATGGAAACTGATTAGAAGTGTCTACCTTGTAATTTTAAAGATTTAATGTAATAGTTATGGCCTAATTCTCTAAAACATTAAACCTGAAAAGACATCAATTTGAATTATTCTTTTAATTCAATATTTTGTAAGGTTTAAGGCAGGGTCCTTGTAGTTTGTATAAGAGGTCGGTTTAGAAAACTTTAGAGATTAGAAGTTTTTGTTAAACACATGGATAGTCCCTATGTCTATTATTTCATTTAAATCCTTGTTTAATAATTTTTTTAGATCAAGGAAATTCATTTACAAATGGAAGGAGTAGGATCTCAAAATAGATTCTTATCTCTTCCTGATGACATGCTTGCAATAATTATTGAAAAGTCATGTTCATATGATTGTGAATCTTTTTATAGCATACAACTCTCTTGCAAGTAGTTTTTTGAGATATTAAACACCACCACTATTCCTCGATATCATCATGGATTAGGGGGTGTATATAATCAAATCCTATTTTCTCAATATTCACATATTTTCAAGAAAGGTATATATTATCAAGGGATTTTTAAATATTTTCGATTATCACAAGATTTTGAAGCATATCATAATTTTGTAAAAGGGGTTGAAGAAGGAGACCCTTCTACAACCTATTTATATTTTCTTTTACAATATAGTATCTCAGCACATAATTATGGTATTTTAAAAGGACCATTTATTGAAATTTTAAACTGAAATTTGGTTCGACTGTTTTATAAAAATCATTTATTATCATATGTTTCGAAATTATATATCATACATGATTATTCTTCGAAACTATTTTTCTACGAACACCCATATGACCCAAGTTGTACAACGTGAATTTGGATGGAGGAAGAAAATTATTTTGAATAATATCTAAACTTGCGTCGCAATACATGGACCTTCTACCAATGTGAATAAGATGATGACGAAACCTTATGGACACCATGGTCGAGGTATGATGTCCTTTCTATTGGGAATTGTTTTATTTTAACATATTGAGGTGAAAATTGAAAATATATAAGATGTTGAGGTCTTAATGTATTGACATGAAAATTAAAGGTATAATAAAACCCTTGGGGTTAAATTATTTTAGGGTTATTTTTGAGTTTTATAAAAAGGACAATCCGTAAAATTGGTGACAACCTGTCACGTATGGGAAGGCTGTAAGAATCAATCCCACAACTGAAGGGCGACAAGGGCCTATTGCCTACCACTGTCCTATGTGAAGTCCCTGGTTAGTATGTCTTATTCTTTTAAGTTAAATGACATTACAGATCAAGAAAAGGTTTATTTTGGGATACTATGCTTTATCAAATCAATATCCTTAATATAAGAAAATGATTTGGTGATTAAGTGATAGAAGTTATTTTAGATGATGTTTTCTCTTTTAGAAACATTATATTCTTAAGGGAAATAGAATATTATGGGATCTCATTTCTGGAGTAATGTTTGAAATTTTATTTTGGAAGAATATATGTTATATTGTAGATGTATGAAGATTTGGTATATTTATGAAAATGATTAACCTATCATGGAGAATATATGGCTAGGTTAATTACTTTTTAGTATGAATCTTTAAGAGAAACTGATGTTATTTTTTGATAAATGTTATGATTTATCATGGAAGACTATGCGATTAAATCCTTCTGAGATTTGGGTTTCAATAATAGTTTGGATTACATTGAAAAATTTTATGGACAGTTGTTTATTGAATGGTCTTTGTTGAACTTTGGGTATTGTTTGACAAATTTTGGAGATTAAGAGTAGCTTTACTTTTTGAAAAAGATTATCCTTTTTAGGGATTATCTGATCTTGTACTAACCATTTTGGTTTTGGTTAATAAATAAAGACATGGGAAAAATATAGTTCATCTTTTTTGGATTATGCGATTCTATAGAAGTTGATTATAGTGCTTTCAATGGGAACATGTTATTTTTAATACTCATCAATTGGATAAAATATGAGTTTGTGGTAGAAATCTAGTAAAGGATGAATGTCTGCATGAAAGGTAAGTATCTTCCTTATGTTCTTATTCAAGCTATAAAATAAATTCCTCAACTTTATGAAAAGTAACTTTAAACAAAAACATTTTATGTTAACTATTCCTACTAGAGAATCAAACATCGTTTAACCCATCACAAGGTAGTCATTTTTTTGTGGTTACCTTTCTCCTAATAAATTTGTCAACCACTTTCCAACAAACCTTAATGGTTTGTTTCTCTTCCATATCCATGTTTTCCTAAATGGAACCCTAGTATGAGATATCTCAAGTGACCTTTTTATTTCTATTTCTTTATATTAAAATGATATTTTTATTGACACTTTTTTCTATGTGTGACTTTCAATTAAGTTTCCAATCCCAACATCAAAATTGCAAGGATGCAATTTCCAAAACAGGGAAGGATATAACATCCCATGTGAATAAAGAATAATAAATTTTCATAACTATTAATATTTTTGAATTAAATATTAATTTTACATTAACGGGGTTTCTATGTTCGATGGAATACCCGATACACAATAATGGGTTTCATTGAAATATTATGTTGCACACAAGGCTGAGTCATACTAAAAAAATAATAATATAATATTATTAATTTAAATGGTAGTTACCACCTATCCATTTTAATGGAGGTAATGTATAGAACTTACTACAATATGATTATACATGTTTGTTAAATGTTTTTAAATTTATCTTATTAATGATGGAGGATTAAATGTGAATTAATCTAATTTTAATCATAAATACTCTAATATTCTTTAAAAAGTTAATTTAGCACCATTTAATGGAGATCCCTCTTTAAATCTAGTTTTGGTCAGTTTTATGTGTTCTATTTGACAAAATAAAATTCTTTTTTATAATTGAGACAACAATATTTACTTTGGGTAAAAGAATTTATTTTTCTAATAACATCCATTTTTAATGAATAGTGAAAAATACAATATTTTAATTCAAAACATCCTTTTAATCTAATTTATTTATATTTTTAGATTATCTTTTTAATTGGTATTAAGGTGTATTTCGATTATATTTTTACCTTTTAATCCAATGTTTGTCATTGGAAGTAATTTCACATTGAAAGTGGACATAAACAAGTGTATATCTCTTGATAGTAATTATTTCATAAAAACACAATTTTTTATTCTGACAATGAGAATTAATAAATGAAACTTTTATTTATTGAATTTTTTAAAATATACATTGTTTTTGAATTTGGAATATCAAATATATATTTGGAATTTTTTTTGGTATTTATCTAAAAAACATCAATTTTAAATTATCATTGAAAACACTTAGTAGTTGTTAAAAAGATAACTTTTTAATTTAAATGAAAATTTACCTCTTCAGTGAATTTAACTTCGAAAATAATACATACATGGTTTTTATTAGTTAGTAAAATTAGGTTCAATAAGATGAAAATATTTTTTGGTGAATAATAACTTTTGACTTTTATTTGCCACGGTTAAAGGTAAATAGGGTAATTCAGGGTAAAAATAATATTATAATAATAATAAATTACCTAAAAACATGTCCTAACCTTGTTGGATGAGTAATAGACAACCAATTCAATCGTTGGACAATAATTTTGGCCATTGAAAGCCACATTGGTAAGATAATGGTATTAATTACATTTTATTTAATGTAAAAAAATATCATAAACATTTATTGTTTTGCTAAAACAGTTTTAATGTGGGGTTATATAATTGATATATTTCACTATAAGTGTTAATTATAAATCTAAAACAATTTTATACATTATGGGTTTTTTTAATTTTTATACATCAAATAAATTAAATTATTTATGACAAAATAATGATGTAGTGTTTACCTCATTAATAAATTATTTAAAAAAATAAAATTATGAAGATTAAAATAATATCAAAAACCTATCCAATTCTTATTGTATGATTTTACTTTGACTAGGAGTCATATTATCTTAGACTTTAATATCTTTCGGACCTTTAGAAACCGAAAATCATTGTATAATAAAATAATATTTTCACACTTTCATAAAGAGTCCATCCTCCCCAATATAAAAATCCATCACCTCTAACCCATTAATAACACCACTCAAGCCGCTTGGATCATCTATCCTCTTACCAAATATTCTCTCTTGATACTTCACTTCCTCCTAGTTTCCTTACCTTAGAAAGAAGGCACTTCAAGAAACCCTTTTGGTTCAAACCAAAGGGAGTTACCCGATTTAAAGGTAACGTCTTCTATTAAGTTCTTTTGTTTTATTTTACTTCTCCAACCCCCTAAAATGTTTTTGTTAATTTCATTTATTATAACACATGTATCCTCAATATACTAGGTTTTTTATGAGAAGTATTAGAACTAGACATACAGACACCTCCATCTAATGGGTAAAGAACATACTATTTATGTTGGCGACAAACTAACGCCTCATAAAATTATGATTGGTCAATCTTCTACTACCACCTCTTACGATGGCCATTATGATTGAACTGTAATTACATATGATATATATTATTTTTATTTTTTATCTATGCTTCAGTTATTTTTATTTACAAACATTCCTTTATGTTTTCTGTGATGGGTATATATGATAATTTCATTTAAGGAAGTGCGGACAACCGCCCCCTCAAGGTGATATGATTTGTTCATGACATAAATGGAACATATAAATGATGGAGTTAATGAATTTATGTATCATATATATCATATGATATTATAATTTAATTATAATATACCTATGTATAATTAAGTTTTCATTCCATTAAATATGAAATAGAAATGAACGTAGCGTCCATGGGTACATACGGCATACCATCTTCATGAAAGGTGCATTTCATTTTTTATCACCAAATGTTACATAATATTATAAATACTTACATATACTGGATATATATTATATATATTATATCTAAATGATGAATATAATTTTGTAGATAATGTTCTTTTGACCACATGAAAAACTTGTAATTATAAGAAGTTCATTTTTGACTCAAGTACAAAATATTGACTAATAGACCATTATTAACATAAATGATTGAATAATGTTTATAACATGGTAATAAGTGATATAAAATGAATAATAAACTTTAAAATATTTCTTAAGAAATTATAAATTTACTTCATCTTATTATTTAGGAGATTAAAGAACGAACAGATTAAGTCTGACACAAGGTTAGGGGTTTATTATCTCACATTTAATTCCATGAGATTTCCACTATTTTCCTAATATTTATTAAATGTTGTGTATTTTGTACTGAAATTTGAAATATATTATCGTGATTTTATTTATATTCATGGTATTCTATGATTCATTTGGTGGTTATTAACTTTTGTGTATACGACTCGATCAATTACAACATGGTAAGGGGTTTTCATCTCACTTCTAATTTCCATGAGATTCATTCAATATTTCTACTATTTCCTTTTGTGTGGTATATGTACTTCCCATGATTGTATTCCTTGTGTAATATACTTTTATTTATGGGTATTTAAATCTTCATTTTAAGACCCTTCTTTCACGTGGTGTTGGTTTTGTATGTTACCAAATCGGTAAGGGAACTTTTCACGCTCCCCTTTTTAAAAGACTTCATTTATGTTATGTATTTTAATTTATAATTTTTTATATTGGGATATGTTCTTATATATCGTTATTATTGTAAATTGTATGTCCACATGATGAGATACTCTTTTCTCTCTCATCAATCATGTTTCTAATATTTAATGTGACGTCGTTAGGCTCTAAAAGTTTTGTAAGGGAACTTATTAACCCAATTCCAATTCCTTGGGTTAAACATATACTTCTTGATTATTTCATGCTATGAATATGTGTGAATGACCTATTATTTATTAACAATTAATATCCATATACAATGGGTGTATTCTTATTTGTCACACATAATCATGTCGTTGATTCTTCCTTAATCTATGGTTATGATCCTTATAAGGGACTTCGTCTGAATTTATATTCCATTGAAACTTATTTTTCATTATACACAAATTAACTTTTATATGGTGTATATACTACCCTTTTACATATCATATCATGAATCTCTATATTCTCATGATATTATAAAATTATTTATTAAATGTTATTCCTCAATTATTTATATTGAATCATCTCTCATTTAATTAAGAACTCCTTAACTAAAATATTGTTTTAATGATTTATTCTTCTAAATCATTCTAATTAATGTCCTTGTTTTAAAATGGTTTTAAGGATTTATTTATATGAACATGAATGTTTTGAAATTAAAATTTGTTTCAAATGCTTAAAAGTGGTATGGGACACTTGGATTCAAAAATCTCTTTACTAATTGTTTTAAATGGTTTTTGAAAATGATTTGATAAAGAATTGATTATGTTCATATATTGAAATAATATATTGTGATAGAAATATGGAAATTCTATCTTTCCTTTATTCTTGATTTATATGATATGACTACGTTATGGTTCTTAGGCATTGTTTATGAATACAGGTGGTTCCATGATAAACCTAGGGCGGGTGAGCCCGAAATAGCACTCCAATGTATTGGGTAACATGAAGGAGGTAAACATGAATGTTACCCCTAAGAGATTTAGGGAATATACTATGATGAGTATTTCAAATATAACTCCATACATAACTGTGAAATCTACAACGTAAGAATGTTATGGATTCCACAAGTAACCTTTATGATTTTTGTTTAGTATCTAAATCTTATGATTCAATGAGGTCTGTTAAAGAACATATTTTATTTATGTATTGACGAACTAATGCTTTATTTCTTTATTTTATAACCCTTACTGAGATTTTTATGCTCATTCCATGTTTTGAAATGTCATTCCCTGGACTTAAAGATGAATATGGTAAAGTATGGGATCATGGAAAACCCATGTAGTCTAAAACATTTGACTTGAAATAACTCTTCTTTTTAAGAGTTTTTTATTTTATTAAAAAAATGGAAACTCGGTAGAAGTTCCAACCTTGTAATTTTGATATGTAATGTAATAATTTTGTCATAATTTTCTAAAACTCTAAACTCGAAAAGATCCTCAATGTGAATTATTATTTTAATTCAATATTAGGTAATGTTTGAGGTTGGGTCCTTATAGTTGGTATCAGAGGTCGGTTTAGACAACTTTAGAGATTATGAGTTTTCGTTAAACACATGGTTAGTTCCTATGTCTACTATTTCAGTTAAATCCTTGTTTTATAAATTTTTAAGATCAAGGAATGTCATTTAAAATTGGAAGGAGGAGTATCTCAAATGACATTCCTATCTAATCCCAATGAAATGCTCGCAATAATTATTACAAAGTCATGTTCAGATGATTTTGCAACTTTTTCTAGCATACAACTCACTTGAAAGCTTTGTTTGAGATATCAAACACCTCAACTATACCTTTATATCATCGTGGATCATGGTTTGTATTTAATCAAATCCTATTTTCTCAATATTCTCATATTTTAAAGAAAGGTAAATATTATCAAGCCATTTTAAAATATTTTACATTATCACTAGATTTTGAAGCATATTATGATTTTGAAAAAGGTGCTGAAGAAGGAGACCCTAGCGCAACCTATTTATACTTGTTTTAAAATAAAGTCTCTCAGCGTATACTTATGGAATTTTTAAATAACCATTGATTGAAAGATTCAACTCAAATTCTGTCTTATAGTTTTATAAAAATCATGTTTTATCAGATGTTTTGAAATTATATGTCATACATGATTATTTTCTGAAACACTTTTTGTACGAACACCCATATATCCCATGTTGTACAATGTGTATTTGGATGAAGGAAGAAAATTATTTTGAATAATATCTAAATCATTGTTGTAATGCATGGACATTATACCTACGTGAACAAGATGATAATGAAACCATATGGACACCATGATCAAGGTATGATGTTCTTTCTATTGGGAATAGTTTTCTTTTATCATATGAAGGTGAAACTAATGATAATATATAAGATGTTGAGGTCTTAATGTATTGGAATGAAAATAAAATATATAAGAAACCCTTTGAGATTAAAATATATTAGGGTTATTTTTGAGTTTTATAAAAAGTAAAATCTGTAATATTGGTGACAACCCGTCACGTTCGGAAAGGCCATAGAAATCAATCCCACAACCAAAGGGCGACAAGGGTGCATTGCCGACCACTGTCCTACGTGACGTCCCTATTTAGTGTGATATATTATATTATGGTAAATGATTTTATGTATCAATAATAAGTTGATTTTGAGAACTTATGTTTTATCCAATTAATATCCTCAATATAGGAAAATGATTTGGTGATTAAGTGATAGAGGTTATATTAGTAGATGTTTTCTCTTTTGGAAACATTATATTCTTAAGGGGAATAGAAAACTATGGGATCTCATCTGTGGAGTAATAGTTGAAATCTTATTTTTGATGAATCTATGTTTTTATTGTATACATATGACAATTTGGTTTATTGATGGAAATGATTAACCTATCATGGAGAATATTTTATTAGGTTAATTACTTTTTAGTTTGAAACTTTAAGAGTAACTGATGTTATTTGGAGATAAATGTTACGATTTATCTTGGAATACTATGTGATTAAATCCTACTAATATTTGGGTTTCAATCTTATTTTGGATTACTTTGAATAATTTTATGGAAAATTTTTTATTGAATGGTCTTTGTTGAGATTTGTGTATTGAATGACGAATTTTGGAGATTAAGAGTGGTTTTTCTTTTTGTAAAAGATTATCCTTTTTAGGGATTATCTAATCTTGTACTAACCATTTTGGTTTTGGTTAATATCTAAAGACATGGGAAAAATATAGTTCATCTTTTTTGGATTATGTGATTATGTAGTAGTTGATTATATCACTTTCAATGTGAACTAAAAATCTTGAATACTCATCGTTTAGAGAAAAGATGAGTTTGAAAAAGAAATCAATTAAAGGATGAAAGTCTTAATGAAAAGTAAGTATGTTTCCGTACATTATTATTCAAGATCTTAAATAAATGACTCAACTTTATGAATATTAACTTAAAACAAACACATTGTCTGTTAACCTTTTCTACTAGGGAATCAAAGACTCTTTAACCCATCACAAGTTTGTTTTTTCTTGATTGTTAACTTTCTTCTAATAATGTTTTCTATCAATTTCTATCAAACCTTAATGGTTTGTTTCTCATCCATATCAATGTTTTCCTATATGGAATCCTATTTAGGGATATCTAGAGTGACATTTGTATTTATCTTTCTTTCTTTTAAAGTGATATTTTTATTGAATCTTTTTCCGATGTGGGAAATTCAATGATGTTTCCAAACCAAATTTGAAAATTACGAGGATGAAATTTCCAAAAGGGGGGATGGATGTAACATACCAAGTAAATAAAGAATAATAAATTTTAATAATTATTAATATTTTTGAAATAGATATTAATTTTACTTTAAAGGGGTTTCTATGTTCAATGGCGTACCTGATACGCGAAAATAGATTTCTTTGAAATCTTACGTTGCACACAAGGCTGAGTCATAGTAAAAAAACTAAAATATAATATTATTTATTTAAATGGTAGTTAACTCCTAGATGTTTTATTGGAGGGAATGAACATAACAACCTACCATATGATTATACATATCGGTTAAATGTTTTTACATTTATCCAATAAGTGTTAGAGGCTTAAAATGTGAATTATTCTAATTTTAAGCATAAATACTATAATATTATTTAAAAGGATGATTTACCGCCTTTTAATGGAGAACCCTCTATAAATATAATTTTGGAAAGTTTTATATGTTCTATTTGACAAAAGAAAATTATTCTTTAAAATGGGGACATCAAAATTTACTTTGGGTAAATTTTTGGTATTTTTCTGATAGAATTCATTTTTTATTGAAAAGTGAAAAATTCAGTGTTTAAATTCAAAACATCCATTTAATATAATTTATTTATATGGTTAATTAATATTTTTAATTGGTTTTACGGTATAATTATATTATATTTTTTCCATTTAATCCAATGTTAGTCATTGGAAATAATTTCACATTGATGTTGGACATAAACAAGTGTCAATCTTTTTATATTTATTATTTCTTAAAAACACACTTTTTATTTTCACAACAGGAATTAATTAATGAAACTTTTATGTATTGAATTTGTTAGAATAGAAATTTTTTTGAATTTGGAATATCAAATATATCTTAGGTAGATTTTATTGTATTTTTCTGAAAAACTTCAATTTTTGATGAATAGTGAAAACACTAAGTCGTTGTTAAAAGGCCGACTTTTTCATTAAAATGAAATTTTACCATGTCTATGAATTAAATTTTGAAAATCCTACATCCAAAATTGTTTTTAGTAAGTAATATTTTTTTCAATAAAATGAAAATATTTTGTGGGGGAATAGTATAGTTTGACTTTTATTTACCGCGGTTAAAGGAAAATAGAGTAATTCTAGGTAAAAACAATACTATAATAATATTAAATTACCCCAACACTTGAACTAACTTTATTGAATGTGTATTGGACGACCAAGAAAATCTTTGGGAGAGAATTTTGTCCTTTTAAAGGAACTTGGGTAAGATGATGATATTAATAACTTCTTATTTAAATTAAAAATAATAATATCATAAACATGTTTTTTTGCCAAAACAATTTTAACGTGGTGTTATATAATTAATATATTTGACTATAAATATTCATTATAAATCTAAAAATATTTTCTAAATTATGTTATATTTCTAATTTTTTAGACATCAAATAATTTAAATTATTTATGACACAACAATGATGTAGTGTTTACCTCATTAATAAATGATTTAAATAAATAAGATTATAATGATTAAAATAATATCCAAACCCATTCCAATTCTTATTGGATGATTTTTTTTCCAACCATGACTCATCTTATAGTAGACGTTAATATGATTTGGTCCTTTAGAAACCGAAAATCATTATATAATAATATACTATTTTCACACTTTCCTAAAGATCCCCTCCTCCACCTTATAAAAATCCATCACCTCTAACCCATTACTCAGACTTTTCAAGCCCCTTGTCTCATCAAAACTCTGCCCAAATAATATATAAAGATCCCTCTAATCCTCCTAAAATCCTTATCTTAGGCAGAAGGAACACCAAGAAACCCCTTTGGCTCAAACCAAATGGATTTACCCTATTTAAAGGTAACATATTCTATTAAGTTCTTTGGTCTTATTTTACTTCTCCAACCCCCTAAACTCTTTTTATTAAATTATTTTATAACAAAAATTGTATCATCAATGTAATAGGTTATTTTTATGATAATTATTATAGCTACACTTACACAAACCTCCATCTAATGGGTAAAGAACATATTAATTCTATGGATGGAAAACTAACACCTCACAAAATTACGAATGTTCAATCTTCTCATACCACCTCTTATGGTGGCCATTATGATGGAACATTATTTATATATGATATATATTATGTTTATGTTTTCTCTATGATTATGTAAATTTTATTTACAAACATACCTCTATTCTTTCCAATATGTGTATATATGATAATTTCATATGAAGAAGTACGGACTACCGCCCCTTCATAGTGATATGATTCATTCATGACATACAGGTAACATATAAATTATAAAGTTAATGAAATTATGTAACATATATATAATATGATATTATATTGTAATTTTAATACCTCTATGTATCATTATGTTTCATTCCATTAAATATGAAATAGAAATTAATGTAGCGTTCATTTGTACGTATGGCTTACCATCTGCATGAACGGGGCATTTCATTTCTTATCTCCAAATGTTTTGTAATATTATAAATACATACATATACTTGATATATATGATATATTTGATATCTAAATCATGAATATAATTTTGGATATAATTGAATTTTGACAACATGAACAACTTGTGATTATAAGAAGTTCATTTTTTACTCAAGTACCAAATATCGACAAAATGACCATTATTAACATAAATGATTGCATAATTATTTTAACATGTTAATAAGTTATATAAAAGGAATAATAAAATTTAAAAAGGTTCTTAAGAAAGTATAAATTAACATCACTTTATTATTCAGGAGATTAAATAATGAACGGGTCCAGTCGGACACGAGGTAAACGGTTTCATATATCACATATAATTTCATGAGATTCCCATGGTTCGCCACTTATTTATTGCATATGATGTATTTTTTACTGACATTAGAAATATATTATCATTATTATATTTATATTAATGGTATTCTAAGATTTATTTGGTGGTTATTAACTATTTTTGATATGAATCGATTGATTACAACGTCGTATGGGGTTTTCGTCTCACTTCTTATTTCTGTGAGATTCATGCCAAATTGACATTGTTTCCTTTTGTGTGGTGTATGTACTGCCCATGATTATATTCATTGTGTAATATAATTTAATTTTGTTGTATTTAAATATTCATTGTATGATCCTTATTTCATGTGGTGTAGGTTTCGTATGTTACCAAATCAGTAAGCGAACCATTCACCCTCCTCTTTTTAAAAAACTTCATTTATATTATGTCTTTTAATTTGCACTTTTTTTTGTTGGGATATGTTATTATATATCCTTATTTCTGTAAATTTTATGTCCATGTGATGATATACTATTATCTCTCTCATCAACTCTTTTTCTATTATTATAAGTGACATCGTTAGGCTGTCAAATATTTGTAAGGGAACTTCTTAACCCAATTTCAATTACCTGGGTTAAACATCTTCTAGTTTATTATGTTATGCTCTGAATATTTTTGAAAGACCTTTGATTTATTTACAATTAATATCCACTTACATTGGGTGTATTCTTATTTTTTACCCATAATCATGTCATTGATTGGTCCTTAATCTAATGATATGATCTTTGAATGGCATTTTGTCTCAATTTATATTCCATTGAAACTTTTTTATCATTATACAACAATCCACTTTTATGTGGTTTATATACTTCCCTTTGACATATTATATCATGAATCTTTTTATTCTCATGATTTTATAAAAATTTTATTAAATTTTATTCCCCAATTATTTCTATTCATTCATCTCTCATTTGGTTAAGAACTCCTTACCTAAAATATTGTATTAAATATTTATTCTTCTAAATCATTATCATTAATGTTCATTTTTTAAAAATGGTTTTATAGATTAATTTATACAAAATTGAATTTTTTAAAATTAAAATTTCTTTCAAAACCTTCAAAGTTTTATGGGAAACATTAATTCAAAAATATTTTTATTAAATCTTTTAAATGGTTTTTGGAAATGGTTTGATAAAGAATTGATTATGTCAATATCATGAAATAATATATTATGATAGAAATGTGGAAATATTATCTTTCCTTTATGCTTGATTAATATTTTATGACTAAGTTATGTTTCTTCAGCATTGTTTATGAATATAGGTGGTTATGTGATAATCCAAGGGTGGGTGAGCCCAAGATAGCTCTCCAATGCATTGGGTAACGTGACAGAGGTAAAAATGAATGTTTCTCCTAATAGATTTTGGGAATATACTAAGATGGGTATTCCAAATGTAACTCCCTATGTATCTATGAAAGCTATAATGTAAGTATGTTATGGATTCCACAAGTTACCATTATTATTAGTGTTTACTATGTAAATCCTATGATTCCATGAGTTATGTAAATGAGATTATGTTTTGTATGTATTTATGAACTAATGTTTCGGTTCTTTGTTTTATAACCCTCATTGAGATTTTTATGCTCATCCAATGTGTTGAAAAGTTTTTCACATGACTTAAAGATGAATAGGGCCAATGATGGGATCATGGAAATGTCATGCTGTCTAAAACATGGTACTAAACATGACTCGTTTTTTAAGAGTTTTTATTTTATGAAAAAAAATGTAAACTGAGTAGAAGTGTCTAACTTGTATTTTTTGAGATGTAATGTAACAGTGATGGCATAATTATCTAAAACACTAAACCTGAAAAGATATTAATTGTAAATTATTTTTTAATTCAATATTATGTAATGTTTAAGGCCGAGTCCTTATAGTTGTTATTAGAGGTTGGTTTATACAAATTTTGGGATTAAGAGTTTTCCTTAAACACATGGTTAGTCCATATGTCTATTAATTCAGTTAAATCCGTGTTTTGTAAATTTTTTAGATGATGGAAAGTCTTTTACAAATGGAAGGAAGAGGATCTCAAATGACATTCCTATCTCTTACTAATGGCATGCTTGCAATAATTATTGAAAATTCATGTCCAGATGATTGTGAATATTTTTCTATCATAAAACTCACTTGCAATCATTTTTTGAGATATCAAACACCTCCACTATACATCTATATCATCGTGGATCATGGGCATTATTTAATCAAATCTAATTTTCACAATATTCTCATATTTTCATGAATGTTATATATTATCATGGAATTTTCAAATATTTTACCTTATCAAAAGATTTTGAAGCATATTATGATTTTAAAAAAGGTGATAAAGAAGGAGACCCTTGCACAACATATTTATGTTTGATTTTACAATATAGTCTCTCAACAAATACTTATGGTATTTTAAAAGGACAATTGATTGAATGTTTGACTCAAATTTGGTCTCACAGTTTTATAAAAATCATATTTTATTAGATGTTTTGAAATTATATGTCTTACATGATTATTTTTCGAAAATAAATTTCTATGAACACCCATATGAACCATGTTATACAAGGTGTATTTGGATAAATAAAGAAAATTATTTTTAAGAATATCTAAATCATTGTTGCAATGCATGGGCCTTCTACCTACATGAATTAAATGATGATGAAAACATTTGGACACCATGATCAATGTATGATGTTCTTTATATTAATAATAGTTTTATTTTATCATATAGAGGTGAAAAAAATGACAATATATAAGATGTTGAGGTCTTCATTTATTGGGATGAAAATGAAAGGTATAAAAAACCATTGAGGTTAGAATATGTTAGGGATATTTTTTTGTTTTATAAAAAGGATAATTCGTATGATTGGTGATAACCCGTCATTTCTGGAAATGTTGTAGGAATCAATCCCACAACCGATGGGTGACAATGGTGCATTGACTACCACTGTCCTATGTGAAGTCCCTAGTTAGTACGACTTATTATTTTATGTTAAATGATTTTATGGATCAAGAATAAGTTTATTTTTGGGAACTTATGTTTTATCAAATTGATATCATTAATATACGAAATTGATATTTTGATTATGTGATAAATATTATTTTAGAAGATGTTTTCTCTTTTGAAAACATTATATGCTTAAGGGAAATAGAATACTATGTGATCTCATTTGTGGAGTATTGGTTGAAATTTTATTTTGGAAGAATCTATATTTTTATTGTATACATATGATGATTTGGTTTATTTATGGAAATAAATAACCTTTTATGGAGAATGTTTGATTAGGTTAATTTTTTGTGTGTTAATATTTAATAGTAACTAATGTTTTTTGGAGATAAATGTTAAGATTTATCTTCGAAGACTATGTGATAAAATCCTTCTGAGATTTTGGTTTCAATATTAGTTTGGATTACATTGAAGAATTTTATGGATAGTTGTTTAATGAATTGTGTTTTCTGAAATTTGAAAATTGTTTGAAAAAATATGGGAAATTAATAGTTGTTTTTATTTTGGTAAAATATTATCTTCTTTTTTTTGGATTATCTGATCATGTACTAACCATTTTGGTTTTGTTTAAATTATAAAGACATGGGAAAAATATAGTTCATCTTATTTGGATTATGTGATTCTATAGAAGTTCATTATAATGCTTTCAATGTGAACAAGTCATCTTGAATACTCATCATTCAGAGAAAAGATGAGTTTAAGGTAGAAATATAGTAAAGGATGAAAGTCTACATGAAAAGTAAGTATGTTTCCTTATGTTCTTATTTGATCTCTTAAATAAATTCTTCAACATTATGAAAGGTAAAATAAAACAAAAACAATGTCCGTTAACTTTTCATATAGGGGAATCAAAAACCATTTAACTCATCATAAATTTGTGTTTTTATGGTGGTTAACTTTCTTCTAATCATGTAATTCATAACATCCCATCAAACCTTAATTGTTTCATTCACTTCCATATCCTTATTTTCCAAAATGGAATCCTAGTACGGGAAATCTCAAGTTACCGTTGTATTTCCCTTTCTTTCTTTTAATGTGATATTTTTATTGTCTCTTTTTCAAATGTGGGACATTCAATGATGTTTCCAAGCCCAATTTTAAAATTTCGAGGATGCAATTTCAAAAAGGAGGGAAGGATGTAACATCCCAAGTAAATAAATAATAATAAATTTTCATAATTATTAATATTTGTGAATTAAATATTAAATTTACTTTAAATGGGTTGATATGTTTGATGGCGCACCCGATACGCAAAAACGGGTTTCTTTGAAACCTTACGTTGCACACAAGGCAATGTCATACGAAAATAATAATAATATAATATTATTAATTTAAATGGTAGTGAACACCTAGTCATTGTAATGGAGATATTGAGTAGAAATAACTACAATATGATTACACATGTTAGTTAAATGTTTTTACATTTATCCAATAAATGTCAGAGGCCTAAAATTCAAATTAATATAATTTTAAACATAAATACTATAATATTCATTAAAAGGTCAATTTACCACCTTTTAATGGGATACCCTCTTTAAATCTAGTTTTGGTAACATTTATATGTTCTATTTGACAAACAAAAGTTTTTCTTTATAATCGGGATATCAAAATTTACTTTGGGTAAATTTATGGTATTTTTCTGATAAAACTCATTTTTTAATAAATAGTGAAAATACTGTATTTTAATTCCAAACGTACTTTTAATCTAATTTATTTATATGGTTAGATTATCTGTTTAATTGGTTTTAAGGTTTAATTAGATTATATTTTTACCACTTAATCCAATTTTGGTCATTGGAAGTAATTTCACTTTGAAATTGGACATAAACAAGTGTCAATCTTCTGATAGTTTATATTTCTTAAAAACAAGCTTTTTGTTTTGAAAACGGGAACAAATTAAAGAAACGAATATGTATTTAATTTGGTAAAATAGACATAGTTTTTGAATTAGGAATATCAAATATAGCATAGGATAATTTTTTTTGTATTTTTCTAAAAAACATCAATTTTAGATAAATAGTGAAAACACTGAATAGTAGTTAAAAAGCTGACTTATTCATTTAAATAAAATTTTACCACTATTGTGAATTTAATTTCAAAAATAATACATACATGGTTTTTATTATTAAGTAAAATTTGGTTCAATAAGATGAAATTTTTTTTGGGGAATAGTAACTTTTGACTTTTATTTACCTACTTTAAAGGTAAATAGGGAATTCAAGGTAAAAACAATATCATAATAATATAAAATTAACTCAACACTTGTACTAAAATTTTTAGATGAGTAATTTAAAAAAAATAAAATATTTGGGTGATACATTTGGCCTATTAATGCCACTTGGGTAAGATATTGATATTAACAACTTTATATTTAAAGTAAAAATAAAAATATCATACACATGTATTGTTTTGACAAAACAATTTTAATGTAGGGTTATAGTTGATATATATGAATATAAATATTCATAATAAAGATAAAAATAATTTCTAATTTATTGTATTTTCTAAAATTTTGGACTTCAAATAAATTAAATTATTTATGATACAATAATGATGCAGTGTTTACCTAATTAAGAAATGATTAAAATAAATAAGATTATAAGGATTAAAATAATACTCAAAACCTATAAAATTATTATTGGATGATGTTATTTCGACCATGAGTTGTCTTATATTAGACGTTAATAGGTTTTGGACCTTTAGAAACTGGAAATCATTATATAATAAAATAATATTTTCACACTTTCCAAAAGAGCCCCTCCTCCCCCTTATAAAAAGTCATCACCCTTAACTCATCACTCACACCACTGAAGCCCCTTGGATCATACAAGATCTACCCTAATAAGATCTAAATATCCATATCTTCTTCATAGAAGCATTGACATAGGTAGAAGGCACTTTCAGAATCCATTTCGGTTCAAACCCAAGGGAGTTACCCAATTTAACGGTAACATCTTCTCTTAAATGCTTTTGTATTATTTTACATCTCTGACCCCCTAAAATATTTTTATTCTCTTCTTTTATTACAAAACCAGTATCCTCAATATACTAGGTTTTTTTTATGAGAAGGATTCTAACAGCACTTACACACACCTTCACCTAATGGGTAAAAACATATTGTTTCTCTGGAAAACAAATTATCACCTCATGAAATAATGATTGTTCAATCTTCTCCTACCACCTCTTATAGTGGCCATTGTGATGGAAATGTATTTATATACAATATATATTATCTTGATTTTTTCTCTATTCTTCTGTGATTTTTATTTACAAACATACCTTTATTATTTCCAATATGTGTATATATGATAATTTCATTTGGGGAAGTGCGACTTCCGCCCCCTCAAGGTGATATGATTCGTTCATGACATACATGGAACGTATAAAGGACGGACGTAATGAAATTATGTAACATATATATCATATGATATTATACTATAATTATAATATACATATCTATCAATATGATTTCATTCCATTAAATATGAAATAGAAATGAAAGTAGTGTTCATGCGTACGTATGGCTTACCGTCTCCATGAACAGTGCATTTCATTTATTATATCCAAATGTTATGTAATATTATAAATACATACATATAATGTATATATATGATATATATGATATCTAAATCATTAATATCATTCTGGAGATAATGGAATTTTGGCCACATGAAGAATTTAAAATTATAAGAAGTTCATTTTTGACTCAAGTACCAAATATCGACAAAACGGCCTTTATTAACTTAAATGATTGAGTAATGTTTATAAAATGGTAATAAGGGATATTAAAGTAATAATAAACTTGAAAAAAGGTTCTTAATAATGTATAAATTAACATTATCTTATTATTCAGGAGATTAAAGAACGAATGGGTCAAGTCAGACATGAGGTAAGGGGTTTCTTTTCTCACTTATAATTCAGTGAGATTTCCATTGTTCGCCACTTATTTATTGCAAGTAGTGTATTGTGTACTTCCAATTGAAATATATTATCATGATTTTATTTATATTCCTGGTATTATATGATTCATTCTGTGGTTATTAACTTTTGGTCATATGAATCGATTGATTACAATGTGGTAATGGGTTTTCATCTCACTTTTTATTTCTGTGAGATTCATGCTATATTGCCTGAATTTCCTTTTTTGTGGTTTATGTACTTACCATTATTGTATTCCTTGTGTAATATATGTTATTTTATGGTTATTTAAATCTTTATTTTATGATCCTTCTTTCATGTGGGGTATGTTCTGTATGTTACCAAATCGGTAAGGGAACCTTTCACCCTCTGCTTTTTAAAAGACTTCATTTATGTTATGTCTTTTAATTTACACTTTTTTATGTTAGGATATTCTCTTCTATATACATATTTCTATAAGTGAGGAGACACTATTTTTTCTCTCATCAAATCTTTTTCTAAAATTTTAAGTGACGTCGTTAGGCTATCGAATTTTTGTAAGGGAACTTCTTAACCCAATTTCATTTCGACGGGTTAAACTTATACTTCTTGATTATGTCATGCTATGAATATGTGTGAATGACCTATGATTGATTTACACATAATATCTACTTACATTGGGTTTATTATTATTTTTCACACATAATCATGTCATTGATTTGTCTTTAATCTAAGGATATGATCATTGTAAGGGACTTTGTCTCAATTAATATTCCATTGAATCTTATTTGTCGTTATACACCCATTAACATTTATATGGTATATATACTACCCATTAACATATTATATCATGAATCTCTTTATTCTCAATATATTATAAAATTTTTATTAAATTTTATTCCTCAATTTTTTATATTCAAGCATCTCTAATTTGGTTAAGAACTCCTAAACTAAAATATTATTTTAATGATTTATTCTACTAAATCATTCTCATTAAGGTACATGTTTTAAAAATGGTTTTACGGATTTATTTTTATGGAAATAAATATTTTGAATTTAAAATTTCTTTCAAAAGCATCAAAGTGGTATGGGACACTTTGATTCAAAAATCTTTTTATTAAATGTTCGAAATGGTTTTTGAAAATGGATTGATAAATAATTTATTATGTCAATATCTGGAAATAATATATTGGGATAGAAATTTGGAAATGTTATATTTAAATATTCTTGTTTTATATGTTATGACTAAGTTATGGTTCTTCGGAATTGTTAACAAATATGGGTGGTTCTGTGATAAACCTAGTGCGGGTGAGCCAGAGATAGCTCACCAATGCATTGGGTAACGTGACAGATATAAACATGAATGTTTATCCATAGAGATTTTGGGAATATATTGTGATGGGTATTCCAAATTTAACTCCCTGCATAGTTTTGAAAGCTACAATGTAAGTATATTATGGATGCTACATGTTACCTTTATGATTTGTGTTTACTATGTAAATCTTATGATTCCATGAGGTATGTTAAAAAGATTATGTTATGTATGTATTGATGAACTATTGTTTTGTTTCTCTTTTTTTATAACCCTTACTGAGTTTTTTTTTCTCATCCAATGTTTTGAAATGTTTTTCACATGACATAAAGATGAAGAGGGCTAAGAATGGGATCAAGGAAAAGTCATGTTGTCTAGAACATGGGAATATACATGAATATTTTTTTATGAATTTTAAATTTATTAAAAAAATGGAAACTGTGTAGAAGTGTCTACCTTGTAATTTTTGAGATTGAATGTAATAGTTATGGCCTAATTATCTAAAACTTTAAATCTACAAATACCATCAATGTGAATTATTCATTTAATTAATGATTATGTAATGTTTAAGGCTGAGTCCTTACACACATTTTCACCATCTTAAAATTATAGAACACACTGGTAATTATTAGAAAACTTTTATACCTTCTCAGATCTACCTTGATATATTGTTTAATGGGTGTAACCTTTTAATCCATTTCCCCAGCTATCTCAGTTCCCTATAGCTTTATTTATTCATCTTCATTCAAGCACGTTAGAGGTCCAAATTTATTTATATATACATATTTATAAGGATCCATATGAATTCTTGATTGAAATATATATTTCTAAGAAAAATAAACTAGAGGAATGTGTGGAGCCCAACCACCTTTTACATCTAAAAAATACGATCACAACATGTCATATAGGGTATGAATTTTTCTTTTATAATGGACAATTGATTGACGGTGATATGTAGTTTTGAAACTCAACCCCATATTAAGGGCTAACTGAAGACTATACCAGAACATTGATGTAAAATCATATCCTAATAAGATATAATAGAATTTGGTACTCCATAAAACCTTACAAATTTCTTAATTTATATCCTAAAAACTAATCCAAAGACTTTCCTTCTATGATACTGATGAATTGTTCTAACTTCATAAGGTGATCAACTACAACCAATAGAAAACTATTCCCTTTATACATTTTCATAAGTCCAATGAAAAAATCCATGGTGATGTTCACCCATTTCTAATATGGATAGGTTAATAGACACAATATCCCCGTAGAATTTTTCAATCATTCCTTAACTTTATAGCATACCAAGCACTAAAATACACACTCTATGATATCTCTCTACATTCTATTACATCAAAAGTATTCTTTAAAATATCTATACACCCTCTCACATCTTGAATTAATAGATAATACTATATTATGAACATATTATAACAAATCCTTCTTCAAGTCTGGTATAGAGGAAAGACATACATAGTTACTAACCAATATTATTTCATTATGATCACGATTAATATAAATAAAATTTCTAACCTTATTTTGTAGACCTACATCCTCCTTGTGTGCCTCTTTAATATTTACAAGGATAGATGGTTTAACATTCAATTGAGATAGATAAAATTGTTCACATTCCTCCATGATTTCCAAATACATCATTTAATAATAAAAAATATGGGTTCTTTTGAGACCCTCATCAAGAATAATCTAGAATGTTCCTTTTTACTAAAAAATGGCCACCTTGTTACCTTTCCTAGGGTGGTAACATATTTACTGGTCACAATATTTAACTAGATTTAATCATCTTAGTTGGTGCATGTTCAACTCCTTATGTATGAATATATACATTATACAGTTGTGATTGGTATATATATCACAATTCTCTCCATAAAAATAATCCCCCATATATTTAATTAAAAAATTACTATTTCTATATACAAATCATGAGATGGGTAATTTTTATCATGAATCATTAGATGTTATGAGGAACAAGATATGACAATGTCATTCAAAATAAGAAAATATCATAGTCGCTTCATTTATGTGTAACTATTGATTAAAAACCCTTATCCCCTCGTGAATAATGTAATCATAAGTGAGAAAAAAACCTTCACATCATATCTGTGACATTTTCCTCACATTCATTTATCCATAATATCTTTTCCACCTTCCAAGTTATCTTGTTCAGAGGATTAGATAGTCATGGGAAATTCTCCACAAATCATTGATAATATTGTGAAAAAACCTAAAAAATATGGATCTCTATTATTGTTTTTTTTATAGGACAAAAATTGGTAGTCTCTTTCATTAAGGGATCTACTAATATACTCTCACTAGAGATTATATGATCCAAAAATTAAACACTTTTTTGAAAACAGTAATATAGTATAATTTTCATGCAGTTTGTATTTCCTTATGGTCTTTATTACACTTCTCAATATATCATCATTCCATTCCTTTCCCTTTGAATATATTAGAATTTAATATATAAATACAACCACAGACTAATAAATTTAATATATAATGACTCTATTCAATGAATCCACAATGATAATAAAGGAATTAGTAAGACAAAATGGAATAACAATATATTTACAGTGTTCATAGCCTATTTGTAATTCCATGTTTTTTATATCCTCATTCTTAACCATCAATTCATGGTATATAGACTGAAGTTCAATAATGGAAAAATATAGACCTACTTATAGTTTCTCAGACAAGTCATTAATAAATGGAATATGATACGTGTTCTTGATTATGAGTTTTTTCAACTCTCAGTAATGAGTAAAAAGTCACACAGATCCGTATTTGTTTTTGAAAAATTTTATTGGTGCACTTCAAGGTGAAAAATTTGGATGAATAAATCCCATTTCACGTATTTAATGGAGTTTTTTCTTTAATGAGTGAAACATGATCCAGTCCATTCTATCGGGAGACATTGAAATTGGTGCAGAACTAAGTATGAGTTCTATTATTAAACAAACCTCACATTTTCATGGAGGATTAATAAATTATTCCCGAAAGACACCAACAAGTTCATAAAGAATAGGTATATCACCAATGTTGAGTGTCTCACAACCATATGAGATAAAATCATCTTTTAAATGGGAATTAATACTCATACAATGGTTTTGATCTCCATAGAAAGATCGTACTTCTCATCACATTGTTATATGATCATATGATTGTTTATAATTTCAAAAACTAATTCACTTACATTAATTTTTTTTGGGAATCATGCATCTATTTCCAATCCATTAATAAGATGACATCAAACTCAATCAAAATAATAATGACAAGTATTTTAGGAAGCACATTTCCACCAATATCAGTTGATGTGGAATCATAGACATTAGAAGTGATCATAATAACACTAGGTGTTTTCACATATTATTATATATCTAACTATTTTTTCGGCATCTTAATACCCATTTAAAATTATTTAAATATGAGAGAATGGTTAAATGAAGTCAAATAATACATTAATTGTTCTAGAGTGGATGGTAATTGTACCTTTCACTAGGTTTTAATCTCACCCCTCTTTAGAAATAATGATCGCATAAGATTTTACCTTTTCCCTCATATTAATAGTTTAGTAAATACAATTATCCTAATCATCCATTGGGTTTAGGAATCGGTTTTAATAATTTAAATTCTTCTAATACATGAAGCACTGATGTGGGGGAGGTGAATTCGTTGATGTTTTCTCATTATTCGTATTGCTAACCAAAATATTACCATAACAACAACAATCCATTTCATAATGTATATCCCTCACCCACATAAAAAATTATTATTCCCCTTAAGAAAATCATTTCCATGATTCTTTCAACATATTGAGTTTAAAGTAAATCTCATATTCTACTCTCCATGGTTTTTTGATTTTACATTGAACTATATCTTCCTTTTCGTTTGAAAACAATGATTTTAATACATAACTCCAACCTCTATTTACACCACGATCGATCACTAAACACTATATTCCCAGCTACTGAACTCTGTTTGGGAAAATACACTTAAGAGACTTGGTTTAAGCCAGTGCATAATCGACCAACCTTAAATTTAGGTTATATGATAATTCATAAAGAATACATTGAAAGACATCTAAAATTATCCTCATAGTTACTAATTGATTCATTAGTCATTTTATTTAACTCAAGGAACTCCGTATACATCAAAATATGAAGAAAATGAGGAAAGTAATTATTGAAAATTATGTTCTTGAACTCAACCCAGTCTATGTAGTCAATTTCACCATGTTTTCTAGTATTCCTGTTAAGAGTCCACTATTAATATACTTCAAATTCCCACAGATAGAAAAACTAAATGAAATTTTCATGTTCCAAACAATAGAAAATGGAAAATAAAAATTCATTGGTTATTATTCATTGATAATAAAATATTGGATTAGAAAACCCACTAAAATAAGGTGGGAATTTCTTCATGATGGAATCGATGGATTTTTTTCCCTCTAATTTTTCATTTAGTAGTCCATTATGATTCATAGTATTAAAAAGCTATTTGTGAATATAAATTATATTTTATATTCATACTCTTAATTTATTTGGTTTATTTGGAGGGAAATCATTGCATTATCCATCACAGTTCACGTTAACTTGGTTCCTTTAGGTTCAATCCATTTACCAAAACTAGAAAACAAAATGTAGGAAATAATAATCAGAGTAGGTAACCACATAATCAGAAAAAATAACTTATATGACATACCACCCCAATAATATACCATGTTTTCTTCTTTGAATTAATTTAAATTTTGGGATATTATATAATGAATGCAACGTCAGATCTAAAAAAACACTATTTAATCATGTTTTTTTCAGTCTATTAAATTCCAAATATTATAGTGAATTTATATAGTGAATTTATATGTTATAATTCAAAATAATACCTTGAAATTAATCCAACATATTTTAGTCATAATATAAGAAAAAACCAAATATTACATATAAAAACCTATATTTTTATAAAAGCAATTTTACCACTATTTAAGGGATAGCCTATTTTAAATCCAATTATTGAAAATTTTAAATATTCTATTTAAAAAAATAATATATATATATATTTTACTTATTAATATGAAAATTTACTTTGGTATAATTGTTTGTGTTTTTCTAAGAATTTTTATGTTTTGATGAATAGTTATAATATATTTTGTTTTAATTGAAGATATATTTTTATCTAAATAATTTATGGCGTTAAATTATATTTTTAGTTAGTTTTAAAATATAATTATATTACTATTTTTCATTTAATAAAATTCATGTCATTGGAATCAAACCTACCTTGAAATAAGATATGACAAAAAATCAATCTTTTAAAAATTTTACTTTAAAACCCTATTTTCTTGTTCTGTAAACTTGATTAATTTTAAATTAATTACTGAAAATTTTGTTTTTTGTGTTTTTAAAAGTAAATTCGATTTTTAAATCAGTTGTACCAAATTATTTAAATAAGTTTCTTTTATTATTCGGCATAATAATAATAAATTTATTATGAATTTAATTACCATGGTCAAGGTTACATCAGGTAATTATGGGTAAAAAAATTTATAAAGACTATAAAATTACCCTAAAACTTGTAAAAATTCAATTTCATGTGTTTTCTTCGACCACAATAATATTTGGGATAATTTTTGGGCTTCATGGAGACACTTATATTACTTTAAGGATTTTATAGAATTTTATTCTACCGAAAGTACAAAATGTCACACACTATTTTTAATAAGAATTTAATTTTTTTAATTTATGGTTATTAATAAGATATATTCGAAAATAAATAATCAGTGAAAAGATAAAATTTTTATCTTAAACTTGATAATTTATTTTATATTTTTTGGATATAAATAATTTAATAAAAGTCTTTCACAATGATAATGATATAATTATTTAATCATTTGAAATATCAAATAAATCATATTAAAAATACTAAAATAAATATAATTTGATATTATTAATGTCATAAAATAATTTTTCAGATTAAATTGACATTTTTGTGATTTTTTTGTAGTATATTTTAGAATTTATCTTTCTTTTATGATATATTTAAAAAGAAATAAAATTTATACAGAAAAATTGACAATATTGATATTTTAAAATAAATAATATGTTGTTAAATTATATAAAATTCCTAAAAATATAAAATAAGTTCCTATGATTTCAATAAGTCCTATAATTTCCAAAATGACTCATTTATAATTATTTTTTAATTTTTTAATAATTATAGAATCCCAAAGAGTCTAAATTACATGATATCATTATAAGAATATAAATGGATAAAGAATTATTAGACCTAAAACATATGGATTTAAATATATACAAGTCATGAATAAATTTAATTTGATGAATTTATTTCTACCCATAGTCATCATAGTCTCAAAATAACTCACTTTAGGACTCTTTGAAATTGAAAATTAATTTATATTAATATAAATGTTTTAGATTTTCTAAAAGTGATCCTCTCATAAATTATAAAAGGGCATCTCTTCCATCACTTCTTCATACCATATTGAGGCTTCTACTTAAACCAAAACCTGCAAAAATAATACCCGAACTTCCCCATATTCATCCTATTATCTTTTGATTTGGCATAAATACAACAAAATAAGTACTCTTGTGAAAATAAAAGGGACATACAAAAATGAAATTTGTAATTTTCTTCAATGTGTTGAGTCAATAAGGTTTCCATATGTATTTTACATACCTCTATGTTTTGAAAATCAGAAACAAATTTTCTTAATGAAAATTATCTTTCTCTAAGAATTGTTTTTTAAAAGAATCATTTATTCCCCTAAGAAATTTTTTTATCCTTACTATACATCACAATGTATTATTTAATGTCTTCTTAAAAATAAGTCTAAATTTTTTTTCCTAATCCAAAAAATTGGATCATTATCAAAAAACCTTAGAATGTTATTGTTCCTTAGCTACTAAGTCATACTATTTTCAAACTCTGAATTCTATGAAATTCATACTCTGAATTCTCTAAAATTCTGATTCTGGATTATCATAAATTCAAACTCTGAATTATCTGAAATTTAGACATTGAATTTTATGAAATTAAGACTCCTAATTCTATGTAATTACAACTCTAAATTCTTTGAAAATCATACTCAAAATTTCTTTGAATTCAGACTCTGAATTCCTCCTAACTCGGACTCTGAATTCCTCAGAATTTAGACTCATAATTCCTTAGAATTAAGACTCTGAATACATCTTAATTGAGACTCCTAATACCATAGAATTTGGAATCCGAATACCTCAATATTTAGACTCCGAATACCTCATAATTCAAACTCTAAATTCCTCAAAATTCAGACTCCAAATTCTATTATTTTTATAATCTGAATTCTTGGTAAAACATAATCCAAATATTAATTTTCATAAACTCTATTTCTCACTACACTAAGAATATGATTAAAACTTTTCCTTATAGCTATTTCATTTACTTAACTTATTGTTCCAATTTTATTGGATCCTGTTTTATTTATGTTTATTAAATAGAATAATTTTTTTATTAAATAATACAATTTCCTTACAAATGTTTTTGACACAACGAAACTATGTCATACAAAAATTTTCTATCTAAATGTAGGTTAAGTGACAGCTGTACAGGTCCCTTTGAGATTAAAGGTAAAACATGATCATTGGTGGACGAAGATGACTATTAGAATCATTTCCTATAAATAGAAGCTAATTTTAACTATATCATCATCAATATAGAATTTACAAGTTGTGATGCTATGACATGATTTCTTGAGAATGACTCTAATGCTTTCTGTGTTCGATGAACATTTTTTTGATCCATGAACAACACGTTCAGCTTTATTAGTGCGACATTGATTATTGTTTTTTACAATCAAGGGGACAAGGGGATAAGAAGATAGAGGTTCCAACTACCTAGAAGTTTGAGGTCTTCTGGAGATATGATGATAGAGGTACCAACTACTTTAAAGTTTAATGGATTTTGGGGAGTGCAAGATAGACTTCGATATTCTTATCGAGGGTATATCTTGGTGTGGGTAAGACAAACATTCATGAATATATAAATCATGGTACCTTTATCCAAGGTTGATGGATACCATTCTCTTTGGGTTAAAAGATAACCTACTTGTTTACTTGTATGTTGTTACACGTTTTATTTCCACAATATTTTATTAAATAAAGAAATTATAAATTTCATATACTTTCTTATTCATGTTTAACTCTGATATAAATAATATTATACACACATTAAGGTATCATATTTATCTATGTAAAACCTTATCATGTTTCAATTTTTTTAATTTGATTATGTTTATGTTTCTTTTAATTGTACATGGGCCCTACCAATTATCCCTTTAAGTAATAACCAAATAGGGTTAGTGAATTTATCTAGTTTAACATTATTAAATATATATTTTATTAAGGTTAAAAGTGAATGATTTTAAACATAAAATTCACCCCCTCTTAAAATTTATATTCTACATATTCTGTATCGATCCTAAAATTGGCATCAACGGACTTTGGCATACTTTTACATAATTATAATTTTTCATGCTCATGTTTTTTCCTTTTCTCTAAATATTATTTCTTTTATTATCTTTCTCATGTTTTTTTAAATATTTTTTCTCTTTTTTTATAAAAATTTATTATGAAAAGGTATTGTGGAAAACTATTTTTCTAGTAGAATTGAAGGTATAAATGATGGTTCTATAGACAACCATAATCTTACCAGACAACCAATCTTCAGTGGTAATGATCTTGAGTACTAGATAGATAGGATGATGACCTTTTTATTGACAATAGTGTATAAAACATTTTCATGCTCACTAAAGATTACAAAATCATAGATAGTAAAGTTAGAACCATCAGCAACCATGAGAAACAATAATATCAATTATACAATAAGGTAAGTAATACATTGTTGTTCTATATGACCATGAATATATATAGTCAAATATATTATTGTGAAGTTTCCAACATTGCTTGGATGAAACTTGAAGTTAAACAATTTAGAACTTCTAAAGTGAAAGAAACAATAAGGGATATGTTAAGATATGAATATCATGGATTCTTATTTCCTTAATTAAGAACCAGTTTTCAAATTAAAACAAATATTTATGACTATTGACCACAGTATTCGATCTATGGGATAAAATGGTCTTCATGATGAATTTATTATAGAGAATATTATAGATATCATTCCCAATGAGTGGGAATATAAAAATAAAGATATTGATGAAAACAAAAAAGTATCTAAAATTACTCTTGATGAGTTATTTGGAAATATTCTTCAATATGAAACAAGAATGACAATACATGATGATTTCAACAAAAATAATAATGGTAATGGGAGTGTAGCTTTCACTAATACATATATATCTAAGACTCATGAAAGAGTAACAATATTGAAATATAGTAAAGTTGTCATTATATCTGAGTCATGTGATAGTGAACAATCGGAGAATGAATTAGCCAATCTTGTTCTAAGGATGAACATGATTTTGGGAAAGAAATATTTTAAGAATAGATATAAGAAGATATATAGAAAGGAAAAGAATGAATCTAAAGTTACTAGTTATGAAAATAGAGGAGATTTATATATCAGACCTGATTGTCCTATGATAAAGAAAAAAGATAGAAAGGAAAATAATTTTGAAAGGGACAGAAATAAGTACTGCAAATCTAGGATAAGAAAGTCTTTAATGTAAATGATACATGGAGTGCCAGTGGTGGTGACTCTTCAGATGAGTCTTTAGAATATGAATCTTATGGTCAGAAGAATATTGGTCTTATATCCAGATTACCTATTTCAAATAATTGTCTTATGTATATGGTACACAATGCTCATCCCTTAACCAATATTTAATTAAATTATAATTTTCCTAATGAAGAATATTATGAATTTGAGATAAATGTTATTCTTCATAAGAAGATTATACATTAACTTCATTTGAATAAGTTTATAGACATTCTAAATTACTTGAGAATGTGAATTGTAATGTAAAGAAAAAGTTACAGAAAGAAAATTCCAGAATTTTTGTTTTAACAAAAAATGTATCATATCTTTCTAAATATCTTGGTAAGAAAACTTTTGATTTTGAAAATGTTTCTAAAAACGGTAAGGAAGATAATTCTCATAAGGATAAACTTTCTAATGATATTGAAAATATTATTTCTATGAAAAACAATTTTGAGAATAACTCATGTTCTAAAACTAATGACTATGAGGAAAAGAATTTAGTCATCAGAGTAAAATCAAAAAAAATTTCCTTAAAGAATCTTTTTTCATATTTCACATCTAAAAGGCAATAATTTAATAAAATGTATTCACAAATCTGTCCTCTTAGGAATATTTATGGATTTGGTTATTCTCACTCGAACCAGTTTTTAGTCATAATTAATTTTGTTGGGAAGAAATCCCTCAAGGTATCATTGAAGAATTTTTGAGGTGATTGTGTTTGTTGAAAAGTGGACAACTGTGATATGATTTTTGAAAAAGCAAACCATGTCATACAAACTTATTGTCATTGGGGATTTAATGGTGGAATTCGAGTTCAAGAGTTGTAGTTAAACGATCAATGATTGATTCAAGAACGTCGACAAAGCTATGGATCATCTGGAGGCGGTACAAAAAGAATAGATACAAGGTGGTGCCGTTTTCCAGTGTTTTCCAAATTTTTGGGCCTGAAAATCATCAAATGAAGAAAAGTGGTTTTTGGTAAAGTGACTTTCGCACCATGTACTTGAAGGCTTGGAAACTTTCACACCACATTTTTTTCAGGATCAGATCATCAAAATTTGGCAAAGGGATAAAGGTCGCGCAAGTATTGGTGTGGTCGTGCAGGTGACTTACGCACCGTGAAGAGACTTGCACGTCGTGAAGAGACTTGCACGCCGATGCCTTGGAGGATTGGAAACTTGCATACCTGTTGTTTTTTAAGATCATAAGATCAAAATATGGAAAATGAAATAGGGTCATGCAAGTATTTGGTTTGGTTGCCCAAGTTTCTAGGAGTTCAGAATACTTGCGCGCTGAAACATGCACGTCGAGGGGTGACTTGCGCGCCATCACACAGGTTATTCAGAATGCATATAAATACTAGATAACCACTCTTCTTTTCTCACCGGAGTTGAACACTTTGAAGATTCAGAGCTCCCATCGCGCAGGTGTGGTGGTCGCGCAAGTGGTGGAGTGTCGCGCAAGTGGGACTTGCGCGCTAGTGTTGGAAGTTGCGCGCCAAGTGTTATTTTTGCTCCTGAGGTGGTTTAAGCGTGGAAGGAAGTGAGTTGTGCAGGTTTGGCATTGCAGAAGATTGTGTCGTGCGAGTGGTTGAGGAAGACTTTCACGCTAGTTGTGACTTGCGCACCGATACTTGCGTGCCGGATTTGACTTGCTCGCCAAGTAAGGTTTATTTCCCACCAGTGTTCTCGGGCTACGTGGAAGCTAGAATTTTACCTAATACCTTCGGTGAAAAGAGGAATTCATCTACGAGTGAAAGTTGGACTTCAACAGAGAATCTACATATTGAGGAAGATGCATTCCTTCATGAAAATGAAGAGACCTAAAAGTCTATAAACTGTGAGTGGATCCTTTCTAGAGCAGTGAACGAAGGAAGAGGAAGAAGGTGATCCTCTCCACTGGTAGTGATCCAGAGAAAGAGAAACAGGGAGTGACCCTTGGGTAAGAAGTGAGCTGACCCTAAACCTTGCAAAGGAAGTGATCCTAGGATAGAGTGTCAGTGCCCAAACCTTGTAATCCACAGCTAGTGAAGTTTAGTGGAAGTTGGTATGACCGACAACCTATTGGAATATGCTCCTTGGACATAGACCTTAGCGGTGAACCAAGTAAAATTTTTGTTTCTTGTTCTTTCTTTACTTTCTATTTATATTGTGATATTGGAAAGAGAGAGAAGAGTGTTTTGCTTAATAGCAAAACAAGATCAGAACATGCTTTAATTTTCAATTAGTCATACCCTGATTCATCCCCACTCTCAGGGTATTCATCCTTGTGGACATAACCATGGGTATCAGAGGGAAAGGTTGATATTTGTTCTTCTCTCAATGGATGTCATTAATAATAAAGGGATTCGGATCTTCGACGGATGTAATTTTTAGATATAGAAGAATCGAATGCATAACTATTTTCGATCTTTGGGAATGGATGTGTTTTCAGTAGCTATGCATGGTATCACAGCAGATATTAATAGTGGTGCATTATTAGAAGCTGAGCATAGAGAGTTGGATGCTGATGCAAAATCAAGCAATTCCTTAGGGGGATCCCTTTCCAATCCCATCTACACAAAGGTGATTTCATGAAAAACGTCACATGAAATGTGGGAAAAACTATTGAATATATATGAAGGAGATACAAAGGTCAGAGAGGCAAAGCTGCAAGTGCTGTGGAATAAGTATGAAGATCTGAAGATGAACCCGAATGAGTATGTTGATGAATTCTTCGATAGGGTAAATATTGTTGTGGAAGATATGTGAGGGCTTGGTGAAGTCATTTAAGACATAAAGACCGTAAAGCACATCTTGGGGAACCTTCCACCTTGGTTCAATCCAAAAGTGTCAGTATTAGAAGATAAAGATCCCAAAGAGCTTACATTGGATAATTTGCATAGTACCTTGGTTGCATATGAGATGAGTAATGATGATAACGAGGCTGTGGAAAAGGTGAAATCCAAAGAGATGGCATTTAAGGCCATGAAGAAGCTCACGATTGAAGATTCTCAGGAAGATGAAGATACATATGGGGTGATGTCATTCCTTTCATCAAATTTACAAAGAGGAAAAGGAATTTTTATAGGGAAACTTACAATAGCATGCTTTTGATGTGGAGAGGTTGGTCATCTGGCGGAAGGGTGCCCCAAAAAGATTCAATATAATGATAATGACGATGACGAAGTCGAAATTCCCAAGAAGAAGTCTTCATCATTTGTGAAAGGGAAGAAAAAATTCAAGAGAAATTTCTTCAAGAAGAGGAATCTTCTTTCACAAGAAATAGACAGTTCAGATGAGTCTGAGGATGAAGAGGTGGAGGAGTTTGAAAATTTTAAAGATCATGGAAAAAATGCAATGTTGGCTATTGTCGGTATTGCTCAAGAAAAGGAAGAAACTCACATTGTTGAAGAAGAAGAAGAAATTGGAGGTAGAGTTGACATGGAAGCTGAATTGGAAGAAGCTCATGAAGAGATAGATATTTGGAGAGCAAAAACAAAGAATGCCAACAAGGTGGTACATGATGCCAAACTCTACATGAAACAGCAGGAAGATGAGAATTTCGAGCTTGTAAAATAAATATAAAACCTTAAGTCTTCAATGCAAGAGAGCACAGAAAAGGTTGATGAGCATAAGCTCAAGATTGAAGAACAGAAAAGAGAGATCGATGGCTTAAACAGAAAATTAAAAGACCACATCAAGCATATATAAGATCTTGAAGAGAAAGTTGTCGATATGCGTAGAAAAGTCAAGGACCAGGAAAAACCTTTGATTCCTAACGCATTATTGGGAAGACAGGTTGTTACGAAGACTGAAAAGATGAAAGAGGAGCCTAGTAGTTCAGCAAGGAAGAAGCAACAATTGAGCTCAGAAGTTAAGGCTGTTTCAGGGCTTAATCAGAAACAAAATTCTATGACAATTGAGGTCAGACCACAAGCACCTGTCCCAAAATTGAGGGTTGATTTGGGAACAAAGAAAAATCAGAATATTCAGAGATCCCAAAGGGAAAATCATTATGATGAAGTAACATGAATGAATGAACCTTATATCATGTGTTATTGTTGTGAGAAGATGGGACATTCGTAGTATGTGTGTTCCATAGCCATGAGATATAAAAGGGAACAAGAACAGTGGTGGCATCCAAATAGAGAACAGTTTTCTAGAACATATTTTGAAGGACACTATTTTTGGTGCGGAGGATTTGGGCACATGGCTAGGTACTGCATTTCGATCATTCAGAGAAATATGCCAAAGAAAAATCAAAATGTATGCTGGCAATAGATCAATAAACCAACTGGTGAGTTAAAAACGCAGAATAGGCTTGTAGAACTGCAAGATGAAGCTGGTCCATCGTACTCTGAGGAAGAACATAAGCCTCAATTCATGCCGAGTGTGAAGGAAAAAAATATGGACCAAGAATAAGAAAAATGAGAAGTTCGTGGTGGTAGATGTAGATACCCAAATATTGACGTACATCAACATTACATTACCTTAGTGGAATACTTATTACATAAAAAAACAGACACCAAAGGACTGTAATAGTTTAGTGTCTTTGGAAACTCAAAACATAATCTTCTAATCTTGGTGAAAGATCTTCAACATCTCCCACAAAGATCTTCCCCTTTTGGTTTTCTTACCTAAAACCTTTCTTTATATCCTGGGAAAAAGAAAACATAAAAAGGGTGAGCTCAAATGCTCAGTAAGGGTAATCATAGAGAACATAAAACAATCCATAAACATTTGAATGCAAATGCTTGAACATAAAATCTAAATATCAAAATCTTTAGAAAAGACATAAATATTGGAAGTACGTAAGACATTTATCATAAAGGAACATTAATCATAATAAAATAGAATGGGAATAAAACATGTGATTGTGGCAACCATTAAGCACATGATATGATTTCCATAGTATCCAAGGCATTGCTTCCAAGACCATCTTAGTGGACAAAGTCCCTTTCTGAATCGAGTTCACTCCTCGTTCCAGTCATGTATTACTGAATCAGATTAAGTTACCATTCCAGCAATGTTTATCTCATGAGATATAAATCTTTACCCAATGCATTGGAGGGAGATATATGTCCAACCCATCTCATAATGAAATCATTCTTACTTGTGCCACGACATAAACATAAATCATTCATCATAACCCAAAGAATAAAAATGGGTTTCATAAACATCATCCCATCATAACTTAATCCATATAAAACAAATGGATATCATTTAATCATTAGAAAAGTAAAACCCTGTAAATCATAGAGATATTATACATGAAAAATACACATATGAAATACTGTCATCTTACATGGAAAATGGGTTTTGATAAAACTCTTGAAAAGAATTATTGAGGAAAATATCATTTATTCTTAAAAATAATTTTATTTTCACAAAATGCCACGCAGTTTTAAAAGAAAAGGATTTTGTTGAAAATATTCATGAAATTTTGTAGAGTACGCTTCATGAAAATAAGGTGTTATGAAACCGTAAAAATTCGTTCATGCCGTATAAGTTAAAAAAACATTCTTCTCGTACTTTTTCTAAAAAAGTCAAAAAGTACCTCGTATGGTAGACAAAAGAAAGATTCCTTCATACCATGTAGTAAAAGTAAAAATGTGTAACAAGGACATTAAACATACATGATACCATTTTTAGAAAATAGGGACATGGATGACAAATATAACCCTAGTAAATACTTACGTATAAGCAATCTTGGATAAAAACGAGATTGGAAAAGTTATCTCTTACCTTATGTCCGATATGTTTCGTATATATCCAGACCTCCTATATAATGATTTAAATAATGTCATTGAATTATTACAGAATCATATTCATTGTTATGATATCATATATAGTTTACTTATGACTTTATATTACCCGTTCTTTTGTAAATTTGATGTAGAAGCACCGATTTGGGTAAAATCGTATCATTTATTATATGTGTTTCGACTTTTTGTTCTTCATATTGTTACATATATCCCAATTTACATAATTACAGAATGTAAAACATTATTTATATATAATATATATTCGCCATATATATATATATATATATATGATAGATAGATAAATGAAATGAAATACACCGTTCATGGAGACGGTAGGCCGTACGTACGCTTGAACGTTGTTTTCACTTCCTTATTGAATTGAACGGAATTAAGTAGATGAAATATATAAATATACATAAATCCAGTATCATTATTATTTCATATATCTCATTATTATTCATTATACATACTTTATTATCATTCAGGAACAGTTAACATGGATAATGAATCTCATCGCGTCGTGGAGACGGTAGTCCGTACGTACGCACGAGCGATGATATCATTCCCATGATTGTGGAATTGTATTGAAGCATATGTATAATATTTCAGAATCAATATCACTTTACAATAATCATATATAGTTATTTATTTACACCATTATACCCATCCTTGTAAGGTGGTGGTTGAAAACAGTTTAGACCACGACATGGAGACGGTATTCCGTACGTACGCACCCGCGGTTATTTCGTTTTCCGTAGGATGGATAGAAGGTGAAATAGGATTGTTTCATATTTATAATAAAATTCCATTATATTAGTGATACTGATGTTATTACTTCATAATGAAACAACTAAAGAAGAGGAAGTATAAGAAAAAATAAATTTGAAAGAATCGGTAACGGATATTACCTCTTCTTCGACACGCCTCTTTGAAACCTCCACTTAGGGCACTAAAATTTTTCTTTGAAGAAGACTAGGAACTCTAGAATATTACTAGGGAAGTGAAGAAGAGAAATAGGTAGGGGTTGTCCGAGGTTGGAGGCTCAAAGTGGTGTGAGGAGAAGAGGGAGGAGAAGCCCTTTTATAGGGGAGGAGAGCGGCGCCTTAGGAAAAACATAAAATATAATTTTATAATAAAGTCATATTAGGTTTTTAATAGCTCTAAATTGATTTCATTATAAGATAAAGTGGTAATGGGTCTAAATCCTCTCAACCAATATATTTTAGACAGGTTCGGGTCATTATATTAACCTTATCTTTTAGTTTTAACTCTTAGTTAATTAGACTGACATTTACCATGTCACATTGTGTTTTTATATTATATAGTTAATAAACATACCACATATATCCAAGCGACCCCAAAGTGGTCCATTAAAAATACTCATATCATGATATAAGTTACTTGGATTATCCTTAAATTTTTAGGAATATAATAACAATTAATAAAAAAAAATTGTTTTAAAAACTATTTTATGTCAATTTTGACACTATTTGGTAATTGATTATTGTGAAAATTATAACAGCATGATTAGTTCTAAAAAATATAATTAAATAAATACTAACATGTCATATTAACCTATAAAATTATTTTAATTCACAAAAAGTCTCAAATTACCTTTATTTGGGTATTTATAACATCAATTATGATAATATTTCATTAATAAGATAATTACTTCATCATCATTGTGTCATAAATAAAGTAATTTATTTAATGTCTAAAAATTATAAATAAAATACCATTATGTAGGAAACATTTTTAGTTTTCTAATGAATATTTATAGTCTAATTTATCTTATGTATAACACTATATTAAACATGATTTAGTTATTATACTTTGATTTTACCTATTTTAACCCTTCTTTAAATAAATTAATAATAAAAGTCCTAATCTAATCCAAGTGGACCTAAATGGTCATATTTTATCCCTATGGTTGTTTTTGGTCGAATTACACTTATCCAATAGAATTAGGACATGTGTTAGGGTAATAATAATATAATTTTTACCCTTAATTACCCTATTTATTTTTAACCGTGGTAAATAAAAGTAAAAAGCTACTATTCAAAAAAAAATTATTTTTATCTTATTGAACCACATTTTACACCTTGATATTAACCGTGTCTATCAGATTTTTGAAATTATACCCACAAAAGCGGTAAAATTATGTTTTATGTAAATTTTCAAAACTCTCCTAGGAGGTGGGTAAAAGACGGTGAAAAGTTCAATAAACATTTTATATGTCTAAAATTATTATAAAATGACTCAAATGAATTAAATTGAACTTATATAGGTATTATTTTTCCATTTTGAAATAAAATAAATTTAAATAAAATAAATAATTATTTAAATATAAAGTCGGTTTTTTAAATAGTAACCTACTGTTTTCACTATTCATCAAAAATTGAACATTTTCATAAAAATACCAAAAATTCACCCTAGGCTAATTTCGATATTCCGAATCCAAAAATGAAGTCCATTTCAAAAGATAAAATTTATAAAACTTCAAAAAGTGGGTATTACTATTCATAATCGCTAGTTCCTAACAATATTATAATAATATCTCGTTTAGTGAAACTTGGTATTGTGTACTACACACGCTATCGAAGGTCTTCATTGCATGTAATGCAATCCAAGTCAAGGCTGCAAGTATTGAAAGCTCCGTTTGGTGTGGCGTATAACATAATCAAAACATATTTCATTTATACATTAAACAAAATCTATATATAATGTTTCGTAAAATAATTTTCACAAAATAAACATGAAATTGTGTGTAACACGAGCCAAGAATAGTGTTTCGTATACTACAAGATGATACGGTGTTGCATATAGCGCAAGATAATTTTGGTGTAGCATTCAACATAAGACATCAATGAAATGAAATAGAATAATTGTCATAAAACCTCGGGTTGTTACATTATACCCCCCTTAAAATGAATTTCGCCATCGAAATTTTTCGAGGTTATAAATGGTTTACTACTTGAAAGTTTCTTTAATAGAAACCGACATTGTTAAAAGGAATACCAAAACATGACTTTAAAAACTAATGTATGAAATGTAACGGTTACCCAAATTAACTAGTCACTAGGTTTCCACAAAGTAGAACATAGGTGAAAATATGGATATAGAAGAGAAATATAACCATCAACTTCTGATGAAGAGTGTTAGAGGACATGGCTATGAAAAATCCAAAAATCACAAAGCCATAAATTTGTGATGATCAAAGGTACTATCTGATTCATCGGATATGAGAGCACTAGAACAACATTTTTTTGTTTTCAAGATCATTTCCCTAAAGTTGAAGAATTTATTAATTAAAAGAAACACTTAGTTGATTTTGGTACAATCTCACTGTTGCTCATTCCTCGAACAATTTCAACTTCATCTCTTAAAGAAATGAAGTTGAATTTGTCTTCTGTGAAGTGTTAGCAGATTATGCGATAGAAAGATAGGTCATTCCATCTATTTTTATCGCAAAAAGTTTATCACAACTTATTAAATATACAGAAGTCCATCTATGTTGAGATTAATCGTATATGGTTGCTAAAATGGACTTATAAATCAGCTATCATAGCGCTTAATAAAATAAAACTAGTTTATACTAACCAGGGACTTCATGTAGGCTAGTGGTACGTGATAAAGGCTTGTCGCACATTGGTTGTGGGTTCGATTCCCGCATCCTTGTCCGACATGACGGGTTGTCGCCCGTTCTCAAGGTTTCCCTTTTTCTAAGACTACATTATTATAACATTCCATCAATAATATCAAAAAAGTTCTATACTTAAACAATAATAACTTATGTCCGAAATAATCCATTCAAATCTTTAGGATTATCCAAAATACATCTGTCCGAGTTCATAGTATAAAGAAAACAATTACTAGAAATTTCATCAACCAAACATCTGAATACCATCATTTATCCCCCATATAATATATACCTTGTTGGTCACATTCCAAAAATGTGAATACCTTAATCATGTATTCTCTTGAAAAATGAATACACATTGAATCTTAGCGAAAACATGAATTCTTTCAAAAGTTATCTCTTTCCAGATACCAAAATCCAAAAATTCTATATACTCAAACCATGATATAAATTTTTCCTTATATCAATCATGAGCTCATAAATACTGTCAAACATTTCATTTTTTCTTTATCTCTTCATTATGCTCATATCATCTTCTTTCCAAAAACATCTCAATCACTTTTCATGGTTATTGGTACCATAAAATTATTGAAAGACACAATAGACCAATACATAAATATTCCAATATTCCACAGTACTATATACAACATTATTTTGGAATCCCATTACATAAACACTTAATCATTCCACCACATCGTTGTCATATTCAACATCATCAATAGTTGTCGCATGTGACTTCCCTTTGTCCATTGCCTTATGTGGTTTCTCATGTCCATGATCATTAAACCTTGGATTTGGGCATTGATTAGCATAATGCCCCCATTTAATTACACTTGAAGCATTGAAGTGATGGTGGTGCGTTCTCTGTAGTCTTTTCTTTATTCACATCATTAGCAACCCTTTTTCCATTACTTCGACACTCAGCTACTCGATGACCTTTTTTCCCACACTTAAAACATTTTCTAGTCCCTTTAAGACAATCTCCACCATGATTCTTTCCACACTTTGAGCATAAAGAAACATTCATCTTCTTTTCACCATTATTCTGAGATTTATCCTTGAACTACATCTTTCGTTTCTTGTCAAAACCATGAGATGGATATATAAAACCAACTTCCATTTCTACCTTGATAGTACAATGCACAATTTCTTCATAGCTACTGAAGTCTCTTATAGCTAATTCCCTTCGAAGACTTGGTTTTAAGCCACTGAAAAATCGATCAACATTACTTTCAGGTTGGATGATAAAACCAGATGCATACCTTGCAAGTCTTGTAAAATTCGCTTCTTATATACCAACAGATTCATCATCCTTCTGCTTAAGCTCGAGGAACTCCTTTTCTATCTTTTTTCGAAGAATATGAAGGAAGTACTTACTGAAAAATAATTTCTTGAACTCGTCCCATTCCATGCATTCAATTTTATGTTGTGGCCTTGTATTCTTAATTAGATTCCACCACTGGTCTACTTCACCTTCTAAACGGTAAACAGCTAGAATGACTTTATCATATTCTGAACAGCGAAGTATGGAAAATATCTTTTCAATGGAACCGATCCATTGTTCAGCAACAAGTGGATCAGAAGACCCATTGAAAGAAGGTGGATGTTTCCTCATGAAGGAATCAATAGAATATTGTTCCCTTCTCTGCTCATTCAGAATTCCAGAATGATTCATAGCTTTTGTATGTATAGAAATAAGATTTTTCACTCCATCTCCCAAAGCATTGGTTTGTTCAGGAGTATAATCATTTCATTTCCCATTACATTGATCTACATGGTTCCTTCAGGTTCTATCCATCATCTAAAACCCAAAAAAATAGTGTAAGAGGAAAAACATATGCTAGGAAAACAACATAATAAAGGGGGAGTACCTTTAATATCTAATATATTATGTTAAATTCTAAGATTGTTACCATAATTCGTGTACTATAACCTATACGCATACTTAACCTTAGGTACATCTGTAGACATACCTTAGAAATATCTCTAGAGATTTCACTAAAGTTTTCGCATCTTAGTTTCCAAAGGTTAACTAAACCTTTCCTTTGATACCAACTGTAGAGACCCAAAGCATGATGTACATCGAAATTACATTACATTAGTGGAATACATAATACATAACAAAAACAGACACCAAAGGACCGTAATAGTTCAGTGTCTATGGAAACTCGGAACGTAATCTTCTAATCTTGGTGACAAATCTTCAACATCTCCCATAAAGATCTTCCACTTTTGGTTTTCTTACATAAAACCTTTCTTTATATCATGGGGAAAAGAAAACATAAAAAGGGTGAGCTCAAATGCTCAATAAGGGTAAACATAGAGAACATAAAACAATCCATAAACATTTGAATGCAAAAGTTAGAACATAAAATCTAAATATCAAAATCTTGAGAAAAGACATAAATCTTGGAAGTACGTAAGACATATATCATAAAAGAACATCAATCATGATAAAATATCATGGGAATAAAACATGTGATTGTAGAAACCATTAAGCACATGATATGATTTCCATAGTAGCCCAGGCATTGCTTCTAAGACCATCTTAGTGGACAAAGTCCCTTTCTCATTCGAGTTCACACCTTGTTGCAGTCCAGTATTACTGAACCAGATTAAATTATCATTCTAGCCTTGTCTATCTCATGAGATATAAATATTTACCCAATGCATTTGAGGGATATATAGGTCCCACCAATATCATAATGAAATCATTCTTAATTGTTCAAAAACATAAACATAAATCATTCATCATAACCCAAAGAATAAAAATGGGTTGCATAAACATCATCCCATCATAACATAATCCATATAGAACAAATAGATATCATTTCATCATAAGAAAAGTGAAACCATGTAAATCATAGAGATATTATACTTGAAAAATACACTTATGAAATACTTTCCTTTTAGATGGAAAATGGGTTTTGATAAAACACTTGAAAAGAATTCTTGAAGAAAATATCATTTCGTCATAAAAATCATTTTATTTTCACAAAATGCCACGCAATTTTAGAAGAAAATGATTTTGTTGAAAATATTCAAAAAATCTTGTAGAGTAAGATTCATGAAAATAAGGCGTTATGAAACTGTAAAAATCCCTTCATGCCTTATAAGTTAAAAAAACTTTCTTCTCATACTTTTGCCGAAAAAGTCAAGAAGTACCTTGTATCATAGACAAAAGAAAAATTCCTTAAATACCATGTAGTAAAAGTAAAAATGGGTAAAAAGGATTTTAAACATACATGATACCATTTTTAGAAAATAGGGACATGGATGATAAATATAACCCCAGTAAATACTTACATATAAGAAATCTTTGATAAAAACGAGATTGGAAATGTTATCCCTTACCTTATGTTCGATATGCTTCGTATGTATCCGAACTTCCTATATAATTATTTAAATAATGTGATTGAATTATTATAGAATCATATTCATTTCTATGATATCATATATAGTTTACTTAAGACTTTATATTACTCGTTCTTTTGTAAATTCGATGTAAAAGCAGCGATTTGGGTAAAATCGTTTCATTTATTGTACATGTTTCAACTTGTTGTTGTTCTTGATATTATTACTTATATCCTGATTTATTTAATTCCAGAATGTAAAAATGATTTATATATAATATATATTCAGCATATACATATATTTATTATAGATCGATAAATGGAATGAAATACACCGTTAATGGAGACGGTAGGCCGTACGTACGCATGAACGTTGTTTTCGTTTCCTTATTGAATTCAATGGAATTAAGTAGATAACATTTATAGATATATACATAAATCCAGTATCATTATTATGTCATATATCTCATTATTATTCATTATACATACTTTATAATCATTCATGAATTGTTGACATGGAGAATGAAACTCATCGCGTCGTGGAGACGGTAGTCCGTACGTACGCACAAGCGATGATATCATTCCCATGATCGTGGAATTGTATTGAAGCATATGTATAATATTTCAGAATCAATATCAATTTACAAATATCATATATAGTTTTTTATTTACACCATTATACCCATCCATGTACGGTTGTGGTCGAAAACATATTACACCACGGCATGGAGACGGTATTCCGTACGTACGCACACGCGGTGATTTCATTTTCCATAGGATAGAAAGAAGGTGAAATATGGTTGTTTAATATTTATAATAACATACTAGTATATTAGTGATACTGATGTTATAACTTCATAATGAAAAAACTAAATAATAAGATGTATAAGAAGATATAAATTTGAAAGAATCGGTAACAGATATTACCTCTTCTTCGACACGCCTCTTTGAAACCTCCTCTTAGGGCACTAAAATAGGTCTTTGAAGAAGACCGGGACCACTAGAATATTAATAGGGAAGTGGAGAAGAGAAATATACATGGTTTGGCCGAGCATGAAGGTTCAAAGTGGTGTGAGGTGAAGAGGGAGGAGGTGCCCTTTTATAAGGGAGGAGAGGGGCACCTTAGGAAAAACAAAAAATATTTTTTTATAATAAAGTCATATTCGGTTATTAATAGCTAAAAATTGATTTATTTCGATTCTAAAGTATATATGGGTCTAAATACACTCAAAAAATAGATTTTATATAGGTTTGGGTCATTATATTAACCTTATCTTTTAGTTTTAACTTTTAGTTAATTAGTTTGACATTTACCATGTCACTTTGTATTTTTATATTATATAGTTAATAAACTTATGATATACATCCAAGAGACCCACAAGTGTTCCATTAATGATACACCTATCATGATATAAGTATCTTGGCTGAACCATATATTTTTAGAAATATAATAACAATTAATAATATAATATTTGTTTTAAAAACTATTTTATGTAAATTTTAAAACTATTTGGTAATTGATTTTTGTGAAACTTATAACAGCATGATTAGTTCAAAAAAAGCTAATTAAATCAATACTAACATGTTATATTAACCTAGAAAAGTATTTTAAATCACAAAAGTCTCAAATTACATTTATTTGGGTATTTATAACATCAATTATGTTAATATTTCATTAATAAGATAATTACTTCATCATCAATGTGTCATAAATAAATTAAATTATTTGTTGTCTAAAAATTATAAATAAATTAACATTATGTATGAAATATTTTTATCTTTATAATTAATATTTATAGTCGAATTTATCTTATTTATAACCCTATATTAAAAATTATTTAGTTATTGTACTTTGATTTTACCTATTTTAACCCTTCTTTAAATAAATTAATAATAAATGTCCTAATCTAATCATAGTGGACCTAAATGGTCATATTTTATTTCTAATGTTGTTTCTGGTCGAATTAAACTTATCCAATAGAATTAGGACATGTTTTAGGGTAATAATAATATCAGTTTTACCCTTAATTACCCTATTTACTTTTAACCGTGGTAAATAAAAGAAAAAAGTTACTATTCACCAAAGATTATTTTTATCTTATTGAACCACATTTTACTCCTTGATATTAACCATGTCTCTCGGATTTTTGAAATTCCACTCACAGACGTGGTAAATAATATTTTATGTAAATTTTCAAACTCTCCTAGGAGGTGGGTAAAAGACGGTGAAAAGTTCAATAAACTTTTTATATGTCTAAAATTATTATAAAATGAATCCAATGAATTAAATTGATCTTATATAGTTATTATGTATCAATTTTGACATAAAATAAATTTAAATAAAGTAAATAATTCTTTAAATAAAAAAGTCGGTTTTTAAATAGCAACCCATTATTTTCACTATTCATCAAAAATTGAATGTTTTCAGAAAAATACCAAAAATTCACCGTAGGCAAATTTCGATATTCCGAATCCAAAAATTAAGTTCATTTCAAAAGAATAAATTTATAAAACTTCAAAAAGTGGGTCTTACTATTCATAATGGCTAGTTCATAATAATATTATAATAATATCTCGCTTATTGAAACTTGGTATTGCGTACTACACACGCTATCGAAGCAGGTCTTGATTCTTTGTAATACAAGACAATTCAGGGATGCATGTAGTGAAAGCTCTGTTTAGTATTGCGTATAACATAATCAAAACATATTTCATTTATACATTAAACAAAATCTATACATAATGTTGCGTAAAATAATTTCCACAAAACAAACTTGAAATTGTGTGTAACACGAGCCAAGAATAGTGTTGCGTATAATGCAAGCTAATACGGTGTTGCGTATAGCGCAAGCTAATTTTTGTGTATCGTAAAACATAAGACATCAATGAAGTTGAAAAGAATAATTCTCAGAAAATCACGAGTTGTTACAGGAGAGATTTCCCTTAAAGAATCAGACCGATCTGGTGTGTGGATCCTTGACAATGGTTGCACATCCAACATGACGGGTAATAAGGATCTTGTTACATGAATAAAATATGAAAAAGAAGGATTAGTCAAATTTGAAAAGATGAAGGCCTGAAGATTGTTGGCTCAGGGAAATACATATTTGGGGGAAAATAAATGAGACGTGCTTATGTCTTGGTAGTAGAGGGTCTTAGTCATAACTTGCTCAGTGTCAACCAACTATGTGACTTTGGGCACTCTATACTATTTACCAAGAAGATGTGTGTTGTGAAAGCAAAAGATAGAGCAATTGTTCTACATGGAAAATAGACAAAGGGAAATCTTTACCTTGTAAGTGGGGAAGAAGATACATGCCTTTTATCCAGAGAAGAAGAAAACTAGCTGTGGCATAAGCGACTTGGTCATCTATGCCAACAATCTATGGAAGATCTAGTAATGTGTGATCCAGCTAGAGACCTTCCCAAACTATCACATGATTGCACTCATATGTGTGATTCTTTCCAACAAGGGATGATCATCCGAAAGACATACAGGCCAAAGCAACAGAAATCAACTAGAGTGCTCGAATTGGTGCATGATGATGTATGTGGACCTATCTCACCACGAGCTATAAATGGGAAAATGTACTATGTTCTTTTCATTAATGATTATAGCAGAATGACCTGGGTATTTGTCATTACCCCTAAGACAGAGGTGTTCATTTGCATAAAGCAGTACATGAGGGAATCAGAAAGGATTCTTGGGTAGGAAATTATGATGTTTCGTACAGATAATTGTACAAAACTCACAAAAAGTCTTGTGGAAGTATGTCTCGAGAAACATGGGATAAGGCATCAAGATTCATCAGTGATAACACCCCAATATAATGGATTTGTTGAAAGGAGAAATCAGATCATCAACAACATGGCCAGAACCATTCTTAATGAAAAGGACCTACCGGAGAAATTTTTGAAGGAAGCAGTTTTGACATCTGTGTATATTTCGAACAGGTCCCTATTGTGTCCGAAGCATGGGAAAACTCCGTGTGAAATGTGATACGGAAAGAATACAACGTTGAAATACTTTCAAATCTTTGGAAGTAAGTGTTTCATTCACAATAAAGAAAATAACTGGATGTTTGGGTCCCGAGGAGATGAGGGGATATTCCTTGGCTACTCGGGGAAAAGAAAAGAATATAAATGCTTCAACAAAAGGCTGGAATTTTTTTTTGAGAGTAATGATGTCACTATAGTTGAAAATAAACAGAATTCTCAACGACCCAGTGAACAATTTCTGGGTGAAAGTGATGATGAGGTAAGAAACACATGGAGAGTAGAAGTGGCATAGGCTGACTCGGAATAAGATACTGATGATGAACAAGAAAGTGTCAAGTCTGTGTCTGCAAGGAATCCAAAGAGTTAAGATGAAATTGATAAGTAGAATATCATTGGTGATCAGACAGCTCTAGTTCAGACTCGAAGAATGAAATCATTACAGTAAATTTTTTTTTTATCTCTAGTGGAGCCGAAATGTTTTTTCGATGCAGCTGAAGATGATAACTGAGTTCAGGATATGAATTAAGAGGTTGATCAGATTTAGAAAAACCAGACATGGTAAATTGTTTCGAGGCCGACAAACAAGAATATCATTAGGACTAAATGGGTCTATCGCAACAAGATGAATGAAGATGGCACAATTATTCGGAATAAATCACGGCTAGTGTGCAAGGGATACTCCAAGATATAGGGAATATATGTTGATGAGACATTTGCACCGGTTGTAAGGATAGAGACAATCAGATTATTTTTGGCCATATCAGTGCAAAGAAAGTTCAAAGTATTCCAGATGGATGACAAATCCGCATTCTTGAATGGTGTTCTAGAAGAGGAGTTGTATATTGAGCTGCCAGATGGTTTTCTCATTCATGAGGATGATAATAAAGTTTGAAGGCTGAGGAAGGTGTTTTATCGGCTGAAGCAAGCACCAAGGGCATGGTACTCACGGCTTGATCAGTACTTCATGAAACTTGGTTTCTAGCGTGGAGGAGTTGATTACAATATTTATTTCATCAATGACAATAATCAATGGATGATGGTGTTAGTGTATGTCGATGAAATACTTTTTGGTGGATCAGATGAAGCTCAATGCAGACATTTTTCTGAATTCATGAAAAATGAATTTGAAATGTCAATGACTAGAGAACTAACATTTTTCCTTGGCTTATAGGTGAAAAAAGGATGTAATGGAACATTCATTTCTCAATCCAAATATTCCAAGGAGGTTCTGAGACGGTTTGGAATGGATAATTCCAAGGAGATGAAGACTGTGGTTGCTACCCGGATGAAATTATCAAAAGATGAGGATAGAAAGGCAGTTAATATTACCGAATACAGGAAAATTATTGGGAGCTTTCTGTACTTGACCGCAACAAGGCCTGATATTGTTTTCGCCATAGGCTAAGCAGCGAGATATCAGAATAATCCCAAGGGAAGCCATATGCTTGCAGTGAAAAGAATAATTCGCTATATCCAGGGCACAGGGGATTTCGGCTTGACATATACTGACAAATCTTGGATAGAGTTATTGGGATATAATGATACAGACTGGGTTGGTTCGGCAGATGATAGAAAATCAACATCAGGTGGTGCATTCACTCTTGGTGGATTGTGTATTTCTTGGCTTAGCAAGAAGCAAGATTGCATTTCATTGAGCACTGCGGAAGCTGAGTATATTGCGGCCACTCAAGCATGCACACAATTATTGGGGATGAAGAAACAGCTTGAAGATATGGGATTTGAAGTGAAGTCTCTGATTGAATTCCAGTGTGATAACTCAAGTTCTATCAATCTTAGAAAAAATCCCATTCATCACACAAGGACCAAGCACATTGAGATCAAATATCATTTCATCAAGGAGAAGGTTGAGTAGGGAAGTGTGAAGTTGGATTATGTGCCTACAGAGCTACAGGTTGTAGACATTCTGACAAAGGTCGTACCCAAGGACGCTTTTGAGAGGCATCGTCTGGCTCTTGGAGTTCAGTCGACTCCCCGCACTTGAAATAGTGTGGATGTGGAACCACCCCCTCTCCCCGAGGTATGATGTGTTTTCCCTAATGTGCTGATATGTTTTCTCTACTCTGTTACAGACTGGAAAAGAGTGATCTTTGGGTTCGTTGACAAAGGGGTAGAAAACAATGATTGTTCAAGGGGGAGACAGTGTGGCTATTTAAGAAATATTGACAGATAAGGGGAGAAGCTGACAGGTGGAGCAGCCAGATAGGGGGAGTTGAAGTGAGTTGAAAGTGGTTAGCCAGTGCTTAGCATGGACAACACGGGAAATAGGGCTACAAAGGTTTTGAAGCTGACAAGAGTTGAAGTTGTGAGAAGAAAAGGGGGGAGTATTAAATCTGACGATTCTAGAAGTGATCGATAAAATAATATATATCACGACAGCTGGGGATCGTGATAAAAGCGGATGAGTGGTGTTGGAAGAATATTTCCACAAATTGGTATCATTTTGGTGTCAACAATGGGTGTAAGATATGAAGTGATTCATTGATGAACATTTCATTTACTCTTGTTTCTCACATCGAGCATTGCTCATGTGGGCTTAGAGTATGTGTTGAGTAAATCCTTGATCGCTATCAGAATCGCAATGAGGCGAATGGTGGCTGAAGAATCAATGATGTATCTTTTTATGGAAGAGTTTTCAACAAACCCAAAGGGGGAGATTGTTGGGAAAAAATCCCTCAAGGTATCATTGAAGCATTTTTGAGGTAATTGTGTTTGTTGACAAAGTGGAAAAATGTGATGTGATTGTTGAAAAAGAAAACCATGTCATACAAACTTATTTTCAAAGAGGATTTAATGGTGGAATGTCGATTTCAAGAGATGTGGTTAAACGATCAATGTTTGATTCAAGAACATCGACAAAGGAATGGATGATCTGGAGGCGGTACAAAAAGAACAGATACAAGGTGGCTCCGTTTTCCAGTGTTTGCCAAATTTTTGGGCCTGAAAATCATCAAATAAAGAAAAATGGGTTTTGGCAAAAGGGACTTGCGCACCGTGTACTTGAAGTCTTGGAAACTTGTGCGCCATATGTTTTTCAGGATCAGATCATCAAAATATGGAAAATGGATAAAGGTCACGCAAGTATTGGTGTCATCGCGCAGGTGACATGCATGCCAGGAAGAGACTTGCGTGCCGATGCCTAGGAGGCTTGGGAACTTGCGTGCCTATTGTTTTTCAAGATCATAAGATCAAAATATGGAAAAGTAAATAGGTTTGTGCAAGTATTTGGTTTGGTCGTGCAAGGGTCTAGGAGGATAGAATACTTATGTGCTGAAACTTGCGTGCCAAGAGGTGACTTGTGCGCCATCGTGCAGGGTATTCAAAATGCTGATAAACACTGGACCACCCCTCATCTTTTCTCACCAGAGTTCAACACTTTGAAGATTCAGATCTCCCGTCATGCAGCTGTGGTGGTCGCGCAAGTGGTGTAGTGTCGCGCAAGTGGGACTTGTGTGCCAGTGTTGGAAGTTGCGCACTAAGTGTTAGTTGCACGCCTGAAGTGGTTTATGAGAGGAAGGAAGTGAGTCGCGCTGGTTTGGAGTTGCAGAAGCTTGTGTCACACACGTGGTTGAGGAAGACATGCGCACCAGTTGTGACTTGCGCATAGTATTTGGCTTGCGTGCCAAGAAACATTGATTTCCCGCCAGTGTTCTCAGGCTGCGTGGAAGCTGGAATTTTGCTCGATACCTTCAGTGCAAAGAGGTATTCATCTACGGGTGAAAGTTGGACTTCAATAGAGCATCTACATATATATTAAGATGAATTCTTTCATTCAAATGAAGAGACCTACAGGTCTATAAAATGTGAGTGGATCCTTTCTAGAGCAGTAAACGAAGGAAGAGGAAGAATGTGATCCTCTCCACTGGCAGTGAGCCAGAGAGAGAGAAACAGGGAGTGAACTTTGTGTAAGCAGTGAGGTGACCCTAAATCTTGTAAAGGTAGTGATCCTAGGAGAGAGTGTATGTTCCCAAACCTTATAATCTACAGCTAGTGAAGTTTAGTTGAATTTGGTACGACTGGAAACCTGTCGGCGTATGCTCCTCAGACATATCCCTTAGCGGTGAACCAATTAAAATTGTTGTGTCCTGTTCTTACTTTACTTTCTGTTTTTATTGTGCAACAGGAAAGAGAGAGAAGAGTGTTTTTCTTAACAGCGAAACAAGATCATAACGGGCTTTAATTTTCAATTAGTCATACACTGATTCTCCCCCCTCTCTCAGGGTATTCAGCCTTGTGCACCTAACAATTTTTTTCCCCACTGTTCTCCCCTTTTCACCATGTGTCAATGTGTTGGCCCTTGGGATACAATTTTCTCCTTAAAAAAAATCCAATTCTTAGGATTTCATAAATCTTAATTTTCAAAGAAAATGTGGATTCCTCATATTTTACATTTAGGAATTTCTAGATCAAATAATGTTTAGATTCCAAAACTCTAACTATTTTATGTTTTGGAAAATAAAGGAAGTACCAACAATAATATGAGTTACATGGATTGTGGATTTTCCAGACACGTGACTAGTAACAAAAACATGTTTAAAACGATTATCAAGATGAATGGAGGAAAAGTAACTCTCAGAGATAATTCTTAGGGAGAAATTGTTGGTGTATGTAACATTTCTCTTCTTGGAAAATATTTAATTTCAAATGTTTTATTTGTTAATGGTTTTAAGAACAACCTCCTATGAATAATAAAATTATGTGATGAATTTTACCTTGTAAATTTTAGGAATGATAAATTCTTTGTACACAATTCCAAGGAAGAGTTTATTTCACTACCCATCGGTTTGAGAATTTTTATATTGTAAATTTAGAAGAAATCAGGAGCCAAGATCTACCTTTCATTAGAGTAATGGATGATCAATCTTGGTTATGGCATATAATACTATGATATTGTAACCTTAAGAACCTTTTCAATCTCTCAAATAAAAAACTTTTTAAGGACCTACCAGATCTTAGGTTTGATTCTTCAAATGTTTGTGATCCTTATCAAAATAACATGTGACATAAGTCAAGATTTAAAATCAATTGGTGAAGTCTGATGTTATAATGAATTAAGGAAAGTTTATATGGTTTTTGTGGTCCAACACAAACTGGAATTATTGGAAGAAAATACTATGTATTTGTTTTAGTTGATAATTATACTAGATTTCCATGGGTCTATTTTATAGCAAATAATCTTGAAGCCTTTTTTTATTTCAATACTTTTAGATCCCAAGTTACAAATGATATTAACCTTCGATTGGTTTCTATTCGTTATGATCATGGAGGATAATTTCAAAATTCAAAATTTAAAACATTTTGTAGTAAGAAATGAATTACTCATAACTTCTCAGCTAGAAGAACTAAATTACAAAATGGGGTTGCTGAAAGAAGAAATAGAATTATTCAAGAGATAACTACATTCATGATGTGTGAATATTCTATTGAAAAACAATTTTGTGATGATTCTATTAGAATTGCTTGTTATACTTTTAATCAAGTTTTAATCAGACCTTTTCATAACAAACCACCTTACGAATTGTGGATTGGTCAAAAACCATAACATTCCTACTTCAGAGTATTTTTCTACAATGTATTAATTTTGAATACTAAACATAACATACATGAAATAACACCAAAATCTAATGAACAATTTTTTTAGGCTATTCTGCGACTTCTAAGGTCTATAGAGTTTTTAACAAAACTTATTGTACTATTGAAGAAATAGTACAAATTAAGTTTGATGAAATTGGTCCTTTTTTTCAGACAACCTCAATCAACATCCTCGGATTTTTTTTCAAAAACTGACTATAATCCTTTAATAGAAAATTCTTCTAATAAGGAAAATACACAAAAATATATTTCTGAAGTATTTACCCTAGAATACGTTTTACCTTATGTTAATAAATAATATTTAAAAAACCCAAATTGGTCATTTCTTAAGAATCATCCCTATGATAGTACCATTGATGATGTAAATCAACCTATAAAAACTATATGTTCTTAAAAATGAAGTTTATATCTAGCATTTCATTCACTGTTATAACCAAAAACCAATGATGATGCTTTAGGTGATGATGATTCGATTAAATCCATGCAAGATAAACTAAATGAATTTGAACTGAATAATTTCTAGTCCTTGGTTGAATGACCTAAGGAAACTTCTATAATTGGAGTAAAATGGGTCTTCAAAGTTAAATTTGATGAAAATGGAATCATTGTAAGAAATAAAGAATGATTAGTTTCTAATGGCTATAATCAATAAGAATGAATAGACTATGAAGAAACCTGCACCCCAATAGCTAGACTTAAATCTATTGATATTTTTCGTTACTTTTCTGCATTCTTTAATTTCAACCATTTTCAAATGCACATGTAGTGTGCTTGACATAATGGATATGCTCAAGAGAATGTTTTTCTTGGGAACCCACCTGGTTTTGAAGACATAAAAAATTGAAAGCATGTTTTCAAACTTACCAAAGCTTTATATGGAATTAAACAAGCCCCTAGAGCCTAGTATTATAGAAATACCAAATTTTGGTTAGAAAAAAAATATATTGAGGAAACTGTAAATATAAATATTTTAGTAAATAAAGATAAAAAAAGGTTGTAATTGTTCAAATATATTTTTATGACATTATATTTAGAACAACTCATCAATTTTTAACATATTCTTTTTCAAATCTCATGAAATATGTGTTTGAAATGAGTATAATGGGTGAGTTAACATTTTTTCATGGTTTTAAATTATCTCAAAAACCAAATAGAACTTATATATCTCAATATAAATATATTTACGATCATCTTAAAAAGTATGGATATAAAAATACTGAAAGTATATGTACTCCAATCGGTAAATCAAATTCACTTTATCTTGATGATGGTGGGAAACCAGTAGATCAAACAACTTTTAAAGGTATGATAGAATGTTTATTATAGTTTACGACTAGTGACCCTTACAAAATATTTTTATTATTCTTATGTGAAAGATATCAATCTAATCAAAAGTAATCTGATTTAAAATTAGTGAAAATAATTTTTCGCTACTTAAATGGATCCATTGATTTTGGACTTTTCTATTCATTGTGAAATGATTTTGTTTTAAAATGTTTTTTCCATATTGATTTGGGTTGATATAGAATTGATAGAAAATGTACATATGAAACTTGAAATTTATTAGGTGATTAATTAGTCTCCTGGTCATGCCAGAAGAAACACTCAGTGGAAGTTTCCACTACTGAAGCTGAAAATGTAGTAGCTAGTATTTTGTTGCACAAGTCTTGTTGATGCAACATACACTCACAAACAATGGCAGGAGATTATCCAAGGCCTAGATATTGTTCGATAACACACGTTCTATTTTACTATGAAAATTTTTTTAGCATCACCCTCGTGCAAAGAAAATAGATATTCGACATCACTTTCTTAGGGATCACACATTAAAGGGTATATTATTTTAAAATTTATCGGAACACAATATCAACATGCTGATATTTTTACAAAATTGATACCTTTTGATAGACTTGAATACATTGAAAAAAAGTTAGGAATGATAACTATAAGCTAATATTCCATATTCAATTATTCTTAAAACCTATCTCCTTACATTAAGAAAACACTTTTAATAGGGACCGTACATTTTTTGTTTCCCCAAAAAAAGCATTTCTTAATAATTTGTATTCAGAACACAAAATTTTTTTAATCAATTTTACGAAACTCCTAATTTTCCATTTATTAATAAATATATGGAACCTAAAATTTCTATTCCATAATAAAATTATCCAGAATCTATGTTTTTCATGAACCTTATCAGTATTGAAAATTCTTTCTAAGCAATCTGGAAGGTATGTTTCTTTACGTAAATCTTCTTAATTGTATTTTTTACTTGTTGGTATTTCTATCTTGTTTTAAAAAAACTCTATCTAGTTAAAATTAATTAAATATGATTTTTCTTTAAAACTGAATAAAAAAATCTGAACGTACCAAATCTTTCCTTGAAATTCATCTCAACCATCATATTATCTAAAGCTTATATCAACTTATGGATTGAGTCAGTAATTTGATCCGCCATATCGAAACCTATATACCCCCCTTATCTGTATCCCACTTTGGGTTTTCAAGAGACATTGCACCAAAGTTCTACCCCTCCAATAATTAGTTGTTCAGATTTTATTTTTCCTTACACTTCAGATGCCAGTCAATGTTTCTTCACCGAATCAGATGATAACAAACAAGGAATTCAAGGATTGGAAAATTTACAAAGAGAGGTTAGTTAACCCCAATTTCTCTGCCAAGTATAATTCTTTGATTACGAAAAATATCAAGATGAATTGATGGTAATGTTTAAGTGATTCTAAGCTGAAGAGTTAGCATCAGGTATATCCTTACCTTCTCATTAAATTTTATGATACAATATGTTTTTATGAAGAAGGATGAAGGTAAATGTTTTCATTTAAGAGATATGGGAAAACCTATTAATTATCATTCAACATGTATGCAAACATTCTCGATATTCCTTATCAAGGTGAAGCAATTTTTTATCTCTCAAAATTTTCCTAATAAGATCGGAATTTTTGATAAAGTTAAGGCAACTGAGTTTCTCGGACTCAATGGAGTGAAGTCACCAATGATTGACCATCATTCAACAAATATTAGGTTGTTTTCCTTGTGGTTACATGGTTTTATCATTCCGAGAAATGGAGACAAGGACTCTCTTAAGAAAAGTGATATCTTTATAATGGATTTTATGGTGAATATCAGAAAGCTAAATCATATTAGGTATATTCTTCTTACTATTAGCAATATAAAGAACGGAACACTCAAATATCACATTATCATGTATCTAAAGATCTTATCAAAGATAACTGTTCATTCTTTAGAATCTTTCAAAATTCCATATAGTTCAAAAACAAGAACCTTAAAGATCAGGTTACTGAGTAACGACACTCTGAGAAGAATAAAAGTTTTTTTAGTACAAAATAAGGAGATTTTTATGATCTTTATCAAAAGTGATATTCGAGAATTAATCACAAAAGGGTTATTATAAGAAAAATTCGATAAAACCCATAATAAGAGAAAAGGGAAAGAACTACAATGCAAATAAAAAGCACCCATTTTAGAAACCTGGTCAGCTCCACCCAATCCAATAAAGGGAAAAAATTTTGATGAAGGAATAGAAAATTAGAGAGAGCAGAAGAATAAAAAGAATAAAGAGGGTGATCCTAGCTTTGGATTAGACCCTATTGAGGTGAATGCCTTGTAGATTCATGTTATTGAAGAACATGAAAGTAGGAAAAAGAGAAGAAGTTGAAGAAGAAAATATCAGAATCTGAAATTCTCCATGCTTTTCTCAAAGATACTGAAAAATTCTTTGGTGAAATCCATGTACCAGAATCCTTTCATCAAGAGTTAGTTCCAGTAGAAACTCTGAGTAAGAAATTTTTAAAAATGAAAACTATTAAGGATTAATAGATATCTCAAGAAGAATATGTATAAGAAGAATAAGGGTAATAAAAATACAAAAGTGAATATTTGGTCAAACAAGTGGAATGATAACATGATATAAAAATTCCTTCAGATAGGCTATCCATCAGAACATCCTAGGTGGAGTCAACCATTATAATTTCTCATGGGAAAGAGGATAATGGATAGGATGAGTTTGTTAAACCTTTGGATAATGAGATATGCAATTGGGGTTCTATTCATTATTAATATGTTATGGTAGATGCAGAGAAAAAACATGTTGATGATGACAAGATAATGAAAGTCATAGATAGTGAACATGAAACTCTGAAAGTTGAGAAAACAATCTCTAGATCTGAAAAATGAATGAAGGTTGTTGATGATACACCTAGAAACTCTTTGGCTGTGAAAGATAACAAAGATGTTGGTGGAACATCTAAGAGGAATGCTAAAGAGTTAGATAATTTTTCCTCACCAACAAAGCAATTAGCTTCCGACTCTTCATCCTTGATGGGTTATGATTTTTTTGTTTATACATTCAATAAATTAGTGAACAAAATACCATTTTTTCAATTATCGATTCTTGATTCCAGTTGCATTATAATTCTTTCAATCAAAAGTCAAAATCAATAATCATGCTCATGGAAAAATTTATCAAACATGAAATGGATTTCAAGACTTTCCATAATGGTTATGATTCCCATAGGATATCATGTAAGGAAATAACCAAATGGTCTATGATAATGATTAATGATATGAAAATCATGGATAAAATTCAAGATTCAGTAAATGATGCTTTTGATAAGTCATATTACTCATTCAAAAACCATACTACTAGTTTGCAGATAATCTGAATCATGAAAAAACTGCCCGGATGCTAGAGGATAGAGATATGAATGGAAATTTGAATAAAATTTCTCTAAATTTAATGAGATAAATGGTACTGAAGGAAGATTTGGCAGAAAAATTGATACAGTAAGAAGAGGTATTAATTTCCCCAAAATAATTTATAAATAACCAACAAAAAAAATCAAGGAATTGGAAAAGAAGAATCAGGATCGGGGTTAGTTCCTCAAAAGGATTAAAGATGATCACAAAGAGCTCATTCAAATAAAGGAAACATTGAATAAGATCATCCCAAATTAACGTAAGGGTTAATTAACTTCATAAAATTCCAATATTGGGTTTTATTTTTTCATTGTAACAATTTTGCAGATCATAATAAAATTTTTATTCCATTATATTTTCTTGTATATTTCTAATCATTCAGGTACATTTTTTCCCCTGCATTCCATTTAAAAATCACAATGGGGGGGGGGGGAAATAATGATGAAAAGTTTATTAAGTAAAAAGAATAGAATTTCCTATGAATGTGGGAGATTATTTAAGGGGTATTCAACCTAAAGAAGAATTTTCTTATGCCAGAAAATGTAACTCCTCTATGAAAGAAAAGAATGATATACATAGGGATTTCAAAACCTATGGGGAGTTATCCGTATTCATTATAAGTCGTAAGTAAAGGGAGATATGTTTTTCCATTAAATTTTAAAAGAAAAATCCTTATTTGTTATTTATTTTTTTAATGTTTTTGTGCTTTACATAAAGGGGGAGATTGTTGAGTCAATAAGGTTTTCTTATAACTTTTCTATTCCTCTATGTTTTCAAAATCTCAAAAACATTTTTGTAAGTAAATTTATCTTTCTCCAGTAATTATTTTCATAAGGAAAATATTATTTCTATAAGGAAAGTTTTATCCTTACATTAGTTTTTAATGTATTATTTAATGTCTTCTCAAAACCAAGTCCAAATTTTTTCCCTAAACCAAAAATTCAGATCCATATCCAAAAACCTAAGAATATTATAGTTCATTATCTACATGATGTTACTGTTTTCCAAATCCGAATTCTTATAAATATAGATGCAAAATTCAATGAATTTAAGACTCCGAATTCACTTTATTTCAAAATATATAATCACTAAAATTCAGAATTTTAATTCATCAAAATCCAGAATCTGAATATGATAGAATTCAGACTCTGAATTCCTCACAATTTAGACTCAGAATTCCTTAGAATTTAGACTCTGAATACCTCATAATTCACACTCAAAATTCCAAATAATTTAGACTTCTAATTCCACAGAATTCAGACTCCAAATATCTCATAATATAGTCTCTAAATTCCTCAAAATTTAGACTCCAAATGATTTTTTTTAGATTATGAATTCTATGTAAAATAAAATCAGAATATTAATTTTTCTAAACTGTGTTTTTTACATCCTTAAGAATCTGATTTAAATTTTTCCTTATAATTAATTTTTTCCTAATATATTGTTCCTATTTTATTAGATCCTATTTTATTTAAGATTCTTATACATAATAATTTTTTTTCTTACAAGATACAATTTTTTAAACAAGTATTTGTTACAATGAAATGATATCTTACAATGTTTTTTGAACTAACCATTAGTTTAGTGACATGTCTATAGGTCCCTCTGAGATTCAAGGGAAAATATGACTGTTTGAGGAGGAAGCTGACCATTTGAATCATTTCCTTTAAATATAAGATTATTTTAATGAGTTCATCATTAATCTAGAATTTACATGTTGTGATTCTATGAATTTATTTCTAGATATAGAAACTCATGAATTGTTTTTTCCATGAACATAATGTTCAATATTAAACAACTTGTTAAGATTTCTTAGTGAAACTATGATTGTTTTCATGTAAATATAGGTCTTGTGGGTATAGGAAGATAGAAATTCCAACTACCTTAAACTTTAAGGGCTTCTAGTGATATAACGAAAGAGGATCCAACTACCTTAATTTTTTTGGGTATGTGGGGATAGCCATACAAACTACAATATTATTATCGAGGGATTATTCTATTGTATGAGGATAGACTTTCTTGAAAGAATAAATCAGGGGACCTTTATCCAAGGTAGTTAGATACCCTTCAATTTGGGTTAAAAGATTATCCACTTTTTACTTATTTTTTGTAACAAGTTTTATTTCCTCTGTAATTTGTTAAATAATGAAATAATAAATTTCATATACTTTCTTAAAACTATTTAACTCTAATGTAAATAAGATTATAAATTATATTAGGTAGAATATTACTCTAATTAAAACCTTCTCAAGTTTCATTAAATTTAACTTGATTATGTTTAGGTTTCTTATTAATGGACCTAGGCCCTTCCAATTATCCCTTTAAGTAAGAACCAAAGAGGTTTTTTGAATTTACATTTTTTAACTGTTTTAAAAATAGATTTATTGGATGATAAAATAGAAATTTTTTATAAGTACAATTCACACCCACCCCCTCATAAAATTGTGGATCTACAAATTCTATTTTGATCCAAAACACTGATCACCTTTATTTTATTTCTTTTTATACCATTTATATTCCTAATATTCTGTAATTATATAATAAATTAAAGATCCTCATTGTACTAAGATATTATTCATATAAATTTTCTTCATACGCATACACATTCTTCCATCAAAATGGGTAATTAACATACTGCTCGGGTATAGTGAACTACCGCCTCGTTGAATGATGCCATTCATCTTCCCTTTTCCACAACTCATGTTTGGTAATTATGATGGAAATTATGTTTTTTATAATATATATATATATATATTATTATCTTTATGAATTTATGTCTTTATGGCTTTTTAATTACTTTAGAGAAGATAAATTTATACTTTCCATTTTTTTAAATACGGTAACATCATTTTTGGACTACCGCCTCCTCAAAGCAATGTGATTTGTTCAGGCTTTACATGAATTTTATAAATGATTGTTAAAATAATAATAATTGAAAAAACTGAAAATTAATATGATTCTGGATTTATAATATAAATATATATCATTTACTTTTAATTTTATTAATATGATAAAGAAATGAAGGTAGTGTCCATACGTACGTACGACCTACCATCTCAATGAATGGTGAATTTAATTTCTTTTCTCAAAATATTTGGGAATATTATAAATACATACATATATAATATATATGATAAATATGTCATGATATAAATTTTTTAGATGATTAAATAAAAATCTATGTTATATTAATGAAAAATAACATGTCAAAACTTACTCAAAATAGATGACAATTAAACCCTGAAATAGTAAAAATAATGATAGATTACTAAAAAATGGGTAATAATGTATTTAAAGAATACAATATATGAAATCATGAAAATTAATATTGTTTTAGGATACGTTAGTAACATGATTATGACTATTATAAACATGGTAAATGATTTTACACAAAAAAAGGAAACATAATGTAAGGGTTTTTGTCTCAATTTAAAGTCTATTAATACTTATTCGTTATTATGAACCAATTCACATTAATGTAGAGTATAAACGTCCAATTTTTTAGTTTAATATCATGATTCACTCAGACAACATATACCATTTTACATATATTGTATTCTTTGACAGTTATTTGATTATCTGGGGAAATATTGATAAATCTATATTCTTTGTTATATTTTGTTATTTGATAAGGCATATTTTTTTCGATTTTTTAATATGAGGAATTAATTAGACTAGAAATGAATGGTGGGGACCAAACCTTATATATCCCCTATATGAATCAACAGTTTGTCATGAAAATTTTTTTTGGCCAAAATAAATGGGTTTTTACATATGGTTTTAAAACTTATTGTGAACGGTCTTGGAGGTATACGTTTTCATGTGCGTCAGACATGACATACAATAATTAATCAGTTACTTAATATTCATTTGGTATTATTATAATACATAAGATTTTCTTAAGATAAAATATATAGATTTAATTCAATAATGGTTTATTTGATTAAATGGAATGTGTTTTAGTTATTTACCTTTCCCTATTGATTATGACTTATCTGGTCATTTGAATAGAATGCATTAGAAGTTAGTTACCTTATCATGTTTATTTACAATAATTAATTCATTATTGATTACCTTTTTATTAACCTTAATATTCTTTTTAACATTGACTTATTTTTTTCCATTCCCCGTCTTGTAAAGAAGAATAATTTGAATTAGTTTCAAGGATCCTAAGTTTTTACTTATGTTAGGATTTGTTTCATTTTTCCAATGTATTAAAGATATCATGTATATAATATAGAAATCCAAAACTACTAAAATAATCAATCCTATAGAATTTCATTCCCTTTGATCATGCCAATGTAAAAAATTAATTCACTTGAAACGAGCTTCTATGGTCAAGATGATACATTTGGAATCGAATGAAGTTTAATAGTAACTTTGGAAACTTGATTGAGAAAACATTGATTAGGAAACATATCGCTATGATAGACATAAAGGATAAGTATAGAATAATGTCCTGTAATTTTTCTAAGGTAGATATTATGTGGGTAACCCTATAAATAAATATTTTTTGAATTCTATAATTGGATGTGGTTCAAGCACAGATGTACCTAGGGGTAACAACATCAACAAGGTGTGTCGGGACTGAATCAGCATAATGTGGTACACAACAACAAGCCTTAATTTACACCAGGTTTTAAAATCCTAGGGAATATTCTTATGATAATTATATTTTTCTTTACAAGACATTATAAAGGATTTATAATTAATGATTTCCCCAATGTAACTAATTTTTATGATTTCTGATGCATATATTTTTAATATATGTTGAGTGTTATACAATATTTGGAATTAATGATTTTTTGAACTAATCATGAATATGCTATTATTTAGAAATTTTTCTTGGAAAGATGAACGGTATCAATACTCAAGTAAATTTCATGGGTGTCCCGACTGATGAAACTAATATTGATGGTATTAGAATGGAGAAAATTATGCAAATAATGGGACAACATAATTAGGTTATTAAAAATAATCATGCTCTAAAGGACGAAACTATTTTTTAGATATAATCTTCTATACTATGTCACATTATGGGATATAATCCCCTATAATTTGTGGAACTAATAATATATTTGTCGCTGATAAGAGGATTCTGTCTTGGGAGATGATATTTACCGCCATGGGATACAATGAAATGGAAAAGGTTATACTTACAGTCTATTATGTCAAAGGTGATGACCATAAATGGTGATCCTTTATCAATAATAAAAAGGATGAATAAGAACTATAATTTATGGAATCATGAAATTTTAAGGACACATTCATAAATAATTAATTTCCACACGATCAACAAATCGAGAAAAAGGGTAAGTTCCTTAGCTTAAAAAAATAAAGAGGAGACTATTATATATTATGATGATACCTATACATGGATATCGGGGTTTATTAAAAATTATATATGCAACAAGAAGTCAATGATCAATCACTTCATTTAATGTATTAATCTGAATATCCTAAGGATGCTATTTTCTCAGATGTTTTCATCATATGATGAAATAGATTTATGTTACAACAATATAGAGAAGGAATTTTCATGAATCAATATATTTGAGGGAAATAAAGGAATGAATAGGACATATTAGAACCATGAGAAAGGAAATTCCTCAAATAGGAAGAATAAGTTTGAGATATTTTTATATTGTCAAAAATGTGGAAAAAATAACCCTGGGAAATGTTCGAATGGACTGTAAGTTTGTTATAAGTGTGGCGATAGGTGTCACCGAGATCCTGAATGAATGGTTTAGAATAAAATCATGTATATCCATTGATACAATTGTAATGATATGGGATGCTATTCAAAATAATTCCCCATGAGACAAGTGAATTTATCCTGTAATAGGTAGAGTTGAGATAACCAATCTTATGAAATCACAATAATGGAGCTATAAGTACCAAATGAGGTGGTGGAAGGTACATTAATCTTGTCCTAAAATTTATTAAATGCCTCATTTTATTCTATATCATTGAAATATATTATATATACCATGTTTTCTATGAAAATTATTCATTTATAATTTAATTTAATAAGAGATTTGTTAGTCAAAATTCATATGGGAAGAATCATTGCAACAAATTGGTTTCATGTAGTCTGCATTATGAAACATAAACGTGCTTTTTGTACCTATGTCATTATCATACATATGATTTACTTTGATATAATCCTCATAAAAGAATAGATCTCAAAATATGATACAAATATTTATTGCAAGTTGTATAATATTATTAATTACGATTAATTTTCAGAATCCCACACCTTTAGAGAAAAAGCATCCTCACGTGATTCTTAACTAGATCCACCCCCAGTATCTCTACTGAATGTAATTCATGGAGTGGAAGAGAAAACAAAATCAATTTATGGAGAAGGTAGTCTTAAAGCTTAAGATGTAACTATTTTATAGGAATACATTGATGTATTTACTATATAATTTCTTGTACATCCCACATAGCATGAAGATAAATTTTTTATTGATTTAATCCCTACTAGAAGGCCAATATCAATGAATCCTTATAGAATGGACCCGATAGAATTGGGGAGGTAGAAAAAATAGATATAGGATTTAGGTAATAAGGTATTTATTCAAACTAATGTTTCTCCATGGGGAGGCCATGTTCTCTTATTTAAGTGTTAATATAGAGCCATGAGGTTGTGTATTGATTATAGGGAAATAAATGATATTACAATAAATAAAAAGTATCCTCTACCACAAAATGATGACTTGTTTGATCAACTTCATAGAGCCAAATATTTTTCAAAGATTGATCTTTGTTCTGGAAATCACCAATTGTGAGTAAATAAAGAATTAGTTCTGAAGACATCATTTTGAATGTGTTATGGACATTATGAATATACAACAATGACATTTTGATGGACTAATTCACCCTCTATTTTTGGATCTAGTGACAATGTATTAAAATAATATCTTGATGATTTTGGTGTTCTATTCATTGACGATATTATTGTGTATTCTAACATCTATGAGGACCATGGGAACCATTTTTAGATCATGCATTAAAATTTTATAAGGGAAAAGGTGTATGTAAACATTATTATAAGAAAATTCTGGCTTCAAGAAGTTATATTTAGTCGCTATATTGTCTCCAATGATGGAATATTATTTGATACTAAATATAAAATTGTAGTTAGAGAATGGGATTCACCGATAAACATAACTGAGTTACATATTTTCATTGGTTTGGCAGGTCACTATCAGCGATCCATTAATAATTTTTCTGGATTGGATTAATCGTTCACTATGATTACATGTAAAAATGTTAACATCATTTGTACAAGGGAATGTGAATAATTCTTTGATTAACTAAATTTAGGATCTGTATTTTCCCTGATTCTGACTCTTTTATCTAGATGTGATGGGTTTTTCATATGTAGTGATGCATCAAAGAATGGAATTGGTTGTTTTCTAATGAAAATTTTTAAGGTTTTTGCATATAAATCATGGAAATTGAATAATCATCTACAGAACTATCCAACCCCTGATATTTAATTAAATTATATAATATTTTCTTTGAAAATATGGATACATTAGCTCTATGGTGAAACATTTGAGATATACATGGATCATAAAAGTCTAAAATACATCTTCTCAAAAAAAGAGCATAACATGAAACAATGAAAATGGATCAATCTGCTCAAGAATTATGATTTCTCAATACACTACTTCCTATAGAAAGAAAATAAAGTTATGAATGCATTCATTCGAAAGGATTATGTAATTATAATCCATATGAGGATTAAAATAGAACCTATATTCATGGATAAAGTGAATATGAATATGGGAATTTTTATGGAAGGGAAGACATCAAAAAATTTAGAAATGATTTTAAAACCATATTTATTATATTAGAAAAATAATTATCATTTGGATGTTGAGGACATTCCAAAAAAATTTAAAATGGTTAACAATGGAAAATTAGAAAACATTGCTTGTAAAGATGTTATTCTGGAATTTGGAAAGTGGATATGTGTTCCATCTAAACCCAATCTAAAAATGAAAATTTTGGATGATTCACATAGATAAAATTTATCTATGCACCCTGGAAGCATAATGATGTATAGTGAGTTGGAGGAAAAAATATTGTGAAAACACGTCAAAGTAAATTGTTAATTATGTGTCCAGATGTTTGGTTTGTCAACAAGTGAAAGTTGTGAGGATGCATTTTAAAGGAGTCCTATAACCTATTGTTATTATTGTGAAAAATGGGATGAAATATAAGTACCCAGCCTTAAAACATTACAAAATATTGAATTAAATGAATAATTCACATTGAGGATCTTTTCAGGTTTAGAGTTTTAAAGAATTAGGACATAACTATTACAACTCAAAAGATTAAAAAGTAGACATTTCTACTCTGTTTCCATTTTTTTCATAAAGTAAAAACTCCTAAAAAGAAGCATGTCTAGTTACATGTATTTGATAACATGTCTTTCCTTGATCCCATCCTTGACCCTATTCACCATGAAGTCCTGTGGAAAACATTTAAAAAAACATGGAATGAGCATAAAAAACTCAGTAAGGGATATAAAAATATGGAAAGAAAACATTAGTACAGGTATACATAAGAATCAATGAAATCTTACATAACTCTTAAAACATAAGCACTTTAACATACCTCATGAAATCAAAAGTTTTATGAATAACTTATAGAAATAATAATATGTAAAGGTGACATGAGGCATTCATAACATTCTTACATAGGGAGTAAACCTTATGGTTACGTTTGGAATACCCACCACAGTATATTACCTAAATCTCTTCGAAGAAACCTTACCGTTTAACTCCTTCACGTTACACAATTCATTGAAGAGATATCTCGGGCTCACCCACCCTTAGTGTATCATGGAACCACCCGTCTTCATAAACAATTCCCAAGAACCATAACATAATCGTATCACATAAAACACGCATAACAGAAACATAAAATTTCCAAATTTCAATCACAATATATCAATACAACACATTGATACAATTAAAACGTTATCAAAACCATTTTAAATACCAATATACATAAAATAGTATATGGTATTTATTTTCCTTTTAAAAATAATATGGCTTGTTAAGGAAGCCAAGGATCAAATAATACTGACGGTGGCAGAAAGGTCGTTGTCACTGCGTACGTTAAAAAAACATACTTTTTGTCGTTTAGTAAAATGCTTCGTAGAACAAAGATTCCTTTTTAATAAAAGTAATAGTCAAAGGGGTTTATACACCATATAAAATAATGTTTTGTATAAAATAAAATATGCCTCAACCAAAATATATTGAGACGAAGTCCCTTACAAAGTTGGTATCCTTAGACTAAGGATAAATCAATTACATGATTATGTGTGGAAAATATAAATACACCTAACATAAGAGGATATTAATTGTAAAACAATCATTGGTCATCCATACAAATTCATAGTATGGCATAATCAATAAGTATGTGTTTGACCCAAAGAATTGAAATTGGGTTAAGAAGTTCCCTTATAGAAATTCGACAGCCTAACGACATCACTTTAAAATTCACAAAATGAGTTGATGAGAGAGAAAATGTTATATTATCACTTGGACATAATATTTATAGCAATAAGGATGTATAAGAACATATCAAAATAGTACAAGATGTAAATTAAAATACATAACAAAAATAAGTCTTTTAAAAAAGAGTAGCGTGACAGAATCCCTTACCGATTTGGGTAACTTTCGAAATGTACACCCCATGAAAGAAGGATCAAACAATGCTGATGTAAATACCCATAAATTACATTATATTACACAAATAGTAGAACCATGGTCAGTACATACACAACTCAATAGAGATAGTGACAAATATAGCATGAATCTCACAGGAATAAACAGTGAGATAAAAACCACATACCTCATTGTAATAAATCGAGTCATATGACCAAAAGATAATAAACACAATATGAATCATAGAATACCATGAATATAAATATAATCATGATAATATATATCAAATGTAAGAACACAAAACACCACATGTAATAAATAAGTGGTGAACAGTGGAAATCTCACGTAATTAAAAGTGAGATAAGATATCCCCTTACGAAAATTCGGCAGCCTAACGGCTCCACTTAAAACATCCAAAAATGGATTGAAGATATAAATTAGGGTCTCTCATCATATGAACATAAAATTTACAGTAATATTATATATAAGAACATCCCCCAACATAATAAATAAGAGCTTAAAATAAGTGACCTAAAAGAGAGTACTTAAAAAGAAAAAGAGAGGTTGGATCCCTAACCTGAAGTCTGACTTGTCTTATTCGTTTCTTTATATACCTGAATAATAACCTTTGGTCAATTAATAATTTATTAAGGACCTCCTTTAATTTTTATTATTCAATTCATATCACATATTATAATTTTATAATAATTAGTTAATTATGTGAGTTCATATTAGACGATTTAGATGATGTTCGGTACATGAGTTAAAAATGAACTTGTTTGGAAAAAAAATTCCATGTATTTATAATTAAATCATCTTCAGAATAGTATTAATGACTAAAATATCATATATATCTAGTATATATTCATTTTATACTATTTTATAACAGTTGGAGATAAAAATAAAATGCACCGTTCATGGAGACAGTAGGTTGTACGTACAGATAAACGCTACTTTCATTTCTTTGTCACATTAATGGAATTAAAACTAAATGAGATATATATATATATTATAATTCCAGTATAATATATATGTTATATAAGTCACATAAGTTCTTTAATTTCATTATTTATACATTCCATGTATAAATGAACGAGTCACATCACTTGAGGGGGCGGTAGTCCACACTTCCTCAAATTAAATTATCGCATTTTCACAACATGAAAAGCATAAAGGTATGATTTTAATGTAAAATACAGAAGCATATAGAGGAAATAAATATAATAAATATCATAAATAAATATAGTTCAATCATAATGGCCACCATGAGAGGTGGTATGAGAAGATAGAACAATCATCGTTTCGCGAGGCAGTAATTCGCCATCCACAAAAACATTATGTTCTTTAACCATTAGACGGAGGTGTGTGTAAGTGTAGCTAGAATAATTCTCATAAAAAAATCCTAGTATATTTATTATACTGGTTTTGTTACAAAATAATGGAATAAAAATAGTTTATGGAGTTGGAGAAGAAAAATAAAACAAAAGAACATAAAAGAAGACATTACCTTTAAATCGGGTAACTCCCGTTGGATTGAACCAAAAGGAATTCTTGAAGAGCTTCCTGCCTAAGTTAAAGCTTCTAGGATTAAGAGAGGTATATGGAGAGATAAAATGAGCAGAGTTTGGTCGATCCAAAGGCTTGAGAGGTGTGGGTAAGGGGGTAGATTTGGGGTCCTTTTATAAGAGGGAGGAGGGGTACTCTTGGAATGTCTTGAAAAGATACTTTATTATAAAATGATTTTCGAATATTAAAGGTCCCACAATTATATATTTATAGTATAAGGTAATAAGGGTTCTAAATACATCCATAAAATAGGTTTTTGGCATGTGTACGTCTTAGATTTTACCTTATCTTCTCATTTTATTCAAATCGTTCAATAATGAGGTAATCACTGCATCATCACGGTGTAATAAATAAATTTATTTATTTAATGTCTAAAAATTATAAAAAAATTACCATCATGTAGGAAATATTTTTATCTTCTCAAATAATTTTTATAGTCAAATATGTCATTTATGTAAATTAAATTAATTTTTTTTACTTAGGTGATACATACTTGGGTTACATTTTCCTTTCTTTAAAAACATATGATAAAATGTAACTATCACACTAAAGTTATTACATGGGGTCCCAAGGTTGGAACAAGGCATCCCATGGTCGACCATGACACCCCCAATAGAATTAAGACACATGTTGGGGTCATTATATATTTTTATGATATTATTTTATTGCCTTTAACTACCCGATTACTAATAAAACACGATAATTAAGGATAATTACCATTATTACTATTCAAAATGTCCAAAAATAAAAGAGTATTAATTATATTATTTGGACCTTCTGATTCCAAATTTGGAATCCATTTTATTAAATGACAATAACAGAAATTTCAGTAATTAATTTAAAATAATTCATGTTGTCAAAACCAAAGATGGGTTTTTAAGATGTAAAACCTATCAAAAGATTCATTTGTTTTTTACATCCAATTTAAAAGTGAAATTTCATAAAATTACCAAATTTGTATTAAATGATAAAAAAATAATTAAATTACACCTTAAAACCAATTAAAATAACAATATAACTATATAAATAAATTGGATGAAAAGGCAGTTTTTGAATTAAAATGCAGTATTTTTCACTATTCATTGAAAATGAAAACTTGTTAGAAAAATACAAAATATTCACCCTAAGCTATATATAATATTCCAAATTCAAAAATGATATCAATTTTACCAAATTAAAAATATATAAGTTGCATTAATTAATTTTATAATCAATTCCTACTGTCAAAACAAATAACGTGTTTTTAAGAAACAATATCTATTAAAAGATTAACACTTGTTTAAGTCCAATTTCAAAGTAAAATTAATTCAAATGAACACAATTAGATTAAATGGTAAAAATATATTTTAATAACACTTTAAATATAGTTAAAAAGATAATATGACCATATAAATAAATTAGACTAAAAAGAGGTTTTGAATTAAAATACATCATTTTCACTATTCATTAACAAATGAACTTTATCAGAAAAATGACTAAAATTTACACAAAGTAAATTTTTATGTCCAGATTCTAAAGAAGGATTTTATTTTTGTCAAATATAACATATAAAATTTTCAAAATTAGATTTAAAAAGGGTTCACCATCAAAAGGCGGTTAATCGACCTTTTAAAGAATATTAGAAGATTTATGCTTAGAATTGGATTCATTTGCATTTTAAGCCTATAAAATTTATTGGATAAATGAAAAAATATTTGAAAAGAATATATAATCATTTGGTAGTTAGTTTTTTTCATTCATGCCATTACAATGGCTAGGAATTAACTACCATTTAAAATAATATTATTATATTGTTAGTGTGCAATGTAAGATTTCAAAGAAACTCCTTGTTGCGTATTGGGTAATCCATTGAACATAGAATTCACTTTAAATTAATATTAATATTTTATTCAAAAATATTAATAAATATGAAAATTTCATATTCTTTATTTACCTGGGATGTTACATCCTTCCCCCCTTTTGGGAATTGTGTCCTCGCAATTTTAAAATTGGGCTTGGAAATTTCATTGAAAGCCCCACATTTGAAAAGGAGTCAGTTAAACTATCACTTTAAAAGAAAGAATGGGAAGTACAAAGGTCACTCGTGTTAACTCATACTAGTATTCCATGAAAACATGTGTATGGAGGAGAAAATAAAGGGTCATGTTCTAATGGAGAGTGATAGAAAACATGATTAGGAGAAAGTTAACCCCAAGAAAATCACAAACTTATGATGGGTTAAACGGTATATGATTCCCCAGTAGGAAAAGTTAATAGAAAACATTTTTTAAGTTACTTTTCATAGAGGAATTTATTTATGAGCTTAACTAAACCATAAGGAAACATACTCACTTGTCATGTAGACTTTCATCTTTTACTATATTTCTAACACAAAATCATATTTTCTCCAAACGATGAGTATTTCAGGATGACATGTTCATATTGAGAGCATTATAATCAACTTATAGAGAATCACCTAACCCACAAAAGATGAACTATATATTTCCCATGTCTTTAGAACTTAACCAAAACCAAAAAATTGTTAGCACAAGATATGATAATAACCAAAAAGGATAATCCTTTATAAAAATAAATACTAATCTTAATCTCCAAAGTTTGTCCAACAAAACCCAAAGTTCATCAAAGACCATTCAATAAACAGCTATAAATAAAATTCATCAATGTAATCCAAACTAAGAATTAACCCCAAATCTCCAAATGATTTAATCAAATAGTCTTCCAAGATAAATATTAAAATTTATCTCTAAATAACATCCGTTAATCACAAAGTCTCATACTGAAAAGTAACTAACTTAATCACATATCCTCCATGATAGGATAATTATTTCCATAGATAACCCAAAATAAACTTATTCCTGATTCATTAGATCATCTAAATAAAAATAATTTGTCACACTAACCAGAGACTTTACAAAGTACAGTGGTAGGTGATAAATACCAGTCGCACTTTGTTTGTGGGTTCTATTCATACAGCATTGTACAACGCGGAGGGTTGTCACATGGTCTACGTGTTGTCCTTTTTCCAAAATTATATATTTCTTAAAACATTCCCCAAAAAATAGTTACAATCACTAAAAATAACCATAACATAATTTAAACTCGTGTTTATCTCATGACATTCATTTTCCATCATAACATATAGTAACCCATAATTACCTCAAAAATAAGGATCATATAAACCCTAATGGTTACCTTTATAATTATTACCTGAACATCCACATTGAGTTGGTTATCTCATACATGATTCATTTGAGAACTCACCAAGGCTCAAGTGGTTAATCATGACTCCTGATATTTTGTTGAGAAAACCCACAAGAGTTCTCATTGTAGCTCCCATATCATTCGGTTATTCTTTCAGAAAACCATCACAGTTTTCTTCACATCCACTATTACATTGGTGCTTTCTAGATCTAGCCATTTACTAAAACCAAAAAGGTCAGTGTGAGTATATCATTATAATCATCATATAATAATGATAATGATAAACACTAAGATATACTTATCCAAGATTTCTCAAACTCATTCCAACTTTAAAAAAAAACAATGACTCCTTCCAATATACTAACCATTGTGGTTATCTACAACTTTTAACTTATGCTTAAATAACACTCTAACATCTAGAGTTATCCCAACCGACCTTTGATACCAACTATAAGGAACTATCCTTAAAAACTTAAATAATCTTGAATGAAATGAATAATTCACATTGAGGATCTTTTTAGGTTTAGAGTTTTAGATAATTAGGACATAACTATTACAACTCACAGTATTACAAAGTAGACACTTCTACTTAGTTTCCATTTTTTTAATAAAATAATAACTCTTAAAAAGAAACATGTCTGGTTCCATGTTTTAGATAACATGTCTTTCCTTGATCCCATCCTTGAACCTATTCACTTTTAAGTCCTGTGAAAAACATTTCCAAAAAAGAATGGGATGAGCATAAAAAACTCAGTAAGGGATATAAAAACACGAAAAGAAAATATTAGTCCAGGTATACATAAGAATCAATGAAATCATACTTTACTCAAAAAACATAAGCACTTTAAAATACATCGTGAAATCATATGTTTTATGAATAACTTCCATAAATAATAATATGTAAACGTAACTTGAGGCATTCATAACATTCTTACGTAGGGAGTAACCCTCATGGTTTTGTTTGGAATACCCACCATAATATATTCCATAAATATCTTCAGAGAAACCTTAGCTTTTAACTCCTTAGCATTACCCAATGCATTGGAGAGCTATCTTGGGCTCACCCCCCTTATTTTATCACGGAACCACCCATCTTCATAAACAATTCCCAAGAACTATAACATAATCGTATCACATAAAACATGAATAAAGGCAACATAGCATTTCCACATTTCAATCACAATATATCAATACAGAAATTGATATAATTAAAATGTTATCATAACCATTTTCAATAGAAAAATACATAAAAAATTATAAGGTATTTATTTTCCTTTTAAAAACATTACGGCATATTAAGGAAACCAAAGATCAAATAATACTCGCGGCGGCAGAAAGTTTGTTGTCACTACGTACGTTAAAAAAACATACTTTTTCTTGTTTAGTAAAACAATTCTTAGAGAAAATATTCCATTTGAATAATAGTAAAAGTCAATGGGGTTTCTACACTGTATAAAACAAAGTTGTGCATGAAACAAAATATGCCTCAATGAAAAGAGATTGAGGCGAAGTCCCTTACAAAGTCGGTATCCTTAGGTGAAGGATAAATAAATTACATGATTATGTGTGGAAAATATAAATACACCTAAAATAGGAGGATATTATGTTTAGAACAATCAGAGGTCATCCACACATATTCATAGTAGGACATAATCAAGATGTACAGGTTTGTCCCAAAGAATTGAAATTGGGTTAAGAAGTTCCGTTACAGAAATTCGACATCCTAACGGAGTCACATTAAAATTTAGAAAATCAATTGATGAGAGAAAACGGGTATCTCATCACATTGAAATAATATTTATATCAATAAGGATATATAAGAAAATATCTGAACATAACAAGATGTAATTTAAAAGACATAACAAAAATAAGTCTATTAAAAAAGAGGAGGGTGAAAGAATCCCTTACCGATTTGGGTAACTTTCGAAACGTACACCCCATGAAAGAAGGACAAAACAATGTTAAGGGAAATACCCATAAATGAGATTATATTACACAAAGAGTAAAATAATGGTCATTAAATACACCACTCAATAGAGATACTGAAAAATATAGCATGAATCTCACGGGAATAAAAAGTGAGATAAAAACCCCATACCTCATTGTAATAAATCGAGTCGTATGACCAAAAGATATTAAACCCAATATGAATCACAAAATACCATGAATGTAAATAGAATCATGATAATATATATAAAATGGAAGAACACAATACACCACATGTAATAAATAATTGGGGAACAATGGAAATATCACAGAATTAAAAGTGAGATAAGATATCCCCTTACGAAAATTCGGCAGCCTAACGGGCCACTTAAAACATCCGAAAATGGATTGAAGATATAAATTAGGTTATCTCATCATATTAACATTGAAATTAAAGTAATAGTAATATATAATAACATCCCCCAACATAGTAAATAAGAGCTTAAAAGAAATGACATAAAAGAGAGTACTTAAAAAGAAAGACAGAGGTTGGATCCCTTACCTCAAGTCCGGCTTGTCTTATTAGTTTCTTTATATTACTGAATAACAAACATTGTTAAATTAATAATTTATTAAGGAAATTAGTTAGAGTTTATTATTTAATTCATATTTCATTTTATAATGTTATAATAATTAGTTAATTATGCGAGTTCATATCAGCCGTTTTTGTCGATGTTCAGTACATGAGTCAAAAATGAACTTGTTTGAAAAGAATTGTCCATGTAGTTATAATTACACCATCTCAAGAATAGTATTAATTATGTAAATAATATATATATTCATTATATATTCATTTTATACTATTCCATAACATTTGGAGATAAAAATGAAATTCACCGTTCATGGAGACGGTAGGCCGTACGTATGCATGAACGCTACTTTCATTTCTTTGTCACATTAATGGAATTAAAACTAAATGAGATATATATATATATATATATTATAATTCCATTATAACATATATGTTATATAGGTCACATAAGTTCATTAGTTTAATTCTTTATAAATTCCATGTGTTGCATGAACGAGTCACATCACTTGAGGGGGTGGTAGTCCACACTTCGTCAAATGAAATTATCGCATTTGCACAACATGAAAATCATAAAGGTATGTTTTGAATGTAAAATACAGAATCATAGAGAGGAAAAACAATATAATATATATCATAAATAATTATAGTTCCATCATAATGGACACCATGAGAGGTGGTAGGAGAATATAGAACAATCATCGTTTCATGAGACAGTAATTCGCCATCCACGGAAACAGTATGTTCATTAACCATTAGACTGAGGTGTGTGTAATTGTATCTCAAATACTTATCATAAAAACATAATAGTATATTTTTTATACTGTTGTTTTTACAAAAGAAAGGATTAAATATATTTTAAGGAGTTGGAGAAGAAAAATAATACAAAACAACATAAGAGAAGACATTACCTTTAAATCGGGTAACTCCCTTTGGTTTGAAACAAAAGGCTTTCTTGAAGAGATTTCATCCTAAGGTAAAGCTTTTAGGATAGATATAGGTATGTGGAGAGATAAAATTAGTAGATTTTGGTCTAGGAAAAGGCTTGAGAGGTGTGGGTAAGGGGGTAGAGGTGGGGGCCTTTTATAAGAGGGTGGAGGGGCACTCTTGGAAAGTCTTGAAAAGTTGCATTATTATAAAATGATTTTCGGATATTAAAGGTAAAAAAATTATATATATTAAGGATAATGTGATAAGGGTTCTAAATGCACCCATCCAATAGGTTTTTTACAAGTTTAAGTCTTAGAGTTTACATTATCGTATCATTTTATTTAAATCGTTCATTAATAAGGTAATCACTGCATCATCACAGTGTCAAAAATAAATTTATTTATTTAATGTATAATAGCTATAAAAAAATTACCATCATGTAGGAAATATTTTTAGATTTCCAAATAATTTTTATATTCAAATAGATCATTCATGTAAACAAAATTAAAATTGTTTTACTTAGGTGATACATACTTTGGTTACATTTTCCTTTCTTTAAACAAAATTTGATAATAGGTAACTATCACACTAAAGTGATAACATGGGGTACCAAGGTTGGAAAAAGGAATACCATGGTCTTCCATGACATCAAAAATAGAATTAGGACACATTTTGGGGTCATTTTATATTTTTATGACATTATTTTATTACCCTTAACTACCTGATTAGTAATTAAACACAATAATTAAAGATAATTACCATCGTTACTATTCATATTGTCCAAAAAACAAACGAGTCTTAATTAGATCATTTGGGCCTTATGATTACAAATATGGAATCCATTTAATAAAATTCCAAACACAGAAATTGCAGTAATTAATTTAAAATAATTCTCGTTGTCAAAACCAAAGACGGGTTTTGAAGAAGTAAAATCTATCAAAAGATGATTTGTTTTTTACATCCAATTTAAAAGTGAAATTACATACAATGAAAAAAATTGTATTAAATGATAAAAGAATGATTAAATTACAACTAAAAACAAATTAAAATGACATTATAACTATATAAATAAATTGGATGAAAAGACAGTTATGAATTAAAATGAAGTATTTTTCACTATTCATTGAAAATGAACATTTGTCAGAAAAATATCAAAAATTAACCCTAAGCTATATTTTATATTCAAATTTAAAAAATGATATCAATTTCACCAAATTCAAAACATATATGTTGCATTTATTAATGTAATAATCAATTCCCACTGTCAAAACAAATAGCGTGTTTCTAAGAAACAATATCTATTAAAAGATTGACACTTGTTTATGTCCAATTTCAAAGTAAAATTAATTCAAATGACCACCATTGGAATGAATGGTAAAAATATATTTTAGTCACAATTTAAAACCAATTAAAAAGATAATCTAACCATATAAATAAATTAGACTAAAAGGAGGTTTTGAATTAAAATTCAGCATTTTCATTATTCATTAAAAATGAACATTATCAGAAAAATATCAAAAAATTACAAAAAGTAAATTTTGATGTATTAATTATAAATAAGGATTTTATTTTGTCAAAAATAGATTTAAAAACGGTTCTCCACCAAAGGGAAGTTAATCATCCTTTTAAATAATATTAGAATAGTTATGCTTAAAATTGGATTCATTTGCATTTTAAGCCTCTAACATTTATTGGATAAATGAAAAAAATATTTGACAAGCATATATAATCATTTGGTAGTTAGTTATGTTCATTCCTGCCATTACAATGGCTAGGCGGTAAATACCATTTAAAATAATATTATTATATTTTTAGTGTGCAACGTAAGATTTCAAAGAAACTCATTGTTGTGTATTGGGTACGCCATTGAACATAGAATTCCCTTTAAAGTAATATTAATATTTTATTAAAAAATATTAATAAATATTAAAATGTCATATTCATTATTTACCAGGGATGTTACATGAAATTACTTTTAAATTTGGTATGGGACTACCAAAGACTCCTAGAATGAATGATTCAATATAGGTTATCACTAATCGGATATCCAAATTTGCATATTTTAGTTACATAACAGAAGACTTGCCTCTTCAGTTAATCACAAGGATCAATGTTAATGATGTTATAAAACATCATGAAGAACCTCTGTCAATTTTTTCTAATTTTGATCCCCACTTTACATTGAAATTCTAGAAATGTCTTTAGAAGGATCTTGACATTGAGCTTCATTTGAGAACCATCTTCCATCAACAAACTGATATATAGTCTAAAAGAAGAATTCTAACAAAATAAGACATTTTGAGTTCACACTCACTCAACCCCCAAGGTATGTTGGATCACTACTTAACTTTTGTGTAGTTTTCCTATAATAATAGTTTCCATTAAAGTATTAAAACAGTGATGTATGACGTATTGTATGGAAAAAGATTTCATACTCCAAATTGTTTGGATGAAGCTGGTGAATGGAAACTCATAGGCCCAGAAACTGTTAAAGAAAAAAACAACAAAGGAAAGGGCTATTCAGAATCATATTAAGGAATCATAATGTAAGAAAAGGTGTTATATTAATATCTAGAGGAAATATTTAGAGTTCGTAGTGGGAGATATTGTTTTCATCAAATTATCTCCTTGAAAGAGTGTTATAAGGCTTATTAAGAAATGGAAACATATTCCTAGGTACATAGAACCCTTTTATATTCATAAAAATATTGGATTTGTTTTGTATCATTTTTAAATATTACCAAAATACTCAAAAGTACATTATATGTTTCATATAACTCGGCTAAAAAAGTACATGTCTAACCCAACACATGTTCGCACCACTAAAGAAATGGAGTTGGATCCTATCCTTTAATTTTATTAAGAACCCATCCAAATTCATGAAACCAAATATCAAGTATTAAGGAATTGGATGACTCATCAAATAAAGGTCCTATGATGAAATCACAAAATGGAAGAAGAAACAAGGGAACTAGAGAATTTTATGAAGAAGTACTACCCACCTATTTTTAGAATATAACACCACTGAAATTTTTAGGATTAAATTTTTGAAGGAGAGATGAATGTAGATTCCCAAAATGTTACTATATTTTTCATTTAGAATAAATATAATTTTTTTGTTTGTTTATAATCCATGCATCACCAGGTTGAAAAGAAACTATTTAGTTATGTTTTTCACATTCAATTAAAATATATCACTTATAGTTAATTAATATAGTGACTTTAGGTTACATATCCAATAAAATATTTTTAAAGTCATCCATTATATTTTATATTGATAAGATAAGATCAAAAAAAATATTGCACATAAAACCATTATTTTTTTAAAATTAAATTTACCACCTTTTGATTATAATCCTATTATAAATCCTATTATCAACACAATTATGTATTTTATTTTAAAAAATAAAATTCTATTTTTGTGGGTAATATAAAAATTTAATTTTGTTTAATTTTTGATATTTCTCTGATAATTATCATGTTTTAATTAGTAGTGATAAAATATTACATTTTAATTTAAAACGAGTTATTTATTAAACTTATTTATATTGTTGAATTATTTTTGTAATTGGTTTTAAATTATAATAAGATTACATTTATATTAGTGAATCTTTGTTAGGTGTTTGGAATAAATTCTACATTGAAATTGGATATATAAAAATTTCAATCTCTCGAACGTTTCACCTTAAAAATATGTTTTCTCATTATGTTGATGGGGTTAATTTTAAATTAATCATTGAAACTTATATTTTTTTTAGTTATGAAAATAGATTCCATGTTACGATGAAAATTTATTTTTAATTTTTAGTTAATAAATAATTTAATTAAAGTCCTTAATAAAGATGAAGAAATAACTGTTTAATTAATGAAAATATCAAATAAAAAATTGAAAATATATATATAAATATAATTTTATATTAGAAATGTCATCCAATTATTTTTTTGGGATGAATTGGACATATTGGTGATGTTTGAGAAGTATTAGTTTGAATTATTATTTCTTTGTGATATTTTTAAAATGTAATGTAATGGATAGTGTCAAATTTGAAAATATTGACATTTTAGAAATTAATAATATTATATTAAATGATATAAAATCCAAATAAACATAATTTTTTTCCAAAATATTAGGATAATTACTAAAATTTCACAAATAACTCATTTATGGGTCTTTTATCAATTTAGGGTAATTATATTAACCCTCAGTTTGTAAATTACATGTTAGCATGGTAATAATTAAAAAGGACAACGAAGGGTTAAAGATAAAAGATGAGAATTAAAAAATGGTCAAAAAAATTAATTTTAATTAGATAAATTTATTTTGAACAATAATCATCCAATATTAAAAATAACTCACTTATTTACATTTTTATTTAATATTAATTATATTAATTTAATAGTTTTTTAGTTTCAAAAAGTGCTCCTCACATCAATTATAAAAGTGAACATCCTCCCTCACATCCTCCCACCACCTGGAGGCTTATATATTGACCAAAACATGAAAATAATTACCCAATATTCATATATTAACACTATAATCCATAAATTTGGTATAATTGTAACATAATAAGTCCTTTGGTGAAAATCAAAAGGAGATACCCAAAATAAAATCGGTAACATTTTTTAATGGTCACCTTCATTTTATTACTTTCTATGCCCATTAAACAACTCTTATTCCATAAATATAAAAAAATAGTATTATAAATATAATGAGATATTATTTTTCATGGGGTTCATCTTATAGTTACACACACATCTATTTAATGGGTAACAAACATACAATTTTTGTATAGAGAACTACTTCTTTTTAGAATGATGTTATTAATTTTTCATTTACAAATCTCATGGTTGGGAATTATAATGGAAACACTATTTTTATATGATATATAATTATATAATATTTATTTATTTGTTATTATATAATTATTTTATAACACATACCTTTATACTATCCAATTTGTGTAAATATGATAACATCATTTGTGGGAATGTGGTCTACTGCCTCCTCAAAGAGAAAAAATTCGATCACTCTATACATGGAATGTATAAATAATGGTTTTAAAATTCATATGTAAATATAAGAAATAAATATGATACTTTAATTATTTTAAACATATATATCATTTTCATTTCATCAATAAAATTTGAAAAATAAATGAAAGTAGTGTACATCCGTACGTATGGCCTACCGTCTCCATGAATTATGCATTTCATATATTATCTCCAAATATAATGGATAATTGTAAATTAATATATACTGAATATATAATATAATTACATCCGGATTTATATTATTTTTATGTTTTAATCATGATCTAATTAATAATATTTTCAAAAAACATGTCAAAACATAGTCAAGAAACTAGGAAATTGACACCCAAAATAGTGAAAACAATGAAATATTATTGACAAATGGGTAATAAGATATTATAAGAAGATCCTAAATTATTTAATAAATGTCAATATTGTTCTGGAATAATTTATTAAAATGATTAAAACTATTATACATGATGTAAAAGGATGTTCACAAAAAAACACAAGGTAAGGGATTTCATTTCAATTTACATTTTTATGAAAATTATTTATTGTTATACACCAATTCACTTTAATGTGGAGTATATACTACACCCTTTTTCATTTAAAATCAAGATTAATTCATAATCCATATACCCTTTTTACATTTTTTGTATACATTGATAGTTATTTGATTATTTGGGGAAATATTAATAAATCAATATTATGTATTCAATACTGTTATTTGATAAGGAATAACATTAATTGTGATTATTAAATATGAAGAATTATTTGGAATAGCAATGTTGGGTGAGGCCCTAACATTATATCTCCCCTCTATGAATCAACAGGTTCTCATGATAAAAATAATTTGATCATACTGAATGGGTTTCTTCTTCTGGTTTTAAACTGTATTGCGAATGGTCTTGATAGTATTTATTTTCATGTTCCTCATACAAAACAACCAATAATTAAGCATTTCATTCATAGATATTTCATTTATTATAATTATTATCCATGATATTTTCATATGATAAAATATATATATTTAATTCATTCTCAGTTTATTTGTTAAATTTCACGTGTTTCAGTTTTTTACCTTTTTATATTGATTATTACTTATTTAGTTATTTAAATGGCATGTCTTATCAGTCTTTTACCTTGTTAGGTAGATTTACTCTCAATAGTTATTTATTTATTCCAATTTAGTGTCCATTTGTTTATAATTTGAGTTCACCATTATTATGTTTCCTTTCACCATGTTATTAATAGGAATCATTTGAATGATTTTCAAGGATAATGAGTTTTTACTTTTGTTAGGCTTAATTTTATTTTCCCAATGTAATATCGCTATCATATAAGTAAGATAAAATTATAAAACATCTAAATAGATTGGTTCTTTAGTATTTTAATCCTTGTAATCATGTTAATGTAATAAAATAATTCGTGATATCCAGGATTCTAGGTTCGGGTTGTTACAGTTGGTATCAAAGGATGTTTAGTGGCATCTTTTTAAACTAGATTGAGAAAACATGGATTTGGGAACAGATCCCTAAGAAATATAAAGTAACATGGATGAAGAGACATTTTATTTATAGATAATATACAATTCTAGATCACATTATGTGATTGAATCCACCATCATTTAGTGAGACTATTAATGCATTTGTAGCTTAGTAGTGGATTATGTATCTTAAGAAGGTAATTAAATCCTTGGTATTATGTGAAGTGGAAAAGGATACACTTGAAATATATTTTCTCAAAGGTGATTTTGATCAATGGGTCATATTGATCCAAAATACTAGTGAGTAATAAGAAATAGAACCTATGTAGTGGAGAACATTTAAGGATACATTCTTCAATAAATACTTTCCTCGTGATCTGAAAAATTAATATGAATAGGAATTACGTTAGCATAATGTAAAAGTAAGAATAGAGTGTTGTAGATTATTAAGCTAGATTTATAAGGTTAGAAAGGTTTTCTATAGATTATATATGCAACACATCATACAACATCATTACCTTATTTTATATTCTTAAGAAAAATGTCCAAAGGGAACCAGTTTCCCAAACAATTTAATCATATGATGAAGCATTTCATGTTCCATATTGAAAGAGAATACGTTTTCTATAATTAATTTATTTAATGGAAACCAATATAATAAATGGCCATATGAGAACCATAAAAACTGAATTCATTAAATAATAAGAAGTTTGAGTTATTTTCATCTTAAGAAAACTGTGGAAAAAACACCTTAAGAAAAGTTTTAAAGGACTGATAGATTGATATATATCTAAATATAGGGATACCTGGATAATGAAATAAATGGGAAGACACAAATCATTGATGTCCAGTGATATAACTGTAAATATAAGGGAAACATGGAAAATTAATTCCATAAGTGTCAATGGAATCTACCATAGAAGAGGCTAAGGTAAACAACCACGTTTTTGAAATCACAAAATCAGAGGTAGAAGTACAAAATATTGTGGTTTAAGGTACATTAATCCTCTCTTAAAATTTTTTCAATGCCTTATTTGATTCTAGACCATCACACTATTTTATATCTATAGATTTTTCTATGAAAATGAGACATTTCCCTTTTTATTTAATAAGATATTTGTCAGAAAAAAATTCTAAGGGATGTCTCATTACAACAAAGATGAGTTGGTCAATACTAATAATGATACATAAACATGATTTATATACAAACCCAATTACCATGAATATGGTTCAGATTTATATAATCATCAATATGGAAAACCCAAAAAATATGATATAAAAAATCCAAGAGGGGGGAAATTATGATTTGTGAGGAAGATACAGAATTACACATCATTATAGTTGAATCTTTATCACCATATTATTATTCATATCTACCCCCATTAGCTCTACTGAATTAAATTCTTAGGGAGTGAGAGAAAATAACATCTTTTGATTGAGAAGGTAGGCTTAAAGTTGCAGATGTACCTATTGTGTAGGGATACATTGATTAATATATGAAGTGACTACATGTACTTCCCATGTAGCATGAAGATGAATTTTCTCAACCATGAGAGCGCACCTGGCCTAGATAGTTTTCCAGGATTTTTCTCATTTCCTCATAGAACATCATAAATAAAGACCTCTCTAAGGCCATCCCAGACTTCTTCAGAGGAGAATCTCTCCCAAAGATACCCTGTTAATCCACCATGATTTTGATCCCCAACATCGGCTCTCCTTCCTCTATCTCACAATACCTTCCCATCAGATTGTGTAACTTTGCCTACAAGGTTCTGGATACCATCATTAAATATAGGCTTGGAAACTTCACCAATAAATGGATCTCTAAGAAACAACATGATTTTTTCAATGGGAGATCAATATAAGGGGATGTTGGGGTTTCCCATGATATTGTTCAAGAAATCAATAAGAAATTCATAGGTTTGAATGTAATCATTAAGCATTACATGGACCAAGCATATGACCATATGGAGTGGAATTTTATATTATATACAATAATCAGCATGTGGTTTTATATGGCCTCTATTGATATATTCTTATGTCGCTACATCTCGGCCTGGTTTAACATTATATTTCCTAGGAAATAGTGTGGCTTCATTAAGTCAGTCATGGGTTTTGGCTAGGGGGACCCTCTCTCTCCTCGACCCTTCCCATTATTTCCTAAGACCCCCATAGAAGACACTTCTCCATAACCATGAAACAAGGATCTATTCGGACCTTTCACTGCATTTCCCACATCCCCAGTATCTCCCACCTTCATTTTTCGGATGACTTGATATTATTCCTAACTGGGAAGATCCCCTCCATCAAAGGGTTTGTGAGGATCAGGGATGCCCATGCCAAGTGGAGTAGAAAACTAATTAACTGGGAAAAAAGTTGCATCTTTCTCCCTTCCAGCATCACAAGAAGGTGTAGGATCTCTATAGAAAACATTATTAGCATCCATCAGAAACATTTTACCTTAACCTAACTGGGGGATCCCATTTCCACGGGGATGATCTAGGTCCAATTCTTTGAGTATTTCTCTAACAGGATCCCAAATTTCATCAATCACTAGAAGAAATGGTTCGTCTCCTTTGGGGGTAGGATCACTCTGAACAATTTTGTGTTGTCCTCCATTCCAATGCACATCATTCCTTTGATTAAGGTTCCATGGTAAATCCTAAAATGGCTAGAGTCCTCTTTCAACTCGATTATCTTGGATTCTCCTGGAGACATCAAATGTAGATGGGACCCTTAGAATAAGCTGGATAATCTCATGGATCTTGGTGGCATTAATGTTAGAAGCTTGGATGAGTCTATGTATATTCTAAAAGGTAAATGGATTTTGAGTTTATTGAGGGTTGGTATTTATAATGCCAATTCATCAAAGGGAACAATGGCATTAGCCATAGGGAAAATAGCATGAAGCCCCCTCCTCTCTGAAGTCCTATTCATGATCATGTTCCCTCACTCCGACATCACTTTCATTGGATTCTTGTGCAGGGAGAGGTCAATTAATTGGAGTGAAACTAGGGTGGAAGTATCATCTCTTTCTCGGACTTCCTAGATCCTGATTTATCCATCAAGGAGGCCTCCCTCCATCCCTCATTCCTTAGGGATGTGTTATGCTCAGCTCAAGAAAATCATTTCCTCAAAATCTACCTGGACTGATCTCCGGACATGTGCATCTTATGGTGCTCTGCATTAGGTACATTTTTGGCAAAGGACTATATGAAGACCATATCTGATCAACCGACTAGTGACCCTTGGGTTGTACTCTCTGGGGTAAATATATTCCTCCAATATTAATCTTTCTTATCTGGAGAGTTTTCCAAAATTCCATTCCAATAGAAATAGAAATTAATGAAAAAGGTATCCCTATGGCCCCACAATCAACCTATTTCTCATCCACTAAGAAGGAATCTACAGTCCACCTCTTCCTCTACAGCATTTAGGTCGGCCATATTTTGAGTGTTCTTGGGGAGTTTGTGGTCTTTCCATTAGTGGCCTCTTCTTTTTAGGACTCCATCCACCACTGGTTTCATCGAGCCCCCTCCATACACAAGAATTATGGGAAGTTAATTATAGTAGCCATGTGCTTTTAGTACTTTTGGTAAGCTTGAAGTCATGCAAGGAACCATGGTTTTTGCCCCTCCCTCTTCCCACTGCGTGTTTGGACCAGGCTACTCTCTTCCGATCTGGGTCACCTCTATAAACACCTTGAGTTGGCGCCTTCCGTTATACTTTTTACTGCCAAGCTATAGAATCCTAACCATACATCCCATACACCCTTGGGTCATGGGTCATATGGTTTCTCCCTCCCAACGGGATCAAACTCCACATATATATGGCTTTCAGCTAGGGAATCATGAGGGGAGGCGGGGCTGTTAAGTCCACTGCAGGTTTAGTCATCCTCACGTTCAGTACATACCTTTGGACGGGTGACTCTCTGGTGGAAAAATCCAAGGGCCTATACGTCAAATTAGAGATCTGCCTCTCTCGAGATATCCCACTCACCATTATGGAAATAGACTCATAAATCATCTGGAGATCCCTTAAAGGAGACACCCCCAACCATGGAATATCACTTATCTCATTCGCAAGTGTAAGTCTTTCATCCCCCTTGATACTGAGATGCTCTACACATGGCATAAGGGTAACTAGCTAGCATTCTTCTTGGCTTCAAAGGTAACCCATTACTTTCTCCCCTCTATGTTGAAATCCCTCGGATCCATGCCCCCATTTGGCGTAGACGTCTCTCTCGGATATGATTTTGGCCTTCACTTTTTCAAATATCTATGAACCCTTGTTTTTTGAGATTTTATTTTTCATGACATGTTGACAATAATTTAAATAAAAATATTTGATTTCCAAGGACAATATCAATGACTCTCTATATAATAGACATTCTAGAATTGGTGGTGTTAAAGAAATAACTATAGGCTTTTTGTAATAAGGGATTTATTTAACCTAGTGTTCCACCAGGGGGATCCCATGTTCACTTTGTTAAGAAGAAATATAGATCCATGAGGTTTTACATTTATTAAAAGGAAATAAATATTATTATAACAATGAATAGGTATTCTCAAACTCAAATTGATGACTTGTTTGATCATCTTCATGAAGCCAAATATTTTTCAATGATTTTTCTTCATTATGGGTGTCACCAATTACATGTAAAGAAGGAGGATATTCTGAATAAATCATTTCAGATGATGTATAGACAATACTAGTTTATAATAATTCCCTTTGGTTTGACTTACGCACCCTCTTTTTTATGGATCTAATTCCTATAGTTATCAAATAATATCTTTGTGATTTTGTTGTTATTTGTTAATGATATACCAGTGTATTATAAAAGATATATGGACAATGAAAATAATTTTTGGACCATTAATAATACTCTTATAATGTAAGATTTGTAGTGGATATTTATTAATAGTTATTTCTAGGTTCATGAAACACCTTTAAATTTACAAATTGTCTCCAGGGATGAAATATCATGTTATCTTTCCATTGAAAAGAAAGCCAAAGAATGTCATGCACCAGTAAAAATAACTGAGGTACATAGTTTCATTGGTTTGGCATGTTACCATTAGTGATTCAATCAAAAAATTATTAATTGGATAACAAATAAACCAAGCATACATGTAAAGGGGTTATGTATTTTTGAAAGAGGTAATTAGAAGATGGTTTTTATGAACTAATGTGAAGATTATTCAATGCTATTATTTTGAATGTATCATCTAGAAGTGAGGCTATTTTCATAATAATGATGCTTCAATGATGGGAATTGGTTTATTCCTAATCTAAAATGATAATGTTATCACATATTATTCTAGGAAATTGATGACTCGTGAATAAAACTATACAAAAAATGATCTTGAGCTAGAGACTATTATCTTTACTTTGAAAATATGGAGGCATTATCTCTATGGTTAATGATGTGATATATACATGGATCATAATATTTTAAAATACCTATTATCTTAAAAAATGGTACTACATGAGACAAAGATGATGGCTAGAGCTACTCAAGGATTATGGTTTCACAATGCACTACCACCCAGGGAACGAAAATAAGGTAGAAGATGCATTGAGTAAGAACGATCATGGTTTCTAACACAAATGAGGATTGAAAAGAACCTATATCATGGGTCTAGTAAATATAGACATTGTAATTTCTAAGGAAAATGATACATCAATCATTTTTAAAATTATTGAAAGCTCATATTTATTAGAGAAGATAATTATTTCTCAAACTAATGATGATAAATTTTAGTAGAAGATTTAATGTTATAATGAAGGAAATTTTTTTATCATTATTTTTCAACATGGTATTATGAAATTTGGAAACAGGCTATGTGTTTCATTTATACCTGAGATAAAAGGGAAATATTTTATTGATTTTCAAAGCTCAAATTTCTCTATAAACCCTTGTATCAAAAATATGTTTAAAACGTCAATGGACAGTTTTAATGGGATAACATGATGTGGGAAATTGATGATGATGTGTCATGATGTTTGGTTTCAAACAAGAGAAAGCTATGAGGCAACATTATAAATGAGTCCTACAACCTATTCCTTTTTCATTGTGGAAATTGGAAAAAATTTCTATGAAATGTTTCATGGGACTAAGAAAGACTCCTAGGAAGAATGATGCAATATGGGTAATCTTTGATCGCCTAACAAAATATACACATTCCACTTCAATAAGAAAAGACCTACCTCTTGAGTTACTCCCAAGGATCTATATTAATGATGTTTTCAGACTTCATTTCGTGTCGTTGTTTATTGTTTCTGAGAGAGATCCCTTTTTTACTTGATCATTTTGGAGAAGTCATAAGAAGGATCCAAAACAAATCTTTATTTGATCACTTCCTACCATCCATGAATAGATTTTTAGTCAAAAATAATAATAATAACAAAGGAATACTTGTTCTGGTCATTATCATTTGACTTTTAAGCTATGTGTGATCGGTACTTACCTTTGGTAGTGTTTTCCTATAATAAATGTTTCCATCAAAATATCCAAATGGAACCGTATGAAGTATTATATGGTAGAGATATCATACTACATCTTGATGGAATTAAGTTTGTGAAAGGAAAATTGTAACCTCAAAACATTTTTATGAAACAACAACAATGTTAATTTCTAATCAGGCACATATTAATGCAACTCAAACTATGAAAAAGAGTTATGCTGATATTTAGAAGAATGGTTTAGAGTTCTAAGTGGGAGATTATGTTTTCTTGAATGTAAATCCATAGATGGTTTTTATAAGGTTTGATAAGAAATGGAAAATAGTTCCCAACTACATCATACCCTTTGATAATCTTTAATGGGATGGTGTTGTTTCTTATCATTTGTAAATACCTTAGAATCTCTCAAAAGTACACAATGTGTTTCACATATCTATACTAAGGAAGTACATTCCTAACCCAACGCATGTGCTCACCTATTTTTAAATAGAGTTGGATCCTGACCATTTTTACTATGAATAACCCATCCAAATTCTTGATACTAGAGAGAAAGTATTGAGGAATCAAATAACTCATCTGGTAAAGGTACTATTAAGAAATCATAAAATGGATGAAGAAACATGGGAACTACAAGATTCTATAATGAATAAATTCACACCCATTTTTAGATTGAAACAACCCCAAAATTTCAATGATGATTTTTTTGTAGTATGGAAGGATGAATCACCCTAATAATTTATGATATTTTCCATTTATAATTGATTTTATTTTTATTATAGTTTATAATGCACACAACACTGGGTTTAAACAAAATACTATTTATTCGTGTTTTTAATGCCAATTAAATTCTAAACCATATAGTGACTTTATATAGTTAATTAATATATTATATGTGCAATAAAGTATTTTTACATTTATCCAACATATATTATAGGAATAAGAAAATAACAATCCCAATTTTAGATATAAAACCCAATATTTGTATAAAAGAAGTTTTACTGCATTTTAATGAAGAACCTATTAAAAATCCAATGGTAAAAACTGGTTATATTATATTTAGAAATATAAAACACTTTTTTTTGTATGTAATATAAATATTTACTTTGGATGAGTATTTTATATTTCTCTGATAAGATTTAGGATTTGATGAATAATGATAAAATATTCCATTTTAATTGAAAAAAGATTTTTTGTATAAATAATAAATGTTATAAATTATATTTTAAATTATTTTTAAAGTATAATTAGATTAGTTTTATATACTTCATTATAATTTGGGTCATTAAAATAACTTTTACAGTGAAATTGGATATAAAATCATTCAATCTTTTGAACAATTGACTTTGAGAACTCATTTTCTCATTACATCAAAGGGGGTTAATTAAAAATTAATTACTCAAAGTTATGTGTTTTTTATTAATAAAAATATATTCCATATTTAGAATTAGTGATTCCAAATTCTGTATATATGGCTATTTTATTCTTTCGAATTTGAATTATAAATTTAGTAATATTTCAATTACCACGTTTAATGGTAAATCATGTAATAATGGGTAAACATAGTATTACAAAGACTATAAAATTATAGGTAGGCTATATATCATATGCATTCCTTTTATGACTCATTCTAATCACCCGAACTTGGATCTTGGGTCTAGATGGGGTTTTCTTCATTAATATGATGGTTTTGTGTCTGTCATTTCATACAACTTTCCCTATATGTAAAAAATCTTGTCTGAGGCATGTGCTTCTAATTTTTAGATCTATGAGAACATGATGACCTCATGATGTATTTCAAGGATGTAGAAATGATCTTTCTCCTAATATAGTGGGACCTGGACAACCCATGATTCTTCCTATAATTCCACCCGAGGCACCTTGTTTGGATCCTCCACTAGGTATTAATGTACAATTCTAGGATATCCTTCTATGGTTCATGAAATCAGTTTAGAGTACACCTCAATGAGAAAATTATAAGGTAGATTCTACCCCATGAGTTTCAGCAGTAGAAACCCCCCACATTATTAGTGGATGTTGGGACTCAAGCTAATAATTCCTTGATGGAATCTTTGGTATCAATCTTCTTGAATATCAATACACATCTTGATTAGTGGGTAAATCTTATGATCTATCTATTATGTGTCTACTCCAAGAGGTTTTCATATGTTTGGACTCTGGCTGGTCAAAAACATAGGATGGTATGGGCATATTTCCTAGAAAAATTCTTCAACTACTTATTTTCTCAATCCTTGAGAATAGATTGAGCTCATGAATTCATGCTCCTTGAGCAAGCTGACATTTCTATGATGGAATACTCAGCACACAACATTAAATTTTATATCTTTTCAAAAATCATTAATGGTGATGAGCCAACTAATGTGAGGTGATTTGAGGATTTTCTTTCTAATAAAAACATCATATCGGTGAACATATTTATGAAGACCACAATTTTTTGAGATAGTGAATCAGAACCTCATCACCGATAATAACCTATGGGAATCAGTCATCGTGAATTAGTGAAATTAATCTTATAAGAAGACAAGCAGTGGTTTATCCTGTGGTAATAGGTGACGCATCGAGGGTACACAAGGGTAAATTACATGAAAGTTGGAATTCCTCGAAACCATTGTGGTGTTTCACTAGTGTAGAAGGCTTAGTCACAAAAATATACAGTGTATGAGGATACCTATTGAGTGCTAGGTTTTTGTCATGAGGGGTCACCCCTATCGTTTCTTCTAGTATTTTCCTTCAGTTATGAGTGAAATAAGTTCTATTTCAATACCATCAGTAGGCCCAAGGCTAGTGAAACCTCATAATCAAGGAATATGAACTACTATAGAACGTTGGGTCTGAGAAGGTGGTCAGGGAAAAGGTAGTCAGGATTGAGAGTTTCATCATCAAACAAGTGTACCTACTCTGGATACTCGGGCAACATCTAAGGTTCATGGTTTAGTCCATATGTTTGTAGTGGAACCTACTTAAAAGAAGAAGAGTCTTGGGTAATCTATGGTCATAGTTACTATTCATGGAGCCTCTACATTAGTATCTTTCTTATTCGACATTTATGCATCACACCCTTATCTATATGATGTAACTATGACGAGTCTCTTCTTAATGATCATATACTTCATTGGTGTTATGACACATGATATGTCGTTAAGAGTTCACATAGATGTTATAAAACAATACATAGAGTTTCCCTTGGAAATAGGTGTGTACCATTCTCTTCAGAGTTTCTTCATCCTCGAGATGACAAGATTCAACTTTATTCTCAATATGGATTGTCTTGTGCATTATCAATCCTGGGTGGATTTATATTTCCACCAAATTTCTTTCACATAAACCGGGGGAAACACGTATATCCATAAGTTATAATGGTATCTCGAGGCCAATTGAGATGGACTCAACCATACTGGACTGGTTAGGATGAAAACTCAACTAGCCAATCTCTTTATGACCAATCTGGGGATATTTTTGGAACAATTTCCTTCTATTATGGATCATTTTAGAGACATATTCCTTAAATATTTATTGGTCTTACCTCTTGAGAAGGATATTCAGTTTCTTATAGTTGTATCGCTAGGTGCAGTACTGGTGTCCATTCCTCCATATAGAATGAAACCCAAAAATCTCCAGGAACTAAAAAATCATCTTGAAGACTTATAGGCTAAGGGTTTTTTCTGACCCAACACATCACTAAGGGATTATCCCATCCTTTTCTCCAAGAATATATGTTGTGTCCATAGATTGTGTTTGAATTAGAATCATATAAAACTAGTTATGGTGATGAATAGGTATCATTGGTCGGTATAAATGAAAACATAGACCTTCTCTGAGAAGATTCTATTTTCTCAAAGATTGATTTGAGGTAGGGCTACCATCATGTTCATTTGAGACCATAAAAAGTACCTCTTTTAGCTTTCTGGAGGTGGTGTGTCTTGAATGAGTACTTGGTTATGTCATTTGGTCTGACAAATGTGCCAAAATTCTTCATGTGTTTGATGAATTGGGGTTTCCACTTGTAAAAGATTAAATTTTGGTAGTCTTAAAAGATGACATATTTGTGTATTCTCGCACCAAACATGACCTTTCCAATCATCATGAGATTGTGATTAGTACATTGAGAGAGAACTAGCTATATGAAAATATTTGAAAAATAAACCTTTTGATCTGTAAGGTTTACTTCTTGGGCCATATCATATCTTAGGTATGTGTATCATTTGACCTAGAGAAGTTCAATTCAGGGGTTTATAGGGACAGTTCCCAGAAGGTGTTTTATATACACAACTTATTAGGGATATCTAGATATTATAGGTATTTTTAGTGAAATTATTATACCTAGAAGAACCACTTACGATCTTGAATAAGAATGGTGTAATGTTTGAATGGAATGTATCTTATGAGATATTTTTTCTAGTGATAAAGGCGTGACTCACTTCAACTCCAATTTTGATACTTCCAGAGAAATACAAAATCCATAATACATTATATCACGCTTTAGGAATCAATATTAATGCAGTTACAGGGAAGGGTGATCATGTTGTGGAAAATAAAACCTGCCAGCTGAGGATTCATGGGAGGAACTATCCTACACATGAACATGAGCTAGCATCAATTATTTATGCTCTATTCTATTTCAGGCACTACATTATCGATGTGTGTTCCATCCATTAAACGGACCATAAATGTTTCAAATAAATATCCTCATTAGAGGAATTTAATCTGAGGCATCATAGGAGGATTTAATATATATATATATATATATAGTCATTTCATTTTGATCTTTTTTAGTAACCTAAAAGGGTATTGTTGTAGGAAATTCATTGAGAAAAAAACATAGACACAAGAAATCAAGGAGGCTAGTAGTGAGTGGAAGTTGATGGCCCTATTTTCTGATACTAACATAGAGGTTTATGATCAACATGGGGAAAATGTCTTATTACCCCTGGAAGTGGAATCCTATCATCTGGAATGGTTTTTTATTAGGATGTTATCATATTTTGAAGGCCTTATTCTGAGGGAGAGTGTCAGGGGGAGAACCCACCTCCTAGTTGTGTTGTTGATAGCACAGATACCCCACTCTTCAATGGTTATGTATGGGTACATTTAGGTGTAATGAAAGATATGGTGATGGAATAACATACCTATATATGGTTAGTTCATCCTAAGATAACCATGATATACAAAGACATGCACCTCTAGTAATTCTGTACAGGTATGAAGAGACAGATAGTGGATTTCATTATTTGGTGCTCCACCTGTCGGAAGGGGAAGGTAGAGCAGTAGTGAATTTCTAGACATGTACATCCTCTATCCATTACTGAGTAGAAATGGGATGTTGTATCCATGGAAGACATGATAAGATTTCCATTATCCCCTCATGAAAGTGATGCAGTATGGGTGATTGTCGATATTCTAACAAAATTCACGCACTTCCTACCATTCTGGGAGACCATATCTATTGACGGTCTGTGATGAATTTACATCTGAGAGATAATTCAACATCATGGTGTAACCCATTCGATCGTATCATACCAAGATGCATATTTTAATTCATGGTTCAAGAAATGGATGTAGAAACCAATGGATTCACATGTTCTCTTGAGTACATCATATCTGCTTATGACTGACAGGTAGTCTAACCGAACCATACAGGTTTTAGAGTACATTCCACATGAATGAATCATTTTTTTGAGGTTAATTGGGGAATAATTTTCCACTTTTTTATTTTTCCTACAAACGTAGTTTCTATGAAATGATTCGTATACCTATGTATGATTACCTCTATGGTAGAAAGCGTTTTTACCATTATTCTGATAATGCTAGGGGAGGAATCTCTACTAGGTCCTCTTCCCATTTAGGAGACTTCAGAGAATGTCCGGCTGATTTAGAAGCATCTGTATACAAATCAGTCCACATAGAAGTTGTATATAAATCATTTCCATAGACCTCATTATTTTAAGGTGTTCCACTACATATTTTAACTTGTATCACTGAGGTTGGGTCACAGATAAATCATTAAATTTTGAAAGTTATTGTCGAGATATATCAGGCCTTTTAAGATAATGATGTGAAATAGATTGGCATCCTATAAGTTTTTTTACCTCAGTGGTACCCAACTAGGAATGGCATATTCCATGTCCCTCATCCTCAACAATATCATGATAACATTTATCGTTTGTTTGACCTCGATGATTTTTATCAGGAAGTGGATGTTTCCTTAAAGGAAAATATAATATGTATAAATGATCATAGAATAATGTTTCTCCAAGGCATGTCATTTCCTTTGGTCTGGGTGATAGGGAAAAATTAACAAGTGTGGTATGAGACATGGGAGAAAGAAGCCAATGGCCATTCCAGGTGAATATAATAATTTTTATAAAATGGTCTACTACCATTAAAAGAGAAACAAGGGGATGACATATCTTAAGGAGGGGAGGTTGTAACGTCTCATCTTTTCTCCAAGGTATATACAATTACTTATTTTTATAATTACTTTAAATGACCCCAAATATTATGCCTAATCATGTTAAGGATTCATCAGTTGTGACTATGGGTTGTTTGGATCCTAGAACTCCAAAATAGGAAGAGGAGACTCGGTGGAACTGTTTTTATGCAATCGTGTGATCCATACTGAATGAAGATGCATGTGTTTCATGTTTTGGGATAGTTCTATTTTCCACGGTTTGTGCATGTTTGGTCAAACCATGTGGAAAACCAAGAGATTCTCTACTTATAATAGTAAATGATGTATGTTTGGTGAACACAATTTCTTAACCGTGTATTCAAACTGTGCGTAGTGTAACAATCATTTAATTTACATATTTTTTTGGCATTAATGAATTAAAGGATTTCCTATATTCCTCTCCCTCTTATTTTGAATACTTCCCTCAATCCCCTCCCATTGAATCCATCATTCCTTAATAATCTAGGATTCAAGGTGAGCCTCTTTTCATTGGCTGGTTTTTCCTCCATTGGATCCATTAGAACACTAAAGGTAAGATATTAGATCCTCTGTAACCCCTCACATGGTTCTTCGTCTATCTTTTTCACTATTTGGGTACAAATTTTCCCCATTTTTGGGTAATTTATACGTTTTCTTTTTTTAACCTAAATTGAATCAAATATTGATACTGGATGAGATGATATCTTCAAGGATAAGGTCGGTGTTCCAATCATTTTTCCATATTTCATTTTGTTTCATTGATTGTGTTGATTTGCTATGAAATAAGCTTCTTTGACCTTGCCTCTAATTTGTCAAATTAAAATTAAATGGATGTCTTAAATATCCCTTGGAGACCCAAGAAAGTGGTGAATAATCCCCTTGGGTTGATCTCTTCGATATGATGCCACCCAAAGGGTATTCTGAGTAATGTAATTTCCCCTCCCTTTCCTTCGAGAACATGAACTCCTTTAGTGTTTTTTTCTTAAAAATAATCCCTTGATTTTATTGAGTTGGTTTGAGTTAAATGAATTGAAAAGTTGAATAATACATTACAAATTTTGTCTAAAATGAATTTTCCCTTATAATTTTCCTTTAGAAAAAAATGCTTAAAAAATGGAATGGCCACTCTTTAGACATGAAATATATGTATACCATTCTTGTTAATGTGATATTTTGATAATGTCGAGCATGATATATTGGTTTACGACTTGAGGAACACAAGGATGAAATCCCGTGCATTAGTTATATTTTTTCAATGATAGTAAAATACCTTGGGGGAAACATCAGTTATAATCATGATGGAATCATTCTAAGTTATCAGTTATTACCTCTAGAGATGTGACACTAGTTACCCAGGGGAGACCCCTTGGATGATCTCGATGGAGAAATTGGTTTTTTTCATGCCACATGAGAGGTTGGGCCCCCTACATGTAATACAAGGTAAGAACTCAAAAGGCATTTGATGATACTTTATAACATGTATAGAGTGACACATGGGACCTTATACATGGGTCACCTTAGACAGGGTCACTCTAATTAGACACTTAGGATCCCTTCGAACGATTATTAGAAAGTATCTATAGATTTCCAGGGATGGCATCAAGGTGTCTTGACTTGTTTTAAACATTAATGATCAAAAAAATAGAAGGTAATTAAATGGTTTCGAATGATAATATTTCTATTGGTTTAGAAAATATAAGGATGTTTCTTCCAATCCCAATAAGAATCATGGGGATAGTCCAGCTTATTGGACATTACCTTACGCATGTTACCATTTCAGGATCTCCTATTTTAGACACATGAGATTAAGTAGAAGTAAGTATATTCGATAGGTCTCGAAGTGGAACCTATTCAAATATAATTACTTATTTTATTCTATATTAATTTTAAAATTTTAAGCCATATTTCTTAGTTATTATTGCATGAAATGGAATGTCCTAGAAACCGTGGGTGCCGGCCTAGTGAGATTGTATCTCAAACCTTACTCGAGATCCTTTGGTGCCTGAGTAGAAATTAGGATTGCAGTTGTAGATAATGGGAAGAAGCTAACATAAAATGATTGATAAACTTTTCTAGGATGGAGTTGGGTGCAGAGGACCAAGCCTATACTAGAGATTCTAATTGTGATGGATTGAGGCCTTTTTATTTATTTTGATATATTTCTGAATTTTCTTTAATCCCCTTCCCCTTTTTTCATCATTTTTGTATAATACATGCTATACAACCATCATCTGCTGCTTTTGTTAATTTATTCATCTAATTCTCTTTATGTCTTATATTTCTTGTCAATACCTTCAGATTTCCACTATTTATAATGAATTTTTTCATTTAATATATTATTTATTACATATATCTATCACTGTAATATACTCAGATCAATAAGGGAATAGTATATCCTCACATTAATTCATAAGGCCCTGCTGCAAGTTAGTAGCCTCTTATGTTTAAGTAGATCTTCTTAAGGCATTGTGGCCAACCATCTTAGGGAACTGTTGGGTGGAACTCGGGGAGGGATGCTATAATAATCATATAATTTGAGATAGAGAAAAGGGTCTTATAAACATCACTCTATAAAAACATAAACCATTCAGAGAAAAAATATAAATTGTACCAGTAGATCATATCCCTCTCAAGGCATGAGTAACACCAATGAATGTCATCTTAGATGGAAATTAATTTTTAAAGATAATTTAAAATATTTCTTGAGTATAATATCATTTTTGATTTTATAAATTTTTTCTAAAAAAGAAAACATTTTTGAAAAAAAATTTCATTAAAACCAACTCTATAAAAAATGAATTTTTAGATTATTATGAAATCCATTTTCATTAAAAATTTCCTTGTAAAAATTAAATGTAAGATACAAATAACCAATGGTTTTGATAGTGGGAAAATATGTACATTTCATAAATGTTAAACCAATATTCATTTAGCACTATAAAATATTTTTAAAAGAAAATTAATTGGAAATATAACAGTATATACCTTTGAAAATATAATTTAAAAACAGAAAAATTATTTTTTTTAATAAATCATTTTGAAGATGATAAAAACAGTTATAAAAATATTTATTGAAATCATGGTTTTGAGAGAAAATTAATTTCTAACTGAGGAGATAATTAAAGTCATATTTTCCTAAAAACACATTATTAATTATCATAAGTACCAAAGTGTGGAAATGTAATACCATTACATTAATATATGTTGAATATCAATAGGGAATAAACCTCATGATAATTCATGGGATATGGGTCATAAAATTTCATTAATGGAAGAATAATCATAAAAAATCCCAACAAATGATGATAGTGTATCCATAAGCACTTTCAAATTTGGTGACATTGAATAATAAAACAAATGAACGAATAAAAATAAATGAGTCTTAAAATATCATGGGGATGAAAAAAAATTAAATTTCATGTCAATGTGTCTTTATATACACCTCATAAAAGACTATAGGTTTATAACATAATGTACTTCTCAATGAAGGAAAATTTAAACAAAAATTCCCTTAATGCTTTGGTAATGTTTTAATTATAAACCCCAAGAAATATAGGTCCTAAAATATATTTTTATGTAAAAATATTTCTCATTATAAGAATAATAAAATAAATCCATAAGTATTATACACACCACATACAATAAATAGGTTCTGAACATGTATTTTTCCCCATTGAAAAAAAGTGACACATAAATACATTACCATTAGTCTAAACATATGTTGTACTGATTTAATCCTGATGTATAAAATATATAACTTTATTATAAAACAATTTAGAAATATTTTAATTTATATAATACCTTATATGATTTTATTATGACCTATTATTACCCATTTATTTACAATTCTAAGTTATAATAACATTTTGAGTGATAGATGTTTTTTATTTGTATTGATTTGTTTTATTTTGTGTCCACATAATTTATTAATGATTTTATAATCATCTGAAATATAACCATGATATCAATATAATATAAATTTATTACATATTTATTTATAAAAATAAATAAAAAATATAAATATCGAATGAAATACATTGTTTATGGAGACGGTAGGACGTGCGTACACAAAAACTCGATTTCCTATTTATTAATTATTTGAATGAAATCAACCATTATGATATATTATCATTAAATTTAATTTATTATATTATATAAATCACATATGTTTATTAATCATCTCCTTAATACGTTTCATGTAATGTGTAAATGAATCACATCACTTTGTGAGGCGGTAGTCCGTCGTACACATGAACGACCTTATTGTATTCTATGAAAGTGAAAGGAGTGAATTTATGTGTTATATAAAAATTAAATAATCATAATAACATTATAAATATCATCAATATCACATGTAAATAGTATTTCTAACAATATTTCAAACCATTATAAGTGGTAGTCGAAAAATGTATGATATTTTTTCGTTAGGCTGTAGTCTATCATACACATGAATGATGATTTTGTAACCCATTTGATGGAGGTGTGTGTGGTTTTAAGTATTAAACATAATTTAAAAACATATTATTATATTAAATATACTTATTCTAGTATATAATCATGATATAAAATAAATTAAATGGTTATGAGGATGAAATAAAACAAAATCTTCTGTTAATGAACATAACATCTTTTCTAGGTATCTCCTTTTTGTTTTCACCAAAGGACTTTTGTGGATGGATTTATACCAAAAGTAAGGATTTTAAGATTAATTAATTGAATTTTATATTTTATTTGGTTAGTTATTGGCCTTACAAATTGGTTTTTAATGTTTTATGGGAGGATGATAAGTGGTGGAATTTTATAAGTGAGGGAGAGGAAACACTTGTCATTTTTTAAAATATAGTAAGTTGTACCAATATTTTTACCTAAAAATGCATAAATAAGGAACCAATTAGTTTCATTAATGTTAATGGTCTAAATATTTATATAAACAGGTTTTGGAAAATTTTCTAGGTAATTTTTCCCTTAAGATTAATGTTTTTTCCTTTAGTAAACTCACTTTTCACTTAATCATCATTACTAATTTTATCTATTTTCATAAATCACATTGGTCATAAACTATGTTTTGATTATTAGAAATTAATAAGTCTTCTTATTTTAATTATGGGATCCATTTTTCGAAATTCATATTAAATAAATTCTTCAAATTAATTTTATATTTAATCGCATATATGGGACGAGAAAATGAGTATTTTATGTGAAGATATTTAAATGTTTTAAATGGTTCTATATCAAATTTCAATGTGAAATTGATTTTAGTGACCTAAGTTTGATTTATGTATTATTAAATAAATTATACCCATTAAGTTCATGATCCATCCAAAATAGATCTTAAACAATAATATATAAAATTAATGAATAATGAGGGTCAAAAGATACATTGAGCTATTAAAAAATGAAATAACATTGTACCATACATATTAGAATCCACTAGTCAATCACAATAATCAGAGGTCATAAAATCCGACATCATTTACATCGATGTTACCTAATTTTTGGAGCCACATCTGCCCCTTGTTTAGCCTTTCAATACGCATGTGAGATTTACAAATTGAGTTGATTAGCTTTTCTGAGACACTCAATCGAACAAGGTAGAATTATCTATGGTACATCCCTTGTTTTTTTCTTTCAAAAAAAAACCCAAAAATTCACCTTGATTTTTTTGATATTCTATATTAAAAATTGGAGTTTATTTTAAAAAATTAAATTTATAAAATTTTCGAAAATAAATTTTATTATTGTACAGAGGACATTAAAATTAATTCTTCTGAGAAAATTGTACTTTCAAAACAAATAATGATTATACTAAAAATTATAAATTTCATTATCAATATGCATTATTTAAATACACTCGTTATAAATTATATTTTAAATGTATTTATTACATTTAAAATTACTAAATTTAAAGTCTAGGTTATTACTATCTTTTTAAAATAATTATAATAAATAAATTTGTAAAAACATTATTTTGCATGTAATAAAATTTAAAAATGGTGTAACGTTAAATTAATTATTTACATGTTGTTTCATGTAAGGAAATAAAATAAATAAAATTTATTTATTCAATATAAATTCATAAAAACATAGCATGTCACATCACCAGTTAATCACATATATAAATAGGACAATATAATCTTATAGAAGGAGAATGGTGAAGGATTTAATTAATATTTATAATATTATATGTGATTGTGTTTTATGAACCTAATTTTATCAAAACAATAAGCCATTTTATTGTTGGAACTATAATATTATAAATTTTTGTCTTAAAATTGATGTTATATTCATGTTTGTAATGTGTGTGGGACTAAAACATTTATGTACAGATTTCTGGTCAATTTATATAATACCCTAATAAAACATCATTATTATCCCCATGCCAAACTAATCACACTATATCATTCTAAATTCATATTCAAAAGGATCCTGAAATTACTATATTCATGAATAAAAGTTTCATTCCATCAATTATTCACATAAACTAAAATTATTCCACGCAATTTCTTTAAAATCATATCTCAACCCAAAATACTTGTTAATGGTTCATCATTTATTATCATTTTAAATTATATTTTTTAAACTTCATTTTACTCTAAAACATTGATCAATACGAGTTATTGTAATTATAGTGATGATCGTGGGATTAACAAAATTCTCCTCATGAAACATACCCATCAGAAAATTCATTGAGTGTCCCACATAGACACATTCATATAAAATCATAATTTAATTTTCTTCATCATCTTTCAAGTTATTACATAGAAATTATATGGCACAATTTTGATCTACAAACAAAAACAAGTTAAATAGATATTTTCTAAATTTCAAGGGACAACATCACTAACAGTCTCGATGTATAAAATTTTAAAATAAAAAATACCCCTTGGGTGACCTCTTATGGTTTACAAAATATCATTATCGTGATTTCTATAGTAAAATATTTGATATTCAATATTCACTAATCAAAATTAGGCACAATAATATATATATTACTCCAATTAAATTACATATTCTAACATAATTAACTTATTAATTATTATTATTATTATTATTATTATTATTATTATTATTATTATGTCTCTATTGTTAAATAAATATACATTTTTTCCTTACCAATTCACTGGAAATACTATTCATTTGAAATATACCATAACTTTTTGGAAAGTCTTCCTTGTGTGCATTAAAATACCTGTGTGATAACATAAGAAATATCCTATAATTTAATAAAAAATTATATGATTTGAATATTTATTCCTATTTTATTTGTACCAATAAGTGGAACTAATTTGTTTGGATTCACCCACACAGTTTTGGATAATTCATACTAAAAAAAATTCCTCTATTACGGTTATCTTATTTTCCAAAAATTTCTACATATTGTTAGTGATAAACATTGGATAAGATTTATTCTCTTATTTATCTTCTAAAGATCCTCTCAATATCCAGATCATGATAAAATAGTATCTTACATGATTAATCGATAATATAATGAGTTAGATATTCATGCTTATGAAAATTTAAACCTTCAATTCATAGTATTAATAGTCAAGCATAAAAAAAAGAATAAAAAATTAAATGAAAATACATTAAGAAAAATATATCTAATCAATAAAATATACCAATGATTTAATTTAAATAGTTTCCTAATATTAGTTTGAAAAATATAATCATAAAGTGATATATCTAATTTCATATAGGTATTAATTATTATAAATTTTTTAATTCCCTTTCTAACACGAAACTAATCACATGTAGAAAAGTAGTTAATATAATGATTACCCATAAGAGAAATGATTATCTTCAAAATAATTATTTGATTGAAAGTATAGGATTTTTAATTTCGAGAAATTTTTTTTATATATTTTTATTTATATATAGAAAAATGTAATTAAAAATAAATATAAAAAAAATTTGTATTTTAAATTCAGGTTGAAACATGTAAATTAGATTACAAAAAAAATTAATACTCGTATATTTTAATGAATAATGAATTTTCATAGGAATTGAACCTTGAAAAAATCCATGGCAAGGTATTCTTTCCACATCATTGAAAAAAAACTCTTTCTTGATCGGTAATAAATAAATAAAAAATAGTTAATTAAAATAATATTTAAATATTTATAAAATAAATTCATTTGATGAACATGAATGATTTAATTTCATCTATTTTACACATTTAAATAAAACAACTTCAATTAATGAATCAATTTTCACTAAGATTAAATGTAAACATTTTAATAATGGATTTATTAATGTGTAAACAAAAAAACAATTATCATTAATAAAGAATATAATAAATAATTCAATAATATTTCCATTCTAATTTAGGTATTATGAAATATATCATAACATGTTGTGTGTTTTACACATAAAACTCCTAATAGAAAATAAAATAAAAATTAACTAATTTTTTTAATAATAAATAAATAAGTATTATGATTTCTCTTTTTTCTTCCATTAATAACACCTCCCCACATATATACAATTCTCCATGTTGAATCTAAGTCTTCTGATTGAAAAACTATATTTTAATTCTTAGTAAAATTCGTAAAAAAATGTGTTAAAAAGACCATGGCATAACCTCCATTGAATAACTATTTATTCTACCTATATTTCATGAGTAATGATCAATATAATCTACTTTTTATATCTCCGTAACATTTAAAATATGAAAATAAGAATTACCATGAAATAAAAATGATCAAATTCTTAATTCACTGTAAATTTTAGTTTCAAATATTAGATTTCACTTATTCAAATAGTATTCCCGTTATAGCATCTTCATTATAATTTGAAAACAACATTCATTGTTCATTTTGAAACAACAGATCCCTTTGATGATACTCACATTAATCTGCCCAAAATGTGAATATTTTTCATCAAAAAATTACATTTCCTCATTCAGTTTCTGAAAGGTTACCAAAAAAACAATTTATAGGATTATCCATAGACTAAACATTCATAAAATGATGAAGTATTATCGCTTTATTATAATTGACTAGAAAATTCCCATCAATACATAAATTGGAATTTTGTTTCAATCTAAATCAATATAACATTTTCCTATGTTTATTGTTTATCCTCCAGAAATACAATTTGATTTTCCCAATATTAATCAACCTCTTTGAATGTTATTCACTCCCTGTGATAAATCATTAATGAAACATTACATTATATTCCTCAAAACAACATTAAATAATATTCACTATTTTATTTCTATGGCATTAACATCGTAACACCCGAGATTTTATGAGAAATATTTTGTTTTTATGTATAATATTATATAAAGTAATCTTTCTCTACACCCAACACTATCTTGTCTTGTTTTACACGCAAGAGAAACCTTCCTCGATATCTTGCGTGGTACACAATACCGATTTTCACTAAACAACGATATGTTATTAAAATATTATATAAATTAGCCATTATGAATAGTAATACCCAATTTTTTAAATTTTATAAATTTTATCTTTCAAAATGGACTTCATTTTTGGATTCGGAATATCAAAATTAGCCTAGGGTGAATTTTTGGTAATTTTTTGACAACTTTTAATTTTTGACTAATAGTGAAAACACTGGGTTACTATATACAAACCTAATTTTATTTAAATAATTATTTATTTTATTTAAATTTATTTTATGTAAAAATTGATAAATAATACCTATATAATTTCAATTTAATTCATTGGAGTCATTTTATAATAATTTTAGACATATAAAAATTTTATTGATCTTTTCAGTGTCTTTTACCCACCTCCTAGGAGAATCTGAAAATTTACATAAAACTTAATTTTACCGCTTCTATGAGTAGAATTTAAAAAATCCAAGAGAAAAAGTTAATATCAAGGAGTAAAATGTGATTCAATAAGATAAAAATGATTTTTGGTGAATAGTAACTTTTTACTTTTTTTACCACGGTTAAAAGTAAATAGGGTAATTAAGGGTAAAAACGATATTATTATTACCCTAACACATGTCCTAATTCTATTTGATAAGTATAATTCTACCAAAAAAATATTTGGAATAAAATATTACCCTTTAGGTGCCCTTGGATTAGATTAGGACACTTATTATTATTTTATTTAAAGAAGTGTTAAAATAGTTAAAATAAATGTTTAATAAATAAACACATTTTTAGTGTAGGGTTATACATAAGATAAATTTGACTATAAATATTCATTAGGAAGATAAAAATATATCCTACCTAATTGTATTTTATTTATAATTATTATACATTAATTAATTTAATTTATTCTTGACACAATGATGTTGCAGAAATTACCTTATTAATGAAATATTAACATAATTGATGTTATAAATACCCAAATAAATGTAATTTGAGACTTTTTTTGAATTAAACTGATTTTTTAGGATAACATGACATATTATTATTAATTTAATTAACGTTTTTTGAACGAATAATGCTTTTATGATTTTCACAAAAATCAATTACCAAATAGTGTCAAAATTGTTATATAATAGTTTTTTAAAAAAATATTATATTATTAATTGTTATCATATTCCTAAAAATCTATGGTTCGGCAAAATTTCTTAGATAAGGTTATAAATTTTAATAATTAACATCTTGGGGTTCTTTTGGATTGTAATAGTATGTTTATTAACCATATAATGTAAGAAAACACAGTAAAAGTTAAATTATTCAACTTAGAGTTAAATCTAAATGATAAGGTTAAAATAGTAACCTAAACTTGTCTAAAATCTTTTGGATGAGGGGATTGCGACCCATACCCACCTTATCTTCAAAATAAATCAATTTGGAGCTATTAAATACCGAATATGGCTTTATAATAAAATAATATTTTATGTTTTTTCTAAGGTGCCCCTCACCTCCCTTATAAAAGGGCACCTCCACCCTCTCCTCCTCACACCACTTTGAGCCTTAAATCTCGGCCAACCCCTGCCAATTTCTCATATCCACTTCCCTAGAAACATCTTAGAGGTCCTGGTATTCTTTAAAGACCATCTTTAGTGCCCTAAGAGGAGGTTAAGAAGAAGCGCTTCGAAGAAGATGTAATGTCCGTTAACGATTCTTTCAAATTTATTTCTTCTTCTACATCCTCTTTTTTAGTTGTTTCATTATGAAGCAATAACATAAGTATCATTAATATAATGATATGTTATTATAAATATTAAACAACCATATTTCACCTTCTATACATCCTATGGAAAACGAAATCACCGCTCGTGCGTACGTACGGAATACCGTCTCCATGCCGTGGTGTAATCTGTTTTCCACCACCACCTTACTTGGATGGGTATAATGGTGTAAAGAATAACTATATATGATTATTTTAAATTGATATTTATTCTGAAATAGTATACATACACTTCAATACAATTCCACAATCATGGGAACGATATCATCGCTCGTGCGTACGTAAGGCCTACCGTCTCCACGATGTGATGCGACTCGTTCTACAGGATCTTCATTGAATAATGATTATATAAATAAATTTAATGAGTAAATATGATATATATTATACTAATTCTATTCTATAAATTAGGTATCTATAAACTAAAAATAAGAATAAGAATTTATTCGACAAAACACGCATAAGAGCATAAAGCAATAAACACCCGAATAACAAGTAGCAATGGAATATTACTAATAAAAAGCTAAGAATATGACCATATATGATATCATAACAATGATTATGATTCTGTAATAATTCAATAACATTATTTAAATAATTATACAGGAGGTTTGGACACGTACAAAGAATATCGGACCTAAGGTAAGGGAAAATCTCACAATCTCATTTTTATTCGAGATTGTTTATACTTCAGAATTTACTGGGGCACATTTATCATCCATATCCATTTTTCCTCAATATGTAATATTATTTTCATCCACCTACAATTTTTTAAATACAATTTTACCAATTGGTGAGTTTTTAGTAAAATATATGAAAGGAATCATTTGCCATTTTTAGCACGAGGTACTTTTTGACTTTTCCGGCCAAAGTACGAGAATAATGTTTTTTAACTTATACAACCTGATTAGACTTTTAGAACATTATGTCCCTGAAGCATCCTTTACTTGTTTTCAGGTATATTTTTTATCTACTTATTTTCTTTTAAAATTCTATGACATTTTAAGAAATGAAAAAATATTTTGAAGTACAATGGATAATTTCCTTAAGAATGGAGTTCAAGCATTTTATCAAAATTATTTTCCATTTGAGATAATATAGGGTTTTGTTTCTATCCCTATTTTTACATTGATTTGATTATTTTATGATGTAATTATTTTTATGAAGTCCTTTTATCTTATATGGATTATGTTATTATGGAACGATGTTTAGTAATCCCATTTTTATTACATGGGTTATGCTATGATGTATGATTTATGATTTTGTGGCACACATAAGAATGGTTTCATTATAAGATGGGTGGTACCTATATCTCCCTACAATTCACTGGGTATAGATTAATATCTCGTGAGACAGACATGGCTATAATGGAAGGTTAATCTGGTTCAGTGAAACAGTACTGTAACGAGGAGTGAACTCGGTTCAGAAATGGACTTTGTCCGCTAAGATAGTCTTGGCAATGAGTCTTGACTACTAATAAATGATTCTCTATTATTATGTGTGTATTCCACAAAGTTTCATGTTTTATTTTATAATTATTGGGAATACATTTCACTACTATGATTTATCCCATGTTATGATATTATCATTTCTTTTATAGGTTAAGATTATCAAAATTCTATGTTCTTATGAATATGATATTTCTTTTATTTACCCTTACTGAGCATTTGAGCTCACCCTTTTGTATGTTTTCATTCCCCGGGTCAGGAAGAAATTTATTAAGTAGGATATTCCAAAAGGGACTCTAGATATGATGAAATAAATTGGAGACAATGTAGATGCTTTATGAACCAGTTGTTTATGTTTCCCAGTTTCTAAAGACACTATACCTATACGGTCCTACCATGGTTTTGTTATATGTTTTAATAAGTATGCTTCAATTCTGAAGTAATAACAATTTTTGTAAAGTATGGGTCATTATAAACATGAAATTATTTTCATCCCAATATTAATTTATGCACAATTCCTTGATATATCATCAAAGAAAATATTTCATCTTCCTCTTCATAACATATCAATAATAGTCTAATGGTTTGATTTCATCAATAATACAAAAAACGAAGATTATACTCTTGATAGTTTTTCTTACATTCAATGTTTAAAATATAATATCATTAATGATAAATTAAATTAAAAGCTCAAATAGTTAAATATAAGAAATAAAAATACTATATAAGTAAAGATTATTATAAATAATTATTTATTTTTTGGAAATCATTATCCCAATACTATTATTACTCCTCATTAAAAATATAACTCTCATAGGTCACCCCTATATTTTCTAAAACCCTTGATATTCAACCCATTGGATTTTAAAATTATGATAAATATTTATTTGTAAAATTGATTTCAATTTTATATACACTATATATATATATATAGAAATGTGTTCATGGATTTTTTAACATTTGGGAATCCATTATTTCATTATAACTCTTGTAAAATTATTTATTCTAGTCCTCTGCATCTATCCTTATGAATACATCACTCATAATTCTAACTTAAATATGATTCAAATATTATTTAGTAATAATTTCTAATTTTTAATTTCTTAAAAGATATAATTGGTGTTTAATATATTTATCCACATGTTTTCAGCACATGCTTCATCCATTTGAAGATTTCATTAATAAATTTTTAATTTATAGTATCCATGGAGAATATTTTGAATATTGAATTTATTCCTCTTAAAAATTATGGAAAGAACAATATGTATAGTATTCTAGATCCGATAATAATTCTAAACTCAAAAAACCATGGAAATATGATCAAATTTAGAAATAAATCTTTTAATTTGGGCCATGCTCAAGACCATATATTCCTCCACCATCATCTGAACACATATTTAATGAATGAGTAAAATATTTTGAAGGATCCAACGGTGTAATGTAAAAACAAAAAAAATGAGTTGAATGATCGCTTATGACTTATAATATTACATAAGTCATGATATGACTGTATTCACCTATTATTACATTATTATATCAATAAGTGTATATTACTCAATAATTTTTATAATTTTATCACAAATAGAATTTTTTATAGAACATATTACTGAAATTAATATCGTATAAAATACGTTTTCTAATTATTATTCCTTGAATTTTTTCATCAATAGAAATATTAATAAATTGCTTCATAAAATCCTTTTAAACACTCTCTAGCCTTATTATTGTGGAAAAAACAATTAAAACCTTGTGATTAACCATGAATCCTGACTAAATGTTTCAAATCCATTCCTAGAAGTTAATATGACTATTCATATTAATTTTCTTGTAAGATAATGATCTGGTCCACATCAGGGATATTAATTTTCTTAAGGTGTTCATATACCAAATTATATGAGTAACGAAAACCAATATCAGTTCTAAAATAATTAACACTCATATCTAAATAAATCAAAGATTGATAAAATTGAATTCTTTTAGTGTGGAATGAAGCTTACCTTTTCATGTATATATCAGTTACCAAATAATTTTATTGATCAATATCAATAAACAACCAAAGTTAAAAAAAAGTTATGATGTAAAATTTTATGACCATTCCATGAAATTAGACAATGATATTACGATGTTTAAAATAATAGATTTTGTTTTAAACCTTGAAGTTACTAATAATATTAATAATGTGTAAATTACCATTATAGATTATACATTTGGTTTTTTAATGTTTTACAATGAACATTAAATGTTTTCTTTTTTTCTTATATGTATTTAATATTTTCTTTTTAATACAAATGGATTTTATGAATCATAACATCATGATTAATCCCCAGGAAGAATACATTTATCTTTTTGATAGTTCAAAGACACATATAATTTATAAATAAAATAAATATTTTTTCAACTATAAAATGGAATTTACTCATGTAAATACATTAACATGTTAGGGCTGTGTGGGTCTTTTGTGAGATAAGTTCTGAGGGCGGGGTGAATCTGGTTATGGAATTAATTCCATCATAATCTATTATTCTACAGACACTCATATCCTTAAAAAATATTGACTACATTGTTCATAGGTGAACTTTTGTGTTTCTATATTAATGTAGTTTTGATTTATTCTTCACTTATCCCTTCCTTTAATTAGTTATCTCATTGATTACATATCCCACTGACAGAATTTTTTATCTTGTAGAAAGTAAATAAAAAATAACATAATAAATAAGAATTATATTTTCTTCACCAGTACTGGACTAGTGTAAAAAACATAAAATAATTTTTTTTACATATTAGAATCAACTAATGAAATTTTAGTGGATGTTATAGAAAATGTCACTCGAATCTGAGGTTAAAACCCATTACAATGGTTTGTGTATGGTGAACTACTTCTCTAGGGGAACTCCCATTACAGTTATTCATAGATTGTTCACTACCTCCCTTAGACCACACCACTAATCCTATCCTTCTATCACTACTCATGAATGGATAACACTTTTTCACACATTAAAATATATGAAACTAATATATCAGTTTCCACTAGGTATAGTTATGTACACCTTGATTTTAAAAGAACACGTTTTCACATATAACATGTTAAATTTTCTATAACATCAATTTTTCATTTCAAGATGATCACCGATGTGTATTCATGGAATAAAAAATTCTTTTTTCATGTTCTTAATGGAATATAAATTCACATTTTACACTACTCGGTCATAATAGATATCCAATAGTCACTTTTATTAAAAATTTATAAATGAAAGTTTGTCCCTGTAAGTCTATATGAATAAACTATTTCAGGAAAACTTATTCACAGAATACCATTATTCACATTTAAGGTTCACACAAACAATATGTTCATATATTTTAGTGGTTGGAATATGTTTCCCATGAAACATAGTGGTTCAAAAAAACCTTTTTTTCCTAAATTTCCTTTTTGAGAAATAAGAGTGTATAGATCTCTCAATATCATAATTATCCATCTCGTTGTTTTTATCTATATAAAATGATGTAATTATATTCAAATTCATATAAAAATTCCAAATCCTTCTTGAGTCATTAAATACTACATTTTAATACCTTTTATTCATGCAACATTCATGTGTGCGTCACTCCTTTGGGAGTGCCTCTATTTCACTAACATTACAGCATTATGAAACAATTCATTTTCATGGAACATTTCTTATGTTTAAATGAAATTCTTATCGTTTCTTTAATTTTATACACAACTTCCAAAAGAACTAAAAACACCTCTAGAGAAAATAATTTATGAATTTATCAAGGTCTTCAGGGTCTTGGAACACTCCAACGACTTTGAATGGTCATGATATATATTATTTCACTTCCATTATATATAAGTCATCCCAAATTATCACTGACTAAAATAACCATTTAGTCTTCATGAAATTTCTATATCATATTATCTTCACTCATTCATAATTTAAAATTTATCTATCACTAACTAATCCTTTAGGATAATTGTTCCTCAATATAAAACTCTAATTTTTTCTGCAATGCAAAATCTAATTCCTCAAACAATACTTGATATGGTGAATAATCAATCTCTCATACTCAAATTCACCTAGTCAAGGTAGAAAAAACTCTAACACATAGTGCCATCAATAATAATATTGGATAATAAAAATCTCCCCGATAATATTTTTCAGTAACACTATCATAAATACACTACCATCCACACATAATGAAACCAATCACATTACTCATACGATCCATGATGTCTCTACTTATAAAAACCTTAGATTAATTTTTCTCTCTATGTCCCCTATGACATTAAATCTATCTATCTTTTGTACCACTAGTAACAAGTATAGATATATTTTAACACCCTTACCTTGAGAGGCAAGGGTTTCATATTAAGATTCACTATAAATCTCTAATATCTTCTTGATGAAAACAAAAGATAATATCTAATCCATTGAAACTTATAATACCACTTTTTATATTTATAAGTAAAATAAATTGTACCTATGTTTGTATTAAATTCTTCTCCATTTTTTTCTAAATATAAAAGAAATATTTTCAATAAATATTACCTCTATATCAATATAATCCTCACATAATATTTTAAGTTATTAGGCTCCCTATTTTATAATATATTATTAGTTACATTGAATTTGAAGCTCAATCACAAGTATATATCCAAATATATAATTGATATTTAGTAAATGAGTGATTCATCTATAGAATATTTTAATATCATAAGAATAATTAGATGATTTCTCATTTTCAATCAAAATAAATAAATTATGAAAAATAATTTTATATTTGATTCTATTTAAAAGTTTCCTCTTCTATCCTTAAGGTCAGGTACTAATTGATAATAATGTTATTTTAACACCAAAATTTCTATTAGACATTGATCCTGGTTAGGTGGTCATTTTTTATTACATTGATTCCTCTTGTTTCACTCATGAACATTCATTCTAGATTCAATAAGATATGAAATTTACTACTCTAATATTAATCATAACTTAGGATCATTACATTATACCACATTCGTTTTTCAAATTAATATCTCAAATGACTGCATGTCCCCTAGAACATACAACACCTCAAAAAATTTATAGCATTTAAATACATGGGGATATAATATTTTACATTTTTTAAAGTTGTAAAAGGTGGTGAGTCATTATGGGCCACATATTTTCCATTATTCGATAATTTTAATTCTATCATGTGATTTGAAATAGTTTGGATAGACTCCAACTTATATTAAATTTCCATCAGATTATTATTTTTTCACAACCTTAATCATAATATTTTCTTACTTATGTAGTTTTCCTAACAATGATCTCTTGACACTTCATTATTTGGAATTATCCTTTCCATATATTCATGTTATCTTAATTGTCTTTGAATTAATTATTATCTTTCAAAAAAAATACCATGTTTTGGTATATATACTTCACATAAGAATCTTCTGGTAACCTTTTACATTACAAACTATCCTTCTTGTATTTTAATAATAATTTTATTTAACAAAACATTGGTAAATATTCATTAAACCCCATTTATAATTGTGATCATCCTTATCTATTCCATTAAATGTATTTCATATTTTTATATACTTTCTATTGAATATATTCATTTTTTCACATTAATTCTCACAAATGGGTCAAAATCCTTCTTTTCCCTCATAATTTATTTTCATTATTTCTAAGTGGGTTTCTATGAGTAAACCATAATTGGTATTTTGTGCACCATTTTTTATACTCAATTATTTCATTCTTAAGAAGTAAATATATTCTCCAACTAAATACATTTTGTCTTTGTACAAACATTCTTCCATTTTTTTATAATAATTGAGGAATTTCATTAAACACATTTACATCCCCTCTTGATGAAATTTTCATCCATATGACCATATTTACCACAAATTAAATATCATACATTAAAAAATATGTATTAATAACTCATTTGAGAAGATTCTATAGTAGTTTTATTACCACTATTGAGCCCTGTGATTCTAGACACGTAATGATAGGGTGTCCCATGATTCCATAATATAGAAACATTATAGATAACTTTCATTAAGAGTTAATGTATCTATATTTATCAATAATTTTATGTATACTTATTAATTATAAATTTGGGATTTTATTCCTTCAACTTCTTGAGGCTACATTGGGAGGGATTATTCCCATTTCATTATACTTTCTCAACCCTTTTTTATAATCATTGATCTTCTAGTCATTCTCTATATATTTGGAATCCAAATACATCGCATATTTTATCCTCTCTAAAAATATGTGTGTTGAGATGAATAATAGATTTTTTAGTTACTTTTCCATGTATATTTTTTCTTCAATTTTTTTGTGAAATTCCATCAAGAAGAACTCTTTAGTATTATATTTATTTTACCCATTCTTATAATGTATTTTTTTATGTCTACCTCCAATTCCCATATACATAGATTCTACTCGATCAATTATGCCATATCTGTAATAATTCAATCCTATATACACCTCAATTTTTGAATTTCACTTGACCTATGGACCTTATTCATGAAACCAACATTAATCATTGAGTAATTTTAAGACATATCCTTCAATTAATCAGTTGAAGAAATGTTATTATCTTTAGATCTTGAGAAACCATATCTAACTTGTTGTTTAGGATTTTTATTTTCTTTCTCTCAATCATTTACCCCAGAACATGGAACCTTAAAACTATTCTTCTCCAGTAACATCATGTTTTCTTTTAATGACCCCTATTTCATCAACTTCTATATGTGGAAAGTTTCTATTTTTTTTCTTAATGATATATCATTACCTTTATAAGTTTAAATGTCACTTTAAGAAATTATGCTTCTCAAATAATCATGTTGTATATTTATATTAGTTAATATATTCACAATAAAAATCATTCACACCTTCTACTAAAAAGTTAATATATTATTTCATGTGAATCAAAAATTTATAACAAACTATTTTATTATATGAAATAATCTTTATGTTTTATTATTCTTTATATTATTTTATATTTTTGTTCCACCAAACAGATATAAGGGTATAATTAAACATAAATCCAAAAAACTTATAAATGTAGAAAAAAAATATCCAACATGACAGACTTTTCATCTAATATTAATTATTATGCTCACAATTGTCATTAGTGAGTGATATCTTTAGAGGGTGTGAGGCAGAATTAGGATATGAAACTCATTCCAACATAATCACTTGTACCTCAAAAACTCACCACCTTAAACAATATTATACTCATTGTTAGTATGGAAATTGTTATATTCTATTATTAATAGTAATATGTAGGATACGTTTCATGGATTTTCATTTAATATATTTTATTAAGGATTATATAACCTATATAAAACTGATTTATATCTTCATAAAGTATGTAAAACATTAACAAATGACACATGAATTTCTTTTTTTCACCCGCATTAGGTCAATCTAAGGATCTTTCTTTGAATATATTTCATGTTACCATAATAAACTAAATAAATTCAAGCAGTGGTTTTATGAAATTTCACTCAAAACCTAGGTTCACTCCCATTACAATAATATAGGGATAGTTCACGACCTCCCTATATTTACCAAATTTAGATTGATTTAGGGATATTTCATTACCTGTGTTAGTATGCTCCCTTATTGATATTATTTTCTCACTAGTCAAGTAATGATAAACTTGTTATCACATGCCAATTATTGAAACCATTATCGATGTTTACATAATTTATTGGTGGGTTCTAATTGATCATTATATACTATTATTTTACATTCGATATATGAAATTCTCCATAAAGGTATCATTAATTTTTTTAGCAATCTATAATTGATATTTAATAAATAAATTCTTTCATTGTAAAGATCTTGAAGGAGTATAATTTTAAAATATTCCTTATTCACATATGGAAATTATCTAATAGTCGCTTTCACAGATAAATTCATTCATATAATTGTATACTAGTATGTTTTTTTGTTAAAACATGCTCATTATATATTCTTTCTTGAAATAGTTTCTTCAATAAATAAAATGTCAATGTAAAAAATATGTTGGTATAATATAGTGGTTCAAAAATTTCACCCAATAAACATAATTTTTTATGCAACTATTTTTGAATAATTTTTATTTAATGAAGCTAGACCATTTAACTATCTAAATTTCTTCCTCATATAGGTATCTCATTCTCCACTTAATGGTTAGATTAGTGCCATATTTATAATAAAATTGATTAACCTTTTCACATTAAATAATAATTCCTTAATACAACATTTTTCATGTACTATTACATGATTAATCATTCCTTTACATGTTTCCTCTATTTTTCCAACATCCCTACGTTCACACAACTCTGACATTTTCTAATACTTCTCCTTGATTGTTTTTCAAAACACATTTCTTTATCTAATTTTATATTAAACATCCCAATAACATTAAAATACATGAAAACCAAATCATTTATTAAGGTGGATTCTATTAAAAGTCTTCTAACTCTGTGTATACATTTCATTGTGTGAATATATTTTTATTATATTCTATATTGGATAGTTCTTGATGCAGATTCACCAAATAAAATCGCTCAATAACCTTCATGAAATCCCATTTTTTATTCCTTATTCATGCATAATATTGAAAAAATATACTCTAACTATCTAATACATTAAGAAAACTATCCCTCAATATATACATCCAATGTTTCCTCGAATGGGAAATCAAATTCCTCATACAATAGATTAATTTTTGAATAACAAGTCAAACAAAATCCAACTCACTATGTTACGGTTCATAACAAATACAATACATCGGAGCACCAATTCTCATTGTAGATGGTAAAAAAAGTTATATTAATAAATTAAATGAAGGATCTATAATTCAAAATATATCTCTTAGAGGTAGTAAACATATTTTAATTAAGAATTATTTTTATTATACTATGTCTCAATGAAATTTATTATTATTTGAATATGTTTATAAAAATCAATATCACTTCAAAACTATCGACGGAGGATGTGTTGAATACCACTATATATAAATCATTAATAATGGGCATAAGCTAATTCAAGGGAAACATTCATTATTTACCTCTAGATTATACTATGTAAATATATTTTCAATCAAATCAAATATGGTAAACCATAATTTTAATAAAAATGATATATTTATTATATAATATGGTCATTTAGGCCATCTAGGAACTGTAATGATGGGTAAATTAAAAAAATTAATTCTTGGTTATCCAATTGTTGGAAAAACGTTTCTCACACATAATGATTTATTATAAACTTATTGTTATTTCAGAATATTTATTGTAATATAATCACATTACAAAAATTTATTGAATCCCTTGGGATTTTTAATTTGATTTATAGTGACAAATGTGGTCGATTTCATCCTTCATGCATACCATTATGATATTTTATGATCTTCATTGAAAAATCATCTAGATGATCGCATATATATTTATTATCAAGTAACAAAGTGGCATTTGAAATGTTGTTTTCAAAAATAATACTATTAAGGAAAAAATTACTAAATTATTCAAAAAATCATTTATGCCTTGATAATTATGTTGAATATTCATCTCATACCCCATATTCACCTTTATAATTCTAGATAATAATCATCATGTGTCCCATGTTTACACTAAAAATGGTCCATATGAATTATTTATTAAAAGATTAGAACTTTTCACTAGACTAATTTTAATTAATACACAGTTTATAAATTTAGATTGAGGTTAATATATTTTTTGTTCAAAAATATTGATTCAAATAAGATATTTAAATTAATGGATATATTCCTATATGTAATTAGTCTATTGTATAGAAAAAAATATTTCACATTTAAAAACATTTTTATGTGTTTTATATCTACCAATGGAACCCATACCAGTGAAATATATGGGACCCCTTATAATATTATTGATTTATGTTAGATTTTTGTCTCCCCAGATTATAAAGTATGTTGAGATAAAGAATGGACATGTATTCATATAATGATTTTATGTTTGGAATTATGATGAATATTTATCAGTACATAAAATGGGGTGACTGAGTTAGCATCCAAATATATATCATGAAAATGAATTCTTTGTCACAACTTCATCCATGTAAAAATATGAGTGAACATGATGTATTAAAGTCATTAATATTATATTTTTAGTAAATAATTTTAATAATATATTGAATAATTCAAAATGGGTAGCAAAATAATATATAAATTTTGGAAATATATCGACCAGAATATGTTTTCAAAAATTAAAATTTAGTAGTACTAGAAAAAATTGTTTTAAATCCTTGTCTATATTTTGGAATACAACATGGGTAAAAAGTTAAAAACATCATAAAAGAAATGTTAATAAAGAAATATTTTTTTAATGAAATAAACAGACCTAAATAAAATATAAATTTTCTTAAATATTATATTCTTTAATAAAATAATGTATAATAGTAAATGATAGTGATCAAGGAGAAATTTATATAAATTTTACTACCACCAAATGATATTGGAAGCTTGGGGAGGCTATTTTTTAAGACACATTTTCAAAAAACATGGAACATGATATTATTATTGAGGATCAGAAAATTAAAATAATTTATGAATGTTATTATATTCCATATTGAGATAAATAAAAATGTTATAATCTATTCATAATTATATTCAATTTCTAAAAAAAAGGCTTTTTTGGTGAATTATGAAATATAAAAAGGAATTATACATGTTAGTTACAAATGATATTTTTTTATAAAGGGAAATGAACATAATGATGTTGTTAGATATAAAGCATGAATAGTTAATCATGGTTTCCCACAAATAAATGAGATTTGTTATGATGAAACATACACTCCTAAAATGAATTTTATAACCTTTCAATATTCAATGAAATTTTTCATGTGTGAACATATTGAATTCTTCTTGATGGATATTATGAATTTATAATTGTATGGTAATATTGATAATGGTGTTTATATGAAAAATATAAAAATGATTTAATTACTAGGGTCACTATTATGTTATGTTGAGTGAATTATTATATTTATTAAACCAGTTATGTTGTATGTGGTATACAATTGGGGGATTATGCATGTGGTAAAATCACTATAATCTCATATGAAACCCAATATCAAAATTTTTTGGTGGTGAATTTCCCTTGTAAAACCCTAATATTTAAATGGAATATAATTGTACTCGATATCATATGTGACAGGATTCACCAAGCTTAAACAACCAAATAAATATATTTCATTGAATTTAGTGTCATATATTTCTTGTGAAACATACAACCATGAGCCTAAATGAACTGTAATATAGTATACCATTATAACCTAGAAGTAAAATTGGTGGTTTTGAATAATAATTTCTAAATTAGTAAAATTATGTTTATCTATTGATTAAAAAGAAAATAATAATCCTTTATAATAAAACAATTCTAAAAAAATATTGTTTTCTAAAAAAATCATTCATGATTTTCCAATATAATTTAAAATTATGTTTTTACAACCTTTTAGAAAATTTATTATATAAAATGAAATTAATTTTTTAAATTATCATTTTATTGTTATATTATGGTGAATATTAGGTATGTTTTAGAACATTTTCATTTCATGATGAATTGTGAAAAATAATTATATTTATTTAAAAGTAAAAAATTTTTAAATAATTTATAAGGTTAAAAATATATATAATTATTTTTAATTAAAAATTAGTTTAATTTAATTAAAATTTTGACTAATATATTAAATTTTAATTGTTTTCAAATGTAATTCTGATATTAAAACCATCTATACATAAGATAATTGTTTCTTTCAAACCCCTCTTCTTCTTCATATCAACCTGTATCATCTTAAATTTGATTCATTAAATTTTATGAATTGAATTTGGTAATATGAATTAAATATTAATAATTAGAATAATATGTATTATCTAATAATATCAACATATTTGTTTCCATTTTGAATAGAAAAATTAGTAGATCAATACTTATCACAGTTAATGTAAAAACTATTTTATTGGTGGTAAAACTAAAATGATATGGTTTAAAATGACATAAATACTAAACTAGAACCCATTTTATAGCTATATTTAGATATTATAAACTATATGGATCTATATTGTCTAAATTTTGAGTCATTGGTGTGATATATATGCGGGTGTTGATAAAAAAGTTCAAAACATTCTTGTCTGTCATCTCCCCCACTTATACAAGATCATCCATTCTATACCCCAATTCACACATAAAATTAATTTTGTTTGTAAAATAACAAAAAATATCACTTAATTACTCCACTTCCAATATCCTAGATCCCTTTTTTATCGTAATTCCTTCATAGGATATATTTTGGTGGTAATTTATAGAGGTTGTTTTAAGAAAATGTAATGTTCTTAAACTTTCATTTTTTATTTCTTCTTCCACTATGATAAATATTAATTTACAATTATTATATAATAGACATAGTATCTTAAATATTCTATGATTTTATTCTATAAATTTCATTACTTATATACATATCCTCTACCATCAGATGGAAAATTAAATAATCGATAGTGTGTACGGTGTACTAATATCTCATGAACTGATTTAACTCACATTCCATAACAATATTTTATTATTATATATAATGATAGATTTGACTTAATTGTATTACATTACATCTTCACAGACTTTGATATTCTATGATTTTTTTTATGAATTTAGATTATGTTATATATTTTGTCGATTATTTTCATAGGAATTAAATTTTACATAGATAATCAAAACATTATTTAATTATCACATTAAAGTTAATATATTTATAAGTATCTATTTTACAATATCATTTTATTCGAGATTGTTTAAGCTTGAATTTATATTGAAGTAAATTATTTAATCATTTGAGAATAAACCAATTTAATTTTATTATCCTTTATTAATTATTTATTTTATCCAGAAATAGAATTATCATTTCATTCATTGGTACTTAAATTTTATAGAAAATGTTTTTAAGAAAATCTTACATCATTTCTCTCTTCTTTCGATATCTAATTTTCTTCCAAATCCATATTTTCTAAAAAAAATTAGAAAAATGGGATGATAACTATATTTAAATATATTGTGATTATTCCTACTCATTTAGCCCAAAATATGGTTAACAACTTATACCTTAACCACCTCTCGGACTCACCAATGATGAGATTATGTAATTTTCTAAGAGATTGAGTGGCGGATATCATGGATAATGAAGGATTGATTTCCATCAATATAGAAATGAGGAAAGAGACACCCAGTAACATTCCTCAAAGGAATTTATGAGGACCTAACCTTAAACATTACCTAATCTTGAATTATGTCATGAATTCACATTAAGGTCTTTTGAGGTTTAGAGTTTTAGATAATTAGGACATAACAATTACATACCAACTTGAATAATACATGTAGAAACTTCTACCAAGTATCCATCTTTTATAAAATAAAAATGCTTGAAAAAAACAGACATGTCTAGTTCCATGTTTTAGACAGCATGACTTTTCCTTGATCTAATCTTTGACCCTATTCATCCTTATGTCCTGTGAAAAAAATTTCAAAACATGGGATGAGCATAAAAAGCTCAGTATGGGTTATAAATTAATGAAGAGAAAAATTATCCCATAGATAAATACAAATCAATGACACCATACTTTTAATTCATAACATACCACATGAAATCATAATATTTATGAATAACATACAGAAATCATATATCTTAAAGGTAACTTATGGAATTCTTAACATACTTACATTATAGATATCACATCTACATATGGAGTCACATTTGGAAAACCCATCACTATATATTCCCTAAATTTATTAGGAGAAACATTACAGTTTTCCTCTTTCACATTGGCCAATGCATTAGAGAGATATCTCAGGCTCACCTGCCCAAGGTTTATCATAGAACCACCCGTATATGTAAACAATTCCCAATAACCCTAATATATTCATAACACATAACACAATCCTAAAGGAAAGATAACATTTCCACATTAAAATCACGATATATCAAATTATGATATTGAAATTAACAATGCTTTATCAAATCATTCTCAAAACCATTTAAAACATTTAATAAAGAGATTATTGAATCAAAGTGTCCAATACCAATTTTATGCTTTTAAATGAATTATCATTTTAATATAATAATTTCCATATAAATAAATCAAAAAAACCATTTTGAAAACATGGAAATTAATGAGAAATATTTAGAATAATAAAACATTGAAACATTTAAAATGATATTTTAGTTGAAGATTTTTTAACAAACTGAGAGATGCTTGAATACAAATAATTGATGAATAAAATTTAATAAGAACATTGTAATTTCATTAGAATAAATGTATTCATGATATAATATGTCATAGGACAGTGTATACACCACATAAGAGTGAATTGGTGCATAACAACAATGAAGTCTCAATTGAATGTAAATTGAGACGAACTCCCTTATAAAAACTGTATCCTTAGATTAAGGATAAATCATATAAATAATAATGTGTGACAAATAATAATACACTCAATATAAATGGATATTAAGTTTGAAACAATCAGAGGTTACTCACACATATTCATATCACGACATAATCGTGAATAATAAGTTTAACCCAAAGAATTGAAATTGGGTAAAGAAGTTCCCATATAAAAATTTGACAGCCTAATGACGTCACTTTATAATTCAGAAAATGAATTGATGAGAGAAAAAAATGGTATATAATCACATGTACAGAAAATAAATAGAAATAAGTATATTTAATAACATATCCCAACATAATTTGTAAATTTAAAGAAATAACAAAAAGAAGTATTCTAAAAATAAGAGGGTGAAAGGTTCCCTTGCTGATTTGATAACTTACGAAACATACACCACATGAAAAGTGGATCATACAATGATTATTTAAATAACCATAAATTTATGTATATTACACAATCAATACAATCATGGTTAGTACATAAACTACAAAAAAGTAAAATAGTGGTAATATAGCATGAATCTCATAGAAATAAAAAGTGAGATGAAAACCCCTTACCACGTTGTAATCTATCGAGTCGTATGACCAAAAGATAATAACCACAAAATTAATCATATAATATAATACATATAAGGAGAATCATGATAATATATATATAATTGAATTATATAATACACCATATGTAAGAAATAAGTGGTGAACAATGGAATTCTCACAGAATTAAAAGTGAGATAAGAAATCCCTTACCTCGTGTACAACTTGACTTGTTTGTTCCTTTTTCTTCCTGAATAATAAACATAAGTTATTTTATACTTTATTAGGATCCCTTTTCAAGTTTATTTTTCCTTTTATATCACTTATTACCATGTTATAAACGTTATGTAATCACTTAAGTTAATAATGGTTGTTTTGTCGATATTTTGTACTTGAGTTAAAAATGAACGCCTTATAATTCCAAGTTGTCCATGTGGTCAAGAGTCCATTATCTCCAGAATGATATTCAAGGTTTAGATATCACATATATCAAATATATCCAGTATATATATATATATATATATATATTTATAACAGTACATAACATTTTGAGATAAGCAATGAAATACACCGTTCATGGAGATGGTAAGCCGTACGTATGCATGAACACTTTCTATTTCTTATTTTAATTTAATTAAAACTTAATGATACATAGTTATATTATAATTAAAATATAATATAATATATATAATTTCAATAACTCCATTATTTATACATCCCACATATGGTATGAATTAGTCATATCACATTGAGGGGGCGGTAGTCCGCACTTCCTCAAATGAAATTATCACATTTATCCATAACAGAAACTATAAAGGTATGATATAAATGAAAAATACAGAAGAATAATGAAAAAACATAATATATATCATATATAAATACTGTTCCATCTTAATGGCCACCACGAGAGGTGGTAAGAGATAATTGAACAATCATCGCTTCATGTGGTGTTAGTTTTCCATCCACAGAAATAGTATATTCTTCACCCATTAGATGGAGGTGTGTGTAAGTGTAGATTCAATCCGTCTCATAAAAAAATCATAGTATATTGAGTATAATGGTTGTGGTATAAAGTAAAATAATAAAAAGAGTTTAGGGGTTGGATATGTAAAATAAAAGAAAAGAATTTAAGAGAAACAATAACCTTTAATTTAGTAACTCACTTTGGTTTGAACCAAAAGAACTTCTTGAAGTGACTTATGACTAAGGTAAGGATTCTATGTGGAAGAGGGGGATATTTAGATATTATTTGGGAAGGTTTTGGATGAGCCAAGGGTCTTGAGATGTGTGAGTAGTGGGTTAGAAATGAGGTAGTTTTGTAAGGGGAGGAGGAGTTCTTTAGGAATGTGTGAAAATATTATTTTATTATATAATGAGTTTCGGTTTCTAAAGATCCAAAACCCAATAAGTTAGAAGTTAATATGATTCATGGTCGAAATAAATTCATCCATTGAGAGTTGGACAGGTTTTGGATGTTATTTTAAAATTTATAATCTTATTTATTTAAATCATTTATTAATGAGGAAAATACTGCGTCATTATTGTGTTGTAAATAATTTAATTTAATTTATGTCTAGATATTATAGAAATAATACTATAATGTATTAAATATTTTTAACCTTTCAAATAATTTTTATAGTTGAAAAAGATAACTTATATAACCCTATGTAAAAATTAATTTACTAAAAGATATGTGTTTACTTCATTTTTGTCATTACTTTAAATTAATTAGTCTAAATTGTCCTTATCAATCCCAAGTGGCTCCATGGGGTCCCATAATCGACCCAATGATTCTCATGGTCAGCCATGTCTCATCCAATAAGGTTAGAACATGTGTTAAGATAATTTTGTATTGTTATAATATACTTTTTACCTTTAATTACCCTATTTACCTTTAACCGAGGTAAATAAAAGTCAAAAGTTACTATTCACCAAAAAATTATTTTCATCTTATTGAACACCATTTTACTTACAAATAATAACCATTTATGTTATCTTTTTTATATTTAATTCATAGAAGAAGTAAAAGTTCCTTTAAATGAAAAAGGTAGTTTTTAACTACTACTTAGTGGTTTCACTATTCATCAAAAATTGACGTTTTTCATAAGAATACCAAAAATTCAGCCTAAGATATATTTGATATTCTGAATTCAAAAATTATTTCTATTTTACAATATTCAAAACATTGATGTTTCATTAATTAATTTAAAATTAATTCTCGTTGTCAAAACAAATAACGCGTTCTTAAGAAATAATATCTATCAAAATATTGACACATGTTTATCTCCAATTTCAATGTGAAATTAATTCCAATGGTCAAAATTGGATTAAATGGTATAAAATTAATCTAATTACACATTAAAACCAATTAAAAATATAATATAACCATTTAAATAAGTTTTATTAAAAGGCTGTTTTGAATTAAAATACTTTATTTTCCAGTTTTCATTAAAAATTGAATTTTATGAGAAAAATGCCAAAAATTTACCGAATTTTTTTTTATGTATTGATTCTAAATAAGAATTTTAATTTTTTAAATATAAAATATAAAATTTAATAATACTAGATTTAAATATGGCTCTCTATCAAAAGGCGGTAAATCAACCTTTTAAAGAATATTAGAGTATTTATGCCTAAAAACAGATTCTTTATTATTTTAAACCTCTAGAATTTATTGGCTAAATGTAAAAACATTTAAAAAACATGTATAATCATTTTTTAGTTAGTTATGTTCATTCCCCCCATTACAACACCTAGGCGTTAACTACTATTTAAAATAATGATAATATTATATTATTTTTCAGTACAATCCAACGTTCTGTGCAACGTAATATTTTAAAGAAACCCATTGCTGTGTATCAGGTAATCCATCGAACATAGAATCCCCTTTAATGTAAAATTAATATTTAGTTCACAAATATTAATAAATTAGAAAACATCATATTTTTTATTTAACTGGTGTGTTACAGAATTGGAATGTTTTTAAAGTGTGGAAACGGGTAGAATAATGTGATTAATTTCAAAGGGAATAAATGTTATGATATAATGAAATAAATATCATCCTAGTGATCCATTTATCATTTTTTGTCTTAAATGTGGGGAACCTATGAATTATCTAAGTCAATGACATCTTGTAAAGTTTGTCCCATATTCCTAGGATGGACCTTGTTTGAAATAAAATGGAAAAATTATTTATGTATTGGGATTATTGAATAATATTTTATATTTATTTTTACCCACGGTATTTTGTTTATAATAATCATGAAATATCTAAGTAATGTGTTGAATTTTATAAGCATATATGTCTTAATTACATTATGACATATGTATAAGGTCATGGGTTTTTGAGTTTAAGATTTATTAAAAGTTATAAATATTAATGACCCCATTTTGGTTTTACATGAAGGGTGTATACAAATATTAAGGATATTTTGGGAGTCATTTATGGAGATAAAAACCATTTCTTTGGAATATGTTTTAGTGTAAATGTTTATAAGGAATAATTTCCTATATATTTTGGGTATAAGTTTAATGGTATTTTTAACCTTTAGGTTTTATATTATCTTTTATGTTGATGTAATTAAGTGTTATTAATATTTTTTAAAATAATATGAATTATATTAATATGGTTTTAAAAAAATTACATCCTAGAGATTGGATGAAAACCCATCACATCTGGTAAGGTTGCGGAGCTTGAACACATAATTAAATGGTGATAAGGGTTTAATTCCTTCCACTGGCCTATGTGATATTTTGGTTAATATGGCATTTTTTTTAAATAAAATATTTTATAAAAAAATATTAATTATGAACCCTTGGTGTTACTTTTTACGTTTATATATTAATGTATTATATTGGATAACTTTTTCTAACTATATTGGTTTTGGAAAATACTTAGGGATAGGCATAAATACTTATCACTATTTTATGGATCTTAAAATCTGTGAAAATTTAATTTTAGTGTTTTAGGCCTAAAAATTTTATTTTTTGAAATTAATTTTTGCGAGTAAATGATTATTTGGTACTTTATTGAGGAAAAAAAGGATGAACTCGTTTATACGAAATTGAAAGATATCATGTAAGTACAATTGATTAATAATAAGAAAGTATAATAATTACTTGAGTTAGGAACATGATATTGAAAAAAATATATCTTATTAACTTCATATCTGATATATCAAATGGTCTTTTTAATCATCACACATTTATGGTTCTGATGTCCTTAACATTGAATTTATCAATCACTTTCTTTTGATTAATGATCCATATCACTCTCTATAATTATTTACTCTTTTCTTCCATATTCATATGTCCAAAATCAAAAATTGTTATCTTATTTGGAAACCTATTTATTAATTTTTTAGGATATACTTCATATTTCCCTTTATCGATTATCATTATGAATTTCTTTTAACCCGATTACAATGTGGGTTTTCAACAATGATATTTCCAAATATCGAACTGTTAACTGAAAAGATCAAGTTCAAATTAGAAAGATGATATTTATTGAATGTGGGGAGACTATAACATCCTGAAAATTTATAATAACAAAATTGTATGTGATATCATATACGACACACCACATCGAGCTTAAACAACCAATTAAATATATTTATTTTAATTGAATATCTTTGATAGCTTACAGAACATGCAACCCTGATCCTAAATGAACTGTAATATAATCTACCGTTATAGACAACATATTAAATTATAGGGTATATGTATTACTATGTAAATTAATAAAATTAATTTTATATATTGATTACAAATAAAATATGAAAAATTTAATATAAAATAATATTTTTTGAAAACAATATTTTTCTAAAAAATGGTTTAGTCACGCTTTTCATATATTTAATGTTATCTACTAATACTATTAGAAAATTTATTTTAGTAAATAAGCTCAAATTTTAAAATAATAATATCATAATTATCTTAAGATGAATATTTGGATTTTTTTTGAAAAGTATCAATTCGTAATGAATAATGAAAATACTAATTTTTATTAAAAATTTCAATTTAAATAAAGTGATTTATAAGTATAAAATATATTTAATATTTATTTCAAAGTAAAATTAGTTCAAATATTTAACAATTTATCTAATTTAGTTCATTACAATCATTTTTAATCTGAATTTTGGTATAATATCATTTTATACTTATGATAATTTTCTCTTCGAAAACTCGTTTTTTCATCATGTCTACGATAATAATTTGAAATTGGATTCTCCCACAATTGTGAAATAAATTTGATAAAAATGATTGAAAATTTTGAATAATAATAATTTATATTATTGAATAATATTAACTTCATTTTTCACTATTATTAATAGTAAATGCATTAAAAATTAATTATCTTTATTTTTGTGAAAACTGATTTATAGGGGGTTAAACTAAACGGATAAGGGTCAAAATGACCTACGAACTATTAAAAGACAAATTGTATGGAAATATTTTAAACTTATCACCTCTGGGGTTTTATAATGATACTTTTGGTGTATTTTTATGATAAAAATTTTGTTTTATTTGAATCTATTCAAATATTCCATGTTTGTCGTCTCCCCCATATATAAAAGGACAACCCTTATCCTCTAATATTTACACTTCAAAATCCATTTGGATGCGCCAATTCATACCTAATATTCGTATTTACTCCCATAAAAACATCTTAAATCACTTTTATTTATCCAAAATCCATCATACAAAGTATTTTTGTGTTAACCAAATGGAGTCGTTCGAAGAATCGGTAACACTCTTAAAAGATCATTTTTATTTTATTTCTTCTTCCACCTCTATAAAGTATTATTAAAATATGATTATATAACAAAATAATTATATTAAATATAATTATATTATATTAGGTTATTTTAATGACATATATTCATATCCTCTTAAGGATATTGGAATTTTAATAAATTGGGGTCGGTTGTGTCTGGACCCATTCCGACTTGGTCGGGCCAAACTAACCATCCTAGCCAAGGGGTCCCACATGACATGACCCAATTCAGTCGATCTGACCCAACCTAGTTGGGACTGGGCTTACCCAGTAATTCCTGCCCTAGTGTCCAGGACTATTGGGCCTCGCTGAACCTGGCCTAGTTCGGTCATGTGTCCATCATTTCGGGTCGCCCAGTAGCCTGGTTTCATCCAGCCCATCCTGCACTATCGGTCCAGTTCTTTCCACAGCATGGGCCATCTAGTGGCTCGGTCCCACCTGTTGGCCCGACCAGCAAAGCCATCCCATCTTTCCTCTTGTATGGCCTACCCCAAATCCTATCCCACAGGGAGGGATAGTACTCCACCTACCTAAATTCCTGTTAGGCTTCCAGTTTGTACCATAAGCGAATGGCTAAGGCCGAACACCTTTCTCCCAAACACGATCCTGTGAGGACCATATGCTAGTCGCATTGCACTAGATGACCCTCCATCGTAGTTACCATGCGGCGGAACTTGACACACTAATCCCCTCATGCTGACTGGTTTCCCTTGTGTGGCACGTGGCTTTTCTATGAATCAAGCATACTGACACAGTCCATGGACCACGTGGCACCTTCGACCCGACCAGGTGGCCGCGTCCTCCTGCCGTCAGCCACTATGGCGCGTTTCCAGCATGCCGCATTTTGATTTCCATCCTGGCTGGGTGTCGCAGCCTCATTCTATATCCCTTCCTCCATGAATTTTCTTGGTCGTTGTGCCACATTCCATTAAGAAATGAAGAATGTGGAGAAAGGGATATATTGGGGACCATAATGAACACCCATTTTGTATAACCCGACCCTTGTTCTTGTCGACCTTATATCATTCCAATTAGAGGGATGAAAAAGCATAAAGTTATAAATCCCTAATATTTAATCCCGACATCAACCCGAAAATATTATTTCTTGTCCCATGAAATATTATTCCGCACCTACGGGTCAATTTGATAGAGAGTTAATCCTCATTCTTCATTTAGAGGGGAGATAGGGGGAAAAATAATTCACTAAGTATTTAAACCCCTAGATGGGAAAGTAGATTACTCGAGGATTATCTTTTGTCATCACGTGGCTATCTCCAATCATGGATCCTCTATCCAAGGGTGTCATCATCATCATCTGATTCATTGTCTTTCGTCATTGGAGAGGTTTTCCTTCATTATTCTTCTTCCCCACCCACCAAATACCTCAGAGGAATTCCAGGATTATACCAACAATCTCGTATTTCTTCTTAACCATTTAATGGAAAAAAACATAATTAGTGTTTCTATTATGATTCGTTGTAGCATCATTACGCAAAAACATTAATAAGTTTCGTTAATGGGATTCCTCGTTACCTTGTCACTGCACCGCAACACTGATTTTCCAGTTCTCAATGATGAAGAAAACAATTAAAATAACTTGTTATGTTATTTTATTTTTCTTCTAAAAAGTATGAAAATTATCTATTTCCCCCATCCTTCGCCAGTCTTGGTTACGTCCTTCTATAAGATAACATATCATTAAAAACTCAATGGTGGTCTTAGATTTTTAATCCAAGTTACCATTTGATAGTTACGAGGATTCAAAAATAATATAATTTTTATTTAAATTATTTTATTCACGGTTATGTCCCAAAAACCAACTTTCATAGTCGTCCTGCTCCGGCCAATGTTAGGCTTCACCTAAGAGAATCACACACTTATAATCTCAATAGTACTGTCAAATTTTCAATCCAAGTAACTGTTTATGGGTTATAAGTATTCTAAAATAAAATAATCTTTATTGAATTTTTTTATTTACGAAAAAAACAACATCCAACTAGTGGCATGTGCTGGCTAATGTTAGGGTCTACCTAATTAAGGAACACCTTCACAAGCTCAAATGTGGTCTCAAATATTCAATCTTAGTCACCATTTTTGTGTTATAAGGATTTGAAAAAAATAATATTTATTTAATTATTTTATTTATAATCATACCATTTTCTATTTTTCTCACAACAGGCTCGCGCCGACTATAATTAAGTCATGAATAGGGTAAACCAACCATACAGAATGAAATGGTGCCCTCATATTTCTAATCCAAGAACCCATTTAAGAGTTATTCTTATTTTTTAGGAGAACTTCCCCGGAATGCTATTTAAAAATTTATCATTATTCAGTGGACCATTCTAAGAACTCCAGGCCTCAGAATCACGCGTCGTCTTCACACCTAGACATGAGATAATACAATTTAACATTAAAAAATCATGTAATTCCATGATATTACATTACTCCCTCCATTAGGGATTTCTGTCCCCATAAGACAAAATAAGGGCTAATCAAACAGATTGGAGTACGAAGAAAAATCTGAGCCTCCCACTCCCACGTGCACTCCTATAGATTCATGGGCTACCAACGAAGACGCACAAGAGGAATTGACAATCCAAGAAGGATCCTCTCTTGTTGATCCTCTATCTCCACCAGGAACTCCATGAGTGTCACCCCATTATCAATATCCTACTCACCATGGTTGATGACATTTGAAGGATCATGTATGTACATCCTTAGCTGGGATATGTGGAAGAATTCTTCCTCCTTCTCTAATATAGGAATTAGAGCCATGTGGTACACCATCGTTCCCACTCAATGTAGTATCAGGGAAGGTCTGATGAACCCGGGAGATAACTTTTTTCCCAGCCAAATCATTGTATCCCTCCTCGAGGATAGACCTATAGGAATATGTGTCCCCCCCTCTTCGAACTCCAAGGGTCTCTATTCCATATCAAAATAGGACTTCTTTCAGCTCTGTATGGTCTTCATCCACTCTTGGATGACATGCACCGTGTTAATGGTAGCCAATATCATCTCTTGACACATGATTGCTAACTCTCCTGGGCATATCCAGCATAATGGAAGTCTGTAGGTTTGTTTATATTGTGCCTTGAACTATGTCATACAGATGGTGGAGTGGTAGATTTTGTTTTTAGAAAACTCCACCAGTGGTAGGTGATCCTCCTAACTATGATCATAATCAGAAACAAAAGAATGACTCATGTCCTCCATGGTTTGTATAGTCTGCTCCGTTTGACTATCCATATGTGGATGACATTTTATTATCAAATGTCGCTAAGTTCAAAAATCCTCGTATAATTCATTCCACAACTAGGATATAAAGCGTGTCTTTAGATCTAAGACTATCGTAAATGGGAATCTATAGAGTCAAACTATCTCCTTCTCATAGTGTCATCCCAAGCTCACTAATGAACCCTACATTCGAATGGGTAGGAAGTGGGCCAACTTGGTGAGTCATTTGACAGTCACCTAGATAATATCATTCCCCCTGGACGTATGTGGTATTACCATCATGAATATCGTTGATATCTCAAACCACTTCCACTCTAGTACCTCGAAGGATTGTGTCAAACCTAAGGCAACCTGGTGCTCATCCTTCACGTGTAACAAGTGAAACATCTAGAGACAAACTCTTCTATTGTCTTATTCATCACCTTCCACCAGTATTGACGTTGGAGGTACTAGTAAATGGTCACCAAACCTGGATGTACCACCGATGTGGATGTATGGAACTCCCTCAACACCTCCTCCCGTAATTCCATGGGTAATACGGTACATCTTGTCAAATGGATGACGTGCTCGCCATAATTAGAATATCGACCAGTGCATGCCCTTTAGACATCCGGTCATGTGTAGTCTCACATCTGGAATCTCCAAGTGGTTCCTCCCTGAGTCGTTGTAAGAGTGGAGGGGAAACTACCATCTACGGAAGAGAATATTCCCAATATCTATCTAGAAAGTATATCTGAAACAAGTTAAATTTCTCTGAGGCATCGTTCAGAAGCTATTAACTCGATCTCCAACTGAGAGCATCTTCCACCACGTTCCCCTTCAAAGTGTATAGACTATCTTGAAGTCATTGTACATGAGGAACACTAGAAAACATCACTATCACTGGTTCAGATCCTTTTGAGAAAATCTATAAATGAGACTCTTGTGGAAAGAGTAGATGATAAATGGTTCTCCCATAATTTAGGGTCGCCGCATCTTTTGTGTGAAGACTACCATTTCCAATCTAGGTCATGAGTTGCATAGTTCTACTCATGCATTCTCAATTGTGATGATCCATAATAAATCAATGCTTTCTCTTACATAAGGGCACAACCATTCTCAGTTCCTGATGTATCACAGTACACCGCGTAGTTAGTTCCCTCCTCTAGAAACCACAATATTGGATCACTCATCAAGCTCTGCCTCAGCTACTGAAATCTCTACTAGAATCCTTTTATACATATGAAGGGTTTTCCCTTCTGGGTGAATGAATTTATGGGTTTTGTTACTCTGGAGATGTCTGGTACAAACCTTTGATAGTACCCATCCATCCTAAGGAGCTCCGCTTCTCGGTAACTCTCTTGGGTCGTTACCATGCAAGAATCTCCTCGATATTCACTAGATCCACCACAACTCCGGCCTTTAAGATGACATGTCAATGGGAATGAACCTTTCATATCCAGAACTCTCACTTCAAGAGATTTTCATAAATCTGGTGCTCTTGTAGTGTGCCCATAACCATCCTTAGGTGCATCGTGTGATCATCCTCGGACGCTGAATACACAATGATGTCATCAATGAAGTCCATGGAAAATGGGTTTATGTAAGTCCATAAGACCATGTTCGTGAGTCCCACGAACACTGTGGGGCCGTTCGACATGCCCAACGGAATCACTAAGTACACGTAGTGGCCATAGCGACATCTAAAATCCATCTTCAAGATGTAGTCATCTTGTACTTGAAGATGGTGATTTCCTAATCCGAGTTCTATCTTCGAAAACCATATTTTGACATTTAGCTGATTGAAGAGGTCATATATCCTTGAAAGAGGATACCTATTCAGTAAAATCACCAATTTTAGGCGCCATAATTCCACGCATAACCTCATGCTTCCATCTTCCTTTTGGAAAACTAAATTGGGGTTTCCCATGGTGAATCCTTGGTCCTTATAAAACCCTTCTTTTTCAATTCTTCCAACTGTACCTTCAACTCCTGGAGCTATGTGGGAGAAATTCAATATGAATGTGTAGATATCAGGTCAATACCAAGGTACATATCAATTCATAAGGCTTCTTCTCTATGATAAGGTAGTCCTTTAACATCTTCTTGGAAGATGTCCTCATGTTGTTCCACCACTGTAGGGGTGCACAGAAGAATAGTGCTAGCTCTGATGTCCCTAAACACATCTCACTCAATGGTCTGAGCCCTAAATCACCTGTCGTATCTTATTCATTGAGTACCTGGCGAGGTCTGTATGCGTCGATGGATAGTCAACTACCAACATGGAATCCTCTCGAGTTGTAGCTACACTTTGGGTCCACAAACCCATAGATTTTTAGGAAAAGAGCCCCTTCTGTGAGAAATGCTCTCAAGCTCTGTCCATGAAAAAGCAACATCATTGTAAGATCAGGTAATTTAAACCCTTCCATCGCCCTGTTGATCCATGTAGAAGGCTCACTTCCAGGACCTCTATCAGATCTAATGGTATCCTGACTAGGAAGAAGACTCAGTCACCACCACAATCATGTCTATGACAACCCTGCTTTTTATTACAACTTAAACATGATTTATTACATAAAACTTCACTTGATACAACAAAGAAGATCGAGAGGTTTAGTGTCTTTGGGGCTTAAGATCATTAGATAAAAACTTTAAACTTGAAATACAACATCCTTATTGAAAACTTCCTTTACATGACCACTACATTCCTTCGTACTTAGCATTGCATGGGATAACCTGAGGACATGCATAAGAAAAGGGTGAGCTATAAAGCCCAGTAAGGGAGTACAAAATGAATAACATGAGGAGTAAAATACATGTTAGGCAATAGGAATATCAATATAGCATAAGAGTGAAATGAACATAAAGGCATGATAAAGCATGATAATCATAACATGGAAATGTGGCAACAACACTTAACATTGAATTAGCATGAGCCAAGGCTCATTGCACATGGAGCATGAGTAAACCCTCATTGCACTTGAAGCACGAGTAAACCCTCGTTGCACTTGAATTAGCATGAATCAACACTCATTGCACATGACGTATCATGATACTATACTTTACCCAATGCATTGGAGCGCTATAAAGGGCGCACCCTTCTTAAACATTTCATTTCATGCTTAAGTGTGCCACATGGATCATAAAACATGGATTCATAAAACATAATCATTTCTTCCACGATAAAGGAAAGTGGAATTGATACATGAAAATTTATAATAAATATGTAAATGTGCATAAAGGTGAATACCCTTGATGGAGAAATGGGCATGGTATTCACTACACAAAGACATTGGCTTAGAAAATCGGTGCGATTTCGGCAGCGTAACGGCGTGACATAAGAATTCATAAAAAAGGTTGATGAGAGAGAAATGGTTTCCTCATCATATTTACATGGAATGGAAAGTAAGGAGATCATATATATACATGTCCCAACAATAGAAATGGAATTTAGATTCATGATACAAAAGTATTGCTTGAATGTAAAAGAAGAGAGAGAAGTTCCTTTCGGAATTTCGGCATAGTAACGGGTGTACATGGGAGGCATTTAATGAGAGAGAAAGGGTTCTCCCATCATTAAAACAATAAGAGGGAAGTATGGGGGAGGTGTGAAACCATACCCCAACATTCATAATTGAAATAAAAATGGAAATACAACTTAAAGAAAATTGACAAAAAAATGATAAAGGAAGAAAACCCCTTACTTGGAAGTGTGCTTCCAAAGGCTAGAGAGAGGCTTGTGAGAGGCTTATTGGGATCTTGGGGCACCTTGAGAGGATTCTAGAGAGATTAGGGCAGAGGTTGGACGAACTTCAAGGGCTTTGGGTGAGGAGGAAGTGGGAGCTTGGGTGGGTTTATTTAGGAAAGGTGAGAGAATTCTTTATTATTTAGGTTTGGGACCCCTTATATTAAAATAATCCAAACCACAAACCATACCATGGTATTTGCCCATGGTTTCTGGAAAAGGAAAGAAAAAAACAATATTTTACAAGTCCAAGGTCCGAACTTATTAAAAAATTAGGGTTGCTTATGTGGAGGTGAGTCACACTCCCATGGAAATTAATTTAAAAAGGCAAAGTGTTGAATAAGTCTTGAAGGCTCCATTAATGCTTTGAAAAGTGAGTCAAACAAACCCAAACCCTCAGTATTTTAATGATAAAACACATATTGGCCGATCATAAGGATTATGGTATTTTATTACATCACCATTGGGTCATTATGATGTCATAAAACACATTATATATTTAGATGGTATTTCATTTTTACTCAAAAATTTGACTGTCTCAGAAAATTATGAAAAATTCACCGTTGGATAATTTCGACATCCTGATTCCAAAAATAATATTTATTTTATCTAAATAATTTTCTAAATATGTGAATTTTCACTTTTAAAATAAAAACCGACATTTATAAAAAATTCATCGGTTTTGACAGAAATGGCTTTCAAACCTTAATAAAAAATTTAATTGCATTCATAAAATTATAAGATCATTTATATTTAATAAAAAATTAATTTAATATTAATAATAATATTAAAATATTATTTAATTCAAAAATCCTTTAATTTAGTAAAATATAATTCTTAATTAAATAATAACTAAAAACACCATTTGTACTTTTAAAAACTAATTACAATGTATCAAAAATGACTAGAAATTATATTCATTATTATATACAAAAGTAATGTGCATGAACACGGTACTATTTATTTGTTAAATAACCCCTTAAAATAGCCGCATAAGACCTAAGGGTAAGGTGTGCGATGGTGACAGACTCTTGGGGTTGCTCGGATAACATCGCTCGAGTGGTAATCTCTATCAACTTCCATTTTTCCCGTAGACGATCACGTTCAAGCTTGACTTGATGAAGCTCAGCTTGGGCTTGGTCAAGGGCAAAGCCCAAAGACGCCACCTCTTTTCCGAGCTCCGACAAATGGGCTTCGTAAGGGGCGATTCTACTGGATGAGGCCATCGCTTCCTTTGTCTGAGTAGAAAATTGGTTCGTTAAAGCCTTATATTTAAACTACCCAGATGATCACTGTTCAACGGCTATAAAAGTAATGGTCACAAATATTAACGTTAAACTAAAGAAGTTGACATCTTATAAAAACATTTTTTTTCATAAAGAAACATTTAACTAGATCAAGAGGGTTTTTCCATTAATGAAATTTTGGGTCGTTACAACATTCCCCCCTTAAGAAATTTCTCCCTCGAAATTTTCCTTTTTCCACACTAAAACAAATGTGGGTAACTTAGCTTCATCATTTCCTCCGACTCCCAAGTTGCTCCTTCAAACTTGTGGTTTCTCCACAACACCTTGACGAGGGGCATTGTCTTATTTCGTAGAACTTTTTCTCTACGATCTAAGATCTTCACTGGTTGCTTCTCATAAGAATGATCGTCTTCTAATTGTACCACCTCGGAAGAGAGTACATGTGAAGGGTCTGGTATGTACTTCCTTAAGAGGGATACATGGAAGACATCATGCACCTTGGCCATAGTAGGTGGAAGTGCTAGTCGATAGGCCACAGCCCCAACACGATCAAGAATCTCGAATGGGCCGATGTACCTTGGACTTAACTTCCCTTTCTTTCCAAACCTCATGACCTTCTTCCACGGAGATATGCGTAAAAACACCATGTCTCCGACTTTAAACTCAAGGTCTCGTCGATGATTATCTGCATAACTCTTCTGTCGACTTTGGGCTGCCTTGATATGCTGCTGAATGGTTTTCACCTTCTCCACCATTTCTTCGACCATTTCTGGTCCAAGCAGCTTACGTTCACCGACCTCATCCCAACATGCCGGTGTTCTACACCTTTTCCCATACAGGGCTTCATATGGTGCCATTTGAATGCTCGAGTGGAAACTATTATTATAAGAGAACTCAACTAGAGGAAGATGTTGATCCCATCCTCCTTTAAAGTCCATTGAGCACGCTCTCAACATATCCTCAAGTGTTTGGATAGTCCGCTCAGATTGGACATCAGTTTGAGGATGATAGGCCGTACTGAAGTTCAGTTCAGTATTCAGAGAATGTTGAAGAATCTTCCAAAACTTAGAGGTAAATCTTGGATCTCGGTCAGACACAATAGATAGTGGTACTCCATGCAACCGTACCACTTCCCTGATATATATCTGTGCCAGTTGATCCAAAGAGAAATCCTCTCGAATAGCAATGAAGTGTGCAGTCTTTGTAAGACGATCCACAACAACCCAGATTGCATTGTTGCCTTTGGATGTCCTTGGAAGTCCAGTGACGAAGTCCATGGTGATGTTCTTCCATTTCCATTCTGGTATGGGCAATGGTTGCATCATCCCCTTAGACTTCTGCCTCTCTGCCTTCACATGCTGACACACCAGGCTCTTTGATGTATATTCGGCGATCTCCTTCTTCATATTATCCCACCAAAAGTTTTCTCGGAGATCTCGATACATCTTTTTTCTCCTTGGGTGAATAGAGAAATTTGAACTATGTGCATCATCCAAAAGTTCCTTCTTCAGCTCCGAACTTGATGGGATACATAGTCTTTTCCCAAACCGCACAATTCCTTCTTCATTAACATTAAACTCTGAGTATTTTCCCTTTTTGATAGCTTCCACTTTTTCTTGGATTCTCGCATCATCCTTTTGAGAATTCTTTAACCTTTCCAAAAGAGATGGTTGAGAAATCATTTGTGAAAGGATTGATGATGTTCCCTTCTTTATGATTCCCACGTCCATCTTCATCAAGTCTAAGAAGATTGGATCCTTCTCAATTCTCATCATTGATAGAATTGCTGGATCCTTTCTACTTAGGGCATCCGCCACCTTGTTCGCCTTCCCAGGGTGGTAATGTATTGAACAGTCATAATCCTTGATGAGCTCTATCCATCTTCTCTGGCGCATATTAAGCTCTTTCTGTGTGAATATATATTTAAGACTCTTGTGGTCAGTATATATCTCACATTTCTCTCCATAGAGATAATGCCGCCAGATTTTCAAGGCAAAGATCACCGCCGCCAACTCCATATCATGCGTTGGATAGTTTCGCTCATGGATTTTCAACTGACTTGAGGCATAGGATATCACTTTATCATTCTGCATCAGCACACATCCTAAGCCCTTCTTCGAAGCATCACTGAATACCACAAAAAGCTCCCCACTTGTGGGTAAAGTGAACACGGGTGCAGTGATAAGCCTCCTTTTCAACTCCTTGAAGCTTTCTTCGCATTCATCACTCCAAGAAAACTTTACTCCCTTTAGAGTTAGCTTGGTAAGAGGGTTGGACAATCGTGAGAAATTTCTCACAAATCGTCGATAATATCCGGCTAACAACAAGAAGCTGCGGATATCAGTTACCGATGTTGGTCTCGGCCATCCCTCAATTGCATCTGTTTTGGAGGGGTCCACAGATATCCCATTGCTTGTGATGATATGGCCCAAGAATGAGACCTCCTTCAATCAGAACTCACACTTGTTGTACTTGGCATAGAGCTTCTCCTTGCGCAAAGTCTCCAGTACAGTTCTTAAATGCTCCTCATGGTCCTCCTTGGTTTTGGAGTATATTAGAATATCATCTATAAAGACTACCACAAATTTATCTAGGTAATCTCTAAAGACTCTATTCATCAAGTCCATGAATATTGCTGGAGTATTGGTGAGTCCAAAAGGCATTACTATGAATTCATAGTGCCCGTACCTTGTACGAAAAGCAGTCTTGGGGATATCTTCCTTCTTCACCCTTACTTGATAATATCCCGACCGCAAGTCAACCTTGGAGAAGTATTGTGCTCCACGCAGCTGATCAAACAAGTCATCGATTCTTGGGAGAGGATACTTGTTCTTTATCGTGATTTTGTTAAGTTCACGATAATCGATGCAAAGCCGCATTGACCAATCCTTCTTCATGACGAAGAGGACTGGTGCACCCCATGGTGATGCACTTGGGCGTATAAACCCTTTATCCAGATTCTCCTGTAGTTGTTTCTTCAGTTCTTCAAGCTCAACCATAGCCATTCTATATGGAGTCTTGGATATTGGTAGCGCCCCAGGTATAAGTTCAATTGAGAACTCAACATCTCTTCTTGGAGGAAGACCAGGAAGTTCCTCGGGAAACACTTCAGCGAATTCCCTCACAGTAGGCATTTATTCAAGGGTGGTTTCTTCCTTGGACTCAATCATCTGAGCCAGATATGCGTGCTCATAAGGCAGTAATATCCATGCTTGAGATGATGGAGATAAAGGAGATTCATCTTCCTCCTGACACTTATAAAGAATCGGGGGTCGATTCTCCATATGGAGTGTGATTTCCCTCTCCCGACAATTTATGTTGGCTCTATATAAGGAAAGCCAATCCATGCCAAGAATTGCATCAAATTCCACCAAAGGGAGTATGACGAGGTTCGCCGGGAAATTCAATCCACAGATTATAACAGGGGAGGACTTATACTCATGGGATGCAATGATTGCCCCATTTGCCGTACTCACCGACATCTTTACTTCCATGATTTGTGGTGGTGCAGGGATTGTTCTACTAAACTTTTGAGATATAAAAGAATGCGTAGAACCTGAATCAAAAAGTACGTTCGCTATTCTTGAATGAATAACTAGCGTACCTGTCACCACTTCGTTGTCGGGGTTCACTTCAGCAGAAGTGATGGCAAAAGCTCTTCCTTGCTATCATGGAGGTTGTTGATTGCCTCCGATAACCCTTGGATTAGGGAACTGATTCGCAAAATGACACGGTTCTTTGCATTTGAAGCATTGAACAACGCGTTGAGGTTCGAACGGAGCATTCCTCCCCTCGGTCGCAGCCGCGGGTCCTTCTTGCTGACAGTTAACAGCTAGGTGCCCTTCTCTTCCACACTTGAAGCATTTTCTTGTCCCCCTAAGGCAATTTCCAGGATGCTTTTTTCCACACTTTTGGGAAGTGGGGTGCTGGAATTTCTTAGCGCCGTTGGATTTATCCATCGGACCATCAGCATTGAAGTCCACCTTCCGCTTCTTGTCCCCATGATACCCCTGTGATTCTCCGATCTCCATTTCAACCTTGAGGGCACATCGGACAATTTCATCATAGCTGTCGAAGTCACGGATCGCTAATGCTTTCCGCAAGCTAGGCTTCAGCCCACCAAAGAAGCGGACAACCTTGCATTCGGGGGTAACGACAAAGCCGGAAGCGTATCGTGCAAGCCTTGTGAAGTTTGCCTCGTACGCTCCCACAGATTCCTCATCTTTCTGCTTGAGGGAAAGGAAGTCCCTTTCCATCTTAAGATGGAGGGTGCGTGGAAAATATTTATCGAAAAACATCTTCCAGAATACCTTCCATTCCAAAGCCTCGATCTCCTCCTCAGGCTTCGTATTTTTGATCAACGTCCACCATTGATCAGCTTCACCCTCCATACGATAAGCCGCCAGGAGAACCTTCTCTTTTTCAGAGCATTGGAGGATGGAGAATATCTTTTCAATGGAGTTGATCCATTGTTCAGCGATCGTGGGATCAGATGATCCACTAAAAGTAGGAGGCCTTTGTCTCATGAAGCTTTCAATAGTGACTTGTTCTTTCTTAGGGGGGGTTGAACGTTCCTCTTGACCAGTGTTTCTATTCAAAACTTGAGTTAGCTGAGAGAGAAGCGTGACAAAGTTCGCGATTCCCGCTCCCATTGGATTGGGCATCTCATAAGTACAATCATCACACTGATCTTCACAACGGTTGTTAGCCCGAGTTCTCCTATTACCCGCAATTGGCTGGAATAAAAGGAAAGTTAGGGGTAACACATAAAGGGTAATCCAAAGACAAAAGTTGATGACTTATAAATAAACTTTAATCTCTTTAACTCATGAGTCTATAGGATTCAATCCAGGCTTTTCATGATCTTCCTTCTAACATATATTCTTAGGGGAATTTTTCCCTTAATAAGGGTTCATACTAAGATTGTGAATTTATCAAAACATATCCCCCGGGAGTGTCGTAACCAAGAGTGCAGAAAGGCCCGTTGTCGTGCACCAGTTCCCGTTCGAGTCTAGCTCAAAGCGGTGTTTTCGGGTTTTACCCCTAGGATACATCTGTGCCCGAGCCGCCTCTACCTGCTCGTATCCAGACAGGGATGTATTTGTTTGATAAACCACTTACTTAGTATTTACCAAAACTCAGGGATGTTTTTATTATGATTAGTCTTGTATCTAAGGCTTTACTAGGGTTTCCTAATCCCAAAAATAACTAAACCTATCCTCTGATACCAACTATGACAACCCTGCTTTTCATTACAACTTAAACATGCTTTATTACATAAAACTTCACTTGATACAACAAAGAAGATCGAGAGGTTTAGTGTCTTTGGGGCTTAGGATCATTACATAAAAACTTTGAACTTGAAATACAACATCCTTATTAAAAACTTCCTTTACATGACCACTACATTCCTTCGTACTTAGCATTGCATGGGATAACCTAAGGACATGCATAAGAATAGGGTGAGCTATAAAGCCCAGTAAGGGAGTACACAATGAATAACATGAGGAGTACAATACATGTTAGGAAATAGGCATATCAATAGAGCATAAGAGAGACATGAACATAAATTCATGATAAAGCATGATAATCATAACATGGAAATGTGGCAACAACACTTAATATTGAATTACCATGAGCCAAGGCTCATTGCACATGGAGCATGAGTAAACCCTCATTGCACTTGAAGCACGAGTAAACCCTCGTTGCACTTGAATTAGCATGAGTCAACACTCATTGCACATGACGTATCATGATACTATACTTTACCCAATGCATTGGAGCGCTATAAAGGGCGCACCCTTCTTAAACATTTCATTTCATGCATAAGTGTGCCACATGGATCATAAAACATGGATTCATAAAACATAATCATTTCTTCCAAGATAAAGGAAAGTGGAATTGATACATGAAACTTTATAATCAATATGTAAATGTGCATAAAGGTGAATACCCTTGATGGTGAAATGGGCATGGTATTCACTACACAAAGACATTGGCTTAGAAAATCGGTGCGATTTCGGCAGCGTAACGGCGTGACATAAGAATTCATAAAAAAGGTTGATGAGAGAGAAAGGGGTTCCTCATCATATTTACATGTAATGGAAAGTAAGGAGATCATATATATACATGTCCCAACAATATAAATGGAATTTAGATTCATGATACAAAAGTATTGCTTGAATGTAAAAGAAGAGAGAGAAGTTCCTTTCGGAATTTCGGCATAGTAATGGGTGTACATGGGAGGCATTTAATGAGAGAGAAAGGGTTCTCCCATCATTCAAACAATAAGAGGGCAGTATGGGGGAGGTGTGAAACCATACCCCAACATTCATAATTGAAATAAAAAGGGAAATACAACTTAAAGAAAATTGACAAAAAAATGATAAATGAAGAAAACCCCTTACATGGAAGTGTGCTTCCAAAGGCTAGAGAGAGGCTTGTGAGAGGCTTCTTGGGAGCTTGGGGCACCTTGAGAGGATTCTAGAGAGAGTAGGGCAGAGGTTGGACGAACTTCAAGGGCTTTGGGTGAGGAGGAAGTGGGAGCTTGGGTGGGTTTATATAGGAAAGGTGAGAGAATTCTTTATTATTTAGGTTTGGGACCCCTTATATTAAAATAATCCAAACCACAAACCATCCCATGGTATTTGACCATGGCTTCTGGAAAAGGAAAGCAAAAAACAATATTTTACAAGTCAAAGGTCCGAACTTATTAAAAAATTAGGGTTGCTTATGTGGAGGTGAGTCACACTCCGATGGAAATTAATTTAAAAAGGCAAAGTGTTGAATAAGTCTTGAGGGCTCCATTAATGCTTTGAAAAGTGAGTCAAACAAACCCAAAACCTCATTATTTTAATGATAAAACACATATTGGCCGAACATAAGGATTATGGTATTTTATTACATCACCATTGGGTCATTATGATGTCATAAAACACATTATATATTTAAATGGTATTTAATTTTTACTCAAAAATTTGACTGTCTCAGAAAATTATGAAAAATTCACTGTTGGATAATTTCGACGTCCTGATTCCAAAAATAATATTTATTTTATCTAAATAATTTTCTAAATATGTGAATTTTCACTTTTAAAATAAAAACCGACATTCATAAAAAATTCACGGGTTTTGACAGAAATGGATTTCAAACCTTAATAAAAATTTTAATTGCATTCATAAAATTATAAGATCATTTATATTTAATAAAAAAATTAATTTAATATTAATAATAATATTAAAATATTATTTAATTCAAAAATCCTTTAATTTAATAAAATATAATTCTTAATTAAATAATAACTAAAAACACCATTTGTACTTTTAAAAACTAATTACAATGTATCAAAAATGACTAGAAATTATATTCATTATTATATACAAAAGTAATGTGCATGAACATGGTACTACTTATTTGTTACATAACCCCTTAAAATAGCTGCATAAGACGTAAGGGTAAGGTGTGCGATGGTGACAGACTCTTGGGGTTGCTCGGATAACATCGCTCGAGTGGTAATCTCTATCAACTTCCATTTTTCCCGTAGACGATCACGTTCGAGCTTGACTTGATGAAGCTCAGCTTGGGCTTGGTCAAGGGCAAAGCCCAAAGACGCCACCTCTTTTCCGAACTCCGACAAATGGGCTTCGTAAGGGGCGATTCTACTGGATGAGGCCATCGCTTCCTTTGTCTGAGTAGAAAATTGGTTCGTTAAAGCCTTATATTTAAACTACCCAGATGATCACTGTTCAACGGCTATAAAAGTAACGGTCACAAATCTTAATGTTAAACTAAAGAAGTTGACATCTTATAAAAACATTTTTTTCATAAAGAAACATTTAACTGGATCAAGAGGGTTTTTCCATTAATGAAATTTTGGGTCGTTACAATGTCCTTAAGAACATGTGAGTCGAGCTCTCCTTAGAACTGGAGGGGTCACTATCGCTGAAAAAAATATAAGTAACTGATCCAACTTTTGTAATATATCAGTAGTATTGGTAGTAACATTAGACCAATAGTTGGTGGTAAATCCGGGACACCGCCTGAAGGTGGCACCTCAACCAATTTTTTTGTACCAAAGCCTCATCACTGGATGGTCCACTAGCTGTCTTCATGGAGGGATCCTGAATGGAATCATGATGAACCGAAGTCATTAGATTATTCCTTGTGATATGAATCTGAATCAGAATGATCATGTGAAAACAATAATGTATGAATAAAACTTGAATTTTTCATTTATTGAGTTGGAAAACAGAATTCATGGTCCTGGTGTATAGATAGATCTACCACCACACAAACACTGGACTCCCTAGCCTAAAATCTGAAATGGAAACACTTAACATTGTGGTCCCAAAAAAATACATCCTCCTAGTTCTTCTGGTAGAACTGAGCACCATTTGATACCACATTTTCACGACTCTTCGCCCCCCCTCACCCCAGGACCTGTGTTGTGACTACCCCAATCCTGCCTTCCATTGACCAGGGGCTGGAGACTAGCATAGAATAGGAATATCCCAAAAAGGTAAGGCATTTTCCTTTAAATTTGTACACATTCAGAAAGATAAAATTGTGGAAAGGTAAAAACTAGGTAAACTACAACTATTATTGAGACTACTTCTAAAAGTACAGTAAAACTGAAAAGTACAAGGGGCCAGAATACAATCCCAAAATCACAATGAAAAGTACTACTACCAGATATTCGTATGCTCAATCCCTACATAAAAGGTAAATGGAGGATATCTATCACTAGTTGTAGAAGTAAATCATATTTTTCTTGTCTCACTAGGCACCACCTACTCCAAGACCACTATGGTCACCATCGAAGTTTCGATCATCTACCTGAGACATGACACGTTCAATCGAATCTCGTGTAGGGGTGGGTAACACAATACTCTGTAGGGAACCCAAATCAAAATGTAAATACCATAGAGAAAGACCACACAACAAGATCACACAGGCAAATCAAAGAGCAATGACATCCCACACTAGACATAATTCTATGTATCTAGAGTATGATTATAATTTTTAGAGATGATTCATCTTGTGATGCTGAGGGGCATATCCATAATGAGTCATTGAGGTCTGCTCATCTGTTAGACTGTTGAGGTCTCTCATTTACTGCACCATTGAGGGTGCTCGTCTATTAGACCAATGTGGTTCGCTCTTTTGCTGGACCACTCATATCTCTCTTCTATTGGACCACTAAGGTCTCTTTTCTGGAGGACCTATGAGGTCGCTCATCTTACTAACCATATAGGTCGCTCGTTTGGCCGACCACTAATGTCACTCATGTGGAGGACCATTGAGGTCACTCATCTGGTGTACCACAAAGGTCTCTCATCTTTTTGACCACTGAAGTCACTCATCTGGTGGACAAATAAGGTCAATAATCTGGATCACAACTGAAGTCACTCGTCTGGCTGACCAATGAGGTCACTCCTATGGAATACCACTCAAGTCGCTGGACTTGTAAACCACTGAGGTCACTCGTCTGGTAGACCACTAAGGTCACACATCTGGCTGACCATTTTGGTCACTCGTCCAACTAACCACTAAGGTCACTCACCTTCTAAACTACTCAGGTACGCTGTTCATAACATTCATGTCAAATCTAGCCATAGGATTCCTACTGTCAAGCATGCCTGATTCTGGGAGAATCTACTTCTTAAGACATCGTTCAAAACTCGACTGTCAAGGAATATCACATAGAGTATTCCTAAAGGATCTCCCATCACTAGGGTCCCAACACTGCAGAGGATGCATCAATCAAACACTTGGTTTGAAAAATATTTTCATTTTAGTAAACCAGGGCTGGTAGTGTTCGGACCCAGTCCAACTCAGTCAGACCAACCCAAACAACCTAGAATGGGCGTCCCACATGTCCCGAATAGTTTAGTCTACCCGCCTCGACCTAGTTGGTTCTGGACCAACCGAGTCCATCCTTGCATAGTGCCCAGGCCCATTGTTCCTTGCTTGTCCAAACCCAGTTTGGTTCTGGGTCCAGCTTGCTAGGTCACCTTGTGACCTGATTTCATCCGGACCATCCCGTACCGGCGGAATGGTTCTGTCTACATCCTTACCTATCCAGCAGCCATATACGCCCCATCAACCTGACCAATAAATGCGGGATGGATCTCCTCCATCCTTATCCGCCCAATGACCCACCTCATTTCACCGGCCCGACCCTAGTGGTTGGTCGGTTCTCCACTTGCATGAAAGCCCACTGGGCATTTAGTTTGTACCACACACTACCAACTCATGCCAACCACCTTTACCCTACACGTAGTCCCATGGGGACCGTGTGCTGGACTCCAATTGCGGCCCTCGTGGCATGGGCCGATCCTCCAACACGTCGACAGAGTGGCACTGCCCTGCTTCAATGGTCCACTCTCGCGGACCGGTTTCCCAGCCTGTCATGTGGCTTTTTTATGAGTCCAGATCACAGACGCAGTCTATAGACCGTGTGGTGACTCTAACATGGTCGGGTGGTCGTTTTAACCTTAAGCCACCCACCAGCCTCCATGTCGGTGGCTCTTTCTACTACTACAGCGTGCTGAAAGCGCACCGCCTACTACTTTTCGCCGCAGTCGGGGTACCGTGGTCTGGTGCCGCCACCAGGGCTTAGTTCTATAGCCCTATGCCACTGCCGCTACCTCGTGCCACTACCTCTATCCATTTCAATGACCATCCTGGTCATGGACCATCCACCTGACGTCTCCTTGGCCATTGCAATATCGTCAATTATTCCATAATTAAAGGCGAGAGAGATAGATGGGACCACAAAGAAAGCACATTTAGAACAACTTGGCCTTTGTTCGTATTGGCTTGGGATTGTTCCAATTAGTGGGATCAGAAAGGTTGATATCATAAATCACTATTATTTACTCCTAAAATCAACCAAAAATATTATTTCCCATCTCTACAAATATTATTTTCCCCCACAGATCTACTTGTTAGAGAGTTAATCCAAGTTGTTTGTTTAGAGGGGAGAATGGGGGGGGAATTCAGTGTGAATTTAAACCCATACCTAGGAAAGATTATTGCTCAAGGATGATCATTCATCATCGTCTGTTGATCTCTGATCTTGAATCCACACTCTAAGGGTGTAATTTCAGTCATCTGATTCACCCGTTTTCGTCATTGGAGAGGTTTTCCTTCATCCTTCTTCATCACAACCCACCAAAGCCTTAGAAAAATTCCAAGATTGTGCCCACAATCCATCTTTTCTTGTAAGTCTACTAATTTATATAATGTGAATCGGTATTTCTTTTAATCTATTTTGCAACATATTTATGTTGACTTATTAATGTGGTTCATTAATGAGAGTCATCGTCAGTTTGTCACTCCACGATAGTGCTAATGTACCACTACTCAATGAAGAAAAACAATTAAAATAAATTTTAATGTTATTTTATTTTTTATTCAGAAATGTCTAAAAAATAACTTTTTCCCTTAACCCACACCGGTCGAGCATAAGACCTTCTTAGGAGAAAAATATTATTACAAACACCATAGTGATCTCAGATTTTTAATCCGAGTTACCTTTTTTGAGTTATGATGATTCAAAAATAAAATAATTTTTATATAAATAATTTAATTTATATTTACTTCCCAAAAAACAAATTTCAATGCAGGCCCGCACCAGCTAATGTTAGGATTCACTATAGGGAATCAAACCCTCACAATCTCAACAGTACTATATAATTTCTAAACTGAGTTTCTGTTTATGAGTTATAAGGATTCGAAAATAAAATAATCTTTATTAATTTATTTTATTTATGGCCAAAAACTACATTCCACTGTTGGCTCGCACTGGAAAATGTTAGGAACTTCCAAATGAATGAACACCCTCACGAGATCAATGATATTCACTAATTTTTAATCTGAGTCACCATTAATGAGTTATAATTATATGAAAAAATAGCATAATCATTATTTTATTATTTTATTTACGATTCTTCCGTTTTTGGGTTTTCTCACTGGAGGCTCGTGCCGACTAAACTTTAGTCACTTCAAAGGTAAACCCACAAACCTGAACACAATAGTTCCCTCAGAATTATGATTTGGGAAAACCTTTAATATTTATTCCTCTTTTTTAGGAATATGCTCCCATTTGATTTTTAAAAACATAATATATTTCAAAGGACCATTCCGAGCACTTCAGACTCAGAATTGCATGCCATCTCAACACCTGGTCTCAAAATAATCCCATTTAATTTTCAAACAAAATCATAGACTTCCAGTGTATTACAAGTTGTAATATGTAATGAAAACAAATTACATAGAGATAACAGAGGAAAGACTTTATTAAATATTGGAATGGAAGAATAAAATAATTATTGAAAAGTATACTCATGTAAGTTCCAACAAGAATAAACTTAAGAGATAAAGGCACCTGTGTGGAATCTAGGAGTTCCTCGGATCAATCCCTATTAAGAGCAGGTACTATTCTATACTATGCAGGTGGTGACACATGCGGTCAGACAGATGGTGATGCAGTAATGACGTAGGTCTGGTGACACATATATCATGATGTAGGAATGAAGATTCACTAGGATTTTTTTCCATGTAATGGGCTTCATGCCCATGGTCCTATGGGCCATGTAGTAAATAAATAACACATGATGGGTTTGATATCCCTATGGGGGATTCAGACTAACATTCTATCCTATGTGTGTTGTTTCTACTTTAATGAATGTAATTATACCCCCAAGAAACTAATATATATATATATATATATGTATGAAGTTATATGACCTAATTTATTTTAAATTTATATGATGTAACCCATACAAGTAATATAATATTTGTGGTATGAATCATTTGGAAATGAGGTTCTAAGTAAGAAAGGTAAAACCTTGAAAAAATTTAGGAAATAGTACAAAACAGTATCCATTTTTTAGAATAAATCAAACATGGAGAAATAGAGTCGAATAATAAATTTTGTAACTCAATGGAATAAAATTGAGTTTGAATTAACCCTTACATATTTTATTAATATTTATTCAATACCCCCATGAGATAAATAATATGAAATAGAAAATTACTTTTTTGAAAATGTAACATAATCATGATACATAACAATAATGGGGTAATAGATACATCATTCTAATGATAAAATATTGTATAATAGGAAATATGTCTCAAGGGGTGAAAATTTAATTAAAGAAACACATTACTTGTTTACAATTTATTTTTAGAAAGAGCCTAACTTCATGAAACATAAAAATATTTTTATTACATATATTATTATTAAAAATATTCACATATATTTCATACAATATTAAAAATTTATTTATTATATAGTTCTTTCGTATTTTTCTGTGAAAATTCATTTGGTGTTTGATTATTTTAATCATTTTAGAGATCACATATGATATTTCGATAACAAGTTAAGTAATTAAAATAACATATAAATAAGAATAAAATATTATCTTTTTTCTTATTAATATATAATAAAATCCAGTATTTAAATTATCATAGTCATCCATGGTTGAGTTTTATAGAATTATTCATGTAGGTTGTTATACCAACCCTAAACTTTGACACAATATATCTTGATGGGTATGTATGGATAAGGAAGTGTATAATATCACTATAATATAATGTTTTTATATTTTTGAACCAAATTTATGTTTTTTATTAAGAAATAAATTATATGTGAAAAATGGAATATGTTACCTCATGGAGGTAGCAGGATTCACTACGCATAGGTATCATTATTTTATTACACTATGGTGATAAAAAAGAATAAATAATCATTATTAGATTAATAAAATAATTGTTCAATATAACAATGATACATTGGATATTATATTAATATATTTATGGTATGTTTGAACGATAAATATTGACAATAAAAAGCATGGAGTAAGTCATACTAACTTTGGTATCATGAATTTTATCTTCAACGTCTAGACATAAATGAAGGGGTTATGCTAAATTATTCAAATCAGAGGCTTGTGAAAATGTGATAGTATTCATGGAGGGGAAAATAGAATATTTTTAGGCTAAAATTATAATTAATGGATATTTCATAAAGGGTGACCATATCATCTTTTACTGGTGAAGAAAATGAAACTCTTTTAAACACCCATTATTTTTCAATAATGAAATGACACTACACATGGATCAATGTTTAAGAAAGTTATAAATATATAAGTTTATGGTGATATAAAATTAATAAATCATCATTATTATATTCATATATATACTTTAAACATGTTTCATGTCATTTACCATTGGGTTTTCAATATTTTACTATTTCCATTTTTTACCTTAATAACTAGTTTATTACCATGTAATTTATAATTAATTAAACATATATGGAAATAATTATTTAAAATATATAATTTTGAGGAACCAAATATTAATTTACATTTATTAAAATTTAATTTCTAAATTATATAATTTGAAAATATAAGTCAAAAAATTTTATACATTGAATTTTTTTATAGAAAATGATATTTTAATCATTATGAGGTCATAATATTATTTTTCAATTATTAAAATGTAAATCTGTTTTAATATAGTTATTTACGTGTTTATATTTAATATTATAGTGTTTATTTAAAATATTGTAATATATGTTATTTGATAATAAATACAAAATATTAATAAGATAAATCTTTGAAAATAACATTTTCACCATTATCACAGTAATAAATATTAGTCTTAGTAATCTTATTATATTAATAAAAAATGAATATAAAATTATTAAATAATATGATAATTATAATCTAAAATTATATATCCATTTTTTTACGATAAATTTTAATCAGCGATGAAAAATGATTTTTAATAAAAGTGAACCAAAAAATATTTTAGAGAAAAATATTACAGTAGTTTCCAAAACATTAAAGATGGGTTTTATAAATTCAACATAACATTTTTAAATTAATTGTATTACATAATTGATATATATTATTTATATAAAAAAATTTTTATAAAACATTTTTTCACCCTTTTGTTAAGATAATGTCATAAACGCAATAGTTTTTAGCAAAATCTATATTTTTACTGTTAACTAAAAATAATTTATATTAGAAAATACTCAAAAATTCACCATAATTATATTTCGAATTATAAATTTTTATATTATTATTATTTAGAAAGAATGAAATTCTAATATTTTTAAATTTATTTTTTAAATGAAAATACATTATATAAATAGAAACCTATTTTTTTGTAAAATGCTTTTTAAAAACGTTTTGTATTCTTATTCCTAATTTTAATGCATTTATAATTTATTGTAATATTTTTGTGTACATTATTTTTTATTAATTTTATAATTTTATATTTATATTTCTTATATTTTTTCATTCATTGTGACATGTGGAACAAACTATCAAGATAGTGTTTATTTAAAGGAAAAATCATATAGTAAAATCATAGGTCATTACATTCTACCTTAAATAAATTGAATCATCAAAATTTTAACTGTTACTCATTGATGAATGTAGGATACGGTATTATTAGAATATTTGTCATTGTCTACATATCTTTTATTATGAAATATACCTTAGTCCCTTAGTATCTAATAAGTTAAATATATTTCCTCAAACAAAATTAACAACTGATTACATCTTATACACATGTATTTATAAAACTTAATCATAAATTCTCCAAAATTTACCTTTCCCAAAACCATAAAAATCATAATACATTGAACCATAATGAAATCCTATATTCTAGAAAAAATAAAATTTATCTAAAACCTTCAAATTTATAAACCAATTATTCCTAAATTGACACACTAGTCAATATATTTCATAATGCTAAAAATAAGATGAACTTCACCAAAAATTTAATCAATCACATTTCCATTAAATAAATAATTATTTTCAAGGCAATCAATAATATCTAAGTCACTTTTATAAAAATAATTCAACACTATAATACCTCAAAATCCAAAATATATTAAACAAATGATTTTTCCATACCTTAATCATGTGTTATCTAATAGTTATCCCCAAGAATATTACATTTTCATTAAATAAATTTTCTAGGATTTTAATACCTTTTAACATATGTTTTAAAAACTCTAAATATAAACTACTAAAGAACTATCCTGTAAACTTTAACATAACCCTCCTAAATTTTAGAATATACAATAATATCATCGATAAATATGCATCGCCCATGAGAATATATATGTGTATCATGATTTGATTTGTATTAATATTTAAACCTCACTACCATTGTTAATAATAAAAAAATTAATTTCCCCCCATAATAGGTGTATACTAAGATTCTCAACCATTTAAGTAGGCCCCATCATTTAATTGTAATACATAGTGGTTTCTGGAATGATACTCGTCTTAGTTTCATTTTCATGATAATGTTTCAACAAATTTTTAAACCCCAAAAGTTTATGATAATATAAAAAATATGATTATGAAAACATCATTCCAACGTTTCCTTCCTCTATCACACATTTATATTTAACATGTTATATATTCAGTTAAATATAGGACTGCATTTGTTTAATCATTTGTTATCAATAATAATTTTCAAATTCGGTTATCTAGCCTAATTTGTTAACACCACAATAAAAAAACCCCATAATGGTTCATTAGAGAGAATATTAATTAAAAATAACACATCCCCCATGAGTATAAAAATAGGTTTAAAGATAGGTATCTTTCTCATGACCCTAATGAATATTTATTTAATATCTAATCTTCCATTTTCAAGGTTATTACTACTAGATACATCTATCCCAGACCATGTATCATCTTATATTATCTATAGAAGGATTTCATTTCTAAAAAAAATGCATACTCAAAACTTCAAAAAATATGATGTTAACATACACAAAGACTTCTTCCATAGACTTTATAAAGCTCTATTATTATATTCCCTAAAAAATATAAAATATTAACTATTACATCAACTAAACTAAAGGGTTAGGAATACCATTTAAATTTTCTTCATCATTAAATTATTTACCATTGGTGAAATTTTTTACTATTAAATTATCCTAAACCTATAACATCCTAACAAAAAAATTTATCAAACCCCTCAAATGATACCAAATAGAATGAAACATGGACATCACAATCCAAATTACAAGAATTAATGTAATTATTTCATTATAATCTATTCCTATTATATTTTAGGTTTATATTTTTATATATTTGGGAGAAATAATTAAAGAAAAAACCATGAATTTTATAAATAAATTAAATATTTTATACTATATAAGAAACGGCTTAATCCATAAAAAGTATTTAACATCTCTAATAAATTATCCACACAAGACACTTTTCAAAACACATCATAAGTTTTAATTTTCTTCATAATTTGAGGAAATGGAAACCTACGAGAGGTGAACATGGATACCAAGTAATGGTAAACATAATTGATAATGATCAAATTTTATAAGTTACAATATGATGATCATATGGTTATAATCAAGATACATAATGAAAACATACCAAAAATGTCATATAACATAAAATAATAGACATGGAATGTGACATAACATAACATAAAAAATGAATCAATATAGTGTGAAAAAATGAGTCCATTAACATGATTCATGGCTGTATTACATAATTATAAGAATAAAAATACAAACTTTCAAAAATATAATAATATTATTTCATCATATTGTGAGTATATGTAAGAAGGATCACCCTTTAATTTTTAATAAGATCAAAGAAAGAAAAAAATAGTTGGTATGTGAGAGTGGTGTACCCTTGATATTCATTATTATATTATATAATCTTGTATGAAATACATGTTGAGAGTATCCATGGTGAGGTTGGGAACATTGTATACCTATTTAGGTGATGTGTTAGTTTCACTTGTTGTTCACTGTGCATTATCATTCTTTCATTACTTTTGCACGAGAGGATCTAGGGAGGCTCCTTCTGAGTATACTGTTATACTCACCCAAATTATATATAAACTTTTTTCTAGCTCACTTGGTGTTGTATGGAGATCAGGATGGTTATTACTAGCTTGGGTTTCCAGAGTGGTTCGGGCTTTGTGGTCGCTGCCATTTTACATTCTTTTGAACATGTAGTTTTCCTTTTCAATTGTAATAGTAAGTGCATGAAATTACATATGTGTGCATGATATATCGTTTATATTTTTGCCTGAGTATGATTTTTTGGGTGTCTGTATATCTCTCTATTTTCCATGTGTTATCTTAGATTATATTGTCACACATTTGTGTGTTAAATATACCCTATGTGCTAGTAGCCAACCTGGAGCCTACTGGAAGCGGGACTTGGGTGGTCAGTATCACTCTTCTCACATTGTTGTCGTAGGATGGTTACACGTTGTGGGGACAAGGTCGTGAAATAGTGGTATGAGAGGTAGGTTGAGGGATATGATGGAGTTTTGAGTTAGGCACATATGAGGTTGCATGGGATGGTAGGGAAATAGTGTCAGCTATGTTTTTTAATCATTGTAAACATGAGTGACTAGCTGAGACATGTATATTAAAGGTCCCCTGTGATTTTATGCACAAAACATTATGTCTACAGTTGCTACTAAATGAGTTGACACTTGTTTCATGGTAGACTCGTAAGAAATGATAATGCACCATTCTTCATTGCGCCTATGTTTAAATGCGTAGACCTTGGGATAGGTTAAACCAAAATGAATAAAAGAAAAAAAAATATTTAATTAATGCCTCTTCATCCATATTCCAGGCTTAGGATCTCTAACTATTTGTTTTTTTTTCAGTTAGGGATCCGTGTCTAATTTCTCATCAGGTCTGTGAAGAAGATGTTCAGCAGGCTGTGCCAGGTGATCTCCATAGAGCAGTGGTTGATGAAGAAGATACAGGGAGTATGATACTCCAATAGTTTTAGTGCTAGAGTCTATAGAAGTATGAGGTATCTATTTCAGATAATGTCATGGAAGACTTTTTTGAAGAGGTTTAGATATATTTTTGTTTGATCCATACTCACAAGGAGCACTGGGTGTCATTGATTGTGATGATTTAGCATGAGGCAGTGAGGTAGCAATGGTTCTTGTTCCCCAGGGATCATGAGGAGTCAATAGTCTCATGGGAGGAGTTTTGAGACCATTTTAGGGTCAATTATCATTCTTCGATCCGAAAGGTGTCCATGTTTCTATATCTTCTCAGACTTTGACAGGGGATATCTAGTGTGCCAGAGTTTGGAATCTATTTTAGGAACCGTCTGAGATATCATATAGACTTATTTCTAGATGAGGAGGCTAGGGAGAAGCATTTTGAGTAGGATTTGGTTCCATATATTAATTTACAGATCACCTCATTTATGCTGAAGACCTATCTCAAGGTACTGGAAATGGTATAGGTCATCTAGATAATGTTATCCAAAACTAGATCATCACATGATGGGAATCGTTAGGATTACTCATGAAGTAGACTTGTGTTCTGGGTTTCCTTGTTTTTAGGATAGAATAATTTCCATTTTGGAGGGTGTAGGTCCCATCCCTCAGTATGTCATTTCACTATGGGTAGTAGCTCTCATAACTATGCCAAGGTATTAGGTTCTTGTTTTTATTGTGGAGGCTAAGGTCATCAGCAATGAGAGTGCACAAACAATCTTAGCATTCTGCATGAATCATGTGTTCCACTTCAGGTTCCTCCATTATGAAGTTCCATCCAAAGCATTAGTAGTAGGATTCACCATATTTGGATAATTAGAGAGTATATGGGGCTGGCAGAGGATATCCCTAGGTTTCTCTACATCCTCTGATTGTAGAGTGCGACTGTGGTGGTGGTCTTAAGAATGTTTAGAGAGGTCGTGGTGTAGGTTGTTGTCAGCTTCATGTTATAGAATTCCAAGCATCGGGAAAGCCACACATCATTCGAGGTACATTTTATTGTTTTATAATTTGGTGAATTTCTTTTTTGATTCAGGAGTGACACACTCCATTATATCACATTCCCTTTCCATGATTTGGGACTTAAGGTAGATAGGCATCTGGTTCCCTTGACATTGACTATGATAATTGGAGGTTGAGCTGACTTGTTTGAAGTATGTACAGGCTGTGAGATATTTTTGGTGTTGTACCACTCTTGGGTAGATTTTCTATGTTTACGGATACAACCACATGATTTAATCCTTGCCCTGGATTGGTTGTTTTCATTGTAGGCTATTGTGGATTTCTTCAGGATGAATGTGGTGTTCTTCAATGCTGATGTAGGAACAACTATTTTTTTTAGAGAGTGACACCCTAATATGGGTCAGAGGTTTGATCCTTCCCTTTCATTCTTGATGGATGAGATGATGCTGAATTCATCATAGGTTCAGCAGTTTTCATTTCCCATGGTCATAGAACAATACCCCCAATCTCTTTCTAATAGAGGGTGTAATGTTACCCCCTCGGTGAGAAATTTAGTTTGTGATCATGCTACAGCAAGTAGTGTCTCTTATATCGATGTCTCTATATAGGATGGAACCATCTGAGTTGTGCGAGCTGCATATATAGCTAGATAGTCTATTACAGTGTGGTATAATTCAACTGAGTGTGTCATTGTGGGGTGGACCAGCTTTTCTCTTGAAGAATCCTGATTCCAATTTGTGGTTGTGTGTCGATTATCATCGATTGAATAAAGTGAAAATGAATAAATTCTATCAATTTCTATGGATTGATGACTTTTTTGATCAACTAAAGGGTTCATGTTGGTTCTCAAAGATCTACTTGTGATCACGATATCATTATATGCATGTAAAGGATGGGGATATATCGAAGACTACATTCTGTTATCATCATGGGAATAATGATTTTGTTGTGATTCCATTTCATGTGAAAAAATTATCTAGTTGTGTTTATGGTGATGATGAATGTTTTATTATATGAGTTCATGGAAAACTTCATGGTGCTCTTCCTCTATGACATCCTTGTGTACTCCTTATCTAAGGAGGATCTTAGAGAGCATTTTCATGCCATTTTGGGAGTCATTCGTTGATAATAACTATTTGGGAAGATTTCAAAGTGTGATTTTTGGGCTCAAGAAGTCCATTTCATATGGCATGTTATATAATTGAAGGAAGAGGCTATAGATCAATCAACAATAGAAGTAGTTTTGTATTGGGATGCCTCAAAGAAAATAGAAGAGGTGAGAAGTTTCCTTGGTCTTCTATATTATCATAGGAGGCTTGTAGCTGATTTCTCTTGAGTTATGACTCATCTAACAACATTGATTAGAAAGGAACAGGTGATCATATTAGTTTATTAGTGTTAGGAATCTTTCAATTTTCTAAAGGATATGTTGTTCAGTTCTCCAGTTCTTTGTCTGCAAGTAGAAGGAGTTCAGTTTGAAATTTTCTGTAATGCTTCATGTCATTGGTTAGGATGTTTTCTAATGCATCAGATCTCGAATGTTTCTTATAGTTCTCATTAGTTACATCCCCATTATAGTAACTATTACACCAATGATCATGAGTTGGTAATAGTGGTGTTTTCCTTGAATTTTGGGATACATTACCACATCAAGGATCGCTTTGTGGTCATCACTAAAAATGAAATCTTGAGGTATGTTTTCTCATAGAATGACATAAATTGAGACATCATCAGTGGATTGAGTTTTTATAGGATTGTGACTTTAAAATCTCGTATACACTTGTTAAGGGGAATATTTTATCCAATGTTCTAGGCATTAAGTCATGTAGTAATGCAGTGCATGAATCAGGTGATTCCTAGAGAGTTATGGAATAACATTCAAGAATATATCTCGATATGGGAGATATTTGTGGAAGAGGTTTTCTTTTTCAGATGATGGAGTAACAATATTTGGTGAAGTAGGTGGAAGATTCCAAGTTCTGGGATCTTGAGGTGGACGTCTCGAAAGACAGAGTTGTTTGTGTTGAGGCCCATGATGGCTAGTCTAAGGATAAATAAAACCATGTGGTATTTCATGAAAGGCTTTTCATTCCATTGGTGATGTGTGATATGGTTCATAGAGAGTTCCATAGTTTACCCTTGGTGGTACATACGGGCATAAAAAATATGTATCATGCTTTGTGGTGTCCATTTTATTGGCTTGTGTTGTAGCATGTTGTTGCCGAGTTTGTTGATCTACCAAAATATGAAGGTCATGCAACATGTTATTAATAGTTTTCTCTAGTAGTTAGATATTCCTCATTTAATGTGGGATGACATATTAATGTACTTTTTTACCTGTTTACCTTGATCTCAAGGTGTCAATGATACTAAATGGAAAGTTGTGGATCATTTTACAAAATCGGACAACATCATTGGAATCAAGTAGTTGAGCTTAGTTGAGGTTTTTTCAAGGAAATATCTAGAGTATTTGGTGAGACTCAGTGGGGTCCCTATAATGATCTATTATGATTGAGATCCTCGATTTGTCTATTGGGTGTGGAGAGGTCTCTAGCATGATTTTGTTTCTCAGTTATGTCTTAGCCCTACTTTTCATCCACATACAGACTGTCAGACAGTGTGGACCATAAAGACTCTTGAAGACATGTTGCACTCTTGTGCCCATGATTTTGGAGGTTATTGGATGAAGAACTTACCCTTGGTATAGTTTTCCTATAAGAATATTTTCCACTAAACCATAGGTATGTATTCGTTTAAAGCCTTGTATGTTTGACCTTCTCATCTCAATTGTGTTGGAATGGGGTCTGAGAGTTAGCAATTCTCAGGTTAGAACTGGTACAAAACATGATAGATATGGTTCAAGTAATTTGTGAGAGGATGAAGGCAGTGGAGAAGCATAAAAATCCTATGAAGACCATATAAGGAAACCTTGGGAGTTTGACTTTGGGGATCAAGTGTTTCTGAAGGTGACTCCCCGTCGTGGGCAGTGATGTTCGAGTCGTGGGAGTAAGCTTTATCCCCTATTTGTTGGTCCTTTCTAGGTGTTGGATAATTTTGGAGCCTTGGAATATTGAGTAGCACTTCCCCCATAGATGAGCAGGATAAATAATGATTTTCACATGTCTCACCTCCATCGTTAGCTTCATGATGACTGTCTTGTCACCAATTGGGGTGATATTGATGTTGACAGAAATGCATCCTTGAGAGGTATCTCGAATGGTGGTGGTTCAGACCCCTTTTTTATGTTTCCTCTATAGGTTTGTTTCAGATTCTTGAGTATGAGAATGTTTTCATAGGTATCTGATGTAATGGAACAAACATCTCTAATCAATTCCTTTTTTTAAATATGGTTTTGTGGTGTTCTAGGAGGTCAAAGTGACTTATTCCCAACACATTTCCAAATTTCCAGTTCTTTGAATATTGTTTCTAGATTTCTAAAAAGTGCTATCAGTATTTCATCTATTGGTGGGTCTTGGGGGTATATTGTCTCTTGGTATGTCCTATTGGTAGGTTGTATGATGGTAGGTCCTATCGGTAGGTCATTTTGGTATGTCCTTTCATAATGTTGTTTATTGGTAGGTCATGTCGGTAGGTCGCTTGTTGGTAGATCCTGCCAGTAGGTCATCTATCGGTAGGTCATCTATCGGTAGGTCGTCTATCAGTAGGCCATCTTCTGGTAGTTATTTTTTGTAGTCCTCTTCGGTATGTCATGTATGTAGGTCATCTATTGGATGGTGATACTTTGTTTCAATATCAGTCGATGAAAAATGTTTCCATCATCCTACAATTTTTACCCTTTGATGTTTTCGTTGATGTTAAATGCATACAAAGCCTTGTCTTAAGGGAATTTAGGCTGATTCAAATCCCATAACTCCAATCATAATATTCCTATGTTACAAGGTTCCTTTACTCGGTCAAACCGCGTAGTCTTGATAAGATATGCTTTTGATGAAAATCTAAGTTTCATCTAAAACACAACTTTGATTATATTTCCAAAATAAAAATGATACATTCCACCTTATTCTGTCTTATCTTTTCACTTTTTGTGTGGAACCCTTAACCTTTTATCCAAAGAATTTTTTTGATTGTTCTATCCTTGGATTGTTTCTCCATAGTTTTTTCCTGCTACGTGTGCACCCTTTATCTTGGTGCAACCAGGAAGTTTCAATCCATCTTCGATATAATGTATTTTATACCTCTATTAATCTGGGTTCCTCGATCTATATCATCCCACTCTCCTTTCCATATTAAATCATTTTATCTTCATTTTTCTAATGTACGTTTCTTGGGTGTTGGTGGATGTGGGTATTTCGCGGCATCCTTGATTGGATGCAGTCATTGTAGGAGTGGTGATCGTTATCCATTTTGTTTTTTGGTTATTTTACAGAGAATGGTGGAAGCCTTTTGAGGTAGGGGATTCTTGGATTCTCTACTCTATAATGTACATTCATATAGTTATCATGTTTTTTCCTCTAGATAATAATTAAATTTACATAATAAATAATTAAATTGGGTGAAATAATTAGTATCATCTACTAAGATATGTTATTGCTTATTTATTTTATATATCATATGATATCAATGATTTTCTTGTTTAGTGTTTCCTTATAGATAGAAATCGATAAAGAATGAAAACTCGTGAGTAATTATAAATTAGTTGGATAAAGATAAAGAGGCATGATTAATGAATCTGGTTGTTGTTGTTGTCCTTGGTGATAAATAAAATGGACACGATAATGCATGTTTAATTGAATTGGTTAATTCAATATGTAATAAAAGAATGTTTGTAAAACAATGATAATTCCTTGAAGGGTTATGTGTTACCCTATTTATTTTAAAGGACAAGAACCTTATGAATTAGATATTTGTGTTCTCAATGTGTGTGAAGGTTTAATGCCTTGTTTAGGGCCAACATCCCAATTGCTATGTTGTTTGTTTTTTGCTGTAGGTGTTGTGGTTTGAGCCTGGGATGGATGAGCCTGGATGGCTGCTGTGATATCTGGTGGTAGGAAGGTCCAAGGGTGGTGGTAGTATTTAATGCATAGAGTGGAAAGATGCATCAGTTTATGAATGTGGGTGTATGTGAGGACACCGGGGATGATGGAATAGGTTTGAATCTGGGAATACCCATTGATATGAAAGTTGTTGGTGTTGAATATGATTTTTTATCTACTTTATTTATTTCCCACTCCTTTAGGAAGATGGTCTTGCTTACCATCCTTCCAAAAGAGTCATAGACGCAAGGGGAATGCCACACTATTTCTGTGTTTTTTCTCCTGAAGATGGATAGGCATGTGCTCTATCTATAGGTGGAAAAGACTCGATGTGTTGTTTATCTACTCACTATATTGAGCCCCTTGTTTTTAGAATCATATAATACATTTATAGAATACCTAGAATCATGGAAAAGTGATAATTATGTTATTAAATGATTTAATAGATTATGTTAACCCATCGGGGTTAGAGCATACTAAGATGAAATATTGAGGCTACAATTTAAAGGAATTATGGACTTGGTTTGGTTATTCTTGGAGGCCATTGAACATTGTTGTGATGATAATGAAAAATACTACGGAGATGATAATGTTCAATTAATGTTTAAATAATTAATTAATGTAAATTGAAACTGATAAAATGGTATAATATTACTTAATTTAGCTCTTTAAATGGTTATTGAATTATTGGATACCTAGTCTTAGCAGTGGAATTTGAGAGTCTGAGAGACGTTATCTTCATTTGAGTCTAAGACTAGGTTATTCCCATAGTGTGGTTGTGAGCTATATTATATTTTGTAGTTTTTGTGTTTCTATACAATACTCCATCTTCTTGGTTAGGGAAACTGTTAGGCCCACTAGGCCGGATACCCTGAGAGGGGGGGTGGATAATGGCATGAAATATTAATACATTTTCTCATTCTGATCTTGTTTCATTGTTAAAAAAACTCAATTCTCTTTCACTCTTGTATAAATATACGAACAGATATTAAATCATGCACATAACACACCAATTTTTACTTGGTTCACCCTCATTGGGCTACATCCAAGGATTGTACAACGACAATGTGTCGATTTACCAATTTCACTAAGGCTCACTGCCAATAATGAGTACAATGTTCGGGATAGATCATCTATACCCAAGCTCACTACCATTACAAAGTTTAGGTCCATCTAACTTCATTCCCAAGGGTCACTCTCTATGCCTCATTCCCTGGCTCACTGCCAGTGGAAAGGGTCACTATCTTCCTTTTCCTTCACTCACTGCTCTAGGAAAGGACTCCACTCACATTTTATTAACATGTAGGTTAGGCACGATTTATGGGCATATAGGCCACTTCATTTACATGAATTCTCACATCCTCAACTTTAGGTAGATGCTCTATTAAAGTCCCTTTTTCAACCGCAGATGAAGTCCACCTTATAGGGTACTACTAGGTACTGGAAAATACTTTCTCAAACTGAATTGAAAATTTTTCAAGATTCCTTGAGAAAATCACAAACCACATTTTTCTCCCACGTACTAAGTACCGATTTTGGAATGTGGAACACCTCCTCAGTGTATTATTTTTGCTACTACGAACCACCCTTCATCCATGGTATGCCTCCGCCTTTGCGATTGTGTACCGCTATCGTGTACCAATTCTATGAACCTCCTCTATGAAACCCCTCCTATCCGCGAACTATTCTATGTTTGAGGACTATCTTTGCTTCTGTGTACTGGAGCTCTCCCTTTGAATACTACTTTTGGAATTCTCCCTCTCACATATTGGAGATTCCTCCTCTACGTACCTAGACAACCTTTGAGGATTATGAATCCCCGCAAACACCATCAGTGTAGACCACATTCGGACTTTGTGAAATTCCTGAAGTAAAATATATTCTCTAATGATGTTCAATCACTACAATAATTAGTGGGATTAGATATTATAATATTTGAAAGTAATACTATAGAATTCGATAATCCACGATTTACCAAATCTTCAATCCAGCCTCCACCACTTACTGATTATTCTTCTGTCATGAACCACAAGCCACCCGCAAACCGTTTTTCATATGCAGTCCACGTACTGCATTTTCAATTACATAGTCGATATCCTCTGCTGACTTCAACCCATCCTCATTCCGCACCACCTTCCACCACAAATCGTTTTTAGTTTCATAAAATGCGCTAGCATACTGTTTCCTCCACTCCATTTACCGTTCCCGGAACATGGTACACGGGCCATCAATTATTCTACGCAGTTCTCACCCTTTCCTAATTTTCTTCAATATTTTTTATACAATTCACTGCTATGAATAAATCATTCCTTTTCTGAAATCAAACTCCTGGTATTGAGACCTAATAATTTGGAAAACACTGGCAAACTGTGTCACCTTGAAAACCATTTATTCGGAAAAACACCAACCATATTCATTTTTGATCATCTGGCTTTGTCCACAAACAAATTCACACCCAAAACATTATGAGGGGACACCTTGAGTGATTTATCCCAACAATATCCCCCTATGGGTTTGTTTAAAACTCTTCTCAAAACAATTATTTGTATTTTAATATCTTGTTAAAGCTTCATCCATCTTCAACCATTATTCTCCTCATGCATTTAAGATAGTGAGGAAGGATTTACTCAAAACATACTTTAATCCCATATAAGCCATGATCATAGTGAGAAACAAGAGTATAATGAAAAGTATATCAATTAATAACTTCATTAATAATCAACAATTGTTGATTCCATACTGATATACTGATACCAATGAACAACATTCATCACGAACCACAGCCATCCTGATATCCCATCATTGATTGATCTCTTCTAGAATCATCATATTTAATGATACTCTTATCTTATAGATCTTTTAAATAGCTATAACTCATCCTCAACTCCCACTATATCTCTAATCCATTTAATAGCTTCTCCTTGTGTCTTTTCTCCCATAGATGTCTCACTTTCTTTCCCTTTGTCAAAGAACCCGAAGGGCACTTCAAGGTTGTATTAAATAGGGTAAAGAACACATATCAGCTCATTTGGGAAAGACACATCATACATTGGGGAGTGGGGGACCCACATACACACTTTTTTAAGTGCGGGAGGTCGACTAGAATCCAAGAGATAGTAGATTTCTTTCAAATTATTCTTTGGGTAAGGTCTTTGTAAGAATGTCTGAAACTTGTTGTTCTGTAGGTGAATACTCTAACTTCACAAGACATTTCTCCACATTCTCCTTGATAAAATGATATTATATTTCAATATTCTTTTCCCTTGAGTGGTGTATTAGATTTTTTCGCGAATTTATAGCACTGCAATTTTCACAATGGATTAGGATTATATAATTTACTTCAATTACAATATATTCATATCGATGCTCTATCCACAATAGTTGTGTGAAATATTGAGTAGTTGTAGTGTATTCAGATTCTATAGTTCTCAATGAAATGTAATCTTGTTTCTTGTTTATTGAAGAAATACACAACCCTCCAATATAAAAAAAATCTCATGATGTTGATTTCATATAATCTATTGAATGAGACCTATCCACATTTTTATATCCCTATAAATCCAAATAAGATTTGTCATTATACATTAGGCCAAAATCCAATGTTCCCTTGGTATAATGAAGAATTATTTTTACTACATTCATGTGGCTCTCCTTGGGATTTCTTGGATAGCACTTTTCTTGGAATCTAAAAAATACAATTTAAGGCCTTGTCAATGTTAGGTATAATAGACTTCTAAGGATTTTCATGTATTCTGTGAAGATAACTGGATTGCCTTCATCATCCCCAAACCCTTTCAACAAGGTAGCAATCAGAGTCTTCATCTCTTGGGAATTATCCATTCCAAACCTTCTCAAAACCTCCTTAGCATATTTATATTGAGAAATAAAATTGACATTCCTTCCTTATGTCACCTATAATCAATGGAAAAATGTCATATTTCCAATCATCGAAATTTCAAACTGACATTTCATGAATTCAAAAAATTGTCTACATTGGGATTCATCAGATCCACCAAAGATTATGTCATTGACATAGACCAACACCATCATAATTTTACTATTTCCATTTTTGTAATACATATTGTAATCAAATAAACCACAATGAAAATCGAGTTTCTTGAGAAACTAATCAAGCCTTGAATACCATGCTCTTTTTTATTACTTCAAACCATATAATGTCTTCTTCAGATGATAAAATATGTTCTCATCTTCATGAATGAGAAAACTATCTGGTTTCTAAATGTAGACTTATTCTTCTAGAACACCATTCAAAAATGGTGACTTGAAATACATCATGAAAACATAAAACTTTCTTTTCACAGCTATGGAAAAGAATAATCTAATTGTATACAGCCTTGCAATGCGTGCAAATGTTTCATTGGGTACCCTCTATCTTGGAGTACCCTTTGCAAACAATTCATTCTTTGTTTCGAATCAAAACACCTTATTCATTCATTTTTTTCAAATGACCCATTTTTCCCTATGAAATTCTTGTCGTCTGGTCTCGAAACAATTTCCGACAATTTATTATTCCCAATTTTTTCGAGCTCTTTATTCACTTCCTAAACCAAATTATCATCTCCAACAGCTTCATCAAAGAATTTAGGCTCCACATGGGATACGTATAATGCTTTTTGTAGAAAATTCTTCCTCTATGTCTACACGGGTGCTCTTTGATCAACAATTATGATCTGCCTATCAATATTAGCTCTTCCAGTTGGTCTTTGAGAAGACACAAATTTATTCTCATCATCTGAGTTTTCTTTTGAATCAATCTTTGGAGCTAGAGCATCTCCTAATATGCCCATCTCTTCATCGTTATCCTCCAGATTCTAATCATGTATTTGCTGAAGATTTTAATCATTTTGAAAAATAATCACATCATGGCTTTCAACAATCATTCCCAACCTTGTATTGAATAATTTATAACCTTTTCTTTTCTTTGACTAGACAAGAAATATTCTTTCTTCCCCATGAGATTCAAATTTCCTATGTTTCTCTTTATTAAGAATGAATCATTTACTTCCTAATATTAAAATGTACATTATTGATGGATTCTTTCCATACCATAACTCATATAGAGTTTTCTCCTCTTTTGGAAAAAGTAAATCTCTATTTCAAGTGTATACTATAGTCATCACAGCTTCTTTCCAAAATTTCACCAGAAGGTCTTTCTCAATGATCATTTTTCTAGCCATGTTGTGGACAATATGATCTCTTCTCTCAACTACTCCTTTTATCTGTGGCATTGTTACTGCTAAAACATTATTTCTTATCCCCTATTTTTTTGGGAGAATCCTCAACTTCACTATTTGGAAACTTTGTTCCATTATCTGTTCAAATTGTTCAGATTTTCTGACCAATAATTTTTTTCACATTCCCATAAATATCATGTAATGAAACTGAACACATTAAATTTGTGGTGATTATTGAAACCCAAGCCATTCTACTATAGTAATTAATGTATAGAACATCATATCTCATCCCATCAATAGCCCTTGGGGAAATTGGAACACACACATAAATATGCACCATCTCAAGCAATCCTGTTGACTTTTTCTCCATTTTATTATATGTCATTCGAATGATCATCCCATGTGGGAAGACATCACACGTATGAGTACGATCAATTGGTAACCTAGGAATATTTCAGGATACATCATATTTTTCTAGATCTTATAAGGAACCTTGTCTTATATTCCAAAGACACTTAGTCCATAACTAGTTTTATTCCTCATTGGACAGAAAGCACATATTTTATTCTCCACTCACTAGGTAGAGATTCCCTTTCGTATGCTTTCCTTGAAACACAATAACACTATATTTTTCCTTGATGATACATAATTTCTTGGAAAATGTTATGTCATGTTCTATGTCACACAATTTACTAACACTATTCAAGTTATGACTAAGCCCCCCAACAATCAATATATCTTCTTGTCTCATATATTTTCCTCCAAACATGGATTTTCCTAAACCAATAATTTTCAAGACCTCATCATTAATATATCTTAAAATGCCTTATTTATCATACCTAATTCCGATTACTAGATTCTTATCTCCCATAATTTGGGAACTGTATCCACATTCAATTATCCATATCCTTGTGCGATCTCATGCCATGAATGCAATTTCTATAACCACAACCTTATCAACCCTTTTGTTATTTTACCAAATCCTTTGAATTCATAACCAGAAAGGAATGGTAATCTTGATCTACCAAATTATTTGGTGGATCATCATCAACTTGCAGAGCTACAAATAAATTTTGATTTTTCATCTCACTTGAAGATATATTTGGTTGTGTCATAGGAACAAATTTAGTTTTCGTTGGCAAATTCCTCTTCATTTTGGATGTGAAATATCATTCCAAATGTATAATTCCTTTACACTTGAAATAATGACCATTAAATGATGACCTGTAATTTTGAGAGATGTACGACCACCTATGTTGGTCGTGTTCCCTTTGATACCTCTTTTCTACAGAACATACATTTTGAGAGTGTCATGTCTTTCCATAATAATAGAATCTTATGTGAGGTACATTATTATGTGGCAATGATGAACTAATAGTTGTGCATTGGGTTCTATGAATCTTCTGATTCTCCTTTATTCCCAAATTAGTATTCAATCATGGACTGAGTTCTTGTGGTCTGACTTGAACTATAACTGCTTTCTATTTTTGATCAAGCCTCATACTAGCCTTATCATTCTGAGGGGATTCATGCTTCTCTTATGATGGACCACTCTGATAAAATCTCATCTTCTCATATTCCTAAATGATCTTCTTTCCTAGAAGTTTTACCTGATCTTCAATTGTTCATCGCAGACTGGTGACTTCTTCTTCTAGTTGTTCAATACACTTGATTTTATCTTTTCCAATTTTATTCAAACAACCAATTTCAATTTTTTCCTTCAATATTTAGTTTGTACTCAACCACCTCTTTGGAGCTTTCTAGCATTGATTATCTCAGCTTTTCCATGTATTCATTGATCTCAGAATTCTCTTCTTCCTACTACTATAAAAAGAGTTTGGCATCATGGACAACTTTGTTTTCTTTCTTCATTTTGGATCTCAAAATATCTACCTCTTCAAGGGACACTTCTAATTCAGCCCGAAGATCAACTCTTCCTTCAATTTATCCTTGTTGATTGTCAATTTCTTCTCTTTTTAAAGAATTTATAGAAACTTCCACCAAGTCAACTACTTTATGATCCATCCAGTCCTCCATCTCTACTGCTTCAGATTCTTTTGAACTTCTATCTGTTATTGAATGTATATTTTCCTTTTTAAATATCCTTCTCCTTGTACTTCCCCTCCCTTTCTCATTTAAGGAATACTTTTTTTGATAATTAAATCATCTTATTCATTTTCATCATCAAACTTCTTAGGACACTTTTCTGTAAAATTACCAATATTTCTCCATCGAAAGAATGAAAATAGAAGTTCACCTTTGAACCTCTATTTTCCCATTTGAAGACTGGAGAAGATAAATTCCATGACATCATCCATATTGTCCTCCTTTGGACCATATTCAATAGAGAGATTCTTCATGGACTCTAATTACTCTTCCTTAGGATTTCCTTTTTCTACTGCATCACTATCATTATTTCTCATTTCATATGCTACAAGGTTATTGTGTAGGTTATCTATTGTTATCTCTATTGGTTCATTTTATTCCAAGACTGAAAATTTCAGATTAAATGGTGGTGGATGTTTCCTCAAGATCATTTTCATAATTTTTATATCGTCAATGAATTTTCCAAGTCCCTGCATGTCTTCTATAGTAATATTTATCCTATCAATTAATGCATCAATAGTCTTCTAGGGATTCATTCTGAGATCGTTATACTTGTTCCAATGAATCTGAAGATTTGCTTCTCTGACTTTTGTGTCTCCCACATAAATGAATAAAACTTTTTCCCACATTGCATTTGATGTTTTACATGACATCATATTCGTATAAATTTTATTTGATAGGGATCCCCCTAAAGCATTGATCCCAATAGCATCGGAATCCAATTCTATTATTTCAGCTTCTTATAAAGCACCACTATTAATGTCAGCTGATATTCTATGCATAGTTTCTATAAATATATCCATCCCTACTAATCTAAAATAGTTCTACATCTGATTCATCCATAGTGGAAAATTATTTCCATCATAGATGAGAATTCCTTTATAATTGACCACCTCCATTTTATATTATTGAGAAAGAACCACTAAATTTCAACCTACCCCTATAATACCACTTGTTAGGTCCACTAGGTCAAATACCCTGAGAGGGGGTTGAATCAAGGTATGAAAAATTAAAACCTTTTCTCGTTTGGATCTTGTTTTTTTGTTAGAAAAAACTCAATTCTCTCTCTCCCGTAGAAATATACAAACAGATATGAAATTATGCATGGGAAACAATGATTTTTACATGGTTCACCCTCACTGGGTTGCGTCCAAGGAGCATAAAATGACAATGTTTCGATGTACCAATTTCACTGAGGCTCATAGCCAATAATGAGTACAATGTTTAGGATAGATCTTTTATGCCTAGACTCACTGCCTTTACAAGGTTTAGGGTATGATCATTTCATTACAATGGGTCACTCCCTATGCCTCTTTCTATGGATCTCTACCTGTAGAAAGTGTCATTGTCTTCCCCTTCCATTGCTCAATGCTATTGGAATAAAATCCACAGACAGTTTATTGACATGTAGGCAAGACACAGTTTATGGAAATGTAGGTCCCTTCATTTACATGAATTATTGCATCCACAACCTTAGTTAGATGCTCTGTTGAAGTCCCTTTTTCACTACATATGAATTCCACCTTCCCGAGTATTACTAGGAACTGGAAAATGATTTCAAAAAAAATTGAAGCATTTTCATGTTTCCGTGAGAAAACCATGAACCTATTCCTCCTCCCACGTACTGAGTACTGGGTTTGGTATATGGAAAACATCCTCCATGTATTGACGTTGCTGCTGCAAACCACCCTTCATCCATGGTATGCCTCCGCCTTCTTGATCGCGTACCGCTACCATGTACTGATTCCGCAAATCTCCTCTATAAAACCCCTATTATCTGCAAACTATTATCTATTCGTGGATTGTATTTTCTTCCGTATACCGGAGCTCTCCCTCCACATACCTATTGCAAAATTATCCATCCCACGTACCATAGATTCCTCTTCCACTTACCGAGACAACCTTTGTGGCTTAATAATCCCCTCAAACACCTTCAGTGTGAACCACTTTCAGACTTTGACGAATTTACGTAGAAAAATAGGTTCTCTAATTATGATCAATCTCCATAGTAATCAGTGGGATTAGTGATTCTTATATAGGAAATGATATTCTCAAAATCTGCTAATTGGAGATTTACCAAATCATTATTCCAGCCTCCCCCACATACCAAATCATCTCCCATTTCGAACTGCAAGACACTTGTGAAGATTTTTTCATATGCGGTCTGCATAATGCCTTTTCTCTAATGCATCGATCCCTTCCACTAACATCAACCCATCCGCATACTGCACCGCCTTCCGCCATGCACCATTTTTTGTTCCGCAAACCTTACATGCATACCGTTTCTGCCACTCTGCATACTTTCCTAGAACATGGTATGCGGCCCATGAATTACGGTACGTGGTTATCACCCTATGCCTATTTTCTTCAAAGTTCATCATAAACTTCACTCCTATTAATAAATCCTTCCTTTTGCAACATCAAACCCTCAATTTTGAGGCCAAATACTTTGGAAAACATTGGGAAACTACAGCACCATAAAAACATTTCTTCCGCAAACACCAACCATACTCATTTTCAATCATCTGGCTTTGTCAAAAAACACAATAACACCCAAAACATTCCAATAAGACACCATGTGGAATTTTTTCCCAACAGAAACTGAAACCCCTCAGATTCTAAGCCCTATGGTGTTTTTCCCCACTATCCCAATTGGAGTATAGATGGTTGACTACCCCCTTTTCCCTACTCTCTACTCTTTGTAGTTTCTTGTGATAGTAGGAATGTTGGTTAGTTTTCCCTATATATGTGTATAGAGGGTTGTAATGGTTTTGGTTATTCACACACATATATTCTAGAGATAGTTTCCAATGCACTATAATAGGTGTAATTTGTAAAGGCTATGATGGATTTAAGATCCTTACTCTGTGTATGGGTTGTAATGCATTGATGTATAATACCCAACATTTGATACATGTAATGTGAGTTGTGTTCCATTCCAAAAAATATATGGTTACTTTTTGTTATTTGGATGTGGTGGTGGCGTTTTGCATGAGGTGCGTGATTTGATTCTTTTCCCAAGTGCCTCTGTGCTTATACTTTTTGAGAGAGATGCTTAGGACGTGTGGTTTTTGGGAATAGGGATAAACCAGTGGGGAAGTGGTATCTGGGTACCCTTGATATTCTTTATTATATTATATACTCTTGTATGATATACTTGGTATGAGTATCCATGTTCAGACTGGGAGCATAGTATACCTATTTATCAAATAAGTAAGTTTCACTTGTTGTTCACTATACATTATCATTATTTCTTTTCTTTTGAATGAGATGCTCTAGGGAGGTTCTTACTAAGAATACTGTTATAATCTCCCAACATATATTTAAATTTTTTAGGTCACTTGGAGCAGTTTTTTGTTTTGGCTAATTACTATTAACTTGGGGTTGTAGGAGCTATTCAAGCTTCATGGTCACTATGGTATTAATTTCTTTTAGTACATACAGTTTTCCCTTTCAGTTGTAGTAGATCTTGCATGATAATATATATGTGTACTTTGGATTTCTTTTATATTGTATTATTAGAATGATTTGTTTGGTTTCTATCATATCTCTCTCTTTCACATGTGTTCTCATAAAGGGAAATTCCTCCCATTTTTTTAATATACCCTCTGTGCTAGTCACCAACACGAGGCCTACTAGAGGCGAGACTTGGTGGTCATTATCTATCTTCTCACATTATTTGCCCAGGATGGGTATACTTTGTGGGGAAGGGGTCATGACAGTATGTATTTAGATTCCAAAATTATTTTATATGAATGATGAAATATATAATGATTGTTTAATTTATGTTTTTAAGGATTTACAAGAATACGTTAAGTGGTTATGATGCACTAGAAAAGTTTTTTAATGAAAATTTTATTTTCATATAAAATACAAGATTGAGGAAAATATATCCCTTAATATGTTCCTTATGTTAAAATAACTTTTTTTGGATAAGGATATGTTGGATATGAATAAGTATATTGGATGGTACTGATTACCATGGAACTAATTAATGACTTATTGAAAAGTTGTATATGCTATCATTGATATAGATTACAACATTTTTTGATTTATGGAAAATGTTGAATATACTTTTGAACCAGGAAACATGCATATTTTCAATAATTTTTTTGGGTAATTCATTTATTTAACATGTTTAAAAAGAATACTTGATGAAGATATTCACATGTTTCTTATGCGACAGATAAGAGCTACTATATATTATGTGGTGGATCAATGTTAGGATTATTTTGATAAATTTAGTAACCTTCATTCTATAATTTATACATTCCTAGATAGGAATGGTTATAAGGTTATCCATTTGTGGAATGTTGTATATTAAACATCGAGTACGGTTTAAGAGATTAAAATATTATCTCACCATATGTGGATTTATACATATTGGATAACATGTGATAACCTATTACTCTGATTAAATAGATAAAATCATATTTAATTATATTAAGGGATCTCATGATCTATTAATGCTTCAAGAATGAAAAATTCACCTAAATTTCATGGAATGATATATGATGTGGATGTTGATCAATGAAAAAAATAGGGAAATGTTGTTATGAAATCATGTAAGTATAACTTTCTAGGAAAATTAATTAACTATATTAAAAGGGTCATGAAACCAAAAATGTTATCCTAGTACCATTATTTTCAGTGAATCAAATGGCCCGTAAGATAATCGTTGGTTTATGGATTTGTATTTGTTAAATTTATCCTAACCATGTTCTCTATCACTCTTCATTAGAACATGATTATTAGATTTATCTTATGTGTCCATGTTTTCACTTCCCATCTATGTTATCCTTTTGGAAATCCTAGTTAGGAATAATATGGTAAACCATTATGCTTCAAACATTTTCATGTTAATGAATATTTTTTATTTAATTTTTACGATGTGGGTTTCTTTGATTGGAACATTCAAGTATTAATCCACTGATAAAGAATATATATTTATAACGTGGAATTATTTTTAAGGGGGGTATAATATAAAACCCTATGATTTTATAAATTATTTTAATTCAAATTAATTTAATCCATTAGATATTATTCACTAACTGAAGAACTTAATATAGGTTTTTTGAAGTACTTTGTCTGGATTGTGTTATATGCAAAAACATATTAATGATTCACCGCAAGAAACATTTATATTAGCTTATGGTATACACAACACCATCTTTGTCTTGTGATAAATAAAATATTGGGTTCCTTCGATATCTTTCATAACATACAAGTTTAAATTTTTACTGAACTACAATATACTATTATCATTATTATTAAAATATTATTATGTCTCCCGCATGGCCATTGGAATGGATTCTTTGAATAATGTTAACTATATTGTGAAAACAATATTTATTCATTTATAAAAAATAAAGTATTTTGTTACAAATTAGTATAAGGGAATAAAAAAACTATTTTAAAATATAAAAATTACTTTTGTAAAAAAAATATTTTCTATGTACCAACACACTTTTTCTCAATAAATTAATCAAAACAGTTTTGATTAAAATTTTCAATAAAATTTATATTTTATATATTGAATTAATATTTTTTATTTTCATCCAATATATTTTATAGGAATAATATATGAATAACTACAATTTTATGAATGCAAATATATTGTTTTCTAAAAAGAAATTCTATAGCCTTTTAATAGAGAACCCATTTTAAATATGATTTTTACACTTTTATGAAAAAAATTAAAAATAAACATCATTTTCTAAATAATAATAGAATATTTTAATTTGATTGAATTTTTTATTAGATATTTCCTTTTTTTGATGAATAGTGAAAAACATTGAATTTTAATTCTAAAATTGATTTTAACCTAATTTAATAATACAGTAAAATTATTTTTTAATTTAATTTTAATGTTTAATTAGATAAAATTTTATATACATTAATAAAATTAGGTCATTATAATCAATTTTACATTGAAATTGGATATTAAAACGTGTCAAACATTTGAACATTTATACTTTAAAAATAAGATTTGTCATCATGTCTGTGGAAATAAATTTAAAATACACTCTACCACTTTTTTATTAGAATTTAAAAAAATCCATATTTTGAACCATCATAATTTATAATTTCTAATTTTTTAATATATATTTTTTTTAAATTTATTAGTGAAAGTGATTAAAATTAATTAGAAAAATTTAGAGAAATAATTGGTTAACAAAGGACCAACCCTTAAACATAAAGGCCAAAATGACCAAGAAACTTGCTAAACAACCATTTTATAAATATATATAGACCCTATACTACCCTTTATATAATTTTTACCATTATTATATCAACATTAAATTGGTAAATGTGTGTGGAATTCCCTTTTCAAAAATTTACAAGAATGCCACTCCTCCTCGACTATAAAAAGGGAACTTAGCCCTCCCACTTATGAACAAGTCTCAAGCCCTTTGAATCACTCAAAATCTAATCAAAAAATATAAAAACATCCCTAAATTAATCCTGTATGTATCCATTATGGCAGAAATCCATCCCAGGAATCCCTTTGGTGCAAACCAAAATGAGTTACCCAAAGAAGATGTATCATCCTTCCTCAAGCTGTTTTATTTTATTTTCATTAAACAACCGTAAACTATTATTTTTACATTATTATTTAATATAATCAATATTTAAAATATATTTATATTTTTTATTCTAATGTTTATACCAATACATACACACACATCCATGTGATGGCTAACGAACATACCATTCCTTGGTATGGTGAACTACTACCTTACAAAACGATGTTTTATGTTTTTCTATTACAGCCAATGATGGTTTGGAATTATGATGGAAAATATTTTTTATATGATATATTTTTTATTTTTTATGTATTTAATCCTCTGTAATTTTCATATAGAAAATTCCTTCACTATTTTAATATAGTATAATTACTTTAACTTCCTTTGTGAATGTGTAATCTACCACATCCTCAAAGTGATGTGATTTGATCACAATCTACATGGAATGTATTATAGATGGGTTTAGTGAAATTATATGATATATATGACATAATAATTATAATGGAATTATATTATATATATACATATATTTCATTTACATTCTTTCTTTCAATACAATTATAAAATGGTAGCAACATGCAAATGTTCGTACGACCTATCATTTCAAAGAACAATGTACTCTATTCCATATTTATATATTTTATAAATTAATATGAATACATATATAATAAATATATATGATATTTATATCATTTTTTAAAATATTTTAATAATTAAATCTTGATCTATATAATATGATCAAGATTAAAAATCCAAAACATAATCGAAAAACAAATCGGGTATTACCCAAAACGTAATATTAACATGGAGCTGTTCATAAAAAGGAAATATAAAGTCATTAACAAATAATATACGGTATTCTATATAAAAGTATTGTTTTAGGGTAGATTTATAATAAAATTATATTTATTATATAGTATTATTGAACATGTATGATGAAATTTAAGTCTTAGGGGAAGGGTTTTCTCATCTTACTTTTATTTTCTGTGAGACACAACCCATGTTCACCACCTATTTTTTATATGTGGGGTGTATACTACCCCTAGATGTATTATATGATTATTATACTTAAATTTATATGTATTTACATATCCATTTTATTATTTTCCTTTCACGATGATTATGAGTCAAAATTACCAAATCATGAATGTAATGTTTTTTAATTTACCTTCTTCGAGACACATGTCATGTTATGAAACTATATTTTTCTATGAGGTGTAAATAATAAATTTGAAATATTATATCATGAATCTAATTATTTTAATGATATTTTATACTTTATTTAATTTTATTTGTTCCATCATATTATGAATCAAATTTACTAAAGTGGTAACATTTTATCGCTAGAATATCATCATTTATCAAGATTGTTTATGATTGTGCTTCTATTGATGAAATATTAACATCCATATATCATGAAATCTCATGAATTATATCAAATTAATGGTACCATTTTACAACTCATTTTTATTAAATATAATTAAGAAAATGTTTTCATGAAAATTTGACTTTATTTATCCTTTTGGTCATAAATATATGGTTCTTCAAAACCATGTCTTCAAAAAAAATATTCAAAAATGTTCTAAAATTGTCCTAAATTATTTAAATTTAAATTTTACCCATGTTTTAACATTATAAAAAATATTGTTTAAAAAAAGTAATATTCTCACCTTTTTCTGATCGACACAGTTTTATAAACATTTTACAATGAAAAAAATAACATTCTTCCTGTACATATCTATCAACAATCATAACCATACTTAATTTTTATACAAATTTTAATGTATAAATGATTAATTTTTAAGAAAAATCCCTACTATTTTAGATATTAATTATTTTTAAAGTTATATCCATGAAAATAATTTTCAAAAAATGGTTTATGTTTAAAATGTGTCTTAAATGATTTTCAATATGTCCTTCATATGTTTTAAAAAGGTTATTTTCTAAGAAAATTATTTCAATTATTTCCAATATTATTTTATAAAAGTTCAAATTATTCTAAATGAAAAGGGTTCTCAAGACGTTTTCAAGCATTATTTATATATTTCAAGGTATTTTCATGGAAAACGGTATTCAAAATTCATTCCAGCATCTTTTATATGATTTTAAGGAAAATGGTTTTCAAATGTTTTCAATCCATTTTTATACGTTTAAAAAAAATGTTTTCAAAATGGATTCAAGCTTTCTTCTTAGGTTTTCAAAATATTTTTATAGAAAATCGTTTTTAAAAGGTTTTATGTTTTAAAAATTCCTTTTTAAAGAAGAAATTGTATTTTTGAATTGAATTTTTTTTAAAATATATTTAAAAATTATTTCCATCTAAGACTACATATTTTTATGTTTATTATTACTTTTTTGGTAAATTATTCAATGGTTCTTTTCATATTATTTTTCGGAATGGTTTTTGTTTTAATTTCTTAATGATTTTAAAACCCATTTCTATTTCACAGGTTATATGTTTATGAAACCCATTTATCATTCATAGGTTATATGTTTATGAAACCAGTTTCTATTAAACAGATTATATGTTTATGAAACCCATTTTAATTTCATGGTTAATTTCATTAGGAAATGTGCTTCTTTTCATGGGTTACAATTTTTTTAAATTATTAAGAAACCTATCCCTTTTCCATAGTTAATGATATGATTACATGTTTATGATACCCATTTCATTTCATGTGTTGTGATATAATTCCTTATGATATTGTGGAACACATATGATTGACTTCACTAGGTGGTTTTTTAGACCTATATCTCCCTCCAATTAATTTAATAAATATATATATATCAAGAGATAGACAATGGTGGAATAGGGAGTGAACTCAGTTTAGTAAAGTAATTTGTCTACTAAGATGTTGTTGGGAGTGAACCTTGACTACTAATATGGTCATGGGAGTGAACCATGACTTCCAAGATGGTACGTGGAATGAAATGATACTAATAATATATCCTTGTAAGCGATGCCTACACAAATATGGAAATCATTTTATATGCTTATGTGTATGCAACACATCATATGTCTTATTCTTATGTTATGGGCTCATTGATTATGCTCTGGATTCACTTATGATTCATTCCTTATGAACTACTAATATTTATTCCAGGACTCATGTATAATATCCTTTATATTTATGGTTTTATCTTCCAAATATATTCTGATGTTCTCATACCCTTATGTTCATGTTATACTTAGGTATCTATTTTGATTACTCTTACTGAGCATCTAACCTCGCCCATTTTTGATATTTCTTATCATATGGTTATAAAAAATATTTTTAATTATAATTATTTAAGGGAATGTTATTTAATGGAAACATTTAATATATTTCACTAATTTATAATATTTTGTTCCATGTTTCCAAATAAACTAAACTATTATGGTCCCCAGACATGTATTTTTGTAATGTGCTGAACATTAATCTAAAATGATGTAATATCCTTGTTTGCTAATCATGATTCACTATATTATGGGTGAATACCTTTCGTAAAATATATTTTCTTACTAAATTAATCACCAATAAGTTTAGGTATAAAACATATCAAATGTGAGAAATTATGGTCATACACTGTAACTAAGAGCTCATCTTGACCAAAACCTAAGAACTCATAAACATTCTAATTCTCCATATCCTTTGGAAACATACACTGAATTATAACATATTTAAATAAAAAAAATGTTTATATCTTAGGCATATAAGAGGCATGAACAACCTAAAACACTTTTGGTCAGGTACCTGAAACAAGGATTCAATATATTTGACATTCAGAGGATCTGGATTATTGTAAGAATAAAATATCCCATCAACTTATTCAATACACTATACAACATCAAGAGAACCTTTTTTCCCATTATAATAAGGTGAATAAAAATCCAGGAATTCAGGGATGGGGTTAAAAGGATGGAAGGTATCTAGATCCACCACTCTATAAGGAGACTTGGTAAAGTATTAACAAGAGATTACACTTTTAGAAATTTGAATGGACCACTATGAAATCAAGACTAATTAATGCACATTGTAAATTCTATGGAAAAATTCTCAGGGTAGATTTTTTGCATCAAGAAACCTAAGCATATCAACTCAGGAATCAAAGAACCTTAAAACATAGCATAAATGATTTAAAATAATATCTCAACAACATTATCAAATTATTATTGATTTCAAAATATATAAGATCTCACTATTTCTGAAACATTACTCCTTCCTTAAAAAGTGTTAAATTTTGTAATAAATCCTTCATTGTTTTCAAAAATATATTACTAGATTGTGGAAATTTTTACATGGTTTCAAAAAAATTAACCTCATTTTCAAGTTATCAAAACCATTTATATTTAAAACCAATTACTAACCAGAAATCTTCACAAATTGTTTTCAGCACATCACTCAATAGTCCTAGAAAATTAATTTTTCTAAACAAAACATTTATATGAATGAACCTTTTGGTAACAGTTTTTTTAAATCAATCAATAAAAACGTGTTTTGAGGAATAATTTGGTTTCTTTCATAGATTTTAAAAAAACAATGGATTAAAGCTGAATCAACCAAACAAGATAATGAAACAAACCACATCCATATCCTACCCAAAAAACCTCAAACAAGTGAAGTTTTCTTAATGAAAATGGATAAGGATTTATGATTAGCACCATGTTATAACTATGAATGAATTAGTTTAACGCACCAGTAACCTACACACAAACTTCACAACTATTCATATATGTATTTCTATATCATTTACATTGATTCTTCCTAGTTTACTAGAGTATGAAAACATTGTGCGATTATGGGAATCCATCCATTTTAAATCCAAAAATCATAAGTTATTCCCCAAATGAAATACACTCTTATTAGGAATATAAATCTAAATTTTCATCTAGAAAATAATTATTCAAAAAAATACTCAAATTCCCACATATCTAGTAACACATGTCTCATCATGAGAACGTTATGATCAAGCACCCACTCACAAACTACATATCGATTCCTAACACATTATTAATATCCTTTATACCATGACTCACCCCAAATAATATAAGGTATCTCAAGGATAATTGATTCCATTGAAGGAAGGACTTACACGGATACCATTTGTAACAAAAAACATGGAGTATAATCTTAATCGGTATTGGAACCAATTATCCACTACCCCAAAGAGTTTTCTCGATGTCCATGAATTTGCAAGAAGCACCTGGGAATCATGAAATGACTATTGGGTATGATTCACCGAAAAAAAGTATTACAATAAATAAGGAAAAATGTAGAAATATTATTTGATACATACATTATTATTATCATATCATTTACAATGAGACGAAATAAAACTGGAAATAAAACAAAGATTCCAAAAATCCATCTCGTAGCGGACCATGACCACCAACTTATCTAAATCACCCATCCTTATTTAACCAAACTCCAAATCAAAAAATAACCTAACTATCACATGAGAAAAATCTATAATAATAAAAGGACTGCAAACACAATATGTTACAAGTAGGTTTTGAGCTAGAGAGGTTGGTAGGATTCCACCAAAGATTCTATGTAATTAATTCATATGGTAATTAAAATACAATAAAAGAGAATTATGATAAAGAGAGTAAAAATAATGTTTTTAATATAGAATTTTAAACATTAAAAAAACATTTATCAACCAAAATCTATAAAAATTATATTTAACCATTTAAAAACGTTACATTTCATGAAAATCAATAAAAACCATTCCATAGGATAATGTCAGATAAAATATAAATATTAAGAACAAGAAACTACTATTAGAATATATATAGGATTCAATACAATAGATTTGAGGTGTAATATCTCAATGAATATATCAATCATTATTATTAATTAACTAATTAAGGAATCTCTTATGCCATATAATTAAAATGAACACTATCATGTATCGAGTATCATGAATAATGGTTTCATCTATACAACCTAGGTCCAATAGTGAGTCCACCATATAATATCAATTAAAATTTCATTATCACTACTTTTTAATCTCTTCTAGTCTCACTGTGTATCATGTATAGGATTTCCATGCACCCATGATTTCACAGTTGCATGTCAATATCCTAGACCTTTCATGTTTTATATGAATCAAGTAGATGGGGTGTCAGTCTTATAATGAAGAATATATGTAGGTAATTCCATCTAACTATTCAAAATCCATTAACTAGTAAAAATATGTTAGTGAGAAAATCATGTTATAAGGATCACACATGTTTCTTTATCAATGTGAATCATGGGATCATGGCCTCTACATTTCAATCATGGGAACATTCTCTCAAATCACATCCTACTCACACCCCTAACTCAGTCAATTTAAATAATATTTTTTCAAAACAAAAAATTGGTCATTGTAAGAATCAAACATGTCAAATAAGGGATTATTACTTTATATAAATAACATAATGTTCCTATTGGGACATCATGAATCATCAATTTCAACTCAAACCCACATATACAATTGAACATTCAAAAGGGTAATAATACTCACTTCCTTTCACATAACATTATAATAATTCCAAATGGGCCCTTAAAATAATAATTGTTTTCAAAGAACCTATAAATCATTCATAGAAGTATTAAAATTTATAAAGGCATTAATATATTTAAAAACATCAGTTTAAAACCTATTTTAATGTGGATAAATTACTTTTTTAAAATAACATATGAACTCCCACTTCAATACAACAATAAAATCATTCAAAGAGGGATCTTGGTCATTTAACCCATTTAAGGAATCAATAATCTATGGAAAGAATCATGTATTCCAACACAATTCATACATGACAACTCATTTCACTTTAGAAATCCTAATTGGGACTAATACCTCTATTTAATAAGGATAAAATTAAAGAACTCTTTGAAATAGGATTAAAATAAACATTGAATTACCTAATTTATAACAACATGAGAAAGAACCCATTCCATGTTCAATTAATTTAAATGTGAATCAAAGAGGATTTCGAAAGTAAAATCAAGATTAACAATTTTATAATATTTGATAGAAGCAGACACATATTCATAAATTACAAAGAAAAAAAATAATTAAAAGCAAAGTAAAATCATATAAATACATACTTTGAATATTCAAAATCAAAATCTAGTTGATCTATAATGAGCCTCCTTTAATGGAAATCACTAGATCTAGGAAAATGATGTCAATATAATATAGAAAAGAAACTAGATCTACAATTCCAAATCAATCATCCAAAATCCATTAAATCCAAAGGAAAACATTTCCTCAAATGAGAAGGAATCAAAATAAGAATGAAGATCAATGACCATGGAAAAAGGAACACACTATAAAAGTGTCACCATCATGATCAACACATTTATATACCTTGAAATGAGTTTAGAAGATAAAAAGTAACTTTATATGGCTTCCAAAATCCAAAGGACAAGATTTGGATTGATTTGGGGGAGTTTAGAGTTAATTATGCCTGGTTTCAATTTTAATTATATTTTTTGGGTCATTAAATCCCATGAAAATGATTTCGTGGGTTAGATTTCATGGTAACTTATAATATTTTGTGTAACATTGTGCCCCTAATAGAGCCACTATAAGAGATACATGGTTAAGATACAATGTTAGATTAATCATTCACCATTCATGAAACCCCGTATATCTAGGTTACATAGTTTGGATTCATAGCTAACTTAACCATGTGAAAACAATGAAACCCTACTTGGGCTACTATAAGAGTTTCATGGTTTGGTTTCATGGTTTGTGAAATAGTTCACCAACCATGAACAGACCAAGAAACCATCAAAAACACCAAATAACCCACTATAAAGAACCCATAATGAGATCTAATCATTTAATAGTCAAATAAATGAATAAAAAACCTAAAAATATGTATAAATATTTTATAGTGGCTATGAAAACCCATCTATCATCTATTTCTCAGCTTTGATCCTCTAGTTAGTTAAGCATGTGGAAACAAAGTCTATCATTGTATGTCTCATCTTGGGAAACCAAAACCATCATCTTAGGGTATAAAATATCATTATTTATCATGGGTTAATGATCTGATAAGAATCCTTATTCTCATGAATCTCCTCCTTCATTGGACTCAAAGGAACCCCCAACAACCTCTAAAAAAGAAGAAAAATGTCAAGAGACTCAGACTAATCACCTAAGGTCTCTCCAAAATTTATTCACTAATAACCTACTAAAACATGTTATTTGATACCCACTTACTCTGAAATTTATTAATAAGAGAGTTTGAATCCTGTACACTTTCAACAAAAACCCTTCACATTATCAACTTTCACATATAGCTTCAGACCATAAAACAAACTTCTTATAACCCACTAGTCTGATAACTTCAGGACATCTTATACAAGAATATTCATACTCAATGAATTGAAAACCACATTCTTATTCCATAGTGTGTATGAAATATTTAAATAAAAATTCCATAGATACATAACCTAGAGTCTCTATTTATGGTTTAGGTCCCTCTAGTTGAAAATATACTTCTGGTCATTATTATTTGAATACATGGTAATACTCTCCTCAAAGAGGTAATGTCACCACATATTTTACCCATACATTACAATAGCCAATTTGGGTTCATGGGTGGGATAATGTTTCTCATGTGTATGTAGATGTTGTGATTCATAGGCTACCACATGGTCATATTATATCAACAAACATCCGAACCCCACACCAGAGTTATCAAAAAACACTAAATAAGAATTGCCAAAATTATGAAGAGTCAAAATGGTCTCATATGTGAAATAGTTTTGAAACCTCTCAAAAAAATTATAACTTCTCATCCTACTCAAATTTAACACCTTTCTACTCAATGTCATCATGGTAAATGATATCGTAAATAAGTACCAAATTAAATTTAAATAAAACCTAGAAAATTCCAGAAAACCGCTAATCAAAAATTTATTCCTAGGATACTCACATGACATGACCTCTAAAAGGTTTTATCGATACACTGAATCTTCTACATTGAAAATCTCATGGCCAAAAACATAAATTATTGAATCCAAAATTGGAATTTGAAAAAATATAATTTATATGGTTCTCCCTAAAAACACACCAAATATCCACCATATAGTCTTTGTTATCCTCTTAATATTAGAATAATATAATATTGCATCCAAAAAACAACCATAAACGAGTTTAAAAAATAATGGATAATCTATTTCATTAATTGAATAAAAAATTATGCAGAATTTTTAAGTCCAAATGGCATAGACAAATACACATAATGTCTATACCTACATTAAAAGGAGGTTTTTGGAGTACCCTCTTTTCAGACCCAAAAATGGTGGTACTCGGCTCTCAGGTTGATTGTTGAAAACCAACGGACTCCCCGAAGCTGGTAAAAATTTTCATCAATCTAGGACAATGGGTATTTGTTCAATATAATCACCTGACTTCTAATATGGTAGTATATGAAAATTTGGATCCTCTCACTGTCCTTATTTTTAAATAGAACTAGTGAATCCCATGTTGATACATTGGGATGGATAAATCCCATTCCCTTAAGATCCAATAACTGATCCTTTATGTCTTTCATCTCGACTGGATCAATTAAATAAGTAAGAATGGATATTGAGATCAACATGGGGAGAAAAATGATAGTGTACTCAACCTCTCATTAGGGATAAAATCAACAAAATAATTTGGATGCACAGAAGGGTACTTTTCCCCGACAAATTGGAGATCTCTCATAGATCGTTTCTCAACATATTCAAAAAAATACAAGGAAACCTGACATGGGATCAACCCTATATCTGAAGAAACCAGTCCTTCTCCCCCTAAATGTGGATCTAACTCTCCTAGAAAGATGTGTGTGATTCTGTATGGAGTAAGAAAATTGAACCTATTGAGATAATATTAAACTATCACCTAGAATTTGATCAAAAAATCCATAATAATAATATGTTTGAAAACATATAGGTCCAAATTAAAGAAGTACCATATGACTTCTACTTAAGATAACAAAGCATAGTACTTCGGGGACTTGAATTTTTATTCAATATTTATGACAAAAAGGGTAATAAAATCCATCATAAAATGGAATAAATCATCTTTCATACACAATTAATCAATCTATTTAAATTAAATAATGTAATTTGATGTGCCAGTGTCAAAAAAAATGATGTTATGGAAGAAACATTAAACACCATAACTCATGCAATGGATGACATGGAATCTATGACTCTATCATAATCGCCACTGTATGGAGCTTCCCTAGAACTGACCCACCTTGCATATTCTTACCCTATTAAGAATCTTCCTTACCAATAGTTTGATGTCCTCTTCCATTATAATCCACTTTTTTTACCAGAGAGACTTTCAAAAACTAGATCCCCCTGGTTTCCCTATGAATACAACTAACTGAATCGTCGAAGATGACCAAGATATCAATAATAGTGGCACACACAGTGAGACTCTGAGAATTAAGTCTTGGAGTGACAATAATTATCTCACTTATAATAACAATGGATTTATTTTAAAAATAATGAAAAATACCTAAACATTAGGGTTATTGAACACTCTTTCTACTTCCCTACTCATGCTCATCTGAAATTTTCTTATTCACTTTTGAATAAATCTAAATTCATCCCTCTAAAATTATTCTATTGAGACATGTCTTGCATGTAAAATGTTCATCACCAATAGTTTTTTATAAACCACTCCTAAAGAGGTCAGTAGATAGAGATGAATGATAAATGTTCTTATCTCTAGACCTAATCCCATCAAAAAAATTAGCCTCAAGGTAATCGATCATGAAAAACTCCTAAGAAACGTACACTAATTCAGGAAGGAAAAAGTTGTATACACCATCAATAAATGAAACGTCTTCTCAAAAATTAAGACTTATTTGACCTCATACACCTTAAATCTATCTAGGTTTAATTATCAATTGAAATCCACCATGAAGGTTGTCTATGTGAGATCTTCATTCCTTCTAGAGGGAACCATCAACTCCAACCACATCCTACATGTTTCTTCCATTGCATTAAAAAATATAACAGCTAATAGGTATCATGGTTCTTCAGGAAAATGAAGATGAACTATATTTGATCCATCAACTCCAAATTCGTTTTAGATTCCTAGTCTCTAGAGAAAATTAGTGTCTTTTTACTCAAAAACACTTGAGCATTATCTATGGTCTGATGCTTCTATCGACCACCCACTTGACCCAAGGACTCGATCATATAAATCTCCAACTTAACTAGAGTTAGAAAAGGAGGTGGGTTATCCTTTGTTGTATACTCTACAAAAACCTCTCTATGCATAGAAGTGGTTCTTTTAGGTAGCATCATCTACAGCACATAAAAACCCCAGGTGCCATCACAAATAATTCAGCCTCAAACAAAAAAAAATTAACTTGAAAACCCCCATCATCAGTACCTATATGTAATACTGGAATCAAAACTAAATCCAAAAAAAAAGAAACAAATTAAAATATCCCAAGAATTTCCCATTGTGCGTGATTATGCCACATGATTAGGTAAACTGGAAGCCAACAGTGTGGGTGATAGTGGTAGTCATAAGGAAAGGATGCACCTGCTATTTTGGTTAATACTAATCATGTTTACTAACTATTTACCTCTTTCTAGCCTCCCTAATTCACCCCCAAAACTGAATATGGACTACATGATCACCATAGTTCTCATCACTAACCTAGAAATACCTAAAAATCGCATTATAACAACCCATAACATGGATTTAACATAACCACAATCCAAGGCCACAAGTGAAAAATCAAAGTAAGACATGATGAAGAGTTATCAAGGAACATTCACATACCTACATCCAATGTCTTGATGGTCCCACCTCTAGTATACCATGGAATCCAAAATAAAAATATCTTATTGTACCATTGTTTAATGAATTATCTTACATTGAATTGATAGGTCACTTAATATGGCTCACCACATTACCCAAATCATAATTTCAATCACCATGGTCAGGCGATAAGCATCTGGAAGAACCAAAGTTCTCATGGGAATGGTTTCGCTATAGGTAAACTATCTTGATCAATCCATGAAATTGGATATACACACCAATAATCATCATATTCAATATCATAAAAATAAACACCAAAATAAAATAATAAATACTATGTAGATACGATAATAAATTACACACATCATAAACAAAACATGACACATTATAATATATAAATTGTATCTCATGTCAAATAAAAAAACTCAGAATAATGGGAAACAAGTCCAAAAAAGTCCTATACATATATCCCAATGTATAAATATTCCAAAACAGACACAACATGATCCAATACAAGTGTGACAACATCTCTTCTAAAACCCCACATGCAATGGTAATAAAGAAGATACACCTTGGTAAATATTTCCCTTAGACTTAAATGGGTACTACAAAACAAAGTACAAACATACCTAAAGGAACATATATGGTTTGATCCATATAGAACAATAGAATAACATCATTAATCAATTTAAATATTTTACCCATGAAAAACAATAAAATATTTTGAAAATAATTTTCCAAACTAAACCACACTGAAAAGATACAACTTTTAAATAAACCTTTAAAATCCATTTGGTTTTAATTTTCAAATAAGAATCGCTTTCAAAATCATTTCTCAATATAGATCAAAAAAATAAACAAGGCCACATGGGTATAACATTCTCAAAATACCCAATAATAAAGGGAAATCAAAATATCATCATTATATTTCCATATTAGTTGGAATATGGATTATATCACTCATCACATCAAATTACTATAATAATATTCTTAAATATTGTAAGTTGATCCATCATGAGTAATGTTCACCTTAGTCTCTAACCATCAGGTCTATCATGACCATGTCTAATAATTTGTTTTTCTCGCTGTGATAAAATGGGATCTCCCACAGTAACCCCGACCCAAAACTCATAGATATCAGAGTCACTTGACATCCAAACAAAGATTTTATCATGATATTCCTACAAAAATCTACTCATTGTCTGTTAAATCCCAAAATGGAAGCTAAAATGGTCTTCCATACAATGGCTCACATAGTCCCTTGGTCACACCCATTGTTAACCTATGTGGTACTTTATACCACACAATCACAATACATGATCCACATTAATCATAGAAACATAAAAACCAATTTCATAATAAAAAACGACCATTTTTTAAAACAAATTCAACAAGGTAAAACCATTTCTAGACCCATTTAATAAATATTTTTAAATCTATAAAACCTCCTTTTTCCATTTTATCAAACACTTTGTTAGAATTGATTCCACAACCTTTGGAAACCCCACATTAAACCATAAAATTTCAAAATCAAGACATAATTCCCAACAAACATGGTATAAAAATAAAACATAAATTAATGAAATATATATTTAGATAGAAAAATCCAAAAGATATGAGAAATTTATAGGTAAGACCCGGAAACTTCCTTAAATAGAGATATTGACCTCTTATTCGGTCCATGACTTTTCACCTCCAACAAAAAACACCATGGAGAGGTAGAAGAATATCTCAAACACCTAATATATAATAATCCAAATAAAAATACCCAAATTCATACCATATATTCATCTGAATTCTCTTATAGAATTCCAGACATCCACAAAATTTGATGAATAAGAAAGAATAAGTGGAAGGAAGGAAAAAATCAAACCAATTTTTTTACCTCAAGAAAAATAATGACGAACTAAAGAAAAATACACCACTAAGGTAGAGAGGAAGCTCCACCACCATGGGAAAGGGTTTTTTCATGATGGTAAGAATAAATTTTGTCCAATGGAGGTATAAAATATTAATGGTAAAATGGTAAATTAACAAATTTTATGTTGCTCAGATTGGCCACACGGTTTGGAAACGGTGTTCCAACATTGCAATGCTTCTTTATGCTCAAAATTCGTGTAGTAAAATTAATATTAGGTCTTTCATGATATGAAAAAAACATGATCAAACCATAAAAAGTCCTACTATCCCAATATATATCACCCTCAAATAGTTACAAAAATTGTACACTAACCATGTGCCTTGGTTCGTCTTCCCAAAAAAATCCTTTTTTTTACCTTTGGTACTTGAAAACCCCATGAATGAACTGAAATGGGAAAATAAAGCTAAAATGTTTACATACCATTGACCAATTCAGTGTTATAATTTCCATTTTTTCTGATTGTATTCCCACAACCACTTCCACAACTTCATCTGGAAAACATAACAATCACGCATTTAGGAAATAATTTTCAGAACCAAAATATCATCTTCAATATAAAGAAAATCTCCAGGAAAAGAAATAATATAATAAGTAAGTATTTATTTTGAAGTCTTATTATTCACCAATCAATTACCATTTACTAGCCTTGTTATATGTATTATTCTATTTATTCACCCATTCTAATTCATTTTTCAAAAAAACTCCTCATTTCAAGCAATTCATATATCTATAATCACATTAGTTACATTTATATCCATATAATTTAATCATTAACAATTTTTCCACATCCCATATCATTTATGATACATTCAATTCTAACCATATTCCATTAATTCCTCCAAGGTTTTAAATCACATGAACCTCTTCACCTTTTATTTCATTTAATTTTTTACAATCCATCATATTTTATGTTATTAATAGATGTATGTAATTTTTATCTTTCCTTTTTAACCCATACCTTACAAATTTTAGCTTTATACCCAATACCTTATTAAACATGTAAACTATTTTTTAAATTATCTAATGGGAGACACAACAAATCACAGTACCTCAACACCCACTTCCCCTTCACCATTCCTTTAATAAAATATTTAATTTATCCTTTTAACATTATTCAAATGATATTTCAACTTCACATTACTATACCTATTTCCATTAATATTTCATAAACTATTTTAACCATATTAAATGAAAACATATCAAACAAAAACATCAAAACATCCCATTTTAAGGAAAGATTTAACAATAGAAAGCATAAAATCAAGCATAACGAACAACAATAGCTCTCAAATTCTAGTTTCTAGAAATTTCCGTTTTACTACCATATTTATGTAATTATTTATCTATGAAGGTGAAAAGATTCATTGATGGTTTCAAAAATAATAAAAATACATAATAAAGAATCCATTTATTATAATCAACTTATAATAAATATCATTTAATGAATAAATTTGACATGACTCCATTTCCCATCCAAATTCCTATTCTATAGAAATTAAATTTTTCCTCAAGAGTAGGGTTCCCATTATTACTCCCTCTACCCATGAACCTTGAACAACTAATAGGCCACATCAAAAAATATACAGGGAGAATATAATTACATGTTTTAAATATAAAAAAACTAATCAATATTATATTTTAGAAGATAGAAGATTATTTTATAAATCCCCTTCCTAAAACAACACCATATAACATCTAGAAAAGAATAAGACAATAAATATATGACTATAAGACCAAACCCATGAAATGGAAACCACATTCAACATCGGATCACTAATAATTGATATTTTAAAATCAAGGATCAAAGATGAGAAAAAGGTAATTGAATGGTCTCCAAATTTCATGTTGGAGTAACCTAAGGGTTGAAGGAATCAAAGGTGAAATATTAACATTTAGGGAACACCTAGAAATTTATAACAAATATAGAAAAATAAAAAACCCTAATGAAAGGGAATAAGTCACACCGTAATAAGATAAAAGTGATCATCCCTTTGAAATTTCATTACAAAAATCCCATTAAAACCCAATAAACCACTATATATAATAAAAAATAAGAAAACCTATAATGAATATGGAATTACAACGCTGAAAAATATGAAATCATGAAATTATAATATTTCCCTCCAAACAAACCCATCACGCAAACTGGGCCCTAGGGCACAACAACACCAAAAATTGTATAATGAAAAAAATCAACCAACATTCATCCATTTTACATTGATAATATCTCCATCACAATGAATAACCTTACCTATACCATGAGAAATCATCATTCATAGACAACAAATGTAGCCAATGAACCATGACATAGGGAATATGAAAATTATAGAGGCTAAAATATTTCTTGGCAAGTATACCATACTACAAACATGCCAACCACATAATATCCAAGATTCTAACTGACCTTTAATGCAATAATAGAAGCACTATATTATAAAAATCATTAAAACAACATAACTAAGGAATTTACATCATTGAATCTCCATAACATAACACATACCACCATGCCAATAAACATTTTCCCAACCATAATTTGTACTCATAGTCTCTATATATTCCTTTATTATTTTATTTGAGCTTCTATCCCTCAAAATATTCAACGTAACATACCAAAATGGTACAAATAATTACATTATGTACCTCTCTAATGATTCTCATTCCTGAGAATAAAAACCAAACCCATATGAGAATAAAATCTGTCATTAAAAAACATTCCTAAAAGTTACCTCTCAAATGGAACAATCACATAGTAATAACAAGAAATTTTTAAAGCAACTACCATGTTCTATGGAATACATTATGCACAATATTGATATTAAACAACTATGATATATTATTATTTAAATGTGACCATTATAAACCACACGTTGAATTGTTGTGTATAGATAATAATAAACACATTAATAAATATATTCATAAAATTCAAAATAAATAAAAATTTATAAATTAATTATTATAAAACATGTATTCAATTTTTAGTAAATCCATTTTACGCTTAAAAAATAAATTTTTCCTAAAAAATGAGTTTTATTAGTTTTTATGAGAAAATATTATAATTAATTTATAAATTTTGGAATTTTTTTTAAGAAAATTTAAATATTTATTAATTAATTATATAAAAATATCCTAGGGTAAAATTTTGGGATTTTTCTAAAAAGATATTTTTTATAGTGAATACTTAAAAATATTTATTTTTTAGAAACATTAATTTCCTTTAATTAAATACAGTCATTTAAAAGTACAATTTTAAATTAACGTAAAAAACTATCAGTAGGATAAAAATAATCTATTTAATTAAATATGATCAATAATTAATATTGTTTAGGCAGGGTGGTGTTGTTGTCATGGAAAAAATACCATGGGGTGCTGGTCAGGTAGTACCTGCTGGTTGTACCCCTTGCTCTCTATTGGAACTACCGCATGCTCGAGTCTCACCCGACTTGGACACTATGCGTATTATGCACATGGTGATTCAAAGCCATCTGCCTAGCTGGGGAATGTGAGGCACACTTAGGGACCTAGAGGGCCCCCCTTAGTGAGAGTCGAGCATTAACCCTACACTAATTTTTTGAGCAATAAGGATGAGTTTGACCCGTAAGTGGAATCGCAGGAGTAATCCCTCGTGGCGATCTAGGGGTTTTCCCTCCGTCATTCTCCTCCTTCCCCTGGGTTACTTCTCTATACTGGGAAACATGGACCTCGATGCTCTCCTTGGCTTCCCCTTTCTTCTACGGCTACTCTTCATGGCTACCAAGACGCTCTAGTGCCATCGTGTTGAGAGCCCTGTGGATGCGATATTAGTTTTTCTCAGTGTTTTTCATCCGGTCCTCAATGATTTGTATTTGTTGGAGTCGGTCTGTGGCAAGACAGTCGCCTCCCTCGCGGGACATATGCGGTCACCTATGGAATCATCAGGATCACCCAGAGCCAGCGAAATCCTCTGATGCCTCTTCTTCCATTTCTGTCATCATGGTTTGTAGTGTTTTTTTTCTTGTAGGTTCCATGGCAGGTGCTCTGTCTACGAAGCCCCTTCTGTTGTTCATCTCCTTTGACGGATCTGTTCGGTTTCTATTTTAGTTACATTATTTTTCATCTAACTTACCCCATAGTATCCTCAGCGTGCTCCTGTGGGGATGGTAATGGTTTCCAATGTGGTACGGCACTATCCCCTAGTGGGGATCTCGTTGTGTCAGTGGGGATTGGTTCCTTGTAGTGCGGTTCGAGGTGTTTCGTAATGGCCCTCTCCATTTGTTTGAGGGTTCTGGCTCCAGCGTTCAAAAATTTTGTGTTCTGTGCGACCTCGATGGATAATATGGGGTGACAGGGGCATGGTTTAACGTTTATGGGTTTTGTGGGCATGTATTCAGCGGCGTTGGTGGTTTTAGTCATGATACATTTGTATTGAGTGGGTCAGGCCTTGGTAGAATTTCTTGGCCAGACCATTTTTTCCTTGTTATGGAGCAGGTCTGGTCCTGGTATGAGCTCTTGGATATTGTTTGGTTTGTTTTTTTTTTCAGTTATGACTAACCCAAAAAGTGATTTATTTGAAAAATAAAAAAAATGAAGTTTAAGTTATGATCCAACATTATACCTGATTTCATTGTAAGATCATTTTAAGAATTAAAATCAAATTTATCTAAAAAACTATTTTCCATTATGCATCTTATTTTATCCGAAATCTATTTGTGTCACTTTTAGAAAATTAATCATGAATAGTTGATTCCTAATTTTTTATTTGGATTTCTAAAATTAGAAAACTGGGCCTTTTATTTTTTGACATTATTAGTAGTAATTTGTGAAATTAGTTTTCACCTCGGTAAGGTTAAATCTATTTATTGAGTTTAGAATAATATGATAATGACTAAAAATAAACTTAATACTTTCTTTAATATATTTTATTATTTTTTAGTCCATAAATATCTGATATTTGAATTTATGTAAATGTTTTCTATTTTTATTGGAAAATTACTTATATTTAATTTTATGTAATGAAAAATAAAAAATGTCACACTCTGGATTTTAGATTTCAATTATATACATAAGCATAAAAATATGTTTTGAATGAAAATTTATGTTTATTTTTATGAAATTGAATTATTTTTATGGTGTTAATTAATTTTTAATTTAATGTGATGAAACAATAACCTTAAATATTTATGCAACACTGATATAGTGCTTCTGCAAGCATAAGAAAAATCATGTAAATGGTTTTAAGAAATATAAAATCAATTTTTTATGTGGGTTATTATGTTAAACAATTATATATAGATATTTCATATTATTTTTCTTCATTCTATAGTATAATTTCATTATTATCTTTTTGACATTAAATTTAAAGTAAATCTTTTTTATTAAATGACATTAATGGTATTTTACAATAAAAAATAATTTATAAAATGATTTAAATTTCATTAAAATACCATATTTACAAAATTGAATGGTTTATTGATGAAAATATGAATCATGGTCCATTTTTGGTTCACTCGTTATTTTATAGTAACTTCTTTGACCCCTAACATGTAAAAACCTTTTTCTCATCATATTTTTGAAAAGGGTTAATGTGGGGTCATAAAAAGAGATAATTTAAAAAACATCACTGAAACATGTGAAAACATTTTTTATATGAGATTATTTTTTCAAATAATCATCCTATATAATAAATATATTTTTTTTTCAATTCCCAATGAAATGTTATTTATATAAATTGTAAACTTTATGTAATTCCACGAGTGACCCTCCACTAACTTATAAAAGGGAACATAAACTCCTCTCTTCCTCACACCATTTGAGAAATCTATTTCAAAAAATATCTAACCAAACCCCTTCCTAAAACCCATCCCTACACCATAGGTGTCTCATTTTGTGTATAATACAATCCTTAGAGTGCGTACTGTATAACACAAATTAGGTTTTCTATAGAAGAGGAATAACTTTTAACTGAATGTTTTGTTTTTATTTCTTCTTCTAAATATTTCAAAACACCTTTAGGATTTTTGATATGATATAATAAGTGACTAACATATAATGTTATTTTATTATTTTAATTTATTAACCATAATCCATGTTCATCTTCCACAAATGGTATTGGAAACAGTATTTCATGTCGATAGCGAACAACCACCTCAGGAACTGATGTAATTAATTTTCCCTCACCACTTATCATTGATGGGTGTAATAATGGATTGAATGTATATATATATATATATGATATTCATGAAATTGTTATCATTACTAAAAGATAATATAACATCTTCTTTATTTCTATTCCAACCATTTAAAAAATTATAACTTCATTTGATCATACGTGTGGATTACCTCATTTATGAAGCGATGTGATTAATTTTTTCAACACCATATCACATAGTTATAATAAATAAGTGTGTTCAAAGATATAATATTATATTTTTGATATAATAATAATTATATAAATATAATATAATAGTTATATTATTTCCCTTATTTTTTTAAAACGGAGACATTACTAATGCATGTGTATGACCTACTATCTTTGTGAATGTAACATAATTCATTTTTCAGAACCATATTTCATGGTTTGTTTTAAAAGTATAACTAATTTAAATATTTTAATAACTTCATGACAATTATTCTATGTATTATGTTTTTATGACTGCTTTGACAATGGTCCACTTAAGAAATTCATTTTGATGTTATAAACTAAATATCTTAAAAATACTCGATGTGTACTTAATTGGTTAATTAATTATATAGGAATTTGAAATATATTAATTCAATGGTTTTATGTTAAGTGATTAAATCATAAAAATATTCTTAATAAATTAAATAATAGAAAAAAGTTTAATACAAAATAAATAAATTTACATGAAAAATCAGACTCAAGGTAAGTGGCTTAAATATAAAAATCCTTTTTTATTCTTTCCTTCCTAAATATTTATCTTCCTTGTCCATATTTTTTAAACTGATTCATTAAAATTATTATCTATGATTCACAAGCCAAAAAAGGTAAATTTTTACAAACCCCAAATATTATTATTTATTTATCATCATTATAACATAGCTATAAAATTAGTGGGAATAAATAAGATAAAACATTATAAAATTTATGTAATTATTTCATAATCAATAAATTTGTATTGATTAATTCTTATGAAAATGTATTCAATTTTTAATGATGTTATTTTATGCTTCAAAAATATATTTTTCCTCAAAAATGGATTTTATTTATTTTTCTGAGTAAATATTATAATAATTTGATAAAAAATAGAAACAATTTAACAAAAATCAACTTCAATTTTTATTTTATCATATGAAAAATATCTTAGGGTTAAATTTGGGTATTTTCAGGAATAATTTGATTTTACATTTAATGGTTAAGAATATATATTGTTATAAAACACTAATTTATTTTTATTAAAAATAGTAATTGAGAAGTATAATTTGATCATAAATTAACACAAATTTCATAAAATTATAAATAATATAATTAATTACATCAAATAAATCATTATACTAGATTTTTGTATAACATCATTTTTTCAATCAAAACACATTTTTCTAGAAAAAATATTTTTCATTGCATCTTAAATTTTTAGGATAATTAAATTTCTTCCAATTATATAAATTAAAACATGAAAAATATATTTCAAATTTTGAAATAGTATTTAAAAATTTGGTAAAAATCCCCTTTTTATGTTCCATCACAATGAATTGTAATTGTGGAAATTTTTTTCTACTCGGTATGGAAAAATAAGGTAAATATGAATAAAATGATATGATTAGGACTAAAAATAACCATAAACATGGCTTTAATATATTATATGAGTGGGGATCGAACATTATAATCCATGATTCTAAATATTGAATGTTTTTCCATTTCTCTTTGAAATTGACATATATATTATTTTATGTAAATAAAATCACAAAATATCACTATCTTGATTTTAAATTTATATTATATTTTCCCATAGGAATTAAAATTAGTTTAGAATGAATTTTAAATATATTTTTCTCATAATAATGATATATTTTTTTTGAAAAGAAATTTAGTTTTTAGTGCTGAAATGATAACCTTAAATGCTTATCCACCGTCAATATAGTTCTTATGAAAGCAATATCAAAATCATGTATTTTAAAAAGTGTGAAAGTAATTTTTTATCAGATTTATAATGTTCCATGAATATTAAATATACATATAAAATATTATAAATTATTTTAATTTATATATTGAAATTATATTTTTATCTTGATGACTTTAAAAGTAAAATTATATTAATTGATCAAAAAATGTTATTTATGATATTTTATAATTAACAATATTTTATTAAATGATTTAAATTTCATATAAATATTATATTATTCTTAAAAAAAAGGATATGGTTTAAAATATCAACCATGTTATATTTATGGTTGAATTTTCTAAATATATTATCATTATTATACCTCTAAATAGTAAAAAACATTAATATCCCAAAAACATCAAAAAGATTAATAGGGAGAGGGGTTAATGAAGGAGATAACGATTATATCATCACCAAGAATTATCCAATGATTTTTTATGTGAGAATTTTGGATCATAATTAACATATATTATTCATATATCAATTTGGAACAACTTTTCCTTTAAAATTAATTTATGTTATTTTAATACTTAAAGTTATTCCAATAGAACCCCTCCCATAACTTATAAAATAGAACATCCTATACTCTATTCCTCAAATATTTTCCGCACTCTAGTTCTGAAAATACCTATAAAAACACTATGATCATCCCTAACCACATCATATATGGATTATTTTTGTAAAAATACTAAACATAGATGGATTGATGTATAAATAAAAGGGGGTTCTCCAAATAATATGTATAGTTTTTATCCAAATTTTTTAGTTATATTTATTACTCTAATTATTAATAAAATATTCTAACCAATGTGATATATTGAAAATAAAATATCTCAAATATAATGGAATGCAATTTTTAAAGGGATTAAACTTAATCCTTCTCTTTCTTCCATCAAATATAAAAGGAAACTGTCGTTCTTGTGTTCAGTGGACCAATACCTTAAGAACCGATTTAATTTTCCCCACATCCCCACCTATAATGGTTGTATATATTGGTGTATTTAATTATATATTGATATTAATGAAATAATTATAATTTTAGAAATATAGTATGCCATATATGTTCTTACCTTTCCATCCATTTAAAAAATATAACGGAGTCCATGCGTGTGTGTGGATTACTATCTATATGAAGCAATGTGATTCATTTTTTATCTTAGAATCACATGGATGATATATATATATATATATATATATATCTGTGTGTGTGAGAGAGAGAGTGTGTTTGTGTGTGTGTTTAGATATATAATTTTATATTTATGATATAATTATCATTCTATAAATATAGATTGTTAATTATCTTATCTCCCTCATGTTCTTTGAAAAACAGAACTGTTACTCATGTGTACGTATGGTCTACTATATCCATGACAATAACATAATTCATTTCTCATAACTATAAGTAATGTTTTTTTATAAATTTATAATTACTATATAAAATTATAATTATATCATTATTATTAATCTTGATATTATGGATTAATTAAATCTTTGACCATGGTCAATATACCAAATTCATTTTGAACATACAAACCTAACATCCTCAAAACACTCGACGTGCAATTGACCAATTAAGTAATTAAATATATCTTTTAAATAAATAAAATAAATGTTTTTATGATAATGTATTAAAAATGGAAAACGTTCTTAATGAAGTAAACAATTGATAAAATTTTATTACATAAAAGATAAAAACAATTGTTACGTATTAGATTGAGTGTAAGAGTCATTCATTTATAAATTATCTTTTAATATTTCCATTACAAAAATTATTCCTATAAAATTTTATTCTAAATTACTAGATTATTAAATAAATTCATTGTTTTAATAAAAAAAAATTACTTTCTTTAGTATATTTCAAGTCTTATGATTGTAACATATTTCATCTGTGAAATTAAAAAAAAAATTAAAATGTCATAAAATGATTATAAATCCAATGAATACATACTACTAAACGTGATTCTAGAAAAGAAAAATTTAAAAAATTTATTAATTGACCACATGACAATTCCATCAACCCTGTGATGAAATCTAGAAAATTTAGTATTTCACAATACTAGAGTGACTTCATTAAAAATGATCTATAATATCACTCATATAAACCGTGAAAAGATTTTATAAAAGGAAAAAAGTGAACACAAGAAAAATAAAGTGACCATATGTTATAATTACAAGAAACAATAGATATTATTTTTCTAAAAAGGTCTGATTCAATTTTTCTCCTAGTGGATCAATAATGAAATATCAATCCAACTCTTTAATCGACCACATGAATAACCATGTTACCACAAGGCAAAGATGAAACAGACAACATGTTTTTTTCAATATATTATATTTTCCATCAATTCATGGAGGTACAACATGATGATGTAAAGTGATCATATGAAATGTAGAGTTTGATAAACTATGGAGCTTATTGTGATTCTGAAAGTAACAACATATTGAGTTGAGGAGAAAATTTCGGTGATCAAGTTTTTTTTCTAACACATGGAGTGAACTTGTAGACCTCATGTGACCACACAGAATTTTCTAAAGTACTATATTGTCATTAAGGACAAGAGATTTATTGTACGGAATTGTCAATGAATCCAATAATTTTTTCTCTAAACATGGAACTTATTTAAATTTGGTAACATGGAACACCTTAAGATACCATTTCTAATTTTCTTCCAACCATATTCTAAATAATTATATTTTTCATCCAAGGAATTAATTTCTCTTGAATTTGATGTTTAGTACAGAGATTAAAAATTATGTGCTTCCAAAAGATTTTTTGGATCAATTTTGAATTTAATAAAATACAGAAGATATAGAAAATTAAATAAAACACATATGTGTAAAAATGATACTTTTTAAAATGAGAAAATGTAAAAAAAATATTTTGATAAGAACTTCATTGAAAGATCAAATAACTTCATTATGTATTCTCATTTTAGCACCTAAAATAAATTTAAACATTGTGAAGAGAAGAAACATCATTCAATCATCCAAAAATCAATATTTTTATGCATCAAAATATTTCATATTATTTTTAACTCTATTTTAGATTACATTAGAGTTATCACATTATCCAAGACAATAATGGAGAGTATGATATACTCTCTTATATTCTGGCATCACATATGTACTCCCACAGAAACTATATGAGAAGATATATATAGAAATGATATTCTTGTGTACTGTTTTTTGTAAAACACAATCCATGTTGTGGATCTATTTATTTACAAATGAACATTCAATGTATTGGGTGACTACTATGTGGAGGGTATTAGGTCTCAACCTGAAACACAAACTATTCTAGTTATTTACACTCTGTATTTTAATTTTTTTCTTACTTTTTTTTAATTATTATTAAAATCAATTATTCCAAACTATACTTTGATATCTAGTTTTTGATATTGAAATTTATTCTATTTAGTGTGATAAGTTAAATCTCAAAATATTATTATAGTCATTATATTATTCAAAATAAGATTATATTAAAATTTTGAGATATTATTTAAAATCATTAAAATAAATTTACATAATGTATTAATTAAATAAAATGTATTTCAAACTAGGAGATTTAATTTTAAATTGTTTTTAAATTGAAATTTTATTTGGAAACTCAACTCACCACCCCCCCCCTTATGTTTTCCACTCTGACTAATATATCATATTAAATAATTTTATTTTGAATTCTATTTTATTAGGTTAAACAATAATAAGTTAATGATATATTTTTTATTAATACTTTAATTTATATGTTTAGGATGATAAGTATGATGGTTATTATACCAATAGAACTCCATAAATTAAAAGTAAAAAATTATGGTCACTAGAAAACAAAAATGAAAATCCATATTGAATGTATTGGTTGTGATATTTTTTGGATCTATTGAAGATCAACATGAAAACATGAAACTACACAAAAATAATTGGATACCTCTATTACATTAGGTTATGATTTAAAATAAAAAACATTGAATGAATTATTTTGTGCTTTGGGAGAAGAAGAATTTAATATGATATCTTCATGTGCAACAACTCAGTAAATATGGGACATTCACTCTATTTCTCATGAAAGAACATATAATGTTAATGAAATGAGGCTAAATAAATATAATATCTAATATAATAATTTTAAAATTTAATCATATTTAATCACTCTCTAATATGTATCTCATGTTCAATGTGTGCATAAATTCTATGATTACCCTTGGATAAAAGATGACTCACAAAGGTCAAGTACTGAGGATTTTGATATATCTTTCAAATCAATGGATAGGCATTAATTCTTCTATCCAAGAATAATTTTACATCACCTCATCAAACTATCAGTTATATAATTAATTTTAAAAAAAAAGATGTTTAAAGAAGTGATCACATTAAACAATAAATATGGTAGAATAAATAATAAACATATTCCATTTAAAAAATAATTTTTGAAATCTAATGAAATAGACCAGGTGGATGTGAAGATGATACTGATAGTGGGGAGGAAATTGAAAAACTGTGTAAAATATTAATGATGTTTTAGAAAAATAATAAGTTATTTAAAATGTAAAATTAGATTTGAAAATATTATAGATGAGGAAGTTGGAGGAAAGAGGGTAAAATTACTATTCTTAAAATGAAATCACCTACTATTAATGTGAATGAAAAAGATATATAAAACCTAGTTCTTTGAATCTAAAACACATGAAAAGATATTAAGATATGGAGAAATGTACAAAATATAAAATGAATTCAATATGGAGTGAATATGAGGATATATATGGTGACTCAAATTCAATCCCAGAAGGTAAAATGGAAAAAAAAGTTTATTCTTTATAGGTATTACTTCTGATATACTCACTAATTATTTTACTCATATTTTTGATGATTATGAAATGTTTAAAACATTTAGATGAATATTATGCTATGATGGAAGACACCAAGAATGAGTGTAAATATAAATTAAAATTTCCAAAAAAGATACATTTTTTGTGTATATTAGAAAAAAATCATAGTATAGAAAAATAAAATAATCCCAGTCTTCTTAAGGACAATACTAGTATTCAATTGTTAAATGAAAAAATGAAAATGCATTTGGTGATGTTTATTTAAATCATAAAAACATTGAATATCATTTTGGGTGAAAAAAACATACAACCCATATCATGAATTGGGTATAGTTCTAGGTAGTAAACTAATTTTTATAATAACCATTTCATCCCAAATTATATAAAGCAAATTTTAGTTTTTTAGGAAAACTACTACTTTTGGAAATAACTTTAAAAATTTTGGACGTAAAAAGGATTTTTCTATCTAAATCTATTAATTTTTTCATAAACAATCCGGTGAATCAAATATGGATTCTAAAATATTTAATTTCTAACCTATATATACCAAAAATAATTGGGTACCAAAATCAATGTGCATTTAATTGATTGTGGTGAAATATTTGACGGTATCCAATAAATATATATGATATAAGTTTGTGTATATTAGAGACATATGAAAAAATACATCTCAAGAATCCTAAATCATGTAATGGTGGATGGTGGACATGTCACTTTCAAAGGCAATTAAAAAGGGAATATTATTATACTAGGATAAATTGGTAACTATGAATCTATCCTTAAATCAAATTAGTTTTTTTGTTTTTTTGATTAAATTATAAATTTATTAGAATTTAAAAATTATGTGACAATGGTTTTAATGATGAATTTTTAAAAAAACTTGTATGATTTAAGATTCCAAACATGCTATTATTTTTTATAATTTTATAAATGATAATTTTTATTCTATTAATTTATAATGATTATTTTCTTAAAATGTCTCTTGTTTATGTTTTTTTCAAATATATACTTGCTTATGGAATTGATTAATCTTCCATTTATATATTTTCTCACTTAGGAATCTAAATACAATGGTTTACTCAAAGATCTACCTAAACATGAATTACTTAAAGATAAATTGTTCAACCATTTTCAAAAAGGAAATTTACAGACAATTTATTTCATACCAAATAAATTATTTTTCTACCTATCGAAAATTTAAACTAGTTCATAAAGATTTATTTAAACTATCTAGAGTTCATATTTTAGAAGAAAACACTATGAAATTTTATTTTTAATGGTTATTCAATATATACATGGGTAATATTCCATTCACATTAAATTTATGACCATTATTTTTTAAAAAAATATAAAATTTTGAAGAAAATCATACTCTATGAACCATAAATACCTTGAGAAGTGATCATAGACGATAGGATGATAATTAAGATTTTTAATTTATCTACTCATAAGATGGATATAGTCAAAATTTCCTTACACCTTAAACACCTCAATAGAAAGGGGTTGTTAAGTGGGTAAATTGTAGTCTTTAGTAAATTTCATTAACTACACTCAGTGAATATTAAACTCATGTATATTTTTTTAGATAAAGCTATGAAAATAGGTTATTATTTATTATTTTATTTTTTTCGTAAACTATATTGAAAAGGAAAACATATGAATTAATAAATGAAGGAAAATCAATAGTAAACTAAATAATAATTTGATGAAAATTTTATTTTCTAAATACATATGAAAATATAGACATATTTGTTACTAAAATATATGAAAGAGTTTTTATTGGTTATTCAATCACTAGTAATTCTTATGGAGTCTTCAACAAGAAATTTAAATTTTTTCATAGATCTATTCACATCACTTTTAATGAGATAGATCCACTTGAACATAATACTTATATAGAAAATATTCTGGATGTTTTGTCAAAATATAAATATAAATAATTCCTCTATGATTTAAGTTCATATTTTGGTTTTCATAATAAATATCTTAGAATAGTTCATCAAATCCTTCCTCACCAAGAATGATACTTGGTAGATCCATATATTTCGATCCCAAGAACTATTATAACCCTCAAGAACCATCCCTTGGATGATAATGTATGTGAAATGGATAAAGTAATTAAAAATTTATCCATAATTAGAAATGATTTTGAACAATAATTCTTCTGATTATATCTATAATATAAGGTGGAAAATAAATAAATTAATTATAGACACTAAGGAAGAGCAATGAAAGATAAAATGAATCAATTTGAAAGAAACAAAGTCTGAAAATTAGTAGAAATACCTAAAGACTACCTAACTACTATCACTACGTGGTTTTATAGTAACAAGCTAGATGGATATAGTATAGTAATTAAAAATAATGCTCGATTATTTTCAAAATATTAATGTCAAGAAGAAGTAACTGACATTGAAGAAATATTTACACTTGTTGTTGTACATGAATCAATCAGAATAATAATTTCTTTTACATTACATATAAGATTTAAATTAAATCAAATTAATGTTAGTATTTAATTTCTATGTAGATATATTATCGAGTCTGTTTCTTTCAAAACGCCCCTTGTATTTTCAAATCCAAATCATCCAAATAATGTTTTTAAAAAAACTAATGCTTTTTAAAGTTTAAAAGAATATGCAATAGAATTGTAAGATATCCTCAACAATTTTCTCACATGATGTGGTTTTAAATTTTTTTATTTTATCCTATATTATTTTTGAAAAAACCACAGGATTTTATTATAGTTTAAATATATGTTGATGGAATTATTTTCTGATACTTAAAAATTATTTATGTAATAAAATATTGAAACATTATGAAAAATGAATTTTAAATATGTGTAATGGTTGAACTATTTTTCATTCTTGGTTTATAAATACTTAAAAATAAATATTGAATTATATTTTTTAAAATCAAGTTTAAAAAATAACATTCAAAACGTTTTTCCTTAGATAACTCAAAAGGATGTGATGATTTAATGAGTTCTAGCTGTAAATTGGATCTTGGTGAAAGGAGGAAAAAAATTTATCAAATGAATTAAAAAGGAATAATAGGGTGTTTAAATTACATTATAGATAGATATATATATTATGTTCAGTGTGTTCAAGTATGCTAAATTTGAAGAAAACCCATGGAAATTCATTCAATTTTAATTAAAAAAAATCAAGTAGTTATAAAATATAATCAAGTTAAGAATTTTCTATTATAAAGGGTATGATTATATTTTATTTAGTTATTGTAATGATAATTTTTGTGGATATTATTTTCATTTTAAGCACACTTCAATAACATGTCATATTTTGGAAAATTTTGTAGCTTCATGGTGGAGTATGAAGTAGAATAATTTTTAATTTTCTAGAACTTAATTTGAAACAATAGTCGTATTTAGTTATTTTTCACATATTATATAGATGAAAGAAACATTAATTGATTATGGAAATTTATTCTAAAATTTCCCTATAAATTTTGACAATACAAGTATAATTATGATTTCTAAAAAACCAATGTCTCACACTATAAAAAAACATATTGATATAAGACATCAGTTTTTAAGAGATAATTTTTAAAAAAGATCTATCACTCTGGAATTCCTTGACACATAAAATCAATTTTTATAAATCATTACAAAGACCGAAAATTTTAAGAGATTATTTTATATCATTCATGATTTAAGAATGATTAACTATATATAATTTATTTATTATATAATTTATTTGGTTCATATCATTTTGTATGAATTCAATTTCTATATATTGTTCTACTTTTATAAAAAAATTTAAAACATGGGATACTATATATATTTTATTTATATTTTATTTATGTTTCCATTTTTTAATATACACTAGATCCCTAAATGATTTTAATGTTATGGATTAGTTCTTGAATCATAGTGTCTCATTTCAAACACATACTAAACCCTTTCCTTGACCCATTCTTATCAAATCCCTAACTATTAAATATACACATTTATATTATGAATAGTGAAGATATGGTAACCTTTTGGTAAAAATATTACGAAATATTCTAATGATTCCATGATTTTAATGGAGATCTCTAGTTGATCAAATAATAATTTTAAGCCATATTGTTTTGTTTAGAGTAGTAATCCCTGAGAAATAAGTAAATATTGAATAGTTTAAAATGAGTTATTCTCTACTTAAGAGAGAAATAATACTTCTATAATGGAGTAGGTAGTTTTTTTATAATGATTTTCCTTTCTATCCCAGCTTAGTGGATGATTTTATATATGTATAGTTTTTAAATTTAGATATGAAATGGAAATCTTAAGAACAGTTGGGGTTGGTCATGAATGTGAGTTCTCCTCAACCTTTTGAGCTAAAATATTTAAAGTACAACATCACAGAGAATATAAGGTCTAACAAAGCTCTTATCATGTAAACCATAAACATTTTGAGATAAACAATTCATTATAATACCCAAATAGTGATAGAACCAACTAACGTCCAAGTTTTACAGAGATAATTGGCGAGTTTACACTGCTATTAACTTTAATACAACACACTTTGTTCCCTACAAATGGATATTTTAGAACCATTATATACCAAGGCCTCTTCCCTATATATCATATGGTTCATGGAATTTAAATAAATTTTTATATATTTTTCATGAGGCGTATAGAAGATCTTAGCAAGGCATATTCAAGGTTTAATAATTTTCTCTGTCATAAGATAATTTATGCTATGAATGTTTTTAAAAGACTTTATTCTGTTATGAGAGAAGAAGTTAACATATTCTAATTTTTTCTAAATTAATCAAACAACATGAAATGGTTGAAAATTAGTTACAATAATTGGACGAAAATATTTTTGGTTAATGAATATATATTCCATGAGAAAATCATTCCTAAGGGGAATCCAACTAAACCATTAGATACCTTTGATCCATGAATAGATCCTGAAAATATATTCCAACCTGAATATTCCAATTATAAATATGGTTATTAATAAATAGTGGATATAGTTTAAGAATCATGAAATTATTTTGAAGGGATATTGGGTGTATCTCATGATTTTGAAGTTATAAATAATTATAAGGTCCTAATTAAGGTAGATCCTATAAGAGAAGGATTAACTATTGATGTGGATATAAATCCTAGATCTTTTATATTTTTGACAAATTCCTATATATTATGAGATTGGCGAGGAATTTTAACCAACTAAAGAAAGTACTCCCATGTTTAAGATAATAGAAACCCCCATCTCTTATTCCATTCCTCCTAGAGAAGATTATTCTATAGATAATTACATATTTAATTTGATTTATGTACTCATGCTAATAGTAGTGCTAGGAATGGTGAAAATTATTCTCTTGATGATAATACTTTTAAGCTATAATTCCATTCAGTTTCTATTTATTCAAATATTCATGATCCTTTTGTGAAAAGTCCTTATTCACGAGTTCTAAAGTAACATGTTTTGATTGATCCATCTAAGAATCTCATAAAACATGTGGCTACCCCTTCCTATATTAGACATGGGTAAAATAACGATTTTTAATGTTATACAGTCTATGGTTATTCTCCCATTACCAAGGTGGACGTTATATAATAATCTGACTTTTCTATAAAACAAATTGGAAAGACCTCTGGTAATATTTTTAGATAATGATGTATCTTGGAAGAGTCCTTTGATATGTGATATTAGTTTTTGTAGTTCTACCACATTTTATATGGATATTCATTATCCACAACATTTTAGTAGAACTAAAAAATTTATCACCATTTTGGTTCCCTCTTTTTTTGATCACTTATACTGACATTATTTAGTTTAATAATGATCTCATAGTAGTGTTTAAAGAAGTGTTTAATAGGATTAATAGTGCTAATGAGTATGATATGAAACTAGATGTTCCATATACCATTTAATTTGAGGTGACTCATATACACACTATGTTTTTTCTCAAGATTTGTCACATGGATCAATATTTTGGGATCATTCAACCTCAAATTAAATATTTTAGAGGTTAGATAGGTTCCCTTCAAATTGATCTATTGGATAATCATGATACATTGGATACGTGATATTTATAACTGGTTAAAAGTAATTTTAAACCTATCAGTAATCTACCTCCATATTTTTATATAAATTATGACCATATCTGAAGGATTTTTATGAGGAATTTTGGATTATAGAATATAGTGTGATGGATATATTAAATGAAGTTCAACTAGATGTGGTTTCACATGGATATAATTCATTTGATATAGCTAAATCTGAATATGTTGATTATTTTAAAGATAAGGCTATAACAAAGGGGATAAAAATTATTATATCAATTTTTGTTTTACTAATTCTAATTTTTAAACGTAGTTTCAATCCATTGTAGGGGACCTTAAGTTGCCGCCTCTCAGACCTTATTTCAAAGGGATTGTGGTGGAATTGTAAATAACGTAACCCCTTTTGGATCAATTAATGTAATAGAATCATTAAATCATAAAGATAATTAAACATGGGTCCAGTTATATTATATATTTTACCAAAATCCTAATGCATTATATCATTGTTTCAAATACTCAAGTTCTAGCACCTATGACTATTCATATTTGTATCATCTCCCTTCATCCTACCTGAGTTATAGTAGCCATGACTACTCTATTTCTTATAGCTATCACATAACTAATATCTATTTTAGTGTTTATAGTTTACTCTACCCAAAATTATTATGCTCCTCATGATAAATATCTTTCAAGACACATTAGTCTTAACCATCACCAAGAAAATTAGAAAATTTTCAAGTTTCTGAATCCCACAAAAATATAGGATTTTCTACTATAACTCATCCTGCACATCCCCCTCATATCATTGGAAAATAAAAAGAAATTATTGATCCCTAAACCATATTCAAAATGGATTCATTTTCTTTTTTGGGATTTTGAGAGAGTTTTATACTGAACGCTTTTGGAATATGAATGAAATATCATTGATTCGACTTGTAATTTTTTATTTTTTCACTTCACCATAAAATCTATTAATTTTCAAATTCTCTCACCCTATTTTCCTTTTAATAATATAAACTGTTGTAGTAATGTGTTTAATTTTTATTATATTTTTTTAATGTTATAAAAATCATTGTATATTATTAGTTCCTTGATTAGTTCATTTTTTTTTCTTATGAATTCTGTGATTTGGGATCATTATAATGGGGTGTATTGTCACCTTAGTACAGAAATTATTTATTTTAATAATCACAAATTGTGTTTATCTATATCTAGTATTTTATTCTTATTATGAATGTAAAATATTACATCTATGAAAATTGGAAAATTTCATAAAATAGTAGAGAGACTGTAAAGATAAGGAATCCAAACAACTGATCATGATTATAGAAAAAAATCACAAAGGGATATATCAATAGAATGAATATACCATAAACCATATCAATAAATATGTAAATCCTTGTGTTAGAAAATGAAAAAAGTGTCTATATAATAAATGACACTATATCTCTTAGATCAACCAAGATGGAATATTTTTATAGGACTCAAGAAACTGTTGGATAAATTGGTTGATTTTATATTATAATTATGAGTGACTGTAGATATTAAATTTTTCATAAATAATTGGATCTAAGGAACAAATATTGGGTCGATTATGGAAGATCATTCCAACTATTTTATCAACCAAATGAATAATTATGTGAGTGTAAGGAAAATATTGATGTGACTCTATGGTTTTTTGGCCTTTCAAATTTTATGTTAGGCCTTAGAGTGACTGCCTGATGAAGAAAATTTAGCATATAACTATATGATTTTGGAAAGATATTGAATCTTCCATGAGAATCCATGTGACCATGTGTTGAGATGAAGTCACCATGTGGAATATCAGGTTTTTTGGAAAGTCCTATAATGACTATGTGTACCAGAAGTGACTGCACAATGATTTTCAAAGAATTAATTCGATATTAACCACAAGAAATAAATCACATAATCTTATAGAATGATACAGTATTGTTTTCACCACTTTTTAGACCTACCATGAATTATATGACATAAAACACTTCATGTGGTGGTGTTTAAAAATTGGAATTTCCATCCACTTTCTATATAAAATTAAATGTGATGTTAGAAGCATTAATATCTCCAAAATTTCATGATGAGTAAGATTATTCATAATGATTCACTTCAAAAATATCATTTTAGATGAATTTTCATTTTATAAAATACTAAAACTAGATAAAAATAAATAGAACACATATTCATGAAAAGTAAAATTTTATGAATATGAAAAACATGAACTGCAAGGTACACTATATTGATTAGTATTTCATTGCAAGATTAGATAATAACATTACATATTCACATATAAATTCATAAATTAAATATGGAAATTTATAATAGAAGAAACATCATAGGAACATCAAAACAAAAATTGTAATCTTTATCAATCTCTGTCTTCTTCTCTTTCTCTCTTTTTTATATTTCTTTTGAGATGTGCTTGAATTTAACTATATATTTCTTCAAAATTTCTTAAAAACTATAATTGAGAGTACAATACACTCTCTAATATTATTTCCACATATATATACTCACATACAAATGTATAATAGGATGTGTATAGTTTGAAATCCCATCATTTTGTTGTTTTTAAAACCTAATCTAGGTTATGGATTTTATGTATTTATTCATAAATGACATAGTAATGGGTGAATACAAATTAGAAGGGATTGGTTTTTTTCTTGATACCAAACCTCTTGTTATTATTTTTATTGTGTATTTTAAAGTTTTTATTATTCTATTTAAAAACTATTCTTAAAATCTATTATTGAAAACATTTCTTTGATAGATTATTTTTACTATTTATATTTCTACTATATTGTGTGTGTATATTAATATCAAAATATTTGTATAGAAATAATAATATTCCAAATAAATAATTAATAAATTTTTTGGAGGTTATTTGAATGAATTAAATTAGATTTTCCTACTATATTAATAATCTATGTTTTATTTTAAATAAGTTAATTAAATTTTAAATTCATTTTAAACATAAATTTTAATTAGAAACACAATTCACCCTGTCTTGAGTTTTCCACTGCAACTTACAATTTGTATCAATGGATTTGAATTTTTTACTTCTTTTTACTTAACTTTTACATTAATCACATTTTAGGAACATATAAATTATTGTTTAGTCTATAATTAAAAAGTTATGGATTCTAGGTATGAAGGTTATTCTAGAAAAATACCCCCATACTTCAATGGTAAAAAAACATAATAACTTAAAAAATAAATTGAAAATACATCTTGAAGGAATGGGTTATAAATTTTTGGTATCTACATAAGATAAATATAAAAAAATAATTCTTCTAGAAAATAATGGTATTCTACAACTAATTTTGGTTACAATTTAAACTAACAATATATGATTTTTTATTTTTTTCTTTAAGAGAAGATTTATTTAGTAATATATGTTCATGTACAACTACTAATAAAATATGTGTCATCCATTCTATTTTTCATTAAGTAAATTTAATTTTAATTAAATGAGGTTAAAATACACTATCAAATATGATACTTTTGGAATGAAGCCTAATAAATTAGACACTAACATGTATCTCAGGTCAAATATGATCATAAATACTATGATTACCATTAGGTAGAATAAGGATAACAAAACATAAGTACTAAGGATATCGAGATTTATTCTATATTAACAGAGAGGTACTAAAGTTTCTATCCAAGAATTATATGACTTAGAAAAACTATAAATCAAGGAAATAAATGGGAAGGTAATGAATTATAAAGAATATATCAATTTAAAAATGAAGATAATTAACAAAATAATAAATTAGTTGATCTTAATGTATCATATTAGAATGTTAAATATGTTTTCAATGTAAAAAAATTCAAGTGGAAATGAATATGATTCAGATAGTGATGAGTAGTTAGATCATTTACCCGAAAATTGTAAGAATTTATATAGAAAAAATTCATTCTTATTTCAAATTACAAAGAAAAATATGCTAAATTATGATGTTGGAGGAAATAATAGAAAATAATATTTCTCCAAATTAAATCACATGTTGTGATTTTAAAATAAAAGGAAATATAAAAAGCTGATTTTCATTATATATATATATAATAAAAGATATAAGGATAAGGATGAATTAATAAAAATGAAATAAATATTACTTGGAGTTCATCTAAGGATAGATTTTATGACTCAGATTCAAACCTAGAAGACACAAAGTAAAACAAATTCATTATGTCTACTACTTCTGAGGTATATTATACTATTCTACTCATATTTTTGATGATTATAAAATTAATAATGATGAATTAGGAGAGTATTTTTCTATGATGGATGAAACCATTAATGAGATTCAAGATAAGTATAAAGTTTTTAAAATGTTTCCGGTTGATTGTGTAGTAGAAAAATTAGAGATTAGAACAGTAAATAAAACTAATTGTAATATTCTAAAGGAAAATTATGACCTTAAATTGGTAAAAGGATTTAGATAATATTTTTGACATCATAAAAACATTTATTATCATGGTGGGTGATTAAAAAAATCTAAAATATTAATCATGAATTGGAAATGGTTCTTGAGAGAAAATGAAGCAGTAAACAACTATTTTATTTCTATTTCTAAAAAAATCGTTTTTTCCAAGAAAACTATAAGTTCGATAAATAAATAAATAAATATGTATCTATAAGATAATTCCAATCAAAACTTGTTAATTATATTATAAAACAAATATTAAATAAATCTTGATTACAAAAACTTTTATTTTCTCTTATCTAGACCCCAAAAGATATTTGTATAAAAATTAATATTCATTTTATTGATTATATGAAAAAAAATTAATGATCTCAATTAAAATAATCTGGAATCAATAAAGAGGATGTTCTATATAATTTAATAGCTAATTTTTATCATTTAATAATATTATAATATTTGATGGGGTACATATCACTCTTTATGAAAATGTAAAATTAATTTCTATTGAACTAGAAAAAAATATTTACCCTAATTTTTTCCTTTTATCTAAAGATTTATTTTTTTTGTTTTAAAATATAATTTTCATAGTACTTAAGAATAGTGTAACTATGGTTTTAATGTTAAATTTTATAATAATTATTGTAATATTTATAATTACATGAATGCTCTTTTATCGATTTCTTTATGAAATGATAATGGTCATTTTTTAAATTTTTATTCCAGGTTTTCTCAAAATGATTCTTCCCTAACTAATTTTTAGAAAGGATATTATTTGTGGTATAGGAGGATCTACTAATATAATATTTACTCACATAGAATGATAAAAAATAATGGATTAGTCAATGATCTACCTAAAATATAATTCCCCAATGATAAATTCTATAACCCTTGTAAAATGGGAATGAAACACAAAAAAAATTTCAATCTAAAGAAATAAGTTTGTACCTCTCATACAATTTAACTAGTTCATATGTATTTTTTCCCACCATCTATAGTTTCTAGTTAATTAGAAAAAACTATTATTATGTTATTTTTTATGATTATTGTAGATAAACATGTGTGTTTTTTCTTTTCATAAAAGTGAAACTCTTCCCAGTTTTGAAAAATACAAAAATTCAAAAGAGAACTATAGTGGAATAAAATAAAGATCCTAATAAGTGATCATGTATATGAGTTTGAGAATAAATAATTTCAATTTACCTATCTCACAATATTTCTAAACTCACAATTTCATTATACCTCGAACACCAAAATATAATGGGGTTATGGAAATGATAAATGAGACACTGCAAAATATTTCTACGACTAATCTTTGGGATTATGATTTCTCTATCTATTTTTTGGTTGAATATTTGAAAACAAATTATTATCTAATTAATAGAGATCAAATTGTACCTATCATGAAAAATACTCCATATGAATTATTCAACCATAGAAAACTCAATTTAAATTACATTAGTGTTTTTTTATAGAAATCCAATATTTTTAAAAAATGGAAATCTAGAAATGTTTCAACTAAAAGATATGAACTAATTCTTAATGTTTCTTAAACCACTAGTAAAGATTATGGAGTACATAAAGACAAATATAAAAATGTCGAATAATCTCTTTTGATCACTTTTGGTGAGGCAGTTCTATATGAACAAAACACTTCCACAGACAATTTTTGTGATGATATATAAAATAGAAATATTAACAATTTCACTAGGAATTATAATAATTAAAATTGTTTCCATGATTAATATATTATAAAATATATTAAAATAATTCATGAAATATAACAATACTATCAATAAACACATATATCAGTCCCTAGAACCATAACAACCCTCAAGAACAATCCCTTGTATTGTATTGTAATTGACTTGGGAAAAGGAACTCAAACCTTTGCCTTACCTAGATACTAGGTTGCACATCAAGACTTCTTATAAATTCTAGAACAAAATAACATCAATAGAGAAATAAATTATAGACATAGTTCAATATAAATTCAATAAGAACTAAATCATTTTGAATGAAATAATGTCTGGAAATTAGAAGATAGAACTAAAGACTACCTTACTATGGGTACTATGTGTGTTCATAGAAACATGTTCCCTAAATCTATTAAAATAATTATTAACAATGAAAAATTGGTTACACAATGAAATATTCAATAAGAAGGAATTGAATATGAAGATACATTTTTACGTGAAGAAAGGATTGAATACATTGGATTTCTACTTGTTAATTTAGCACATCTAACATTAAAATTATATCATAAAAATGTTATGATAGAATTTATTAATGGTTATATAATTAAGGATTATTTTTTCAAATATCACCATGTAATTTAAAATCCTCATCTTAAAAATCACTTTTTTAATTAATGAAATCTTTGTATGGTTTGTAACATCCTCCCAAAGCATGGTATGATAAGATAGAATATTTTACAACATCAAATTCATTTAAAAAGTATTATTTTTCTTAAATTAGTTAAAAAAATAATTAAAATGGATTTTTAAGTATCTAAAATATATTTATATTACATTATTTTTTTATCTTCAAAAAATAATTATATATTGAATGTTCAAAAATTAATGAAAACCGAATTTGATATTAGTTTGATGATTAATCTAAATTTTATTCGTGGGTTTCAAATATTTCAAAATAATAAAGTGATTATTTCAAATAAATTAGTGTATTAAAATATATGTTAAATTGTTTTTATTGATAACTCAGAAGAATATGATACTCAAATCAGTAACACATAAAAACTGGATCTTGGGGAAAGTGGGAAACCAGATGATCAAATCACTTATAAATAAATGATAGTTATTTTAATTTTTTTGATATTAATCCAATGAGGTATTATGTTATGTGTGTGTATGTGTGGTCATTTTCAAACTAACCTCAGGGAACCACATTAAAGTATTATTAAAATGGATTTTCAAACACTTCCAATGAATGATCAATTTAGTACTATTTTATTCTAAAGAATGCACTTTTTTGTGTTAGTTATTTTAATTCTGATTTTGGTGGCTATAAGATAGATAAAAAATCACTTTTAGAACATACCATCCTTTGAGAAGTTCAATAGTTTCATGTTGTAGTAATAAATAAAACATAGTTTCATTATCTACTGTTGAAGTTGAATCCATAGTTGTTGGCAGCTATTATAGAAACATTATGTGAATAAAACACCCATTACTAGATTATGGATATAATTTTAGATATATATCTATAAATTGTGACTATAAATTTGATATTAATATTTTTTAAAATATTTTTTCTCTGTAGTAATATACACATCAACATAATACATCACTTTTTTAGAGATCATTTTCTTAAAGGATATATCACTTTAGAATTTAATGGAGTATAAAACCATATTACTGACATCTGTATAAAGACTATTAATTCAGAGAGATAAATTTATATCATACATGAGTTTTAAATTACTAAAAAATTATACTTTATCTTTTTGTTTATTTTATTTGTTTTATATCATTTAATTTATGCACAATTTCAATATTCTTATCTGATTTTAATTAATATCTCTATAAAGTGAGTACAATATGTATTTTAAATATTTTTTATTTATATTCAAGTGTTTTACTATATGATAACACTATAATAATCCTTATATTAAAAATTATAATCTTAATGATTATCTCTCTTTTCAATTTCGAACAAAACCATTTCCTCAACCCCTTCATATAGAATTAATAGCTTTTCAACCTTTACATTTCTTTTTCAACTAGTGAATATGAAATAATATTTTTTGGTAGATGTTTCTAATTATTCTAATGCCTTAAAGACAATAATGTTTAGATCTATTAGATCTATGAATCATTATAATCCACAACTATTGTATAGAGAATTAATCATTGAGGAAAAAGGTTGATATTGAATGGATAAGAATGTGTGATTCTATGATTTGTAGGTTAGTACTCCATCAAGGATTGACTGAGTGGTTTTTTGATAATGTTTATCATTCATATCACCTAGTTTAGAATGAGATTGACATAAATATGGTTTTTTATGTTGATATGAAACATATTTCTTAGAATCATTATAGATGGTCAGAATTCGAGTTCTCCTTAACTTTATTAAATAAAATTTTATATGCACCACATTAGGGTGAATATGTGGACTATCAATTTTTACATCATGTAACCCATACCATTTTCAGCTATAAAATGAAATATAATAGAAAACTTATGACATATCCCATCATATTCTAGGTGTAATAGAGATACATTCTGAGTGTAGGTTGTTATTTAAGTTTATTCAGTCCCTATCTAACCTAAAAATGTATATTTTAGAAAAATTAGACACCATGATCTCTTAGTCCTATATGTGGTGGTTTTTAAAAATCAAATTAATCATTTAGGGTTTTGATGAGGCATGTGAAGAGTTTAGTAAGACGTATTCCAGATTTAATATTTTTCCCATCCTTAAGTTCATTTATAATTTGCTTTTATTTAAAAGACTAATTTCTAAGGGTTTGGATAATTCAACCTATTACGATGTTGTTAACAATATTTAAACCATGTGAAAAGGGTTGAAAATTAATTTTAATCCTTTGCTGAAAATGTTCATCCTTAATGGATAGAAGCTATTTCAGCAGTTCAATCCTATGAAGAACCTGACTAGACCAAGTGATACCAATAATACATGATTAGATCCTAAAGAAAATAGTAATTGAATAATATTCCATAGATTAAAATGGTTATCAATGTATAATGGATGAATTTGTATATGCTCTAAAATATTATAATGGAACACTGGGTGGATATAATAATCCTAAAGTTTCAAAGGATTCTAAGGTCCCAATTGAGGTTGAACTTGTATGTGAAATGGGCAACTTTTTATAGGTATATATCTCGTAGATATCGATGGAATAATCCAATTCAGTCATATTATGTGAGTGAAAGTGAATCTGATCTTGCTACAAAAAATTCCTAAATTTTTTATAAAAAAGGAGCCCCTTTATTTTACTCCACACCTCATATGGAATATTATTCTATTGATAATCCCTTCATTAATTTGTAATTATATACTCTTATTGATAGTGTGGATAAAAATTGTGATGATGATTATCATGATCATAATCTTTATACTCCAAATGGTTAGGCTATTTTAATTTCTTCTAAATATCAAGATACAATTATTTCAATACATTAATTAATAATTCTAGTAGACCAATTTAGGATTGACCTCTCTGAGAATCTTTTACAGCTTTTGGAAATCCCTTCCTCTCCTAATCATGGGTTATATATTGTTTATTAAGGTGATTCAATCAATAATTATTCTCCAATAATTGTTGGGGTTTTTATGAAAGAATCTTAATTTTCTACCCATGAAGATAAAATACCTTTCAGTATCTTTAAATAATAAATTATATTGGATGAGACCTTTATAGTATGAGTTCAGTGACTCCATTTCTACCTCATCTAATAAGGTAGCTCATTCTCCACCATAGTCATTTCCAACTAATAATGTTTTTTATACTTATATTACTTCAACACTGATAAGATCCATTAACTGTATTTAGATTAAAAATGACCTCCCATAATTGAAAAAATATTTTTTTCTGAGTATTAATTATGCCAATGAGTTTGTAAAGAAATATGATGTTTCTTATATGACTGAAATTGTAGTATCTGATATATAGGCTATGTTGTTTCTTAAGAATGAACACATGGATCATGACATTTGGAGATTTTGAACTCAAATGGTATGTTTCATATGTTATATAGGATCCATTAATCTAACATGTTGGATATTCTTAATTTAATAAATATAATATATAATTCTTTGATTAAAATACCGTTCATAACATTTTCTACCGATCCTCCATCTATTTCTATAGATGAGGATCTTGTATAAAATATATTTCATAACTATGTTAAGAGTATGGAATATATTGATAATTTTATAATAGATGATTTTAAAATTACATTATGATCAATCGAATATACAACAGAAGACACTGAACACAAACGAACCATGAAATATTATTATTTAAATATAACCACTTTAACCTAGCCATTGTATTTGTGGGTATGAATTGGATTAACCACATTATGAAATTTAAATATCAAAAAATAAATTAAAATTTATTTATTATTGGTAAATAAGTACACAATTATTAGTAAATACATTTTATACATAAAAAATATATTTTTGTCAAATTGGATTCTATTGATTTTACAGTGAATAGTGAAAAATAATAATATTATTGAAATCAATATTTTTGTTTTGAAAATTTACAAACTAATTAATTTAAATTATCTTAAATAATGATCAGTTTCCCTATATTATAAATAATCCAATCATGTTCAATAGATTCAATTTTATGGTCAAATTTAGTATAAAAATATTTTTAATACAAAAGGCATTTTTCTGTAAACTATTTTTCATTAAGTTTTATGTTTTTTCTAAAATTAATTTATAAAACTCATAATGTTTTAAGATTTAAAAATTAATATAAAATTTTTCATTTGGAGGTTAAATTTTGTAAAATATGACCATTTAATTATCTTCTGTTATGAATTATAACATTGGATTTCTTTATCACCTCGTTAAAGGGTAAATTAGGTTAACCTAGGTTAAAACTAAGTGTTAAGGTCACTATTTTCATTTTAAATATTATAAGATAAATATAATTCAAACACTATCAAATTTTTCTCCAAATTGAATTATTTATGTTACACTTTTAAATGAAAATGTCCTATATAATATTTAAGGCAATGAAATATAAAAATTGTCACCTTCTTACTTTTATATATCAATTCTGTGTTAACATAGGGATAAAATAAATATGAGAACAAATAATAATGATTATATTGATAATAGTAAGAATATTTCTATAATGATTATTTATTTCTAATTTTAGCGAATATTTATTTATCGTAAATGTTTATGTAATGCTGAAAATGAATTTTTCAATTAATAAAAAAAATAAAACACATGATTTAAAAAATGTAATATAATATTATTGATTTATAGTGTTACATGAATTTTATGGCAGAATAAGTAATATTATTAATGTTTTAAAAGATTTTATAAGAATTTACTAATTTTATTGAAGATTGTTAAGTCGTATTAACAGAATAATTTTAAAAATAACATTAATGATATTTTTAGCACATAATTTTTTAAAATTGACTAAATATGAAAAAAATATTGAAATAGAAATAGGTCATAATATATGATGTAATTTCTTTTTATATTTTTCATTTAAAATCAAATGTTTACCTTTCATGCAAAATTCAATCCAGTTATAAGTGAAAAAAATTGTTATTGTGGTTAATGTTAAATTATGTTACGGGGTTATACCAAAATATAAAGTCTAAATTACCACTTGTATATATCAGAATATTATTTTTATGGTATTTATACCATATTAAACCTTATATTGAAATATATACTAATTTATAATCATTTTTATTGATAATTACTTTACTATATTTTAATATTTTAAAATATTCCAAGACTACCCCTCACTGCTCTTATAAAAGGATGTCCCTTATATCTCTTCTTTATAGAACATTGAGAAATATAGATTTACCAATACCAAACCATTCATATTATAAGCATCCTTATCCAAGTTATATAGATTATGTTCTTCCTAAAATACCAACCCTATGTTCCATAAGAAAGAATTTAAAGGACGTATCTCGAAGAATTGGTAATTCTCTTAGCCAACAACATTCAATTTATTTCTTCTTAAAACTCATATAAATAAATGATATTTATCATAAAATAAAAATGTAAATATTTTCAATAGAATAAATTTTAATTATGATTTTGAAACCAGTAATATCTATCCTCATTTAATTAAATGATAAGTGAAAGTACTTATTGTGTGTATGTATGTCCTAATGTCTCCACATAGAGATATAATTCATTTTTAATCACTATATTTTATTAATAGGTATTATGATGGGTTTAATTTTTATATATGTTATTTATGAATTAGTTATTCTTATATAACTATATTATCATATCTACCTTATTACCTTAAAATCCATTGGAACACTATAATGTCGCTCGTGTGTATATGTAGACAACCACCTCCATAAAGAGATATGATTCATTTTTGGTTTTTGATTTATGTGGATAGTAATAATTATTGATTTAATTAATTTGTATATGATATATATGAAATAATAATGATCGATCCATGGTCAAGATAGGGCATGTTAACTGTATATTTATTCCTTTATTTTTATTAATCAAGCATTGTTTAATTTATCTACCAATATTTGTAGTGTTTTCTAATATTCACATGAGTGAGTCCTAATGTTTTTATTTTTAATCCAATTAAATCCCTTATTTTCACTTAATTTTACTTATGTATATTTTTTGGATTTTTAGATCTCTAGTTGATAATTCGAGTCCAATGATGGTTTATCCTTTTTTATGTTCATTTCTCCCATACTTTTTTCACGATCTTCATCATTGGCCCATGAGGTCACAGTTCAACATTTTCAACTTGGTTTTCTACGAGATTAAACCCCCAGATTCATTATTTTTACATGAAAAACGAATTTATTGATTATTTATATAAGAATGTGGATGTTCTGTGGGTTTTGGGTAATGCTTAAAGTATACGGTATATGGATAGGCAATGGGAACATCACAAAATGATATGAGGAGTAATATTAGGTGTTAGGTTGCTAGAATCCAACCAATGGTTGAGGATCTGGCATGAATATCTCTAGATCCACACTCTATAGTTCTTTTTGATGTCGATATAGTGTTTTCAATGGAATGGTGATCTAATTTACTACATCCCTATTTTTTTATGTGAAAAACATTACTATAGGAAGTGTATTCTAGATTAACACATTCCTTGTTATCCCCAGCTATGGAGGAAATGGTTTGGGGAAGATAAAGATCAAAAAACATGTATATAAAATACATGTTGTGTGAAAATGTGTTGGTGGGTCAGTGTATACCCTGAGCGTACATTGGAATGGAAGCATCCTAGAACATAGGAATTACCAGGTACACGGGCATGGATAGTGTTCACGTGCACAATGTCGATTTATGTAGGAACTGGCCAGAAAAACATGATGAAGCCCTGATCGGCCTTGAAATATCATGTACCACACGTACGCGCTATATAGTTCCACACTGAAAACTAGTCCATCAAAAGGTTAGGATATGACTATGTGACTAGATGTGTTCACATTCCATATTACCTCTAGTACACACCATGAACCTCCTTGAGGATCTCCATCATTGCATATCTTCTTATAAGATCATATTTTTTCCCTCGAGTTTCTTATCCTGAGTGATTTTTTTTAAGATCATCATAAAGGCCTTCATAGTGGACTTTGAGATATGACACCAGATATGATTATGGTGATGATTCTTCTAGTGATGCTTAGATAATGGTAGTGATCAAGTATGTTCATCAAAGAGATTTCTAGTTCAGTACTCCCCTATCACACTTGGGAATGGGTCTATCATATTATTTTCATAGGTAATGATCAAAATCCCCTACCCATGGTGTGATTACAATCTCTAAAGATATTAAATCCCTCATATGATCTCTAGTGAGGTGTGATTCGTCCATAGGAGTGAGTTCACCCTCAGTTGTCAAGCATACTAGTGAGGAGAATGCCCCTCCACTCTGATACTACTAAGGTTTTTAATGATGATGAGAATCCTTTTTATAACATTAAATATACAAACTAAATAATCATTTATTTGCTATGATATGGAGATATAGATCTCATTTCTCTCTCATATAGGATACCTTATGTCCATATATATGTATAGGCTTGACATAACCGTTGTCATATCTTAGTATTTATCCCATTAAGGATTTGGAGCATCTTACTTGGTATTTTAATGTTCACCACTACAAGGTATTTTCCCTCACATCTCTTCTCTTATGAAAAATATATGTAGATATATTGTGGATTCAATGGATCATTGTGTTATTTGGGAGCATTGACCATGTTTAGGGTCCAGATTTGAAGATCATGATCTGGTATCTAATCATCTTTCCCATTGTCTAGTTTTTTTCAAGTGAGAACTGTATTTCTGGTTGGGAATGTATTATTCCATTAAAATTGGTTTTATTATATTATACTGTAATATATTCCATATAGTTTAATGAATTCATGTTTCAAATAAATAAGTTTTAGTATTTTTATTATTATTCATTTGTACTTTTTCATGAAGATGGTAGGGAGTGTGTGTCAAGGTATACTAGGAAAAAGCCTCCAATTTCATATATTTTTTCCATGAAATTTCCACTAGCCCTAAGTCTATTGGAAGTGGGATTGGTTTTGTCACACCAATTTTTCCACTTTCCAAGTAAGCCCCGGTGGGTTGGGTCATGACTGAGTGGTATCAAAGTTGGTTTGTCCTCAGGTCTTTTTAAATATGTAACCATTGTTCGGATTGGGTTTGGAACTTATCTCAATGGTGTTGGAGGGTCTTTAGTACTACTTTCAAGCTAGTGATCCCAAAGTTAGCATAGAAGCTGACATATATATTCACCAAGACCCTAACTACCTACTTTTCAATTATGTATACCAATTCATTGGTTTCGAAGAACATCGGTAAATGAATTATATAGGACTTATTCCATTCAATGTACTTTTGGAGTATTCTCCACATATATATATGCTCAATCAACCATGGTATGTATTGACCACTTTAAGGATACCTTCGTGATGAAAGCCAACCACATTACCATATGCTCCCAAAGTGCCAGCTTTGGATCTATGAGTATCATTTTCTAGGGAATGGAATCTTTAAGAGTATTTTATATATAAACACTGTGAAGATAAATGTCGTGATTTCTTGTGATCCACCCAAGAGCATGTTATAGGTTCAATGTTTACTTAGCCTAGTGGGGTACTGCAAGATAATTATGGCATGCTATTCATGGATTGAAACCCTTTTGACTCCTTGATAAGGAAAGGGCATCTTCTTTCCTAGATTGAGTAGTGTGAGATGACTTTTTTGGATGTGAGGCTTAGAATGAATAGTGCACCATTGTTGAGACTACTATATTATGGATTTGAGTACATAGGGTTTTGTGATTCCTATGAGGCTGGTCTCAAATTTATTTTCATGTGGAGGCATACCATGACCACATTTAGGTCTAGGTAGTTGAGACCCCATGATAATAACTACCTGACTCATGACCTAGAGTTGGTAGAGGTATTAATCACTCTAAAAATGTGGATGTAATGTATTGTGGGTGATTATTTTATTGTTAATTCAGACCATCGGTGTCTCAGGTACATCTTCACAAAGAGATATCTTAACCTTAGAAAAAGGTTCTAGTTAGAGTTATTACAAAACTATGACACTAATATATATTATACTATTATGAAGTAAAACATTATACAAAATTATATTAGAAAAGTAATTCCCCTTCTCACCTAGTGGAGGAGGAGTTTGATTATTTGGGTTCATTGCAACTAACCCAAGTGGAGGAGATGGGAAAATTGTTTATTCAGTCAATGGTGTTGAATCTTTTACTTCTTCAACGTATGAGGGTGGATTGGTTGGGAAGCATTGACTATGAGTTTATACATTACCATATAACCTAAGGAGACATAATATATAGATTTTTTAAAATAAGGGAGAACGAAATCCCTTACCAGGGATGGATGGGAGTTCTGATAATGTTGTGTGAGGAGGTGATGTCGTAGTTTCACTCTTCCCCATTATAGTACATCCTAATGTGTAAAATATTTACAAGGTAATTCAGTATATGTTTTCATGGGATGGAATTTGGAAAATATCATACATCATATCTCGGTGTCTCACATCTTAGTAGGTGAGTGTTGTGAACTAGGTTTCATCAGGTTTGACAAATCCTCTGGAGGTTCCAGAGTGGAAATGGGATTGAAAATTCAATGAATTTGGGATGGGGATTCCATGCAGAGTGAGAGGCCATGATTATATCTTGTTGATTGTTGACAGAATCACCCAGTCATCACACATCCTTTAAAAATAATTGTATACATTAGTTGAGAGTTTGTGGTAGTTGAAAATGTAAGAGATTATCTATCATCATAGGGTACCTTCGATGTTTGTCTCTGACTGTGATTTAGTGTTCACATAATTATTGTGGAGAGTCATGTTAGAGTCTTTTTGTACCAAGTTATGGATGAGTAAAAAAATTCACCCACATATGGATGGAAAAATAGAATGGACTATCCATGTGTTAGAGGATATGTTGACATCCTGTGTGTTAGACTTTGGATAGAGCTAGGAGGTTCACTTCCCATTGGTTTATATTTCTTATAATAACACCTATTACTCTACTATTATCATGGCACATTTTTAGGATATATATCAGAGAACCTATAGGTCAACCCTATGCTGCACTATTATTGTCTATGAATCCATTTTTGGGCTTAGACAGTGTAAGAAATGATATAGAAATTATAGGTGATCTACGAGCATTTGAGGATAACCTAGAGAAAAACAATAATACGTATATCGATAACATAGGCCCTTGGAGTTCATGTAGGGAGACCATTTCTTCTTTAGAGTCTCCTTATGATGGGAATTGTGTATATTTTACTTTGGAATAAAGTTACCCCTATAGTTCATTGGAACATTATATATCCTATGAGGGCTGGTGAGGTTTCTTATTACATAGCCATGCCCTTGTATTTGGATCAAGTGAATGACGTCATCCATGTGTTATAGCTGTGGAGATACAATAATGGCCTAAAATATATTATTGAATAGGTAATGGTAGACATCGATGATGGATCCACCTTTGTAGAGTACTCTTTGATGATTGAGGATTAGGAGGAGAGGATCCCAAATTAATAAAATATCCATTTTTTATGTTCATTTGTATCACATGTGAGTGTTGGAGAGCTCATAAGAGTACGAGAGAATGGCACAATCTCAAAGCCCCACCATTTTGTTTATCTTTTATATTTCAAGGTGACAATACATGAAGGAGGGGATAATGAAATAGGCCTAGTTTTATTAGGATTATCCTTTCAATATTTCAATTTATATATTTAAATTTATCCTTATAGTCGGTGAGGTGTTTGGGTGTCTCAGGACCCCATAATTAATATATTAAAAACACTAAAATAATTTATTTCACGTTCATGTGTCATTGTTGTTTAATTTTTTATATATTTTTTTTGGTAATTATATGGAAAAATCAAGACCGTGGTTAATTTTTGAATGAGGGGTTTACATAAGGAGCAACCTAAGATTAGTCAGCATTTGACGTTCTATGGAAGCTTTCCTTTGGCGAGTTCCATTACTAAAATAAATAATTTTCTTTATTTATTTTTACTAAATAACCAATACATAAATCCCTCTATATATAAATTGGTATAGTGTTTTTATAGGGTTATCCACATTAACCTAGGATCTTTAGAGGTTTGTTTCACTCTTAATGGGTTAATATAGATCACAGAATTATAGTTCATCCAACCAAGGTGGATCGAGAAGTACTGAAAATAGTGGGTCATCATCATCACTGGAGAACACATTCCACACCAATGATCGATCCATAATCAAGGAATCTTATTTCATTTAATGATTTCCAAACATCATTTGATTAATCAATAATGGAATAATTTATTTTTTTCTATTTTCTAGTTCTTCTAATCTTTACATGCCCCAGCCACAGATTGGTATTTTTATCAAATTAAATCCCTTGTTTTCATAGTTATCACCCATAGATATCACCAATTATTTAGATATCTAGTAGGTATCTCTCGGAAAATTATTGTTTCAACTTATTATGTTCATTTCTCCCCACTATTCATTGCATTCTTCATCATTGGACCATGGGGTTCGAGTTCGACATTGCTAGTGTGGGATCAAGAATGATCAGACCACCTAATTCATTTTGGTTTCAGGAATGATGAATGGATTTATGCTTTTCACATATATAATGACTTATTTCATGTTTTGGGTGATTTTTAGTGGATCTGGGATCCAATGTGGCAACAGGAGTGGTGTATTGGTGAAATGAGGAATCATGAAACGACTCAGCTAGCTGAAATTCATCCATCAGCATTGGATTTGGAATAAATGACACTATATATGCACTCCTCGGTGCTTTTTGAGCTATAAAAATTAGTGGTGGTGGTGTAGGTGTTGTGGTGATGTGCATGAATACTTCCATGGGTTTCTATAAAAAACCCGACTATATGGAATCTATTCATCATCAAGATGCATCATGTAGTACCAGACTTACAACAACATGAATTTTATGGGAGATAACAATCACACACCATTTTTCCCCACAGACATTGTGTGGCTATATTATTTCATTTTAATAGGTACTCATAAACTACATGGGTATGTTCGCGACATAATGTATGGGCACAACCAGGTACATGGTCATGACTAGTGTACGCAAGCTTGGGGTGACATACATGGACAAGGGTCATGTGGAAATAGCTAGGCCCTTTGTGTACATGAAATGTTGTATATTAAATTTACACACCATGTAGTTCCACATGTCAAACTATTCCATGTGTAGGTGGGGACACAGCCAGGTGACTAGGTGTAGTCACAAGCCGTGTGACCCCTAGTGAATGTCATGTTGCTCCTTTAGGATCTTCCACCTGGCATATCTCTTCCTTTTGGGCTCAGATTTTTGGCCCATGAGTAGACTATCCTAAGTTGTTTTCCACATAGAATGATATAGATTCCCAGATAGTGTCCTTTTAGATAATACATGAGATATGATGATCATAATCACTTTTCAAGGGACGTTTGGATGATTATAGTGATCAGTACATTTTATTAGGAAGATTTCAAGGTCTATACTACCCTTTTACACCAAGGAGTGGGTCCCCCATACACGTTATATAGTTAGAATCATCACTCCCTTACACAGGGCATGATTCTTCTATCTTGTAGTGTAACTACCCCGTATAAGCCTCAGAGGGGCGTGGATCCTCTATTTGAGTGAGTTCTCCATCTACTGTGGAGCGCAGTAGCAAGGATCATTCCCCTTCACTTAGATTCCAGTGAAACTACGTAGGACCATGGGAATCAAAGATATTTCTTTTGAGATAAAATCTAAATCCTAATTTATTATATAGTCTATGGATATGGATATCCTATTTCTCAATCCTATAATATTCTTTAAGAGAATTTATGTATCTTTGGTTGATCTGACCATTATATCTTTCTATTCAACCATTTATGGTTTTAGGACATCCTAATGGGTATTGATATATTCACCAATGAATGGGATTTTACTGAGCAAGTCATGTGTTATGAATATGAAAAAAAGTTCAATGGTGAATTTGATGAGTCTTAGTGGAACTCGAGTTTATTGAATGCATTAAGTGGATGGATTTAGAGATTATGAGGTGAGTTCTCATCATCATTCTATTTTTCTAATTTTTTTAGGTTAGGACTTCATTTCTACTTTTGAATGTATATTCCCATTTCAATTGGTTTTATACTATGGTACTCTACCATACTCCCTCTCTGTTTATGCCATTATTGTTATAATCTAGATGCTATAATATTTTTATTATTATTCTTATGAACTTTTTCATGGATACGATTACATGTATGTTTACAAGAATATTAGGAAAATTCATCCCATTTCAATTAGTCCTTATTTTCAGTTGTTACTGGCCCCAAGCCTATTAGAGGTGGGATTGGTTTTTTAGGACCGGATTTTTTCGTGAAAGGAGGATTGTGGTGGGTCGGGTTGTTGCAATATTAACTTCCTTTTATAAATATATTGATATGGGGTGGGTGCTTGATGGTAGAACAAATCGAAAATACTACTTCTCGTACACATACTAGATACAAGGAAATATACACCATCTAATCCCTCCATACATAGAACATGACTTATTTAGTTTAGATTCCTAATTGTTTTTCATTTATTCCAATGAATAGATATAATTAAAAATTTATATATCAATAAATTAATTTATAGATATTTGAATGAATTTTAGATAAATATATTACATTGGGTATCATATCAATGCTTATACTTCTTCCTTATATGATAATTTCATGCACTTTATTTTGTATCCAAACCTTATATATTTTCAGGTTTTTAGGAGACCCATTTTTTATTAAGACATCTTCCACTTTTCATCATCTTCGTATATTCAGATTAAAACCCAGTCTTGTTCAACCTTCATATTCTACCTAAGTCAAATGGTTTAGAAATTTAATAAATGCCATTAAGTATTTTATCAATTTCAAGGAATTATGAAAACATAAAAAAATATAGCATGTTAAATTATAATATTAAATGGGAATCCATGATTTTATAAATCCATATTTTACTGGTTTAAAAAAATTATTCAATTATTATATAGTTTTGAATCATATTTTTTATTAGGTTGTTTAATTTTTTTATTTATTCAGTATTTATTAAATCCATTAATTATGTATTTTTATTTTTAGGGTATATATTTGATTTAAATTGAGAAATTAAAAAAATATTACAAATTAAGGGTTATTCTCGTAGCAATTATTAGTGATTAAATATATTAATTGCATATCTTTAACTCATCTCTTGAATAATTATGTAATGGTTTTTTTTGATGATTTAATTAAAATTAGGTTTTGTCACAACATTACTAATTAAATAAAAAATTTATATTCAATAAAATCACATTTAATTCTATATAAACTATTTTTAATTTTCAATATTTAAATATTTTAATTATATTTCTTTAACTTTTCTTTTCTGTAAAATAATTATTTAATAGTGATTTTACAAAGCATATTAAAATTACATTTTCCATAAGTTTCCTAATTAAATAAAATGTAAACTTATATTTAGTCACATTAGATAATATATACATAATATATATTATATTTTAAACCACATGATATTTTTAATTTAATAGTATTTATTTTAATTTGAATTACATTGTAATTGATAATTCAAAATTAATTTTATTAATATATTATTTTTAAAATTCCATCCATGTACAATTTTATATTTTTCTTGAATCATATTAACATGATTTATATGTAAATTGTTTTGTATAAAAGTATAATAATGTATTTAATTTTTGGTTAACCAATAGGTTTTTCTGATTTTTTTGTGATATAGCTAAATTAACGGGTGAAATTTATAAAATTTTATAGAATGAAATTTTTATTTATTTGGGATGGGTGACCATTGATTACTCTATTTATGAAATTGACTAAACTATTGTTAAAAATGATATCATAGTTGATGATATAACATTATACAGATATTGGTGACATTCAAAAAATCTCGGTACAATTATTATAAAAACTAAATTATGTTCTAGCATTCATGGTTTAAGTGAGGAGTATAATAATATTCATGAATTGATCATCGTTAAAGATGATGAGTTCATATTGTAACACCAAAAAATTTTAAAATAAATGTATCATATTAGATAATTTAAAATATCCCAACACTTTTCATTATATTTCTTATTTTAAATCAATACAATTTATGATATATCTTGGAATGCATGCGACATTGAGTTAGCTTACGTTACACACAACAATGACTTTCATCAATGGATTTTGTTACATGAAGGAATATGTTTTAACAAATACTATTAATATTATTATATAAAATTTGAATTATCAGCTAAATTTTAAATTTTATGTTATGAATGAATACATTAGTGATCAGTTAATCTAAAACGAAAATAAAAACAAATTTAATATAAAGGAAATATTTTTTTTAAAGAACATTTTTTATGCGCTCGAAAGAGATTCATCTAAATAAATTAGATTATTTATAATTATTGAATGAAATTGATGATATTTATATATTATATATTCAATAAAATGTTTTTAAATTCATCAAAATGATTTTATAGGCATTAGATAAGAACAAATCAAACATTACCAATATAAAGTTGTATTGTGTTCTAAGTGATGTTTTATCGCATTTTAATAGTGCACTTGTCTTTAAAAAAATTGAAACTTTTTTATATTTTATTTTCAAAAATAAAATTCAGTTTTTGAATTTCAATTTAAATATTATATTAGTGTGAATTTTTCATATTTTTATAAGAAGTTTTATTTTCTGAAGAATACATAAAAATACATAATTTTAATTACAAAATGACTATTCATCTAAATAATCTATAATGATAATTTATATTTTAAATTGGTTTTAAAGTAAAATTAGATCAATTATACATATATTAATATTATATATGTAATTTTAATCATTTTTAAATTTAATTTAGATATAAAAACATAGAAAACATTTGAACATTCTCACATTAAAAACACACTTTCTCTTGCTATCTATGGGATTAATTCTAAATTAATTTCTTCCACTTTTGTAATTTGAATTTGGAAAAATGGATCTCATAATATAAATCATCAAATTTAATAATTTTGAGTAATTTAAACTTATTTTTTATCCATAATTATTGCTAAATTCAGTTAAAATTAATTACAATGATTAATGTAAAAACAAGTTTACATAGTGGTTAAACAAAGAGTATAAGGTGTGAAAATAACCCTAAACTTCTCTTAAACCCATTAGTCTAAAATATTTAATCCTTAACCATTCGTGGATATAATTTTTGGTATTTTTTAATACACTTTTTTGGGAAAAACATGGGTACACCTAACATTTTTTACAAAATTCCATGTGTGTTATCTCCCCCACATATAAAAGGCCTCAACCTCTCACCCTTCTTCATACATCTAAATAGACTTTCGTTTGACAAAGATATGACCAAATAACTTCCAATATTCCCTTATTTCATCCATGAATCCTTATATTGTGATTAAATCCAACTTTGGATGGACATAGTTCAAATATAAGGAGGAGGCCTCAAGAAGAGTTAATGTTTTTTTAAAAAAAATTATTTTATTTCTTTCTCCAACCCCATAATTTTTTATTAGATATTTATTATATAAAAACCTATTTTTCCTAAACATAAGTATATTTTTATGATAAATTTACGATCTACAACAACACACACTTACATAAAATGGTATTCCCAATCATCTTTCATGTGTAAGGAGAACTAGCACCTCATGAACTGATGTCCTTCGTTCTTCCATCACCACCTTACACAGTTTGGAATAATGATATATTTTATAATTTTTATATAATATTTATGATCTTTATATTTTCTTCATGCTTAAGTAATTATTTTATAACACATAACTTGATTCTTTCCATTTTGTGGGAATGTGATAACATCATTCATGTGTATGATTGACTAACGCCTAGTGAAGAGATTTGATTAGATCACATAATAAATGGAATTTTTTAAGGATGGTTTTAATAAATATATGAGATATATATAACATAATAATGATACTATAATGTGAATATATATATATATATATATGTTATTTTTCTTAATTTAAATATGATACAGAATTGAAAATATCGTTTTTGCATACATACGAACTACCATCTCTATGAACGGTGTATTTCATTTCCTGTCACAAAATATTATGGATTACTCTAAATTAATATGTACTAAATATAAATGAAATTTATAACATGTGTTAAATTTTTGATATGATGAAATCATGATTTAATTTATAGGAAGAAAACATAACAAGTCAAAACATACTTGAAAAACATGGAAATTAACAGTCAAAATAATGAAAATAATATACTATTATTAACAAATAGGTAATACGATGATTTAAAAGGATAAAATATGATATTATATATATCTAGATGGTTTTTATAAGGTAGTAAACTTATTAAAACTATTATACATGTGTTCAAAGTTACTTCAACCAAAAAGATTCCCTAGTATAAGTGATTTCATCTAAATTTACATTCCTTTGAGACTTATTTGTTATTATACACAAATTAAAATTTATGTGGTGTAAATAATTCCCATTTGAAATTAAATAACATGAATTATTCATTATCCAAGGTATTTTATGTTTCAATTTTTTTTATTTCATACATAGGGATCTGATTTGAAAATTACAAAGTGATAAATGTTATTGTGAAATATTCTATGATTTTTAACTGTCTCTTAAAACAATAACATTATTGTAAAAAAATCATTGGTAATTAAATTAATCTTAAATATACATATTATTGTGTGAATGATATGATTATTTTCAAAATTTTATATCATTTTTCATATAGTTTTTCCTTTAAATGTTATTTGATTGGCATAAAAATATTTATAGATCTTTATCCTTTACTCAAATTGGATATTTGATTAGGAACATTGTTCATTAATTTAAATCAATTATTAGATATATAAATAATTATTTGTAAATAAAGAAAATAGGTTGGGGCCAGTTTAATAAAAGCCCCTTGATGAATCTGTAATCTAATGAGATGAATCAGTTTTCCAAATCAGATGGGTTTTTACAAAGTAGTTTTAAACTATCTTGAGAATTGTTATTGATGTGAAAGGTAACATGTTCTTGGGAAAAATGTTATCTGATAATTTAGACTTTCCTTCATTAAGTATTAAATTATTATTATCCATGATGTTTTCACTATGAAAAAAATTAATATATTTATTTCAATATAATTTTATTGATTAAATGGCATGGTTTTTTGTTATTTACCACTGATTTTTTCTTATCAATTCATCTGGTAAAGTTATTGATTAAATGGTATGTGTTTAAAATCTTCTACCCTTTCATATTTTTACTCACTTCCTTCACTTTTCATTCTTTAAATGGAATGTATGTTCAGTAATAAACATTTCTATATGAATTATTCTCATTGATTCATTATTGCTTCTATTGAATTTAACACTTACTGAGCATTTGAGTTCACAGTTATTTTTATCCTTTCCCCTAGATTCCATCAAGTGTACTAACAAATATATTCATGGATATTATAGTTTTAATAAGGTTATTTAAAAAAATTGTTTTATGTTTTGTATTCATTTGTAATAAGAGACTCATGTATGTATTCAGTTTACTAAGAATAATAAACTATTATGTCCTTTAGGACGATATCTCTTTATATATTATTCTAGCGTAATGGTAGTAGAAATTAGATTAGTGTTGGTGGGATCAAGGTCACTATATTTTGAATCATAGAAAGTATAGTATAATCTTTTGGATCTAGATTTAGCAATACATAGGTTAGGGAACATAACCCATAGATAGATTATATGGATAATTATATAATAGCATCCAATATTTGGTAAGGAAAATATTATGTTGGTCTTCCTAGAAATACATTTGTGGCTAGATAATATATTTGGACTTTGTTATAGAACCAATGTACCTTGGGGTAATAACTTAGAAAAGGGTGCATCATGTTTAAGTTGATCATAACCATGTACCTGACAAGGGGCGTTACTGTGCACTTATTTTGACACTCCTAGGGGATATGATTTATATATATTACATTTTCATTGAAAACCATTCTGATGGATTTTAATAGATAATAAAAATGAATGACCATGGTTAAAAACTACACCAATAAAAGAAATATGTTGAAATAAAATGGATGAAGTATTTATTGGGACTTCAAAATTATATTATTTAGGTATTCATACCAATGTATTTTCATTAGAAAAATCATGAACTATCATTTGATGGTGTTAAATTTTAGAAGTATATGTGTATGTACTTAAGATTTGTGGATACCATCATGGTTGATTGATTATAATATTTATTTTATGTTAAATTACATAAATGCCTCTTTTTGGTCTTTTGGGATGAGATTCTACCAAGATTAAGTATATTTTAGGATAAATTTAGGGAAAAATTGTCTCCATGAAAATGTTATTTGAAGAATATTGCGTTTACATTTAATATGAATTATTTTAAAGGTATTGTTAAACATTAGGGTTAATATGATCATTAATGAAATTGTAATAAAAGTAAAATAAGAATATTAAACTTTGGGAAAAAATATTATGTATTAAAAACCAAAGTAAAATGGTTATTTGATGATTAATTTTATTTAATGGATGTTCATCATACTTTTTCAGAACCTTAATGGAATATTGTTTAGAGAAAAGGATAACATGTATGCAGGGTGACAATATGTTGCATCTAGAAATGTGGTTGGGGTTTTAACTAATAATTGAATATAAATAAGGGTTTAACTCTGAACAATAACCTACTCGATTTCTTGGTTAATATGTCATTGATTTTAGATTAAAAATTGATTAATAAATATTAATGATGTACATGTAATTTTATATTTGAGAGATATATATTAATGTATTAACCATAAAGTGTTTGGGAAATATATAGAGACAAAAATAAATACATTTCACTTTTTATGGTTCTCATGATCTATTAAAATTAATTTTTAGTACTTTAGGAAAAAACATCATTTTGGGATATTTATCTCTTCGAGTAAGGGATGAATTGTAAATTGATCGAATCACATACAAGTATGATTTTTTTTGAAATAGATACTTATTAATTATCATTCTTTTTATTATTAGAGAGTGGCATAATTTCTCAAAAAATATAAAAACACATTAAATGCATATAAAATATTAAAAATTATAAAACCCATAAAAACCATAAAAAGTCAAAAAACCGAAAAAACCGATAAAACCCCATTAAAACCATCAAATCCCTAGAACCCCTAAAAACCAAAAAAATTCCAAAAAAGTCCTAAAAATACATTAAAAATTATAAAACCATTAAAATCTCTATGAAAACAATAAATACCTAAAAACACTTAAAACCTCAAAAACCAAAAAAATGCTAAAAATTCTTAAAACCCCAAAAATCGAAAAGACACTAAAAACACTCAAAATCCCTAAAAAGCATAAAAATCCTAAAACCCCTAATAATACCAGAAATTTTAAAAACACTAAAAACATAAAAATCGATAATAAAACCCTAAAATCCTAAAAATAACTAAAACCTTAACAAACCTAAAAACCATAAAACCCATAAAACCCCTAAAAATCATAAAACTCCTAAAACATTCTAAATCCCTAAAACCCCATAAAAACCCTAAAAAATGTTAAAAAAATATAAAAACCCATTAATACCATAAAACATTAAAAAAATCCAAGGAACCATAAAAACCCTAAAAATTCAAAAAAAACCTTAAAACCCACAAAAACAATAATGACACTAAAAACCCACAAAAATACAAAAAACCCATAAAATTCACCAAAAAACCTAAAAATGATAAAAATCCTAAAAAATCACAAAAAAAATCATAAAAACATAAATAAAATTAAAAACCCAAAAAACACTAAGAAATCTTTAAAAACATAAGTACACTTAAAACCACTCAAAACCATTAAAATCATAAATCCCTAGAAAACCCTAAAATACCTAATAATACCGAAAAACCATAAATTTCATAAATAATTCAAAAACTCCCCAAAAAGGAAAAAGAAACTGAAAACCCTGAAAACCCCTATGAAATCTTCGAAACCATAAAAACACTTCAATCACCCAAAACCTAAAAAATCATAAATCCCCTCAAATCCCTAAAACCCCCCAAAACCACTGAAAACCATAAAAAACATAAAAACTACAAAAATTCTATAAAAACACTAAAACCCACTAAAAACATAAATAGTGAAAAAAATATAAAAACACTAATAAGACCCTAAATATCATAAACACCCCTAAAAACCCATAAAAATTTAAAAATCCTAAAATCCCATAAAATGATTAAAAATTTATAAAGAATCTAAAAATATTTTAAACCACTAGAGACTTTAAAATATCTAAAAAAATTAAAACCCTAAAAACTAAAAAACTATAAATACCCAAAAAACAAAAAAAAACTTTAAAACATTAATATAACTAAAACTCTCATAATCCCGAAAAACCATAATAAACCTTAAAAAATACTAAAAAATCCAAAAAAACCTGAAATATCCTAAAACCCTTTAAACCCCTAATCAAACCCTTAAAATATAAAAACACTTAAAACACCTGAAAACCTAAAAATTTCTAAACAACCTAAATACCCAAAAATCCTAAAACCCCATAAAACCATAAAGCCCCTAGAAACCCTAAAACCCGAAAAAAACTTAAAAATGATAAAAAACTCTAAAAACTCTAATAACCCTTTAAACCAGTAAATATTTTAAAAAAATTAAATACCTTTATATCCATAAAAAACTCATGAAACACTAAAAGCCCCAAAACCCCCTAAAAATCATATAACCCCTAAAATGATTCAAAAGCTCAAAAAACAAAAAAACCCTTAAAACTCATAAAATTATTAAAAAATCCATAAATATCTATTAAAATATAAATAACCATAAAAACCGTGAAAACCCCTATGAATACATTAAAAACATAAAAAAATTAAAACCCCCCAAAATCATCAGAATCCCTAAAATCACTAAAATCATAAAAAACCCATAAAATCCTTAAAATACCTAAAAAAGGAAAAAACACAAAAAAACCATGAAATCCTCTAAGAAAATATTTTAAACCTAAAACCACTTTAATCCATGAAAAAAATCAAAACACTAAAAAACTAAATGACCCTAAAACCTTGAGAAACTAAAAACACTCCAAAAACCATCATAAATCCTAAAAACGCATTAAACCATAATATCTAATAAAGTTGTAAAAACCCATTAAAACCACAATAAATCTAAAAATCTCTAAAAAACATAAAACCCCTCAAAATAAAAAAACATCTAAAGCCATGAAAATCTATAAAAGGTAAAAATTATATTGAAATACAAAAAAAAATATCCCTCAAAAAAGAAAAACCTTAAACCCCTGAAAACCCCAAATGAAACATTGAAAACATAAAAAATCATAAAATGCCCCAAAAACCTAAATAACATTAAGAAAACCTAAAAAACATGAAACCCCTAACTCCCCTAATCCCTAAATCCCCTAAAAACATAAAAATACAAAAAAATATCTAAAAATTTTGAAAATGTAAAAAATTAAGAATGTCTGAAAACCAATAAGAATACATTAAAACCCAAAAACACATAATACACTTAAAATCATAGAAAACCGTAAAAACCTCAAAAGACCCTAAAATCCTTATATAATATAAATACCCATAAAAAACATAAAACCCCACTAAAAATTTGAAAACCTTTTAAATCCATAAAAATGTTAACAAAATCCAAATAACTGTTAAACCCCTAAAAATTTTAAAAAGCTGAAAAACCCTACAATGTGTAAAAAAAATATAAATGAATAAATTCCTTTAAAACTCTAAAAACATGTAAAAACCATGAAAACAAATAAAAATTATTACAATGTAAAAAACCCCTAAAGCCTCGGAAAAATCATAAGGAAACCTTTAAAATAAAAAAAGGTAAACCCACAAAAATCCTAAAAATGAAGGAAATCCCTAAAAACCATAAAAACCTCAAAAAAACCATAAAAACCATAAAAACCATAAAAAAATCCTTATAATTCTGTAAAAATGTAAAAACCCCAAACAACACTTACAACCCCTAAGAGGACATTAAATCCCCAAATACGATTAATACTCCATAATAACCTAAAAACACTAAATCGCATGAAAACCCTAAAAATACAAAAAAAAACTTATAAATCCCTAAAAACAATAGGGAACCTGAAGAAAAATAAAAAAATAAAACCCCATAAAAATCATAAAAACAACTAAAAACTCTAAAAACCCCAAAAAACCAAAAAACCCAAAAAACAATAAAAATGCATAAAACTCCTTAAAATTCATAGAATCCCTAAAAAATTATAAAATTTATAAAAATAAATAGAATAAAAAACCCTAAAAACCTTAAAACCCCTACTAAATCCTTAAAAACATAAACATTCTTAAAACCACTAAAATTCAAAAAAATGAAAAAATTATAAATTCGAAAAAATCCCAAATCTATAAAAACCCCATAAACCCCATAAAAAACATAAAGACCCCCTAAAAACTATAAAACCCCTCTAAACCCATAAAATTTATTAAAAACACTAAAAATACTAAACACCCATAAAACACTCAAACAACAATTAAACCCAAAAAGCCAAAATACTGTCAAAATAACATAAAACACTTATTAATCCTTTAAAATTCAAAAAAATTCCTAAAAATCACTAAAAAGGTAAATAAAACGAACAAATCATGAAACCCATTAATAAAACCTTAAAAACTAAAAAAACATTAAACCCCAAAACCCTAAAATACATAAAAAAACTTAAAAGACTCAAATCACAAAAACACTAAAAAAACCATAAAAATCCTAAAAACCCATAAAAACCCCCAAAATATTAAAATACCTAAAAACCATGCAAAACATTATCAATACATTAAAAAAATGAAATCAATAAAAACCATAAAAACCAAAAATACAATAAAGACCCTAAATAATATCTCAAAACCCTAAAAACATGAAACCCCTAAAAATCATAATAGTCCCGAAAACCCTAGAAAAACCATAAACCACTGAAAACTATAAAATTCATTTAATCCTCTAAAATGATAAAAACTTTAAAAACTGAAATACCTTGAAAAACTCATAAGACAGTAAAACCCAAAAATAATAATAAAATATTCTAAAAACACTCAAAATCCATAAATATGCTAGAAATCCATAAAAATCATAAAAATTCACTAAAAATCCGTAAACACGTAGAAAAACCCAGAAAAAAACCTAGGAAAACATTAAACACTTAAAAATGATTAAATCCCATAAAAAACCTATAAATTATAAAAACCATAAAAACCCTTTAAACCAGAAACACACTTAGAAATAATAAAAATCCATAAATCCCAAAAAACCACTAAAATTTCTAAAAACCATTTAAATCCATAAAAACATTAAAAAACACTGCAACCCCCAAATATCCCAAAAAACCATGAAACCCAAAAAAATAATAAAACCCATAAAAACCCCAAAAAACCAAAAAACCATACAAATTCCAAAAAACACTAGAACCCAAAAAAATCAAATTTTTTTTAAACATCTCAAAAAACATAAAAAATCCTAAAACTTCGGAACCATCTTAAAAAACATTGAATAAAAAAAATCCTAAACCCCAAAAAACAAAAAATATGCTAAAATAACTAAAAATCTAGAAAAACCCAAAAACAGTAAAAACTATAAAAATCTATAAAAGCATAAAAATTATAAAGAATAACTAAAAATTCAAAAAATATAAAATACCTAGAAAAAACATAAATCCCATAAGAAACATAAAACAATAAGAAACCTAAAGTACCCAAAGATCTATAAAATTCCATAAAACATTAAAAACCATAAAAACCATTAAACCCCCCCTAACATCCCACTTAAACTCTAAACACCCTACAAATCCCAATAAACTATAATAAACTGTAACAAATCATAAATCCCCAAAAAAATTATAAAAAAACAAGGGAAATCCCAAAAAACCATAAAAACCATAAAAAAAACTAAAAACCCAATAAAAATCCTTAATTACCATATAACCCCATAAAATTATAAAACATACCTAGAAAACCTAAAAACGGAAAAAACCCCTAAAACCCCAAAAACCCCCAAAGAAAACATTTAAAACCTAAAAATACTTAAAACCACTAAAATCCTAAATAACCTCAATATCCATAAAAACCATAAAAATCCTAAACCCACAATAAAATCTCATAAAATTTTAATGCACTCTAAAAACCCTAAAATACCTAAGAAACCCACAGAAACCGAAAAACACTTTAGACCACTAAAACAATTAATATGATAAAAACACTAAAAAATCCTAAAAGGCCCTAAAATCAATAAAACCCACTAAAAACAAAAAATCATTAAAAATCATTAAATTCACTAGAACGCCATAAAACCCTGTAAAACCACAAAAGCACTAAAGCCCCTTAAAACCTATAAAAAATTTATAAGCTCTTAAGATGCTTAAAAACTCAAAAAACATAAAAACACCTAAAAACACAAAAAAACATAAACCCCAAAAAAACATAAAAATGAAAAAAAAAATAAAAATCCATAATAAAATCCAAAGAAACATTTACAAACATAGAAAACACTTAAACCCCCTAAAAACCTAAAAAATGATAAAAACCCAAAATACAAAATCATTCCATAAAACCCTAAAAACCATAAAAATACTAATAATACCTAAAACCCCAAAAAATAAATAAAACAAAAAAAATGAAAACCAATCAGAAAACCAAAAAAAACTATAAAACCCTGAAATCCCCAAAAGAACCTAAAGACACTAAAAATTCAAAACACCCTTAAAAATCGTAAGTACCATCAAAACCAAAAAATTACATGGAAACCCGTAAAAACCATAAAAACCCTAAAACCAATAAAAACTCTGAAAAACCATTAAACCCCTACAAATGTAAAACATGCTAAAAAAATTTAAAATCCTTAAAAAGTCAAATAACATTAAAAACCCTAAAAAATAAAATAAAAATTAAAACATATTAAAAACCCATCAAAAAACACAAAGAGACCAAAAAACCCCTAAACCCCATCCAAATCACACACAAAAACTAATAAACCATAAATATTTAAAAAATCCCCTAAAATTCGCTAAAAATTCGAAAACCCTTAAAAAACCTAGAAAGCCCTAAGAAAACCATAAAAACCTAGAAACACATAAAACCCAAAAAAACTAAATACCATAAAAACCCTCAAAATCTATAGAAATCTTGAAAATCTTAAAAATACAAAAAAAAATCTTTAAAACCCTAAAAACCCAAAAAAACCTGAATACCCCTAAGAAAACGTCAAAAAACCTAAAAAACATTAAACCCCTAAAAACCTAAAAACCATAAAAATTATAAACAAAAAAAAGGCAAAAAAAAACAAAAAACCCCTAAGAACTATAAAAACCATTAAGTATATTAATAATCAATAAAAACACATAAAACCCTAAAAACAGCTACCAACTCGAAAAAATCCTTCAACCCTCGCAAATTTAAAAAAACTATTAAAACATAAAAACAACAAAAACTAAGAAAAACCTTAAATCCAAAAAAATGATAAAAACCCCTAAAAACCACCAAATCACTAAAAACACTTAATATAATATAAATCCTATAAAATCACTAATAATCTCTAAAAACCTAAAAAACGTAAAACCCCTAAAAAACTAAAAATATTAATAACCTAAAAACACATAAAACTCCTAAAAAATATAATATAAAGACCCTAAAATCCCTATAAGGCTCAAAATCCCAAAAAAACTCAAAAACATCAAAATCCAAAAAATTCACAAAAATTTTAAAAAACCCTAAAACCCAAGAAAACTCTAAGAAATCATTAAAACCTTAAAATCCCTTAAAACCCAAAAAAACCTAAAAAGGCTAAAAACACTAAAACCCAAAAAAAGATCTGAACACCCCCTAAAAACAATAAAACCCCCAAAACCATAAAAATACCTAAAACCCATAACACCTAAAAACCACTAAAAACACTTTAAACCCTTAAATATTTTAAAAACAATTTAAAACCATAAAACCCAAAATAACACAAAAACCCCCTAAAAACCGTAAAACACTAAAATCCCAAAAACCCTACACCCCTAAAAAAGCATAAGAACCCAAAAAAAAATAAAAATCCGTAAAACACTAATATTCCTTAAAAATGTAAAAATATCTAAAAACCCATAGAAAATATTAACAGCCTAAAAACACTAAAACCCCCTAAAAACGTAAAATTCGCAAAAGATACTAAAAACCCTAAAAATAAAAAAAACCCTAAAAATCACAACAAACCCAAATAACCACAAAATTACTAAAAATCTCTAAAAATACACTAAAAATGTAATAAACCCTAAAATCCTTGAAAACCTATAAGAAAACCTTTAAAACCTAAAAAACAAAAATCCTCTAAAAAAGAAAAAAATTGATAAAATCCCAAATGGCTTAGAAAATCCCTTCAAACCATAAAAACCCCAAAAAACATTAGTAAATATAAAAACCAATAAAACCCCTAAAATTCAATAAAATCTCTACAAATCCTTTAAAACCATAAAATGTTGAAAAACCCTAAAACTACTTTAAAATAGTAGAAAACACACATGATCTTAAAAACCGAAAAAACCAAAGAATCCCTAAAAATCTTAAAAACCCCAAAAAGCAATTAAAATAATTAAAATCGAAAAATTTAAAAAAATAATTAAATATCCCTAAAAAATAAAATAACCTAAAACCCTAAAAAACACCCAAAAAAATCAAACTAAAAAAAACTAAAATCCCCTAAAACCCTTAAAACCCCGTAAAACCCCCAAAATACAATAAAACACTAAAACCATAATATCCTAAAATCCCTAAATTTCACTAAAAATTAAAAACCCTCTAAAAACATAAACACCCCCAAGAAAACCTTAAAAACCTAAGAACACTTTAAACCCCTAAAATTTATAAAAATGCTAAAAATCCTAAAAGACACTAAAATCCCCAATAGCATTAAAACACTCAAAATCATAAAATCCCTAAAACCTATAAAAAAACTAAAAACCACTAAAAACAATACAAAAAATATTAACCCCTAAAATGTTAAGAAACCCCAAAACCTTCAAAACCCTCAAAAACACAAAAAAAACCCTAAAACCCCCAAAAACATGTATACCCATAAAACCCTAAAAACCTCTAAAACCCTAAAAACCTCTAAATATCATAAAAATTCAATAAAACACTAAAATAATAAAAGTTATGGAAATAAAAAAATCTAAAGAAGAATAAGAAACCAAAGAACCCTGAAAAACCCTATGAAAACAATAAAAACCCAAAAACACATAAAACCCATCAAACCCTAAAAAATATAAAAACCATAACAAAAAACCTAAAATCCATAAATATACTAAAACCCTCATAATCCTCATGACAGTGAAACCCCATAAAAATATTAAAATGCCTTAAAATTGCTAAAAATACTCTTACACCATGAAACCAGGAAAACCCTATGAAAACTATAAAAACCTAAACATAATTAAAACCCCTAAATATCATAAATAATTTTAAGAACAATAAAAATTTCAAAAGGAAACAAAAATCCTATAAGGAATAAAAACCATAAAAACCATTAAACCCTAAAAATCCATAAAAACCTAAAACCCAATAAAAAACGAAAAAAAATCTAAACCACTAAAAAGGTAAAATAAACTAAAAACTGTAAAAATTGTAAAAAAATAAAAAAAACCTGTGAACCCCTAAAACCACCAAAAACTGTAAAATTAAGAAAACCTCTAAAAAACCTAAAATACCTTAAATCCATAAAAACAATAAAATCTATATAATTAAAAAACCACTAAAAATACCTACAAATAAAAAAATCCAAAAAACCCATAAAACCCTACCAAAATTATTTAAACTTGAAAACAAGTAAACACATAAAAAAATAAAATAGATAAAAAACCCATAAAACTAAAAATTTAAAAACCATAAAACCCTCAAAATCTCAAAAAAACTAAAATTCATAAAACCCCAAAAAACGAAAAAATGAATAAAAACATTGAAACCCCATATGAAATCCCTAAAAATCTAAAACACATAAAACCCCTAAAAACCCTAAATACACAATATCCTAAAAAACCCTTAAAACCAAAAAAACCCTAACAACTTATAAAAACTAAAAAAACCCAAAAACCCCTAACAATGTAAAAAAAAATTCTAAAACCAATTAAAATGTAACAAAAAATTAAAAACCCTTATCCCCCACCCCCTTACCCAAAAAACCCTATGAAACCTAAAAACCCAAAAAATCTACAACCCAAAAAATCCCTAAAACCCAAAATATCATTAAAATCCTAACAAATCCCTAATATCCCTAAACACATGAGAACCCCTAAATGGATCTTGAAAAGACTGTTGCGCAAGCGGGGGATCATGCAATTCTCTAGAACCTGCACGAACGTTGACTCCCTTGAATCAAGAAGTGGTAGATCCCGTGCAAAAACCTGATTTTGATCCTATTGGGAATAATGTTCTTTTCCAATTTTGCAATCCCCGTGTTGTTAAACCTAATTAACCAGCCGACACTTCCATGGATGTGTCAAAAAAGAATTTTGCAGAGGTTTTCATATCTTTGGATTCATCTTCTTTATCTGATTTCGACATTCCCTCACCTGGTTGTGTTATTAAGAAAGGAAAAAAGAGATCATGTGTCTTCTAAACGGGAGCCTATTTAGGAGAGAAATAAGCTCTGTAGATTCTTGATCATTGATCGGTTTTTCATACCCAAGGGAGAAAGACTATGGAGATTCACAGATCTTGTTATGTGAGTTACTGAGATCTGGGGTTTCTCAGACTATAAAATGAAATCCATGTGACGAGGCTTCTATCACATTGTTTTTCCATCGGATGAACATAAACAACGTGCCAAGAGTTTCAGATCACTTTCTCTCAAGCATGGTCTGCTACGGATTCAAGACTTGGATCACAATTTTGATCCAAAATGTGTAAAGAATTTCTTCACTCATGTTTGGATCCTAATCTACAAATTGAATTGGTTTTATTGGCATCCCCGGATTCTGTGGGACATTGCTTCTTCTGTAAGTTTTCCTATCCGTATTGACAGGGAATCATACAACCCAAGATTTGGGCATTGTGCTCGATTCCTTGTTGAAGTTGGCATGGCCAATACTCTGGTTGAAGAAGTGGTGCTAATCACATTGGATGATAGTTTCATGCTGGAAATTCAATATGAAAGGAGACCCAAGTTCTGTAGTAATTGCTTATTTCTTGGACACTCCATCAATGAATGCAGGAGGTTAAAGACCTGTAGAATTTCCAAGGCAAAATTCCATGAAGATAGTTAGTTTCATGTTTCCAAAAAGAAATAAATGACCCATAAAGATACATCTCTCCCATTCCAAGGCAATGAAAACATCCAAACTGGTTCTCCAGTTACTTTGGAACTGGTTAATGAGCCCAGTGGCCTGGCTCCTGATAATGTTGAACAAGTTGTCTCTGTTGAACAACTCAAGGCCACTACAAGTACTTCAGCCCTCCCTAAGAAGAATGGCCCAGCTCCTGTTCATGCCGATCAAGTTGTTCCTGTTGAACAACTTAAGGACGTTGTTAGTGCTTCGGTTCCCCATGAACCTAGTGGCTCAGCTCCTGATAATGTAAGTCAAACAGTCCCTCTTGAGCAACCCAAGGACACTGCATGTGTTCCGGTTCCCCTAGGGGACTCTGAACCTGGAAGTCCCTCCCTTACAGCATCTGTGCACGCCTCCCTGCCTTCTTAGATACCCTCTCCTTTTCCTGATGCACATAGTCTTGCAATTGCTGGAAGGATGCATGATACACCTGCACCTGATTTTTCATATACAATTGAAGTGTAGGCTGCAGAAACAAATATGCCCAATTCTCCTAATGCACCTAGTCTTGAAATTGCTAGCAAGATGCATGATACACATGAACATGTTTTTGTAGATACCATTGAAGTGAAGGTTGCAGAAACGAACATGCCCAATTCTGAATTTTTCATACATGTTCTTGCAGGACATGTCACTAAGGCTAAATCAATTGCAATTCACCACAACGAGGGGATTTTTGTTACTAATGCATTCTCTCCGATATCTGGAAAATTATGGGCTTACCAGGTAGATGACAGTCAAGATATTGATATTATCTCTAATGTGATTCCTTTGGCCTCTACTCATGATGTTCCAAAAACTGAGCAAATTGTTATGAAACCTCCTAGCAGGCCCCCCAAGAAGGGTGGAAAGTTTAAAGGAGCTCCAAGGATATGCAAGCTCTGCCTCACCTGAGAGGCAATGTTAATCAATGAATATATTATTCTAGAAATTCCAGGGGATTGAGAATTCTCCCACTACAGTATCCCTTTGGGACTTTCTCATTGCTAACAAACCTTCACTCGTGGCTGTTGCTGAGCCTTTAATCTGTTTAGAAAATTGGAAGAGATTCAACTAGGAATTTCTAGGTTATACGTTTATTGCACACAACAGAGGTGCTACCAATCTTGAAACCTTATGGGTTTTTCGACACAATGACTTAAAACTTGATAATCTAGATATTAGTCAATAACTAATAACAGTCCAAACTCATCTACATGATATTCCCTTCTCTTTCTCTTTTGATTATTCTTCTTGCTCTTACATCAGAAGAAGAGATTTTTGGAGTGATCTATCTGCTCTTAGTGAGAATATGGCTCATAATTGGGTCTTCATTGGTGATTTCAATGTAATTCTATTCCCATATGAAAAAATTGGCCCTCACTTCTCCCAAACGACTGAAAATGAGTTTCATTGCTTTTTGGATCAATGAAATCTCACTGAAGTCCCTATTATAGGTGGTAAATTCACTTGGGGAAGATTAACTGTCAATGGGAGGCAAGCCAGCAAAATCGATAGGTGATTTATACAAGTTAATGATGCTGGTACTCCATCTAACATCTCAGGATTTACTCTTCCCAAATTTAATTCTGACCATAACCCCATTTTTGTCGACATTCATGAGGGTAGCAGGAGAATCACCCCCTTACCTTTCAACTTCAACAATGCCTGGCTTGCAATTCCCAGTTGCAGGGAAGTTTTTCTAGATGGTTGGAACTCTATTTTTTATGGTAGTCCTTATTTTGTGGTTTCTTCAAAGCTAATGAAAATCAAAAGTCTGCTAAAAGTTTATAGTAAACTCTCTTTCTCAATAATTGATGATGATATCAAGGATTCAGAATATCTACTGATATCTTTTCAGGAAAATAATCAACAAGGGGATGTTCCTACTCGTGAGGAACTTGAGCTTCACAAAAAGCTGAATGATCTTCTTTCTCTTAAAGAAAATATGGAAAAAAATCAATTCAATGTTTGATGGCTCAAAGACGGTGATAGAAACTCAATGTTCTTCCATCATTTGCAATGGGAGAAAAGGGTTCATAAAGGACCCAATCATATCTGAATCAATGGTACAACCTTGGTTGAGGAGAAAGAGTATGCTAAAGCGGTTGTTGATCATTTCAAATATCTTTATAATGATGATAACATGGTTCCTTCTGCCTCAATTGTTAAATTTGTTGAGAAATGTGTGGATTACTCACAGAATAATGATTTGATATCTCCACCTCATGAGGATGAAGTCAAATATGGTCTTTTTTCGCTCAATTCTGAAAGTTCCTCTGGTCCTGATAGATTTACCAACAAGTTATTCATTTTCTATTGGGATATCTTTCATACATAAATTACCAATGCGTTTAGGGATTTCTTTATCTTAGGATCAATTCATTTTAGAGCCAACTCCAATTTTATTTCCCTGCTTCCCAAAAAGGAAGCTTCAATTGATATTTGGGATTTTAGACTGATTTCCATTCGAAACACCATCCCAAAGACTATTATCAAAATTATTGTTCTCAGGTTGGGGAATATTATTGGCAACATGATCACACCCAATAAATTTGGATTTGTTCATAGGAAAAGAATCCAAAACTGCCTATACATGGCCTCTGAAGGAGTGAACATCATGAGGAAGGAATCCAATCATGGGACTTTTTCTCTAAAATTGGATATATCCAAAGCCTTTGATACCATCAAATGGCACTTTCTCTTCATTGTTTTGAGCATGTATGGGTTTTCATCCAAATTTATCAGTCTTATCTCTACTATATTGGAGAGTTCCAGAATTTCTGTTCTGGTTAATGGGGCACCAAAATGATTCTTTCAATGTATACGAGGGGTCAGACAGGGGGATCCCCTTTCTGGAATACTATTTGCACATGTGGAAGATTATATGAGTCACTTTGTTATGAATAAAATGATGGCTGGATTCTATTGTCCCATCAAAGGTAGGAAGGACTCTTTTGTACCCTCACACCTTTTTTATGCTGATGATATTCTTATTTTTGGGCTGGATAATATGTGAACTATATCATCTATCCGGAAAATCATTACTCACTATGAAGATGTTGCTGGACAGGCCATCAGCTGGAGAAAATAATCTATCGTCTTTGGGAAAGGAACTTCCTCCGTGAGGCAGAATTGAATTGTTAGATGACTTGGTGTCAAAAGAGGATCCTTTCCATTCAATTATCTTTGGGTTCCCCTTTTTTGGGGGAAGGCAAAGCATTTCCACTTAGAAATAATCTTTTTCAACATCACAAAACAGCTGGATAAATGGAAGGGAAAGTCACTATCTCAAGTAGGCAGAGTATGTCTTATCATCTCTATCATCACATCGATATTTGTGTATGTTTTATATATAGATGACTGGAAAGCTTGATTAAATCTCTTCAAGCCATGATTCGGAACTTTTCATGGACATGATGTATTAATGAAAAGAAATAAGTAACTGTTGCATGGAAGGAATGCATCAAACCAATTGAAATGGGTGGTCTTGGAATTAAGGACCTTAGGGTTTTTAATGAGGCTTTTCTTGCCAAATTCACCTGGAATCTCTTCACACACAAAGAAGGGGAACTAGATTTTATTAAAGAAAGGTTTACTGCCCACTTTTGAAATGGATATACTATATACATACTCTCCTATGTTTGGTCCACAATTAAATCATCATATAAGGGCATTATCTCTCAGTCGATTTGGGCTGTTTCAAAGCATTCCATTTTGAATTGTTGGATAACTCCGTGGCTTGACTTTCCTCTTGATGAAATCATGCAGGTACCTCAATGCCTCCAACACATGTCCATCAATGATCTTAACGCAAGGCTAATGGAGCTGGATGGAATTTTACCAGTGCAGATCACTTCCAAAATTCAGTGCTACAGTTTCATTGATTATGATACAATCAACTGGAATCCGAACCCGCTTGGTCAACTCACTGCAAGGGAGTTTTATAATCACAAATTCCAGCAAGGTCTGGACACCCCCTGATGGCTTCTGAAATTTAAGTGAAAATTCATTCCCCCTAGACACTTCCTTCTCCATTGGAAGATCTGAAGAAATCGGTTGTCTTTTCATAGGCAGTTGCAAAGAGTTGGATGTCATATTGTTTCGGTATGCAACCTCTGTTTAAGGGATGCTGAATCTGTACAACACCTCCTTGTTGAATACAGCCTAGTGCACAGATTATGGAACCACATACAAGATGTATTTGGTCTTTTCTTTCCCTCTGGAACCTTTTCTCAAAGGATGTTTTTTATTATAGAATTAAATTGCAGTGAGAAAATTCATAACCTTATTCTTATTGCTTTAGCAGGAATTGTTTCCTTCTTATGGGCTGCGAGGAATTCTGCTATGTTCCAGAATAAATCATGTTCTATACATGAGAGTATTATTTCCAAGCACAGTGATGTTCGAATGGCTGGGTGTATACACACAGGTACTATGAACAATTGTTTTAATGACCTTGTCACCCTCCACACTCTTGGTGTTTCTCGAAGGGTAAAAAAACCAATGTTGATGAAGTTCATCTGATGGATCCCACCAACCCCGTCATGGATCAAAGTTAATGTTGATGGTGCGGTAGCAGGTTCAGCAGGTCCTTCAGGTTGTGTTGGTATTTTCCGCACCTACCGAGGCTTTGTCAAGGGATTTTTTTGTCATTTCATTGGGAATGGTTGTGCCTATGAGGTAGATCTCTGGGCTATCATCAAGGTTATACATTTTGTAATCCAATTTCGGTGGTTTCATCTCTGGATCGAATCTGACTCGATGCCTGCGGTAGAGGCTCTTCATCAAAATTCCCGGAAGGTTCGATGGTGGATTCTATCCCAATGGGTTGAATGTCTTAGCTTATCAGAGAGTCAGACTCTCAGGACCACACACACATACAGGTAAGTCAATACGGTTGATGATGTCCTCTCAAAAATGGCTATTGAAGAATGCTTCTCACGGTGGTCCTTTATTGCTCCTTCTTTTTGTGCGTCCCATGTTGACTCTGATATAAAGGTTACTACATGTACCTGAATGCATAAGTCCCCCTATAATGCCTTGTACTTTTCTTTTAGTTTTATTTTATGGTACCAAGATCCCTACTTGGTATGTGCCTTCTTTTCCCTAAACACATGAAAGACCATTAAAAACCTGAAAACTCCTATGAAAACCCAAAAAACCTAAAAACACTTGAAACACCTAAAACCTAAAAAAGATACATACCCTAAAAACGCAAAAGACAGTAAAAACTATAGATGAAACTGAAAACCATAAAACCCCAAAAACATTAAAAAACATTAAAACCCCATAAAAACATTGAACCCAATAAAAATTCAAAAACCTCATTAAAAATATAAAATGTAAAAAAACTCAAACACCACTAAAACCCTAAAAAACACAAAATATCTATAAGAACTGTAATACCGCTATAATCCTTCAAAAACACTATAAAAATAAATCTTAAAAATACATAAACTTTCCAAAAAATGAAAAAAACCCTAAAAATGATGAAACACAATATGAACTCCTTAAAAACCTAAAAGCATTTAAAACCAATAAAAACCAAAAAATTCTAAAAACTATAAAAACCAATAGATACACTAAAAATAACTAAAAACCCAAAAATTCTCTAAAAACCCATAAATTCTCTAAATACCCTAAAAGACCAGACAAATCCTAAATACCTTAAAATTACTAAAAAAATAGAATACCCAAAATACCCAAAAAATCACTAGTAATACAAAAAAACCTAAAAACACGTAAAACCCAAAAAACCAAAAAACCCTAAAAAGATCATAAACACTGTAAAAATGTTATAAACCCTAGAACTCAAAAAGAACCCATCAAAAATAAAAACCCCAAAAACCCATAAAAACAAAAAAATCCATAATCTTTTTTAAAAACCCTATAAACCCCTAAAAATGTTCAAAAACTCTAAAAACATTAAAAACCCTTAGAAAAATCAGGAAAACCATAAAACCCCCCAAAAAATAGTAAAACCCCTAAAAATATTAAAACCCCTCAAAATCCCAAAAAACCGTAGAAATGATGAAAATCATAAAAAGTCCCTAAAATCCATTAAAATGTTAAAAAAACCCAAAAACATAAAAACCTATGAAAAACCTAACAATCTAAAAATATTTTAAACACCTAAAAACCCTAAAATTGATGAATACACAAAACCCCTAAAAGAACCTAAAATCTCCTAAATCCATAAAAACCATAAAAATCATAAAGAATTACTAAAATCATTATAAAAGAAAAACCCCTAAAAACAATGATACCCCCTAAGAAAACCTTAATACCAGAAAAAAAAATATTAAAACCCCTAAAAACCTAAAAATTATAAAGACCCAAAAAGACCGTTAAAACCCCTAAAAAATAAAACCCCCAAAACTTAGAAAACCCCTAAAACCCATAAAACACCTAAAAAACTAATAACTCTAAAAACCCATGAAACCTATAAAACGTTAAAATATCTAAAAACTAAAAAAACACTAATAAACTAAAAAAACACTAGACATCCAAAAATCCGTTAAGAATCCAAAAAACCCTAAAAATCACAAAAAACAAAAAAAACCCACAAAATACTAGATAGTCTCTGAAGATAAATAAAATTATAATAAGACTAAAAACATGGAAAAATATTTAGAAACCCTTTAAAACTCAAATCACTTAAAACCCATTAAATCATAAAAATTCTTAAAACCCTTTAAACCCTTAACACCCCTAAAACCCCAATAACACCCTATGAACCCTAAAAACCCATAAAAATACAAAAAAATCACTAAAAATCCCTAAAAACAAAAAATAAAAATAAAAAAACATGAGAACACCTAACAAAAATAAAAACCTAAAAACACTTAAATCCCCAAAAACCAAAAAAGGCGTTATAAACCATAAAAACCCTAACACACCCTAAATCCCTAAAACCCTAAAACCCAACAAATATAAAACCCAAAAAACCATAAAACCCCCTAAAAACTAATAAATAAGTATAAAACTACTAAAAACTCTAAAAATCTATTAAACCACTAAAAATGTTAAAAAAACCGAAAAAACTCAAAATACCCTAAATAGAAAAAAAACATTAAACCATCAAAAATCAGTAAAACCATAAATATCCTAAATAATCCATAAAATCCAAAAATAATGAATAAACCATTAAATTTTGAACACCCATAAGAAAACCTTTAACACCTAAATACACTTTAAGCCCACAAAAAAAAGATAAAATACTAAAACACTGAATCTCCCAAAAAACAAAAAATCCCTAAAATCCCTTAAAACATAAAAAAAACAAGAATCCTAAAAAATCCCTAAAAATACCTAAAAAACCTTTCAAACTCTATGAAAACTATAAAAATCTAAAATCACTTAAAACACCTAATAAACCTAAAAAATATTAAAAACCCAAAATACCCAGAAAACCCCCTAAATCCATAAAAATTCTAAAAAACCTAAAGACACTAGTATTATATAAAAACTATAAAACCCTCAAAAAACATTAAAAACCCTTTAAAACATTTAAAAATTTAAAAACTATAAAATCCTTAAAAATACTAAAAACACATAAAACACTAAAAACTCATAAAACACTAAAAACCAAAAAAAAAATAATTAAGAGGAAAAAAACAGTAAAACATAAAAAATGAAAAAAACCTCAAATAACCTTAAAACATTCCAAATTATAATCCAATAAACAAAAAAATCATAATAATGTCAAAATATCAATATAAATGTAAAAACTGTAATAAATCTCTAAAAACTCATTGAGATCCTGAAAAACCTAAAAATAGTAAAAGCCCCAAAAAAACTAAAAAATGAAAAAATTCCTAAAGTATTGAATTACCATAAAACCACCCCAAAACCATAAAACTCTTAATAACCTTCAAAACAAAAAAACCCCATAAAAATCTAAAATCCAAAAAAAAACATAAAAAGACTATAAACCCCTAAAATGTTAAAAAAACTCTAAAAACCTTAAAACACACAACAATATCAAAAAACCACTAAAATCCAAAAAAAAAACCCCCAAAACCTAAAAGATCCTTAAAAACCCTAAAATCCATAAAAATCATAAAAATTCCCTAAGAATCCCTTAAACTGTAAAAACCACTAAGAACACAAAAAACCCCTAATAAAATCTTAAAACCAAAAAACACTTAAACACCCAAAAATACATAAAAAGGATAAAAAACCACTAAAACACTAAGAACCCAAAAAATACATAAAATACCAAAAAACACTAAAATTAAAAAAAAAAATCCCTAAAATTAAAAAAATGCCAAAACACCTGATAAACCATTAAAAAAACATAAAAATCTACAAACACTTAAAACCACTAAAACCTAAAAAATTATAAAAACCATACAAACCCTAAAGGATCCTAAATACCACTAAAAACCCTAAATCTCTAAAAACGTTAAAATATCCTAAAACCCCATAGAACCCCTAAAAACCATTAAACAAATTTAAAAACCCATTTTAGGTCATTTAACATAAAAAAACTCTAAAAACCCTTAGAAACACTACAAACTAAAAAAAACCATAAAACCCAAAAAACCCATAAAAACTATGAAAACACTAAAAACCCTAAAACCCCATAAAAACTCTAAAAAGAGGTAACTCCCTAAAAATTTAAAAACTAAAAAAAATAAAAAACTTAAGAAAAAAAATCCGAAACACACATTAATCCCTAAAAAACCTTAATATTTTTAAAATCCTAAAAACCATAAGTACCCTAAAACCCTAAAAGTCATTAGAAATCCTAAAAATATATAAAAATCCTTAAAACCACAAAAATCCCTATTTACATAAAAACCCTAAAAACCCTATAACCCTAAAACCCTTAATAAAACCTTAAAAATCTATTAATTCCTAAAATCCCTAAAAACCTAAAAATTTCAAAAAATAACCCATACTTGCTGGTTGATGACTTCTATGCTAGTCTCCAGCACCTGGCCATCAGGAATCAGTCTTGGGGTAGTCACGACACATGCCCCGGGGGAGGGTGGTGACACCTCAAAACCTACAACATTTTTCATTGCTAGCTTATACCACAAAATGGGAGAACTCGATGGCATTCTTCCAGAAAATGTCATTCTGAAAAATCCAATGATAAAACATTATTGATACATACCATCTTATTTGGAAACCCAACCTAGTTGGGAAGTTGACCACAAGGGAACTATACCTGTTTAAATGTGATCAGGGGAATCAACCCCCTGTCTGGGTTTCTAAATTCTAGAAGCCTTTTATCACACCTTCTAGTTACATTCTACTATGGAATGTTTGGAGAAACCGACTGCATGTGGTGGAACATTTGAAGACTGAAGGATGGTGCATGGATTTGGCCTTTCCCCTCTGTCTTTGAGCTATGGAAAATGTGCTTCAAAAGTTCCTCAGGTATAGGCTATCTACTAAATTATGGGATCACGTATAGAGCATGTTCTGGATGAATTTCTGCATGGAGTGCATGTTGTTCGGACTATTCAGCAATGTTGTGGGCATGAAAAATAGTGAGCAGGTTTTGAACCGCATTCTTGTAGCTATTGCTGCTCTCGATACCAATGTTTGGGCAACATAGAAAATGTTAGTTTTTTACTGAACAATCAGATCTTTTTGTGGTTGTGTGGTGGCTATTTATCGATCCCTTTTCCCAATGTCTCATATCTAAACTAGCGCAATAAAAAATTATATGAATTACTTTATTATATAGAGAAATTTTGGTGTTTTTGGAAGGTTCAAAAAACCATTGGTTTTGAAATTTATTCAGTGGATCCATCCAATTCTTTTTTGGATCAAATTCAATGTGTATGGTGCGACATCGGGTGATCCTAGTATCTTGGGGCATGGAGGCATGTTTCGTATGCATAAGGGATTTGTTAAAGGAATCTTTTATCATTTCATTGGGATTAGAAGTGCCTAGGAGGCCTGTGTTTTGGCCATTATCAAAGTAGTCTAGTTTTCCACACACTTCATGTGGAAGCATCTTAGGATCAAATCTGACTCAATGTTAGAGGTGGAGGCTCATAAAAGAAAAACCAGAAGAATTCCATAGTGGTTTCTCCCACAATGGCTTGAATACCTCAAGGCATCTCATGACGTAATTCTCAATGTCATTCATGCACTTAGGGAGGTGAACATAATGTCAGATGCCTTTTCCAAAAAATCAATTGAGGATGGGAGATCTATATTTTCCTTTGGGGCACCATATTTTTCTACATCCATTATGGACTTGGACACAAAGGGTGACATGAACACTTATTTTGAAATCCTTACTAATAAATTATTGTACTTACATTTTTTAATAATGTTTGGGGGACATGGCATGCCTGGTCCTAAGAACTATTTTCCTAAAACCCTGAAAACCCTTAAAATCCATGAAAACCATAAAAATCCTAAAAACTCCCTAAAATACAATAAAAACATAAAAATCCATAAAACCCTAAAAACCCTAATAAAAACCCCAAACCTATAAAAAACCACAAGAGACCCTAAAACCCCCTAAAAACTGTAAAACCCTTTAAACTCCTAAAAATGTAAAAAGAACTCTAGAAAAAATTAAATCCCCAACATAACTCAAAACCCCCTTGAAATCCAAATAAATCATTAAACCCAAAAAAACCCCTTGAAATCCCTAGATACCCTAAAAAATTATTAAAAGCCTAAAATCCCAAAAAATATCTAAAAACATAAAAACCATTAAAAAACCAAAAACCCCTGAGAAAAAAATAAAATTTTAAAAACACTTACTATCCCTAAAAACCTAAAAAAGGATAGAAACCGTAAAACCCAAAAAACAGTAAATGCCTCGATAAACCATTAAAACCCCACAAAAACCATAAGGAACCTAAAACCCCATAAAAAATAAAAATCCAATAAAACACTAAAAATTATAAAAACCACTAATAATGTTAAAAACAATAGAAAAAATTAAGACCCTGAAAACTCAAAAAAATCCTACAACCCCTATAATACCTTAAAAACCCTAAAATCACCGAAAACCATAAAATAATAAAAAAGCATTAAAATATTTTAAAATGTAAAAAACACTAACAAAAAAAAGAAAACCCTTAAAATATAAAAACACTTCAAACCCTAAAAACGTGAAACCCCTAAAAACCATAAAACTCTAGAAACCCGGAAAACCATCAAAATCCCTAAAACCCCTAAAAACAATAAAAACAAAAAAAAATAGAATAACATCACTAAAAAAATAAAAACACTTAAGAAAACCTCAAAATATATAAATATACTTAAATCCAAAAAAAAATGATAAACATTCAAAAAACCCCTTAAAAATTCCTAAAAACCATAGACACCCCCCAAAACCCATAAAAACACCTAAAACCATAAAACCCAAAAAATGTATAAAAAACTTAAAAACCAATAAAACACTATAAACATTTTAAACCCATAAAAACATTTAAAAAGTATAAAAAACCAGAAAACCCTAAAAACTCTAAAAACCCAAAAAATAAAAAGTAACAAAAAAACATTTAAAACCTTCAAAATCCCTAAAAACCATTAAAATCCATTACAAACCAAAAAAAATCAGAAAAAAGCCCTAAATATACCTAAAAAATTCAAAAACACTAAAAATTATAAAAAACTAAAAGAAAACCTATGAAACCTAAAAAAACATAAACCACTAAAAACCATAAGAATTCTAAAACTCCAAGAAACCATAAAATCCCTCAAACTGCCTAAAATTCCTCAAAAAACTCAAAAAATATAAAAACTATAGAAATCATAAAAAATACCTAAAAATCCCAAAAAATTGAAAAAACATCTAAAGGACTAAAAACCTAAGAAATACATTAAATCCTAAGAAAATCAACCCCCTAAACACCAAAAACCATTTAAACCCCTAAAACACATAAAAATCCCCTAAAACTCTAAAAATTCAAAACAAAACATCAAAACCAATAAAAGATATATCAATCCATAAAACCCATAAAACACAAAAAACAACAAAAAAATAAAAAACCCCTTTAATCCCCTTAGAATGATAGGAACTATAAATACATTAAAACCCCTAAAAACTCTAAAGAACACTAATAACCTTAAAAACCAAAAAAATCTATAAAATCCTTTAAAGAATACAAAAATAATAAAATAACACAAAATATCCCTAGAAATGTAAAAAAACCTAAAACTCCTACGAAAATCTAAAAACCTTAAATCACTGAATACTATTAATAAACATAAAAAATGAATAAAAATATAAAAGACTCTAAATAACTTAAAAACCCTTAAACCCATAAAAACCCCTCAAAACCTTAATACTGATAAAAACCATAAAAACCGTAAATACTAATAAAAACATAAAAACCCTTTAATCCCCTAAAAATGATAAAAACCTCTAAAAAAACATAAAAACAAAAATATATATATATAAAAAACCAAAAAACCCAAAATACCCTAAAAACCCTAAAAACCTAAAAATCCCCAAAACCCAAAAATGCATATAAATCATAAAAAAATCCAAAAAAATCCCTAAAAATGTAAAAAAAACCTACATCCTTGAAAACACCAATGAAAAAATCTAAAAACCCATAATACCACTAAAAAACAAAAAAAAATAAAAAATTATATTAAACCCCTAAAAACCTAAATACCCTAAAACCCAAAAACACACTAAACCCCATAAAACAAGAAAAAACTAAAAAATGCTTAAAAAATAAAAAACACTATAATCTGTTAAAACACCTAATAAAACTATAAAAACAAAAAAACATAAAAATGAATACCTAAACAACAATAAAAACCCTTAAAGACCCTAAAAACCCTAAAAACCCCTGAAAAGCATAAACACCCCAAAATATGTTAAAATCCCTTGAAAAATAAAAAAACCCATAAAGTCTCTGAAAACTATTTAAAACCCTTACAATTTAAAAGAACACTAAAAAATTATAAACCATCAAAAACTCTATAAAAAAACCCGAAGAAACCCCAAAAAACTCTAAAAGCCCTAAAAATCCTATAATTCCTCAAAAAACATTAAAAAACTCAAAATAAACATAAAAAATCCCAAAAAAATCCAGAAAACCCCAAAAAACATAAAAAACCATAAAAACATTTAAAAATCATAATAAAAACTAAAAAACCTAAATCAATTAACCCCCAAAAAACATAAAAATGATAAATCCCCTAAAAATCCTAAAATACAATAAAACACTAGAAACCATAAACACCCCTAAAATCTTTTAATACCCCTAAAATCCCACTAAAACTCTAAAAACAATTTAAACCCATAATAATGTTAAAGTACTCTAGACACCACTTAAACCCTATAAACTCAAAAAAACCATAAATACAAAAAAACCAAAGAAATCCAAAAACCCATCAAAATCCAAAAAAAATATTAAAAAACATTAAAATACTAAATATTCTCAAAAAAATCCAAAAAAAATTAATAACTCTAAAAACCATGAAAATCTATAAGGAATACTGAAAAACACTTAAAATCCTTAAACCCCATAAAAACAACTAAACTGCTCCCCCAAGGAGAAGGCTAAGAAATGACTATTTTATCCTTCCAAAGATGGTGCCTACCATGTCCTCTTATAAGAAGGATAGAGGGGCTCTTCCTAAGACTAAAAGGGTCATGTTGATAAGAAATACTATAAGGATCAGCTCTGTTTGGAGAAATTGAAACATAGAATGAAGTATGTCATGCTTTTGAATCAGTAAGAAATGCATTTAGAGTGGGAATCAACATTTGTGAAGGAAGCACCCTATTATGGATGTGGTGAGGTGTGTGAATTTTATGATATTTAGTTGTCGCTTTCTGGTTGGGGTTGTCTGTTTGATGTGGGCAAGCTGTTTGGCCTCATCCATTTCCTTGCATTCTATACATTTCATTTCCCTTTAATAAATTGTCAGAGGTTTTTGCCTCCGGATGGTCATTCCTCGGCATTAAAACTGTAACATCCCTAAAACCCCCTAAAACCCCTCAGAATCCAAAAAAACTGAATAACCAAAATGATAATAAAAAACCATAAAAATCCATAAAAATTGTAAAAAATACCTAAAAACCATAGAAAACCAACTAAAACCCCAAAAAAAAATCAAAAATTATTTAAAAACCAAAAAACCAAAAAAACAAAAAAAAATACAAAAGGCCCTAAAAAACTGAAAATCATAAAAAAATTAAAACCATTGAAAACCCTTAATAAAACATTGAAACACTAAAAATATTTAAAACCACTAAAAACCCACAAAAATATAACAAGAAAAAAACCCTCAAAATTATTAAAAACCCTATGAACCATAAAAATTGAAAAAATCCCTAAAATACCTAAAAACATAAAAAACCCTAAAAACCCTGAAAAACATTTTGAAAACCATCAAAACCTAAAACCAATAAAAAATATTAAACTCTAAAAAACGCTAAAAATAATATAATCCTTTAAAACCCTAAAACCCATAAATACCATAAAAATCCCTTAAAACCATAAAAACTCTAAAACCCATAAAACCCTAAAACAAAAAAAAACCAAAAACCCTTTAAACTGAAAAACATAAAAAACCTTGAAAAATATTAAATCCCCTAAAATCTATAAAAAGAACCCTATAACAAAAATAAATCATAAAACCCCTAAAACAACCTAAAACCCCTCAAAATACCTAAAAACACTAAAACCCCCATAAAAATTCAAAAAGGCCTTAAAAATACCTAACAAATTAAAAAGTTAAAAACCCTAAAAAACCCAAGAAACCCATTAAAACATAAAAAACATAAATTCCACAAAACCCTATAAATTATCAAACCCCGTAAAAACCCTATGAACCACAAATACTTCAAATTCCCTAAAACCCCTAAAAACCATATAAATCCTGAAATCTATAAAAATACCTAAAAATAATAAGAAAACCTATAAACACTTAAAACCCTAATAAAACCTTAATTACCTAAAAAACCTAAAGCTCCAAAAAAACATAAAAAATCTTAAAACCATAAATGACCATAAAAACCCTAAAACCCCTAATACCCCTTACAAACCATAAACCCCCTAAAAACTTAAAAACCCAAAAAACCCAAAAAAATTCCCAACCCACTAAAAACTCTAATAACCGATTAAACCCCTAAAATCATTAACAAACTATATGACCCTGAAACCTTAAATAACATTAAAACTCTTATGAAACCCTAAAAACCCTAAAAAATCTAATACCATAAAATGCCTAAGAATCCATAAAAAATCCTAAAATCCCATAAAATCCTGAAAAACCCTAAGATGCCTAAAAATTTAAGAAAACAAAAAAACCTTGAAAACCACCACAAAGCCTCTAAAACCAAAAAACATAATACGCCTAAAACTGAAAAAATGAAAAAAAACCATAAATGACCCTAAATCCACTAAAACCCCAAAAATCATTAAAGAACCCAAAAACATTTAATCCCTAAAAGACCATAATCTCTTTAATAACCACTAAAATTCTAAAAAACCTTTAAACCAATAAAATTTTAGACAACTCTAAAAAAATAAAACCCTAACAAACAAAAAAAATCGTAAAACAAAAAAAACCTAAAAAGCCTAAAACCCTCTAAAATTCACTATAAACACCAAAACCCATAAAAATAAAAAAAATTCCATAAAAATTTATAGAAACATAAATCCCCTTATAAAACTGAAAAATTGAATGAAAACAATAAAAATATAAAATCACATAAAATGTCCTAGAAAACCTAAAATTGCTAAAAACCATAAAAACAATGATAACCCTAAAACACCTAAAAATCCCTTAAACTCCAAAATTCATAGAAACACTAAAAATCCTAAAAATCACTAAAAATGTAAAAAAATCCTAAAACCCTATAAAAACCTAAGAACCCCTAAAAACGAAAAAACACTTAAAACCCCTATAAAACCAAAAAATGAAAAAAAAACCCTAAATAAAAAAAACCCTAAACACAATAAATTGCAAAAAAATATTAAACCACCCTAAAACCATAAAATCTATAAAAACCACTTACAACTATAAAAACCATTTAAACATCAATTTTTTTTAGAATCACTTAAAAACCTAAAAATATTCAAAACCTTAAACCCCCCTAAAACACGAAAAACCCATAGAACCCATAAAACCCATAAAACCCCTGAATACCCCCAAAAACTCCTAAAAAATATAAACACCATAAAAGATCTCTAAAAATCATTAAAAATTTAAAAACTTTTGAAATACCTAAAATCCCAGAGAAAACCATAAAAAAATATAAATATTTAAAATCTCTAAAATTCAGAAAAAAAATGCTAAATACACAAAATGCCTCTATAAACCATAAAAACCCTAAAATCCAAAAAACTCTTTAAAATCATAAAAAATACCTAATAATTCCAAAAAATGTAAAAAAAACATTGAAAACCCATAAGAAACCTTTAAAGACAAATAAAAACACTTAAAACACCTTAAAACCTAAAAACACTAAAAAAACCAAAATGTCCCTAAAAACCACAAAACACCCCTAAAAACATAAAACATCTCAAACTTAAAAAATGGTAAGATTTTATAAAAACCGTAATACCAATAAAAACTATAAAAATACTTTATACCTCTAAAAATGTTAAAAACTCTATATAGCCATTAAAACCCAAAAAATCTCAAAAAACACAAAAAACCGTAAAATCACAAATAACCTTTCACACCCAAAAGCCCTCAAATTCCCGAAAACCCAAAAATACCATAAAAATCCTAGAAAATCCATAAAAATCCATAAAACTATCAAATTCCATAAAAACCAATAAGACCCCTAAGAAAAAATAAAAAAACAAAAATATAATTAAAACCCCAAAAATACTAAAATTTTCTAAAAACCCTACACAACCATGAATACTCTAAAACACTCTAAAAACCCTCTAAATTAATAATATTCCTATGAAACTATAAAAATCCTAAAAGTTCCTTGAATATCGAAAAAAAGTAGATAAACCCCCAAAACCCTAAGAACCCTAAAAAAATATAGAATCCCAAAAATAAATAATGTTCCTAAAAAACCAAAAAATGGTAAAACCCATAAAATTATCTAACAACCATAAGACCCCTAAAAACCTTGAAACCCATAAAAACATTAAAAACTCTTAAAACCCAAAAATAAAAAAACACTAAAAAACATTATAACCATAAAAAGATGAATACTCTAAAAAACATTTAAACCCCTATAAACTCTAAGAAAATCCATAAACACCAAAAAAGAATAAAACCCCAAACAATCACTAAAAACATCATAAAATATAATAAAAAAATAAAATCCTAAAAAGGAAATATAAATCCCCGACAACATAGAGATCTATAAAAAAACTAAAAACCCCTAAGAAACCCATAAAAACCTAAAAACTCTTAAAAACCTCAAAACCTAAAAAATGGTGAAAATCGTAAAACCTTAAAAACCTAAAAACCCAAAAAATCAATAAAACTGTAAAAATATAAAATACAAAGAAATCCTCAACAATCCTCAAAAACAATAAAGGCCCTAAAAACCCCAAAACCTACTATGAGAACCTTAAACCAAAAAAAAGTAAAACCCCTAAAAACAATATAAACCGTAAAATGCCTTAAAAACACTAGAACCCTTAAAACCCATAAAAACCATAGAAAACCTAAATACCTATAAAATGAAATACCATTATAAACTCTAAAATCCCTTCAAAACCCTAAAAATGTTCAAAAAAATCTTAAATAAACTTAAGACCCCTATAAACACAAAAAATAAATCATAAAATACCCAAAAAATCATGAAAACCCAAAATTTCTAAAAAAAAACCCTAAAATCCATCAAAATCTTAAAAAATCCTAAAAACTATAAAAATCCTAAAAATTCCCTAAAAAACATAAAACATAAAAAACATAAAAAAGCATGAAAACCTGTAAGAAAACATTAAATACCTAAAAATAATTAAAATCATAAAAATCCTAAAAAAATTAAAATACCTAAAACCAGAAAACCACTTGAAAAGCATAATGATGCTAAAAATCCAAAAAAAAATCTAAAGAATTATACAAATCGTAAAAAGTCACTAAAACTCCCTAAAAATGTTAAAACCCTACAAACCCTAAAAACTTTCGAGATTAGAATAAAAACCTAAATACTTTTATAACCCCTAAAGAACCTAAAGTAACCTTAAATATCATAAAAGATCCTATAAACATTAAAAAAACCAAAAACCAATAAAACCCCCTAAACCCCATTAAAAACCATAAATACCACAAAAACTATAAAAATCACTAATACTCTATAAAACCCTTTAACTCATAAAAACTTTAAAAACTCTAAAAAAATTTACACCCAAAAAAACATTAAAAACACTAAATATTAATGAAACCATGAAACCCAAAAAAAATAAAAACACTCAAAATCCATAAAAACTATAAAAACCTAAAAAATTCCAAAAATCCAAAAGATGTAAAAAACACTAAAATCCATAAAAACTCATAAAAACCTAAAAACAAATGAAACCACTAAAAAAATAAACACTGAAAACATTAAACAAAATACTAAAAAACCTCAAAAATCCCTAAAAACCATAAAAATCATAAAAAACATTCAAAAATCACTTAAAATGCCTAAAACCCTAAAAACCCTCAAAGATAATAAAAATTTCATAAAATCCTTAAAACCCCAACAAATCTAAAAAAGATAAACCCTTAAAATATCTTGAAAAATCAAAAATTATACCATAAACACCAATAAAACACCTAACAACCTTAAAAACAACAAAAACCAAATAAAAACCCAAACAAATCAGCCCAATTCACTGAAAACATTTTAAATCCAAAAAACTTTTGAGCAGTCTAAAGATATATAAAAACCATAAATACTCAAACAAAACCCTAAGTCACTAGAAAACCATAGAATCCTCAAAATCTGTGAAAACCAAAAAAAATCCTAAAAAATCTCTTAAACTTCATAAAAAAATGTAAAAATCCCTAAAAAGATAAAAAGAAAAATAAAAACATAAAAACATAAAGAACATAAAACCCCTTAAAACATAAAAATACTAAAAGGCCTAAACAACCAACCCCCCCATAATATCCCTTAAACCGTAAAAAAATCATGAAAATGATAAAAAATCCTTAAAATTCCCTAAAAACACAGAAACTCTCAAAATAATAAAATACCTAACAAAACCTTAAAACCATAAAATAACCCCTAAAAACCTAAAAATAATAAAATACATAAAAGGACCTAAAACACAAAAACCCTTAAAAAGAAAAAACCCCTAAAAAATTATAACCCTAAAAACTCATAAAAACCAAAAAACCAAAACTCTAAAAACAATTCAAGCCCCTAAATATGTTAAAAAACTCTAAAAAAATTAATATCATGAACAACTCAAAAAACCCTAAAATCCAAAAAAAAACACTAAAATCCTAAAAAATACTAAAGATCGTCAAAATATCTAAATACCCTTTAATCCATAAAAATCATAAAAATCACTATAAATCCAAAAAGCATGTAAAAACCTTAAAAACACGTAAACGCCCTAAAAAATAATAACCAAAATAATAAACCTTTAGGAAACCAAAAAACACTAAAATCCCTAAATTCCCCTAAAATACTCAAATTCTCCAAAAATTCTCTGAAAATATTTAAAAATACAAAAAAAAAATCACTACAAATCCATAAAAAGGTAAAAAGAACCTAAAACCATGAAAACCAATAAGAAAACCTCAAAAAAATAAAAAAAACAGTTATAAACCCATAAAATAATTAAACAATAAGAACCTTGAATGACACTATAAACCATAAAACACTTAAAAATCATAAAACCCTAAAAACCTTAAAAATAATAAAACCCTTAATAACTATAAAACCACTAAAAACACTAAAAACTCATTAAACCTGAAAAAATGTTTAAAACTCTAGAAAAAATTAAAAATACTAAAAAAACTTAGAAAATAATAAAAACCCAAAAAAATGATCAACACCCAAAAACCCATAAAAATCCAAGAAAGACCTAAATTTTTTTAAAAGTTTAAAAATTCGTAAAAACTATGAAATATCTTAATAAAACCATATATAACTAAAAACATAAAACTCCTACAAACCTAGAATATGTTAAAAACCCTAAAAGTTCATAAAAACCCTAAAATACATAAAAAACATAAAAACACATAAAAACCATAAAAACCATAAAAACCATAAAACCCTTAAAACCACTAAAAATGATAAGAACACATTAAACCCCTAAAAACGTTAAAAAAAAAATCCTTAAAACACCTAAAAACTCAAGAAACCCCCTAAAAATCCCAGAAAACCAAAAAACCCCTAAATATCCTTAAAACCCTAAAATAATAAAAACATAAAACCCATAATTATCTCAAAAAATATATAGAACCCTAAAAAACCTAAAAAGACAAATTAATCCTTTAAAACATAAATTAACTTAAAATCCATAAAAACACGATAAAATGATAAAAATCATAAAAACCACCAAAAATCCTAAAAACCCTAAAGGCTTTAAGAATACATAAAAACCCTAAAAACCATAAAAACCTAAAACACCTAAAAACCAAATACAATGTAAAGAACCTGAAACTAGGAAAACCCCAATGAAAACCTTAAAAACCTAGAAACACTTAAATCACCTAAAAACCCTAAAAAACATAAAAACCCTTAAAGACTCTAAAAATCCTAATAACCCCCAAATAACTACAGAAACCCCTAAAACACATAAAAATAATAAAATTGCATGAAAACGCAAACCCCACCCCCAAAAAACTCTAATAAACAATTAATCCTTAAAAAATTCTAAAAAAACTCAAAATATCCTTAAAATATTAAAATACTCAAAATAACTTAAAAACCAAATAACCCATAATATCCTAAAAACCCTAAAAAAGTAAAAACTCCTTCAAAACCCCTAAAAATGGTAATAACCATAAAAACCAAAAAATCCCCAAAATCCAAAGAAAACATAAAATTCCTATAAAATCCTAGCAAATCTGTTAGAACCTGAAATAATTGTATCCTTTAATAAACCTAAAAACAATAAAAACCCTAAATAGCCTAAAAACAAAAAAAAACCCAAAAACCCTGAAAATCATGAAAACCCATAAAAACCGATAAATATATTTAAAATCCCTAAAAATAACTACAATTGTAAAAACCCTAGAAAAATAAAAAAAACCCATTAGAAAAACATAAAACAAAAAACAAAAAACCCCCCAAATAACCTAAAAACTCTAAAAACACTAAAAAAATTAAGGGCCCTAAAAACTAAAAATAATAAAAAAAAACCCTAAACCCATTAAAATCCAAAAATAGAAAAAATATAAAAACATTTAAGGCCAAAAAACTTCAAATAAACTCTAAAAACCCAAAACACCCTTAAAAACACAAAAAATCCCTAAAAACTAAAAAAACCTTAAAAATACCAAAGACCCAAAAAACTATAAAAATATCTAAAACCCATAAAACTCTTACAATATCTCTAGAAAAAACAAAACATTTATGAAAAATAAAATCTATAAAATACCTAAGAAAATATTTAAAACAAAAATCCATTTAAAACCCTGAAAATAATAAAATATCCTAAAAACCCAAAAATACCATAAAATTTAAAAAAACTGTAAAATCCAAAAGGATAGTATTACCTCTAAAAACACTAAAATATCTAAACTCCCCTAAAAAGTACTAAAATTTATAAGAAAACATATAAAACCCTAAAAAGTTACAAAACACTAAAAACATTAAAAAACATAAAAAATAACAAAAAAACTCTAACCCCAAAAGAAACCAAAAACCCCAAAAACCCCATAAATACCATAAAACCCCAATAATACCAACAAACCCTATAAATGTCTAAAAATACTAAAAAATACCTAAAAATATAGAACCCCAAAAACACCTAATAAAACCTTAATTACCAAAAAAACACATTAAACCCTTAAAAACCTAAAAAATTATGAAAACTTTAAAGTCTCAAAAAACTATAAACCACCAAAAGCCTTAAATTCTTTTAAAAACCCATAAAAACCCTAAAACATCAAAAAATATACAAAATGCTTCAAAACCCCCAAAACATAAAAAAAAACCTTTAAAACAAATAAAACCCCCAAGACAACTAAAGACCCCAAAAAACAATAAAATATATAAAAACCATAAAACCCATAAAATCATTCAAAATCCCTAACAACAATAAAAAAACTAAGGAAATCCCAAAAATTCCCTAAAATACATAGAAATGTAAAAACCCCAATAAACTCTAAAAACCCATAATAAAACCTTAAAATCCTAAAACACTCAAAACCAATAAAAACTTAAAAAAGATAAACCCATCAAACCCTAAAAAACCAAAACACCCTATAAACTATAAAGCCCTAAAAACCATAAAAACCTTTAAACAACATGAAAACCCTAAAACCACTAAAAAATATATAGAACATTAAACCACTAAAAATGATAAAAAATCTAAAATACCCAAAAAATTTAAATACTCAAAAAACCCCAAAAATAAAAAATAAACAACAAAACCTGCAAACCCTCAAAAACCCCAAAATACCCTAATATCCAAAAATAAAACATAAAACATCCCAAAAATTCTCTAACAAAAACAATACTACAGAACATAAAAACCTATAGAAGACACTAAAAACCAAAAAACACTTGAATCCTATAAAAACCTAAAAAAATGATGAAATCCTGAAAAACCCTGAAAAAATTAAATACCAAAAGAACCCTTAAAATCCAAAACAACAATAAAATCCCAAAAATACATAAAAATGACTTAAATACCTAAAAAACAAAAAATTCCACAAAACCCTTAAAATCCACATGAGAACATGAAAAACCTAAAACACTTAAAACCCTAAAAATCATAAAAATCAATAAAAACCCTAATAGACCTTTGAAACACTAGAAACCCCAAAAAGCCTTAAAAATAACTAAAAACCACTAAAACCCATAAAAACCCACTAAACCCCTAATAATATTAAAATACAAAAAACATTAAAATTCTAGTAAAACCCATAAAACCCTAAGATCCCTAATAACTCCCTAATAAAATAGTAAAACCATAAAACCCATAAATACCATAAATACCCTAAGACCCCTAAAAATCCCAAAATTCTCTAAAAACCACAAATATAAAATAAATTCATAAAAATATTGAAATATATAAAAAAAATTGACCCTAAAAATTATAAAAAAATATAAAAAAAATAAAATACAGAAAACCCCTAAATAAATTTAAAACCCATAAAAACAAAAAAAAAACACTAAAAAATTAAGAACTCTAACAAACCTTTATATCAATAATGATTCTCATTTTTTTAAACATAAGATCCTTAAAAACTAAAAACAATTATAAATATCCCAAAAAAATTAAAACCCTTGTAACCCTAAGAATCCCAAAAAACCCTCAAAATTCCATAAAAACAAAAAAATCAATAAAATACAAAGAAATCAATAAAAATACATAAAAATTTAAAAAATCATAAAGAACAAAAAAAACGAAAGGAAAAATATAATAACTTAAAAATACTAAAAAACCCTAAAAACAAAATGAATTGAAAAGACCCCAAAAAGTATATAAAACCCCTAAGAAACCTAAAAACATAAAAACCCATTAAACCCTAAAAACCCCTAAAACCCCATAAAATACCTTAAACCCTCTAAAAACTATTAAAAGACTTTTAAAAACTGTTTAAAAACTATAAAACACCATAAAAACAATACAAACTAAAACAATGAAAACCCTCCAAGAAAACATAAAATTCCAAAAAACCACCAAAAACCATAAAAATAGCTAAAAATGATAAAAAAATATAATAAATCCCTAAAAGTCCATAAAAATTTTAAAATCCCTAAAATCTTGGAAAACCTTAAGAAAACCTTAAAAACCAAAAAACACTTAAAGCCCCCAAAAACCTAAAAAAAATTTAAAAACACTAAAAACCCAAAACCCCTAAAAATCTGTAAAAACCAATAAAAATACCAACCCCCTAAAATACCTAAAAAGTTAATACCCTCACAAAAACTCTAAAACCCCTATGATATTATTAAAAGAAAAAATAATAAAACCCTTAATTGTCACCCCACTTGTTGGGTTCCTCATCTCTCTTATCCTCCTCCTAGGGTTTCCGCAGCACTTCGGTAGCAATGGATCCCCCCAACCCCTATTTGCCTTTTCTTCTCTACAGCCATATTTTTATTTATCATTTCTTACTTTATGATGGATATCTCTTCTTCTCTCTAGTGCTCCATGTCATGTGTTTTCCTCCTCTATTATCTCAATCTTCCCATCGTCTGTTATTTGCTGCAGAAGTCCTTGGCTGGTCTCACCCTTCTCCAATTTCTTGTTCCCCAACACCACTCTAGGTTGGAGCTGGAGGATCAGTTCAATGAGATTTTGGGTTATGTGGCCTGATGGTCGACAAATTTCTCGGCACTTTGGGAATCATAATTATTCTATCATCACAGCTACGAGTTTTCTTTAGAGATGGCATCTATTGGAGACCTCTGTCGCCCGGCTCTGTGCTGACCTCGAATTCCATGGATCCTCTCTGAGTCAGACCTGGAGCGGCAGAATCATTGAGGTTCTGGGATGTGTGCTTCAATGACTGTTAGTCGGTAAAGAATTTATGCGATCCTCTGTGTGAGATCTTTCTATTTGATGATCTATCGGTGATAATGACAGATTGGGTTTCTGGTATTGGAGATATTTTATTCTGTGCAGTGCCAGATGTCGATGAAGACGGTGATGATGAAGAGGAAGCGATAGTGGGTTTGCTTAGATTTACTTGTGGATACCCCAATGCTTGTGCTCTGCTCTGGTTTCTAGGTTCTTTGCACCCGACCAGGTTGTTTGGGCGCAGTGGCTTCTGAGGAGGTGTTGAGAGGTGTTCATGCGAGTAGATGGCTGTCTATGGAGCTGCAAATAGTTCATTGTTCGAGACGTCAAAGAAGTGGACATTGGTATCGAGCGACGAGGACCGCGAGGATAGTGGTGGATGCTCCGGTGACGTCGATGATGGAAGATCCAGGGATGGTGGCGATGGTGGTTCTGAGTAGCGATGTTTTTGGAGGGGAAAGGATGACTATTACGACATCAGCTCGAATCGAGGTGAGTTAGTGATTCGATATTTATGCGACTCGAGGTGGCTCTTGGATAAACTCACATTAATTATGGCTGGAACATGGACTGGAAAGCGGTTTGTGTTTGTGAATTTTGAATTTGAAAACACTGGTGGTGGTGTGAAACTTTGGATATAAAGAAGGTGAGATGTTAGTTTTTTCAATGTGGTGTAATTTTTGAATTTTGTGATGTACGATTACCACTTTTCCTTGAAGTGGCTCTTAGAAAACATCAAAAAAATTATTTGGAGGATAAAACCATTAAAAACCTAAAAAATTCTAAAGGCCTTAAAAGATCGTAAGATCCTTTAAAAACCATAAAACCATTAAAACCCTTAAAAATAACTAAAAACCCAAATAACTACTAAACAACCAAATTTTTTTTAAACCCCTACTATTCAGAACCACTAAAAAATATTAAATCCCTAAAAATATCAAAAACCCCAAAAAAACTATAGGAACACTAAAACGCCTAAAAACCTCTAAAACGCCCCAAAATCATTAAAAACCTTAAAAATGATAATAATCGTTAAAAAACACAAAAAACATAAAAAATCGTAAAAAAATGATAAAATACTATGAAAACCATGAAAATAGAAAAACACATAAAATAGCTAAAAACCTAAAAAATGGTAAAACCCATAAAAACGAAAAAATGAAAAAACCCCCAAAATCCCTAGCAACCCAAAATTCACTAAGAAATCTGTAAAAATCAATAAAAAAACAAACAGACAAACAAACCCCTAAAATAGGTAGAAAACCTAAAAAACATTGTAACCCATAGGACCCCTAAAAAACCTAAAACCCCTAAAAACCCTAAAACCCACTACAAACTAAAAAATATTTAGTGCAAGAAAAACCCTAAGAAAAACTAAAAAACCTTAAAACACTTAAAAATCATAAATACCTGAAAGTGCTAAAAACCCCTAAAAACACTAAAATCACTCAAAATCCATAAAAACCATAAAACCCAAATAAAATTCTGAAAATAGTTCTAGAAACAAAAAGTGGCATTAATACCCTTAAAACCTAACAAATCCTTAAAACTAAAAACACTTAAAACCCCTACAATCCTAAAAACACTAAAATATCTGAAAGACCCTAAAAATCATAAAACACCTAAAAATCATAAAACCCCAATAAACCGTAAAAAATTCCCAAAAACATTAAAATAAGTAAAGAATCATAAAAAATCATTTTTACCACTAAAATGTTATAAAAATCAGAAAATCTTAAAACCCCAAAATACACAAAAAAACCCCAAAACAGCTAGAAAAACACTAAATCCCTAAATCCCTCAAAATTCCTAAAAAGCCCAATATACCCTAAAAATCATAGAAAATCCATCAACAATAAAAAACTCTAAAAAAATGAAAACCCCTATGAAAACCTTAAAAACCTAAAAACACTTAAAACCCTAAAAGACCAAAAAATCATAAAATACCCTAAAAACCCGCAATAAAATTTTAAAACCCTAGAAAAGCATAAAAGAACTACAAAATCTGAAAACCCTTTAAACCCCAAAGAGCTTAAAAATCTATAAAAACAATAAACCACTAAAAAAACCCCCCAAAACTCTAAAAAACACAAAACCCATAAAAAATTCTAAAATACTTCAAAAACCTTAAATATCATAAAAATTCAAAATAAATAACTAAAATTACCTAAAATAATAAAAAAACACTATAAACATAGAAAAACCATAAGAAACCATTATAAACCTAAAAAAACAATAATCTCCTAAAAATATAAAATTGATAAAACCCCTTAAAACTTAAAAAAATAAAATCCATATATAACCCTAGAACCAAAAAACCATATGAATTTTAAAAGCTTCTAAAAATCCCAAAAATCATAAAAAACATAAAAACCTCTGAAAAACCTAAATAAAACCATAATACCCTAAAAATATTTAAAACACCTATAATATTGAAAATTCTAAAACAATAAATGTCTATAAAAGACACAAAATCCCTAAAACCCATAAAAACCACTATATAATTTAGAAAACCTAAAACCCATAAAAACACAAAAAACCCTCTGAAACCAAAAATTATATTAAGCTCCTAAAAACATTAAAAAACTTTAAAAACCTTCAAAACATAAAAAACCCTTAAAACAGAAAAAAGCAATAAAACATTATTCAATCCATAAAACCATCAAAATCCCTAAAACACTCAAAATTCATAAAAACCATAAAAATCCCTAAAAACCCCAAAAAACCCCTAAAAACCCTCTAAAAGGATAAGAAAACATTAATAAACTAAAAACATATAAAACCAATAAAGCCATAAAAACAATAAAACTCTAAAACCCATTAAATAATATAAACCCACAAGACCCTCAAAATGCAAAACCCCCCTAAAATGCCTAAAAAAAACTTAAAATATAAAAATCCACAAAAAAACATGAAAACCCCAGGAGAGCATTAAAAATATAAAAACTACTAAAAATACTAAAAACCTTAAAAAGACTCCAAAAAAAACATTAAACCTATATAACCCATAATAACCTAAATAAACCCTAAAAATACATAGAAACCCAATTAAACCACCAACAAACTAAGAAAAATTAAACCCCTAAAACGTTTAAAACTCTAAAATTCCATTAAATCCCTAAAAACACAAAAAAACCTGACAAATTTACAAAAAACCTGACAAATTTACAAAAAACGTAAAACCCTAAAAACAATAAATTTCCTAAATCCATTTAAAATCATTAAAACCATAAAAACCCATAAAATACTAGAAAATGCAAAAAATTATCCAAATATATAAAAACCCATAGAAAACATGAAAATCCCAATGAATATCATAAAAACTGAAAAATAATTAAACCCCTAAAAACCTAAAACCCACTAAAAACCCAAAAAAACCAAAAAAACCTTCAAAATACCAAAAAACTATAAAACTGAAGAAATCCAAAAACTACATAGAATATTGCTAAAAATATAAAAAACCAAAATACCCTTTAAACACCTGTGAAGACCTTAAAACCATAAAAAATATTAAATCCACTACAAAATGAAAAAATATAAAAACCATAAAAAACCTAAAAACCCAAAAATACCTAAGACAATAAAAAACTGGAAAAATTCATAAAAATACCTAAATTTGAAAAAACCCTAAAAAAGTAAAATATTAAAAACAAAAAATAACTAAAACTGCTAAAAACAAAAAATATATAAAACCACTAAAAATCGTGAGACCTAAACCCCCTGAAAACCATAAAACCCTATAATAAACCTAAAAAAACCCTAAAAAATAAAAACCCTAAAACCCCATTTAAATATTAAAAAAACATAGACACCTAAATACTTTAAAAAAAATTTAAGATCCCTTAGAATCCCTATAATAACCATATAACCGAAAGAAAAATAAAATCCTTAAAACACTAAAAATCCATAAAAACCCTAAAAATCCATAAAAATCAAAAAAAATCCCTAAAACCTTGAATATATAAGAACCCAAAAAAAATGAAAACCTCAAAAACATTAAAATATAAAAAAAATTAAAACCCCTAAAAACCTAATATTTCTCAGAACCCTAAAAAACATGAAACCCCAAAAACCATAAAAACCTAAAAAACCAAAAAATACCTAAAAACCCAAAAAACCCTAATACACTAGAAACCATAAAAACCATTTAAACCAATAATGATTTAAAAAACTATAATACCATTAAAACCCTAAAAATTCAAAAAACACCCTAAAAACCATAAAACACTAAAACCCTCAAAATCCTTAATGTCCCTAATAACCATAAAAATCCAAAATGAATCCCTAAAATCTCTAAAAATGTTAAATTCCAAAAAACAATTTTGCAAAAACAATAAAAAACCATAAAACATAAAAAAATATAACCCTTAAAACCCTAAAAAAGGAAAAAACAATATAAATCCAAAAAACCCATGAAACCGATAAAATCCCGAAAATCACTAAAAACCATAAAAATACAGAAAAAGCACTAAAATTTTGTATAAATGTAAAAAACCATAAAAAATGAATTAATATTATAAGACATTAAAATTCTAAAACACATGAATCCCTTATATTAATAAAAAGAATAAAAATCCTAAAAGATGATATAAACCCCTAAAGCTTATCAAATTCCAAAAAAACCGTAAAAACCCAAAAATCCAAAAAAATCCAAAAAGACCCTAAAAAATCTCAAATCCTTTCAAACCCCTAAAAACCATAAAAATTCTATAAAACCATAATCCTTTAAAAAAATCTAAAAACCTAAAAATCTAAAAAACCATAAAACTATAAAACCATCAAAATCCATAAAAACAAGAAAAAATTATCCTTAAAATCCCAAAAAAATCTTTAAGAAAATAAAAACCATAAATCCTGAAACTCCCTATGAAAAAGTAATAATGTAATAATTATAAAAAACGTAAAAACCCTACAAACATTAAAAACCCTAAAATCATTGAAAATCCCAAATAACCCCTAAAAATACACTAAAACATAAAAACCCATAAAGACATTGATAACCCCTATGAAATTCCCAAATCCTAAATAATATAAAACCCATAAAGACCTAAAATATCCTAAAAACTCTAAAATCCCAAAAAACCATAAAACGCCAAAAAAACCTTAAAAACCCTAAAAACCCATAAAAACCCTAAAAGGATATAAAAATCTAAAAACCATTTAGGACCCTAAAATTTTAAAAATGATAAAAACCAAAAAACCCCAATTTTTTTTAAGAAAAACTAAAATCCAAAAAAACAAAAAACACCCTAATAACCCTCAAATTCCTTCAAAACAATCAAAAACAAAAAAAAACCCTAAAACCATAAAATACCTAAAATCATAAAAACCTCTAAAAACCTTGAAAATCTCTAAGAAAACTATAAAAAATATAATCAAGTAAATCCCCGAAAAAACCTAAAAATGATATATACCATAAAGACCATGAAAAACCCTAAAACTCTCAAAATAACTAAAACCCCTAAAAACCCATAAAATTGTTAAAAATCAATAAAAAAATAAAATATCTAATGCTTTAAAAAACCCTAAGAATATCATAATGCACTTAACCATTAATAACATAAAAAATTATAACAACCCCAAAAATCCCTAAAATCATAAACCCTCTAAAACCCATAAAACACGTAAAACATTAAATCCCTAAATACCAATGAAAACACTAAAATCCACTAAAAAATGAAATATATATAAACCACTAAAAAGTTAAAAAATCTAAAACCCATAAAAATACAAAAAACTAAAAAAACCTAAAATCAGCAAAAACTATACAAACATTAAAAACATAAAGAGCCTAAAAACCATTAAAAACCCTAAATCCCACAAAATTATAAAAACCATTAAAACCATAAAAATCCTTAAAAAATCCCTAAAAATAAATAAGAAAATATAAAATAAGAAAACCCCAGAAAACCCCTATTAAAACCTTAAAAACCATAAAATAATTAAAACAACTAAAAGCCAAAAAAACATTAAAACCCAAAAAACACTAAAAACTGTGTAACCCTTAAAAACCATAAAACCCCTAAAAACATAAAAAACCCTAAAACCCCATAAATACCCTAAATCCCACTAAAAAATCTAAAAAACCATTTAATAGCCTAAAAACATTAAAAAACTCTAAAACCCCTCAAAAACCCTAAAAGCTCAAAACAAACCCTAAAACCCAAAAGAAACCATAAAACCCATAAAAACCCAAATACTCCAAAAAATCCCTAATAACCATAAAAATGCTAAAAAATAGATAAAATTTTAAAAATCATAAAAAGACCTAAAAACCATAAAGTCCCTAGGAAAATAATAAAAATCTAAAAAAACGTAATACCACTAAAAAATAAAATAACAAAAACCCATAAAAACAATGAAAAACCATAGAACCCATAAAACTCTTAAAGACCATAAAACACCTCAAAAACATAAAAACCATTAAATGGCTAAAAATACTAAAAACTATAAAAACCCTTTAAACACTCTATAATTTTTAAAAAATTATTAAAAAAACATAAAAACCTAAATAAATCAGAAAAACCCTAAAACCCCAAAATATAAAACACTAAAACCCTAAAAACCCTTAAAAACAAAAAATTCCTCAAACTTTTAAAACCATAAAAATCATAAAACTCCCCCAAAATACCTAAAAGCATGGAAAAACATAAACCCCTAAAATATATAGGAAAACCTTAAAACCAAAAAACACGTAAAAATCCAAAAAATCATAATAACACTAAATACCTTAAAACCCCTAAACACCTAAAAACCGCAAAAACCCACTAAAAACCATAAAAACCAAAAAAAACCCAAAAACCTCAAAAAACCCAAAAACCTCAAAAAACCCAAAAACCATTAAAACACATAAAACACTAAAAACGATTTAAACCAATAAAAACGTTAAAATACTCTAAATCCCCTTAAAACACCTTAAAACTGAAAAACTCAAAAACCCAAAATTACTATAATACACTATCCTAATGCCTTCAAAATCCCTAAAACCATATAAAACTTTAAAAATACTAAAAAATCATTAAAAATACCTAAAAACATGAAAATCTCTATAACTCTTACAAACTTTAAGAAAACCATAATAATATAAAAATACATCGACACCCAAAAAAACCTAAAAATTGATAAAAAACCTAAAACACCTAAAATCCCTAAAAATCTCATGAATCCCTAAAAACCCTCTAGAATCCCTAAAAATCCTAATAACCACAAAAATTCTACAACTAAAAATCCCGAAAAAAAATAAAAACCCCTAAATTTCAGAGAAATCAAACAAAACCATAAAAATCTAAATACAAATAAAACCCCAGAAAACCTGAAAACAACTAAACCTTATAAAAAACTAAAAACAGTAAAAACCCTAATGAACCTAAAAACACTAAAAACCCATAAAACAATAAAAACCCAAAAAACCCAAAAAAACCCTTTGAAATATAAAAATAAATTTACAACCCTCAATAAAAACTAAAAACCCTAAAACATTTTAAACCATAAAAACATTAAAATACAATAAAAACTATAAAAATACTAAATATATCAAAAAAATAAAACCCAAAAACCCAAAACCCTTCAAAATCCCTAAAAAATCCAAAAAATTGTAAAAATATTAAAAATACTTAAATCCCCCCCCCCCCCGCAAACATAAAACCCACTAAAACCTCTAAAACCCCTAATAAAACCAAAGAAATCTAATAACACATGAACACCATAAAAACACTAAGAAATTCTAAAAAACAAAAAAATCCTAAAAACCCAAAAACACAATAAAAACCCTCAAAATCCCTTAAAATAGTAAAAATCTTTAAAATCCTAAATAAATCACTAAAAATTCTTAAAAATCCCAAAAATCCAAAAAGACCAAAAAAACATTGAAAATTCTTAAGAAAAACATAATAAAATTAAAACATTAAAAACTCCTAAAACCTAAAAACTGTTAAATATCCTAAACACCCTAAAATCCCTAAAACCCACAATAATTCATAAAACACTTAAAACCATGAAAATAATAAAAAATAACTAATTTCTCAAAAATTTAAAATATCGAAAAATCCTTGAAACCCATTAGAAAAGAGGAAATGGATGATTGGAACTGTGCTGCATGATGTTGGATGCTGACTTGATAGGAGGTGCTGATGGAGTTGTTTTTGAATTTCTTCTTGTCTAGGTTTTGTGTGCCTCTTGGGTTTCTTGGGGGTGCTTGGGTTTCTTGGGGGTGTTTAGGGAATTTTTAGTGTTGGTTGATTGACCCCACACTCCCTTTTCAAATGTGTCATTTTTTCAAATAATTCTTTTGGGGCAAGGAATAGCCTGGTCCTGAGCTTCCCTTTCCCTAAAACCCCAAAAAATCATAAATACAATAAAACCCCTAAAAACCTAAAAACCCTTAAAACCAAAATAACACTAAAACCAACTAAAAACTCCAAAAATAATTTAACCCGCCTAAAAATGTCAATAACTCTAAAAAAGCTTAAAACCATTAAAAAAGTAAAAATAAAACTCTTAAAAAGCAAAAAAAATCAAAAATGTAAAAACCTAAAAAACCATTAAAACACCTTCGAATCCATAAAACCACTAAAACCATAAATATATTTAAAAAATAATTAAAAAACCCTAGAATATAAAAACTATAAGGACATTGAAAACCCCATAAAAACAATAAAAATCAAAAAACATTAAAACCCCTAAAAAACCTAAAAACATTAAAACCCCTCCAAACCCCAAAGAAAACCTAAAAAACCAAAAACCCTAAAAACAGTAAAGACCATAAAAGACCCCAAAAACCCATAAAACCATAAAAGTCAGTAAAATATATAAAAGAAACTTTAAACACCTAAAAACATAAAAATACTCTAAAATCATTAAACATCGAAAAACTCAAAAAATAGATAAAACAATAAAAGATTTAAAACCACTAAAACACCTCAAAATCTGCATATATTAAAAAACCATATAAAACCAAAAAATCCTTGAAAATCCATAAAAAATAAAAAACACCAAAAAAAACTCTGAAATCCTAAAAATACTTAACACCCCTAAAAATGATAAAAACTGCTAAAAATCCTAAAACCCCTAAAAATATGTAAAAAAACCCAAATGCATAAAAATTATAAAAAATACCTAAAATACCTTAAATGAAAAATACCCTCGAAACCGTAAAACCCCTAACAAATCCATAAAAACCTGAAAATACTTTAAACCCCAAAAACATAAAAAACCTAAAAACTATAAAAACCATAAAACCCAAATAAATATTAAAACCCATAAAATCATATTGAAAACTCTATAAAACCCTTTAAAACAATCCTTTAAATGCATTTTTTCATTTTTCTAAAATCCTCTTTATGGTTTAGTGGTAACTGTACATTCATAAATTCAAATACAAAAACCCCGGATTTCTAAATTCATGCTCAAAATTTAAAAAACATAATAAAAACAACATTTTTAATATTTTAAACACACTCACGTCATGTAACCACATCAGGTTGGGATATAACATGTACAGACATCAAGAAATCCCAAAGCAATCCTATACTGATTCCACATTAAATCCAAATCAATTCAAAATTAAAAAAATCGGTGGGCTTGAAAAGGTGCATCGATCCCAACACCATGACCCTGACATTGATGAAGATATCAAAGATCCACCCGTCAACTACCTGACGAGAGCTATTCCAATGTCATTGTTCTGTTTTACCACCATCATCGTCAGGGGGAAACACCTTGATACTCAATATCTATAACAATTCCAACACCAATCACACCACCTTCATATGCATCACGGTAGAAGAAACAAACATCACACCAAACATATCGGAAAAAAAATAGTTCAATTCGATGATTTCAGATAAATATAGTACCTTAAGTAAAAAAACAAAGATGAGAAAATCCTAAAAAGAAGAAGATGAAACCACAACAAACACCATCAATGCATCAACAAAAAATGAAGGAGGGGATGACACTAGCCAAGACCCTCCCTTGACCCCAGACAAATTAACTAACACCATCTCAAAAATTCAATAAACACCTTCATACCAGACCAATATTAAACACCTAAAAATGATTAAAAACTCATAAAACCCATTAAAACCCTAAAAACTCAAAAAACACTAAAAACAAAAAAAACTATATAATCCCTAAAGACACAACTTAACATTAAAAACTACAAAAATCACTAAAAACCATAAAAAATAAGAAATCTAGAAAATCTGAAAAATGTAAAATAAAACTCTAAAACCCTAAAAATTTATAATAAAACCTTAAAATCCTAAAAATACATAAACCACCTAAAAACCTTAAAATGAAAAAACCCTAAAAACCTATAAACCCTAAAACATAATAAAACTCTCACAATTTCTAAAACCCCTAAAATCCATAAAAACACAAACAAAACCATATAAATACATGTAAGCATAAAAAAGAGTAGAAAATTTTAAAAAACCAATGAATATATTAAAATCCTAAAATAAATTTAAACCCCTAAAAACACAAAATAACATAAAATACCCTAAAAACCATAATGACCCCTAAATTTCATAAAAGATCCCTTATACCCATAAAATCCCTTGAAAACCAATAAAAACATAAAAACCCACTAAACAATCTAAAATCCCTTTAAATCCATAAAAACGTAAAAAATTATAAAAAAACAATAACACTCTAAAAAAATAAAATAAACCCACAAAAATCCTAAAAACACTCAAAATCACTAAAAACCAAAAAAATATAAAGAAAACTAAAGAAACCTAAAACTATACAAATACTAAAAATGACCTTAATCATTTATAAACATAAAAGGCTAAAACCCTTAAAACCCTAAGAAAATCATAAAAACCTAAAACCACATAAAATCCCTAAAAACAAAAAAAAAAGGATAAAACCATAAAAAACCATAAAACCCAGAGAAACCATTAAAACCCTAAAAAACTTATAAAACCTTAAAACCCAATAAAAAACTAAAACACTAAAAACTTTAAAACCCTAAAAAATTAAAAACTCGAAAAACCATAAGATCCATAAAAAATCAAAAAATCCACAAAAACCTAAAAACCACAAAAAACCATAAAAATACTAAAATAACATCCAAACCCATTAAAATCATAAAAATTACACAAAATCACTAAAAAACTAAAAAACCCCATAACCCTAAATAAAGATAAATATACCATTGATTCAAGAAAAAACTAAAACCCCAAAATAATAATAAACTTGCTAAAAACCCAAAATACCATAAATACATAAAAACCCCTAAAACCACATAAAAACTAATAACCAAGAAACTTACTAAAACACTTTAAAAATATAAAAAAATCCAAAATCTAAAAACACCCAACACCTAAAAAATCAAAGAAAACCCTAAAACCCTATAAACTGAAACTAAAAAAATCCTAAAAACCCCTAAACCCCCTCAAAATCCATAAAACCATAAATACCCCTACAAATACTATTAAAACACTAAAGATCCATAAAATTATAAAAAACAATAAAAATATATAAAAATCATATGAAAAACATAAAAACATAAAAACACTTAAAACCCCTAAAAATTGAAAAATTCTAACAAACCTACATGTTCTTAAAACCCCCAAACACCTAAATATCTCTAAAACCATAAAAACCATAAAAATTAAAAAAAATGAGTTAATAATAATTATTAATGTAAAAACCCCTAAAACATATCAAAACCCCTAATAATACCTTAAAATCCAAAAAAAAAACTGTTAAAACCCTTAAACCTAAAAATACTAAAAACCCAAAAAAACTAAAAAAACTAAAACCCTAAAAACCATAAAAACCCCAAGAAACTGTAAACACCCTAATAATTCATAAAACCCACTTAATTATCTAAAAACCCTTTGAATATATAAACACATTAAAAAACCTAAAACCCCATAAAAATCCAAAAAAATAAAAAAATCGCAAAAAACCCTTAAAAACAATTATAATCTTAAAAAATCATAGAAATACCTAACATGTTAAATACACTAAATTTTTTGAAAAATAATAATACAATATTAAAAACTACCAACATTTAGAAACATTAAAAGTCATGAAAAATTCTAAACCCCCCCCCCTTCCAAAATACTCTAAAACCACTCAAAAACATAAAAATCCTAAAAGGCACTAAAACCCCCTAAAAAATAAATTACCTTAAAACCCTAAAATCCCTATGAAAACCTTAAAAGCATAACAAATCATAAAACCTCTAAAAAATAAAAATTAAAAAACCTAAAACACCCTAAAACCCCAAAAATCCCTAAAAACGGTAAAAACACGAAAAACATTAAAAAATACTAAATACCCAAAATAACCCTAAGAACAAGAAAAAACTCTAAAAACCCTTTAATACCTTAAATATGTATGAAAAATCTTAAAACATAAACCCAAAAAACTAAAGAAATACCCTAAACATAAAAACGCAAAAACCCCTCAAATCTCTAAAACCGAAAAAGCAATATAAATCCTAAAAAATTCTTTAAATTCCCTAAAAACATAAAAGTCCCTAAAAACATGAAAAATCCTATGGAACCAATAAAAAATTAAAACACTTAAATCCTAAAAAAAACTAAAATCCCTAAAAACATTAAAACCTCTAAAAATCATAAAACCCCCCAAAATCATAACAACCCTAAACCCCATTAAAACCCCTTAAACTCATAAATAAACTTCTAAAAACTCAATATCCTTTTTAAACCACTAAAACATTAAAATTTATAAAAAACCTTAAAACCCATAAAAAAAGAAAAATATGAAAAAATCCCTAATAACCCAAGGAAAACCATTGAAATCATAAAAATAGCATAAAACACAAAAAATTCAAAAATTCCCTAAAACCCATTAATATCCTAAAAAACCATAAAAACACTAAAAACTAAAAATTCCCTAAAAACACTGAATAATTCTAAGAAAACCATAAAAACATTCAAAACATAAACCCTTAAAAAACTAAAAAATTATAATGACCATAAAAACACTAAAACCCATTAAACCATAAAAACCTTTAAAACCATAAAACCCCCAAACACATAAAAAACAAAAAAACCGCTAAAAACTCTAAAAACCCTTTAGTCGCCTAAAAATGTTAAATAAACTCTAAAAACCCCTTAAACCCCTAAAAACTCAAAAAAACACCTAAATCCCCCAAAAAACATGAAAAATCCTAAAAATTCAAAAAACATTAAAAACCATTTGAATCCCTAAAATCCATAAAGACGTTAAAATCCTATAAAATCCCTAAAAATCTATAAAAGAGAAAAATACCCTAAGAACACTGTAAAGACATAAAAAACATAAAACTCCCAAAACCCTTAAAAACACTAAAACCCACCAAAACTCTAAAAACACATTAAACTCCTAAAAACATTAATAACATTAAAATCTATAAAAATAATAATAACTCAAAAATAACACTAAAAACCAAATGTAACCATAGAAACCCTAAAATCCCCTAAATAACCTAAAAATTCCAACAACCTCTATAATACTAAAAAATCTTAAAAACAATAAAATCCTAATAAATCCTTAAAGAATAATAAAAACACTAAAACAATAGAAACCCCTAAATTAATAAAAACGTTTAAAAACCCATAAATCCCTAAAAAATTTAAATCTCCCAAAACACTTTAAACGCTGGAAGATGATAAAAAAACCCTAAAAAAATTATTATCCCAAAAATAATGAAAGAAATAAAACCACAAAAAACCATAAAACCCTAAGTCAAAAAAAATCAAAATCTCTAAAAACCATTAAAGATGTATAATTCCTAAAAAATCCGTAAAAATATCTAAAAATATCTAAAACATAGAAAATGATAAAACCCAAAAACCCCTTGAAAAACATTATAAATCATAAAACACATAAAACCCCAATAGCCTAAAAAATATATAAACCCAAAAATACTGTGAAACCCTATAACCCCTAAAAAGTCTTAATACCACCAAAATACCTAAAAAATAATAAAAATCCCTAAGAAAATTTCTAAAACTCCCTAAAATCACAAATACCATTAAACGCATGAAATAATCAAATAAAACCTTAACTACCAAAAACACATAAACCCCTACAAACAGTAAAAATCCCCTAAAAATATTAAAAATTATAAAAACCCGAAAAACAATAAAACACATAAAAACCTATAAAACCTCAAAACCCCACAACAAACACTAGAAACCCTATAAGAACCATAATAACCTAAATATACTAAAAATCCATAAAAATAAAAAAAAAATTAAAAACCCTAAAAAACCTGCAAAACTCTAAGAAAACCTTAAAAACCTAAAAACACTTTAAACCCCTAAAAACCTAAAAACCATAAAAATCACAAACATCCATAAAAACCATAAAAAAACATAAAAACCCTAAAAGTATCCCAATAAATCCCTATTTACAAAACAAAGTCATAAAAACTCATAAAAACACTATAAACCATAAAAAAAATAAAAAATACATAAACCCACTATAAAAAAAAATAAACACTAAAACCACTAAAATACCATAAAACTCTAAAAAACCCCTAAAACCATAAAACCTCTAAAACCCATTAAAACCCCTAAAAACCCTTAAACACCATAAAACTACTAAAAAACATTGAAATCCTTAAAAACCCCTAAAAAAACCTAAAACATAAAACCTATGAAAACCATAAAAACCCAAAGTAATCATTAAAACCCTAAATACACATGACCATCCGAAAAAACCTAAAAACACTAAAACATTTTAAAATCCTAGAAACCATACAAATGAAAAAAACCATTAAAACTACTAAACCTAAAAAATCCATATAAACCAATGAAAACCCTAAAGCCCTCTAAAAATTATAAAAACCTTTTAAACCCATAAAATGTTATAAACTCAAAAAAACATTCAAAACTATAAAAACTCATGAAAAAATATGAAAAACCCCAAAAACATAAAAACCCTAATACCCCTAAAAATTCCTAAAAACAAAAAAAAATACATAAAACTCCTAAGAATCATAAAATCCTAAAAGGACACCTAAAATCCATAAAACACAAATTTCTCTAAAAATGTAGAAAACCCTTAAGAAAAAAATAAAAACCTAAACACACATAAAACCCATAAAAACATAAAAAAGACTAAAAACCCTAAAACCCCAAAGACCCTAGAAACTATAAAAATACCTAAAACCCTAAAAAGCACAGAAAAACCTAAAACCCCCAAAAACCCTAGAAACTATAAAAATACCTAAAAATCATTAAAACACTAAAAAAATAAAACCCCAATAACCACTAAAAACTCCAAAAACATTGTAAGCACCTAAATATTTTTAAAAAACTCAAAAAAAACATTAAAATCATTAAAAACTCAAAAAAATTCTAAAACCTCAAAAAACCATAAAAATCCTAAAAACCTAATTCCACTCCAAATCCATAAAACCCAAAAAACAATAAAAATCCTAAAAAATCCGAAAAAATCTATATAAAAATAAAAAACCCTAGAAATATAGAAAACCTATAAACACTTAAAACCCTTAAAAATATAAAAAATCCTAAACACACCAAAACCCAAAACACCTTAAAACCCACAAAAAACACAAAAACCTTAAAAACAATAAAAATACTCAAAATCCTTAGATATCCCTAAAAACTATATTATTCCTAAAAACCGTAAGAAAACATTAAAAACATTAAAACACTTAAATCCTGTAAAAACCCCCAAAAAATGTTAGAACCCCTAAAAGGTCCTAAAAACCCCTAAATCTAAAAATGACCCAAAAGAATTTTAATATCCCTACGAGTTGTTTGGTTAGGAGGTGATTGATGATGAAATTTTAGTTGAGATTTGATAGGATATGATTGGTTAAGAGGTGCTGAAAGCTAGAAACCGAGCTACTGGATGTTTTTTGCTGATTGGACGGGAGGATATGAAGTTGCAGTTTAAGGTCTTGGTGTTGTTGGTGTCCTCTTGATGTTATTTATTTTTTATGTTTTTTGTTTTCTTGGTGGTGTTAATGGTTTTTGGGTGTGGGTAGGTTGACTCCACGGATCCCTTGTCTGCTGTGTCTTTTATCAAATAAATATTGGGGGGTAGAAATAGCCTGGCCATGCGCCTTCCTTGCCCTAAGAAAAGCATAGAAGATAAAAAAACACTTAAAACCAATTGAAACCTAAAAATTATTAATCCCTAATAATCCTAAAAATCATAAAAATCCATAAAACTCTTAAAAATAAAAAAACATAAAAAATGCTAAAAACCAACTTAAAACCCAAAAAATATCTAAAAAACTAAAAACCGTAAAAAACTATAAATCCCTAAAAACATGAAAATCCCTAAACCACTAAAAACCATAAAAATCATAAAAATTCCAAAAAAACTATAAAAACCTAAAAATCCTAAAAACCTTGAAAAACCCATCGAAAACCTTAAAAACCTAAAAACACTTCAGACCCCTGAAAACCTAAAAAATGAAAAAAAACCCTAAAAACTTTGAAAACCCCTAAAAACCAATGAAACCCCTAAAATCCCTAAATACAATAAAAACCTTTAAACCCTCAATAAAATTTAATCACCTCTAAAAACATTAAAACCCTAAAAAAATAAAAAACTAAAAAAAACTAAAAAAACCCATGAAATCGCTAAAAACCCTAAAAACCCTTAAAATACATAAAACTAATAAAATCATAAAAACCCAAAAAAGCCCTAAAATATTGAAAAACATAAAAACACCTAAAATTCCTTAAAAACATTATAAAATATTTAAAGCCTAAAAAACATTAAACCACTAAAAAGCCTAATAAATGATAAAAACACTAAAATCCCAAAAAAACACCAAAAAATCTATAAAACCCTAAAACCCATAAAAATAGTAAAAATCCTAAATATTCCCTAAAAATAGATGAAAATGTATAAAAACATAGATAAACAGTAAAAAAACCATAAAACCCTAAAAACACTTTAAACCCCTAAAAATGTAAAAAATGATAAAAAACTTAAAACCCATAAAAACACTAAAACCCCACAAAAACCTAAAAATCCACTAAAACACTAAAAACTGTTTACACCAATAAAAAATTGCAAACTCTAAAAAACTATAAAACCCTAAAAATCAATAAAAACCCAAAAACACATATAAACCGTAAAACCATAAAAACACTAAAATTCCATAATACCCAAAAAACCCATAAAAATCCGAAAAATCCCAGCATATCCCTAAAATACTAAAAAACCAAAAAACCTTGAAAACCTGAAATAAAACCTCAAACTCATAAAAAACTTAAAAAATTAAAAAATTCTAAAAACCCTCAGAAACCATAGAACTCCTAAAAACCCTAACGACACTTAAAATCAATAAAAACCCCACATAAACCCTAAAAATACAAAACAAAATCCATAAAAACCTAAATAAAAAAAATTATTGAAGAAAATTAATAAAACCTTAAAAACCTAAATGCACTTAAAACCACTAAAAACTGTAAAAAAATCTTTTAAAAACACAAAAACACTTAAATCCTTTAAAAACCTAAAAAAACTAAAAACCCTATAAACTATAGAAACACCTAAAAACAAAAAAAAAACCTTAAAATATTATCCTCAAACCACTAAAAACTCTAAAAATCCACTAAAAAAATTTAAAAAGTCTTGAAAACCTTAAAACCCTTTAAAGGACAAAAAACACCCTAAAACCCAAAAAACATAAAAATAAAAAAAAAAACCCAAAACAAATCCCTATAAATGTAGAAATACCTAAAAAATCATGAAAAATTCCTAATTAAGCACTGAAAACCAAAAAAAAATATAACCCCTAAAATACTAAAACCTCTAAACACCCCCAAAGACCCTAAAAACCCTCAAAGTCACTAAAAACCCTACAAACCAAAAAAATCCTTGAAAAATACCTATAATTCCAAAAAATGTGACAACCCTTAAAAACCCTAAAACACCTAATAAATTCTTAAAAATATATAAACAATTAAAACCTCAAAAAATTCAAAACCCACTAAAAAATCATGAATCCATAAAACCCCTAAAATCATAAAACACCATAAAAATAATAAAAAGACAAAAAATATAAAAAACACTTTAGTCCCAATAATTTTTTAAAAAAAATCTAAAAATTTGACAAATACTATTAACTCAATAACAATCAAAAAAATATTAAAAACCCTAAGCCACATAAAACAAATCAATGTGCATAAAAACCCTAAATCCTATAAAAATCCTAAAAATTTATTAAAACCCTAAAAATAAAAAAAAAACCAAAAGAAAACTTTAATAACCTAAATATATTTAAAACCCCTAATAAACCTAAAAACATTAAATCTCCTAAAAACCCTAAAACAACTATAAAACCCCATAAAACTCATAAACCCAATAACTATTAAAAGAACCCTTTAAACACAAAAAAAATAAAAATATCTACAAAATATTAAAACCCTAAAAATATCAGAAACCCCTAAACACATAATAGACCATAAAATGCTAAAATCATAAAAACTAGGAAAAGCCCTAAAAATAATAATAATCCCAAAAAATACTGAAAAAACCAAAAAAATGTAAAAAAAACTAAAACATTTAAAACCCCAAGAAAATGTACAAAACTAATAACACTGAACACCTTTAAAAACTAAAAAATTGTTAAAAATAGAAAAACCATAAAATCCCTATAAACCTTGAATCCCAAAAAACCCAAAAAACCTTAAAACCCTTAAAACCCATAAAAATCATAAAAACACCATAAAAACTCTAAAAAAATACAAACCCCTAAAAATGTTTAAAATATATAAAAACCTTAAAAACATAAGAAAACAGAAAATCCCCTAAAACAAAAAAAACCCTAAAACCCCTAAAAATCCTTAAAAACCCTAGAAACCATAAAAACCTAAAATACCATAAAAATCCAAATTATGAAAAAACCCAAAAATCCTTAAAAATCATTAAGAAAATCATGAAACCCTAAAAACACCTAAAACCGCTATAAACTTAAAAATGATTTATCCCAAAATATCCTAAAAACTATAAACCCCTATAAATCGAAAATAAATAAAATAACCAATAAAGGTATTAAAAGTCTATAAAAAACCCTAAAAACCAAAAAAATATCAAAATACCCTGAAAAACCAAAACAAAATCTCAAAACACTACAAAACATAAAACCCCTAAAATCCTAAAAGTCACTAAAAACCCTAAAAGACCCTAAAACCATAAAAAATAGTAAAAAATAAAAAACCCTAAAAATATTGAAAATCCCTAAACAATTCATATAAAACCTAAAACCCCACTAAAAAATACAAACCCCATTAAAACCATTAAAAATGTTGATGAACTCAAAAAAATCATAAAGCCCCGAAAAAACTCAGAAAAAAATGAAAACGCAAAAAACCAAAAATCATAAAAAAAAACCAAAAATCACCCAAAATCCATAAGAAAATGAAAAACCATAAAAACCCATAAAAATATTGAAAAATCACTAAAATAATAAAAAAACCCTAAAACCCTAAAAGAGCCTAAGAATACCATAAACCCTAAAATCTCTTAAAACCCATAAAACCATAAAACGTTAAAAACCATAAAAACCCAAAAAAATCACTAAAACCCATAAAAACTACAACATAATTATTAAACCCCCTATAAATCTATAAAACCCTAAAGACCACAACAAATTCAAAAACCCCTTTAAATCCCTAACTTTTTTAAATAACTCAAAAAAACTAAAAAGCCCGGAAAATAAAAAAACCAAAAAACCCAGAACAACATAAAAACCGTAAAAACCGTAAAACCTTTAAATCCATAAAAAACTCTAAAAATTAATAAAAACCCATAAAAATATAAAACAAATAAAGAAACTCGTGAATCTCTAAGAAATTCTTAAAAACATAAAATAGTAAAATCCCAAAAAATACTAAAAGACATAAAAACCCTAAAATCCATATAAAACCCCAAAACCTCAAAATATATAAACCCATAAAAATACATAAAATCCTAACAAATCCCAAAATTCCGAAAAAGAATGAAAAAATACATAAAAAATCTTAAAAATTAAAGAAATTGTAAAAAATATTAAAACATATGAAACCCCTAAAAATATATATATAATAAAACTGAAAACACTAAAATGACTCTAAACCCCCTAACTAGCCCTAAAACCCACAAAATCCCAAAGAACCCATAAAATCCCTTATAACCACTAATGACTCTAAAAACCCTTTAATCCCCTCAAAATGTTAAAATCACTAAAAACCTTAAAAAACTAAAAAAATAAAAAACCCCCCCAAAAACCCTAATAACAATAAAATCTTTAAATAACCATAAAAACCATCAAAATCACTAAAAACCTTAAAAACAATAACAATCCAAAAATAACAAAAATTTCTAAAAACATAAAAAACCATAAAAACCATGACAGACCCTGAGAAAACTATAAAATTCAAAAAACAATTTAAACTTCCAAAAAACCCAAAAAATAATGAAAACCCCAAAAAACCTAAAAACTCATAAGACCATAAGACCCATAAAAAGATCAAACAAAAATAAAAACCATCAGAAATCCTAAAAAATGCTAAAAACTCAAAAATCCCTTTAAACCACTATAAACATTAAAATCCTCTAAATAACCTTAAAACCCATTAATCAAAAAAACCAACAAAAATCAAAAATACCACAAAATCATAAAAAAGCCTAAAAACCCACAAAATCTAAAAAAACCCAAAAAAAAATTAAAAATCCTAAATATTCCTGAAATAGACAGAAAACATAAAAATCCACTTAAATCCATAAGTATAACATTAAGAAATAAAAACACTTAAACACCATAAAAACCATAAAAAATGCTAAAACCCTAAAAATGTCTAAAAACCATAAAAACCCATAAAAACACTAAAATCCCACTAAAAAATTCTAAAAACCCATCAAACCCTCAAAAACATTTAAAAAAATCTAAAAAATATTTAAAAACATAAAAAACAAAAAAACCAAAAACCCACTCTCAAAATCATAGAAATCTATAAAAAATCGTATAAATCCTAAAACATCTATAATATTCTCAAAAAAATAAAAACCCATAAAAACACTATGAATCCCTAAAAGTACATAAACCCATGAAAAATGAAAAAAACCCTAAAACCCCTAAAAAACCTAAAACCCCTATAAACCATAAACCCCCTAAAACCCATAAAAACACTAAAAACCCTAAAAACACACAAAAAAATTTGAACCCATTAAACTGATAAAAGCGTAAAAAAGATCTAAAAATATTGAAATATTTTAAAACACAAAACACTCTAAAACCCATAAAAACCCATAAAACCTAAAAACCCTAAAAATCATAAAACCCTAAAAATCTCTAAAAACACTAAAAATCATAATATTGTTTTAAAATCTCCAAAATCCCTAAAAATGTAGAAAACCATAAAAATATGAAATATCATAAGAATATCTTAAAAACTAAAATCAATTACAACCCCTAAAAACCTAAAAACACTAAAAGCATATAAAACCCATAAAATCATAAAACCCCTAAAAACCATAAAAACCCAAAAAACACATAAAAATCATATAAACACACTAAAACAGTTAAGACCCTTTAAATCCCTAATAAATTAAAAAAATTATAATTATTGAAACCCTAAAAAATAAAAAATAAAAACCCAAAACCAAAAAAACCACAAAGACACAAAAACCTTAAAACAACTAAAACCCTAATTTTTCTCCAAAACCCTAAAACCCCATAAAATATGAAAAATCCCTAAAATCATAAAAACCCAAAAACACCAAAAAAGTATAAGAAAACCTTTAAATCCTAGAAACACTTATAACCTGTACAAAACCAAAAAATGTAACCTCAAAAAAACATGAAATCCCTAAAAAACATTAAACTTTAGAACCCCTAAAAATCTTAAAATGACTATAAATCCCCATAAAACCCCTAGAACCCACTAAAATCTCTAAAATATCTTTAAACCACCAAAAAATATAAAATATCTAAAATCCTTAAAACCCCTAAAAATTCAAAATAAGCCTAAAAACCATAAAACTCAAAAAAAATATGGGAAACATTACAAATTTCAAAATCCCTAAAAACCATAAAATTCCTAAAAAATCCCTAAAAATACCTAAATATTTAAAATAACAAAATATCAATTAAAACCATAAAAAGCATAAAAATATAAAAACTCTTAACAACCCTAAAAACATTAAAAAATTATAAAAACCCTAAAAACAATAAAATCCCTAAAAACCCTAAATTCTAAAAAACCCCTAAAACCAAAAGAACCCCTAAACCCCCCATGGAAATCCTAAACCGCCACTTAATACTCAAATAACCCTTCAAACTCCTTTAAATAATAAATAATATAAAAATCCTTAAAAACAAAAATACTCACAAATTCCTTTAAAATACCAAAAAACACAAAAACACTAAATCCCTAAAAACCCCCCAAAATATTTAATAACATTATAAAACCATAAAAATACTAAAAAACCTACAATACCAAAAAATGTAAAAAACCATAAAACCCCAAAGAAAACCTAAAAAAACTAAAAACACTTCAAACCCCCAAAAACCTAAAAATGCTAATACACTGGAAACCACTAAAACTCTCAAAATGCTAAAATACTGAAAACCCAACATATCCAAAAAACCATAAAACCCTCAAAATCACTAAGAACTCTAAAAACCCAAAAAATTCCTAATAATCCTCAAAAATACCTAAATAGTAAAAACACCCTAAAACCTATAAATATCCCAAAGAAAACCTTAAATATATAAATACACTTAGAGCCCCAAAAAAAAGTCTCTAGAAACCCTAAGAACCCTAAAAAGTCCCTGAAAACAATAAAACCCCAAAACCATAAAATCCATAAATAAACTTTATAAACCATAAAAACTCACTAAAACATCAGAAACCCCTTTAACCTCGTAAAAATTTAATAAACTATAAAAAACCTTAAAACCCATAAAAGACATTAAAAATCAAGACAAACTATAAAACCATGAAAATCCATAAAAAACAGAAAACAAAAAAAAAATCTAAAAAAGCCATAAAAATCCCAAAAAATGTCACAAACCCTAAAAAACATGAAAACCCCTAAGAAAACCGTAAAAACCAAAAAACAATTAATACCCCTATTCCCAAAAAAACAATAAAACCCCCCAAAAAACCAAAAACCCATTCAACATATAAAAACATTAAAAACCCTAAAGCCCATAAAAATTTAAAAATCCATTTAAACCCCTAAAAATGTTTTAAAAATGATAAAAATTCCAAAAGCCCTAAAAACTCTAAAAAACACCCTAAAAACACCAAAACACCGTAAAACCCCTAAAAACACTAAAATCATCAATTATCCATAAAACAAAAAACCCATAAAAATCATAAAACCCCTAAAAATACCTAAAAATCCATAAAAATGTGAAAACACATAAAAATCACCAAAAACATTTAGGAAAACCATAAGAAACTAAAAAATTACTACCCATAAAAAACATGAAAAATTCTAAATACTATAAAACCCATAAAATACCTATAAAACCCTAAAATAACTCAAAATCTCTAAAACCATAAAAACCCATAAAAAATCCCTAATATCCATAAAAATGTAAAACCCCTACAAACCCTAAACACCCCTAATAAATTAATAATAACGAAAAAACACTTAAGCCCCTAGAACCCTAAAAAGAGCTATAACACCTAAAAACATTACAAGTACTCTAAATAACTGAACAACCCCTACAAACCATAAAATCCCCTAAAACCATGATACAATGAAAATCCAATAAAATATTTAAAAACCACAAAAAATCTAAAATCACTTTAAAGCCCAAAAACATTAAAAACTATAAAAGCAATAAAACAAATAATAAAACCCTAAAACTGCAAAAAATGACAACAACCCTAAAACTCATGAATAATCCTAAATCACGTTAAATTCCCCAACAATTTAGAAAAATAAAATATTAAAAGACATCTAAAATCCCTAAATACATAAATAACCATAAAAACCATAAAATCTCTAAGAAACCCTATGAATACCTTACAAACCAGAAAACACTTAAAAAGCATAAAACCCAAAAAATACTAAAACCCTAAAAACCTTAAATACCATAAGACCTATAAAAATACAAAAACCCCATAAGAACCCAAAGAACCCTAAAACCACCAAAATGTCAAAAATCTCTTTAAAACCCTAAAACATTAAAAACTATATATATCCTAAAAATCCCTAAAAACTCAAAAAATCCCATAAATATCTTAAACCCCCTAAAAATAGGAAAAATCCATAAAACCCAAAAAAATCGTAAAACCTTTAAAAACCCCTAAAAATCATAAAACATAAAAACCCCTTAAAAACCATAGAAAACATTAAAAACAAAAAACACATAAACCCCCTTAAAAAATTTCTAAAACCTCTAAAACCATAAAAACTCTAAAAACTCCTAATATTCCATAAAACCCATAAAACCCTCAAAGCCAAAAAAAACTCTAAAACCCCTTTAAAACTTGAAAAAAATTAAAAAATCTAAAAAATATAAACAGTGTACAAAAATAAAAACAAATAACTAAAGAAAAATCACCATAAAAACACAAAAAAAAAACAAACAAAAAATTAAATGCTTCAAAATCCCAAATAACCCAAAAAACCATATAAACTGTTAAAAACCCAAATAGTCCCTAAATATGTAAAAACCATAAAATCCTTGAAAATCCTGAGAAACCAAAAAATCATAAAAATCACAAATATCATAAAAACCATAAAATCTTTCACAATTCGTAAAAATCTTATAAACCATAAAAAATATATTAAAAAAAATAAAATCCATAAAAAAGTATAAAACTAAAAAAATATGAAAAAAACTAAGTGAACCTGAAAATCCTAAAAACAATTAAAACACCTAAAAACCAAAAAATGATAAAAACCATTAAAAATAATAAAAACCCTAAAAACCAAAAAAAACCCCTCAAACCCCATAAAACCCCAAAGAAACCATTAAAACCCTAACCCCCATTAAACCCCTAAAAAAATAAAAAAAAAATATACTAAAACCCTTTAAAAACATAAAAACTCAAAAATATACCTAAAATCCAAAAAACCATACAATTATAAAAACATTAAAACCCTAAAACACCTCAAAATACATAAAACCCTAAGAACAATGAAAATGAAAAAAACTTCCAAAAAATAATTAAAATTTTAAAACCCGATAGACCTTGAAAAAATTATAGAGTACCTTACAGCGTAAAAACACATAAAAACCCTAAAAGTCCTAAAAACACTAAAAAACATTAAAATTTTTAAAAACCTAAAACAACTAAAAATCATAAAACCTATAAGGACCTTTAAAACACTTAAAACCCATAATCCCCCTAAACTCCCTTTAAACCCTAAAACGTTAATAATTATTAAATAATTAAAAACCCTAAAAAATCCAAAAACTCAAAAACACAAACATACCATAAAAACATAAAACAGTTTAAAAATCACTAAAACCCTCAAACCCCTTAAAAACACTGAAAAATATTAAACTAAAAAACATAAAAATACCAAACAACATAAGAACTTGTATAAACACTAAGAACCCCCAAGAAAACCATAAAACAAAAAAATCGAACCCATAAAAACCCAAAAAAGATAAAATTATTTAAACCACTAAAAACCCTTAAAAGACCTAAAAACCATAAAAACACCTAAAAGCCTTTAAAAACACATAAATCCCTAAAAACATCTAAAAATTCTTAAAACACATTAAAACCCTAAAAATGTAAAAAACTAAAAAAAATGTAAAACCCCCAAAATATAAATAAAACCATAAAAGCTCATAAAAACATGAAAACCCCTAAAAAACCCTTAACACCCTCAAAATAAAAAAAATTAATATAAACCCATAAAAAAATAAAAATTCCTTAAAAATATCAAAAAAAAAATAACAAAAAAAACCTAAAAGTCTATAAGTATATATTAAAACATAAAACAGATTAAACCCATAAAAAACCTAAAAAATTACTTAAAATCTTAGAAAACCCAAAAAATCCTAAAACCCCTAAAAACCCATACAACCACAAAAAACCTAATAAATACTCTAAAACCACTTTAAACCCCTAAAACCTTAAAAAATAAAAAACATAAAAAACCCTAAAAAACTCAAAAAACCCAAAAAATACAAAAAAAAACCCAAAATAATAAAAACCCTAATAAACCCTAAAAAGTCTAAACCCCTTAAAAGTACTAAAAATCCTTAAAATCCCTCAATATAGAAAAACCATAAAAACCATGAAAACCCTAATAAAACTTTAAAAACCTAATTACACATAAAACCCTTAGAAATCCTAAAAAAAATCTAAATACACTAAAAACCCTAATAACCATAAAAACCATACAACCACTATATTCCTTAAAAACCATAAAAACCACAACACACTTAAAAACTACTAAGAAATCTAAAAAACCTTTAATCCACTAAATATGGTAAAAACCATAAAAATTATAGAATGTTCCAACAAATCCCAAAAAATGAAAATCCCCCAAAAACACCTAATACCCCCTACGAACCATGAAATCATAAAAATAATTAAAACCCCTAAAAACCTAAAATACACTAGAAACCCTAAAATCTCCCAAAAAACTCTAAACCCCTATAAACCATAAAACTCATTACAACCATACAAACCATAGAAACATAAAACTACAAAAAATATAAAAACCCTTTAAACACCCTAAAATTTTAAAACATTCCAAAATACCATAAAATTTTAAAAAACAAAAAAAACATAAAAATACAAAAAACTACAAAAAACCTAGACACCCAAAAAAACCTAAAACCCTCAAAATTCATAAAAACACACAAATCCTAAAAATTCCCTAAAATCCCAAAAATGTTGAAACCCCTTAAAACCCTAAAAAAACATGAAAACCCATAAAAGACCTTAAAAATATAAAAACAATTATAATTCATAGAAATCTGAAAAACACTAAAATCCTAAGAATCCAAAAACCAAAAAAACACCTAAAATCCTTAAGAAACACAAAACCCCACTAAAACCTTAAGAACCTAGAAATAATAAAAATCGCAAAACCATAAAAACACATAAAACCACAAAAAATCTTAAAACCCATAAAAACCATATTAATCCAAATAAATACCTAAAAATATCTAAAAACACTTAAACCCCCTAAATACAATAAAAATTCTAAAACCATAGAAAAAATGTAAAAACTAAAAAACCCCTAAAAATCCATAAAAACCCAATGAACACATAAAAATCCTAAAAACCCTAACTATATCTGAGAATGTAAAAACAGTAAAATCCAAAAGAAATCCTTAAAAAAATTAAAACACTTTAAACCCCTAAAAGATCTAAAAAAATTTAAAATCCCTAAATAAATCTAAAAGACTATAAAAAGACCTTAAAACCCATAAACACCATAAAACCCCAAAAACACTAAAATGGATAAAAAATAAAAACCCACTAAAAACTATAAAATTCCCTTCAACACATAATTGTTTTCAAAAACTATAAAATGGTTAAAAACCATAAAAAATAAACAAAACCCTAAAATAAAAAAATATCAATAAAAACCATAAAACCCATAAAAACCCCAAAAATCAAAAAAACCCTTAAAAATGAAAACCTGGAAATAGCCATGAAAATCCAAAAAAAAAACATAAAAAAACTCTAAAACCCCTAAAACGCAAATAAACCATAAATACCTATAAACACTAAAAAACTCTAAAAAACTAAAAATTCTTAAACCCTTAGAAATTGTAAAACCCCTAAAAACCCTAAAAACCAGAAAACCCCTAAAAACCATAAAAACCATAAAAATCCATAAATACCCTAAAATAACACTAATAAATCTAAACACCATTTAAACACCTAAATACATTAAAAACACTCCAAAAATATTATAAACACTAAAAACACAAAAAACCATTAAACCCATAAAAACCTAAATACCCTAAAGACCCTAAAAGACCCTTAAAATGCATGAAAATTGTAAATACCAATAAAAATACATAAAAGACCAAAAATGTAAAAACCCATAAAAACTTGAAAAATCTATGAAAACTATAAAACCCTAAAAAAAATTTAAAATCCAAATAACCTAAATATTCTAAAAAACAAAAAAAATACCATAAAACCCCCAAAACCATCAAATTCCTTAAAAACCATAAATATAATAAACATCCAAAAATTTATATAAAGTCCCCAAATAGTAAAAATCCCTAAATAACTAAAAACAAATAAGAATCCCATAAAAACCTAAGAACTCCTAAACCCCATATAAATCCTAAAAAAAAGAAAAATAACATAAAACCCCTAAAAGACACTAAAACAATAAAACTCCATTAAAACCCTAAAACCCCACTAAAATATCTAAAAACCCTTTAAACCCTAAAATTGTTAAAAACTATAAAAACATTAATAAACCTAGAAAACTAAAAAAAACCCTAAAACCCCAAAGAAACATAAAACCCTAAAAATTCATAAAAACCCAAAAACCCAAAAAACCCCATAAAGAACCTAAAAACCATAAAATCCTAAAAATCCCCATAATTAATAAAAATGTAAAAACACTAATACCTTGAACAAAACATAAGAAAACAAAAAAACTAATTAAAACATAAATCCCCTAAAAACCTAATTTTTTTAAAAAACTCTAAAAAACCTAAAAAAACCAAAAAACAAAAAAAAATCCCAAAAAATCCAAAAACCCCCCAAAAACCCAATAAACCCTAAAACCACAATTGAAAACTCTAAAGTTACTTTAAATACCTGTAAATGATAAAAAAACTCTTAAAAACGTTAAAACCCTTAATAAAATTCCTTAAAACACAAAAATAATCCATAATACCCCCAAAACCATAGAAACCTTAAAATCCATCAAAATGCATAAAATCCCGAAAAAACTATAAATACCTAAAATATCGACAAAAAATCATAAATACATAAAAAACACTAAAACACCTAAGAATACTACAACAAAATTAGAAAACATAAATCCCCTAAAAACCTAAAAACTGTTAAAAGTCTTGAAAAATCATAAAACTCTGAAAAACCTTTAGATACCTTGAAAACCCATAAAACACCTAAATCCATTGACAACTCTAAAAACATCATAATCCCCTAGAATAATTAAAAACTCAAAAAACCATAAAAAACTATAAAAACCATGAAAACATAAGACCCATAAAATAATAAATACATCAAAAAAACACGAAAAATCCCTCAAAATCACTAAAACCACTAAAAAATAGATAAAAACCTAAAAATTCGTAAGAATCCCTAAAAATGAAAAAAATCATAAAAACCATAAAAACCCTAATAATACCATAAAAGACTAAAAATAGTGATAACCCATAAAAAACTGAAAAATACCCCCATAAATCCTCTAGGAGATGATGGCAGCTTAACCTTCTGGCTCTTTCCCTTCGTGATTCCAATCGCTACTTCCCCCTTCCCACAATGAACCTCTCCCGCTCCATGGTGTCGTTGTTGATCTCTCAGTGGTTTAGACATGTTCTCAGCAGATCGAGTGGCCTTGATATAGATTCTCTCATCGGCGAGGCAGTTGAATGGTTTGGTGGGTTTGTTCAATCCCTTCTCGGTCAATGGCGATGTCAAAGGTAGCTTTGGATCTAGGGATGCGGTGGTATCTATGGTCTCGCAATGGTGAAAGAATGGTTTATCGGGCATCCCGATGTTTGGGTTGTGTCGTGCATGTCCCAGAATTCTGATCTATTTGTCAAATCTGAGCTTTGTCTTGGAAGTTCGTCCCTCATAGTGTTTGGTTCTTAGGCTCTCGTCGATGGTGTGGTGAGATGATCGGGCGGGTTCGGATGGGTCCATATCGGTTGATGGGGAGGTGGTTGGTTCCTGATTTTGGAGGGATCTATCTTCTCTTTTGTGATGGGTGGGTGTGGTGGGATTTGCGACTTCTTGGAGGTGGTGTGAGCGGTCTTGTGCTCGGACCTGTGCTTCTTGATCTGAGTCGTGATGAGGCTTTGTGGTTCTTCTGGCATCACAAAGGGTCACGGTGGATGTGGAGGGCGACGTTGCAAATGGTTTCACAACTTCTTGCACTGCTCTGGTGGCTTGTGAGATGTCATGGAGAGGTTTTTGGTTCTTCTTAGAAGCTGGTGGAGGAATGGATGCGATTGGATTTGCATCATTTTGTGCAGAAGATGCAGGTTTGAATTTCTGGTTTCTCTCTTTCAGATCTATTTCATGTTGTTTCTAAAGGGCTTGTTACGTTATGTTCCACTACGGCTTCTTTGCTGTACAGTGGTCTTTATTTGTGTGGTTGGGTTGGTTTTGAATTGTTGCGGATGCTAGATTTTGGTAATGTTGAGTGACGCTGGATGCTGCTTTGGGTGATGCAGTTGGGTTTTGGGCATGCGTTCTAGTTGCCCCTCAAGCTGTTGATAAAGGTCACGTTAAGTGCTACGTTATGGATACAATGTTGGATTGTGGTTTTTTTATTGTTGTTAGTTTGGTTTTAAATCGATGTGGATGCTGGATATTGGTTCTGTCGATGGGTGCTGGATGTTGTCCTACCTTTGGGTGCTGCAGATGTGTTCTTGGGTGTGCTACTCGGTGTGAGTTGTTAAAAGATGATTGGATTGAAGGTGGTAAATGTGAGACTTATGACTTTTTTATTGGTGGTTCTATGATTATGGTGGTGTATATGATTGTAAAGGATGCTTTGGTTGATGAAAATGGTGATGCGGGATACTGGTTGCTCTTTGGCTGGGAGATGTTGGTGGGAATGCTTTCGATTTTCTGTTTTTCTCTGTTTTTTGTGTCTTTGGGATTCTTTGGTGTATTTTGGGATTGGTGGGGGTGTCCAGTTTTTTTGGGTGTGGGTTGATTGACCCCTCCCCTCCCTTATCTAGGTTATCTTTTTTCAAATAAATTTTATGGGGTCAGAAATAGCCTGGCCTCGCATCTTCCTTGCCCTAAAAAACTAAAAACGCTAAAAACCATAAAAACAATATAAACTCTAAAACCTTAAAACCCCCAAAACCATAAAAATGCATAAATACCCTAAATAGAAACAAATATCTAATACCATTTTAACACCTAAAAACATTAAATACTCTAAAACCCTTAAATACCATAAAAACATAAAAAACCATAAAAACCCAAGAAACCCAAAAACCCAAAAAAACCTCAAAATCACTATGAACCATAGAAATCCTAAAAAATACCTAAAAATATCTAAAATATTAAAATCCCAATGAAACCTGAAAAACCCATAAAAAAATAAAAACCTAAACACAAATAAAATCCTTAAAAACCTAAAAAAATGTTAAACCCCATAAAACCCCAAAACCCCTAAAATACATAAAAACCATAAAACCCCGAAAAACCATTAAAAACAAAAAAAACATATTAAAAACCATAAAACCCCATAAAAACACTAAAATCCCCCAAAAAACACTACAATACCTTTTGAACTAGCAAATGGTTAAAAAACTCTAAAAACTCTTAATACCCTATTACTCCAAAAAACACTAAACACCCTAAAAACCATAAAACCCCTAAAAACCCAAAAAACCCTAAAAACTCTGAAAAAACATTAAATTTATAAAAATGTAAAAACCCTAAAAAACCCAAGAAAACCCTACGAAAACATTAAAAATAATAAAATCTAAATCCTCTAAAACCCAAAAAATCCAAAAATATATATATTAAAATACTTAAAAACCATATGAACCATAATACCACTAAAACCATAAAAACCCTAAAAAACAATGAAACCATAAAAACTATTAGAATTATAAAAACTCATTAAACCCCTCAAACATTAAAATACTCTCAATACCTTAAAACATATAAATAACACAAAAAACCTGAAAACCCCCCTGAACATAAATTTCTAAAAACCATAAAATATCTCAAAATAGCCTATATATCTTAAAAACAATAAAAATCCTAAAAAATATCTAAAAATCCCTAAAGATGTAAAAACCCCAAGAACCGGTGAAAACCCCTTAAAACACCTTAAAACAATAAATACCGTAAAACCATAAAACCAACAAAACAAAAAAATCCCATAAAAACCTAAAATCCCCTAAAAATATAAAAAATATTTAAACACCTAAAAACAATGAACAAATATGAAAACCTTGAAAACATAAATACTAAAAAACCCTTAAAACCCAAATATAACAATAAAATCCCAAAATATATTAAAACCCTCAAATTCCCTAAAAACCCAAAAAAATAACATTATATAAAATCCATAAAAATTTATTAAAACATAGAAAACTAATAAAACCATGGAAAACCCTACGGAAATCGTAAAACCATAAAACACTTACAACCCTAAAAACCATAAAATTGATAAATCCTTCTAAAATAAAAAAAACAAAAAAAAACCCAAAACTACTTTCAACCTTTAAAATCCATGCAAGCCCATAAAACCCAAGAATATAAATAAAAACATAGAAAACCCTTTAAGCCACTAAAAATGAAAAAAAATCTCTACAAAAACATAAAAACCCAAAAAAACATAAAAACCAAAAAAAACAATAATATCCCTAAAAACCCTCAAAATCCGTAAAAATACTCAACAACCAAAAATATGAAATAATATTTACAAAAATACCGAAAAATGTAAAAATCCTTAAAAACTCTAAAATCCACTGATAAAAACATAAAAACCTAAAAATAATTCAAACCCCTAAAACCCTGAAAAATAAAAAATGTGAAAACAAACCTAAAAATCATAAAAATCTTAAAAATCCATAAAATACCTAGAAACCCATAAAAATCCTAAAAGATCTTAACAATCACAAAAAATATAAAAAACAAAAAACCCCTGAAAAACAATAAGAAAACCTTAAAAACCAAAATGCACTTAAAGACACAAAAAACATAAAAACAGTAAAAGAAACTAAAATATCTAAATACCCCAAAAACCATAAAAATCCCTAAAAACCATAAAAACCCTAAACCCCCTTAAAAACATTAAAAACACTAAAAACTCATTAAAACCATTTTATCCCCTAATAAGTTAAAAAATATCTTCAAAATAATAAAACCATAAATACAAAAAAAACTAAAAAAGTAAAAACCCCTCAAAACCCAAAAATACGTAAAAATCATTAAAAACCACAAAAATATAAAAAAATATTAAAAATACCTTAAAATCCCTAAAAAGGTAAACAAATCCTTAAAAACCTTAGAAAACCCTAAGAAAATCTTAAAAATATAAAATAAAAAAACCACTAAAAACCTATGAAATTCAAAAAACTCAAAAAACACTAAAAACCCAAAAAACTATAAAATATATGAAAACTAATAAAAACCAGAAAGAAACCCAATTCCTATAAAAACCCTAAAAGCCACTAAATAAATTTAGTAACCTTTAAATCCTTTAAATGTTAAAAAAATTCTCGAAAACAACTAAAACCCTAAAACAAATAAAATGCCCAGAAAACCCCAAGAAAACAATAAAAACCCTAAAACCCTAAAAACCATGAAAAACTTAAAAATCCTTAAAATCCAGTAAAATCCTCAAATGTCATAGAAATCCTTAAAATATAAAAATTCTGTAAACCCCTAAAAACCTAAATAAAATATTCCAAACATAAAAGCAATTAAAACCCATAAAAACATAAAAAAATGCTAATACCCCTAAAAAACTCCAAAACATAAATCCCCTAAAAACCATAAAACAACCCCAAAACCATAAAAGCCTTAAAACGCAGAAAAATCATATGAATCCACTAAAAATTATTAAATCTACATGAAACACTATAATACTAAAAAAAACACTAAACCCCTAAAACACCATAAAATCTCAAAAAACCCACAAAAACCCAAATAATAATAAAGACCATAAAAACCCTAAACCCCTAAAATCCCTCAAAATTCATAACAACTCTTAATAACATAAAAATACTAAAAAAGTTCTAAAATTGAAAAAAAAATAAAAATACCTAAAAACAATAAATTTTATAGATTCATGATTCAAGACTTGTTATGAATTGTTCTAAGGACCTTGTTTAGTTTTCACATGTTGATAAATTGGATATCCATAAGAAAACAAGAGATAAGGGCTATAAAATGTGTAAATAAGGCAGAAAAGAGAGAGTTAGTCAATTAAAAACACAATTTCAAATTTTCCCTAATAACCCTCACCACAAGACACAAGAAGGGATGATCAATACATTGATATGTCAATAATTGGGAAGAACAAAAAGGTTGCAAGAAGAACTCAACATAATAACATTACCTTTATTCGTGATTTTAAAATATTACAAGGGGTGGCTATTTATAGAAAAAGTGTGATACAAAAGTATAACACCTAGTTTCCACAAGTCAAAAACCCTAAATGATGCCTTTGAAAATTTTGACATGTGATCATGATTTAAGGTACAAGTAGAACATTTTTTTATGATAAATGAAACTAGCCCACCACATTTTATTTTTAGGATTCCACGATGGGGTTGGATTGAAATTCGAATCACACCATGGGATGAGGCTTCAAAAGAAAGCCTTGGCCTTAATTATTGTAATTATAGGCCCGAATGCTTTCCAAAAGAAAGATTATTTTACTACCACTGTATTTCAATGATTAACCAATTTAAGTCCACCTTAATTATCTCGGTTCACTCCTTTATCATTTGACCACCAAATCCTCGCAACGGGTCTAGTGAAATCATTCACATTCGGCCCTTCCCATCAAGTCCACCTACAACCTCTTAATTCCCATGTGTGACATGATCCTCAACAAACCCTAAAAAACAAAAAAGTATAAAAACATTATAAACCCCCAAAAAATAAAAAAAACTGTAAAAAACCACCAAAACCCCTAAAAACACAAAAAATCCCTCCAAATCCTTAAAAATCAAAAAAACCAAAAAATCCATAAAAATCCATAAAAATCCATAAAATCATAAATAACAACAAAATCCTAAAAACCCCTAAAAACCATAAAACACTAAAAAACATGGAACCCATAAAAACCTAACAAATGATAAAAACCCTAACAAACCATAGAGACCCCTAAAACCCTAAAACCCACAAATCCCCTAAAAACATTAAAAACCCATAAAAACCCTAAAACCACTGAAAACTATAAAAAACCATGAATCCCATAAAAATGTTAAAAATTCAAAAAAACCATAAAACCAATAATAACCTAAAAAAATATTAAAAACCCAAAAATAACTATACAAACCCTAAGAACAGTAAATAAACTAAAAAACCTAAAAATCTGTAAAAACAATAAAAATCCTAAAAAATCAAACAAAATAACAAAAAACATAAAGAACCCTAAAAATCCTTAAAAATACTAAGTAATCCTTAAATAACATGAAATACTTAAATACCCTATAAATATAAAAAAGCTAAAAACCTAAAAACCATAAAAACAATAAAACCCCAAAAAAACACTTCCTAATCCTTAAAACCCTAAAACCACAAAAATCCTAAAAATCCATAAAATTCCATAAAAACATAAATAACACAAAAAATCCTTAAGACCCCTAAAAAACACAAGACACTAAAAAAATAAACCCATAAAAGCCTAAAAAATGATAAAAACCCTAACAACCCATAGAAACCCCTAAAAACTCTAAAACCCACAAATCCCATAACAACATTAAAAACCCATAAAAACCATAAAACCACATAAAAAGATAAAAAACCTTTAATCCCATAAAAATGATAAAAATTCTAAAAAAACATAAAACCCATAATAACAAAAAAATAATAAAAACCCAAAAAAAAACTATAGAAACTCTTAAAACCGTAAATAAACTAAAAATCCTCAAAATATGAACAAACAATAAAAATCCTAAAAAGTAGATAGAATAAAAAAAACATAAAGAACCCTAAAAAATTCTTAAAAATAATAAGTAATCCTTAAATACCATAAAATACTTAGCACCCCTATAAACATAAAAAAGCTAAAAACCTAAAAACCATAAATACCATAAATACCCTTGAACACAAAAATAAACTATAAAAACCCCTAAAACACACTAAAACCCTGACAACCATTTATATCCCTAAAAATGTTAAAAATTAAAAATAATATTTAAAACCGTAGAAAAATCTAAAAATACCCCAAAAACCCCAAATACCCCAAAAACCATGAATCCCATCATATTACTAAAAACCTATAAATCTCTAAAAACCATAAAAAACCAAAAAAATACCTAAACGTCCCTATAAACAAAAAAACCCCATAAAACCCTGAAAGCCCATAACAAAAACTTTAGAACGTAAAAACAATTAAAAGACCAATAAAATGGAAAAAACCCTAAAAATCCAGGAAAAGTCATAAAAATGATAATACCATTAAAAAATAATAAACCCCATATAAACCCAAAAAACCCACTAAAAACTCTAAAAACCATTTAAATCCTAAAAGATATAAAAAAATATAAAAAAAATCAAACCCTTAAAAACTCAAAAAACCCTAAAAACCCAAAAACCATAAAATCCCAAAAAAAAGATAAAAATATTCAATATGCCTAAAATCCATGAAAATACAATAAAATCATAAAAACACATAAAATAATTTAAAAAAGAAAAAACAATAAACACCCAAAGACACCATATGAAAACCATAAAAATCCTAAAACACATAGTAACCCTAAAACCCAAAAAACTATAAAAATAATAAAACCCATCAAAGCCTTCAAAATCCCTAAAAACTCCTAAACACCATATAAATCTAAAAAAATCCTTAAAATACATAAAAAATATAAAATACAATAAAACTCTAAAAATCCATAACGAAAACTTAAAAACCTAAAAATAGATAAAACACCTTAAAACCTTAAAAACCATAAAACCTTAAAAACCCTAAAACCACTAAACTCTATAAAACCTTTAAACTCATAAAAACATTAAAAACTATACAAAAAATAATGCACAAAAAACTCAAAAAAACCCGTAAAAACCCCAAAACCCTAAAATCCCTAAACCCATATAAATCCGTAAAAACCAAAAAATCCATATAAATCCTACATATCTCATAAAACTTGTAAACACATAAAACCCCCTAACAACTATGAAAAATCAAATGAAACATTAAAAACCTAAAAATACTTTAAACCCCAAAAAAATAATAACTATTAAAACCCTAAAAACACTAACACCCCATAAAAATTCAAAAAACCATAAAATGTCTTGAAACCATAAAAACCCCCAAAGACCCATAAGAACATTAAAATCCCATAAAACACTAAAAACCCAATAAACCCCAAAAAACATTAAATACACCAAAAACCTAAAAACACATAAATCCACTTTAAAATGATAAAACCCCTAAAAACTATAAAAACATTCTAAAAATTAAAAAACCAAAAGAACCCCTAAAAACCATAAAATACCCTAAAAACCCATAAAATCCTAAAACCACTAAAAAATCAATAAAAAATTTAAACCCCAAGAAGGTTAAAAAAACTCTAAAAACCAAAAATCCCATACAAAAAACCCAAAGAACCCTCGAAATCCCTAAAAACCATAAAAACCCCTAAAGGCCCTCCAAATCGGTAAAAACCCATAAAATCATATAAAATACCTAATAATCAATAAAAATGAATAAACTATAAAAGCCTAAAACCCATGAAAATCCAAATAAAATATTGAAAAACTAAAACACCTAAAACACATAAATATCTAAAGAACAAAAAAAATTCTATAAGACCCAAAACACCTAAAAAACATAAATTCACATAAACCCCTTTAAAACCTAAAACCCATTTGAACACTAAAACCCAATAAAAACACTACAAAACCTTTAAATCCTAAAAAATGTTATAAAACACTAAAAACCCAAAATAAGACCTCCAATAACCCATAAAAACTATAAAAACATCTAAAATCCCAGAAACCCCTCAAAATACCTAAAATCCATAAAAACCAAAAAATCCATAGAAATCATGAAATACGTAAAAAACCATAACACCCTAATTAAACAATAAATACCTAAAAACAATTAAAACTAGTAAGAAAATAAAAATATGAAAAACACAAAAAAAATTATAAAGCAAAAAACAAAAACAACCCTAAAAACTATAATAAAAACCCTAACAACTAATAAAATCCCTAAAAGCAAACTAAAAATTGTAAAAAAATTAACCCCTAAAAACATTAAATAATAATGAAATACATTAAAAACAATAAAAAACTAAAAACCCCATAAAAAGCTAAAAAATATAAAACCCTAAAAAACCAAAAAATCCCAAAACCTTAAAACCCATTAATTCCAAAAATATTCTAAAAAATCGGTAAAAATATTAGAATTGTAAAAAATCCTAAAACACTGAAAAACAAAAGAAAACATTAAAAACATAAAAATAAAAAAAACCACTAAAACACTAAAAATTATAAAACACTAAATATGATAAAAACCCTCAATATCCCTAAAACCCTAAAAACCATAAAAGTTCTAAAAATCCTTAAATATCCCTAAAAATGTAAAAACCCCTAAAAACCACATAAATTCCTTCAGAAAAATACTAAAAACAAATTAACCACCATAAAACCTAAAAACTATAAAAATCCTAAAAGATCAAAAACCCTAAAACCCCGTGAAAAATAAAAAAACTACCAAAAAAATAAAAACCCCAAATATCCATAAAAACCCTAAAAACACTACAACTATGAAGACCCATTAAACCAATACAAATGTTATAAAACTCTATAAACTGTAAAATCATTCACAACTCAAAAAAACCTAAAAATAGAATAAAACCATAAACCCCCTAAAAACTTTCATAAATTCTAGAAAACTTCAAAATACCTAAACACCCTCAAATGTAAAAAACATTAAAAGCCCTGAAAAGGAAAATAAAATTATAACAAACTAAATACACTTAAAACTCAAAAAACAATAAAAATACTAAAAACCCCTGAAAACCCTAAATACCCTAAACCAAAATAAAAACCCCTAATAATATAAAAAACACTTTATGCCCATAAAAACCCAAAAAACACACTAAAAACACTAAAACCCTTCAATCCCAAATAAATGTGGAAAAACTCTAAAAACCCTAAAAACCAAAAAAATAAAAAACCTTAAAAACAAAAAACCAATAAAAAATTCAAATACCCTATATATCCTAAAAACCCTTAAAATACGAACAATAAAGAGTCATAAAAATCCCTATATACCCTAAATACTTAAAAACTCTTTAAACCACTATGAAAACCAAAAAAAACATAAAAACACTTAAAACCCCAAAAATCTAAAAATGCTTAAAACCCTTTAAACCATATCTGCTTCAGAATTTAGTAAAACACTTAAACCAATAAAAATAATAAAAAAGATAAAAAAATATAGAAAAATTCCTAAAAATCCCTACAAACGTAAAAAAACACTAAAAACCCTAAAATCCTGAATGAATGCCTTAAAACCCAAAAAAACATGAACCCAAAAAAATACTAAAAAAAATAACCCCCACCCCCCTAAAATAATAAAAATAATAGAAACAATAAAATCCATAAAATGTTAGAAAACCCTATAAAACCATAAAAACTAAAAACTCTTAAAACCATTTAATCCCCTAAAATGTAAAAAAACTCACAAACGTGTAAATACACAAAAAACTTGAAAAAACTGAAAATTAGAAAAACCATAAAAACCCTAAAACCCTCAAGATCCCCAAGTGCCCAAAAATCATACAAATCATAAAAAAACTAAAAACCCCTAAAAATGAAAAATCTCTAAAAACCCAGAAAAACACAAAGAAGACCTTAAAATGAAAAAAAAATTAAAACCTCAAAACCCTAAAAATGATAAAAACCATAAAGACCCTAAAATCCCTAAAAACATAAAAACAATAAAATCATTAAAAAAACTAATGAGCATAAAAATCCAAAAAAATCCTAAAAATACATAATAATATATAAACTAATAGAACCCTAACAAATAATTACAAACCTAAAATCACATAAAACAACTAAATACTTAAAGTGATAAAACCCCTAAAATACCCTAAAAACCCTAAAATCCTTAAAAATAAAAAATTCCCCAAAACCCAAAAAAACCTAAAAACCCACAAAAAAACCAAAAACCCTTTAAACCCCAAATTTGTTTTTAAAAAATCTAATAAAATTTGGAAACCCTAAAAATTTAAAAAACACAAAAAATAACCAAAAATCTATAAGACCTCTAAAAACACTAAAAACCTCAAAATCACTAAAAACCCAAAAAAAACATAATAACCTAATAATACCATTAAAATCTATAAAAACATAAGAAACCCTAAAAACCATGAAATTCCCTAAGAAACCCTTAAAACCTAATAATAATTAACCCCCCCCCCCAACCTAAAACACTATAAAACCCCTAAAAATTCTAAAAAACATAAAAACCTTAAAAACCATAAAACCATAAAACCCTAAAACCCAAATAAAACTCTAAAATCCCTTTAAAACCGAAAAATGATAAAAAGCTCTAAAAATACTTATAAAACCTAAAAAATAGAAAAGACTACATAAATCCTAAAAACCCTAGAAATCCCTATAAACCCTAAAAACCCAATACCCCTAAATACTATAAAAAACCTAAAATAACTAATAATACCTATAAATGTAAAAAATCCTAAAATCACTAAAAAACCAAATAAATCCTTAAACCCCAAAAAACACTTAAAACCCCTAAAAACCCTAAAAGCATTTAGGACCCTAGAAAATCCAAAAATCCATCAAAATCCCTAAAAACCCTAAAACACATAACAATCCTAAAACCATAAAAATACTAAAAATGCCCACCTAAATAGTCTGAAAACCCTACGAAAACTAAAAAAACTAAAAACACATAAAGCTACTAAAAACTAAAAAAATTTGAACCCTTAAAACCTCTAAATAATCTAAATACCCAAATAAACCATAAAAACACACAACCCATAAAAACCATAAAAACACTAAAACCCCAATAAAAATATAAAAATGAATTAAATCCCAAAAAAATATAAAAACATTAAAATACTATAAAAACCCTAAAAACCATAGAAGCCATAAAAATCCAAAAATCTAAAAAAAATAAAACCTCCAAATCACTCAAAATCATAAAAATACATAAATACCAAAAAAACCCATAAATTTCTAAAAAATCTCTAAAATCCATAAAAATGCCAAACCCCGTGGAAACATTGAAAAATCAAAAGAATACCAAAAATACCTAAAAACAATCAAAATGCTAAAACGTAAAACCCTCAAAATCCATAAAAACCCTAAAAACTAAAAAAGTATAAATAATTATAAAAAACACTATAAAATTAAGAAACCATAAAAACCAAAAAAACCCCCCAGAAAACCATAAAACCCAAAAAATAATAAAGCCCCAAAAAATCTAAAAACACTAAAAATGCTAAAAGTCCCTAAAAACTCATAAAACCCCTAAACACAATAAAAACCATTAAAACCTTTAAATACCCATAAAACCCCTAAAACCCATTGAAAACCCAAAAAAAATAATCCCCTCAAAACAATAAAAAAATAAAAAATCAAAAAAAACTAAAAAACATAAAAAACCTAAAAATCCAAAAAACCAAAAATAATCCATAAAACCCAATGAATATTAGAAAAATTCAAAGTCACTAAAACCCTAGAAACCATTAAAATCCTAAAAATCTATAAAACACTAAAAACCCAAAAAATCCACCAAAATAAAAAAACTCAAACAACACTTAGAACCCCTAAATAACATTTAAAATTCTAAAAACCCTAGAAAACCCAAAAAACTAAAAAAAACCATAAAACACAAAAAAACTAAAAATGCATATTAAAAAACTAAACATACCTATTAAAAACTATAAATACCCTTTAAAACAAAAAAACATTAAAAAAACTGAAAAACAGAAAACCCTAAAAACATATCAAAAACCCAAAAACCCATACAAACCTGAAAAAAACCAAAGGACCGAAATTGTAATAAATACCATTAAAACCTAAAAAATCCCTAAAAATACATAAAACATTAAAAACACTAAAAAAACTTAAATCTAAAAATAAAACCTTACAACTTTATAAACATATAAAAACCCTAAAAACAAAAAAACTCTAAAATTTTTAAAAAATCCTAAAAACCCTAAAAACCCTCAAAATCCATTAAAACCCTCAAAACATATAACACCTAAAAATCCAAAAATTACTAAAAATACTTGAAACCCCTAAAATGTTGAAAACTCAATGAAAAACATAATAACCAGAAAATTTAAAAAACTAAAAAACCCAAAATCCCATAAATACCCATAAATACCATAAAACCACACTGAAAACTCTAAAACCATAAAACTCTAAAAACATGAAATAACTCTACGAGACCATAAAACCCTAAAAATATAAAAATCTCTTAAATACCAAATAACATTAAAAATCCCAAAAAACACTCAAAATACTTATAATATAAAAAAACCATAAAAATCCTTAAAAATACATAAAATACCCAAAGCATAAAAAACCATAAAACCATTGAGAAAAATCCTAATAAAACCTTCAAAACCTAAAAATATTTAAATCCCACTAAAATCTAAATATAACTAAATTCACTAAAACACCCTAAAAATATAAAACCCATTTAATCCTCAAATTTTTTTTTTAAAAAAAAGTCGATCAAACCATAAAAACCTAATTAATAAAAAAAATCCAAACCCCCCTTAAATCCCAAGAAACCCTCCACATCCTTAAAAACCACAAAAACTATAAAAATAATGAAAATACTTAAATATCCCAAAAAACATAAAAAATCCCCTTAAAACTCTAAAACCCCATAGAAAAAATAAAATATGTAAAAAACATAAAACCACTAAAAAACCAAAAAAATGCTAAAACCCCTAAAACCATAATTACCATAAGAAAAATAAAAAACCCTTAACATCCCTTAAATCCTTAAAAAAATATAAATCCTAAAAATAACTAAAATCTATGAGTAATATAAAAATTCAAAAACAAAGAAAAACCCCAATGAAAACCTCAAAACCCAAAAAAAAACATAAAACCCCTAAAAAATAAAAATCCTAAAAATCCTAAAATACATTAAAAACAATAATACCCATAAAAAATAAAACCCTAGATAACATAAAAAAATATAAAAATCCCTAAAACCCCTAAAAACCAATTGAAAAATCTGAAAACCCTTTAAACTCCACCAAATATAAAAACTCTAAAAAACATTAAACCATAAAAAACTGAAAAAACCCCAAAACTCAAAAAACCAAAAAAAAACATAGACACTAAAAAAACTAGAAAATCATAAAATTTCTAAATACCCTAACAAATAATAAAAATACTAAAAACCCATAAAAACCCTAAAAACAAAAATGAAAACCTAAAAACCTAAAAACACAAAAAAACACAAAAAAAATTGAAAAAACACAAAATACACAAAAAAACCCTTAACAAATAAAAACACAAAAATTCCTAAAAATCCTTAGACCATAAAAACTCCTAAACAACGTATAATCCCTAGAGACTTAGTAAAACCCTAAAATCCCACAAAAACTCTAAAACCCCTTTAAACAACTCAAAATGTTAAAAATCACTAAAAATCATAAATCCCTAAAAACTCAAGAAATCCCAAAAAACCAAAAAACCCAAAAAACCCAAAAAACCCCTAATCCCCATACGAATAATAAAAAACAATACAAAATAATAAAAAATTCCAAAAATTGTAAAAATACCCTAAAATCCCTGAAAACTATAATAAAATTTTAAAAACCTAAAAAACATAAAATTGATAAAAAACTAGAAAATTATAAAAACCCTAAAACCATTAAAATCCCTAAAACCCCTGAAAACCATAAAAATTCTAAAAAAATCCCCCAAAATATGTAAAAACAGAAAACACTAAAAACATTGAATTCCATAATAAAACCTTCAAAACCTAAAAACATTTAACAGCCATAAACACATAAAACGTTAAAAACTCTAAAAACTTATAAAAATATAATATACCCAAAAAATCCCATAAAAACACTAAAAACCCTAAAAACCTAAAAACCCTAAAAATCTAAATAATCGCCAAAACCCTAAAAACCTTAAAAACACATAAAAATTCTAAAAAATCCTAAAAGTAGATAAAAATTTAAGAAAACCTAAAAACCATCAAAATACCAAAGAAAAATTTATACAAAAATAAAAATACATAAAACCCGTAAAAAATCTAAAAAACACTAAAACCCTAAATAAAATCTAAAAACACTAAAAACACTAAAAATCCCTACAAACATTAAAACCCCATAAAATCCAAAATTTATTTCCTAATGATCCCTAAAAACATATAAAACATTGAAAACATAAACACCTATATGAAAACCATAAATAAATAAAAATATTTTAAAACCCCTAGAAACCTAAAAAATGTAAGAAAACTTAAAGACCCTAAAAACACTAACAACCACTAAAAAATAGAAAACCAGTAAAAACCATTAAAAATCACTAAAATATATTAAAAACCTTATAAAAGACACAAAAAACCATAAAATCCCTAAACCCCTAAAAAATATTAAAGCCATAAAAATATTTAAAAACACTAAAGTACCAAAAAAATCCTACAAATCCCTAAATATCCTGGGAAATGTAAAAATATCCTAAAAACCCGGACAAACCCTATGAAAACCGTAAAAATCCAAAACAATTAGAAACCTTAAAAAACCTCCAAACCCTAAAAGCCCACAAAATCCATAAAACCTAGAAAACCCTTAAAATGTTAAAAACCTAAAAGCTCATAAAACCAATAAAACCGTAAAAACACAAAAAAAAATTCTAAAACCACATTAAACCCACTGAAACATTAAAAAATATAAAAATCATAATGCCCCTAAAAATTTCAAAACCCCCCAAAAATCCCCATAAAATACTAAAACACAGTAAAATCATCAAAAACATTAAAAATTCAAAAAAACAAAAAAAAATTCAAAATTTAAAAATATTGTGAAAAACATAAAAAACCACAATAATACATAGAAAACTCTTAAAACATAAAAATATTAAAGCCCAAAACCCCTAAAACATCCAACCCCCCCTAAAACTAGTAAAAAAGTAAAATCATCAAAATCCCTAAAAACCCTAAAAAGCATTAAAATCCTAAAAATTCATAAAAATACTAATAAAGCATAAAAATCCCTAAAAACAAAAAACCCCTAAACACCATTAAAAACACAAAGAAAACCATAAAATACTGAAAACAAATAAAATACCTAGAAAACCTAATAATGCTAAAACCCTAAAAACCCCTAAATAATTAAAAAACAAAACAACCATAAAATCCTAAAACAATTAAGAATCATAAAACCCATAAAATTCATAAAACAATTAAAGACACCAAAAACTCATTAAACAGCTAAAAACCCTAAAAAGACTAAAAACATAAAAAACCTAAAAACTCATAAAATCCTAAAACCCAAAAAAACAATAAAATCCCTAAAAACCTCTAAGGCCCTAAAAAGTTTCAAAACCCATAAAAATCCTATAAAATTACATAAAATCCTTTATAATATAAAAATTACAAAATCCATGAAAATTCATAATAAAACCATAAACACATAAATACCCTTAAAACCACAAAAAAACTAAAAAACACTTAAAACCCTGAAAAATGTAAAACCCCTCATAATCCCTAAAAACCCTAAATTACCATAAAAATTAAAAAAATCATGAAAATTCCTTAATATTTAACACAACTTAATAACCTAAATAAATCTAATGAATCTTTAAAAACCAAAAAACAGTTAAAACCCCAAAAGCATTAAAAGCTAAAAACACTAAAATACCCTAAAACCCATAAAAATACCCTAAGGACCTTAAATCCCCCTAAAACCCCATAAAAAATCCTAAAACCCACTAAAATCTACAAATTATAAAAAACCCCAATAATCCCTAAAACCCTAAAAACCCATAAAAACCCTAAAAATCCCAAAATATATATACAACCCATATAAACCATATAAATAATAAAATATTGCCTAAAAATACCTAAAAACCGTTAAAACCCTAAGGAAACCATCAAAATTTAAAAATTCTTAAAACTACTAAAAAACTAAAATTCAAGAAAAACCCTAAAACCCTAAAAACCCAAAAACCCCCCACCCTGAAAACTATAAATAAATATCTAATAATCCCAAAAATTCTAAAAAGCCCTAAAACCCCATAAAAACAATAAAAACCACTAAAAATCACCAAAACACCTATAAACCATAAAAAACCTAAAAATCACTAAAAATACCTAAAAACCATGAAAACCCTATAGAAACCTTAAAAATATAAAAACATTTAAACCCCCTAAAAAATTGAAAATCGTGAAAAAACACTAAAACCCTTAAAAACCTTAAAATACATAAAAATCCATAAAAACTTAATAACCATAAATCCCTAAAAATAATAAAAAACCAAAAATTCCCTAAAAACCTAAAAACTAGAAAAATCCTAAAAAAATCCATAAAAACCCCTAAAACATAAAAAAATTATAAAATCCCTAAAAACTCTAAAATTTTAAAAAAGTAAAAATACATGAATCCCATAAAAACAAGAAAAACACTAAAACCCTAATAGAACCAAAAATCCCCTAAAACCTATAAAAATCGCTAAAACCTTAAAAAACTAAAACCCTGCTAAAATCCAAAAAACCAAAAAAAAATACACTATAAAACAAATTTAAACCCCTACATACCAGAATAGACTCTAATAGGCCATAAACTCCATTAAAAAATCCCTAAAATCCTAAAAGAAACCCTAAAATCCTAAAAAAAAATATAAATCATAAAAACCATAAACATTCCTAAAAACCAAATAAATATAAAAACCCCCAAAAGTCCATAAAATTTTTAAAATCCTTAAATCATGTGAAAACCCACAGGAAAATATTAAAATATTAAAAACACATTAAACCCTGAAAAACCGAAGAATGAAATAAAACTTAAAAATCCTTAAAAACAATATGAACACCAAAAAAACATAAAAACCATAAAAACCCCTAAAACCCTGAATAACCCTAATAAAACCATAAACTACTAAAAATAAAAACAAACCCTAAAAGACCTAAAAATTATAAAAACTCTAAAAACCCATAAAAACAATAAGAACACCAAAAGGACATAAAAACCTAAAAACCTAAAAACCACTAAAAACTATAAAATATGTTTAAAAACAAAAAATAATTAGAAACTCAAAAAACTATAAAACCCTAAAAAACTCTAAAAACTCATAAGGACCCAAAAGAAATAAAAAACTTTTAAAACCTCTCAAAATACCTAAAAACCCGGAAAACCCAAAAAAAATCTCAAAACCCCTAAAAATCCTTAAAACATAGAAACTCAAAAAAAACTTGAAAAACAAAATAAAAACCTTAAATTCCTTAAATTACTTAAAACCCCTTAAAATCTGCAAAATTATAAAAACCCTAAAATACCCTAAAACCCTAAACACGCTAAAAAAATAAAAAACCCTAAGATACCAAGAAACCGATAATAACACAAAAACACTAAAAATTATAAAATCCTTTAAACCCCTAAAAACATTAAAAGAATCTAATAAAATATACACCCCCTAAAAACACAAAATACTCAAAAAAAACCAAAAAACTAAAAAAACACTAAACCCCTAAAACCATAAAAACCCTCAAAATCCTTAAAAACACTAAAAATATATAAAAAACCAAAAAAAATTAATTAAAAATAATGAAAAGCATAAAAACCCATAAATTCATCGAATAATATGAGGAAATAATTAAAAAACCACAAACAAATAAAACCCCTAAAAATCTAAAAACCCTCGAAACCCCTTAATGATCACAAAGCCTTAAAAATCCATAAATTCTACAAAAACCCTAGCAACTAAAAAATACTTATAAAAATAAAATAATAAAGAAACAACTAAAAATATAAAACCCCTTAAACCACAAAAAATATTAAAATACTCTAAAAACCCACAAAACCATAAAAACACAAAAAAACCCTTAAAACTAAAAAACTCTAAAAACTCTAAAACCCATAAAAACCCCTAAAGCCTCTTAAAATCCCTTAAAACAATACAAACCATAAAATCATAATGTATAATTAAAAATCCATAAAAACTTTAAACCCCCTATAAACCTGAAAACCCATAAAGAAAATAAGAAAAAAAAACACATAAACCCCAAAAAAACATAAAAATGCCCAAAACCCCTAATATACCCTTAAAACCCTTAAAACCCCTATACCACTTAAAAACACATAAAAACAATAACAGTCCCAAAAGGCCAATTAAAACCATAAACACGCAATAAAAATATGAACACCCTTTAAACACCTAGAAAAGATAAAAAAACTCTAAAATAACTTAAAAACCATAAAAACTCAAATAAAACACTAAAAACCTAAAAAATCCTAAAAACCATAAAACCCTAAAAATCCCTAAAAACCCTAAAACTAAATAAAAATCTTAAAGGGCCCTAAAAATCTCTATAAACAAAAAAACACTAATATCCTTAAAAACCCCCAAAAAATAATTAATAACCTAAAAACACATAAATCCCAAAAAAATTAAAAACATAAAACCCCAAATGTCCCTAAAAACATTGAAACCCTAAAAACCATAAAAACACATAAAAATAGTAAAACCCAATAAAATATAAAATCCATTAAAACTCCTAAAACATTAAAAACTATTAAAAACATTACAGATCCAAAAAAACTCAAAAACTATAAAACCACCAAAAATTTTATAAAACCCCTAAAAACCCTAAAATCCTTCAAAATCCCTAACTACCCCCCCAAACATAAAGCTCAAAAAACTAAAAAACCCACCCTAAAAATCCAAACAACCCTTAAAACCCTAAAAAATCCTAAAACCCTAAAAACCTATTAAAATCCTAAAAGGCCATAAAAATCTATAAGAACGTAAAAAAACCTCTAAAACCATAAAAACTCTTAAGAAAACCTCATAGAACAAAAAACATTTTAAACCCGTAATATCCTATAAACCCATAAAACCACAAGAAAACCAAAAACCCATAAAAACCCCCAAACCCATCAAAATACCTAAAAACACTAAAACCTTAAAAATCCCAAAAAATATATATAAAATTACGTATAAATATAAAAAACCACAAATCCCCCAAAAACCTATGAATTCCTTCAAAACATAAAAACACTTAAAAACACCAAAAACCAAAAAAAATTCTAAAACACTAAAGCACCACAAAAATCCAAAAACCCTAAAATATTAAAAACACCTAAAACCCTTAAAAATCCTAAAACCAATGAAATCCCTAAAAAACCTATAAAAACCATTTAAACTCCAAAAAACAAAAAAAACTCTAAAAAACTTAAAAACCAATCAGAAAAACACAAAAATCCTACAAAACTAAAAAAACATAAAAACCAAAAAAAAAACATAAAAACCCCCAAAAGGCCTAAAATCCCAAAAACCCAAAAATCCTAAGAGTGGACTTAAAAATAGAAAAAATCATAAAAACCCTATTTATTATAAAAAATGCAAAGAAAAATTCTAAAACCTAAAAACACTTAAAACCCATAAAAATGCGAAAATTTTAAAAACCCTAAAAACTCAAAAAAACCCCAAAAACAATAAGATACACTATAACAATAATAACTCTAAAAAAAACCCTAAGAACCCACAAAAATAGTCAAAACCCATTATGCCCAAAAAAATGATAAAAAACTCTAAAAAACCTTAAAACCACTAAAAATAATCACCCCTAAAAAACATAAAAATCAATAAAACCCATAAAAAACTATTGAAACCCTAAAATCCCTCAAAACCCCTAAAAATGATAAATATCATTAAAATCCCTAATAATCCCTAAAAATATAAAAAAACCCTAAAATCCCTTAAAGAACCTAAAAATATTAAAACCCTAAAAACCTAAAAACACATATAACCCTCAAAGAACCTCAAATTTATAAATACCCTAGAAAACTTAAAAACCAAAAAAAATCCTCAAAACCCAAAAATTACCTTAAACCCTAAAAACCATTAAAATACAAAAAATCCCTTAAAATCCCTAAAATTATTAAAACCCCTTAAATCATGAAAAAAACAAAATAATACCTTACAAATTGAGAAACACATAACACCCCTAAGAAACTTAAAAAACCATGAAACCCAAAAAGTCCCTAAAACCCATAAAGACACATAAAAACCATAAAAAATTAAAAACCTCTAATCTATAAAAAAACCTAAAAACCTACAAAAACCCTAGAAACCCTACAAAAAATCATAATCCCTTTTAAACTAAAAAAATGTTAAAAAAGCTCTACCAAAACATAAATCCAATAAAAACTGAAAAAACTCCTAAAAATCCAAAAAACCAAAAAACCATAAAAATTCATAAAACCCCTCAAAATCCCTAAAAACCAAGAAAATCATAAAAACCTAAAAAATCCTTAAAAATCGATAAATTTTTAAAACACATAAAAAGCATTAAAACCCATATAAGCCCATTAAAACCTAATAACACTTAAAACCCCTAAAAACCTAAAATAGTCTAAAATTATAAATACCATAAAACCCCCTAAAACATATAGTACCCATAAAACCCCTTAAAACCCCTAAACCACTAAAACATTAAGCTATCATTTAAACCGATAAAATTGAAAAAAAATTATTAAATCCCTTTGAAACCCTAAAAAACGAATAAAGTCCTTAAAAATTTAAAAAATATATATAAAAACACAAAAATAACTTTTAAAATACCCCCAAAACCCTAAATACCCATATAATACAAAAAATAACTAAAAATCCATAATAATGTAAAAATCCAAAAGTCCCCTAGAAAAACATAAAAACCTAAAAACATAAAGAACCTCTTAAATTATAAAAAATGCTAAAACCCCAAAAAACACTGAAAACACCTAAACTTCAAAACAAAACCTCTAAAAATTCACTAAAATACCTGATAATGTAAAAAACATAAAAATTATTAGAAAACCAAAGAGAAATTTAAAAACATAAAAACACTTAAAACCATTAAAACCCCTTTAAAATGCCGAAAATTGTAAAAACCCCAAAAAGCATAACAACTCCTAAAGACCCTAAAAAATCAAAAAACACATAAAAACAATATAAATACATAAAAACCAACAAAAAACCCTCTAAATACCTAAAATGATAAAAACTACAGAAACTATTAAAAACCTAAAAAATCAAAAAATCATAAAAAGCCATAAAACCCCATAAAATCCATAAACCCATAAAAATACCTATAACCCCTTGAAATCCCTAAATGAAATAGATACCATAAAATCTTAAAAAATCCCTAAAAACAATTTAAAGAACTAAAAACATAAGAACGCTAAAAATACTAAAACCCGTAAAAGCATAAAACCCTCAAAATCCCTAAAACCAATAGAAATATTAAAAATACCTAAAAACATTAAAAATTTAAAAACCAAAAAAACACTAAAAATCTTAAAAACACATAAAAAAATTAAAACCCATAAATAACATAAAATATGATAAAACCCTTAAAGGGTACTAAAATCCCGAAAAAACACATAAAAACCAAAAAAACCCATATAAATCCAAAACAACCCATTAAACCCATAAAACCGACTAATAACTCAAAAAATCCTTCTAAACCCCTAAAAGGTTAAAAAATATAAATAAACTTTATAACCCAAAAAACATAAAAAGGTATTAAAACCCTAAAAACCATAAATTCTCTAAAAAAAATAATATAATTAAAAACCATAAAAATATATAAAAACATAAAAAAAATATAAATTGATAAAAATGCCCTAACAATACCTAAAAACATAAAATCTATAAAACCCCAGAAATACCTGAAGTAAGGTTAAAACCTAAAAAACATAAGACCATTACAAACCAAAAAACCTAAAACCCTTAAAAACTTGAAAAATTAAAAAAAAAACTTTCTGACCCATATAAACCATAAAACCCCTTACAACCATAAAAACTATAAAACCCCATAAAACGCCTAAAAATAAAAAAATCTAAAAACTCTTTGACAACCATAATTTTTTAAAAAACTCTAATGATTCTTAAAGAAAATAAAAACACAAAAAAATAAAAAAAAACCCAAATACCCATAACACCATAAACCCCTAAAAACCTTAAATACACTAATAACCCACAAAAATCCTAAAGAATCCATAAAAACCCCTCAAGCATAAAAAAACAAAAAACCCCTAAAAATAAAAAAGAAAACTAAAATATATATAAACACATAAATCCAAAAAAACCAAAACAAATACTAGAAACCCTATAAAACCCTAAAAATCCAAGAACCCAAGAACCCCTCAAAATCCTTAAAACCCCTAAAATACCATAAAAAATCCAAAAAAATCCCAAGAAAGCACTAAAAACATTTAAACCCTTAAAAAATGAAATACCCTAATAAAACATTAAAAACCTAAAACCCCGAAAAACTAAAAAGATATAAATACCCATTAAAACCCATTAAAACGCATATAAACCATAAAAACCCAATGAACCCCTAAATCCTCCCAAAAATAGAAAACAATTGAAAACAACTCTAAAAAGCCTTTAAAATCCAAATAAAATCAAAAATAAAAAAGACCTTTAAAAACATAAAACCTCAAAAAAACCCTAAAACCCTCAAGAGACCATAAAACCCCTAAAAACCCTAAAAATCATAAAACACCCCAGAAACCCAAAAACCACTAAAAATCATAAAAATACTAAAAAATTCATAAAAATTCCAAGAAAAAATAAAAAAACCCTAAAACCCACGAAAACCCATAATAAAACATTAAAACCTAAAAACACATAAATCCCTTAAAAACAAAAAAAAATATAGATAAAAAGAATAAAAACTGTCAAATTATATTAAACCCTAAAATAAATAAAAAAATAACAAATAACTAAAAATCCATAAATACATAAAAATCCATAAAACCATGAAAACCACTAATAAAACTATAAAAACATAAAAATTGTTAAAAACCTATAATAATAAAAAGCAATATAAACAATAAACCCATAAAACCTTTTAAACCCTTGAAATCCCATAAAACTCTTAAAACCCCACTAAAAACTATAAATACACTTTAAACCAATAAAAAAATTAAAATTATCTAAAAACCAAGACACCACTAAAAATTCTAACAAAAAACTTCAAAAACCCCAAAAAACCATAAAAACCCTAAAACTGTAAAAACCCTAAAATCCATAATAAACGAAAAACCCTCAATAATACTAAAAAATAATAATATTCATAAATAATCCATAAAAATCCCTAAAAATTAAAAAACCTTCAAAAACCTGAGAAATTATTAAAAACATAAAAAATGCATAAATATTTAAAAAAATCTAAAAAACACTAGAAACCATAATAACCATAAATTCATATATCAAATCCTGAAATCCCTCTAGATTCATAAAAAAACATATAACCCATAATAATCCTAAAACCCCGAAAATCCCTCAAATGTAAAAAACCCTAAAATCCTAAAAAATATTAAGAAGACATTTAAAACCTAAAAACACTAAATACCCCTAAAAACTGAAAAACCTGAAAATATCGGAAAAAATAACCTAGGATGCCTAAAACCCGTAAAAGCCTATAAAATCATTAAAAACTATAAAACCCCAAAAACCACATTAAAAGAAATAAAAAACTATTCAATCCCATTAAAATCCTATAAATTTTAATAAACTATAAAAAATCTTAAAACTCTAAAAATCTCAAAAACCCGAACCCCCCCCCCCCCCCCCCCGCCCAAAAAAAACCCTAAAACCCCTAAAACCCTTCAAAATCACTGAGAATGTGAAAACTATAAAAATACTAAAGAATCCCATAAAATTACTAAAAACATAATAACCCCCAAAAACCTTCAAAAACCCTATGAAAACTAAAAAAACCAAAAAAACACTAAGACTCCTAAAAATAATAAAAAAACTAAATACTCATGTAACCTGAAAACCCCGAAAATCCGAAAAAACCCAAAACCCCTCAAAATTTATGAAAACCTAAAAAAAATAAAATTTATAAATAATAACTAAAAATTCCTAAGAACAAAAAGAATCATTAAAATCATATTAAACCATTAAGAACCAAAAAACACATTAAACCCCTAAAATCATAAAAATGATAAAAACCATGAAAGACCTTAAAACCCAAAAAATCATAAAAACCATAAAAATGCTAAAACCTCATAAATACCGTGAGACACTAAAAACTAAAAAATCCTTTAAACCCTTAAAAACAATAAAAAACACTAAAACCCCATTAAAATCCCAAAAAACTAAAAATACCATAAATCCCCAAAAACCAATAAAAATCCAAAAAACCCCATAAAACCCCCCAAAACCCACAAAATACTAGAAAACACTGAAAACCCATAAAAATAATATAAATTCCCCAAAAATAATGAAAAATTTAAATAACCCAAATAAAATAATAAAAACATAAATACTCTTTAAACCCTTGAAACCCTAAAAACCCTAAAACCCCTCAAAATCCCAAAACATCCCCCAAAACCCCTAAAAATCCTAATAAATCCCTAAAATTTCCTAGAAAATTTAAAAAACCCTAAAAATGATGAAAAACCCTAAGCAAAATTCAGAAACCAAAAATCAATTAAAACACATAAATCCCTAAAAACGATAAAAGCCCAAAAACCCAAAAAAACCAAGAAACCATAAAAACCCCTAAGAATAATAAAAACACAAAAAACTCATGAAACCCTAAAAATCATCTAAAAATTTAAAAACCCATTTAACCCCCAAGAAAGATAAAAAACTCCAAAAAACCATAAAACCCTAACAATTTTAAAAACCCAAAACACCAAAAAACCAAAAAACCAAAAAAAATTAAACCCCTCAAATTCCACAAATACCTAAAAATCATAAAATCCTAAATAATCTCTATAAATCCATAAAAATGAAAAAACCCAAAACCATATAAAAACCAAAGAAAATCCTAAAAACCTAAAAAAAAGAAACACCTAAAAATCCTAAAAATGAAAAAAACCATAAAGTACCCTAAAAATCCTAAAAATAAAAAACAAAAAAAACTAAAATAGGCTAAAACATCCCTTAAAACATTAAAACACCGAAAACCTTTTATAAATCTTCCAAAACCAAAAATCACATAATACCCCAAAAAACACTAATAACCCAGAAAGACCCTAGAACCCCTATGAACCCCTAAAACCCCTAACCCCCCCAAACATAAAAAACCTAAACCCCCAGTTAAAACTCAAAAACCTAATAAACATATAAAAACTAAAAAATCATAAAAATGTAAAAAACATACAAGAACCTTAAAAACTGAAATATAAAATAACAACCATCCAAATCCCTATAAACTGTAAAAAATAATAAAAAGACTAACGAATCCTTAAATATCACTAAAAATGTAAAAATCCATAAAACACTAGAAAACCTAAAGAAACCCTTAAAACCAAAAAAAATACTTAAAATCTTTAAAAACATAAAAATACTAAAGACCTAAAAAAATTATAAAACCCAAAAATCAATAAAAAAAACATAAAAACAATAAAAATACTAAATAATCACTAAAAACACTAAAAACAATTTGAATACCTAAAAATGTTTAAAAAGTTTATAAAACCATAAAAAACTAAAAACTACAAAAAAAAACAGAAAACCCCAAAAAACCATAAACCCCATAACCCTAAACCCCTAAAAAATCATAAAACCCTAAAAACCATAAAAATAATGAAAAAAATTCTAACAATCAAATAAAAGTAAAAAACCCTAAACCCTGAAAACCCTAAAAACACTAAAAATATAAAACTCTGAAACCACATAAATTATAAAACTGTAAAAACCCTAAAAAACCTCAAAATTCATAAAAGAACTAAATACAATAAAAATATTGAAAATCATTAAAATCCCTAAAAAAAGTAAAATTTTAAAAATCCTGAAAACCGTTAAAAACCATAAAAAATAAAAACACATAAAATCCTAAAAAAACTAAATACCTTTTAAAACCGCAAAACCCCTAAAACCACTAAAAACCGGAAAACCTATAAAACCCTAAAACCAATAAAAACTGTATAGACCCATTAAACCACTAAAAATGTTAAAAAAACTCAAAAAAACTTCTAAAACCCTAAAAACTCAAAAAATACCCATAAGAAAACTAAATAATCATAAAACCCTAAAACACCTCAAAATCCCTAAAACCCCTATAAACCATACAAAAACAAAAAAATACCTAAAATTACCTAAACACATAAAACCCTACAAAAAATTCAAAACCACAAATATAACCATAAATACCTAAAGAAATGTAAAATCCCTAAAAACATGAAAAATGCTAAAAATACTAAAAACACTAAAATCCTTGAAATCCTTAAAACCCTAAAAATCCCTAAAAACCATAAAGTCACTAAAAATCCAAATAAAATCCCGAAAATCCCTAAAAAGTAAAAAACACTTATAAAAATTATGAAAAACATAAAAACATAAAAACACATAAAACCCCAAAAACACCTAAAAATGTTACAAACCAAAAAAAATAACTAAAACCCTAAAAAACGAAAAAACACTAAAAAACACCTAATGTACCTAAATAATGCTAAAACCACTAAAAAAATAAAAACCCCAATAAACCATAAATACCCAAAAAAACATAACCCCCTTAAAAATCGTACAACCCCACTAAAAATTATAGAATCCCCATAAACCCATAAAAAAATAAAAAACTATAAAAAACCTTAAATCACATTACTAACTAAAAAATCAAAACCCCCTACGCCCTAACTCTTTAAAACCCTAAATATCCCTTAACCACATAAAAATCCCTAAAACCCTAAAGCGCCCTAAAAATCCTTCTAAATACATAAAATTACCAAAAACCATTAAAACACAAAAAACCCTTAAATAACAAAAGAAAAACTTCAAAACCTAATGAAACATAAAATCCCTAAAAAATAAAAATGATAAAAACACAAAAAACCAAAAAAAACTCTTAAAATTAAAAAATTCCCTCTAAATCTATAAAAAAATTCAAAAAACCAAACAACTCTAAAAATCCTTAAAATCCATAATAATATATAAAAACACTAAAAACATTAAAAAAATAACACTATAAAAAAATTTAAAACCCCAAAAAAACCTAAAAACACTAAAAACCCAAAAAGACCCTAAAATCCCTAAAACCCCTACAACCATAAAAACCCCTATAAACCTAAAAACCCATAATACCCTAAAAATAGTCTAAAAACTATAAAACCCCTTTAAACCTAAATAATCATTAAAAAACACCAAAAAATATTAAAACCCCTAAATACTCGAAAAAACCCCTAAGCCCCCAAAAATTCATAAAACCCCAAAAAAACCCTGAAAACCTACAAAATCCCAAAAACCATAAAACCCATAAAAATCCTAAAAATCATTATACTCTCTAAATTTCTAAAATTGCTTAAACTGTTGAGAAACAAGATGAAAACCTGAAAAACCAAAAAATACATAAACCCCTAAAAAACAAAAAAACACTGAAAACTTTAAAATATCATAAAACCCCCAAAACCCCCTAGAACCCTTAAATACCTTAAAAATAATAAAAACCATTATAAACTATAAAAAACCCCTGAAAACATTAAAAACTCTAAAAAACCTATAAAACCCAAAAAAATAAAAAAATAAATTCAAAACACAAGATGTTATCAAAACCCTTACTAGAATGCAAAAATCCCTCAAACCCCTATATACCCTAAAAACCAAAAAAAATCCATAAAATACCTAGAAATTCATAAAAAAATTTAAAACCATAAAAAACCCGAATAAAACCTATGGAAACTTTAAAACTTAAATACAATTAAACCTGTAAAACCAGAAAAAATGCTAAAAACCCAAAATACGCTAAAAACTCCAAAAACCACTCAAATCCCTAAAAGCCCCAAAACCCACAATTATATTTAAAAATCCCTAATACCCATAAAAAATAAAAAAATATTTTTTTTTGTAAAAAACTCTGAAAATTATAAATACCTAAAACCCATAAACAGCTAAAAATATAAAAATGCTAAAAACCAATAAAAACCCAACAAACACTAAAAACCATAATCACTACGAAAAATCTTAAATCCCTTAAAAACCTAAAAATATATAATTTTTTTTGAAAACACTAAAAACATATTAAATCCCAAATAACGTTTAGAAACTCTAAAAAACATAGAAACCATAAAAAATATATAAAATAAAAAACCCTAAAAACCCTAAAAACACACAAATATCCTTAAAACCCATAAAAATTCATATAAAATCTCTAAAAACCCCAAAAATTTAGAAACCCATAAAATCATTGAAAAATGCTTTTAAATCCATGAAAATGTAAAAACAAATAAACAAGTAATTATGTTAAAAATTGATAAAAACCCTAAAAAACCATAGAATACCTAAAAAATAAAAAAACCCAAAAAACCCTCAATATCAATTAAAATGCTAGAAACATAAAATTCCTAAAAATATTTAAAATAAATAAAGTTATAAAAACCCTAAAAACTATGAATACTCCTATGAAACCCATAAAACCATAAATAAAAATAAACCCCATAAATAACCTAAAAAACTCTCAAAACACCAAAAAGACCTAAAGAAACAAAAAAACCCCATAAGAACCTTACAAAACACTTAAAATCCGTAAAATAGTAAAAAAAACTAGAACTTTAAAAACAATTCAGACCCCCTAAAATCCATAAAAAACATAAAAACATTAAAAACCCTAAAAAATAAATAAATAACTTAAAACAAAAAATCAAAAAATAGACCTAAAAACTGTAAAAACCAACAAAATGCATAAAAACCTTAAAAACCATAAAATCCTAAAAAGTCCCTAAACCCCATAAAAATATAAAAATCCTAAAAAACATGAAAAACAATGAAAATACAAAAAACCACAAAAACCCCCTATAAAAAATAAGAAATGCAAAAAACCCTAACACCCCTAAAACACCTAAATCCCTTAAAGGGAAGAAAACGCCTAAAACATTAAATCTCAAAATTGCATAAAAACACCAAAACCCACTAAAACCCTAAAATACATATAATCCCAAAAAAAACATTAATAAACTCTAAAAATCATAAAAACCTAAAAAATTCAAAAAAATAAACCAAAAAAGTCAAAAAAAACCCTCAAATCCCTAAAAATTCTAAAACTCTCAAAAACCCCAAAACCCTTTAAAAGATGTAAAATCGTAAAACATACCTAAAAATACATAACAACCTAAATTACCCTAAAACCCCTAAAAATCCCTAAACATCCTTAAAAAGTATAAAGATCCCAAAAAACCATAAAAACATAAAAAATACACTGAAAAACCATAAGAAAATATTTCAAATCTAAAACCACATAAAACCCCTAAAACCCTAACAAAGGATAAAAAAAAGAATCCATAAAAAACCGTAAAACCCCTAAAAATCACAGAGATCCCTAAAAACCCATTAAAACCCTAAAACGCATTGAATAATTTTAATTCTTTTGAACCCCCAAAAATGTAAAAAACTCTAATAAAACATAAAACCTAAAAAAACTCAATGAACTTCAAAATAATATAAAAACCATAAAAACCATAAATTTTATAAAAGCATAAATATGTTAAAAATCCATAAAATTCCCTAAAAATATAAAAACCCAAAAAACCTATAAGAAAATTTTAAGAACCTAAAACCCCATTAAACCCCTAAAAACCTTAAAATACTAAAAACATAAAAAAACCCTAAAACTCAAAACCTATAAACACACAAAAACCCTAAAAACCCAAAAACACCTAAAATCATATATAATCCCTAAAAATCACTAAAAACATAAAAAACCCTAAAACCCTAAAACACCTAACGTAACCTTAAAGACATAAAAACATAAAACCCCTAAACAGCTAAAAACTAATAAACCCTCTAAAAGATCCCCTAATCCCAAAAAAATGAATAAAAACCCCAAAATCATTGAAAACCCTAAAACTCAATAATAACCCTCAAACCAATAAAATAATTAAATAAATTTAAACCACTAAAAAACTAAAAAATTTCAAAACCTTAAAATCCATAAAAACTCAAGAAACTGTTAATACCCAAAAAACCATAAATACCATAAGACCCCTAAAAACCTTAAAAAATCAAAAAATTTGTTAAATTCCCTAAAAATAACTAAAAACATAAACACCTGATAAACCATGAAAATCCCTAAGAAAAACGTAAAAACCTAAAACAGTTAAAACCCATAAAATCATAAAAACACTAAAAACCAAAAAAACCCCAAAAAAACATAAACCCCTAAAAACAAAAAAATCATAAAACCCCATAAAACTCGAAAAAAAAGTTAATAAAAACCATAAAACTACTAAAAATTGAAAAATGACATTAAAACCCTAAAACATTTGAAAAATATTAAAAACATAAAACCACTATAAAAATAAAAAACCCTATAAGAAAAAAACCCCGTAAAAACGCTAAAAAACAAAAAACCTGAAAACCCCTCAAAATCCATAGACCACTAAAAATAATAATTATCCTAATAAAACCATTAAAATCCCTAAAACTGTAAAAACTCTAAAAACCCTGAGAAAAACAAAAAAACATTAAAATCCTAAAAACAATTAAAATCCCAAAAAACCCAGAAAATTCTAAAAGAATTAGAATTACCAAAATCCCATTAAAACCCAAAAAATTCCTAAAAAATTTAAAAAAAATATAATTTCTAAACCAGCAAAAAATTTTAAAAATATTAAGAAACCTAAAAAACCTAAAGAAAATATTAGAAACCTAAAAACAATTAAACACCAGAAAAACATAATAACAACTAAAAACCCACAAAAGCCCTCAAAATCCTTAAAAAACAAATACAAAAAATCCCTAAAAATAATTTAAGAAGCCGAAAACCAATAAACCCATGAAAAACCTTAAGAAAACCTTATAAACATAAAAAAAATTGATATCCCTAAAATGCTAAAATGAAAAAAAACTCTTATAAAAATCAAAAAATCCTGAAACACTATAAAAACACTCAAAATCCCTATAAACCCCCAAAAAATATAATTTTCATTAAAATTTCCTAAAATTAATTACAAAATTAAAATACACTAATAAACCTGAAAACCCCTATAAAAATCATAAAAATATATTAACACTTAAGAACCATAAAAATCAAAAACCTCTAAAAACTATAAAATTCCCTAAACCCCTAAAAACCATAAATCTCCAAAAAATATTAAAAAATTTTAAAAACTATTAAAAACCTAAACATCTCAATAAACTCTAAAACTCATAAAATTCTTAAAAAATCATAAAAACCATCCAAAAACCTAATCCCCCTAAAATCAATAAAAGTATTAAAATCCCTAAAAACCATAGAAACTTAAAAAACATAAAAACATGAAATACCCTAATAAAACCTTAAAAAGAAAAACAAAAAATCCACTAAAAAAATTAAAATTTCTAAAAACCCTAAAAAACCCTTAAAAATACTAAAATCCCCTAAAAACCCTCAAAATACCTAAAATCACAAAATAACCCTAAAATCCTAAAAAACTAAAAAAATTATTAAAAATGTAAAAAACCCTGAATCCCTTAAAAAAATATAAGAAACCCATAAAAAATTTAAAATCACTTAAAATCCCTAAAAATATAAATAATGGTAAAACCCCTAAAAAAACTAAAAAACCTGAAAACGCAAAAAAAAATACAAAATATAAAAACACTAAAAATGCTAAAAATGCTAAAACCCATAAAAATATCTAACCCTTTAATCCCCTAAATACTTTTAAAAACTCTAAAAAACATCTAAAACTGAAAAACCTCAAGAAACCATAAAACTGTAAAAAACTATAAAACCCTAAAAACTCTAAAAACCCTCAAAATCCATAAAAATCCTAGAAAATATAAAAAATATAAAAATTCCAAAAAAATCAGTAAAAAAACAAAAAAAACCCAGAAAATTCCTAAGAAAACCTAAAAACTAAAAAAACACTAAAAACCACTCAAAAGAAAAAACACACTAAAACCCTAAAAAACATAAAAACCATAAAAACCCCGTAAAACAATACAAATTCATAAAGACAATAAAATTCCTAAAATTCAATAAACATCCACAAAAATGTAAAGAACCAAAAAAATATTAAACACCTAATTAAACCATAAAACCCTAAAAAACACTGAACCCAGAAAAATAAAAAAATTCTAAAAATTCTAAAAGAACCTAAAAACATAAAATAAAAAAAATTATATATAAACCCCTAAATACCCTAAGACACCATAAAAATGTGAAAATAAATTAAAAACTCCAAAAACCATTTAGACCCCTAAAATGTTAAAAAAATATAAAAACACAAAACCCCAAAAACTAAAAAACCATAAAACCCCATAAAACCCTTAAACACCAAAATATCCATAAAACACAAAAAACACATTAAAATCCTAAAAACCTATAAAAACCATTAAAACCTAAAATATAATAAAAATATGAATACCCCTAAGAATACACTATAAACATAAAAATATTTATAACCCCTAAAACATTAATAGGATAGAAAACATAAAAACACAAAAAACACCTCAAAACCAAAAATACATAAAACCCCTAAAAACTATAATGAACCCAAAAATCTATAAAGGCCATAAAAACCACTAAAATCTCTAAAAACCCTTTAAAAATAAAAAATTGTTAAAGAACTCTAAAATCCTAAAAACACTTAAAACCCATGAAACCTAAAAAATTAAACCCTAAATACACTAAAACACTAAAAACCCTAAAAACCACAAAAAACACAAAAATCAATTTAAATCCCTATGAAAATATAAAATTTCTAAAAAATGAAAAATACCATAAAAACAATAAAAACCATAAAAACCATAAATACCATAAAAATACTATAAATCCCTAAAAATAATTAAAAACATAGATACACTAAAAAATTACTATGAATACCTTAAAATTAAAAATAAATTAAAACCCCTAAAATCCTAAATAAAACTAAAAACCCTAAAACCCTCAAAATCCCTAAATACCATAAAACCCCAAAAAATCTTATGAAAACCCAAACATATCTAAAAATGTAAAAAAACCTAAAAACCCTGAAAACCCCAAAGAAAACATTAAAAAAATAGAAACACATAATCTCTTTAAATACCTAATAAAATGACAAAAACCCTAAAATGCCCTCAAACCCATAAAAACCCTTAAAAAATATCACAACCATAAAAACCATAAAACCCCGAATAAACCAAAAAAACCCGAAATTCCCACTAAATACACTAAAAACCATTAAACCCCTAAAAATATAATAACACTAAAAATCATAAAATCCCTACAAAATAAAAAAACCCCTAAAACCCAAAAAAATGCTTCAAACCTCTAAAAACCCTCAAAATAACAAAAACCCCCTAAAAACCCATAAAAATCCTTAAAATACCTAAAAACCCTAAAACCATAAAAACCCTAAAAACCCTGAAAATCACTATAAAAACCATGAAAAGATAAAAATTATTAAAACACTTAATACCCATAAAAACATAAAAAATGATAAAAACCATAAGAAACACTATAAAAACCTTAAAACCCATAAAACCCATAAAACCCTTGAAAAACTTTGAAAACCCATAAAATTCTATAAAAACCCATAAAATTATAAAACAACTATTTTGTTCTGGTTTTTGGCCTCAAAACGCCCAACGACTCCGTATCCGATGATGGACGAGCCTGCTTTCCAAAGGCAGGCATTCACCGGATGGTCCGACCAGCGACTCTTAAGAACTCACATTAGTCGAGAGGATGGGAAGTTGGGCTCATCACACCCTTTTGGGGGGAATTATTGCCTATTCTGGGACTCTCTTATAGATTTAAGGCGTATTCATATGTTCGCGAATCTTTGGTTTATATCCAAACATAGTGTCCATGGATTTAACCCTAGTGGGAAATGGTCAACTGGACACTGGGGTTCGGAATCATTTAGGACTGTGGTTTACCATCCTTCGTTGGAGTAATGACCCTGTCGAGTCTCGACTCATTGAGACGGTGCTAGGAATGACACGATGAACCAATGTGAAGATGATCGTATCTACCAGTTGTTGGGCTTGAACCTCAGGGAGGATTCCTACGTACCCTGCCTAGGGGACATGGATCAAAGTCCACGTAGTTCGAAAGGAGAGCATTGAAGAACCGACACGAAGGTGGACCCAGGGTTCTGTTGGCTGATCGGGCTTGAACCTCTGGGAGTCTTCCTACGTATCCCTGTGGTAGGGATTCAAAGTCTTCATAGTTCGCATTTGCTTGGGACTTACGCTCTGAGGAATCCCGGAATGATGGATTGTGGATTACACTCTGAGGAGGCCCAAAAGAGTATGTCATGGTCGATTCTCACTCTAAGCACACGTGAGTCATGCTTGGTGTGAGAAACACGAGGCAGTAGGGACCAGACGATCATGTCTTGAAAGGTGTGCCCGTGAGAAGTGGAGTGGGGCTTATGCATGAGGTCGGCCCATAAGGTCGGGGCTTACTCCTAGGTGGATTCCGAGGGTGATGGATTGGGGCTTACACTCTGAGGAGGCCCATGGGGATGGATTGGGGCTTACACTCTGAGAAGGCCCATAAGAGGAAGCCTAGCGGGAGAGGGAAAGGGAGTGCTCCTGTTCCCATCTTCTCTCTGACAGAACATGAGGGCTTCCTTCTGATGGGTATTTTACTACCCCGAGGAGCCTTTAGCAAGTAGAGGGGTAGAAAAGGGACTTCCAAGCTCAGACTCCACATTACCGTGGGAATTTGAACCCAGGAATGCTTCAGGAATCTACTCAAGGGTTGGGGCAACCCCTTTTCCCCTATTTTCCTTGGGTATGTGAAATCAAAATGGTGTGCTGATGTGCCTGAGGGTTGTACCACATGGATCCGGTGGTTTTGGTGGAGGCCTCGGATCAAGGCCGATGAATACGCCGATGAGTGAGTCACAGGGCATTGGTCCAGATTGGAGGAATTCTATATCGCTTGGGGAATAGGAACTACAATGGTTTTGGTGCCCTTCGCGTAAGGATGTGCTACGCGGCTGGAGGGGTCGTTCGAGAACCAGGGTTGGCCGCAGACTAAGAGGTCATCCGCGAACCAGTAGGGTCCACAGACTAAGAGCCCATCCGCGAACCAGGAGGGTCTGCAGACGGATAGGAATCCCACGAACCAAGGTGGTTTGTGGCTCCAGGTTCGATCCGCAAACCAAAGTGTTTCATGGAGGGTTCCACGCGAGCAGCGGCGGCCAAGGGCAGTGCTGATCGAGGGTTCGTCGGTCAAGGCTTCGCCCGCGTAGGAGGGTGTTATGCGGTCTGATAGATCGAAAAAGTGGCATAAACCCCCTGGTCCGCGGGGAGTGCATCTGTGGAGGGGATATGGTTCACGATCTTCTCTTTTTATGTTATTTTGAGTTTGCGGTTCACCAAATTATTATGCATTTCGGTTCCTTATTAGTTCGTTCCCAGGTTTATACCTGCTCTGGTTTGCGAACTGGAACTTCGCTGTTTGAAAAATCTGAAGCCTTCCTTCAAAATCCTTCCACCAGAGTCTGATCGGTCATCTCTTCATCTGCCTTTGAATCATTTGAGTCTGAATCCTCAAATCCCCAAATCTCCGAATCTTTGAATCCCCTCTCATTTCCCCCTCAGTATCCTTTTATAGAGTGGGGAAAGGGATGTATCTGCAGACACGTGGCACCTTTTGTAGAGGCCCATGACAGAATACCCGATTTACAGATGACTTGGTCAATTTGTAATTCACAGTGGTTATTGAGCGCTTCTTCCCCCTGGGAACCGAACTCAGGGAGTGCCTCGCGGCTGTGGAGGGTTCTGCCTCCATTCCGTGAATGACAGCGGATGCGAGTTGAACCGGTCGACGTAGTCCGCGGTTGGGGCAGTTTACGACAGTGAATAGGATCGGTTCCCATCCTGTCTCGTGACTGCGGAGGATTTCTGCCTCCATTTCATGGACGATGATCGTTCGCGGAGGGGGTGCTTCTCAGGGCCTGGACACATCGCGTTTTCATGGGACCGGTCTGCGGACCGGTCTTGCTTCTGTCCCTCAGATTTTTCTTCATTCTTTTCCCCAATTCTTTAGGGGATTTGGTTAGAATCTCCTTTGCATATTTTTTTCAGGACCCTACAAATGGCCCCCATCGGAATGGGGTCCTATCAAAACAAAGAGGAGGACATTCCCATGCAAAGCGGTCCTGAAACTGAGATGGCTTGTGGTAGGGCAGTGGACACAGTAGGGGACCATGCCTATAAATATGGGGGGGGGGGGGGGGGGCTTTCAATTTTCTTTTACCAAATTCTTCACAAAACCAAATCTCCCTCACTTCCCCGTGCTCGTTCCTTTGCGAAGTGCTTTGTCCACGAACCGGCTGCAACTTCCGTGAACCATTACACTTTCACGGTCGCCTCCAACCGTGAACCAATTCCTCAACCGCAAACCACTACTCTTAATTAATTAAAAATTAAGTCATGACAGGATACAGAGGAACTTGCTTCGCGTTTTTGGCGCTCCGTGGTTTCGATGCTCCGCGAACTAAAATCTCTTGAATTTTAAAAATTTCTAAATCTTCCAAAATTAATCACTTAAAATCGGGATTTGAATTCTGTAGAGCAACATGGCTCGCGGTTTCCTGGCCAACACTCCACGGGCCAGGGTTTCGCGGACTAGTTTCACGAAGGGCTGGTTCCCGGGATGCTGTCATCGTGAACCATCCTCTGAGGCCTCCTTACGGACTTTTCTTATAAATGCTCCTCAACTGATCCTCAGCCTTATAGCTGGAATATTTGCCCAAATTTTTATTCCGGACAAACTGCTTGTTGTCTCTTGTCATGCAGGGAGAAAATATGGTTCCCCCTCATTCTGCATCGAGTCCTGCTACAGAGCTGCTCCCAATTGGTTTAGGGAGACGTTTAGCTATGATTCGCAGAGCGGAGAACATACAAGAGGACCCCAGTCGGTCTATCATTCCTGACGATGGTGCCTTGAAAGATTTTCTCCCTCCTGAGCTCCTAGATTATCCATTATCAAGTCGACTTCCACTTCATGGATTCAGTCATCAAGACGATGTCCCTATTCCCCCCACTTTCTCAGGTCTTCCTTCTCCTTTCCTGGAAGCGTCATCTATGTGTGTTCAGGCGAACCTCACCCAATTGGGGGAGATGGTTTCCGAATCTGACAAGAAATACACCTTCATTTTGAGGGGCTCTGTTTGGACCCAATGTTATCAGCATGCTCAAAACATTTCTTAGGAAGCTGTCTCCAAGAATTACCCTTCTATTATAAACCTTGATCGAGTAGATCCCGATGCGGGATGGATTCCTAGGTGGGATTTTCGATCAGGCGACCTCTCCTCAAATGATGGGGCCTTGGATTTCTGGGTCCATCATCACTGCCGGGAGTCTCCTGAATCACTAGAAGAAGTCAATTTATACTCCGTAGTGTGGGCCTCCCAATTTTCCATTTACCCACCATCCTTGGTCCTGCCAGACCTACTCATTCGCTGGTGTTCATGCACTAATACATTCCACCTTGCCCATGGTGAAGTTGGTATTAGTTTGTGGGATATCCATCAATTGGGAGGACTCCCGATTATTGGTGAAATGTATGACGAATTTCTGCCTTCTTCTGACGCATGTGACAATATCGAAAAAGTGCCTTTATTGGTGAGGGATCTACTGGTTATGGCGGATCATTCATTGGATCAGGCATTGTGTTCCCGTTCTCTTATTCTCTATAGTACCTGGATAGGGTTATTTTTGAACACCAATGGTCCTGTGCTGAAGATCAAGCGCCCTAGGACTCATCCTTTTCAGCAGTCACGAACCTCCCCAGGTTCCTACTGGGCAGTTCTAGAGGCGGGCGGCTACCTCTCGTGGGGTTACGAAGTGCGCCCTGGTGTGTCGCCTATGTTCCAGATGGCAGGCTTGTTTTCTATGTTCCTGAGTGGGTGGTTATTCCCTTCCCTGGATATTAATCCTAGCATCAGGGATTGCACCCTGATAATGGTAGTTGAGCTGGCAGAGGGCCGCCTGGTGAATTTGGTTGTGCCCACACTGGCTCGTATCTATGAACTGCTAAGTCACATGCAGAAGGGCGGGTCACCCTTCCATCTGAGTGGGCCATTTCAATTTTTATATGGCTGGGTAGCAGATCATTTTCACTGTTATGAGTATCGTCACAACACGGTCAACCCGCTTCCTGCTTTTTGGCCTACCCTGCTTGACATAGCTGGTGTTCTCCTGTAATCCCTCAGCCCCGGTGAGGTCCTTGATCTTCTGAGTGACTTTTCCTAGTTTTAATTCACTCCCTACCCCACCCCTTGTGGAGTCTTAGTTGACAACTGTCGGGGGATCCTAGAGGGGTGATCTTACATAATCTCTCTATGGGATGGATTTCTGTCTACGCGGATCGACATGGTTTCATTGTGTGAGTTGTATGTCCCGTATCATTTTTCTCACCAGTTTGGGTGCATGAAAGTCCATGTTTCCCTTCCCCCTCCTCAGGCTCGAGGACTACACCCGGCCACACGTCGTCAATGGTGGCTGATGCTAACGCGGGAGGGATCCGACATGAGCATTCCCCTGCCTGTCGTGGGGGTGGCCACCGGCCTTTCCCTGGAGTATGCAAATCCATGGTCAAAACACTATCTTGATGGGATCATAGGGAAGGCCATTCATAAAATTCCCAAATCAGGAGGTATTGCGGCTGTCGCTTCTACCGCACCTTCCCCATCATCTCTAAGGGAGGATCGACTGCTGGCTCATCGATCAAAGCGGCTTAGAGGATTTTCCTCTCTCAGTCCTGCAGTGGCCGAAGTTCAAGAGGGTTCATCCTTCATGGAAGTGGATGGGGACAAAACTGTGGTTCCGGGTCCCAGCGAGACAATCCCAGAAGTTTTACCAGTTGATACCAGGCTTAGAAACATGATCCCCAATCCTGAACCGGGGTTAAAGGCTCCAGACTTTCCAGTTTTGGAACCAACTTCTACTGAGCACATGCCTACGCTGGTTGCAATGCCATATTTCATTCCTATGCCATCCAGCAAGGATACCAAAGATCCATGTGTCATGGCGGACCACCGAGCAGTGCGCAGGTGGGACTAGCCTCGGATTTGAGAGATCGTTGCTGAAACTCCTCTTGCTGAGATGGAAACTATGACCAAAGCTCTTCGACATCTCTTCCTGGGCTTGGGGTCGGGTGGCTTTGACTAACGGCAGTTCCATTCTTTTGGTTGCCAAGTTGTCATGGCCCGTGAGGAAGCTTCCACTAGTGAACACAAACTTGCTCACATTGCTGTCGTTCATCGTGGGACACGAGCTCTGGAGGAATCCACAATATAGCTCCATCAGCTGATGGCACAGGAGGTGATATCTCGAGATCAGGCGGTAGCCCTATCCTCTGAGTTGCATGATTGTGAAGAATGTGCAGCGATGATGAGGAATCAGTTGTCAGTTGTGACTGGTCGTCTCAAAGCCACTAGAAAAGGAATCACCGATCTCCAAACAATAGTGGAGCGTACTCATCAGGTGGCTGAGGTTGAAGCTAGGGAGAAGGCTATGTTGGAACAATCTTGCGACGACCTCCGCCGCACGGTTGCCGATCTGGTGTAGAGAGAGAGTCAGGCTCCTTTATGACTATCAAATCCACTCTTGTACCCTCTGTTTTACTTACCCCTCTCACCCTCTTTTTTTTGTGAAGGAGAGTCCCCGGTTTGTGGACGTCCTCCCTTTTTTTTGTTCGAACAAAACACAGTCTTTGTCAATCACTTGTTGCTGTGAAATTTGATTAATATTTAGAACAACTATTGTGTAAATAACAAATAACTGAATCAAAATTAATCATAACTCAGGAAAAAACTCTAACTTTTTCCTAGACCATGGGGTCCAGTGAGCATAGTTTGACTATTGCTATGATTTCATAAGAAAACCCCACAAACTTCTTGTCTTTTTCTTTTTTAATGTCCTACTTTTGCTTGTGCCCATTTAGTGTGGACCCATCAGTTATGGCCTGACTTTTTCTTAGGTCGCCCTTTTCGGGTTTTCATCCTAACAAGCTTTGTGCCTCTTTTTGTGAGCAGTTTAAAGTCCCGCCGACATGACTATCATTACTGATGTTTTAGGTCGGACAACTTTGACCAATCATGGTGGGGAAGGGCCCTAATGGGGTTTGTCTGATTAAAATATGTCTCAATTATATTTAGATGCACGTGGGGGGAACATGTTTAAATTTGAATGGCATGTTGGGCATGCCTCAAGGCATGGGATTCGCGTCGGCGTATAGAGGTCGGAAGAGCATTGCCTAAGGAAGTCTTGCCATTGGGAGACAGGCCAGAGGCGATCAATATGTAGATCCTCTAAGGGCATGGTATGCATAGTCGTACAATGGTGTCCTTAATTCAATGACTGTCCATTTATGATGGCCAGGGGACTTCATGGATGTTAGGCTCATGTAAACCATGATGTGGGGCTTGGAAAATTATGAAAACCACCATGGGTGGCTCATAAGGGAAGTGTGACATCTGAAAGGGTTTTGGGTGCATCCGTACTAATCATAAGTGTGGTCAGGAGACCACTCCCCTTCGCATTTTAGTTAGCATCAGAGATGGTTGAAGCTTGGCGCAGTTTATAGTCATGCAGCTGGGACATTTTTTCAAATGGAACGACTTCTCCTGGTTCTCTGTAATCATGTCAAAGACGTTCCACCATATTTAGGTAGGTCTATTAAATAGGTAGGTAAATTGTAGCTCAGAGGGTTTCTGAATCTCAGGATAGACATGGGGGCTCAGGGGCCAAGAGGCGTACAAAGAGAAGCATTGCCTAAGGAAATCTTGCCTTTGGTAGACGGGCCCGGGGCGATCAATATGCAGAGCTGCTGAGGGCATGGTATGCATATTCATGAAAAGGTGTCCTTAGGTTAATGATTTTATTCCACCGATAGCCAAGAAACGTCAGGGAAGTTGATATTTGGGACCACCAGGGGTGGAATGTGACAGTTCGACTTTTTTTTCTGAGTGGAGAGTATGGTTTATGATGAGAGGGTGCCTGGATACGAGGGAGACATCTAGACTGAACTTCCTAAGAATGGGTGAAGTAATCCCTTATCACGCGGTTGTGCGGTGGTGGCTTGTGCTGGTCTGACCCGTGCACTGAAGGACAGAGAAAAGCCTCCATTCCTTACTGAACCTATGGTAGGTGTGATTGTGTAGTTTATCTTCATGTGGTTAGGACATATTCCATGCAGTTTAGAGTCATGCAGTAAGGACGAGGGGAATTATTTAAAGGTTGCTGTGTAGTTTAACGTCATGCAGTGAGGATGAGGGGCATTTTTTTTTTCTTTGCCAATGCTTTGTAGTTTAATTTCATGCAGCAAGGACGATTGATCGTGCAGTTTAACGTCATGTTATGAGGATGTAGTTGAAAAGGCCTCTCTTGATTAGTATGTAACTGGGCCTGAGTATCATGGCATGTCCAAGACATGGAGGGTGGTTGATGCTGTAAATCATGGTTCTGGGGATTCTTGGATCAGGAGAGATGTCACGGAGGCTCTGAGGATGGTAAGCATACGAAGCTAGGAATAGTACCGCCCAGGGAAATCTTGCCTTTGGTGGACGAGCCAGAGGCTATCATTATGCAGAGCTGCTGAGGGCATGGTACGCATAGTCATACAATGGTGTCCCTAGGTCGATGACTTTCCACTTTCGATGACCATGAATGGTTATGAAGATCCGCAATTATCCGGGCCACGAAGTCTGTCATCGGGGAAGGAAATGTCTGAACATGTCAGGCATACTCGACCATGGTTGTTGTTAAAGCTTAGAGAGCTCTCTGCGCTAATTTATCTTGATCACGAGGGCGTGCCTTCAATCTATTTAGTTTAACATCATGTGAGAAGGATGAAGTACTCCTTGTTTAGCAGTCATAGATCGTGGACCATTGGATGACTATTACTGCAGTCACTCGAAGGATAACTGGGTCAACAAGTTCTGATATACTTGGAACAAGGTGGGGAATGAAGGTTGTAAAATGCAACTTTATGTTTTCCCTGATATGGAGGTGTGGTGTGGGGGCTCTAAGACCGGTAAGCGTACGGATCTAGGAAGATTACCGCCCGAAGAAATCTTGCCTTTGATGGATGAGCCATGGGCTATCATTATGCAGAGCCGATGAGGGCATGGTATGCATAGTTGTACAAATGTGTCCCCAGGTCGATAAAATTCCACTTCCAATGGACATGAATGATCATGATAATCTGCGATTGCTCATAGTGCAATGTTCGGCACATGGGGATAATGGTGTTCGAGTATACCAGAAACATCTTCACTATAATTGTCTATTGAGTCAATGTAGTCTAGTCCTTCCTTGATGTTTGTTGATGCAGGATGCTATGTGAACCACTGACGGACACATAGGCTAGCCAGGTAGGGATACCCTGGAAACACTTGGATGTAGAAAGGGTAATGAACTTGTAAACCACTTTGCCATAAATTTCAGGATCATGAGGTATGGTATGAGGGCTCTATTCCCGGTAAGCGTACGGAGATAGGAAGAGTGTCTCCTGTGGAAATCTTTCTTTTGGTAGACGAGCCAGGGGATATAATTATGCAGATCCTCTGAGGGCATGGTATGCATAGTCATGCAAAGGTGTCCATGGGTCGATGACTTTCCACTTCCGATGGCTGTGAATGGGTATGAAGATCCATAATTATCCGTGTTGTGGAGTCTGATGTGTGGAAAGTAAGCATCCAAATGTGCAAGGGGTATCTCCATATCGTATCGCCATGTGTCTTGGGTGGTTCACGACGAAGTCCGTGCAGTTTAACGTCATGTGGTAAGGATGAAGTCTGTGTAGTTTAACGTCATGTGGTAAGGACGTAGTCCCTGCAGTTTAACGTCATGCGGTAACAACGTAGTCCACGTAGTTTAGCATCATGCGGTGAGGACGAAGTATACACTCTGTGAAAGGTCTGGTCCGTACACGGGGAAAGGGGCATTTTTAAATTTTGTTATCCCTGCAGTTTTGCGTCGTGCAATAAGGATGAGAAGTACACCCCATGCCGGTCTAGTCTGTACACGGGGTGGAATGGGAATTTTTTTAGGTTGCAGGGACAGGGTGTGGAATTCTGGCATCACTTCGTATCCTACGAGGGCAGGAATCAAGCCTCACGTAGTTCTCTGGAAGGAGTACACCCCGTGAAGGTCTGGTCCATACATGGGGGGGGGGAGAGGGGAATTGTTGAAACTTCTTGTCCGTGCCATTTTAACGTCGTGTGGTGAGGACGATTGATACACCCCATGCAGGTATGGTCCGTACACTGAGTGAAGAAGGCATTTTTTTAACATTTATTCATGGGGATGGGCCATGATAAGGTATTCTGGCGTCGCTACGTATCCTGCAAGGGCAGGAATCAAGCCGTACATAGTTCTCTGAAATCTATGCAGTTTAACGTCATGTGGTGAGGATGAAAGCCATACAGTTTTAATGTCATGTGCTAAGGACGAGATGTACCATTAGATTCCATGCATTTTAACGTCATGCAGTGCGGACATGAATACACCCCATGTAGGTATGGTCCATACATAGGGGAAGAGACATTTTTTTTTGTTTTTGATGTGGCTGGGTCGGGATAGGGGTTCCAGGCGTCACTACGTATCCTACAGGGCCAGGAATCAAGCCTCACGTAGTTCTATGGAAGGCGATACATCCCATGCAGGTCTAGTCCGTACACAGGGGAAGAGGGAATTATCTTGTTTGGACCATTGGGTGCTTGGAAGTTGAACATCATGTATCTCGGACGAACTCCATGCAGTTTAACGTCATTCGGTGAGGACGTAGGGGACCCGATGTGAAAGGAAAAGGGGGGTCTGCACAGTTTATCATCGCGCGGTGAGGACAATCTCTATGCAGTTTAACGTCATGCGGTTAGGAAATCTCCCATGAATTTTAACGTCATGCGGTAAAGACGATTGATACACCCCGTGCAGGTCTAGTCCGTACACAAAGGGAAGAAGGCATTTTTGAACTTTAATTCTTGGTTTTGGGCCAGGATAGGGTATTCTTGCATCGCTACGTATCCTACAAGGGCAGGAATCAAGCCATATGTAGTTCTCTGAAATCCGTACAGTTTAACGTCATGCGGTGAGGATGAAATCCATACAGTTTTAACGTCATGTGGTAAGGACGTCTTCCATGTAGTTTAACATCGTGCAACAAAGAAAATTGATACACCCCGTGCAGGTCTGGTCCGTACACAGAAGGATGAAGGCATTTTTTAACTTTTATTCATGGGGCTGGGCCAGGATAGGGGATTCTGGCATCGCTACGTATCCTGCGAGGGTAGGAATCAAGCCGTATGTAGTTCTCTGAAATCCTTGCAGTTTAACATCATACGGTGAGGATGAACTCCATGCAGTTTTACGTCGTGCGGTGAGGATGTAGGGTACCCAACGTGAAAGGAAAATGGGGGTCTATGCATTTTATTATCGTACGGTGAGGACGATCTCTGTGCAGTTTAACGTCGTGTAGTAAGGACGTCTTCCATGCAGTTTAACGTCGTGTGGCAAAGAGGATTGATACAACCCATGCAGGTATGGTCCGTACACGGAGGGAAGAATGAATTTTTTAACTTTTATTCATGGGGCTGGGCCAGGATAGAGGATTCTGGGATCGCTACGTATCCTGTAAGGGCAGGAATCATGCCGTACGTAGTTCTCTAAAATCCGTGCAGTTAACATCATGCAGTGAGGACGAAAGCCATACAATTTTAATGTCATGTGGTAAGGACGTCTTCCATGCAGTTTAACGTCGTGCGGCAAAGAAGATTGATACACCTCGTGCAGTTCTTGTCCGTACATGGAGGGAAGAAGGCATTTTTTAACTTTTATTCATGGGGCTAGGCCAGGATAGGGGATTCTGGCGTTACTATGTATCCTGCAAGGGTGGGAATCAAGTCATACATAGTTCTCCAAAATCCGTGCAGTTTAACATCATGCGGTGAGGAAAAAATCCATACAATTTTAACATCATGTGGCTATGACATATTCCATGTAGTTTAACATCGTGCGACAAGGATGATTTCCACTTTCGGTTTCTATGCGAAATACTTCTTTAGGAATCTCGCATTTGTAGGAGCAGTTGTAAATTTTCCGTCCATAGAGATCAGGGTATATGATCCATTGGAGTAGACCTTGTATACCACATATGGTCCCTCCCACCTGGGATCCAACTTTGGAGGCTTCATTCTGGGCTTCATTGGGGTCCGGAGGACCAATACCAATTCTCTATCCAAGAAAGACCGAAGACGAACCTTTATTTTGAAGGCTCGTGCGATCCAGTTCTTGTATACCTCTAGATTGTGTAAAGTGTGCAACCACTTCTCGTCCAGCTGTTCCAATTCACCTATCCACTTTTCTGACTGCTCATCATTGGATAATTGGTCATAGATGGAAACACAGAGTGAGGGAATTTGGATTTCAACGGGCAGGACCGCCTCGATTTCCTACACCAATGAGTACACGGTATCCTGAGTAGCAGTGCGGATTGTGGTTCGATAATCCCACAATTCATGGAGGAGTTTATCTGGCCACGATTTCTTGTCTTTTTCCACCATTTTCTGGAGAATTTTGGACAGGTTCTTTGTTGAAATCCTCTATCTGTCCATTGGCCGCTACATGGTATCGGGATGAGTGGTTAGCCTTGATACCATACTCTTGGTATTATTTCTCCAATTCAACAGAGCAGAAGTTGGTGCCGTTGTCTGTCAGTATGGTATGAGGGACGCCAAATCTGGTGAGGATATTGTCCTTCACAAAGCTGGCAATATTCCCTGCCCCGACTTCCTTGAGGGGTATGGCTTCTACCCATTTGGAAAATTATTCGGTTTCCATGAGGATATACTTCAACTGTTTGGCCGTGGCGTGAGGATATAGTCCCACAACATCCATTCCCCAGAAGGAAAACGGCCAGGAGTACTTAGCATGATGGAGTAACTCTAGGGGTTGGTGTATGAAGTTGGCATGAATTTGGCATGAGTGGCATTTCGCGGTAACACGCTTGTAGTCTCATGCCACTGTGGGCCAGTAGTACCCAAGCCTTTGAACCTGATGGGAACGTTTGGTCCCTGGTTGATGTGATCCACATGCTCCTGCATGTACTTCATTCATTACGACGGAGGTTTCTTCTCCATCAATGCATATGAGGAGCACTCCATCGAGGCCTTGATTATAGAGGACCTCTTGATGACTTGCGCCGCCATATATGAAAAAGTTGATTGCCCTTATTTTTATTTTCTCGCTTTCAGCCCAGTCTGATGGATGTTCTCCCTATTGGAGGTATTTTGCAATGGGGGTCATCCAATCGGTGGCAGGAGCATATGGCTTGGAGACAGGACTGACTTCGTGGATTTCTTCCATCTTGGTCTGAACAAATAGAAATACAATTCGATGGTGATTAATACTGATAATCATTTCATCCCGGCTTGCGTCAGCTAGGGTTGTGGCCACATTGGCTGATGCATCAGCTTAGGCGTTCTGAGACTGGAGAACATATGTTAATGCTGGTTCTATGGAGAATTATTCCATTAACCCTCGGACATGGTCAAACAGGGGGATGCACTCCTCCTTTTTAATAGCATAGTCACCATTGAATTTATTGATGACCAGCTCCGAGTCACCTTTTACCTTAAGGTGTTCTACTTGTGCCTGGAGTGCGAGCTCCAGGCCTGCAATGAGGGCTTGATATTCTACTTCATTGTTTGAACATCCTTCTGATAAAATGAAGGAATATGGAAAGACTGACTTTTTTGGTTACACGAGTATTATCCCCAAACCCACATAGTTGAATCTAGGATCCTCCATCCTATTCCCAGTGGGGCTTCGGGACGCGCCGTCGAAGTACATTTCCAATGCTGGGAACTCCTTTTGAACTGAGAAGACATCTTCATCATGTAGCTCAGTGTCCGGTGCAGTGGTCCCTGTCGAAGGGTGATCTATAGGAAATTATTCTAGTGTCTGACCCTTGATGGATTTCTGAGGCACAAACCGGATGTCAAACTGTTGCAGGATGACCGCCCATCGGGATAGGCATCTGGTTAGCATCGGGCGACTGAGGATGTACTTGAGCGAGTTACTCCGTGAGATCAAATGGACATCGTGATGCTGCAGATAATGTCGCAACGTTTGAACTGTGAAGACCATGGCCAAACAGTTCTTCTCGATGTTTGAGTGTTGAGTCTCAACATCAATCATTGTTTGAATGAGGTAATAGAGACTATTCTTTCTACCGACATCATTATTTTGTGCGAGGAAGGATCCCAGTGATTACTCTAAGGTCGACACGTACAGGATGAGAGGTATTCTTTCAACCGGGGGTACGAGCACCGGTGGGCTTAAGAGGTACTTATTGAAGTTATTTAATGCCTCCTGGCAGTCATTCGTCCATTGGTACGTGACCCCCTTCTTCATTAACCTGGTGGAAGGCAAATATTTTCCTACCAGGTTGTCTATGAATCGCCTAATATAGGCTAGGTATCCTTGGAAGCCCTTCAACTCTATGAGATTGCAGGGATGTGGCAATCCAAGGATAGACTTTTTCTTACTAGGTTCGACTTCGTTTCCATGATGGCGTATGACAAAGCCAAGGAATTTTCCTGAGGTGACCCTAAAGGCACATTTCAAGGGGTTCATCTTCAAGCTAAGTTGTCGGAGCTTGTTGAAGATGATCTTAAAGTCCAACAGGTGATTCGAGCGGTATCTGGTCTTGACCACTAGGTCATCCATGTAACAATCAATGAATTTCCCCAAGAACGGTTTAATGATCCGATGCATGGCGCGCTGAAATGTGGCGCCAGCATTTTTGAGACCAAAGGGCATGACCCTATAACAAAATACCCCTTGGGGGCCCTGAAGGTAGTGGATTTTTCATCTTCTCAGGCCATCCTGATTTGATTATATCCAGAATAGCCATCCATGAAGGATAGAGCCTCGTACCCAGCCGTCACATCTATTAATAATTCGGTGATTGGGAACGGGAAGTCATCTTTCAGGAAATGTCGATTGAGATCTCTGAAATCGATGCAGATGCAGATTTTTCCGTTCTTTTTCTTGACAGTGACGATGTTGGCCAACCAAATGGGGGCACTGGATGTCTTGAATGAATCCTGTTTTAATGATCTTATTGACTTTAGCCTCTATTTTTGCGGCATGTGAGGGATACGTCCTTCTGGTAGCCTGTTTATAGCCCTGATGGTCTTCTAGAAGACCCAGGTGATGTGTCACCACTTCGGGATCGGGTCCTGGAATTTCTGTTTAATTCTAGGAAAAAAATCGTGATTTTGCCTCAGGAAAGATGTATATATCTCGTTCTCCTCAAAGGACATGGCCGTACTAATGAGGGTGGGCCTCGGGTCTCCCTCGGTACCCGGGTTTATTTCCCTGAGTTCATCCACAGTGGTGGAGATACCTTCCTCAAATGCGGGAGGTGAATCACTAAGATCTTCCCCCACTTCTTCTCCCAAGTCCTAGTATTCTTGATCTGATGAAGAGAGAGTTTCTGACATGGGCTCTTGGGAGTTTGAGGGAGATGTATCATGGGCATCCCTGCTTTAGTATTTGTCCCCAGATCGAGGGTTGGAGGACGTTCTCGCATTGTCGTGCCCATCCATCATGGCTGAAGTCATGAGGACATCTGAGTGCGTGCCTAGACTCAAACTCATACTCTCCACATGGTTGATTGACATGACATAATCTCTTCTAATCGTCATGAGGGGGTCATCAGGATCCATCTCTAGGACATTTGGAGTGGGGATCCAATCAACACCATCGACCAAAGGATTCTTCTTCTTTGTATCATAAAACCCGGTGTCAATGTAATGTGACTTGGAGAGGTTGAAAGGGCCCCTGTTGGCGTGCAATGTTCCACTTTTTCCATTGACATAGTACTTGATACACTGGTGATATGATGAAGGAAATACCATGTGATTATGGAGCCATGGCCTTCCCAGCAGGGCATTAAATGTTGTGCTCTATCGAAGCACCAGGAATTCTGTGTAGGATACCAGGTCAGCAAAATGGGTCTTCAGCTTAATTTGTCTCATTGGTTTCTGCTCACACTTGTCATAACCAAACAGAGTTGTGGATGAGGGAAATAGGTCTTCCTCATTGTAGCCCAACTTACGGAGTGTCTGTAGGGGAAAGAGGATAACTCCAGAGCCATTGTCTATAAAGACATTCCAGATCTCAATACCATTCAGTGTGCCGGACACATATAGTGGTCTTATGTGTCCTTTCATTATGGAATCTTCATCCTAATCGATGATGGAAATCACCGCATTGCATTCAGCTAGGTCAGTCTCTGTCCGGTAAATTTTGGCGGTAGCTACCTTGGCTTGAAACTCCTGGGGGTTGATCAAAGCTTCTATAAGCGCCTCCCTGAGGTCTTCTAACAGACATAGGGCATTGAGGATTTAAATCTTGGCCGGTACCAATGCCAGCTGCTTAAGGATATCATATTTCTGCTTTAGCGGCCGATGCTTCTCCATTGGCGGGAGAGTCTTAGCAGGTGCTTCGGGAGCTGGAGCATTTGACGAGGAGGGACCAGCCGTAGGGATGGATGTCGATGGTGTTCCCGTGTTTTGAGGACTTGGTCTGGCCGGTCTGTTTGTGCACACTAGGAAGCTAGAAACTTGCTCCTCCTCTGGTGGGTATCGCAAAACAATAGGGCCAGAGTGGATTCTTATGGAGGTGGAGGGGAATTCCTTCTTGTGCTGAGTCCGTTGAAGGTCTCTCCCATGGGTTTCCACAATATTAATGGTTTGGGCCGGGATCCAACAGTAGGTCTGGTTTCTGCCGTGGTTGTGCCTCCCCTAGTATCCCCTACCTCTATGATTCCTCCTCCCAGCTCCTCGTGTTGGGAACTCGAGTTCGTAACCATACCCTTCATCATGGAATGATTCCATAAGATGGATAACATTAATAGAACCAAAGGTTGGATTTTCATCCTCTGATAGGTCAACCTGGTCGGTTTTCCCTAATGGTGTCATTTGGTGGGTCGGTGATCGTGGTGCCAACTTCAAGGGCATGAAATTTTTCAGGGTTAGGACTAACTTTGACCCTGTCACGGACTGCTCCTCTTGCGATTGTTTCCTCCTTCGATTATGCCCACATGACCAGCTCATGGAGGATTGTGAAGCCGATGCTGTCGGCTACACGGCTTTAGGGGATATTGGCGGCAACACTGGCTATTGTAGCTGAGCTCAAAGTATGCCCCGGGCTCGGTTGATAGTCTTCCGAGTCATCTAGTTGTCAAATTATTGCCCCTGCTTGCTGGTGACTTTCTACCACCCCTCCTTTTTTTCGGAGTCAGTGGTATAGATACAGGCCACATGTGTTGGGGGTGGTCCCAGCTTGACCTGTCTGGAGTCTACAATCCTCTGCATAATGTATTTGAAGATGAAGCACTCTTGGATGGTGTTTCCCAACATCTGATGGTAGGGGCAGTAATCTGGCCTGTCATTGTGACCGACCTCTTTAGGTTTCCTCGGCTGCGGGAGGCGGAGAAAGTTGCAGTTAATGGAAGCAATGAAGTAGACATGAACTTGATCATCTCTGAAGGAGTATACTTTTTGTCTTAGTTCCAGAAACTGGTTTTTCTCCGGTCCGCACTGATCATCTCACTTAGGTGGTGGCGAACGCTGATATGCATGAGGCCCTTGACGATTTGGTGGAGGCATGAGCGGTGGAGCATGCACAAGGGCCGTCTTGAGTGTGACAGCGGACGCTTCAGCTCTAGGGGCTCTTTTCACAGGAGCCTATGAGGCTATTCGAGACATCAAATTAGTCCGCTGCAGGGAGTCCTCAATTCTCTGGGCAATGGCTGAGAGATGGCGAAGCCAGTGGTGCACTCTACTGGTATAAGCGGTGTTCGCAGATCATCTTGAAGATTATCGATGAATACGGATAGCATCTTATCTTGAGGCATTGGCCTGTTCAGAGAATAGTTCAGACCTTTCCATCTGGGAATGAAATCTGAGACCCTCTCGTTCTCCCTCTACTTGCAGTTCATGAGATCGCTGACTGTTGTTTTAGGCAACATTGTGCTGAAGTGGAATAGGAACTACTGCTGAAGGTCTTCCCAGCTCTTTATTGACTGGGATGGTAGACTCGTATACCAGATGAAGGCAGATCCTTGCAAGGTCCGTACGAAGCATCTGAGTTTCACTTCTTCTTGCTGTTTCAGAGTCCACATCATAGGGTCACAATAAGATGCGTAGTGAATCAAATGCTGCTCTGGATCGCCTGATCCATTGAATATGGGGAATATAGGGCTCCCAAAATTGGGTGGGAGTGGTGTGTTGGTCACCCATTCTAGATAGGGTTTCCGTTTTGGCTGTATCAGAGCGCGTCGACCTTCCCTCACTTCTAATAGAGCTGTAAGTGCCTCGATGGTGTTGGTGAGACCCTAGTTTACATCCTATTGGGCCCAGTCCTGGGCAGGCATAGCCCGAGGCACTTCCTGAGGATCCGGATTGGCCGGCACCAAGGGTGCGTGTGCCGTTTGTGGCACCTTCAGAGGGTTCAGGTGTACTTTCTCTAGTTTCTTCCTAAGTGGAGGGAAGTCTTGGTATTCATCTGAATCTACGTTTAAGTAGTTGGATGGGTCGGGCGCCTCGTTGGATGGGATCCATGACCATGTTTCATTTTCCGGGGAAAACCTTAGCCTTTGATGTGCACTTACTGGGAGTGCATGATGCGGTTCCTCTTGGGACGCACTGTCAATAAGGTGGTTCCTCTTGAGTAGCTCGACTTTAAGCCGTCGTAATTCATTCATCTCCTCTTCCTGTCGAGAAAATCTCTCTTCGAGCGTGAGTGGATCATTTTTGTCGAGAGAAGAAAGCGAGTTAAGGGTAACTAGTCCTTTATTCATATCCCTGTTGGATGCTCGCTGGGTAGGTGGAGGAGGGTTGGATGGAAGGACGACCATATTTAGGGCGGCCCTCAGGTTCCGGGTGTGCACACATGGTGGTTCGTTGTGAGTCACAGCTTGACCGGAACTATCATCTCTCAATCTATACAGATTTTCATTTTCCCTGGTGCCACCCATGGGGTAGACTCTTTGGTGTTGATGAATGCATATCACGGGGTGGAGGGGATGTCATCTTCCAAATGGGAAGAGGATCTCCCGCCTCTTCTGCTGGCCTTCCCTCTTGTAACTGGGGATCGCCTTCGGACTTCTTGATGAACAGTGACGTAGAGAGTTCTTTAATGTGACCATATTATGTGTCTTCCTCTCGGAGGGGATGATGATTCAAATGACGGGACTATATATGAACCTCCTCTTGTGACTGTCCTCCCTAGATGAGAGAATACTGATTCTCGTGGGGGAGGTTGTTGTTGAGGGAGTAATAATGCCCCCATCCCTGAGGGTTGGGTTTGGCTCAGTTCCTTAAACACTGAGTCTCTTCCCGATTTTATTGGTCTTACGGGTGCATTTGTTGTTTAAAATGCCCCCATCCCTGTAGGCTGGGGTTGACCCTAGATTGTGGAAGTGGCTGCTACTATCGCTACCTGCCTGATCTTGTGTGCCCCCATTCAGGGGTGAACTGGGTTTGATGTCGAGTTCTTCTGTGAACCCATCCTTTCTAGGGAGGCAGGAAAAGATCTCTGATTTTCCTCTCTTAAGATAGAGGCATGTTATATGCTCTTGGTGGACTGATTCAGGAGTTCTTGAATGGATTTCTCCCATCGGGCCTGTCGCTTCGGGGACTTACTCAAGGCCTGACTTTGTTGGGTGTGTTGCCTTTCCTGAACAGGGAGACCAAACGATTGTCGTCTTGAAGTGACGACGTTGCAAGACACCATGCCCAATGAGTTTTTTTGGGCGGGGAGCGAAGTGAAATGAAGAGCTCCGTGTTCCCCCCATCCCCTGATATGGACTCTCATTGGAGTGTCACTGATGAGGCGGCACACTGAGGCAGGCTATCTCCATGTTTCCTTTACCTCTCTCGGGGCGCTATCGCTGCGCCGTAGGAATGGCCTCCAGGTCGATGTGACACAAGAGGTATCCTATCGTCTTGACGTGGTCTACATACCTGTTGTAGGGCAGTAATCTTTATTTTAGCCGGCAGAGGGTTGTCCATATATTATGACGGATGCCGTGTACGCATTCTTCCATCACATCTCTGGGTATGTCGAACTGAGAGGTGGTCGTAGGCCAAAACATGACTGGTATATCATCCATGGACAGTCGTTTCCTCAAGTGGAGCATATCGGCATACTCCTCCACTAGTGACTCCTCTACCTGGCCAGCCCAACTGAGATGCTCGCATCCAATGTGGTCAGAGGCAGTGGGATCTGTAGGTGCTGAGTCATTATGTGGGCGATTCCGAGGTGGTTCAGAGGATGAATTCAGCCCTAGACCGTATCTTGATTGCAGAAGGATGTCGTCGGCGGCTAACTGGGAACATGACATGCTTGATCCCGTCCTTTGGAGTGCCTCGACATACGAGGGCTTCTCTGTGCTTGATTCTGTAGGAGTAGGGCCTTCCTGTCGATATGATATGTCATCGCGGGGAGGAACTCCGCAATGGCGGCCGTAATGGCGAGGACTACCATTACTGCTTGATTCTTTACTGCATAGAGGACTTTTTTAGTGCACACCCTGGGGAGGACCTCCAAGGCATGTTGCAGCAAGGGGAGGACCTTCTGGCTGTGTAGCGTTGTTACGAGGTGGACCTTCGCAACAACCTCCATCACGGTGAGGATGACCATCATGACTTGAGGTTCTGAATGCATCCTGGGGAGGACCTTCAGTACACACCATGACAAGGGGAGGACCTTCTTGTTTCTTGGGGCCAATGCGGTGAGGACCTTCCCAATGGAGGTCGTGGTGGCGAGGACTACCATCACAACTATGAAAATGGTGAGGACTACCATTACTGCTGCCATAGGGAGAATATCTACGGGATACATCCTGGGGAGGGCCTCCAAAATGCACTGCAATGAGAGGAGGGACTTCTCATTGCTTGACGTCTTTACGGGGAGGACCTCTGTTATCGGGGTGGCGAGGACTACCACCATGATCTAATGCCTGGATTCATGTAGTTCTGTTGCAGCGTAACCCCTGGGGAGGACCTTCAGGGTAGGCTACGAGAAGGGGAGGACCTTCTTGTCGTGATGAGACGTCACTATGGGGAGGGCCTCCGCAGTTGCGACTATGATAGCGAGGACTACTATCATAATCTATGGTCCCACTGCATGGAGAGTGATTATAGTGTATACACCCGAGAGGACCTTAAGGGTGGACCGAAGCAAGTGGAGGACCTTCTTACTTATCGATCTTCTGGTCACGTGGAGGGTTTCCATGACTCGCATCAAAAGAGGAGCTCTCATGATCGATCGTTGTATGCCCACGGGGGAGGCCCCCACGGGTGCTCTGGGGAGGACCTTCAGAGTTGTTGGTAGCGACATTGCGGGGAGGACCTTTGAAACTGCTACTGACACTCCAATAATATGGTAATGGGTGGGTAGGGTACTAAGACTTTAGTGTATGCTTAGCGGCGTTGGGAACTTCAGCTTCCTGCAGAGCGGAGTCATGAACTCCCTCTTTATTTTCCAGCTGCCTTAGGCTCGTTTGGGGCGCTCTTTTTTGGGTAGCGAGGACATTCTAATGTTGACAACAACCTTCACCTTTGGGTCCCGGTCTAATTGGGTCCCGTGATGTTTCCAGGATACACCGACAAACATCTTGACTTTTAGCAGGGATATGTGCCTTCTCTAGAGCATCCACCGTGATGGACGGGTGTCACCCAGTTTGAATGAGTGAAGATGCTCGATCCAGTTGCCCTTGCGTCACGGAATATAGCCGTCGAACCTCCTTGGCAGAAGCAGGGATGCTGATCTGCTCCGATGCGGCTATCTCATCTCTTAGATGAGTCACCTCAATTGGGTAGACGGGCTCACGGGCCCGAGTCCTTGCTATTACCAATAATGCAATTACATTCTGGAATGTCTGCAGGATATGATCTGGGATCGATATCTGCTCCTCCATCATTTCCAGGATATGTAGAGAGATATCTTTTGATGGAACTGGTATAAAGGCCCATTCCGGTATCGGAGTTAAAATATCCTGCTCCAATCCTCTGGTGGTCAGTGGGTATTGAAAATTCTCCTCTGTCAGGGCAGGTTAACGAATCTGCCCCTGTACCGAGATACGTTAGTTTATCTCTCTGTTTTCCACCACATTGGGGTGGCGGAAATTACTTGCATCCGTAGGGAGATGTCCCTGCATATATTGGTTTCCCACCGTATTAATTCGGTGGCCTTTGTTGGCGGGGAGACTTGCACGCCTATGAGTTTCCAACACATCTGGATGGTGGGCTTTGTTGATCGCTACCATATCAGGATAGTGGGAATCAGAAGCAACTGCTAGGAGCTAGTCCTATAGGTGTTGGGTAGCCACCACGTCAGGTTGGTGAGCTTCACGACCCTGGGCAGGGAGAGGTGCCTACCGAGTATGTTTCGTCATGTCTGAGCGACGGGATTCATGGAGCTCGATGGGGATGCTGCTGAATTGTGTGATATTGCCATGCCTGGATGGCAGGCTTGGGAGGAGCGAACAAGTGTAGGTTCCTGTTCGTGGTACGACTTCGTGGCTGGGCAGTGGAGCTCCTCCTTAGGGACCAGGGTGATGACCGGTCCTTGATTGTACATCTTCCACCCTCGTTGGGCGGTATGAGGGGCCAAAGCTTGGGGAGCGTGGGCTTGGATCCTTGGGGAGACATCCTCCTCGGCATGAGGATGTCGGGTCGCGGTGTGACCGCGATGACGTCTTTCGATGGGGGCCTTGGAGCGGAACCCCCTCTAGGTGGGGATGAAGTCCTCAATGTCAACCTCATCCGGATCCCTAAGATAAGGGAGTAACGCATTGTCCCATTCTGGGGATAAACTCCCGAAATGGTTGGAGACAACAATAGGGGTTGTGTGGCTCTGCCTTTGCGGTCGCTACTGGGCAGGCGACCGGTGAGTTCTGGAAGATTGGAGGGCGTGCCTGGCTGCCTCCACCGTTGGGAGAGTACCGTTTACATGGTACTCTCAGATCAGCGCGTCCGAGACCCAGCACTGAAGACGTTGGGTGGGTGATGGGGTCCTTCGTAGGTGAGGACGTCCGGTCATTGCATTGTTGTAAGCATGTGCTTGTGAGTTCCTTCGGGATTCCATTGGATTGAAGGGAGTTCTTAAGGTAGTACCTGCAAAACATTTTAGCAAGCACAAGCAGTAAACCCGTCTAAGCAGCATCTCATGATCCCATTCGTCATTAATGGCCTTGTTTGTCCCTCCTTGTGAGTAAAAGGGGGCACATGGTGGGATTAAGTTAAATTCGTCATGATTGGTAAAAGATTCAGGTCGGTTTCACTATTTTTTGTTTCCTTCTAGTTTTCGGCCTCGAAACGCCCAATGGCTCCGTATCCGATGATGGACGTACCTGCTTTCCAAAGGCAGGCGTTCACCGGATGGTCTGACCAGTGACTCTTAAGAACTCACATTGGTCGAGAGGATGGGAATTCGGGATCATCGCACCATTTTGGGGGTAATTATTTCCTATTCTAGGACTCTCTTATAGATTTAAGATTTATTCATATGTTCGCGAATCTTTGGTTTATACGCAAACATAGTATCCCCGGATTTAACCCTGGTGGGCAATGGTCAACTGGACGCAGGGGTTTGGAATCATTTAGGCCTGAGGTTTACCATCCATCGTGGGATTAATGACCCCATGGAGTCTGGACTGATTGAGATGGTTCTACGAGTGACACGGTGAACCGATGTGAAGATGATCGAATCGACCGGTTGTTGGGCTTGAACCTCAGGGAGGCTTCCTTCGTACCCTGCATATGGGACAGGGATCAAAATCCATGTAGTTCGAAAGGAGAGCGTCAGAGACCCAACGTGAAGGTGGACACGGGGGTCCGTTGGTGATCGGGCTTGAACCTCATGGAGGCTTTCTATGTATCCCTGTGGTAGGGAATCAAAGTCCTCGTAGTTCACATTTTCTTGGGACTTACGCTCTAAGGCAGCCTGGAATGATGTATTGGGGCGTACACTCTGAGAAGGCCCATAGTGTAGATTGGGGCTTACACTTTGAGGAGGCCCATAGGAGGCTGTCATGGTCGATGCTCACTCTAATCCCACAGGAGTCATGCTCGGTGTGAGAAATAAGAGGCAGTAGGGACAAGACGATCACGTCACGAAAGGGGCGCCCGTGAGAAGTGGAGTGGGGATTACGCATGAGGGCGGCCCATAATGTCGGGGCTTACTCCTAGGTGGATGACCAGGGTGATGGATTGGGTCTTACACTCTAAGGAGGCCCGTGAGGATGGATTGGGGCTTACACTCGGAGGAGGCCCATAAGAGGAAGCCCAACGGGAGAGGGAAAGGGAGTGCTCTTGTGCCTATCTCCTCTCTGTAGTACATGAGGGCTTCCTTCTGATGGGTATTTTACTACCTCAAGGAACCTTTAGCAAGTAGAGGGGAAGAAAAGGGACTCCCGAGCTCAGAATCCACATTTCCCTGGGAATGTGAACCCAGGAATGATTCGAGAATCTTCTCAAGGGTCGGGGTAACCCCTTTGCCCATGTTTACCATGGGTATGTGAACTTAATATGGCACGCTGATGTGCCTGAGAATTACACCACACGGATCCTGTGGCTCTAGAGGAGGCCTCAGCTCGAGGCCGATGAATAGGCCTATGAGGGAGTCACGGGGGATCGGGCTGGATTGGAGGAATTCTATATGGCTCGGGGAACAGGAACACTGATGGTTTTGGTTCCCTTCGCGTAAGGATGTGCTACACAGCTAGAGGAGCCGTCCGCGAACCAGGGTGGTCTATGGACTAAGATGTCATCCGCGAACCAGGAGGGTCCGCGGACTAAGAGCCCGTCCGTGAACAAGGAGGGTCCGCGGACGGATTGGCATTCAGCGAACCAAGGTGGTTCATGGCTTTAGGTTCGATACGCGAACCAGAGTGGTCCGCGGAGGGTTCCACGGGAGCAGCGACGGCCAAGGGCGGCGCCGATCGGGGGTCTGTTGGTCGAGGATTCACCCACGTAGGATGGTGCTACGCGGTGCGGCAAATCGGAAAAGAGGGATAAACCCCCTGGTCCGTGGGGAGTGCATCCGTGGAGGTGTTATGGTTCGCGGTCTTCAATTTTTATGTTATTTTGATTTCACTGTTCAACACATTATTATGCGTTTTTGGTTCCTTATTAGTTTGTTCCCAGGTTTATACCTACTGTGGTTTGCGAACTGGAAATTCTCTGTTTGCGAAATCTGAATCCTTCCTTCAAAATCCTTCCACCCGAGTCTGATCGCTCTTCTCTTCCTCCGCCTGCAAATTGTCCGAATACGAATCCTCAAATCTTCAAATCTTCGAATCTCCGAATCCCGTCTCCTTTCCCCCTCGGTCTCCTTTCCCCCTCGGTCTCCTTTTATAGAGTGGGGAAAGGGATGTATCTGCCGTCACACGACACCTTTTGTGGAGGCCCATGACCAAATACCCGGTTTACAGCTAACATGGTCATTAGGTAATTCGCGGTGGGTATTGAGTGCTTCTCCCCCCCCCCCCGCGAACCGAACTCAGGGAGTGCCTCGCAGCCGCGGAGGGTTTCGCCTCCAATCTGCGAACGACAGTGGATGCAGATTGAATTGGTTGACGTAGTCCACGGTTGGGGCGGTTCATGAAAGTGAACCAGATCGACGCCCATCCTGCCTCGCGACTGCGGAGGATTTCCACCTCCATTTCGCAAACGACAATGGTTCGCGGAGGGGGTGCTTCGTGGGTCCTGGCCACATTGCGTTTTCATGGGACCGGTCCGTAGACCGGTCCTTCTTCTGCCCCTCTGATTTTTCTTCATTCTTTTCCCCAATTCTTTGGGGGATTTGGGTAGAATCTCCTTTGCGGATTTTTTTCAGGACCCTTCAACAACTAAAAATTCAAAAAAAACCCTGTAAACCCCTAAAAAGGCTTAAAAACTATAAATATCATAAAACCCCAAAAAACTGAAAATACTCCAAAAACCAAAAAAACTATTAAATTGTAAAACCCATTAAAATATAAAAACCCTAAAAAACATAAAAACCCTAATAAACATTAAAAATAATAAATAATAAATCAAAATAATTTAAACCTAAAAACCGCAAAAAAAACCATGAAAACCAAAAGAAAATCCTAAAAACATAAATACCTTTAAAACCCATAAAAACTAAAAATACTAAAAACACTAATAACCATAAAACCCCTAAAATATACTAAAAACCCTAAAAAAACCTTAAACCCTAAATACAATAAATCCCATAAAAAATCCCTAAAAATATAAAATTCCATAAAAACATGAGAAACATTAAGAAAAATAGAAAACCACCAAAATAATTAAACCCCCTAAAAAATCTAAAAACAATAAAAACTATAAAAATGATAAAAACACTTAAAAACCCTAAAAACTATAAATCCGAAAAAAAAACTATAGATTCCCTAAAACTACTTAAAACCATACAAACCACAAAAAAACTATAAAAACAATTCAAAATCCCTAAAAACGTTAAAAACATTAAAAAAACCTTAAAACCAAAAATAATTTCAAACAAACACCCCCCAAGTATGAATAAACCTTAAAACACTAAAATCCCTCAAAATCCTTAGAAACCTAAGAACCCATAAAATCCCTAAAAAACCATAAAAATACCTAAAAATATAAATAACCCTAAAAACCTTGAAAAACATTAAAAAATAAAAAATAAAAAAAATCAACACTGTAAAGAAACAAAAAACAATAAAACCCCGTAAACCCTAAAATCCCTAAAAACCATAAAAACCGTCAAAATCCCTAAAAATGTAAAAACTGATAAAAAACCCACAAAACGTATAAAAATACTAAAAAATGTAAAAAAATCCTAAAACCCAAAAAACCCAAAAAAAACCAAAAAAACCCAAAAAAAACAATTAAAACACTTAAAACACAAAACACAAAATGCAAAAAACCCTAAAAACCAAAAATCCATAAAAATTATAAAAATCATAGAAACACCTTTGAGCTTATAAACCCCTAAAAACCCTAGTAACCCATTAAAAACGAAAATAACTCCTAAAAAAATTTAAATCAATAAATTCTTAAAAACTATAATTTTTTTTAAAATCCTAAAAAACCCAAAAGAAACATAAAACTCAAATATAATATAAAAACATTAAAAATCCTATAAACCCTAAAAACACTCAAAATACATAAAAACCCTAAAAACCCTAAAATCCTAAATAATACCTAAAAACCTTAAAACATAGAAACCGATAAAATTATGAAAATCTCTAAGAAAACTTTAAAACATTAAAACTCTAAAATCCCTAAAAATCCTAAAAGGCTACAAACCCAGAAAACCCATAATATCATAAAACCCCTAAAACATTAGTAACCATAAATACATATAAAATGCCTACCCCCCCCCCCATTTAAAAACCTTTAAAACCCTAAAAGTGTCAACATACTCTAAACACTAAAAAACCCCTAAAAAATAAAAATAATGTCTAAAAATCCCCAAAAACCATAAAAACTCTAAAACAATTTAAAACGCCAAAACCACAAACAACATATAAAACCATAAAAATACTAAAACCCCCTAAAAATCAATAGAAATGTAAAAAACTCTAAAAACCTAGAAAAACTTAACAAAACATTAAAATACTAAAATAAATTAAAATCCATAAAAACCAAAAAATTGCTCTAAACCCTAAAACAACTCAAAATACCAAAAAACCCAAAAAATCCAAAAAAAATATCGCTAACTACCTAAAAATATAAAGATACTAGAAACCCTAGAATACCCTAATAAATTCATTAAAACCTAAAAACAGTTTAAACTCCTAAAAACCTAAAAAATGCTAAAAACCCTAAATGAACCTAAAACCACTAAAAACCGCAAAAACCATAAAACCGCTAAAACCATCAAACCCCTAGAAACCCTAAAAAAACTGAAATCTGAAAAAACTATTTAATCCAATGAAAATGTTTTAGAAAATCTATAAACTATAAAACCCTATAATCTCAAACAAACAGTAAAAACTCAAAAAATAAAAAAAACCCTAAAACCCTTTAAAGCACTGAATATCCCTAAGACCCGAAAACCCATAAAAATCCTTAAATCCCTAAAATTACCTTAAAACATAAACAACCTTAAAATCCTTAAAAATGATATGAACACACTAAAAACCTAAAGATACATAATCTCTCTAGAAAGCCTAAAAAACACAAATAAACCTTTAAATGATACAAACACTAAAAACCCTAACACCCTTTAACCACCCAATGTAACCTCACTATCCAAAAAACCACTAAAAAATAAAAATAAAAAAATCATAAAATAGCTAAAAATTTAAATAATCCTAAAACCAGGAAAAACCATAAAATACAAAAAAAACTTAAATTCCCAAAAAAACCTAAAATTATAAATATTCCAAAAATCCTAAAAACCTTCTAAACCCCTTAAGACCCTAAAAACAAATAAAATTCCCAAAAACCTAAAAATCCCAAAATATTTATTAAAAACACTAAAATACACAAAACAATATGCAAACCTTAAGAAAATTAATACAATTAATAATCCTAAAAACATAAAAACCCTAAAAACCATGAAAGGCCTTAAAACCTCTAAAACACCTAAAAACATAAAAACCATAAGAATCTTACAAAACTAAAAACCCATTAAAACACACTAAAAACTCAATAAAACACTAGAAAACCATTGAACGCCTAAAAAATATAATAATTCTAAAACATTAATAACACTAAAAAATAAAATAACCTAAAACTAAAAAAATGATAAAAATCATTAAAGCTATTCAAAAAACCCAAAATACCCTCAAATTCTCTAAAAACCCTAAAACCCATAAAAATACTAAAAACCCCAATAATTCCTAAAAAAAATAAGTCCTAAAAATCCTAAAAACCCAAAAAAACCAAAAACCCGTAAAACTCATTAAAACCTAAAACACTAAATACTATAAAATACTCTAAAAATCATAAATACAATAAAAAAACTAAAACCATAGAAAACCATACAACCCAGCAAATCCCTAAAGACAAAAAACTCTAAAACCCATTTAAACCACTAAAAATGCTTAAAAAACTACATAAAACCTTTAAAACCCTAAAAAAATTCCTAAAACCCAAAAAACCAAAAAAACCCCTAAAGCCACCTAAAAATTTCTAAAACAAAAAAAAGACCATAAAAATCATAAAAATGAACTAAAAATCAATAAATCCTTAAAAAACAATAAAAATCTTAAAAAACCTCAGAAAACCTTAAATACCTAATATAATTAAAACCCATAAAACAACTACAAATGATAAAAACCTAAAAAAGCCAAAAAAATCCCCAAAACTATAAAAACCCCCAAAAAACCTTTAAACCCCAAACAACTCATAAAAAATGAGAAAACCCCACTAAAACTCTACAAAAACTTTAAACCACTAATTTTTTTTAAAAACACATAAAACTATTAGAACCCCTAAAAACTAATATGCCACTAAGATCCCAAAAAACAATAAAACCCAATAAAAACCAATAAAACCATAAAAAACAAAAAAACCCTCAACATATAGAAAAACCATAAAAACCTAAAATACTAAAGAATCCCTAAAATGTAAAAAAACCCTAAAACCCTAAAAACATTACCAAACCATTTAAAACCAAAAAACACATAAACCCATGAGAAACCTAAATAACGAAAAACCCCTAGAATCTATGAAAACCCATAAAACCCTCCAAAGTCCTAAAACCCCTAAAATACCACAAAATCTTAATAAATCACTAAAAATCACAAAAAACGTGAAAAGACCCTAAATATACAAATAAAACCATATGAATCCCTGAAAAACAAAAAAAGAACATAAAACCCCATAAAACCTAAAAAATGATAAAAACCCCAAAACCCCCTAAAAACCTAAAAACCTAAAAAATAATTAAAACCCACATATACTAAAAGCTCTAAAAAAACGTTAAACCACTAAAAATGATTAAAACATCTAAAAAAATTATTGCCCTAGATAACACAAAACAACTCTAAATACAAAAAAATACCATAAAAAATGAAAACCCCTCCAAATCCATAAATAACTAAAAACACATAATAATCCTAAAAATTATCTAAAATCACTAAAAATATAAAAACCCTAAAAAACCTAAGAACACCAAGAAAATATTAAAAACCTAAAAACACTTTAAACCCCTAAAAAACTAAAAATGATAAAAAAACCTAAAAACACTAAAAATCAAAAACAAATAAAACCCCTAAAAACCATAAAACCCAATTAAACCTCATTAAAACCCTAAAACCACTAATAAATTATAAAAACCTTTTATACCCTTAAAATGTTAAAAAACTATAAAAATTTTAAACACCTAATAAACTAAAAATTCCATAAAACCCAAAAAAATCATAAAAACATTGAACCCTAAAAATCCTAGAAACCCTCAAAAACCTAAAAACCATTAAAATAATAAAAATAGGAAAAATTCCAAAATATCCCTAAAAAAATACTTAATGCTTTTGGTAAACCCTAAGAATACCATAAAATCCTAAAAATACATAAAGCCCATAAAACCTAAAAAATGAAAATAAACCTACAAAACCCAAAAACCCCTCAAAATACCTAAAACAAATTAAAAACCATATAAATCCTTAAAATATGTAAAACTCACTAAAAATTTAAAGACAAAAAGCTGTGAAAACCCATAAGAAAACCATAGAAACCTAAAAACACATAAAACCCTTAAATACCTAAAAAATGCTAAAAACCCGAAAACCCCCTAAAACCCCTAAAATCCATAAAAGTCCTAAAAACCATAAAAAACCTAAAAATAAATAGAATCCCAAAATAACCAAAAAATATATAAATACCTGTAAAACCATAAAACCGAAAAAAACATAAATACCCATTAAACCCTTAAATTTGTTTACAAAGTCTATAAACTATAAAACCTTAAAAAACATAAAAAACCCATAGAAATCGGAAAAAACAATAAAAACCCAAAAACCCAAAAACCCTAAAAATCATAAAATACCCAAAAAATTAAAAAATAATAATATAAAATTCCTAAAAATAAAAAAAATAAAAACCCCTAATATTATGAAAATACCTACGAGAACCTCAAAACCCCAAAAAACTATTATAACCCCTAAAATATGTAGAAACACTAAAACCCCAAAAACATAAAAACTTTAAGAACCCTCAAAATCCCTAAAAACCTAAAAACCCATAAAAATCCTAAAAAAGGCCAAAAAATCCATAAATACATAAAAAACCCTAAAAAAATATATAAACCCCTAAAACTGTTAAAATCCCAAAAATCCTAAAACCCTAAAAAACACTAAAAAATCCAAAACGTATTTAATCCCCAAAATATTGAAAATCATTAAAACCCATTAATATAAAAAAAACCTTAATCCCCCAAGAAATACATAAAACCCTAAAAACACTAGAAAAAACATACCCCTCAAATTCCCTAAAACTCCAAAAAAACATAAAAATTTGAAAAAGGCCCTAAAAATACCAAAAAAAATATAAAACCCCTAAAACAATTGAAACCCAGAAGAAAACCATAAAATCCTAAAAAAATATCAAACACTTAAATAACTAAAATGATAAAAACCCTAAAAAACATAAATGACCTTTAAACCCCTTATAACCCATAAAACCCCCAAAACATTAAAAACCCCTAAAACACATAAAAACATAAATTCTCATTAAAAACATAAAAATCCCTTTAAACCCCTAAAAAAATTAAGACTCTAAAAAAATTAAACACTAAAAACTCTGGAAAATATAAAACCCAAAAAACATCAAAAACAACAAATAACATAAAATCATCAAAATACCCAAAACCCTAAAAATTATAAAATATCCCTAAAAACCCAAAAAATTTAAAATCATTAAAAACCCTAATATAACCATAAAACCCTAAAAGGTCTAAACACCCTCAAAATCCATAAAACCCCATAAAAAACCCATAAAAACCTAAAAATTATAAAAAGTTGATAAAAACATTAACAACATATAAACCCTCATAAACATAAGAAAAAAATCAAATATATAAAAAACACTTAAAACCCCTAAAAACTGAAAAAACCCTGACACACTAAAAAAACAGAAAACCATAAATACCCCTAAAAACATAAAAACCCCTAAATACCAATAAAACCCCCAAAACAACTAAAAATATAAAAACACTTTAAATCTCTAAAAACATTAAAAACTATAATAAACATTAAAACCATACATACTCAAAGAAATCCTAAAACCTCTAAAACCCATAAAAACATTAAAAAACTAAAAAAACCACAAACCCTTAAAATCCCTAAAAACGCTAATAAAACATAATTATTTTAAAAATCTCTAAAGATCCCTAAAAATCTAAAAAATCCTTAAATTAATAAAAATCCCTAAGAAATTTATAAAAAAAATTACACATAAAACCCCTAAAAACATAAAAAAAGATAAATACATTAACCCCCCTAAAAATTATTAACCCCATAAAACCCCTCAAAATCCTTAAAAAACCTAAAACCCCATAAAATCAATTAAAATCCCTAAAAATTTATAAAAACATAAAAAACCTAAAACTGTAAAAATACCTATGAAAAATTAAAACCCAAAAAAGACTTAAACACCCTAAAATCATAAAAACTCAAAAAAACCTAAAAGACCTATATACCATAAAAATGAAGAAAACCCATAACCACCCTTGAAAATCATTAAAAACCAAAAAACCCAAAAAACCCTAAAAACCCAATAAAAACTCAAAAACCACTTTAATCCCATAAAAACACTAAATACACTATGACCCAATAAAATTCTAAAAAAACCTAAAACCCAAAAAAACTGTAGAAATCCATAAAACGCCTCAAAATCATGAAAAACCATAAAAACCTATAAAAAACCTTAAACCCCCTATAAATCACATAAGAAGTAAAAACCCCTTAAAATTGTATGTTAATATTAAAACCATAAAAACACTTAAAACCCATTAAAACTCCTAAAATGACTTAAAAGCCCAAAACACCCAAAACCATAAAAACCATAAAAACTTTTAAAAACATTAAAAAATTCATAAGACCCCATAAAACCACTAAAAACTTTACAAAAAATGTAAAAACTCTAAAAAAACCTTTAAACCCCTATAAACATTATAATGTTTAAAAACTCATAAAAACAATAATAACCCAAAACACTATAAAGCCGTTAAAACCCTAAAAACAATAAAAACAATAAAAAACCCAAATAAACCATTAAAACCATAAAAAATATTAAAATCCAAAAAACCCCAAAAATCAAAAAAATAAAAATAAAAAAACCCAAAACCCTAAGAAAACAATAAAAACATAATATTCCTTAAAAAACTAAAAATCCCTAAAATGCGCCAATAACATAAAAATACTTAAAATTCCAAAAAACCATAGAAACCACTAAAATCCATAAAAAACCTAAATGTCCATAAAATCCAAAAAAAACCAAAAAACTCTAAAATCCATTTAAATACAAAAAAAATGTTTAAAACGCTAAATAATATTAAATACACTAAAATCTCAAAAAACCCTACAATGACATGAAAACAATAAAAATCATAAAAATCATTAGAAACCATAAAAACAATAAAAATAATTAAAACCCCTAAAAACCATAAAAAACATAAAAATCCCTAAAATTGTAAAAAGTCTTAAAAACACTAAAAACCCCAAATAAAATATTAAATTCATAAAAAACATAAAACCCCTAAAAACCTAATATATTATAAAATCATAAAACTTACCAAATCTCTAAAACCATCAAAATCAATAAAAATACAAAAAAACTAAAAACATAAAAAAATCCTTAAAACCCCTAAAAATGTATAAAAAACCATAAAAACAATGAAAATCCATAAGAAAACCATAAAAATAAAAAATTATTAAAACCATTAAAAACCAAAAAATGCTAAAAACCCTAAAAACTAATCAAACTGTAGAAATCATAAAAAACATAAAAACCTCTAAAACCCCTCAATGCTCCAAAAAATTAAAAATTCTAAAAACACTAAAAACAAATAAAAATTCCAAAAAAAATAAAAAACCCTAAAACCCAAAAAAACCCTCAAATTCCTTAAAATCCCTAAAACGAATATAAATACTAAAAAATCCCAGAAAAATCCATAAAAACAGAACCCCCCCAAATCTGGAAAAATTCTAAGAAAAAGATAAAAACCTAGAAACAATTAAAACCCCTAAAAACCAAAAAACACCACAAATGGTAAAAACCCTAAAACACTAAAAACCATAAATTCCCTAAAACCCTCAAATCATTAAAAACCCAAAAAAATCCTAAAAAATTTCTAAATATACCTTAAAATATAAAAAAAATAAAAACTTAAGAAAATCTTAAAAACCTAAAAACGCTTAAAACTAACAAAAATCTAATAATGCTAAAAAACACAAAAGACCCTAAACCACCTAAAAACCTTTAAAAACTATAAAAACCACTAAAAATATTTAAACACCCTAAAACCTATAAAAATAGTAAATACTATAAAATACCGAAGAAGCACTTTAAACCCTTAAAATCATTAAAAAATCAAAAAACCTTAACACCCCTAAAAACTAAAAAATATCCCAAAAAACCCAGAAGAATAAAAAAAATACTAAAAAACATATAAACCATAAAAATATAAAAATCCAAAAAAAACACTAAAACCCCATAATATTCTTAAAAATACCTAAATATGTAAAAAACCAGAAAAACTCCTAACACAACATAAAAAACAAAAAAAACACTTAAAATCCCAAAAAACCTATAAACCCCTAAAACCCTAAAAACCCTAAAAAAGACTAAAAACACTAAAAATCATATAATCCCTAAAACCATAAAAACAATAAAACCCACTAAAAACCATTAAAAACTCTAAAAACCCACTAGACTACTAAAAATGTTGAAAAACTCTAAACACCAAAAAAACCATTATTGTTTTTAAAAAACCCTAAAACCCCACGAAAATATAGAACCCCTAAAAATCATGAAAAACCTAAAAAAAAATAAAATACAAAAATACCCCAAAAACCCATAAAATTTATAAAAATCCAAAAAAATCACTAAAAATGTTAACAAACCCCTAAAACCCTTCAAACCCCAAATAAAACATTTAAAATATAAAAACACTTAAAACCCCTAAAAACCTTAAAAAAGATAAAAGGCTAAAAACCTTAAAAACACTAAAAACCCATAAAACCCAAAAAAACACTAAATAACATAAAAACCTTTTAAAACCCCTATAAATGTTACAAACTCTAAATAAAATTAATACCCAAAAACCTCAAAAAGAAACATAAAACCAAAAAATCCTAAAGCATTAAAAACTCCTAGAAACCTTCCAAATTACTAAATGACCTAAAACCACAAAAAATTTTAAACAAAAATACATAAAAATGTAAAAACCCAAAAAAACCCAAAACCCCATAAAAACCATAAAAAATAAAATCACATAAAACCCCTATAACACCTAAAACATGCGAAAAACATTGAAAACCCTGAAAAACCCAAAAAACCCTCCAAATCCCTAAAAACTATAAAAATCCAAAAATATAAAAAAACACATAAAATACCTAAAAGTAAAAACCCCTGAAATCTTTTAAAAATTCTATGAAAACTATAAAAACCTAAAAAATTAAAAAATCCCTAAAAACCAAATATGCTAAAAATCATAAAAAGATCCTAAAACCCCTAAACAACATAACCCCTCCACCCCAGAAACACATAAAAACCTAAAATCCATAAAAAACAAAAAGAGGCTAAAAATTTATGTCACGACGTGACCCATTCCGAGGATTGAGCCTTAACTACCCCAAGCCCACCTCCATAGGCTAGGGGCTGGCGACTAGTGCCGAAGGCACAACAATATTGGGGAGGCCTTTCCCTAAGATCCTTTACACACACACACGCAGCCAACTCAATGCAGATGTGGAGAGGAAAATAATGCAAGGTACCATAGTTCTATAAAAATTTAACCAAACTTATATGCATCGACCTCTAAATAGTATAAGTATAAGAAAAGTTAAGATAAAAGGGAAAGGGAAAAATAAACAACCAAATAAAAAAGTGCCAAAATTGGAAACATGTATAAAAGTAAGTCATTTTAGAGAGTCCCACTCCTAAATCCAAAAATATGACCACTACACATTGTACAATCACTTGTATCCCCATTCTACTCTAAAGTCACGATCAACTGATTCGTCGTCTGTAGGGGCACATCATGTGCAGCCAAAGTCCAAGTAGGGGTGAGTATAAAAATACTCAGTAGGAGGCCCTGAAGGCTCTAGGGAGTATCAAGAGAGGTATTGGGTTGGGGAGTAGTGATAGATATAACATAATAAGACCAATAAAAAGAACAAGGTTCCATAAAATTGAACAAAAGAGTACAAATCAACCAAACAATAGATATGATCATTCAAAGAAACCCAAATGAGGGAGCGCGGGGATTACCATCTCACAGCTCACACCAGGTATACATCTAGGGTGGTGATTTACGAATCATCAATCACAACATCGAACACCTAAACTGCTAGAAAACACCTCCACTATGAGTATAGTGGGCCTTTCGGGTCACACAGAAGTCGCTTCCCACTAACGTTGGACTATTGTGGTTCTCATCCAGGATGAGTACCATGGGTATGCTGAGTCACACTATCTAACTCCCACTATTGGAATACTGGGTCACATATAGGGGATTCACACCTTGTCCAACTGAGGTACTCCTCCCCATCACATATTGTGAGTCTTCCATGTAACAAAGTCACACAAAGTTTCTTCCCACTAGGACATAATCGAGTCACACAGATTCTCTAGTCAGTAGTCTTCAGGTCTTAGCCAACTACAGTGTTCCATACATATCACACTTGGAAGAACCACTCATCAAGCCATTTGTCACATCTAAACTTCCAAGAAAATCTCTTTAGATCGTACCGAAATATTTGCCTTGTTGAGAGCGTTCCAATACTGAAAATGGCTTGTCAATCAGATGCCTAGATTGAACGTTATTAACATTATAGTAGATACGGGCCTGTTATTTCTAGGCCTCATCTGACCCAGTCAGACCGACCAGACCAACCTGACCCAGAGGTCCCTCATACACCGGCCCCAGTTCGACCTATCCGACCCGATCTAGTTCAGGTCTGGTCTGGAAAGTCCCATTTGGCCTTTCTTGATGGTACCTCTTGGAAAATAATTGAGGATCTATGAACATCCCTTCTAAATGGTACCTATTAGAAAAGCATCGAGGAACTCTAATCATCCCTGCTGGATATTACCTCTTAGAACGTTTCAAGAATTGCTGGCCATACCTACTGGATAGTACCACTCGAAAAGCACTAAGGAACACTACTGCAGTCATTGGAGGTCTCCATTACACGTACCATCCCAAAAAATCCACATTTAATGAGATCATGAAAAAGGATCTTCACATCCAAATGGATCACATCATTGTGATCCTTGAGGAAAAACACGCGAGGTAGAATTTTCACTCTCCCCAATCTGACCCCCAATTGAAAATTTGCACATCACGACATTATGCTTGAATGTCATCCCATGAGACCTATGCCTCGGTCCTAAAAAAATTATATGGATCATTCCATTGTGATCCTATCAGAAAAACACACAGGGTCGACTACTCATTCGCCCAGAAGGGATGCCCAGTGAAAAAGCTCTATTCCATCGTAATTCATGCAAACCCGAATTCGTGGGGTCTGCACCTCAGCTGTGATTTGAACACATGCAATTAGTAATAAAAAGTATGCCTCAATTTCAGGATCATGATACTGCTAAATTCTCTCAAATCCAATTTCGTATAAGAGTGTTACAACGGATGAAATAGTCCAGAACAATAATAATTATAATAATATTGAGTGTTTGGTGGACCCGATCTATATATTAGAATTTAATATCCAACATTGGACATGAATCGACCGTCCTAATCCTAGGGTTTCTCTACCACTGATGGTTTGTCAAACTGAGGTCTTACAGAGGGGTTATAGACAAAAATATTGTTTGACATCCAAAAATATTAATAAATTTTTTTTTCCTTTATATTCAATCTCAATTGAGATTCATTCAAGGGGGTATCCCTTTTCTACATGCATTTTCCATATAGCTCCTCACTTGTTATTGTTTATATTTATTATTCTTTTAATTTTATTTTCTTTCACTTTATTTATCTCTCCAATATCCTTCTTTCATGATTTCTCCTTCTGCAACCCTTACAGTAGGGTTCTTCCGCATGACCAGAACCGCCACCACCACCTTTGGCTCTCCATGCTGTCGTGTATCCAGCCTGCCATGCCACCGCTCTTCAATCCAACCACACCACCTAGACCCTTTGTCTGATCACCCTCATCATCGACTGAGACGGTTCTTCCGCTCCACTGTGGGTCGTCGTCCCGCCATCCGCTGCCGGGAGATGCACCCATTCGGCCTGTCGCTGCTTGTCTGCCTGAAGCCACCTTACCGAGAGCCACCTCACCTCACCGTCAGACCACCGATCCTCCACAATCCTCCACATCCGCCTAGCCGTCACGGTCCTCCGAACATGGGACCGCTGATTGTCACTACCTCTGGCTGCATACCCTCACCGGACCACCACATTCCATCACCAAAACATCATCGCCACATCACCCCCTTCTGTAGGACACATCAGCTTCATTCTAATCTTAGAAATTGTGACGATTGAAAATCTGTGATCATCAGGTCGAGATCATCGTGTTTGTATGTTGCACTTGATAAAACATTGAGTTTTTGACGCACTTGATTATTTGGGGATGAAGAAAGCGCGAAGAATGAAATAGAAATGGCCGTGGTATATGAGTGGATTGAGGGTCGTGCTTGTTCGTCCATCATCATTTAGAATACAAAAAACCAAAAATATAAAAATAGATATTTATCACACATCATTGATTTCAATTTCATTATAAATAAGAATAAATTTATTTGATCAATTTTTTTTGATCTATGAATTAATTAAATCATTTAATACATCTTCATCTTGAAAATTCAACCAGTGTAAGGAATCCAAAATGATAAGTCCAAATTCATGTTTTAATAGTTTTCTAATTAAGAACATGTTTTCCAAAGGAGGAGGAGGGAATTTTATTCGTCACACCCCAATCCTCTTGGATCCAAAGTCTCATTGTTCGTTCTTCGTTGTTCATCAATGGGGAGGAGAGGAGAGGGAAGGATTTTCCATCGTTAGCCAAACTGGATTATAAGGTCAACCCCTATAAACAAAAAATTTATAACCTCTCATTTGGATAGAAGAGTTTTTAATCAAATAATTATATAAATAATCATTTAATTATTTAAATATCTAATTATTTTCCCACGATGGCACATAAGCCAACCTCCAAACACCAAAAAATGTTATAGCCTGCCTAGTGTATACACCATGTTCTGAAATCTATGGTGGCCTATGATTTCTCATCCATGTCTCTATCCATGAGTTATTCAGATTTGTTCTATTAAATTAATAAATTAAAAATTTAATTCATACATTTAACACACCTCAAATGAGCGAAGGGTCTCAACATCCCATGCTGACTTATTTTATGTTGCACCTAGGTAAACACTACGTTCCAGACCCAACCATGGTCTCAGAATTCTAATCCAATCAACAGTTTAAGAGATATCCCATTATCATTAATAAACTATGCATGGGTAATATAAAATATATAAAATATTTTTATAAAATTAATTCTGGGCACACCGGGCCTCAGAATTGCACGTCGTCTCAGCACCCAGCTCTGCAATAATATTTACAAATATGTAAAAGTCTTATAGGGAAAACCCTAGTTCTATACGCATTAAAAAGCTTTTAAACCAAAAAAATGATAAAATTTTTATAAATAACCATTTAAACCATAAATACTAAAAAAATCCCCAAACCCCCTAAATAACATAAAAACACTTAACACCCCCTTGACTCGTGCACCAACTTCTGCTCTTACTACCCTTCACAACACACTAGACCCCATCTTGGTCTGGTTTGATGGTGTATGGGTCAGTATTGGAATGGTGTTTGTGGTTCAGCTCGACGTCAAGGGTGCGTCTCGGTGGGGAAGTATGTTTAAGTGGGGTAGGTTTGATAAACTTATGTTGGAGTATAGGCTAATGGTTTTCGATCTCGATATGGTGCTGAAATAAGGTTCTTTTGTGGCTGGGCTTGCCTGTGGTGCTTCTGATATCATGATGATGAATGTGGATGAAGCTGTTGTTATTGTTATGGTGATGATGAATGATGGTTGCTGACTAGCTGGGAGGTGATGATGGAGACTTTTCAGTTTCTCTGTTCCTTTTGGTTTTTGTGTGTTTTTTGGGTCTTTTGGTTTTTTGGGGTTTGGAGTTGTTAATGGTTTTTGGGTGTGGTTTGTTTGACCCCTCCTCTCCCTTGTCTTCTCTAATTCTATTTTTATTTCTAATAAATTTGGGGGGGGGGGAGGGGGGCGAGAATAGCCTGACCGTCACATCTTCCTTGCCCTAAAAACAATTAAAACCCCTAAAAACCTAAAAATTCCAATAACCATAAAACCCCTAATACCCTAAAAAACAACAAAAATAATAATTATCCTAATAAAACCATTAAAATCCTTAAAACTGTAAAAACTCTAAATACCCTGAGAAAACCAAAAAATCATTAAAATCCAAAAAACACTTAAAATCCCTAAAAACCTAGAAAATGCTAAAAGAATTAGAATTACCAAAATCCCATAAAAACCCTAAAATTCATAAACAAATGAAAAAACATAAAATTTCTAAACCAGCGAAAAATTTAAAAAATATTAAGAAACCTAAAAACCTTAAAGAAAACATTGAAAACCTAAAAACAATTAAACCCCATAAAAACATAAAAACTACTAAAAACCCATAGAAGCCCTCAAAAACTTTAAAAACCAAAAAACACAAATACTATAAGTACCTAAAAATACTTTAAGATGTCAAAAACCCATAAACCCATGAAAAACCTTAAGAAAAACATAAAAACATAAAAACAATTAATATCCCTAAAATCCTAAAATTAAAAAAACACTAAAAAAGTTCTAAAAACCTTGAAACATTATAAAAACACTCAAAATCCCTATAAGCCCCCAAAAAATTAAATTTCATTAAAATTTCCTAAAATTTACTACAAAATTAAAATACCATAATAAACATGAAAATCCCTATGAAAACCTTAAAAATGTAGTGACACTTAAGAACCTTAAAAACCTAAAACCTCTAAAACCCATAAAAATCCCTAAAACCCAAAAAACCAAAAAACCCTAAAAAACAATAGAAAATTATAAAAACCATTAAAAACATAAACATCTCAATAAACTCTAAAACTCCTAAAATTCTTAAAAATCCTAAAATCCATCCAAAAACCTAATCCACCTAAAATCCATAAAAGTTTTAAAATCCCTAAAAACCATAAAAACCTAAAAAACCCAAAAACATGAAAAACCCTCAAAAACCTTAAAAACCCAAAACAATAAAGCCCCTAAAAACATTAAAAATTCTAAAAACCCAAAAAAACCCTTAAAAATACTAAAATCCCCTAAAAACCATCAAAATACGTAAGATCACAAAATAACCCAAAAAATCTTAAAAAACCAAAAAAAATCATAAAAATGTAGAAAACACTGAAACCCACAAAAAATATAAGAAACCCGTAAAAAAAATTAAAGTCACTTAAAATCCCTTAAAATATAAATAATAATAAAACCCATAAAAAATTAAAAACCTGAAAACGCAAAAAAAATACAAAATATAAAAACCCTAAAAACACTAAAAACACTAAAACCCATAAAAATATCTAACCCTTTAAACCCTAATTACTTTTAAAAACTCTAAAAAATATCTAAAACCCAAAAACCTCAAAAAACCATAAAATTATAAAAAACTATAAACCCTAAAAACCCTAAAAACCCTATAATCCATAAAAATCCTAGAAATTATAAAAATTATAAAAAATCTGTAAGAATCAATAAAAACAAAAAAAACCCAAAACCCCCTGAAAATTCCTAAGAAAACCTAAAAACTAAAAAAACTAAAAAATACTCAAAAGAAAAACACCCTAAGACCCTAAAAAACCTAAAAACCTTAAAAACCCCTTAAAACAATAAAAATCCATAAAGACAATAAAAATCATAAAATTCAATAAACATCCATAAAAATGTAAAGAACCAAAATAATCTTAAACACCAAATAAAACCTTAAAACCCTAAAAACACATTGAAACCAAAAAACTAAAAAATTATAAAAATTATAAAAGAATCCAAAAACCTAAAAATCAAAAAAAATATATAAAAACCCCTAAAACCCTATGACACCATAAAAATGTGAAAATACACTAAAAACTCCAAAAACCATTTAGACCCCTAAAACGTTAAAAAAATATAAAACACATAAAACCCCATAAAACCCTTAAACAACCAAAAATTCATAAAACCCCAGAAAACCATTATAATCCTAAAAACCTATAAAAACAATTAAATCCTAAAAGATAATAAAAATATGAATACCACTAAGAATACCTTATAAACCTAAAAAAATTTATAACCCCGAAAACATTAAATGGATAGAAAACATAAAAACACAAAAAACACCTCAAAACCAAAAATCCACAAAACCCCTAAAAACCATAATGAACCGAAAAATCTATAAAGGCCATAAAAACAACTACAAACTCTAAAACCCATTTAAAAATCTAAAAATGTTAAAGAACTCTAAAAACCTAAAAATAGTTAAAACCCGTGAAACCTAAAAAATAAAACCCTAAATACCATAAAAACCCTAAAAACCCTAAAACCACTAAAACATAAAAATCCATTTAAACCCCTATGAAAATTTAAAATTTCTCAAAAACCATAAATACCATAAAATCCATGAAAACAATAAAAACCATAAAAACCATAAAAACCATAAATATACTATAAATCCCTAAAAACCATTAAAACATAGATACACTAAAAATTACTAGGAAAACCATAAAATCAAAAATAAATTAAAACCCCTAAAATCCTAAATAAAGGTAAAAACCCTAAAACCCTCAAAATCCCCAAATACCATAAAACCCCAAAAAATCCTAAGAAAACCCAAAAATATCTAAAAATTTAAAAACCCCTAAAAACCCTAAAAACCCCCAGAGAAAACATTAAAAAATAGAAACACATAATCCCCTTAAATACCTAATAAAATGATAAAAACCCTAAAATTCCCTCAAACCCATAAAAACTCTTAAAAACAGCAGAACCGTAAAAACCATAAAACCCCTAATAAAGCATAAAAACCCAAAAATCCCACTAAATAAACTAAAAACCATTAAACCCCTAAAAATAGAAAAAGAATAAAAACATAAAATCCCTACAAAAATAAAAAACCCCTAAAACCTAAAAAAAGACTAAAACCTCTAAAAACCCTCAAAATAACAAAAACCCCTAAAAACCCATAAAAATACTATAAATGCCTAAAAACCCTAAAACCATAAAACCCCTAAGAACTCTGAAAATCACTATAAAAACCATAAAAACGTAACAACTTTTAAAATAATTAAAACCCATAAAAATATAAAAAATGATAAAACCCCTAAGAAACACTATAAAAACCCTAAAACCCATATAACCCATAAAATTCCATAACACCCATAAAATGATAAAACAACTAAAAATTCAAAAAAATACACTATAATCCCCCAAAAAGGCTTAAATACTATAAATACCATAAAACCCCAAAAACTAAAAATACCCTAAAAACCCAAAAAACTATAAAATTGTAAAAACCATTAAAAATATAAAAACTCTTAAAACCATAAAAACCCTAATAAACATTAAAAATACTAAATATTAAATCAAAATAATTTAATCCTTTAAACCCAAAAAAAACCCATGAAAACCAAATGAAAATCATAAAAACATAAACACCCTTAAAACACATAAAAACTAAAATTACTAAAAACACTAAAAACCATAAACCACTAAAAGGTCCTAAAAACCCTCAAAATACCTTAAACCCTAAAAACAATAAATCCCATAAAAATCGCTAAAAATATAAAATTATCTAAAAACCTGAGAAAAATTAAGAAAAATAGAAAACCACCAAAATAATTAAACCCCCTAAAAATATAAAAACACTAAAAACTCTAAAAATAATAAAAACCCTTAAAAACCCTAAAAACTATAAATCCGAAAAAAAACTTTAGAATCCCTAAAACTCTTTTCAACCATAAAAACCAAAAAAAAAACTATAAAAAAATTCAAATCCCTAAAAACGTTAAAAACATTAAAAAAAACCATAAACCCCCAAATAAAATCAAACAAATAACCCCCCCCCCAGCATGAAAACCTTAAAACACTAAAATCCCTCAAAATCCCTAGAAACCAAAGAACCCATAAAATTCATAAAAAACCATAAAAAACCATAAAAAACCTAAAAACATAAGTATCCCTAAAAACCTTGAATAACCTTAAAAACAATAAAAAATAAAAAAAATACATCAACACCCTAAAGAAACAGAAAACAATAAAGTACCGTAAACTCAAAAATCCCTATAAAACATAAATTCCATCAAAATCCCTAAAAATGTAAAAACTGATAAAAATCCAAAAAAACGTATAAAAATCCTAAAAAATGTAAAAAAACCCCTAAAACCCAACAAAACCAAAAAACACTTAAAACCCTTAAAACCCAAAAATCAAAATGCTAAAACCCCTAAAAAACCAAAAATCCATAAAAATAATTAAAATCATAGAAACACCTATGAGATTATAAACCCCTAAAAACCCATAAACCCGATAAAAACGACTAAAAATCCTAAAACCATTTAAACCATTAAATTCTTAAAAAACTATAAAAACATAAAAAAATCTGAAATACCCAAAAAATCATAAACCTAAAAAATAATATAAAAACATTAAAAATTATATAAACCCTAAAAACACTCAAAATCCATAAAAACCCTAAAAACCATAAAATCCTAAAAATCCCTAAAAACCTAAAAACAAAAAAACCGATAAAATTATGAAAATCCCTAAGAAAGCCTTAAAACATAAAAACACTAAAATCCCAAAAAAACCTAAAAGACTACAAACCCAGAAAACCCCTAAAATCCTAATACCCCTAAAAACATTAATAACCATAAATACATATAAAATGCTTAACCCCCCCCCCCCAAATCTAAAAACGTTTAAAACCCTAAAAGCGTTAACAAACTCTAAAAACCAAAAAACCCCTAAATAAATCAAAAAATGTATAAAAATCCCCAAAACCACATTAAAACTCTAAAACAATAGAAAACCCCAAAACCAAAAAAAACATAAAAAACCATAAAAATACTCAACCCCCTAGAAATACCTAGAAATGTAAAAAACTCTAAAAAACATGAAAAACTTCACAAAACATTAAAATTCTAAAATCAATTAAAATCCATAAAAACGAAAAATTTATCTAAACACTAAAACACCTCAAAATAACTAAAAAACCAAAAATTCTAAAAAATCGCTAACTACCTAAAAATATAAAACACTAGAAACCCTAGAATACCCTAATAAATTCTTTAAAACCTAAAAATAGTTTAAACTCCTAAAAAACTAAAAATGCTAAAACCCCTAAAAGAACCTAGAACCACTAAAAACCGTAAAAACAATAAAAACGCCTAAAACCATTAAAACCCTAGAAACCCTAAAAAGATCTAAAATCTGTAAAAACTCTTTACACCAATAAAAATGTTAAAAATATCAATAAACTATAAAACCCTATAAACTCAAAAAAACCGTAAAAACTCAAAAAATCATATAACCCTAAAACCCCTTAATGCACTGAATATCCCAAAGACCCAAAAACCCATAAATATCTTTAAAGCCCTAAAATTACCTGAAAACATAAACAACCTTAAGATCCATAAAAATGATACAAAAACATTAAAAATCTAAATACCCCTAATCTCCGAAGAAATCCTAAAAAACACAAAATAAACCTTTAAATGATACAAACACTAAAAACCTTAACACCATTTAACCACCCAATGTAACCTCACTATCCAAAAAACCACAAAAAAAATAAAAACAAAAAAATCCCAAAAAATTGCAAAAAATTTAAATAATCCTAAAGTAATGGAAAACCATAATAAAAGAATAAAATACAAAAAAAAAATTCCTAAAGAACCTAAAATTATAAAAAATCCAAAAATCCTAAAAACCTTCAAAACCCCTTAAAAAACTAAAAACCAATAAAATTCCAAAAAATATAAAAATACAAAAATATTTGATAAAAACACTAAAATACATAAAACAATATGCACACCATAAAAAAATTAAAACAATTAATACTCCTAAAAACATAAAAACTCTAAAACCCTGAAAGACCCTAAAACCGCTAAAACATCTACAAAACATAAAAACCATAAAAATATTACAAAACTAAAAACCCATTAAAACCCACCAAAAACTCAATAAAACACTAGAAAACCTTTGAACGCCTAAAAAGGTTAAAAACTCTAAAAACATTGATAGCACTAAAAAATAAAAAAAACCTAAAACTAAAAAAATGATAAAAATCAATAATACTATTCAAAAAACCCAAAAACACTCAAATTCCCTAAAAACCCAAACACCCGTAAAAATACTAAAAACCCCAATAATTCCTAAAAACAAATAAGTCCTAAAAACCCTGAAAACAAAAAAAAACTTAAAAACCTAAAAAAAGTATAATTCCTTAAAACCTAAAACACTAAACACTATAAAATACCCTGAAAATCTTAAATACCATAAAAACACCTAAAACCATAGAAAACCATAAACCCCATTAAAGAACTAAAGCCAAAAAATCTCTAAAACCCCTTTAAGCCACTGAAAATGTTTAAAAAAAACATTAAAAACCTATAGAAATAAAAAATCCTAAAACCTAAAAAACTAAAAAACCCCTAAAGCCACATAAAAATTCCTAAAACCAAAAAAAATAGACCAAAAAAATCATAAAAATGACCTAAAAATCAATAAATACTTAAAAAACTATAAAAACCTTAAACACCCTAAGAAAACCTTAAATACCTAAAAAAATTAAAACCCATAAAAGAACTAAAAATAATAAAAACCTAAAATAGCCAAAAATTCCTCAAAACTTTAAAAACCCCCAAAAAACCGTTAAACCCCAAATAACTCATAAAAACTAGAAAACCCCACTAATACTCTAAAAACACTTTAAACCACTAATTTTTTTTAAAAACTCATAAAACTATTAGAACCCCTAAAAACTAATAAGCCCCTAAAATCCAAAAAAACCATAAAAACCAATAAAAACCATAAAAAACAATAAAAAACCCTCAATATGCCCAAAAATCGTAAAAAATCTAAAAATCATAAATAATCCCTAAAATGTAAAAATACCCTAAAACCCTAAAAAACATTACAAAAATCATTAAAACCAAAGAACACATAAACCCCTGAGAAACCTAAATAAAAATAACTCCCTAGAATCCCTAAAAACCCCATAAAACCCTCCAAATCCCTAAAACCCCTAAAATACCACAAAATTTTTTAAAAATACAAAAAAAATCACAAAAAAACGTGTAAAGACCCAAAAATTACAAATAAAACCATATGAAACCATGAAAAACAAAAAATAACACAAAACCCCTTAAAACCTAAAAAATGAAAAAACCCCAAAAAACCCCCTAAAAACCTTAAAAACCAAAAAAATAATTAAAAACCACAAATACTAAAAACTCTAAAAATACATTAAACCCCTAAAAAAGATTAAAAATCTAAAAACATTATATCCCTAGATAACACAAAAAAACTCTAAATACAAAAAAATACCATAAAAACGAAAACCCATCCAAATCCAAAAAACACTAAAAACAGATAATAATCCTAAAAATTATCTACAAATCACTAAAAACATAAAAACCCTAAAAAACCTAAGTACACCAAGAAAATATTAAAAACCTAAAAACACTTCAAACCAGTAAAATCTTAAAAAAAAAACATAAAAACCCGAAAAACACTAAAAACCATAAACCCATAAAACTCCTAAAAACCATAAAACACATAAAAACTAATTAAAACTCTAAAACTACTAGAAATTATAAAAAACTTTTATACCCTTAAAATTTAAAAAAACTATAAAATTTTTAAACACCTAATAAACTAAAAATCCTTAAAACCCAAAAAAATCATAAAAACCATTGAACCCTAAAAATCCTAGAAACCCTCAAATTCTTAAAAATCATTAAAAACAAAAAAAATGAAAAATTCCAAAATAACCCTAAAAAAATTAGAAAATACTTGATGCTTTTGGTAAACCCTAAGAAAACCATAAAATCCTAAAATTACATAAAACCCCTAACAACCTAAAAAATGAAAATAAACCTACAAAACCCAAAAACCCATCAATATCCCTAAAAAAATAAAAAATCATATAAATCCTTAAAACCTGTGAATCTCATTAAATATTTAAATAAAAAACTTTGAAAACCCATAAGAAAACAATACAAACCTAAAAACTCCTAAAACCCTTAAATAGCTAAAAAATGCTAAAAACACTAAAAACCCCTAAAACCCCTAAAATCCATAAAATTCCAAAAAACCATATAAAATATGAAATTACATAGAATCCATAAAAACCATAAAAAAATATAAAACCCCATAAAATCATAAAACCCACAAAAAACATAAATACCCATTAATCCCTTAAATTTTTTTACATAGTCTAAAAACAATAAAACCTTAAAAAATAACAAAAAACCATAGAAATCCAAAAAACCATAAAAATATCAAAAACCCTAAAAACCCTGAAAATCAATAAATACCCTAAAATACATAAATAATAATATAAAATTCCTAAAAATAAAAAAATATAAAAACCTCTAATATTATAAAAATTCCTAAGAGAACCTTGAAAACCCAAAAAACACATATAACCCCTAAAAACTGTAAAAACACAAAACCCCACTAACATAAAAACTATAAGAACCCTCAAAATCTCTAAAAACCTAAAAACCCATAAAAATATTTAAAAAGAACAGAAAATCCATAAATACATAAAAAACCTTAAAAAATAAATAAACCCCTAAAACTGTTAAAGTCCCTAAAATCCTAAAACTATAAAAACCACTAAAACATCCATAACATATTTAATCCCCCAAAAGTTGAAAATCACTATAAACCATATATACAAAAAAACCATAAACCCCAATGAAATACATTAAACCCCTAAAAACACTAGAAAACCTAAATCGCTAAAATTCCCTAAAACCCCAAAAAAACATAAAAATATGAAAAAGGCCCTTAAAATACCAAAAAAATATTAAACCCTTAAAAAAATTGAATCCCAGAATATAACCATAAAATCTTAAAAAAAAATTCAAACACCTAAATAACTAAAATGATAAAAACAATAAAAAATATAAAATGACCCTAAAACACCTTATAACCCATAAAACCCCTAAAACATTAAAAAACCCTAAAACCCATAAATACATAAATACTCATTAAAAACTCAAAAAACCCTTTAAACCCCTAAATACATTAAAACTATAAAAAAATTAAACACTAAAAACTCAGAAAAAAACCTAAACCCAAAAAACATCAAAAATAATATATTACCTAAAATCCCCAAAACCCTAAAAATTCTAAAAAATCCCTAAAAACCCAAAAAATGTAAAACCATGAAAACCCATAATATAACCATAATACCCTAAAACCCCTAAAAACCCTCAAAATCCATAAAACACCATAAAAATCCATAAAAACTTAAAAATACTAAAAAATTGATAAATACATAAAAAATATATACACCATCAAAAACTTAAGAAAACATAAAATATATAAAAACACTTAAAACCCCTAAAAACCTAAAAAACCCTCAAACCCTAAAAAAACATAAAACTATAAAAACCCCTAAAAACATAAAAACCCCTAAAAACCAATAAAACCCCTTAAAACAACTAAAAAAATATAAAAACACTTTGAATCCCTAACAAAATTAAAAACACTAATAAAAATTAAAACCATACATACCCAATGAAATCACAAAACCTCTAAAAACCCATAAAAACACTAAAAAACTAAAAAAACACAAAACATTAAAATCCCTAAAAACTCTAGTAAAACATAATTATTTTAAAAAACACTAAAGATCCCTAAAAATCTAAAAAAGCCTTAAATTACTAAAAATCCCTAAGAAAATTATAAAAACCAAATTACACATAAAACCCCTAAAAACCTAAAAGAAGATAAAAACCTTAACCCCATAAAAACCTTTAACCCTTATAAACCCCTAAAAATCCCTAAAAAACCTGAAAAACCCATAAAAACTATTAAAAACCCTAAAATCTATAAAAACATAAAAAACTTATAACCGTAAAAATCCCTATAAAAAAATTAAAAACCTAAAAACACATAAACACCCTAAAATCCTAAAAACATAAAAAATCCTAAAAGACGTATATACCATAAAAATGAAGAAAACCCATAAATACCCTTGAAAATCATTAAAAACCTAGAAATTCTAAAAACCCTAAAAACCCTAAAAACCAAAAAAATCTAAAAAACCCCCTTTAATCCCATAGAAACACTAAAAACACTAAAACCCTGTAAAATCCTAAAAAACCTAAAACCCAAAAAAAACCATAAAAATCCCTAAAACGCCTCAAAATCCCGAAAAACCATAAAAACATATAAAACACCATAAACCCCCTATAAATAAAATAAGAAGTAAAAACCCCTTAAAACCGCATGTTAATATTAAAACCATAAAAACACTTAAAACCGCTTAAAACTCCTAAAAATACCTAAAAACCCAAAATACCAAAAAACCATAAAAACCATAAAAACTCCTAAAAATATTAAAAAAATCATCAAACCCCATAAAACCCCTTATAACATTACAAACATATAAAAACTCTAAAAACCATTTAAACCCCTATAAACATTATAATGTTAAAAAACTCATAAAAACACTAATAACCCAAAACACTGTAAAACCTTTAAAACCCTAACAACAATAAAAAAAATAAAAAACCCAAAAATCCATTAAAACCATAAAAAACATTAAAATCCAAAAACACCAAAAATCAAAAAAAAAAATAAACCCCAAAACCCTAAGAAAACAATAAAAACCAAATATTCTATAAAAACCTAAAAATCCCTAAAATACGCCAATAACATAAAAATACCTAAAATTCCTAAAAACCATAGATACCACTAAAATCCATAAAAACCCTAAATGTCCTTAAAATCCAAAAAAACAAAAAAACTCTAAAATCCATTTAAACACATAATTTTTTTTTAAACACTAAAAACGATTAAATACACTAAAATCCCAAAAAAACCCTACAATGATAAGAAAACAATAAAAATCATAAAAATCATTAGAAACCCCAAAAACAATAAAAATAAAGAAAACCCCTAAAAACCATAAAAACATAAAAATCCCTAAAAATGTAAAATGTCCTAAAAAACTGAAAACCCGAAATAAAATTTTAAATCCTTAAAAAATATAAAACCCCTAAAAAAGAATAAATGATAAAGTCATAAAACATACCAAATCATTAAAAACCATAAAAATCAATAAAAATCCAAAAAAATCAAAAACCTAAAAAAATCCCTAAAACCCCTAAAAATGTAAAAATCCCTAAAAACCATGAAAATCCATAAGAAAACCATAAAAATACAAAATAATTTAAAAAAATAAAAACCAAAAAATTCTAAAAACCCTAAACACTAATCAAACGGTAAAAATCATAAAAACCATTAAATCCTCTAAAACAAATATAAATACTAACAATCCCAATAAAATCCATAAAAACATAACCCCCCCCCCAATCTGGAAATATTCTAAGAAAACATTAAAAACCTAGAAACAGTTAAAACCCCTAAAACCCAAAAAACACTAAAAATTCTAAAACCCCGAAAACACTAAAAACCATAAAATCCCTAAAACCCAAAAATCATTAAAAACCCAAAAAATCCTAAAAAATCCATAAATATACCTTAAAATATAAAAAAACATAAAACATTAAGAAAACCTTAAAAACCTAAAAATTATTACAACTAATAAAAATCTAAAAATGATAAAAACACAAAATACCCTAAACCCCATAAAAACCTTCAAAAACTATAAAAACCACTAAAAATATTTAAACCACCCAAAACCTATAAAAACAGATATTGCTACTAAATACCCCTAAACCCCTTTAAACCCTTAAAACATTAAAAACTCAAAAAAACCATAACACCCCTAAAAACTCAAAAAAAATTCCAAAAAAACCCAAAAAAGAATAAATAAAATACTAAAAACAATATAAACCATAAAAATATAAAAAACAAAAAAAAAAACACTAAAACCCAATAACAATCATAAAAATACATAAATATGTAAAAAATACCAGAAAAACTCCTAACAAAACATAAAAAACAAAAAAAAAAACACTTAAAATCCCTAAAAACCTAAAAACCCTAAAAACCCTAAAAGACTAAAAACTATAAAAATCATATAATCCCTAAAACCCATAAAAACAATAAAATCCAGTAAAAACTATTAAAAACTCTAAACACCTAATAGGCTACTAAAAATGTTTAAAAACTCTAAAAACAAAAAAAAAATTAAATAAACCCTAAAACCACAAAAAACCATAGAACACCTAAAAATCATGAAAACCCTACAAACTAATAAAATAAAAAAACCCCAAAACCCATACAATTCATAAAAATCCATAAAAATCAATAAAAATGTTAACAACCCCTACAACCCTTCAAAACCCAATGAAAACATTTAAAATATAAAAACAATTAAAACCCCTAAAAACCATAAAAAAATTAAAAGTTAAAAACCATAAAAACACTAAACACCCATAAAACCAAAAAAACACTAAATAGCATAAAAAACCTTTAAAACCCCTATAAAAGTTACGAACTCTAAAAAAACAATAATACCCAGAAACCTCAAAACGACCCATAAAACCAAAAAAATCCTAAACCATAAAAAACTACTAGAAACCTTCCAAATCACTAAATGACCTAAAAATCCTAAAATTTTAAAAAAAATACATAAAAATGTAAAAACCCATAAAAACCCAAAAACCCCATAAAAACCATAAAAATTAAAATCACATAAAACCCCTATAACACCTAAAACATGCGAAAAAAAATTGAGAACCCTAAAAACCCAAAAAACCCTCAAAATCCCTAAAAACTGTAAAAACCCAAAAATATCATAAAAACCCATAAAATACCTAAAAGTAAAAAACCCTAAAATCCTTGAAAATTCTTAGAAAACTATAAAAACCTAAAAAATTAAAAAATCACCAAAAACAAAAAATGATAAAAATCATAAAAAGATCCTAAAACCCCTAAACACCATAACACAACCCCCCCCCCACAAACACTTAAAAACCTAAAATCCATAGAAAACATAAAAAGAGGCTAAAAAATTATGTCATGACGCGACCCATTCCGGGGCTCGAGTCGTAACTACCCCAAACCCGCCTCCATAGGACAGGGGCTGGCGACTAGCGCTGAAGGCACAACAATATTGGGGAGGCCTTTCCCTAAGAACCTATACACACACACATGCTGCCAACTCATTGAAGAAGGGGAGAGGAAATGAAATATAGGTAACACAGTGCTATAAAAAGTAAACCAAACTTATATGCATCAACCTCTAAATAGTATAAGTACAAGAAAACTAAAGATTAAAGGGAAAGGGAAAAATAAACATCCAAATAAAAAAGTGCCACAACTTGGAAAAATTTATAAAAGTAAGTCATTTTAGAGAGTCCCACTCCTAAATCCCAAGATATTACCACTACATGTGGTCCAAGAACCTGTATCCCCATTCTCCTCTAAAGTCACAATAAACATATTCATCATCTCTATGGAAACATCATGTGCAGCCAAAGTCCAAATAGGGGTGAGTATAAAAATACTCGGTAGGTTATCCTGAACGCTCTAGGGAGTATCAAGAGAGGTAATGGGTTGGGGAGTAGTGATAAATATAAAATAATAAGACTTGTAGAAAGAACAAGGTTCCATAAAATTGAACAAAAGAGTACAAATCATCCAAACAATAGATATGATCATTCAAAGAAACCAAAATGAGGGAGTGACAAGGTCACCATCTCACAGATCACACCAGGTATACATCTATGGTGGTGATAGAAGAATCATCAATCACAACAACCACCACCTCAACTGCTAGAAAACACCTCCACTATGAGTATAGTGGGCCTATCGGGTCACACAGAAGTCACTTCCCAATAACCCTGGACTACGGTGGTACTCATCCCGGATGAGTACCATGGGCATGCTGAGTCACACTATCTCACTCCCACCATTGGCATGCTGGGTCACACATAGGGACTTCCCACCTTCTGCGACTGAGGTACTCCTCCCCATCATGTATTTTGGGTCTTCCATGTAACATAGTCTCGCTCCCACCATGATCCTGAAAAGTCACACATAGTTGCTTCCCACTAGTCCGTAATCGAGTCACACAAAGTCGCTTGTTAGTAGTCTTTAGGTCTTACCCACCCGCAATGTTCCATACGTAACGCTCTTGGAAGAACCACTCATTAATCAATTTGTCATATCTCAACTTCCAGAAAAATATCTTTAGATCATACCAAAATATCTTCCTCGTCGAGAGGGTTGCAATACTGAAAATGGCTCGTCAATCAGATGTCTGGTTTGAATGTTATTAACATTTTATTAGATACGAGTCAATTGTGTCTGGGCGTAATCGGACCCAACCGGACTGACCCAACCAAACTGACCCAGGGGTCCCACATGCATTGGCCCCAGTTCGACCGATCTGACCCGATCTAGTTCGGGTCTAGTCCGGCCAGGTCCATTTGGCCTTTCTAGATGGTACCTCTTGGAAAAAAATCGAGGAACTCTGAACGTCCCTCCTGGATGGTACCTATCAGAAAAGAATCGAGGAACTCTAATCACCACTGCTGGATCTTACCTCTTAGAAAGTATCAAGAATCTCTGGCCATGCCTACTGGATGGTACCACTCGAAAAGCACTAAGGAACAATACGGTAGTGATTGGAGGTCACCTTTACAGGTACAATCCCGAAAAATCCACATTTAATGAGATCACGAAAAGGGATCTGCACATCCAAATAGATCATATCATTGTGATCCTTGAGGAAAAACACGCGAGGTAGAATTTTCACTCGGCCCAATATGACCCCAAATTGAAAATCTGCACATCACGGTATTCTGCTTGAATGTCATCCCATGAGACCTATGCCTCTGTCCTAAAAAATTTATATGGATCACAACATTGCGATTCTATCAGAAAAACACACGGGGTTGACTAATAATTCTCCCATAAGGGATACCTGGTGAAAAAGCTCTATTCCATCGTAATTCATGCAAACTCGAATTTGTGGGGTCTGCACCTCAGCTTTGGTTTAAACACATGAAATTAGTCCTCAAAAGTCGGCCTCAATGTCAGGTTCATGATACCACTAACAGATCTTCAATCCAATATCGTATAGGAGTGTTACAACAAATGAAATAGTCCTCAACAATAATAATTATAATAATATTGTGTGTTTGGTGGACCCGAGCTATATATTAGAATTTAATATCCAACATTGGACTTTAATCGACCGTCCTAATCCAAGGGTTTCTCTACTGACGATGGTTTAACAAATTGAGGTCGTACGGTGGGGTTATAGACAAAAATATTATTTAACATCCAAAAATATTAATAAAAATATTATTATTATTATTATTTTATTTTTTCCTTTATATTCAATCTGAATTGAGATTCATTCAAGGGGTTATCCCTTTTCTACACGTGTTTTCTACATAGCTCCTCCCTTATTATTTTTTGATTTATTATTCTTTTAAATTTATTTCCTTTTAATTTAATTATATCTTAAATATCCTTCTTTCATGATTTCTCCTTCTGCAACCCTAATGGTAGGGTTCTACCGCATGGCCGGAAGAGCCATCACCACCTTCGGCTCTCCATGCCGCCATGCCTCTAGCCTACCATGCCATCGATTTTCAATCCAACCACACCACCTAGCCTCTTTGTCCTCTCACCCTCGTCATCGATTGATATGGCTCTGCCACTCCACCGTGGGTCGTCATCCCGCCATCCTCCATAGGGACACGAACTCATTCGACATGTTGTTGCTTGTCTGCATAAAGCCACCTCACCGAGAGCCACCTCACCTCGCTATCAGACCACCCGTCCTCCGCGATCCTCCACCTCTTCCTAGCCTTCACGGGCTGCCGCACCAGGGACCGCTGACTGTCGCTTCCTCCAGCCACATACCCTCTCCGGACCACCACCTTCTATCACCAAAACATCATCACCGCATCTCCCCCTTCTGTAGGACACTTCAGCTTCATTCTAATCTTGAAAATTGTGACGATTGTAGATCTGTTATCCTCGGGTCAAGTTCTTCGCGTTTGTATGTTGCGCTTGATAAAACATTGAGTTTTTGATGCAATTAATTATTTGGCGATGAAGAAAGTGTGAATATTGAAATAGAAAATACCACGGTCTATGAGTGGATCGATGGGCATGTTTGTTCGTCCATTATCAGTGAGAATAAAGAAAACTAAAAATTGAAAAATATATATTTATCACACTTCATGAATTTCAATATCATTATAATGAATAATAAATTGATTTGATCAATTTTTTTGATCCGTGAATTAATTCATTCTTTTAATACATCTTCGTCTTGAAAATTCAACCAGGGTAAGGAATCCATAATGATAAGTCCTACTTCATGTTTTAATATTTTTCTAATGAAGAACATGATTTCCAAAGGAGGAGGAGACATGTTGATTCGTCACACCCCGATCTGCATGGTTCTAAATCTCATCGTTCGTTCTTCATTGTTTATCAATGGGGAGGGGAGAAGAGGAGAGGATTTTCCATCGTTAGCCAAACAGGATTATGAGGTCAACCCCTATAAACAAATAATTTATAACCTGTCATTGGGATAGAAGGGTTTTTAATCAAATAATTATATAAATAATCATTTAATTATTTAATTATTTAATTATTTTCCCATGATGGCGCATAAGACAACCTCCAAACACCGAAAAAGGTTATACCCTCCCTAGGTTATACGCCATGTTCTAAAATCTACAGTGGCCTATGATTTCTCATCCAAGACTCTATCCATGAGTTATTCGGATTTGTGATATTAAATGTATAAATTAATAATTTAATTCATAGATTTAACACACCGCAAATGAGCGAAGGGTATAAATGTCCCACGCTGACCTATTATATGTTGCACCTAGGGAAACACTATGTTCCAGACCCAACTGTGGTCTCAGTTTTTTAATCCAATCAAAAGTTTAAGAGATATCCCATTTTCATTAATCAACTATGCATGGGTAATATAAAATACACATAATATTTTTTTAAAATTAATTCTGGGCACACCGGGCCTCAGAATTGCATGTCGTCTCAGCAACCAGTTCTGGAATAATATTTATAAAAATTGCATATCTTACAAGGAAAAACCAAGGTCTATACACATTAAAAACCTTTTAAACCAAAAAAAATGATAAAAATTTCATAAATATCCTTTTAAACCATAAAAACTAATAATATCCCCAAAACCCAAAAAAGAACCTAAAAACAACAAACACCCCCTTGACTCATCACCAACCTCTGCTCTTACTGCCCTTCCAAACACACTGGACCCCATCTTGGTCTGGTTTGATGGTGTATGGGTCAGTATTGGGACGATGTTGGTGGTTCATCTCGGCGTCTAGGTTGTGTCTTGGTGGGGTGGTATGTTTACGTGGTGTCAGTTTGATAAACTTATATTAGAGTATAGGCTGATGGTAGTCGATCTCGGTACAGTGCTTAAATAAGGTGTTGTTGTGGCTGGTCTTGTCTGTGGTGCTTCTGATTTCGTGCTGATGAATGTGGATGAAGATGTTGTTATGGTTATGGTGATGATGAATGATGGTTGCTGACTGGCTGGGAGGTGATGATGGGGACTTTTCAGTTTTTCTGTTCATTTTGTTTTTTGTGTGTTTTTTTGGGTCTTTTAGTTTTTTGGGGGTTGGAGATGTTAAGGGTTTTTTGGGTGTGGTTCGTTTGACCCCTCCCCTCCCCTGTCTACTCTCTATCTATTTTTATTTTTAATAAATTGGGGGGGGGGGAATAGCCCAACCCTCACATCTTCCTTTCCCTAAAAACAATCTAGACGCCTAAAAACCTAAAAGTTGAAATAACCAGACAACCCTTAAAACCCTAATAAACACTAAAACCCCTCAAAATCCGTAAAATCCTAAACATAATGAAAATCATAGAAATACCTAAAAATTTAAAAATTCTTAAAAACTCCTATGAAAACCTTAAAAACCTAAAAAAAATTAAAACACTTAAAAACAAAAAAAATCACAAAAATCATAATAAACTTAAAGAGAACCAAAATTCCATAAAAACCATAAATACACAAAAACCCAAAAAAGCCAAAAACCCAAAAACCAAGAAAAAATATAAAACCAATAAAAAATATAAAAAACCTATAAAACTATGTAAACGTTAAAAACACTAAAAACCCTAAAAACTCAAAAAACACAGAAACCATAAAAACCCTAAAAACACTAAAAACCCTCAAAATCCCAAAAACAGTAAAAACCATAAAATCATTCAAAATGTACAAATTCCAAAAAACATTCGAAACTACTATGAAAACATTAAAAACATAAATACAGATACAATTCATAAAAACATAAAAACATTGAAAACTCTAAAATAACATAAAACCACTAAAAACCCCAAACCCCATAAAATCCATAAAACCTAAAAAACCATAAAAATTATAAAAAAACTAAAAATCAGAAAAACATAAAAACCTTGAAAACGCATAGTAAAACCTTAACAACCAAAAAACATTTAAAACCGTTAAAAATTTTAAAAATGAAAAAAACACAAAAACCCCTAAAAGTCCCTAAAACCATAGAAACACATAAAAACCATAAAAACGCCAAAAAATCATAAAAATCAACAAACTCAAAAACCCCTAAAACTAAAAAAATTAAAAAAACCTTAAAATTCCTAAAACCACTAAAAACCCTTAAAATACATTAAAATAAATAAGTCCCATAAAAACTTGAAAAGGCCTGAAAGATCCCTTAAAACATAAAAACCATTGAAAACCCTAAAAACCCAAAGAAAACCATAAAAAACTGAAACTCATAAAACCCCCAAAACCAAAAAAAAAATTAAAACCCTAAAAATCTTAAAACCCCTAAAACATCAAAACACCTAAAACCCTAAAAACCATAAAATGGTAAATAAAATATGATAAAATCCCGAAAAACATAAAAACCCATAAACCATTAAGAAAACCATAAAAATCTAAAAATAAACAGAACAACAAAAAATAGAAAAAACCCTAAAAACCATAAAAACACATAAAAGACCCAAAAAAACACTTAATCCCCTAAACCCCTAAAAAAACATAAAAACCTTAAAAACCCTAAAAACTCATAAAAACCCTAAAGAACAATAAAAACTCTAAAAACCCTTTAATACCCTAACAATCGTAACAAAACTTCAAAAAACCATAAAACCCCTAAAAACATAAGAAATCCCTAAAAACAAAAAAAAACATATCAACCCATAAAGACCCTCAAAATTTATAAAAACCATAAAGACCATAAGAATCTTCAAAATTCCATAAAAATAACTATAAATATAAAAAACCATAAAATATATAAAATTACCATATAAAACGTTAAATAGGTAAAAATTCAAAAAATCTTTAAAAACCTAAAAATTCTAAAATCCCTGAAAATTTGTAAAAAAACCATACAACCCACTAAACACCACTAAATACCCAAAAACCAAAAAAACCCAAAAAATACATAAAAATGAAGGGAACCCTAAAAACCTTGAAAACTGGAAATAATCCTTAAGAATAAAAAAACACTTAAAACCCCTATAATAACTAAATGACGTTAAAAACCCTAAACACCCTAAAACCATAATACCTCTAAAAACCATTAAAAACCCTAAGACACATAAAAAACCTATAAACACATAAAAACCCTATAAACCCAATAAAAACTATAAAATTTTTATAAAAACATAAAAACATTAAAAACACTACAAACCATTAAAACCCTAAAACCTCAAAAAAACCCTGAAACCCAAAAAAATATAAAAACATAAAACACCATAAAAACCTAAAAACCCTCAAAATACCTAAAAAAATAAACAAAATTTCTATATATAACTAAAAATGTAAAAAAACTGTAAAAACCCTTAGTAAAATATAAAAACCAAAAAACACCTAAAACCCCAAAAAATATAAAAATCACAAAAAAACACAAAATACACAAAAACACCCAAAAAACCATAAAACCCCCTAAAAACCATAAAAATGTAAAAAAATTAAGTCTCTAGAAACCTAGTAAAGACTTATAAAAAAATTATACCCCTAAGAAGTTTAAAAACTATAAAAACTATAAAAACAAAAAAAAACCTCAAGGACCCTAAAAACCATTAAAACTCTTCAAAATTTCTAAATGTCGTAAAAGCCATAGAAAATACAAAAAAACCACTAAACATCCCTAAAAATAAAAAACCCTAAAAACCCTGAAGGCCGCTATAATAAACTTTTGAAAACCTAAAAATACTAAAAACAACTAAATATTTAAAAGACACTAAAACCATAAGAACCCTAAAAACACTAAAACCCATAAAAATCCATAAAAACACAAAACCCATTGAAATTATAAAAAATCACACAAAATCCATAAAAACATAAAAAACCATGAAAATACCTTATAAAACCTTTAAAACCTAAAAACACTTGAAGAACATAAAAATATTAAAAATTCTAAAAACCCAACAAAACCCTAAAAACCGTAAAAAACTATAATACCTCAATATATTAAAAATTATCAAAATCCCATAAAGACACTCAAAACTAAAAAAACCCATCTTAACCCATATTTTTTTTAAAATCTATATAAAAAATATAAAACTATAAAACACTTAAAAACCCCTCAAAACCGAAACCACCATAAAACCCCTAAAACCCAAAAAATCCATAAACCATAAAATTCCCTAAAAACTGTAAAAACCATAAAAGTCCTAAAAAACATAAAATAATAGAAAAAATAACAACCCTAACTTACTAAGAAAATATTAAAAACCAAAAAATCAACAAACTCCTAATAACCCAAAAATGCCTAAAATCCGTAAAAAACCTCAAAATCCTCCAAGTCCCTAAAACCCATAAAAATAATAAAAAACACAAAAACCCCAGAAAATAGTAAAAAAACATAAAAACCCTAATAAAACCATAAAAACATAAAAAACATAAAACCCGTAAAAAAACAAAAAACACTATATCCCTAAAAACCATGAAATACCATAAAACACCAAAATCCATAAAAATCCCTAAAAACATTAAAAAACTATAAAAACACATAAAAACCCTAAAACAACACTAAAAACACTAAAAACCCATTGGAACCCTAAAAATGAAAAAAACTCTATAAACATTAAAAACATAAAAAACTCATAACCCCTAAAAATTGAAAAACCCATAAAACCCTAAAAATCCACAAAAACCCTTAAAAGTCTGCAAAATACCAAAATCACTAAAAACCAATAAAAATCCTAAAATGCCCCTACAATTAATAAAAACATAAAAAATATTAAATCCCTTGAAAACCCCTAAGAAAACATTAAAAATCTAACAACACATAAAAACCCTAAAACCCTGAAACACAGAAAAAACCCTACAAACCCTAAATACCCTAAACCCCCAGAATCCTTAAAAACCCTAAAACCCTAAAACCAACTTAAAAATATAAAAACCATTTAAACCCCTATAAATGTTATTTAAAAAAAATTGAAATTAATAAAAAATTTAAAAACCCAAAAAACCCAAAATAACACTTAAAACCCCAATGAAACCAAAAAACCCCAAAACCCCCCATAAAAATTCCCCAAAACCCTTAAAAACAATAAAAGTCCTTTTAAATCCCTAAAAAATGTTAAAACATTGAAGAACCCTAATAAAATTATATAATTTTAGAAATACTTAAAACCCCTAAAAATCTTAAAAATGCTAAAAATCCTAAGGAACCTTAAAAACCCTAAAACACCTAAAAACCCTAAAAGCACCAAAAATCCTTAAAATGCATAAAAATACCAAAACATTCCCTAAAAATGTAAAAACCATAAAACCCCTAAAAATCCTAAAAATCCCAAAGAAATCATTAAAAACATAAAAACATTTGAAACCCCTAAAAACCTAAAAAAACTAAAAATCCTAACATTCCACAAAAACCCTAAAACCCCTTAAAAACCACAAAAATTGGAAAACCCATAAACCCTAAAAGTCAACTAAAATATATAAAAAACATTTAAACCACTAAAAATTTTAAAAAAATATAAAACACCGAAAACCCATAAAACACATAAATCCCTTAAAAACCATAAAAACCTAAAAACCCTTAAAAACCATATAAATTTATAAAAACCAAAAAAACCCATGAAAATTTTAAAAAATCCATAAAATCAAAAAAAAATTAAAAACCCCTAAAATCACCGAAAATCCATAAATCCCCTGAAAACATAAAAAAATTAAAACCTTTAAAACACATAAAAACACAACAAAACCATACAAACACTAAAAAACTTCTAAAAATTTAAAAATCACTTTCAACCCTTAAAAACAATAAATAATATAGAAACCTTAAAAATCCTAAAAACTCAAAAAAACCAAAAAACACCTAAATCCCTTAAAAAGAATAAAAACACTAAAAATACATAAATTCCATTAATATCAAAAATAATACATAGAGACCCTAAAAATCCCTACAAGATAAAAACACCTAAATACACTAAAAAACCCTAAAAAATTCAAAATTTATAAAACAAAAATAAACCATAACAATAAAAAAACTAAAACACCCTAAAAACACAAAACCCCAAAAAAAATATTGAAAATAGTTAAAAAACTTAAAATATAAAAAATAATTGAATCCCATAAATACCCTAAAAATGTTAAAAACCTGAAAACATGAAAATCCATAAAACCCAAAAAACCAAAAAAACCCCTAAAACCCCAAAAAAAACTAGAACCACTAAAAACACATCATCCCATAAAAATGTTAAAAATCTAAAACACATAAAATACCGAAAAACTCAAAAAACCCTAAAATCCCCCAAAAAAACTAAAGACCCCGATAAACCCTCAAAATCCTTAAAACCCCTAAAAATATATAAAAATATTAAAAACCCCTAATAAATCCTTAAAAATGAAAAGAAACCTACGAAAAACATAAAACTCCAAAAAACCTCAAATAAACATAAAACCAAAAAAAACAGGAAAACACAAAAAATCCTAGAAATCATTAAACCATTAAAATAAAAAAGATACACAAGAAATCTTTACAAACATAACATATTCTAAACCCTAAAAAACCGAAATAAAATCTTACAAACCTAAAAAAACATAAAATTTCAAAAATCTAAAAAATGCTTCAAACCCTAAGAGAACCTAAAAATAACAAAAGCTCCAAAAAATCATTCAAACCATTAAAATCCCATAATAAACAAAAAAAACCACTAAAAATATAAGTACCCTTAAAAACTATAAAAACTTTTAAAGGGACTAAAAACCTTAAAACCCCTAAAAAAAGTCGAAACCCCTGAAAATTAATAATAGGTACAATTCATCCAAACCCAAAAATACCTCAAAATCCCAAAAAAACCCTAAAACCCAAAAAAACAGACAAAAAGCATGAAAAGTCCCTAAATATGTAAATACCCCTAAAAATCCTGAAAACACATAAGAAAACCGTTAAAACCTAAAAACACATAAAACCCCTAAAAATAAAAAAAATTAAAACACCTAAAAACCATAAGGTAATCATAAAACCCATAAAAACTCTAAAAAAATAAAACTCTAAAAAACCCTTTAAACTCCTAATAACATTAAAAACACTAATAAAATTAAAAACCCAAAATACCAAAAAATAACCTAAAAACCAAAAAATCAAAAAACCCAAAAAACCCAAAAAAAACCTGAAATCCCAAAAAAACTAAAAATTATATAAATTATATAAATACCCCTAAAATGCTAAAATAAAAAACACTCAGAAAACCCCTAATAAAGAATTAAAAACCTAGAAAACATAGAACCCCTAAAAACTTAAAAAAAATTAAAAACCCTTAAAAACACTAATAACAAAAAAAATCCTAAAACCCCTCAAAATCATTGAAAATTATTAAATATCCTAAAAATCCTAAAAATAATTGAAAACCCTGAAATCCTATAAATAAATAAATATATATATATATATATATAAACAAAACATAAAAACCCCTTAAATCTTTGAAAAAACAATGAAAACCTTTAAAACCAGAGAAAACATAAAACCCATAAAATCCCTAAAATAATTAAAACCCTAAAAACCCTAAAACCCCAAAACCCGATAAACCATAAACCCCCCAAAAAAACATAAAATCCCGAAAAAATTGTAAAAACATAAAAACACACAAACCCATTAAAACAAAAAAAATGTAAACAAAAACTTTAAACCCTTTAAAGCCCCAAAAAACCAATAAAAACCCTAAAAACCCGTAAAAATTCCCTAAAACCCTAAAAAAACATAATTACCCTAAAACCATAAAAATACTAAAAAAATCAATAAAAGTAATAATGATTTAAAAACCCCTAAAAACCTTGAAAACCCACGAAGAAACCCTAAAAAAGTAAAAACACATTAAACCCAAAAATAACCAAAAAACAATAAAAATCCTAATTGATCGTACAAAGAACCTAAAAACCCTAAGAAACATATATCCCATAAATTCCATAAATATAATAAAAAACCATGAGAAAATATAAAATCATTAAAACCCTAAAAATGTTTAAAAACTATAAAAACCATAAAATCCATAAAAAATAAAAAACAACCTAAACCCTAAAAAATCATAAAACCCTAAAAACCCCAAAAAATATCTTTAAACCCACAAAATCCAACAAAACCCCAAAAAACCATAAGAATAATAAAATTTTCTTAAAAATAACTAAAACATAAGAGACCCAGAAAACCCAGAAAACCCCTAAGAAAACTGTAAAAAACCTAAAAACACTTAAAACCCTAAATATGATAAAACCACTAAAAATCCCTAAAACCTAAATAACATTAAATAAATATCCCTAATACTCATAAAAACACTAAAAAATACTATAAACTCTAAAAAAAAATTTAAAACCCCTAAACTCATTAAAAAAATTTAAAAACTATAAATCCCCTAAAACCCCAAAAAAAGACATAAAATCTCAAAAACTCTATGAAACCAAAAACACCTCAAATGTAAATAAAAATACTAAAAACCATAGAACCCCTAAAAAAAACTAATTCAAACATGGAAAAAGATGGCCAATCATTTAAAAGATCTTATCATGGAAAATATAAAAATGTACGTAACTACGCCTCAATGGAATTTATATAGGGTGAGTAATTACAATAAACTTAGTTTAGTTTCTAATGATTTTTTGAATTTTGTATGTGATTTACAGACTTAAAACATGACATGTTCAGTCCCAAATTTTCCTCAAAAGTATTTTTGAATGAAAACTTTAATTTTCAATAGTGTTTTTTGTTTTTAAAGATTTATAAATGGGTTTTTTTTATTATTAGAGTTTATTAATATTTATGGATTTTTTAAACCAATTATAATATTTATGAATTTTCAGGGTTTATAGTTATTTTTAGGGGTTTTGGGGTGTTTATGGTTTTTTGTGGTTTTCCATTTATTGTATGTTTTTAGAGTTTTTAAGGATTTGGAGTTTTTACCATTTGTAGAATCTTGATGGTCTTCTTGAATTTTTAGTTTTATTTAGTTTTTGTTTTTGAGATTTTATGATTTTTATAGTTTTTAGGGGTTTATGGTATTTTTAGGGTCTTTTTTATTTATAATTGTTTTTGTATTTTTAAGGGTTATATGTGTTTTTAGGTTTTCAAGGTTTTCTTAGGGTATTTTAGGGTTTTTATTGTTTTTATCTTTTTTATAGATTTTTTTTGATATTAAGTATTTTTATGGTTTGTAGGTGTTTTATGGGAATTGAGGGGTTTTTAGGGGTTTTGGGTTTCGAAGGTTTTTTATGTTTTTATGCTTTCTTATGATTTTATGAATTTTTAGGTTTTTCAGGGTTTGTATGGTTTTTAAGTTTTTAGGGCTTCTTAGGGATTATTTATGATTTTTATGGGTTTTTATATTTTTTAATGACATTGATGTGTTCTAGGGTTCTCTATGTTTTTAAATATTTTTATAGTTTTTTTATTGATTTTTTTGGGTTTTTTAGTTTTTTATAGTTTTAAGGAGTCTTAGATTTTTTAATGTTTTTAGAATTTTAAAGGGTTTTTAGGTTTTTTATGGTTTGTAGGATTTTTATGGTTTTAGGATTTTCTATGGTTTCATGGTCTTCATATTGTTTTAAGGGTTATAGTGTTTTTATGTTTTTAGGTATTTTTATGTATTTTTTATAATTATTATAGGTTTTATGGTTTTTAGCGATTTTGAGTTTTTTTAGGGGTCCTGGTGATGTTTGGAATTCTTAGGGTTTTTAGAACTTTTATGTTTTTAGGATTTTTAAGTATTAATATGTTTTTAATGATTTCTTAGGGGTTTTTTGTATTTTTAGTTTTTATTACATTTATATGGATTTTTAGGTATTTACTATCATTTTTATATCTGTATGGTTTGTAGGGATATTGAGGATTTTTTGGATTGTTTAGTATTTTAGGGGTTTTATGTGTTTCAGGTTTATATATATATATATTAGTGGTTTAATGTTTTTTTATAAATTTTTTATGTTTTAGGGGTATAAAATTTTTTAGTGTTTCTAGTGGGTTATTTAGGTTTTAATTTTTTTTATGGTCGTTTAGGGTTTTATGGTTTTTATGGGTTTTAGGTTTGTTAGTTATGGTTTAATTGTTTTTTTAGTTTTTATCATTTTTAGGTTTTTTGTGGTTTTATGTGGTTTAGGTTCTTAAGGATTTCTTAATATTTTTAGGGTTATATGGTTTTTTAAGATTTTAAGGATTTTTAGTAGTTTTTATAATTTTTAAGGTTAAAGGATTTATGGGGTTTTAGGGGTTTTATCATTTTTTATGTTTTATTGGATTTCTATTTTTTTGTTCTTATGTTTTCCTTTGGATTTTACAAGGTTTATTGGGTTTTAATATTTTTTTTGGATTTTTTTTCTTTTTTAGATTTTTTTTAGATTTTTTATGGATTTGTGGGGTTCTAGGGTTTTTATGATTATTGGGGCTTTCAGGGTTTTTTCAAGTTTTTAGGTGTTTCAAGGTTTTTATATTTTTTTAACATTTTTTGTGGTTTAAAGGGATTTTATAGTTTTTAGTGGTTTTTAAAAACAAATTTGGGTCCTTTTAGGATTTTTTATGGGTTTTATATGTTTTTATAGTTTTATAGGGTTTTAAGCATTTTAGGGACTTTTATGGTTTTTGGGGTTTTTTGCATTTTTTTACGTTTTTACGGGTTTAAAGTGTTTTTTAGTTTTTAATCTATTCATGGGTCTTCAGGGATTTTAGTGTTTTTACATTTTTATGTATCTTTAGGTATTTTTATGATTTTTATGGTTTTAAGGGATTTTGAGGGGTTTTTTGGGTTTTTTGGGTTTTTTAAGGGTTTTTTTCTTTTTTATAATTTTATGGTTTGGGGTGGGGGGGGGGGTTATTGATTTTAGTTTTTAATGTTTTCTTAAGTATTTTAATGGTTGTTAGGTTTTTTACATTTTTTTGTATTTTTAGGGATTTTTTAAACATTTTTGGTTTTTTAGGGATTTTATGGATTTTTAGGGTATTAGTTTTTTTACAGTTTTTAGGGTTCTTGTTGTTTTTTGGGTTGCTAAGGGTTTTTGGTTTTTTAGGGTTTCTAATGTTTTGTAGTGTTTTTTAACATTTTTACAGGTTTAAATTATTTATATTGTTTTTAGTGGTTTAGAGGGTTCTTATGGGTTTAGGGGGTTTAAATGGTTTTATTTGGGGTTTTCAGGGTTTTGGGGTTTTTTTTATATTTTTAGATATTTTAATGGATTTTATGATTTTTTGGTATTTAGGGTTATTATATATTTTGAGGGTTTTATGGTTTTTATGGGTTTTAAGATTTTTTGGGTTCTTTTGGGGTATTATTTGTTTTAATGATTTAATATCTTCTTATGGTTTTTCATGGTGTTTATTGGGTTTTACATTTTTAGAGTTTTTTTTGGGTATTTTTAAAGAATTTTATGGTTTTTAGGATTTTTATGGATTTCGCGGGTTCTTGGGGTTTTAGGGTTTTTAGTATTTTTATGTTTTTTTTTTGAATTTTTAGGTTATTTTTTATTATTTTTTTATTTTAAGTTTTTTTATTATTTTGATAATTTTTATGGGTTTAAATTATTTTTAGAGTTTTTAGTGGTTTTTAGGGATTTAGGGGTTTTTAGGGGGGTTTTATCGGTTTTAGGGCTTTTAGGGGTTTTAGGGCTTAGAGGGGTTTTAGGGGTTTTATATTTTTTGAGTTTTTAATTTTTTCATAGGGATTTTCATGTTCTTTAGGGGTTTCTACATTTTTAGTTATTTTTAGGTATTTTTACAATTTTTATGTATTTTTAGGTTTTTTTGTGATTCTGAGGGGTTTTAGGAGTTTTAGGGAATTATTGTTTCTTAAGGGTTTTTATCATTTTTTTGGCTTTCAGTGGTTTAAATAATTTTAGGTGTTTTAAGACTTTCTTAATGTTTTTAAGGGTTCTTAAGATTTTAGTAATTCTTATGTGTTTCTTAGGATATTTATATTTTTTTAGGATTTTTTTGGGATTTTTAGTGTTTTAGGGTTTTTTTGGGCGTTTTTTGTGGTTTTATGGGTTTTTTTAGTTTTTAGGGGTTTTAAGGTTTTTGGTGTTTTAAATTTTTTATGGGGTCAATGTATTTTATATTTTTATGGGTTTTATGGGTTTTATGGGTTTTATGGTTTTATAGTATTCTATGGTATCTAGTGTCTTTTATCGGGTTTTATGGTTTTTATGGTTTTTAGTGTGTTTTATGTTTTTTGGGGGTTTTATGTGTTTTTAGGTTTCTGAACATATCTTAGGTTTTTTCATGGTTTTTATGGTTTTTTATGTTTTTAGGGATATTTTGGATTTTTATGGGTTTTTTGGGTTTTTTGGGATTTGGAGGGTTTTTAGGTTTTTATGGTTTTTTGGATTTTTAGGATTTTTATGAATTTTTAGGGGTTTAAAGGTTATTTTTGGAGTTTTTTTAAGGCTTTTAGTGGTATAAAGGGGTCTTGGAGATTTTAGTGATATTTTAGGGGGTTTTAGGGGGTTTAGGGCTTTTAAAGGGGTTTAAGGTTTAATGGTTTTAGGAGTTTTCAAGTATTTTATCATTTTTAGGTTTTTTATGGATTTTATGTGTTTTTAGATTTTTAGGTTTTCTTACGGGTTTCAGATATATTTTTTTGTTTTTTATGATTTTAGGGATTTTAATGGATTTTTATGACTTTTATACTTTTAGGGTTGTTAAGGAATTTTATGTTTTTTGATTTTTTGAGGGTTTTAAGGGTGTTAAGGATTTTTATGGGTTTTAGGGGTTTTAGTGTTTTCTGGTTTTAATGGCTTCCTTTTGGTAATTCAGGGGTTTTTGTGTTTTTTACATTTTTTTGATATTTATTTATTTTTTTGGATTTTTGTGGGTTTTTAGATATTTTAGGGATTTTGATTGTTTTTAGGGTTTTTATGGATTTTAGGGTATTATGGTTTTTTTTGGGTTTTTAGAGTTTTATAATTTTTGAGGTTTTAAACGTTCATTGTAGTTTTTTAGTGCATTTAGGGGTTTAAAGGGTTTATAGAGTTTTTAGTGGTTTTCATGGCATTACAAAAAAACTGCATATACCAATTGATATTTATTAAGAGATAATATTTTTTTGGTTAAAATGAGCAATTCAAGTAGATATTAAGTTTTATTGGTATTTAATTTAAGTACCAACACTTTTTCTATCAGTAGATATATCTGTTGGTATTGATCATTTAATACCAAAAAATATTTTACCAACAGTTTAATCTATTAATTTATCATACTAATAAGAAAACTTATTTTACTAGAAATTGAATCTATTATTAATAATAACTATTACCAACTAGTATTTTTTTTCAATAAAATATGTTACAATAAACCATTCAATGATAATAAAAAGTTAAAAGAAATAAATTTTTTCATAAATTTTTTTATAAGTCGACATTTACTTTTATAGGTTTTACTAAAAATATCTCATTATTTTTTTTTCAATTTTCTTTAAGTATCAACATTTTTTATATTTTATAATTATTTTTATTTAAAACAAATTAAATACTTTTTATAGAAATATTAAATCACTACTCTAGTTGAATATAATAAACATAATAAATAAATATTTTCTAAACATAATTTAAATATAAGAAATTATTAATTGATATTCACATTTTGAAATTTTATTTTACATTATCAAAGTAAAATATTAATTTTTATAAAATTTTAAATTTATTATATTTACAATATAATAATAAATAAATCAATTAGTAATGGGTACTTACATTTTAAAATTTAATTTTTCTTTCAGATATTGAATTTTTTATATATTATATTTTTTATATATTATGTTTATTTAATTTTTAAAAAATAATATATTTTATATTTATATATATATTATTATTATATTTAATTTAAATTATAATATGTAATTTGATATTCGAATTATGTAAATTATTTTTTAAATTTCCTACAGCTACTTCGAGTTTCTGGATTCCCTGCTCGGCTTCACCGCCACACTTTCATCATCTAATTAAATTCACCTCTTCCCACACTAATCATCTACATTCCAAAATCATCTCTATAGGAGTTCCCATTTGAGATTCACCTCTGTACTTCAACCCACCCACGAACCAAAATATTCTTTTCCTAGTCCCCTCCCAATCCCGCATGAGTGAAACTGACTTAGTTTTTTTTCCTCCAATACATACACTCGAAACCCTATTAATTTTCCTTTCCTATCTATGAGCTGCACTAAAATATTCTTCTGATTCCCATGATCTCATTATCCCCTCTTCCATTAAATATTCGTAAACCTAATCTTCCATCATCTCCTCATGAATTCTATGACTAATATTCTACTCAGCCATCTCCCAGTGTACCCAAACCACCGAATTTAATGGCTTGAAAACCTCGTCAGATGGCTTCCCCTAATTATCTTCTAGTAAGGCTGATTGAAAATACATCCCTTTAAACATATTCTAGTATTGTAAATCTCATTGTCACTATTTTTTGGCATGAATTACACCCACATTAAGGTTTTATATGCCTAAATTCTCCATTGAAGACTTCATGTTTTTCATAGTCGTGTTACCTAAACCCACATCCTTGAACTGTTAGTACCGTCAGTGTCTAAATTTCATTACATCACTTGATCCCACATCCTTTCCAAAATCCCTCCATTGCAATTTTTTGTATCTTCATGGTTTTCCATATCTTTTTTTACTTCTATTATAATGATGCACATTTTCTTAAACTGTTAATTTTATTTATTTTTTGTTTATGTACTGTCTCCCTAAAAGTTAAATACATGTGATCTATCCTTTTGAAAAGTTCATTGTATTTTGTTATAATATTGACACTGTAAATTTTTTATAATAGTTTCTGACATGAAAATTCTCAGATGTTATATATGTTTTCATTTTAAAGTGTTCAATTTATATTAATGTATTCTTGAACCTATAATTAACTATCTCATTTCAAGTTTATTAATCTATAGGGTTCCTTTCCAATATTTCCATATTTTTTTTAATAAGGATTCAACTGGTTCTCATTTTATTTTATTTCAATTATGTGGTTTTATGATGCCTAAATCACTCATTAAAACATTAAAATCTTAATAAAGGTTTCACATTGATAAGATTTGAGTTTATATTATTTCCCCTCCAAATTATTTTGCATTAATTTCTTTCAATTTCATGTTTTTATAGTCTGTACTAATTTACACTTTACAAAAATAGTTTCCGTTGATATTCCATTTTTCAAGTAGAGTTTTTTTAATTTTATTTCTTCTCTTGAAAAATTTATGTATACCATTTTTGGCCACCTATTCACTATTTTCCATAATTTTTTCTTAACCAATTAGTTTCAACTCATCATTTAATATAATTTATAAAAAATTTATTAAATTTACCATATATTATCATTGTAACCATAAAATACAATTTCAATTATTTCATGAAAATATTCCAATTACAATGATAGTTATGAAGAAGCACTATCACTTAGGTTAATTTCAATGTTTCAAAAAATATTCTAACACTTATATATGTTTATAAAACATTTTCTATATTACAATGACATATTCCAATTTATTTTTAACATTTCATTTAAAAAAATTTATTCAATAAATACAAAAAATAAAACAATAGTCATTATCATAGTGGATATAACCTCAAACATGGATATATGCTGAGAAACATTAGATTAATTTCCACTATCAATTTTATCAACTCATGGGTTTTTTGGTTACCTTCCTTTCTATTTACATAATATTATTTAATAATATCTATCTATTATCCAATAACTAATTGTTTGATTACCAAACTATGATAAATTCAGTGAGTGCCACTATTGAAATTCAAACAATGAACTAAGGATGAAGGAAAACATCATCCCAAGAGCTACATATCACAATAAAATAATTATTAATTAATATAATTTCTTTCACTTTAATTATATTTTTTTATTTTATTTTTGGATTAAATTAACATCTAACTCAAAATTTCTATAAATTGTCCGATAATCTTAAATAAAACAATAATCCATTTATCTCTACATGTATGTATATAAATTCCCTGATTGTTATTTTTTTACACTTACAATTTCCATCTTATACATCACGATATCGTATAATATACTAAAAAATAGTGTGAAATTTATATATTATATCTCACATCAATATTTTTTGGATATCATTAAATATAATGTTAAAATTGTATTCAGTTTTATATAATGTACAGTGTCAGGTTCCATTTTCGGCTCTTAATCCAGTTGGTAATTGGGATTTTGGTTGTACTAATTTAGAAGATTTATGCTCTAAAACTATTCCATGACTTCTAGATATATTTTCAAGGAAGAGTGATGTTTAAAGTCATGAAAATAAATCTATATTCGATAGTTCCAAATATCCTGACATGATTTCCTTTAGTCGGGCTTGTTTTATTTTCCTTATAGATGTGAAAGGTATGATGTTATTATAGTAATAAAATTGATGTTGCGCCTATGATTAATAGAATCATTTGATATATTTACTTCACTATTAGTCACTAATGGATCCTACAATATTGATCCAGTATGGGAATTCATGACTATCCACATGATATCTAGGGGAGTTCCATACTCAACGCTCTCTGAGGATTAGTTGATGTTTTAAATTTTCATTTGTGAATTTTTGTTTTAAATCATATTGGTGACATGTTAATGAAATGGGAAGATATTAGGAATTTTTTATCTGCCAAGAAATGAATTCTTATTCATCATATCCTAATCAATAAGCATTGTAGTTACCATTTTGAGATTTCATAAGAGATATCTCTGAGCATTGTTGATTATGATTTTAAAAATGACTAGGTTTCATTCAGATCATGTGATTTGTTACACTTATACTTTCATTTCAATGATTTTTAGGAAATATCATGGGATTAAACTAACTACTAGGTTCTGAAAGAATTAATAATATTCTATAATATAAATGTTACGATATAAAGTCTATTGATCTTTTATTATTCATTTATAGATGATATTTTGAGCATATATATACGGACAAATTGGGTTTTTAGTTCTATACTATAAATTGTATTTATCTAAATTTACTCAGCTTGGTTGATTTTTCATGCCCTATTATAATTTTCTTCAGACAGTTCCCTTTAAATGATAATAATTAATAATAGAAAATAGAATTTAGTGAAAATAATCAACAACAACCTCAGTGTTCTGTTATTTCACATAATATAATTTTATTGGGATGACATAAAGAGGATAAAATATATATACATACAATATAGAGTAATAATAAGATTTTTAAAGTGATCTTATTTTTTGTAATTATTCTTTTGAGGTGATGAATGCATATTTTTAAATTTATTAATCTCACATTTTCATGGTTATGTCTTATAATAAAATCATATCATTCAAATTGATGTGATCAGATAATTTTTTGTTTTTGTTCTTCATGACCATTTTAAAAGATTTTTTAGGATTATTTTAGTCAAAATTTTAGTATCAATATTCATACAACAACTTCTATATTTTAGTTTCAATTTTAGATTTTGAGTTTCTTCCTTTTGGTTGGATATAATTATTTGCATCTCATAGTGAGAATTAGTGTTGGCCTATCTATATACGTTCTGTCTATTTCTTATACCCAGATCCATTAATTATGATTATTAGGGTTGTGCAAGTTATCTCAACATAGAGAATCCCTAGAGTACTACTTTTATTTATGACATTACTTCTAATGTTATGTTTTGAGAATTTTTTTTGCAAATGGTCGGGATCAAATTTAAATTAATTGACATTAACAAAGGTTTATGTTTCTATAGATGAATTATGATATTAAATTTTAACAACAAAATATATATTGATAAAATAAATAAAAATATAAAAATTCCAATAGACTCAAAAATTAAACAACAGATCACATAAGAGGGAATACATCACACTGATACTAGTTGAAGAGACATTGACATATCAGTGGAAATCACTGATTTGGGAGGTGATGTAGCTATTTAATTTTTTTATGAATTATTAATAATAAAAACCATTATAAATATTAAATTGAATTTTTTTTTACCAAACACATTTATGGGAAGGGAATAAATGGTATAAAAGTTTCGATATCCAAAATAAAATATTAACACTTAGAATGATCTTATATTCACAAAGAACATAAGACCCACTATCATAATAATATCAAAATAATATTGTAAGGAATATTATTTCACCCATGATACATGTATATCGACTATGTTGAGTCATTAAAAATGATTAAGGAATATCACTTTTCAATAATAAACCATTAAAAAATCTATACACCCCCGATGATTTTAATGTACTGCTACTTTTTTCCTTTTTATTCCAACTATCACAAGTTTATTTTCATATTATAGTGTCATTTACATGGTTTATTCTTTTTCTTTATTGGTTCAAATGTATTTTGTATTCATTATAAAGAGATTAAACTCTTATTTTACTCATATGTGCCTTCTCTCTTACAGTATACACATTTTATATCACACACAAGAATCATTAAAATTCCTATTTCTAATAAAGATTTTAAATTCAAATTTTCATGATTAAAAAAAGTAATTATTTTAAACCAATTTTTTTTAATCATGATTCATCAACTATTACATAAACCCATCCCATGGAAACTACAATGCCATGAGATTTTTAAACTATTAATGAACACTTACATTGTAACTACTCTTTTTCTTCGGGACAAAAAACCAATTCATCAATGTGAAAACAATTTTATTCCCTTTCATGAATATTAAATCCCATTTATTAATGTCCATTCCTTGATCATATTGACTATTAATCTTTTCAAATAGATTTTTCCCTTAAAATTAATAATCTCATAGATTTATTTCTGAAGAAAATAATGCTTAAAAATTAACTATGTCAAAAAATATTTATATATAATACCAAGAAATAAATAGATTTACTGAGTCATACTTTCCTTACAGTAAAGTCATATCCCTAAAAAATATTGTATAATGGAATTATACAAAGCACTAGTGTCATAATCATCACATATAATGTCTTATTAGGAAATTCATAAGTGGCCACAATAGTCATACATCTTAACATTAAAGACTTATATAACAATTCTTACTTGATACATAGTGTCATATGAGTGTACTTTTAACGAGAATGATCAATGTGAAATGAAATAAGAAGTAAAAAATTTTCTAATCAAGCTCAAAAATCTATATATTAAAATATTATTTACAAAACCTTTCCATATATAATTATTTAAATTGAAAACAATCATTATCATAAATATATTTATTAATGCTCTATGTTTCAGGTCAACACATGTGTTTTCTTCCCAGCGTATCAAACCAGAATCTATATCAATTTTGAGTGCTTATTCAAATACACTCATATTTCATTAGAACAAAAAAACACTATATGATATCCATGAATATATAGAGGTAACTACAATATTCATGAAATTTATAATTCTTATAGAAAATCAAAATTCTTCTATTATTTATCTTTATATTTTATTATAAAAATCAATTTCCTATAACTACTTCGAAACTGCATATCAGAAGTGTTCAATACTATTACTAATGATTAATTTAGTTTATAAAATCCTATTACATTACTATAGAAATGGTTTATGTAAAAAAATATTTACAAACTTATTATTGATATATTGATTTTCTACCATTCACAACAGTAGTTTCAATAAAAAATTAAATTACCACTATTTAAATATAAATATAATAAACACTACTACATTTTTGTTTTTTTTTCAAAATAATTCTTAGAAGTATATTTTATTCTGAATGTTTCCCACGTTGTTAGACCAAAATAAATTAATCATATTATTTTAATAATTATTTATTCAATAAAATTTATTTCAATTATAATGTAAGATCTTACATGAATAAGAAAGTAGATTAGGCATTTAATATATACATAATGACACGTATTTATTGAATAATGTACTTAAAATATTTTTAACCACATTTTTTAGTTATGTGATTAAATTAACTCCTATTAATACATTGATTAACTTCTTGAAAGACCAAGTATACCCATTTCACCATTTCCCATTCCCCATTGGACACCCATTGCCCAGGTATTACCATTGCCCATTTCATGTTCTATGTTTCCCATTTCACACCAATAGCCTAGGTATTCCCATTTCCCATTACCCATGTATTCCCATTTCCCATGTATTCCCATTACCCATTTCATAGATTCTCCAAAGTGTTTCTCTATTAAACATTATCCAAAATCAAACACACCCTTATTTTAACTCACATGGAGAGGTGGAGTGATTGTGATTTTTGTTGTTGTCGGTCTAGCCTGGTAGACCTGATGTCGGATATGGGAAGAAGGGTTATGTGTTTAATGGTAATAACTTCCCTTACCATATTCTTGATATATAAACATGGATGATGAAAAATTCTCATTATGCAAGTAAATATTTTATAGCTCTATTTATTTTTATTTTTGGTTTCAATTCATGTATATTGTTTTCACAAATTTGAGCAGGATATGGATTGTTGGCCCCAAGTCGTGGATGGGTTTATAGTGCTCACTGGTCCCTAGGGTACCATGTATGGTCCGCTACAGGTTAATGTTTCTTGCTTTCATGGATGGGATGCTACTGGTTGTCGGTTCTCACTGGTCCCTAGTGTGGCATGGATGGACTACTGGAATGGATGGGCTCACTTTTCCATGATATGGAATGAATGAGATGTTGACATGGATGTCCCTACTACTAGGATGGATGGGATCACTGTTCCCTAGTGAGGCATGGATGTGTAGCTGGCATGGATGTCCCTAATGCGAGCATGAATGTGTGATGGATCCTGTTATTGGTGGATATTGTATAGATCCAATTAGTATTAAATTTCATTATTAATATAATTAATATTATCCAATTTTGAATATATGTGAAAATATTCATCTCTATAATAATAAAATAGATGTGTTATATATATAAAAAATTAATATATATAATATGAAATTTTACTAAAAATAAAAATTAATAAATTTTATTCAAATTTAATTTATAAACATATATTATATGTTGGTAATATTATTACCAAAAGGAAAAAAACTCAACAAAACCTATTACTATACATTTTAAGCAATATACACATTATCTTTCGATATTATTATAATTGAAACAAATTCATTTTAATAATCATAAAAACATTTAGTGACAATGTTTTTGCCGATAGTTTAGTAACAGGGACATATATGTGGGTAAAACGTTTTTCCAACAGAAAATGTATGTTTAGCAATAGATATTATCATGTTTAAAAAATTGAAATATTTTTTAGTGTGTGTTTTATGGTTTTTAATGTTTTTATTCGTATTATAGTTTTTGGGGAGTTTCAACGATTTTTAGGGGTTTTATCATTTTTATATTTTTTGGGGTTTTAAGTGTTTTTAGGTTTTTAATATTTTCTTAGATTATTTTTGGGTTTTTTAAATTTTCAGTGATTTTTATGGGTTTTTATTATTTTTATGACCTTTATAAATTCTAAGGATTTTTAGGGGTTTTTATCGTTTTTACGTTTTGTTTTGTATTTTTTTTTATTTTTTGAGTTTTTATGGTTTTTAGGATTATGGGGTTTGTTTAAAATGTATTGGGGTTTAAATTATTTTTAAAGTTTTTAGTGGGTTTTACAGTATTTATTAGTTTATGGGATTTTAATGGGTTTTTTATGGTTTTTAGGATTTATAGTGTTTTAGGGTTTTAAGCATTTTAAGGGGTTTTAAGGTTTTTTAGGATTATGGGTTTTATGTGTTTTAGGTTTTTATGGTTTTCATAGGTTTTTCTTGGTTTTTAGGGTTTTTTACGTTTTTAGGTATTTTTACGGGTTTTAGGATTTTCAGGTATTTTTATGATTTTTAGTATTTTTGGGGGTTTAATGGTTTTTAGAGTTTTTGTCATTTTTAGGTTTTATGGTGATTTATGTTTTTTAGGGTTTTAAGGTTTTTATGGTTTTTCATAGTTTTTATGTTTTTTTTACATTTTTAGCTATTTTAGGGATTTTTTAGATTTAAATTTATTATTGAGGTTTTTTGGTTTTTTACGGTTTTTTGGTTTTTTGGGGTTTTTTGATTTTTGGTATTTAGCTATTTTAAGGTATTTAGAGGTTTCTAAAAAATATAGGATTTTTATGGGTTTTATATTTTTTATTGGGTATTTAGTTTCTTTATGTGTTTTTAGGGATTTTATGTTTTTAGAAGGGTTTTTAGGTTTTTAAGTTTATTGGGGTTTTTTAGTGTTTTTAGATTTTTTTGGTTTTAGGGGTTATATTTTTTTTTGGATTCTAATGTTTTCTTCATGGTTTTTTTGTTTTTTGGGGTTTTTACATTTTTTAGGGATTTTTTGATATTTTGAGGGTTTTTATGGAATTTTGGGGTTTTTATGGATTTTGAGGTGGTTTACAGTTTTAGGGGCTTTAGGGTTTTCTGGTTTTCTAAGATTTTGGGAATTTTTTTGAGATTTTATGGTTTATTATCATTTTTAGGGGTGTAAATGGTTTTTATTTTTTTAACTGGTGTTTGGGTTTTATTGGTGTTAGGGTTTTTTACGATTATAGGGATTTTTTGGTCTTAAGGAATTTTTTTAATTTTTAGAGATTTTTTGGGTTTTTTACATTTTTTAGGTTTTTTAGTGGTTTTATTATTTTTAGTATATTAATATTTTCTTATGTTTTTTCAATTTTTTAATGTTTTTTTACATTTTTAGATATTTTTTGGTATTTATTAGGATTTTTAGTTTTTAGGGTTTTTACAGATGATGAGGGGTATTTGGGTTTTTGTGGTTTTCTGGGGTTTTAGGGTTTTATGGGTTTTTCATTTTTTAATGGGTTTTATGTTTTTTTTAGTTTTTTATGGTTTTTAGGGTTTTCACTGTTTTAGTGTTTTTTAGGTGTTTTGAGATTTTATGGGATTTTTAAGGATTTTTTTGGTTTTTATGATTTTCAGGTATTATGAGGGATTAGTTTTTCTTTACGATATTTAGGATTTTGGGGGGGGTTTTGGGTTATTAGTGTATTTTTAGTTTTTTATGGTTTTTATGTTTTTTATAGATTTTATCATTTTTTAGGGTTTAAAGGGTTTTTAGTGTCTCTAGAGGATTTTTATGGTTTCTATGAGTTTTTAGGGGTTTTATGGTTTTTAGGGGTTTTATGGTTTTTAAGGGTTTTAAGTGTTTTTAGGTTTTAAATGTTTCCTTAGGGATTTTTCCTGGTTCAATGGATTTTTACGTTTTAGGGAATTTTTGGGATTTTTTTAGGATTTTTTATTTTTTAGGGGTTTTTTGGGATTTTGAGGCATTTAAGGGTATTTAAAAGTATTTAGGGTTATATTCTTTTTTGGGGTTTTATGTTTTTCTATTTTTTATGGATTTTAATGTTTTTTTTATAGTTTTTTAACATTTTTAGGGCTTTAAAGGGTTTTAAAGTTTTTAATGGTTTTGTGTGTTTTTATGGGTTTATGGGTTTTTGCGGTTTTTAAGGGATTTATGGTTTGTAGTGTTTTTTTGTGTTTTTAGTGTTTTTAGTGTTTTTATTCTTTTAGGTTATTTAGGTTTTTTAAGAATATTTCGGTTTCCAAGGATTTATTAAGGTTTTTCATGGTTTTTAGATTTTTTAGGTATTTTTTATAATTTTCATGGTTTTTAAGGTTGTAATGGATTTTTATGGTTTTTATGGTTTTATAGTTTCATGTTTATTTTGGTTTTTAGGGAGGGATTGAATTTTTTAGGGGTTTTAAGTTTTTTATATTTTTATATTTTTTAATGGGTTTAATGGTTTTTTCAATGATTTGAGTTTTTATTAGTTTTTTATGGATTTATTTTTGTTTTATGGGTTTTAGGGTTTTTAGGGTTTTAAGTTTTTTAGGGATTTATCATTTTTATGCCTCTTATGGGTTTTAAAAATTTATAGGTTTTTATGGTATTCTAATAGTTGTTCCTTGTTTTTAGGGTCTTTTATGTTTATAGTGTTTTAAATTAATATATATATATATTATGGATTTTTTTGGTTTTTATGGATTTTTAGGGTTTTAGGGTTTTTTATGGTTGTTAGGGGTTTTAGGGTTTTTTTGAGTTTTTTGGGATTTTATGGATTTTTGGAGTTCTATAATATTTTTAACTGTTTAATGGGTTTTAGAGGTTTTTGTTGTTTTTAGAGTTTTTATAGATTTTTTTATTGTTTTAGTGGTTTTAGGGGTTTTAGGGTTTTAGGTGTTATTTGAAAAAAATTTGGTTTTTAGTGGTTTTAACTGTTTTTCGGTATTTCTAGTTTTCTTAGGTTTTTTAGAATTTTTATGGGTTTTTACGTTTTTTGGGATTTTTAGGGATTTTTATTGTTTTTAGGGTTTTTAGAGATTTTGAGGGGGTTTATGGTTTTTACCATTTTTTTTAGGAATTTTTATTATTTTAATGTTTTAATGGTATTCTTAGGGGTTTTCTCGGTTTTTAGTGGTTTTACATTTTTAGGTAATTTTAGGAATTTTAGGGTTTCTATGAGTTTTTAGGTTTTTTTGGGATTTTTTGGGATTTATGGTTTTTATGGATTTTTAGGTTTTTAAGGGTTTTTTTGAGTTATTTATATTTTTTAATATTTTTTAATTTTTTTTAACGTTTTTATGGGTTGAATGGGTTTTTAGAATTTTTAGTGGTTTTATAGGGGTTTCTTATAATGTTAAATAGAGCAAAAAATATATAAAAAGGTAGTTAAAGTATAATGAAATCACCCAATGGGTGAACCAAATGGCACGAAATACCATAAAAAATATAAAATGGGCCTGAGAACCCTCTAAAATACCAAATAAAAAAATCTAGAATATGGGTCCAAGAAACCACTCTAATATTATCCAAGACATTGTTTGGAAGGCAGGTATGACAAACCCCAAAAATACCAAACAAAACCTTTCCCAAAAAGGGGCTTGAGAAACCTCATGAATCCCAACCAACCATTGCCAGGAAGATGCCCCAAGAAACCTCTTGAAGCACACCCAACCAATTCCTAAAAAACATTGAGAGCCTTGTGAGTCTAAATGAACCCAAAACCCATCGCAGAACACCCACCTCCCTGGTCAATCACCAACCCATGCAACAAAAATATCCTTGCAACACTCAACACCCCATATGATCATCCATCACCCAACATAGATCTCCAAACACCAGAATCTCCCAGATGCCTCAATATCTTCTTGAACCCCTATTCAATACCCAACACAACATCCAGTAGCTGCACCATGTCCACTGCCCTATAACATCTCCCATCACAACTACCAACATTCTCAACCCACCTCCAGTTCCAAACAGTAGTGCACCAGACACCAAAACTAGCTACCCCCCAGCACTTATCATCCAACACCCAAACATATATCCATAGAAAATAGCTTGCATCGCCCAGCACTAATCCATCTCCTTGATTTTGAAGCACCATCCCTAACACCACCCCAAAACCTGCAGCCCCCAACACCACTTTTAGCACCAACAAAAAGAAAAGTATCCTTGACCTCAAACCTCACCATCATCCCTACAACCCATACATCCCAACCACATCTCATCCACATCAACAACCATACCACCAAGCCTTTCAATGATCCATCAATCCAAACACCAAGCCCTTAAAAAGTCCCAAAATCCAAAATTCCTAGAAATAGCTTCTCTTCAAAACCCAAAACCAAGGTAAAGCCCCGCCCACCAACCTCCCTTCCATCATGGAACCGTTGCTCACCACCAGCACCAAGTGGAGACAATATCAGGCTCCATTCAAAACCTAAAACACTGAATGTCCCCAAACTAAAAATCCTCCCTATAACCATCAAAAATAGACCCTAAAATGATAGAAATTACATCCAAGCTGACTGAAGGACTAATATACCAGAAAATGAAACATCCTAACATTTCAGTGTCGTGTTTGAGATGCTACAAAAGAATACATGGAACCCACCAACTCAAATCCAACTAATTTAAATGATCACACCATCTTCAACTAGATAACCATCATCCATAATAATGAAATTAAACACCGGCCAATGGACATAAGAAAACATGAAGCCATCACAGAAAAGAGATGTTGCGGGATACACCAAATTGAAACCAGAGAATGAAAACAAAAACACTATCACCAATGAAGGATGCAATATAGAGCCACAATATTACAACAGATAATAACTGGGAAGGTTCATTCAGTGAATGAACCATCTGATAGTAAGTTGGTGAAACAAAAAACGACATCGGCTGACTAGAAAAAAAATTACTTGTTCTCCTGAAGCATCAGATGAAGTAAAAGGACAACTCACAAAATTAAGAATAGATTAGAAAAAATAGCACACATCTGAACAAAAAAACTAGGAACCAAAACCCATTGTCTAGAAAGGAAATGGACAAATACTTAGAATCAATCCAACCATAAAATAAATCAAAAAAATCAAACCCACCTAACATTGAAAAAAATATAATAGATCCCCACGTGCACCTGTAAAAATAAATACAACCAAACCCTATGGCCATATATAGGTTCTAGGTTCTGCGAAAGTGCGGGATGGATGATGGCCAATTTGTTTTTTATATATTCAATAAATAATATGGGTTCTATGCGATGATGAATGCTCTGATCCATGGAATTGAATAAATGAAATAAGAAAAAGGAATAGAAACCCAAAAACAAGAGAGAGGATCAACATACTTCGTCTATAATTAATTTAATTAAATAACAATTACCTCCAAGGTGATTCTTTCTTCATTGATGAATTCAGCCATAGATCTGTAGGTGTACCTTCATTAAGTTATAGAGATCAAGGGTAGATCTCCTCTATAGGTAATCCACACATATTACATGTATCTTTGGATGTTGCTAATGGAGTCTCCAGGTGATAGCATAAAAGATCCTTTTTCTTTCAATGTCCGCCTTAGACTGCCTTGAGATCTACTTCTAAAGCGTTCTCCTTGATCCGGTAGAGGAAGATCTCTCTCATTCTCGAGAGAATTCTTAGAGAGGGAAAAAATCTTTAGGATTCATATATTTTATACAATTTTTTTTCACAACCCCAATAGGTGTCACCTATCTTTTCCTCAGATAATTAAGTGAATAATATAACCTAGCATTTATTTTACTAGGGTAATAATAAATAATCTACAAAAGTTCCTTTATTTATTTTATTAATCCTAGAGAAACCCCCGTGTAAAATAATAACATCACAATTATTATTTCAAAAAATGCGCTTAACTTTTGAGTCATAATTAAATATTCTTTAATCAAATAATATTGAATATTATTATTTCTCACTGGACCATTAAACTTGGTCTTCCAATCCTCCCCAATATTTATTATTTATTCTGATCACAATATATTCTCTCAAATAACTAATGATTGAATAAATGTGATCAGGCATACAAGAAAAATTATTTAACCATATGTGAGAATAATATTTATTAAAATTGTTAAATAATAAATTATTTCACTGAGATACAGGATACCCTTAGTTTAGGACCATCTAGGCCTCTTTCTTAGTGTCATTAGGTGAACCTTCTTAATGTCCAAGGTTAGCATCTAACAACATACCCAGTCACCCATAGAGAAATTATTTAATTAATCAATTATGTGTCACCTCATTTGAATGATTAATATGTAATATAATCCCTTTTTCCAATATCTATAATTGAGCTGGTTTCATTCTAGTTCCATCAACCTATATGCTCGATATACATTTATTTGAAATTCTGGAAATGGAACATTCCTAATGATCACAATGTCTATGTATTTATTTAGGCTATATCATTTTCTTCATAGAACCTGACAGATTATCTCCCATTAAATAATTAATGTATAAATAATTTCTAACATTATTCATTAATACAATATTACTCATAATGCACCCAACATATCCTACCTCACAGCGAACATTCGTCATCATTATTTTTGTCAATACATCTATGTGTGTGACTCATAATATCCATTAAAAATAATTTTAATTTCTATGTACCAATACACACATTTACATAAAGGAACATCCAATGACCCTTATAAATGTGGATTTCCTATTGTTGGGTATCATTCTCATTAAATCCTACTGGATATCACCAAGGGTGTACACCATGAGAAGGTTCCTCAAGGTCTTATTAGTCTCCACCCCTGATATCTTATATCATTTGTTTCCCTGAAATGATATCATCCATATATAGAACATATATCTAATAATAATTTTATATCAATTTAAAGTTCTCATCATAGTGGGGAAATACTATTACCTTTTTAGTGTGAAAGATAGTCTTGGACATTATCACATGTAATGTTATGCAGAATATTAATGATGATGTGATTAAGAGTTTATTAATATTCAAAATCCATGAATATAAATTATCATAAATTACATAGACGTAGGTTCTAGGTAACCAACTCTAAAAGACTCCCACTTTCACTATATCAAATTGCTAATAACCATTAGTCCGCTAGCTCTCATATGATAATAATGCTTTTACCAATATTGGCCTTTAGTCAAAGGGTCTTCTGCATTATCTTCCATCGATACTCTTCTCACTTCAAATTCACCAATTTGATAAAAATCCCTCAGGTGGTGATACTTACAGAGTATGTTCATTGTCTATTGATGTGGCCTTGTCTCTTTTTCAAGAGCCACTGTTGTAGTATTATAACAATATAATCTGATTTGATCTTTACTTATAGGTACCACATCACGATCCTAAAAATTGTTCTGAATCTAGAAAGATTCACTGGCTGTATCATAGGCCACTATATACATAGAATCCACTATAGAATCATTGAAAACTAGCTTCTTGGACTCTTCCAGTTCACATCTCCTCCATTGGGATAGAAAACATATCTTGATTGTGACTTCAAGTCATTCTGATCATTCTGAAAACCAGCATCTACATACCCATTTATGACTATCTTCTTATCTCCTCCATACACTAGTAACATATTCTTAGTTCTTCTCAGATACATAAGGATGGTATTAATTGTAGTCCAATGTTGTTCTTTTGGATCTGCTTGATATCTATCTATCATGCTCAATTTATAGAGAACATCAAGTCTAATACATAACACGATTTATATTATTGATCTCGTCGCCAAAGTGTATCATATCTTAATCTTTCTATCTTTCATCTATTAGGGTTGGGGACACATTTTCCTAGAAATATGTAAGACATGTGACACTAGAACCAATCTTCTACTGGATTGTTAAATACTAAATATCTTTAGTATCTAGTCAATATATATACTTTGACTTAGTCCTAGCATCCTCTTGGATCTGTCACAAATGATATTGATCCCAAGAATGTAGACTTATTCACCAAAGTCTTTCATTCATAAGCAATTGTTCAACCAATCCTTAACAGATTGTAAGACTAGTATGTTGTTTCCAATATGTAATATTTTTTCAAAATATACTACTAGAATAACGATTTCATTCACACTAATACTTTTTTAAACACATGGCTCACATTCATTTTTAATGGAACCAAATTCTTTTATGGATTCATAAGATAGAATTTTAGATGACCTATATTCTTAATTCAATAAATAAATGGATCTCTATTACTTCAAAATCACTTTGTAATCAGATGGTGCCACAAACCCTTCTGGTTGTGTCATATAGAAATCTTCCTAAAGCATCCAATTAAGAAATAAAATATTGACATCCATCCACCAAATATCAAAGAAAAGGTAACTTTCTATGGAAAATATGATTCTAATGGATTTAAACAAGGAAACTGGTGAAAAGGTTTCATCATAGTCAATTCATTGTTTTTGTTGAAACCATTTTCCACCATACATTATTTATAGGTACTCACATTACCTTCCATGTCATGTTTCATGTTTAATACCCATTTACATCTAATAGGATTTATGTAAACTGAAGCATCGAACAGAACCCAAACATGGTAATAATACATGGATTCTATCTCATTATTCATTGATTTTTTCCATCTTGTGGCTTTTTATCTCTCTACATCCCGATTATAGGAGAGAGGTTCATCAATGTGTAATAATAACGAGTCACCATCCTCAGTGACTAGAAAACCATACATCTATGGTTTTCATACCTCTCTTACACTTCTATGTAGTACTTGTGTTTCAAGAACAACTTCTTCCATGGGGACTAATGTAACATGTTCCTATACCAACTTTTGTGTATCTTGAGAATTAACTTCATCGATGTCAGTATTTCTCCCATTATCCTTTTTTAGAATGTGCTCTCTCTTGAGAGAGACGACATGTATAGAAATAGTCACATTATTTCTATGGGGTTATATAGGTATTATCCCTTTTTTCCATGGGATTCCCTATAAGATACACCTCATTTATTGGATTCTTGTTTTTTTCCTAATAAATCCATAACAAACTCATCACAACCCCATAAAGTTATATGAAAAAATGGGATTCATTACACACAATAGCATGAATGTAATTTTTTTTCCTCTATAGTTGGTACTCAATTTAATGTGTATTTTGTAGTTTGTATTTCGTGTCCACAAAATGATAATGGAATATTTTCATGACTCATCATCCACCTTACCATGTTCAACAATGTACGGTTACTCCATTCAATGACACCATTCTAGTGTATTTTATAAGGTAGAGTGAGTTGATATATAATCTCTAACTCCTGTAAAATGATGATGACCTCTTGGTTACGATATTCTCTACCTCAATCTGATCAAATATTCTATATCTTATTACCATGATGATTCTCTACTTCATTCTTGAATTCCTTGATTTTATCAAAGGAATCAAACTTATACCTCATCTTGTAAATATATCCATATCTACTCAAGTCATCAGTAAAAGTTATGAAGTAAGAATATCCACATCTAGATTCTACTAGAAATGGTCCACACACATCAGTGTATACCAGTCCTAGAATCTCTATGGCCCTTTCAGCATGTCCATCAAATAGTGGTTTGGTCATTTTCCCTTAAAATAAAGTGTGACATCTATCAAGTGGTTTTCACTCAGAAGAGTATAAATAACCATCCTGATAGATCTATTTCAAATGCTTCTCATTTACGTGACCAAGATGGTGATGCCACAATTGGTTGTTATAGAAGTCATGTGAACGTGATTTTTATCGATTTACAACACTTGGTTTAAATTATTTAATAAAAACAGACTATTATTTAAATGTGACATACCATAACATATGTATTCCTTATAAAATAAACAACTTTTATTTTCAAAATTTAAAATAAATCCATATGTATCTAATCATTATACATAAATTTTATTCTTGTTAAAAGTTGGTACATAATAACAATTAAGTAAAACCAAAATTATTCTCATCAGTAATGAATGGTGGTAGTCACCAATGGAAAGCGCAGCCAGCCTCACCCCATTGTCAGCTCGTAGATCCACCTATCCTGTGAAAATTATTGAAACTTTACTAGATTCTATCTTTTGAATACATATGTGAGCACCACAATGTATATCTACAACACAATGTGTAGAAATGGAAATATTAAACTCAATAACAAATTCACCTTTGGATTCGCCTTTCCACTTGGTGGAGTTTCTCTACTTGTGTCCTGACTTGCCACATGAAAAACATACATACTTCTTTTCTTTTACTTACCTATATATCTTCTTTTTATTGGTTAGACAGTGATCAGGGGATTTAGACTATTTATAAGTCTTATTCCCCTTTTCATGGTCCTTCCTCTTCCTATTCACCATAAGGATTTCAGGTTTGTCACACCCCAAATTTTTATCCACTTGGATAATCAAGGACATAAGTTTCGATAGACTCTTCTAATTATTTATCATATTATAATTCATAATATAATTAGAGAATTTATTGGAAAATGATGAAAGTTTGAGATCTATATGCAACTCAACTGGGAAATTAATCCTTAATATTTCCAGACATTCAATATAGTTGATAAACTTGACTACATATGGCCTAGATTTCACAGACTCTGCAAACATAGTCCTCGACAATGTTTTGGAGATATCATACCTCTATTGTCTCTCCTTCTCTTGATAGATATTATGATGGTGAGACATCATGCTATACACATCCATTTTCTCATGATGCTTCAAGTGATCATTCAACATGGATGATAACTTGAAGTACTAAACATATTTATCATCATACATATGTTTCTTGTACAGAGATATCTCTTCATCACTGGCCTCATTTCTAGGAACAACTGCAAAATCTTCTTTTAGTGCATATAGTTTCCTTTCCTAGTGAAGGATGACCCGTAAGAACCTTTTCTAATCTTATAAATTAGTAAACATGAAAATGTATTCGTTATTGAGTATGGATCGAAATGATAAGTTAGATGTCATTTTTAACACCTTTTCTGCAAATGAAATGATCATAGATTTAGTACTTTATCTGATAAATTCAGACAAATAAATAAAATAATATTTATTGGTCTCCCACTATTTTGTAAAAACCCAATAACTCTCACCGTGGGATTTGGATTATCCTTTTTCTTGGTTATTCAAGTGGAAGGAATCCATATTACATTCTTATCACCCAATATTTGGATGGTCAAGCAACCCGAATGGTTTTAGGTAGCAACTCCAAATGCCAGCTGCATTAATTCATTGTCCCTTGATTTGTTGAGTGGACTCCCCAAACTAGAAATCATTATTTTAGATTTCCCCAACCTTTACCTCCCAATTACACCATGTCATACTTTGGAAGTCAACCCTTGTTATCATCCATGTTATTTTAACCCAAAACCTTAAATTAGAATTCCCCAACAATTGAAATCACCCCAAATTTGGCTGGTCATGCACTTTGAACAATGGTTCGATTCTAACTGAAGTAATGGAAGGCTATAACGACATAACATTTTATTAAGTGGTTTTATCCTTTATACATATATTTATATTTTTTATCTTTATTAAATTATTGTTAATATTAAGTGTGATTACATAAGGTATTAATCTTGTCCTTGGATAGTATTTAAGCATAAGCTAGTTTATTTTACTTTTGTCATGCCTTCTTGTTAGTTCATTAATTATGTGATCATGAAAAAACATCTATAATAAATAAAAATGAAATTAATTAAAATAAAATATAATATAATGATCATGATATTTTTCTAATGGTTGGTTTACTTATTGGTTGAAAAACTAACTACTAACCTAGGGTAGAAACACCTTTAACCAATTAGGTACATGTTTATAGATTTCAACCTATCCATCTTTGTATCTCCTTGGATTTTATTCATTTATTATCATAATGTGAACCATCTCCAATCGCTTGGGAGCTCTATCCATTACATATAATTTTACTCAGACACACGTGAGGGAAAAAGGGTGGTTTATAGAAAAGAAACCATGGGTATACATGCCCTATATATTAATGATAAGTGAAGGCACCCAGACCGACAATTTAATTTAATAATAAATTAAAAGGAAACCAATCACATACAAAGTTCTGGTTTAGCTCATGATGGTCCACATGCATACAACAAATTATAAATTTAATAAAACTAGAATTCAATTCTTTAATCGTTCTTATTAAAGATAAATCACACTCTAATCGATTAATTATTATATGTAATTAATCAATCCATTTATCTTAATCCTAATATTAATTTCCTTGATATTCTCATCAATTATAATTTTAATCAAATTAGAATTCATTTATAATTAATATTGAACATAAAAGTAACATGGAGGTAACTCGGTGAATACCCTTCAAAATCTAATCAACATTCATTATACTTGTATTCACTTAATCATTAAGACACATAACATTCTTGACTTATCATGACCATTCATGACGTGTACTTTACGGATGATTACACTAATTTCATGACTTTTCATTAATGTGTCATTCATTAATCCACATAGAATAATAACTGTTATACAAATTATACATGATATGCAGTTTTGAACATTATGCATATATTAAAATTTTGATTTTTCATAATTTGGTAATAGTACACGACATGTAGATCTGATCTACACAGTGTGTGCAACCTTCATTACCTTTCATAAGTACATTCCTATGGACTCTTTGTGAGAGACGTACTTTGGAATTCTTGGAGTAAATGACATATCAAATGGGCCACGAGCAGTGTTGACTCCATGTTTCAAGTTCACCTGTTGGCTAAGTCGTTTATGAGATACACAGACCTACCATGACCCGAAAGGTACTACACGCCTTGCTTAGTGGACAACACAATGTGTATTCTATATGACTGTGTTCTAGCCTATCTAGGTCTACAAGCATAGTAATAATTTATTATACCACGTGTCATAAATGCACACGACCCGAGTAATTTTCAAACTACTCCTTATGAATTGAACACAACTACATGACATGTAGATCAAACTACAAGGTTTGTACTACTTTCTTACCTTGAAAGAACCCATGGCACATACGGATGAGTTCCTCAATTTATTTTTAATCATAAATTAATTATTTTTATTAGATATGTGAGAAATGATAGAGGGAGAATAGATCTATACATTTAGATAAAAAGATAATGATGAAACATGAATTGAAAAAGTATATTATTAAAGTGTAAATCATCAATTAATTATTTAAATAATTACAAACAATAATATTCCTTCTCTGATACCACTTGTTCGTTTTGGGTGCAGTGGAAGTGTGGGTGGGACAGTGCCCATCTTCAATTTTTTCTATATTCAATGAACAATATGGGATCTATGGGATGATGAATGCCATGATCCATGGAATTGAATCAATGAAATAGGAAAAAGTAATAGAAACTTATAACCAAGAGATAGGATCAACATATTTTGATTATAATTAATTTAATTAAATAAGAATTACCTCCAATGTGATTATTTATTCAGTGATGTGTTCAGCTGCAGATATATAGAAGTACAATCATTACATTTTAGAGATCAAGGGTTGATCTCCTCTAGCAGGGATCCACATGTGTTCCACATATCTTCAAATTTCACTGAAGGAGTCTCAGTGTGATGGCATGGAAGATCCTTAACACTGTGATTTCTATCTTCGATCTTCTTAAGAAATGCTTCCAAAGAGTTCTCCTTGATCCGGTAGAGGAGGATATCTCTCGTTATTGAGAGTGTTATTAAACAGGGATAAACTCTTTAGGATTGAGATCTTTTCTCATATTCATTGGGTACAACCCCAGAAGGTATTGTTTGGACTGTCTTTGGTTAATTAAAATAATAATATATCCAGTCATTTATTTCACTATGGTAATAATAAGTAATCTTAAGAAGTGGCATTGTTTATTTCATTAATCCTATAGAAACCCCCATGTCACATAACAATAGAAATATTATTATTTCATGAAATTAACTTAACTTGTGAGTTATAATTAAATATTACTTAATCAAATAATATTAAATATTATTATTTCTCACTTGACCATTAAACTCAATCTTCCAATCCTCTACAATATTTATTAATTATTCTGGTCACAATATATTCTCTCGAATAACTAGTAATAAAATAAATATATTCATTCATACATGAATAATTATTAAAACATGATCAAGAATAATATTTATTCAACTTGTTAAATAATAAATTATTTAACAGAGATAATGGATACACTTACGGTGTGACCCTCTAGGCTGCTTTTTCAGTGTCATTAGGTCAACCTACCAAAGAACCAAGGTTAGAATCTTGAAACATTCCAAGGCACCCATATGGAATGAATTTAATCCATCAATGACATGTAACCTCATAAGAAACCTTAATGTGTTATATAATCATTTATCAAAATATCTCTAATCGATCAGGTTGCATGTCGGTTCCATCAACCAATATTCTTAAAATCTCTTTATTTGACTTTTTGGAAACAAACCAATCCTATTGATCAACATGGCCATGGATTTATTTTGGATATATAATTTCCATAAAAGGGAATTAGATATTATCTTCTGTTAAATAACATAATGGATAAATCTTTTCTCACATTATTCATTAATGCTATATTACTTGTGACAGACAAAACATATCCTACCTCACCACGAACATCTGTCATCACGATTTTTGTCAATACATATAAGTGTGTGAATCATAATATCCATAAATAATAATCTTAAAGTCTAAGGACCAATACACACATATGCATATTTGAACATCCAATGGCACCTATAAATCTAGATTTACTACTATCGAGTATCGTTCTCATAATATCCAACCATATATCACTAAGGGCACACACCATGGTATGGAGCCTCAATTTCCAATGAGTCTACATCCCTAATAGCCCGTACTATTTCTGTACCTCAAATGATATCATCCAGACATAAAATATAAATCTAATAATAATGTCATAGATCTTCTGGGCTCTCATCATAGCATGGAAACTGCTATGACCTTTTACTGTGAGAGCTACTTTTGGGACATTACCACATGAAATGTTATATATAAGAACAATCATGATGGGGTAAGGTGCTTATTAATATTAAAAACCCGAGAATATAAGTTATCATTACGTACATTGAGGTTAGTTCTTGGGAGCCAACTCAAACACCATCAACAACCATAAGAATACCTCAAAACATGCATCAATGGTTGGAAAACCAGTGGACCATAGAACCATCCCTCCTCCCAACACGCTATATAAAATTTTGATAGATAATGATCCAATGGCCTAAAATGAACTAAAAAAACCTCCAATAGAGATGTATATGAAAGAAAACTGAAATCAGACCCTAACGGCAATCGAACCCCCCATGCCGAAAATCCACTAATCAACCACATTCCCACCATAACTCAAAGAAACTGCATCCAAAAAATGAAACAATGGTGGAGGAGAAAGAAAAAATCAATCTAAAAAGTGCACCCACCCATGAAATTCCAACCATGACATCCCATGAACACCCCTCAAGAACTATGACCATGAAACTGATGACAATGGTCCAAAAACCAATATTGGAACAATAAAATATCTTATTTTCCACCAAGACGATGATGAAAACAAAATATCTAGTAACTCAAATAATCATGACCTTCGGTGATCGACATAACCCATCTAGCAATCTGATGAACAAGAAAAACATTGGGAAAACAAGCCTTCCATCACTGAAATCCAACAAGTAGGCACTCCTTAAACCAAGAATCTAGGACCAACATCCATGGTCATGTTGCAAGAACACCCAAAAAATGTAGGAGAAAGAAAAAAGCTCAAGGTAATCAGCCACTAGTTGCAACCAACCTTGAGCACCACCAATCCAAACCACAAGCTTACGCCCAAAAAGCATCCATTGAAGAGACCCATTGACCAAGAATAATCCAGTGAACATATCTAGTCAAAACACTAGGAGAACTTGGTTCCATATCACAACACCAAATCCACCACAATCATGGGGCTTCTAAGAGCATTGAGATATTAATCGATAACCCCCTAGGGCCATTGGGGTTTTAGGGTTTTTAAGGTTGTAGTGGTTTTAATGGTTTTTTAGTGTTTTTAGGTTTTTAGCAATTTTTTTTGTTTTTAGGGGTTTTAGGTGATTTTAGTATTTTAAGGATTTCGTAAGGTTTTTTAGCTTTTTTAGGTTTTTTAAGGTTTTCTACATTTTTAAATATTTAAGAAATTTTTTAGGATATTTATATTATTTAGTTTATTTAATGATTTTGAGGGTATTAAAGAATTTTTAGTTATTTTAGGGTTTCTAGAATTTTTAGGTTTTAGGGGTTTTTAGTGTTTTTAGTTTTCTATCTTTTTCTTATGATTTTTTAGTTTTTTAGGGTGTTTTATTTTTTTAGGAATTTTATTTTGATTTTTATGTTTTTTTTTTGGTTTTTATGGATTTTTAGGTTTTTTTCTTTTTTATTGTTTTCAGGTTTTTTATTATTCTTTTGGGTTGTTACAATTTAATTGATTTTTTGGGGGTTTTATAGTTTATATTTTATAGTGGTTTTAGGGGTTTGAAGGTTATTTATATTTTTTAAGGGTTTAGGGTTTTTTGGTGTTTAATGGTTTTAAGGTTTTTAGGAGTTTATGGTTTTTTTGGTTTTTTTGGTGTTTCTATGGTTTTTAGCCTTTTTAGGTTTTTTGGGGTGTTAATTGTTTTTATGTTTTTAAGGGTTTTTATAGTTTATTTCAATGTTTTTTGGGTTTTTTACATTTTTATGGATTTTTAGGTTTTTTTGGATTTTTATTTGTTTTTTGGGATTTTAGGGATTTTGAGGGGTTTTATGGGTTTTTAGTATTTTTAGGGTATTTATGGTTATTTAGGGTTTATTTTCTTGATTTTTTAGGGGTTTTATGTTTTTTAGAGGTTTTTAATGTTTTTAGGTGTTTAAAGTGGTTTTATAGTTTCTTTTTGTTTTTAGTGTTTTTATTGGTATTTAGGGGTTTTATGGGGTTTGGGAGGTTTTATAGTTTTTAGGGGTTTTTCCTCTTTTAGGGTTTTTAGAATTTTTAGGTTTTTATGTGTATTAATTATTTTTTTGTTTTAAATTTTTCTATTGTTTTTTCGATTTATTTTGGTATTTTATTTTTTTAGGGATTTTAAGTATTTTTTAAGATATTTATTATTTTTATGGTTTTTTGGTATTTTTACTATTTTAGGTTTCTTTAGGGTCTTTAAGTATTTTAGTGGTTTTAGGGTTTTTAGGGTTTTTAGTGTTCATAAGGGTTTTAAGGTTTTTAGTGTTTTTAACATTTTTATTGCATTGTAATGAGTTTAGACTATTTAGTGGTTTTAGTGTTTTTATGGTATCTTAAGACTTTTAAGGTTTTAGGGGTTTCTGGGTTTTAGTTTATTTAGGGGTTTTAGGATTTTTAGTGTATTTAGTTTTTTTGTGGGGTTTTAAATGATTTTATGTTTTTATGGTTTTCTTATTATTTTAGGGATTTTTAGGGACCAAAAATGATTTTATGGTTTTTTGGATATTATGGATTTTTAGGTTTTATGGTTTCTATTGTTTTTTTTGTGGGTATATGGATTTTTTTTAGTTTTTTGGTTTTTTAAGGTCTTTAATGTTTTTTTATCATTTCCAGGGGTTAAGAAGTTCTTTTTTTAGTGTTTTTATAGGTTTTTAGGGTTTTTATGGGTTTTAGTGGTTTTCATGGTTTTTAGTTTTTTAGGGGTTTTAGTATTCATTGGTTTTTAAGGGTTTTAAGTGTTTTTTTTGTTTTTGAGGTTTTCTTAGGGTTTTTCAGAATTCTTAGTATTTTTTTATATATGGTGGTATTTTTAGGGATTATTTAGAATTTTTATCTTTTTTCGGGTTATTAGGGATTTTGAGGTATTTTTACTATTTTCAAGGATTTTATGGTCTCTTAGGTTATTGTGTATTTTTTTTTTAGTGTTTTAAGGTTTTTAGATACATTCATGTTTTTGTTGTTTAAATAGTTTTATTGTTTTTAGTGGTTTATATAGTTTTCATAATTTGTAATGTTTTTATAGGTTTTTATAGTTTTTAAGGGTTTTATGGGTTTTAGGGTTTCTTAAGGGGGTTAAAGTTTTTCAGTATTTTAGGGTTTTAAGTGTTTTTTCATTTCTATAGTTTTCTTAGTATATTTTGGGTTTTTCATGGTTTTGTGGGTTTTACGGTTTTTAGGTATTTTGTGGGTATTTGGGTATTTGGGTTTTTAGGTGTTTTAGGGCTTTGTTGCTTTTAAGGTTTTTAGTATTTTTAGGTTTTTTGGGAATTTTAAGAGTTTTTATATATTTAAGGTTTTCTTATGGGTTATAATGATTTTGGGGAGATTTAGGGATATTTTTGGGATTTTTATTGGTTTTTTCGGTTTTTGGTCTTTTTAGGGATTTTATGGATTTTAGGGAATTTAGGGTTTTTGGAAATTTTTCGATTATTTGGGGTGTTTATGTTATTTTATCATATTAATGTTTTCTTAATGGATTTCTGGGTTTTTTGAGTTCTTATGTTTTTACAGATTTTTGGACTTTTTAAATATTTTTATAGTATTTTAGGGTTTCTAGGGATTTTGCGAGTTTTATTTAATTTTTATGGTTTTAGGGTTTTTTTGGTTTTTTGGGTTTTTAGGGTATTTTTAATATTTAGGGAATTTATTGTTTTTTAGAGTTTTTAATAGTTTTAGGGGTTTACAAGTGTTTTAGTGTTTTTATTGGGTTTATAGGGTTTTATAGTTTTTCATAAATTTTTAAGGCTTTTAAGGTTATTTATAGTTTTTATTGATTTTATGGGGTTTAGTAAGTTTTCTTGGTTTTTTGGTTTTAGGGTTTTTTAGATTTTTATGGTTGTAAGTATTTTTAGGTTTCTAATGTTTTCTTAACGATTTTTAGGGTTTTAAAGGTTTTTTACATTTTAGGGATTTTATGAATTTTTTGGATTATAATTGTATTTAGGGATTTTAGTGTTTTTTAGGGATTATAGGGGTTTTAGGATTTTTAGGGGTTTTATTGTTTTTTTTTTGTTTTTTGGTGTTTTATGTGTTTTAATGTGTTTAATGTTTTCTTATGGTTTTAGGGTTTTTTAGTGTATTTTTGGATTTTTTACATTTTTTGAGATTTTAGAGATTATGGGATTTTAATGGTTTTTAGGGATATTATGGATTTTGGGGATTTGTTGGTTTTTATGGGTTTTTATGGGTTTTAGAGTTTTTTTAGAGTTTTTTAATGCTTATAAGGTTTTTAGAGATTTTTAAAAATTATAGGGGTATAGGGGGTTTATAGATTTTTAATGGGTTTTTATATTTTTTATGTTTTTCAAGGATTTTTATATTTTTAAGGGGTTTTTTAGTGTTTTTTGTGTTTTACCATTATTTTAGGTTTTTATGAGTTTTATATGTTTTGGGGTTTTTACAACTTTCTTAATGTTTTTTGGTTATTTAGTGCTTTTAATGTTTTTTATATTTTTATGGATTTTTTGTGATTTATTTTTATTTTCATTGGTTTTTGGAATTTTTAAAAATTTTAAAGGTTTTAGGTTTTTAGGGTTTTTTTATTTTAATGATTTTTTGGGTTTTTATGGGTTTTTTAGTTTTTTTTTGTGTTGAAAGGTTTTTTTAGATTTTTTAAAAGGTTTTAGTGGTATCAATGTTTTTCATATTTTTTAGTTGATATTAGGGTTTTCTAGTTTTTTATGTTTTATATTGTTTTTAGGGTTTTTAGGGTTCGAAGGGTTTTAAGAGATTTTAAGTGTTTTTAGGGTTTTTTTAGTTTTTTAGGGATTTTAACAATTTTTTGGGTTTTTTTAGGTTTATAGGGATATTAATTATTTTTAGGTTTTTATTTTTATCAATGGGTATTCAAGGGTTTTTGGGTTTTTTTGTTTTGAAGGATTTTTATTCCTTTTTAGGGTTTTTATTGGTTCTTAGTGATTTGGAATGTTTTATGGGTTTTTAGAGGTTTTATTGTATTTTTTATATTTTAGGGGTTTTAAGTGTTTTAGTTTTTTAATGTTTTATTTTGTGTTTTTAGGTTTTTAAAGGTTTTAAAAAATTTATTGTATTTTTAGGGCTCTTTAATGATTTTATGGGTTTTAGGGGTTTTAGGTATTTTTTGGGTTTTTGTGACTTTTTGTGTTTTTATGGGGTTTTTGACTTTTTAGGGGTTTTAAGGTTATCAATAGTTTTAAAAGTTTTTATGGGAGGAAATTGGTTTCAGTGTTTTGTTTTTTAGGAGTTTTATTGGGCTTTATTTTTTTGGGGTTTTAATGGTTTCTTTTGGATTTTTTAGGGGTTTTTTGGTGTTAGCTTTATTTTTTGTTTTTAGGGGTTTTAATTATTTTTATATTTTCTTATGGTTTTTCTACTTCTTTATGGTTCAATACAATTTTATGGATTTTTATGAATTTTTCTTTCATTTTTATGGTTTATATGGTTTTTAAGGATTTTTAGGGATTTTTGGGTTTTTCTAGTTTTTGGGGTGTTTTATGAGTTTTTTTTTTGAGTTATTAGAGGTTTATATGTTTTTTGAGTTCTTTAACATTTTAGGGGCTTAAATTTTTTTTGGTGTTTTTAATAGTTTTTAGGGTTTATGGAGGATTTTATGGTTGTAAACAGTTTTAGTGGGTTTTACGGTTTTTAGGGGTTTTAGGGGTTTTTACAGTTTTTAGTGTTTTCATGTTTTTGGGGTTTTAACTATTTTTTGTATTTAATGTTTTTTTAAGGGAAAAGGAAGGCTCGGGTCTAGGCTATTCCTGGCACCCCCAAAATTTATTAAAAGAAAAGACACAAAGACCTGCAGACAAGGGAGGGGAGGGGTCAAACGACCCACACCCAAAAACCCTTCACAGCAAAAGACCCAAAAAAAGGAAAATCAAAAAAGAAAGCAAAACAGAGAAACAGACACAAAACAAAACACAATAGCAGAGTCCACAAATCTTGTCCAGCCAACACCAGCATCCAGCACCAAAACCAAACAGCACAGCCAAGCAGCGTCCACACATCCAGCATCACAACATCCATCATCCAGCGCATTCCAGCATCCAACAACACCACATCCAATCATCACAGCAATACATCAGCCACAACACATCAAAACCAACTAGCCCCAGCAGCCACCAGCAGCACCACATCCTCCTGAAAATCAGCAACCAGCAGCACACCAAACAGCATCCAGCACACTCACCAGAACAAAAATCCCGCGCCCATCGCTATTCAAAACCAAACCAATGCCACAACCATCAACCTCCATCTCAACTTGCATCAAATCCAACTTCAGCAACAACTCACAACCAAACCAGCAATAGCTCAAAAGACCACATTCCACCATAGCAGCCAGGACACAACTCAGCTTGTCCAAAAACTCATCAGCAGCATAAAACAAAGGCGAAACTAAGGAAACAGAAGCACGAACATGTACGTTCACTTTTCGCAGCCCCCAGAAACCGTCAAAATGCCAAGATATCCAGCAAAAACCTCCCAGACTCAGATCTGGAAAACCAAACCCAAGCATAGAACAGACATGCCATTTCCAGAATGAAACCAAGATCCGACCACCTCGCAACATCCCGTCGACGTGGCCCACCATCCTTCACTATTCTGCAAGAAAACTGAAGCCGGAAAACCCTGGGTCTTCTTTTGCAGAGCAGATTTCAGATCCGCCGAAACCAAGGCAAGTCGACGCAAAATCCAAGCCAAGTCAACACCTCCCATTCCAGAGCCCCTCGACCATGCAGATCTGGGAAGAGGAAGCCCGAGGAAGCCTTTGACCGCAAGAACAAGATCTGTTGTCCACGCATCCAGCGCCGCTAGGCTTGAAGGAAAATCAGAAGCAGAACCTTTGATGTCGAGAAAACCACCAGATCCCGATGCCGCTGCAAGCCCCCAAAATCCTCCGCCGTCGAGGATCAACACCGCACGCCATAGCAAGCCGCAACTGACAAGCCAATCCTCATCACGAACAGACCGGGAGACGAATCCTCTGTGAGAAGATGCTGGAAATCGCGACGTCGGGAGGAGCCCAGGCGAGAGCGGCAACATTTTTTTCTTCTTAATGATTTCAATGTTTTTTTAAGGGTTTTCCCAGTTTTTAGGTTTTTTAATGTTTTTAGGGTTTTTAGGGATTTTAAAGGAATTTTATGGGTTTTATGTTTTTTAGAGATATTGTGTGATTTTAGGGTTTTGTGGATTTTTTATTCTTTAGAATTTTATGAGTTTTTATGGGACTTAAGTGTTTTTTAGAGTTTTTAACAAGTTTATGTGGATTTTTAGGGCTTTACGGGTTTTAATGGTTTTAGTGGTTATTATGGTCATTAGGGTTTTAGGTTTTTTTGGGTTTTTAGCATTTTTATATTTTTAGTGGTTTAACGTGTTTTTAGGTTTTTAATGTTTTTTTGTGTGTTATAGGAATTATTTGGGTTTTTTACATTTGTTTGGATTTTTTTAGGGAATTTATGTTTTTTGTGTTTTTAGGTATTTTTAGTGTTTTTACAGTTTCTATGGTTTTTTATGTTTTATGGATTTTTTTTTGTTTTTTATGGTTTTTAATGATTTTAGAGTTTTTAATGATTTTTTGGGATTAAAGGGTGTTAATATTTTTAGTGGATTGTAGGGTTTTTATGTTTTTATGGTTTTTTAATATTTTTAAGGGTTTTTATTGGATTTAGGGTTTTTACTATCTTTTTAGAGACGTTTTGGTTTTTAGTGTATTTTCTGATTTTTAGGGTTTTTAAGTGTTTTTTCTTTATAAGATTTTCTTGTGGGTTTTCATAGATTTTAGGGGTTTTTAATATTTTATAGATTTTAGTATTTTTGAGGATTTTTATGGGTTTTTAGGGTATTTAGGTATTTTAGTGTTTTTATTGTTTTTTTTCGTTTTTAACGTTTTTTTAGTTTTTAGGGGTTTTATGTTTGTTTAGGTTTTTATGGTTTTCGTTGGGTGTTCATGGGTTTTAGGTTGTTTATGTTTTTAGGGATTTTTAATCTTATTTAGATTTTTAGAGATTTCTTAGGATTTTAGGGATTTTGACGGTTTTAGGGGTTTTTAGGGTTTTGTGCTTCATAGGAATTTATGGAGTTTTTAGGGTTTTTTGAGTTTTTAGCAGTTTTATGGGCTCGATGGGTTTTTAGATTTTTTTATTTTTGATGGTTTTTATGGGTTTTTTTTTGTTTTTTGGGGATTTTATGGTTTTGGGGGATTTTAGGGTCATTTTAGGGTTTTTAGTGGTATTATGGTTTTTAGCGTTTCAAGGATATGAAGGGTTTTAAGTGTTTTAGGGTTTCAAATGTATTTATTTTTTTTTGGTTTTTAGGGTTTTGTATGTTTTAGTGGTTTTAGGAATTTTTAATGATTTTTATTATTTTTTATGGTTTTTGGGGGTTTTAAGGTGTTTAGTTTTATAGGGTATTAGGGTTTTTAGGATTTTTAATATTTTGTAGGTTTTTAGGGGGTTTTTATTTTTTTATTTTTTAATAGTTTTCTTAGTTTTTTATTGTGTTTTGGGGGTTTTTACATTTTTAGGGGGGTTTAGGGGGATTTTTAGTTCCTCAATGTTTTTTATTTTTTTATGATTTTAGGTTCATTTTGGAATTTTATGTTTTTTATGAATTTTTTGGTTTTAGGTTTTTTTATAGTTTTTACGGTTTTTAGAGTTTTTGAGAGTTTTAAGGGATTTAAGGGTTTCTATATTTTCAGTGGGATTTATGGTATTTAGGGGGTTTTAGGATTTTTAAGGGTTTTAGGGATTTTATGGTTTTATGGGTTTTATGGTTTTTAATTGTTTTTATGGTTTTTTTTATTTTTTAGATTTTTAGGGGTTTTAAGTGTTTTTAGGTTTTAAGGATTTCTTAGGGTATTCAGGGTTTTTACATTTTAAGGTATTTTTAAAAAAAATTTATGGGTTTTATTGTTTTATGTGTTTTTATGGATTTTGAGGGTTTAAAGGGTTTTTAGGTGTTTTATAGTTTTATGGTTTTTTTGGGGTATTACTGTTTTTATGAGTTTTTTGGGTTTTTTGGTTTTTAATGTTTTTTTTACTTTTTAAGGGGTTAAAGGGTTCTTAGAGACCTTAGTGGGGGGGGGGGGGGGGGTTTCGGTTTTTTTGGTTTTTAGTGTTTTTAAGGTTTTAGTGATTTTTAAAAAATTTAGGGGGGTTTAGAGTTTTTATGGTCTTTATATGGTTTTTACGGTTTTAGAGTTTTTATGAGTTTTTATTATTTTAATAATTTTAATGTTTTCTTATAGTTTTTTAGGGGTTTTGTGTTTTTAGGGATTTTTATGTTTTATATATGGTTTTTAGGTGTTTTTGGGATTTTTAGGGGTTTAGGGTATTTTACAGTAGTTTAGGCTTTATTAGGATTTTTAACGCTTTTTAGGATTTTAGATATTTTAAGTGTTTTTATGCTTTTAATGTTTTATTAATGTTTTTTCTATTTTTTGTAATTTTGAGAGATTTTTAGGATTTTTATGGTTTTTAGTGATTAAATGTTATTTTAGGTTTTTAGGGTTTTATGGTTTTTGGGTTGTTTTTGGAGATTTTTCAAGGAAAATAGAAAAAGGTTGTTTAAAGGATAAAGAAATTTAAGTACATGAGGATCACTTAACGGGTGAATCATCTAGCCTGAAGGAAAACAACGAAATAATGTTATGAAGTGAAACCAAGGCCCATGCTATCATTCCACACTCCACCACCATTATTCACATGAAAGAATTAGTAAACATCAAAATTTGGCACTACTCCCCATCACTAATCAGACAACGCCACCAACCAGCAAGCCCAATGTAGCCAAAGTAGAGTAAGAAAGCCTCAAGAAATATATTAGAATACCATGAAGACATCATGAAAACAAAAAGTACCCTCCATCCCCATCACTAATAAAACCTGAAATCTCACAACTAAACCTAGAGCTCCCATTTTTCAATCAATAACCCGCCCTCAATAGAAGTAGCTCCCCAACAACAGTAGCCGCCCGCTTCAGACCATCAACAGTCTCCACCTAGATGCACCCCCTCCACTCCAACAACACCAGTCAACATAAAGTGTACTAGAGAATGACTCTACAATAACAAATACTCTAGCAAAAACCCAATCAACAACAACAACACCAACACCTCCTAGACAGAAACAGCTTCCAACCACAAGCAATGAACCCAAACCAACAAAACCATCTACCATATCAAAATTGTGCCACTCTGAAGCATAACAAATCAATGATGCAGCCCTCACCACACTAACGGAACCAACCAATAGCTCCTGCACCAGCTCAAAACCCCCAACAACAACTAGGATCCCGCATCAACCTAATCCACAAAAACATGACCTCCAACACATCATATCCAACACTAGCCACACATTCATCCCCTTCACCCAGCCAAAACCAACCATACCTATTTATTATCTCTCCTATGATCTCCATATACCCCTTAACAAAATCTCTCTGTTGCTCCAATACCCCAAATCATCACCCAAAACCCTAAAAAACCACCAACACCCACACCTCCTCATATAAACCATGACATAACCCAACCCCTACTGCATCAACTCCATGCAGCACACCATCCTTGCATTGGCATCAAGTCCCAGTACTTGCAACAAAAACAACATCCATCTTCTCTGCACCATCATCACTCCCATTTCTAATGATCCACAACACCAACACCCAGCTTCCAACTCCTAGAATCATGTCTCCTCACCTCCAAAAGTATGAGAACTCAAGACACCCCTCACTAGCATTAGATGACAACCTTAAATCCACCGTTGCAGACACCCAATAGCACCATTATTTACAAACCAACTCTCATCAAGCAGTCCACACCCCTCTATCTGATACAACTCCAACCCAGACAAGAAACTATAAATAAACAATACCCCACCATAAATTATCACAACCACTGGAATAAGCCCACCAGACATCCCCCAACAAATTTCAACCTATAGCACTGTAACAACCTGTGACAAACAAGGACCCCAGTATATAGAATCATTAGAGAAAATCATTCAGGAACCCTCAAATATTGAATCCCAAATCCATTCAACCATTTCCAAAACGGTAAAAAGACCAATGTATCTATTTCAGGAATGAACTAGTAGTAAGACACAAAAAACAATCAAACTGATCAAATTGCATCACCGACCTCTAAACCAAATGTAGCAAACAACGAACAAGGAAACATCGACCTAATGACCATCAACCTGTAAAAAAAAACAATTATAGAGATGTTAGCCAAAAAAACCCTCAACCAGCAAACTAAGGAACCATGATCATCGAGCTTTGTTAAATAAGATGTTGAAGGATCACTGATCATGAACCCAATGACGAAAAGAATTAACGAGCTCACATGGAACTACTGTAGAATGTGAAGCAGGGAAACCACAACCCTAGATTATGAGGAATGGTAAATAGGAGCATAGATGAACCTAAAGTGCTGAAAAAACTTCATCGACACAATCGACGAAAGATCACTGATGAATTCTATCAATCTCAAATAATATAAGAAGATACAACATACTTGTATTCCCACCCCCTTGACAGAAAATAATGATGGCTCAGTCCACATGACCTCGAACCACAAACCCTCGACATGATAAGAACCTCTCATATTCTTCAGAGCGGTGAATAATCCATCACTGAAACAAACGTTACATTCTCACATTGAACCCATGTGCCACTAAGGAACCATGACTACAAATTCCCACACAAAGATGAAAAACTTTGTCAGACCAATGATGTTGCTAGCTAAAAAATCCACCACAAGAAACTGAAGAACCTCAAAACCGACTGATGGGTGAACATGGATCACTAGAGAACATCACCTACAACCCGACACAAGAGAAAAATCCCCTTTACACATCTACTCATAAAAAACACTGGGAAAGGGAACGTATCCCGAAAACCATAACCCCTAAACCCTAATGGAAAACCTACAAAATCGATCATTTCATGCAAAAAACAAAGGAAAGATGAAGAATGATGGAACAAGAGCTATCCAAAATGAGATTAACCAGGTTGATGAACCAAAACCAACATGAAACCATGAGTTCTAAAAGATCCACTAAAAACACTGATAGAAAACCATGAGCCCCTCCACTGACTACAAACCAACCCTAAACTAAAACTATCTTGACCAAAAACCTTCATCAATTATACCATTTAAGAACTCTTCAATGAATGAAAGAAGGTTGAATCCACCAGGAAACCACGTTCCAAGACAAGGAAGTGAATACACTATGGGCATGGGGCTCTAGAGAACTGCAAGAGCTCAATCGATATCCCCTTGGTTTTAGGGATTTTTTATTGATTTGGGTTTTAGCGGTGACTATTGTTTTTTAAAAAAATTATGTGTTTAAATGGGTTTATATTATTTATTGGTTTTATGGGGTTTTATAGTATTTTATTTTATTATGGTTTTTATGGTATTTTTTGAGTTTTTTTAATTTGTTATGTTTTTATGTTTTTTGGGGGATCAAAATATATTTTTTTTAAGGTTTTATTAGGGAAATTCAAGGTTTTATGGTGTTTTACGTTTTAGGTATTTTAGGTATTTTTTTTAATTTTATATTTTTTAGGGTTTCTAGGGTTTCAATGTGTTTTTAGGGGTTTTAGGATTTTTAGGGTTTTAGATTGTATTTAGGGGTGTAAATATTTGTAGGGTTTGTAGAGTTTTTATTAATTTTATGGGTTTAAATTGTATTTAGATTTTTAATGTTTTTTATGGGTTTCAGGTTTTTTAGGGGATTGTTCATTTTTATAGGTTTTTAGGGTTTTTAGAAGTTTATGGTATTTTAGGATTTTTATGGACTGTTAGAGTTTTTAGGTTTTTTTAATTTTTTGGGTTTTTACGGGTTTTAAGTGTTTTTAAGACTTTATGGTTTTCAAATTATTTTTCATGGTTTTAGAGTTTTTTAAAATTTTAGGGATTTTTTATGATTGTTATTATTTTTTTCCATTGTAAAAGAATGTATTAAATAAGAAAATAATGAATTAGAAATTGAAACACGAAATGAAGAAATGATTGATGACCCAACTAACAAAGGATCAAGGACCAACCAAGAAACAAGTACCAAAGGAAGGAACAAAAAATGAAAAAGTGGTAATGCATGCTCCACCGTTATGACAACACAGAAACAATCCCACCCAGGCAGTGAAGACAAACCGAAAGTATATGATCCCAGTAAGCAGCTGATCCCCAAAGAATCTAGCAGAAATAAACACTACAAACAACCCCACGATTCACCAACCAATTTTACACAAAATAGAATAAAAAATAAATCTTCAGACAAGAAAATAGAGTTAATCATACAAGCCATCCACCCTCTTAAACCAGAAGAAGGAAACACAGTAACTCCAAGTAACAAACCATCAAGAACTCAAAGTGAGAGTACCCAAAGGGCCTTAAAATGGACCAAAGTAGAAACAAAAACTACACACACACCACCACCAACCTCACACACACACATAAACAAAACACCATCACAAACCACCAACATACCTCACTCATCCCACACCACCCAACCACAATCACATTTTCATGTACTAGCATCTAATCCACATCACATATAACCAGAAACCCAGTCATCCCATCCAAACCCCAACATTCTTCAAAACCCAACCCTTCCATCCACACACCTACACCAAGCATTTCACATCCCTCCATTCATAACCACTTATTTTTTAAAGGGTTTTTAGAGTTTTTTTGTGTTTTTGGGGTTTTAAGGGTTTTTAGTGTTTTTTAAATTTTCATGGGTTTTGTGGTTTTTAGGGTTTTTAGTATTTTTTATCTTTTTTGAGTTTTTTATGTTTCTGTATGTTTTAAAAGCATTGGTTTTTAATTGTTTTATGGTATTAGAGTATTTCAATTTTTTATGTTTTAGGTATTTCTTAGAAGTATTTCAGTTTTTAGGGTTTCTAGGAATTTTGAGGGGTTTAAGTTCTTCAAGGTTTTTTTTGGATTTTAGGTTTTTTAGTATTATTTGTATTTTAAGGGTTTTCTAATCATTCAATGTTTTTTGGGGATTAAAGGGTTTTATTGGTTTTAGTGGTTTTTAGGTTTTTATGAGTTTTTAAGGATTTTTTTGTTTTTAGGAGGATTTATTGTTCTTATTGGCCTTTTTTTGTTTTTTGGGTCTTTTTGAGTTTTTGTATGGTTTCTAGTATTTTTTGGTTTTTATTAGTTTTTATTTTTTTAGGTTATGAAATTTTCATTGGTTTATTTAGTGTTTTTATGATTTTCATGTTTTTGCGGATCTTTGTATGTTTTTTAGGATTTTTAAGGATTTTATATGGATTTAGGGATTTTTTAGGGTTAGTTATGGTTTTGAGGGGTTTTATGTTTTTATGGATTTTAAGGGAGTTTCTATGATTTTTATAGTTTTTTGGGTATTTAAGGATTCTGAGTGTTTTAGGTTTTTTTGCGGTTTTAGGGGTTTTTAAGGTTTTTGGATTTTTATGATTTTAAGGTGTTATAAGTGTTTTAAGGTTTTTAACAGTTATTTAGGTGTTTTCAAGGTTTTTAGGAGTTTTATATTTTAATTGATATAGTTGGGATTTTTTAGTATATTTATGGGTTTTTTTAGTTTTAGGGATTTGGAGAGTGGTTTTTGGGTTTTAGTGTTTTTATGGGGTTTTGGGGTTTTAGGTTTTTTTTTGTGTTTTGGGGGATTATATGGGTTCTTAGTATTTCAAAACATATTTAGGGGTTTAAATTTTTTTAGATTATTTTTTTGATTATTTATTTTTATGGGTTTTAGGGGTTTTAGAGGATTTTTGGATTTTTTTTTTGCATATTTGGGTCTTTTGGTGTGTTTTCTCGGTTTTAGCTTTTTTAGGTTTTTTAAGGGGTTTTATGTGTTTTTAGGTTTTAATGGTTTTCTAATGGTATTTTAGTGTTTTAAGGGTTTTTACTTTTCTAGGTATTTTTATGGATTGTTAATTATTTTTAGGGTTTCTTAGGGTTTTTAGGGATTTTGGGGGTTTTAAGGGGTTTTTTTAGGTTTTTAGTCTTCTAAGCATTTTTTTTCTGGTTTTAAGTATTTTAAGGTTTTTAAGGTTTTCTTAGGGTTTTCAGGGTTTTTTAGGTTTTTAAAATATTATGGATTTTACAATATTTTTATGGTTTTCTACGGTTTTAAGTATTTTGAGGGATTTTAAGTATTTTAACGTTCTTTAGGGGTTTTAGGATTTTTTGGTTTTTAGGTGTTTAGGTGTTTTTAGGCTTTTAATGATCTTAGGGTTCTTTAGAATTTTTTCAAAAACTTTTGGAATATTTAGGTCTTTTTTATTTTTTATTTTTAATGTGTTTTAGGTATTTTGAGGTATTTAAGGTTTTTAGAGTTTTTAAGGGTTTTATGTGTCTTAATAGGGTTTTAAGATTTTTTTATCTTTTTAGTGTTTTTACATTTTTGTAGATTTTTTAAACATTTTTAGGTGTTTAAAGGGTTTTTAATGTTTTTATTCATTTTTAATATTTTTATTGCTTTATATAGTTTTTAAAGGATTTAAGGTGTTTAATGGTTTTTACAGATTTTTTCGGTTTTTAAGGGATTTTTTTGAGATTTTACCATTTTTTAGGTTTTTTAGGGGTTTTAAATAATTTTATAATTTTTAGGTTTTCATAGGAGTTTTCAATGGTTTTTTTGTGTTTTTAAACTTTGAGCATTTTTAGGGGATTTTAAATATTATTTTGGGTTTAAAGGATTTTTATGTCTTTTGGGTTTTTAGGGATTTATAATTTCTAGGTTTCTTGTTGTTTTAATTATTATTATATATTTCTAGTTTTATTTGGGGTTTTCATAGCATTTTTTGGTTTTTATGTTTTTATGTATTTTTAGGGATTTTAATTGCGTTTTAGGGTTTTAGGTATTTTGGTGGTTTTAAGGGTTTTATTGGTTTTAGGGATTTTAAGTTGTTTATAATTTATTATTTATAATGCGTATTAATAGTTTTTTGGTTTTTATGGTTTTATTATGATTTTTAAGGCTTTTTGGATTTTTTTCGTTATAAGGATATTTAGGGATTTTTTAGGATTTTTGTTGGGTTTTTATACTCTTTATGGATTTTGATTGTTTTTAGGGTTGTTATGGTTTTCAGGGTTTTACAGTTATTTTTTAGTTTTAAGGGTTATTTTTTGGAGTTTTTATGGGTTTTAGGTTTTTATAGTTTTTTTGTGTTTTATGTGTCTAAATGGATTTTATAGTTTTTAGTGGGTTTTTAGGGTTGTTATGTTTTTTAGTGTTTTTATGGTTTGTAGGGGTTTTATAATTTTTAGGGTTTCAGGTGTTTTAGGTTATTTAATGTTTTTTACTTTTCTAGGGGTTTTTAGTGTTTTAAGGTTTTTAATGATCTCTTATGGAATTTCAGGTTTTTAGGGGTTTCTGTATTTTTAGAGATTTTTTGGAATTGTTATGACTTTTATGGTTTTTAGAGTTATTAATGATTTTTATGGTTTTATGCTTCTTGTGAGTTTTATGGTTTTTTTGGATTTGTGGTTTTTTAGTTGCTTAAGGTTTTAAACACTTTTACTAATTTGAAGGGTTTTTAGAGTTTTTAGAAATTTTTAGATTTTATAAGGGTTTTAGGGGTTTTATGTTTTATAGGTGGTTTATGGTTTTTAGAGTTTTTAATATTTTTAGTGTTTTTTGGGATTTTAAGTGTTTTTATGTTTTTATGGTTTTAGGTTTTTTGATGGCTTTTAGGGGTTTTTATCATTCTAATGTTTTTAGGTATTTTTAGGAATTTTATGTTTTTTAGAGTTTTTGGGGGATTTTGAGGGTTTTACTCATTTTTTAGTGTTTGGATCACTTTTTAATGTTTACATGTATTGTATGTGTTTTTAGGTTTTTAATATTTTCATAGGGTTGTTATGGTTTTCTTAGGGTTTTTTCGGGATTTTAAATTTTTGGATTTTTTAGCGATTTTTAAGATGTTTATTGTTTTTAGTACTCTTAGGTATTTTGAGGGTTTCAGTTTTTTTTAGTTTTTTTAGGGGATTTGGGGTTTTTTGTATTTATAAATATTTTCATTTTGAGGAATTTTCTTAGGATTACTATGGTTGTTACAGTTTTTAGGGATTTTAGAGTTTTTAAGGGTTTTGTGGATTTAGGGTTTTTACGGTTTTATAGTTTTTTATAGGTTTTTTGGGTTTTCTTGAAGTCTGTTTTGTGATTTTAAGGTTATTTATATTTCTTATTGTTTTTAGGGGTTTAAAGTGTTTTTAGAATTTTAAGTCGTTCTTTGGATTTTTTGGAGTTTTAAGGTTTTTAAGGTTTTTAGGGGGTTATGATATTAAGGGTTTTTTGTGTTTTTAGAGTTATTAGAATTTTTATGTATTTAGGTGTTCTATGTTTTTTTTAGGTTTTATTTTGGGTTTTAGGGTTTCAAGGGTATCTGATTATTTTTGGGATTTTTTTATCTATATGGATTTTTAGGTTTTTTGGGATTATTAGGATTTTTAGGGTTTTTAAGTGTTTTCTATTTTTTGGAGTTTTTAGTTGTTAGTTGAGTTTTTAGAGTTTCTATAGTTTTTTATTTTTAATAATGTTTTTTAAATTGTTTTTATACTTTTTAGTGTATTTTTAGAATTTTATGGGTTTTTAGGTTTTTTAATATTTTTAGGGTTTTTTATGGTTTTTTAGGGTCTTAGATTTTTGTGGTTTCTAGGGGTATTATGTGTTTTTAGGTTATTATTGTTTTCTTATGGTATTTAGGTTTTTTTATATTTTTTTCGTTTTTTAGAGTTTTTAGAATTTTTAGGGTTCTTAGGGATTTTGAGGGTTTTAGGTTTTTTACACTTTTTAATGTTTTTGTTGGTATTTTTAGGTTTTTAGTGTTTTTAGAGTTTTTAGAGTTTTATGTGTTTTTATAGTTTTTACCGTTTTATGTGTTTAAATGGGTTTTTAGATTTTTAGTGGGTTTTAGTAATATAATGGGGTTTTATGATTCTTAAGGTCTTATGCGTATTTATGGGTTTTAGAGTTTTTAAGGAATTTTTTGGTTTTTAGAATTTTTTAGTCTTTTTCAGGTTTTAAGTGTTTTTATGTTCTCAATAATTTCTTATATATGATAACAGTTTTAAGGGTTTTTTATGTTTTTATAGATTTTTATGAATTTTTTAAAAAATTTATTGGTTTTTAAGGTTTTGGGGGATTTAGGGTTTGTAAGGTCTTTTTAGGTTTTTAATGGGTTTCAGAATTTTTTAGGTTTGTTAGGAGTTTAAAGTGTAATTAGTTTTTTGAGGTTTTTATAGGGTTTTTCATGGATTTTATTCTTTTTTATGTTTTTAGGGATTTTTTGTTAATTTTTAAGATTTTTTTATTTTTTAATGATTTTTGGGATTTCGAGGGGTTTAGGCAATTTTAGAGTTTTAGGTTTTTTTGGTTTTTTTGGTTTTTTTAGTTTTTAATGGTTTTATATTATTTTTGGTTTTTATGGATTTATAGGGGTTTTCATGGTTTTTAGTATTTTTTTACGTTTTTAATGATTTTTAGGGTTTTTAGGTTACTTATAGGCTTTAGGTAATTTAGTAATTTTGAGGGTTTTTGGGGTTTTTTGGTTTTTTGGGATCCATGGTTTTTGGGGTCTTGGTGTTTTTTAGTTTTTTTTTTGGGTTATAAATTTCTTATAGTTTTGAACATTTTATGGGTTTAAAGGGTTTTAATAGTTTTTAGTCCGTTTTAGGGTTTTATGTTATTTAGGGTTTCTAAGGTGTTTTATGTTTTTGAGCATATTTTAGGTTTTTAACGGTTTTAAGTGTTTTCATGTTTTTTATTTTTTTGGGTTTTAGTGATTTTTTATTATTTATATGATTTTTTTGGGATTTTGAGCATTTTTAGGGGGTTTTAGGGTTTTATGGGTCTTAATGTTTTCATGGTTTTTTGGTTTTTTATGGTTTATGGTTTTATTAGGGTTTTAAATATTTTTTATAGTGTAATATAACATTTTTAGAGTTTTTAGTGGTTTTTGGGGGTTTTATGTTTCTTAGGATTTTAATGGTTTTAGGTGTTTTTATGTTTTAGGGATTTTAGGGTCTTTTCAGGTTTTTTTGTTTTTAGAGATTTTAGTTTTTTATGTGTTTACAGTTTTTTTAGGTTTTTATTTTATTCTAAGAGTTTTCTGAGTTTTAGGGTTTTTTACATTTTTAGGGATTGTTTGGGTATTTTTTTAGGGTTCTTATGTGTTTTAGGTTTTTAGAAATTTTGATGGTTTTTAGGGTTTTAGGTTCTTATGGTTTCTAACAATATTAGGATTCTTATGTGTTTTAGGTTCATTAGGTTTCAATTTTTTTCTTAGTATTTTTCACTTTTTTATGGGTTTTATGTTTTTTGGTATTTTTAAGGGTTTTTTTGGATTTTAGGGTTTTTAGGGGGTTTGGGGTTTTTTTATGGATTTCTTGGATTTTAAGGTTTTGCGGGGTTTTTTTAATTTTTTATGTTATTAGGGTTTTTTAAAATTTTAGAGTTTTTTAATTTTTAGGGGTTTAAAGGGTTTTGGATTTTTATAGGGTTTTTAGTGGGTTTTATTTGATTTCATGATTTTTAAGGATTTTAGGGGTTTTATTGTTTTTAGGGGTTTTAGGGATTTTAGGGTCATTTAGGGTTTTATATAGATTTTATCTTTTTTTAGGTTTTCTTGTTTTTTTTTTGGGTTTTTTAAAATTTTAGACTTTATTCATTTTTAGGGGTTTAAAGGGCTTTTGAATTTTTATAGAGTTTTTAGTTGGTTTTATTTCTTTTTACGGTTTTTAAGGATTTTAGGGGTTTTATAGTTTTTATGTGTTTTTGGGATTTTTGGGACTTTTAGGGTTTTGTAGAGGTTTTAACTTTTTTTAGGTTTTCTAGGTTTTTTGGGGTTTTGAGTTTTTTAAGGTTTTTGAGGTTTTCTTTTTAATCTGTAGTTTATTTATGGGTTTTACATTTCTAGGGATTTTTATTTCCTTTTTATTATTTCAGGGATTTTAGGGATTTTAGGGATTTCATGGGGGTTTATTGGCTTTTTTATTGTTTTTAGGGTTTTTAGGGATTTTGGCATTTTTTTTGGTTTTTAGGGGTTTTATGTGTCTTTAGGTATTTAAGTTTTTCATATGATTTTCAAAGAAGTTATGGGTTTTCACATTTTTTCTATTTTTTGGCCTTTTTTGGGATTTTTATGGGTTTTGTGGTTTTTTTTGGGTTTTTTGGATTTTTTGGGTTTTATTGGTTCATTTTGTGATTTTTTGGATTTTAAGGTCTTTAGTGTTTTTTTAATAAATTTAGCATTTAAAGGCATTTTATCGTTTTTATTAGTTTTTTGGTTTTTCTGGGTTTTTATAGGTTTTAGGTTCTTTAGGGTTCTATGGTTTTTAGTGTTTTATAGTTTTTTATCATTTTTACTGTTTTTAGGTATTTTGGGTATTGAAGTATTTTTATTTTTTAAGGGTTTTTAGGTTTCCTAAGGGTTTTTATAGTTTTTCACGTTTTTAGCAAATTTTAGGGATTTTTTGTGATATTTAGGGTTTTTGGTTTTTTGGGAGTTTGAGGGTGTGTTGGGGTATTTAGGGGTTTTAGGGGGTTTTTTTTGACTTTTCAGGGTTTAATATTTTTATGTTTTTAAGGTTTTTAGAGGTTTAAAGGGTTTTTAGTTTTTTTAGTGGTTTTATGGTTTTTATTGATTTTTAAGTCTTTTATATTTTTTAGTGTTTTATGTGTTTTTTGGGTCTTAGGGACATATTTCTAATTTTTTAGCGGTTTTACATTTTTTAGAGATTTTAGGGGTTTTATATGTTTTAGGATTTTAATGTTTTCATATGAATTTAAGGGTTTTAAATTCTTATGTAATTTTTGGGTATTTTTTAACATTTTAATGTATTTTAGGGTTTTTAAAGGTTTTTAGGGCTTTTAGGGGTTTTATATCTTTTTTTAAATATTTTCTAAGGGTTTTTAACTATTTTTAGGGTCTATTGTGTTTTTATGGATTTTTATGAATTTTTTAGGTCTTTTTTGTTTTTTATAGTCTTTAGGGTTTTTGAGGGCTTCATGTTTTTTAGGGGTTTTGGTTTTTTTTCATTTTGGGGTTTTATGAGTTTTCTTAAAGTTTGTAGTGGTTTATGATTTTTATTTATTTTAATATTTTTAGTGGGTTACTTCGTTTTTATATTTTTTTATTGGTTTTTTAGTTTTTTATTGGTTTTTAGTGTTTTTTAAAGAATTTAGGGGTTTTACGGTTTTAGAGTTTTTAAGTGCTTTTAGGATTTTTAGCAATTTTTAGGTTTTCTAAGGGTTTAATATGTCTTTGGGGTTTTATGGTTTTCTTAGGGGTTTTCAAGGCTTTCGGGGTTTTTTATGTTTATATATATTTTTTGGGATTTCATAGGATTTTTATAGTTTTTAGGGGTTTTAGTAATTTTAAGGGGTTTGGTGATTTATAGGTTTTTTATGGTTTTTAAGGGTTTGTTTGTGTTTTATGGTATTTTTTAGTTTTTTATGGGTTTCAATGGTTTTTAGAGTATTTTAATTTTTTTGGTTCTTAAAATTGTTTTAGTGTTTATAGTGGTTTTTCGGTATTTATGGGGTTTTAAGTTTTGTAGGGGTTTATGGTTTTTAGATTTTTTAGGGGTTTCATAGGATTTATAGTGGTTTTATCATGTCAAGATTTTTAGGGGTTTTAAGTTTATTTAGATTTTTAGTTTTTATGGGGTTTTATGGTTTATAGGGCATCTGGCTTTTCTTAATTGATTTTTAGCTATTTTTAACATTTTTATGGGTTTTATGGTTTTTAGGGAATTTATGGATTTTAGGGGTTTTAGGGTTTTTAGAGTATTTATCATTTTTAGGTTTTTATGGGTTTTATGTATTTTGATAGTTTAATGGTTTTCTTCGGTGGTTTTTTGGGTATTTTACATTTTTTGGATTTTTAGGGCCTTTTAGGTTTTTATGGGTTATTAGGGTTATTAGTGTTTTGAGGTTTTTTGGGTTTTCATGTTATTTTAGTTTTTTTGGCTTTTAGGGTTTTATTTTATTTTATTAGGATTTTTATTGTTTTAGAGTATTTAAATGTTTTTGGGGTCTTGTGTGTTTTTAAAGTTTTTAATGGCATTTTAGAGTTTTTATGGGTTTCTAAAGGTTTTCATGATTTTTATGGGTTTGTAAGGTTTTTGGGACTTTAGGGTTTTTTATGGTTTTTAGCGTTTTTTAGGTTTTTATGAAGTTTAAGTATTTTTAGTTTTTTAAGGTTTTTTAGAGGTTATCATGGTTTTTAAGGTTTTTTACATTTTTAGGGATTTTTTCATGCTTTCTAGGTTTTTTGTAGTTTTTAGGGCTTTTAGGTATTTGTAATTTTTTATGGTTTTCAGGGGTTTATTGGTTTTTATGGATTTTTGGGGTTTTTAGCGTTTTTTGATATTTTTAGTGTTATTAAGGTTTTTTTAAATTTTTTACCGTTTTTAGGGTTTTAAAGAGTTTTTAGAGTTTTTAGCTGGTTTTTAGGGGGTTTATGGTTTTCAGAGGTTTTTATGGTCTTTATGTGTTCAAAGGTTTTTTAGGTAATTTTAGGGGTTTTCATGTGCCTATGGTTTTTGGGTTTTTAGTGGTTTTAAAAAAAATTAGGTTTTTAAGTTTTTTTAGTGGATTTATGTGTTTTAGGGTTTTTTACGCTTCGAGTGATTTATAGGGATTTTTTATAATATTTATGGTTTTTTGGGTTTTTAAGGATTTTGAGGGTTTTATTTTTTAGGTTGTTTATAGATTTATGGTTTATTTGGTTTTTTTTGGGTTTTATGGTTTATAAATTTTTTATAGTCTTATAGGGTTTATATAATTTTTAGGTTTTAAATGGTTTTTAGGCTTTTTTAGGTTTTTAAGGTTTCCACATGGTTATTCATGTTTTTTAGGGATTTTTACTTTTTTATATATTTTTAAGATTTTTAAAGTGTTTTTATGGGTTATATAAAATTTTAAGGTTTTAGGGTTTTTATAGGGTTAAGAGTTTTTATATTTTTTTATCTATTTTAGGGTCTTAGGGGTTCAAAAAAAATTATGTTTTTATTAGGGTTTTAGGGTATTTTTATTTTTAGGAATTTTTAGGGAATTTTTTGGATTTTTATGGAATTTAGGGTATTTAGGGATTTTGAGGGGTTTCATGGTTTTTTGTGGTTGTCGGGTTTATGGGTTTTTTAGTTTTTTAGGGATGTAATGTTTTCTTTATTTTTTAACTTTATTAAGAGTTTAAAGGGTTTTTATATTATTTAGTGGGTTTCTAGTGTTCTTATGGTTTTTAGGTTTTTTTCATGTTTTTAGGGTTTTTGTGTTCTTAGGGTTTTAGGCATTTTTAGGGTTTAGTAGGTTTTTAGAGTTATTCATGTTTTTAGGGGTTTTAATTGTTTTTAGTTGTTTATAGTTTTCTTATGATTTTTAGGGGTTTTAGGTAGTTTGAGTGTTTTTGGGGTTTTTTGTGTTTTTTTGGGGGTTTTAATGTTTTTTATGGGTTTTAATTATTTTCTGAATTTTTTAACATTTTTAGGGGTTTGATGGTTTTTTTGGGTTTTTAGTGGATTGTAGGGTTTTTATGGGTTTATGGTTTTTTTTGTTTTCATGGGTTTTTGGGTTTTTGGGGTTTTTGCGTCTTTTATGGTTTTTAGGGAGTTTGTTGTTTCTTAGGTTTTTAGGGGTTTTAAATGTTTTTAGTTCTTTGAGTTTTTCTTTGTGATTTTCTGAGTTTTTAGGGTTTTTTATATTTTTAAGGATTTTTGGGTTTTTTAGGATTTTTATGGTATTTAGGGTTTTTAGGTATTTTAAAGGACTTGACGGTTTTTTGGGTTTTAGGGGTTTTATCTTTTATAGGTTTTTTATGATTTTTAATTGCTTTTAAAGTTTTAAGATTTTTTTAGGGTTTTTTTGGGTTTTATGTATTTTTACATTGTATAGAATTTTAAATATTTTTTATGGATTTTATGGTTTATTAATATTTTTATGGATTTTATGGATTTTTATGGTTTTATATTTTATTTTGGATTATTATGGTTTTTGTGTTTTTAGGGTTTTAATGTTTTCTAGATTTGTGTAATGTTTTTGGTGTTTAAATGATATTTTTATTTTTAGTGGGTTTTATGGTTATTAGTCATTTTTTTGTTTTTAGATGTTTTTAGGGGTCTTATGGTATTTAGAGTTTCTAGGGTTTTTAGGCCTTTTTTACTATTTTAGGGTTTGGGGGGTTTATGTGTTTTTAGGTTTTTATGGATTTATTAGGTATTTTAGTGGTTTTTAGGTATATCTTTAGGATTTTTATTATTTCTACAGTTTTTGGGGTTTTAGTGTTTTTTATTCAATTTCTAGGGTTGTTTTGACCGTTTTAGGGTTTTTAATGTTTTTTAGTGTTTTTTAATATTTGAAGAGTTTTTAGGTATTTTAAGGATTTAGGTTTTTTTATGATTTTTAGAGGTTTTATGGTATTTGGGTATTTAGAGATTTTCTAGGTTTTAGTGGTTTTAGGTTTTTTTTAGGTTTTTAAGGTTTTTATTGGGTTTTTTGCGTTTTTTGCGTTTTTTTATTATTGTGTATTTTTGGATTTTTATTATTTTTTAATGTTTTTAGGGATTCTGAGGGTTTTGTTGTTTTTTATGGTTTTTATGGTTTTTATGGTTTTTGGGTTTTTATGGATTTTTATTTGATTTTTAATGGATTTTTATGTTTTTATATGTTTTCAATGGTTTTAGGGGTTACAATGGTTTTTAGAGTTTTCAGTGGTATTTTAGGGGTTTTATGGGTTTTTAGGGTTTTTAGGGGTTTCTAATATTTTAGATGTTTTTTGTGTTTTTTGTCCTTCTAGGGGTTTCTTGGTTTTTAGTGTTTTTTTAGATTTGTAGGGGTTTAATGTGATTTAATGTTTTTAAGGTTTCCTTAGGAGTTTCAAGGAAGATTAGGGTTTTTATAGTTTTTATGCCTTTTAGGATTTTTATGGATTTGTTATGATTTTTTATATTTTTTAGGATTTTTAGGGATTTTTAGGGTTTTAGGGTTTTTTGGATTTTTTTTATTTTTAAGTGTTTTTATCATTTTTTGGTTATTTAGGGGTTTTAATTATTTATATCTTTTTAGTGTTTTCTTAGGGGCCTTCATCGTTTTCAACGTTTTTTAGGATTTTATGGATTTTAAGGCCATTTATGATTTTTATGGGGGTTTATAGGTTTTTAGGGTTCTTGGGGTATTTTAGGGGTTTTAGGGTTTTAAAGGTATTTTATTGTTTTTAACACTTTTATTGGTTTAAAATGGTTTTTATAGTTTTAAGTATTTTTTAGGGTTTTATGGGGTTTTAGAGTTTTCTAATATTTTATGGGTTTTATGGTTTTGGGGGAATTTAGGGATTTTATGTTTTCAGTGTTTTGAATGTTTTTAGAGGTTTTAATTGTTTTTAGATTTTTTTAGCTTTTATAAGGGGTTTTCAATGTTTTTATGGTTTTTACATTTTTAATAATTTTCGTGGATTTTTATAATTTTTATGTTTTTTTTCAGATTTAAGGTATTTTTGAATGATTTTTAGAGGTTTTAATTGTTTATATATTTTTTTTCTTTTTTATGGGGATTTCACTATTTTTAGGGTTTTAGGCATTTTTTAGGGTTTAGTAGGTTTTTAGAGTTATTCATGTTTTTAGAGGTTTTAATTGATTTTAGGTGTTTATGGTTTTCTTATGGTTTTTAGGGGTTTTAGGTATTTTGAGTGTTTTGTGTTTTTTGGGTTTTTTGGGTTTTTTTCATTTTTTATGTGTTTTAATTATTTTTAGAATTTTGTAACATTTTAAGGGGTTTAATGGGGTTTTTGGGTTTTTAGTGGATTGTAGGGTTTTTATGGGTTTATGGTTTTTTGTTTTCATGGTTTTTATGGTTTTTAGGGGTTTTTGGGTTTTTGGGTCTTTTATGGTTTTTAGGGTGTTTATGTTTTTTAGGTTTTTAGGGGTTTTAATTGTTTTTAGTTCTTTGAGGTTTTCTTTGTGTTTTTCTGATTTTTTATTGTTTTTTATATTATTAAGGATTTTTTTGGGTTTTTTATGATATTTATGGTTTTTAGGATTTTTATGTATTTTGAGGGACATTAGGGTTTTTTAGGGTTTTGGGGTTTTATCTTGTATAGGGTTTTTATGTTTTTAATTGTATTTAGGGTTTTTAAGGTTTCCTTATGGATTTTTAGGGTTTTATGTATTTTTATATTTTATAGAATTTGAAAGATATTTTAAGGATTTTATGGTTTATTAATATTTTTCAGATTTTTAGTATTTTTAGGGTTTTATATGTTTTTTTTTGGATTATTATGGTTTTTTTGTTTTTAGGGTTTGAATGTTTTCTAGAGTTTTTTTTTTAATGTTTTAGGGGTTTAAAGGGTTTTTATATTTTTAGTGGTTTTTAGGGTTATTAGGCATTTTTTGTATTTTTAGAAGTTTTTAATGGTTTTATGTTATTTAAAATTTCTAGGGTTTTATGGTTTTTGTACTATTTTAGGGTTTTGGGGTTTTATGTGTATTTAGGTTTTTAAGGTTTTATTAGGGGTTTTAGTGGTTTTTAGGTATTTCTTTAGAATTTTTATATTTTTTACAGTTTTTGGGGTTTTATGGTTTTTTGTTCAGTTTTTAGGGTTTTTTTACCATTTTAGGGTTTTTAATGTTTCTTAGTGTTTTTTAATATTTTAAGAGATTGTAGGTTTTTTTAGGTTTTAGGTTTTTTGAGGTTTTAGGGTTTTTAAGGTTTTAGGTTTTTTAAGATTTTTAGTGGTTTTTTGGTTTTTTGGGTATTTAAGGATTTTTTAGGTTTTAGGGGTTTTAAGTGCTTTTAGGTTTTTAAGGTTTTTATTGGGTTTTTTTTGGGTTTTTAATTTTTTTTTAATTTTGGGTATTTTTGGATATTTATAAAATTTTAAGGTTTTTAGGGATTCTGAGGGTTTTGTGGTTTTTTATGGTTTTTATGGTTTTTATGGTTTTTGGTGTTTTATGTATTTTTTTATTTTTTAATGTATTTTTATGTTTTTATATTTTTTTAATTGTTTTAGGGGTTAAAATGGTTTATAGAGTTTTCGTGGTATTTTAGGGGTTTTATGGGTTTTTAATGTTTGTAGGGGATTCTATTATTTTAGATGTTTTTAGTGGTTTTTGGTCCTTGTAGGGGTTTCTTGGGTTTTAGTTTTTTTTAGATTTTTAGGGGTTTAACGAGATTTATGGGTTTTAAGGTTTTCTTAGGGGTTTCAAAGTTTTTAGGGTTTTTATTGTTTTTTATGATTTTAAGGATTTTTATGGATTTTTTAGTGTTTTTATTATTTTTTAGGATTTTCAGGGATTTTGAGGGTTTAGGGTTTTTAGGATTTTTTGTATTTTTTAAGTGTTTTTATCATTTTTAGGTTATTTATGGGTTTAAATTATTTATATATTTTTATTTTTTTCTTAGGGGCCTTCAGTTTTTTCAACATTTTTTATGTTTTTTTATGATTTTTAAAAAAAATTATGGATTTAAAGAAAATTTAGAGATTTAAGTGGTTTTAGGGTGTTATGGTTTTTAGGGGTTTTTAGGGTTTTTAGAGTGGTCAGTGTTTTTAGAATTTGTAAGTATTTTTTAGGGTTTTGATTATTTTTATGGTTTTCTTATGGGTTTCTAGGGTTTCTATGATTAGTTAAATTTTTTAATTTTTAGGGATTTTTAGGTTTTTTATGGTTTTTATAGGATGTAGGTATTTTTTAGGGTTTTTATGGTGTTTTGTTTTTAGGGTTCTATTGATTTTTTATTATTTTTATTATTTTTTAAGTGTTTTAACATTTTAAGGATATAGAGGTGTTTGAGAGTTTTTTATGGTTTTTATATTTTTTTAGGGTTTTAATGTTTTTTATTAGTTTTTTAGTTTTTAGGGTTTTTAGGTTTTTAGGTTTTTCGCACATTTTATGTTGTTTAGGGGTATTTAGTTTTTTAGGGGTGTTAAGGTTTTCTTATGGGATTTCAGGTTTTTTAACGTGTTTTACAATTTTAGGAATTTGTATTGTTTTGTAGTATTTTTATGTTTTTTAGTGTTTTTTTGGTTTTTGAGTGGTTTTAGGGTATTTAGTGTTTTTCGGGTTTTTACTGTTTTTGCGGATTATTTGAGTTTTTTAGGGATTTTATTGCTTTTTATAGTTTTATAGAATTTTTATAGGTTTAAATGGTTTTTGGAATTTTTAGTGGGTTTGACATTTTTTATGGGTTTTTTGGTTTTCTAGGGTTTTTTGGTGTTTTATGGGTTTTGGGGGTTTTGGGTGGGTGCGTTTGAAACCTTTTATGGTTTTTAGGGTTTTTAGTGTTTTTAGGATTTCAGGCCATTTAAGGGTTTTTAGGGTTTTTTTTGTTTTCATATGGTTTTTCATGATTTTTAGGTTTTTTTCTATTTTTAAGGTTTTTTAGGAATTTTATAGATTTATAATATTTTAAGGATTGTTTTGGATTTTAGCTTATTTATATTTTTAGAGGTATTACGTGTTTTTATGTTTTTAATATTTTCTTAGTGTTTTTAGGGTCTTCAGTGTTTTTTGTGTTTTTAGGTATTTATGGGGACTTATTGGATTTTTATTCCTTTTACTGTTTTTAGGGATTTTGAGGGTTTTAAGGGTTTTAAGGGTTTTGATGGTTTTTGATGGTTTTTATGGTTTATTTGCAAGGAAATTTGAAAGAAGTATATAAAAACAATGGGAAATGGAGTATAGCATAATCACCTGAAGGAGAACCAACCAATGGACAACATGGAAAAAAGAAATAGTATTATAGAAGCGAACCCAAAGACCAAGAAACCTGATGCGAACACATGACAGAAGGGAATTAGAAATATCATGAAACCCATCAAAACCAAAAAGAATAAAAATAACCTGATAAACTCACAAAGCCCATCAAACTAAACCTAGAAACCAAGAATGCTCAGGAATCCCCCCCCCCCCCCGAGTGACCAAACTCCCAACACAATAGAATGGCATGAGAACCCCATAAATTCTCTACACTCACAAGGTCAGCATGAAAAAACACCATAATTGGTGCTTCCACGCATCCACCAAGAACACCACCTAAAACACCATCCAAAAAACAAATGCTGAAAAGACTAGCATAGAACCCCATCGAACCAGTAAAAAGACCTATATTAGCACTAGGCACCAAACCATCGATCCGTCTGAGAGGCATCACTGTAAAGTAAGGCCCAAAATTAGAGACAACACCCAAGGAGGAGAAAAAACTCCCACAAAAAGAAACCTATGTGCACAAGCACGCACATGAACCACTACCCACAAGCACATGCATACACCACCACCCTCTCAAACACCAATAATAACACACAAAAGTTTCACACATGCACACTCCACCACCCCCAAACACGTACACACACAAAACGAACACCAATTACAACCCTAGAACATCACAAAATAACATAAAATCAATGAAGAAAATAACTGAGGAAAATACACATCCATCCTATGTCGCAACACCCACCCATGGATAATAGGGAAGCCCCACATACCAGTACCCAAAACCAACTTCATTTCCTGAAGACCCTAAAGTACCCCATGAACCGGCTGCATAAGGAACTATGAAGCCAGTAATAGAGGCCACAAGAACCAATCTAATCCAACAACCAAGAGATGACAAGAAGAACTTCGCACCAAGCATCAAACCAAGAAACTAGATCCAAGAACCTGAACAAACTGCCCACCAAAAATGATCCATGTAGGGAACTTCCACCAACCGGAATCCAAACTAGAGCCATCCACTATGGGACAACATCCTAAAGTTATCTTAAATGCATCTTCAATATGCCAACTATCCATCCACACATGAGCACAACCTACAAATGAACACCCCGTATAAATAACCAACCACCAACACATATAAAGGCCAACATATTGGTATCCCATACAAAGCCCGGCAGACATAAACAGCCACAACCAAAACCATAGAAACAACATAAGAATACCCATAATATGGAGTATCCATCAGAACCACAAACAACCTAGACCATTTAGTCACACCTTCTAAAGACCTAAGAATCATCCCAAACCACATGCATCAGACCAAGTAAAACCCCATGTTGGCATAGAGCCATTCCCTCTAGTCATCCCCCTCCACCCATCTCCTGACCATCCAGTACAACCTTGAACAAACCCTGAAAGAAGGACCGATAGAGAAACAAAAAGTAAGAACAAACAAGAAAATAAACCAACCGCTAACCAATTCTTAATCTACCAGCACACATAGTAGAAACCAACATCACAAAAACAAAACACATCCTCTCCTAACCTAAAGAGAATCCAACCAACTACACACCAACACTGACACTCATCCAATCCACATCCTCATAGATGAGCCTTTACCAGACATCCTCAGCTATAGAACCTGACAACATCCCTAGCCAATATGAGCCTATACCTACATGTCCATAGCACTAGAAACCACTCCCATCAAAAACAACACACTAACCATCATAATAACAACATCACCCACCAAAATAAATAATACTAAAATAAAAAAATAAAAAACTATGAGAATGTCAACAACCTCAGAGAATAGAGCCCTGAAACTTCCATCAGTGAACCATCTCCTGATATGCATAAATATAATGATATGTATTATAATAAATGATTTTATAATTGAAAACCATTTCATACCAAATACAAATATAACTATCACAGTTAATGATGGATCCATAAAGTGATAATTCTTTTCTTTTTACATAAGATACACCATGGTGGAAATCCCATGTTTCCCCAAAACACCTAGAAATGAATCCCCATTAAATCTTTCATAACACTAGACAATAAGAGAAAAATGATCATCATCCCAACAATACATGTTCAATAGGATCAATAAAGAATAAAAACTCTTCTGAGAGAACTCACAATTCAATAAAAATGTTCAATACTCCCAAGGGAGGTTAGGAAAATAAAATAATTATTGTGAAAAGCCCAGCCCCTATATTCCAATATATCCCATGTAGAAAAACAGTCAAGGATCACCAACCAATGAATAAAGGATAATCTATCAATGGTGACCCTATTATAGAAAATATAATGCCCCAAAACAGTGATAATTTTTTTAAGAAGCTCCCAAACCATGAGAATGAAAAAATATAGCTTCGTATTTCACATGATTTGATCATTATTATCGCTAGGCTAAGAAAGTAACAAAATATCCCTTATAACATCCCAAAAATCAATAAAGACTAAAATCAAAGAATTCCAATAGCCATTAGAATTACTATTAGAAAGCTAGGTTGATTTAGAGACCGTATATTCATAAATAATATGATCATCAATGGATCAACATATAGTCCCACTGGGAATCAAAGAGTCAAAACAAAGGGATATACACAATCCATTTCCAATATAAAAATATATATGGTCATTGAGAAACTTCTATATTTCCAATAACTTTTTCAAAGTCTACAAAAAATTATAAAGAACTTTTCCCAACCAAGATTGGGAGTGACCAAGAATAAAAATGCAAGTGCAATCCATCCAAACCAAAGAAGTTGAGGGTGAAAAAAATCCTCAACAATTTCTATCCATTTCTTCTTATTCCAATAATCAACACTCTTAATACATAATCATCCCTCCTCTTTAAATCTATAAAACAAGACCCTAGATTCTTTGTCCCTAGACATGGCCAAGGAAGGGCCCATTCAAATGAAGATCATATCCTTAGATTGAATATATTAATAAATTTGAGACAATATAAAATTATAGTCCCAATAAGTTTCCATGAAAAAAAATTGATTCAATATGATACATTCTTCCCACAAAAAAAAAAGAAAATTCTTTTTCCAAACCCTCACTCTCATATAAATTTTCTCATCCAAAATAGCATAGTCCACAGATCTTATTATAGTAGTAATAAGAGGCACCCTGAGGTAACAGAAGATAAAAAACTTATAATAATTCACATGGAATCAAAAATAATTCCCTTAACCTCCATGGTCACACCAGAAGAGAACATCATTTATTTTAAGAAGTTAACAAACGACCTAGACAAGGATGGAAGGAGATCCAAAGTATGATTTAGGACCAAAACCAAATCCAGTTCACGAATGGAAAATATAATAAGATCATACACAAATAAAAGATGAGAAATGAAATGTTTACTGCATTTCAAATGAAAATTGAAAGGGTGAGAATCAGAAATTATAGATGCTATGATATGAGAAAAAAAATCCATAAAAATCACAAAAAGAAAGAGATAAAGGGGATCCAATTTCCTCTGTCCTATCTTCGTAGGATAATAACCATGATAAATCCCATTAATATTCATCAAAAAACAAAGGATAAGAGACACAAATCTTACTCCATGAAGAGAACATAATCGAAAAACCATGAAGGTCCAAACCATCCCAAAGGAATTCCCATCTAACAGAATCAAAGGCCTTAATATGGTCAATATTAAAATCACACTGAGAAATTCCAAATCCAGGTGGTAACCCCGCATCAACACCTAAGAAATCAAAATATTATTAAAATACATATCCCTTGATTGAAGGTAAATCAGGCCTTATTGATTCAAGTAGGTAGAACTATTCTCAATATGTACACTAAAATCTTAGGGATACAATTATAAATAGTATGGTAGCATGAAATAGGGATGAAATCATAAATAGATAAAGAATTTTAAACCTTTAGAAGCATAGAAATAATATATCCATTATCCACCCGCAATAATTTCCCATGTCTTAGTAATTATAAAATAGAATTTTTCACAATGGAACAAACCACTGTCTAAGCCTTACAAAAGAAAAAGGCATTGAATCCATTAAACCAGGGAACCTTTCTATGGTGAAGAGAGAAAACCGCATGATGAAAAGCCTCTATCTCTATAGAATGATCCAACAAATCAACAAATGAATAAGAAATAGATCGAGATAAAAAGGTATCTAAGATCACTCTCCTTGAGTAGGTTAAAATATGAGAAGCAATTATACAATACTGAAAAACCCAACAATATCACAAATAATAAAAATTAGATCAGTAAGAAAAAACTATATTACATATTAAAAATAACCAATTTAGATTTATTAAGGTTTTATTTCACTAATTTGAAAAATAATGATGAATTAAGGACCCCCACCATTTGTAAAAGAACCCTACTATTCTTATTGGATGAGAGGGTTTCCTTCAAGGTTAAGGATTTTAACTTTTCCTTATGAAAACCACCATTTTGAATAACGGAATTATAAGGGAAATTATGAAACAAATATGGTGGGTAGTCTTGTAATTTTATATTTATCAAGGACTTTTCAACAGAATGTTGATCATAAACCTTGACATGCAAGGATTGGATAGCCTACATGAACTTATTCAGTTTTTGGTAAAAATGGAACATCATACACCCCGAGAACCCAAAACTTCCTAGAGTAAATATAGAAGGTAGGAATCATTCAAAATATTCCCAATGATTAAAAAATGGAATATAACTTACTTGAGTGAAGAACCTCTCTATATATGATAATAATTGTTGAATGATCAAAAATCCCAAAAAGAAGGGAATTAGCTATGAAAGTGGGGAACCTGTACATCCTAGAGGAATTGACTACAACTCTATCTAGATTCCTCAAAACCCCTGAATATCCCTTACAATTGAAAAAAATTGTCCCAAATAAATGATTATCATCCTGACTAGCATCAACAATGCCTGAACTATATCCCTATATAGAAGAGGTCTGATTCATGCATCCTCCTTATCTTTCATCTAGGAACCTAACCGCATTAAAATAAATATGAACGATAATAGGAGAGTTAGTTTGAAGTGAAACCCGTCATCTAATTTCCTCAAATTGAACCCTGCAATCAAAAACCAAATTGGAACTGTAAACAAAGGAAATCAAGTAGGAAAATCTCATTTAATATCCCTAAATAGGCACTCAATAAGCTGAAACAATTCAAATTGAGGCTCAACAGATAGAAATATAGGAGTACTAAAATATTCCTAATAGATGGAATAAATTTTTTTATCAAAATGATTCCAATTACAAATAATATACGTCAAAATAGAATCTAATTTTTCCCTTTTTACCATATATTCTACAATCCCAAAACAAGATAATTTATGAGAGAAAATGAAATCTCAAAACTAAAATTTCTTACTATGAGTGTTGGGACCTCAAATGTTTCAAAATTTTATGTTAACTATTTAAATCTAAGGGAGTATCAGAACCATTATCCTCAGGTCTAGTTTTGACTGGTACTATCTTCAGATCATGGTCATGCACCATATTTAGGTTATTCCAAAGGGTATTATCACTTAAACCATAAGACTCTGGAATAATATGATCCCCAAAGTTAGGTCTAGTAGAATAATAACCAATATAAATAATTTCATGGTGTAGAAGAATACCTGAACTAGATAATTTATACACAGCACCAGCAACAGATCCATACATTTTCTTCAACACAAAAGCACGACTAGATCGAATATATTCTTTTAGCAAAATATGAAAAGGGAAAGCTCAAGGAACCACAAGATCAGAATATTGAAAAAAATTAGGGCATAGAGAAAGAGATACCACTTTTTGAATACCTATGGACCAAAGTAGAAACATGTTAGAAAATATAGATCTTTAAAAAAAATCATATTCGTAAAATTTTTCCCTCACACTATAATCCATCCCGGGGTCATCAGATGTCTTAATCTCACCATAAGAAGGGCCAACTACCAAGGTAGAACTAATACCATCACCTACCTAGATAATTTCCTCAAATTAGTAGTCAAATAAATTATTAATAGGAAAAAAACGTCCTTATTATTAGTCTTAAACAATGGAGGAGGAACCTACACAACATGAGGGAATGAGGAGGGTGCTTCCACAACTAAAGGACCAACCACCATAGGAAAATCATACTTACTAGAATAGGAGGTAGTTGTAATGAACCAAACTATTATCAATGGAATTTATCGCTTATTATTGTCATTTCATGTAGTAAAAATCACATAAAATCACTTATTGACCATAATAAAAACCTTATAAAGGAAATAATAAGTATTTTTAGAAGTTAAGTAACCCATACCGATGAAATAGTAACTTGACCTTAGGAATTGTAATATGATTATTATGACTAGTAAACTGGCCAAATTAATAGTTACCTCACATATGAAATCATAAATAAAATTTATGAATCTTATAAATTAAATTATGTTATAATTACATCATAGTCTAAGTAAGAAAATATTTTAAATATTATTAATTAAGTGTTAGAATATTGGTAAGTTATAAATATTTAATTAATATTTTATGATTAATTTAATAATTTAAAAGAAAATTTATTTTCATAAAATGTATTTATAAATTAAGGTTTTTATGTCTTATCATTTTAAGATAATTTTATGAGACCTTAGGTAATGTTTCAAAGTGACATAAAATCAGTTATAATTTTAAATTCTGCATTTTTTTAGTAAATGCAGATTTTAATTAAAAAATAAATTTCTCATATTTATAAAATTATTTTCCTAAAATTTGGTTCATTTTTTAATTCAAAACATAGATAAATGGTTAGGTTTATGTTTTGGTATTTTTCTAAAATACATGAATATTTAGTGAATAGTAAAATATTATAATGTATAATAAATACTAAATACCTGAATTGTAGTGTCATATATGATGTATCACTGATTTAATCACTATAATATCGAAATTAACTTCATTATTTTGATATATTTTGTTATATTACTCAAATTATTCATAGACATGATCCAAAATAACAAACTAAGGATTAATATAACGAGAAAATACCTCTCTCCTCTACTATAAATACCACCCCTCACCACCTCTTCTCCTCCCATCTTCCAAGATTTTATTATTTCAAAAATTATTCTTAGTACCCTCCCCCACATCCATGAAGCATGGGTCTCATGAAAAGACCAAAAAAATTTCTCTATGAAGGTTCTCAAGGTAGATAATTTAAAGACGTAAATTCCTCTTTCTTTCTTTTAATTTCATTTCATGTTATTTTATTTTCATATTCTGTCCTCACATCCCCTATTAAAAATGGAATTAAAACTCCAATACCATAAATATACTATAATTATAACATGTTAATGTAATATCAATCATTAAAATACTCTGTCTCTCTCCCTTATATTCAAAAGAATTAAATCGTGACCAGTGATCTGTCAAATTACTTACAACATGGGTGATGCACTTACATTTTCCTTTAACACCTTCAAGTATGTAAATAAATCAGTTTTTAAAGGTTCAAATATGTTGTAAAATTTATGTCACAACACTCTTTATGTTCTATAACTAACAAATAATAAAAAATTATAAAACAAAATGAGTTCATTGTGATCGAAAAAAACGCCAAAATTAACCTAAAATGATCATCATTAAATTGTATCTGATTATTCACCCTCATAACATATAAATAAATTCTTTATAAGACCATTTAATCATATGGAAGATCATTAATAACATATAATAATAATTTTTTATTATTATCTAAATATTTCACAAACTTCCATTCATGTATACAGGTGACCAAATCATGAAAACAATGAAAACGAACACTCTCGAATGATGAATTCAAAATCTAAAACTCATATAAAATCCTATAAATAAAATTAATACAACCATATTTTATAAAATTCATTTATAAAAGGTTATCTATTTTTTAATTAAATAATATAATGTGATTATATAAGATATTAATGTATAGAAACCATTCAGACATAAGGTAAGGGGAATTCTCGAACCCAAATCTCTTTCTTTGGGTTTTCTCTCTCTTACCCCGTTTTTAGTATGTATATTCCTTTAATTTTAACTAAATAATATTTCTTCGTCATTATATTATATTTTTTCAGATATACATGTTACCAATTTGGTTTTATGTAAAATTCAATGATTTTTCCAAAATAACTCTTCTTTTTAAAAAACACATCTTTTACTTATTATGAGATTGTTTCTTATTCACTCAAAATTGATGATTCTTATTACAAGTATATTATTCCATATTTCTTTTGGGAACCCCAATGTTCATTAATTAATATATGATTTACAAAATTAAACTTATTTCTTTCCATTGGTTATCTTCTGTCCAATATTGATATATATTCTATGTGGAATTCACGATAATGTAAAAGTAATGATGTGACGGGTATGTCCCAAATTATAAAGGTCATGTAAATAATTTGATTTGATGGTTTTGACCAAGATTATACATCACTCCAATTCATTGGGTAATTGGATTCACCTCATGAAAAAAAGTGAAATATTGGTGAATATGATGCTATCTTTGTTCAAAACTATTTGTGGTAGTTGACCACTAAGACATGATGTTTAATTTTTATGAATTTCTATATTTCATTCATTTATCTAATGATTACTCTCTTGATTAAAATGAATATCCTATGAATATGTTATAATGATGATGTTTATGCATACCCATGGTATATTGTTTCTTGTTCTTATCTATCCTCTCACTGGTCTTTTAGCTTACCCCTTTCTATGATGTATATCTATTTTGTAGATCCTTGGAACGTGTGTTCTGGTATGAAATCACTACATCTAGGTAGTTTCAATTGGATTTATTTATGGAACTGAAAACATACAACATTTCTTTATCTAAATGATACCTACTTTCCATAGATAGGTGTTCATTGATTTCGAAATTATGATACCTAAGAAAATGAATTGGTTGAGAGGATGGGAGGTCAGACTCATCATACACTTTTTGGAGGAATTATTTTCTGCTCTAGGATTGTATTATAGATTTTATATTTTTTCATAAATCCTTCTGAATTCACCATGTATAACATAGTATTCCCTTGAAATTTGAAATCAATTATTAGCAATTATAAATTTTAGAATCATCCGTATGTATTGTAGGTTCTTCATTAAAAGATATATCTGTAAGAATTAAATGTTCTATGTCAATGGTATCCTCAAATATAATATTTATAGATTATTTTAACATTCATTACTATGATACTGGTTTTTTATCCACTCAGTGGGGTGCTCTGGAATTTGCTGTCGTCCATGGAGATGAAGGATTGTTTTGATGTTGGTATAATACCAATAATTGGGCTACCTACATATCCTTGTGAAAGGAAGCAGAACCCTCGTTGTTTGGGGACACATAATACCTTTTAAGGTGATGTGATAAGGACCTAGCTATAAACTTTTATGTTATATGGTAATTACATCTAAGCGAAAGATTCTTAGTTAAGGTTTGGTGTGGGACTTATTCCAAATAATCCCATGGTGTGTGGAAATAATACTCATTTCCAAGTTAGATTAGACCCTCTTGGTAATATTTCCTAGGAAGAATACGGTTTATTTTCTGTTTTGTGTTTGAACCTCAGAGAGGATACCTACGTATCCCATTTGGATGGGAATCAAATCCCACATAGTTCTTTGAGTCACATAGGAGAGTATATTCCTTTGAGTGAAATGGGTTTTTGATTACTTCCTAAACAGTATGACTTGGTGATTTGGGGGTTTAATTTGGGGCTTACTCCTAATGAGGATGATCATTTATGGATGAAATGAGACGGATCTCGGGCCTTAGGAGGCTTCTTACATATCCCAATTATGGTGGGAATCAGAGTTCTCATAGTTCGAGTGTTTAGGGGGGATTAATTCGAGGATTACTCAAAATAAGGATGCCCAGACTAAGGGAATTGAGGTTGTATTCCTAAAGAGTATATCCAAGGATCCTAGGACCTGATGAAGGCTTCCTACATATCCCAATTATTGTGGAAATTAGAGTAATGATAGTTTATTATTTCATGCATATTGTGTGGATGTTGTGATCATCACAAATCTCTAAGCCCATGTGATTCATTCTTGGTGTGAGAAACTAGATGATATGAACGATTCAACAAAGGCACACAAACATTTCCTCCTCCATTTTTGGAAGAGGATGTGCCTATGGTGTCACTGGTGGAAGAGTCCAAGGCAGCTGGGGAATAGGGTGAGGTGACAAGCCTTCCCTCTTTTCTCTTTATGTTGGAAAAGGGTCCAATGTAAGGAAGGAGTGATGGTAAAGGAGGTAGAGAGAAGAAAGACTACAACCTTCCACTTAAAAGTTAGGGGCATACACTAGGATGAAAGCCGTGGAATCGGTCCTAGTAGTGGAGGATGACTTTTAATTTTTACAAAAAAATTGCTGTGAGTCATACCTTCCCTAATAGAAACCCAAGGTTTCAGGTTTTAGAGGCGAAAATGGTAGGAAAGAACCCAAACCCTAATACCCCAAACTGGGAACTCCCCAACACGGTTCCTGGGAGAATGGTTCATGTGACTATGAATATACAAAACCATAGAAACCTATGAATCCTAACCCCATTGCAAAACAATTTGGGAAGCCTATGACTACGGAAATAAAAAACCAAATAAGAGACATGCTGGTTTGCCTTTCCCAAAGTATTGGTGAGTCTGGATGTTTTTATGGAGGTTTCAACATAATCCCTTTCAGAAAAGGGGTCCAATAAAGAAGAATCATTTCCATAAATGTCTTTTAGGAAGGTTTGATGAAAGGCTTATAGACTGAAGGGATTAAGTGAATCAAAGAAGGGAACCCAAGTAAGTACCTGGCATGCAAGTATTGGCATGCATGTATAATTGGGTGACCTGATGTTCAATTAAGTAAAGAACAACATGGATATTAATATTTGGTTGAGACTTGACTCAACCCTTCAAGAGTATTCACAGATATTCCCATAAGTGTTTCACACATGTTCCATTGATAGGAATAGGTGGTGCGCAAGTGTTTTTGATTTTTTATGGTTGGGATATTTAGTTGTTCATGTGTAATGGATTTAAAAAATAAAATGGACTTAGGTCATAAGATCCTTCTTGAATTCCTCAAATCTAGGTTTTAAAGAGCTGCCTTGAAGGTTTCAAAAGACCTGGGTGAAGCACAAGGGTGATCATATCATTAAATAGGGTTCAGGGAAATTTTTTTTTGTACAAATGAAGGCTCCAATGGTCTATTTAAAGTAAAATAAGTGACCCTAGGAGAAATGGTAGTGGGACGCGCAAGTGGGTTGTGTGCCAGAACTGGGAACACAAGTACTATGCACTCCGATGGATCCTCAGCTTGACTAGGGCAATCCAATTTTCTAGTCTTTTAGAATCATGATTATCTTCATGTGTTTTCTCAACTTTTTTTAAGTCATTTTCCTTGGACACATTTTAGACTGTGATGGAATAGAGTGTCAACACCCCCCCCCCACCTCAGAATTAGATTTGGAATGAAAATAGGATCCTATACTGAGGTAAAGTTATGAGAAAATAAAAAAGAGGTTTATGTGGGGCACAAGGGGTACCACGTGAGGAAATGGGCATGCAAGGTTCTAGAGAATAGGGTAATTTGCATCACTTATATATAGTGGATTCACTTCAGAAAAAAATTACAAAGAAGTATAGAAATATTGATCTCAGCGTGCAATTATTTTTGGTGGCAAGCAATGAGCGGGCACACATAGCTGCCCATTTTAATTCTGTTGTCCAGCAGACTCGTCTGGCAGCATCACGCCAATCCCGCCAGGCAATTCCGGCAGAGTACTATAGGAAGGAACATATACCTATTTATATATCATCAGCATGTCAGTAGACTTGTCTAACTACATATGATGAAGCTCATCAACCGCGTTCAGCAAAGTGAAATCAGCAGGCACATACACCTGCTAGTATTAATAAAGCCTACCAACAGTCTCGCTTGGTAGCATTCAGAGATGTCAGTCAGAAAGCTCCAGTGACCAACAAGAGGCAGACTCAACTCTATGCCCCCATACTTGAGTACTGTCAGGATTCACTGATAGGAAAAGGAGGATAGGAGTAGGCACATACACCTACTCCAAGAATGGAATGGATGTATATCCCCGTTCCAGCAGCTGAAGTCACCAAGAATATTCTATCAATGGTGAAATAGCTTAAGCAAATCCCTGCTCGTATTCTAGATGATTTCTAGGATATTATAACAGATTCAATAGCCTCTTAGGGAAAGACACATAAATCTATCCCTACCAGTGGAGTGACACATCAACAGTTCACTCCGGAACAGACACACACATCTGTTCCAGTCCAAGAGGGTTATGGGGCATACTCCCCCATATCATACGGACAACCAAGTCAGGCACATACACCTAATTTGAGTTGAGATCGTCAGCCTAACCTGGCTATTTTTCATGATTAGGCACATAAACCTGCTCAGAGCATCCACTTTCGTCAACAAGTGGTTTCTAAGGCGAGTAAGAAGGCATATAATAAAAAGACCCGCCTAGCACAGTCAGGAGATCAAGATCCAGTCTGTAACAAGGCCTTGCTCGATGCTGGAGTTCCTGAAGCCCTCAGACAGTTATCTATTGGAATTCAAGATTCTACTCCCTCATTTCCCAATAGTGGGAACATTAATTCTTATGGTCTTCAACAGACACGTCCTCATGAAGGCTTGCTTCATGACAATTCGGTCGATCTTGAAGTTTCAACTTCAGATGAGAGCCACAGGAACCCTCTGTGTGGTCAGAAGACCAAGGAGCAAGAGATCTCATCTTTTGCTGTAACCCACCATGGTGGTCCTCCCCATGATGATGAATTTCTCTACGAAAGTCCTCTCCGCAGTAGTGATGCACATTTCCCGGAAAATGCTCTAGTGGACAATGTAGTGCCATGAAAGCCCTATTATCTTGAGGCACTTGAAAATGTGAAACCAGTAATGTATGATGCTTCATCGCTAGTAGGTGAAATACTTTCTAAATCAGAAGATAGACCAGGGTGTAGGTCATTCTCTGAACCACCCCTAAGTCATGCATCTTCTAGTTTGATCAGTGATTTCTCTACCAATCCTGTTGAATCCAATGAAGAAACAAGGAAGCACCAGCTCTGGTCAAAACAGGTAGAAGAATCTTAATCTAATGATAAAGAGGAAATGTGGAACATGAGAAAACAACTGGAGAAAGGTGAAGTTCCAGTCCTATTTTGGACTCTGGCTGATTCTCAGTATGACATTCCAGAAATGTTGACGGAATATGGAATTCATTATATTCGTCTCAACATATGGAAAACTCTTTGTCAGTTGAAGAAGAAAGTATTATCTTATGATGAATATGAAAATCATCTTAAGATAATAGAAGGGTTATATCATCAGATTGATTTGGCATCTCTATCAGTCTCTCGATATTCGAAGGCTGAAAAGCAGCAGAGTGCCCTTCAACGGTCATCCTTGGAACACTAAGAAGATTGCGTCAGATAATTTTCAATGCCTCATCTGTTATTCATGTCAGAGGATGGGGTGTTCATGGAGCACTACATTTCATGGTGCTCTCCAGTCAGCGAATCCAGCCAAAAATGGTCTCACGCAATGTTATTTCCCATGGCTGGCCACAATCAATGGGCTTTGTTTGTAATCAAAAGTTTGTCCAAGAACAGGCTTCAACTAGTTCCTCTCAAAATCAAGCATACATAGAACAAGTTGTTGAATTACTCCTACATCAAGCAAATGAGAATATTGAACAAGCCTCTCGTATGGAGCAAGCACATCATCATGTGATAGAAGTGTCAAAAATCATCCAATGGTCTTTTGAACCAGGTGATAAAAGTGGATACAGGTTAATGAATCCAGCTAATTTCTGGACTAAGGTTCGCAAGATCAAGAGAGATTTTAAGAAAGTCTCAGACACAGCATGTCAAGAGCCACCCCAGCTTACCAGACTGGGGAGTCTTTTAAACCAACCCTCAGAATCAACAAATAGGATTCGAGGAATTGAGCGGGAACAACATGAACAGCTCCAGTCCACCGAAATGGGGACTTTTTCAAATCATCAATCCCCTCCTCAGATAAAGTCGGTCTTTTCTCGATTGGGTAAGAAGCCTCAAGAAGAACAAAGAGCAAAATTATCAGGAGATTCTCTCCAAATTACAGTTCGTTAAGAAGTTCCCAAGGGATCAAATCAACAAAAGAAAATGTCTCATCAAAGACATGGAAGAATACAATATCACAGAAATGCTGATAGAAGGGATGTGATGCATTATCCATCAATCAATGTCATCAATTCCATTGTTGTTGATCCACCAGATGAGGCTCACTCAGGTGACTCAGATGAAGAAGTTCCTGCTTAAGAAGATGTACGCACCAACACAAATGAAGAAGGTGTGCGTACACAAAATCAAAGGATTACTCAGAACCTAGGTAATCCTTCGAGTAACCCACTTCCCCCTCTCCGAAAAGGATCTAACAAAGGGAGGGGAATGAATCGGGTTACATATCCTCCCTCTGGAGAAGGCCAATCGATCTCACTAGAGCAAAGGTTTGCATAACAGAAAGAAGAAATGAAGGAATTAATGAGACTGAATAAAGAACTACTTCAGGGTAGTCTTCTTCGTGAGCGTGCTGGAGTTAGTCAGCCAATAGAATTTGTTGCAGCTACTGAGATGGATCAAGAATATCCTCCTCTATTAGTACACCCTCACAGGTCTAAGCTTATGGGTCAAGTGCAACAATGGTTTCCAATGCTACCATCAGTTGCAGAACCAACCACCACATCTGTCCAAGCTCCAGTCATTGCACCTACCCAAGTCCAAGTTCAACCAGATGTTTCTAAAAAGTTAATAACTACTATTGAGTCATTAACAGCTCGGTTAGAAACTATGGAAGGGAATCGTGCACAGGTTCAACCAGAAAATAATGTTTACCCTGAATGGGTAGATTCAATCTCTCCTCCATTCAGTTTTGAAAACCCTGTATTCCCTATTTTCAATGGATCATGCTACCCTGAACAGCATTTGATGCATTACGTGTCTTGTTGTGATCCTATGATGGGAACTCCGAAGCAGAAAGAAGAAGTAAAACTCAGATACTTCGTACGGACCTTGCAAGGACCGGCCTTTGTCTGGTATACAAGCTTGCAATCCCGGTCAATTACTGGATGGGAGGATCTTTTCCAAAAATTCCTTCTTCAGTTCAGCTCAACTTTTCCAAAGACAACAGTTTTCGATCTTACAAACTGTAAGAAAAAAGAGAATGAAAGGGTCTCATATTTCATTGCTCACTGGAAGGGATTAACATATTCCCTAAGCTTAGCACTCCCTCAAGAGTAACTGTTGCCAATCTGTGTGGAAAATTTGTGTGACGAATTACGCATGCCGTTGATCCCTGTGAAATACACAGGAGGGTTTCGAGACCTTACTTCAATCGCTTAGTAGATTGAATATTCCATTATACAGGATAAGGATAAATCTCGTGTAATTCCATCAGCTCCAGGAAGTAGAATGGGTAAAGTATAAACTGCCACAGTTATGCTTAAACAGGCACCTGTACCTGTTTTTACTTCAAAACTTTCATCTTCTCGAAGGGCTTCGCCTCCTAAGCGCCAAAAACAAAGACCGTTTCGTCCAGATGATCAAAGATATCAAAGACGAAAAAAATTTGAAGATTTGAATAGAAAAACATACTCTTTCTGAAATGAACAAGTTCCTGGTTACTTCATTTCGGCCCTAGAGAATAATTTGGTTCAGCTTCCAAAGCCCAAGAGGCCAAACAAGGAAGGAGTTGAAGACCGTCCCAATTATTGCCCTTTTCATCAAATGTTGGGGCATCTCATCCATGAGTGTTTTGTCTTCAAAGACCTCCTGCAAAATATGGTCGACTCGAGTCAAGTTAAACTGAAAGGCTCTTCAGCTCAGGTAGCATGTTTCACTGCTACAGTTCCAGAGGAGGAAGGCGAATGGAATGAAGTCAAAAGAAAAAATGCACAGAAGTATGATGATTGGATGGTCAGAAATACAGTCAACCAAACTCATGCTATTTTTTGAACACAATTAAAGAAACTGATTGTGTCTTCTGCCATGAATGTTGCGGAAAACCCTCTTCATCAGAGGGGAAGTCCTCAAAGAAATGGCATGATTCAAAGAAAGAAAAAGAATCAGAAGAAGATGAGTATGTGTCAAAGCCTAATTTGTCTTTGAATCTTGAAAACATCATTCCATCTACTTCAAGGCCACAGTCACCGCCCCACCAAACGGCACAACCTAAACAGGATTATCAGGCAGAGTCTTCATTAGACGAAGAATTAATCTTCGGTTCTGTCAATATTTATTCAATTAACAGATCCATATGCCAGTCGCAGTTTCAATTTTGATAAGCCTGAATTCCCTGTATCAAATAGGGGAATCCGAGGAAGTTTCAGAGGCTCAGGATACAGGGGAAGACGTGGATCGTTCAGAAGCCACTATTCCAATTCTACCCCTTCTAGAACTGTGTATGCAACAGAAACTCGTGGTAGATCCCTTCAGCGAGCTCAACAAGAATATGAATGTTCTTCTACCAATAGAAAATTCACTCCTGGAACAGTTATTTTGAAGACCATTTGAAGGTTCCATATTCTTCCTCTCATCAAGTAAATGGATCTAATCGGTCTAATCTTCCAAAACCAGGGATATTACCAACTCTTATCCCTATACAAGATGCATCAACTTCCAAAACATCTACTTCCAAGGTAGTTGCTAAACCACATATTTATATTGGGAAACACAGACCTATGGATAAAAATTATGATGTATTGAAACACTTGGCCGAAGTACCAGCCAAGTTATCAATTCTAGATGCTCTGAATCTGTCAAAAGATCTTCAGGAAGCACTCATCGAGGCTTTGTCAAGTCCTCATGAGTTTGAAACAGAAATTGTTGCGGCTGAAGTCTATAACATAGAGAACAATCTTGCAGAATGCCATGCAATAATAACTTTTAATAATGAAGATGAGGATGATGTTGTTCATGGGAATATTAGACCTTTGTACTTATCTGGCAAGGTCAATGGTGTAGACGTTCGAAGAGCTTTTATTGACAATGGTTCAAGTGTAAACCTCATGCCCATTCGTACACTTTGTCGATTGGGCCTCACAGAATATGATTTATCTCCTTCTACTATGATGTTACAAGGATATGATAAAAATGAACAAGAACCATTGGGTGAAGTTATACTCAGAACTCAGTTTGGAGATCTTGTATCCAATTCATATTTCATGGTTGTTGATCAAGACATAGCCTTCAACATTTTTCTTAGAAGACCCTGGCTACATCAGCATGCGGCTATCCCTTCATCATACCATCAATGTCTCAAATATTGTTTCGATTGTCAAGTTGGGACATTTTATGGTGATAAGGCCTTGTTTAAGACATGTGAGTCTCAATACATTGAGGCGGAATTCTATCACATAAAGGGAATGGAGAAATCCACAACAAAGGAGATTTCCAATGTTAATGCACCTTATGGTTTGGAGAAGATTCCAGTAAATTCATTTACACTTGTGAGTACAGATTATGTGTTGACTATCAGTAAAATTGACAAGATAGACCCAAATCAAAATACTCTTATGGAATGATCTGTAATGTCAATTACAGCAATCGTGCCAGACAACATGGGAGATATTGGTAACCCACCAAGTAGTGATGAAAGCACAAATGGTGATGTCTTAATTTCATCTACTGAAATCCAAGAAGTCTATACTTCGCCAATTATGCCAGAAGAAGTTATAGAAACATCGCAGATAAATAATGATATCGATTTTCAATCCATCATCTACTCTTTAATACCCAAAGAAGACCCTTCATCATCAATCGGGTTGGAAATGGAAGCTTTTTCTTCAAGATGTGCAAATTGTGACATCTCTTCTGATCATGAAAATTCTACTTTATCATCTACTATTCAAGTAGAAACGGAAGAAATAACACATGATGAAGAAGATGAAGAAGATCTCAGAGATGCTCCTCTAGCATTTGAAGAGGGTATCTCTACCACTGTGGATGAACTCAGAGAAATAAATCTGGTTACAAAAGTAGATCCACGCCCCACATTAATCAGTGCATCTATGACTCTTGAAGATAAAGAGATGTATATTTCTTTTCTAAAGAAAAATAGAGATATATTTTCTTGGAACTATAAAGAAATTCTCGGGCTCGATCCTGATGTTGCTACTCATCATTTGGGTTTACCAGAAGAACATCAAGGATTTAAGCGAGCCGCGAGAAGAACACACCCAACTTATGCTTCCAAAATTGAGGCTGAAGTGGATAAGCTTATCAAAGCTAACTTTGTCAGAGAAGTTCAATATCCCAAGTGGTTGGCTAATATTGTCCATGTAAAGAATAAGAATGAACAAATTAGAGTTTGCCTCAATTTCATAGATCTAAATCGGTATTGCCCTAAGGATGATTTCCCAGTTCTGATCACAGAACTTTTAATTGATTCAACAGCTTTCTATGAAGCAATTTCCTTCATGGATGGATATTCTGGATATAATCAGATCCGAATGGCCCCAGAAGATGAGGAATCCACAGCCTTCAGAGCCCCTCAGGGTGTGTTTTTCTACCGGGTAATGCCTTTTGGCTTAAGGAATGCAGGTGCAACATATCAGCGTCCCATGCATCGTATCTTCAAACCCTTCTTAGGGAATTTTGTTGAATGCTATATAGACGATTTGGTGGTTAAATCCAAATAATGTTCTAATCACTTGGTTGATTTGGAAGTCATATTCTTCAAGCTTCGACAACATAATTCGAAGTTGAACCCCTTAAAATGTGCTTTTGGGGTAACCTCAAGGAAATTTATCGGCTTTCTTGTACGCCATCGTGGTATTGAAGTCGATCCTGAGAAGAACAAGTCAATCCTTGGTACGTCACCTCCTAGAAATTTGAAAGAATTAAGAGGACTTCAAGGATACTTAGCCAATATTCGGTGTTTCATCGCCAATTTAGCTGGCCAATGTTTATCCTTCACCAAATTGATGAATAAGGGAGTCACGTACCAGTGGACTGAAAAATGTCAGGAAGCATTCAATATTCTCAAGAAATACATCTTGAGTCCACAGGTACTCATGCCACATGTTGAAGGAAGACCACTTATCCTCTACGTGACATCTCTAGAGAGATCATTGGGTGCCTTTCCTACTCAAAAGAATGATGATGGGAATGAAAACAACCTCTACTATCTCAGTCAAACAATGCTTGATGAAGAAACCTGGTATTCAAGTATTGAGAAGTGATGCATGGCATTCATCTTTGCAGTTCAGAAGTTGAGACACTACCTGCAACATCACGAGGTCCAATTGGTATCTCACAATAACCCGCTCAAATTCATCCTTAGTCGTCCAATGCATACAAGACTTCTGGAAAGGTGGGAAGTTATTTTGCATTAATTCGACATTCAGTATGTGTCTCAAAAGGAGATAAAGGGCCAAGCTCTGGCTAATTTTCTGGCTGAACACCCTTTAGTGGAAGACACATCTTCAGATATTGAACTCCCTGATGAGGAAGTCTTCTCAATTCAAGAAAGTCCTCAATAATGGGAAATGTATTTTGATGGTGCTTCCAAAAGTCCAATAGGGAGGAAAATGGAAAATCCTAAATTCAACAAATTTGGCTTATGAATTGTGCTCATTTCTTCAGAAAATGCAGTGTTACCTTATTCCTTCTTATTGTGGGAAGGTGGTACCAATAATGAAGCTGAATACCAAGCTCTCATCGTAGGATTGGAATTAGCGCTTCAAGCACAAGTGAATCACTTAAAAGTGAAAGGTGATTCAGACCTGGTAATCAAACAAGTCAATGGGGATTATGCCATCAGAAAAGAAGAACTAATGCGTTTGTATGATTACGTTAGAGAGTTAATGGTGGAATTCCCTTCGGAACCGACATTTTCTTATGTCCCGAGATCACAAAATACTCAAGATGATGCACTGGCTAATATAGCCACAGCTCTGGAAGATCCAAATCGGGACAAGAAAACCATCAGTATTGCCCACTATCGTTCAATTTCACCTTATGTTCAAATCAGAACAGATGAAATTAATGAAATTATTCTCATTCCTGAACCGTATTTTCATACTATAGGATGTATGTCACCTATCATGGAATACCTTCAAAATGGAACAATTCCACCTGGTAGAGCGGAGAAAGAACAAATCTGGCGACGTGTGGTCAATTTTACTCTTTATGATAGCCGAGATCACTTAGAGAAAATTCTCTACAAATGTGGTTTTGATGGAGTTCTCTTCAGATGAATTGATGGTGAAGAGACAATGGCTGTCATGAAAGAAGTGCATGTAGGAATCTGTGGTGCCCACCAGTCTGGACATAGACTATCGGATCATATTTGAAGGCTTGGATACTTTTGGCCTTCAATAATACAAGATTGTGTCGATTTCACAAAGAAGTTTCATTCATTCTAAGTACATGCCAACTTCATTCATCAAATTCTAGAGTTGCTTAATAAATCTAAATACTCATGGCCATTTGACACATGGGGAATGGATGTGGTGGGACCTTACCCTTCGGCTACGAACAAGGAGTTTAAGTACATTCTTACGGCTACTGACTTCCCTTCCAAATGGGCAGAGGAAATACCTCTCAAGGAAGTCAGTTCTAAATGTGTTGTTAGCTTCTTCAAGTCTAACATCATTACCAGATTTGGTGTCCCTCATACCATATTGACGGAAAATGGCACCAAATTCTGTTCATATGAGGTGAAGAAGTTGTATCAAGAATAGAACATCAAATCCAACCATTCATCTCGGTATCATGCAGTGACCAACGGCCATATAGAAGCCTTTAACAAGTCTCTTTCAAATATACTGCAAAACATTGTGGATAAATATTAGAGGTCATGTCCTGATAAACTCTTTCATGCTTTATTTGCTTATCGGACTACCACCCGCACTGCAACTCAGTCAACTCCATATTCGCTGGTATATGGAACGGAAGCCGTATTTCCCATTTAAGTTCAATTTCCTTTGCTCAGAGTATCCATTTGTGATCAGTCATCTACAGATGAAAAATATCAAAAGCGATTGAATGAATTGGAACGATTAGATGAGAAAAGATTGTTCACTTTGAACCACTTGTAAGTCTATCAGAATCAAATAGCACGAGATTTTAACAAAAAAGTTTGTCTTCGTTCATTCACTCAGGGAGAATTGGTATTAGTTTTCAGAACTCCAATGATACTAGGAAAGAAACCTCCCAAGATTGATCCAAAATGGGAAGGACCTTACTCAAAACATAGGGTCTACTCCAATGGAGCTTATTCATTAATCTCAATGGATGGATAACTCATCACTACTCCAACCAATACCATATTTTTTAAGAAGTATTTTGTATAAACACAAAATATATCATCCATGGTCCTGTATGACCTTAAACTGCACCATCATCCCACATGACATTAAACTGAGAAAAAGTTCCCTAAATGGTCCTATATGACCTTAAACTGCACCATCGTCCCACATGATGTTAAACTATGAAAAAGTTCCTTAAATGGTCTTGTATGAACTTAAACTGCTCCATCGTCCCACATGACGTTAAACTGAGAAAAGTTCCCTAAATGGTCCTGTATGACCTTAAACTGCACCATCGTCCCACATGACATTAAACTGATAAAAAGTTCCTTAAATGGTTATGTATGACCTTAAACTGCACCATCGTCCCACATGACGTTAAACTGAGAAAAAGTTCCCTAAATGGTTCTGTATGACCTTAAACTGCACCATCGTCCCACACGACGTTAAACTGAGAAAAAGATCTCTAAATGGTCATGTATGACCTTAAACTGCACCATTGTCCCACATGACGTTAAACTGAGAAAAAGTTCCCTAAATGGTCCTGTATGACCTTAAACTGCACCATCGTCCCACATGACGTTAAACTGAAAAAAAGTTCCCTAAATGGTCATGCATGACCTTAAACTGCACCATCGTCCCACATGATGTTAAAATGAGAAAAAGTTCCCTAAATGGGTCTATATGACCTTAAACTGCACCATTATCAATGTTCCGATATGAACTTAAGCTGTACCACCATCCAGCAAGACGCTAAACTGCATCATCATCAACGATCCATGTATGTGACCATAAACTATTTGAAAGTCCCTTACGTCCAGCAAGATGTTAAACTGTGACGTCCTAACTACATGACGCTAAATTATATAAAAGTCCCTTACGTATGGAAAGATGCTAAACTACATAATCATCAATGATCTTGTATGACCTTAAACTACACCACCATCCACCATGACATTAAACTGCATCGTCCACGGTCCATGCATATGACCTTAAACTATTCGCACTTTCGTCCAACATGACGCTAAACTGTATCGTCCGTTTTTCGTCCAACATGAAGTTAAACTGTGGGGAAAAAAAGTCCCCAATGTGTCCAACATGAAGTTAAATTGTGTACTCTTTTGTCCTCACTGCATGACATTAAACTGCACAGTCCCCCTTTCGTCCAACATGACATTAAACTATATTGTCCCCATCATCCTAACTACATGATATTAAACTGTACAGAAATTCCATGATACGTCCTACATGACATTAAACTGTACTTTGTACCTGCTACATGACATTAAACTGTGCAGTACCAATAGTCCTAACTGCAAGACTTTAAACTGCATAGTCCCTTCATATGCCCTACATGACATTAAACTATGCATCGTTAAGTTTGTTATTACCTCTTGTTTCTCACACTGAGTATGACTCACGTGAGCTTATAGTAAAATTCAACTATAACACTCTCTCTGGGCTACTAACCATGTGTACGTCCCAACATCTTTTTTTAGGTTGTTGTCCCTAAGAACAACTTGATCATTAATTCATTCTTTAAATGAACTACGGGGACTTTGATCCTTGCCCTCGAGGCTGGGTACATAGGCAACCTCCCAAGGTTCAAGCCCAAAATCAATCTCTTCACATTGGTTCACCTCAATATCATACGATGTTGATTCGTGAAACCGCCCCTCGAATCAATATCTTTACATTTGTTCACTTTCGTCCTTGTTATACGATGTTAAACTATACAACACTTTTGTCCAGTATGATAATAAAATACAATATTCTTTGATACCCTCACCTGAGAGGGAACCATTATTTAAATTGATTTTTCAATCATGTTTCATTTCAAAGACTACGCGCATTCATGGAAATGCCTAAACATTTTATCTTGGGTTAAACCATCATTGTACTAAAGTACCCTTTCACACTTCACATGTATGAACCGAATTTTTATAGAGGTCATTTCTAGAACTACGTGGGCTTGATTCACATCCTTATGGGATACATAGTAATGTTCAGGTGTCCCTCGAATCCATCCCCAAGTCTTTTGGGCCTAACCCCAAATTCCACTTTCAGTCCCTTGGCTGAAAAGTCCCCATGAAAACACACACTGTGTATTTCTTATAATGGTACAAGCTCTATGACCCTAAACTAAGATCTCTAATCCTTTTGTCCCACACGACGTTAAATTGTATTTTAAGAACTATGTATGGCTTGATTCCCATCCTTATGGGATACGTAGTGAAGTCCAACATTTCTAGTCAGGACCCAACTACAACATGATTATGGTTAGCATTGATATTTGTATCTCTGTATACATTGGACAATACCCATCTTTATGTGTCATAATCCTAACCTTAATTATTTTCAGATCTTTATACCCCTTTTCTTGACTTTTAGTCACAAAAATGTCAAATTTCTGAGAGTTCTTTTACCTGACTATGCAGCACCTACCCATAGGCAGCCTTGCATAAACAGTCCATATAACAGACTTGTCAGCCAAAAGATACTATTATCTGACTATGCATCCAATGCCCTTAGGTGGCGCTACATAATTGAACCCACTAAAGGGTTTGTCGGATACTGGTAACTTCATTCTTAAGAAGAAAGCCTCTTTTGTCCTTATTGTTCTTAAATGACAGTATGTAGGGATATGCCAGAATATCCATCTTTAACATATTTTTCCCATATCCTTTTTCATGATCTGAAAGTATTCAAGTCTATGGTTTATATTCTCCTTCCCTACATTTGGGTCAGACCTTCGTAGAAGTGATATCCATCCAATTCGTCAATAATCTTGTTCGAAAATATCTTCTCAATATTCAAATACCTCTTTCCATATAGAAAAATCTATACTTGGGAAAATTTGAATCTCTGTAAATATTCATTGGATTTTAGCACTAGGAAAGTAAACTTCTGAGAGTTCTTTTGCCTGACTATGTAGCACGTGCCCATAGGCAGCCGTGCATAAACAGTCTACATAACAGACTTGTTAGCCAAAAGATACTATTTTATTTAACAATGCATCCAATACCCTTAGGCGGCCCTGCATAATTCAACCCCTAACGGGTTTGTTAAATAATGGTAACTTCATTCTTGGGAACTAATTCTTCTAATTACTTTTAGCTATTTTTCATATCATTCCTTAGATTCAAATATTCTCAAGTCATAGTTTACATTTTTTTCCTCATACTTGAGTATGGTACTATGTTTTCAGATGAATTTTCAAGGAATTGAGTCAATTCTAATTCATTCAGTCAAAGCTATTTTCGACCTTAAACATTAGCCTCCTTATGTCAAATGTGCATGACTTTAAACTGCCCACAAAAGACAACGTAACTCTGAATAAAAGTCATGTTCCAGGCTCACTAAACATACATTTTGTATGATTTAGGTAATATTGAGCAATTAAAAGGTTCAAAGTTTGTAGGGTTATTTATATTAATCCTAGTAAAATCAAACTATGCTTACTAGGCCCATTGGCTTAAGTAAATTTAAAGCTGGTAGCAAAAGAATGCAGGTACAAATGATTGAAGATGAAAGTTTTTTTCATTGATACATAAGAGATAGAAGGACATCCACACACTGGAGTCTCTTCTCTTTTTCAAGAATTAAAAGAGGCTTTCAACATAACTCTTCATTTGATTTACGGCATCCCGAGCTTCATCAGCAACCACCTGGAATTCAATCATTCAACTGTATACAATAAGAGATGCAGTGATACCAGCTCTTCTTGGAACAATTGTAAAATGATGTTCTTGAGTGCGGTTTGAGAAAATTTTCTGATGATCAAACAGTGACTCTATTTTTGTCCAAGAGACTTGGAAGATGGATACATGGATTTGAGAATGGAGCATTGAAAGTAAAGAGCCATTTGGAGAGAGTACTCTTTTCAGATATTGTTCTAATGCCATGTTTGTCTTCTCTCCACCAACTGGCAACAGAATACATTTCAGCCCATGGGTTTTCCATTTTTATATCTGCAAAGAAATGACATGGAGGAAGAATTTGAAAGTTCGCACCATTTTTGTTGCTATTAATGCACAAGAAAACAGAAATAGAGGATTAGCAATGTAGCTACATTTCAGGCGTATAGTTCTTTGCATTTGGAACATTTACTCCCTGTAGATGACCATGCCCATACAGGGATAGGTAGATTCTCTGTGGGAAATTACGATGATATTTCTTCAAGTACTTAGCCAAATCTAGGAGAGTGTTGTCGCAGATATCATAGTAATCATGGATAACAATGTTTATCATGTCATCAATCCGCTTTCTATCAAGTTCATCAGCCGTTCTGATTCTCCTGAGAGCCATTGAATCTGCACAAAACTTTAATAAACTAACTCCTAAATGGGTTTATTTTTCATAAAATTTGTGAAGAAATTCAAAAAATGGCTAAGGCATTAAGGCACGCAAGTCTAAAACTTGGCGCGCAAGTATGGATGTGTTGCGAAAGTATTTGGCGCGCAAGTATCACCGCGTAGGTCCAGATACCTTGACAGCAGCGCGACATCATGGAAACAGTGAGAAATCAAGCAACTTGCGCAGAAAATACAACTTGCGCCGTGAGATCTCGAGAGTTTCAAATTCATATGCTTGTACGGAAGTGAGGCCCTCTATTTATAGACAAGGTCGTAGCCCTGTGCGCCATACCCTACGTGCCCGAAGGCCCTACCCTGGGTGCCAAATCCTGTGTGCCCGAAGCTCATTTGTGCGCCAGACCTTGCACGCCCCAATTTCCTTTAGATTCTCGTTTTCCTCAGAGTCAAATCCTCATTTCTTTCGGATCCAACTCTGAGGGGGGACTTTTTTTGATTCTCCTTTTTCTTCACATTGTCTAAATGATTGGAAAATGGAAATACCTTAGTCCAAATTGATTCATCCTTTGAAGAAATATTAAAAAATCGACAAAGGGATGAACAAAGATAACATTGCCCATAGGTCACGCAAGTTCCCTCACGGTCACACATGTATTCTTGCACGCCGCCTTGTGATCGCACAAGTGACTTGAGCGGCCTAAGTGATAATCACCCGAGTCTTCTCTATCCTATAAATAGACCCTGTGGGCCCCCCATTAAGAAGAGGAATTTTTCCCGAAACTCAGATTTGAGCTCCCGACGCCCTAGTCTCTTCTCAAAGCTTCCGAAACACTTCTAAGGTAATTTCTTACCTAGAACAGAAGATCTAAAGAGGATGAGGAAGACCTAAGTGTTGAAACTCGTCAACCCTTGCGCGCCTGAGTGCCCAGCCCTTAAGAGAAATGGCCACACGTGGGCGCTGCCTTACTCCTTCAAAAGAACTTGCGCGCCTCACTTCTGAAAGACCCTCAAGATGATTCTAAAGGCTTTTATCCAGAATCGCTCAAGTATACCCTGCTGGTTAACAATCATGCAAATACCCATGTGTCGCGCATGTATACCTGCATGACCAGACCTGTGCACCCACACAGTACTTGTGCGACTCACAGGACTTGCGCGCCCTTACCCTATTGGGTGCCATTCTTGCCTATTTCATCCCTCTTATGCCATTCCACCTCTCCTGTTCAAAATTCAGTCTTCAAGACACTCTTTCAAGCCATTAATGGCATGTCTTATTGATTGACTTCCTTATTTGAAAGGAATTCCATGAAAAATTTCTGAAAACCTAGTGATTTACAAATATCGTCACTAAGGTTAGAGATTCCATTCATTCAACCTCATCCTTTCAAGATGAGAGAACCCTAATTTGGGCATCCTCCTCAGGAGTAAGCCCCAAATCCTAATTAACCTGGGCCTCCTTCTCAAGAGTAAGCCCGAGTCGAAGTTCTCAAATTTAGGCCTCCTCCTCAGGAGTAAGCCCCAATCATAATTCAAAGTTCCCTCTTTAATTCTGGGTACCCTTTTAAGGGGTAAACCCCAAATTAAGATTATAAATCTCCATAAAACACATATACATTTTATGGACCCTGTTTACCTGGGAATCCTTTTTAGGAGTAAGACCCAGTCATAAATATGGGCATCCTCTTCAGGAGTAAGCCCCAAGTCCCTTAATTTTTCCTGCCTCTTAACCTGGGCCTCCTTTTCAGGAGTAAGCCCTAGTCTTAATTTCTCTTAACCTGTCCTAATTTACCTTTGATCTGGGATTCCTTCTCAGAAGTAATACCCAATCATAAGTCCTCCCCTAATTTAGGCCTCCTTTTTAAGAGTAAGCCCCAAGTAAGAGTATTCAAATCTCCAAGAAGCATGTATACCTTTATGGAACCTGTTCCTATATTTCTTCCCTGGAGTAAATCATAATCTTCATTTATCTGGGCAATCATACATACATAAGTCCCACATTATTTCTTATGATTTCATCTTTCATGGCACAATTGTCTAATTTTTACGAATACCTCTTGTTTCTCACACAGAGCATGACTCACATGAGCTTAGAGTGTAAAACTAATTTTGACATCCTTCTTTGAGACATCAATCATAAACATCATACTCCCTTACGCGATCTATGTGGGTTCTGATTCCTTTTCTAAACAAAGGATACATAGGTAGCCCATCTGCGAGTTCGATCCTAAGTCTGAAATAATCCATGTCCTTCTGAATGACAATAAACTTCATGTGACCCACTAAGTGGCTTTAAAACTAGCCTGGTCATCCTAATGACCTAGAGACTTCTATATAAATGTGTCGAAGGATACCCTTGACCAAGAATCTCTAATAAATACAGATGATTCTCTACTGATGAAGAACCTCCAATTCATATAAAGGATTCTCTAAATTTCCTACATATTTTATCATTGATTGTCAAATCTGAAGGAAAGCTCATTTTGTACTTGGTAATGTAATAAGGATTCACGAACATAACTTAAATCTATAAAGAGAATCCCGAAGTAGACAATAATTCCCCTCAAAAAGGTGTGATGAGTCTGACCTCCCATCCTCTCAACCAATACAAATTCCTAAGCCTCATCAGTCCACAAACTAATGAACGCTTACCTTTGGAAAGTAGTTCCAAATGGATTTGGAATCATTGGATGTTTCCGGTTCTATGAAAAAACCTGTTAGAAACCGATTAGAATATTTGAAACTCCCATCAAGGAGGTCATCCCCGAATTCCGAGGGAAACAACCATACAACAACTAATATGGAGTTACCTGAGTGGAAGTACGTGTTGTATTCTGATAATCCCATAATGCATGAAAAAATTTACCAGGCCAAGATTTCTAATCTTTATCCACCATCTTTTGGAGTATATTTGATAGTGTCTAATTGAAATCCTTTTTCTGTCCATTGGCCGCTGCATGATAGCAAGATGAATGGTCATATTTGATTTTTTTCTCCAGGTATAACTTTTTTACTTCCACATAATAGAAATTGGTTCCATTTTCTGTCAATATACTATGAGGGACAACAAATATGGTAATAATATTTGCTTTGACAAAGCTAACAATTAATTTAGATATGACTTCTTTGAGAGGTACTACCTCAGACCATTTGGAGAAGAAATCAGTACCAATAAGAATATACTTGAACTTGTTAGCCATAGATAGATAATAAGGTACCACTATATCCATTCTCCTTGTGGAAAATGGAAAGGAGGATTTAGCTGCATGTAGAAACTCTAGGAGTTGATGAATGAAGTTGGAATGCACTTGAAAGGGATGATATTTCTTGGTGAAATCTATGGAATCATGCGTCATATAAGGATAGAAGTATCCAAGCCATCAGATTTGATCAGAAAGCCTATTCCCAGATTGGTTAGAACCGCAAGATCTTGCATGTACTTCATTCATGATAGCTACATTTTATTCTACGCCAATACACATGAAGACAATTCCATAAAAGCATCACTTGTAGAGAATATTATCTGGATCTGGGCTATCATAAAGGGTGAAATTGGCCACTTGTCATCAAATCTATTTTTTCTCAGCTCTATCTAGTGTAAGTTCTCAAATTTTAAGGTACTCTATGATGGGTTTCATCCGTACCATTTTATGACTATATGGCTCATAAATAAGGCTAATTTCATTAATTTCCTCCTTTATACTTTGAAAGACAGGTGAAACCACACGACTAGGGGCAATACTAATGTTTATCTTATCCTGATTTGGATATTCTAGGGTTGTGGATACATTATCTAGTGCATCAGCTTGGGAATTGATTGATCATGGGGCATACGAAAATTTTGGCTCTGAGGGAAATTCAGCCATTAACCCTCTAACGTAATCACACAAAGGGATTAAATCTTCTTATCTAATATCATAATCCCCATTGATCTATTTGATTACCAAATCTGAATCACCTTTAACTTTTAGGTGGTTCAATGGTACCTGGAGTTCCAATTGTAGGCCTGTAATGAGAGCATGATATTCTTCCTCATTGTTGGTACCGCCTTCAGATAACCAAAAGGAATATGGAAACACTAACTTTTATGGGGAGATAAGTACAATTCCAAACCCAAATTTGTTGAGTTTAGGGTTTTCCATTATCTTTCTCGTTAGACATACAAAATCACCATTAAATTACATTTCCCATGTTTGGGGATCATCTTGAATAGAACATATTTCTTCATCAGGAAGTTCAAGTATTCAAAGATGTATCTTCTACAGATGATTGCTCCTCATGGAAATCATCCATGGATTGGCCTTTCATTTCATTCTGAGGCCCAAACAAGATATTGAAATGTTGAAAAAATAAATTCCCATTGTACCAAATGTCCTTTAAGAAAAATAAAACTAAGGATAAATTTGAACCGTTTATTGCGAGAAAACAAGTGAACCTCGTGATGTTGCAAGTAGTTACTCAATTTTTGAACTTCAGAGATTAATTCTAGGAAGCACTCCCCGATACATGATTATCGAGTCTCTGTGTCTAGAATAGTTTGACTGATATAGTAAAGGTTACTTTAATTCCCAACATCATTATTTTGATCTAGGAAGGACCCCGGGGATCACTCTAAACCTATAACATAGAGAATAAGTTACTTTCCTTTAATAGGTGGCATTAACACTAGTGGAATCATGGGATATTTCTTGAGGGTATCAATTAATCTTTCCAATATTCAATACATTTATAGGTTACTCTCTTATTCATTAATATGGTGAAGGGAAAATACTTATCTCCCAAACTGGCGATAAAGCGCCAAATATAGGCTAGGTGTCCTTGAAGTCCTCTTAATTCTTTCAAATTTATAGGACGTGGCATGACAAGGATTGTTTTATTTCATATATGGACCTACTTCACTTCCACGATGGCATATATCCATGCCGAGTAATTTTCCTAAGGTTACCATTAAAGAACATTTCAAGGGATTATCCTACAAATTATGTTGCTGAATTTTACTGAATATGGTATCCAGATTAGCCAAGTTATCAGAGTGTTGTTTGGATGTTACCACCAGATCATCCACATAACATTCAACAAATTTTCCTATGAAGGGGTTAAAGATATGGTGCATGTCATGTTGATATGTTTCACCTACATTATTTTAGTAAAAGAGAATTAGCCAATAGGAAATAACACCTTGAGGGTATTTGAAGGTTGTAGACTCCTCAACCTCTAGGACCATTCATATTTTATTGTACCCAGAATAGCCATCCATGAAGGGGAGAGCTTCATATTTGGCTACTGCATCAATCAAGAGCTCTATTTTCTGAACTGGAAAGTCATCTTTAGGACAATAACTGTTAAGATCTCTAAAATTAGTACAGACTCTATTTTTCCCATTCTTCTATTTCACTGGAACAATTTTGGACATCCATTTGGGATATTGAACATCCTTGAAAAATCTATACATGATATGATTATCGACTTCAGATTCAATTTTAGAAGCATGAGTTGGGTGTGTTTTTCTTGCTTCCTACTTGAATCCTAAATGCTCTTCTAGAAAACCCAAGTGATGAGTGGCTACATTGAGATTAAGGCCTATAATTTCTGTATATTTTCAAGAAAGTATTTCATGATTTTTCTTTATAAATAAAGTATATATATATCTTATTCATATTATTTCATGGACACACTAATTAGATTGGGGATTGGATCTTCTTATGTACCAAGACTTATTTCGTTGAGTTCATCCACAGTGGTGGATACACCTTCCTCGAATGTTGGAGGTGAGTCCATGTTATCTTCTTCTTCTTCATCTTTACGTGTCACTTCTTATATATCTTATTACAAAGTAGGTGATGAGGCAAAACATTTAGAGATATGGGAGAAGTAAGTATTTGAACATCCTGATGAAGAGGAAACCATTTTAGACCCTAATGACGATGAATAGCCTTCTTGGAGCATTGAAGATGAGATGATGGATTGGGAATCAACATCTTAGTCTTCCTCTAGTATTGTGACAACTTCTTCAAGGCTTATGGATAAATAAAAGACTTTCATAAGTTCGGTGGATGAAATAATGACATCTTCATTTAGGCATTCACCACTGCTTGTTAAATCAAAAATTTATCCCATGCCGTTAGGCTCGATTGCCATAATTCACATTATGGTAGCCACTGGATTAGTGCTTGGATGTGGGTCTATCTTTTCAATTTGATTAATAGTAAACACATAATATATACTCAAATGTATGAATGGGTTAGATGATATTTTTTAAGGCTATTCGGAGCATTGATTATTCTCAACTCTTTGGTCATGGACCTTGTTCCCTGCGTGTGGTGGAATTTTGATATAATATACTGATATTCACACATTTTCAATAGAGACTTGTCACTGTACAATGTCCCAATTTTTACATTGATGAAATACGTAATACATTGGTGATATGACGAAGTAATTTCCACATGTTGATGTAGCCAAATTCTTCCAAGAAGAATGTGAAAGGTTGTGTCCTTACAGACAACCATGAAATCTTAATTAGACACAAGAACCCAAAATAAGTTCTGAGTGTAATATTTTTTATAGGTTCTTGTCCATTCTTGTTATAACCTTGCAAAATCAATGTGTTAAGAGATAAGTCACATTTATTGAGGCCCAATCATCGATGTGTACAGATGTGAATGAGGTTGAATCTTAATCCATTATCCATGAAGGCTCATCAGATGTCTATATCATTAACCCTTCAAAATAGATACAAGTACCTAAGGTGTCCTTGTAGAAAATCATCTCCATATTCATCCGTAAATGATATAACTTCATGAAATTATGGTGGATCATTCCCTACACAGTAAACCTCAGCAGCAACAACCTCATTTTTAAACTATTGAGGACTTGAAAAAGCCTCAATAAGTGCTTCTTGAATATCTTATGATAGATTCAAGGCATCCAAGATTGAAAACATGTCATGTACTTTAGATAAATTTTTCAAAACATCATACTTTTGGTCAAGATGTTTGAATTTTACAGCATGGAGATGTAGTTTTGCAGGTTCCTTGGAAGTTCATTCTCTGGATGCAGATATAACCTTTGTTAGGGAAGAAGCTATAAATACTTCTGATTTTTGTATGTCATACTGACTAGGTCTATCTACTTGCTGAGATAATGTTGGTGTAACCTCTAATAGGTCCTACAAAATAATCATGTCAGGACTGATCCTATCATGTTCATGAAAACATCCTTGTTCTTACTGAGCCAGTTGAAGGGATCTCCCATGAGTTTCTACCACATAAAAGGTTCACAGAGGGGTAGAGTTAAAATATTGGTTTATAGAATATCCACATCTTCCCCTATATCCTCAACTTTTTCTTCTTCCTATAGTTCCCTAGTTAGGTATAAGGAATTCAGGATCATCATAACCAGAATCGTCATTTTCATAGGGATTCATTAAATGGATAATATTAACGAAACCAAAGATAAATTCTTCATGTGATGAAAATTCTGCTTGATAGTTCGGTTCAGGTTGTTCTGTTTGGTGAGACGGTTTTTATTCTATTGAAATAGATAGCATGAAATCTGCCAAAATACAAGGACATATTTGTCCTTGAAACAAGAACATCCTATTCTGATTTCTCTTTATCTTTCTGATCACATTTCTTCTTTAAGGATTTAACTTTAAAGGATTGATCTTTTGATGAAAATTGATTTATTGTGGCCGATATGGCAGAAGATACAATCAGCAGTTTCAACTGTGTTTATAGAATGGAATGATTTTGGTTGATCATTTTCTTGATCATCCAATCATCATACTTCTGCACAGTTTTTCATTTGACATCCTGTCATTCACCTTCTTTCTCTAGTTCAGTAGTAGTAACACATTCTACATGGGCTGACGAAATTTTTAGTTTCACTTTTCCAGATCCTACCATTTTTATAGGATGTCTTTGATAAAACACTCTTGAATGGGATATCCCAACATTTGATGAAAGGGGAAATAATTTGAATGATCTTCATCTCCTTCATTGTTCAGTTTCTTTGGCCTTGGAAACTAAACCAAATTTTTTTCCAAATTAGAAATGAAGTAACAGTGAACCTATTCATTATGAAAAGAATAAACTTTGTTCTTTAACTCCTCAAACTTCCTCCACCTCTGATCTTTTTGATCATCTTGATGAGGTGGTCATTTCTGCTGACACTCAGGAGGTGGATACCATTAGTATGGTGAAGTGTTTTATGTGGAAGAAGTTATATATGATCAATTCAGTGTGACTATATCATCCTCATCTTTTCATGTTCTTCTTCCTAGAGGTGATGAAATTATATAATATTTATTTTTAGTTTACAAAATCGTATCCTCCACCTATTGGGAAATTAAAGAAGGGTATCAAAATCCACCTATGTATTTCACATGAATAAATGGTTTGCATAACTCATCACACATATTTTCCATATAAATTGGCAACAACTTTTCTTGATGGAGTGCTAGGCTTATATAATATGCTAATTACTTTCATCGATCAATGAAATCTGAAACTCTTTCATTTTACATTTTTCAATTTGTATGATAAAATTATTTTTGTCTTCATAAATGTTGAGCTGAATTGGAGGAGGAATTTCTGTCAGAGGTGTTCCCATCCAGTAATTGATCGAGACTGAAACTGATATATCAAACAAAACCAGGCCCTGTAATGATTACGCAAAGCATCTCCACATTACTACTTCTTGTGGTTGAGGTGTCCCCATCATGGTATCCCTACGAGAAACAAAATGTGTTAAGTTATGATATGGTTCTCTTGAACCATTATATATTGGAAATATAGTATTCACAATGTTTGGTGGGGGAGTAATCAGATCCCCCAATTAGATTCAATCATTCTTTTTTGGTTGTACTGGTGCGATCCATTCTTTCATAGCTTTAAATCGAGTTGTTAAGGCCTTAATTGTACTCATAAGCATTTGAGGAATATCTGAATGAGGGGGGACCTGTATAGGTATAAAAGTTAGAGCTTGAATATGCGCAATGACTGGAAAAACCACTAGTGTTGGTGCTGCTAGTATTTTTCATGGATAACCAATGGGGACATGACTATATGGATGTGTTTGATCCTTCCATTGATTTGTATCCAATATAGGTAATTCTTTATCCATATATGTACTTTCAACGAACCCTCTTTGATGAGGAGTTCCTATAGGATTTGAAAGTTGAGGATCTTCTTGGGGAGCATGTCTAGTAGAAATACTGCTTCGATGTAACTCTGTATTGAGTCTTTTAAACTCCTTCATTGCCTCTTTTTTACTGAGAAAATATTTCTTCAATAGAAATAGATTTAACTTCTCCAATTGAAAAGTGAGACGTGATCTGACTATTAACATTCCACTTTTTAGATGCCTTCTAATGGGGTAGGAGTTGGTTATTTGAAGGAATACCCAGATTCTCGGTAAGCCGTTAATTTTGAGTATGCACACCTTCTTCATTTTATTCAGTGTGCACCATATTATGGATAAGAACTTCATCTTCTGACTCCCCTAAACTAGACTCATTATCTTGAAGATCTTTAGTAATGGTATTAATGACATTTACTAACACATATTGAATTGATGACATTCTTTCAGTATCTTTGTAAGATCACCTCCTTCTTTATCTTCCATGAGACGTTGTTCTCCTATATTATAAATTCTTGGGAACTGTTTGACAGATAGTAACCTAAAGGGAATCCTTGGATAGTTCAGTTGTGCCTTCACTTCATGGATTCTTTCCTAATCTTGATAAGACTGACTTCCATTGAGGAGGGAACTGTAGATGTGAAAAATCCATCAACCCTTCAAGCAAGGGATGTTATTGTTCTTATTATTAAAACCATGGTAATTTGTTTATTGATTTTTAAGGATGAATTAAACAATCCCCCAAACCTGCAGTTTGGGGTGGATCTTGAACTCCTATAGATGAGATTTCCATAGTTTCTCTTCTGATTTTATGAATTTTGTTCTGAACATAGCTCGGTGAATTATTCAACAACCACTTAAATCACATATTTTGGAAGACCACTATTCCATTTTAGGCATTTGTGCCATATGATGGCTGACATTCTCTAATAAGGAATCCTACTTAATATTCATAGATGCTTGATTAAAATGTATCTCAATAACTTTCTCTCTTTGGGCCTAACTTTGATGAGAGCTAGTTGAGGCCTGTTCTTGAGCGTACCTTTGATTACAGACAAAATCTCTTGATTGAAGACAACCATGGGAAATAACACTTAATGAGACGAATTTTGGCAGGATTTCCAGATTTTGGAGGGCATTTAAATGAAATTTATTCATGTGAAACCCATCCTCTAATATGAACACCAGATGGGGTATAATGAATTAACGAGTTCAACCTATTTACTGCATCGAGGCATGCACACTGAGGGGTTACCTTCTACTTCTCAACCTTTGGATGTCCGGAAACTGAGAGTGATGCCATGTAAATTTGGCATTGACACACTGATATTACCTTTATATGACTTTTATTTACTTAATATGGTAATAATTTTTATTTTAGATAATGAAGAGTTTTCTAAAAATTATGGAAGATATCAGGAATTCAATCATCTGTCATTAATTATAGAATGTTTTATTGAGAGTTTTCTAAAGGCCAGAACATGACTTGTATTTCACCTTTAGCCAATTTTTTCTCATATTCAACATATCTTTATCATATTTTTCTAGAGGTTTCTACACTTGGTCAGACCAGAATAGATAATTCTTGATTTTTTATTACAAATAATGGAATTAGTATCTTTTTCATCTGTTATATTAGAAGACAAATGATCCACAGAAGGATCGTAGAATAACTATCGCCTTAGTATGTCTTCTATTTGAGAAAGTATTTCTCTTGTTAGTGACAAGGCATCAGACATGACTGGACATATGTTGGAATGTTCGTTGAGATAAGAGGGATTTCTCATTACTACATTGTCAATTAGAGAATTGTTTTGAAAACCTGAAACACTACATTGGATAAATATTTCACTGTGAATTCCATAATGGGGAGGACCACCATGGTGGATTACATCAAGGTATTAATACCCTTTCTCCTTGGTCTTCTAGCCACAAAGAGGGTAACTATGGCTCTCATCCATAGATAAACTCTCTATATTGACTTAATATTGATGAAGCAGGCCTTCATGATGATGTTTCTAATAAGGAACTTTATAATTGATTCTACTAATCCCATAATTTGGTAATGGGATGGTTGGATCATGAGTTTTAATAGATAAATTTATGAGGGATTCAAGAACTCCAGCATTAAGAGGAGCCAGATCGTAGAATGGATCTTAATTTTCCAACTGTGTTTGGTGAGACTTCTTCTTGGATAATCTTTTTCATGTAATTGGGGACACATTCTGGGAGAAGTGGTTATCATGGGCGGGTGTATGTTCTTGTCTTTGAGTGGTCATTAGAATGGGCCAATTACCTCCAATTGTAAAGGGTGTATGTTCCCAATCTAGTTGTCCATATGATATGGAGGAGTATTCCCCATAACTCTCCTAGACTGAAACATAAGTATATATTTTCTCCGAGATGACATGCCTATGAGTCATCCCAGGTGTGGGGATTGAATTATGTGTACGTTCCCGTAGTACTGCTAAGGTTATTGTTATGATATTATGGTATGATTCCAAAATATGGGAAGAAATTTTTGTATTCCCATTCACCATTACTAAAATGTGTTTGGTGACATTAGCAGTAGGAATAAGAATATACTTCCATTCCATATCTAGAGTAGGTGTATTTTCATGATCATGTCATCCTTTTCCTGTAATTGGATACTAACGGTACTTGTGAATGGGGGTAGAGGGTTGAGTTCACCCCTAATTGGTCATCGGATCTTTCTGAATGAATTCTCTTGGTACTACCAAATGAGGCTATTGGAAGGATTTATGAATGCTGGAAGGTGTATGTGCTAGCTGTATTTTTCTTTCCAAGAATGGTTGATGTATTTATTTCAATGCTGATAGAAGAGATTGTTGAAAAAATTAGTCAGTATTAGTAGGTGAATGTTCCTACTTACCAGTTTCTCCCATATTTGATTGGTGGGCTTCTTTGAATGCAGACATATGAGCCTACTAACTGAATGATAATTTATAAATAGGGGTATGTTCATGTTCATTGTAATCCACAAAATTCAACATGTGGGATTGGTGGGTCACTTCTATATGAGTATTATGGGTAGCGAAATTGGGACAGACAGGTGTATGTGACAATTCATTATTTTCCATCAAGTTAGGTTGAAGGAATTATCCAGAGGGAATAAAGGTAAGAACCTTCTCCCTATTGTCCAGATGGTGTCCCATGAGATTCATCTTTCATGCCTAAGTTTGAGGTACCATGGCCGAACAACTGAAGGAAACACCCCTGTCATGTTGGGGGGTTCACTTTCGTGTGATTCTGCTGACAACGATTGTTGGTGGGAGCCCTTGGGAAGGACCCCTTCATCTTTGAGTTGAGGATATGAGTTACCTCTTTATTTACATCCATATAGTATGGGAGGTACTGGATGTTTATTTCTAGGGATAAGGACCCAATATGGTTGAAGACGGTGGTCGACACCGTCTGTTTCTTGACCAATGATCGTCACTTATTGAACAATCGAGGTTTGTTTTAAACCTGGGGAGCCTGTCAGGAAGCCTCTAGGGTTTGGATAGTACCATGATGATAGTGTTACATTACTAGTGAATTATTGACCTATAATTGATGATGAGGAGTTGGAGATGATGTCCTTATATTGGATAAGGATCCAGCTTGAGGAGCAGTCGGGACATTCACATGTTCAATCTTGAAGGAAGCCATTTTGGAGTGAAGGGAGTTTTGAGAAAACATGAAAAAAAAAACAATGAAATTCATTAAATAAACATCTTTTAGATGGATACATGTGTGATTTATTCATTTTTATGTCCTTCCATTATCAATTGATAGGGTCCTAATAGATGGGAAACAATATTAACATGGTTAAGGATTCACGTCGGGTTCACCATTTTATCTTCGTAGATCCTTGTAACATATCTTCTGGATAGGAATCACTACATCCATGAGGTTTCCATTGGATTTATTTATGGAATTGGAAATATAAAATATTTCTTTTTCCAAAAGGTACATACTTTCTAATGATAGTAATTTTTTGATTTTGAACTTACGATACTTAAGAACATGTGTTGGTCGAGAGGTTGGGAGGCTAGACTCATCACTCCTTTTTTTGGGGAATTATGGTCTACTCTGGGACTCTCTTATAGATTTGATATTTTTCATGAATCCTTATTAGTTCACCATGTATAACATAGTTTTCCCTTGTAATTTTCAATCCATTATTACCATGTTTGAATTTTAGAATCATCGGTATGTATTCTAGGTTCTTCATTAATTGAGACATCCATTTGTATTCGAGGATCTCCATTAATGGTGTCCTCATGTATACTATTTAGATATTATTTTAACAATCATTATTATGATACTAGTTTTTAAGACACTTAGTGGGGAACTATGGAATTTATTGTCATTTTGTGAGATGAAGGTTTGTTTTGATGTTTGTATCATACCCATAAATGGGCTACCTACGTATCCTTGTTAATGGAATCAGAACCCCAGTAGTTCGGTGGCACTTAATGGGACCTAGTAGACCTTTTATGGTCATGTTATAAAGACCCAACCATACAGTTTAATGTCACATGGTTAGGAAAACTAAGAAAAAGTTTCTTAGTCATGGTTTGGATTGGGACTTATTCCTAAGAAGCCCAAGGAACTTTGAAATAATATGGGTTTCTAAGTTAGATTATAACCTATTGGAAATATGGACCAGGAAGAATATGGTTGATTTGATGTGTTGGGTTTGAACCTCAAAGATTATTCCTACATATCTGACGTGCATGGGAATCAAATACCACCTAGTTTGATAATTATCATAGAATAGTATAGTCCTTGGAGAGAAATGATCTTGGGATTACTTCTTGAAAATGATTCCTTGGTGATTTGGGGGGGTTAATTTGGGGCTTACTCCTAGAGAGGATTCCCATTTATGGAGGAAATCAGATGAAGTTCGGGCCATAGGAAGGCTTCCCACATATCCCAATTGTGGTGCGAATCAGCATTCTTGTAGTTCAATAGTTTAAGGGGATTAATTTGGGGATTAATATTAAGTAGGAAGCATGGATTAAGGTAATTGATGTTGGATTCAAGAAGAGGATATTCAATTTGGTCGGGCCCTGATGAAGGCTTCCTACATATCCCAATTATTGTGGGAATCAGAGTTCTCATAGTTCACTAGTTCATGGGGATTGTGCAGACATTGTGATCATCACAAATCACTATGCCCACGTGATTCATGCTTGGTGTGAAAAAAATAGTATTTCAATAATTCAAAAATGGCACATAAAAATTTCCTCCTCGGCTGGTGGAAGAGGATGCACCTTCAGCGTAAATGTTGGAAGAGGCCGAGGAAACCGAGGATGAGGGCGTGGTGAAAGGACTTCTCTCTGTTCTCTTTACATTGGAAAAGGGTCCAATGTAAGGGAGGAGTGAAGGTGAATGAAGTAGAGAGGCGTAAGACTGAAACCTCCTAATTAAAAGGTTAGGGGCTTACACAAGTATGAATGCCTTGGAATTGGTCCTGGTAGAGGAGGGATAATTTTCATTAGTCTGAAAGGAAATGTATCTGTGAACCGTGCATTCCATACCAAAGACCCGAGGTTCCTGGTTTTTTAGATGAAAATGGGAGGACATAACCCAAACCGGAATCCTCCAAACTAGGACCTCCCCAACACTATTCCTGGTAGCATGGTCCTTGTGACTATGGATATACAAACCCTTATGCACTCTATGAATCCTAAACCCATTTCAAAACAAATGTGGGAAACCTTTGAATGCAGAAATACAAACCCAAATAGGAGACCCACTAATGTACCTTTCCCAAAGGTTTCATGAGTCGGGAGGTGTTGGGACAGGTTTGAACATAATTCCTTTCTTACAAGGAAACCAATAAATAATAATCGTTTCCATAAATGGGTTTTTAGAAGGCTGGATGAATGTATTATAGACTGAAGGGGTTAACTGAATTATAGAAGGGTTCCCAAGTTAGTATCTGGTGTGAATGTATGGGTGTGCATGTAGGAATGGGCATCCTGATGTTCACTAAAGTGATGAACAACATGGATGTTAATTCTCGGGTGAGACTTCACTCAATCCTTCTAGAGTATTCACAGGTATTCCCAAAATTGGGGCGCTCAAGTTCCTTTGAGAGGAATAGGTGGCGCGAAAGTGTTTCTGATTTAGGTTGGTTGGTCACTTAAGGAGCACCAGTGTTATAGATTTCAAACACTGAAGGGACCTAAGTCCTATGATACTCTTACAATTCTTCCACTCTAGGAGATAAAGAACTATCTTGAAGGTTTTAGAAGACTTGGGAGAATCGCTAGGGAGACCAGAGTAGCAATTAGGATTTAGGGAAATATTTCCATGAAAATGAAGTCCATATGAGTGTATTTATAGGAAAATAAGTGACCATAGGTGAAATAGTGGTGGGGTGCATAATTGGGTTGCTTTCCAGAATTGGGAACACAAGTACCTTGTGCACCGACAGATCCTCAACTTTACCAGGGTGTTGCAATTTTCAATCCTTTGCAAATATTGATTTTCATCATGTGTTTTCTCCTCTTTTTTCTAAGGCATTTACCTTTTTCACATTTTATACTCAGTGATGGAAATAAGTTTCAACTATATCCTTAGGTGATTACATGTACTAAGGAGAACAGGAGTCCAAATATGAATCTAGAGTAGATGGAATTAAATAAATGTTTATGTTTAATTTTGTAAATTTAATGTATCGTCCTAATCTTCCCATGATACTAAACCTTTGGATCCTAGTTTTGAAGAAGTACTAGTTTTTTAACAATAGAAATATGTAATAGAAATATTTTTGAAATTAGGGTCACTATAGTTAGTATCAGAGCACAGGTTAGTTAATTTGGGAATTAGGATTAAAAAAACTTTTTGAAAACCCTTAGTATGAGACTAAGTATAAGTAATTACCCAGGAATCTTTGTTTTAGAAAATTATAAACATAGGGATCCCATAATATATGACTTCATATTTAATTTTAAAAAATAATAAATTATTTATTAATTAATTCTTTACTTGGGTTCTGTTCTAGCCTTTTCTATTTTATAAAATGGTGGGAACTAGGAGAAACGAGGAAAACAATCCATGTGAGGTACAATGTAGAGACTGTTCAAATGACATCCCCAATTCCTTGGGAGGTGGACTTGAAAATTTCATGGTTATTCTTACCAAATTGTCTCAGGATATGAACAATAACCTTTATAATATTGAACATCTTCCATCACCTAAGCGAGAGAAAATGGCTATTGAGTCCTTTATGCGGCAAGGACTGCGAAAATTTAGTGGATCTTATGTTCCACTAGTTACAGAATATTGGGTCCACTAAATGGAGAATATCTTTTTTGTACATCACTATTTTGAGATAGAGAAGGTGAATCTTGTCATTTATCATCTAGATGGATAGTATTCCCAATGTTTGTCATTAATTAAGAACACTAAGCCAATGTAAAAAATTAATGAGATGGAGTGGAAAGACTTTAAGATAATATTTCTTAAAATGTTTTTCCAATGAAATCTTCTTACAAATACAGAGAGTGTATTGATAGATCTAAATAAAAAGGATGGATAATTTTTCACAGGAAATGAAGAAAATTTTACAAGGCTTTCAAGGAATGCTTCGAGAATTTTAATCTACAATTAAATAAAAAATGACAGATTCTATAGTGGTTTAAATCACACCTATGAAGGGCTCTCAAAATTCGATACTTTGAGAGTAATTAATAAGTTGTTCAATGTGATCTCAATGTGGAGATAGTTTTTTGATAATTGAACCATGTATATGCTAATAATAAATTAAAGAGTTATTTCCATACCAAAGAATATAATGAGAAAGGAGGAATAAAAAATAAACCATGAACATGTCAAAAATGTGGGAAGATGCATAATGAGAACTACTTCATGGGATGGGGATATGCTTCAAGTGTAGAATATAAGGCCACCATGATCATGAATTTCAAAAATACATGAGGAATTAGGATAATGTGGTAGAAGAAAGGAGAGCACCACCCGTGGTTCAATGTTTCAACTATAGGGAGAAAAGGCACTATACAAGCCAGTTCACTAAACCAAGAGTCCTCAAGTGTAATCAGTTTCATCAACCATAAAATACAATGGATAAAGGGAAGGATTATTCCATCACTATTGATGAATTGGAGCAAGAAAATAAAGTCATACATGGTGGAATTTATATTCACTCGAAAATGGAAAAAGTATTATTTGATTATGGTTATACACATCCCTGTATATCATGAATGTTTTCTAGAACTATTGAGTCAAATACCTGAATAATAGAAGTAGAGATATCTGTAAAACCGCGTAGTGGTAGGATCATTATAACCCATGTATTGGAATCTCTTCTTATTTGTATATTCGGGAATATTCTTCCATAAAATTTCTGGAAAATTACCTTGGTGCAATTCAATGTAGTAATGGTAATGGATTGGCTCTCATTATATAGGAGAAATTATCAACTAACGGGATAAGGAAATATCTTTTCATGTTCTGAACTATTCCATGATCCTCTATAAATTAATGAAATATCATGAATCTCTTTAAGAAAATCCTTCAATGTTGTGGATATGGGTTCTTTGTGAATAATCATAGCTCACCAAAATGGATGAGTCAATGTAAGGTATCAACCTAGGGGAAATTCGCATCATGAGGGAATGTAGTGATGTATTTCTAGAAGAGTTACCCAGACTTCCCCTAGATTATGATGTAGAGTTCTCAATATAACTCATACACAGTGCTACACATATCCTAATTTTTCTCTATAGGATAGATCCTATATAATTATAGGAGTTAAAGAAGTAGTTGTAAGTGAATTTGGAAAAAGGGTTCATACGCTCTAGTGCATCACCTTGGGGTGCATCAGTTCACCTTTTCAAGAATAATTATGGATCATTGCAGTTTTGTATCGATTATCGGGAACTCAACAAGACCACCATAATGAAAAAGTACCATATTCCAAGGATTGAAGACTTGTTCAATCATTTACAAGGAGCTTAGTACTTCTCAAAGGTATATCTTCATTCTCGATATCATTAGATAAAGGTGAAGTATGATATTTAGAAGACTACATTCCATTTAAATTATGGGAAATATGAGTTTCTACTGATACCCTTTAGACATCTTAATTCCCTACAATCTTCATGGATTTGATGGGTAGAGTTTGTATACATTACCAAGAAATTTTTTTGGTAGTTTTTATCAATGATATTATCATTTAATACAAGAGTAATTTAGAACATGAAAAACATCTAAGGATTGTTCTGGAGACATTGAGGAAGGAGAAATTGTAGGTCAAGTTCACTCAGTCTGACCTTTGGATATAGTAAGTCACATTTTTCACACATGTGATCACAAGTGAGAGAATTTTTATAGACCCCTCAAAAACAATGGTGATTGAGGAATGGACAAGACCCTATAGTGTCACAGAAATTCATAGTTTTCCTAGATTATATGTGTACAACAAACAATTTTTGAAAAATTTATTAGGATTGTCAAGCCCACTAACAATGTTTAAAAGGAAAGGGGTAAATTATGTCTATAGAGAAGAATGTGAGGAATTATTCAAGTTGTTAAGAGAATAGGCTTGTCACTACACCAGTAAACACATTACTAAAAACTGGAGAACGTTTTGTGATATACGGTGATGATTGAATGAAATTCATGGTTTGTATACTCATGTAAAATGATAATTTGATAGCCTAAGCCTCATAATAGTTGAAGATCCATGAGAAGAACTACTTGACGCATGATCTGTATCTATAGACTTTGATTTCTTCCTTGAAAATATTGTTGAACAACTTCTATGGTAATCATTGTGACATATATACTGAGTACAAGTGCATAATGTATATATTCACTCAAAAGGATCTCAACATGTTTCAATGTAAATGATTGGAGATAATAAAGGAATATGATTTCTACATTAATTATCATCTCAGCAAGGAAAATAAGGTAGATGGTTCTCTTAACATAAAAAACATGAAACTCTATCTGTGTGGAAGATTGAGAAAGATCTTATCTTCATAGATATGCAAATGATGGATTTGGAAATCATAATAGTAGGTGATACATCTTACCATTCCCAAATGATTTCATGACCATCTATCCAATAAAATATTAAGGATGCATAAAGGGATGGTATCTAGTTACAAAAAAATATTAATATTGTAAAGCAAGGGAAGCTGCAAGAGTTCCATATCGAAGGTGATGGTGCGATTTGGTTTGGAATAAGGCTTTGTGTGACTTTATCTACTTCGATAAATTAGTAGCTAATAGATAATTCACATAGAGAAACTTTCTCTATCCATCTTGAGATTTCCATGATGTATCTTGAACTTTGAGAATACTTCTGGTTGGATAACATGATGAAGAAGATTGTAAATTATATCTCAATATGTTTAATATGCTATTATGATAAATCAGAGTGAAAAAAGTCAAAAGGGATTATGAAACCATTTCCTATACCCATGTTGAAATGGGATAATGTGACTATCAACTTTATCATAGGCCACTCAAAGATATCCGAATTAAATAATGTGATGTGGGTTATGGGGGACCAACTCAACAAGACATCACACATTATCTCTATTTGGGAAGATCTATCACTTGAACAAATTAAAAAGATAAATGTGAAGGAAGTGGTGACACTACAAGGGGTTCCACTATCAATTATCGCTGATCATGATATTAGGTTCACATCTAAATTATGGAGGATTCTTCAACATGTTTTGAGTACTTAATTTAATTTCATCACATTATATCACCCCAAACTAATAGACAATATGAAAGAACTATTCAAACACTAGAAGCTATTCTATGAACCTTCTCATTAGAATTCAATGGTGGATGGAATCAGAATATTACATTGGTTGAGTTCTCATACAATATGTACTCCACTCTAGTATTTATATGGCTCTATGTGATTCTATTTATGGAAAGAAATGTATAACTCTATCTTGTTGGATGAAGATGTTTAAAGAATGATACTTGACATGATATTGTGAAAGATAGGGCAGATAAGATTCAAGTCATCTAGAAACATATTAATACTACCCAAAGTCATCAAAAGAGCCATGCAGGAAACCATCAAAGGGACTTGGTGTATGACATTGGAGGTAAAGTCTTCCTTCAAGTATCACCATGGAAGAGAGTCATGCAGTTTGGAAAGAAATGGAAGGTTAGCCCCAGGTACAATTGCCCCTTTGATACCCTTGATCACATAGAATAAGTGGAATATCAGCTTGAACTTCCACCAAGTATGGCTCAAATTCATGATGTGTTTTGTGTATCTCTCTTAAGGAAGTACACACCAGATCCCACACATGTACTGAACTCAATGTAGGTAAAGCTAGAAGATGATCTCTTTTATGAGAAGCAACTAGTAATGATTTTAGACCAGAGAGATAAGGTTCTATGCAACAAGACTAACCACCTTGTCAATGTGTTGTGGAGGAACCATAAGTATGAATAAGAAACACGGGGTCTGGAGTAGGAGATAAAGGATAAGTACCCTCACCTATTTATGTAAAATGAAATTTCTAGGGAGATCTTTCAAAAGGGGGAATAATGTAACGAACCAAACATTTATCAATGGAATTTCTCCCTTTTTATATTAATTTCATAAACTAGAAATCACATAAAATAATATAGATACCATAATAAAAACATTATAAATAAATAATTAATAAAATAATAAGCATTTCTATACGTTGAAGAACCTATAACAATGAAATAGTAACATAAACTTAGGAATATTAATATAACCCTTATGAATAGTAAACAAACTAAATGAATATTAACCTCACCCAAAAAATTATAAATAAGATTAAGCATCATATAAATGAATGTATGGTATAATTATATCATAGTCTATGTAAATAAATGTTTTTAATATTATCAATTATGTGTTGGTGTTTTTGTAAGTCATAAATATTTAATAAAAAATTTTATGATTAATTTAATTATTTAAAAGAAAATTTCTTTTCATAAAATGTATTAATAAATTATGACTTTTATTTATTATGATTTTATGATAATTTTATGATATAATAAGTAATTTTTCAAATTGTTATACAATCATTTAAAATTTTAAAATATGTATTTTTTGACTAAATTGTGATTTCAATTAAAAATTTTATTTCTCATATTTAGAAAATTATTTTCATAAAGTGGAGTTCATTTTTTGATTTTTCATCTCAGAAAATGGTTAGAGTGAATTTTTTAGATTTTTCTAAAATACATGAATTTCTTTTGAAAAGTAAAATACAATAATTTATGATAAAAACTAAATACAAGAATTATGGAGTCATAGATTATGTATCGTAGATGTAGGTGACATAATCTTTAATATTCCATATTTATTTTAATATTTTTAGTGATAATGATCAAACTATTCATAGTCTTGAGCCAAAATAATATACTAATGATTAAAATAATGAGAAAACACCCCTCTCCTTCACTATCAATATCACCACTCAATACCAATTCTCCTGAAACCTTTCAAGCTTTGAGAATTTTTAAAATTATTCCCAATACTCTTCCCTATACCCTCCCTCGTGTACAAGATCCCTTTGTCTCATAAAAATACCAAAACCTTTACCCTAATGAAGTTATCAGTGAGGATAAATTCAAGAGTTAAATTCCTATTAATTTTCTTTTAATTTCTTTTTAAGTTATTTTATTTTCTTATTCTCTCCTCACCTACCATCATCCAAATGAAATGAAAAATATATTACCCTACATATAATGTAATTATATCATGTTTATATAACATCCATCATTAAACTGCTCCCCCCTCTCTTTTATTATAAAAATGAAATCATCACCAGTGATGTGTCAATATATAAACATCAAGGGTGATGCACTTTCATTTTCCTTTAATGCCTTCAAGGATGTTAATAAAACCATTATAATGGTTGAAAATTTATTAAAATTTATTTTAAACCCCTATATATGTTCTAAAACTAACATATAATACCAAATGATGACACAAAATGAATTTTTTGTTATCAAAAAACTGCCAAAATTAACCTAAAATGATCATCGTTAAATTTTATCTAATTATTTATCCTCATACCATATAAAAAATAATTTTTAAGACTAGTTAAACTTTTATAATATCATTAATAACATATAAAACAAAATATTTATATTTATCCACATTGTAAACAGACTTCAATTCATGTATATAAATGAATCGATCATGAAAACTAAGAAAATGAACAATCCCGAATGATGAGATTAAATTCTATAACTCAAAAAAAATCCCATAAATTAACTTAATAAATTTATATTGAATAAAATTAATGCAAAATAGGTTCATTATTTTTTTAATTAATGAATCTAATGTCATTATACTTGATATTAATGTGATAATAGAATTCAGACATAAGGTAAGGGGAATTCTCAACCAATCTCTCTTTCTTTGGGTTTTCCCTCTTTCACCCCATTTTCCATATGAATATACATTTAATTCTCCTTAAATATCATTTTCAAATAATTATATTATCTTTTCTAGGATATACATGTTTCCAATATTGTTTTATGAAATCTGCAAATATTTTTCCAAAATAAATATTCTTTCTAAAAGCACATCTTTTACTTCTTGGGAGATTATTTCTCCTTCACTAAATTTTTTTGATTTTTATACAATTTATGTTATTCCATATTTCTTTTCATAACCCAAAAGTTTATTAATAAATGTATTCTTTTTGAAATTAATCCTATTTCATTCCATGGGTTTCTTATGTCCAATACTGATATATGTTCTATTTTTCATGCATGATAATTTAAATGTTATGATGTGACAGGTGCACCTTGAATTATATAGCACATGTGAATGATATGATGTGATGGGTACACCTGGAATTATATAGCAATCTAATTCATTGGGTAATGTGATGTATCTCATGATAAAAAGTGACATGTGAAATAACATGATGCTATCTTTGTTTACAACTATGTGTTCTAGTTGATCACTTAGACTTGATGTTTCATTTTTATGCATTCCCACATTCCCTATATTTATATAATTATTCCCCTCTTGATTATGATGAAGATAGTATGATTTTATTATGATGATGATGTTTATTCTCACCCATGTTATATTGTTTCATGTTATTATCTACCCTATTAATTGGTTTTTTGATCACCCTTTTATTTCATGTATATCATCAAGTGATTATTTTTTATAAGGATAACATGATGTCCATTAATAATCTAGAGATGAAAGAATTAAATAAATGTTATTGTTTTATTTTTGTAAATATTATGTATGGTCCTAATATTCTCAATACACTTACCCTTTTTGTCCTTCTTTTGTAACTCTATTATGTTTTTTACCATTATAATGATGTAATAGTAACGTAAGAGAATCTCGAGTCGCTATATAGTATTTCCGGTAAACACCATCTACTCAGAAACATGAGAAGGCCATTTATCTTTCATATCTGATGCAGGAACTTTTAATGGTTCCTTAATCTTATAAGAATGATTCTCTAGTTTAAAATTAATCCAACTTGAATGAGACTCATCCTTAGTGTTTTTAGGGTTTATAAAAAATTTATGTTTTTAGCAGTTTTATGTGTTTTTAGGTTTTTGAGGTTTTATTTAATTTTTTTAGGGGTTTTTTATTTTTAGGGTATTTTAGGATTTTTATGGTTTATAGGGGTTCTTGATATTTTGAGGTGTTTTACGTTTTTTGGGGTTTTATTTTTAGTTTTTAAGTGTTTTATTTTTTTTAGTTTTTAACATCTTTATGGTTTTAATGTGGTTTAGTGTTTTTAGTGGGGTTTTATGGTTTTATGGTTTTTTAGATATGTTTTATATTTTTTTGGGGTTTTAATGTTTTTTAGGTTTTCCTAGTGTTTTTTATGATTTTTATCATTTTTAGGTATTTTAATGGATTAACATGTTTTTATGTTTTATGGTTTTCTTAGGGTTTTTTGATTTTTTTGGGTTTTTATGTTATTGTGTTATTAAAGACATTTTATGATTTTTATGGTTTTTAGTGATTTTGATGGTTTTGGGTTTTTTAGGTTTTTTATGATTTTCATTTTTTAGGGATTTATTTGAGTATTTAGGATTTTCATGGTTTTTTATATTTTTCAAATTTTTTGGTGTTTAAATATTTTTATTGATTTAGTGGTATTTAGGTGTTTAATGGGTCTTTAAGGAATGTGTTTTTATGGTTTTTATGATTTTTAAATTTTGTATGTTTTTAGGGTTTCTAAGTGTTTTTATGTTTTAAATTTTTTCAAATTTATTTTTAGGGTTTTTAATGTTGTTTACATTTTTTTTATTTTTAGGGACTTTTTAAGAATTTTATGGTTTTACGGTTTTTAGGGATTTTGAAGGGTTTTAGTTTTTTATCATTTTTATGGTTTTCATTGGTATTTTAGGAAATTTTTTGAGTTTTGGGTAATTTTATCATGATTTAGGGTTTCTTATGATTTTTTGTGAGTTTTTAAGGTTTTTAGAGTTTTTTTTGTTTTTTGGATAATAGGCCTTTTTAGGTTTTTTAGGGATTTTATTATTTTTAGGTTTTTATTGGTTTTATATGTCCTTATGTTTTTGAGGTTTTGTTAGGGTTTTTAGGGGTTTGTGGTTTTTATGATTTTATGGATTCTTAGGTACTTTTTATAATTTTTCTGGTTTTTTGGGTTTTTATGGAATTTGAGGGGGTTTCTGGTTTTTTATGATTTCTTGAGTTTTCATTGTTTTTTGTGGTTTCAGGGTTTCATAGGTGATTTTTATTATTTTTCTGGTTTTTAGGGTTTTTATGGATATTGAGGGAGTTGGTTGGAAAAAATCCATTAAGGCATCCTCTCGGTACGTTTTGGGTGTGCTTGTGTTTGTTGACAAAGCTACATGGCCTCAAATAAGTATTGTTTGTGTTTTCCAAAGGCTCGTTTTTACGATGGTGTTGTTTCCTTGTGTTTTCCATATTTTTTGGCCTCAAAAGCAGTAGTTTGATGTTGTAAATGGAAGGATTTCTTCATAGGAGTTAATTTTATGAAGAACATTGAAGAAAATTGGCAAAGGGTGAGAACCACGTACCATAATTCATGGGTTGTGTACCATGTACCAGGAACGGTATCTGGAGTGGTAAGAACGGTATGCAAATGCGGTTCACGAAACTTAAAACAGTTTGTGGCTATGCAGCTGTGAGGTACATAGATGGATAGATGATCGTAGAGGAAATAGACCATGTAGGAGATAAGGTAGTATGCAGACGACATGGAAAATGATTTTTGGGTGGCTTGCAGTTTGCGACGGTAGAAGGATCGGTAAGTGGTGGAGGCTGAATCAAATATTTTATAAATCTTGAATTATCAATTTTTGGAGGAATCTTTTCCATTATAATATTTTCTAATCCCACTGATTACAATGGATATTGAACATAGTTAGAGAACATATTTTTCTCTGGGAATTCGGAAAATTCTGAAAGTGGTTCATGCTGAAGGTGTTTACCGGGATTCATAACCCACAAAGGAAAATTGGTACGTGGAAGGAGTTGTCTCAGTATGTGGAGAAGGAATATTCGGTACGTGAGAGGGAGAATTCCTCAAGAGGTACATGGAGGTTGAGCTTTTGTACGAGGAAGTGAAGACAGTCCGCGAAAAAAGAACAGTTCGTGGACAGGAGGGGTTTTGTATAAGAGGTTCGAAGAATTGGTATGTGGTAGTGGTATGCGACCACGAAGGTGGAGGCAGTCCGTCAGTGATGGGTGGTTCACAGCAGCATCGGTAGTACACAAAGAATGTGTTCTGTGTACCAAACTCGGTACATAGTACACAGGAGGATCTAGTGGTTCATAATTTTCACAAGGAAGCTTGTGATAGCTTCAAATCAATTTGTGAAAGTATTTTCCTATACCTAGCTATTCTGAGGAAGGTGGAATTCATCTATAGGTGAAAATGAAACTTCAATAGATAATCTACCTACCATTAAGGATGAAATAATTCATGAAAATTAAGGGACCTACATGTCCATAAACTATGATTGACCTACAAGTCTAAAAATTGTGAGTGGATTCCTTTCCAAGAGCAATGAGAGAAGGGAGAGGAAGACGATGGCCCTTTCCACCAGTAGTGAGCCAGAGAAAGTTTCATAGGGAGTGACCATTGGGAATTCAGTGAGCATACCCTAAATCTTGTAAAGTAAGTGAGCCTGTTCATAGAAGTTCTAGCCCGAAGATTGTACTCATTATTGGTAGTGAGCCTTAGTGATTTTGGTACATCGGAAATTGTCATTGTATTCTATTTCGTCGTATCCCAATGAGGGTGAACGAAGTAAAAATTGTTGTTTCCTGTGCATGATTTCATATATGTTCATATATTACTATGGTAGGAATTGAGAATTGAGTGTTTTTTTTAACAAAGAAACAAGATCCAAAAAACAAATAGTTTCAATCTATCATACCCTGATTCACCCCCCTCTCAGGGTATTTGAACTAGTGGACCTAACAATTGGTGTCAAAGAGAATGTTTTAAAGTTAGTGGTTCTCTATATAGAATAAGAAATGGATGTGGTCAATCATAATGGAATTCCTATCTTTGTTCGAAATAATTTTAACTATGAAAAAATCAGATGCAACACCACTTCCGATCAGTAGGGATGGATGTCTTCACAGCAGACATGCATGGAATATCAGCTGACATTAATAGTGGTGCTTTATCAGAAGCTAAATGAAGGGAATTGGACGATGATGATAAAGGGATCAATGCTTTTGGGGGAACCCTGTCAAATTAAATTTATAAGAAGGTGATGTCCAATACAACATCACATAGAATGTTGGAAAAATTGTTAAACATTTATGAGGGTGACACAAAATTATGAGAACTAAAGCTACAGGTTTTATGAAACATTTATGAGGTCTCAAAATAAATTTCAATGATCAAAAGTCAATTAGACTACCTATGTTGGTTCATATTGATTTCTGTGGTCTAATTTCCCCAAGGGATATTGATGGGATGAAATATTATGTTCTATTTATCGATGAATATAGAAGAAAGGCATGGGATTCAATAATCACACATAAATATGAACTGTTCAGTTGCATTACAAGATATCGACGTGAGTGGGAAAGTATGATTGGTTAGAAAATATAAATAATTCGAATAGATAATGGAACAGAGTTCAAAAATACACAAGTGGATGATTATCTCAAAAAACATGGGATAAGGCATCGAGTTTTAGCAGTAAGAACTCCACCGCATAATGGAGTAGTTGAGAGAAGAAATCGGATTATCAACAACATGGATGGAAGAATGCGCATTGAGAAAGGCCCTTCAGAGAAATATTGGAATGAAGTAGTGATGGCAGTAGTATACACTTCAAATAGATATTTACTTTGTCTAAAAGAGGAGAAGACTCCACATGAGTTATGGTGTGGAATGAATCCTTCATTTAAGTTCATTTGAATATTCAGATGTAAATGTTTCATTCTCAATAAGGAGAAACAAAGGAAATTTGAATCCCCGTGGGGATGAAGGCATATTTTTGGGTACTCAATGAAAATAAAAGCATATAAATGATTAAATAAGTGGTTGTGAAAGATAGTTGAAAGTCATGATGGGACTATTGTAGAAAATGAACTGAATCTTTAGAAAACACATGATCAGACTCAGGAGGATAATGATGAAGAGATGAGTAGATCAAGAGACACTCTAGGTCCAGATATTGATTTACAAGAAGACTAAGATGATGAGAATAAATCGGTTTCTTGTTAGAGACTAGAAAGAAGAGCTGAAATTGATAGGTAGAACATAATTGGTGATCAGACAGAACTAGTGTATACAATAATGATGACGTCTCTATAGAAAGAATCATACATACCACAAGTGGAGCCTAAATTATTTGATGAAAAATCTAGAGATGAGAATTAGGTTAAGACAAATAATGAATGGATTGACCTAATCTATAAGAATAAAACAAGGAAAATTGTTTCAAAACCATTAAACAATAATTTCATAGTGAAAAAATGGGTCTTTAAATAAAATTAATAAAGATGGTGTTGTGATTCGAAACAAAGAACGACTTGTGTATAGAGGGTACTCCCGGATAGAGGGTATAAGTGCCATTGAATCATTCACACCCATTGAAAGGCTGGAGACAATAAGACTATTCTTGGCTATAATAGTGCAAAAAAAGATAAATGTTTTCTAGATGGATGTCAAGTTAGCATTTCTGAATGGGGTTATGGAAGAAGATGTCCACAATGAGAAACCATATTTTTTTTATCATTCATGTAGATGAGAACAATGTCTATCAGCTAAAAAAGGATTTATATGTTTTGAAGAAAACATCAAGAGCATGGTATTCAAGGCTTGATCAGTTTTGAAAGAAGCTTTATTTCTTTCTTGGTGGAGTTGATTACAATCTATATTTCAACAATGGAAGTAGTCAATGGATTATGGTGCTGGTTTATATCGATGACATAATCTTTGGTGGATTAGATGAAGCATAATGCGGATAGTTTTCTGAATTAATGAAAAGTGAGGTTGAAATGTTGATGATTGTTGAGCTAACATTATTCCTTGGCTTAAAGGAGATGCATGGAGGAAATGGAATTTTTATTTATCAATTTAAATATTCCAAGGAGGTTTTGAGATGATATGAAATGGATTTTTCAAAATAGATGAAGACTCTGGTTTCCACCCGACTGGAACTATCACAGGATGACGAAGGCAAGGAAGTTAGTATCACAGATTATAGGCAAATCATTAGAATTATGTTGTACCTGATAGTGACAAGGCATTGAATTATGTTTTCCACATGCCAAGAAGCTAGGTATTAAATAAATCCCAAATAGAGCCACATGATTTTGATAAAAAAATTCATCTGTATATCAAGGAAATAATGGATTTAAGCCAAATGAATAATGACAAATATTAGCCAGAGTTATTGTGATATACAGATGCAGATTGGGCTGGTTCAGCCGATCATAGGAATTCAACATCAGGAGGTGCCTTTTATCTTGGAGGGTTGTGTATTTTTTGGTTAAGCAACAAAAATGATTGCATTTAATTAAGCACCGCAGAAGCTGAATACATTACGACTACTCAAGCATGCACGCTGCGATTATAGATGAAGCAAAAACTTGAAGATATTGGAATTGAAGTGAGATATCCAATAGGAATCCATTGTGATAAGTCAAGAGCTATAAATAATATAAAAAATAATGTCCATCACACAAGGACATATCACATTGAAATAAAATATCATTTTATCAAGGAGAGGGTGGAATAAGGGATTTTGAAGTTGGAGTATGTTCCAACATAATAACTGGTTGCAGACATTATTACAGTGGCCTTACCCAAAGAAGCATTTGAAAGGCATCAACTGGCTCTAGGAGTCCATTCGAACTCCTACACTTGAAAACATGTGGATGTGGTTCCCCATATCCCTAACGTATGATGTGTCATTCCCTAATGTGCTGATATGTGTTCTCTACCCTATAACAGAAAATCTTGAAGGGCCCTTCGGGTTTGTTGATAGGGGGAGAAAGTGTGACTTGCATGGGGTGAAAAGACACATGGGGAGAAGCTGTTAAGTGGGGAATAAATATCGGGGGAGTTAAATCTAGGATGATGCTATTTGGAAGAGCTATAAGATAGAGGAGCATTAAATCAGACGATGCTATCAGTTATCAATCAATGATTAGATATCACAATGGCTGAGGTTTGTGATGAAAGCAGTTTATTAGTATCCATGTATCAGTATGGTATCACAAGTTTATTAAATCTAATGATTCTAGTAGTGATTAATCACTTATTAGAATTCTCTATGGATAATGTTCATGATGAAATCATTGTATTGGTATCCATGTATCAATATGGTATCAACAGTTGGTAAATATTTTATTAGTGATTTTTGTAGGTATCTTTGCCTATATAAGATTTGTTAATCCCAATGATTACTGTGTAGATTGAACATCATTAAAGAACATATTTTGCTCAAGGATTTTGGAAAAGTACTAAAGTGGTTTTCGCTAAAGGTGTTTATAGGGATTCTTAACCCGCGAAGGATGTCTGGTATGTAGAGAAGTAAGTCCAGTACACGGAAGGAGTTATCTCGGTACGCGGAGGATGAATCTCTAGTATGCGAGTTGGAGAATTCTGCAAGGGGTACGGGGAGGGATATCTCCGTTATGTGGAAGCAAAGACAGTCTGTGAATCGAGAATAGTTTGCAGACAGGAGGGTTTCCATAAAGGAGGTTTGTGGAATTGGTACATGGTAGCGGTACGTGATCGTGAAGGCAAAGAAACTTCACTGGCAAAGGGTGGCTCGCAGTGGCAACAGATGTACACAGAGGAGGTGTTCCAAATATCAAACCCAGTACATAAAATGCGGGAGGATCAGGTGGTTCAAGATTTGCATAAGGAAGCTTGCGAGAGCTTCAAATCAGTTTGAGAAAGTATTTTTATGTACCTAACAATACCCAGGAAGGTGGAATTAATCTACGAGTGAAAAAAAGAACTTCAACAGAGCATCTAACTATAGTTAAGGATGTAGGAATTCATGAAAATTAAGGGTCCTACATGTCAATAAATTTATATTGACCTACATTTCTATTAAATGTGAGTGGATTCCTTTCTAAGAGCAGTGAGTGAAGAAAGAGGAAGGCAGTGAACCTTTCCACTGATAATGAGACATAGAAAGAGGAATAGGGAGTGACCCTTGGGAATGTAGTGAGAAGACCCTAAATCTTGTAAAGGCAGTGATCCTGGTCATAGAAGGTATATCCCTAATATTTTAAACATTATTGGTAGTGAGCCTTAGTGAATTTGGTACATCAGCACATTGCAGTTGTACGCTCCTTAGACATAGCCTAGTGAGGGTGAACCAAGTAAACATTGTTGTTTCGTGTGCATGATTTCATATATGTTCATATATTTCTATGGGAGGAATATAGAATTCAGTTTTGTTTAATAGTGAAACAAGATCCAAAAGGAAATAGTTTCAATCTATCATACCCTGATTCCCCCCTCTCATTGTAATCGATCTGCTGGACCTAACATGAGTTAAGAATATTTTTTATTATTTTTTGAGTTTTCATTGTTTTTGGTATTTTAGGGTATTTTTAGGGTATTTTTGTTTTTATAGTTTTTATCATTTTTGGGGGTTTTAAAGGGGGTTTTTTATCAGTTTTAATGTATTAGGGTTTTTATTGGATTTTATAGTTTTTAATGGTTTGTAGGTTTTTATTTTTTTTGGGTTTTAGGGGTTTTTTAGGGTTTTTATGACTATTAATGAATTTTAAGTGTTTTTAAGTTTTTTTTTTCTTCTTCGGGAGGGTTTTTTTTATATATTTAGGGATTGTTTTGGCACTTTTAGGATATATATGATTTTTAGGGTCTTTATGGATTTTGAGGGATTTTAATGCCTTTTGGGGTTTTAAGTGTTTTTATTTTATTTTATTAGTGGTATAATATTTTTTATAATTTTTAATGTTTTTGGGGGGATTTAAAGGGGTTTTATACTTTTTTTTTGGTTTTAGGGGTTTTATGGGTTTTATCGTTTTTAGGGGGTTTAGGGTTTTAGAGTTTTTAATGTTTTTTATGATTGTAAGGGTTTGAAGTGTTTTTTGATTTTTAAGGTTTATTAGGGGTTTTTAGGGTTTCTATGATTTTTTACATATTTTGGTATTTTGAGGGAATTTTCGTATTTTTATTGTTTTTAATGTTTTTAGGGATTTTGAGGGCTTTTAGGGGTTTTTTTTGTTTTATGGTATTTTTATTTTTTTATGGTTTTTCAGGTTTTTTGAGATTTTTATCCTTTTTAGGTGATTAAAGGTATTTTAGTGTTCTTGTTGGTTTTTTAGTTTTTTATTGGTTTTAATGTTTGTAGTGGTTTTTCTGGTTTTATGGGGTTCTTGGGGTTTTTATTGTCTTTTTAGGGGGGTTGGTTTTTATAAAAAAATTGTTTTTCAGCATTTAAAGTGTTCTTTGATTTTTAATGTTTTTGGTGATTTTCAGGGATTTTAGGATTTTGGGGAGGGGTTAATGTTTTTACAGATTTTTAGGTATTTTTTTGATGTTTAAGATTTTTAGGGTTTTGGGGATTTTGAGGGTTTTATTGGTTTGTAAGGTTTTTAGTGTTTTTAGTTCTTTATGAGTTTTAAGTGTTTTAGATTTTTAGGGGATTCTTATCATTTTATTGTAATTTATGGGTTTTTTTGTATTCAATGAATTTTAGTGATTTTAGAGGATTTTTATGGTTTTAGGGGTTTTATGCATTTTTAGGGTTTTAGGGTTATTACTATTTTATGGGTTTTTGAGTTTTTTATAAGGTTTTCATAAATTTTAATGTTTTTTTATGTTTAAGAGGTTATTATATTTTTTAGTGGGTTTATGAATTTTATGGTTTTTTTTTAATGTTTTTATGAGTTTTTATGCTTTTTAATGTTTTTTATGTTTTTAGGGGGTTTTAGGGGTTTTTATGTTTTTTTGTGTTTAATTATTTTTAGGTTTTTACGGTTTCCTTAGGGGGTTTTAGGGTCTTAGGATTTTTTATATTTTTTTGTTATTTTTATATTGTTGAATTTTTCTGGTTTTTATGGTTTGTAGGGATATTTAGAATTTTTAGGTTTCTTGGGATTTTTATAAATGTATGGTTTTTTGGGGTTTTCAGGGGTTTTTGAGTTTTTAGGGGTTTATTTTTTTAATGCTTTTAGGGGTTTAAACTGATTTTATGTTTTTAGATGTTTTTTAAGGTTTTAGGGTTCTTAAATATTTTAGGGGTGTTGTGGTGTTTCGGGTTTTAGGATTTTTTATAGGTTTTAGGGTATTTAGAATTTTTTGTTTTTAGGGGTTTTAAGTGTTTTTAGGATTTTAAGGATTTAATAGTGTTTTATAGTGTTTCAGGGATTTTTATATATTTTTTGGTTTTTGGCGATCTTGCAGGATTTTTAAGGTTTTTAGATTTTTAAGGATTTTGAATGTTTTTTGGTTTTTGGGGGTTTTAGGGTTATTTATCAAATTTTTAGGAATTTTATAGTTTTTAGTGTTTTTTTTAAAAAATAGGCATTAAAAGGGTTTATATATTTTTTAGTAGTTTTTAGGGTTTTTAGGTTTTTAGGGGTTTATGAGTTTTTTGTGTTTTTATGCTTTTTATGGTTTTTATTTGGTTTGAGGAGATTTCTATGATTTTTAGAATTTTTTATGGTTTTTAGGTGGGTGATGTTTTTATTTGGTTTTTATGGTTTTCAGAGTGGTTTTCATGGTTTTTTGGGGTTTTTAGGTTTTTTGTGATATTTAAGAATTTTTTAGTATTTATATGGTATGTTAATGTTTTTATGTATTTTGAGGGTTTTAGGGTTTCTTATGGTTTTTAGAAATTTTTAGGTTTTGTAAAGATTTTAAGTGTTCTACAATTTTTACCGTTTTTATTGGGGTTTTCATGTTTTTAGTGTTTTTTACATTTTGGGATTTTAGGGTTTTATTATGATTTTTTGGGTTTTTGGGATATTAAGTGATTTTGAGGGTTTTATGGTCATTAGGGTTTTATGGGTTTTTGGGAGTTTTAGGTGTTTTTTGTGTTTTTAGGGTTTTTAGGGGTTTTAGAGTTTTTCAAACATTTTTAGGTGTTCAAAGGGTTTTTTGAGAGTTTAGTGGTTTTATGGTTTTTTCGGTTTTTAATCTTTTAGTGGTTATTATGCTTTTAAGGGTTTTAGGGTTTATATGATTTTAGGGATTTTAACATTTTTAGGTTTTTATGGGGTTTAATTGATTTTAGGTTTTTATGTGTTTTCTAAGGTATTCAGGGTTTTAATTTTTTTAAATTTTTATGGATTTTTGGGATATTTAGGATTTTTATGATTCTTTAGGTTTTTAGGGATTTCGAGGGGTTTTTAGGTTTTTAGGGTTTTAATGGTTTTATAGTTTTTTGGTTTTTAGTTTGAGTTGTTGGTGATTTTAATTTTTTAGAGTTATTTTTTTCTTTTTAGGTGCTAAAATGGTATTGGAAATTTTTTGTGGGTTTTAGGGTTTTTATGGGGTATTAGGGTTTTTATGGTTTTTAGGGATTTTTGGTTTTTATGTTTTTAGGGGTATTTAAGGGTGTTTGGTCTTTTAGTATTTTTAGGGTTTTTAGAATTTTTATTTTATTAGAGGTTTTAAGTATTTTTTTTGTTTTTAGGGTTTTCATAGGGGTTTCAAGGTTTTTTACATTTTAGTTATTTTATGTATTTCTATTGGTTTTCAGGGATTTAGGGATTTTGAGGGTATTTTGTGTTTTTAGTGTTTATAGGGTTTTCTGGGGTTTTTGGGTTTTTATGGTTTTTAAGTTTCATTAGGTTTTTATTCTTTTCTTTGGGTTATTTATGGTTTTTAGGTTTATTTACATTTCTAGTGGTTTTATTAGTTTTAGGATTTTATTGGTTTTTTTAGATTTTGAGGGTTTCTAGGGTTTTGTTAGGATTTTTAGGTTTTTTTTTTGTTTTTTTTTGTTTTTGGGTTTTTGGGTTTCTATTGTTTTTAGTGTTTTTAATGGTTTTTAGGGGTTTAAATGGCTTATAGAGTTTTTATTAGTTTTTAGGTATCTTAGGGGTTTTGGGGTAATTAATGGTTTATAGGGGGTTTATGGTTTTAAGGGTTTTTATGGGTTTATTGGTTTTTTGGGTTTTTAATTTTTTTGGGTTTTTTGTGTTTTCTAGGATTTAAGGATTTTATAGGTGTATTAGGGATTTTTTTCATTTTTAGAGATTTTTGGGACTTTATTAGGTTTTTTTTTATTTTTTAGGGTTTTTAGGGATTTTGATGGTTTTAGGGTTTCTAGTTGATTTAAGGTTTTATGGTTTTATATTCCTTTGGGGGATTTATTTGAGTTTTTTATGGTTTAGTGGTTAATTTTTACTTTTTCAATATTTCTAATGGATTAAAGGTTTTTTTAGTGTATTTTTGTGGTATTTTAGGTTTTTTATGGTGTTTATGGGTTTTTATGTTTTAAGGGATTTTAGTGTCTTTTTTATGTTATTATCTTTGTTTGGTTTTTAGTGGTTTTAAGTGTTTAAATTATTTAATGTTTTCTTATATATTTTCATGGTTTTTACGGTTTTCTATGTTTTTAGTGATTTGTCAAGATTTTCTATGTTTTTTAATATTTTAGGGTTTATAGGTATATTGACAGTGTTTATGCTTTTTAGGATTTTTAGATTTTTTTTGGGTTTTAGTGTTTTTTAGGTTTTATGGGTTTTATGTGTTTTATGGTTTTTAAGGGGTTCTTGGGGGTTTATTTGGGTTCATTACATTTTTTATGGATTTTTACTTCTTTTTTAGGATTTTAATGCTTTTTAGGGTTTTATGAATTTTGAGGATTTTTGGGTTATTAAGGATTTTACGGGTTTTATAGTTTTTTTAGGTTTTTATGGTTTTCTATAGTTCTCTAGGGTTTTATGGTTTTTTTAGTTTTTTAATTTTTTAGGGTTCGATTGGTTTTTAAAGTTTTTAGCGGGTTTTTGGGGTTTTTATGGGTCTTTATTTTTTTAAGGTTCTCAATGGGTTTTTATGGATTTTGGGGTTTTAAGGGTTCTTATGTTTTTTATCATTTTTTAAGGTTCTTATTGATGTTAAGTGTTTTTAGGTTTTTATTTTTTTCTTAACGTTTTAAGGGTTTTAGAGTTTTTATGTTTCTAGGGATTTTTTGGGCTTTTATAGTATTTTTAAGGTGTTTAGGGTTCATACGTTATTTGTGGGGTTTGGGGTTTTTATTGTTTTTAGATTTATTATGGTTTTTGGGGTTTTTGTGATTTTAAGGGCTTTGAGGATTTTTATATTTTTTTAACATTGTTGGGGGTTTTAAGGTTTTTTAGAGTTTTTTGTGGGATTTTCCTTTTTTAATCGGGTTTTAGGAATTTCTATTATTTTAGGGGCTTTTATAAAATATCATTTTTTGGTTTTTTAGGGTTTTAATGTTTTTTGGGGTTATAAGTATTTTTAAGTTGTAATGTTTTTATTAAGGGATTTCAGGGTTTTTAGTGTATTTTATTTTTACAGGAATTTACTGAATTTTTAGTATTTTTATGATTTTTTTATTTTTATCATGGATTTTGACGTTTTTAGGGTTTGTAAGGGTTTTTTTTGAGTTTTTAGGGTTTTTAATGTAATTTTAATGTTTTTAAATATTTTATGGGGTTTAAATGGATTTTATAGTTTTAATGGTTTTAGTGTTTTATGGGTTCTATTTTTTTAGGCTTTATTACGGTTTTAGGGTCTCTGAGGGGTTTTAACATTTTTTAGGATTTGTTTTGGGTTTTAAGTGTTTTTTTATTATTACGTTTTTCTTATGGGGTTTATTATTTTACGGTTTTATTTATTTTAGATATTTTAGTGGAATTTTTGGATTTTTATAATTTTTTGGGGTTTTAGTGATTTTTAGGGGTTTCTTTAAGATTTTTAGGGGTTTTAAGGTATTTTGTGGGTTTTTAGGGTGTTAAGGTTTTCTTGGGGGTTTTCTAGGTTTCTAGGGTTTCTTATGTTGTTTGGTATTCTTATATTTTTTTTATGGTTTTTAGTGATTTTGGGTGGGTTTGAGAGGTTTTTGTCATTTTTATGGGGTTTCCTTGAGTTTTTAGTGGTTTTACGGTTTTTTGGATATTTTAAATTGTTTATTATTTTAAATGGTTTTCATAATTTTGAGTGTGTTTTCGGGTTTTAATTGTTTTAAATTGTTTTTACATTTTTTGGAGAATTTATGGTTTTAAGTGTTTTTATGGTTTTTAGCGGTTTTTAGGTTTTTAGGGGGTTTTATGTGTTTTTAGGATTTTCTGGTTTTCTTATGGGTTTTCATAAATTTTATGGTTTTTTATGTCTTTATGATTTTTTGGGGATTTTTTTGATTTTTTGGGTTTTTTGGAATTTGTAGGGATTTTATAGTTTTAGGGTTTAATTATTTTTTGGGTTTATAGGCTTTTTCATTGTTTTTTAATATTATATGTTTTTTATAATTTTTTAAAATTTTACGGGTTTAAATGGTTATCTTGTTTTTAGTAGGTTTTGTTGGGTTTTAGGTTTTTAGGGTTTTGGGGGTTTAAAGGTTTTTAGAGGTTTTTAGGTGTTTTGTGGTCTTTAGGGATTTTTATGATTTTTATCATTTTTAGGTTTTTCGGGGTTTAAATTTTTTTAGATTTTAGAGGATTTATTAATGATTTTCATTATTTTTATGGGCTTCTAAAAATTTAATGGATTTTTAGATATTTTTAGGATTTTTATGTTTTTTTTGTATATTGAGAGTTTTTAGGGTTTTAGAGTTTTTTTGGTATTTTAGGGGTTTTATCCTTTTTATGTTTTAGGGGTTTTAAGTTTTTTTAAGTTTTTAAGCTTTTGATAGGTTTTTAGGGTTTTTTAGATTATTATGGATTTATGGATTTTTTAGTATTTTATTGGTTTTTATGCTTTTCATTGGTTTTTTAGGGTTTTTGTATATTGAAACTGTTAGGATTTTTTAGGATTTTATGAGTTTTTAGGTTTTTTCACGTTTTACGGATTTTTTAGTGCTGTTTTTATGATTTTTAGTGTTTATCTGAGTTTTTATGGATTCTGATGGATTTTGAGGTTTTTAGGGTTTTATGGTTTTTAATGTTTTAATGTTTTTTTTGTGTTTTTAGGGATTTATGTGTTTTTTAGAGTTTTTATCTTTTTAGTGGTTTAAAGTGTTTTCAATTTTTTTTAGTGGTTTTGAAAGTTTTCAGGGGGTTTTAGTGTTTTCAGTGGTTTTATAGTATCTAGGGTTTTTGGTTTTGGTTGTCTTGTGAAGGGTTTATGTTTTTTTAGGGGGATAAATACTTTTTTGGGTTTTATGGCTCTATTAGATTTTTAGAGATTTGTTCATTTTTAGGGATTTTTAGGGATTTTTTAAAAAAATTAATGGGGTAATTTGAGTTTTTATGTATTTTAGGCGTTTTAAGAGGTTTGGGGTTATTGGGGATTTTATGGGGTTTTGGGAATTTAAGGTATTTTTTAGTTTTTATGGGATTTAATATTTTATAGATTTTTAATGTTTTTAGGGGTTTAATGGGTTTTTAGTGTGTTTAGAGTTTTTTAGGGTTTTATGGGGTTTTCATATTTTTATGGTTTTTATGGGGTTTTATTTTTTTATGATTTTTTGGCTTTATTAATGTTTATATGGGTTTTTAGGTTTTTAGGTGTTTAATGTTGTTTTTAGTTTTGTAAGGTTTCTTAGTGTTTTTCGGGATTTTTAGGGGTTTTTTACATTTTTAGAAAATTTTAGTGATTTTTAACATTTTTATGGTGTTTTAGGGTTTATAAGGATTTTGATGTTTTTTATGGTTTTTAGGGATTTTTTATCTTTAAGAATTTTTATGAATTTATTCCAATTATTTAATACCTTTTAGATTTTTTAATGTTTTAAAGAGTATAATAGATTTTTAATGTTTTTAGTGGGTTTTATGATTTTTATGGTTTTTAGGCGTTTGTTGGGGCTTTAGGTTTTTAACATGTTTTCTATTTTTTGGTATTTTAATTGTTTATAGGGTATTATTTTTTTATTATGGGTTTTCAATGTTTTTAGGGATTTTGAGGGTTTTTGGGAAATTTTTTGGTTTTTAGGAATTTTGAGGTTTTTTGAGAGTTTTAATTTTTTTTAGTTTTTTTGGGTTTTCTAGGATATTTTTCATTTTAAGGTTTTTAGGGTTTTGTATTTTTTTATATTATCAAGCATTTTATAGAGTTTTTAGGGGTTTTTGGTGGTTTAAAATTTTAGGTATTTTTAAGGATTTTCGGTATTTATTGTTTTTTTGTTTTTGGGTATTTTTTGGGGGTTTAATGGTTAATATAGTTTTTATAGGTTTTAAGAGTTTTACTGATTTTTTAGTTTTTAGGGGTTTTATGGTTTTTAGATTTTTTTAACATTATTAAGGGTTTAATGGGTTTCTAGAGTTCTTAGTAGCTTATGGATTTTTAAGGGTTTTAAGATTTTTAGGGATTTTTATGTTTATATGAAATTTAAGGTTTTTAGTGTTTTCATGGGTTTTAGTGGTTTTATGATTATATGTGTTTTAAGAATTTTGAGTTTCTTAATGGTTTCTTATAGAATTTCTGGTTTTTCAAGGTATTTACATTTTTAGTTATTTTTAGGAAATTTTTATGTTTTTAAGGCTTTATAGGTTTTTTTAGTGTTTTTAAGGATTTATGAATTTATGGTTTTGGGGTATTTAGTGGAGTTTTATAGTTTTTTAGGGTTATAATTTTTTTTTAAAAATAAATATCTTTATGGGTCTAAAGGTTATTTTATGTTTTCAGTTGGTTCGTAGGGATTTTAATGAATTTGGGGTTTTTAAGGATTTTGGGGGTTTTAAATTTTTTATGGGTTTTTAGGGTCTTTTAGGGGTTTTCATGATTTTGAAGTTTTTAGGGGGGTTAAATGATTTATGTTTTATGGTTTTATTATTATTTTCATAGTTTTAAGGTTTTTATATATTTAGGTATTTTTTTAATGATTTTTTGGATTTTTTCTGGGTTTTCAAGATTTTTTTTGGTTTTATTGTTTTTAGGGTGTTTAGGGTTATTTAGGGTTTTTAATATTTTATATGTTTTTAGGGGTTTTATGTGTATTTAGGTTTCTAATGTTTTCCTAGAGTTTTTTATAGTTTTTAGTAGTTTTAAGGGATATTTTGGTATTTCTATGGGGTTTTAGGGATCTTAGATATTTTGAGGGGTTTTAATGGTTTTTAGGGTTTTTATGGTTTTTAGGTTTTTAGGATTTTTTAAGTATTTTTTTCAGTTTTAATGTTTTTTTTCATTTTTTAATTTTTTTTTGGTTTTAAAGAATTTTTAGATTTTATAATTGTTTTTAGGGTTTTTTTGTTTTTAAGGTTTTGGGGTTTTAAGGTTTTTGGGGTTTTCATTTTTTCAGTGTTTTTTTTGTGTTTTTAGTGGTTTTAATTTTTCTTTAGGATTTTAATGTTTACTTAGGTATTTTATGGTTTTTTTTATTTTTAGGGATTATTTAAGTTTTTTATGGTTTTTTAGGTTGTTAGGGATTTTTAAGGGTTTAAAGTTTTTATGAGTTTTTTGGGTTTTTGTGGTTTTTTAGTTTATAGGGGTTTTAAGGTTTATAAATTTTTTTAACATTTTTATGGCTTTAAATGGTTTTATGTTTTTAGTGGGGTTTTAGGGCTGTTTGGGATTTTAAATTTTTTAATGGGATTTTAGTGTTATTAAATTTTTACGGGGTTTTGTGGTTTTCAGTGTTTTTCAGTTTTTGAGGGGTTTTAATTTTTTTTGGGTTTTTGTAGTTTTTATTGTGGGTTTTCGGGATTTTTAAGATTTTTTTTTATTATGGGAGTTTTTGGGATTTTTATGGGGTTTTAGGGGTTTGAGGATTTTTAGGGGTTTTATGGTTTTTGTTATTTTATAATTTTTATGATTTTTAGGGTTATTTTTTTGGGTTTTTCATTTTTTTGATGGTATATAGTATTTTTTTTAACGTTTTTAGAGACGTAAAGGGTTTTTATAGTTTTTTTTGTTTTAGGGTTTTAAGGGTATCAAGGTGTTTTAGTGTTTTTAGGGTTTTTCATATTTTCATGGAATTTGGGCGGGTCATTTTTTTATGTTTTTAATGTTTTACTAGGGGTTTAAGGGTTTTTAGGGTTTTTTACATTTTAAGGGATTTTAAGAGATTTCTAAATATTTTTTTTGTTTTTATGGATTCTATTTATTTTAACCAAATTTTTCTTTATTTTGAATTTTATGGGATTTTAGGGTGTTTTTGAGTTATTTAGGGTTTTAAATGTTTTTTATAATTTTCTATCATTTTTAGTGGTTTAAATGGTTTTTAATGTTTTTATTGGGTTTTAATGGGTTTTATGGTTTTAAAAGGGTTTTAATGATTTTAGGGGTTTTATGGGGTTTATGTGTTTTCCGGGACTTTTTTTGTTTTTAGATTTTTTAGGTTTTTTAACGTTTTTAGTGGAATTATCTTTTTTTATGTTTGTAATTTTTTCTTAAGGATTTTAATTGGTTTAGTGGTTTTAGGGTTTTGAGGTTTCTATTGATATTTTGGGATTTTAAGTATTTTCATGGTATTTTTGGTGTTTGGGGGATTTTGATGGTTTTTAGGGTTTTTAGGGTTTTTAGAGTTTTTTAGGGATTTAGGGTAATTAAGTGATTTTAGGTTCTTAGAGGTTTACTTGGGTTTTTAGGGGTTTTATAGTTTTTAATGTCTTTGTGGATTTTTTTACATTAATTGATTTTAATTATTTTTTATGGTTTTAATTGTTTTAGAGTTTTTAAAATTTTTAGGGTTTTAAATGGTTTTTATAGTTGTTAGTGGTTCATAGGGGTTGTATGGGTTTATAGAGTTTTTAAGGGTTTTTTTTGTTTTTTCTTCTTTTGAGTTTTTTACAATTTCTAGGGGTTTTACCATTTTTTAGGTTTTTTTGTGGGTTTTCTGTGTTTTTAGTTTTTTAAGGTTTTCAATGTGGTTTTCAAGGTTTATTAGGTTTTTTTATCATTTTATATATTTTTATGGGTTTTTAGTGTTTTTTATACATTTTTAGGGTGTTTAGGTATATTGAGGAGTTTTAGGATTTATTTAGTTTTTGGGGGTTTTATACACTTTTTTTGTTTTTTGTTTCTTTTTCTTTTTAGGGGTTTTTATGTTTTTAGTGTTATTAACATTTTAAGGTGTTTAAAATTTTTTTATATTTTTTATTAGTTTTTAGGTTTTTATGGGGATTTAGGGTTTCTATGGTTTTTAGAGGTTTATGATTTTTAGGGTTTTTAGGGTTTTTAGGGTTTTTACGGGTTAGTGGAACTTTCTGGGTCTCTTAAGGTTTTTTTTTGGGTTTTTAGCATTTTTATGTTTTCTGAGGTTCTTAAGTGTTTTTTGGTTTTTAAGGTTTTCTTATGGGGTTTCATGGTTTCTTGGATTTCTTATGTTTCTTGGGTTTCAGGGCTATTTTAGGATTTTATGGGTTTTTAGGGATTTTGAGGGCTTCTAGAAGTTTTTTGGGTATTTAATGTTTTTAGGGGTTTTAACAATTTTTAGTTATTTTTGTATTTTTAGTGTGTTTTGTGTTTTAATGTTTTATTTTGGTTTTTCTGGGATTTTAGGGTTTTTTATGTTTTGTGGGATTTTTAGGGATTATTTATGATTTTTATGGGTTTCAGGATTTTAGGTATTTTGAGGGGTTTTAGTGTTTTTAGTGTTTTAAGCGTTTTAATGTTTTTTAGTTTTTAGGGGGTTTATGGTTTGTTATACTTTTTCAACATTATTAGGTGTTTGATGTGTTTTTAGAGTTTTGATGGGTTTTAGGGTTTTAGAGTTTTGATCGGTGTTAGGGTTTTTATGAGTTTTTTTTACTGTTTTTAGGCTTTTAATTGTTTCGATGGTTTTTAGACTTTTTTATATTTTTAGGTTATTTAAGTGTTTTAGGATTTAAATGTTTTCTAATGGGTTTTAAAAGTTTTTATGGGTTTAATTTTTTTCGGGATATATAGGTATTTTTAAATTTTTATGGTTTTAAGTGATTATTGGGATTTTGTGTATTTTAAGGGTTTTTAGGTTTTATATTCTTTTTTGACTGTTATGGTTTTTTTTGATTTTTTTGGGTTTTTATATTTTTTAATTTTTTTGGAGGTTTGAATAATTTTTATACATTTTAGTGGTGTTTAGTTTTTTTATGGGGTTTTAGGTTTATAACATTTTTACATTTTTATGGTTTTTTGGGGTTTTAGGATTTTTCAGGGTTTTTAGGTTTTTTTATGTTTTTTAGGTTTGTATGGTTTTTACGTGGTTTAATTTTTTTTAAGGTTTTCTTAATGTTTTCCAAGGTTTTTGGTGATTTTTATTTTTTCTAATTTATGGTTATTTGTTTTATTATTTTTAAAGTTTTTAGGGATTTTTTAGATTTTGATTGTCTTTGGTGGTTTAGTGGGTTTATGAGTTTTTTGTATTTTTAGGGTATTTTTAATTTTTTTTTTGGTTTTTATGGTTTTTATGACTTTTTTCATAATATTTAGGGGTTTAAATATATTTTAGTTTTTTTATTTGTTTTTTTTGTTTTTTTTGTTTTTAAGGATTTTTGGTGTTTTATTGGTGTTTAGAGTGTTGGGGTTTATAGTGTTTTTATCATTTTTAGGTTTTTTCTTGTTTTATGTGTTATTTGGTTTTTAAAGTTTTCTTACGAATTTTATGGTTTTTAGGATTTTATGATTTTTGTAGTTTTTTGGAATTTTTATTGGAGTTTTAGGGAATATATGGATTTTGAGTCTTTTTGTGGTCATTAAGGGTTTTTTGGTTTTTTTGGTTTTTAGGGTTTTTATTTTATGATTTTTTATGGTTTTTATGGATTTTTTTATTTTCTAATGTTTTTAGTCGTTTAAAGGGTTTGTAGAGTTTTTAGTGGTTTTTAGGGCTTTTAGGGTTTTAGGGGTTTTATGGGTTTTCAGGGTTTTTATAGTTCTTATCGATTTTAGTGGGTTTTTGGGATTTTTAGAGAAGAAATCATATATAGTGTTTTAGGGGTTCTATGTGTTTTTTTCTTTTCTCTTTTTTTCTTAGTGTCTTTCAAGGTTTTCTTGTTTTTTTAAAAATCTATGGATTTTAGGTAATTTTTCTGATTTTTATTGTTTTTAATGTTTTTAGGGGTTTAATGGTTTTTTTGAGTTTATAGCAATTTTTAGGATTTTTATGGGGTTTTGGTGGGTTTTTTGTGTTTAGGGTTTTTTTAGATTTTCATTGTGTTTTTTAGGGTTTTTAGCAATTCTAGGGGTTTTAAGAGTTTTATGTGTTTCTAGGTTTTAAGGTTTTCTTAGTGTTTTCAATTTTTTTGGGTTATTTAAGATTTTTGGGTATTTTCTTTTCCTTTTAGGATATTTATTGTTTTAAATATTTTTTAATGATTTTGAAGGGTTGTTGGGTTTATAATTTTTTTAGAGTTTATTTTTTTTGGGATTTAAGGATTTTTATGTTTTTAAAATTTGTATATTGGATAAAAGGTTTTTTGATTTTTTCAAAATTTTTATGGTATTTATGTGTTTTAAATTTTTTTAATGGGTTTTAGGGGTTTTATGGTTTTCAGTTTTTAGTAGTTTTAGGATTTTTTAGGTTTTTAGCATTTTTAGGTATTTAGGTGTTTCACATGTTTTAATGATTTTATGTTTTTCTTTGGTTTTATCTTATTTTTTAGTGTATTTAACATATTTAGTAATTTTTAGGCCTTTTAAGTATTTTTAATGTGTTTAGGGTGTTTAGGGATTTGGAATGTTTTTACGGTTTTAAGGGTTTATGTTTTTTTGGTTATCAGTTTTTTTGAGATTTTTATGGGTTTTAATTTTTTATAGTTTGTAAATGTTTTTAAGGGTTTAAATCGTTTTTAGAGTATTTATAGGTTTCTAGGGTTTTAAATAATATTAGGGTTTTTATTATTTTTGTGGTTTTTATGGGTTTTATGGATCTTTATGGTTTTTATCATTTTTTATGTTTTTAGAGGTTTTCAGTGTTTTTAGGTTTTTTAGTTTTTGTTCGGGGTTTCCGTTTTTTTATTTTTTATTTTTTAAGGATTTATATTGATTTTTTATGATTTTTAATGTTTTTAGGGATTTTTAGGATTTTTAGGGTTTTTAGGAATATTTAGAGTTTTTACAGTTTTTATGGAGTTTAAGGTTTTTCTGTTTTTATGGGTTTTATGATTTTTTAGAGTTTCATGAAGTTTTTAGGGGTTTAAAGGGTTTTTAGACTTTTTATGGGGTCTTATGGTTTTCATAGAATTTTAGAGGTTTATGGTTTCAGGGGTTATTATGATTTTTAGGGATTTAATGGTTTTTAGGAGTTTAACATTTTTTAGATTTTATAGGTTTTTTACGGGTTTTAAGTGTTTTTAGTTTTTTAAGGGTTTGTTTGGATTTTTAGGGTTTTTAGAGTTTTTTTTACATTTTAAGGTTTTTTTAAGGATTTTAAGGATTTTTTTTTGGTTTTTATGGGTTTTAGGGATTTTGAGGGGATTAAGGGTTTTTTTTATCATTTTAAGGATTATATTTATTTTTGGAGTTTTTAGTTATTTGTTAATGTATTTAACGTTTTAAAGATATTAGTGTTTTTTAGTATTTTTATTGGGTTTTGCGGTTTTATGGTTGTGGGGGGTTTATGTTATAGGGTATTTATGGTTTTTAGGGTTTTTAATGTTTTTATAATTTTTTTGGTTTTTAGGTTTTCTTATTTTTTTTGAAGGTTTTTATGGTTTATAAATGTTTTTTATATTTTTAGTGATTTTTTTTGGATTTTTAATGTTTATAATGTTTTTAGGGACTTTGTGGGTTTTTTAGTTTTTTAAGATTGTATAGAATATCTTAGTTTTAGGTTTTTTTGGGTTTAATGTTTTTAAATGTTTTTTTTATTTTAAAGGGTATTTATAATATTTAGTGGGTTTTTAGGGTCGTAAGGGTTGTTTGTGTTTCTTAATGATTTTAAGGGTTTTTTTTATTTTTTGTGTTTTTTAGTTGTTAGGGTTTAATGGTCTTTAGTATTTTGAGATTTTAATGGTTTAATGTGATTTTAGGTTTTTAAGGATTTCAAAGTGTTTTTTCTAGGTTTTTAGGTTTTTTACATATTTAGGGTTTTTTTACGTTTGTTAAGGATTTTTTAGGTTTTTAGAGATTTTGAGGGTTTTAGGGTTTTTATGGTTTTTAGGATTTATATTATATTTTTGATTTTTAGGGGTTTTTTCAAGAGTTTAGAGGTATTATGGTTCTTATGAGTTTATTAAGTTTTTAGGGGTGTTAATATTTTTTTTGCATTTTTAGGAATATTTATGGTTTTTAGAATTTATTTGGTTTTTAGAGATTTTAGGAATTTTATATTTTTATGTTTTTTCAATGTTTTTATGCGTTTTCACATTTTTAGTGATTTTTTTGGTCTCGTTTAGGATTTTTATAGTCTTTTGGTGGTTTTATGGATTTTTTTGTGTGTCTTAGGTTTTTAGGTTTTTATGGGTTTTTTGGAGTTTTATGTTTTTCTCATATTTTTAGGGTTTTATGGTTTCTATTTTTTTATAGTTCATTAACATTTTCATGGTATTCAAGGCTTTTTATAGTTTTAATAGGCTTTTAGGTATTTTATGTGTTTTTAGGGATTTAAAATTTGTATGGGTTTTTATGGTTTTAATATTTTTTAAATGCATTTAGGGGTTTTAGTAATTTTAATGTGTTTTAGAGGTTTTAAGTGTTGTTAGATTTTATTATTTTCATAGGTCTTTTCCAGGTTTTTAGGGTTTTTTCACCTTTTTAGTGTTTTTTATGGTTTTAAGGATTTTTATTATTTTTTGGGTTTTTATAAATTTGTAGGGGTTTAATGGTTTTTTTGAGTTTTTTAAGTTTTTTAGATCAATAAATAGTTCTTATAGTTTCTATTTGGTGTTTAGGTTTTCATTGGTTTTACGGGTTTTTATGGTCTTTCGGGGGTTTTATGTTTTTTAGGGTTTTTAGCATTTTTAGGATTCTATAGGTCTGGAGTGTTTTAAAATATTAATGGTTTTCTTATAGGTTTTTAGGTTTTTTAGGGATTTGAACATTTTAGGGACTTTTTAGGAAATTTTTATAAATATTATTGTTTAATATTGTTTTTTGGGATTTTGAGGGTTTAATAAAATTAGTTTTATTGGTTTTATTGGTTTTTGGGGTATTTATCATTTTTTGGTTTTTAGGTTTTTTAATTGTATTTTGGTTTTTACGGATTTCTTGGGGGTTTATCAATGTTTTTTTGTTATTTTATGTTCTTAGTAATTTTTAGGGTTTTTAAATATATTTATGGTTTTTATGGATTTTAGGGATTTAGAGGGATTTCAAATTTTTTGGGGTTTTATGATTTTAAGGGTTTTAAGAGTTTTTAAACATTTTTAGGGGTTTAATAAGTTTTTAGTGTTTTTTTGTTTTCAGGGTTTTTATGGGTTTTTAAGGTTTTTAAGAGTTTTTATTATTTTTGGGTTTTTATGCCTTTTAGGGTATTTTAAGGGTTTTAAATCTTTTTTTGGTTTGTTTAGGGGTTTAAGTGTTTTCCAATTTTTAAGTTTTTCATAGGGGTTTTCATGTTTTAGGGGTTTTATATTTTTAGGATTTTTTTGTTCTTTTATGGTTTTATGGTTTTTAGGGATTTTGAGGGTTTTTAGGGTTTTTTTGAAGTTTTAAGTGTTTTAGAGACTCTTTAACAGTTTGCGAGTTTAAAATGTTTTAGTGTTTTTAGTTTTTATAGTTCTCATGGGGTTTTAGGGTTTTCTATGGTTTTTAGGGTTTTTAGTGATTTTTTGGTTTTTAGAGTTTTTATGTTTTTTAAGTATTTTAAGTGTTTCTAGGATTTGACATTTTGCTTTGGTTTTTTTTAGGTTTTAAGGTATTTTTATTTTTTAGGTAGTTTTATGGATTTTTAGAATTTTTATAGTTTAATGGTTTTTATGGATTTTGAAGGTTTTTTGGATTTTTAGGGGTTTCATGGTTTTTGTGAGTTTTTTTTAGTTTTTTATTTTTTTAACGGTTATTTATAGTTGTTATAACTTCAGTTTTCAAAGGGTTTTTAGATTTTAATTGGGTTTTTGAGTTATTATGGAGTTTTATAGCTTCTTTTTTATTTTTTGGGTGTTAATGGATTTTACGGTTTTTTGGGTTTTGGAGATTTTTAGGGGTATTAGTGAATTTGTGTTTTTTTTGTTTAAATTGTTTTTATTTTTATAAGGTTTTCTAGGTTTTTTTGGTTTTTTATGTTTTTAGGGTTTTTTTTATTTTTATGGGTTTTTATTGATTTTTAGGATTTTAGGGTTTTTTAGTGTTTTTATGTGTTTTACTATTTTTTTGGGGGGTTACAGTTATATTGTGTTTTGTAGGGATTTAATGAATTTTTACATTTTTTAATGTTTTTTGGTGTTTGAAGGGTTATTAGGGTTATTAGTTTGTTTTATTTTTTTTTTGTGTTTTAAGGTTTTTTATGGATTTTAGGGGTTTTAGGGGTCTTATGGTTTTTAGTAATTTTAGGTATTTTAGCAGTTTTAAGAGTTTTTAGGTCTTTCAAGGTTTTATTAAGGTTTTTCATGGTTTTTATGGATTTTTACGTTTTTAGGGATTTTTAGGATTTTTTTTTGTGATTTTAGATGTTTTATTGATTTTGAGGGTGTTTAAGATTGTTATTGTTTTTAAAATTATTTTTTTGATTGTTTGTCCTTTATTGGGGGATTTATGATTTTTTTAATTTTTTTATTCTAATGGTTTTTTATTTTTTTAGGGTTTAAAGTGGTTTTATAGTTTTAAGCGGTTTTTAGGGAAATTATGGGTTTTCTAGTTTATTATTGTTTTTACTGGTTATTATGTTTTTTAATTTTATTAGGGTTTTTATTGTTTTTAATTTTTATGTGTTTTATGTATTTTATGGTTTTTATGGTTTTGTTTGGGTTTTGTAAGTAATTTTTAGTTTCTCACTTATTTAGGTGTTATTAGGTAATTTTTATTATTTTTATAGTTTTTAGCCGTTTTAGGGGATTGATGTTTTTTTGTCTTTTTGGGGTTTTTTTTGTTTTTAGTTTGTTAAGGGTTTTCAAAGGATTTTAAAATTTTCTGGGGTTTTGGAATTGTAAATGGGGTTTTAGAGTTTTTATGGGTCATTAGGGTTTTTAACATTTTTAGGCGTCTTTAATTTTTTTATCGTTTTTAGGGTCTTAATCATTTTTAGGTTTTTAATGTTTTATGGTTTTTTTGTGTTTGGGTGTTTTTTACATTTTTAGGTATTTTTAGGGTTTTATATGATTTATATGACTTTTTAGGGGTTTTAGAGATTTTCAGGGATTTTGGGGTTTATATTTTTTTTGGTTTCAAGGTTTTTTGTGTTTTTATTTTGTTTTTAGATTTTTAGTGGTTTTTAGTGTTTTTATTGGTTTTTGTGGTGTTATAAGGTTTTTTGGGGGTTTTATGGTTTTATGGATTTTTTTGGTTTTAATCATTTTTTACATTTTTAGGGGTTTTAATTTTTTTTAATATTTTAATTTTTTTTCTTATGAATTTTTATGGTTTTTTGAGTTGTCAACATATTTAGTGTTTTTAAGGATATTTTAGGATTTTTATTATTTTTAGGGTTTTACAGAATTTTAAGGAATTCATGTTTTTAGGGTTTTTATGGTTTTTATGTGTTTTTAGAGTTTTATCTTTTATTTTTATTGGGTTTTAAAGGTATTTAGAATTTTTTAACATTTTTTAGGGTTTAAAGGGTTTTTAATGTTTTAATGGGTGTTATGGTATTTAGTTGTTTTTATGGGTTCTAGAATATTTAGGCTTTCTTAGAGGTTTAATTTTTTTTAGATTTTAGGCTTTTCTTAGTATTTTTTTGGGTTTTAGGGGTTCTCACATGTTTATTGATTTTTTTTTGAATTATATGTTTTTATGGTTTCAAGGTATTTTTACTGGTTTTAGTGTTTCTAATTATTTTAGGGGTTGAATGTGTTTTTATAGGTTTTAGTGGTTTTAGGGGGGGTTTTGGAGGTTTTTAATGTTTTTTTGGCGTTTTTTTGGTTTTCATGATTTTTCGAAATTGTAGGGTTTTTTTTCATTTTTTAGGTTTTAAGAGGAATGAATTATTTTATTGTATTTTTGGATTTCATAGTGTTTTCTAGGTTTTTAGATATTTTTAAGTTTTTTTTGGGAACTTTTAGTATATTTATTGTTTTTTGGGTTTCTATATATTTTTAGGGTTTTAGGAGTTTTTTTGGGGTTTTTGGATTTTTTTTGCGTCTTAATGGGTTTTAAGAGTTTTTAAGAGTTTTTAGGTTTTTAAAGTTTTTTTAGAGTTTTAGTTTTTTTTTATATTTTTACGGGGCTTAGTATTTTTTATGGTTTTAATGGTTTTATAGTTTTTAGGGTTTTTTGTTTTCCAGGTTTTTTAATGTTTTCTCCATTTTTAGGGGCTTAAAGAGTTTTAAATTTTTTATGGTTTTCTTAGGTTTTTAGTGTTTTTTATTATTTTTGGGATTTTCATGGATTTTGAGGGGTTTTATGATATTTAAGAAATTTAATGTTTTTTGGTTTTTTTGGATTTTTAGTGATTTTATTGTTATTTTGAGTGTTATGGTATTTTTAGTTTTTGTGGGTTTTAAGGGTTTTTAAAGTTTTTTACCATATTTACAATTTTAATGAGATTTTATAAGACAATGATCATGTACCCAAGTGGTACAGGCTTGTGCTTGGAATTCAAAACACCCAGGATAAAATCCGGGCAAGGGTGAATTTCTGGGGAACTATAGCAGTGGTGGAACTATAGCAGCAGCAGCACTGTAGCAGCGGATAGAATGTAGCAGATACTATAGTGGCGGTGTTACTGTAGCAGCACTGTAGCAGTGCAGGATTGTAGTAGTGTTGTTCACTAAGGGGTCCCTTGGGCCAAAAAATGGGTTTTCAGGCCTTGTATTTCGACCACTTCGCCTTGTGTCTTCGGGCTATGTAATGGGTCTCCCTTTACCCAATCTAAAGAGGTCTTTTCTTTAATAATAAAATGAGGCTTTAGCCCAATGTTTTTTTTAAAAAAATGAGATTTTATAATTTTAGTATTATTTTTATTGTTTTTATTGGGGTCTAGGGGATTATTTTCTTTTAGGGATTTTATGGGTTTTATGGTTTTTAGTCTTTCTTATGTTTTTTTGTCATTTTTATGTTTTTAGGGTTTTTATGTGTTTTAAGGTTCTCTCATATTTTTTCAGGTTTTTTAGGTTTTTTATATTTTTAGTGATTATTAACTATTTTTATGATTTTTATGGGTTCTTAGTGATATTTCAGTTTTTAGTGTTTTTTAGGGTTTCTTGGTCATTTGTGGTTTTTAGGGTTGTTTTAGTTTTTTAAGGTGTAATATTTTTTTTTGAGATTTTAACATATTTATGGGATTAATGTTTTTTTATTTTTTTTGTCTGATTTAGGGGTTTTATTGGGTTTTATGGTCTCTTAAGGATTTTTTTTTGTTTTTATGGTTTTAGGGTTTTTATGATTTTTTATATTTTGAGGGATTTTAAGTGTTTTTATGTTTCAATAATTTTCTTAGGGTTTTCATGGGTTTTAAGGGTTTTATATTTTTAGGGATATTTAGGGAATTTTTATGTTTTTTATGTTTTTAAGATTTTTTGGGATTTTGAGGGGTTTATAGATTTTCATGTTTTTAGGGGTTTTACTGTTTTTTTGGGGTTTTAGGTTTTTTTGGTTTTTTGGTTTATTAAGGTTTTTCGTGATTTTCAATGTTATAGGGGTTTAAAGGGGTTTTGGAATTTTTAGCAGTTTTAAGGATTTTATTGTTTTTGTGTTTTTAACATATTTAAGAGTTTTTATATATTTTTGTTGTTTCTTGGGTTTTTATTGTTTTAAGCATCTTTAGGTTTTTAGGGTTTTATGTTTTTTAGGGTTGTAAGGATTTATTAGTGGTTTTCAGGGTTTTTTGGATTTTTCATTTTTAGGGATTTTTATCATATTTATAGATTTTTTTAGTTTATAGGGATTTTGAGGGGTTTGGGGGTTTTTAGGGTTTTTATAGTTTTTTTGGGGTTTTAGGACTTTTTTAGTTTTTAGTTTATTTAATGCATGTTTTATATTTTTAACATTTTTATGGGTTTAAAGGGTGTTAAGAATTTTTATTGGTTTTTTTGAGTTTTATAGGTTTTTAATGTTTTAAGGGATTTACGGTTTTTAGGGTTGTTATGGTTTTAAGGGTTTTTAGGGGTTTTGACATTTTTAGGTTTTTTGAGGATTTATGTTTTTTAGGTTTTTAAGTTGTTATTAGGGTTTTATACATGTTTAGTGTTTTTTACATTTTTATAGATATTTAGTTTTTAGCATTTTTATGAGTTTTTACTACTTTTGGTGATTTTTTGTGTTTTGTGGTTTTTTTACGATTTTTAGTGTTTTTTTTGTTTTTTGTGTTATTTAGGGATTTTTTTTGAGTTTTTAGGGTTTTTAAATGTATCGTTTTTTTAATTTTTTAGGTGTTTCAAGGGGGTTTTGAGTTTTTGTGGGGTTTTGTTTTTTATGGGTTTTTAGTGTTTTATGGTTTTTAGGGCATTTAGGGCCTCTAGAATTATTTTTAAAGTTTTTATGGTTATTTTAATTTTTTTGGATTTTAAGGGTTTATTTATAATATTATTGTTTTTGCGATTTAATGGATTTTTTACTTTTTTTAGTGTTTTTCAGGGTTTTTTTCAATTTTAGATTATTTAATGGTTTTAAGTGTTTTCAGTTTTTAAATATATCTTAGGGGTTTTCAGGGTTTTAATGTTCTTAGGGATTTTAATAGTTTTTTAGGTCTTTTCTATTTTTTTAATGTTTTTGGAGGATTTGTGGTGTTTTAGGGTTTTTAATGGTTCTTCAAAAAAAATTAGAGTTTATAAAGGTTTTTTACGGTTTTAAGAGTTTTTTGTGTTTTTTAACATATTTATGGGTTTAATGGGTTTTTAGAGATTTAGTGGGTTTTAGTGTTTTATGTATTTTTTGGTTTACTTTAAGGTATTAGGGGTTTTATATTTTTTAGGGTTATAGTGTTTTTACTGTATTTTTATGGTTTTTTTAGTTTTTAGTAATTTTTAGGATTTTAAGGGGGTTTTAGTGTATTTTTATATTTTTTCTTTTGGGTTTTCTGGTTTTTAGGGTTTTTTCTTTTAATGTTATTTTTTGTGATTTTTAGGATTCTTATGGTTTTAGGGGTTTTAGTTGTTTTTAGGGATTTTATTATTTTTAGGGGTTTTATGTTTTTAGGGCTTTTAACATTTATTAGGTTATTAGGAGTTTTAAGTGCTTTTAAGGATTTAATCATTTATTTGGTGTTTTTCTTGGTTTTAAAGGATTTTAAAATTTTTAGGGATTTTTAGGTCATTGTAAGAATGTTTATAGTTTTTTGGGGATTTAGGAGTTTTGGGGGTTTAGGGTTTTTCAGGTTTTTGGGGGTTGTATGGGTTTTAATGTTTTTTTAGTTTTTTAGGTCTTTAATGGGTTTTTATAGTTTTTAATTTTGGGGGGGTTTAAAGAGATTTTAGTTTTTTTAGGGGTTTTTAGTGACTGTATAGGTTTTTAGGGTTTTTATGGTTTTAAGGGGACTTTTATGATCATTATGGGTTTTATGGTTTTTAGGGGTTTTTAATATTTTCAATGGTTTCTAGTTTATTTAGGGGTTTTAAGTGTTTTATGTTTTTAAGGTTTCCATATGATTTATTAGGTTTTTAGTGTTTTTACGTTTTTAGGGATTTTAGGATTTTTTTCGAATTTATTTATTTTTCGGTTTTTTATGGATTTTAAGGGGTTTTTATGAATTTTTTTTTGGGTTTTTTCATTTTTGGGTTTCTATAGTTTTTTTGGGTTTTAGGGTTTCTTTTAATGTTTATATGGTGTGTAATGTTTTTTAGAGTTTTTAACATTTTAAGTGTTTAAAGGGTTATAGGGTTTTTTGTATTTTTTTTTTGGGTTTTTTGGGTTTTTTGATTTTTTATTTTCTTAGTGGGTTTTTGGTTTTTATAGTTTTAAGGGGTTTTAGGGTATTCAGGGTTTTTATTATTTTTTATGTTTTTATGTGATTCCAGTGGTTTTAGTTTTTTATATTTTTCTTATGGGTTTTCAGGTTTCTTAAGTTTTCATACATTTTAGGGATATTAAGGGAATTTTTTTATTTGTAATAGTTTGTAGTGTTTTTAAGGATTTTGAGTGTATTTATGTTTTTTTATGGTTTTTATGGATTTTATGTTTTTTTTGGTTTAGGGGGTTTTTTGTGGTTTTAGGGATTTTAATGGTTTTTTAGAGTTTTAAAAATTTCATTCGGGGTATAAATTTTTTTTAATGTTTTTATGGGTTTGTAATGATTTTAGTGGGTTTTAGTGTTTTTAGGGGTTTCATTGTCTTTTGAGTTTTTGGGGTTTATTGTTTTTTTGGGTATTTAATGATTTCTTGGGGTTTTCAATGTCTTTTAGGTTTTTTTAAATTTTTAGAAATTTTTATGTATTTTTATGGTTTTTATGGGGTTTTATGGGATTTAGTGATTTTTGGGGTGTTTAGGGATTCTTAAGGTTTTTAGACTTTTTTCCGGTTTTTATGGTTTTTCTTATTTTTTTAGTATTTTAATGATATTTTAATTTTTTTTAACATTTTAAAGGGTTTAATGGATTTTAGTGTTTATAGTTTATTTTAGTATATTTATTTGTTTTAATGATTATTAATTTTTATAGGATTTTTTGGGTTTTGAGGGTTTTAATAGATTTTTATCATTTTGTTGGTTTTTAAAGGTTTTATGTGTTTTTAAAATTTTATTAGGTTTTTTTCAGGATTTTGAGCACTTAAAAATTTCTTAGATATTTTTAGGTATTTTTTAGGATTTTTATGGTTTTTTAGGGTTTTAGGGATTTGGAGGGATCTTATATTTTTTATGGTTCTTATTAATTTTTGGTTTTTAGAGGGTTGTTTTGTTTTTAGGGTTTTTAGGATTTATAGTTTTTTAACATTTTTGTGGTTATAATGGATTTATAGTGTTTTTACTAGGTTTTTATATGGTTTTAGGGTTTTTAATGTTTTTTGGGGTTTTATGGACTTTAGGGTTGTTACGATTTTTTTATGGTTTTTAATGTTTTTTTCCGTTTTTAGTGGTTTATAATTTTTTATGTTTTCATGATTTCCTTAATATTTTTTAGATTGTTTTGGGGCTTTTTTTCAATATTTAAATGTTTGTAGGATTCTTATTGTTATTTTTGGGTTTTAAGGAATTTTAGTGATTTTAGGTTTTTTACAGTTTTATATATTTGTGGGGGGTTTTAATTATTTTTCCATTTATTAGGGTTTTTAGGGTTTTAGAGTTTTTAATGTTTGTAGGGGTTTGAAATGTTTTTAGATATTTTAGTGGTTTTTATGGTTTTATAGGTTTTTAGAGTTTTTAGTGTTTTTTAGGTGTTTTATAGTTTTTTGGGGATTTAGGGTTTTTAAAGTATTTTAGGGTTTTAGGGGTTTTTATGGTTTTTTGCATCTTTTTGGGTTTTTAGAGTATTAATATTTTTTAGTTATTTATTGTTTTCTCAAGGGTTTTTTATGGATTTTAGTGTTTTTAGGGGTTATAATTTTTTTATGTATTCATTATTTTCTTGGGGTCTAATGGTTTTTAGTTTGTTTTTATGGTTTAAGTGGTTTAGAACGAATTTAGAGTTTTTATTTGTTTTTTTCATTTTTATGTGTTTTAGATTTGTTAATGTTTTTAGGTATTTTTATTATTTTTATTGTATTTTGGGTATTTAGCATTTTTACATTTTTAGGGGTTTAAATGGTTTTATGTTTTTAATTATTTCTAAGGGTTTTCAGGGTATTTTGGTTTGTTTTGGGTTTTAATTATTTTTAGAGTGTTTTATGAGATTTTTGGGTTTTAGGGTTTTAGCGTTTTAGGGATTTTGAGAATTTATAGGTTTTTTTGGGTTTTAGGGTTTCAGGGTTTTTATGGGTTTTTAGGTTTTAGGAGTTTTTTGTGTTTTTATGGTTTTTATGGTTGTTTAGTTTTTCTAATATTATTAGGGGTTTATATGGTTTTAAGAGTTTTTAGTGGTTTTTCGAGTTTATGAATTTTTAGGGGTTTTATGGTTTTTTATTTCTAGATGTTTTTTATGTTTTTGTGATTTTTGTGATTGAAAGGCATTCTAGGTGTTTAAATTTTTTTATATTTTTATTATTATCTTAGGGGTTTTTAAGGTTTTTATGGTTTTTTACATTTTTAGGAATTGTAGTTATTTTTTGGATTTTCATTTGTTTTAATGGTTTTAATGGATTTTGAGGTATTTTGTATTTTAGGGTTTTTACATTTTTTGTGTTTTTATGGGTTTTTTTATTTTTTTAAGGGGTTTATGGGTTTTTAGAGTTTTTTTAAAATTTTAGGAGTTATATAGTTTTTAGTGGTGTTTAGGATTGTTTTGGGTTTTTAGGTTCTTTAATAGTTTTTTGGGGTTTTTTTTGGTTTTTTTTGGGTTTTTAGGGTTTTTAGGGATTTTAAGGTTTTTAGTGATTTTTAAGGTTTTTGGGTTTTTAGGAGTTTTTTGTTTTTAAGGTTTTATTAGGGGTTTTAGGGTTTTTATGGTATTTTACTTTTTTAAAGAAGTTTAGAGATTTTTTTATTACTTTTATGCGGTTTTAGGGTTTGTAGGTATTTTTGGGGTTTTAGGATTTTTTATTTTATTAGGTTTTTTTGTTGTTTTGGGTTTTTTTTATGATTTCAGGGTTTTTATGTTTTTTTAGAGTTTTTAATGTTTTAGGGGTTTAAAGGGTATTTTATATTTTTAGTTTCTTTTTAGTTGTTTTTGTGGTTTTATGGGTTTTAGGGTTTTTTGGGGTATTTATGGTTTTTGGGGTCTATAGTGTTTTATGGTTTTATATGGGCCTTATGTGTTTTTAGTTTTCATGTTTTTCATAGTGTTTTTTCAGTATTTTTAGAGTTTTTTAGGTATTTAGGTATTTTTAGGTATTTATTAGGATTTTCATAGGGTTTTTAAGGGTTTAAGGGATTGGGGGGGGGGGCGGGGGGGTTAGTGTTTTTTTGTTTTAGTATTTTTAGAGTTTTAGAGTTTTCTTTATTTTTTGGGGTTTTTAAAGTTTATTTGAAATTTTTTTCATTTTTTCGATTTTATAGGGTTATTATAGTTTTTAATGGGTTTTAGGGGTTTTTAGGGTTTTTAGGGTTTTTTATGTTTTTTTGGGGTTTTATGGGTTTTTAGGTTTTTTAGGGTTTTCAAATTTTTTTGGGTTTAAGGGGTTTTAAGTGTTTTAGGTTTCTTAGGATTTTTAGGGGTTTTCAGTTTTTTTATAATTTTATATGATTTTAGAGATTTTTATGTATTTTTATGTATTTTTTATTATTTTTATGGTTTTTAGATATTTTGAGGTGTTTTGGGGTTTTTATGTTTTTTAAGTTTTTTTTGGTATTTAGGTTTGTTTGAGTTTTTTAGGGTTTTGAGGTATTTATGTTTTTTAAGGATTTTTATTGGTTTAAATGGTTTTTTAGAATGTTTAGTGGGTTTTTAATGTTTCACAGGCTTTAGGGTTTTTAATATTTTTATGGTTTTAAGGTTTTTAGGGTTTTTTTAATTTTATGAGTTTTTAGGGTTTTTAACATTTTTTTGGTTTTTATGTGTTTTAAGAGTTTTTAGGTTCTACGGTGTTCATATTGATTTTCATTTTTAGGGTTTTTACATTTTTACGGTTTTGTGGGTTTTATGGGGTTTTTAGAGTTTTTACGGACTTTGAGGGGGTTTTGAGGTATTTTGGGTATTTAGTGATTTTTTTTGAGTTTTTATATTTTTAAAAGTTTTTAGATATTTTTAGGTGTTTAAAGGAGTTTTATATTTGAGGGGGGAGGTTAGTTTCTTTTGGGGTTTTAGTGTTTTTATGGTTTTTAAGCGTTTTAGGGTTTTTACGATTTTGTAGGGTTTTTAGGGTTTTATTATTTTTTTTTCATTTTTCGGAGTTTTATGCCTTTTCAATTTTTATGATTTACTTAGAGATTTTCTAGGTTTTTAGGGTATTTTACATTTTTTGGGATTATAAGGTATTCCCTAGTATATTAATTTTTTAGCGTTTGAAGGGATTGTGATGTTTTTAATGTTTTTAGGGTTTTTAGAAATTTTTAGGTTTTTTATATGTTTTAATATTTTTTAGTTTTTTATGGCTTTACTATGTGTTTTCAAGGTTTTTAACATATTTAAAGATATTTTGGGTTATTATGGGTTTTATAGTTTTTAAGGGTTTTAGGATTTTGGGGTTTTAAGGTTCTTTTAGGGTTTTTATGGTTTTTTGGGGTTTTAAAGTTTTTTGATTTTCTAAGGGTTTTTAGTCCATTTAGATTTTTATACATATTCATGGGTTCAAATGGGTTTTATAGTTTTTAGTGAGTGTTAGGGGTTTATGGGTTTTTAAGGTCATGTTAAGGGTTTTATGGATTTTTATGGTTTTTTGGGTTTTAGAGATTTTTGGGTCTTTTAATGTTTTTAGAGTTTTTCACGTTTTTAATACATTTATGGGTTTTTTCGGTTTTTGTGCTTTTAATTTTTTTTCTTTTGGTTTTTAGGGTTTTTAGGGTTTTTTCATTTTAAGGGATTCATATATATTTTTAAGTATTTTATGGTTTTAGGATTTTTAGTGATTCTGAGGGTTTTAGAGTTTTTAAAGGTTTTTTCGTTTTGGGGTATTTATATTTTTTTATGTTTTTATGAGTTTTAAGTGTTTTTAGGGATTTTATATTTTATTAGGATTTTAATGGTTTTATATATTTTTAAATTTTTTGGGATTTAGGAATTCTTTAATGTTGTTTATGGTTTTTAGGATGTTAGGGATGTTGAGTTTTTTAAGGTTTGTAGTGATTTAGTGTTTCATGTTTTTTTAGTGTTTTAGGATTTTAATGGGTTTTTAGATTTTTTGTTTTTAGGGTTTAAAGGGTTATAGGGTATTAGTGGTTTTGTGGGTTTAATATTTTTTCATTATTTTTATGGGTTTTAGGGGTTTTTCATGATCAGTAGGGTTTTAGGGTTTTTTTGTGTTTTTAGTGGTTTTTATGTTTTTAGCGTATTTAAGTGTTTTTTGGGTTTTAAGGTTTTATTATGGTTTATCAAGGTTTTTATTGTTTTTACGTATTTAGGTTTTTTGGGGATTTTTAGGATTTTATTGTTTTTAGGGTTATATGGATCTTGAGGGGATTTAGAGTTTTTCATGCTTGTTGGGTTTTTATTTTTTTTTGGGTTTTTTTATTTTTAAATGGTTTGTTAGGTTTATATATTTTTTTAAGATTTTTAAGGTTTTAAAGGGTTTTATATTTTCTAGTAGGTTTTATGGTTTTTTGGGTTTTTTTCGGCTTTTTATTGTTTTTAATGGCTTTTATAGTTTTCATATTTTTTAGAGAGTTTAGGATTTTTTACATTTTTATCATTTTTTTCTTTTTAAGGGTATTAATTATTTTATGGTTTTTATGTTTTTTGAGAGTTTTATAGGTTTTTAGGTTTTATTACATTTTTATAGATTTTTAGGGAATTTTTTAATATTTTTATGGGTTTTTAGTTTTTTTCGGATTTTGAATTTTTATAGGTTTTTTTTGGCATTTTTGGCATTTTAATTTTTTTGGTCAGTTTTGGGACTTTTTGTGGTTTAGGGTTTTTAAAGGGTTTTTAGAGGGTTTTAATATTTTTTGGGAAGAAAAGGTTTTTATAGTTTTTATAGGTTTTGAGGTTTTTTTGGGTTTTTTGGTTTTTATGTGTTTTTAAAGGGTTTTAGGGTTTTCATCATCATTTTGGGTTTTTATGGGTTTGAAGTGTTTTTATATTTTTTATGTTTTCTGTCGATTTTTTATGGTCTGTTGGATTTTTTACAGTTTTAGATATTTTTCGGGATTTTATAGGATTTTTACTGGTTTTTAGTGTTTTAGTGATTTTGAGTGTTTTTAGGGTTTCTTAAAGAATTAAGACTTTTATGGGATTTTGGGTTTTTATGGGTTTTCTATGGTTTTTATGGATTTAAAGGTATTTTATTGTTTTTAATGTTTTTATGGTTTAAAGGGTTTTTATAGCTTATAGCAGTTTTTATGATTTTTATGTTTTTTGTGTTTTAATGGATTTATGGGTTTTTATGGTTTTTTGAATTTTTATAACATTTTAGGGTTTGTAGGGGTAGTAGTTTTTCTAAGGTTTTCTTTTTGATTTTTCAGTGTTCTTAAGGGATTTTACAAATTTTTATATTTTTAGTAATTTTTTCATATTTTTATTGTTTTTAGGGTGTTAGGAATTTTTGGGGGGTTTTACGAGTTTTTATAATTTTTTGGGTTTTAAGGGATTTTTTTATCTTTTTAGATTTTCAATCGTTTCAGTGTTTTTAATGATTTTAGGAGTTTAAAGGGGGTTTTGAGGTTTCAGTGCATTTTAGGGGGTTTAGATGGTTTATAGTTTTTTAATGTTTTTTGGGGTATTTATGGTCTCTAGGGTTTTTAGAATTTTTTAAGGTTTTATTATTTTTTAGTTTTGATAGTGGATTTACATATTTTTTATATTTTTATCATTTCATAGGGGTTTTCAGGGTTTTTTGGGTTTTTTTATTTTTTGGATTTATTGGAATTTTACAGGATTTTAATCATTTTTATTGTTTTTAAGGATTTGGAGGAATTTTTGTCCTTTTATAGATTAAATAATTTTTTTTGTTTTTATCATTGTTGTGTTTTTTAGGTTTTTAAATATTTTTATACTTTTTAAATATTTTAGGTGTTTGAAGGGTTTTAAAATTTTTCATGGTTTATAGGGTTTTTATTGGATTTGAGGTGTTTTTACGATTTTTAGGGGTTTTATATGGGGGGGAGGTTTAGGGTTTTTAGAGTATTTTTGTGTTTTTTTAGGTTTTTTTGCATCTTCTTGGTTTTAAGGGGTTTTACTTTTTTAGGAATTTCTAGTTTTCTTAGGGTTTTTCATGGGTTTTAGGTTTTTTAAAGGTTTTAATTATTTCTAGTTTTTTAATTTTTTCTAACAGTTTTTCAAAATATTTTGTGCTTTTTACATTTTTAAGGGTTTTAGGGTTTTTAGGATTTTGTTTTGGTTTTTAGTGTTTTTAGGGAATCTCGGGGTTTTTAAGGGTTTTTAGTGTTTTGTGGTTTTTATATTTTATTGGATTTAGGGGTTTTTTGACTTGTTTCCGGTTTTATGGTTTTCGATATTTTTTAAGGTTTTAAATGGATTAACTTATTTTTTTTGTTTTTAGGGTTTTAAAGGGTTCTTATGATTTTTACGTTTGTTAGTTTTTTATGAATTTTAGGGTTTTTAGGGTTTTTGGTATTTTTTTACTTTTTTAGGAGTTTTAAGTATTTTTTATGTTTTTAAAGTTTTATTATCATTTTAGGGGTTTTATGGTTTGTTACGGTTTTATATATTTTTATGTATATTTTAGGATTTTTATTTTTTTAGTATCTTTATGTATTTTGAGGGGTTTTAGGGTTCCATTTTTCTTACATTTTTGGGGATTTATGAGATTTTAAGTGTTTTGAGGATTTTAGTTTTTTAAAATTTCATAGTGTTTAAAGGGTTTTTAGGGTTTTTTGTTGTTTTTAGGGTTTTATAGGTTTGTAGTGTTGTTAATGGTTTTTAGGAATTTTAAGGTTTTTATGGTAATAATGGTTTTAATGTTTTTAGCAGCTTTAGGGTTTTGGGGGGTTTAAAATTTTTAAGGTCTATAATGCTTTCTTATGGTTTTTCAATATTTTTAGGTTTTTTTTATGATTTTATATATTTTTATATATTTTCTATTATTTGTATTGTTTTTAGAGTTTTCAGGGATTTTGAGGGGTTATTGGGTTTTTTTGAGTTTTAGGGTTTATAGGATTTTTAGTTTTTCTTATGGTTTTTTTGATTTTTAGGTGGTTTTTTGTGTTTTTAGGGTTTTTCAGGATTTTAAGATTTTTTTTAACATTTAGAGGGGTGTAATGGGTTTGTAAAGTTCATTGTTGTTTTTAGAGTGTTATGGATTTTAGGGGTTTTATGGTTTTTGGGATTTTATGGTTTTTGGGGTTTTAAGAAATTTTTAGGGATTCTAGGGTTTTTCTTGTGTCTAAATAATTCTAGGGAATTTTATTGTTTTTAGATTTTTTAGGTTTTCTCTAGGTTATTAATGTTTATTATCAGTTTTTACCTTTTTATGGTTTTTTTTGTCAATTTTGAGGCTTTTATTAGTTTTTAGGTATTTATTTGATTTTTAGGATTTTATTGTATTTTAGGGTTTTTAGGATTTTAGGGTTTTTTGGGTTTTTTGTTTTTTTAGGGGTTTAATGATTATTATAGTATTTGTAACATTTTTAGGTTTTTAATGGTTTTTATATTTTTAATGTGTTTTAGGGTTCTTTTGGGTTTTAGGGTTTTATGGTTCATAGGGGTTTTTTTTGGGTTTTTTGATTTTTAGGATTTTTAGGGGTTTTAGTGATTTCTAAGTTTTCAGGGGATTAATTGTTTTTTTTTGTTTTTAAGGTTCTCTTAGGGGTTTTAGGGAATTTAAGGTTTTATTACCTTTTAGGGATTTTTAGTGTTTTTAGTATTTTTTTGGGGTTTTTCAGTTTTTTGGAATTTTGAGGTTTTTTTGGAGTTTACACTTTTTCAGGTTTAAATTGTTTTTTGGGTTTTTTATTATTTTTTAGGAATTTTATGGGTTTTTAGAAATTTTTAACGTTTGTAGGGATTTAAATTGTTTTATATTTTTTAGTGTCTTTTTAGGGATTTATGGGGTTTTATTACTTTTAGCGATTTTATGTTTTTCGGGTTTTCAGGTGTATTAGGGTTTTTTGGGGTTTAGTGTTTTTAGGATTAATGTTTCCTTTTAGTGTTTTTAGGTTTTTATATCTTTCTTAGTGGTTTTTGGGTTTATTGTTTTTTTATGGTTTTATGTATTTTTATGGATTTTTTAGGATGTTTTTGTTTATCTAAAGTTTTAAAGGATTTTGTTTAGGGGGTGATGGTTTTTAATTTTTTTTTGGATTTTATGATTTTATTGGGTTTTAGGGGGTTTTTTTTACTTTTTTGGGGTTTTATGGTTTATTTTGATATTTTTTCATTTTAGGGGTTTAAAGGGTTTTTAGAGTTTTTAGTGGTGGTATGGTTGTTATAGGTTTTTAGGGTTTTTATGATTTTTAAGGTTTTTTTTGGTTTTGGGGTTTTTTGGGTATTAACATTTTTATGGTTTTTAAGGGTATTATGTATTTTTTATGTTTTTAAGGATTTCTTAGGGGTTTCTTGGTTTTAGGGTTTTTATCATTGTTAGGGATGTTTTGGATTTTTTGGATTTTTATGGGTTTTGGGGTTTTTGATATTTTGAGGGGTTTTAGGGTTTTTAGGTTTTATATGGGGTTTTTTGGGTTTTTGGGTTTCTTTGGGATTTTTAGGGTTTTTAAGATTTTTAGAGTTATTTAACATTTTTAGGGGTTTAAAGGGGTTTTATTTTCTATAGTGGGTTTTATGGTTTTTATGGTTTTTAGGGGTTTTATGGATTTGAGAGTTTTTATGTTTTTTTTTATGTTTTATGTGTTTATTGTTTTATATGGTTTTATTTTGGGGTTCTTTGGGTTTTTTTGGGTTGTTATGATTTTATGGATTTGAAGGGATTTTTTAGATTTTTTTTATGTTTTTTAAAGATTTTAAGGTTTTTTAGGGGATTTAGAGTTTTTATGGGTTTATTGTTTTTTCAGTTTTAAAGGGGGTTTAGAGTTTTGTGTGTTTTAGGGTTTTTTGGGGTTTTAAAGGTTTTAGAAGTTTTTGTTTTTTTAGGGTTTTGGGGGTTTTAGGGTTTTGTGTGTTTTTAGTTTTTTTAGGTTTTTATGGTATTCAGAGGATTTTTTAGGAGTTTTAGGGTTTTCTATGTTTTTGAGTGATTTTTACAGATGTTTTATGATTTAATGGGATTTTTGTATTTTTTGGGTTTATCGTGGTTTTTGTGTTTTTTATGTTTTTAAATCATTTATTAATATTTAAATGTTTTATTGGGTTTAACAAGTTTTTAATGGTTTTTATGGGTTTTTGGGTTTTTGGGTTTCCATGTTTTTAGGGGATTTATGGTTTATATGGGTTTTAGGGGTTTTTTAATTTTTATGTTTTTTATTGGTTTTCAATGTTTTTAGGTTTTGAATGTTTTCTTAGGGTTTTAGATTTTTTTACATTTTTAGAGATTTTTAGGAATTTTTAGGTTTTTTATTGTTTTTAGGTGTTTTAGGGATTTTGACGGTTTTTAGGGAATTTTAGTGTTTTTTTAGTATTGTATTTTTTTTAGTTTTAAGGTTTTTTAATTTTTGGGGTGTTACTGTTTTTAGTGTTTTTTAACGTTTTTAAGGGTTTAAAGGGTTTTTATACCAGGAAATCTCAGTCAGAGGAAGACCTCTGACCATTTATTAAAATAAAGGAAAAGTACAGCAAAAAAGTACAACACACGTGAAAAAACACTACAGATCAGAAAACATCATACCCATCACCATATTCATGATAAACTGCTTCATCCGCAGAAGTCGATTCCCACTCTGAGCTTTCATAGTGCTTTAGAATATTGGCATACTTCTTCCTCAGATTCAACATTTCCAAAGAAATAAAATCCTTAGAAGATTCAATTCCCTTTTTCAAACCAGAGACAGCCCCAGGACAATTCTCCCTCTTGAAGGATGATCTGGTAGACATCGGATTCAGCAGGTAGGAGTAATCTTTCCTCGGCCTTCTACTTGGTGGAGCAGTCATACCGCCATCACTTTTAGACACCTTATTTTTTCCACCATCCACAATATCACTATAGGACTATTTGGAGACAGCATTAGCATTTTCTTTGTCAATACCAGAGAAATTTCCTCATTTTCCATTGATGTGCACATAATCTATCATTTGACAGCCATTAGTTCCTCTAATCAAATTACCCTCTGGTGCAGGTAGACATCCACCTCTTGGCTACGGCGCTTCCTTGTTTGTGTCAATCGGAGCATGACATTGATGGGGTACCTCATTTCTAAGACCATAAAAGGTATTCTTCTCTATTTTATCCTCAATAACTTCAGGATAATAATATGAAATCATTCAGCAACTTATCTGGGGCAGTCTCTTGCAGGCCTTCCTCCATGAGGGAACCATTCTCAATCACCAATCCCTCGAACTGGTTATAAGTAGGAACATTAACCATCTGAAACTATATAGTTCCAGTGTCTTCTGCCAAAGGGGTATTCAAACTCCCAAGATCCAAATTCAGACGATCAAAGACTTGCTTCACCGATGGATTCAGAACAGATCACACTTCCTTCACCACAACTACATGCACATGAGCCCCTTCATGAAAATTCTTCATAATCTCACACTCCGCTGTAAGGTGAGTTTGCTCTTCCACCATAGTATGGCCCATGGTAGATGAATACACTCTCACCCCTGCTCATAAATCCCAATTCAATCCTTCCACATGGCCTCCTGATGGAATTCATTGATCATGGAGGCCCCAGGATGAAACTCCACTAGCTGCTACTCCAGCCCACCAGAATGAGGATTCTTCATATCCTCTGTCCTTTTTTCATTCCCATCCGGAACAAAACAAACCTCACCCCTCACCACCTTCGCTATAGTCTCCTCAGTTAATGCTGGAGGTCCAGGACGACCCCCATTTTTAAAGTTTTTTTAGCATTTTTATGGGGTTTTATGGGTTTTTTAGTGTTTTTAAAGTTTTTAGGGGTTTTATTTTTTTATAGTTTCAGGGGTTTGGGATTTCTATAAATTTTTAGGTTTTTTGGGGTTTTAGGTGTTTTGGGTTTTTAATGTTTTTCATTCTATTTAGTGTTTTTTACTTTTTAAAGAATTTTTTGGGTATATTTAGGAATTTTTTTGGTTTTTAGGGATTTTAGGGATTTCGATAAGATTTGGATTTTTTAGGTTTTTAGGGGTTTTTTGGGTTTGTATGTATTTTTTGGGTACTTGAACGTTTTTAGAGTTTTTAAAATTTTTAAGGGTTTAAATGTTTTTTATAGTTTTTAGGGGATTAAGGTTTGTATGGGTTTTACGGTTTTTAATGTCTTTATGGTTTCTGTGGTTTTTTGGGCTTTTAGGGGGTTTAGGGTTTTTATGTTTTTTTTATGTTTTTAGATTTTTTTAGTCATTTTTAGTGTTTTTAATGTTTTATTAAGGTCATTCAGGGTTTTTAGGATTTTAAATTATATATTGATTTTTAGGTATTTATTAAGACTTGTAGGGGTTTTTATGATTTTTAAGGATTATGAGGATTTTATGGGTTTTTGGGTATTTAAGGATTTTATGGTTTTGATGTGACACCGGAAGAAGGATATCAGTAATTGGAGAGGAATCATATAAATATAAAAGAAATGACCAAGTATTAAATTAAATTCCACCCACCATGTTTTCTCCAAGATAAAAGACAAATTCACCTACAATGTAGATGCACCACCAATTCTGAGAAAATGGAAGAGGCTAAAGAAAGAAGGATGTGAAATAAGCTTAAAAAATTCATTAGATTCATATTCCCCCTTTACAAAGTAGGGAAAAAAATTATAAATAGAAAATAAATAGTAAAAATTACCGAAGTCGAATTACAAGGAATGGGGCTATCAAAAGGAACATAAAAGTCATAAAAACATCCCTTGGCTATTTAATGACCCCACTAACTAATGATTCAAATTTCTTAATAATGATTCCTTTTTCAAGGTTTTATCTCTTATTTAATGTTTTAATATTAAAATCATTCAATTTACATGTGGATAAGTCATTTTTTACCCCAGATAATTGTGTTTTGGTCCACCATGTTTTTGGATGTCAAAAAGTTTATCCTCTTTCAATTCAAATAATAATTGGGCTTAAAATAATTCAAGAACAAAATTATTCTACTTGGGTTGAATATAATATATATATTTCCCTATAATTATATATGATTTCCCCTCAAATCCTTTACATCATCCTCTTTATTATATTGAAATAAGTCCCCAATGTTGGAATTTTCATAAACCTCACAAAAATTGTCGAGTTAATCGATTTTGTGGGAATTGTGTCCCACCTATTCGGGCAATTTTAGTAGACCTTCAACAAATGGTTATATATTTCTTTTTTCTTTGGATGGAAATGTATATTTATGAAGGTGAATCCACAATTTTTATCTATTTTTTAAAATGGAATTCTTCTGATTCTTGTTAGATCACCTCTTTTATACATAATTAGACTTCTCTATTTGAGCATGAATAAATTCATAAAGCTTCTTAATTTACTTTTCCTTATAATCTCGATCAATATTCACCTGAAAACCAAGTAGAAAATGAATAATTGGATAGGAGTGATTATATTGATTCTATATATCACTTTTAATGTAAAATTCTTAGTAGTAGTAATGGGAGATATATTATATACAAATTTAGCTTGTGAAAGCTGTAAATCCAAATCTCTCATATTCTTGTTCACCAACATTCTCATAATAGTACATAATGTATTATTAGTAATGTATGTTTTCCCAACAGTTTTATTATCATTAGAAGTGTTGAAAAGAAGCTCCATAAAGAATTTCCTCTATAATGTCCTCCAAAAAATGGCTAATAAGTTTATTTTATCTGTCTGAATCAATTCTGTGAGGAATTCCATAATGGAAAACAATATGTTTGAAAAAGAGTTCTTCAACTTTCACTACATCTTAAATCATATGTAAATATATTAAATGATCCTTATTTTAAAATCGATTAGTAAAAACAGTTATTGAATATTTACCTTGCTAAGTCTTTGGAAAATACATAATGAAATACATGTTAAGATCTTCACTTGGATTCGCTGGAATAGGTAATGGTGTGTTTAAACTAGGCATGAAATGACTCTTTTATCATTGAAATCTACCATATATGTAATTAATTTCTTAGACATATTATTAAAATATCATCTAGTATAAATTCACCTTTAGTATCTCAACGGTTTTTTTGGATTCCAAAATTACCATCAAGCCCACTTCATGCGCCTCTCAAATGAGAAAGTCACTATAATTACCCTTTGGAATGTACAACATGATTCCCTTAAAGATAATACCATCATGTAAAGAACAATCATCAACAAATACATTTTTTAATTGTATTAAAAAAATAATATAAAATCATATCATTACCATAATATTCATTCATAAGCTGAAATCCAATAATTTGAGCATCTTGAATGTTAAGTAACACATTCATTGGTGATAAATCATCTACGATAAGTTTATCTTGGACCTTGTTTTATTTTGAAATAAATGATAATTATTTTCATGAATTTCACCCACTTTTCATTCCTTAAACTCAAATTGTGTTAAACATTGATAAATCTCAATGCATGATCTTCATAATGAAGAACATTCTATTTTCCTCTCAAATAATGAGATTAATAATATACGAATCACAAAATTTCATAAAATTACTTATCATTGGTCTTGTATTTACACCATGAATCATTCATATTCTCACTGAAATGTGAAATAATATGCTTGATTTGTATGAGAACAACACATTCCCCAACCCCAACTACGTCACACTCTAATTAAAAGACATGATCATAACTAGGTAACACTAAAAGAATTAATTCACACAAATTTTTTCTAATGATTTAAATTTCTTAATTTTCTTCATTTGACCACTCAAAATTCCCATTTTATAAGAATTTAGTGATATGTTACATGGTAGTGATGAAATTGGAAACCAATAAATGGTAAAAAAGATTACAAACCATAAAAACTCATTAATTCTATTATAGAAACAAGTTGTTTCTAAGACTTTATTACTGACACTTTTGATTTATCTACCATGATTCCTTCATTGGATACCACATATCCCAAGAACACCACTTATATTGAAAATAATTCACAATTTTCCATATTTACATGTATCATTTGTTCCCATATATTTCCAAATACCTACCAAAGAATATCCACATGACTCTCCACATTCTTTTTGTAAGTAAAAAAACATACAGATAAACAAAAAAAATATACCGAAAAATGGTTTCATAACATCATTCATGTGTCTTATATTTGTACTAGGAAAATTTGAGAGTTTGAATGTCGTGACTGACCACTCCAATAATCCTATTTTGTTTTTTGAATTTTTTTTACACTCACCCCCAACCTTTATTCGAATCTGGTGGTATCTACTCTAAATAACAACCTTTAAAAATATTCATGACCCATGTAATTCAAAAAGAATATCATTTATACATGAAATGGTATACATTTATTTTATATAAATATTATTAATATCAATATTATCAATAATATAGTGACCCAGGCTTGACATACATGCGTATTACATCATTTTAGATGAATATTTATTACATTACAAAAATTCATTCCCAAGGGCCATAATAGTTCCGTGCCATTGGAAAAATGGAAGCAAAAGATTTTATCCTAGTGAATGATCTTCATCATCTCCCATGAAGATCTCCAACTTTAGTGGGTATTCATAAAACCGTCATTCATAACATTGGGAAAAGAAATATGATAAATTTGTGAGATCATTTTCTCAATAAGAGTAAATATATAAAATGAGTAAGAATAACATCAATAAAAAGTTATGGAATTTGAGAATAACATTTGAAGAAAATACCATTCAAATTAGAGATAAAAATAAGTATTTTAGGTTTAGAAGACAAATAAAATAATAGAATTTGTAGAATAAGTTATTGAATAATAACATAAGAATAAGACACGAAATTTATGGCAAGAAAATTATTATATAATGTTGTGAACATGTATAATTAGAAATAAGTTCACTCAATAAGTTAAGGACATGATATCAGGCCCCCGCATCCACTTATGGATATGAAAGTAGGTCCATGTATAACGTTGTGAACATGTAAAAAGGTTCCCTCATAACATTGTGAACATCTAATCAGGTTCATGGAAGACATTTATACTAATAGTCCATCTATCATTACCCAATGCATTAGAGGGAGATATAGGTCCCACTCAACTCATAATAAAATCATTCATACATATGCCACAAGATAATAAAACTTCAATCATACCATGACCCATAAAAAGAGATAGGTTTTATAAACATAACATCATAACCTATGAAATGAAATGGATATCATTAACATTCCACCACATCATAACATATGAAAAGATATAGGTTTCATAGTCACTTCATGAAATCAAAACCCTTGAAAAGAAATGGGTTTCAAAATCATAAATCTCATGGAATAAAAATGGGTGTCCAAATTTTCATTACATCCAAACATTGAAAATTAAAGAAATAATTTGAATGGAACCTTTGTATAATTTGTTATAAGTGGTTGAGTAACATCAATGAATGTCATATTAAATGGAAAATAACTTGTAAGAAGATTTTGAAAACATTAATTGATGTAATTATCATTTATTTTTTGAAAATGGATCTTTAAAAGATAATAGCTTTTGATAACCATTATCTTGAAAATACAATTGAAAAATTATAAATAAATATTTTAAAACCATTATGAAACGCTTTTATTTGAAAACATATAAAGAGAGATTGAATAAATTTTGAAAACCATTTTCCATAAAAAATATAAAAGTATCATGAAAACGTTTTGAAAACCATTTATTTTAAAATACATTTTAAACACATTTTATTAAAAAATTGCCTTTATTCATGAAAATAATGCTTGAAATTATTGATGGTGGATAAATCTGTACATGTCATATGAGGTAAAAAGAACATTCCTTTTTCATGGTAAAAAGGTTGAAAAATGCCTCATTCGGAAAGCAACAAGAATATTTCATTGAAATCATTGGTGAAAGAAAAATAGGGTAAAATGAATTTTAATGGTCATATTAGATTAGTATAATATACTTGGAAACACTTTTTAGAGATCATGGTTTTCTGACCGAAGAGGGGGTAAAGTCGAGCTTTCTTAAAAACACATTCCTAACAATCTAATGTACTAAAGAGTACATATATGTTACCAATACATGATTATATCATGAATAAATATAGGGGAATAAAATTCATTAACATCTTAAGATATGGGTAGTAAAATTTAATCAAATGAAGCATAAACATAAACAATCTTGAAAAGTGATGAGATTGTTTTAATAAACTCTAATCAATTGGTAACTTGGGATCATGCTCTCCATGTAGGAAAATTAAATTACCTGAATATTAGAATATCATAAAAATTTGGAAATTCATTAAATATCATGTAAAATGGAAGCATACACACCTCAAAAAAAATTTATAAACATAACAAAACATGAGTGTTAAATAATGAAAATTGAGACAAGACTGTATTACTAATTTAGAAACTTTTTAAACATAATACCCATCCAATAAAATGTAATATAATAAATACGTAAATAATCATATATTTAAATATAATAATATTTTATGGCATCCATGGGTTTTATAAACACCACATAAATGGAATGGGTGGGGAATAAAGCATGTATCTCACAGAAATAAAAAGTAAGAAGAAATCCCATTACCTTGTGTCTTGACTCAAGTCGTACTCATTAAAAACATATTAATTATAAATAAAAATTTATTATACATATTTTACATAACCATATTATTATATATAATACCGTTTATGGTTTTATTATGACCCTATATTACCTGCTTGTTAACCATCCTATGTTAAGGTTTCACTTTGGGTAATATTCACTTTATTCTTCGCATGTGTCTTAATTTTTTATACCTTTGGTCATTATAATTATATCATGATTTCTAGAATTTAAACCAAGATATAAATATAATTTATATAAATTATATTTTTATTTTAATAATCTATGGAATATATATGTATTAAATAGAATTCACCATTCATGCAGATGGTAGGTCTAATGTACGCATGGACGCTATTCCCATTTAATAGTCGTGCTAAAAGAAATAAATTAATATATATATATATATATCATTATTAAATTAGATTTATGATATCATATATATCATATATATTCACTAAATTCATCATTAATGTAATCTGTGTTGTGTATGAATGAATCAAATCGCTTTGAGGGGAAAATAGTCCACACTTATTAAAAACAATTATTGTATTTAATAAGATGGAAAGCATAAATGAATGTTCTAAATAAAAATTATAGAGTCATAAATACATTATAAGTATAATATATATCATATATAAACATATTTTAAAAAATAATGAAATCTATTATAGGTGGTAATGTAAAAAACGAACAATCATCAATTCGTGATGTAGTAGTTCACCAAACACAGAAATAGTATGTTCGTTACCCATTAAATGGAGGTGTGTGTATGTGTAGGTCAAAAAATTTACATAAAAACATCCTAGTATATTTATGATACTGGTTTCTTTCTATAATTATATAATTAGGATATTTTATGGGGTGGATAAATAAAATAAAAGAAAGGTGATTGAGAGAAGGAGTTGCCTCTTAGAGAAAAATATAGCCATCAAGTTTTGATGGAGAGTGGCAGAGAAATAAATTAGAAGAAAGTTAAATATAAAAAATCCATAATTCTATGGTGAACTGAGGGACCATCTAATTCATTAGAAACTGAGTTAGTACTAAGATAAAAATTTTGGATTCAATATCCTTTTTCATAAAGAAAAATAATTTTAATGAAAAGATATAGTTGCATGATCTGAGGACAACCTCAAACTTTGTTTTTTCTTGATCCACTTCACCTATTTCTCCAAAAAGGGAGGTGAATGGTTCAATGATAAAGTACTAACAGATCATGGGACCCATGATATTCCATCCTATCTATCATCAGTTATCATCAACACTGTTTTTTATAACATGTTATCCAATATCATTAAATCCTCATATGGTAATATAATAGATTATTCTCAAAAAATTCATTAAAACTTTATCATAATATTTCCATAAATGGTTATCCTTACATCTATTTTGAAATAGAAAAACCCAAAAATTTAGAAAGAATTCACAAAATTAGCTTAACATTGATTCCCCTATATATCACTATGTATCTCTTGGTTGTTGAATTCCAAACATGTAAATACCCTCTTGGTAAATTCTCTTAGAACATGGTAACAACCTAAATGATCATAAATACATTTGAAAAACATGCATGCATTCTTATTCTATAGATTTCTAGATATATTATTTAAATATAAGAAGTTTAAATCTTCGTCCTTGATAAAATAATCCATTTTTTCATTAATCAGTTCTAAGGAAACCCATACAAACCAATTTACTTATTCGTATTCAATATATCATTATCCAAAGATCATTATCTCAATTCCAAGAATTTATATACGGTTACCTTTCCTTAATCAAAACATTACCTTTTCATCAAATCCATTTTCCATATATTCATTACCATTAAAAATTTCCTTTTCAATCCGTAATGAAGAATTATTTTAAAAAAACTTATACATTTCATGATTCATATAACATAATCATTGAATTCAAAAACATAAATTTTATATTAATCCATCTCTGATATTAAAACATTACTCAGCCTTTATCAAATTATTCCTCAATAACACTTTCCTAGAATATGATATATGAATCATGTATTAAGGTTAATAAACCTAAATTTTATCATTATTCTTATGGTCAATGTAAACAATACTAGAAGAATATTATGTACATTTCACGTGTCATTTTCAGTCTCATTATCTTCAGATGTATAACCAATAATCATACAAAATTACAGATTATCTTTCTAAGATTTCAACTTGTGGAATAAATTCACATAATTATAATTATTTCCACATAATAAACATTAAAATTTAACCATTTTCCTTGTAGTTATATCCATTGAATAAAACTAGTAAGCATAGTGTGTGAAACATTTATCACATTCGGATACCATATTATCATGAAAATTTACTTATTGGGTTCTGAAATCATAGATCCTAATTCTCTAATCTATTAAACCTTAGTTTTAACCTAGGTTATTCATAGTCATCCAATATTTAGATCATTTATAATGGTTCTGGAAGAGTTTTGTGCATTTTCAAAGCACATCCCCTTGGAGTGTCAATGTAGGTGCGCAACAAGGCCCATTGTCCTGTACCAGATTCCCTTAAGTTAGGCCAGAAACATCATGTTGAAGTCAATACCCCTATGCATATCTATTCTAGATACACATCCCCTTGTAGAATATATAAAGGGATTAATTTCTTAGAAAACACTCACTATATATTTTACAAAAATTATAGGACATTTTCTAATACATTAACTCATTGTCATACTTATCCATAGACACATTCCTAGACATATCCTTAGATATATACCTAGGCATATCACTATATGTTTCATATTATAGTATCCAAATGTTGAATAAACCTATCCTTTGATACCAAATACAGTGACTTTCTCTTGATATACATGGATATTACATCATTTTAGATTTATATTCTGTACATTAAAAAAAATACATGCTTGAGGAACATAATAGTTTAGTGTCTCTAGAAATATGGAAACAAAATATTCTATCCTGGTAAAAATATCTTCAACATATCCCATGAAGATCTCCAACATTATTACTTTTTACTTAAAACCTTTCTTTATAACCTGAGGCAATGAAACATATGAAAGTGGTGATCTCAAATTCTTTGTAAGGGTAAATAAAACAAATGAGTAAGAATAACATGAAAAAAGAGTATGGAAAATGAGCATATCATTTTGTGTTCATAACCATCATATTAGAGATCAGCATAAAGATTAGTAGTTAATAATTCATAGATCATAGGAGAAATAATATAATTAGTTATGAAAGCATAACATAGGAGTAAGACATAAAATTTTTGGCATGAATATTGGTTTATAAATTTGATAACATGTATAAGTAGAAACAAGTTCACTCATTAAGATAAAGACATGAGATCCGGGCCTCAAATCAACTTATGGACTTGATACGAGGTCCATGAATAACATTGTGAACGCATAATAAGGTTCACTCATAACATTGTTAAAATCTAATTAGGTTCACATATAAACTTATGGATATAAAACCAGGTCCATGCATAACATTGTGAACATGTAATCCGGTTCTTGCATAAAATTGTAAAAATATATTCAGGTTCACCCATAAACATTTGGGCATGAAACTGGTTCCATGAATAACATTTTGAACACCTAATAAGGCTCACTCCTAACATTGTGAACATGTAATCAGTTTCACACATAAACATATCGACATGAAACCAAGTATATGCATAACATTTTGAACACATAATCAGGTTCACTCATAACCTTTATACTCATGCTTCATCCATCATTAACCAATGAATTGAAGGGAGATATAGTTCCCACCCATCTCACAATGAAATCATTCATACATGTGGAATAAGATAATAAAAATTCCATCATGTCATGACCCATAAAAAGAGATAGGTTTTATAAACATCAAATCATAGCCCACTGAATTAAATTAGTATCATTAAAATTTCATCACATCATAACCTATGAAAAGAGATAGGTTTCAATATAATTTAATGAAAGAGTAACCTATGAAAAGAAGCGGGTTTCAAAAGCATAAATCCCAGGAAATAAAAAATGGGTGTCATAAGATTTATTCCATTAAAACATTAACCATTAAATAAATAATATGAATTAAACCTTTGGATAATTTCTTAAAATGGAATGAGTAACATCAACGGATGTCATCTTAGATTTAAAATAACTTGGAAGGAGATTTTGAAAACATTTTATGAGTTAAATGACATTTCTTAATTGAAAAATTCTATTGAAAACATAAAACCTTTTAAAACCCATTTTCTTGAAAATAAAATTTAAAGCTTATAAATAAATATTTTAAAACCTTTAAGAACCCTTTTCTTTGAAATCATAAAAATAGATCTTGAAAAAAACTGGACAACGATTTTCAATAAATTCATATAAATGTATCCTAAAAACGTTTTGAAAACTATTCTCATGAAAATATCATTTAAAACATTTTCTTAAAAATTATCCTTTAAAAATTAATATAATGATTCAAAGGAATAATGATAGATAAATTCGTACATGTCATACAAGGAAAATAGAACATTCCTTTTTCACTATAAAAAGGTTATAAAAATTCTTCATTTGGAAAGAAATAATAATATTCCTTTGAAATCATTTTTTAATGGAAAAAAGTATAAAATTTTATTTTAATTTTCATAGTATGTTAGTATAATATACTTGGATCCACCTTTTAGAGAACATGGTTCTTCGACCGAAGGGAGTGTAAAGTCAGTATTCATTTAAAACAATTTAATAACCATATTATCTACCAAATATTTGAAATATGGTACCAGTAAATGAGTACAGAATGAAACACCATATAGGAAGAAAATTCATGAAAATATTAATGGATGGGTTGTAATATTTCAAAAAAGGAAGCATAAACATAAACAATCTTGAAGAGCGATGATATCGTTTCAATAAACACTTACCACATAGTAAATTAGGACTATGATAATCATGTAATATAAGGAAATCAGATGAATCATATAATATCCTTAAAATAGGGAGATTCATGACATATTAAGAAACATGGAAGTGTATACACATCAAAACAAATTTAGGCGCATAACAGAACATGAGTCTCCAAGATAGAAAATTTAGACAAAACTATTTTACTGATTTGGTAACTTTTGAAATATAAAACAAATTAAATAAAGGTAATAGAATTGATATGTAAATACCCATAAATTTAATATAATAATAATTAACTATATTCGTGGGTAGTATAAACACCACATAAAAGGAATGGATGGTGAATAAAGCATGTATCTCACAGAAATAATAAGTGATATGAAATCCCCTTACCTTGCGTCTTGACCCTCATTATACTGATTCAAACCACATATATAATAAATATAAAATTATTATAAATATTTTATGAAACCATGTTATTATATATAATATTATTTAGGTTTTTATTATGACCTTATATTAACTGCTTGTTAACCATCCTATGTTAAGTTTTCACTTTGCATAATATTCGCATTATTCTTCGCATGTGTCTTAATTTGTTATATCTTTGGTCCTTATTATTATATCATGATTTCAAGAATTTAAAACATGATATTAATATCATTTATATGTAGTATATGTGTATTATAATAATCTATATAATATATTATTATTAAGTAAAAACACAATTAAGGGAAACCGTAGGTCATACATATGCATGAACGCTCTTCCCGTTTAATAGTCATGATGAATGAAAAAAAGGTAAAAGAAATATATGTGTACATATACTTATCATTATTAAAGTAGATTTTTATATCATATATATCACATATATTCAATTAAATTATCCTTAATTCAATCCATGTAGTGTATGAATGAATCATATCTCTCTAAGGGGGTGGTAGTCCACACTTCATATAGAAAAATTATCATATTTACATAATATGGAAAGTATAAATGTACATTATAAATAAAATATAATGAAAAAATAAATACATTTTAAATATAATATATTTCATATATAAATATGTTTTCCATCATAATTTCTAGTAACATGGGTGGTAATGGAAAAATAAACAATCATCATTTTGTGAGGTATTTGTTCACAACACACAGAAACATTATGTTTGTTAGACATTAGATAGTGGTGTATGTAAGTGTTAGTAGAAAAATATAAATAAAAAAATCCTTGTATATTTAGGACAATTTTTTTATACACACATATAATAATGATATTAAATGGGGTGGAGATATAAAATAGAATAAAGGAGCTTGAGATAAGGTGTTACCTCTTAATTTGGTAACACATTTTGGTTTGTGTGAAAAGGATTCCATGGATTTACTTCTACAAAAGGGATGGATTATAGGAGGAATGGAGGATTTATAGGAAGTTGATTTGGTATGTATTGTCCCAACATAAGAGGTTTGATAGGTGTGAGGAAGTGGGAGAGTTGGTGGCCATTTATAGGGATGGAAAAGGATTCACTTGAATTTTTGAAAACAAATTAGGTGTTCACATGATCTTATCTAAGAAAAATCATAAAAACAACCATAAAATATAATTTAAAGTTTGGGGAAGAAATATGGACATAATATGGGTTTTGGACATGTTTATAGGTCATTTGGACACTATGATTATGGTTTAGTCTCTAATTAAGTTCAATTTGACCTTTATTGTCGGGATATATATTAATCACTTTTATTAAAACAAATTGTCAAAATCTAAGTTTATTTAACTATAATATAAATATTATACTTATTATAATGGTTTATTTTAGTTTTATAAATTAAATTCAAAGAAGTGGGAAAATTATGATTAATGTTAATCCCACAGACGTGACAAAATTATGGGTTTATAAAGTATGAATAATTTTAAAAGGTTATTAAGTTTTTATATTCAATTTCAAAGTGAAATTGATTATAATTACATTCATTGTATTAATATATGTATAATTGAACTATTTTGGCATTAAAAAATATAATATAATTTATTATTAATACTTATTTAAACAAAAAGGTTGTTTTTAAAATAAAAATTAGTATATTCACTAATCATAAAAATTTAGTTTTTCAAAAAAATCCCAATAAATTTTCCCTAAGCTAATTCCAGAAATATAAATTCGAAAATGAAGTTTAATTTATAAAATTTAATTATAAAATGTGTCTAAAAATATTTTCATTGTTTTTTAATAGAAGGACATGAATTGTAGTTTATAATATTTTTAAACATATAAGGAATTTTCAAAAAAACATATCGTTCATTATCAATGTGTTTTATTTCAATAAAACTATTATACATAAAGATTTTGAAAGTAGTTATTACTATTCATATTACTAATTTTAATGGACAGGATATAAATATCTCATTTAAATAATTATGATAGTAAAATGATGTTTAAATAAAAATATCAATGTTGCATGTAATACATGCCATGTTAGTGTTGAGTGTAACATATGAAAAGTTGTGGTTGTGTGTAATGTATGTCGATTTGATGTTCTGGGTTTAATACATTGAGTTAGTGTTGTGTAACCCACTTCAATTCGGGGTTGTGTGTACCACAACACAAGTTGGTGTCTTATGAAATGAATGTTTGACTTAGTGTTTTAAGATAAATATATATATAAATATATTCAGTGTCACATAAAATAAAAAAAATATAAAAAGGAACATTATTTTCAAAAAAAAACTCACAAAATTTTAGGGTGTTACAAATATACATGTGATACTTTCAATATTTCTTCATCAATAATAATTTTGGAACTAAACAAGGGCTCATGCTTCTACTTATAAGCCTCGGTCCATCAATTTATCCACTTTCTTATGAAATTTATTTAATTCTATTCGATTACACTGATATTTTGGTTTATTAAATTTTCACACCTGGAACAAGATCAATCGGTTTTCAATGTCTATAACATGTGGAAATCCTGATAGAGGATAATTAGAAAAAACATCATGATATTCTTCGATCAAATAATTAGCTATCAAATAGTGATGGACCTTCTCCTCATGGAATTATTTTTCCATCGTCAATATAGAAAAAATAGATTTTTCTTATTTATTTATTTATCTAATTTAGATTTATTAATAAAGAGGCTATATTTGGGTTATTCTGGAATAGAAATGTTTTTATGAGTTTGATATGGATTAAAAGGAGTAAGTGTGGTATCCTTTTCCCTATATTGGAAAGTATATGAATTATTCCTCCCATCATATTTCACATCCCTATTTAACCTCCAAGGCCTTACCAAAAATAAGTTACAAGAATCCATAATAGTAACATCACAAAATAACTCATCAACATAGCTAATACCAATGGAAAATGAAATAATAACCTATTTGTTTACTGGGAATGTGCTCTCATTGTTCAACCATTGTAACTTATATGATCAATGATGATTCTGAGTTGGAAGATTCGATTTATCCAGTACTGTTGTTAAAGAAACATTTTTATAGCTCTCACTATCAATAATAACCATGAAAACTAACTAATTAGTGGTGTAACAAGTTTTGAACAATTTTTATCATTGATCTTCTTTTCTGTATATTTGAATTTTAAAAACTCTTCATATCACAAGAATGTTTCCAACATCAGCTTCTTCTACAACATAATCATAATTTTCAGATTCTTCATCACCTTGTTCATCCTCTTTGATTTCACTTTCAATGTATTTAATATTTTTATAATAATAATTTTATTTATAAGAAAATCGGCCTGATAATTACCATAACCACAAAATTTTAAGAACATTATATTCCCATGTTCAAAGGATTCAAATGTTACCATTAGTTTTTTTGTAACATTATCTTTCCCTTTATCTAGAATCTCATGCTTTCTAAATTTCTTCTCACCAACATATAATTTATTAGAATAAATTCCTTCAAAAAATATTTACCTCGATTATAGTTCTTGGGTGTCAGTGCCTTTGATGTCCACTTTTTCTTCTCCACCTTGATAGCCAACTTGAAAACATAATAAAGTGAGAATAATGATTGTAACTCCAATGAATGTAAAATTTTATTATTTAATCAACCAAAAAACCATGAAATAATTTACTTTTTTTTACTATAGAACATCAATTCGCATCAATAAATGAACAATCTCCAAAATGTACTTTTTATAAATTTATCTCGTTGTTTCATGCTATGAATTTGAAAAAAAAAATATTGCTTATAATTTTTAGGAATAAATCATCTTCTAAAAAGAATTTTTATCTTCTCCCATGAGAAAATTTTTTATTTTCCATTTCATTATTGCTCTTTCATTATATTTTCCCACCAAATAGATTAATATTCTTTGAATTTTAGAATGGCTACCTTCCTCTATTTATCATTAAAAAAATTATTAAATTTAAAGAATAGTTCGATTTTCTGTATCCAATCTATAAAATCATATAGATTCATACTAATATCAAAATATATAATTTCAATATTTAGTCCTCTTTTAACTTCATCTGCTTTTGTTCTTTTTGTCATATCCACCTATGATTTCAATAATCATCTCCATATGTAAGATCATCATAAAATGGTGTCGGATTATGCCTATAATGTTGAGATGAACATCAAGGATGCCACTATGGTGGAGGGGGATCACATCATCACTCTCTCAATAGTTGAAATTTTTTTCCACTTATTTATGTAATTTATGATTATAGTTGTGCGTTGGAAATTTCCCATAGACCAGGAGGAGTAGATAACCCGCTCTTGCGAGACATGGTGGATGGTAATAAAAAGAATTTGATATATCTTACTCATTGGAACCTACTACTCTGATACCAAATGGATATGTCAATGGAAGTACTGAATGAGTAAGTTAAGATAAAGTGGTGAAATGTATCTGAAATTAAAAATTATTAAAGGAAATGACAATCACACTGTTTTGTCCAAGTTTAAAGACAACATCACCAAAAATGGGCACAAACCACCAATTTCAAGCAATGGGAAGTGGATAAATCAATACTGATGCACAAAAAGGATAAAAAATCGTCAAATTAAAGTTACACCAATAAAAAAGTGTGAAAAAACATTATCAAGAAAAAATAAAAAAATAAAAATTTCCCAAATTAAAATAAATTACTTGGAGAACTATAATGGAACATAAATAAGCATAAAAAACACTTCCTCATACTTTTTAATGACCCACTACCTATAATATAAAAATTTATTCTTAATGATGCCTCTTTTAATGGTATATTTATTCATTAATGTGTAGATATGAATTTCCATCCATGTCCATAAGGATAAGTCATTTTGGTCCCTAAATAAGTGTGGTGTATCCCATCTTGGTATTGGATGTTAACAAGTTTAGTCTAGACCAATTCAAAGAATAATGTTTCTTAATAGCCTAAAATTATTCTTCTTAGGTTTAAAATAATCAACATAGGTTTTTTTTTGGGGGGGGGGGTTTAGGGCTTTTTGAGTTTTTAATGGTTTTATGTTTTTAAGAATTTTAATTATTTTAAGGTTTTTCAAGGGTTTTTATATTTATTAGTGGTTTTTAGGGTTTTTGTGGGTTATAATATTTTTTTATGGTCATTAGTATTTTTATGGTTTTTAGGGTTTGTAAATTTTTTTAGGTCTTTTGGGGTTTTATGTTTTTTGGGTTTTAAGGGGTTTATTAGTGTTTATTAAGGATTATAATGTTTTGTTACTTTTTTAGGATTATTGAGGGACTTATTTGGATTTTTATTATTTTTAGGGGTTTTTATGGTTTTTAGACTTATATTTTTTTTGGTTTTAGATTTTTTGTGTATTTTTTATCATTTTAAGGTTTTTTGAGTTTTTAACATTTTAGGGTCTTAATGGGATTATATATATTTCAGTATTTTTAGGTTCATAAATTTTTTAGGTTTTTTTAATTTTTTATGGTTTTTATGGTTTTCGAGTTTTAGGGTTTTAGGGATATTATGGTATTTAGTGTTATTTAGGTTTTTAAGGGATTTAAGTGTTTTTAGGGTTTTAAGGTTTTCTTAGAGGTTTTCAGGGTTTTTAGTTTTTTATGACCTTGGGTTTTTTATGGATTTCTTAGTATTTATATGTTTTTTAGGGTTTTTAGGTATTTTGAGGTTTTTTAGGGTTCTTATGGAATTTTTTTTTGTTTTTATATATTTTTTTATATGGGTTTTATGATTATTAGAGTTTTTTAAACATTTTGAGTGATTTCAAATGTTTTTAGAGTTTTTTTTTTGTTTTTTATAGTTTTTATGGGGTTTTAGGGTTTTTAGGTTTTTTAGCATTTTTGGTTTTTATGTATTTTATGTGTTTTCTGGTTTTTATTTTTTTTAGGGGTTTTTTTAGGGTTCTTATGTTTTTAGATATTTCTATATAATAGTATTGTTATCATTTTTAATGTTTATATGGATATTTAGGTGTTTATTGTTTTTAGGGTTTTAGGGTTTTTTTAGATTTTAGGTGTTTAAAGGTGTTTTAGATTTATTTTTAACATTTTTAGGGGTTTAAATTGTTTTTTGTGGTTTTAGGTTTTTTTAGGTTTTATTGTTTTTTATATTTTTAGGTGTTTTATGGTTTTTATTTCTTATGGATTTTCTATGTTTTTAGTGCATTTTAGTTATTTATAGGTTCTAAGTGTTTTTATGTTTTTAAAGTTTTCATAGAAATTTTTATTTCTATACAGTTTTTTACATTTTTCCTTATTTTTAAATATTTTTATGATTTTTTTTGTTTTCTAGGGGTTTTAGGGACTTTGAGGGGTTTTAGTGTTTTTAGGGATTTTAAGGTTTTTATTGTTTTTTTGGGATTTTAGGTTTTCTTAGATTTTTAGGGTTTTAAGGATTTAAAAAAATTAACATTTTTTTGGGTTTAATATGTTTTAGAGTTTTATTTATTTTTATGGTTTTTATGGGTCTTCAGTGTTTTTAAATAATTTTAGGGATTTTATGGTTTTTATGGGTTTTAGCACTTTTTAGCATTTTTAAGGTTTTTAAGTGTTTTTAGTTATTTAATGATTTCCAAGGGATTTTAGGGTTTTTATGGGTTTTTATATTTTTATGGATTTTTAGCGATTTTTAGAACTTTTATGGTTTTTAGGGATTTTAGGGATTTTAGAGTTTTTAGAGTTTTTAGGGTTTTGGGGCGGTTTTATGGTTTTTTCATTTGTAGGGGTTTTTTTTGTTTTGAAGGACTTTAAGTTCTTTATTATTTTAAAAAAATTATTATTTTAAAGGTTTTTTATATTTTTAGTGGTTTTAGAGTTGTTTTTGGGGTTTTAGTGTTTTTTTACATTTTTTTGCGTTTTTATAGTTTTAGGGGTTAATGATTTTTTTATGTTTTTTTTGGGTTTTTTGGTTTTTTGGTATTTTTAGTGTTTTTAGTTTTTTATGCATTCTTTGGGTTTTTAGGTTTTTTAGGGGGGGTTTACATTTTTAAGAATTTTATGGTATTTTTTAGGATTTATCTTTTTTAATAGTATTAGAGATTTTGTGGGTTTTTAGGGCCTTTAGGTTTTTATGGTTATTTTGGTTATTTAGGTTTTAGTCTTTTTTTAGAGTTTTTTGATGTTTTATCTTTTTTTATCATTTTTATTATTTTTAGGGTTTTAAATTTTCATTATATTTTATAGGGCTTTGGGGAACATATAAGGTTTTAGTTTTTTAATGCTTTTTGGGGTTTTAGGTTTTTTAGGGTTTTTTGATTTTTTTAGGGGTTTTAGCATTTCTATGATTTTTATGTGCAAAAAGTTTTTTTTAGGTTTTTATGTTTTTGTTATGTTTATTCTTGATGTTATAATTTTTATGATATAGGTACTTTTATAGATTTTTTATGTTTTTTAATGTTTTTCAGTTATTTAGGAATTTTGAGTGTATTTAGGGTTTTCTGGTTTTTGGGCTTTTTGGGCTTTTGGGGTTTTTATGTTTTTTGATTTTTTACGGCATTATTATTGTTTTTAAACATTTTAGGGTTTTAAATGGTTTTTATAATTTAAACAATTTTTTAGGGTTTTATGGGTTTTTAGGATTTTTAAATTTTTGATGGTTTTTTACGGTTTTTAGATTTTGTTGGATTTTTTATAGTTTTCTTAGAGTTTTTAGCATTTTTTTGGGTTTTATTGGTTTTATTTGTTTTTAAATTTTTAGGATTTTCTTAGGGTTTTGATAGTTTCTTACATTTCAAGTATTTTTAGAGATTTTATAAGATTGTTTTATTTTTTTTGTTTTTAATGATTTTGAGGTGTTTTGTGTTTTTATGGTTTTTATATTTTTTTGGTTTTCAGGTTTTTTTTTGAGTTGTTTAGGGTATTAATATTTTTTGTAGTTTTTTTAACATTTTGGGGGGATTAAATGGTTTTTTGAGATTTTTTATTGGTTATTTGGTGTTTTTTGTCTTTTTATTTTCTTTTTATGGTTTTTCTGTGTTTTTATGGTTTTTAGGGTATTATGTGTTTTTTGGTTTTTTTTTGGTTTTAAGTGTGTAGGTTTTTAAGGTTTATTATGTATTTTAAATGTTTTTAAGTTTTTTATTTATTATGGGTTTTTATATATTTTTTACAATTTTTAGGTTATTTTTTGTTTTTAGTGATTTTGAGGTTTATAGTGTTTTTATGGGATTTTTGGGATTTAGGATTTTTTGAGTTTTTTGGGTTTTAAGGGATTTTAGAGTTTCTTTTTTAGAAATTTAATGGGTTTTTATATTTTTTATTTTTTTCTGATATATTTCATGTGTTTTTATGGTATTTAATAGTTTTTAGGGGTTTTATGGTTTTGAGGTTTTTAGGGGTTTTTGGGTTTTTTAGAATTTTTACGTTTTTAGGGGTTTTAAGTGTTTTAGGGTTTAAATTTTTTCTTAGGGGTTGTTAGGTTTTTTTATTTTTATGGATTTTTCAGGATATTTTAGAAATTTAATGGTCTTTGAATGGTTTTTAGTGATTTTTAGGGTTTTAAGAATTTTTATAATTTTTAGTGTTATTAGAGGGTTTTTGAGTGTTTTTGGTTTTTAATGATTTTTAGAGATTTTTAATGTATTTTGGGCGTTAAAGGGTTTTCAAAATTTTTTGTGTTTTAATTGGTTTTTATGGGGTTTTAGTGATTTTTATGGTTTTTATTGGTTTTTATGGTTTTTAGGGGCTTTAGGGGCTTTTATCATTTTTGTGGGTTTTAGAGTTTTTTGGTTTTTAGGGGTTTTAAGTGTTTTTTATTTCTAATGGTTTTTTATGGTTTTTTAGTGTTGTACGATTTTTTACATTTTTATGTATTTTGTAGGATTTATTTGGTGTTTTTGGTTTGTATGGATTTTGATGGGATTTATGTGTTTTGGGGTGTTTTAGGGTTTTTATGTTTGGGGGGGGGGGGGGTTAGGTTTTTTTTAGGGTTTTAAAAGCTTTTACAGGTTTTTATCATTTTTATGGATTTAAAGGGTTTTATTTGTTTTTTTGGTTTTTCAGGGTTTTATATGTTTTTAGGTTTTTAGGGTATTTAGGGGTTTCAACAATTTTTAAGTCTCTTGAAGTTTTTATGTTATTTATTGATTTTTAGGGGTTTACCATGAATTTTTTTTGGGGCATGGTTTTTAAGTTTTTTACTATTTTATGTATTTAATGGAATTTTTGGATTTTTATGGGTTTTAGGGTTTTATGGAATTTTTAGGATTTTAATGTATTTTGGGTTTTTTGGGTTTTTTGGTTTGTATGGATTTTTGAATTTTCTAGGATTTTAAGCTTCTTTAGGATTTTTAAATTTTAGTGGTTAAATGGATATAATGATTTTTAGTGGTTTTTTGGGTTTTTATGGGTGTTTTACATTTTTTTGAGGTATTTATGGATTTATGTATTTTAGTGTATTTAGTGGTTTTAGTGTTTTTAAAAAAAATTAGGGTCTTATGTTTTTAAAAATTTTAGTGGTGTTCTATGTTTTTTTTTGTTTTTTTTAAATTTTTATGTATATTTTTTAATTATAACTATTTTTGTAGTTTTAGGGATTTTTGGTATTTTGAGGGATATTAGAATTTTGTTGGATATAAACATTTTTTCAATTTTCTTTGGGGAGTGTTGGTTTTTTTTTATTTTTAGGGTTTTATGGATTTTTTAGGGTATTAGAGTATTTTAACATTTTTTTGGTGTTTTATTTTTTTTAGTGTTTTTCGTGATATTTTAGTGTTTTAGGGGGTTTTACAGTTTTAAGGTATTTGTGAGTTTTTATGGTTTTTAGTATTTTTAGCATTCTAAACATTTTTTGGGTTTTTAGGGATTTCATGAGTTTTAAGGTTTTAAAAGTTTTTTCAGCGTTTTTCAGTGTTTGTAGGGTTTTTTTACATTTATATGGTTATAATGTATTTTTAGGTATCTTTAATTATTTTTATGACTTTTTATGTATTTTGAGGGTTTTTATAGTTATTTGGGGTTTTATGGCATTTTGGGTTTCTAAGGCATTCTTATTGTTTTAGGTTTTAGGGTTTTTTATGGTATTTTATGTTTTTAAGTCTTTATAAGGTTCTTTTTGAATGTTTTAGGTTTTTTATGTTTGTAAGTATTTTTCGGGATTTTTGAGACTCATATGGGTTTTTAGGGTTTCTTGGGATTTTTAGGGGTTTAATGGGTTTTTGTTTTTTAGTTACTTAGTTGTTTTATGTGTTTTATGATATTTATGGGTTTCTTAGGGTTTTCAAGGTTTTAGTGTTTTCAATTTTTTTATGCATTTTAATGGATTTTTTTTGGATTTTTATTTATTTAGGGGCTTTTTGATATTAAGGATTTTTAGGATTTATAAGTGTTTTATGGGTTTCTTTGTTTTTTTGTGATTTTAGAGTTTTTTTATTTTTATATGGTCTTTATGAATTTTAGAATATTTTTATATTTTTATGTGTTTAAAGGGTTTTTAGTGTTTATTGTTTTTATGGTTTTTTTATTTTTTAAGGTTTTATGGGTTTATGTTTTTTAGGGGTGTCTAGGTTTTTAGGGTCATTTTATAGTTTTTTATATATTTTAATTTTTTTAGGTTTTTAGGGTTTCTAAGTGTTTTATGGGTTTTAATGTTTTCTTAGGGATATAATGTTTTTCTTATTTTAGGGATTTTTGGGGATTTTTTGGTAAATTTATGGTTTTGTGGTGTTTAATATTTTTGAGTTTATTTAGGATTTTTATGGGTTTTAGGTTTTTTCTGGGGTTTTTTTCATTTGTTATGGTTTTTAGGGATTTTATGTGTTTCTAGGTTTTAAATGTTTTCTTATAGATTTTCAAGGATTTTAGGGTTTCTAGGTTTTTTGGGAATTGTATGAATGTTTCGTGATTTTTATTGTTTTTAGGGTTTTTTTGGATTTTGAGGGGTTTTAGGTGTTGTTTGGGGTTTTAGTGTTATTTTTGTTTTTTGGGGTTTTAGTGGGGGTTTTCTTTTTTAGGTTTTTAAGGGTCTTTATAGTATCTTAACGTTTTTAGCAGTATAAAGAGTTTTTAGTGGTTTTATGGGTTTTTATGGGTTTTTATGGGGTTTTATGGATTTAAAGTTTCTTAATGTTTATTTATTTATTTTGAGGGGTGTTAAGGTTTTTTAGACTTTTTAGGATTTTTGGGGTGTTATTATTATTTTTTCATGGGTTATAAGTTTTTTTAGGTTTTTAAATTTTTATAAGGTTTTTTGAGGGTTTTTAGGGTTATTTACAATAATTTGTATTTTTAGGGCTTGTTATGTTTTTTTAGATTTTTTAGTGTTTTATGGATTTTAATTTTTTTACCATTTTTTTTGTTTTTTAGAACTTTTTTGTTTTTAGAGTTTTTAATTTATTTTTATTTTTTGATGGTTTTCATTGGATTGTTTATGGTTTTTTCGGTTTTTAAGTTTTTATATATTTTTAGTTAATTTTTATAACTTATAATTTTTTTTTGTTTTTAAGAATTTTTTATGTTCATAGGGTTTTATAGGGATTTAGAGGTTTTATGAATTTTTTGGGGGGTTTGGGACTTATTTTAGTTTTTAAGGGGTTTTACATATTTTTATATTTTTCACCTTTTTAGGGGTTTTTAGGTTTTTTAGAGTTTTTTTGTTTTACGGTTTATGGGGTTTATGGTTTTTTAATGTTATTTGGGGTTTTAGGGTTTTAGGTCCTTTTAATGTTTTTTATGGTTTTTATAAATTTTATGTTTTTTAGGGGATTTAAGTGGTTTTATTTTTTTATGGTTTCTTAGGGGTTTTCATAGATTTTTTGGGTTTTAAATTTTTTGGGGATTTTGAAGGATATTTTAGTATTTTAATGGGTTTTATGGATTTTTAGTGAATTTTTTGGTTTTTTGGGGTTCTAGGGGTTTTTACAGATTTTTTGTTTTTCTAGTTTTTATGGGCTTTAAGTGTTTTTAGGTTATTATGATTTTCTTCAGTTTTTAATGGCTTTTTTGGATTTTATGTTTTTAAATATTTTTACAGTTTTTTAGGTTTTTTATTTTTTTGGATTTTGTGGATATTTATGTTTTTAAGTAGTTTTTATGATTTCTTAAGGGTTTTTAATTCTTTAGAGGGTTTTATGTTTTTTATAGTTTTAAATAATATTCAGATTTTTAGTGGTTTTATGGGTTTTATGGATTTTCAGTGTTTTTACGGTTTTTTGTGTTTAGGGGGTTTTAGGGGTTTTAGGGTTTTAGGGTATTTTTACGGGTTTTAGATTTTTTTTTCAGTTTTTTAAGGGTTTATAAGTTTTTATATTTTTAAGTTTTTCATATTATTTTTAGGGTTTTTAAGATTTTATACATTTTAGTGTTTTTATGTCTTTCTTAGGTTCTTTATTCTTTTTTTATTTTTATCTATTTAGAAGGTTTTTATGTGTTTTAAGATTTTTTAGGTATTTTTATAATTTTTATTATTATTTATTTTTTAAGGGTTTTAATGTTTTTCTTTTGGGAGTTTTGTGGTTTCTTTGGTTTTTTACAATATTCGGGATTCATTTATGATTTTTATAACAAAAAGTCCAGGGTTCGGGTAGATCTGTCCCTAAAAAATTTATTAAGAAAAAGATAAGAGAGTCAGGAGTACAAGGAATTATTACAATGGAAAGAGTACATTACACCACGCATGTCCGCCTACACTAGTGGAGCGCAGTATTCTGGTGTCGTGAAGGACCACATCATATTCTTCACCATTATTGCTTTCTTTGCCAAAGCATCAGCAACTTGATTGGATTCCCTATAAGCATGTGATATTATCAGATTGAGCTCAGTAACCTAGTTGAGACACGCAATCCAGTGAGGTAGAATTATCCATGGCACATCTCGTGTTCTTGTTTTCAAGGCCTGCACTGCAGTTTGAGAATCTGATTCAATCCATAACAAACTCCATTTGAATTGAACAGCAAAATTGACAGCATGTATAATAGCCCATAGCTCAGCTTCATAGGCCACCCCTATATCAGTGTAACAGTAAAAGAAACCCTTCACAGAACCACGATGTGTGCGGAACACTCCACCACATCTAGATGGCCCTGGCGCGCCAGCAGCAGCCCCATCTACATTTACCTTGATCCACGCGCCTATCGGAGGTATCCATCGAATGTATTTGAGAGTTTCGGGCCTTTGAGGGCGACTGGGAACACCTAGCATTCTGAGGACCTACAGGTCAGATAAATTGTTATTCATCCCTCCAGTTTGCACCATAGATGCCGCATACACTTCCCTATGCAGGGAAAGCATTCTGGTCTGGGCAGAAATCTGCTTGTTCTCAAACAGGATGGCATTGCGCGCATGCCAAACAGCCGCAAAAATTGCAGCACCAGCCACCAGCAGCAGATTATGTATTTTCTCACTTCACCCAGCGCTGGACAACCCTGAAAGGATCTCATCAACCTTCATATGAGAGCACAATTCCAGCCCAAATAGAGAACCTGCATATGACCAAAGTTGGCACACATATCGGAAGCCCACAGACAAGTGCTGCACATTTTCCTCTGCACACATACATAGATAGCATGCTGAAGCAATCTGAATTCCAGACCGCTTGAGTTGATCATGTGTGGGAAGTCTATTTTTCCAGATTCTCCAAATTAAGATGAATCTGGATGGTTGGATACAGGGAGCCTGAAATGCTTTAATGCATCTCGGAGTGTGAGTAGAGCTCCCACATTCCATCCTATAAAATTCCTTGATGTTGAAGCACCCATGCCTATTCGGCATCCATATCAGAGTGTCATGATCCATGAATGTGTAATTCTGAATTTCAAGTCTAATTTGAGGGGGAAGCTGGCTGTCAAATCTTTGCCATTGTGGTCTGAAATCAGCAATGTCCATATTCCTTACTTCAGAGTGATTACTCATGATATCGTGCAGTGGCCTATCAAGCCAAGTGATATTCCAGCAGTTGAGGTTGGAGTTCTCACACACCAGACACTTTGTTTTGTTCATGATTTTATTGAAGGCATGTCTAAGATAAGCCCACATGGATGACCCAAGATAATGTTTATACCCATTCAGAAACCTTTCCTTAAATCTTTTGGCCAAAAAAGCATTAGAAGCATCATTGGAGATCAGGCTCCATGTTAATTTCCCAATGAGACCATCATTAAAAATCTTTAAGTCCTTGACTCCAAGGCCTCCAAGATCAACTGGTTTGATACACTCTTTCTAGGCAACCGTTACCAATTTCCATTCATGAGCAGAACTAGTCCATAAGAAATTCCTTATCATACACTACAACTCCTTGATGAGGCCCCTAGGCCACCTATACAACGAGAAGGAGTACACAAACTTTGATGTGATCACAGAGTTAATGAGGCACACTCTTCCAGCCAGGAACATAGCCTTCCCTTTCCAGCTAACAAGTTGATTGACAATTCCAGAATAGATACCTTCCAGATAATGCCGTTTAACTTTCCCCCAGAAGAGAGGAACACCAAGGTACTGGAAAGGAAGAGTCCCTTTTTTCACCCCAAGCCCTCAGATGATTCTATTTTTCTTGCCAACCGTAATGCCATTACCAGAAACAATGAAGGATTTATTCCAACTAATCGCATGTCCATCCACCTCTTCATAATGCGCAAACAACACCTGGATAGAGGAGATTGTTTTTCTAGAAGCTCTCCCAAACAGAAGTATATCATCAGCATAGAGCAAATGTGAGGGAGCAAAATCATTCTTCCCGGCCCTAATTTTCTTATAAAACACAAACTGGACAATATTATTGATGCACCTACTCAAATAGTCTTCTACAATAGCAAATAAAAAACATGAGAGCAGATCCCCTTGCCTCACGCCTCTAGTGCACGGGAAGAATCCTCTAGGTGCCCCATTAATAAGAATGGACAGCCTTGATGAGCTAAGGATGGTACTAATCAACTTGATAAAACCATTCGAGAAGCCATACCTTTTGAGGACATTGAAAAGAAAGCTCCATCTTAGAGTGTCAAAAGCCTTAGATATGTCAATTTTGAGCACAAAGTTTCCATCTATAACTTTCCTCCTCATCAAGTTAACACTTTCTGAGGCAGCAAAAAGAAAAGTTTGAATATTGCATCTAGGAACAAATCCAAATTGATTTTGAGTAATCATGTCACTAACCAACGGTCCCATCCTATTCATAATAATCTTACTGATGACCTTAGGGATTGTATTTCCAAGCGCAACAGGCCGGAAGTCTTTAATGTCAACCGCATTTTCCTTCTGGGGTATCAGTGCAATAAAACTTGAATTCATCTCATATGGCATATAAGAATATTTGAAGAACTCCTTTATTGCTTGAGCGATATCATCCTGCAAGACATCCAAGTAAAACATGAAGAATTTTTTAGTGAACCCATCTAGACCAGGAGCACTATCCATATTAAGTGAAAACAAGGCTGCTTTAATTTTTTCCTTTAGAGGAGGAGCGATAAGGGACTGATTATTTTGATCTTCAATTAATGAGCTAATGTTGTCAACCATTTTCTGTGTGTTATCCTTCCCATCATCAGAATATAGACCCATGAAGTATTCCACAGTAGCCTGGGCAATTGCATTTTCAGAGGTGTGAAGCTGACCATTAATGTTAATTTCCTTATTTCCTACTCTGGCCCTCTTCTCTTTGTGAAGCCTATGAAAGAATTTTGTGTTCCGGTCTCCCTCCTTCAGCCATTTCACATTCAGCTGGTTTTTTTTCAGCCTTTCTTTGACCACTAAAAGACTATCCAGCCTGTTATGGGCTTCAATTTCCTCCTTAGAGGGAATATTCAGATGTTGATCCTTGATCTGGCAGCATGCAAGAGCCTCCTCAACAGCCTTAATGTCACAATCCATCATAGTGAATGAGCTCTTTCTCCACTCCTTGAGAAGATTCTTGGTATGCTTTAATTTCCCAGCTAGCCTTTGCAACGGTCTGCCAATAACCTCAATGCTCCAAGCTTTCAGCACAGTTTCCCTGCACCCAGGAGTTTTCCATTGTTAAACCGAAAAGGTATGGGAAGAGACTTCCTAAAGTGTGTATTAATTTCCACAATAATCGGATTGTGATCAGAATGATGTTTGGGAAGTGTGAACCCTGAAATTCCATGGGCAGAACTTTGATCATCTATTTTAACAAAACATCTGTTGAGTTTGCTTGCTTGCTTCCCCTTCCATGTGTACCTACTCCAGGTAAAGTAATCTCCAACCACCAGGACCTCAACCAAGTTTCATTGATCAATACACAAAGAGAATTCCAAGGATGTGCTGCGATTGAAGTTGTCTCCAATTTTTTCCTCCGGCCTCAAAATAGTATTAAAGTCACCAGGGATTACCAATTTTTGATTAATGATCCCAGATATAACCTTCAGCTCATCCCACAATTCCCTTCTTCTAATATAAGAGTTATAAGCATACACAAACGCTGCATAGATCTCATACTCATCAATGCTGCAAGAGACAAGAATTCTTTGAGACAGCTTACAGTAGGATAGAATTCTGACCATCTCATGCCTTAAAACCTATAAATGATCCATATTGGAGTCATGGGAATTTTGCAAGATAAATTTATATCCAAGGGAGCTCCACTTGAATTCTGTCCAGTTATTAAAAAGAATCTTAGGCTCCGCAATGCCAACAAGCATAGGTTTTTAGGTCAAAATAAAATGTCTAAGGTCTTTTACCGTTAGGGAGTTCCCTATCCCTTGATAATTCCAGTAGAAAAATTTCATTTTTGATGAGTTTTGCCCTGTGTTTGGGGGCCTCCACTCAATTCCATGCTCACCTCGCCCTTACCTTTCGTTCCTTTACCTTTCTTGTTCCCCTTTTCCAAGCTGCTACTTTGTTCAGATACCTTCATTACTAACTTCTTCTCAGTGTTCTCCCCTGAGAGAGCCCCATCCTTTTCATGTATCTGTATGCTTTCAGAATCATCAGCCCAAGACACACCAGTCAAGGGTATGAATTGATTGTCATCTTTCCCATAATTATTTTGTGTTTCCAGGACAGCTCTTTTCCTGGTAGCTTTGGATGCTTCAACCTATAGGAATACCCCCTCTTGCTCACTGTTATGCGGTGTGTGTTCACTCCCTGGATCAGTTGAATGCCTCCCATCCGGATCAGGAACCAACAATGCAGGTAAGGGCTCAGAAGTGGTGACCAGTCTCTGACCAAGGGTGAATGTGGCCTGCTGATTGCCCATTCCAGTATCTAGACTGAGCTCTAGAGAAGGCTCCAAGGACTTCTGTGCAGCCACATTGCTTACATTTTCCCCATCCAGCACTCCGACAGAAGATTGCAGGATAGCAGCATAGGTGCATGTATTATCAAGTAAATTCCCATCCATAATGCTGACATTCTCCCCATCTAGCACACCTGCTGTGGATTATAGGCCAGCATCTTGAGCAGCCGGTTCAGTAGAATTTCCAGACCCTTCGCCAGGTCTGAAAGACATATTACTATCATCCATCCCCTGCATTTTGTCAACAGGAATACACCCCTGCTGGGAAGCATACACACCAGCATCAGAAGCACCTTGAACCTCCAGAAAGGCAGTGCCTCCATCAAGACATATTAAAATCATCCAGAGCCTGCTTGTTTCCAATAGGAAGACACCCTCTTGAGAAGCAGGCGCATCAGTCTGATGAACAGCAGTAGGTAATGAACTACCCTCCCCATTTTCCATAATTGCCTGTTTTGCTGGAATAGAGTCCATCATATCATCATACACTGTGGCAGATCTTCCTGGAGGTGTATTCTCAGTGTGTTGATCAAGAGGATCTTTACCTTTCCTCTTCCTGCAAATAGAAGTATCATGTCCTTTAATCATGAAAAAGCTACATTCAGTATCCCTTTTGCATTCGGATATTAAATGACCAATGAATTTGCATCCATTGCATGATTTTGGCTTTCTTTCATAGAGAATATCAAGCTCAATGCTGTCATCCCTTGTGGTGAGTATAACCTCTTCCACCAAGGTGTTGGCCATATCAACCTCCACTAAGATTCTTGCATAGTGACCAAACCGTGGATTGTCAGTTTGCTTTTCCATCCTAATCGGATTTCCAACAGATGAGGCAATGTCCCAGAGGATCCACGGATGCCAATACAGCCAGTTGAGCTTACATATTCGAATCCAGATCTGAGTGAATGTGTTCCTTACATTACCAGGGTCAAAATTCCTGTCCCATTCCTAGATTCTCAGAAATCCCAGCTTTAACGCTATTGTTCCCATGCTCCAGGCACGCCGTTTACACTCATCAGATGGGAACACTACATGATAGTACCCACAGACCATGGCTTTCATTTTCCAATCATCAAATCCCCTTACCTCTGCGATTCTTCTCGTTAGCTCATGGAATTTCCAGAGTTTATCGCCCTTGGAGACCAGAACCCTTGCAATTATAGAGAATTTACAAAGCCTTACCCGTTCTTCCACTGCATCCTGGTTCGCAGAAACATGCGCAGTCTGACCTTTTCGAATCACCCGCCTAGGCGAAGGTGTGTCAAAATCAGAGAAGGATAGTGAAGCAGTCGATTTCACAACCTCCGTAAAATTCTTCCAAGGGGCAATATACAGGTCATTCTCATTGTTCTTTGATTTAGATTTGGCCGCACGATAAAATAACTCACTGTGCCCTATATACTCAGATTGATTCCTATCCTTCGAGCTGTCCATGAGGTCCGAATTGCCATCAGACTCAGCAGATTGAGGGTTCGCCTTCTCTGCCTCCTGGTTCCCTTGCTCCGCAATCCTCCTATATTATTTATGATTTTTATATTTTAGGGTATTTAGGGGTTTTTAGGGGTTTTAGGGTTTTAATTGGTTTTTTGGGATTCTAGGGTTTTTTTTCATTTTAGGGATTTAATGGTTTTTAGCATTCTTATAGTTTTCAAGGTATTTTGTTTGTTTTAAAAATTTTTAGTTTTATACAAATTTTAATTGTTTAATGGTTTTTTAATATTTTCATAGGATTTTCTAGGGTTTCAAGGGTTCTATTTTTTTAATAGATTTTAGGTTTTTTAGTTTTTTAGGGTTTTTTTATGTTTTTTATGGTTTTTATGGATTTTGAGGTTTCTTTTAATATCTATGGTTTTTAGGGTTCTTTGGGTTTTTATTGTCTTTTATGTTTTTAGGGGTTTATTGTTTTTAGGTTTTCATGGGTTTCTTATCGTTTATGAGAGTTTTTAGGTTTTTTACACTTTCTGGGACTTTTAGGGGTTTTAGTATATTTTAGTTTTTTTGGGGTTTTTTGGGATTTTTAGGGATTTTAGGTTTTTAGATTTTTATGGGTTTTATTTGGGATTTTAGGTGTTTTTTATTTTTTAGGGTTTTATGGTTTTTTAGAGTTTTCTAATATTTTTAGAGGTTTAAATGGTTTTTAGAGGTTTTATTGGTTTTTAGGGGTCTACGGCCGTTTAATTTTTTTATAGTTCATATAATTTTTAGGGGTTTTAATATTTTTTAGGGTTTTAAGGTTATCTTAGGTTTTTCAAGGATTTTTTTTGTTTTTTATGATTTTTTATAATTTTAGGTTTTTTTAGGATTTTTGTGGTTTTATGGGTTTTAGGGATTTTAGGGGTTTTAGGGTTTTAGGGTGTTTTGGGCATTTAGTGTTTTTAGTGTTTTTATATTTTTATAGGTTTTAGGTGTTTTTTAGGTTTTTCTGGTTCTCTCAGGGTGTTTCAGATTTTTTTAGCGTTTCTAAATTTTTATGGACTTTTAGGGTTTTTAGGAATTTATGGTTTTTAGAGATTTAAGAGACTTTTTGGGTTTTCAGGGTTTTTAGAGTTTTTATGGTTTTTATGGTTTTTTTAGTTTTATGGGTTTCAAAGTTTTTTAGAGTAATTAGGTTTTTAGGTTTATTTATGCTTATATGTATTTTGAGATCTTTTTCATGATTTTTAGGGTTTTAGGGGTTTTGATTGCTTTTAGGGTATTTTTATTTTTCTTATTTATATTTTTGGGGGTTTTATGTTTTTTGGGGTATTATAATTGTTTAGAATTTTTATGATTTTTAGGGGTAAAAAGGTATTTGGAGTTTTACTTTTTGGGGGTTTTATGGGGTTTTTATGTTTAATTGGTTTTTAAGGCTTTGATCGGTTTTTATGGTTTTAGTAGTTTTTATGTTTTTGGGGTTTTATGAGTTTTTAGATTTTCACGGTTTTCTTAGTGTTTTCAGGGATTTTAGTGTATTTTACATTTTTTGGAATTTTTTTGGACATTAATGGTTTTTTTATTGATTTTTATTGTTTTTAGGGTTTTAAGGGATTTGATGGTATTTTGGGTTTTTAGGGTATTTATGGTTTTTTGGGTTTTTTTTTGTTTTTATGATTTTTTTTGGTTTTAAGTTTTTTAGAGGTTTTTAACATTTTTAAGGGTTGAAATGGGTTTTAGAGTGTTTAGTGGGTTTTAGGGTTTTTATGGGGTTTAGGATTTTTCAGGTTTTTAGGGTTTCTGTGGTTTTTAGGGACTTAAGGTTATTTAGGGTTTTTTGGGATTTTATCAATTTTAAGATTTTATAAGAGTTTTGTGTCTTTATGGGTTTCATTAAGACGTTTAAATGGGTTTTTAGGGGGTTTTATGGATTTTTTTAAAAAAATATGGTTTTTAGTATTTTTATGGATTTTGATGTTTTTTTGATTTTTTTTAAGAGTTTTATGGTTTTTTATCATTTAGAGATTATTTTAGAATTTACAGTTTTTACATTTAGTGGTGTTTTTAAATGTTTTTTTGTGATTTAATGGTTTTATAGAATTTATTTATGGGTATTTAGGGTTTTAATGGTTTAAGGGGTTTTATTGTTTTTGATGGTTTTTAGTAATTTTTATTTATTTATTATTTTTAGGCTTTTAAGGGTTTTAAGGGTATTTAGTTTTTTACAATTTTCTTAGGATCTTTTATGGTTTTTAGGATTTTTACATTTTAATGTATTTTATGAATTTTTTAGTATTTTTATGGTTCTTACAGTTTTAGGATATTTTTTGAGTTTTTTTCTGTTTTTATGGATATTTAGTGTTTTGTAACATTTTTAGGGGTTTAAATGAATTTTATAGTGTTTAGTGTGGTTTTACGGTTTTTATGGGTTGGTATAAATTTTAAGTGTTTTATTTCTTTAGGGAGCATAAGATTTTTATGGTCTTTTACTATTTTGAACAATTTTTTAGGTTTTTAGAGGTTTTATCTTTTTTAGATTCTTAAGGAGATCTTATGGTCTTTCAGGGTTTTTAGGTTTTTTTTCGTTTTTAGTGATTTTTGGGTTTTTAAGTATTTTTATGGGGTTTAGGGGTTTTATGGATTTTGAGGGTTTTTAGGGTTTTAGGTTTTTTATGTTTTTCAGCATTTTTTTGGTTTTTAGGTTATTTATGTTCTTTTATGTTTGGAATGTTTTCATAGGGTTTTTTCATTGTTTTTAGTGTTTTTATATTTTTAGGTATTTTTACGGATTTTTTTTAATTCTAATGGGGTTTTAGAGATGTTTTGGTTTTTTATGATTTTTATGATTTTTTGGTGGTTTTATGGGTTTTTGGGGGGTATAATAAATTTTTAGGAGTTTTAAGGGTTTTTATAGTTTTTTATGGATCTTCTGGGGTTAAAATTGTATTTATAAATTTTTTAGTTTTTAGCATTTTATGGGTTATAATGATTTGAATCGTTTTTCGGGTGTTTATGGGTTTTAATGCTTTTTAGGTGCTTTAGGGTCTTTTAGTGTTTTAGGGTTTTTTACATTTTTAGTGATTTTTAGGTTTTTTTTTAAAAAAAAATTATGGTTTTTAATCGTATTGAAGTATTTTTTTTGTGTTTTAGGGTATTTTGGGTTGTTTGGGTTTTAAGGTTTTTTGAGTATTTTTCTGTTTTTAAGGGTTTTACAGTTTTTAATTTTTTTCAGGGTCTAAATGGATTTTATATTTTATATTTTGTTTTTAGGGTTTTAGGCATTTTAGGTGTTTCATGTTTTTTAGCGGTTTTAGGGTTTTTAGGTTATTTTTACAACTTTCAGTGTTTTTTTTGTTTTTATGTTTTTAATGGTTTTATTTGTTTTTTGGTTTTTAAGGTTTTCTTAGGGTGTTTCTGTGATTTCAGTGTCTTTTATGTTTTAACCGATTTTGTGATGTTTCTAGGACTTTTTTTGTGGGTTTTTTAGTTTTTTAGGGATTTTGAGGGGTTTTTATATTTTTAGGGTTCTTTAGCATTTTGAGCGGTTTGAATGGTTTTTAGGGGGTTAATGTTTTTATAGTTTTTAATTTTTTATTAGGGGATCTCATGTTTTTTTTGTTTTTACCTTTTTATGGATTTTTAGAGATTTTTAGGATTAATGGGTTTTTTATGGTTTAAGGGACTTTTTTGGATTTTTAGTTTTTTTATGTGTTTGGGGTTGAAAAGGTTTTTTAGAGTTTTTATCATTTTTTGGGGTTTCAAGGGTGTTTAGAATTTTTAGTGGGTTTAAGTGTTTTATTGGTTTTTAATGTTTGTATGGGCTTTATGGTTTTTAGAGGTTTTAGGGGTTTTAAGAATTTTTTGTGTTTTTGGGGTATTTTAATTTTTTTGGGTTTTAGCGGTTTTATGTGTTTTTAGGTTTTTATTGTTTAGTTTTTTTTGGGGTTTTCGGGTTTTTTATGATTTAATTATTTTTTTAGGATTTATTTGGATTTTATGGTTTCTAGGGATTTTGAAAGGTTTAGGGTATTTAGCGGTTTTAAGGTTTTTTAGGTTTTTAGCTTTTTTAAGTGCTTTTATCTTTTAAGGATTACTTGGGGTTTTTCAAGGTAGTTAGGGGTTATTAAATTTTATTTATTTTTATGTATTTTTATTGTTTTTGAAGGTTTATATGGATTTTTATGATTTAAAATGTTTTTCTATGTTTTTAGGGTTTTATGATATTTTTTTGGTTTTTAGGGTTTTTTTTTTGAGTTTTTAGTGGTTTTAAGGATTTTTATATTATTTTATCATTTTTATGGGTTTAAATGGTTTTTAGTGTTTTTAGTAGTTTTAAGGGTTTTCATGAGTTTATAGTGTTTTTATGGTTTTTATGTGTTTTTACAGTTTTCGGGGTTTATATGTTATTAACATTATTTTTTGGTATTTTAGGCTTTTTAACATTTTTATGGGTATAAATGGTTTTTAGTTATTTTTATGGATTTTGTAATTTTTATACTATTTTAATGTTTTTTAGGAATTCTGAGGGTTTCAGGCTTTTTAAGGGTTTTAGGGGTTTTTTGTGTTTTAGGCATTTTTTGGTTTTTATGGTTTTCTGTGGTTTTATGTGTTTTATAGATTTTAGGTTTTTAGATATTTTTTAGGATCTTATGGTTTTACTTCTTTTATGGATTTTGTGGGTTTTTACGTGTTTTAGGGATATTTGTTTTTGGGGGGTTTTTGTTGACTTTTTAATTTATAGGGTATTAATGATTTTTTAGTTTTTTAGGGGTTTAAATGGTTTTTAGATTTTATATTGGGTTTTAGGATTTTTATTGGTTTTGAAGGTTTTTTACGGTTTGTAGGGATTTTTTGGGTAGTTAGAGTTTTTAGCTTCATTTAGGGTTTTAGGGTTTTTAGGGGTTTTGGGTTTTTTATTGGTTTTAAGTGTTCTTATGTATTTACAGTTTTTAGGGAATTTATAATATTATTATATTTTTTAGTGTTATTATGGATTTGTAGGGTTTTAATAGTTTTTTGGGGTTTTAATTTGTTTTTGTTTTTAAGGTTTCTTGTTCATATAGTTTTTATGGTTTTTAGAGTTTTTTTATCATTTTTAGAGGGTTTTAAGAATATTTATAGTGTTTAGTGGTTTTTGGGATTTTGGGATTTACTTGTTATTATATTTTAGCGATTTTTATGCTTTTATGGTTTTTAGGGTATTTTAATGTTTTTAGAGTGTTTACCATTTTTAAAGGATTTAAATTTATTTTACAGTTTTTTGCATTTTTATGAATTTTAGGGTTTTTAGGGTTTTTAAGGGTTTTTAGGGAATGGTTTTAAGGGTTTTAAGTGTATTTATGTTTTTATTGTTTGCTATGGTTTTTAATGTTTTTAGCATTTTTTACATTTTTATGTAATTTTATTGGTTTTGGGGTTTTTAGGGATTATGAGGGTTTTTAGAATTATTTTTGATTATGAGGGGCTTTATGTTTTTAGGGAATTTATGGTTTTTAATGGTTTTTAGGGTTTTTTTATTTAATTTATTTTTATAGTTTTTAAATTTTTAGTGTTTTAAAGAGTTCGATTGTTTTTATTTGATTTTTATGATATTTATAGGTTTTTTAGAGTTTGATGAATTTTTAGGTGTTTTTATGGTTTTTAGGGGTTTAAATATATTTTTAGAGATTTAGGGTTTTAGGATTTTAGGATTATTAGTATTTTTTTCAAGGATTAATGTTTATTAGGTATTTTAGCAGTTTTAAGTGTTTTTAGTTTTTTTAGTTATTATTATTGGATTTTTTGGATTTTCGAGAGTTTTAAGTTTGTAGTTAATTTTTGGTATTTTTTAGAATTTTTATGTTTTTTATTGTTTAAGGTATTTTTAGGGTTTTGAAGGTTTTTTAGAGTTTTTTGTTTGGGTGGGGGTTGATATTTTTTCAATATTTATGGATTTTATGATTTTAAGGGTATTTAAGGATTTTAGGTGTTTAACGGTTTTTTAGAGTTTTAGTGGTTTTTAGAGTTTTTATGGGTTATTTGGGTTTATAATGTATTTAGGGTTTTTTATGGTTTTTATGGAATTTCAGTGTTTTTAGATACTTTTTATTTTTTTAGTTTTTAGGGGGTTAAATTGTTTTTTAGGTTTTAATGATATCGTATGTTTTTTCATGGTTTTTAGTGTTTTTATTTTTTTTGGATTTCTACTTATTTTTAGGTTGTTTATGATATTTAGTGTGAATTGGGATTTTGATTGTTTTTAGTGGTTTTAAGATTTTTAGAGTTTATAGTTTTTTTTCGTTTTTAAGTTTTTTTTAGTTTTTTAATTTTTTATTAGGGGTTTTGGGGATTTTAGTATTTTTACGATTTTAGGGATATTTAGGGATTTTTATGGTTTTATAGGGGTGTGGGAAATTTAAGGTTTTTTAAGGTTTTTATGGTTTTCATGTTTTTTTGGGGTTTTAATATTTTTTTGAGTTATTTATGAATTTTAAGGTTATTTTGATTATTTAATGATTTTAGAGGTTTAAAGTGTATTTAGAGATTTTATTGGTTTAATGGTTTTATGAGATTTTAGAGTTTTTAATGATTTTCGGGGTTTTTATGGTTTTAGAGGTTTTTAGGATTTTTATGGGGTTTAGTTTTTCTAAATGGTTTTTTGGGGTTTTAGGGTTTTTAGGGTTTAGAGTACTTTTTTTGGTTTTAGGGTTGGAAGCATTTTTTAATTTTTTTTGTTTTAGTTGTTTTTAGGATTTTAATGTTTTCAAAGGATCTTTCATGGTTTTTTGTTAATTTTAGTGCCTTTTTAGGAATTTGATGGTTTTTGAGGGGTTTTAGAGATTATGAGGATTTAGGGGTTTTTAATATTTAAAGGGGGTTTTAAAGAATTTTCAACATTTTTTAAGATTTTATGTGTTTGAATTGTTTAACCTTTTTTATGTTTTCATAGGGTTTCTTAGGTTTTTATGGTTTTTTATGCATTTTTAGGGCCTTTTAGGATGGTTATAGTTTTTAAGATTTTTGATGATTTTGTGGGTTTTAAATATTTTTTTGTCGTTTTTTGCATTTTTTTTATTTTTAGGGGTTTTATGTGTTTTTAGGTTTTCTTTAGGTTTTTTTGGGGTTTTAGTGTTTTCTACAATTTATAGAATTTTTATGATCTTTATGGGTTTTTATTTTTTTAGGGATTTTGAGGGGGGGGTTTGGGTTTTTAGCATTTTATGGAGATTTTAAGGATTTTATTGTTTTTTAGTTTCTTTAGAATATTTAGGTGTTTAAAGGTTTTTAGAGTTCTTAGGGGGTTTTATAGTTTTTATGGGTTTGGGGTTTTTGAGGTTTTTAGGGGTTTTTACTATTTTAATGGGGGGGGGGGTTGTTTTTTCGGTTTATTTTTTGTGTTTTTAGGCTTTTAAGGATTTTAAGTGTTTTTAGTATTTTCTGGGTTCCTCATTGATTATCAGGATTTTTTAGATTTTTCATAATTATTAGGAATTTTTTAAGATTATTATGGTTTTTTGGGGGGTTTTAGGGAGTTTTAGGGGTTTTAGGGGTTTTATGGGTTTCTAGGGATTTTATATCTTTTATGGTTTTGAGGGGATTTAAGTGTTTTTTTGGGTTTTAACGTTTTCTTAGGGTTTATGGGTTATTATATATTTTTACGTTTTTAGGGAATTTTACTGAATTTGGGGATATTTTTTATTTTTAATGGTTTTTTGGGATCTTAATGGTTTTTATTTTCTTAGGGTTTTTAAGATTTTATTATTTTTGGGTGGGTTTTAGGAATTTTTGATATTTTTTAAGGCATGTTAACATTTTAACATTTTTAGGGGTTTAAAGGGTTTTTAGAGTTGTTTTGGATTTTTTGGGTTTTGTACTGTTTTATGGGTTTTATGATTTTAGGGGTTTTTTGGGTCTTTTAAGTTTTTCATTGTTTTTTATTTTTTAGGTATTTTATGTGTTTTTGTGTTTTAAGGTTTTCTTAGGGTTATCTGGGATTTTAGAATTTTTTTTTATTTTTTTAGTGATTCTTACAAATTTTATGGATTTTTAGGGTTTTTAGGGTTTTTAGGGATTTTGAGTGTTTCTTGGGATTTTAGAGTATTTTAGAGTTTTTAGGGTTTTTAGGTTTTTAGGGTTTTTACAATTGTTTATGTGTTTCAAATTTTTTAGAGATTTATGCTTCATTAAGTGGTTTAAAAGAATTTTTTTAAAATTTCAGGTATTTTTAGTGTTTCTTGAATTTTTTTCAGTTTTTTTTATTCTGAAATATTTTTATTTATTTTTTGGGTTTTTAGGATTTTTTTTTGTTTTTTAGGGTTTTTGTGTTTTTATGGTTTTTGTGTTTTTTTTTTGAATTTTTAATTTTTTGGGGTTTAAATGGGTTTTAGATTTTTGTTAGTGGTGTTTTAGGATTTTTAAGTGTTTTGAGGGTTTTTATGGATTTTTGGGATTTTTATGGATTTTTGGGATTTTTAGGGTTTTTTGGGTCTTTTAGGGTTTTTAGGATCTTTTAAGGCTTATTAGTGTTTTTAACATGTTTAGGGGTTTCAAGGGTTTTTATTGTTTTTAGTGGTTTTTAGATTTTTTTTGTGAATTTTTATTGGTTGTTAGGGTTCTCTAAGGTTTTGAATGTTTTTTTTTGTTTTTTGCGGTTTTAGGGTCCTTTATGGTATTTTTCATTTTTTATGTTTTAAAGGGTTTAAGTGCTTTTATAATTTTATAGTTTACTTATGTGGTTTTTGGGTTTAAGGTTTTTTATGTTTTTAAGGATTTAAAACAAATTTTTATGGATTTTATGGGTTTTTATGGGTTTTAGAGATTTTTTCATTTTTAGGGTTTCAAGGGTATTTAGCAATTTTTTATGGTTTTTTTGTTATTTAAATGAGTTTAGTTTTTAACGTTTTATTTGTTTGTCAAATTTTATTACATTTTTATTGATTTTATGGATTTTTTTGAATTATTATTATTTTTAGAATTTTTATTTATTATAAGGGTTTTTAGGTTTTTTAGTTATTAAGGTATTTTATGGGGTTTTTGTGCTTATAGGGTTGTTTTTTTGGGTTTTTATGTTTTTTTATAATTTTTACCTGTTTTATGGATCTGATGTATATTTATATTTTTTTAATGGTATTTTAGTGTTTCTATGGGTTTTTAATGTATTTAGGGTTTTAGGTTTTTTATTGTTTTAGGGGTGGTAGGGTTTTAGGGTCATTAGGGGTTTTTACCTTGTTTTGGGTATTTAGGAATTTTAAGTGTTTTTAGAGTTTTCGTGTATCTTATGGGATTTAGGTTTTTACAATTTTAGGGATTTTTTGTGCTTTTTTATGATTTTATGGTTTTTTGGATTTTAGGGATTTTAAGCTATTTTAGGGGGTTTTAGGGCTGTTTAGGGTTTTTAGTGGTTTTAGTTTTATGGGTTTTCATGTGTTTTTGGGTTTTTAATGTTTTCTTATAGTTTTGCTGGGTTTTGGGCATTTTCTAAAATATTAGGTATATTTAGGGTTTTTTTAGTAATTTTTTAGTTTTTTGGGGTTTCCATGATTTTGATGGTTTTTACGGTTTTTATGGTATTTTGAAGGGTTACGGGTTTTGGTGGTTTTATGGTTCTAAATGGGTTATATAGTTTTTAGTGTATTGTTAAGGTTTTTATGTGTTTTATGGTTTTTAGGGTTTTTAGGGGTTTTAGGGTCTTTTATTGTTTTTTTGGATTTTTTGGGGTCTTAATTGTTTTATGATTTTCAATTTTTTCTGAGTTGTTTTCTTGGATATTATGTTTTTTATGTTTTTAGGTATTTTTACTTATTTTTTAGCATTATTATTTTTTAGTGTTTATATGGATTTTCAGGGTTTTTTAGTGTTTTTAGGGTTTTAATGTTTTTTTTATTTTTTAGTGTTTTAAGTGTTTTAAGGTTTAAAATTTTATTTTATTTTTTATGGATTTATGTTTTTTTATGTTTTTTGTGATTTAGGTCATTTTTATGATTTTATATTTTTTAATGCTTTTAGGGGTTTTCATGTTTTAGGGTTTATAGGGTTTTATAGTTTAATGAATTTGGGGTTTTTAGGGTTTTCCTGTTTTCAGGTATTGTAAGTTTTTTTTTGAAAAAAATGGTTTTTAAAGGGTTTAATGGGTTTTAAGAGTTTTTAGGGGTTTTTAGTATTTTTATGTGTTTTAGGGATTTTTTAAGGTTTTAGGGGTATTATAGTTTTTAATGGGTTTTAGTGTCTTTTATGGGTTTTAGGGGTTTTAGAATTTTTTAGGTTCATAATGTATTTCTAGGTTTTTATTGTTTTCTTAAGGTTTTTCATGGTTTCTAGAGTTTTTTACATTTTTTGAGTTTTAGGTCTTTTTTAGGATTATTACGTTTTTTATGGGTTTTTTAAACTTTTAGGTATTTTAAACAGTGCTTTGGATTTATTTGGGTTTTAACAGTCTTTAGGGATAATAATGGGTTTTAGGGGTTTTATGGTTTTTAGGGATTTTATGTTTTTTATGGTTTTATGAGTTTTTTAGGGGTTTTCAGGTGTTATAGTCTTTTATAGTATTTTTAGTGGTTTTATGGGTTTTCCGTATTTTTTAAGGTTTTAATGGGTTTTTAGGTTTTTAGGATTTATATGGGGTTAGGGTATTTTATTAGTGTTTAGGGTTTTTAGAATTTTTAGGTGTTTTGGGTTTTAAGCCTTTTATGTTTTTAAGATTTTCTTTGGATTTTTCATGTTTTTAGTTTTTTTTATATTTTTGATATTTTTAGTTATTTTTTAGTATTTTTAAGGATCTTGAAGAGATTTAGGGATTTATTTGGGAATCTAGTATTTTTTTAGTCTTTTAACGTTTTTAGGTTTTTAATCTTTTTTAACTGTTTCTATTTTTTATGGTTTTCTTATCTTTTTATGGGTTTAATGGTTTTTTAAATTTTTGAGGATTTTGATGGATTTTTTTATCATTTCAATGGGTATTTATGGTTTTTCGGGGTTTTGGGTTTTTTTGTTTTTATTGGGTTTTTTGTTGTTTTGAAATTTTATGGGTTCATTTAGGTTTTTAAGTGTGTTTTTTTAGTTTTTTAACATTAATAAAGATTTATATAGTTTTAACATTTTAGTGGTTGTCTTACGGGCTTTATGGGTTTTTAGATTTTTTATGGTTTTAGGTATTTTATGGGTTTTGGTTCTTTTAGGGTTTTCGAGGTTTTATATCATTTTTAGGTTTTTATGAATTTTATGTGTTATAAGGCTTTTACGATTTTCATAGTTGTATTCAGGGTTTTAGGTTTTGTACAGTTTAATGGATTTTTGGAGTTTTTATGTATTTTGGGTTTTTATCCTTTTTATGGATTTTGAGTGTTTTAGGGGTTTTAGGGTTTTTAGGGTTTTTAGTGTTATTAGAGTGTTTTTAGGTTTTTAGTGGTTTTTTTAGTTATCTTAGGGTTTCTTAGTGATTTTCTGGGTTTTAGGGTTTTTTACATTTTTAGGTAATTTTATGGATTTTTTAGGATTTTTATGAGTTTAAATGTATTTTGGGATTTTGGGGGTTTTGGGTTTTTTGTGGTTATTAAGGTTTTTTAGGGTGTTAGTTTTTAGGTTTTTAGATGATTTAATTGTATTTAGGTTTTTAAGGGTTTCTTTGGGTATTAATGGTTTTATTGATTTTTTGAATTGTTTTTCAATTTTAAGGGTTTTTTGTGTATTTTTTATTTTTGGGGTTATTAGGGATTTTTAGGGGTTTAATGGTGTTTATGGTTTTAATGATTTTTTGGGGTTTTCATGGTTTTTTTAGTTTTTTAGAGGTTTTAATGTTTGCAGAATTTTTAATGTTTTTATGGGTTTAATGGGTGTTTAGAGTTTTCAATGGTTTTTATGGGTTTTATGGTTTTTATTTTTTTAAGGGTTTTTATGATTTTTAGGGGGTTTAGGGTATTTTTGGGGGTTTTTTGTGTTTTTATGTGTTTTTAATTTTTCAATGTTTTCATAGGGGTTTTCTGATTTTTTTGGGATTTTATATTTTTATTATTTTCTCGATTTTTTAGGATTTTTTTGGTTTTTCTGGGTTTTGAGGTATTTATATGTTTTTAGGTTTTTTAGGATTTTTAGGGTTTTATATGGTCTTAAGTGTTTTTAGGTGTTTTAATGTTTCTAGCTATTCATTTTTTATTAGTGTTTTTCAGGGTTTTTACAGTTTTTTTACATTTTAAGGAATTTTTGTGATTTTTTTAGATTTTTTATGGGTTTTTTTGGTTTTTTTGGATTTTTAGGGGTTTTAGGGTTTAGAGTTTTAGGGATTTTATAATATTTTAGCTTTTTATAATTTTTAATTATTTTTAGATTTTTAATTTTTTTGCGGTTTTTCATGGATTTTAAGGTTTTTTATGGATTTTTGCATACTTTTTGGTATTTTTATGGTTTTTATATTGAGTAGAGATTTTTAGGGGTTTTAGGGATATTAGGGTGTTTATGGTTTTTAGGGTTTTTAATGTTTTTATTGTTATTATTTTTTTAGGTTTTATAAGTGTTTTTAAAGGTTTTCTTATGGTTTTTTGGGTTTTAGGGTTTTTCACATTTTTAGTGATTTTTACTTCTTTTTAGGATATTAATATATTTTAGGGTTTTAGGTATTTTGAGGGTTGTAGGGATTTTTATGGTTTTTATGGTTTTTATGGGTTGTTTAGGATCTAGGGATTTTTTAGAACTTTTTTTTTGGATTTTGCAGTTTTAATAGTTTCTTATTCATTGTGGGGGGGTTTGAAGGTTTTTTAGAGGATGAAATGGGTTTTTATAGTTTTTTTGGGTTTTTATTTTTTCAAATATTTTTAGTGGATTTAATTGTTTCCAGAGGGTTTTTTATTTTTTAGGTTCTTTTATGTTCTTTTACAGTTTTATGATTTTTAGTGTTTTTTGTGTTTTTAAGGATTTTAAGTGTTTTTAGGTTTTTAAGGTTTTATTGGGGATTATTAGGGGTTCTAGGGATGTTTATGTTTTAATGTAATTCTAGTTACTTTTATGATATTTATGTTTTTCAAGGGTTTTTGAAATTTTAATGTTTTTGCGGTTTTATGGGTTTTTAGGGTTGTTAGTGTTTTGAAGATTTTTTTTTGTTTTTTTGGAATTTATATGTTCTTACATTTTTATGGTTTTATTTGGGTATTTTAGGGTTTTATGGGTTTATATTTTTTTAGATATTTTTAGTGCTCTTTTAGTATTTTTATTTTATTTATGGTTTTTAGGGTTTTAAGGATATTGATGGTATTTAGGGGTTTTTAGAGTTTTTATGTATTTATGGTTTTTTGGGATTTAGGATTTTTTTTTTGAGTTTTTAGTGTTTTTATTATCTTTTATGTTTATAAAATTTATATTCTTTTAAAGGGTTTATATGGTTTTTTTTTTGGTTTTTTATAAATTTTTCAGTTTTAAGGTTTTTATATTTTTTAGGAATTTTAGATTTTTAAGATTTTCGGTTTTTCGGGTTTTTATAATTTTTTTTTGTTTTTAGGGATTTAAATTAATTTTAGATCTTCATTGTTTTCTTAGGTTTTTCAGAGTTTTCAGGTTTTTTCACATTTTTAGGGATTTTTTTTTGGTTTTTTGGGTTTTTATGTGTTTTTAGGGTTTTTGTGGACTTCGATATTCTTTAGACTTTTTTAGGGGTTTTAAGTTTTTAGGGTTTTAGCATTCCTTTAGCCTTTTCATGTTTTTATAATTCTATTGTTTTAAGATTTTCTTAATATCATTTAGGGATTTTATGCTTTTAATGTTATTAGGAATTTTTACTGATTTTTAGGGATTTGTGAGGGTTTTTGGGTTTTTGGGGTTTTAGGGTTTTTAGTGGTTTTTGTGTATTTGTGGTTTTTTTGAGTTTTATTGTTTTGATGGGTTTAATGGGTTTTTAGTGTTTTTAGTGGCTTTAGGGGTTCATGATATTTTAGGGTTTGTATTGTTTTTAGGGGTTTTATGAATTTTATGATAGTTTAGGGGTTTCATGTTATTTTACTGGTTTTTGAGTGTTTTTAACAGTTTTTAGGTTTTTAGGGGTTTTAAGCCTTTTTATGATTTCGATGTTTTCTTATGGGTTTTCCGGGATTTTATGTTTTTTTACATTTTTATCTATTTTTAGAGAATTTTTATATTTTTTATGGATTTGAGGGGTTTTTAGGTCTTTGAGGGGTTTTAGGGGTTTTAGCATTTTTAGTGATTTTAGGGGTTACAATTGTTTTTAGGATTTTAATTTTTTCTTAGGGTTTTAGAGGATTTTATGGGTTTTTACATTTTTGATGGATTTTAAGGGATTTAAATGAAATTTATGGGATTTAGGGTTTTTATGGGAATTTGAAAGTTTTCTGAATTTTAAGGGATTTTTGAATTTTTTTTGGTGGCGTTTTAGGGTTTTTTGAGTTCTTATTGGTTTTACGAGATTTAGATTTCATTTACCTTTTTAGGTGTTTAAAGGTTTTTTTATAGTTTATAGAAGGTCTTTAGTGTTTGTATAGGGTTTTAGGGGGTTTCATTGTTTTTAAAAAATTTAATATTTTTAGCGGTTTTGGGGGGTTTTGTGGTTTCCTAGAGTTTGCAAGGGTTTTAGTGTTTTTAGGTTTTTAGGGATTTTAATTGTTTTTAGGTTTTTCATTTTTTCTTACGTTTTTTATGGTCATTAGAGTTTCTTATGTTTTTACATATTATAAGGTATTTTTATTCTTTTTTATGGTTTTTAGGAATTTTAGGGATTTTGGTGGATTTTATCGTTGTTAAGGTATTTTGATGGTTTTTTGGAATTTTGGGGATTTTATGGTATATAAGGTTTTATGGATTTTATAGTTTTTTTTGGTTCTTTAGGGTTTAAAATTTTTTTAGGTTTTTATGGTTTTCTTAGGGGTTTTCAGGGACTTTAGAATTTTTTACATCTTTAGGGATATTTAGTTTTTTAGGGTTTTATGGGTTTTTTTGTTTTTTTGATATTTTGAGGGTTTTATATTTTTAGGGATTTTTTTTTTAGGTTTATTATGTTTTTTGGGGTTTAGGGTTTTTACGAGGTGTTTACGGGGTTTTAAGGTTTTTTTATTGTTTTTTGATGTTTTTTGGGGTTTAATGGGTTTTTAGAGTTTTTAATTATTTTCGTGTTTTTAAGGGGTTTTATGGGATTTTATGGTTTTTAGGGGTTATGTGATTTTTAGGGTCTTTTATGTCTTTTTTGGGTTTTTAGGAATTCTTTAATTTTTAGGGGTTTATGTTTTTTAGGTTTTTTAAATTTGCCTTGGGTTTTTATTGACTGTTTTGTGTTTTCTCGAGTTTTCAGGGTTTCTTTTTTTTTTGTTTTTTAGAGGATAAAATGGTATTTATATTTTTTTAATGTTTTTTTGTGGATTAATCAGTTTTTATATTTTGTAATGGTTTTCAGTGTTTTTATTGGTTTTTAGGGTTTTTTTGTTTTGGGTGTTTTTATTGTTTTTAGGGATTTTTAGCAGTTTAGTGTATTTATCATGGTTTTTAGGGTTTTTATAATATTGTGTTATTTTGGGTTTTAATTTTTCTTAGGGTTTTTAGGATTCCTTATGGATTTCCAGTGCTTTAGGGTTATTTCAAATTTTAGGACTTTTTAGTATTTTTACTATTTTTAGGTTATTTAGGGATTTTTAGGGGTTTTGGGTTTATAACATTTTTTACAGTTTATATTATGTTAAGATTTTTTGGGTTTTATTATGGGTTTCTAGGGGTTTTATGATTTTTAAAATGTTTAGTGATTTTTAGGATTTTTAGGGGTTTTTGTGATTTTTGGGAGTTAGGGGGTTTTGGGGTTTTTAGCATTTTAGCATTTTTAGGTTTTTAAGGATATTTATGTTTTATTGTTTTTTATGAATTTTGTTGGTGGTTTTTTTGTATTTTGGGTTTTTATGTTTTTTTGTGATTTTTAAATTATTTTAGTATCTTTATAGTTTTCAGTATTTTTTAGAATTTTGAGGGGTTTAGGGATTTTAGGGGTATTATAGTTTTTATGGTATTTGGGGTTTTAGTGGGTTATTTTGGGATTTTTTGTTGTTTATTAGTATTTTTATGGGATTTCAAAGTTTTTAAATGTCTATATGGGTTTTTATGGTTTTTGGGGTTTTGTAGGTTTTTAGGTTCTATTAGTGTTTTAACATGTTTTAAAAAATTTAGTGATTTTAAGTATTTTTAGGTTTCTAAGGTTTTGTAGGGTTTGTCAGGGTTTTTATGTTTTTATGTATTTTGGTATTTTTAGGTATGTTTTAGTATTTTTATGGTTTGTAGGATTTTTATATATTTTGAGGATTTTTGGGTTTTTATGGGTTTTTCGAGTATTATATTTTTTAGTGTTTTTTAGTTTTTTGTGGGATTCTAAGTGTTTTAAGGTTTTTAAATTTTTATTAGTGTTTTTTTAGTTTTTAAGATTTTTTACATTTTATGGGTATTTATATGTTTTTAGGGATTTTTGAGATTTTGTGAGTTTTTAGAGATTATTAAGTTTTTCAGGCTTTATAGATTATTTTTTGATTTTATGTTTTTTATGATACTTATGGGGTTTTAAGGTTTTTAGAGTTTTATAATTTTTTAAGGCCTTTAATTGTATTTTATAGTTTTTATTGGGTTTTTAGATTTTTTATATGTTTTAAATGTTTTTAATGTTTTTACTGGCTTTATAATTTTTAGGTGGTTTAAGGTTTTTTGGGATATTTTGGGGTTTTAGTGTATTTTAGGTGGTTTAGGTGTTTTAAGTATTTTTTGATTTTTTAGTTATTGTTACCATTTTTTGGGTTTCATGGTTTTTAATGGTTTTATGGATTTTTATGGTTTTTTGGATTTTTATGGGCTATTAAATTTTTAAGGATATTGATGTGTTTTAGAGTTTTTGGGGATTTTGGGTTTTATAGTTATAAAATTTTTGCATTGTTTTTTTTTGGATTTTTATGAGTTGTAGGGGTTTTAATTTCTTTAGGGTTTTGGGGGGATTTATGAGTTTTTAGGGTTTTTAGGTTTTTATGGTTTTTAGCTTATTTATATTTTTTAAGGGTTTAAAGTGTTTTTATATTTTAAAGCTATCATAGGGTTTTTAGGATTTTTATCGTGTTTTTAAGGATTTTGATTGTTTTTACGGTTTTTAGGGGCTTTATGGTTTTTAGAGTTTTCAGTTGTTTTGGTGTTTTTATGAATTTCTAGGGGTTTAGGGTTTTTAAGGGTTTTTTGGGTTTTAATGTTTTAGGGTTTTTAATGATTTGAGAAATTTTAGGTTTTTTAGTGGTTTTAATTGTTTTTAGGTTTTTACTGTTTTCTTTGGATTTTTAAGTATTTTTTGCGTATTTACATTTTTAGGGATTTTTATAGATATTTTATGACTTTAAATGATGTTTTTAGTTTTTTAGGGATTTTGAGGATTTTTATCATTTTTACGTATTTTTGGTGGTTTATTTGTTTTTAGGTTATTACTTTTTTCTCAATGTTTTATTAATCATTTTTATTTTTCATTAGGTTTTTATGAATTTTTATTGATTTTTAAATATTTTTCTGTTTTTACGGTTTTTAGAAATTTTAATGGTTCGTAGGGTTTCATTGGGGTTTTAGGAGTTTTAACCTTTTTTATGATTTTTGATTTTTTGGGTTTTATATGGGTTATAATGTATTTTAAAAAAATTTGATTGTTTTGGGGGTTTAATGTGTTTTTAGGGGTTTTAGTGTGTTTTAGGGGTTTTATGGATTTTTATGTTTTTATGGTTTTTTTGGTTTTTTTCCACTATGAGTTTTGGGGGTTTTAGGGTCTTCTTAGGGTTCTTAGGTTTTTAGGGGTTTTAGGTGTTTTTAGGTTTTCATGATTTCATTAGTTTTTTCGTGGTTTTATGGTTTTTTATGTTTTTCAGGATTCTTAGGCCTTTTAGGATTTTTATGGTTTTTTGGATTTCTTGTTATTTTGACGGTTTAGGAATTTCATAATTTTTTAGGTTTTTAGGGGTTTTATGTGTCTTTAGGTTTTTAAGGTTTTCATAGGGTTTTGTAGGGTTTTTATGGGTTTTTTATATATTTAATGATTGTTAGGGTTTTTTATGATCTTATTATTATTGGTGATTTTGAGGAGTTTGGGTTTTTAGGCATTTATGTTTTTTTAGGTTCTAATGTTTTTTATGTTTTTTACTATTTTCATGGTTTCTTATAGTTTTTCATTTTATTAGGGGTTTAAAGGGTTTCTAGTGTTCTTATTGGGTTTTCTGATTTTTTAGATTTTTAGTATTTTTTATGGTTTTAGGGGTTTGAAGATTTTTTAGGTTTTTAATGTTATCTTAGGTTTTTCTTGGTATTTGGGATTTTTTTCAATTTTTTTGGATTTTTATGTCTTTTTTAGGACTTTTATGGGTTTTAAGGTTTTTTGGGATTTTAAGGGGTGTTTTGGGTTTCTTGGTTTTTAGGGATTTTTCTGTTTTAGGGGTTTTAAGGATTTATAGTTTTTCATTGTTTTATTATGGGTTTTTTTGATTTTATGGGTTTTTAGGATTTTAGGTATTTGGAGGATTTTTTTAGGATTTTTATGGGTTTTAAGGGTTTTTATGGTTTGGTAGGGTTTTAGGGTTTTGTTATTTTTTTTTGTTTTTAAGGTTTCGTGGAGTTTTTTTAACATTTTTAGGACTTTAACATTTTTTTTGAGTTCTAATTTATTTTTAGGGGTTTTATCAGTTTTTAGTGTTTTTCACATTTTTAGGAATTTTACATTATTTAGGGTTTTAATGTTTTTTAGGGGTTTTAGGGTTTTGAGCAATTTTTTAGTTTTATTAGGGTTTTAATTGTTTTTAAAATTTTATGGGTTTCTTAGGGGTTTTTTGGTTTTGGAGGTGTTTTTTAATTTTTTAGAGATTTTTAGGTTTCTTTTAGGATTTTATAGTTTTTAGGGTTTTCAGGGCGTTTGATGGTTTTTAGGGGTTTTTTGTTTTTTTTGGTTTTATAGGGTTTTGGGGTTTTTAGGGGGTTTTGGTTCTGTTGATTATTTTAACATTTTAGGTCTTTGAAGGGTTTTAAGAGTTTTTAGGGTTTTTATACGTTTTTAGGGTTTTTGAGTTATTATTGTGTTTTGGGTGTTTTAGACTTTTTTGTACTTTTTATTTTTTTAGTGATTTTAACATTTTTTATGTTTTTATGGGTTTAGGTTTCCTTTGGTTTTTAAGGTTTTAAGGGAATTTAGTTTTTCTTATGTTGTTAGGTATTTTTATGGTATTTTTAGTTTTTTATTATTTTTTAGTGATTTTAGGAATTTTTGTCGCTTTAGGGATTTTAGGGGTTTTGGATTTTTTTGGTATTTTATCAATTGTAAGGTTTTTAGTGGTTTTAAGAGTTTCTAGATTTTTATGTTTTTCATTGTGTTTTTAGGGTTTATAGGATTTTTAAGGGGTTTTAGTGTTTTTTGGGTTTTTTTATTTTTTGTTTTTTGTGGATTTTATGTTTATTTTAATTTTATAGGGTTTTCAATTTTTTTGGAATTTATAATGTTTTAGGGGTTTACATATTTTTTTGATTTTTTGTGGGTTTTTGGTTTTTTATGGGGTCTTAAGGTTTTTAATGTTTTTTGGGGGTTTTTATGGTTTTGGGTGTTTTAGGGGTTTTATGGTCTTTCGGGGCATTTAGTGTTTTTAGATTCTTTAGGGGATTTACATTATTTAGTTATAAATTGTTTTCTTATAGTTTGTTTGAGTTTTGGGGGGTTTTTTACATTTTTAGTAATTTTTAAGACATTTTACAATTTTTGTTTTTTTAATGTTTTAGGGTTTTTGATGGGTTTTTAGGGGTTTAGGGGGTTTTGAGGGGTTTAGTATTGTTTATGTTTTTTTAATGGTTTGACTTTTTTATGTTTTTAAATTATTCTTAAGGATTTATAGTTTTTTAGTGTTTTGGCATTATTTTTGTATAGGATATTTAAGGGTTTTTTTGGCTTTTGCGGGTTTTATCTTTTTTTTTTGTTTTTAGAGGTTTTAGTGTTTTTAGGTATTTAACATTCTCATAGGGTTTTTAGGGTTTTTTTTTCATTTTAGGGATTTTGAGTCATTATTTATTATTTATGGGTTTTAGAGTTTTATGGGTTTTTTGTGCTTTTAGGGTTTTATTTCATGTTTTTAATGTTTTTATGGGATTTTGTAGTTTTTTATAATTTTTAGGGGTATATGGGTTCTTAGTGTTTTAAGTGGTTCTTAGGGTTTTTATGGGGTTTTATTTTAATATGGATTATGGGATTTTAGGTTGTATTTTGTGTTTTCTAGGGGTTTTATCATTTTTAGGGGTTTCTATTATTTTATGTTTTTAAGGAATCTTTAGGGGTTTTAAGATCTTTAGTATTTTTAATGATATAATAATTTTTAGGGAAAATTTTGAATATTTAGTGTTTTTATGGGTTTTAGGTATTTTGATATTTTTTATCATTTTTAGGGTTATTTTGGGATTTTTTGAGTTATTTGGATTTTAGTGTGGTTTTTTATATTTTTATTTTTTTAATGATTATTTTATAGTTTTTCACATTTTTATGTGTTTCAAAGGATTCTATATATTTATTAGTTTATTTCGTTGTTTCCTTATAGAGTTTTTATGGTTTTTAGGGGTTTATGGTTTTTATGGGTTTTAAGGTATTTTAGGGTTTTAAGCGATTTAGGGTTTTAAGGGCTTTTAGGTATTTTTTGGTTTTTAAGGTTATCCAATGTTTTTTCAGAGTTTTGACGGTTTTTAAAATTTTAGGGTTTTTTAGATTTTTCGAGTATTTTTATGGGTTTTTAGGGTTTTTAGTGATTTTTAGGGTTTAAGGGTTTTCAGGTTTTTTGGGGTTTTAGTAGTTTTTTAGTTTTTAGGGTTTTAATGGTTTATAATTTTTTTTTACCATTTTTAGAGATTTATATGGGTTTTAATGTTTTTTTAATGTTTTAGTGGGTTTTATGGTTTTATAAATGTTTTTAGTGGTGTTTATGTTTTTGGGGGTTTTTTAGATATTTAAGTTATTTTTGGTTTTTAAGGATTTTGAGAGTTTTTAAGGGCTTTTGGGTTTTTTATTTTTATTATTTTTAGTGTTTTAATTTTTTTTGGTTATTAAGGATTTATTTGGATTTTTATGGTTATTTATGTTTTTAATGGTTTTTATGGATTTTTAGGATTTTTAGGTTCTTTTGGGGTTTTTATGGATTCTGATGGTTTTAGGTTTTTTTAGGTTTTTAGGGTTTTTTTGTTTTCATAGGTTTTTAGGTTTATTTATTTTTGTAGTTTTGTAAGTTTTTTTTAGATTTTTTGAATATTTTGATTGGAATTAAAGGGTTATTAGTTATTTTAGTGGATTATATTTTTTCTATGGGTTTTAGTTTTTTATGTTTTTTAATTTCTTTTATGGTTTTATGGGTTTTTAGGGTTTTAGGGCCTTTATAAGGTTGTTTCGAGTTTTTAACACTCTTTGGTTTTGAGGGGTGTAAAGTGTTTTGTGGTGTGTATCGTTTTCTAAGTGTTTTATGGGTTTTTTAAAAATTTTAGATATTTTTAGGGATTTAATATTTTTTCATTTTTGGGGTTTCAGGGTATTTTAGAGTTTTGGGGTGTTTTAGTGGTTTTGGGATTTTGGGATTTTTATCATTTTTAGGATTTTTTGGGTATTATGTTTTTTTATGTTCTTGAGGTTTTTTGGGGGTTTCTTGGTTTTTAAGGTTTTGTATGTTTTTAGGGAATTTTAGGGGTTTTATGAATTTTTAGGGATTTTGGGGTTTTGTGGGTTTTGTGTTTTTTTGGTTTTGTAGTGGTTTTATGGGTTTTTAGGTTTTTTGGGTGTTTTTTAGTTTTTAGGGGTTTATGGTTTTTAGAGTATTTATAGTCTTTTGTAATTTAAAGGGTTTTTATAGTTTTAGTTGTTTTTATGGTTTTTTGGATTTTTAGGCTTTTTAATGTTTTTAAGGGATTTATTGGTTTTAGGGATTTTGGGGTTTTATTGGTATTAAGGTTTTTAGAATATTTTAGTTTATTGGTTTTAAGTGTTTTTAGGTATTTTTGGTTTTCATAGAGTGCTCTAGGTTTTAATGGTTGTTTATGTTTTAAGTGAATTTTAATTATTTTTTTCATTTTTATGTTTTTAGTGTTTTAGGGATTTTTAAGACTTCAAGGGGTTCTAAGGTTTTTATTATTTTTATGTATATTGTGTATTCCAAATTTTTTAGTTTTTCAGATTTTTTAATGGTTTTTTGATTTTTTCAATGTTTTTAGGGTTTTAATGGTGTTTTAGTATTTTTAGCAGGTTTTTATGATTTTTATGGGTTTTTACATTTTATTAATGTTTTAGGGGTTATTAGGTTTTTTGGGGGTATGGGTATTTATAGCTTATGATGTTTTCAACATTATTTTGGTTTTTAGGGTTTTGAATTGTTTTTAGATTTTTATGGTTTTTAAGGATTTTTCATGGATTTTTATATTTTACTGATTTTTTTGAATTGTTATGTTTTTTATGGGTTTTTATGTTTTTCATGATTTGGGGGGGGGGTTGGTTTTTAATTATTTTATATTTTGATGGTTTTGGGTTTTTAGGGTTTTTGTGTATTTTTTAGGATTTTTTGAGATTTTAATATTTTTAGGGGTTTAAGGTGTTATCTGAGTTTTTTATGAGTTTTTATGGGCATTAAAGGGTTTTTTTGAGGTTTTAGGGATTTTTATGGTTTTTAGTGTATTCAAGGTTTTGGGGGGGTACAGTTTCAATATTTTTCTATCTTTTATATGTGTTCTAAGTTTTATTTGGTTTTTATGGTTTTCTTAGGGTTCTTATGGGTTTTAGTGGGGTTTTACTTTTTTTATTTTTTGTATTTATTATGATTTTTATGGTTTTTCTGTTTTTAGGCATTTTTAGGGTTTTTATAATATTTTAGGGTTTTTGGGGTTTTTATTGTTTTTTGTATTATTAGTTTTTTTATGTTTTTTGTGTTTTTAGAGATTTTTAACATTTTCAGGGGTTCAATAGGTTTTTATTGTTTTTAGTGGTTTTAAAGTTTTTATGCATTTTTAGTTGTTTTTAATTTTTTTAGGTTTTATGGTTTTTAGGGTTTTGGGGGTTTTGCTGGTTTTACGGTATTTATCATATTTTAGAATTTTTAGGGTTTTTAAGTGTTTTAGGGTTTTTATGGTTTTCTTAGGGGTATTGGTGGGTTTCGGAATTTTTACGTTTTAGGGAGTTAGGGGATTATATAGAATTTTTATGGGTTTTTAGGTTTTGTGGTGTTTTTAGGGAATTTTATGGGTTTTTATGTTTTTTTTTGTTTTTAGTTTGTTTATTGTATTTTTTGGATTTTGTAGTTTTTTTAGTTTTTTAGGGTTTTCTGGTTTTTTAGAGTTTTTTAACATTCTTTGGGGTTTAAAAGGTTTTTAGTGTTTTTACAGGGTATTTATATTTTTTAAGGGGTTTTAGGGATTATTTATGTTTTAGGAGGCTTTAGGATTTTTATGGGTTGTAGGGTTTTCTTGGGGTTTATAAGGTATTAATGTTTTTATGGGCTTTAAGTGTTTTATTTTATTATGGTTTTGTTAGGGTTGTTCAGGGTTTAGGGTATTTTACCATATTCTTATTTTTATATACTTTTTACTATTTTTTCAGTTTTTTTAATTTGTAGGGATTTTGATGCTTCTTAGGGATTTTTAGGGGTTTTAGAGGTTTTTGGGTTTTTTTGGTTTCTAGGATTTTTTTTGAGTTTTTAGAGATTTTATGTTATTTTGGGGTTTAAATTGTTTTTAGAGTATTTAATTCTTTCTGTGTTTTAATTTGTTTTTATGGGTTTTAGGGGTTTTATGGGATTTTGGGTTTTTAGGTTTTTTAGAGCTTTTTAGGTTATTTATAGGTTTTATGTGATTTTTTGTTTTTAATGTTTTCTTAGGTTTTTCTTATTTTTATGGTTTATTACATTTTCCTGTATTTTTAGTGTTTTTTAGTTTTTTGGTTTTAATGGTTTTTTGAGACTTTATGGGTTTCTGAGATTTTATGGATTTAATGTTTTTAGTGTTTTTTAAAAAATTAGTGGATTCATGGATTTTTTTTCAGATTTTTGTATATTTTATTGATTTATTGGAGGTTTGGATTTTTTCGGTTTTCAGGGTTTTTATGGATGTTTGGGTTTTTTTATTTTATGGTTTTTATTATTATTTTTTCTTCATAGGGGTTTTAAGTGTGTTTAGGGTTTTAATGTTTTCTTATGGGGGTTTTCGGTTTTTTATGTTTTCAGGTATTTTTAAGGAATTCCTTGTATTTTTATTCATTTTTTGGGTTTTACTTATATTGAGGGTTTTATGGTTTTTAAGTATTTTATGTATTTTTGGGGGTTTTATCTGATTTTTTAGTTTTTAGGGTTTTAATGTTTTTTAAATAATTTTAATTATTTTAGGGATTTATTGGGTATTAGTGTTTTTAGTGGTATTTGTTTTTTTTTTGTTTTTAAAGGCTTTATGTTTTTTATGGTTTTTATAATTATTAGGGGTTTTATGGTTTTATGGTATTTTAGGGTTTTTATAGTTTTTAGGCTTTGACCGGTTTTAATCTTTTTTAGGTTTAAAGGTTCTTTAGGGGTTTTCCATGTATTTATCGTTTTTTTACATTTTTGAGAATTTTATGAATTTTATGAATTTATAGGATTTTTATGGATTTTGAGGGTTTTTATGGTTTTTAAGAGTTTTAGGTTTTTTAGGTTTTTATCATCATTCATTTTTAGGGGTTATATGTGTTTTTAGGCTTTAAACTTTTATTATGAGATTTTCAGGGTCTTTAGGGTTTTAAAATTTTTAGGGTTTTTTTTGGATTTCATGTTTTTTAGGGATATATAGGCTTTTATGGGTTTAGGGTTTATAGTTTCTTAGGGGTTTTAGGTTTTTTGAGTTTTAGGGTTTTTTTTAGTTTTTAGAGTTTTTGGTTATTTTAGGGATTTAATGGGGTTTTATGGTTTTAATGTTTTTAGGGGGTTTTATGATTTTTAGGGATTTTTGGTATTTTATGGCCTTTTAGGGTTTTAGGGTTTTAGGGTTCTTAGCATTTTTTAGCTTTTTGGGGGTTTAAAGTGTTTTTATGTTTCTAAGGGGTTCTTAGGGGTATTGGGTGTTTTTTTGGGTTATTTGTGTTTCAAGTAATTTTTATGAATTTTTAGGATATTTATGATTTTTAGTGTATTTAGGGACTTTGAAGCATTTTGGGGATTTTAGGGGTTTTTTATGATTTTAAGGTTTTATGATTTTAGGGTTTTATGATTATGTTGAGGTTTTAAGGGTGTTGTTAGTTTTTTGGGGTTTAATGTTTTTACGGTTTTTTAACATTTTAAGGGGTTTATATGGATTTTAGAGTTTTTAGTGGTTTTAGCGTTTTTATAGGTTTTTAGGTTTTTTAATGTTTTATGGGATTCATGTTTTTTGGTAGTTTTATAGTCTTTTAGGGTTTTTAATGCCTTTATGTGTTTTAGAGGTTTTATGTATTTTTAGTTGTTAAAACAATTTAGGGGTTTATGGAAAATTTGGGGTTTCCTACATTTTGAATTATTTTAAGGGAATTTTTATGATATTTGTGGGTTTTTCGGATTTTTCAATATTTAATGGTTTTTTGGTTTTTTAGGATTTTAATTGTTTTTAAGGTGTTTAAGATTTTTTAGATTGTTAGGGGTTTAAATTTATCTATATTTTTAAGGTTTTCTTAGGGTTTTTAGTAATTTTATTGTTTTTTATGCATTTAGATATTTTTAGTGATTTTTAGGATTTTTTTTGTTGTTCATGGTTTTTAGGGATTTTAGGGTTTTTAGGTTTTGGGGTTTTTTTTGGTTTTTTGGGCTTGTGGGGTTTTTGATGAGACTATAGGGTTTTAATGTTTTTAAACATTTTTATGGGTTTAAAGTGTCTTTATTTTATTTTGATATTGTGTAGGGTTTTATTGGTTTTAATGTTTTCTTAGGTTTTTAGGGAGTTTTATGGTTTTTTTTGTATTTTATGGTTTTAGAGGTTTTTAGGTTTTTTAGGTTTTTTTGTTTTTTATTTATTTTACGTGTGTTTATGTTTTTTACGGATTTATTATGACTTTTTAGTGTTTTAGGAGTTTAAAATATTTTGAGAATTTTAGGGAATTTTTATGATTTTTATGGTTTTTTGGGCCTTTAGTGATTTTATTGGTTTTTTTTGTTTTTATGGTTTTATGGTTTTTTTAGGTTTCTATGGTATTTCAATTTTTTATTTTTTTGTGTTTTTTTGGAGATTATATATATTTTAAGGTTTTATGAAGTTTTTATTGGTTATTTAGGGTTTTTATATGTTTTGAGGGTTTTTAAGGTTTTTATCACTTTTATCATTTCTATGGGATTTAAAGGTTTTTTGGGTATTTTAATGTTTCTAGCTATTTTTAGTTTTTTTTGGTTTATGTGTTTTTATATTTTTATGTTTTTTTAGGGTGTTCATATTTTTTAGGGGTTTTTATGTTTTTATGAACTTTTTGGGATTTTTGGATTTTAATTTCATTTTAGGGTTTCTAGGGATTCTGAGGGTTTATACGGTTTTTTGGGGTATTGGGGTTTTTAGGGTTTTTAGGGTTTTTAGCATTTTTTATGTTTTTAGAGTTTTATGAAATCATAGGTTTTTTAAAATTGGTAGGGTTTTTGGGGTTTTCATGATTTTTTACATTTTCATGATTTTTATTGATTTTAAGGATTTTAAGATTTTATGGTTTTTAGGGATTTTTGTGTTTTTATGGATTTTTTGAGGTTTTAATGGTTTTTAGAAATTTTATAGTTTTTAAAGGTTGTTTGTATTTTAAATTTCTAAATTTTTTCTGAGGGATTTTATGGTTATTAGTATTTCTTTATGATTTTATGTCTTTAGGGGGTTTAGGGTTTTTAGGTTGTTTTTGGGTTTTTGGTTTCTTAAGGTTTCATTTCAGTTTTTTTGGGTTTTATTTTATTTTTTGAGTTTTCTAAAATTTTAGGGGGTTTAAGGCATTTTTATATTTTTAGATGTTTTTATGGGTTTTTAGAAGTTTATGATTTTCAGGGGTTTTATGGTTTTTATGGCCTGTTTTGGTTTTTTGGGTTTTTATAAATTATTAGGGTTTTTAGGGATTTTATGTGATCATATGTAATTATTGTTTTTTAGGGGATTATCAGATTTTTTTAGGGTTTTTTTTATGTTTTTATGTATATTTTTTTATATTTTATGTTTTTTATGGTTTTTAGGATTTTTAGGGATTTTGAGTGTCTTTAAAGTTTTTAGGGATTTTATGTTTTTTTAGTTTATACTGATTTTATAGTTTTCTATATATTTTAATTTATTTAGGGATTTAAAGGGTTATTAGATTATGCAGTGGGTTTTAGGGATTTAATGGGAATTAGTGTTTTTATGGTTTTAGGGTTTTTTATGGTTTTAAGGCAAGGAAGATGCGAGGGTAGGGCTATTCCTGCCCCCCCCCCCCCCCCGAATTTATTAAAAAGAAAAAAAGGGACACAGCAGACAAGGGAGGGGAGGGGTCAAATGACCCACACCCGAAAAACCCCTTAAAACCCATGAAAAATAAGAAAAATCAAAAAAGAAAAGAAAAACAGAAAAAGAACACCTAGGTCCAAGCAGAAACCATCACCATCATCTAGTAGCATCCTGCATCCAGCAGCTCACTACCAATAAATGAATAGCTTCTAACCTCACATATACCAGCATCCAACACCTTCTCACCAAAACGATCCATCACCAGAAGCACCTAACCATCAGCACCAGAATCACACAAGAGCCAGCAACTAGAGGTCACTTCCATGCAGCAACAATCATCCATTCTCGTAGGATCCAGCATCCAGCTCATCCTCACTAAGAAGGTCCACCGCAAGCAGCACAGAGCCAATAACACCAAATTCCAACCAGTAAACATCATCGAATTCCATCCAAACAACAACCATCCATCATACAAAAGCAAACCGATAACCAACAGTTTTCCACCTTCATCATATCTCAGCCAGAAAAATCGCACCCAACAGCAGTCAGGGGAAAAACCAACCACATCCAAAACAGACCAAATCGAACAACCCTTCCAGCATTTAAGACCGCTTATCCTAGAAGCATCCTCCACGCCACACATAGTAGTACAACCAAAATAACAACAGCCAACAGCACAGGGAAACCAAAACCTAGGATTAGAAACAACAGCTTCAGCACAACCCAACTCACCAGTAAGCAGCAATCAGCACCATATTTTCTGAAAAGCACCAAAACCATTCACTCCTTGTAAACAAGCAGAAGCACACAAAAAAGAATCTGACCTCGACACACATCAAAATCAAGAACCAACACCAGAATTTGTTCGCATCCAGAACAGCTACAATCACAAAGCAGCGAAAATTTTAAATCAAAAACATTGAACCAGGAAATCTAGAAAAGAAACCATTAACCGCCAGACGGACCAGATCACAACAAAACCAGAGCAAGCTGGAAACCGCGGGAGGCGACTGCAGATCCAAAGAACCAACACGATCTACGATCTGATCCAGAACACATACCATAATCGTAGACACCACCAGCGGTCCAGAACTAAAAAACCAAGCCAATGCGGCCAGAAACCAACCGGATCTGAACCAAACCTCTGACGAAAGAAACTATCCAAGAAAACTAGATCTGAGCATCTCCACCAAATATCTACAACAACAAAGACCAAATTCAGACCACTTTCCCAAGAAACTATAAAGCCACGTGCTGGAGAGGCTGAATCTGACCCGATTTTCCATTGTGGACTTCTCATTAGGAACACTTCTCCATGAAACCTTTTCATGTTTTTTAGGATTTTAAGGGATTTTTCGGTTTTTGTGTCTTTAGGTTATTTCATCATTTATGGTTTTATTGGTTTTAGAATATTTTAAATTTATTAGGGGTTTAATGGGTTTTTAATTTTTTTAGTGGGTTTTTATATTTTAAAGGGTTATACTGTTTTAATGGTGTTTAAGAGTTTTATGGGTTTTTAGGGTTTAGGTGTTTATGTTTTTTTTATGGTTTTTTGGGTTTTTATCATTATTTAGGTTTTTTATGTGTATTAGGTGTTTTTTTCATATAATGTTTTTCTTAGGGTTTTAGGGTTCTCAGGGGGGTTTTAATGTTTTAGGAATTTTTATGGATTTTTTAGGAATTTTATGGTTTTGGGGATTTTTGGGTGTTTTAGGGTTTTTAGTGGTTTTAGTGTTTTTAAGGTATTTAGTGTTCAAATGGTTTTTAGGGGTTTTAACTGTTCTTAAGTTTAAATTTTTTTATTAGGGTTATATGGGGTTTTAAGATTTTATACATTTTTAGGGACATTTGTGAATTATTTTATTTTTTTTGGGTATTTTAGGGTTTTTAAGTATTTTTCATGTTTTTAGTGTTTTTGGGTTTATTGGGATTTTATGGATTTTTTATTTTTTTTTGGTTATTTAGGGGGTTTAATTATTTTTAGGTTTTTAATGTTTTTCTAGGTTTTTTCAGGTTTTTTTTTGTTTTTTTCAAATTTTAGGGATTATTTTTTTGATTTAGAATGTTTTTAGGTTTTTTATGAATATTGATGGTTTTTAGGGTTTTATTGTTTACTTGAAATTTAGGGTTTTTTATTTTGTCAGGGGTTTTAAGGATGTTTTGAGTTTTGGAATTTTTTTATGGGTTTAAGGGGTTGTTGGAGTTTTTATTTGTTCTTTAGGGGTTTGGGGGTTTTATGTTATTTATTTTTTTTCATCATTTTAATGGTTTTTATAAGTTTTTAATTTTTTGGTGACTTTTTAAGATTTTTAATGTTTCTTTTTTCAATTTTTAGGTTGTTAGGTATTTTAAGTGTTTTTAGATTTGTTAAGTTTTCTTTGGGGTTTTAAGGGTTTTAGGGTCTTTTACATTTTTAATAATTTATAGGGATTTCTTTTAATATTTTTATGGTTTTTATGGGTTTAGGGATTTTTAGGGTTTTTTTTTGGATTTTTAGGATTTTTTCCATTTTTTTGGGTTTTTAGAGGTGTTATGTTTTTTTATTTTTAAGGATTTCTTTGTGTTTATTAGGTTTTTTGGGGTTTTATGTTTTTATGTATTTTAAGATATTTTTTTTAGGATTTCTATGGGTTTTGGGTTTATTTTGGGTTTCGTAGGGTTTTAGGGTTTTTATGGGTTTTATACTTCTATGGTTTTTTAGGTTTTGATTAGTTTGTTGAGTTTTGGGGGTTATTAAGGTTGTTCATTATTTTTAAACTTTTTTTTGGGTTTAAATTGTTTTTATATTTTTATTGTATTTTTATGTTTTTATGTGTTTTCGGGGTTTTTTATGAGTTCTTATGATTTTAGGGGTGTTACTCTCTTTTAATGGTTTTTATGATTTCAGTGTTTTAGGGGTTTTAACTATTTTTATGTTTTTCAGGTTTTTTTTACAATTATTCAGGTTTTTAGGGGTTTCTATATCTTTTGGTATTTTTAGGGATTTCATAGGTTTTTATGGTTTATTGGGTTTTAAGGATTTTGAGGGGTTTTAAGGTGTATAGGTGTTTTTACGGTTTGTAACATTTTTAGGTTTTTGATTTTTTTTTCATTGGATTTGTTTAGAATTATCAGATATTTTAGGTTTTTAGAAATTTTTATGGATTTAGAATATTTTTATAGTTTGTTATGGTTTTAATAAATTGGGAGGGTTTTTATTATTTTTAATGTTTTTTTACGGTGTTTAGCATTTTTTTGGAGTTTTTATGTGTTTGTAGGTTTTTATGTTTTCCTTATGGGTTTTTCGGTTTTTTACATTTTGTTAAATTAGTGTTTTTTTATTTATTTTTTAGAAATATTATGGTTTTTATGGATTTTAGGGATTTTCATGGTTTTTATGGTTTTTTGGGAGGGATTAGGGGTTGTTTTTATTTTTTGGGGGGTACTTGGTTTTTTTGTATTTATTTGGGTTATAATTTTTTATAAGAGTTTTATAATGTTTTGGGGGTTTAAAGGGGTTTGAGACATTTAATGGGTTTTTTGGTTTATGGGTTTTTAGGAATTTTTAAGGTTTTTAGAGGTTTTAGGGTTTCATGGGGATTTAAGAGTTTTTATGGATTTTAGTGTTTTTAGTTTTTTTTGGGGATTAAGTGTTTCAATATATTTATGGATTTATTATGTGGTTTTAGGGTTTTTAGGGTTTATAATGTTTTGTGGATTTTATAAGGTTTTTATGATTTGAATGTTTTTAAATGTTTTAATGGATTTTGAGGATATTTTTTGTTTTTTATTGTATTAATGATTTATTCATTTTTTATTGTTTTTTGGTGGTTTAAATGTTTTTTTTTGTTTTAAGTGTATTTTTAGGGTTTTGATGGGTTATATTGATTTTTTAATGTTTTTAGGGGATTTTCTAGTTTTAGTATTTTTTATTTTTTATTAGGGTTTTTACAATTTTTAGATTTTTACAAGAATTATGTATTTCTAGTTTTATAATGTTTCTTAGGATTTTTCAATGTTTTTAGTTTTTTATAATTTTTTTAGGGTTTTAAAGAGTTTTTAGATTTTTAATTGGTTTTTAGGGTTTTAAATGTTTTTAGGGGTTTTATGGTTTTTATAGGTTTTAGGGTTTTAGGGTATTTAAATGGATTTTTAAGGTTTTAGGAGTTTTAGGTGTTTTTTGTTTTTATGTTTTTCTTAGTTTTATAGGTTTTTAGTGTTTTTGATCTTTTAGGTATTTTTAGGATTTTTAAGGATTTTATGGGTTTATTGAGTTTTCTATGATTTTGAATGGTTTTAGGTATTTTATGGGTTTTGGGGATTCTTAGTGTTTTTATCATTTTTTGTTTTTTAGGGGTCTCGTGTATTTATATATTTATATTTTCATTATATGGTTTTTATGTGTTTTAGGTTTTTTATGTTTTTATAGAATTTCAGGGATTTTTTAGGATATTTCTTGTTTTATTATTTTTAAGTATTTTGAGGGGTTTTGTGTGGTTTTATGGTTCTTATGGTTTTTTTTGGGTTTTAGGGGTGTTTTTAGGGTTTTATGGGTTTTTAATGATTTTAGGTGTTTAATGGGTTTTTATAGTTTTTAATGATTTCTAGGGTTTTTATGGGTTTTATAAATTTAAAATTTCTATGGGGTTTCAAGGGATTTTTTTGGGTATTTTATGGTTTTTTGGGTTTTTTCTGTTCTTCCTTTTTTAGGGATTCTATGTTTTTTCTATTTTTAAGATTATCTATAGGATTTTTAGGGTTTTTATATTTTTTATATTTTTATGGTTTTTAGGTCTTTTTTATTTTTAGGGTTTTTTGGATTTTATGGATTTTGGGGGGTTTTCAAGTTTTTAGGGGTTTTAGGGTTTTTTATAGTTTTTAGTATTTTATATTAATTTTAACTGTTTTATGTGTTTTTAGGTGTTTTAGGTTTTATTAGGGTTTAATAGGGTTTGAGGGTTTTTTATGTTTTATGAAATTTTAGATCATTTTATGTGTTTTATGGGTTTTTAGATTTTTTATTGATTTTAAGGGGGTTTAGGGTTTCTTGGTGTTCTTTTTTTTGTGGGGGGTGGGGGGTTTGGATTTTAGGGTATTTTGAGTTTTTATGCATTTTAATGTTTTTATGAGTTCTTTTAACGTTTGTAGGGGTTTAAAAAGTTTTTATAGTATTAATTGGGTTTTAGGTTTTTTATGGGTTTTTAGGTTTATTTTAAAGTTTTAATTGGAAATGTGGATTTTTTAGGTTTTTTATTATTTTTTTGTATTTTGAGGTTTTAAGGTTTTCTTAGAGGTTTTATGGGTTTTTAGGCATTTTGGTTTTTAGATATCTTTATGGATTTTGGGTATTTTTATGTTTTATTAAGGATTTTATTTTTTTCCGGGTTTTTACGGTTTTTATAGTTTTTAGGGTTTATTAGGGTTTTTAGCGTCTTATATTTTTTTTCATGTTTCTAAGTGTTTTCAGGTTTTTAAGGTTTTTTATTTTTTACATGTTTTTTTAGGGATTTTAATTTTTTAGGGATTTTTAGGTATTTTATGATTTTTAGGGATTTTGGGGATTTTGAGGGTTTTAGAAATTTTTTTAGTTTTTAAGGTTTTTATTGTTTTGTAGTGTTTCTTACCATTTTAAGGGTTTTAAAGGGTTTTTAAAATTTTACTTTTTTTTTTTAATTTTATTGGGTTTTAAGGATTTCAGGTTTTTATGTTTTTAGGGGTTTTGGGGAATTTTTGGGATTGATGGGTTTTTTGGGTTTTTTTAGGTTTTATGTGATTTAAGTGTTTTTATGTTTTTAATGGTTTTATAGTGGTTTTTGGCATTTTTAGTGTTGTTATGTTTTATAGATTTTTATGGATTTTTAGAAGTTTTTGGGTTTTTTTGGGGTTTTATGGATTTTGATGGTTTTTTTGGTTTTTAGGGTTTTTTAGGGTTTTTAGAATTTTTTATGTTTTTTGGGGTTTTATGTGAATTTTGGTTTTGAATTTTTTCGTATGGTTTTTAGGGTTTTTTCATTCTTCTGGAGTTTTAGGGATGTTTTAGGATTTTTATGGTTTTTAGGGATTTAGGTATTTTTAGGGTTTTAGGGGTTTTTTGGTTTTTTGGTTTTTTGGTTTTTTGGTTTTTAGGGTCTTTTTGAGATTTTGGGTTTTTAAGGGGTTTTAACGTGTTTAAATGTTTTTTGGTTTTGATAGGTTTTTTACTCTTTTTAGTGGTATTTTAAAGTTTTTTTTGGTTTTTAGGATTTTAAGGGTTTTTATGGTTTTTAGGGGTTTTAGGATTTTTCGGGTCTATTAAGTGTTTTCTAGGCATCATAGTGTTTGTATATTTTTAGGTGTTTTATGGTTTTGTTTTTTTAGGGTTTTAGGTTTTTTATGTAATTGTTGATTTTTATGGATTTTTTAGTTTTTTATGGCATTTAGGGTTGTTATGGATTTTTAGGGGTATAGGGTTTTTGGTTTTTTAAGACGTTTCGAATTTTTTTAGGGTTGTAGTGATTTTATGTGTTTTTAGGTATTTAAATATTTCATTGTATTTTGCATCATTTTAAGGTATTTGACATTCTTGGGGATTCTTTTGGAATTTTTATAATTTTATGGTTGTAGAGTTTTTTAGAGATTTTGGGGGTTTTTAGTGGTTTTTAGGGATTTTATGGTTTTTTTGAGTTTCTTAACATTTTAGGGCTTTAAAGGGTTGTTTGCGTTTTTAGTGATTTTTAAGGTTTTATGGATTTTAGGAATTTTATGGTTTTTTTGGTTTGTATGGGTTTTAGGGTTTTAGGGGGTTTTAGGATTTTTATAATTTTTTATGTTTTTAGGGGTATTAATTATTTTTTGGGTTTTAAAGTTATTTTAGGGTTTTCATGGTTTTGGGGTGATTTTAATTTTTTTGGATTTTGAAAGATTTTTTAGAATTATTATTGATTTTTAGGCATTTGGGGATTTTTTGGGGTTTTAGGGTTTTTTAAGGTCTATTATCATTTTTAGTGGTTTTGAGGATTTTATGGGTTTTTAGTTGTTTTAATGTTTTAGGGACTTTATGGTTTTTAGAGGGGTTTGGGTTTTAGGGTCTTTTTAGTTTTTTCTATGTTTTGAAGTGTTTTTTAAGTTTATTGGGGTTTTGGGTGTTTTTATGTTTTTAAGGTTTTCTTTGTGTTTTTTCAGGATTTGTAGACTTTTTTACGTTTTTTGGTATACTTAGATATTTTTAAGAATCTTATGGGTTATTATAAATTTTTTGTATTTTTAGGATTTTTTAGGGTTTTTATGATTTTTAGGGTTTTACTGTTTTTTAGGTTTTTAGGGGTTTTTAGTATTTTTAGGTCATTAAATTGTTGTTGGGATTTTTAGGGGTTTTAGGATTTTTTTAAAAATTTAAGGAATTTTTAGTAATTTGATTGGATTTTTAAGGTTTTTAGGGGTTTTAGGGATTTTGAGGGACTCTATGGTTTTTAAGGTTTTGTTGAGTTTTTTAGGGTTTCCAAGGTTTTTATAGTTTTATTACGTGTTTAGGGGTTTAAATGGTTTTAGTGTTTTTTTGGGTTTTTAGTGTTTTTATGGTATTTATAGTTTTTTTATTTTTTAGGGTTATTTTTTGTTTTTAGGTGGGTTTAGGAGTTTTAGGGTCTTTTAGGGTTTTTAGGGTTTTTATCATTTCTATGTTTTTAGGGGTTTAAATTGTTTTAGGGTTTTTTACTGTTTTTCATGTTTTTATGGTTTTTACATTTTCATTGATTTTTAGGGATTTTTAGGTTTTTTATTTGTTTTTAGGGATATTAGGGATTTTGAAGGTTTGATGGTTTTTTAGGGTTTTATAATTTTTTATATTTTTAGAGGTTTTTAGTGTTTTTAGATTTATAATATTGTCTTAATATTTTTTAGGTTTCTCGGTTTTTTATGTTTCATGTGTTTTTGGGCCATTTTAGTATTTTTATGGTTTTTAGGGTTTTTAGGGATTTTGAGCGGTTTTAAGGTTTTATTATTTTTATCAGTTTTTAGGATTTTTCTATGTTTTATAGGGTGTTTAATGTTTTTATAGTTTTTAAAATTTTGATAGGTTTAAAGGGTTTTTAGAGTTTTATTATTTTTTAGATGATTTATGGGTTTTATGGGTTTTATGGTTTTTTGTTGTGTTTGTGGTTTTTTGGGATTTATAGTGGTTTTAGGAACTTTTTTAGGGTTTTTTTGGGTTTTATATCTTTTTTTGGTTTATTATGGGTTTTATGTGTTCTTAGGTTTTAAAAGTTTTCTTAGGGATTTTCAGGGTATTTGATATTTTTTGTGATTTTAGGGATATTTTTTATTTTTATGGGTTTTAGGGTTTTTAGAGATTTTTAAAGATTATATGGTTTTGTTTGGGTTTTTAGAGTTTTTTATAATTTTTAGCATTTTTTTGGGGTTGTAAATGTTTTTAGGTTTTTATGGTTTTCGTTTGGGTTTGAGGGTTTTTTATATTTTATTTATTTTTATATATTTTGTAGTCTTTTTATGGTTTTTGGGGTTTTTGGGGGTTTTGAGGGTTTTTGGGGTTTCAATGGTTTTTATGTTTTTTAGAGGTTTTCTAAATTTTAGTATTTTTATTTTTTATAGATTTGTAACATATTGGGTGTTTAATTGGATTTTAGGGTTTGTTTGTGTCACTTTTAGGGGTCTTTATGGTTTTTTGGTTTTTTTTGTTTTTTTGTTTTTTATGGTTTTAGTTTCTTTGATAATTTTTAGTATTTTTAGGGTCTTTTAGCTTTTTTAGAGTTTTTTTTTTATTTTTTTAGGGGTTTAAAGTGTTTTTAGGTTTTAATGGTTTTCTTAGAGTTTTTAGGGCTTTTATTATTTTTATGTTTTTATGGATTATTAGAGACATGTTAGGATTTTAATGTGTTTTTACGTTTTTAGTGATTTTATGGGTTTTAATGTTATTTAGGGACGGTTGGTTTTTAAGGGTTTTATAATTTTTAGTTTCTTAACTGTTTTAAGTGTTTTTAGGTTTTTAAGGTTTTCTTGGGTTTTATCAGGGTTTTAGGGGTTTTTTATGTTTTAGGTATTTTAAGGATTTTTTGGATTTTTATAGGGTTTAGGTTTTATAGGGTTTTTAGGGTTTTATGGGTTTTCAGGTATTTTAGGAATTTAATGGTATTTATAGGGTATTAGGGTTTTTTTATTTTTTTTACGGGTTTTTATGTTTTTAAACTTTTGTTTACATATTTAGGGGTTTAATGGGTTTTCATAGATTTTAGTCAGTTTTGAGGGGTTTATTGGTGTTTAAATGTTTTTGGGTTTTTAGGGATTTTATTGTTTTTATGGCCTTTTATGGGTTTTTAGAGTTTTAGCGTTTTTCAGTTTTTTTGGGGTTTTAAGTTATTTAGGATTCTATGGTTTTCTTCGGGGTTTTAACTGTTCTTTTAAATTTTTATGGATTTTTTATATTTTTCTGGATTTTTATGGGTTTTTGGGTTATTTTGGATTTTGAGGTTTTTAGGGTTTTTTAGGATTTTTCGGGGTTTTAGTGTTTTTCAGGATTTTATGGGTTTTAGGTGATTTAATGTTTTTATTGTTTTCATAGGAGTGTTCAAGGATTTTGGAATTATTTTTTATCACTTGGGGATAAAAATATATAATAAGGAATACCTCAATAAATAAGTATTTGAAGAACCCCAATAATGATAAATGAATCATACCCAAATCATCATTCGATCCCAGAGGCTTGTGTAGTCCCTACCTATGCAACCCTAAATGGGAATCTATACATATATTATAAAACTAAATGGTACACCAGTATGGGGTACCTGGATGAGAAAATTCATTCTCCTAGGGTCCCGTGTTTTCATATAAATAACACATTGGGGCTCCTCATTTGAAGAACTCGAGAACCAGAAGAAAACAGAGTTCTGATCACATATCTCCTTCACCTAGGCCTTCAAAAACCTTTAGGTAGCTCTTCAAAACTAAATATAATAGGGAACTATTGGGTATAGTGTGATTAAATCCTCTTCAGGGTCTGAAACATAATACACTTGCATAAGGAGATCCTCCCCCTAGTTGTTAAAAAATAGCACGAAGGACCCTTCCCAAACACAGAAATTGCCTAAGTCCCTTCAATGGACACCTGAGGAAACCCTTTATTCCTATATCAAGGCATTGATCAAGGGTTTTTCTAGGTTTTACATCACCTAAGGAATGTTTAGAACACGCAGGCCTACCCATCACGAAACACTTCCAGTTCTTCCCAGTTAAACCCGACACGAAGAACAATCTTCTCACTTCACCCTGACACATGTGAGCCACCTTATAAGCCATATTCCAATCCAATAATGCAAGGTATACTATTCCTCTAGATCCCACATCTAGGGGGGATTTAATCCTCTGGAAAATCCTTCAAACTTTCAAAACCATGGAGACACATACACAAATGTGTCTCCCATTAAGTTATGAATTCCTTTGGTCAGAAGAGTTCCATACTTATCCTAACTCATGACTGGTTCCCTCTGGGTGTTTTTGGTAATTAATCCCTCCATTCATGAGAAACCCAACCATGGTGTCTGATTTAGGGACCTCTCTATCTCAGATTTGTGGGATAGGATGTTCTCCCCTTGTCATCTCTAAGACTAGGGACCTCCCATTTCAGATGGTGGGGGGGGGGGGGTATGCTTTATTTTACCTTTCATAAGGATTAGTGACTAACACTCCTTTATTTATATGTAACATGAATCATGTAATCCCTCCTATGTTAATCTCCTATCCTTTCTTATGGGTCGTATCCATATGAGTGGTCAGATGTGACTATCCTGGTTATGAAAACAATAAAGGAGACAGGAACATCAAAGATTGTTCTTCTCCCATTTCCCATTTCTCTTCCACCAGCGAGAGAAGGATCATTTTGTTTTCTATATCATCCACCTCCTCCTATTTCTCACATACAATCATGAATCATGAGAGCATATAGGTTATTGATGATCATGACATTCACATGGTAAGATTCTTGTCTCGGAAGTGAATCTGTTTCATGATCTTATTCTCACCATCCTTTAGAGGGACTATATGGGAGTGGGTCCTATAAGCCATGTTTCCATATTTTGGGCCTCCTATTCAGTATAATCCCAAAAAACCCTCATCAAAACCAAGGGAATTCTTCTAGTTATAAGCCTCGATCATTCCTCTAAATCACAATGAGTCAAAACATTCCTCATAGTTCTAGACACATGGGCCTCCTATTAGGCGTAAGGCCAAAAACCATGTTATATACATTTAAATGGCCACATTAACCTATAATAAAAAATTTAGAGATCCTCTAAAGGTGTGAGTCCTCAAATTAATTGAACTATGTGGGATTTGATTCTCGTCTATGTGGGACACATAGGTAGTCGCTCTGATGTCCAAACCCAAACCCCAAAATTTACCCTAATCCTCTCCTGGACGCATTCCCTGTATGGTCTTCACCAACCCAGGAGGTCACCCATTCTCTGTTTTCCTTAGGATACTTCATAATGAGTCCCACACCAATCTTTGGCCAGGAATCTTTGTCCTATATGTCATTTTCTTATGGTGTTAAACTGTATGTCTTGGTCTTTATCACGTGACCTTAAAGGTCTGATTTGTACTATTAAGTGGCACAAAAATACATGGGTTATGATTCCTTTCTCAATAATACATATACATTACATCTCATGGGTTCTATACCAATATAAAAACAACTCTTGTCTCCCTAGATGATAATAAATTCCATATCACCCCATTGCATGGCTTAAAATCCGCATCATAATAGTAAATGACCAAAGAATCTCTAGTCCACATAAAAATGGGTAACATTGATGGAGAAACTTGGTTACATATAGATATAACCATCTATGGAGAGCCTCATACACATACATATGATTTTATATTCAATGCATTCTTATAATTTATTGATAATATAGGTAAATCTATGTTATACTTTGGATTTAATAAAGGATTCATAAATACTTCTTACATATATAAGAGAGTCCCAAAGAGGGAAATGTTACCCCCAAAATGGTGTGATGAGACCTACCTCCCATAAATTCTACCAATATTATTCCATAACCATTGTTGGACCATTTCCCAACAATCACCTACCTTTTGAAATATTGTTTGAGAAATATCTTGAATAAGGGAACTATTGGGTATTTCTAGTTCTATGAACAAAACCCATTTGGAAAACACATAGATATAGTGAACCTATCATAAATGATTATAAAAAATATCAAATACCCACAATAAATCACAAGTGTGCCAACATTTTCAATTGTAAAAAATAGTAAACTCGATGTGGATCTTTAACCAAGATGACTATTTCACCCACATGGCAGGCCCCTTCTCACTATTTCAAATTGCAGTGGTCCAAACATGGATCCAAAATACTAAAAATCGAATGCATTAATTGAAGGAATTTTTATCTCATAACTACCTTCAATCCAATTATGTCTCACTAGTTCAAGTAGACATATGAATTGGCTTCCATTAAATCTAGATACTTGACTAAATAAAAGAAATCATAGCCAACCAAGCATCATAAATGTTGGGTATCAAATGCACTAATTTGGTAGTATGTCAAAAGTGGTACCATCCTGACCATGGAGGTAGCTCGACAGACCCACCAACTCATAAATCCCCACTAGTTTTCCACCCAAAAACGACTAGTGGTCCACAAGAAGATGGCATTAATCTCCATCTCCAGCAATTTTGGGAGATTATCCTTGTATTTAAGAAGTTAGATCCTCCGTTATCTTAGGAAGGGAGATCAAGAGGCCGCAAATGGCCTCACTGAAAATACAAAGTGGTCCATATAGTGGGTTCCTTCTAGTAGTAGTTTCCACTAATGATGTATGGAAGTGAACCCTCGACATGGTGATGGTGTTGTCCTCAAAAGCCTAGCCCATGTTTCCTAGACTATAGCATGAAATACATCCCACCAAGGATAGAGACCAGTCATCATGGGTTAGGGATACTTATATTTCAACTCTATAAACCACATAAATAAAGCATGATAGAAAAAATGTGAGCATATAAAATCATCAGTGCACACCAACCAATCCTACAAGAAAACTCATTTGGAAGAATCCAGGGAATCCCACAACAAAATATGGTATAAAATTAATATAAGGAATAAAATACTTATCACAACTAGATATTATGCCAGTAAAAATAAGTGTCACACCATGACTAGCCAGACATAATGTCCTACAATCATCAAGCATGTCATCAGTCCAATATAGTATTATTTATATAATTCAACCATAAACCCTTGTAAAAAATATTGGTTAACCCATGTCTCTACCCCCACACCTGAGTAATGTCATTATATACCGATATAAATTGGAGGACAGGGATTGGAACATACCCATTCTCTAGGAAATTAATGGGAATATGTCCCCATTCAAGCAGATGAAGTTACCAATCTCATCCAGATATGGGTGAAGTGCCAGACAAAAATTCCTCCCCACTCCCTATATACATATAGGGACATAATAATGTAAGGGGTATTTTTATATGGGTGGAAACACAACTATTTCACCATAATTGGAATGGATCATCAATATGTTGCTCTTGAGAAGACACATACATCATCTTCTGTCCAAGAGGGTCATCAGACAAAATTCCCCATGATATATTGAAAACCAGATCAAGACTGCACTCTAGTTCCAACTCGAGGTCCTCAGTCTACCCTAGTGGCCCCTCTATAAAAGGTACACAACCCAACTAAAATCCCATAGACCTGGAAAAAAATATAATATTAATATGGTAGATAATCAAACAATATTAATTTTATATAAAATATTTTCCCCCAAAAGTGGACCCATTCACCCACAAAAATTCAATAAAAAACAATCCTCACCAATGGCATTTTGAAAATGACGATCCAGACTGCAATCTTGTTATATATAACATTGGTTTTTTTAAATCCAGCATACATTTATCTCAAGTGTCTTAGGATCCTATTTTTTATTACCAAATTATAGAAATAGAAGAAACTATTCAAATGGTCTTCCCCAAAAATCATATATTTAATTCTTTCTTCATGACCTAATAGCTATCGAGATCCCATCTCCTGATGAGTGCAAGGAATCCCTCAACATGGCTAGAAGATCAAAAGGAAAGAAGGTACTAATGTTTCTTTCATCTTCCCTAATGGTCTTCCCCAATTTATATGTTACTAAAATGGTCCTTAAAATCTAGCATCAATCCATAATGGAAGTCCTCCCCATGATGACATTCATTTTGAAGTTCCTCTCATAGTAGTGTTTTACTTTGACAAGAAGGTCCTCCCCTTGGCAATTTAATGATGAACAAGCCCTCCTACCACGAGGAACATGGGAAAATGAGCCCATTAATTTTTGATGCATTATTATTGAAAAGTGACCTCCATTCTCATCTATAAGAAATCCCATGGAAAATGAAATTCTCCAAACCACCCTTGGATCCCTTGCCTTCCAGTGTGACAGCGGAAATAGTCTATATTGATCCTACTCTTTACAATAAAGAATACATGTTTAACATGAGAAGACGGTTGGTCAAGAAAATATACCAGTCATGTTCTCTACTTTATTTACTCCCCAATACATCATTTTAGAGGCATTTCTAGAAAATGTTGTGCATTAAATCAGCCTCAATGTATCAAATACTATTTTCACATAATAATAAAATTATATCCATACAATGAGTATCAAAGACATAACAAGGTAGTAGAAGGGATACACCATCAAATCAACTTTGATTCCCTCCTAGCTACAATAAACCCCCAATATGGAAAACACCAAGGACCCCTTCATTGTTCATGTCTCAACATGTTAGAATATTTGTGTCATTTGATCAAAAATTACAAATGTGATGTTCACATCAGAGGATGGGGAGAAAATGGGTCAGTTCACTTCACTTTTATCCCCAATTAAGAGTTACCTATAAATGTGACATCAAGCAATTTCATATCTTTGGGATGGCTTCGACAAAACAGTCAATCTGTGACTATTAGTGCACTAAAAAATCATCCCTGACCGAATACTTCTAATGTCAATCTATGAGCGAGGTCCCTAAAAATAATTTTGGATCAGTCATAGGAAAATATAAAACAAGACTCCCACTCAATGGAATTTGATCATTTGATACTGAAAATTTCAAAATTGATTCTAGTGATTTCGACATCAAGCAGCTCAGGTGAAGGTCACACCATGATTCCATCACATGTTCTGACAGGGCTCTATACAATTTAGAAAGAATACAAGGTAGTAGCCTCCATGATTGTTTAGGAGTAACAGTTGAACACTTGGATTTTCGGTTATTTACCATGGTCATCAAGGTCAGTAAAATAGGCTCGAAAGGTATTGAAGATAGAACAGGAATAACGCCAGCCCGTAAGGATTGGGGGGGTTTACCTCAAAAACCTGCTTCTCAGTAGAAGTAATACTTATATATTTTCAGTGGAATGCTACAAAATAGAACTTAATAGATGATCCTATTCCACAAATCAGTTTCATCAAATTGAAATCAAACAAAAAAAATCTTAATATTCCCTTCGGATCACCCTTCATTAGATAAACCCAAGAGGACCATCAGATGGAAGGATGAGGTAGTTGGGAAGAATAAAAAAATCTCTTAAAGAATCAACTTAAATTCCATCAAAATGTTATGAATCAGTGAAAATTGTTAACAACAACCCTATAGACACTATAGAACATGGTTCCAATATAGACGAGTGGTAGGAGGATGTTTTGTTTTATAATATGGTCCACCCTGAAATGACTGAAGGAGGTGTGCATACCCGAAACTAGAGGCTCTATGTGAATTCAGGAAATAATTCTAATGTTCTAGTGAAACCAAATCAAAAAGCATAATATATATTAGATATATGATATTTTGATGTAGTTGTCCTCAGTGGCATCCAAGAATTTGATTTTGGATACTCTCATTTTATCGAAATATCTCTACGAAGTGCTCATAGAGGATATTTTGAAAATTCATGTGTTTAAAAATGAGGTTACCACTACAAAAGTATATCGTAAATAGATTGGTCTCATATAATTACACATGATCATATCATTTAGGGAGAAATATTGATACACCATTTTGATGGGACACTTTAGACCCTTGTATGTTTCTAGATGGACAATCTATGTTGATATCTGATGGGATTTCAATGAAAATGGCTGAGGAGCCAACCTCATTCCAGTCCAAACACTTCTCTGGTTGGGTTACATTGAGTACCACTTAAACCCCTCTACTCTAACACTACAAGGTTACGAAAAGAGAAAGAAAAAGTCTCTATGGAAAATAATGAACAAGACATAGTTTGGGGACCTCATAACCAACTCTAAATTTCTAGTTTTTCGGTATGATACAACCTTTAACATTCTGTTGAGAAGGACCTAGTTACATAATCACGTGGAAATCCACTTGTCATAACCCTGATGTCCCTAGAACTATATTAATGGTCAAATTTTGATGTTTTATGTTGATAAATCCCCATTAGAATATACTTAATCGAAATACACTGATGCAGTATTCTACCAATGGGGGGAAAAGTATCCCATCACTGAAAACATTACTTGAATCAATGCCATGAATAGTCTAAAAATAACCCCAGTCAGTCCCTTCAAGTATCACAGTGAATAGTATGTGCAACCCATCAATCATATTGAAATAATTGTCCAAATTTAAGCACATTTTTAGCTCCTTTTATGAAATCGGTTGTGACCACTAATCCCAATAGTTCTAAATAATCCATTAACTCTCTAGATAGTGGTGGTATTTTGGATGAAAATAATACCATTTATCACATGTCCTTAAATGACTCCATGCTTCATCAATTGAATATGAAGGAGATTTTAGGTCACTAATAGAGGGTGAAGATACAAATTACCTACCTTTCATATTTCATCCATTGCTTCAAAGATACCCCACATCATTAGTCAGGTCATAAAAAGATTCTTTTCTCCTAGATAAAAAAATATTGACTCCTATCCTATGTCTAAGAAATTTTATTTATCACTGAATTCCCCTTAGGATTAGGAGTATATGGAATATGAATATAAGGAGGAAAAATAAGAGGATTAACACCTCAGAGATCCCCCTTAATTATATGAGGAAGGTGTCTCTACCACCATTGAAAAGTTCAGGACAATAGATCTGGGTACAAAGGAGGACCCATGGCTCACATTGATTAGTATGACCATGTATTCTAAGGAACAAGAGGTATATACCTTCTTTTTGAAGCTCCATTGGGGAATTTTTTTCTAGAATTATAGATAAATGTTAGTTCTTGATCTCGAGGTGGACACTCACCCCCTAGGATTAATAGAAAACTATTAAGGCTACAAAAAAATCATCCAGAAGCACACACCTGACTCACGCTGCTAAAATTAAGGTTGAAGTTTACAATATTACCAGATCCAATTTCATTCGGGATGTGTGGTGTCTGAAATTTTTAGAAATAATAGTCTTGTTAAAGAATAAGAATGTGAAAATCAGGTTCTTCATTGAATTTAGAGATCTCAACTGGATTAATTCGAAGGAATACTTCCTGAACCCAATCAAGGAACTACGAATTAATGATATAGACAAATATTATACTCGTTCCTTCTTAAATAGATATTCAGGGTATAACCAAATAAAAATGGCCAAAGAAAATGAATAACTCATTGCCATAATGGCCTATATAGAGTTTTCCACTATCTTGTAATTACATTTGGATGGAAGAATTTCATAACCATATACCAATTATCTTTTCATCATATCATCAAACCCTTCCTGTGGAAATTAATGGAATAATACATAGAAAATTTGGTGGTTAAGTCTCAATAATGTTCTAATCACCTAGATGATCTTGATTCCATCTTAAAAAAACTATGAAATCATATCCCAAAGATAAATACCTGTATATGTGATTCTGGTATGAATTTAGTAATGTTCCTTGGCTTTATTATATTCCATTGAGGCATCATGTTTTATGTTGATATGACCATGGATGTCCTTAATATGTCACATCTTAAAAGCCTTAAATAGTTGAGTGGATTCAATGGAAACATTTACTACATTATGTGCTTTATAGGAAACCTCATATGTAAATTTTTTCCCTTCACCATATTGATGAAAAGGGGGTCACATATCAGTGAAAAAATGACTGTTAGGAATAATTTGACAGTATCGAGAAATAACTCTTAATTCCACCAATGTCGATGCCTCCTATTGAAGGGAACCACCTGTTTTTTATGTGACATACCTGGTAGGAACACGAGGTCCATTCCTAAGACAAAAAATAATGTTGGGAATGAAAAAATAATTTATTATCTCAAATAAACTATTATTGGCCCAAAGAATCCTTATTCCGATATAGAGAAGATCTTTCTGGAATTTGTCATTGTTTTTTGGAAGCTAAGGCATTGCCTACAACACCATGAGGCTAGTTTGGTCTCTCACAACAACTCAATCAGATATATATTCATTCATCTTATGTTGAAACGACATTTGGCATGGTGGGAGGTAATATGAAATAGTTTGAGAATCATTTTATTCCTCAAAAACAGTGAAAGGACAATCTTTGGAAGGATTCATTACAGAACATCCACCTGCACAAAAAACATCTCCAAAAACTGAATTGCCAAATGAATAGATATTATCTATTTAAGATGAACCCAGATAGGGGAAATTTATTTTGGAAGAACATCCATAATCAAAACTAGTAAGAGAATGTAAGACCCCAAGCTCAACATAATCGAGCTCGAATACATGATAATATCTCAATAAGAGGTATCCCTTCCTTACTCTTTACAATTATTAGAGGGTTTCATAAAAATAAGGCAGAGTATTAGGACCTCCTCAAAGGGATAGAATTGGTACATCAAATAATAGTGAACAACTTGAAAGTGAAATTTCATTCAGATTTGGTAATCAAGAAGATCAAAGAGGATTATTCCATCAGAAAAGTGGAGATAATCCCCATGCTTGACTATGTATGAGGGATAGTGGAATATTTTCCCCAATATTTTACATTAAATCATATTCCACAATCAAAAAACACCTAAGAATAGGAATTGATAAATGCATCCATGTCATTGGTACATATAGATTAGGATGAAACAGTCATTAACATTGCACACTACCAAATGGTGTTGTCTTTTCCACATGCCGACATGGGGAAAATATATAAAATTAACTCTTTTCCCAATATCAAAGGTCCTATAACCTATAAGGTGAATTCTGTTATGGACTACCTACAAAATGGATTTATCTTGTTAGAATGAGCCAAAAAAGAGAAAATATGGTGATGAGAGGCCTACACTACTCTCTATAGATGTCTAAATCACCTTAACATACCGTATAAAAGAGGCTTCAATGGATTCATTATCTTATGAATTAGTGTAAATGATACTTTATATATCATGAAATAAGTACCCAGAGGATCCTATAGTGCCCACCAGTTAGGGTTTAGGATTTTCCATTAGATATGGATGTTGGGATACTTTTGGCCTTTATTGATACATGATTGAAAACAATTAGCCATGAAATTTCATTTCTTCTAGGTGCACAACAAATCCATCCATAAACCCATAGAGTTACTACACCGATCCAATTACTCATGTACATTTTTCATTTGGGGAATGGATACCCTAGATATATATCCCCTAGATATGACGAAGTAGTTTTATAACATCCATACTTCAACTGATTTATTCTCCAATAGTAATGAGGCAATAAACCTCAAATAAGTTAGGACCAAATACATTATCTACTTCATGAAATCCAATATCATTACCAGATTTGGTGTCCCTCATACAATAATAACAGTCAATGGATGGAATTTTTATCCCACTATGTTAGAGAAGCTATATCATAAGTACAATATCAAATCCAACCATACTCTGACTCTCACCCATTGGATAATGGCTAGATAGAGGCCTTAAAAAAGACCCTATAAAACATTCTATAGTATATAGTGGACGAGGATAAAAATTTCTGGCCTGAGAAACTCTTTAAATCCTTATGGGATTACCAGAATACAACATATACCAATAATTAACAAACCCCGTATTCACTGGTATATAGGATCAAAAAAAAAATTACCCATCAATTTCAAATTGCCCTTATTCCATATTTCCATCTATTTTGTGATATATATAGATGATAAATAACAACAATTGATGGATAAATTAGAGTGACTTGATGAAAAAAATAATGCATACCCTACATCACTTGGAAGTCCCCAAAAATTGAAGAGTATAGTAATTTAACAAGAATGTATTCTTTCACTCATTAATTTAAGGAGAATTGCTACCAGTCCTTATGACTATAATGATACTAAGGAAGAAACCTATAATAATTTTTCCAACGTGCGAGGGAACTTATTCCATACATAAGATCCACTATAATGGAGATTATTATTTGATTTAAATGGATGGAGAGATTTTAATTCCCCCTACCAATGAAAGGTTTCTCAAGAAATACTTTATTTGATAAATAATACACACATCTATGATTCATGATTTCAAACTAAATATTATATTCATCCATGTCAAATGATGATAAATTTCATGAAATACATTTTATCATTGAATGACATAAAACTGAATAGTTCACCATCCTTGTCATATGACATAAAACTACATGACACCAACATCCTTGCCACATGATGCTACACTGTTTCAAATATATGTCCTCACCACATGATATAAAAATGCATGGTCCCTTATCCTTATCACATGAACTAAAACTACACAAAACCAACATTATTGCCCAATGATTCTAAATAGTATGGATCCCTTTTTCTTGGCTACATGATGTAAAACTACATAACATCATGGTTTTAGATGCATGAACATAAAAGGAACATTGTATTTTCCTATTCATATGGACTAAAACTACAACACTCGATAGACTATGTTTTAAGACTCTAAACTACACAGCCCAATTACCAATTAACAAGATGTAAAATTGTATGAAAATACCCTTACCACATGACATGAATATGTGATGTTTATTTCCATACTACATGATGTAAAAATTCATAGCTTTTCAATCCATGCTTAAATGGATCACTACTATTGTTGCTGGTATCCTATCATACATGAATTCATAACTACACATGGCTTGATTCTTGTTCTAATAGGATATGTAGTTATTCCAATACATTCTGTCTTGGGTTTTGAAGCCATTAAAAAAGATTCCCATTTCCCCCCACATATAAACCTAATTGACATGTGGAACTAATTCAATAACTACATGTGGATTTATTCCTATCATTACAGGATACATAGTGACACCTAGTTCTCTTTTCATGAGTCCAGACACAATATCCCTTATTCATGTTGAATCACCTACATCCATACTTCATGGATCTAAACTACATGGTTAATATTCCATCATTAAAAATTAAGAATTCATAGAACAATGTTTTTATTTATTTTCATTTCGATGAGATTCATAAGGATGCCAAAATCCTATATCTTGGTCAAACCACCACAAGATAAAAATGCATTTTCCCTCTTCTCTAATTGATTTTTTTGGTAAAAGAAACCTTTAATTATATTTTTCTCCCACTCCGAGCATAGCTAAAATGGGATTAGGAGTTTTGGAAAAGGGCTCCACACATGATAAAGGAATATCGGTTCACAAAAGTGTAAACATGGTCCTAGTTGAAATACCTTAAAACCCACACTAAATTCTCCTTATCACATGATGTAAAAATATAAAGTTTAAATCCTTTTAATTGTGACCAAAAACTACATAAAATTTCATTTTTTACTTGTTGGGTCACAATCCTCAGTGATGATCTCCCACCACACCTCCTTTTAGGAACTATGTGTTGCATGATTCTCATTTCAACGTGGTATATAGTTATTCCTAGACCTCATGTACTAATCATATCCATGAGGTAAATAATAATTCTCCATCTCATATAAAAAAACAAATATCTACGTAATATATCTAAATTTGGGTTCACTCATTCAGGAGTCTATCCAAGAAATAGAGATGTCCCCTCCCATACATGAGTTAGATCTATATAAAAGACTCCAAACTCTATTGTCAACATCATTCCAAATGATTATTTTTTTTCTCAGACATATTCCTTTCACACATCATACTCCTAATATTTTGAAATTTTATATCTTCATAAACTTCCTTTAACAATTGGAAACAAAATGTTTAATACATAATGTTATCCTTGTCTGGCTATGCAGTAACAAGCCCCATTTAGTTTTGTATAATGTTTCCCACCAAAAAGGGCATGTCAGTCTGAGTATTTCATTGTTTGACTATGCAGTAGTACACCCCAGTTGGATTTAAATAAATGCACCCACCAAAAGGGTTTTATAACTAGTGGGATGTTCATACTGGGGAGGGTCCCCTTTTATATCCATAGTCCACAATGTCATCACATTAGAACCCACTATTTGAACATGGTTCACAATCATTCCATGCATGATTTCCCCGTGCCACTTATCCTGATTCGATATCCCCTACGATATTGGTTTACAATTTCCTCCCTCACAACTGAAGTATTCTATAACATTCGTGGTTTGGTGGGCCTCATATTAGCCACCATTTCTATAATACTATGTTCCTTTTTGTATGACCAAAAACTAAAATGCACCATATCATCCTACTTTCATGATGTTAAACAGCTTGATTCATCTTTACCACATGATGTTAAACTGCATGGTTGACATCCCACTTATTTGACATTAAAATTCTCCACTATCCTTATTTCAAGGGCATTAAAATTTCCCATAAATCCTAATAAAAATATTATAATCTTCATGGTTTCAAAGAACTATGTATGGATGTATTCTATCTTTTATGATACATGTAGTGATGCTCAGATCCTATGTCTCGGGCCCAATGATACTAACAAAAAAATTCCATCACACATACAAGAATTTGATCAGTGTGGGTATTTTACTTCTAAAACTATGAATGTCTAGATTATTACTTCAAAGAGATATATAGCAATGCTCAGATCCTATATATTGGGCCCTATTACAAATAAAAAATTACTCCTCCTTGTATATGGGTCATACAATCATATGAAACATTCATCTCCATTCTTAATTAATTTTTATAGGAACTTTCCCTTCCATAACTCATTCACATTCCTTACAAAAACCAAACTCTATGTCTGGGAAAATTTAAATCTCCATGTACATTAATCATCCATCAGCAATTGAATGATTGATTCTCACAGATGCCTTTTTTTAACTATGTAGTGATACACACCATTTTTATTTTCATAAATCCACCACCAAATGGTCTTTTAATTCAGATTATGTTGTTGTTTGACTATACAATAATATGCCCAAGTTGGATTTGAATAATGTCTCCCACATAAATGGTTTTTTCAACCAGTAAATCATTCTTCCCTAGGGGATACATAATATATCTTGGTAAGCCTAAAAAATTATGCTAGAACCTATTATTTGAATGTGGAATGTGATGATTCCATCCACATTTATCCCATATCAGATTTTGGATTTTGAAACCCCTACATTATATCTTACAACCACTCCCCCATCAATAATAATGATAGTAGAACATTATCAGTTATATCACCATGGAAAGGAAATATAATATTACTTTGATCAAAGATAAATGAATTAAAATTTTATCCCTCAACATCCTTGTTGTAAAATGTTAAACATCTTTGTCCATGTCTTGGTCAAATGACTTTAAACTACACGATGCTTCAACCCTCACTAGAGAGGATCCTTTTTGTTGATTTTGGTCATCTAGCACATCACCATAAATAACTACATAAATCCTAATGCGAATTCCACCAAGTCACATAGTGATTCCAAGATCCCCTATTATAGGACCTGCTAGAACAATAACCAAAACATGTGTGTCCCTCCGTTCATGGACAGTACCAGGTCTAGGAAGAAGGTTTTGTACTTCTTCTAGAACCCCTCCCTTTCAAGCTTATGATTGAACATAATTTCCACTGCTCTACCCATACTGAATTTGTGTAGGAGAAACTTCCCCATTCATGGATAATGCTAGTATAGTTTTTACCTTCACTCTCATACACCTTGCCTTTATGGTATTAAGAAATAATAATCTTCATAATCTTTCCACATCCATAGACAATTGAATGTCAGCACCTTGAGGAAACATTTGTCTGACTATACATAAATACAACCCAATTTTCTTTTCAAAATTTAACCCATCAAAAGTTACAATCATTTAGAGGATTTAGTTTTTTGACTAAAATGTAATACAACCGAATTATCTTTTCATAATGTCACCCAAAAATGGGTTTTTTCAACAAATGGAACATTATTCCCTAGGTGAGACCTCCACTTTTCCCATAATACCAAAAAATATCTTACTAGAAACCAATTTTCAATCATGGTATGTAGTCATTCCTCACATACTTGTCTTGTATCATTTTTGAGATCCCATAATAAAAAACATTACTTGAAATCCTCATTTTCATATCTGGAGAATGTCAGAACACTCTCAGACCACAATCCTTATCTGGGTCAACATTCCAAAACTCATGGTCAATGGTTTTCTACCAAAAAGACTAGTCACATTAATCTATAATTATAGACACTAAAATTCATTCAAAACAATATAGACAATACTAACAAGGTTATAACTTCACTAATGGGAAGCCTATAAAAAAGTTTAGTCCTAACTTGATATACCTACATTTTGTATGGTTTAAGAGAATATCGAGAAATTAAAATTAAAAGGAAGAAAAATTATTAGGTTGAAAACCCACAAAGGGTGAACTAAAAATAATCCATGTCTCACATGCGAAGGATTCTTCTTATCGGACTTATGAAATTTTTTTGCTGATGACTGAAAAAAGACACAAATATTTATGGTTTTTCATTTAACCCTATAAATAGTAAAAATATGTTCCCCTGATCCGAAGTCTTTGGAAAAACATAGAGAACTACCTCACCCCAATTGTTTAAATTATAAAATAATGTAATTCAATCCATTGAGTCATTTTAAATATAATATTATGATTATATTGAAGTTGGTAATGCAGAAAAAAATGATCAGAAACAACATTATTTTAAATCATGTTATAAAATCAGAAGAGACATCTAGTTTTTTGTAGTCATTCCTACACATTCTATAAATGATTCTAAACATAGGATTAGATTTGTTGGACTTCTTTCTGATCATCATATGTCATTTTCCAAATCCTTTCCAATTGTTTAGCAATGACGTCCTCAGCATTATAGAGATTCTCATACTCTGATACAACATAATGTCTTCCTTGTTCCATATCTATAGATAAGGATCAGTGGAGTTGGACTATATCTTCTTTCACAGAATGTAATTTTTCTTGATGGTGAACCATTTAGATTGATTTCTCATTAATGCGATGTTGATACTCCTCCATCTCCATGGAATTATTGAGCTCATATATGGATACGTTATCTCTAAGAACAGTAATTATTCCTTCTATATATGCCTAAACATTTTATGATCTTTTCTCATCCTCTCTATACTAATTGATTGAATTCACTGCAAGATGGATTATGCTGGAATCAAATATTCCATATCCCAACATCTCAAACATGATTAAAAGTTAGTGAATTCATGAGGGTGGGCCTTCAAGAGGTGTCATAAAGACTATCCTCCAAGTGTCCCACCAAACAATATGTCATGTGGTGTTAAGGTAGTCATGTGTCTCCAAGTCTAACACTGAACTAATTTTAGAGGGAGAAATGTAATCTAGTATTAGCGTACTTAATGATGCATTCTTCTCTACTCCCCCCAAAATAGTGTCTTCTCTTCTTTCCAATGATTGATGAAAAGGAATGAAAGATCCCCTATTAGGAGCATTCGATGATGTTTCTGGAACCGAAAAATAGAATACACTCATCATTAAAATCATATAGTTAATAGACAATAAATGTAGAGAAACAACTATAGTAGTTGGAAATACTCACCCATTGATAGATCAACGGTTGTAGTTGATGAATCTATGACATACCAAGTCTCAATGATCAGAGTGGGGGCCTCTTGGAAAGGAATTTCCCCATGAGGTTTTTAGAAAAAAGGATGGAGGTCTCTCAAGAATCTTCCACATCCAAGGACATAGATTTTTCTCCCTTATAAATGAGATTATTATGGAATTGGATGCCTTATTCATGAATTACATTCGAAATTTTTTATATGAAAAAATATTCACAAGATAATATCTGATTTAATATATCAAATGTTAGTATCTAAACAACCATTTAAAACACAAGAAAAAGAAAACTCATGTCCACCCAATACCCTATCAATTTCCCGAGACTCCTCTAAAGAGACTATATATTAACTTTTTTCAAACTTTTCTCATTATTTGTTATTTAATATTTTATTTCATTATATAATTCCTCACATCTCACAACATCGTCATTAGTATAGGTATCAAGGGTGAGTGTATCATGACCCAAATTAGGTTATGCCGTCAATTTCACCTATTGGTCTCTTGATAAGCAATACCTTTTTGAACCTTGGAGAGTTATTATTTGAACAAAAACCTTCATTGAACCATTCAAGACCCTTTTTATCCCCTTTTGAAATAGAAATTGGGTAGGCTCTGATTGCTTAAAGGTCCTCTAGTGTAGGTGATGGGTCTAAAATTTCATAAAGAAAGAAAGTCAAAGACTCATGCATGAAACCTTATGATAATAATCTAACATTACCAGGTTCTTCATCCATCTTTATAGTAATAGTATTGGAAACAACTTCATCTCTCATGAATTATTCTGTCAAAGGGATAGATTCATTGACATAAATATGTGCCACATACAAGGTTTCTCTCTTAGTCCTTGAAGGATAAATCCAACACCCCTTAAGGGAGGAAATTGAAGTACATCCTTCAAAAAAAAGCATGGTCAAATGGATATGTCAATCAATTCATGGATTATGTACCAATGAAAAGATTTATCACAGTTCATATGCGTGACTAACTTATTCACCATCATTAATTTATTTTCATTAGATGGTGAGGGGCCCATGTTGGTCTTCTCAGTTATGGGTACTATAGGCGGATTTTGAGAAGATCATCCCACCATATACATCACCATCATCCTCTAACATGAAGATAGTTATGAGTAATTAGAAGACCCAACTCCAACTGCGATTAGGGTTCTTGTGGGCCCATATTTTTGTGACTTGAGAACTACCCTTGGTGCTTCCTCTCATCCTCCTTCCAACTGTAATATAAATCCCCTAAAAGTTAATGATGGTGGATGAGAGAGGAAATGAAAATGGAAAATATATATATGCATCACTAATGTCAACATAGTCATCTCATTCCTCATTAGATGAACTAAATATCTCCCAAATAGTAGCTTTATCTAGCATATTGGATACCTTCTTTGTGGCTGAGATCTGATCATTGGTTGCATATATCAGCATCTATAGCTCCCAAATATAATTCCCCACCATAGAAAAATTGATTTCAGGGTGAATATTGGAGGGTTATTAAATATTTCAAAGCTCCAGGATACGCATGCATAACTGTAGATATTCCAAAATGTTTTTGAGGTCACAATATATTCCCTTAAAAGATTTAAATTCCAATGTTTGTACATACTCTCATGATAATATAGCCAACTATAATGAATAACTGACATATGTTGACTTTGAATACCTTTCAATAATCTCTTGTATCATATGATCATGGGTGACTGGAGCTCGAGTCTCCTCCTAGATATTATGAATAGACCATCATGTCTTGAAAGATGTGGTCTCAACTCTGAAATACTCCATATCCCTTTCCTGAGATCACTTTTAAGACATTAAAGTTTCAGCATCATCACCCATGGGATGAACATTATTACAACTCATTCCAAATATATTATTCATTATATCCACATATTAAGGAATTATTTTCCTTAATTCCCATTAAGGGTATGAATTAATCCAAGAACCGGAATACCCATATTCAAATAATATTGATGCACACGATGGAGGTTGCTTGATTGACATTTGGGATACCTCTACGGCTATAAAGATCAAAAATATGTGAGCCACCATATGGTGTTTATCAAGTCGAACATGTGGAGGGGGGGGGGGTAAAACTTGGAAATTTTAGACACATAAATTTTAGGTTAAATAAATATGGAGAATATGCCTCACATATGATATCACCGTTAATATGAGCCACTAGTACACTGTATTTAAATAAAATCATATAACATCTCATATCATCATCATCATTTCTTTTTTAGTGAAATTCAATGTCAGTGGATCACCATACAGGAATAATTTTTACTCTAAAAATATGTTAATAATCTTCATAGCTTCGTCATGATTCAGTAATAAAGGTTGGATACCAGAAACAACCCAAATTAAAATGAAAAATCAGCCTTTATGAATCAAGACTCCACTCAACATAGTGTATGAAATGATGTGTTCTACTATCCATCCCCGAAAAACATAAAATGTCCATGAAATTATAAATAGAGACTTCCTAGTATAAAAATGAAATATACCCCGATAGATATTAACCATAATAGGGGAAACCAACCCTAGGTGACTCCATTATTCTATTTTGGATGCTATAAAAAAATTTCTATAGCCTCAGGCTTCCGTTGGATTCATGGACTAGAAACAAGTAGGTAGTTAGCCACATTTAAAGAAAACTAGAAAGGTGGGTCCCCATAGAATCCACTGTATTCACTTTATATCCCCATCAGTGATACTATAATTACTCTAAGGTATGGTAGAATCTTCCAAGAATGCTCTGGTTCTCTAATGCAAGGCATCCTATTTAGTTATGGAAAGTAGGACCCTCTCCATCTGGCTCGAGGAAGGCCTTCATCTATGATTAAGAATGAATTTTTCTCTTCATATGGGAGTATCCAATATTAACTCTCCAATCCATCTTTAAAATATCATGGGACAAAGCAATCATCATTTTGGCATCATCCCACATCAACTTATATGGAAATAAATCATCATACATTCTCCAAGTATATGGTGTCTGGAGATTTTCTATACATCACACAAGATAATTCAAACTTCCCCATGCATGAGATTGAAATAATTTTTATAAGGGTTCTATAATCATAGCAGTTCAGAGATGATTTCTGGGATCATGTAAACATATGTCTATTCCACTCAAATTACCTTGTAAATACTAAAATCTTGAATCTCCATCTTAGAATTTGTATATTTTTGGTTCACCTAGTATGCCTACATTCATGTAGTCCTGACCCCCCTATAGATTGGAAGTGTCAATCCTCCTTCCATCCTTGTGATTGGTATGTATTTTAAGAATTTAATGTTGACTCGTAGCAACGAGACTTTGATTCTTGAGCATCATGATTAAAATTTGTGGCACACAAGATTTGGTGAATAACACAGTTGTTAGGAACTATTCATTCATTAAGGAATATTCCATTGGATGAGACATTGTAAATTGGAAAATTGGTATATTCCATGAACTAAGGATTTGGAAGGTAACTCTTGATCTTCTAGATGAATTCATATCTCATAAGCCCATGGTCATCGAGTGGTAGATAATCACTTCATCAGTACTCACATTGGTGCTAATTCTGATTATTCTATCAGTTGGGGGTGGATTCCAATATATCATAGTAGTCTTCCTTGATGGTTTTAAGAATATATGAAACACATGTAGCATCTTGGTCATAGGAATCCATTTTCTTAGGCATTGAAGGTCTGTAAGGAAACATCTATATTTTCATTAAACTCAAAATATAGGTGTTCAAAGATTATTTTTTTAGAAAAGGAGAGGTTCTCAATTAATTGAATCACATTGGTCACTCTCTCAGGGGACTCAAAAAGGTCACTCACCCAAGTTACTCATAAAGGTCACTTTCCTAAGTGACCATTTGTAAGTCACTCAATTAGGGTTCTATGATGGGTTGAAAAGGTCATACCAAGTTCTTGAATAAAGGATATCCACCAAAAGGCCTTCAAGAATGAAAATTGTGGAAAGATTGAATGAAACACCTTTGAAATGAGAGTATAAGAAATAAAAATAGGAAGGAAGAATTATTTAGGTGGTCACATCTATTTATAGATATAGTTTACCTTCCTTAAATACATGCACAGTTGAACTCCATGGATGACATGTGAAGAATACCTACATGACTCTTTTACTCCCTCAACCTCAGGACTAGACCCTCTTCTTCCAATCAAATCCAATCTTGGGGGGGATTTTGTTGATTTTTTTGTCTCATGAGGATGAAAATATTTAACGATAAATACCTCAAGAAATAAATAAGTGTAAATTCCCAATAACGTTAAAGGGAACTCGCCCAAATCATCCTCCATGCACCAGGCCTGTGTTCCAAGAGGCTCACACAGGACCTACCCATGCGTCCTAGAAGGGGCATCCACCCCTCTGTGAGGCACCTGTGTAGGAAATCTGCATGGGGTACCTATGTGACAAACTTCCTTCACCCAGGGTCATGTGTTTGATTATAAATAGTACCATGGGGGTCCTCATTTGAATAATTAGAAAATAAATAAAAAACATATTGCTTTGATCACGTAGCTCCTTGGTCTTGGCCATCAAAACCTTTATGGTAGCTATCCAAAACTTGAGAGAATAGGGATATAAGTGGCATATTGGGATTAATGTTCCTCCAAGGTTTGAAAAATGAGACACTACAAGATGAGTACCCCCCCTAGGTGTCATGAACTACAACATAGGTCCCTTTACAAACCCAATACATGCATGACACCATTCTAAGGACACCTTAGGAATTATATTATGCCAAGATAATGGCCTATAATAGGTATTGTTTACCTATTTTTCATCTCCAAGGTCATATACAAATTGCATAGACCTACCCTACATGAAGCACATAAGTTACTCCCAAGCATACCCTACATGAAGAACCATATGTGATTGAGAGGATGTTCTCCCCCTTCTCGAATATATCACCATGGACCTCTCATTTCGAAAGTGGAGTGGGTGGGGATTATGATTTATTTTCCATTTGATGGGGATTAGTGAAAAATAATCATCTATTCCTTTGGAATTGGGATTTGGGAATCCCTACTGTAGTAATCCCATATCGTTTTTTATTTGTTTTATCAAGATTAGTAGTTCTATGTGACTATCATGGTTATGAAAATGAGAATGGATATTGGCACATCAAATCCATTTCTTCTTCTCTCGTAGGCCTGACATATTCCACAAGAAAAATAATGATAATTTTGTCTAACAAATATTACACTTCCTCTTGTTTCTCACATCCGTTCATGACTCATGTGGGCTTACAGCTTTTGATGATCATGACATACACATGGTCAAATGCATATATCGGTATTGAATCCTTTTCCAGATCTTCCTCTTGCCTTAGTTTAGAGGGAATACATATGTGTGGGTCATAAAATCCAGGTATCTATATTGTGGTCCTCCTTTTAGGTATAATATTTGACCATCCTAATCACAACTAAGTGTATCATCCTAGGTTTAAACCCCGACCAAACCACTAAATCACAATGAGTCAAAATGTTCTCATGGTTCTAGACACATGGGCCTCATCCTTAGGGTAAACCCAAAACCATATCAAATAGGCTCAAAGAGAAACATTACACTATGATAAAAACCTTCAAAGAACCTCCAGAGGCATCGGTCCTTGATTTTTTCGAACTATGTTGGCTTTAATTCCCATTAAAGTGGGAAATGTAGGAAGCCTCTTTGAGGTAAAATCCCAAAACTCCGAATTCACCCTTATATTCTTCAGGGAACAATCCCAATAGGGTCTTCACCAACCCGAGAGGCCACACTACCACCAGGATACTTTTTCTGGTTCACCATAAGTCCCACAAAAACCCTTATCTATGAATATTTCACAAATACATCCTTGTCGTACGAGGCTAGACTACCCAGTTTTTTCCTCATCACATGACCTTATAAGGTATAATGTGTCCCATTAGGTGGCACTGAACTATATGGGTTTTGATTCCTTTAAAAAGGATATATAGGAATCTCATCTCATGGTTCTGATCCCAATATGAAATCAACTCTCATCTCCCTAGAAGATTAAAAATTTCAGGGCTACCATTTGTGTGTCTTAAAACTAGAATTGTTATAATAAATGAATAAAGAATCTCTAGTCTTCTTACACAAGGGTAACATTGATAGAGAACCTCGAATAAATACATATATCCCCATCGATGGATATCTTTAAATACATACATATTATTGTGGAATCGATATAAGCTAATAATTGATTGTTAATATAGGTAAATTGGATTTGTAATTGGGATTTAATATATGATTTGGGAATAAGTCTTAAATTTATAAGAGATTCCCAAAGAAGGAAATAGTTGCCCCAAAAGGGTGTCATGAGCTCGAACTACCATCCTCTCAATTAATGTGAGACCCAAAGTATTGTTGGGCAATTTCCCAAAAATGTATTACCTTTAGAAAGAAGGTTTGTAAAACATCTAAAAAATGGAAAATGTTGGGTGTTTTTAGTTCCATGAAAAAAACCATCTGAACACTATTTGGAGAGAGTGAGCATAATGGGAATGATTTTACAAAGATAAAACCACCAAAAACAATCATAAGGATACCACAATTTCAATAATGTAAAAATGATTTTTAGGATTTTTAAGTTTCTAGTATTTTTAGTTCTTTTTTATGATTTTTTGGTTTTTAGGATGTTTAGAGAGTTTGAGGGTTTTTAGTATTTTTATGTTTTTACGGATTTTTTTATTTTATTGGGGTTTTAATGGTTTTTTTAGATTTTTTAAATTTTTTATAGGTTTAAAGGGGTTTTAGAATTATTATTGGTTTTTTGGGGTTTATGGGTATTTTATGGTTTTAGTGGGTTTTTATGGTTTTTATGGTTTTTAGGGGTTTAATCTTTTTTTGATTTTTAGGGATTTTATGTGTTTTTAAGGTTTTCTAAGGGGTTTTAGGGGATTTCTGGATTTTTAGGTTTTTAGGAATTTTTAGGAATTTTATGGTTTTTTGGGTTATTGGGTATTTTTGGGTTTTTAATGGTTTTTAGGGTTTTCATGGTATTTTTTGATTTTTTTGTGTTAGTTTGTTTTGATTTTTTTGGGCTTATATGACTTTTAGAGTTTTTTCATGTCTATGGTTGTAAATCATTTTGATAGTTTTAGTATTTTTTATAGTTTTATGGTATTTTAGGTGTTTTTAGGGTTTTAGGGGGGATAATGGGTTTTTTGGGGTTTTAGGGTCCTTATAGTGGTTTTTAGAGTTTTTAGAATTTTAAGGGTTCTAAGTCATTTTAGGATTTTAAGGTTTTCTCATTGTTTATCTAGATATTAGGGTATAATATATTTTTAGTTATTTTATGTATTTTAGGGATTTTTATGGTTTTTAAGGTTTTGAGGGCCTTTGAGGGTTTTCATATTTTTAAGGGTTTTTATGTTTTTATGGTTTTTGGGGTTTTTTATGATTTATTTAGGATTTTAGAGTTTTTTAATGTTATTGGGTGTTTTAATAATTATAGGGGGTTTATTTTTTATGGTTTTTAGGGATTTTTAGGTTATTAGGGTTTTAATATTTTCACGGTTTTTTGGGTTTCAGGGGTTTTAAGGTTTTTATATTTTTGTGTTTTTAGGGATTTTATGTGTTTTCAGTTTATTAAGTCTTTATTAGGTTTTTCAGGATTCTTATGGTTTTTAGGATTTTTATGTAATTTAGTGGTTATAGGGTTTTAGGGGTTTTATGGTTTATTTTGGGTTTTTAAGGGGGGTTGAGTTTTTAAGGTTTTAATGGTTTCATTGTGTTTTTAACATTTTTAGGGGTTTTAATTGGTTTTAGATATTTTAGTGGGTTTTTAGCATTTTGGGGATTTTATGGTTTTTATGTTGTTTTAGGGTTTTAGGGACTTTTTATGTGTTTTTAGGTTTTTTTACATTTTTAGGATTTTTAGAGGTTTTTGTGTTTTTAGGTTTTTAAGGTTTTTTTATGATTTTTCCATGTTTTTTTTACATTTATAAGGTTTTTAAGTCTATTTGTTGATTTTTCTATGATTTTATAGAATTTGCATGATTTTAGGTTTTTTTTATGTTTTTTTGGGTTTTTATGGTATTGTTGGTTTTTAGGGGGTTTTGGGTTTGTTATGGTTTTATGGTTCTTTATATTTTTAGAAAAAATTTTGTCCATAATTATTTTTAGAGGTTTTAGTGAGTTATTATATTTTGTATGGGTTTACTGGTTGTTTGGGTTTTAGGGAATTTTATGGCTTTTAGGGGTTTAAAGTGTTTTTAGGGTTTTGAAGATTTTTTTGTGGTTTTCAAGGTTTTTAGAGTTTTTTACATTTTTAACGATTTTTTGGGATTTTTAAGGATTTTATGGTGTTTTAAGGGTTTTATCTATTTCTATGTATTTTACGGTGTTTATGATTTTATGGGTTTTTTGTGTTCTTAGCATTTTTATTTTTTAGTGGTTTTATGTGTTTTTATGTTTTTAAGATTTTCTCAGGGGTTTTAGGGTTTTTATTGTTTTTAAATTTCTAGGTATTTTATAGATTTTTTAGGAATTTATGGTTTTTAGTGTGTGAGTGATTTTGAGAGGTTTTATGGTTTTTTAGATTTTCTATGTTTTTTTGGATTTTATCAGTTTTTTAGTTTTTTAGGTTTTTGTTGTTTTTTATATATTTTTTAAATATTTATCGGTTTAAAGTTTTTTTATAGTTTTCTATGGGATTATAGGTTTTTATAAGTTTTAATGGTTTTATGGTTTTTAGAAGTTTAATTTTTTAGGGGTATTAGGGTTTTTAGGTTCCTTTCAGGGTTTTTAGGGTTTTTATAATTTTTTATGTTTTCTAGGTGTTTTAAAATTTTTATGTTTTTATAGTTTTCATAAGGGTTTTCATGGGTTTTATGGTGTTTCAAATTTACATGTTTTGTAGGGATTTTTTTTGGTTTTTATGTTTTTAGAGATTTTTACGGTTTTGAGAGATTTAGGGTTAATTTGGGGGTTTAGTGATATTCGTGTTTTTAGGGGTTTTATGCTGTTTTTTGTTTTTTGATGTTGTATTTGGGGTTTTCCGGGTTTTTTGGAGTTTCTACAATTCTAGGGATTTTTAGGTCTTTTTGATAAAATATTTATGATTTTTAGTATTTTTAGGGATTTCATGTGTTTTTAGGGTTTTAGGGTTTCTATGGGGTTTTTTTGTATTTTGTGTTTTTTTACTTTTTAGGGGCATTGACGTTTTTAGATATATTAATGATTGTAGGGGTTTCAAAAAAAATTTGTAGTTTTTAATGGTCTCTAGGATTTTTATATTTTTTATGATTTTTGTGGTTTAAGGGGTTTTGATGGGTTTTAGGGGTTATAGGGTTTTTACAGTCTTATTAGGGGTTTTATGGGTTTTAACATTTTTAGTGGTTTTCACTGTTTTTAGGTTTTTAATATTTTCATAAGATTTTACATAGTTTTTATGGTTTTTTACGTTTTAGGGATTTTTTATGGTATTTAGGGTTTTTAGGGGTTTTAGGGATTTTTAGAGATTTAGGTTTTTTTAGATTTTTTTGAATTTCTATGTTCTTTACGTGTTTTTAGTGTTTTAATGTTTTAAGGTTTTCTAATGGGTTTTATGAGTTTTTAAAGTTTTTATGATTTTATATATTTTTACATATTTTTTGTTACATTTTGGTTTTATGTGTTATTAGAGATTTTGAGGGGCTTTAAGATATTTTGTATTTTTTGGGTTTTGGGGGTTTTAGTAGTTTTTTAGTGTTTTATGGTTTTCATGGATTTTTAGATTTTTTTAATTTTTCTGGGTTTAAATGATTTTTATAATTTTTAATGGTTTTAGGGTATTTATGGGGTTTCATGGGTTTTAAGTTTTTTGGGTTTTTATAGTTTTTAGATGTTTTTATGATTTTTAGGGATTTTGGTTTTTTAATTTCAATTTTTGATTTTTAGGGTTTTTACCATTTTTTTAGATTTTACGGTTTTTTGTGTTTTTAGGTTTTTACGTTTTTCTTTGGGTCTGTCATTTTTTTGGGATTTTTACATTTTATGTATTTTTTAGGATTTTATGGGTTTTAGGGAGTTTAAGGGCTTTTCGCTGTATTAAGGATTTTATAAAATTATCAAAAAATTTATGGTTTTTAAGTATTTTTATGTTTTTATGTTTTTAGTGATTTTTCTAAGGGTTTAGGTTTTTCTAGATTTTTTGGGGGGTGTTAATGTATTTTTTAGTATTTTTATTCATTTTTAGGGTTTTAGGGTTTTTAATATTTTTTTAGTTTATAGGGTTTTTATGTCTTTTAGATTTTTTCACATATTTAGGGGTTTGAAGGGGTTTTAAGGTTTTTTGTGGTTTTTAGGTTTTTATGAGTTTTTTTGGTTTCTATGGATTTAGGGGGTTTTGTGGTTTTATGTGATTTTAGGGACTTTTAGGGTTTTTAGGAGTTTTAGCGTTTTATGTTTTTTTGGGTTTTTAGTATTTTATGGTTTTTAAGGAGTTTTTAGGGTTCTTTATTAGTTAGGGATTTTAGGAAATTTTAGGATTTTTTGGGATTTTGAGTGGGTTTTGGGATTTTTTGTTTTTTTAGGGGTTTTATCATTTTTACGATTTTCAAGGTTTTAAGTGTTTTTAGGTTTTTAATGTTTTCATATGTTTTTTAGTTTTTTGGACTTATTTTGTATTTAGGGGTTTTAAGGGAATATTTATGTTTTTATGATTTTTAGGTTTTTTAATTATTTTGTGGGTTTCGAGGGTGTTTTTGGTTTTTTTTGGAGTTTATGGTTTTTTGGGGTTTTTAGGGTTTTTAAGTTTTTTATTATTATTATGTTCTTAAATGGTTTTTGTAGTTTTAAGTTGTTTTTATAGGTTTTATGGGGTTTTTTAGGTTTTTAGGGTTTTTAGGGTTCATAGGAGTTTTTTGGTTTTTTGGGTCCATTTGGGGTTTTTTATTGTTTATATAATTTTTTAGGGTTTTAGTGGTTTTATTTTTTTTTAGTGTTTAACAGTTTTCTTATATCTATTTAGGTTTTTGTGTTTCATTTATATTTTTAGGGAGTTTTTGGGATTTTTTCTGGATTTTTATACTTGTTAGGGTTTTTAGGGATTTTGAGGTTTGTCGAGTTATTTGGGATTATTTTGGGTTTTATAATTTTTTAGGAATTTAGGCGTTTTAAGTGTTTTTGGGGGTTTTATGGTTTTCTTAGGCATTTTCAGGGTTTTATGGTTTTACATTTTAAGTGTTTTATGGATTTGTTTGGATTTTATAGGGTTTTGGGGGGTTTTTTGGGTTTCTTAGGTATTTCAATGGTTTTTAAATTTTTTAGGGATTTTATGGTTTGTTTGGGGTTTTAGGAGTTTTAGGAGTTTTTTGGGTATTTAATGTTTTTAGAGTGATTTAGAATTTTTTTTGGTTTAAAGGATATTATTGATTTTAGTGGGTTTTAGGTTTATAATGTGTTTTTAGGTTTTTAATGTTTTTCTGGGTTTTATGAGATTTAATGATTTTTAGTTTTTTTAGGGTTTTTAGGGGTTTTAATGATTTTATACCCTTTTAGGGTTTTAAGGTTTTCTTAGGGGTTTTCCAGGTTTGAGGGGTTTTTATGATTTTAGGTATTTTGAGAGATATTTATTATATTTATGGGTTTTAGATTTTTTGGGATTTTGAAGGTTTTTTATGGTTTGTAGGGTTTTTAGTGTTATTAGAATTTATTATGTTTTAGGGGGTTTAAGTGTTTTTAGGTTTTTATGATTTTCATAAGGGTTTTGGTGGTTTATAGTGTTTTTTACATATTTTGGGATTTAAAGGGATGTTTTGGTATTTTTATGGGATTTTTTGGATTTTAGGTATTTTAAGGGTTTTGGGGTTTTTTGTGTTTTTGGGTTTTTAAGGTTTTTAGTTTGTTTTGGTTTTTAAGTGATTTACATGTTTTTTGGTTTTCAAGGTTTTTTTAGGTTTTCTGAAATTTTTAGTTATTATTAGGGATTTTTTAGGATTTTTATGCATTTTAGGGTTTTTAGAGATTTTGAGGGTTTTTATGGTTTTAGGGTTTTTAGGTGTTTTTTGAGTTTTTAAGGTTTTAAGTATTTTTATCATTTTTTTAAATTTTATGGTTTTAAAATATATTTAGTGTTTTTCGTTGTTTATGTAGGGTTTTTAATATTTTTATGGATTTTTATTATTTCCAAGGGTTTTAGGGTTTTTATTGTGTTTTAGGGTTTTTAGGGTTTTGAATGTTTTTTAGATCTTTTTATGGTTTTTAAATAATTTTCTATTTTTATATTTATGTTTGTGTTTTTTGGGTATTTTGGGATTTGTACATTTTTAGGACTTCTAGGGGTTTTTGTATTTTTTTGGTTTTTAGGGATTCAAATGGGGGTTCTGTGTTTTTATGGGTTTTATGTATTTTATGATTTTTTTGGGTTTTTAAAGGATTTCTGTGTTTTTTAGTTTTTAATGTTTTATTTTGGTTTTTTATGGATTTTAGGGTATTTAATATTTTAGAGTTTTTTATAAATATTTTAGGATGAGTTTTCGGATTTAGGTTATTTAGGGATTTTGGGGGATTTTACGGTTGTTAGGGTTGTTAGGGATTTTTTGTTTTATAATGTTTTTTAGTTTTTTAGGGTTTTATGGGTTTTAACAGTTTTATAATGTTTTCAGTGATTAAAGGACATTTAGAGTTTTTTACGGTTTTAGGGTTTTTTTTGGTTTTTAGGGGTTTTATGGTATTTTATAATTTTAGCGTCATTTTAGGGTTTTTTTCATTTTTAGTATTTTAGAGGTTTATGTTATTTCAGGATTTTAAGTTTTTCATAAGGTATTTAAGGTTTCTTAGGATTTTTTATGATTCTAGGGATTTTAAGGGGGTTTTAAATATTTTTATGGCCTTTAGAGTTTTTATGGATTTTGAGGATCGTTAGGTGTTTTAAGGATATATTTGTGGTTTTTAATTTTTTTTTGGTTTTTAGGGATTTTAAGTGTTTTTATGTTGTTATAGACTTGTTATGTTTTTTAGGGTTTTTGGGTTCATTACATTTCTAGGTATTTCTATAAGATTTTCAGAATTTTTATGATTTTTAGTGTTTTTAGATATTTTGAAGGGTTTTAGGGTTTTTTGGGGTTTTTATAGATTTTTGGAAAAATTTTATTCTGTTTGGAGTTTTTTATAGTTTTGAGGGTTTTTAGATTTGTTTTAGATCTTTAGGGGTTTAAAGGGGTTTTATAGTTTTTTTATGATTGTAGGGTTTTTATGGGGTTTTACAGATTTTAGAATTTTAAGTGTTTTTAGCATTTTAACATTTTATTAGGGGTTTTAATGGTTTTTTGGGTTTTTTATGTTTTTATGGAATTTTATGATTTTATCATATTTTTGTAGTTTTTTTGGGATTTTGAGGTTTTTGATGGGTTTTTTGGGCTTCCATATTTATTTTTCTTTTACAGTTTTTAGGGTTTTAAAGGTTTTTAGTGTTTTTAGTGTTTTTAGGGGTTTAAGTGTTTTTAGAGTTTCAGTGGTTTTTTTGGGATTTATGAGTTTTTAGGGGTTTATAATTATTTTAGTTTTTAAAGTTTTTTTTTGTGATTTTAGGGTTTTTAGAGTCTTTATAGGGATTTTTATAGTTTTTTTGGTTTTTAAGTATTTTTTTTTATTTTTTGATGATTTTTTAGGATTTTTAATAGTGTTAAGGGGTTTTATGTTTTAGGGATTTTAGATATTTTTTATTATTTTTATGTGGTTTTAGGGTTTTTTATAGACTTTGAGGTTTTTTAGGGTGATTAGATTTTTTGGGGGGTTTTAAGGGGTTTTTTAAGTTTTTTAGGATTTTTAATGATTTTAGAGTTTTTTAATGCTTTTAGTGGTCTAAATGATTTTTTGAGTTTATTGATTTTTCCGTTTTTAGGTGTTTTATGGGTTTTATGAGATTATGATTTTAGGGTATTTTCTGGTATTTAGGGTCTTTAAGGGTTTTTAAAAAATTTAGGTTTTTAGTAGTTTTATGTATATTTAGGTTTTTATGGATTTCTTACTTTCTTAGTGGTTTTTACATTTTTATCGATTTTTTGATTTTTTTAAAGATTTTTAAAGTTTTTATAGTTTATATGGATTTTTTGGATTTTTTGCGTTTTTATTGATTTTATGGTTTTTAGCCTTTTTTATGTTTTTAGTGGTTTTATTTGTTTTTATGTTTTTATGTTTTACTTTGGGATTTTCAGAGTTTCTAGATATTTTAGTTGGTTTTTAGGGTTTTTATTAGTTTTTAGAGTTTTTTACATTTTTAGTGTATTTATGGGTTTTATGGGTTTTTAAGAATATTTTGTTCTTTTAGGGTTTTAAGGGTATTACTTTATTAAAGATTTTAGGGTATTTATTTGTTTTTAGGTTTTTTCCTTAGTTTTTTTCCGAGTTGTGTAGTTTTTTACATTTTTACGGATATTAGGGGTTTTTATGATATTTTTATATTTATGTTTTTATGGATTTTGAGGGTTTTCAAGGGTTCTCAGGGTTTTTAGGGGTTTTTATAATTTTTATAATATTTATAATTTTTATCATTTTTTAATTCTTTATGTGTCTTAATTGTTTTTTATGGTTTTATTAGAGAATTTTTGGATTTTTTGGGACGTTAAATTTTTCAGTATATTTTCGAATTTTTATGGGTTTTAAATTTTTAGGGATTTTGAGGGGTTTTAGGGTTTTTAGTTTTTTATTGTTTTCCAGATTTTAAGGTTTATATTGATTTTTTAGGGTTTTAAGGCTATAAACTTTTTTAACATTTTTAGGTGTTTAAAGGGTATCTAAATTTTTAGTGGGTTTTAAGGTTTTTTATGGTTTTAGGGGTGTAATGTATTTTAGAGGTTTTCATGGTAATAGGGGTATTTAGGGTCTTTATAGCGATTTTAGAGTTTTTAGTATTTTTTAAGATTTTAAAGTGTTTTAAGTGTTTTTATATTTTTTAAGTTTTTCTTACATTTTTTTTGGTTTTTTACATTTTTAGAGGTTTTTTTGTTTTATTTATTTTTTATTTTTTATGGATGTTGATTTTTTTGAAGGGTTATCTGGGTTTTCAGGGGTTTTGGGTTTTTATAAATTTTTAGGTTTTTATAGGTTTAAATTGTTTTCAGGATATTTGGGTTTTCGTAGGGCTTTTAGGTTTTTATGGATTTTTTAGGGGTTTTCTTGATTCATTTAGTTGTTTAAGGGTTTTTGGAATTTTTTTAATGTTTAAGGGGTTTAAAGTGTTTTTTTTGTTTTTAGGGGATTTTTATGGTTTTTTATGGTTTTAAAGGGTTTATGGTTTTTATGATTTTTAAGTGTTTTAATTGTTTCTAGGATTGGATGGGTTTCTTAGGGATTTTCTTAGTTATCAATATCTTTTACATTTTTAGTGTTTTACAGGGATTTTTTACCATAATTATTGTTTTTAGGGATTTTTAAGATTTTTAGGAACTTTAGGGGTTTTAGGATTTTAATGGTTTTACTGTTTTAGGGTTTTATTGTGGTTTTATAAGGTTTAAGTTTTTGTTGGTATTTTTACGATTTTGTAGAGTTTTTAGGTTTACTTAAATTTAAAAAAAATTAGGGATCTATTGGTATTTTTTGGGATTTTATGTATTTTGAGGGTTTTGAGGTATTCTTATAGTTTTAGGGTTTTTCTGGGTTTTAGGGTTTTTAAGGTTTTTTGAGTTTTATAATGTTTTTAATGGATTTATAATTTATTAATTTTTAAGAATTTAATGTGAATTCATAGTTTTTACTGTTTTTTGGGTTTTTATGGTTGTTAAATTAGTTTTTAGGGTTTAAGGAGTTTTATGGTTTTTAGGTTTTTAGTGTTTTTAATGGTTTTATGTGTTTTGAATTTTGTAATGTTTTCTAATGGTTTTAAAAGCTTTTAGTTTTTTTATGTTTTTTTGGTATTTTTATGGAATTTTAGTAAGTTTTTAGGGTCTTTAGGTATTTTTAAGGTATTATGGTTTTTTAGTGATTTAGTTGTTTTTACGATTTTTTGGGTTTCATGTTTGTTTTGAGTTTCTAGGGTTAAAAATATTTTCAAAGTTTTTTTTTCATTTTAGGGGTTTAATGGGTTTTTAGATTTTATATTTTTAGGATTTTTATTGGGTTTTAGGGTTTTTAATTTTTTAGGGTTTTTATGATTTCTAGGTCTTTTAGATTTTTTTAGGCTTTTAGGGCTTTCTACGTTTTATTAGTTTATAATGTTTTTAAGTGTTTTAGGTTTTTAAGGTTTTATTATGTTTTATCATGTGTTTTTTTATGTTTTTTATGCTTTTAGGGATTCTTAGGGATGTTTAGTATTTTTGTGATTTTTTTTAAAAAAAATTATGAATTTGATGGGTTTTATGGTTTTTTAAGGTTTTAATGGTTTCTTTGTTTTTACAGTTTTTTGTGGTTCTTGTGGTTAAAATATTTTTTAACGTTTTTTTAACATTTTTGAGGTTTAAATGTATTTTAGAGTTTTTAGTGTTTGTTTAGGGTTTTATGGTGTTTTAGGGTATTTAAGGCATTTAAAGTTTTTTTAAAAAATTTAGGGTTTTTTTCATTTTTTATGTTTTTAGTGGTTTTTAGTGTTTTTAGGTTTTTATGGCATTCTTATAGTTTTTCATATTTTTATGTTTTTTAAATTTTAGTTATTTTAAGTAAATTTTCAGATTTTTGTGTCTTTTAAGGTTTTTATGGATTTTGAGGGTTTTTAGGTTTTCATTAAGGTATTTATTTTTTAGTAATATAGTTTTTTTGTGGGATTAAATTTTTTTATTGTTTTCATAGGGCTTTTAGGGGTTTGTAGGGGTTTATATGTATTTTTTGGATTTTTAGGTTTTTTTTTATTTTGATGGTTTTTTGGATATTTAGTGATTTTTAGGGTTTTTAATGTTTTTATGGATGTCATGTTTTTTTGTTTTAGGCTTTTTTGAGTTTTTTTAGGTTTTCAATGTTTATTAGAGTATTTAACGTTTTTATGGTTTTAATGATTTTTTGTGGGTTTTAGGATTTTAATGGATTTTTTAGGGTTTTTTGGTTTTTTGGGGTTTTATGTGTTTTATTGTATTTTTTTATTTTTAGGGTTTTTATAATTTTTTATGTTTTAAGGGTTTAAAGTGTTTTTAGGGTTTTATGGTTTTTTTATGGGTTTTCATATTTTTCAGGGTTATTTACATTTTTAGTGATTTTTAGGGCTTTTTAGTGCTTTATGGTTTTTATGGCGTCTAGGGATTTTAATGGATTTTATGTTTTGGGGTTTTTATGGACATTTAGGGTTTAAAATTTTTAGTTTTTATGTATTTTATGTGTTTTAGGGTTTAAATGTTTCCTTAGAGGTTTTTCAGGATTTACGTATTTTTTAGGTTTTTTGTAATTTTGTTAGTTTTTTTAATTTTTGTAGTTTTTAATGTTTTTAGGGATTTGTATGGTTTTTAGGGTTTTATGGTTTTTTAGTGTTTTTAATATTTTTTTAGGTTTTTAGGGGTTTTAGATATTTTTTATGGTTTTAATGTTTTATTATGGGTTTTCATATATTTTTTACATTAGTTCAGATTTTTTGGGATTTTTTATTAATTTTATGGATTTTTAGGGGGTTTATGGATTTTGAGGGTTTTTTGGGTTTTAATGTATTATGGGGTTTTTGTGACATTTTTGGTTTTTTTGTTTTTATTTTATTTTATATTGTTTTATGTTTCTTTAGTATTTTTAAAAAAATTAGGTGTTTGAATGGTATTTAGTGTTTTTAGTGGGCTTTTATGGTTTGTATGCGGTATGAGGGTTATAAGTTGTATTATGTTTTCTAATTTTTATGGGTTTTTTTGGGTTTTTGGGCTTTTTAGATGTTTTGTATTTAAAGATTTTATGGTTTTTAAGTGATTTTAGGTTATTAATGTTTTCTTTGGAATATTTATGTATTTTAAATGTTTTTAAAATTTTAAATATTTTTAGGGGGTTTAGGAATTTTATGGGATTTAGGGGTTTTAGGTTTTTTGATGGTTTTAGGGGTTCTAGGATTTTTTTGGGTTTTTATGATTTTTAACATTTTTTTGGTTTTTATGGGTTTTATGTATTTTTAGTTTTTTATGTTTTTTCTTGGGGTTTTCAGGGGTTTTTAGCTTTTTTCCAATTTTAGGGTTTAATGGTTATTTTTCAATTTTTATGACATCTTGGGATTTTTAGATAATTTGATGGGTTTAATGGGTTTTTAAGGATTTTAGGGTTTTTATTTTTTTAAGGTTTTTAGTGTGTTTTATTTTATCTATGAATTTAAGGTTTTTTGGAGTTTGTTAAATTTCTTAGGGTTTTAAATGGATTTCAGGTTTTTTAGTCATTTTCTACAATTTTTATGGGCTTTTTTGGCTCTTAAGGATTTTTAGGGTTTTATAGTTTTTAGGGGTTTATATGGGTTTAGGGGCTTTTAAGGGTTTTATGGGTTTTTAGTGTTTATAGGTTTTAAGGTTTATCCTATTGTTTTTAGGGGTTTTGGGTTTTTTTTATTTTGTATATTTTTAAACATTTTATGTGATATTTATGTATTATTATTGATTTTTAGGGGGTATAGGGTTTTTGGGGTTTTTATGATTTTTATGGTTTATTGGGTTGTTAGAGTTTCTATTAGTTTATATGTTTTTAAATGTTTCTAGAGTTTTTTAACGTTTAAGCATTTTAAAGAATTTTTAGAGTTTTTAGTTGTTTTAGGGGTTTTATCGTTTTTAGGGGTTTTCTAGTTTAAGGGGATTTTATAGATTTTAGGGTTTTAGTTTTTTTAGGATTTTTTTAGCATTTTCTGGGTTTTTAGGTGTTTTAATTATTTTTATGGTTTTTGTGGTTTTTAGGGGTTAAGGGTTATAAGGGTTTTAGTGTTTTTAGATATTTTAGTGTTTTATGGGTTTTACGTTTTCAAGGGTATTTATGGTTTTTAGAGATTTTTATGGTCTGTACGGTTTTTAAGATTTTTAGGGGTTTTAGTGTTTTTTATATTTTTAGGGGTTTTATATTTTTTAGGGTTTTAAGGTTTAATTGTCGTTTTCATTAGATTCTGGGGTTGTTATGTTTTTAGTGATTTTTATGGTTTTTTGGATTTTTATTAGTTTTTAGTGTTTTTGGGAATTTTGAGGGGTTTTAGGGTTTTTTTGTTTTTAGGGTTTTTTGTGTTTTTTGGGATTTTTGTGATTTTAGGTTTCTAAGGTTTTCTAAAAGGTTTTTTGAGTTTTAGGATTACGATGATTTTTCCAACATTTTTGGGATTTAATTTTATTGGCTTTTCTTTTGTTTTTAGGGATTTTGATGTTTTTTTTGTATTTTTAGGGTTTTTAGCATCATTAAGTCTAATTATGTTTTAGGTTTTTGTGGTTCTATAAGGGTTTTTTTGGTTTTTTTGGTTTTTTTGGTTTTTAGGGATTTTTGGGGATTTTAGGATATTTATGGGTTTTTGGGTTTTTGAGGTTTTTAGTGTTTTTAGGGTTTTCTGGTTTTTAGGGTTTTTTGAGTTTTTAGTGTTTTAACTGTTTCTTATATTATTTAATATCATTAGTTTTGTAAATGGGGTTTAGTGTTCTTAGGTATTTTAAGGTTTTATTGGTTTTTGGGTTTTTTGGGTTTTTATGGGGTTTTAGGGATAATGGGTTTTATAGGGTTTTAAGTGTTTTTATGTTTTTTAGAGGTTTTAGAGTTATTAGGGTATTTTTAGGGTTTTTAGGGTTTTTATAATTTTTAGGTTTTAATGGGTTTTTTGTGTTTTTATTTTTTTTTAAGGTTTTCTTAATGTTTTAATGTGGTTTTATGTGTTTTTTACGATTATATGGATTGTTATAGATTTTATAGGTATTTATGTTTTTAATGTTTTTAGGGATTTTTAGGATTCATATGGTTTTTATGGTTTTATGATTTTATTGTTTTTAGGGTTTAATTATTTTTAGGGGTTTTACGTTTTTAGGTTTTTATGTTTTTCATAAGGGTTTTTACATTTTTAGGTATTCTGTGGATTTTTTAGGGTTTTATGGGGTTTTCTAGATTTTATGGATTTTGATTATTTTTAGGGTTTTATGGTTTTTAGGGTTTTTAAGGTTTTTAATTTTTTTTAACATTTTTAGTGGAGTAAATTTGTTTTATAATTTTTTGTGGAATTTATTTTTTTTATGGGTTTTTAGGTTTTCATGTTTATTAGTGGATTTTTTTGTTATTAGTGGTTTTTATGTTTTTATGTTCATTTTTCGTTTTTAGGATATCTATAATTTTGTATATATTTTAGTGGTTTTAAGTGTTTGTAGGATTTCAGGATTTCCTTAGGTTTTGTATGGTTTTTTTTCCTTTTTTAGGGAATTTTTAGGATTTTAATGGCCTTTTACGGTTTTTAGTGATTTTTATAGTATTTTGGGTTTTTGGGGGTTTTAAGTGTTTTTATGATTTTATTGTTTTCTTAGGATTTTTTTGTGTTTCCTGGTTTTTTAAATTTTTATTCCTTTTTGGGATATTTTATTAAATTACGGTTTTAAGGATATTTAGGTATTTTGGGTGTTTTTATGTTTTTTATGTTTTTTATGATTTTGTAGGTTTATATGGTTTTTTAGTTTTTTGTGGGTATTAAGGTTTTTCATATTTTTTAATGTTTGCTGTGTTTTTAATGTCTTTTATAGTTTTTATGGGTATTAGAGGTGTAAGGTTTTTTATTGTTTTTATGTGTTTTATTGTATTTAGGGGTTTTTGGAGTTTTATTATTTTTTGTGTTTTTATGTTTTTTAGGGTTTTGAAGAGTTTTTAGGTTTTAAGGTTTTCATAGGGTATTTTTAGTGTTTTAGGGGATTTTAAGTTCTTATGGATTATTAGGGATTTTTAATATTTTTATTATCTTTTGGTTTCTAGTTATTTTTAGAGGTTTTAGTGTATTTATGGCTTTTTAGGGGTTTAAGGGTTTTTAAAATTTTTTGGGTTTCTAGGGGTTTTAATAGTGTTTAGGTTTTTAAGGTTTTGTAATGTATTTTTAGTGTGTTTAGTGTTTTTATGTTTTTGGGGATTTTTCATAATTTTTTAGGATTTCTATGGTTTTTAGGATTTTCAGGTATTTTGAGGGGTTTTAGGGTTTTAGGGTTTCATGGTTTGATGGGGATATGATTTTTTTGATTTGTCTGAGTTTCTAAGGTTTTTAGAGTTTTTAAATTTTTGTGTGTTTAATGGTTTTTAGTGATTTTTTAGGGTTTTATGTTTATTAGGGTTTTTTATTTTTTTTGAGGTTTCTATGGTATTTACGGTTTTTAGTGTTTTAAGGGTTTGTAACACTTTTTTACTTTTTAGGGGTTTTAAGTGTTTTATGGTTTATATGTTTTTCGTAGTGTTTTTAATGGTTTTTAGGGTTCTTTATGTTTTAGGGATTTCTGAATATTTTTATGGTTTTTGAGTTCTTTTAAGGAATTTGATGATTTTAGTATTTTTTTAGAGTTTTTGTGGTATTTTTTTTTGGGTTTTTAGATTATTTATAGTTTTTAGGGTTTTATAGGGAATTTAACATTTTTTTGGGTTGAGAGGGTTTTTAGAAACATCAGCAGGTTTTCGAGGATTCTGTTGGTTTTCGGTCTTTTTTAGGTCTTTAGGAGGTTTTTGGGTTTTTATGATCTTTTAGTGTTCTAAATGTTTTTAATGTTTTTTGGGTTTTAAGTATTTTTTGGTTTTCAAGGTTTTATTATGATAGTCAGGATGTTTTAGGGATTTTTAATGTTTAGTGATTTTCATGATTTTTTATGATTTCTATGGTTTTTCAGGGTTTTTAATAATTTTCAGGGTTTTATGGTATTTTTTGGTTGTTATGGTTTTTTTTTTGATTTTTTGAATTTTATGGGTGTTATGTGTTTTTTTTGGATTTTTATGTTATCTTAGTGTTTTTATAGTTTTCTAGGATTTTATGTTTTAATGAGATTTTTAGTGTTTATTAGGATATTTATGTGTTTTTCGGATTTTATGTATTCTTATTTTTTAGGGATTTTTGGGATTTTTGGGTTTTTTGGTTTTTTGGTTTTTCATATTTTTAAGGTTATTTTATATTTTTTAACGTTTTAGGGGTTTAAAGGGTTTTTATACATTTTATTGGGTTTTTAGTGTTTTATGGGTTTTAGGGGTTTTTATGTGTTTAGGATATTTTATGGGATTTATGGGTTTTTTTGGTCATTTATGGTTTTTAGTATTTTAGGGGTTTTAAGATTATTTATGTTTTAATTGTTTCCCTATGGGATTTCAGTTTTTAGAGGGGTTTTTATGTTTTCAACAATTTTATGTGATTTTTATAGTTTTTATGTTTGTTTGGGTTTTTCTAGATTTTGTGGTGTTTCGGATTTCTTAGGGTTTTTAGAAATTTTAGTGTCTTTAGGGGTTTTCTGTTTTTTCGGTTTTAAATGTTTTCTCTGGGTTTTTCAGTGTTTTTAGAATTTTTATATTTTGAAGGATTTTTATTGGGTTATAGATTTGTTTTGTGATTTTTATGTTTTTTAGGATTTTTTATGGATTTTATATTTTAGGGGTTTGTTAAGTTTTTTTTATTTTTAGGGTTTTTTGGTTATGAGAGTTTTGAAAAAATTTATAGGTGTAAATTATTTTTACTATTTTAATTGTTTTTAGGGATTTTATGGGTTTTAGGTTTTTATTATTTTTTTGGGTTTTAGGGTTTTAATGGTCTTTTAGGGGTTTGGGGGTTTTAAGTATTTTTAGGTTTTTAATGTTTTTTATTGTTTTTGACGGTTTTTAGGGTTTTTACCATTTTAGGGATTTTTAGGACTTTTTTTATTATTTTTATGGTGTTAGGTTTTTAGTTATCTTGAGGGGTTTTAGTGTTTTAGGGGTTTTTATTTTTTATATTTTTTTGGTTTTTTTAGTTTTTATGGGTTTTTAAGATTATAAGAGTTTTTTAATATTTTTAGGGGTTTAAAGTGTTTTTATATTTTTTAGTCATTTTATAATATTTTATGGGTTTTATTATTTCTTGGGGTAAGGGGATTTTATGGATTTTAGGGTTCATAGGGGTTTTACAGGGTTTAATGGTTTTCAGTGGTTTTAGTGTATTTTTCTATTTTTTGTTTGTATAGTTTTTTAGATTTTATAACAATTTAGGGGTTTAAATGGTTATAGATTTTTTTAGTGGATTTTAAAGGACTTTTTTATTTTGAGGGTTTTTTAATATTTTAGTGGGTTTTGTGGGTTTTAGGGGTTTTAGGGTTTTCAGGTTCTTTTTAGGTTTTTTGGTTTTTTGTTATTTTTAGGCATTTTTTCATATTTTTATTTTGGATTTTTAGGGATTTTGGTTTTTTTTGGGTTTAGGGATTTTATTATTTTTTGGGTTCTTAGGATATTGTGATTTTTTAAGGGTTTTAGAGTATTTAATGTTTTTAGGGGATTAAAAAAATTTATATGTTTAGTTGTTTGTTTTGAGTTTTTGGTTTTTTAATGGTTATTGTTTGGTTTTTTGGGTTTTTTAGGGTTTTACAATCTTTGTAGGGTTTTTAGGCTTTTTTCCATTTTTTGTGTTTTTATGGTTTTAAAGTGTTATTATGTTTTTAAATTTTTCTAAGTGTTTTTATGGGTTTTTATATTTCAAGGATTTTTATTGATTTTTTAGGATTTTTATGGTTTTTAATGTTTTTATGGATTTTTAGGTTTTTTAGGGGTTTTAGGGTTTTTAAGGTTGTTTATGATTTTTTTAGTTTTTGAGGTTTTTAAGGGTATTATGTTTTTTTAGTTTTTTAAAAAATAATGGGTTTCAAGGTATTTATGTTTTTTTGTGTTTATAGTTATTTTTTGGGTGTTTATAAGATATTGTGAGATTTCAGGGTTTTTAGGGTGTTTGATAGATTTTAGTGTTTCTTAGTGTTTATATTTTTTTATTAGGGTTTGGGATGAATTCATTATCATTCATGGGATTTTATTTTTTTGAGTTTTATTAACATTTTTAGTTTTTCAAAGGGTTTTAAAAATTTTAGTTGTTTTTTGGGTTATTAGGGGTTTGTATGGTTTTAGGGGACTTTATTGTTTTTTAATATTTTTAGCGTTTGTAGGTTTTTAGGGGGTTTAAGTCTTTGAAGGTCTTTAAGAGTTTCTTATGGTTTTTCAAGGGTTTTTGAATTTTTTCTATATTTAGGTATTTTATGTTTAGTAGAGTATTTTTATGGTTTTAGGGTTTTAGATATTTTTAGGGTTTTAGGGTTTTTATGATTTTTATGTTTTTTGGATTATTAATATATTTTTTTTGAGTTTTTGGTGTATTTTAAAGTTTTAATATTTTTAACGTTTCTAGGGGTTTAAATGGATTATAGAGTATTATTATTTTAGGGGTTTAATGATTTTTTAGTGTTTTTAATTTTTTTAGGAGTTTTTTATCGAATTTTGGGTTTTTTATGATTTTTGGGGACTTTAACCGTTTTTAGCATATTTTCTGGGTTTTATATGGGTTTTATGGGTTTCTAGTATTTTAAGGATTTCACAGGGGTTTTAAAATTTTAAGCATTTTATTAATTTTTAGGATTTTTAGGGCTTTCTTTGGATTATTATAGGTTTTCAGCATTTTTAAGGATTTTTATGCTCTTTAGGGGTTTTATGGTTTTTAGGGTTATTAGGATTTTTGGGGTTTTGGATGTTTTATTTAGTTTTTAGGGTACTTGGGGTTTTTAGAGATTTTATAATTTTTAGGGTTTCAAATTATTTTTTGAGTTTTATGTGGTTTTCGGGTTTTTCTTGTTTTTATTTTTTTGTGTTTCTTATGGTTTTAGGGGTTTTTATGGATTTAGGGTATTTTTATGGATTTTATCATTTTTATGATTTTCACTGGATTTTGAAGTTTTTATGGTTTTATGGTCTTATATGGGTTCTCAAGGCTGTTTTGGATTTTCTATGTTTTTAGGGGTTTTTAGGGTTTTTATGATTCTTATTCTTTTTAGTGTTTTTAATGATATTGAGGGTTGTAAATTTTTTTATTTTTTAGTGTTGTTAGAATTTTTCTTATTTTTAGGGTTTTTAAGTTTTTTAATCTTTATGGTTTTATTATGGGTTTTCAGGGTTTTTAGGGTGTTTATGTTATTAGGGATTTTTATCCCTTTTTAGGATTTTATTTATTTTAAGGGATTTTATGAATGTTAAGTGTTTCTATGGGTTTTTTGTGTTATAGGTTTCTTTTTTTTCTTAGTTTAGTGTTTTTAAATTTTTTAGGGGTATAAAGGAGTTGTATAGTTTTTAGTTGGGTTTTATAGTTTTTATTGTCTTTTTTGGGTTTTTATGGTTTTTAGGTGTTTTTAGGTTTTTAGGGGTTTTTCGGGTTTTAGTGTTTTTTGCCGATTTTTTGGATTTTTACCATTTTTAGAGGTTTTATGAGTTTTTAGGTTTTAAAGGTTATCTTATGGGTTTTAAGGGGTTTTAGAGTTTGATACATTTTTAGTTATTTTTAGGGATTCTTAGGATTTTTATGGTTTTAAATCTTTTTAGTGACTGAGTATTTTTAGGTTTTATATGTTTTTTTTGGATTTTAGAGTTTTTTAAAAAAATTGTTCTTTTAAGGGTTCTTATAGTTTGTCATGTTTTTAGTGGTTTAAAGGGTTTTTAGTGTTTTTTATGGTTTTTATGGTTTTCTAAGGTTTTTAGGGTTTATGGGGTTTTATTGGGTTTTAGTTTATTTTTTAGGGTTTTTATGTTTTAAGGTTGTTTATAGGTTTTATGTATTATTATGTTTTAGGATATTATTAGGGATTTTCAGGTGTTTGAGGGGTTTTTATTGTTGTTGGGATTTTTTTAATATTTCTTTTATGGATACTGTGGATTTTGAGGGGTTTATGGTGTATTTTGGTTTTTAGGGGTTTTTTTGGGTTTTGGTTGTTTTGAGTTTTTTTATTTTTTAAAGGTTTTTTTGAGTTTTTCTATCATTTTTACATATTTAATTGGGTTTTAAAGTTTTAATGGGTTTTGGGGTTTTTTATTTTATAGGGGTTTTTATGTTTTTATTGGTTTTTATAGATTTTAAGGATTTTTAGGATTTTACGGTCTTTTTATCATTTTAGGGTTTTAGAGTTTTTTGTTTTTATGGGTTTTAAGTGTTTAAAGGTTTTTAATTTTTTCTTGGGGAATTTCTATAATTTTATTGTTTTTTATTATTTTATGGAATTTTAGGGACATTATGGATTTTTATTGTTTTTAGGAATTTTTTGGGGTTTTGACACTTTTGAGAGTTTTATAGAATGTTTTGGGTTAAAATCTTTTTAGTGTATTTGAGGTTTTAGGTGTTTTAATATTCATTATTTATTCAGGATTTTCATAGGGGTTTTTAGGGTTTTTAGGGGTTTATATGTTTTTATTGTTTTTGAGGGTTTTTTTAGGATCTTTATGATTTTTAGGGTTTTTATCGATTTTGAAGGTTTTTTTGGTTTTTTTGGTTTTTCAGGTTCTTAGATTTCATTTTATATTTTAGGGGTTTATAGGTTTTTAGAGTATTTTAACATTTTTAGGTCTATGGAGGGTTTTTTATTTTTAGTTTGTTTTAGGGGATTATGGTTTTTTAATATTTTTACATGTTTTTTTGGATTTTATGGGTTTTGGATTTATGGTATTTTTAGTGTTTTTCAGGGTTTTAAGTATTTTTTAGGATTTTTGGTGTTTTAAGTGTCTTTAGGTTTTTATGGTTTTCATAGGGCCAGTCAAAGTTTTTAAAAATTATTGTGATTTTTCATATTTTTTGGGTTTTTAGGGTTTTTAGTTATATTTATGATTTTTTGGATATTTAGTGATTTTTAGGTTTTTAGTTTTTTTTGGATTTTTGTGATTTTTAGTGTATTTAGATTTTATGGTTCTCATCGGGTTTTCCCAGGTTTTTAGGGGTTTTTATTGTTTTATCTATATTTAGGCCTTTTATGATTTTTATCAGTTTTAGGTTTTTTAATGATTTTAAGGGGTTTATAGTTTTATATGGGTTTTTTAGTTTTTATGATTTTTTTGGAGTTTGAGGGTTTTTTGGTTTTTTTAGAGTTTTTAAGGTTTCTTAGAGTTTTTTAATGTTTTTGGGGGTTTAACAGTTTTTATAGTTTTGGAGATTTTATGGGTTTTTATGTGTTTTTAGTGTTTTTAAGGCGTTTGGTGGTTTTTATGGGTTTTAAGGATTTTTATTGGTTTTAGGGTATTTGGAATTTTTATTGGTTTTAGCATTTTTTTTGGTTTTTAATAGTTTTATTTGTTTTTAGGATTTTTTGTTTTTTGAGCGGTTTTTGGGGGTTTACGGGTTTTTCTTTTTTTTGGGATTTTAATGATTTTTTAGTATTATTATTGTTTATAGGGGTTTAGGTATTTTGAGTGTTTTTAGAATTTTTAGGGATTTTAGGGGTTTATAAGGATTTTTGCATTTTATGGATTTTGGGGGCATTATGTGTTTTTAGGTATTTATGGTTTTCATAGGGTTTTATAGAATTTTAGGGTTTTAATTTTTTAAAGGATTTTGAAGTATTTTTAGGATAATTATGTTTTTAGGTTTTTTATCGAATTTTAGTGTTTTTAGTGCTTTTATCAGGTTTTAATGCATTTTTGTGTTTTTAGGAATTTTAATGGTTTTTAGATTTTTTGAATGTTTTTAGGGGTTCAATTGGTTTTTAGGGTTTTAATGGGGTTTTTGAGTCTTTATATGGTTTTAGGATTTTTAAGGTTTTTAGGGGGTTTTTATGGTTATAAGGATATTTTGGGTCTTTTATGGATCTTAGCAATTTTTAGTTTCTTTAGAGATTTTAAGTGTTTTTATGATTTTAAGGGGTTATTAGTGTTTTTCATGGGTTTTTACATTTTTAGTAATTTAGTTATTTTTTAATATTTTAATGATTTTTAGGGACTCTGGGATGAATTCATTATCATTCATGGGATTTTATTTTTTTTGAGTTTTATTAACATTTTTAGTTTTTCAAAGGGTTTTAAAAATTTTAGTTGTTTTTTGGGTTATTAGGGGTTTGTATGGTTTTAGGGGACTTTATTGTTTTTTAATATTTTTAGTGTTTGTAGGTTTTTAGGGGGTTTAAGTCATTGAAGGTCTTTAAGAGTTTCTTATGGGTTTTCAAGGGTTTTTGATTTTTTTCTATATTTAGGTATTTTTTGTTTATTAGAGTATTTTTATGGTTTTAGGGTTTTAGATATTTTTAGGGTTTTAGGGTTTTTATGATTTTTATGTTTTTTGGATTATTAATATATTTTTTTTGAGTTTTTGGTGTATTTTAAGGTTTTAATATTTTTTAACATTTCTAGGGGTTTAAATGGATTTTAGAGTATTATTATTTTAGGGGTTTTATGATTTTTTAGTGTTTTTAAATTTTTAGGAGTTTTTTATCGAATTTTGGGTTTTTTATGATTTTTGGGGACTTTAACCGTTTTTAGCATATTTTCTGGGTTTTATATGGGTTTTATGGGTTTCTAGTATTTTAAGGATTTCAGAGGGGTTTTAAAATTTTAAGCATTTTATTAATTTTTAGGATTTTTAGGGCTTTCTTTGGATTATTATAGGTTTTCAGCATTTTTAAGGATTTTGATGCTCTTTAGGGGTTTTATGGTTTTTAGGGTTATTAGGATTTTTTTTGGGTTTTGGATGTTTTATTTAGTTTTTAGGGTACTTGGGGTTTTTAGAGATTTTATAATTTTTAAGGTTTCAAATTATTTTATGAGTTTTATGTGGTTTTTGGGTTTTTCTTGTTTTTATTTTTTTGTGTTTCTTATGGTTTTAGCGGTTTTTATGGATTTAGGGTATTTTTATGGATTTTATCATTTTTATGATTTTCACTGGATTTTGAAGTTTTTATGGTTTTATGGTCTTATATGGGTTCTCAAGGCTGTTTTGGATTTTCTATGTTTTTAGGGGTTTTTAGGGTTTTTAGGATTCTTATTCATTTTAGTGTTTTTAATGATATTGAGTGTTGTAAATTTTTTTATTTTTTAGTGTTGTTCGAATTTTTCTTATTTTTTGGGTTTTTAAGTTTTTTAATATTTATGGTTTTATTATGGGTTTTCATGGTTTTTAGGGTGTTTATGTTATTAGGGATTTTTATCCCTTTTTAGGATTTTATTTCTTTTAAGGGATTTTATGAATGTTAAGTGTTTCTATGGGCTTTTAGTGTTATAGGTTTCTTTTTTTTCATAGTTTAGTGTTTTTAAATTTTTTAGGGGTATAAAGGAGTTGTATAGTTTTTAGTTGGGTTTTATAGTTTTTATTGTCTTTTTTGGGTTTTTATGGTTTTTAGGTGTTTTTAGGTTTTTAGGGGTTTTTCGGGTTTTAGTGTTTTTTGCCGATTTTTTGGATTTTTACCATTTTTAGAGGTTTTATGAGTTTTTAGGTTATAAATGTTATCTTATGGGTTTTAAGGGGTTTTAGAGTTTGATACATTTTTAGTTATTTTTAGGGATTCTAAGGATTTTTATGGTTTTAAACCTTTTTAGTGACTGAGTATTTTTAGGTTTTATAGGTTTTTTTTGGTTTTTAGAGTTTTAAAAAAAAATTGTTCTTTTAAGGGTTCTTATAGTTTGTTATGTTTTTAGTGGTTTAAAGGGTTTTTAGTGTTTTTTATGGTTTTTATGGTTTTCTATGGTTTTTAGGGTTTATGGGGTTTTATTGGGTTTTAGTTTATTTTTTGGGGTTTTTATGTTTTAAGGTTGTTTATAGGTTTTATGTATTATTATGTTTTAGGATATTCTTAGGGATTTTCAGGTGTTTGAGGGTTTTTTATTATTGTTGGGACTTTTTAATATTTCTTTTATGGATACTGTGGATTTTGAGGGGTTTATGGTGTATTTTGGTTTTTAGGGTTTTTTTTGGGTTTTGGTTGTTTTGAGTTTTTTTATTTTTTTAAAGGTTTTTTTGAGTTTTTCTATCATTTTTACATATTTAATTGGGTTTTAAAGTTTTAATGGGTTTTGGGGTTTTTTATTTTATAGGGGTTTTTATGTTTTTATTGGGTTTTATAGATTTTAAGGATTTTAAGGATTTTACGGTCTTTTTAGCATTTTAGGGTTTTAGAGTTTTTTGTTTTTATGGGTTTTAAGTGTTTAAAGGTTTTTAATTTTTTCTTGGGGAATTTCTATAATTTTATTGTTTTTTATTATTTTATGGAATTTTAGGGACATTTTGGATTTTTATTGTTTTTAGGAATTTTTTGGGGTTTTGACACTTTTGAGAGTTTTATAGAATGTTTTGGGTTAAAATCTTTTTAGCGTATTTGAGGTTTTTAGGTGTTTTAATATTAATTATTTATTCAGGGTTTTCATAGGAGTTTTTAGGGTTTTTAGGGGTTTATATGTTTTTATTGTTTTTGAGGGTTTTTTTAGGATCTTTATGATTTTTAGTGTTTTTATCGATTTTGAAGGTTTTTTTTGGTTTTTTTGGTTTTTCAGGTTCTTAGATTTCATTTTATATTTTAGGGGTTTATAGTTTTTTAGAGTATTTTAACATTTTTAGGTCTATGGAAGGTTTTTTATTTTTAGTGTGTTTTAGGAGATTATGGTTTTTTTAATATTTTTACATGTTTTTTTGGATTTTATGGGTTTTGGATTTATGGTATTTTTAGTGTTTTTTAGGGTTTTAAGTATTTTTTAGGATTTTTGGTGTTTTAAGTGTCTTTAGGTTTTTATGGTTTTCATAGGTCCATTCAAAGTTTTTAAAAATTATTGTGATTTTTCAGATTTTTTGGGTTTTTAGGGTTTTTAGTCATATTTATGATTTTTTGGATATTTAGTGATTTTTAGGTTTTTAGTTTTTTTTGGATTTTTGTGATTTTTAGTGTATTTAGATTTTATGGTTCTCATCGGGTTTTCCCAGGTTTTTAGGGGTTTTTATTGTTTTATCTATATTTAGGCCTTTTATGATTTTTATCAGTTTTTGGGTTTTTAATGATTTTTAGGGGTTTATAGTTTTATATGGGTTTTTTAGTTTTTATGATTTTTTTGGAGTTTGAGGGTTTTTTGGTTTTTTTAGAGTTTTTAAGGTTTCTTAGAGTTTTTTAATGTTTTTTGGGGTTTAACAGTTTTTATTGTTTTGGAGATTTTTTGGGTTTTTATGTGTATTTAGTGTTTTTAAGGCGTTTGGTGGTTTTTATGGGTTTTAAGGATTTTTAGAGGTTTTAGGGTATTTGGAATTTTTATTGGTTTTAGCATTTTTTTTTGGTTTTTAATAGTTTTATTTGTTTTTAGGATTTTTTGTTTTTTGAGCGGTTTTTGGGGGTTTACGGGTTTTTCTTTTTTTTGGGATTTTAATGATTTTTTTAGTATTATTATTGTTTATAGGGGTTTAGGTATTTTGAGTGTTTTTAGAATTTTTAGGGATTTTAGGGGTTTATAAGGATTTTTGCATTTTATGGATTTTGGGGGATTTATTTGTTTTTAGGTATTTATGGTTTTCATAGGGTTTTATAGAATTTTAGGGTTTTAATTTTTTAAAGTATTTTAAAGTATTTTTAGGATAATTATGTTTTAAGGTTTTTTTTATCGAATTTTAGTGTTTTTAGTGCTTTTATCAGGTTTTAATGCATTTTTGTGTTTTTAGGAATTTTAATGGTTTTTAGATTTTTTGAATGTTTTTAGGGGTTCAATTGGTTTTTAGGGTTTTAATGGGGTTTTTGAGTCTTTATATGGTTTTAGGATTTTTAAGGTTTTTAGGGGGTTTTTATGGTTATAGGGATATTTTGGGTCTTTTATGGATCTTAGCAATTTTTAGTTTCTTTATAGATTTTAAGTGTTTTTATGATTTTAAGGGGTTATTAGTGTTTTTCATGGGTTTTTATATTTTTAGTAATTTAGTTATTTTTAAATATTTTAATTATTTTTAGGGACTTTTAGTGTTTTTAAGCTTTTTAGGGTTTTGAGAGGTTCTTAGGGGCTTTATTTTTTTTTAGAAATTTATGTTTCCTATTCTTTTTCATGTTTTTACTGTTTTTATGTTTTTAGGGATTTTTAGATATTTATTTTGATTTTTATGGTTTGTAGGGTTTTTATGGATTTTGAGGGTTTTTAGGGGTTTTTTGGTTTTTTTAGTTTTTTTGTGTTTATCGTGTTTTTTTTATTTTTTATGGTTTTAATGTTTTCTATATTTTTTAACATTTGTAGTGGTTTTATGGTTTTTAGTGGGTTTTATGTTTTATATGCGTGTTTATTTTCTTTATGGTTTTTAGGGTTTTTTATTCTTTTAAGGGGTCTTCAGGTTTTTAGAGTTTTTTAGAGTTTTTAGGATTTTTAGTTTTTTATGGGATTTATGTGTTTTTTTTATGTTTTTTGTTAGGGGTTTTCATGGGTTCATAGATTTTTCCTATTTTGGTATTTTAAAATTATTATGGATTTTTTAGGGTTTCTAGGTATTTTGGGGGTTTTCAGGGTTTTTAGGGTTTTTGGGAATTTTTGGAGTTTTAGGGGTTTTAAGTGATTTTAGGTTTTTAATGTTTTCAATAAGTTTTGAGGGATTTTTTTATATTTTTAGGAATTTTTTCATATCATTATTTTTAGTTTTTTAGGTATTTTGAGGGTTTTTAAGGTTTTTATGTGCTTTTAATGGTTTTTATTTTTATATATAGTTTTTAAGAGATTTTATAGTTTTTAAATTTTTTTATGAGTTTTAAGAGTTTTTGATGTTTTTAGTGGGTTTCATGGATTTTATGGGTTTTCAGGTTTTTTGTGGTTTTTATGGGTTTTATTTTTGTAGAGGTATTTAGGGGTTTTAGGGTCTTCTTATGGGTTTTTAGTGTTTTAGAATTTTTCAATGTTTTTAGGGGTTTTAATAGATTTTAGGTTTTTAAGGTTTTCTTATGGGGTTTAGATGTTTTAGGGGTGTTTTTCATTTTTTATTTTTAGTGATATTTTTATGATTTTTTGGGGGTTTTAGGGAATTTAAGGGTTTTTTGGGCTTTTTTAGGTTCTTAGATTTTTTCAGTTTTTTAGGGGTGTTTAGTGTATTTAGGTTTTTATGTTTCATTAGGGTTGTTTAGGGCTGTAGGTTTTTAACATTTATAGGGATCTTTAATATTTTTTTGGATTTTTTGGTTTTTATGGATTTTGAGGATTTTAAAGGGGTTTTAAGGTATTTTGGTGTTTTTATAGTTTTTATAGTTTTTTGTGTTTTTATGATTTTTTAGAATTTTTTAAATTTTAGGGGTTTAAAATATGTTTAGGGGTTTTCATGGTTTTATAATGTATTTTGGGTTTTAGGGTTTTTTATGATTTTAGGGGTTTTAATGGGTTTTAGTGATTTTTAGAGTTTTGGGGTATTTAAAGTTTTTAGAGTTTTTAAGTTTTTAGGTGTTTTAAGAATTTTTATTGGTTTAAGGCCTTCATATGGGTTTTAAGGGTTTTCATATTTTTTTTTAATTTTCGGGATATTTTCGGATTTTGAAGAATTTTTATGGGGGTTTAGTGTTTCTAGCGATTTTGAGGTTGTTTTGTTTTTTTTTGTTTTTGGTGTTATTTCAGTTTTTAGGGGTTTTAAGTGTTTTACGGTTTTTAAGTTTTTCTTTGGGTTTTTGATTGGTTTTTGGGGTTTTGCATTTCAAGTAATTTTTAGGGATTTTTGAGGATTTTTATAATTTTATGTTTGTTTAGATGTTTTGGGGAAATTATAGGGTTTTTAGTGATTTAAATGTTTTTTGTGTTTCTACATTTCTTTTGGGTTTTTTAAGGTTTTATGTTTTCTTTATATTTTTTTATCATTTGTATGGTTATGAATGTTTTCTAGAGTTTTTAGTGGGATTTTATAGTTTTAATGGGTTTTTATGTTTTTGGGGTTTTCATAGTGTTTAGGGTTTTTATTGCCATTTAAGGTTTTTAAAGGTTTTTTGCATTTTTAGGGTTTTTAGGGGTTTTAGGTGTTTTTAGGTTCTAATGTTTTATTATGGTTTTTAGGGGTTTATAGATTTTTTTGTTTTTAGGGATTTCTTTTTGTATATTATGTTATTTAGGATTTTTACGGGTTTTTATTTTTTTTATAGTTTTTTTGAAATTTTTTGGATTTTTGCAATTTTTTGGTTTTTAGGTGTTTTTACGTTTTTAAGGTTTTCTCAATATTTTTCAGGGTATTTAGTGTTTTTTAAATTTTAAGGGATTTCTAGGGAATATTTTATATTTAAATGGTTTTTAGGGATTTTGAGGGTTTTTTTAGTTTTTATGTTTTTGGGTTTCTAAGGTTTTATAATTGTTTAGGGTTTAATGCCTTTTATAGTTATTTAACCTTTTATTGGTTTCATGGTTTTTTATAGTTTTTATGGGTTTTTATGGTTTTAATAGGATTTAGTGTTTTTAATATTTATAGTTATTTTTATGGGTTTTATGTGTTTTTTGGGTTTTAGGGTTTTAGCGTTTTCTGCTTTCTTGATTTTGGGGGGTTTAAATTTTAATAGGTTTTTAAGGTTTTCATTGGGGTTTTTCATGATTTTTGAAGTTTTTGTATGTTTTTGGGGATTTTTAGGTCTTATTTAATATTTTTATAATTATTGGTGATTTGTAATGACTTTAGGGGTTTTATGGTTTTTATGGTATTTAGAGTTTTTAGTGGTTTTATAATTTTTTTGGTGGGTTTTAAGTGTTTTTAGGTTTTTATGGGTTTTATTGGATTTAAATAGTTTCTAGGGTGTTCTATGCTTTTAGTTATTTTAGTTATTTTTATTATTTGTTATGGTTTTTAGGGTTTTATGGATTTTGAGGTTATTTAGGGGTTTTAGAGTTTTATGGTTTTTTTTACTTTTTTGTATTTTTGTTGTTTTTTTTTTGATTTTTTAGGGATTATTTTTTGTAGTGTTTTTATGGTTTTAAGGAAATAAAGGGTTTTTGTAGTTTTTAGTGTTTTTAGGGTTTTTAGTTTTTCTAACGTTTTAGGGGGTTTTATTTTCTTAAGTTGGATTTTGGGCCTTTTATGGTTTTTATCATTTGTTTTGTTTTTGGGGATTTTATGTGTTTTTATATTTTTTATGTTTTCATAGGTGTTTTCTATTATTTAATGGTTTTTATGTATTTTTGGAATTTTAGGGAATTTTTAGGATTTATGGGTTTTTATGTTTTTTAGGTATTTTAATGGCTTCTTTCCTTTAAATGGGTTTATGGTTCTAAGGGTTTCAGTATTATAAGGTTTTTAGGTGTTTTAAGTGTTTGTTGGTATTTATGTTTTTCATTTGGGTTTTATGGTTTTTAGTGGTTTTTACATTTTATTGATTTTTTGGATTTATATGGGTTTTTTGGTTTTTAGGGTTTTGAGGGTTTTGAGTGTTTTTTAAGTTGTCTAGGATTCTTATTTTTTTTTTGGCTTTTAGGGTTTTGTTTCAATTTTTTTATTATTTTTAAAAATTAAAGAGTTTTATAAAAAAAATTAATGGTTTAATGGTTTTTAGAGTTTTTAGTTGTTTTAGGGGTTTTATGGGATTTTATGTTTTTTAATGTCATTACTGGTTTTTCTAATTTCCGGGGTCTTAGGATTTTTTGGTTGTTTTTTAGTTTTAATATTTTTTCATGGTTTTATGTATTTTATGATTTCTAAGGATTTCATATGTTTTTTCCCTTTTTTATTTGTGTTTTTAGGTTTTTAGGGACTTTTAAGGATTTTTTATGATTTTAAGGCTTTGAACTGTTTTTAGGAATTTTGATAATTTTAGGATTTTTTGTATTTTTAGGGGTTTTGAGTTTTTTAGGGTTTTATAGGATGTTTATATTTTTTAAATATTTTTATAGTTTTAAAGGTTTATTATTGTTTTTGTTGGTTTTTTTGGTTTTTAGGGTTTATAAGGTTTTTAGGGGGTTTTTATGGGTTTCTAGGTCTTTTAGGGTCTTTTAGAGTTTTTAGATTTTTAGATTTTTTATATTATTTAATGGTTTTATGTTTTTTTCGATTTTTAGGTTATTATTATGGTTTTTAGGGGTTTTTAATTTTTTAAATATTTATAGTTCCTTCTAAGAATTTTTATGAGTTTTTAATGTTTTAGTGGAATTTAGGGTTTTATAGTTTTTTACAGTTTTATGGGATTCAAATTTTTTTAGGTTTTTTAAATTTTCCCCAGGTTTTTTAGTGTTTTTAGTGTTTTTACGTTTTGAGGGACTTTTAGGGCTCTGCTATATTTTATGGGTTTTTTTTGGGTTTTTACGGATTTTACGGGTATACGGTTTTTTTGGGGTTTTATGTGTTTTTCAGTTTTTATTTGTTTTTTATATTTATGGGTCCTCGATATTTTTTACTGTTTTTAAACATTTTTAGGGGTTTAAATGGTTTTAACATTTTGTAGTGGTTTTTGGGGTTTTTGGGGTTTTAGGTTTTTTAAGTGGTTTGGGGGGTTTTTAATGGGTTTTATGGTTTTATGGTCATTTAATGTTTTTATGGTTTTTATAAATTATATATTTTTGGGGTTTTAAGTTTTTTTAATTTTTTAGGGGTTTCTTAGGGTTTTTAGGGTTTTTAGGGTTTTTTATGTATTTAGAGATTCATATATTTTTAGGATTTTTAAGGGTTTAGATGGTTTTTTCTTTTATTAGGGTTTTTAGTGTTTCTTATGTTTTTAGGGTTTTAAGAATTTTTTTGGTTTGAAGGTGTCTTTTGAGTATTTCGGAATTTTTAGGGGTTTCTACATTTTTAGTGGTTTTTTTAGGATTTTTTTCATTTTTTTTTGTGTTTTTAGGTGTTTTGATGGTTTTTAGGGGTTTTAGGGTATTCGGGTTTCTTGGTTTTTATTGGTTTTTATGGGTTTTTTTTGTTTTAATTTGGTTAATAGTGTATTTTAATTTTTCTAGGAGTTCGAAGGTTTTTTAGAGTATTTAATGGTTTTATGGTTTTATGGTTTTATGGTTTTAATGGATTTTAAAGGGGTTTTGACGGTTTTTATTAATTTTTAAGGGTTTTAGGGGGTTTTTTGTGTTTCAGGGTCTTATTAGGTTTTTATGTTTTTAATCATTTTTTTGGTTTTTGGGGGATTTAAGTGTTTTAAAGTTTTTAAGGTATTCATGGATTTTATGGTTTTTTAATTTTTATTAATTTTAAGGTTTTTTATTATTTTTATGGTTTTTAGTGTTTTTAGGTATATAGAATTTTTTCTGGCTTTTAGGGTTTTTAGGGGTTTAGCGGTTTTTATATTTTTATGGGATTTAATTGTTTTTAAGGTTTTATGGTTTTCTTATTGCTTTTTAGGGTTTTATGGTTTTTATGTTTTTATATATTTTTAATGATTTCTTAATATTTTTATAGGTTTTATGGTTTTATGGATTTTGAGGGGTTTTAATGGGTTTTAAGGTTTTTTTGGGTTTCATGGTTTTTCTGGGTTTGTAGGGTTTTTTAGTTTTAGGTAATTTAATGTTTTTAGAGTTTTTAATGTTTATAGGGGTTTTAAGGGTTTTTGGAGTTTTAGTTTTTTAGGGGATTTAGGGGTTTTTAGGGTTTTTATGGTTTTAGTGAGTTTTAGGGTTTTTAGTGTCTTTTTAGGTTTTTTAGTGTTTTTAACATTTTTAGGTTTTCAAGGGATATATTTGTTTTTAGTTTTTATGGTTTTATTAGGATTTTTTAGGTTGTTTATGGATTTTCTGTTTTATGAATTTTATGTATTTCTTGGGATATTTATGGGTTTATTTATTTTGACAGTTTTATGGTTTTTAACAGTTATTAGGTTTTTAGGGGATTTAAGTGTGTTCAGGTTTTTAAGGTCTTCTTGGGAGTTTTTTTTTGGTTTTTTGGGGTTCTTATATTTTTATGGATTTTCTGTGATATTTTAGAATATTTATGGTTTTTAGTGGTTTTCGAGATTTTTAGGGTTTTATGGTTTTTAGGGTATCTAGGGGATGAAGCGTTTTTTGTTTTTTAGGGGTTTTAAGTGTTTTTTACGGGTTTCTTACCGGGTTTCATGGTTGTTAGTGTATTTTATGTTTTTAGGAATTTTTATTGATTTAGAGAATTTCATGGTTTTAGGGTTTTTTAGGGTTTTTAGGGTTTATTTATTTTTAGGGTTTTTTTATTTTCTAGGAGTTTTTATGTTTTTTAGTGTTTTTTGATGTTTTTAGGGGTTTGAAGGTTTTTTAGGGTTTCTAATGATTTTTAAGGATTTATGGGTTTTTCACGTTTTTATGGGTTTTAGGGTCTTTCTAGGGGTTTTAGGTTTTTTATCAATTTTAATGTTTTTAGGGGTTTAAAGGGTTTTTAGGTTTTTTAAGGTCTTGTTTGGGGTTTTCAAGGATTTTGGGGAATTTTTTGGGGGTATTTTTATGATTTTTATGGTTTTTAGGGGTTTTAAGAATTTTGAGGGTTTTATGGTTTTTTTGGGTTTTGGGGGTTTTAAATTTCTTTAGTTATTTTAGTTATTTTAGGGGTTTAAAGTGTTTTTATGTTTTTAAAATTCTCTTAGGGGTTGTCATGTTTTTATGGTATTTTACATTTTTAGGTATTTTGATGTTTTTTTAGGTTTTTAATGGTTCTTAATGGTGTTGACGGGTTTTATGGTTTTTATATTTTTCATGGTTTTCTTGCGATTTTATGGTTTTGATTTAGTTTTTTAGGGTTTTCAAGCGGTTTTAAAGTTTTTTAATGTTATTAGGTGTTTAAAAGTTTTCTAGAGATTTTAGTGTATTTAGGGATTTAATGGGTTTTTAGTGTTTTTATAATTTTGTGGGGTTTATGGTTTTTAGTGTTTTTATGGTTTTTAGTGGTTTTATAGGTTTTAGATTTCTTTTGGTTTTTAGAGGTTTTAATTATTTTTAGTATTTTATGGTTTTAATATGGTTTTTCATTGACTTTAGTTTTTTTATGTTTTCAGTTATTTTTATGTACTTTTTAGGATTTTTTTAGGTTTTTGGGGAATTTCGTAATTTTGAGGGTTCTAGGGTTTTTTAGGGTTTATAGATTTTAGGGTATTTAGAATTTTTAGATTTTTAGGGATTTTATGAGTTTTTCTGTTTTTTGGATTTTCTTAAGGGGTTTTAAGGTTTCTAGGGTTTTGAAATTTTTAGGGATTTTTATGGATTTTTCTTAAAACAATTTATGTTTTTATTGTTTTTAGGGAGTTCGGGTGATTTTATAGTTTTAAGGGTTTCTATGGTTTTTTATCTTTTATGTATTTAGGGATTTTTTTAGTTTTGAAGGGTTTTTAATGTTTTAGTAATTTTTTAACATTTTTGGGTTTTTAGAAAATTTTAGAGTCTTTAGTGTATTTTTATGGTTTTTATTTTTTAGGGTTTTTATAGTTTTTAGGGATTTAGGGTTTCTTACAATATTTAGAATATTTTGGTTTTAAGTGGATTTAATTGTTTTTTGTTTTCTAGGGATTTATTAGGTTTTTTCAGGATTTTAGGAGGTTAAATGTTTTTAGGAATGTTTTCATAATTTTTAGGATTTTAAAGGGGTTTTAGGGTTTTTATGGTTTTTAGGATTTTTTAGGTTTTTTTCATTTTTTAGGTTTTTTGGGGTTTTAAGTGTTTTTTGGTTTTTAAGGTTTTGTTATGGACTTTCTAAATTTTTTTCATTTTTTCATTTTTTTTCATTTTTATATCTTTTTGTGGTTTTTATTATTTTTTTTGTGTTTCAATCTATTTTTTGGGTTTTTAGGGTTTTTAGGATTTTAAAGTTTTTTTTGGTTTTCTGGGTTTTTTTAGTTTTATAGTGATTTTAAATGTTTTTATAGTTTTTAACGTTTTTAGGGGTTTAAATTGTTTTCATAGTTTTTAGTATTTTTTATGGGGTTTTATGTGGTTTTATTGGTTTTTATGTTTTTTGGTGTTTTTTTTGTTTTTATGGGTTTTTAAGGTTTTATAGTCATTAGGGTTTCGATTGTTTTTAGCATTTTTTAAAATTTTAGGCTTTGAAGATATTTTAGGTTTTTATAGTTTTCTTAGAGTTTTTATAGGTTTTAGGAATATTTTTACATTTTTTTGTAATATTAAAGAAATTTTTTATTTTTATGTTTTTTTTTCATTGGGATTTTGAAGGTTTTTGTTTGTTTTTTTTTGTTTTTAGTGTTTTAGTGTATTTTAGGATTTTTAGGGGTTATATGTGTTTTATGTTTTTAAGGTTTTCTTAGTGTTTTTTGGGTTTGTAGGTTTTTGATGTTTTTATAGATTTTTACGGATTTTTTAGTATTTAATGGTTTTAGGGATTTTGTTGGGTTCTAGGTTTTTTTAGGGTTTTAAGGATTTTTATAGTTTCATAACATTTTTTCGTTTAAATGGTTTTAATTATTTTTAGCGATTTTATTTTTTTTAGGTTGTTAGGGTTTTTTATGGTTTTAATTGTTTTTAGGGTTTTTTAGGGTTTTTAGTATTCTCTTAGGGTTTGATAGTTTTTTTATCACATTTTAGGGTTTTAGGTGTTTTGTGTTATTTTAGGTTTTTATGGTTTCATAAAGTTCTTTCACGTTTTAGGGGTTTTAATTTTTTTAGCATTTTGGCGGATTTATTAGCATTTTTAGGGGTTTTAGATATTTTGAAGGTTTTAGGGACTTTGAGAGTTTCTATAATTTTTTGTTTTTTAGAATTTTTTGAGTTTGTAGTTTTTAATGGTTTTCTTATGGTTTTTAGGGTTTTAGTATTTTTTTACTTTTTTAAGGGTTTTTAGTTATTTTTATGGATTTTATCTGTTTGCAGTGTTTGTATAGATTTTTAGGGTTTTAAGGTTTAACGGTGTTTATGGGTTTTAGGATATTTAAGAATTTTTTAGTATTTTTTATTGTTTTAATGTTTTTTATAGATTTTAATATTTTTAGAGGATTAAAAGGATTTAGTTTTTTTATTCATTTTTAGATTTTTTCTGTGTTTCTAGAGTTTTTAATTGTATTTGAGGGATTTTATTGATTTAGTGGGTTTGGGATTTTTAATGTCTTTTTAGGGTTTGTTAAGGGTTTTTAGATTTTTTAGATTTTTAAGGGTTTTAAGTTTTTTAGGTTTTTAAGGTTTTCTTATGGTTTATCAAGGTTTTAGGGTTTTTATGTATTTATATATTTAGGTATAATTATGATTTTTATGTGTTTTTGAGTTTTTTCAAATTTTGAGTGTTTTTAGGCATTTTTAGAAGTGTTTAGGATGTTTGGTGTTTTTTAGGTTTTAAGGGGTTTTAACTATTTGTAGAGTTTTCAGGATTTGTTAGGGTTCATTATGGTTCTAATTATTTTTATTTTTATGGGTTTTAAGGTATTTTATAGTTTTTTATTGGTTTTAATGTTTTTAGGGATTTTAATGTGTTTTAGAGTTTTTAGGGTTTGTCCAGTTTTTAGGATTTTTTGTGTTTTTGGTCTTTTTGAGTTTTTAGGGGTAAATGTTTTTAGTTCTTCTTGTGATTTTAGGGGATTAATGGGTTTTAGAGTTTTAAGTGGGTTTGGGGGTTTTGTGGGTTTTAGGGTTTTTATGGTTTTTGTGGTTTTTTATTGGTTTAAGGGTTTTTTTGGGTCCTTTAGAGGTTTTAGGTTTATTTATCATTTTTTGGTCTTTAAATTTTTATGTGTCTTTAGGTTTTTATGGTTTTCATTTGGTTTTAAAGGTTGTTCGGGTTTTTTCTAATTTTTTGGAATTTTAGCGCTTTTTCAGGATTCGATGGGTTTTTTGGCTTTTTATGGATTTTAGGGGTTTTTTGGATTTGATAATTTCTAGGTTTTTTAGGATTACATTTTTCATTTGTTTTTAAGGTTTTATTTGGTTTTATTTGGTATTTCTAGGGTTTCTTATATTCTTTTTTGTATTTTAAGGTATTTTTAGAAATTTTTTAGTTTTAAGGGTTTTGGGAATTCTGAGGGATTTTTTATTTTATTTATGATTTTTATGTTTTGTATGGTTTTTATGGTTTTATGTTTTTTATGATTTTTTGTGTTTTTAGGGGTTAATTGAGTGTCTATGGGTTTTAAAATTTCTTATATGTTTTAACATTTTACTGGGTTTACTATCTTTAGTGGTATTTGATTTTTTATGGGTGTTTTAGTGTTTTTCAATATTTTTAAGGGTTTTTATGTTTTTATTACTTTTATTAGTTATCGGAATTTTACGTTTTTAGGTATTTCTTGTTATTTTGAGGATTTTATGGGTTTTTAGGGATTTTTTGGTTTTTAGGTTTTTAGGGTTCCTAGGATTTTTTTTTCATTTTTAGAGTTTTTTTAGGTTTTTCTAGGTTTTAAGTGTTTTGGTTTTTTTGGTTTTCATATGGGGTTTCAGGTGTTCTAGTGTTTTTTATGTATTTTAAATTTTTATGGATTTTATGTATTTTTATTGGTTTTTAGCTTTTTAATGTATTTTTGTGGGTTTTAGGGTTTTATGTTTTTTTGGGTATTTTTTTTAGTTTCTTAGGATTATATTGTTTTTTAGAGTTTTTTATGGTTTTTATGGGTTTAAAAGGGTTTTTGGGTTTTCAGTGGTTTTAGCAATTTGATTCGTTTATGGGGGGTTTTTTAATGTTTTAGTGGTTTTATAGTTTTTAGGGATTTTATGGCTTTTGTGGATATTAAAGGTTTTTAGTGTTATGTAGGTTTTTTAGGGTTTTAAACTGTTTTTATATTTTTTTTGGTTTTTTGGCGTCTCCTAGGTTTTCTGGGTTTTTACGTTTTTCACTATTTTAATCTGTGTTTTAAAAGAATTTATGATTTTATGATTCTTAGTTATTTTGAGGGTTTTTATAGTTTTTGGGTTTTTATGGTTTTCATCATTTTATGATTTTTAATGGTTTTACTTGTCTTGAGGTTTTGAAGCTTTTCTTATAGTTTTTTTATGTTTTTAGAATTTTTTAGGGTTTTAGGGATTTTAGGGTTTTTAAGAATATTGTGGGTATTTAGGGTTTTTTGTAGATTTTGAGGGGTTTTTGGGTTTTTTGGGGTTTTGGGGTTTTTGGTGTTTTTAGGTGTTTTTTTTGTTTTTAGGATTTAAATGTTTCTTAGTTATTTTATACAATTTTAGGGGTTTGAAGGGTTTATAATATTTTGGTGATTTTTGGGTTTTCTAGATTTTTTGATTTTTCTAATGTTTTTAAGGGATTTATGGTTTTTAGGGTTTTTAGGTTTTCTAGGACGTCTTTAGTATTTTTAAGGGATTAATTAATTTTTTATGTTTTTTCGTGTTTTTATGTGTTTTTAGTTTTTATGGTTTTCATATCTTTTTAGGGTTTCTGTCGGTTTTTATATTTATTTGGATTATTTCATATTTTTTTAGTTTCCATATAGTTTTGTAGGTTTTTATGGGTATTTAGTGTTTTAAATGTTTTTTTATAATTTTTAGCATTATTATATTTATTGGATTTTTAAGTATTTTTATTGTTTTTAGGGTGGTTTTAGGATTTTTATGGTTTGTAGAATTTTTATGGTTTTTAGATTTTTTATGCTATATTGTTTTTTGTGGGTTTAAATGGTTTTTTGACTTTCTTTAGTAGTTTATAAGGATTTTTATGGGTTTTTAAGAGTATTTTAAAAAATTTAGTGTTTTTATGATTTTGATGGTTTTTAGGGCTTTCTAGTTTTTCAGCAGTTCTTTGGTTTTTAGGGGTTTTAAGTGTTTTTAGGGTTTTTTGAGTCTTTCTATGGGGTTTTCAGTGTTTTTTTGTGGGTTTTATATTTTTAGAAGCTTATTGGGATTTTTATGATTTTCTTGGTTTTTATGGTTTTTATGAGTTTTGAGGGTTTTTACGGTTTCTCTCGATTTTACGATATTTTTTTCTCTTTATTTTTTTTGGGTTTTAAGGGTTTTAATTGTATTTAGGTTTTTAATTATTTCGTAGGTTTGTCGGGGTTTTTTTTGTTATTAAAATTTTGGGGATTTTTTGTTAATTTTTATGTTTTATGGGTTTTTTTGGGTTTTTACGGATTTTGAGGGTTTCTAGGGTTTTAAGTTTATTATGGTTTTTATAATATTGTTGGGGTTTTATGGGGTTTTTTGAGTTTGTAGGAATTTTATGTGTTTTTATAGTTTAAAAAAAATTAGGGGTTTAAAGGTTTTTTAGAGTTTTTAGTGGTTTTTATAGTTTTATGGTTCTTTAAGGTTCTTACTATTTTAGATGTTTTTACTGTTTTAAGGGTCTTTTTAATGTTTTTATAAGTCTTTAGGGTTTTTATTATTTTTTATTTGTTTAGAAAATTTAATATTTTTCAGGTTTTCTGGTTTCTATACTATTTTGTTCATGTTTGTTTTCATATTTTTTAGGTTTTTACTTTTTTAGGGATTTTTAGTAATTTAGAAAAAGTTTTATGCTTTTTAGGATTTATTGGAATTTTGTGGGTTTTTAGGATTTATAATAAATTTTAGGGTTTTAGGATTTTTTAGTGTTAGTAATATTTTTCTTAGGGTTTTTAGAGTTATTAATATTTTTGGCGTTTCTAATATTTTTAGGTTTTTTAGGTATTCTAGATTTTATTTTAGGTTATTTTATGTTTTTTTATATTTTTAGGTATTTCTTGTCTATTTTTGGATTTTTATTATTTTTAGGGTTTTTATGGGTTTTTTAGTTTTTTATGTTTTTATGGTATTTTGGGATTCAAGTGTTTTTTGAGATTTTTAGTGTTTTGAGGTTTTTAGAGTTTTTTTCTTTTAACATTTTAATGGCTTTTTAGAGTTTTTAGTTGTTTTTAGTGATTTAATGGGGTTTTAGGGGTTTTAATGTTTTAGTGGGTTTATATTATTTTTATCGGTTTTAAAGGTTTTTTTTGGTATTTTATGGGTTTTTATGTTTTTAGTATTTTTTAGGTTTTTTATGGATTTTATGTTTCTTGATTTTTAGGATTTTCTTAGGTTTTTTAGTGTTTTTTTGGGTTTTTTTATAATTTTAGATGTTATTAGAGATTTTTTTTATATTTTTATTGTTTTTATGGATTTTGAGGGTTTTTCTGGTTTTTTGGTTTTTAGGGATTTCAAGTGTATTTAGGTTTTTAAGGTTTTCTTAGGGTTTGTCGAGGATTTTAGCATTTTTTACATTATTTGGATTTTTTATATCTATTTATGATTTCTATGGGTATTATAGTTTTTATGGATTTTAGGTATTTTATTTTTTGTATGGTATTATTGGGGTTTTAGAGATTTTTTGAGTTTTTGTTTTTTATGGTGTTTTATAGTTTTATAAGGTTTTCTAGGTTCAATGGGATTTTATACTTATCAAGGATTTTTTTTTGTTTTTTACATTTTTTGGGAATTTTATGGAATTTTATGGTTTTTAATGTTTTGAGGAATTTTGAGAGTTTTCAGGGATTTTTTAGTCTTTTAGGGTTTTTATCATCTTTAGACTTTTTGGAGGTTTTAAGTATCTTTATATATTAAGGCTTTATTATGGTTTTTTCATGGTTATTTAGGTTTTTATATTTGTAGGTATTTTTTGAGTTTTTTGGGATTTTAGGAATCTTCTGTGTTTTTTGGATTTTTATGGTTTATTTGGGATTTTAGGGGTTTTCGAGTTTTTTGTGGTTTTTTGGTTTTTTTATGGTTTTATGGTCCTTTAGGGTTTTTAGTGTTTTTTAGGTTTTTATGAGTTTTTTGGGTTTTATGATTTTTTAGGTGTTTCCATGTTTTTTAATTTTTTTACATTTGGGGGGATTTATTCAGGATTTTAGTATTTTATGGGTTTTTTGGGTTTATAAATATTTTTGATGGTTTTTAGGGTTTTTAAGATTTTTTAGGGTTTTACCAATTTTATGTTTTTTAGTGGGTTTAATAGTTTTTTTTGAGTATTATGGTATTCATAGGGTTTTTTAGGGTTTTTTTACCCTTTAAGTATTTTTATTATTTTTAATTATATTTTTAGTTTTATACGGTTTGGGGGATTTTGAGGAGTTTTCAGTTTTTTTTAGTGTTTTTTGGTTTTTATGGGGATTTAGGGTTTTTTTATTTTTTTAGAATTTTAAGGGTTCATTCATTTTTTATACATTTTTAACAGTTTATTGGGTTTTTAGAGTTTTTAGTGGTTTTTTTTGTTTTATGGGGTTTTGGGTTTTTTTAAGGATTCTATGGGTTTCTGGTTTTAGAGTTTATAATGGTATTTTGGGTTTTTAAATGTTCTAGATTTTTTATGATTGTAGGGGTTTTAATTGTTTATAGGTTTTTTTGGTTTTCTAAGGGGTTTTAAGGATTTATTTTTTTCCCATGTATTTTTGTATTTTTTAAGTTTTTTATTTTTTGAGGATTTTTATGGATTTTAAGGAATTTGAGGTGTTTTAATGGTTTTCAGGGTTTTTATTATTTATTATGATTTTTCATGGTTATAAGTGTTTTTATGTTTTTAATATTTTCTTTGGGATTTCAAGGTTTTTATGAGCACTAATTTTTAGGTATTTTTAGGCATATTTATGATTATTATTTTTTTTTGGTTTTAGGGACTTCGATAATTTTTGGGTTTTTATGGTTTTTTTTTGGGTTTTAAGGGTTTTGTATAGTTTTTTGTCATTTTATTATTTTTTAGTTTTTAACATTTTTAGAATTTTAACCTATTTTTATTGTTTTTATTGGGTTTTTAGTGTTTTTATGGGTTCATAGGGACTTTAAGGGTTTTAGAGGTTTTTTTGGTTTTTAGGGGTTTTATGGTTTTAGAGACTTTTGATTAATTTTTAGGGTTTTTATAATTTTTTAGATTTTGAGGGTTTGAATTATTTTGAGATTTGTATGGTTTTCTTTAGAGTTTTCTAGTTTTTAGGGTTTTTTTGGTTTTGGGTTATTTTTATCACTTTTTATGATTTTTAGGGTTATTTAGGAATTTTCGGGTTTTGGAGGGTTTTTAGGTTTTATAGTTATTATTGTTTTAGGGTTTTTAGTGTTTTCAGTTTGTTAGAGGTTTTAACTATTTTACATATTTAATATTTTCTTATGGTTTTCAGATTTTTAGTGTTTTTATATTTTTTAATGTATTTTAGGGGGTTTAAAAGATTTTATTGGTTTTTAGGGGTTTTTGGGATTTTGAGAGGTTTTAGGAACATTGAGATTATTAGGGTTTTAGGGTAAATTTTTTAGGTTCTTTATTTATTATGTATTATAGTTTTTTTGAGTTTCTTATCATTTTTAGGGACTTAAAGGGGTTCTAGAGTTTTTTGTGGTTTTTTATAATTTTAGGGTTTTTATTTTTTTAGTGATTTTTATGGGTTTTTGGGTTTTCTGGATCTTTTGGGGTCTTCGTAGGGTTTTTAGGGTTTTGGTGTATTTATGTTTTTTATAGGTTATACAAGTTTTTATGTTTTTAAGGATTTCATGGGGGTTTGGGGTTTTTAGTTTTTTTACAATTTTAGTATTTTTTAGGATTATTTTTTGTTTTTAGGATTTTTATAAATTTGTGGGGTTTTAGGGTTTTTGGTGTTTTTATATTTTTATGCTTTTTAAATATTTTTAGGTCTTTAAAGTTACCATAAGGGTTTTCAGGTTTTTTAGTGGTTTTCCCATTTTTAGGTATTTATAATGGTTTGTGGTTTTTATGAATTTTTAGAGTTTTTGGGATTTTTACGGTTTTTAGATTTTTTATGGGGTTTTGTATTTAAAATTTTTTTTTGGAGGGTTTAGTGGCTTTTAGATATTTTAGAGGTTTTTACTTTTCTAGGGGTCTAAAAGGGTTTTAGTGTTCCTAGCGGTTTTAGGGTTATTATGGTTCTTTACAGTTTTCTAGGGTTTAGGTGTTTTATGTTCTTTTAAGGGGTTTAAATATTTTTTAGTTTTTTTAGTGTTATGAATTGTTTTGAGGTTCGCATGGTTATCATTTGGATTTCTAGTGTTTTAGGGTTTTTTATATTTATAGGAATTTTTAACACTGTTTTGGATTTTTATGGTTATTTATAATTTTTAGAGGTTTGGAGGGTTTTTAGGTTTTATATTTATTAGGTTTTTAGTGTTTTTAGTGTTTTATGTTTTTATTAGTTTTAACTGTGTTATGTTTTTAATATTTCCTTTTCTTTTAGGATTTTTTAGGGTTTTTTTATGTTTTCAGGTATTTTTGGATATTATTTGTTTTATGGGTATTTACTGATTTTGAGAGGTTTTACAAATTTTAGGCTTATTAAGATTTTTATAGCTCTTCTTTTAGGTTCATAATCTTTTATGGATTTATATTTTTTTGAGTTTTTTATCCTTTTTTGTACTTAAAGGGGTTTTATATTTTTTAGTGGTTTTATGGATTTTATAGTTTTTTTATGGTTTTTAGTGATTTTTATGGTTTTTAGGGGTTTTTGGTTTTTTTGGGGTCTTCATATGATTTTTTAGGGTTTTTGGTGCTTTCATGTTTTTAATGGTTATACATGTTTTTATGTTTTTAATGATTTATTATGGGGGTGGGTTTTTTAGTTTTTTTACATTTTTAGTGTATTATGGATTTTTTATGGTTTTAGGGTTTTTATGGATTTTGGGGGGTTTTAGGGTTTTTAGTTTTTTTAGGATTTTATGGGTTTTTATATATTTTTATGTTTTCAATGTTACAATAGGGGACTTCAAGTTTTTTACACTTTTAGGTATTTATAGGGGTTTATGGTTTTTATGAATTTTTAGGGTTTTATAGATTTTTATGGTTTTTAGAGTTTTTATGTTGTTTTGTGTTTTTATATTTTTTTGAAGGATATAGGTGTTTTTTAGGGATTTTATAGTTTTTTAAATTTTTTAGGGGTTTAATATTTTTTTATAGTTTTTATTTTTTGGGGGGTTATTATGGGTTTTATGGTTCTTTACATTTTGGGGGTGGTGGGTTTAGGTGTTATAGGTTCTTTTATGGGTTTTTAATATTTTTAATGCTTTTAGGGTTTTAATTTATTTTAGGTTTATATGGTTTTCTTAGTTTTTAGGGGTTTTTTATAGTTCTATGGACTTTAAGTTATTTATAATTTTATTTATTTGTGGGTTTTTAGGAATTTTGAGGGGTTTTAGTGTTTTTTTTGGTATTTAGGGTTTTAAAGGGTTTTAAGCATTTTTAGGGTATTTGTGGTTTTATGTGTTTTTCTTTTTTTTAAATATTTAGGTTTTTTTTTGTTTTTATGGTTTTTATGTTTTTTTGGTATTTTAGCAATATTTTAGTGTTTTTGGTTTTTTGGGTTTTTATGGATTTTGAGGGTTTTGGGGTTTTATAATTTTTTGGATTTTTTTTTGAATTTTTAGTGATTTTATTGTTTTTAAAGTGTTATTAATTTTTAGGGGTTTAATGGGTTTTAGAGTTTTATTGGGTTTTTAGTGTTTTATGGGCTTTAGGTTTTTTATGGTTTTATAGGTTTTTGTGGTTATTAGGTGTATTAAGGTTTTATTATATTTTTAGGGTTTTATGGTTTTTAACATTTTTTAGTTTTTTGGGGAATTAAGTGGTTTTGGGGTTTTTATGGTATTCTTTGAGTTTTTAATGTTTTTAAATTTTTTTATGGATTTTTTTTGGTTTTTAGTATTTTTATAGTTTTGTTGGAATTTTAGAGATTTTGTTATTTTTTAGAGTTGTTTAGGGTTTTAACGGATTTTTGGGGTATTAATTTTTTTTTATGTTTATAAGGATTTCTTCTTCTTTTTTCGGTGATTTTTAGTATTTTACATTTTTGGGGTTTGGGTCTTTTTTAAGATATTTATGGATTTTTTTTGGGTTTTAGGGATTTGGGGGTTTTATGGTTTTTAGGATTTTTGTTGGTTTTTTGTGTTTTTATTGTATTTATTTATTTTTTAGGGGTTTTAAAATTTTTTTAAATTTTTTTGGATTTTAAAATATTTTTATAGTTTTTACTCTTTTTTGGATATTAATGGGGTTTAATGGTTTTTTATGGTTTTGTGGTTTTTATGGTTTTAAGGGTTTTAGGGGGTTTTTTGGGTTTTTTATAGTTTTTTTATTGTTTTTAAGATTTTAGGGCTTTTAAGTGTTTTTATAATATTAAAATTTTCATAGTATTTTCAGTGTTATATGTTTTATGAAATTTTTTAGGATTTTCATGGATTTTTTATGATTTTAATGTTTTTATGGTTTTTAAGGATTTTGAGGCATTTTGTGGATTTTTGGGTTTTTAGGTTTTAGTGTTTTTAAATATTTTGTAGGATTTCAGGTTTATATGCTATTAATTTTTTCTTGTGGATTTTCATGGGATTTAACGTTTTCTACCTCTTTAGAGAATTTCATAGTATTTTTTGGTTTTTTTGGTTTTTTTGGTTTTTTTGGTTTTTTATGGATTTTGATGGTTTTCAGTGTTTTTTGGGGGTTTTAGGGTTTTTTATGGTTTTGAGTGTTTTTTTTGAGTATTTAGGGTTTTAAGGTTTTAATGACTTTTCCAATTTTTTTATGGGATTAATAGGATTTTAAATTTTTTAGTGGTCTATTAAGGATTTTATAGGTTTTTATGGGGGTTTAAGGGTTTTGGGGGGTTTTAGGACCTCTATGGTTTTTAGGGTTTTTAAAAATTTTAGTTTTCAGGAGTTTTATGTGTATTTAGGCTTTTAAGGTTTTCTTATATTTTTTTTGGGTTTTTATGGTATTTTATATTTTAAAGGATTTTTAGGGATTTTTTTATATTTAAGTTTTGTTACGTTTTTATGTATTTTTAGGGGTTTTAGGGTTTTTAGGGATTTTAGAGATTTTATAATTTTTAAGGGTTTTAAGTGTTTTTATGTTTTTAAGGATTTCGTAAAATGTTTAGGGTTTTTATGGTTTTTTATGTTATTAAGGATTTTATGGATTTTTTAGTACTTTATGGTTTTTAGGTTCCTTAAGGATTTTGAGTGTTTTTATGGTTTTTTAGGGATTTAGGGTTTTTGTGGGTTATAGTGTATTTTGATTTTTATTGGTTTTTAAGGTTTTTTAGAGTTTTTATCATTTTTTGGAGGTACTGTAGCAGGAACTGCAGCAAGCACTATTTGGCACTATAACAGCCGGGAATATGCCCCTTTTTGGGCCTTCGGGCCACTGATTTGATTCTTGAGTCCTGTAAGGCCTTCGGGCCACCCAGGCCTTCAGGTTAGTAAGGCATTTGGGCCACATCAAGGCCTTTGGGCCACCATAGTGCAGATGCAAACCAGAAAACCTATTAGGGACAAGCTCTACAAGGAGGATGAGCAAGGAGATTTCACGACAGTAGAAGCTAAAATGGATTGCAAGAATACTAGGGTATGGAACCTACCTTCAGGACATGCCTGTGTATGCACGATAATGCCTAGTCGAACAACCATGCAAAGGTGGAGAGCTGATTTCATGATGAAGATGCAGGGGAGAAGCAGTTCCAAGTAGTTAGTCTAGGTTGTATGTAATGTTTGAAGCCTACGGGCAATGAATTCTTCTAAGGCCTACGGGTAATGTAATACTAATGCCTACGGTCCTTGAAAGGGTTCCACCTCACCCCTTGAAAGGTGGATTATAAAAATTCAATAACAAATGAAGGCCTTCGGGCCATTGGAGGAGTTTTAAGTTTTTTTTAGGTGTTTAGTTTTTTCTTCACGTTTTTCAGGGTTTTATGGATTTTGACATTTTTTGGTATTTTTTAGGATTCTTATGTTTTTCTATTTTTAGGGGTTTTGATTGGTTTTCAAGTTTTTATGGTTTTTAGGTTTATTTAAGATTTCTATAATATTTAGGTTTTTAAGGGGGTTTTGGGGTTTTTATGTTTTTTAGTATTCTTTGCATTTTTTTGGGTGTTTTTAATGTATTTTGATATTTTTATGGTATTTAGGATTTTATAGGATATTTAGGGGTTTTATGGGGTTTACGTATTTTTTTATGTTTTTGGGTTTTTGGGTTTTTATGTTTTTTTGGGTTTTAATGGTTTTATATGGTTTTTAGGACTATAATGTTTTTAGGGTTTGTTTTTTTTTCTTTTTTAGGGGTTTAAAAGATTTTTATTGTTTTTTGTGGTTGTTTTGAGTTTTTTATGCGTTGTAGGTTTTTTAAATGTTTTTAGGTTTTTTATGGTATTAATGATTTTGGTTTTTTTTTTGGTTTTTAGCATTTTTTATGGTTGTAAGTGTTTTTAGGTTTTAAGGTTTTATTTGGAGTTTTCATTGTGTTTAGGGTTTGTACTTTTTTAGTAATATTTAGGTGGTGCTTTGGTTTTTTATGGTTTCTAGGGTTTCTTTGGATTTTGAAGGATTTTATATAATTTTTTTAGGTTTTTAGGGTTTTTTGAGTTTTTTACATTTTAATATTTTTAATAGTTTTTATCTTCTTTAGAGGATTAAAGGGTTTCTAGAGTTTTAGTCATTTGTATGGTTTTTATGGGTTTTCATGGATTTTTTAGGCTTTAGGGTTTTATGGTTTTTAGGGTTCTTTAGGGGTTTTAGGGTATATTAAGGGTTTTATGATATTTTAAAGGTTATAATTTTTTTTCTAATTTTAAGTGTTTTTATGTTTTTATGTTTTTAAGGTGTTTATAGGGGTTTCAGGGTTTGTAGGGTTTTTTCCATTAATTTTGGTTTTGTTAGGTATTTATGGTTTTTAGGGATTTTATTGATTTTTAGGATTTTTAGGGTTTTGTAGGGTTTTAGGGTTTTTACAGGTATTATAATATTTTATGTTTTAAGGTTTTAAGAGTTTTAGATTTTTATGTTTTTTTGGAGTGTTTTGGGTTTTTTTTGTTTTTTACCCTTTTAGGGATTCTTGGGGGTTTTATGATTTTTCTGGTTTTTTAGGGTTTTAGGTATTTTGAGGGTTTTGAGGGGTTTTAGGTTTTTTTATTGTTTTTAGGTGCTTTATGGGTTTTTTGAGTTTTTTATGGTTTTTAATGTTTTTATATTTTTCTAAAAAAATTGGGGTTTGAAGGGGTTTTAATTTTTAATGGTTGTTTAGGGGTTTTATGGTGTTTTAGGGTTTTCAATGTTTTTAGGGGATTTATTGTTTTTAGATCTTTTTAGGGTTTTATGGTTTTTATCATTTTTGAGGATATTTATGGAGGTTAAGAGTTTTTAGGGTTTTAAAGTTTTCTTAGGGTCTTTCGATGTTTTTAGGGGTTTTTAGGATTTTTATGGTTTTTTTGTTTTTGGGGATTTTCAAGGATTTTATGGTTTTTGGTGTTTTGAGGATTTTTTGGATTTTTAGATTTTTTGAGGTTTTATGTTTTTCTATGTTTTTGTGGTTTTCTTAGGGGTTTTTAGGATTCTAATGTTTTTTTGCATTTTTAAGGATTTTTGGGAATTTTTTAAAATCATTATAGTTTTTATGGTTTTAGGGTTTCTTGGGGATTTTATGAATTTTATATTTTATGGGATATTAGTGTTTTTTTGAGTTAATAGGATTTTCATGGTTTTTTATTTCTTCCTAATGTTTTTATGGATTAAAGTTTTATTTATCTATTTTGTTGTTTTTAGGGTTTGAGGTTTTTTACGCATTTAGGGTTTTTAGGAATTTTAGGGGTTTTATAGTTTTTGGGTCATTTTAGGGCTTTTAGGGATTTAAGATTTTTTTAGGTTTTGTAGGGGTTTAAGTGTTTTTTATGTTTTTCTTAGGAGTTTTAACTATTTTTTGATTTTTTGGGAATTTTTAAATATTTTTATGATTTTTAGGTTTTTTATGGATTTTCAGTTTGTTTGGATTTTTTAGAGTTTTATGGTTTTTATGGTTTTACCATTTTGTTGATTTTTATGGGGATTAGTTTTTTTATCTTGTTATTTTATTCTTATGGGTTTACTTGTTGTTTAAATTTTTAGTGGTTTTTGGTGATTTGTTAATATTTTTATAGTTTTTAATACTTTTTAGGGATTTTGAGGGTTTTAGGGTTTATGTCTTTTCAGGGTTTTTGGGTCTTTAGGGGTGTTTTTGGAGACTTTCAGGGATTACAGTTTTTCAGAACATATTAGTGTGTTTAGGGGTTGAAAGGGTATTTTTTAGTTTTTATTGGGATTATAGAAGTATTATTGGGTTTTAGGGATGTTTATGTTTATTAAGGGTTTTATGGTTTTTAGGGGTTCTGAGTATTTATCGGGTATTTAAGGGTTTTTCGGGTTTTTAATGGTTCATATGTTTTTATGGTTGTATGTGGTTTTTATTATTTTTAGGTTTTCTTTGGATTTTTTAGGGTTTTTATGGTTTGTTACATTTTTTGGTATTTTTAGGTATTTTTAGGATTTTTATGGTTGTGTAGTGTTGTTATGGATTTTTTTGGGGTTTTATGGTTTTTTAGGGTTTTTTGGATTTTTAGGTTTCTGAGGTGTTTTAAATTTTAATCATATTTTATTGTTTTATTAGGGGTTTTACGGAATTTTAGGTGGTTATACATTTTAGGGAATTTTAGTGATTTGTTTCTAATTTTTATGGGGTTTTTATAAAGTTGAGTCTTTTAGAGTTTTTTTGGGTTTTAGGATTTTCATTTTGACTTTTTAGGGTTTTATGTTTTTAGAGATTTTTAATGTTTATTGTTCTTTAAAGGGTATTTTTTGTTTTTAGTGGATTATTTTTTTGTATTTATGGGGTTTTATGGGTTTATAATGTTATAAGTTTTTTATGGGGTTTTAGGTGTTTTAAGGCGTTTGCTGGTCTTTTTAGGGTTTTAGAGCATTAATCATATTTTGGTTATTTAGGGTTTTAAGTATTTTTTTGGTTTTTTAGGTTTTTTAAATGTTTTTTGGGATTATAGGGTTGTTTACATGTTTAAGGATTTTAGGGGTTACTTATGATATTTATGATTTTTAGGGTTTTTATTGATTTTTATGGTGTTTAGGGTTTTTAGGGGTTTGCTGTCTTTTTTTTTTATGGATTTTAACTATTTTTATGTTCTTATGGTATTATTAAGTGTTTTCCATGTTTTAGGGTTTTTTATTTATTTTTTGTATTTTTAAGTATTTTTATGGGTTTTTAGGGTTTTATGGATTTTAATGTTTTTCGGGGTTGTGGCGGGTTTTAGGTTTTTTTGGAGGTTTTTAGGTTTTTTGAGTTTTTAACGTTTTTATGGTTTTTTAGAGTGTTTTAAAAAAAATTAGGGGTTTAAATGGTTTTTAGAGATTTAGTTTTTTTAGCAGTTTTATGGATTTTTATATTCTTTTATGATTCTTAGGGGTTTTATGGTTTCTATAGGATTTAAGGATTTTATGTTTATTTAGGGTATTTTGGTTATTTTTCATTTGTTATGTTTTTATGGGTTTTATGTTTTTTAATTATTTTAAGGTTTTATTGGGTCTTTGTTAGTTTTTAGGATTTTTTTAAATTTTAGGGATTTTTTTTAATTTTTTATGATTTTTATATTTTTATGGTTTATGTTATTTTGAGGGTGTTTAGGATTTTTATGTTTTTTATGGTTTTATTGTTTTTAGGTTTTTTACTTGTTTTAATTATTTATTTGGTTTAATGGTTTTCTTACTATTGTTTAGGGGTTTTAGGTTTTTAATGTTTTTATGGATTTGAAGGGGATTTTTAGAATTTTAATGATTTTTAGTGGATTTGAGGGGTTTTCTAGATTTTAGGGTTTTTTGTTTTTGTTGGGTTTTAGGTGTTTTTTAGTTCCTAGGTGTTCAATGGTTTTTATAGTTTTCTAATGTTTTTAGTGGATAAAAATTATTTAGATTTTTTAGTTGGTTTTATGGCTTTTATAATTTTTATGTTTTTATGGTATTTAGGGGTTTTTTGGTTTTTTTGGTTTTTTTGGTTTTCAGGGTTATTTTGTTTTTTTATTCTAGTATTTCTTTTATTTTTTAGGCGTTTATTTTTTTAATGTTTTTGTTGGGATTTATAGGGATTATGGGTTTTTATATCTTCTTTGATTTTTATTTATTTTTAGAATATCTATGGGTTTTAGGGTTTTTTTACATTTTGAGTGGTTTTAGGGGTTTTAGGGATTTTAGGGATTTTAATTTATTTTGATGTATTATAGTTTTTTTTTCTGTTTTTAGGGTATTTAATGATTTTTAGAGTTTTTAAAATTTTTGGGGGTTTAATTTTTTAGAGTTTTTAGTTCATTTTTAGAGTTTTAATTAGGTTATAGGGGTTTTTATGGTTTTTTGGGGGATTTGGGGGTTTTAGGGTATTTTGGTGTTTTTTTGGTTTTAAGCATTTTTTAGGGTTTTAAGGTGTTTTTAGTGTTTTTGGTTTTTTAAATTTTTCTTAGGGGTTTTCAGGGTTTTTAATGTTTTCTTTGTTTTTAGGGATTTTGGTGCTTTTTAATGATTTTTGTTAGTTTTTAGGGGATTAAAGGATTTTGAGGTTTTTCAGGGTTTTTATGGTTTTTAGTATTTTTATATTTTATAGGTTGTTAAGTCTTTTAATAGATTTAGGTTTATAAGGTTTTGTCAGGTGTTTTCAGGGTTTTAAAGGTTTTTTGTGTTTTTAACCTTTTTAGTGTTTTTAAGTTTTTTTTAAAGTTTTTTACGATTTTTTTTAAAAAAAATAGGGTTTTTAGAAAATTTTAAGGTCTTTAGGGTAATTTATGGTTTTATAGGTTTCTATATTTTTTAGTTTTTTCAAAGGGTTTATGTTGGGTTTTAGTTTTTTTAAGGGATTTAAGGGGGTTTTTGGTTTTTTAGGGTTTTTAGCGTCATTTTACGGGTTTTTGGGTTTTTTTGTTCTTTGGGGGTTTTATGTATTTTAAAATTCATAAGGTTTTATTTGGGTTTCTCAGAGTATTGGGGGGGGGGGTTCATTTTTAGGTTTTATTCGGGATTTTATGGATTTTCTGTGGTTTTTAGGGTTTTAGGGGTTTGGGGTAGGTTTTTTTGTTACCTATTTTAGGTTTTTGGGGGTTTTTAATTGTTTTAGTTTCATAAAGTTTCTTATTTATTTATGGATTTTTTGGTTATTTTGTAGGATATTTATAGGTTTTGAGGGTTTTTTTGAGATTTTTGGGGGGTTTTAAGTTTTTATGGGTCTTTTAACTTTTTAATGATTTTAAGAGTTTTTAGAGTTTCCTATAATTTTACAGGTTTTATGGGTTTTTAGAGTTTTTAGTTGGTTATTAGGGATTTTATGGTTTTTATTATATTTTAGGTATTTTGTGGTTTAATGGGTTATTACTGTTTTTTATGGGTTTTTTAGTTTTCGGCATTTTCCTTTTTAAGGGGTTTTTAGTGTTTTTATATTTTTAATGATTTCTTATGTTTTTAGAATTTTTTACATTTTTAGGGATTTTTGAAGTTTTTTATGGTTTTTTTGGGTTTTTTGGGTTTTTAGTGTATTTAGAATTTTTATCCTTTTAGGGGGTTTATGTGTTTTAGGTTATTAAGTTTATCGTATGGGTTTTGAAGATTTTAATGTTTTTTTTATATTTTTAGAAGTTTTTTATTTTTATTTTTTTTATCTTTTATAGGGTTTTTAGGGATTATGAGGGGTTTTAGAGGTTTAAAATTTATTTAGGATGTTTAACGTTTTATTTTTGGTTTTTTGGAGTTTTAAATGTTTTTAGGATTTCATGTTTTTCATATGGTTTTTTCAGGTTTTAGCAGGGTATTACATTTTTTTTTGGATTTTTAGGTATTTTTTTATGATTTTATGATTTTTAGGGTATTTAGGTTTTTTGGGGTTTTAATTTTTTTTTTCAGGGTTTTTAATGTTTAAAGTATTTTCTAATTTATTTAGGTGTTTGATGTTTTCTTAGGGTTTTTAGTGAGTTTTATTTTTTTTTTTAGTTTTTTTTAAAGGTTTTAGGTGGTGGTATGGTTTTTAGGGTTTTTACGGATTTTTTGGGTTTTTAAATGTTTTTATATTTTAATTGTTTTCTTAGAAATTTTCAGGGTTTTAAGGGTACTTACATTTTTAGGGATATTCGTTAATTTTTACGATTTTTATGGTTTTTTTTTGGGTTTTATGGATTTTGAGGGTCTTCATGGTTTTATATTATTCTTAGGGGGGTTTTGGGTTTTTGGTATTATTTGGGTTTTAGGGGTTTAAAGTGTTATGATGGTTCTTAGGTATTCTTTGGGGTTTTCAGGTTATTTAGTTTTTTAAAATTTTAAGCCTATTTAGGGATTTTTTTTCATTTTCAAGGTTTTTAGAGTATTTGAAGGTCTTTAAGTGTTTTAGGGTTTTTTTTGGGTTTTTGATGTTTTTTTGAGTTTACTGTGGTTTTAATGTTTTTCAATGTTTATAAATTTTTTCATGGGTTTAAAGTATTTTCATTGATTTTAGTGATTTATGGTTTTTATGGGGGTTTTAGAGTTTTATTTCTTTTTTTGCACTTTATGGTCTTTTAAGGGTTGTAGGTTTTTTATTATTTTTTAGGTTTTTGAGGGATTTTAATTATTTTTAGGATTTGATGGTTTTCATAGGGTTTTTTAGGATTTTTATGGTTTTTTTACATTTTAGTGATTTTTTGGGATTTTTGGTTTTTTAATTTTTTAAGTTTTATTAGGGATTCTGTTTTAAAGGTTTTCGGGATTTTTTAAGGTCATTATCATTTTTTAGGTTTTTAGTGATTATAAGTGTTTTTAAGATTTTATGGTTTTCATAGTGTTTTCCCTATTTTTTATAATTTTTTTCATTTTTATGGATTTTTAGGCCCCTTGTAAAATTTTAAGGTTTTGGGGTTTTTAGTGATTTTGATGGTATTTATAGATATTACGGGTTTTTAGTAATTTCTAATGTTTTAGGGGTTTAAAGGGTATTAGTGTTTTAGTGGGGATTTATGATTTATATGGGTTTTTTTGGGTTTTTAGTGTTTTAGGGGTTTTTTATGGTTATAATGAGGTTCTATGGTTTTAGGGTAGTGTACTTTTAGGTGTTTACAGTTTTTAGAATTTTTTGGTTTTCAAGTGTTTTTAGTGTTTTAGGTTTGTTAGGTTTTCATAAGAATTTTCAAGAATTTTAGGGTTTCGTAGGTTTTTAGGGATTTTAATTTTTTTTATAATTTTTATGGTTTTTATGGATTTTGATTATTTTTAGGGTTTCTTTGGATTTTTGAGTTTTTATCGGTTTTAATGATTTTAGGGGTTTTCCGTTTTTTAGTTCGTTAAGGATTTCTACGGTTTTTTTAGTTTTTTTACACTTTTTGGGAATTTCATTGGTTTTTAAGGTTTTTCTGGTTTTTCATCTTGTTAGGGATTTTTAATGTTTTTATGGTTTTTTAGGTTTGTTAGGGGATTTATGGATTTTTGGGGGTTTTTTCGTTTTTTGTCTTTTTTAGGGAAAGAATGGTTCGGGGTCAGGCTATTACTGTCCCCACCCCCAAAATTTATTAGAAAGAAGACACAACAGAGAAGGAAGGGGTGGGGTCAATCAACCCACACCCAAAAACACTGGACACCCCTCACAAAACCCAAAAGAATCTGAAAAACCCAAAATACACACCAAACCAGAAAAAGCAGAAAATCAAAACCAACTCCAACATCATCTCTCAGCCAAATGGTGATTAGCATCCCACAACACCATTTTCAAACCAGTGTCCTGTAGCACACTTTCCAGCATCTGATGGCTCCACAACAAAAAATCTCACCACCAAAAACATCAAACCACCAGCTCTATAATCATCAACCGCCAAGTCAATAAAACTCAGCATAGTAGTTTCCAGTATACAACACATCAGTTTCCAAAAACCACCATCTCCTTCAATATCTCCCCTCCCGACGGTAGTGCAGGACCACCATCACCGACTCCAAGAGACAAATCGCAGCACACATAACTCCATTATTCAGCCTAGAGCGAAGCATCCCCTCACATCAAGCCAAAAGGCAGTACCAGTAGTAACATGCATGCCCTCCAAACCGAACAGCTCATATTCAATCTTTCACATCCTCCTAACCAACCATCTCCCCGCTTTTTACAAATTAGATTCCAGCCAGCACCATCTGTTCCTAAGAGTTTGCAACCCAACCTACAGCACCCAACCCTTCAAGAATGAATATATCTTGGTAATCAACACGCCACATCATAGCCTACAATGCACCACTGACACCCATAACCAGGACCAAACCATAGCACCCATCACCCCTTATACAGAACCCAGCTCTTGGAAGCCACCCCAACAAACTTTAACAAAATCACCATAAAATGACTAACATAGCTCAGCAAATCCAATAAATAGTACCCACAATGGCTCATAACCATATCCATAACCAATAAATATAAATTCATAAAATTTTGAGAATTCCAAAAAAATCCAGCATCATCAGCGATAAGAAAAGGAAAAACCACACACACCTGCATCTACTATGCAATTCGAAAACAGGACCAAACAAGAGCATAAAACAAACCATCATCCAATACATAAGTCCTGGAAATTGATGGTCTGAGCCAAGAAAACAGTACCGTCACCCGACGTCCCAAGACAAGGAAGAGATCCAAAGACCCTTAAAGCATAATATGGAACTGAACACCATCTTCTATCACTAATCCAGGAAGACCACCAAAAACATCCCAACCCGAGATCTGGAAAGGGGAGGGCCACGTCAATCCTGCTACTGGAAAGCCTCGCCTCTCCATGAATCGTCACAAACTGCCTTGGTTTGCACGTCACAAGAACCACACTGCCCATAGAGCTGACCAAATATGATATCTTTTTTGGTTTTTATGGGTTTTACATGTTTTATTTGATTTTAATGATTTCATATGGGTTTTCATGGTTTTTTTTTAGTTTTTTACATTTTTAGATATTTTTAGGCTATTTTTAGGATTTTAATGTTTTTATTGGTTTTAGGGATTTGAGGATTTTAGGGTTTATTTGGGATTTTTAGGGGTTTAAATGGTTTTATTCATTTTTTAGGTTTTTAGGGGTTTTAAGTGTTTTTTAGTTTTTGAGGTTTTCTTTGGATCTTTCAGGGTTTGTTGGGGTTTTTTATTATGTGTTTTAGTGGTTTTTATTATTTTTATTGTTTTTAGTGTTTTTAGGGATTTTGAGCATTTTTAGGGTTTTTAGTTTTTTTGGTTTTTTGGGTTTTAGGGTTTTTTTAGTTCTATGGGTTTTAAGGGATTTTAGTGTTTTTAAATATTTTAGGGGTTTATAGGGTTTTTAGATATTTTATTGTTTTTGGGTGTTTTTATGTATTTTTAGAGTGTTTATGGTTTTCATGGGTTTTTATGGTATTTAGGTTTTCAAGGGTTTTTAGTGATTTTTAGGTTTTTTAGGTGTGTTAAGTGTTTTTATGTTTTTAGGGTTTTCACAGGATTTTTATGGGTTTTTATATATTTTTAAATTTTTACTTATTTTTTAGGATTCTAAGTGTTTTTTATTTGGTTATATGTTTTTTAGGTACATGGATGGATTTTATGGTTTAGGGGGTTTTATGGAATATTTGGATTTTTTGGGATCCTAATGTTTTTTTTAGTTTTTATGGGTTTTTAGAATTTTTAGAGTTTTTAATTATTTTTATGTTTTAAAAGTTTTTTAGAATTTATAGTGGTTTTTTAGGGTATTTAAGTGTTTTTGTGTTTTTATGGTTTTTAGGGAATTTAGGTGTTTTAGGGGTTTTAGCATATTTATGGGCTTTATGTGTTTTTAGTTTTTTTATTTTTTTCTTAGGCGGGTTTTAGTGTTCTTTGATATTTTAGGTATTTTAAACGATTTTTTAAATTTTTAATTTATTTATTTTAGAGATTTTTAGGGGTTTGTGGGTTTTTATGATATTTAGGGTTTTTATGGTTTTTTGGATTTTTAATAATTTTATTAGTTTTTTGGGTTTTATGGTGTTTTAGAGTTTTTTTAACATTTTCAGTGTTCTAAAGGGTGTCTTGGTATTTATTGGGGTTTTAGGGTTTTTATGGATTATGGGTTTTTAAAGTCATTAGGGTTTTATGGTTTTTATGGGTTTTACAATTTTTATAATTTTTAGCTTTGGTTATGTTTTTTATCTATTTTAATTGTTTTTTTTTTCTTTTTAATTATTTTTAGGGTTTTTGGAAATTTTAAATTATTAGGGATTTTCAATGATTTTTTTGGATTTTTATGGGTTTTTAGGGTTTTTCGGGATTTTGATGGGTTTATGGTCTAATAGTTTTTTGTCTAGATTGTATTATTTTCATGACTTTTTAGGGTTTTTAGATTTTTTTTATTTTTTTAAGTGTATTAGGGTTTTTAAGGTTTTTAGGTGTTTTATTATTTTATGGTGTTTTTTAGTTTTTAGGTTCTTTTTAGGTTTTTTTTTGGGTATTTAGTGTTTTTTAGGTTTTCTAAGGATTTTAATTTTTTTAGGGATTTTAAGGTTTCATTAGGGTTTTTTAGGGTTTTTTATGTTTTTAGGGATTTTTATGGATTCTTTAAGATTTTTATTGTTTTTAAGGATTTGAGGGTTTTTTGAGTTTTTAGGGTTTTCATTGTTTTTATGGTTTTTTCGATTTTTAGGGTTTTTTTAGTTTTTTAGAGTTTTTTGAGTTTTTATTGTATTTAGGGCTATAAAGTTCTTTTAGATTTTTTCTGTTTATTTAAATCTTTTATGTGTTTTTTGGTTCTTTAATTATTTTAGGGTTTTTTCGTTTTAATTTATTTTTATGGTTTTCAGGGTCTGTTTTGGTTATTTTAGGTTTTCAATATTTTTCATGTTTCTTAACGGTTTTAAATTTTATTTATGTATTTATGTTTTTAAAGGGTTTTAAGGGGTTTTTATATTTTTAGGTTTTTTGGGATTCTTTTTGAACTTTTAGGGTTTTTTAGAGTTTCTTTGGTTTTAAGGTTTTTTTTGGTTTTTATCATTTTTTAAGTTTTTAGGGGGTTTTTGTGTTTTTTTATTTTTACGGTTTTATTAGGTTTTTTCAATGGTTTTAGTTTTTTTTAAATTTTAAGGATTTTTATGGATTTTTTAGTTTTCTTATATTTTTTAGGGTTTTAGTGTTTTTGAGAGTTTTTAAGGTTTTTTGGTGTTTATGGTTTTTTTGGGTTAATGGTTTTTTCTTGATATTTTAAGGGTTTTAATGTATTGAAATATTTAATGTTTTTAGGGGTTTAATGGGTGTTAAGAGTATTAAGTTTTTGTTTTTATTTTTATAGTTTTAGGGTTTTTAGTGTTTTTTAGGGGTTTCTATGAGTTTTAGGTGGGTTTAGGGTCTTTATTGTCTTAAATTTGTTTTTAGGTTTTTTAAAGTTTTTTGGTTTTTAAGGGGTTTTAGAAATTTAGGTTTTTATGGTTTCTAAGGGTTTTCAGGGTTTTGGGGATTTTTTATTTTTTAGATTATTTAGGGATTTTTACATATTTTTATGGTTTTTAGTGTTTTTCTGAAATTTGATGTTGTTTAGGGTTGTTAGGGTTTTTATAATTTTTCGTGTTTTTTTATTTTAATTGTTTTTATGTTTTTATGGTTTTTATATGGTTTTTAGTTATTTTTACGTTTTTATGATTTTTCATGAATTTTTTAATATTTTTATGGGTTTTTAGGGATCTTAGATATTTTTAGCAGTTTTTTAGTTTTTATGGGTTTTTAGGGTTTTTTTAGTTTCTAGGGTTTTTTCGGTTATTTGATTTTTTCAATTATTTTAGTGGTTTAATCAAGTTTTCTTTTTTAGGTTTTCGAGGGTTTTCATATTTTATGTTATTTGTTATTTTTAGGGGTTTTTGGGTATTTTTATGATTTTTAACATTTTTCATTTTTAGGGTGTTCATGTGTGTTTACCTTATTATGGTTTTCTTAGGGTTTTAAGAGTTTTTAGGATTTTTTATGTTTTATATTTTTTTTGGGATTTTCTTTGAATTTTATGGGTTTTTAGGTTTTTAGGTATTTTGAGGGTTTTAGGGTTTTTAGGGGTATTAATTATTTTTAAATTATTATGGTTTTCATAGATATTTTAAGGATTTTAGAGTTATTATTTAGTTATTTTTAGTGATTTTTAGTATTTTTAGATATTTTAGGGTGTTTAGGGATTTTGAGGGTGTTTAGAGGTTTTTTTGGGGGGTTTGGGTTTTTAGGGGTTTATTGTGTTTGTTGGGGTTTAAATTTATTTAGAGTATTTTAACATTTTTTGGGGTTTAAAGGGATTAAGATTTTTTAGTGGTTTTAGGGTTTTTATGGGTTTGGGTGGGTTTTTAAGGGTTTAGGTGTTTTTATGGTTTTTAGGGATTTTAGGGTTTTAGGGTCTTTTAGGGTTTTTAGGGTTGTTAGCATTTTTTGGGTTTTTAGGGGTTTTATGTTTTTTTAGGTTTTTAATGTTTTATTGGTGGTTTTCAAGGTTTTTTTTGGTATTTTATATTTTTTGGTATTTTTATGGATTTTTATGGATTTTTATGTTTTTAGGGTTTTTAGGGATTTTGATGGGTTTTAATGATTTTTAGATTTTTTTTGTTTTTTTGGGTTTTAGGTTTTTTTATGAGTTGTTTAGATTTTTTAAAGTTTATTTCGTGTTTTCAACATTTTTAGAGGTTTAAAGGGTTTTAGATATTTCAGTTTTTTTTATTTTTTGTGGGATTTTATGTGGTTTTAAATAGAGTTTAGGGGTTTCTATGATTTTTAGTGGTTTTATTGTTTTTATGGTCTTTTTAGGTGTTGTCAGGGTTGTTAGCGGATTTTCGGTTTTTTAAGTGTTTTAAGTGTATTTTTTACTGTTTTCTAAGGTACTTTCAAGGGTTTTAGGGGGTTTTCATATTTTCAGGGTTTTAATGGGTTTTAATAGTTTTTAGTGTTTTTTAGTTTATTATAGGCTTTTTTTTGTTTTCTATTGTTTTAGGGGTATTTATGGTTTTTTGGGATTTTTGGGGTTTTTATGGTGTTTGTAAATATTTAGTTTTTTATATGTTTTAAATGTTTTCAGTTTTTTATGTTTTTCTTAGGTGTAATCATGGTTTTTGGGTTCTTTACATTTTAAGGTATTTTAAATGATTTTTTCGATTTTTATGGATTTCAGATATACATGATTATGAGTGTCATTAAACATGGAAAATCTCTCTTTGTTGGATTCTGTGACCTAAAAGAAAGTGGTCTGATGTTAGACAAGTATGTTGCAAGTTTTATTATTTTATACATCTTTTGGTCTCTCAAAAGTGTATTTCAATCAATTAATGATAATGTAATCCTATGACACATCATTCTTGTACTATTATCCTTTTATTTTAATAAATTTCTAGTGGTATGAATTGGTTGTCCAATTCATGTTTTCGTTCGTTTAGAAAATGGTTTTCACCACTTTGACGGATTTTGAGGTTTTTAGGGTTTTTAGGTTTTTTTAGGTTTTTTTAGTTTTTTTGGTTTTAGTGTTTTAACATTTTTGATTTTTTAAACACTTTTATTAGTTTAAATAGGTTTTAATGTTTTAGTGTTTTTTTGGGATTTTTTGGGATTTTTGGGTTTTAAGGTTTTTAGGGGTTTTATTGTTTTTATAGTTTTTTGGGTTTTTAGGGTCATTTATGGTTTTAGAGTTCTAGTTTTTTAGTTGTTTTAATTTTTTAGGTTTTCAAGGTTTTCGTTTGGGTTTCATGGTTTTTAGGTATTTTCGAGGAATTTTTATGGATTCTTTTATGATTTTTATGGTTTTTAGAGATTTTGGGATTTTTATTGTTTTTAGGGGTTTTAGGGTTTTTTGTGTTTTTATATTTTTTGGCGTTTATATCTATTTTTAGTTTTTTAAGGTTTTTATATGGATTTTCAAGTTTAATGGTTTTTTTTGTTTGAAAGGTTTTTTTTGGATTTTTAATGATTGTAGTTCTTTTTGTAGATTTTGAGTAGTTCAAGGAATTTTTATTTTTGGATTTTTGGTTTTTTTTATTTTTAAGGGTTTTGAGTTTTTTATTATTTTTTATAGTTTGTTAAGAGTTTTGGGGGTTTATAGGGTTTTTAGAGTTTTTATATTTTTAAGGATTTTTATTCTCTTAGAGGGTGTTTTAAGGTTTGGGTTTTTATGGTTTTTTATGAATTTAAGGATTTTTTATGGTTTATAGTGTTTATTATGGTTTTAAAGGGTTTTATGTGTTTTTTGGATTTTAGGATTTTTAGGGTTTTTTAGAATTTATAGAGTCATTTAAATTTTTATGTATTTTTTAAGTTGTTTTGGATTTTTATGGGTCTTCTTTATATTTTTTAGGGTTTTAGATTTTTTAACAGTTTATGGTTTTTTTGGGTGTTCTAGATTTTGGGGGGTTTTAAGGGATTTTATAGATTTTAACATTTTTTGAGGCTTAAAAGGTTTTTTAGATATTTTAGAGTATTTTTTAGGATTTGAGCATTTTTATTGTTTTTATGGGTTTTTTGGTTTATAGTGTATTTTTCAGGGTTTTTAGTGTTTTTTCAATTTTATTTTTTTAGGAGTTTTATGTTCTTTTCGGTTTTTGTGGTTTTCATAGGGTTTTCTCATGATTTTATGGTTTTTAGGAATTTTTAGGATATTTATGGTTTTAGATTTTAGAGGATTTTTAGGGGTTTTAGGGATTTTTAGGGATTTTTTTTGTAACGTTTGGGTGTTTATCATATTTAGGTTTTTAGGGGTTTTAAGTGTTTTTAATTTTTCAATGTTTTCATAGATTTTTTTAGGTATTTTATAGTTTTTACATTTTATGGGTTTTTAGGGCTTCTTTAGGATTTTTATGCTTTTTAGGGTTTTAGGGATTTTGGTGGTTTTTAGGGGTTTTTAGGTATTTATTAGTTTTTTTATTTTAAAGGGGTTTTTTTAATTTTTTTAACATTTTAACGATTTGTATAGTTTTTTAACATTTTTAGGTGTTTATTGATTTATTATAGTTTTTAATAGTTTTCATGGTTTTAATGTTTTTTTGGGTATATTAATGTTTCAAGGTTTTTTATTCTTTTAGGTTTTTTACAATTTTTAGTGGTTTTAGGGTTGCTAGCATTTTTAGGTTTTAGGCTTTTTTTAGTGTTTTTATATTTTTATGTTTTTCTTAGTGTTTTCATATTTTTTACAGTTTTTGTATGTTTTTTGGATTTTTTTGATTTGTTAAAGATTTTTATGGTTTTAAGTTTTTTTATCGATTAAGAGGGTTTTGGTGTTTTTAGGGTTTTTAGGGTTTTCATGGTTTTTTGGAGTTTTTAGAGGTTTTTGAGTATTTAGGGTTTCTATGGATTTTAACTGTTTCGTTTAAATTTTTAGGGTTTTAATGGTATTTTAGTGTTTTAGTGGTTTTTTGGTGTTTTATGGGGTTTAATGGTTTTTAATGTTTTTAAGACTTTTTATGGTTTTAAGGGTTTTAGGTGTTTTCGGTTCCTTTTATGGGCATTTAGGTATTTTAGTGTTTTTTTTGTTTTTAGGGGTTTTAAGTGTTTTTAGGTTTTAATGTTTTTTAGGGTTTTTCCTAGATTTTAGGGTTTTTATGTTTTTATATACTTTTATGAAATTTTTTATATTTTTATTGTTTTAGGGTTTTTTATTATATATGTGGTTTTAAGTGAATTTTAGGGTTTTAGGGTTTTTAGGTTTTGTCATTTTTAAGGGGTTTTATGTTTTTTAGGGTTTAGAAGGTTTTTTATATTTTTTTAAAACAAAAATTAGGTTTTTATATAGTTTACAAATTTTTTGTGGTGTTTTTTATGGGATTTTAGGGTTTTAAAATGTTTTTAGGGTTTTTAATGGTTTTTTTGTTATTTTAAATTTTTTATCATTTTATTTTTTTAGGGTTTTTAAGTGCTTTAATTTTTTATGTTTTTCTTTGGCTTTTTATGGTTTTTTACATTTTTGATATTTTTAGAGTTTCTTCGAATTTTTGTTGGGTTTTAGGTATTTTTAGGGGTTTTAGGGTTTTTTGTGGTTGTTAGGGGTTTTATAGAATTAAGAATTTTTTAGATTTCTAAAGGATTTATGTTTTTCAGGATTTTATGTTTTTATTTGTGTTTTTACTGTTTTTAGGTTTTTTTAGGTTTTTTGGGTTTCTAGGGCCTTCTAAGGATATTTATGGGTTTTAGGTGATTTTGTGTGTTTTAAGGTTTTACTCTTTTATGGGTTTAGGGTTTTTCTCGCATGTTTCGAATTTTATGGGTTTTAAGTGCTTTAAGGTTTTATGTTTTTATTAGGGGTTTTCAGGGTTTTTAGTGATTTTTATATTTTTTGTGATTTTTCTTATTTTTATGGGATTTGAGGTTTTTTAGGGATTTTGAGGGGTATTGGGTTTTTAGGGTTTATTTTTTGGGGAAAGGAAGATGCGAGGACAGACTATTACAGGTCCCCCCAAAATATATAAAGAAAAAGAAGACTCTACATTGGAGGGGTGTGGCCAAACAGCCCACACCCTAAACCCCAACACAACCCAAGACCCACACCCCAAAAAAGTACAAAAAAGCACAAAAGAAAGCAAGTCGGTCAATGTCACCGCCAAAATCACCCAGTTACACACCAAGATATCCAAATATTACACCAAGAACAACATAAAAGTTAGTAAAGAAAATGTATGAGTCAACTCTAGTATCCATAGAGTCGCAGCCCGACTAATAATCCTCCAGCATTCTGAGCATAGACTAGAATTTCTCTCTGGTCCTCTCCTTCTCTGCATTTAGTGAAGGCAGCTCCCTCTAATTATCTTTAAGATTTAGCATGAACTCCCTGAAGGTGGCCCGAGTCGCCATGGGTCTTGGAAGTGTAGAGAAATCCTTCTTCTCCCTCCTTTTGGGGGGGATATATGAAACTATCCTCAGGAACTGCCTTCTCATGTACGGATCCATCACTGGCCACACTTGAGGCCTCTTTGTTACCATCTTCTCTTCATAACCCAGGAGATGCACCACCCCTTTTTTGAAGCTTTTCCTTTCTTACTCGTACCTTGATATAGCAGCATTTATCTGGAAGTCATCCTCAACAAACCTCTCCCCAAGTATTTTACCCTCATACTCAAGGGGAAACCTTTCCCATTGAACCATCATCATGTCATGGAGAATTACAGAGTGATCTTTAGTAGATGGAACACCATACACAACCATGGCCTTCTACAATTTTGGGTCCATCCCATCTTCATCAATAGTGGGCTCCGGTAGGGGGATCCCTGCCAGATACTCCACATAAGCAGAGCCAGAATTGAGATCTGATGGGGGAAGTCTAGCCAAGCCCTTCACACATATAACGCCAACCTCATCATCATGATAACCTACCCTAGCCCGCATGTCATCCCTCTCCACGTCATTGCTCCCAGTGGATAAAATCAAGGGGTCGGGGCGTCGCTCCCCAGGGTCATGGGTATGCTCCTCTACCAAGATCATCTCATGCCAAACTGAAATCAGCTCCCGCCCATCCCTAGCTCACATTTCCTGCTCAACAACATCCCCCATCTCAGGCTCTCCCACCTGCACAGAAACATCACCAACCTTCTCAGCTGAGGCTATGTCCTAAAACCTATTTAATAGAGAAACAACATTCACGTCCGACAACAGGCTACTACTGGAACCCCCACTGCCCTTCCTCCAGCCCATAAGCTCTCCACCCAGGGACAACGCCAGGGGGGGCCTTTTGATGGTCATGCCCAGACCAATCTACCTACTCAGCAACCTTCTCATTCTCCATCCCTCTCCCTAATAATTAACCACTTTCACATACCTCTTCTCTACAAGATAATGTTTCCCCTTCAACCGTGTGCACCGCTTCCGAGACAGAAGCTCCCGATTCAGAAACGCTTCCAACAAAATTTAAACTGAAACCACCCTACACAATGATTGCCACTTCCAGATCTCTCCCATTCATCAAATTTGTCTTGAGTCTATCAAATACTATAGAAATTTTTGGATGAATGGGAAAAGTCTCGGTCACCCTTTGACCTCCTGTGCTTCCACCATAATTTGATTGCACTAACCAGAACTAAAGTGATATTTATTTAAACCACTCCTTCTAGAGTCATCACAACCGCAAGACTGAGCAATATTCCCAAAATTCCAACAGATGGAATAGAAGACATGACACAATTCCAAGATCACTAGTTTCATCCAATGGAGTTCCTTCCCCCACAGTAATCCAGACAACATCCACCAGATCCTTCGAAGAATCAACCTCAATGATGGACCTTGGGGCCACAGGTTGATAAAGGGCCCAATTCCTACTATCATCACAGAGGAACCTCCCCACCGGATTCCTAGTCAAACATGTCCACCATTGGGTACCACATTTTAAAATTAATTGTTTCTTTGGGTTATTAGTGATTTTTTGGGGTTTTAGGGTCTTTAGTGTCTTTATAAATTTTTAGGTTTTTATGGGAATTAATTTTTTTTTTGTTTTTGGAATTTTCTCAGGGGAATCTATAATTTTTGTTCTTTCTTATGTTTTTAGTGATTTTTATGATTTTATTATTATTAGGATTTTACTGATTTTGGGGGGTTTAGGGTTTTTATACATTTTAGGGTTTTTTTGGTTTTTTTGGGTTTTATGGGTTCTTTATTTTTTAGGGTTCTTTTGGTTTTTATAGTTTTTAATGTTTTATAGGTTTAAAGGGTTTTATAAGTTTTTTTAGTATTTTGGGTTTTTATGGGTGCTTATGTTTTTTGGGGTTTGGAGGGTTTTGTGGTTTTTAAGGCTTTAAATTGTTTTTATGGTATTTTTAGGGGATTTTAGGATTTTTTTTTTATTTTTTTGTTTTTTAGGGGATTTAGAGTTTTTAGTTTTTTAAGGTTTTCCTAGATTTTTTCAAGGAGTTTAGTGTTTTTTTTACATTTTTAGTAATTTTTATGGATTTTTTTTATATTTATGGATTTTAATATTTTTTAGGAATTGAAGGGTTTTAATATTTTTTATGGTTTTTATCATTTTTATGGTTGATGAGTGATTGTTATAATTTTCTATTATTTTTATTATTAGTATGAATTTAGGGATTCTAAGGGTTTTTAGAGTTTTTAAGGTTTTCTATAGTTTTTAGGGTTTTTTGGGTTTTATGTTTTTTTAATGAGAATTAATAGTTCCATATATTTTTTTAACATTTTTGGGGTTTAATGGGTTTTTAGGGTTTTTAGTGGGTTTTGGGGTCTTTATTGGTTTTTAGGGTTTGTAATGTTTTTGGGGGTTTTAAGGATTTTAAAGGTTTTCTGGGTCTTTAGGGCCTTTTTGGGCCTTTGGGGTTGTTAGGTTTTTAGGGGTTTTATGTGTTTCTAGGATTTTATGGTTTTCAAAAGGGTTTTAGGGTTTTTTACAATTTTAAGGAATTTTTGAATTTTTTGGATTTCTTATGGTTTCTAGGGCTTTTAAAGATTTTGAGGGGTTTTATTGTTTTTTTTGGGATTTTAGTGTTTTTATGTTTTTAGGTGTTTATGTTTTAGTATTTTAAGGTTTTCATAGGGGTTGAAATATTTTTTATAGTTTTTATGTTTTTAGATATTTTTTTTAGATTTTTATGAGTTTAAAGTGTTTTTAGGGATTTTTATGGGTTTTATGTGTTTAAAAAGATTTTTTTTAATGTTTTTGTGGTTTTATGATTTTTTTTATTTTTTATGGTTGTTATGGTTTTTAGGGTTTTTTAATGATTTTAAGTGTTTTATGGGGGATTTGAAATTTTAGTTGGGTATTATGTTTTTATGGACTTTTAGGGTTTGTATATTTTTGTGGTTTTTATAGATTTTATAGTTTTTTGGGACTTAAGGGGTTTTAGGGTTTCTTATTTTTTAGGTATTTTTGGAATTTTGTAGGATTTTTATTGTTTTTAGTGTTTTTTCTATTTTGATGTTTTATGTTTTTTGGGTTTTTAGGGTTTTATAAGGCATTTAGGGTTTTTTGGTATTTTTATGGTTTAATTTTTTTTGAGTTTATTAACCTTCTTATGTTTTTAAAATGTTAATAGAGTGTTATGTAAATTTTTAGGGTTTTTATGGGTTTTAGGGTTTTTAGGTTTTTAGGGATTTTGGGGTTCTTAGGGTTTTATGGCCTTTTAGGGTTTTTAGAGTTTCTATATTTTTTAGGTTTTTTATGTTTATTAATTATTTTAAGGATTTCTTAATAATTTTAAGGGTTTTTAGGAATTTTTACATTTTAAGGAATTTTTTGGATTTTTGAGGACTTTTTTTGGATTTTAGGATTTTTTGGATTTTGAGTGTTTTTAGGGCATTTATGGGATTTTCAGTATTTTTGGGTTCTTTGGGTTTTTTGAGTTTTTTTGGGGGGTTTTAGGGTTTTAAAATATTTTTAATGTTTTTAGGGGATTAAATATTTTTGAGCTTTTTGAATGGATTTTAGGGTTTTTTGGGTTTTTAGGTTTTTTGATGTTTTTATGGGTTTATCTTTTTTAGAGATTTTTAGGGGTTTTAGGATCTTTTTAAGGATTTTATGGTTTTTTAAGTCTTTTTTGATTTTAGGGGTTTTATGTCTTCTTTGGGTTTTAGGGTATTCTTAGGGACTTTCAGGGTTTTTGTGTTTTTTTTTGTTTTTAGGGATTTTAGGGATTTTATTATGATTTTTATGGGTTTTTAGGTTTATTAGGTACTTTGAGGGTTTTTTGGGGTCTTCTGATTTTATGGTTATTTAGGGGTTTTATCATTTTTATGCCATTTAGAGGGTTTAATTATTTTTATGTTTTTAAGGCATTCAGAGGGTTTTGATGATTTTTTAATTTTTTTTAACAATTTTAGGGATTTTTAGGTATTTTTTAGGACTTATGGGGTATTATAGGGGTTTTAGGGTCTTTTGGTTTTTTATGATTTTTTATTTTTTCCATGGTTTTATTGGTTTTTTATTGTTTCAAAATATTAGGGTTTTAATTTTTTTAAATATTTTTTAGTTGTTTTGTGATTTTATTGATTTTCAGGGTTTTTAGGGTTTTAACCTTTTTGGGTTTTAATTGTATTTTAGGTTTTTTTATGTTCTATTGGGGTTTGTAAGGGTTATAGTGTTATTTACATGTTTGGTTATTTTTATTATTTTTTATGATTTTTAGGGTTCTTAGGGATTTTGAGGGGTTTTAGGGTTTTAAGAAATTTTTTGGGTTCCTAGGTTTTGGGGTTTTTTTTAATTTTTAGGGATTTTAAAGATATTTAGAGTTTTAAATCGTTTTAGGGATTTAAAGGGATTTTAGAGTTTTAATGGTTCTGGGATTTTTAGGTATTTTAGTATTATTATGATTTTTAAGGATTTTTACTGTTTTTATGGTCTTTTAAGGATTTTAGAATTTTTAGGTTTCAAAGGGAGTTTAAATTTTATTAGTTTTTTAATCTTATATTAGGGTTTTTTCAGGGTTTATTGTGAATTTAGGGATTTTATTCTTTTTTATAATTTTTATGGTTTTTTAGTGTTTTTAGTTTCAGGGATTTAGGTTTTTTAGTTGTTTATGTTTTTCATAGAGTTTTAGGGTTTTTAGGGTTTTTTATGATTTAATATATTATTAAGGCCTTTTAGGATTTTTATGTATTTTGGGATTGAGGGTTTTTATTAGAATTTTAATGGAGTTTTTTGGGGGTTTAAGGTTTTTTAGTTCAATTTGGTTTTATTGTTGTCTATAATTTTTAATGTTTTTAGGTGTTTTGTAGATTTTAATTATTTATATGGGTTTTAAGGGTTTTAGGTTTTTTTATGTTTTGGGGGGTTTTACAGTTTTATGGATTTTAGGTTCATTTTGTGTTATTTTAGGGTTCATAGCATTTTTTATGATTTTAATGGTTTTATGTGTTTTTATGATTTTAAGGTTTTCTCATGAGTTTGTAGTGTTTTTAAAATATTTAGGGATTTTTAGGCCTTCTTTGTGATTTTTATGATTTCTTAGGTGTTTTTGGTATTTCTAGGGTTTTTTTCATTTTTATGTTTTTACGGGTATTAAGTGTATTTAGGTCTTCAAATACTTTATAAGAGTTTTCATGTTTTTAACGTTTTTAAAAAGTTTTAGAATTTTTAGGTATATTTTAGGTTTTTATGATTTTTAGGAGTTTTAGGGTTTTTGAGGGTTTTGGGGTTTTTAGGGTCTTTGTGGTTTTTTTGGGTATTACGGTTTTATGGTTTTTTCTCTTTTTGATGGTTTTTAAGGTTTTTATATCATTTTAAATAAATTAGGGTTTTAAAATGTTCATTGAGTTTTTGGTGTTTTTTAGGGGTTTATGGGGTTTGAGTTTTTTTATGGACATTTGGGGTTTTTATGTTTTTTAGGATTTTTAGGGTTTTTTGAGTTTTTAGAATTTTATAATTTTCTAGGTTTCTAATTGTTTTATATTTTTTTAGGTTTTTATTGTTTTCTTAGGTGTTTTCATGTTTTTTATGGATTTTAGTTTCAATTTACGATTTTTCAATTTTTAGGTATTTTTATTATATTTATGGTTTTTAGGTTTTTAGGAATTTTATGGGTTTTGTGGTATTTTAGTGGGTTGGGGTTGGCGTTTATTGTCTTTTATGGTTTTTAGGGGATTTAGTGTTTTAGGTTTTTAGGGTTTTCTCTAGGTTTTCCTATGTTTATAAGGTTTATTGTTTTTAGGGATTTTTAGGATTTTAGGTATTTTTTGGGTCCTTATGGATTTAATGGGTTTTGGGGGGGGGGGGGGTTAGTGTTTTTTGATTTTTCTAGGTTTTTAGGGTTTTTTACAGTTTTTAAAATTTTTAGGGGTTTAAAGGTTTTCTAGAGTTTTTATTTGTTTTTAGGGTATTAATATTATTTAGTATTTTTTATAGTTTATAGGGGATTCTATGGTTTTTAGGGGTTCTAGGGTATTTTTAATTTTCTTAGGGTTTTATTGGTTTTAGGGGTTTTATGTATTTATAGGTTTCTAAGGTTTTCATATATTTTTTTTGGGTATTTTGGGAGTTTTACATTTTAATTGATTTTGAGGTATTTTTTAATATTTTTATTGTTGGTAATGGTTTTAGGGACTTTTGAGGATTTTTATGGTTTTTAGGTTTTTAGTGTTTTTTAGGGTTTTATAATTTTTATGGGTTTTAATTATATTAATATTTTTTATATTTTCAAATGGGTTTTTAATATTTTTAGCTCTTTTTACCATTTAATGATTTTTTGGGAATTTTTTAGGATTTTAATGGTTTTTAGGGGTTTTGTTTGAGTTTTTTTATGTTTTTTAAGGGTTGTTAATATTTTTTAATATTTCTAGGGTTTTAAAAGAGTTTTTTATAGATTTTAGTTGTTTTATGGTTTTATGGGTTTTTAGTAGTTTTTAAGGTTTTGGTGGGTAATTATGTTTTTTTGGAGTTTTAGGGTATTTAGGATATTTTTGGGTTTTTAGGGATTTAATTGTTATTAGGATTTATAGGAATTTTAAGTGTTTTCAGATTATTATGGTGTTCTAAGGTTTTTTCAGTGTTTTTTAAATTTATGGGGATTTTTTGGGTTTTCTAATGATTTACGGGTTTTATGGTTTTTTTGGGATTTTAAGGGATTTTATTGTTTTTAGGTTTATTACAGTATTTAAAAATTTTATGTTTTTTAGGAAAGTAACGATTTTTTTGGTTTTTGAGGTTTCCTTATGGATTACTGGATTTCTTGGTTTTTTATGTTTTTGGGGAATTTATGTATTTTATAGGATTTTTATGGGTTTTAGGGGTTTTAAGGATTTAAATTATTTTTAGGGGTTTAGGGTTTTAATATTTTTGGGGTTTTAGGGTTTTAATTTGTTTTTTATTTTAATCTTTTTTATATATTTTTTACATTTGTTTGGATTTAAAGGGTTTTTATATTTTTTAATAGCTCATCGTTTTTATGGTATTTAAATTTTTTGATCAGATTTTTGGTTTTTAGGAGTTTTAAAGTCTATTAAAGTTTTTAGCAATTTTTAGTTTTTTATTTATTCTATGTGTTTTTAGGATTTTTAATGTTTTCTTAGGGTATTAGGGTTTTTAGGATTTTTTTTAATTTTTTAGGATTTTTAGGAATTTTTCGGGAATTTTTTATTAATTTTTGATTTTTAGGGAGTTTGACGGTTTTAGTTTTTTTAGATACTTTTGGTTATTTATGGTTTTTAAGGCTTTATAGAGGTTTTTCGGTTTTATAGGGGTTTTAATTACATTTATATTTTCATTGTTTCTTAGGGAGTTGGGGGTTTTAATTTTTTTTATGTTTTTTATATTGTTTTGGTTATTATATAATTTTATTGGATTTTTATAGATTTTAGGGTTTTTGGTATTGTGAGTATTTTTATGGGTTTTTAGGGTTTTATGGTATTTTTGGGTTTAAGGGGATTTCTTGGAGTTCTTAAGGATTTTATGATTTTTTATGAGTATTTAATGTTTTTATAGGTTTAATGGGTTTTTAGATTTTGTAGTAGGTTTTATGGTTTTAATGGGGTTTTAATGTTTTTTAATTTTTTATGGTTTTTTAGTTTTTTATGATTTTTATGGTTTTTACTATTTTCATCAATTTTGAGGTTTTTTTAGGGTTTTGGTGTTTTTTTAGGATTCTATGGTTTTCGTAGGATTTTTCATTAGGTTAAATGTTTTTATGGTTTTACGGATTTTTTTTATGATTTTAATGGTTTTTAGGGTTTTATGGATTTGGTGGGTTTTTAGAGGTTCATAGGGTTTTAAGGGGGTTTGTGGTTTTTTTAGTTTTTTATGGGGTTTTTATTTTTTGGGGTTTTAAGGTTATTTAGAGGATTTAACATTTTTAGGGGTTTAAAGGGTATTTTTAGATTTTTTTGTGTTTTTGGTTTTTTAGGGTTTTATGGGTTTTATGGTTTCTTAGGGGGTTTATGGTTTTATGAGTTTTTATGGTCTTTAAGGGTAGTTATCATTTTTTGTTTTTTGGGGTTTTATGTTTTTAATGCTTTATTAGGGTTTTTATTGATTCTTATTTTTTTAAGGATATTTAGGTTTTTAAGTTTTTTATGGTTTTCAGGCTTTTTAGGGATTTTTATGGTTTCGAGGGGTTTTTTAGGGTATTAGTGTTTTTATCATTTTTTAGGTTTCTTAGGTTTTTTAATTATTTTAATGTTTTTCTTTTTTAGGGTTTTTCATCATTTTAGTATTTTATCTTAAGATTTTAGGTAATTTAAATTATTTTTTCTTTTTTTGGGTTTTAGATATTTTGATGGTTTTTATGGTTTTATTGGTTTTATGGTTTTTTTTTAGATTTTAGGGGTTTTTTGAGTTTTTAGGGTTTTAAAGGGTTTTTGGAGTCTCATAATAATTTTATGTGTTAAAATAGTTTTATATTTTTTTAGTCATTTTTTGCGATTTTATGGCTTTTTAGTGTATTTAAAAAAATTTAGGGTTTTTAGGGGTTTTAGGGGTTTTAAAGACGTTTTAGGATTTTTAGCATTTTTTATGTTTTTTACAAATATTAATTGTTTTTATATTTTTAAAGCCTTCATTGGGTTTTATAATGGTTTTAAGGGGTGTTTATGTTTTTAGAAATTTTTAGGATTTTGATTAGGGGATTAATGGTGTTTTGGGGTTTAAAAGATTTTAAAGTGTTTTAGTGTTTTTCATGTTTTTAGGGTTTCTAGATTTTTTTTACTTTCTTTAGGTTTTTAAAGTGATTTTTGGTTTTTATAGTTTTTATTGTTTTCATAGGGGTTTTCAGGGTTTGTTATATTTCTTAATTTTTTATGAATATTTAGATAAATTTTAGGATTTTTATGGGTTTTGGAAATTTGAAAATTTTATGGGGTTTTATGGGTTTTTATGGTTATTTTGGGTTTTTTTGTGTTTTAGGGTTTTTAAGAGTTTTTAGGGATTTTTGATTTTTTTGGTTTCTTTTTGGGGGGTTTAAGGGTATTATGTATTTTTTGTGTTTATTAAAATTTTTAAGGGGTTGATGGTTATTTGGTGGTATTATGGTTTTTTGGTTTCTTATTGTTTTAAGGGGTTTAAATGTTTTTTAACATTTTTAGGTGTTTAAAAGTTTTTTAAAGTTTTTTTGTGGTTTTATGAGTTTTAATGGGTTTTATGGTTTTTATGTATTTTATGGTTTTTATGTCTTTTAGGGGTTTTTTGGTTCCTAGATATATTTAGGGTTTTTTTGGTCGTTTAATGTATTTTTAGTTTTTAAGGTTTTATTGGTGGGTTTTTTGGTTTTTTTACATTTTTTGTGATTTTTATTACTTTTTTAGGTTTTTTATATTTTTAGTGTTTTAAATGTATTAATAGATTTTAGTATTTTTAGGGGTTTTATAAATTTTTAGGGGTTTTTGTGGTTTTTGGGTTGTAGGGGGTTTAATTGTTTCTAGAAATTTTAGGTTTTGTTATGATGTATAAGGGTTTTGAGGTCTTCTATGAATTTTAGGTATATTTGTGAATTTTTTAGGGTTTTTATGGGTTTTCGGGTTTTTGAGATATTTTAGGGTTCTTATTACATCAACAAAATTAAGGTTTTTATTGTTTTTTTATATTTTAGGGATTTTAAGGTTTCTATAGTTTTTTAAAAAATGTAGTGGTTTAAACAGTTATTTTTGGGTTATTTGGTAATATTGGTTTTGAATGTTTTTTAAGATTTCTCGGTTCATTAGTTTTATAATTTTTTAGGATTTTTTATGTATTTAGGTTTTCAATAGGATTTAAGAGGTTTTTGTTTTTTAAGGTTATCTATATGTTTTCATGTTTTTAAGGGTTTTTAAATAGTTAGTGGTTTTAATGGATTTTTATGATTTGTATGGTTTTAATGATTTGTAGGGTTTTAAGGATTTGGAGGGGTTTTTATTGTTTTTTTTCAAATTTTAATGCTTTTATGGTATTTTTGGGTTTTTAGGGTTTTTTAAAGATTTTATGGTTTTTATGTTATTTTGTGGTTTTAGTAGCTTTTTTTAGTTTTTGTGCTTTTAATGGTTTTTAGAGTATTTTAACACTTTTATGTCTGTAAAGCGTGTGGTGGATTTTTTAATGTTCTATTACAGTTTTTATGGGTTTTTAAGGTTTTAAGGTTTTTAAGGGTTTATGGATTTTAAGGGATTTTAAAAGTTTTGTGGCCTTTTATGATTTTTAGAGTTTTTACGGGTTTTTGAGATTTTTATGTTTTGTAGGGGTTGTAAGTGTTTTTATTTTTTTGAATTTTTCTTAGGGTTTTTCAAGGGTTTTACGATTTTGTATGTTTTTAGGCATTTTTTAGGGTTATTTCAAAAAATTTATGGTTTTTTTTGTTTTTAGGGATTTTGAGGGTCTTTTGGGGCTTAAGGGTTTTATGGTTTTTTTGGGGTTTGGGCATATTTTTATTTTATTAGGTTTTTAAAGTTTTCTTAGTGTTTTTATTGTTTTTACAGTTTAAAAGGGTTTTTATATTTTTAGTAGTTTTTTGGGGTGTTGGTTTTTAGGGTTTTCATGGTTTTTTACTATTTGTAGGTGTTTAATGGATTTTAGTTTTTTATTGGTTTTTTATGGTCTCTTTAGGGTTTTTAGGGTTTTTAGCATTTTTAGTTTATTTAGTGATTTTCAGTGTTTATTTTGTTTAGGGTTTTCTTAGGGTTTTCTAGGTTAGTACAATTTTTTATGTTTTAGTGATTTCAGGACATTTTTTAGGATTTTTATGGCTTTCAGTGTTCTTTGAGATTTTGAAGGGTTTTAGGGTTTTTATGTTATTAGGGTTCATATTGAATTTTAGGTTTGTTATATATTTTAATTGTTTTAGGTTTTTAGGGTTTTCATACGGGTTATTTAGGGTTTTTTGGTTTTTTATGTAATTACGATTTTTAGGTATTTTTTAGGATTTTATGGTTTCTAAAGGTTATTAAGGATTTTGAGGTTTTTTTGGTTTTTTGGGTTTCTTGGGGATTTTTTGTTTTGCTTTTATTTTTTAGTTTTTTAGAGGCTTTAATGTTTTTTAGATTTTTTGGCGGGTTTTAGGGGTTTTATAAGTTTTAAGGGGTTCTATGGAGTTTTATGGATTTTATGGGTTTTATGGTTTTTAGGCGGATTTAGGGTATTAGGGTCGTTTGGGAGTTTTAGTGTTTTTAGCATTTTTTATTTTGTTATGGGATTAATGTGTTTTATTTTTTTATGGTTTTCTAATGGATTTTATATATTTTTAGGGGGTTTTACATGTTGAGGGATTTTAATGGATTTTGAGGATTTATATGATTTTTTGGAATTTTGAGGGGTTTTAGGGTTTTTTAGTATTTTTAGAATTTTGTATGTTTTTAGGGGATCTATTTTATTTTATATTTTTAAATTTTCTTAGTAGGTTTTAGGGTTTTTATGGGTTTTTATATTTTTACGGCTTTTTATGTAATTTTTTGATATTTAAGATTTTTTAGTGTTGTTAATGATTTTGGTGTTTTTTAGGGGTTTCTGGTGTTTTATGGTTTTTGGCAGTTTTAGGGGTTTTATGGGATTTATAGTTTCTTTTATTTTATAGGGGTTATATGGGGTTTGGGGTTTTTAAAAGTTTTAAGGGATTTTATGGTTTTTAAGGGATTAAAGTTTTAGGGTTTTTTGTTTCCTTTGGGGTTTTCATGGGTTTTAGGGTTTTTAATTAATTTATAGATTTTAAGATATTTTTTCGGCAGTTTTTTGTTTTTAGGGTTCATAGGGATTTATAGAATTTTTAGGATTTTTATAGGTTTTATAATGTTTTAGGTTATCAATGGTTTTTAAGTTTTTTAGGTTTCAATAGTTTTCTTAGGGGATTTTAACATTTTATGGTTTTTAAAGATTTATGTATTTTTTTCTATTTTTAAGGTTTTCGTGGTTTTTAAGGATTCTTAGTATTTATAGTGTTCTTTGGGTTTTTTTTTGTTTTTTGGTGTCTTTGGGGGTTTTTTGAGTTTTTTGGGATTTTATAAATTTTTAGAGTTTTTAACATTTTTATGGGTTTAAAGAGTTTTTTTAGTTTTTCATAGATTTTATATTTCTTTGGGTTTTTTTATTTTTTATGGCCTTTTAGGGTTTTTTCATTTTTTTAGGTATTTTTGGGTTTTGTTTTTCAATAGTTTTTTTTGTTTTTATTAATGTTTTTTAGTTTTTCAGGGTTTTTTACATTTTTATAGATTTTTACGATTTTTATTGTCATTAGTGTTTTTTTAGAATTTGAGGTGTTTTAAGGATTTTGAGGTATTTTTAGGGTTTTTTGGTTTTTTGGGTTTATATGGTTTTTGGAATCTGTGTGTTACTTGTGTTTTATAGATTTTGAGGCTTTTTAGATGTTTTTATGCTTTTTTGTATTAAAAGATATTTAGATATATTTAGATGTTTAGGTAAATTTTTGGATTTTTTTGGATTTTTATTGGCTTGAGGGTTCTTAAGGATTTTGGGGAGTTTATGGGTTTATAGGTTTTAGGGTTTTTATGTTTTTTAGTTTTGAACAATTTTTAATTTTTTTAGTGTTTTTAACATTTTTTGGCGTTTAAATCATTTTTAGAGTTTGTAGTGGTTTTTTGGGTTTTTAAGGGTTTATAAGGAAATTTAGGTTTTTATTGGTTTTTAGAGTCTTTTAGGGTTTTTTGGGTTTTTATCAATTTTATATTATTTTTGGGTTTAAATTTTTTTTAGGTTTTTAAGTGTTTTGTGTGTGTTTTGGGTTTTATGTTTTTAGTGGATTTATGGATTTTTTAGATTTTTTATAATTTTTATGGGTTTATGGGTTTTTTTTAAAATTTCAGGGGTTTTAGTGGTTTTAGGGTTTCTAGGGGTTTTATCAATTTTTTCTTTTTAGGGGTTTTAAGTGTTTTAATGTTTTATTGATTTCATAGGGGTTTTCAAGGTTTTTAGGGATATTTATGTCTTTTTTTATCATTTTTAATGGTTTGGGGTTTTAACGATTTCATGGGTTTTTAGAAATATTTTTAGGTATTGTTGGGTTGTTTTGAGTTTCTAGGGTTTTTATGTGCTTTTAGATTTTTTAGGGTTTTTATGGGTTTTTAGAGTTTTAATGGGTTTTTAGGGTCTCTATAGGCTTTAGGGTTATTTATGGTTTTAGGGGGTTTATGGTATTTTCAGGGTTTTAGCGATTTTAGCATTTTTTAGGTTTTTAGGGGTTTTGTTTTTTTACGTTTTCAATACTTTCTTATGGGGTTATAGTGTTTTTATGGTGTTTTTATGTTTTTGGAATTATTATGCGGTTTTATGGGTTTTATAGGTTTTAGGGTTTTTAGGTATTTTGAGGGTTTTAGGGTTTTAGAAATTTAGGAATTTTTTATGTTTTTAATGTTTCTTATGAGTTTTCAGGTTTTTCTGGGGTATTATACATTTTTAGCTATTTTTTTGGATTTTTATGATTTTATGGGGTTTTGGGGTTTTAAGGATTATTATCATAATTAATGTTTTATGGGTTTTAGTGGATTTTTTGGTTTTTTATATTTTTAATGTTTTTTAGAGTTTTTAACTTTTTAGGGTTTAATAGGTTTTAAATGTTTTCTATGGTTTTAAGGTGGTTTTTTTAGTTTCAATAATTTTAAGGTTTTTAGTGGGTTTTATGATTTTTAGGGTTTTTTTTGGATTTTAGGGTCTTTTAGGGTTTGAAGTCATTTTTATGTTTTTATGGGTTTTAATTGTTTTTAGGTTGTTAAATCTTCCTTATGTGTTTTTAGGGGTTTTCAAGTTTTTATGTTTTTAGGTATTTTTAGGGATTTTTAAATTTTTTTATGGTGTTTTTGGTAATTTAGGTATTTTTATTGTTTTTCGGGTTTTAATGGATTTTACGGGATTTAGGTATTTTAGTGTTTTTTAGTTTTTATGGATTTTATGTGGGTTTATGTTTTTATGGTTTTTCTTAGGTGTTTTCAGTTTTTTTGGGTTTTTTACATTTTCAGCTACTTTTAAAAAAATTATGATTTGTAGGGTTTTTTAGGTTTTAGGATTTTCAGGGTTTTATGATTTTTAGTGATTATTTGGGTTTTAAGAGTTTTATTGTTTTTGGGGTTTTGGGGTTTTTTAAGTATTTTATGGTTTTTAAGGTTTTTTATAGTTTTAATGTTTTTATTACTTTAATGAGTTTTTAGTGGTGTTTATGGTTTTTACTGAATTTTAAGGTTTTATGGGTTTTTATGTTTTTTATAGGTTTTAAGGTTTTTAGAAACTATTACGGTTTTTATCATTTTTACTATTTTGTGGGGTTTTAAGTGTTTTTAAGGTTTTAAGGTTTTATTAGGATTTTTAGGGTTTGTTTTTTTTTACATTTTTAGTGAATTTTACGACTTTTTAGTATTTTTATAGTTTTTAGGAGTTTTAGGTATTTTGGGGTGTTTGGGGTTTTATGGGTTTTCTTCTTTTTAGGGAATTTTTATGGTGTTTTTGGATTTTATCATTTTTAGTGATATTCAGATTTTTTGGGTTTTTTAGTGTTTTTATGGGGTTTTTTGGTTTTTCTGGTTTTCAGCGGTTTTCTATATTTTTTATGATTTGTATGGTTTTTAGAGTTTCTTAACATTATTTTTGGTCTAATAGTTATTCATAATTTTTAGTGTGTTTAATGGTGTTTTATGTGTTTTTATTGATTTTATAGGTTTTATGGGTTTTATGGTTTTTAGGAGGTTTTATAGTTTAATGTATTTTTTGGGGTTTTTATAATTTTTTTTGTTGTTAGGGGTTTTAATTGATTTAATGTTATTACGGTTTTCTTATAGTTTTTTAGGGTTTTTCGTTTTTTTACGTATTTATGGAATTTTTGTGATTTTATAGGATTTGTGATTCTTAATGTTTTTAAGGATTTGAGGGTTTAATGTGTTTTTTGGGCATCTATGTTTTTTAGGATTTCTTAGGATTTTTGGATTTTATGTATTTTTTTATGTTTTTGAGGGTTTCTTAGGGGATTCTTAAAGGTATTTAGGGTTTTTAATGTTTTTTTATGTTTGTAGGAATTTTTTATGGATTTTTAAATATTTTTATTCTTATTTATGTTTTTTAATAATTGTGATGGTTTTTAATGTTTTGTAGGTTTTTTAGGGTTTTTATGAATTTTTTTTTCAATTTTTAAGGGTTTTAAGGTTTTTTTTGGGTTTTTTGCTATTTGGTTTTTTAATGGTTTTTTAGAGTTTTATCTTTATAGTTATTAGTGGTTCTTATTTGTTTTATGGTTTTTCAGGGTTTTTAATAGGTTTTTGGTGTTTATGGATCCTATGGGTTTTTAGGGGTTTTAAGATCTTTTAGTGTTTTTAGAATATTTTTTTTGTTTTTAGGTGTTTTAAGTGTTTTTAGGATTTTATTGTTTTCATAGGGTTTTCACGATATTTAGGGTTTTTTACTTCTTTATGGACTTTTAGGGATTTTTTAGTATTATTATGTTTTTAGTGTTTTAGGGATTTTGAGGGTTTTTAAGTATTTTTAGGGTTTATTAAGATTATGTAGTGTTTTAGGGTTTTTATAATTTTTATCTTTTTAAGATGGCTTAGTTTTTTTAGGGTTTTAATGTTTTTAGGGGTTTCAAAATTTTTATGGTTTTTTTATGTTTTAGGTAATTTATGGATTTTTTGGAATTTTTTATTTTTTTAGGGTTTTTAGTAATTTTGAGGATTATGAGGTTTTTTTGTTTTTTTATTATTTTTTTGGTTTTTCGTGGTTTTTTAGTTATAAAAGTTTTAAATGTTCTTTATTCTTTTTAATGTTTTTAGGTGTTTAAAAGGATTTTATAGTTTTACATTATTTTTATGGGTTTTAATGTTTTTTTACTTATTTAATCGGTTTTATGGGTTTGAATGTTTATAAGGGTTTTGGTTTTGTTTTAGGTTTTTAATGTTTTCGGAATTTTTATGGTTTTTTGGGGTTTCATGTTTATATTAGTTTGTAATTTTTTTTATTAAGGGTCTTTATGTTTTTTAGGGTTTTTTACTTTTTTATTTTTAGGATTTTTTAAAAAATTTAGGTTTCTAAGGGATTTTGATGGATTTTGAGGGTTCTTGGTTTTTTAGGTTTTTTAAGGTTTTTATGGATATATATATTTTTTGGGTTTATTTTTTGTTTTATTTTTTTAATTTTTTATTAGGGGTTTTAATGTTTTATTTTGTTTAATTAGGTTTTTGTGATTTTAGTGATTTTTTCAGATAATTACGGGTTTTAGGGTTTTTAGGGGTTTTGATGGTTTTTAGGGTTTTTTGACATATTAAGGGTTTTAAGGAATTATTTTTAATGATCTATGGGTTTAAAGTTTTTTTAGATTTTTTATTGGGTTTTTATCATTTTTTGGGGATTTATTTGCTTTTTAAGGGTTTTAAGGGATTATATGGTTTTTGTGGTTTTTGCATTTTTTTATTTTAGGGGTTTAATTGATTTTAGATTTTTTAGGTTTTCTATCGATTTTTCATGATTTTTTGTGGTGTTTTACATTTATTTCTATTTTAGGGTTTTTTATTTATTTTTTAATTTTTTCCTAGTTTTTTGGGATTTTGAGGATTTTTAGGGATTTTGAGGGTTTTTAGGATTTTTTGATTATTTTTAGTTCTTTAGTGGTTTTAGATTTTTGTTTGGTTTTTAGGGCTCTTAGGTATTTTTTGGTTTTTTAGGTTTTTCTTTTGGGTTTTTAGGAATTTTAGTGTTTTATGGTTTTATGTATTTATAAATACTTTTTAGCATATTATGGTTATTTAGGTTTTTTGATTTTTTCTGAGTTTTTAGGACTTTTAGTTTTTTTATATTTTTTAACATTTTTAGGGTTGTAAAGGGGTTTTAAGGTTTTTATTTGTTTTTTGAATTTTTATGGGTTGTTAGGGTTTTATTTATTTAGGTTTTTATTTTATTTTTAGTGTCTTTAGGGTTTTTATGGTTTTTAGCATTTTTTAGGTTTTTAGGGGTTTTAAATGTTTTAGGATTTTATGGTTTTCTTAGGTATTTTTAGATTTTTGAAGGATTTTTAGATTTTTAGGTGATTCTGGTTCTTTTTCATGAATTTTATTTGTTTTTTAGAGTTTAGGGTTTTTTACGGTTTTCCGTATTTTGGTTTTTTGTTGTTTTTAGGATTTGTAGTATTTTTCGGATTTGTGGGGGTTTTAACAGTTTTTAGTTTTTAATAGTTTTCTTAGGTTATTTCATAGTATTTTGGGTATTTTACATTTTTCAGGATTTTATTTATTTTTTCTATTTTTTGGATTTTTAGGGGTGTTGAAGGGATTTATGGATTTTTAGGGGTTTTAATGTTTTTTTTCTTTTTATGGGTTTTTTGAATTTTTAGGGTTTTTACAGGTTTTTAGAGTTTTTTTTTCAAAATTAGCGGTTTAAGGGGTTATTAGAATTTTTAGTTGTGTTTTGGTTTCTTATGGGGTTTTATGGATTTTAAGGTTTTTATGGGTTTTATGTTTTTAGGGGGTCTATGTATTTTAAGATATTTTATGTGCTATTAGGGTTTTTAGTGTTTTTTAGGTTTGTAAGGGGTTTTATGTGTTTTCTGGTTTTTATGGTTTTGTAAGGCTTTTAGAATTTTTTTTTGTTTTTATATAATTTTAGTTGTTTTTTATGATTTTTATGGTTTATTATAAATTATAGTGGATTTTAGGGTTTTTATGGTTTTTAGGGTTTTAGGTTATTTAAGGGTTTTTTAATTTTTTTGGTTTTTTAAATTATTTAAGTGTTTTTAGGATTTTAAGGTTTTCTTAGGGGTTTTTAAGTTTTTATAGGGTTTTTATGTTTTTTAGGGAAATTTTTGAGTTTTTAGGGTTTTTATGGTTTTTAAAAAAAAATTATTTTACGGTGTTTAATGGGGTTTTAGAATTTTTAGTTAGTTTATGGTTTTTATGGTTTTTTGGATTTTACGGTTTTTAGAGGATTTTAGGGTTGATATGGATTTTAGGGTTTTTATCGCATTTATCCTCCTTTATGATTTTCTGTTGTTTTACGTGGTTTTAGGTTTTTAAGTTTTTCTTATGGTTATTAGGGGTTTTTATATTTTAAGGTTATTAGGTATTTTTTTGGATTTTTATGTTTTTAGGGTTTTTGGAATTTTTAGGTTTTTTGGGTTTTTTGGGGTTTTTAGGAGTTTGGGGGTTTTATGGTTTTTAGTATTTTTTATGTATTTAGGGGTTTAAAGTGTTTGTAAGTTTTTAAGGTTTTCGTTGGGTTTTTCATGGTTTTGTGGTTTTTAATGTTTTTAGGTATTTTTAGGATTTTTATTGTTTTTAGTTTTTTTCGGTATTTTGATGATTTTAAGGGTTTTATGGGTTTTAGGGTTTTTATTCTTATTTGGGTGTTTATGGTTTTTTGAGTTTTTTTGGTTTTTTGGGTTTTTATACTTTTTTATGTTAATTGGAATTCAAAAGGTTCTAAGAGTTTTTAGTGTATTTTTATGGGATTTTAGATGGTTTTATGTTTTTAGGGTTTTTAAGGGTTTTCATGGTATTTAGGGTATTTTAAGGTTTATAGGATTTTTATTTTTTATAGTTTTTTAGGGGTTTAATTTTTTTATAGTTTTTATAATGGTGTTCATGGTTTTTAGGGTGTTTACAATTTAGGTATTTTATGTCAAGGAAGATGCGGGGGTCAGGTTATTCCCGACACCACCAAATTTATTTGAAAAAAAGATGCAGTAGTTAGGGGAGGGTAGGGGTCAAATGACCCGCACCCAAAAACACTTAACAACCCCAAACAAAAAAAAACAGAAACCCAACAAAACAAAAATCAAACAAAACCAAGAAAAGCATAAAATCAGAAATGTTCCCATCAATATCTCCCAGCCAAATAGCAACCAGCATCCAGCTGCATCATAGCCATAATCAGCGACTTCATCAATATTCATCAACACTGTAGTAGTATCACCACAGTAGACCAAGTCTCAGCACCCCCATATTCCAGTAACTTACCAAGATTAGCAACCATCAGCCTCTACTCCAATCTTAGCTTATCAAGCCTAGACCACTTAACAGTGTTGCCCCGCCGAGACACACCCTTGATGTCAAGCTGCACTACCAACACCATCCCAACACCACCACATACACCATTATACCAAACCAAGGTGGGGTCCAGTGTGATGGGGAGGGAAGCAAGAGCAGAGGTGGGCACACGATCCAAGGGGAATGACAACGGTGAGTAGTTACACACCAGAATCCAATTACAATAGACCCTCAGTTTCCAGTATCTATTATCTCCTTCAACAGATCCTAGCCAAGGAGTAGACCTAACCCAACATCCGAGATCACAGCAACCAGCACCTGCTTTCCAATCAGATTACAACTCCAAAACAACCCTCCAAAGATCCATAACATGACCAAACAGAGCCCCACACGTCGCCACAAATCCATCATCCAGCAATAGAAGCATCCCACACGTAGTCCATCCATATACAGAACCAAAAAGACAACAATGGGACTCTAGAAAACCACCGAGTAACAAAATATACTGACTGCAATGCAACATGAGCCATCCTACAAAAATAGAAAGAAACTAAGACAAAATCAATGAACCTAAAAATTAGACCCTCATAATCGGTATGAACCATTGACCAACAGATTTGAGAACCTGCACCACCGAACTAATAATGCCGCCAGCAGTCTGACGTCAAGGCTTCTAAATCCACCATCTTCCACTGCAAACCCTGAAAATCCACCAAAACACTCCATACCTCAGATCTGCAAACATTCTCATCCCTGACAACCGAGAGAGCTAAGGAATCAAACCACACCTCCGTTGAGACCAGTCACCATAGCAGCATAACCACCAAAAGGAAGTCGTCATTGGAGCCCAAACTCCCACCGCAGATGAGACCATGTCCATCATTGAAACCCATTCCGCCCTCACCGCTGCTGACCCGACCTTGGAAGCTCCAAATCCAAGAACTCAAACCCAAAATGAACAGAAGAGAACCTAGATGTCAAAGAGTTGTCTCCAAAAAATCCAGGCCCTGCTTGGATTTGAAGTCAAAGGCTCAAACAAATTCATCACTCAAGGAAGAAGAAGCCATCAAAAACAAGAAACCACCATTGCCTCTGTTCTGAAAAGCACCTCCAAAGCAGATAGTCTCCAAGATCTTCTCCCACAAGCAAGAAAGGTTGAATAACCATCACTGAATCCCCAAGCAAAAGCTAGAAGGAACCCTGGAGGAAGTGTCGAGTGAGAGAGAGAGCCAGGAGAGTGTGCTGTCATCCACTCCATAGGGTTTTTAGGCTTTAGGTATTTTAGGGTTTATATAGTATTTATATGATTTTATGTTTTTATGTATTTTGAGTGTTTTTAAGGGTATGGAATTTTTTTAAGGATTTTTTGGGTTTTTAGGGGTTTTTAGGGTTTTTATCATTTTTAGGTTCTTTATTTGTTTTAACTATTGATAGTTTTTTATTTTTTTCTAATGGGTTTCAGAGTTTTTAGTGATTTTTTTGAATTAAAGAATTTTTTAGGATTTTTTAGGATTTTTATTGTTTTTAGGGTTTTTTGAGTTTTTATGGGTTTTGTGGATTTTTTGAGTTTTAAATGTTTTTAGGGGATTAAATGGTGTTTATAGTTTTTAGTTTTTTTAAGGTTTTTATGTGTTTTTAGGGTTATAAATTATTTTATGGTTTTTTTGGTTTTAATGGTTTTTAGTGTTTCTAATGTGTTTTTAGGTTTTTCAGGTTTTTAGATTTTTTAATTTTTTTGGTTTTTAAATGTTTTTAGGTTTTAAATTTTTCCTAGCTGTTTTTGGTTTTCTAGAAATTTTACATTTTTAGGGGTTTTATGTAATTTTTAGTGTTTTTAGGGTTTTTAGGGATTTTGAGGAATTTTGAGGGTTTTTCTGGGATTTTAGGTTTTTATGGGTTTTAACATTTTTTAGTTTTTTAGGGGCTTAATGTTTTTTAAGGTTTTTAAAGTTTCATTAGGGTTTTTAGGTGGTTTATATTTTATTATGTTTTTTGGGTTTTTGAGGTATTTTTGGATATTTGTGGTTTTCAAGGTGTTTAGTGATTTTGAGAGGTTTTATGGTTTTTAAGGCTTTTTTTGGAAATTTGGGGTTTTTTGAGTTTTGATGGTTTTTAGGGTTTTTTTGTCTTTAATGTTTTAGGGTTTAAAAGGGTTTTATAAATTCTATTGGGTTTTAAGGGTTTTTAGTGATTTTGATGGTTTTTATGGGGTTTATGGTTTTTGGTGTTTCGTAGTTTTTCGGGTCTTTTTAGGGTTTTATATTTTTTAGGATTTTTAGGGGTATTAAGTGTTTTTAGTTTTTAAGGTTTTCTAATGTTTTTAAAGGTTTGGTTGGGTTATGTTTGTATTTATTTTTTGGGATGTTTTTGTATTTTTTTAGTTTTTTATGGTTTTAGTGATTTTAGGGTTTATGATTTTTAGGGTTTTTTGTGTTTTTTGGGTTTTTTTGGGTTTTTATAGTTTTTTAGGTTTTTAAGGGTTTTATGCATATTTAGGTTTTTATGTTTTTCTTTGGGGTATTTAAAATTTTTAGCGGGGTTATGTTTTTTGGGGTTTTTAGAGATTTTTAGGGTTTTATATTTTTTACTTTTTAGTATTTTTTTGAGTTTTTAGAGGTTTTATTGTTTTTTTTGGTTTTTTAACTTTTTTAGGAGTTTAAATGGTTTTTAGAGTTTTTAGTTTGGCACTTGGTTTTTTATGGTTTGTTAGGGTTTTCAATGTTTTTATGGGGTTTTAGGGTTTTAAGGTCTTTTCAATGGGTTTTATGGGTTTTATTGTTTTTAGGAAATTTAGGGGTTTAAACTGTCTTGAGACTTTTAAGGTTTTCATAGGTGTTTTCTAGGATTCTGGGTTTTTTACATTTTTAGGGATTTTAATAGTTTATAAATATTTTTATGGTTTTTAGGGTTTTATGGATTTTTAACGTTTTTGGTTTTTGGGAATTTATGGTTTTTATAGTTTTTATATTTTTTATGATTTTTGAGGGATTTATTTATTTATTTGTTATTAATGTTTTCTTAGGGGTTTTCATAGTTTTTAGGGGTTTTATGTTTTTAGGGGTTTTAGGGATTTTATTATTATTTTTATGGATTTTAGTGAATTTTGGGATGTTTAGGGTTTATAGGGTTTCTATGGGTTTTAGGGATTTATGGTTTTTTAATTGTTTAGGGTTTTAATGACTTTTTTGGGTTTGAAAGGTTTTTTCAATTTTTTAACATTTTTATGGGTCTTAAGTGTATTTATAGTTTTTTTAGGTTTGTTGTTTTATGTTTTTTTAGTTTTTGTTGTTTTTTATGGGTTTTATGTTTTTAGGGGGTTTTGGTGTTTTTAGGGCCTTTTTAAGGGTGTTTATTGTTTTTCTCATTTTTTGGTTTTTAGGGGTTTCAATTGTTTTTTTATTGTTTTTAATATTGTCATTGATTTTCTTCATACTTTTAGGGTTCTATAGATATTTAGGGGATTTTAGGGATTTTGTGGTTTTGTATGTGTTTCAACGGTTTTGGGGGGTTATGAGGTGTTTTACGTTTTTTTAGTGTTTTACAGTTTTTTTGTTTTTTTGGGGATTTAAGTGTTTTTATATTTTTTCGGTTTCCATAGGGATATTTAGTATTTTTATATTTTTTATATTTTTAGGTATATTTAGTGAATTTTTTTGGGTTTTTATGGTATTTAGGATTTTTAATGATTTTTAAGGATTTTAGTTTTTTATGGTTTTTACTATTTTTATGTATTTTTATTTAGGTTTTTTTAGTTTTTTAGGGTTTTTTACGGTTTTTTAGGGGTTGTAATTTTTTTGAGATGTTTTTAACATTTTTAGGGTTGTAGGTGTTTAGATTTTTTAGTGGTTTTATGCCTTGTAAGGGTTTTAAGAGGGTTTAGAAGATTTTAGGGTGTTTTAAGGTTTTTATGGAATTTAGGATTTTAGGTTTCTTAAATATTTTAACATTTTTTAGGATTTTTAGGGGTTTTAAGTGTTTTCATGTTTTTATGGTTTTTTAGGGCTTTAATGGTTTGTATAGGATTATAATTATTTTGTGATTTTTAGTGCTTTTTATGATTTTTATGGTTTTGAGGGATTTTGAGGGTTTTACGGTTTTTATGGTGTTGGGGGGTTTTAAGTAATTTCAGGTTTTTAGGGTTTTCTCAGGTTTTTTCATGTTTTTAAGGTTTTTTATTGTTTTAGTAATTATTTGGGATTTTTTTGTTTTTTATGGTTTTTAGGGTTTTAGGGATTCTGATTATTTTTAAGGGTTTTTGTGGTTCTAGGGTTTTTAGGGTTTTTTTGGTGTATTGATGGTTTTTTCAGTTTTGGGGGTTTAAAGGGTTTTTATAGTATTTTTAATATTTTTAGGGGTGTAGAGGTTTTTTAGTGTTTTTAGTGGCTTTTTAGTGTTTTTATGGGGTTTTAGAGTTTTTTAAGTGTTTTAGGGGGTTTAAAGGATTTTAGGGGTTTTTACTATCTTTTAGGGGTCTTTGGTGTTTTTAGCATTTTTTTAGTTTTTTAGATGTTTTATGTTTTATGTTTTTTAATGAATTCTTATTGTTTTTCAACGCTTTTAGGTTTTTTTTCATTTTTAGGGGATTTGGGTATATTTTAGGATGTTTTTTATATTTTGGGGTTTTATGGGGTTTTTAAGATTTTTAGGGTTTTGGGGGGATTTAGGGATTTCAGAATGTTTAGGTATTTTAGGGGTTTGTGTGTGTTTAGGTTTTTTTGGTTTTCTCAGTGTTTTTCAGGGTTTTAGAGTTTTTTCATTTTTTGGTATTTTTATGGGTTTTTAGTATTTTTATGGTTTTTATGGGTTTTATGGATTTTATAGGGTTCTAATATTTTATAGGGTTTTAGGTTTTTTTTGTATTTTTTTTGGATTTTAGGATTTTTTGGGAGTTTTTTGGGATTAAAAGTCCGTTATAGATTTTATTATTTTAGATATTTAATGATATTTTATAATTTTTTGTTGTATATTTTTTTATGGTTTTTGGGGTTTCGTATGGTTTTTATAGTTTTTGGGTTTTTGGGTTTTTGGGGGGTATAGGGTCATTTGAGGGTTTTAAGCATTTTTATCATTTTTTAGGTTTTTAGGGGTTTTATGTGTTATTAGGTTTTTAATGTTTTCTTAGAGTTTTTTAGGTTTTTTAGGTATTTTTAGTGATTTTTTCTCATTTTATTGTTTTCAGGGTTTTTAGTGATTTTTAGAGCTTTTAGGGTTTTTAGTGTTTTTGTCTTTTTTTATGTTTTTTCGGGGTTCAAAGTATTTTTATGTTTTTATGGATTTTTTAAGGTTTTTTTCTTTTTGGGGATTTTATATATTTTTTTATTTTTTTATGATTTTTAGTGTTTTTAGGGATTTTGTGGGGATTTATGGGATTTTAGTGATTTCTTTAGTTTTTTGGATTTCTAGGGGTTTTATGAGTTTTTTTAGGTTTTATAGTTTTTTAGACTGTTTAATGTTTTTAGGGTCTTAATGTGCTTTTAGAGTTTTAGTGGTTTTTAGGGTTTTATGGGATTTTAGGGTTTTTATGGTTTTTAGGGGCTTTATTGGTCTTTAGGTTTTTTGGGGTTTTATGGTGTTTTAGAGTTATTTTAAGGGTTTTAGTTGTTTTATTGTATTTAGGGGGTCTATGTGTTATTAGGTTTATAATGTTTTCTTAGGGTTTTCATGGTTTTTAGGGGATTTTATATTTTTATGGATTGTTTAATATTTTTTAACTTTCTATGGTTTTTAGGGGTTTTTAGAGTTTTTAGGGGTTTTAAGGCATCTTTTGGACTTTTGGTATTTTTTGGATTTTAACAGTTTTAAATGTTTTTAGGTTTTTTAATATTTTCTTAGGGTTTTTCATAGTTTGCAGTGTGTTTTATTTTTTTACATATTTTCAAGGCCTTTTAATATTTTTATGGTTTTTTAGGGTTTTAGGTATTTTGAAGGGTTTTTTGGTTTTTTTGGTTTTTTTGGTTTTTTGGTTTTTAGTATTTTTTTAATTTGTTAGTGTTTTTACAGTTTTTTGGTTTTTTTTAACTTTTTTAGGAGTTTAAAGGGTTTTATATAGTTTAGTGTTTTTAGGGATTTTTGAGATTTTCAGGTTTTTATGGTTTTGTGGGGTTGAGTCGTTATTAGGGATTTTTCCCCATTTTTAGAGTTTTTAGATTTTTTAGGTTTTTTAGTGTTTTTAAGTGTTTTTATGTTTTCAAGCTTTCCATAGAGTTTTTGAGGCTTCTAAGGGTTTTTTATATATTTGGTAAATTTTTGGGATTTTATAATAATGTTATGTTTTTTAGGGTTTTTAGAGATATTAGGCATGCTAGGTATTTTAGAGTTATACCATTTTTTGGTTTTATGGGTTTAAATTGTTTTAAGGTTTTTATGTATTTTGGGGATTTTAGGGTTTTTAGAGGTTTTTATTTTTTTAGGGATTTTTTGGAATTTTTAAGGATTTTTATGGGTTTTAGGGTTTTTTGGGATTTTAAGGGTTTTATTGTTTTTTTTATGGTTTTTTTTTTGACATTTTTAGTATTTCATGTTTTTAGGGATTTTAAGGTTTTTAGATTTTATTAGCATTTTAGAGGTTTAATGGGTTATTATAATTTTTAGTGGTTTTATGGGGTTTTAGGATTTTTTAGGTTTTATGGGTTTTATGATTATTAAGGGGTTTTATGATTATTACGGGGTTTTAGGGACTTTTTATTGTATTTTAGGGTTTTTAGTGTTTTTTAGGTTTTGATTTGTTTTAAGAGTTTTATGGTTTTGATTTTTTTCTTAGGGTTTTCTGTGTTTTGAGGGTTTTTTCATTTTTATGGATTTTTATGAAATATAATTGTTCTTCGGGTTTTTAGGTATTTTTAGGGTTTTTTGAGTATTTAGGGTTCTTAGGTTCTTAATTATTTTTGGTTCTTTATGGGGTTTTTATTTTAGGGTTTTAAGGATTTTTTGTGTTTTTTTAACGTTTTGAGGCTTTTTTAATTTTTTAGTGTGTTTTATAGTTTGTATGAGATTTTAGGTATTTTTAAGTTTTATAAGGTTATTTATTTTTTTAGATAATTTAGGGTATTTAGGAATTTTTTTCGGGGTTGTTTGCATTATTATAGTTTTTAGGTGTTTTAGTTGTTTTTATTTTTTAAAATTTTTCTTAGGGTTTCTAAGGGTTTTTAGGGAATTTTTTTCAGGAATTTTTTTTATAATTTTTATTAGTTAATATGGGTTTTTTTGTATTTTCAACATTTTTTTAGTTTTATATGGGTTTATGGTTTTTTAGGGTTTTTAGTGTTTTTCGGATGTTTAAGGGTTTTAAGTGTTTTATGTTTTTTATGGTTTGGTTATTGGTTTTTAGTGTTTCTAAGGTTTTTTATGTTTTTAGGGATTTTATTTTTTTTTATGTTTTTTACTAGGGGTTTTAGGGATTTGGAGGGTTTTTAGAGTTTTCTTGATAGCTTAAGGTTTTTTTGAAATTTATAGTGTTTTATGGAATTTAGAGTTTTTTAATGTTTTTAGTGGTTTAACGCTTTTTTAGAGTTTTTATGGTTTTTTATGGTTTTATTGGTTTTTCAAGTATTTATGATATCTTAGGTTTTTCAGGGGTTTTAGGGATTTTAGGGACTTTTAGGGGTTTTTAGGATTTTTTAGCCTTTTTTAGTTTTTTAAAGGTTTTATGTGTCTTTAGGTTTTTAAGGTTTTCATTTTTTATGGTTTTTAGGGGTTTTTAAATTATTAGGTATTTTTTAAGATTTTTTTATGGTTTTTGGGAATTTTATGGATTTTTTGGGGTTTTAGGGTTTTTTTGCATTTTTTTGTGTTTTTAGGTTTTTCAGTGGTTTTAAGTGTTCTTTTATTTTAACGTTTTTCTTATGATTTTTAAGGGGTTTTTTTGGATTTATATATTTTCACCGATTTTGAATAATTTTTTAGGATTTTTATGTTTTTTACGGTTTTATGGATTTTAGGGGGCCATAACGTTTTTAGGGGTTTTGTTTTTGGATTTTTTTGGGTTTTTAGTGTTTTATTTTTGTGTTTTTATTGTTTTATGGTTTTATAGTTTTTTAGTGTTTTTAAAATTTTATGGGTTTAATGGTTTTTTTGAGTTTTTTGTAGGATTTATGGTTTTTGGGGGGTTTTAGGGTTTTTATAGGGTTTTACAATTTTTTGGGATTTTAATGTCTTTTTAGGTTTTAGGAACCTTTTTTTGGTTTTTAAGGGTTTTATGTGTTTTAATATTTTCTTAATTTTTTTTAATTTAGGGTCTTTTTGTATTTTTATGTTTTTAGGGTTTTAGGGATGTTTCCCTCACGGAATATGTTCAGATCAGGAATCATTATTTCTGAATGGTTTCCAACAGGTTTGTTCATTGAACTGAAAACACCTAACAGTTCTATATCCATATAGAACTACTTTCTAAAGGTAAGTGCTCATTTGGAAGTTTAGCCAGCGATACTTAAGAACTCACATTACTTTAGAGGAAGGGTGGTCGGGATCATTACACCCTTTAGGGGTGAATTATTTTCTATTCCTGGACTCTCACATAGATTTAAGATATATTCAGGAATCCTTTATTTATTCCCATGTATGATGTAGTTCAGTCTTGAATTAACAACCAATTAATAGAATGGATAGAGTATAGAATCATCTATATGTATCTGAGGTTCTTCATTAGTGGAGATATCTGTATGTATTTGAAATTGTCCATCAATAGTATCCCTTTATATACAAATTTGATATTATTTGGTCATGATTATAATGGAGCAGGTTTTCTAGCCACATAGTGGGGCACTCTAGAATGTATCATCATTCAATTAGACAAGAGTTGTTTGGATGTTGGGATTGAACCCATGTGAAGGTCTTCCTACATATCCTTTTGAAATAAATCAGAACCCACATAGTTTGGCATCGCCTAATGGGGAACATCATACCTTTTAAGGTCATGTGATAAGGACCTAACCATACAGTTTAACGTTATGTGGAAACGACATCTAGGTGAAACGTGCCTAGTCAATGTTTACTGTGGGAAATCTACTAAAGGATCCTAGGGAACCTAGAAGGGATATGAATTTCCATGTTGAATTAAGACATGTTGGGAATGTGGCCCATAAAGGATAGGGTTGATTTGAGGTGTTTGGTTTGAACCTCCAGGAGGGTTCCTCCATATCCCATTTGGATGGGAATCGACGCCCACATTGTTTGGTTTCCTATATAGAGGATTATGGACCCTTTTAGAAGATTTATTTGTGACTGACTTCTAAAAAGGGTTCCCTATAAAGGTTACATGAGGGATGTCCCGGCTCATGGTAGGTTGGAGTCTTATTTTTTGACTTACACTAAAGGAGGAGGTATGGAATAATTGAAATTCGATTAGGGCATACTCTTTTGGAGAATACCCATTTATCTTAGGCCCTAAGTTGGCATCCTACATATCATCATTATATTAGGAGTAATATTTCTTATAGTTTAATGTTTGCGGCATACACACTGAGCTTTCCCTTGTACTTGGGGTGACAATTGGGGCATAATCCTGAGGAAGATACTGATTGATCTTGGGCCCTAAATGATGTCCTATATATCCTAATTGTAGTAGGAATTATATTTCTGGTATTTCAATTTTTTGAATGGATAATGAATATGTCATGATCACCATTAACCTCTAATCCCACGTGAGTCAAGCTTGGTGTGATAAATAATGGGATGTGGATGATCCAAGAAACCACACAATCTTCTTTTGTCTGCAAGTTCACATTGTGATAAATCTAAAAGGAAGAGGGATAGGGCATTGAATTTTACCGCCTCCTCTTTCCCCTTTTCTGCTAATGTTATAGGATGGGGCTATGATGGAAGAGGTCGAGGGTATGAAACTTCCCTCACTTCACTTTACTGTGGAACTGTTCTAGGGTATAGAAAACAAGGAAGTAAAGGAGCAGGATAGAGGGGAGAGGAATTTGGTGCCCATACCATCTTTAAATAAGTGTTCAGGAGGAAGATATGAGAGAGAGTGAAAAATCATGCGATAAAATATCAGGGCTTACTCCAAGAGGTATTCCCTAACATCATTTTCATAGATGTGTAGGATGATATCATTACATGTTGAATATAAAAGAATGAGTAATCCTCACCTCTCTGCATGGAACTAGAGTATCCGGTTCTTAGAAATGAAAAGGGGAGGAAATGTTCTTATCCCTAGTATCTGAGAATGTGAACTCCCTAAAATTATTCCTAGAGAAGGGTTCCTTATGGCCATAGGGACACACAGTCGCATTCACCATGAGAACCCTGACTGGGTAACTAGGAAAGCTCTGAAAATCTCTGACCATAAGAATACACACCAAAATGGGGGGCACACTAGTGTGACTATTTCCATGGTTGTGAAAGTTTGGAGGATTTTTTTGAGGTTAAACATGGTCAATCTCATAAAAGGGACCCAAAGAAAATATTACATTCCATGGATGGGTTTGGTGAATTCCTGATGAGTGGATCATGTAGTATAGATGTTAGGGTTGGCCAAGGGAGACTCTCACAAGGGTTATTCATGCATGTATTCATTTGCGAGGGAGAATTGTGCAGGGGGTACTTCATGCAGGTAGGCCTAGTTAAGATGGTTGTTTCTGGGGTATGGAACACTAGAGAAAATACACTTGGGTGATACCTTTCTCAATCCTTTAGGGGTCTCAACATGTATTCCTATAAATGGCTCATGTAGGTCCGCTGTTAAGAAAGGGGGCCTTGTACTAATATTCATCAATAACAGGGTGACTGAGTGCCGCCTAAAGGGTTTTTTAATTTTAAACCCTGGTAGGACCATAATTTTAATATCCCCCCTTTAATTATCTCTTCTTCAGGTTTTATAATGGACCCTCCAAGATTTCGGAGGGCTTGATCTAAGGACGAGGGTAAGGAGAGCTTTAGGAGGTCTTTGGGAAATTTCAATCATTCAAATGAAGACCATGGGGTTCCATTTATTATAAAATATAGGACATTGGATAAAATATCTATATCACTCATGTGTCTCACATAGGGAAATCACACAAGTTGATCACGCATGTCCCTGGGCGATGGCGGTGCTCTGGGGTACCTGGGTGAATTACCTTGGGCGGATTTTTTGACCCATCAACATCATGATTTTCTTCAAGTACATTCCTTAAGTTTATTTTATTTCCCTCATTTTCATATATGTTATAAAATAGAGTGTCAACCCCCCCCCCCCCTCTGGATTGGATCCGATCAAAAGAAAAGTGTCTGATCCTAAGGTAAAGGGATGAAAATGGTGTATAGACCTCATAGGCAATCTGTGTAGGTCAGCTGCACTAGTCGTCCACACCGATAGACTTCTTGAGTATTTTTTAAAGGTTTGGAGCATATGCAGGTCATACAAGTAGACTTCTTCTTCTATATATAGTTTTATAATTTCAATGGTCGACTCTCGATGCTTCGTACTTTCAGGTCTTACTGTATAGTCTCCCATACAGACCCTCCACATATTTGTTTTTTTCTAAAAGCGTTATTCATGCATACATTTTATGTATTTTTTTGCATTATGCATTCTCTTGGGTGACTGTCTTGAATATAGAACATGGGAGATGTCACTACATGAGGAAAGTTCCTGAGGCACCTATGCATGTTAATTTATTATCTTAATAGATTCCATGAGAAATTTTGGCATGTCCTTTGATGAAATACTAGAACATATTAGTTTTCCTACTACTTTATCATATCTTGAGGCACTTTATATGGAATTAAATGGATGTGAGTCTTTATTTTATGTGTAACTAATCATTCATGCCTGGTGTTTTAATCATGATTGGTTAAACTGTGTAGGTCCATCTGTGAAAAAATATCGCAGTAGTGATTAATGAAAAAATGTCGGGGTCCATCCCAATCCCACTATTAAGGGAGGGCCAGCTCATGTAAACCTTGAAAATAGAATACATCCTGAGCCTCTTATGAAGAAACATGGGTAGACCTTGGTGATTTCCCCTCATCAAGAGGTTTATTTTCAAACTATCAAGGTTGGGGTTTCTAGGGAGAAATCCACCCAAGTTGATGACCCATTTCTGGGTGAGTTTACCAAAAATTTTAATCAAACATGTTCTTTTTTATCCCTTTTGATGTTAATATTGAGTCTTTCACATTGTTCAACACCATTTATTTTAAAGGTTGGTTTTGAATGCTGAGATTTTGTGCCAATGTTGTTGGTATCTGAACAAGAATCCATTATTGATTTGGAGGGAATGGGTTTGGGTGTTTCAATAAGTCCACTGATCCCTGAGTACATTTCTCTCTCTAACAATGACACTAAGTTGGATTCAGAATTTCATAATTCTCTTTGCATCCCCTGAAGTGGGTCATGGTGAGATATATGGAAAATAATCTTTGATATACCTCTTTAAGACCTTTCTTTTTGAATTCAATGAATTAAATTGTTATTTCATATCCATCGATATAGAGGATTTGATTATCGCATGATTCATGATTCTATTAAGTAGATGATTCTCAAATTGAAGAAAGAGCATGAGCTTCAATATGACCATATAAATAAAAATATTATTATCGATTTTGATGATCATGATCCTGCATTGTCCCAGGTGGTGGCCAACTGTACCATGAATCTATCATAATATAAGAGAAAGATCAATTTTAAAACCAATCAATTATTGAATCTTCAGTAGGAGTTTGATTCCACTCATGGGGAGATCTTAAAACTCCACTATTAATTATAATAATCACAAACCTAAGGGTCAACTACCATTTTATTCACAATAGAAATTCTTTCGTATTCCAAGAAGATTTAATTCATTTGATTGACTAGGCTTCAACAGGTAGTTCATGGGGCATGGGAGGACATTCAATAGATGAAGACTTATGTTGATGTTCTCTTGTAAATTATGATGGAGATACTCCATATTATTTATGCTCCTCTAGGTTTTTTTCCTCATAAATAAAAATAATTTTGTTTCCAACCATCTATTTCTTCATCCCTTCCCTCCACCTAAAATCATAACATAACATTGAAACTAATTTTCATAGGAAAAAATATATTTCTATCAGCCATCTATAACAACAATTATGGGATGGGTAAATGCTCTATTGTTTTCAAATCCATAGATCCTAGCAATAATAGTTTGATTGTTTCTTGGGCCTTATGTATAACCCTAAAACTTTTGTGTCTTTTGTGTCATTAACCTAGTTTTTCTCCTAAACTTATTATGTAAGAGACATTATGGGAGAGACTTATTGTTTTCCTAGGCCTCCATTTTTTTCAACCTGACTTGTTTTGTGACTTATATCTTTTAATAGATTGAAATTTTTCCTAAACCATACAAAGAACATGTCTAATAAGATGAGACTTAATTTTTTTGTCCAGAGTTCCATTTTTGGGTTTTCAATCTGGTGAGTAATTCTTATATTTTCATGTTTAGTTTAATGTCATGATATTCAATCTAATTAGGATAGTGATTTAGGTCAATAATATTTGACCACAAGTTTTCAGATGATGGACCAAAAAAGACTTTTTGGCCACGAATGTCCCAACATTCATCCAATACCAGATGAGGAATATTGATCCATGATTCTATAGTTACTGAATATAAATCATGATACTCAAGGATATATAAGGTATCTATGGAGGATGATGATAACATAGGTTGAAAACCCCATTTGGTGGGACACTTTAGGCATAGTTAGATGGGATGTGTTACTGTATAGTCAAATAATGACATCCTTTGGTTAATAGAACCAAAAATTTGGGGGAAATTTATGTAAATCCCACTAGGACATGTTGCAGCATTGTCAGAAAAATAATTCCTCCATAATTATTAAATTTTATTGTTTATTTTCAAAGGAATTTTATGGAGATTTGGATTTATCATGACCAAAATGGGTTTATTTTTCAAATAAATGCGCCTGACAATGAAGAGAATATTGTTATTATCATTTTACATGAATTGGAAACCTCTATTATAGAAATTTACCTCAACTGAAGGAGGGTAAATTTTTTTAGATTGTTAATGTTAGGTTGAGATTCCCCTTTCTAACAAGGGTGAACGTATCACACAGTTTATTGTCTTGTGAACATGACATTTACCATGTATTTTAATGTCTTAAGTCAAGGAAATTATTGCATAATTTAATTTCTTGTGACCAGGATGTTAGGTTATTCAGTTTAATGTTATAAAGTGAGGACATTATGATATGTAGTTTAAAATCATACATGGAGTAAATTAGGACTTGTAGTTTAAATTTTTACATTGAGGACATTATAGGGCTATAATTTAAGTCCTTTAGCTTTGGATAAAAGGTTTGTGGTTCTCTTATTCTTGGTATTTTTTTTTGAAATGTGCTACCATATTGGGATGTGAGTGTAGAAAGTTGTAATCTATGATTTGGGGTTCTCAAATCATAAGTGTGGTATAGGAAAAAGGATTATGGAAATATAGTAGGATTACCATAATAATGAAGTTACCACTGATTGACAAACCCATTTTGGGGGCATTTTTATACAAGGACAACTGGGGTGCGGGATGTGAAGTTGAATAATGGTATTCTTTGGATAATAGGTCTGTTATGAGGGTCATTTTATACAATTCCAAATGGGGTGTGTACTTTATATTCCAACAAATAAGTATTTAGAAATTCTGTTATTCTGTCACTAAAACTTGATAGAGGTTTATGAAGATTTGAATCTTCCTAGGCATAGTGTATGGCTTATAAAGGGAAAGTACCTTAAGAAATAAGTGTAATTACAAGTAAAAAAATTCAAATAATAGAGAAAATATTTTCTATGTAGGTCAAAAACAGGCTTAAAGATATATGGTGCCTTTATTTTTAGGTTATACTCTTAGGATTATAACATCATGGAAATAACCGGTGAGATGTGGCCTATCAGGCCAAGGTTGTTCCGACATGATTTGGGCATGAGGGGGAAAATTTTAAAGCGTTGTCTTGGAAGTTCTTAGATCAGGAGAAAGGATATGGGAATATTATGTGGGAGATGACTGCTTACAGAATTTGAATCATGGGTTCCAACATAATGTTGTAAAAGCTAACGAGGAAAAAGAGGCTTCTCCTGGGGACGAATTTACCACTTATTGAAAAAACTTTTTTGTGGGAGTTTTTTATTCAATTCCAACTAAGGTACATACTACATAGTAAATAGTTTCATACCTTATCTGAAATTCCCTGAAATATCTGATAATATTATGAAAATCTATCTATGATGTGTTATAGTATATTCCGGAAAGGATGTTCTAATGTATCATACATTAAATCACCAGAATCTGGGGAAAGATTATGGATATCTGAATGTGTCCATCATTAGGAGTATGACATGTGAATGGGATATGTATGATCATTGAGGAAACATTTAGACTGATATTGTCCATGAATTTTAGAGTCCTCTATAGATATTTTATTCATATGTACAAGGGTGAAGTCCTTGTTTCATTGATGGATCCATTAATGAAGGGACCCAAGTTGATAGCTTCGGCATATATCTTTTTTCATACACATGTGAGGGGGATATTTTTACCCTATGGCTATAACTAGGACTTAATTACTAAGCATAAATATGTATCTTAATTGGATGATAATCATGCCACATTTTGTTCTATAATGAATCATGCAGTTTATGGTCATGCGATGAGGAAACTCAGTGTACCTTTGAAGGTCTTGTAGTCGAGACCATGATAGCCACAACGTGAATTGATATTCCTTACTCCTGAAATTAACTCCATTAATAATCTTCTAATCCCACGTGATCTGTGCTCAGTGTGAGAAACAAGGAGTGGTAAAATCATCTTCCAGGACATTAAGGTATCACAAGTAAAGGATAAGGGAATGTAGTTTCTATGGTGTATATTCGAAGAGACATGATCAAGGAATATCTATGTATGTATTCAATATGAGAATAAATCCATATGTAGTTCTTGAAATACTATGCAGTTTAACCTCATGAGGTAAGGATGGAGATGCACCAATGTGAAAAAGGGGAAATGTTTTTTCTGGGTCGGAGTGTAGGACCTGGGTGTCAGTATATATCTTGTTGAAGAAAGAATCAAGTCACATATTGTTCTAAAAAAATTCCATGTGTAGTCTTGAATTCATACATAGGGGTAAAAGGGTATATTGTGGTTTAATTTTTACTAGACCAAAAAATATGTGTGGAAATCACTACATATCTCATTGGAGTTATTATCAAGACACAGAGAGTTCTTGAAATGATCGTGATGTTTTTCATCATATGATGAAAATGATCATCATGAAATTTATTTTCATGCAGTAAGGACATGAAAATCTTAGGGATTATACCTATAACGGGAGTCCAAATTCCACTTTGGAGTGTCAATGATGTAATTTGGCGTATTAATGGGAGCTTCCTAGCCTTTCTTCATCATGTCTGGCCAAGAGCGCATCTCGATCTGCAGAGGGGTCATAGGGGTGTGATTGGGACCTACACATGAGATGAAGGACCATTTTTAAGGGACCATAAGGAATATCTCATCTCATGGTACATTTAGGGTTTCATAATATCAAATTAGAGGGATGATAAACATTTATTTTAATGTCATGCAGTAGGATGAAGGGTGTCTTCCAGTTTCAGGTCATACTACTAGGAAATTGTGTCATGAAATTTATTTTTGTGTCAAAAGGATGATGAGGTCACATAGATTAATGATGTGCATCAAAAACATTATTTTATGCCTTTTTTGTTCATGTGACAATGACCAACAATGCAGTTTAACTTCTTGTAGTTGGGATGTATGTTTTTTATGTAGTTAAACTTACTACAGCTAGGATTGTTTTTTAATTTACATGAAATATTTCTTCAAGAAACATTCATTGGTTAGAGCTATAATGAGATCTCCATCCATTGATATCAAGGAGTAAGATCCATTATAGTGGTCCTTTTGTATGGAGTAAGGCCCCTCACACTTTCCCTCAAACTTTGGAGGCTTCTTTCCTAATATCATTGGAGTCCTAAGGACCTCTTCCAATTCTCCTTGGAGGAATGAACAGAGGTGGTCCTTCTGGTTGAAGGCTCATGCTATATGATTTTGATAGATTTCCAAGTGATTCTAGGTCTACATTATTTTTTTATCCAGTATCTCCATTTCATCCACTCATTTGTGGGACTTCTCATCTATGGATATCTAATCACATATAGAAACACATAGTGATAGAAACTGAACCTCAATGGGTAGGAGTGCTTTTTTTATATACCAATGAATACTGGATTTCCCATGTGGTGGTATGGGTAGTAGTCTGGTAATCCCATAAGGCATGAAAGATATTTTCTGGACAAGAATTTTTATCTTTTTCTATCATCATCTGGAGTATATATGACATGGTCCTATTGAAGGTCTTTATCAGTCCATTATCCAATGCATGATAGTGGAATGAATGGTTGGATTTGATATTGTATTCCTGATATAGTTTTTCCACCTCATTTGAACAAAAATTGACGTCTTTGTCTCTCAATATTCTATGAGGGACACCAAATATGGTAATTATGTTGTATTTTATGAATCCAAAAATGATTTTCGACCAGACTTCTTTGAGGGGTATTTCCTCGGTCCATTTGGGGAAGATATCGGTAGCATTTAATATGAATTTGAACTACATGGCCATAGCTGGAGGGTATGGTCCCACAATATTAATTCCCCATATAGAAAATTTTTAGGATTATTTGGATCTATTTATCCATTTCATGGTTTCATGTATGAAGTTAGCATACACATGACATGAAAAACATTTCATGGTGAATTATGTACAATCCCATGTCATCATGGGCTAGTAATATCCAAGCCATAAATTTTATTTTGTAAAGAATGTATCCATACTAGTGAGAACCATAGTCTCTAGAATGCACTTTATCCATAACAACTATAGTATCCACTCCATAGATACATCAGATAAGGACTCCATTGAAGCCCTGTTTGTAGATAACTTTTTGGTGGTTTGGGACATCATAAACAGTGAAGTTGGTTGCTCTCCATTGGATTTTATCCTTCCCACCTATATATATTGGGAGAACTCCATTTTGAATGTAATACATTTTGGGCATCATCCATCCCATGGTAGGTCCAAATATATCATGGATGAGACTAATCTCATTAATCTCTTTTTTTCAGATTTGATCAAAAGGTGAAACAATTTGATGGAGGGAAATACTGATGATTGTTTCATCTTTGTTTGGTTTTTCTATAGTTGTAGCCTTATTTTCCAATGCATCTTCCTAGGAATGATATGATCATGGTATGTGATTAAATGTTAGATCTAAGTGGAAATTTTCCACCAACCCTTATATATAGTCAAGTACGGAATTCAGATCTTCTTTTCTGATGGCATAATCCCCATTGATATGTTTTATTACAAACTCTAAGTTGAACTTCAATTATAGGTGGATAATTGGTATTTGGAGTACCAATTCTTGTCTATATCTTCATACTTTTCCACATTTTTGGTAAAACCATATGATAATAGGAAGGCGTAGGGTGGCACTAACTTTGATAGGGAAATGAGAGAAATCCCTAACTCAACATTTTTATGCATTGGGTATTTCATTATCCCCCCATTTGGTCTCCAGGATGCACCGTAAAATTACATTTCCCTTGTTTGATGTGATTCTTGAATATAAAATAACTCTTCATATAGAAATTCACCACTTAACAACGTTTTTTATATAGATGATTGTTCTTTAATGAAATATACCAAGGCATGGACTTTTATATTTTTTCTGTGGGACAATCTTTATATATAATTACTATAGAATAACTTCCCACCATGCTAGATGCCCTGTTAACATATGAAGACTGAGGATGTATTTGATTTGATTATTATGAGAGACCAAGTGGACCTCGTGGTGCTATAGGTAGTGCCTCAATTTTGGTAATGTGAATATTAATTCTTGAAATCTCTTCTGGATATATGAGTAAGGTGTCTTGGGATCTAGCATGGTTTGACTGAGATAATAGAGAATTTGTTTCATACCCAATATCATTAATTTTCCCAAGGAAGGAACCCAATTATCATTCTATGTTCATCATATATAAAATGATTATTTTCCTTATATAGGCGGAATCAACATTGGTGGGATCAATAAGAATGTTTATAGGATATCAAAACCATCCATATAGTCATTGGTCCACTGATATGTGACCCCCTTCTTCGTCATTTTTGTGTAGGGTAAACACTTTCCTCCAAGATTGGATATGAAGAGTCATATGCAAGGTAAGTTTCCTTGAATTGGCCTCAACAAATATTTGTTTGGAGGAGGTGACATGCTATGGATAACTTTATTTTCATAGGATCAACTTTGATGTCATGATGGAATACAAGAAAGCTCAGGAAATTCCCTAAGGTTACACTAAAAGCACATTTCATGGGGTTTATCTTTAAGCTATGTTATCACAGCTAATTGAAGATGGTTCTTAGGTCATCCAAGTGGTTATGACATTTTCAGTAATTAACCACTATATCATCAACATAGAATTCGTCAAAATCCCCCAAATAGGGTATGAAATGTTATGCACATTTTTGTTGTTATACAACACTAGAGTTCTTTAAGACAACCAGAATTTTCCTATAGTAGAATAATTCCTAAGGGGCCCTAAAAGTGTTGGATACTTCATCTTCTAGGACCATATGAATTTGTTTTTACCCATATTATCCATCCATGAAGAATAGGTCTTGATAAATATATGTTGAATCCATCAAGAGTTACTTTATTAGAAACAATATGTTATCTTTTGGATAGTGGTGGTTTAGATAACTGAAATTGATGAAAACTATGATTTACCCATTTTTCTTCTTCATAGGGATGATATTGGCCAGCCATTTTAGATACATTACCTCTTAAATTAATTCTTCCTTTATGATTTTATCCACTTCATCCTTAATTTTGGAGGTGTGGGTTGGGTGTGTCCCTCTGGATGCATGTTTATAACCTCAATGGTCTTCTGGAAAACTCAGGTGAAGGGTGGAAAGCTTAGAGTTGAAGAATTTAATATCTATTCAATTCCATGAAAACACTTATCAGTGTCACTTTAGGAAGGAAATATACACCTCTTGTAATTTATAATTCAAGGATGAACTAATCATAGTGGGTCACAAATCTTCATTTGCACTCAAATTTATATCTCTGAGTTCATCCACTGTGGTGGAGACTTCTTCTTAAAATGTTGGAGGTGAATCCCTAAGGTCTCCCTCTTCTTCCTCTTCCTCAAAATTTACTTCATTAAAATCATCCATGGAGGTTGGAGATGAAGTAATAATATATGAGTTTGGGGAGTAATATCCCTTTAGACATCCATAATATAGAGAAATCATTTCCAGCTCAATCATTGGCATGGGGTCTTTTTTGAGATCCAAAGTGGAGACAAGAGACTGAGAATTATCATCTGTGTCTTCTCCCATTTATTTGAAAACTTATTCCGACCAATATGATGGAATGGGTATTTGTTTTATCTACGGTGATGTAATGAATACATTTTCATCCAGGATTTCATCACTTCTTGGAGAGTTAAAATCATATCCTACATTTTTGGGTTCAATTTTCAAGAATGAAATTACAAGTGTCACTATTTAGTGCTTGAATTAGGGACCACCCCTTCGATTTGATTAATGGGAAGTGTGTACACTATATTCAATTTCCTGAAAGGATTATTCTGAATAATCTCCTAAACAATTGGGAAACTAATCCAAGAAACATCATAATTCATGGACTATTTTCCTTCCCTATGGTAGAAATATACATCAATGTACTATGATTCATTATATTTTAATGAGGCCTTGCCACCATAAAATGTCCCAATTTTATCATTGATACAATATCTAGGAATTAGTGGTATGGTGAATGAATGGACACATGATGATGTAGCTTTGGTCTTCCTAGAAGGACATTGAATGTTGTATCCTGCTTAATGACTATGAATTCTGAGTCAGACCCAAGATCCCCAAAACTATAATTTGAGTTCTATCTCACCAAGAGGATATTTTTCATTCTTGTCGAAACACTATAACATCATATTATAGGGGGGAAAGTGAGAATCATTGAGACCCAATTAAAAATGTTACTAGATTATAATGAGGTTGAATCTTGATCCATTGACAATAAAGGATCATCGGATATCAGTGTCATTTACCCAACCGAATATATACAAGTGCATCATGTATCCTTGTATGATAGAATCGTCATCATATTATATTAAATATATAACCTTATGGAATTTTGTAGGGTCATTGTCTACACGATATAATTTAGCATTAGCAACCTCGACATAAAACTCCTAAGGGATTTACAAGGACTCTATTAGTTCTTCTCGTATATATTTTTACTAATGTAAATATTCCAGGATTGGTATATTGGTGGGAACATGGGATGGATGCTTCAAAAATTCATACATCTTATAAAGAGTTATACACTTCCCAATATATCAGTTTTCTTTCATAGGTTCTTTGGGTTTTGTTGTTCTGGATGTAGATGGATCGTCCTTTGGAATTGGAGTTTAAAGTGCATCTTCTCCTAGTGGAGTAGGGCGGTTGGGTATTCATACACACCGAGATTGGTTAGGTGGTGGTGCACCCATTAGTAAATCTTCCAGAAATATTATGTCATTTAAATCCCAATCCTGTGTGGTATAGTTCCCTTGTTCCTACTATGCTTGTGGAAGTGCTCTCCGACGAGTTCTGGATGCGTGAATAGTTACAATGGGGGATTGGTTAAAGTAGTGGATCCTGGAATGAACATGTATTATCATATACCCATGACTCAGAAGGAATATTCCCCATGTTCCCTAGTCCATAATAGGTAATTTGGGTTCATAACCATGATCATAATTTTTATATTTATCCACTATGTGAATAAAGTTAATGTAACCGAAGATCAACTCTTCATCTGATGATGATTCAATGTGATGGGACGACTTGTTTTTTTTCAATTTGAGGGGAAATTCCAATAATTTTTGGAATGTAGGATTGAATTATACTATGGTCAAGGTAAAAATTTTATTAAACATGATCTCATCTTCTAACATTTTCTTTTTACCATTCTGTCCATGTTACTTTTTGGAAGACTGAATTTCATAGTACTGAGCAGTTAAAGATATTGGTTGCACTATAGAGGAAGCATTCAAAATAATATTCAGATGCCGCAACTATGATCGGAGGATATCATGATTCTATTTGATCATTCTCCTGACCATACTATCATCGAACTTATACACATTCTTATGGATTACTTCTTTTCATTCATTTTCCTCCTCCGGATTGGTGGTAGAGACACATTTTACTTGGACGTGCAAATTTTTAAACTTCACCTACCAAGGCTCCACCATATATTTTAGGAGGTACATGAAAACAAAACAATCTAGGATATTTTGACCCAACATTTTTATAAAGGTTAAATAATTTGGAAGATCTTCTTCCCCTTCTTTGTTGGGATTATTGGGATTTGAAACTTTACCAACTTTTTCCTAATGTTGAGATGATGTTTTTGGGGAATTTCTCATTTCTAAAATAATAAACATTATTTTTAATCACCTCAAATTGTTTCCACCTATGATCTATTTGATCATCAAAAATATGTGGGCATTGTTACTGATTCTTATGTGGTAGATTCACATGATATGGTGTGAGCTTCAAAGTAGGGGTGGGAACAAGGGATTTCTTAAGTGTAATAGTGGTTGCCTCTACTTTTCCTATTTTTATTCCTTAAGTTGATGGAGTTACAAGGGAATTTTCCTTAGTCTCTATGATGGAGTCCTCCAGTCTTTGAGAATATGAAAAAGGTCCTAAAACCCTCCTCTGAATTTCACAGGGATAAGTGGTGTGTGTAACTTGTTGGGAATATTTTCTATACAGATAGGGAGAAACTCTTATTGAGGGATAAGTAGGTTCATGTAGTTTTTTATCACCATACACTGACGAATGAAATACAAGACTCTATCACTATATGGTTAGTTATATTTTTGAGATATTAAATATTGTTGTATTCTGAAATGTTAAGCTGAATTGAAATTAAAACTTCTGAAGAATGTCTTTCCACCCCGTGATTGGCTGAGACCGCATGCTACTATAACACAAAAATGTCGGTCCCTACAGTGATTGCACAAAGCACTTTTATTTAAATTCTTATTCTTATTTAGGGGTTCCCATAATGGGGTCACAATGACAGAAAAAATTCATCATATTCTTCTCTAGGTCTCCTATGTCATGGAAAATTGGAATGTTGGGGTCCCAAAATTCTGCGAAGGAATAGTCAGATTTACCCATTCAGGGTAAGGATTATTTTACGTATGTATCAGTGTGTGATTTTTCTATATGGATTCCAATCAATCCATTAGTGACTCAATATTATTCATGATCATTCAAGGAATGTATATATAATTTGGAGCCTGAAAAAGTGTAGTGGAGCTTGAACAGGTGTAGCAGCCAATAGGGCCATTGGTGGAATCATTTCAAGTGTCTTCCATGGGTAACAAATAGTGTTCAACCTATAAGAAAGTGTCTTAATATGTTCTAGTTATGTAACCAATAGAGGGAAATATTGATATACTGCTATGGGATTCAGATATATTGGTGGTTAGAATCCCACATTGAGTGGATGTTCCAAATATGCTTCTGTTATAGCATAAAATGTTATTTGTTGAGGTGCACCAGCTGGAGGTGAAATTTGATTATATTCTTGTAGAATATTTATAGAAAGAAGGATCCATCCAAGTAATTATGCATTGAGCCTCCTCATTGATTTCATTTCTTCATCTTTATGATCAAATACATCTTCCATTGAAAGGGTATTACCCTCTCTGGGAGGGAGTTGAGACATGATTTTACCCTTACCTTTTTCCTTATTTTGAGTAAGTAATGTTGGATTATTCAAGGGAGTTCCAAAATTTAGTGTTAGCCTCATGTTCCATGTAAGAACACCTCCATCATTTGTTTTAGTGTATACCACATCATGAATGGGGACTTCTTCTTCTAACTCCTATGAATTTTCTTTATGCTCTGTAGAATCTGCAAGGACAACGTTGATGGTTTTTATGGATGAAAAATGAATTACAGGAATTCTATCAATGTATTTATGAGACATTATTATTTTAAACCCCCCATGAGACCTTTTCCTCTCCTTTACTGATTATTTGTGAGCTTCTTCGTTGGTAGTAATCTAAAGGGAGTCTCTAGACAATTTAGTCATCCACATACATAAAAAGGTTATTAGATAGAATGATGGGACGAAATTGGAGTATACACTTTGTAGCATTTTTTCTAATCTAGAGAAGAATGATTTTCATTGAGGAGGGGATTGTTGAGGTTAAAAATCCCCAAACCTTGAGGGTTGGGGCTATTTCCATTCTTCATTAATAACCCTACCGATCTTGTTTGTTGACCTCGAGGGTTGGGTTATAAAATCCCTCATACATGTGGGATGGTGTTTCTCCTAAACCATTATGGATTCTATTTTTGTGGTTTCCCTTCAGATTTTATGGATTTTTGTCCAGACATTGGTTTGGTGCATCATTCATTATGAACTTGGATAAACCATTTCTAAATATCATTGTGCTATTTATGAAATTTTAATTATCTAACTTATAACATCCTATAAGCAGGAGGGTTACTTGATATTATCATATGCTTGATGAAAAAGTCTCTCAACAACATTCTTTCTTCTATCCTGAAGACTATGAGAGTCTTTCAGGGCCTTTGTTTTGTGTAAAAATTCATTGATCATCGATAGAGTCCCATTGCTAGAGCTGGCCTGAGGCTATGTCATTTCATGATACCAATTCTGGAATGCTTTGCTGGGTTGGGAGAATGGTGAAGTGTAACACTCCATTTTCACTCCATCATTTGATACAAGCACCAGATTGGGTATCAATGATTAGATATTTCAATCTCATTATTGTTCTGAGGCATCTGCATTGAATATATCCTTATTGTTTCTCAACATTTGGATATCGTGAATCTTGGAGAGCTACCAAGTAAATTTGGAAATGAAACTCTTCCATTTCCTTGATGATACATTGATACTCATCATAAGGTAGTAATTTTTCTTTTATGTGATAATGATTTTTCCATATTTTGAGGTGTATGTCATGAATACAATCTTAAGATAGTGCCTCTGGAATGTTGTATTGAGTGGTGGGAAAAGGTCAGAACCTGATTGACATGTCATCCTTAGCTATTTCATTCCTCATGTTTATAAGATTTTCAATGTATTTTTCTAGAGACTCCTCTACCTGGTCTGACTTGAGTGGGATCTTTCTAGTTTCTTTATTATAAGCAATGAGATTGGTTGGGATTTCCTCAACTATATTGGAAGGAAGATGATACAAATGAGGGTTCAAGAATAGACTTCACTTTGGGATATCTTCTAGTTGATAAAATATTTATTCTATCAATAACAGGTAATTATATATGTTTGGACTTGGTTTTTAAAGTGCCTCGCAATTGAAGGGTTTTCTCATCACTATATTTCCAATTGGAGAATTCTCTTGACAATATGAAACAGTACAGCATATAGAACATTCACAGTGAACTGCAACATGGGGAGGACCACTAAGGTGAATTATAGAAAGAGGTGAAACCTCTTTTTAATTGACATCTTAGCCATGAAAAAGGCTATTGTTTCTCTCTTTAGGAGTTGTGATCTCAATATCACGCAGATTGTAGAAATGAATCAATCCTTCATGGTGATGTTTCTAAGGAGGACATTCAAAATTAATTCAACTACTCACATAATTTTTTAATATAGTAGTAGGATCTTGAGATGGCATAGAGAAGCCTATAAAGGCTTCATGAAATTTATCATTTAGTAGAGAGATATCATAATTAGGCTCTTTGATTTCTATTTATCTTTGGGGAGGTTGTTCTGGTTGCATTTTTGTGAGCTACTGGGGCCACATGTTGGGGGAAGTGGTCTTCATGGGAAGGACTTTATTACTTCCATAGAGTGTCCATTATGATAGTCCATTTAACTCCTGCTGGAATGGGTTTATGATCATGATCTAGTCATCCATATATTATGGGGGCATTTTCCCCATAAACTTCATGGAAGAGAGTAGAGGTATGTGTATATTTTGGGGTGACATGTTGATGATCCACCCCACTTGTGGGGATAGATTTATGTTTCCATTCATCAGTCATTATTTTTCTCCATTATGCTGCCTTGGAATTTCTATAGGATGTAGGTAGGGATTTGGGTTTGCCCTGTAACCATTTTTATGATATTCTAGGTGACTTCAGTGATTGAGTAGAGATATATTCCCATTATATATCTAGAGAAGGTGTATGTTCCCACTATTTTATTCCCTTTATTGTCTATGGATACTAATAGTACTCAAGTGTGGGGGAAGAAAGTTGATTATACCCCTTCTTTGTTTCCATTATTTCTTATTAACTTATTCGGGTTCCTTCAAATGAGGCTACTGGTAGTCTTGTTGAATATATGATGGTGTATGTTCCTTCTCGTAGCATGCCTCTAAACATGGTTGGTGGTATTCTTTGAGTACTGCTATAAATTTCTACTATAATGATTAGAGGGTGAAAGTGGGTGTATTTTCTTGCTCACAGTATACTACCGTATTTGGTTGGGGTGATTCATTGAATTCCCTAGGTGAGTCTGTTGGCTGGTTGGATAAAGGTGGATATGTGTATGTTCTCATTCGAGGTCTACCATAAAATTGGCCGAGTGCACTTCTTCAGAGAGGATAGTGGTGTGTATCTTCTTCCTAGTGATCAGTAACTGCACCTAGAAGTCTGTCTTGTGTGCTTGAGTCTGGATGACCTAGGTCGATCGACTGAGGATGACACCATCATCATGTTGAGGAATATCTTCCATGCAATGTTGGCAGTGGCGATTTCTAGTAGGATCCCTTGAGAAGGACCCATGTGTCTCCAGGATGAGGTTGTATGTATCCTCTTACTCCCCCTCCCTGAAATAATGGATAGACTAGTTTTTTCATTCTAGGGACAGGCTCTCGAAATGGTTGAATATGGTTGTCAGTAACGTTTGCATTAGGGCCGCCAGTTTCCGTTGATCAGATGATTGGGGGTCCTGGTGGGATGGAGAGACTTTCATGAGGCCACCAAGATGAGGATAGTATTGTGCTGATGGTACTCCTAGACCAATTAATTAGAGACCCTTTATTGAATATGCTGGATTGGTGATGGTATCCTCTGCATGGATGAAGACAAAGAATGAGATGTAACTTGGTAATTTGTTGGTGAAATATGGAAGGACATAATTAGATTAGTGGGATCTATGAGTGACTATAATATGGAAAAACAAAAACAATAAAACCTCATCATTGAAGCATATCATTTTATTGAACATATATATGATTGGTTATATTTTCTGGCCCTCTTTTATCATGGGAATGTGGCTAAATAGATGGGTGACACTATCATCTTCGATAAAAATTCACATCTGGTTCATTATTTTTTTCCCCTGGAGAAAATGTTCGGGTCAGGAATCATATTTTATGAATACTTTTCCAAAGGGTTTTTATTGTAACTCGAAACACCTAATGGTTCTATATCCATGGGGACCAAATTTCCAAAGGCAGGTGTTTGTTTGGAAGTTTAGACAAGGATACTTAAGAGCTCCCATTGGCCAAGAGGATGGGAGGTTAGGCTCATCACACCTTTTTGGGGCGAATTGTTGCCTACTTTGGGGATCTCTAATATATTTAAATATGTTCATGAATCCTTTATTTATTCCCAAGTATTATGTAGGTTTCTCTTGAATTAATAACTAATTAATAGCATGCATAGAGTTTAGAATCATATGTATGTATTTGAGGTTCTTCATCAATAGTGATATATGTTTTTATCCAAATTTCTTTATAAATGGTATCCCCTTATATAAATATTAGAGATTATTTGGTCATGAAAATAATGATGATGGTTTTCTAGCCACACAGTGGGGCACTATGGAATGTATCTTCATCCTGGGAGATTAGAGTTGTTCTGATGTTAGGATTAAACCCATGTGATGGGATTCCAACATATCCTTGTGAAAGGTTTTAAAACCCACATAGGTCATGTCCACCTAATGGGAAACATCATGACTTCTATGTTCATGTGAAAAGAACCTAATCGTATTGTTTAGCATCATGTTAAAAGGATGTCTAGGTGGAAGGTTCCTAGTCAATGTTTGGTGTGGGACTTATGCCAATGTATACCAGGGAACCTGGGAGGAATATGAATTTCTAAGATAAATTGATCATTATTTTGAATGTTTCCCATATGGTACTTGATAGTTTGATTTTTTGTATTTGAACCTCATGGAGGTTTTCTATGTATCCCATTTGGATGGGAATCAAAGCCCACATTGTTTGGTTGGGTTTGCAGGGGATTATGGCCCTCTTAGAGGATTAAATTGGAGATTACTCCTAAAAATGATTCCATGTAGAGGGACTGTGATGGATTTCTCAACTCAGGGTGGTTTGGAGGTTTATTTCAGGAAAAAACCTAGAAGAGGATACCTGAATTAAAAGAATTATGATTGAGGCTTACTCATGAGGAGGATTCCCATTATGCTCATTCCCTAAGTTGGAATCCAACTTATCTTGATTGTAGCAGTAATTACAGTTCATGTAGTCAAATTCTTGGTGATTATGCACTGAGGATTCCCTTGTATGTGGTATGACAATTGGGGCATACTCCTAAGGAGAAAACTGACTAAGCTCGGGCTCTAAATGGACGTCCTATGTATCTTTAATAAAGTAGGAATCAATGTCCTCAAAGGTAAATGTTTTTTTTAAATCATGAAGATGTCATGATCAACACTAACCTTTAATATCGTGCGATTCATGCTCGGTGTGAGAAAAAAGGGGAAGAGGATGATCTGAGATACCACACAATGTTTTTTGTCCGTTGGTGGACATGACAAAAAATGCCCAAAGGGGGAGGGATGTGGCATTGATTGTGCCCACCTCCTATCCCCCCTCCTCCATGTATGTAAGTGGTTAGGGATATGGTTGAATAGGACAAGGGTATGACACTTTGCTCTCTTCACTTTACCCTGTAACAGGTATAGGGTATAGAAAATTAGGAAGGTCGCATGAGAGAGAGGGGTGAGGACCCTGGTTCCCATACCCTCTCTGGCCTAGTCTCTAAGAGGAATAGAGGATCAAGAGTGAAACCTACATCATGAAAATCATGGGTCTTAATCTCAGAGGGATTACCCTAAAATCGGTTCCACAATGAGGTAGAAGGATATCCTTTTGTGTTGAATGAAAAAGAAAGCATAATCCTCCCCACCTTGTATAGAACTAGAGGATTTGGGTCTCAGAAACGAGAAGGTCAGTACCTAGTCCTCGTAAAACATTATGATTTCATGGTAAGATTATTTTTAATTAAATTCATCATCTTGTTTTGCACAAAACACCGAGTTCAACCTCATTATGATCTATCAATCTAGCCATTTAATAAGAAGTTATGAATAATATTAACCACATTATAAAATTTATAAATTTTATTTTTGAAAATAGAAAACATTTTTGATTTCATAATATCAAAATTATCTTTAGGTGGATTTTTTGAATCTTTTCTGTATATTTTCATTTTTTTGATGAATAGTAAAAATATTACATTGTAGTTAAAACTGAATTTTTCATTTAAATAATTATTATACATTAAATTTATTTGTAAATTCATAATATATTAATAATATATATATTTTAATCCAATGTAGTTCATTGGAAACATTTTATATTAATATTATATATAAAAACTTACTAAACTTTTAAACATATCTTTTACATGCCTTCTCACCACATATCATTAATCTTAATTTAGACTCTCTTGTGAGTAGAATTTCAAAAAATGGAAATACATGGTATAATTAGTACGGTATTTAGATTCTAAAATATCAACTTCTTTTTTTTGAATAGTAACTTTTATTAATTTTTTATTTACCACGGTTAATGGTAAATCAGGTAAATAAATGTAAAAATAATATTATAATATTTAAAAATTACACTAAAACATGTCCTAATTTCATTTCATTAGTGTTTTCGACCAAAATAAACCTTAGTCCAAAATTATGATCTTTTTAATCCACTTGAGTAAGAATAATAAATTTTTTAAATTTTATTTAAAGATAAGTCTAAAATGTCATACTCATAATTTTAATAAATAAATAATTTTTAATATAGGTTTATACAAAAGATAAATTAAACTATAAATATTCTTTTGAAATATAATAAATTTATATTAATCATAATATTTTATTTTTAATTTTTTGATATGAAATATGTTAATTAAAGGATTGTATAATAATGATGTGGTATTGTTTATTTAATGGAAATATCATCTAAATTATATTAAAAATATTAAAATAAATAAAATTTGACATAATTAATTATGTAAATGAATTTTTTAGAAAACTTATACATGTTATAGATATATTATAAGTGTTATTTTTAAGTTATAATGTTTTTTTGATATTCTTAAAAAGACAAATAATAAATAGTATCAAAATTGACATAAATGTTACTTTAAAATAAAAAATATTTTATTAAATGATATAAAATTTATAAAAATATATATTTCATCCAAATGACTAGTATAATATTAAATATTTCATAAATTATCCAATTGGTATTTTTTTATTTTATAGTAACTATATTAACCCTACAGTGTAAAAGTCAAGTAGCACAATAAGAGTTAAATTGATTAACTATGGTTTAAATAAAAACAATAAGGTTAATATTGTGACCTAAAAATGTCTAAAATTAATTGGTTGAGATTATTTCTCGCCATAATTATCATAGAATATATATATAAAAATTTGTATCTATTTAAAAAAACAATTTATATTAAATTAATTGTTTTGTAGCTTCCAAAAGTGTCCCTTCCCTCTCTAAGAAAAGAGAACCTCTCCCTATCTTTTATTAACACCTCTAAAGAACTTTTCCTCATCCAAAACCTGACCATTTCTCATAAAAAAATCCCTCACTTCATCCTAGAATCCATAAATTTGTCATAAATCCACCATAAGAAGTCCAATTGTGCAAATAAAAAGGAGATACTCGAAGAATAGTTAATTGTATTACAAATTAAATTCAATTTATTATCTTCTACTTCCTCTTCCTATGTTGTTTGCATAATAAAGTAATAAATACAGTATCATTTATATTATTACTTGTTATAATTTTTATTTTAAAACCATATTCATCCTTTTATCCATCCTTTAAATAATAATATCACTATGTGTGGGTATGTACGACTTAACATCTCTACGTTGTGGTGTAATTTATTTTTCATTACCACTTTATTTGAATAGGAATAATGAAGAATATAATTGATATAAATAATAATTATTACATGATATTGGTTCATTATAATTAAAATAACATCCACTTCTTTACCCTCTTACCATTAATGGAATGATATCATTGATTGTGTGTACGTACAACCTACTATCTATACAATGCAATGAGATCCATCTTCCATGCAAAACATTCAACAATGATTATAAAAAAATATATAATGAATAATTATGAAATATATTACATAATAATTATACTATAATATATATATATATATATATCATTTACATTCTTCCATTCAATACGATAAGAAAACAGAAACAACATTTTTGCGTACGTACGGCCTACCGTCTCCATGAACAGTGTATTGAAATCCATATATTTTATATACACTGAATATATATGATATATAAATTCTGTTTTATATTTTTTAATTACTTAAATCATGATCTAACTAATATAACCATTCAAAACATGTACGATTAACAAAGAATTTATTACCCAAAATGTTGTTTTAACTAGGAATTGTTTGTATAAGGGAAATATAAATTCCTAAATGAATCTTATATGATATCATAAATATTTTATGTTTCCATTAAAAGTTAAGAATATGTTTAAAATCACTATATATGTGTTTTAGACACATATGGAGGGAATTAGACATAGGGTTATGGTTAATTTTTCAATCTCTTTATTATCAAAGATTGTCTATATGTAAGTATTCAGTATGACATATTTATCATCCATGTCCATGTTTCTTAAAAACATATTAAAAAATTATCTACAATAGTTTAAATACATCATTACCCATGTTCAACTTTTTATAAAATATTATGAGTGTAATATTCTTGTATTTTTCCTTAAAAGGTACGTTTTTATCTTTTTCAACAGAGTACAAGAATAATGTTTTCATTAACTTATACAGTGCGGTTGAATTTTTACACCATTGTGACAACATAAAATTTTAAAGATTACATTACAATATTACAAGTTCATTTTCTAAAGAAATGTTTTATTTTAAAATTTAATAGATTTTAAATTATTTAAAAGTAAAATAGGGTTTTTTTCCCATGAAATTTTTAATTATTTTGTTAGATTATATTAATTTATGTCAACATATATTGTTAGATTATATACTTAATTGATGTTGATTGCTTATGATACAATATAACATATTGTTTTGGAGGATTTATGATATGTCTGAATGTGGATTCTCTGTTTTGATACCATTCTTTATTTAAGGATAATGTATAAACATTTATTATTCTTGTTTTACTATGAATTTTTATGTTGTTTATGTTTCAACTTTTTTCAAATGGGGAATGTATTGGACTTTGTAAGTGATGGTCGGGGCCCACTATATAACCTTGATGCATCAGAATGTTTCATGAGACAAACCAGATATGGACTTGGTCGAGGCATTTCCCATTTAATTTTTGATATGGTTTTGGTTGTGGTCTTAACCATTAATTTTCAGATGTCTTAGCTAAGGCTTGACTATATGATTCATATGTACACCATTATGCATTCTTTAATTATGATATTAATTATTGATATTACATGTGATTATTCGACTAGTATAATATCCATGTGAATGTTTAAATTGAATTATTAAATTTATTATTTCCATTTTTTTCTCAATATTATGTTTAAAAGGCTTTTGTTTCAGTTTTATACCTTGCCTTAAAATATTATTCTTATTTAATAAATCTTATGTTGTATTATTTACCCATACCAAGCATCTGAGTGCATTGATTTCTTATTTTTTATTTTCCAAGGATTCCATGATGTGTATTATAATTTAATGAAACGATAAGCTATGAGAATAATGATTTTCTCAATGAAATATATATGTTTTACTTTCTGTTATTAATTATAAAGTAATGTAGATGTATGTGATGTATTTTCCAAGAATTATAAATTTATCGGTCCTTTGGAATTCAAAACTTGTATCTATGACAATTTATTAAAATAATTCCCTAGCTCCAAGATTCTGGGGTAGGGGAAATACAGTTGGTATTAGAGGATGTTTAGTAGAAACCTTATAAACAAGATTTACAAAAAATCTATTAGGGAACATAACCCTAAGATTGTATTTGATGATAAATATAGAAGAAAATCGTTGAATTTTGGTAAGTTATAGATTATATAGGTATTAATAGAAAGTACATAAATTTATGGATACTACAACTGGATTGGGTTCTGGAATAGATGTATCTAAGAGTAACAAATCTAACAAGCTGTCCTAGGCCTGACTCGAGCTTACCAAGTACATGAAAATAGGCCTTACTACGCACCTGGTTTGACACTCTCAGGGGATATGTTTATGATAATTAGAATTCCATTTACAAACCATTGTGAAGGATTTAAAAGTAAATATATCCCCAATGAAATAATTTTTATGATATTAGAAATTCATAAATGTTTCAATTTATGTTAATAATTTTTTTTTGTTTTTCGATTATACATTATGATATGATCTAATCTAGTGTATGTCTTTATTTTAAAATGATTCCTAGTAGAAGGAATGTAATCCTCACTGATTCACATGATCCAAAGTGTAATAAGGATCATATATTTCATGGTCTTAAGACAACATTTTAAAGGTAAATACTCTCCCCATCATTCTTATCATATGAGGATATAATATCATGTAATTTCAGGAACGATAAAATGTACTCTAATTATTATGGATTCTAAAGGAAGCATACAAATAAATGGATAGTAGGGGAAAATTTGGATAAAGGGAAGAAGGGAAAAAACTTTTTTCCCAAATGTGATAATTATGAAAAGAAACACCTTGGTACTTGATTAAAAGGAATTTGAGTTTTTATATGAGTGGAGTGAAAGGAAACCATTCATGGGATTCCAAGGATAAGAAAAAGGATTCTAATATACAGTGCTTCAGCTACAAGGATATGAGACACAACACAAATCAATGTGTCATGCATCAAAGGAATATGCCCCAAAACAGGCTAATAGATCATGGTCAAGATTATGTTACTACCATAGAAGAAGAGAAATGATTAATGTGATTATATTTGGATTCAGGAATTATGCTATTTGAGTATTTTATCATTGATGTACTGGTTGTAAGAATTGTGTTATATATATGGATTGTACAACAGTACAACTTCTTTACATATTTTTAAGTGTGGATTTTTTCATTATGATTTTAATATTATCAAGGTAATCATATATTTGGTTGGTGACAATAAGTGTAAAATTATGTTGTTTGAGGAAAATATAATGTCAAGATTGATTTTGGAAATTTGGAGACCTTTTTGGACTGTTAACTTGGACAGAAATATTTTCAATGAGTCTAAATGTTTGAATAGATTAAATTAAAAATTGTATATTATTGATTATGATTAAAACATTTCTATATTTTTTTAATTTTGTAATAATATAGTTTTAGAAAAAGGACAACCCGTAGGTCAGGCAATAACAACTCGTATCCAGTAAGGTTGTGAGACTTGAACCCACAGCTGAAGGGCGACAAGGGTGCATCACCTACAATTGGCCTATGTGATTTACTAGTTATTATAACATAGTTTTCATTATTTAAATGGTATTTCATATGATATATAAGTTCATTTTTGAAACCCTATATGATTAATATAAATAGAATATATTTTAATTTTATTATCTTTTCGAGTGAAATATTGGTTTGTGGTAGAAATTAATGAAAGGATGAAACTCTACTTGTCACGTAAGTATGCTTCCTTATATTCTTAGTATATGAAGTAAATTAATTCATCAAATCTAGGGAAAGGATATTAAAACCAACAATTCTATCATAGTAATTTTTTTGATGAATCAAATGGACCCTTAGATCATCACTTATTTAGAGATTTATGGTTGTTAACTTTCTCTTAATCATGTTTTCTATTACTATCTATCAGAACATAATGGGAATATTTTTATTTAATTTCCATGTTTTACTACATGGAACCCTTCCATGTGTTATCTCTATTAACCATCTTACTTCCCTTTATTCATTTTAATGTTGATGTTTTATCTACCCTTTTTCTAATGTGGGATTTTAATAATGAAATTATGAATACTCAATCCTTAGTTACCCAACCCGAATTAAAAAATTTCCAATATTCAATTTATTAAAGGAGGATATAATTTAACAACCAAATATATCATGGTACATTTCTTTTTAAATAAATTCAATATATGTGATGAACATAACACCAAGTTTGTGCACATTATGATATATCAAACTAGTGATTTAAATAGAGGTTATGAATAGTATTAACAACATTATGAAATTTATAATTTTTATTTTTCATAATAGACTTCATTTTTGAATTTATAATATAAAAATTATCTTAGGGTAAATTTTTTGTATTTTTTATGAAAATTTATATGTTGTTAAGAATATTGAAAAATATTGCATTGTAGTTAAATACTTCCTTTTTCATTTTAATAATTATTATAAATTAAATTAATTTTTAAATGTCGAATATATTATTCCAATTTAGGCTATTCAAAACATTTAATATTAAAACTAGGTATAAAAACATACTGAACTTTCAAACATCTCTTTTACTTACCTTCTCACCACATTATCATTAAACTTAATTTAGCAACTCATGTGAGTGGAATTTGGAAAAATGAACATAAATAGTATTAATTATTCTAATATTTTGGGTCCAATAGGATAAACTTATTTTTTTGGTGAATAGTAACTTTAGTAACCTTTTATATATTTACCATAGATATGGCTAAATAGGGTAATTAAAGGTAAAAAAAATATTATAATATTTAAAATTTACCCTAACACATTTCCTAATTTCATTGGATAAGTGGTTTAGACCAAAATGAACCTTAGGCTGAAATTATGATCTTTTTATTCCGCTGGGTAAGAATAATACTTTTATTATATTTTATTCAAAGATAAGTTACAAATTTCATACTCATAATTTTAATAAATAAACAATTTTAAATTTATATTTACACATAAGATAAATTCAACTATAAATATTAATTGGAAATATAATAAATTTATCTTCAACATGATTGTTTTTAATTTTTGGAGAATAAATTTGTTAATTAAAGGCTTGTATAATAGTGATGTAGTGATTGTTTAATTAATAGCAATATCAAATAAATGATATTAGAAATATTGAAACAAATATAATTTGACATAATTAATGAAATAATGAATTTTTTATATAACTTAGACATATTAGAGACATATTATAAGTGTTGGTTATAAGTTATAATGTTGTTAATATATTTTTAAAAACAAAAATAATAAATAGCATCAAAATTTACATAAATGATACATTAAAATAAATAATATTTTATTAAATGATATAAAACTCATAAAAATATATATTTCTTCCAAATAACAAATATATTGTTATATATTTCATAAATCATCCAATTGAGGTTCTTTTTTCATTTTATAGTAACTATATTAACCCAATTGCATAAAAAGAAAAGTAGCCGCAGGAAGAGTTAAATTGTTTAACTAAGGGTTAATGCCATTATATAAGTTTAATATTGTGACCTAAACATGTAAAAAATTAATTTTTTGAGATTATATCTACCCATTATTATATTATAATTTAAATAACTAACTTTTGAACTATTTTTAATTTAGAATTAATTTATATAAAATTATTTTTTTGGAGTTTCCAAAAGTGCCTTCTCCCCTCTTTTATAAAAGGGAGGATCTCCTTATCTGTTATTCACACCAATAAATACCTTTTAATATTAAAATAACCTACCGATTTTTCCTCCCAACATTCTTCACTTCATCCTGGAGTCTATACATTATTTATAAATCCATCTTAAGAATCCCTTTTGTGCAAATCAAAACAAGATACATGAGGAAGAAATTATTGTTTTACAAATTCAATTCAATTTATTTTCTTCTTATACATACTCATACTATGTTGTTTCTATAATAAATTAATAAATACAGTATCATATATATTATGAAATTTTATTATGATTATGGGAAAACCATATTTCTCCTTTTATCCATCCTACGAGTAACAATATCAACATACGTGTGTACGTACGGCGTACCATCTCCATGTTGTGGTGTAATTTGTTTTTCATTTCCACTTTATATATATGGGAATAATAATGAATATAATGGATATTAATAATAAATATGGAATTATATTGATTAATTATAATTAAAATACCACCAATTTCCTTATACTTTTTCCATTAAAGAAATGAAATTGTCGCTCGGGCGTACGTACGACCTATCGTCTCCACGACACGATGAGATCCAACTTCCACATTAACCATTCAATAATGATTATAAATATATATATGTAACAAGTAAGAAATATAAGACACAATAATTATAATATAATATATATATATATATATATATATCATTTACTATCTTCCATTCAATGCGATAAAAAATGGAAATAGTGTTCATGCGTACGTACAGCCTACCGTATCCATGAACGGTGTATTACATTCCATATATTATATATATAATGAATATATATGATATATAAATCATGTTTTAAATTTTGGATGTAATTAAATCATGATCTATGTATTATAATTAGTCAAAACATGTATGATTAACAAAGCAGTTATTACCCAAAACGTTTCTTTAACATGTAATTGTTAATAAATGGTTAATATAAAGTAATAAATGAATGATATATGATATAATAAATATTATAATGATTCTATAAAATGTTAATAATATTTTTAAAACCACTATACAAGAGTTTCAAACACGTACAAAGGGAATTGAACATATGTTAAGGGTAAATTTTTCAATCTCTTTATTAACAAAGATTGGTTATACGTTAGTATTTATTGGGACATATTTATCATCAATGTCCATGTTTCAGAAAAACATATTCAAAACTTGTCTAAAAATGTTTAAATTTTTTTACCCATTTCATAATTTTTATAAAATGGTATGAATGGAATATTTTTTTTATTTTCCTTATGATGTAATTTTTGGAATTTTTCGAAAAAGTACGAGAAGAATGTTTTATTTAACTTATAAGGTGAAATAATATTTTTCTTCCATAATCATACATTAACCTTTTAAAACTTTACTTAAAATATTATAAGGACATTTTCGAATGAAATGTATACTTCTAAAATTCTATGTCTTTTAAATGATTTTAATGTAAAAAAATGGGTATTTTTATTAAGAATTTTTTTAGTGATTTCATAGGATTATTTTCATCTATGTGAGCATCCATTTTTGAATTTTATGAATAATTGAGGTTTATTTTTTATGATACAATCTACCAAATTCCATTAAAGGGCTTATGATATTTTTGACTATGGATATTCTATTTTTATACAATTCATGGTTTATGGTCAATTTATTAACATTTCATATTCTATTTTTAATACGAATATTTCTGTTTCACCATTTTTTATATGAGAAATGTATTACACTTCTTATGTGATGGGTTGGGTTTTCTAAAGCCCCTTGATGAATCAGTAGGTCTCATGAGACAAACTACATATAGACATGGCTAAGGAATTTACAATTTAGTTTCAGATATAGTTTTTGCTGAGGTCGTAACCATTTATTTTCAGATGTCTTTATTGAGGCCTCGATGGTATGTTTCAAATGTCCATAATTATGAATTCCCTTCTTATGAGATTACTTGTTGATAATTCATGTGATAATTGGACTAGTATAATATCTATGTGAATGATTAATTCGAAATATTTGATTTATTCTTTCCATATTATGATTGAGATTATGTTAAAAGGTTTGTGTTTTAGTTTTATTCCTTTTCTTAAAAGATTATGTTTTTTATGATATCTTTTGTTGTATCATTTACCCATAATGAGCTTCAAATCACACCCATTTAATATGTGTTATTTTCTCTAGATTCTATTATGGGTATTATAATTGATATATAGTGTCAATCTTGGAGAATAATGGATTTCTCAAAGAATTGTCTATGTTGTATTTTATGTTATGAATTGTAATGCAATGTTCATATATGTTATCTATTTTTCAAGACTACTAAACTAATCGATCCTTTATGATTAAACACATGTATTTATTCTAATGTATTAAAATAATGCACCATCTCTAGGCTTCTGGGGTCTGGGAATTACTGTCCCAACCCTGGTATCTAAGATGAGGAAATATTGGATACTGTCTTTAGGGTAAGGGTCCTCGTGACCATAGGGATACACACTCACATGCATCCTGAAGACCCTAACTATAAAAATAAAAATGTGTGGGAATACTCTAACTATATTAATTCCCAGAAAAATGGGGGACACACCGGTGTGCCACTCACCATTGTTGTGCATGTCTATAGGTTTTGGTGGATGTTTCAACTAGGTCCCTCTAAAATAAGGGATCCAAAAGAAAAGATGCCTTTTTATGGATAACTTTGGATAAGACCTGCTAAGTGGATGATGTAGGATGGAGTTTTGGGAGAACCAAGGTTGTATCGTACAGGGGTGGTCCGACCTGTTAAGCCTTTTCAAGGGTGGTTCATATAGGGATTCTTCACACATGATGGCCTTGTCGAGCTGGTGGTTCCTTGGGTGATAGAACACTTGGGTAAATACACTTGGGTGGGACCTTACTTAATCCTTTAGGGTATCCACATATATTTTTATAAATGTATTGTATAGGTACCTTATTAAGAAAGGGGGCCTCAATCTATAATTCATCAATCATTGGGTGAGTGGTTGCCTTGCATAGTGGCTCTTAATTTTATACCCTAGGAGGACCATAATTTCACCACCCCCTTTAATTCCCTCTTTTTAATATTTTTGAATTCTACCTATAATTATTTTGAGAAATTAAAATAAGGACTAGATTGATCGGAGCATTAATAGGCCTTTAGAAAATTTCATCCATACAGATGAATACCCTAGGGTTCATTTTATAGGAAAATATAGTACCTTTGGTGAAAGGACTATCTCACATAGTTGTCTCACAAATAATTATCATGTAGGTCGATCACGTAGGTCCCTGGGAAAATATGTTTCTCTAGGGAACCTAGTTGAATTACCATTGGAGACTTTTATGACCCTTGTCCTTCTTTATTTTTATTTTTCTCTTTTCCTTACTATATTTATATTTTTCTCTTTTTCATCCATGTTACAAAATTTAGTATCAATAGATGATTATGATGTGTTTTAGGGTTTTTATGGTTTTATGTGTTTAATATATTTTTAGTGGTTTTATGTGTTTTTAGGTTTTTAAGATTTTCTTAGGGAATTTAAGGTTTTTTGGGTTTTTTGTTTTAATATATTTTATATATTTTTTTAGGATTTTTAGGTTTTATGGGATTTTGAGACATTTGGGTGGTTTTAGAGATTTTATGATTTTTATAATTTTATATGTTTTTAGGTGTTTTAAGTATTTTTAGGTTTTTATGTTCTTAATAGGGTTTTATAGTGTTTTTAGTGTTTTTTACATTTTTTAGGTTTTTTAAATTTTATCGAGTTTTTATGGATTTTGAGTGTTTTTTGGGGTTTTATGGATTTTATTATTTTTATAGTTTTTAATGTTTTAAGGTATTAAATGGATTTAATATTTTTTAGTGGTTTTAGGGATTTTATTAGTGTTTAGGGGTTTTTTATGGTTTTTAGTATATTTAGGGGTTTTTTTGTCTTTTGTAGGGTTTTACTGTTTTATGGGTTTTTAGGGGTTTTATGTGTTTTTATGTGTTTTAGGTTTTCATAGGGTTTTTCAAAAAAAATTAGGGTTTTTTATGTTATTAGGTATTTTTTGTATTTTTTATTATTTTTATGGTTTTTTGGGATTTTAGTTATTTTCAAAGTTATTAGAGTTTTTTAGGGATTTATAGTTTTTTAGGTTTGTTTGAATTTTTAGGACTTTTAGTGGGTTTTATTCTATTTAGTTTGTCAGGTTTTATTGGGATTTTTAAAGGTTTTTAGGTTTTTTTCTACATTTTTAGTGATTTTTTGGATTTTTAAGATTTTTATGGTTTTTAGGGTTTTAAATGATTTTGATGATTTTTATTTTTTAGGGGTTTTATGGGTTTTCGGTTTTTTGTGTTTCTTGAGATTTTAGGGTTTTATGGTTTTTATAATATATTAATGTTTTTAGGGTTGTAATTGGTTTTTATATTTTTATTGTTTTCTAGTTTCTCTATGAGTTTTTTGGGGTCTTAAATTTTTTTCAAGGTTTTTAGGGGATTTAGGGTCTTTTTAGTGTTTTTTGGGGTTTTAGCATTTTTTAGGTTTCGAGGGGTTTTAAGTGTTTTTCGTTTTTATTTGTTCTTAGGGGTTTTCAGATTTTTTAGGATTATTAACACTTTTTTGTATTTTTATTTTGTATATAATTTTCATGGTTTTTAGGGTTTTTAGGAATTTTGAGTGTTTTAACTATTTTAGGGGTTTTAGGGGTCTTTGAGTCTTTATTGCTTTTCAAGTTTTTAGGAGTTTAATGTTTATTTGGTGTTCTAAAGTTTTCTTTTTGGTTTTCTAGGATTTTATGTGTTTTTTTTCTTTTAGGTATTCTTAGAGATATTTTATGATTCTTATTTTTTTAAGGATTTTTGGGATTTTGAGGGGTTTTGGGGTTTTTAGGGGTTTTATTGTTTTTTCGGTTTTTAGGTTTTTTTTAGTTGTTAGGGGTTTTATGGGTTTTTTGAGTTTTTTTTATATTTTTATGGTTTAAAGGGTTGTTATATTTTTTAGTGGTCTTAGGTTTTTTCCACGTTTTTTGGTTTTATTATGGTTTTTATGTTTTTTGGGTTTTAGGGGTTTTTTGGGTTTTACGATCTTTTTAGGGTTATTTAGGGGTTTTTGTGTTTTTTCGGTTTTTATGGGTTTTACGTTTTTTTATTATTTTAATGATTTCATAGGGGTTTTATTGTATTTTATTTTTTAGGTATTTTTAAAAAATTTAGGGTTTTTAGGTTTTTAAGGGATTTTTGGGTTTTTAGGGTTTTTATAGTTTTTTTTATGTTTTTAGGGGTTTTAAGAGTTTTTAGGTTTTATGGTTTTTTAAGAGTTTTCAGTGTTTTTAGGGTTTTTATGTATTTTTAGTGATTTTCATGGTTTTTAATGTTTTAGGGGGTTTTAGGTTTTTATGGTTTTTGTTTGAGTTTTGTAGGGTTTTATGGTTTTTTAGAGTTTTTAAGGTTTTCAGATATTTAAAGAGTTTTTATATATTTTATTGGTTTTTAGGGTATTTATGGTTATTTTAAGGTTTTTAGGGGTTTTATGGGTTTTAGTGTTTTTTTATTTTTAGGGTCTTTTATGGGTTTTTTCGGTTTATAGAATTTTGAGGTTTTTAACAGTTTTAAGTGTTTTTAGTTTTTATGGTTTTCATAAGGTTTTTTAGTTGTTATGTTTTTTTGGGAATTTTAGGGGTGTTTTAATATTTTTAGGGATTTTATGATTTTTAGATATTTTTATGGTTTTATGGGTTTTTATGGTTTTTTGTGTTTTTTGGTTTTTATGGTATTTAAGGGGTTTTTAAGGTTTTAAAGGATTTGTACATTTTTTTATTGTTATTTATTTTTTATGATATTTATGCTTTCATAGGGTTTTTAGAGATTTTGATGGTTTTTGGGTTTTTAGGGGTTTTACATATTTTTTTGGTTCTTAGGTTTTATTGTGTTTTTCTCATTTTTAAAATATTCTAGAGGTGTTAATTCTTTTGGGGTTAAAAGACTTTTTTAGAATTTATTGTGTTTTTAGTATTTTATGGGTTTTTAGGGGTTTTAAGATACTTAGGGGTTTCTATGGTTTTTATTCTCTTTTAGGGTTTTTATAGTTTTTTATGGGTTTTAATTCTTATAGGGTTTATATAGTTTTATTATGTTTTTTCATGGTTTTTACGGGTTTTATGTTTTTTTTGGATTTTTGGTATTTTTAGGATTTTATGGATTTTTTTTGGGAGTTTGATGGTAGTTCGAACATAAATATGTGTTGTTCAGGAACAAAATGGGTTGTTGAGGACTGGAAAATAAATCCTTTTCATCTAGTGTAGGATATATCGTAATTCAATCATTCATGCGAGGTTAACCATTTTTGTTTTCCCTTCGGAATCATGTCGTCGGACGGTCGATTGCAGGGGGTTGAATTTTTTGAAATCATTCCCGTCAGATCCACTATTTCTTAATGATTTCCAAAGATTTTGTTCATGGATGTAGAAACTACCAATGGTTATAGATCTATGAGGGGCCTGCTTTCCAAAAAAAGGAACTCATTAGGTGTTTTGGACAATGATGCTTAAGTACTCTCAATGGTCCATAGGATGGGAGGTCAAGCTCATCACACCCTTTTGTGGAGATTTTTTTCCTACAATGGGACTCTCTTATATATTTAAGATATGTTCATGAATCCTTCATTAATTCCCAGTTATGATGTGGATTACCTTGTAATTAACAATCAAATATTAGCATTTATAACGCTTAGTATCATCTGTATATATATGAGGTTCTTCATCAATGAAGATATACATATGTATCCAAGGTTATAAATTGATGATATCTCCTTATGTACTGATTTGAGATCCTTTGTTCATTATTGCAATGATGCAGGTTTTCTAAATACACAGTTGGGATCTATGGAGTGTCTCATTGTATAGAGAGATGGGAGTTAGGTAATGTGATAAGGAAAAAACTATACAGTTTAACGTCATGTGGATAACACGTCTAGGCGGAAGGTTCCTAGTTCAAGTTTGGTGTATTACTTAGGCAGAAGTAGCAACATAGAGAACATGGAAGGGATATGGATTCATAGGTTAAAAAATACCACATTACAAATGTGGAATGAAGAAAATAAGTAGATTTGTTATGTTGAGATTGGACCTCAAGGATGAATCATATGTATCCCATTTGGATGGGAATAAAAGCCCATATAGTTCAGAAATGAGGACCCCCACATATTGAGGCCCCCTAGATTGCCTCACAGGGGAGTATGGACCATTGAGGATTAAGTTGGGGATTATTACTAAGAAGTACTCCTTTTGTAAGATTCCATGTGTGGTTTATTGACTCATGGTGATTTCAAGGCTTGTTTGAGGCTTATGCCTATGTATGAGGCCCATGGTTGAGTATGATGATCTGGTTGGGGATTATAGCAAGTAGGAAGCCCAAAAGGTAAGATTTTGAACCTTATTCTTGAGGAGGACGACCTTGGTTATTTGGGGGATTTGGTTGGGGCTTACACCTGATAATGATTCCAATTGAGCTCAGGCATTAAGTGGTCATCCAATGTATCCTAATTATAGTAGGAATTATAGTTATCATAGTTCAATATTTTTAGGATTTCAGGATAAGGTTGCCTTTGGGTGGGGGATCATGTGGATGTATTGATTACCATCAATATCTAAGACTATGTGAGTCATGATTGGTTTGGGAAACAAGAGTATTTTGAATATATGAGAAACTACACAATCTTCTTTTCCCTGAGGTCGGATACATGGCCTTGATGACTCACATCTATAGTGGCTCTCTGAAGGATGGAAAGAAGAATATCCGAAAGAAGTTTCTATTCAAAAACATGCATTTGATTGTTTCGATTTTATGATCATGAAAAACCAATAATCCTAAATGATTCGTGATTATTAATACATGAATGTGATAAAAAAGTGGAATTCAATTATCTAGAAAATCAGCATGTTCCCTCTTCCACTAGTGGAAAAGACTGGGGAAAAGAGATATGGGAATGGATTCAGTGCCCATCCCCTCTCCAATCTTCATATCTATGATAGTCATATAAGACTAATAATTTGTATACATATAATGAGGTGAATAGTACCAAGTGTTCGTCCTCCAATAAAAAAGGCTAGGGGATTACTCCAAGATGGATGCCGATAAAATTGGTTTCATAGATAGGGAGGTGGATCTCATTCCATGTGGAATGGAAAAGAAAATGTTATCCTTACCCTCCCCTCCTATAACCTAAGGCTTCAGGTCATAGAGATGAAAAGGGTGGGATATGTTTCTAACCCTAGTATATGAGACCGAGATTACCTTTACATATTTTGTAGGGTTTGGGTCCTTATGATCATGGTAATACAAATCTAAAATCACCCAAGGGATCCTAACCATATGGTAGTACATGTACAGAAAACCACTAAATGTAGGAATAAATATCCAAATGGGAGACACACTAGTGTTCCTTTTTCCATGGTTTTTCAATTACGGAGGATTTATTTGAGGATAAAACTTGGTCCCTTTTAGACAATGGAGATAGGGGAAGAGAAGACCTTCCATGGTTGGCATTGATGATATCTTGATCAGAGGCTCATGTAGGATAGAGTTTGGGGATGGTTAAGGGAGGTCCATGCCGGATAGCCTAGGTGAGAAAATAAAGTCTTGTGCTGGGTTTTCTCAATTAGACCCTAGGTGAAGTTATGGTACCTTGGGAAATAGAGAACCTAGGAAACAACAATTGGAAGTGGATTTTATCATTCCTTAATATGTCTCTATAGGTGTTCTTGGAAGTGGCTCACGTAGGTCCCTACATAAAGAAGGGGAATTTCAACTTGTGTTCATCAACCATGGGGGATAGAGTGCCTCAAAAATATGTTTGTGTATTTTAAAACCTGGTAGGACATTAGTTTCACTACCCCTATTTAATTAAATCTTCTTTGTGTTTTAGAGGACTGCATAGAACGTTTTATAGGTCTTGGGTGTAGGAATTGGGCGATCAAAACATCGAGAGGCCTTCATGTTGTTTCATCCATGAAAATGAAGACTCGAGGGACCTATTTATATTAAAATATGGGGAACTGGGTAGAGGGACTCTTTTTTAGGTGTACTTTGTAGGGGTGTCATTCATAAGTTCCACACTGGCTGATTCTCATACCTATTACATAATTCATTATGTAGGTACCCTACGTGCCATTTCTAGTCATGGGTACATGCATGATGGGACTTCAGTGGATTTTTGATCCTTGTAATTCATCATTTTTCTTCTTATATTTCGTTTTATACCTTTTACACTAGCACCTTTCATCCATGTGAAAAAATATATTGTCAAAAAAATCACCCCCTCAGGATTAGATTCGATTAAAAGATAAAGATTCCATCAGGAGTTAAAGGGATGGAAACAGTGAAGGGATCACATAGGTCATCTGTGTTGGTTATCCATGTTGTTCATTTATGATTGACTTCATCCTTGGTTTTCCACATCGGTGGGGCACTCATGCGGGCCACGCAGAGGGGGTTCTTCATCTATAAATATGGAAACTCATTCAATATATGGTCCCCACGCTTCACTATCTTCTGTCTTGCTACGCTAGCTTCCCATGAAGAATATCCTATTATGATTTATTGATAAAGAATATTTAGTTAAAATAAGGTGTGTATCAGTCTGCACGATTCATATTCCTGGGAAATTTACATGCATAGGGACCTTGGGTGGGGGTTCTACGTTAGTCACTTGAGCGAGTAACCTATGTGAATTCATGCCTTTGCCAATTTTTTCCATTTCTGGCCTTTTTAAAAATGAATGTTCCCATAATTAAAAACATGGTATTTCTTTTTTAGGTTCAATGGAATCTAAGAAGGCCAAAGATTACAATGAATAGGCTAAGAATCACATTGAGGAGATGGTAAAAATCATAGTACATGACGACGATGACACATGTGATACTACTCTACCTAATCTATAGGGACATCGTAATAAATATCACCAAGACATTCTTAAGAGTATTTATCTACCCCTATATGGCCATGATCATCTAATAGAGGTCCTTATACTGGATTCAAATAATTATAATCCTCTATATTAGGTTCAATATTATAGAAACTTCACTACATCCAATGTTTCAAGAATGGGTGAATATATTAATATTGGTACATCATCCACAACTAGTCTCATGCCCCATATCTTGTGTGGTCTGAATATGAATCTTGAAATTCATAAATAAAAGCCATGACATTGTCCATCTATATTTCATGATTCCCAAACAGATCAGTAAAAGGGTTAGATAAAATAATGGTCCTTACACCCAGGAGGGGGTGTTATGCGTTAGTGTATGTGGGCATAATGGGTGTGCCAGAATTTTTCAAAGTTAAAGAAGGAGTTTCATGATATCCAAATATATGAGGCCATATGGGCAAGGAAAACATAGGTATATAATAATTTTTATTTCATCCCTATGTTGTTAAGACGATAGAGACCGTAGATGAACTCTTTCCACCTGATGCACGAGGAATTTGGTATCATCTTGTGGGAAATTCACAATGTCATTGTGGGTCTAATACTTAGAGACATGTATGATAATATCATCCCTCTAAATGTGATATAGGGTGAGGTTTAAAGGACTCCTCCACTAGAACATGAGTAGATGAAAATTGCCTAGGATATCATGACGGAAGACCCTCTCTTAAAGGGGGATATCCATCTCAAAGTGTGTATGAGTACTTTCTTGGTGCCTACAATGAAAGGACCCACTTTCAAGAATCCAATAGGGTTTCCTAAAATGGAAAATTGGAGTTCTCTGTGTACATTCTGGCTGACATTGGAGAAGGGGGAGTACAAAAAATGGGGGTACAAGACCAATTATAGTTTACCTGAAAAAAACGCCTCATGGAATTTTTAACCAAGTGCTTAAGCATATATATACTACCTATAATTGATTCCAATATTTGTGTGAGGTCCTAGACATTCATCATGGAAGCCAAGATGGTCGAGAAGAACCATGTGGGATTGTAAATCCCCATATTGACAACAATTTATCGAAGCCAGCTGCATGATAATAGAGGGAAATCCCCATTCAATATTTCAGGACCATTACAGGAATTTTGGGGACTTTTTGTGGTCCACATTAGATTTTATGTCATGTTGAGTGTGATAAATATTCCCAAGAGTCATTTTTGACCACATGTTCATGTCATTTATACTATTCAACCTTTATCCATTAATCCCAGTGAGACCCTGTTGAGGCTGATCTTGTTCAAGAATTTCAATTTATTCCTATATGGGGAGCATCCTAGTTGGATATTTCCTGAGGATGTGAAGGTTATAAATGAACTAAGATTGTATATAATGGCATATAAAAATGGTGTGCTCGAAAACAGTATTGAAAAAGACGTTATATAAAAGTCCTATGCTCTATATATGTTTTTATGATAATTCATGTTCATTAAATAGATAATTGTATCTCCTAGGATTCTTGTCTTATTAGAAAATAATATGATGGTTTCCCTAATGTTATGAATGATTACATTAATGTATTCGACTAAAGTGATAATCAATATATCTCTAGTGCATGAAAACAATGGGTATACCTCTTGGTATGTTGATTCCTAGATTTCATTATACCATGAGGGAGTGTTGGTAGAAGTTGTTCTTCAAATTGGTACTGGGAAAACGACCAAAATGTGAAAAGTGGGGTAGAATGTATTTTTTACCCTATATAAGATGTTTCTCCTCCCATGAAGGATTCTTCAACCCCTTCAGAAGGTGAAAAAATGACAAGGTTCAAAGTTCTCCCAAACAACCTTGTGCAAGGTTTAGTCCACCTGCCACAATCAAAAGAGCTGAAATAACTTAGGATGAACCTAGGATAAAATCTTTGGATAAGAATATTTTTAGTTATGGTATGTCTCTACGGTACCATTAAAATCCTTTTTTTCTAGCACCAATGTATAACCCTTTTTTGATTGTAGAAAATAATTCCCTCTCATATCTCAATGGGTTTATAAATTAGCCTCCAATAACTGAGGATGGAACTTCTAAACAATCATGGATATTTGTTTGTGAGTCGGTTCCCTCAATTGAATAAGGTTTGAGGGTTGAGGATATGACATCGTCTCCCATCACCACCCATTCCAGTATAGAGTGGGAGAGGATTATGGTAATGTCAAAGGTACATCGTAAGGTGTCATATATAGGTTACTGAATTTCATTCCTATTATATTTTAGGTTAATATCATGCACCAAAGAACCCTACGATGACTGATGTTGACCCTACTGTTGTCACACACGGTTTTTTTTCCTCTCCTTGTATTGATCCGGCCCATTAGAAATCCAGATCCTTTTCATGGGTATTTTATGAGATGAATCTTGAGTTTTGAAGTTTCATATATGTCTAACCACCCTAATTTGGGATCCCCATTGTTTGTTTAGTAGGTTTTGAAGAAAGGGTGGTTACTTCATGATTTGGGCCAACCGTGAGCCCATTCCCTGTTTTAAAAACTGAATTTGTTTTTTTTATAACTCTTTTGTTTTTCATCCTTTTTCACCCATTAAACTTACCACTTGTCCTATACTGATTCATTAAAATTTATTTATCCTTTTGGACCCATTATAAATTCATAAGCTAGGTGAATTTGGGTTACTTATTTAGGTATTGGGCCAGCCCATGAGCCCATATCCTGTTTTAAAAAAAATAAATTGTTTCATTTATATCTTTTTCATTTTTTACTCTTCATCGGTGATTCCACCTCCCCCTCGAAGACAATAACCCTATCTTAGCCCTCATAATCTATTTTAACTCTTTGGAGCTCATATGGGTCGCGTATTAGGGCGATTGTTCTCTGGTTTCCTCAAAACGTCCAGAATTGATAAGGTAAATTGTTTCACCCATAACTCATTCAATTAATATTATTTTGGCCACAAATTTTCATCCCCTGGTTCTTCAAGACCTTAGGAGGCTCTCCAAAAATTTTCAATCCATTACATTCCCTATAGTGTTGCAGATCTAATGGAAGACGAAGAGTTTTCTAGGGTGAAAGGTGAGATTCCTTCTCCTTTCTCCTTCCTCTTCCCCCTCCTTTCATTATTTCATGGATTTATTTTATCCCCTAGTATTGATCGACCAAGGGTTTTGTTATACCATGTTTTTTTATGGGGTTTCTGTTTGTTTAGGTCTGATCTTTATAGTTTTATGGTTTATAAACCCGCGGCGGGTGATTTCGGGTGTGCGTTTCAATTACGCCAAAGATTTGAGGTAGGATACCCCTTGCACATGACTTTATTATTTGAGTTTCATCATTTTATTATATTTAACACCATATATATATGTTTATTATTGTTTTTCATCCTTTGGATAATTTTATTGGTGTTCAAAGTGGTTGTTTAATCACTGGTTTGTGAACGGTAGTGTTGTTTTGTCATGAAAGTTCTCAACAAGTGTTTGTTTAAATGTTCCGTTATCTTTTGAAAATATTTTGTGAGGTTTATAATCTGGTCTATGGTATTTTTAACATTTTACAGTATCTTGAATGAAAATATGGCTTTCAATTGGTGTTTTATTCCTTTTCATGTACTTAAAATAAATTGTTTTGTTTAAAAAGGGCATGTCATGTGTTCGGTAAATTTCCCGGTTGGCTTTTATGTGTGATGTGTGGTTTAAAAGTTATTTGTTTGGATTTATAAAGGAATTGGAATAATGATAAATGGTATTTTTGGTTACTTATATGTCTTTCTTGTTTGTATTTGTTTTTACAATCAAGTGTGTTTTGATTTACAACATATTTTGGCCCGAGTTGCCCAAAAATGGACTGTTTCACATCTTTATGAAAATGGACGTGTTTTGAATATGTAACCTGAGTATTTTAAGAGATTTATGAATGTGGTTTTCTGCTGTAAATTGTGTTTATACAGATCCTTAATAGAATTAAAATTCATACCTTCGTCAAAGGATTGTTTTGAGAAAATAATTAAAGGCCCGTTTGGCATTTCCTAGAAATGAAGGAGTGTTTTACTTGTATATAACAATTTGTGCAATTGGGATTGTTTCATGGTCCATTAAATGATTTTATTAAATGTTTATTGGGCTGCCAAATATGATTTGGTTTGTTTATGATGTGTTTTTATAATTTAAAGTGTGTTTTTGAAAGAGTTTTATGTGCAAAGCCTCAATACACTTCATGAAATTGTTTTACCGAAATATTTAGCGGTTTGTTGATTAGTGTAAGAAATGTGAAGAATGATTATGGGATGTTTTTGTTTTTATGGTTTTGGAATGGAATGGGGATGTGAAATGTGTATTTGATAATATGTGTAACTTGATTGAGCACTAAAGGGAATCCCGGGTATCTAGGTGGGTGGACGTGTACTAGTATGCTAGTGATTCTGTGGGGGTTGGCCTCTGTTTCACGTAGCATGTTTGACGATGACAACACTGACTAAAATATGATGATGTTGATGATTGGGGACCACTAGGTTATGGTTATGTTCCCTACTAGTGTCTCGTGCACGAGAACGAATATTTATTATGGTTACTTTAACCGAGATACGAGGTACCTGGGTCTCACAACTAACTAGTGCCTAGGGGTTTTCCTGTGACTAGTGCTCATTGGCTATTTTGTACTCACCATCGGCATACGGTGTGTTTGGTTGGTAAATTCAGTAGTATGTGTTATTTATTTAAATGTAAAAATTATTTAAAGCAGCCCTCTTGAAAACTATTTTCATTTTGATGTTTCACCTCTTTGAAAATAATTGTTACTTGCATTTTTGTTTATTAAACATGCATGTTTTTGTCTGATAATTATTATAGCATGGAACCTCATTTGGAAACCATACTTTCAAATCTTGAATTTAAAACTATAAATTTATGTTTCTTTTATTTTAAAGTAATGTGCATTGGGAATAGAATACTGGGCTAACCTACTGAGTTTTAATACTCACGCCTATAGTCTTTTTTTTATCCCTTGTGAAGGTTTCATCTTTAGTTCGATCACCTTGGGTGACTTTTTTTTATTGGGTTAGAGAGTGACCAGAAGTGTCACATGGATTTATTTTTTTTCATCGGAATTGTTCAGTTGAGTTGTTGGTTTTGTTCTAATTTTAGTTTCTTGTACATATAATATTTAGTTCAATTTTTATATAAATTCGTTTTGGGTTGTCCATTTATTTCCGCTGTTTGTTTGATTGTTTATATATGGGAGAAATCATTCCCTTGTGTACTCTGTTGATGCCCTTGGTGCTTGTCACCATCCCGGGAGGATCGGGAACGCCTCTCGGGACTTTTCGCGGGCTGGCCTGGGTGACCGGTTCAGGGTCGACTTGGGCTGGTTCGTGACAAAATGGTATTAGAGGAGGTCGGCTATTAGCGGACCTTTATTTTTAGAGCGCCCTTGTTATTTTGGGGATGTCAAGGTAGATGGAGTAGGATTGTTGGGACTTGAGGGGTAAGTTCAAGAAGAGCATCGCGAACTCTTTCTTGTTCTAATCCTCAGGTTTCCATGGAAGTCTAGTTTTATTAGTGTCCTTTGTTCTAGTTGATTGTTTGGTATTGGGATATGACAAGGGGAGTCTGACCAATGGCCTTCATGAGCTCACAGGGCCTGGCAAGCCATGTGGAGCTGGGGAATGGTCCTAATAAGTCTCTTTGTGTTGGTGTTGTGTTTGGCATATGGCCCCCAACCATATGGTCAAGTCACCCACCGACACTAGTTCCCTTTTTCTTGGGTCTCTTCAACCTTTCTTGAATTCTGAATTTTTGTTTTTAAAATACTTGTGTTAGAATTGTGGAAATGGGTTTTAATGTAAGAATTAGATTTTGAAAAGTGAAAAAAGGGGGTTTCAATAATTAAATATAATAATTGTTTAGGAAGGTTGTCTTTTTGTGAAAAAAAAGAGGGAAGTAGAAATGATTTATAGGTATTGGATTATCCATAATCTAAACTTGTGGTTTGTTGAAATAAAATGTTTTGAAATTGTGAATCATTTTAAAGTGATTCTGGATTTTTTTTTAAATGGGGTATTTTAGGATGTTAAATTTTTTTTAATTGGATAAATTAGTTTTGGCAATTGGTTTTGATCGGTTGGTGTTTTACTACAAATGGTATTGGTCTCAATGGACCTCAGATTATGAAAATATAACTTGCTGAATTTTTTTTTTAAAAAAATGGGAAGGGGTTGTTTGGAGAGGCTTGGTTATTTAAAAAGTTTTTAAAAATAAAAAGGGGTAGGTTTTTATGAAAATGGTTCTTAATTAATTGTTGTTTTTTTTGTGAAATATGAAAATGTTTTTTGACTTGGTGGTTGGTGTTCCTTTTGAAGGTAAATAGTTTTTTTTTTGAATTATGATGTTTAATTTTAGCCTTTGGTGTTTTCATGGGTGCTCACATGCACGGTTTTATTTATATCTGGAAGTATGGCCTATATGGTATGGTGGTTGGGTGCCAGGGGTGGCATGGAAATGTGCATGTGGGTGAGACTAGATGAAACACCATTGGTGAATGTGGAAACCCACCAAGTTTGTTTGATTTTTCAAAATTGTTTTGAGCTGAAAATTGTGGCCTTTTTTTAAAACCAATGGTTATGTGGCTTGATTTTTCTATGTTGTAGAAGAGTTGTTTATTCAGTAAGCTTATTTTTTATCTACAATTCATACTCTTGTTGTATCTTGAGACGATATCTTGTTGGTGTCTTGGTTTTGGAGAAATTTTCATTGGGTTTCTAAAGATGTGTTTGATGTTGTGATGTGGCCAGGGATAGTTCTCCGTTGGAAATATTTCCTGCTGATCAACCTAAGGATTCATTTCAAATGTTAAATCCACCTATTTTGATGATTCCTCAACCTGTTTGTTGGAATAGAGAGTAGTTTGGGATCTATTAAAAGTGCTTCTAGGTCGTGATAATTCTTTTGGACAGAGTAGTTGTTTTCGGTGATGTTGATGTGTTTCGTCTAATTCCTCGTCTATTATTCCCCTCATTTGGAGTGATAAAAAATTTTGATATATATCTATGAGTTCCTATTTAGATTAAGGTTTTTGTTTGGTGATCAAGTGTGGTTTTTTTGAGTGGTGTGATCCTTATCACCTGACTGCGGTGCAACAAATGCTTCAAGAATCAGGGCTCCAGCCATAGGCCTCGGAGTGAAGCTTTTCATGCAGTCAGAAAATCAACAGAGGTGTGGAGTTCTATATTAATATCCTTACTCCTCTGTTTTGGTAAGTTAGTTACTATGTCAATGTTTTGGTTCCTCATTTCTATGAATTTCCCTTTGTCTCAAAAAGCGTGGTGGACTTAACCCCTCACACAATGTCTATGGTTATTCCTTCATCGATGTGGGTTTTCAATCAATGTCCCTGTGTGGACCACCTGTAAAAATCAGGTGTAGTCTTGGTGTTACCTATTCATAGGTGGAGAGTTTTTTGTAGTTTATTTGTTTCTTTTGTGGTTTCAGTGGCCAAATTATTGGGTCCCCTTCCATCCCATCCCCAAGTGACAGGGGTGCAGAATTGTGTTGAATGTGTCGACCAAGTTATTGTCCCATACATTTGGGAGTGGGTGGTTTATATGTTCATCTTGTAACTCTATTAACATGGTATAGTAGTTTTTTTAGGAGGGTTTTTTTGGGCTTGTGTGAGTGAGTCCCAACTCTTGCTCATGTTCAATTCTTGTCTATTCATTGCTAGTTGGTTTCTAATGGTGGGGAGACCCACCATGTGTCTCTTGTATTTTCATCCTAAGAACATTTCTAGTGCTAGTAGATTCTTAATGGTGGGTAGTAAATTCTGGAATCCATATGTGTTGTTTTGTTTTTAGCCGGAAAGTGTTATGGCTTTCCGGGGGCGGAAAGCTTTAATGGTGGGGAGAATTGTCACACACGGTTTTTTTTTCCTGTCTTTGTATTGATCCGGCCCATTAGAAATCCAGATCCTTTTCATGGTTATTTGATGAGATGAATATTGATTTTTGAAGTTTCATATATGTCTAACCACCCTAATTTGGGATCCCCATTGTTTGTTTAGTAGGTTTTGAGGAAAGGGTGGTTACTTCGTGATTTGGGCCAACCGTGAGCCCATTCCCAGTTTTAAAAACTGAATTTGTTTATTTTATAACTCTTTTGTTTTTCATCCTTTTCACCCATTAAACTTACCAATTGTCCTATACTGATACATTAAAATTTATTTATCCTTTTGGACCCATTAGAAATTCATAAGCTGGGTGAATTTGGGTTACTTATTTATGTATTGGGCCAGCCCATAGGCCCATTTCCTGTTTTAAAAAAATAATTTTTTTCATTTATATATTTTTAATTTTTTACTCTTCTTCGGTGATTCCACCTCCCCCTCTAAGACAATAACCCTATATTAGCCCTAATAATCTATTTTAACTCTTTGGAGCTCATATGGGTCACGTATTAGGGCGATTGTTCTCTGGTTTCCTCAAAACGTCCAGAATTGATAAGGTAAATTGTTTCACCCATAACTCATTCAATTCGTATTCTTTTGGCCACCAATTTTCTTCCCCTGGTTCTTCAAGACCTTAGGAGGCTCTCCAAAAATTTTCAAGCCATTACATTCCCTCTAGGGTTGCAGATCTAATGGAAGACGAAGAGTTTTCTTGGGTGAAAGGTGAGATTCCTTCTCCTTTCTCCTTCATCTTCCCCCTCCTTTCATTATTTCGAGGATTTATTTTATCACCTAGTATTGATAGACCTAGGGTTTTGTTATACCATGTTTTTTGATGGGGTTTCTGTTTGTTTAGGTCTGATCTTTATAGTTTTATGGTTTATAAACCAGCGGCGGGTGATTTCGGATGTGCGTTTCAATTACGCCAATGATTTGAGGTAGGATACCCCTTTCACATGACTTTATTATTTAAGTTTCATCATTTTATTATATTTAACACCAGATATATATGTTTATTATTGTTTTTCATCCTTTGGATAATTTTATTGGTTTTCAAAGTGGTTGTTTAATCATTGGTTTGTGAACGGTAGTGTTGTTTTGTCATGAAAGTTATCAACAAGTGTTTGTTTAAATGTTCCATTATCTTTTGCAAATATTTTGTGCGGTTTAGAATCTGGTCTATGGTATTTTTAACATGATATAGTATCTTGAATGAAAATATGGCTTTCAATTGGTGTTTTATTCCTTTTCATGTACTTAAAATAAATTTTTTTGTTTAAAAAGGGCATGTCATGTGTTCGGTAAATTGCCCGGTTGGATTTTATGTGTGATGTGTGATTTAAAGGTTATTTGTTTGGATTTATAAAGGAATTGGAATAATGATAAATGGTATTTTTGGGTACTTATATGGATTTCCTATTTGTATTTGTTTTTACAATCAAGTGTGTTTTTATTTACAACATATTTTGGCCCGAGTTGCCCAAAAATGGACTGTTTCACATCTTTATGAAAATGGACATGTTTTGAATATGTAACCTGAGTATTATAAGAGATTTATGAATGTGGTTTTCTGCTGTAAATTGTGTTTATACAGATCCTTAATAGAATTAAAATTCATACCTTCTTCAAAGGATAGTTTTGAGAAAATAATTAAAGGCCCGTTTGGCATTTCCTAGAAATGAAGGAGTGTTTTACTTGTATATAACAATTTGTGCAATTGGGATTGTTTCATGGTCCATTACATGATTTTATTAAATGTTTATTGGGCTTAAAAATATGATTTTGTTTGGTTATGATGCGTGTTTATAATTTAAAGAGTGTTTTTGAAAGAGTTTTATGTGCAAAGCCTCAATACACTTCATGAAATTGTTTTACTGAAATATTTAGCGGTTTGTTGATTAGTGTAAGAAATGTGAAGAATGATTATGGGATGTTTTTGTTTTTATGGTTTTGGAATGGAATGGGGATTTGAAATGTGTATTTGATAATATGTGTAACTTGATTGAGCACTAAAGGGAATCCCGAGTATCTATGTGGGTGGACGTGTACTAGTATGCTAGTGATTCTGTGGGGGGTTGGCCCCTGTTTCACGTAGCAAGTTTGACGATGACAACACTGACTAAAATATGATGATGTTGATGATTGGGGACCACTAGGTTATGTGTATGTTCCATACTAGTGGCTCGTGCATGAGAACAGATATTTATTATGGTTACTTTAACCGAGATACGAGGTACCTGGGGCTCACAACTAACTAGTGCCTAGGGGTATTCCTATGACTAGTGCTCATTGGCTATTTTGTACTCACCGTCGGCATACAGTGTGTTTGGTTGGTAGATTCAGTAGTATGTGTTATTTATTTAAATGTTAAAATTATTTAAAGCATCCCTCTTGAAAACTATTTTCAATTTGAAGTTTCACCTCTTTGAAAATAATTGTTACTTGCATTTTTGTTTATTAAACATGCATGTATTTTTCTAATAATTATTATAGAATGGAACCTCATTTGAAAGCCATAATTTCAAATCTTGAATTTAAAACTATAAATTGATGTTTCTTTTATTTTAAAGTAATGTGCATTGGGAATAGATACCGGGCTAACCTACTGAGTTTTAATACTCACGCCTATAGTCTTCTTTTTTTATCTCTTGTGAAGGTTTCATCTTTAGTTCGATCACCTTGGGTGACTTTTTATCATTGTGTTGGAGAGTGACCAGAAGTGTCACATGGAGTTATTTTTTTCATCGGAATTGTTCAGTTGAGTTGTTGGTTTTGTTCTAATTTTAGTTTCTTGTACAAATAATATTTAGTTCAATTTTTATATAAATTCTTTTTGGGCTGTCCGTTTATTTCTGCTGTTTGTTTGATTGTTTATATATGGTCGAAATCGTTCCCTTGTGTACTCTGTTGATTACCTTGGTGCTTGTCACCATCTCGGGAGGATCGGGAATGCCTCTCGGGACTTGTCGCGGGCTGGCCTGGGTGACCGGTTCAGGGTCGACTTGGGCTGGTTCGTGACAAAATGGTATCAGAGGAGGTCGGCTATTAGCGGACCTTTCTTTTTAGAGAATCCTTGTTATTTTGGGGATGTCAAGGTAGATGGAGTAGTATTGTTGGGACTTGAGGGGTAAGTTCACAAGAGCATCGCGAACTCTTTCTTTTTCTAATCCTCAGGTTTCCATGGAAGTCCGGTTTTATTAGTGTCCTTTGTTCTAGTTGATTGTTTGGTATTGGGATATGAAAAGGGGAGTCTGACCAATGGCCTTCATGAGCTCACAGGGCCTGGCAAGCCATGTGGAGCTGGGGAATGGTCCTAATAAGTCTCTCTGTGTTGGTGTTGTGTTTGGCATATGGCCGCCAACCATATGGTCAAGTCACCCACCGACACTAGTTCCCTTTTTCTTGGGTCTCTTCAACCTTTCTTGAATTCTGAAATTTTGTTTTTAAAATACTTGTGTTAGAATTGTGGAAATGGGTTTTAATGTAAGAATTAGATTTTGAAAAGTGAAAAAAGGGGGTTTCAATAATTAAATATAAGAATTGTTTAGGAAGGTTGTCTTTTTGTGAAAAAAATGGAGGGAAGTAGAAATGATTTATAGGGATTGAATTATCCATAATCTAAACTTGTGGTTTGTTGAAATAAAATGTTTTGAAATTGTGAATCATTTTAAAGTGATTCTGGAATTTTTTTTAAAATGGGGTATTTTAGGATGTTAAATTTTTTTTGAATTGGATAAATTAGTTTTGGCAATTGGTTTTGATCGGTTGGTGTTTTACTACAAACAGTATTGGTCTCAATGGACCTCAGATTATGAAAATATAACTTGCTGATTTTTTTTTAAAAAAATGGGAAGGGGTTGTTTGGAGTGGCTTGGTTATTTAAAAAGTTTTTAAAAATAAAAAGGGGTAGGATTTTAAGAAAATTGTTCTTAATTAATTGTGGTTTATTTTGTGAAATATGAAAATATTTTTTGACTTGGTGGTTGGTGTTCCTTTTGAAGGTAAATAGTTTTTTTTGAATTATGATGTTTAATTTTAGCCTTTGGTGTTTTCATGGGTGCTCACATGCACGGTTTTATTTATATCTGGAAGTATGGCCTATATGGTATGGTGTTTGGGTGCCAGGGGTGGCATGGAAATGTGCATGTGGGTGAGACTAGATGAAACACCACTGGTGAATGTGGAAACCCACCAGGTTTGTTTGATTTTTCAAAATTGTTTTGAGTTGAAAATTGTGGCCTTTTTTTAAAACCAATGGTTATGTGGCTTGATTTTTCTATGTTGTAGAAGAGTTTTTTATTCAGTAAGCTTCTTTTTGATCTACAATTCATACTCTTATTGTATCTTGAGACGATATCTTGTTGGTGTCTTGGTTTTGGAGAAATTTTCATTGGGTTTCTAAATATGTGTTTGATGTTGTGATGTGGCCAGGGATAGTTCTCCGTTGGAAATATTTCCTGCTGATCAACCTAAGGATTCATTTAAAATGTTAAATACACCTCTTTTGATGATGCCTCAACCTTTTTGTTGGAATAGAGTGTAGTTTGGGATCTATTAAAAGTGCTTCTAGGTCGTGATAATTCTTTTGGATAGAGTAGTTGTTTTCGGTGATGTTGATGTGTTTCGCCTAATTCCTCGTCTATTATGCCCCTCATTTGGAGTGATAAAGAATTTTGATATGTATCTATGAGTTCCTATTTAGATTAAGGTTTTTGTTTGGTGATCAAGTGTGGTTTTTTTGAGTGGTGTGATCCTTATCACCTGACTGCGGTGCAGGAAATGCTTCAAGAATCAGGGCTCTAGCCATAGGCCTCGGAGTGAAGCTTTTCACGCAGTCAGAAAATCAACAGGGGTGTGGAGTGCTAGATTAAGATCCTTACTCCTCTTTTTTGGTAAGTTAGTTACTATGTTAATGTTTTGGTTCCTCATTTCTATGAATTTCCCTTTGTCTCAAAAAGTGTGGTAGACTTAACCCCTCACACAATGTCTATGGTTATTCCTTCATGGATGTGGGTTTTCAATCAATGTCCCTGTGTGGACCGCCTGTAAAAATCAGGTGTAGTCTTGGTGTTACCTATTCATAGGTGGAGAGTTTTGGGTAGTTTATTTGTTTCTTTTGTGGTTTCAGTGGCCAAATTATCGGGTCCCCTTCCATCCCATCCCCAAGTGACGGGGGTCCAGAATTGTGTTGAATGTGTCGACCAAGTTATTGTCCCATCCATTTGGGAGTGGGTGGTTTATATTTTCATGTTGTAACTCTATTAACTTGGAATAGTAGTTTTTTTAGGAGGGTTTTTTTGTGCTTGTGTGAGTGAGTCCCAACTCTTGCTCATGTTCAATTCTTGTCTATTCATTGCTAGTTGGTTTCTAATGGTGGGGAGACCCACCATGTGTCTCTTGGATTTTCATCCTAAGAACATTTTTAGTTCTAGTTGATTCTTAATGGTGGGTAGTAAATTCTGGAATCCATATGTGTTGTTTTTTTTCAGCCGGAAAGTGTTGTGGCTTTCCGGGGGCGGAAAGCTTTAATGGTGGGGAGAATTGTCACACACGGTTTTTTTTCCTGTCTTTGTATTGATCCGGCCCATTAGAAATCCAGATCCTTTTCATGGGTATTTTATGAGATGAATCTTGAGTTTTGAAGTTTCATATATGTCTAACCACCCTAATTTGGGATCCCCATTGTTTGTTTAGTAGGTTTTGAAGAAAGGGTGGTTACTTCATGATTTGGGCCAACCGTGAGCCCATTCCCAGTTTTAAAAACTGAATTTGTTTCTTTTATAACTCTTTTGTTTTTCATACTTTTCACCCATTAAACTTACCACCTGTCCTATACTGATACATTAAAATTTATTTATCCTTTTGGACCCATTAGAAAATTCATAAGTTGGGTGAATTTGGGTTACTTATTTATGTATTGGGCCAGCCCATGGGCCCATTTCCTGTTTTTAAAAAAATAATTTGTTTCATTTATAGCTTTTCCATTTTTTACTCCTATTCGGTGATTCCACCTCCCCCTCGAAGCCAATAACCCTATATTAGCCCTAATAATCTATTTTAACTCTTTGGAGCTCATATGGGTCGCGTATTAGTGCGATTGTTCTCTGGTTTCCTCAAAACGTCCAGAATTGATAAGGTAAATTGTTTCACCCATAACGCAATAAATTCTTATTCGTTTGGCCACCAATTTTCTTCCCCTGGTTCTTCAAGACTTTAGGAGGCTCTCCAAAAAATTTCAAGCCATTACATTCCCTATAGGGTTGCAGATCTAATGGAAGACGAAGAGTTTTCTAGGGTGAAAGGTGATATTCCTTCTCCTTTCTCCTTCATCTTCCCCCTCCTTTCATTATTTCGTGGATTTATTTTATCCCCTAGTATTGATCGACCTAGGGTTTTGTTATACCATGTTTTTGGATGGTTTTTCTGTTTGTTTAGGTCTGATCTTTATCGTTTTATGGTTTATAAACCCGCGGCGGGTTATTTCGGGTGTGCGTTTCAATTACGCCAAAGATTTGAGGTAGGATACCCCTTGCACATGACTTTATTATTTAAGTTTCATAATTTTATTATATTTAACACCAGATATATATGTTTATTATTGTTTTTCATCCTTTGGATAATTTTATTGGTGTTCAAAGTGGTTGTTTAATCATTGGTTTGTGAACGGTAGTGTTGTTTTGTCATGAAAGTTCTCAACAAGTGTTTGTTTAAATGTTCCGTTATCTTTTGAAAATATTTTGTGAGGTTTATAATCTAGTCTATGGTATTTTTAACATGTTACAGTATCTTGAATGAAAATATGGCTTTCAATTGGTGTTTTATTCCTTTTCATGTACTTAAAATAAATTGTTTTTTTAAGGGCATGTCATGTGTTCGGTAAATTGCCCAGTTGGCTTTTATGTGTGATGTGTGATTTAAAAGTTATTTGTTTGGATTTATAAAAGAATTGGAATAATGATAAATGGTATTTTTGGGTACTTATATCGATTTCCTTTTTGTATTTGTTTTTACAATCAAGTGTGTTTTGATTTACAACATATTTTGGCCCGAGTTGCCCAAAAATGGACTGTTTCACATCTTTATGAAAATGGACGTGTTTTGAATATGTAACCTGAGTATTATAAGAGATTTATGAATGTGGTTTTCTTGCTGTAAATTATGATTATACAGATCCTTAATAGAATTAAAATTCATACCTTCGTCAAAGGATAGTTTTGAGAAAATAATTAAAGGCCCGTTTGGCATTTCCTAGAAATGAAGGAGTGTTTTACTTGTATATAACAATTTGTGCAATTGGAATTGTTTCATGGTCCATTAAAGGATTTTATTGAAGGTTTATTGGGCTGAAAAATATGATTTGGTTTGGTTATGATGTGTGTTTATAATTTAAATACTGTTTTTGAAAGAGTTTTATGTGCAAAGCCTCAATACACTTCATGAAATTGTTTTACCGAAATATTTAGCGGTTTGTTGATTAGTGTAAGAAATGTGAAGAATGATTATGGGATGTATGTGTTTTTATGGTTTTGGAATGGAATGGGGATGTGAAATGTGTATTTGATAATATGTGTAACTTGATTGAGCACTAAAGGGAATCCCGGGTATCTAGGTGGGCGGGCGTGTACTATTATGCTAGTGATTCTTTGGGGGTTGGCCCCTGTTTCACGTAGCAAGTTTGACGATGACAACACTAACTAAAATATGAAGATGTTGATGATTGGGGACCACTAGGTTATGGGTATGTTCCCTACTAGTGGCTTGTGCACGAGAACAGATATTTATTATGGTTACTTTCACCGAGATACGAGGTACCTGGGGCTCAAAACTAACTAGTGCCTAGGGGTATTCCTGCGACTAGTGCTCATTGGCTATTTTGTACTCACTGTCGGCATACGGTGTGTTTGGTTGGTAAATTCAGTAGTATGTGTTATTTATTTGAATGTTAAAATTATTTAAAGCAGCCCTCTTGAAAACTATTTTCATTTTGAAGTTTCACCTCTTTGAAAATAATTGTTACTTGCATTTTTGTTTATTAAACATGCATGTTTTTGTCTGATAATTATTATAGCATGGAACCTCATTTGAAAACCATACTTTCAAATCTTGAATTTAAATCTATAAATTGATGTTTCTTTTATTTTAAAGTAATGTGCATTGGGAATAGAATACTGGGCTAACCTACTGAGTTTTAATACTCACGCCTATAGTCTTCTTTTTTTTAGCCCTTGTGCAGGTTTCATCTTTAGTTCGATCACCTTGGGCGACTTTTTATCATTGTGTTGGAGAGTGACCAGAAGTGTCACATGGAGTTATTTTTTTTTCATCGGAATTGTTCAGTTGAGTTGTTGGTTTTGTTCTAATTTTAGTTTCTTGTACAAATAATATTTAGTTCAATTTTTATATAAATTCTTTTTGGGCTCTCCGTTTATTTCCGCTATTTGTTTGATTTTTTATATATGGGAGAAATCGTTCCCTTGTGTACTCTATTGGTGCCCTTGGTGCTTGTCACCATCCCGGGAGGATCGGGAATGCCTTTCGGGACTTGTCGCGGGCTGGCCTGGGTGACCGATTCAGGGTCGACTTGGGCTGGTTCGTGACAATTGTTATCACTAAGGTTGCAGTTTGAGGTCCCAAGTCATCAAAAGAGGGTGATGTAATGGATTCCGATCTAAATATTTTTGGAGTCTTTATGGGTGATGTAACCATGTGTCTTGGTAAAATTATACATTCCATGAGAAATCTTCGAATGACCTTTGATAAAATGCTATAACATATTAATCTTCCAAATACATTAGAATAATATTAGGATCTTAATAGGGAATTGAATGAACATGAGTCTTTACTTTTGTGCAACCATATTTTATAAATGATGTTTTGATCATGATTGGTTGAATTGTGGAGCTCCATCTGTGGGTAATGTTACAACGACAGTACAAAAAAAGTGTTGATGTCCATTCTACTCACATTTTTGAGGGGGGGAGATGATTTTTGTGACTCTTGAAATGGAAAATATTTCCAAGCCTTCCTTGGTGATCTCTATGTAGACCTAAGAGAGTGCTCTATGGCATGAGGTTTGAGTTTAATCTATTGAGGCCAGGGATGCTATGGAGGAATCCACCCAAGTTTTTGACCCATTATTAGGATACTATCACAGACTACTATAGTCACCCCGTATTTCTTCTATATATTATCCTTTTAAGGATAATGAAGACTCTTTACCCCTATAAAATTCCATAAACATATATGGTTGGGTCTGAGGGTAGAGAATCTATTCCAACACAGCCAACCCCAGAACAAGAAGCCTCTATTGACCATGAGGGAGTGGGACAGGGTTCCTCAATATGTTCACTGATCCTAGAGTACACTTCTCCCATTTATAGATCATATGATCAATATTGGGAGATATTTAATTCCCTTTTCATCACATGCCATTTTTATTGGAGTGATATATTGAAAATAATATATGAGACACATTTTAAATATCTTCCTTTAGGAATCCATTAGCTTTCATCCCTATTTGGAATACTGAGATATGATGGATTTGATTATCATCTGATTAATGTAGTCATGAAGGAGATCATTCTCAAATAGGATTGAGATCATGAGCTTCAACAATACCTCATAAATGTGAATCTTAACTTCAACACTAATGATTTCGAGGATACATTATCTTAGGTGAATCCAAACCATATCATGAAGCTGGAAGAATGTAAAAAACATATTAATGAGAGAAATGTTCAAGTATTGTGCCTTCAGCAGGTATTGGATTCCACTCAGGATGATCTTTTATAAGTCCACCATCCATTATTTGGATCCGAAAACGAAGGTTCAACTTCTTTTATGAATACAACGAAATCACTTCATGAAGCTAGAATACAGTAGTATTTCGGTTGGATGGGTTTCAATAGGTGGTTGATTGGGCTCGGGAGTCTGCTAAAAAAATGAAGAGTTATTTTGATTGTATCTTGTAAAGTGTGATAGATGGACTCCATGTTTTTCATTCTACTAATCTTTTGTATTATTTCTTGAATTAAAAAAATCATGTTTCTAATCATCAATATATTCATCCCTATTATATTTCTAGGATCACAACAATCATTGAAACTAATTTTCATAGAAAAATATATTTATGTAGTCTATTCACAATCATAGTGATATGGATGGGAAGATTCTCTATCTTTTTCTAAATCCATAGATCCTAAAAAGTGTATTCTATCATTTTCCAAGGTCATACACAAAACCCTAGAAAGATTGTGTCTTTTTACGTCCTTACCATGCTTTTTTCTAAAGTATTATATAGAGGAGACTTAGAGAGATAGCCTTTGATTTTTTATACTTTCCTATTTGGGTTTTAAACATAACAAGTTTTCTGCCTCTTATATTTTTTTTCTCAATATTTTTTTTAAACCATATGGAATGTAGGTTTAGTGAGCTGTGACATGACTTTTTTTCCAGAGTTCCCTTTGTTGATTTTTAATATGGAGAGTGTTATGTATCTTTTTTTGGGAAGTTTAACGTCATGAAAACCAATCTAGTGAGGTTGGCGTTTTAGGTTGAAAATATTTTATCATAAATTTTGAAATGATATTCTTAATAAGTCTTGCTGGCTATAAATGTTTTAAAATTCATCAAAAACCCCCAAGGAAAATTTTGAGCCATGATTTTGTGGTTTCAAAATATAAAACAAGATATTTGGAAATAGGGGAGATCTCTCTTGAGTAATATGTTCCCACTAGTTAATAAACATGTTTTATTAGATACTTTATCAAAGTCCAGATGAAGAATATTATTGCATAGTCAAATAGTGGCATCCTTTGGCAAACAAGCCCATTTTGTGGGTGAGTAATGAAAAGGCAACTATGGAAGGAAGGAAGAACGAAGGAAGTTATCATGAATTTCAACATTATACTATTGAATACCAAAGGAAGTTTATAGAGATTTATATTTTTAAAGAACTAGATGGGTGGTTTTTCTAATGGAATATTTCTATGAATAAATAGGGGATTTTTTTGACATTGGCTACGAATGGGAAGCCTATCCTACACGAATTTGGATAGATTTAAGATGGGTAAATTTTGTTAAATGATCATTGTCAAGGGGAATGCCCATTCTTGATTGAGGTTAAACAATTGTTCAGTTTAATTTATTGCGACTGGGACATTGACTGTGAAATTTTATGTCTTACGAAAATGATGTTGTACTATGAAGTTTAATGTCGTACAATAAGGATGTTATGTTAGGTAGTTTATATTCTTACATTAAGGATTTTATATTATCCAACATAATGTCATAAAATAAGTACATTATGGGGGATATAATTCAAGGTCTTTTTCATTGATCAAAAGGATAAGGATTCTCCCATTCTAGGTATCCTATCTTGGAATGCTCAATTAGATTTATGTTTGTTGAAGAGAATTTGGTAGACTGTAATATGGGGATTTTTTGGATATGAAGAGTGTTATGGGTAAAGGGGTTATGGAGATAGAGGATGTCTCATTGGAGGATAAAGTTATTGCTGGTTGAAAAAAGCTATTTTATGGTGTACCTTATTCATAGACAACTAGGGCATGTTATTGCATAGTACAATAGTGGAATCCTTCAGCTGAAAATCTTATTTTGTGGGAGACTTATGCAAATCCAAATATGGTGTGTCACATAATAGTCAGGTAAAATAGTTTTCAGGAATTCCTATATTATACAACTAATGAAAAAAAGAATTTTATGGAGACTCAGATTTCCCCGGGCATAGAGTTTGGTATTTGGAAGGAAAGTACCTAAATATGGAAAGATTATTTCACGTTGAAATTTAAAAAGATTATAGATAATAGGTTCTCTACACAGGTTCTACTGATGAATATGGAATATTATGCCCGTAGTTTTAGGTAATATGATTTGGACAAAAATATTATGGAAATGACAGATGATATGTGGCCTATCAGACCCATATCATTTCCTCATGTTTCAAACATGAAGGGAGAAGTTGTAAACCATGGACTTGGAGGTTTTTAAATTAGGATAGATGATATAAGATAAACATGCAGGGATGATTGTAGAATAAATTTGAATTTATGGTTCCACCATAACTTCATTAATGAATACAATGATAATAGTGGATTCTCCCAAGGGTGAAGTTAGCGATGGTTGGAAAACCTGTTTTTTGGGTTGTTTTATACAATATCAACTAGGGTTCATTATATAATAGTCAAAAAGTGGAATCATTTGGTTGAAACCCCCATTTTTGGGGCTATTTTATGTGAATACAATTGGGGTGTGTTTCAACAAAGTCAGGAAAAAGATCCTTCGGGTATCAAACATTCTACCACTGGGAGTCAGAGAAAGGATATGAAGATCTAAAAGTGTCCAAAATTAGGAGTATGAAATTTGGAATTGATATATCCAAGCACAAGGAAAGAATTTTTACTGATATTTTCCATGTGGTTTAGAGCCTCTTACATATATCTGAATCATATGTAGAAGGGGTACATCTCTTTTTTCCTTGGTGAAACCCATAGTGAAGTGACCAAAATTAAAATCTCATGCATGGATTTTTGTTTGTATGTAGAAGAGGGGTAATTTGTCTTTACCCCATGGCTGGTGGTTGTAAATGTGGCATAGGTATCACTACATATCTCACTGTAATGAGAATCAATACACACATAGTTCTTAAATTACCCCCTGCCCCCTTGCCGATTGGATACATGTGTGGAGGGGAAGAGAGGTTTTTTTGAATATGGGTTCACATATTGGGTGAGATCGCATATTTAATCCTCTTAGGTAGATCTTACTCATACATAAGAGAATGGGGTTATTTCCCATATTATGATACTGTTGGTCCAAATATTGACGATTCAGATGTCACTATGTATCTCGTTAGAATGAGAATTAATACACACATAGTTCTGGAAAAAAATGTATAGTTTATGGTCATATGATGAGGGAATATAGTGTTCCTTTTAAGGTCTGGAAACTAAGACCATGATAATTTTGACATAAATTAATATGCCTTATTTTTAAAGGGAGATCCTTTACCAAAACTCTTAATCCCACATGAGCTATGATCGGTTTGAGAAACAAGGGATGGTAAAATATTCTTCCATGATAAAAAGTCAACACAAGTGAAGGGAAGGGGAATTTAGATTTTGTAGTGGATGGGATAGGATGTATAATCTAGGAATCACTATGTATCTCATTGATATGAGAATCAAGGCATACATAGTTCTTTAATTACACATGTTTTAACTTCATGGGGTGAGGATATGAATACAACGGTTGGACCATGGTATAGGACCTAGGGTGTCACTACTTGTCTTGATGAAGCAAGAATCAAGCCACACAAAGTTCTTTAAATTTCTTCCCCGGATTAATCAAGCATTGATGTGGGTAAAGGGGGTATATATATTTTTTCATTTTGGATGGACCCTATCATAGGGGATCTTGGTGTGACTATGCATCTCATTGGAATGATAATATTTCCACACATAGTTCTGGAAAGAATTACCTATGTAGGTTTGATTTCATACATAGGGAGTGGGGATTTTTTCATTATGTATGGACCTGAGATAGGATAATAAAGCATCAATACATATCTTATTGGAATGTGAATCAAAATACATGTAGTTCTTGAACACATTGTGCAGTTTATCGTCATAAGATAAGGATGTGATAATGTTGGGACTTAAACCTATATAGGGAGACCAAGTGCCACCATGGAGTGGAAATGATGTGAGTGGGTATTATTCAAGGGATATTTCCAATCCTTTATTCATCTATTCTAACCATAAGGACATCTCAACTAACTGAGGGGGTTTGGGGGATGTTATTGGCACTTACACCTGAGATGGATGCCCATTTTTAGGGGACCAAAAATCATGTTAATTTGTGGTTATTTAGGGTTTTATTAATTTAAAATGAGGGAGATGTTAACCATCATGTTTAATTTAATTTTGAGAGTAAGAATGGTGCCTTACAGTTTTGGGTCATATGACTAGGGACATATGTTGTTCAGTTTATCATCATACGATGAAGACAATGATGCAACATAGTTTAACATCACAAAACACGAACTTTACAACATTAAATTTATGGTCATGTGATAAAGACCAACTACCTAGTTTAACATCTTGGAGTTGGGACGTTATATGGTGCTATGCAGTTTAATGTCATAAATCTAGGATGAACGTTATCATGTGACTACATGAAATACTTCTTCAAGAACCTTATATTAGTTGGAGTTGTAATTATTTCCTCATCCATTGAGATCAAATAATAAGCTCTATTAGAGTGGACCTTGTGTATGGAGTAAGGCCCCTCACATTCCATCTCAATATTTAGAGGCTTATTTCTTGGTATCATTGGAGTCCTAAGAACAAGTTCCAATTCTCATTGGAGGAATGAACTAACGAAAACCTTCTTATTAATATATCACACTCTTTGATTTTGATAGAACTCCATGTTATGCAAGGTGTGAAATATTTTTTCATCAAGATGATCAAATTAATCCAGTTATTTATGGTATTTATCATCTATAGACATTTGGTCACATATGGAAATTTGGATCGATGCTAATTGAACCTCAATAGGAGGACTACTTCTGTTCTGTACACCGATGAGTATAGGGTCACCCATGTGGAAGTACAAGTTGTAGTCTGGTAAACCCATAAGGAAACCAAGAGATTTTAGGCCATGACATTTTATCTTTGTCCACCATTTTCTAGATTATTTTTGAAAAATTCCTATTAAAGGTCCACATCTATCCATTATAAATTTTATTATAATAGGATGAATGGTTTTATTTGATATTGTACTCCTAATATATCCTTTACACAGTAGTGAAATTGAAATTGGTGACATATTCCATCAATAATATATGACAGACAAAAAATTTCATAATAATTAAAACTTTTAAAAAGATAAAATGGATTTTGGCTCTTAATTCTTTGAGGGGTGCTTCCTCATCCCATTTGAAGAATAAATTAGTAGTATTCAGGATGTATTTGAACTACTTGGTCGTAACTAGATGGTATGGCCCCAAAACATCCATTCCCCATATAGAAAATGGCTAGGATTATTTTTCTACATGTAGAAACTCCTAGGGTTAATGGATGAAGTTGGCATGAACATGGAAGGTATAGAATTTCACGGGGAATTATGTTTAGTCCTGCATCATTGTAGGCGATAAGTACACAAGAATTTGGATTTGGTTGGATATCTTATATCCATACTACTGGGCATCGAAGGCCCCATCCGGCACCTCTCTTATGGCAGTGGTAGTCTCTTCCCATCAATACATCTTAGAAGGAATCCATTAATTCCTCGTTTAAAAATGTATTTCTGGTGATTTAGACCATTATAAAGAGTGAAATTGAATTTTAACACCCATATTTTACCCTTCCCAGCTCTATCAAATTGATGTAATTCATCGTGGTGGTATTCAATGATGGGAATAATTAACCCTGTGGTAGGACCATAAATCTTAGAGATAGTTATTACCTCATTGATCACCTCTGCTTTGAGTTGAAAAAAAGGTGAGACCATCTGATGATGTGCAATGCTAATGATTGTTTTGTCCTGATTTGGACCAGCTAGAGTGGGACCTGCATTCACCAATGCATCTTCAAGGGTGATCTGTGACAATAGGATGTGATTCAATGTTGGTTATGAGGAGAACTCTTATATTAACCCTTAAACATAGTCAATAGGGAGTATTATCTCTTCTTTTCTAATAACATGATTTCCATTGATCTGTTTGACTACCAACTCTAAATCAACTCTCACCTCCAGCTGGTCCACCAATATTTAGAGTTCGAGTTCTAGGCCCAAAATAAGGGTATGATATTATGCCTTATTATTTGTATAACCATATGATAATAGAAAGGATTAAGGTAAGACTAATTTGGCTAGGGAGATAAGTACAATCCCTAACCAAACTTTTTAGCTTAGTATCTTCCATTATTTCCCCTTTTTGGATCCTAGATGCACCGTCAAAATAAATTTCCTACATTTAGGACATTTGTTGAATGGAAAATTTATCTTTATCTAGAAATTCAGAATATAATTGTATCACTTCAGTAGGAAGGTGATTTTCAAAGAAACATTCAAGGCCTAACCATTTAATAATTTTTGAGGCACAAATTTTATATCAAATTTCTATAGGATAACTACCCACCATTCCAGATGTCCTGTCAACATAGGGTGACTGAGGATGTATTTGAGTGATTTATTTCAAGATATCAATTGGACCTTATGGTTTGGGAATTAATTACTCATATTCTGAATTATTAAGATTTATGCCAAACAACTAATCTCGATAGTGGAATAACGAGTCTCAGCGTCGATCATGGTTCAACTGAGATAATAGTTGTTGTTTTCATTATTATTATCGTTATTTTGTGAAATGTAGGAACCCAATGTTCGATCTAGGGATGTTACATATAGAATGAGTTGATTTCCCTCAAAAGGTGGAATCAATGCTTATCTGATCAAAATTTATTTCATGAGGGTGTCAAATTCATATTAGAAATCACTTGACCACTAATATTTGACCCCATTATTCATCAATTTTTTAAGGTAAAACACATTCCTATATTGGATATAAAGAATTAGATATAGTAAAATTTTCCTTGAATTCCTCTCAACTCTTGGTTTCTAGTATGTGAAATTATAAAGATTTTTTCTTGATCTGGGTCAAATTCATTGTCATGATGGTGTACAAAAAACCTGAGAAATTTCCTAGAGGTTTCCCTGAATGCACACTTTAAGGGGTTCATCATTAGGCTATGTTTTTATATCTTTCTTATAATGGTATCAAGGCCAGCTATGTGGTAAGAATGTTTTCATTACTTAACCACTAGATCTTCAATGTAGAATTTAAAAAACTAAACCAAAAATGGTTTGAAGATGCACTGCATAGCACATTGGTATGTAGGGCCAACGTTTTTCAAGCCGAGGGAAATTACCCGATAGTAGAATACTCCCTGATGGGGCCTAAAGGTGGTGTATTATTCATATTATAATTCCATATAGATTTGGTTATACCCTGAATATCCATCCATGAAGGAGTGGGTTTGATAAACACCCATTTCATCTATCAAGAGTTCTATGATTGGAATCGAGAATTCATCTTTTGGATAGTGCGAGTTGAGATCTCTATATTCGATGAAAACCCTGATTTTCCCAGTCTTATTATTTACTAATTAAATGTATGATATCCATTTCATCTATTTTACCACTCACATGACGTCTTCCGTGGTGATCTTATCCACTTCAGCTTTGATTTTGGACGCGTAGGTTGGCTGTGTTCATATGGATTCATGTTTGAATCCCCGGTGGACTTATGGGAAACCCAAAAAATGTCTAAACACCTTGGGTTTGTGGCCTATATTCACTATTTTTCCAAGAAAACACACTATATGTTTCTTCAGGAAGGAAGTATATATCTTCTATTATTTAGAATATATGGACGCATTGATCGAAGTGGGTCATGGATCTTATTCCATACCCATATTTATCTATCTATGTTGATCTAAAGTGGTAGAGACACTTTCCTAAAATTCTTGAGGGCTATCTCTAAGGTATTCATCCTCTTCCATTTCCTTATTCTTTAAATCTTCTACCTTTATATGGGAAGTAGGCGATGAATCATTTTCCTCAAAGTTAGGTTAGAAGTATTCGTTTAGACATATAGAATATGAATCAAGAATTTATGGATGAATTGACAACGCGATGCCTTTTTGGAGCTCTAATGGGAAGAAGATAGACTTAAAATAATCACCTCTATCTTATCTAATTGATGTGGTATCTTATTTTACCCTATCATATACAAATTTAGTTTTTGAATCTTAGGGGTGGAATGAATAAATTTTCATCCAAGATTTAATTACTTCTTAGAGAGAAGACACATCCTCCAAAACTATCAGGCTCAACTGTCATAATTTACATCACCAATGTCAGTTAATTGGTGCTAAATTTTGAACCTACCTCTTCATTTTGGGTTATGGGGGAACGTATTCTACACTCAAATGTTTTAAAGGGCTGGTTGGGATCATCTATATACTATTTGGGGCATTAATCAGAGTGACATTATCATCCACAGTATTTAACCTTTTCATGTTAGGTTCATCATTTTTGTTTTAGACAGAAATATGTAAGGGTTGAGAAAGAAATGGTTCGAAGAGGACTGGGAACTATATACTTTTTATATTGTAAAGGATATTTCGTATTTAAATCACTCATGTCGAGTTAACCATTTTTTCATTTGGAATCGTGTTTCCCAATAGCCGATTGTAGTAAGTTGAATTGTGTGAAATTATTCACATCAGGACCACCATTTTTGAATGGTTTACAATGGTTTTTTTGAACTATAAACACCTAATGGTTCTATATCCATGAGGAACATGCATTCCAAAGGAAGGCTCTCATTAGTGAGTTAGTCCAATGATGCTTAATAACTCACATTGGTTGAGAGGATGGCAGGTTGGAAAATCGCACCCTTTGGGGGGGAATTATTGCCTACTCAGGGACTCTCTTATAAATTTATGATATGTTCATGAATCCTTCATTGGTTCCCAATTATGATGAGGATTAACCTAAAATTAACAATCAATTATAAGCATGTATAGAGTTTAGTATCATCTGTATGTATCTGTGGTTCTTCATCAATGTAAATATCTATATGTTTCAGAGGTATTTCATTGATGGTATCCCGTTATGTACATTTTAGATATCCTTTGTTCATTATTGTAATGACATAGTTTTCTAGCCACACCGTGGGGAACTCTGAATCATTTCATCATCTAGGGATACGAGAGATGTTTTTATGTTGGCATCGGACCCATGGATGGGTTTCCTATGTATCGTTGTGAAAGAAATATGAACCCACATAGTTTTATGCCACTTAATGGGGAAAATCATACCTTTTAAGTTCATATGATTTGGATAAACTGTATAGTTTAATATCATGTGGCTGGGATGTCTAGGCAAAAGGATCCTAGTCAATGTTTGGTGTAGGACATATGTTGAAGTAGTGACCTAGGGAACCAAGAAGGGATATGGATTCCCAGGATGGAAAATGACCTATTGGAAATGTGGAATAGAGATAATAGGTTTGATTTGGTGTTTTATGTTTGGAAATCAAGGAGTCTTCCAACATATCACATTTTGATGAGATTCAATCCCCACGTAGTTCAGTTGTGAGGAAATACACTTATAGAGGCCCTAAAGTTTGTCTTTTAGTGTAGTATAGCCCTTTGTGGATTATGTTGGGGCTTATAACTGAGAATGATTCCATGCGTAAGGAGTCCATGAGTGATGTATCGACTCGTGGTGATTTGGATCCTTGTTCAGGGATTACTCCTAAGGAGGAGGCCCATGGTTGAGTATACTGATATGGTCAGGGATTATACCATGTAGGAACCCCAAAAGGTTAGATATTAGGGAGTATTCATGAGAAGTATGAACATTATGATTTGTGGGATTTGGTGGGCGCTTAATTGTGATAAGGATTCCCATTTAGCTCGGGCCATAATTGGGAATCCAATAAGTCCTAGTTATAATAGGAATAACATTTCTCATAGTTCAAATGTTATGGGCTTTCATGATAAGTTTTCCTTTTGGTGGGGGTCATGTGGATGTCATGATTACAATCAACCTATAAGCCCATGTGATTCATGATTGGTGTGGGAAACAAGAGGATGTGGAAGATCATAGAAACCACACAACCTACTAAATGGATAGATAAATGGACTTGAAGACTCACATCTATGGAGTCTCTATGACATCAGGCTAGGAGAATATCTGAAGGAAGGTTTTATTCCATAAAATGCATCTAACTATGTTAATTTCATGATTATGAAAAAAATATATTCCCACACGAGTCATGATGATTCATAATAGAATGTGAGAAACAATAGTAAGTCAAAGGTATGGAAATCCATCACAATCCCTCTTACACTAGGGGAAGATGTCAGGGAAATGGGAGATGGGAAGGGATCTAGTGCCTATTCCCTCTCTAATATTCATATATAGGATAGTCATTTCAAAATAACCACCTGAATACAAACTAGAAGGTGAATAGAAGTAAGAGTGAATCCTATTACAAGAAAGGATAAGGTCTTACTCTAGGAGGTATTCCCTACAGTTGGTTATGTAGTGAGGGATAAGGATATAAATCCATGTTTAATGGAAAATCAAGTGTAATACTCACCCTCCCCACCTAGAACTAGAGGTTCCATGTCATCGAGAGAAAAAATTAGGACATGGTTGTATCCTTAATATCTAAGACAAGTAATTCCCTGACATCGTTCCTAGGGTTGGGGTCCTCATGACTACGAGAATACAAATCCACACACACCCCAAGGATCCTAACCATCTATTAGGATAATCACAGGAAAAATCTGACTCTATGAATAAAAATCCAAATGGGAGGCATAGTAGGGTGTCTTTTCCCATTGTTTTACAAGTCCAAAGGCTTTGTTGGGGGTTTCAACTTTCCCCATTTCATACAAGGGATCATGGGGAAGAGATCCCCTTCCATGGATGGATTTGAAGAGGGTCTGATCAGAAGCTCATGTAGGATAGAGGCTACGGAGAGCCAAGTGTGGTTTTGGAGGTAGTCCTAAGAAATAAAAGCATGGATCATGTAGGGTTTGCTCAGGTGAACCTAGGAGAGGTGATGGTACCTTGGGTGATGGACCAACTAGGAAAAAACACATGGGTGAGGATTTTCTCAAGCCTTCAAGGGTCTCCACAGGTGTTCCCAAAAGTGGATCTCCAATGTCCCTAGTTAGGGAGGGGACCTCATGCTAGTGTTCATCAAACATAGGTGAGAGAGTGCCTCATAAAAGTTTTGTGTATTTTAAACCTCTGGATGACATTAAATCCACTATCCCTCTCTAATTACCTCTTCTTTAGATTTTATAGGACTACATAGAAGGTTTCAGAAGGATTGGGAAAATGACTAAGGTAAGTAGAAGATCAAGAGAGCTTCAGGATGTTTCATCCATTCAAATCAAGACAAAAGGGTCCTATTTATAGGAAAATATATGACCCTTGGCTCTTGGACTATTTTTATTATGTGTAACTTGCATGGGTTCCTCCTAGGGGTGTCTTGATGGCTGCTGATTAGACTGATTACGTTGGATAATGCACATATACCTTCTGTGGCAACGCTACTCAGGGGTACCTATGCAATAGGCCTTTAGTGGATTTTCGATCCTTTTCATTCTTAATTTATCATATTAACTTCCCTTTTATACCTTTTTCTTTGACACTTTTTCATTCATGTGTCAAAAAAGAGTATCAAAAAATGGTTTTTTGGGATTTAAGGGTTTTCTGTTTTTTTATGGTTTTTAGAAATTTGAATTTTTTAGTTGTTTAAATTTTTTCTTATGGTTTTTATATTTTTATTGATTTTTTGGAGTTTTTAGAATTTTATTTATTTTTAGGGTTATTAGGGGTTTTGAAGTATTTTAGGGTTTTATGGGTTTTAATGATTTTTGGTTGTTTTAGGGTTTCTATAAATTTTTAGGGGTTTTAAGTGTTTTTAGGTTTTTATTGTTTTACTATGGTTTTAATGTATTTTAGGTTTTCTTTGTGTTTTAGGGATTTTTAGGTATTTCTTAGAATTATATTTTTTTATGGGTTTTAGGGATTTTGAGTGGTTTTAGGGTTTTTTTAGAGTATTTAGCATTTTTAGGTTCTTTAGGGGTTTAATGTTTTTTTTTGTTTTTTAGTGTCTTGTTAGGGGTATTCTGGTTTTTAGTGTGATTTAGGTTTTTAGTTATTTTTAAGGTATTTTTAGTATTTTTTCGGTTTTTATGGGTTTTAGGGATTTTAAATGATTATAAGGAATTTTAGTGGTTTTTTGTTTTTGGTTTTTTAGATTTTTTTAAAGTTTTAGGGGTTTTAATGTTCATTAGAGTTTTTATAATTTTTTTTGGAATTAAAGGGTTTCTTAATCTTTTTGTCCAGTTTTAGTCTTTTTCTGGGGTTTTTGGGTTTTTATGTGTTTGAGAGATTTTTAAGATTTTATGATTTTTAGGTTTTTAGGGGTAATAAATTTTGTTACGTTTTAAATGTTTTATTATGGGTTATTTGGGTTTTAAGGGTTTTTAATTATTTTAGTGATTTTTAGGGATTTTTATAATTTTTATGGTTTTTATGGAATTTAGGGATTCTGTGGGCATTTAATATTTTTAGTGTTTTTAGGATTTTTGGGGTTTTAAGTATTTCTAATTTGTGAGTATTTTTTATGGGGTTTTATGATTTTCAGGTTTCTTTAAATTTTTAAATAATTTTAGGGATTTTATAGGATTTTTATCATTTTTATATTTTTAGGTATTTTGAGGGGTTTTGGAGATTTTAATGGTTTTATGGTTTTATGTGGGTTTTAGGTTTTAGTTGATTGGTATAGGATTATTGTTTTTTTAAATGTTTTTATCATTTTTATGGGTTTAAATGTTTTTTATAGTCTTTGTAGTCTTTTTAGAGTTTTAGAGGTTTTCGGGTTTTTAGTGGTTTTATGGTTTTTTAAGAGTTTTAGGGCTTTTAATGAATTTTAGTTTTTAAAAGTTTTTAGTTTTTATGGTTCACTTATAGTTTTCCAGGGGTTTTAGGGTTTTTTTTGTTTTTAGGGATTTTAGGGAATTTTTACATTTTTTTTGGTTTTTAGGGAGAGGGCTTTAGGTTTTCTAAGGTTTTTAGATTTTTTAGGGTTTTAAGGATTTTATGTGTTCTTAGGTTTTTATGGTTTTTTAGGAGTTTTAGGGTTTTTATGTATTTTTAAATTTTGAAGTATTTTTAGGTCTTTTTTATGTTTTTAGATTTTTATAGGGTTTTTATGGATTTTTAGGGTTATATGGATTATAATAAATTTAACAAATTTTATGTATGTTTGGGGATTAGGGTTTTATTAATTTTTTAGGGTTTTTAAGGGTTTTTGAGTATTTTCATATTTTAGTGGTTTAAATAGGTATTTATGTTTTGTAGCGATTTTTAGGGGTTTTATGGGTTTTTGGGTTTTCTTTGTTTTTTATTGATTTTTATGGTTTTTAGGGTCTTTTAGTTTTTTTAGGGTTTTTATAATTATTTAGGTTTCTAAGGGTTTCGAGTGTTTTTAGTTATTTATAATTATTATTTTTTCTGATGATTTATTGTGTTTTTTACATTTTTAGGGTTTTTAGAGGTTTTTAATGATTTTTTATTATTTTTAGGGTCTTTTAGGTATTTTTTTGTTTTTAGATTTGTTTTAGGATTTTAAGTGTTTTTAGGTTTTTAATGTTTTTTTGGGTATTTTTGGGTTAATTGTATTTATGTTTTAAGTTATTTTTAGGTTATTTATGGGTTTTTAGTTTTTTTTTGGTATTTTGAGAGATTTAATGGTTTTTATTTTTTTATAGTTTTTTGGGGTGGTTTAGTGTTTATTGAGATTTTTAGTGATTTTAAGGGTTTTTATAGTTTTTGATGTTTTAAGTGGTTTAAACAGTTTTTAGATATCTTATTTATTATTTTGTTTTTTAGTGGTTTTATGGTTTTTGGTTTTTTATGTGTATTTTATGTTTTTGTGGTTTTTATAGGGGTTTTTTTGGGGTTTTTGGTTTTTTTACATTTTTAGTGATTTCAAGGGTTTTTTGGTTTTTAATGACTTTTAAGTTTTTTACATATTTGGAGTGTTTTTATGATTTTTTGCTCTTTAATGTTTTTATGTTTAAAGGGGTTTTACTGATTATATGATTCTATGGTTTTAATATGATTTTTAAGGGTTTTTACATAATTTGGGAATTTTATAGATTTTTCAGTATTTTTATGATTTTTAGGGTATATTGGGATTTTGAGGATTTTTTAGGGTTTTATGGTTTTATGGGTTTTATGTTTCTTTATGTATTAGGGGTTTTTTGAGGTTTCATTATTTTTTTAATGTTTTTATGTGTTTAAAGGGTATTTAAAATTTTTAGTGGTTTTAGGGTTTTTATGGGTTTTTAAGGGATTTAATGTTTTTAGGGGATTTCGGATTTAAAGGGTATTTTTTAGTTTTAGGGTTTTAGGCTTTTTAGGCTTTTAGGTGGTTTAAGTGATTTTAGGTTTCTAATGTTTTCTTAGTTTTTTTTGATGTTTTTAGGGTTTTTCGTGTTTTTATGATTTTTAGGTCCTTTTCAGTATTTTTATAAGTTTGTAGGGTTTTAGGGATTTTGAGGGTTTTAGGGTTTATAGTATTTTTATTATTTTTAGTGGTTTAAAGTGTTTTTAATTTTTAAGGTATTCATTGGGGTTTTTATGGTTTTTTACATTTTTATGGATTTTTTGTGTATTTTATGATATTTATTGTTTTCAGAGGTTTTATAGAATTTGAGAGGTTTTAATATTTTTTAAGCATTTTAGGGTTTTCATGGTTTTTGGGGTTTTAATCTATTTTTTAATTTTTAGGTGTTTTATAGTTTTTTAGAGATTTTTAATGATTTTACAGGTTTAAAGAATTTTTAGTGTTTTTATTTGTTTTAGGGTTTTATGTGTTTTAGGGGTTTAAGGTTTTATGTGTTTTTATGGTTTTTTTTGTGTTTAGGTATTTTAGTGACTTTTTTGGGTCATTTAGGATTTTTAGGATTTTTTAGTTTTTTAGTGGTTTAAGTAATATTTATATTATCATGTTTTTCTATGGTTTTTTATAGTATTTAAGGTTTTTTATGTTTTTAGTGATTTTTAGAGATTTTTATGTTTTTTTTTTGTTTTTAGGGGTTTGAGGGATTTTTATGGTTTTTAGAGTTTTTAGTGGGTTTGGATTTTAGTAATTTTAGGTTATTATGGGTTTGAAGTGTTTTTAGGGTTTAAAGGTTTTATTAGGGGTTTTAGGGTTTATATGATTTTTAACATTTTTAATAAATGTTAGGTTTTCTTCAGGTGTTTATTGTTTTTAGGGTTTTTAGGGATTATGAGAGGTTTCAGTGTTTTTTTGGGTTTTTAGAATTTTTAGTTTTTTAGGGGATTTTATTGTTTTTAGTTTTTTAAGATTTTCTTAGTTTTTTTCATGTTTTTAGGGTTTTTATTATTTGATATTTTGATGGTTTTGTATTATTTATAACATTTTAGGGGTTTTTAATCTATTTTGAGGGGTTTTTTGGGTTTTTGGGGGTTTTTGGGTTTTCTAGGATTTTTTGAGTTGTTCTTTTTTTTTATTTTTTAGGGTTGTTAGGGGTTTTTAGAGACTATTAACGTTTTAAAAGGTTTAAAGGGGGTTTTCAAGTTTTAGTGGGGTTTAATGGGTTTATGTGTTTTTAGTCACTTTTAATGTTTTTATTGTTTTTAGGGGGCTTATGGTCTTCTTAGGGTTTATATGTTTTTAGTGTTTTATATGATTTTTAAGGTTGTATGTGTTTTTAGGATTTTATGTTTTTAATAGGGGTTCTCAGGGTTTTACGGTACTTTATGATTTTTAGAATTTGTATTGATCTTTTTGCATTTTTATTGGTATTCTGGGATTTTTGAGATTTTTAGGGGTTTAGAGGTGTTTTGGTTTTTTTGGGTGTTTAGAATTATTTAGCTTTTTGGGTGTTATAACATTTTTAGTTTTTTAAATGTTTCTTAGTTTTTTCAGGGTATTTTACAATTTTAGGTGTTTTTAGGGATCTTTTTTGAATTTTATGGGGTTTTTTTGGATTTTTGGGATGGGGACGATTTTTGGGGTATTTTTAATTTTTTTATGGTTTTTTATTATTTTAATTGTTTTAGGGATTTCAATTGTTTTTACTATTTTTATTAGATTTTTGGGGGGTTTTAGAATTTTGGGGTTTTAATGGGGTTTATGATTTTTTATGGTTTTTAATGACTTTTATATTTTAGCGTTCTTTTGGTTTTTAGGGCTTTATGTGATTTTAGGTTAATTAGTTTTTCTTAGGGGATTTGATGGTTTTTAGGATTTTTTACCTTTATAGGGATCTTTAAGTATTTTTTATAATTCTTCTGGTTTTTATGTTTTTTTATTTTGAGGGGTTTTAGGGTTTTCAGGTTTGGAATGGTTTTATCATTTGTGATTTTTAAGGGGTTTATCTATTTTTAGGCATTTAAGGTATTCTTATGGGTTTTCAGGTTTTTAGGTATTTTTACATTTTTAGTGTTTTTAGGGATTTTTATGATTTTTTAGTGTTTTTACGAATTTTTTGGGATATTAATGGTTTAAGGTTCTTTTTGGGTTTTTTGGTTTTTTATGTTTTTTATAGTTTTTAGATTTTTTGAGTATTTTTACAGTGTTTATGATTTTTTGGAAATTAAAGGGTTTTTAGATCTTTTAGTGGGTTTTAGGGTTTTTATGGGTTTTTAGGGGTTTTAATGTTTTAAAGGGGATTTAGATATTATTGGTTTTTTATGTTTTTTTAATTTTTAGGTTTCTTAGAGGTTTTATTTTTATAGGATTTAATGTTTTATTAGGGTTTTTTCATGTTTTAGGGTTTTTTATTTTGCAGTGATTTTTAGGGACTTTTTTAGTTTTCATTATTTTTAGGGTTTTTAGAGATTTTGAGTGTTTTCAGTGTTTTTTAGGGTTTTTAGGGGTTTTTTGGTTTATATGTTTTTGTTATTCTTTTTATTTTAGGGACTTAATATTTTTTTACATTTTTAGGGTTTTAAGGTTTTTTAGAGTTTTTTTAGGGTATCTATGGGTTTTAGGTGTTTTTATGGTTTTTATGTGGTTGATGTTTTTAGGTTATTTTTAGGTATTAAGGGTATTTTTTGGGTTTCTTAGGGTTTTTAACATTTTTTATTATTTTTAGAGGTTTTAAGTATATTTAGGTTTTTAAGGTTTTCTTTTGGTTTTCATGATTGTTTTTGGGATTTTACATTTTTAGGGATTTTTCGGGTGTTTTATGATTTTTACGGTTTTTAGGGTTTTATGGATTCTGAGGTTTTTTTGGGGATTGTGGATTTTTTAGGGTTTTAGTGTTTTTCTGTATTTTAGTAGTTTTAAATGTTTTTTTGGATATTATGGTTTTCTTGGGGTTTTCATGGGTTGTTAGTGTTTTCTTATTTTTAGGTATTTTTAGGGAATTTTTAGGATTTTTATGGCTTTTAGGGGTTTTAGGTATTCTGAGAGATTTTAGGGTTTTTAGGGATTTATCATTTTTTAGGTTTTTAGGGGTTTTAATTGGTATTAAGTTTCTTATACTTTCTTAGGAGTTTTCATGGTTTTTAGTGCTTTTATGATTTATGGCATTTCTAGGGCTTTTTTAGGATATTTATGGTTTTTAGGGTTTATAAAGACTTCAATTTATTTAAGGGTTTTTTCAATTTTATTGGGTTTTTAGGTATTTTGTATTCTTAGTGTTTAAAGGGATTTAGAATTTTTGAATGTTTTAAGATGGTTTATAGGGTTTTTATATTTTCTTATAGTTTTTTATGTTTTTATGGTTTTTTTGGTGGTTTAATCTTGTTTATATTTTTTATGGATTTTAGGGGTTTTAGTGCTTTTAGTGTGCTTTTGAGGGGTTTTTAGGGTTTTAAGTATTTTTAGGTTTTTTGAGGTTTTATGTGTTTTTAGGTTTTTAAGGTTTTCTAAAGGTTTGTAGTGTTTTTTAATTTTTTAGGGATTTTATAGATTTTTAGTATTTTTTATGGTTTTTAGGTCTTTTAGGGATTTTGAGGGTTTTAATGGGCTTCTAGACTTTTTAGGTTTTAATGGGGTTTATTTTTTTGAGGTGATTCTTAGATTTTTAGGGGTTTTAAGATATTTTTATAGTATTTTTAATATTTTTATTGGTTAAAATAATTTTTAATATTATATTGATTTCTAGGGTTTTATTGGTTTTTTGTTTTTTAAGGTTTTTTAGGTTTTTTATGTTTTATAGGTTTTTTGGGTTTTTAGCATTTTTTTTGGTTTGTATGGGTTAAAGGGTTTTAAGGTTTTTAGGGTTTTCTTGTACGTTTCAGGGGTTTTATTGTTTTTATGTTTTTATTGATTTTGTTGCCTTTTTGGAATTTTATGTTTTTTAGGGTTTTAGGAAATTTTTGAGGGATTTAGGGGTTTTTTTGGTTTTTTTGGTTTTTAGGGGTTTTTAGGGGTATAATGGTTTTTTCAGGATTCTTAACATTGTTATGGGTATGAAGGGTTTATTGTTTTTATTTGGGGGGGGGGTATCTATTTTTTGGGTTTTTTAATTTTATTAGGGGTTTTTATTTTTTTTAGGGTTATTTAGTTTCTTTTAGGGGTTTCAACATTTTTTGGGTCTTAGGGGGTTTAAGTGTTTTTTATTTTAAATGTTTTTATCAGGTTTTTAGGGTTTTTTATGTTTCTGTGAGTTTATGTGATTTTTAAGATTTTTATGGGTTTTTAGGATTTAGATATTTTGATGGGTTTTAAGTGATTTAGGGTTTTTTTGGTTTTTTTCTAATTTTTTGGTTTTTTAGGGGTTTTAACTATTTTTTTGGTTTTTAAATTTTTATTAGGGTTTTTATGATTTTTAGGATTTTTTAGCTTTTTAAGGACTTTCAGTGGGTTTTTATAATTTTTATGGGTTTTTGAGTTTTTAAGGGTTTTTAGGATTTTTAGGGTTTAGGGTTTTGTGGGATTTTTATTTTTAGGGGTTTTTTTTAAGATTTTATGTGTTTTAAGGGTTTTAGAGTTCTAAAACATTTTAGGGGTTTAAAGGGTTTAAAGTGTTTTTTGATATTTTTAGGTTTTTATGGGTTTTTTAGGATTTTATTGGTTTATACGGGTTTTAGGGTTTTTAGCATTTTCTATGGTTTTAGGGGATTTAAGTGATTTTATGTTTTTAAGGTTTTCTTAATTTTTTTCAGGGTTTTTTTGGTTTCTTACATTTTTCGAGATTTCTAGGGAATTTTTAGTATTTTTATGGGGTTTTAGGGTTTTAGGGATTTTGAGGGTTTGTAAGGTTTTTAGGGTTTTTAAGGATTTTAGTGGTTTTATGTTTTTAGTGGTTTTAAGTGTTTTTGTTTTTTTAAGGTTTTTATGATTTTAGTGTTTTTATGACTTTAGGGATATTGAGGGCCCTTTATGATTTTTAGGTGGTTTATATTTTTTAGTGATTTTGAAGGTTTTTAGTGTTTTTAAGGTTTTTTTGTTTTTTTTTGGGTTTTAGGGGTTTTATAGATTTTTAGGGTTTTAAATGTTTTATAGAGTTTTATCATTTTTGGGGGTTAATGATTTTTTTGAGTATTTAGATTGTTTTTTGGTTTTTATGGGATTTTAGGGGTTCAAAGGTTTTAGGGGTTTTATGATTTTTAGTGTTTTAGGATTTTTAGGGTTTTATGGGTATTACGTGTTTTCTATTTTGAGGTGATTTATATTTTTTTTAAATTTTTAATGTTTTGTTTGTTTTTCTAGGGTTTTTGAGTTTTTATGTTTGTATAATTTTTATGGATTTTTATGTTATTCAGGGATCTTTAGGATTTTGAGGGTTTTAGGGTTATAGGGCTTTAGGGTTTTTAGTGTTTATTTTATTTTTAGGGGTTTCAATTATTTTCAGGTTTTAAAAGGTTTTCTTAGTTTTTTTCAAGATTTCTAGGGTATTTATTTTTTAGGGATTTTTTCATCTTTTAAATTTTTTTTATGAATTTTAGGGTTTTTAGTGTTTTTTGGAGTTTAAGGGGTTTCTATGGTTTTTTGGTTTTTTTCTTCTAGCATATTTTTTTAGATTTTAGTGGTTTTAAGATTCTTTATAGTTTTTAAAATTTTAAGCGGTTTAAAGGGTTTTAAGTTTTTTAGTGGTTATTTATGGATTTTAGGATTTAATATGGTTTTTATTATTTTTTTGTGGTTTTATGGTTTTTATGGTTTTTATCAATTTTTAGGGTTTTAGGGGTTTGATGTGGTTTAGGTTTTTAATATTTTTCAGTTTTTAGTGAATTTTTTTATTTTTTAAATTTCTAGATATTTTTTGTGATTTTTAAGATTTTTATGGTTTTTTATATTTTAATGGTTTTTATGGTTGTTAGGGGTTTTATGCTTTTTGGCGTTTTTAGGGTTTTTTGAGTTTTTAGGGGTTGTAAGGATTTTTTGATTTTGCTAACATTTTTAGTGGTTTGAACAGTTTTTTGATTTTCAGTTTGTTCTAGGATTTTTATATTTTTTAGAGTTTTTATGGTTTATAATGTATTTTATTGTTTTTAGGGTATTTTAGGGTTTTAGAGTTTTTATGGGTTTTATGTGTTTTTTATTTTATTTATGTTTTAATGTTTTCTTTGGGTTTTTAGGTTTTATAAGTTTTTTTATGTTTTGAGGAATTTTTATGTTTTTTGGGATTATACGGATATTTATGATATTTAAGTGATTTTAATTATTTTCTATTTTTATGAGATTTTGTTAGGGGATTTCTTTTTTAAGGTTTTTTATATTTTATGGTTTTTAGGGAATTTTTAGAATTTTTATGGGTTTTAGGGCTTTTGGGATTTTGAGGGTTTTGGGTTTTGGGTTTTTATGGTTTTTGGGCGTTTTCAGGTTTATTTGAGTTTTTTAATATTTTTGTGGGTTTAATTGTTTTTTAGAGATTTTAGTAGTTTTTATGGTTATCTTTGGTTTTTTATGTTTTAAATTTTTTAGGGTATTTTTTTATTTTTCATGGTTTTATGAGTTTTAGTGTTTCTTAGTGTCATTAACATTCTGTTGGTTTTGAGGGGTTTTATTTGTTTTTAGAGATTCAAGGTTTTCATCAGGGTTTTTAGGGTTTTTATGTTTTTTATATTTTTGGGTAATTTTTTTCCTTTTTGGATTTTGATGGGGTTTTATTGTTTTTAGGGAATTTTAGGGGTTTTAAGGGTTATTAGGGTTTTTTATAATTTTTTAGGATTTTTAGTTGTTTTAGTTTTTAGGGGTTTTAAGTGTTTTTTTGGTTTTTAAGATTTTCTTTTCATTTTTTAGGTTTTTTACGGTTTTATATTTTTTTTTAAATTTTAGGTCTTTTATGGGTTTTTATGGGTTTTGAGGTTTTTTCTTGGTTTGGGGTTTATTGTGTTTAGGTTTTTTTGAGATATTTAGGGGTTTGGAGGTTTTTCGAGTTTTTCATGTTTTAATGTGTTTAATGGGTTTTTAATGTTATTAATAGTTTTGGTTTTTATGGGGTTTTAAGGGTTTTAGGGGTTTTATTGTTTTCAGGTTTTTAGTATTTTTAATGGTTTTTAGTATTTTTTAGTTTTTTTGGGTTCTAAGTGGTTTTAGGTTTTTAAGGTTTCGTTAGATAATTTTTGGGGTATTTTTTGGGAATTTTAGGGATTGTTTGTGATTCTTAATGTTTTTTGGGATTTTTTTCAAATATTTTTAGTATTTTTAGTAGGTTTATGGTTTTTTTTGTGTTTTTAGGTTTTTTATGGGTATATTATTTTTTTGGATTCTTAACATTTTTAGGGCTTCAATGTCTTTTTATAGTTTTTAATGGTTTTAGGGTTTTTATGGGTTTTTTGGGGTCTTTATGGTTTTTAGGGGTTTCTATGTTTTTTAGGGGGTTTTAGGTTTTTTATGGTCTTTTAGTTTTGTTTACATTTTTAGGTTTTTTGGGGTTTTAGGAGTTTTTCTATTTTGAGGATTTTTGTGGGGTTTTTTGGTTTTTTTGTGTTTTTAGGGATTTTTGAGATTTTTGGAAATTTTTTAATTTTAACATCTTTTAGGGTTTTTATGGATTTTTAGGGTTTTTACCATTTTCAATGGTTTGTGTTTTTAGGTTTTTATGGACTTTAAAAATATTTAGTTTTTTAGGTTATTCTTATAGTTGTTCAGGGTTTTTAGGATTTTTTATGTTTTTTGGTTTTTATGGATTTTTAGGGGTTTTATATTTTATTAGGGTATTTAAGGATTTTGAGGATTTTTTTGGTTTTTCAGGATTTTTGGGTTTTTTGGGGTTTAAGGGTTTTTTTGGAGTTTTTATGGTTCGTATGTTTTTTGAGTTTTTAACGTTTTAGGGGTTTGATGGGTTTATAGAGGTTTAAATCTTTAATAAATATTTAACATTTTTTAGGCTTTAAAATGTTTTTAGAGTTTTTAGGGGTATTTTTGGTTTCGTATGTGTTTTTAGGAATTTTTATGACTTTTAGGGGTTTTATGGTTTTTAAGGGTTTTAGGGTTTTCAGGGTTTTTAGGGTTTTTAGTGAGTTTTAGATTTTTAACTGTTATCATGCTTTCAATATTTTCTTAGATATTTTCAAGGGTTTTAAGCATTTTTACGGTTTTAGGGATTTGGGGATGTTAGGATTTTTATGGTTTTTAGGATTTTTAGGGATTTTGATGGTTTTAGGGTTTATTGGTAGTTTATGGGTCTTTAGTGTTTTTAGGCTTTTAGTTTTTATGGGGTTTATGTATTTTTAGGATTTTAAGGATTTCTGAGGGTTTTTTTTACATTTTTAGGGATTTTTAGGGGGGTTTTAGGTTTTTTATGGGTTTTAGGGTTTTATGGATTTTATGGTGTTTTTTGGGTTTTAGGGGTTTTCGGGGTTTAATTGTTTTTTTGGATTTTGGGGGTTTTGAGTTTTTAAGGGGTTTTAAGAGTTTTTAGGGTTTTTAGCATTTTTAGGGGTTTAAAGTGATTTTATATTTTATTTGTGGTTTTTAGGATTTTAATGGGTTATTTCAGTTTTTAGGGGTTTTTTGATTTTTTGGGATTTTAGGGATTTTTAAGGTTTTTAGGGTTTTTAGGTTTTTTGAGGGTTTAAAGCGTCTTTAGGTTTTAAGGTTTTTTTATGGGTTTTTAGAGTTTTTAGGGTTTTTATGTATTTTTGGATTTTTTTAGGATTTTAGGGTTTTTAGGTTTTTAATAGATTTTGAGGATATTTAGGGTTTATGGTTTTTTGGGGGTTTTAGGGTTTTTTTGAGTATTTTGTGGTTTTAATATTTTTAGAGGTTTTTAAATGTTTTTAGGTGTTTAATAGGATTTTTGAGTTTTAGTTGTTTTTGGGCCATCTATCAGTTTTTTTGGGATTTGATGTTTTTGGGGGTTTCATGGTTTTTAGCGGTATTTAGGAACTTTTAGGGGTTTTAGCGTTTTTTATGTTTTTAAGGGTTTTAATTGTTTTTCAGTTTTAAGGTTTTCATATGGGTGTTCATGGTTTTTAGGGGATTTTTTTAGGGATTTTTAGGGATTTTTTAGGGTTTAATGGTTTTAATGTTTTTTATGGAATTTGATGGGTTTTAGGGTTTTTATCGTTTTCTAGTTTATTGGGGGTTTTAAGTGTTTTTTAATTAAGTTTTTCTAATTATTTTTAAAGTATTATAATTTATTATGTTTTGGGGGATTTTTAGTACTTTTTTATAATATTTATGGTTTTTAGGGTTTTTAGGGTCATTTTGGGTTTTAGAGGTTTTGTTTAGTTTTATAGTGGTTTAAAGGGTATTTTACATTTTTAGGGGTTTTAAGGGGTTTTAGAGTTTTTAGTGATGTTTTAGGGTTTCTCAAGGTATTAGAGGTTTTTAGAATTTTAGGGTTTTTAGGGCCATTGGCCTTTTCTCGGTTTTTAGATATTTAATTCTTTTAGGTTTCTATGATTTTCTTATGGTTTTGGGGTTTTTTACATTTTTTGAGATTTCTAGGCTTTTTTTAGGATTTTTATGGGTTTTTAGGATTTTTAAAGATTTTGAGGGTTCTTAGGGTTTTTTGGTCTCTAGGGTTTTTATGGTTTCATAGGATTTTTAGTTTTTTTATGTTTTAGTGGACTTTTACAGTTTTATGGTTTTTATGGTATTTAGGGTTTTTAGGGATTTTGTGGGGTTTTAGGAGAATTTAGCATCTTTATGGTTTTATGGTTTTTGGGTTCAGAGGGGTTCTTAGGGTTTCTTAGGGTTTTAAAGGATTTTTAAACTTTTTAACATTTTTTGGGGTATAAAGGGGTTTTGGAGTTTTTAGTGGGGTTTTTTAGGTTTTTTATGGGATATTGGGTTTTTAATGTTTTTAGGGTTTTCTGGGTTTTAGGGTTTTTATTGTTTTAGGGAATTTTTTTATTTTTTTGAGATTTTAAGTGTTTTTATATTTTTATGGTTTTCGTATGGATTTTAGTGTTTTTAGGGTTTTTAGTGTTTTTTACGCTTTTTTGATTTTTTATGGATTTTTTTATGATTTTTATATTTTTAGGGTTTTTAGGGTTACGAAGGGTTTTGGGACACTATGGGAAAAGAGGGAATTTGTGATGATCCATTTGTGATGGGTCCATGTCACATTGTAAATAGTCTGTCAGAAAGGGTATTTGTGACAGGAGAACCATCCAGTCGCAAATAGAATGGTTCTTGGAACTTGTTAATGGTTCTCGCCGCAAAAGGTTTGGTGTAAAATGCATGCCAAAACATGGGAAGGGTATTTGTGATGGGCTATAGTAGCCTCTCACAAATACATGGTGGTGTTTTTAGTATTTGGGACGAGATTTATATCTGGTCAAAAATAATATGTCAGTAGGTTGTCTTTAGCGACGGGCCCCATCGCAAAAGACTTTTTAACTAGTGAGTATTTACGACATGACCCATCGCAAATAGTACTATTTGTGACGGTACTCTCATCGTAAATAATCCCATCGAAACTAATCTAACCTATATACACCCCACCATTTTTCCATCATTCCATTGAATTTTCTACTCCTCTTTTTTTTAAAGGTTGGGGCCGAAGCCTCATTTTTATTAATAAACCAAAGCAAAGACCACTTTTAACTGGTTAGAGGGAGACCCATTACATAGCCTGAAGGCACAGTGGACTTGTAGCCCATTACATAGACCGCAGGCCCAAAATTTTGGCCAAATTCCTATTCTGTGAATAGTAACCCAGCTGCTATAGTACCGCATAGTACCTCCGCCGCTACAGTGCCCTGCCGCCGCTACAGTACCCGCCGATCAACAGTACCGCCGCAGCTACAGTACCTGATACAGTACTGCTACAGTAACCTGCGCCCAATGGGTTTTGAACCCCCATCTTTCATGTAGCATTACAGGGTGCTTACCAGTAAGCCAAACCCCAACTACAATTTTCTACTCCTCTCTCTCTCTCTCAAGTTGAAAATTTTCTCTCAAAATTTTTCATAGTGTAAAATCTTAATTCGGGCATTATTCATAGCTTATATCATTCAAAAGCTTCAGTTTTAAGGTATTTATTTATTTCTTTTATTTAGACTTAATTATTTTTTTATTTTAGTTACAAGGAAAAGATGGCGTAGGACCAGGCTATTCCTGGCCCCCCTAAAATTTATTAGCAAAAAATACAAAGCAAACAAGGGAGGGGCAGAGTCAAACCACCCACACCTAAATAATTTTGTGTGATTCGTATGAATTAATATTAATTAATAATTATTATATTAATTCAAAATAATTAGTATTAATATGTAATAATTACTATTAAATTGTAATAAATCATATGAAATTATAAAAATTAGTTTTAAATTGCAATAAATTTCAATAATTAGTAATAAATTGCAATAATTAGTAATAGATTGCAATAATTATTAATAAACTGCAACAGTTATAATTAGTAATATATTAGAATAATTAGTAATAAATTCTAATAAATTCAAATAATTAGTAAATATTTTTAATAATTAGTAACAAATTCTAATAATTTGTTATAAATTCTAATAATTTTAAAGAATTTTTAATAATTTTTAATAAATTGTAATAATTAGTAATAAATCGCAACAATATGTAATAAATTGCAAGAATAATTAATACCTATTAATATATTCTAATAATTAGTAAAAAATTGTAATAATTAGCAATAAATTGAAATAATTAGTAATAAATTGTAACAATTATTAGTAAATTGTAATAATTAGCAGTAAATTATAATAATTAGTAATAAAATCTAATAACTACTAAGAAAATTATAATAATTATTAATAATTAGTAAAAAATTCTAATAATTAGTAAAAATTAGTGATAACTTCTGATAATTTTTAAAAATTGTAATAATTAGTAATAAACTGTAGTAATTAGTAATAAATTGCAACAATTAGTAATAATTAGTAATAAATTGTAATAATTAGTAATAAATTGTAATAATTAGTAGTAAACTGTAATAATTAGTAATAAATTATAATAATCAGTAATAATTTCTAATAATTAGTATAAATTAGTAAAAAATTCTAATAGTTAGTAATAAATTATAATAATTTTTAATAAATTGTTATAATTAGTAATAAATTTTATTAATTAGTAAAAATTTAATAATTAGTAATAAATTGTAATAATTAGTATCTAATTGTAATAATTAGTAATAAATTGCACTAATCGATAATATATTGCAATACTTAGTAATAAATTGTAACAATTTGTAGTAATTTTTAACAATTAATAATAATTAGTTATAAATTATAATAATTAGCAATAATTTGTAATAATTTGTAATATATTGTAGTAATTAATAATAATTTGTAATAATTAGAAATAAATTATAATAATTAATAATAAATTTTTATAATTATTAATAAATTATAACAATTAGTAATAAATTATAATAATTAGTAATAATTAGTAATAATTTCTAATAATTATTAATAAGTAGTAATAAATTCTAATAATTTCTAATATATTATCAGATTTTGTAGTAAATTGTAATAATTTGTAATAAATTGTAATAATTAATAATAAATTGTAATAATTTGTATGAAGTTTTAATAATTTGTAATAAATTGTAAGAAATGGAATAAATTGCAAAAATTAGTAATAAATTTAATGAATTAGTAATAAATAGTAATAATTAGTAATGAACTATAACAATTAGTAATAATTTGTAATAAATTGTAACAATTAGTAATAAATTGTAATTATTATTAATAAATTGAAATAATTAGTAATAAATTAAAATTAATTAGTTAGAAATTGCAATAATTAGTAAATAAATTTAACAATAAGGAATAAATTGTAACAATTAGTAATAATTAGTAATAAATTATAATAATTAGTAATAAATTGTAATAATTAGTAAAAAGTATTAATAGTTAGTAATAAAATATAATAAATTTTAATAAATTATAATAATTAGTTATAAATTCTAATAATTAGTAATAAATTCTAATAATTAGTATTAAATTCTAATAATTAGTAATAAATTCTAATAACTGGTTATAAATTCTATTAATTAGTAACAAATCTTAAGACGAAGATAGTGCTCGGGTTTCGGGGAGCACGAGGGCTCGGCGATGATGGCGATCAAACGACTTTCTCCTAGGGTTTCCGATGACTATCCTGCACTACTTTAATTAAGTGATCATGGATAGAGAACCCGGATCGGCCTAGAATGAAGGTGTGCCACATCTTCTTAGCAGAGCTCTTCGGGTGGATCTACCCACCATGCATCTAGATGGTGTGGCAAAAACATCAATTCCTATTGTGGATCATGATGTTCGAGCCTCCGTTCATCGGGATGGAGGATGTGTGCGGGTTCTCGCTTCTGATTCACCTCGCATTCCGAAGGTGTTGTCCACATCTGATGATTGTGATGGATTCAAATCCATGTCTATTGTTTTGGATCGTGCATCTTAGGATCAGATTGATAGTGGTGCGCAAAAGATGGATTCGTTTCTTGTGTTGAGGGATTTGATGGGTCATGGTTCCTCTGACTTGGATTCTCAAATCCCCGGTGTTCCTCGTATGGATGGTGATTTGGAAGGGTCTAGGGTTGTTCTTCCTTCTACGATGGAGAGGGTGATTTTGCAGTCCAATGCACCCTATGATTTCATTATTTCTGGTCCATGACTGATGTAACCTAAAGATATTTTGAAGGTCCCTAATAGTAGAGATAATGTTAAGGATCTGACTGGCAGAGTTGATGCAGAATCTTCTACATCGGTACCCCTGTTTTCATCGCTCATTGACTCCTGTTCTGGTCGGATCCTTCGAAAAGGGTTATCAGCTCATGTTGATGTGAATCCTGGTGTGTTTTCGGAGAGGATTGCAATCGTGAATAATTCATTGATGCGCGTCTTGTTCTACCAAAGGGTGAGAAGCCTTGAGTGTTTGATGATTTGGTCAAACAGATCTCATTTTTGTGGGGCTCCTCTGATTGGATGTGTGTGTCTCTTGGACATGGATTCTTTCATTACATTTTTTCATCAAATACCTTCAAAATACATGCGTGGAGTATCGGGTCTCTATCTCTGAAACCGGGATGGATTCACCTTCATGAATGGTCTTTGGATTTCAATGTCTCACGTGAACGAAATGTTTTATCATAGGTTTGGGTCCAGTAGCATGGACTTAATTGGGTCCTCTGGAATTGAAAGATTTTGCATGATATCGGCATGGGAATTGGGACTCCTATTCGCTGTGACATGGAAACAGAGGTGGTTCAGTTTGGAAATTTTTCTCGAATATTGGTGGAGGATGTTCTGAGTAATACCTTGATTGATAAGGTAACTCTCTCCACTTCCACAGATAATATTCATATTGATGTGGAATGTGAATGTAAACCCCAATTTTGTACTGAATTTATGGCTGTTGGACATTCTTTGGAGTTATGTCGGCGGAAGATCTCCTGTGGGAGATGTGGGATGAAGGGTCATCCAGATACTCTTTGTAGAAGGATTCTTGAAAGAAATCATGGGGCTCTGTCAAAGCCTCTTATTCGTGATGTCAATTCCAAAAAAACATCTTCCGCTAAGGTTGATATTTTGAATGTTGAAAAATCTGTCCCTCAGGTGTTTGATTTTAAAGGCAAAGGACTTGTGGTGGATAAGTACCCGATGAGAGCTAATAGTGGTCCCTCTAATGCTCTGACAAATTCTCATTATTCCAATGATGGTCATGCTTCCCCCACTGGATTTGATGTGACTGGAAAAATACCAGCATCTTTATTGATGGGTCTCCTACTCGTTCTGAACCTCCAAATCCAGGATTGTATGATAGTCAGGCTGCAAGACTGTTATGTGATGGGACTGTTGACTCGGCACCTAGATTGGATCACATTGGAGCTCCTCAACATGTTTATTGTCATCAGGAAATCCAAAATATTTTGAACTCCTCTAAGATATCTGAGAAGTGGGGTGATATCTATAAGGTGGAAGGGATGGCTGCGGACAACGGTGTTCCTACCTCATTTAAAGATGCAGTCCTATCTGAAAAAGGGAAGGTAGATGATTTCACTCCTGCACCTCCAAAGAGATGGACGAGGAAAGACTATTCTCACACACCTCGCACTATGTCTACTCGATATTCTAAGCCATCAGCCAAGATCAATACAGATCTTCTTATGATTTCAAATCAGGGTGAGTCTCAATCTGAATGGGACACTGCTGATGGATTTGATTATGAGAATGACATGTCTTAATATGATTTGTAATTTTGTTCTTGACGAATGAGGGTGTGCCCCTTTGTTTGACCCCGCCCATATTCTCTGTACCTTTTCTTTTATTTTAATAAATGGTCAGGAGCATAACTTCTGACTGGACTTGCTGGGTAGTAATAAATCATAATAATTTGTAATAAACAGTAACAATTTGTAATAAATTTCAATAATTTATAATAAATTTGAAAAATTTGTATTAAATTCAAAAAATAAGTAATAATTTTCAAAAATTAGTAATAAATTGAAAAAACTAGTAATAAATTGAAATAGTTAGTAATAATTAGCAATAAATTGTAATAATTAGAAATACATTGTATTAATTATTAATATATTGTGATAGGTATTAGTAAATTATAAAAATTAGTAATAATTAGTAATAAATTCTAATAACAGTTAATAAATTCTAATAATTTGTAATAAATTCTAAAAGTTAGTCATAAATTGTGGAACTTAGTAATAAATTGGAATAATTAGTAACAAATTATAATAATTTGTAATAAATTTCAATGATTAGTAAAAATTGAAACAATTAGTAATAAATTGAAATAATTAGTAACAATTAGAAATAAATTGGAATAATTAAAAATAATTAGTAATAAATTAAAATAATTAGTTATAATTAGTATTAAATTATAATAATTAGAAATAATTAGTAATAAATAATAATAGTTAGTAATAATTACTAATAAATTCCAAAAATTAATAATAAGTTATAATAATTAGTAATAAACTCTAATATTTAGTAATAAATTCTAAAAATTTATAATAAATTCTAATAATTAATAATAATGAGAAATAACTAAAAATATATATCTATAATTAGAAATAATTAGTAATAAATTGTTATAAATTGTTACAATTTGTTACAAATTGGCATAACTTCTATCTTATTGGTGGCACCCTTTTACCTGATGCCTTATCTCCTTGCAATTTTCTCCAACTAAAATCATTATGAATTTTTTTTCCTCATCTATGGATATCTATTTTCATATGCATGATAATGTTGAGCAGTTTGGTGAGGCCTTCCTTCTCTCCATTCTCGTACATAGAAAAATGGATATGAATACGTCAAAACTGATTTTTCATTCTGATTTTAGTCATAGAAAGTTGCAAGGAGATGATCTGTCAGGAAAAAGAGGCTATGTTTTCTAATGTATCATCACTATTGTCTTCGATTGAAATCACTATGAAAAAATTTCTTAGACGTATGGATATCCATTTAAGTATGTGTGAATATGGAGAGAAGGGAGGCCTCAACATGATGTTTTCTATCTTTATGCATACATAAATAGATATCTGTAAGTCTGAGCAGATTTTTTATAGTGATTTCAATTGGAGACAATGGAGATGAGTCATCGGGTAGACGAGCTGTCGCCAATCCATTTGAAATTGTGTAACTGATAGTTAATAATTATTATAACAAATTATCTATAATTAATAATAGTTAGTGTTAATTAGTATTAATTATTAAAATTTGGTGTATTTTAGTATAAATGTTATAAAAAAATAATATAAATAATTATGAAATGATGGAAATTATTATAATTTGATAGAAAATGTAATTTAGTTGCCTTTTTTTTTGGATGGTGTTTTTATAATATCAAATTATACAAAAAAATATAATTTTTAGAGAAATACGGAACAAGGAAGTCGACAAAAATCATTATTAGATGATCTCTCTTGGACAAATCAGCACTATAATTCAAAGAGTTCAGGTTTAAATCCTATATATATTGAGGGTGTTGAATCTTATTATCATTTGAATCATCAAAACCAAAAAAAATTCGAATGGGAAAGTTAAGTGTCCTTGTAAATAATGTACTCTGAGGATGTTTGACACGTTTGACAACATTGGGGGTCATTTATTGCATTTTGGTTTTCATCGAAATTATGTTTTTTGGTATCAGCATGGTGAAAGTTGTTCCAGAAAAGACACTAATAATTTTGTTCTGGATCTAGTAAGATTCCAAAATTTACTACATGATGTGGCAGGTCAAGTTTTTTAACATTATGAAACTCATGAAGATATTAATTTTACTCTTGATTTGGATCCATCTCATTTTTATGAGCTGTTGAGGTCCGTTACAGATGCCTTATATCCTGGTTGCAAGATAAGAAAAATTGAAGTAGTTTCTCAATTTATGGATATTAAATCTGACAATGTAATGTTAAATAACTATTTTGATCAGATATTATATTCGTTAAAAACACTGCTAACTGAGGGAAATGTTTTCCTATAATTCTCTATGAGGGAGATAGGCTGGTTCGTAATTTGGGTCTTGCTTATCAGAAAAACCATGAATGTTTAAATGATTTTATCTTATATTATGGTGAAAATGATTTGTTCCATAGTTTTCCCACATATGGAAAATCGAGGTATAAAGAAGATAATCTAGTGGAGTCTTGATTTATTCCTATAAAATAATTGAGATATTTCCCACTTACACCATGATTGGAGTGTTTATTTATATCTCAGAGCACAACAACATTGTTGTCATGTCACAAGACCAATATTACAACCCTTAAAACCGTAAATCATCCCTCTAATGGTGATTTGTGGAAAAATTTTAACAAATTGCATCCATATTTTTCTTTAGAAGCTTGAAATGTTTGATTGGGTCTTTCTAATAATGGATTTTGTCTATTTGGTTCATACTATAGTTAGTATTCATGTTTGTCTATCTTTATAACTCCATACAATTTACCACCTTTTATGTTGATGAAGGAACCATATATCTTTTTGACCTTATTATGTCCAATACTTTCTAAAAAGAATATTGAATTTTATTTGAAATCCTTGATTGAGAAGTTAAATTGATTGTGGAGTAATGGTGTCAGTACATTTGATGGTGCTGTGAAAAAAATTTCTTACATAAATCTGCATTGATATGGAAAATTATTGATGCACTAGCATATGGAATATCATATATCAAGATTACACATAGTCCAAAATCTTGTGTGTACTGTATGAGAGATATCAAAGCATTTATGCTCATCAATGGAAAAAAATCTTGTTTTCGACTATCATCATAGATTCCTTCCAAATGATAATCATTTTTAGTGGAACAAATATAATTTCAAAAAAGCCACAATTGAGGGATATGGACCTATCTCAGGTACAAAGTTAAAATCAATAGTCTATTCATTACTTCCAATTACATTTGGACCAACAATAAACCAGAAAAATGATGGTTTTGGGAAAGAAAACCATTAGATAAAATGGTTCATTTTTTAAGATCTCTGATATTGGTCTGATTAGTTAGTCCATAAAATGTTGGATGAAATTAAAATTGGTATGAAATATTTTGATAAATTATTTCATTCATTTTTGTATATACTAGGTGAGAAAAAAGATAATGTAAAGGCATGATTAGATTTTCACAAATTTGCAGGCAACCATAACTTGAACTATTTGAAAATGTAAAATCACATATGTTAATGAAGCCAAAATAATCTTATGCACTATCCAAAGAAAATCAATTATTATTTTTTCAATGGATTTTAGATTTGAGACATCTAGATGGTTTTGCTTTTAATTTGGGAAGATGTGTCATAAGTGTTAACATTACTAGATTAAAAATTATTTACTTTCATGTTATAATAGAAATACTTATACTGATTGGATTGATAGGTGTGTTCAATTATATGATTTTGGATATGCTAATAGACATAACATTTTTTTTCAAGACATTTGTGTAACGATAAGTGACTATGATTCATTAAACAAGATGCAATAAGACGTTGTTTTTGTTTTATGTAAACTGTAAAAATATTCCCCTAGGTTTTTTTCACTAAATGGAACATTTCATATTACATTTTATTCATGAATAAAAATTTGGATGTCTGGTACTATTCTGATGGATGTACCCATTCATGATATTCATGATGAAATTAAAGAAAAAAGTACATAACAAATCATCATTTGAAGATTAAATTGTATAATATTATTTATAAGAGGAAATTTATTTTTTCTTCTCCCATTACATTAAATATGAATATCCATAAATACACAAACATATGGGATATAACGAGGTAAATGTTTATAATTAAATGAGAAATCAATTATCAATAAGCCCAAACATGGCTTCAGTGGTGTTCATAAATGATTCCCTTTAGATGATAAACATCAAAGATCTCATACATATGTTATACTCAACTATGAAGAATGAAACTATTTTTATAAGGATTGATCCTATCACATATTCTATAATTTTTTCTACAGTAAATTAATCTTATCATATTTGTAGGTTATATTATAATCATGTCAAGAAATAACTTCCATAAATTATAGTAGATTCTCTTTAAGAACGTCAGCAAAATATATTCTACCGGTTTCAAAAACTAGTAACATAAATTATTTTCTCTTTAACATATATATTCAATTTATTATCTATTATACAGATAACTACTTTACAAATTTTCATTATTTCAACATGATGATAAAATTGATAATCGATTGTGTGTTCTGAGTAACCCACCATAAAAAATGGTTTGATCTTATAATTCATATATGGTGAATGGTTTTCGATTTCATACATGTGCATATGGTGAATCAAAAAAATAATGAATAGTGGTGATTCATTAAGAGGATCTCATCATAGAGAAACTGATGTTATCTTCAATGGCATATTGGAAGAAATTATTGATCCGTATTATCTAGGATATCATTACATAATGATGTTTAAATGTTAGTGATTGGATACTGAGAGAGGCTTGCATGTTCATCCAACCCATTTAATCATTGATAGTAAATATAAATGTATTCTTGCAGTAAATGAATCATTTTTATTGGTTTATTAGGCACATAAAATTTATTATTCAAAATATTATGCTACTTCAAGAGAGTTGAGGGATTGGTGGAGCATAAAAAAATTAAATCCTGGGAAAATTAGTTTACTCAATGTGAATTTGGTTGCACTAAAATCAAAGGAATTGAAATTTTTCAATAGACTCCTCCAAAAACATATTTTTCATAAAGATACATGAATATCGATGATGACACCCCACAGTTAAGGGTTGATGGTGATGAGGATGTTAATGATGTTTAAAATTAATTTGAAATGATAAAATGTGATGAAATTGAATGTTATATAGAAATTGATGATGCATAGGAGGAATATGAAGACATTGACATCATCATATATGAAGATGAGGATGAGATGAACACTGAAATAGTTAAATTCTATGTATAATCATATACAGTGTATATCTATATATAATTTTTTTTTTCAATTATTTTCATACAACATTCATTTCTTGTTTCTGATGGAACAGGAATTGTATCATCTATTTTAGGAAGCTAAGCTACCTTTGGACAAGTATGATGTTGGGTCATATGACCATCAGACTACTGGCGGTTCAGTGGGGGAATCGAAGTGAGCGTGGTATTGCATGGTTTTTGATTCTTGACCCTATACCTGAGCGACTTCCACATAATGGATTCATTCCATATGTGCAGAGGTATGTATACCTGTGTATTTTGGTTAATTTTAAATAATTTATTTTTATACCAATTATTTGATTATTTTTTCTTTTTTTCATAGATTTACAAATATAGATACTAGACATGGGTGTGCTATATCATGAAATTATTTTTCTAAAGCATGGGTATCATGGGATCAGAATCCCAATGATGTGAAACACTACATGTTTGATCATTTCCTAGTATGTAAAGAAATAATATTTATTTTGAATATATTTAATTAATAACTTGATATTATAAACTATTTGTAGGTTTTATGTTTCCCCATTGATTAGAGAATGCGTGACTCTATATAAAAGTTATGGAAATGGATTATGTGTTAGAGGTGAAGTTAGTTTTTTCATAATTTGAGATAAAATGCAATGGATAAAGCTGGTGTCATAGTGTTTGATGTGTCTTATCATTCCCACTGACCTGATTACATTTCATCTGAGGATTGGGATGGTTTATGTTCACACCGGTTGGGTGGTCGTTTTTATAGAAGAACATTAGTAGGTCGATGAAACTAGTGGAGAGAGGAGGTCACACATCGATCCGGTAGTCGTACATTCAGTACGCATATAGATCATATGGTAAATACTTTTTTTATATATTTTATATAACATTAAATTTAAACAGTTTATTTTATATTTATATTTGATGTCGAATAGCCTGATACTATAGATTTCGTTGTTTAAAGTAGGATTTATAGTGATCCGACAACTGGAGAGATTAGAGGTGCTCTCCAGCATTATATTTTGATCAGTATTTTTTATTTTTTATTTTAAAATTTAACTAAAAATAATATTTATATAGTTTTAATTTTAAATTAATATTAAAGGAGTAAGGTGAGGCCGCGACATCTTATACAAAGACTAAGATTAAGGCGGAGACTGATACTCAAACAAGTGCCCACCGATTTGTTAAGACGTTATTGATGTAGGGGACCAAATATGCCAATGAGAAAGGATGAGTTGTTAGTATCAGCTCTTGATTGAAGCATGTGGATTAGTATGACACTGCTACAATGTCAGAATCTAGCTTGAGAGGAGCTCGTGGAGAGTCATCATCATCATTTTCTGCATAGTATCAAGAGCATTTGCAAACTCAGAGTGATCGTATTGATAGTATGCATAGAGAGTAGGATCAGATGCGTCAATGACAACATAAGTAGTAGGAAGAGATCCTACGACAACAGTAGTAGCAGCAAAAATAGAAGATGCAGGAGGAGAAGTATGGTTTTATGGGTTTTATGGTTTTTGGGGGCTTTTGATTTTTATGTTTTTATAGGTTTTTAGTATTTTTATTTTTTTATGGGTTTCCTATGGATTTTAGGGTTTTTTAAATTTTAGGGGTTTTTAGTGTCTTTTTAGGATTTTTATGGGTTTTTAGTTTTATGAGGATTTGGATGTTTTTAGGGGTTTTATGGTAATAAGGGTTTTTATGAATTTTTATCTTTTTTGGGGTTTTAATGGTTTTTAAGTTTTTATGGATTTATAAGAGGATTTCAGGGTTTTATGGTATTTGAAATATTTATTTTTTTCTAGGTATTTTTAAGATATTTATGGATTTTATTTTTTATAGGGATTTGGAGTGTTTTAGGATTTTTATGTTTTTAGGTTATTTTTTGTTTGTTTTGGTTTTAAAAGTGTCTTAGGGTTTTTATTGTTTTAGGGGTTTAAAGGGTTTTTATATTTTATAGATGTTTTATGGTTTTTATGGGGTTTTAGTGTTTTTACGTTTGTTATGGGTTTTTATGTATTTTAGGGGATTTTAGGGGTTTTATTTTTCATTTTAGGTTTTTCATGGTTTTTATCATTTTTTGGTTTTCAGGATTCTAAGTGGTTTTAGATTTTTTATGATTTTCTTATGGTTTTTTTACTATTTTGGGATTTTTTACTTTTTATGGATTTTTAAAGCCTTTTTAGGTTTTTTATTTCTTAAGGGATTTGGGCATTTTGGGGTTCTTGGGGGTTTTTGAGTGTTTTCATGTCTTTAATGTTTCCATAGGGGTTTTTAGGGTTTTAGGGTTTTTTATGTTTTTATGGATTTTTAGAAATTTTATAGGATTTTTATGGTTTTTAGGGTTCTCAGTGATTTTGAGGGGTCTGAGGTTTATTTAGTATTTTTAAAGGACATTCATGGGTTTTCTGATTTTTGTGGTTTTAAGCATTTAGAGGAATTAATAGGTATTTTTTAATATATTTATGGGTTTTATTGTTTTCTATGGATTTTGACAATTTTTAGGTTTTTTAGGGTTTTAGAGTTTTTTTGGTTTTTAAGGGGTTTAATTGTTATTAGGGTTTTATTTATTCCTATTGGTTTTTCAAGGTTTTAATTTTATTTAAATTTTAGGTATTCTTATGGATTTTTACGATTTTTATGGGGTTTTAGTGTTTTTAGTGATTTAGTGTTTTTAGGGGTTTTTAGGGTTTTTGGGTGTTTTATTTATTTTGTTATTTTTAATCTTTTTAGGGGTTTGAAGTTTATTTAGAGATTTTAGTGGCTTTAGGGGGTTTTTAATACTTTTAGGGTTTGTGTTTTTAGGCCTTTTAGGGTTTTTACCTCTTTTAGGTATTTTAGGGGCTGAAGTGTTTTTACGTTTTTAATGTTTTCATAGGGATTTTAGGGATTTTAGTTTTTAGGGATTTACTGAATTTTTAGGGATTTTTATTGTTTTTTGGGTTACAGGATCATTTTGAGTTTCGTTATTTTTTTTACAGTTTTTATGATTTTTAGGGCTTTGAGTGGTTTTTGGAGTTGTTAGTGTTTTTTTGAGATTTTATTGTTTTTTGGATGCTTATATTTTTTGGTATTTTTATGGTTTTTTGTAATTTTTGGGGTTTTAGTGTATTTTAGGGATTTTAGCATTTTGAAGGTATTTTTGGGGTTTTAAACATTTTTTGGTTTTTAATATATTCTTAGTGTTTTTCAGTGTTTTAGGGATTTTTTAACTTTATATTTATTTATTATTATTATTTTGGATTTTTATTTGGTTTTGGTGTTTTTAGGGATTTTGATGGTTTATTAGGGGTTTTAAGAGTTATTAGAAGTTTTTATGGTTTTTATGGGGTATTTGGGGTATCATGGTTTTAGTTGTTTTATGGTTTTAGGGGTTTAAGATCTTTTTTTGGGTTTTCTAGATTTTTTTTGTGTTTTTTGGGGTCCTAAGTATTTTAGGTTTGTAATGTTTTATTAGTGGTTTCAAGGCTTTTTACGTTTTTATGGGTTTTTAGGGCTTGGATAATTATATTGTATTTAGGGAATTCGAGGGTTTTTATGGGGTTTCGTATTTTTAGGTTTTCTTGTATTTTTTTGTGTATTTAAGGGAGTTTAGAGTTGTTTAACGTTTTTACTATTTTAAAGGTTTTTTAGATGTTTAGTTGGGTTTATGTTTTTTATGGGTTTTCGTTGGTTTTTATGAATTTTATGGGTTTCATTTTTTTAGGGTTTTGTGTTTTAAGTGTTTTAGGGGAATTATGTGAATTTAGGTTTTTAGGTTTTCTTAATGGTTTTTATAATATTTAGGGGTTTTTATATTTTTATAGATTTAAAGGGAATTTGTAGTATTTTTAAGGATTTTTATGGTTTTTAGTTTTTTATGTTTTATAGGGTTTTTTTGGGTTTTTTTAATTATTTAGGGGTTTTGGTTTTTTAAGATATTTTTAGTGGTTTAATGGGTTTTTAGGGGTTTTATTGTTTTTAGGGTTTTTATGGGGGTTTAGGGTTTCTACAGTATTTAGGTGTTTTATGGTTTTTATGGGTTTTAGGTAATTTTATGATTTTCAGCATTTTTAGTATTTTAGGGGTTCTAAGTGTTTTAGGTTTTTTAGGATTTCTTAGGAATCTTAGGGTTTTATATATTATTAGGTATTTTTAGGTATTTTTAGTTTTTTTATGATTTTAAGAGATTTTAAGGGTTTTAAGATTTTTATAGATTTTATGTCATTTTTTTGGATTTCATGTGTTTTCATTTTTTATGGTATTGAATATTTTTTTTAGTTTTTTAATATTTTTAGGTATTTAAAGGGTTTTTAGAGTTTTTTGTGGGTTTTTTTTATTTTTTTTGGGTTTTAGTTTTTTTTTGTATTCTTATGGTTTTGTAGTGTTTTAGTGTTTTTTATATTTTTGGGATTTTTAGGTCCTTTTTAGAATTTTTATTTTTTATAGGATTTTTAGGGATTTTTAGGGTTTTTAGGAATTATAGGGGTTTTCCTGGGTTTTTTGGATTTTTATGGATATTTCTATTTTTATGGTTATAATAGTTTTTTAGAGATTAAAAAAATTTGATTAAATGGGTTTTAGAGCTTTTAAATGTTAATTTGAGTATTTATTTATTTATTAAGATTTTTAATTTTTTAGTGTTTTTATGGTTTTTAGGGGGTTTGGAGTTTTTATGGTCTTTTAGGGATTTTTAGGGTTTTTGGAATTTCATATGTCTTAGGCGTTTTAAGTGTTTTTTTTTGTTTTTAAGTTTTTCATAGTTTTTTCATGGTTTTTTGGGTTTTTTATATTTTATGTTATTTTAGGCTCTTTTAAGATTTTATTTTTTAAAGGTTTTTAGGTATTTCGAGGGTTTTAGGGCGTTTAGTGTTTTTATCTTTTTTAGGTATTCAGAAGTTTTAATTATTTTATATTTTTTTACCTATGATTATTAGCTTTTTATGGTTTTTTATGTTTCTAGTGTTGTTAGTGATTTTTAGTGATTTTTATTTTTTGTGTTTTTAGGGATTTTGATGGTTTTTTTGGGTTCTATGGATTTTTTATTATTTTATTATTTTTTGAGTTGTTTTGTGATTTATTGGGTCTTTAGTTTTTTTATAATTTTTAGGGGTTTAAAGGGTATTTATATTTTTTAGTAATTTTTAAGTATTTTTAGGATATCTTAAGTATTTTAGGGGTTTTGAGGTTTTTATGGTTTTAGGGATTTTATGGTTTTATGGGTTTTAGTGTTTGAAGGGACTTTTAGTGTTTTTAGCATTTTTAGGCTTTAAGGGTTTTAATTTTTTTTAGGTTTTTAAGGATTACATATGGATATTGAGGGTTTATAAGGTGTTTTATGTTTTTGTGATTTTTAATGCTTTTAGGGTTTTTGTGTTTTTAGGGATTTTAGTGTTTTTAAGGGTTTTTAGGTGTTTTATGGTTTTTAGGAATTTTATCAATTTTTACATTTTTAAAGGGTTTTAAGTGTTATTAGGAATTTGAGGTTTTATTAATGGGTTTAAGGGTTTTTGTAGTTTTTAACATTTTTATATATTTTTATGGATTTAATATGGGTTTTCAAGGTTTTTATGGTTTTTCATATTTTTATGGATTTTTTTGACTTTTTTTTTGGATTTTTCTAGTTTTTGGGTATTTATGGATTTTAGGATTTTAGGGTTTTTAGGGTTTTCATAGAAATTTTTATGTTTTGGGTTTTGTTGAGTTTTAGGGATTTTATGGTTTTTAGAATGTTTTAATGTTTTTAGGGGTTTAAATTGTTTTCACATTTTGTAGTTGTTTTTAGGGTTTTATGGGTTTTTATGGGTTTTAAGGTTTAAAAGGGTTTTATGGTTATTAGGCCTCTTTTGGTTTTTAGAGGTTTTTAGTTTTTAGGGGTTTTAAGTGTTTTTATGTTTTTAAAAATTTCTTCGAGGTTTCTAGGGATTTTATGGTTTATATGTTTTTAGGATATTTTTTGGATATTTATTGGTTTTTAGGGTTTTCATGTTTTTTGAGGGTTTTTTGGGATTCTTTGGGTTTTTAGGGGTTTTAGAGTTTTTATCAATATTTAGGGTTTTAGGGGTTATAATTGTATGTTGGTATTATGGTTTTATTCTGTTTTTCCACGGTATTTAGTTTTCTTACTTTATTAAGGATTATTAGGGGATTTAATTATTTTTATCAGTTTTTGGGACTTTGAGAGTTTTGGGGACTTTTAGAGTTTTTATAGTTTTTATGGGTTTTTTATTCCTTTAAGTGTTTTAATGTTTATTTATGTGCTTCAAAATTGTTAGGGGTTTAGAATATTTTTTATAGTTTTTAGTGGTTTGTTTGTTTTTTTCTAGGTTTTAGGGGTTCTTATGGTTTTTGGGTATTATTATGGTTTTTAGAGATTTGGGGTTTTTTATAATTTTTTATAGTTTTTATCATTTTTAAATTTTTAAGGGTTTTAAGTGTTTTTTTGTTTTTAAGGTTTTCATAGGGTATTTTAGGATTTAAGGGTTTTTATGATTTTAATGTTTTTAGGGATTTTTGTTGGATATTTATGGTTTTTATGGTTTTTAGGATTTTGAGGTTTTTTTTATTATTTAGAATTTTTTGAGTATTTATGGGTTTTAAGAATGTTTGATATTTTTAGAATTTTTAGGGGTATAATGGGTTTTTTATATTTTTTAGCGGTTTGGGGTATTTTGGTTTTTAAATGTTTTAAAGGTTTTTCTGTTTTTAGGGTTTTAGGGTTTTTAGTGTCTTTATAAATTTAGATTTTTGGGGGTTTTAAGTGTTTTTAATTTTTTTTAATGTTTTATTAGGGTTTTTCAGTGTTTTAAGGATGTTTTACATTTTATAAATTTCAAGGGGTTTTTAATATTTTTTTTGGTCTATAGGGATTATGATCATTTTAGGGGTTTTAATGAATTTATGGTTTCTTTGTGGTTTCGGGGTTTTTCAATTTTTTGGGGTTTTTATTGTTTTTAGATTTTCTTAAAAAAATTTGGGGTTAAAAGGGTTTTAGAGCATTTATTGTTTATTTTTGTTTTTTTTTTGGGTTTTAATGGTTTTAACTTTTTAGGGGTTTTATATTTATATGGTTTCTTTTAGTTTTTGGTGTTTTAGTGGTTTTAATATGTATTTAAGGGTTTTAGGGTTTTTTATGGTTTTTATATATTTTTTTGGCATTCAATTGATTTTAAGATTTTTTTAAGATTTTGTGGTTTTCTTAGGATTTTCAAGGGTTTTGGGTTTTTAAATTTATTAGAGAAATTAGGTAATTTTAATATTTTTAGGTTTTCTAGTGTTTTTACGGATTTTCATGGATTTTTTTGTTTTTAGGTTTTTTTGAATATTTTGGTTATTTAGGTGTTCTAATTTTTTTTAAGTTTTTGATGTTTTCATTAGGGTTTTAGGGGTTTTAGGTATTTTTATGTCTTTATTATGATTTTTAAGGTTTTTTGGGTTTTAGGGATTTTGAGGTTTTTTTCATTGTTTTTAGTGGTTTTATGTATTTTTTGGTCCTTAGATGTATTTTTTTGATATTTTTGAGTATCTTTGGGTTTTATCGATTTAGAGTTTCTAAAATTTTTAATAGATAAAAGGTTTTTTAGAGTTTTTTTGTGTTTTGAGGGTTTTGTTAAATTTTAGAGATTTTTATGGTTATAGGGGATTTTATGTGTTTAGGGTCTTTTTATGTTTTTAGGGGTTTAAAATTTATTATTATTTTAGACGTTTTAAGTTTTTTTAGTTTTTTTAAGGAATTATTGTTGGTGTTAAGGGTTTTTGGGGTTTTTTCCTTTTTGGAATTTTAAGCGTTTTTTCATATTGTTTTTGGGTTTTTAGTGTTTTTTTTGGATATTGTGGGTTTTAAAGGTTTTTAGGTTTTTTAGAATTTTTTTAGGATTTATGTATTTTAAGTGTTTTAGTTTTTTAGTATTTTCTTATTGGTTTTAGGTTTTTTAGGGTTTTTATGGTTTTTCAGGGCATTTTTGTATTTTTATTGTTTTGTGGGTTTTAGGTGTTTTGAGGGTTTGAGGTTTTTTTGTGTTTTTTTGGGCTTCTAGGTGTTTATTTATTTTTAGTGGTTTTAATGGTTTTTAGAGTTTCTTGAATTTTTTAGTGGTTTAAATATTTTTAGAGTTTTTAGTGATTTTTATGGAGTTTTTTGGGTTTTTAAGGATTTTAGGCGTTTTTTGGTTTTTAGGTGTTTAGGGTTTTTCATTTTTACGGGTTTTAGGATTTTTAAGGGATTCATGTATTTTATGATTTTAATGTTTTATTAGAGTATTTCTTTGTTTTTAGGGTTTTTAGTGATTTATTTTATTTTTATGGGTATTTAGGGTTTTTAGGATTTTGAGTGTTTTATGGGTTTTTTAGGTTTTTAGAGTTTGTTGGGGGTCTAGGTGTTTTTGAGAATTTTTAGGTTTCTATGATTTTATAGATTTTTTAACATTTTACAGGGTTTGAAGAGTTTTTAGAGATTTTAATTGTTTTATGGGTTTTTTAGTTTTTTATGTTTTTAGAGTTTTTAGTGGTTTCAATGGTTTTTATGGTTTTTAACATTTTTAGGTTTTTAGGTGTTTTAAGTGTTTTTTTGTTTTTAATGTTTTCTAAAGGGTTTTCATGGTTATTATGTTTTTAGGGATTATAGTGGGTTTTTAGTATTTTTATTGTTTTTAGGGGTTTTAGGTATTTTGAGGGTTTTAAAGGTTTTTAATATATTTTAGCATATTAACGGGTTTGAAGGGTTATTAGAGTTTTTAGAGGTTTTTGGGATTTATGGGTTTTTAGGTTTTTAGGGGTGTTTATTGTTTTTAGGGAAATTTTAGGGTTTTTATAGTTTTCAGCATTTTTACGGTTTTTAGTGGTTTTAATTTTTTTAGGTTTCTATGTTTCTCATAGTGTTTCTAAAAGCTTTTTAGCTTTTTATGTAATTTATATTTTTAGGTATTTATACATATTTTTTCGAATTTTTGGTTTTTAATGATTTGTGGATTTTTAGGGTTTTGAGGATTTAGAGTGTTTTTTAGATTATTTGGGGTTTTAAACGTTTTTATATTTTTATGATTTTCTTATGGGTTTTTAGATGTTTTATAATTTTTTATGTTTTTAATTTTTTATGGGTATTTAGTATTTTTATGTGTTTTTAATGACTTTAGGTTTTTCTATAGTTCTAAGGGTTTTTTTCACCTTAATGGTTTTTTAGGATCATTATGGTTTTTTGGTTTTTTAGTTTTTTTACTGTTTTAATGTTTTTATTTTTTAATGATTTTTATGGTTTTAAAGGGGTTTTGGGAATTTTAGAGTTATTTTATTTTTTTTCAAGGTTTTTATAGGTTTTATAATTTTGTAGGGTTTTAGAGGTTTTACAGTATTTTTAGGTCCATTTATGTTTTGAAAGTGTTTTATGTTTTTTACATTTTTATTGTTTTCTTAGGAGTTTTTATGGTTTTTGGGGTTTTTATTTTTCTAGGGATTTTTCTGGGTTTTTATGGGCTTTTATGTTTTATAAGGATATTGATGTTTTTTTAAGGATTTGAGTTTTTTTTATGGTTTCTATTATTTTTAGGTTTTTTAGGGGTTCAAATTGTTTTTATGTTTTTAATGTTTTCTTTGGGGGTTTCTGAGTTTCAATGTGTTTTTACATTTTTAGGGAATTTTATGGATTTTTTAGGGTTATTTATATTTTTGGATTTTTATGGATTTTTATGGTTTTAATGGCTTTTTTGATTTTTGGGTTTTTTGAGTTTGTAGGGGTTTTAAGGTTTTTAGATAATTTTTATGTTTTTTATGGTTTAAAGGGATTTAATATTTTTTATTGGTATATTATTGTTTTTATGGTTTTTATTATATTTATTTATTTCTATAGATTTTAGTGGGTTTTCTGGATTTTTGTATATTTTTATGGGTTTTAGAATTTTTAGGTTATTAGTGGTATAAAGTGTATTTTTTATTTTAAGGTTTTCTTAATGTTTTTTATTTTTTAAGGTATTTTAATATTTTTATGAATTTTAAATATTTTTAAATATTTTTATGGTTTTTAGGGTTTTTAGTGAAAAGAAGGCGTGGACCAAGCAAGGATCTTGGTGCCTCAAATTATGAATAAAGGATAAGTACAAGGCATTGCAGGGGGGACTTGTACATTTTAGTACGTGCAGTACCCTTCATGTTAGAGTCAACATGGGACGCACAAAAAGAAGGAGCAATAAAAGACCACCGCGAGCAGCATTATTCAATAGCCATTTTGGAAAGAACATCAGCTACCATATGAACTTCCTTGTATGCGTGAGTGATCTTGAGAGTCAGATTCTTGGAAAGCTAAGGAATCCAACCCATTGGGGTGGAAGCCGCTATGGAACCTTTCTGGAATTTTGACAAAGAGTCTCCACCGCAAGCATTGAATGGTTTCTACATTTTTATAATTTTTAATGTTTTTAGAGTTTTTTAACGTTTTTGTGGGTTGAAAGGGATTGTAGAGTTTTTTGTGCTTTTTTGGTTTTTATGGGGTTTTTAGGATTTTAGGGGTTTTTATGGTTTTTATAGGTTTTAAATTTTTAATGATTTTAGGGGTTTGGGGGGGTTTTAGTGTTTTTAGGTTCTTAGGGGTCTTCAGATGTTTTAGGTTTTAAAATTATTTTTAGGGGTTTTCAATATTTTTAAAGGTTTTACATTTTTTTATTTTTAGAGGTTTTCTATGATTTTAATGGATTTTAGGATGTGTAGGGATTTGTTTTTGTTTTTAGGAGTTCTAAAGGACTTTAGGTTTTTGGAGTTGTTTATGTTTTTATCTTTTTTTTATTTCTTAGGTGATTTAAGAATTTATAGGTTTTCATGGTTTTCTTATGGTTTTTATGGTTTTTGGTATTTTTATGATTTTTAAAAGGGTTGTTATATTTTTTAATGGTTTATCACTGTTTTTAGGGTTTTCTAATGTTTTTAGGGGATTTTATGGATATTAGAGGTTGAAGGGTTTTAAGGGTTTCAAAGGGTTTTTAGGTATTTTAGCATTTTAGGTTTTTAGGGGTTTTAAGTATTTTTTATTTTTTGTAAGGATTTATTATTATTTGTCTAGGTATCTAGTTGCTTTTACATTTAAGGGATTTTCATGGATATTTTTTATTATTATGTTTTTAGTGTTATAATACGAATTTTTATTTTTTTAGGGGTTTTAGTATTTTTTTTGATATTTTAGAGTGTTTTTTTCATTTTTGAACAATTTTATGGTTTTTTGAGGTTTTTATAATTTTAGGTGTCTAAAAGGTTTTTATAGTTTTTAGTGGGTTTTTTGATTTTTTGTGGTTGGGTTTTTTAATGGTTAATAAGTTTTTTTATGGGTTTTATGGTTATTTAAGATTTTATGGCCTTTTAGTGTTTCTCAATTTTTTAATTTTTTGGGGATTTAATATTTTTACGTTTTTTATGGTTTTCATAGGTTTTTAGGGTCATTTAATTTTTTACTTATCTTTCATACTCTTTTATTATTTTTATGTTATTTTAGGTCTTTTAGTGATTTTGATGGTTTTTAGGGTTTTTATGAATTTATGGGTGTTTTAATTTTTTTTTGTTTTTTTTTGTTTTTATGTTTTTTCGGTTTTTAAGGGTTTATTTCGGTTCTTAGGGTTTTAATGATTTTTTACATTTATATGGATTTTTATGATTTTATGTTTTTTATTGATTTAAGAGATTTTGAGGGTTTTTTGGGGTTTTATTTTTTTTTGGGTTTTTGGGTTGGATTTTATTTTTTTGGGGATTTAAGGTTTTCAAATGATTGTATCATTTTTAAGGGTTTAATGTTTTTATATCGTTTTTATTGGAATTTTGGTGTTTTATTTGGTTTTTAATTTTAATATGGGTTTTTATGCTATTTAGGGTATTACGGTTCTTTACGGTATTTAGATTTATTCTGATTTTAGGAGTTTTAAGTGTTTTAGTTTTTTAAGGTTTTATTAGGGTGTTTAAGTAGTTTTATTGGTCTTTAGTTAATTTTGGACTTTTATGGACTTTTGATGATTTTATCTGTGTTTTGAGATTTCTATGGGTTTGAGGTTGTTTAGGGATATTTTGGATTTGTAGGGATTTTTGATTTTTTTAAGGGATTTATGGTATATAGTGTTTGTTAAAAATTTAGGGGATTAAGGGCATTGTAGAGTTTTTGGTGATTTCGAGTGATTTTATGGGATATTATGTGTTGTTATAGTTTTTATGGATTTATAGTTTTATGGTTTTTGGGGTCCTTTTAAAAGTGTTTAATTGTTTTTTTATTTTTAGAGTTTTAGGAGTTTTAATTGCTTTTATATTATTAAGGATTCATAAATATATTTTGCGTTTTGGGTTTTTTAGATTCTTGTATATTTTCGGCCGTTTTGGATTTTTTTAGTTTTTAGTGTTTTTGGGATTTTTTGGGATTTTATCGGTTTTTAGGGATTTTAGGGTTTTTATCACTTTTTGTTTTTTAGGGTTTTATGTAATTTTATGATTTTATAGAATTCTTATGGGTTTTAAGGGGGTTTAGTTTTTTTACATTTTAAAAGAATTTTAATTATTTTATATGTTTTTTTAGGATATTGAGCTTTTTTGGGATTTTGGGTTTTTTGGTTCTTTTGGTTTTTAGGATTTTTTGTTGTTTTTTAGCGTTTATAAGGTTTTTAAGAACATTTAATAATTTTAGGTGTTTCAAGGGTTTTTTGTATATTTAGTGGGCTTTAGGGTATTTTAGGGTTTTTAGGTTTTTATGGGTTTTGGGGTTTTTATGGTTTTTTAGGTTTTTAGCATTTTTAGTAGTTTTATGTGATTCTATGTTTTTATGGTTTTCTAATGGTATTTCAGGTTTTTTTGCTTTTTTTACAATTTTTGTGATTTCTTGTGTTTTTTTAAAAAGTTTATGGTTTTTAAGATTTTATGGATTTTGAAGGGTTTCTTGGGTTTTTTTGGGATGTTTAGGGATTTTAGGGTTGTTTTCAATTTTAGTATTTTTAGGGGATTTATGTGTTTATAGGTTTTAATGGTTTTATTAAGGGTTTTTTGGGGTTTTAGGGTATTATACATATTTAAGAATATTAAGGGGTTTTTTTTTATTTTTATGTTTTTTATGTTTTTCAACGTTTGTTTTTGGTTTTACAGGGGTTTTAGAGTTTTTTGTGGGTTTTAAGGGTTTCAATAGGTTTTTTTCTAGTTTTTAAGGTTTTTAGTGGGTTTTATTATTTTTTGGGGTTTTTTGGGTTTTAGGTTCTTTTTACGGGTTTTAGAGTTTTTATGAATATTATGTGTTTTTAGGATTATTATGTGTTTTTAGGTTTTATGGTTTTCTTGGGTGTTTTTATCATTTACTGCGTTTTTTACGTTTCTATGTATTTTTAAAGATTCTTATTATTTTGTGGGTTTTTAGGGTTTTTATGGATTTTGAGGGGTTTGTGGGTTTTTTATGGTCTTTTATAGTTTTTATAGTTTTTAGGTTTTAAGAGGATTTATGTGTTTTTTAAGGTTTTCATACAAGTTTTCATGGGATTTAGGTTTTTTTAATTTTCTAAGGATTTTTAGGGTTGTATGGGATATTTATGGTTTATAGGGATTTTGATTATTTTTTTCGGTTTGGGGGGGTTTTATGGTTTTTTTTGGGGTTTTAGGGTTTTTTTAACTTTTAGGGGGTTTTAATGTATTTTAGTGTTTTTATTGTTTTTAGAGTTTTAAAGGGGTTTGAGAGTTTTTTGTGATTTTAATGGTTTTTGAGGTTTTTAGGGGTTGTTAATGTTTTTGTGGTTTTAAGTTTTTTTTTTGTTTTCATGGGGTCTAAGGGATTATAATGTTTTTTTATGTTTTTATGTATATTTAGTGATGTTTTTTTGGATTTTTATGGTTTTTAGGGTTTAGTGTTTTTGATGGGTTTAGGGTTTTTAGTGTTTTTATGGGCTTTTAGGTCATAAGGGTTTTTTGATTTTTTTTTTGGTTTTAAGAGTTTTATCCTATTTAGAGTTTTAAATAGTTTTTATCGATTTTAGTGGGTATTTAGGTGTTTTTAATGGTTTTAGTGTCTTTTAACGGGGTTTTATGGTTTTCTGTGGTTTTAGATTATTTAAAAGATTAAAATGTTTTTATGTTTCTAATTTTTTCTTAGGTTTTTTCAGGGTTTTCAGGGTCTTTACCTTTTATAGATTTTTATGTCTTCTAAAGGATTATATTTTAGTGTATTTTTTGATATTTAGGATTTTTATGTTTTTGAGGGTTTTTGTGTCTTTTGGTTTTTATAGGTTATATGGGTTTCTCAGATTTTAAGGGTATCATTGCGTTTTTCTAAGTATTTAGGTTTTTTTATATTTTTTGTGATTTTCAAGGATTTTTAGGTTTTTATGGGTTTGTATGCTTTTTTGGGATTTTGAAGAGGTTTTTTGGTTTTTTGGGTTTTGGGGGAATTATTTTTTTAAGGTTTTATTATATTGTAAGGTTCTTAATGGGTTTTATTGTTTTTAATGATTTTTGAGGTTTATATGGGTTTTAGTGTTTTTTTGGGAGTTTTAGGTTTTTTAAGTGGTTTTCGAGTTTTAGCGTCTTTTAGGGGTATTAGGGATTTTAGTGTTGTTTGATTTTTTAGGGGTATTAATTATTTTTAGTTTTTTTATGGGTTTCATAGGGTTGTCAAGGTTTTAAGGTTATTTTACGTTTTTAAGGTTTTTAGTGATTTTTTGGATGTTAATGCTTTGTTAGGGTTTTTCAGGATTTTATGGAATTTATGGATTTTATGTTTTTTTTGGTTTCAGGATTTTACCATTTTAAAGAAGTTTTAAGTTTTTTTATTGTTTTTATGTTTTATAGAGGTTTTATGGTTTTTTTGATATTTTTTGGGTTTTAAGGGGTTTAAGAGTGTTTTCTAAGTTTTTAGTTGGTTTTAGGTTCTATTGGGTTTTTAGGGTTTTTATGGGTTTTAATGGGTTTTAGGGATTTATGGGTTTTAAGTTCATTTAGGGATTTTTTTCCTCTTTAGGGGTTTTATGCATTTTTTTATTTTTAACATTTTCATTTGAGTTTTCGGGTTTTTAGGATCTTTTTTATTTTTTATGGTTTTTTATATATTCTTAGGATTCTTATTGTTTTTCAGGGTTTTAGGTACTTTTATGGTTTTAGGGTTTTTATTGTTTTTTGGGCTTCCGGTGTTTAATATTTATTTATTTTTTAATTTTTAGTACTTTTTGTCATTTTTAGGTGTTTAATTGGGTTTTAGAGTTTTTGGTGGATTTTTTGGATTTTTATTTGATTATAGTGTTTTATTGGTTTTAGGGGTTTTATGGGTGTTATGGGTTTTTAGGGTTCATAGGGGATTTATTTTTTTTTTGGTTTTTAGGTTTTTAGGTGGTTTTAGGGTTTTTTAAAATTTTTAATGTTTTCATTTGATTTTCAGGGTTTCTAGTGTTTTAAATGTTTTTTGGGATTTTTAAAAATTTTAAGGATTTCTATGGTTTCTAGCATTTTTTGATATTTTGAGGGGTTTTAGGTTTTTTTATGGTTTTATAATTTTTTATGTTTTTAGGGGTTTTAATTATATTAGGATTATAAGGTTTCCATATGGGTTCTCAAGGTTTTATGGTTTGTTTTATCATTTATGGGTTTTATGTAATTTTTTGGATTTATATTATTTTTACGGTTTTAGGGAATTTGAGTTATTTATAGTTTGTTCTTCATTTTTATGTTTTCTAGGGGGCTTAATTTTTTTAGGTATGTATGTTTTTCTTATGTTTTTTAAAGGTTTTAAGGTTTTTTTCCAATTTTTAGATTTTTAGGGATTTTAGGGATTTAATTGTGTTTTTTGGATTTTTAGGTTTTTAGGGTTCTTAATGTTCTTATGGGTTTTAATGTTTTAATGGGTTTTAGGAATTTTTTATGTTTTTATGTTTTTAAGTATTTCTTATTATTTAATGGTTTTAGGGGTTTTAGGGTCTTTTTAGGGTATTTTTAGAGGTCTTTATGAGTTTTAATGTTTTTAGGTTTTTAGGGGTTTTAACCATTTTTAGGGTTTTATATTTTTGTTAGGGATTTTTATGGTTTTTATATTTTTTTATGTTTTAAGCAAATTTTATGAATTTTATGGTTTCCTCAATTTTTAAACTTTTGAGGTTATTTTAGTGTTTTTTGTTTATAGGATTTTATTTTTTATTTTGTTTTATGGGTTTTTTGTATTTAATTTCTTTTAGATTTTATTAACCAATTAGGGTATTAAAGGGGTTTTAGTGTTTTCTTGATTTTTTATGGATTCAATGAGTTAATAAGATTTCTATACTTTTTAAGGATTTTTGTGGTTTTTTAGGGTATTTTAGTATTTTCAGTGATTTTTGGGTTTTTAGGGATTTTGATTGTTTTTATTGTTTTTTTTGGGTTTTAAGGGGGTTTATGTTATTAATCATTTTTATATTCTTTGGCCTTTTAGGTTTTTTATGGTTATAGCGTTTTTAAGGATTTTTAGTTTTTTTGAGGTTTTTACCTTATTTTCATATTTTTTTCCAATTGGGGTTTTTAGGTTTTTTTGGAGTTTTTAGGGTTTTAAAGGTATTTTTGAGATATTTATAATTTATAGGTGGTTAAAATATTTTCATAGTTTTTAGCGGTTTTATAGTTTTTATCTTTTTTTAGTGTTTTTAATGTTTTTAGGGATTTTAAATGTAGTTATGTTTTTAGGTTTTCTTAGGGATTTTCTTGTTTTCTAGAGGTTTTTAATATTTTGGGGATTTTATGTATTTTTATGATTTTTATGGGTTTTAGGTTTTTTAGATTTTTTGAGGGTCTTAGGGTTTTTATGGTTTTTATGTTTTCTTGATATTTTAACATTATTATGGGTTTAAGGGGTTTTTAGAGTTTTTAGATGTTATAGAGTTCTTATGAATTTTTATGGTTTTTAAGGTCGTGAGGGGATTTTATGGTTTTTAGTGATTTTATGGTTTTTTGGGTTTCTTTTTGGGTTTTCAATGGTTTTTAAAATTTTGGTGTTTTTAAGTGTTTTAATGTTTTAAATGTTTTCTTAGGGTATTTCAAAAATTTTAGCGTTATTTACGTTTTTATGGATTTTTGGGTCTTCTAAGTATTTTAATGGGTTTTAGGGTTTCTTAAGAATTTGTGGGCTTTTAGTGTTTTAGGGTTTTTAGGGTTTTTAGGGATTTTTCTAGTTTTTAGGGTGTTAAGTATTTTTATAACTTTTTATCATATTTATGGATTTGAAGGGTTTATAAAATTTTTAATGGGTTTTAGGATTTTTTTTAATTTTTATGGTTTGTTATGGTTTTTAGGGGTCAATGTTTATTTGGGTTGTTTAGGTTTTTTATCTGTTTTAAGATATTTTTTTATGATTTTCTTAGGGATATCAATGTTTTTCAAGGTTTTACGTTGTTAGGGATTTTTTTGATTTTTTTGGATTTTTTATGTTTTTTTTGATTTTTGGGATTTTAAAGCCTTTTATGGTTTAAGGGTTTTGTGGGTTTTACGGTTTCTTTAGTTTTTAGGGTTTTAAGGTTTTTTATAGGATTTAATGATTTAAGGGTTTATAAAATATTTTATATTTTTTTCTTGGATTTTTAGGTTTTATATAAGTTTTTACGATTTTTAGGGGTTTTATATTTTTTAGATTTTAATGGTATTTAGTGTTTTTAACATTTTTTTGTTTTTTAATGGTTTTTAGTGTTTTATGGTTTTTAAGGTTTTCATAAGATTTTTCAGGGTTTTAAGGGGTTTTAACTTTTTAGATATTTTAATTGGGGGGGGGGGGGGTTAGGGTTTTTATTGTTTTTAGGGGATTTAATGATTTTGTGGGTTTTTATGGGTTTTATGGTTATTTGGGGGTTTTATGATTTTTTTATTTTATAAGGTATTTTATAGATTTTTTTTAAATTTCATAGGGTTTTAAATGACATTTATATTATATTGTGGTTTTTAGCATAATTATGTTTTTTTTTGTTTTAAATATTTTTATTGTTTTTAGGAATTTTTAGGCTCTTTTATAGTTTTTATCATTCCTCCTATTATTAATGGGTTGTAGGATTTTTTACATTTGTGGTGACTCTTAACACATTTTTAGTATTTTTATTTTTTTAGTATTTTTAGGGATTTTTGGGATTTTTAGGGTTTTTTGTGGTTTTAGTTATTTTAGGGTTTTCATCATTTTTTTGTTTTTAGGGGGATGATGTGTTTATATTTTTTTATGTTTTTATTAGGGGTTTTCATTGGTTTTAGGTTTATTATTCTTTTTTTGGGTTTTATGGTTTCTTTTATATTTTTTATGGTTTTTAGGGGTTTTTAGAGTTTTATGTTTTAGGGGTTTAAAGTGTTTTAGCGTTTTTAGTGGGTTTTTAGGGTTTTTATGGATTTTTATGGGTTTTCATAGTTTTTAGTAGTTTTATGTTTTTTTTCATATTTTTATGGTTTTAAGGTATTTTTTGTTTTTTGGGGTTTTTTTTAACCATTTTTAGTTTTTTTGAGATTTTAACTGTTTTTAGGGTTTTAAGGTTTTCTTAGAGTTTTTTGGGTTTTACGATTATTAAATTTTTATGGAATTTTGTGGATTTTTAGGATTTTTGTGGGTTTATGTATTTTAGGTATTTTTAGAGTTTTTAGGTTTTTTATTGTATTTAGTGTTTTTAGTATTCTTCAAGGGTATTAAGTGTTTTTTAATTTTTTTTAAGGTTTCCTCAGGGCTTGTCATGTTTTTAGGTGGTTGTTTTACATTTTTACATATTTTTAGTGAATTTTTAATTTTTTTATGTTTTAAGGGCATTGAAAGCTCTTAGGGGTTTTTAGGGTGTTTAGGGTTAATATGGTTTGGGGGGGTTTCAGGATTTTAAATTTTTCATTGTTTTTAAGGTTATTTATAGTTTTTTAATGTTTTAAGGGATTAAAGGGTTTTTATATTTTAGGTAGTTTATGGTTTTTATCAGGTTTTTATTAGTTTTACGAGTTTTTATTGTTTTGGGGGGGTTTTAGAGTTTAGATTCTTTTTAGTGTTTTCAGTTTTTTTAGCATTTTTTTTGGTTTTTACGGGTTTTTAGTGTTTATAGGTTTTTAAGGTTTTCTTAGATTTATTTCATGTTTTTTAGGTTTTTATACGATTTTAGGTATTTTAAGGGATTTTTTATGATTCTTATGGATATTACGATTTTTAGTGATTCTGAGGTTTCTTAGTGGTTTTTAGAATATTTAGAGTTTTGGGTTTTTAAATATTATTTAAGATTTTTATGGATTTAAAGTGTTTATTTTTGTATGGATTTAAAGGGGTTTTAATTCTTTTAGAGTTTTTATATTATTATGGATTTTTATGTCTTTTTTGTATTTTTATGCGTTTTAGGGTTTTGTTGATTTGGTGGGGTTTTAACGGTTTTTGGGCTTTTAGGGTTTTTTTATTTTTTTTTCGGTTTTAAGGTTTTTTATTTTTAGGGATTTTGAGGTTTTTTAGTGTTTTTATAATTCTAAGTGCTTACATGTTTTTTAGATTTTCTAGGAATTTTTTTTGGTTTTTATGGGGTTTTAGGATATTTATGGTTTTTAGGGGTTTTATATATTTTAGTGATTTCATTGGGTTTTTCGTTCTTCTTAGGATTTTAATAATTTTTAGGGGTTTAGGGTTTTTTTATTGTTAGGTTTTAATGATTATGTTAGGGGTTTTCATGATTTTTTTTTGTTTTTTACCATTTTAGGGATTTTATGGTTTTTAGGTTTTTTCTATTTTTTATGGTTTCTTGTGTTTTTTAGGGGTATTGGGGTTTTTAGGTGTTTTTTAGTTTTTTAGAATTTTAGAATTTTTATATTTTTTAGGGTTTTAAGAGTTTTTAGGGTTTTAAGGTTTTATTAGTGTTTTTATGGGTTTTTAGGGTTTTAATGTTTTTAGATATTTATATTGTTTTTATGTTTTTATGGAATTTCAGTGTTCTTATGGATTTTATGTTTTTTAGGTTTTTTAGGGCTTTTCAGGTTTTAAGGAATTTATAGATTTTAATATTTTTGGGGGTTTAAAGTGTTTTTATATTTTTAATGGTTTTTCTTGGTATTAATTAGTATATAGGGTTTTTAAGGTTTTTAGGGGTTTTGTAGATTTTAGGGGGTTTTATGGGCTGTAGTTTCATTTTAGAGTTTTTAGTGGTTTTCTATTTTTTTTATTTTTAGGGGTTCTAAGTGTTTTTAGGATATTATGGATTTCAAAGGGGTTATTAGGGTATTTTTTGTTTTTTACATTTTTAGGGATTTTACATATTATTAATTTTTGGATTTTAAGGATTTTTAGAGATTTTAGGTTTTTAGTGGTTATAAGAGTTATATGGATTTATGTTTTTCTTTAATTTTTTCAGGGTTTTTAGGATTTTTTACATTTATAGGGATTTTTCTATTTCTTCGATTTTTAAGGATTCTGAGGGTGTTTAGGGATTTTGATGGGTTCAAGGTTTTTTATGGTTTTTAGTGGTTTTTAGAGTTCATTAACCTTTTTATTTGTTTAAAGGGTTTTTAGAATTTCATTTATTTAAAACATTTTTAAGATTTTTTATTGTTTTTATGGTTTTTATGGGTTTTTTGTGTTTTTGAAGGATTTTTAGGGTTTTGAGGTTTTTAGCATTTTAATGGTTTTTATCGGTTTTAAGTGTTTTTAGGGTTTTAGGGTCTTCTTATGGTTTTTCAAGTTTTTTAGTATTCTTTACGATTTTAGCGATTTTAGGGATTTTTTGAGTATTTATACAGTTTTTATGGTTTAGGCATTTTGAGGGATTTTAGGGTTTCTATGTTTTTTTGGGTTATTTGGGGTTTTAGGTGTTTTCTATGTTTTTATGGGTTTTAATGTTTTTATACTTTTTAATGTTTTCAAAGGAATAGTGGGGTTGTTGAAGTTTTATTTGGTTTTTTGGGTTTTTGTGGGTTTTTAAATAATTTTACGTGTTTTTATAGTTTTAGGGGTTTTTAGATTTATTAGGGTTTTTAGGGGTGTTAAGGTTTTTAGGGTTTTTAGCTTTTGGCATGGGGTGGTTAAGTGTTTTTTGGTATTTAAGGTTTTCTTAAGGATTTTTAGGGTTTTTAAATTTTTATGGATTTTTAGGTATTTTTTTATGATTTTATGGGATTTTGTGGTTTTTAGGGAATTTAAGGGGAGATAGGGGGTGTTACGGATTTTATGATTTTATTGGGGATTTAGAGAATTTTTTGAGTTTTTAATGGGTTTAATGATGTTAGATCGTTTTAACATTTTTGGAGTTTAACGGATTTTTAGATCTTGTAGTGGATTTTAGGGTATTTAGGGTTTTTAGCTGTTTTACGATATTTAGGGTTTTTAGTTTTTAGGGGTTTTGAATGTTTTTTACGTTTTTTGAGTTTTTATTAGGGGATTTATTAGGTTTTAGGTGTTTTTACTTTTTTTTTGTTTTTTTATTGATTTTTTGGGATTTTTTGGGATTTTCAGGATTTTTATGGGTTTTAGGGATTTTGAGGTATTTAAGGGGTTTTTAATATTTTTTTGGTCTTAAATATTTTCTATGATTTTATGTAATTTTTGGGATTTTTAGGGTTTTCTTATTTTTTCATATTTTAGTCATTTTTAGGATGTTTATAGTTTTTTTATGTTTTTAGTGATTTTCTGAGGTTTTAGGGTTTTGTGAGTTTTAGGGGTTTTTTGGGTTTTATGTGTATTTTTAGTTTTTTAGGACAGAAGAGGTTTAGGGATAGGCAAGCCTAGTCCCCCAAAAATAAATACAACATAAAGATACAATTACAATACTGGTCGACAAGGGTGAGAGTGAATCTCACCCTTCATATCCGAGTCAACCAAGGGAGAACAAAAAGATGGTAACACAATGGACCACATCGAGCATCTTTCATCAATCACCCTTTTCGAGAGAGTATCTTCCACTGAGTTGGCCTCCCTATAAATATGATACGCACTAAAGATAAAGGACCGGGAGATATCAAGGCACTCGATCCAATGTGGCAGAAGTCACCATTGGACATCCCTAGAAAAATTCTTAAGAGCCGCAACCGCAAGCATCGAGTCCGACTCAATCCAAATCCTCTGCCACCCAAAAAGACTCGCATATTTAAAAGCCTTTATAATGGCTCAATGATCCTCTTCATAGGCACAACCATCACCAATAAAATAAAATAATCATCCCTTGACGAACCCTATGGAAGTACGAAAGACACTGCCACACGCCGAGGGCCGCATATCTCCCATTGTCGCACCATCAACATTGAATTTCAACCATGTTGAAATTGGAGGAATCCATCTAACCAACATTAGGACCATTGGTTTCCTGCTTCGTCCATCAACCCCAAGAGAGCGCAGTAACGTTAAATCATTAACATCACTCCAGGTCGAACACGTTTGTTTTCGCGAAGCAGTCTGAATCATCTTGTAAATGGTGACCATACCTCCATGCAGTGTATGGGGTTGTCGATTAAAGGAAGAAGCACTGCGAGCAGCCCAGATATAATGAACAACATCCATCGCGCCAGCAAGAAGCATGTTATGAACCTATTAACATCGGTTCGTCTCTCCCAAGCCATGCAAAAAATAGCAAATCGGTCCTTGTAAGCAGCAGTTCACGCAGAAGCATTGTAGTAGATATCGCCAAAGGACCGAGGCAAAGGTACAATGCAGGAAGATGTGATCACAGATCTCTTCCACTATCCTGCATAAAAAACAAGTAGAAGACAGATTTCAGCCAGCCGCTTTTAGCGGAGCATGATTTGGAAGCCGATTCCGCCAAATTTTCCAGATCAGAAAAGAGTAAGAAGGGGGAATGAAAGGAGCCCTGAATTTTTTCAGCCACGATGGGGGAGTCATCCCATGTAGGCACATCAGCTGGTAAAAATCATGATTATTGAATTTACCAACCTTGCTGGGCCGCCATATGTGGTTATCAATGTTATCAAAGGCATATCACTGAATTTTCATACTAATATTGCTCGAGAGCAAGGTCCCCAGGTCATTCTGTTGCTGAATGAGGCTGGAAACTGATAAATCATGCACATCTTGGGGAGGCGTCATCACCTCTAAGATGATCTGCTCTACCCATGGGGTGGACCAGCAATTCAGTTCAGAGGACCGTGACACGATCCATTTTTATTGAGACAAAATGTCCTTGTAAGAGGATTGAAGAACCAGACAGACTGAGGACGAAATATACCCAGCAAAACCATCACATAACCTATTTGTGAATCTTTCCCCAAAGAAATTCAGGCCACCACTCTGAGGCTGAAGTAGACTCCAGGTAAACTTCCCAATCATAGCAGCATTGAAACGCCATAATTCCTCGATACCTACCCCACCCAACTCAAACTCCTTTGTGTAATGTTTCCAGGCCACCGAGATAAATTTCCGCTCACTGGTAGAACCAGTCCAGACAAAATTTCTTATCTTGGCATTCAGGCTTTTGAGGAGAGCAGCAGACCATCTGTAAATGGAGAAAGCATGCATGAACATAGAGGTGATTACCGAGTTAACCAGGAAGACCCTGCCATCTTGGCAGAGACACATACCCTTACATTTTGATCTTCGAAGCGTAATCTTGGAAGAAATGTTCTCAAAGTAGCTGCACTTGGCTTTTCCCCATAAAAGGGGCACCCCAAGATAAGTACAGGGTAGGAAGCCGTGCTTAACTCCAAGCCTATTGGCGATGCAGAGCTGTCTAGTGGGAGAGATCCCATTTCCAAAGAAAATCGACGATTTCATCCAACTTATAGATTGCGCAGCCACACTTTCATAAGGATGGTAGACCTGCTTGACTGTGGACAAAGTTTTCTTATCAGCCTACCCAAACTAGAGGATGTCATCCATATAGATAAGGTGTGAGGGGACACACAGGTCCCTGCCAACCTTAATTGGTCAATACATCCCTGCTTGTAAAAGATCATGGAGGCATTGACTAATGTAGTCCCCCATGATTTCAAAGAGAAAACCTGACATTGGGTCACCCTGCCGCACTCCACGAGAGAAATGGAAGAAGCCATTAGGGGAGCCATTGATCAGGACTGAGACTCTGTCACTGTGGAGAATTGCATAGATCAACTGGATGAAGCTACGGGAAAATCCATATCTTCCGATGACTATAATGATAAAGCTCAATTTCATAGTATCAAAAGAATTTGAGATGTCAAGCTTCATCACAAAGCTACCTTCTTTCGATTTCTTCCTCATAATATTTATCCCCTCCGAGGCAGTGAATAAACAGTATTGGATACATCTCGCAAGAAATAATCCAAACTAATTCGAAGTCACAATATCATCCAAACATTTACCCAATATAATGATGAGAATCTTACTAATAATCTTTGGGATTGTGTTTCCAATGGAAAAAAGTCTAAAGTCACTAATTGTAATGGCATTATATTTCTTCGTGATCAGCGATAGGAAGTTGTCATTGGCACCATGGGAAATTGAGCCCGAGTGGATAATCTCCCTGACCGCGTTTGTGACATCCTCACGGAGGATATCCTAGTAGAACATGAAGAACATATTAATAAAACCATATGGACCTGCAGCACTGTCCATATTCATAGAGAAGAGCGCTGCCCCGACTTTACCCTCAGAATGGTCTTCTGTGAGTACCTCATTTTTCTAGCCCATGATACACATCGGGATAGATTCAAAAAGTAGGGGGACGCATGCCCGTCATTAGTGTACAGCCCCTGGAAGTACTCCACCGAAGCCTTAGCAATATCCCCCACAGAAGTGAAGGTCGAGTCACCAACTCTAACAGCTGTCAGGTTAATCCTAACCCTTATTTCCTTATATATGTGGTGAATGAACTTAGAGTTGTGATCCCCATCATAAAGCCATCGAACATTGAATTGCGCCTTCGCAAGATTCTCTTTTTGGGCAAGCAGCTCATCCAGTTTAGAGTGTATTTTAAGATGCACCCCCAAAGGTACATTTTTCCTCTGATGCATAATTTTACATGAAGCAAGCTGAGATTCATCCATTTTAATACCGTCATCCAACCCTGAGTAGGACCGTTTTCCCAAATACTTCAGTCGATTTTTAATTTCTCTCTTCTTGGAAATTAAAATAAACTGGGGACTACCCGAGAAGGTGCTGCTGCATGCCCCCAACACCTCTTCCCTGCACCCCGGAATGGTGAACCAGGTGTTGCTGAATCTAAATGACAGGGGAAATCATCTTGGGACTCACTCCCTTAGTTCAACAACAATTGGATTGTGATCCGAGTTGATTTTTGGGAGGGTGAATCCAGACAGAACCACTAGCGAACCACCTCTTCCCATGTATGAGAAACACCTTTCCAACTTACTAGCCTACCTGCCATTAACGGTGTAAGACCCCCAAGTGAAGTCTGCCCCCACAATGGATACCTCAGAAAGGTCACATTGGTCAAGGCAGGATGCAAAATCATCTGCAGTAGTGCAAGAAAAATTTGGACCTAACTTTTCTTCAGGCCTCAGGACTGTGTTTAAATCCCCAATAACCATCCAATTGTGGTCAATTTCATTAATTCTCTGCACCAGCCTTCTCCAAAGGTGCATGTGGGTAGTGTACGAGCAGGATGCATAAATATTGGAGATGGTGAGGATCCCATCAGTCCCTTGGATGGTAACAAAGATCATTTGTGGGATCGAAACAAACTAGAAAATATGGATCCTATTATTCATTAGAACCCATATGGTTCCCATACCATTTCCATCCTCATTAGTTGAAATGAGATAGTAAACAAGAGAAGGCCAATTAAACCCTTTACTGCTGTCAAACATGATCATGGGTTCAGCTATCCAAATAAGCATCAGCTTCTATGAGAGAAAGTTCCTAAGGGTTGTAACCGTGGGAGTGTTCCCCAGCCCCTGGAAATTCCAAAACATGGTCTTCATTGGGGCTTGGGGGAGACAGGAGAGGGGTTATTACCCTTTCCCTTTCCCTTCCCTTTACTCCCTTTCCTTTTGGACTTAGTAGCTTGCTTCTCAGTAGCTGTCAAGAGATATTTCACCACCAAACTCTGGGCAACAACTATTTGATATTCACTGGGAGAATTTGTGGGCCCCTCATCAACTTGATCATCTACTACCATGTCACTCAGGAAGACTCCACTAAGTGGGTTGAATTTTTTCAGGGTGCAGATGAACTCCTCCTGGGGGACCTTATACACCTTTCTCGCAGAATTTTCTGGAGAAATAACTGAAACAATCGGCTCCGCTGCAAGGGCCGCGAGGTAACTGGATTCACCCTTCTCTAAGAAGACCATAACCAGAGTATCCCGAATAGCACCAGGCTCGACACCAAAGGATCCCACCTCACACGAGACTCCTCCCGATCCATTTTCTTCATCCCTTATTACCACGCTCGAATGAGATGAGGGAGCCTGCTGTAACACAAGAGCCCTTTCCACAACTTGAGACTCCTCCCGTGACTCCTCCGAAGCCATTTTTGCAACCTGTGGACCCCCACACGAGCCCTCCAAATCCATCGGGCATGTGTGTGATTACTTTCCAAGGGGAGGTAGGGGAATCACCCACATCAGCCCGCCCACCCTCAACAGCTGTCTGACCACCCCCCTCAGGATTAACCACAACGGAGCTTTACCTTACAGTAGGAGGAGCTGCAGCTGGCCCACGGTTCCTCCTGCAATGGGCTACGTCATGCCCCATTAAAAGGCAGCTCAAACAGGAGAGAAACTTCTTGCATTCAAAAAACCAGATGTCCAAAGATACTACAGGAGGAATATAATTTCATGCCCCTCTCATATTGGATATCCAATGACAAACTATCCTTAAGGGTATTTAAGACCACCTCCTAAATGAGAGTAATGGCCATGTCAACCTCAACCATCACTCTTGCATAATGACCATATCTTGGGTTGTCTGTTTCCTTATCAATTCTGATGGGAAATACCACCGGAGAGGTAATATCCCACAGGATTCGCGTGTGATAATAAAACCAATTCAAATTACAAATGCGGATCCAGACCTGTGCAAAAGTGTTCTTGACACTGAACAGATCAAAATTCCAGTCCCAGTCTTGAATCCTCAGAAGCCGGAGTTTAAGGTGCAGAGACCCAAAGCCCTGGGCTCACCTATTGCACTCCAGAGAGGGAGAGATAATATGGTTGTAACCCCAGCCCATTGCTATCGAATTCCAGTCCGAGAATCCCCATATCTCTGCAATGATGTTGAAAAGGCCTCCAATTCTCCACATGTTTCCCATTTCGACACGATCACCCTCACAATGATGGAAAACTGGCATAAGCTCACCAATTCATCCAGTGCTTCCCTATTTGCAGAGAAATGCACAATCCGACCCTTCTGAATGACACGGCTGGGAGAGGGAGCATCATAGTCTATGAAGGTGAGCGAGGCCGTAGATTTTACAGAATATGCTAAATTATTTTTGGAACCAGACACTTCCAAGGCCTCGCCAGTAGCGGTCGCCTTTTAGTTTTTTTGGGGTTTTTATTGTTTTTAGTTTTTTCTTGTTTTTATGGGTTTAAATATTTTTTTCACTTTTTAACTATTTTTTTATTTTAAGGATTTTTTTGATTTTTATGGATTTTAGTGGTGTTTATTATTCGTAGGGTTTAAGGGGGTTTTATCATTTTTATCATTTTTTACATCTTTATTAGTTTTTTTGTGCTTTTCGGTTTTTATGGTTTTCTTACGGGTTTTTAGGGGTTTTAATGTTTTTTACATTTTATGTCATTTTGAGATTTATATGTTTTTGGGGATTTTGAGGGGTATTAGGATTTTTTAGGGTTTTAGGGTATTAGGTTTTTTATGTTTTTAGGGGTTCCAAGTGTTTTTTGTTTTTTAATTTTTTTCTTTTTGTTTTTTTAGTTTTTAACATTTGTAGGGAATTTTTGGGTATTTTTTTAGAATTATTTGGTTTTTTTATTTTTATATATTTTGGGAGTTTTAGGGATTCTTATTGTTTTATGAATTTTTATATTTTTAGGTTTTTTTTAGTTTTTTTGCCTTATGTTTTTAGTGTTTTTAGTGTTTTAAGGGATTTAATGAGGTTTTTGTGTTTTATTTGATTTTAGGGGTTTTATGGGTTTTATGTTTTTTAATGGTTATTTTTTGTTTTTATTGTTTTTATTTGTTGTAAGGGGTTTAGGGTATTTTTAGTGTTTTAGGGGTTTTAGCATTTTTGGGGCTTTTAGGGGTTATAGGTGTTTTTAGGTTATAAAGGTCTTCTTAGGGTTTTCCCGGGGTTTTTGGGTTGTTTATGTAATATGGATATTTAGGGTTTTTTATGATATTTATTTCCCTTGGAGTTTTTTTTGTATTTTTAGGATTTTTAAGGTTTTTATGATTTTTCCTTTTTCAGGGTTTTTATTGGTTTTAATAGTTTTTTGTTTTTTAATTTTTTCTTAAAGGTTTTTAGGGTTCTATGGTGTTTTTGTTTTCAAGTATTTGTTTGATTTCTTAGAATTTTTATGATTTGTTTATATCCTTATGGATTTTGTGGTCTTTTAGGGATTTTATATTTTTTGGGGATTTTTTTGTTAATTTTTTAGCTTTTTTTTGGTTTTTAGTGTTTTTAACATTTTAAGGGTTTAAAGGATTATAAAGTTTTATTAGTTTTAAAATTTTTCATGTATTTATTCATTTTAATGAGGTTTAGGAGTTTTTTTAGTTTTTAGGTGTTTGTAGTGTTTTTAGGGTCTTTTAGGATTTATAGGGTTTTTACAATTTTTTGGTTTTTAGGGGTTTTATGTGTTTTTAGGTTTTTAATTTTTTCTTTGAGTTTTGAGTTTTTTCGATGTTATTATATATTTTAATTATCTTTTATATTTTTATGGGTTTTTTGGTTTTTTGGTATTTTAATGGTTTTTATTATTTTTAGTGTTTTTTGGGGTTTTAGCATTTTTTATGTTTTTAGTGGTTTCAAGTGTTTTATGTTTTTTAATGTATTAATTGGTGTTTATAATTGTTTAATATTTGTTTACATTATTTAGTAATTTTTAGGATTTCTATGGTTTTTAGGGTTTTAAGTTATTTGAGGGTTTTAAGGGGTTTATTTAGTTTTTTGGGGGGTTTTTAGAGTTATTAAAAAATTTCAAGGATTAAAGGTTTTTTATAGTTTTATCTGGTTTTTAGGGTTTTTAGGGGTTTTATGGTTTTTTATGGTTTTTTAGGTTTTTATGTTTTTTTATGGTTTGTTGGGGTTTTCAAGATTTTTAGGGGTTTTTTTTGGTTTTTATTGTTTTTTATGGTTTTAGGTGTTTTATGTATTTTTTTTGTTTTATGGTTTTCTATGAGTTTCTAATAGTTTTATAGGTTTTCATGATTTTGGTAATTTCTAGGAATTGTTTGGGATTTTTATTGGTGGTTAGGGATTTTAGGTACTTTGTTGGGTTTTTGGGTATGTTTGGTTTTTGGGGTTTTTTTTTTTGAGTTTTTAGGGTTTAAATGTTTTTTTAGATTTTATAACATTTATTTGGGATTGAAGCGTTTCAGAGTTTTTAGTGGATTTTTGAGGTTTTTACAAGTGTTTATGGTTTTTTAATGTTTTTAATGGTTCATCTAGTTTTTAGTTGTTTTATGGTATTTAGGGTCTTTTAGGTATTTTAGGGTTTTTCTATTTTAATGGGTTTAAATTTTTTTTTATATTTTAAGGGTTTCTTATAAGGTTTTTGAGTTTTTTATGTTTTTGTGGGTTTTTAGGGATTTTTGGGTGATTTATGATTTTTGGGGTTATTATGTATTTTGAGAGTATTTAGATTTTTATGATTTTGTGGGGGTATAAGATTTTTTTATATTATTAAGGGTTTTAATATTTTTTATAGGTTTTAATTTTTTTAATGGTATAAAGAGGTTTTAGAGTTCTTCATGGTTTTTAGCGTTTTATGGGGTTTTTTTTTGTTTTTATGGTTTTTATTGGTTTTTTGGATTTAGGTTATTTTAGGGTTTTAGAGCCTTTTTATGGATTTCTTTATTTTTTCATGTTTTTACGGGATTTATGTGTTTTTTGGTCTTTAATGTTTTTGTAGGGGTTTTCATGCTTTTACACATTTTAATTTTTTGGGATATTTATGGATTTTTCTTTGTGGATTTTATGGTGTTTATTTTTTTAGGGATTTTATGGATTTTGAGTGATTTAGGGGTTTTTTGGGTTTTTATGGTTTCATTAGAGTTTTTGGGTTTTCTTGAGTTTTTTATGGTATTAATGTTTTGTTGAGATTTTTAATGTTTTTAGTGGTTTAAAGGGTTTTTGTGTTATTTTACTGGATTTTATTGGTTTTATGGGGTTTTAGGGGTTTGAAATTTTTTTCAGGGTTTTATGGTTTTTGGGAATTTTTAGGGTTTTTATGGTTTTTACCATTTTTTAGGGTTTTTAGTTCTTTTGGGTGTTTTTGTTTTTATTGATTTATAAGTGTTTTTAGGGGTTTTTTGTGTTTTTTAAATTTTATGGATTTTTAGGGACTTTTATGATTTTTATGGTCCTTTAGGGTTTTTAGGGATTTTGACGGGTTTTTGGGTTTTTTAGGTTTTTTTAACATTTTTATGTTATTTTGGGGTTTTAAGTGTTTTTATGTTTTTAAGGATTTATTAGGGTTTTTTAGGGTTTTTAGTTTTCTTAGGTTTCTTGGTCTTTTTATGGATTTTGTTTTCTGATTTTTAGAACTTTTGAGGGGTTTTTTAGTTTTTAGGGTTTTTTTGTTTTTTATTGTTTTTTGGGTTTTAGGTGTTTTTTTGAGAATATTTTTGGTTTTAATTTTATTTAGTGTTTTATCACTTTTGGGGCGTAATGTTTTTTCAATGTTTTTAGTGTTTTTGGGTTTTTATGGTTTTCAGGGGTCTTTATTGTTTTGGGGGTTTTATGGGTTTAGGTATTTTTTAGAGTTTTTTTGGAATTTTAGAATTTTTTATGTTTTTAGAGGTTATAAATGATTTTAGGTTTCTAAGGTTTTCTTAGGGGATTTCAGGGATTATTGAGTTTTTAAAAAATTTATAGTTTTTAGGTCTTATTAGGTTTTTTATTATTTTTTTTATTTTTAGTGGTTTTGAGGGAGTTTCTGGTTTTTTGGGATTTTATTATTTTTAGTTTTTTAGGATTTTAATGGTTTTTTGGATTTTAATGTTTTCTTTTGGATTTTATGTTTTTTTACATTTTTTTTATTTTTATGTATTTAAAGTATTTTTATGGTTTTTACGAATTTTGAGGGTTATTTGGTTTTTTTAGTTTGTAGGGTTTTTATTAGTTTTTAAGGGTTTTATATTTTTTGTAGTTTTATAGTTATTTAGAGTTTTAAAGGTGTTTTTTAGTTTTTAATAGTTTTATGGTTTTATGGGGATTTAAGGTTTTTATGGTTTTTAGGGGTTCTAGGGTCTTTAGTGATTTTAGGTTCTTTTATGGTTTTCATGTTTTTTTTACTTTTTTTGTTTATATGTGTTTTAAGGTTTTTTAGGTATTAATGGTTTTCTTAGTCTTTTCTTGGGTTTTTAGGGTTTTTTAAATTTTATAGATTTTTAGGTTGATTTTGATTTTTATGAATTTTGAGGGGTTTCAAGGTTGGGGGTGGTTCATTTTATAGGTTTTAGGGGTTTTATGTTTTTTTAGGTTTTAAATTTTTTTCTTAGGGGGGTTCATGGTTTTATGGTTTTTTTATGTTTTTATGTATTTCTAGGCTTTTTAGGATTTTTATGGTTTTAGGGGTTTTAGATATTTTGAGGGTTTTTATGGCATATTATTGTATTAATGGGGTTTTGGGTTTTTAAGGTTTTTTTTCATTTGTATAGTTATTATGTTTTAAGTGTTTTTTGACGTTTTTAACGGTTTCAAGGGTTTTTAGAGTTTTTAGTGGGGTTTTAGGGTCATTAGGATTTCGAAATGCTTTTAGGGGTGTTTATGGTTTTTAGTGGTTTCAGTGTTTTTAGGATTTTTAGTGATTTTTGGTTTTTAGGGGTATTAATTATATTTAGTTTTTTTAGGGTTCCTTAGTGATTTTTAGTGGTTTTTACATTTTTATGTAATTTCAGGGATTTTGTATGTTTTTCATGATTTTTAGGGGTTTTAATGATTTTGATGGTTTTTACGGTATATTGGGGATTCAAGCATATTTTAGATTTTTAGGGGTTTTATGTGTATTTTGGTTTTTAATGTTTTTAGGACTTTTTACATTTTTTCATTGATTTTTATTATTTTTTCTGGATTTTTATAGGTTTTTATTATTTTTAGGGATATTGTGAAACTATAGAGTTTTTAAGGTTTTGGGTGGTTTTTTGGTTCTTTGGAGGTTTTAAGCGTTTTTTTGACTTTCTTATTTTTTTAATGGTTTTATAGTGTTTTAATGTTTTTTAGAGAATTAAATGGGTTTTTGAATGTTTAGTAGTTTTATGTGTTTTATGGGATTTTAAGGTTTTTAGTGGGTTTTTTGGGTGTTGTGAATATTTATGTTTTAGTGTATTTTTTGTGTTTATTTAGGTTTTTAGAATTTTTTAGGTTTTTAGGGGTTTTCATCGTTTTTGGGATTTTAGAAGTTTTATTAAAGTTTTCAGGGTTTTATGGGCCTTCATGTTATAGTTATTTTTATGTCATTTTAAGGATTTTGATGGGTTTTTATGGTTTTAAGGTATTTGGAGCATTTTTAAGAGTTTTTGGGGATTTTAGGGTTTTTCTGAGTTTCTTTTTTATTTTTTAGGGTTTTAATGGGGTTTTAGAGTGTTTTAAAATTTTTAGGGTTATAAAGGTATTTTATATTTTTTAGTTGATTTAGGGTTTTTATGTGTTTTTAGGTGTTCTTATGGTTTTTAACTATTTTTAGGGGTTTTAGGGATTTTTAGTGTTTCAGAGATTTAGAGTTTTTTGGTCATTTAGGGGTTTTATATGTTTTTGGATTTTTATATTTTCTTATATGTTTTCTTGGTTTATAGGATTTTATACATTTTTATATATTTTTAGGGATTTTATGGATTTTATGGATTTGAGGGTTTTTATATATTTTTAGGGTTTAGGGTTGTTTAGGGTTGTTAGAAATTTTAGGTTTTAATGGTTTTTTGTGTGTTTTTTATTTAAAAGGTTTTCTTATGGGTTTTCATGGATTTTAGGGTTTTCATGTTTTAAGGGTTTTATCTATATTTTTTAAGATTATTATGGTTTTTAGGGTTTTTATAAATTTTAAGGGTTTTCATGTTTTTTTATTTTTAATAGTGTTTTATTTTATTTTATTTTTTGTGTTTTTTTTTATTTTTTTAGGGTTTTAATGGTTTTTATAGTGTTTTTAATATTTTTAGTGTTTTAAATTCTTTTATAGTTTTTATGGGGTTTTATGGGTTTTTATGTGGTTGTACGGTTTTCTATGGTTTTTAGTGGTTTTACGCTGTTTATGGTTTTTATGGTGTATAGGGTTTTTATAATTCTTTAGAGTTTTACGAGTTTTAATTATTTTTCTATTTTTATGGTTTCCTTAGAGTTCGTTTTTTTTTTAAATTTTTATGATTTTTATGGTTTTGGGGGGTTTTATGGTTTTTAGCAGTTTTAAGGGTCTTTCAAAATTTTAGGTTTTTAGGGGGTTTATGTGTTTTAAGGTTTATATGTTTTTCTTAGGTATTTTCATGGATCCTAGTATTTTTAAAATTTTAGGGAGTTTTATTAATTTTGTATTTTTATGGTGTCCTTGGGTTTTACGGGATCTTAAGTGTTTTTAGGGGTTTTATTGTTTTTAGGTATTTAGAGGTTTTATTTGTTTCCATGTTTTTAAGGGTTTCTTAGGTTTTTTCATGGTTTTTAATGGTTTGTAAATTTTTTAGAATATTAATGTATTTTTTATGTTTTTTATGGTTTTTAATGTTTTTTAGGATTCTGATGGCTTTAAGGAATTTTAGGCTTTTGATGGTTTTTAGGTTTTTTTTTGAGTATTTTTAGGGTTTTAGGGTTTTTCTCATTTTCTAAAGTTTTAAAGGATTTAATGTATATTTAGATTTTTTAGTTGGATTAAGGTTTTTTCTATTTTTATGGGTTGTAGGGGTTTGTAGTGTCTTTGGAGTCTTTTTAAGGGATTATTTGGGGTTTATAGTTTTTCAGATTTTTTGGGATTTTTAAGGTTTTCTTAATGTTTTTAGGGTTTTATAGGGTTATTAAATTTTTAGGTTTTTTATTTTTTATTAATATTGTTATGTTTTTTAGTGTTTTTGTGGTTTTTGAGGGGTTTAGGGTTTTTAGGGTTTGTTTGTGGATTCAGTGTTTCAAAGGGTTTTAGGGGTTTTAAGTGTTTTTTGGTTTTTATGTTTTTCTTACGAGTTTTCTGGGATTTTAGGTTTCATTATGTTCTTCCTGATTTAAGAACTTCTTATTATTTTTAAGGGTTTTAGGTGTTTTATGGATTTTAAGGGGTTTTTTGGTTCTTATGTTTTTTTTTGTGTTTTAGGTTTTTTTGGTTTTTTAGGGTTTTTAATGTTTTTTGAGTTTTTAATGTTTTGGGGGTTTAAAGTATTTTTGTAGTTTTAGTGGTTTTTTGTTTTTTATGGGTTTTTATTGTTTTTCTATGGTTTTTACGGGTTTTATTCTTTTGAGGGGTTTTAGAGTTTCAGGATCATTTTTGGTTCTTAGGATTTTCACCATTTTTTATTTTTTATAGGGCTTATGTGTTGATAGGTTTTTATGATTTTTAGGGGTTTTCATTATTTTATTATTTTTCACATTTTTAAGGATTTTTTAGGGTTTTTATATTTTTCAAGGTTTTTTGGAATTTGAGGGTTTTTAGAGATTTTATGGGGTTTTATAATTTTTAGCAATTTATAGATTTTTTAGGGGTTTTATGTTTTTTTTAGTTTTTTACGGGTTTCTTTTGTTTTCTCAAGGTTTCATGGGTTTTTTTAAAATTTTAAGTATTTTTATGGATATTTATGATTTTTATTATTTTTAATTTTTTAGGGAATTTATGGTATTAGGGGTTTTTGGGTTTTTTTTGTTTTTTATATTTTTTCAATTTTTAGGGTTCTTATGTTTTTTAGAGTTTTCAACAATTTTTTAGGTTTAAATAATTTTTTAATTTTTTAGTGTTTTTTGGGTTTTTATAGGTTTTAGGGGTTTTTATGGATATTATGGGTTTTATAGTATTTAGTGTTTTTTTGGGAACACAAATCTTTTTAAAATTTATAGGTTTTTATGGGTTTTAGAGTTTTAAGTTTTTTATGGTTTTATTTTGGATTCTAGGGTTTTTTATGTTTTTAATTATTTTTATGGGTTTTAGGATTTTTTGTTTTTAGTGGATTTTGGAATTTTGGGGTTCTATAGGGATTTTAGGGTTTGTTGGGGTTTTAAGGTTTTTTGTGCTTTTAGTGTCATTTGTGCTTTTTAGGGTTTTCTGGTTTTGAGAGTTTTTGAACATGTTTAGGGGTTTGAAGGGTACTCCTAAATTTTATTGGGTTTTTAGGTTTTTTATGGGTTTTAATAATTTTTTAATTATTTAGGGGTTTTTTATTAATAATTTTAAGTTTTTTAGGTATTTAATATATTTTTTGGGTTTTTATGTTTTTTAGAGTTTTTTTGGTTTTTATGGGTTTTGCGTTTTTTAGGTTTTTAGGGTTTGCTTAAGGTTTTTCAATGTTTTTAGGCGTTTTTATGCTTTTAAGAATTTTTTAGTATTTTAGTAGTCTTTAGGGTTTTAAGGATTTTAATGTTTTTTTGTGGTTTTAGGGGTTTTATGGTTCTTATGATTTTTAGAATTTTTATGGTTTTTTGGGTTTTTATGTGTTTTTAGATTTTTATGGTTTTCTAAGGGTTTTTTGGGGTTTTTCTGTTTTTAGGAATATTTAGGGAATTCATATGTTTTTTTTATTTTTAGAGTTTTTAGTGATTTTGACGGGTTTTTGGGGTCTTTAGGGATTATTTGGTTTTTATGGTTGTTCGGGGTTTTAGGGTTTTTTAGTTATTTAGGGTTTTTATGTATTATAAGTGTTTTCCAGATTTTAGGGGTTTAAAGGGTTTTAGTAGTTTTTATTTTGTTTTATGAATTTTTATGGTTTTATGGGATTTATGGTTTCTACAAGTATTTATGGTTTTTAAAGATATTAGGGTCTTTTAGGGTTTTGGGGTTTTTACCATTTTTTTCTTTTTTTGGGTTTCAAATGTTTTAATTTTTTTCAAATATTTTTCATCGTTTTGGGGTTTTTTACATTTTTAAGGATTTTTAGGGTATTTTATTGATTTTTTTTGGTTTTTAGTGGATTTAGGGATTTTTGAGGGTTTTATGGGTTTTAGGGTTTTCGGTGTTTTTAAAGCTTTCAACATTTTGGGGGTTTTATGGGGTTTTAAGTGTTTTTTGGTTTTTTTAGGGTTGTACTGGGTTTTTTAGGTCTTTAATGTTTTTTAGTGTTTTTTAATGTTTTTAGTGTTTAAATTTCTTCAAGAGTTATTACTGGTTTCTAGATTTTTCAGGTTTTTTAGGGTTTTTATGGTTTTTAATGTTTTTATGTTTTTAATGTTTTTTGTGGTTTTTAGTGTTTGTTAGTTTTTTTATAATTTTTTGGGTTTTCAGGGGGTTTTATTATTTTATATTTTTTAAGGTTTTCAGAAGGGATTTCGCGGTTTTTAATGTTTTTATGTTTTTGGAAATTTTAATGCTTTTTAGGATTTTTATGGTCTTTATGAGTTTTAAGGATTGTGTGTTTTTTTGGGTTTTTAGTGATTTTAGAGTTTTTTTTGGTTTTTATGGTTTTTTTTTCAGTTTTTAGGGGTTTAATGGATTTTTACTGTCTTGTAACATTTTTAGAGGGTTTAAGGGTGTCAAGAGTTTTTAATGATTGTTTAGGGTTTTATAGTTTTTTTGGGTAGTTGGGTATTTTTAGGGTTTTTAGCGCTTTTATGTTTTTATGTGTTTTAAGTGTTGTTATGTTTTTAATGTTTTATTAGTGGGTTTTTAAGGTTTTTAGGGGTTTTTTACAATTTTAAGGATTTTTAGGGACATTTAAGATTGTTATGGGTTTTAGGCTGTTTATGGTTTTTAGGGATTTTGAAGGGTTTTATATCTTTTTAGGAATTTTAGGGGTTTTTCGTTTTTAGTGGTTTTAAGTAATTTTTGTTTTGTTAGATTTTATAAGTTTTTTAGGGTGTTTTTATTTTTTTTATATTTTTATGGATTTTTTAGTATTTTATGGTTTTTATTCAGTTTGAGGGTTTTCTCGATTTTTGAGAACTTTATAATTTTTTTGGATTTTTTTTGTTTTATGGTAATTTTTGAGTTTTTAGGACTACTAAGGTTTTTAGAGTTTTTTAACATTTTCAGTGGTTTAAAGGGTTTTTAGATTTTTTATTGATTTTAGGGTTTCTATGGGGTTTTAGAGGTTTTTATTTTTTCTAGAGTTTTTTTTAAGATTTATATTGTCTTCTTGGTGTATTGGGGTTTTAACATGTTATGATTTTTAGGTATTTAAATGGATTTTAGGGTTTTAATGTTTTCTTATGGTATTTTAGCTTATTTAGTTTTTTTATATTTTTATTTATTTGAAGGATTTTTTATGGATTTTTAATTTTTTTAGGTATTTTTGGATTTGTGGGATTTTTAGAGTTTTTAGGGTATTTTGTGTTTTATATGGTTTTATGGGTTGTATGTGTTTTTAGATTTTAAGATTTTTTTGGGAATTTTACGGTTCCTAGGTGTTTTTATGTTTAACAGTTCTTTAGGAATTTGTTAATAATTTAATTGTTTTTAAGGAATGAGATGTTTTTAGGGGTTTGGGGGTTTTATGGTTTTTTGCGGGGTTTTAGATTTTTAGGTATTTTTGAGTTTTTAGGATTTTGGTTCTAGTGTTTTTTAATGATTTTAGGTGTTTAATGGATTTTTAGAGATTTTAGTGGGTTTTATTGTTTTTATCAAGACATAGGGTTTTTAAGGTTTATAAGGAATTTTATGGTTTTTATGGTTTTTAGGTTTTTTGGTGTTTTTATGTTTTTTAGGGAATTTATGTGTATTTAGGATTTTATGGTTTCATTAGGTTTTTCATTGGTTTTTGGGGTTTTTATGGTTTTTATGGATTTTTACGTATTTTTAAGATTGTTATATCATTACTAGGTTTTGGTGATTTTAAAATATTTATTATTTTATGGGTTTTAGGGATTTGTATGGTATTTTTAGGTTTTAGGGTTTTTTTTAGTTTTTAGGTTTTTTATGGTTTTTAGAGTTTTTTTTAACAATTTAGGGTTTTAATGGATTTTTAGTGTTTTTAGTGTTTCAATGGTATTTTAGGGTTTTAATGAGGTTTTATGTTTTTAAGGGTTTTATGGGTTTCCACGGTTTTTATGGTGTTTTAGGGTTACTATGTGCTTTTGGGGTTTTATCGTTTTTAGGTTTTAAGGGGATTTAAGTGTTTTTAGGTTTTACGGTTTTCATATGGGTTTTCAGGAATTTTAGGGGTTTTAATGTTTTGGTATTTTTTGGTATTTTTATGATTTTTATGGTTTTCTTCGTTCTTCAGGTTTTGTTGGATTTGTAAGGATTTTGGTGGTGTTTTTGGTTTTTATGGTTTTATGTGTATCTTTATTTTTTAAGGTTTTAATAAAAATTAGGGGTTTTTTTGGATTTATTGCATTTATTTTGGTATTTTTAGGGTATTTGATGATTCTTATAGTTTTTAGTGTTTTTAGGGATTTTCAGAGTTCTTAGGGGTTTTATTGGGGGTTTTAGGGTTTTATGTTTTTTTTTGGGGTTTTAGGGTTTTTTTTATTTTTTAGGGTTTTATTCTTTTTAGTCTTTTTAATTTTTTAGGGTTATTATGAGTTTTTTGAGTTTTTAGAGAGATTTTAGGGATTTATGTGGTTTTAGGGATATTAATGGTTTGGGGGGGGTAGGGTTTTTGGGGTTTCTATGGTTTATGAATTTTTGGGGGTTTTTGTGTTTTTATGGTTTTCATAGGGTTTTAGGATTTTTATAGATTTTTACATTGTTAAGTATTATTTAGGCGTTTTTTTGGTTTTTTGTTTTTTTTGGGATTTTGAGGTATTTTAATTTATTTAGGGTTTTTATTATTCTTTGTGTTTTAGAGTTTTTTTAGTTTTGGTGGTCTTTAATATATTTTAGAGTTTCTTATCTTTTTTTTAGATTAAATTTGTTTTAGACATTTTAGTCGGTTTTTGGGTTTTTAGGGATTCCATATGTTTTAGGGGTGTTTAGTGTTTTTATCTATTTTTATGTTTTATATGTTTTAAAAGTATTTTTAGGTTTTTGATGTATTCTTAGAGATTTTCAGGTTATTTTGTTTGTTTTATCTTTTTAAGAATATTTTTGGATTTTTCTGATTTTTCTGATTTTTTGGTTTTTAGATATTTTGAGGGGTTTTATGGTTTTCAGTATTTTTATGTTTTATGGGGTTTTAATTATTTCTAGGTATTAAGGTTTTCTTATGGTTTTTAGCGTTTTTTATTATTTTTTACATTTTGTGGGATAATTTGGAAATTTTTAATATTTTTATGGTTTTTGGGGTTTTTGGGTATTTTTTGGGTAGTTCAGGGTTTTTGGGGTTTTTATTGTTTTTATGGTTTTGTTGGGTTTCCAGGGTGTTTTTGAATTATTTTTGGTTTTAAGGTTTTTATAGATTTTTAACATTTTAGGGGTATAAATAATTTTTAGTGTTTTTAGATTTTTATGGTTTGATGAGTGTATAGGGGGTTTTGAGGATACTTGCGGTTATAATGTTTCAGGGGGTTTTAGGGGTTTTCGGGTGTTTTTAGGGTTATTTCATTTTTTAGGTTTTTCTGGGATTTATGTTTTTTTTTGTTTTTATGGTTTTCTTCATGTTTTTCATTTTTATTGGTTTTTTTTGTTTTAAGGGATTTTTATGGCCTTTTCTAGGATTTTAATGGTTTTTAGGGATTTTTGGGATGTTGAGAGATTTTCTAGTGTTTTAGGGTTTTTATGGGTTTTAGTGTTTTTTGGGGTGTTAAGTGGTTTTTTAATCTTTGTGGTTTCTAAGGCCCGATCATGATTTTATGGTATTTTATGTATTTAGTGATTTTTGGGGATTTTTAAGGATTTTTATGTAGTTTTGGGTTTTAGGTACTTTGAGTGTTATTTTTAAGGGTTTTATGGATTATTTATTTTAGTGTTTTTTGAGTTTGTTAGTGTTTCATGGTTTTTAGTGTATAAAAACATTTTTAGCGGTTTAAAGTGTTTTTTTTGTTTCTAAGGGTTTTTAGGGTTTTTATGGGTTTTATGTTTTTTATGTTCTTTAGTGATTTAGGATTTTAGGGGGGGTTTGGGTCTTTTAGGGTTTTTAATTTTTTTAGGGTTTTAATTGCTTCAGTATTTTTGGATTTTATGTTTTTTATATAGTTTTTCAGGTTTTTTATGAGTTTTTATATTTCTAGGGATATTTATGTTTTTTTTTTGTATTTTTTGTTTCTAGGGTATTTGTTTATTTTGAGGGGTTTTAGGGTTTGTGGGGGGTTTTAGGGGTTTTAGGTTTTTTTAGGGTTTTTATGGTTTTTAGTATTTTTAGGTTTTTATGTTTTTAGGGGTTTTTATGTTTTTATGTTTTTATTTGTTTATTTCATGATTTTTAGAGTTTTTTACATTTTTAAGGTTTTTTTGTATTTTTGGGATATTTTTTAATTTTATGGTCTTGAAGGTTTTTATCGTTTTTGAGGGGTTTAAGGTTTTTTTCTTTTTTTGGGTATTTATCAATTTTTTAATGTTTTAGTGGTTTTAATTTATTCGTGTTTTATAATTTTTTTAGTAGTTTAGTGGGGCTTTTAAATTTTAATGCTTTTTGGCTCTTTTATGGGGTTTTAGGATTTTATAATGTTTTTAGGGGTTTCAATGTTTTCAGGGATTTTTGGGATTTTAGCGTTCTATATGATTTTATGGGTTTTAAGCGTTTTAGGCTTTTAAGGTTTCAATAAGGTTTTTCATGTTTTTTATATGTTTTTTACCTATATGGATATTTTTGGTTTTTTAGGATTTTTAAGTGTTTTTAGGGATTTTGGGGATTTCGATGGGTTTTAGGTTTTGTTAGGTTTATTGGGTTTTTTTGTTTTTTTTGCGGTTCTAGGGTTTTTTATTTTTTTGGTTATTAATGTGTTTTTAGAGTTTTTAACATTTTTAGGTGTTTATATCGTGTTTATTTTTTATTGGTTTTTAGGTTTTTAATGGCATTTTAGTGTTTTAAATGTTTTTATGAAGTTTTATGGTTTTTAGGGCCGTTTATGGGTTTTAGTGTTTTTCAGTTTTTAGGGGGTTTAAGTGTTTTTTGGTTTTTATGTTTTTCATATGGTTTTATAAGTTTTTATAGTTTTTACTTTTTATATATTTTTAAGGATTTTTATGAATTTATGTGGGGTTTTAGTGTTTTTATTGATTATGTAGTTTTTAATTGTTTTCCGAGTTTTTGACTATTTTAAGACATTTATTTGTTTTTAGGTTTTTAACTTTTTTCTTAAGGTTTTTCAGTGTTTTGATGGACTTTAATGCTTTTAGAGTTTTTCAGTGATTTGTTTGTTTTTTATGGTTTTTAGGGTTTTTAGGGAATTTTTGGTTTTTTAGGTTTTTTTAGGGTTTTTATGCTTTTAGGCTCTTTATGGTTTTTTTCCTTATAATAGTTTTTTGAAATTTTAGGGTTTTAAGGTTTTTGTAGAGTTTTAAAAAAATCAAGGTTTAAATGTTTTTTTAGACTTTGTAGTGTTTTTTATGTTTTTAGGTGTTTTTATTTTTTTAAGGTTTTAGCGGTTTTAGGGTTTTTAAGGTTCTCAGGGTTTTTATGTTTTTTACCGTTTTTAGGGTTTTTGGGGATTTATGTTCTTGTACTTTTTTATGGTTTTCTTATGTTTTTCCATGTTTTTAAGGGTTTTAACATTTTTATAGATTCTATATATTTTTTAATATTTTTATAGTATTTTTGGATTTTTTGGTATTTCGATGTTTTTATGGTTTTTTAGGGTTTTAGGTGTTTTGTGGTTTTTTGAGTTTTTATGATGTTTAGGGTTTTAAATGGTTTTTTGATTTTTTTTAACGCTTTTATCTTTTTGAAGGTTTTATAGAGTTTTTAGTGGTGTTTTTGGGTTTTTATGGGTTTTTAGGGTTTTATAAATTTTTTAGGTGTTTTATGGTTTTTTGATGTTTTTTGGGTTCTTTGGTAGTTTAATGTTTATAGATTTAGTTAGCTTTTCTATGGGTTCTAAGTGTTTTTCAATTTTTAAGGTTTTTTTGTCTTTTTCAGTGTTTTTATGGTATTTTACATTTAATGAATTTATAGGTATTTTTATATTTATTATAGATTTTTAGCATATTTAAGGATTTCGAGGGGTTGTAGGTTTTTTTATTTTTAGGTTTTAGGGGTTTAAAGTGTTTTTAGGTTTGTAAGGTTTTATTTGGGGTATTCAAATTTTATAGGGGGTTTTTAATTTTTTATGGATTTTTAGGGATTTCATAGGAAATTTATGGTTTTTATGATTTTTAGGGATTTAAAGTTTTTTAGTGTTTTTAGGATGTCTTTGGTTTTTTTGGTTTTTTGGGGGTTTAGGTTTTTTTTTGAGTTTTTAGGGTTTTAATGGTTTTTATAGGTTTTTAAACATTTTTAGGTTTAAAAGGGTTTTTAGTGTTTTAGTGGTTTTTAGGGTTTTATGGGGTTTTATGGTTCTTAGTTTTTCATGGTTTCTAGGATTTTTAGGGCATTTTGGGTTTTTAGGGTTTTAATATTTTTTGGTTTTATATGGGGTTTTATGTGTTTTTATGTTTTTAAGGTTTTCTTAGGGTTTTTATGGGTTTTATATTTATTATGATTTTTGGTATTTCTATGTCTATTTTATTGGAATTTTTTGGTTTTTATGGATTTTTAGAGATTTTAATAATTTTTATAGTTTTTAGGTTTTTATGATATATTGGGGTTTTTTGAGTTTTTAATGGGTTTTAGGGGTTTTTATATTTTTTTAACATTTTTTGGGAAAGGAAGGAGTATGGATAGGCTATTCCTAACCCACAAAAAAATTATTAGTAAAAATACACAGCAGACAAGGGAGAGGCATAGTCAATCGACCAATACCCAAACACCCTTAACACCCCCAAAAAGAAAAAAAATCTGCAAAAAGAAACAACAATAAGGGGACGCCAACAGAACCCAGAACAAATACCACACTATCATAACGTCTTATCCATTCAGCAACCAACGTAAACCATTACCAAATCTATAAGCAATGACTTCATCACCTCCAAGCCAAGAAATGTAAACCCCAAAAGAGATCACAAATAACCAAATACAGCAGAATTGAAAAATCCTCACCTTCATCACCTCCCAGCCAAGCAGCAACCATCATCTAACAACATGGTTTCTAGAATCCAGTGCCTCCTCCCCAAGCATTTCCACCTCCAGCAACACTGAAAACCAACACCAAAATCATAAAATTCAGCTTCATCACATCCCATCCAAGCAGCCGCTGGCATCTAGTACCTTAGTTTCCAAAAAACAGCACCTCCTTTAGCAGTTCCCAACAATGTAGTAACCAAAACACAATAACTTTGTTTCTAGCAAGTAGCACCTCCTATAGTGTCATTGTGCAGCTTTCCAAACCCAGTACCACATACAAGAAAATAGGACCACCAACACAAAATCCTTGCACCATTCTGCAGCACCTAAACCTTTTAGTTCAGACCCAGATCTAGATTACCCCTAAATCAACCCATAAATCACACAACATGACTAAAGACCACCCAACTCCTCGTATGAAAACCATCAACTGTAACAAACATCAAATGCCAACCAATCATTCCATAATCAGTGAAGATACAAAATTGCAACCACAAAGCAAACAGACAATGATGTTGAGAACAACGAAACCCTAAAAGAAAAACGATATAGGCAAAGAAGCAGCTTCGACACCTCAAAAAACTCGGGAATAGCATAGAACCCAAATAAAACCACAACATAAGAAGAGCTTCAAAAACAACATGGAACAAGGCCAACGACGAGGATCAAAAAACATAAACCTGTAGTTTTTGTGCAAACTGATGGTAAGAAGATCTGAAATCCCACATACTATGACCTAGCACGACACCACCAAGATGACACAATTCCATCCACATCCATCTTAATCCATCACAAAACCAGAAATGAACCCATAAAACTACCAAAAATAGATCTGGAAGGTACCACATTTCCAACACCCGAGAAATCCAGTCCATCGCGTCACCAAGTCGTTGGAACTACCATCACACCTTCCTGTCTCCATCGCAAAGATAAGAAAGCCACTGAAAAAATAGATCTGGATCCCGTTTTGGGAGCCACTTCATTATCAACATAGTCATTCGAAACATTCAGACCCTCGTGTCACACCACCTATGAGAGTTGCCGTAACTTCCACCAACCTAGTAGATCCGTTGAGACCGCACCCTGACCACTGAGAAGCCATATACAACGCCGCCAGGAAGTATCATAGATCCATCATGACACAGCTCGGGGAATCGCGATGGGAGAACATCTGGATTATTTAGTCTTTTTGAGGTTTTATGGCTTATTAGGGTGTTTTATGGTTTTTAGGGGACTTAATGTTTTCTAGGATTGTTAGATTTTTTAGGGTTTTTTACGGTTTTCAAGGGGTTTTTATAATTTTTAATGTTTTAGGGGATTAATGTGTTTTTAGTTATTTATGGTTTTTTTATGATTTGTTATGGGTTTTAGGGTTTTTTATGTTTTTAGGGATTTCAAGGCTTTTTTAGGATGTTTATGGTTTCTATGGATTTTAAGGGTTTTTAGTGGTTTTAATAATTTTTAATTTTTTTATGGTCTGTGGGGGTAGGTTTTCTGTAAATTTTTATGGTTTTAATATTTTTTATATTTTTTTAGCATTTTTAGTGTTTAAATGGTTTTTAGTGTTTTTAGTGATTTTTATGGTTGTTATGGTTTTTGGGAATTTTATGGTTTTTAGGGTTTTTAGGGGTTTTAGATTTTTAGAGTTTTTATTGATTTTAAGGGTTTTTAGCAATTTATAGGTTTTTTAGCAGTTTTAAGTGTTTTTGGGATTTTAAGATTTAATTAGTGTTTTTCATGGTTTTTATGGTTTTTTACTTTTTTATGGAATTTTATAGAATTTTTAGGATTTTTATAGTTTTAAAGTTTTTATGGATTTTACTTTGTTTTTGTGTTTTTTCATATTTTTAGTTGTTTATGGGGGTTTTTTATCATTTTGGAGTTTTTAATGTTCAATGGGTTATAATATTTTTTAAAATTTTAAGGTATTTAATGGGTTGTAATAGTTTTTAGTGGGTTTTATGGTTTTTATGGGGTTTATGGTTTTTATGGTTTTTAGGTTTTTTAAATTTTTAGGGTTTTTTATGGATTTTTGGGGGTTTTAATATTTTTTATGTTTTTATAGGTTTAAAGGATTAATTGTTTTTTATAGTTTTCTTATAGGTTTTCAGTGTTTTAAATGATTTTAATCTTTTTAGGAATTTTACGGGATTTTTATGAATTTTAATTTTTTTTATGGTTTATAGATATTTTTAGGGGTTTCAGGGTGTTTAGACTGTTTATGTTTTTCTGTTTTTATGGTTTTTTATTATTTAGGTTTGTTAGTGTTGTTTAGAGTTTTTAATCATTTTTGGGTTTATAGGGTGTTGAGTGTTTTCTGTGGGTTTTAAGGATTTTTTTTGTGTTTTATAGTTTTTAATGTTTTTGGGATTTTATGTTTTAGGGTTTTTGGGGTTTTAAAGTGCTTTTAGGGTTTTTGGGGTTTTATTGTTTTTACGGATTTTAGTTGTTTTATGTGATTTTATGTTTTTAATGATTTCATTGGGATTTTCATGGTTTTTAGTGTTTTTATGCCTTATGGTAATTTTAGGATCTTTGGGGTTTTTATTTTTTTATAGTTTTTTTTGGATTTGGAGTTTTTTTTAGTATTTTTAGTGTTTTTATGGAATTTTCGGGGTTTTAGGGATATTTTGAGTATTTTAGGTCTATTAAAAAAAATTTATATTTTTTTATCATTTAAGTGGTTTAAATGGATTTGAGATATTTTAGGGGTTGTTTTGTGTATTTAAAGGATTTTAGTGTTTTTGTGGTTTTCAGAGGTTTTTATTGGTTTCATGGGGTTTTGAGGTCCTTGAATATTTTTGGATATTTTTGGTTTTTTTGAGTTTAAAGTGTTTTTATTTTTTTAAGGTTTTCATATGGATTTTCATGTGTTTTAAGGATTTTAATGTTTTTATGGATTTTTGGTATTTTTGGTATATTTATTTTTTTAGTGTTTTTATGAATTTTGAGGGTTTTTAGGATTTCTTAGGGTTTTTATGGATTTTCAGAGTTTTTTAGGTTTCTAGGATTCATGGCGTTTAATGTGTTTTTAGATTTTTGAGATTTTCCTATTTTTTTTGAGGGTTTTTGAAATTTTTATGGATTTTTAGGTGTTTTGGGTTTTTATCAATTTTAGGGGTTTTAAGGATTTTGAGGGTATATAGGATTTTTAAGGGTTTTATGGTTTTTATGGTTTTTGGGTTTAATCAATTTTTAGGGTCTTTAAAGTTTTTTATTGTTTATAACAATTATAGGGGTATATACTGTTTTCATTTTTTTTGGTTTTTAGGTTTCTTATGGTTTTAGGTTATTTTGTGATTTTAGGGGTTTTTGGTTTTTTGGTCTATATAGGGTTCTTATCAATTTTATTTTTTTGGGTTTTAAGTAATTTAAGGTTTTTAAGGTTTTCACAGCATTTTTCTAGGTTATTAGGTCTTTTACATTTAAAAGTTTTTTTGGATTTTTTATTATTTTTATGGTTTTTATTATTATTTTGGGATTTGGGGGGTCTTTAGTGTTTTTAGGGTTTTTAGGGTTTTTTACTTTTTTATGTTTTTATGGAATTTCTGTGTCTTTAGGGTTTTATGTATTGTTATGGGTTTTCTTAGTTTTTAGGATATTTTATGTTTTTCTTGATTATTAATGAATTATATGGTTTTTTATTATATTTATGTGTTTGTGGGTTGTAATATTTTACAGCGGTTTTCAGGTTTTTTTTATATTTTGGGGTTTTAAGTTATTTTTTTAGTTTTTAGGGTCTCAAGGTTTTTTATAGTTTTTTAATGTTTTTTTGAGTTTTTAAGGGTTTGTAGATTTTTTGTGGGTTTTTATGTTTTTAGGGTTTTCTATGGTTTTGAGGTGTTTTAAGAAGGTTTTATGGTTTTTAAGATCTTTTGGGGTTTTTTTTCATTTTTTAGTTTCTTTGGGGCTTTAAGTGTTTCTAGTTTTTTAAAATTTTCATAGTGTTATTCAGTGTTTTTTGTGTATTTTTAAATTTTTTAGGATTTTTACTTTTATTATGTGTTTTTTGGTTTTTCAAGGATTTTGTGATTTTTTAGGAATATTTGTTTTTTAGTGTTTTTAGGGTTTTTAGGTGTTTGGGGTTTTATGTTTCTTAAGGATTTTACGGTTTTTAATTATTTTCTGGTTTTTAGGGTTTTTTGTGTTTTTAATGATATTTGGGGCTTTGTTATGATTTTAATAGGTTTTCAGTTTTTATGAATTTAAAGGGTTTTCAGTATTTTTTGGATTTTGGATTTTTTTGGTTTTTTAGATAATTTAGGGTTTTTTTATTTTTTTGGTATGTTACGGGTTTTTAACGTTTTTTAAACATTTTTAGGTATGAAGGGTTTTTAGAATTTTTAGTGGTTTTTAGAGTTTTATGGTTTTTTGGGTTTTTTGAGGTCTTTAATTGTCATTATGGTTTTAGGGATTTTATAGTCTTTTTTCAGTTATTAGGGTTTTAAAATTTTTAGGTTTTATAGGAGTTTGAAGTGTTTTTGTGTTTTAAAGGTTCTCTTTTGGGGGTTTTCAATTTTCAAAGTTCTTTATGTTTTGATGGATTTTTAGGGGGGTTTATTTTTATGGTTTTTAGTATTTTGAGGGATTTTAAGAGTTTTAGTGTTTTTATATTTTTAGAAGGTTTTTTATTTTTTGTATCTTTTATACTTAATTATTTTATATTTTTTTGTTTTTAATGATTTTGGGTGTTTAATATGTTTTTAGAGTTTTTAGTTGTTTTATGGGATTTTAGGGTTTCTCGTGTTTTAGGTGTTGTTTTGGGTTTTAAGGTTTTTTGCATTTTTGTATTTTAGGGGTTTTAATTAATTTTAGTTTTTTAAGGTTTTCATTGGATTTTTCTAGTTTTTAGGGTATTTTACAATTTTAGGGATTTTTAGGTCTTTTTAAGATTTTAATTGTCTTTAGGTGTTTTAGGGATTTTGAGGGTTTTTAGTGTTTTTTAGGATTTCTAGGGTTTTTATGGTTTATTTTTTTGGGATTTTGGGGTTTTTAAATTTTTTTAGGATTTTTAGGTTTATATAATTTCAACCATTTATGGCCTTTAAAGGGTTTTATAGTTTTCAGTGGTTTTAGGGTTTTTATAGGTTTTATGATTTTTTTTGGTTTTTAGGGGTTTTTTGTTTTTTTGGTTTTAGGGGTTTTTAGGGATTTTTAGGGATTTTAGTAATTTTAGATTTTTTAGCAGCATTAAGTGTTTTTATATTATTAAGGTATTCTGATGGATATTTAGGGTTTTATGTTTGTTATGTTTTTAGGGATTTTTACATCAATTTTCGGGGTTTTTTATAGTTTTTAGGTGTATTAATAATTTTAGTGGATTTCCATGTTTTTTTGGATTTTTAGGGGGTTTATGGGGTTTTTTAGTGTTTTTTAGTTTTAGGGGTTTTAACAGTTTTTATATTATTTTATCATTTATAGGAGTTTAAAGGGTTTTTTTGTGTTTTTAGTATGTTTTTATGTGATTTTGGGGTTTTATGATTTTTAGGGGTTTTATGATTTTTTTGTTTTTTTAGTATTTTTTAGGTTTTTTTTGGGTTTAATTTATTTTTTGGGTTTAATTTTTTTCATAAAGGTTTTTTTGTTTTATGGTTATTTTCATTTATAGGAATTTTAGGGATTTTATATGAATTTTTTCAATTTTAGGGGTTTCAAGATTTTTAGGGTTTTAGGGTTTTTAGTGTTTTTATGATTTTTTCAGGCCTTTAGGGTTTTTTAGAACTTTAAAATTTTTAGGTGTTTAATGTGTTTTTAGAGTTTTTAGTGGGTTGTTCAAATTTTTTTGATTTTTAGGGTATCTAGTGTTTTAGGGGTTTAAATATGTTTTTAGGGTCTTTGTGTGTTTTAATGGTTTTTAACGTTTTTAACTTTTTGATGCTTTTTATTAATTTTAAGTGTTTTTTGGTTATTATGGTTTTTATTGTATCCTTTCATTAATTTTAGGTTTTTTATAATTTTATTAGGGACATTATATGATTTTTATGGTTTTTTATGGATTTTCTAGGTTTTTATGATTTTTAGTAATTTTATGATATTTTTTGTTTTTAGATTTTTTTGAGTATTTTAGGGCTATAAATAATTTTAGAGTTTTTTAAAGTTTTTAGGGGTTTAAAGGGATTTTAGATATTATAGTGATTATTTGGGGTATTTATGGGTTTTTAGGGGTTTTAATGTTTTAGGGGTGTTTGGGTTTTATGGGTTTTAGGATTTTTATGCGCCTTTAGAGTTTTTCATTTTTGGGTTTTTAGGGGTTCAAATAGTTTTTAGGTTTTTAAGGTATTCAATGGGATTTTCAGGGTTTTTACAGTTTCTTATATTTTTAGGTTTTTTTTTGAATTGTTTTAGAATTTTATTATTTTTAGGTATTTTGAGAGTTTTTTTGGATTTTTATGGTTTTAGGGGGTTTTAGGGTTTTTGAGTTTTTTGGTTTCTATGGGGTTTTAGGTTTTAATATTTTTAAGGTTTTCCTAGAGGTTTTAAGGTTTTTATGCATTTTGATATTTTAAGGAATTTAAGCAATTTTTTAGGATTTTTATTATATTTACGGGTTTTAAGGATTTTGATGGTCTATAGTGTATTTTAGGGTTTTATTGTTTTTGGGGGTTTTTTGGGTTTTTCGAATTTTTTTAGGGTTTTAAATGTTTTTTAATGTATTTAATGTATGTATGGGCTTAAAGTATTTTTATATTTTTTAGTGTACTTCATGGGGTTTTAGGTTTCTTATGTGTTTTAAACTTTTTGTGTTTTTAGGTCTTTAAGGGACTTTTAGGGTTTTATAATTTTTTTAGGGAATTTATGTTTTTAGGTTATTTAGTTTTTTGAAGGTCTATAAATGGGTTTTAGTGTTTTTTATATTTTTAGGTATTTTTATGGTTTTCGATATTTTCGTTATTTTGAGGGTTTTTTTGGGTATTTAAGTGATTTATGGTTTCTATGGGTTTTATATTTTTAGAATTTTTAATGGTTTTAAGTGTAATTTTGATTTTTAGGTTTTATTTAATATTTTGATAGTCTTCATGGTTTTTACATATTTATGGATTTTTTTGGATTTTTATTTGTTTTTGGTTTTTAGATATTTTTAATGGTTTTATTGTTTCTTGGGTTTTTCTTGAGTTTTTAGGGTTATTAAGGTTATTTATAATTTTTTTATCTTCTAATGGATTTAAAGGTATTTTTTTTATTTTAGTAGTTTTTTAGGGTTTTAGGGTTCTTAATGTTTCCAGGTTTTTTATGGATTTAGGGTTTTATGATTTTTTAGGGTTTTTAGAATTTTTAGGTTTTAAGGTGTTTTAATAGATTTTTGGTTTTTAAGGTTCTCTTAGAGATTTTCATGTTTTTAGGGGTTTTTACGTTTTTTAGGATTTCATGGTTTTATGAGTTTTAGGGTTTTAGGTTTTTATGGGGTTTTTTTGGGTTTTAGGGGTTTTTTGAGTTTTTAATGGTTTACAAGGGTTTTAGAGTTTATAGAGGTTTTTTAGTGTTTTTTTTTATTTTTAAGGTTTTTAGGGTTTTTATGGTTTTTAGGTGTTTTATGGTTTTTAGGGATTTTTATGGTTTTTAGAGTATTTTTGGTTTTATATGGGTTTTCATTATTTTTTCAGTTTTTATAGTTTTCTTATGGGTTTTTATGTATTTTAGGGATTTTAAAATTTAACGGTGTTTTTTGGATTTTTTAGAAATTATATGGTTTGAGGGTTTTTTTCATTTTGAGTGATTTAAGGTAATTTAAGGGCTTTTTGAGTTTTTAGAACTTTTAGGTTTTTTAGGAGTTTGAAGTGTTTTTTGGGTTTTAGGGTTTCATTAGTCCTTTTGATTTATTTAGGGTTCTTTACGTTTTTATTGATTTTCTGGGCTTCTTAGGATTTTTTTTGGTTTTTAGGGTTATTGGGATTTTTATGGATTGTTAATTTTTTTAGGGTTTTCAAGTTTTTTTTAATGTTTGTTTAAAGTTTTAGGGGTTTAAAAGGGTTTTATAGTTTCAGTGGTACATTATGGTTTTAATGGGTTTTTAGTGGCATTTTGTGGTATTTATATTTTTTGGGGGGTTTAGTGTTTTTAGGCTTTTAGGGGGCTCAAGTGTTTTTAATTATAATGTTTTTATTAGTGGTTTTTAGGGTTTTCAGGGTTTCTTTCATTTTAATGCATTTCTAGTGATTTTTAAGGATTTTTATGGATTAATGGATTTTGAATTTTGTTAGGGTATTGTGTTTTTTGGGTGTTTTGGTGCTTTTTAGTTTTTAGGGTTCTTAGGGTTTTTATAATTTCTAATGTTTTTTGGTGTTTAAATTGTACTAATAGCTTTTAGTCATTTTTACTATTTTTATCGTATTTTTTGTTTTTTATGTTTTTAAGGGGTTTATGGTTTTAGGGTTTTTAGTATTTTTTTTAGGCGTTTTATGTGTTTTTATATTTTAAAAGTCTTCTTAGGGGTTTTCCAGGTTTTATGGTTTTTTCACAATTATAGGTATTTTCAAGATTTTTAGGGTCTTTTTATGTTTTTTAGTATTTGTATGGATTTTAATGGTTTTTAGGGGTTTCAAGTGTTTTTTTCGATTTTTAGGGTATCTGGGTGTTTTAGGGTTTTTTGGAATTTTTAATAATTTTAGGGTTTTATTGGGTTTTATATTATTTATTTGAGTTTATGGTTTTTATGGATTTTTAGGTTTTTTAATGTTTTAAGGCATTTTATGGTTTTTGGGGATTTTAGTTTATAGGGTATTTGTATGGGTTTTTATCAATTTTCATGATTTTAGGTCTTTAAATGTTTTAATGGTTTTATGTTTTTCTTACAGGGTTTCAGGGTTTTAGGTTATTTTACATTTTTAGAGATTTTAGGAATTTTTTGGGTTTTTATTATTTTTATGATTTTTAGGGATATGGAGGGTTTTTTGGGTTTCTTGGGGAATTCAGGGTTTTTAGGTGTTTTTTTTTTGTTTTTTATATTAATTAGTGGTTATAATTGTATTTAGGTTTTATGGATTTCTTAGTTTTTTCAACATTTTTATGGGTTTTTAAATTTTTTTGATTTTTTAGGTAATTTTTGGGAATTTTATGGTTTTTTGAGTTTTTATGGATTTTAAGGAGTTTTATTTGTTTTTATGGTTTTTTGGGTTTTATGGACTTTTTGGGGTTTTATGGTTCTTTTGAGTTTTTTTTGGGTTTTTATGTTTTTTTCTAGTTTCAATGTTTTTAGAGGTTTAAAGGGCCTTTAGTGTTTTGATTTTAATTTTATGTTTTTATGGTATTTTAGGTGTTTTATGGTTTTCAGGTGTTTTTATCGTTTTTAAGGGTTCTTTATGGTTTTAGGGTCTTGTTAGGTTTTTAACGGATTTTGTTGTTATTAGGTGTATTAGGGGTTTCATTTGTTTTTAGGTTTTTAAGGATTTACTGAGGACTTTCAACGTTTTTAGGGGTTTTTACATTTGTAGAGATTTTTAGGGAGTTTATAGGATTTTTGTAGTTATTTAGGTTTATATGGATTTTAAGGGTTTGAAGTTTTTTATGGTTTTTTTTTGCATTTTTTAGTTTTTTAGGTCTCTAAAGTGTTTCAATATTTTTAATGATTTTTAGGTTTTCTCAAGGGTTTTAGGATATTTTTTGTTTTAGTGAATATTTGGTATTTTTTTTGGTTTTTTTCCTCATTTTTAGCGTTTTTAGGGGATTTAGAGTTTTTAGAGGGTTTTTAAAATTTTAGGTGTTTTTTTATTTAGATATTTAATGGATTCTTATTGTTTTAATTTTTTTAGGGGTTTAATGGTTTTTTTATATTTTTAGATGTTTTTTATGAATTTTAGGGGTTTTAGGTTTTTTAATTTTTTTGTTTTTATGGTTTTTGGGGTTTTTAGGTTTTTATGGGTTTTAGTGTTTTTATGGTTTTTAGGGGATTAACATATATTTATGTTTTTTAGGTTTTCTTTATGGTTTTTATGTTTTTTTCATTTTTAGTGATTTTTGGGGATTTTTATGATTTTTGGAGATTTTTATGATTTTTATGGGTTTCTTGGGTTTTTAGGGATTATGAAGGTGTTTTGGGAATTTTGGGTTTTTATGATTTTTAGGGGTTTTTTGGGTTTTTTGGATTTTTAATGTGTTTAAGTATCATTATATTTTTTTAATGTTTTTTTGGGTTTAAATATTTTTTATATTTTTAGTTGGTTTTTAGTTTTTTATGGGGTTTATTGTGTTTATGGTTTTTATGGTTATTTACAATTTTTACGGTTTGGGGGTTTTTAGGGGTTCTTATGGTTTTTATCATGTTTCATGTTATTTGGGGTATTAAGTGTTTTTATGTTTTTATGGTTTTCTTATGACTTTTCAAGGTTTTTAGGGTTTTTTATATTTTTAGGGATTTTAGGATTTTATTAGATTTTAGGTGGTTTGGGGGTTTGAGGGATTTTAAGGTTTTTTTCATCGTTAATATTTTTAGTGGTTTAATGTTTTTTTAGAATTTGTATACATTTTTTTGGTTTTATGAATTTCTAGTGTTTTTAAGGATTTTCGGTGTTTTTATTATTTTTATGGGTTTTTAAAATTTTGGTGTCTTTTTAGGATTTTTATCTTTTTTTACCATTTTTAGGTTCTTTAGTTGTTTTAATTTTCATATCATTTTATTGTTTTCTTAGTGTTTTTCAGAGTTTTAGAAATTTTTTATATTTTTTAGAGTTCTCAGTTAATTTTAACGGATTTTTCGGTCCTTTTTTGGGGATTTTTATGGTTTTTAGTTTTTTAAGGATTTTGAGGGGTTTTATTTTTTGTGATATTATGGGGTTTTAGCATTTTTTGTTTTTATGGGATTGAAGTGTTTTTAGGTTTTTAAGGTATTAATTGGGGTTTTCATTGAATTTAGGATTCTTCCAGTTTTTATATATTTTTTGCGTTTTTATGGATTTTTAATGTTTTATGTATTTTGAGGGTTTTAGGGGTTTTAGGATTTTTATATTCATTATGGTTTTTAGGGTCTCTATGGTTTTTATGGGTTTTACGTTCTGTTTTGTTTTTCACATCTTTAGGGATTTAAAAGGTTTTTAGAGTTTTTAATGGATTTTTAGGGTTTTATAGGATTTTATAGATTTTTATGTTTTTTGAGCTTTTTATGGTTTTTTGGGTTTTGATGGTTTTTATGGACTTTTAGGTTTCTTAAGGGTTTTATTATTTTATTGGTTTTCATTTTTTTTATTGATTTATTGGGTTTTAGGGTTTTTCATTTTTATGTATTTTAGGGCCTTTTAGGATTTTATGGTTCTTTAGGGTTTTCTGGGATTTTGGCGGTTTTAAGGGGTCTATGTTTTAAGGGATTTTATCATTTTTTCGATTTTAGGTTTTTTAAGTGTTTTTAGGTTTTTATTTTATTTTTTGAGTTTCTCAAGGTTTTTATAATTTTTTTAGGTTTTTAGACATTTTTTGGATGTTGTATAATTTTATGGTTTCTGTGTTTTTAGGGATTTTGAGGGTTTTTTGGGTTGTGTGGTTTTATCGGTTTTAATGGTTTTTTTTTTGTTTTTATGGAATTTAAGGGTTTTTAAATGATTTAAGGGGTTTAAAGGGTTTTAGAGTTTTTGTGGGGGTTATGATGGTTTTTAATGTTTTTTAATTTTTTTTATTGTTTTTCGGGGGTTTAGGATTTTTATTATCTTTTAAGTATTTTTAGGGTTTTTTGTGTTTTTTGGTTTTTTGGAGGATTTATGTGTTTTTAGGATGTCATGGTTATCCTGGTATTTTCTAAGTTTTTTTCGTTTTTTTATATTTTTAGGGTTTTCTTAAATTTTTCAAGTTTTGTGGTTTTTAGGGATTTTGAGGGTATTTATGGTTTTCAGGGATTTATAGTGTTTTTTAGGTTTTTTAGTATTTTTACCCGTTTTTCTATTTTTAAGTTTTTCATAGAGGGTTTGAGGGGTTTTTATGTTTTTGGGGATTTTAGGGGTTTGTTAGGTTTTTTATGCTTTTTTTGGATTTTTAGGGAATATGTAGGTTTTTTGGGTTTTTAATGTCTTATGATTTTTTTTGGTTTTTATGTTTTTATTTAGATTTTTAATGTTTTTAAGGGTTTTTAGAGTTATTTTAATGTTTTTAGTGGTTTAAAGGGTTTTAATAGTTTTTAGCAGTTTTTAATGATTTTTAGTTTTTAAGGTTTTTAGGGGTTTATGGTTTTTATGCGGTTTTGGGTTTTTAGGACCATTTTAGGGTTTTTTAGGGTTTTTTCATTTTAGGGTTTTAAACTATTTAATATATTTTTGGGTTTTAATGTTTTGATGGGATTTATCTTGTTTTTTGTAGACTTTTGTGCATTTTTAGTTTTTTAGGGCATCATTTGTATTTTTATGGTTTTTAAGCCTTTAGGGAAAGGAAGATGCGAGGGTCAGGCTATTTCCGGACCCCCAAATTTATTAGAAAGAAAAACAGAGAGACATCAGATAAGGGAGGGGAGGGGTCAAACGACCCACACCTAAAAACCCTTTACAAACACAGTCCCAAGAACTGAAAAAAAAAAAGAAAAATAAAAAGTACACAAAAAGAATAAAAAACCAATGCATCTCTGATATCATCTCCCAGACAATCAGCAACCAGCAATAAAGCAACCCCAGCACCTTCAACACCTCCCACCCAAGCAACAACCAGTATCCAGAATCACAAGAAATCAACATCACAGAACCACCAGAATCCAATGTAATAGAACCACCAGCATCAAAATCACAACCATCACCAGCATTCAGCAGCTCACCACCAATCAATGACCAGCAACCAATCTCACAAAAACCAAAATCCAGCACCTTCACACCAAAAAAAGGTACCACCAACAACACATAACCATCATCACCAAAATCACACAACCACCAGTCACTAAATCTCACATCCATACAGCAACAATTATCCTTTTTTAAAAAAACCAGAACCCAACACCTCCCAACCAAGAAGGTCCATCGCAAGGACCACATAACTCGCACACCAAGAGCAAATATCATCCAATACCTCAAAACATAACAATGAACCAGAACCAAACCAATCCCTACACAATTCGTGAAACATCCACCATAGCCCGACAAAGATACCAGAACGCATCACTTATCTAGACCAGTAACAAAATCATAACACAAAAAAGAATCCCAGAAATGAACCTGCCTTTGCGCTGAGGACCAAGGTGAGAAATCAGCAACATTGCTTGACAGCCCAAGCCAAACCAAAGCAGCTGCTCCCCACACATCTTCAAAGATGTTTTTATGATATTATAGTTTTTTAAATCACATTTAGAATTTTTATGATTTTTATGGTTTTTTGGTATTCAGAGTGTCTTTAGATTTTTAGGGGTTTTAGTGTTTTTATCATTTTAAGTTTTTGATGTTTATTTTTTTTATAGTTCTTAGATGTTTTCAGGGTTTTATATTTTAGGGAGTTTTAGGGATTTTCTTATGAGTTTTATCAGTTTTGGGGATTTTAGATAAATTTATGAGCTTTCATGTTTTTAAGGTTTTTAATATTTTTGTGTTTTAGTATTTTTTGGTATTTAGTGTTTTTTGAGTTTTTTAGAGATTGAAGATTTTTATGGGGTTTTAGGTTTCTTATGGTATTCGGGGTTTTAAGGGTTTTTATGGGTTTTATGAATTTTAAGTGTTTTTAGGTTTTAAAGATTTTCGTAGTGTTTTTTAGTGTGTTTAGGGTTTTTTTGTTTGTAGTGAATTTTAGGGATGTTTTTTGGGTCTTTTGGGACATTGAGGGTTGTTGGAGTTCTTAGTGGTTTTTACGATATTTGTTTTATTATTATGGTTTATTGAGTTTCTATGGTTTTTAAGGTACATTATAGTTTTTAATATTTTTAGTGGTTTAAAGGGGATTTGGAGTCTTTAGTGGGTTTTAGGTATTTATGGATTTTTATAGATTTTTAAAAGCTTTTGAAGTTTTTATAGTTTTTTGGGGTTTTAGGGTTTTAGGATTTCTTAGGGTTTTAACTTTTTTTAGGTTTTGAGGGTTCTAAGTGTTTTTATATTTTTATGTTTTTTATAATGTATTTCCATGTTTTTAGGGGTTTTATGTTTTGAGGGGTTTTCGAGACTTTTTACGATTTTTAAGGGTTTTCGGGTTTTTTGTGTTTTTTGGTTTTAGGGATATTTTCTCTTTTATGTTTTTTAGTGATTTTAATTTTCTTTAGGATTTCAAGGTTTTATTAATGTTTTCTTAGATTTCTTAGTGTTTTTATATTTTTATGGATTTGTAATTATTTTTAATGAATTTATGGTTTTTATAATTTTTAGGGATTTTAGGGTTTCAGCGTATTAGGGGTTTCCCTATTTGTTTTTTTTGTATTTTTACGGTTTTTTATTTTTTAGGGTTCTTATGGTTTTTAGAGTTTTTTAACCTTTTTAGAATTTTAAAGCAATTTTATATTATTTATAGGGTTTTACGATTTTTTTGGGTTTTAGTGTTTTTATATTTATTTGGGTGTTTTATTATTTTTAGGGGTTTACGAGTTTATTTTGGGTTTTTATGTTATTCCAGGGGGTTTAGGGTTGTTTATGTTTTTGTTTTTTACGGCTTATTTAATATTTTTTGGGTTTTCTAGTGTTTTTAGGGATTGTGAAGGTTTTAAAAGAATTTTACGGTTTTACTGTTTTTAGGGATTTTGGATTTTTTATTATTTTTATCGTTTTTAGTGTTTTTAGTGATTTTGAGGGTATCATGTTTTTTATGGTTTATAGGGTTTTATGGTTGTAATGATTTTTTTTAGGTATTTGAGGGTATTTATAAATTTTTTTTCATTTGTATGGGTTTAAAGTGTTTTTAGTGTTTTTAGTGTGTAATATGGTTTTCTGGGTTTTTAGGATTTTTATTTGTTTTTTAGTGCTTTTATGGTCTTTAAGAGTTTTAGGGGTTTTGGGGTTTTCAACATGTTTTTGGGTTTTTAACTACTTTAAGGGTTTTAGGATTTTATTGTTTTCTTAGAGGTTTCAGGGTGTTTATGGTTTTTTTTATTTTTTTGAAGTAATTTTTTGGATTTTAATATTTTTTATTGGTTTTTAGGGATTTGGAAGGGATTCATGGTTTTCTAGTTGGGGGGGGGGGGGGTATGTCTTTTTTGGTTTTTTGGGTTTTTTCTATGTTTTTAGAGGTTTTTAGGTTACTTTGAGTTCATTAGATTTTTGGGGTTTATATGTATTGTATAGTTTTTATTTTTTAGGTTATTTAGGTTTTTATAGCGTTTATGGTTTTTTAGATTTTTTTACCAATTTTTATGTTTTTAGGGGTTTTATTTGTTTTTAGGTTTTAAGGTTTTCTGATGGTTTTTTAGGATTTTTAGTGATTTTTATATTTTTAGTGTTTCTAGTGATCTTTTATGATCTTTATGTTTTTAGTTTTTTTAGAGATTTTGATTGTTTTTATGGGTTTTAGGGTTTTTATGATTTTAATGTTTTTTTGAGTTTTTTTGGTTTTTAAGAATTTTAGTTTTTTTTCGTTTTTATGGGTTTAAAGGGGATTCATAGTTTTTAGTGGTTTTTAGGATTTTATGGGATTTTTTTGTTATTTTGTTTATTATTGTTTTTATGGTTTTTAGGGATTTTAGTGTCATTTGAGAACATTATCATTTTTAGATTTTTCATGGATTTTGGACATTTTTACGTTTGTAGCATTTTGTCGGTATTTTTTGAATTTTTATGGATAATTAGGGTTTTATTGATTTTTGGGGGTTTTAATTTTTTATAGGGTGTTTAGGGTTTCTTAGGGTTTTTTTGTTTTTAGAGTTTTTTACTTTTTTTGGGATTTTTTTGGATTTCTTTGGATTTTGTTGTTTTTTAGGGTATATAGGGATTTTTATAGTTATAAGTACTTTTATTGTTTTAGGGGTTTTATGGTTTTTTTGGTATTTGAACGGTTTTTTAATTTTTTTAGGGTTTTAAGGGTTTTTAATTTTTTTAATGATTTTAGGGTCTTAAAGGCTTTTTAGATTTTTTCAGTGGGTTTTAAGGTTTTTTGGGTTTTTTGGGTTTTTAAATGTTAATAGTGGTTTTATGTTTTTTGGTATTTTATTATTTTTATGGGCATTTTAGGGTATTTATGGTGTTTAGGTTTTTAGCCTTTGGGGTTATTAAATGCATTTAGTTTTTCAAGGTTTTATTTGTGTTTTTGTGGTTTTTATGTTCTCTTACTTTTTAGGAAATTTTATGGATTTTTTTGGATTTTTTATTTTTTAGGGATTTTTGGATTTTTACAGTTTTAAGGTTTTCTGGGTTTTTCTGGTTTTATGGTTTTAAAGTGTTTTTAGGTTTTTAAGGTTTTATTTGGGTTTCAACATATTTTAGGGTTATTTACATATTTACGGATCTTTAGGGATTTTTTAGGATTTTATTAGTTTTTATGTTTATTTATGGATTTTGAGGGTTTTGGGGGATTTTTTTGGGGTTTTGGGTTTTCTGGGGGTTATATGGGTTTGTTGAGTTTTTAATGATTCATAAAATTTTTATAGTATTTAACATTTTGTGGGTTAAAAGTATTTTTGAGTTTTAATTGTGTTTTTTGGATTTTATGGGTTTGTAAGGTTTTATGGATTTTTTACGGTTTATAGGGGTTTTATGGTTTCTAAGGGATTTTAGGGATATTAGGATCTCTTTATGGTTTTAAGGGTTTAGTGTTTTTTGGTTATTTATGAATTTCATGTATGTATAAGTTTTTGGTACTTCATTAAGGTCTTTCAATGACTTATGGTTTTTTATATTTTAGGGGTTTTTAGCACCTTTTTGGATTTTTATGGTTCTTAAGAATTTAAATGGATTTTGAGTGTTTTTAGGGATTTTCATAATTTTTAATGTATTTAAGGGTTTTAGTATTTTTATGGGATTTAATTTTTTTTTGGGTTTTCTATGGTTTTTATAGTTTCGATGTTTTTTTCCTTTTTATACACTTTTATGTCTTTTTACTATTTTTATGGTTTTTATAGTTTTTATAGATTTTGATGATTGTTGGGTATTTTTTAAGGTGTTTAGGGTTTTTATGATTTTTTTTTTGGTTTTAGAGGTTTAATAGTTTTTAGTTTCTCTTTTATTTTCCAATTTTTTTAAATTTTTAGTGAGTTAAAGGGTTTTTATAGTTTTTAGTGGATATTTGGGCTTTATGGGGTGTTTTAGTATTATGGTTTTTTTATTTAATGGATATGAGTTATTTTTAGGTTTTTAATGTTTTCTTAGCGATTTTCATGGTTCTTGTAGTTCTTTATGTTTTTTAGGACCTTTTGAGATTTTTAGTATTTTTATGGGTTTTTAGGGATTTTGAATGTATTTAGGGATTTTCATGGTTTTTACCATTTTTTAGTTTTTTAGGGTTTTAAATTGTTTTTATTTTTGAACGTTTTCATTGGGTTTTCAGGTTTCTTAGGGTTTTTACATGTTTTGGTATTTTGATGTTTTTTAGGGTTTTATGTTTTTTAGAGTTTTTTAAACATTTTTACGGAACGGAAGGTGCAGGGAAAGGCTATTCCTACCCACCCCCCAATTTATTAGAAATAATACATAGGAAACAAGCAAGGGAGGGGAAGTGTAAATCAACTCACTCCAAAAAACCCTAAACACCTACAAGAAACCAAAAAAACCACAAGAAACCAAAATAGAACACAAAGAACCAAACACAACATCTACACATCATCAAATTTAGTATCTCCCAACCAAGTAAAAACCAGCATCCGACATCAAGATTTCTAGTATCCAAATCCTCCTCGCCAAGAAGATCCACCACCAGCCACACAAAACCAACATCACTAAGAACATAAACATCATCCTCATCACATCCCATCCAAGCAACACTCAGCATCTAGTACCTCAGTTTCCAAAAACCAATATATCCTTCAATAGTTCCTAGCCAAGATGCAACCATCCCCCAGCAACCCAATTTCCAGCAACAAGCACCTCTTTTCAACTAAGATTCTGACATTTCACACCTCCCCGACATTCAGGGTTTTAGGGTTTTTTTTATTTTTATAGTTTTTTAGATCATTTTAAGGATTTTAAGGATTTTAGGGGTATTTGGGATTTTGAGGGTTTTATCATCTTAGGGTTTTTATGTTTTGTAGGATTTTTTGGAGTTTTTTTTTGTTTCAAGTATTTTTATTGTTTTTTAACATTTTTAATTGTTTAAAGTATTTTTAGTGTTTTTAGTTGTTTTATTTATTTTAAGGTTTTTATGATTTTTTTTCGTCTTTACTGTTTTTATGGGTTTTAATGGTCTTAGGGGTTTTAAGATTTTTAGGATTTTTATGGGTTGTAAGTTTTTTTTCGTTTTATTGGTTTTTTGTGTTTTATGTATTTTTTGGTTTTCATGTTTTTCTCAGTGTTTTCAGGGGTTTCATGATTTCTTCATGTTTTTAGTGATTTTAGGAAATTTTTAGGATTTTATGGTATTTAGGGATTATTGGGATTGAGAGTTTTTAGGGTTTTTAGGTTTTTAGTGATTTTATGGTTTCATTGGGGTTTTAGGGTTTTTTATTTTTTTTAAGATTTAAATTTTTTTTATCTTTTTAACATTTCTAGGTTTTTAAAGGGGTTTTTGTGTTTTTAGTGAGTTTTTATGATTTTTATACCTTTTTAGGGGTTTTTAAATATTGAAGGTTTTTATGGTTTCTAGGCGTTTTAGGGTCTTTTAGAGTTTTTAAGGGTTTTAGAACTTTTTAGATTTTTAGGGGTTTTAATTGTTTTTAGGTTTTAATGTTTCAAGAGTGTTTTTCATGGTTATTAGGGTTTTTACTGTTTTTAGAGATTTGTATGGTTTTTCATTATTTTTATGGTTTTGGGGGGTTTTGGGGGATTTTAAGGGGTTTTTATGTTTTTATGTTTATTTGGGTTTTTTCATTTTTTAAAATTTTAGGGGGAATTTATTGTTTTTGTGTTTTATAGGATTTCTTAGTGTTTTTTAGGGTTTTAGAGTTTTTTATATTTTTTTTATATTTCTAGGTATTTTTTTATGATTTTAATTGGTTTTATGGTTTTTAGGTAATTTTTGAGGTGTCAGGTTTTTTGGGGTTTTAATGTTTTTTTGGGTTTTAGGTGTCCTTTTTATTTTTACTGTGTTTTGGTTTCAAATACTCATTAATGTTTTTAGGGGATTAATGGGTTTTAGTGTTTTTATTTTTTTTGTGGTTTTATAGTTTTTTATCGGGTTTTATGTTATTAGGGTTTTAATGGTTTGTTTAGATTATAGGGTCTTTTATGGTTTTTAGGGTTTTTAGAGTTTTTTTGGTTTTTAAGGTATTTAAGTGTTTTTTGGTTTTTAATGTTCTCATATTTTTTTTCTTGATTTTTAGAGTTGTTTACAATTAAAGGGATTTTTAGGGATTTTATAAGATTTTTATAGTTTTAGTGTAACACCCCCACCCCAGTTACCCAGAGTCGGTGCATTATTACATAACATTGGCATGATCATAAAAGATCACATCTTGAAAGTCCGATTAGTTTAGTAGCATTGGAATAACTAGATACATTCATAAAGTTTACATTACATCATAAAGTGAAAACTACTACAACAACATCTTGTCTTCAAATCCCCTCATATTATCCCTACAGGTAATTCATAAATCACTTCTTCACATCCCGAGAAAAATAAAACCTTGAAAGGGGTGAGCTCAGATGCTCAGTAAGGATAACAATATAGCGGAAATTTTCCGAAATAAACATAAACATTTAATCCAATGTATAACTAAAACAAAAGCCTTTTCAACTTGAACATCACCATAATATGGAAAATATCAAATGAAATAATTTCATTTACTTATTCACATGGATATTCTACTAGTCTAATAATCAAATACAATATCAATTAATGCTTTCATAATGATGGAATGCATAATGCCAGACTATCATAACCACATAGCCAAGGCCTCATTCCAAGACTACAAATAAGATTTTTTCAAGGCCTTGTTCCAAGACACTAGTTTGACTCATGAGACCTACCAATGCATCGAGGAGCTATAGTGGGCTCCACCCGTCACTTATTAAGTCCAATGCATTTCCTATATGAACAGGTTTAATCACAACATAAACATTCATATTAAAACTAGCATATGAAATGTCAATACTTTCAACAAAAACCATGATTGGTATAAAAATAACACATCCAAAGTCCAATATATCACCAAACCTTCAATACAATATGGATGTTTTGTATCATAATAAATCATCATGAAATAAGCTTAAAATAGATCAAAGGATGTTGACATAGATGAAATCAAAACTATTTGAGAGAAATATCTCTTTTTATGAAATCATTTAAAATTCACATAATTATAAAATAAAACATTTACATTGAAAATATCCTTATAAGCTTGTAAGGGAAGCTTCAATGATTTTATAACGGCAGAAAATAGCCGCACCCGCTGTATAAGTTAAAAAAGACATTCTTACCATAATTCTGTCGAAAAGGATAAAAGGGACCTTGTTTGGAAAATGATAGAAAGATTCTTTTATACATTTCTTATAAAAAGGTTAACAAGGGTATAAATGACTTTAACCCATATTCTGTAAAATAGTATGAATGTTTTGAAATACATTTTTAAGAAACATGGATGTGGATGATAAAGAGCTCCCAGTAGATAATTACGTATAAACAACCCCGGATAATGAAGAGATTGTGAAATAAAACCTTACCTTGTACTTTTCCTTGGTTAAGGGTAGGTTAAACTCTTGTATAATGGTGAAATAATTGTTCTTAAATTATACAATATTCATTTAAATTAATATGATATCATATATCATTTTTTAACATTACTTTGTTAATAATATCTTAGTATTATCATATATTTGGGTGTTAACTTTCTCGTTTTATTTTATATGTTTTGTTACATAAGCCATGTTTATTATGGATAGGTTGTATCTTATTCATATCCAGAATGATATCAAGTCCTTAAACATTATTTTTAATCATTAAATGAGAATTAGTCTTGAATGGATACGATGGGGAATGAATCTCATCATGTTTGTGAGGATGGTAATCCGTACGTACGCACGACCGAAAATATCATTCTTTTGATATTAAAATAATATATAATTGGATGGTATATCATATATACAGAATCATTATCATGTTATATTTATTATTTACATTAATTAAAAATCATTATTATACCCATCCAAATAATAATTTATTGAATAACAATTACACCACGACGTGGAGACAGTAAGCCGTACGTACGCACGTATGGTGACATGTCATTCAAAGGATAAATAGAATACTTAATATGGTTGTACCATATTTATAATAACATCATAGTATATAAAAGATATTGGAGTTATTATTTTAGAATGGAAATAACAAATAAAGAATAAGTTGAAGAAAAAAGGAACTTGAAAGAGGGTGGTGAAAACATTACCTCTTCTTAGGGTTCTTCCTTTTGATATCGTCAAAAGGGATCCTTAAGTTGGATTTTTAATTAAACTAACGGCTCTATGTTGAATTGAGGGAATTTGAGAGAGTATTTGGGCAGGGTTTGGCCGAGCCAAAAGGCTTTTAATGTGTGAATTAGTGAGAAGTTGGAGTGCCCTTTTATAAGAGGGGTAATGGGCACCTTTGGAAATGATAGAAATATTATTTTATAATAAATTCATATTCGGTCTCTAATGGCTTTAAAGTATATTATTTAAATTTTAAGGTGGGTATGGGTCTAATTTATTTCAACCAATAGATTTTAGACAGGTTTGGGTCACTATATTAACCTTATCATTTATATTTAACTCTTAGTTAAATAGTTTGACATTTACCATGTCTCTTTGTATTTTTATATTATATAGTTTATAAACATACTATATACATCCAAGAGACCCCTAAGTGGTCCATTAATGATACACATATCATTATATAAGTCTCTTGGACGAAAATTATATTTTTTGGAATTGAATATTAATTAATAATATAATATTTCCTTTAAAATGCTTTGTGTGAATTTTGACACTATTTGGTATTTGATTTTTTTGAAACTCATAACAGAATTATTACTTAAAAAAACATAATTAAATAAATACTAACATTTCATATTAATTTATAAAATTATTTTAATTCATAAAAAGTCGCAAATTACATTTATTTGGATATTTATAATATCAATTATTTTAATATTTTACTATTAAGGTAATAACTGAATCATCATTATGTCATATATAAATTAAATTATTTAGTGTCTAAAAATTATAAATAAAATACCATTATATAGGAAATCTTTTTAGGTTTCTAATGAATATTTATAATCGAATTTATCTGATTTATAACCCTATAATAAAAATGTTTTAGTTATTAAACATTGATTTTAAGTCTTTTAACTCTTCGTTGAATTAAATAATAATAAATGTCCTAATCTAATCCAAGTGGACCTAAATGATAATATTTTATTCCTAAGGTTGTTTCTGGTCAAGATAAACTTGTCCAATAGAATTAATACATGTGTTATGGTAATATTGATATCATTTTTACCCTTAATTACCATATTTACTTTTATCTGGTTAATAAAAGTAAAAAGTTACTATTCACCAAAAATTATTTTCATCTCATTGAACCACATTTTTCTCCTTGATATTAACCATGTCTCTCAGATTTTAAAAATTCCACTCACCGAAGCGGTAAAATTAAGTTTAATGTGAATTTCCAAACACTCCTAAGAGGTGGGTAAAAGACGGTGAAAAGTTCAATAAAATTTATATATATCTAAAATTATTCTAAACTATCTCCAATGAATTACATTGAACTTATATAGGTATTATGTATCTATTTTGAACTAAATTAAATTTAAAAAAAATAATTATTTAAATAAAAATTCGGTTTTAAACTATAACTCAGTGTTTTTTCACTATTCATCAAAAATTGAAATTTTTCAGAAAAATAAAAAAATAATTACCCTAGGCTAATTTCATTATTCTGAATCCAAAAATGAAGTACATTTTGAATGATTAATTTTATAAAATTTAAAAAATTGTGTATTACTATTCATAACGGCTAGTTAGATTGGTTGTGGTGTGTGTTAGAACTCGATGTTGCGTACAACACACGCTACTGTATTATTCAAAGAGAAGCGTACCGTGGAAGCTTGGGGTGTTACATTCTCCCCAACTTAAGATAATTTCGTCCTCGAAATTTCTAGAATACTACTGCATGAAAAGACTTGGGTGGTTCTTCATCATATGTTCCTCAGGTTCCCATGTTGCTTCTTCCATCTTATGGTTTCTCCACAAAACCTTTACCAGACGAGTCATCCGATTTCTCAGCACTTGTTCTCTCGTATCAAGAATCCTGATGGGCTCTTTTCAATAAGACATATCGGGTTCCAGTTATAATTCCTCGTAAATAAGTACATGTGTTGGGTTAGGCATGTATTTTCTCAACAGTGATACGTGGAACACATCGTGAACTTTAGAGAGATTTGGCGGCATTGCAAAACGGTAAGCTTCAGCCCTAATTCGTTCCAGAATTTCGAAACGTCCGATATACATGGGACTAAATTTATCCTTCTTACTGAAACATATAACTCCCTTCCATGGAGATACCTTCAAGAAAACATGATCTCCTACATGAAATTCAAAATCCTTTCTTCAATTATCAGCATAGCTCTTCTGCCTACTTTGAGATGATTTGATGTGTTTTTGGATTACCTTCACCTTTTCCATCGTTTCCTCCACCAGTTCTGGCCCTATAAGTTTTCTTTCACTAACGTCATCCCAACAGGTTGGTGTGTGACATCTATTTCTATATAATGCTTCATATGGTGCCATCTGAATACTCGAATGGATGCTATTGTTATAGGAAAATTATACCAGAGGTAAATATTGATCCCACATACCCTGAAAGTCAAATAAAAAAGATCTCAACATGTCTTCTACGGTTTGAATAGTCCATTCTGATTTTCCATCTGTTTGAGGGTGGTAGGCAGTGCTCAAATGAAGTTCAGTGTCCAAGGCCTTCTGAAGACTCTTCCAAAATCATGAAGTAAAATGGGGATCACGATTACAAAAAATCGATAGGGGTACTCCATGAATTATCACAACTTCATTAATATATATCCTTTCTAGACGTTCAAGTGGTAGATCTTCTCTTATAGCAAAAAAATGTGCTGATTTGGTAAGAAGATCAACAATGACCCATATTGTATTGTTCCTTCTAGGAGTCTTTGGTAGTCCCATTACAAAGTCCATTGTGATATTTCCCATTTCTACTCAGCTATGGGAAGAGGTTGCATGGCTCTTCCAGGTTGTTGCCTTCTAGCTTTCACTTATTGACAAACCATTCATCTTGACACAAAATCCGCAATATCCCTCTTCATGTTGTCCCACCAAAAATGTTCCTTCAACTCTTGATACATTTTGGTGCTCCCAGGGTGTATAAGGAAATTGGAACTATGAGCATCATCCAAAAATTCCGTTTTTAGATCAGGTATATTGGGAACACAAAGTATCTTCCCAAATTTCAAAATTCCATCTTCACACACAAAGTCATTTAATCTCCCATCATTCACAGATTTAATCTTCTTTTGAAACTCCTCATCGTCGGTTTGAGAACTCTTTATCCTTTCCAGTAAATATGGTTTGGAAACCATTTGAAAAATCATTGATGTTTCACCTTCCATGGTTTTTCCCATATACAACATTACTAGATACATGAAAATAAGATCCCTCTCAATTTTCATCTTGTTCAAAACTCAATGCTCTTTTCTGCTCAAAGAATCAACCAACTTATTTGCCATCCCTGGGTGGTAGTGTATTGTGAAATCATAATCCTTGAGTAGTTCAAGCCATCTCCTTTTCCTTCTATTGAGATCTTTTTGTGAGAAAATATACTTCAAGCACTTTTGATCAGTATAAATCTCACAGTTTTCCCAATAAAGGTAGTGTCTCTATATCTTCAAAGAAAAGATCACAGCTTCTTACTCGAGATCATGAGTATGATATTTTTTCTCTTGAATTTTCAACTATCGTGATGCATAGGCAATAACCCTATCATTCTGTATAAGGACACAACCAAGTCCATTCTTAGATGCATCACTATAAATAACTAACCCATCATTCCCTGATGGTAGAGTCAATATAGGATAATTGTCTAATCATCTATTCAATTCTTTGAAACATTATTCACACTCTTTTGTCCAAAAAAAATTAACCCCTTTTCATGTGAGCGTTGTTAATGGGATAGCCAACCGGGCAAAATTCTGGACGAAACGTCGATAATAACCTGCTAAACCAATAAAACTGCGCACCTTAGTTATACTCGTCAGTGTAGGCCATTCTTGGATTGCCTTGGTCTTAGAAGGATCAATAGAGATTCAATCTTTAGAGACAATATGGTCAAGAAAAGAAATCTCCTGAAGCCAGAATTCACACTTGCTAAACGTCCCATATAATTCATGTCTTCTCAGAGTCTTTAGGATAATACGAAAGTTATTTTCATAATCTTCGTAGCTTTTGGAGTATACCAAGATATCATAAATAAATACCATAACAAATTCATCGAGAAATTCCTTAAAAACTCTATTCATTAGATCCATGAATACAGAGGGTGCATTAGTCAGCCCAAAAGGCATTATTGTAAACTCGTAATGCCCATACCTGGTTCAAAATACTGTCTTCGGAATGTATTCCTTCTTCACACACAACTGATGGTATCCATATCTAAGGTCAATCTTTGAAAAGTATTGAGCTTCATGCATTTTGTCAAATAAATCATCAATGTGAGGTAGGGGATACTTGTTCTTTATTGTTATATCATTGATCTCCCTATAGTCGATACATAACCTCATAGATCCATCATTCTTTTTAACAAATAGAATAGGGGATACCCATGGAGAAACACTAGGTTGAATAAATCCCTTATTACTAAATTAATCTAGATGTATCTTTAGTTCAACTAATTCCACAGTGGCCATTATATAAGGGGTCTTCGATATAGGCCTTGATCCAAGAATTAAATCAATGGAAAACTCAACTTCTCGTTCTGGAGGATGTCAAGGTAAATATTCCAGAAACACATTTACATACTCTTTCACAATAGGTACATTTTATATTTGAACATTCCTTTACCCACCCACAATCATTTCATTCTCTTCCTCCACAATAATTAAATTTATTTAAGCTACTACGGGTGGATCTAGGTAAGAATTGGGTGGTGATGATTCTGCTCTAAAGATAAGGTGTTCCTTATCATTATCATCAAAAATAGTAACCTCCTTCTTCTTATAATAAAATTTTGCATCATGGTCCGAAATCCAATCCATACCGAGGATTGTATCAAATTCAATCATAGGTATGATGATGAGATTAGCCGATAAAGAACATTTATATGCTCTAATGGGGACTGATTCACAAAATTTTGTTGCATTGATACATCCCTTAGGAGTTTTAACTTACAACTCCATTGTTATGTCAAATTGTAAATATCTAATTTTATTAGCAAACTGGGAAGATATGAAACTATGCAATGATCCAGAATCAAATAATGCATTTGCTAAACTTGATGAAACCATTAAATTACCTTCCACCATGTCTTTCAGAGCTTCTACCTCAGTAGTAGTGATAGCATAAGCTTGGCCTTGATCCCTTGGCCTTTTCTGAGGTAAGTTCCCCTGACGCTTAGGACATTCATTTTCATAATGTCCCATCTCCCTACAATTGTAGCATTGGACATCTGTATCTTCCTTTTTCCCCTTGCAATCACAAACTTGGTGGATTTTTCACCACACATGTAACAGACTCCCATTCCTTTTAAGAAAGTACCGAGGTGTTTCTTCCCTCATTTACTATAGGATGGATATTCATCTTTTCCCTTCCTCCCCTTATTTCCATTCCCAGAGTGATCAGCAGATCTCTTCTTCTCATTCTCTACTTTAAAGTCATAAGAATTAGAGAATTCCTTTTCTTTCTTGATAGCACATGAGACAATATCTTCGCACAACCATATGGTTTGTGAGACTAATACTCGACGTAGAAACGGTTTCAACCCATAAAAGAAACGATCAATCTTACTTCTTGGGTTATGTATATAATCTCCAGCATACCTTGCTAACCTTGTAAAGTTAGCCTCATACATTGTGAAATTATCATCCTCCATTTGTCTCAGACTCATAAATTGCCTTTCAATGACTGCTCGATGGTCACGAGGAAAGAATTTTTATACGAAAAGTTCTTTGAACTCCCTCCATTACATATTTGATACTTCCTCACCATCCTTTGAGTTTTGAATCAACAACCACCATTGATCAGTATCTCTAGTGAGGTGGTATACTTCCACGATAACTTTTTCCCTTTCACTACTCCCCAAAGCCAGAAATATTTTCTCTAGGGAATTTATCCTTTGCTTAGCTACTAAGGGATTTGTACTCCCATTGAATGTTAGTGGTTGTTTCCTCATGAAGCGATCTAACATTGATCCTCCACGCTGCAGATCAGGTTGCTCCATATGGGTAAGGTTATTATTCATAACCTGAGTGAGTTGACCCAGTATAGTGATTAGTTGACTAGCACCAGTTGCATCACACCTCCACTATAATTATATTGAGCAGGATAGAAATCCTTACATGGAGTGCATGCATTGATACGGTTTCCATTTCTTCCACTAGGCACCATTTCTAAACAATGGAATAAACTAGATCAGTTTATGAATCAAAATACATAATTCCATACTTGTAAAACACTTAACATAAATTAAACTATTTATGGATAGAATCCATAATCATAAAAATGTTTTCATTTAGGAAGTATATACTCATAAACCCTTCATAATGGTTTGTAAAGAAAATGAGAATTATCCTAAGCATATCCCCCTGGAGTGTCGTAACCAAGAGTGCAACAAGGCCCATTGTTGTGCACCAGTTCCCGTTCAAGTCTAGCTCAAAGTAGTGTTTTCGGGTTTTACCCCTAAGTACATCTGTGCCAGAGCCGCCTCTACCTACTCGTATCAAGACAGAGATGTATTGCTCAGAAAACTCACGAAATCTCTACAATACCAAAATTCTAGGAAGATCTTCTATACTAATCCTCAAAGTCCATCTTAGGTCTATGTGCTCTAATCAGTGTTTATCTAAATCTAGCATCCAAGATTTGTACTAAACTTCCTATAATACCAACTGTAACGCCCTGACCCCAGTTACCCAGAGTCGGTACATTATTACAAAACATTGGCATGGCCACAAAAGATCATGTCTCGAAAGACCGATTAGTTTAGTAGCCTTGGAATAACTAGATACATTCATTAAGTTTACATTACATCATAAAGTGAAAACTAATACAACAACATTTTGTCTTCATTTCCCCTCATAATATCCCAACATGTCATTCATACATTACTTATTCACATCCTGGAAAAAATAAAACATTTAAATGGGTGAGCTCAGATGCTTAGTAAGGATAAAAATATAGCAGAAACATTCATAAATAAACACATTAATTTAAGGCAATGTATAACTAAAACAAAAGCCTTTTAAACGAGAACTTAATCATAATATGGAAAAGATAAAATGAAATAATTCCATTTACTTATTCACATAGATATTCTACTAGTCGAATAATCACTTGCAATATCAATAACCACTTTCATAATGATGGAATGCATAATGCCAGACTATCATAACCACATAGCCATGGCCTCGTGCCAAGACGACCAATAAGATTTTGTCAAGGCCTTGTGTCAAGACACTAGTTTGTCTCATGATACCTACCGATGCATTGAGGAGCTATAGCGGGATCCACCCGTCACTTATTAAGTCCAATGCATTCCTCATATAAACAGGTTTAAACATAACATAAACATTCATATTAAAACTAGTATAAATAAGGTCAATACTTTATCCATAAGAAATGAATGGTATAAAAATAACACATCCAAATTCAAATATATCACAAAAACTTCAATACAATATGGATGTTTTGTATCATAATAAATCATCTTGAAATAAGCTTAAAATCCATCAAAGGATGTTGACATAGATGAAATAAAAAATATTTTAGAGAAATATCTTTTTTTTAAATCATTTAAAAGTCACATAATTATAAAATAAAATATTTACATTGAAAATATCCTTATAAGCTTGTAAGGGAAGCTTATAAGATTTTATAACAGCGAAAAATAGCTACACCCACCGTATAAGTTAAAAAGGACATTCTTACCTTAATTCTGTCGAAAAGGTTAAAAAGGACCTTGTTTGGAAAATGACAGAACGATTCCGTTATAAAATTCTTATAAAAAGGTCAACAAGGGTATAAATGACTTTAACCCATATTCTGTAAAATAGTAAGAATGTTTTGAAATACATATTTAAGAAACATGGATGTGGATGATAAAGAGGTCCCTGTAGATAATTACGTATAAACAACCTTGGATAATTAAGAGATTGTGAAATAAACCCTTAACTTGTACTTTTCCTTCGTTAAGGGTAGGTTAACCTCCTGTATGATGATGAAATAATTGTTATTAAATTATACAAGAATCATTTAAATAAATATGATATCATATATGATCTTTTAACATTGCTTTGTTAATAATATCTTAGTAATATCGTTGTTTCAGGTGTTAACTTACTCATTTTCTTTTATATGTTTGTTACATAAGCTGTGTTTGTTATTGATAGGTTGTATATTATTCATATCCAGAATGATATCAAGTCCTGAAACATTATTTTTAATAATTAAATGAGAATTTTTCTTGAATGGATACAACAGGGAATGAATCTCATCGCGTTCGTGGAGACGATAATCCGTATATACGCACGAGCGACAATATCATTCATTAGAAATTAAAATAATATATAATTGGATGGTATATTATATATAAAGAAAAATTATCAATTTATATTTATTATTTACATGAAATACAAATCATTATTATACCCATCCAAATAATAATTTATTAAATAACAATTACACCACGATGTGGAGACAGTAAGCCGTACGTACGCACGTGTGGTGAAATGTCATTCAATGGATGGATAGAATACTGAATATGGTTGTACCATATTTATAATAATATCATATTATATAAAAGATATTTGAGTTATTGTTTTATAATGGAAATAACAAAGAAAAAATAAGTTGATGAAGAAAGGAACTTGAAAGAGGGTGGTGAAAACATTACCTCTTCTTCGGGTTCATCCTTTTGATTTGGTCAAAAGGGCTCCTTAAGTTTGCTTTCTGATCAAACTAATACCCTTAGGTTGAAGTGAGAGAAGTTTAGAGAGTATTTGGGCAGGGTTTGGTCAAGACAAAAGGCTTTGAATGTGTGAATTAGTTAGAAGGGGGAGTGACCTTTTATAAGAGGGGTGAGGGGCACCTTTGGAAAAACTAGAAATATTATTTTATAATAAATTCATATTCGGTTTCTAATGGCTCCAAAGTGGATTATTTATGTGTTAAGGTGGGGATGGGTCGAAATCCTTTCAACCAATATATTTAAGACAGTTTTGGGTCACTATATTAACCTTATCATTTATATTTAACTCTTAGTTAAATAGTTTGACATTTATCATGTCTCTTTGTATTTTTTATATTATATTGTTAATAAACTTAATATATACATAGAAATTAGCCCCCAAGTGGTCCATTAATGATACATCTATCATTATATAAGTCTCTTGTCCAAATCTTACATTTTTAGGAATTTAATATCAATTAATAACATAATATTTGTTTTAAAAATGCTTTTGTGTCATTTTTGACACTATTTGGTATTTGATTTTTGTGAAAATTATAAAAGCATGATTACTTCGAAAAAACATAATTAAATCAATCATAACATATCATATTAACCTATAAAATTAGTTTAATACATAAAAAGTCTCAAATTACATTTATTTGGATATTTATAATATTAATTATTTTAATATTTCATTAATCGAGTAATTAATGCATCATCATTGTGTCATAATTAAATTAACTTATTTCGTGTCTAAAAATTATAAATAAAATACAATTATTTGGGAAATATTTTCATCATTTTAATGAATATTTATAATTGAATTTATATTATGTATAACCCCATATTAAATTTTTTTTAGTTATTACACTTTGATTTTAACTCTTTTTAACTCTTTTTTGAATTAAATAATAATAAATGTCCTAATATAATCAATGTGGACCTAAATGATAATATTTTATTCCTAAGGTTGTTTCTGGTCGAGATAAACTTGTCCAATAGAATTAGGACATTTTTTAGGGTAATATTAATATCATTTTTACCCTTAATTACCCTATTTACATTTAACCATGGTAAATAAAAGTAAAAAGTTACTATTCATTAAAAATTATTTTAATCTCATTGAACCACATTTTACTACTTTATATTAACCATGTCTCTCGAATTTTAGAAATTCCACTCACAGAAGCAGTAAAATTATGTTTTATGTGAATTTCCATATTCTCCTAGGAGGTGGGTAAAAGATGGTGAAAAGTCCAATAAAATTTTTATACATGAAAAATTATTCTAAACTGACTCTGATGAATTACATTGAACTTATATTGGTATTATGTATCTATTTTGACCTAAAATAAATTTAAATATAATAAATACTTATTTATATAAAAATTGGCTTTTAAACTATAACTGAGTGTTTTTTACTATTATCAAAAATTAGAAGTTTTCAGAAAAATCCAAAAATTTCACCCTAGGCTAATTTCGATATTCTGAATCCAAAAATGAATTCCATTTTGAAAGATAAAATTTATAAAATTTTAAAAAGTGGCTATTACTATTCATAATAGCTATTTTAAATGGTTGTGGTGTGTGTTAGAACTCGAAGTTGCGTACAACAGACGCTACGATATTATTCAAATAGAAGTGTAATGTGGAAGCTTGGGGTGTTACATTTAGGGTTTATAGGAATTAGTGGGGGGGGTTAGGATTTTTCATAATTTTTAGGTATTTATATTTTTTTAGTTTTTAGGGGTTTAATGTTTTTTTAGGTTTTATTAGGGGTTTTCAAGGATTTTATGTTTTTATGGATTTTAGGGGTTTTGAAATATTTTTAGATTTTTTTGTTTATTTTATTTTATAGGGGATTAAAGGTTTTTTATATATTATTATTGTTTTTAGGGTTTTCCAATGGTTTTAAAGTTTTTATTTTTTCAGTTTTCTATGGGTTGTTAGGGTTTTTTAGCTTTCTCGGTGGTTCTATGGTTTTTATGGGTTTTAAATGTTTTATAGTCCTTTTATGGGTTTTTAGTTTTTGTTATATTATTTAGGTTTTTTTGGGATTTTAAGTGATTTTAGGTTTTTAATGTTTTCGTTAAGTTTCTCAGTGTTTTTATGGTTATTTATATTTTTACTAAATTTAGAGTTTTTTATGACTTTTTGGAATTCTTTGGGAAATAGGGTTTTTTAGGGTTTTAGGGGATTTATTGGTTATTTTGTATTATTATGGTTTTTTTTTTATTTTTTATGGTTTATATTGTCTTTTATTGTTTTTTATTTTTTTAGGGTCTTAAACGTTTTTTAGAAATTTTATGTTGTTTTTTGGGTTTTTATTTTTTGTTAGTATTTTTTGAGGATCTAATGTGTTTTATGTTTTTAGAGACTTTTGGTTTTTGGGGGTCCTTTTGGGTTTTAATATTTTTAGGTTTTGTATTTGTTTTTTTTGTTTTCATTTTTTTTCAAGGATTTTTATGGAGTTTTGGGTTTTTTATGTTTTATGGATATTTAGGGAATTTTTAGGATTTTTGTGGGGGGGGGGGGGTTTGGAGTTTGAGGGTTTGGAGTGTTTTAGGGTATTTAGGGTTTATTGATTTTAAATTTTTAGTAGTTTTAAATGTTTTGGGGGTTTTTAGGTTTTCTTAATGGTTTTCAAGGTTTTAAGGGTTTTATATGTTTTTAAATATTTCTATGTATTTCTTGTGATTTTTTTGGTTTTTCGGTTTTAGGGATTTTGGGGATTCTTTTTGGTTTTTACTGTTTTTATGGTTTTTTTATGTTTATGGTTTTTTTAGTTTTTTTTGGTTTTAAGGTTTCGTTAGGTTATTAGTTATTTAATGGGGTGAAAGGGTTTTAGATTTTTTTTAGTGGGGTTATAGGTTATTAGGGATTCATAGGTTTTTTATGGTTTGGGTGTTTTTATGATTTTAGGGTTCTAGGGTCTTTTTAGGGGTTTTAACATTTTTTATGTTTTTAGGGGTTTTAAGTGTTTTAAGGATTTTAATATTTTCTTAGAGGCTTTCAGGTTCCTTTTTATTTTTATGGGTTTTAAAGATATTTAATAATTTTATGTTTTAATTTTTTTTATCGATTTTTAGGGTTGTTAGTGCTTTTAGGGTTTTAGGGGTCTTAGTGTTTTTTTTTGGGTTTTTAAGGAGTTTAAATTATTTTTAGGTTTTTATGGGTTTCTTAGGGGTTATCATGGTTTTTAGGGTTTTTAAATTATTTTGGGCTGTTTAGGTCTTTTTAAGTTTATTATGAATTTTTAATGTTTTTAGGGATTTTTTGGGGTTTAGGGGTTTTGTTGTTTTTTGTATTTTAATGGTTTATTGAGTTTTATTATGGTTTTTATATTTTTTATATTTTTAATTTATTTTTCGGTTTAAGGGGTTTTGAAGTTTTTTTATGGTTTTTAGGGGTTTTTGGGTTTTTTTGGGTTTTTAGTTTTTTAAGGACTTTATGGTTTTGAGGGTTTTTATGACTTTTTGGGGTTTTAGGGTTTTTAATGCTATTAATTATTTTGAGGGATTTAGGTATTTTTAGGATTCTATGGTTTTTAGGGTTTTTCATGAATTTTAGGACAATATTATTTTTTTTATTTATTTTTAGGGGTTTTTGGAGTTTTTAGTGTTTTATGGGTTTTATTTTTTTAGGGTTTTGGTGTTTTTGGAGTTTTTTTTTGTGTTTGTAATATTTTTTTAACAATTTTTCTGGTTAAAATTGTTTTTAGGTTTTTTAATATTTTTTGGGGGTTTTATGAGTTTTTATGGGTAATTGTGGGTTTTATGTGTTTTATGTGTTTTATGATTTATTAGGGGTTTTAGTGGTTTGTAGGTTTTTAGGGGTCTTAAGGGGTTTTTTAGGTTTTTACGGTTTTCTTATGGATTTCTAGGGTTTTTGGTTTTTTTACATTTTTAGGGATTCTTTGGTATTTTTAAGTATTTTTTTTATATTTAGGTTTTTATGGATTTGTAGAGTTTTTATGTTTTTTAGGGATTTTGTAGTTTTAGGGTTTTTAGCGCTTTATACCTTTTTAGGGGTTTTATATTTTAATTTTTTAGTTTTCCTTAGGTTTTTTCAGAGTTTTTAGGGGTTTTATATTTTTAGGGATTTTAATGATTTTTAGGGTTTTTAGGGTTATTATAGTTTGTTGGGCGGTTTTAGTTGTTTTTTTGAGTTTTTCAGGGTTCTTGATGCTTTTAGAGTTTTTTACCTTTTTATGGGTTTGATGGATTTTTAGAGTTTTTCGTTGATTTTTATGGGTTTTATGGTTATTTAATATTGGGTGGGTTTTATGGGGCTTTGGGGTTTTTAGGGTCATTGGTGACATTTTAGGATTTTAGGGTATTTAGCAATTTTTAGGTTTTTTGGAATTTTGATGGTTTTCTTAGTGATTTTAAGTGTTTTTACAATTTTTTTGTAGATTTTTATTGTTTTTATGATTTTTATGGTTTTTAAGGTTTTTATGGGGATTTTTAGGGTTTTAACTTTTTATGGTTTTGGGGGTTTTAAGTGCCTTTATGGTTTTATAGTTTTCATTGGTATTTTCAGGGGTTTTATGTTTTTTTTGAATTTTAGGGATTTTTTGAAATTTTAGGGATTTTATTATTTTTAGGGATTTTGAGGGTTTTTTTTTGGGTTTTTAGGGTATTTAGGGTTATATATATATTTTTGAGTTCTTAAACACTTTTAGGGGTTTAAAGGGTATTTAGGTTTTTAGTGGATTTTTTGGGTTTTTATGGCATTTTATGATTTTTAGGGTTATTATGGCGTTTTAGGATTTTGAATATTTTTTGAGTTATGGTTTTTAGGTGTTTTAGGGTCATTTTTATTGTTTGTAGTGTTTTCATCATTTTTTGGGGGTTTTGGGGATTAAAGTGTTTATATGTTTTTAATATTTTTAGAGTATTTTTACATTTTTATTGATTTGTAGGGATTTATTGGGATTTTTATAGTATTATGGTATATATATATTTTCATGGTTTATAGGGATTTTAGGGTTTTATTGTTTTTAGGGTTTTTAGTTTATTTTTGGTTTTATAGGGATTTTATGTTTTTTTAGTCTTTTAAGGTTTTCTTACAGTTTTTTATTTTTTATTTATTTTTTTGTTTTTAAATATTTATTTGTTCTTTTTTGGACATTTATGGTTTTTGTAGTTTTTAGATATTTTAAGTGGTTTTTAAGAGTTTTAGGGTATTTTTTAAATTTTTTGTGTTTTAGTTTGTTTTTGAGTTTGAGGGTTTTTAAGGTATTGTAGAGTTTTTCATATTTTTAGGGGTTTAATGTTTTTAGAGTGTTTTGTGGGTTTTAGAGTATTTATGGGTCTTAGAGGATTCTATAGGGTTTATAGGTTTTTATGATTTTTAGGGTATTTTGGGATTTTAGGGTTGTCAACATTTTTTATTTTTTTAGGTGTTTTAGGTGTTTTTATGTTTTTATGGATTTCTTTTTATTTATAGTTTTAATATTATAATTGGTTTTTAGTGATTTTGTATGATTTTTATGGGTTTTAGGGTTTTTAGGGATTTCTAGAGGTTTATATTTTTTTTAGTTTTAGTGTTTTTTTTTGTGGGGGGGTTAGGATTTTTTTTTTGTTTTTTAGCAATTTAAGGTTTTTTAGAGTTTTTTTTACTTTTTAGGATTTTAAAGGTTTTTTAGAGTTTTTAGTGCATTTTTAGTATATTTATGGGTTTTTAGTATTTTTATGAGTTTTATGGGTTTTAGGATTATTTTATGTTTTTAAGGAATTTTATGGTTTTGAGGGTTTTCATCATTTTTTATGTATTAGGGGTTTTAAGGGTATTTAGGTTTTTAAGGATTTCTTAGGGGTTTTAAGGGTTTTATTGGTTTTTATATTTTTGGGATTTTTAGGGATTTGTTGGATTTTTGTGGTTTATTGGGTTTTTAGGGATTTTGTTGGGTTTGTGTTTTTTTCTAGTTTTTTGGGTTTTTTGGATTTTTAGGGTGTTTATGATTTTTACGGTTTTTCTATTTTTGAGAGGGGTATTAAGTGTTTTTTGGATTTTACGTTTTTCATAGGGTTTTTGGTGTTTTTTTTGTTTTTAATAAATTTTCGGTATTGTTTGGTTTTTTATTAATTTGAGGGTTTTTAGGGGTTTTGAGAGTTTTAAAGGTTTTTTAAGGAGTTTTTGGTATTTTTGGTTTTCTGGGTTTTCGGGGTTTTTTTTGAGTTTTTATGTTTTTTAAGGTTTTTAGTAGTTTTTTATTGTTTTCATGAGGTCTATGGCGTTTAATAGGTTTTATTGGGCCTTTGGGGTTTTATAGTTTTTAGGTGGTTTCATTGTTTTTAGCATCTTTTAGGGTTTTTGAGGTCTTTTAAGGGTTCACTACAAGAAAAATACCCTATACCAATGGTTCAGAACCATTGGTATATGCCTCCAAACCATTGGTAAAGCCTATACCAACGGTTTGGAGAACCATGGGAAAGTAATCCATGGGGATAGTTCTATACCAACGATATTTGGAAAATCTATTCTATAGACCTATACCAACGGTTTTCACAACCATTTGTATAAGTATTATGTGAATCTATACCAACGGTTCCATAAAATCATTGGTATATGTAATTCAAAAAACAATCATTCGGTGGGTTTGGATCCCAACACCACCCATTTGTGACTCAATGACATAACTACTAACCTTACTTACTTTTGTGAACATAATTTCATATATATATATATATATATTCATAAGTATTTTAAATTTTGATTTATTTAATGTCCTCTGTAAGAAGATTCCATTAAAAATACATGTACATATACCAACGGTTTTTAGAACCATTGGTATAGGTTCATTGATTTTGGTACCTATACCAATGGTTATGGACAAACCGTTGGTATAGGGGGGACCTATACCAAAGGTTTGGCCAAAACTGTTGTTATAGGGTCTCTATAATGGACCTATAACATCGGTTTTCCCAAAACCATTGGTATAGGTCCAAATTAGTGAACTATACAACTGGTTTTCCTAAAACCATTGATATAGCTCCAAATTAGTTACCTATACAAATGGTTTTGGGAAAGCCATTGTTATTGGTCCATATATGTGACATATACCAACAGTTTTGGCCAAATCGTTAGTATAGTTCCAAATTAGTGAACTATACCAATGGTTTTCCAAAACCAGTGGTATATATCATATTTCCAGTAGTAGTTTTATCATTTTGAGGTTTTTTGGGGATTTAATTATTTTTACGATTTTAAGATTTTCTTTGGGGTTTTTAAGGTTTTTAGGGTTTTGATGTTTTTACAAATTTTAGGGATATTTTATGAATTTTTTTTGTATTCTGTGATTTTGAGGGTTTTGAACTCGTTTAGGGGTTTTTGGGTTTTTGGGTTTTCAGTGGTTTTAAAGTTTTAAAGGGTTTTAGTTGTTTTTTCTTTTAATTTTTTTTAGATTTTTTCATCATTTTTAAAGTTTTAAAGGGTTTTTTATAGATTTTACTGGTATTATGGTTTTTAGGGGTTTAATGTTTTTTATGTGTTTTTGGGGTTTAATGGGTTTCTAGGGTTTTTATGGTTTTTTAGTAACATTATGATTGTTATGGTTTTTTGGGTTTTTTGGGATATTGAGGGTTTTGAGGGGTTTTTATGGTTTTTTGTATCTTAAGGACTTATTTTGTTTTAAGGGGTCTTAAGAGTTATTATATTTTTTAACATTTTTTTAGGGTCTAAGGGGTATTTATTGTTTTTAGATGGATTCATGTTTTTATGATGTTTTTTTGGGGTTTTATGGGTTTTCAGGCGATTTTAGGGGTTTCAATTTTTTTAGGGTTTTTAGTGTTTTTAAAATTTTTAGGTTTTCTAGTGGTTTTAATGTTTTTTTGTATTTATGGGCTTCTAAAGGATTTTCAATGTTTTAATGTGTTTTTATGGATTTATGTATTTATAGGGAACTTTAATGTTTTTTTCCATTTTTATGTTTTTAAGGGTTTTGAGGGATTAATGGTTTTGAGGGTTTTTAGGTTTTTATATGTTTTTATGGTTTTAGTGTTTTATGTTTCTTATGGGTATTTTATGGTTTTGGGTTTTTAAGGGTTTATTATGATTTTTCAAAGCTTTTAGAATTTGTTACGTTTTTAAGGATATTTTTTGTATTTTTTGAGAGTATTTTTGAATATTAATGTTTTTTTGAAATTTTTTGAGCTTTTATGTTTTTTACATTTTTTAACATATTTATATATGTAAATTGTTTTTAGTGTTTTTAGCGGGTTTTAGGGATTTTCGGTTTTCAATGTTTTAAGGGGATTATGGTTTTTACAGTTTTTAGGGGTTTTATAGTATTTTAGGGTTTTTAGGGGTTTTATCATTTTTTATGTATCTGTATAGTTTTAAGTGTTTTTAGGATTTTTAAGGTTTACTTTGGGTTTTTCATAGTTATTAGGTTATTATACATATTTAGAAAATATTTGGTATATTCAGGATTTTCATGATTCCATGTTTTTTTATTTTTATGTATTTTTGTTTTTTGGGTTTTACGTGTTTTATCAATTTTATATTTTTTAGGGGTTTTCATTTTTTTAAGTTACTAAGTTTTCCTTTTTTTCATGGTTTTTAGGTGTTTTTATGTTTTCAGTGATTTTTAGGATTTTTTAATGATTTTATGAATTTTTATTGTTTTTTGGGATTTTTAGGGGTTTTAGGATTTTTAGGCGTTCTTTTGGTTTTTATGGTTTTCTGGGTTTTTTTTGTTTTTTAGTTTTTAGGGTTTTTATGTTTTTAGAGTTTTTTACCTTTTAGGGGTTTATTGAGTTTTTAGATTTTTTAGTAATTTTTATGGATTCTGTGAGTTTTTATTTATTCTAAATGTTTTTTAGAGTTTCATGGTTTTTATTGGTTTCTAGGGTGTTTAGGGTATTTTTTGGGTTTTTAGATATTTTTTAACATTTTTAGTTTTTTTGCATTTTTAGGGATTCTAGGTTTTTTAAGATTTTATTCATTTTTTCTGGGTTTTTAGGGTATTTAATAATTTTAGTTAATTTAATAATTTTTAATGGTTTTTATTGTTTTAAGTTTTTTAGTTATTTTGGGGTTTTAAGGGTTTTTATGGGTTTTAGGGGTCTTTTAGGATTTTTCATGTTTTTACATATTTTAGGGGTTTTATGTGTTTTTTAATTTTTTGGTTTTCTTTGGGGTTTCTAGAGTTTTTAGGGATTTTATGTTTTAGTTAATTTTTGGTATTTTTTTAAGATTTTTATAGTTTTAAGGGTTCTATATATTTTGAAGGATTTGGGATTTTTAGTGTTTTGAGAGTTTTTTTTGGTATTTGGGGTTTTATGATTTTTAGGAATTTTAGAGTTTTTAAATGTTTTTTGAGGCCTAAAGTGTTTTTAGATTTTATAATTTTTAGGGGTTTTATGGTTTTCGATGTTTTTTCTTATTTTTAGTGTTTTTAGTGTTTTTAGGGTTTTTTGACGGTTTTAAAAGTTTTTTTTTGGGTTTTAGGGGTTTTAAGTGTTTTAGTATTTTAAGGATTTCTTAATAGTTTTCATAGTTTTTAGGGGTTTTAACTTTCAATGGATTTTTAGGGACTTTTTATGATTTTAATGGTTTTTATGGATTTTAATGATTTTGAGGGGTTTAGGGTTTTTAGGTTTTTTTTGGTTTATATGGTTTGGGGGAGAAGGGGTTATCTCTTTAAGGATTTAAGGTAAATTAAATTTTTTAAATGTTTTTAGGGGTTTAAAGGATTTTTAGTGTTTTAGAGGTTTTGTGTTATTTTTGGGGTTTTATGGTTTTCTATTATTTTTAGGTGTTTTATGGGTTTTGGTGGGTTTTAGGGTTTTGGGATCTTTTGAGTGTTTTTACGGTTTTTATCATTTTTAGGTTTTTGATAGTATTAGGTTTTTTTTGGTTTTTTAGGTTTTTCAATGTGTTTTGGGTTTTTATGTTTTTAGTTTTTCTAGATCCCTTTTAGTTTATCTATGGTTTTTAGAGTGTATAGGAATTTGAGGGTTTTCAGGGTTTCTAGGTGTTTTATGGTTTTTTGGGGTTTTAACATTTTTTTGAATTTCAAGGATTTTTTGGTTTTTTAGAATTTTTTAACTTTTTAGGGGTTTGATGAGTTTGTGGAGTTATTTGTGGGTTTTTCAGGTTTTAAAGGATTTTATGGCGTTTAGGGGTTTAGGGTTTTTTGTGTCACTTTAGGGTTTTTTGTTTTTTCAGGATTCTAAGGTTTTAAAGTGTTTATATGCTTTCATGGTTTTCTTATGTTTTTTTTGTTTTTAGGGTCATTTATTTTCTTAGGTTTTTTAGTTATTTTGGGATTTTTATGGTTGTTTCCGTTTGTAGGTATTTTGTGGGTATTCAAGGGTTTTTAGTGGGCTTTGGGTTTTCAAGGGGTTTTATATTTTTTTTTGTGGTTTTTAGGGGCTTTCATTGAATTTATTTTTATAAGGGGTTTTAGGGTTTTTCATGATATTTAGGTTTTTTACGTTTTTATGGATTTTTAGTACTTTTAATGGATTTTAATGGTTTTATCGGTTTTAAAAATTTTGATGATTTATAGGGGTTCTTAGGGGTTTTTGAGTTTTTAGAGTTTTTTTGAGTTTTATAGTGTTTCGAATGTTTTTCAAAAAATTTTAATGTTTTTATTCATTTAAACCACTTTTTAGTGTTTTATTATTTTTAGTTTTTTACGATTTTTTTGGTTTAGATATGGTTTTTAGGAATTTTTTGGTTTTTTTGGTTTTTATAGAATTTCGGTTCTTTTTAGGGGTTTAATATTTTTATTGGATTTATGTTTTTTCATGTTTTCATGAATTTTATTAGGTATTTATGTGTTTTAACATTTAGTATGTATTATAGTTTTTAGGGATTTTTAGGATTTTTATAGTTTTTAGGGGGTTTTTTAATTTTGATTGGTTTTTTAGTTTTTCTGGAGTTAAAGGTATTTAAGTGGTTTTAATATTTTTTGAGCTATTTTCTTAGGTTTTTATGATTTTTTAGAGTTTTAAGGGTTTTTATGGGTTTTTAAATTTTTATGGATTATAGGGATATTTTAGGATTTTAAAGGATTTTAATTTTTTAGTGATTTTTTGGATTTTATTTTTTTAGTTTTTTTGGTTTGTTTCTGTTTTTAGGTTTTCTTGAGTTTTTAAAATTATAAAGTTATTTTACATTATTTTAACATTTTTGGGGTTTTAATTGTTTCTAATGTTTTAGTGGGTTTTAGGGATTTTTGGGTTTTTTGTTATTAGGGGTTTTAGCGCTTTTTAGGGGTTTGAAGCATTTATGGCATGAAATGATATCTTAGGATTTTTGTAGTATTTTGAGTTTTTTAGGTTTTTAGGGATTTTTAGGATTTTTAAGGGTTTTTAGGTTTTTCATGTATTTTTATGTTTTTAGGGTCTTCTTACTGCTTTTAGGGTTTTTGTTTTTTTTGGGGTTTTAGGGGTTTTTTAGTTTTTTGGGGTTTGAATTTTTTTTATATTTTTTAATGTATTTATTTGTTTAAAGGGGATTTAGAGTGGTTTTATGTTTTTTTGGGAATTTATTAGTTTTTAGATGGTGTTAAGGTTTTAGGGGTTTTTAAGGATTTTATGTGTTTTAAGGTTTTTTGGTTATTTTAATGTTTTTTTGGGGTTTAGTAATTTTTTAGGTTTTTATGGGTTTTTTGTATTTTCAGGTTTTAAATGTTTTGTTAGGGTTTTTCATTGTTTTAGTGTTTATTTGTTTTACATAGTTTTTGGAAATTTTTATCATTTTATGGTTTCTAGGGTTTTATAGATTTTGAGGGGATTTATGGTTTTTTTGGGTTTAAGGGTTTTCATTTTTTTAGGGTTTTTAATTTTTTATAGAGTTTTTAACTTTTATTTGGGTTCAAATGGATTTTATTTTTTTAGTGGTTTATTTGGGTTTTATGGGTATTTTGGGTTTTTATAGTTTTTATGGGTTTTTATTGTTTTTTTAGTTTTTTGGGTTTTTAGGTTCTTTTAACAATTTTTTAGGGTTTTACAGTTTTTTAGGTTTTTAGGTGTTTTAATTATTTTCAGATTTTTTGGATTTCTTAGGGGGTTTTAGGATTATTTACATTTTTAGGATTTTTAAGTGTTTTTAGTGATTTTTAGGGGATTTATGGTTTATAGGGTTGTATAGTTTTTAGGGATTTTAACATTTTAATGATTATAAGGGGTTATAAGTGTTTTCAAGTTTGTAAGTTTTAATTATGGTTTTAAGGTGTTTTACAATTTTAGGAATTTCTATGGATATTTTAAGATTAGTAGGGTTATTAGGGTTCTTAATTTTTTTAAATTTTTAGGGGTTTTATTTATTTTAGGGTATTAAGGTTTTCTTATTGTTTTTGATGGTATTTACGGTTTTTTTTGGATTTTTATTATTATTGTTTTTATATTGTTTTTATGGTTTTTTTGGGTTTTAGTATCTTTTTAGTTTTTAGGTATTTTTATGTGTTGTATATTTTTTTAACTATTTGTGGTGTTTAAAGGGTTTTTAGTGTTTTAGTGGTTTATAGGGTTTTTATGGGGTTTTAGTGTTTTATTATTTTAAGGTTTTTATAGTTTTAAGGGTTTATGGTTTTTTGGTTCTTTTAGAGTTTTTAGCGTTTTTATGTTTTTCGTGGTTTTAAGTGTTTTTGGATTATTTAATTTTGTAGGGGTTTTCATGGTTTTTAGGGGTTTTTACATTTTTAGATATTTTAAGGGATTTTTAGTATTTTTATGGATTTTTAGTGTTTTTAGATATTTGGAGTGTTTTTAGGGTTTTTAGGGTTTTAGGGTATTTTTGGGATTTTTTTGGGTTTTTTGTGTTTTTAGATATTTTATTGTAATTTTAGCATTTTTATTGGATTTTAAGGTTTTTTAGGTTTTTATGGGTTTATGCTATTAGGTTATTTAGGTTTTTTATGTTTTTTAGGGTCATTTTGTATTTTTTTTCATTTTTTGTGTTTTAGGGGATTTAAGTGTTTCTATGTTTTTAATGATTTAATAAGATTTTTAGGGTTTTTTGATTTTTTTGATGGATTTGAAGGGAATTTTTGAATTTGTATGGGTTTTAGGAATTTTTAGGGTTTTTAGGGTTTTGAGGGTTTTGCGTGTTTTTACCGTTTTTTGGGTTTAGGGTTTTTAAGTGTTTTTAGGGTTTTATGTGTTTATTAAGGGTTTTTAATTTTTTTTAATTTTTTAGAAAATTTTTAGTATTCTTTTTCAGTTTTTAGGTTTTTTAGGATTTTTGAGGGTTTTATAGTTTTTATGGTTTCTTGATATTTTTAGATTTTTTAAAGTTTTTAGATTTTTTTAATGTTATTAGGGGTTTAATGGGTTTTTGAGTTTTTAGTAGTTCTTAGGTTTTTATGGGTTTTAGGGTTTTAATGTTTTAGGGGTTTTAACAGCTTTAGGGTTTTTAATATCTTTTGGGATTTTTATTATTTTTATTATTTTTGAGGTTTTTTGGGATTTTTAGTGTTTTTAGGTTTTTAAGGTTATCTTAGGGGTTTTTTAAGTTGCAGGGTTTTTTAGTGTTTTTCATTACTTCTATAGATATTTTAGGATTTTTATGGTTTTAGGTTCTTTAAAGAATTTAATGTTTTTAGGGGTTTTAGTGGTTTTAAGGGTTTTTAGCAGGTTTTATTTTTTTAGGGGTTTTATTTTTTTTTGGTTTCTTTGTTTTTTCTTAGGGGTTTCAGGTTTTTTTAGTTTTTTAAATTTTTAGAGATTTTTAGGTAGTTTTTATGATTTTTATGGGTTTTTAGGGGTTTTATGGATTTAGAGGGTTTAGTGTTTTTATTATTTTCAGGTATTTAATTCTTTTTGGTGGCTTTATAGGTTTTTGGAGTTTTTAATGTTTTTTAGAGTTTTTAATGTCGTGGGGGTTTAATGAGTTTTTAGATTATTTATTGGATCAGTATAATGAAATATACTAATTATGATCCTAAGAATATGATTTTGGTGGATAACTTACAAGAAGGGGTGAATTAATGTTTTAAAAACATAGTTTAAAATAATTTTTCAAAATAAAACCAAAGCTTATTTAAGTTGATTTTTCAGACCTGGACCTATGTTTGATGAACTGTATCATAAAATCATAATCAGGATCAATATGATTAAATCAGATTAATAGATCAAATTCAAGATGGATATGATTAATCAAAGTGTATTGTATTCAATGTTAATATGATAAAACAATTCATAATAGAAAGATGAAAACAATTATCCTCATTCTATTAAATTTGTAATAGAATATTAAAAACGTGTACGAAATAATTTATACAATAAGATACAAAAGAAATAATTACTTTCAAGCTATTAAAAAGATAAACCTTTTAACATTAAGAGAAAGGTATCCTATAAACCAAAATATTGATATTCCTTATTTAATACTTATAATAAAGTATGCCATCCCTTAATAGGGAAGCTCTTTATACAATGATCAGAATGGATCTATCTTCTTATCCCTGAAATCCCTTGATACTAAGATTAGATTATCTGTCTACCTACCTTTGGTATCCCTCAATTTGGTGGTTCAATTTTTTTTCTTCTTATCCCAGGAATCCCTCATCAAAACAATTGATTGAATTTGAGATACAATTACACCAACATTCTTAAGGAGACAACTTGACAATGTTTCCTTAGAATGAATCTCTATAAATAATTACAAGATACTACTAACATGTTGTTCAATCTATGTAAGCTTTAAAAAATCAAGAGAGAATGTAATGAACTTGATTTAACCTCTTAAAATTACCATGTATTTATTGGAATCCCACTAACAGTCATCTTGATCTCCCAATGGTCATATTTTTTTCATGTTTTTCAAAATAACTTAGACACTTGTAAAATAAATTGATCTATTGTATCTGATGGTCCATGATCATATTGTTTTACACCATCACAATGTTAATATAACTCATTACATTAGAAATAAGTCATTTGAATATGATTATTAACTTAGGTCGGTCCAATGGAATTCCATAAATAATTCATTATGATAATATTCATGCGATTTAGTCCAATGTTTGTCAGTACAGATGTCGATCTAATATTTAAGGCTTTTTCAGTACAAAATATTTGACTAAAAGTCTAACATCCAACCTAATAATGGTGATTCTAATGTTTATCAAACATATACTCATTACGATCATCGCAATGGAGAAATATATGTTTACTTTAATAATTCATTTAAACTTATACTAAGTATGGTAGAATATTATTATTTCTATAAAAGAATTCCAAAACTCTGTAGACATAAAAAAATATGGTAATCATGTATTTAATAAAGAGTGTGATTTATAAAACTAAAGGGATTGAAAATTAAGAAATAAAATTTATGACTCAAAAATATCCCCCTTTTTTGGAAATCATAATCGATAAGACTTAAATGAAAAAATGTCTTTGAAAATCATGCAGTCTATTTATTTTAATTACTTTGTATTCAGAGTTTTTCATTAAATCTAAACTCTACCTAAGCATATAAATAATCTGAATATGATGGAGAAATTATTTTTAACATGATTAACTCCTTAGGATAACATCTCTCCCTAAGGATCATATTATCCCCCATTAATTTAACATTCTCTTTATTTATCAATTTTTCTCCCCCTTTGTTGAAATTTTTTCCTTTGATAATAATTTCTCCCCCGTTGAGATGTTCAAAACAAAATGAGGATAATTCCAATGTTTCATGAAACATTAGTTGAAACAAACATATGAAATAATACAAATAATTAACTAATCATCCACAGAAGATATGAAATAAAATTCAACCCATCATAATTATAAAACATTCAAACAAACCATATTTGGATGAGAAAATAATTCATAAAAAACACACTATAAATTTTTTATAAAAATATTACAAAAACTATTCAAGAGGAAAAAGATTGATATTTATTCATCAACTTTTGGTCAAAATATTTCATCTTCTTGAAATCCTTTATATCCTTCCTATATTGCTAAAATGTTTCTTATAAAACCATTATTTAGCTTCCAAACAATTTTCATTCTCAAAGAGTTATTGATTTTTAATCGTCAATACATTAAACTTATCTTCATTGTATTTGAGACTAGTTATCTCCAAATACCTATATCGTGAAATACCTGTCATATTTTTTACTTCCTCAGTACGGTTATCAGTTTTTTCTCTGAAATGTTCCACAAACAATAACCTATATTACATATATCTAGACAACTTATTAAAGCATATGAATATTCATTCAAAAGATTATTCTAATCCTAAAACATCTTATCATGCATTTTGATATCATTTTGTATTTTGTGAGACCACTTCACCATATTATTACATGCCTTTCTATGAGTTAGTGAGGTTTCTTATAAAGTCATCAACCCAACTTCAAAATCAATAATATTATCAGTTAATATCTTTATGGGTTATAATAACTCATTAAATATTTCGTGAATAAATTCACCTATTTATAATATTATTGATAAATATGTAATGTTTCTTTAATTAATTTTCAAAACATAAATAATATAATCCAATCCTTGTATATAAATTATATCAACTGAATCGGATTGATCTTTCTTAATTCTAGACGGATTGATTCTACTTAGTTCGAATTCCATAACATTTCATTTATTCTTTTATTTCCTATGTATTTTCTTCTCAGTTAATTTATAATAACTGTTATATACCTCTTTATCATCATCAAATTCATGTTTCTCAGCATCCTTGTTATCTACATTTGTTTTTGAATTCTGGTCATCTTCATTCTTCTTCAGAGACTTGGATTTCTTTGATGATGGTTATTATACATATTTAGAACATTTAAAATTACCTTAATATAATTTTATGTAAAGTCCTATGATTATTATTTTGATTATTCTTCTTCACACTGGGTCTCTTTTGCATCATCATTTTCATTTTCTTCCTTATCATCTTCATTTTCTTCTCCTTTATCTCCACCGTCTACTTTTTAAACTTCTACCAGTCATTCTTCCTCTGTTTCTACTTCTATCCCTTCATATTCTTCTTAATAATTAAATACTTTTCTTATCATTCCCCATTTTCAAATTCCATTTTATCTCTACCATTATCTTTTTCTTTTGTAGATTTATAATTTTATTCCATAAGTTTTCTTTCTGTTTTGAAATCACCTTTTCCAAAAGGTTCTATTTCCGATGTTTTTTCTAGATCATGTGGTACTAGTTATTAAACAACTACATTTCTATTTCATTTTTTGGGACAAATCGAACATCGGTGTAAACAAAAAAGGTCTCCTCAAAAAATAATATGGCATCCAAAATAACCATATCGGTGTGACTTACTAGAAGATCAAAATTTTCAGAGGCTCTTTCTACAGCTCTCAAAAAGTTCTAAAAAATTTGAGCTTCTGTAAATTTTTTCTTTAGTTTTTTTATTTTTCTCTTTCCTATAATATATTAAGAACATGAATTGTTATAGCCTTGTATTCATTAGGGTCAATTATGATTATGAGATCCCATAATTTCCTTTGTTCTTTCTTCTTCATCTATTCATCTATAACATCATCAGGGGATTTCTTTTGTTCCATTACTTTCATCAGTGGGGAAGTATCAACTTACATTTTATTATTATTTATATATTTCTCTTCATTCCTTGGTGGTTCTCCTTCTAATGGGGCTTCATCACGTTTTTCCACAATTTTTTTAATTTATCATCAAAAACAAACTTTAACCTTTAGATTGTATCATTCACAAGGAATAGAATATTCTCCCCCATCAGAATTGATTTGTTTTTTTTAAAGTACAAGAATATTTTATATAATTTACTTATAAATGGTAGAAACATGATAATCTAATACTTGATTATTATTTATTTTATATTTTCCATGGTTAACAAAATGGAACCCACTAAGATTATCTTTCTCCTGATTACTAAAAATTCCAAAACAAAAACACATGAAACATTTAAGGTATCTTAGTCTCCTTTCATCAAAATGAGGAATCCCTGCTTCCATAATTCTATAACCAAATTATCGGTATTCATGTGTGATAACATCCTGAATTTCTCATAATGGTCAATCAAATAAACTCATACATTCATTTTATTGAATGTATAATGTTCATTAGGAAAATTATGTGAAGGATAAAAATATTCTCCTTTAAAAAAAATTCAAACTAAAATATTGGATTTATTTTAAAAAATACTACAATCCATTTCATAAGTTGAAAAATAATTTTTTTCTTATCCTCTTTAAAAAACATGTCTAAAGATAAAAATATCAAACAAGATCAAGATAAAATATGGAAAATTATTTATCTTATTTTTTGACCTAGATTTATTCCAACCATGAAATTCAATAATTTATTTAATGTGTAATAAAAATTCAGGTAATAATATATTTTTATTAGACTCTCTCTGAATAAAAACCTTTTATTTTAATCTTTGTTAGAATCCATCAGATTTAGAACTGAAACTGGTTAAACCGTCATAATGGACACTTTTTGGACTGGAGTATTTTTAAGGAGAAACAAATCATAGAAAAAGTACGAAATATATTGTTTGTGATAGAAGGGGTGGAAATACTTATATAGGTTTTGGGATGATGATTTATCTTCCACAAAAAATCTAATAGTTTATGTTGAATCCAATCTGATCTGACATTTGAGATTCATCTTAAGAAATTTTATGCAAAATTTTCAACTCTTAGTTTTTTAAAAATTAATCATATTTTGAATGATTATGATTTTTTTTGGAAAACATGTCAATATTTTTATAAAACTCAAAGTATAACAAAAAAAATTGTAAATTAATCGTAATGAAATAGTGGAAAAAATTAAAATATTAGATGATTACTTTTTTGATTGAAAAGATTCAATGGTATGAACCCATATTCTTCTTAACTTCATTAAAATAAATGGATTATGATATTTTTCATTCTTAAATACAATGTTTTTTACATAAAAAATAATGATTTTTAAAAAAAAACTAATTATAATGCTTTTTTAAAAGTATTTATAAACGTTTAATTAGAAAAAATTACTAATATATTATTAAATCTATACAATTTTTAACAAAACTCAAGAATAGATTTTTTTTTAAAAAATTTCAAGAGTCCAAAGAACCTTTCGAGAAATATAACTCTTAAATTTTTATAGGGAAATACGATTATGAAAAAATCATTACAATAAAAATTTAAGGAAAAATAAATTTTATAAAACTGAAAGTTTTTAAAAAAACATGTACCCCATATGAAAAAGAGTAACTTAATTTAAAGAGATGAATAAACAAGAATTAGATATGAATGATTACTTTACGTTGATCATTCCAATATTCTGTTAAATTTATTCAAATATATGAGAATGCAATTTTTTTGAAAAAATGTCAAAAGGATGATCTTTCCTTTCGATGAATTATAAAATGTTGTCTCCTTTAAGTGTGTGATCCCAATGGAAATGGATCTCTATATCTATATTCTTAGAACATGATTAAATTTATATATTTTTAGTTAATGTAATGAAACTATTGTTATCACAATGTATTTTAGTTTTTATAAAACTCATTCTGTAGTCAGTGAGTGTGTGTTGCATCTATAACACTTGAGCATAACCACTTCTAGTAACCACATATTTGGATTTAGTATTGGAAAGTTAAACAGAGTGTTATTTCTTAGCAGATAAATAACATAATGAATCTACTATGAAATGAAAAGTTTCAAATGTTCTTTTCTTATCCATTCTACAACCACTAATTTTATCATCTGACAAAAAAATTATTCAAAAATATTTACAAAGGAATAAAGTATTACTAAATCAATAGTTCCTTTGAGATAACTATTTTTTTAACATATTTAAGATGAGATTCATTTATATTTTCTTTTAATCTTGAACATAAGCATACAAAAACCATTAAATCTAGAATAGTACAATTTAACTAATGAAAACTTCATTTCATACATCAAAAATTGTTTGATCACTTGGATGAATAACCTCACTATGATCAAGATTATTGGAGGGACTAACAGGATTAAAAATTAATTTATTATTTTCATATCAATATATCTCAAGAGGATATTTTATATAATTATTTCGTTATATAAAGATTCTATATAGTTTTTTATGATATTTGAAGACCAGGAAAATATGTTAACTCACCCATCATACTCATCTCAAACTCATATTTCATTAGATCTATAAAATAATATGTTAAATATTGATGAGTTGATGCGAAAATAATTTCATGAACATAGATTTGAAAAATATAATATTTTTATTACCTTATTTTGTGAAATGTGTTGGATCCACCACTCTTTTAACAAAATTAATCTGAAACAAAAATATTATCAACATATAATATCAGGCTCTAGGGGACTGTTTAAGTCTATATAAACATTGGTATGTTTATAAATGTGTTCGGGATTAATTTTATATTCAAAATTAGTTGTCTATTCAACATAAACTTCTTCATGAACATATATGTTAACAAAATCACACTTCACATCCATTTGAAAATGTTTTATATTGAAGAATGATCAAAAGGAAAGTATTTTAAAAAAATATTAAAGTCTAGTTACCAGTGAATATGTTTCTTCATAGTCTATACCTTATTGTTGATTATCTCCCTTATCAACAATTATATATTTATTTATAATAATAATTCCATTTTCATTAAAAAAATTTTAAAACCCAATTTACTCCCATTATAGATGTTTCTTTAGGAAATTCAGTTAATATATAGACTTTGTTCCTCTCAAAAACACTAATATCACCTTGCATTGCCTTAATAAAATACTCATCACCTAAACACTCATCAGGACTCTTAGTTTCAAATTGAGATAGGAAAGATAGATTTTCAATTTCATTCCTCGATAAAATTCTAGTCTAGATTGGTTGATCAACATCACTAATGATACTATCACTAATATTATTCCTAAGAAAAAACATAATAATTGATTTTAAAAAGTCTACTCTTCCTCATAAGTTAAAAAATATTCTAGAGGACTAACATTGACAAAACTATCTTGAGTTACATCCTTATGAGAAGTTTTTTGTAACGAATCATGAAAAAATGTATTAGAGATTACTTCTGAGGATGTTTTTTGGGGTTATTTGAAAACAAAAGGTTTTGTTTCATCAGGAATAACATGTATTGTTTCTTCAAAAACATAATATTTGTTTTCATAAAAACACTATATGTCTTATAAATAGTGGAATAACCTAAAAACATTCCTTCAACAGATTTGGGTGCATATTTATGTAAGTTATAATTCATATCCTGGATGAATACTTTTCATTCAGAAAATTTTAAGTTAGAAACATGATGGTTTCATCATATCCAAAACTCATAAGGATTTTTAATTAGGAAAGGTCTGATTAAAACATTATTTAATGTTTAGAATGAAATACTAATAGTTTCATTAGAATACATTTTAGAAATTGAGTATTCCCTTAACATGGTTCTAGTTATTTATTTAAGAATTTTATTTCTTTTTTCGACTTCACCATTTTTTTGAGGGGTTCTAGGTGATGAAAATTTGTGTTCTATACTTTTCATAAAAAAAATTTCAAAATTAGAATTTATAAATTCTCCACCATAACCACTATAAATAGATATAAAGGGAATATTTTTTTCATTTTTATCTTTAGCTAAAAAAATTTAGAATAAAAAAATGTCTTAGATTTATTTGTGATAAAATAAACCCATGTATATCTAGTTTAATCATAAAAAAATGACATGTACATCATATTTTCTACAAATAATCCCACTTTGTTTAGGGACAAACAACTCCATGTGAACTAATTATAAATAATAAAAAGATTATACTTCACTATCATATTTAATAACCGACTTATGTTTCTTACCATATTGACAAGTTTTAAAAACTATTTAAGTAACAAACCTATGTTTTGGTAGATCTTTAACAAGTATTTTCTTAGTCAACTGTGATACGTTTTTGAGGTAATTTTTTCCTAACATTATATTATATAACCAATATTTATCTTTCATTTCACTATGTCAATGTATGTCATGTCTCCTAAGGACTTTTATGTTATGTTTATAAACATTATCATGTTGATTAGTAGGAAGAATTAATTTATCCTTGGAACTATGTACTAAAAAATTGTCATTTATAAAGTTCACAAGGTAACCTTCATCACATAATTAACTTATTCTTATAAGGATGTTATTAATACCTTTAACTAAAATTTAAATTAAGGATTTTCTAAAAATAAAAATTTTAGCTATTCCGATAATCTCTCTTTCGGTATTATCTTCGAATGAATCTTTTCCACCTTTCATATTAATAATATTTTTGAAAAAGTTTGTGTTACCATTCATCTTCCTGGAGTATCCACAATCCATGAACCATGTATTTTTTTAAGGTTACTTTCTTTCTTTTCATTAAAACAAAAAAATTATTCTTTAATCACCCAAACCTTCTTGAGTCGGATAATATGATAAAACAAAACATTATAAAGCTATATTTTTTTAGAAAAAAGGATTTATGAAAATATAGGAGCTGAACTTTATTTAAGGAATAATTTTTTACCAGTGGCACCCACATTGGAATTTTGGTAAAAATGGATAACTTTTAAGAAAAAGTAAATTATTTCTAAAAATTGGGTTTTTATAAGAAAATCACATTCTAGAGGTATTTCTATGAGAGTGAATTTGTTTTTTAAACTTTTCAAAATCTTTTGTACTAGTGGTAAATTTTGAAAAAACATTCTTCAATAAAGAAATTTTGGATTTTAGTTTTGTTACTAAATTTTTACCCTCCCTTTTAATTGTCTTAGAATTATTTTCTTCATAACTAGTTTGTAAATATTTTTTCTCAGTAAATAATTTTTCTAAATATATAGAAATATTTTCTTTTTCAAAAATATTATCATTAATATATTTTGAAAGATTTGATATTTTATTTATTAAAAACATTTATCCTTGAATAATCTTTAGTAATTTTTTCCTTAGCATTATCATGTTTTTACAAATTTCTCAATTTTCATTCTCAATCAGTTTAGATAATCGTGAAACTTCCTCATATGAAGGAATAAAATTATTATCATTTCTGAGGAAGATTATTCATCAAAATATATTGAATAATTATCATTAGTATAATTTTAACTTAAGGAAATATTGTTAATTTTCTTAGTATTACATAACTTATCCATGAGACAATGATTAAATTTAGGTACATTGGAAAAAATACATATGGTCCTCTGCACAAAAAATTCATTATTTAAAGAATTATTAGAAGAATCTCCTCCACAAGAATTTTATGTTTCAAAATACTTTTATAATTTATTTCCCATATATTTATTATATATCTTCAAATATATTCCTAAATTTATATCATTATTGTCTTTCTTCTGTATCTTTTGAAAATTTGGACAAAAGTTTCCAGTTTTTATGCATTTATAATAAGTGAATTCATATTTCTTGTCACTTATATCCTTATAAAATTTCATATATATGCATTGGAAATTTTTATTTTCTAATAAATTATTCATCCTTATGGAAATTGTTAATAATTAATTTTTAGAATGCTTATAAGTACTTCAAAAAAATTTAACGACTATTTTATTCTTCCATGAATATTTTAAAACCTTCTTTGCAGATTGAACGTTAGAATGTAAGGTAGATATTGTAGTAAAGTAAAACCCCCAATTTCATATTTTTTATTCATATAATATCTTTTTAATATTCCCTCATATTTTATAAGGGTTCCAATAAGATCATCCAACATATGATTGTTCAACTTCCTTGTCTCATCAACAACAATTCTATTTGACAACACACAAAATCTTTTTATTATATTAATCAAAAGAGACAGAATAAATACTAAAAGGAAATAAGGAGGGTGTAAATAATTAAGAACAATGAAAAATTACCAAACAACGTTGTGTCCATATGATGGAAATGAACTTGGACAACAGAAAACCAACAGATAATCATCTAGAGTAGCTTTAATATATAAAGAATCAGCCACCATGTAACCGTCATTCTTTGTAGGTAGAATGTATATATGACTATCCAAAAGCCTCTGGAATCTTATAATCGAGTAATAAATGCTATAATGAATTGAAATGTTTCCAAAAAAGGACTTGATAATGATGATAGAGTTATCCTCCACATATTGATTAGGACTTTCCATCCGGTGACAAAGAATAACACCAGTGAGTAAGGATTGGGACTCTGATTGAATGGAAACAACAAAAATTATCTTTGATTCACATTCACTTGATATAATGTCATTTATTTTCTCAATGACAATCACATTATATAAATATTTCTCACCAATATATTTTAAGTTTGTTTATAATGATCATGAAACTGTGATTCATCTTTGCAATATATTCACTTAGTAAGAATTCAAAAGCTGGATAATCATCTCTTAACATATCACTTTTGATCTATATAACTTTCGAAGTTACAAAATGTGTTACTTTATGATTATTCAAAACATTTTTAAGAGATTCTCTAGATAAAATTTAAATATAAATGCTTCTTGTCATTGATAAAAATAAAGTATTTCAAACTCTATAAGTCATCTGATATTCCTATTTTTATTGATGATTAAATGTTGCAACATCCTTATCAGGATTTTTTTAATCTCTAGTTTAAATTAAAATGTTATCAATTACTTTTTTTATAAACAAATTCTTCATTCTATACCTCCAGCAATCATACTCAACACCATTGAAAATAGGAGGTCTATTTGGATTTAGATTGTCTATTAACCCAATATTCATTCCATACATCTTTAAAAAAATAAAAATATACATTTCCACAAAGAAAAGCCAGTTTAAATAATATTTTTATAAACAAAATGTTCATAATAAAACATCAACATCTTTCAATAGTAAAGAAACATAATATTATAAATTATACAAGTAGTGAAATCCAACTCTAATAACAATTATTGAATTAGTATAAATAAAAATACTGATTAGGATTTTAAGAATATTATTTCGATGGATAACTTACAGAGGGGGTGAATTAATGTTTTATGCATGTAGTTTAAAATAATTAATCTAAGCAAGACCAAAGCTAATTTATGTTGATTTATCAGACTTGGAACTATGTCTAATTGACTATGTCACATAATCATAATCAGGATGAATACGATTAAATTATACTAAGAGATTTCATTCAATATGGATATGACTAATCAAAGTGTATAATAATAAATGTTAATATAATAAAAAATAGAAAATATAAAGATGAATATGTTTATTTAATTTATATTAAAAGTTAAGTGTAATATTTAAAACCTATAAGAAAAAAATTATACAGTAGAATAAAAAAGAATGAATGACTTTCAATATATTAAAGACATATCTCTATTAACCTTAAGAGAATGTTTATATATAACCCAGACTAAAGGTATCCCTTGTCTTATACTTATAATAATGTTTGTCTCCCCTTACCAGGGAATCCCTCGATGTGATAATCCAAATGGATCTATTTTCCTATCCCCTAGAATACCTTGATATTAATATTGGATTCTATTTCTACCTAGACATGGTAGCCATTAATCTGATTGATTAGATTAACTATCTTCATATCCTTGTAATCCCACGATCATAACCAAAGATCAGAGGTGAGTAACAATTAAAACAATTTTCTTAAGAATAAAACCTAACAAGGATTCCTAAGAACAACTCCCTCTAAAAAATTATAAGAAACTATGAATAGGTTTTTCACACTATGTAATATTTAGATAAATCAACTATGAATGTAATCAACTAGATTAAAACTCTTAAAATGACTGGATAGTTATAGGCAACCCTTCAATGTTCATCTTCATCTTCAAGAGGTCATATATTTTTATGTTTGTCAAAAAAGAATTGGACACCTTGAACTTCAACAGCTCTATTGTAACTGATTGATTGATGTTGTATTTTTTTAGATCCTCGAATTGTAAAAATATTTGCTTACATTTTAAATAATTATTTTCAATAAAATTATAAACATAATCCATTCCAATGTACTTACTTAATTATTTCATTTGGATAATCTTCATGAGGGGCAGTTTGATGTTTATCGGTACCGATGTCAATCCGATTTTTATGACTTTTTCAGTATGAAAGATAGGAAAAAATTTATAACATTCATCATGATAATGGTGATTCATATTTTTGGTAAACATATAATCATTAAAATAATCATAAGAAAGAAATATAATTATTACTTCTTAATTCTATAGATATTATACTAAGTTTGTAAAAGATTATATTTTCTAAAAAAAATATTCGAAAACACTTTGGATATAAAAATTTATTAATGAAGTATTTCAGAAAGAGTTTGTGATTTCAAAAACTAAATTAATGGAGAAGTAAGAAATAAAATTTCTGACTCAATAGTTTTTAGTGTGTTTTTATGGATTTTATGGGTTTATATGGTTTTATGGTTTTTATTGGTTTTTTATGGATTTTAGGTATTTTATTATTTTTATGTTTTTTATCATTTTTAAGGTTTTCTTATGGGGTTTCCCAATGTTTATGAGTTTTTATGTTTTTTTGGTATTTTCATATCTTTTTGTGATTTTTATGATTTTTTAGAATATTCAGTGATTTTGAGGGTTTTAAGGTTTTTAACGGTTTTTATGTTTTTAGGGGTTTTAAGTTTTTTTCATGTTTTATAGTGATTTTTCATGGTTTATAGTGTTTTTTAAATTTTAGGAATTTTTAGGTGTTTTTTAGTATTTTGATGATTTTTAGGGTTATTAGGGATTCTGGGGGGGGGGGGTTAGGTGTTTTAGGATATTTATGGGATTTACGATTTTTTGGTGTTTTAGGGTTTTGTTGAGTTTTTATGGGTTTAAATGTTTTTTGGGGCTTTTTAGGTTTTTAGTGGTTTAAATGATTTTTTATTTTTTAGTGGGTCTTAGTCTTTTTATTTATTTTTTATGTTTTTATAGTTTTTAGGGTTTTATGGTTTTTAGGGGTTTTGGGGATTATAATTCCCTTTAAGGTTTTAGCAATTTTATGGTTTCCAGTGTTTTTAAGTGTTTTAGGTTTTTAATGTTTTTAGTGTTTTTAGGGGTTTTACATTTTAGTGATTTTTGTGGATTTTGAGGCTTTTTTCGTTTTTTATGGATTTTTAAGTTCTTACAATGGTTTTAGGGTTTTTTAGGTTTTTAAGAGTTTTTAGGATATTTATGGGTTTTAAATGTTTCTAGGTTTTTATGGTTTTTTGGGTTTTCTTTATTTTTAGGGTTTTTATATTTTTAGGTGTTTTTAGGGATTTTTTTTATTATTTTTATGGTTTTAAGGGTTTATTCGGATTTTGAGGGTTTTTTATTTATATGGTTTTTTAAAATTTAAGCTTTTTTAGGTTTTAGGGATTTTACATATTTTATGGTTTTTATAGTTTTCTTAATGTTTTAAGAGTTTTTTTGGTTTTTTATGTTTTTAGATATTCTTTAGTATTTTTACGGGTTTGTAGTTTTTTTAAGGATTTTGAGGGTTATTATGTTTTTTATGGTTTCTTGGGTTTTGGGGTTTTTTTGTATTTTAGGGAGTTTTGTTTTTTTTAGAGTAATTATAGGGTTTTATAATTTGTTAATGTTTTTTTGGGGTTTAAAGGTTTGTTAGAGTTTTTAATGAATATTTAGGGTTTTGTAAGTTATTAGGGGTTTTAGGGTTATAGGGTTTTATGGTATTTAGGGGTTTTAATATTTTTTATGGTTTTTATGGTTTTCGTATTTTTTATGTTTTTAAAGATTTTAAGTTTTTTTAGGATTTTAAGGGTTTCATAGGGTATTTCGTGTATTTTGGTTTTTTATGATTTTAAGGATTTTTAGGGATTTTTAGTATTTTTTTAGTTCTTTGGGACATTTATGATTTGAGAATTTCTAGGGTTTTATGGTTTTATAATTTTTTACATTTTTAGGGGTTATAAGTGTTTTTAGTTTATAAGATTTTCGATGATTTTTTCAAGGTTTTTATGGTTTTTTACGTTTTTAGGAGTTTTTAGGGATTTTAGTATTTTTATGGTTTTGAGGGTTTTTTATATATTTTACGGGGTTTTAATGATTTTAAGGTTTTATGGTTATTTTTTTCTTTTAGGTGTTTTTTGGGTTTTTTAAGTGTTTCAAGGTTTTTTTTATTTTTTAAAATTTTTACGCGTTTAATGTGTTTTAGAGTTTTGAGAGTGTTTTTATTAGTTTTAAGGGTTTTAAGGATTCTATGGATTTATAGTTTATAGGGGTTTTAGTATATTTAATAATATTTAGGGATTTTTAGGTTTTTTATGGGTTTTAAGTGTTTTTATATTTTTATGGTTTTTATAGGGGTTTTAGGGATTTTTTTATGTTTTTAGGGATTTTTAGGGATTTTTTAGTAGTTTATGGATTTATAAGGTTTTTATATATTTATAGGGGATTTAAGGTTTTTAGGTACTTTTTAGATTTTTAATGTTTTTGATTCTTTTAGGTTTTTAGCGGGATTAAGTAAATTTAATTAATTTTTAGTGTTTTTAGGGTTTTGAGGTATTTATGTTTTTTTTGGATTTCTATAGAATTTAATATTTTTATATTTTATTTAGGATTTATGGATTTTTTTAGAATTTTTAGTGTTTTGTAGTGGTTTTATGGTATTTTAGGGTGTTTTATGAGTTTCTAGATATTTTATTGGTTTTATGTATTTTAAGGTTTTTATGATTTTATTGGGTGTTTTCATGGGTTTTTAGGGGTTTCTAAGTTTTTAGGAATTTTTAGATATTTTTTAGGTTTTTTATTTTTTTAAGGGTTTTATGGATTTTAATATTTTAGGGGCTTTTGGTTTTTTAATGTTTTTTGGGGTTTAAGGATTTTTTTGTGTTTTTATGGTTTTAATGGTTTGTATATTTTTTAACATTTATAAGTATTTAATGGGTTTTTAGAGTCCTTAGAAGTTTTTTTAAGGTTTTTATGGGATATTCAAGGGTTTTAAGGTTTTTAGGGGTTTCTACAATTTATAGGGGTTTCTAGAGATTTTAGGGACTTTTGGGATTTTTTAGGGTTTATAGTAATTTTTCGGTTTTTGGGGGCTTTAAGTGTTTTAATGTTTTTAGGGATTCTTAGTAATTTTCATGGTTTTTAGAGTGTTTTATGAATTTAGTTATCTCTATGTATTTTAATTATTTTTATGGGTTTATGGTGTTCAGGGATTTTGAGGGTTTTTATGGTTTTTAGGCTTTTTAGCTTCTTATATATTTTTTACGGATTCATAGATTATTTATGTTTTTAATGTTTTTATCGATTTTAAATTTTTTTAGGGTGTTTTAAATTTTTTTAGATATTTAAGGGTATGTATGGTTTTTATGAATTTTAAAGATTTTTTGGGTTGAAGGGTTTTTTAGAAGATTTATGCTCTTTATGATTTCGTTTGATTTTAGGGTTTTTTTTGTTTATTTGGATTTTAATGGTTTTTGTCACTTTTTTATCATTTTAGGGGTTTAAAGGGGTATTAGTTTTTTTAATAATTTTTAGTGGTTTAAGGTTTTTTAATTTGTTTGGAACTTAGTGTTTTTAAGGGTTTTTTGTTTTTTTTTGTTTCTAAGGTTTTCTCAATATTTTTCTAGATTTTTAGTTTATTTTTCATTTTAGGGTTTTTTGCATTTTTAAGGAATTTTAGGTATTTTTATGATTTTTATGGGCTTTATGGTTTTAGGGATTTTTTTCTGGATTTTTTAAGTATTTAAGGTTTTTATTGGTTTATTTTTTCTTGTATTTTTTTGGGGTTTACATTTTTTTTATTATTTTATGGTGTTTAAAAGGTTTTTCTGTTTTTTGTGGGTTTTTAGGGGTTTATTAGTTTTTTGGGGGATTTTATTGTTTTTAGGTGTTTTAGGGGTTTTACGGTGTTTTAGGGGTTTTATCATTTTTATGCATTAATTGTTTTTAAGTGTTTTTAGTGTTTAAGGGTTTTCGTTGGGGTTTTATGGGTTTTAGGGTTTTTTACATTTTTAGGGACTTTTGGGCTTTTATAATATTTGCGGTTTTTGGGATTTGATGGTTTTTATGGTTTTTAGGTGTTTTAGGGTTTGTTGTTTTATGGTATTTATGGGGGCTTGGGGATTTTTTCATTTTTCATGGTTTTTATAGTTTTTATTTTTTTAACCTTTTTAGGGGTTTAAAGGGTTTTTAGTGTTTCTAGTGTGTTTTTTTGGATTTTACGTGATTTTAGAGTTTTTAAGTTTTTTAATGGTATTTATGGTTTTAGGTGTTTTATAGTTTTCTAGGGTTTCTTTGGGTTTATATAAATTTTACGTTTTTAGTGGCTTTTAATTCATTTTGGGTTTTAAGGATTTCATTTGGGTGTTACGGTTTATATATGTTTTTATGGATTTTTTGTTATTTTTAGGATTTTTATGGGTTTTAAGGGATTTTTTTATTTTGAGATTTTTATTGGTTTTAATGTTTTTTTGAGTTTCATGAATTTATTAGGGTTTTTATGGTTTTAGGTGTTTTAATTATTCTTTGGTTTTTATCATTCTCTTATGAATTTTCAGTGTTTTTGGTTTTATTACTTTATAAGGGGTTTTAAGGGTTTTTAGGATTTTTATGGTTTTTAGGGCTTTAGGGTTTTTGAGGGTTTTTATTTGGGTGTTTAAGGCTTTTTGAGTTTTTCTTGGGTTTTAAGGTTTTCTATAGTTTCTAAACATTTTTACGAGTTTAATAGAGTTTAGATTTTTAGTTGTTTTTAGGGTTTTATGGGGTTTTAAGGTCTTTTAGTGGTATTATGATTTTTAATTTTTTCATGGTTTTAATCGATCCATAGGATTATTAAGGGTATTTAATAATTTAAATTTATATAGTTTCCTTAGGGGTTTTAGGGTGTTTTTATTTTCTTCCATTTTTGGGTATTTTTAGGGATTTTAGTGTTTTTATGGGTTTTTAGGGTTTTAAGAATTTTGACTATTTTTAGCGGTTTTAGGGTTTATTGGGGTTCCGTAGTTATTTGGGGGTTTTTCATGATTTTATTTGAGTTTTTTATGTTTTTACATATTATTTTATATCACATAAACATTTTTAGGGGTTTAAAGGGTTTTTAGAGTTTTTCATGGTTTTGTGTGGTTTTTTCGGTTTTTATGAGTTTTTAAGGTTGTATCGTTTTTTACTATTTTAGGTTTTTAAAGGTATTTTAATGTGTTTAATTTTTTTGGGGGTTTTAGTGGTTTTATGTGTTTTGAGGTTTCTATGGGTTTCTTTGGGTTTTTAGGGTTTTATGGTTTTTTACGTTTATAGGGATTATTTTTGGATTTCTAATATTTTTAGGGTTTTTAGTTATTTTTGAGTGTTTAATGGGTTTGTAATGGTTTTAGGGTTGTTATATGTTTTAGAGTTGTTTGGGTTTTAGGTTTTTTATGTGTTTTTGGGCCTTTTTGTTTTTTAGGGTTTTCTATATTTTTGGGTATTTTTAGGGATTCTTATGATTTTTTTTGTTTTTAGGGTTTTTTGGGATTTTATGGGGGTTTAGTGTTTTTAGGGTCTTTAGGGTTTTATGGATTTTGGTTATGTATTTTTTTTTTTGATTTTTTAAGGGTTTAACATATTTTTAGTGTGTTTTAACCTTATTAGGGATTTAAAGGATTTTTTATATTTTTAGTTTTATAGGGTTTTTATGGGTTTTTAGAGTTTTTTAATGTTTTAGTAGTTTTTCGGAGTTTTGGGGTTTTAGAGACATTAAGTTTATATATATATATATTGGTTGTTATGAATTTTATTTTTTTTAGGTTTTCATGGTTTACTTTGAGGTTTTCATGGTTTTCAAAGTTTATTTACCTTCATAGTGATTTTTTGGTATTTTTTAGGATTTCACTGAGTTGTTTTTTTTTTCAAGGGATTTGGGTGGGTGGGTTGGGGTGGGGGTTGGGGTTTATTATAGTTTTTAGGGTTTTATGGATTGTTGGGTTTTAAGGGTTTTATTTTCAGTTTTTAGTATTTTTTATTATTTTAATATTTTTATCATTTTTAGGGTTTTAAAGGGTTTTTAGTTTTTTTAGTGGTTTTATAGTTTTTATTGGTTTTTATGGTACATAGGTGTTTTATGGTTATTATGGACTTTTGTTTATTTTTAGGGTTTTAATATGTTTAAGAATTTTTAGCTTTTTATGGGTTTTATGTGTTTTTCAGTTTTTTAAGGTTATCTTAAGGATTTTCATGGTTTTTAAGGTTTTTTGACATCATTTGGGCCATATATATATTTATAAATTTATTTTTTTATTATTAGAATTGAGTGTTTTACAGTTTTAAGGGTTATTTGGTTTTTAGGGTTATTATGGTTTTTGAGAATTTAGGGTTTTATAGGGTTTTTAGAGTTTTTATTGTTTTAGGGGTTTAAGGTGCTTTTTTAGATTTTAGTCATTTTAAGGGGTACATGGATTAGTATTTTTTATGGTTTTTAGGGGTTTTATGGGTTTTATGGGTTTTATGGTCTTTTAGGGTATTTAGTGTATTTTAGTTTTTCATTGGATTTTTTTTAGGATTTTAAGGTTTTTTAGAGGTTTTTGCAGTTTTATATGTTTTTTTATTTTTATGGATTTTAAAAGATTTTATTTTAATTATTTTTGTGTTTTTAATGTATTTAGGGATTTTGAGGATTTTTATGGTTTTTACAACTTTTAGTGTTTTAAGGTTTTAAGAGGTTTTTGGTAGTTAGGATTTTCAAATGGGAATTTTAGGTGTTTAAAGGTATTTTTTAGGGATTTTACATATTTTTTAATGATATTTATGGGCTTTAAAAGTTTCTTCTTGATTTTTAGGGTTTTCAGGTTTTTAGGGGTTTCATGGTTTTTAGGGTTATTTGGATTTTTTGTGTTTTTAGGGTTTTAAGGTTGTTTAGAGTTTTTTATTTTTTAGGGGTTTAAATGGTTTTTATATTTATTTGTGGTTTTTAGGGTTTTTATGCGTTTTGAAATTTTTATGGTTTTTATTATTTTTATGGTTTTTTAGGATTTTATATATTTTTTCAATTATTTGGAGTTTAAAGTGTTTTTAGGTTTTAATTTTCTTTCTTATGGTTTTCATATTTTTTTGGTTTTTTAAAATTTTAGGGATTTTGAATATTTTTTTGGAATTTTTTGGATATTTCTTGTTTTTAGAGATTTTTAACGTTTTTTTGGATTTTTATGGTTGTAGGATTTTTAGTGTTTTAGGGATCTTAAGTGTTTTAGGTTTTAATTTTTTCTTAGGGGTTTTATGGTTTTTAAAGGATTTGGGGTTTTTTGGATTTTTATGGGTTTTTATGGGTTTTTAGGGTTTTTAGGTTTTTTAGGTATTTTTGAGTTTTATTGGGTTTTTGAGGTTTTAATAGTTTTTTAATGTTTTTATGGGTTTAAAGGGTTTTTATATTTTTTTTCTTTTTCTATTATTTTTACAGTTTTAGGGTTTTAAGGGTTTTTTATGTTTTTTGGTGATTTCATTTTTTAGGGGTTTTTGGGCTTTTGGTGTTTTGGTGTTTTTGGATTTTAGGGTTTTTAAGTTCTTTTAGGTTTTTAAGGTTTTCTTAAGTTTTTAATGTTTTTAGGTTTTTTTACATTTTTAGGGATTATTAAGGATTTTTTAGTATTTTGATGTATTTTTAGGTTTTTTAAGGAAATATAGTTTTTCTAGGATATTTTATGAGTTTTAGTGTTTTTATGGTTTGGGGGGTTCATTTTTATTTGATTTTTTATGGTTTTATGGTTTTTTAGAGTATTTAACATTTTGGGGGGTTAAAATGGTTTTTAGTGTCATTAGCTGTTTTTAGGGCTTTTATGGGGTTTTAGGGTGTTTTATGTTTTTAGGTGGTTTTTTCGTTTTTTGGGATTTTCAGGGGTTTTACAGTCATTTATGGTTTTTAGAATTTTAGGTATTTTATGGGGTTTATGTGTTTTTATGTTTTATATATTTCTTATGGATTTTTAGGATTTTCTAATATTTTATGGATTTTTATGGTTTTTATGGTTTTAAGGGAATTTGAGGGGTCTTCATGTATTTCAGGTTTAAAACATTTTTAGGTTTTTTGGGGTTTTAGGTGTTTTTAAATTTTTAAATTTTTCTTAGGGATTTTTAGGGTTTTTATTATTTTTTATGTTTTTATGGATTTTTTGAATTTTTTATACTTTTATTGATTTTTATGGTTTTAGTTTTTTTTGGGTTTTTACGGTTTTTACATTTTTTATGTATCCTAGATAATTTTAAAACCATTTAGGGGTTTGAAGGGTTATTAGAGTTTTTAATGATTTTTCTAGTTTTTGGGTTTTTAGGGGTTTTATGGTCTTTAAAGATTTTTATGGTTTTTAGGATTTTTAGGGACTTTTATGACCATTAATATTTTTTATTTTTTTGAGCTGTTTTAAGTGTTTTTAGGTTTCTTTGAATTTTTTACATTTTTATTTGTTTAAATGGGTTTTATAGTTTTTAATATCATTTAAGGTTTTTTTTTCATTTAAGTTTTTTAGGGGTTTTAATATTTTTTAAGATTTTTCAGGGGTTTTATGGTATTTTTTTGGGTTTTTCGCATTTTTAGGGTTATAAGGGGTTTTTTGTGTTTTAAAAATTTTAAGGTTTTATTTGGGTATTTAATGTTATTTAGGGTTTTTTACATTTTTATTTATTTTTTGGGATTTTATTATATTTATTTTTTAGTGATTTTAAGTATTTTTAAGGGTTTTATGTTTTTTAGGTTTTTAGGGTTTTTATTTCATTATTGGTTATTGGTGGTTTTTGAGTTTTTAAAATTTTTATAGTTTTTTCATGTTTTCAGTGTTGTAATGGAATTTTAGTGTTTTAGTGTTTTTTAGTGGTATTATTGTTTTTAGGGATTTTTTTTGGGTTTTTTATGGTTTTCATTGGTTTTAGGGTTTTTAGGGTCATTTATGGTTTTTAGCATTTTTTAGGATTATCAAGTTATTTAATTGATTTAATTTTTCATGGTTTTCTTAGGGTTTTCAAGGATTTTAATAGTTTTTATGTTTTTATGTTTCTAGGTATTTTTAGTAACTTTTTATGATTTTTACGGTTTTTAATATTTTTAGGTATTTTTAGGGTTTTAAGGGTTTTAGTGTCATTTAGGGTTTTTATCATTTATAGGTTTCTTCGGGCTTGTAAGTGTTTTTTTTATTTTATGGTTTCCTTTATGTTTTTTTATTTTTTCATTTTCTTAGGGTTTTATATACTTTTTATAGTTTTCTACATTTTTTAATGTTTTTGGGGGTTTAAATTATTTTTAGGATTTTTAGAGGTTTTTGGGTTTTTATGGGTTATTAGGGTTATTATGGTTTTTATGGTTTTTAGGTATTTAAAGGGTTTGAATGTTTTTTATGATTTTTAGTTATTTTTTTTGGTTTTTTGGGTTTTTAAGTGTTTTTGTGTTTTCATGGATTTCTTAGGGTGTTTTAGAGTTTTTATGAGTTTTTTTGTTTTTATGAACTTTTATGGATTTTTTATATTTCTATGGTTGTTAAGGGGTTTTAAAGATTTTGTGGGCATTAATTTTTTTTAGGTTTTCTTAAAAAATTTAGGTTTTATAGGTTTTATGTTTTTTTTGTGTCTTAAGGATCATAAGTGATTTTTATGGTCTTTTTGATTGTTTTATGTTATAGGGGTTTTACGGATTTTTAGGATTTTTATGGTATTGAGGGTTAGTCGGAATTTTGATTTGTTTTAGGGTTTTTAGACTTTTTAGAGTTTTTATGGATTATTTAGGTTTTTAGGAATTTTTTGCGATTTTAGGGATTTAATGGTATTTTCTATTTTTTAATGTTTTTATGATTTTAAAGGGGTTTTTATAGTTTTTAGTTGTTTTGGTTTTTCAATGTATGATAAGGTTTTCAGGGGTTTTATGGTTTTTATGGATTTAGGGTTTTTTAGAGTTTTTTATGATTTTAAGAATTCTTTAGGTTTTAAGGGGTTTAAACTGTTTTTTTGGTTATTAAGGTTTTCTTGTGATTTTTCATGTTTTTAGGGAGTTTACATTTTTATGGGCTTTTAGGAATCTTTTTGGATATTAATGGTTTCAGGGATTTTATTGATTTTGAGTGTTTTTAGGTTTTTTATTGTTTTTATAATTTTTAACATTATTTAAATATTTTTTGGGTTTTATGATTATTATATTTTTAAGTTTTTCTTTGGTTTTTTAGTTTTTAGGTATTTTTTAGACTTTTTAGGATTCTTATGGTTTTTTAGAGTTTTTAGGGATTTTGAGATTTTTAGGGTATTTTAATGTTTTTAGGGTTTTATGTTTTCATTAGGTTTTAGGGTTTTCTTTGATTTTTTAGGGTTTTATATTTTTTATATTTTTTATTGTTTTTAGGGATTTAAAGGATTATAATATTTTATAGTATTTTTATGCATTTTTGAAAGTTTTTATGAGTTTTTTGGATTTTAGATATTTTATAGTTTTAAATATTTTTAGGGTTTTTGGAAATTTTTATGGTTTTAGGGTTTTGATGTGTTTTTAGGTTTTTCAGTTTTTATTGGGATTTTCAAGGTTTTGAGGTATTTTTATGTTTTTAGGGATTTTTTGGGCTTTTTATAATTTTTTGGTTTTTAGGATTTTTAGATATTTAAGGGTGTTTAGGGTTTTTTAGGGCTTTAGAGTTTTTAGGGTATTTTGATGGTTTTTGTGATTTTTATGATTCATTTATTGTTTTAATAGTTTTTAGAGTTTTTATCATATTTAGGCTTTTAAAGTCTTTCATTTTTTTAGAATCCTTTCAGGGGTTTTAGAGGGTTTTAGGGTATTTTATGTATTATATGGGTTTTAGTGTTTTTAGGGTTCTTAAATTTTTAGGGTTTTGGGGGGATTTAAGTGTTTTTTGGATTTTTAGGGTTTTCTTAGGGTTTTTCAAGTTTTTTGGTTTCTAAAATTTTTCGGTGTCGTAGAATCTTTTTAGGATTTTTATGTTTTTTTTATTTTGGTGATTTTGTGGGGTTTCATGTCTTTTTAGTTTTTTAGGGTTTCAAGTATTATTTTGTTTTTTATTTTTTATGTGTTTTTAGAGTTTTTAAGGATTTTTAGATATATTTAATGTTTTAGGGGATTAAAGGGTTTATAGAGTTTCAGTGGTTTTTAGGGGTTTCTTGGGTTTTTAATTATTTTTATGTTTTTAATGGTTTAATGTGGTTTTATTGTTTTAAATAGTTTTTAGGTTTTTAGGGTCTTTTAGGTTTTTAGTGTTTATTAGTTTTTTATGGGTTTTTTGTTTTTCTAGGTATTTATAATTTTAATTGATTTTTTCAGGGTTATTATTATTATTTTTTATGGTTTTTATGGATTTGTTTTTCATTATAATGTTTTTAGGGTTCTTGGGGGGGGGGGTTATAGGTTTTAGGCGTTTTTTGGGTTTTTAGGAGCTTTTTTTTGATTTTAGGATTTTTTTATGTTTTTAGGGGTTTTAATTGTTTTTTGGATTATGTGGTTTTCTTACAGTTTTTTAGTTTGTAGGGTTTTATATTTTTTTGGGGATTTTTGTAGACTTTTATAATTTTTTGGTTGTTAGGAATTTTATGTATTTTCAGCATTTTTTCGTTTTTAGGGTTTAATTAATTTTTGGGATTTTAGAGTGTTTATGTGTTTTTAGGGAATTTATGGTTTTTAGAGTTTTATAAGTTTATAGGGGTTTAAATTGGTTTTTAATTTTTTTTTAAGTTTTTATTTGTTTTATAGGTTTTTAGAGATTTTATGGTATTTATTGTATTATGTTTTTTAGTCACTTTTACGGTTTTTAGGGTCATCTAGAGTTTTTAATATTTTTCATGTTTTTAGTGGTTTTAAGTGTTTTTAGTTTTTTATTTTTTCTTAGGATTTTTTAGGATTTTTAGGATTTTATATGTTTATATAATTTTTAGGGATTTATTAGGTTTTTTATGGTTAATTACGGTTTTAGGAATATTGACAGTTTATAGGGGTTCAAGGGTTTTTATTTTGGTTTTTTAGTGTTTTTATGTTATTAGGGGGTTTTAACTTTATTTTTGTTTTTATGTTTTCCTTAGGTTTTTTCTAGGTATTTAGACTTTTTTAATTTTTATTATTTTTAGGGATTTTTGTATTTTTATGGGTTTTCAGGGTTTTTATAGATTTTAGTATTTTTATAGGGTTTTTATGGTTTTATGGCCTTTTTTTAGGTTTTATGGTTCTTTTGGGTTTTAATGTTTTTAAAGGTATGTTAGAGTTTTTTAACGAATTTAAGTGTTTAAAGGGTTTTTTTGTTTTTTGTTATTTTTTATAGTTTTATGGGATTCAATGGGTTTTTATTTTTTTTAGGGGTTCTCTTGATTTTAGGGGGTTTTTAGGGTTTTTAGGGTATTTTAAGGTTTTAGTGGTTTATAGAAATTTTAGGGGTTATAACTATTTTTTTGTTTTTAATATTTTCTTAGAGGTTTTTTATGGATTTAGGGTAATTTATATTTTTAGGTATTTTTATGATTTTCATGGTTATTTTGTTATCTGGTATTTTAATGTTTTTAGTGTTTTTTTAGTTTTTAGTGTTTTTATTGTTTTTTAGGTTTTTTTAAGGTTTTAAGAGATTTTTGTTTTTTGATGTATTCTTATGGGTTTTTATGGTTTCTAGGGATTCTTATGTTTTTAGGGAATATTTATGGTTTTTTTTTTATGGTTTTTAGGTATTTGAGTGTTTTAGTGTTTTATGTTTTCAGGGTTTATATTGTTTTTTTGTAATTTTTGGGTTTTTTCAGTTTAATAGGGGATTTAAATGTTTTTAGAGTATTTTTAACCTTTTTACGGGTTTGAATGGATTTTAGAGTTTTTAGTTTTTAGGTGGTTTTTGGGTTTTTAGGTTATTTATGGTTTCTAGGGGTTTTAGGGGTTTTAGGGTCTTTTAGGTTTTTAATATTTTTAGATTTTTAACTGGATTAATGTTTTTTTAGGATTTTAATTATTTCTTAGGTGTTTTCATGGGTTTTAGGGGTTTTACATTTTTATGGATTTTTAATTAATTTTACGGTTTTTAATGGGTTTTCATGGTTCTTAGGGTTTTGAAGGTTTTTTGGGTTTTTTGGTTTTTAATATTAATTTAGTGTTTTGATAATTTTTTAGTGTTTTAGGGGTTTAACTGTTTTTAGGTTTTTAGGGTTTTATTAGGGTTTCTCAGGGTTTTTATGTATTTTATATTATTAGGATTTTTAGGGGGGGTTAGTGGTGTTATAGATTTTTAGAGTTTTCTGGGGGTTTTTTGGGTTTTCAGTGTTTTTTAAGGTTTTGTGGTTTTTAGGTATTTTTTGAGTACATTAGGATTTTTACGGTTTTGTGGATTTTTTTTATTTTTTAGGGGTTTAGTGCGGTTTTTTAGTTTTTTAGTGTCTTTTATATTTTTAGGGGGTTTTAGTATTTTTTATGGGATTTAGAGTTTTTGGGGGTTTTATGGGTTTTTACAGTCTTTTAATGTTTTTATAATTTTTTAGGGTTTTAGGGGTTTTAAGTGTATTTAGGTTTTTAATGTTTTCATAGTGGTTTTCACGGATTTTAAGGTTTTTTATGTCTATAGGGAATGAAAGATACAAGGGTCGTGCTATTCCTGGCCCCCCCAAATTTATTATAAAGAAAAAAGACCCAAAAAAAGAAAATCAAAATGGAAAAACAAAAAAGAAAAAACACACACTTCCAAGCAGCCACCACCACCCTCCAGCATCAACCAGGATTCAGCAGCTCACAGCTATCCAAGGACCAGCCTCCGAACTCTAAAAATACATCATCGAGCACCTCCCAGCCAAATAGCAACCAGCATCTCTCAGCACAGTTTTCACCAGCCAACTTCTCTTTGCGAAACATATCCACCACCAGAGTCATAGAGTTGCATTCCTTCCGCACCTCCCAGCTAAACAGTAACCAGAGTCCAGCAGTACACCTTTCAGCACTCGACAACTTCTTACAAAGAAGACCCACAACCAACAACTACAAACCACCAGCACCAAAATCACCAGCCTCCACAACATCTATCACCTCCACACCAGTCAGATCCATAGTCAACAGAACAGAACCAAAGACAGCAAACATATTACACCATCATTTTCCATCCCACCGATTTCAAGAACCACCTCTAGTAGAATAACGACCAATAAATTCATCCCAACTCATCCATAAAACAACCAACATTCCATCAAGTCACACCCAGCAGCCAGTCCAGTGGAAATAAATCACCCGCAGCCAAGACAAGGACCATTCCGCACCAGTACGAGACAACGGCATGTAATAACACATGACAATCCAGAATTCACGTCTTACAATAAACTCACGATCCAGTAGCAATAATAAATCACAACCAGACCAAACATCATCACCACATTGGCTAACAAGAACACACAATGCACCTCCAAAGTCCAACATTGCATCCAACATGCAGCAAAAATTCAGAAGATCGACATCAGCGTGAAAAGAAGCAAGTCGAAAACGAACCTGTATCTTTGCAACAGGCGTGAGCTTCCAAATGACAAACAACCACATCCCTCCTATCATCCACCAGAGACCGCCAAAGAGCCAGAAAAGCCATAAAATCCACCACAGACCTCCCTAACACTGGTTTGGAAGGACCGCAAAATCAATGTCACAGAAGGGCCAAACACAAACCTTGCCTCCCCGATCGAGGATTGCCAACATCAGATCCGCATATCTTGAGACCCTAGAAGCAGATTCCAGAGTTGTCGCGCCCGCACCACACCGCTGCAAAAATCTGTCCAAAACAAAGCCGACAAGAATTGGGAAACACCACCGGAGCCAAGATCTGTCTAGGAGACTCCCCAACACCCACAGATGCTCCTCCAGCTGCATGAACACCGCTCCATCAGAGAGCCGAAGACGTCACCTTGAAAGTCGCAACACCGCGTGAGCCATGAGACGCATGAATAAGGTCGCAAGCACCGATCCATGCCAGCATGAATCCCCATCACCAAAAGCAGCATCCACATCACATCTCCAAATCCTGAAAGGAGAAGCGAAGCCACTGAGATGGGTTCCAGGAGGAACTCCTGGAAAAATCGAAAATGAGAGGGATCCTTGCAAGATCGGTGGAATCCTCTTAAACTTCTAAGGATTTATTTTTCTTTTTTATATATAGATTTTTGGGGTTTTTAGGATTTTAATGTGTTTTTACAGTTTTTATGGTTTTTTAAGCTTTTTAGGAGTTACGGGTTTTTTAGGGTTTTATTGTTTTTAGGTTTCTAAGGTTCTTAATTAATTTTAGGTTCTAGGATTTTCATAATGGTTTTTAGGTTTGTTAGGTTTATTAACATTTTTATTTATTTTTAAGGTTTTTTTGTATATTTGTGGTTTTTTTGGGTTTTAGTCATTTTGCGGGTTTTTAGGGTTTTTTTTTGGTTTTTTTGGTTTTTTGTGTTTTTTCCTCATTTATGGTTATTTTGAGTTTTTATGGTCTTTATAGTTTTTTAGAATATTAATGTTTTTAGTGGATTAAATCATTTTTAGAGTTTTTGTGGGGTTTTGGAGTGTTTTTTTCAGGTTTTAGAATTTTTAATGTTTTTAGTGGTTTTTAATGTTTTTAGTGGTTTCTATAGTTTTAGGGGTTCTGGATTTTTTAGGGACTTTTAGGGTTTTATGGGTTTTGTTTGAGTTTTTTTTAATGTTTTCTTAAGTGTTTTTTGGGTTTTTGGGGTTTTTTATAATTTTAGTGATTTTTAGGTATTTTTCATATTTTTAGGGGTTTTTAAGTATTTTAGAGATTTTATGGTTTTGGGTTTTTTGGGATTTTAGGGTTTATAGATTTTTTTTGTGTTTTTAGTGGTTTTTAGTGTTTTTGAGTTTTTAATGTTTCCTTACGGTTTTTAGGTTTTTATGTTTTTAGTGATTTCTTTGGAAATTTTAGGATTTATATGTGTTTTAGGTCTTTTATGGATTTTGATGGTTTGATGGTTTTTTGGGTTATTATGGGTTTTTAGATTTTTTAGGGTTTTTAAGGGTTTTTAGATTTTTTTTAACATTATTTGGGGTTTAAAGGGTTTTTTACAGTTTTTAGTGGATTTTAGTATTTTTATGGGGATTAGGTTTTTTTAAGGTTCTTCAAAGGTTTATGGTTTTTCCATGTTTTTAAATTTTTACATGTTTTTATGGTTTCTATACCATTTTATGGTTTTGTGCATTTTTATGTTATTTAGGGGTTTGAAGTGTTTTTAGGTTTTTAGGTTTTTTTTTGTTTTGTTAGTGGATTTTCAGGTATTTAGGGGGGTTTTAGGCTTTTTATTATTTTAGGGTTATTTGGACTTTGTAGTGTTTTAGGGTTTTCACAGATTTTATAATATTTTATGGGTTTTAGCATTTGTACGTTTTTAGGGGTTTGATGTTTTTTTAGGTTTTTAAGGTTTTTTTTTTGTTTTTCAGGGTATTTATATTTTTTCACATTTTATTAATTTTATGGTTCCTTTAATATTTTTTTGTTTTGTATGGTTTTTTTTTGTATTTTGAGGGTTTTAGGGTTTTTAGGGTTTTAGGGGTTTTTAGGCATTTTTTGTTTTTTTTTTGGGTTTCTTGGGAGCTTTATTGATTTTTTTCGGTTTTTTGATTCTTTACATATTTATAACCTTTTTGTTGATTTAATGTGTTTTAAGAGTTTTTATTTGGTGTTTAGGATTTTATTGGGTTTTCTTGTTTTTTAGGTTTTTGGGTGTTGGTGGGTTTTATAGGTTTTTAGTATCTTTTAGGAGTTTTTTTAATTTATTTATGTTTTTATGGTTATCTTAGGGTATTTTAGGTTTTTTGTGGGGTTTTACCTTTGTATGAGTTTTTAGGTATATTTATGAATTTTATGGAGTTTAGGATTTTTAGGTATTTTGAGGGGTTTAGGGTTTTTACGTTTTTGAGGATTTATAAGGTTTTTAGTGTTTTTATGTTTCTTTTTACTGTTTTGTAAATTTTAGGGTTTTTGAAGATTTTTAGAGTTTTTAGAGATTTTTAGGGATTTTACCATATTTTTAATATTTTTGAGGTTTTTATTGTTTTCTGGTTTTTTTGGGGGAGTTTGTTATTATTTTAGTTTTTTAAGGATTTTAATGTTTTTAGGGGGTTTAAAATTTGAATTGGTTTAAAGGGTTTTTAGAGTTTTTAGTTTCTTTTTTGGGTTTTAAGGTTTTTAGTGTTTTTAAGGATATTATGTGTTTTATAATTGTTTTAGGGTTTTAGTTTCTATTAGGGTTTTTAGAATTTTGTAGGTTTTTAGCGGTTTTAAGTGTTTTTAGGTTTTTAAATATTGCTTAGTTGTTTTGGTGTTTTTAGGGTATTTTATGTTTTTAAGGATTTTATGGATTTTAAAATATTTTTAATGTTTTTTAGGGATTTAAAGATTTTAAGGGGGTTTTTAGGTGTTTAAGGGTTTTATAGTTTTTACAGTTTTAGCACATTTTAGGTTTTTTAAGGTTTGTATGTGTATTTTATTTGTAATATTTTCTTACATCTTTTCATGGAATTTAAGTTTTTTTATGTTTTTAGGTATATTTTGGGCTTTTTTAGGATTTATAAGGATGTTTAGGTTTTTTAACGATTTTGTAGGGTATTGGGTTTATTATGTTTTTATGGATTTTTGGGGTTTTTGGTATTTTTTTGAGTTTCTTAGGGTTTTAAATATTTCTAGAGTTTTTTTTTCACTTTTTAGGGTTTTAAATGGTTTTTAGAGTTTTTAGAGATTGTTTGGGTATTCATGGGGTTTGAGTATTTTTATAGTTTTAGGGGTTTTATGTTATTTAGGGGTTTTCATTATTTTAGGTTCCTTTAGGGTTTTTAGTGTTTTTTAGAGTTTTTTTGTGTTTAAAGTGTTTTTAGGATTTCATGGTTTTATTAGGGTTTCCTAGGGTTTTAAGGGGTTTTTATGATTTTTTGGATTTTTTTGGATTTTATGGATTTTTATGGGGTTTAATGACTTTTAGGGATTTTGAGGGTTTTCAGGGGATTTAGGGTTTTTTAGAGTTTTATTGTTATTAACTGTTTATTGTTTTCAATTGTTTATAGGTTTTTAAGTTTTTATTTTGGGGTTTTCCATGGTTTTTTGTTTTTTTATATTTTTATTGATTTTTAGGGTTCTTTTAGTATTTTTATTTGTTTTTACGGTATTTAGGAATTTTTAGTCGTTTTGGTCTTTTAGGGTTTTTAGGGGTTTTAGGGTTTTTTAGTTTTTTTGGGTTTTAGGGGTTTTTTTAGATTTTAGGGAATAATTTTTTTAGAGTTTTTAACAATTTTGGGGGTTTAAATGGTTTTAATAGTTTTTTGGATTTTTAGTTTTTTATTGGTTTTAGTATTTTTATGTTTTAGGGGTTTTTATTGTTTTTATGGGTTTTTAGTGTTTTGTGGTCCTTTAGGGAATTTTTCATTTTCTAGGTTTTTATTTGTTTTATGTTTTTTAGGTTTTTAAGGTATTCTTAAATATTTTTATGCTTTTTATGCTTTTTATGTTATTATGAATTTTAATGATTTTATGATTTTTATGATTTTTTTGGTTTTTTTAGGGAATTTGATAAATTTTATGGTTTGGGTGTGTTTTTAGTGATTTTATGAATTTAATGGGTTTTTTAGTTTTTAGGGTTTCAAGGGTTTTTAGGTTTCTAATTTGTTTATTATTTTTTTCTATGATTTTAGGGTTCTTATTTTATTTGGTATTTTTATTGATTTTTTAAGATTTTTGGGTTTTTTGGTGTTTTTATTTTTTTTGGAGTTTTTAGGGTTTTTAGAATTTTTATATATTTTTTCATTTTTAATGTTTTTAAGGGATATAAATGTTTTTAGTGGGTTGTAATGGTATTTCTAGGTTTTTGGAGTTATAAATGATTTCATGGTTTTTAGGGGTTTTTAGGTTATTTATGGTTTTTAGGGGTTTTAGGTTATTTATATTTTTTTGGGTTTTTAGGTTTTTAGGGGTTTTAACTGTTTTTTGGTTTTTTAGGTTTTCTTAAGGTTTTTCAAGGATTTAGGGTGTTTAAAATTTCTAGAGTTTTTAGGGATGTTTGAGGATTTTAAGGGTTTTATGGTTTTTAGGGGTTTAGATGGTTTTAATGCTTTTTGGGGGCTTTGGGATTTTTTATGGTTTTTAGATTTTTCGGGTTTTTAGGGGTTTTAATTGTTTTTATGTTTTAATGATTTTCATAGGATTTTTATGTTTTGTAGGGTTTTTTAATTTTTTTGTATTTTTTGGGATTTCATATAATTTATATAGTTTTTTGGGGATTTAAGGATTTCTAGGTGTTTTAGGGTTTTTAGGGTTTTTTTGGTATTTTTCAGTGTTATGTTTTTTTTTTGAGTTTTTATGGGTTTTTATGGTTTTTAGTGGATTATTCTATTTTTAGTGATTTAAAAATTTTTTTATATATAATTTAGTTTTCGGTTTTTTTGGGTTTTAGGTGTTTTATGGTTAGTAGGGGTTTCTGGTTTTTTGGGATTTTCAGGGTTTTAGAGACTTTATTGGTTTTCAGTATTTTAAGGTAATTATGGGTTTTATGTGTTTTTAGGTTTTTATGGTTTTCATTGGGTGTTTTAGGGGTTTTAAGGGTTTTTACACTGTAGGTAATCTTAAATATTTTTTAATAATTTTATTATTTTTTGAGCTTTTAGGTATTTTGGGGATTTTAGGGTTTTTATCTATTTTTAGGGTTTTTGGAATTTTTAGGTATTTATGAGTTTTAATTATTTTTATGTTTTAAGTATTTCTTTAGAATTTTCGAGGGTTTTTAATTTTTAGAATTTTTATGTATTTTCAATGATTTTATGGTTTTAGAGTTTTTATGGGAATTTAGGGTTTTCAGGTTTTCAGGGTCTTCAGAGGATTAATGAGCCTTTTTGTGTTTTTACGGTTTTTTAGTGTAACACCCCAGGTAAATAAAGAATATGAAATTTTCATATTTATACATATTTATTATTAAAATATTAATATGACTTTAATGGGGACGCTATGCTCGATGGCGTACCCAACACGCAACAATGAGTTTTTTGGGAATCTTACGTTGCACTCTAATAATAAAATAATATTATTTTAAAAGGAAGTTAACATGTAGCCGTTGTGTTGGAGGGAATGTATAGAAATAACTAAAATATGATTATATATGTTTTTAAATGTTTTTACATTTATCCAATAAAAGCTAAAGGCTTAAAATACGGAAAGAATTCAATTTTAGGCGTATATGCCCTAGTTTTCACTAAAGGTTCACTTATCACCTTTTGATGTTGAACCATCATTAAATATGGTTTTGTTCACTCTTAAACATTTTTTTGGACCAAATAAAACTCTTATTAAGAATCGGTACATCAAAATTTACTTTGTGTAATTTTTTGGTATCTTTCCGATAAAGTTCATTTTTTTAATGAATAGTGTAAAATGTTGTATTTTAATTCAAAACCTATTTTTAATCTAATTTATTTATATGATTAGATTATCTTTTTAATTGGTTTTAAAGTGAAATTAGAATATATTTTTACTATTAAATCCAATAGTGGTCGTTGGAATTAATTTCACTTTGAAATCAGACTTAAACCAGTGTCAATCTTTTGATACTTATTGTTTCATAAAAACACGCTATTTGATCTGACAGCGGGAATTAATTATTAAATTAATTTATGTGACTTATATGTTTTGAATTTTGTAAAATAGACTTCATTTTTGAAATCAGAATATCAAATTTAGCTTAGGGTGAATTTTTGGGATTTTTCTGAAAATCTTCAATTTTTGATGAATAGTGAAACCACTAAGTGGTACTTATAAATACTAATTTTTCCGTTTAAATGAAATTTTACCATCTTTGTGTTTTGAATTTCTAAAATCCGACATACATGGTTGTCATTAAGAAGTAAAATGTGGTTCAATGGGATAAAAATAATTTTTTTGGTGAATAGTAACTTATTAAGTTCTTAATCGCGATTAGTGGTAATTATTGCAGTTTAAGGTAAAAATAATGCTTTAATAAAATAAGATGAGGTTGACACATGTCCTACCCTCATTGGTTGTGTCATTGCCGACCAAGACAAGCAATGGGTAAACTTGGGGACCCCATGGAGCCACTTGTTTGGAAAATGACATAAATAACTTTTTATTTAATGTAAAAGTTAAAATGACACAAACATCATATGTTTTACGAAAACAATTTTTACATGGGGTTATAAAGATCATATTTTTTATTATAAATAGTCATTGGAAATCTAAAAAGATTTCCTACATCATATTATTTTTGTTATAATTTTTAGACACTATATAAGTTAAATTATTTATGACATCAGGATGATGCAGTGATGACCTCATTATTTAGCGATTTAAATAAAATGGAAAGATAATGTAAAATCTATGAACTACACATGTCAAAAACTTATTGGATGGGTGTATTTAGAACCCTTAACACCTTATCCACGAATTATATCAATGTGGGACCTTTTATAACCGAAACACATTTTCAAATAAAGTAATATTTCTTACTTTCCAAAAGTGCCCCTCCTCTCCTCTTATAAAAGGCCCCCACCTCTACCTCATTTCACACACTCCTCAAGCCTTTGGCTCAGCCAACCCCTGACCATTTACTCTCTACACATCCCTCTCCTCATCCTAGAGGATTTCCTTTGGGTAGAATCCTTTCAAAGGAGGCCTTTAGCTCAAATCAGAAGGAGTTACACTTTTAAAGGTAATTCATTCTATCATGTTCATTTGTTTTATTTTGCTTCTCCAACCCCCTTAAACTCTTTTTATTTACTTCTTTTGTAACAACACAAGTATATTAAATATACTAAGATGTTTTTATAAGATTTATTCGAGCTACACTCTCACACAACTACATCAAATGGTTAAAGAACATATGGTTTCCGTGGATGGCGAAATTCTGCCTCCCGAAACGATGATTGTTCAATACTCATTTAACACCATCAAAGGTGGCCATTATGATGTCACTATTTTTATATATGATATATAATATTTTTATGTTTTCCTTAAGCTTCTGTTTTTTTTCATTTTGGGCATACCTTTATGGTTTCCATTATGGGTAAACGCGATATCTTCATTTAAGGAAGTGCGGACTACCGCCCCCTCAAAGTGATTTGATTCGTTAAATACCATATGTGGGACGTATAAAGGATGGAAATATGATATTATATATGTCATTATACTGTAATTATAATATACCTTTATATCATTATTATTCCATTCTATAAAATATGAAATAGAAATGAAAGTAGCGTTCATGCGTACGTACGACTTACCGTCTCCATGAACGGTGCATTTCATTTCTTACCTCTAAATGATTATGTAATGTTATAAATGCATGCATGTACTGGATATATATGACATATATGATATCTACATCATTAATACAATTCTGGATATAATAAACATTTTTCCACACGAACAACATGTAATTTTAAGAAGTCCACTTTCGACTTAAGAACCAAATATCGGCAAAATGAATATTATTAACTTAAATGATTACATAATGTTTATAACATGGTAATAAGTGATATAAAAGTAATAATGAACTTGAAAAAGGTTCTTAAGGAAGTATAAATTAACTCAAGTTTATTATTCCGGAGATTAAAGAACGATCGAGTCAAGTCGGACCCGCTGTAAGGGATCCTACTCTTCTCTTTCTTTTTAAGTACACACTTTTATGTCATTATTTTAAAGCTCATCTTTCTTGTTATTGGGATGAAATTTTATATTAAACTTACTGTAATTTTTATGTTCATGTTATTAGATACCCTATTCTCTCTCATCAATCCATTTTGGAAGTTTGAGTGGCGCCGTTAGGCTGCCGAATTTTCGTAAGAGATCTAACCTCTCTCTTTCTTTTTAAGTACTCTCCTTTATGTAACTTCTTTTAAGCTCCTCTTTGTAATGTTGGGGGATGTTCTTTTATATTCCTATTGCTGTACATTTTATTTTAATGTGATGAGATACCCTATTTGATCTCATCAATCCATATTCGGAAGTTTTATGTGGCGTCGTTAGGCTGCCGAGTTTTCGTAAGGGATTTTTTTATCTCACTTTTATTCCCGTGAGATTTATGTTACATTTGCCACAAATTCCATTGAGTGGTGTATGTACTTCCCATTATTCTAATCTTTGTGTAATATACTTTAGTTTATTAGTATTTACGTCAATGATCTATTGTCCTTCTTTCATGGGGTGTATGTTTTGAAAGATACCCATGTCGGTAAGGGAACCTTTCACCCTCCTCATTTTTTAAAAGACTTATTTTGTTGGGTATTTTAATTTACATATTGATATGTTGGGATATGTTCTCATATATCCTTATTGATGTAAATTTTATGTCCAAGTGATGAGATACACTTTTTATCTCTCATCAACTCATTTTGATGTGATACCGTTAGGCTGTGAAGGGAACTTTTTAACCCAATTTCGATTTCTTTGGGTTCAACATGTAGTCATTGAATATGTCATTCATTGAATATGTGTGAATGAACTTTTATTTTTTTACACTTAATATCCACTTATATTGGGTGTATTTATATTTTTCACACATATTTTTGAGATTGATTTGTCCTTAATTTAAGGATACCTTCTTTATAAGGGATTTCATCACATTTGACATTTCTATTGAGGGTTCATTGTTGTTATTCACCGATTAACTCTTATATGGTGTATATACTATCCTTTGGAGTATTATATCATGAATCCATTTATTCTCATGATATTATAAAGTTCTGACTAAATTTTATTCCTCAATTATTGTATTCAAGTGTCTCTAATTTTAGTAAAACCCCTTTAACCAAAATGTCATTTTAAAATGTTTTAGTTATTTGTTCTTATTAATATCTATGTTTTCAAAATGTTTTTAAGGATTTTTTTATATGGATATTAATGGTTTAAAATTTTAAGCTTCAAGGTGGTATGGGACTTCGTCTCAAACTCCTTTCATTGAGGCATATTTTATTTTATACACAACTTTCTTTTATACGGTGTATAAACCCCTTGGACTTTTACGTTTATTCAAAATGAATCTTTTTTTATACGAAGCGTTTACTAAACGACAAAAGGGAATGTTTTTTTGTACGTATGTGGTGACAACGACTTCTCTGCCGTCATGACCGTTATTTGAGTTTCGGCTTCCTCTACAAGCCATACCTTCTTTTTAAAAGAAAAATAAATACCATGTTTTACTTTTCTTTTATTTTGGTATCGAAAATGGTTTTCATAATGTTTTAATATCAATGTGTTGTATTGATATATTGTGATTGAAATGTGGAAATGTTATGTTTCCTTTATGCATGTTTTATGTGATACGATTATGTTGAGGTTCTTAGGCATTATTATGAAGACGGGTGGTTCTGTGATAAACTAAGGGCGGGTGATCCCGGTATAGCTCTCCAATGCATTGGGTAACGCGAAGGAGTGAAACATTGAGGTTTCTCTGAAGATATTTAGGGAATATACTGTGATGGGTATTCCAAAACGTAACCAAGAGGGTTACTCCCTACGTAAGAATGTTATGAATGCCTCAAGTTACCTTTTATGTCTTATGATTTCTATGATTTATTCATGATTTGATATGCCTCTTTTTTATGGGTAAAGTATGATTTCATTATTTTGTATATATATGAACTCATTTTTCCTTTCCATATTTCTATAACCCTTACTGAGATTTTTATGCTCATCCCATGTTTTTGAAATGTTTTTCACAGGTCAAGGGAAAGGTACATGATGTGATGATAGTGTCAAGGATGTGTCAAGAAAGAATCCGTGTTATATTTTAAATATGTTTCCATTGATGGGAAGAATGGATACTGTCTTTTATGTAACCAATTTGTTTAAATGTGGAATGTAATGCAAGTTTCATGATCTAATTCTCTAAAAATCTAAACCTGAAAAGATCCTCAATGTGTAATCTTGTATTAACTCAAGATTAAGTAAGGTTTAAGGTTGGGACTTTATAGTTGGTATAAAAGGTCGGTTTAGATAACTTTAGAGGTTAGGGTATTCTTTAAGCATAAGTGACATTACCATAATGGTTAGGATTTCAGAAAGAGTCCTAGTTTTAGATAAAGTGAATGAGTAAGTATATCTTAGTGTTTACCTTCCTCATTAGTACATGATGGTTTTTTTGATATACTCACACTAACATTTCTATTTTTTGTGAATGGATGGTTCTAGCAGGCACCAAAGAGACAACATGTTTGAAGGAAACTGTGGTGGTTCTCTGATTAAGATACTAGATAAAATGGGGGATTCAATGAGAAAACTCATGGTTGTTCTAAACCAAATATCAAGGAGTCATGATCAAACACTTGAACCTTGGTATGTTCTGTAATGCATCATGAACGAGATGACCAATCGATGTGGATGTTCAGGTAATAATTATAAAGGTAACCATTAGAGTTTATATGATCCTTACTTTTGAGGTAATTATGGGTTATTATATGTTATGATGGAAAATGAAAGGCATGAGATAAAATTGAGGTTAAAATATGTTATGATCATCTTTGAAGATTTTATCTCATTTTGGGGAATGTTTTAAGAATTATATAGTTTTGGAAAAAGGAAAACACGCAGACCGTGTGACTACCCGTCGTGTCGGACAAAGCTGCGGGAATCGAACCCACAACCAAAGTGCGACTGGTATTTATCGCCTACCACTGGACTACGTGAAGTCCCTGGTTAGTTTGACTGATTCTTTTTTTTAATAGTAATTTGATTTTGGGTTATTTATGAAAATGATTAACCTATCATAGAGGATATGTGATTAGGATAATTACTTTTCAATACAAGACCTTAGGATCAACTGATGTTGTTTGGAGATAAATGTTACGATTTAACTTTGAAGACTATGTGACTAAATCCTTCAAATATTTGGGTTTCAATCTTATATTGGTTTACTTTGAATAATTTTATGAACAAATTGTTTATCGGATGGTCCTCGTTGAACTTTGGGTTTTGTTGGACAAATTTTGGAGATTAAGAATAGATTTTCTTTTTAATGGGTTATCCTTTTCTGGATTATCTGACCTTGTACTAACCTTTTTGGTTTTTGGTTTTGGTTAAAATCTAAACACATGGGATGTATATAGTTCTCTTTTGTGGATTAGGTGATTCTATAGAAGTTGATTATAATACTCTTAATGCGAACAAGTCTCCCTAAATACTCGTCTTTTGGGAAAAAATATGAGTTTGATTAAGGAATCTTGTAAAATTTGAAATTCAACATGATAAGTGATTATGTTTCCTTATGAATAAATTCTTCAATAAAAAGTAACTTAAAACAAAAATGTATTCTATTAGCTTTTCCTATTGGGGAATCGAATACCGTTTAACCCATCACAAGTGTGTGATTTTCTCATTGTTAACTTTCTCCTAGACATGTTTACTATCACTCTCCCTCAAGAACATGACCCATTGCTTTTTCATCCATGTCCATGTTTTTCTACATGGAATCCTAGTATGGGTTAACTCGGGTGACCTCTGTACTTATCTTTCTTTATTTTAAAGTGATTGTTTTACCGACTCTTGTTCCGATGTGGGACTTTCAAGGATGTTTCCAAGCGCAATTTTAAAATTGCGAGGACGCAATTCCCAAAAGGGGGGAAGGATATAACACCCCAGGTAAATAAAGAATATGACATTTTCATATTTAACCATATTTATGAGTAAAATATTAATATGACTATAAAGGGGACGCTATTCTCGATGGCGTACCCAACACGCAACAACGAGTTTCTTGGGAATCTTACGTTGCACTCTAATAATAAAATAATATTATTTTAAATGGTAGTTAACATGTAGCCTTTGTGTTGGCGTGAATGGATAGAAATAACTAAAATATTATTATATATGTTTTTAATTTTTTTTACATTTATCCAATAAAAGATAAAGGCTTAAAATACGGAAAGAATTCAATTTTAGGCGTATATGCCCTAGTTTTCACTAAAGGATCACTTATCACCTTTTGTTGTTGAACCGTCATTAAATATAGTTTTGTTCACTCTTAAACATTCTTTTGGACCAAATAAAACTCTTATTAAGAATCGGGACATCAAAATTTACTTTGTGTAAATTTATGGTATCTTTCCGATAAAGTTCATTTTTTTTAATGAATAGTGTGAAATGTTGTATTTTAATTCAAAACCTCTTTTTAATCTAATTTATTTATATGATTAAATTATCTTTTGAATTGTTTTTAAAGTGAAATTTGAATATATTTTTACTATTAAATCCAATAGTGGTCGTTGGAATTAATTTCACTTTGAAATCAGACTTAAACCAGTGTCAATCTTTTGATACTTATTATTTCATAAAAACACGCTATTTGATCTGACAGTGGGAATTAATTATTAAATTAATTAATGTGACTTATATGTTTTGAATTTTGTAAAATAGACTTCATTTTTGAATTCGAAATATCAAATATATCTTAGGGTGAATTTTTGGGATTTTTCTGAAGAACTTCAATTTTTAATGAATAGTGAAACCACTAAGTGGTACTTATAAAAACTGATTTTTCCGTTTAAATGAAATTTTGCCATCTTTGTGTTTTGAATTTCGAAAATCCGACATACATGGTTGTCATTAAGAAGTAAAATGTGGTTCAATGGGATAAAAATAATTTTTTGGTGAATAGTAACTTATTAAGTTTTTAATCACGATTAGTGGTAATTAGTGTAGTTTAAGGTAAAAATAATGCTTTAATAAAATAAGATGAGCTTGAAACATGTCCTACCCTCATTGGATGTGTCATGGCCGACCAAGACAAGCCATGGGTCAACTTGGGGACCCCATGGAGCCACTTTGGTTGGAAAATGACATAAATAACTTTTTATTTAATGTAAAAGTAAAAATGACACAAACATCATATGTTTTACGAAAACAATTTTTACATGGGGTTATAAAGATCAGATTTTTGATTATAAATAGTCATTGGAAATATAAAAATATTTCCTACATCATAGTGTTTTTTTATAATTTTTAGAAACTATATAAAATAATTATTTATGACAACATGATGATGCAGCGATGACCTCATTATTTAACGATTTAAATAAAATGGAAAGATAATGTAAAATCTATGAACTACACATGTCCAAAACTTATTGGATGGGTGGATTTCGAACCCTTAACACCTTATCCACGAATTATATCAATTTGGGACCTTTTATAACCGAAACTCATTTTCAAATAAAGTAATATTTCTTACTTTCCAAAAGTGCCCCTCCTCTCCTCTTATAAAAGGCCCCCACCTCTACCTCATTTCACACACTCCTCAAGCCTTTGGCTCGGACAACCCCTGCCCATTTACTCTCTACACATCCCTCTCCTCATCCTAGAGGATTTCCTTTGGGTAGAATCCATTCAAAGGAAGCCTTTAGCTCAAATCAGAAGGAGTTACACTTTTAAAGGTAATTCATTCTATCATGTTCATTTGTTTTATTTTGCTTCTCCAACCCCCTAAACTCTTTTTATTTACTTCTTTTGTAACAACACAAGTATCTTAAATATACTAAGATGTTTTTATAAGATTTATTCGAGCTACACTCTCACACAACTACATCAAATGGTTAAAGAACATATGGTTTCCGTGGATGGCGAAATTCTGCCTCCCGAAACGATGATTGTTCAATACTGATTTAACACCATCAAAGGTGGCCATTATGATGTCAATATTTTTATATATGATATATAATATGTTTATGTTTTCCTTAAGCTTCTGCTTTTTTTCATTTTGGGCATACCTTTATGGTTTCCATTATGGGTAAACGCGATATCTTCATTTAAGGAAGTGCGGACTACCGCCCCCTCAAAGTGATTTGATTCGTTAAATACCATATGTGGGACGTATAAAGGATGGAAATATGATATTATATATGTCATTATACTGTAATTATAATATACCTTTATATCATTATTATTCCATTCTATAAAATATGAAATAGAAATGAAAGTAGCGTTCATGCGTACGTACGGCTTACCGTCTCCATGAACGATGCATTTCATTTCTTACCTCTAAATGATTATGTAATGTTATAAATGCATGCATTTACTGGATATATATGACATATATGATATCTACATCATGAATACAATTCTGGATATAATAAAAATTTGGCCACACGAACAACATGTAATTGTAAGAAGTCCACTTTCGACTTAAGAACCAAATATCGGCAAAACGAATATTATTAACTTAAATGATTACATAATGTTTATGAAATGGTAATAAGTGATATAAAAGGAATAAGGAACTTGAAAAAGGTTCTTAAGGAAGTAGAAATTAACTCAAGTTTATTATTCATGAGGTTAAAGAACGATCGAGTCAAGTCGGACCCGCGGTAAGGGATCCTACTCTTCTCTTTCTTTTTAAGTACACACTTTTATGTCATTCCTTTTAAAGCTAATATTTCTTGTTATTGGGATGATATTTTATATTAAACATACTGTAATTTTTATTTTCATGTGATGAGAGACCATATTCTCTCTCATCAATTCATTTTGGATTTTTTGAGTGGCGCCGTTAGGCTACCGAATTTTCGTAAGAGATCTAACCTCTCTCTTTCTTTTTAAGTACTCTCCTTTATGTCACTTCTTTTAAGCTCCACTTTTTAATGTTGGGGGATGTTCTTTTATATTCCTATTTCTGTACATTTTATTTTAATGTGATGAGATACCCTATTTGATCTCATCAATCCATATTCGGAAGTTTTATGTGGCGCCGTTAGGCTGCCGAGTTTTCGTAAGGGATTTTTCATCTCACTTTTATTCCCGTGAGATTTATGTTACATTTGCCACAAATTCCATTGAGTGGTGTATGTACTTCCCATTATTCTAATCTTTGTGTAATATACTTTAGTTTATTAGTATTTACATCAATGATCTATTGTCCTTCTTTCATGGGGTGTATGTTTTGAAAGATACCCAAGTCGGTAAGGGAACCTTTCACGCTCCTCATTTTTTAAAAGACTTATTTTGTTGGGTATTTTAATTTACATATTGATATGTTGGGATATGTTCTCATATATCCTTATTGATGTAAATTTTATGTCCAAGTGATGAGATACACTTTTTATCTCTCATCAACTCATTTTGATGTGATACCGTTAGGCTGTGAAGGGAACTTTTTAACCCAATTTAGATTTCTTTGGGTTCAACATGTAGTCATTGAATATGTCATCCATTGATTATGTGTGAATGAACTTTTATTGTTTGACACTTAATATCCACTTATATTGGGTGTATTTATATTTTCCACACATATTTTTGAGATTGATTTGTCCTTAATTTAAGTATACCTTCTTTATAAGGGATTTCATCACATTTGACATTTCTATTGAGGGTTCATTGTTGTTATGCACCAATTAACTCTTATATGGTGTATATACTGTCCTTTGGAGTATTATATCATGAATCCATTTATTCTCATGATATTATAAAGTTCTGACTAAATTTTATTCCTCAATTATTGTATTCATGTGTCTCTAATTTTAGTAAAACCCCTTTAACCAAAATGTCATTTTAAAATGTTTTAATTATTTGTTCTTATTAATATCTATGTTTTCAAAATGTTTTTAAGGATTTATTTATATGGATATTAATGGTTTAAAATTTTAAGCTTCAAGGTGGTATGGGACTTCGTCTCAATCTCCTTTCATTGAGGCATATTTTATTTTATACACAACTTTCTTTTATACGGTGTATAAACCCCTTGGACTTTTACGTTTATTCAAAATGAATCTTTTTTTATATGAAGCGTTTACTAAACGACAAAAGGGAATGTTTTTTTGTACGTATGTGGTGACAACGACTTCTCTTCCGTCGTGACCGTTATTTGAGTTTCGGCTTCCTTTACAAGCCATACCTTCTTTTTAAAAGAAAAATGAATACCATGTTTTACTTTTCTTTTATTTTGGTATCGAAAATGGTTTTCATAATGTTTTAATATCAATGTTTTGTATTGATATATTGTGATTGAAATGTGGAAATGTTATGTTTCCTTTATGCATGTTTTATGTGATACGATTATGTTGAGGTTCTTAGGCATTATTATGAAGACGGGTGGTTCTGTGATAAACTAAGGGCGGGTGAGCCCGGTATAGCTCTCCAATGCATTGGGTAACACGAAGGAGTGAAACATTGAGGTTTCTCTGAAGTGATTTAGGGAATATACTGTGATGGGTATTCCAAAATGTAACCAAGAGGGTTACTCCCTACGTATGAATGTTATGAATGCCTCAAGTTACCTTTTATGTCTTATGATTTCTATGATTTATTCATGATTTGATATGCCTCTTTTTTATGGGTAAAGTATGATTTCATTATTTTGTATATATATGAACTCATTTTTCCTTTCCATATTTCTATAACCCTTACTGAGCTTTTTATGCTCATCCCAAGTTTTTGAAACGTTTTTCACAGGTCAAGGGAAAGGTACATGATGTGATGATAGTGTCAAGGATGTGTCAAGAAAGAATCCGTGTTATATTTTAAATATGTTTCCATTGATGGGAAGAATGGATACTGTCTTTTATGTAACCACTTTGTTTAAATGTGGAATGTAATGCAAGTTTCATGACCTAATTCTCTAAAACTCTAAACCTGAAAAGATCCTCAATGTGTAATCTTGTATTAACTCAAGATTAAGTAAGGTTTAAGGTTGGGGCTTTATAGTTGGTATAAAAGGTTGGTTTAGATAACTTTAGAGGTTAGGGTATTCTTTAAGCATAAGTGACATTAACATAATGGTTAGGATTTCAGAAAGAGTCCTAGTTTTAGATAAAGTGAATGAGTAAGTATATCTTAGTGTTTACCTTCCTCATTAGTACATGATGGTTTTTTTGATATACTCACACTGACATTTCTATTTTTTGTGAATGGATAGTTCTACCAGGCACCAAAGAGACAACATCTTTGAAGGAAACTGTGGTGGTTCTCTGATTAAGATACTAGATAAAATGGGGGATTCAATGAGAAAACTCATGTTTGTTCTAAACCAAATATCAAGGAGTCATGATCAACCACTTGAACCTTGGTATGTTATGTAATGCATCATGAACGAGATGACCAATCGATGTGGAAGTTCAGGTAATAATTATAAAGGTAACCATTAGAGTTTATATGATCCTTACTTTTGAGGTAATTATGGGTTATTATATGTTATGATGGAAAATGAAAGGCATGAGATAAAATTGAGGTTAAAATATGTTATGATCATATTTGAAGATTTTATCTCATTTTGGGGAATGTTTTAAGAATTATATAGTTTTGGAAAAAGGAAAACACGCAGACCATGTGACTACCCGTCGTGTCGGACAAAGCTGCGGGAATCGAACCCACAACCAAAGTGCGACTGGTATTTATCGCCTACCACTGGACTACGTGAAGTCCCTGGTTAGTTTGACTGATTCTTTTTTTTAAGAGTAATTTGATTTTGGGTTATTTATGAAAATGATTAACCTATCATAGAGGATATGTGATTAGGTTAATTACTTTTCAATACAAGACCTTAGGAGCAACTGATGTTGTTTGGAGATAAATGTTACGATTTAACTTGGAAGACTATGTGACTAAATCCTTCAAATATTTGGGTTTCAATATTATATTGGTTTACTTTGAATAATTTTATGAACAAATTGTTTATCGGATGGTCCTCGTTGAACTTTGGGTTTTGTTGGACAAATTTTGGAGATTAAGAATAGATTTTCTTTTTAATGGGTTATCCTTTTCTGGATTATCTGACCTTGTACTAACCTTTTTGGTTTTTGGTTTTGGTTAAAATCTAAATACATGGGATGTATATAGTTCTCTTTTGTGGATTAGGTGATTCTATAGAAGTTGATTATAATACTCTTAATGCGAACAAGTCTCCCTAAATACTCGTCTTTTGGAAAAAAATATGAGTTTGATTAAGGAATCTAGTAAAATTTGAAATTCAACATGATAAGTGATTATGTTTCCTTATGAATAAATTCCTCAATAAAAAGTAACTTAAAACAAAAATGTATTCTATTAGCTTTTCCTATTGGGGAATCGAATACCGTTTAACCCATCACAAGTGTGTGATTTTCTCATTGTTAACTTTCTCCTAGACATGTTTACTATCACTCTCCCTCAAGAACATGACCCTTTGCTTTTTCATCCGTGTCCATGTTTTTCTACATGGAATCCTAGTATGGGTTAACTCGGGTGACCTCTGTACTTATCTTTCTTTATTTTAAAGTGATTGTTTTACCGACTCTTGTTCCAATGTGGGACTTTCAAGGATGTTTCCAAGCGCAATTTTAAAATTGCGAGGACGCAATTCCCAAAAGGGGGGAAGGATATAACACCCCAGGTAAATAAAGAATATGAAATTTTCATATTTATCCACATTTATGAGTAAAATATTAATATGACTATAAAGGGGACGCTATTCTCGATGGCGTACCCAACACGCAACAACGAGTTTCTTGGGAATCTTACGTTGCACTCTAATAATAAAATAATATTATTTTAAATGGTAGTTGACATGTAGCCGTTGTGTTGGCGGGAATGGATAGAAATAACTAAAATATGATTATATATGTTTTTAAATTTTTTTACATTTATCCAATAAAAGATAAAGGCTTAAAATACGGAAAGAATTCAATTTTAGGCGTATATGCCCTAGTTTTCACTAAAGGATCACTTATCACCTTTTGTTGTTGAACCGTCATTAAATATAGTTTTGTTCACTCTTAAACATTCTTTTGGACCAAATAAAACTCTTATTAAGAATCGGGACATCAAAATTTACTTTGTGTAAATTTATGGTATCTTTCCGATAAAGTTCATTTTTTTAATGAATAGTGTGAAATGTGGTATTTTAATTCAAAACCTCTTTTTAATCTAATTTATTTATATGATTATATTATCTTTTGAATTGGTTTTAAATTGAAATTGGAATATATTTTTACTATTAAATCCAATAGTGGTCGTTGGAATTAATTTCACTTTGAAATCAGACTTAAACCAGTGTCAATCTTTTGATACTTATTGTTTCATAAAAACACGCTATTTGATCTGACAGCGGGAATTAATTATTAAATTAATTAATGTGACTTATATGTTTTGAATTTTTTAAAATAGACTTCATTTTTGAATTCGAAATATCAAATATAGCTTAGGGTGAATTTTTGGGATTTTTCTGAAGAACTTCAATTTTTAATGAATAGTGAAACCACTAAGTGGTACTTATAAAAACTGATTTTTCCGTTTAAATGAAATTTTTCCATCTTTGTGTTTTGAATTTCGAAAATCCGAAATACATGGTTGTCATTAAGAAGTAAAATGTGGTTCAATGGGATAAAAATAATTTTTTGGTGAATAGTAACTTATTAAGTTTTTAATCGCGATTAGTGGTAATTAGTGTAGTTTAAGGTAAAAATAATGCTTTAATAAAATAAGATGAGCTTGAAACATGTCCTACCCTCATTGGATGTGTCATGGTCGACCAAGACAAGCCATGGGTCAACTTGGGGACCCCATGGAGCCACTTTGGTTGGAAAATGACATAAATAACTTTTTATTTAATGTAAAAGTAAAAATGACACAAACATCATATGTTTTACGAAAACAATTTTTACATGGGGTTATAAAGATCAGATTTTTGATTATAAATAGTCATTGGAAATATAAAAATATTTCCTACATCATAGTGTTTTTTTATAATTTTTAGAAACTATATAAAATAATTATTTATGACAACATGATGATGGAGCGATGACCTCATTATTTAACGATTTAAATAAAATGGAAAGATAATGTAAAATCTATTAACTACACATGTCCAAAACTTATTGGATGGGTGGATTTCGAACCCTTAACACCTTATCCACGAATTATATCAATGTGGGACCTTTTATAACCGAAACACATTTTCAAATAAAGTAATATTTCTTACTTTCCAAAAGTGCCCCTCCTCTCCTCTTATAAAAGGCCCCCACCTCTACCTCATTTCACACACTCCTCAAGCCTTTGGCTCGGCCAACCCCTGCCCATTTACTCTCTACACATCCCTCTCCTCATCCTAGAGGATTTCCTTTGTGTATAATCCTTTCAAAGGAAGCCTTTAGCTCAAATCAGATGGAGTTACACTTTTAATGGTAATTCATTCTCTCATGTTCATTTGTTTTATTTTGCTTCTCCAGCCCCGTAAACTCTTTTTATTTACTTCTTTTGTAACAACACAAGTATCTTAAATATACTAAGATGTTTTTATAAGATTTATTAGAGCTACACTCTCACACAACTACATCAAATGGTTAAAGAACATACGGTTTCCGTGGATGGCGAAATTCTCCCTCCCGAAACGATGATTGTTCAATACTCATTTAACACCTTCAAAGGTGGCCATTATGATGTCACTATTTTTATATATGATATATAATATGTTTATGTTTTCCTTAAGCTTATTTTTTTTCATTTTGGGCATACCTTTATGGTTCCCATTATGGGTAAACGCGATATCTTCATTTAAGGAAGTGCGGACTACCGCCCCCTCAAAGTGATTTGATTCGTTAAATACCATATGTGGGACGTATAAAGGATGGAAATATGATATTATATATGTCATTATACTGTAATTATAATATACCTTTATATCATTATTATTCCATTCTATAAAATATGAAATAGAAATGAAAGTAGCGTCCATGCGTACGTACGGCTTACCGTCTCCATGAACGGTGCATTTCATTTCTTACCTCTAAATGATTATGTAATGTTATAAATGCATGCATTTACTGGATATATATGACATATATGATATCTAAATCATGAATACATTTCTGGATATAATAAAAATTTGGCCACACGAACAACATGTAATTGTAAGAAGTCCACTTTTGACTTAAGAACCAAATATCGGCAAAACGAATATTATTAACTTAAATGATTACATAATGTTTATGACATGGTAATAAGTGATATAAAAGGAGTAAGGAACTTGAAAAAGGTTCTTAAGGAAGTAGAAATTAACTCAAGTTTATTATTCAGGAGGTTAAAGAACGATCGAGTCAAGTCGGACCCGCAGTAAGGGATCCTACTCTTCTCTTTCTTTTTAAGTACACACTTTTATGTCATTCCTTTTAAAGCTAATATTTCTTGTTATTGGGATGATATTTTATATTAAACATACTTTAATTTTTATTTTCATGTGATGAGAGACCATATTCTCTCTCATCAATCCATTTTGGATTTTTTGAGTGGCGCCGTTAGGCTGCCGAATTTTCGTAAGAGATCTAACCTCTCTCTTTCTTTTTAAGTACTCTCCTTTATGTCACTTCTTTTAAGCTCCACTTTTTAATGTTGGGGGATGTTATTTTATATTCCTCTTGCTGTACATTTTATTTTAATGTGATGAGATACCCTATTTGATCTCATCAATCCATATTCGGAAGTTTTATGTGGCGTCGTTAGGCTGCCGAGTTTTTGTAATGGATTTTTAATCTCGCTTTTATTCCCGTGAGATTTATGTTACATTTGCCACAAATTCCATTGAGTGGTGTATGTACTGCCCATTATTATAATCTTTGTGTAATATAATTTAGTTTATGAGTATTTACATAAATGATCTATTGTCCTTCTTTCATGGGGTGTATGTTTTGAAAGATACCCAAGTCAGTAAGGGAACCTTTCACCCTCCTCTTTTTTTTAAAAGAATTCTTTTGTTGGGTCTTTTAATTTACATATTGATATGTTGGGATATGTTCTCGTAGATCCTTATTGATTTAAATTTTATGTCCAAGTGATGAGATACACTTTTTATCTCTCATCAACTCATTTTGATGTGATGTTGTTAGGCTGTCAAGGGAACTTTTTAACCCAATTTCAATTTCTTTGGGTTCAACATGTAGTCATTGAATATGTCATCCATTGAATATGTGTGAATGACCTTTTATTATTTTACACTTAATATCCACTTATATTGGGTGTATTTATATTTTTCACACATATTTTTGAGATTGATTTTTCCTTAATTTAAGGATACCTTCTTTATAAGGGATTTCATCACATTTGACATTTCTATTGAGGGTTCATTGTTGTTATGCACCAATTAACTCTTATATGGTGTATATACTGTCCTTTGGAGTATTATATCATGAATCCATTTATTCTCATGATATTATAAAGTTCTGACTAAATGTTATTCCCCAATTATTGTATTCAAGTGTCTATAATTTTGGTAAAACCCCTTTAACCAAAATGTCATTTTAAAATGATTTAATTATTTGTTCTTATTAATATCCATGTTTTAAAAATGGTTTTAAGGATTTATTTATATGGATATTAATGGTTTAAAATTTTAATCTTAAAGGTGGTATGGGACTTCGTCTCAATCTCCTTTTATTGAGGCATATTTTATTTTATACACAACTTTCTTTTATACGGTGTATAAACCCCTTTGACTTTTACGTTTATTCAAAAGGAATATTTTTTATACTAAGCATTTAATAAACGACAAAAGGGAATGTTTTTGTCGTACGTATGTCGCGACAACGACTTCTCCGCCGTCATGACCGTTATTTGAGTTTCGGCTTCCTCTACAAGCCATACCTTCTTTTTAAAAGAAAAATAAATACCATGTTTTACTTTTCTTTTATTTTGGTATCGAAAATGGTTTTCATAATGTTTTTATATCAATGTGTTGTATTGATATCTTGTGATTGAAATGTGGAAATGTTATGTTTCCTTTATGCATGTTTTATGTGATACGATTATGTTGAGGTTCTTAGGCATTATTATGAAGACGGGTGGTTCTGTGATAAACTAAGGGCGGGTGAGCCCGATATAGCTCTCCAATGCATTGGGTAACGTAAAGGAGTGAAACATTGAGGTTTCTCCGCAGATATTTAGGTAATATACTGTGATGGGTATTCCAAAACGTAACCAAGAGGGTTACTCCCTACGTAAGAATGTTATGAATGCCTCAAGTTACCTTTTATGTCTTATGATTTCTATGATTTATTCATGATTTGATATGCCTATGTTTTATGGGTAAAGTATGATTTCATTATTATGTATATATATGAACTCATGTTTCCTTTCCATATTTCTATAACCCTTAATGAGCTTTTTATGCTCATCCTATGTTTTTGAAATGTTTTTCACAGGTCAAGGGAAAGGTACATGATGTGATGATAGTGTCAAAGATGTGTCAAGAAAGAATCTGTGTTATATTTTAAATATGTTTCCGTTGATGGGAAGAATGGATACTATCTTTTATGTAACCACATTATTTAAATGTGGAATGTAATGCAAGTTTCATGATCTAATTCTCTAAAACTCTAAACCTGAAAAGATCCTAAATGTGTAATCTTGTAATAACTCAAGATTAAGTAAGGTTTAAGGCTGGGGCATTATATTTAGTTTCTTATTTTTTATGTTTTTTAATTTATTTAGGGTTTTTTAGAGGTTTTAGTGTTTTTAGTTGGTTTTTAGGTTGTTATGGGTTTTAAGGTTTTTATGGTTTCTAAGGATTTTTAAATGTTTTAGGGGATTTATGGGTTTTAAGGTCTTTTGGGGTTTTTAGGCTCTTTTACGGTTTATAGAATTTTTTGATTATTGGGGGTTTGAGTATTTTGAGGTTTTGAAGGTTTTCTTAGGGGTTTTTATGGTTTTTGGGTTTTCCAATTTTAGATATTTTTAGGCATCTTTTGGGATTTTAATGGGTTTTTAGGGATTTTATGGATTTTGATGGGTTTCTAAATTTTATAGGGTTTTTAGGGTTCTTCTATTTTTTAGATTTTCTATGGGTTTTTATGTATTTTTATATTTTTAAGGTTTTATTAGTCCTTTAGGGTTTTTAGAGTATTTTACATTTGTAGGTATTTTTATGGATTTTAGGGCTTTTAGGTTTTTTAATTTTTTAGGGTTTTTGTGGATATTGAGGTATTTTGAGATGTTTTAAGGTTTTAAATATTTTTATAGTTTTTTTGGGTTTTTGGAATTTTTGAGTTTCTAGGGGTTTAAAAGATTTAAGAGTTTTTAAACATTTTTAGGGGCTTAAAAGTGTTTTTTTTGTTTTTAGGTTTTCTATATTTTTTAGTAGTTTTAAGGATTTTTATGGATTTCTATGGGTTTTATGACCTTTATGGGGTTTTCAGGTTTTTAGGGCGTTTTAAGGTTTTTAGTGTTTTTATGGGTTTTAAGTGTTTTTTGGTTTTTATGGTTTTCTATAGGTCTTTAAGGGTTTGTACCTTTTTAGAGAATTTAGGGAATTTTATGATTTTTTGGGATTTTTAGAGTTTTAGTGATTTTGAGGTTTTTAGTGTTTTTAGAGGTTTTTACGGTTTTAAGCATTTTTTAGGATATTTAGGGTTTTTAAGTGCCTTTATGTTTTTATGGGTTTCTTACGGTTCATTAATGTTTTAGGGTTTTTATGTTTTTAATGATTTTTAGATAATTCTCTATGGTTTTTATGAATTTTCTGGTTTTTTAATTTTTTGTAGGAGTTTTAAGGTTTTTTATGGTATTTATGTTTTTTTTTAGTTTTTTGGGGTTTTTAGTTGTGTGGAGTTTTTATGGTTTTTTTTACCTTCTTCAATGTTCAATGGATTTTTAATGTTTTTAGCGGTTTTTAAGGGTGTTCTAGGTTTTTTAGGTTTTTTGGGGTTTTATGGTATTTAGGGGGTTTAGGGTTTAGGGTATTTTATGTATTTTTACTTTTTTTAGGTTTTTAAGGGTTTTAAGGCATTTAGGTATTTAATGTTTTCTGATGGGTTTTTATAGGTTTAGGGTTTTAAGGGTTTTTACATTTTTAGGTATTTTTAAGGATTTTATAGGATTTTTTTGGTCTTTATGGATTTTTACGGTTTTTAAGGTTTTTAAGGTTTTAGGGTTTTTAGAGATTTTTAGGGTTTTTAGGGATCTTTATGGTTCATAGTATTTTTAGTGGTTTTAAGTGGTTTTTAGGATTTTCTTAGGGTTTTAATTGTTTTTCAGCTTTTTTATATTTTCATAAATTTTTAGTTATTTATTATTATTTTTATAGTGTTTTGGATTTTTATGGATTTTGAGGGTTTTCGGGTATTTTTGGAATTCAGGGGATTGTTTAGTTTTTTAGGGTTTTAAGGTTTTTTCATGTTTTTGAACTTTTTTGTGTTTAATATGTTTTCAAATATTTTGGTGGTTTTGGGGGGTTTTATGGGTTTTAGGGTTTCTAATGTTTTAGGGGAATTTAATTTTTTTAGTCCTCTTTAGGGTTTTTAATGAGTTTTGAGATTATTATGGTTTTTAGGGGTTTTAGGGTTTTTAGGGTCTTTTAGGGATTTTTTTTGGTTTCTTGAGGTTTTATGTGTTTTATTTTTTAATGGTTTTCATAGGGTTTTTAATCTTTTTATGTTATAAGGGATTTTAAACCCTTTTTTGGATATTTATAGTTTTTTCAGAGTTTTTATAAATTGTGATGGTTTTTAGGGTTTTTTGTGCTTTCAGTTTTTAGGGTTTTGGGATTTATTATTCTTTTAGGGATTTTTAGGGATTTTTAGGAATTTTTGGTTTTTTATGGTTTTAAGGATTTTGAGTTTTTTCAATTTTACTATGATTTTTTTGTTATTAGGGCTTTTTGGAATTTTTTTAGTGTTTAAGTTTTCTTAATTTTTTATAATGTTTTTGAAGGGTTAAAAGGGTTTTTAGAGTTTTAGTGGTTTGTTCAATTTTTAATGGGTTTTTATGGTTTTTAAGGTTTTTAAGGGTATTTAATGTTTTAGGAGTTTTAGAATATTTAGAGTTTTTATCATTTTTTAGGTTTTTTAGATGTATTCTGTGTTTTTAGGTTTAAAAGGTTTTCTTAGTGGTTTTCAGGTTTTTATTGTTTTTATGTGGTAAGGTATTTTTTGGGATTTCTTAGTATTTTTATAGTTTTTAGGGTTTTTAGGGATTTAGAATTAGTTTTATAGTTTTTAGGGGTTGTGTGGATTTTGACAGTTTTAAGGGGTTTTGGGGTTTTAGTTTTTTTATTGTCTTTATTGGTTTTTATGTTTTTTAGTTGTTTATGTTTTTTTGGGTATTATGGTTTTCTTAGTGTTTTTCAAGTTTTAAATGGGTTTTTTATGATTTTAGAAATTTTAGGGGTTTTTTAGTATTTTTATGGTTTTAAGTATTTTTAGGGATTTTAATGATTTTGTAGGGTCCTTATGTTTTTTTGGGTTTTACGTTTTTTTGAGTCTTTTAAGTTTTTAATATTTTTAGAGTTTTTAATGATATTTTTATGTTTATTTAGTTTTAATAATTTTTAGTGGTTTTATGGTTTTATATGTTTTTATGGTTTTTATGTTTTTAGGTATTTTATGGTTTTTTGGATGTTTTAGGGTTTTAGGTTCTTTTATAGTTTTAGAGTTTTCTAGTGTTTTTAGGTGGATTAAAACATTTTTTGGTGTTTAAAATTTTCTTAGGGGTTTCAATGGTTGTATGGATTTTTGTTTTATTATGGATTTGTGGAGTTTTTAGGTTTTTATGGGGTTTTATGGGTTTTTAGGTATTTTGAGAGGTTTTAGGGTGTTTAGGGGGTTTTGAGTTTTCGTGTTTTTAACATTTGTTATTTTTTTATGGTTTTTTGTTTGTTTTGGATTTTAAGGATTTCCAATGGTTTTCAAGGATTTTAGGTTTTCTATGGTTTTTTGGATTTTAAGGGGTTCATTTGTATTTTTATGGGTTTTTACAATTTTATGGATTTTGAGCAGTTTTAGGGGTTTTTTGGGTTTTAGGGGGTATTTTGGGTTTGAGGGATTTTTATATTTTTTATATTTTATTAATGTTTTTAGGTATTTGAATGGTTTTTGTGGTTTTAGGGTTTTATGGGTTTTTTAGTGTTTTTAAGGTATTTAGGGGTTTTAGGGACTTTTAAGGGTTTTTTGCATTTTTAGGATTTTAGGGGGATTTAAGTGTTTTCATGTTCTTAAAATTTCCTTAGGGGATTACACGGTGTTCATGTTTTTTATTGTTTTTAAGGATTTGTAGAGATTATTTTGGAATTTTACATTTTTAGTGTTTTTTGTGATTTTAAGGCTTTCAGGGTTTTTAGGGTTTTATGGGTTTTAAGGTTTTTAGCATCTTTTAGGGTTTTAGGGGTTTTAAGTGGTTTTTAGTTTTTATGGTTTTCTTAGGGTTATTCAAGTGTTTTATCTTTTTATGATTTTCTTGGTATTTTTTTAGGATTCATATGGGTTTTTAGGGGTTTTATCAATTTTTATGTTTTTTAGGTTTTTAAAAGGGTTTTATGGTTTTTTTTAGATTTTTTGTTTTTTCTGGTTTGTTGAGGGGTTTTTTGTTTCTTTAAATTTTTCTAACATTTTTAAGGTTTCAAAGGTTTTCTAAATTTTTAGTGGGTTTTTGGGTTTTTATGGGTGCTTATGTTTTTTTATGGTTTTATGGGTTTGTTTAGTTTTTCGGGGTTTTGGGTGTCTTTTAGGGGTTTTAATGTTTTTAGGTATTTAAGGGTTTTATGTGTTTTTGGATTTTATGGTTTTATTAAGTGTTTTCAGTGTTTTAGGGTTTTTTTTGTTTTTAGTTATTTGTAAATACTTTTTGGGAATTTTATGATTTTCTAGATTTTTTAGGGATTTTGTAGGGTTTTAGGTGGTTTTAGCGTTTTAAAGGATTTTTGGGGTTTTTGGGGTTTTTTGAGTTTTAAGGGTTTTTAAGGTTTTTTGAGGTTTTTAAAAAATTTAAGAATTTAGAGGATTTTTAGAGTTTTTAATGGTTATTATGGGTTTTAGGTTTTTATGGACTTTTAGGGGTTTTATAGTTTTTATGTTTTTAGGTGTTTTATGTGTTTTTAGGTTTTTATGGTTTCTTATGGGTTTTCAATGTTTTTATGGGTTTTTTTGTCTTCCAGGATTTTTAGGCCCTTTTTGGTAGTTTAGTGTTTTTAGTCATTTTGAGGGATTTTAGGGGGGGTTTGGGTATTTAGAGGTTTAGGGTTTTTAGGGGTTTTAAGAGTTTTTTATATTTTCAAAATTTTCTTAGCAGTTATTCAGGTTTTCGAGTTGTTTGTGTTTGTATATATTTTTAGTGATTTTTTAGTATTTTTATAGTTTATATGGATTTTAGGGATTTTAGGGATTTGGGGGGGGGGGCGTTCGGTTTTTTAGGGTTTTAATGATTTTATGAGTTTTTTGGGTTTTTAGGGTGGTTTAATTTTTTTGGGTTTCTATGTATTTTATAGTATTTATTGTTTTTAGTGGATTAAACATTTTTTAGAATTCTTAGTGGTTTTATAATATTTATGGGTTTTAAGGGTTTTTAAGGGTTTTAGTGGTTTTATGGTTTTAGGGGGTTTAGAGTATTTTATTGTTTTTAGTGTTTTTTTGGTAAGGAATTAGCGTGGGTTAGGATATTCCTGACCCCCCCACAATGTTATTAAAAAAAGACATAACAGACAAGGGAGGGGAGGGGTCAAACGACCCACACCCAAAAAACCTTAACAACACCAAACCCAAAAACCCAGAAAACCAAAAAGTACCCAAAAAGACAAACAAAGAAGCAAACCAGAACTGTCCCCATCATCACCTCTCATCCAATCAGCAACCAGCATCCAGCAGCACCATAACCACATGCAGTAATTTCATCAGCAATCATCAGAATGAAATCAGTGGAACCACAGTAACCCCTACCTCACCAACATCATATTTCAGCACTGTACCAAGTTCGACAACCATCAACCTATACTCCAATCTCATCTTATCAAATCTACACCACAGAACATCACCGCCCATCCGAGATGCGCCCTTGGCACCGAGCTAAACCACCAACACCATCCCAACACCACCACATGCACCATCATACCAAACCAAAATGGAGTCCAGTTTGATGGGAAGGGAAACAAGAGCATATGTGGGTGCACGAGTCAAGGGGAATGACAACAGTGAGCAGGCGCACACCAGAATCCAATTCCAACAGACACCCAGCTGATCATCCTAACATCGTGCATCATCACCAGCACCAAAAGCCAACTTCCAGCAGTAGCAACCCAGGAAGAACCGAACCAAAGAAATCAAACGCAAGCAACGACCAAAATTCTTCATCAAAGTAGAAAAGGGAATCCAACTCCTTGAAATCCATCAACCAGGACCTTCTAACCAGCCATCAACAAGAAAACGACATTCCAAAGCAGCACAAGACAACCAACTCCAACACCTAGAACCATTCCACAGCACCCGAACCTCCTTAATCAGACCTAGATCCAAACAACACCTCGCATCAAACCCATCAGGCAGCACCAATAGCACACAATCGAACCAGTGACAACCATAAAAGCAGTCATGGAGAACAAACTAACACAACCTTAACCATAGGCTCAAACCAAGACCATTAGCAAGAAGAGAGTAACCTAGAACCAAATAACAACTAATCAGACAAGTGCCAATGGTGAGAATCAAACCCGAGCTACCAGAACAAACCTACACCTTCTGCATCTTCATAGCAGATCTCGGATTGGGGAAATAGGGGACTGCAAAACTGCCAGTATCATCTTCAGATTTCCTAGAAGCCGCTCAGAGAACCCACCAAGGAATATCGCACCAGGCTATAAAGATGCAGCAGACCTGACACTCACCATCACGGAACCATGCCTCACAGTAACTTCGACCAAAGATGCCACCCTGGAAAATAGGGCACTGCTATAGTGAAGCCGCATCCAGATCCACCGAACCTATTCCATTCTGCTACAATAACCAAACCATACCGAAGCCTCTATGGTTCTCCCAACCACACAATTGAAGACCGAACAAACCTGTGGCTTCCAGATCTACCAGACCCGAGCCATCCCACTACAAGAGATGATCCAAGACAATACCACCCCAAAAAGCACAATTCCATCAAGACGATACCTTCCATATTCACACTGCACCACCAAAGTTCACCTCTTCCAAGAATCTTCCATGTCCTCCTCGAGATCGAAGACATGGACTATGAAAACAACGCCCCATCTGCATCATGACACATGAATTGGGAGAAAGAGAAGAAGCCAGTGAGGAATCCAGGAAGAGACTGTAGCGATTGCCGTGATAAGAGAGAGGTCCCAGGAGTGAGTAGTGACATCCTTTCTTCTTTAGTGTTTTTTGGGTTTTTATGAGTTTTATGTTTTTTAATTTTTAAGGTTTTCATAGGATTTTTATGTTTTTAGTGTTTTTTATGTTTATAGGGATGTTTAGGGTTTTCTATGAATTTATGGGTTTTTAGGGTTCTTAGGGTTATAGGGGTAGGGTAAGGATTTTTTAGGGTTTTTAGGAATTTTGGTGTTTTTATAATTTTTTAGGTTTTTAGGGGTTTTATGTATTTTTAGGTTTTTATGTTTTTCTTAGTGGTTTTTAAGGTTTTAGGGGTTTTTATGTTTATAGGGATTTTAGGTCTTTTTTAGTATTTTTATGGTTTGTAGGGTGTTTCGGGGTTTTTTGGGATTTTTGGGGGTTTTTGGATTTTGAGGGGTTTTAGGGGTTTTTATGTTTTTCTGGGTTTTTTAATGTATTAAGAGTTTTCAATTTTTATAGGATTTTTAAGGGTTTTTATAGTTTTAGTGGTTTTATGGTTCGTAGGGGGTTTAGTGTTTTTTGTTTTTAGGGGTTTTATGGTTTTAGGGGGTTTAGGGTATTTTATTGTTTTTATGGGTTTTATGGTTTTTAGGGGATTTAAGTGATTTTAGGTATTTTTTCTTTTCTTACATTTTTTAGTTTTTTTACGTTTTTTACATTTTTGGTAATTTTTAGAGTTTTTTTTTGTATTTTTATGGGGTTTTCGTGTTTTTATGGATTTTGAGGGTGTTTATGGGGATTTTAGGGTGTTTTGTGTTTTTATGGGTTTGTATGGGGTTTTATTGTTTTTAGAGTATTTTATAAAATTTAGGGTTTTTAAGGGATTTTAGAGTTTATTGTGGGTTTTTAGGGTTCTTATGTTTTTACGATTTTCTTGGTTTTTAGGGGTTTTTATGGGTTTATGGGGTTTAGGGTCTTTTAGAGGTTTTAGGTTTTTAAGGGTTTAGGATATTTTATGGTTTTAAGGTTTTTTAGGTTTTAAGGGTTTTTAGGTGTTTTAGGGGGATTTGTGGTTTAGGGGATTTTATGGTTTTTAGGGGGTTTCGAGACATTTACAGTTTTAGGGTTTTTATGTTTTTTAGGGTTTTAATTGTTATTAGGGTTTTAAGGATTTTTTAAGGTGTTATAGGGTTCTTAGTGTTTTTTATTTTTTCTTGTGATTTTTAGGGATTTTTTATTATTTTTATGGTTTTTTGGGTTTCTAGTGATTTTAAACAGTTTTAGGGTTTTTTAGGGTTTTAGGGTTATTATCGTATTTAGTGTTTTTTAGGTTTTTAGGGGTATTGAGAGATTTTTGGTCTTTAAGGGTTTGTTATGGTTTTTAGTGTGTTTATTGTTTTTTATTTATTAGGAATTTTTTGGAATTTTTTGGATTTTTAATGGTTTTTAGGGTTTATAAGGATTTTTGAGGGTTTTTAGTTTTTTAGAGTCTCTTCATGTTTTTAGGAATTTATTGTGTTTTTAGTGTTTTTAGTCAGTTTTTGTGTATTTACTAGTCTTTAATGTTTTATGGTTTTTATGGGTTTATGGTTTTTAGGATTTATACCGTTGATAGGGCCTTTTAGTGTTTTAGTGGTTTTTATGTTTTTAGTGGTTTGAATTCTTTTTATGTTTTTATAGTTTTCTTTGTGTTTTTGGGGTTTTTTACATTTTAAGGGATTTTAGGGATTTTTTTGGATTTTTGTCATTTTAGGGTGTTAATAGTCTATTTTTCACATGGGATAAAAATATTTAATAAAATGTCTCAAGTATTAAAGAGGGGAAGAGACCTTAGAAGGATATAGGGAACTCACAAAGGTGATCCTACGTGCACACAACTTGCACACCAAAAGCTCATGTAAGACCTGCTGGCGTGGCCCATAATTATTACCTACCCCAAGACAAGGTACATGTGCAGTATACCTATGTGGGGTACCTATGTGGGGTACCTACATGAGTAACCTCCTTCACCCAGACTCCCATGTTTTTCTTTACAAAGAACCATGTGACTCCTCATTTTAATGACAAAAAATCTCAATGAAACCACAAATCTATTTTTGCTTTAGTTGTTCACCTAGGCCCTCAAAACCTCTCAGGTTTCTCTCTAAAACTTGATGGAAGAGGGGATTAAGGGGGATAGTGGGATTAAAGTTAATATAGGTTCTGAAACACGAGACACTTGTGTGAGGACCCCTCAACCTAAAAGATAAGCACTTGTGTGAAGGTCCCTTCCCAAACCTGAGACATACACAAGACCCTTCCAAGGACAGCTATGGAAACCCTTGGAGCATTGAGAAATTTATCACCTATGTATTTTTTCCTCGATGGTCCTTCATCGAGACATCTCTAGCTCGTATATACCTACCCTATATTAAGCACTTCTATTTCTCCCACGTCCACCCTGTGTAAGACCTCATCAACTCACCCAACCCTTACATATTAGATTCACCTTATAAGACATATTTCAAGCCACCAATGGTATGGATCCACTTATTTTGGATCCCACGTATGAGGGGGACCACATCTACACCTCCAATAAATCGTTCATACTTTTACAACCATGGTGATAGGCACACTAGTGTGTCTCCCATTCAGTTATGCATTACTTTAGTCATAGTTGTCTCACACTTATCATGCTTGATGGGTAGGGTCTTGGGGTTTGTGAAATTATGAATCCCTTTGGTCATGAGGACCCCAACCATATGGGATGTTTCAGGGACCTCCCGATCATAAACTCAAGGGATATTTATTTTTCCATACCATGTTTTCTATGAGACTAGGGACATCCTAGTGTCATACAAGAGGGATAGAGCCATGTCATCTACTCATCGTCTCTAAGCCTAGGGTTCTAACATTTCATAATATGTGTGGGGGATCAAGATTGATTTTTCATATTCTGAAGAATAGTAACTTATCCTGCTCTCTTATTCCAAAATTGGGAGTATAACAGGGAATCCCTCCTAGAATAGGCCCCTAGTCCTTCCTACGGACCATAACCATGGGTGGATGTGACTATCCTTGTTACCAATTGAAAAGAGGATTTGGTAACATAAAGGTTGTATCTCTCTCCCATAGCCCCAACCTCATCCATAATAGGATGAAGAATTGTTTTTGGTTTTCTAGATCTCTTTCTTCCTCTTTTTTCTCACAACAATCATCACCCAAGCAGGATTATAGGTTCGAAATGATCATGGAATCTTCATGATCAAATTATATCTTGGTTGAGAATCCTTATGAAAGATCATACATGCACCATGACATGGGAATCCTATTCAGTATAATCCGTAATCAACCATATTCCATCACAAGGGAATCCTCCTAGGTATATGTCCCAACCAAACCTCTAAATTCCCATGAGTTGAGACTTTCCTCAGGGTTCAAGACACAAGGGAATTTTCCTAGTTGTAAGCCCCAAAACTATGTTACCATCCCCTCAAATGTCCATATTCCCATGTGTGACAATCCTTCATATTTCCACAATAAGTATGGGTCCACAAAAAAAATATAGCTACCTAGGATTTGATTCCCATCCAAATGGGATATATAAGAATCCTCTTTAAGTTCAAAACCCAAAAACCCAAATAAACCCTAATCATATGTGTTATAAAATACATGTATGATATTCTCAAAAACAGGAGGCCACACTCCATCTAATTTCAATGGGATACTTCAGCATAAGTCCCATATCAACCCTTTTATAGGAACCTTTCACCTGGATGTCCTTGCAACAAAACATTAAACTGTATGGTTATGTCCTTACCACATGACCTTAAACGGTATGTTGTGTCTCATTGAGTGGAACCAAACTACTTGGGTTCTGATTCTTTTCACAATAATATGAAAGAATAACATCTCATTGGCCTGATCCTGACATCAGAATAACTCTCTTCTCCATGGATGATGATAACTTTAGGATCACCCCCTCTATAGTGTAAAACAATAATTTTAATAAATAACGATCAAAGAATATCTAATTTAAAGGTACAACAGGGGTCTATTAATAGAGAAACACATATACATATAGATTATTTTAGAATCAATACATGGTAATAATTGATTTTTAAATCAATGGAAGCCTATGTTATACTTGGGATTCAATGAAGGATTTGATTCAATGCCTTAAATTTATATTAAAGTCCTGAAGTTAGAAATAATTTCTCCCCAAAAGGGCATGATGATCCTAACATCCCATTCCATTGACTAAAATGCATCCCTAAGTGTTTTTGGATCATTTCCCAACAATTGTATGCCTTTGGAATGTAGTTTTGTGAAACATCTTGAATATGGGAACTATTAAGTGTACCTAGTTCCATGAATAAAACCCATAGTAAAATGTTTAGAGATATTGGATCAGTGTGAAAGATTATAAAAAAAATTTCCCACGCAATCAATCACATGAGGGTGAAACATGACTTGTATTCGAAGATGGAATAAAATGGTAATCCTCATGGGAATCCTTAACCAAGATGACTGTGTCACTCACTTGTCAGGACACTTTCTCTCATAATTTAAAAAAGGGTGGAACATGGATCCAAAACAACCAATTATTCTTAAGTTTATATATTGAGACAATATTTTTCTAGGGTTTTCCATTTAGTGTTTATCACCTATATTTTAGGAACATTATATCATAACTCTCTTAAACCCAATGGCATATTACCAGTTTAATTAGATATTTGATTTAGCTTCTAAACATGTTGGGTCCTTATATAAACATATGACACCATCACCAACTCATTGTATTAAATGCTCGGTCTCTAATGTGATGGTTCGGGAGTACCCCCAATGTGGTACCATCCTGAACCTAGAGGCTGCTAGAAAATCCCTCCAGCTCCGAAATCTCCCACCAACCATCCACTCAACGACAACTAGTGGACAAGAATAACCATTTATAGAGCCTATCCTCATAAAATATTAATCAAAGCCTATTTTATCATATGGATTCATATAAAGAGTCCACATATGGCCTCATTCGTAATACATAGGGGTCCCTCCAAATGGATCCTGCTATTAATCACCACCAGAAATGTCATATAACATTGTACCGTCAACATGATTAGGGTGTCATCCCCAAAAGTCCAACCCAGGTCACCTAGACCTAGGCATGCAAGATAATCCACTGAGGGTAGTACCTGAATAATGGTAAATAGTTCTACAACATTTTCCCCTTAGGAGAAAACATCCAACAAAATTTGGTAGTATAAAGTGGGCAGGCACACACACATACTCACACCAACCAAGCCTTCCATCATACTCATCTTGTAGAACCTAGAAAATCCTTCCATCAAAATTTGGCAGAAAATAGTGAGTAGGAAAAAAACCTTCATGAACCAACCAAGCTTGTTAGTAGACTCATATGTATGTAGTTAGAAAATCCCATGAGTAAAATTCAGCAACAAACATAGAGCGGGAAAAAACACCTACCCACCCTCGATAAGCCTACTAAACAAATTTAGTGGAACACCGTGAGTAGGTGAACACACCTTCTCATATCCATCAAGTCTGTCAGTATCCTCATATAATATCTTTTGAATAATTTAGTTAGAAAAAACCATAAAAAGCAGTGGGTAGACCCCCATCTTAGTCCCAACACCTGAGTATTCTCAAATGATACCAATTAGAAATGAGGGACATGGGAAGGAACACACACTTTTTTCAGCCACATAATGGGCATATATACATGTTATAGTTTTTAAAATTACACAAAACATCCTGAAAATGGTGGAAGGGAAGACGAAAATTCCTTCTCACATCATACAAACATGTTAGGATGTTGTAATAGTAATGGTAGTGGTAGAGGGGCGGACACAGAACTCCATCCCCAGAATTGGGATGACTCATGAACATGTAACTCTATAGATTACATACATTTTTTTCTCTAGTCTATGAGAGTCGTGGGAGAAATTATACCATGATATATGAACAACTATATTGAGACCATACTATCATTCCAACTATAGGTCATTGATTTACTCCAATGGCCATTCCAGGATAGGAGAAAATACATACCAAAAATTCCAAATACCTATGAAAAATTCCAGTAATGAAATGTGAACTAATTAAACAAGATTATCTATATGAAAACTTATATCCCTAATAAGTGACACTAGTCTCTCGTAAGAAGGAATCTGATAATTTGTCTCACAAAAGGTGATTACAAACTAAAGATCCAGACTAAAATACTACTCTGCTTATTACTGGATATTTTTAAGAACTTAGACATTTATCTATGGAATATTAGGATCCTAGTATTTCATTACTATATTATAGGAAAACATAATTTCATCCTTTTATCCAATTTCTGCCACAATCTCATTTGTTACCATCATGATGAGTATTAAAGATGATTTTTTCATGACTACAACACTAAAATAAATTTTTAATGACCACAATACCATAAAAGGGATAAAAAATATTCTTCCTATCTATGAAAATTATCCAAATACAAATTTTTTATCACATGGTAAGATAATTACCAAAATATATAAATCTTTATATGATACATTAATATACAAAATTAAACAGTAATACACAAAGTTCAAACTAAATAATTCAATAAATAAATAAACCTATATTCCAAACAACCTCAATATACTAAATATTAAAGAATGTTTTAACATAAAATTTTATCTCATACCTTTCATATTACAAGCATAAAATCATAGTAATATTCTTATTAAATAACATAATTCACTTTGTCACGAAATCACTTTTCAATCCCATGGTCATCTATACAATAAAACATGTGGTCCGAAAATTACCTCAATGTCCCAGATCAAATAAGTCCAAAAGTTTTCCATAGACTAAATATTATTTATTTAAAATATAAATGAATAATTCAGATTGAAAAGAATAATTACATATACTACAACCCCCAAAACATGTCTTAAAGTTCCATTAATCATGTTATGATATCATCACATAGAATATCAAGATTGGTGTCTAAGTATTTGAATATATGATCAAACACAATCTTATAGACCAATGATGGTATCCAGAAATAGTATCACGACCTAATACGAAAACACCATAATTACCAAAGTTATCTAATCATTTTCTTTTGATACCAACTATAACAACCCTGAACCTGTACTCCCAGATCCAGTGCTAAGACCATAAACATTATATTTCTGGAGTTGATACTAATGAAGGTGACCCAATTGTAATGTACCTACCCATATATTTTGAATGAGAGGGTGGAGGAATGCTACATGGACTTAAGAGACATTCCGAAGATGAAAAAGGCTAGCAATAAATGCTGAGGGATTCAAGAATAAATTGGGGAATGATTTTCCCAGGAGATGTAACCAACCAACCAAACAGTCCACTAATAACAAACTATATGATGCATGACCACAAAACCACCAAACACATAAATTACCATAATAAAGCCAATAATTCCAAAATAATTCACAAGAACCAATACAACCAAACACCATATCACAGTACCATACAGAAGACTAAACAAGATACCCAAAAATAATCCAAGGCACACTCCACCGTTCCACACCAAGCTCCATGTTCCAAGCACCACCACATCTCCCAAGAATCACTATGAACCACTGTCCGTGAGATGCATTACCTTTATATGAGTCTTGGAATGCAACATTTTCAAAAGAACCCAAATTCCAAAATAGGGGGTGAGTATTAATACTTAGTAGGTTTTACCCAAATGACTTCCCTACACATGCCACTAAGATAATACCATTAGAATTTTTTTTAGCAGTTTATATAAAATAATCAAAAGTGGAATCATTACCACAAGACCACATACCCATACCAAGACACCTCACCTAAACTAAGAAACCCAAGGTAAAGTCAAACAATCATTCCATAATTCATCTAATCATTTTACATTAGCACAACAATTTCTATCTTGCAAAGAAATTTACAACAAGTCAACCAAAATGGTGGGACTTCCACCCACCCCATTCACCACTTTCTCAAATAGTGGTAAATCCTAACCACTACCCATAATGGTGGTTCTTCCGACCACTATACATCATCTTTTATAGCGAGACTTCCCATCCATATCAACATAACCAACACAAGCCATAACACTCTATCAACCAAAAGGATCAACACACCAAGGCTACACAATAAGCACACAACCATTTCCAACACATGGAAATTCACTTCAACAAATCACCCATTCATTGAAAATACCCTTTAATTAACTTTCTATTCCCAAAAGAATTTCCATAAAAATAATCTTTATTGAAAAAAATGTTTCACAAAACATTTTTATAATCACCTGGTCATGATTTTAGAATCAGAATTTTAAAATTACACAACAAATCCCTATTTTGAAACAATAAATCATTTCCCCAAAATCCCCGAAATCATCACCACATGGATATCCTACAAGATTAACACATAATTATCAAAATAAATTTCAATAAAAACAATTTAAATGTAACAAAAAATACTAGTTCTAAATAAGTGGAGTCAAGAGAGAAGCAACCTACCATTAGGGTTCTGACGAAAACGACCCACAGACAACCACACATCAAATCCGGCAAATGCACCACCAAAATCACTCTAGATCCCCTTACCTAACATCCAAAATCCTTAAAATTAACATCCAAGGAATCCAAAACCCTATATCTACACACAATGGGTGTAGATATAGAAAATTGAGAGGGAGGGAGATGTATATCTAGATAGAATCCAATGAATCCAATAAGAGAGACTTACCCTGGAGAAACCACCTTCAAACCATCTTAAAAACCCTTCGAATCGCTTCCAAAATCTGTGGGAGAGCCCCTCCAACCCTTGAGAACCGAAAATATCAAATGAGGATTGAGTGGGAGAAAATTTGGAGGGAAATAGTTCTAGCCTAAGGGAGCCCATATTTAAAAACACTATTTTTATGTGGCCACATGGTTTGCCCACACGGTTTGGAAAATCGTGCATTAACTGTGCAGAAGCCACTACCTAGAGAGAGGGGGTCTACACAGTTGCCTCACACAGTTTGGAAAATCGTGTACAGGCTGTGCAGAGCCTACTATCTTCCCCTGTATGGTTTCCAGGAGAACCTGCATGGTTTCCTGTAACTGTGCTCAAAATCCGCTCCCTTAGAAAAGCCTCCAAACTTATTCAAAAACATTCTAAACTCTCCCAACCTCATACCAACTCATACCATGCACATAAAGACATAAAAATTCATAAAAAAGGATACATACCTCAAACTGGGGGTGCTACATTCTCCCCACAGTTGGACATTCCGTCCTTGGAATGTAGGGAACCAATGCTTTGCTGAAGGAGCATGGGACATTTCTCGACCATATCCTTCTCCTAATAAAAAGTCTCCTTTTGAATGTGTCCATGTTTCCAGAAAACATGAACTAAACTGATTATTTTACCATTAAATACATTCTCTTACCAATCAACAATCCACACTGGCATGTGCACCAAGGAAGCATACAATTCTACCTCAACATGATCCCAACGAATCACATTGTCACGATCCGACTGATACATTTTCAAATGAGACACATGAAACACATTGTGAACCACACAAATGTGTAGTGGAAAATACAAATGATAATACACCTCTCCAATCTATTCAAGTTTCTAAAAAGGCCCAATATACCTCGGAGATAACATACCTTTCTTCCCAACCCGACAATGTCCCAACCTAGGAGAGATTCTCAAAAAACACATGATCACCCACCCTGAACAACAACAGTCATCGACGATGGTCTGCATACTATTTCTAATGACTTTGAGCCATCTCCATCCTCTTCCTGATCAAAATTATTTTATCTTTAGTCTCATGGACAAGGCTTAGTCCGATCATCGAAGTCTCTCCTGTTTCCACCCAACATAGTGGAGAACAACAAGGACTCCCATACAAATCCTAAAATAGAGCCATATATATTGAATCATGATAACTATTATTATGGAATAAATACTCCAATGGTTGGTGCTCCTCCCCAGAACTAGAAAAATCCCCCAAAAAATCCCTTAACATAACATCCAATGTTTGTATCGTCCTCTTGGATTTACCATCCATATAAGGATGATATGTCATGACCATAGTCATCTGTGTCCCAAGGGATTGCTGCAATGATTTCCAAAAATGAAATGTGAACCTCAGATCTCCATCTTATACAATCGAAACTGGAACACCTTGACTCTTTAACACCTACCAGATATAGATTTTGGATTGATCCTCCACCATATGAGATTCATGAATTGGGATGAAATGGGATGACTTTGTGAGCTAATCCAAAATAACACATATGGCATCGTACTTCCTAATTTTTCATGGGAGACTCCTCACATAATCCATTATTATTGGCTCCCATTTCCACATTGGGATAGGTAATGACTGCAACATGCTTGCCGGCAGCTGATGCTTGGCCTTAACTTGCTAACAAGTCAAGAATATAGAGACAAACTTGGCCACATCCCATTTCAGACCAGCCTACCAAAACCACACTTTCAATTACATTTACATCTTTGGAATTCTAGGATGGACAACCCACCTAGAATAATGGTAGGTCTGGAGATGTTCCTCCAGAAAATCCACAGGTACCACCATTCGATTCTAAAAAAACATGACGGAATTCTCATTCAGTTCTTGATTCTCAATGGTCTCCCCAAAACTGTGTTCTGACATGATCACCATACACTCAGAATCAGATGCATGCGCCTATTTAAGCAAACCAGCCATGTCAGGACCAAGTGAAACCGGAAAGATCCCATCTCTTTCACCCCAGTCCTCATATTCCAGCCGCATGTTGTCTTTGACCGATATCAACTACCACTGATCTAATACCAGTTTCACCACTTGAGAATATAATTTTCTACTTAATGCATCCTCCACTGAATTTCCATTACCCGGTGTGTACATTAATTAAAAATTAAACATCTGTATATATTCCATCCATATCATTTTCCTCATGTTCAAATATCTCTATGAGAAAATATGGTTTAAGATATTGTGGTCGGTAAATCTATAAATTTCTCACCGGAGATAATGATATCACATATTTAAAGCATGATCAAATGCTTCCAACTCCCAATATTGTGTTGGGTAGTTCATCTCATGAGACCTCAAATTCCATGAGCCATAAGCAACCAAATTATCCGCCTGTATGAGGAAACACCCCAAATCTAATCCCGATGCGTTACAATACACCATGTACCCTTTCCTTGGTTTTGAAAAAACAAGATTGGTGATGATGTAAGCAACCATTGAGCTCTTCAAATCATTTCTGAAACTACTCATCCAATTGAAATGGGATATTATTCCTTTTCAAAGCTATCATCAGAGAAGACAATCATGAGAAGTCACGAACAAAATGTCGATAAAACCCAGATAAACCAAGGAAGCTCTGTATCAAAAAAACGTTCTTCCTTGGTCTCCATGAGATAGATGACTCTATCATTTCTGGATCAATAGAAACACCCATATCAGAAATTACATGTCTAAGGAAATGAATATCCTTTATCAAAAAATCACACATAATTTGGAATACAACCGATGATCCCTCATGATCCCCAACACTATCGTCAAGTGCGGCTCATGCTCTACCCTTGTCCTCGAATACACTAGTATATCATCCAAAAATAACACCAAAAAAGCATCTAGATATCTCTGAAATATCCAATTAATCAATTCCATGAACACTGCTATTGCATTCATTATTCGAATGCGAATGACCACATACCCATAATGTCCATATCTACTTCTAAAAGCTATTTTTGAAATATAATCCTTCCTCAACCACAATTGGTGATATTCTGACCTCATGTCAACCGTGGAGAACCACTGAGCTCCCCTCAACTAGTAAAACTAATCATCAATGTGTGGATGTGGATGTCAGTTATTTATTATAACCTGATTAAGTCTATGATAATCCACAGAGATCCACAAGGTTCCATACACCTTTTCTACAAACAAAACAAGTGCTGCCAATAGTGACATGCTATGATGGATGAACCCTTTGTTCTCTAACACTTCCAACTACACCCTTAATTCCTACAATTCTTTTGGTTCCATTTGGTAAGATGGAAGTGAGATAGGACTAGTCCTTAGTGGGAGATCAATAGTAAACTTCACTAATCTCACATGTGGAAACCCTAATAATTCTTAACGAGATATATCTATAAACTGGTCCACAACTGTTGGAAGAACACTCTGCTCAACACCTTCCACAACTTCTAATGACAAGACCTCTAACTAATACATGTTTGTGCCGACAGTTTGTTCCAACAAATCTGTTGCACCAAACTTTTCATTCTTCTCCCCTATAAATAGTAGTTCAATGCCATCCTCTATCTCAAAACTAACCGTTCACGCATAAAAATCTATGTGGGCCTTAAAAATCACTAATCAATCCATTCCCAGGATTATATGATAATAATATATCTCATGCATTGTGAAATCCCATATCAATTCAATGACATCCATTACTAAGCAACACACTCTACTTAGGAAGTCTAGATCGTCTCTTTGACCCAGACGAGTTAGAAGTTTCATACAAAAGGCATCATTTCCACATGTAAACCCAACAAATCAATGATGTAAGAATAAATCAATGAATGCAAAGAACCCATATCAAATTAGAATTTCATCAACGTGGAAATTAAAACAACAATACCTCGCACTCTAATGGTCCTGACTGATCATCCACAACAACTTGATTAGCTTCAAGAAGATGTGTGCTTTCTATTATTTGACCTTTATTATCTTGCTGAAACTTTCTTTTCTGAGGTGTGTCAAGAACACCCGAACTCAGAGCATTACAAAAATACCACTGAAGATGCCCCATCTTCTTGCAGTTATGACATTATTGAGGATATTCCATACAATCCTGCTTGATGTGGCTCATAGAGACCCACAATGAACATCCCAGAATAAACTTGGGTCTCATGGGAAGTTTTAAAAATCATGTGGTTTGATTTTGATGTGCTCCATGTTGGTGAGAATATGGTTCCGTCTTTCTATTTCTCTCAGTATTAGGGTCCAAACCTCCTCTCATGAGGACAATCGTACTTCCATTACTTTGATTTCTGACCATGATAGATATTGTTACTGGTGTATCTAGTTGTAATCCTGACAATAATATTTGAAATGTATGAATGATGCTTTGGACCAACTATGATTTCACCTAGGGCATAGGTGCAACCACATTTCTAGTAGCTTCCTCTGATTGGTTTCTACGATGCATACATGGTTCTATCTCTATCCATATAAGAATCACCATAAATAGAAATACCTAAAAAATTAAGTCTTACAATTTCAATGTTGATTACATAGAAACTATCACAACAAGGCTTTCCACAATTTCACATTTCCTACATTGCACTATTTTTGAAAAATCCTCCATGTTTTAAAAATCAACCCATTTTCAAAATACCATGAATTTATATTGCCAAACCCTTCCGTTTTGAAACCCAAATCATAATTTTCCATAATCCACACTTTCATAACACACCATTAATCATTATATCCCAATGAAATATGAATCCTAGTGGGAATTCATTTCTACCATGCATTTCATGCTCATCTCATTGGCTACACCCACAACAATGAGATTTACAATGCCTATAAGTGTCTCCAAACACTTATGTACCCAAATCCATAGTAAATTTATGTTCATCCTAAAAGTGTTAGCTATGTCCTATTATGATCTACATTCCATGTTCCAAAAATCCAATGCATTGCTATCATCCTGACTCAAGGAACATACCACAAAAAAATGTCAACACCAAGACTAATGATCATTCACTAAGGAATGAAAAACTACTCTCACTTGAAATCCAATGACCGGACAAACTGATAACACTTGTAACATCCTTCCCCATCTTATTGTCTTGAGAGGGAAGAGGAATGCTACCTGGCCTTAAGCATCATTCTCTATGTTTCAAAGGCTGGAAATAAATCCCAAGGGATTCGAGAATAAATTGGGGAACGATTTTCCCATGGGATAAAACCAACCAAAAAAATCATCCACTATCAACAAACTATATGATGCATGACCAAAAAACAACCAAACCCATATAATACTATAAGATGACAAAAAATTGAACAGGAATTACCAAGAACCAATTAAACAAAACTCAATATCATAGTACCATGCGGAAGACTAAACAAGAGACCCAAAAATAAACCCAGACACACTCCATAGTTCCACACCAAGCTCCATGCTCTAAGAACCACCACATATCCCCAGCATAACTAACCACTAACCATGAGATACTTTACCTTTATGTGTGCCCTGTATAAAACATCTGCAAAAGCACCCAAGTTCCAAAGAAGTGGTGAGTACTAATACTTAGTAGAATTTCCCCAAATGACTTCCCTACACACGCCACTAGGATAAAGCCATTAGAAAATTTATATAAACAGTTTATATAAAATAATAACAAGTTAAACCATTACCATAATACAACATACCCTTTCCAAGCCACCTCAACCAAACTAGGAAACCCAAGGGAAAGTCAAACAATCATTCCATAAGCCATCTCACCATTTAACAATAGCACAACAATTTCCATCTTGTAAAGAAATGCACAAAAAGACAACCAAAATGGTGGTACATTCGCCCATCTCGTTCACCCTATTCTCAACTAGAGGTACTACCTAACCAGTACCTAGAATGATGGTTCTTCCGACCACTATCCATCAACTTTTATTGTGAGACTTCCCACCCACTTCCCTAATGGTGGTTCTTCCAACCACTGTCCATCACCTTTTATAGTGAGACTTCCCACCCACTTCCACATAACTAATACAAGCCATAAAACTCTATCAACCAACAAGGAAAAACCTCCAGGGCTACACAATAAGCACACAATAATTTCCAACACATGCCAATTCACATTAATAGATCACTAATTTATTAAAAACACATTTTAATTAACTTTCCATGCCCAACCACATTTCCATAAACAATATCTGTATTGAAAACCATCTTTCACAAAATATTTTTATAATCAACCACTAACGATTTTAAAATCAAAATTTCAAAATTACACAACGAATCCCCTTTTGGAAAAAATAACTCATTTTACCCAAAATCCCCCAAATCATCACCAAATGGATTTCCAACAAGATTAAAAATTCATTATCACAATTAATTTCAAGAAAAAAATAATTGTAACCAAAACTACTAGTTCTAACCAAGTAGAGTCGAGAGAGAGGATTCGTACCTTTAGGGTTCTAGAGAATACGACCCACAGACAACCACACCTCAAATATGGTGAATAAACCACCGAAACCACTCTAGATCTCCTTCCCTAACATCTAGAAGCCTTAAAATTAACATCCAAGGAAAACACAACCCTTGATCTCCACACAATGGGTGTAGCTCTAGAAAACTGATAGAGAGGGAGATGTAGATCTAGAGATAAAACAAAGAAGTCATAAAGACAGACATATCAGAGAGAAACCACCTTGAAACCCCTTCGTATCACTTCAAAAACGTGTGGGAGAGCCCCTCCAACCCTTGAGAACCAAAAATCCCATGTGATGATTTAGTGGGATAGAATTTGGAGTGAAATAGGTCAAGACCGAGGAAGCCCAGATTAAAAAACCTTACCTTTAAGTGGATGCATTGTTAGACCGCAAGGTTGGGTAAACTATACGTAGGCCATGCGTAGCCTTCTGTCTCCCCCTGTACGGTTTCCTAGAGAACCCGCACGGTTTCCCCTATCTGTGCTCAAACCGTTTTCCCTTATAAAAGCCTCTAAAATTATTCAAAACCATTCGAAACTCTCCCAAACTCATCTCAACTCATCCCATGCACTTTAAACACATAAAAAGTCATAAAGAAAGGCTACCTCAAACTAGGTTTTCTACAACAATTTTCAATATCCAAAACATGAAATATCAAATGGAATATATTTTATTACTTATAATCTCAAGGACCTTTTAGGTTTATATTTTTAGATAATTTGGAAAAACTCTATCATAAAAAATTTCCATGTATAGAAATGAAAATATCTCCCACATAACCCAGCTTTCATTTATTTCACATTAGGTAATCATCATCATCTGTATAAAACCATTCTATATATAATTCATTTAATATTATTCTTGATGAGCTAGGAAAAAAATATAATAAGGGTGATCTTAAATACCCAGGAAGGATAAACATAATAATTAACAATTGAATTTCATTAGTGAGAATAAGATAAGTATAAGGGTATAGTAATATTACCATATTGAATGATCATTAAATAAGAAAAACGATACCCATAAATACCTAGATCATCAAACATTAAAACATGGAATAAGTCTTTAAAAAGTCAATAATCATCAAAATCCATAATAATGAGCCATGTGATATTCAACTTGATCAAAGGGAAAATTTATAACCAAAAAATGAATAATGAAAATGTGTTAGTATCTTAGGACAAAATCTTTATAGAACCCTTATAGAACCCATATAATTGAAATAACCATATGGATAACTTCCAGTATAATTATCGGGATAAAATGGTCATTACCCAATTTAATGGAGTGATATCTGGGTTCACCCACCATAAAATCCATATCAAGCTCACCAAACACTATTAGGATTTACCCATCAAATTTTCTATATTAGGCTCACCTAACACACTCTTGGTTTACCCATCATATAACAATTTCAAAGAACCACAAATAAATTACATAGATATTAAAATTAATTCTAAAACTCATAAAAATAATTTTTAGTACTTTGATAACACAATTAACCAATGGAAAAGAAATGGGTTCCATAACAATCTCATTGAAACATGATTATCCTATATTAAATAAATGGGTTCAATAACAGTCTTATTGAAACATGATTAACCATTAGAAAAGAAATGAGTTCCATAAAAATATCATTGAAAAATTATTATCCCAGGTAAAATAAATGGGTTCCATAAAAATATCTTTTAAAAATGATTAAATAATGAAAAATAAATGGGTTCCAAAATAATCTTTATTAATCATGATTACCCTCATTAAAATAAATTAGGTTCTATAACAATCTCTTTGAAACCTGATTAACACATAACAAAACAGGTTCCATGTTAATGTATTTAAAAAAGTATTAGTCCATATAGACAAAGAATGTGGATGGTATCATTACAAAATATCCCTATTTGATCATAAGTAACAAAAGGTTTTTTTGTAGATTTTAAATACAATTAAAATTTCACTTTAAAACATATTTTAGAGAAATAAACTTTTCATTTTTAAAAGCACTAAAAATTCAAAAAATATTCAGAAAATAATTTTCATTGAAAACAAACATGAAAAAATATGAAGTAAAATTATAGAAAAATAATGGCCATGATGGATGAAAAATACATTCATCTAATAAGTGTTATAAATAAACATTATTCTAAAAACATTTTGAAAGGAGAATTATAAGTGACCCATTTCTAAAATGTTAATAAATTTCCTTTTATAAAATTTTAAAATAAGGTAATATATCATGTAAATTAGATTTAGGAAATCATTTATTTTTATAAAATAGAATTTTTGAATAATTTTAGAATTCATAGATATGGAATAGAATAATTTATGATGTAAAAGAACATACATGATCTATAACACATACAAATGCATGTATTGACGGTTCTTTATTTAGTAAGAAATAAAATAGAAATATAACATGTTAAAAAAATTAATAAATAGTGTATAATAAAGATATTTGTTTCAAAAAAAAATATCATATGATTTCATTAAAAATAACCTTCAACATAAACAATCTCAAAAGGAAAGGAGATGGTGTAATAAAGCCTTTTCCCCTTTTGTAATATTTTCAATCATAAGAACCATTAAAGAATAACATAAAATTAAACATTAAATATCATGAACATAAGTATTTTACTGATATATTATGTCCAATGGTAATTATATACATCTCTTAAAATAAGATAGTTGTATAATATTACAATATGCCTCAATGAAAGGACATTGAGACAACGTCCAATATGACTTTGGTAATATCTGGATAAAAACCCCATAGAATGAAAAAACCTCTTATAGATTTGTAAATACCAAAAAATTTCTTTAAAAAAATCATGAAATACATTCATTGGAATAATATACACCTCACAATAAAAATAAGTAGTGAATATGGAATAATTCTCATAGAAGTAAAAGTTAGATGAGAAAACCCTTACCTCGAGTCTATACATTCAATGTGTTTCCTTAGATCCTATATAATAATATTATATAATCTATTATATTTCTTAATAAACATTTATATGTTTACCAAATTATAATGAAATAGTTAATTTAATTTAATTTTAATGAAATACTCAAATAGTTAATCAGTTAAGCCTTTGTCGGGTGTTTTGAGGATGTTCGGTTCATTGTTTCAAAATGGGTTTGGTGTGTTGACCGTGGTAACATAGATAATTATTTCAACATATGCAGAATAATAATAATTAAATATTTTTCATATTTATATATAAATTATAATTTTAAAACCAATCACAAAATATGGTTACGAAAAATCAATCATGTTATAATCATTGAGACGGTGTACCATATTTATGCATGAGTAACGTATCCATTTTTCATGATCATTATAGAAAAAAAGGTAAGTAATGTTATATATTTACATAAGTATCAAAATATTAGATATAATATATTATTTATTCAAATATACTTATATATATATCATCATTTTGTTTTGCAGATGAAAAATTAATCACATCAGTTCGTGGAGGGGATAATATACACGTGCACACAAACAATGTTATCATTTTTCTATGTAAGAAACAAAAAAGATATATTATATTTTAATAATGATAATTTTGTCATGAATATAATAATTATTTCATTTATATCACATATATTTATTAATGTTATCCATATTACCTTCCATTTAAATCATTAGTGAAAAATGAATCATATCGCATCATAAGGCGGTATTCCACCGTACAAATGAACGACATTATCATATCCACCATAGACTGGAAAGTAAAAATGTATATGTGATATAATATTTATATAAGTATAAATATGTTATATACATAATTTTAACTCATCATTATATCTGGCTGTGACAGGCGATGATGGAAAACGAATTATATCGGTTCGCAAGGTGGTAATCCGTTGTACTCATGAATATTAATTTCATATCTCATTACATGGAAGAGGATATATATTTAGGTTCTGATTTAGAAATAATAAAATATCAGTATATTATATATACTTGATTCATTATATAATAATTATTTATGTATATTTGAATATGGTTTATGTAGAAATAAAATAAAGACGTTCAATTATGCATGATACCTCTTCTTTGAACAACATCCTTAGGTAAGCATAAAAAGGATTCATAGGATAGATTTTTGACAAAAATAAGAGTTATAAAATGTGGGTATGGAAGTAATTAATTAATTTGGGTAGTTATTTAATGACCCAAATGGATTTTAATGTTTTAATAGGAGAGGAGATGGGTTCCCTTTTATAAGTGAGTTGAGTGACACACATGTAATTTTTTACACTACTGGAATTTTACACTTACCAATGGTTCAAAACTGTTTGTAAAGGCCTGGAAACCATTGGTATATAGTATACCAATGGTTCCCTCAACCGTGGCCATGTAAGCCATGAAAATATGCCTATACCAATGGTTCTGTGAAAACCGTTGATATTGGTTTCAGAATAGATGGTATACCAAAGGTTTGATACAAACTATTGGAAAATTTGTGTTAAAGTATAACATATACAAATGGTTGTGAAACCTTTGATATATGTGTATTACACTTATACTAATAGTTATAAACCGTTGGTATAGAGATGATATGGAAAGCCATAAGGCTATACCAATGGTTTTGTTATAACTGTTGGTATAAACCTATACCAATGGTTATAACAAAACCGTTGGTATAGTTATATTATAAAATCTATACCAACGTTTATGATAACCATTGGTATATATTTGCTCAACTCTACAGCTTCAGGCCCCTCTCCCCTCTCCAGACCTACAATAACATAGCTCTAGAGCAACATACCTCCCCCTCTCCAGACCTGCAATAAAACAAATACAAAATCCCTATCCAAAGTATTCAAAATTTAGATTTTATTCCAAAATTTATAAATTTATAAATTTAGAAATTCAAATGCAATAACACCCATAAGAGAAAAATCCTACATGTTATAGGAAATGCAATAACACCCATAACAGTATTCAAAATTTAGAATTTATTCCTCACTAAAACCACAACACCAACACACATAAGAGTATTCAAAATTTATAATTCATTACTCACTCAAACCCCAACTCCAATACACACAAGAGAAAAAACTTACATGTTATAGGAACCACATGGGATGTTTAGTCATGGTCTTAGGTTGAGTATCGTAAAACCAACAAAAAAACATGTGTAAAGTGGAAAAGGATCATGATACCCATAAGATAGATCCTGGTAGTGGCCATGTGCTTAGACCTAGTATGAGTTATAGGAAGAAAATGGGATGTTTATATTCCTCTAATGATTATGGATCCATGTATAAATGGTTCCTGATGTGTTAGTGGGAGACATTGGCCAAAATTGACATATGATATGAGTTACCAGAATATCCTACATGTTATTCATTGAAATTTCAATTAGAATAAGGGGATATGTGGAAAATTGTAATTTTCTCTCCTAGGGGTGATGTGAGATGAATCCCCATATTGGGTAGAATTGAGAATTAGAATATGAGTGTTGGTTCATGTTCATGATGGGATGTCGAGACTCATTCCTAATATAATTTATGTTTTTCTATATATACTATGACCCATTGTGTTTCAATATATTCCTTGTGAATATTTTCTTCTAATATTATATGACCAATAGACCATATTTTGTTTTTTATCCCTTAATTTCAAGAATCGATGTGTAGCCTTGTGAATATTTTCTGTATGCCAGTTGTTGTTTTCACTTAAAATGTTGTCCATTTCAAAAAAAAAGTGAGAAACTTTGGATGATACCAATCACACCATGTCTCAGATTTAGGCGGGGTTGACTCATACCCGTCAAAAATGATCCATGGATCGTTGTGCTAAAGTATCAACACAATCCGAATGGGGGGGGGGGTTGTCTGGAGTGCTTTCTTGGAAACCATGGTCACATGACACCTCTGATTGATGTGCTATCTAGCCAACCATTTCACAGTTCACCCAACCTTTGTTTTCATCCAATTTCATGGCATTCTGAGGTCGTTAAGATAGTTTTGACCACCCCATGCATGCTTCTCAAGCACGCCAAACACCTAAAAAACACATATTCATTTGTGCCGTGAAAACCGTGCATCCAAATGATGTGTCATAATTTTTTACACCTCAAGAATAATAATTAAGCTATTTTCGTGTGATTTCATGTCATTCCGATGTCATTGGGTATGCATTTGACCATAAAACACATGTTTTGGCCATTTATGACATGCAGAGTTCATTTTCAACCATCGCGGTCACACGACACCTCCAATTGACGTTCCTTCTAGCTGAACATTTCACAATTCACCCAACCTTTGTTTTCGTATGATTTCATGGCATTCTGAGGTCGTTCGACTGGTTTTGACCACCCCACGCACGCTTTTAAAGCGTGCCAAACACCTAAAAAACATATTCGGTCGTGCCGTGAAAACCACATGTTCTAATGATGTTTTGTCTCCTCGTACACCTCGAAAATAAAAATTAGGGTGTTTTTGTGTCATTTCAAGTCATTCCGACATTTTTTGGTATGCATTTGACCATTAAATGCATGTTTTGGCCATTTAAGACACGCAGAGAGAATTTTCGGCCATCACGGTCACATGAAACCTCTGATTGATGTGACATCTTGCCTACTATTTCAAAATTCAGCCAAACTTTGTTTTCGTCCGATTTCATGGCATTTTGAGGACGTTCGGCTAGTTTTGACCACCACACACACGCTTTTCAAGTGTGCCAAACACCTAAAAAACACATATTCTGTCGTGTCGCGCAAACCGCACATCTGAATGACGTGTTGTCTTTTTGTAAACCTCACGAATAATAATTTGGGTGTTTTTTCTGTGATTTCAAGTCATTCTGATGTCGTTAGGTATGTATTTGACCGTAAAACACATGTTTTGGCCATTTACGACACGCATAGTACGTTTTCAGAAACCGCAGTCACACGAAAGCTCCGATTGACGTGTCGTCTGGCTGACCATTTCACAATTCATCCACCCTTTTTTTCGTCTGATTTCATGGCATTTTGAGGTCGTTCAGCCTGTTTTGACCACCCCACACATGCTTTTCAAGCGCACCAAACACCTTAAAAACACATATTTAGTCGTTTCGTGCAAACCACATGTCCGAATGATGTTTTGTCTCTTCATACACCTCAAGAATAATAATTAGGGTGTTTTGGTGTGATTTCAAGTCATTCCTATGTCGTTCGGAATGCAGCTGATCGTTAAACACATGTTTTGGCCATTTACGACACACAGAGTGCGTTTTTGGCCACCGTGGTCACACGACACCTCCGATTGACATGTCGTATGGCCAACAATTTCAAAATTCACCCAAAATTTATTTTCTTCTGATTTCATGGATTTCGGAGGTCGTTCGGCCGGTTTTGACCACCCCACACAAGCTTTTCCAGTGCACCAAACTCCTAAAAAACATATTCAGTCGTTTCGCGCAAACCGTGCATCCAAATGACATGTAGTCACCTCATACACATCAAAAATAATAATTAGGGGGTTTTTGTATTATTTCAAGTCATTCTGATGTCGTTCGGCATGCATTTGACCATTAAACGCAGGTTTTGGCCATTTACGACATGCGAAGTGCATTTTCAGCCATCGCGGTCGCACGACACCTTCGATTAACATGAATTATAGATCACTATTTCACAATTCACCCACCATTTGTTGTTGTCTGATTTCATGGAATTCTGAGGTTGTTCGGCTAGTTTTAACCACCCCACACACACTTTTCAAGCGCGCCGAACACCTAAAAAACACATATTCAGTGGTGTCGTGCAAACCACGCGTCCGAATGATGTTTTGTCTCCTCATACACCTCAATAATTACCCATGTATCTTTTTGTTAATGTGTTAAGACAATCCGAATACGTTTGGTTAGTTTTCTGTATTCCAGTAGTTTTTACTTAAAATGGTGTCCATTTTAAACAAAAGAGATACATTTAGAATGATACCGGCCACACCGTGCCTTGGATTGAGGCGTGGTTGTCTTGTACACATCTCATATGACCATTGGATTGTTTTCCTAATGTATAAACACAATCCAAATACGTTTGGTCTGTTTTTCGTATGTCAGTTGTTATTTTCACTTAAAATGTTGTCCATTTCAAATCAAAGTGAGACACTTTGAGTGATACCGTACACACCGTATCTCGGATTGAGGAAGTGCTGACTCATACCCATCAAAAATTACAGATGTATCATTTTCCTAAAGTATCAACACAACGCGAATGCGTTTGATTGGTTTTCCGTATGTCAGTTGTTGTTTTCACTTAAAATCCGGTCCATTTCAAATAAAATTGAGACACTTTGAGTGGTATCGGCCACATCATGCCTCGGATTGATGCGGGGTTGACTCCTACACGTCAAAAATGTCCCATGGATTGTTGTTCTAAACTATAAACAATATCTGAATACATTTAGTCCATTTTCCATATGTCAGTTGTTGTTTTCACTTAAAATGTTGTCCATTTCAAATAAAAGTGAGAAACTTTGAGTGGTACCGATCACATCGTGCCTCAGATTGAGGCGGGGTTGAGTCGTACACGTCACATATGACCCATGGATCGTTTTCCTAAGTTATCAACACAATCCAAATACGTTTGATCTGTTTTATGTATGCCATTTGGTTTTTACATAAAAGGGTGCCCATTTTAAACAAAAGTGATACACTTTGAGTGATACCAGACACACCGTGCCTCAGATTGAGGTGGGGTTTACTCGTACACGTCACATATGTCTCATGGATTATTTTCCTAAAGTATCAACACAATCGTAATGTGTTTGATCATTTTTTCGTATTCCAGTTAGGAAAATCATGCAACAACAGTGATAATATATTATACTAAAACAATAGACATTGTGCATGATGTGCACCCCCTCGGGCATGGTTAAGGAAAATCATGCACATTTCTTCTAATATATAGCCCTATATAATTGGTAGATACCTTGTGGGATGGACTTAAATTTTTTACTAACTGTGAGTTATAGTGTCTTTCTACGCCGACCGAGTTTCCGAGCTCTGAACAAGCCCTAGAAGCCCCATAAACCATTATAACATCATTAGGCTTCCATATTTGGTCAATAAATAAAGTGTTATATTGAATTGAAAAATATCCATTCCAGAGTGAAAAACCAGGTTAAAAAATAAAGAGTTATACAGAATTAAATAATTTAATGGATTAATCTGCCCCTGATCACCATCACCACCACCACTATCATCATCAGACACATCCTCACCACCATCTCATTCCTCGTCATTGTCCTCATCATCATCCTAATGCTTATCCTCAGCCCCATCCTCACCGTCGGACCCATCCTCGCCCTCATCCTCATCCTCATCCATGCCCTCATCCTCTTCATCATCCTCATCATCACTAGGAACATAATCATCTCCACTACCACTAGATCTTCCACCTAGTTCATTAGATAATGCACCCATCAACGACATATATGTCTGACAAGCCACACTAGCCTTTGGTGGATGTGATGAAGATAATGCTTTGATCAGTTTCATAAATTCTTTATCCCTCACTTGAACCTGTTCTTCCAACTCTTTGACTCTTTTATCAGAATGTCTTGCATGCTCCTTGACCTATTCCAACTCATAAGTACTAGAATGGATACCTGGAGAGGACCAATACCTCGTCGAGACTATATTCTTACCAGGTCGGCAGTGTACTCGACCAGAGTGCTTATCTCCAAAAACCTGATATAAATGATCATGTTGCCCTAAATTGTCAGGATCCTGGGCATCAAGGGCCTCTAAAGCAGCCTGTTAAAAATATTAATAGATTATTAAATTTCAAAATAGATATTAAACTTTTAAATAAACAAATTTAAACTTAAAATCTTTTATTGTGTCGGTTCATTAACAACAGTTCCATATTTTTTCCTTCTAATCGAGCAAAAAAAAATTTCTCGAGGGAGATATCCTTCAATATTCAATTTTTGCTTCTGTAATGACATTGAAACAATATAAAGTTCAAGTATTATAATATATTCAATATTCAATAAATTAAATAATTTAAGTAGGAAAAATAAAAGGGGAAATTCCTAAATAAAAATTATAAACAACTACATCATACCAGCTGCCTCTCATGATCTAACATAGTAGTGTGCCCCAAAGTGTGGAGGTATTTCTTTGACTCAATGTTTTCTTTATTTTTTTCAAAAGATTCCTAAATAATATTTAATAATAAATACGATAATATTAATGAAAAATATGAAAACTATCATCTTAATACCTCAAATGAGATTAATACCTTAAATTTGGCAGTCTCCCAATGGGTAATCATTTGGAGATATTGCTCTATCAGGAAGTCATCCACGATATGTACTCTCTCCAACTCCTTGTCCAATCTATCACACTAGCCAACATACAAATCGTGCATATAAACTCTCCAAAGCTCTCCTAGCTCCTTTAAACATTTTGGTCGTTCACCTTCACCGTCAGGGAAGTTAACCAGAAGCTGACACACAATAGATTAATTCATAAAAATACAAAAAAATACTACATTAAATTTAATATATTTTTTACCCATATTTGTGCCCACACATTATCCTTGACTTCGTGTGGCATGTGTCTCCAAGAGTGAGGGATGGCCTGAATGATGATAGAATATTTGGCTAGCGTTGTCAAAAAACCCCGACATTCCTCCCCAGATTTATCAATCATCTGACCATCATCTCTATATTCAACCATCAACCGTGTCTGGAAGTTCCATACCACACGCAAGCGAGTACGCCCCCTCCCCCATCTCCTATCAGTAGATGAATCTATTATTAAAGAAAAAAATACCAGTACAAGTTATAATAATAATAAATTTTGGTATACAAATTTGTTAGAGTTATGTAAATATACCTGTGGTAGTTGAATCAATGGGAATCACTGGATGTGCAGAAGCTGAAGGAATATCCTGTACAGGTGGACTGTCCCTCAGTGTACGCTCCTTATCCCCTACTATATCAGAGTAGGAGTCAAAGAAGGTGGAATATAACAGCTCGGAGATAATGAACCATAAGCAAAAGATGATGGCACAGACGTCAGGCCAACTAGTACTGTAAACATCGGAGGCCTAAATATCTCATGTGTCCCTAATGACCCACTAGGATCAAAATGGGGGCGTAGAAGATACATATGTGGTAGGAGAATAGTCCAATCAGGTACGACCAGTGGATCACATAACTCTTGCACCACGAGCCCTCGCACCACCGACATCAGTACCAGGACCACCAGATGATCATCTAACTCTGACACCACACTCCTCCTACCACTAGCCTCTGCACTGGGAGCAATATCAGGCTCCTCATCGGATGTCCCTTATCTAGGGGGTGGATCCTGAAAAAAAGTTTAACTCAAAAGTAAACACATGATATTATATGTTATTGAAATATATATATATATATATATTAAATAAAATACTCATAATAAGGATGAGTGGAGGAACTCCCATCTGTGTCATCCGACGATTATTTCTTGTCTTCTTTATCCACCGCATCTCTTCAATGGGTGTCATTTCCTACATTGAAAACATATATAGAAGTAATTATAAATAGATAAATAATGTGTAACCCAAAAAACAAAATATAGAAAACCCATTCTGATAAAAAAACATAAAGAAATAGAAGATTTATGGTGGTTTAAAGGTAAGTACTTGGATAAACAATCTGAATGATGTAGGTAAGACATGTAAGTGAGAAAACGACTGTATGATTCTATATATTTCCCACTACAACTTCAAGTTCACAATCAACTCTGACAATTGATCTATTGGAGTAATCATAATTAATAAATGGATTGCTTCCAATTGTAGTAGGGATAATGTAAACTTCATCATCACCATCATAAAAAACATGTCTGGGATTTATTTAAATAATAACACCGAATTTAGGATGACGATGATCTTTGACATAAAAAACATGTTTCACCATTGATGCCAATACATATGGTTCATCAGTGTCAAGAGTGTGAGTCATGACAATAACTCGAAATCCACAATCATCAATAAAGGTTCCTTGCCTCGTCATTGAATCAAACCATTGACATTTCATCATCTTGACTCGACCATGCGAGTAATAATCCAAAATTATTATTTTCTCTATGACTCCATAATAAGAAGAATTTTCAGAATGAGGTTAATTATCTGATGAACTGGCATAATATTCTGTTGTGGCAGTTATCAAAACACCACCATGTTGTGTTCTCATGTTTCTTGCTCGTTCAGTGATAATAAATTTATATCCATTGATCACAATTGATTTACAAGCATGAACCATGGTATTAGGACCAAAATCCAAAGCTCTTATTTCCTCAGAAATAGATTTTGCAGGAAAACTCGATACCTAAAATATAATAAAATAGGAAAATTAATTAAATATTGTTTTTATTTAGTTATTATAGAAATATTTTTACCTTCAATTTCAACCAAGTATAAAAACATTTGATATAAAAAGTCTCTTTCCTTTTCAAAGTTAAAGAAAAATGATTTCTATATGTCAATTCATTATGTTCCCTGTAGATAAAAATAAAAATAGTTTAACAAATATTTAAAATTACAAGAGGTAAGATAAGATATACATGTACAATTTAGTTACTTGATATACTCATCGAACAAATCACAATTGAACAACACTGTGTGATGTGCTATCTCTCGCTCTTCAAGGCTTAATGTCATTAATTTATATGATCGTATAATTCCTTCTATCTGAGGATGTGATGGAAAACTGGGTTCAATTTGCTCATACCATTCTTCTTCATTTCTCATTTGTATGTTTATTCTCGTAGTAAGATCAGACAAATTCATTGAGCATAAATCCATACATTCTTAAGCCAAGTAACCGTTCATAATAGAACCTTCGGGATAATTATTGTTCTGAAGAAATGATTTCAATGTGTACATGTATCTTTTAGTTGGATACATCCTACAAAATGCAACGGGTCCTCCAAGAAGTATTTTAGTCAAAATATGGACAGTCAGATGCAACATTCATGTAAAAAATGATGGAGGGGATATTTTCTATAACTCACACAAAATTAATAGTGTCTCCGCCAAAAGTTTTTGGAAGAAGGATTTGTAATCTTCTTATCACAAATATCTCTAAACAAATAGCACAAATGAATAACCGAGACTCTTACATTATCAGACAAGAGATTCTGATTGCTGTTGGAATCAACTCATGTAAAAGGATGTGATAATCATGAGTCTTCAATGATTTCAGCTTCAACTATTTTCTGTTTACCCATTTTTCTATATTGATTGAATAGCCATCAGGAACATTAATAGTCTCCAGCACTTCCAAAAAATTGATTTTTTCAGCAGGTGTCATCACATAAAAGCACATGGAACTTCCCATTTATTTTCACTGATACAGAGAGGATGTAATTTTGGTCTGATCCCCCAATCTACCAATTCACTCTGTGATCATAAATCATCTTTTGTATTCCCCTTGACATTTAGAAGAATCGAAAGAAACATTTCACATATATTCTTTTCAATGTGTATTATGTCTAATAAATGGAGTAACAAGTTGGTTGACCAATATGACAACAGAAAGATTATACCTTTGTTCTTCCAATTGCAACAAGTATCATTGGAAACATTTTTACTCTTTCTATATTTCATTAAACCCTTCCCAAATGAATAACTGAAATTGTTTATTTCATTATGCACATCAGTTCCAGACATACACTGAGGTGGATCGTCAGTCTCCATGGTATTGTCAAATATTCGATGATTTTTTCTATATGGATGGTTCATTGTCAAGAATCATCAATGTCCCATAAGACTAAAACTGTGACGATATTTCAGTCTTCTCGATCGAGTATTCTTCATAAAAACAGGACATGACAATTTTCCTTTTGTGCTCCATCCAGACATCATTGCATAAGCAGGAAAATCATTGATCATCCACATAAGCGCAGAACGCATCTGAAATATTTATTTCTAACATGCATCGTATGTGGTCACACCCACTTTACAAATAAATTTCAACTATTTTATTAAAGGATTCATGTATACATCTATATCATAGCTGGGATCAGAAGGGACAGATATTAGTATACTCAAGAAAGTGTAAGGCTTTTTCATACACAAACATGGGGGAGGTTATAAATGTGTATGAAAACCGGCCATGTGCATTGCAATGTAAGAATCTACTATAATGGATTAAAACCATCACATGAAAGACCCAGTCTCACGTTACGCATGTTGGATGAAAATTCAGGATATTAAGAATCAAATATCTAACATGAAAATCCATCCGCAGGGTGAACCAACTCTTTATTATTCTTTTTTCTCTTGGTTTCATGCCATCACATTTTTATTGATATTTCATCAGGCATGAAAAGGTTTTGTAATCCAGGGATCAATGGAAAGAGCCACATTAATTTTTCTGGCACACGAGATGGTGTTCCATCATCTTTTCACTTCCATTGGGAGGTTACACATTTGATACAATCATTTATCTCAGTAGTTTCCTCCCAAAATAAGCTGCAATCATTCGGGAAATCATGATTTTTTTTAAGAATCCAAGTTCATAAACTAGCTTCCATGTCATATAGTGGTTGGAGGTAATATCTGAATCATCTGGATGAAAGTCCTTCAATAAGGTAATAATGTAGTCGATTTCAGTATTTAAAATCACATACATAGTTTTCCCATGAAACAATCAGATTAAAAATTCTAACTTTTTCATTTTACCACATTGTCAATATACTAGAGTCGTCGGAACATCATTCAATTTTTTTACCCTATCAAAATCATCATTTTCATTGGATGCATCGTGTGTGGTTGTATCAAAATCTTGTTGGCTGGACATCCTTTCCTTATCATGATGCCGAATAATTGGAAACTGATCATATATCAAACTCTCAAATTTTGTCCTATCATTTGGATCATCAACATTTTGATATTCCATTTTCTCTCCATTGTGATACCATATATAATAGTTTTTTTTGGAAACCATATGTGGTTATATGATAGATAAATGATTCATGACTCAACTAAGGTATTCCAACACAATTATAACATGGGAAGTGTATGCGACCACTATCTGAAACCTTTTCAAATACAAAATCTAAAAATATGTTCAAATTATTTTGAAAATCAGTTGAAATACGATTAGTTGCGTACATCCAACTTCTATCCATTCTGTAAAAAATTTGCAATAAGTCATTTCAAAGCAATTAAATAATATTGAAGTTCAATCCAAAAAGTATTTAGGTAAATGACAATTGTTTACTTTATATAAAATCATATCTGACACATTACTCTATATGAGAATCATATTAAGATACACAACAAAATACAGTGTATATAAGATAATAAGATACAAAATTTCTAATGCCTATATTAAAGGATTTACCATTAAGATATTGTAAGTGGATCAAGAAATACATAATCATTAAGGGTCTTTTTGGGAGTACATGAGTTTTATACTTTAAATTCTTCAGGGAGATCAGGATGAGGAGTTGGATGAGGATCACATCAAAAGTAGTTTTGGCCTCATCAAGTTTCACCATAACCATGTATTAAAGGATCCTAGGTTTGAGGACATAGATCCTAGATTGGTAGGGTGTATTCATTGAATCATGTCCCAATTTATTTTGGAGAGGTACCTTCAATAGTTATGGGTATTGATTTGATTAGAAACGCCTATAAAAAGGATATCTCAGAATTGTGACATCCCAAACCAGGATTCCACTCATTAGTGACCGGAACCTAGATGGCCACTCATTGTAGAGAGACCTTCAAGTTCTATTGTGTTTTATCTCACATACGTATAATGATTTTAGGGTTTTATGGAGTCTTGGGAGGAGGGTGGTGGGATGTCTGGAGTCCAGGGAGGAGGGTGGGGGCTGTCTAGGTTCCATGGAGGAGGGGGGCTATCCTGGGTCCAGAGAGGTGGGTGGGGTCTGTCCAGGGTTTAGGGAGGCAGGGGGCTATCTAGGGTCCAGGAAGGAGAGTGGGGGGCTGTCCGGGGTCCAGGGAGGAGGGTGGGGGCTGTCCCAGGTCCAGGAAAGAGGGGGGTTGTCCTGGTTCTAGGAAAGAGGGGGGGGGGGTTGTCCTTAGTGGACCTCAAAACACCAAATGGGGTTCCAATCTATAGTTTTGAGAATATATAATCCAAAGTTACCATGATTCCACCGGTAAACATGAAAAACATTAAAATAGTGCCTATTGTAATTTCATGACATTTAAGGGATATGTGTTTTGTGAAAAGCCTATACATTACAATGATGTTCGTGAATGATGGTTTTCTTCCCAAATGTGTACAGAATTCAGTAACAAGGATGATTTATTCCATTTAACTAATGTTATAGTGTATGTTTAGGATGAATTCTTTCATTTTACCAGTGTTCTAGTAAATTTTTAGGTGAGGTGAGTTAGAAACCATGTTAGGCATGTCATAAGAACATGGGTTCTTTTATTAAACCATGTAGTATTAAATTTAAGGGATGGATTGTTTTTGACTTTTCTAATTACTACCTACTCTATAGTATGGCCAACACATCATTTGGGCATACCAATGAAACAAAGCCATGTGTAAACGGGACATTTTCAACACCCCATTTAGCCAAACATACTTGTCACCAAAAGGTATTGTCCATTTATATTTTCATGGATATCCAAGTCATGTACTATGTGTACATTCCCATGTAAATTCCCAGGGCACTGGATTATCGTAGACACCATGTCAACCGTTATTCACACCATGTGAACCCTTATACAATATCATCATTATTAAAACCATTAATAACAACTTATTAAACAACATCACTTTTCAAATATAATAAAATTGAACCTAAATCAATAATAATATTAGATATATCAATTAAAATGAATTCATACTATCTTATATACTAAATGACCACACACAACCCTGATTAATAACCAAAAAGCTCCCCTTTCTGCCAAATCAAAAGTGAAAACAAAAACAAATAGTTATAGAACAAAAAAACCATGTAATAACTTACAGATTCTATGTGTAGAAGAAATGAATTCCATGATTGAAGATGGATCGATATGTGGAATATGTTTGGAAGGAGGAATATTGGATTTAGGGAACCAATCTAGCGGAGCGAAACTGCAATCGAGTAGAGGGGGAACTGGATGCCTGATGGAATTTAGAGTAAATCTTTCCCAATGGTTTTTAAAAACCATTGGGAATGAATGTTATACCAAAGTTTGAGACTAACCGTTGGTAAAAGTGGTATAGATGTGGCCTATACAAACGGTTTACATAAACCGTTGGTAAAAAGTGATATGGATAAGGCCTTTACCAACAGTTTTGCAAAACCATTGGTAAAAGATTCAATAAAATCTTCTATACCAATGGTTTGTGAAAACCATTGGTATACATAGCCATTCCCAATGTTTTATATAAACCGTTGTGATATAAGTGTTGGTAAAAGTGGGATTTCCAGTAATGTGAAAACAAAAAGGTGTACCCATGTGTTTTACATGAAAAAAGGTTCCTAAATGGATAATTGTAAATAATTAGACATTATAAGGTCTAAATATTTCCATAAATATATTTTATACAAGTTTTTATTTTATTTTTACCCTTATTTATTTATTTTACACCCTGGTGAACCAATTTTCACGTTAACCGTGATAATTAATTAGTACTGTTTTCACTGTTAATTATGGTAAAAAATTATGTTGAACTTATTATATTATATAAAATACTCTAATTAAAATTATTTAATAAATTTTACGATATTAAATTCATATAATTGAAAATTTTAATTCAATATTACCATTGTTGACGTGATGAAAAAGAATGTTTCCAATAAGTGTATTTTCAAGAAAAAATCATATTATACTAACTCTATGAATAATAATAATGATTGTATGAATATAAATTAACATATATTGGAATATAATATATCAATTTAATTTAAATAATTCTCCCTTATCATTTGTTTTAATTAATTAAAGATAACCATTATGTATTTTAAAACAGTTTTCAGAAAAAGCTTGTTTTTAACCTAAAAACAATCTTATACTACGATACAATATAAATTTGATTCAAAATAAATTAAGTGGATTAAATATAAATAAATAATTATTATTTAAATTTAAATATAATTAATAAAAAAAATTTACTTTCAAATGTCCTAATTTATCAGAATGGAATGACATTTTTAGGAAAATCAGTATTTTCACTATTCACCAAAAATTTAATATTTTTTCGAAAAACATAAAAATTTAACCCAATGTAAACTTTGATATTAATATCTAAAAAATGAAGTTATTTTTATCAAATAAAGTTTTTGAAAGTTAAAAAATTATTTATATTATTTTTTTCAGGAAAATCAATTAATAATTTTTGATGAAAACATATTTTTTAAGAATAAAATTACTTCACTAAAAATTGATTATTTGTTTACTAAAAATTTATCAATAATTTATATTCAGTACGAAATTTATATATATGTATTTCATAAAGAAGTCAAGAATATTCATTCCCACCAATTCAAAAGTTATGTCCTAATGATTATATATTTCATGGGTTGTTTAAGCTCGATGTTGTGTGTCATATATGCTATCATGCAAACAAATATTTGTATTGTGTATAATAAAAGATATTTAATAGATTAAATTTATTTAAATATAAAAATATCCTAATTTCTCAAGGTGTTACATTCTCATATTATCTTAGTTTTGTGTCATATATGTTATCGAAAAAAAATCTTTTAAAATCCTATGGTGTTACTCATCAAGCAGATCATATAAACAATGCTAAACAAATCATGTTACTAATAATAAAAATAACTTGAGAAATACGCATATATAATTTTATATACATGAAATTATTACCATAATCAACATCAAATCAATTTTAGTAAACTACTTAAAGAAAAAAAATATCATTTTCAAAAAAAATTGAACAATATTCATTTCTTCTCAACTTGGATGAAAACAAATTTTATAACACATTTGATTCAATGGTATTTCATATCAAAATACTCAAAGTTAAAAAATGTTACCCAATAAAATTTTATTACCAAATAGGTAATAATTATTAATGAACAAATTAATCAAACCAAAATTAATATATCATAGATTTCAATATGATTTTTGTGACTAGTAACCTAACAACTATAAGAGTTAAAAAAATTAGCAATATATTAGGTTATCCCATTTAATGTACACTAATTTTAATTTCTATATTTTAGGTTATAATTTTAATGTTTTTATAATTACATACATATCATGCATTTAAAAAAATGTTATTCTTTATTATGTTTTAAAATTAGGTAAAAAAAATTCAAACTCCTAACATTAATATTTTTTCTATTAATAGGATGCATGTTTTAATTTTTCTAATCATTAAATTTAAAACAATTACTAGATTGTCACATAATGATTTACCTATAAGGATGAAAAAAATAACTAAACAATTGTAAAGGTTATATAATATATAAACATGGATTCAATCATTAAGTTAACATGATAATAATCATGTAATCATACTATGAGTAATTATTTTTAAATTTTTAACATTATCTAAAAATAGAATGGATTCCAATAACCATTTAATAATTTACTTCTCATTATAGTCATTACTAGTTTAAGATATAGTTACACACCAATTTCATGTTCATATAGTCAATAAAACATATGGAATCCAGAAATAAATCTCAATTCTATGAAGTTTCAACACAAAGTATAAAGCAAAACCATATTTACCCGTCTGTGGAAACCATTTCCAAGAAACTATAAGATTTAAACACAAAAATTACCAACTATTTATAGAAATAAAAGTAACTATTTTCCAAATAATAATAAATAAAACTCATTGTAAATATCATAAACCTAGTGATAAGTCTCTTTAAAAAGGAATGATACACAACTCTCATCATCTAAACCCATGATGATGAGGTGAAAAGACACCAATATGCTCTTAAAAACAAATTCTATACATAGAACACCTTTGTAACTTGAATTTCGGGATAAACAGGTTAGATATGCATTTTTATACTCCATATTTCATGTCATGACACATCCAATCACCACACCAACCATCCCCAACTGATAGAATACCAAAGTGATACAATTTGTGACATCCCAAGTAAGAACTATTATATTGGGTTGAAGGGAGGTTCCCCTAACCGTAGTATTATCCTCCAAGAACTAAAGTTTAATAATAAATTCAAATGGAATCAAAAAATAAATGGGGTGTCTTTTTATCTTATAAAAAACAACCTTCCATAAAAAACTGCAATAAAATATAAATATATAAAATATATGGTTAATGAAAACCGAAACTCTTATAATACATTAAAAATTTATTAGGTTAAAAACATATACAAATAGAGTATTACCATGTAAGACTATAATACCCAAGACCCCAATGTAAGGATATTTTCTAACATGTAATTCTCTATTTCTCCATGAGTTGGATAATTCCAAGCTCCTAATTACACCATCCAACACCATATAATCGACAAACTCATCTAGAGAAGTTAGTGGTATCCCATAATCTATAAAATATTGATCAAATATTGTATACATGAAAATATGAATATGAAATATATTATTATACAAGCTCAGAAGAAAATCCCCCAAACACTTCCCACAAATTCCACTTAAATAAGAACAAGTTATCTCATATTTTTTATAAATTATGATAGAAGAGTAATATAATACACATGCTAAGAAAATAATATAGGAAAATCACACCAAAGAATTATTTTCCTCTAAAATCCATAGACTCCAAAAAAATACCCATACCATAAATCATTTATACATGGAAGGAAATCACACACATAATGAATGCATCCTTACTAAAGTGTAACTCCCATAACAAACCCAACTCATGATCTTAACCTCATTCCTCTAACCAATTTCATCACTTTATTGAGTAAAAATCCATTATTCCTCAATATAGAATCAATAGAAAAGTCTAAAACAACAAGGACCCATACAATGCACAACTAACAACCACTAACCTATATAATATAGTGTACCCCAATTTCAGTATGTAATCTAAGAATGAATCAATAATTTCCCCACCATATGCATTATAAACACTCTCACACACACACACACTAACTTTAGAGACCCAAAGCTTAAAGTACATAGAAATTTCATTACTTTTGCAAAATACTTAATACATAACAAAAATAGACACATAAGGACCGTAATAGTTTAGTGTCTTTGGAAACTCAGAACATATTATTCTAATCGTGGTGAAAGATCTTCAATATCTCCCATAAAGTTCTTCCACTTTTGTTTTATTACCAAAAACCATTATTTATATCCTGGGGAAAAGAAAACATAAAAAGGGTGAGCTCAAATTCTCATTAAGGGTAAACATAGAGAACATAAAACAATCCATAAATATTTGAATGCAAAAACTTGAACATAAAATCTGAACATCAAAATCTTGAGCAAAGACATATATCTTGGAAGTACGTAATGCATGTTTCATAATGGAACATCAATCATGATAAAATAGCATGGGAATAAGGCATGTAATTTTTGGAAACCATTATGCACATGAATTGATTTCCATAGTAGCCAAGGCATTGCTGCCAAGTCCATCTTAGTGGACAAAGTCCCTTACTGAACTGGGTTTACATGTTGTTCTAGCCCTGTACTACAGAACCAGATTTACTTGCCGTTTCATCCATGTCTATCTCATGAGATATAAATCTTTACCCAATGCATTTTAGGGAGCTATAGGTCCCGCCCATCTCATAAGGAAATCATTATTTTGTGTGCCACAAAATCATAAATCATACATCATAGCGTAACCCATGTAATAGAATGGGATTCTTAAACATCATGCCATTATAACATAATCTATATATAAAAAAATGGATATCATTTCATAATAAGAAAAATACAACCATGTAAATAATGGAGACATTATACTTGAAACATAAACATGTTAAATAATGTCATTTTATATGGAAAATAGTTTTGATAAAACACTTTAAATGAATTCTTGAGGAAAATATCCTTTCTTCTTCAAAATCATTTTCTTTTCACACAATGCCATGGAATTTTAAATGAAAAGGGTTTTGTTGAAAATATTCATGAAATATTGTATAGGAATCTTCATGAAAATGAGGCGTTATGAAACCATAAAAATCCATTCATGCCGTATAAGTTAAAAATAACATTCTCCTCGTACTTTTTTCGGAAAGTCAAAAAGTACCTCATATGGTAAAAAAAGGATTCCTTACATTCCATGTAGTAAAGGTCAAAAATGGGTAAAAAGGACTTTAAACATACATGAAACCATTTTTAGGAAACATGGACATGGTTGATAACAATAACCTCAGTAAATACTTACGAATAAACAATCTCGGAAAAGAATGAGATTTGAATAGTTATCCCTTACCTTATTTCTGATATGCTTCGTATGTATCCGAACCTCATGTATAATGTTTTAAATAATGCAATTGACTTATTAAAGAATCATATTCATTGTTATGATATCATATATAGTTTTCTTATGACTTTATATTACCCATTCTTTTGTAAATTCGATGTAAAAGCAGCGATTTGGGTAAAATCATTTCATTTATTGTATATGTTTTGACTTGTTGTTCTTGATATTGTTACTTATATCCTGATTTACTAAATTCCAGAATGTAAAACATGATTTATATATAATATATATTCAGAATATACATATATATATGATGGATCGATAAATTGAATGAAATACACCGTTCATGGAGACGGTAGGCCATACGTACGCACTACTGGAAATCCTGGTTTTCCCAACAGTTGTATACCAAAGGTTCTTTTGAACTATTGGAATAGTGGATCTTTACCAACAATTTTTATTATCCATTGGTATTGATCTATAAAAATTGATTTTTCCCAACAGTTTGATGAAACCGTTGGGAAAGATTGGTAGAAAATTAGTTTTCCCAACAGTTTCATCAAACCGTTGGGAAAGATGGGGAACAAAAAAGTTTTCCCAATGGTTTAATGAAATGTGGGAAAACTTTATCTTTCCCAATGGTTTTTAAGAACCATTGGGAAAGATTTCCTCCAAATGCAGAGCAGCTGAACCCCCACCTAGCCCGATTGCAGACTGATTGCAGACAGAACCTCATGAATTATTCTTGGCCGTGACACTCTTTCCACTCAAGATCCAACTTCAATCAGACAAAATATTATTTTACACTTCAAATTAGTAAGTGTTACCTTATTTTTAGCGTTATTTCACTATTTTTTGGGTGTTTGATGTTTTCATTTAGGCTAAATTAGGGTTGCTGTCTACGGAACCCTTGGATTTGTTTTATGTTTTTTTTCTACACTTCAAACATGGTAAAGGGTTTGTTTAGTGGGGTGGTATGGTACTTTTGGTGGAATTTATTTTAGTTGAAAATTGGATTTTTATTTGGATGAATTTATGTTTCAATTTGAGGTGGGTGAGGGTGTGCAGATGGGGTGGGGGAGGATGTCGAGGGCTATCCAGGTGGGGTGGGGGAGGGGCTGTCTAGGTAAGGTGGGGAGGGGGATCGGTTGTCCAAACGGGGTGGGGGTAGGGCTGTTTAGGGTGGGGGAGGGGCTGTCTAGGTAGGGTGGGGGAGGGGGCTATCTAGGTAGGGTGGGGGAGGGGGCAGGGTTGTCCAAATGGGGTGGGGGTAGGGCTGTTTGGGGTGGGGGAGGGGCTGCCTCAGTAGGGTGGGGGAGGGAGCTGTCTATGTAGGGTGAGGGAGGGGGCTGGGTTGTCCAAATGGGGTGGGGGAGGGGCTGTCTAGGTAGGGTGGGGGAGGGGGCTGTCTAGGTTGGGTGGGGGAGGGGGTTGGGTTGTCCAAATGGGGTGGGGGTAGGGCTGTTTGGGGTGGGGGAGGGTGTGAAGGTTGGGGTGGGGGAGGGTGTCCAGGCAGGGTTGTCCAAGTGTGGTGGGGAGGGTGTGAAGGTGGGGTGGGGAAGGGGTTGTCTAGGTAGGGTGGGGGGGGATGGGTTGTCCAAGTGGGGGTGACGGTAGGGATGTCTAGGTGGGGTGGGGGGTGGGGGCTGGGTTTTCCATGTGGGTTGTGGGGGTAGGGCTGTCCATGTATGGTGGGGGGGGGGGGGGCTGGGTTTTCCATGTGGGGTGGGGGTAGGGCTGTCCACATGGGGTGGGGGGGTGCTGGGTTGTCCAAGTGGGGTGGGGGTAGGGTTGTCCAAGTGGGGTGGGTGAGGTGGGGGTAGGGCTGTCCAAGTGGGGTGGAAACCCTAAATTCAATGTTATAATTGGAGATTTGGTTTGTTTTATTAGGTATTAGGTGTATGAGGCATTCCCATTCCTATTATGGGTGGTTTTAAAAAAAAGTTATGATGTTGGAACCATTTATGATGTTGTTGTCTCTATTTAATCTTGTTTCCCCTAACTTAACATTAAATTCTATATCACATTTGGTATATGTTTTTTTTATTTCTAGTTATGTTTTTTGTGGTCGATTATTGTCTCATGTTAATTGTTTTCAATGGTTTGGCATGGAAATTGGGAATTTAATGTGACTTTTCCAAATGGGTTTTCCTTGAGAATACTCCAAATATTTTTTTAAAAAGATCAAAGGGATTTTATTTTTTAAAATGGATTTTGAAAGATATTTTCTATTAAAGTTCAATCCGATTGAATTGTTTATGAAAAAATGAATTATATAAATTATTTTTACAGAATGGACAGATGTTGGATGTATGAAACCGATCGGATCTGAAACAATTTTTAAAACAATTTGGAGAGCTTTATAGATTTTGAAATTTCACAATGCTTCAGATAGTGGTTGCATACACTGCCCATGTTTTAATTGTGTTGTTAGACCTTGGTTGAGCTGTGAAGAAGTCAGCTACCACATAACCAAAAATGGTTTTCAAGTAAACTACTTTTTGTGGTATCACAATGGGGAGAAAATGAAATCTCAAATTCGTGATGATAGAAATGAAAGGACTAGAATAGAGAATTTGTTATATGATCGTTTTTCGTTTATTCGACATCATAAAAAAGAAAGGATTTCGACTCAAGAAGAATTTGATAAGATGACAACTGATGCATCTAGTGAAAATCATGATATTGATAGGGTGACAAAATTGAATGATGCTGCCACGACTCCAGTATATCGACAATGAGATAAAATTAAAAATATTGAATTTTTAATCCGATTGTTTCATGGGAAAACTATGTATATGATTTCTAGTACAAAAATCGATTACATTCTTACCCTCTTGAAGTATTTACTTCCAGATGATACAGATACTCCCCCAAACCACTATATGGCATGTAAGTTAGTTGAGGAACTTGGATTTTAAAGAAACAAAATTCATGCTTGCTCGAAAGATTGCAGTTTATTCTGGGAGGAAACTACTAAACGAAATGATTGTATAAAATGTGGCACATCCCACTGGAAGATAAAATCTAATGGAACACCATCCCACGTTCCACAGAAAGTAATGTGGAACATTCCATTGATCCCCAGACTCCAAAATCTTTTTATTTCTGATGACATATCAATAAAAATGAGATGGCATGATACCGAGAGAAAGAAGACTAATGATGATTTGGTTCATCATGCAGATGGATTTTCATGGTAGAGATTTGATGCTCAACATCCTAATTTTTCAGCTGACGTGTGTAATTCGAGGCTGGGTCTTTCATGCGACGGTTTTAATCCGTTTGGGAAGATGCTTACTTCGCACAGCACATGGCCAGTTTATATACACATTTATAATCTCCCCCCATGGTTGTGTATGAAAAAACTTTTCACTTTCATGAGTATACTCATATCTGGTCCTTCTGATCACAGCATTGATATTGATGTATACATACAACCTTTAATAAAAGAGTTCAAACTTCTTTGGGATGTGTGTGTGCACACATACGATGCATGTTCTAAAGACATATTTCAGATGCGTGCTGCGCTTATGTCGACGATCAATTATTTTCTGGCTTATGCAATGATGTCTGGATGGAGCACGAAGGGAAAATTGTCATGTCCAGTTTGTATGAAAAATACACGATCCAGAAGACTGAAACATCGCTGTAGTTTCAGTTTTATGGGACATCGACGATTCTTGCCAAAGGATCATTCATATAGAATGAATCGTCGAAGATTTGATAATACCATAGAGACTGATGATCCACCTCAACGTATGTCTGGAACTGACGTGCTTAATGAATTGAAAGATTTCAGTTTTTCATTCGGGAAGGGTCAAATGAAATCTGGAAAGAGAAAGAATGTTTCCACTAAAACCTGTTACAATTGGAGGAAGAGGAATATCTTTTTTGATTTGCCTTAATGGTCAACCAATTTGTTACTTCATTACTTAGACGTAATTCATATTGAAAAGAATATATGAGAAATGTTGATTTAGGTTCTTCTAAATGTCAAGGGGAAGACAAAAGATGATTTACGATCTTGGCATGACTTGGTGGATTGGGGCATCAGACTAGAATTACATCCTGTGCGTATCCGTGAAAATAAATGGAAACATCCTTGTTCTTCATATGTGATGAAACCTACGAAAAAAAAACAATTTCTGGAAGTATTAGAGACTATTAGAGTTCCTGATGGATATTCAAGCAATATATCTAAACGGGTCAACAGAAGAGATTTGAAGCTAAAATCTTTGAAGACTCATGATTATCACGTTCTACTGCATGAGATGCATCCAATTTCAATCTATCATATTTTTTCCAATAATGTAAGGGTGGATGTTATTTGGTTGTTCCATTTGTTTAGAGATCATTGTGCTAAGAAGTTTTCCAAGTCTTTCTTTCAAAAAATGTTGACAGATGCCCCATTAATTTTGTGTGAGTTGGAGAAAATATTTCCTCTATCATTTTTCACATGCATGCTGCATCTGACTGCCCATATTCCCACTGAAATAATTTCTAGAGGACCTATTTCTTTTTGTTGGCTATATCCAATTGAAATAAATATGTTCACATTAAAGTCTTATGTCCGAAACAGAAATCATCCCGAAGGTTCTATCATGAACGGTTACTTGGCTCAAGAATGTATGGATTTCTACTCGATGTATTTGTCTGATCTTTCTACAAGATTGAACAGATCAATGAGAAATGAAGAAGAACAATATGGGAAAATTGAACCCAGTTTTCCATCCCTTCCTCAAACAGGAGGAATTCCTAGATCATATACATTGAAGACATTAAGCCATGAAGAGCGGGAGATGGCACATCACACAGTTTTGTTCAACTGTGATTTGTTCGATGACTATATCAGGTAAAGAAATTGATTATGTATATCTTACATATATATATCTGTTAAACTATTCATATTTTTTATCTACAGGGAACATAAAACAGTGATAAATAGGAAGCATCATTCCTTATCATTGAAAAGGACAGAGACTTTGCCTAGCAAAGAGTTTTCTGCTTTGTTAAAATTGAAGTTAAAAAAATTAATGTTCAAAATAATTATATCAATATTTAATTAAGTTTAATAGTCATTTATATTGCAGGTATGGAGTTTGTCTACTGACTCTGCCCTTGAGGAAATAAGAGCTTTGGCTTTTGGTCCTAATACTGTGGTTCGTGACGGTAAATCGTTTGTTATCAATGGGTATAAATTTATTGTCACTGAATGAGCAAAGAACATGAAAACATGACATGATGGTGTTATGGTTACTTCCACAACAGATTGTTATGCCAGTGCATCAGATAGTAGACCGCAATTTGAAAATGTGGGTTATTATGGAGTTGTTGGGAAAATAATAATATTGGATTATTACTCTCATGGACGAGTCACAATGATGAAATGCCATTGGTTTCATTCGATGATGAGACATGGCACATTTATTGATGATTATGGATTTCGAGTAATTAATATGACTCACACTCTTGCTACAGAAGAACCATATGTGTGGGCATCAATGGCTAAACAAGTTTTTTATGTCAAAGACCAACTTCGACTTGAATTTGATGTCATTGTTGAAGTAATTCCAAGACATATTTTTGATGATGGTGATGATGGAATTGACACTGTCCCTAGTTCCATTGGAACCAATCCATTTATGTCTTTTGATGACTCCAATAGCTCAATTGTCAGAGTTGATTGTGAACCTGATGTTGTGGTTGAAAATATATTAAACCATTCATCCATGTTCTCAATTCTTTTGGTTTACCTCGAGTTGGGTTCTAAAGGTTGGTAATATTCAAATTGATTTAGTATTGATCAGAAATATGTTTTAGCTGACTTGACCGTTATGTGAGTTTTCAATGTTTATTGGTTGCAGTTTTATTTTAAATGCATTTTCTAATTTGGAATTGAACTGTATTCAAAGATAGTCAAACAATATTTCTAACTTGGTGAACATTACAACTTGTATGATTTATTAAATCAATTCAATCTCTTCTAAAACAATTGATAGCTGACTTGACCGTTATGCGAATTTTCAATGTTTATTGGTTGCAGTTTTATTTGAATTGCATTTTCTAAATTGGAATTTAACTATATTCAAACATATTCAAACAATATTTCTAACTTGGTGAACATTACAAATTATATGATTTATTATATCCATTCAAGATCTTCTAAAACAATTGATAGCTTACTTGAACGTTATGTAAATTTTCAATGTTTATTGGTGGCAGTTTTATTTGAATTGCATTTTCTAATTTGCAATTGAAGTATATTCAAACATAGTCAGACAATATTTCTAACATGGTGAACATTACAAATTGTATGATTTATTAAATACATTCATGATCTTCCAAATCAATTGATAGCTAAATTACCAATCAATCCCCCTATTCCCTCATATATTTGGTTTTTTGGGTTACAAATTTGTTTCCTTTTTCTAATTAATTACATATTTGTTTTCCAAAGCAGGAAATGAAGCCAATTGAAGAGAGATGAAGGAAAAAATGATAGAGGACAATCATCGAATGACGGAGTTGGGAATTCCGTCATTAGTGCCTGTAGTGAGTACTTTATTTAAAATTCATATATTTAAAGAATATATAATGTCATGTGATTAATTTTTTTGTAAACGTTTTTGTAGGATCCACCTATATGTCGACAGTTATTTGATGAGGAGCCTAGTACTGGTGTTAGTACTCAAGTCGGTGGTACAAGGAGGGTTTGTACCAAAGGTGGATGAGCAGCTGCACATACCCGACTAGACCCTTCCCCTCCCACTGACATGTCATACTTCCCACATTCTGATCCCGGTGTGTCGTTAGGGACACACGGGATATTTAGGCCTCCAATGTCTTCTCTACCTTCTGCATCTTCTGGCCCATAATTTTCACATCCCATGATGATTTCCTCTCCCCAGTCAGCATCTGGTCAGAAAGCTGTCCCATCTTCTTTTCCTTCTTCTTCTATCTCTCTGAGCTTCTATATTCCATCATCTTCGACTCCTGTTCCACCACAGGGTGTTCCATCAGTTTCTGTGCATCCAGCGGCGCTCAATGATCAGACCGACACAGGTATATTTATAGAACCCTATCAAATTTTTAGAGCAATATTTATTTTCATTATAACATGTTTTGATAAAATATTTGTTTTTATTTCATGACAGATACATATACTAACATGAGGCTTGGGTGAGGGCGTACACGCATGTGTTTGGTGTGGAACTGCCGCACACAGGTTATTGTGGATTATAATGAACACAACCAAATGGTTGATAAAACAGGGAAGAAATGTTAGAGTTTTTTGGCGATGCTTTCCAAATACTCCGACATCATTCATGTTAGCCCGCTATTGTGGAGACATTTTCCACATGAGGTCATGGATGGAGCTTGGGTAGAGATATGGGTAAAAATATCTGTTCTATTTAATGCCATGAATTATTTTTTTATTTATATGAATTAATATTTTGATGTCAGCTTCGATTTAATTTTCCCGATGGTGAGGGTGCACGACCGGAACATATAAAGGATTTGGGTGAGCTTTGGAGAGCCTACAACCATGAGTTGTATATTGGATGGGTTTCTAGAGTTGACACTGAGTTAGAGGTGGTACCAGTGGTGGATGATTGTCCTATAGAGCAGTATCGTTAGATGATTACTCATTGGATGAGTACCTAGTTTAAGGTATTAATAACATTTGAGGTATACAAATAATAACATTCATTTTTTTCATTAATACTGTATGTTGCATTTTCAAATTTGTTTTAGGAATCATATGGAAAAAATAAAAATAACATTGATGCAAAAAATACCTCCACACACTGGGATGCACTACGATGCCTGATCATGAGAGGAAGCAGGTATGACAATTGTTTATAAGTTTTCTTTACGACTTACACTTTCTTTTGTTTCCTCAATTATTTAAGATTTTTCTAAATTTTTCATATAACTTTAGTTTTCAATGTCATTGTAGAGGCAAATACAAAATATTGAAGGATGTGTGCATCGAGCAAAACTTTTTTGCTCTAGTAGACAGAAAAAGGATGGAAGTGCCATCAACAAATCGACTCAGTAGCAGATTGTAAGTTTTAATATGTTGAATTTATATTTTAATATCTATTTTTTAACTTAATGATATATTTATATTTGTAACAAGATGCTTTAGAGGCCCTCTATTCCCAAGAACCAGACAATTTTGGGCTAACAGATCACTTACATCAGGTGTTGGGAGATTAGCATTCTGGCAGAGTACGCTGCCGACCTAGGATAACCCCGATGAGGTATTGGCCCTTCTCAAGTACGAGTTGTACTGCCACCGAGCTGCAACAAGTTAGGGCACATGCAGAATAGGCTGAGAAAAGGGCCACAGAGACAGAAGAACATTCTTCTAGGGAAAACAGTGCATTTATGAAATTTATTGAAGTTCTACGTCCAACACTTTCAGCAGAGGCCAGCCCAGCTTTTGATGAATATATTTCGTCGGTCAGTTCTATATATGGTGCATCGGGTGGAATTTCTAGGGGTGTTCAGGATGATGTTCAGCTTGATGATGATGATGGCGATGAGTCTGATGCGGAAGAGGAGGGAGAGGAGGAGGGCGTGGCAGGTGGCGAGGGTGAGGATGATGATGGGGACGAGGACGAGGGTGATGATGGTGGTGATGATAGTGATAGTGATGTGGGAGAAATTGATCCATTAAATTTTTGACTAATATTACTGAGATTTGATATTTAATCTATTATAGTTGTTGGTTTTATCTAGACTTGTAGTATAATATTGGAGTTGTGTTTTTTTGTATATTATCTGTTTTTAGGGATGTTGTTGTCTTTTAGTGGTTGTGTGTTTGGGAACCCCCTCCTATCTGGACCCTGGACAACCCCCCCCCCCCCCCCCCCCACCATCCTCCTTGGACCCCGGACACCCCCCAGACAGCCCCCCAAACAGCCCCCAGACAGCCCCCCCCCCCCTCCCTGGACCCCGGACAGCCCCCAGACAGCCCCCCAGATAGCCCCCCAGCCTCTTCCTTGGACCCCCGGAAAACCCCCCAAACACCCACCAGAAAGCCCCCGGATAGCCCCCCAAACAGCCCCATGGACAGCCCCCCCCCCTCCTCCCTGGACGCCGGACAGCCCCCCAGACAGCCCCCCGGACAGCCCCCCACCCTCTTCCTTGGACCCCGGACAACCCACCGAACACCCCCCATACAGCCCCCGGACAACCCCCCAAACAACCCCCCAGACAGCCCCCCCACCCTCCTCCCTGGACCCCGGACAGCCCCCCGCCCCCCGGACATCCCCCACCTCTTCCTTGGACCCCGAACAACCCCCCAAACACCCCCCCGGACAGCCCCCCAAACAGCCCCCGGACAGCCCCCCACCCTACTCCCGGGACCCCAGACAGCCCTAAGGACAGCCCCCTAGACAACCCCCTGGACAGCCCCCCCACCCTCTTACTTGGACCCCGGACAACCCCCCGAACACCCCCTGGACAGCCCCCAGACAGCCCCTCGGACAACCCCCCGGATAGCCCCCCACCCGCCTCCATGGACCCCAAACATCCCCCGGACAGCCCCCCAGACATCCCCCCCACCCTCCTCCTTGGACCCTGGACAACCCCCCGAATAGCCCCCGGACAGCCCCCTGCATAGCCCCCCCACCCTCCTCCTTGGTCCCCAGACAGCCCCCGAGACACCCACTGGACAACCCCCCAGACAGCCCCGCCGGACAGCCCCGCCGGACAACCCCCCACCCTCCTTGATTTCATTTAATACTAGAAAATATATAATATATATTTTATTTATTTTCATCATGATAATCAATGTAAATCACATATACACATCTAATCAATATTATCGATTCTTGGTATGTTATTAAAGAGATGTATTCATTGGGCATGACATTATTAACTCCAAAATGTATCATAGAATGATAAACTAAAATCTAATCCATAATAATAATGATTTAAAAATATTTTATATGAATTTACACATGATTTTAAGTAAATACCATTCCACTAATAGACACATGAGGATTCTCATATAATGGACAACATTTTAAACACATACGGAAAACCAACCAAATGCATCCAGTTTCCGTTGATACATTAGGAGAACAATCCATGGGTCATATGTGACATGTAAGAATCAACCCCGCCTCAATCTGAGTTGTATTGTGGCCAGCAGTACTCAAATTGTCTATCTACTGTTTCGAAAGGACGTCATTTTAATAGAAAAACATCAACTGGCAGACGGAAAACCAACCAAACACATTCGGTTTCCATTGAAACTTTAGGAGAACGATTCATGGGTCATATGTGATGTTTACAAGTCAACCCTGCCTCAATCTGAGAGGCGGTGAGTCCAAAACCACTCAAAGTGTATGTCTTTGGTTTCAAAAGGACGTCATTTTAAGTGAAAAACATCAACTGGCATACGGAAAACCGACCAAACGCATTCGGATTGTGTCGATACTTTAGAAAAACTATCCATGGGTCAAATGTGATGTGTACGATTCAACCCTGCTTTAATCTAAGGCATGGTGTGGCAGGAATCACTCTAAGTGTCTCTCTTTTGTTTAAAATGGACAACATTTTAAGTACATACAGAAAACTGAACAAACGCATTCGGTTTCCATTGAAACTTTAGGATAACGATTCATGGGTCCTATGTGATGTGTATGAGTCAACCCTGCCTCAATATGAGATGCAGTGTGGCTGACACCACTCAAACATCCTGTCTTTTTTTTCAAAAGGACGTCATTTTAAGTGAAAAACATCAACTGGCATATGGAAAACCGAGCAAACGCATTCAGATTTTGTAGATACTTTAAAAAAACTATCCGCGGGTCATATGTGACGTGTACGAGTCAACCCCGCCTTATTCTGAGGCACGGTGTGGCCAGAATCACTCTAAGTGTCTCTCTTTTGTTTGAAATGGACAACATTTTAAGTACATACGGAAAACTGACCAAACTCATTCGGTTTCTATTGAAACTTTAGGAAAACGATTCATGGGTCATATGTGACGTGTACGAATCAACCCTGCCTCAATAAGAGATGCGGTGTGGCCGGTACCACTCAAAGTATCTGTCTTCTATTTCAAAAGGACGTCATTGTATTTGAAAAACATCAATTGGCATACGGAAAACCGACCAAACGCATTCAGACTTTGTCAATACTTTAGAACAATGATCCATGGGTCAAATGTGACGTGTACGAGTCAACCCCACCTCAATACAAGGAATGATATGGCTAACACCACTCAAAGTTTATGTCTTCTGTTTCAAAAGAACGTCATTTTTATTGAAAAAAATCAACTGGTATATGGATAACCGACCAAACGCATTTAGATTGTGTCGATAATATAGTAGAATGATCCATGGGTCAAATGTTATATGTACGAGTCAACCCTACCTCAATCCGAGACGTGATGTGGCCGCCACCACTTAAAGTGTCTGTCTTTTGTTTCAAAAGGACACCATTTTAAGTGAAAAACATCAACTGGCATATGGAAAACCAAACAAATGCATTCAAATTATGTCAATACTTCAGCACAACGATCCATGGGTCATATGAGATGTGTACGAGTCAACCCCACCTTAATATGAGGCACAGTGTGACCGAAATCACTCTAAGTGTCTCTCTTTTGTTTAAAATGGACAAAATTTTAAGTACATACGGAAAACCGAACAAATGCATTCAGTTTCCATTGAAACTATAGGAGAATGATTCTTTCGTCATATGTGATGTGTACGAATCCACCCCAGCTCAATCTGAGATGCGGTGTGGCTAAAACCACACAAAGATTCTGTCTTCTGTTTCAAAAGGACATCATTTTAATTGAAAAACATCAAATGGCATACAGAAAACTGACCAAACGTATTCAGATTGTGTCTATACTTTAGAAAAACGATCCATGGGTCATATGTAACATGTACGAGTCAACCCCGCCTCAATCCGAGGCACTATGTGGCCTCCACCACTCAAAGTGAATGTCTTCTGTTTCAAAAGGACATCATTTTAATTGAAGAAAATCAACTGGAATATGGAAAACTGACCAAACGCATTCAGATTGTGTCGATATTTTACCACAACGATCCATGGGTCATATGTGACATGTACGAGTCATCCTCGCCTCAATCCAAGGCATTTTGTGGCCGCCACCACTCAAAGTGTCTGTCTTTTGTTTCAAAAGGACGCCATTTTAAGTGAAAAACATCAACTGGCATATGGAAAACTGATCAAACGCATTCGGATTGTGACTATATGTTAGAACAACAATCCATGGGTCATTTGTGACATGTAAGAGTCAACCCCAACTTAATCTGAGTCACGGTGTGGCCGGAATCACTCAAAGTGGCTCTTTTTGTTTAAAATGGACAACATTTTAAGTACATACAGAAAACCGACCAAACACATTCAGTTTCTGTTAAAACATTAGAGGAACGATTCATGGGCCATATGTGACATGTACGAATCAACCCCGCCTCAATCTAAGACACATTGTGGCTGGAACCACTCAAAGTGTCTGTCTTTTGTTTCAAAAGGATGTCATTTTAATTGAAAAACATCAACTGGCATACTGAAAACAAACTAAACACATTTGTATTGTGTCGATACATTAGAAAAACGATCCATGGGTCATATGTGATGTGAAAAAGCCAACCCAGCCTCAATACGAGGTGCGGTGTGGCCGCCACCACTCAAAGTGTCTGTCTTTTGTTTCAAAAGGTCGTCATTTTAAGTGAAAAATATCAACTGGCATATGGAAAACTTACCAAGAACATTTGGATTGTGTCGATACTATGGAAAAATGATCCATGTGTCATATGTGACATGTACGAGTCAACCTATCCTTAATATGAGGCACGGTGTGGCCGAAATCACTCTAACTGGCTCTCTTTTGTTTAAAATGGACAATATTTTAAGTACATACGGAAATCCGACCAAACACATTCGGTTTCCGTTGAAACTTTAGGAGAATGATTCATGGGTCATATGTGACGTGTACGAATCAACCCCGCTTCAATATGAGATGTGGTGTGGTCTGCACCACTCAAAGTTTCTGTCTTTTGTTTCAAAAGGACGTCATTTTAATTGAAAAACATCAACTGACATACAGAAAACTGACCGAACGCATTCAGATTGTGTCGATACTTTAGAACAATGATCCATGGGTCATATGTGATGTGTACGAGTAAACCCTGCCTCAATTAGAGGTGTGGTGTGTCCTCCACCACTCAAAGTGTCTGTCTTTTGTTTCAAAGGACGTCATTTTAATTGAAAAACATCATCTAGCATACGGAAACCCAACCAAACGCATTTAGATTGTGTCGATAATTTAGCACAACGATCCATGGGTCATAATTTGACGTGTGTGAGTCAACCTCGCCTTAATCTGAGGCACGGTGTGGCCGGAATCACTCTATGTTTCTCTCTTTTGTTTAAAATGGACAACATTTTAAGCACATACAGAAAACCGACCAAACGCATTCGGTTTCTGTTGAAACATCAGGATAATGATTCATGGGTCCTATGTGATGTGTACGAGTCAACCCCGCCTTAATATGAGTTGTGGTGTGGCCGTCACCACTCAAAATGTCTGTCTTTTGTTTCAAAAGAACGTCATTTTATGTGAAAAACATCAACTCACATACAGAAAACCAACCAAATGCATTCGGATTGTGTCGATACTTTAGCACAACGATCCATGGGTCATATGTGACGTGTACGAGTCAACCCCACCTTAATCTGAGGTACGGTGTGGCTGGAATAACTCTAAGTGGCTCTCTTTTGTTTAAAATTGACAACATTTTAACTACATATAGAAAACCGACCAAACGCATTCGGTTTCCATTGAATCTTTAAGAGAACGATTCATGGGTCATATGTGACGTGTACAAACAACCCCGCCTCAATCTGAGATGTGATGTGTCCAACACCACTCAAAGTGTCTGTCTTCTGTTTCAAAAGGACGTCATTTTAATTGAAAAACATAAACCGGCATATGGAAAACTGACCAAACCCATTTGGATTGTGTCGATACTTTAGCACAACAATCCATGGGTCATATGTGACGTGTACAAGTCAACCCCGCCTCAATCCGAGGCGTGATGTGGCCGGAACCACTCAATGTGTCTGTCTTCTGTTTCAAAAGGACGTCACATTAATTGAAAAAAATTAACTGGCATACGGAAAACCGACCAAACACATTCAGATTGTGTTGATACTTTAGAACAACGATCCATGGGTCATATGTGAAGTGTAAGAGTCAACCCTGCCTCAATCCGAGGCACGATGTGGCCGCCACCACTCAAAGTGTATGTCTTTTGTTTCAAAAGGACGTCATTTAAGTGAAAAACATCAACTGACATATGGAAAACCCACCAACTGCATTCATATTGTGTCGATACTTTAGAAAAATTATCCATGGGTCATATGTGACATGTACAAGTCAACCCCTCCTTAATCGGAGGCACGGTGTGGGTGGAATCACTCTAAGTGGCTCTCTTTTGTTTAAAATGGACAATATTTTAAGTACATACGGAAAACCGACCAAACACATTCAGTTTCCAATGAAAATTTAGGATAATGATTCATGGGTCATATGTGACGTGTACGAATCATCCCCGCCTCAATCTGAGATGCAGTGTGGCTAGCACCACTCAAAGTTTCTATCTTTTGTTTCAAAGGACGTCATTTTAATTGAAAAACATCAACTGGCATAAGGAAAATCGAAAAAAGGCATTCGGATTTTGTCAATAATTTTGCACAATGATCCCTGGGTCATAAGTGATGTGTACGAGTCAGCCTCGCCTCAATCCGAGGTGTGATGTGGTCGCCACCACTCAACGTTTCTATCTTCTGTTTTAAAAGGACGTCATTTTAATTGAAAAAATCAACTAGCTTATGGACAATCGACCAAACGCATACGGATTGTGTCAATACATTATCACAATGATCCATGGGTCATATGTGATGTGTACAAGTCAACCCCGCCTCAATCCAAGGCGCGATGTGGTCACCCCTACTCAAAGTTTATGTCTTTTGTTTCAAAACGACGTCATTTTAAGTGAAAAATATCAACTGGGATATGGAAAACTAACCAAATGCATTCGGATTGTGTTGATACATTAAAACAACGATCCATGGGTCATATGTGATGCGTATGAGTCAACCCCGCTATAATCTGAGGCACGGTGTGGCCGAAATCACTCTAAGTGGCTCTCTTTTGTTTAAAATGGACAACATTTTAAGTACATATGGAAAACCAACCAAATGCATTCGGTTTTCATTGAAACTTTAGGATAACGATTCATGGGTCATATGTGACGTGTACGAATCAACCCCGCCTCAATCTGAGATGTGGTGTGGCCGACACCACTCAAAGTGTCTGTATTTTGTTTCAAAAGGATGTCATTTTAACTGAAAAACATCAACTGACATACAGAAAACCGGCCAAACACATTCGGATTGTGTCAGTAATTTAGAACAACGATCCATGGGTCATATGTGATCTGTAAGAGTCAACCCCGCCTCAATCCGAGGTGCGGTGTGGCCGCCACCACTCAAAGTGTCTGTCTTTTGTTTCAAAAGGATGTCTTTTTAAGTGAAAAATATCAACTGGCATACAAAAAACCGACCAAACACATTTAGATTGTGTAGATACTTTAGCAAAGTGTTCCATGGGTCATATGTGATGTGTACAAGTAACCCCGCCTTAATATGAGGCATGGTGTCACCGAAATCACCTTAAGTTTTTCTCTTTTGTTTAAAATGGACAACATTTTTAGTACATACGGAAAACTGACCAAACGCATTCGGTTTCCATTGAAACATTAGGAGAATGATTCATGGGTCATATGTAACATGTATGAATCAACCCCTCTTCAATATGAGATGCGGTGTGGCCGACACCACTCAACGTGTTTGTCTTTGGTTTCAAAAGGACGTCATTTTAATTGGAAAACATAAACTGGCATATGGAAAACCGACCAAATGCATTCGGATTGTGTCGATACTTTAGAACAATGATCCATGGGTCACATGTGACGTGTAAGAGTCAACCCCGCCTCAATATAAGGTGCTTTTTGGCTGCCACCACTCAAAGTGTCTATCTTTTGTTTCAAAAGGATGTCATTTTTAGTGAAAAACATCAACTGACATACGGAAAACCGACCAAATGCATTCGGATTGTGTCGATATTTTTGCACAACGATCCATGGTCCATATGTGATGTGTACGTGTCAACCCCGCATTAATATGAGGCACGGTGTGGCCGGAATCACTCTAAGTGACTCTCATTTGTTTAAAATGGACCACAGTTCAAGTACATATGGAAAACCGACCAAACGCATTCAGTTTCCATTTAAACTTTAGGAGAACGATTCATCATTCATATGTGACGTTTATGAGTCAACCCCGCCTTAAGCTGAGGCACGGTGTGGTCGGAATCACTCTAAGTGGCTCTCTTTTGTTTAAAATGGACAGCATTTTAAGTAAATACGGAAAAATGAACAAACGCATTCAGTTTCCATTGAAACTTTAGGAAAATGATCCATGGGTTATATGTGAATTGTAAGAGCAAATCCGGGCTCAATCCGAGTCGCGGTGTGGCCAGGATCAGTCTAAGTGTCTGTCTTTTGTTTAAAATGGACACCATTTTAAGTACATACAGAAAACCAACCAAATGCATTCTGTTTCCATAGAATCTTTAGGAGAACAATACATGGGTCATATGTGACGTGTAAAAATCTACCCTAACTCAATCTGAGATGCGGTGTGGCCGACACCACTCAAAGTGTATGTCTTTTGTTTAAAAAAGAAGTCATTTTAATTAAAAAACATCAACTGGCATAAAGAAAACCGAGCAAAGACTTTAGGAATATGTTGATACTTTAAGAAAACGATCGATGGGTCATTTGTGACGTGTACGAGTTAACCTCACCTCAATACGAGGCACAGTGTGGCGGGATCACTCCTTGTGTATGTAATTTTTTTTAAAATGGATAGGATTATAAGTGAAAAGAAAAACTGACATACAAAAAACCGACCAAACGCTTTATAATTGTGTTGATTATTTAGGATAACGATCCATGGGTCATATTTGACGTGTACGAGTCAACCCGGCCTTAATCTGAGGCACGGTATGGCCGGAATCCCTCTAAGTGGCTCTCTTTTGTTTAAAATGGAAAACATTTTAATTACATACAGAAAACCAATCAAACAGATTCTGATTGTGTTGATACTTTTTCAAAATGATACTTGGGTCATATGTGACATGTATGAGTCATCCCCGCCTCAATCTGAGACACGGTGTTTCCGACACTATTCATAGTGTCTCTCTTTTGTTTAAAATGGATAGGATTATAAGTGAAAAGATCAACTGGAATACGAAAAACAGACCAAACACATTCGAAATGTGTTGATGATTTTGGACAATGATCCATGGGTCATATGTGACATGTACGAGTCAACCCTGCCTCAATCCGAGGCATGGTGTGGCCAACCCCATTCACAGTGTCTCTCTTTTGTTTAAAATGGATAGGATTATAAGTGAAAAGAACAACTGACATATGAAAAAGTGACCAAACGCTTTCGGAATGTGTTGATGCTTTATGTCAACGATCCATGGCTCATATGTGACGTGTACGAGTCAACCCATGCTCAATTCGAGGCCCGGTGTGGCTGTGATCACTCTATGTGTCTCTCTTTTGTTAAAAATGGACAACATTTTAAGTACATACGGAATACCGACCAAAGACATTCAGTTTCCATTGAAACTTTAGGAGAATGATCCATGAGTCATATGTGACATGTACGGGTCAACTCTGGCTCAATCCGAGGTGTTGTGTGGCCTCCACCACTCAATGTGTCTGTCTTTTGTTTCAAAATGACTTCATTTTATATGAAAGACATCAACTGGAATATAGAAAACTGACCAAATGCCTTCGGATTGTGTCGATACATTAGCACAACGATCCATGCATCATATCTGACGTGTACAAGTCAACCCCGCCTCAATCCGAGGTGTGTTGTGGCTGACACCACTCTAACTGTGTCTCTTTTGTTTAAAATGGACAGGATTATAAGTGAAAAGAACAACTGGCATAGGAAAAACTGACCAAATGCATTCAGAATATTTTGATAATTTATCACAACGATTCATGGGACATATGTGACTTGTACGAGTCAAACCGGGCTCAATCTGAGTCGCGGTGTGGCCGAGATTAGTATAAGTGTTTCTATTTTGTTTCAAATGGACAACATTTTACGTACATATGGAAAACTGACCAAACGCATTCGGTTTCCATTGAAACTTTAGGAGAACGATCCATGGGTCATATGTGACATGTATGAATCAACCTTGCCTCAATCTGAGATGCGGTGTGGCTGACACCACTCAAAGTGTCTGTCTTTTTTTCAAAAGGACATCATTTTAAGTAAAAAACATCAACTGATATATGGAAACACGAGAAAACACTTTCGGAATATGTTTATACTATAGTACAATGATCTATGGGTCATTTGTGATGTGTAAAAGTTAACCTTGCCTCAATCTGAGGCATGGTTTGGCCGGTATCACTCCAGGTGTATGTATTTTGTTTAAAACGGACATCATTTCAGGTAAAAATATATGGTACACAAAAAACTGATCAAATAATGAATTGAATTCCAGATTACACATATAATTTTCATATAAATTTTAAATTGAATTCTAAATGAATTATGTATGTTTATAACTACGTTATGAATTCTAATCTAATTGTGGATGTGTATAGTTCCAGGATGCATTATATGTTAAATGTATATGAATTGGTTTTCTATTTGTATGTGTTAGTTGGTTATTGCAGGTAAAATAATTGTATATGTATGTGTTAGTTTATTGAAGGTACAAATTGGATAAAAAATGGGATGGAATGCACAAATTGAAGCCTGCTATCCAAATTGCAGAGCTGCTGTGCAAATTGCAGGCTGCTGTGCAATTGGCACAACATTGGCTATGCCAACGGTTTCAAACAGTTGTCATAGCATCTTCGATGGTTTTTTACCAACGGTTAAATGAACCATTGGTAAAAACCCTTTCCCAATACTTCCTAAACCGTTGGGAAAGAGGAGAATCCTTTGGATTTCCCAACAGTTCAAGCCAAATCGTTGGGAAAAACTATCCCAACGGTTTAGCACAACCGTTGGGATAGGTTAGGCTTTCCAAAGCCTATACCAATGGTTCACAGTAAACCATTGGGAAAATATTTCCCAATGGCTTACTTACCTACGGTTTTCAGAACCATTGGTATAACATATACCAACGGTTCTGCAGCCTTTCCCAACGGTTCAGAATAGTTGGGAAAGACTGTATTTCCAGTAGTGATGCATGAACGCTGTTTTCGTTTCCTTATTGAATTAAATGGAATTAAGTAGATGACACACAAATATATATACATAAATCTAGTATCATTATTATGTCATATATTTCATGATTACTTTTTATATATACTTTATAATCATTCATGAATGGTTAACATGGAGAATGAATCTCATCGCGTCGTGGAGACGTAAGTCCGTATGTACGCACGAGCGATGATACCATTCCCATGATCATGGAATTGTATTGAAGTGTATGTATAATATTTCAGAATCAATATCACATTAAAATAATTATATATATTTGTTTATTTACACCATTATACCCATCCAAGTATGGTGGTGGTCGAAAACAGATTACACCACGGCGTGGAGACGGTATTCCGTACGTACGCACGCATGATGATTTCTTTTTCCGTAGGATTGATAGAAGGTGAAATAGGGTTGTTTAATATTTATAATAACATATCATAATATATTTAATACTGAATTTATTACTTTATAATGAAACAACTAAAGAAGAGGAAGTAGAAGAAGAAAGAAACTTCAGAGAATCGGAAGAAGAGATTACCTCTTCTTCGACGCGCCTCCTTTAAGCTTCTTCTCAAGGAAGTAGAGTTGGTCTTTTGAGAAGACCAGAACCTCTAGAATGTTTCTAGGGAAGTGTAGAAGAGAAATGGGGAGGGTTTGGCCGAGCTTCAAGGCTCAAAAGGGTGTGAAGAAAAGAGGGAAGGGGTTCCCTTTTTATAAGGGAGGAGAGGGGCACCTTTGGAAAAACTTAAAATATTATTTTATTATAATGTCATATTTCGTTTTTAATATCTCCAAATTGATTTCTTTCAAAGATAAGGTGGGGATGGGTCGAAATAATTTCAACCAATATATTTTAGACATGTTTGGGTCATTATATTAACCCTATCTTTTCGTTTTAACTCTTAGTTAATTAGATTGACATTTACCATGTCACTTTGTATATTTATATTATATAGTTAATAAACATACCATATACAACAAAGAGACCATCAAGTGGTCCATTAATGAAACAAATATCATGATTTAAGTATCTTGGCCTAACTGTAGATTTTTAGGAATATAATAACAATTACAAACATAATATTTATTTTAAAAACTATTTTATGTCAATTTTGACACTATTTGGTAATTGATTTTTGTGAAAATAATAACAAAATTATTAGTTCAAAAAAAGTTAATTAAATCAACTATAACATGTCATATTAACCTATAAAATTAGTGGAATTCATAAATAGTCTCAAATTAATTTTTTTTGGGTATTTATAACATCAATTATGTCAATATTTCATTAATAAGACAATTACTGCATCATCATTGTGTAATAAATAAATTAAATTATTTAATGTCTTAAAATTATAAATAAAATAAAATTATGTAGGAGATATTTTTATCTTTATATGGAATATTTATAGTCAAATTTATCTTATGTATAACCCTATATTAAAAAATGATTTATTTATTAAACATTTATTTTTACTATTTTAACCCTTATTTAAATAAATTAATAATAAATGTCCTAATCTAATCCAAGTGGACCTAAATGGTAATATTTTATTCATAAGTTTGTTTTTGGTCGAATTAAACTTATCCAACAGAATTAGGACATGTGTTAGGGTAATAATAATATCATTTTTACCCTTAATTACCCTATTTACATTTAACCGTGGTAAATAAAAGTAAAAAGTTACTATTCACCAAAAATTATTTTCTTCTCATTGAACCACATTTTATTCCTTTATATTAACCGTGTCTCTCGGATTTTTGAAATTACACTAACAGAAGCGGTAAAATTATGTTTTATGTGAATTTCTAAATTCTCCTAGGAGGTTGGTAAAATACAGTGAAAAGTTCAATAAAATTTTTATATTTCTAAAATTATTATAAAATTACTCCAATGAATTACATTCAAATTATATAAGTATTATGTATTAATTTTTACCTAAAATTAATTTAAATAAAATAAATAATTATTTAAATAAAAATTCGGGTTTTAAAGAGTAACCTAGTGTTTTCACTATTCATTTAAAACTGAATGTTTTTTAGAAAAATACCAAAACATCACCCTAGTATAATTTCGAGATTCCAAATCCAAAAATGAAGTCCATTTTGAAAAATAAAATTTCAAAAAGGGGGTATTACTATTCATGACATCTAGTATATATAACATATCGTTGTTTAGTGAAACTCGTTATTGCGTACAACATACGCTATCGTGGAATGTCACGATTGCATGTAATGCAAGCCAAGTAAGGGATGTGTGTAGTGAAAACTTCTTTTGGTGTAGCGTACAATACAAGAAATCAATGAAATTAAAAAGAATATTTTTCATAAAATCTCGGGGTGTTACACTAACCCATCCATTCTAAAAAATATTTCAAAATATGAATTTCATCAAATAATTAGTAAACACACCTTTTCTAAAACCATTTTTTAACAAAAATAAAATTACACAACATTTATTCAAAAAAATTTCATAGATTAAAAAACATTTAATTATAAAAAAACCCAATAATACATGTTGTTGATACAATTCATGTGATTTCAAAGAAACTTATATAAACCACATTCATCTAGTAAATTCCTTGAGAAAATTCATAATAAGGAATAATCACTGAAAGATGCATATGAAAATCATTTAGGTTGAGATCCCTATGAGGGAGAGGAAGAATGAGAGTTTTCATGGAATTATTTGGGGTCAAAATCAAATTCAATATCCATCAAAATATCACCCATGATTTTCCTTTTAAATAAATTTATTCCCAAAAACATAAAGCATATTTTGGAAATTTTTAAAACTGAGATGACCAGTACGATGCCTTGGACCATGGCGTGGTGCATTATCTTCGCCCATTTTGAATATCCCACAAGAGTCCACCCACCAAGACCCCTAGTCCTGTCAAATTTTTGGAATCCCAATCCATTTTCAGGATATAACCTATATAATGGAATAAATAATCCATGAAACCCATTTCCATATCACCTAAAAAAGTTAAGCGTACTATGCCTATGCTCCACCACAACCAATGATGTGGTTGTAGGGTTATAACCATTTTTCATTGAATAAATCCCCCATGGGAAACACATTCCAAAATGGGAAAATTGAAATCCATTCATCATTTAAAACTCACTTACACCAAAACAAGGCTCCCCAACATTTCACTCATAAACCAACCACCATTCACATGGTTCACTCTCCATTTCACATAAATAAACCCACATAACACCACACTCAAGGACACACTAATTCAAACCCAATGGTTCTTATAGTAAGAAATGGAAAGAAATTGTTCCCAAAAAATTCAAATATTTTCAATACCATGACAAAAATTACATCTAGAACCATGGTTTTATGAATACTAGTGATCAAAGACTCCCATATCCAACTTTTTTTTCATCCAAAATGTATCAAAACCAAACCAATACGCTGCCTATTTTAAAAATACATATTGAACACCATAATATCACAAAATTTTTGTGTCACATGAAATTATGGATCAAACTATCTTGGTAAAAATGAAAAGTATATAAATATTAGGTTATAAGTCATTAAAAATAATCATGTAAAAATCTATCCCATAAGTAATATTATGATAAAAATACAGGATTGAACTCAAAAGGGTAAAACAAAATTTTTATGGAATTAAAATTTCAAACTAAGATTTATTTTTTTATTAAATATTAATATTAGAAAATAAGTGGTGAAATTATAAAATTTTTTATAAAATATATATACAAAAACATGATTAATCATTAGGAATATCAGGTGGAACTAGAATCAAGATTGATTGATGAATCTGGATGGATGGCAGAAGAGAACCTTATATACATTCATTGATTGGAGACATGAGTGTGTGTAAGTAGAAGGTGGAGTGTATGGAATCTAAACTTGAATGTTAGAATGGATACATAGACAATGGAAAATAATAAATGGGTACTTTTTATAAGATACACTGATGCATGGGTATGGGGATGTTAAAAAACATGGAGTTTGAGTTCTCTCGGATAGGAACTCAAGTGGAATCCATGAAAATGTGGGGTTGGTACATGACAAGGAATAATGAGTCATGTGGAATTAAAGGATCATACACATGTTTAAATATAGTATATCATTGATGTTAACTACACACATTTTTATGAAAATATCAAATTAATCCCTAGTGTTTGGATGGTTGTAAGAAAATAACATGAACTAACCCACTCGATACCTTGTTTGGGATGGAATATAGGTAGATTGGTCCACCATAAAACCTAATCAAATAGTCTAAGTGTTGGTGACTGCCACTAAGAAGGTCTAACATAAAATGGAATGCCTTATTCTAAATAACCTTCAGAAAAACACAAATATAAATATCACAAATAAGGCTAATAACCAAAAATAAAATATACCAACCATAATATTAAATTTATCTGAAAATTTACAAATATCAATAAAAATATGATGATGGAAAATGATATAAATAATGTAAATTATAAGTGACCAATATCTCAAAGTAAAGGAAAACTGAAAACAACTATAAGGGGGAACTCATCACCACATGAGCTCCCAACATGAACACTGAAAATAGTTTTCACTATTGAGAGACACTAAGAACCATCTTTACCAAATTGAAATCCCCATATACTGTTTGTATATTATACATTATATATATATAACACAATATTTTAGAGAAAATTCACATATATTTTTGAGTATAGAAACCTAATTAGATTCCCCAAAAAAATAATAAAGGGATAAAAGAAAAAGTAAAATGGAAACACAAGACAAAGGCATAAAAATCACAGATATGATTTAAGGATTTAAAAAGATGGACATAGAAAGGTCTCAATCATAATACCCCAACACCACATGGATCATACCCCATAGTCATACTGGATTCACAAATAATACTCTAGATATATATTGGGGGTCCATTATTCTTCAAGATAAGTGTTATAATTTTTCCCTAAATTAAATAAAGTATTATTTTCTTAGGGAAATTTTGTCTCATGTCATAAATATTAATTTATATAAATTTTATTTATTTATATTTTTTTTGTGTAGAATATGGGAGATGATATGATAATAAACCTAAGGAATATATCTATTATAATATTATCCCTGATTGATGATCATTATATTTTTTTATGACTATATTTTCAGATCAATAAGAGTAAGATCACATGTATAGAGATATTATTTACCACTTATAGGATATATTTTATTAACATTTTATTTTTATTCACCAACATAATGTACACAAAATGGATTTTCATATACATTTCATTGGTGTTACTTAAGTGAATATTTTTTATGGATCATTTAAGTGGAATTTTTTAAATAGGTTACCTACATGTGATGTTTCGTAATTTGATACCTATAAATTAATTTGATAATTTATCTCAATAAATCATAACTATGTAAGAGACCAATAAAGTTGATGGATTTTATTAGCAATGATAGTATTTATCCATCTATATGAAATGTTGGGGCAACATCACCTTAATTGAGTTTTCAAAACGTAAGTGCATGGAAATCCTATGATAATTACATGTGATGTAATTATATAAGATATATTATGCTTGAGATTTGATAATAATATATGAGTTATATAATATTGACATTATTCATGTGTGTTTCTTAATTTTAAAGTTAAGTAAAGATGAACTTTAATAAAGGATATTTGGTGAACTAAATAAAAAAACCCAATCTGTAATATGGGTAGCTATGATGTGTTTCTAGATACCACTATCTAATTAAAATTCTAAATGATACATTTGATAATTGTAAATTTTATGAAGGGATCTTGGGGTCACACATATGATAATTGTAATTTTTATTTTTGAACGAATGTGATTATATCATGTAAAATTTATTTATGTTTATTATAAACATAGATATAATTTGTTTTTTATTCTTTTAAACTATTTAATTAAATAATAGCTGTTAAAATAAATATGAAATGTGACATTATAATATAAATAATGTATTATTTATATTATTAATACATAAACATGATGAAATGATAACTCTAAAATGGGATTTGGTATTGGGATTAATGTAACGAGCTTAAATGTCCCATTATGTGTGTAAAATTCATAATCCCATGACGAGAGAGATTGTAATAACCATATTTTGTATATTTAACCAATTTTTAAGCTTTGTTATTCACCTAAAATATTTTATTAGGACTTAGGAAAGTTTTAGAGGCTGTTTAATTCTCTAAATGACAATTAGTGTCTATGTATCAAACCCCCTTTGGTTTTATATTAATTTAGCTTCAATAAAGGTTATTGAATTACCCTCTTTATATAAATATCAAGGAATATGGGAATAATCATCATTTCATTGAGAGAAAGAAAAGGGGGTTATTAGTGTTATTTAATGTTAATTATATGATGTAGTTCCTTATTTCTACATCTAATAGGTTTTTTACTGTCATTCTCTTTCCTTATATCATAATTTTCCTCAAAGGAGTGATTAAAACCACAAGGATAATAATAAAATCCCATTTTAGGGTTGATTATTGGTGTTGTCCTTTGATACTAAAGGAGGATTAAATTCAAAAATTCTATCTTGATATAAATATTACTAACCATGGTTTTTTATTGTTTTATTATTATTTGCTTCATTTAAATTTATGATCATGGATGTTTCTTATAATTCTATTCACTATTTTTCAAGTGTTGGTAACATCATTAAAACCTAGTAGTGGTATCAAAGGCACAATTGATAGATAAAAAAAACTTAGACTAAATTTTAAAATATTTTTATGTTTTATAATATGTTCACAATACATAAAAAATAATTTAAGTCACACATAAAATATTAATATAATTTTTTTATTATTACAACTATACATGAGGGTTATTCTGATTTGTGGGTTTCTTCTTGGCCCCTCTGTGAAATACCACATGTCTTGTTCTCCAGTCCATTGGACCCCTTAAGAAACCTAGATCTTTTATTCTTATTGAAATTGATATAGAGATATATAATTTTTCTATGTGAGGTGACTAAAATTATGGAATACCATATGAGAAAAAAAATTATTTATATAATTAATTAAATATTCATAATACATACCGGGTTTATATAAGATACATACTATTGACATAATTTGAATTTGGTTATATAATATATGTATGTGGTAGTTGTAATATTAATAGAGTGACTAAATATAAAATCCTTCATTAAATATCTAAGGGTTTGATTCCTCCCCATAAGATTCACATTCATTAAGGCCTTGATCACTCTATTATATGATTTGTCCTTAGTTGAGCACCAATAATCTATAATGTGTTAATAAAAAGGGGTAATAGTTATCATAATGTGAATGTGGGGTGACACTTAACTAGGCGACCCAATTGGATTGGTTCCGAGAGTCATGGTGTTTAATTTATTGATGATATGTATTGGGAAATATTTTTTAAATAAAAAATATTGTAGTTTTATTAGTTATGATTAATAATTGTTTTTACCCAAATATGCATGCCTTAGGAGACAGTATTAACTGAGTTGAGTCGTGTAAAAATACTGATCTTATCCCAATAAATCTACAATATTGAGGGTTATTATTTTACTAGGAGTGCATTCAATAAAATTATATATTGAATAGTAACATACATGATATAAATAAAATCACATATTTTCTTATATATATTTATGAAATCAACCACAAACTCAAATTTATCCTTGTGATTAGTCCTTGATATGGTAAACTTTTATGGGAATAACTCTATTTACTCGTATTATATTTTCAAAATTATTCCCAAACATGAGGATAAATTATGTGTTCTAGATTAATCAATCCCAGATAAACCCACTAACACAATCCCTTTTGTTTATCAATATACATATTAGAATCATATGAAAGATTCTTTGGATGTACCTTGTTTGATGCTAGACACCATGATTTATAATCATTAGAAGAAGAATCAATAAATGGAGTCATTCAAAAATAATTGAACACCTTGAAGAGTCTTATTAAGTTATAGAGATATAAGTGAATGGGAAGGTGCAATAATGTTAATTTTCTAGTGTAAAATATTTTAAGGAACCCCAGTTTATACTCTTTTTCTCACAATATTTAGGTTCATAAATAAAATAAAAAGGAAACAGTTTCCTCTCAAGTAAGATATATCGATTTAAATTTCATAAAATCATTATCATTTTAATTTAATCGATTAATTATTATTTTTAATATGAACAATATTTATTCAATCCTTTATGAGATTATTAATATATTTAGAACAATGAAACAAAACATTAAAAGTTTTCACCCTTCCATCACTACCACAAAACAGGGCAAGAGAAGCGCTGCCCTTTATTAGTGCTAAATATAAAGCACTGGTAAAGGGGTATGCCTTTATCAACACTAGTTAAAATCACAGATAAATCTAACCTTTATCAGCGCTAAAATAAGCATTGATAATGGTATACCCTTTATCAACACCTTTTTTAAAACTGATAAAAGGATACATTTATCAGCACTTATTTTAGCACTGATAAAAGTTTTTATTCTTAATTTATATAAAATTATAATATTTATCAGCGCAAAAATAAATTTTCTGATAAAACATAAATTATCAGCGCTTTCAACGAGCACTGATAATGGTTACAACGTTTTCTATTTAATAACCCTAACATGCCCTCATCTCTCGCCCGTGGTCAAGGTTTTGCAGAATCAGAACCAGGCCCCTCTTCCACTGTGACCTCTCCTCCTCGTCCTCCTCTTCTTCTGTGTCCTCTTCCTCCTCCTCCTCCTCTTCCTCCTCCTCATCCTCCTCCACTGCCGACATTGGGTTTTATCCTCCGTCGCTGCCTTCGCTGCCATTGGGTTTTGCTCCTCCACCGCGACCGCTACTTCCTCCACCGCCACTGGGTTTTCCTCCTCCACCACGACCGCCACTGCCTCCGCCACCACTTCCTCCGCTGCCACTGGTTAGTGTAGGAATATTTTACCTTTTATTGGGTTCATATAAATGAGAAATGATGATCCTTGAATGATTACAATGACTTATTGTTTTTTTATAAGTGTGTTGAACCTATGTATGGGTAGTTGGCGAAAGAGTGAGAGACCAGGTGGTGTGACCCTTGTATTGTAGGTTCTTTTAGATAGAAGGATGCTATCATGATACATTTTCAGTTTTAGTATTGACACTAACAGTTATGATATGTTATGTTGAGTTATGATTACATATGACCCTTGTGGGTCTATGTCTGGCCTAAAAGTGGGTATGATTGATTGAACTTAAACATTGTTATGTGTAATACCCATAGTCGGTTCCCTTGGAAGATAGTACTCAATGATGATAAGTATATGGGTGTGTGAGAACCAATATTAAGTGGTTGGTTTGGTTCACTAGATGATGTGTGTTTTGAGGTGGGGATAAGAGTGTCACCCACATGCCAAGTATTGTGTAAGAACTGATGTAAGGGGTTTGTGTGAGATCCCATTGGTCATTAGCATGTGACTCAGGATGGTAGCGAGTTAGTGAGTTTTTGTGGTTGGGGGAGACTAATGAGTGGGGTTATCTTGGTGTTATGAATACCCTAGATACATAAATCTAGGGCAAATTCATTGACATGAGGGATTGATGCAACTTAGGTGTTATCAAGTTGATAGCGAAGGAATGGTCATGCCTTGAATTTGTATTATGGAAGCACTATCTATTTTTGAGTTTTGGTGTTATTACTAGGTTGAGGGACATGATCATTTGGATTCCTAACCCTATTCATTTATATCATGGATTTAATGTGACCATCACTATTCAACCTAGATGGATGAGTTTAGGGTAATAAAGCATGGGTATATTCTTTATGTTTTGGAATAATATTGGGTAATTGGTGATCATGTGGTGAGTTTTGGCATGGTGTGATGTTAAGATTGGAAAAGAGTACCATGGGTGCCCCATTGGAAATATGTGCATTCCCCCTAATTTTTGTCAAGATGTATGGGTAGGCTCATTGAGTTTGAATAGGGATATGATCCCAATCACTAGATACCACGTGTTGTGTTGGGAAACTTATTATGGGGTATTGGGGATATGAACCTTCTCCTTATGATCAATAGATCTTAATTCCTAGAGAGATATCATATCTTCTTGGATCTAAGAGATTAGGGAAGGGGTCTGCATTGTAGTGCCCTCAACAGGCTTTTAAGGGTTAGAGGTCACACGATTTTAGCCATAGTGGCGATTTTTAGGAGCCCTACTGGTTGACCCTTGAACTGAGTTGATGTCATGGATGACTTCTTGATCCACCTTCCTAAGATAAGGAATATAATGAATAAACATGGGGATTATACCATGAGGTTTAAAGTCGTGCGATTAGGATGTATGTGTTATGAAAGGTGTGATAAAATAGGATTGATCATGGCTTACTCATTTGGGATATGCTATATAGAATAAAGTTGGGGATTATAACTATTATGGAGGACCTATTGGTCAAGGCTTACCAATTGTATATTCATCTTTTATATTTTAAAAAATATCTTGAACTCATTCTATCGAAGGTGGGTTCTATAATTTATTGTTATTTTAAGGTGTGTTTAACCATGGTGTTGGTTGATTTTGGTTTTAGTGGGTTCTTGGGGTTTGTGGGATGTGGTAAATGACGTACTCAGTTTTAGATTATTTTATTCTCAGGGGTTTCCCCTATTTTATGTTTTCTTTTCAGGTGGAAATCTCATCTATTGTGCGCCTCTCCTCTTCCACGAATGCACCTCTTTCGTGTGCTTAACGACACCTTCACGGTGAGTTTTCTACTGTTACTCATTGGTTTCCTCTTATTTGCATGTTATTACTATTTGATATTGAAGGTTATAATTTGAAATATACGGGCTAAACACCCTTCCAAAAATCATGGCCTTTGGTGGTCCCTGTTTGTGCACTAAATGAATTTGATGTTGGTTGGTTCTTGTTGAACATTTGAATATAAAAATTGGGAATTTACGTATACTTGACTTATGAATGAACACCCCAGGATGATAAAACTTCTATGATAATGCCTTAATTAACAAAAAAAATTGAATAAGGGATGATTTGTAAAATCTAAAAATGTGGTTGTCTGGTTAGTATGGTGTTGCGATTGTGATCACAATTGTGTATTTGTATGGTGTTGCGGTTGTTGGCATGATTAATATTCCATTTCTTTTCCATGTTTTAGTTCTTCCACTATTGAATGTCAATCCAGAATTTACCCATTTCAATGGCTCCCCCACTTTGTTACTAGTGCAGTTCCATTAAATCCTAAAAAACCACTTCTAGAGGACACTATGAGACACTTTATGGTGTGAAGATGATGTTTTTCAGATTTTCTATATTTTTAAAATACATGGTATATAGTCTTGTTAAATGGAACATGATTCACCGTACATGGATTTCATATAGTTTTTAATTCCATACAATTGTTATCTCCAAAATTTACACCACATGACTCATCTTCTGACTCAAACATAGAATAAGTTTTATTTTAAATGTTACATGTCATGTGAACATAGGCCACACACAATGTATCTCCAAGACATATACTTCAGTATGAATCCATCTACATGCCATGAAATAATGGTAGAACCATATGATATGTGTTTTACATCACTCACACCATGGAAAGATACCATAGAAACTTGACGTGTATAGACTATACACCCCTAGTGGTCATGTAAGGACTACACACCATGTATTCCAAAAAATGTGTAGTATAGCTAGTGAAGTGACTCATTTTGTATCTAAAGTACATGCCTTTATCTTAAGTTTTTCTATATGTCATGTATTTTCAAAGGCATCATGCAGTCTTTGTAAGACTAACTTGAAATTAATTTGATATAAGTCAGATTAAATCTGGTATATTATCCATAGATGATGTTCATCCTATTGGACACACCTTGTATATGGATTTCACATGAGTTTAGAAATGGTAGTATACAACCAACCATGACTGAGAACCCTAAACATTGTGTATCCATTGAATAAATTGTGTGCTATGTTAATTTCATTATTATTATTTATTTTTTACTTAGATGATAATATTTCATGTATGATTAGCCTATTGTAAATATCTTCTCATGTAGATCACAATATTATGATTCCCACATTCATTGGAAATTGCACTTGATATGGTTTGGATATTTTAATTATCTTCACTCTGCTTGAGCATTGACAAGTGACAAGTGAGATGTTTGGAGAAAATATAGAGTATGGTACTCCCCCATGTTTCGGTGAAGAGTCCTTCATGTATAGGTTTTAGGTACTCCATGGAGATATACAAAATATAGGGCACAACCCACCGTATATAGATAGAGTTCAAGTACTTTATCATGTTTTGGGGTAGGTTCCTCTATTTCATTGTAGAGGCATTTTTACCATGATTTTTTTATAAAACCCAAACAATGCTACTTGATTAATTAAAACATAATATTATGAAAGTTTGAGATTGAACCCATAAAGATGATGAATATGAATAAAGAATGGATGAATGACAATCGGTTGACAAAAGAGTATGAAGATGATGTGAAAGAGTTTAATAAAGTTTACAGAAGATCATGCATGTGACACTTCTCAAATCCTTTTTCTGTGTTTACGCTATTGTTATTCACGACAAATTAGTCCAGATTAGTTGGAAGAACACCAGATCTGTCATGGAATAGATCAATGTTATACATGTTGGAATAAACACAGGAAAAAAATGAATGTAGGTAGTGGCTCAGATAACACGATGTTTTATGGAAGATATGATATGATTACAAGTGTGAATAGTGAAGATGATCGTATGGAGGGTGTACGAATCAACCACAACTCAATCCGACACATGGTGTGACCAGGATGGCTAAAAGTGTCAGATATCAGTTTGAAATTGACATTATCTTTAGAAAACAACATAAGGGACATACTAAAAACCAATAAAACACATTCGGATTAGTTTGATACTTTAGGAAAACGATCCATTAGTCATTTTTGAGGTGTAATAATCAACCGCACCTCAATCTGACGCATGGTGAGACCGGTATGGCTAAAAGTGTCTAATATTAGTTTCAAATTGACATTAACATTAGAAAGAAACACTAATGAAATAATGAATACTGAGAAAACACGTTTGGATTGTTTTGATACTTTAGGAAAATGATCCAGGAGTCATTTGTGACGTGTAAAAATCAACCTCACCGCAATCTGACGCACGGTGTGACTGGTATGGCTAAAAGTGTCTGATATTAGTTTTAAAAGGACATAAACTTTAGAAAACAATACAAGTGACAATCTGAAAACTGAGAAAATGCGTTCGGACTATTTTGATACTTTAGGAAAACGACCCGTGAGTCATTTTTGACATTTACGAATCTACTACACCTCAATCCGACGCATGGTGTGACCTGTCTAACTAAAAGTCTTTGATATCAGTTTGAAATTGACATTAACTTTAGAAAGAAACACAACTGAAATAGGAAAAACTGAGAAAATGCATTCGGATTTTTTTGATACTTTAGGACAATGAACCATGAGTCATTTTTGAGGTGTACGAATAGGCCGCACCTCAATCTGACGCACAGTGTGACTGGTGTGGCTAAAAGTGTCTGATATCAGTTTCAAATTGACATTAACTTTAGAAAACAACATAAGCGACATACGAAAAAGTAAGAAAATGTGTTCCGATTGAATTGATACATTTGGAAAATGATCCATGAGTTATTTATGAGTTGTATGAATCAACCGCACCTCAATCTGATGCATGGTGTGACCGGTATGGCTAAAAGTGCCTGATATCAATTTCAAATTGACACAAACTTTAGAAAACAACACAAGTGACATATGGAAAACTGATCAAATCAATTCATATTGTTTTGATACTTTAGGAAAACGATCCATGAGTCATTTGTGACGTGTACAAGTCAACCAAAACTTAGTTTGACGCACAGTGTGACTGGTATGGATAAAAGTGTCTGATATCGGTTTTAAATTGAAATTAACTTTAGAAAACAACACTACTAACATACAGAATACTGATAAAATAGGTTTGTATTGTTTTGATACTTTCGAACAATGATCTACGAGTCATTTGTGATGTGTACAAAGCAACCACACCTCAATCCGATGCACGGTGTTACCGGTATGGCTAAAAGTGTGTGATATCAGTTTCAAATTGACATAAACTTTAGAAAACAACACTACTAACATACAGAAAATTGAGAAAACACGTTCGTATTGTTTTTATACTTTAGTAGAACGATCCATGAATCATTTGTGACATGTACGAATTGACCTCACCTCAATCCGACGCACAGTGTGACCGGTATGACTAAAAGTGTCTGATATCAGTTTGAAATTGACATTAACTTTAGAAAAAAACACTACTGACAAATGGAATACCAAGAAAACACATTCAAATTGTTTTGATACTTTATGAAAATGATCTATGAGTCATTTTTGAAGTTTATGAATCAACCGCACCTCAATCCAACGTACAGTGTGACCGGTATGTCTAAAAGTGTCTGATATCAGTTTGAAATTGACATTATGTTTAGAAAAAAACACAAGTGACATATGAAAAACTGAGAAAAACATGTTCGTATTGTTTTTATACTATATTAAAAGAATCAATGAGTCATTTTAAAGGTTTAAAAATTGACCGCACCTCAATCCGACGCACGGTGTGACCGGTATGGCTAAAAGTGACTGATATTAGTTTCAAATTGACATTATCATTAGAAAACAACACAAGGGACATACGAAAAACCAAGAAAACACATTCAGATTGTTTTTATACATTTGTAAAATGGTCCATGAGTCATTTTGAGTTGTAAGAATCGACCGCACCTCAATCCGACGCACGGTGTGACTGATATGGATAAAAGTGTCTGATATCAGTTTGAAATTGACATAAACTTTAGAAAACAACACAAGTGACATTCCAAAAACCAAGAAAACAAGTTTGTATTGTTTTGATACTTTAGGACAATGATCCATGAGTCATTTGTTACGTGTAAGAATTGACTATACCTCAATCCTATGCACAGTGTGACCGGTATGGCTAAAAGTGTCTGATATCAGTTTCAAATTGACATTAACTTTATAAAACAACACTACTAACATATGGAAAACCAAGAAAACACTTTAGGATTTTTTTGATACTTTAGTAAAATGATCCATGACTCATATGTGATGTGTACGAATCAACCTCACCTCAATCCGACGCACGGTGTGACCGATATGGCTAAAAGTGTCTAATATCAGTTTCAAATTGACAAAAACATTAGAAAACAACACAAGTGACATACAGAAAATCGAGAAAACACATTCGGATTGTTTGGATACTTTAGGACAATGATCCATGAGTCATTTTTGACATTTATGAATCAACTTAACCTCAATCCGACGCATGGTGTGACTGGTAAATATTTTCATTAGATAAAGAATCAATATGTATTAAATGAGATAAATCATCCAAAATCATATTGATTTTACATTATTCCCTTTCATTGTTATCAGAATGAATACATTTGAGTTTATAATTTCCATATTTTAATTTCACATTTACATATTAATGTATTCTTTCATATTAATGTTTTAATTTATTTCATTATTGTATTACTAACATAATATTTGTTTTCTTATATAGGTGAATTTTTTTCCTTGAGTTCAGATGCTTTGTTCAGCAACAAATACTGTGGATGAATTTTTTTAGAGAGGATCACAGATATAAATGGATGAAACATTAACGTTTATAACTGTTGTAGGATAATTCAAATTGTAACCATGTAAAACAGTGTTTGAAATGTATATACCAGTGTGTTTTTTGTATTCATGATTTTAAGTAAATTAATATAGCATTATTAGTCAAAATATTGTGCACGAGTGCTATTTTTTAAAGGTTTGAAGTTACTATTTTGTTCAGGTGTGGATGTTCTAGTTTGTGCATGTGTGTAGGTGCTCGTTCTGCAGGTGCAAGGAAAGGTTCCTTTATCAACTCTTTTTTGAGTGCTGATAAAGGACACCTTTAACAGCGCTAAAAGATCCCTGATAAAGGTCCCTATTATCAGCGCTCAAGATAGCGCTTATAAAGACACCCATTTATCAGTGCTAGAAAATATACTTTATAGCCCGCATAGATTGGGGGTCCCCTTTATAAGCCCTCTGAAAAGCACTGATAAAGGGTGTCCTTTATTAGTGATTTTTTAGTCACTGATGAAGGTTTCATTTATCAGATCTTTTCGAAGAACTGATAAAGGGGGACCCCCCCCCCTTATCTACGCCGACATTAACATCACTTTTCTAGCGCTGTTAATGTTGGTTTTTAGTGGTTATAAAATGCCTTGTTTTAGTAGTGCATGGTGACGAATAATGTAATGTGAAAAATCAAAGCAAAAAAAAGAAGTATAGAAATTCAAAGACTCATATACATGTACTAAAGTTTATAAATGTCAGCATAATAAAAATTCCTATTATTCTTTTAGAAGTAGTATAGGCTTTGGAATAACAATTTTCCTCAGTTACTGGTGTTTCGTAAGAAGCAATGTGTTGATGGTTTAACCCCATCTATAATTTTCATTATAGAAAAAAATTATTTAACTCTAAATCATGAGTATTAGTTACAATACATATAACACATATTAGTGTTAATGTATACATGATTAAATAGTTCATTCATTATTAGTGGGGATAATAAATTTACTTCAATATAATAGGTTTTCATTATTTCAGGATGACTGTTACACGGAAAATCAATAAATAGTGTTTTATTTCTATATCCTTCCTAGATAGGGTGAGATTTTTGTTTTTAATAATGAAAAAAATGTTTTTATACATGCATGAATGAAATATTTTATAGTTTTAATATCATGATTAGTGGCATATTTATATTGAATATTCACAATCCTATCTATAATATAAAATAATAATATGGTAAAAATTAATTATTTGAATTCCAATTATCTTTATAATTGTCACATAGATCATATAAATAATAATTTCAACCTATGACACAATAATTATGGATTACTAGATTTGAATGATTATAAAAAATTTGATTTATGTGCATCTTGTTTATTATTCAAAATACCCAAATCAACTTTTAAGAAACATCATATTAATGCAGTAATTTCGGTAATGAAATTCATTGTTTACTTCAAAAATTCATTACTTTTTTGATGAATTTTTTATTTATGGGTATTGTTATCTTATGGAACACAAATATAAATCCTTTCAAATGTTCGAAGTGCTCAAATATATAGTGAAAATTTAATTTGGAAAGAAGTATTAAAATACTTCAATCTAATCGAGGTAGATAATATTTGAGGTGAAATTTCCTACAATATATATGGTATTATGACATAGAATCAAAACTAACTCCCCATGGTATTTGAAAGGATAAATTAAACTCTATTTGAAATAGTGTGGTCAATGACGAATCATACAAAACTTTATATTTAATTTTGGGGTTATGGTCTAGAAACCCCTTCATTTATATTATATCATGTTCAATTACAATATATTCAAAAGATTCTACATTATATATTGAATTGGAATAATCCTAATTTTTTTACCCTGAATATTTGTGGATTTTAGGCATAGGTGAAATGTATTACCTTATTAAACATGAATCATTTTATATAATTTTTTATTTTTTCGTTATCCTAAATAAATAAAGGGTTATTATTTCTATAATCTTTTAGAGGAAAAAATTAATTGTAGCTCAAGATGCTCTCTTTATAGAAATGTTATTTATTTCTAAAATAATTATTGGGATTAAATTTGAACTTGATAATTTTTAAAACCACCAAGATAATGTTATTCCAAATATGTGTGATTCCAAAAATATAAACGGTTTTGAAAACTGAAATGACTAAATATGTACAAGAACTATAAAGATTTCATACATTTATTCAATAAATTGAAAAATATTAATTTATAATTTATTAAGGTTATGTAATAGTCATAGAAGATCATTTGAAATCTTACCATGAATCTATAATGTTTTCTGAATTTGGTAAATAGTTAAAATAAATGAAATATAAAATGTAATCTATCCATACTATTTAGTTTTGAAGTTGGGTTGATCCAATATAATATGTAAAACTGATTGGGTGTAAGAGGTTCTTTGATAAGAAGACTCTCATTTATTGTAAATATTTTTTCTATAAATATAAATTTGTAACTAAAGGTTTTAGAAAATCATGGTATTGACTATGATCAAACCTTTTTTCCAATGGCTATGATCAAATCCATTTTAATTTTTTTAAACATAGCAGCATATTATGATTATGTGAAATAAAAATCGATATCAAAACTAAATTCATTTATGATATTTTTTTCAAGGATGTATATATGATACAATTCAAAGTTTTTAATCAAATATTAAAGATACTATAAATTATAGGCTACAGTGATCTATTTATGGTTGAAAGAAGTTTCTTAGTGTTTGAAATAAAATTAGATGAAGCTATCAAAGATGTTTAATTAATCAAAAAAAGATGAACCTTATGTATATAAATAGGTTTGTTGGATTAATGTTTTATATTTTATGTTTTATATGGATGGAATAATTTTAATTTTAAATGACATCCCATTGTTTAAATCAATGAAAAATTGGTTAGGAAATTTCTTCTCAGAAGAATATGTTGGTGAAACATCATACATGTTAGTTATAAAGTTATATATAGAAAGATCTAAATGTAGTATTGGCCTTAGTGAAAAAAAAATTGGTTATTTTCTCAAATAAAAAATAAAGATAACTCTAAAAAAAATTATTTACCAATTTTACATGGAAAAAATCTTTCAAAGACACAATGCCCTTCAATTTTTAAAGAAAAATAACACATAAGTAATATTTGTATCCTTTGATAGTTAGATCAATCATGTATGTTAATATTTTTACTCATCCTAATATTTATGATATATTATAAATAACAATCAAATATTATTAAAAGTCATTGGGTAACCATAAATAATATCTTTAAGTACTTATAAACAAATAAGGGTGTATTATTAGTATTTGTAAGTGAGGATGATTTCATTGTAAGGGATTAAACCAATGATAGTTTCCAAAAATAAAAAATATGAATTTAGATGTCTTCTAGGATAGGTATTTTTACTAAATAGTGGAGTATTAAGATGGATAATATCCAAGCAACTAAAAGTTATTGATTTTAGAATAGTTTATAAATATATCAATGCATTTGATTTATATAAATAATTGTTTTGGATAAAAAAGATCATTATTAAACTAGGGGTTTTCTTAAGTATCATATATCCAATTTAATGCTTCTTAGAATGTAGTTGAGTGGTTACACAAGGTATGAAACCTAGGTAAAAGTAAATATCCAAACATATTCTTCAATAATTTTATCTCATTCTAGAGATAATTGACAAAAAAATATAAATAAGTGTTGAGTTACAATAAAAGATAATATTATGAATCCCCTAGAAAATACCCTTATAATAAAAATAATTTAATTTTGGGTGATTGGATTTAGTGAAAGTGGTATATTGTTAGTGTTTTTCCCTAATGTCAATAATCTATTATTATCTTGGAGATATTTTGTATCATGTAACGTATATCAATGGAAATACATTATCATTAATTTTTTTGTAGGTTATAGGAGACAGTATGATAACAACTGTAACATGATTTTTTTCTCATATAAGTCCTTGAAATATTTCATAGAATAATTTTGAATCCAGTTGTTGATTCATCATTAAAATTTGAGGCTTGATGATTCTTGTATGGAGGTAATAAAAATATAAAATTTATTATACCAAGAATAAGAAATTTATGGGAAATAATTGAATAGCTCTTTAATAGTGACATAGATGAGAAATATGAGACCGTGTTTGATTCAATTGGATGTGTTTTTTCCTAAGCATAATATATATTTTGTTGATTTAAGGTGTTTGGTTGAAGACATAAATTTGTGGGTGCATTAAGTAATTAAATAATTTATTTATATTATTATTTTACACAATGAAAAAACCCTAAACCTACTATTAAAATATATTGTTTTGTAAAATATTTAGGGATAGCTACATAAGACTAAGAAATTTCATAGGAGGAGGAGGATATCTCCATTGGAAATGACAAACCAAAAATGTGGATCGATGATGGAGATCGGTGAAAATCAAAAAATGCACAAAAACACATAGGGACCTTCCACAACATCACTAGTGAACACGTTATTCACTGACATTTGACTGATCCTCAATGTATGTTGTTTGAATATTGGTTTTATTTCAATTAATTTATTAATGCAACCTGAATTATTCATTTTCAAAATTAATTCACAAATCAATCATTGTTTGTTTTTCCAATGTTAGAGTCCTCTTAGTAGGTCTAAAAGTTTTATATTTTGTCCTCTTTGGTTATTATTTATATTTTAATCTACTATTATTATATTCTGAAAATGGTGTCCACATAATCATGAAATTATTTCAGTGCTAATTTTGTGTATTGTGCATTTATTCATCTGTTTTTGGCATCCTCCATCAGTAATCGGTTGACTGGTGATTCGATGTTATTAGGTAATATTGATCGTTGTGACTTATTTCTTTGACATAATAGATCACATACATCAGTTCATATTTGGATTTTTGAGATGTGATAGAGGTGTGGAAATGACAATGATAACCCAAATTTTGATTGGGTATCGATAGTATTGGATCCGAATTAAAAATAGTTTTCCGAAGAAGCAGTTATCAATGATTCTGAGATATATGAGGTGGGAATCTGGATACCAACAACGATGGAATACAGTATTGGTGTGGACGGTTGGGTTTTCATGACTCGAGATGTATAGTTTATATGTCTTTAAAGTTTTTAAATTATTATTATTTTAATAATATTAATTTTAAAAGAAATTAACTCAAAATAGAAAAATATAAAGGGGATGCATGGAACCTATGGGGGTTCCATATATATGGGCTGATAATTTTCCCATTATTATTAATTGAATTAATAAATGCCCCAACCCCTGTTGAATCACATGTGAAAGGAGTGAAATGGGGAGCTCAATAATTCCCTTATTACAAGACTTTTTTATTTTATTTATGTTTTATAATAAAAATAATAGTATTAATAATAATAATATTGTTATTATTGTTATTATTCTTTTTATTATTAATATCTTTTTTTGGTCATAACTTGTGCTTGCAATTTCGGATTGGTGATATATCTATGGCATCATGATCTTGGTATTTAAGTGGATAATTTAATACCAATGTTTATTAATTTTTTTAGACTTATGGATTGGTTCCATGGAGTGATGTACGTACATGTTATGATGAAATTCATTTTTCAATGGGTGTCCATTTTGGGAGAATTAATACCTTAACCTGATTTATTTCCATGAATATTAAAGTAACGTGATAAGTTTGGCAATACCTATTCATTTATAGTGAAGTATTAGTGGATTTATGAATTATACTAATAGATTGATGATGAGCCTCATATGTTCATCAATATTTTTCTAGAATCATATTTTAGACCACAAATAGCCTATCCTTAGTAGTTTTCAATGTACTACCTGATGGGGACCTTGCTTTTGGAATTATAGGTATGATGCATTGTGTTAAGAGAATGATGATTCTTCTAGTTATTCTTGTATGATGGTAGTTATTGGGTTTGATAAAAAAGATATTGGGGTCAGTAATCCCCTATAACAACATGGTGTTAGTCCCCCATGCTCTTTACACAGGTAGATTCATTACTCCCCCATACTACAATTGGGTGTGTGTGCTCTATCTACGAAGATGTTCTGTCTAATCTTCGAACTCCAATGAGGTGTGGTTCCTCCACTAAAGTTGTGTCTCCCTTGTCTATCGATCATAGTAGTGAGGTGAGGGCCACTCCATATTGATTATGGTAAGGTTGTGTGGTATACTAGACTAGATTTGTTGATCCCATGAATATGGAGTGTAGTGGTGTGGGGAAGAACCCTCTGCAAGTATTCTTATATAGTTTCAAATAATGATGATAATTAGAGATAGAACTTTAGAGCTAGACGCTGAATTTTCATTTTTAGTTAATCTATGATGATGGAAATCCCTTTCTCTCTAATTTTGGATTCTTTTTAGCCTAGATTGGTCATTGTTATGGTCATTGTCTTATATTATGATTGAAATGCATTGATGGTGATGACATAACAACTCTCTCTTGATGCTTTATGTTTATTGATTTTGGGATGTATTACTAGATATGTTGGTAATCACCCCTACATGGTGTTTTCCCAAACATTTTGTGTCTTATATAGTTAAAAAATAGATCATCAATGACTTTGGTGGACCTAGTTTAGAAGAGCTTAGTCTTATGTGGTAGAGTTGTCTGTGTTCAGTGGTTGAACTATAGGATCTTTATTATGGATCTCCCCTAATATACTCTTTAATGTTTTTCAGTTTGGTTCCCCTCCCTATATTTTTTGTTGGGAATGTATTTTTCCTTTTTATATCATTTGTATTATGATTTTTTACTCTGATATGTATTTCTTTGAAGTTATTTCATGAATTTAGTATACCCATGTTTTTTAGTATTTTAATATACTTCTAAATTTTTTCATTGATTTGGCTGTGTGTCTGCTTAAATGAAAATTAGTATATGGCCTCCCATTTCCATATTATTCCTACTCTATTCTTGTTACCATCCCTTAACTGACTGGATACGGCCATGGGGTTATCACTGTTAGCTTACCATAGGCCACGAGGTCCCTAGTGGGTTAGATCATGATATTGGGGTATCAAATATATGTTTATCCTAGGATAGGAGATTAGAGATGGTGTATATGTGAGGTTAAGTTTGGTATTTAGGTAAATGATATTAAATTTTTTCATGTTTGGTTCTCAAACCAATGAAACTAGTTTTGGTGTGGCAGCTGAGAGATCCATTTCCCAGGAATCTGAAAAACATCATGTCGACTTGATATGTTTATGAATCTATTGTAAGGAGAAAAATGTACATGAATCATATAGGATTTGATCATTTTAATTACACTTCGTTCTTGAGTCATCTCCCCATATATTCTCTTTGACTATGGTGCTTCTTGACAATTTTTTTGTTGTCTCCCCAATTATAGGAATCTATGATTTCATGAAAGTGTTGTGATGATGACCGATTGGGAGATAAGGTAATTGTTCAGGGACCCTTTCATGAGTTGTTACCTCCAGGAAGGTACTGAGTAGTGCTTCTACCCATTGAGCAGTGCATGGACCCACCTCTTGTGGTCTAGGAAAAGGATCATCTACATGTTGAGCAGTGTCTGGCTCAAGAAAGATAGGGAAATGGTATACATAGGCTTAGTGTGTTATTCATGTTCTATTAATATATATTGTTATGATTTAACATCAAGACAATCCCTTATATTGTAGAGGATTGGATTGAGGTGGTGGTGTGGGTTTTTTGGCTTGGGTGGACCCTAACTGACTAGATGGTTGTGCTTATGAACAATTATCCTTGTAGAGTAATAGTTGGTTTTAATGGTACCGAAGGATGCTTCACCAGTGTCTATTTCACACCATAGGTTCTAGATATAGATATCTTCGGAATTTTTTAGTGATCTATCCCCCTTTTTCTTAGTTGGTAGAGGATTGGCATGAGATTATCGTATAAAAGTCCCACTTGGATAGGACCCCTCTTAATGGTCGTTCTAACAGAGATACATGTTATGGGTCACATGAGGCATCGATAAAGCCCTATTTTAGTGATGTTTTATTCGACTACTGGTTTTCAAGGAATTGGGTAACCTCACGCACAAAAAAATAAATCATTTTGAAATTATTTCATACTATATAGGTGATTCAGTGACTCTCAAAGATGATAATGTCAAGGTATAGTGGACGAGTTCCATTGAATTATGTGTTTGAGGTCATTTTGATGTGAACATGTCAAAAAATGCCCTGATTTTGTTGAATATGTGTAAAAGAACAGGATTGATTCAAAAAGAAGAGGATTGTGACCTAGAGTATTCAGGCGTGTTTAAGGTATAACCTATGTCACCTCTTGTCTAGTTGTAGTTTGGTTACATGAACGCCCACCAATTTTCTTTGGATATAACCCATGTTTGAGTCTAATTGATACCAGTAGGGTCTTTTATCTAGACCCTTCTGTAAGAAGGCCCCTTTAGAGAGGATTAGTGGTCACACACTTCCAATGACAGTGTAACCTGTCTCTAAGAGGAGAAATACTCACGTAAAATCTTTTCAAAATGGCGGTAAGTCCCTTTGAAGTTTTCCATGGTGTGTAATAGTGTCCTATTATCCATTCCGAGTTGACTTTTACCGATGGGGTTTGTAGTGTACCTAAGTTAGTGGGATATATTTTTAATTATCTAGTGTTAAAGAGTCCCATGAAGATCTGGATGATCTCATGTGTAGGATGATACATCTTATTTCTTATGAATTAGATATTATGTCACTTAGAGTAATGGATGATATGATATTTCCATTCCATTTAATGTTAGAGGGTCATTTAGTTCTTTTATTGAGGATGATCTATGCTTACCACCACCGTCATGTTTTGTTTCTACATATACCTACTTCTAGGGATGTACCATTATTTCATCCAACATATTGAATGGCCCTATAGAGCCACAAGAGATAAAGGTGTAGTTGGACGATCTATATAGGCGAGGATTCATAAAACCCACCGTGTTTTCCTAAGATCCTAGTTATGTTATCCTAGGTGACAGATTAGAGAATGAGACTAGGTGCAAATTGACATCACCCTAGATAGGTGAATATCAGAAGTAGTATCCACCCGCATGAATCAATGAATTATTTAACCAGTGACTAGGGGAAAAGTGATTCTCAGAGTTTGACCTAGGGTAAGGTTATCACCAGCTCCAGGTTCGAGAAGAGTATATACCAAGCATGAATTCCTTGGGCTATTATAGTTACCTTAAGTTCATGGTTATACCCTTTTGCATGTTGAAATCCACTGTAGTGTTTGTGAGACTTATAAACCATATCATTCCCTTATTATATCTTTTCATTGTAGTATTTTTTGGGGATGTCCTTATGTACTCAGTGTTAGTAGTGGATCACACGATACACTTGAGGATGGTTTTGAATATGATATAAGAATGCCAAATTTATGGGGAGATATTATAGAGTCAATTCATGATTCGACATTTCCACATTATAGGATATGTCTTCGCATACATGGGAGTGATAATGGTCCTAGTAAAGGTTTTGGTATTCCAAGATTGAGAGCCACACAAGTGCATGGCCATAATAGTAGACACTCACAACAAAGCTTTCCAACCAATGTCGTTGAGTGATTTTATGGAGTATTTGACCACATTAAGTTGAACCTTTAGGATGAAGATGGTGTAGAATACTTCCAATGTATGGAGGTTACCCCACTTCTACTTTAGTGAGTCTGGGAGGCACAATATGGAGATATCAATTTTGAGGTCTTATGTGACCAAACATCCACCAGACATGTTCCAGATGGATTTTCTAAAGGAAGGGAACATTTCATCCATTTTAGGATAGATGATGACACTAATCACACTGTGATACACAATAAAAAACTATTTTTATCTAGTTTGAGGTTTTTTACAGTGCTAACGAGAAGTGTTGTTAAAACCCCCCTTTTCAGCACTAGAAAAACGTTGTTAAAGGGGGATCTTCATTAGCACTTATAAAAAATAATTGATAAAGGACCCACCCTTTATCTTCCATAGTAAATAAGTGTTTATAAATGTCGATCTTTTTAAGAAATTTTAAAAAATCACAGATAAAGGGGGTCCTCTATCAGTTCTTGTAAAAAAAATTGATAAAGAGGGGTCTTTATCAGCGATTTTTTAGAAACAATAATAAAAACCCCCTATAAGTGCTCATTTACTAGCACTAATAAAAGTTATATTTCAAAAAACAAGTATCATTAAAATTAATATGTCAATATATAAATATATGTATATTGTTATAAATATAAGATATATATATTTAAATATGTCCTCAATAAGGTTGAATAGGCATTTTAAAATATATATAAGATAATCAGTGAAAATAGATTAATAAATAATTTAAAATTATTTCTAATTAAAAATGTTCTAATTATTATTGAGTAATACTAATTTAATACAAATTTTAATATTAAAAATATAATTAAAAATCTAAAATAAGTTGGAAGTGTAACTCAAACTTCAAATAAACATAACATTTTGATTCAGGTGTCGGTTTAGGCTCTAGCATATATAAAATCAAAGAATACAATGATATCTACCCCATTTTGACCAAGGGGGGCCACAATTGCTATTTTTGGATGTCAAAAGATGCCCAGAATGCCTCTAAAACTGAGTTTTTAGTTGGGGTACCCTAATGTTTTAACATTCAATGGATTTTCAAACCTCATTTAGGGAGACCTTACTTCCTTCTTTCTATCTAGATTGAATTTATTCATGGGTATTACATTCATATTGATATTATTAATTTTAAAATTGATAATTTTTCATATTGTACTATTATTTATAATCAAATATATAACAATATATACATATTTTTATATATTCACAAATAAAAATTTACTTTTAAAAATAAATATTTAACATATTTAAATATAAAATATATTTCTCAATATACTAACTTTATCTAAATAAATAATAATATCCATTTTATTTAAAACACAAATTTTTGAATATTTATATACCTATACAATTAATGTATATATAATGATAATATATATATTTGTGTCTGTGTACTGACAAACAAATATATATTTTTCTATATATTATAATATATCTATATAAATATTAATATATAATATATATAAATAAATATAAAATTTTATACATTTATTTATAAATTTAGATATATATTTATATGTATGTATGTTTTTATATATTTATAAACACACACAGAGACTCCAAAAAACATATTTTATATATGTATTTAAATATATATATATACATATATATAAACATATATATAAATATAAATATAAAAATGTAATGAAATATATATGAATATATATATCATAAAATGTAAAACAAAATAATATAAGGGAGTGGAAAAGGTTCTAGTGTATAAGTTAGAGGTCTTAGGTTTGAAACTCTCTAGAGGTGGGAAAGCACACGTGAGGGTGGGAGTATCTAAATAACTGATAAGGGGGGAGAACTGATAAAGTGGGGGAGTAGTGGGAAGCACTGATGGTGGTTTGTGAACAAACAAATTATCCCCTTTATCAGTGGGGCCTTTATAAGTTCTTTTTTAGCTCTGTTAAATGGTTGCTTTAACTGCGCTAAAAATAAAATAATAATGGTGGTTGTTAATAGTTATAAAAAAAGAGATGATAAAGGCCCCATTTATCAGTGATTTTAATGAGTGTTTTTAAATCCAACCTTTTAACATTGCTTACATTATCCACACTTCTATAGCATTACTAAATCCCTTTTACATGTGTTGTTAATGGACCGATTTGAAGTAGTGAAAGGATCTGCTGAGGAGGTTTCTGTCCCTTAGAAAATAAATCATTGTGTGGTGAGGATGTATCCTGATCATTTGTATTTTTTTGGGAATCCAATGGTGTAGTTTCATGTTTTTGAGTTAAACAATTGATGTCTCATATATTAGTAATTGAAGATTAGTATATGTAATTACATATTTTGGGACGTGTGTGCGTGAAGGAGGTAGTCTGACATCATGTAAATCACTCGATGATCATTTTAGACCAAGATTCTACCTTCACACCATAATTATAAAGAAGGTGAAAGAGTATTTGAGACTGTGTTGTGTTTGAGCAATGATTTTCTAGTCCAGACAGTTGGCCAGTTTAAGAAAACTATTCAGGTTTTAGAGAACATGCTTTGGCATTTCATGTTAGCTTCAATCCATAACTGGTAGGATCATCAACCATTGACGGGGTTTTTGTATCATGACTTATACCACTCCAACATTAGTTTATCACCCTTTGAATCCAATTTTTTGAGAGACTATAGGTCATCGCTCTACTGGTCCGAGAGAGTGGGAGATAAATCATGTGGGGATAGAGATAGTGATAGAGACAGTTGTAAAGGGTAAATTTCATCTAGGGTTGTATGAGAACTACCCAATAATGTCATGAGTTATTTGTGGAATAATTAAAATGGCCATTGGGGTTTGACAAAGAGATAATGTCTTTTGATAAATATCCCCCCATCAAGGATTTGGGGGATTTGGCTTGAACAACATGCTATCTCCGAGGTTCGTAGAAATTTTTTTCAATTACAGGATTGGGTTAGTCAAGTGTCATGCTGCTAGACCCTTTTATTGTAGTCAGACTGAGTGCTTAGTGATTTCCAAATACTTCATTTAACAATACATGTGCATGACTCATTGCATGATGCCATCCAGGATGAGCTAGATATTTTGGGTGAAGCTTCCTTTTTTAGGCATTCAAGGATCCAAATAGAGTTTGAGTACTAACCATAGAAGTCCCTTCATGGGAAATTCCCCCCCCCCAAGTGGGTATCTTTTATAGCATAATAACATTTAGGAGATCTCATGGGAGTGTAAAAACTAATTGAGAGCTTTATATACTCCCCTATGAGTAGCCTTTTTATTTTCAGGATGAAAATCCCTAAGGTGTGGAGAATATAACATCTTTATTTTTTCTATTTAGGACTTCAGGATATTTTAAAGAATATTTTTGGAGATGGGTGGTGAAATAGTGTGGAATTCTGATCCCTGATGATACTGGTATAGAAATAATATAAATAATAAATTTATTATATCATGCATAATTTTTTTATATTAAATAATGGAATAGCTCCTAAAAAGATCCACAGATGGAAAATCTAAGAGCACTTTTGATTCAGGAATGTGGGGTTTCCTCTAGGCATATAATAGTGGAGTTTGGTGTTCGTAGTTCATTCAAATATAACCGTTGGTGGTTGAGTTAAGTAATTAAATAATTTATCAATTTGATTATTTCACTTAATGAAAATACCCTAACTCCTATTTTTTATTTTTTTTTGTGGGAGATATCTAAGGTTCCCCACATATCCCTAGGATATTATAGAGGATGAGGAACTCTTCATTTTCAGTGAAAAAAAAGAATGTGGATTTCTGACACTGATTGTGGAAAATAAAAAGATTTATGATGAACACTAGGGTATCTTCAAATACATTTCTAGAGAGAGTTTTCTACCAAAAAGATAAATCCAGTATCCATGCTGGTCATTTTATTTGTGGTTTTATAATTGTTAATTATCAAGATAAACACGAAATAATTATTTTCCAAATTTATTCATAGATTGATCTCCATTGGTTTTTCCAATGTTTGATTTCTCTTTCTATATTGAAAAATTTGATATTTATTCCTATTTGGTTATTTATATGATTATAATCCACTATTCACGGATTCCAAAGATGATGGATAAAAAATCATGGACTTAGTTCAATGCTAAGTTTGTGTCTTGTGTATTTCTCCCTCCGTTCTTGATTCCTATCATCGATAATAGTTTGATTAGTGATTCAATGATATCTATGAATAATGATCATTATATTTTAATTATTTGTTATAAATAATCTAGGTCCCAAGTTAAAAATCCTATTTTTGAGATGAAAAATACATGTGGTGGTGATTGAGGTAACATGTATTTGGATTGGGTATCGATGGTTTGTCAGCCAGATTTGGAAGATCTCTCTAGATGAGCAGTGATTGATGTTTCCATGCAATGGGTTGCCAAAATCTAGCTAGTGTTGATGATGGAATCTAGTGTTGATGTGGGTATTGGGGTCTCTATGACATGATATCTGTGGTTTCTAAATATTTAGGGTTGTGATATTAATATATTTTTAATAATAATAATGTTATAAAAAAATAAACAAATATCAAAAATAAAAAAGGCGAGGCATGGAACCTAGGGGTTTGGTTTCTGAGAACATGGGGAAATAATTTATCATTAATTTTTATTTGAATTAATAATGTCCAAATCCACATAATTAATCTCATCAGAAGGGAGTGAAAGGGGCAAGCTCCAGTGTTCCCTTTATCCTACCCTTTTTTATTATATTTATGATTTATAACAATAATAATAACGTTGTTATTATTAATACATCATTTCATTTGTAACATCTTCATGTGATGTCGAATTGGAGATCCATTTGTATCATCATAGTCATGGTAATTAAGATAATGATTCATGAACAATTTTGGATATTTTATTCTAACTCACGGATCATTCCCACAAAGTGGCGTATGTATGTGTTATGATGCAATGTGTTTTTTCATCGGGTATCCATTTTGTGAAAATAAATATAATGTACTAAGTGTTTTTATATAAGTATCATAATGGAGTGATCCATTTATACATAAATTCCAATTATTAGCTGAATATTATCAGATTTACATTTTATCCCGATTGACCAATGAAGATACTCTTACATTCATCGATATTTTTACAGAATCATGTCTTGACCCTCGAGTAGCATATCCTAAGTAGTTTTCCATGTTTAACATGACTTATGAATTCCTTTTAAAATCATAGGTATATCGTAATGTGTTACAATAATTATTCTTCTTTCAGTGGAGTTTTTTCAGTGGAAGTGGTCGTTGTAGTCAGAGAGATGTTGGGGTCCGTACTCCCCTATTGCAGTAGAAAATAAGTCCCCATTTCTCTTTACATAGATAAATTCTGTACTTCTATCTACTACAGCAAGGTTTGGGTACTCTACCTATGGATTAGTGTTTCTCCATCCTTGATCACCAATGGGGAGGGGGTCCTCCACTAATGTTATGATTCCCTTGATTGTGGACCAGAATGGTGAGGTGCATTTCAATCCACATAGATTCTGTTGAGGTTGCACGAGATGCTTGATAAGAGTTTGGATCCCTCGATGGTGGATAATAGTTTCAAGGTACAAGTCCCTATACAAAATTTCTTATACGATTTAAAAAGATGTTGGTAATTAGAGATAAGAATTTGGATATGCAAACTAAGACATTATTCTTAGACGTCTTGTTGAGATGGAGATGCCCCTTCTCTCTAATTTGGGATTCTTGTGGAGAATATATGGGTTTTTTATGGTTGTTGTCTCATATACCGATTGACATTCCTTGGTGGTAATGACATGACTACTCTCACATAATGTTATGTGTTTAGTGATTTCGGGGTGTCTAACTAGGCATGTTTATACTAGCCCCTACATGGGATTTACCTACACATGTTGTGTCATATGTGGTTGATGTAGAGATTAGAATTGGTTTTGGTGGACCTAGTTTAGTAAAGGTTAGTTGTACAAAGTGGCGTTGACCCCGAAAGTGGTTGGATTTTGGGATTTAGTGTTCGGATCTGCCTCACTATTCTCTTTACCATTTTTATTGGTTTGGGTTTCCCTGTATTTTTAGTTAGAAATTTATTTTCCACATTATATTATTTTAATTATGATTTTTTACTCTGATATATATTTCCTAGAGGTTATTTCATTCATTTTTTAAAACCTATATGTTCAGTATTTTATTATACTTTTTCACTGTTTCCTGGATTTAGTTATGTGTGTGCATACATGTACTTTAGGATAAGGCCTCCCATTTTGATAACATGACTACTAAATTATTTTAACTATCCCATAGCCAATTAGAGGTGAGATTGGGGTTGTCACACTCAATTATTTGTCCTCTAAGAAAACCCTGATGGGTCACGTCATGTCCATAAACCACTGTAATATATGTATTACTATGTTATCAATAATTTATGATAATCATATAGTGTTGTGATGATATGTTATGGTCAATATTAGTATGATCACTTATATAGAGATACACCTGATCATGTGTAGAATATACGTTATTGAACTTGTATTCATATTAACCCACGTGATGCACACCACATCGAATATCATATATATACCATTAGTGCTATATATGTAATAATTGGTTATGGATACTTCAAATTGAGGTTTTAAAAGTTATTTTCTTGTTATGAGGTTTCATACATGGATAATAATATAAATTTATTTTAAAATTTTGTTTAATATATGGTAATTGGGTATGACACTAATCAAGAAGAGGGATTTTATTAACAAATATAGAATGTGTTCTCCCATAGGATGAGGTATGACATCATCACTTGTAATTGACATTTGACTATATAAGTGAATATCTTTTCTAATATAATTACATATGATGCAATAATAAATGATTTAGTAATTTTAGGAACTAATAAAAGTGATAAGATATATGGGATATACATTATATATGTCTCATGCTTAATCTTGATGTCAATGATAGTGAAACTTTGTTAATATAAATATAGTGGATTATACCATAGTAAAATCCCCTATAATTTGGGTAGTTATATTTTTTCCAAATAAAACTCTTAGTTTAGAATTTTGAATAAAATTTATGATCATTTACCATATTACAAATCACACTTATTTTCACACTTAAAACAATGATAATTAGTATTTTTGGACTAATTGGATTAGTTGTTGTGTAATTTTTTATGTTTATTATAAAAAATTGGATTTGAATTATGTATATATGAAATAGAAGGGATTAGAATACCATGATTATATTAACCAGGAGATGGTGGTTACTCCACAATATTGACATGAAATAAAATGGATTAGGACCTGAATGATCGAGTAGTTTTGTAGGCCTGGGATATTAGATACCTACATGATTATCAAATAATATATGAAAACAGAAAATAAAACATAAAAATTATAATGAAGACTTTATTATTTCTTCTAATATACCCATAAATTCATTCAAGGACCCTTATTGGTATAATAGGGAAGGAAAACATGCTAAAGGATGATTTCATATTATTAGTAAGAAAAGCATAAAACTAAAGTTATTATATAATAAATATAGCATGAATAATATGGAGAAGATAAAAATAGTAAAATATTCCATATAAATAATATCATAAAAGGGTTTAAAATCATTGGATTATATAAAAACATAAATAATCACACTCATAGTAAAAATGATTCATAGTGATATAATTCATAATGTCACAAATCATAATCTTAACGTCAAGTCCTTATTCCAAGACATAAAATGTAAATATGGAGGTGGACGCAAAATACCCAAACCAGTTTACCTCACGTGACATAAATATAATTTTAGGCGTTACAATGGGCCTTGGTAATTGCATACTAGTTTTAAGTCATTAATCACATGAAAGGGGTGAATGATAATTCAATGCATAGTCAACATAAACATCCATATTTAAAAACTAGCATATTAAATGTTAATATTTTCCCTTAACAATAAATAGAACTATATGATCACAAGGCATTTAGAGTAACATGGAAGATAGTATTAATATATTATATACCCATTATAACATAATATTCATCAGAGGATATTGACATAGATGAAAATAATTTAAAAAGATCGCTGAAATATTTTTTAAGGAAAATACATTTTTTCATTTAGAAATAAATTATATTAAAAATTTACAAATAATGAAATATTAGGATTTTTTCAAATAAACATAGAAACCTATAATTTAATATTCAATGTTTAGAATATTCATAATGATGTTAAAACTCATACGTGTGGTACTAATTTTAACAGTCATTTTGTTCACACGTTTGGTAAAAAGTGCATCATTCCGAAAATGATAAGAAAAATTATTTTAAAACTTTTATTAAAAAATTAAAACAAGGATAAAAATTAATTTAATAATTTCTTGGATAGTATAAAAAACATTTAATTTTTTTAAATAAAATATACACATGGAAGACAAATTTTCCTTACTCAATTGAAAATCCAAATCGATTTTACTTTAAAACATTTTTGGTATTTTGACTACCAATGAAGGAGAAAAGTGAAATAATAGTTAAAAACCATATAAATAATTATAATAGAAGAAAATATATTGGATTTAAAATTAAAATATCATATAATCTACCTAAATAATATTTGAACATAAACAATCTCAAATAAGGATGATATTGGGAAATAAACCCATACCTTGGGTATGAATTACTTCATATGTACTATTATCCTCCTTTATAAAAAAGTTAAATTTATTTTAATTACAGATAATAACCTTATATACATAAAATATAATATATTATCAAATTATAATACCTCAATACTAGTTTATTAATAATTTATCATTAAAATCATCATTTTTGAGCATTAACTTATTCACATTTCCTGTAAGTTTCAGTTTGGTAGTTCCAATCCTCATATCTATATCATTATAAAATATTCTCAATAATGATAATAATGATATGAATATCACATATATTCAATATATAAATATTTATAATCATTATTGAATTGTGGAAATGAAAAGTGAATCACATCACTTCATAGAGGTGGTATCCCACACTTACGCATGAGTGAAATTATCATTTTTTTAATGGGAGAAAGGTTAAGACTGTAAATGACATATTATATTTTCAAAATTATAATAATTTCCCAAATAAAATATATAAACATTTTATAAATCATTATAAACATCCATATATTTTTTTGATGAAAAATGAAATATTTTACTTCACAATGTTGTAGTCTGCACGTACACATGAAAGATGATTTAATTTACCATTTAATGGAAAAAGATATAAATAAATGAATAAAAATTTAAATAATAACATATAATTACATGTGATATACCTATTTTATTATATATTCATGGATATAATATAATTTAAGGATTTATAATAATAAATAAAATTAAAACTCTTGGTAAAGATCTATATCTCTTGTTTGGAAAACCACTTTAGGTTTGTACCTAAATCATTTTTAGGAGAGTATTGTCATTAAAAATTTAATATTAAATGTTTTTATGGGTTTTAGAAATGTATTTGGGAAGGCATTTCCCATGATAATAGTCTTTTGAATTGTAAATAAGGAAGGAGGGGGGATATCCTTTTATAAGTGAGGGAGAGGAGACACTTGGATTTTTTCAAAAGATTAAAATATATTAATGTATTACTCAAGAAAAAAAGATTAAATAATACTCATATTCAAATAGGATATGATATAGGGACTAAATAATACTAGAAAATGGTATTTAGGCATGTTTTTATTTTATTTTAACCCTTATCATTTTAGTTTTAAACCTTTTAACAAGCTTTAAATTTTTTCGTGGTAAGTGACTTTTTTTACCATTGTAATAATTCATAATGAAAAAAATAAAAGTCATATGATTATAAAATTTTTAAATGATGATTAAATATATTTATTTTATGTTATGAAATTTAATTTATATACTTGCAATAAATAAATTTAATATAAAAACCATAAAATGGGAAGACTGTTTTTAAAAAAAATGGCATTTAAGTATAAAAAAGATTTTACGAAAAAATATAGTATAATATTGATTCAAATTGAATAAATTATATTTTATTAAATAAAAGGAGGAATATTCTTATTTAAGACTAAACAAATACCTAAAGTAACCTTATAAATACATTATTAAAAAAGAAAAAATAAAAGTAATTTTTTCTTAAAAACATTACTTAGATTTCCAAATTGATAAGAATATATTTATAGGTTCAAAATTATATTTTTTCATTATATTACTTCATAAATAAATATTTATCCTGGATTTTTTTATAAACCCTAATGATATTCACAAATCATTATAATATTTTAAAACTGATAGTTTTGTAAAATCGGTATTTTCCACTATTCACCTAAAAATCCAATATTTCTAAAAAATATAAAAAATTCCTATAGAGTTAATATTTTCATGGTAGAAAAATGAAATTATTTTACTAAAATAAAATATATACAATTTTAAAATTATTTTTTTAGTCTCATTCTTGAATAAATATATGTGAAATATGCTAGCTTATATACTATAATTGAATCTCAGGTGTCACGTTCATCCCACCTTCCAAATTTTCATCGAAACATTTTCTAAACTTTCACCTCATGAATATAATTGGGTATTTATTTATCATAACTTCTTTAAGTTCACATGTTTTCACTTATATTTTACGATTTCTCTAAATTACATTCACTAATCGATTCATCCAATTTTTCAACACTTGTTCTCTAGTAAAAATAATCAATATAGTCTTTTCATTGTAAGATAAATATAGATCCAATTCTATTTTCCTTGTGGTCATCACATGAATTGGATCTAGAATATAGTTATTTAATAAAGAGATAAGGGATACATTAATAACATTAGTGAGTTTGGTTGGAAATGTCAAATGGTAATCCAAAAATCTAATTGTTTACATGATTTAAAAAGGCCTGATGTACCTAGGTATTAGAACCCAAAAATTTTCATATATAAATATTACATCTTATGAGATGAATATTCAATACATTTCACTAATAAAAAACTAATAAACCTAATGTTTTAGTGTCTTTGGAGACTGGATATATAATCATATTATTTCCGGAACGATCTTTGAAATATACCTCATAGATCTCCCCATTTAGTAATATTTGTATACATAACCTACGTAAAACCTTTCTCTATAAGATAGGGAAATGAAACATAATAAATTTTGATCTCATGTTATCAACAACGATAAACATCGGTGATATCAATCAATAATAATATGAAACCATAAGACAATCATAAGGATATAAGTTTATGACCATAACATACATAGTTCATACATTAATAATAAAAGATCATAAAATAGAGTCATAGATGAAATATTTATCACTTCAAAAGACATAATTCATAAGAGTGCAAAATCATTATAAAAAAATCCTAAATCATAAGTCCATGTCATTAAAATATCACACATTCATATTAATAGAAACCATGTCATATGTCCTGGTTAACTACCAAGACCATAAAATCATAAAAGATCAGGAATCAACACTTATTTACAATATTGGATCAAGCACGTTGATATTTGTCCCATAATATAACAATCACATTGACATTATTTACATAATTGATCAAGCACAAGGACTTGTTTCCCATAATGGATCATGAACATCGACTTTTTTCCCATATTTATCTCATGAGATATACATCATTACACAATGCATTGTAGGATTATTTAATTTTATTCCCTCACAGAACATAATTAAAACCAAACATATTTTTTCTATAAGATCATAAATAATCCATCATATCATCTTGTCATAACCCGTGAAAATAAATATGTTTCAGAAACATTTTAACAATTCACCAAGGAGTAACCCATTAAAATAAATAGGTTTCATAATAACCACATCATTATAAACACAAACTATATTAAGAAATAATAAATATCCTTTAATTAGATAATATCCCTAGTAAAGAATAATTAATATCAAAGGATGTTTTCATAGATTAAAAATTATTCAAAAGAATACTTGAATATTTCTTTAAGAAAATACATTATTCACTTTGAAACTAATTATTAAAAATAAAAATAGTTCAAAAAAACTATGGAATTTTTTTTAACGAACTGTAGAAAAATTTAATGAATATTTAAGGCATTGAGCATAAAAGATGGTGGTAAATTAGATTCATATAGTGTAATATAAAATAAAACATTCCCTTCACACTTTTATAAAAAAAATCAAAATGTACATAATTCAGAAAATGAAAAAAAAATTATTTTAAACCTTTGTTTAAAAATTAAATCTGGGGAAGAAATGAATTTTTAAAATAATTAGAGAATATTAAAAAAATTATTTGAAATTTTTTTTTCAAAATATTCATATGAATTAAAATGTTTATTTTCCAAATAGTAAAACATAGTCGGGTTTTCTTAAAACCATTATTTTGATCTCATGAGTATTAAAAGTGAGAAAATGAAAGGAAAAAATGAACTATTCATAATAAAATAGAGGAGGATAATAATAAAGTTAATTAATCAAATAAGGATAATATAATTTCCTTGATGGAAATACAATCATAAACAATCTATATTTAAAATAGGATTGAAATATAAATCCCTATCCTCATGTGTCTCTTTTCCTCATTCATGTTAGAAACTACTATATAATAAATATAGATTTATTATACATGTATTATATAAACATATTCATATATATCATATAATGTATGATTTATTTATTACATATTAACTCCCATTTATTAACAAAATTTTATTAAAATCACTGTTCTAAGTGGCAACTACTTCATATATCAAGCATGTTTTGATTCAACAGTCTCGATCCTTATACTTTTATCATGGTTTCATAATTTCAAGAAATTTTATCATGACATAAGTATAATTAATATTCATAATATATATATATATATATATTAATATTCATCTATATAATTTATTGATATAAATGAATTAAACCCTTCATGGAGACAATTGCTTTTATGTATGAATGAACAATGTTTTCACTTTTCGAAGAATGTAATGAAAGAAAGGTAAATTAAAATTAACAATTTTAGAATCATTATTATATAATATAAATCATATATATTTATAAATCTATCCTTATAACCATCAATGTAATTAGGAGATGAAAAATGTATCATGTCACTACGTGGAGGTGGTAGTCCACACATACACACGAACGACGTTATCATTTTCCAACGATTTGGATGGTAAGAAGTTAGATACTAAATTATCATTATAAAATAACAATTATTTCATAAATATAATACATAAATTTTAAACCCATCATAATAATAATCTATAATAGATAGTGATGAAAAATGAATTGTACTGTTATGTGGAGATGGTAAGTGATACATACAAATGAACGCTACTTTCAATTCCCATTTGATGAGAAAGAGGGTGAATAATTTAACACCATGAGTGGTTACGATTTTTTAAAATAAATATAATTATCTTTGATATCATGTGTTACATGAAACACAAAGTTTATCTTGTGTTACACACAACTCTGAGTTTTACACCATGATATATTATTAATATACTTATTTAGAAGATATTATTATAGCTTAGACATTAAACTAATAGATATGATTAAAAATAAAAAAAATTAAAATATTATTAATAATGGTTTTATATATAAAGGAAATATGGATAATAAATTAATAAAATTTCAATAAAGTCTGTATATGTTTTAAATATACTATTTTCTTAATATAAATAATGGTTTTTTGTGTAAAATAATAAAATTATTTTTTGACACTTTTAAAAAATTAATTTTATAAAAAACTATTTTTTTGAAATAATCCTGTCAAAATTATCTTAGGGTGATTATTTGTATTTTTCTAAAAATAATCTTTTTTGATGAATAGTGAAAATACTGCATTTAAATTGAAAACTAACTTTTCATTTAAATTGTTTATAATGTTAAATTATAGTTTCACTTTTTAGCTTACAATTTTTTAAATTATACATAAATTAATATAATTTAGGTTATTTGAATCAATTTCATATTATAATTTGTAATAAAAACAGTTTTTTTACATTTTCTCTTTTAGAATATGCTTTCTCGTCACGTCCGTGGGATTAATTTTAAATTAAAATTTTCCACTTAAGTGAATGGAATTTGTAAAAATGTATTAAATGTTTTTTTTCAGAATAATTTATATTATCTAATATGTTCATGTTAATTTTTACCAAAATTATTTGTGAAAACCGTAAAAATTATTTACCACTTTTAAGGTAAAAATGGGTTTACGAGGGGGTTAAAATAAAAAGGTAAGGGATAAATTTATATATACTATAACACCCTAAGTTCTTATTATTTTATTTAAATTAAAATAAATTTATTTTATATATTTCATTACACACAACACCGAGTAAATCTGGTGTTACCTGCAACACTAGGTTAGCTTGCGTTACATATGACATTGTGCTTCAATTAGACCATGATATATTATTAACGCGAGCATTATAACATATTCATTAAACATATAAATATAAATATTAATATCTAAATATTAAATATTATTTATAATGGTTTATATAAGGAAAATTTTTTGAAAATAAAATACATACTTTTAGTAAAGACTTTTTATATTTCAAAAATACTATTTTCACAAAAAAAATATTTTTTTTGTTTTTTTATTAACATTAATAAAATAAGTTTTTTAAAATTTTATAAAATTAATCTAATAAAATAATATTAAATTTTTAAATAATTATTTCAAAATAATATTATTTTTATTCTTGGGGTTTTTTTCTAAAAAGTTTATTTTTATGATGAATAGTGAAAATAACGAATTTTAAGTGAAAATTGCATTTTTTTAAAATTATTGATAAAATTAAATTATATTTTCAATATTTTTAGGGTAAATTTTTTTCAATTATACATCATTAATCCAATATATATTATTTTAATTAATTTAATATTAAATTTGTTTATAAAAACATTGTAAACTTTTGAAAATCACTTATTTAAAACCCTAATTTCTCATCTCGTATATGGAATTAATTTTCAATTAAATTTTGACACTTATCTGAATATAATTTGGAAAAATTTATTCAATATTTTTAATAAGAATTATTTATATAATATGATAAGTTAAAATTAAATTTTAACCAAAATTAATATTGAAAACACAAGAATTATTTATTGTGGTTAAAGAAAAAATGGGTTTACAAGGGGGGTTAAACTAAAATAATAAGTGTAAAATTTAATTATAAAATATGAAAAAATATATTTTATGTCCATATTTCGACCTTTTCATGTCTAAAGATCAATTTTGATCCATTTTGGACCCTTTCGGTATCAGCGAAATATGGGTACACTTTTTCTTTTCAAAACATTACAAGTGTACCACTCACCGCACATATAAAAGGTCACCCCCTCTTTTCTCTTATCCATAACATTAAAACCCTTTTTCAGCCAATAAATTTCCAAATAACTTCCAAAATTTATTCTTACCATCTTATAAGACTTATTTTTTACAAAAATCCAACAGATGAAGGCTTTTGGGGAAACCTAAAGAGGATACCAAAAGAAGAGGCAATATTCATCAACGAATAGTTTTATTTTATTTATTCTTCCACACCTTTTAATTTGTATCATACCATAATGACGTAATAAACTAAGTATCATATATATAATAATATTTTTTTGTTATATTTATGACCTAAAACCCTGTCTAAATAAATCAAATAGGTTATAGAATCATTGTTCATGTATTCGGCGGACAACACTTTCATAATCCAGTGTCATTCGTTTTCCCAGTACCACCTATTAAGGATGGTTAAAAGGATGTATTTATTATTTATATATTATATTTCTCATTTTATTATGATTCTTTAATTATTATATCAAACACACCTTCACACTCTTCATTTTCTTGGGAATAAGACAATGCCACTCATGTGTTTGGCGTCTATTGCCTCGTGAAGTGATTTCATTCATTCACAGTTTACATTGAATTTATTAAGGATTAGTTTAATAATAATATTTGATATGTATTACATAAAAATTATTCTTTAATGATAATATATAATTTAATGTTTCTTTCTATCAATCAAAAATGAAAAGAGAAACAACATTCATGCATACGTACTACCTATCGTCTCCATGAATAGTGTATTTAATTATTTATATCTAAATACTATGAATTACATTAAATACATATATAATGATTATATATGATATTTATATCTTGTTTATAATTCTATAGATGATTAATCCATTATCAAACATAGAGGAACAAAACAATAACAAATCAAAACTTACATGAAAAAAACACTAATTGCCTGATATGTTACATTATCCTGAAATTGTTAATAAATGGGTAATAAAATATCATAAGAAAATAATATACGGTATGATATATATCAATACGGTTCTATTATATATGTATAATAAACTTTTATTTATTGTACATGAGGTCTGAATTATTAGGACATAATTCCAGTCTTAAGGAAATCCATTTTTGTCATTATTTTCCTTCCTGGGGCCGTATGTTATGTTATGTACCTATATTCTTTCAGGAGAATTATATATATACCATTCATCATGTAATAAAAATAATCTATTTTTTCTCATGATATTTTAGGTTCCATTCTATTTTATTCTTTCATGGGGCTTCTGATTCAATGTTACCATATTTCTAAAGATTTTATGTTACCATCTCATCATTTATCAGAATTATTTATTATTTTGTTTCTAATAATATATTATTATGGTCCATCTCTCACGAAACTCATAAAATTTATTATAATCTAATTATTCATGATATTTTTAATTAATAGTTTTATTTTCCCACTCTTTGGTATTTTAGATACTTGAGAAAATGTTTTTTTAGAAAATTTGAATTTTCTTATCTCAATGGTCAGAAATCTATTTTCTTCCAAAACAATGTTTTATAAAAAAAATTATAACTCTTTTATTATTATCATATTATTTTAAAAGAAAATTACCCATTATTTAATTTTTACAAGAAAAAATTGAATGTAATATTCATTTCATTTTCCAATCAATGCCCATTTGGATTTTAATAAAAACATGAAAGGAAATGTTTTCTTAATTTTTATTGAAAAAATTAAACATCCAATGATATTATTAGAAGAATAATTTATATGTATTTAATATTATTTTAAAATAAAATTATTTTCAAAATGAATTATGTTTTAATTTTTTTTTCTCAAAGTGGAAAGTATATGTTCTTCAAGGATTGTTTTAAATGATATTTTCAAAAACAAATTCCATATAAGATGATTTACATTGATGTTAGCAATGCATTATTAGGGATACAATGAATGTATACCATTAATATTATTTTTATTAATAGATTATGATTATGATGTAATTATTTTTATGAAACCCATTTCTTTTGTAACACCCCAAGCTTCTACGGTACGTTTCCCTTCGAATAATGCGATAGCGTGTGTTGTACGCAACCTCGAGTTCTAACACACACCACAACTAATTAAACTAGCCGTTGTGAATAGTAATACCTACTTTTTGAAATCATATATATTTTATATTTCAAAATGGACTTCATTTTTGGATTCAGAATATCGAAATTAGCCTAGGGTGAAATTTTGGTACTTTTCGGATAACTTTTTTATTTTGAAGAATAGTGAAAATTACTAAATTTTAATTAAAAACAACTTTTTTAATCAAAATAATTAATATTGATAAATTATGAATTTGAGTGGTCTTAAAGTATATTTAGAATATATTTTTACCATTCAATTTAATGTTTGTCATTGGACATAATTTTACAATTAAACCGAACATAAATAAGTGTCAATCTTTTGATAGTTATTATCTCTTAAAAACACGCTTTTTGTTTTGACAGTGGGAATTAATTTTAAATTAATTTCTGCCACTTCTGTGTTTTGAATTTGTAAAAATGGATTACATATTTCGAATCAGGATGTCAAAATTATGTAAATAGGTAACTTTCATTTTTACACATTTTGAATAATTACTGCGGTAAATATTTTATTTACCATGGTTAAGGGTAAATCCGGTAAATAAGGGTTAAAAAAAATAATATTATAATAATACTAAATTACCCTAAAACGTGTCCTAACCCTATTGGTTGATACATGGTCGACCATGGACATCTTTGGGTCGATTTTGGGACCCCATGGATCCACTTGTAAGTGATAATGACACTTTATTTTAATTAAGTTAAAATGAATACAAAAATGACATAAGCATATATCTTTTAGAAAAACAATTGTTACATAGGGTTATATATGTTGGATTTTAGATTATAAATCTTCATTATAAAGATAAAAAGATTTCCTACATAATGATAATTTATTTATAATTTTTAGACATTAAATAATTTATTTTATTTATGACACAATGATGATGCAGTAATTTCTAAAATAGTGAAAAATTAAAATAATTGATATTATAAATACCCAAATAAATATAATATGAAACTTTTAATGAATTAAAATAATTTTCTAGGATAAAAGGATATATTAGGAGTGATTTAATTGACTTTGTTCGATGTAATCAATCTGTTATGAGTTTCACAAAAATCAACTATTGAATAGTGTCAAAATTGACATAAAAGAGTTCTTAAAACAAATATTATATTATTAATTGATATTAAATTTTTAAAAATCTACGGTTCGGCCAAGAGACTTATATAATGATAGGAGCATCATTAATGGACCACTTGGGGGTCGCTTGTATGTATATGGTAAGTCTATTAACCATATAATATAAAAATACAAAGAGACATTGTAAAAGTGAAACTAATTAACTTAGAGTTAATACTTAAAGATAAGGTTAATATAAGTACCCAAACCTGTCTAAATTATATTGGTTGAGTTGTTTTCGACCTATCCCCACCTTAACCTTTGAATAGTCAATTTTGGAGCCATTAGAAACCGAATATGAATTTATTATAAATTAATATTTCTAGCTTTTCCAAAGGTGACCCTCACCCCTCTTATAAAAAGGCACTCCTCCTTCTCATTTCTTCACACCTCTAAAGCCTTTTGGTTCGGCCAAACTCTGACCAAATACTCTCCCAACATCCCTCAATACAACCTAGAGGCCTTAGTTTGATCAGAAAGCCAACCTAAGGAGCCCTTTTGATCAAATCAAAAGGAAGAACCCGAAGAAGAGGTAATGATTTCACCACCCTTTTCTAAGTTCATTTCTTCTTCCACTTCTTCTTCCTTTGTTCTTACCATTATAAAATAATAACTCCAGTATCTCACATATACTGTGATGTTATTATAAATATGGTACAACCATATTCATTATCCTATCCACCCTTTGAATAACATGTCACCATACGTGCGTACGTACGGCTTACCGTCTCCACGTCGTGGTGTAATTGTTATTCAATATAATATTATTTGGATGGGTATAATAATGATGTGTAACTCATGTAAATAATAAATCTAACATGTTAATGATTCTTTATGATATACCATCCATTTATATATTATTTTAATATCAAAAGAATGATATTGTCGCTCGTGCGTACGTACGGACTACCGTCTCCACGAACGCGATGAGATTCATTCTCCATCGTATCCATTAAAGTATAATTTGATGATTTAAAAAATGATGTTTAAGGACTTGATATCATTCTGGATATTAATAATATACAACCTATCCTTTACATACATGTCTTACGTAACAAAACATACAAAATAAAACAAGTAAGTTAACACCCGAAACAACGATAATACTAAGATATTATTATCAAATCAATATTAAAAGATCATATATGATATCATATTAATGTATATGATTCTTGTATAATTTAATAACAATTATTTCACCATTATACAGGAGGTTAACCTACCACAACCAAGGAAAAGTACAAGGTAAGGGTTATTTCACAATCTCTTCATTATCCGAGGTTGTATTATACGTAATAATCTACTGGGATCTCTTTATCATCCACATCCATGTTTCTTTGAAATGTATTTCAAAACATTTTTAATATTTACAAGAATATGGGTTAAAGTCATTTATACCCTTGTTTGACTTTTTATAAGAGGTTTATAAAGGAATCTTTCCGTCGTTTTCAAAACAAGGTCCTTTTTAACCTTTTCGACTGAATTGAGGTAAGAATGTTTTTTTTAACTTATACGGAGGGTGCGGTTATTTTCCGCCGTTATAAAATCGTCGAAGCCTTCCATACAAGCTTATAAGAATATTTTCAAAGAAAATGTTTTATTTTATATGGATCTTAAATGATTTCAAAATAAAAGGAGATACTTCTTTAAAAAGAATTTTGATTTCATCTATGTCAACATCCTTTGATGGATTTTAAGATTATTTGAAGTTGATTTATTATGATACAAAACTTCTACATTGTATTGAAGGTTTTGTGATATGTTTGACTGTGGATGTGCTATTTTTATACCATTCATAGTTTATGGTGAAATTATTGACATTTCGTATGCTAGTTTTAATACGAATGTTTATGTTATGTTTAAACCTTTTCATATGGGAATGCATTGGACTTAATAAGTGACGGGTGGAGCTCGCTATAGCTCTTGGATGCATCGGTAGGTCTCATGAGACAAACTAGTGTTTTGGCACAATGCCTTGACAAAATCTTATTTGTAGTCTTGGCACGAGGCCTTGGCTATGTGGTTATGATAGTCTGGCATTATGCATTCCAACATTATGAAAGTGGTTATTGATATTGCATGTGATTATTCGATTAGTAGAATATCCATGTGAACAAGTAAATGGCATTATTTCATTTTACTTTTGCCATACTATATTGAAGTTCAATTTTAAAAGGCTTTTGTTTTAGTAATTCATTGCCTTAAATGTTTATGCTTATTTTGAATGTTCCGCTATATTGTTATCCTTACTGGGCTTTTGAGCTCACCCCTTTTCTATGTTTTATTTTTCCCAGGTAGTGAAGAAGTAATTTATGAATGACTTGCGGGATATTATGAGGGGTTAATAGTGTGGATATGAAGACTTTGTTGTTGTAGTAGTTTTTCACTTTGAAATGTAATGTAAAACTTTATGATTATATCTAGTGTTTCCAAGGCTACTAAACCAAACGGTCTTTCGGGATTTGATCTTTCTTGTGATCATGCCAATGTTATGTAATTAATGCACCGACTCTGGGTAGCTGGGGTCGGGGCGTTACAGTTGGTATCATAGGAAGTTTAGTACAAACCTTGGAAGCTATATTTAGATAAACTCTAATTAGAGCACGTAGACCTAAGATGAACTTTGAGGATTAGTATAGAAGAACTTCCTAGAATTTTGGTATTGTAGAGATTTTGTGAGTTTTCCGAGCAATACATCCCTGTCTGGATACGAGCAGGTAGAGGCGGCTCTGGCACAGATGTACCTAGGGGTAAAACCCGAAAACACAGCTTTGAGCTAGACTCAAACGGGAACTGGTGCACGACAACGGGCCTTGCTGCACTCTTGGTTACGACACTCCCGGGGGATATGCTTAGGATAACTCTCATTTTCTTTACAAATCATTATGAAGGGTTTATGAGTATATACTTCCTCAAAGAAAACATTTTTATAATTATGGATTATATCCATAAATAGTTCAATTTATGTTAAGTGTTTTATAAGTATGGGATTATGTATTTTGATTCATAAACTGATCTAGTTTATGCCATTGTTTAGAAATGGCGCCTAGTGGAAGAAATGGAAACCGTATCAATGCGCGCACTCCATGTAGGGATTGCCCTCCTGCTCAAGATAATTATAGTGGGGTTGGTGATGCAACTGGTGCCGATCAGCTAATCACCATACTGGGACAACTTACTCAGGTTATGAATAATAACCTTACCCGTATGGAGCACCCTGATTCGCAGCGTGGAGGATCAATGTTAGATCGATTCATGAGGCAACAACCACCAACGTTCAATGGGAGTACAAATCCCTTAGTAGCTGAGCAATGGATAAATTCCCTAGAGAAAATATTTCAGGCTTTGGGGAGCAGTGAAAGGGAGAAAGTTATCATGGCAGTTTACCGCCTCACTGGAGATGCTGATCAATGGTGGTCATTGATTCAAAACATGAAGGAAGATGATGAAGTATCAAATATGGAATGGAGGGAGTTCAAAGATCTGTTTTTAGAAAAATACTTCCCTCGCGACCATCGAGTAGATATGGAAAGGCAATTTCTAAGTCTGAGACAGAAGGAGGATGAGAATGTCGCAAAGTATGAGGCTAACTTTACAAGGTTAGCGAGGTATGCTGGAGATTATATACGCAACCCAAGAAGTAAGATTGATCGTTTCTTTGATGGGTTAAAACCATTTCTCCGTCGAGCATTAGTCTCACAATCCTTTTCATCGTACGAAGACATTGTCTCATGTGCCATCAAGACCGAAAATGAATTCTCTAAGTCTTATGACTTTAAAGCAAAGCAAGAGAAGAAGAGACCTGCTGAACAATCTGGGAATGGAAATAAGGGGAAGAAGGGAAAGGTTGAATATCCATCCTTTGGTAAATGCGGGAAGAAACACCCTGGTACTTGCTTGAAGGGAATGGGAGTCTGTTACAAGTGTGGTGAAAAAGGCCACCAAGCTCATAATTGCAAGGGGAAGAAGGAAGCTACCAACGTTCAGTGCTACAATTGTAGGGAGATGGGGAATTATGCAAATTCATGTCCTAAGCGTCAGGAGAACTTACCTCAGAAAAGGCCAAGGGATCAAGGCCAGGCATATGCTATCACTACTGCTGAGGTAGAAGCTCCGAAAGACGTGGTGGCAGGTAATTTAATGGTTTCCTCAAGTTTAGCAAATGCATTATTTGATTCTGGATCATCGCATTGTTTCATATCTTCCCAGTTTGCTAAGAAAATTAGATATTTCCAATTTGATTTAATAAGGGAGTTGTCAGTTAAAACTTCTAAGGGAAGTATCATTGCAACAAAGTTTTGTGAATCAGTCCCCATTAGAGCACATAAATTTTCTTTATCAGCTGATCTCATCGTCATACCTATGATTGAGTTTGATATAATCCTCGGTATGGACTGGTTTTCGGACTATGATGCGAAGATTTATTGTAAGAAGAAAGAGGTTACGATTCTTTATGATAATGATAAGGAACACCTTATCTTTAGAGCAGAATCATCACCACCTAATTCTTATTTAGATCCACCCCCAGTAGCTCAACTTAATTCAATTATTGGGGAGGAAGAGAATGAAATAACTGTCGGTGAGGAAAGGAATGTTCAAATAGAGGATGTACCTATTGTGAAAGAATTTGTAGATGTATTTCCGGAAGATTTACCTGGACATCCTCCAGAACGAGAAGTTGAGTTTTCCATTGATTTGATTCCTAGATCAAGGCCTATATCGAAGACCCCTTATAGAATGGCCACTGTAGAATTAGTCGAACTAAAGAAACAACTAGAGGAACTGAGTAATAAGGGATTTATTCGCCCTAGTGTTTCTCCATGGGGAGCCCCTGTTCTTTTTGTTAAAAAGAAAGATGGATCTATGAGGTTATGTATCGACTACAGGGAGATCAATGCTATAACGATAAAGAACAAGTATCCCCTACCTCGTATTGATGATTTATTTGACCAACTGCATGGAGCTCAATACTTTTCAAAGATTGACCTTCGATCTGGATACCATCAGTTGTGTGTGAAGAAGGAAGACATTCCGAAAACAGCATTTCGAACCAGGTACGGGCATTACGAGTTTACTGTAATGCCGTTTGGATTGACTAATGCACCCTCTGTATTCATGGATCTAATGAATAGAGTTTTCAAGGAGTATCTCGATGAATTTGTGGTGGTATTTATTGATGATATCTTGGTATACTCCAAAACCTACGAAGATCATGAAAATCACTTGCGCATTATCTTGAAGACTCTGAGGAGGCATGAATTATATGGGAAGTTTAGCAAGTGTGAATTCTGGCTTCAGGAGATTTCTTTTCTTGGCCATATTGTCTCTAAAGAAGGAATCTCTGTTGATCCTTCTAAGACCAAGGCAATCCAAGAATGGCCAGAACCTACGAGTATAACTGAGGTACGTAGTTTTATTGGCTTGGAAGGTTATTATCGACGTTTCGTCCAGAATTTTGCCCGATTGGCTAACCCATTAACGAAGCTCACACGTAAAGGGGTTAAATTTGTTTGGACAAAAGACTGTGAAGAATGTTTCGAAGAACTGAAGAGAAGATTAGTCAATGCTCCTATATTGACTCTACCATCGCAGAATGATGGGTTCGTTATTTATAGTGATGCATCAAAGAAAGGACTTGGTTGTGTCCTTATGCAGAATGATAGAGTTATTGCCTATGCATCACGACAGTTGAAAATTCATGAACAAAACTATCCTACTCATGATCTCGAGTTAGCAGCTGTGATCTTTGCTTTGAAGATATGGAGGCACTACCTCTATGGTGAAAAATGTGAGATTTATACTGATCACAAGAGTTTGAAGTATATTTTCTCACAAAAAGAACTCAACATGAGGCAAAGGAGATGGCTTGAATTACTCAAGGATTATGATTGTACGATACACTACCACCCAGGGAAGGCAAACAAGGTGGCAGATGCTTTGAGTAGAAAAGACCATGGAGTTTTGAACAATATGAGAATTGAAAGGGATCCAATTTTTATGGATCTAGTGAAGATGGACATGGGAATAACCAGGGAAGGTGAAACATCAATGCTTTTTCAAATGGTTGCCAAAGCATCTTTACTAGAAAGGATTAAGAGTTCTCAGAACGATGATGAAGAATTTCAGAAGAAGATTAAAGCTGTGAATGATGGGAGATTGAGAGACTTTGTGTATGAAGATGGAATTTTGAAATTCGGGAAGAGACTTTGTGTTCCCAATATACCCGATCTAAAAAGGGAATTGCTGGATGATGCTCATAGTTCCAATTTCTCTATACACCCTGGGACCACCAAAATGTATAGAGATTTGAAGGAACATTTTTGGTGGGACAACATGAAGAGGGAGATTGCTGATTTTGTGTCAAGATGTATGGTTTTTCATCAAGTGAAAGCTGGAAGGCAACAGCCTGGAGGAGTCATGCAACCTCTTCCCATACCGGAGTGGAAATGGGACAATGTTACGAAGGACTTTGTCATGGGGCTACCAAAGACTCCTAGAAGGAATGATGCAATATTGGTTATTGTTGATCGTCTTACCAAGTTAGCATATTTTCTTGCTATAAGAGAAGATCTACCCCTGGAACGTCTAGCAAGACTATATATTAATGAAGTTGTGAGACTTCATGGAGTACCCTTATCAATTGTTTCTGATCGTGATCCCCATTTTACATCAAGATTCTGGAAAAGTCTTCAGAAATCCCTGGATACTGAACTTCATTTGAGCACTGCTTACCACCCTCAGACAGACGGACAATCAGAACGGACTATTCAAACCCTAGAAGACATGTTGAGATCTTGATCACTTGACTTTCAGGGTATGTGGGATCAATATTTACCTCTGGTAGAATTTTCCTATAACAATAGCTTCCATTCGAGTATTCAGATGGCCCCATTTGAAGCGTTATACGGAAAGAGATGTCGTACACCAACCTGTTGGGATGACGTTGGTGAAAGAAAACTTGTAGGCCCAGAACTGGTGGAGGAAACGGTGGAAAAGGTTAAAGTAATCCAAAATCACATCAAAGCAGCTCAAAGTAGGCAGAAAAGCTATGCCGATAATCGAAGGAAGGATTTGGAATTTCAAGTCGGTGATCATGTTTTCCTAAAGGTATCTCCATGGAAGGGAGTCATACGTTTTGGAAAGAAAGGTAAATTGAGTCCCAGGTACATTGGACCTTTCGAAATTCTAGAACGAATTGGGGTTGTAGCTTACCGATTGGCAATGCCGCCAAGTCTCTCCAAAGTTCACGATGTGTTCCACGTATCTCTATTGAGGAAATACATGCCTGATCCAATGCATGTACTCACCTATGAAGAATTAGAACTGGAACCCGATCTGTCTTATTGCGAAGAGCCCGTCAAGATTCTTGATACGAGAGAACAAGTGCTGAGAAACCGGACGACGCGTCTGGTAAAAGTTTTGTGGAGAAACCATAAGATGGAAGAGGCAACGTGGGAACCCGAGGAACTTATGATGAAGAACCACCCGAGTCTTTTTATGCAGTAATACCCTAGAAATTGCGAGGACGCAATTATTTGAAGGAGGGGAGAATGTAACACCCCAAGCTTCTACGGTACGTTTCCCTTCGAATAATGCGATAGCGTGTGTTGTACGCAACCTCGAGTTCTAACACACACCACAACTAATTAAACTAGCCGTTGTGAATAGTAATACCTAATTTTTGAAATCATATATATTTTATATTTCAAAATGGACTTCATTTTTGGATTCGGAATATCGAAATTAGCCTAGGGTGAAATTTTGGTACTTTTCGGATAACTTTTATATTTTGATGAATAGTGAAAATTACTAAATTTTAATTAAAAGAAACTTTTTTAATCAAAATAATTAATATTGATAAATTATGAATTTGAGTGGTCTTAAAGTATATTTAGAATATATTTTTACCATTCAATTTAATGTTTGTCATTGGACATAATTTTACAATTAAACCGAACATAAACAAGTGTCAATCTTTTGATAGTTATTATCTCTTAAAAACACGCTTTTTGTTTTGACAGCGGGAATTAATTTTAAATTAATTTCTGCCACTTCTGTGTTTTGAATTTGGAAAAATGGATTACATATTTGGAATCAGGATGTCCAAATTATGTAAATAGGTAACTTTCATTTTTACACATTTTGAATAATTACTGCGGTAAATATTTTATTTACCATGGTTAAGGGTAAATCCGGTAAATAAGGGTTAAACAAATTAATATTATAATAATACTAAATTACCCTAAAACGTGTCCTAACCCTATTGGTTGATACATGGTCGACCATGGGCATCTTTGGGTCGATTTTGGGACCCCATGGATCCACTTGTAAGTGATAATGACACTTTATTTTAATTAAGTTAAAATGAATAAAAAAATAACATAAGCATATATCTTTTAGAAAAACAATTGTTACATAGGGTTATATATGTTGGATTTTAGATTATAAATATTCATTATAAAGATAAAAAGATTTCCTACATAATGATATTTTATTTATAATTTTTAGACATTAAATAATTTATTTTATTTATGACACAATGATGATGCAGTAATTTCTAAAATAGTGAAAAATTAAAATAATTGATATTATAAATACCCAAATAAATATAATATGAAACTTTTAATGAATTAAACTAATTTTCTAGGATAATATGATATATTAGGAGTGATTTAATTGACTTTTTTCGAAGTAATCAATCTGTTATGAGTTTCACAAAAATCAACTATTGAATAGTGTCAAAATTGACATAAAAGAGTTCTTAAAACAAATATTATACTATTAATTGATATTAAATTTTTAAAAATATAAGGTTCGGCCAAGAGACTTATATAATGATAGGAGAATCATTAATGGACCACTTGGGGGTCTCTTGTATTTATATGGTAAGTCTATTAACCATATAATATAAAAATACAAAGAGACATTGTAAAAGTGAAACTAATTAACTTAGAGTTAATACTTAAAGATAAGGTTAATATAAGTACCCAAACCTGTCTAAATTCTATTGGTTGAGTTGTTTTCGACCTATCCCCACATTAACCTTTGTGTAGTCAATTTTGGAGCCATTAGAAACCGAATATGAATTTATTATAAATTAATATTTCTAGCTTTTCCAAAGGTGCCCCTCACCCCTCTTATAAAAAGGCACTCCTCCTTCTCATTTCTTCACACCTCTAAAGCCTTTTGGTTCGGCCAAACTCTGACCAAATACTCTCCCAACATCCCTCAATACAACCTAGAGGCCTTAGTTTGATCAGAAAGCCAACCTAAGGAGCCCTTTTGATCAAATCAAAAGGAAGAACCCGAAGAAGAGGTAATGATTTCACCACCCTTTTCTAAGTTTATTTTTTCTTCCACTTCTTCTTCCTTTGTTCTTACCATTCTAAAATAATAACTCCAGTATCTCAAATATACTGTGATGTTATTATAAATATGGTACAACCATATTCATTATCCTATCCACCCTTTGAATAACATGTCACCATACGTGCGTACGTACGGCTTACCGTCTCCACGTCGTGGTGTAATTGTTATTCAATATAATATTATTTGGATGGGTATAATAATGACGTGTAACTCATGTAAATAATAAATCTAACATGTTAATGATTCTTTATGATATACCATCCATTTACATATTATTTTAATATCAAAATAATGATATTGTCGCTCGTGCGTACGTACGGACTACCGTCTCCACGAACGCGATGAGATTCATTCTCCATCGTATCCATTCAATTATAATTTGATGATTTAAAAAACGATGTTTAAGGACTTGATATCATTCTGGATATGAATAATATACAACCTATCCTTTACATACATGTCTTACGTAACAAAACATACAAAAGAAAACAAGTAAGTTAACACCCGAAACAACGATAATACTAAGATATTATTATCAAATCAATATTAAAAGATCATATATGATATCATATTAATGTATATGATTCTTGTATAATTTAATAACAATTATTTCACCATTATACAGGAGGTTAACCTACCACAACCAATGAAAAGTACAAGGTAAGGGTTATTTCACAATCTCTTCATTATCCGAGGTTGTATTATACGTAATAATCTACTGGGATCTCTTTATCATCCACATCCATGTTTCTTTGAAATGTATTTCAAAACATTTTAACTATTTACAAGAATATGGGTTAAAGTCATTTATACCCTTGTTTGACTTTTTATAAGAGGTTTATAAAGGAATCTTTCCGTCGTTTTCAAAACAAGGTCCCTTTTAACCTTTTCGACTGAATTGAGGTAAGAATGTTTTTTTAACTTATACGGCGGGTGCGGTTATTTTCCGCCGTTATAAAATCGTCGAAGCTTTCCATACAAGCTTATAAGAATATTTTCAAAGAAAATGTTTTATTTTATATGGATCTTAAATGATTTCAAAATAAAAGGAGATACTTCTTTAAAAAGAATTTTGATTTCATCTATGTCAACATCCTTTGATGGATTTTAAGATTATTTGAAGTTGATTTATTATGATACAAAACTTCTACATTGTATTGAAGGTTTTGTGATATGTTTGACTGTGGATGTGCTATTTTTATACCATTCATAGTTTATGGTGAAATTATTGACATTTCGTATACTAGTTTTAATATGAATGTTTATGTTATGTTTAAACCTTTTCATATGGGAATGCATTGGACTTAATAAGTGACGGGTGGAGCCCGCTATAGCTCCTCGATGCATCGGTAGGTCTCATGAGACAAACTAGTGTCTTGTCACAAGGCCTTGACAAAATCTTATTTGTAGTCTTGGCACGAGGCCTTGGCTATGTGGTTATGATAGTCTGGCATTATGCATTCCAACATTATGAAAGTGGTTATTGATATTGCATGTGATTATTCGATTAGTAGAATATCCATGTGAACAAGTAAATGGCATTATTTCATTTTACTTTTGCCATACTATGTTGAAGTTCAATTTTAAAAGGCTTTTGTTTTAGTAATTCATTGCCTTAAATGTTTATGCTTATTTTGAATGTTCCGCTATATTGTTATCCTTACTGGGCATTTGAGCTCACCCCTTTTCTATGTTTTATTTTTACCGGGTAGTGAAGAAGTAATTTATGAATGACTTGCGGGATATTATGAGGGGTTAATAGTGTGGATATGAAGACTTTGTTGTTGTAGTATTTTTTCACTTTGAAATGTAATGTAAAACTTTATGATTATATCTAGTGTTTCCAAGGCTACTAAACCAAACGGTCTTTCGGGATTTGATCTTTCTTGTGATCATGCCAATGTTATGTAATTAATGCACCGACTCTGGGTAGCTGGGGTCGGGGCGTTACATCTTTTCTATAGTCTACACCATGATAAACTACTTATAAAAAATGATTCTTTTTTCATGGGTTATTCTATGATGAAATGATGAAATGTTTATGAAATCTAACTCTTTTCACTAGTTTATGATTTGATTAAATTTTTATGAAACCCATTTCATTCCATAGGTTATGATATTATGCATGTTTTATGATCTTTTGGCTCACATAAATATGTTATTCATTATGAGATATGTGGGACATATATCTCCCTCCAATGCATTGGGTAAATATTTATATCTCATGAGATAAACATGACTACAATGGGGAGTAATCCTAGTTTTGTAAGGGTATTTTTATTTTATAGGGGTCTTGGGAGTTAACCTTGTATACTATGATTGTTTAGGGAGTGAACCCCTTCCAATATGAAATACTTGACAGAGAGCCTTAAAAAATTTGGAAATGATTTTCTATGCTTTTGTGTTTTCTAAAAAATTAATGTATTATAAAAATATTATGCTCTAATGGATAATTTCATTTATTCTCTTATGATTCAAGTCTTATGAAATTTCAAATATTATTACATGACTCAATATTATTATCTTTTATGTATAGGGTATGGTTTTCAATTTTTTCTCATGTTCTCATACCCTAATGTCCATGTCATTCATATATATCTCCCTTGTTTACCCATATTAAGCATCTGAGCTCACCCGTTCTTAAGTTTCCTTTACCCATATGTTGAAGAAATGTATTACATATGATATATCAATTAAGGGTAATAGTTATGTAGATAATAGTAGGACATGATTTATCTAAACTATGTACTTTTTTTCAAGTTTCTAAATATGTTAAACTATTATGGTCCTCATGCATGTGTTTGTATAATGTAATGAATATCCATAAAAAATGATGTAATATCTATGTATGATAATCCCATGTCTTTATAGTTGGTATCAAATGATAGGATTATTTAACCTTTAGAAACAAGGATGATAAAACATTAGTGATATCCCTAAGGTCTTGTCTAAGGATATGTATAAGGGTGAGTCAAATTATAGGAAAAAGTTATGGAATTTTGGTAGTGGATAGAGAAAGTGTTTTCAAATTAATTACATCCTTTTCTGGATACTACATGTGTATGTGTCTCTAGAACATAGGTAACTCAAGGTCATACCTAAGAAAATCGTGCATTGAGATAGATTATATCATCACCTGGTGCATGATAATGGTCCTTGTCGCACACCTAGTTTGACACTCCTAGGAGATATGTTTTGAAAAATCAGAAGCTCTTTACAAACAATCATGAATGGTTTAAATAGAAGATTAAAATGAGTAAAATTGGATAAATCTTAGGTGTAATAGATTGAATAATAATGTGTCATGATTTGGACATCCTAGAAGTGATTTATCATGATTATGTGATTCCCTAGTATGATTACTATTTCTTAAAATATGATTTTTGGTTTTAATAAATGGATGGAACCTGAATGAACTATGTTAATGCTGAGTATAATGGATAATACAATTATTTTCCTCATTATCATACAAAAATTATGGAAAATATAATAAAAAAAATTATTTCTATGCTCCCACAACATTCTCAAGCTATGAATCATTCTGGACTTCCAAATGAAAAAAGAGGAAACAATTTTTTTTGAGTCCTTTATGAGGAAAAATCCACCGTACTTTAGTGGAAACTCAGATCTTCTAGTTTCTATGAAGTTGATCAGTACCACCGAATATATATATATATATATATATATATATATATATATTCTACAATTTTCAGAACATGAAAATTCAGTTTTTTTTGTTTACCATTTGGAAGGTGACGCATATCAATTGTGGAATATTATAATGAATATAAGGAAATATGATGAAATTCAATCCATATATTGGGATGAGTTCAAGAAATTAATTTTCAATAAGTACATTCCGCACATTCTTGATACAAAGATGTAGAAGGAGTTACTTGAGTTAATGAAAAATAATGATAAATACGTTAATACATATGAGGAAAAGTTTACAAGACTTTCAAGGTAATTTTTGTATAATCGTCCATCCCAAATGTAAGGTTGATCAATTATTCAATGGATTAAAACCAAGTCTCTAAACGGAATGATCCATAAGAGACATTAGTAGATATGAAGATATTTTTTTGATGTTATGTCAAGGTGGAAATGGAGGTTGGAGTTACATATCAATTTCATTGTTTTGATAAGAAAAGGAAGATCTAGTTTAGAAAAAATCTATAAACCATAAAGAGTAGAAAATAAGATTTTATTTATGCTCAATGTTTTGGAAGATACATTGATAAAAATGTATTATGGGGGATAATAAATGTTTTATGTGTGGAACATAAGGTTATTAGAAAATGAATTTCCAAATTTATGCGAATAAGTTAGTTAATGATGTGAACTGAGGGAAAGATTACAAAAAATGCATGTCCCACACTCCAGTGTTTCACATTCATAGATAATGAGTACTATTCTAACTAGTTCATAAATACAATGGTTAATGATGATGATCGACATTAGAATTATATTAATCAAAGGGAAAAGGGTAAATATCTTGAGATCCCTATTTCTAACATGAGGTGAGATAACAAAGAATTGAAATGTACACATATAATATACTCTAGAACTACTAATGTCTTATTTGACTCTAAATATAACAATTTTTCATATATAAAGAACTTTATAAGAGTATCAATATTTCACCCAAATGATTAGATATATAATTAGTACTGAAATCCCCCAATGGTATGATTATAACATCTCTTGTATTTGATTTCTCTTTAGAGGATGTTTTTGGGAATGTGTTCTGGAAAATTTTATCATTATTCCTCTAGTGGAATTTTATGTCATCCTAGGAATGAATTGGTTTTCTCAAATTAAATCCCTCATAAAGTTTTGACTAAGGGATGTCACTTTTGATAATACAAACCAACCTATGATCATTTATCAATCTAATGATAATTATGAAATTTTTAGGGATATCTCTCCCATTGTATGGGTCTTAATTCCCATACAGAAGTGGTGTTATATTAAATACTTTGGGAGAAACCCGACATCGATGATATTCCTATTGTGTGGGAACTTTTCAATTTCTTTTCAGAAGAGCTATCTAGTCTTCCACGAAAACATGATATTTATTTCTCAATAGAAAAAATACATAGTTCCACATCAATTTCAAAGACTCCCTATAGAATTTCTATGATTTAGTTCTAGAAATTAATTAAGAAACTCCAAGAAATCCTAGAAAAGGGATTAATTTATCCAAGTGTGTCACCTTGGGATTAACCTATTCTTTTTATTAAAAGGAAAGATGGATTGATGTGACTATATATTGATTATTAAGAGTTGAGCAAGATCATGATCAATAATTTGTATCCTCTACCATGTATTGAAGACATGTTTGATCGACTGTGAAGATATAAATACTTTTACAAGATTAACCTATATTATGGACATAATAAATTAAGGGAAAAGAAATAGGAAAACACATTACAACATTTCATACATTTTATGTACACTAAATATATATTGATTCCATCATGCCTTTATAATAATTTAGTTATCTTCATGGATTTAATGAATAAAGTATTTCAATATTACATTGATAATTTTGTCGTAATATTTATATATGATATTCTTATCTATTCAAAGATAATGAATGAGCATGGAGACAACAATATAATTTTATTAAGGTTGATAAAGACTGATAAGATGTATAAAATAATTACAATTTGTGAATTATGGATGAAAAATGTTACATTTTTGTCTCATATAATGTAAAGAGAGGGTATATTAGTAAATCCATCAAAGACATAGGCTATTGAATGTTGAAATGGAACAAACATGGTGACTGAGATCCATTGTTTTCTTGGTTTATATTGATATTATATATAGTTTATATAAAATTTCGTATGGGTATATAATCCACTCACTATGTTAACTTAGAAGGAAGCCAAGCTTCTCTGGACAGATGAATGTGATGAAATTTTCAAGGAACATAATAGAGGATTATTTAGTGCACCTATACATACATTTACCTATAGCGTGTAAGGGTTTGTAATCTATAATAATGCATCCAATACGTTATTGGTATGTGTTTTTATAAATAATGACATGGTTATAGCTTATGCATCAGGACAGTTTCGGATTTATGAGAAAAATTACCCAACTCATTATTTGGAGTTAGTTGTGGTAGTTTTTTCATTAAAAATATGGAGGCATTATCTTTACAGATAAAAGTGTGATATATATACCGATAACAAAATTTTAAATTATATATTCAAATAGAAGGAGTTGAAAATTCACCATATAAGATATTTAGAGTTGATTAAATTTTATGATTTCTCAATACATTACCACCATTGGAAAACGAACAAGGTTACTGATGCTTTGAGTTGAAAGGATCATGATAGCTTATCCATGATAAAGATCACATAAGATCCAATATTTATGGATTTCAAAGGATCGATATAAAAATAATAAAATAAGGTTAGAAATATTATCTTTCTCAATTTAATGTTAAACTATCTATTATATTAAATATTATATGCACAAAAGGAAGATGCAGAGTAGAAAAAGAAGGTTAGAAATATTTTGAAGTTTAACCATGATCATGATAGAATGATATTGTTTAAGAATTGTGTTTTTTTCATCTTTAATATAATTTAATAAGTAATTTTAAAGGAATATTATAGTTCTACATTCACTATTTATCATGGAAGTACTAAGATCTGTATAGATTTGAAAGAATACTTCCTTTGGGATGGAATAAAGATAGACATCATTGAGTTGGCATCTTAGTGATTGGTATGTTAGAAAGATAAGGCTGAGAGACCAAAGTATAAGTAGATATGAGATCCATTACCACTACCAAAATGGAAATGTGATAATTTCATAACAGGTTTTTTATTGGAATCCCCAAAACATCTAAATGGAATAAGGCGATATGGGTTGTAGTCAATCACCTTACTAAGTCAGCATACATCATCACTATTAGAGAACACATCTCTCTGGATGATATTTCTAGGATATAAATTAAGTAAGTGATGAGGTTACATGGAGTACCACATTCTATTGTGCATGATCAGTGTCTGAGGTTTACTGTAATGTTTTGGGGAAGTATTCAACAAGATATTGGTATGAAGTTATGTTTAAGCACTGCGTATCACCCCCAAATAGATGGTTAGTCTGAAAGAAAAATTAATAACCTAGATGATATGTTTATATCTTGTTATTTTGGTTTCAAATGTTTTTAGGATAAAAAAATTCATCTATTTGAGTTTTCTTACAATACTATCTTTCACCCAAGAATTAATATGGATCCATATGAATCCCTCTGTGGAGATCAATATTGAGCCCTAAAAAGTTTGAATGATGTTAGAGAAAGAAAGTTATTTGGACTTGAGATAACTAATGAAATGGGAGATAAGGTTAGAAAAATTAATCTACACATCAAGGAATCTCAAAGTTGCAAAAAAATTATGATGAAAATAACTAATGTGATCAATAATTTGAAGTTGGTGATAAGGTGTTTCTATAGGTTTCTTCATGGAAGACGGTTATGAGATTCAAGAATAAAGAGAAAATAATCCCTAGGAATATCAGTCCCATTTAATTTATTGATCATATTGGGGTGGTATCCTACAAGTTAGCACTTACACCAAACCTCTCTCAAGTCCCCAATGTGTTCCATGCATCTCTCTTGAATAAGCACATACCTAAACATTCATATGTACAGAACATAGATGTCATACCATCAAAGAATGATATTTATTATGAGGTATAGTATTTACAGATTATGGATCATACAAAAAGTTCTATGAAACAATACCACTCACATGGTCAACATTTTTTTGGCTAAACCACCATTTTGAGAATGATATCTGGAAACTTGAGGGTATAAAGAGGAAAATGTATCCTCATTTTTTTGTATCATAATGACAAATTTGGAGAGAGAAAATTCATTTAAATGGGGGTAGAATGTAACACCCTGAATTTCTAGAATTTTTTTCCAAATAAATTAAATTTATTTTATATCTTTCATTACACACAACACCGAGTAAAACATGTGTTACATGCAACACTAGGATAACTTATATTAAACACAATGCTGTGTTTTAATAAAACCGTGATATATTACTAACACGACTATTATAACCTAGCCATTTTAAATTCGAAATATTAATATTAATAACTAATTTTTAAATATTATGTATAGATTTTTATATAAATTAAACATATTGATAATAAAATATATAATTTTTAGTAATATATATATGTTTGAACAATATAGATTTCTCAAAAAATATTTTTTATTCCATTTTTTGGACATTAATAAAATTAATTTTTTAATATTTTAGAAAATTTGTATGATAAAATAAACTTATGTTTTGAAATCAGAATTTCAAAACTACCTTATGCTGGTATTTTTTAGATTTTTTCTTAACAGTTTCATTTTTTAATGAATATTAAAAAAATATCAAATTTTAAGTGAAAATGCCTTTTTTTACATTATTTATAAATTTCAATTATATTTTAAATTATTTTAAGTATTAATTAGTTGAATTATACATCTTTTAATAAAATTTTGGCAATTTTAGTCAATATCATATTAAATTTGGATATAAAAACTTTGTAAACTTTAGAACTTTTTCTCTTTAAAAATCTTCTTTCTCGTCGTATCTACATGATTAATTTTAAATTAAAATTTTCCAATTATGTGAATGGTATTTTTAAAAATGGATCCCAGATTTTAAATTAAAATAATTTATATTATCTAATAAGTTCAACTTAATTTTTCACCAAAATGAATAGTGAAACTAGTAAAAACTATTTACCGTGGTTACGGTAAAAAATGATTTATCCAAGGATAAACTAAAATGATAAGAGTTAAATTTACCTATAAATTTTTATAACATATATATTATGCAAATAATTATACCTTATTATTTATAAGGTCGTAATTTGATCCATTTTGGACCCATTTTTTCTCATAAAAACGTGTTTACTTTTTTTCTTTTCAAAATATTACATGTTTGTCACTCACCTAACTTATAAATGGCACACCCACTCCTCTCTTCATCAAATATTCAATAACTTTAGGTTTTTTCCAAGAACAACCAAAATAACTTATAAAATTCAAAAATCCTATTGTTGAATCCTTATTTTCTTCTTCAGAAATATAATCTAAGAAGGCTTTTGGTGAAAACCTAAGGAGGATACCCAAAAAATAGATAATGTTCATCAACATGATTTTTTTTCCTAAAACCAAGTTAAATTATTATTATACCATTCTGATATAGTAAACTCAATATATCCTATATAATATTATGTTTTTATGTTAATTTTAAGACCTAAAAACATAAATAATTATATCAAATAGGTTACAAAATCATCATTAATTTGTACGAAAGACTACCGCCTCACAAACTGATGTCATTTGTTTTTTTATTACCATATATTTTGGATGGTTATAATGATGGATTTATTATTTATATATGATATTTATGATTCTAAGATTTTCTAGAATTAGTATATCACACATACCTTCATACTTTTCATTTTGTGGGAATACAATAACGTCGCTCGTGTGTATGACGAACTACCACCTCGTGAAGCAATTAAATTAATTCATTATTTACATGGAATGTATTAAGTATTGGTTTAATAAAAATATATTATATATATTACATAAAACTGATTTTTTTCAATTCTATTATATCATTTAAATTTCATTCTTTCAATCTAACAAAAAATAGAGACAATGTTCAAGCATACACACGACTTACAATCACAAAGTAACATCCGACACTGCATATGTATATTCTCATACATATACCTAAGTCATGAATTCCAGTACGCTCCAACATCCGAGCTCAATTACAACCCAGTCCACACAGGAAAGCAAAATGTAAATCCACACAGGATAGCACAACACAATCCACATAGGAAAGAAAACAGGATTCACCTCACACAGATATACTTCTTCATAAGATGATAGAGATGATCAGATATTTCCACTGATTCATCTAAGTCGTCAGACCCACAAAGGATCGATAGGTACTAACCCCCGAAATGACCCACAAAGGATCTGACCCACACAGGATCGATATGTAACTAACTCACGCAAAGACCCACACAGGATCGGACCCACACAGGATCTGTAGGCTCTGGCCCACACCGGACCGCTGAGCGCTGACCCACACAGGATGGGACCCACAGAGGATCTGTAGGACTGATCCACGTAGGATCACTGAGTGATGTAGTCGTCGTTGAATCCACTGAGGATCTCTGCACAGTCTTCGTCGTCGCAGTTGCAGCTAGCTCTAGGGTTCCCGCACACAGTAAGCTCGTTCGGGAGGGTCTGCTCCATGAGCCGAGAGGCTGATACATCAACTGACACATAGTCCAGAGTTGATGTATCCAAAAGTTTCGTATCGTCAACAGGAACTCAACGTCGCAGACGGCGCGTCAATCGGACGCCCGGTCTGAGAGTTATTGGCTTTTTTATTCTAGGGGCCCGATTGGTTTTTAAGGAAAAACCAACCCGACCGTACTCCACCTACGTCCAAACCTCGGGTGGAGTAAGCCAAAAGATCCGTCTCACTTAGAGAAATCTAAAAAATTCGACGACACGTCAATCGAACGTCCGGAGTTAAAGATAGAATCCTCTAATTGAGACGGATCTTTTGGCTTACTTCGCCCGAGGTTTGGAAACAGGTGGAGTACGGTCGGGTTTGTTTTTCCTTAAAAATCAACCGAGCCCCGGGAACAAAAAATCCAATAACTCTCAGACCGGGCGTCTGATTGACGCGCCGTCTACGACGTTGAGTTCCTGTTGACGATACAGAACTTTTGGATACATCAACTCTGGACTATGTGTCAGTTGATATATCAGCCTCACGGCTTGTGGAGCAGACCCTCCCGAATGATCTTGCTGTGTCCGGGAACCCTAGAGCCGGCTGCGACTACGACGACGATGACTGTGTAGAGATCCTCAGTGGATTCAACGATGACTACATCACTCAGCAATCCTACGTGGATCAGTGCTACAGATCCTGGGTGGGTCTGATCCTGTGTGGGTCAGCGCTCAGCGGTCCTATGTGGGCCAGTGCCTACAGATCCTGTGTGGGTCATTGCGGGGGTTAGTTACCTATCGATCCTGTGTGGGTCAGATACTTTGTGGGTCATTGCGGGGGTTAGTTACCTATCGATCCTATGTGGGTCAGATCCTTTGTGGGTCATTGCGGGGGTTATTACCTATCGATCCTTTGTGGGTCCGACTGCTTAGATGAATCTGTGGCAATATCTGATCATCTCTATCGTCTTACGAATAAGTATACCTGTGTGAGCTGAATCCTGTTTTCTTTTCTATGTGGATTGTGTTGTGCTATCCTGTGTGGATTTACGTTTTGGTTTCCTGTGTGGACTGGGTTGTACTTGAGCTCGGATGTTGGAGTGTACTGGAATTCATGAATTAGGTATATGTATGGGCATATACCTAAGGAGTGTCAGATGTTACTTCGTGATTGTATCTTTCCTTTGTGGTTTGTCCTTTGTGGATTCTGGGAGACCTTCAGGGGTCTCAGGGTCCCTACTGAGTAGCTTATACTCACCCCTGCACGGGCGATGCCCGCACTAGGTTGTGTTGGTTGCAGACGACGGACAGCGCTGATCGGGGTGGAGGCTTTTGGAGAAGGACGGTACCTGGAGGTGGACCACTGGGTGAGATGTACTCGGAGCGGACGGATGGACCCAAGGAGCTGTGGAGGCTATCTGTACTCACCCTTCAGGTGGGACTTCCAGTGGACGGCTCAACGTTGCGGCTTTACTTTCAGTTCCTGTTTTCCCTTTCGAGTTGTACATTAATTTCAGTTTGGGTTTGTATACTGGCCCACTTACTTTTCTTCACTTACTGTTGTACTCAGTTTATAGTTAGTGTTTACTTCTGCTTGCTTTCTCTGTGGTGTTTGTGGTTTACATTAAAAAGGCAATGTCTTCCCTTTTTACCGAGATTTATGCCTTGGTGCTAGTCGCCAACCCCTGGCCTATGGAAGGCGGGCTTGGGGTAGTCACGGCACGGGCCCCGAGGACGGGTCGTGACAAATTGTTATCAAAGGAGTTCGGTTCTACCACAGAACGTGGGACTCATATATTTTTGTATGTGAAGCAATAGTGTTAAGCGTATTGGTTTTGGTTATCAGTTCAGGGAGTCCAGTGTTGGTGTGGCGGCCGACGTATCCGTACACCAGGACCCTGACTTATGATTTCCGACTTAATGAACAAAAACATTGTTTGTATGTGTGTTTCAAGTTTTCTTTGTGATTACTTTGTGTCAAATCACCAGGTATACTGTTCTGACCGTGGTGCACCTGTTTCGTTTTTAGGATGGCCCGACGACGGCAGCCAGCTAGGGTTCCGAGAGTTGAGCGTGACGACAGCCCACCGAGCGACAAGGCCTCGGTACAGGGCCCTTAGATAGGTGAGGCACCGGCAGTACCTCTACCCGCCGAGCCACCGATGCTTCCAGCCCCAGCCGCTGACGATGCACGTTACCTTAGTGCACTGCATGAGTTCCAATGCTAGCGACCGCCATGGTTCTGTGGGGAGACGGACCCCCAGGCAGCCGAGGACTGGCTAGAGGCAGTGGTACGAGTTTTCCGGTTATTGAGGACACCAGCAGACCTCATGGGGATCCTCGCAGCGAGCCTACTGCACGCGGCAGCGGGCCGATGCTGGAGCCTGATGCTCCAGAGGCACGATGAGACATCTCTTCTCTGGACAGACTTTGAGAGCCTCTTCCTCTCAGAGTTCTTCCCGGCCACCCTCCGTGCGGTGCGCATCCAGGAGCTTCTTCAACTGCGGCAGGGCAGCTTGACGGTCGCCCAGTACTCGGAGAGATTTACCGATCTCTCACGCTACTCGACAGACATTGTATGTGACCCATTCTTCCGAGCCCGGACCTTTGAGCAGGGATTGAGGCATGAGATCAGGGCGTCACTGATCTTCCTCAGCATTCCGACTCAGGAAGGATTACGGGTGCGAGCCCTTCTGATCGAGAGCTTTCTTGCCGAGTCTACACCAGCGGAGAGACCCACCGCAGGGTGGTATGTAGGAGAGTCTTCTGCAGTAGGCAGTCGACGGATGACTCATGGGTCCAGGCAGACCAGACCCTCAGGCAGACGACCTCAGGACACGGGCTCAGCCATGCAGGGCACTCAGGGTGGAGCCAGTCTTTTGAGAGGCAGGCAGTGCTATACATGCGGCAAGTAGGGCCACATGGCTCATGACTGCCCGACCCACCATGCCGAGGAGCACCAGATGGCTGAGGGGCACCCAGGCAGAGGCAGAGGGTCGACTGTGGCGGTCCGTAGGGAGCAGGCAGATGAGGAAGAGGAGCTGGCTGAGCGGTAGGTGGTGGGCGATGCTTTGAGGCTCCACCACCACCACCACCAGGAGGTCCACCCTGACCACCGAGAGCTGGCGGGCCAAGACAGGCACAGCTCCAGGCAGCGGAGGCCTACGACCACGGTGCTCCCGAGATGATTTGAGGTAGTATCTGTGTCTATTCCACCCTTGCTGCAGTTCTTATAGACACAAGAGCAAGTCACTCTTTCATTGCCGCTGCCCTTGTTTGGAGCTCGGAGATTCTGACTGAGTCGTTGGCTCGATCCTTACGGCTAGAGACACCTACGGGAGCAGACTCGACGATTACGCACTGGTGCCGGCAGTGTGAGATATCTCTAGGAGGCGAGAGCTTCGGCTGGGAACTTCTTGTAGCGGCATCGAGGCCTTACGACGTCATCTTGGGTATGGATTGGTTATCTACAGTCTATGCACAGATTGACTGTATTAGGCGCAAGGTACGATGTGTATACACCGACGGGAGCAGGTTCACCTTCACCGGCGAGAAGGGAGCCTTCGCAGCACATGATGGACTTCCGCAGAGGAGAGGACAATCCTTCACTCATCAGTTGGCTGGCCTCATCCTAAGAGCAGTTGACGTGCTGAGTCCTAGTTTTCCTGCAGTGGTGGATCAGTATGTGGAAATCTTTCCCGATGACGTTCTAGGACTACCACCTCGCCGAGAGGTAGAATTTTATATTGACCTATACCCTGGGAAAACCCCGATATCGACTCCAGCATATCGGATGGCTCCCGCTGAGCTTCGAGAGCTACATGTACATTTGGAGGACTTGCAGGGAAAGGGTTTCATCAGACCCAGTGTTTCACCCTGGGCTTACCCGATATTGTTCGCCAAGAAGACGAACGGGAGCTTGCAACTTTATGTCGACTATCGTCTCCTGAACTAGGTGACAATGAGGATCAAGTATCCACTACCGAGTATTGATGACCTCTTCGATCAGGTCAAGGGAGCACGGTGTTTCACGAAGATAGACCTCAGGTCAGGCTATAATCAGCTCAGAGTTCGGGACGAGGACGTGCAGAAGACGACCTTCAGATGTCGGTGTGGCCACTATGCATTCTTGGTTATTCAATTCGGCATAACCAATGCTCCAGAGGTGTTCATGGGCCTCATGAACAAGATCTTTCAGCCATACCTCGAGCAATTTGTCGTGGTCTTCATCAACGACATTTTGATATACTCGACGACTGAGGAGGAGCACGCCTACCACTTGCGTGTTGTACTAGACACACTCCTAGATCACCAGATTTATGGAAATCTCTCGAAGTGTCAGTTCTGGATACGTGAGGTCCACTTCTTGGGACACGTCATCTCTGAGGCGGGAGTTGCAGTGGATCCTGCGAAGATCGAGGCAGTGCTACCTTGGGAGCCACCGAGGAGCATGAAGGATGTGCGGAGTTTCTTCGGACTAGCTGGATACTACCAGAGATTTGTTCCAGACTTCTACAGAGTTGCGGAACCACTCTTGGCTTTGACGAAGAAGGGGAAACCCTTTGTGTGGTCAGATAGATGTCACCAGATCTTCCATGAGCTGAGATAGAGATTGACCAGTGCACCTATCTTGAGGTTGCCGGAGGAGGGAGTAGGGTACGTAGTCTACTATGATGCATCAGGGACCGGACTCGGATGTGTCCTGATGTAGGAGCGGGAAGTGATCACCTATGGATCACGTCATTTGAGGCCGCATGAGAAGAACTATGGTACCCATGACTTGGAGTTATCAGCAGTGGTCTTCGCTCTGAAGACATGGTGACACTACCTGATGGGCGAGAACTTTACAGTCTTTTCTGACTATCAGAGTCTCAGGTAAATCTTCTCTCAGAAGGACCTAAACCTGAGACATTAGTGATGGCTCGAGTTCCTCAAGGACTATGACTTTGAGATAGTCTATACTCCTGGTAAGGGGAATGTAGTAGCCGATGCTCTCAGCAGGAGGACGGGCATTCAGCTACTTGAGGAGGCGACAGAGCAGCTAGCCTCTTTGCAGATATCCTTCGTGGATAGGGATAGAGCAGCCTTCCTTCAATCTCTCACAATCACCCCTCCACTACTGCAGCGGGTCAGAGAGGCACAACATGAGATCATTGACTGTGAGACGCGGCATGCACAGATATCCTCAGGACAGGAACCTGATGGTTTCTCCTTTGGAGCAGAGCACGACTTCCTTTTCAGAGGACGTACCTTGGTACCAGTTTCTTTACGGGAGGAGGTTCTGAGGGAGTTTCACACTTCTCCCTTGGCGGTAAATCCTGGAGTGGCAAATATGTACTAGGACCTCAGATGACAGCACTGGTGGCCGGTCATGAAGAAGGTTGTGGCAGAGTTCATTTCTCGATGCCTCACCTGCCAGCAGGTGAAGGTAGAGCACCAGGTACCAGCAGGCTTGGTACAACCCTTGTAGGTCCCGGAGTGGAAGTGGGACGGGATATATATGGACTTCGTGATAGTATTACAAACAATTACTATTTGTATTTTATTGAAAATGTGAAAAAAATTATTTTTCTTAATGTGTATGGATTGAATGGAACTTCCCATATTTTTCTTAAAAGATTCCATTATAAAATTTTAAGGTTATTTTCAAATAAAAATATGTATATAATGATTTATGTTATGATAAGATTTTCTCAATATGGAAAGTATATTTTCCCTAAGAAATGTTTTAAATGATCTTTTCAAAATAATTTTCCATCTAAGATGACATCTTTTGATGTTACATATGCCTTAATGAAGATATGACCCAAGGATATCATTAATATTATTTATATGAATGGTTTACATTTATAATGGAATAATTTTTATTTAACCCATTTATTTTCCTTGGGTTATGTCATGATAAAATTCTTATGAAACCCACTTTTATATTACATGGGATGTGCTATGTTAAAATGATGAAATATTTATGAAACCTGTGTATTTTTTTATAGGATATTATGATATGATGAAATGTTTATGAAATCCATTTAATTTCATGGGTTATGATATTATGAATATTTTATGCTCTTCTGGCACACATAAACAAGGTTTTTAAATATGATATTGGTGAGACCATATCTCCCTCCAATTAATTAGGTAAAAATTTATATCTCATGAGATAGATAGGATTGGAATGAGGATCAAACCCAATTAAATAAGGTTAGTTTTCCACATTGATGGTCTAGGGAGTGAACCTTGAATAATATTATGGTTTGGGGAGTGAACCAATTATAATATAGCATCCATGGTAGTGATCTCGTATTAATATGGAAATGATTTTATATTCTTATGTGTATGCCACAAATTCCATGTCTTATGCCAATGTTATTATCTTAGGGCTCATGTTATTTTATTTCATTATGATTCATGTCTTATGAACTACCAATACTTATTCCATGACTCAATATTGTGACATTTGATATGAATGGTATGATTTTAAAATTCTATTCTCATGTTCTAATACCCTTATGTTCATGTTATACATACATATCTCCCTTATTTACCCATACTGAACATCTGATCTCACCCTTTCTTATGATTTCATTCCCCATGTTTTGAATAAATGTATTTCGTATGATATTCCCAGTAAGGTTTCTAGTTATGAAGATCATAGAGGGAGATGATGTATTTTACCTATAGACTGGTTGTTTGTTTTTGTCATGTTTCCAAATTCACTAAACTATTATGTTCTTCTAATGTGTGTTTGTGTAATTCGATTTTTATTCATAAAAAAGGATGTAATAACTATGTATGAGAATATTGGGTCACTATATATACACTTGCGAATAATATATTGGATGGAAATATTTTTACCTTATCCTATCTAAGGTTTAAACTTTATCTATTTTAGAACTATGTGGCCTGTGAAAAACATGGGTACACTTTTTATTTTCAAAAATTTACAAATGCGTCACTCACCTTACTTATAAAAGGCCCCCCACTCTATTTTCTTATTCACACACTCAAACACCTTTATTACAGACAATATCTACCCAAATAAATTCCCAAAATCCCTCCACTCATCCCAGAATCCTTATTTTCGAAAGAAATATAACCTATGATAGATTTTCTTGCAAACTTAAGAAGGATACCTGGAGAAAAGGTTACGCTCATCAATGAGAATTTTTGTTTTATTTATTCCTCCCCCTTAAATTATTATAACAATATTCGAATATAATAACCTTAGTATCTTCCATGTACTATGATATTGTTATGTTAATGCAATGACAAACAAAAATATACACATCATTCAAATTGGTTACCAAATCATCATTCGTTTGTACGACGAACTACCGCCTTGTGAAAATATATTATTAATTTTCCATTAACAACTTTAAAGGATATACAAAATGATAAATTTATTATTCATAAATTATATTTACGATTTTATTATTAATCTAAAATTATTATATCACACATATCTTTATACTCTACATTTTTTGAAAATATGATAACATTACTCATGTGTATAGCGGACAACCTCCGCACGAAGCGATGCGATTCACTAAGGATTTACATAGAATATATTAACAAATGTTTTAATTAAAAATGTGATATATATGGAATATAAATTGTTTTATATAGATAATATATCATTTACTTTTATTTATTCCAACCCTATAATAAAATGGAAAAAATATTCATGTGTATGTATGCCACAACGTTTCCATGAAAGGTTCATTCCATTTTATATCTCTAAATTTTATGGATTACTATAAATACATATAAAATGAATATATATTGTATTTAAATCATTTATAAAATTCTTATATGGTGCAATTATGATCAAAGTAAAAGTATGAAAAAATAACAAAAAAATTCTTTCACAAAAAACAAAGCAGTTATTGCTCAAAATGTGACATTAACATGAATTTTTTAATAATAGGGTAATAAAATTTCATAATAAAATAATATATTTTATGATATATATGAATATGTTTCTATAATATATGTATAATAAACTTATGTTTATTATACAAGATATTTTAATGTGTATGAATAAAGTCAAGACTTATGTTAAGGGATTTTTTATCTCAATCTTCATTCTTTGAGACATATGTTATATTATACACATATATTCATTCACAAGGTGTATATAAATCTCATTTGATAGGTAATATCATGAATTTTTTTATCTTTATGATATTTTAAGCTTCATTTTCTGTTATTCCTTCATAGAGATTACGATTTAATGTTCCCAAAGCGGTAAATATTTCATTTTACAATCTAATAAATTTTTGGGATTTTTTATAATTATGTTTCCAATGATAAAGTATTATAATCCATATCTCACGAAACTCAATAATTTATTTCTACTATGGTCAGTCATGATATTTTTATGTAATAGCACCATTTTTACACTATTTTTTCCTTAAGATAATTGGGAATTTTTTTATGAAAATATGACTTTATTACACTCTTCATTCGTAAATCAATTTCATCCAAAACCATGTTTTCTAAAAAAAATTATAATTTATTTATTATTTTAATATGATTTTTAAAATACATTTTTACTTATTTTTACCTTTTACAATGATGTATTGAAAGGAATCTTCATGTTATTTTTCAAACAGTAGCCATTTATATTTTATCAAAAATGTGAAAGGAATACTGGTCTTAATGTGAATGACATGGAAAAAATGTACCAATACTTTCTTTGAATATAAAATTATGTGTTTTCATGGTTTGTTTTAAATAAAAATAATTTAAAAAATGTGTGTACACATTTTATTTTCAAAAAATTACATGTCCATCATTCACCTCACTTATAAGAGGCCTCCCTTTATTATCTCTTCTTAACACATTAAAACACTTTCAGTTCAGCCAATATATATCCAAATAAAATCCTGAATTTTATACTCTAATCTTAGAAGACGTATCTTGGATAGATATCCAACCCTGGATGTATTTTAGTGCAAACGTATGTCAGATACCTGAAGAAGAGATAACATGCATCAACAGATGTTTATGTTTTATTTATTCCTACACCCTATTCAATTTTTATTATTCCATAATGATACAATAACCTCATTATCATCCATATACTAAGATTTTTTATGTTAATTTCATGACCTATAACCATCTCCATATCCATCAAATGGGTTACGAGATCACCATTCTTGTGTATGGCTGACTAACACCTCATGAACTGAGGTCAATTTTTTTTCCATTAACACCTTTCAAGGATGTAAATAATGGTGGAGTAATCATTTATATATGATATTTATGATGTTATTATAAATATGGAATTATTATATCACACATAACTTCATAGTATCCATTTTTTGGGAATATGATCACATCGCTCGTGTGTACGATAGACTACCATCTAACGAAACGATGTGATTCGTTCACGCTCTACATGGAATGTATTAAGAATAGTTTTAATAAATATATGTTATATATATTAAATAAAAATTATTATTTAATGATAATATATCTTTTAATTTTATTTCTTTCAATCTCACAGGAAAATGGAAACAGTGTTCATGCGTACGTACAGCCTACCGTCTCCATGAATGATACATTTCATTTGATATATTTAAAGATTATGGATTACTATCTCTATATATATATATTTATTATATATGTTATTTATATAATGGTTAAAATTATTTATATTATGTAAGCATGAACAAAAAATAACAAATCAAAACTTACATGAAAATCAATGCAGTTATTTCCTGAAGCATGACTTTAACAAGAAATCATTAATAATTGTGTAATAAAAGGTCATATGAATATAATATACGGTAATATATATATATATATATATGAATATTTTATTTAATATATTTATATTGAACTTATATTTATTATAAATAAGGTTTTAATGAGTATGTATGAATTCAGGTAAGATATTTATTATCTCACATTTTTTTCATTGAGACATAAGTTATGTTATGCACCTATATTCTTTCATGAGGTGTATATATATACCCATTGACATGTAATTACATATATTTATTTATACAAATGATATTTTAGTTTCCATATTATGTTATTACTTAATTGGGATTCTTATTCAATTTTAACAAAGTTGTAATTATTTCATGTTACAATCTCACCATTTATTGGCATTGTTTTTGAGAATATTTCAAATGATAAAATATTATGATTCATATCTCAAGAAACTCATGAATTTTATTATACTATATTTATTCCTAATATTTTCACCTAATAGAACCATTTTACAGTCTTTGGTACTCATTATAATTTATAAATTGTTTTCTAGAAACATGAATTTATTTTTTTCTTCGTTCGGAAATCCATTTTCATCCCAAACAATATTTTCTAAAAATGTTTTAAAAAATTTATTATTAATATCCTATGATTATTAAAATAAATTTTTCCCATGTTTTAACTTTTAAAAAAACTATTTGAAATTAATCTTCATGTCGTTTTACAATTATTGGCCATTGGGATTTTACTGAAAATATGAAAGGAGTATTTGTCATAATGTGTACAATATGAACAAATATTCCCATAATTTTCTTCATATATTCATTTATAATATTTCAAGTTTATTTTCAATGAAAAAAAATTTCAAAATGATTTGTTTTTTAAAATGTTTCTTTCAAATCATATGGGCTATTTTTGAAAATATATATTTTAAATGAAAAAAATAATTTTACATAAAATATGACATCGATTAATGTTACCTATGCCATAGTAAGTATATGATCTAGGGATACCATTTATATTATTTATATGAATGATATTATGTTTAGGATGACATGATTTTTAGGAAAACCATTACCCTTCTATGGGTTATACTATGACTAAATTCTTATGAAGTACTTTTCTTTTCATAGGTATTGTTATGGATAAATTATGAAATGATTATGAATCATGACTCCTTTACATAGGTTATGAAGTGATTAAATTTTTATGAATCGTATTTCATTTCATAGGTTGTGATATGATGAATTTTTAATGATCTTATGGAACAAAAAAAATATTTTTTTCATTATGAGAGGGCTGAGACCTATATCTTACCCCAAAGAATTTGTTAAATATTTATATATCATGAGAGATACATGACTTAAATGGGGAGAGAACCCAATTCAGTAAGGGACTTTGTCCACTATTATGGTATTGGGAGTGAACCTTGACTACTATTATGGTTTTAGAAGTGAATTAATTCCAATATTATATCCTTGGTAGTGAGCCTTGATTCATATGAAAATGATTTTCTATGGATATATGTATACCAAAAATTCTATGCCTTATACAAATGTTATGATCTCAGGGCTCATGTTCTTTGATTTAATTATGATTATCATGCTATGAACTGCCAAAAATTATGTAATGATTAAATATTATGATCTATTATTTGAAGGGTGTTGTTTTCAAATTGTATGATCATGTTATCATACCCTTATGATCATGTTATTATTATGTATCTCTATTGATTACCCTTACTAAGCATCTGAGTTCACTATTTCTTACGTTTCCCTTTCTAATGTTATGAATAAATGTATTATGTATTATATTTCTATGAAGGGTTATTGTTTTTAAGAATATGGTTGGAGATGATGTAGTCTAACTATGAGCTATTTTTATGTTTCCAAGTCTCTAAAAGAACAATACATTTATGGTCCTTAGGTGTCTGTCTATTTAATGTAATGAGTATTTATAAAAAATGATTTTATATCTATGTATGATAAGTATGGGTCATTATATATAAGGGTGATATTATAATCATAATAATATTTAATTATTTTTATGATATTGAATTTATTATTTTTTGATAAATACCACATATTTAAAAGGGATAAAATAAGAATTTAAAAGGAAGTGATCAGTTAAAGCGGTTACCTATTCTTTGAAACAACTCATTTATATCTCCTCTTAAGGACTCTAGGATTGGTCTTTTTGGAAGACCAGAACCACTATAATGTTTCTAGTGGATTGGAGGAGATAATTTTTTAGTTTTTGGAAATTATATAAGGCTTAATGTTATGTGTAAAATATAATGGAGGGATTCCCTTTTATAAATTAGGGGGGGGAACTCTTTGGATTTATTAAAATATATTAATATAATAAAATCATTCTCTATAAAAATGATTCCGAATGGTCAGGGATTCAAAGATAATGTATTATGGGGTTGAAATTACATCATCTAATAAAATTTTCATAGGGTTATTTTGTGTTTCAAACCTAATCTTTATGTTTAACCCCATAGTGATCCTATTTTATCCTTCACCGATGTAACATCATTTTCACCCTTAAAGGGTTATAATTTTATATATAAGGTACAAAATTGGATCATAAATGGACATGTGATGAAATTTTAGATCAATTATTGTCTTCCTTGTCATATTTAATGATTTTTATGATTTTTAATTAATTTAAAAATATATTATTTTTCTAAAATATCATTAATGTCAATTTTGAAACAATTCATTTAATTTCTCTTTAAAAACATAAATAAAAAGTTGAAATTAAAATAAAATATTTATAAAAACACAATAATTTCAAATTATTCTCTATAATTCATAGAACACCATAAATAATTCAAATTATATTACTTTTAATATTTTTAAAATCGTTTATTTAATTTTTTATTAATTGAGGAAATATTATAATGTTGTTTCATAAGCATTTAATGTTAATATAATGTTACTAAAATTTGTAATTAAATTTACAGAATGAAAATGATTTCATTATTCTCAAAATAAAAATTTATATTCATTCATAACATTATTTTTTCCCTATGTGTATATTTAAAATATATTTAAAAGTAAGAGAGTTTCATTTTTTATTTTTCATTACTTTTGAATATTATGTTGGTCATTTTTATATACGATTATCCCTTAAAAAATTAAATTTATATCTTAGTGTGGTAAGTGTCTATTTAAAATCATAAAATAATAATTAATATGAAAATAATGACCTTAACATTTGGTTTTAACATGATTTATCACGATTTTCCATTAATCAAGCTGAAATTTTTTACCATAGTTGCTATTCATAAGGCCTAGAAGTAAAAGAGATATATTTAAAAAATATGAATATTATGAATACTAATATGGAATCCATTTATTCAAATTAAATATAAATAAATTTAAAAAATTAATATTAAAATAAGCTTGCAAAACACAATTAAAAAATCTTTATTGAAAAATTCATTTTTAAGCATAAAATTTGATTTATTCTCATCCCATGTCTAGAAAAAAATATTTGATAAATAATAAAACAATTGAATGATTATATTATATTTATCTATAATTAAAATAATTCAAAAATTATGAATAATTTAATATTTTAATATTAAAACACATTACATTCATAAAAACATCTTTTTTATAAAAATAACTATTATGTATAAAAATGTTTTTATACTAAATTATATAATAAAATTGACTCAAATGAACTTAATTAGATTATTAATAATATATGAGAAGTTATTTTACTTTTAAAAATGTTATAAAAAACAGTAACTTTTTAAATTCCTCAAATATAATATAATTTTCATTAAAAAGCAGTGTTTTCACTTTTCATCGAAAATTTAGTTTTTTGGAAAATTATAAAAAAATAACCCTGAGGTAATTTTAATATGGTTATTTAAAAAATGTAGTTTATATTATAAAATAAATTTACAAAATGTGGAAAAATTAAATACTAAATTTTCATAAAAATTAATTAAATTGTTTTTAAGGGAAAAGTATTTTTGAAGTATAATATTACATTACCAAAAAAATTCATACTTAATTATTAATAATAAATAAATATTAGAATTAAGCAGGGCCTTTATATATATTTCAAAGTTTGCTAATTTCTATTCATACCCACCAATTCAACTGTTATGTTTTACTAGTCATAATAATATTTCATGGTTGTTTAAGATTAGTGTTGCATGTCGTATACACTATCAAACATAATGTTCTTATTTTAAAATATATGTGTTTTATAGTAGGAATTAGTTTCAATTTCATGATAAATATTATAACAAATTTCCACATGTATAACTTCAATAAAACATGATCTCCCACTTGAAATTCCAAATCCTTCCATTGGTTATTGGAATAAGTTTTTTTTCTACATTGGGATGCCTTAATATGATTCTGAGTGGTCTTATCTTTCACAATCGTCTCCCAAACAACATCTAATCCTACAAGACTCTTTTTTGAAAAATTCAACCCAATAAGTTGGAGAATGAAATATCATTCTAGACAATGTCTCATATTATTCCATTTAAATGCTAGAATTAAAGCTATTATTATATATGAATTACCCCAAGGGTAAAAAATGATCTTGCATACCTTGAATGTTAAGTGAGAAAAACCTCAACATGATTCTGATTTGTAAATATTCTTTTCAAGAATTCTATTAGGTTGAAGATGATAGGTTGTGCTAAAATGTATCTAAATATTGAGAGTCATCTAATGGCCCTTAAATAATTTCAATGTAAAGAACATATCACGATCATACAAAATCTAAATAGGTGAACTATAAAGTCTCAAAACCTCCTTAACATATTGTCACATGAGGTGATCAATTGGTAGATATTATCTAATAATTAGAAAATGTGCGGACTTGGAAAGTTGATTAATAATAACTCATATGTAATCATTTTTCTCAGTATTTGACAATCCAGTGACAATGTCCCTAGTAATATCATCTAATTTCTGCATAGGAATATGTAGATGTTTCATGACTTCTTTATGATTTTGTCTCTTATATTTTACCTATTTAAAAACAAATCATCTTGATATATATTTTTTAATTTTCCAGTTAATTTTATAAAAAATAATGTTGCTTCAAATCCTAATACATTTTGGGGATTCTAGGGTGTATAGAAAAATTTAAACTATGGGTTTCATCTAATAATTCTAGTTTTATCTCAGTAATGGATGGAACACATATCCTCTTTCAAAATTTAAAAATATCATCTTTGTAGTTTAATAGTACCAATATCCCATCATTCACGACTTTTATTTTCTTCTGAATATTCACACCCTCATACTAAAAACATTTTATTTTATCTAATACAGATTCTTTCAAAATCATTTAGAAAAGAAGTGATGTTTCCCCTTCCATGATAATTTCTATATCCAAATTCACGAAATCTATAAATATAGGATCTTTTAAAATCATTATTTTCATTAAATCTACATGATATTTATGATTCAATGCATCAAACACCTTATTTGTCTTCCCATGGTGGTAGAATACTATGAACTCATAATCCTCAAGTAGTTCTAACCATCACCTCTTTCCCATGTTGATATATTTTTATGAGAATATATATTTAAAACTTTTTTAATCCGTATATCTTTCAAAAACATCACTATAAAGGAAATGCCTCTATATATTAAATGAAAATTTTATGTCTTCCAACTAAAGATCATGGGTCAGAAAATTCTATTCATAAATCTATAACTACGTTGATGGATTGTCATAAACTCTATCATTCTACATTTGATCATGTCTAAGACCTTTATTTGATGCATCACTGTATATCACAAATCCATCCTTTCTTGTTAGTAATTATTTTATAGATGCACTGAAAAATATCCTTTAAATTATTTAAAACATTAATTAAATTCTTATAACCATATAAACATAACCCATTTACATGAAAACATGGTTAACGGGTTAGTGGTAAGAACCCCTTAATTCTACATGAAAAATGGGGGTTCAAAACCAATTGGGCGCAAGCACTGTAGAAACGATGACACTGTAGCACCTGTGGGAACTGTTCAGTACTGTAGCATTGTGGGTACTGTAGCGGTACAATTCACATAATGGCCCTTGGGCCAAAAAATGGGCCTACGGTCCATGTAATGGGATAATTTCCCACTGGAACTTCAGGTTTTGTAATGGGTCTCCCTCTACCCAGTTAAAGTGGTCATTGCTTTGCTCTAATAATAAATGAGGCTTCGGCCCCAACCATTAAAAGAAGAAATTTTTTGAACTACTTTTTGATACAAAATTTCTAATAAATAAACCGCATACCTCAGTTATATTAATTAGTGTTGGCTATTCCATCACTACCATTATATTTGAATGATCAAATAATATTCCATCCTTAAAGACAACATGGCCAAGAAAATAATTTTCATAAATCATGTATTTACATTTTTTAAATAGTTTATATAACTCATTTTCACTAAGAGTCTTAAGAATTATTCAAAAATAAATTTTATGTTCATCATAAGTTTCAGATTATATAAAGATATCATTAATAAGTACCATAATTAAATTATCAATGTAATCCCTAAATAGAATGTTCATCTAATCCATTAACAAAATAGAGGGAACATTAATCATTCTAAAGGGAATTACTATTTATCTATAATTTCTACACCACGTATTAAATGTCATATTTGGAATATCCCCCTTCTTTAATCATAGTTAATGGTACCTAGAATGAATATCAAACATTGAGAAACATTGATCTTCTTATAGTTGATCAAATAAGCCATCAATGTGGGGTATAAAATAATTTTTCTTTATAGGAATGAATTGTTTTTCCCTGTAATAGATGCACAACCTCATAAACCTGTATTTAATCTTAATAAAAAGAATAAAATATCCATATAGTGAAATACTAGGGTATATAAATCCAATATCCCATAACTCATGCAATTGTTTCTTCAGTTCCACTAATTATAATTTATCCATCATATAGAGAGTTTTAAATATTCTTTTTTAGGGATGAGATCAATGAAAACCTCAGCTCCACACTCAGGTGGGTGTCTAGGTAGCTATTTCAGAAACACATAAATGTATTCATATAAAATATGTACATCCTATATTCTAAGGAAACCTTTTACATTCAGTGGTTGTGAATGTTCTTCTTCTACAAGAATTACATTATGGAATTCTATTAGAGGTGTATTAAAAAATGGTTCAGATAATGTAATATCCCTTCTAAAGATGAGGCATTCCATATCTCCATTAGAAATTGTATTATTATTTTCTCAGTAATAAATTCTCACATTATACATTTAAATCCAGTCTACACCAAATATTATATCAAAGTGATCAATAGGTATAATGATCGAGTTTTTATATTGGGTATGTTTATATGTTATAATGGGAACTGACTGACATATCCTTGTTGTTGGAAGATTTACACAAGGAGTATTGATTTAAAATTCCCTTCTTACGGTGCGAAGGAAATATCTACTTTTCATGGAAAACAGAGAAGATATAAACCATTCTGATGATCTAGAATATCATAAAGCATTAGCTACATTTTAGGATATGATCAATGTACATACCACTACATATTTATTAAATTTAACCTCAGTTATTGTGATTTTATACTCTAAGCCTTTCTCCCATGGACGTTTCTGAGGAAAATCCCCTTGAAACATAGGGAATTAATTTCTATAGTTCCCCATCTTCTTACAGTTGAAGAATGGAACATTGGAATCTTTTTTTGGGCCCTTTCAATCATGATCTTGATAATATTTCTCTCCACACTTGAATAAAAATCTCATTCCCAATAAGCATGTTCCATTGTTTTTCTTTCCACAATTATTAAAATTTCAAAATTTCAACCTTCCCTTCTCCCCTTTTTATGTAGTTCCATTTTAAGAATGCTCAACTACCTACTTCTTCTCTTATTTCCCCTAGAAAATAGATGAAATGTAGAATTATTTCTTTATCTAGATGGATCATGATATTATATATCTATATAGAAAAAAAATGTAAAAGGGACTAATGTAATCCGATTTCTATGATTTAGAACATAAAATAAATGATCAATCTCATTCCTTAGATTACGTATGTAATAATTAGAATGAGTTTTTATCCTTGTAAATTTATATTCATATTCATTAATATTTTGTCATACCTTTTTACTTTTATTGAGGAATTTCCACTCTATATTATCTCATTACTCATTAGGAAAGTGTTTTTTACACAATATCTCATTTAAATTTTTCCACACCACACTATTTATTTTCTCAAACTACTTTTTGTTTTAGATCAATGTTCATCATTCATTAGCATCTCTTTTAAGATGACAAAATTTCATTATATCTTTCTCTCTATAACTACTTACCAATGTGAGAAATATATTCTCTATGAATTTGATCCATTTCTAGTTATTAATGTATTTATTATCCTATTAAATGATTGACGTTTATGATGCATTAAGTGGTCAAACATTTTAGCATCGTATTTCAGTTCAACATGTGATATGGATTTCAATTCATATCTTTTGTTGTTTTAATAATGTTTTTAATGTTTAAAGTTGTCTCTAATTATATTATTATTATATTGTGGTTAGTATTTATGTAAAACATTAAATTAATGATTTTAAAATTAATTTATGTTTTTATATTTAAATTATAAATTTTGTCATGCTTTGGGACTACAATTTTATTTTTCTGTTTCTTTTAAAATATTAAATTTTTGTGAATTTTGGTTCTATTAATTTTATTTTTCATTTTCTTGATCTTGTTTTTAATAAATTAGTTAGTTAATAAATGATTAATTTAATTTTTTTAATCTATTTATTTAATGAGTTAATAATTTTTAATATTAATTCACAGTTTAATTCTTTATTAATTATCATTATCCTGTGTTTTAAATAAATTATTTATCCATTTACTGAATTTTAAATTAAAATTTATATTTCTAATTATATTGTTTTAATTTTATATGTTATTTAACTTCTAATTTGAGATTTATTTTTAGTAATAGAAATTAGTTTTAATTTTAATTTTTAATTTTTAACAGTTTAATGAAAATACTCAATATATATATATTTTATGAGCTGTATATCTATGGGTGATTAATTGTGTAATATTACAGAATCGACCACACTCCATCCATTATGGATGTATCCAATTGAAAATATGTTAGGGGGAAAGTGATTCCATGGGTGTAGGCTAGTGGTTATGTCTTTAAGGTATCTCATGGGAGGATTCCGGTTCGAGTCTCTCAGAGTATAGATTTATTGATTTCATTATATTCTACCTCCCCAAACTATTATAGTATAAAGTAGAGGGGGAAAGTGACTATGGAGTGTAAGACATCAACCATGTGAATGGATTGGCATTGTCTTTTCTATATATTGTGAGTACCTTGAAAATTTGATAAATGGTATGATTGAATGTTCCCTATTAGGATAAACTATATGAAAAAATCCAATCTACCACACATGAAAATCTATCGATCATAATAGAAAAATACAATCATTTATAATTGAGAACTCCATTGAGTACGATCAATCATTTGAATGGATCATTGTGTGTAGACAGAAATTGAAGGGTGTGAAGCTGAATCTGGTCGATAATACATAGCTTGTTGTTAAACTAAGAAAAGCTTGGGAAATAGAAATTGAGTTCTAGATCCATGATTACCAATGTCAAAGAGGTCCCGAGCATGATGATGATTGGAAAAATTTAGGAACTTTGAGTTGAAAGAGCAGTTGAATATTTTGAACATGGAATTATTAATTCTGACAACCTTGATGAAATTTTATGAGGATAATGAGCATACATTTGATATTGAATCTCAAATAAGATCCCCAGCTAACTGAACCAGGAAGATTTATGTTTATGAAATAAAATGAAGTTGAAACTAGGATTTTCTTAGAATCAAAGAATAAATACTTTCTTTACTGAAAAAACCTTGAAGACAACCTAAGCTTAAGAACCTATTGGTTTGGAATCAGATTGGTTTCGAAATAAACTCAGTTGTGACAACATCAATTTTTGAGAATCACCAATGTAAGAAAAAAACCAAACCAAACAACAGAATAATAAAGGGGACATAGATTTTATTGTGGGAAACCCCTCCTTGCATAGGATTAAAAACCCACTTGGAATCTTCAAGAATATTCTCTATGAATGAGAGAATACAAAGAATCAAAGCAATATCCCAAAGATGAATTACAAATACAGTTTAGATAAAATTGTGTTAAATTCACACCCTGATACACCTTTGTTTCCTCTCTAACAATAGTTTGTGACATGTTATCACCCTTTAGAGATCAAACCTGAGAATGCAACATTTTTGTAGCACCTCATGGAACAAACCAATTCACCGTTGCCTGCTGCCACCCACACTCAAAATAGTTGTCCACATTTTCCAGAAAATACTCCACCCTCTAATACTATTTTGTGTGTTCCCCCTTGGGTCTTGGTATTGTGGATGATAAAGCATGTCCACTAGCTTCATTTTATAAGCACTTATTCCTGTGTCAAAAACGTGTCTCCGTGTGAAATTATTTCACATGCCTGTGACCCACATTTATCCTTTTCAATAACATGTCCTCATAAAAATTGGCACCATTATTTAAAAACACCAGATGAACCCCAAAAATCACCCCCTTCTGCCCATAGAAGAAGAATATCACACACAATTAACTTAGTTGGAAAGCAAACTGGTTGGTATCGCACCAACCGTCAACCTCTACGTAAAATATGATATCCCTATTTTGTACCTCTAACAGAAAATGGAAAGCACCCCCTGAAAAAGAAATACAAATGATGAGGACTTCATCATATCTGTGTCTACACCGATAATACCAAAATCAATCATATCTAGCTCCCCTATAACTGTGATTTCCACATAATCTGGAGAACCTATAAGGACTACTCACTCCCTCTGCTCAACATCCTCTGAGCAGTTAAAAACACTCAGTGAATCACCCCGATCATTGATTTTCATTCTTTCATCCATTGTAAAGCTCTTTGTAGAAAAATAATTAGGTATAAGATCTAAAACACTTAACCTGGAATGCTTCGGCTTCAAAACCTTATTCAACTTAGTCTATGGTCTTTAACTCATGCACAAAAATCACTTGTACCACAAATCCGACGAATTCATCTTCTCAACTAGATTCATCACATCATCGTATGCCTTTATATCTATCCTATAAATCATGTCATCCATTTTTCCTCATGTATAAACCATCGATCCTTTGGAAAAAGTCTATCTTCCACCGCCAAATGAACTCCTAAATCCATCAGTATCAAGATCACAAGAAGATAAAAAATTAAGGTGTATACCCAACACATGTCACACATCCTTCAATGTTAGTGTACAACTTAAATTCGCAGTGATGCAGATATCTCCAACACCAATGACATTAGTAGAATATCCATTTCCCATCTTAAATCTACAAAATTCACATTCTTTATATGGAGAAAATAGTCCCCTCTGGTGAAATATGGTACGATGCTGCTGAATCAACCACCCATTCAGTGTACAATTCTAACCTGCAACAATCAATGCCAACTTAGAGAAATTCACCCTCACCCTAGACAAGACTAATGTCGATATCCATAGAATCGGTGTTGTGCAACTTCTTTTCCTCTTTAATCTTTTTCAATTCATAGTTGTGTCACTTCACATGACCCTCCTTTTTTCAAAAGAAGAACTTTACCTTTCTTCATGTCTTTGATCGACCTCTCGGACTACCACATCCATCTAACATAGCCAGAATACCACTCATAAATAAAGATTCACCATCATTTGTCTTTCGCCAAATATCGTTCATCTACAATGATGACATCACAGCATCCAACATCAGTGTATCTTTCTTGAACAATAGTGTGGTGATGATATTATCATATAAATTAGGCAACAAACCCAAACAAAGAAATGCATTGTTATCTTATTCCATTTCAATAGGAATCACTTTACCTTTATCATCAATCTTGACTACCACTGAGGATATCTCTGTCATAAGTTTAGTGAACTCATCCAAATTGTTAACTAAATCTACAATATCTGGAATTCACAATTGATGTAATCATTTATTCAAATATAAATTATTTTTGAGGGATTTTGATTTATACATGCTTTCAAGCATCACCCAAATCTCCTCCGGATCAATTATATTCATCACTTCCCGAAGTTTAATATCACCCAAATAACTCTGAATTGTTCTTTTTGCAAACTCTATTATATCCTAAAAATCACCAATGCTCATCTTCTCTAGTTTATTTGATTTTTTCTTCAATGCCTTTGCTGTCTTCTCATGGACCAAAATGTTTTTAACTCTTTTCTACCAAAGTGAAAAATAATTTTTCCCGTTAAACAGTTTAATATGTGTAAGAATACCATGGTGAGATTTAACCATATTTATTTATAAAGAAACACAGATCACCTCCACTGATACCAAATGTTGGGTTGGAATTGGATTGGTTTAAAAAAAACTTCGTGGTGACAACAACAATTTATGAGAATCCCCAATGTAAACGAAGTTCCAAAATATAAAACAGAATAATAAAGGGGACACATATTTTAATATGGGAAACCCTCCTTGAAGTGGATTAAAAAATGATGGGGAAACACAGTGAATAATCACTATGAATGAGAGAATACAATGAATCCATGAAATTGACCAAACATGAATTACAAATACAGCGTAGACGAAACTATATGGAATTCACACCATGATACACCTTTTCTGTTTCTCGGATAATAGTTCATAATAAGTAGTCATCCTTCGTAGATCAAACCTGAACACATGGTGTTTTGGTGTCACCTCGTTGCACAAACCAATTCACAGTTGTCAACTACCACCCACCCTCGAAACCACTATCTATGTTTTATACACAAGCCTCCACCCTCTACTATTGGTGTGTGTGTGCCCTATATGCTCTTGGAATTGTGGATGATAATGCATGGCCACTGCCTCCATTTTATATCCTCTAATTCCCGTGTCAAAAATTTGTCTTCATGTGATTTTAATTCACGCATCCGCGACCCGCGTTTCTCTTTTTCAATAATGTGTCCTCATAAAAATAGGAGCCATTAATTCCAAAAATTGTCTGAAACCCAACAGAACCCTGATAGAATAATTGAAGCTTCCTGCCTATTCTGAAACAAATCATGGTCATGGGGAGCCACCATTGTAAATCAATGCTTAAGTGAGGTGTTGATGCAAGTGGAGGTCGAGATGAGTCGCTGTTTCAAATCAAGGCTGAAGAAAAAGCATCCACAACCGTATCTGATCTGATTATTGATATATGAGGAAGATAACTCTAATATCATTATTCATTAGTGTTTGAGATGAAAAATCAAAAAATGCTGAGACAGATATGTTGAAAACCAATGAATCTGATTAAGGCTCGATCCAATTGATTTAATCAAAATTTTGAAGCTTGTTACAAAATCCTTTGAGGTTTCTAGTTACTGAATCTAAGAAGACGACACCGAGATGAGATTCTCATGTAAGGGTGGGAAAAGATATGATCCCTGCAGAAGGGAATCATGAACCTGATGAGCTCATCTCAAGAAGTCAAAGATGAGTTGAGTTGTCTTATGTATTTCACTACAAACATCTTAAAATACATCTCTTCATTTTATTTTGTGATATTTTTATTCAATTTTTTTATTAAAATAAAGAAGTGTTTTGATTTTTTAAAACACTCATTACATGGATTGAAGAGGTGAATTTTAAAAGGGGGATTCCACATTGTATGGTGTGGATATAATTCAATACCTCACCTCCTATAAAAAGAGTTTTCAAATTTTGTTTATCAATAAAATATATATTTGTTAAATTGATATTAAAGTGTCTTAATATATATATATATATATATAATTATTAAAATATTTTATTTTATATATATATATATAAACAAAAATTAAAATAAAATACATTATTATAAAAATGGATAATGACTCGATATGTTGTAATCGTTGGAATTCATTTATTCAAAATATAAATGGGTGCCTGTCATTCAAAATGGTTAGATCGAACTGATGTAACTCCCACCATTTTGGATTTATAAATAAGTGATGCTGATATCGATTATGGGGAAACACATTTCTTAATATATTATATTATACTAATTTCTCCCAACATCAGTGTAGTAGGGAAATCAGATATTAGTGTCTGATTTCCCCCCCAGAACATGGTGAAATCCATGACGGAAATTTCTATCGAGAACCCTACACCATCAACGTGGGGGTGGATCAAACCCTTTTGGATAGTGAATCCAATTCATGCATCAATTTTTAATCTGTCTTCTTCTTATACCAGTATATTTTTTTAATATTTGAAATGGTTTGATCCCAAAGTCAGATGCTATAATGTTGAATTCCGAATCTCTAAGTAATAAACCAAGATATTGTCAAACATTATCATTTTGATGGAAATATATTCTCATAGTGATTAGACAAGATAAAGTTTCTTCTTACAGTATTAAAGATTTATAGCATTCTGGAACCAAATCTTCCTTCCATTCCTGAGGATCCTACTTCAAATTCCAATGGCACACTCGTTGACATCGCTCAAATTGAGCACATTTGGGAAATGATGAAAAAACATGAAGATGGTAAATTTTTGTGTCAAATACATATTCGCATCACATTATCAAATCAACATTACAACTATTTCTACTCAATAAATACTGCTCAAGATATTTGGGATGCACTCAACTTCAAAAACAGAGTGTAGGAAGAAGGTTCAAATAAGATACATATTAACAAGTATCTAAACAACAAGATGGTTAATAACAATCCAGTATTGGAGAAAGATTATGATCTTTAAGTTTTATAAAATAAATTTATTTCCCTCAAGATTAATATACCAAAAAAATTCAAGTTTCTCCAATTTTTTCTAAATTTTCACCTATATTGAAATATTTTGGAAAATCACTCATTAAAAAGAGTAATGATATTTACTTGGATAAATTTTAAAATTTTATTCGTATTGTATAAGAATCCATGTTGAGAGATGTGGGTGTGTCATCAAAATATGATAACAAGGTTAATATCATTGAGGGAAATCCAAAACCAAAATCTTCCTTACATGTCAAAAATAAAACAAAACAATTCATAAAAAAAGGAAACCCTTCTAAAAAGAAAAGAGAATGTGTTGTCTATAGTAAAGAAAAGAATCTTACAAGGGAATGTTGATATCGAATGGAAGATGATAAACCCACTCAAAATATGTTTACTAAATAAAATCTAGTCACAATGATATCCAATGTCAATATGAATTCGATGAAGAAGGGACCGCAGCTATATTCTGGAGCAACAATGTATGTGTGCAACAATCGTTTTGATGTTAAAAACATTTGACGATTGTACTATCAAAAAGGAAGTACATCCTGGAAACATTTCATGCATAAATGTTAGTGTATAAGGAAGCATTGAGACATAATTTACTTCAGGTAAGAGGTTGAATCTTCTTAATGTGTTGCATGTTCCCGAAATTTGAAATAACTTAGTTTCTATTGATTTTCTATGTAAGAATGGATTTTAAGTATCATTCAAATCCGACAAGGTTATCTTGTCAATGGGAGGAATGTTTGTGGTGAAAGGGTACTCATATAATGGAATGTATCAACTTTATATTAATAATATGATTTAATCTTCTTCTTAAATAATTGAATCTTATAATTTATGGAATGTTTGTTTAGCACATATTAATAATAAATCAATAAAAGTAATGAATAATTTATACATTATTAACATTTGAAATTATTTTAATCAATGTGAAACATGTGTAGAATATAAAATAGTTATGAATCTTTTTCACATCATTGAGATAAATTATGATATATTAGATTTAGTGTATTCTAATATTTTTGAATTAAATGTCTTAATAACTCATGGAGGAAGAAGATATTTTATTACCTTTGTGAATAAATGATGTAGATATTTACATATATATATATTCTTAAAATAGAGGATAAAGAATTTAATGTTTTTAAGAAGTATAAAATAGAATTTTAAAACCAATTAAACAAAAATATTAAATTATTACGCTTAAATATAGGTGGTGAATACATTATGAATGAGTTTAATGAGTTATGAGAAGAAAATGGTAGAATTCACCAAATAACTCCTCCTTACACTCCTCATAAAAATGGTTTAGATGAAAGGAAAAATCACACTTTAGTAAAAATCATAAATTTCATGATTGAAAAATCTATGTTACAATTATATTTTTGCGGTGAAGCTTTATTGGATGCAAGTCATATTCATAATAGGATTTCCTCTAGAAAAACAAAGTCATACCCTTATGAAATTTGGAGAGGTATAAGACCTAATATTTATTATTTCAATGTGTAGTGTTGTTTAGATTACTATATAGTTCTTGATCCTAAAATTACTATGATTTTTCTTACAGTAATTAATGGTGTTTTTGTTGGATATATAGAAAATAGAAAAGAATATAGAATTATGGATTTGGGAGCTAATATAATTTTAAAATCAAGGGATGTAGAGTTTTTTGAAAATATTTCTTATAAAGATAATGTGGAGGAAGTTAATCCTCATACCCCTATCACATGTATTCGATCTAGGTCAAATACTATAGTATAGAATAATAATGATTCTTGAGTTGGAGCTAAAGGGATTACAAGAATTAGAAAGGAGAAATATCTACATCCAAATTTTATTTCTCATGATTCTATAATTTTCTTTATTTATGGAGATTAAAATAATTATCTTCTATGTATGTATCCTAGGGTATTAACTATAGAATATAGCCTAAATACTTATAAAGACGCTATGACATCGAATGATGTTTCTTTTTAGAAAGAATCAATTAATGATGAAATCGATTCTATTATGGGGAATAATAATTAGGCCATTATGGATTTACCAAGAGGTTCAAAACCAATTGGTAGTAAATGGGTTTTAAAAAAGAAATATGATTCCATTGGAAACATTTAATATTTTAATGATATATTGGTTTCCAAATGTTTTAGTCAAAAAGAAAGGATAGTTTATTTTGATTCCTATTCCCATGTAGCTAGAATTACTTCAGTAAGGATATTATTTGTTTTAGGTAAAATTAATCATTTTTATGCCCATAAAATGTATTTCACAACATATTTTTAAAATGGAGAATTAAATGAAGAGATTTACATGGAACAACAAGAAGGGTCTATTTTGTTGGGTAATGAAAACATAGTATGTAAACTCGTTCAATCTCTTTATGGTCTTAAACTAGCTCGTCAGGAAAGGGATGAGAAATTTGATACTATTATTTTATCTAATGTCTTTGCTCATAATAATGTGGATAAATGTTTTTATTCAAAGATTACAAAATAATAGGGAGTTATTGTGTGTATATATGTGGATGATATGTTAATATTTTTAACCAATATGACTGGTGTATTTGAGACAAATAATTACTTATCATCTATGTTTAAAATGAAGGATATTAGAATAATAGATACTATTCTAGGTATTAAAGATAGAAAACATAGTGGGAATTATTTTTTAAGTCAGTATAATAAAATTGAAAAAATGTTAAATAAATTTGATCATATTGGATTGAAGGATACCAGTACTCCATTTGATTCTAGTGTTAACTTTTTTATAAATACAGATAGAGAAGTAGTACAACTTGAGTGTGCTAGTGTAATTGGTTCTTTAATGTATGCAATGTGTTACACTAGAATTGATATTTCTTTAACAATATTTAAAATGATTAGATATTCTAGTAACCACAGTGTGGATCAGTGGATATGTATTACGAGATTTTTTGGATACTAATGAAAGAACAAATACTTAATTTCATACTATAATGATTTTCCAGCTATATTATAAGTATAATTCGATGCAAGTTTGATTACTAATATATGTGGTAACCAATCCAATTCTGGATGGTTGTTTACTCTGGGAGATTGTGTTGTTTCTTGGGAAAGAAATAAACAAACTTGAATTTCTTATTCGCTCATGGAGTCTGAGTTTAATGCTTTAACGACATGTGGAAAGGAAGCTGAATGGATTACGAATCTCTTATTGGTTATTTGATTATCGAATAATATGATGAATCCTATATCTATCAGTTGTGATGGAGAATAATCATTATTAAAGTAATATAGTTGGGTGTACAATGGAAATTCTAGAAATAAGTTTGAGACATCATTATGTGAGAAAATTGTTACATGATGTCACCATAATAATTGTTTTTGTGAGATCTTTTAAAAATATTACATATTCCTTTACAAAATCTCCACTAAGAGAGATTCTTCATGAAACTAATAAAGATATGGGGTTAAATCCCATAAAATAAATCATTTCAGCAAGGGAAACCCAACACTCTCTTTAGCTAGATCCTTATGAAAGTGTTTAATGGGTAAAGAGAAGCTATAAAGATATTTATTGATATTGAAAATTATAGACAAAATTTATTGGTATAAATATCATTTTTTATGAATAGGGGTTGAGTTATAATCTCTTAAAAAAATATTAATACTGAATGAGTCATGTTCTCTAGTAACATAATAACATTTTAATATTTTTCATATGTGAACATAGAAGTGGTGTCACTTCTTACTGGAGTTAATGGGTTTACTCCTTAGACTGTTCATGAAAATGATATAATCATATGACCATAAAAGTGATAAAAAATGATATTTTGGAAGAATGTTTATTGTATGTATGATATATATAGTATATAATATGATTAACAATTTTAATGTTTCAAAATCTTTTAAATTTGATAAAACTTTGAGATATTGATACTTAATTAAGGTTTAAATCGAAATAAACCTTTATTATGTATAATGAATCACCTCTCGTATAGAGAATTAATATTTCTGAATAATAATGGAGGGTTGTTATATTTTTATTAAAAATTATTCATTAAAAGAATGGGGTGTTTTGATTCGTCAAAAAACTATTTACTTGTACTGATGAGGTGGCTTTAAATGGGGGTGGGATCCCACATTGGAGGGTGTGGATATAATACCACAACTCATCTCTTATACAAGGAGAATTGTGATTTTTTATCAACAAAATATATATTTTCCAAAATTCTATTAAAGTTTTTTAAAATATATATATATAATTTTGTTATTATATATATATAACAAAACAAAATGAAATATAAAATAAAAATAAAGTAAAATAATTTATTAAAAACAACCAATGAATCAATAAATCATAACCATTCATATTTTCTTATTCGAAATCAAAGTGGGTGCCCCTCATCTGAGATAGTTAGATCTAACCGGTGTAACTCCCACCATTTCAGAATTATAAATAATCCATGCTCAGATCGCATATGGGTTATTTTATTTATCAATTCAAGATATTTTCCTGATTTATCCCAACATCAGTGCAGTAGGGAAATCAGAAATTGGTGTCTGATTTTCCCCAAACCATGGTGAAATACTGAAGTGAAACTTCAACTGATAACCCTACACTATCAATGTGTGGGTGGATCAAACCCTTTTGGACAGTGAATCCAGTTCACACATCAAGGTTTAATCTATCTTCTCCTTTTTTCCTACATATTTTTATAACATATTTTTTGTTCTATGTATGCACTTGGGTATGCTGTGATTATTTAAAGAGACTAGATTTACTTATTTTGGGGTAGAAAAGGATAGTCAAATCTGAAATAATTATGATGATGATGGATCAAAAACCATGGAAATTCAGTGCTCGAGGTGGTGAGTTAGTAATTAAATAATACTATAGAATCACACTAGAAAATGGGGGACCAATAATTGATCATTCAGAAAACATAAAGCATAGAATATGAAAGAGAAGGGAGCAGAACATGATTCGGAGTTGGAGCTATAGGGAGGAGGTTATATCACCAAATATGTTTCCTCATCTCTTTCTTCTCATTTTTTAGATCTCTACATCTAAAAACATTATTAACTAAATTTCAAAGTGGATTTGGACCATGACGAATTGAAATAATTAAATTCATCCTTTTATTAATATAATTGTTTAATTTGATTTATGTTTGGATTTCACTTTTCATTCAACTATGAGTTTTATTTGATGCAACTCAAGAAACGACATTTGATGTTAGTGAATTAACCAACCTTTGATCATCGACTTATGTTTTAAAAATTGGAAAAGAAAGATGTATCTCTTTTCTATAATTAAAAAATTAATTAAAAATTTTGGATCAAGAAATCAATAATAAATAAATATCACCAATATGTGGAAGTTCACAAAATATAGAGATCAATAAATATTCAATTATCTATACACTGAATAAATATAATTAATTTCATTAGGATCATTGAATATTTATAATTAGTTCAAAATAATCTGAAGACCCTAATTTCATCAATTGTTTCAACTCTCTCTCTCTCTCTCTCACTATTGTTTTCCTTGCATTGTCTCCGTATATTCTCTTTATTTTCACTTCACATCATGATTTTTTTGTTTCATTGTTTGTTTGGTGCATTTTTTTATTATTTTTATGGTTATTTTGTCTTCACACCATTATTTTAGCCTTCTCTATAGAATATGATAGTCTTGATCACCGTATTACTTATATTATATAGGTTTTAAATGATTAATTTTATTGGATTCAATGGCATCCCAAAAAATATTTTGGCATCATTTCCGGGTAGGGAAAGATAAAAATATTCAAAAAAATAATTAATGGAAAATTAAATATAATCCAAAACAAAAAAACATATTTAAAAAACTACAAAAAATCATATAAAAAATTAGTTTTAAATTTTATTCTAAAATTAATTGTGTATATTAATGTAATTTTGTTTAAAATGTTCAAATATAGATCCATTAGTAACTGAGATCAACATTATTGGCAGAAAAACTAGAAATGATTTTTTTCTTAAATCCTACAAAACAAGATATTACTAAAAATGAATAGAATTGTAAATATGAAATCATTCAAGATAGCCGTTAAAGGTGTATGATGAGAGATTTTCAACTCCCATAGGTATCTAGAAATCCTTTTTCCATTTGATCAACACCTAGGCCTCAAAGCTATGAGCTTAAATAACAAAATATATCACAATTTTTTATATTCAATGATTTATCTAATGAAGACTCTTTGTACTTAATTAGGGTCATTATAATACATTAAAAATGTTACCACTATAAGGGATAAACAAAGATAAAAATTGGATGCTATTTTTTCCATTTTTTCTAAAAGGGAATGCAAAAAATTAGTTTTTGAGTCTAGATGAGAACATTTTTGAAAATTAGGATCATGTTTACAATTCATTCATATTGAAATTTTATCCTTAAATACTTAATGGAGGTCTTAGAACTAAAATCATATGATTTTATCAAGATAATGTAGAATTATTTCTCGAGTCTTGGAATATATTTTGGGACCTTCTTAGGAAATTTCCTCATCACCAGTTTTTAACCCATGGCCTCATGGATTATTTATATGAAGTATTGTTCTCCACAGGATAGAATTTAGTCAATCAATTTAGTTGTGTAAATTATAATTATAAAACCAATGATGAATTATGATATATTTGAATTAATATTTTTTTGAATTCTCAACACAAAAATGCAAGGAGGAAAAGAGTGAATAAAGGAGGTAAGAAAAATACCTATGGAATAGAAATGAGTTATCAATTTTATAAAATAAATGAAACCCCTCAATATATAATGAAACAAAATTCAAAAAAGTTTAATTAATGTTAGTTATCATATTCAAAACCTAAATCAAATAGAGAAGTGGGATCAATGTGGGATATTTGGGAAAATTTCATTCTTTCCCAAACTTTAAAATTCCTGAAAAAAACTTATAAAAATTCTAACTTTTTAGAATATGAACATAGGATGCATGGTAGGGATGATCAATAAACAAATAACTACAACTATGTTTATTAAAGTCATCGAAACCATTCATCGAAAGAAGAACGATTTATAAGACAACATCTACCTAGTTTCTCTCAATAGCCCAAACCAAAATTTCAAAATAAAATAATAGAAAGGATCGTATAATTTTCCAGGGGGTTTTAAGAGAAAAATTATTTTTAATATGGATCAAATGATTTATTTTATGGAATATCAATAAGAGAAACCTAAAACGAAATGTTTAAATCATCAATATGAATTCAGAAAAATGGATAGAGTGTTAGGTGGTAGGAAAAAAGTAAAGTTTCCCATAATATCATAACCATTCCTAAGGGATAATGTGATGGTCAAAAAACTGAGTTTGGTTCTAAAAAAATCAACAACCAGCTAGGGAATATTTTTAGAAAGAAAAAATTTATATTGAAGCTTAATTTGAAAATAAAAAATTTGAATCCCAAATTAGTAAATATAGTCAGATCTAAAGAATTTCAAAAAAAATGATAGATGTTCACTTTAAAAAATTAAAAGAGTAGAAGAAAATGCAATGAAAAATAATCAAATTGGGTAAGAATTAGCCTAGTTTTGAGGATGATTAAAATAAAAACCTTTTTCTGGATAATTATTATCCTCCCATCACATTTTCCCAACGACTAATAAATAATAGGAACCTGATTATCTTACGTTTATTCAGATGTTTAGGATATTTAATGATAACATTAAATTTTTGGATACTATGAATAATATATCATTTTATCTAAAATTGCATAAATTTTTTATCTCATAAATGTGATTTTGCAGGTATTTCAATAATATAAAAGAATGAGGAGTGTAGTAATATAGTTTAAAATAATATTCCTCACAAACTGAAAGACCCTAGTAGTCTCATTAGTTCTTATAGAATTGTTATTAGTAAAGATATTAGTTTCCTTTGAGACATAGGTGAAATCATTAACCTAATTCCATATTTTTTACTCAGAAATTTGGGTCTTGTGAAGCAAAAACCATATTCTGTTTCTCTGATTTTAGATGACATATAACTTACTTATCCTCCTGGGAGGGTAACTGATCTATTAGTTGATGTTGGGGAACTATCTTCTACCACAAAAATTTTTATTCTTAAGATGGAGGGTGATAAACAAGTAATGATCTTTCTAATATTACAATTCAAGGAAAATATTAAGGCTTTTATTGATGTGTCAAAGGGTAATCTATCCCTTTGGGTGGGTGAAGTCCAATAATAATTCCACGTTTACAAACATTCCCCACTTTTGGTGAGTTGTAAGATGGTAGGTGTTGTGGGTGGTGGATTTAGAGTTGAAGTTGGGATGGAAAATCATTATACCAATGTTGATTATATTATTGAATCTTTCATCAAACATTTTAATGCATGATTTTCAGAAAATGATTCAATAATATAACTGAAAGGATTTGATAGATTTTAGAGTCAAATTAGGAAATAATTTTCTCATGACCATGGATATTTTTTCCCAAAAAAGATTTATTGATGATGGTGTTTCTCAATCTGTTAAAAATTTACATCCCTCCCTTGTACCCATTCATGATTCTACTTATTATGCCTACCAAATTGGGGAGAGTATGCCTATTAGTGGTGATTCTTTTATTGAAAATGATGTTTCTATAGAGGATATTTAGTCTCATTTTAGTCTCATACTATTTTAATTTCAATAAAAACCTTCCCAATATTCTAAGAGTGATATAGAGATGTATTTTTGTACATTATACTAGATGGGGACAATAGGTATGTCCCTATGTCATTGAATTTCTTGGATGATGAGTTTTTTGTCCATGAATTGGAAAAGTTTTTAGATGAGATAACGGAAACTTATTTTACTTCACACAAGGATGTTACCCTTGATAGTAATTATGTGGTTGTATATTAGCTACTTTCATACTCTATAGACTAATTTTCTGACTCTGGGAATGTCTCAACTGTGGAGGACAATTATGATAACAAATAAGAAAGTAAGGCTAGTAATTATATCATTTCTATAATTTTTTTATTTCTGAATCCTGATTATTTTTATGAAAACTTTAGTTTTGATGTTGTTTGTTCAAGGAGGCTTGGTCATATAACATTACTGGTTTTTAAGAATATTCTTTATCCTACTGAATTACATGAAGTATTGTGTGAACATATTAAAATTTCCATAGAAAATATTAAGGCCTTAACTCAAAATAAGCCTTAACAACTGAATGATCATAACTACAATAATTTATGGAATTTTTTTTGAATTAATATAAAAAATTAGCAATTCAGGGGTATCAATCCATGTTTTTTATGTTTTTTCCTTTTTGTTTTCTATTTAAATATATATATTTCTTTGTTGTGTGATTCCCTCCATTTTTGAAACATACACCATAATAATATTGATATAGTTTTATTTTTATGGTCAGTTGTTTTATTTTTATGGTCAGTTTTTTTTTCGGAGCAATTAGTGTAATGATTTCATAATTCTAATTTAGTGGATGAAGAGCTAGCACCAACCAGCATCATGAGTTTCAATAGTTTTTCAAAGCATTAAGGAGATTATTTTCTAGAAAACTATCCAACACTTCCATAATATATAACTCTGGTTGTTTTATCATAGATTATATAATTTTCATAACTAAGGTTAAACTATTTTATTATATGATATTTAAAATTTTAACAAGATTTCGGGTTCAATATTCACATGGGAGGTTATTTAGGCTATGTTTAAATGGATAAATCATCTTAATTATAGGGGAGTATCTATTTTAACATCAATATATTTCATTGTTTCCAGTGGGTTTTAAAATATTGTTTCTAGTGATTTTTAAGATTTTTAATTTTTATCTAATTATTTTTTTCATGATGAAACTCTTGATAATCTATATTGCTCATTTATATTATTAAAATTTCCTCCGAAAACTATATCACCCCAATTTCATAATAATTTTTTTTCATTCAAATTTATTCTTGATTGGAATATACCCTTATACCTTATGTTAAATCATTTAGTGCACTTAATTATTATATAAAGTGGCTAATAGAGACCTTATGAATGTTTATTATTCCTTTAATGGTGTTTATAACTTCATTAATCTTTCATATCACCCCTTAAAACATCTTTCTCTATATTGTTTCTTTTTTATCTATTTGAACCAAACTACATAAATGTTTCTTTGACTTTGAAATATTACATTGGGGAAAATTTTGGGTTTTAAGAGTTTGGGAGATGTCTTAGTTGATTTATAATATCCTTTAATAGATCCCTTCAGAACCCCTATTTTTTTTGAAAACTATGAATTTGTTATCAAAACTTAAGATTTTTTAGTGGGTGATAATTTTTCTCAATTTAAAGGCTGCGATTCCATTTTGAGTAGATTAATTTTTATTAGATCATGAATTTAAAAGGGTAAATAATTTTTTTATCCTTTTGAATAAAATTGTTAATAGTTTGGAAAATTTTCATATAATAATCATTGGCATTGAATCTTTTTAATTTAGATTTTAACTCATAAGATATACATCCAGATGGACTGTAAAATGTAAAATTAATTCAAGTTGAGATCTTTTTTCCTTATTATATATATTAAATATTTATTCATTATTGGATATGTTTTTTATTCCATCACTAAATTATTATTACACACTATTCAGTAGTTTGAATATTTATTATGGTTTCTTAAATTATGTGATTCTATTTTCCTGAATGTAAATAGAACTATGTGCTTCTATTTGGATGAAAATTGATGTTTGTTAATTTCACTTTATAATTTTCAATTTCTAATCATTTTTAAAAATAGAAACCTATTTTACAAAAAATATATTTATTTTGGGAGTGAATTCAAACATTATTATTTAGAAAATCCATGAGTAATTTTTTTTTCAAAAAAAAAATCATTATAAATTAATATTTTTTGAATTTGAGATTTATTTTATACCACTAAATTTGAAGAAGGTGGTTTCTTGAGGTCAAAAAAACATTATGTGTGGTTGAATTTAACACGGATTTTAATTAATATATTTTATCAAACCATTTTTATAGTTTTAATTATGTTTTTAATGTTGAAATTTATCTCTAACTAGCTTGTTATTATGTTGTGGTTAATATTTTACACAAAATTTTAAATTGATGAATTTTTTATTTTATTTATGTTTTTATGTTTAAATTATAAATTTTTTCAAGATTCGGGTTTATTATTATTTTTGGTTTCTTGTAAAATATTTTTTTTATTTCTTTGAGTTCTATTATGTTTAATTTTCATATCATTTAATTTTAATTAATTATTTTATTATTTAATGAATTGTGAATTTAATTTTTTTTTCTAATATTACTGTTCCATTTTTAATTTTTATTACATTTATAATTTTAGATTTAATATAAGTATTAGAAATTAAGTTTACTTATCATTTTAAATGTTTAATTGTTTAATGAAAATATTTAATCCGTATATTAGTCATGTGTTATCGATCTATGGGTGATGAATTGTTGTAAATGATGGAATTGAACGCACCCCTTCCATTGTGACTATTCATGGATGAATATATTGAAATGGGGACAAGAGATAGCGGGCTTTGAGAAATTGACCATGTCAAATGAAATTTTCTATTTGTTTTCTATTAATCGTGAGAACTATTGAAATTAGATAAAGGGTTCAATTGATGGTTCCCAATTAGGATCGACCATATGGGGAGAAAAAAATTCAAATATATTATTCAACAAACTATGTAAGTGACTTTTGGAAAATTAGAAATGTGAAAAATGATCATCCACATAGAAAAAAAATGACCTTAAAAATATTGTGACCACAAATTACTAGGAAATTTCAAAAAAGATGGGATCTAACACACATGAAATTAAATAAAACACAACTAAAAAATACAATTGAGGACAACCATGATCACATTCGACTAAGCCCCATCATTGCAATTGATCATTGTGTGTAGAATGAGAATAAAATGTGAGAAACTAAATATGGTTGAGGGTGAATAGTTTATTGTGATGCTACTGGATGCTTGAGATATCAAAACTGAGTTATATATATATGATCTCCAATGTAGAAGATACCTAGAGATCAATAATGACCAATGAAATTGTGGAACTTTGTGCATGAAAATTGATTGATGATATTAAATGGAGATCAATTAACTCTATTGGACTTGATGAAACTAGTTATGAATAATGACCATGTGTTTGATCTTAAATCAAAATAAAGATCTCTACATGACTAAACCCTGAATCATGATGGTTTTCAAATCAAATGATGTTAACACTGAAGTTTTTTAGAATAAACTAATAAATAATTTCATTACCAATAGAGCCTTGAAGAAGACCCGATCTTAAGAACCAACATAGAATAAGTGAAGATCACCATCATTGTTTTTATGAATCCAGGATGAAGTGAGTCATCCTTACAAATAGAGGTGTTATAATAGGTCTTTCTACGAGTATCACCTAGATTTTTTCAAGGATGAAATCAGATATAGGTTATGTTTTTCTTCTCAACATGAAAGGAATTTCGAAATAGTAGAGAGAGTAGGGTTGGTAGACATTTATTTTCTATTACATTAAAGGTATTGTGCCATGAACAATGACTACATTGTATCTAAAATTTACCAGTATCATCAAAAACCATCTTATTCATTCGAACCTAATGATATTTATCTAGAAGCTTACGACTCATTCAAGGAGTAACCAATAAGTATAATTGATTGGATCGTGAAGGCTCTTTAAGGTTGGTCAATTCATATAGTCTAGGTGCAATGGAAAACCGAATGATTACAAGATGAGTCATATGAGTGGGAATCTGATATTCATGAATAGTTTCCAAAACACTTTTTAGATGAAATTCTACTACCCTAGAAAGGGAAACTTAGGGACATGTTTTTTTATAGAGTGGAGGTTGTAACATCTCAGGTTTTTTTAAGGTATGAACCATTAATTTTTTATTTCAATTCCTTAAACAACCCTCAATATGACATGTAAAGGGTTCAAGGAGGTATTGGGTGCGTCCAACGCTCGTTCGGAATCCGGATCCCCAAAATGGGAATCCAAGACTAGGATGCATTGTTAGAATAAACAATACTGACTAATCCGCACAATTTACCTAAACCATGTGGTTGTAGAAAATGGGCACATAGGGGCCATAAAGTTTTTCTGTAACCATGAAACACGAGGTAGAAGACCGTGCGACCCATCTGTAACTTTTGGACAATTGGTTTTGCACATTTTTTTACACAGTTAAACAAATCGTGCACTTAACTGTACGATGTGACCCTTATAAGAAGATAATGTCCCAAGATTGGTTCTTAGTTGGACCAACTGTGTAGAAAAACCGTGCACAATGGCTTTTTTGTGTGTGAATTTACCAAACTTACCTTTTAAATTATTTAAACCATTTTTCTTTTCATCCTCTACTTCTCTAGTAGATCCCTTCCCTTCTTCACATAGAAACCATCCACCTTCATGATGATAGGAATCAAGGGGTCTCATCCATCTGATCTATGATTAATTTTCCTTCAGATCCAATGGAAAGATAGAGGAATGATATTTGATACTCTTCAATCTATTTTAAGTCTATCATCCCATGTATTGTTCTATTTTGTAGCAAGGTCATTTCCCCCATTTTTAATAAATTTAATGGGTTCATCATTTTCTTCCAGCCTAAGTCAAATAAAACACTGAGGCTGGAAGATGGAATATCTATGAGGCCAAAGTAGGTGGTCTAAGATCTTTCCATCTATTTAATTTAATTCAATAATTTGTTTCATTGTTCCACTCAACGGTCCATTATATTAATGCCTTCAAAATGATTCTTTAATTAACCTATGTGGGTTATCATGTGTGTTTTGATCCTAACTATCAGTGAATCACTATTGAGGCTGATTTCATTGACTCGAACCACACTAATGGGTTTGTTCTACATCATATAGAAAAATTTACCATTTGATTAAAATTTTTAAAACACCATTGCCTATTCCATTGAATACTAAATTCCTTAAGTGATTAATTTATATCAATTGGGTAGGGATCCATATATTAAACACATTACCCATGACTTAGATGGAATGGTTGAATTAAATCAATGTGTTAAGTGCTAAATACTAAGCCCTATTCCTTGAATGAAGCATTAAAATTAGATGATTGTGACTAATATGGATTTCATGTTAAAATTTCTTGAGCATATGAAATGGTCTCTATTGATAAAAAAAAGTTATAATTTTTCATTTATTATTTAGTACTTCACCATAGTATTGAGGGTGATACATGGGGTTCTGACTTGAGGACCCCTTTGATGGACTCTCATGCCTTATGGATAAAGTTGTTAATGGTTCAAAAAAATTTCTGTGGTGACAAAAACTATTACTGATATGGGATCACTAATAATTACTATTTTTTCCTTTATATTAGTGACACCGGTTCCCTAGGGGAGACCCCTTATACGAGTTTGATGGAAAATTTGTTGAACCATGCTTCAAGGGAGACTCGGGCCCCTATGTTCAATACCTAGGATGAAATCGGAGGATAGTACTATACTTTTCTCACCATGATTGGAGTGACATATGGGAATTCATCCTTGGGTCACCGCATACATACTCATTGTAATTGGTCGTATACGGATCCCCTCATGCAATACATGGTAAGTCCGTTAAGATTGTCATTGACCTACTTGGGGTGGCTTATTATGTTTTATAAATTGATTATCAAATTGAATTAAGGAAAATGTAACTAAAAATTTTCAAATGAGAAGGTGTTGCTTGGTATTAAAAATATAGGGACATGTCCTCCAATCCCAATACCAAGATTTCGGATAGTCCAGCCTCTCACATTTATCTCATCCAATTTACTATCATAGGTTTCTTTATTTCAGAAACATCAGCTTAGGCCGAACTAAGTAATAGGGAAAGTGTCCAAATGCAACCCTGTCTAATTATTTTAATTATTTATTTCTCTCTTTAATTTAATTAATATGGTACATATTTTATTTTTTAATGCATGTTATGGATTAACCATGACACCATGGGTGCTGGCCTACTGAGATTGTATCTCACACAATGATCAAGTTCCATTGGTACCCGAGTAGAGTTTTGGTTGCAGGTGTAGAAAAAGGTAAAAAACAACTTTCAATTCTTGTTTTACTAGCATTTATATGATAGAGCTCTGGGAGAAGAGGATTGAGAATATGATCGAGGTGCTAGAAAAAGTAGTTTTCCCATTTCTATATTTTGGGTCAACATATTGTATATGCGTATACCCTATAACCTTTCTTATTTATTTTTTATAGAACATGACACAACATAATCATATTGTACTCTATATTTATTTAGATTCTATTTATTTCTTATTTATATTTTATTGTATGTATATAGTTTCCACTACTATCTGAGTGTTGTTGTAACTTTTTTTTGTTTCAGATTATTATTATATATAAAATGCAGTTTCATACATTGATCTATGAGGGAATAGTCTCCCCACAGACACACTGTATGCCCTCATTACTAGTCAGTAGCCTCTAGCATTCAGGGATGAACAATTAAGGTCTTGTGGCCTACCATATCAGGGCATCATTTAGTGGAATCTGGGGCAGGATGCTACAAATTGGCATCAGATCTCTTTTCCTTTTTGTTCTCATATAGTTTGGGTTAGAATGGAGATTAGGATGTTGGAGTTTTGTTCATGATCCTATTCCTGGGAGTCTCTAACCCGTGTATAGGGGCCTGGGATGATTAAATGTTTTTATTGATTGACTTGTTATAGTTTCTTGTATTTTTCCATAGGTTGATGACAGTAGAGACCCGAAGCTTGACGTACATGGACATTACATTACTTTTGCAGAATAATTAATACATAACAAAAACAGACACACAAGGACCGTAATAGTTTAGTGTCTTTGGAAACTTGGAATGTAATCCTCTAATCGTGGTGAAAGATCTTCAATATCTCCCATAAAGATCTCCCCCTTTTTTTGTTACCTAAAACCATTCTTTATATCCTGGGGAAAAGAAAACATAAAAAGGGTGAGCTCAAATGCTTAGTAAGGGTAATAATTGATAAAATAAAACATACCATATACATTTGAACTTAAAAAAACATGAACATAATGTTTAAACATAAAAAGCTTGAGAAATGACATAAAACATGGAAGTACATAAGGCATAGATAATAAAGAAACATTAATAATGATAAAACAGCACGGGAATAAAACATGTAATTGTGGAAACCATTAAGCACATGATATAATTTCTATAGTAGCCAAGTAATTTCTTCCAAGACCATCATAGTGGACAAAGTCCCTTTCTGAATCGAGTTCACTCCTCATTCCAGTCCTGTATTACTGAACCGGTTTAACTTGTCATTCCAGCCATGTCTATCTCATGAGATATAAATCTTTACCCAATGCTTTGGAGGGAGATATAGGTCCCACCAATCTCATAATGATACCATTCTTATGTGTGCCACAAAATCATAAACCATACATCATAGCATAACCCATGTAATAAAAATGGGATTCTTAAATATCATGACATCATAAAACAATTCATATAAGATAAAGGAATTCATAAAAATAATTCCATCACAACATAATCAAATCAATGTAATAATAGGGATAGAAACAGAAAACTTTACTATCTTAGATGGAAAATAATTTTGATAAAACACTTGAACTCCATTCTTGAGGAAAATATCCTTTCTACTTCAAAAACACTTTTCCTTTCTTAACATGTCATACAATTCTAAACTAAAAGAAGTTGATTAAAAATAAACTTGAAAACTTGTAAAGTAAGCTTCTTGGAAATAATGTTTTAAAAATCCATTTGTGCCGTATAAGTTAAAAAACATTCTTCTCGTACTTTTGTCGGAAAAGTCAAAAAGTACCTCGTACGAAAAACGACAAAAGGTTCCTTTCATATCTTTTAATAAAAACTCACCGAAGGGTAAAATTGGATTTAAACAATTGTAGGTGGATGGAAATAATATTACATATTTAGGAAACATGGATGTGGATGATAAAATACACCCCAGTAAATTCCAAAGTATAAACAATCTCAGATAAAAATGAGATTGTGATATTTTTCCTTACCTTATGTCCGATATGGTTTGTATGTATCCGAACCTCCTGTATAATGATTTAAATAATATCATTGACTTATTACAGAATCATATTCATTGTTATGATATCATATATTGTTCACTTATGAATTTATATTACCCGTTCTTTTGTAAATTCCATGTTAAAGAGCGTTTTGGGTAAAATCGTTTCATTTATCGTATGTGTTTCGACTCGTCATTATTGATATTATTACATATATCCTAATTTACATAATTCCAGAATGTAAAACATGATTTATATATACTCATTATATACATATATATTATAGGTCGATAAAAGGAATGAAATACACTGTTCCTGGAGACGGTAGGCCGTACGTACGCATGAACGCTGTTTTCGTTTCCTTGTTGAATTGAATGGAATTGAGTATATGACATACATATATATATACATAAATCCAGTAGCATTATTATTTCATATATTTCATTATTATTCATTATATATACTTTGTAATCATTCTTGAATGGTTAATCAGGGAAAATGAATCTCATCGCGTTTGTGGAGACGGTAGTCCGTACGTACGCACGAGCGATGATATCATTCCCATAATTATTGAATTGAATTGGAGAGGATGATACAATATTTCAGAATCAGTATGATATTATAATAACTATGTATAGTTATTCTTTACACCATTATACCCATCCAAGTAAGTTGGTGTTGGAAAAACAGATTACACCACGGCATGGAGACGGTATTCCGTACGTATGCACGCACGAGGATTTCGTTTTCCGTAGGATGGATAGATGGTGAAATAGGGTTGTTTCATATTTATAATAACATATCAGTATATGAGTGATACTTATTTTATTACTTCATAATGAAATAACTAAATAAGAACAAGTGGAAGAAGAAATGAAGTTGAAATAATCGGTAACAGACATTACCTTTTCTTTGAAGCACCTCTTTGAGACCTCCTCTTAGGGCACTAAAATTGGGTTTTAAAGTAGAGAAGGACCTCTAGTTTGTTTCTAGGGAAGTGAAGAAGATAATTTGGAAGGGTTTGGCTGATATTGAAGGCTCAAAGTGGTTTGAGGAAGAGAGGGAGGAGGTGCCCTTTTATAAGGGAGGAGAGGGGCACCTTTGGAATAACTAAAAATATTATTTTATTATAATGTCATATTTAGTTTTTAATAGCTAAAAATTGAGTTATTTTGAATGATAAGGTGGGGATGGGTCTAAATCCTCTCATCCAATAGAATTAGACAAGTTTAGGTTCCTATTTTAGCCTTATCATTTAGATTTAACTTTAAGTTAGATAATTTTACTTTTACCGTGTCTTTTTGTGTTCTTACACTATAAGGTTAATAAACATACTATACCAAGACAAACGAACCCCAATTTGTTTATTATTAATATATATAACCTTATCTAAGTCATTTGGCTGAACCTTAGATTTTTAGGAATATAATAACAATTAATAATATAATATTTGTTTTAAAAACTATTTTATGTCAATTTTGATACTATTTGGTAATTGATTTTTGTGAAAATCATAACAAAATGATTATTTCGACAAAAGTTAATTAAATAAACACTAACATGTCATATTAACATATAAAATTATTTTAATTCATAAAAAGTATAAAATTACATTTATTTGGGTATTTATAACATTAATTATGTCAATATTTCATTAATAAGATAATTACTGCATCATCATTGTGTCATAAATAAATTAAATTATTTAAAGTCTAAAAATTAAAAATAAAATATCATTATGTAGGAAATATTTTTAGATTTCTAATTAATATTTATATTCGAATTTATCATATGTATAACCCTATATTAAAAATAATTTACTTATTAAACATTGATTTTAATTATTTTAACCCTTTTTTAAATAAATTAATAATAAATGTCCTAATTTAATCCAAGTGGGCCTAAATGGTCATATTTTATTCCTGAGGTTGTTTTTGGTCTAATTAAACTTATCCAATATAATAAGTACATGTGTTAGGGTAAATATAATATCATTTTTACCCTTAATTACCCTATTTACTTTTAACTATGGTAAATAAAAGTAAAAAGTTACTATTCACCAAAAATTATTTTCATCTCATTGAACCACATTTTATTTACTGACATCAACAATGTCTCTCGGATTATTGATATTCCATTCACAAAAGCGGTAAAATTATGTTTTATTTAAATTTGCAAATTCTCCTAGGAGGTGGGTAAAAGACGGTCAAAAGTTCAATAAAATTTTTATATATATAAAATTATTCTAAAATGAATCCAACTAATTACATTGAACTTATATAGGTATTATGTATCAATTTTGACCTAAAATAAATTTAAATAAAATAAATAATTATTTAAATAAAAAGTCAGTTTTTAAATAGTAACCCAGTGTTTTCACTATTCATCAAAAATTGAATGTTTTTAGAAAAATACCAAAATTTCACCATAGGCTAATTTTGATATCCCGAATCCAAAAATGAAGTCCATTTTGAAATATGAAATTTTCAAATTTTCAAAAAGTGGTTATTACTTTTCATAATGGATAGTTTTAATAATATTTTAATAGCATATCGTTGTTTAGTGAAACTCAGTATTGCGTACAACACACGCTATCGAGGAAGGTCACGATTGTGTGTAATGCATCCAAGTTAGGGTTGCGTGTTGTGCAAGACTCCTTTGTTGTAGCGTACAACACAAGACATCAATAAAATTAAAAAGAATATTTTTCATAAAATCTCAGGGTGTTACATTCTACCCCCCTTAAAATGAATTTCTCCCTCGAAATTCATTGCGGTTATAAATGGTTTACTACTAGAAAGTTTCTTTAATAGAAACCCACATTGTAAAAAAACAATACCCAAACCAATCTTTAAAAACTGAAGTATGAAACATAACGGTTACCTAAATTAACTAATCAATAGGCTTCCACATAGGAGAACATAGGTGAAAATATGGATATGGAAGAAAAATCTAACCATCAAGTTATGATGGAGAGTGGTAGAGAACATGGCTATGAAAAATCCATCAATCACAAAGCCATAAATTTTTGATGATATAAGGTACCATCTGATTCATCGGATATAAGGGAACTAGGACAACATTTTTAGTTTTCAAGATCATTTCCCTAAAGTTGAAGAATTTGAATTTGAATAAATACTTACTTTATTTTGGTACAATCTCCCTATTGTTCATGCTTTGAACAATTTCCACTTCATCTCTTAAATAAATGAAGTTGAATTTGTTATTCGTGCAGTGTTAACAGATCATGTGATAGAATGATGGGTTATTCCATCTGTTTCAAACAAAAGGTTAACAAATGTTTTCAAATATACATAAGTCCATCTATGGCGAGGTTAATCGTATACGATTCCAAAAATGAACTTATAATTCATATATCATACCGTGAAATAAAATAAAACTAGTTTCTACTAACTAGGGAATTCTTGTAGGCCAGTGGTAGGCGATAAAGGCCAGTCGCACTTTGGTTGTGGGTTCGATTCCCACAGCCTTGTCCGACACGATGGGTCGTCGCCCGTCCTGCAGGTTGTCCTTTTTCTAAAACTATATTACTATAACATCCCATCAATAATATCGAAAAAATTTATATCCTTAAACAATACTAACTTATTTCCAACATAATTCATTCCAATCTTTAGGCTTATCTAAAATACTTCGGTCCAAGCTCATAGTATAAAGAAAATGATTACATGAAATGTCACATAACAATCACGTGAATGCCATCATTTATACCCCATATATCATAAGATATATCTTTTTGGTCAAATTACAAAAATGTGAATACCTTAATCATGTATTCTCTTAAAGAATGAATACCCATTGAACCTTAGTGAAAACATGAATGCAGTTAAAAGTTAACACTTTCCACATACCAAAATCCTCAAAATTCTTTATACTCAAACCATGAGATCACTTAGTCCTAATATCAATCATGAGCTCATGAATACAATCAAACATCTTATTATCTTCTTATGCCTTCATTATGAACATATCATCTGTTTACCAAAATTTCTCAATCACTTTCCATGGATACCGGTACCATAAAATTATTGAAAACCATAATTGACCAATACAGAAATATTCCAATATTCCACGATACTATATACATCGTTATTTTGGAATCCCATTACATAAACACTTAATCATTCCACCAAATCGTTGTCATATTCAACATCGCCAATAGTGATCGCATGTGACTTCCCTTTTTCCTTTTCCTTAAGTGGTTGATAATGTCGATCATCATTAACCCTTGGATTACGACATTGATTAGAATAATTCCCCATTTCATTGCACTTGAAGCATTGAAGTGTTGTTGGTGCGTTCTCTGCAGTCTTTTCTTTATTCACACCATTAGCAACCCTTTTTTCCATTACTTCGACACTCAGCTGCTCGATGACCTTCTTTTCCACACTTAAAACATTTTCTAGTCCCTTTAATACAATATCCACTATGCCTCTTTACACACTTTGAGCATAAGGAAACATTCATCTTCTTTTCACCATTATTCTGAGATTTCTCCTTCAACTCCATCTTTCTTTTCTTGTCAAAACCATGATATGGATGTGTAACACCAACTTCAATTTCTACCTTGATAGCACAACGCACAATTTCTTCATAGCAACTGAAGTCTCTTATAGATAATTCCCTTCGAAGATTTGGTTTTAAGCCACTGAAGAATCGATCAATTTCACTTTCAGGTTGGATGATAAAGCCAGATGCATACCTTGAAAGCCTTGTAAAATTCGCTTCGTATATACCAACATATTCATCATCATTTTCTTTAGTTCAAGAAACTCCTTCTCTATATTTGTTCGAAGAATAAGAGGAAAATACTTATTGAAAAATAATTTATTGAACTCGTCCCATTCCATGGACTCAATTTCATCTCTTGGCCTCGTATTCTTGATAAGATTCCACCATTTATCAGCTTAACCTTCCAAACGATATACTACTAAGATGACTTTATCATGTTCAGAACATTGAAGAACTGAAAATATCTTTTCAGTGGTACTAATCCATTGTTCATCAACAAGTGGATCAGAAGACCCACTAAAAGAAGGTGGACGTTGCCTCTTGAAGGACTCAATAGAATATTGTTCCCTTCTCCGCTCATTTGGAAGTCCAAAATGATTCATAACTTGTGTAAGTATAGCAATACGATTTTTCATTCCATCTCCCATAACATTTGTTTGTTCAGGAGGGCAATCATTTCATTGTCCATTACATTGATCAAAACGGTTTTTTTGGGTTCCAGCCATCGTCTAAAACCCAAAAAGAATAGTGTGAGAGGAAAAAATCATGCAAGGGAAAACAACATAATAAAGGGGGAGTACCTTCAATATATAACATATTAGGTTAAAATCTATGATCGTTACCATATTACTAGGACTATATCCTATACGTATACTTATCCTTAGGGACATCCCTAGACATACCTTAGAAATATCTCTAGGGATCTCACTAACATTTTCGCATCCTAGTTACCAATGGTTGACTAAACCTTTCCTCTGATACCAACAGTAGAGACCCGAAGCTTGACGTACATGGACATTACATTACTTTTGCGGAATACTTAATGCATAACAAAAACAGACACACAAGGACCGTAATAGTTTAGTGTCTTTGGAAACTTGGAATGTAATCCTCTAATCGTGGTGAAAGATCTTCAACATCTCCCATAAAGATCTTCCCCCTTTTTTTCGTACCTAAACCATTCTTTATATCCTTCGGAAAATAAAACATAAAAAGGGTGAGCTCAAATGCTCAGTAAGGGTAAGCATGGATAAAATAAAACATACCATATACATTTGAACTCAAAAAAACATGAACATAATGTTTAAACATAAAAAGCTTGAGCAATGACATAAAACATGGAAGTACGTAAGGCATAGATCATAAAGAAACATTAAGAGTGATAAAATAGCATGGGAATAAAACATGTAATTGTGGAAACCATTAAGCACATGATATTATTTCCGTAGTATCCAAGTCATTGCTGCCAAGACCATCTTAGTGGACAAAGTCCCTTTCTGAATCGAGTTCACTCCTCGTTCCAGTCCTGTATTACTGAACCGGTTTAACTTTCTGTTCCAGCCATGTCTATCTCATGAGATATAAATCTTTACCCAATGAATTGGAGGGAGATATAGGTCCCACCCATCTCATAATGATACCATTCTTATGGTTGCAACAAAATCATAAACCATACATCATAGCATAACCCATGTAATAAAAATGGGATTCTTAAATATCGTGACATCATAAAACAATTCATATAATATAAAGTAATTCATAAAAATAATTCCATCACAACATAATCAAATCAATGTAATAATAGGGATAGAAACATAACCCTTTACTAACTTAGATGGAAAATAATTTTGATAAAACACTTGAACTCCATTCTTGAGGAAAATATCCTTTCTAATTCTAAAACACTTTTCCTTTCTTAACATGTCATAAAATTTTCAACTAAAAGAAGTTGACTAAAAATAAACTTGAAATGTTGTAATGGAAGATTCTTGGAAATAATGTTTTAATAATCCATTCATGCCGTATAAGTAAAAAAAACATTCTTCTCGTACGTTTTTCGGAAAAGTCAAAAAGTACCTCGTAAGAAAAACGACAAAAGATTCCTTTCATATATTTTACTAAAAACTCATCGAAGGGTAAAATTGTATTTAAACAATTGTAGGTGGATGTAAATAATATTACATATTGAGGAAACAAGGATGTGGATGATAAAATACACCCCAGCAAATTCCAAAGTATAAACAATCTCGGATAAAAATGAGATTGTGATATTTTCCCTTACCTTATGTCCGATATTCGTTGTATGTATCTGAACCTCATGTATAATGATTTAAATAATATCATTGACTTATTATAGAATCATATTTATTGTTATGATATCATATATTGTTCACTTATGACTTTATATTACCCGTTATTTTGTAAATTCCATGTTAAAGAGCCTTTTGGGTAAAATCGTTTCAATTATCATATGTGTTTTGACTCTTCGTTCTTGATATTATTACTTACATCCTGATTTACATAACTCCAGAATGTAAAACATGATTTATATATATTCATTATATAAATTTATATTATAGGTCGTTAAAAGGAGTGAAATACACCATTCATGGAGACGGTAGGTCGTACGTACGCATGAACACTATTTTCATTTCCTTATTGAATTGAATGGAATTGAGTATATGAAATACATATATATATACATAAATCCAGTAGCATTATTATGTCATATATTTCATTATTATTCATTATATATGCTTTATAATCATTCTTGAATGGTTAATCATGGAAAATGAATCTCATCACGTTCGTGGAGACGGTAGTCCTTACGTACGCACGAGTGATGATATCATTCCCATAATTATTGAATTGAATTGGAGAGGATGGTACAATATATCAGAATCAGTATGATGTTATAATAACTCTGTATAGTTATTCTTTACACCATTATACCCATCCAAGTATGGTGGTGTTGGAAAAACAGATTACACCATGGCATGAAGACGGTATTCCGTACGTACGCACGCGCGGTGATTTCATTTTCCGTAGGTTGGATAGATGGTGAAATAGGGTTGTTTCATACTTATAATAAAATATCAGTATATGAGTGATACTTATTTTATTACTTCATAATGAAAAAGCTAAATAAGGACAAGTGGAAGAAGAAATAAAGTAGAAAGAATCGGTAACTGACATTACCTCTTCTTTGAAGCGCCTCTTTGAGACCTCCTCTTAGGGCACTAAAATTTTTATTTGAAAAAGACCAGGACCTCTAGATTGTTTATAGGGAAGTGGAGAAGATAATTTGGTAGGGTTTGGCCGATCTTGAAGGCTCAAAGTGGTTTGAGGAAGAGAGGGAGGTGGTGCCCTTTTATAAGGGAGGAGAGGGGCACCTTTGGAATAACTAAAAATATTATTTTATTATAAAGTCATATTCAGTTTTTAATAGCTCCAAATTGAGTTATTTAGAATTATAAGGTGGGTATGGGTATAAATCCTCTCATCCAATAGACTTTATACAAGTTTAGGTTCCTATTTTAAACTTATCATTTAGATTTAACTTTAAGTTAGATAATTTTACTTTTACCGTGGCTTTTTGTGTTCTTACACTATAAGGTTAATAAACATACTATAACAGGCCAAACGAACACCAAGTTGTTTATTATTAATATATATAACCTTATCTAAGTCATTTGGCTGAACCATAGATTTTTAGGAATATAATAACAATTAATAATATAATATTGTTTCTAAAAACTATTTTATGTCAATTTTAACACTATTTGGTAATTGATTTTTGTGAAAATCATAATAGAATTAATATTTCGAAAAAAGTTAATTAAATCAACACTAACACGTCATATTAACATATAAAATTATTTTAATTCATAAAAAGTCTCAAATTACATTTATTTGGGTATTTATAACATCAATTATGTCAATATTTCATTAATAAGATAATTACCGCATCATCATTGTGTGATAAATAAATTAAATTATTTAAAGTCTAAAAATCACAAATAAAATTAAATTATGTAGGAAATATTTTTATCTTTCTAATGAATATTTATATTCGAATTTATCTTATGTATAACCCTATATTAAAAATGACTTACTTATTAAACTTTGATTTTAATTATTTTAACCCTTCTTTAAATAAATTAATAATAAATGTCTTAATCTAATCCAAGTGGGCCTAAATGGTCATATTTTATTCATAAGGTTGGTTTTTGTCGAATTACACTTATCCATTAGAATTAGGACATCTGTTAGGGTAATAATAATATCATTTTTACCATTAATTACCCTATTTACTTTTAACGGTGGTAAATAAAAGTAAAAAGTTACTATTCACGAAAAATTATTTTCATCTCATTGATCCACATTTTACTTACTGACATCAACCATTTCTCTCGGATTTTTTAAATTCCATTCACAAAAGCGGTAAAATTATGTTCTATTTAAATTTGCAAATTCTCCTAGGAGGTGGGTAAAAGACGGTCAAAAGTTCAATAAAATTTTTATATATATAAAATTATTAAAAAATGACTCCAATTAATTACATTGAACTTATATAGGTATTATGTATCAAATTTTACCTAAAAAAATTTAAATAAAATAAATAATTATTTAAATAAAAAGTCGTTTTTTAAATTGTAACCTAGTGTTTTCACTATTCATCAAAAATTGAATGTTTTCAGAAAAATAACAAAATTTCAACCTAAGCTAATTTCGATATTCTGAATCCAAAAATGAAGTCCATTTTGAAAGATGAAATTTACAAAATTTCAAAAAGGGGTTATTACTATTCATAATTACTAGTTTTAATAATATTTTAATAGCATATCGTTGTTTAGTGAAACTCGGTATTGCGTACAACACACGCTATCGAGGAAGGTCGCGATTGCGTGTAATGCATCCAAGTTAGGGTTGCGTGTTGTGAAATACTCCTTTGTTGTAGCATACAACACATGAAATCAATAAAATTAAGAAGAATATTTTTCATAAAATCTCGGGGTGTTACAATGACCGTGATTTTTTTTATTATTATCTTGATGATATATTTACTATTTTATCCTGATGATATGAGAGAATATTAGAATCATGCATTATAATAGGTACCTTTGGATTTAAATTATCATGTATTATACCATTCCATATTTACATTCCTATATGCATTTCCTATTTTTTAGGTTTTTTTGTGTGTTGCTTGGTTGTTATGTTTTTCAATTTTTTTTTGTTTTATATAGAAGTGTATGATTTTTATTTGGAAGGATGAGAAAAACACAGTTAGCACACAAAGCACCTTCCTTAACCAAATAGTGTATTTCTTCATAGGTTAAAGAATATTCTTTAAGCAAACAATTTGTGAAATGCTGATCCATGGACTATTAGTCACATGGTCTGGAACATGTTGTGGTTAGAATTAAATGAACACCACCATAGAATGTATAATGTGTATGGGACATTAGAAATTGGATATGGTGATTCAACTAATTCTACCACATAATAGAAATTTAAATTCAAAAATTAATTTAAATGAACATGATCCTTTAAAATAAAATTGTTACCTCATATAAGACCCTGAACTGACCTAGTAGTGGGAAGTAAACTATGTCTCCTTTGATTTATTCTGTGACACATTCCATTCACCCAGACTAGAATCTAGAAGCATGAAAAGTGGTGTGTTTCTTTATTAGGATATATCTCTTACTATCATCTCTTTACCACTTTCCATATATGTTATTAATATTCTCCAAGTCATGGTCTTGTAATTTTTAAAGCTATGACACCATGAAGACATCTTGTTGTTATCTCAGAATGTGGTGGTTAGAATAATCCAGATGTGGTGGGGCCTAAGACAACCATGATACCTCATGTGGTGCCACCTGAGGAACCTCCTCTGGGTCCTCCATTAGGTGTTGATGCGTAGTTCCATGATAGTTTCTTCTACTTCATGAAATAAGTTCAAGGTTCACCTTGGCCTTCCCCTTCTATGGTAGAGAAGACCCATGAGTTCCAGAACAATCCTCCTCCCACCTTCTCTGGGGATGGATGTCCTCAGGATGTTGAGTCTTGGATAGAGGCTAGGCTGTCCATCATTGAGCATATCAAGATGCCTCCAGAGTAGAGGGTCAAGTTTGTGACCTATATACTACACGACTCCTAAAACATTGTTGGGGCGTTTTGAATCAAGTTAGCCGACATCAGGGTATGGTTTGGTCAGATTTATAGGAAGACTTCATAGACAACTTCTCCCCTCAGCCCATTAAAACTAATAATGTTTCAGAGTTCATTCACCTTGATCAAGGAAACATGTTAGTAATGGAATACTCAACTCACTTCACCGAATTGCAACATTTTTCACATACCTTGAGTGGTGATGATTTGAATCTTGGGAATAAATTTGAGGATGGGAATGGTTATTCCTTCTTCTCATAGGTTAACATATTTTCAAAGACCATCATTTCAGAAATAGCAAACGAGCCTTCATCATTTTGAATAACCTAAGGGAATTAGGAGACGTGAATTAGGGTATTTCAGTTTCTAGGAAGAGAAGTGGTTCTAGTATTAGTAAGCGATATTTCAAGGGTATATGTGGGGGAACTAACATCTAGTTGGCACACACAAAAAAACTTGTGGTGTTTCACTAGTATGGTCAGATGGGGCACCAAAATCCCTACTGTATGTGGAACCCAATCAAGTATCGGGGTTGCAGTAGGATGGGTCATCCCCAATATTTCTACTGATATTTTCCTTTAGTGTAGAGTGAACATGGTTCTATGTCGGCACCACATTAAGTTGTAGGGATAGTTAAACCTCATAATGTAGGAATATGGTATTCTAACTGTCATTTGGGCAGAGCATGTGGTCATGGATAAGGTATTTAGGTTTCATATTTTCAGCAACAGTATATAGGACCTACTAATGCTACTCAGAAAATATCTCAGGGCAACAGTTTAGACCATATCAATGTTTTCAACCTATGCTGGGAGAGGAGAGTCTAGATCCATATATAGTTAGAGGAATTAATTTGGTATCCTCTACTTTACTATATGCATTATTTGATACAGGTGAATCACACTCTTTTCTATCTCGTACAGCCTTGGAAGGTGGGGTCCTACTAATATAGTACTCAAGTTTTTTTTATGACCCTAGACACATCGTTTTGAGTTTGATTTTAGGGTATAAGCTAGTTAATGGAGTATCCCCTTGAAATAGGCGGGTATTGTTTTCTATAGAGTTTCATCATTATCAATATGACTGGGTTATACATCATTATCGGTAGGACTTGCTTGGGGCTGATCAAGCCCATGTGTATTTCTATCACCGTAGTGTGCCATTCATATCACTCGAGGGTTGCACATATATCAATAAAAGTGAATGTTATTTTTTTTGGCCAATTGAGCCAAAATAAAGCATACTAGGCTAGGTGGAGTGACAACCAAGATGGAAAATCTCTTTATTAGAGATCATGGGATATAGCTTGTGAAATTACCTCATCTGGTGGATCATTTTAGGGATGTCTTACATGAAAATATCTTGAGATTACCACCAGATTGGGAGATTGAGTTCACTATTGAGCTTGTTCTAGGTGTGTAACCAGTGTCTATTCCCAAATATAACAGGACACCTACAAAGATACAGGAAATTAAGAAGTATATTGAATACTTAGAAAATAAGGTTTTTATCTAACCCAGTACATCACCAGGGGGTTTACCCATCCTTTTTTCCAAGATGGAAAATAATACCCTTAGATTGTGCGTGGATTACCGCCGACTAAACCAACTTATGGTAAAGACTAGGTATCCACTTTATAATATAGAATACCTCTTCAACCAGTTACACAGAGTATCTTTTTCTCTATGATTGATTTGAGTTCATGATATCATCCTGTTCATGTGAAGACATTATGAATACCATGTACAACATATCGAAGTAGGTACAAATTATACGAGTATTTAGTTATACCATAGTGTCTAAAAAGAATGCTAAAAATAGTCATGGTTTTGATGAATCATTTTTCCACCCATATCTTGATTCCTTTGTGGTAGTATTAAAAAACAACATCTTAGTGTACTCACTCACTAGACATGACCATAACTATCATCTTGAGATCGTTTTGTGTAAACTTCGAGAGAACTATCTATATGAAAATATTAGTGCATTCCACTTTTGGATCATCAAGGTTCAATTCTTGTATCATATCATATATGATGTAGTTGTATCAGTTGAACCATAGAAGGTTAATGTCATTATTTCATGGGAATAACCAAAGAAAATATCCAACATATGTCTCTTATTAGGGTTGGTTGACTATTATAGGAAATTCATATAGGACTTCTCATTCCAGGCAGGGCCTCTTATAGTATTGAAAAAGAATGGTGTGAAGTAAGATTCCACTAAAGATTTTGATATAGATTTTTAAGAGTTAAAGGGATGACTCACTTCAACATTGATTCTGATTCTTCCTGTGCCAGTTAGAATCTATACCATTTACTGTGACACTTCAAGAATCAGACTAGGTGTAGTTTTGATGTAGGCCGTTTCAGTTGTAGCATACAGATCCTTCCATCTGATGCCTCATGTGAGGAATTACCCTATACATGATTTTAATATTGCTGTTGTGGTTCGTGATTTTCACTATTATATTTACTACATCTTTTTAAGTAGTTCAACATTTACACAGACCATACAATTCATAAATACATCTCCATATAGTGATACTTAAATCTGAGGTAGAATAGGCGAGTCGTGTACCTACAGTCATTCAACATAGAGATTACTGATACATCAATAAAGGGTAATTTAGTTGCTAACACCTTGAGATGGAAGGATTATAATAAATATATCAAGGAGGACAACATTGAGTGGAAATTGATGGATTTGTTCTGTGAGATGCATATAGAGGTTTAGGAACAACATGAGAAGTCATTTCTAGTACCTCTAAGAGTCGCTTCCTACCTTGAGGAGTGGTTTTGGATGAGGAAACTAATTGACTACAAGGGCCTCATTTTGAGGGAGAGTGTTATATGAGAGATCCCACATCCAGATTGAGCTGTGGATCACTGTGAGATCTTTCTCTTCCATGGGTGTGTATGGGTGGCTTCTAATATAAGAGAAGAGTTAATGTGAGATTCTCATTCCTCTATATGTGCAGTTTCTCCGATGATTACCAAGATGTATATAAATATGAATCATCATTATTGTCAGATAGGTATAAATAGGAAGATAGATGGTTTCCTCACTTGGTGCTCCACCATTCAGTAGGTGAAGTCATAGCACTAGTGACCCGTTGGACTTATACCACCTCTCTCCATTCCTGAGATGAAATGGAAAGAAGACACCATAGATTTTTTATGGTATTTTATAGATCACCTAGAGTTAGCGATGCAGTATGGGTATCATTAACAGGTTGACAAAGGTTAAGCACCTACTACCAATATAGGAGTCCTTCTCTATTGATCAGATATGAAGGCTATATATCAAGGAGATAGTGCGAATTCATGGAGTACCCCATTCTATAATTTTAGACTGAGATTCCAAATTTACCTCAGGGATCTATAAAGTTTTTCAGGATATACGGGGTTCATTGGTACTATTGAGTGCCGCATATCTCCCTCAAACTGATGGGCTATCCGAGCAGAACATACGGGTGTTGAAGGATATGCTACGGGCTGACATCCTTGATTTTTCTAGTTCCAAGGAAAAAATTATTCCTATGGTTTATTTTTCCTACAATTTTTTTTTACAAAACAATTCAAATGGATCCATATGAGTCCACTTATGGTAGACTATTCCATTTAACGATGTGTCGGCTAGAGATAGGTAAAGCAACTCTATTGGGTGCTCGTCTCATTCAAGGGACATAAGAGAAAGATTAGTTGATCTAGAAGAGTATAGATACATATTGGTCTATGAAGAAGTCTTATAACGATCATCTCCAAAAACCTCTAGATATTGATATGGGACATTAGGGTTTCTATGTATCACCTTGATTGGGTAAATGACAAATTTAGAGATAATGAATTTATCACCATGACGTGTCGGCCCTTTCGAAATAATGGAGAGAGTTGGGCTGGTATCCTATCAGTTTCTATTACCTCGGAGGATCCATGCATTCACGATGCCTTCTACATATCTCAGTTTCAACAGTATCATCCAGACCCATCACATTCATTCAAACCTGATGATATTGAGTTGGAAGTGGATGCATCCTTCAAGGATCATCCAATATGTATTGTTGATCGGAGCATGAAAGCTCTACGAGGCAGGTCAATTTCCCTTTTTTAGGTGCTATGGAAGTATAGATTCATATAGAATGAGGTCTGGGAGTGGGTAACATATGTCCATACATAGTGGTTGGAACTTCTCTCAATTGATATTTGACTACCCTCAGAAGGGAAAATTAGGGATGAGTTGTCTTAAGGAGGGAATGTTGTAACATCAAAACTTTTTCCTAAATTATGGACATTTAATTTTTGGTTATAATCTCTTTAAAAAACCTTAATATGATACTAAAAGGATTTAATGATGCCTCCTGTGAATTCAGTTCTTGATTAGAGTCTGGATCCCTGAAATTCGAAGAAAAGACTGGGCTACATGGTTTGAATAAATCATGAATTCTATCCCACATGGTTTCCCTAAACCATGTGGTTCCATAAAATGGGAACCTAGGGCCACATTTTTTTTCTACAATTGTGAGACCTAAGGTGAATGACCATGCGAACCACAAGAAACTTTTGTTAAATTTATTATTCATGATTTTCACATGGTTAAATGAATTGTGCACCTAATAATGTAATGTTCCACTTTGAAGTAGATAATAGTTCATAGTAGGCACACAGTTTTCCCAAATTTGAAACCAAACCGTGAACAATGGTTTTTTAGGGTTTAATTTACCAAAACACCCCTATTAAATTATTTAAACCATTTCTTATTTCCACCACCTCTATTTATCTAACATATTCGTTTCCTCCCTAACGTAGAAACCCTCCTCCTTCAAGAAGTTAATAATCAACGTGCCTCCTCCTTCTTATCTATGATTCATTCACTATATGATCAAACTAAAAGATAGAGGTACAATCATTGATCCTATATAGTTTATTTCATGTTCTTTGTCACATAAATTGCGCTATTTTGTTTTAAGTTAATTTTCCCCATTTTCAATTCATTTGACAGTTTCATGTTTTTCTTCCAACATAGCTTGAATCAATGGCCGAGACTGGATGGGGGATGATATACAAGGCTAAGGAAGGTGGTCTACTCTCTCTCCCTTCATTTCATTGTGTTATAAAATTTGTTCCATTATGCTGCTCACCAAGAAATACTGGAAATGCCTTAAAAATGTTAATTTAATTTACCCACAATGTTTCTCACATGTATTGTGATTCTAACTAGAAGTGAATAATATTTTAGGTATATTTTCTTGACTCAGACCACCCCAATGGGTGTGTTCTACCGTTATAGACATATTTTCAATTTTTTAAAAATCATTCAGACACCCTTGTGTGTTCCATTTCATAGTAAAATACTTATGTGATTATTTTATTTTAATTTGGTAGGAGGACATATATTAAACCCTCTACAATTGCCTTATATGGAATGGTTGAATTAAATAAATGGACTATGTGATAAATGCTAAGCCTCAGTACTTGAATGCGACTTTAAAATGTGAAGGCCTTGACTAATATGAATTTCATTTTGAAATGTTGAACTTATGAAATGGTCCCTCTTTCTAGACATGTTATAATTGTTCGTTTATTTTTTCAATACATTACCTTAGTTCTATGGGTGAAATAAGGGGTTCTGACTGAAGGAACCCTTAGATGGACTCTTGTGCCTTCTTAAAAAAAGTTTTTAATTGTTAGTAAACATGTAGGGGTGACACCATGTATTGCTGGGATGAGATCACCAAGAATAATATATTTTTACCTCAAAACAAGTGACAATAGTTACCTAGGGAAGACCCATTGTATGGGAATGAGGACATGTTGAATGAACCATTCATCGAGAGATACTTGGGACCCTGTGTACAATACCTGGGAAAGACTTAGAGTCTAGAGCTTGACATTTCTCACCATTCATGGAGTAAAATGTGGTACATAATCCTTGGGTCACCACGTACGGACTCTTTGGAATTGGTCACATGAATAGCCCTCGAGTGATACTTGGAAAGTATTTCCGGACTGTCATGAACGAGCTTATAGTGTCTCTCAATGTTTGAAAATGTTTTTTTAAAATTTAATTAAGGAAAAAATAACTAAATTTTTTCAAATGGAAAGTTATTTCTTGTTATTTTAAATGAAGGGACATGTCCTCCATGACCAGTAACTTGCATGGGGATAGTCCATCCTCTTACATTTATCTTAGCTAGTTTACCATCACAGGTTCATTTGGTTAAAACTCACTGGCTTAGGCTGAAGTTGGTTGCTGGGTAGGTGTATATGTGGAACCCAGTCCAATGATTTTAATTATTTATTTCTGTCTTGAATTTAATTACTATGTAACAAAATTTATTTTATAAAGAATGTTATTGATTTCCCAAGACACCATGGGTGTCAAACTACTGAGATTGTATTTCACACCCTACTCTAGAGCCTTTGGCACACAAGTAGACTTTAGGGTTGTAGGTGTAGACAAAGGGAAAAACCCGCATCTAATGCTTGATATACTTGTTGTACTATGAAGGATATTTGGGAATAGATGACCAATCCTATGCTTGAGATTATAGAAGTATATTTTTCCCCTTTCTTCCTTTTATGTATAGGTCTGAAACAAGTAATTTTTTAAAACTAAGGATGAAGAAAAATCATCTCTAACAGTATTTTATTTGATTAATTGTATCTATATAAGATGAGTAGAATCCATGTCTTCATCTATTTTTTAGTTTTTAATTCAACCAATGATGATCAAATATATTGATATCTAAATAATACGAGTATTTATAGAGCATGGAGATGTAGTCAGATTTAAGAAACATACTATGGAATCCATTGTGGTTTTTGATGACCAAATTTGAGTAGATGGTACTAAGCCAAAAATCTCACATAAGGGAAGGGAATGAGATGAGACACATGTAAGGGTTTTATAAACATAATATCCCTATCTAAGGATATCATCCACATGAGATCACAGGAATATAAGGGTATTTTTATATATCGGTAGAAAATGAGAAACCAATTTAAGGGTGACATTGCATAATGATGACATCAACTGACCAAGGTTGTGGAAGGGTGCTTCACTCCTTTAAGGATATGTTACCAACAATTTTTACTGCATAAAAATAAGAGGATATACTATGATCATGTGGAATGATACACACTATAAAATCCCATGAAAAACAATTAATTATGGGAAAGATGCTACTATAGGGCCCTGAAGAGCTCATTTTGGGTTTTCTGAGATGAATTAAAGAATCTTCTATATTTTCCTTGTAATGTCTATAAAATATTAATACCTATAAAGACATCCAAGTTCATTTTATTTTCTACTCTAACAATAACATGTTCATATATCATGATTGTTTGATTAGATGATATTAACCCATGCATGGGTGACAATGAACAGTCAATGATTCCTTGTGGATGCTCATGAAGCAAAGAACAAGGTATGTCAGTGACTGAGAAAGATGAGTTTGTGGTAGAAATTTATTAAAGGATGAATGTCTTCATGAAAAGTATGTATGTTTCCTTATGTTTTTAGTTAATCTTATAAATAAATTCCTCATGTTTATGAAAAGTAACTTTAAAAACATGGACCATTTTCCCTTCCTACAGAGGAATCAAAGACCGTTTAACCCATCACAAGTTTGTCATTTTCTTGTGGTTAACATTCTCTTAATCATGTTTTCTACCACTCTCCATCAAACCTTGATTGTTTGTTTCTTTTACATATCAATGTGTTCTTACATGTAAACCTAGTATGGGATATCTCAGGCGACCGTTGTATTTCTCTTTTTTTCTTTTAAAGTGATATTTTTATTGACCCTTTTTATGATGTGGAACTTTCAATGAATTTTCCAAGACCAATTTTAAAATTGCGAGGACACAATTCCAAAAAGTGTTGAAGGATGTAACATCCCATGTAAATAAAGAATATTACTTTTTATATTTATTAAAATTTGTGAATTAAATATTAATTTTACATTAAATGGGATTCTATGTTTGATGGAATACCTAATACGCAACAACAGGTTTCCATGAAAACTTACGTTGCACCCAACTTTGAGTTATACTGAAAAATATTAATATAATATAATTATTTTAAATGGTAGTTAACACATAGCCGTTGTATTGAAGGTAATGAACAAAACTACCCATATTATGATTAAATATGTTTCTTAAATGTTTTTACTTCTAGCCAATAAATTTTAGAGTCTTAAAATAAGAAAGACTATGATTTTAAGCATAAATAATCTTATATTCATTAAAAGGTAGATTTACTGCCTTTTGTTGGCAAACCCTCTTTATATCTAGATTTAGTAACTTTTATTTATCATATTTGAAAAAATAAAATTCTTCTCTATAATTGGGATAGAGAATTTACTTTGGGAAAATTTTTGGTATTGTTATGATAAAATTCATTTTTTAATGAATAGTGAAAAATACAGTTTTTAATTCAAAACTGCCTTTCAATATAATTTATTTATAAAGATAGATTATATTTTTAAATGGTTTTATAGTTAAATTATATTATTTTTTTACTATTTAATCCAATGTTAGTCATTGGAGGTAATTTGAGTTTGAAATTGGACATAAATAAGATTCAATTTTTTGAGAGTAATTATTTCTTAAAAAACGCTTTTTGTTTTGAGAGTGGGAATTTATTTTAAATTAATTTCTGCCACTTTGGTGTTTTGAATTTGGAAAAATAGATTCTATATTTGGAATCAGGAGGTCCAAATTGTGTAAATAGGTAACTTTTATTTTTATATATTATGAATATTTACTTTAGTAAAAATTTTATTTACCATGTTTAAATGGTAAATCTAGTAAATAAGGGTAAAAAAGTATTATTATAATAATTCTAAATTATACTAACATGTTTCCAAATCCTATTGGTTGATTCAGTTCTGACCATTTGCATCCTTGGGTAGATTTTGGGACCCAATGGAGCCACTTGGGAGTGATAATGATACTTTATATTAATAAATTTAATGTAATGAAAAAATTGACTTAAACATATATCTTTTAGTAAATAAATTATTACATGGGTTATATAAGATATCTCTTAGACTATAATTATTAATTTGAAATATAAATTTATTTCCTACTTCATGATATTTTTTATTTAATTTTTAGACATCATTTAAATAAAAATATTTATGACACATTAATGATCAGTGTTTACCTCATTAAAGAACGATTTAAATAAATAAGATTATAAAGATTACAAAAATATCAAATACCTGTCCAATTTTTATTGGATGATTTTATTTTAAACATGAGTCATCTTATATTCTATGTTAATATGTTTTGGACCTTTAGAAACCGAAAATTATTATATAATAAAATTATATTTTAAAACATTCCTAAAGATCCCCTCCCCACTTATAAAATCCACCACTTTTAACCCATTCATCACACTTCTCAAGACCCTTGGCTCATCTAACCTATTCCAAATTAATCTCCCTACATACCTATACTCCTACTAGAAGACATACTCTAGGAATATGGCAATTAAATTAAATTGTTTGGTTCAAACCAAAGGGAGATACCTGATTAAAAGGTAATGTATTCTCTTATGTTCTTTTGTTTTATTTCACTTATCCAACCCCATAAAAGCATTTTATTTCATTTTTTTATAGCAACCAGAGTATAATAAATATAATAGGTTTTTTTATCAGAAGTAATAAAACTACACTTAAACACACCTCTATCTAATGGTAAAAGAAAATATTGTTTTTGTGTATAGCGAACTACTGCCTCACAAAATGATGATTGATCAATTATCTCTTACCGCCTATCATGGTGGCCATTATGATGTCACTGTATTTATATTTGATATATATTATGTCTATATTTTCTCTATTCATCTTTAAATTTTATTTACAAACATACCTTTATTCTATCCAATATGTGTAAATATGATAATTTCATTTGAGGAAGTGCGGACTACCGCCCCATCAAGGTGACATGATTTTATCACGACATACATGGAATGTATAAAGGATGGAGATAATGAAAATATGTAATATATATATAATATGATATTATACTGGAATTATAATATACCTATGTATAAGTATGTTTTCATTCCATTAAATTTAAAATATAAATGAATGTAGTGTTCATGCGTACGTAAGGCTTACTGTCTCCATGAACAGTAAATTTCATTTCTTATCTCCAATTATTATGTAATTTTAGAAGTAAATATATATAATATATATATATATAAAACATATATTATATCTAAATCATGAATATAATTCTGGATATAATGGAAGTTTTACCACATCAACAACTTGTAATTATAAGAAGTTCATTTTTGACTCATGTACCAAATATTGACAAAACGACCATTACTAACATAAATGATAGAATAATATTTATATCATGGTAATAAGTAATATAATAGGAATAATAAACACTAAAAATTTTCTTAATCAAGCAGAAATTAACTTTATCTTATTATTCAAGAGATTAAAGAACGAACGGGTTAAGTCGGACACGAGGTAAGAGATTTCTTATCCCACTTTCAATTCCATGAGATTTCCATTGTTCACCACTTATTTATTGCATGTGGTGTATTGTGTACTTATATTTGATATATACTATCATGATTATATTTATATTCATGGTATAATGTGATTTATTTTGTGGTTATTAACTCTGGGTCATACGACTCAGTTGATTACAACGTGGTAATGGGTTTTCATCTTACTTTTTATTCCCGTGAGATTCATGCTATGATTTCCACTGTTTCCTTTTGTCTGGTGTATTTACAACCCATGTTTGTATTCATTGTGTAACATAAATTAATTTATGGTTATTTACATCTTCATTGTATGATACCTTTTTCACATGGTGTTTGTTTCGTAAGTTACCAAATTATTATGGGAACTTTGTTTACCCAATTTCCATTCCTTGGGTTAGTATTCTAATTCTTAATTATGTCATGTTATGATTATGTGTGGAATAAATGTTTATTTATTTATGTTGTAATTTACACTTCCCTTTGTGTGGATATACTTTTGATACACATAATCATTCCATTTATAAATTCTCAAGTCATCGATATGATCTTAATAAGAGTAATGTTAACCCAATTTCCCTTCATTGAGTTAAACATCCAAGTAAATGGTGTTGTTTTTTAAAAAATATGTGTGAATGTTCTATGATTTATTTACACTGAATATCCAATAATATTGAGTGTATGTATATTTGTCACACATAATTATGTAAATTATTTATCCTTAATCTATGTATACAATTTTTATAAGGGATTTCATTCCAATTTACCTTCCATTAAGACTTCATTTTTGTTATGCACCAATTCACACTTATATGGTGTATATACTGTCTTTTGTCATATTATATTGTGAATCACTTTATTCTAATGATATAATAATGTTCTAATTAAATGTTATTCCTTAATTATTTGTATTCAATAGTCTCTTGTTTTGTTAATAAATCTTTAACTAAAACTTCATTTTAAATGTTTTACAGAATTATTCTTCTAAATATTTAACATTATTATACATGTTTTCAAAATGGATTCTAGGATTTTTTGATATGGAAATTAATATTTTCAAATGATAATTCATTTAAAAGATTCAATGTGTTATGGGACACTTTGATTAAAAAATCTCCTAATTAATTTTTTTAAATTGTTTTGAAAATGGTTTGATAAAGAATTGTTTATTTCTTGATTTGATATACTTTGAATGGAATGTGAAAATTTTATCTTTCCTTTATTCTTGTGTTATATGTTTGGATTTTTATGGTTATTGGGAACGATTTACGTATATGGGTGGTTCTGTGATAAACCTTGGGTGGGTGAGCCCAAGATAGATGTCCAATGCATTGGGTAATGTGACTGAGGAAAATGTTAATGTTTCTCCGAATAAATTTATGGAATATACTATGATGGTTATTCCAAACGTAACTTCTATCATAGGTGTGATAGATATAATGCATGTATGATATTTATGCCACAAGTTACCTTTATGTTTTATGATTTCTATGTGTTATTCATAAATCAATGATTTCATGATGTATGTTATGATAGAAATGTATGGTTTAATTGATTTGTATTTATTGATGGGTTAATGTTTCCTTTGCTTATTTTTTAACACTTACTGAGCTTTTTATACTCATCCCAGGTTTTTGAAATGTTTTCCGTAGGACATAAATATGAATAGGGTGAAGGATGGGAAAAGGAAAAGTCATGTTGTTTAAAACGTGGAACTAGACTTGTTTCATTTTAAGAGATTTTATTTTATGAAAAAAATGGAAACTGAGTTGTAGTGGCTACATGTAATTTTCAATTTGATATTTAATAGTTATGTCCTAATTTTCTAATACACAAAACTTGAAAATATCCTCAATGTAAATTATTTATTTAATTAAATATTATGTAATGTTTTAAGGCTGGGTTCTTATATCATCCGTGGTGTTGGGACCATAACAACAACAATAACTTGAATTCATAAAATTTGATTTTAAATCAGCTTAATCCATCACAAAATCACTTTTATGTCACATATCGATACAAGAAACACCATAGAGTAATAAATTCTATGAAAATTTAAAAAAAATTCCATTGGATTAGTGTTATGATGTTTCCTTGGAAATGATTTCAAATGATAGTAAAATATAGGATCTCGTGTGATTTAAATAAGAATGGAAAATAAAATAGAGACCATACCTAATTAAATTTTGATCAGGTAGTTTAATACTCTTGAAAATTTTCCATTGGACCCTATAAATGATTAAACATATAAATAAGAACTAAGTTGTAATTATAAACAAGGGAGAATGTATCTACCATCATAAATATTTTATCACTTACTTGTAATATCTAAAATAACGATATGTGATAATATATGAGAAATTAACTTAAATAATCTCCCACATGAATATTAAATTAATCTAAATTAATATCATTCATTCATAATTTTTTCCATTATTCACTTAATAACTTGTTGATACACTACATTAGTAAATTAAAATATTATTATTATAATCTCAAATAATATTTATTTTATTTATTTCTTGTGATCAATCAATCTGGAAAATTACCTGACTCCCACCATAGGGTCCCCAATGTCTTAAACTATAATTTATTAGAATTGGTCACATTTATGAATATTATTATTCTACAATCATCTTGTAAATAATTTTGATATCCATGAGTGTAACTCAATGATTGGGATCGATGTCTATCAACACATCAAGTCCCCAAAGGAGATAAGGTTTATTCATTATAACAAGATTCTCCAATAAACACACTGGTGTAATATAATCTCTTTGTCTTGTGATATCTCGTAATGTAGGATGAAAAACTTATGTCACCTTCCTTATATTCTATATTTATTATTTTCATGAACATATTAGAGAGATATAAATTATTTTACCATATAAATGGATTTAATAATTGCAAAAACATCTTGATCACTTGGGACTAAGATAACTCTTCCTCCATTCCAAAGTGAAATTTTTTCCCTTAATCATTCAATCAAAATAATACAATGAATAAAGTACTCAAGGGAAGCTACCAAACCATAAAAAAATTTCATTGTTATTCTATTATATTAGTGTATGTGATCAAATGAAATAAAATGGTAATAACATCATGTAGAGTTACCAATACACATGTTTTTATATTGGAACCTCTAATGACTCCCAAAACATGTGGTGCTCATATTATCATATCATCCCTCATGATCTCATGAACTCAAAATCACCATGTTGGAACATCATGAGACGAATTCTAAATGAATATGAGATCCCAAATAAATATAGTTTGACATTACATATATCCCATCAATATGATGTATATAGTCCATAAAACATATGTTTCAGATTATAGTCTTAGTATCTTGGGGTTATCACTATAGGTTGGAACTGTTATAACATTTTGATATGATAAATAATATAATGACACTAAATAGTGTTATAAGAACTATTAATGCTATCATAGTAATTTAAATAATGTATATCTATCTATATACATAATCTGGTAATTGAAAATTACTAATTATGTTAGGTCCAGGGAACCCACTTTAACAACATTATTATCTTGAGTGGGAAAATTATATGTTTTATTTAAACATCAATACACCCCTCCTTTTAAATATCCTATATTTGGTAGAAAAAACTGTATCAAAACTATAAATTTACTTTATTTAATTACACTAACATGAATTAGATGAAATATATATTTCCTTAGGGATGATATACTTGTTCAAATCATAGAGAATTTAAAATTGAACCAGCCACCAATTTTTGGTGGTACAGATCATGACTGTTGGATTGTAAAATTATAGATTTATTTTATTGACCCCATACATTATAAAAAATTTAGGTTGAATATGGATTATAATAGTCTATAAGAGGAAATTTTATAAATTACATATGAATAAATAGTTCTGTATAAGGTTAACTACATGTTCCAAAATACATTTCTCTATTATATGACATAGAATATTTATAGTCAAATTTATTCTTGTTATATGGATAATAGTGTATAAAGGAAACATGATATTATATGTTTTGGGACATCTAGATTCATAGAGACTAGATGGGTGGTGTTGAAAGTGTATTATCAACTCATTCATTTTATTCTAGGAGGATTTGTTACACAAATTTCTCAAAATTTTATTACTATTTTAAATAGATTACAATAATTTCCTAAGAAAAATATTAAGGATGGTCATATTAGAGAGATGGTTATTTCCATTCTACCAAAGCGGTGGAAACTAAAGAAGATAATGACAGATGATACTAATCGTCATACAAAGATGATCCTTGATTATCTCGTTAAAACATTGACACAACATTAAATTTGATTGAATAGAGATACAAAGATGAAGAAGAGGAAGAATAAAGGTCATTTTCCTCTTCTACTTCTAGAGAATATAATTTAAAGTTTTATAATTAAAAATAATATTAATATCTTTTTGAATGATAGTACTTCATAACATTGTGAATGTGAATTTGATAAAATTTCAATATTTATAAACCGTACTATTAGATAGAATAATTTATAAAATTATTATTGGATTGAAAAAATATATAGAATTGAGAAATCTGGGATAATAAATGAAAAAAATGATTTTTAAAATGTTATATACCACTGATGAAAGAAACTAAGAAATATAAGTCCTAATTATCTCAAACTAAATAAGAAGGATAGATAATATTGAATATTCTCATAGTTAAAAGCGAGAAATTATACCTTAAATAGAAACCTAGGATGTGAGTGAAGATCTATGTTGTGAAAATTCATTAGAATGTGATAACATTTAGATGTTCGCTAAATTATGTTTCATAGTACCTTAAAATGAATTTAATTTTTGTCTAAGGTAAACAATTATTCATTTATGAATTTATCTTTAGATTCTATATACCCTTACCCCATTGATGATGAATATGATATTATATCACTCAAATTCTATTTTTTTGGATTTTTAAATAATAAACATTTTGGGTTATGTGATAACCCTCACAACTTCGCAACCTAGGAAACATCCACAATACTATTATACCCAAAACAAATAACAAAAAATTGCACAAAGAAAATACGGTAATCCAGCATTTGATGATATAGGTGAATATGTGACTATCCTAGATAAAATATGTAAACATTTATGAAAGGAGTGTGATCTAGATAAGGTATATCTTGTTAAATATAATGACATAATTTCTAAACATAACTTTATGTTTGATATTAAAGAATTTTTTTTCAACCTCTAATAATAATAAAAAATTCATAAGACTTACATTTTAGTTAGAGAGTCTGGAAGATTTTTCTCCATGAATACGGTTAATCCATTTATAACTATTTGATATTATAATTCTAAATATCTTGTACTATTTCAAAACCATTGGGTTGGATAAATGAATATTTTTATGGTTTTATTACTAATATTTTCAGAATCAAACATGATTTCCTACCAAATTATTTATTTAATTTCAAGAAGGAAAGTTGAGGACCAAAAATAAATTACTCAAGATACTGATCATTTTCCAAAAAAAATCATAGAACTATATTTCGAGCAATTTTAGATAAAAAAATTAATGAATTAAAACACAATCCGATGTTAGTATAATTTTTATTTTTTGTGTGTAGTACTAAAATGATTAATATAGGAAATTATGAAATTTATGTAATATCTTTTTATGTTTAAATATTTTATATCCTTTGTATTTAATGAATTTTTTTCCACAAATATGGTATGTTATTATCCAATTTATCAGAATTAAAAATACTTTTTCTGATATATTAAAAAATGATTTCTATTTTGAATGATTCGAATATATTAAATAAAAGATGGGTATGATAATTAAGAATTAATCAATTTCTACTTTTGGTTTACATTATCCTGATATTGAAAAACAAATAATGAAAGGTAACGATTACCCTTTGTTAATATTTAAATTTACTAACTCTTTGTAAAATTTCAATATTCTAGGATTTTGAAAAGGTAAAATATTTTAAGGGAATTTGACCATTTAGTTAGTAGATAGGCCAAAATTACGTTTAAGAATTGGAATTTAATTGCAAGTGTTACAATGAAAATGTTTTTTTTGTATGGGGATTAAATATAATTTAGTATATCATAGTTTTGTTTTGGTTATAGATGTGCCTGGCTTCTAAATCAAAAATATGGGAGCCATATAACCGGGATCACGATTAACACACAATTAGTATTAACCATAAAAACCAAACAATGGTCTATTTGTACACAAAAATATTTAGATCAAACCATTAAAGGGGGTGCATGTTTTTGAATTTATTTTTAGAGGTGTGGAGATACTCGTATAGTTCAGAACATGGTTTGAATAATAGTTCTTTGTAACCTTTCACGGTGGGTGCCTCTTTGGAAAGAGGGACTGCACAGTTGTTACACAGTTATCCAAACTATTTTTTCAAACCATGTATCTCATTAAATAGCATGAAATGAAAAATTCCCCCTCCCTTATTTAACCTTTAAATCTGTATTTTATTCTCCAATTACACACATCCCCACCATCCATGATACTTCTTTTCCTCCCATTTCTATGTTTCATTGAAAATCCATCTTCCAAGATTCAATTCAAAAACAATTTGTTATATAGGATAACTATTGGTAAGGGTACTAGATATATTACTAATAATATTTTTTTATCTTGATGTTTGGAATGATATTTATATCTAAGATAATATTCCCTATTTCTAGGGTTTTTTTCTTCTGATTCTCAGTTTTCTTCTGATAAGACAAAAATTAGAGGTTGGTTTTCGATTTATGAATACCTATGAGAATATGGTAGGTGGATCTGAGTTTTTTCTTCATTTTTACATATTCTATGAAATTTAAATTTAAATATGGACATGTGGGTGGTCTATGTGTGACATTTTTGTTATGATTTTATTTTTATATTATTATTGGAAGAGACTGATAAGCAATTCCAATTATGTTAAACACATTGAACCTCGAATAACATGGTTTGTGTGGAATGGGTACCCAAATTGGTCGGGTAGAATGTAATTATTATTTAATTTATATAATAATATGCTATGAATATGTGTGTTCCATGGGAATATGTTGGGCTTAGCTTAAGAATACATGGGGTGGTGTTGATGATCATGATTATGTGGACAAGGATTTTTAGGTTGAGGCGCGTGGTGACAACCAATGTCATAGTTTACTGACGGGGTTAACATGATGTGGTGGATTTACATTGGATGGTATGGAATATGTATTTTGGTGAATTTATGCTCATTGAGGTTGTATGATAGAACCTTTGGAGTCATGTTTATAAAAAATGACTCGGTGATGTGGTGTTGACCAGTCAATGTGGGTGGAGGCTGCCATAGAATTTGTGACATAATATTGTGATAAAAAGTAGTTATAGAGGGGGTTCTCACCATATAAATCATTGATTGATGGTTTGATTTCATCATATGTGGGATGATCCTCATCGTGATGCTAAGGTTGATGGGATGTGATTATTGAAGAAAATACATCTTCATGCCTTAAGACATTGGGATACTGAGCCGACTATTATTATACTAGAAGAAGTATAAGAGAATTGTGATATGATTATTCACTGTGTCAGTTGGAATATAGATTAAGTTTTCATTAAATATGAGTATTGATTGGAATGTCATGTCAGATGGTATAAAAATGCATGCGAAACTGAGGGTTTTCTTGGTATGATTAATGATTGATACATCATTGTTTTTCTAGAATTAAATGAATAAGGTAAATGTTTCCTTGTGGATTTAAAGAACAAGTTTAGTGGTTCATGTATATTATGTGTGAGTATCTACTATTTATTCACATTTAATAAACAGTGATATAAATATGGATTTAAGATAGGCACATGTTGGTGGTGTCTTACTAAGTTCAAAGTGACAACTTTCACTTGAACCCTTAGGACATGTGTAATAATTTTGTATTCGAGATCTGGTAAGGTATCATACTCATGGTTTGGACCTTAGTTATAAGGTATTCACTATGGTTTCATGGTGTTGATGGAATATGGACCATCAGGTTCTTTTTTCATTAAGATTGAGTTTTTTTTTGGGATTTTCAATACGTATTTATATGATTGGGCAAGGGGGATCTTTCATATCTACTTTTTAAGATGGTAATGACATTTAGAATTCATATTATATGTATATTTTGGTTGGTTTTATATTTTTATTACCTCAATTTTATACATAATTCCATAGATCTTTGTTTTGATATTTTACTTGTAACACCCCAAGATTCCATGGTACACTTCTCTTTGAATAATAGAGCAGCGTGTATTGTACACAACTTTGGGTTCTAACACACCGCGACCAATAAAAGTAGAATTTATGAATAGTAATACCAACTTTTTGAAATTATATAAATTTTATATTTTAAAATGGACTTCTTTTTTGTATTTGTAATATCGAAATTACCCTAAGTTGAATTTTTTGTAATTTTCTGAGAACATCCAATTTTTTATGAATAGTGAAAAATACTTAAAACAACTTTTTTAATCAAAATAATTTATAGTGATAAATTATACTATTGAGCAGTTTTAAACTATAATTAGAATATATTTTTACAATTTTATACAATGGTGGTCATTAGAATTAATTTAACATTAAAATTGGACATAAACAATTGTCAATCTTTTGATATATATTGTTTCTTAAAAACACGCTATTTGTTGTGACAGCGGGAATTAATTATAAAATTAATTAATGCAACTTATATGTTTGGAATTTTGTAAAATATACATCATTTTTTAATTCGGAATATCAATTATAGCTTTGGGTGAAATTTTGGCATTGTTCTGAAAAACTTCAATTTTTAATGAATAGTGAAACCACTAAGTGGTAGTTAAAAAACTGATTTTCCGTTTAAATGAAACTTTAACGCTTCTATGAATTGAATTTCAAAAATCCAAAAAACATGGTTGTCATTAGGATTTAAAATGTGGTTCAATGGGATAAAAATAATTTTTTTGGTGAATAGTAACTTTTATGTTTTATTAATCGCGATTAAAGGTAATTAGTGAAATTTAAGGTAAAGATAATGTTATAATAATATAAAATGACCTTAAAAATGTCCTACCCCTATTGTATGAGTCATGGACGACCACGAAAATCCATGGGTCAACTTGGGGACCCCATGAAGCCACTTTGGTAGGAAAATGACATTAAAAACTTTTTATTTAATGTTAAAATAAAAATGTCACAAACATGACATGTTTTACTAAAACAATTTTTAAATGGGGTTATACAAGTCATATTTTTTACTATAAATACTCATTAGAAAGAGAAAACCATTTCCTACATTATGATATTTTTTTATAATTTTTATACATTAAATAACTTAAATTATTTATGACACCATGATGATGGAGCAATTACCTCATTATTTAACGATTTAAATAAAATGAAACGATAATGTAAAATCTAAGTCCTAAACATGTCAAAAACCTATTTTATGGGTGTATTTAGAACTCTTATCACCTAATCCTAGAAATATATAATTTTGGGACCTTTTAAATCCGAAAAGCATTTTATGATAAAGTAACCTTTTATAACTTTCCAAGAGTGCCCCTCCTCTCCTCTTATAAAAGGCCCCCACCTTTACCACCTTACCCACACCACTCAAGCCTTTGGATCGGCCAAACCCTGCCCATTTTGTCTCTCAACTTCCCTTTATTACTCCTAGAAGCCTTAAATTGGGCTGAATTCTTCCCAAGGAAGCCTTTGGCTCAAATCAAAAAGAGTTACCCGATTTTAAGGTAATGTCTTCTCTTTTGTTATTTTGTTTTATTTTGCATCTCCAACCCATTAAACTCTTTTTATTCCGTAAATTTGTGACAACACCAGTATCTTAAATATAATTGGATGTTTTTATGATAATTATTTTATTTACACTTACACACACCTTCGTCTAATGTCTAAAGAACATACTGTTTCTGTGGGTGGAAAATTACTGCCTCACGAAACGATGATTGTTCAATCTTCTTTTAACACCTCTCATGGTGGCCATTATGATGAAACTATTTTTATATATGATATATATTATGTTTTTGTTTTCCTTATGCTTCTGTATTTTTCATTTATGGCATACCATTATGATTTCCATTATGGGTAAACGCGATAACGTCATTTTAGGAAGTGCGGACTACCGCCCCTTCAAGGTGATTTGAATCGTTAATTCCATATCTGGGATGTATAAAGGATGGAGTAAATGTTATTATACATTATATTATACTAGAATTATAGTATAACTTTATATAATTATAATTTCATTCCATTAAATATGAAATAGAAATGAAAGTAGCATTCATGCATACGTACGACTTACTATCTCCATGAACGGTGCATTTCATTTCTTACCTCTAAATGTTATATAATTAATCCATGTATATACTAGATATATATGATATATATGATATCTAAATCATGAATATAATTTTGGATATAATGGATATTTCACCACATGAACAACTTGTAATTATAAAAGAAAATTTTTGACTCATGTACCAAAGATCGACATGATGACCGTTATTAACTTAAATAATTACATAATGTTCATAACATGGTAATAAGTGATATAAAAGGAATAATTAACATGGAAAAGGTTCTTAAGAAAATCTAAATTAATTCTATTTTATTATTCAGGAGGTTAAAGAGCGGTTGAGTCAAGTCGGACACGAGGTAAGGGAACTTCTTAACCCAATTTCTATTCTTTGGGTTAATCTCCTACTTTCAAATTATGTCATGATATTATTATGTACTATCTTGTATTTATACTTTCTTTATTTGTACATATAGTTAATACACATAATAGATATATTTTATTTAAAAAAATGATCTTTGTAATGGACTTCGTCTCAATCTCCATTCATTGAGGCATATTTTGTTTTATACACACATTTCTTTTATACGGTGTATAAACCCCTTTGACTTTTTCATTTATTCAAAAGGAATATTTTTATATGAATAATTTTAATAAATGACAAAAAGGAATGTTTTTGTTGTCGTACGTATGCGGTGACAACAACTTCTCCACCACCGTGACCATTATTTGAGTTTCGGCTTCCTCTACAAGCCATAAATTTTTTCAAAATAAAAAAAATAAATATCAAGTTTTAATTTTCTTTTATTATGGTATTGAAAATTTTTTTGAAAGTTTTTTTATTATATCAATGTGTTGTATTGATATCTTGTGATTGAAATGTGGAAATGTTTTGTTTCTTTTATGCAGGTTTTATGTAATACGATTATGTTATGGTTTATGATATTTTTAAATCTGTTCATATGAGGAATGCATTGGACTTAATAAGTGACGGGTGGAGCCCGCTATAGCTCCTCGATGCATCGGCATGTCTCATGAGACAAACTAGTGTCTTGGCACGAGGCCTTGACAAAATCTTATTTGTAGTCTTAGCACGAGGCCTTGGCTACATGGTTATGATAGTCTGGCATTATGCATTCCATCATTATGAAAGTGGTTCTTGATATTTCATGTGATTATTTTACTAGTAGAATATCCATGTGAATAAGGAAATGGAATTATTTAATTTTATTTTTTCCATATTATTCTGAATTTCAAGTTTAAAAAAGATTTTGTTTTAGTTATACATTGCCTTAAAGTTAATGTTTATTTATGAAAGATTCCACAATATTGTTATCCTCACTGAGCATCTGATCTCACCCCTTTCAATGTTTTAATATTTTATATGATGTGAAGAAGTATTTTATGAATGACCTGCAGGGATAGTCATAAGAGGATATGATCGTGGACTATGGAGAATTTGTTATTGTAGTTTTTCACTTTAGGATGTAATGTAACATTTATGAATGTATCTAGTGTTTCTAAGGCTACTAAACTAATCGGTTATTCGAGACTTGATCTTTTGTGATCATGCCAATGTTACACAATAATGCACCGACCCTGGGTAACTGGGGTCAGGGCATTACAGTTGGTATCAGAGTCATTTTAGTACTAACCTTGGAAGCTAGATATAGATAAACTATGATTAGAGCACATAGCCCAAAGATAGACTTTGAATATTAGTATAGAAGAACTTCCTAGAATTTTGGTATTATAGAGATTTTGTGAGTTTTCCGAGAAATAAATCCATGTCTGGATACGAGCAGGTAGAGGTGGCTCTGGCACAGATGTACCTAGGGGTAAAACCCGAAAACACCGCTTTGATCTAGACTCGAATGAGAACTGGTGCACGACAACGGGCCTTGCTGCACTCTTGGTTACGACAATCCCAGGGGATATGCTTAGGATAATTATCATTTTCTTTATAATCCATTATGAAGGGATTATGAGTATATACTTCCTAAAAGAAAACATTTTTATGATTATGGATTATATCCATAAATAGTTAAATTTATGTTAAGTGTTTTTCAAGTTTGTAATTATGTATTTTGATTCATAAACTAATCTAGTTTATGCCATTGTTTAGAAATGGCGACTAGTTGGAGGAATGGAAGCCATATCAATGCACGCACTCCATGTAGGAATTGACCTCCTGCTCAAGATAATTATAGTGGAGCTGGTGATACAACCGGTGCTGATCACCTTATCACCATACTGGGACAACTCACTCAGGTTATGAATAATAACCTTACTTGTATGGAGCACCCTGATCCGCAACGTGGAGGATCAATTTTAGACCACTTCATGAGGCAACAACCACAAACATTTAATGGGGGTACAAGTCCATTAGTATCTAAGCAATGGATAAAATCCTTAGAGAAAATATTCCACACCTTGGGGAGTAGCGAAAGGGAAAGGTTTTCATGGCAGTCTACCGCCTCACTGGAGATGCCGATCAATGGTGGTCGCTGATTCAAAACAGAAAGGAAGATGAAGAAGAATCAATTATGGAATGGAGGGAGTTTAGGGAAATTTTCATAGAAAAATACTTTCTACATGACCATCGAGAGGATATGTAAAGGCAATTTCTGAGTCTGTGGCAGAAGGAGGATGAGAATGTCGCAAAGTATGAGACTAACTTTACAAGGTTAGAGAGGCATGCTGCAGATTATATATGTAACCCAAGAAGTATGATTGATCGTTTCATTGATGGGTTAAAACCATTTCTCCATCGAGCATTAGTCTCACAAAACTTCTCGTCATACGAAGATATTGTCTCGTGTGCTATCAAGACAGAAAAGGAATTGTCTAAGTATTATGACTTTAAAGCAAAGCAAGAAAAGAAGAGATCTTTTTATCAATATGGAAATGGAAATAAAGGAAAAAATGGAAAGTAGGATTTTCCATTATGCGATAATTGTAGGAAGAATCACCCCGGTACTTGCCTAAAAGGAATGGGAGTTTGTTATAAATGTGGAGAAAAAGGTCACCAGGCTCGTGATTGCAAGGTAAAGAAAGAGGCTATCAATGTTGAATGCTACAATTGTAGGGAAATGGGGCATAATGAAAATGAATGTCCTAAGCGTCATGGAAACTTACCTCAGAAAAGGCCAAGGGATCAAGGATAATCATAGGCTATTACTACAGTTGAAGTGGAATAATTAATGTATTGGTGCTTTTGGACTCAAGGATTATATTCTGGTTATAAGAATAATGTGATATATATAAGGATTGTACTACAGTACTTGTTTTTTTCATTAAGGATTTAATATGATGAAGGTAATCATATTTTTATATGTGATAATAAGAGAAACTTTACTTTGTTTGAGGAATTTGATGATACAATTGATTTTGGAATTTAATGACCTTTTAGAGAAAGTCCGGACGGAGCTATTTTGGATAACTATAAAGGTTGGAATGGATTAAGTTGAACATTGGATAGTATTGTTTAAGTTTAAAACAATTATTAAGATTGTTTTTGTAATATTATAATACTATAGTTTTAGGAAAAGAACAACCTGCAGGTCGGAGGATAACCCGTCGTGTCGGAAAAAGCTGCGGGAATCGAACCCACAACCATAGTGCGACCAGCCATTATTACCTACCACTAGCCTACAAGAATTCCCTGGTTATTACAAAATATTTTTCCTAATCTAAATTGTATGCGTTAATATTTGGAACCATATACAATTTGGATAAATAGAATATTTTCGAGTTCTGTTACCATTTGGAGTGAAAGATGGGTTTGTGAAAAAATTTATTAAAGAATGAAAGTCTACATGACAAGTAAGTATATTTCATTATGTTCTTAGTAAATATCTTAAATAAATTCCTCAACATTATGAAAGTTAACTTAAAACAAAAACGTTGTCGGTTAACTTTTCCAACTGGGGATTCAATGACGGTTTAACCAATCACAAGTTTGTGATTTTTTTATGGGTAACTTTCTCTTAATCCTATTTTATACAACTCTCCATCAGACCTTGATGGTTTTTTTTCCTCCATATCCATATTTTCATAGAATCCTAGTATTGTCTATCTCGGGTGACCTTTGTACTTCTCTTTATTTCTTTTAATGTTATATTTTTATTAACCTTATTTCTGATGTGGATTTTCCACAAAGGTATTTTCTATTTTCAACCTTTTATTTTCAAAGAAAAATTTCAAATTGCGAGGACGAAAATTATTAAAGGAGGGGAGAATGTAATACCCAAAGCTTCCATGGTACGCTTCCCTTTGAATAATAGTGCAGCGTGTGTTGTACGCAACGTTAAATTCTAACACACCGCAACTAATAAAAGTTGTTGTAATGAATAGTAATGCCCACGTTTTGAAATTTTATAAATTTTATATTTCAAAATGGACTTCATTTTTGTATTCGTAATATCAAAATTACCCTAAGTTGAATTTTTTGTAATTTTCTGAGAACGTCCAATTTTTTATGAATAGTGAAAAATACTTAAAAAAACTTTTTTAATCAAAATAATTTATAGTGATAAATTTTACTATTTAGTGGGTTTAAAGTATAATTAGAATATATTCTTACCATTTTATCCAATGGTGGTCGTTAGAATTAATTTAACATTGAAATTGGACATAAACAATTGTCAATCTTTTGATATATATTGTTTCTTAAAAACACGCTATTTGTTGTGACAGTAGTAATTAATTATAAAATTAATTAATTAAACATATATGTTTGGAATTTTTTAAAATATACATCATTTTTGAATTCAGAATATCAATTATAGCTTATGGTGAAATTTTGGCATTGTTCTGAAAAACTTCAATTTTTGATGAATAGTGAAACCACTAAGTGGTAGTTAAGAAACTGATTTTTCATTTAAATGAAACTTTACCGCTTCTATGAATTGAATTTAAAAAATCCGACATACATGGTTGTCATTAGGATGTAAAATGTGGTTCAATGGGTTTAAAATAATTTGTTGGTGAATAGTAACTTTTATGTTTTATTAATCACGATTAAAGGTAATTAGTGAAATTTAAGGTAAAGATAATGTTATAATAATATTAAATGACCTTGAAACATGTCCTACACCTATTGGATGAGACATGGACGACCAGGAAAATTCATGGGGAAACTTGGGGACCCCATGGAGCCACTTTGGTAGGAAAATGACATTAAAAACTTTTTATTTAATGTTAAAATAAAAATGTCACAAACCTGAGTTGTTTTACTAAAACAATTTTTAAATGGGGATATACAAGTCATATTTTTTACTATAAATATTAATTAGAAAGCTAAAAAACATTCTTACATAATGAAATTTCTTTTATAATTTTTAGACATTAAATAAATTAAATTATTTATGACACCATGATGATGCAGCGATTACCACATTATTTAATGATTTAAATAATATGAAAAGATAATGTAAAATCTAAGACCTACACATGTCAAAAACCAATTGTATGGGTGTATTTTGGACTCTTATCACCTTATCCTCGAAATATATAATTTTGGGACCTTTTAAATCCGAAAATCATTTTATGATAAAGTAACCTTTTATAACGTTCCAAGAGTGCCCCTCCTCTCCTCTTATAAAAGGCCCCCACCTCTACCACCTTACCCACACCTCTCAAGCCTTTGGCTCGGACAAAACCTACCCATTTTGTCTCTAAACTTCTCTCTATTACTCTTAGAAGCCTCACTTTGGGCAGAATTCTTCCCAAGGAAGCCTTTGACGCAAATCAAAAGGAGTTACCCGATTTTAAGGTAATGTCTTCTCTTATGTTATTTTGTTGTATTTTGCTTCTCCAACCCCTTAAACTCTTTTTATTCATTTGTTTTGTAATAACACCAGTATCATCAATATACATGGATGTTTTTATGATAATTATTTTATTTACACTTACACACACCTTCGTCTAATGGCTAAAGAACATACTGTTTCGCTGGGTGGCGAATTACTGCCTCACAAAAAAATTATTGTTCCTTCTACTTTTAACACCTCTCATGGTGTCCATTATGATGAAACTATTTTTATATATGACATATATTATGTTTTTGTTTTCCTTATGCTTCTGTATTTTTCATTTATGGCATACCATTATGATTTCCATTATGGGTAAACGTGATAATTTCATTTTAGGAAGTACAGACTACCGCCCACTCAAAGTGATTTGAATCGTTAATGCCATATGTGGGATGTATAAAGGATGTAGTAAATGGTATTATACATTATATTTTACTGGAATTATATTATACCTTTATATAATTATAAATTCATTCCATTAAATATGAAATAGAAATGAAAGTATCATTCATGCGTACGTACGACTTACCGTCTCCATGAACAGTGCATTTCATTTCTTACCTCTAAATGTTATGTAATAAATGCATGTATAACCTGGATATATATGATTTATATGATATCTACATCATTAATATAATTTTGGATTAAATGGATATTTCACCACATGAACAACTTGTAATTATAAAAGTTTATTTTTGACTCAAGTACCAAAGATCGACAAAATGACCATTATTAACTTAAATAATTACATAATGTTCATAACATGGTAATAAGTGATATAAAAGGAATAATGAACATGTAAATGGTTCTTATGAAAATCGAAATTAACTCTAGTTTATTATTCAGGAGGTTAAAGAACGGTTGAGTCAAGTCAGACACGAGGTAAGGGAACTTCTTAACCCGATTTCTATTATATGGGTTAATCTCCTACTTTCAAATTATGTCATGATATTATTATCTCCTATCTTGTATATATACATTATTTATGTGTACATATAGTTAATACACATAATATATATATATTATTTAAAAAAATGATCTTTGTAAGGGACTTCGCCTCAATATCCATTCATTGAGGCATATTTTGTTTTATACACATATTTCTTTTATACGGTGTATAAACCCCTTTGACTTTTTAATTTATTCAAAAGGAATATTTTCATACGAAGCGTTTTACTAAATGACAAAAAGGAATGTTTTTCTTGTTGTATGTATGCGGCGACAACGACTTCTCCATCACCGTGACCATTATTTGAGTTTCGGCTTCCTCGACATGGCATAAGTTTTTTCAAAATAAGAAAAAATAAATATCAAGTTTTAATTTTCTTTAATTTTGGTATTGAAAATTTTTTTGAATGTTTTTTTATTATATCAATGTGTTGTATTGATATCTTGTGATTGAAATGTGGAAATGTTATGTTTCTTTTATGCATGTTTTATGTAATACGATTATGTTATGGTTTATGATATGTTTAAACCTGTTCATATGAGGAATGCATTGGACTTAATAAGTGACGGGTGGAGCCTGCTATAGCACCTCGATGCATTGGCAAGTCTCATGAGACAAACTAGTGTTGTGGGACGATACCTTGACAATATCATATTTGTATTCTTGGCACGAGGCCTTGGCTATGTGGTTAGGATAGTCTGGCATTATGCATTCCATCATTATGAAAGTGGTTCTTGATATTGCATGTGATTATTCGACTAGTATAATATCCATGTGAATAAGTAAATGGAATTATTTAATTTTATTTTTTCCATATTATGCTGAAGTTCATGTTTAAAAAGGATTTTATTTTAGTTATACATTACCTTAAATGTTAATGTTTATTTATGAAAGCTTCCACAATATTGTTATCCTTACTGAGCATCTGAGGTCACCCCTTTCAATGTTATAATATTTTCCAGGATGTGAAGAAGTATTTTATGAATGACCAACATGGATAGTCATAAGAGGATATTAGTGTGGACTATAGAGACTTTTTTATTGTAGTTTTTCACTTTATGATGTAATGTAACATTTATGAATGTATCTAGTGTTTCCAAGGAAACTAAACTAATCGGTCATTCGAGACATGATCTTCTGTGATCATTCCAATGTTACACAATAATGCACTGACTCTGGGTAACTGGGGTCGGGGCGTTACATTACTGCACTGTTATTATTTTGACCATTGTTATTATTATCACTAGAGGGTATAGTCTCTCTATTATCACTCAATATACCCTTGCTTCTAGTCAATAATTTTTGGTGTATGGGTATGTGTACCTAAGGATTATTGGATCTATTGTTCAGTGAATATGTTATGTGTCTCCCAGGTCAGTGTTCTATAAGTGGTATTAGAGAAACATGTCAATTAAATGTGAAAATATTTGTTGGATTTTTTAAATTCGTTTTTAAGGATGGTTTTTAATCTTTTCTATTATTTGATATATGGTATGATGAATAATATGATCTTGTTTGAAAATGGTATATAGAACATGCATGTTTTCCTATATCTCTATGCATGGGGGAAATTCCGAGATTCTAGTTATGCGAAAAAATAGATGTTCTTCTTTTGTTATTTGATTATTGACTGATTTACACCACGATTGGCACACTTGGGTGTCATGTTATTAGTTTATAAGGATTTGAACCTTAGACAAATATGGATGGGTGGATCATTCATGTATCATGGTAGGAACATAGGTTAACTTGACATATGTATGTACTTGAAATTTTTTGTTGGGACATGTAATACGAGAAAACAGGTTAGGATGTTTAAAGTGTTAAAAAATAACTACACAATATTTTCCATCATTGCTTCTAGGTGTGACTATTCTAAGAAATCCTAGGTATTTTGTTCCTTATGATATATTTATGTGATCCTATTTGTATAGTGTAAGTGGTCCTGAATCTGATACTTGTAGGTTGTAATAGAGGAAAAGGGTGAGGTGTTTAAAGCGTCAAAAACATTCTAAATAGTGTTTTCCAAAATAGTTTCCTGTTGTCATTCTACAGTATCATTCTAGACTAGTGATTTTTGGTATTCTTGATTAGTGATATTGGACTCTGATATGGGTAGGAAAGGGGTTATAAGGCTAGATGATATACACTAGGGGTGAGGTTGGGAATTATAAGGTTGTTGGGATGAGTTTCACATTCCCACATTCCCTATTTATGATAAATAAACTACTATTATATGTTTTGATCAAGTTTTTTGATCTTTAGTGAGATTCCACATAGACTGGATCTAGTGTAGTGTGAAGAGGGTGGATATATACTTACAATGGATAATTTATAAGATGATTCCCTCGAGGATCAGGATAATAATGATCTATATGTAGAGGCTCTTAGGTATGTAGGATAATAGTAATATGTAAGAGAGTTTGAGCCATGGTAAGATGATAATATCAAGGAAATCATGGTGTTGGTCATTTAGAGTATCAAATAGGGAAATCTGGGAACTAATCTGTCTATGGTTTCTTTAATGTCAGAGTTTTAGTAACAAATCCATCCATTATTTTATACTGAGGGTAGATAGAAGGTTATTTAGTATTGGATTAAAGCTATTAATATGATATTTCATCAGATTAAGACACCCCCAGGGAATAGGATGAGGCTGGGTAAGTGTATTCTCTGGGGACTAGAAATGAACCGGTGAGATGTGTAGGTACATGTATTTAGTCTCAAGCGACATTCATGGGTGGATTTTGAGACAATGTTTTTGAACACTTCTTCCTAGAGACTTTAAGGGTAGATCTAGCATCCAAGTTTATGAAAATGTAGTAGGGAGAGTCTTTGATCATGGATTATATAAGAAGGTTTAGAGACTTGTCCCATTTTTCACCCTTTATGGTAGGGTTGATATTTAAAGGGTGAGGATATTCAAGGATAGATTTTGTCATGGTATCAGGTTTCAGGTGAACATATTCATATTTACCTTTTTCTCAAAGGCGATGAACTGAGAATTGATATCTGAGGGGAACATAAAATACCTGAATTATTTTATTTGGGAGACAATATCTGGTGATCTAGGTAGTGGTAATTTCAGAAGCCGAAAGTTAGGCTGTGAGGAGTCTCAATAGAGAAATCATGTGAGGGACTTAGGAAGACCATCGAGGAGTGGTTCATTGATGGTGTTCTTCTAGTATTGGCTGCTAGGTCATGATTATACATTTTGTGAGTAGTATTAAATGTAGTGACAATCATGTGGAATGATGGGACATATAGAGAGGTTCTATTACAAATCATATCAAATATATATGAGTAATAGATCAGGTCAGACTTAGGTATATTACGTAGGATTGGGAGTGGTACCCGAAGAAGGTAGTCGAGATAGTACTGCATGTACAGACAATGGAAGTTAGAGAGAGACTCAGTAGTGGGGCAAGTTTTCAGTAACTGGTGAGACTACAAAATGAGTACATGAATTTGGTAGTTGGTAAATATGCAAGGTTCGTGTATTGGTGATTATAGGTTTATAGCAGGCATGGGAGCTGATGATGGTCAGAGGTACACCATGATTGTGGGTGTATTCTTTTATTTTTGGCATGAATAATATAGACACATGAGGAGTATGTGTGTCGGTTGAATTAACAAGGTTCTAGTTTATATGTGGGAATTATGTATGGTGTGTGAATTTTATGGGATATGTGGGTATCATAAACCTTTTTAGGGAATTATGTATATAATATAGGATCTTTTGAGCATCTGGTGTGACGTAGAAACTTTTGGGCATCGACAGCGATGCCGAAATTTATGAGTGTCATATGTGATAAGGGTTTGAGATTAAAATATGATGAGATACAAGAATTAAGGTATGTGATGTTGGGATGTTTGAGATTGAGTTTCATTGGTTTGGTACCACAAGAATGTAGGAATTCGGGTCAAGAAGCAACCAGGAAAGTAATTCATTTGGTATGGAGCACCATTAGAGGATTTATCCATGAGTGAATAATTGGGATAGTTAAAGGTAGTTTTTACAAGATGGGTATGATAAGTATTATCTCATGATGTGACTATATATATTAGGGATGAGCTATCACAAAATGGGGAGGTTTTAACATCTCATGTTTTTGAATGGGTCAGAAATTCCAATGGAATTTGAACTTTTATATGGTGGATAGTTAAAAATTTTCTTAAGATTCTGAATAAAAATTTGAGAGTTAAAAAAATAATGTGATGTTTACGAACATGAATTAATTCTTGGTATATTCCTCAGGGATTCTATTATGTTTTGGAGGTATTGTGATTTTAAAACCAAAATCCGAGAGGCAACATTGGGGGCACGATTGGCGCACGATTAGTGCTAACCGTACGACTCAAACTGTGTGACCAATTTAAACTGAATCATGTTCAGATAAAACTATTTGAGGCAGTGTATAGTCATTAATTTTTTATAGGGGTAGATATAGCCACATGATTTGGATAACTGTGTGCTGTAACTCTTCCAGGCGGGTGTCTATTTACATAGAGGAAATACACAGTTGGCTTATGATTATCCAAACTATTCCACTAACAAATGTGGATAATTAAATTGGATGATATGAAAAATCTATACCTTAATTATTTAATATTTTACAACTCATTTTCTTCTCAAATTCCACATAGTACCTTCAATTTTGGAGCTGATTTTCCTCCCTCTTTTAGGTTCCTTTGAAACTCTATCATCTAGGATCTGATTCAAGAATCATTCATTGAATTGGACATCTAGTTGTTACAGTTACAGTCCTGTTACTTCTATTATTTTTTTCCTTGTGGTTTCTAATGAAATTTAAATTTGATCTTGTATTCCCTATTTCCATGAAATTTTCTGGATATAATTTTTCTTCCGATGCAGCTCAAATTATAGGTTTTTTTTCAATGAGTAAATTATTATATGTTAGGTGGTTCCTAGATTTCTCATTGTTTATAAAAGTGATATGAAAGGTTTATTTAAATATTCATGAATTGGGTGGTTTGGATGTTTCCTTTTTATTATTATTTAATTTTTATATTAATATATAAAGATACTGATGGATAATTATGTGTCTGTTAAAATATATTGAACCCCAAATGGAATGGTTTTTGTGGAATGAGTTTCCAAATTTGTTGGGTAGGATGTAATGGTTATTTTATTTATATAATAATGTGTTATTTCTATGTGACATACATGGGAACATAATGGGATTATGGTACAATTACTTGGGGTGATGTTGATAACTATTATTCAGGTGACAAGGTTCACCAGGTTGAGGTGGGTGGTGATGAACCATGCCATGGTTGGGTGATGAGGTTCTCATAGGGCAGTGGAGTTCGACAAGATGGTGTGTCTTAGGTCTATTTTTGAATTTTTTTCTCACTATGGTTGGTCAATAGAACCATTGAAGTGATGTGAAGATATGATGAGGACATAACGAGGTGTTGTTGACCACTTGATATTGGTGGAGGTCTCTGTAGAAGTTTTGCCTTAATAGATGCTGATGACTGTCAGTTATGGAAGAGTTTTTCAATATAAAAAGCCATAGTTGATAGTGTGAGACCATTGAATGGGGTATTATTTCCCTTATGATGTTGAGTGTGATGGAACAAGATTATGGAATTGAAGATATCATCATGAAATAGAATGTGGGGATACTGAGGTAAAAATGATTGGACATGTGGAAGTCTGAGGTATTTGTGATATGATTATTCGAAATTTTGATGGTAAGATAGTTTTATTTTAAATTTTATATGTACATAAGTTTGAATGTTGTTCCAAATGATATCAAAATAGATAGGAGACCGAGGATTCTCTAGGTATGAATGATGGAGGATATATCATTCCATTTCCAATGTTGCTTGAAGAACGTAATCACTTATTTATATATATAAAGCACAAGTATAAGAGGTTATGTATATTATGTGTGAGTAGTTTCAATTTATTCACATTTTTCATACACTAATATAAATATGGATATAAGATAAGAATGTTTTGGTGGTGCCCTTCAGAGGTCATACTCACACACCTCATGGGCCCATCAAGATGCACACATACATTTTGGCTTTGAGATCAGAAGAGAGATCAAAATCTGGGACTAGACCTTTGTGAGAAAAGTGTTCTTTAGTACCATTGGATGAATGAATGATAGATAATGGGGTTCATTTTCATCAATATGGTATTATTTATAGACTTTTTGTTTATGTAGTTATAAGATCGTCCATGGGTGATCTTGTATATCTCTATTTTATGATTTTCACGACATGTGGATATGATCTTATATGTATAGATGGGTTTATTTTGGATTTTTCTGTTCACTATTTTATAGATGCTTCAACTGATATTTTTTAGTGCTTTCTTAGTGTTTTTATTATGTTTACCATTATTATTATCACCAGAGTGTATAATCTCCCCATTATCATCCAATAGACCATCACTTCCAGTAAGTAGCCTTTATCATATGTGGAGGTGTGCCTAATACCCAGTGGACCTCAGTACCATAGTATATATTAAGTGGATCCTGGATCTAGGTTCTATAGAAATCACTTTGTATAATTTTATTATAAATTCAATCGAATTTAAAGGATATAACATGAATTTGTTTGAGAACAAAAACCGTAAAAAAGTAAAAAATTCCATAAGGTTATTTATAGTTCACATGTTTTCCAAGATACTTTCTCATAATGATCCATCTATATAGTTTTTTTTATTATTACATGACCTTGTACTTTTAAATTCATTCTTACATAATTGATTTTGTTTAAGATATATTATTATATAATCTTGAGAATATTATTATTATTGTGTTTGAAGTTATTTTTATGTAAATCCTATTTGTATGTGAGGGATATCAGACCAAATATATAGGGGTTATTAGGCTACATTGATAATGGTAATCTGAATAGATATTAAAGGGTTATTTTGTGTGTTGATTTGTCACATCACCAGGGTTTTTACCCAATATTTTTCTATCTTATTACGTTTACATTAATATATTTGTTTTATTTTCACAGTTTTTACTTTCATAATCTTGAAGGGGTAGAAATCTTATCATACCCATTGGAATAATGTTTGGTAATGTGAAGAGTAAGATAGTGGGAGAAGAGTTTTGATGGGGAAAATTTTTAAAGTAAGAGAATAGTTTTTTTCATTTTCTAAGTTGGAATTTTTTTAAATATTGATTGAATATCTCAAGAAAATAATTTTTTTATGGGAAGGTATTTTTAAAGTTCAATTTAACTCATCAGACATTATTCACATGTTTTGTTAGTTTTTTTTCATGTTTTTGGTTTTTTAAAAGGGGGTGATTAATGAAATATTTTCCTAAAATGACTCATCTAATGTACATTATTTTGATGAATCCTTTTTTTAATTTCAATTACATAATGTTATATTAGTTTTATATTTTCATATAGAAATAAATTTTTATTCTATATTTCTAGTGAGATGACTTGAAATTATGTATTTATAAAAACTTTCTGACATCACCTAAATTACATTGAATAGAAGATAGAGTTTATGATTATATTTTTTTAGAGGTGTAATACATTCCGTATAACATGGAGTTTACAATTGTGTATTTTTACACATGTGATTTTAAATAGAGATCGATACTTCAAGGAATATATTTAGAAAAAATATATTTTCATTCAAGTGTTATTAATTATTTAATTACTTGGGAGCGATTGGTTGAATGAATTTTTAGTATGTAATTATTGCTTCAATTTATAATTAATGTAATTGTAAAAGAACCAATTTTTATTTTTTAATCATTTTCATATGATCCTCTATGATTTATGATAATTAAGGTATAATAATATACTATTCTATAAATATTGTTTGAAAAATTATAAGGACTATAATTTGTTCTGATCATGTTTATTGAAGAGGTGTTTGAGGTTGGAGATTTCTACTACTGATGTATATCGACTAATTTTTTAGAAAAGACTTGGATTTATTGATTAAAATCATAGAAAAATACACTACGTATCAAAAAATGAATCACTTAGATTTGGGCACTAATTATCTTGCTAATTTGGATTAAAATAAAAGATTTCCTCTAATTGGAACTAGTTATAATCTTTAATTATATATTTTTAAGGATTTTAAATATTTTCATTAGAAACTATATTGAATTATTTTATTTTAATTCTTCTAATTTTATTTTGATTTTAAATAATAAAGTTCATAAATTCTATGTTTTTTAATTGTTAATGCATATTTTTTTTCACTGATTAGTTAATAATTCATAACGTATGAACTTTTTATTATCTTGAGAATGAAAAAATATAATTTTATAAAATTCAATTCAACCCCTATTGAATATTCCATATCTAAAAACACATAAGTTAATTTTTTCTCCTTTAATTTACTCAATTTTATTAGATATATTATTGACTGGAAAATATTGAGGCCATATCTTGATCATGTCCTTTCCATTGATTTCATTCTGCAAACTTTACTGGAAATGTTTTTGATGTTCATTTTAAATTATAATATGAATAAACTATGGGAAAGTTTAACTAAGCTAATAAATTTGTTAATGATTATTGGGAAGGACATGGTAGTTTTATTAATAAGATTTGTACTAAAAGTGTAATGTTTTAAAAGTTCCAATTGGATGAAGAGAAATGTCTATTAGAAATTTTAATAACGAGTCTTCAAAAGTTTGGTTAAATCATTTGAAATTAAAGGGTGAAATCATGAATAATGGTGAGCTATTCGATTAAAGAAATCCCAAACACTATATAAGGAATAACTCAGATCACTAGAAGGGTCCAAATCATCCCTATGAAGATTCCATGATAGGTATAATGTTATAGAAATAAATTCCATGATCTTTAAAGTTTATATAATACCCACTGCATTATTTTTAATTTTTTAATTAAACAAGATTTCAAAACTAAATAAGTATTGATGGATTAAACATAATTTATGAAATCATTTGATGAATTAATGGGTTTTTACATCAAGGATTTGGATGTAGTGGATAACATTAAATCTCAAACATATCATAATTAACACTATATTGTTGTGATATTGTTTTTATGATAATATTATAGGAGGTTCTATTATAGGAAAAAAGTGTTTTTATCAATAAATTTTTTTATTGTTTTTAGTTACATTATTTTGAATGATTCAATTATACAAAAAGTCAGAAAATAGATAGGGATAAAAATAATTTTTTCTATAATCGATGGGTTTATCAAAGATATATATCAAAATGTGGGGAAAAAACCCACCACCTTATTATCGTACATTTTATGAATAATGTTTTCTTTCATGAAATAATCCAAACACATATAATTCCATATATAATATAGATATTATATATTTATTTTTTATATATTACTACTAAAAGGAATTATTATTTATTTCCCTACACAAAGGGGCATGTATATCTTAGTGTGTTATTAAAAAGAGACTATAGTTTCTAAGAGGCTTGTGGAAGTATGTTTGTATATAGAGATGTTCACAGCTCAAAAATAAAGGATTATGTTAACCAAAATAAAAAGTGAATGTAACTTTATATCCTAACAAATTTTAGTCTGTGATGGTAAAATAAAAAATATAAATAATTACATTAGTGACCAAAAGTTTTCAAGGACAATGTTTCATGGAAAGTGGTATGAAAGATCATGATGAAAATGAATTATACATAGTTATAATTAGACATCATAAGTTATTACCAATATAACATTGGATGTTGTAGAGTTATGTAGTTTAAATACTATGTTCAACTAGTTGGACATTATTAACATGATTATGATGTCTCACCATTATTCAACCTATATTTATTCAAATATATTTCTGACTAAAATATTTTAGTGACATAGTTCTATTTGATGGTTACATATTTATGTGGGAAAAATTATATTGAGATATAAAGGGTCTAACTTTCTCCATATAAATTTGTTTTTCTATTTTTGAAATAAATAATTTTTTGATTTCATGGGAACCTTAAAAATGGAAAAAGATGATAAAACAAAACATACATAAAGAAAAAAAGATAAATTCAAAAATACAGAATACAAAACAACATAAAAAGAGTCAAAAAATCAAACATATCTCTATTAATTTTCCTCAGGATACAAGATCCCAAAGAGGATTCATATCCTCGGGATGCAATTAACCAATCCACGAGTTTCCTCTATATGGGATTACAATTTATGATACCTTAACATTAATTTTTAAAATTCATCTAATTTTCCTTCATTATATATCTTTAAATAACTAGTCATGAAATGAAATAGATGGGGGTGTAAAGGTTGATAGTTACATGGGATGTAAATAAATTCTTTACTAGTATGTTTATGAAATGTATTTGTAAATTATTTACATTTATGGTTGGCATGGAGAGGATATATATATCCCATATAATAGATAAAATCACTTGGTCATGGTGTGTGATTCCAATTAAGAAAATTATACACAAAAACCCTCCTTCTTTAAGTTCTTACTTCATTATTCATTACTTTTAAATATACTATCATATAGACAAGTTATGAAGGTTCATACCCAAAGTGATTGGGTCATTCAATGATTTTCAAGGATACTCCTTAAAGGGTAGAACAATTTTGTAGTTACTTTGGTGATCATCAAAAAGTATAAAAGTTTTGGAAATAGGTGTATCATTACAACAATGTATGGTATCCATATTATTTAAATACTATTTATGATTTTACATTATTAAAAAATATGGATAATTGGTTTTTTGGATTATAAATCACCTCTAAAACATTTTTTACTGGATAAATAACCGTAATAAACCTCACACAGGTATCAGAGAATGATGTATGTTTTAATTCTTTGAAATTGTGTGTTAAAATAATGAATGGAAAATTACATTACATTATAAAGATAACATAGTCTCAACTACGCTACATGAAAATACATTATATGATACCATATTATAATGGTATGATCTGATGTTAGGATTAAATGATAATGTAACTTACACTAGCTACAGAAATTATATTATATGATAATGTAATCCATGCTAAGTGTTCTTGACATTAAGTTACTCAATAATATATTTTCACGGTAGTCCTTCATGTTAGGATTATTTTTTAATGTAACATATTCTAGGTCTCAACATTACATTACATCGATAATCTAATTTTGAATATAAAGTGAATTATATGTTATATGATAATGAAAAATATGTCTTTATCCACCAAAATAATGTATCGTAAGACCCCATCTTGAAATTATGTTGTGAGACAATGTCATGTGAGATAATATGTTTTCCATTATTTTGTGAGAGAATGTATTATGGGATTCCAAATTGATAATGTCTTAAGTGTTAACATAATCTAAAGTAATGATTCAAAGCCAATATAAAAAATATATATTTTTGTTATATTTTTCTATCATTTATAAATTTTTAATAAATAATTATTATTACTTATTGAAAATTAGACATTTTCATGGAAAAATTAAATATGAAAAACTCATTTGTGTATATAATGTTTTTTGAAATAAATAAATATTTTTCCTATTTTTCAATTATTTAATATATCCATGATCATAAAATGTTTATATTTTATGGATATTATGTATGGTAAATTTATGTGATAAATTTATTCTAAAAGATTGTTAATCCATATATTTAATACTTGGCATTAAATCATAGAATTTGATTTTCATAATCCTTAATATCTATTTTTAGTTGAATATTTTAGATTGAATTTAGTTTTTTTCCATATTTTTTACTTATTAAAGTTGGAGTTATTATTTATTCAATTTTCCCTTTAGTAATGTATCTTATAATAGAGTGGCATTAGGTTGATATTACCATCATCCAGGACACTTATTAATTATTCTAGAAATATGTAGGTTAGTTAATTTTGGATTCAAACATACTATTGTGGAGATTTTCATTCTCATATAGTTCTAAACCATTATATTAAGAGTTACTATACATTATACATAGGATAAATTTTGATATATAATAAAATGTATGGATTCTATTTTTTGGGTCAGTAACTCAAACATGGGGTTGTGTAAAGAGTTACTTATTAATATTGTGTGAACATATTAATAGGATTGATGAAATATAGATTCCGAAACAAACATTTTAGAATAATATATACACAAAGGAATAAATAATGGGATAATAAATATGTCATATGATTAGATAGTTATGAATTTAATATATATATATATATATTATTGGTGGGACTTATAAAAATAAAAACCCCTTAAAATACTAAAATTTTTATTCCTTTAAAATATGTATATGTTAATACCTTAATTTTTCAACCATGTACGTTCTCCATAGAAGGGTTCCCATGGATTATCTTGTTTAATACATAGTAAAAATAGAAAACCATGTGAGTTAGGTAACTAAATAATGTTGTTTTATTTTGGTTATACTTAGATAGAGAAGATTAAGAGTTAGGATTCCAAAGGAATAGAGTTGATTTTATCCATATGTGGTATTGGAACAAGACTTGTTCACTAAAATATCTTACAATATTATATGATATGATTAGGTTAATAACATAAATAAATTTATAAATGGTAAAATTAACACCATCACAGATTCATTTCAAGATAAAATATTGATCTTAGACCACAAATTGGTAAATTGGATTTAAAAGGCCTCACCGTTTTAGTGGGACAACATTCAATAAAAGTACCTTTGAAATGGTTATAAAACATTACACTCATACGGAAAAGGTTTTGTTGCACATAATAATATAACTTATGCCATCAATATTCACCATTATATATCTATTGGAAAAGAAAAAACTAAATGGTAGTAACTTCCTCAACTAGTATCATAGATTGATAATATTTCTCAATAAAGATGGGAAATTCAATATGTTGGAAGATTCCCATAAAAAGATACCAATAAGTGAATTTGTTCAATAAAATATTTAAAAATATTTGATTATTATATAACGTATTCACTATAATATCAAAACTCATTCTTGTTATCATAGATTCCAAGTCTCAAAAAAACATGAGACCATGGTTACCTATCAAATGGAAGACAACCCAAAAAGGTTCAATCACAATAAATCTATTCATGAAATGTATTATGAGTCAAAGGATCTGTTTTATGAAAATAGAATAAGGAACCCCAATATATACTCATGTACGCAATATGTGAGAGGACCACTTTAGGATATACTCAATACTAAAAGGGGTTGATTTAGGGTTGGGAACTTTTTAACCAATTACAAAATTTAACCCTTTACCTATTAAACCTATTAGGATCTTGATTATCCTATTCTATTTTCCTTATTGTTTGTAGGTTTATTAAAGAAAGTAAAACACTGAACACATTATTTTTACAAGTTATCTACTCAATATGTGTATATAATCCTTTTTATTTATGGTGATGATAGTACATGGATTTTATACTATAATGATATATCTATTACAATGGTTCAAATATAAAACAATCCTTATCCAAACTGTGATTTCCAAAAATTTAAGAGGTAGGATAAGAAAGTAATCTTAAATACCTACAATTTTTATAACCATGACCAATTTTCAAATCCCTTCTATTACATTATATTACCAATGTATAAAGTCTCCATGTTTTTCTTTAGGAAATTTTTAACAATAATAAGGTAATACAAAATTTTAAACTTGTTTTGGATGTCACAATGCTCTATTTTTTCTCAACACCCTTTTATTTTAAATGTTTCTTACATTTAAGTAAGAAATAAACTCTCATTATTATTCACATAAAAAAACATAAAGCCTCACATCCTTCTATTGTTCCATTATTCAGAACATTTCCTTCTAATCATTCTATCTAATCATGTTTATTCTATGAAATTTTTTCTAGTGACAACTCATATAATCCCTTCTTATCTTCCTTCGGTAATTTTTCACCAGGTGTTCCAGATCCATAATATTTCTCCTACTATATCTGATACTAGTTTTTATGTCTCTAAATAATATCAAATCACTTTTAGATATCAATTTTTCACTTCTGACTTTCATCAACCAATGCTTGATTTCTCATTCTAGGGATTTCACTCAATTTTTTACCCCCTTATTCATTGTGTAGTTATTATCCAAAACCTACAAGTCATAAAATAATTTCCCTCAAGATTTATGGTCATAAAGTTTTTATGGTTCTTCACTCCTTCAGTTATACAAACAAACATAAGAAATTAAGAAACTAATTTCTCAAAAAAGAAATATTCCTCATCGCACCATCCCCCTTTATATAGAAATAGTTTCTACAAATGTTTAGGGAAAGGTTTAAAATTAATTTTTCATTTCCCACTTTTAAATTTGAAAATCATCCTTTATTTTACCTTCTTTTAAATCCATAACACTTTCTAAAAGATAATGGTCAACAAATATTTTTAGGAATGTTCCTTAGATCTTGTTGTCGATATTCTTCATCTGTCCAAAAAAAATCTTGGATATAATACTGATCTACCTTTACGATTATTAAAACTTTAAATTTCCAAATCGTCATTACAATAATTAATTAATTTAGGAAAACTCAACAAATACCTTTGAACCTGTCATCTAGTAATCATAGAAAAAATTATTCCATCTATGAAACTCTATCCACTGTTCCTTCACGAACTCATAAGAAAATTTACATCCTTGATGTTACTCAGAAATATCTATCTATTACTTTATATTGTAAACCTCTAACCAATGAGATTCACATGATAAATTTTTTCTAGGGAACATATAAGAATTCATTCATTGGACACACCCAATTTACTCTTCATTTGAAACCATCTATATGATTCCACTTCTCATAAAATTTTTTCATATGAATGTTACCTAGAAAACACTATTTTATGAATTCATATGGATTCTTCTATCTAATATAACTATATAGAAACCTCAGAAACCTCTATATGATGATCTTTAGAATTTCTTCGGACTAATTTTATGAAACTTATACTTTGGTCAAATAAAAAAAATTATCATCTACACTTGTTTTTATCATTCACACAAAATTATTCACTTTTCATCTTGTTCTTTTTACAAGTCCATATGTTGGAATCTATACTCAATAAAACATAATTTTATTTAATGGAGTTATTTTGATGTCTCAACATGTTCATATGAAATACTTCATACATTGTTTTATTAGTTACAACCTTAAAAATACTTTTATCATTCATTTTATATAATTTCATAATTTTTTTTATCATTGAACATGTAATTACGATATAATTTATACCACTCTTATTCAAATCAAATGTTCTATAACAGTTTATTTAATTTTATTCCTTTAAAAAACGTTAGAAAAGATCCTAAATTCCCTAGTATAGTCATGATGTTTATTATTATAAGGATACAAAACGAATAACCTAATATGTCTCTATTTCATATACGTTTATCTACTATTTCAAGAATTATATTTGAATCAAATTCATAAGGCATTGTTAGGTTTGATCAATAAGGAAACATATCACCATGAATTCACTAATATTTTTGATCTGGTAATTATTTTATTATATAACTATGAATATAATCGATCAAACATATATTTACACCTATCATATGATCAACTCAGTTTTTTCACATCAATCTGATGTCACTTTGAAATTTTTTTCATTGATCTCCCAATATTTCTTCTAACCAATGGAATTCTCATTCTAGTTTGTGTAATAGAATTTACATCTTTTTTCATATGATAGACTTCACATCATTATCCATATGAAGGATTACATTAGGTAGATTTATAAATATTCATATAATGGACACTATAATGACGAATTTATAAAAGTATGTACGTTGGAAATTATATTTTAGATCATCTAATAAGCTATGTTAGATGAATTTGGACAGATTTATTTGATGTAATCTATAATGATGAAAATTTAAAAATATATTTGATTGAATTTGTATCTGATCACCTTGGTATGCTAAACTCCATTCGACCAGATTTTCTATATTCATCCATTTATATATAAAATTTTTTTAAATAAACATCATAATGTTGATAACAAATGTGCTTCTCTGGTAATATTAGCACATTTTGATGACATTAATAATATCTCAAAAAACATCTTAATGAAAGTCAATGTTTTCAAATATATTTAGGTTATAATGTAATGAAAAATATCTCACTCTAATAAATGAAATTTTATATGTTTCTTAAGATAACAAAACATGAGGACATCCTTTATTCTTCATTTATTCATCAAGGCTACCTCAATATTCTTTATAAGTTTGGACACTTAAATTAAACCTTCCAACAACTTCTTCTTTAATAATGATTTCAATTTATATTTAATTTGGTTTAAGCCATACCTTTCATTAGTGGGATAAGGTCAAGTATCTGGAAACCCTATAATCCATTCGTAGATAATCTATATGTACATTTAGTTTAAGACATTCCTTTCATTAGTGTGACAAGGACAAGTAGAATGAAACCTTTTAATAATGACTTCTGGTTCATTCTTTTCCTTTCATTAGTACGATAAGGCCATGTAGCATGAAACATTTTATTCAAGTCATTTGGTTCAATCCATTCCTTTAAATAGTATGATAAATCCAAGTAGCATGCTTCAAATAATTTAATCAAATTAATGAATATTATATAATCAAGGTTCATTCAGCTCCTTCCATTAATATGGTAATGGGTTGTACGGATATGAAAACTACCATTCATTTATATTTAAGGCCATGTTATATACATAGTATACATGCTACTTCACATTTCCAATATTATTGTCAAACTAAAATACTTACCTTAGGTAGGTTAATTGGTGAGAATACATGTTACATTACATTATGAAATTCTTATTATAAACAATACATTTAATATAGAATCACTTACATTTAGTAAGGTCAATTCAAGGAACACACAAATGGCAGCTCAAACGTGTCAAATCACTAAAATGAATATTATGGAATAACATCCTACTTGGGATAAATTGAGTTGTGACAATAACCACCAATAATTTATCACATACATCGAATGAGCATATCTATACAGCTCTAATGATTATAATCATGTAGTATAAAATCAATAAAAACATCTGATGAAATCTGTGGGCCCCACATGACAATTCCAAAATCAACGAACTTGAGGGACAAGTTTTTGGCCACCCACATTAGGCTTGTACGAATCTCCTACTCCGGCATTGGACCTTAATATGGATTTTGATAAGAGTAGATCAAAGAAAAGGATAAAAATGCTCATGCACTGATAACTAGTTCGATATCAAGAGTGATGAGGAAATTCTTAAATGGACACGCTTAATTACTGTTGTGCATCCAACCTGATAAAAAAAAGCTCGAATGGATCCCGGATGAAGAAGATCTTTGGATACCTACCTTATGGCCTCAAAAATCTCCACAATGAGAAAAAATAGGTTAAAATTTTAGGTTCATAGATTAGGGAATAAGGATGTATCTAATTAGATCTTTATGTTAAGAATTAAATTTTACCTAAAAAATGTCTTATGCACGGTTTGTCGACACGATTTGACAAAACATGCCCAAACTGTGAACGATTACCTAGGAAGATGGGTAACATGCATGGTTAGGCTGCACAGATGTGTACAATCTTTTATGTTTGGTTATTTCTAGAAATTTCCTTCTACACAGTCATCCAAACAGTGCGCCAAATATGCACTGACTATGAAGCAAGGCAAAATTTCCCCAAAATATGGGTATCTAGCTCTGAACTTTCCCCAGACACCCCTATCAGATTTTCAAACTCAATAGGCATCCATATTAGGTCTAATTTAATGATTTAGATTTAAATTTAAAGGATCCATACCAAATTGTAAAATAGGGTTATTTTAGTCTTCCCCCCATAGTAGAACATGTCCCCAGTTCACCTTCCAAGGGTGTAGAAACACTTTGTGTGAAAAAATCTAGCTATTGGGAACAAACGTTGGCCTCCCTCTCCCATGTCTCTTTCTACATATGTCCATGATAGAATAATAGTTGTACTAGAGGGATAGAATGGATATGTAGAACCTTCAGGCTCCGATCAACAATGCGTACTGGATACCTCTCAAAGGTAGCATCAACATCTAACTCAACTTATCCAGGATCAAAAGTGTGATACAGATTAGCATGATATTGGAAAAGATGTGAGATGTGGAAGTTATTGTGCATGTCATGGTACCTCTGTGGTAGTAAAAACTAATATGCCACCAGCCCGACACTTTGTAGGCTCTCAAATAGACCTACATAATGAGATGATAGTTTCCCTTTCTTCCAAAATAGTATATTCCCTAGCCCGAGCAATACCCGAAGGAAAGAAACTCCCCAACCTCAAAATCTAGAGGTTATCAAAAAATATTGACATATGATTTTTTATCTATTCTAGGTAGTTTTTATAAATTTACTAATCATTTAAACCTACTTTGAAGTCTCCTGAATGAGACGAGGACTTAGTAGGGTTGCCTCACTAGCCTCTTTCCATCATAGGGGTGAACATCATGACCTGCAATATAAGGCATCAAAAAGAGACAAGAAAATTGTCTCCTAGAATCTGTTATTATATATGAACTCAACGAGAGGGATATGTTTCTCCCAAGAACCACCGATGTTATGGAGACATGCTTGGAGCATGTCCTCTAGGACATGTATTTTCTGTTTTGATTGTCCATCAACCTGAGAGTGAAAATATTTTTTCAGAAGAACCTATGTTCCTATAGCTTTCTACAATCCCTTTAAAAATCATGAAATGAAATGAGAATACCAATATGAAATAATATTACTAGCGACTCTATGGAATTGTACGATCTCATGAATATACAATCATCCAATATCATCGACTAATAATGTTTTTAGAATAGTTATGAAGTGAGAGGATTTTGTTAGTAATTTAATGACAACCCATATTGGGCCTCTACCTCTAGGTGAACTAGGAAAAATAACTATAATTTCCATAGAAACAACATCCCATTTCCATTTTAGGATTGGAAGTGGCTGAAACAGGCCTGCAGGTCTCTGGTGATCAACCTTCATATGGATAATAGGTGAAACACGTAGTGATAAAGCCTGTTATGTGACATTTAATCACAATCCACCAATACTAGCATCACATGTCTCAATAAATCTTCAAGATTCCTGGATGAACATCCAACATAGAGTTGTGGGACTCTTCATCAAATCCTCTCTTATACCTGTAAAAACCCAAATATATCCACATAGACATAAGATGTCGCCTCTATTCACAGACCAATCCGGATGTGGGTTATCTCCGAATATACTCTCACAGAGAACCTAGCCTTTAGGATTTAAAAATTGTTTACCCTCCACCTTATCATAGAGGGAAGAGGTAATTTTCAAGAATTAGATATAAGACTACTTAATACTATCATGGAACTCTAGATATTTCTTAGAAAATAGGGCCATTAACTTCCATTCATCATTGGCTTCCCATACACCCTGTGTTTGAATTTTCTGACTCAGCACATCTTCAATTACATTTCCCTTCCCATTCATACATGTAATCTTAAAATCAAATAATTATATATATTCAACCCATATATGATGTTTGAAGTCAAATTCATGCTAAGAAAATATATATTTGAGGCTCTTGTGGTCTGTGTACACCAAAAAAAACTCACCTAAACGATAGTGTCTCTAACAATTTAAGGAGTAGAAAAATGTTGCTAGAATAAGGTAATGCATCCGGTAATTAACCTTAGGAGGCCTCAACTGCCGAAATCTGTATGCAATGAATTTTTCCTCCCACGTCATCACTACTCGTAGGCAGATGCCTGATTCATCATAGAAGACAGTATAATCTACACCAGGCTCTGGAAGAGTCATAATAGGTGTCGATACTAGCCTCCCATTTATCCCTTGAAATGATCTCCCCAATTATTATGATCAGATGAAATTAACACCGTTTTTTAAGACTGGTAATATGTGAACCACATTTGGAGAAGTCCTGTATTAAATTCTTGTAATATCCATCCAGCCCTAAGAAACTCCATATATGAAACTCATTCTTGGGATGAACCAAGGAAACTGCAGCACTAACCATTTCTAGGTCAACATATACTCTTGATTTCAATATTATATGACCTAAGAAGTGGAATTTTTTGATTTATAAGTGTAACTTATCAAGAATGGAGTAAAGATAATGATCTCTCAGTGTGCATAGAATGATGTCAAGATATATGGAATGGTTGTTATGAGTGTGATTATACAATAATATGTCTTCAACAAAGACCATGATAAAAGATTCCAAATAGGGATAGAAAACCCTATTCATATGAGCCATGAAAATGGTGTGCGTGTTCATAAGATTGAACTGCATAACAAGGTACTCATACAGAAAATACCCACTACACAAAGTTTTACGTTGTATGTATGATGACCTAACTCACATATGATGATAACATTATATTAGGTCAATATTATAGAAGACCCTAGCCCCCTGGATCTTCTCAAAGAGATCATCTATTCGAGCCAGCAAATATTGGTTCTTGATCATATGACTTTTCAAGATTCTATAATCAGCACATAGACTTAAGGTCCCATTCACCATCTAGGGAAAAAGCATGGGAGAACCCCAGGAGGATGTACTGGGCTATATGAAACAACTAGAATATAAATTTTCTAATGGACACTTGAGATCTTATAGCTCTATAGGTGCCTTCATGTATGGAGGAATGGACACTCGAGCTGGTCCTGGAACATGATTGATTGTAAACTCTACCTCTCTCTCAAGAGGTAAGCCAGAAAAATCATCTGGAAAGATGTCACTGAAATAATCCACTACTGGTGGAAAATAAAATTTATGTCAATGTTGATCCTCTATAAATATATTTTCAATATGGGAGGTTACTCCACCTAGCCCATGAAGCTTTGGTACCGCTCTACCATCCTATACATCCCACTCACACTTATACAGATAACTGCTTCCCTATGGTGATCTATACGATACCCTACAATGATAGTACACTACCAAAGTATGATACTAAAGAAACTAATCCATCCTATGAATGAAATCGAAGTCCGTCATCTCAAGAATGAGGAGGATCTATAAGAAAGTATAACTGCCTACCTAATGTGGGCAGTCCCTACATAGGTGTACTCCCTATTTTTGTACTTATAATGACGTATCTATGGTCATTACACCATTGAGATATTGTTTCTATAGTTTGAGACTTTATGTGATAGATACAGAGATAAAAGTTTCCAAATAACATTTATCAAATAAATAATCTACAATAGTAGATGCCAGAAGAATAATACCACTCATTGTATATGACCACGTAGCCTAATCCCCGGGTATCGACTATAGTGCATGGAAATGACATGATGCACAACCCTACGCAATAGATAGAATACCACAATAAAACATGCTATGATAGTGCAACTGGTGATCAGGGGTCTATCTTTAGCAGCCATGACCTCCTCCTCATCCAATCCTACCAGTTCTATTCAATCTCCCCACCTAACGTGGTGTAAAAGAACTCACTCTTGATGGTGAAGCTGTTGTGGATACTTTTTCTCTTAAGGCTTGTGGAATGGTTCTATAGAAACAATGAATATTCACCATAAGGCCGCAAGGTTAGCACTCCATTGGGTCTCTATCACACTTAGTCTTCAAATTCCTCCATCATCCATGATGATGACAGACATTAGAGATATGAAAATGGGCACTCTGGTTGTCACTTCCCTAACGAAAAACCTACAGGGAATGCTTCCAACAATAGGAAGAACTATTGGCCTGACGTGGAATTGGTCCTATGTGCCTAGTACAATTTCCATACCTCAGGTGGTACATAGTGATAATATCCTGATTTAATATTTCAGATAAGGTTTGAAGGAGAAATACAATCACCTACATATGGATAGTTCACACAAGCCCATCCTCAAAGCATCTGGCACACAGAATCTCATCACTGACTAGATCGTTTTCAAAGCACTGCAACTCTGTGAAACACAATGAATAGTCAATAACTGACATAGAACCCTACATCATATGCATGAACTATCTGGCTCTGTCATCTCTTAACTTCTGAGTCAAGACCTTATCATAGAAGGAAGTATATGAATAAATCCATAACATTCTCTGATGATGACCATCCTGGGTAATCACATCCCAAAATCGCTTGGCTGAATCCCAAAGCATGTATGTGGAAAGCATGACCATATACTCTAGAAGTGTCTCCAAGATCTCAATGAAATATAGGGTGGCTTCGAGGAATGACTTAGCAGCATGGGGACCACTATCCGAGAAAGGATAGGATGATTTTGATGCTAGAACTCATGATTCAGATCATCCATCCAAGACGAAAGCTATTGAGCACCATGAATGGACTTCATCAGACGATGGAAATTATCATGAAATCAGTCATCAGTGCCCAGATCAGGAATAGTAGACAGCGCCTCGACTAGAACTTTGGGGTGTAAAAGTGGTGGATTATGCCCCACCACATCTTTAGTGTGGTCATCACCAGCCTCCTAGCCTGCAATATGAATACATAATGGAGGCATTGGTATAAAAATTCCAAGAAAACGTCTCAGAACAAGGTTAAATATAATGATAGAATCACTAAAAGAATTTCAATATGAGAAAACTCAGTACCCAAGGTATACTACCCCAACTACCCTCTTAGACGGTTAGGTACTGGTAAGTTCTCAAGAATAAGTTTCATTTCAATTTTTAGTTAATATCTATGTTCACTCGATTACCTTTCATAAAAATGGAAAGGTGCGATAAGGACGTGAAACCAATTCATTTTAGATGTCATGATTCACTTTATAATGGATATCCATTTCTGATAAATTAGTTCACATACACTTATCACTAGAAATGACACTCATTAATTTATAGCATAATGGATTGACTTAAAAAAATTACCCATCACAACCCATGAGGGACCATATAACTCATTAATTGAGACATGTAATCACTCAATCACAACAAAGAGTAATAAAAGAATAATCTAACTATCACATCATCCCTCAACAATCATAGACATATCATGCAATGCAACGAAGTGAAATGCACCTATATGGCATGAAAATATGAATGACATGTGAGTTCTGGGTTCCTATAATGATGAATGTTTCAATGATCCTTGACCTCATATTATTGTTCCATGTATGAAAGAAAATCCTCAAAAAGAGTAATAATAAACAACACCACACAACATGTGCATCACCCAATTGGGAAATAATATCAACTATAATAGGAAAAATCAGAACATTAATTTTAATTTAGTAAACTCATCTTTTACCCTGAATATGGGTTACTAATCTCTAATGTATTGTGTCAAAATATTAAATTAAGAAATTTATCACCTTTGACACCACATTGTGATGTCCCATAACCAGATGCCACTTAATGGGTACCCCAAGCCTGGTGGGCACATGGCCTCAAGTACATTTCCCCGAATGCCAGAGGCTACTGACAAGTAGCGAGGGCCTAGGATGTGTCCTTAGGGAAAATATTCCCTCATTTCCAATGTTTAGAATAACAGATGAATATAAACAAATTTAAATTGAATGAAAGATATATGTAAACAAAAGGCACAATAGAGAAATGGAGACAACGATAATAATAACTGAAATAACTTAAATAGCATTCAAAAACTGATGATATTTCATGTCACTAGAAAACTAAAAAACATGGATACAAGATAGAAATAATAACATGTTCCACATAAGTATAATGTAAATAAAAGACTATTGAAAGAATCTTGAGCACTGACTCAGTCATCTTCTACCAAGATCTATAATAAATACCATGTAATCGGGAATTTGAAGTTGTATGATTCCCATTGTCAACAACTGAAACCATGTAATCTACTCTGAGTACTAAATGGAGATTAGATATGGTGTTAGATAAATCTCAGTGGGCCACCGCTAATGATGTCTATAACATATGTCCCGTGTAATGGAACGGTAATAGTGTTCAAGCCTGCGTATATAATGTAAATCATCACAATATTACTAAATACATAAGTACCTTATTTAGCTCTCATTTGGAGTATGAACATAACTCGTCCATTAATTTATTTTTAGTAGTTTACAAATAAGTCACATGTAAACAATAGTAAAGGTTCTCAATTACGACAAAGAAACCTGTAATGGAATTTAATAATGAAGTTCCAAGGTAATAACCAAGTTAACATAGACCTCAAGGGTCCCCAACTCATTAATAGTTATATACTGGGTAAGGGTAAGAATATAATCCAAGGATCATATTCCAAGGTATTCCACAATAATATTCCTACTGAATCCATGGTGATCATCTAAGGTAAAACCGATCTAAACTGAGATAGGGCCCTATGGGCTATAACTATGGCACCTACTTGTCATTGTTGGATCCAAGGAGTGCATCCAAGGAATTATTTAATGCTATATGAGGGATAATATGGTGTCATATTTGGAATAAAAGAGTATAAAAGGGTCAGGATCTTGGTGGTTCACATCCTATGCAAGTTGTATCCTTGAATCTAAATGGTTTTCTTGAGTGATCAAGTCATTCCGGATAAGAATCAGGCGATCTCGAGTCATGCCATTCCTGTTTGATAATGAGGTCACATAATATTTCATTTCAATCAAGCCTTTACATTAATTATAGTGAAAAGTCCATGTATCATGATAACTTTTAACCAAGTCATTTGGTTCAAGACTTTCCTTTCGGGCCATGTTGCATGCAACCTTTTAATCAATTCATTTGGTTCAAGACTTTCCTTTCATTAGTGTGACAAGTCCATGTAGCATGAAACCATTAATTTAATCCATTTAAAGAATATTTAATATTCAATTTTCATTCAACTAAATTTTATTAATGTGATAAGGGGTGATACATATAACATTCCATTCATTTACATTTAAGACAATGTCATATACGTAGTATACATGGCAATTCACATTTCAAATTTTATTTTCAAATGGAAGCACTTACCTTAGGTAGGTCAAGTGGTGAGCATACATTGTAATTTCTTTAATGATATTATCATTATAAAATTTCCCTTTAATATATACATTCTTACCCTTAGTAAGGTCAAGTGAAGGCACACCCGAACATTGGCTCAAATGTGTAAAAACACTAATGTTAATATTATGGTGTAACATTCTACATTAGATGAATGGAGTTGGGGGCATAGCCACTAAAAATCAATCAAATACATGGAAATAGAATATACATATGGTTATATTGAATATAATAATATCATATAATTTTATTAAATGGCTTCAGATGAAATCGTTCTGCCCCACACAACAACTCCAAAATCAACGAACATGTGGGAGGAATTGTATACCACCCACCTTAGGATTGTTTGACTCCCATCCTCTAGTATTGGCCCTATATTTGGCTTGTATCAGAGTAGATCTTAGAAAAGGATAAAAGTTATCATACCTTGATAAAAAGTTCAAGAGAAAGAGGGAAGAGTAAAGGCTTAAAGGAACTTGAGTACTTATCATTTCACATCCCATGTGATGAACCAAAGCTCAAACGGATCTCAGATGAAGGGGATATCTGGATTCATACCCTATGCCTTTTAAAGGCTCCAAAATTAGAGAAAAATTTGTTAACACCACAAGTTATATGATTATGAAAGAATGTTGGATCTAATTAGACCATTAAGGGAAAAAGGAAAATTTAGACGAAAAAATGGCTTGTGCATAGTTTTTCCACACAGTTACTTGGTAAGAATGGGCACTAGAATGGTTAGATCGCACAACCATGTGGGTAGGTTCTGTCCAGAAATTTCCATCTACATAGTTAGCTAAATTGTGTGCCAACTATGTGAAAACAATTTGATAACCGCGCAAGAATGACCATTTTCCCAAAAATATGGGTATTGAGCATTGAACATGCCCTAGAAACCACTGATACCTTTTCTAATTCATTAAGAATCTGTATTTGTTCTAACTTAAAGATTTAGACTGAAATTTTAACAATCCATAGTTGAGTAAAAAAGTTATTTCTTACAATATTCTAATCCCAATGTGAAAAAATTGAGACGTAATTTTTAGGTGGTATTAGTAGTTGTATGATGGCAGGAAAATAATGGTTATAAAGAGTGGTAATGGGGGAAAACATCAACTTGGAAAAATTAATGCACAATATATTAAATGAGAAATTTAAATACAATGAAATACATAATTACAAGGGATGAAATGTTTCAAGATATATACAAGAGAGAGACAGAAGAATAATAATAAGAAGAAGATAAAGAGAGATAACGAGTTAGATAGAGATAGGGAGAGAGAGGTGAGAATGAGATAGATAAATGGAAAGCGGTGCATCTGAATTTAGATTAGGTGGTATTCTCTATTGATAAAGTAGTGAGTCTATGATTATAGTTATGGACTTGGAAAAATACGAGATGGTTCTTAGTGTAAGTTAACCCTCATAGTAAACCTCTAATATTTGTACATTACCAATATGAAAATCAATGGGAGTCATTATTCAGTTAAAGAAAAACGTTAAAAAAATGAATAATTTAGAAGAGTAAAATAAATCATGGGTTTCCTATTATTGATATAATACATTTACTATATCTATATCTAGATAGTTGAAGTGGATTTTCCATAGTCTAATTATAGAAGATTTTTTTGAAAAACCCTTCATGTTTTATTAGATCTAATGTCTTTAAAAAATATTTCTTCTTAATGAAATCCCCTTGGTCATTAAAAATTATGTTCCCATAATTTTTATGACAATTTTGTTCAATGAAGAATAAATAATAATATTGGGAACCATACTTTGGTCTCAAACTTGTGAAATTATAGAGTCCACTGTGATTGGAATTTTAGGAAAAGATTTTAGTTTCAGTGGATTATTTATTTATCGGACAAGAATAGTAGTATTAAAAAATGGGATTATTTTTTTTCAATTATAATAAATTATCACTTTCTAAATATGATAGACATGGACCATTTAAGACATGAGACTGAATATATTCTTTAGGATCCATTATATCAATAGTCTATGAAAAAGTATGATAAAATTCTACAATATCATTCATCAAATTATTAACTAGGGAACATATCTCGAAAAATTCCCCTTTAACGGAATAAGAAAATCATATTTTTTTGTCTTCACCTTACTGATTTGAGAATTTTTTAAAACATGGGTGGTTAATATAGAGTTTTGAAAAAAATATATAGGATTAAAAAATAATCTTGTAGTTATTTTATGTTCATTATTTTCATAATATTATAATGTGGTGTATAAATTAAAAGAGGTTACATAGAAATGAAGTAAATTTACAATATGATTTCTCTCAATGGAGTTTGATAATGAATGGTCACCTTTAATATCTTTAATTCCTTTTTCAATAAAGAGAGGAGTAATTTATTATTATTATTTTTCATTTGTCGTTACTCTTTCACACATATATAATATTCTGGAAAATATTTTGAAAACTCAATAAGTTACATAGTTGAAATCATATGATATTAAAAAATAAGATCTTATTTAATTTATATAATAATCTAATTAAATGTACCCTCTTCTCAGTGAGACCTATGAACCACCTAAATATTTTTTGCCAATATTTTAACCACATCATTTATAGTTTTTTTGGGGTCATCAATATGAAATTCCAATTTTTTATATTGTTATTTTTTAATTTTATTATTCTTAAATACAAACAAGTGTAATTAATATAGAGACCCATATATTTATTAATTAAATATTACATATTATTATATGAATATATATTACATAACATTATGATGCATTCCAGAATAATATTTTTAGTGTCTTTAGAAACATGGATACATAAACAAATATTTCATAGAATATATAAATTATCCACCACTTAGTTATTCATAACTAGACCACTTCAGAGAAAAACAATAATTTAAATCATTCATCATAACTAAGGGAATGTAAACATAATAAAGGGTGATCTTAGAATCTCATTAATGGTATATAAGGGTGACAACAATGATAAATTAATAATAAAATGAGTATAAGGTATGAGAACATGAGATTATAACATGAAAAACATATCCTTTATATAATATATTATAATCTATTTTCATGGAATAAATCGTAGATATTAATAATACATGAAACATAATGTGATCAAGGAACATAAGGTATGAGAACATAACATTTTAAAAATGTCATGTCATAAAATAATGTCATAAAGTGTGGCATAATCTTAATTATTGAAATTTAATTTCTAGGATACCCAATAAAAAATTCATAACATGTTAGTAGTTATATAAACTCTCATGTACCTTGTTTTTCATAGGTTAACCTCTTGTTTACCCTTTTTTCACGCTTGGGGTAAACTCATATTTACACTCTTTTTTTGGATTGGGAAAACCTCCCATGTACCCTTTGAAATCGTAAACATTAATTGTTACTCAATTCATTAGAGGGATATATAATTAAATTCCCACCCTTCACATTATCATAAATATATTTATATTTATTCAAAAATATAATAAAAACATTCATCATTACATAATACATTTAATAGAAAATAGGTTTCGTCAATATTTCAACATCATAACCATAAAAAATATAGTGAAACAATAAAGATAATATCATTGGATCATATTCAAAAAAATATTCCATTGTATTTTGAAAATAAAATTTGAAAAATAAAATTAAAACACATATTATCAACATATAACCAAAGGATAACAAAATTCATGAGATTATTTAGAAATAGTTCATGAAACATTGTCTTCGAAAACATAATCATAATGAATCCCAATAAATAATGTGATTTTAACATAAATAAAGTTCTTATTGTTTTAATTTATTTATAGGATATTCTTTTACATACATATAATATCATAAATTATCCAAATATTACATTTCAAAACGGATTTATTCATAATTTCTTATTAAAATTGTCGTTTCTGGGTGTTGATGTTTTCATTTTTCATGAGAATTTTAGCTCTGTAGTTCTAGTTCTTGTATTTTATTTTGGTTCAATAATCTATATAATACTGATAATGATATAAATATGATATATATTCATTATATATATATAGGGTCATCTATAAAGGATATATATAGAAATTTGAATTAAATCGTTCCTGTAGATGGTAGGTCAAATGTACGCATAAATGTTGTTTTCATTTTTCGACAGATAAAATGAAAGAAAGTAAAATAATATTTCACCTTTAAAGAATCATATTTATATTATATATATAACATATATTTATTAAATATTTCATTAATAGAATCCTTGTAATGCTTTAACAAAAAAACAAACCACCTCACTTCGTGGAGGTGGTAGTCAACACGTACACATGAGTGACATTATCATTTTCCAACGGATAGGATGAGTGTGGATAATAGTGGTTTCATAAACCTAAAAACATTTAAGTATATTTAGGATACAATTTTTTTTATTTTATAGTATTGATAACGAATTTAATGAATTTATAATAAGGAAAAAATTGAAAACTCTCGGTTAATAGTTATACCTCTTTATTGAGAAACATCTTTTGTCCTACACCTTCAGCCTTGAAGTGGAAGACTTTTGGAAACAATAGAAGCTCTAGGATGTGGTTAATTAATTTTGTAAAGTCTTATTCTATGTTTTTTATGATCGATAAGTCAAAAGTTGGTGTAATAATTGAAATAGGGTTCAACTTTTATAAGTGAGGGGAGGGGAACTAGTTGAATTTCTTAAAAAATAAAATATAATAAAATAATTAACATGAAAAATGCTTCAAAATGATGATATATTCAGGTAAAATGTGTTACTTGGTTTAAATTATATCATTAAAATTTACATGTTGAAGTGGTTTTATAAACCTTATGTTTTTCTTTGACCCCTTAGTCAATTAGTTTTAATATTAACCATGATAATGGCTCTTTCACTCTTAAATGTTTTTAATTTTACTTATTAGGTAATGATTTTCTAATAAATAGACACTAAATTATATTTAACACAAATTATCAACCTGTTTTTTCTATATATATATATCAATTATTTTTACATAATTTTATAAACCATTATTTTTCAAAACAATTAATTAATGATATTTTTGATACTATTCACATAATTTCACTATAAAAATAACATGAAAGAAATGGAATTAAAAATAAATTTTTTCACACATCCATAACATGTTTCATTTATATAAAAATATTTTGTAACCTAATAATTAACTCAAATTATATTACATTAGTTATTTTGAAAACCATTTATTTTATTTTTCTATCGATTAAATAAATATTGTGTCAGCATTCATAAGCATTTTAGAGAATAATTCAATCACAAAAAATTTTAAATAAATTAAAATGAACGAAATATTAAAAAAAATTAAAATGATTATTTATAACCAAAATTATACACCTTTTACCCTAATGTAAAAATTCTATAGATATTAAAGTCAAGAGTGTGAAATTTTATATTTATTATTTTTAAAAAAATATATTATGGTAATAATAAATAAAAAATGGTTAAATTTGTTCCCATATTCTATAATTATATGTAAAAATATAAAATATACTCATTGGTATTATAATGTAAATTCTTATTGAAATTTTCATTCTTTATCACAATGTTTTAAACCCATTTCACCTATTTTACCCTTACCGAGGTGACTAATATTTACCAAGGTTATTATTATTATTAATAAAATATAAAAGAGATTTATTTTTTAAGTTTTATCATCTTGATTGAAAATATGGAATCACTTTTTTCGTGATTAAATTAGTATAAATTTTATAAATTAATTTTAATATAAGTGGTTAAAATTTGATGAAAACCATTTTCTAGAAAAATACAAATTTGGGCATACAACTGGATTTCATCCTATCTCATTTCTAGAAAAAAATATTAGATTAATTTTAAAATATTTTATTGAATTTAAAATATATAAATTTCATTAAAATAAATCTACTATAGTAAATAATTTATTTTTTATGATAGAAACATGTTATATTCATAGGAATAAATTATCACACAAAATATATCTTTTACATTAAAATGATTTTAATTTGATTTAAAATCAATTGATATCAAATTAAATAGTTTTATACATGTGTAACAAACAAATTTTTAATAATTTATTTATTCATATTCATACCCCTAAATTCAATGTCTTTGAGATAATTATCCCATTAAATAATAATATGTCAATAGTATATTACTGTTTGTTTATACATGGGGTTTTGTGTAAAGAAATCTATCAAAGAAATAAAATTTATTGATAAATTACTATAAAATATCAGGGTGTTATATTCCACCTCACATAAAATTAACTTCACCCACAAAATATACCACTTAGATAAAAGAAAATTGAGGATATCTATGTTTTATCGCATCCTCAGGTTTCTAAGTAGCTTCTTAGATTTTTTTAATTCCTCTAAAGAACTATTACCAGGTGTGTAGTCTTTTTCTGAATCAGTTTATCTATAGGATTCATGATTTAGACCACCTTTTATTTATATTATCGATCATTACCTGGAAGTAAAGTCTTTGAGTTTAATACATTTTAGGGATCACATATGTACTTAGGATAGATATATAGAACACATCCCGAACTTGAGGGAGGTTTGGTGGAAGTACCAACTGATATGATACTGTCTCTACTCAATCAAGAATCTCAAAGTGGTAAATATATTCAGGGATCAAATTTCCTTTCTTTTAAAATCTCATAACCATATTCCATGTGTTAATTCATAGGAATATCTTCTCACCAACATCATATTTCATATTTCATTATTTATTTTTAGAATAACTTTTTTTTTATTCTTAACATCCTAGATATACTACGGAATATATACAACCCTATCTTCTTTTACTCAACTAGTTTAGAATGGAATACCATTATTTATCTAACATCATCTAATAATGCTGTTTTTTTATAGATCCATTTAAATGCTCGAGAGAAAGCTATTATTATTATGCTATTATTATAATAAAATGTTACTAGAGAAATGTGTCGATCCCTACTACCTTTGAAATACATAGGAAAGGAACTTAGCATATCCTTCTGACTTTTACTGTTTCTCATAGATTGGGCATCTATATGAGGATGATATGTAGTCTTGAACCTTTACTCTGAATCTAGAGCTTGCTGAAAACTTCACTAGAAAATTAAGGTTAAACATGGATCCCAATCAGATATTATATAATTTGGTACCTTATAAAAACTTTCCAAATATTCAATGTATATTTTTAAATGAAGGCAATTATAAAAATTTTCGTTGATAGTAATAAAGTGTGTTGAATTTTTAATGAAATTGAGAATATATTGAATATCTTTATAACCATTAAATATTTTTGGGATTCTGATGAAAAAAATCCATGGTGATGTTTTACAATTTCTATTAAAGTATAAGTAATGGTTATAACATCCCCTTAGAATTCTATTACCCATCTATATCATTATGAAAAAATAATAATGAGATATATACTTTTCAACCTATCTCTTCATGTTGACCTAGTAGAAATAATCTTTTAGATCTTTGTACATCTTCATAATTCCTATATTAATAGATAATGATGAAAGGTGATCCACATCCAACAGATCCTTCTTCAAATATGGTATATATGGAACACATATATGGTTCCCAAACATTATCATTTTGTCACCATCATGTTGAACTCCAAAGCATTCCTAGCCTTTATCTATAATTCCACATATTCATTTTGTTCCTCTTTATTCTTCATATGTATAGACTGTAGAACAATCAGTTAAGAAAGATAAGATTTATACCTTCTATATATATTTATAGATCCATACTTTTCAAATAAAAAAAATTAGATCTTTTGAGATCCTCCTAATAAACAAGTCATCCTGATCTTTTGAAATCAGAGCATCTATCACCTTGTTCACTTCCTAGAGCAACAATGTATCAAGAAATCATAATATTTAATGAAATCCAACCATATTCTCTTGGACATATTTTTCACAATTTGGGTGAATTGGTAAATTAATCTTTTATGATCAATATATATATATATATTGTTTATATATGTAAATATAATGTATCCATTACTTTAATGTCAAAATTAACACATCTAAATCCTAATTATGATTTGGGTAATTTTTCTCATGAAACTTCAATTAGCATGATGAAAAATTTATCACCATAAATTTCTACATGATGGAATATCCCTACCATTTAATTAATTCACCACTATAGGTTATAAAACTTTATTATATTCAGTATACTGTAAAAATATGTGACCTAAATAACCTTCTAATCAATTCCATGAAAATTTTCTCACATCCATTTATCCAAAGGAACATGAATCCCTTTTGTGTAAACTTACTAATGATATTAGGAATCCATGCTAAATTCTCCATAAATCATTGATAACATATTTAAAAACAATGAAAACTATAGATATCGTTCATAGTGGTTAGTTTTGGTCAATGTTTAATAACATATATCTTTTATGGATCTAAATATATTCCTCCCTATAGATTATATCAACCAAAAATGAAACTTTTACATTAAAAAATTCACACTCTATTAATTTTTAATATAGATTATCCTTCATTATGATCTTGAGTAAAATCATCATGTGATATTCGTGTTCTTCCTTGCTCTTTAAATGTATATGTGTAACATATATAAATACTACTATAAACATTTCAAGGTAATATCTAAATTTGGTATTCATTAAATCCAGTGATATTTAAGTGGAGTTAGTAATACCAAATGAATTCACTATAAATTCAAATTTTCCATACATTATATAAAATTTTATCTTTGGTATATCCTACCTCTTGACATTAAATTGAAAATATCCTGAACAAATTTATATCTTAGAAAAATAATGATCTCTAAATAGTTACTCAAACATATTCTCAATATGGGGTAGATGATACATTTTTTTACTGGTGATCTTGTTAAGTTCCCATTAAAAAATATAGAGACTCATTGATCTTTCTTACATATTAAAAAATATTTGATGTACCCCAAGGTAATTCACTTATCCGAATTAATCCTTTTTATAGATTCTCTAGGAGTTGTTTCTTCGATTTGAACAACTCAATTGAGTCCATTATTTATGAAGTATTTGAAAATGGTGTATAACTAGGTATGAGTTCTATTGAAAAATAAAATTCACGAGTCTTTGTAAGACTAGGAATATATTATATAAATACATATACAAAATCCCATACAATCTATATATTTTTTATGTAGAGTTTCTCTCTAACCATTTGAGATAAACACAAATTTTGAATAGGAATCAAAACCCATATAATGGATGTAACTACCATGAAAAGTTCATATTTATCATCACACTAATATAAGAGAATATATTCATTCAAAATATCAAAATTGACTTCCCTTCCTTGTCAAATGAGGTGGGATTGATGTAAATAAATCAAATCCATGTCTAATATTAGAAAATAATTGTCTAGAGGGAGAATAATTATATTTACAAGAAGCAATTTATAGCAAAATTCAGCTGGGAAATAATCATAGACTTGATATATGATCATCATACAATTATGAGTTTGCACTTCTACTTTAATATCTAATCACTGATGTGGCATTGTTATACCTTTATAAAATTTTGAAAATATAAAAGAATGGGTAGATCTATATTCTAATAAGACATTATTATTTTTAAAGTGGATGGTTTTTATACCTTTATACATTTAATTATCATTTCTTCATCATCAATAGTGATTGCATGATATTTCCATTTTTTCAATCAGAATAAGAGTGTAGTAACATTGATGATCATTAAAAACATTCATTTTTGATCACTTGTCAACATAATACCCATACTCCATTAATTTGAAACACCATTGTGTGGGTGGTTTTTTCTGTGGAGATTTTCCTCTATCATTGGATAACCTCTTCCCATAACTATGACATTCGATTTTCTTATGAACATACTTTTCAAAATAAAATAATTTACTAGTCCCCTTATGAAAATTTCATTTATGTCTCCTTCCACACATTTATCATAGTGGAAGGATCATCTTTATCCATATTTAGTTTTTATTATTATAATTTCATTTGAATTATAACTTTACCTTACCATTAAAACCATGAGATTGATAGGTAACTCTAATCCCTATTTCTACAATGGTAGAAAATCGAAAAAAATTATTTATAACTATTGCAGTGTGTTATGAATAATTCTGTTTATATAAATTAATTTATGCCACTGAAGAATCAATCAATCTTAGTTTTTTTTTCAATTATAATACTAGAAGCATACCTTAAATGTCTTGTAAAATTTTCCTCATTAATAGTAATAGATTCATAATCATTAAACCACATATCAAGGAATTAATTCTCCATTTTATTCTAAATAATATTTGTAATTTATTTTTTGAAAAAATTACTTTTAAACTAATCCCACCCCATATAGAAAATTTTTCACATTGCCTCATTTTTGTAATGAGAATCAACCATTGATATTATTCTCCTTCCAAATGATAGACATCCAAAATTACTTTTTTAGGATATGAAAACTATAAAATAAGAAATATAATTTCAATGGTACTAATCCATTTTTATGTAACTCCTGGATCAGTGGACCCTCTAAAATAAGGTGGATGTTTCCTCATGAAGGACTCAATAGAACGTTGTTCCGTCCATTCTTAGTTTGGAATTTTAACATTGTAGCACCCTGAGATTTTGTGAAATATATTTTTTTCAAAATAAATTCAATCTCTTTGATATTTTTTTGTTAAATTTTCCACCAATTTTATCTTTTTTAAATGAAACATTATGTGTATCATTCATTACACACACAATGAGTTGAAACAAAACATGAAATACTACAAAAATATTAATACTTAAAATAAAAATCATCGCATAACATCCGAAATAAAGGGTATTAATAGTTCAAAATAAATTTTAAAATTTTATGGATTTATAATATATATAAAATTAATTCTTTAGTGACCAATTTATTGTAAATGATAATAAAACCACTTTAAAAAAAGAAATAAATTTTATGAAAAAATATCTTTATGCACAAAAATGTGCCTTACCTTATTAAACTAAAAAATCACTTTTGGTGAATGATATTAAATAAATTTATATATTATATATTTAATAAAATTTTTGTAATTCATATTATGTGTTTTATAGATAATAGAGAAGCATAAATAAAATTTTATCTTAAAAATATATTTTTCAAAAAACTAGTTTTGTTTATTTTGGAAAAATATTTTAAAATTAGTTTTTCAAATTTTTGAAATTTAATATGAAAAATTATACTCCAATTTTGAATTCATCATTTTCAAAATACCTTATAGTGGATTTTTATAAATTTTTAGAAGATAATATTTTCGATTAGGAGTGAAAAATATTCTTCTTTATGAAGAATTTTCATTTATTTTAAGGAATTTAAAAATATGAAATTTTATTATAATTGGTTTAATGGTAAAATTAACTCATTTATTTATATATATTAATTATATTAAGGACATTATAATCAATTTAATATTGAATTTTTATAAACATACATTTTAAAATTCAATATCCTCTCTTTGGAAAACATCATTTAATTTCGTTCATGGGATTAATTATAAATTAAATTTTGATAATCACGTGAATGGAATTTCCAAAAATAGATTCAATTCGATTGATAATAATTTATATTATATAATAATTTAATATTATTTTTTAAAATAATGAATATTTAAATATGTAAAAATTTATTATCATAGTTTAGGTAAAAGTGGGTTTGTCGAGGGTTAAATAAACAATATAATCATTAAAAATGGCTTACAACATTTAAAACACCCATTGGATGGAAATATGTTTACCTTATATATTCTATGTTTTATAATGAATCCTTTTAGATCCTTTTTTATGGGAAACACATGGCTAAACCTTCTTCTTTTAAAAACATACAAGTGTTACACTAACCTCACTTATTAAAATCCACCCATGTCATCTCTTATTTAATCATATGAAACCCATTAGTTTAAAAATTACTTATAGAATAACATTATTAAAACTCTTAAATCATCTATGAAGACTTATTTTTTTTGGAAATAAGACCTATGAAACATTTTGGTGTAAAGAAAAAAATTATTCAAAGAAGAGGTAACTTCCCTAACAAAATATTTTAATTTATATCTTCCACCAACACCATAAATTAACATTAAACCATGATTATATAATTGAATTAATATAATTCAAATACTGATATATTATTATTTTTATTTCATAACATAACTCCTTTTCAACTTCTATCAAATGGGTTACAAAATCATCATCGTGTGTACGGTGGACATCTTCCTCGTGAATTGATGTTAATTTTTTTCCATATCCACTTATCACGAATGGAAATAATGATGTATTTATTGTTTATATATAATATTTAGGATATTATTATTCTTATTGAATCATTATATAACATGTTACATTTTACATTTCATTCCATGATAATATGATAATATCGTTCATGCCTACAACAAACTATTGTCTCGCGAAATTATGTGATTTGTTCTTCACGTATGCTTTACATGGAGGGTAACAATGATAGGTTTAAATAACAATATATCATATATATAAGAAATAATAATTATTCTAGAATGCTAATATATTTATTACCTTTCATTCTTTCAATCGATTGATAAAATGGAAATATAATTCATGCATGCGTATGACTTACTATTTCCTTGAATAATGTATTTTATTTTCTTTCTATAACATTTATGTATTACTATAAATACATATATAATGAATATAAATTATATTTATGTCATGTTTAAAATTTTATAGAATATGGAACCATATTCAATGTATAAAGACCTAAAATACTCAACCAAAAAAAATGTGAAAAAATGAAGCAGTTATTACCCAAAATGTAATTTTAACATGGAATTGTTTACAAATGGGTAATAAAAGGTCATAAGTACAAAATGTATATATGATATATATAATAATTTTTAATTAATATCATTATAATAAAATTATATTTGTTATAATTTAGGTTCAAATGTGACAAAGGAAGTCTAGACATAAGGTAAGGGATTTTTAGTATCACTTTTATTTTTGGGAAACATATGAAAATTCATCACCCATTTCATTTTGGTGGTGTATATAATACCCCATCTAGATGATAGGTCATAAATATTATTATTTTAATTATATTTAAATTTTTTATTTTAATTCATTATTTATTGGTTATTATGATCCAAAATAATACTAATGTGGTAAGTGATTTGTATCTCACTTTTATTTTCTGTTAGACACAAGTCATATTCATCAAGTGTTTATTTTATGTGGTGTATATAATTCCCCTGAACTTATTTTAAGATTATTATCCTTAATATTATGAGAAATTACATATACCCCTTAATATTTATCTTTTATGGGATATATGATACAAAATTTACAAAATTATTTAGGGATTTTTGTCTAAATTTGCCTATATTGAGAAATATGTTATGTTATGCACCTATATTAATTTATAGGGTGTATATAAGATCCCTTTGACTTGTAATTTCATGAATATATTTATTCTATTTATATTCTATTTTTTATTTAACATTATTAATTCATGGGGTTTATGATTCAATGTTTCCAATCTGGAATGGTTTTTTTATAATCACAATGTTTATTAGGATTCCCATGAATATGCTTCCTATGGTGAAATCATATGTTTTATCTCCCAGTAAAAGAATATATTTCATTATCTTAAATTTAGTTCCATAGAATACAAGTTTTCTAGTAATTTTTTTCTATTTATGTATTATGAGTTTAACATTATTTTCCTAAGAAATAACTTTATTATCTATCTCAATGGTCGAAACCCTTTTTAATCTGAAATTTTTTTTTTCTAAATAAATTTATTAATTTGTTTAAAATTATTTAAATTATTTATTAAATAAAATTTTACCCATGATTTAGTTTTTATAAAAAAATAAAGTTAATTTTCATGTTATTTTACAGACAATACAGTTTTTCATTATATTGAAAATGTGAAAGGAATATTTGTTTCAACATCTACTTCATTAACGGAATGTCCTAACTTCCTGACCATTGTTTTCTTTGAATATTCATTTATATTTTTTCATTTCTCTTTTAAAATAAAATTATTTTTAAAATGTTTTATGTTTTAAAAGGTTTTTTTCATAATGGATAGGGTATTTTCTTCAAAAAAAATTTTAAATGATTTGTAAATATTATTTAATATTATTTAATTTTTATTTTTAATGAAAATTAGTTTGAAATTATTTTCTATTTTAAAATGTGTTTTTTATATAAAAATGAAACATTCCACAATTTTTTTTAAATTATTTATAATGGTAAATTTATAAATTTTTTAGGTTATTTTCAATCAAAATTTTTTCCAAAACATTTTTCTATTGTTATTTTTAAATAGTGATTTTCAAATAAAGGATGTTTTCTTCATGAAATTATTTCAACGATCATTCCAAATAATTTCTCATCTAATATGAAATCCTTTGATGTTACTTATTGTTTATTGGGGGAATGATCTAAGGATACAATTCCTATTTTTTCTATGAATGGTTTATTTTTATGATGACATGATGTTTATGAAAGCTATTTCTCTTCTACAAATTATACCATGTGGAAATTATTATGAAACCCAATTGTTTTAATTGGTAATGATATGATGAAATAAAGAAATTAATATGAAACTTGAATCTTTTCCATAGGTTTTGATGTGGGGACATATTTTGGATATGTATTTCATTTTATGGTGTACGATATAATGAATTATTTATGATATTTTGGCACACATATATATGATTTTAATTATATGATATGTGGGACCAAAATATCCCTCCAAATAAATGGGTAAATATTTATATCTGATGAGATAAAAAAATTAAGGGGGGTGAAACTAATTATGGAAGGCAATTTTTCCACTATCATAATCTTGGGAGTGAAACTTCACTCCTATAATTGTTTGGGGAGTAATCCCATTCTTCTTTGATAGTTTCAGAAATTATCCTTGAAAGACTAAGGAAATGATTTATATTATTTGTTGAATGAAAAAATTCCACGTATTATTTCAATTTTATTCTCTCGAGGTTCATGTCATTTTATTTATTTATGAATCATGTTCTATGAACTACAAATGTTTATTATATGACTCAAAATTATGATCTTTAATATAAAGGGTATGGTTTTCAAATGTTATTCTTGTGTTCTCATACAATTATTATCATGTTATGCTTGTGTTTCCCTTGATTATCTTTATTGATCATTCTTTTCTCACCCTTTCTTATGTTTACTTACCCTAGGTTATGAATAATGGCTTTCAATAGGGTATGTCTGTGAGGAGTAGTATCTAGTAATATATTTATTGGAGTTATTGAAGATGTTGTAATAAATAAAATGTTTTTTTGTTTAGTATCCGAGGGTACTAAACTTTGATGATATCTGGTCATGTTTTTGTGTAATGTAATGAATATTCATCCAAAAAGAGGTAATATCAATGTATGAGAAGTCTAGTTCATTACAATTGGTATCAAGGGAAAGGATTTGTTAACTATTCAAACCTATGATGAGAAAACATTAGATAAATACCAAGCGATATAACTAAGGTTATATATAAGTATATATCTACGAGTATGTATAAGGGTACGTATAAGGATTGATCAAAGTATAGGAAAATAGTATGGAATTTTTGTAAAGGATAGAGTCAGTGGTTTATAAACAATTAAATCCTCATATGGATACTACAAGTAGATGTGGCTCTTATACAGAGCTGCATAGGGGTAATAACTCAAAAACCGGTGCATTGAGTTAGACTCAATCATTACCTCGTTCTTGATAATGGGCCTTGATACACACCTAGTTTGACACTCCTATGAGATATTAATTTTGTATTGATAAAGTAATTATAAACAATCCTAAAATATATGAATAATGACCAAGGATAATCCTAATTTTTCTTATATATTAAAAAGAATTTTTCTTTATTTAGACCTTCTATAATTTATTTTTTAACATTATTTGGTTTCCCATTATGATTTTATTTCTCACACTATATTTTTGGTTTTATTAATTGATTGGAACAAAATGAAACTAAATTAATGTTGAATGTGAAAAATAATGTATTGATGAGAATCCAAATGGTATGAATTGGTTGAAGGTTGTTGTGATTATTCTGAATCATTTATTATGATGTGTGATTAAAATCATTCACTTTTTCCAACTATCAAACTCATAAAAAAATATATAGATGGACTTCATTTAGAGTTTGGGTTGTCGATGCCCTGGAGGAAAGAATATTTAGTTTCTTATGTTTTTAGAATTTGGTAAGAAGAAACCATGTGAATGTATTAGTGGAACAAGATGAGTGTTTGAGTATGGAAAATAAGGACACAAAGAATTAATTTCATAGAAAAAATAAAAAGGTAAATTAATGAAATGGATGTGAATAATGGTCTCTCTATGATATTATTGATGGTCAAATGTTTCAAATGTGGAAATTATGGGATTTATACAAATAAATTTCCTACGGGGAAAGATCATGAAGAGAATAATCATGGTTGTATGAGTAATATTTATATTGTTGATGACGAGGAGACTACAAATGGAATATGGAAGGAAATAAGTGTTAACTAATAATATGATGACTCCAAGTTATTGGTTTATGAAGAAAGTCGAATGATTGTTTTTTAATTGGGATTCAAATAATTATATTTTTATCAATGGTATTATGGATATTATAATCATGAAAAATTAATGGATTGTTCCACATAATAGTTTCTATAAGGAGTTTCATGAATATGTTATGTGGTATTAATTTCCTAGAATATTTAATTAATAGAAATTTGATATTTTTATTAAGGGAGTATATCCCTTAATATTTTCTTGATTTTGATAAAATGGTGTTAAGTATTAATAATGAGATGATTTATATTGATAATGTAAATTTGATATTATTGATTACCATAAAAGTGATTAATGATTTTATGATATATTATTTTTGTTATCATTAATGTAGATTACAACATTTTTGGATTTATGGAATATATTCAATAATATTTTATTTTATAGAATCAATGAAAAAAGACTAAATTTATGAAGGAAAATATGTTTTTATTAGGGTTTTATGGTAATTCGGGTTATTACAATCTGTTAAGGGAATATATGATCATTGTATTCACATATTTGTTATGTAAAATTAAGAGCTACTTCATTTTTTCCGGGATTACTGATAATTTGATTTTGGAAACTTAGTGACCTTCATTTTGAATTCTTGTATTTCAGTTTTATCCATCCATGGATGAGATTTATGGTTAACTATCCATAGAATGGATCAAGTTAATCATTGGATATTATTGGTTAATTTGTGTTAAAAATTCGATTTTTTATAATATTTAGAGATAAAAGGAATGAATTATTATTAATTTATGGATCTTATTATCCATTCGTACTTAAAGAATTTATCTAATAGATTAAATATATTTTGTGGAAATTAACCATGTAATAAACAATGTATGATTTTGTTCTTATAAAATCGAATGAAATCAAGTAAGTGTATCTTCAAATGAAAATTACCCAAAATTAGTTAAAGGATCATGAAATAGAACGTTAATAATTTACCATAATTTCTAATAAACAAATTGAATTTTCACCAATCAAACATTTATGGGTTTTTAGTCATTAAATTTCCACTAATAATGTTCTCTGTCACTCTAAATCAGTATTTGGTTGTTATTTTTATCTTTTATATCCATGTTTTCACTTCCCATCAATTTTAACCTACATGGAAACCAAGTTATGTGTTATTTTAGATGACCATATCACATACCTTAATCTATTTGAATGTATAATTTTTGTAAACTCTTTTTACGATTTGGGATTCCCATAATGATATTTTGAAATGTTAAAGCCTTGTTTATAGTGCACCATTTCAAATTACTTGGATATAATTTATTCGAGGGGGGAGAATGTAACTCCTCAAGATTCTGTAAATTTTTTTCAATAAAATTTAATCAAAATGATATTTTTCATTACATTCAATACCTATTTTACCAATCAGTACATGAAACACTAAGTGTATATTTTATTACACACAACACCGTGTTTATACAATACTAGAAATACAATTAAAATATTATTATTTAATATGATAGTTATCACCAAAATGTTAGAATGATGGTTAAAAATAGGATTATCAAAATATTGAAAATATATAGTTCACACACACACATATATATATATATAATTAATTAATTGGTGACCAATTAAACTGAAATGAAAATAAAATCCATTTGAAAATAAAGGAAATATTTTTCTTAATAATATTTTTACGCGCACAAACATTAATTACCACAAAAAATTTAAAAATAACTTTTGGTTAATGATTTTAATAAATTTATTTATTATATATTAAATAAAATGTTTAACATTAATCTTATGTGTTTTCAATAAAATAGATAAGAAGTAATCTAATTTTATGCTTAAAATAGTATTTTTATAAAAAGTTGATTTGTCATATTTTGTACAATTTATTTAAATATAATTGTTTCAATGTTTATAAGATTTATTTTAAAAATAAAATTCATATTTTAAATCATCATTTATATTATAAAATTATTTTTAAAAATTTTATAAAAGATAATGTTTTTGATGAATAATGAAAAATACTAGTGTTTATTATGAACATTCATTTATTTTAAATATTTGAAAAACATATAAATATTTTTAGGATGGTTTAAATGGTAAATTTTGCTCATATATATAAATATAAATATAAATTATTTATTTTTAATCAATTTTATATTTAATTTTCATATAAATACTTTATAATATGTTGAATATTTTTTCATTTGAATACTTCTTTCTTATCACTTTAGCGAGATTAATTTTAAATTATTTCTTTATAATTTTGTGAATTTAATTTGGAAAAATGGATAACATATTTTATTCTAAAATAATATGTATTATCTAATAATATCTAATTAATTTGTGACTATAATTAATTGTAATAATAGTTAAAATTAATTTTTGTAATTAATGAAAATGTGGGTTTATTGGTGGCTAAACTAACAATATAAGATTTAAAAATGACACAAAAAATATAAAAAAATTACATGGAAATATTTCAACCTTATATCTTATATGTTCAATAATTTACCATATTTGACACTTTTATTTGAAATATATTGGTACATATTATCTTTTTAAAAATTTCAATTACACCTCTTACCTCACTTATAAAAGGCCACCCAGAATCCTCCCCTCTTCATAATATCAAAACAATTTGTTTCAAAAACTAACTACCCAAATAACATAATTAATTACCTAATCTCATATTTTAATACTAATTTTGGAGATAATACAACCTAATAATCCTTTTAGTGTAAACCAACAGATGTTTTCCAACGAAGAGGTGACATCCCTAATCGAGCATTTTATATTATTTATTCATCCACCTCCTTAAATTTATTATTAATGAAAAATAATATAACAACCTTGGTATCTTATATATATATATATATATATATATATATATATATATATATTACAATTATAATTTCATAACATAAATAATTCTCCTCTTAAATCAAAGATGTTTTGAAATCATCATTTGTGTGTATGGAAGTCTACCGCATCATGAACTGATGTTATAAATTTTACATCATCAACTCTCATGGATGGATATAATAGTGGATTTAATTTTTATTTATGATATTTATTATATTATAATTGTTCTATAATCATGATATCACCGGTTACTTCTTATCTTCAATTTTGAGGGGATACAATAATGTTGCTCATGTTTATGGTGGACTACCGCCTTACGAAGTGATGTGATTCGTTCTTCACGTATGATATACATGGAATGAAGGAAGTTATTGGTTTAAATAAAAACATGTCATGTATAAATAAGACATAATAATGAATCTATAAGGGTAATATATTATTTACCTTTATTTTTTTATCCCTGAGATAGATTTCATGTGTATGTATGGCCTACCGTCTCCATAAACGGTGTATTTCATTTTCTATATCTAACTTTTGTGGACTGTTATTGATAAATATATAAATAATATATATTATATTGATATTATGGTTTCCACTATATATATTAATGAACTATGATCAATATAAAATGGATGAAAATAAAAAACCAAAACATACATGGAAACGAAGTAGTTATTGCAAAAAAACATAAGTTTAACAATGAATTGTTAATAAACGGGTAATAAAAAGTCATAAGTAACTATTATATGGTATGATATATATAAATATGGATTTTTATAGATCTATAATTAACATATAATTATTATATAGTATTTTCTAATGTGTTTGAAGGATTTATAGACTTATAGTAAGGTATTTTTAGCCTCTCTTTTATTTCTGGGTGATATATTAAAATTCACTACATATTTAATTTATGTGGTGTATATAATACCAATTTGACATGTAAAATAATGAATAAACTTATTTTAATGATATTTAACTTTCATTTGGCCTTATTCTCTATTAGTTCTTTATACTCAAAAGATTACTGAAGTGATAATGGATTTCTGTATCACTTTTGTTTTATGGGAGACACATGCCATATTCACTGTGTGTTTAATTTCTGTTACGTATATAATTCCCATGAAATACTATTATGATAATTATATTAAAAATTATGGGATTCAACATATAATTTTTATAATCTCTAATTAATTTGGTTTATAGTTCACATGTAACTAATGTTGTAAAGTATTTTTTCTCAATTCTCATTCTTTGCAACATATGTTATGATATGAATGAAATTTCTTTTATGAATATTATATTGTAACATTTGGGCATATATTACACTACCCAATTTCCTAAGTATACCATTATATGACCTCCGGTTTTTTCTACCCATATTCCAGTGACTTCCAACTAACAGTGAGGGTCTAATATTAATCATGAGGAGACTATACCCTCTTTTATTTGAGTAATACACCAGTAGAAAATAAGAAAAAATAAGTGAATAACATATAACCATAAAAAAATGTTAAAATGTCATAATATTACCAAATCTAGAGATACAATATCAAAACAAAACTTCAAATATGCCATGCTAAAGTATGTTCCATGTGTCAAACCGGAAACCTAAAAATAAAGACATTGTCGAGTCCCGTGAGGGTCCCGGACCATGTATGGTTCCCTCAATCATGCTCCATACCAGCTCATAAAACTAACACATGGCCATTTCCCTTATCATATCATACAAACATGAAATCTATTCAGGTACCGATTAGATATCCCAAGAAGGGTGTGATTAAAACTCATTAGGTCACCACCTATGGTGTTTAATACAATATCCAGTTAATAACAGTGTATATAACTATATAAATAATTAAATAAAAGTAATAAAGTAAACATTTTAAATTTATTCAATTAATATTTATTTAACCATATAACATTCAGGTTCATAAGGATACCTGAATTCTTGATAGTTACTTCGGCTTGTTCTGATGTCAGAAATATCTCTAAGGGATATCATATGTATGAATTTCATTTTTACCATTCATTATCACAATTCATGTCATAATTTCCATGTTACCATTCATTAAGATAATTAATATATAATAAAATGAAAAAAAACTTTTAAATCATCCTGTCATGATTAATGTGCACATAGGTCTCTAACACAATGATGTAGTGTGACTGAGAGAAATTGAAGCATAATAGATTTCTAGAAGAAGGGGAAATCTATCATGGTATTTTCCCTAGACCAACTCCAGGAGCTCTCGTAGTCCATTGAAAATTAAAATAGATACTGTCATAGCCTTTCTCCTCAAAGGATCTAACAGTCCATTGGAAATCAAAATGGATCTCTCACAGTCTTCCTCAGATAATCCATCATATACACCAAGTTTAACACATGTGATACTCCATGAGAACATAATTACAACCATGTAAAATATAATCAATGGAAATTTCAATAATAATTATACTAATTAATTTAACAAGTTACTAATCATACCCATCTATTTAATTAATTTCAAAAATTAATTAATCACATAATTTCCATTAATTTTTTCAATAATTAATAAATCATATATAAAATCTAAATACAACCATAATTAATTCAACAATTAATTGTTCAAATTCAAAATTAATCATTTCAATAATTAACTCAACAATTAGATATTCCCCAAAAAAAATAATTTCAATATCTTTATCAAATCTGAAATTCTAGGATTAAGTAATTGAGCACATTAATTAATTCAACTAGGAATTTTAATTTCTAAAAAACCCAAGATACTCTATAATTAAATAAACATAATTTAAATCATTACTATGGGATTTGAATAATAGACCACCCACCTCAATTCCTCGATGAACAATCACCCAAGGGAAATCCGAAAAATCCAGGGGAGTAATGGCATAGAACAAGATCCAGATCTATAATCTAAATCAAGCTTGAACAGTTCCTGATCTCCTAAATATATATCTAGATATTATATCCTTGATCTAGATCAATAGAACTAGTTTTATATATAACAAAAATACAAAATAACTTCTTTAATGGAAGAGAAGAAATGAGTTGGAACAAGAATGAAACCATGATGTGATCCTCTTATCGAGAGGTGTGTTGAACTTCAATTTGGGATTTTAACCACCAATAACATTGATTGGGAGGGATTGAATCTATCAGACCGGATTTAAATTCACGAAAAAAGCATTAGGGTTTAATGGTGGTTGATTTGGTATTAAAATGGGGGTTCATGAATTTTGGAAAGTAACTTTTTGGGTTAACTTAATTCCCTTGCATTTTTTTGGGGAAGGGGCACACAATTACCCCTAACAGTGTGCCTAAAATTTTAGGATCCTTTATATGGGTGTATAGTTAATCCAAATAGGGTGCTCGGTTTGAAAAACTATACACTAACCAGACAATTCCCCTATGTCTAGGATTGCATGATTTTTTGGGTTGGGGTGCACGGATAGGGGAAACCATGTGCAACTTGGCACTACCCAATTTATTTGATTTTTCTCAAATTTCTACCCAAAACACCCCTAAGTTAAAACCCAAATGAAAATTTCTCAACCCGTGGAAAAAGTTTACCAAAAAATGATCCCGATAATACTTCAAAAAAGATTGGGATTCTACAATATCCCACATTATATCAATTATTCCTCATGATTCACTCCCAAGAATCTCTAATATTTTGAGTTAAAAATATCGGGTCATTGGGTACACATATCGGCTTCCCTTCCCATTTTTTCTTGTGCACACACCCGTGTTTCCAAAATACACAAAATATAGGCATGTCCTTTTCTTGCAACAATTTCTCACATGATTCAACACACGTATCACATGATCCTCAATGTATGCATCGATATTAATCTCAACATCATCCACCAATATCACATGAGAAGGGTTAGGGTGGTACTGAAGAAGTTCTGACACGTGGAAAACATCACACATAACATTGTATTTTTGTCGAAGAGCCAATCGGTACACCACTGGCCCAATCCCACCCATTACCTAAAATGGTTCTATAATCATGGGTGCAAACATTCCATGTATCCATATTATACAGTAACGCAATCTAGTCGACACCTGAAGGAATATACGATCACCCTATGTAAAATCTAGGGGTCATCAACATCTATCAGCATATGACTTCTATCTACTATTATCCATATCCATATTATTCCAAATCAGCTGAACCTATTTTGAAATCTCCTACACTAGACTCGATCCCAACAACTCGGACTCACCTTCCTCAAAACAATATAGGGGTGATCTACATGTCCTACCATAAACCACCATGTATGGTTACATATTTTTTGTTTCCATATAACTGATCTTGTTGGAAAACTACCCTAAATATAGGTTCTCAAATGATAATCCAAAGTATAAAACACATGATTTCAACATAACCCCAAGAACTCATATAGTATTCTATAACTACCCATCTATTTGTGGGTGGAAATATATATTCAATAGAACATGTGCACCAAGTTCCTTCTGTGAGCCTTTCTAGAATCTCTATGTAAATCATGATTTGTGGTATGAAACTAGAGACTTCTCCATCCCATGTAGTTGGAATATCTCACAAACATACAAATATCATAGCTACCCCATTGAGAAACTCTCTAATATAAGAAAGAGATGTAGTAAATTTGTCAGTTTTTCGACAAGCACCCAAATCACTTCATTTTTTCTGGGTATCCTCAGGAGAACTAACACAGTGTCTCCAGTCATTTAATCCCACTAAAAAATTGGAATGGGCAACAAATGTAGAAAACCTCCATGTCATTGATGCTCACCTTCACCTGCTGATAGGTATAGCATCATCTCATGAACCCTATTATCTACTTTTTCATTTTGGGCCACCAAAACATTTTTCAAAGTTTGAGGTACATTTTGTTCAAACAAGGATGTAACACCCACTTAGAGGCATGAAATTACTACATCAAATACTCTTTTATGCTTATAGGTAAAATAACTTGATTCCAAACATAGATGATCTCATCCTCATCAATGATATTATCTAAAGGTGACTCCCCACCTTCAAGGATTTCCCATAATGTAAAGCCCCAAAAATCCTCATACTACTGTCTATAATCCTTATTGAAAGTGTATACTCCACTAAAACTGATATGAGAGTCTTCTGATCCGTACTCTCCTAAACCAAGATATGCATATTTGATAGTTGATTAATCATTTTTCACTCATCACTAGAATCATTAACTTCATGAGTATGAGCTTTCATGGTCAAAGCTTCAACCACACTGTTTTCTATTCCAGATGAATATGCTAGTTGAAAATCAAAAAACTCTATATACAAAACCCATATCAAATGTTGGAGGTTTAAGTATCAATGTGATAATATAAAAATCAAGATATAATGATCTTAATACATATACCTTTTTTCCCACAGATAATGCTTCCAACACATTATATAATACACCACTGTAACCAAATTTAGGTCAAGCATTGGGAATTTTCATTCCTGATGTCTCAACTTCTGAGACCCATATACCAAAACTCTATCTCAATATATCAACACAGCTCTAAGATTGAACCCATAAGAATTACAATTCAATGTATACTCCTCACCAAGATTAGGTAGGGTCATGATTAGTGTTTATATCAAACACTTCATCGACTCCTAGAACAAATTTTCACGTTCTCCCAAAAAGTATGATTTTATCCCCTTTTGGTCAAGCCTGTAAGTGGAATTTCCTATCTAGAAAAGTACTACATGAATCTTCGATAATATACTTCCAACAATAAAAATATTATGATATCCAAATCATTCTTGAGATGATCCCATGAAACCACTTCCTGTACTCTATTTGGGTCCACTGAAACACCTTCCTATGAGATGATGTGACCCAGTAAGTGTACCTGATCAATCAAAAAACGACACATAGATAGTTTGGAGTATAGCCAATTCTCACATAGTGTACATAAGATGATTTCAAGGTGTTGGTAATCATAGTTATGACTCATGGAGTACACCATGATTTATTCCACAAACACCACTTCAAACTGATCCATGTATAGATGTGAGATTATTTTCATCAAGTCCATAAACACTACTAGTGTGTTCTTAAACCCAAGTGACATTATTAAGAACTCATAACGGTCATAACTACCCCTGAAAGTAGTCCTAGATATATCAGAATTCCAAATTCCCAAGTGATCATACTTTGATCCCAATTCAATATTTGCATATACAGAATCTCTTATCAACTAGTCAAATAGATCTTCTATATGCAGAAGAGGATACCAGTTCATTATAGTCACCTGGTTCAAATTTCGGTAATCAATACACAAACATCTATTCCCATCATCCTTCCTTGTAAACAACACTTGTGAAACAAAAGGTGACATACTCAGATGAATAAATCACTTATCCTCCAACTTCTCCAGTTGAGTCTTGAACTGTTGATGCTATAAATCAGTTTCATTATATATGGTGGAATTGATACTAGATCAGCCACAGACATTAGCTCAATATTGAATTCCACTTCTCTATCAGGAGGAAACCATGAGAAGTATTCTATAAGCTCATCCTGAAACCTAGACACTATGTTTGGAACAAAAGCATTCCTCAAACCTTTTTCATCCAGTAATAGACTTGCATCCAGGCCTATGATCTCTCCCAATTTCTAAGTAATTAGCCATGTTCGGTCTCTTTGGATGTCCCACTCTTTATGGTGAATGTATTAGCCACCCATATGAGATGTAAAACTAAATATCTTATAGTAACAATAAATGTGGGATCATTATGATTCTAACTATTCTATTACAATAATTTCTCCAAATACCAACATGTCAATGATTTCATGATCCCGAAGAAATCATTAATACCCAACCGTGAGAGAACACCCCTTGAAAAAACAAATGTCTCTAGACTGTACTCCCAATGTTGTATCTATCATCTTTATCCCGATCAAAAACTCCACAACATGTCATAAACCATAATTTTTTTGGAGATATAAAGGAATGAGAGGTACCCATATCAAATAAGGCACTAGATAATGTATAATTTACAATAATAGTACCTCTCACAATCTAGGTTTGAGCCTTGCTATCCACAAAATTAGGCTAAATGACATATAATTGAACCACCCATCTTCCATGTACTAATTTCTGACTCCTGTGAGGTATGCCACTCTATTGATATGGAAACTCTTACCCAAAATCACCATGTCCACTACCTCAAAATCCTCATACAATAGAACACTAGATTCCAGAATGATATGGTGTAGAAGACCTCCTTCCCGCACTCTAGTTCTGTCTAGATCCTACTTTACTAACTGTATTTTTTGGGTTACTACATAACCTCTATAGATGTCCCACCTTGTTTCATCCACGACACTACACTATTGGTTGAGGATATTGTTTCTGGAAGTATCCCAACCAACCATACTGGGAGAAAACCACATGATCAAGGTCTTGTGTAACCGATCCTTCCCCTTAGAAACCTTTCTTACCACTACTATAAAAGGAATTATCATAATGATATTTCCTTCTATTAGAAGTGTTACATCCTAAAAGTGATAAATAAACCATATTTCTAATACTAGAATCCTATTTTAGGTTCCCCTCAAATATGAGATCTAGAATCGCCACCTATGGAATGATATTCAGTCTGAATATATTTACCTGGGACTTTGTTTCACACTTAAGTCTTACTGGAAACTTCGCTACAAAAATATCCCCATCTCCTTCCAATGTTGGAACAAAACAATACATATCTATAAGGAATCCATCATAGTCCATTACGTACATACTCCACTGATTCTACCTCACGAACATAGCTTCACTACCATGTCATAGTATGTTTGGAAAAATGTTCTCTAAGAAATTCTCCAAAAAGTATTTCCCCTTCAGAGTCTCAAGTTGTTCATCCACAGTCTGGATGTCCCACCTTTACTTCACCTAAACATGTAACATATATGAATCCGTCCTAACTCTCTTCTCAACATGAGTCTCCATGTGGTCAAGTATAGTTTGGATAGTCTCAATACATAACTCATCTCCCCTAGATCCAACCCCTCTAGTAATATTTAATGTGTGCCCGAACTGATACTCCCTATTTAGATATGACATGATTTTCACAACCCATCATGGGTCTCTTCCACTGAATTTCACAAAGGAAGTGAATTGTTATAAAAACGTTTCACCCAAGTACTCAACTAGAACTATTGGTTCCTCACATTACACTACTTGAGGAGGATCTCCATCCATGTCCTCATATAATCATTACAACAAGTTTCACTCTTGAGGAAAATCTCTACAATTCCAAACATACATATTAGGAATCATAACACAACATTATCACATATACGTAATATGAAAATCTTAACAAGCCACAAAAATTCATCTCCCCTAATCCCCCCATGAATTCAAAACATAGTTTTTATCACTACCATTAAACATCTTACACATAGGTCTTGGTTAACTAGGGAAACACGTTCTCATTAATCAATTTTATCATTTAGACACCCAATTATTCACATTTTTCATCATTTTATCATTTTTAAATTCATATTTGGAACCACATTCAATTCAATTTCACATATTAGAAAAAACAGTTCATTCTCAAAAATATACTCAAAAATTCATTTTCCCATGCATGCATAAAATGATGCATATCATAAAATAATATTATGTTCCTAGAATGATGTATGCACACTAAAATCTCTTTATTTATAGTTCCATGAGTCACAAATCAAAAAATATCAAAAAATATCTAAAACAAAAATCACTTCACAAAACAATTATGTCACCCAAGGTGACATAATATCCCACCATAACCACAAAAATCAATAATATAAATCCCACAATGGGAACTTTGGTTCCCCCCTATAAATTGGTTAGAAACTCCCATGAATGAGCTCATGTTCGAGGGTTGACTCTCCCTAATATCATTTCTATATTTCCAAAATAGTAATAAAAAATAAATAAATAAAAATAAAAATATGATGATCCCACTTTGTAATGTCTCAGTTTGGGTGCCACACCTCAGCGCCCCAAGCCAGACCATCCCATGACCTCAAGGGCACATTCCCATAAACCATAGGAAACAGACTACCAGTGAGGGTCTAATATAGATCTTGGGGAGACTATACCCTCTTTCATCATTACAATACACTAGTAGAAAATAATAAAAAAGACTAAATAACATATAACCATAAACATAATAGTACCAAGATCACAAGATGACCAAAACTGGAGATATAATTCCATAACTAATCTATAAATATTCCATGCTAAGGTATGTCCCGTGAGTTGAAATAGAAACCAAAAAATAAAGACTTGAACGACTCCCAATAATGTATGGAACCATGTATGGTACCTTCAAAAATGATCCATCCTAACTCATCCATTTAACATAGTACCCTTTCCCTTATCCTGTTTAGCAAACTTGAAATCTGTTCGAGTACTGATCATGCATCTCATGTATGGTGTGAGTGAAAGATAGTAGGACACCACCAATGATGTCTAAAACAATATAAAATCTATAGAAATGAATAAAATTTTATAAATAATAAATTAAATAAAATCAATTAAAGATTTTATATTTATTCATTTAATCTTTATTTAACTAAATAACACTCAGTTTCCCGAGGACACACAAACTCTCAATACTTATTTCAGCTTACATTGGAGTCTGAACTACCCCCAGGGGATATCATATTTATGAATTTTATTTTTACTATTCATTATCACAATTAAAACCATAATTTTCGTGATACTATTCGTTACATTCATCCCCCTTATGAAATTTCATCCCTGAAATTTTAACTCGTACCCTAAGAAGAGAAAAGGTGTAGGTACTTCTGCCTCATAGACTCCTCTGGTTCCCATGTGGATTCTTAGCATTTGTGGTTCCTCCACAACACCTTAACAAAGTGCATAGTCATGTTGCGTAGAACCTTGTCTCTAAGATCCAAGATCTCCACCAGCTACTCCTCATCATAGAGGTCATGTTCCAGTTGTACAACCTAGGAATTTAGTACAGGTGAAGGGTCTAGTATGTACTTACTCAAGAAGGGTATGTGGAAGACATCATGAACCTGTTATATACTTAGAGTAAGTGCAAGATGATAGGACACAACTCCCATGCAATCAAGGATTTCATAGGGGCCAATGTACATAGGGTTGAGCTTCCCTTTATTCCCAAACCTCATGACTCTCTTACAAGGTGAAATTTGAAGAAGGACCTTGTAACCAACATCAAACTCCAAGTCCCTTCGATGGTTGTTGGCATAGCTCTTTTGTTGACTCTGAGCAGCATTAATGTGTTCCTGGATGGCATAAACCTTTTCTATAATCTCTTGCAAAAGATCAGGCCAAAGAATATTTCTCTCACTAACTTCATGCCAACAAGTAGGAGTTCTATATCCCTTATCATATAGAGCTTCATAGTGTTCCATTGGAATGCTTGAGTGGAAGCTTTTGTTGTAAGAGAACTCAACTAAAGGGAAAAGTCGGTCCCATCCTCCTTTAAATTCTATTGAGCATGTTCTCAACATATCCTCGAGTGTTTTAATTGTCCTTTTATATTGGCCATCAGTTTGGGAGTGATAGGCAATACTAAAATTCCATATAGTGATCAGAGCATGTTGAAGACTTCCCCAGAATTTTGATGTGAACCTCGGATCATGACCAGATACGATAGAAATTTGATCTCCATACATCTTTACCACTTCCATTACATAAATACCGACAAGTTTATCAAGAAATAAATATTCTAGGATGGAGAAAAAATGGGTAGTATTGGTGAGATGGTCCACAATTACCCGTATCACATTGTTTCCTTTGGAAGTTCTTGGGAGACCAATGACGATGTCCATAGTGATATTATCCCACTTCCATGCTGGTATGGGTAGTGGTTGAAATACCCCTTTAGGAAGTTGTCACTCTACCTTAAATTGCTGACATACCAGGAACCTTGAAGTGTAGTCAGCAATATCCCTTTTTATATTATCGCACCAATAATGATCACGAAGGTCCTTATACATTTCCGTACATACAGGGTGTATAGAGAAATTAGATCTATGAGATTCATCCATAAGCTCCTTCTTTATTTCTGGAATATATGGAACACATAGTCTTGTATGAAATTTTAGTACGCCTTATTGATCAATATTAAACTCAAAAAACATCGCATCCTTCACAACCTCAAAATTCTTCGGTAATAAATGATATTCTTTCTGAGATTTCATTATCTTCTCTAGTAATGATGGTTCAGAAATCATTTGGGTTAGGTTTGATGATGTCCCTTCCCTTATAATTTCCATGTCTAGCTTTACTAGGTCATTAATCCAATGATCTCTTTGAATTCTCAACATAGAAAGAACAACTGGGTCTTTACTACTTAATGCATCAGCAAATTTTTTTGGTCTTCTGAGATGATAATGAATTGAACAATAATAATCCTTGAGAAGTTCCAATCATGTTCACTATCTCATATTCAATTCCGGTTGTGTGAAAATATACTTCAAACGTTGATGGCCTATGTATATATTACATTTCACCCCATAAATATAGTGCCTCCATTTATTTAGAGAAAAAACGACCACAACCATCTCCCGATCATGCATTGGACAGTTCTGATCATGATTCTTCAACTATCGAGATTCATATGCATTTACTTTTTCATTTTTCATGAGGATGGACTCAATCCCTTTCAGAGATTCATCGCTAAAAATAACGAATCCTTCTCCACCTGAGGGTAGAGTTAACAACAGTGCAGTAACCAATATCTTATTCAGCTCTTGGAAACTTTCCTCACACTTCTTTGTCTAGATAAACATGACCCCTTTTCAAGTAAACATGGTTAATGGATTAGAAAGTCATTAAATTTTTTCCACAAACCTCTTATAATATCATGCTAATCCAAGGACACTAAAATATTAGTTATTGTAGTAGGATGAGGCCACTCCTCTACAACTTTTGTCTTTGTAGGGTCAACTGTGATTTTTTCATTGGTAATAATGTTCCACAAGAAAGAAACTTGTTGTAACCAGAATTCACAATTGTTGAAGATCCCAAAAAGCCTCTCCTTCCATAGAGTATGTAAAATAACCCTTATTTGATCCTCATTCTCCTTGGGAATTGTTTAATATATCATAATATCATCAATAAAAACTACCACAAAGATATCAAGGTAGTTCTTAAAGACTCTATTCATTAAATCAATAAAAATATCAGGTGCATTAGTTAGTCTAAAGGGAATAACAACAAACTCATAATGACCATATCTTGATCGTAATGCAGTTTTTGGAATACCTTCTTATACACCATAAATTGATGATAACCAGATCGAATATCAATCTTAGAGAATAATTTATCCCCCCAATGTTGGTCAAATAAGTCATCAATTCATGGGAGAGAGTATTTGTTCTTCACTATGATCCTATTCAATTATCTATAATCAATGCATATCCATATCGATCCATCCTTCTTCTTCACAAAAATAACTTGTTCTCCCCAAGGAGACACTCTCGATCGGAAAAAAACACTTCTCCCTAAGATATTGGAGTTGTTTCTTTTGCTCCTCCATCTCCACATTTTCCATCCTATACACAGTCTTTGATATCGGATGAGATCCAAGTACGATTTCAATGGAGAACTCTACTTCTCTTTCTGGGGGAGGTCTAGGAAACTCCTCAGGAAATACATCAACATATTCCAAGATTATGTGGACATTTTCTATCCAAAAACATGAATTTCCTTCTTCTTCTTCACCGATAAAATCCATAAAGAAGGATATAGGAGGTTCTCTTTGACAAAGGTCAGGTTTAGATATCTCGCCTGGGAAGATAACTATAGGTTTTCCATTCAAGACTACCGATATTTCCTTTCTTCTACATTTTATCTTTGAATAATACACTGAGAGCCAGTCCAGCCCTAGTATAATGTCAAATTCTATCATGGGAATGACTACTAGATTTTCGATAATATTGTGCTCACTAAAGTAAATACCAGAGTTTCTAAACACTGAAAATTCTTAGATAATCCCACAAGGTGTTTGTGCTGATAACTCTACTTTTAGAAAGTTAGGGGTTGATTCTAAATTCTCTTCAAACATGGAGGAAATAAAGGAATTCATAGAACTAGAATCAAACAATGTACATGCTAGATTTGATAGAACAATAAGAGTAACTACCACCACATCATTTGGCACTTCATCGTCAGCTATAGTGATTAAAAAAGTATGACCTTGTTCCCTTGGCCATTACTGAGGCTGATGGTGATTCCCCTCTACTACCCTCAGATTTGGACTATGATTGGAAAATTGCCCATTTTGTCCACATATATAGAATTGGACATCAAGTAAGTCTAGAACCATCTTCCCCTTGTTGTTAGTGTTGGGATGTTTTGGCTTCACCTCACTACCCCTGAAAGTAGTCCTCGATATATCAGAAGTCCAAACACCCAACTGATCATACTTTGATCCCAATTCGATCATTGCGTATATAGAATCTCTTATCAACTAGTTAAATAGATCTTCGATATGTGGAAGAGGGTATCAGTTCATTATAGTCACCTAGTTCAAATTTCGGTAATCAATACACAAACATCTATTCCCATCATCCTTCTTTGCAAACAACACTTGTGAAACCAAAGGTGAAATACTAATATGAATAAATCAATTATCCTCCAACTTCTCCAGTTGATTCTTGAGTTGTTGAAGCTAAATCAGTTTCTTTCTATATTGTGGAATTGATACTAGATCAGCCACTAACATTAGCTCAATAGTGAATTCCACTTCTCTATCAGGTGGAAATCATGAGAAGTCTTCTATAAGCACATCTTGAAACCTAGACACTATGTTTGGAACAAAATAATTCCTCAACCCTTTGTCATCCAATAATATACTTTCATCTAAGCCTATGATCTCTCCTAGTTTCTAAGTAATTAGCCATGTCCGGTCTCTTTGGATGTCCCACTCTCTATGGTGAATGTATTAGCCACCCGTATGAGATGTAAAACTCAATATCTTCTAGTAACAATCAATGTGGGATCATTATGATACTAACTAGTCTATTACAATAATTTATCCAAATCCCAACATGTAAATTATGTAATGATCCCAATGAAATAATTAATACCCAACCTTGAGAGAACACCCCTTGAAAAAAAAATGTCTTTAGACTATACTCCCAATGTTGTATCTATCATCGTTATTCCGATCACAAACTCCACAACAAGTCATAAACCGTAATTTTATTAGAGATATTAATGAATGAGAGGCACCTGTATCAAATAAGGCACTAGATAATGTATAAGTTACAATAATAGTACCTCTCACAATCTAGGGATGAGCCTTGTTGTCCAAAAAATTAGGCTAAATGACATACAATTGACCTACCATTGTTCCATGTATTAATTTCTGACTCCCCAGAGCTATGCCACTCTATTGATATGAGAACTCTTACCCAAAATCACCATGTCCACTACCTCTAAATCCTCATATAATAGAACACTAGATTCCAGATTGATATGGTGTAGAAGACCTCCTTCACGCACTCCACTTCTGTCTAGGTCCTACTTCACTAACCGTATTTTGTGGGTTACTACAGAACCTCTATAGATGTCCCATCTTGTTTCATCCATGACACTACACTATTGGTTAAGGATATTGTTTCTTGAAGTATCCCAACCAACCATACTAGGGAAAAACCACATGATCAAGGTCTTGTGTAACCGACCCTTCCCCTTAGAAACTCTTCTTACCACTACTCTAGGAGGAATTATCATAATGACATTTCCTTCTATCAGAAGTGGTACATCCTAAAAGTGAAAAAGAAACCATATTTCTAACATTGGAATCCTATTTTAGGTTCCCCTCAAATATGAGATCCAGATTTGCCACCTCTGGAATGATATTCAGTCTAAATATATTTACCTGGGACTTTGTTTTACACTTATGTCTATCTGGAAACTTCCCTACCACAATATCCTCATCTCCTTCCAACATTGGAAGAATACAATACAAATCTATAAGGAATCCATCATAGTCCATTACGTATATACTCCACTGATTCTACCTCATGAAAATTTCTTCTCTAGCATGTCTTAGTATGTTTGGATAAATGTTCTCTATGTAATTCTCCTAAAAGTATTTCCCCTTCAGAGTCTCATGTTGTCCATCCATAGTCTGGATGTCCGACCTCTACTTCACCTAAACATGTAACATATATGAATCCATCATGACTCCCTTCTCAACATGAGTCTCTACGTGGTCAGGTATAGTTTGGATAGTCTCAATACATTACTCATATCCCCTAGGTCCAACCCCTCTAGTAATATTTAAAGTGTGCCCCAACTGATACTTCCTATTTAGATATGACATGATTTTCACAACCCATCCTGGGTCTCTTCCAAAGAATTTCACAAATGAAGTGAATTATTATCAAAACGTCTCCCCTAAATACTCAACTGGAACTATTGGTTCCTCACATTACACTACTAGAGGAGCATCTCCATCCATGTCCTCATATAATCCTTACATCTAGTTTCACCCTTGAGGCATATCTCTACAATTCCAAACAGACATACTAGGACTCATAACACAATATTATCACATTTACATAAGAGGAAAATCATAAAAAGTCACAAAAAGACATCTTCCCTAAACCCCCACATGCATTCAAAACATAGTTTTTATCACTACTGTTAAACATCTTACACATAGGTCTTGGTTGACAAGGGAAAACACGTTCTCATTAATCAATTTTCACATTTAGACACCCAATTATTCACTTTTTCATCATTTTAACATTTTTAAATTCATATTTGTAACCAACTTCAATTCAATTTAACATATCGTAAAAAACAGTTCATGCTCAAAACATACTCAAAATTCATTTTCCCATGCATGCCTTAAATGATGCATATCATAAAATAATCATAATTTCCTTGAATGATGTATGAACACTAAAATCTCTTTATTTATAGGTCCATGAGTCACAAATAAAAAAATATCAAAAAATATCTTAAACAAAAATAACTTCACACAACAATTGTGTCACCCAAGGTGAAATAATATCCCACGATAACCACAAAAATCAATAATATAAATCCCACCATGGGAAATATGGTTTCCCCCTATAAATTGGTTAGAAACTCCCATGAATGAGCTCATGTTCGAGGGTTGACTCTCCCAAATATCCTTTATATATTTCCAAAATAGTAATAAAAAATAAATAAAAATCCTATGATCCCACTTTGTAATGTCTCAGCTTGGGTGCCACACCTCAGCGCCCTAAGCTAGACCATCCCATGACCTCAAGCGAACATTCCCATAAACCAGAGGAAATAGACTAGAAGATAGGGTCTAATATAGATCATGGGGAGACTATACCCTCTTTCATCATTGCAATACACTAGTAGAAAATAATAAAAAATAACTAAATAACATATAACCATAAACATAATAGTTCCAAGATCACAAGATGACCAAAATTGGAGATATAATTTCATAAATAAACTATAAATATTCCATGCTAAGGTAGGTTCCATGAGTTGAAATAGAAACCCAAAAATAAAGACACGAACGACTCCCAATAATGTATGGAACCATGTATGGTACCCTCAACCATGATCCATCCAAACTCATCCATCTAACATAGTACCCTTTCCCTTATCCTATTTAGCAAACTTGAAATCTGTTCGAGTACCGATCATGCATCTCAAGTATAGTGTGAGTAAAAGTTAGTAGGCCTCCACCAATGATGTCTAAAACAATATAAAATCAATAGAAATTTATAAAATTTTATAAATAATAATGTAAATAAAATCAATTAAATATTTTATATTTATTCATTTAATCTTTATTTAACCAAATAACACTCAGGTTCCCGAGGACACACAAACTCTCAATACTTATTTCAGCTTACATCAGAGTCTGAACTACCCCTAGGAGATATCATATATATGAATATTATTTTTACCATTCATTATCACAATTAAAAACATAATTTTCATGATACTATTCATTATCACATTTCATATCTAATAAAATGCATAAAACTTGTAAATCAGTCTGGTATGGGTAATGAGCACATATGGATATAACATCAAGGGTCTACTATGAGTGAGACTAAATTTATCTAATATATTTCAAGAAAAGGGGAAAATATATCCCTATATATTCCTTTAAACATCTCCAAGATCTCTCACGATCCCTTGGAAATTAAAATGTAAGATCTCATGGTCTTCCATCCTGAAGGCTCTCATGGTCCTTCAGAAATTAAAATGGATGCTCTCATGGTAATCATCAGAAAATCCCTCACCTATACACTAGTTAAATAATGTTCTACTCCATGAAAATATAATCACAACCTTGTGACTTGTATCCCAAGTTCATTTCACAAATCCATCTATTAATTAATAAAACAATTGATTAATCATACCCATCTAATTCCTTAATTTTGGCTATTAATTAATCACATAATTTCCATTAATTAATAACAAATTAATTAATAATATCATAAATATAAAAATAAATTTAATTAATTAAAATTAATTTCTCTAATTCAAATGTCATCATTAGATTAATTAACTAAACTCTTAATTAATCCCAAAAATCCCACAATTTCAATGTCTTGATCAAATACACAATTCCTCAATTAATTAATTAACCACATTAATTAATTCAATTAGAAATTTCAACTTCTAAATGAACCCTATAAATTCTTTAATTACATATTCGTAATTAAAATAATAACCATGAGATTTGAATAATTGAACACCTACCATGATTCGTCGACGAACAATTTCCCAATGGAAACACCCAAAATTATGGAGAGTAATAATGTAGAATGGGATCTGGATATATTAAATAAAAAGAAATTAAATAATTAATTATCTATTAAATATATATATCTTGATCTATATTCCTAGATATATATCCAAAAAAACTTGGAATATATATAACTAAAATATAAAATAACATTCCTTAAAGAAAAAGAAAAGAAAGGAGGAGGAACATGAAAGTAATTCAGATGAGATACTCTTACCAGGGGGTAAGGATATTCTATACCTGCATCAAACCATCACAAATGAATATTAGGAGGTCATTTTATGTCATTCCTCTTTTTTATTACATAATTTTTTATTACAACTTAGAAACAGAGGACCTTTAAAGTCTACTGTCTTGGAAATTAAGAACGAAATACATGAGAACTTAAAACAATATTTTAAATCCACGTGAAAGTCCTCTTTAAAAGTTCATCCTATGTACAACTACTGTATCTCATAACCTGGAGACATACATCAAAGTAAAGGGTGAGAATAAATCCTAGTAAGGAATGCAAAGGAATCAGTTTACTTGTGATATCAATAAGAACTTGATGAAAAACATAAAGACATGAGAAAAGGATGTATAGTAATTTCATAATGAAAATAACTTTAACAATAACTTGATTTTGTGGCTATAACATTTAACTTATAAATTCATGAAAATATCACCATGTTGCATCCCCAAGGTGTCATAAAAATTACCAAGGTTATTCACCAAGGTATCGTGAAACTTGTCATCTATAGAGATTAAATTATTGACCCAATTCATTAGAGCTCTATCAGGGCGCACAATTAATATTTCTTTATTTTCATGTGATACACATATATCATAATCAAATAATTCATAAATAACCCATAGAGTGTAAAATTAATGGGTTTCACTTCTAAATCATGACGTTTAAAAAGTACTTAAAACATGATCGTTATGTCTTTAATAACCATTGGAAAAGGAAAGAGAGTTTCTGGTATGTAAATTCTAGAATCAAATAGATAAATTTTATGTCTTCATGAATAATTCTAGAAAATATAATATATTTGATAATTCAGATAAATAAAACAAGATAATTTCTTCGGAAAAAGAGAGATATATTTTGAGGCAAAATTTATACAGCATAATGACTATATAACATGGTTTTAGAAAATAATAAAATGATAGAGAACATGGATATCACAAAAATAAATCAATAATTTATAGTAGAGTTACATAATAAAAAAAATAAGATCATGGTGTGGAGTGACACACCCTAGTAATAGGAAACATGAAAGAAAAGAGAAAATGTGATTTCTTTTACGAAAATCGGCACCCTAACAACGTCACTTAAAATTTCAGAAAATAAATTGATGAGAGATTAAAGAGTATCTCATCATTTGGAAATGAAGTGTACATTAATAATAATATATAATAACATACCCCAATAGAGTAAGATGGAAACCAGAATACATGACATAAAGGAAGTCATGACTTAAAAGATGTGGGTGGAATGTTCCCTTACCTCGAAGAGTAACATTGAAATCATGAAGGTTGGGACCATGGGTGGATTGAGGGCACCTTGGGAGGAATCCTTATGAGGTAAAAAGACTAGAAAATCGTTGAGGAGGATTTTAGAATTAAATTAATGAGGGAATGGCTTGGTATTTATAAGAAAAGTGAGGGAATATTTAATTAATTTCCAAGGGACACCTCATCGATGGTATTTGAAAAACCATGGGATTTACCATTGTATTTTCAATGTTATTGGCCACTTGGGAAACCTCATAGCATATATTACTATTCAAAAGTCTGCCAGAATGATTACATCATTATTACATCATTAATAATGTCATTAAACACCCGAAACTCAAAACTGTATTTTCACTATTCACTGAAAAACAAAACATATTATAAAAATATCATAAATTCACCATAACCTAATATTTATGCTCTAAATTCAAAAATGAACACCATTTTATGAAAATAATTTTCTAAAAATTTTTAATTTAATTTTTAAATTAAATCCTAATTTATTTAAAAACAACAACTCTAAAACTATAACTTATTTTGTAATACCTTGAAAAAGTAATGAAGGTCATATAAAATTATCATATAACCATATGAAAATAAAGTAACAATTTATTATTACATTTTATGAAAATACATTTTCATTTTAAATTATTAAATTAATTATAAAATTCTAAATAAAATTTTTATGACCTACAAAAATAACAAAACTTATACTATGATCAATTTTTCACTTTTAAGATGTCTACATTTTATTTATACATTCATGGGGGATGTTTCTATTTTTTGGCCAATTTACTATTCATTACTATTTACAATGAAATGTTACTATTCATACATTATTATTTACTAAAAATCAATTTGATCTTATTAGACTATAAATTTTTTATAGATCAAAACTGTAGATGACCATTTTTTGAGAACCATTTCACATTATTGATTATTTAAAGATTACATGATTATTTTAAAATACCCTTTTTCCAAAATTTATCATTAATATTCATCCTATATTTATTCGGATGTATAAAAATCACAAATTTTATCATAATAAGAAATAACAATTTTATTTATACTAAGGGATTACAAAAAAGTAACTAAGTCCTATTTACATAGACCCTTATAACACCTAAATAGGACATATGTGTAAGGTGTGATGTGGTGATAGAATCTTGGGGTGGCTTGGATAACACTGCCCGAGTGGTGATTTCTATCTGGTTGAACTTCTCCCTTAGGCGATTCTGTTCAAGATTTACATGGTGAAGTTCAGCTTGGGCATGGTCGAGAGCAAACCCCATAGATGATACCTCCATCCCAAGCTATTATTGATTGACTTCGTATGGCCCGAGTCTACTAGATGAGGCCATAGAAACTTCTTTCTGTATTAATTAACCAAGATCACTTGTCTTTATAAACAATAATTTTAACATTAAGCATTTAGTTTCCAATGGTCATATTGACCAACTGTTATATAACAGTCTAAACCCAACGATATCACTTTATTAATTAAAGGATATAGTTTTGTGGAGTATAAAAAGAAACAACACAAAAATTTAGGAAACAAATATTATTCAAAAGTTTGGTTTGTTACATTCATCCCCCTTATAAAATTTTATCCTTGAAATTTTAACTCATACCGTAAGAAGAGAAAAGGTGTAGGTACTTCTGCCTCAAAGACTCCTCTGGTTCCCATGTGGATTCTTAGCATTTGTGGTTCCTCCACAACACCTTAACAAAGTGTGTAGTCTTGTTGCATAGAACCTTGTCTCTAAGATCCAAGATCTCCACCAGCTACTCCTCCTCATAGAGGTCATGTTCCAGTTGTAAAACCTATGAATTTATTACATGTGAAGGTTCAGGTATGTACTTCCTCAAGAAGGATACGTGGAATACATCATGAACCTGTGATATACTTAGAGCAAGTGCAAGATGATAGGCCATAACTCCTATGAAATCAAGGATTTCATAGGGGCCAATGTACCTAGGGTTGATCTTCCCTTTATTCCCAAACCTCATGACTCTCTTACAAGGTGAGATTTTAAGAAAGACCTTGTAACCAACATCAAACTCCAAGTCCCTTCGATGGTTGTTGGCATAGCTCTTTTGTTGACTCTAAGCAGATTTAATGTGTTCCTGGATGGCATTAACCTTTTCTATCTTCTCTTTCCCAAGATCAGGCCAAATAATATTTCTCTCACCAACTTCATGACAACAAGTAGAAGTTCAAAATCTCTTATCATGTAGAGATTCATAGTGTTCTATTGAAATGCTCGAGTGGAAGTTGTTGTGGTAAGAGAACTCAACTAAAGGGAGAAGTTGATCCCATCCTCTTTTAAATTCTATTGAGCATGTTCTCAACATATCCTCGAGTGTTTTAATAGTCCTTTAAGATTGTCCATCAGTTTGGGAGTGATAGGCCATACTAAAATTCAATTCAGTGATTAGAGCATGTTGAAGACTTCCCCAGAATTTTGATGTGATCCTTGGATCACAATCAGATACGATAGAATTTGGATCTCTATACAATTTTACCACTTCCTTCACATAAATACCGACAATTTTATCAAGAAATAAATATTCCAGTATGGAGATAAAATGGGTAGTCTTGGTGAGATGGTCCACAATAACCCGTATCACATTGTGTCCTTTGGAAGTTCTTGGGAGACTAGTGATGATGTCCATAATGATATTGTCCCACTTCCATGCTGGTATGGGTAGTAGTTGCAATACCCCTTTATGAAGATGTCACACTACCTTAAATTGCTTACATACCATGCTCCTTAAAGTGTAGTCAGCAATCTCCCTTTTCATATTATCCCAACAATAATGACCACGAAGGTCCTTATACTTTTTAGTACTTCCAGGATGTATAGAGAAAGTAGAGCTATGAGCTTCATCCATAAGCTCCTTCTTTATTTCTGGAATAGATGGAACACATAGTCTTGTATGAAATTTCAGTACCCCTTATTGATCAATATTAAACTCAAAAAATGCCGCATCCTTCACAGCCTCTAAATTATTTGGTAACAAAGGATCTTCTTTCTAAGATTTCATTATCTTATATAGTAATGATGGTTGAGAAATAATTTGGGTTAGGTTTGATGATATCCCTTCCCTTATAATTTCCATGTCTAGCTATACTAGGTCATTAATCCAATGATCTCTTTGAATCCTCACCATAGAAAGAACAACTGGGTCTTTACTACTTAATACATTAGCGACTTTGTTTGCTCTTCTAAGATGATAATGAATTGAACAATAATAATCCATGAGAACTTCCAACCACCTCCTCTGTCTCATATTCAATTCCTTTTGTGTGAAAATATACTTCAAACATTGATGGTCTATGTATATATAATATTTCACCCCATAATTATAGTGCCTCCATATCTTTAGAGAAAAAACTACCACAACCATCTCCCGATCATGCGTATGATAGTTCTGCTCACGATTCTTCAACTATCGAGATGAATATGAAATGACTTTTTCATTTTGCATGAGGATGCACTCAATCCCTTTCAGAGATTCATCGCTAAAAATAACGAATCCTTCTCTACTTGAGGGAAGAGTTAACAATGGTTCAGTAACCAATCTCTTATTCAGCTCTTAGAAACATTCCTCACACTCCTTTATCTTAATAAACTTGACCCCTTTTCAAGTAAACATGGTTAATAGATTAAAATGTCATTAATATTTTTCCACAAACCTCCTATAATATCCTTCTAATCCAAGGACACTAAGAATCTTAATTATTGTTGTAGTATGAGGCCACACCTCTACAACTTTTCTCTTTGCAGGGTCAACTATGATTTTTTCATTGGTAATCATGTTCCCCAAGAAAGAAACATATTGTAACCAGAATTCACAATTGTTGAACATCCCAAAAAATCCTCTCCTTACATAGAGTATGTAAAATAACCCTTAGTTGATCCTCATTCTCCTTGCGACTTTTTTAATATATCAAAAAATCATCAATAAAAACTACCACAAAGATATCAAGGAAGTTCTAAAAGACTATATTATTTAAATTGATAAAAATATCAGGTGCATTAGTCAGTCCAAAGTGCATAACAACAAACTCATAATGACCATATCTTGATCATAATGCAGTTTTATGGAATATCTTCTTTCTACACCCTCAATTGATAATAATCAGATCGAATATCAATCTTAGAAAATAATTGATCCCCAAAAAGTTGGTCAAATAAGTCATCAATTCTTGGGAGAGAGTATTTTTTCTTCCCTGTGATCCTATTCAATTATCTATAATCATTTCATATCCATACTGATCCATCTTTCTTCATTACAAAGAGAACTTGTTCTCCCCAAGGAGACACACTCGATCGGATAAAACCATTCTCCAAAAGATATTGGTGTTGTTTCTTTTGCTTATCCATCTCAACATTGTCCATCCTATACGAAGTCTTTGATATCATATGAGATCCAAGTATGAGTTCAATAGATAACTCTACCACTCTTTTTGGGGGAGGTCTGGGTAACTCCTCAGGAAATACGTCAACATATTCCTAGATGATGGGGACAGTTTCTATCCAAAAACTCTCATTTCCTCTTCTTCTTCACCGATAAAATCCATAAAAAAATATAGAGGAGGTTCTCTTAGACAAAGGTCAGGTTTAGATATCTCACCTTGGAAGATAACTATAGGGTTTCCATTCAAGACTATTGATATTTCCTTGCTTCTGCATTTTATCTTAGAATTATACATTGAGAGTCAGTCCATCCCTCGTATAATGTCAAATTCAATCATGGGATTGAATAATAGATTTGCGATAAGATTGTGCTCACTAAAGTAAATACCAGAGTTTCTAAACACTGACAATTCTTAGATAATCCCACCAGGTGTCTGTACTGATAACTCTACTTTTAGAAACTCGGGGGTTGATTCTAAATTCTTTTCAAACATGGAGGAAATAAAGGAATGCGTAGAACCAAAATCAAACAAAGTACATGCTAGATTTGATATAACAATAAGAGTACCTACCACCATATCATTTGGCACTTCATCTTCAGCCATAGTGATTTAAAAAGTACAACCTTACTCCCTTGGCCATTGTTGAGACTAATGTTGATTCCCCTCTAATGCCCTTAGATTTGGACAGTGATTGGAAAATTACCCATGTTGTCCACACTTATAGAATTGGACATAAAGTAAGTCCTGCACCATCTTCCCCTTGTTCTTAGTGTTGGCATGTTATGGCTTCACCTCACTACGAAAATTCCATGCAATGTGGCAATTCCACCCACACTAGTAGCCCTTACCACTCTCGATCAGGCAGTTCCTCGAATGCTTCTTCCCACATTTATTACATGTGGGACGTTGTACTTGCATGCCTCCTCTTCCTTGATTGATGCTCTTCCATAAGCATGGATTCATCGATCTTTTCTTGTCATTGGATTTATGAGACCATTGCGTCTCACCAAACTCCAGTTCGACTTTCATCGCACTTCGCACGATCTTCTCATAGCTATCATAATCTAATTTGGATAGATTCTTTTGCTGATGTGGTCTTAGTCCACCAAATAATATATCAACCTTACCATTTGGATCCATAGAAAATATAGAGGTTTAATGTGGAAGCCTTTTGAAGATCATCTCGTAGCTTCCCACATATTCATTCTCTTTCTGCTTCAGCTCGAGAAACATCTTATCCATTGTTGTTATTATTGATAGAGGGAAATACTTATTGAAAAATATCCATCTAAACTCTTCCCACTACATAGATTCAACTTCTATTATTATCCTTGTGTTTTCAATCAGTTCCCACCACTGATCAGCTTCTCCCTCTAAGAAAAAAACAGCGAATGCAACCTTCTCTTGTTCAGAACAGCGGAGCACATAAAAGATCTTCTCATTAGAGTTGATCCACTATTCAGAAATAAATTGGTTTATTGATCCACTGATGGTTGGTGGTCGTTGATGCATAACAGATTCAACAGAAAGTTGTTGCCTTCACGGTGAGATCTCTCTCTAATCTTGTTTCAAGTTATTTCCCATAACTTGAGTCAGTTTGTTCATCATTCACTTTAAAGTTTCAATTATTGCTTCTATATAAGGGTCGTCAGTGCATGGTCCATTGCGGACACCATTTGCACGGTTCCTCATATTTCTCTCCATTTTCTGAAAAAAAATAAATCCTTAGTGAGAATATTATTTCATTTATGAATATTTTAACTATAATGGATTTTATATCGTAAAAGTTCATGATTTTCAAAATTACCTTTCTCTATAAGTACTTCATAATGATTCATAAAAAGATTAGGATTAACCAAAAATATCCTCTGGGAATGTCATAACCAAGAGTGCAGCAAGGCCCTTATCATGTACCAGAATACCTCAGGTCATTCCCAAAACTCCTTGTTAGAGTTCTCACTCCGTGGTACATATGTGCCAGATCTGCCTCTACCAACTTGTATCGAGACGTGGATGCATTTTCTTGATAAAACACTTACTCAATACTAACCGAAATACCAAGAAGTATTCCTATATTTAATCTTTTCTACATGGTTCTTCATAATTTTTTCGTATCCTATTATCCATAAATAACTAAACATTCCTTTGATACCAACTATGGAATCCCTAATTTTTATTACATAACATTTCATTACATTTTGAAAATTGACGACCTTTAAAGTCTAGTGTCTTGGAAATCAGTAACCAAATACATGAAAACATAAAACACAATTTTAAATCCCCTTGAAAAGCCTCTTTGAAAGTTAATCCTATGTACATCTACTGCATCTCATAACCTGGAGACATACATAAAATTAAATGGTGAGCAAAAAGCCTAGTAAGGAAACCAAGGGAATCAGTTTACTTGTGATATGAATAAGAACTTGATGAAAAAAATAAAGACATGAGAAATATAAGTAGAGGAATTTCATAATGAAAATAAATAGAACCATAAAATTTATATTTGTCTACAACATTTAATTTATACATTCACGAACATATCACCAAGGTTCATCCGCTAGGTGTCATAACAATTACAAAGGTTATTCACCAAGGTATCGTGAAACTTGTCTTCTCTAGAGATTAAATTATTTACCCAATGCATTGGAGCACTATCAAGGTGCACCATTAATATGTATTTTTTTTTAGGTTATCCACATAGATCATAATCATAAATTTCATAAATAACCCTTAGAGAGAAAAATTAATGGGTTTCACTTCAAAATCGTGACATTAAAAAAGTGCTTAGAAATATGATCGTTTTGTCTTTTATTACCCTTGGAAAAGGAAACAGGGTTTCTTATATGTCAATTACAAAATAAAATAGATAAATTTTTTTTATTGTTGAATACCTATAGAAATAAAAATATATTTGGCTTTTCTGTTAAATAAAACAAGATAATTTCTTGAGAAAAAGGGAGATATATTTTGAGACAAAATTTCTGCAGCATAACGGCTATATAACATCGTTTTAGAAAACAATAAAATTATAAGGGACCCGTTTCTCCCAAAAATAAATGAATATTTTACAGTATAGGAACATAATAAAAACAAATAATATCATGGTGTGGAATGAAATACCCCATGAAAAGGAAACATGAATGAAAAGAGAAAATGTGATTTCTTTTCTGAAAATTCGGCAACCTAACGACGTCACTTAAAAATTAAGAAAATAAATTGATGAGAGAATAAAGGGTATATAATTATTTGGAAATGAAATGGAAAGTAATAAAAATATATAATAACATACCCCAACACAATATGATGGAAACTAGAATACATAACATAAAAGAAGTCATGACTTTAAAGAGGAGGGTGGAAGGTTCCCTTTCCATGAAGAGTAACTTCGAAATCATGATGGTTGAGACCTTGTAGGTCTTGAGGGAACCGTGGGAGGACTCCATGGGAGGTAAAAAGACAAGAAATTTGTTTTGAAGGATTTTGGAATGAAATGAATGAGGGAATGGCTTGATATTTAAAAGAAGAGTGATGGAATATTTAATTAATTTCCATGGGACACCTCATTAGTGGTATTTGCAAAACCATAGGATTACCCATGGTATTTTCTCATGGTATTGGCCAATTGGTACACCTAATAGCATATCATACTATTCAAAACTCAACAAAAATTATTAAATCAGTATTAAATCATTATTTCATTATTAATGATATCATTAAACATCAGAAACTCATAACTGTATTTTCACTATTCAACGAAAAACAATTTATAAATATATCGTAAATTCACCAAAACATAACATTGATGCTCCAAATTCAAAAATGAAATCTATTTTATGAAAATAATTTTCAAAATATTTTTAATTTAACTTTTGTAATTAAATGATTATTTATTAAAAAACAACACTAAAACAATAACTTATTTTGTAATATGTTGAAAAAATAATCAAGGTCCCAGAAAAGTATCATATAACCATAAGATAGTAAAGTAACAATTTATGATTACATTTTATAAAAATAAATTTTCATTATAAATTATAAAATTATTTATAAAATTATAAATAAAATATTTCTGACCTCCAAAAATATCAAAACTTGTACTATAATCATTTTTTCACTTTTAAGCTGTCTAAATTGTATTTATACATTCATGGGTGAAGTTTCTATTTTTTTGGCCAATTTTCTATTCATTATTATTCATAAGGGAATGTTACTATTCATACATTACTATTCACTAAAATCAAGTTCATCTTATTAGACTTTAAATTTCTTTCTGATAACAATTGTAAAAGACCATTTTTTGCAAATCATTTCACATTATTAATTATTTAATGTTTACATGAATATTTTAACATACAATTTCTCCAAAATTCATCAATAATTTTCATCCTATATTTATCCAAACATTTGAAAATCACAAATTTTACCAAAATAAGAAATAATAATTTTATTTACACTAAGTTATTATAAAAAGTCACTAAGGCCTCTTTACATAGCCCCATAGAATAATTAAGTAAGACCTAAGTGTAAGGTGTGCTATGGTGATAGAATCTTAGGTCAGATCAGACAAAATTTCTAGAGTGGTGATTTCTATCATCTTTAACTTCTCCCTTAGGCGATTCCATTCAAGCTTCACATGATGAAGCTCGTCTTGGGATTAGTCTAGAGCAAAGCCCAGAGATGTTACCTCCTTCCCAAGATCTGACAGAAGGGCTTCATACCACTCGAGTCTACTGGATGAGGCCATCAAATATTATTTCTATATTAATTAACCAAGATCACTTGTATTTATAAACAATAATTGTAATGTTAGGATTTTAGATTCCAATGGTCATATTGACCAACTATCATATAATAGTCAAAACCCAACGATATCACCTTATTAATTAAAGGATATAGTTTAGTGAAGTATAAAATGAAATAACATACCGTTTTAGGAAACAATTATTATTTAAAAGTTTGGGTCGTTACACTTTTAATATTTAAGGGAGGCTCCAAAATTGTGAATGAGGCATTAAGTTGGAATGAGGGTCAATTTGCAATTAAAATGGGGGATCAGGAATTTTTAAAAATAATTTTTGAGTTATATTATTTCATTTGCATAGTTTTTTAAAAAGGGGCGCATAGTTTCCCCTAACATCATAGTTAAAATATGTGACTCTTTTATAAGGGTGCATAGTTAATCATAATAGGGAAGACAATTTGAAAAACTGATAACCAACTCTGTATTTCCACTCTATCTAGGGTTGTAAGGTTTCATTTGATGTAGTGCATGGTTAGTAAACTCTATGAACTAGCCAATAACTACTCTATTTCTTCCATTTTCTCAAATTTCCACCCTTACACACTTAAAAGTAAAAGCCAAATGAAATGTACTCAACAGCAGGAAAAATAGTACCTGAAAACGAGCCCGAAACAACTCCAGAAAAGGATGGGATCATAAATATACACTACACCATTGAAATGAAATATAATGAATATAATTATTCTCCTGATATTCTATGTTTCATATAACATTATTCTTTCATGGGTATTATTATTCAATATTACCAATTTTGTAATGGTTTTTTGATAAAATATTTCATTTTATCGAGTCTTCTCATGGTTATTCTTCCAATGATGAAATCATATGATCTATCTCTATATAAACTCATATATTTTCTTATCCTATGGTTATTTATGGAGAATATATATTTTCCACTAATTTTCCTCTCATTATGCAATGAAGAGTTAATTTTTTTTAATAAAAATAAGATTTATTTCTATCTTTGGTTGAAAAGAATTTTTCATCAAAAAACATGTTTTCTAAAAAATAAAAAAAAATGTTTTTAACATCATTTAAATGTTACATGAATGTGTTTTTTACCCATGTATTAATTAAAAAAATTGAAGGAAAATTTAATTTAATTTTCCAAACAATTGATTTTTGGATATTACTAAAAATTTTAAAGGATTCATTATTTTAAGTTTTATGATTAGAATGAAATATCCTAGGTTCATGACCATAATTTACTTTTAAGATTACATTATATATTTTCAAGGTTATTTTTAAAAAATTCCTATGTATATAATTTATTTTTTTAATGTTTTTTTATTTAATAATGGATATTTTCCTTGAGGAATATTTTCTATGATTTTAAGGATTATTTTATAAGTTTTAATGGTTATTTTTGAAGAAAATATTTTTGAAAATGTTTTCTATTGTAATTTTTATCAATTTTTAATATATATTTTCCAAAGAAATGTATAAAATGATATCTAAAGATTCATGTATAAGTTTTCAGTTTTATTTTAAATTAATATTGTTTAAAAAATATTTTATAAATGTTTAGTTTTAAAAAGTGATTTTCAAGGAAAATATTCTTTTCTAAATAACTTTTTAAATGATCAGTAAATGTCATTTTATAACTAAGATGACATCTATTGATGTTACCTATGCCTTATCGGGGATATTATCCAAAGATAACATTCTTATTCTTTCTCTGAATGGTTTATGTTTATTTTTTCATCATGTTTATGTAACTTTTTTTTGTTCCGTATGTTATACCATAAAAAATTATTATATACCTACATATTTTCATTGGTTATGCTATAAAGAAATAAGGAAATGATTACAAAACCTATAACTTTTCCACAGTCTATGATCCAAGTAAATTTTAATGAAACCCAATTCATTGCATGGGTTATGATATGAGGAATTTTTTATGATAATATGGCACACATACCTTTGATTTTCATCATAAGATGGTGATAACTATATCTATATTAAATTTACTGGGTAAATATTAACTTATAATGAGATAAATATGTCTTGAATGGAGAGTAAAACCTATTCATTAATGGACTATTTCTACTATGATATTCATGGGAGTGAAACATGGATAATAGGATGGTTTGGGGAGTGTACCCATACCACAATGATAGGCTTATAAATGAGCCTTGGACTACTATGGAAATAATTTATATGTTTTTTATGTTGAAATAAAATTTATTATGTTATTTTTATGCTCTCATGGTTCATGTCATATGACTTCTTTATGATCCATGTCTTGTGAACATATAATATTTATTTTCCAACCCAATATTATGATCTTTTATATGTAGAATGTGGGGATCAATTGTTATTATAATGTTCTCTTACCCTTATTGTCATCTTAAAATTATGTATCTCTCCTTTTAACCTTGCTAATCATCAGAGACCACCCTTTATTATTTATATTTTCCCCATGTTATGAATACACGCTTTATGTATGGTTTTTCTAAGAAGTGTACTATGTGGAATGATATTTATGGTTGATGTTGAGGATCTTTCTAGAATAAAAATATTTTGTGTCTTGTATCCAAAGTCCCAAAACCATTATTATCCTTTGTCTTGTTTTTTGTGTAATATTATTAATATTAATATAAACATATGTAAAATCTATATATGAGAAGTTTGTGTCATTAAAACTTTGATTCATAACATGACAAATTTTCTAAATCATAACAATGAGATTTTTCATTCTACCCCCATAACATTTGGTTTCTCTGGAGGAAAATCATTTTATTATCTATCACAATCTTGATTAACATGGTTTCATCAAGTACCATCCATTAACTGAAACCAAAAAATATATTGTGAAAATAATACTAATAGTGGGAAACCACACGATCTTGACAAATATTTTTGAGTATTTTGAAATCATGACACCTTCACTTCAATATATGACACCTCATGTTTATGCTACATCCATATTAATCATTATCTATTAAAATCCAATATAATGGTCCATACTAAAATGTAAATTACCCCAAGCATATCCCTTAGTGAGTGTCATGCCTAGTGCACAGTTTTGGAACACACACCTTCCACCATAACAGTGGCTGATATATACTAGACCAAATCTTTTCTGGGTTAGTACCCCTAGATTCATCTTTTACAAAACCACATCCACATATAGTATCATGATATAGATTTTTTATATAAAAAACACTATTTTATTAATCGTAAATTAAGATGATATCCTGTATTTGGGATAAGCATAGGGTTTTTAGAAAAGTTTTCTCATATGAGTTCCAAAGATAAATAAACCATGTTCTCATACTAATTATCATTACCCATATGTTTCATATATAAACATTACATCTTATTAAATTAATATTCCTTATATAACATTTTGATTCATGCTAAAATTGTATAGTTTTATTTTCTTCAGAAACTTGGATACATAAAAAATCAGTTCACAAAATATCTACATCATCTTTGACTTAGTTCTTCCTAACTACTACCCTTCTTAGATACATCATACCTAAAACATTTCTTCATAACCTGGGGAAGGAATCATAATAATGAGTGATTTCATATACACATTAAGGATAAAAAATGGAGATATAAGTGATTGATTAAGTATAAAATGAGCATAAATGTATGATAACATGAGATCAATACATTAAAACTACAACATTCATGTCATAGATCATAATATTGAAGCATAACCTTAATCTTTGTGGTTCATAAGACATGAATCATAAAGGGATCAAAGATCATGAGTGAGGAGAACATATAAATGACATAAGACTATGTCATAAAATACATGCATAATAATAATCATATAAATATTATATCAAGGATTCCCACCATGAAATTAATATAATTTAATACTTGGGATAACCACCCATGTACCTTATTTGTTCATGGGATAAACAATTATTAACCCTCTCTTTTGGTCGTCAAACAACCTCCCATGTACCCAATTTTACATGATAGTGATAAAATATCATGTACCATTTGATCTCATAAATATTAATCATTAACTACTTCCTTAGAAGACTATATAATTATTTTCCCACCTATCACTTAATTATAAATCTGTATATATATATGGTATAAGACCATAAAAACATTCATTATAAATTAAGCTATGGAAAATAAAACATTTTTCAAAGATATTTAATCATCTTAACCATAAACCATATAGAGAAAGAACAAATATGGTATCATTAGATTATATCTATCAATTTTGTGTAAGTTAAATTAAAGGATTTTATCATAGAATAAATACTTCATTAAAATTTCACTATAGTATTTATTGGGGAAAAAAACTTTTCATTTTTAAATCAAATATTTAAATATAAAAATTTATCAATTATTAAGGAAATAATTTTCATTGAAAATTAGCTTGGAAAAGATTAAAATAATCATAAATTCATTGAATATTAATAATGATGGGAAATGTATTTTATTTATTTATTTTAATAAAACATTTATTACTTTCACATTTTAGGTAAAAATAAATAAGTGCTTCTTTCATAAAAATACAAAATGATTACTTTTAAAATAATTTTATAAAAATTCAACCAATGGTAATTTTTTAAAATAATCATAGTATAATATTGAAAAATTAATGAAAATAATTTTATAAAATATGACATGGAATAAAAATTATTTTTGACCGAAGAGAGAAATAGAGTTAGTTTTCCCCAAAACTGTTATTTCAGAATTACGAGTAGTTAAGATGAGTAAAATGAAAGGAAATAATGTATTACTAAGAGATAAAAAAGGATGATAAAATTCATGAGATTATTTAGATATTTATTATGAAATATCATGATCATAAACTTAATAATAAATAATCCTAATAAATAATTACAATGTAACATTAATCTCTTACCTTGAATTCGGCTTTCTTTGAAATAACTTCATACTCTTGTATACAAAATTATTTTTATTAATATATATAAAGTTAATTTAAATACTTATAAAATAATAAATTATCCACTAATTATATTTAAATACCCATTTATTTATATTTCTTGATCAATACCATTATTTCCATGTGTTAACAGTTTCATTCTTCAAGAAAATCTATGTTGGATAGTTTCGGTCCTTGCACTTTTATCATGATTATATCATCTCTAGAAAGTTAATTATGCTATAAAAAATAAAATATATTAATTAAATATATATATATATATATATATATTTTATCATAGATAAAATATAGATATTGAAAAATAATTACGCCATTCATGTAGATGGTAGGTTGTACATACACATGAATGATGTTTTTATTTTTCAAAGGATTAAGAAAAAGAAAGTTAAATAATAGTTACAATTTCAAGAATAATTATTATATATTATTTTTAATATTGATTTATTTAAATCTTTCTATATTATCATACTTTTAATTTTTAAATGAATAATGAATCACACCGCTTTGTGAAGATGGTAACCCACACGTACATACAAGAAACATTATCATTTTCAATGGATGGGAAGAGAGTGGAGAATGGTGGTTTCATAATCAAAATAATATTTTAGTATATTTAGGATACTGAATTTTTTATTTTTTAGTGGATAATATAAATTTAAAGGAGGTTGAATAAGGAATAATATTTAAAATGCTACGTTATGAGTTATACCACTTTGTTGAGAAACCTCTTTTGGCTTACACTATAAGCCTTAAAGGAATGCTATTTTGAAAAAAAAACAGAATATATAGAATGGTGTAAAGGAATATAGGAATGTATTATGTATGATATTGAACTAACTAAGAGGATAAATGTAGTTTATAGAAGAGAAAGTAGGGGTGAACTTTTATAATTAAGGGAGGCATACTCTTGGAATTTTTTTAAATCTGAAAATATAATAAATTTATTCGGAAGAAAAATCTTTGATAATGGGAAAATATTTGAAGATAAGGTATTATTTGGTTTATATCCCATAAAAAATAATATTTGGACATATTTAAGTGGTTCTTAAAACTTATCTATAGGTATAACCCCATAATTAACCAATTTTAACGATAATTGCGGAAACAAATTTTAAACTCATTAAGGGTAATAATTTTACTTATTAGGTAACAATTGAATAAAAAATTGAAAAGTGATGATATTTAAGAAAAATTGTCATATTAATTTTCCACATTAAGTATTTTTATAATTTTTAAATTATTTAAGAAATATTATTATTCCTAAAATAAAATTAATTCCATTTTTAACACTATTTACACAATTTGACATTGAATACAAAAAAAACAATAACAGAATTAGAATATTAACTTTTCACTAATTTATATTTTTTTTATTTATTTAGAAAATTATTATAACACAATAATTCCCGAAATTATATTACTTTCAATATCTTAGATTTCATTAATTTTATGTTTCTATTAATTGAATAAATATAATGTCAATCATACATAATACATTAAGGTAATTATTCAATATATAAACATTATAAAATAATTTTCCTGAAAAAAATAAATTCTTATTTTAAATAAACATTCAGAACAAAACATACCAGTTTTAACCATATTTAAAATTTATATAGATTTTATTGTCTAGAGAGAGACATTTTGAATTTATTCATTTCGTAAATTAATATAAAGTATATAACAAATAAAAATTAATCCATGTGGCAACATATCTGGTATTTGGATCTTAATTTCCAAAATATTCTCATAAAATAGTATAAATTCATGGTTTATTTAAATTTTAAATCATTATCCCCAAATTTAGTCCCATTTTTCCATTTTACCCTGAATGAGGTCATAAATATTTACCAAGGATACTATACATAGTGAGCAAAAATAAAAGAGGCATATTTACTAAATATTATCCAATTGATTCCAAATATGGAATCTATTTTTAAATATTAAAGTTATATAAGTGGAATATTTATTTTCAAAATACGTTTTTAAAATGAGGTGAAAACATATTTTTAGAAAAATATAATTTTATGCATGAAACTAGATTTATTCATATCCCATGTATAAAAACATTAGATTAATTTTATAATATTAATTGAATATATAATATATTTATTTCATTAAAATAATTCCTAAATCGTGATTAATATAATTTATTATGATAAAACATATTGTGTTCATAAAATATATTTTTTAGAAACTAATTATTTTCCTCCAAAAAGAGTTGTATTTTCATTTCTAATTAATTGATAACCAATGAATTAATTTTATACACGTGTAAACAGTTTATTTTCATAATTAATTTAGTTTTATTAATAACCTCCAATCCAATTTCTAGTTGATAATTTTCACTTAAAAAATAATATTTCAATAGTATATCATGGTTTGAAAAAACTCCGGGTTTTTTGTAAAGTTTGCCATCATAGAAACCAAATTAATTTATGAAGAATTTTAAAATATTGGGGTGTTAAAATTAATTCCAAATAGACCCATCCCTAATATTTAAAACCAATTTGAATCATGTAATATTTTCACCTATCGTCCATAAAATTTCTGGCACTCTGCTATAATGCATATATCGGTTCTTTGGTTATATCCTTAGCGATGGTACTAAATTTTAAAAATTAATTATTTTATTTTGTATTATTAAATAGGGGTTCTATACATAGATAAATTAAATGGATTTATGATTTTTTAATTAAATATTTTATATGGGTTGGGTATGTTCATTATTAGGGGTGGATGCTCATGGTATCATTGAATTTTATAAAATATTGCATTAAATTGACATCCACCTCATAAGATGATTTATATCATAATACCAAAATATTTTGGTCTTAACCTAATAATTGGATAGGGTACTAACCTAAATATTTTCATTCTGATAGAGAGTTATTTTTTGAACCAATAATTCATGAAATCTACACATTAAAAAACATTGCATTTCCCCGTGACATCTCCTGTTCAAATATACACAATAATAATTTAAGAAATATTAAAATATAAAAACCATTATTCACATGACATCCCCAAATTATAACTCTACCAAATATGAAATTTATTTTCCCATTAATGTATTAAATAATGTTTTTGATAACTGTAAAATGATGTTATATAATAAAAAAAATAGAAAAAATATGAAAATAAATGATTTGTGAAAAATCAACCCACAAAAGCGATGAGAATGAAACACAATGTTTTGATTAACATTATATGATAATATAAAGAGAGAATCCAAAAAAATTATATTTATTTTAGATGAAAATTATAAATATGTATAAGGTATATTAGGATAATATCTCATTGAAAAAAAACATTCTATACATTGAAATTAAGTCACAATAAATTTACATGATTACAATAAAACAATAAAGAACATATAGGGAAAGAGTGGAGTAATGGTTTATATTTTTAATTATAATTATGTAAGCTTACCCCATCCCTTTAGTGAGATTTGTTTATACCAATATGTTTTAAAGTCTTAAAATAATGAATGTAAATTGATGCAACAATTTATAGGGAAGAGGAGTATATAGGTTTTATAAATATATGTCCTTCATAAATTACCCACGTTTCACATTTAGTACATTGAAATATAAGAATATGATCTTCTACAATAATATTATTATACCTATTTAAAATTTTTCTATTAAAATTAAATTCAATTAGAAAATATTATCCAATTTTATAGATTAAAATGAAATTTTGACTTTTCTAGTAAAATAGAATCATAAAATTTGATTGTTCAACATAACTATTCATTTGTGGATTTGTTGAAGAAGAAAAATAGAATCCTCATACTTAAATAAATTGGGATAAAAACCTCTATCTATATTCTCAAAATAAAAACTAAAGTCCATTTGAATGATATTTAGAGGGATGTGGTCCTATATATATGAGTCGTTAAAACAATCAATAGATTTTATGTGTAGAATAATGATGTATATTTGACCAACCACTCAAGTGAAACAACTATTGATATAAATAAAATAAATCCTCATCATATATTATTCTATAACCTATCAATTATAATGGTTACCATTCACATGGGGATTTCATTTGAGTTGGTGAAGGATGTATATAAATCATATTGATGGATTTGGAAATTAAAGGATAATCGTGCAATATATTGCGTGGAATCATTGAAGACAAAAAAATAGTTGAATGGAAGAGATTTTGACTTATGACACCAAGATAATTCTATATGTCCAGGTCATGGAATGTGGAGATCATGAGTTTCAGTGTAATGCCAAATCTAGAATTTATAGAAGGTATAATTTGAATAACATTTTTCATTTTAGACTAATAAGATTGTGGGAGATTTAGGATTTTACATAAAATAATTTGTTAATTATCAGAAGAATTTATGGTAAAGAAAAGAATTTCATGCAACAAAGTGGATCTCAAAATGTGAAAGATATCACATAAGAGTAAAATTAAGAAGATAACTGGATGGATATTTCATGGTGTACCAAACCCTATTGTAAGAATAATCATAAATGGTTAATCTAACTTTTATATAATATTTATTATAGATAATATAAATATATTCCTTAACACAAGGAAGACACTATGATAAAATCTAGGATATGGGAGATTAAATTAATTCTATGTAAGATGGATTGGTGAATTAGGATTAAGTGTTTCACTATGAGGGAACAAACTACACCACAAAGGGATCTTATTTAAGAATAATTTCGAAAATTTATAATTTTTGTGAGATTAATAAAAAATACCTTATAAGATACATGAGATTAATACAAGATGAATTTATGAAATATTATTTGTCTGCATAAAGTACACACCACAATACAAGCTATAGAATATTAAAAATTAATTATGATGTAATACCTATGTGATGTGATTTCACTACAAATCCAGTCTATGTGAACAACTTGAAAAACTTTTTTTATAAGGACCTGGACTTATTACATTACATAATCTTAAATTTTAGTCAAGAACTAACTTCCTTTAAAATTGAGGATCTTTTAATGTTTTGAGTTTTAGATAATTGTGATATAACACACACATAACATTCCATATTTATACAGAGCGAATACAAAAAAAAACCCATTTCTTCCAAAATATAAAACATTGCAAATAAATCATTATTTATTTGAAAAATATTCATAAAATTTATCTTTCCTTTATTATTTGTCTTACACATCCTTATAACCAATGAAAATTATCTAAAAATATGTTATGATAACAAAATCCTCAGTTAGGGATATACAAATAATGAATGGAATCATTAGTCCATGAATACATGTAACGTATGAAATCATTTTCAAAAAGACATAATTGTCACCCATATAAACTTGCTTTCTGAAAATTGATATTTCCATGAGATTTTAATGAAACATATAGAACATAAATAAAACCATGAAGTTATCTTGGGGAATTAATTACATAATATTGTAACCCTCTGGGCTACCATATAATTTTTAACCCTGAAGGGTACCTTACAAATTGTGTAACCATCATAGTTACACTTAGAGTATCCATATTGCTGACCACCAACATACACATACCCCATCAATTGGATGTAGATATAGGGCCCATCCATCATCCTAAAAAATACCAAACAACCAAAACATAATCATACAATATGAATAATTTCATAAAGCTGTTTCTTTTGAATTTTGTAAAATAGAATTTTAAAAGAGGATTTTAAAATAGAATCCCCTTAAAAAATATCATAGAATAGAAGTGAGACATAATAGAGTGGATAAAAATGTGTATATAAGCTTTAAATAAAAAAATTAAACATTATATAAAAAAACTCACCACACAAACAATTTTAATACCACATAAATAATTTATTAGAAGGTTTACCTAAAGAATAGAAATTGGGTTAAGAATTCCCTTACATTAGGTTTGTCTTACTTAAAACATGTCTAATCCTTCTGTATACTAGTAAAAATAGTGCTATTAACATCTTAGAGATACATATTAATGATTATAATTCCTTATATGATCACTTCATTACATCATTTCACCATTTAATTGTTTATATGTTTTTCTTCAATTCTTTTGGATGCGTTCTTTACATGTTTTCCATGGCCAGTTTATATTTAATTTTTCTTGTCGTATGGAAACAAAATCCCAGAAGTGGAATAAAATGGTATTAATATGTTTCCATAATATATAATGATACCATAAATAAGTTTTTATCATATTTGATGATGTATCATTTGATAAAACATTATTGATGTTTATTTAGATCATTTGTGACACTTACTCGATAATCATGAACTTGATTGTTTATATAATTTAATGTCATAGATAGTGGTTAAAATCAGAAAATGAAATAGCTCAAAAAGATTAAATTCGTTTTCAACCATTAAAATAGTTTTATGATATTCCCTTAAAAATGTAATGGATATTTCAAAAATATCATCCATGATTTTAGTAAATTTGCACATCATGGACGATGTTTTTATTTTTAGATCAAGAGGGAGAGGATAGGAAGGATGATGGTGAATATTTTTCATAAACATGGTAAAATAAATAATATTTCATATTCTAGAGATTTCATACCTCCTGGATAAGTGGAGGGAAATAGATTATATTAAAATAAAAGAATTGGAAAGAAAACACATGAAAAAGGAAGAGGATTCTTACTTCTTGATCTCTTCTCCTTGAGATCCTTCTTAAGGACTTTGGTTTTGGCCTTTTTGTGAGCCTAGAAGATATAGGACATGGGTAAGAGCCTTTTGGAAGGGAATTGGTATAACTTAGAAAATTATCAAGTCTTGAGAGGAGTGGGAGGAAGAGGGGACTGAGGGATGTATTTATATTGGAGGAGATGAGAGATTTTACATTATTTAAATCATTATTTTAATATTTTTTTCTTATTACTATGAATAGTTTTGATTCATGTGACCCAAAAATAGTAATAAGTGCATGTGAGTTCAAACCAATTGGGCTTACATAATCCATGATGTCAATAATAGTGTACTTAACTAATAATTTGAATATACAGTATTTTACCGCATTCCATTATTCATAAAAAATTCATGAATTTTAGAAAAATAAAAAAAATACATCCTAACCATTTTTCGATTTGTAGAATTAAAATATAATTTCCATTTTTCAAAAATAAATTTTTAAATATTATTTAATAAATTTCTAAATAAAATCACACATTATTCAAAAATTAACAATTTTAAAACTATAACTGCTTTTACATCAATTTGAAAAACTTATCCATGATGTAATTATCTTAAAGCCTTAAGAAAATAACATATTAATAAAATTTACTATTTATTGGGGTCATATTAATATTAATATTACTATTCATAAGGTTTTTTATTATTCACCAAAAAATTAAGTGGGTTCAATAAGACTCCAAATAACATATTGGTCCCAACCATAGATTACTGTTTACTAAAATTCAAAACATAAAAGTGAAAAAATAATGTTTAAAGGATATTTATAAATATCTATATAAAACAAATTGTCATGCATTTCAATTTATTATTAAACCATTGGGGTGTTACATTATTCCCTCCTTCTAGAAATTGTGTCCTCACAATTTTATTTACTTATTAAAAAAGTGAGGATACATTTCCCTCATATCATTTCAGACTTCCATGATGCTTCTTCAACCATGTCATTTTCCCAAAAAACCTTTATTAGGTGGATTACCTTAATCCGCAATACTTGTACCATTGATCAAGAATCTGAAATGGTTTCTCTTTATAAGAGAGGTTCTCTTCCAACTAAACTGCTTCTTGGATCAATACTTGAGAGGAATTTCGCACATACTCTCTCAACATCAAAACATGAAAATCATTGTGTACCTGAGAAAAACTTGGTTGAAAAGCTACTCGATAGGTGACTAGTTCATCTTTCTCTAAAATTTTGTATGGTCCAATGAACCTTGGACTTAGCCATCATTTATTAACAAAGCGCATAACATTTTCCCATGGTGAGATTCTTAGAAAAACATGATCACCTATCTCAAAAAAAAGTATTTCCTCATGTTGTCTTCATAACTTTTCTGCATGCTCTATGAAATCCTAATTTGTTGCTGGATCATCCTAACTTTCTCCGCCACTTCCTCTACTAATTTTGGTCATATCATATTCTTTTCCCTGACTTCACCCCAAAAAGATAGAGTTAAAAACCTATTCCCATACAATGCCTAGAAAGGTTCCATCTATATACTAGAATGAAATCTATTATTATTATAAGATAACTCAACTAATGAAATATTATGATCCCAACGTCCCTGGTAGTCTATTTAACAATCTCGAAGCATATCTTTCAATTCGAAATCCTTTGTTCTCACTGCCCATCTGATTGAGGTTGAAAAGATGTACAGAAATATAATTTTCTTCCCAAAAACTTTTGAAGGCCCTTCAAAAAATTATAAGTGAACCTGAGATCCCGACTAGATACAATGGGAAGAGGAACTCTATGTAACCTGACAATCTCTTTGAGGTACAGTAAAAAAAACTAATCCAAAGACATTGTATCTCAAATAGAAAGAACATGTGCATATTTAGTCAGTCAATCAACATCAACCCAAATTTCATTATTACCTTGAGATGTGTTAGATAGTCCCACCAGTACGTTCATGGATATATTATCCCATTTCCACTATAGTACAGAAAGTGGCTGCAACATCCCCTTTGGTAATAGAAGCACTTCTTTGACCTGTTGGCATGAAAAACCTTACACATTAAATTCAACAATATCCATTTTCATTCTATCCCACCATTTATACTCATGAAGAACTCTGTACATCATAGTACTGCTAGGATGAAGTAAAAATAGAGAACTATGAGCTTCATACAACCAATATTTCTTCAACTAGTAATCACAAGGCATACACAACCTTTTAAAAAATATTGAAACACAATATTTATCAAGGATAAATTCTGGTAACCTACCCATTTTAACCAATTCTACGTTTTTCTGTAACTTATGGTCTCCATTCTATGCTTTTTTAGTTATGTCTGATAACAATGACTACACTGAAACCGAAAACAAAACATAGTTATTTCCTGCACCAACAACTTCTATGCCAAAATTCATCATGTCATTAATCAAGGGATCATATTCCAAATGTAACATTGTTAATGATGCATGATGTTTTCATGTCAAGACATATACCAAATTTGTTTCTTTTCACGGATTGTAATTAATCATGAAATCATAATCCTTTATCAGTTTAATTCATCTTCTCTACCTTATGTTTAATTAATTCTGAGTGAATATATACTTCAGACATTTATGGTCAGTATATATTTGAAATTTGGATCTATATAAATTATGCCTCTGAATTTTCAAATAAAAAAACATCATCTACTAATTCAAAATCATTTCTATGATAATTTAACTCATGGGGTTATATTTTTCTTAAATCATAATCAATTACTTAATCATTATTCATCAAAACATATCCTAGTCCTTTCAATTAGGAATCACTATAGATGAAAATCTCACCATTTCGTGAAGGAAAGGCCAAAATTAAATCATTCACCAATCACTTCTTCGGTTCCTAAAAACAAAAAACACATTATTATTTACAAATAAATTTAACCGCTTTTTGCTTTAAATTAATTAGCGGGATAGATAAATGTGCAAATTTTTTAACAAAATGTTAGTAATAACCTGCTAATATGAATCTTTGTGACATTATTAGGCCTTGGCCAGTCATCAACCACTTTTTTTGGTAGGATCAACTACTATTCCATCATTATTTACAACATTCCCAAGAAAATAAATTTTTTTCAAACAAAAATCAAACATACTGAATTTTCCATAGGGTTTCTTTTCCTTTAGAGTTTTCAAAAAAACCCTTATATGTCTTTAATTCTCCTCTTTACTCTTACAAATACCAGAATGTCATTAATAAACACAACTAAAAATATATCCAAGAAATTAATAAATATTATATTCATAAGGTCTAAGAATATATATGGTTCATTAGTTAACCCAAACAACATAACAAAAAACCCATAATTCCCATATCTAGTACAAAAATATGTTTTTGGGATGTCATCATCCTTCACCTTCAGCTGATTGTATTCAAATAACAAGTTAATCTTTGAACAATTCTAGGATCCTAGGAGCTGATAAAACTTTATTGGATGGGCCAACATCTACTGACTTAGTCAGAAAGGATCTCACTACACCTTTCTTCTTATAGTCTGGCTTTTTGCATAATTTAGATCTCTCTTTGCCAGGCATTTTCCTAATGAACCACCTCTCCACATTTAAAACACTTAATAGTTTTCTTATCATGATTAGACTTATAACCATTTTCATTAAAATCTTGGTCCATATGTCCAAACATAACAAATCAAAAACACTTCCTAGTTTTTGTAAGGCATTACCCATGGTTCTTTTTTTCCACACTTCTGATAAATTGGAAATTGTATTTTCATTTCTTCAAATTTATTTAATTGATTCTTACCCCTATATTTCTATTCGGATCTCTTCTTCTCCTTATTTTCAAAGTGCATGTGACCATAAAAAACTCCATATCTACCCACTTATCACATAATACATGTCTCTCATAAATTTTGAATTCATCGGAGGTCAATTCCCTTTGATACCTTGGATTTAATCCATAGTAGAAGTGGTTTATTTTCAATCAAGATTCCGAATACGATTTGGAGAATACCTCTCCAATTGGGGGAAGTTTTCTTCCAATAAGACCACTGAATCTTCCTCTATTTTCATTAATTAAAGGAATTAATTATCCATCCTATGTCGTACCTCCTCAAGAAAATTATTTTCAACGAAAATACTTTCAAATTCATCCCACTATAAGGCATCAATCTCCCCTTTATCCCTAATAATTTTGACCATTGACCACAACCGATCAGCTTGACCTTCAAAACGATAAATGGAAAGACTTACCTTTTTATTATATGATCATCCCATAACATCAAATATCTTTTCAAGGTCCTTAATCCATCCTTTTTCCTCTACTAGGTTAGACGATCCATTCAATGATAAAGGTTGTTGTCTCATAAAATGTTCCATTATCACCATGTTTCATTGTGTTACATCTAGTTGTTCTCTTTCCTGGATTCCACCGCCATTTATGGTCTACATTAACTGATACTTTACTGTCAAAAACTACTCGGTTCCAATCCCTACCATTGCTAGTTGTAGATTCAGAAGGATGTCATTCTGTCGGTGCCTCTCCTCTTCAGTTTCCCTGTTTCTTCTGTGGAAAAACATTCTAGACTAATATATCTTAGTCGAATAAAAATGATAATATTTAAATGATATATTATTTTAAATTAAAAATAGTGTAAAAATAATTTATCATATTCTATTTACATTATCATAACTACTAAATTTATATAAACCATCCTCTGATACCCACTATAAGGACCTGACCTTGTTACATTACATAATAATAAATTTTAATAAAGAACTAACATCCTTTAAAATTTAGGATCTTTTCAAGTTTAGAGTTTAAGAGAATTGGGATATAACACATACATAACATTCTACATTTATACAGAGCAGATACCACCAAAACAAGACACATTTATTCCAAAATAAAAAACATTTCAAATAAAACATGATTTCTTTGAAAAATATTCATAACATTTAACATGGACTTCTTATTTGTGTTAAACATCTTTATAACCTGTGAAAATCATTTAAGAACTTGGGATGATAAAAAAAATATCAATAAGGGATATAAAAAAAAGAAGAAATATCACATTAGTCCATGAATACTTGTAACGTATGAAATCATTTTCAAAAACTCATACGTGTCACCCTTAAAAACATACTTTGTGAAACATGAGATTTAATTGATATTTAAAAAAAACATATGGAACATAAATAGAACCATAATTTTATCATAGGAATTACTTACATAATCGGGTAACCCTCTCAGCTACCTTATAATTTGTAACCCTCACGACAACCTTACATTTTGTGTAACCATCATAGTTACACTTGGAGTAACCATATGGCTGAGCTCCAACTTACACATACCAAATGAATTGGAGGGAGATATAGGTCCCATAATTCATCAAAAACAGTTCCCATGAACTATAAAATTATCATAAAATATGAATATTTTCATAAAACCATTGCTTTTATATTTTGTAAAACATAATTTAAAAAGAGGATTTTAAAAGAAAATCCCCTTACATATGTCATATAATTTATGTGAGACTTAATAGAGTAGATGAAATATGTATTTACACTAAAATTAAAAATAATTAAACATAATATAAACAAAAATCATCACACAAAAAATTTTAATACCACGTAAATAAATTAGTAGAAGGTTAACCTAAAGAATGTAAATCCGGTTATGAATTCCCTTACCTCAGACTTGTCTAACTTCAAACATGTTTAAACCTATAGTGTAAAGTCTAAAATAGTGTTATTAATATCTTAAATAAACATATTCATGTTTATAATACCTTATATGATCATTTCATTACATCATCTCACCCTTTCATTGTTAGTATTTTGTTCCTTCCATTATTTTGGGTGCGTTCTTTACATGATTTCCATTACTAGTTTGTTTTTTATTTTTCTTATCAAAGGGAAAATAAATCATGGAAGTGAATGTAAATTGTACTTATATGTTTCCAAAACATATAATGACACCATAAATCATTTTTTATCATATATGATGATGTAAAATTATATAAAACATTAATTATGTTTGATTATATCATTTTTAGCGGTTCCTCGATAATCATGATCTTTTTTCATTATATAATTTATTATATTACATAGAAGTTTATTATAGATAATTAAATAGGATAAAAAATACACTTTAAATTATTTTTCATCCATTAAAAGCGTTTTATTATTATATTTTAATTATTTAATGGATATTGCAAACATATCATCCACGATTTTGGTAAATCGTCACATCATGGATGATGTTTTTATTTTTAGAACAAGAGGGATAGGAGAGGAAGGGAGATGGTGAATCTTTTACATGAACATGGTAACATAGAGAATTTATAATATTCTATAAATTTCATCCCTCTTACTTAAGTCGATGGAAATAGAGTGTAAGAAAATAAAGGAATTATAAAAAACGCATGAAAAATGAAGAGGATTCTTACCTCTTGATCTCATCTCCTTGAGATCCTCCTTAGGGCCTTTGGTTTTGGCCTTTTGGTGAAAACAAAGCTCTAGGACCTGGGTAAGATAATTTTTGAAGGGATTTTTCATAACATAGAAAATTATCAATGCATGAGAGGTGTGAGAAGAAGAGGGAAATGAGGGTGGTATTTATAGTGGAGGGGAGGTAGGATTTGACATTATTTTAATCATTATTTTAATATTTTTCCAGAAGACTATGAATATTATTGATTCATGTGACCCAAAAATAGTAATATGTGCATTTTATTTATAACCAAGTGGTTTTACATCAGCCATGTTATCATAAATAGTGAATTTAATTGATAATTTGAATATACGGTATTTTACCGTATTTCTCTAATCATTAAAAATTCAAGAATTTCCAAAAACTCCCAAAAGAACACCCTAACAATTTATTAACATTTTGAATTAAAAAATGATCTCCTTTTTGTGAAAATAATATTCTAAATATGATTAATTTTATTTTTAAATAAAATCATACTTAATTCAAAAAATGATAATTTTAAAACTATAACTACTTTTATATCACATTGAAAAAATAACAAAGATTCCATTATCTTAAATCCTTATGAAATTAAAATAATAATATAATTTACTATTAATTAGGGTCATATTACTTTTCATATTACTATTCAAAAGGGTATTTACCTATTCACCAAAAAATTATGTTGGTTCAATCAGACTCTAAATAACTTACTGATCATAATCGTAGTTGATATTTTTTTGAAATTAAAAACGTAGAAGTGGAAGATTATGTTTAAAGGATAGTTATATATATATATATATATATAAATTTTTTCCTGAATTTGAATTTATTTTTAAATCCTTTGGATGTAAATTTTTTTAAGATGATTGATTTTGAATGTAATGAGTTGGTCACACTTTAAATGGTTAAGAGAAGAGAAAGACCACATCGTTCCATAGTGGTTGTTCCATGGGGGATTTTATTAGTATAATGAAAAATTTCATCATTTTTACGATTATGTATTGAACTACATGATAAAGAAAATATTCACACCAAATTGTTTTCAAAATTTAGAATTCTATAGAATATTTTGAATAATATAATATGATCTATAGAGGAACTAAATTAAGATTGTGCCATATTTTGTCGATATAGTTATTGATAGGGGATTTCACCATAGTAGAGTATATCTTGTTGAAGTAGAGATAAAGTCAAGGTAGATCACATAATACTTCATGAAATCGCTCCATGATCACGTTATTTCCAAAATATCTTCAATATGCAATTTGAACATAAAAATATGAATCTATTGATCAATTTTTCAGAGATATTATCAACTTGATTGGATGGGTTTGAAAAAATTTCATCTTGACAAAACATATCTTAGTCTTATAGGATTAGAGGAATAACGAATATATCCAAACCATTTATGAAAGGGTTTAAATATTGGATAGTCTATAAAAACTACACAAAATTATTCTATAAAACGAAAGGAGAATTCATTGACTTATCTGGTTAGGAGAAAAAAAGAGAGGAGATCCCATGAAGGATTTCGATTGATATATATAATCATTTGAAAAAAGAAGTCTCAAATAAGTGGAAGGAGATAAATTAATATAAGCAATTATTGAAGGAATGGGGTAATATTTTTCTATCTTGGAATAATTATTATCCATTAGTATAATTTTTTATGTTGATTTCATTTAGTAGAAAAAAAATACAACCCTCGCATTAAGAGTTCACTCTCATTAGGTTTTTTATGACTCAAGATTCTACCCCTCACATCGATGAGTTAAAATAATTTGTCTTATATAACACAAATATTTGTTGAATATTTTTTTATAATAATTTAAATAATTTCCCCACATAGATCATTATTTTATTTTTTAAAATAAATTTGTAATGGAGGTCGAATTTTTCATTTCCATGTAAAATAGTTAAAAAATTTAAACTCATGGAGAGAGGGGTACGTATCAATAATACACAAGTTAAGGAATGTGGTTGGACTTGTTCAATTGGATATATGATTCCAAATTTCTTCCAATCCTTAATATTAGTGATCTTTGTAATTAAACTTTTACAAACATCACACTAGATTCTGTCTATTTATGTTATCCATCTTCCTTGCTTTGTGCTTCAATTATATTATAAGAATAATCCAAATACTACATGTCTCCAATTTAAAATTACCAAATCCATTATCATGGTTTCACTTCAATATGTGTGTTATTCCACCAATATTCTTATCTTACCTTGTAGTATTATTTTTAAAACCACATTATGATACCATAAGTTTATTCTCAATCACCCCTATTAGTTTTACCTAGAATATGTTCATCCTTAGTGGATCTTTATTCAAATTGTCATCAAAATTTCTCACAATTGGATCATATTATTTTTTATCCCTCCAATATTTCATTAATTCTATCCAAAAAGGCTACTATGAATAATCCATCATAATTTCATTATGAACAAATAATTTTAATATATTTTTTTATTTCTTACAGAATGATGAATATGTTTTTCAATGTACCAAATTCTTATTTACTTACATCCACCTAAACATGGTAATGGGGGTTCTTCTCTTAGAATTACAATCCCATATTCTATAGTTTGATACCATATGATCATGATTAGTGTATATAAATCATCTTCCATTAAAAACAGACTTCATTTATTTATGTCTTAGTTTAGATATTTTTTCACTAGATTTTCTTCCACTATTTAGTTCTTGGTCATATATGCACACACTATTAGTCTATCTAAAATTCCCATATCTGTAACACCACATATCTTGCTTCTTTTGAGGGTCATATCTTCAAGAATTTGAAATAGTTATAAATTAAACCACTTATTCAATATTTTTACCTTTTCATACTCCACTTTTTTAGGATTCTGTGGGAGGTATCTTCTTTCCATTAAAGGTTTTCAACATATCCTTGAGCTCTTTGATCATATCATAATTATTCATAAACTGAGTTTCAATTTACATAAACATTAATATAGTTTCATTTATACATTTTATCTTATTTTAATGTTTAGTTTAGAGTGTTATAATATTAAATTTTAATTCCTTCATCATAGATTCATGTTCACCTATTTCATGTGAATCTTCTCCAACTAGATCAATATTACCCTCTATATTTGTATTTATTTTTTAAAATTCATCAATTAGTGGATATATATAATTTACTCAATCTTACATTTTTTATGTATACCAATAGATTTATTGAATGAATTTATTTTTTTTCTAGTTTTTTATTAGATTCATTCAAAACTATTGAATGTGTTTTTGATGTTTAAAAAAAATTACTATTTTTTTTAGATTTTTATATATGGGAGGGTTGAATTAAATAGGTTCTATGATCATTTAATGGAATATATAAATCTAATTTTGATTATTTTAATGGAAAAGTTTTTGAGGGACCATGTATTTCCAAAGTGTTATCTAGAGTAGTATGCCAAAAAAATAAAAAAGGAATTCACTTTGTGTAAGAGTATTTAAAACATTATATGAGTTATTTTATACATTCAAAGTGATAATTAATATTTAATAATGGTTATTTTATACATTATATGAGTCATTAATACTTTTTAAAGATCATTTTATACTTCACAAGTGTCAACTGCATTCATTATGAGACATTTAAAGTTATGAAAAATCATTTGAAGTGAAAATTTTCAAATTCAAGAATTTATGGATACAAAAAGATCTATTTTACTCTTACAAAGAACACATTTTTGTCTAAAAATTTTAGAATGGAATTGGATATAATTTTAAATCATTATGGTTAGTATTTTCTTTCTTAAGGGTCACCATGAATCCAATATTTAAGAAAATTTTGAATGAAGGAGGATTTGTGAAAGATTCTTATAGAAAGTAAATGAAATTTTTTATGCTATTCTGTAATTCAAATATCACATGATCAATAATCATGTTGTGATTGAATATAGGTTTTTTGATAAATTATATGTGAAAATCACTACTCAAGATTTATATAATTCTCAGATGAAAAAAATTTATAATTATAAATGGTGGTCATGGTTTTAAAAATTATTGGGCATTGCCTTTAATAATAAAAAATATGAAAATGTGAATTTGTTTAATTATATCTATGTACCATAGGGGATATACCCATTTAAAATTTTATTGTGTAAATTCATAGTGAATTGTGTTGTACAAATCTATTGAGAGGATATTCTGCAATGTGACCTGGAAAAAATATTTTTGAATATAACTATTAAAAATTATTCATAATTTCCTGAATAAGTACAAAACAATGATGTGAATTAAATTAAGAGTGGATACTATGAATTTTTTTGAAATAAAATAATAAAATTGAAACTGAATCATGGAGTCCAATGGTTTGAAAAGCCTTATCATTCTTTAGTATTCATTGATTCAATATTAAGAAAAAGGTTATTAAAGATATGAAAGTAGTGAGAAAGGGAAACTAATATAATTCTAATTGTGATTATTATAGGTCAAAGAACCTAAATAGGTGAGTATTTTCTATTCTAAATATCTCAATGGATCAATTTAGAAGATCACTAGAAATTTATAATGTAATATAGATTGTCTTGTGATATTTATTACTTTATTTCAAAAAACATGTAACAGGAAATGATATGTTGTGAATCCATTGGGATTGTATGTAAGTGTTGGAAAACACACATACATAGAGGTTAATAACTTCTTACCCATTGTAACTGGTTATTCAATATAATGTTAAGTTTTTTTTCTCGAGTTAATAATTGACCATATCAATAATTTGATACCTACACCTAGATCGAAACATGCAAAATATTAGTGTGACTTGTCCTATCATAGTTTCATCTTCATTCAAGAAAGTATAGGATATTTTTTTCAAAGGATTATATTCAAACTGAAAATATTGGTTAAATTTAATAGAAACAAATTTTAAAATAAACCACCAATGATTCGCCCCCTTCGTAGTGGTATAAATCTCTCATAGGGAACTTCGAATGGTATTAATGAATAATAAATGTCATTATCCTATATCATCAAGTTACAAGAAATGGAAAATATAAATTCAGTTAATAGAATAGCTATACCTAATTATAATGTAAATAAATATCATAGAAGGAAGAATATGATGTTACTATATCTTCTGTCACATAGAACGGAGGTAGTTTATGCAATAATAGTGGAATTTATACAAATTAAAAGAACTGAATACATGTATTTTGTTTATAAGAATAATTTTGAATTTGGTGTGAATGTTAGGAATATTATTCTCATGACCTTATCAAACATATTTATAACCTATGTGATGGGACATCAAATATCAAAAGAAATATAAGAGATGCTGGGAAGCAATTTTGTTGGAAATGTGAATGTTAAAGAAGCTAGGTTGAAAATATAGAGAGTAATATTTAAAGAGATAAAAATTGTTGATAAAGAAACCATTTATAAATATTATACATGGATTGAAAAAATAAAAAAAAAATAAAAATCTATAGATAAAATATATAATATTATATAATTATTAAGAAGTTAATGAGAAACATTTTTGCACATTTTATTCTATGATTTGTTTCTATAGAAGATATATAAGATCTTACTGTTGATGAATTTTAAAACATCTTGTTTTTTTATAAAATGAGAAAGAAAAAATTATTAAAAAAATAAGATCAATGATGAGATATATATTTAATTAATTCAAAAAAAATTTAGATTGATTGTTAAGAAGTTTAAGATATAAGTTTATTTGAAGTTAGGAAAACCATGATGAATAAATAATTAGGTTAATTATATAGTAAAATTTTATAAAATTTATAAGTACAACGGTATACTACCACTAATGTTTATAAAATTTGGTGGCACTAAGAATTTTTCTATTGAATTATCAATGAATAAATGTGTAGTGTTAGTGGATGATGAATATGATGAGAAATCATAGAAAAATAAATGGGTTAAAATCTCAAAATATTTCAAAACATTTGATGAGAATAGTAAAAAAATTTACTTGATGAAAAAGAATAAGTATGATGAGAAAAAAAAAGAATGTTATTCCACTTAGAACATCTAAACAAAATAATATGTTGTTGAAGATTTTTTATATCTCATAGAACATGTTGAAAACATTATTAATCCTTCTTAATTGATGAAAATGAATAATGTGAGATAATATATATTGAGAATATGTTGAAATATTAAATTAAATCAAGTATTGAATCAAACACTAATTTGAAAAATGAAGTTATATTTTTTATGAAATAATATACAAATACAAATATTTGAAAATAGGAATTTTTTAAACAATAAATATATTATAATTATGAAATAAAAAATGTATAGTTGAATGTTGTTGAAAATATAAGATGGTGAATGATCATGAATAAAAACTTAATTTTAGAGAGGAAGAGTTTTGAAAGACTAAATCAATGTGTCTTGAAGTTGGTAATGTTATGAAGAAGATAATATAATACTTTAATAAAGAATTTTAATTGAATTTTGAATGATTAGAAGTTGGTGAAAATATGATTCCAAAGAGGCATGTCAACTTTACTCATTCTAATCCCCAAAATAGCTTGTTCCCACTAACCGTACAGGTTCTAAAACAAAATTTCGATCTATTTGGACTATGAAAACAAATTTTAAACCATATTTAAAATCAATGTAAGGGAATAATAGTTTAATGTGAACATACATCTCAATAAAAAGAATAATCATAGATTGATATAGATCATCAATAATAATTTACTAGTTATTTATATTTTCAGTATAGATGATCAATTCATGGAGGTCGTTATAGGAGTTTTGGAGTGTCTAGGCATTAATACTATTCATACTAGTTTAGAATGACACATTCAGGGATGTTTCCTGAATAAAGTGGGAGCAATTTTGATAGAAGAAGTTGGTATTAACAGTGTAATAAATATGTGATAAAAAATTAATTATCACTACCAAATAAATAATTTTTATTTACTAGAAGATTTTTATGCAGTGTTTGACCAGTATGGTCACTATGGAAGTGATTTTGTGACTAACCATCCTGGATAATTTTTCATTAGTGACAAAGAAATTGTAATTCAAAAAATATAATAATAATTGTCATTTTATACTGAAGCTACATTAATGTTTTTCAAGAAAACAAAGTCATGATTTCTTGATATTGGATGTTCCTTATATACGTTAGGTGAAACAAATATATTAAATAACATTAAATATAATTAATGTGGGAAAGTTATTTTTTTCAATTATTTTTATCTAAAAATAAAAATATTTGGTAATATTGATAAAGAATCCCAAAACATTAAGTCAAAAATTCACTATTTGTTTAAGGGATAAGGCATAATTTTCTAATGAAATTTAGCTTTGTGGTGATAGAAATGAGGCAATTTTAAAGGAAATAAATATCATGTATCATCAAAATAATAAAGGATGGACGAGTCATCACTCAATGAAGAAAAATATGTGTAATTTTGTTTTAAATTATTGATTTATCCAATTCAAACATTTAGAACACTAAAGATGGGAACAAGTTATGTCATGGGAGATATTTTACATTAATCAACTTGAGATAATTCATAATGACATATGTACACTAATGATTCAATGAAAAACTGATGATAGGCTATATTTTATTACATTAATTGATAAATATACCTGAATGTCTAATTTAATTTTTATAATACATAACTATGAAGTGTTATATATGTTCAAAATTATCAGAAGGTGGGTTAACAAAGAGTTGGGAGCCTATATTTTGTACTTGAGATATGGAAAAGGTATGGAGTACCCATATATTTACATTTAATGTATTCTTGAATATCATTGAATTAAGAACCAAAATAGAGAAACCAACCCTCCTTAGAAAAATATAAAAAGAGAAAGATGGAAAATGAGTCGTGTTTTGATGGGTAGAACAATTCTTTCTAAGAACAAACATTCAATATTATTTATAGAGAAGTATTATGTACTCATGTGAAATTTCAGAAAAAAATATTATTATCATCTTTCTTATATATGAAAATATATGATGTGTGGTATAACGGAAAGACAATAGTAAATTAGTTTAAATTTTTTGTAGGATTAATTACATAAAGATAAAAAAATTTCAAACAAGGAAAGTTTAAAGAGAAATGTGATGAAGGGATACTCATGGGATTCTTATCAAATGGTATAGGATAATAATTTTTTAATAATAGGACACATAAACATGTTTTCTTTGATTTGAAGATTATAAATATCAATCAAAATCATATATGAAAATTTAATTAGTTTATACAAATTATGAAATAGAAAGCATCCATATTTCAAGAAAACAGAATGAATAATAATCTAGAAATATCTAATTTCTACTAATGTTGATTATAATATAATTAGTGATGAAGATAAAGATATTTAAAGGTGAACAAAAAATTAATACATATTAAATAAACATATTGAATTTGAAAATATCATTGGTAGTCAAGAGGTTCTGGTACAGAATATATAAGCTAGATGGAATATAAAGATCAAACTACTCTTAATTCATATTATATGAAAAAATAAATGGATGAAGTAGATTTTATAATTAATAGATAAAATCTACGATGAAGAACTCAAAAAAAATGATAATAATTTCCTAATGGATCTTTAACCACTACCTGAAAGAAAAAATTGACCAGTACCAAGTGGGTGGCATGACAAGAGGATATCATGATGTTTATTTTAGTGATATAAGGTATTATAGATAAATTTTAAGTCTTTATTTTAAAATGTAAACCTATAAAAATAGTATTTTATTTAAAAACCCAAATGTTTCATTCTAAATTGAGAAGGAATAATAGTATGTAGGCTAATGAAGGAATAATATGAACTAAAATAGGATCTTGAATCCAGGTATTCTATGTTGGATAACTATTTAAAACAGGTGAAATTTAATAACATAATGGTTTTCTAAAACCATTATGAGATTGAGATTCCAGAAATTACTCTTATTATCATAGAGTATTTTGATGATGTAATATTTCCAGTAATAAAGAGAATTACTATGAGGATTTTTCTATATAGAAGAAGATTTCTTTTGAGATATCCATATAAGATAAAATGATTTATTTTCAGATTTTGAATATAAAAAATGATATTTTTATATTTTTATCCAAAGGAAAATATACCATAGAATTGTTAAAGAAATTTTTAATGGAGGAATATAAATAAGTTTCAACACCCATATAAGTTGTAACTAAACTATGAAATGATAAATTTTGGAAGAAGTGTTAATCAAAAAGATGTTATCATAATTATTACAAGTCTAATTTATATAATAACATCTTGTATAGACATAGTTTATGTTAAGAGTATTTATGGATGATATATGAGTAATCCCAAGGTGTGTCAAATGTTGGGGAGAAAATTTTAGATATTTCATAGGAACACTGATTCATTATATGTTGTACAAAGTAATTGTATAAATGATTCTAAAAGTTTTTACAAATACAAATTGGGATAGTGATTACATTGATAGAAAATCCACATCAGGTGGCATTTTTTTCTTAGTGGAATTCGTGTGAATTTTCAAAATAAGAAGCATAAATTTGTTACTTTGATGACATAAAAAGTTTAATATTTTACATAAACAAATCTATATTAAAAATGTTCTCTATAAAAGTAAAACAATAAGATATGAAGGTATAGACTCATTTGATATTAATGATTTATTATGAAAATTAGAGTGTTATTTATTTATAAAAAACAATTTTGGATTCAAGATCAATACACATTGAAATTAGGTATCATTTAATCAAATAAATTGTGAAAATGGATATATAAAACTGGAATACATTACCACCACAAACCATATTACAGATATATTTAAAAAGTCATTTTTAGGTGTGACGTTTGTTGAGTTGAAGTTGACACTTAATTTTCAACCTTCCCCTCTCACTTGTGAATGTATGGAATGAAATATCCCTAGTTTCTAGATTCCATGCTGAAAGGGGGATAATATTTTATCTCTTCTTTTATCTTTTGTGGATCTGAGGCTGTTGTTATTTTAAATAATGGGTAGAGAAAATTCATTTGAGATCATGGATTTGGAGGAGAACATCTAAGTCACTTATCCAAACATACATAGTTACCAAGATGTTAAATTTACTCAAAAACATTACCTTATCTAGAACAGAAGTTCCCAAACTTCTATTATTGATAAAGGCAATGATTTGATGATTATATGATTAAATTTATTGAATTTGAAAATAGATAAAAAAGATAAATTTAATAGACCTATGTAATTTTTACAGGATTTCATTTTTTGTCAACTATGTATAAAAACCTTTATATTTTATTGTGATTTTATTTGGTATATTGAAAAAGTTTTGTGAAATTTTTTAAAGGTATTTAGAAATATAGTGTGATGAATTAGACATGTTTTGTGAAATATTTTTGAAATTAGAAATTCTGAGGTTGATGGTGAAAATGGAAAATTCCTTGGGGGACAATGTATTTCATAGGTGTCATCTAGAGTAGTTAGCTAAAAAATTAAAAAGGAATTAAATTTTTTTAAAGGTCATATAAACTTCTTAAGAGTCATATAATATTTTCTAAGAGCCATTGATCACTCCATTAAAACAATTTTAGTCTTTATAAGAGCCATATAGACTTAATAAGAGTCATTTTAGACTTTTTAAGAGACATTTTAGACATTTTAAGATTCAAATTCATTTCATAAGATCCATTTATTCTTATAAAATATAATTTAGAGTGAAAATTGTTAAAGTAAAATAATTATTAATAAAACCAGAAGAGTCATTTTACTCTTATGAATTTTTAATTGTAAAAACATTTGACTAATACATGGACTAATATTTAATATAATAATGGAAACTATTGTATTTCATAAGGTTCTACTTGAAACCAATAATAATGAAATGTTTTTAAGAAGAATATTTTTATATTGAATATGTCAAAAGATAAATCTGATGATGTTGTGTTGTTATATAATTCACAAAATCATAATATAATTATTCATATTGTGATTAAAGTAGATTTTTATGAAAATTTAAAAAAAGGGAACACTACTCAAACATTGTATAATTTTAAAATGAAAATATTTTATAATGATAAATATTGATCACTAATAAATAAATTATTAGGTATGTTTTTTAATCATATAAAATTAGAAAATGGGTATATTTGGAATTTAAGATGAGGATTGAAGGGGATAAACCCATGTGAATATTTTATTGAGAAAATACAGGAAGTATATAGTTATACTAATATGATGAGGGAATAATCAAAAATATGTGTTGAAATAGAATTTATTGTATTGATTTATTCATTTTTATTCAGAAACTTATAATTAAGGGGGATGAATTGGAGTATAAAATTGTGATAACCATGAATGATATTGTGTGTTCTTGAAACTCACGAAACAAATACTAATGGTAAGAGTCCAATTGATAGCTGAAAACATAACATATTAACTATTTAGTGATTCCATATTAAAATAGTTGACCATTTAAGACCTAAAAGAAGTGATAAAATAAAAAATATATATAATTCTAACTATGATTATCAAAGGTTTAATAACCCTAATAGGTGATAATTTTATGTTTTAATAATCTTGAACGCTCGATGTGGAAGATCATTATTGGTTTCTATAGTAATCCAAATTTTCTTATGATCATTCTCACCGAATTCTAAAACACTTGAAATTGTCACTGAAATATATTGAATAAACTATGAGGTTATATATGTGTTGGTAATAAAAAAATATTTAGAGTATGATACCAACATATTCACTATAATTTTGGATTCTATATAGAATTATATATTTTAATCAAGATAATAACTAATTGAAGTATGCAGTAGGTACCCACAGTTAGACTAAATATTGTAATAATTGTGTATCCCTATCCTTTTTTTCATTTCAGTTTATTTTATGTAATGATGATAATTATTAGGATTAGATCCCAAAAGATCATATGAGTTAATTTTAAAAGAATGAAATTGTTAAAAAAAATTAATCATTGATTCCCCCCCCCCCCAATAATGGGCACAAACTCTACTACACCTCTTCATTTTCAATGGATAAATATTTTATAATTACATAATCCACATAATATAAAATATTCATTTGATTAACCTTTTCATGTACATATTGAATCTCATCTTGGTCATTGAATAGATATTATATGTATTGATGACTCGATGTAATTTCCAATTATTCCATGGACTCTTTACCTTTTTATTTATATAAAGAAGAATATAAATTTATGGAGGTACAATATCATCCAAAATAAAACCTGGTGTTGATTTAACAATTTTATAAATCCCACTTAAAAAAGATGGTGTTGTTTTCTTATTAATGGCTTATTCTTATTCATCATATTCTTTCCTTTTTACATAACGCACTCTTCACAAAAAAATTTCATTGGTTTCTCATCAAAACTATATTCAAGTTCATATATTGAGATATGATATATAATAATTTTGGCTACAAATATTTTCTATATTTTTATTCAAAGAATACACAAATTTCAAAATAACAATCACAATGATTTTTTATCTTGAATTCCTTGTTGAATAGATGTTTATAGAATATCTATTGGATCTATGCATGATGAATTCATTCATCATTCTTTCTTAAATCAATTTATACATATTCCAAAATCTCTCAAACATAATCTTATAGAAACCAAAGCATCTCTTTTTTCAATCTAAAAATGTTAACTCCACTAATAATATGAAAAATTTATTACTATATCCATGTGCACAAAAAAACCAAAAATATATTTATATATTCTAAACCAAGTTAAACCATTTATTCTCTAATACCAATTATTGGGGTCAATTTGAACATAAGTACCTTGAAGAAAGGATGAATTATGGTGTATAATAGTTAAATCTGTATCTCTTTTTTAGACCCTATTAATGTATGAATCTCATTCCCTCTTTAAGTTAGAAATATTAAATCTCCCAACATCTTAATGGTGTTTTTAGAAAATCATTCAACACATTCATAAAATTATAATGAATTCATTGATATTAGGGATTTTTCTTGGTTCACTAGAAAGGGATAATACATGTAGAAACTATTATAAAATTTCTTAGCTAGAATGAACTATAACGGTAATTATCGATTTATATATAGTGTATATAGTGAGTTTTTCATGACTTGTAATTACCATAATAGTTTTGGTATTTTTTTCATTTAATTATATGTTAATGTACTTAGATTAGTAATCATTTAAAAAGATTATAGTAGTTCCCAGGGTATAATGATAACCTAGAGATACATTGACAGTAACCTTAAAAATATTGAATGTGGTCCATATACGTCATATTGATAGGACAACGATTGTGTATGACCATCAGGTGATGGGGGAATATAAGAATTGATACTTATTCTCATGAAATACTCAACTATTGATCTCATGTTTATGAAATCATGAGAGATTTTATTCCAATAAGAGCACCATGTATTTGTAGTTTCATTAGTAGTTCTAGTCTATAACCATGTGTAATTATCTCTTGAATTGAGATTTTTCGTCCATGTATAACAATTGATTGTGTAATTTGATATAAAATGAAAACTATGGAACTTTAGTCATGGTGACATACCTTTTGTTGGGTGTTCTATTGGTGCAATTTCATTGATTGAATAATCAATATAGAATTTATCACTTATGAAAATAAGTCATATATCAAGCCCTAATAGATTGGGATTTTTGTACCATTACTACATCCTTGTTTAGGGTATAAGAAGGTAAGTTCATTAAATAAGTGCCAATAAATTATAATGTATGAAATTTTGATGACATATAGTGTGTATCTAACTTTATGAGATATAATAAAACACAAAGACTATATTACACTATGTGTGTTCATAAGAGGTTTTCATTGATACGAGTACTCCTCATCTTCTTATAGGCCCTAGTGGTTTTCATGAATCCACTCCTGATTTATGAATAGTAGTCACTAATATCGAGATAATGTCCTAGAGGGTCACACATTTAACATATTCAAAATTCAGGTATATTCTTATGAATATGAATTTTGGACATTTTGGGACCCACCATGGTTCAACCTCTGTGTAAGTTTTACGGATCTTCATGAAATAAATAAATCCATTATTATTAGAGTATAGAATAATTTGATCTGAATTTAGTTATCTAATGTATTTACTTTTATTTTTTTTAACACATGGAAAAATATTTAATGAACGAATGTTATTTTAATATTCAACGTTCATTTCATATTTCTAGAAATAATGAGTATATTTAATGACTTCCTTTTATCACCAAATATATTTATTATATTAAATGTGACTAAAAAGAAAATATAAATGATGTTTAAGACACTTAGTTTTTTAGAACATGTCCTTTATGGATTTTTTAGTGGGTTATAAATATTTTGGGGTTAGGGATAATTTTTATAGCATTCTTACATGTCTATATAAAGGGAATGAGGCTCCCATTCTAGGGACTATTAATTACACAAATTTGAGAATGTCTCTCTCATGTCTCTAGTATCCTAGGGAGAGAAGAAAAATATACAAGTGATAGATCCTAGTTATTCTTCATCGATCAAAGGATCATCATTATGGTGATCATTAGGATGTCAAATGAAACTTCAAAACATTTTGATAACACTATGATATCAATAATTGATAATACCATAGACATTTATCAAACATTTTGGTGTTCTATAGGGATCAAACATCAGATCCTTTGTTCAATGGTCATCATATATGTGCGGCTTTCAAAAACACCTTCGTATCAAATGTTGTAATGGTTCAATTTATTTTTCCTACTATGAAAAAAAACATTATATCACCATATTTTATACCAGGATTCATATCACTAGGGACAACATAGTTATATTGATTCATATAGAGGGAATTATCACAGTCCCATCATAGTAAAATGGGCTTTGATCCGATCTCGAGTGGCTATGTAATAATCATTCGGAGATTTAAATCAGATAAAAACTAGTTTTCATGAGTTTAATAAAATGATAACATGTGTTTGAGTTTGATTTGATATATCTGATGGTTATTTTCTGAGTTTTTGTCCTGATTTTGGTTCCTATAATAGAACCTAGAGACCATCCCATTTCCACAATTTTTTGGAACTTTTAAACTAAATGTCAATACCCAAAACAAGAGAGCATTGAAAAAAACCTACAAAAAAGGAAACAACTAATATTTAAGGGGAAGAGGGAAAAGATAGAGATTTCACAATAATCAAAAAAACAAATGGTGTGGGAATAACCATGTAATATTATAATTCATATAAAAAAATTGAATAATGGGGTTGATCATCCAGACCCATTGAAAAATATTACCCACCTCACAAAAGAAGGTGGCATTTGATGTAGACCCTTGTTGGCATAGCGTGAGTATTGATTAAAAAAAAATTTATACATATTCCACCCCTATCCCATTATTAGACCACCTCCCCATGAACATCACTCAAGGGGAACCACCACAGTCCGACTTCGGTGGGAATGGTTGGGTTCTTCCAGACCGACATAGCAAAAATTGGGCATAGAAACCACCTGAAATATAACAATCCCAACTCCAGTAAACCATAGTAAGTGTCTAATTTATTATATTATCTTATATCAAAGGGATATAATCTCAAAGTTCTAATCAATTTACTCATCTTTTGGAGTCATCTTCATTCATGATACCGATTTACATTGTGAATAAAATATAAAACATAAAAAAGTAAACATTATTCATCCTTGAAACTCATTCAATTATTAATTCTCCAATACTCGGGGAAACAAAACTAAATAAGGGTAAGACCAAATTATTAGTAAGGGATTCATATAATAGATGCTACAATGAGTAAATAAACCATAATAAAAATGGAATGGAAGATAAATGAAATCAAATTTAATTTAAATAATAAATTGAAAATGAAATGAATCCATATAAAATATTAAAGAAATAAAATCATAAATAATAATAACAATTACATAATTATCATTTAAGGAAATGCATTATATTGGATTTCATAATGTGAGACATCATTCTGTTTTTACTGTCAATGCCTTGTGAAAATATAACTTAACTGATGTGTAGATATACAATAATGACCCATTTAATCAAGACAACTGGTATGTATCATGAGACCTATTTTTCCATCAAGGGGATATCTATGACGACCCCACCTATCGCTAGACGTCTAATTAATTCATCATATAGTAGATTATTAATTCAATTCATAAACAATATTCCTTATCAATAAATATCTAAATTGAGTAAATAATACAAATTTATCAAGATTTCCCCCAGTAAATGAAATAAATTGCATACTAAATCACCATAGGTAAAAATGGAATATAATTTATGAAATAACAATACTCCTACTAAAAATAATTTTTAAATTTATAATACATTCAATGTTCATTGGTCATAAGAAATTAAATGTTTTAAGAGAAATTTCAAGACTATAAAATTAATAATACATAATGGATAACCATCGGTTCATCAGAAATATAGGTTTTTTAAAAAAATAATGTACTTTTGAAAATCAATTAAATAGTTAAATATTTAAATAAGTATTCATTAAATGGTTTTTTTCTAAAATAATTTAAAATCTAAAAAACAGGCTAAATATCATAAAACGGTTATGCCGGTTGGGAAGTCCATTAACGACATATATAAAAAATTTCTTTTTGACTTTTTATGAATAAAGTTGTAGAAGAACCTTTCAGTTTTTTTAAAATGATTCCTTTGAAACTATTTGAAAATTAAAATGTTAAATTAAAATGTACTTAATAAATTATTTGAGTAATAAAATTATTGTAGGATCAAAATAATGATGTAGATTTTCAATATACAAGGGGCGGTGAAATGTATTCATTAAAAAAATCCTTTGGAACTTTTAAAGATGGTAATGTTTAACAAAGTTAAACTGGGTAAATTCAAAAGACCTCTCAGTTCCACATTCATTTTTGATTCTAGAAATATGGTTCCGAAAATAAAACTTAGTAAAAGTTTACAAGGACAAATATTATACCTTAAAGTGTATAGAAACTTACCAATTAGAGTACCAGAATAAGAATGTATAAGATAGTTATACTTTCCATATCAATAAAAATGTAGTGGAAAACAAACTTGAAACAAAACAAGTATCAAATAAGATATATATAAACCCAAATATCATGTTATCCAACAACCATGGATAAAGGTCCCCTTGATTTATACATTCACGAAATTATGTCTTAACCACACCAGGGTAAGCCCTTGATACAAATATTGGGGTCTTTCTTGGTATCCCCGCAAGACCTCGAACATCAAGGAAGTCGACACCTCTATCTTCCTATCCCCAGGAGCCCTCGAATGTACTCAGCAACATTTGGAGTTGCACGAAGCAATTCAGAACAAGTTGTTTAGCACGCACAAAGAATGAGAGTCTCTCTCTTGAAATCACATCAGCATCATGTAATATATAGAGTCATAGAATAGTTCTCAGTTGTTATGAGCTCGTTCAAATGTGATCATATTTATAGGCACATCATCAACAATTGGCTCCCTCCACCAACGGTCATATTTTTCCTTATATTTTGGAGGGACATGTACACATGTCACTCAAAAAACGGTTGGTTAGAAACTAAATGTGCGACATCATTTTATAACTAAAGTAAGAGTAAGTAAAATAAATTTTCTCAACCAAACTCAATTTTTCGTAGTCTAAGGAAAAATAGAATTTGGAGTCTAAACGACTAAACATTCAGAGTCTATGTTACAATGTTATATATATACTATTTTTTTGGAATTCAAAATCAGAATTCATATAGATTTTAGAGTATGAATTCTGAGGAATTCAGAGTCTGAATTCTGAGGAATTTGGAATATGAATACTATTATGAGGAATTTGGAGTATGAATTCAGAGGAATTAAGAGTCTGAATTTTGGGGAACTTCGAGTCTTAATTCTATGGAATCCGAAGTCTGAATTCTAAGGAATTCGGAGTTTGAATTTTAGAGAATTCAGTTTCTAAATTTTAGAGAATTCAGAGAAAGAATTTCATAGAATTTAGAGTCAAAATTCAGATCCTGAAAAAAGAATACACTATATCTATGTACTTATAGAATTATGAGTTTTTAGATGTGCAACCGAATTTTTCAATTCGTAATAAAAAGAGTTAGATTTAGAGATACTAAAAATTTGAACAATTAATATCATGTTAAGGATATATTTTCTTGGGGAAGGAAAATTTTCCTTATCAAGATGAAACTTATGGAAAATGAAATTTTCCTTAAGAATGAGTGTTTGGGATTTTAAAAACATATTGGAATGGAAAAATTATAAGGAAACCTTATAGACTCAACAATCTCCCCCTTTTTGGAACGCACAAACATCCTTATGAAAAAATATAAAGACTTATATATTTTTCAGCCTGGTAAAAAAACATATCTTCTTTTACATATAGATCAATTTAACTATGACTAACTCCCCCAGAGGATTTGAAAACACTAAGGATCGTATTCTAAATTTCACGAATGGGATTTTTCATTTTCTTCCATAGGAAAATCATCATGTTGAAAACTCCCCCTTAGATGAACTCCCCCTAATATAGGGAATTTGTTTTAATAATTAATGTTTTTGACATTCCTTTCTCCCCATTTGTTATTTTCAAAAATAAATATAGGGAATGGAAAAGAAATTTGGTACCTGGAGGATTAGTATTAAACAACCAAAAAATATGAAGAGTAACCAGAATGTCATTTGAATTGAAAGAATTTGTACAATGAGAAAATACAAGAAAAAATAGGATTTGAAAAATATTATCTTTCCTTTTCCTTCGGCATCAGCTTATTCACTATGGTTTTCAACTTTTTATGCTCCTTGTGATCCTCTTCTTCACGCTTGAGAAACTGATCCTGATCTTTTATTTTCTTCTCTAAGGCTTTTATTTTCTCTTCCTATGACTTAAAAACTTTTTCTTGCATAGAAAGCTTCTCTTCAATCTCAATTTTGAGATCCCTTTCCCTCTTCCAACTCTGAGCTACTGAGTTTAGCTTCCCATTCAATTCCTTAACTTCTTGATTCCGTGAAGTCTATTCCAGAGTTAGATTTTCCTCAAAACTGTTAGTGAGATCCTAGATATTCACATCTTTGGTGTCAAAAGAATCCTTGAAACATTCTTGAAACACATCAATGATTATTATCTCTTCTACTGTCTTCCTTGACTATCTTGTCATCTGTTTTCATGATCTTTTATGAGCCTCATAACTAATGAGAAAATTCATGAAGTCTACCATGAGTTTGACACACTTATCCATCACCATGGATACTGAATACTATTTTTTATTTAATGAATGAGGAAGAATCTGGCATCTCGAGTCTATACAGGGAAATATTAGAATAATCCCAACAAGCTTTTTCAAAGACTGAATTACAAAATCCCGCCCAAGTGAGGATGATTCTGAATCCGAGACTCTGTTTGGTGAGAATTCATTTTCTTTTTCAATAGCCTTCCTCTTCGATGAACCACCAAATTCTTTCTTCTTTACCACAACCTTTCTAGGTGTATCCACAACCACCTCTTTTCCATTATCAAATTCGGAATGATTCTTCATGATCATGTAATTCATGTTAACTATCTGATAGCTAATTTTTTTTGTCTTCATCAACTTCTTCATTCTTGGCTCCTACCTCAAAATCCTCTGGGTGAATAAAATCATGATTTCTTCTATTATTTTCAGAGAACATATTCACTTTTTCCTCTCCCTTCTCATATTTTATAGGGGTAGCTAGTTTTGAAGACTCTGCTTCAAAAGTTCTGATGGATAACTTCTCTGAGGGACTCCCCTTCTCTTGATAATCTTCCACTTTCTTAATAATATCATAAGTATCACCACTCCCTTCTTCCCCTTATTCTTTTAATTATTTTTCTTGCACTTTTTTCGACTTGATATTTTTCCATAATCACTAAATTCTTTCTTGGAGTCTCTGCTAATAGTTCTAACAAAAACCATTCTAGTACCAGAATATTCTCAGAGGCTTTATCAGCAGCCTTCAGAAGGGATTGCACTATCTTAGCCACAGAAAACATCATCCTTTTCTTCTTTTATTTTTCATCCTTTTCTAGATACTTAACAATCTTTTCCTTCAAATATTTTTCCTCAAAAGGATCCAAACCAAAACTAGGCTCCCCTGATTTCATGTTCTTCTTATCTTCTCTCCACTTAGCCACTAATTCATTAGGATATGCTTTTTTCTTCTCTGGATTTGGAGGTGCGGATTGATTTTCCTTAGCCACAGGGGTTGTTTTTCTTCCCTTCTGGTTCCTTCCCATTCTTCTTTCTTCCACCTTTCTTAGATGTTTCAGCCACTTCTCGCTTCATTGAAAGAGCTTCAACTTCAGCTTTTGACAAATCATGAAATTATCCAAATTGACTATTAAATCCAATCTTTATCCTCCTCAGAGTATAATCACATAAAAGAATCACCTTACTCTTCTTCGGCATAGAACGTCAAGGAATATTGAAAGAATAAAGATGAAGAACAATGATTTTTTATACAATGGCCATATACATAATAATATGAGACTTTAGATTTCCATTCTTTATATTCTCAATCATAACCAAGATATTCTTAACCAAGATTTTTTTTCTTTTGTTCACAAGGAAATCCAAAATAGAAATATCACTTTTCTTCAAGGTATCCTTGTCCCCTTTTCTAAAAATTTGAAAACATTGAACCCATAGGTGAAGAATCCGAATATTTGTAGAGAGATGAAATTTTTTTGGAGTCTTCACTTCTTCAAGACAAAGACAAGCTGGAGCCTTTTTCTTATCAAAGGATCCAATTACATTAGGTATCTTGTGAGAGAAAAACTCAGCTTCTCCCTCATAAGGAATACTTATCAGATTTGTTTCCATGTTATAAGAAAGAGAATATGTCTTTCCATAGATCTTGATTGGAAATTTATCACTTCATCCTTCATTTAAAAAACTAATTATCTCATATAATTCAACCAGCAATTCTGGATACACCGGATCCTATGCTCTTGGTTTTGATATGCAAACACTCTCCCAACTATTGAGCTCGATATTCTTAGACACAATAGAATCATACTTGGCATAAAACATCAGATCTACTAACCTTTCACAGTAAATCTACCACTCAGATATTTCCTTAAAACTTGGCATATATTTCTGAGAAGAGGCTTCGGTAGACATTTGGATGTAAGGAAACATAAAAGATCCAGAACGACTTTAAAATCAGTGGCAGTGCTTCATCATGCGAAGGCTTGAGTTTCGATGTGGGAAAACCATTGGGGGTCCATTATATAGGAAATCTAAGTGACAATTCAGCTTCCCAGAAAGAGCCAATGGTTGAAATAATCTTGAGAATATCTGATAGTTGAGACGATAGCTAAAGAAGGATTTTAATAGATTCCAATATTTCGATATTTTTAAGAAAAAAAATTCAGATTTATGGAAAATTGAATCCAAAAAAATTAAAGAAAAAAGGAAATACCAACACGGAAAAGATGATTATGAAAACATTGGAAAGAAAACATACCTCTTAGATTGCTAGGATGATTATTCGTAATGGGGAAAATTTTTCATTGAGAACATCATATTCCAAAATTTTTATTACAGAAAAAATTCAACTACGAAAATTTTAACAACGAAAATTTTGACTACGAAAATTTTGACTATGAAAATTTTGACTACAAAAATTATCACTATGAAAATTTTGACGATGGAAATTTTGTCTAAGAAAATTTTGATTATGAAGAAAATGTACCCCCCCTATGAAAAGGAGTTTGTTATAGTAAAGAGATATGTTTAAACAAGAAGTTAATAAGGAAGATTACCTTATATTTATCATTCCTAACTTCTTTTTTATGTATTCAAATATATTGGATGGTAAATATTTTATGAAAATATCAAAAAGTTGATCTTGCATTCCGATAAATTGAATAATGATATCTCCTTTTTGTGTGTGATCCTTAAGAAAGTGATGCCTAATATCTATGAGTTTTTCACGAGAGTGATGTTCATGATTTTTACATAATTAAATGGCACTAGTATTATCACATAATATTGTTGTTTTCATAAAACTCATATCATAGTCTGTTAGTGTGTATTGCATCCACAATACTTGAGCACAAAAAATTCCAACTGCTACATATTCCGCTTCAGCAGTGGAAAGTGCTACTAAGTGATTCTTTTTTCATGACCAAGAAACTAATGAATCTCCTAATAAATGACAAGTTTCGGATGTATTTTTCTTATCCATTCTATATCCACCAATGTCAGCATCCGAAAATCTTATTAAAACAAAACAATTTCTAGAGGTATAAAAGAGTCCTAGAACCATGGTTCCCTTTATTTAGAGAAAAATTCTTTTTACTATCTTTAAGTAAGATTCCTTAGGATTGGATTGATATCTTGCACATAAGCATACTAAAAACATTAAGCTTGGACGACTAGTTGTCAACTAAAGTAGACTTCCTATCATACCTCTAGAGGATATTTGGTCTACCGGTTTCCCAGCTTCCTCAAGATCAAGTGAATTTGTGGTAACAATGGGAGTACATATACTCTTAGTGTTGTCATATCCATACTTTTTAAGAAGATCATTAATATAATTATGTTGGGATATTTAGATTCCTTCTAGTTTTTGAGAAATTTGAAACCCAAAAAACAATTTTACTCACCCATTATACTCATTTCACACTCAGATGTCATTAAATCCACAATGAAATAAGTTAAAGATTGCTGAGATGAACCAAATATAATGTCATCAGCATAAGTTTGAACAATCAAAACAATTTTCTTATCTTTCTTTATAAAAAGGGTTGGATTATAATTTCCCTTAACATAATTTTTTGTAGCTAAAACCCTATAATTCTATCATACCAAGCTTGAGGGGATTGATTAAGTCCATACAAAGCATTGGTATGTTTGAAAACATGTTCAGGATGTTTTGAATCTTCAATACTATGAGGTTGTTCAAAAAAACATTCTCTTGAAAAAAACCATTAAGGAAAGCTCATTTAATATCCAATTGAAAAAGTTTGAAATTGGAGAATGTTGCAAAGGCAAGTAGAATACAAATAGATTCAAGTCTAGCTACTAGAGCATAGGTTTCTTTATAGTCTATTCGTTCTTGTTGATTATAGCCGTTATCATCCAATCTAGATTTATTTCTTACAATGATTCCATTTTCATCACACTTATTTATAAAGACCTATTTTACTACAATAACAGAAGTTTCCTTAGGTCGTTCAACCATCTTCCAGAATTTATTTCTTTCAAATTCATTTAGCTCATCTTGCATAGCTTTTATCCAATCATCATCACCTAAAGCTTCATCAGTTATTTTCTGTTCTAATTGGGAATGAAATGCAAGATGTTTTACTTCATTTCTTAATGAACTTCTTGTCTTTACAGGTTGGTTTACATCACCAATGATATCATCACTAGGATGATTCTTAAGAAACAATTGATTTTGGTTTGGTAAAACTTGTTCATCAACATAGGGAAGGAAATCATCTGGGATAAATTCTTCAGAAATATTTTCTTGGACATTTTCCTTATCAGAAGGATCTTCTATCAAGGATTGATAATCTTTTTTTGAAAACACATCTGAGGATGTAGGTTGAGGATGTTTAAAAACAAAAGGATCCGTTTCATAAAATTTCAAATGTATTGTTTCATCAACAATACAAGTATTTTTATTGAAAACTCTATAAGCCTTTGAAGTTGTTGAGTAGCCTAAGAAAATTCCTTCATCAGACATTGGTTCCAATTTGTGTAGATTATATTTAGTATTCAGAGTGAATACTTTGCAACCAAAACCCTTGAAGTAAGAAATTATAGGTTTTCTACCATTCCATAACTCATAAGGAGTTTTATTAAGAAAAGCAATAATAAAAACACAATTTATAGTATAGAAAGCAGTACTTGTAGCTTCAGTCCAAAAATGTTTTGCAACTGAATATTCGCTGAACATGGTTCTTGTTATCTCTTGAAGAATTTTTTTTCTTCTTTCAACAACACCATTTTGTTGAGAGGTTCTTGCTGTTGAGAAGTTATGAGTAATGAATTTGCTACTACACAATGTTTCAAAATCATAATTTTGAAATTCTCCACCATGATCACTATGAAGAGTTATCAAAGGTAGGTTTTTCTCATTTTTAACTAGGGATCTAAAACTTTTGAAATAAAAAAAAGCTTTAGATTTCATTTCTAGAAAATAAACCCACATAAATCTAGTATAATCATCAACTATAACAAATACATAATATTTTCCTCCAATGCTTCTAGTTTGTGTTGGACCAAAAAGATCCATATGCATCAACTCTAATGAATTAGTAGTTGATAATTCACCAATTTATTTAAAACATGATTTATGTTTCTTTTAAATATTGACAATGATCAAAAACTTTTGAAGAATCAAATCTATGCTCTAGTAGATCCTTAACTAGTTTTTTCTTGAAGAGTTTACATAGGTTTCTAAGATTACAGTGTTCTATCCTTATATTCCACAACCATGAATGATCTTACATTTCACTGAGACAAGGTAGATCTTGGCTTCTAAGGTCTTCTATGATTAATGTGTAAATATTCTCTTGCCTATTGGTAGAAAGAATAAACATTTCCTTGAAATAGTTTACTAATCACTTGTCATTCCTAAAATTCACAAGGCAACCATCATCACATAATTAACTTATACTAATGAGTTTGTTCTTAATACCCTTAACAAATAAAACATTCGAAATTAATGTTTTTCCAAGAAGAACAATATTACCTATACTAATAATTTCTCTCTGAGCATTATCTCTAAAAGTTAGTTTTCCTTATTTTTTCTTGATAATATTTTAAAAGAAGTTTTTGTTACCATTCATGTGTTAGGAACATCCACTATCGATGTACCATGTATTGTTGTTGGTACTATATTTATTTTCCTAAAAACAAGAGTGTTAGGCTTTTAGAATCCAATCTTTCTTGAAACCGGAAACATCAAAAGGAAAAATTTTAGGAATACAAATTTTCTTTGAAAAATATGCTTTATGAAAACCTAAAGGATGAGTTTTTTTAAGGAATTTTTTTCCCCAATTCCCACCACAATAACACTTAGTGAAGAAAGGAGCACTTTTAGGAACAAAATAATTGTTACTAAAAATCTGTTTTGATCTGGCATAACAATATCCAGAATTATTCCTTTGCGGTCGAATTTCAGAATACATATTATCATATTATTCCTTACCTAAGGTAATGTTTGAGAAAAACTTCCTCAAGGAAAATATTTCTGATATCATTCTAATAAATATGTTTTTATCCTCCAAAACATTAGTATTTTCACTAGATATAGGCTTGAAAACATTTTTCTTAGAAATTACATTTTCTAGATCCTTAGAAATTTTATCCTTCTCAGAATTAAATTCATCAATATTTTTTGAAATAATTTCAATGTCAAGGGTTTTCTTATCTAGATCATTAGAAAGATTTGATATTTCCTTATTAAAAATAGAAATACTAGAATTTTCCTTATCATGATTTTTCTTGACTTTAGAATTTTCATTCTCAAGAAGCATAGTTAACCTAGAAACTTCTTCAAAGGTAGGTAAAGTATTATCTTCATCAGATGAATATTATTCATCTGAAGATTCATAATATTTACTATCACTATAATTATCATTCAAGGATACATTGGTTATGAATTCATCATTGTGTACCTTATCCAATAAAAAATGATTTTCAATAGGTAGTATTGCTATTAGACCAAGATTCTTCTGTCGAGAAGATTCATAATCTGAGGATTAATCCAAAGAGTCTCAACCACTGGCACTCTAGGTGTCATTATATTTCCAAACATTCTAAGCATTAGCTTTATAGTACTTCTTTCTATTCCCCTCAGAATTCTTTTCCTTTAAATCTTCTCTCTTAAGCATACGACAATCTGTCCTTATATTCCATGCTCTTTTTCATTCATAACAAGTAACTTTAGAGTTGTTCTTGTTCTATATTTCTTTCTTATTATATCTTTAATGAAAGTAATTATTTCCAACTATCATACTCATCCTTCGAGGAAGATTAGCTAGTTTATTCTCAAAATGTTCACTTTCACTTGATTCAGATAAAATAGTATCCTTCTTCGATATATATCTTGTAACTCTCACAGGATTCTTGGATTTCAGATAATTTGAAGAATCTGTAAAAGTAACACTTCCATTCACATTCATCTTATTCACAATATCAGCATCTCTTTTCATTCTAGTCTCATATTAAACAAGAGTTCCTGAAATCTCATCAAGAGTATTCTATGAGACTTTCATATTCTCATCAATAGCTATTCTCTTTGATTCTTATTCATTAGGCATGATGTTTATAATCTTTTCTATAAGATCCTCATCATCCAATCCTTTATCACCCATTGATTGTAAGAAGATGACAATAGTCATAAATCTCTATTGTACATTACATATATGTTCACCATAATGAAAGCAGAAACAATTATACTCAACTCTAAGAATAGCTCTTCTAGTTTCAATAACATTAGAAGTTCCAAAGTGAGTAGCTTCGAACTTCTTCCAAATAAAATTTTCATCATCACAAGAAGACATCCGGCTATATATATTCCAAGTCGTGGAACGCAATAGTGTATTGTGTACCTTATAGTTTAGTTAATATTCTGACTCTTCATGATTAGTAAATGTTCTGACTTCCTTATCAAGAATCTTGTAATCTCAAGTAAGCATAACAAAGTTTTCCACTCCAGTGTTAATAATAAAATTATTCATACGATATCTCCAATATTCATAGTCATTCCCATAAAAAATAGATGGTATAGCAGGATTGAGATTCTCAATTGATCCAATATTCATTCCATCCATATCAATGAAAAAATATTTCCACACACACTTTTTAGTAATAAAATTTTGTAACCAAGAATAAAAATAATGAACAATGAAAACATGAGAATGAAAAACTATATGTGAATATAATTATTTCAGAGACCTCCTATGATACAAATTGTTGGATTGAAATACTGATTTATATGCTCAATATAAAAGAGGGAGGGTGAATTTTATACTTTAAAAAATTACTTTAGAACCTTTAAAGATGGTAATGTTTAACAAAGATAAACAGGATAAATTCACAAGACCTCTTAGTTCTAGAAACTTGCTTGATTCTAGAAATATAGTTCCCGAAATGAAACTTAAGAAAAGATTACATGGAAAAAGATTATAACTTAAAGTCTATAGAATCATACCAATTAGAGTACAAGAATAATAAAGTATAAAATAGTTATACTTTCCTTATCAATCAAAATGAAGTGGAAAAACAAACTTGAAACAATACAGGTAACATGTAACAAATATTTTAACCCAAAGAGTAGGGTATCCAACAACCATGTATAAAGGTCCCTCGATTTATACTTTCAAGAAATATTTTCTTACCCAAGCAAGGGTAAGCCCTCGATACGAATATCAGAGTTTGTCTTTCTATCCCCGCAAGCCCTCGAACTTCAAGGTAGTTGGCACCTCGCCCTTCCTATCCCCAGAATCCCTCAAATGTACTCACCAACATTCAGAGTCACATGAAACAATTTTGAACAAGATGTTCAGTATGAACAAAGCCTGAGAGTCTCCCTATAGAAATCACCTTAGCAGTATATAATCTATAGAGTCATATAATTGTTATCAGTTGTTATGAGATCGTTCAAATGAGATCTTCTTTATAGGAACATCTTCAATTGTCAGATCACTCCTCCAACAGTCATATTTTTACTTGAATTTTCGAGGGACCTGTACACATGTCACTCAAACAAAGGTTGGTTAGAAACTAAACGCATGACATCATTTTATAACTAAACCAAGAGTAAGTAAAATAAGGTTGCTCAACCTAACTCAATTTTTTTGAGTCTAAGGAAAAAGAGAATTCTGATTCTAAATTTTTAAACCTTTGGAGTTAATGTTACAAGGATATACGAATTCTTTTTTTCAAGGAATTCAGAATGAGAATTCTTATAGATTTCGGAGTCTGAATTCTGAAGAACTCGGAGTTTGAATTCTGAGCAATTCAGATTTTGAATTTTGAGGAATTCAGAGTCTGAATTTAGAGGAATTCAGAGTCTGAATTCCAAAAAATACAATGTCTAGATTTCAAGGAATTTTTAATCTAAATTATAGATAATTTGTAATCTGAATTTTAGAGAAGCCGGAGTATGAATTTCAGAGAATTAAGAGTCTAAATTCAGATCATGAATACAGAATACACTATATCTAAGTACTTATAGAATTCTGAGGATTTAGATGTGGAACCAAATTTTTCAATTAGTAATAAAAATAGTTAGATTTAGAGATACTAAAAATATGAACAATGAAAGAAATTGTAAGGATAAATTTCCTTAGAGAGGGAAAATTTTCCTTATCAAGATGAAACTTATGGAAAATGAAATTTTCCTTAAGATAGATTGTTTGTGACATTCAAAACATAAAAGAATGTAAAATTCATAAGTAAACCTTATTGACTCAACAATTAAAACTTTTAAATCATTTTTCAAAAATATAGATATGGAAGAAAATTGTATCCAATTATTAGATAAATAAAATTGGTTTCCTATTTAAAGATTTATTTTCACGATTCAAGTTACCAAGAGACAAATAATTATAAAAAGATATGGAAACTTCATAAATATCCCTAGAATAAAATAATTTAATCATTTTATGGAGTATGAATTATAATTTCCATTAAAAAAAAGGTAATCCCAAAAAATAATGAGATTGTAAAACAAATTATTACCACTTAGTAACATTTAAATTGTAACACCTTAAAATAATAAACTTGAATTGAAATATTAATCATTTTGAAAAAATATTTATTATTTTAAAATATATCAATGTTTCATTATATATACCAAAAACTATTAAATATGTTCATAATATAAAATATGTCTCAATAGAATGGAAATTGAGACCAAATCCATTTCCTCACACTTACCTTTTGTTAAAAATCATTTAACCTCCTGAATTTTGGTTTTAAAAATGTTTTTAATTTATAATATAAAAAAAATTCTTATTTATATTATCACATATTATAATATTTAATCATTTTATCCCATGTTCGACAATAATATTTCATAATTACCCTTGTTTCGGGTGTTGATTGCTTCATTTTCTCAAGAATGTTTTGTCACAGATGTTACGATTCCTGTGTATAAGATATAGTTATATCATATAAAGAATTATATTAATGTTATAAATATCATTTTTATTAAATATATTTTTATAATATTTCTTGAAATTTGGACAAGGAAAATGAATCACATCGCTACATTGATAAGGTAGTCCATACATATGCTCGAGCGACTTTATCATTTCATTAGCAGTTGAAATGGGAAATAATTTGATGATATATTAATTTTAAAAAATTAATATTATTTATTAATTATAATATATATACCTTATTTCCATCATTATGTCTATCTATGTGATTATTTTATGTTAACAAATGACATCAATTCGTGATGCTGATGTCTATCGTACACAAGAGTGATGGTTTTGTTTCTCATTTGATAGATAAGGAGATGGATAAATATTATTAAAACAAACTAATAACATAACATTATAAAGTCTATAATGGTGTTATTTAATTTTAATTATTAATACATCAGTAATGTTGGAATAATAAGAATTAAAAGAGAGAGACTTTGGTGAAGATGATTACCTTCTCTTAGAAAAACTTACTTTCTATCTCTTATTAAGATCCCTAGGGTGGATATTATGGGAAGAGAAGTAGATCAAAAATGTAGATAAGGATTTTCCAAAGATATTTTTCAAGATTTTATTCAAGTTAAATGGATTAATATTAGGGAATATAAGAGGGGATGATGTGACCGTTTATAATTGAGGTGAGTGGTACACTTGTAATTTATAAATGTTTTAAAGTAATGTTAAGTCACTTTCTTTGAAAAATATATCCCAATTAGCTAAAATTTTATTTTTATAATAGGATGTCTTAAATATAACAAACCATTGGTGTTTAATAAAATTTTAATTCCATTTTAACCCTTATCATAATAAATTAACCCACCGGTAAACCTGTTTTGAACTTAAACATAATAAATAATTAGTATTATTATTATTATTCATTATGAATACTAATAAACCTAAAATTATTAAATAATTATACTTATTATGATCCAAAATATTTAATCCCTTTTATAAAATTAAATTCACATAATTGATAGAATTTAATACAAAATTAAACCCACAAAATGTGTCGAAAAATGGGTTTTCAAACATTTTTTTTCAAGAATAAGATTATCTTACATTAACTATAGGATTATTAATAATCATTATATGAATTAAAATTAATATATTTAGATATAAAATATATAAATTTAATTTAAATAATTCATCACTAAATATTATTTTAATTTTTTAAAATGGTAATACATTATGGTTTTAAAAATAGTTTTCATAAAAATATCCATTTTTACCTCCAAATAATACTGTATATATTTCTATTAAATTTATCATAGACACATGGTTAGTTATAAATATTATAATATTATATTATATTATAAAAGTAGGAATACCTAAATATTATGTTTTCAATTATTCATAGATTCTTAAATAAAAGGTAAAATTTGGAAACTATTTCTCCGATTATTTTGACCTAATAATTTTAAAATATATAATCATCCTATAAATTTGAAATTTTTGTGCTATGAAATATTAAAATTATCATTTTATTTTATTTTTGTTAAAATATAATTTTCACTTACAATAATTTAATTTCATATGTTATAATCTTCCTTCATACAAAAAATTTATCCTTGAAATTTTCAAGGATATTACTTTCTAAAAAAATAAAGGTGGTTTTTCTTTATGAAATCATATTGTTGCCACAATGATTATTAAATTATATGGTTTTTATAAAGTACCTATATCTTCCAAGTCATATTATTCCAAAATTCTTTTTTTTTTGTTCTAATAGTCTCAATTAACACTTCACATTAAGAAAGATCAGGCTCTAATTCTATTTATTTAGATGTAAGTCCATGAATTGGGTCTAAAATGTACATATTTATCAATGATATATTTAAAACATCATGTGAAGTATATATTCTTAGGGTAATTCTGAATCATTAATCCATAGATCTAATTACTTAAAAAACATCAAAGGGTCTGATGTTCATGGGGCCCCGTTTTCCATTCTTTCTGAACCTCATAACACCCTTTTATTGAGACACGTTCAAGTAAATGTGATGTCAAACATGAGAATACATGTCTTTATTATTGTTATATACATACATTATTTTTCTTAATTTGAGGTTCTTTAATATTATTTTGAAGAATATTGACTTTTTCATTGTCTCCTCATCAAGTTACAAGATTACTTTCACAAATATCATCCAAACTAGTTAGATTAAAGCATCTATTTTCATAGAATGCTTCATACGGTGCCATTAAAGTACATAAATGGAAGCTATTGTTATTAGAAAACTCTAAAAAAGGTAAATAATACTTATACATAACATAAAATTCAAGTGATCATGGCCTCAAAATTTCTTCTAATGTTTGAATAGCTCTTTTGAACTATTCATCCGTTTGAGGGTGATAAGTGGTTCTCAAATGAATCTTAGTATCCAGATCCACCAAATAATGTTTTATAATTTTTATATAAATAATGGTTTATCATCAGATAAAATTAAAATAGTTTCACCATGAAGTCTAAAACATTCATTAATATAGAGTCATATAAGGAACTCAAGAGGTAAGTCTTCTCTTATAGCCTGAAAATGTGAATATTTGGTTAGGATATCAACAATAACCCATATTATATAATTATTTCTAGATGTCCATAGTAATACCATGAAACATTACATAGTAATTTCACCACATTTAGATATAAATTTTGGTATAGGTTTCATGAATCCTCTATTAGTATCTCTCTAATCATTAACCTACTAAAAAATCATGTATCTTAATATATAATTAGAAATTTATCCCTATAGAGTATCCACTAGAAGTTTTCCTTCAAATCCTTATACATCATGCGGATTCCTAGATGTTTATATAACATTTATCAAAGCATAATCTAATAATTCCAATTTTATCTCACGTATTGATGGATCACATATACTCTTTCCAATTTTAAAAATTCCATCATCATATATGATGTATTCCAATTTCCCAAAATTCATGGGTTTATTTTTCTTTTGAAAATTATCATCATCATATTTACAAATTTTTACCTTTTCTAATAAATATGGTTTCAAAATCATTTGAAAATTGACTAATGTATCTACTTATATAATTATTACCATATCTATCTTTACAATATCCATGAATGGAGGATCCTTTTGAATCCTTATTTTGGTCGTTACCCAATGAAATTTCTTTCTCAGGGCATCTACTACATTATTTTCCTTCCCTTTGAAGTAGTGTATTAATAAATAATAATCCTATATACCTTGAGACATATCCTTTTCCTAATGTTGGTATATTTCTGTGAAAATAGGTATTTTAGGCTCTTATAGTCAATGTAAATCTCACATCCTTAACCATAGAGATAATGTCTCCATATCTTCTCAGAAAATATTATGACTAATAACTCAATATCATGAGGGGGATAGTTTAATTCAGGGTTCTATTATATTCCTTGATGCATATGTAATAAATTTTTCATCCTACAAAAGGAAAAAAATGTATCCCTTATTTGATGCATCTCTATAAATATAAAGATACATTATTTCCTTATAGTATTTCCAAAATAAAATCATTGAACAATCTGTTATTCAATCATTTAAAAAAATCTTCACATTACATTGGAAATATGAACTCAACCCCTTTACATGTAATAATTTTGAATGGGTTGTCCAATCCAGATTTTTTTATCAAATCATTGATAGTAACTTACCAAACCAATGAGACTACATATCATGGTAATGTTTTATGGTATAGTTCATTATTTGAAAACAGTTATCTTTATATGATAAAATGAGATTCCGTCTTTAGATAGAATATAGACATGAAAATAATATTTCAAAATATAGAATTTAAATTTGATAAATCTCCCATAAAACCCTTTTCTTATTATAGTATCATGAATGATATTCAAGTGATTCTCATTGTCCTCATTTCTTTTAGATTACACCAAGATATCATCAATAAATACCAAAAAAATCATCCAGATATTCCTTGAATACTTTTATCATTAGAAACATAAAAACCTACGGTCCATTAGTCAATAAAAATTAAATTACTAGACAATTTTACTATTCATATCTCATAAAATTTTTTTCCTTTATAATATATTCATTACATACTCGCAATTGATGATCCGCAGAATGAAGTTCAATATTTGGGAAATATTGATCACTTTGAATTTGATCGAATAATTAATTAATATGATGTAGAAGATACTTATTTATTATCATAATATCATTTATTTCCCTATAATTATTTTATAGTTTTATAGATGCATATTTCTTCTTAATTAAAAAAACATTGACTCCCTAAGATTAAACACAAGGTTATATAAATCTTTTATTACACAAATCCTCTAGTTTTTTCATTAACACAAATAATTCAATAGTGGTTATTTTATATGGAGTATTTTATAAATGTTTTTAATTAGGTAAGAAATCACATAAAAACTAAACTTCAAGCACTAATTAATGTCTAAGTAATTAATCATGAAAAACTTCACTATATTCTTATACAATAGGTATATCCTCAATTTGATGATAAAATTTTCCATCAGTTGGATGGGTATGCTATTCATCCTTGATAATATTATTTATTAGAGATGATGGAGGTTGATCTAAACTAGAATTAGATGATTATGTATCCCTTATAAATATAAGTAACCCCACATCTTATCATGAACCATAATTTCCATCTCTTATCAATACAAATTTTCATCTTGTTTTGAAATCAAGTCCATACCAATGATTATATCAAATTTATCCATGGGTATAAAAATAAATTCAACAACTATATCATTTCTATGTTTCATAAGGGTAACTTCTTGTAAATGTTTATTACACTGAGATTTCAACCATGATTTGTTTACTAAAAACACCCTTCTTATGTTGTTAGAGAAATATCTAATTTTACTGGAAACCATGGATGATATAAAAGTGTACACGGATCCAAAATCAGATAAATAATTCAGTAAATTTGAAAATATGATTAATGTAAATACCAACACATATTAAATGACTTAAAACTTAATAATTATGATAATATAAGCTTATCCATATCTTATTATACCCTTATATGTGATGTTCCTATGATGATTGGGATGTTAATTTGAATAATTCCTCGGTATTCTATTGTTTAGAAACTATATAGTAGTGGTATCTTTTACTTCCTTTCATCCATTAGATGGATGACCCTTACCTCCAAAAATTTAAAAAACTCCCATTACCTTTAAGAATTTTTCTAGGTGTTTCATTCAATAATTTTCCCATGAGGGAAATTTATTCATTTCCTTCTTCTTCATAAACATATTCCCTTTTACTTGGTGTCCAGATAATCACTTTGTCTCTAGATTCACATTGAATATAAGATATAACACAACGAAATTTTAAAAAATTAAAATCATGCTTGATATATTATATGAATAGAATTAAAAATATTATATGATAAAGTAACACCCCAAGTACTTATGATATTTTTTATTTTAAATAATTCCAATCACTTTGATAGCATGTGATTAATGCAATTTCGGGTAAAAAAGCAGAACTATATGAAAATATTATTTTTTATAAGATGACTATTATAACCCAATTATTAAGTTGGAAGGTATGAAAAGGATTTACTAATTTATAAAAATATCTGATTTTCACATGTTAATTAGTTATATATTCATTATAAATGAAAATAATTTTATTGAAAAAACTATTTTTTAAATACTAGATTTTTGTATAAAAATATTCGTTATGTTTTGTAAACCTATTATAAAGTTAATTTGTTTCTATTTTATAAAAATTGATTGAAACAATTACCTTAATTTTTTATATAATCATTTAATAATTAGCTTAGTGTAATTTTTTGTGATTTTTCTAAAAAGTTTTATTTTTTGATGAATATTGAAAAATAAAATTTTTATTAAAAACTACCATTTAGATTAAGGAATTTACAAGTACCATTTTGTATGTAAACAATTTTTAAAATTAAATTAGTTATATTTTATTTTAAATAATCTAAAATAAGTCAATGGAATGTTTTTAATATTTAATTTTAATATAAAAACTTTTAAACATTCGGAAGCCTTTACTTCGGAAAATAACATTTTCATCACATATACATGTTTAATATTAAATTTAATTACTATATATTTAGTGAATAAATATGTGAAATTGGATTAAATAATTTTAATCAAAATAATTTTTATGATATAATAACTTCCACATAATTTTTTACTATAAGACATAGTTCAATGAGTAAAAATTAGTTATCGCAACTAATGTAAAACGAGGTTTAGCTGGGGGTTAATCTAAGAGGATAAGGGTTAAAATGAACTTAAACTTATCAAAAATGTATTTTATAGATATATTTCAACCTTATAGATAATAATATTCTATAATGGATCATTTTTTATCCTTGTTTAATATGAAAAATGTGGGTACACTTTATTCTTATCAAGAAATCCATGTATGTCCTCTCTCTCCCACTTATAAAAGGATGCTCAATCCCTTCACTTCATCACACATATGAAGCCATTTTACATTGTTAAAACCAACCAAAATATATTACTATAATTATTATTTACATTATAGGTCTTTTTTCTTCAAAAAATTGCATCCCTATGGTCTTTAATAGGATATCGAAAGGAGGCTTTTCTAAGAGAATGTAATTGTCTTGACGATGCTCTTTCATTTTTTTTCTTCTTCTTATTTTAATAATTCAATTATATATTAATGATTAAAATATAATAAAACATTATATATGACATAATTATAAGTTATTATATTTATATAATAATATTTATCCATCTCCACCTTGATCAAAGGGGAAATGAAATTGTTGTTCGTGTGTACGACAGACTACTACCTCACGAACCAATGTAACTGGTTTTCCATAATCACATGTCATGATTATATATAAGTATTTATATATTGGATATATATATATATATATATATAATATTTATGATAAAAATATACATATTTAATTTTAATTTCACATATCCCTTCTTACTTTCTATGTCTTTAAAATATATGATAGTGTCGCTCATGTGAACAGAGGACCACCGCCTCGCGAAGCGATGTGATTACTTATTCACATACTATTTACATGGATGGTAATAAAGATAAATTTAATTAATATTATATATATATATATGATATTATATTCATTTTATAAAATTAATATACCATGCACATCCTTACCCATTAATTTTTTAAGGGAATGGTATCATTGCCTGTATATCCGCATGACCTATAGTCTCCACAAAGCGATGTGATTCATTTTCCATTAAAGTATTAAATAATGAATCTAAAAATGTATCTAATAGGTAAATATGATAGTAATAAGATAATTATAATTCGGGATATGATTTATATTTATATCCTATTTACAATTACTCGAAATTTTAGTATAAAACATGCATGAGAAAACGAGGTAATTAACTCCCAAGACAGGGAGTATAATGGATTTTTATTAACAAAAATGTGGTAAAATGTTATAATAGTATCATATATGAAATTATAAATATGAATGTAGTTGCGGTATAAATTAATAAGATGATTAAATCTATTATACATGAGGTTAAAGAACATTCAACCAAAAGGAAGTGTGATGTAAGGGACTTCATCTCAATTTCCCTTCATTGAGCCATATTGTAAAGTTATGAACTTAATTTATTTTATGTGGTTTGAAAAATATATATTTTAAATGTTATATAATGAATATATTAATATTAATGATATTGAATGTTTCATTTTATATTTTATTTATCAGTGATTACAATTTAAAATAATACCAAAGCAATAAGAGTCTTCATTTCAATTTCTCTTCACTAAAGCATGTTCTAATGTTATGCACCTAATTTATTTTATATGGTATATATACTATCCCTTTGAAATATAATATCATGATTAATTAATAATTCATCGAATTTAATGTTTCAATTTTAATTTTTTTGAGTATTTTACATAAAAGTTACAACGTGGTAAATAATTTCATGAAACAATTTCTTTTCATGGACTTATATTACATATTCATTGTCTTTGATATTCTACAATTATGTGTGTAATTACTTTTGACTGTATTATGTTTTATTTAAACTTTTTTATTTTTATTTACATGTTATACACATAATATTTTCATTAGGTAATTTTTACACTAATGTTATGATATTTTAAAGAGTTTATTTCACAATCTCATTTTAATTAGGATTGACTATGTATGAATTTATATTAAAAGAAATTATCTTATCATTTGATAATGAAACCATATAATTGTATTCTACTATGGTTATTCATGCTATTTTTATCTAATACCACCATTTCCCAACCCTTTGGTAATTAAGGTGAATAAGAAAATATTTTTAACAAAATCGAACATCATTTCTGTCTGCGGTTGAAAATATTTTTCTCCCAAAACAATGCCTTCTAAAAATGTTTTAACAAATTTATTTATCTTTTTGAAAATGATTCATTAAATTCATTTTTACTAATTTTTAATTTTTTAAAAACAATTTTAATAGAATATTCATGTAACTTTTGAAAGATTGTTTTTTTGGAATTTATTGAAAATGTATTAACACAGAATACTTTAAGACATTCAATATAATTTTCAAAGGTTATTTTCAAATAAAATTATTTTAAAAATCTTTTTTATCTATTAGTTTTAATATATTTAACATGTAAAAGGATATTGTCCTGAAATTTTTTTTAAATAACATTTTATGGTATTTCTATTGACCAATAAAATCAACCATTTATTATAATTACGATACTCTAAAGTTTTGTTGTGTTGATTCTATCTTTATCATTTATTTGGATGATTTACGGTCAGTTTTACCAATTAAATTATTGAAATTCACTTTATTGATTAATATTTTTAATAATTAACTTTCCCTTGAATATTAAATTTCTTAACATCATAGAACATTACATTTCATATAAATATCCATACTATTTTTCATGGATATACTAATTTCTTGAACTATATATCAATTCCATAAATTTTATCAGACTTTGAAATTTATACGATTGACTTGTAAAATTATTGTTAATCAGTATTCCCTACTTTATAATGAAATTTTTTGATAGAGAATATTCTTCATGAATTAAATTTATTATTTTATATATGCGGAATTATTTGGACATTATGTGGTACATGGGACCCGTTTTTGGAAATCCCCTTGATCCATTGGTAGTATTATGAGACAAATTAGTTGGTTGGGATTACTAAAATGGGGTTTTTGGTGTATACCTACCCATCAGTTTTAATGTTTATTTTAACAGGTCTTAACAGTAGAGGAACCGTGATGTCTAAGATCATGACATCCAATAATTAAGAATTAACTTTATTAAGAATTAAATTAGTAACATCATTAGTATTTTTCAATGGTTTTATCTTTAGATACATTTCATTATCATTTTATTGATTAAATGGAATGTGTTTTCATTTTTTTACCATGACATTTAGATTATGCCTTATCTAATCATGATATCAATGTTATTGGTTAAATGGAATGTGTTTTCAAATATTAAAATTTCTATAATCACTATTCTTTATCAAATAATGATAGTATAATTTTTTAAATGGTATATGGGTTTGGCTTTTTACCTTTCCATGTTGATCATTTTTATTGATTCATGATAGATTGCACTTTATGTAACTCTTAATGAGAATCTAAGAACACCATTATTTTGTTTCATTTCCTTGGATTCCAAGATGTGTACTATGAATGATATAAAAAGATATTCTAGGGGGAATATTGATATTCAAAAAAAGAATATTTTTGTAATTTGTGTATTTAAATATAATATAGGAATCATGTAAGTATATATTTTATCAAGATTAATAAGCTATTTGGTCCTTCAATATGTGATTTCTAATATATTATGAAAAAGTAATAAAGTAACCATCGACTCTAAGTTATTGGGGTTGGGGTACTTGTCTTTGGTATTATATAATATTTAATAGAGATCATTGGAACTATATTTTATAAAATCATATATTAAAGATCATATACATATGATATTCCTTGAAGATAATAATAGAAGAACATCTTAATGTGTTGAAAAGTAGTAGATTATTTGTTCTCCCATAATTATTATTGTTACTCACACATTACTTTTTGATTTTATTTAGTGTATGGAATCTAAACGAAACATGTTAAAATTTATTATGAAGGACAATGTGGTGAGTATAAAAAACCAAATGGGGTGATGACTAGAGTGAAATATATCATGATTATCCCTAATTACTTATCCCAGAATATGATTAACAACCTATACCTTATACAAATCTTAGTCTCAAGAAATGACAACAATGGTGGAGTTCTCCAAGAGATCGAGTGGTAAAGATGATGGAGGAAAGAAGGCTTAATTTCCTTTATTTCAGAAATATTGAAAGATACATTAAGGAAAGTGTTTCAAAGGAATGGGAAACTATTTTATGTGTAGAAAATAAGGTAATAAAGTAATGTATTTCGGATGAAAAATGTTGTGTGTGATGAAATAAAATAAATTTCATCACAGGGATTCAGTTACTATTGGTTGTCTTAAATTTAGGGAACTTGGTAATTATATGAGTCGATACCAAATTCTAATGGTTAACCCATAGACTAAGGAATTACCTACGTTTAAATAAAACAATTGATGTATTATTGTATTGGGATTATAGAATAATATTTTAGAAATATTTTTCACAAAAGTATTTTGGTTTTAATAATAATGAAACATATTAGGATTTTATTAAATTTTTTATGAATATATGCCTTCGTTAACATAGGATTTGAGGATACCATCAGGGCCTTATGAGTTTAATATTGATAATAAATTCAATGTCTTATGAACACATGTTTAGGTTTTATGTGATGGTAGTATACCAATATTAAGGATATTTTCAGGGATGTTTATAGAAATACATCTCATTACTTTAGTACAATTTTTTTTGGAAAACGTTATTAAAGGGATAATGCCCTTAATTTTTTTGGGCATCGGTTAAAGGTATTGGAAACCATTAGGGTTTATATTTTCCTTAATGGTGAGGTAATTATAGGTTATTAAACTTGGAGAATGTAATAGGAATTATATTAATTTGGTTTTATAAATATGAAAAATTGAATGCTAGGTGAAAACCAGTCACATCTGGAAAGGCCAAAGGTTTTGGACCCACAACTGAAGGAAAAGAAGGTTTATGTGCATACCATTGGCCTATGAGATGGTATTGTTAATTTAATTTTTTTACTTAAATGATTTCATGGTTTAATATTAATGTTGAACCAATGGTGTTACTTTTGAGGTTTTGATATTAATGTATTATTTTGGATAAAATATGATATCCATATCAGATTTCGAAAAATATTTAGAGACAAATAGAAGGATCTATTAGTCTTTGATGGATTCTATAATCTATTACATGTTATTTTTAGAAATTCAGGAATAAAAAAATTCATTTTTTGATATTCATATCATAGAGTATGAGATAAAGTGGAAACTGGTCAAGGTAGAATTAAAGGGTGAAATTGTGCTTATGAAATAAAAAGCTATCATGTATGTATATTTACTTTTTTCATCATAAATATGGTAAAGGAATTACTCAAATTTTAGAAAAGGTATCGTGAAACGAAATTTTATCATATTACTTTCATATTTTTTTGATTAAAATGTTATTTTATATCATCTAATATTTAGGGATTTATGTCATAATCATTCCATTTTTCATTTACTTTCTTGTGATTAGTGGCATATATCACTCTCTATAATTTTTTATGATTTTCTTCCATGCACATATATTTACATGACACTATTGTTATCCAACTTGGGAAAACCTAGTACGTGTCATTCCAAGTGACAATTGTAATTCTATTTAAGTATTATTAAGATGATTTATAATTAACTCTTTTTACATTGTGGGTTAATTAAAAATGTATTTTCATGTGTCAACCCATTTATTATCGAGATCAAGAATAAATTATAGAGACCCAATTTATTGACGGGGGTAGATTTTAACACCCACATATTTTAAAATAAAAAAATATGGTTTGATTGAATATAATACATGAAAAAACATAGAAAACAATTTAGCTCCAATGAAATTAAAATAAATTTATTTTAAAATAAATTCAATCAGTTTGATAGATTGCGATGCATACAACACTAGGTTTAAATGAAACACAATAATCTATTAAAATATAATTAATTAAAACCCGATTGTTATAAACAATCCATTAAGTTAGAGGGTATAAATAGTACTAAATAATTTATAAATATATGTGGTTTAAACATTCTCATTGTTTATAAAATTATTATAAATAAAATTATTTTGATATAAATTATGACGAATTTTATTTTTCTAAAATGTTGTTTCATCAAATTTTTTCCACCTACATTAAAATTAAAATTTACCATTTTTATAAAATTTATTCACAAAAATTAATTTCATTTTTTAAATCATGATTTTATATTTATCTTAGGATTATTTTTAGGGGTTTTTTTATAAAAAGTTTCATTTTTCGATAAATATTGAAAATTACTAATTTTCTTAAAAAATCCTATTTTCTTAAAGCATTTATAAGTCCGATTTTGTTAATAAATTTATTGTGAATAAAACTTTATTAAAATTTATTATAATTAATAAAAAATAATTCATTATATTTAATTAAATATTTAATTTTTATATTAATATATTTTAAACTTATGTATGTTTTTACTTTTGGAAAACCATTTTTTCATCACATCTGTAGGTTAATTTTAAAATGATTTATGACACTTTTCTAAATTTAACTCCATAAAATGGATTAATGAATATTAATAATCATAATAAATATTATTTAATAATTTTAACTTAATTTCCTACTATAATTAATAGTGAAAATTTTAAAAAATAATTTCCTCAGTTAATATAAAAACATGTTTTCGAAGGGATTAACTAAAAATAAAACCATTTATAATGATAGATAAATTTACCAAAACCCATATTATGAAATATTTTGACATAATATCCTATATTTATAAATAATGGAACATTTTGGTGCCATTTTTTATGATGTAAAACATGGGTACACTTTATTCCTTTTAGAAATACCATGTGTGTTCTCTTTCCCAATTATAAAAGGTCACTCTCTCCCTTCACATCTTCACACCTATAATGAAATTTTGAGTGAATTAAAACTCCTAAATTCTATCCTTGACATCATTATACACATTATAAATCATATGGTATTCCGAAAATACCAACCCTATGGTCTTTAATGGCATATCCAAAGTTAGTTTTTCTTAGGGAAGGTATTGTCCAAATGAAGATATTTCCTTTTATTTAAACTTTTTCCACGTTTAATTATTTTATAAAACATAAAAATTAATAACACCAGTATCTCCAATATATATTTTATTATTTTTATGTCATAATATTTATCATTCTCCTCCTCCATAAATTGGGAAATAAAATTTTCAATCATGTGTATGGCGGAAAGCAGCCTTGCTAATCGATATAACTCATTTACCATCAATTCATATCATGATTATATATAACAATTTAATTTATTTATATATATAATATTTATGATATTATTATAATTATTAAATTATAAATTCACATATACATTTTTCACTTTCTATGTCGTTTAAAAAATAGAAATTTCACTCATGTGTATGATTGACTACCACCTAATGAAGCAATGTGATTCGTTTTTCACTCACACTTTACATTGAAGGTAATAAGGATAATTTTAGTGAATATAAGTGATATATATGACATGATATTAATTATTTAAAATTAATATGAAATTAAATTCTTTACTTTTTCAACCTTTATGGAAATGATATTATCGCTCCTGTGTACATATGGTGTACCACCTCCACGAAGCGATGTGATTCATGTTTCATGTCCATCATTCAAGAATGATTAGAAATATATATATAAGATGTAAGTATTAGATTAATTAAAGTATTAAAATTATTTATATAATGTAATGCCCTGACCCCAGTTAACCAGAGTTGGTGCGTTATTACATAACATTAGCATGATACAAGGAATCATGTCCTGAAATACTAATCATTTTAGTATACTTGGAAGTACTAGATACACTCATAAGTTTTACATTACATCATGAAATAAAAAGATCAAAAAAAATTTGTCTTCTTTATGAACACACTTATATCCTTAGCCTATCCATGTAGGTCATCCATAAATTACTTCTTCACATCCTGGAAAAAATAATAAAAAGAAAGGGGTGAGATCAGATTCTCAGTAAGGATAAGAATATAGTGTAAACTTTCATAAATAAGAATAAACATTTAATGAAGTGTATAAGACTAAAAAATACTTTTAAACTTGAACATTAGCATATTATGGAAAAGATAAAATCAAATAATGTCATTTAATTATTCACATGGATATTCTACTAGTCATATAATCCCATGTAATATCAAGATCCACTTTTATAATGATGGAATGCATAATGCTAGACTTCATAACCACATATTTAAGGCCTTGTTCCAAGACTAAAAATAATATTTTTTCAATGACTCGTGCCAAGACACTATTTTGTCTCATGAGACCAACTGATGCATCAAGGAGCTATAGTGGGCTCCACCCGTCACATACTAAGTCTAATGCATTCCTCATATGAATAGGTTTAAACATAACATAAACATTTGTATTAAAACTAGCATACGAAATGTCAATACTTTATCCATAAACCATAAATGGTATAAAAATAACATATTCACAGTCAAAAATATCATAAAACCGTCAATAAAGTATGAAATATTTGTATCATAATAAATCAACCTCGATCAAGAATAATATCCTATAAAGGATGCTGACATAGTTGAAAATGATCAGTAAAAATCTTTGAGGGAAATATCCTTTTTAATGAAAACATTTAAAAGTCTCAATATTTATCCAGAAGATGTTTAAAATAGATTTTGAATGAAAGTGTCCCATACCACTTTCATATTTTTAAAAGTAATTTAAATTTTGAAACATTAATGTACTTATAAATAAAACCTTAAAACATTTTTTAAAACATGGACATTGATGAGAAAGATTTAGAAGAATAAATTTTTAAATCATTTAAAATTTTATTTTAGATATAGTTCCTAACCAAATGAGAGATTCTTGAATACAAATAATTGAGGTAATAAAAAAATTATATTATCATGAGAATAAAGGGATTCATGATTTACTATGTCAAAGTATAGTATATACCCCAAATAAAAGTGAATTGGTTCATAACAACAAAGAAGTCTCAATGGAATGTATGTTGAAATTAATTCCTTTATAAATTTAGTATACTTAGGTTAAGGTTAGATCAACAACTTAATTATATATGAAAAATATAAATACACTAAATATTATTGGATATTAAGTATAAATCAATTAGAGGACATTCACACAAATTCTTGTAAAAACAACACCAATGACTTGGTTGTTTAACTCAATGAATAGAAATTGAGTTAAATATTCTCTTATCATGTTTAGATCGATGACTTGAGAATTTATCAATGGAGTTATTATTTGTATCAAATGTCAATACAAAAAATAGGAGTTTAAAGCACTACATAAGTAAATAAATAGTGATTTCACACATAATCTTGGAGAAATGTAATCAATGAAGAATGCGTAAATCCCAATGAGTGGAAATTGAAATTTGAAATTTCCTTACTGATTTGGTAACTTACGAATCATAAACCCCATGAAATATGTATCATCCAATGAAGATTTAAATACCCATAAATTAAATTATATTACAAAAATAATACAATTATGGGAAGTACATACACCACAGAAAACGAAATAGTTGAAATATAGCATGAATCTCACGGGAATAAGAAGTGTGTTGAAAACCCCTTACCACGTTGTAATCAATTGAGTCGTATGAAAAAAGTTAATAACCACGAAATGAATCACAAAATACCATGAATATAAAGATAATAATGTTAATATAGATCAAATTTCGGTACAAAATACACCACATGCAATAAATAAGTGGCGAACAATGGAAATCTCACGGAATTAAAAGTGAGATAAGAAACCCCTTACCTGATGTCCGACTTGACTCTTTGTTCTTTAATCTCCTGAATAAAAAACTAAAGTTAATTTCTACTTTATTAAGTACCTTTTTAAATTTTATTATTCCTTTTATATCACTTATTAACATGTTATAAACATTATTTACTCATTTAAGTTAATAATGGTCGTTTTGTCGATATTTGGTACTTGAGTAAAAAATGAACTTGTTATAATTACAAATTGTCTATGTGGTCAAAAGTATATTATCTCTAGTATCATATTCATGATTTAAATATCATATATATCATATATATCCAGTATATATATTTATATTTATATTTATAATTAGTTCATTATATTTGGTTATTATAAATGGAATGCACCGTTCATGGAGACGGTAAGCCGTATGTACGCATGGACACTACTTTCATTTGTATTTCATATTTATTGAAATAAAAACTTAATGATATATATGTATATTATAATTCCAGTATAATATCATATGATATTTGTTTTAAATAATTTCATTAACTCTATCCTTTATACGTTCCATGTATGTCATGAACGAATCATATCACCTTGAGGGGAAGGTAGTCCACACTTCCTCAAATGAAATTATCATGTTCACACGTATTGAAAAAAAAAGAATGTATTTTTTTAAATGAAAATTACAGAATCATAAATAAAATATAATAATAATATATATAATATTAAAATTCAGTTCCATCATAATGGCCACCATAATAGGCGGTAGGAGATAATTGAACAATCATCATTTCGTGAGGCAGTAGTTCACCGTCCACAGAAACAATATTTTATATTCCCATTAGATGGATGTGTGTGTAAGTGTAGCTCAAATCCTTATCATAACAACAACATAGTATATTGAAGATACTGGTTTTTTAAAATAAAGTAATAAGAAGAGTTTAGGTGGTCGTATAAGTAATATAAAAGAAGAGAACTTTAGGGAAGACGTTACCTTAAAATTGTGTAACTCCCTTTGGTTTGAACCAAAAGGATTTCTTGATGTTCCTTCTACCTATGTTAAGGATTCTAGTTTTAAGGGAGGGATCATGATAGTGTTTTCGGGTAGAGGTTGTATGAGCCAAGGGGCTTGAGAGGTGTGAGTAATGGGTTAGAGGTGAGGTATTTTTATAAGGGGGAGGATGGGTGCCTTAAGAAAGTGTGAAAATATTATTTTATTATATAATGATTTTCAGTTTATAAAGGTCCAAAATTTAATAAAGTCAATGATAAGATGACTTGTGGTCGAAATAAAATCATCCATTAAGAATTTTATAGGGTTTGTATATTTGTTTAATCTTTATAATCTTATTTGTTTAAATCATTCATTAATGAAGTAAACAATACATCATTATTGTTCCATAAATAATATTATTTATTTGATATCTAAAAATTACCAAAAAAATACAATGATGTAGAAAATCTTGTTTTCTTTCTAATTAATATTTATTTTCTAAGAAATAACTTATATAACCACATGTAAAAAGTTATTTACTAAAAGATATATGATTAATTCATTTTTGTCTTTACAAAAAATTAATTAATATAAAGTGTCATTATCAATCATTAATGGATCTATGGGGTCCGAAAATTGACCCAATGATGACCATGGTCGGCCATGACTCATATAATATTTTTAGGACAAGTGTTAAGATAATGATTAATTGTTATAATATTCGTTTTACCTTGAATTACACTATTTACCTTTAACAACGGTAAATAAATGTCAGAAATTATTATTCACCAAAAATTATTTTCATTTTATTGAAATAAATTTTACTTACTAATAACAACCATGTATGTCAAATTTTTGAAATTCAATTCACAGAAGTGGTAAAATTTTATTTAAATGAAAAAGTCGGATTTTTAACTACTACATAGTGGTTTCACTATTCATCAAAAATTAAAGTTTTTCCGAAAAATACCAAAACATCAGCCTAAGATATATTTGATATTAAAAATTCAAAAATTATGTCTATTTTATCAAATTCAAAACATAGAATTTGGATTAATTAATTTAAAATTAATTCCCGTTGTCCAAACAAAAAGCGTATTTTTAAGAAATATTAACTATCAAAAGATTGACAATTGTTTATGTCCATTTTTTAAGTGAAATTACTTAAAATGACCAATATTGGATTAAATTGTAACAATATAATATAATTACACTTAAAAAACAATTAAAAGATAGTCTAACCATATAAATAAATTACATTAAAATGCATTTTTGAATTAAAATACACTATTTCTCTCTATTCCTAAAAAAATGAATATTATTAGAAAAATACAAATTTTTTATCCAACAAAATTTTTATGTCCCAATTCTGAAGAATAATTTTAGTTTTTCAAATTGAATATGTAAAAGTGTCAAATATAGGATTTAGAAAGTGTTCACCATTAAAAGGTAGTAAAATTGCGTTTTTTTCAATACACTTTTATCTGAAAAATTGCATTTGTTCTTACAATATGAATAAGAAACACATAATAAATAAGTTAAGATTATATGGAATATATAAAATTCAAAATCCAATTACTAATATTCATAACCGTTTTTTGAATGGTTAGTTTGGTATGTCGTGGTGCGCTCGAACTCAGTGTTGTGTATAGTACAAGTTATTGAATTACTTTTAAGAGATAACGTACTGAGAAATCTTGGGGTCATACATTATCTCCTTTTCAATAAATTTTCTCCACACAATTTGAAATTGATCTTAGAAAAAAAATGGTTAAAAATAGAAAAAAATACCTTTGTGGAAAACCCACATAAGAAATTGGGTTAATAAAATTTAGTCTTAATAAGAGGGAAAAGGAATGAAAAAGTCACCACCAAATTATGATCATGATTAATAGAACATTGGGGGAAATTTGAGACACATAATTAGAGGAAAAACATAAATATTTATAGGGAGTGATTGAGGTTATCAATCACAAACATGTGTAAAATTGATGGCCTCAAAGCCATAAATCTATGACGATTTAATATATCATCGGTCCAACAAAACATAAAGCATTAGGATAACACATTTTGGGTTTTGATATCCCTTACCTAAATTTTAATAATTTATTTATTCATAGAATAACAGAAATATTATATACTTGACAAGTAGAGTTTTATCCTTTATCTAATTCTAACTACAAACTCATCTTTCAATGTAAAAGATAAGTATTCACGATGACTTGGTAACACCTGAAGAAGTAGAATCAACTTATAGAGAATCACATAATCCACAAATGATGAACTATATATTTTCCTTTTCTTTATAGATTAACCAAAACCAAACTCGTTAGTAAACGATTAGATGATCCCCCAAAAGGATAATCCTTTAGAGGAATAAATAGTAATATTAATATCTAAAATTAAACCAAGAATACCCAAAGTTCAATAAATACCATTCAATAAACAATTGTCTATAAAATCTTTCAACATAATCCAAACTAATATTGAAACCCAAAACACAGAATAATTTGCTTACGTAGTCTTTCACGTGAAATTGTATCTCCAAATAACATTGACTACTTTTAATGTCACATTCTTAAAACTAATTAACTTAATCACATATTCTCCATGATAGGTCAATCATCTCCATAAATAAAGCAAATAGATATAAATCTGCAATAAAAACATAGAAAAAATCCCACCATTACTCCTCAAATGAAATCTCACAGTATTCTATTTTCCTTAGGCATATAGTGTTACCAAAAGAGAAAACATCTTCCAAAATAACATTTATCACTTAATCACCAAATCATTTTCCTATACTAAGGATAAATCATACGTTCCCAAAATCTATATATTCTTGATCCATATAATCATTTAACTAAAAATAAATAGTCATACTAACTAGTGACTTCACGTAGTTCAATGGTAGTCGATAAATCCCTGTCATAATTTGTTTGTGGGTTCGATTCCCACACCATTGTCCGACATGATGGGTTGTCACACAATCTGCGTGTTGTCCTTTATCAAAAACTATATATTTTTATAATATTCCAAAAAATGTGATAAATTCCTCAAAAATAACCCTAACATATTTTTACCATAAATGTAATGTAATACCTCTCATTTTCATCCTAAATATTAATACCCTATAATTGCCTCAAATTCATGGATCATATAAACCCAAATGGTTATTTAGAAATATATCCACAAAAGAATTGATAATTCTTCCTTGAATAGTATTTTCACATAACAAAATACATGGTTACACATACAAGAGAATAGTCTTCTAGAGTAATCCCATACTTTTAAACATTCCTCCATCAATTTATTTCAAATTAGATTCATTCTTGACTTAAATATTATCTTATAGAATAGAGAATTGACTCAGGTAACTCCATGGAACCTTACATTTATGGGAAATGATTGTAATTAGAATATTAGGATGATTTTTATTTTCTTCCATAGTACTATTCATTTTTCATCAGTAATTACTTACATTATATCCTTATTTCCTACATAAAAAGCATTTCTTTATTCCATTGAGACACTTTCCTATGTGTCTCCTTCAACATTTTCTGCATAATGGAAATTGATATTTTTTTTCTCTATGGTATCCATTGTTGGAGCTCTTATCATTCATCAACTTTCTCTTCTTTGTTGAGTCCAGGAGTTGCTTAATATGTATATTGTTGATCATATTTTCGGAAAACTGATTCGGCAGAATGATGATATTTTTTACTCCTATCAACATTCCATTTCGTTGCTCATTTCCACCATCGTGCACACCTTGTACATCATGTTCAATGTTACTATGACTTCCTTAGAATCCAACAATTTACTAACACAAGAAAGCATAGTGTGAGTCATAAAATAATTTAGAGAATATCATGAAACCTTATTTTCAATCTAAAATATCTTTGGATTAACCAAGGTTATTTATTCTCATCTTATATTAAAATCCTTCAAATCAGTTTTTAAATAAAATGTGAATTACCCTAAGCATATCCCCCGGGAGTTTCGTAACCAAGAGTGCAGGAAGACCTGTTGTTGTGAACCAGTTCTCGTTTGATTTTAGCTTAAAGAAGTGCTTTTGGGTTTTATACCTTAGTACATCTGTGCTAGAGCCACCTCTACCTGCTCGTATCTAGACAGGGTTGTATTTCTTGGAATACTCACAAAGTCTCTATAGTACAAATATTCTTGGATGTTTTTCTATATTAATCCTCAAAGTATATCTTAGGGTAATGTTCTCTAATTATATTTTTTTTTCTTAATATAGCTTCCAAGGGTTGTACTAAAAGTCCTTTGATACCGACAATAATTCCCTAACTCCAGTTAATTAGAGTCGATGCATTATTACATAACATTGGCATGTCACAAGGAATCATGTCCTGAAAGACTGGTCAGTTTACTAGCCTTGGAAGTATGAGATATACTCATAAGTTTTACATTACGTCATGAAATAAAAACATTGAAAACATTTTTCAACCTTTTTAAACACATTTATATCATGATCCTATCCATGTAGGTCAACCATAAAATAATTCTTCGCTTCTTGGGAAAGATAAAACATATAAAGGGGTGACCCCAGATGCTCAGTATGGATAACAATATAGCAGAAACATTCATAAATAATCATAAACATTTAAGGTAATGTATAAGACTAAAACAAAATCTTTTTATATGTGAACTTCAACATAATATGTAAAATATAAAATCAAATTATTCAATTTACAAACTCACATGGATATTCTACTAGTCGAATAATCATATACAATATCAATTTCCACCATCATAATGAATGAATTCATAATGCCGGACTTCATAGCCACATAGTAAAGGCCTTGTGCCAAGACTACAAATAAGATTTTTTCACATCCTTGTTCCTAGACACTATTTTGTATCATGAGACCTACCGATGCATCGATGAGTTATAGAGGGATCCACCTGTTACTTACAAATTCTAATGCATTCCTCATATGAAAAGTATTAAACATAACATAAAAATTCGTATTAAAACTAAAACAAATGCCCTTACTTTATCCATAAACCCAGAATGGTATAAAAATAACACAACCATAGTCATACATATCACAAAGACTTCAATATAGTATGAAATATTTGTATCATAATAAATCAACCTTGATCAAGAATGACATCTCGTAAAGGATGTTGATGTAGTTGAAAATGATTAGTAAAAATTATTGAGAGAAATATCCCTTTTTCATGAAAACATTTAAAAGGCACACTATTTATCAAGATGATGTTTAAATATATTTTTGAATAAAAGTGTCCCATACCACTTTGAAACATTAATGTCCACATAAATAAAAACTTAAAACCATTTTTAAAACATGGACATTGATGAGAATGATTTAGAAGAATGAATTTTTAAAACATTTAAAATTATAATTTAGTTAGAGTTCCTATCCAAATGGGAGATGCATAAATACAAATAATTGAGGTAATAAAAACTTTATAATATCATGAGAATAAAGCGATTCATGATATACTATGTCAAATTATAGTATATACACCAAATAAAAGTGAATTGATGTATAACAACAAATAAGTCTCAATAGAATGAAAGTTGAGATTAATTCCTTTATTAAGACTATATCCTTAGGATAAGGATAAATAAATAAAATAATTATGTTTGAAACATATAAATACACTCAATATTATTTGATATTCAGTGTAAATCAATTATAGGACATTCACACGTATTATTATAAAAACAACACCAATGACTTGGATGTTTAAATCAATGAATAGAAATTGAGTTAAAATTTGTCTTATCAAGTTTATATCGATGACTTGAGAATTTAACAATGGAGTGATTATGTGTATCAAAATTATATCCACAAAAAGGGGAGTGGGAAATACTACATAAGTAAATAAATAGTGATTTCATACATAATGTTGGAGTAATGTAATCAATGAAGTATGTGTAAAGCCTAATGAGTGGAAATTTAAATTTGAAATTTCCTTATCGATTTGGAAACTTACAAAACATACACCCCATGAAATAAGTATCATCCAATAAAGATGTAAATAACCATAAATTAAAGTATATTACACAATAAATATAGTCATGTGTAGTACATACAAGACACAAAAGGTAATAGTGGCAATATAGCATGAATCTCACGGGAATAAGAAGTGAGATGAAAACCCCTTACCACATTGTAATCAATTGAGTCATATCAAAAAAAATTAATAATCAACAAATGAATGAAATAATACCATGAATATAACGATAATAATGGTAATATATATCATATGGTATTACATGATACACCACATGAAATAAATATGTGGTGAACAATGGAAATCTCACGGAATTAAAAGTGAGATAAGAAACCCCTTACCTCATGTCTGACTTGACTCTTTCATTCTTTAATCTCCTGAATAATAAACTAAAGTTAATTTATACTTTCTTAAGAACCTTTTTAAAGATTATTATTCCATTTATATAACTTATTACTATGTTATAAACATTATTTAATCATTTACGTTAATAATGGTCGTTTTGTCGATATTTGGTACTTGAGTCAAAAATGAACTTGTTATAATTACAAATTTTCCATATGGTAAATAGTCAAGTATCTCTAGTATCATATTATTTATTTAAATATCATATATAACATATATATCCATCATATATTTATATATTTATAATTAGTTCATGATATTTGGATATTAGAAATGAAATGCACCGTTCTTGGAGACTGAAAGTCGTACATATGCATTAACGCTACTTTAATTTCTATTTAATATTTAATGAAAAGAAATCTTAATGATAAATAGGTATATTATAATTACAGTATAATTTCATATGATATGTATGTTACATAATCAAACAAACTCAATCCTTTATACATTCCATGTATGTCATGAACGAATCATATCACCCTGAGGGGGCAGTAGTCATCACTTCCTCAAATGAAATTGTTGTGTTCACACATATTGGAAAGCATAAAGGTGTGTTTGTAAATGAAAATTACAGAAGCATAGGAAAAAAATAATCCTAATATATATAATATATAAATATAGTTCCATCATAATGGCCACTGTAAGCGGCAGTAGGAGATAATTGAACAATCATCATTTCGTGAGGCAATAATTCACCGTCCACAGAAACAGTATGTTCCTTTCCCATTAGATGAAAGTGTGTGTATGTGTAGATTGTATACTTTTCAAAAAAACAACCTAGAATATTTATGATACTGATTTTATTTTAAAATGAAGTAATAAAAAGAGTTTTTGGGGTTGGAAATGTAAAATAAAAGAAGAGAAGTTTTGGGAAGACGTTGCCTTAAAATTGGGTAACTCCCTTTGGTTTGAACCAAAGAGATTTATTAAAGTTCTTTATAACTAAGTTAAGGATTATAGGTAGAAGGGAAGAATCTTGAGATCGTATTTGGGCAGATGTTGGACGAGCCAAGGGGGTTGAGAGGTGTGAGTAATGGGTTAGTGGTGAAGGATTTTTATAAGTGGGAGGATGGGCTCTTTAGGAAAGTGGGAAAAGATTATTTTTTATATAATGATGTTCAGTTTTTGAAGGTCCAAAACTAATTATAGTCAATTATGAGATGACTCATTGTCGAAATAAAATCATCCAATAACAATTGGACATGTTTCTGATATTTTTTTAATCATTATAATCTTATTTATTTCAATCATTCATTAATGAGGTAAACACTACATCATTATATTGTCATAAATAATTTTATATATCTGATGTCTAAAAATTATAAAAAATACCATGATGTAGGAAATATTTTTATATTTCTAATGAATATTTATAGTTGAAGAGATAAATTATATAACCCCATGTAAAATTTTATTTAATAAAAGATATATGTTTAAGTTATTTTTGTCTTTACATAAAATTAATTAATATAAAGTGTCATTATCACTCTTAAGTGGCTCCATGGGGTCCAAAAACCGACCCAAAGATGCACATGGTCGGAAATAAAACATCCAATAAGGTTAAGAATAGTTTTAATGTAATTTTGTATTATTAGAATATTCTTTTTTCCTTGAATTACCCTACTTACCTTTAATCGTGGTAAATAAAAGTCAAAAATTACAATTCACAAAATACAATTTTTATCTTATTGAACCACATTTTACTTTATAATAACAACTATGTATGTCGGATTTTCAAAATTCAATTCACAGTAGAAGTGAAAAATTATTTAAATGAAATAGTTATATTTTTAACTACTATGTTGTTTCACCTTTTTATCAAAAATTGATGTTTTTCAGTAAAATAAAAAAACTTCATCCTAAGCTATATTTGATATTCCAAATTCAAAAATGATTTCTATTTTACCAAATTAAAAACATTTAAGTTGTATTATTTAATTTATAATTATTTCTGTTGTCAAAACAAAAATCATGTTTTTAAAAAATATTAACTATCAAAAGAATAACACTTGTTTATGTTCAATTTTAAAGTGAAATTACTTCCAATGACCAACATTGGATTAAATGGTAAAAATATAATCTAATTACAATTCAAAACCAATTTAAAAGATAATCTATCCATATAAATAAATTAGATTAAAAGGATGTTTTGAATTAAAATACAATATTTCTCACTATTCATAAAAAGTTGAATATTATTAGAAACATGAAAAAATTTCATCCAAAGTAAATTTTCATGTCCCGATTCTAAAGACTAATTTTATTTTGTCAAATTTAATATTTAATGTGTCAAATATTTTATTTAAAAAGGGTTCTCCATTAAAAGGTGGTAAAATTGTGTTTTTTTGTAAAATACATTTTTTATCTGAAAAATTCAATTTGTTCTTATAATATATTTAAGAAACACATAATATATATGTTAAAATTATATGGAGTATATAAAACTCAAAATACTGTTAATATTATGCATAACTGTTTTTTGAATGGCTAGTTTGGTAAGTCGTGGTGCGCTCAAACTCAGTGTTGCATATATTACAAGTTATTGAATTAATTTGAAGAGATAACGTACCAATAAATCTTGATGTGCTACATATTATGGATATATATCCTATTAAAGATAACTATAACCTTCATTAGAAAACACAAATGGTAAAATAAGGCAATTAACAAGTGAAAATTGAATATAATGAAACATTATTAACAAACTAATGGTAAAATGTTATAAGAGGAATATATATGATATTATAAATATAAATAACAATTTGGAATAAATTAATAACACCATTAAAACAATCATAAAGGAGTTTAAATCTTGTTCAACCAAAAGGATGTTTGAGATAAAAGACTTAATCTTGATTACACTTCATTAAGGCATATTGTAATGTTACATATCTAAATTATTGTCTATGGAACATATACTAACCCTTTTATATGTAATATATTGAATATAATCATTTTAATAGTATTTATTGTCTATTTTGATGTTATTATTTAATAGTAATTATGATTTAAAATATTAAAAAAGTGGTAATGGACGTCATCTCAATATCCCTTCCTTGAGGCATATTGTTATTTTATGCAACTAATTTCTTTTATATAGTGAATATACTACCCCTTTGAGTTGTAATATCATGATTAATTAATAATATATGGATTTTTGTGTTTTTATTTTAATTATTAAATGGGGTTTTACATATAATTTACCAAGAGGATAACAATTTCATAGCTTAATTTCGTTTCATTGGGTTATATTACTTCTTCATTGTCTCTGATATTTTATGATTATAATTGTGATGAATTTTTAATATATATTTTTATATTTAATTTTTTTTATTTATATTTGATATAAATAATCTATTAATTGGTGAATTCCCACTTCAATGTTATAGTCTTTGTAAAGTTTTATTTCAAAATCTCATTTTAATCGGTATTGTTTATGTTTAAATATACATTGAAGGAAATTATCAAATCATTGGATAGTAAACACATTTAATTTTATTACCCACCCGTTATGCATGTTTTTTATGTAATTGATCCATTTTACACTCTTATTTATTTAAAATGAATGAGAAATTTCTTTAATAAAATATTTATTCATTTCTCCCTTCAGTTGAAAATCCTATTTCTCCCGAAATAATTTTTCTAAAAAATTATTCAAAAATATTTTTATCATTTTACAAATTATTTATTAAATACCTTTCTACAAATTTATTAATATTTACAAAATAATTTTAAATGAACCTTCATATCATTTTCCAAAAAAGAACTATTTTTATTTTACTAAAAATAAGAAAGAAAATTTTATTTTGACCTGTATGACATGTAAAAAATTTCACTCCATCCTAACATCTCAATGTTTTATAGCATCCTCTATAATTTTAAAAGTTTTTTTTGAAAGAAAATTATTTTGAAAATATTTTTTTGAAATTTTAGTTTTCAAAATATCATCAATTTAAAAAATAAATATTTTCTTAAAGTAAATTTTTAATGAAATTTTATGGTATTTATATAAATCAATGAAATCAAAATTTTATTATACAAATGATACACTAGGGATATGTTATATTGATACCATATATATTATTTCTCTAGATAGTTTACAATCCGTATGACTAGGAAATATTTTGATTTTCTCTTTCCTGATTAATTTTTGTAATCATTAACTTTCACTTGAATATTCACTTTACTACCATAATTGAACATTACATTTCCCATTAATATCCATATGATTGGTCATGGATATAATTATTACTTAAATATTATATCATTTATGTATTTGGTATATAAATTTGAATTTTATATGATTGATTGTGGAAATTAATGATAATATATACTCTTTACTCAAAATGACAATTTTTAACAAGAAAAATTTTTCATAAAGTAAATAGATTATTTGATATATGGATAATTAATTAAACAAGGAGTGATAGGTTTTTCCTAGATATAGATATAACATTGATGTATTGGTAGTATTATGTTACAAATCATTTGTATTGTCTTAGTTAAATGGGTTTCTGGTGTATACCTATCCATCAATATTAAATTTTCTTGTGCAATGTCATGGAAGTATTGGTATTATGGTGTATGAGGTCATAAAAACCAATAATTAAATATTGAATTCATTAATATTTCATTTACAAGTATCCATTATATTTTCATAATGATACTATATCTTGATACATTTCATTCTCAGTTTATTGAATAAATAATATTTGTTTTCATTTGTTTACATGACGATATTTATTATGACTTATCAAATCCTTTCAGACAAGTTATTGATTAAATAAAATATGTGTTCATATATTTACCCTTCCATATTGAATATTAATTATCTATTAATTATATTAAAATTATATAAATTGATTTTTTGTTCCATTTTTCACCTTTCCAATTGATTATGTTTATTGATTCATGATATATTTCAATTTACGTAACTCTTATAGTGTAACTATACTAAGACTTATTTTTTCCTTTACTAGGAATATATGAAGTGTAGTATGAATTATATGAAATGATATTCTATAAAGAATAATTATATTTTTAAAAACAAATATTTTATAATTTGTGAATTCAAATGTAATATGGTAATACTTTCTGTATATATTTTACCTAGATTGCAAAACTATTTGGCCCTTCGGGATATGATCACATAAATATTATTCAAAATTAGTAATCTAACAACTATATAATGGATACTAGGGTCATGGTATTTAATTATGGTCTAGAAAATTCTTTGTCTATTTTTATGGTGCATAAATATTTTCCATCATATGATAAAAAAGTTTTAGAAACCATTGTTTTTCAGAAACATGGGTTAATCCCTTCAAAAAAATGGTCATTCTTGTATTTACATATTATGTATATAATAAAAATATAATTATTTTAGTCTTTTAATGTTTTATTCATACACTCTAATAATTTATTCTTCCATTTTCTTTAGTATGACGAATACTATCTACATTTCAGTTCGTCTCTCCTTAGGAAAATTTTTATTTAAGAGTGTTACATTAAAATATATCCATTCCATTATTTTATTTCTAAACTACCCTAGTAAATTATATCAATTACCACCACTTATTATCATCACATTGGATAAAAAATACATCAATTATAAATTTTCCCCTTTCATCTCATGGAAAGAAATACCTTTCAATGGACTTAATTCATTTCTAAACTAACACTAGATTAGTAGTTCCGCTATAAGATGATCGATTTTGTAACATGAATCATTCCAATATATATTAATCATTCCATGTAAGATCATGTTTCTCCATATGTTTAATTTTATTATTCAAAACCTTGGTTAGTTTCCATAATATGGCCATGATCTGCTCAGCTCTAATGGTAGTTATATTATCTTGCTCAGTGGTTAAATTTCTATATTGGTCATAAATATTGGTACCATTATATCATTAACTTTCAATTTATAAATAATAATATATAATATTCTATCTAATTAAATTAAAAATTATAAATCATAATATATGATTATAAATATGGTTTAACACTTAACTTATTTTTAAACTATATATGTTGTTAATATTATAATCATAGACCTGGTTTCATTGGGGATATATTTAATTCATAAAAATATTTTTAAGTATTTCATAATGGTTTGAAAATAAAATTTAAATTAACCCATACATATCTTCAGAGACTGTCAAATTAGGTGTACATTAAGTGTCCATTCATCATGCATCAGAATGATGTTTGAGAGATACTCGACTCACTCTTTTTGGGGTTATTACCCCCATATATACTTGTTTCATAACAGAATCCATTTTTAGTCTATATATATTGTTGTATTACTAGTAAATAAAAATAATGTCTACCTTAACAAAACATATATTATATTTTCATGAAAAATGACATATCCTCATAGTCTATTATAGGTTTATGTTCCATAATCAATATTTTCCTAAATTTTTTCCCCAAGGTTTCTACTAAAATTTATATGATATCAACTACACATAATTAAAATCAATTAACTCATAGTACATTTATAATTTAATATGTTAGAATAGATATAATCGATCTATTTCAAAAGGTAAAATCATTTTATTTGTCTTGGAGTATTTGATATATACATGATACCCATTTACATTGTAAATAAAAGAAACAATATAACAAGAGTTAAAGTTATGAATACATGAAACAGATTTAATGGTTTATTATTCATAACCTAGTAAAAGGAAAAAACTAGTGTGAGTTAATATTCTTAGTAATAGTTATGTCCTGAATAATATACTGTGATTAAATAAGTCATAATCAATATAGTGAGGTACAAAACTAAAAACACATTCCATTTAATCAATAACATGAGAATGAAATAAATCCATAGATAATATCAATTTAATAAAATCATGGATATTAATAATATAATTTTCAAAAAATAAAATTTATAATATTAGACATCATGATATCATACATCTTAATATGAATATTTTCAAATCCATGTTCCTAGACATTATAGTGGATGGGCCGGAATACACCAAAAACCAATTTAATTTTCCTCTCTAATTTCCCTCATTATACTTATTGATGTATAGATGGGATCTTGATAACTAACCCCACCCATCCCCGCATGTCTAATTAATTTCTCAAATATTAAATGGTCAATTCATTTCATAAACAATAGTCCTTACAAATAAATGTCTATATTGAGTAAATAATTTGGATTTAGCAATATTTTACCCAATCAATAAAATTACATTCATAGTAAATTATTATATTTAAAAATGGAATGTAGTATATAAGATACTAAAATCCATGATACAAGTAATGTGTAAATTTAAGTGAAATTTAATGTCTAACGATCATAATAAATTGAATTTTTTTAAGAGAATGTTAATGACCAGAAAATTAATTCGAGATAATAAATAACTATTGGTCTATAATAAATATTGGGTTTATAAAAAAATAAAGTAATTTGGAAAAATAAATAAAATATATGTTGATATTTTACATAATCTTTAAATAAATATTTTTGTTTTTAAATCAGTTTATAACATATATAAGAAGTAGAATACTGTAAAATGGTTATTGGGGTGAGGATATCCATTAACAGTTTTTACATAAAAAACCTTACTTTTTAATTTTTCAAAATATAGTAGAAAAAAATATTAAAAAGATAATGATAACTTAAAATTTCATTAATAAATCATTTTGATACAAAATTTCTATTTTAAATCAATTTTCAAAAATATGGACATGGAGGAGAAATATATGTGATAAAAAGATGAATAAAATATTTTTTTATTTTTTTATCATGTTTCTAGTGAGAGAGATTTTTTTTGAAGAAAATATGAAATAAAATTAAATATTAATAGGAAATGTAAATATATAGATTTTATAAAGGACAGATATATAAAATTCCTTTAAGAAAAAGTAAGCCAATCACAATAAAATAATATTTTAAAATAAATGCTTACAACATTGGTAACATTAAAATTGCAAACCATTGAAAGAATAAACTTGAATTGAAACATTAATAATAATGAACTAATTTTTATTTTTGTTAAATATATCAAAGGGTTATTATATCCTTCATATAATTGTAAATAGGTGCATAGTATCAAATAATTTCAAATGGAATTGATATTGAGACGATGTACCTTACCTCATGTTTCATTTAGTTTAATATGATTTAACCTCATATATAATGGTTTCAAACAAGTTTTTTATTTATAAAGGAACCAAATATTATTTATAATATCATTCATGATCCAATTAGGACATCTTATCACTCTTTTTCTAATAATATTTCATTATTACCCTTGTTTTGGGTGTTAACTCTTCGTTTTCCCAAGAATGATTTGTGATGGATGTTCCGGTTATTATGAATAGGATATAGTTACATAAAATAATTATTGATATTAATGTTATATATATCATATTAATTCATTATATATATCTTTATATTCATTCTTTAAATTTGTATATAGAAAATGTATCACATTGCTTCGTGGTGACGTTTGGTCATACATATGTATGAGTGGCATCCTCATGTCCTTAATAGTCTAAATGGTAACGAAGTGGATGAAATATTGATTTTTTAGAATAAATATTATCTCAGATGTATCATATATATTAATTATTTATACCCATATTACTATCCATGTAAGCCAGTGATGGAAAACTTATTACAACATTTCATGGGCCGTAGTCCACTGTACACACAAGTGATGGTTTTATATCCCATTTGATGGAGAAGGATATGGAAAAATATTATTCCATAAACATAATAACAACATAGTATGTGGTATATAATTGTGTTATTATATTATAATTATTAACACATAATTTAAGGTGGTAAAAGAATAATAAAAAAAGGAAAGACCTTACTGATGAAAATTACCTTCCTTAGAAAAACCTTATTTGGATCTCTTATAAAGAACCCCAAGGTTGGCCTATGGGGAATAAAATAATCTCTATAACATGGATAACGAATTTATGGAGATATTTTTTCATTTTATGGTCAATCTAAATTTATTAATATGTGTGAATATTTTTGGAGAGGAGGCTCCATTTTATAATTCATGTGAGTGGAGCAACATTAATTTTACAATGTTTTAAAATAATGTGATGTAAATTTCTTGGAAAAAATGAAAAATTAATAGATGATATTACAATAATATAAGTTTATTTTCTAATTAAACCTAATAAATGGGATTCTTTTATGTTTTTAGATCATTTAACCACTAATCATTATAGATTAACCCTACGATAAACCTCTTTTGACCATAACCGCAGTATTAAAATATTACTAATATTTCAATTTTTTTTTTAAAAATAATTAACTTGGAATTATTAAATTTGATTAATTTTACTTATTTTAAATATATAATCAATTTTATCTAATTTAATTCTAAAATTTGGAAGAATTTAATTTAAAAATGACCTCGCAAAACAAGTCAAAAATATTTTCCCCCAAAATTTATTTTTCAAGAATAAGATCATCTTACAATTAATATATAACGAGTAATAATAATCAAAAATATTTAAATTAATATATTTATATATATAATATATATATTCCATTTAATTATTTCATCATTAAATACTTTTTTAATTAATTAAAATGGAAATACATTATGATTTTAATACATTTTTTAAAATGTATCCCTTTTACCTCCAAACAAACGTATATTTATTTATATAACATTGATAATAAATATATGGTAAATTTTTAGTTTTATAGAAAAATTAATAGAAATAAAAGATAGAATGGTTAAATACTAAAATTTCAATTATCCATATTAACTTAAATATGATGGAAAGTTTCCAGAACTTGTTATAGGATGATCATAACCGGGTAATTTTAAAATTGATACTCATACTATAAAATTATAATTCTTTTACCATTAAATAATAAAATTTGTATTATATTATTGATTTATTAAAATATAATTTTCACTTACTATAATTTGTGCTCTTGTGTTTCATTCTTCCCTTCTATAAAAATGTCATCCATGAAATTTACATGGATATTAGTTTCTAAATAATAAGGGTGGTTTTTCTTCTTTCTGTCCTATAATATCCATATTTATTCCACAATTTTATGTTTTCTAAAAATTAACATTATAATTTGAGAAATTTATTCCTCAATACATACTCTCTAGTTTCAGGAATCTTTAAAGGCCCATCAGAGTAAGGTAAATATGGTTCATATTATATTTCTTCATATGTGAGCACATATATTTTATCTTACTTGTAATTACTTAACATTAATATATGGAACACATCATGTACTTCCTTAACAATGATACAAGAAACACATCATGTATATTGGAGTGATTATATGGAATTTAAAGTTATTATTCCATATTTATAATTATTTAAAAATTTTCAAAGGGTCTAATGTACCTGGGACTCAGTTTTCCCTTTTTAATGTAACTCTTAGAAACTAAAAATTGATATACTTTCATGAAATTGTGATCTACCACTTGAAATTAAAAATCAATCATATATTATTAAATTAAATCTTTTTTCTTATTTTAGATACCTTAATATGTGTCTAAATAGAATTTACCTTTTTCATTGTCTCCTATTTATGTTCTAGGATTACAAGATTCCATTCTCCTAATTAAACCCAAAAAGTAAAAGTACAACATCTATTTCTATAAAATTCATCAAACACCACCATTTGTATAATTGAATGGAATATTTTATTATAGGAAAATTATACCAAAGATAAATACTAATTTCATATACCATTAAATTCAAGTGATCGGGACCTCAACAACTATTATAATGTTTATATAGTCTTTTCAGACTATCCATTGATGTGATGGTGATAAGAGGTTCTCAAATAAAGCTTATTATCTAAAGAGTTATGAATAATTTTCTATAATATTGATGTAAATCATTGATCATGATTAGACACAATTGAAATAGGTTCACCATGAAGACTTAAAACTTCATTAAAATAGTTTTATATAACAAAATCATGATGTATATCTTCTCTTATAGTAATAAAATGTGTAAATTTGGTTATGAGATCAAGAATAATCCATACTACATCATTCATTCTAAGATTATTTAGTAATATAGTGAAAAATTATATAGTAATGTCATCCCATTTCCATATAAGAATTGTTAGAGATTACATGAATCCTCTAGGATTTTATATTATATCCATCACCTATTTAGAAAAAAAGAATTATGATATATAATTATCAATTTCATCCTTTATATTATCCCATTATAAATGTTTCTACAACTCCATATATATCCCGATTCATTCAGGGTGTATCAAAAAATTTGATCAATGAAAATCAACCAATAATTTCCTTTTTAAAATATGTATAGATGGAATAAAAATCCTCTTTAAAATTTTTAGAATGATATATTCATATAATAAGTCTTCCAATTTCCCATCACTCATTAATTTAAAATTATTTTGAATATTCTCATCATCAGATTGTGAATATTTTATCTATTACTATAAAAATTCTTTCACAATCATTTGATAGAAGTAGTGATGTATCCCTTTCTATAATAATTACCATATCAATCTCTACATTATCTATGATTATAGGATCCATATCAGTCCTCATTTTGGATATAAAATTATGATCTTTCATTCTTAATGCATCTTCTACCTCATTTTCTATTCTCTAAGTAGTAGCACATTTAGAAATCATAGTCCGTGATTATCTTGTGCCATTTCATTTGACTAGTATTTAGATATTTCTATGAAATGATTTATTTCCAGATATTTTTTTAGTGGATATCTCACATATTTCCTTATAGAATTAACTTCTCTATATCATCAAATCAAATATAAAATCTACTAACATAAGATCAGGAATTGGATAGTTCTCTTTGTGGGACTTGAACTACCCTAATGCATGTTCAATAAATTTATCATTATATATAAGGACACAACAATTTCCATTCTTCGATGCATCACTATATTTCAAAAATACATTGTTTCTTATTGGTAGAGTCAAAATTAGTTCACTAAAAAATTAACTTCCCCGTTTCTTCAATTCAATCATTAAATTCCTTTTTCTATATGAACTCAACCCATTTACATGTAATTTTGGTTAATCTATTATCCAATGTGGAAAGTTTTGGAAAAAATAAATTATAGTAACATATTAAACCAATGAAACTACATTACTTAGTTACTATAATTGGTGGAGGCCATTATTTGACTTCTAATATATTTTCAGAATCAACTTAGATTATATCGTAGGAGATAATATAGACAAAAAAAATAATATTTCTGAAGTTAGAGTTCATAATTTCTAGATTTTTCATATACCCCATTTCTTCTAAGATTTTCATGAATTATGTTTAATTTATTCTCATAGTCCTCATAAACTTTATAATACACCAAGATATCATCAATATATACAAAAACAAATGATCAATGTATTATTTGAATACATTTTTCATTGGAAAGCTAAATAAATGGATGTATTCGTCAATCCCAATGGAATTAATATAAACATGTATTTTACATACCTCATTTGATATACTGTCTTTAGAATATAATCCTTCTTTTCTCTCAATTGATGATTCCCAAAATGAAGTTCAAATTTTAAAAAATATTCAACTTTTTGAACTTCATCAATTTGGTCATCAATCTATGGAATATGATACTTTCCCGTTATCATAATAGAATTGATTTCCCAATAATCAATGAACAGGGTCATGGATATATCTTTATTCTAAATGAAAATATCAAGGGATCCACAGGTGAGAACACTAAAGAATATAAATCCCCTATCACACAACTCATCTAGTTGTTTCTTAAACTCCAATAATTCCATAGTGTACATTCTATAAGTATTTTTTGATATATTTTTTCATCAGTGATTAAATCAATGGAAAACTCAACATTACAGTCTAACTGATGTCCTATTATTTTTTAGGAAATAAATCATTATATTCCTATAAAACATGTACATCCTCAATTTTATGATTATCTTTTCTATGTATATGATATTTCATCTATAATTATAATGTAATATTATTTATATGACCTATTGGGGGGATATAGACTTGATTATATTATCATTTAACCCCTCTAAAGATATGGAATTCCACATTTTCATCATAAATCATAATTTCCTTCTCAGTGAAATAAATTTTTTGCATCATATTTTGAAGTCTAGTCCGGACCAAGGAATATAAAAAATTAAACCATATTTATAATAATAATTTTAGAATATAGGTCACGTATTTGTTTCATACTGGGGGCTGTTTGACAAATCCTTATTATAGTGAGATTTCTACTTGGAGTTTTGACTAACAACATCATTCATAAGTTTTTAGGGAAATATATAATTTACAAGGATTACATGAATGATATAAAATAGTTTAAGGATCCCAAATCAAATAAAAAAAATTCACATTTTAATATTTTATTATATTTCCTACCACCACATCTTTATATACATCAATATTAGCTATAGTGATTAAATAATCTTAGAATTCTTTCCTTATCATATTCTACAGTAAGTTCCATTGAAACATGGTACATTGGTTTGAATAATGAACTATTTATCTATAGTTTATGCACATGGTAGTAGTGGTATATCTATTTCTTATAAATTCATTATCTAGATTACCCTTATCTCTGAAATTATGAAAAACTTCCCCAGAATTCAATCATTTTTAAGATGTTTCTCTCTATAATTTTTACATATAGGAAATTGATTCATTTTATAATTATTCATCAAAAATTTACTTTTTATTGGTGTTTATCTAACATCTTATTCTAAGGATTTATATTGAATATATAGGATATAGAAAATTCCTTATCTATTATGACACTACATAAAATAATTTAATTATAAGATGAAATTTTTATAGAAACTAATTATCTTTGGAGACTTATACTAATCCCTTCAAATAAATGGAGAGTCTTTATTAACATATCATTTATATAAATTATTATATATACTTATAGTATTGTAAAGGTAACCTTATACTCTGAAAAAAATTCTTCTTCCCTTTTATTTAAGTTGATGAAATTTGTATTCATTTCAGTTCAATTTTCATAAGAGATATAATTATAAAAAATGTTACTTTAAAAAATATATATTCCATTTGTTTTATTTCTCCTTCCTCAACGTGTTCTTTATCAACAACCACCATTTATTAGAATCTCTTTTGAGAAAATATACTACTAGTAAAACGTTTTCCCTATCATCGCATCACTGGGATAGAAATATCTTTTCAAGTGAATAAGTCCATTACTCAGCTACAAAATGATTTGTAGTTTCACAAAAATATAAGGGATTTTATCACTTGAAATGATCCAATATTGGTGTATCATTCCATGTAACATCATGTTTCTCCATATGTGAAATGTTATTAGTCATTACCTTGGTCGACATCCCTAATATGGTTGTGATATTGTCATCTCTAACACTAGTTTTATTTTCTTGCTCATCTCAAAAATTTATATATTTTCCACGAGTATAGATAACATTATTTATTATTTGTTTCACTTATAAAAAATTTCATTTACTGAATTATATCATGAAATTAAAATTTTTTAGCATAATTTATAATCCTAAATTTTTTTTCAACACATAACATAAATTGAAAATTTATGAATTATTAATATTAGAATCATATAGTTGGTTTCCTTGGGGATATCTTTAAATCATAAAAAAAATTCAAATATTTCATAATTATATGTAATGAAAATTTGGATTAAGCCAATAATATACCTCTATGGTGTTAATTTATATGTGCAGTAAGGTCATATTCATTGTGCAATAGAATGATGATAGAGATATACTTGACCAGCTCTTTTCAGGGTTAATACCTCAAGATCTATTTGTTCCAAAAATTAGGTCCACTTACAGTATCCAGATAGGAATGTATTGGTAGGGAAAAAACAATATCTACATTACCACAATATTAAAAATATTTTCCTAAAATTTTAAATGTCCTCAAATTCTATCACAGGTTAGTGTTCAATAATATATTTTTTCCTAAATCTAGTTCTAAAGGTTTTACTAACTCTGATACCAACTGTAACAACTTCCAATCCAGTAACCTAAATTCAATGAATACATTATTACATTATCATTAATTAAAAGGATCTAATATCTAAGGATTGAAAAATTTAGTTGTCTTAGATAGTGAGATGAATACAAGATACCCCTTTATATTGGGAATAAAATATAAAATATACCAAAAGTAAATGTTTTACTTCTTTGAAACAGATTCAAATATTTTTTCATCATTATATGGGGAAAGTATAAAAAATATAGATGAGGTAAAATTACCAGTATGGGTTACATACATTAGAATATAACCTGAGTAAATAAGTAATAATGAATATGTCAAGGTAGATAACTGAAAACAAATGTCATTTAATCATTTACATGGTCATGAAATGAATCCATCGATAATATAAATAAAATAGTCCCATGGATAATAATAATAGAATTTAAAATGAAAGAAATTCATAATATTAGGTTTCATGATCTCATACATCATGATATCTATACAATTAAATCCTTGTCGAAATAATGTTTAATTGATTGGTAGGTACACACATGAAACCCATTTAATTTGACTAACTCATTTGTCTCATGAGTCATATCGATGTATAGAGGGGTTATCTATAACCAGGCCCCACCCGTTACTAAATATATAATTAATTTCCATTATATATATTAATCAATTCAATTCATAAAAAATATACCTTATCAATAAATATATATAATGAGTAATGAATATGGATATATCATGATTTTCCCCAATCAATCTAATATAATTCCTAGTAAAACACTATATGTTAAAATGGTATAAATTTTAGTTAAAAATCATATCCATGGTAAAAATAATAAGGATATTTAAGAGTAATTTAATGTTCATTAATAATAAGGATGTAAATGTTTCAAGATAAAGTTAACAACCAAAAAAATAATAAGAGAAAAGAGATGAAAATCTATTCATCAAAAAAATAGATTTTGTAATAAAATCATGCCCTTTAAAAAAATGGAAGATAATTATTAAAATAATATTTCATTAAATATTTTTTAAAAATAATTGAAAACATATACTATAAGATAAATATCATAAAATGGTTATAGGGGAAGGGAAGTCTATTAATTACATTATGTTAAAAACATTCGTTCTATTTTTTGTAAATAAAGAGTAAAAATAACCTATTAGGAAAAAATAGGATGAATCCTTTCAAACATTATAAAATACCAAGGATAACATAAATTTGACTTATTAAATAATTTGAGTAATAAAAAGGACTTTTGTAAATTAATTTTGAAAAATATATACATCGATGGAAAATATAACTGATTAAAAGAGATATAATTTTTTTTTTTCTTTTAAAAATATCTATTCGTGATTAAAGTTACATAGAGATTAAAATTTGGAAGAAAATTTTTAAGAAACATGAATATCTAGAGTATAATAAAATATATGGGTTTTATAAAGTGTAATGTCCTGACCTGGGTACTAGTCATTGGTTCCCCGATCCGGTGCAGTATGTGGCATCGAGAATACCTTCCAATACGCCAGAGGATTTGGACTATTAGTTTGTGTCTAATTTTGATCAAGGGGTGACTATACCCCATTATTATTATATTAATTTAGTATTGGAAAAAATCAAAATATCTAAACGATATGACACAACCAAAAAAATAATAGTATCACTTGATAAACAAAACAATAAATACAATGTCAAAACTAAACAGTAGATATGTCATGCTAAATTATGTGCCATGTGTCAATATGAAAACACAAAATTAATGACACTAACAACTCCTAAGTGATTATCAAACCACATATGGTTCCCTCGTCCATTATTCATCCCAAATATTCAATCTAACATAGGGCCTTATCTCTTATCATGTCACACATTCAAAAATTCTTTTGGGGTACCGATCATGCATCCTGAGTAGCGTGTGAGTAAAACATTATAGGACACCACCAACAGCATCTAAAAAAAACTACTTAATAACAGTTTATAAAGTTGTATAAATAATAATGTTCAATGATTAAATAAAATTTTATCAAATATATCATTTACTCATTAATTAAACACATAAAACATCGAGTTCTCGAGGACTTCTAAAATATAATACGTGGTTCGGCCCATTCCAGAGTCTGAAACATATCACATATTAAATTTACAAGTCTTTACCACAAATGGGATTTCATTATTAATTTAATTTCAATTTATCATACGGTTAATAGGAACCATAGTCCAATGCCAACATTTTGGGTATAGGGTTTCATTCTTAATACCCCATGGTCTTTAGAAGTAGTTAACCATGTCCCACAGACATTTTTCAATATATTTATCACTATGTAATTGGAAGAAGTAAACCATTTTATACAAATTTTTATCAAACAATTTATCACTATGGTCATTGGAAGTATCAGGCCTTTTCCCACGCATGTTTATCAAACATTTTATCACTATGGGATTTGGAAGCAACAGACCATAACCAGAACACATTTATCAAACATTTTTTCACTATGGGATTTGGAAGCAGTAGACCATGTCCCACACACATTTATTCCAATCACACAATATTTACATTTATCACGTCAATCAAGGTTAATCAACATTAAACATCCTGTCACATTTCCTAATCATTAATTCATTAATTAATTCAAAAATTAATTAATTCATTTCATTCAATTGAAAATAATTATTATTTTCATGAATTGAACCAAAAATTTATTAATTAATTCACAATCCCAATGTCCCAAATTTAATTCTATAATTCATTATTCAATTCGAAATTTAAATATCCCATAATTAACAGACTAATTATTCATTCCTCAAATCCCGCAAATTAAATATTATGATAATTAATTCAAAAATTATTTATCCTCAATTCCATAATCTCATAAGTAATTAATTTTATCAAATAAATTAATTAAATTACAAAAAATAATTTGTTAAAAACCCATAGAAACTATATAATTACATATATTTTACTTAAATCATGAATATAAGGTTTGAATAATTGACCATGTAACTCAATTCATTGATGAACGCTTTCCCAATGGATATCCCAAATTTGAAACGAATCAATCAAGAATGTGACGAAGAACATAGTATATACGTGAAAAATAAATCCAAGATCAAATCAAACAAAATCTCTTAGATACATATCTATATCTATAACTAAAAATACGAGATCTACATTCAATAAAACTACCTCTAGATGCAACAAAATATAAGATAATTACCTTCCCAAAAAATGGTAGAATAATGATAAACCAATCGGGAAGAAACCACGTACCTAAAGAGGTGACGATCATCCAACCGAGCTTTGAATCTCCATGAACAGAGGTCATAGGGATTTGGAATCGTATTGGGAGGATTTGGAATTGAGAAAATATGATTATGGTTTCATCTAGGCAATTTGGGGGTATTAAACAGGGGTTCATGAGTTGTTTTTACAAAATTTAGGGGAATGAATTCTCATAATCACATTTTATTGCTCGGGGCACATGGTTTCCCCTAACCAAGTGCCTTAACCATTTACCTATTCTAGGATGTTCATGGTTAATTCTATTACGGAACACGGTTTGACAAACAGTGGGCCAAATGTGTGAATCCCAACTCTTTAGTTTTCATAATATTTTAGGCCAGGGTGCACGGTTTGTGAAAACTGTGTGCCAACCATGAACATTACCTCATCCTTCCAAAATTCTAAATTTTCATCCAAATTCACACCAAGACAAAACCCATGAATAGTATTCTTGAACAATGAAAAAAATAATACCTAAAACAAGCCCAAGTCACCTCTAGCAACGGTTAGAATCTCATAACTTCCCCAACTTTTAACATATTTTCCTCGAGTTGTAATCTCATGATTTCTTAAGATTATCAACAAAAATGATTGGGAAACTAATCCATCATACAATCTTCTCTCTCCCATGTTTGATCTTGCACACTCCCATGTTTCCACAATACTCATACTATCATCACTGTCTTTCCCCACTACACTTTTTCACAATGATCCAACACATGAATTAGATGTTTCACAAAGGATGCATCTATCTCATGATCAATAACATTGTCATCAATCACGTGATAAGGTTTGGGGTGATACCACTAATTTTGTGATACATGGAACACATTATCAATAAAACTGTATCTTTGTGGAAGAGCTAATCGATATGCCACTAGCCCAATTCTCTCCACAACCTGGAACTATCAAATGAACCTGGGATCAATCTTTCCCTGTATTCATATCTTATGGTGAACCAACCTATGTGACGCCCAAATGAATACATTATAACCATCTTTAAACACTATGGTAAATCATATTTTATCAATATATGACTTATGTATACTCTGAACTATATCCATTCGCTTTCAAATCCACTTAACATGCTCTGAGGTCTCCTGCACAAGATGCAGTCCCAACAGTTCTCACTTTACTGCGTCTTCCTAATAAAGGTGTGATCTGAATGGTCTATCATAAAGAGCCTCATATGGTACCATTTACATTTTTTCTTATAACTATCATTATAGGTGAAATCCACCAAATTTAGTTGCTTCTCTAAAGATAAACCAAAGTTTGGGACACATTCTTTCAGCATGTCATCAACAAACTAAAAATTACACTCCAACTGCCCATCTGTCTGTGGATGGGAGACCATACTCAACAACACCTATGTTCCTAGAACCTCATGTATGCCTTTCTAGAAACAAATTATAAAACATGAATCATGGTCATAAATTATAGTCCATGACACCCCGTGTAGATGGACTATCTCTCATACATATAGGCCCTCTAACTTTTCCACTGAGAATATCTCTCATACAGTTATGAAATATGATACCTTTGAAATAGGGTCCACGATAACCCAAATATCCTCATTATTCTATTCCATCATCAGGATACAAAACATTAAATACATAGTAACCTTATCCAAATTTTATTCTGAAATGGGAAATGGGTGTTGTAAACCTCTATGTTTTTTATTATCAGCCTTCACCTATTGACTGGTGTAGCATCATGTCACGAACATAGCTATATCATTTTTCAGGATTGGCCACTAAAACTATCGTCATAGGCCATAGTACATTTTGGTCACACATAGATGCTCCACCCACCTTGAGGCATGAAATAAAAACATCATATCCTCTTGTATTTTCATCAGTACAACAAACCAATTCATTACATAGATGATCCCATCCTCATGTATGGAAAATACATGTAAGTGTATTCTAACCTTAAAGGATTTTCCTCAATGTCAAACATTCCAGATCCTCATACTCCATATCTTTGATCCATCTAAAAATTATATAATCCATAAAAAACTTATATGTGAGTCACCATATCCTCACTCTCTATAACCATAATATGCATCTCATTCAGAAAATTCATCATTATTCGCTCATCACTAGACTCTTCAACTACCTGAGTCTGATTTTTCCTACTAAAAGAGTCGGAAACACTATTTCCATTTCTGGATATATATTTGAGATCAAAATCAAAAGATTGAATATAATCAACCAACCTCCTCTATCAATGATTAAAATCTTGTTCTGAGAAGATATATTCTACGATCTTATGATCTGTATACATAGTAAAATTTTCACCCAACATATAATCCTGCCAACACATCGAAGCATAAACCACCATTGCTAAATTGAGGTCATGTGTTGTGTAATTCCATTCATGTGGCCACAAATACTAAAGCATATATTCCTCAACTCGATCTCCCTTCATTAACACTACTTCAATCCCAATCCCAGAAGTGTCACAATACACCATATACTCCTTATATGGCTTGGGTAGTATCACGATGGGTTCTAATTTGAAATTCTCCTTCAGCTCCCAGAAAGAATTCTCTCATGCTTATGAACATTCATACATTACCCCTTAATTGGTCAAGACTGAAGTTGGTTCTTTCAAATGGGAAATGTCCTGGATGAACATGCGGTATTATCCCGCTAACCCTCATAATTCTCTAGATATCAAAAACATTATTGGGATACTCCTATGATACAACTACCTGAACCTTATCTGGGTCCACTAGCACACCTTTCTTTGAGATGATGTGACCCGAGAAGTGTACCTGATCAATCTGAAATACAAACTAAGATAGATTTGTGTACATAATATTCTATCTTAGTGCATTTTGGATGATGTCAAGCTATTTATCATTGTTATCATGAGTTTTGGAGTACACCAGGACATCATTACCAAACACTTCCACAAACTGATCCAGCTATGGATGGAAGATTCTATCCATCATGTCCATAAATAATATAGGTGTTTTTTAACCCAAATGGTATTATGACAAAATCGTATAGGTTAAACCTTCTTCTAAAAGAAGTCCTTGTTATATTATAAGGCCCAACTCTCAGCTAATGATATCCTGATCTCAAGTCCAGATTCAAGAATACATAAGATCCTCTAAACTAGTAAACCAGATCATTAATATAGAGAAGTAGATACTAGTTCTTCACTATCATCCAGATCAACTTTATATAGTGAACACATAAGAACACAGTCTCATCATCCTTCTTAGAAAACAACACTGGTGTGCCGTAAGGATATGTACTCAGGTTGATAAATAACTTGTCTTCCAACTACTATAATTGAGTCATGATATCTTGAAGCTATGTTGGTTCCAGTAATTATGGTGGAATAGAAAATAGATCGGCTCCATGTATGAGCTCAATTATAAATTACACATATTTCTCAGGTGTTATCCCTAATAAGACTTTAGGGAACACATAATAAAACTGATCCACTACTGGTTTAATTTCAACATTCCTTACACCTCCATCATCCAATAATAGACTTGTAACATAGTATGTGAGATTCCCTAATTACTGAGTGATTGTCCCTACTTAGTCTTCTTGGATATCCCACTCTCCTCTGTGGATATATTTTTCTCACATAGGTGACCCAAAGGTCAATCTCTATTAGTTACAGTCAATGTGGTCCTCATATGATACTAACTATTCCATACCCATAATGATGCCAAATATTGAAACACTAAGGAAATAAAGATCAAAAAAAAAGATACCCCCCAACATTGACAGAACATCCCTTACATGAACAGATATTTATCGAATATACTTTGAATGGTGTATCTATATTCAACACCCCACATATAAACTCTACTACAAGACTCAAAATATTCAAAATTTATACAAAATTAAAGGAATGAGAGGCATCAGTTTCAAATAAGGCACTAATTAATATAGAATTTACAAGAAGTGTACCTATTACTATAGATACTCAATCCTATATATCCATTAGTGTTGTATGAATTTCATGAAAATATCATGCCCCTATTCCCTATGACACTTCCTGAGTCCCCTGAGCTACACTAACTTGCTGATATGGCCACTCGTAATCAGAAGCGCCTTGTACACTACCTCTACCACCATGGCCAGTATGACTCTACCTATCGAACAAATATGGAAGAGAAGATAATCATTCCAACACTAGTTCAAGAAATCTCTTACATAACTACCCCTATGTTATAGGTTCCTATCGAACATATATATGTGCCCCATCCATCCACAAGCTCATGAAAATGATGGTGGTCGGGGAACTATTTCTAGAAGTGTACCAATGTGATATAATGGAAACAAATTACATGGGATAGGTCATGTGTAACATAACCTTCCCCCTAGATACCTTTCTTGCTTTCACCTTGGATAGAATTCTCAAAGAGAAGATTTTTTATTTAAAAAGTTATACCTACTAACATCTAGTATGAACCACCTATCTTCCACTGGTAGCATCATTTAGGTTCCCCTAAAATATTAGAGCCTGATTCATCGCCTCTGAGAACTTCTTTAACTTCATGATAATTACCAGGGATATAATTTCACATTTAATCCCATCGTGAAACAACTTTTCTAATTAATCCTCATATATTTACAATTATGGAACAATGTTTTTCAAATATCTAAATCATCTATCATAGTCTATCACAGACACACTCACCTGAGTCAACCACATGAACTCTATTTCTCTCTCCTTCCTAAGGGTCTTGTGATAAAAGTGTTCCATGAACTTCTCCAGAAGTCCTTCCACTACATAGTCCTATGTTTTCAATCCCAAGACTAGATGTCCCACCAATGTCTCACTATACCACATAACATATTGGCATCCAATTTGAATATATTCTCAACATGAGTCTCAAATTTATCATGTGTGTTTTAGATAGACTAAATCCAGAACTCAGCTCCCTCAATTCCAACCTCTCCAATACAATTTAGAGGGATATGAAAATGATACTCCCTAATTAGATTAGATATTATTTTGACAACCCACCCTATGTATCTTTCCATGAATTTCATAAATCGATAAATGTTCTCTCATAAATTATCTCCTACTTCCTCAACTTTCATTTTCAGTGCCCCAAGTTCCATCATTGGAGAATCATCCATAAATTGTGTCCTCCTATCGTCCTCTCAAAAAGCATCATAATTGATTAATATCTATAAATTTCAAAAAACATGACTTAGGAATCATAAAAAAAACATTATCACATTTACGTAAGAGGAAAATCACAACAATCAACAACAAGCCTTTTCACCAAACCTCACCACACAGTCAGAACCGAGGGGCTATCAGTACCCTTAACCATCCTATATCTAGGTCATGGTCAACATAGGTAAACACAATATAATATCAATTTTATCAATAGAAACCCATTTATTCTCACATTGAATCATTCTATAAATAATTGTATATTAGGAATATTTCCAAATCAATTCGACAAGAAAGGAAATACATTTCAATTTCAATAAAAATACCCAACCCATTTTTCATGCGTGCCTAAAATGATTCAAGTCTAAAAAATAATCCTAAGTTCATAGAATGATGAATGAAAACTAATATATAATTAAATATAAGACCAAAATTCAAATCTAAACAAATATTCAGGAAAAAAAATTAAATCACACAACAAGTGTGTTACCCATGTTTAAATAATATCCATCTGTAACAACCAATACCAATAAGAGGAATCCCACGATGGGTACTTAGGCTCTACCCATACCTGGGTTAGATAATCCCATGAATGATCTCATAAAAAAGGGATGAATATTATTAGTATACTGTATACATATCAGTAAAAATAATACAAAATAATAGAATGGTAAACTACCTCTGATACCACATCGAAACATCCTGACCCAGGTTCCACTCACTGGTGCCTCGAGATGGAGTGCTACCAGACCTCAGGAATGCCTCCGTATTTTTTAGAGAGTGTCAACAAGAAATGAGGATCTAATATCAATCATGGGGAAAAAATACACCCTTTTTATCATTGGAATACACCATCATAAATAATAAAAATATACAAATGATATGACATAACCAGAACAATAACAGTATCACATGATAACCAAAATAGGACATATAATGTCAAAACTAAAAAATAGATATGTTATTTTATATTATGTTCGATGTTTTAAAATTCAATAAAAAAATTAAAGTCATTGAAAACTCTCAAGATGATCCAAAACCATTCTGGGTTCCCTCATCCTTTGTTTTCCCAAAACAGTCATATAATATAGGGCATTTTTTTATCTTGTCCTACAAAGATGAAGTCCATTCAAGTTGCAATCAGGTAACCAAGTAGGGTGTGAGTACAACTCAATATGCCACCACAAATGGTGTATAAAACAAATCCATTAAATAACATTGTATGAAATTATTTAAATAATAAATTAGAATGAATCAATAAATAGTTATCATATTTGTCAATTATTCATTTATTATCCTCACAAACCACTAGGTTCCCGAGTACACCCTAATCCCAATACATGCTTCTGCCGATTCTAGAGTTTGAAACATATCACCTATTGAATTAAACAACAATTATCACAAATGGGATTTCATTATCCATTCCATTTCAATTTATAATACAACTAATTGTAATCCTAGTCCAATTCCAACCATTTGGGGCAAGGTCACTATTCCATAGACCCTATGTAATTTTGAGGCAGCAGATCATGTACTGCACATGTGTATCAAAAAATTTATCAATATGTTATTTGGAAGAATAATATAATGTCCATTACATGTTTATCACACACTTTATCACAAAGGTACTTGGAAGCATCATACCATTTCCCACACATATTTATCTAACATTTTATCACTAAAGGCTTTGGAAGTAGCAGACCATGGCCCACACAAATTTATCAAACATTTTTCACTATGGTATTTGGAAGTATCATACCATTTCCCACACATGTTTATCAATCATTTTATCACTACGATCATTGGAAGTAGTAGACCATGTCCTACAAACATTTATCCCAATCACAGAACAATTATATTTTTCATGTCAATCAATAGTAATAAATACTAACCTTCATTTCAAAATTCCAATTCAATCGTCCATTAATTAATTAAAAAATTATTTAATTAATATCAATAAATTTCCAAACACAAAGATTACCATGAATCAATTCAGAAAATAATTTGTCAATTCACAATCCCAATATCTCATAATTAATTCAATAATTATTTATTCAATTGGAAATCTCAATATCCCATAATTAATTCAACAATTAATTATTCAATTGGAAATATCAATATTCCTTAATTAACTCAACAATTAATTATTCCTCAAATACAAAAATTTTGATATTATTAAAATTAATTCAACAAACAATTTTACCAAATTATACAATCCCTTAATTAATTAATTTAAATAAATACATTAAAATAATTAGGAAATTAAATTTCTAATAAACTCTATAAAATCATCCCGTAATTAATTAATTTCAAAAAATTAAATAATTAAATTAAGAAATTCAATTTTTAAAAAACACTTTAAATTCTATAATTACATACACATAATTTAAATAATATATATTTTATTTTAATAACATACTACTTAAATTAGTTCATTAATGAACAATTTCCTAATTGAGAACCCCAATATGAAACAGGTCAATCATGAACAATACAAAGAACATAATAAGAACAGAAACCTAAATCCATGATCAAATAGAACAATATCTCTTATATATATATCTAGATCCAACATTCCTAGATATAGATTAAAAAAATATAGATCCCTAACCAACAAAATAGATAATAAAAACCATTAAAAATCCTTTTTTAATAACAGGAAACCAATCAAGAAGAACCCACATACCCTAAGTGGTGCAGAACTGCAAATTGGATTTCAAATTTCCAAGAACGGAGGTCATATAGCCTTTTAATACCTCCGATAGGCTCTATAATTGAGAGAAAATTATTATTGTTTGATCTTTGGTGTTTAGGGGTTTAAAATGAGGGTTCAGTAATTTTTTAATAAAATTCATCAAATTTAATTCCCTACTCATGGTTTGCTTCTCGTGGCGCATAGCTACCCCAAACAGCGCACCTTAACCATGTGCCTCTTCTTTGGGTCAATTGTTTCTCCTATTAGGGAAAATAGTATGAAAAACACACATCCAACATTCAAATACCCTCTTTTTTTTGGTTCATGTTGTTTATTGGGCTAGGGTGCATGGTTTGGGAAAACCGTGTGCCAACCATGAACTTTCCTTCTTCCTTTAAAAATTCTATATTTTCATCCAAACACACTCTGAGGTTAAAACCAAAAAAAGTATCCTAAAAATGAAAAAATTGAAAAAAAGATATTTGTGTAATAAAATGGTTGGGATATTACATAAATCATAGATAATAATATTCCTTAAATTAAAATTAAGTCAATCCCAAAATATGTTATTGTAAAATAAATCGGTATATCGTGGGAAACATTTAAATTATAACCCACTGAAATAATAAACATTAATTGAATCATTAATCATATAGAATATATAGGTATAAATGTTTAATATTTTTAAGGGTTAATTTATATTCCATATAGTAGTAAATAGGTGCATAATATCAAATATGTCTCAATGTAATCTAAATTGAGATGAAATCACATACCACACACTTCCTTGTAGACACATGTTATTTTATCCTAAATTTTAAATATTTTAATAAATTTATTAACTACCACTGGAATCAAATTATATAATACCATATATTATCCTATTGTAATATCTTATCCCCCATTCATAAATAATATTTCATTGTTACCCTTGTTTTAGGTGTTCCCCTACTTCATTTTCTCATGCATGTTTTTATTAGAAGTTAGGGTTTTTGTATATAAGACATTGTTAAATAATCTCCAGAGTGATATTAATGTTATAAATATTGTATTTATTCAATATTAAAAATTTTATAATCATTATTCAATTTTCTAATTGGAAAATGAATCACATTGCTTCATGGAGATGGTAGGTTGCACATACGCACGAGCGACGTTGTCATTTACATAATGGATGAATGGGTAATGAAGTGGATGATATATTAATTTAATAGAATCAATATTATGTAATAGGTAAAGTATATATTCTTTATTTTTCCATTATGATGATAATTTAATATTGAGTGTTACATGAAACCCTTATTTTGGGTTTTCGGGCCACCCGAAACCCATAAAATAAAATAAAAAAATTAAATAAATTTATGGAATAGTTTAAAATTAATTTGTTGCATATATTACTTATATTAACTGAATTAAAATTAAATTAATTATTTTAATTCATTTACTTTCCCTTGATCCAAATTTATCAAAAATTTATGTTTATTATTAATTTATTTTGTTTTCCTACTAATCTTGAGCATCAATTGAACAATGAATGTCGAGAATTTATTTATTTAATTTCACTATTTCAATTCATGTTATGTATGTAATAATTGATTTATTTTTTGTTGTATATAAATCATATTTCCCCTATTTAAATGTATAAGGTCTTATAAATCCATCATTGTTTTTCTACATGTATTGTGTGCATACCAAAGTGTTTATATATAATATCATGTATGATATAAGATGCAGACCATGCTGAAATGAGGCGGTATTCAAAAAGAGACATGGATACACTGTACCATGGTACTAGCTGTGATACAAATTTGATAAAAATAAGATATTTAACACCTAGGTTTACAGTTGATCTATTTAAATTTAATGGTACAACTAGTATTAAATTTTGAAGATCATTCACATTTTATATTTTATTAATTCATGGTTAAAATATTTTTTTAATGTGTATGTTATGAAATCACATAAAATTATAAAACATAATTCAAATATTCCTATGTGATTAAAGTTATCTATTTAATTCATTATCATGTGGTGAGTTTTATCACTAAGTAAAAGAATATCAATTAGAAAATGATTTTAGACATCGTGAAATGATAACCCCCCTGAAGAAATATTAAGTCGTAATGTCTTCCATAATTTAAATTTAAACAAAACTGAGTGTAAAGGGTGTTTGTTATCCCTAGTCGAGGTTACCTTCTACTAATAGGGAGCCCTTATGAAAGTGATGGGTCAAATTAACTAATAATTGTAGAAATTAATTATGCTTAAAAATATTGTTTCATATTTAGATCAAAAGTGTTGAGTAAATAATGGTTAAAATTTATAAAATATGGGACTTCACTAAAAAACTCAAGCATCCATGATTAAATGGGGTTGGATTGTAGTTGAGGTTCGGCTTAGTGGTATTAACCCCTTAATTCTAAATGAAAAATGTGGGTTCAAAACCCATTGGGTGCAGGTACTATAGCAGTACTGTAGCGTACTCTTGCAGTGGCAGAACTGTAGCAACGACGAGAACTATATCGGCGACAGGTCACTATAGCAGTGGAAGAGTACTGTACCAGCGGCGGGTACTGTGCAGTACTATAGTAGTGTGGGTACTGTAGCAGTACTATTCACAGAATGGTCTTTGGGCCAAAAAAATGGGTCTACGGGTCATGTAATGGGCTAAATTCCCACTGGGCCTTGGGGTTATGTAATGGGTCTACCTCTACCCAGTTAAAGAGGTATTTGCTTTACTTTAATAATAAATGAGGCTTCGGCCCCAACCTTTTAAATAATGATTCAGTGGGGTTAGTTAGTCAAACTCCTACAATGAAGCTCTCTACATAGTGGCATAGAAATATCTTCGACTATAATGATATATTTTATAGATCTTCTCCACTATAATACACAAGTGACTGTATTTAAAATATACTATTAAACGATACTATGGTTTAATGAAATAGGTGGATACATCTAATGATTAAATAAATAGGTAATGTCTAGATGCTTATCAAGATAAAGTAATAATATTATTAAATTTTATACTGTAGAATAATTTGTATAAATACAAAAAGTTCACTAAGATTAATTTAAGAAATTTAAAATTTTCAAATCATCAGTAATTTCAATGTGACTTATAGGTTCTTCAACTAATAAAAAAATGAATGGAAATTCTATGTTCTAAAGTCCCCACTATCTTTTAATCCTCCTCAATATGTGAGATTGGACAATATTCTTACAGTAGACCCATGTATGATACATGTGATGTATAAATCATAGTTCTATCACCAATGACTATTTTTTTTCTTTGAAAAAACAACATTATGGCATCGATGGTATCATATGTTGACTCATCAAAAATAATCATTTGAGGATAATGTAATGTGAGATGTGAATGATATTATTATTACACTGAATACATTTAGATTGAATTATGGATCACAATCTTTCAATACATCTCATTATTATATCTATATCACCCACTTAGTGTAGTTTTTTTAATATTACAAAATGATAATTATGGATAAAACACTACGTTATGCTTTGGATAAGGCTCACTAAGAAAATATAAAAGTAATGAAGTATTAATTATTAGATAATACAATGAACAAGTTGAAAGACAAGGAAAAAAGAAAAATGTTCAGTGTGATTCCAAAGGAACCATCAAAACATACTTAAAAAATGGATGATAATTATATATGAGGTAGTTTTCTTTTCATGTTGTGAGTTATCTCTATGAAAGTAAAATTCAATAAATTTAATTCAAAGCCACCACAGTCTTACACATATTATATGTTCATCATTTTATGTGACATAACTATTTTATTTTTGTTATTAGATACTTAATGTGTGTAACACATTTATATCCAAATACAATAACTAAGTAATAATTGGAACATTACAATATGTATGGTTAATTATATAATAATCTGATAAAGGGTTATTCCTATGTCAGTGGTGAGAAGTACATAACTTATAACTTCCACGTTTTAAAGTTCTAATTGAACTTTTGTTAACTATTACTAAACCATTTATCTAAATTTTCCATTACACACACAGATAGATTATACCATGAAGTGATAAATGTTGGTTGTAGTGTATAACAATCAACTAATAGTTCATTAATTTGTAATTATTTTCAATAATTGATGAAAATAATATATGAGACTGAAATACCCTATTTTGGAAAGATAATTATTTATCTAGTAGTACTATGTAGTTGTCAAGGATATATCTTTTATGGTTTTAGAAAATTTTGAGATAAATATATTTGCTATTATTGACACATTTAAATATTTATGTTTGGATAATGAAACCTTTAGAAATAATGTTAATCCATAAATATTTCATAATTTTTTTAACTAGTGGGCGTGAAATATTTCATAGTTAAGATAGCTATGAATTAACATTTTTAAAAATATTACCATATTTTTTTAAGGAATGTAAAAGTGAATTATGTAATATACATGGATATATTATATGAGTTTCTTCATGTCTATGTACTGAATAATATCTTGAACAATCATTCATTGATCATGAAAATATAGTGTACATTTATTCATAAACATTCATTTCCTCATACATGTAAAAGTTAGTATTTTATTAAGGAGGATCAATGATGAGTCTCATATAAAAAATATGTTCAATAAAATAATGTATGGATTAATTCATAAATGAATATTTCCATATACACATTAGAGTCATGATGTATGTGAAAGTATAACCAATATTGAGAATCATATACATTGAGATATCTTCTATTATTTTCCAATACATGATAAGAAAATAAAATAAATTATCCCATAACCCTATAAGAACAATATTGAAAAAAGGATATCATGTGATCTATAATATGATATAAGTCTATCATGTCTTAATAACATGTTTCTAGATTCAAAGTGATTGATAAGGATTTAAATAATCTTGAATCATGAAAAACAAACATATTTTATCTCTGTTAGTATCATATATTTCATATATGATATTATATAAATCATTGTGATATAAAAATTTATAGTCAATTGATATACTATATTTCAATAAAATTGTGAAACTCTATATTTGATATATTGGGAGAAATATTGACTCGGATTTAGTAAATGTTAGATATGTACATGTTTTTGGAATAGGAATAAGATTTTCATGATCATTTTGAAAATGAATGTTATTGATACATATATTTCATATGAATTAATAATGAATAGTGTTCATTTTATATTTTTTGTGGAGAGTGATTCATTATTCATTTAGAATAATGAATCACAGAAGTAATTAGTAAATAGAAAGAAGATAATATTGACATTTCTAATTGAAATTCAATAATGAATTATATGTGTCAAAGTATAGGTGCATAATATTTTTAATCTTTAAAATAATTATAATATTGTGGTATTCAAGAGAAAAATACATGGATGGATAGTTATATAACAATTATATGTGATTGATGGTTGAAAAGTTTAAAATTTTGTGTCTAGACATAGTCTATAAAGAATATTTCACCAATTATCATGCTCAATCTGTTTTAATTATATTTTTCATATCTATTTTCTATGATAATGATATATGAAATATATTTCAAGAATAAATTTCAAAAAAATTACCTATATGATACAACCGAAAGGATTTAGGTACATCAGATAATCTTAACCATAAGTTGATATTAATGAAACCCAATTTTGGATTGAAGTAAACAACAAGATCATAGAATATTTTTTTAGAATGAAAATTAACCATTTATCTCCAATAGGTTTGTAGGAATTCCACTATTTTCCATATAAATTTTGTTGTAAATATATATAAAATTATTTTTTAGTATTATAGTTAGTTTGGACAGGAATGAATGTAACTCCCCAAAAATTTTCTTAAAGTAGAAACCTATGTTCTAGGGAATAAGATATACTGATTGTTGATTAAATAAGGTTTCCATATAAATTTTCCATTCCTTTATGTTTTGAAAATCACAAACACTCTATCTTAATGAAAATTTCATTTTCAATAAGTTTCATCTCGATAGGGAAAATTTTTCTTCCCCGGGGAAATTTGTCTTTACCATGTTTTTCATTGTTCAGATTTTTAGTCTCTCTAAATCGAAATCTTTTTATTACTAATTGAAAAATTAGCATTCACATATAAATATTTTGAATTATATAAGTACGTAGATATAGCGTATTCTGTTTTCAGGATCCAAATTCAAACTCTGAATTCTCAGAAATTTGGACATCAAATTTTCTAGAATTCAGACTCTGAATTCTATAAAATTCAGACTCCAAATTCTCTAAAATTCCAACTCTTATTTCTATAAAATTCAGACTACTAAATTTAAATGCTGAAGCATCTAACACACTGTACATATTGCGACATTACTTAGTGTGGTGTGTATTATAGTCAAAACTATATCTAAAAAATAAACAATAGTCTTGAATTTAAAACCAATATATAATCAAGAAATAATCCCAGTTTAATTTATCTATGATCTTCTCGACTTATAGCAGTTTCTAAATTTATCTCATCATAAATGATTAATAAAATAACTAATAAACCAATGCATTCCATAATTCTCAAAAATCATCTAAAATGTATCTTTAGAAGTTCCAAGAGGACTCTTCCAAATTCCCAAATGAATTTTCAAAAGTTAACATAGTCGTGGAATGAATCTTACAAATTCATAACTGAATTTTCAAAATTTATCATTTACTCATAAAAATCCACCAAATACACTTATAAAATAATATATAACCCTTAAAAATTTATACAGTACCATTAAAAAGTCACAAAGTACACTTATAAAGTCCCACAATACCCTTCCAAAGTCATAGATTACCCATGAAAATTTTTCCATTATCGCTAATACACACTTTAAAAGCATCATATTACCATTCCAGATATTGGTATTACTTTCCTGATGCTTTTATTTATCATAGATTTATCCTTAAAAATTAAAACTGACACTTAAAACCTATGACTTATCCAAATTCTTTAAATCTGAACTATATTAAATTAAACCCAAGAACTCCAGATTCATCCTCAAACTCCTATATCCATTAAATAAGAGTTTTCCTCTAATTATAAAGTATTTTTGGGAATTATTTCACTAAAATTTTCAAAAATTAAAATTTAAAAACACTCTTTTGGGGGTTTTTACCAAAAATCTCCCCCTTTGGATTTGTTGAAAACACCGTAATAGATTGACCACTTCATCAAATAAAAATACAATAAATAACAAAATTTGAAAAAATAATCAATTAGAGTCACTTTTCTACATGGATTGTATCAATTATTCAAAAACATCAAACTAGAAACCCACTCAAATCAATATCATTATGAGAAAATAGTTTTGAGTAAAATGATCATCATGAAAAAACAACATTGATCGTCACTCACTTCAGTATCTCAAAAAAACTCCCCACACCTAATTATATTATTATAAACTTCCCATTTCTAAAACACAAGAATAATATTGTTCCCCCATTTTAATAGAAATGACACTCATATATAACTTTATTTCAAAACTCATTCTCATCATGTTTTTCTATTTTAATTTAAGGACCACATATCCCGACTTGTTAACAAACTGAAATTTCAATTCGTTGAATGTTCATAGACAAGGGTTAGAAATAAAAGAATTTAATTCATGATTGAAATAATATATTTATATTTAATGTAACCTCAATGGGGGTGAGGGTGTCCCTGGTCCAACCCTTCTAGTTGGAGGGAGTCTATTGAACTCCATGTTCTATCAAATTATTTTCAAAATCTACCTTAGGTAGAGCCTTTTTCACAATATTAGTAACTTGATTTTTAGTTAACACTTATTCAAACTTCACAAGACATTCTTAAAACTTCTACTTGATAAGGTGATATTTTATCTCAGTATTCTTTTTCGTGGAATGATCATAATATTTTTACTGAGACTAATACAACTCGAGTTAGCACATATGATAGAAAAAAGAGATCTCGCATTGATGTCAATATCATCAAGTTATTCTTTTATCCATATTAATTTTTCACAATATTTAGTAACCACTATATTTTTTTACTCTATAGTGCTTAATGAAATACATTATTTCTTCTTACTCATACAAGAAAGGCAATAACTCCCTAGAAAAAATTCACCCCTTGATATTGACTTCCTTTCATTAGTTTAATTTACCTAATATGAGTCTATAAATCACAATAAATTTTTCTTTGATGTTCAGTGATAGAAAATTGTTAAATAAACTATTTTATTTATGTATTGAGTTTTTTATTAACTATTATTATGTGGATCTATTTGGGTAAAATTTAGTATCATGTAGCTTTGCATGTGGAAAAAACAACATATAGTATGGTTGTTGTTATATAAAATTGGTGATCAATTATTTTCCTATATTATTTGATATTGACATCCTTTCCATATTTATCCCCTAGATATATCATCTGGGTATCAACAATTGTTTCCATAAACCTTGAATCTTCTATTCTAAACCTCTTGAGAACATCCTTGGAACATTTTTTCTAGAAATATATACATCATTCATTTCCTAAATCACTTACAAGACAAGGAAAAGTTGTGTTTTCTAATCATGGAAATCATAAACATACAACTCTAATTATATGAAAATGTATTGAATTATTCTTCATTCAAGCCTCTAAAAAATATATCATCCACATTGATAAAAATCAACATCCTTTGATCCTTTTCATTATTGATATGTCGATTTTGATCAACTACACCACTATGGATGTATAGAATCTTCAAATATTTTTCTAAAAAAGCATACCAAGACCATGGTTCTTGATTTATTCCATAAAATTATTTCTTTAACCAACAATCATTTTCTTCATATTCTTCCATAAGAAATCTATCTGGTTTCTCAATGCATAATTTTTCTTTAAGGATTCTATTTTTGAATATTGCTTTAATAAATATTTGATACATTTTAAAGCCTCTATAAATTTTTATATCAAAAAATCGGTGTATATAATTCCACAAGACTACATATGAAAATATCTCATCAATATATATGCTTTTAATTTTGGAATACCTTTTTCATACCAACTTTTTGTTTTTTTGTGTCACTTTTCCATTTTATTGAGTTTATTTTAGAATACCCAATTGGTTCTAATGACATTATTATCTTTTCGACTTATAATAACTCCACATGATTGGTTCTTTTATATTTGATCAATATTTTCATGCATATCCTTGACCAAATTATGGTCCTTAATAGACTATTAAATGATTTGGACTTTTCTTTGGATAAAAAATAAATTTTTATAGAGCCTTCATCCTTTGTGTTTAAATTGGACTTATTTGATCACCAATAATATTATTATCATTTATTTTAGTTTTATTGATTTTATTATATTATTGAACCTACTATATTTTCATAATTGTATATGAATTTTTCTATGTCTTTAATAATCCCCTAATCTCCCCTTTATCCACTAACCTTGGAATAATTTTCCTATTCAATTACATCATTTTTCTTCTAAAAAATCAGCTCATTGATTTGAAAAATCATATCATTTTCAAAAATTATTACATATTTAATTACCATTATTTTCCAAATACTTTTTTATAAAAATTATAATTCTTTATTTTGGATGTATATACAAGGAAAATACATTCTTCCCCATGAGCATCAAACTTTTGGTTCTTCTATTTTTTGGAAATAAAGAATCTAATATTGAAAACATGAATGTACATGAGTGTCATCTTCTTATTATACCACAAATCATAGGGAATATTCTATTTATTTGGACAAAGATAATATTTGTTAAAGATGTAGAACAATGTAAAAACTACCAGTTTCCAATAACTCTCCATTAAATTATTTTCAATAAGCATTGTCTAGGCCATGTTGTCGATATCATAGTGCCCCCACTCACCGACTCTATTTTATTGAGCAGTCCTCACTGCTAAAACATGATGTTAAATTAAATTGTCAACAAGATACTCTTCCAACTAGATAATAATGAATTTTTTACCATTATCAGTGTGTAACTTCTAAATTCTCACACCAAGAATCTTCCTTAAAAACGTTTAAGACCTAGTAATTCACTTGTACAACTTAGATTGTGGGTAATAACCATTATACATGTCATAATGTCCTAATCATAAATAAAAAACTTATAATACCTTTTTCAATCCATGTATTTGGGTGTCATGGGCCAACACACATCCATAAGAACTAACTTATGTTTTTTTGACTTTTTCTCTTTTTTATTGTATGTTTTCTTAATAATCTTTAATGCTGTAAAATTATCAAACATATGAGTGTATTAAAGTGGTACCATAGGTATATTTTCCACTTATTCACTTTTTAATAAGTACTCCAAGTATTTTTCGCTCAAATAGATAATATTTTTATCAAAACAACTGATTTTATTCCTCCCTAGATAGCATACATTCATACTCTTCTCCATTGATGAGATAAAGATTTCCTTTGGTGTGAATACCCTATAAAACTGTAGTTTCATATTTTTATTCAATAATTAAGGTCATATTATTTACCTTCACCACATCCATGAGTCAAACAACCAGATTATACATAGTAATTTGGGACTGGTACCTTCAACCAAAAGACATCATTATGGCTCACATATCTCCTTCCTATATTTTCATTCTCACCGAAAACTATTTGCATCACCTCATAATTTCTAAATCAACCGAAACTATCTATATAGTGCATTATTATTTTAAAAAGTTATTTAAATTCTATCATAAGGGAACTACACCCATTTTCCAAAATCCATGTTCTATTTTTATCATTTATCTAAAATCAATTTAAGAAACGTTAGCCTTCATAGCATTCCATTTATTAATCCATTCCCATTTCTTAACTTCATTTGGTGATACATAAAATTGTACCACCAACATCTCCATGGATTATTCCTCAACATTCAATTCTATAGATAATTATTTTTATTTCATCCTTCATGATAAATATTACAATTGTTGTGATCATTTCCTCCTAGACTCCTTTAAAGACCCTTTTTATACTCTTGATGAGTGATTCATGGATTTGTCTCCAAAAACATAAAAAAGTAATTATCCATTAAAAATTTGATTATATAAAATTCAACTAATCATTTATTTATATTTTGATCTAAAATAAATTTTTTCTATAGAGATCTATATTATGTTTATTTCATATTTCCAAAAAAACAACACTAGATATATGGTGTCTTATTGTGTGTCATAATTGATATAGATTATACTTTTTGAATATATTTTGAGTGACTCAAAACCACCTTCTTATGAAGAATGTGCACTTGAGGTTTATCAATAATCACCACTATATATTTTTCACAATATTGTACATTAGTGGATTTCCATTTATACTTGAACTAATAAACTTTTAGAAAAATAATAGTTTTTTCCTCTGGCTCCTAATAAACATCCATAGAGGTCGGTGCACTAAATATTCATATTGTCATAATGAGGGTTATAATTCCTTCATGATCATCAATATTACATCAAATCATCATGTCTTCCTCTTTTAATTCATTAATTGTTTTGATATGATCCTTCATTGAAAATGTAATTCCTTAAAAACCTAAGTAATGTTCTTTGATTTTTAACATAATCTTAATTAAATTATATAATATTATACTACTCTAAGATCTAATTCATTCAACATCAACTTTAAAAATATAATTTTATTATTGTTTTTGTTTCATGTATATTGTTGAATAATGAATTCATCTATTAGATTTTATTTTTCTCTCTCTAGAACAAATAAAAAGTAAGATAATACCATTGACATATTTCCTTGGTTTAAAAACTAGGGATATAGGTGACTATGGCCATGTTTATGTGGCCTATAGCCACAGTTTTAAAACTGTGGCTATAGGTCAGTTTTCCTTGGTTTATTGCCATAGTTTTCAAAATTGTGGCTATATCCCAAACGTATAGCCCTAGTTATGTGGCCTATAGCCATAGTTTTCAAAACTATGGCTATATGCCATTTTTTCAAGGGATATAACCATATTTTTTGAAAACCATGTATATTGGTCTCCCGAACTTCAACATGGAAAAAAACCCTCCCTAAATGGCGAGAAGATATATTGCCACAGTTTTTGAGGTTATTGCCACAAATTTTATTAATATATATATCATAATATACATATATATATATAAACAAATTGTTCTCTAGTGTAGTGGTGAGGTCCCTGATATGGAAAGGGGAGGTGTAGGGATAGAAACGTATTGGGAAAATATTTTTTAGGATATTTCCATGTTTTACCTTGGATATCACCATGGTTTCCCACCGTGGACATAGGTCAACTGCCACGATGGCCAATTTCGAGGCCTATTTCCATGGTTTGGAAAACTGTTGCATTAGGTCAGACCCTACTGCCACACCAATTGTTCCCACGGCTGGGAAAAACTATTTCCATAGGCTACAACCATTGTTTTGGGACCTATTTCTATGGTTTTGAACCATGGTAATAGCCCTTTTTCTAGTTTTGTAGAAGTTAATTTCTTCAAGATTAGCCTTTGGTTTAACTTTTATGTAAAATATTCCATTGATTATATAATATTTATTATAACTATATTACACTTTTGGTTTGTCTAAATACCCTCCTGGAATTCTTTACCATGGTATATATAGTACTTGATCTCTTCTAATTTTGTTTCCTCTGATATATTATATTCTTCAGAAAATATGTTTTTCTTCATGAAATAATTTTTTCTAGGATTTCCTATTTTCTTTTCTCACCCCTGAAAAGTTTATTCATGGGTTATTCTTACTCAACAACATCCGAAAATTTATAAGGACACCCAAAAAAATATGGCCAACTTTTTTTCTCTTAAATTAATAAAGTGGAATATTTCCTTTGTATTTATATTTTCATGTTTATATATTATATAAAAAGAAATACATTAATAAATCAAACTATTCATCATCAAGATTATATATCTTGAGAGTTAATTTATATCATTTAATGATAAATCTTACGAATTTTATTTTTACATGAACTCATTTTAATTATTTATTATTACATATACAACATATTATTAGAAATGTTTTCCCCTGTCACCTCCGTTAGATCATTTTATTAAATCATTTGATCTTTTGGATTAAACCAATACGTTAATCTTCTCATGATTATTTTCACAACTTTTATATAATCAATAATCTCTCTAAGTACAATATATATTCCATAATAATGTTCACCAATCCAAGAATACATCAAATGTCTCATTTGGGATCATCCTCAAGCCTTACATATTAATTCCATAACACTTGTATTTTTTTAATTCATCCATGGAATCATCTTTATAAATGTTAGGATTAATTTTATAAATAGAGTGATAATAATTACATGACATCACCTTTGTGTATATGGGTTTTTTCAAAGCTACCCTAATACATTAATTTCATTGCAATTAGTATCCCACTTCTTTTTATCCAAAGAAAATAGAGCTCCATTATCTATGATGTTCAAGATCCCATGCATATAAATCATGTGCACATCTATTATTAATGAAATAAAGTTTTATTGGATTTATTTTTATCATAACTGTAAATTCTTTCTGTAAAAAGTAAGAATTCCTTTATTGTTTACAAGTATTTTCATGCCTTTATATAGAGAACAAATTCATATAAAATCATCAACTATTATGCCACATGTTTCCCCAAAAAAAATGTTAATACCCTGAGGGGGTGAATCAGGGTGTGTCAATTTAAAATTATCCATTTTCATTGATCTTGTCTTAATTTTACTATGTAATCATATATCTTCCTTACATAAATATAAAATAATAAAATATTATAGAGTGAGACATTTGAGATTTTTACTTGGTTCTCCCAAATGGGGTAATCAAATGGCCAGGTATGGAAATGTACCCATGCACTATAAATACCATTCTCACTACCTCGGTTATAATTTTTGGAGCAGTTTCACTGAGCCTCCTAGTTTACAACCATCAAAAAATAAAGACTATACCACTCCTCTTCCAATATAGAATTCACTACTCATCCAGTAATTATCTTCTTCTTCTAGGAATAATAAATTAAAAATTACACTCTATATGGTGTATCAATTTAGAACTATCTCTGTGAACTTCTAGAGGGAGAACAACCTGAAATACCTCCTTCATGTCAAACGTTCAAATGTGTGCTTGGATATTCGTATTTCATTATTTCCAATGTTTGGAATCCCATCATTCTTTATTTATTATCTAAATTAATTGATGTTTTTATGATCTCACATATGTTCAATTATTCTTCTCTGGTTCATTTATTTTCACAAAAACATTCTCATGAAATATTATTCCATAATTTTAATATAGAAACATCCTAATACAATAGTTTGACTTATTCTCACTTTAATTTCCATTAAAGTTTCCAATTATTATTGAAATAATTGCTTCATTAGTCTTTATCCAAATAACATTATGTAAATTTAAATACCCATTCATTGTTGTAGAAAACATATCACAATTCTTCTCTTGGATGTGTGTAGTCTATTAAAAAATTCCATAAAATCAGAAATAGTCTTGAATTTAGAACTCAAAATAATCAAAATAATAATCTCACATTAATTTAGGTGTGATATTATCCACTTTTAAGGGTAACAACAATAATCACATCTTATGTTATTAAGAAAAAATCTTATAAATTATGGTAGGAAATAGTTCTCAAAAATTAGATAAGAAAATTATTCTTATGAAGTGATAATATGACTCTTTATAACTCCCAAATTAATCTTAAAAAGATTTAATTAATCACATAGTAACTATTTCAATTTATGGAATTACTCATTTGAATTCATCATTTACTCTTATAAAGTCACAATCCATTATTTTGAATTATTATAAAACCCTTCTCTTGTTAAATATTTCCCATCTGGATTCCCAAAGTACCCTTTAAAGTCATAATTACACTTCTGAAGACGTAGAGTACCCTTCTTAATTCATAGAGTATGCTTAAAATTTTATTATGTTGAAAATACACTATCATGAAGTTATATATAACCCTTCACTACTAAACATAAGGCCTTTAAATGTGCTATAAGAGGACGTTGTCAGTATAAAAAACACTAAATGTCAATGTTATTAAAATCCATAGGCCTTTATAGGCACTAGAAAATAATTGATAAAGTGACAATTTATAATCCCTACAAAATTTATGATAAATTAATCTATTGTCATAACTTCTTTAAGAGGTGATAAATGACCCCCTTTATCATCGCTTTTATTTATTCCTGATAAAGGAGTCCTTTATCATCATTAAAAAAGCACTGATAAAGGTAGTCCTTTATCAGTGCTAGCTTAGTGCTGATAAAGGATCCATTTATTAGTACTTTTTTTGAACTTATTAAGGATCCCATTATCTAATCTTTTAGTAGAACTAATAAAGGACCCCATAATTTGTGCTTTTTTAGCACGGGTTAAGGGGAATACTATTGTAGTGTGCTATTAAAATTAAAACACAATGCAGCAAAAAATCAACAAATATTGGAGAAAATATAGAATAAAATACATAATTTTATTGAAATAATATTTATAATGAAAATATAAGAAAAAAATACTATAGTGTATACATTACATATATCGGTTTTTACAATTACAAGAATAAGTATGAATTAGCACATAAATTCAAAAACATAAATTTTTCTTTGTCTTTGTCCCCCAACCCTTGGTCATGCTATCAGTTTCTGAAAAAACCACCCTATATCATGAAAATGAAAACAATCTAATAATTTTTTCTCAGTTTTGGAAAGTAAAGTTTGTTTTAAACTAAATTGAAACCATTAAATGGAAAGCACACACATTGAGTCAAATCATTCACATCTTGTGTCATATTGATGTGAGGTATATTTATACACATCAAAAATTAATTATATACATTGTTCCTGATGTTTGATATTAATTCAACCTCATTTTATCGAATTTTTCTATTCGATGAGTGTTTTATACTAGAATGGCTCTATTGTGTTGAGTACATGCACTTCAAGTCATATCGACCACATACTATGTTAGATTGATGTGCAATCAATTCCTAGATGGGAAAATTGAATTATGGATCTTTTTACTAATGTTTGAAAACACTATGATATATTTTTATTAGTTTTGGTGATGTGACATGAGTTTTGAGATAAAATGTCACATTTCTATTAAAAACATGAACTTTGAGTCATATCAGTCACATCATGCAGTGTATTGATTTGTGGTCAACTATTACATGTCACAAATGAATTATAAACCACTTTACTAATTTTTGAAAATAATACATTATTTTTTTCATGGTTTTAGTTATTTGATGTCGGTTTAAAACTAAAATGTTACTTTTGTATTGAAAACACACACATCAAGTTATACTGATCCCATCGGGTTTCAAATTGATGTTTGATCAATTACAAAATTTCAAAAATGAATTATTGACTTTTTACATAATGATTGAAAAAAATATGATCTCATTTTTTTTGGTTTTGGAAATGGGATTCCTATTAAACTGAAATGAAAGTTTTATATTGAAAACACGTACGTCGATTATGACACTTTTGTATCGGTTTAAAACTAAAATGACTCTTTGGTATTGAAAATACAGAAATCAAGTTATATTGATCCCATCAGGTTTCAAATTGATGTTTGATCAATCTAAGTTTTTTTTATTAGTTTTGGTGATGTGACATGCAATGTAAACTAAAATGGAAGGTTTCCATAGAAAATACATAAATTCAGTCATATCAGTCACATAGTATGTTAGATTTATGTATGGTTGATTATTAAATATAAAAAATGATTTATTGAATGTTTTTCCTAATTTTTGAAAACAATATGGCCATGTTTTATTTGTTTTTCCTTTTGGATGCATGTTTTAAACTAAAATAACCCCCTTATTTTGAAAACACAAATTTGGGTCATATTGGTCATATCAAGTGAACATTGATGTGAGATCAATCCTTACACATCACAAATGAATTATGAATCATTTTTCTAAATTCTTAAAAAAAATTTCTCATTTTCTTGGTGTTGTCTATTTGATGTGTGTTTTAAACTAAAGTGGCACTTTAATGTTGAAAATACACACTTCGAGTCATATCAATCACATCGTGTATTGGATTGACATAAAGAAAATTCCTACACTTGAAAAATGAATTATGGAACATTTTTCTAATTTTTTGAAATAATATCAGGTCGTATGCTCGGTTTTGGGGATTTGACATCTGTTTTAAACTAAAATGAAACATTTCTATTGAAAACAATAACTTTGAGTCATATCTATCACATCATGTGTTAGATTGATGTTTGGTCAATTTTGATACATCAAAGATCAATCATGGATCATTTTCCTAAGGTTTAAAAATAATATGACCTTTTTTCTTGGTTTTCTCTATTTAATATCTATTTTAAACTAAAATCACACTTTTTTATTTAAAACATGAACTTCGAGTCATTCTAACCACATCGGGTGTCAGATTGATGTGTGGTTGATTCCTACAAGTAACAAATGAATTATGGACCTTTAATAAAGTTTTAAAACAATCTGATATCATCTTCTTCATTTTCACTATTTGAGGCATTTTAAACTAAAATGACTGTTTTATATTGAAAACATTTACATCATGTAATATCATCCACATTGTGTTTAGGATTGTCATGTGGTCAATTACTACATGTTAAAAAGGAATTATCAATCATTTTAAAAAAATTAAAACTATTTAAGATATTTTTCATGGTATTGGATGTATGGAATGCATTTAAAACTAAAAAGACACATTTATATTGAAAACACACACTTTGAGTTATATCAGTCACATAGTGTTCCAGATTCATGTTTGGTTGTTTCTTATACGTTTTCAAGGAAATATGGAACATTTTATTGATGTTTAAAAACAATATTATCTCATTTCTTTAGTTTTGGCTATTTGATTGATGTTATAAACTAGAATGATTATTTTTATAGAAAATGCACACTTCATGTCACACTGACCACATTGAGTGCTAGATTGATGTGTGGTCAATCCATATTGGTCAAAAAAATTCTAAACCATTTTATTAATTTTTTAAAATAATTGGATCTTATTCTATTGGTTTTTTCTACATGATTCATTTTAAACTATAATGAAACATTAATATTTAAAACACTTAATGCAACTCATATCCAACACATCATGTGTTAGACTGGAATTGCGTCAATTACTTCATTTGAAATATGAATTTTTGATCATTTCTTAATGTTCAAAAACATTCAAAGATCTTTTTCTCAATTTTTGTAAAGGAGCACACATTTTAAATAAAAATGATGCCTTTCTGTTAAAAATAGTCTCTTTGAGTCATGTCGATCACGTCATATCATAGATTGATGTTCGGTAAATTCATACATATAATAAATAAATTTTGGACAATTTGGATATCATTATAATACAATATGGGATTTTTTAGGGTTTTTTATATTTAATGAGTGTTTTAAACTAAAATGAAACTTCTTATTGAAAACACACACTTCGATTCATAATGAAAACATCGAGTATCAGATTCATGTGTGGTCAATTAATATGAGTCAAAAATAATCTATGGACCATTTTAATAAAGTTTGAATATAATCCAATTTTTTTATCAATTTTGGTTATGTGTGTGTTTTAAACTAAAATGATAATTTTATATTAAAAACACATAATTCGAGTCATATTGACCACATCATGTGTCAGATTGGAATAACATCAATTAATACACATGAAAAATTAACTATATATTATATTTATATTGTTTGAAAGTAATAGAATCTTGTTTTCTCTATTTTGGACAGGTTACATGGGTTTTAAACTAAAATGGAACATTTCCACTAAAAATGAAATTTTCATCCATATCAATCACATCATATCATGGATTTATGTCTAGTCAATTATTACATGTATCAAATTAATTATGGGATTTTTTTCTAAATTTTGAATATAATTTGATAACATTTTCTTATTTTTGGTTATTCGATTCATGTTTTAAACTAGAATAAAACTGTTTTTATTGAAAAAATTCAATTTGATTTATACCAACCACATCGTGTGTTATATTGATATGTGATTGATTCATATAGGTCAAAAAAATTATAGATCATTCTATTAATGTTTTAGAACAATTGGATTTTGTTTTCGTGGTTTTGGATATGTGATCCATTTAATACTATAATGAATATTTTATATTGAAAGCACATACTTCGAACCATATTCACTACATCATGTTTCGAATTGGAATGCGGTTAATTACTACACATGAAATATGAATTATGGATTTTTTTCCCTTAAATAATGATGAAAATATGATTTTATTTTTATGATTTTAGTGAGTTGGTACACAATTTAGACTAAAATTACACCATTCTATTAAAAACATGCACTTTGATTCATCTTGATTACAACATGTCTTGTATTGAAGTGTGGTTTATTCTAACATGTCACAGATGAATTATGGACTGTTTTCCTAATGTTTGAAAACAATCTAGGTTCTTTTTCTTGGTTTCCACTATTTGATGCACATGTTAAACAAATATGACACTTAAATATTGAAAACATTATTTCAAGGAATACTGGCCCCATAAGGTGTTGGATTGATGTGTGGTCAGTTTCTACAGGCCATAAATTAATCATGGAACTTTTTCAGAAAAAAAATTAGAAGAATTAGTGTTTTTATTCCTATTTTTGGCAATGTGGTTCAATTTAAAATAAATTTAATGTTTAATATTGAATATATTTACTTCAAGTATTATTGAATACACTGTGTCTCAGATTGGCATTCAATAAATTCCAACACATGAGAAATGAATTATGGATCGTTTTCCTAAATTTTGAAAAAATTTGAGCTTGTTTTCAAGGTTTTAGAGATATGAAACATGTTTTTAACTAAATTGAAACCTTTTAATTGAAAAAACTCACATTTAGTACTACCAATCACATATTTTCTCTAATTGATATGTGGCTGATTTATAAACATCAAAAATTAATTATAGACCATTTTACTAAATTTTGAAATAAATTGAAACTTGTCTTCTTAGTTTTGTTTATTTGAAGATTGTTTAAACTAAAATTCCACCTTCATATTGAAGAAACATACTTCAAGTCATACTGACCACATCGAGTGTCGGATTGATGTGTGTACAATTCCTACATTTGAAATGTATTTATAAAATAAGATATTATTTTTGAATTTTGTTTATATGTGATGCGCATTTTAAACTAAAATGAGGGATTAATATAGATAGCACATACATTAGGTGATAATAAAAAGATTGTGATTAGGATTCGCATGAGGAAAATACCTACACATGAAAAATAAATTATTGATTATTTTCCTATAGTTTTAAAACTATTATATATCATTTTATTAGTTTTGGCTATGTAAAATGTGTTTCAAACTACAATTAAGCTTTTGTATAGAAAAAATGTACTTCAAGTCATTTCAACCACATCGTGTGCTAGACTATGCGTGTTCAATTCCTATACATCAAAAATTACATAAGTATAACTGTCTTAAAGTATCCAAATAATATGATTTTTTTTTGTTGTTTTTTAGCATGTTACATGTGTTTTGAACTAATGTGTAAATTTTAAAAAATAGGTATAAAAAAAATTTATGGTTGTTTACTAAAAAAATTGATATGATGATTAGAAAATTAACGAATTAAGTATTAGGAATTCATATCTTCATGATTCCATTATACATTCTGAAAACATTTATATTGTTCATTAATTTCTAAAAAATGATTTCCTCCATTATACTTCTCCTAGAGAAACACATTAAAAATAATATATAATAATTATGATACTAATGCTTCACACCCCAAATATATTTTTAATGTTATCGGATGTACAATATCATAAACATAATTGGTAATCACCTAAATTTGATTTCAAAAAACATTCTGACAACATGTACTCTACCCATTCATTTATAAATAAATTTACTTATTTTTTAGTACATAGTTTGTTTGAAATTTTGGTAATACTAATAAAATATAGAAAAAATGATAACTAAATATTTTAAATGAAATTTTCATTACTTTCATAAATTACCTATTTGTGGATACTAGTCCTTGTATTTTATATGATATATTTCATATATTTTCCAACACAATATCTAAAATTGTTTTTTTATCTTTCCTCAGACACTATAAAAACATCGACCAAAATTGGAAATATTTTTCAAAATATGTTTTGATAGTTAAACATTTCAATATATACCTTAATTTATTTCTATTTAAAGAAATACATATGATTTTTATGATTATTCACTGACCTCATACAATGTCTTAGCCTATATTAACAGATCTCTCTATCATAATAATATTATTGTTAAAACAAAAAACTCAAACATATAATTTGAATTTTACCTATAACATATAAATTTAACTTCTTTAAAAATTCACAATACACATCATCAGTTTTTAGTTTGATCAAATACATGTGTTAGATCCAAGAAAACATTTGGGGTATCCAAATTTATTGTTATTTCTTCTTGTGCTTCCTAAAAAATAAAAACACAATAGTAATGAAAAAATGAAAAAAATATATATGAATAGATTGAAATGTTTTACCCCTTAATTGTAGGCTTCAATATGTGTATTTATTTTGTTATTTTCATCTAAAATTCCTCTCATAGTTCATATCTTTTCTTATTAGTTTTTTTTCACTTCCAATGAAATTGTTTTATAAAAATGATACCCGGTTTAATGAATCCAAATTGTGAATCAAAATGGGATTCCTCTATTTAGTAGTATAAAAAACACATGTATAAAATATGAATAGTTATTAAATTTAATGAACATAGAATATCATTTTTTTGGAAATACTAATTTTGGTAATGTGTCTTATTTATATATTCACAACTGAGACTCTTAGCCATTCAAACTATGGAATATCATTTATAATCCTGAGAAAAACCACATCTATAAGGATTGCTTCAAATATTTCTTCTTAATATTGAATATAGGAATCATTTCCATATTTGAATGTGGTGTTTGTATGTATTTTTTATGATAATATATGTTGTGGCAGAGCAATCTAAGAGAATGTACACTTGGAAGGTCCTTTTGTTTTCTTGGTTGATTCACTAGATTGTCATAATCAGACCTTATATTTCCCCATTTTTTTGTCTGTTTATAATACCATACCATACTTCAGACCTTTTTTCATTAATTTTTTTTTAATTTGAGATATTTTTAAGGGAACAACTCATGTATATTTCTACAATTATACTTATTTTTTATGAGTGTTATAATAGCATCATTGACCATTGTAATATCCAGATCATCAAGTGGAATAGGCAACTCAGTTCCCAAATATTGATCCACTTCAATCCCTACTATCATGAGACATTTTTTGAGTTATTTATTATGTAGAATTTATCAAGTAATATTATACATTATACTCCTCGCATCAATGTGGTGTGTGGGTCCCTATAGATGGAAATCACATACAACTTTTCCCTATAGCATTTTAGTAATATAATGTTTTCAGAAGTTGTTCGATTCATATTTAGGAGAAATATTAATAAAAAAATTATTAACTCTGGTATGGTTTGTGGTCGAGTGGAATTAAGAGCCTAAATGTAATTGGGTTCATTTGGTTATTCCTGTGTAGATATTTGTTCAACTTCAGGTTCTCTTTTATCATTTCACATATATTGGTCATACAAAACAGACCAAACAATAATATATTGAAAGGAATTTATTTTTTTGTACAATCCATTCATCATATGATATGTATCTTGTTTTAATTATGTCTTCTCAATATGTTTTTGATGTGACGCTCCAAAACCTACACCTCTAATGTGACCATAATGTTTTTTCCACTTCAAAGCTAATTAAAGTAGTTTTTATTCAGGTATGGTCACTACTGATTCATGTCACTAAACCATAAAAAAATATGAACATAAATAGATATATTTATTTAATAATATTATAAATAATAAAAAATTACTATTATTTCATACTTACACATGTTTCTCGTACTGATTTTTTCATCAACTAGTTTACCCATTTTATTTATATGGACCTCCTTCCATACCACTTGACATGGGATAGAAGTGGATTCATATTTTCATTTATCAATATATATATATAAAAAGGAACATATGTTGTTTCATATCACATAAAACTTTTATTTTATATTTTAAATACATTCCATTTTCTTCTATATTTTAGCGTACCCAATCCCTGCTTTGTGATAGGAGTAAATTGGTTTTTATGCAGGTTATTTATTTTTAGTAATCCATTGTTGTTTCAAAAATTAATAATTTTTAATAAAATTAGAAAAAACAAGTAATTTAAAATAATATATTATCATGTAAAATGAACCTGAAATGATTTATCATCATTAAATGATTGTAATCCCATAATTAAAGGTACATCGTGGATTGAATATTCATTTGAAACTATTGTTTTTTAGTCACTTGTAAGAAAATTTACCCACTTTCATTTTTTGGATATAACACATTAAATAACTACACTTTTTATGCCATTATGAATAGTTCATCCTTTTCCCCTTTTATATTGAAATTCACCTTCACGAGGCGCATTTCATCAAATTTCATGACACACCAATTGTTAACCAATTTTCAATAAAAAATCATTAATTAAATTGTCTTAGAATCCAAATTATATATCTATTAAATGATAATGAAATAAGAAATATTCACATAAATTGGATTTCTATCCTTGGAACAATATTTGTGCATCGCTTCTTCCAAAAGTACAACTCCACTATTTTTTCGTACTATGGTTATCGTGTTATTTAATATAGAATGTATACAAATTAATAAAAAACCAATGTAAGATATAAAATTTTCATTTCGTTCCCTAGATATCCATTGAAGTTGTTCATAAGTTGAATGTATATTTTCATATAACACTTTATATGTATGATATCAGAAGCATATAATAAAATATATATTATGTGTATTTAATATCCATACATTATCCCTTGATGGATTCAAGTCTCTGATAATTTATTTTTGGGATTAAATGTATGGATAAAAATCATCACTATTATATAAAATTTAAAGGTGGGATTTCTCCCTCTCTGTGATGGTAATTGTAAAACATCACTTCCCAAAATCAATTCTCTAATAAGGTTTCTGTTATGACGAGACATTGATAGAATGATTTTATCAACATCTAATAGGTAATCAGTACATAAGTCAACTACTTCTTAAAGAATAATTTATTTTTCAATTCAACCTTCAGGACTACATTGATTGTTTATGTACCCTTTAAATATCATTATATATCATTCAATGGGTTACATCTATCAGTAATGGATAAGACCAAATTTTTTAACCTTTGAACCATTATTTTTACCATTATATCAAATAATTATCATGGGAAAAACATCTCCAATTCACATAATATAGCTTTAACATTTTTATTCATTATTAGAATCATTATCGGGTCTATTAATTTACAGCATATGACTTTGAAAAATAAGTATTATTAGGTTAATTTATATTGTAAATTTTTTGGAAGAATAAAACATAAAGAGATGAGCACCAAAAATTACATTAAAACATTACATTTTTGTGATTTTAGTACCTATGAATTCAAATTAGTAATTGAAATTTAATTATTTATATTTTATGAATACCCCTATATAACCTTTACACCACTAAGGAAAATGAAAAATTGACATTTTTCTTATCTGGAGAGATTGTAAGCTAATGAAGAAAGAAAATTACAGCTTTTACCCTTAACTGATGCCATCTCTTCCCTTATCCCCATCTAAAGCATGTCCAACCTAGCCTTGATGCCATATTTTATTTTATTAGGAATATTTCTTAATGTTCTAATAAAACTATCAAATCCATTTTTTTCGACATGCGTGACATCAATAAAATGTCTGACATACAAAAAAATTCAGTATTGTAATTAAAATAATATTTACCTTTCTTTCCAACCTAATTTCATATGGTTTTTCAAAAAAAAAATACCCAAAATAGTGTCAATATATTTTAATATATAAAATAGGTTATCATTCAATAGTGGAGATTGTGTTGTACCTAGTTTGGTATTCCCATCGAATTCTCTCATCCAGGGTAGGTATTTATGCCATTGAGGTAAAAATTTCTGATGTAATTGAAACAAATTCTTCAATGAATGTTTCAACCAAACTAAGTGTATTCATTCTTCAAAAATGGTAGATCCCAACAATCCTTCAATACTATAGCCTGAAAATTTTCCATAAGAAATAAATTCATTTATCATCCAGTAAAATCTGACGCTCAATGTGAATTATTCACTTATATGAGAATCAAATGTCACAGCCTATCCCCTAGGTCCCGTGTCATGACTACCCCAAGACTACCTTCTATAGGATGGGGGCTGGTGACTAGCACTGGAAAGGTGTATCTTTATAATGGGAAGGCATTGCCTTTAAACCTGTACAAACACACAATCCAAGAACACAAAAAGAAGAAACCATGAAGTAAACTATTGTAGTAAAAATTGTACTAAAGGTAAAGGGGTTGATATACAATCCCAAATAAAATTTACAAGTACAACTGAAAAGAGAGAATAACTCCTGGATCATCCATTGAGGATCCTACCTAAAGGGTAGGTACAACTCATGATCAGTATTCACTACAGCACGTCATGTCGAATAGTCCACCTATGAACACCGTCTTGTCCTGGCTCCCTCACCCTCGATCAACATTGTCCATCATATGTAGAAGACCTAGCAAGGTGTGGGAAATCCCCATGCAGGGGTGAGTATAACAATACTCTGTAGGGACCCTGATACCCCCAAAGGTCTCCCAGAGTTCAACAAAGGAAAACCAACAAAGCAAGACCTCAATAACAAAGCACAAAGCAGTCATCAACTCTACTTAGGTATATGCCCATACATATACCTAAGTTATCAAAAGATACTTGTCCCGTTCTTGAGGAAAACATAAGGCTGAAACTTTTAAGCCATTTACACAACTGATCCATGAAGGAAGAATACCACAATGGTAATAACATGAAGGTAACACCATGAAGGTAAAATTAGCACAAATGTAACACCACGAAGGTAACACTTTAAAGGTAAAATTACCACAAAGGTAACACCACAAAGGCGACACCATGAAGGTGAAAGCACCACAAAGGTAACACTGTAAAGGTAACACCATCAAGGTGAAAGTACCACAAAGGTAACACCATGAAGGCAACACCCCGAAGGTGAATGTAACATAAAGGTAAAGACTCAGCTCACACTAGGTAGAAGTAAAGCATAGAATTACCGTTGATTAGTCGAGAAACTAGATCATCTTATTCTGTCAAGAGGCACTACTGTTTTCCATAAGGTCTCTGACCCACACAAGATTGATTGGTATTAACACCCGCTGACCCACACAGGATCTTACCCACACAAGATTTGTATAAGCTGACTCATATAAGATCACTGATCACTTACCCACACAGGATTAGTAAGTGTGGACCCACATAGGATAGATCAGTACTAACCTTCGTTTGATCTATCTGTAACCTCAACATCACTCCCATCAACTGGATTCCCACCCAAAGCATGCTTGATTCTGGCAGGATCCGCTCCCCAATCCATTGTTCATACCTAAACCACCACTAAGTTCCACAAATAAGTATCCCAAAGGACCACCATGTCGTTAGGGCTCCAACGCGACTAATATTGCGTCAATCGAACACCCGGTCTGTGACTTATATGTGTTTTAGTTTTGAGGGCCCAGTAAGATTCAGGTTTGATCCAACCCATTAATACTTTAACATTTTTCAAAACTCATGTGGAGTATACCAAAACGGTAGTCTCACTACAAGGGTCTCAGTGCTATAGACGGTTCATCAAATGGATGCTCGGATTTGAAGTTATGGTTCCCTTAGCGAAACTGGGGCTGGAAGGGTCCGAGTACGGTCCGACCTGGTTGGACCGACCTGACCTGGATGGGCTAGATCGCGGCAGACTCGGCCTGCTGAGCCTCGAACCAGTTCGACCCACCATTATGGAGTGTCCCACTATGGTCGCACGGCCAAGCCCACGGAGGGGCTGTCTCTGATGGGCTCACATGACCTAGCCCGAAGAGGGCGCGTCCCGCTGGGCTCATGTGGCCCGGCTCGTGGAGGGGAGCGACCTGATGGAGGAGTGGCCTGCTAGAGCTCGCGCAGCCTGGCCCGTGGAGAGGTGTGGACTGCTGGAGGTGTGGCCTGCTAGAGCGGGTTCCTCCCTAGTTGGCATGGGGGAGCGGTCTCCCCGATTCGAAAGGTGGAGTTGTGGCGCCTCTTTCTGCTTCCAGGTCTTCTGTGGGACCTGCTACGGGTCTTGGTCCACCACCAGAATTCCGAGCTACAGCCATCCTCAGCGGTGCATGACGGCGTGTTGGCCGCCTCCATCCACGACTGATAGGTGTTGGCTTCTGTTGTCTATCGTGGCGATATGTCACATCTCCCACTTATCTGGAGGTGCACGACGGCGCATGGCCACCATCTCTCGTCGCTGCTACAGCCACGAGCTTCTTCACCAGTGGCACACGACGGCATGCCTCCATCTCCTCTGCGGAGGACCGTTTTCGGCCACCACCATCATCCAGAATTCCGGGTTTCATCAAACCTGAATATAATGCTCGCGAAGAACACTATAAATTCCAAAAAAAGGCGGAGGGTATGGGCCTTGTTCCTTTGGACCATGACCTCCACGTTATCTTGATATCCAGAGGGTATAGTAAATGATACATAAACTCTTGAATTTAGACAAGAAATAAACCCTTCTTCATGACCATTGGAAAACTTCATGTTTCAGGAAGAGTCGATGTTCACCGGTCGTTGGCACTCATAACCACCCGCTAGTACCAATCCTATCCTCCAAGTGGTTAGTGTCACATCACATTATCAGAACATCGTCGCTTGGTGAAGCTATGCCAATACTCGTCCCCAGGTAATATATAAATAGGAGAGGGGGAGGGCGAGTAACATATGTTGAATTAATGGGGTTCAATTAATAAAGGAATATTCCTAATTCTAATGGTGTTGATATGTAGAATTTGAGGAGTCATTCCATTTAATGGCTTGACACTTTGTTGGTCCTGCCACCACCTCTTGTTCGTTGGAGGAAAACAAAAAAGAAAAATAAAATAACAAAGTTATTTTATCATTCTTTCAAATATCCAAAATATAACATTTTCTCCCAACCTACTGTTTTCAAAGTGAAGCCTTCCTTATGGAAATCATGGAACTGCGGATTCAACGGTGCCCTCATATTTTTAATCCGAGCGCCTGTAAAAAATATAGAAAATTATGCTCTCACGTTTACTAAATATACCTTAAAAAAATTTAAGAAATTCATTCTGGGCACACCGGGCCCTGGAATCATGCGCTGTCAATTTTCGCAGACTCGTAATAAATCCATATAATTAAAAACAATTACCTAGAAAATCTAGGTCTTTACATTCTACCCACTTTAGGGATTTTCAACCCCAACATCCATAACGTAGAATAAGGAAACAAATGGTGGTATTGAGCACAAATCTGAGCCACCCGCTCCAATGTTCTCTCCTGGAGGTATCTGTTCTTCTAGAAAATGTGCACCAATGGTATCGATCATCAATGATGGACTCGCTCTTGTCAATCCTCAAGCTCCAATGGAACCTCTGTAAACGTCGCCCAATCATGAAAGTCTAGCTCTCCATGACTGATAACGTGAGATGGGTAATGAACATATCTCCTCAGCTGGGATACATAGAAGATGTAATTCACCCTATCTAACTAAGGTGGAAGTTCCAAGCGGTATTCCACCTCGTGAATCCTCTGAAGGATCAGGAATGGTCTGATAAACCTCAGTGAAAGTTTGACACCTCGGCCAAATCTCTGTAGTCCCCATCGAGGGGATACTTTCAAGAATATGTTGTCCCCCTCCTGTAACTCTAACGGTCTCCGTCTCCTTTCCGTGTAAGTTTTATTCCTGATTTGTGGAGTCTTCATCCACTCCTCGATGATCTGCACCTTCTTAGTGGTAGCACGTACCCACTCTAGACCCGTAGGTGTTGACTCCCCGAGGTATGTCTAGTGTAGAGGTGATCTTCATGGTCAACCATACAAGGCCTCAAGTGGTGCAATAGAAATGGTGGAGTGATAGATATTGTACTATATGAACTCCACCAAGGGAAGGTGGTCCTCCCAACTACGGCCTAAATCAATGACCCAAGCACAAAGCATATCCTCAAGAGTCTGTATAGTTTCCTCCGTCTGACCATCCGTCTGAGGATAAAAGGCAGTGCTCAAATTTTATTGAGTCTCGAACACTTCTTGAAATCCCTACCACAACCGGGATATAAAATGTGTGTCACAGTCATAGACGATAGTCGATGGCACCCCATGATGTTGTACAATCTCATATATGTAGAGACGTCCCAAGCCCTCTACTGATCTCTACTCTTGGATGGGTAGGAAGTTGGCCAACTTGGTTAGTTAGTCAATAATCACCCATATGTAATAATGTCCCATGGACATACGTGGAAGCCCTATCATAATTTCCATGGAGATACCATCCCACATCCACTATGGTACCTCAAGTGGATATGTTAGTCCTGATGGAACCTGATGCTCGGCCTTCACTTGTTGAAAAGTGAGGCATCGTGAAACCAAGAATGCCACTACTTTCTTCATCCCTAGCCACCAGTGTTGATGCCAGAGGTCCTGGTACATCTTCTCCACAACAGGATGTACCCCAAGTGGGGAATTATGGAACTACCTCAAAACCTCCTCTCGTAGAGCCACAGGTACCATGGTGCGTCCTCTATAGAGGATGACATGCTCTCTACCTTCAGAAAATCCATCAGGTGCTTGTCTTGAAGATATCTGAGCACGTCGATCCTCACAGTCAATGTCTCCATGTTGTGCCTCCCAAACTTTTAAAAGAAGTAAGGGAGTGATAGTCATAGAACGGAGGAATGATACTCCATATCTATCCACAAATGATATTTGCAATGTGGATAGATGCTCTGTCCCCTCACTCAGCAATTGTAGACCAGACCTCCTACTGAGTGTGTCTGCCACAACATTCCCCTTTCTAGGGGTGTATACTATCACGAAGTCATAGTCCTGGATGAACTCTAGCTATTACCGCTATCTCAGGTTTAAGTCCTTCTGAGAGAAGATATACCTAAGACACTTGTGATTAGAGTAGAATTTGAAGTATTAGGCCATGAAGTAATGTCAACACATATTCAAGATTAATACCACTACTACTAACTCCAGTTCAGGGGTAGAGTAGTTCTTCTCATGTTGTCTCAATTGTCGAGAACCATATGTGATCACTGCTCTCTCTTGTATCAGGAGACATCCAAGTCCAGTCCTTGATGTATCACAATAGACTACATAACTAACACCCTATTCCGGTAGCCTCAAGGTGGGGGCACTCATCAACCTCTACCTCAACTCCTAAAAACTCTGACGGCATCTCTCCGTCCACACGAAGGGTTGTCTCTTCTTTGTCAATGATGAAAAGGGTGCCACAAATCTAGAAAATTTGGGTATGAATCTCTGGTAGTACCCATCCAACCCCAGGAAACTCCTCACCTCGGTCATACTCCTGGGTGACTCCCAAGGAAGCACAACCTCTATCTTCATCGGATCCACTACAACACTATCCTTGCCCACACACCATACTTTTCGCCTAATACAGTCTATATAAGCATAGACTGTGGACAACTATTCCATACCCATGATGATGTCGTAAGGCCTCGACGACACTACTAGAAGATCATATAAAAATATCTCGCCTCCTAGAGTAATCTCACACTACTGTCACCATTGTGTAATCATCGAATCCCCTCTCGTAAGAGTCTCTAGTCATAAGGATCGAGCCAACAGCTCTACCGAAATCTCCGAGTTCCGAACAGGAGCCATGGAAATAAAAGAGAGATTGGAACCTATGTCTATAAGTATGGTAGCTAGGGTGGAGTAGACACAGATCATACCTCTAATCATATTCGGAGTGTTATGGTCATAGGCCTCAGCTGCCTGGAGCTATGCTCATCCCTGTCCTCCTACTCCCTGTGGTTGGGGTGGACCACCAATAGGTGGTGGCGGTAGAACCTCGAATCATCACCCACCGCCTGTTGCACAACCAACTCCTCTTCCACGTTTGTCACCCTATGGACCTACTCGCTTGAACCTCTGCCTCTGCCTTGGTGGTCCCTCAACCATCTATTGGTTGTCTGAATGGTGGGTCAGACAGTCATGAGCCACATGACACTACCCGCTGCATGAGTAGCACTACCTGCTCCTCAACTGTCCTCCTCTGTCCTGTGTGCCCCGCACCACCGACCTTATATCTTGAAGTCGTCCACCAGAAGGTCCAGTCTTCTTGGACCCCAGCATCATCCATTTACTTCCTGCTATAGATGAATCTAAAACCTGACGCCTGATGATGGCTCTCACTTTCGGTGTCTGCTCATCTTGGAAGCTCTCCACCAAAAGTGCTCGCTCTAGCACCCCATCCTGCGTCGGAATACTGAGCGATATCATCGATGCTATGATCTCCCATAAAGGCGTTTCTAAATAGTTTGTTCCCTAAATAAAGGGTATCGTACCATGTCAGTGGAGTAGCATGAGAGATCAGTAAACCTCACTGAGTACTGGGCCATGGTCATGCTTCCCTACTGTAGATGCAGTAGCTCCTGTGTACATACTGAGCATAGATTTGTTGGGATAAAATTAGTCCTTAAAAGGCCCTCGATGTCCACCCAGTTGAGGTTCGCCTCATTTTGTAACTAGAGTGTCAGACTCCACCATCTCCTAGCCACTTACTGGAAAATACTGGCAGCTAGGATCACCATAAAATCAGTTGGTGTCCCAAATAAGTGAAAAACTCTGGCCATTGCCTCCAGTCAATCCTCAACCGCCTACGGATCTATCTCCCCTCAGAACCTATGAGGCCTCTACCACTGAAACTCGTGTAGTACAATCAGTCTGCATGTACCCTCTACTAGTGGGGTTGGTGGCATCAACTGCCCAATGGGTAGTGGTGCTACTGGTACACCAACTGAAGGTGCTAACACCATAAGAGGGCCATGCACCGAGGCCTCATCACTCAGTGGGTTTCCATCGTGTACTCTCTCGGGAATCCTATTTGGCTATCTATGTGGTGGAATCCTGAAAGAAAATAGGTGTGCTATATTCAAAAGTTATTCCTGGTGAGCTGACTCAAGAGATCAAGATAAAAAATTTTCAAAAGACACGTAATCGATGTTTTCATGCACTAATTCAGAAATCAGAATTTATGGACCTGGTGTATGGATACATCGGCCTCCGCACAAAAACTGGGTTCCCCAAACTGAAAACCACACTCATAACACTTAAAAATACTACAACATAGAAAATATCAGAGCCCTAGTTCTTCAGTAGAAACGAATCCTCTGATACCACTTTGTCACAACACGGGCCATGGGGGATGGGTAATACCACAAAAATTGTAACACATGTATCTCATACTAATTTTAGATTATCAATCAATGGAACCAAGTTGACATCAATATCATTACCGAGTTATTTTGGTCCAGATATAAGTAAAGACAACATAATTTATTTTCACTTCATGCATAGCCATGGAAGAAAATTATAATTTATCAAAATAATTTTCCATGTACTACGAGTACTACTCTATACACCAAAAGGATTTTTTTCATCTGTATAAAATGAAATACATTGGTTTCTTATCCCATTTACAAATTCAGGATACTCATAACCAATGTTATTCTACTAAGTAGAGTCTATTTGATGACATAGTTTCACATATTTAATTCTTGTATCTATGTTCCAGGTCAATTGTCTCACAATTTCTTAATATCCAAATAGTCTTCTAAACCACGGAATGGTAGTAAATTACCATAAATATTTATAAGTACATGATTCGCCTTTCTTATATTGATTCATGCCACACTTGGGGAATTTTATGAGTGATTAATGGTCCTTGTGAAAATATATCCAGTCAATTGGAAAATCATGTGTTTTTTTAGTGATAAACCCCATTGAATATAGAATTTATTTAGATTTATACGTTCAAAAAGGAATTTTATTTTATTCTGGTAAAATATCATTCTGAATTCGAAGTGGTTCTATAATTCTGGAGTCACTCCATTTTCTACATGCTTTCAAATTATATAACATCAATACAACTGATAATGTTGTGAATTTACTTCAAATAGTATAAAATGGTCTTTTAGAATAGAAATTTAACTTCTCAAATATCCTTGGTCAATCATAAAGGAGCTATTTAATTTCTATTGTCATTTCTTCTATATTTCATTCATCAAAAATTAAACTCATATTCATATAAAATTAACTATTAACAACAACATCATACCAATTAATGTGTGAATTCATTTTTTCTTGTGTTTAGTCCAAAATTTATAGTTTTGATCTATTCTGTGAAAAATAAAATGTTATTCCAACTATTTTGGACTAATTTTCCTTTAATAACAATAGTGTAAAAACAAAAAAAGGATTTGAGAAGGGTTGTATATTTTCTCTATTTCAAACATGATGAACTCATTAAATCCATATTTATACTCCTTTGGCATATGATTAGTGTTTATCAATTTTTGATTCTTATTAATCCTATTATGTTTATAAAATATTAATTTTTTAGAAAAATTAAATAAATAAACATAATATATTTATAATAAAAGGAGAAATTTATAAATAATTATAATAATGGTGACCAAAAAATTGAATGTTATTGATAATGATTCCTAAAAAGTTATTATTTTTCACAATGGTGGCATTAAAATAAACAACCTGGTGTAAACATGTGGTTTTTTTCTAGGTTCTCGATTTAGTGTTGTGTGGGAAAAAAGGTGGTAATAAATATGTTGGTAAAAACATTATTTATTATTGGATGGTAGAATTACCTTGTAAATTATTATTCTTTATTTTCATTAAATTATGATCTATCTTTCTAAATTTGTGTAAAAATTTATTTCCTCTAAACATACATTGTCATATAATCACTATATTTTGACAGAGGTTCAATGAAATTAAAATTTCATGAAACGAAATAAAAAAACCATTATTAATGATAAAAGTGAAGTTAGATTCCATTTTAATCTCTTTTTATATAGATTATTCGGGTTTATGTATTATAGGAATACCAACAAATAAATCTGTACTTTAACCCACTAACAAACCTTTATTTTGAAAACAGTAGAGTTATTAATCGTAGGTATATTTCACATATTGTTCAATTTACAGAACCTCTATTAAATTTTATTACAATCACCAAAAATAATTTCCATTAATAATCATTATAAAACAATTAGTTATAATTGATTTCACATCATTTAGATCCAAAACATTCAAATTACTCCTCTAAAAATGTCACAAATCACTATAAGCTATCTCCCATGTCAAGTAGTCAAAAAAATCACTTTCATATCCAAAATAGTATACTAATTATTAATAAAATAAATTCCACATGTATGGTAAGGGAATATTATAATAAAATCTATAAAACACAACCACTATCTTCTAATTATGTATGTGTCCAATATAAATGTGTTTAAAATAAGAACTTATTATGGATGACACTCAAATAATTCCTAAAAATTAATAAAATAATAATATTTTGTATATAGTATAATAAAAATAAATAATATTATTAATAATAACATGAAAATCATACATACCCACAAACCTCAAACCATGACTAAATTATTCATTTCCCACCCCTCATATTTAATGTTTCTATATATGAAAATGAATCTCAAAAATCATTTTGCCAAAATTTATATCAACTAAGTAAAACTCACCAAAACATCAGTTTTAAACAAAAAATTGGTTCCTAATTTTCATAATTGTAACATTAACACTCCTAAGACATTTTAAACACTAAAAAATGCTTTTAATTTGTGAGTTCAATATTTCAAAAATTATTTTTTACTAGTTTTACTCATTACACTGATCATTTATTTAAAAATGATTATGAATTTAATGAGTATTCAATAAATCAATATTTTATTTTTACAAATCTCATCCAAAATCAATCTAACAACACAAAATATATCAATTTTGTCATATTACATGTAGTTCATGCCTATAAATCATTTATTGAATCAATATGATCCCTAAACCAATCCAGATTAGTGATGAATCATATAAAAAGTTTAAAATAAATACTTTAAAACTATTATAATCAATAAAAACACATCAAAAATATAAATTCAAACACAATCAAAATTAAAATAAATAATCAAATAAAAAAATCCAAAGTGAATGAAATGATCATTAAAAAACTTTTAAATTTATGTGTACAAACAAAAAACAATATCATCTTAACCAAAAGAAGATTTTAACCAAAACCATTATAAAAAAAATTTGGAAATAGACACAAAAACCAACATGAAATAAAACTTATATTATGTTAAAGAGAAACTATATAACTATTTTAAAATAAAGACAATAAATTAGTTTTGAAAACACATCCCAATCTCTCACTATTTTTTTTACAAAAAAAGTGAATTATTTTCCACTATAACCGCCATTTAAAAAATAGACAAACATAACTAATTTTTTGAAAACATTTGGACTTAGAAAAAAAATAAAAATTACAAAAACATTAAAAATAAAAAACATATATAATCAAAATCACAACCTATTGATAAAACCCCCAACCAAAATTATTCCAAATGAATTTAAATTAATAATTTCGAAAATAATCAATAGTAATTACATAAAGTAAATTAAAACACTACCTAATAGAACCTTATTCATTAAAATTAAAATGTTTAATATTATAAGTCATCTTTAAACTCAAACTAATCTCCAAAAACATCCCCATATTTTGGAATGAAAATTATTTTATTTTAATTGATAAACCACTCTAATTCTAAAATCATGTCACAATACTATCTAAAAAATTTCCTTAAGCATTTTTAAAGGATCACTACACTGGGAAATAAATTTTTTATATAAACAACTATATATAAAAAAATTAAGTTTAAAAATAAAACATATAATCATAAAATTATTAATCCACATAAAACATTCATAAGAGAAACATCAACAAAAAATCCCCCAATTATTTCCATAATAGTTAGTTATAAATTCATATATTAAACTTTCTTAAAAGTATTCTCACACCCGAATAAAATTTTGGTATAATTTCAATTTAATCAAAATAATACCATTAATCATTAAAAAAATAATACATAAATCTAAAATATAATACAAATACTTCAGTTTCCATAATTCAAATCAATTCTAATACCATTTTTTTAACTATTAAATTTCAAAAATGGTTATTTTCCTGGAAAATAAAAATAGTTTAATTCCACAGAATAAATTTTAAACATGAAAACCCTTATTCTATAATGGAATAAATATAAAATAAATATTCAAATGATTTATCCATTACTCAAAACATAGTACATTAAAGTCAAGTAAACTAAATGTGTTTACATAAAATAAGTGAACTAACAATAATATTAACTAAAATCCCTTCACAAATAAGGTCACCACTAAATCAAATTACATAACCTATGTTAATTAAAATTCCCTGTATTTGAAATTGGTTTTGAGTATGAACCATTTTATGGTAGCCTAATAATTGGTAAAAAAACATAATAAAATAAACACACCTCAAAAAATCATAAAAACTACCAACTATGAAAACTCACATAAAATAATTTCAAACAAAACACTATATGAATAAAATAATTCAAATATATTAAATACTATACTCACATTCAAAGAAAAAAACAATTAATTCAATATGTTTAGTTTCAATTTATTCAACTTTAAACCCCATGTTATCCTCACTACAATAAAAAATATTTTCTTTATTTGAAAAAACATAATCCATTCACATCAATATAAATTTCTCAAAGGAAATATATGTTTTTTAAGGAGGATAAAAAATGGGTCATTAATATTCATCTGAAGGAAGACAAGGAAAAAACATTGTAAAAGTGATCCTAGTATGGTTCTTCTTTGGGTATAAGAAATATGAAGCAAGAGAACCACCCAATGGGTGGAGGCACTGGCCATGATGATCGATATAAGGCAACATTGGTGGTGCTCATCCACCCTAGTGTTGTTGTGCTAGAGATATTTGGAGAGATCCTTGACACCCATGAAGTTAATTTCACTCTGTGATTTATTTTAAAATATTAAGAGAGGGGATTTATGACACTTATAAATGATAGAGGAGGTGAAAAACAACATTACTTATATGTTAGATTTGATTCAACTAAGAGAATATTGTGGGGGAACGACAGTAGAGCTGAACTTTTGTGAGACCTAGAACGGCACAAAGAAAATCATTATGGTTAGGAATCTTTTTAAATGATCGGGGAGGGTTTATCAGCACTTCCAAAAATTTGCTGATAAATAGGGGTCTTATCAGTTCTAAAATAATAGTCATTGATAAAAAACATCTTTATCAGTAATAAATATTCGCTGATAAATGCCATCTTTATCAACAATAAATTTTTGGAACTAATAAAATATTTCTTTATCAATGTTAAAACTAAAGCACTGATAAAGACCTCTATAATTAGTTTTAATAATATAAGAAATATAATTAAAATATTTGAATGTATATCATTATAAAATTATAAATAAAATATATGATTACATAACAACAAATTTATTCATACAATTGTAAATATGTATTTATGAATATAATTGTAGATATATAATTATAATTGGAAATATAATTATATTTATAAATAAATGTATTTGTAGATATATTTATAATTAATTTTATATAATTTTATATATATTTATACTGTTATATATATATATATATTATTTAATAAATATATAAATATAATTATAAATATAACAAATATATTCATTATTTATATATATGTATTATAATTTTATAATTATTTAAATATATAATGATTTATTTATAATTATATAAATAATTTTTTTTAAAAATATATATATATTTATTTATAACTATAAATATATCATTTTATAAATATAGTAAATTTACATTTATAAATATATTTGTTTATAAATATTTATTTATAAATATATTTTTAATATTAATAATGAAAATATAATTTTAAAAGTATGAAAATTCAAAATTACTGAAATTGAATAATAAAGAGTGAGTAGAATTTAAAAATATTGATAATTTGATAATTTTTATTAATTATATAAAATTTTTAAAAAATATGAATATATATTGAAATGAAGATGAATACATTATTGGTGCTAAAATTCCACCTAAAGTTTCACATGACTAGTCTTGGGAAAACCAAAGCCACCATCTAACTGAACAGAGCACTCTATGAACTATAAGGATGGTGTGTGAAACTTTAGGTGCATTCCCAAAAGATTGGAATCTGAGTGGAAAATCCCTGGAAACCAAATACTATGAAATTTGGAGTTCCTTCCCTAAAATCCCATCGAACAGAAGAGGCCACCACACGCCAGATATCAATGTTGTGTGGAAGAAAACCCAATCTGCATGCAAATCACTTGTACATCAAAGGAGACATCAAACCGTTGGCTTCTATGGATGGTCATCACAAAAAATGAAGTTGTTGTGTGTAAAATCTCTTCCATGACCCGAATCGTGTGTTCCCATCGCCAAAGTGTTTGGCTATAAATAGAACATCACACCCCCTTCTTTGGAGTGACTCTCTAGAAGATGAAGCACCACTTTGTTGTGTGTAATACCCATCTTCCATGACATTTTAATGGAAGCACTAGTGTAGAAAACGTTTTTTACGTCACCATTTTTTACGTCGGTTATATAAAACCAACGTCATAATATGTAAAACGAGGTTTTTTACGTCGGTTATTTAATAACCGACGTAAAACCCTGTGTTTATTACACCTTTAACGTCGGTTATTTTGATAACCGACGTTATTAATCGGGCGGCTTCGTTTTTTACGTCGGTTATACATTAACCGCCGTAAAAATCAGAAGCAGGGGGCGTTTGTTACGTCGGTTATTGAATAACCGACGTAACAAACGCGGTTTTTGAAGGCCTTTTTACGTCGGTTATAAAATAACCGACGTAAAAAAAGAATCCGCAGATGTTTTTGACGTCGGTTATGGAATAACCGACGTAATAAAACGCAGATTTTGAGCCCTTTATAACGTCGGTTATAGAATAACCGACGTAAAAAAAGAATCGGAGGAAGGTTTTTATGTCGGTTATTGAATAACCGACATTATAAATGTTTTAAAAAAAATTATAACGTCGGTTATTGAATAACCGACGTGATAACTCATTTAAAAATTTACCCAGACCCGTGGATTGTCATTCGCGAGTTTACCTTCGACAGTGGCGAATCATCTCTCTCGCGCGTAAACCCGAATCGACTTGTCTATTTTGTTGGTTTAGATTTGTTTTGCGATCATCGTTTCTCATATTTAATCTCCTGGGATCAATCATCTAAACTCGCAGCACTCAGGTAATCCTCCCACATCGATTTGTTTTATATTTCAAAATTGTTTACATTCAAATTATGATTTTTTTTCATATAAACATATATTTGTCTTATCTAAAAAATATATATATATTTTCTATTTGTTATAGGTAATAATGAGTCGAAGTTGGATTACGGCACATCGAATGAGAAATGAAGGAAGGTGTTGATGCCTTTTTGGAATTTTCTAAACGAAATGTTCCAAGTAGTGACATTTTTTTCTGTCCATGCCTGAATTGTCTGAATATGAAGAAGTTGAAAAGTAGAGAGATAAAAGATCATCTGATTTGTCATGGTTTCAATCCGATTTATAACCCTTGGATTTGGCATGGCGAAACTGGACAGAATGTCACTGATGATAATGAATCGCAAGATGGTAACTCCGATGGAATTGAAGAAATGATTCACGATATTGTAGCAGAACAAATTGAGATAGAACCGACAGTTGCACGTCTATATGGTGATGCCGAAAAACCATTATATCCTGGTTGTACAGATTTTACGGTTTTGTCGGCGGTGTTAAGATTGATTAACATGAAGGCGAAACATGGATGGAGTGACAGAAGTTTTACAGAGCTGCTACAATTGATGAAAGACATTCTTCCAAAAGATAACGATCTTCCAGATTCACATTATAAGGCCAAAAAAATATTATGCCCGATGGGATTGGGATACAGGAAAATACATGCCTGTCCGAATGACTGCATTATATATAGGAAGGAATATGAATTTCTGAAAGAGTGTCCTAAATGTGGGACATCACGGTATAAGGTGAAAGAAAAATCACAAGCTTATGTAGAGATTACAAAGCTCCCTTCAAAGGTATTTTGGTATCTTTCTATAATTCCTCGTTTCAAACGTTTATTTGCTAATTCACATGATGCAAAAAGGTTAAGATGGCATGCTGATGAGCGGGTATGTGATGGAAAAATACGTCATCCAGCTGATTGTCCACAATGGAAGAAAATTGATGCCCAGTACCCTACATTTGGAAATGAAATTAGAAATCTGAGACTAGGCTTGTGCACAGATGGAATGAATCCATACCGAACCCTCAGTAGCACACATAGTTCATGGCCTGTTTTATTGGTAATTTACAACCTCTCTCCTGAAGTTTGTTTGAAGCGCAAATATGTCATGTTGAGTATCATGATCTCTGGTCCAAAGCAACCCGGCAATGATATTGATGTATACTTGTCACCGCGGATTGATGATTTGAAACTGTTATGGGCTGATGGTATTAGGGTGTATGATTCTTATAAAATGGAATATTTTCAACTGCATGCAGTGCTTCTATTCACTATAAATGACTTCCCAGCATATGGAAATTTGTCTGGATACAGTGTTAAAGGGCATAAAGCATGTCCAATTTGCGAACAACAGACGTCATATTGTCAATTGCATCATGGGAGGAAAACAGTGTACATGGGTCATCGAAAGTTTTTGCCTATGGATCACCCTTATAGAAGACTAAAAAAGGCATTCAATGGCTCACAAGAATTTGATACTGCTCCAAAACCTTTATCCCCAGATTTGTATTTTGAGAGGGTGAAAAACCTTGATGTGACATTGGGAAAGACACAGAAATCTGGTAATGATAGACATATTTGGAAGAAAAGGTCAATATTTTTTGAGCTACCATATTGGAGGTATCATGAAGTCAAACACAATATTGATGTCATGCACGTGGAGAAGAATATCTGTGATTCTTTGATCATAACATTGCTAGATATTAAAGGAAAGACAAAAGATGGGTTGAATGCAAGGTTAGACCTACTATCAATGGGAATACGTTTGGAGTTAGCTCCCACTCCAAAACGAAGACGAACATTTCTTCCCCCGGCTTGTCATACATTATCGAAGAGGGAGAAAAGTAGCTTCTGTTAGTGTCTTCATGATATCAAAGTGCCTCAAGGTTATTCTTCAAATGTAAAAAATTTTGTCTCATTGAAAGACTTGAAGTTGATAGGTATGAAATCACATGATTGTCACGTCATGATGCAACAAATTCTACCAGTTGCACTGCGTGGAATATTACCCATCCGTGTCAGAAAGACTATAATGAGGTTGTGTTATTTTTTCAATTCAATTTGTAACAAGGCGATTGATGTGAATGCTTTGAAAATTTTGGAAAAGGATGCAGTTTTTATACTTTGTCATTTGGAAATGTATTTTCCTCCAACTTTTTTTGATATGATGGTGCATTTAATGATTCATCTGGTTCGAGAAATAAAGCTTTGTGGACCTGTATATCTTCGTTGGATGTATCCTTTTGAAAGGTATATGAAAATATTAAAGGGATATGTTAAAAATCCATATCGACCTGAAGCCTCCATTATTGAAAAGTATATTTCTGAGGAGGTAGTAGAGTTTTGTACGAGCTACTTGGCTACGGCGCAACACATAGGTTTGCCTCCATCTCGCCATGAACGAGTTAATAATGAGGGAAAGGGGATCCGTGGCTTGAAAGTCAAATCACTGTCAGCTGAACATATGAAGAAGTTAGAATCATACATCTTGAATAACATAGCTGATGTTCAACCGTATATCACATTGCATATTAATGAGTTGAAACAATGTCATCCAAAGAAGAAAGAAATGTGGATTTTGAATGAGCACAACAAAACTTTTTTTCCATGGTTTAAAAAGACCTTGCTTGGTAGATCAGATGTATCAGAGACATTAAAATGGATAGTGGGTGGTCCATCTTTAAATGTGATAACATGGTCTTCTTATGACATTAATGGCTATACATTTCATACGAAAGCTCAGGACAACAGAAGTGCAGTTCAGAATAGTGGTGTATTGGTGTTTGCAGAAGCAATGCATTTTTCGAGTGCTAAGGATAGAAACCCAATTTCGGCATCAAGTGCATATTATGGAGTGATTGAAGACATATGGGAGGCTGATTACTTTAAAATTAAAGTTCATGTTTTTAACTGTAAATGGTTTATCGGTAACAACAGTGTCAGACACGATGAATTTGAAATGACACTTGTTAATCTGAATAGATTGGAAGACACAGCTGATTCTTTTATAATGGCAACACATGCCAAACAAATTTTCTATGTAGTAGATCAATCAGATATGCAGTGGGCTGTTGTTTTAAAAGGGAAAAACAATATGTTGGTGAGGATGAATTTGATGAAGATGCTGATTTATGTGAGATCCCTACTTCCATGGAAAGATTAACAGAACATAATGATGAGTATGTTGAAGACATGGTTTGTGCCATAAGGAACGATCACGACGAAGGAATTTGGGAAAACAATCCAACTGTACATTCCTAAAATTACAGGTAACACATGTTTATTTCTTGTTTACATTTAGTTTTTTCATATAATGTTAGATATTGTAAATTTTTTACTTATTAAAACATGTATCAAACCAAAACGATAAAACAATAAAAACCGTAAAGAGGAGAAGTCCTGGGCGCACCGGCTGGCCGGTGGTGGATCACCGGTTGGCCGGTGGTCCAGAGCAAAGCTCTGTCTGGTCCACCGGCCGGCCGGTGATGAGGCAGCGGCCGGCCGGTGGTCCAGACAGAGAGGAAGGCTCTCTGTCTGGTCCACCGGCCGGCCGGTGGTGAGCCAGCGGCCGGCCGGTGGTCCAGACAGAGAGGAAGGCTCTGTCTGGTCCACCGGCCGGCCGGTGGTGATCCAGCGGCCAGCCGGTGGTCCAGACAGAGAGGAAGGCTCTCTGTCTGGTCCACCGGCCGGCTGGTGGTGATCCAGCGGCCGGCCTGTGGTCCAGACAGAGCAAGGCTCTGGTCCAGCGGCCGGCCGGTGGTGAGCCAGCGGCCGGCCGGTGGCACCAGGCAGTGGGCTAGTCGACTGCCTGGGTCCTCCGGCTGGCCGGTGAGCTCACACCGGCGGACCGGTGGACTTAGTGAGTCCACTTTTCAGCTTTCTTGGGCCAACTCCTTGGCAACCTTTTGCCTGTGTTTACCATGTTTATCATTGTTTAACATGCTTACCATATTACCAATGTTTACTATTATGTAATTTAGTACACTTTTCTATTTTCTGATTAAGTAGTACTACAATATTTGAATTTGTATATTTGTGAACTAATGTTTGTTTTTTTTTTGATTTGAAGGAAAATGAAAAATCAATCAGTTGATCAGCCACATGATTCTGTAGATGAGCATATTGGTCATACATCTGGGGAGGAACATTAAAATGCTCCTATTACGAAAAAGAGTTCAAAGGTTGGTAAGCGTGGGTGCACACGTTTACCAAAATTATCACTTTCCCGTACGAAGGAGGAGAGGATAGTCGTGGAGTTTGATGATGATGATCTTCCTAGAGGTCCAAATGCTAATGATTTTAAGGGTTTTGTAGCAACTCAGGCTAAGAGCAAAGTAAGCATTCTCTATGATGATTGGAGAAGTGTGGATAAGGCGATAATTTTTCAGCTGTGGGAGACCATTTTGGTAAGATCTTTTGCTATTGTTTGACTGTTCATTAAATGTTTCTAGTATATATAATATTTTTAACCTCTTTTTTATCAGATGACATTTGATATTCCTGACACTGGAGGAGTCAGGAAGAAATGCTTATCGTTGGCTGCTAGGAGATGGAGGGATTTCAAATCAACCCTCTCATCTGATTTCATTTATGGTCATAGGAGTCGTGAGAATCCATGTCGTATATATCCTTTTATAGATGAAGACACATGGAGACAATTTTTTGAAAGTAGAAGAAAAGAATCATTTTTGGTAAGGGAAATGTAAACTTTTATAAGCTTTCTTATATAAATGATCTTATTATTGTTTTGTTAATGATTACTTATTATTAATTTACAGAAAACAAGGAAAGCTCATCAAGAGATCCAATCTAAAAATGTATACCCTCATAGTTTATCTCAGGGAGGATATGCATTATTGGAAGAACAAATGATGGCAGAAAAATTTCAACAACTAAGAGCTGAGTCTTCAAGCTCTGGAGAGGTGGCCCCTCCATCCCCTCCATCTAGACATGAGAAATGGAAAAGAGCTCGGAAGGGAAAAAAAGGACAATATCTTTCGGAAGAATCGAGACTCGTAGTTGAGAGGATTGTAAGATATCTATTTTATTTATTTAAGTTTACTATTTTCGTCATATATTTCCAATCATTATAGAAATGTTCAATTAATTATTACAGGACTCTCTTGAGGAGAAGAGTTCACAGGGGACATTTACACCATCTAGGAGGGAAGATATTTTATCTGTGGCATTGGGAAAGCCCGAACATCCTGGCCGTGTAAGAGGATATCCGCAGGTGTATCGGTAAGAAAAGTGTTGCCACGTTCCTCAACTTCTAACGTTGAGGAAGTTTATAAAAAAAATAGAATCCTTGGAGGCTGAAGTCCATAATATTAATGCGACAATGGAGGACAAGATTAGAGCATCGGTGCAGTTTATGTTTGCAGACTTGCAAAGACAATTTCAGGGTGCAGCTCCCACTCCACCTCTCCCAGTAGCTCCCACTCCCCCACCTCAGCCTGCGGACCGCATTTTTGATCCTCCTCCTCCGCCGCAGCTACCTACTTATTGTGAGTTGTATGTTGATGATCCTCAACATAATATAGTTGCATATGGGATGGTATATTGTATAGGAGATACAGTTCATCATCAACAGTTAGAGGTAGAGAATCAGAGGGTCACTGTACAGGATATTATAGATAGATCAGCTCGGATACCATTACCTACAGATGAGGTGACGACAGTTGGACATAGTATCGGCCATTTTTTACTTTGGCCATCCAGACTTCTTCGACTCATTACCATAGAGGTATGGATGTTATATCTTTTATTTTATATTTTTATTAATGTTTTATCATTTGGAAACTAATATATTTTTCAATTTATTTTTACAGGAATACTTCAAAGGTAAAGAAATACTGTATAGACAACAACAAAGACAGATAGCTATGACATCAGATGCAGATACTAGCAGTCTTGACAAATTGTCAAGATATTCAAATTTGTTGTTGGATCATTATGACTTTACAATGGAAGCTCATGTCTGTGGACGTGAACTAAGTGTGGGGATTATGAAAACTGATATCATGGAGTTTGTCACTGGAGATAAGTTGGCATCAACGTGGTGCAAATTTTTATCATGTAAGTCTTAACACCTTTTCCTTGCGTTATATTTATTAAAAATGTATACTTATGTCTTATTTGTATTAGGTATCTGTATAAAATTTGTTAGAGGAATGAGCTGATAGATGTATATGGATTCATGGACCCACTATTGATTTCCCCTGAAGCATGTGCATTGGATGAGGAACAAAGAATGCTTTATATTGCTGATAGATTTGAAAAGAATGTAATCACACAGTGTTGGATGATGCCTTTTTGTGAGAGGTATGAAACACATCCCTCTCAAAGAGTTAATTATCTTTTAACATAAAAAACCACTAACGTTAAATTTCTTTTATCAGGGATCATTGGATGTTAGGGGTTTTTTTACCCTAGGGAGAAAACACTTTATTGGATATGCTCTCTCCATGATGATGTGCGAGAAAGTTTAAGAAATATTGGAAACGTAAGTTTCAATTTCACAATAGTTTTATATATTATAATGAATTTTAAATTTACCCCATTCGTATTATTTTCTAACAGGGCATGGGTCCACTTTCGAAAAAACGCAAAGAAAAGGAATTTCAAGATCAAATATGTACATGCGAAGGTAAATATCCATTTATAATTTGTACATTTTGATTTATTACATAAAAATAATATATTGAATTTACACTAATTCAAACAGAAATGTCATGAGCAACAAGGCATCATCAAATGCGGATATTACATGTTAAGATTTATGTATGAAATAATAACAACTGGGACAGTTCTGAGTTTTGACCTGGTAAGATTTCCTCTTTCTCATAATATTTCAATTTGATTTATTCAATTATACACGTTGACTACTATCCTTTTCCTTTGTAGCTTTTTGATGACCCTCAACCCTTTACTGCTGAAGATATTAAACACATACAAGTGGAGTGGTCAAATTATTTTACAGGTTTGATTGACTTTTAGTTGTTTGTAATGTAAAATGTAATTTTTAATATTTTCAATGTAATTGTGTATTTCGTAGTTGTTTAGGTTGGATTAGTTTTTTTTGAAGTTGACAGTGTAAGTTTTGAATGTTATATAAGTGAATTTTTAATTTTTCTCTACTTCTTGTTTTGGTCTACTGTTGATGGTTTTTCTGGTCTGGATTTTGGTATGGGGGGAGAGGTTCCCAAGGGGGTGGGTGGGTGTTTGGGGGGTGTCCACGGGATATGGGAGGGGTGTCCAAGGTGTGTTTGGGTCTGTCCTAGGGGTCCGGGGGGTGTAAATGAGGGTGGGGGTGTCCAAGGGGTGGGGGGTGTCCAAGGGATATGGGAGGGGTGTCCAAGGTGTGTTTGGGGCTGTCCAAGGAGTCGGTTGGGTGTAAATGAGGGTGGGGGGGGGGTCCAAGGGGTGGGGGGTGTCCAAGTGGTGGGGGGGGGTGTCCAAGGGATATAGGAGGGGTGTCCAAGGGGTGTTTGGGGCTGTCCAAGGGGATGGGGGGGTTTCCAAGGGGTCGGGGGGGTTTTCCAAGGGGTCGAGGGGGTGTCCAGGGGGTGGGGGGTTGTCCAAGGGGTGGGGGGGTGTCCAAGGGGTGGGGGGTGTCCAAGGGATATGGGAGGGGTGTCCAAGGGGTGTTTGGGGTTGTCCGAGTGTTTGAGGGGTGTAAATGAGGGTGGGGGGGCTGTCGAAGGGGTGGGGGGGGTGTCCAAGGGGTGGGGTGTCCAAGGGATATGAGAGTGGTGTCCAAGGTGTCTGGAAGTTCTGTCCAAGGGGCCGGTTGGGTGTAAATAAGGGTGGGGGGGGCTGTCCAAGGGGTGGGGGTGTCCAAGGGGTGGGGTGTCCAAGGGATATGGGAGGGGTGTCCAAGGTGTGTTTGGGGCTGTCCTAGGGGTCGGGGGGTGTCCAGGGGTCGGGGGGGTGTCCAAGGGGTCTGGGAGGGCTGTCAAGGTGTGGGGGTGTCCAATGGGTGTTTGAGGCTGTACTAGGGGTCTTGGGGGTGTAAATGAGGGTGGGGGGGGGGCTGTCCAAGGGGTGGGGGTGTCCAAGGGGTGGGGGGTGTCCAAGGGATATGGGAGGGGTGTCCAATGGGTGTTTGAGGCTGTACTAGGGGTCGTGGGGGTGTAAATGAGGGTGGGGGGCTGTCCAAGGGGTGGGGGTGTCCAAGGGTTGTGGTGGGGCTCCAATGTGGTGGGGGAGGGCTGGCCAGGTTGTTAGGTGGGTATAGATGAGGGTGGGGTTCAGTTGGGGCTTGGGGGAGGGCTGGCATGGTATTTTTTGTGTGGTTTCTGGTTGCTTTTTGGTGAGGAGCAGTGCAATTATTTAAAAAAAAATATATATTGCTTTCACGTCGGTTATAAAATAACCGACGTGGTAAATAAATCGGTAGGGGTTGATCACGTCGGTTTTTTCGAGAACCGACGTGATAAACCGTTCCCGGGCCTTTTATCACGTCGGTTCTTAATATAACCGACGTGCTAAAAGGCTGGGAATCGATTTACCACGTCGGTTATTGGATAACTGACGTGCTAAAACGTTTTCCCAGGCCTTTTTCTCACATCGGTTATTTAAGAAACCGACGTGATAATAGGCCCGGGGAAGGGTTAAGAACGTCGATTATGTCATAACCGACGTGATAAACGATATCCCAGGCGTTTTATCACGTCGGTTTAGAAAATAACCGACGTGATAAACCCCCCCCCCCCCCCCCCCCCCCCCGCGCATATTTATCACGTCGGTTATTAATGAACAGACGTTATAAACACCGTGATGTTAGGGATGTTACATCGGGTTTTAAATAACCGACGTAAAAAAACGTTATTTATAACGTCGTCCGTATTAACGTCGCCTAAAAAACCGACGTAAATAATGAAAAATACCGATGTAAAAAAATGTTTTCTGCACTAGTGAAGGATCAGTCATGGTATATAATCTTGCATGACAGACCTCACATGGGCCATGGCCACGGTTGAGTGATCCTTACCCAATCTCTTTCCATCCATGTAAGGTGTGTGTAAGGTTCCAGCCTGTGTGCAAACCCTCCATTGCGTAAAACACCCATTCTTGAACATAGCTTCCCCTTTACTCAATCATATATTCTTTTTATAGAGCCCATGGCCCACATAATTATTTTCAAAAACCTCCAAACTTGCATAAAACAACCTCTAAGTCCCCTATCTATTGTCCCTTATGCCTTCCCAGCACCTGCTTCAAAGCATGAGTACTCTAACCCATATTTCTTTTAATCACATGGATCTCTAACAGGGACCTTTATGATTGACCAATATTCCCCACCATTATAACCTTTCATTTCCAAATACAATCCATGACCTGAGGTGCATGAGTGGTGGTCACATAAACACAGGTGTAAAGAGTGAGTCCCCCACATCTGAGATTCATGATGTAAATCTATATACTCCCATCATCCTCAGAAAATGATGTTAACCTATGAAATTTCCCTATGAAATAATCACATGATGCTCAATGTGTGAGTAGTAGGGGTGGTATCCACAAACAATACCCTTATATAGAATGATATCCTCCTCACATAGAATGGTATCCACCTCACATGGAATGAAATCCTCCATGGGAAGCTTCCACACTTAATCCCTACACCATCTCTCATTTACCGCTTCTTATGGGAAACAATAATCAGGTCTTCTGCATCCTCTTGTTTCTCACACAGATCATGACAATAGGTAAGTAAGGAAAAACCTTCAACTGGTTATTCAATTCCTAATACATCCTATGAATACATCAATGAAGGCAGTATTGAACTCATTTACCAAATTCCAATAAGTCATACACAACCCAAACATGGTATTAAACTAAGGCATACTAGTGGTTATGCACCAACATGGATCCATATTTTTAAAGGCTTTATTAAGATAAATATTATTAATTAGATTTTTAGTACAAAAAAAATGATTTTGTGATTTTGAACATAGGTCTAAACAATCCACATAGAAAACATTTAACCCATTATATAAAAATATATTTAAAATCCATTTATTTAAATCATTAAAATATAACAGGATTCCTTTTTTACATTAGGAAAACAAAAGGTTAGCATCGTATCGGCATAACCTAATAATCACACGGTGAGTCTACAGTAACTAAAGACTTTTATGCAGGCTTTATCAGTAAAATTATCATCAAGAAGTACTTATGAATAACTCGAAAAAATCATAGCCAAAGGATCCTAATATATAATCACTACAAATCAAGAAGAACATAAAATCCGTTAAAAACCAACACTATAAACTCTATAGAAAAAAAAAGAAGAATCCCCAAAATCCTAGGTGAATTCTACCATGATTAGGTGGAATCACCATATTATTGTCAGTCTTTCATAAGTTTAGTTACACATCATATTTGAATCAAATATGAACACCAATCACTACCTAATGAACATTGACTAACACTCTCTCCATCTACATCTCTATCTCCACTTCCTACTACCGAAAACTACATGAATATAATATTAAAAATTAAATAGTGTTGTATATTTAAATTTAAACATATAACTAAAAAATGTTTTTGTACTAAATGATTTTCAAGTTGTGTGATTTACCTTCACATGCCCATACATTGATGTAATATCTTCAGAGGTAGATTCATCCATCTTCGAATAAAATTAACCCATCGCTTATTATAGAGCAACGCCGTTTTCATATTGCATCATTATATAAGTCCCCTACAACTTTATACGATCCCCTTGTTCCAAAATTGTTGTTTTCATTATAAAAATATATATGATCATATCAAGGTATGTAGTAACTACAAGTAGGAGTAGATTTTGTTGTAATCCCTAATGGCCTACCAAATTCTTAGATGGTAATGGTCTAAAACCCAACCCACACACCTGGCCAGGATGAAACATCCCAAAGGATTGACCAAGTAGATCATCCTGGGAGACCGAGAAGGACTATACATGATTTTCATCCAATAGTTCTTTTATTCTTACATATAAATCAAATATCAGAAATATTTTAATAAATACATATTAACATACTGGAAACTAAAAATAAGTTATTAAAATGAAAATGTAATTTATACCCAAACTCTTATGGAAGGATCATTGACATAACTCCCATATGATTTTTTATGAACATCCATCCATAGTTCTATTCTAGAGACTTGGTTCCCTAAATTCATTTAGATTATTAGAAAAAGATAAATAAACAATTTAATATATTAAATAGATAATTTTATCTTATAAATATTTACTATAATGAAAATATTCCGAATTCAATCTGTTTTTGGAAAAAATATTTTACCAAAAAGTGTGATGGTTGATTTTATAGCTCCACCTGATGTGTTTTTCATTGAAATATCCTTAAATAAATAACATGTAATTTAATGTCCACTTTTTTCTATAAGATCAGAAATGGTAATGTTGAATAACAACTAAACAAAGAGATCCATTTTTAAAATATTATAATTTAATAACATAATGAGAAGCAGTTACACCATAATGTATTAAAATTACAGTTATATATGAATCAAATACTTCATTCTTCTATGATTGAAAAACATGCCTCTAATCATCATAGGTAATCGGAAGGGTAACCAACTCTACTACCAGCTGGCCTAGAATTTGGCCAAATAATCCTTTGACAACATTTTTATGGACCTTATAAAAGTTAAATGGAACAACTATCATTTGTACATTCAAATTCCAACAATATAAAATATTCATATTTCTCTCTATAATGATATTGTTTTCATATTTTATGAAAAAAAATAGTTAGTAGTATAAAAAATTGTAATATCTTTATTCACATTAATTTTTTTAACTATAACATTCACCCTCTAATATCCTCATGAAGAAGAAAGAGTGAAAACCTACTACATCACTACTGAAGCATTTGAAAGGGGATGTGTTGTCTCAAAATATGATGGGATGTTGAAGAAATGAAGGGTGTGAGAAATGGTGTAGGGGGGTGATAGAGGGTGTCTCAAATTCAGTGGGGAGGGAGACTAATGGTTTATCATCTATCGGTGTGGTCATGGGAACATCAACTGGGAGTCAACTGGGATCAATGAAACTATTCCTCCATGGTATTTCTATTATGTAATAAAATAAAATTAACTTTGAACATATATTTCAAAAAAAATATGCAGAATAAAAAATTAAAAATGATAACATATTCATAATACTGACCTAATAATATACATATCTATGATAATGAGTGAATACGCATATAACATATGTGGTTGATAAATAAATGGATGACTAGACATACAATAGCTTTTTTCTTCAATCATGTCATTATCTTTCTATATCATTACATCATATACATCATCCACCTAGGAAAAAATAATATTTTAAATATCATGATGGACAACTATGTTTGTTTCTTACTGTTGATGGAGTTCAATGTCTAAGGAAAATTCTTCCACATCGTCACCCATATCATCTAAGTCCCTTTACTTTTTGTGAAGGTCTACAATCCTCCCTTCATCTATAACTTATTCCACATAATATACCATTTTTTATTGTGATGATAAGATATATGGATCATGTAAGTCATAGTCACAAAAATCCTTCATGTAAGAGAAGTTCTCTAAAGAAAATTTGAAGGAATCTCTTTTAATAATGCTAGTAACATCGGCCCACTTTCATTTGAATAAAACAACTAAAAAATTCCCCTTGTATTTAATTCGATAATATCAGTCAAATTTCCATAGTATCCCAATTTGGAAATCATAAATATACCACTATTATATGTTTTCAATCCCTCTTCCAAATCAACTGTACGATATATAAATCCATTTAAATTGTAGGTGTTGAACTTTCTATCCTGTTTTGTAGGAAATCAAGCAAGAAACATAAAATATTATTACAAATTGGCATGAGTATTAGTATTTTTTATCAATAAAAATTAATATACATTATTATATTTAAAAAATAAATGTGTCAACCTAATATATATATTCATTTCAATATTTAGGAACTTACATGATGTGAAAACCATTCTACAATGTCTTTGTTAACAGCTTTTGTTATATATTTCTCATTTCATGTTTGGCCTAAAATTTATCGCTTTGTTTGTAACATTGTCTCTTTAATAAATGGATCTGGAATTCCACTATTCATCAGAACATATCTATGTTCCTATAATAATTCCATTTCTAACAGTGTAACACTTGACCTCCTCCCAACTAATCATCCAATAGAATGAAAGATTTTTGATTTCCCATGTAATTGAGATTGATTAGATATGTCTTCAACATTTATAAATCAAATGAATATTGTCTCAATATCTTCCAAGTATCTATAAAACAGGTAATACACACCTATGTTAAATTTCCTTAAGAATTTGAGCCTTGATTTTGACCATTATTTTTCACATAAGATTTCAAATTACCTTGATATTTTTGAAATAAAATAAATAAAACCCAATTATGTATTTAATTAAGTTAAATGATTTTTTTACATAATATGAAAAAATATAAATAAATTACCTCTCAATTTTATATATCCATTGATAATGTTTGGTGATCCTAATTTATTTTTCTTGACTAAATTCACCATTAAATGCATCAAGACAGCAAAAATGATGGGGGAAAGATCATCTCCATTGCACAAAATGTTAATAAAAATATCTCTTTGTGGTTTTCAAGTTCATATGGTTGTATATTTCTCTAACATAGTTTTTTGAAGAATGTGAAAAATTATATTACAATAGTAGTAACTTTTTCAGGTAATAATGTATATAATACCAATGGTAGTAACATTTGTAACAAAATGTGTGACTCATGAATTTTGAATCCATGTAACATGTGATGATTTAAGTAAAAACACCTTAATATGTTACTTGAATACCCATCAGATACCTTCACATGTTTTAAAATTTAAATCAAGGTATCATTATCCCTATTTTCATTATAAAAATTATTGGAGTATACATTCCATTCTCATATGGCTAGATATCATGATTTTTGTTCATTGTTTGTAAGTCCTTTTGATCATTGAGATGGTCCTTCAATATTCCATGCTCATTAAGAAATGTAAATATAAAATTTTTTCAAAAATTATTCACAATATTTATAAAATTAATATTATGCCACAAAAAATTAAATTCACAATATGAAAGTTCTAGAAATATACTTTTTTCTTCCGTTATTGTGTTCTGATTTCACTTGATGATTCACTTCAAACTCATTTTTGACTATCATTAAAATGATTCTCCTTAAAAAATATTGTTTCAAAATTTCCAGGTTGTGCCAATATTTCACAACTTTTCAATAACTTTTTAGGTGGTCTATGATCAATAGAACAATTTAATTTTGACATGTTTAACCAAAATATATGATATTATTTGAGAAATATTAGCTGAAAAAAGAATCGCCATTTTTTTTGTAAGGTAGTCATTCAAGGTCAAAATCAAAGTTAAAAATAGTATAATCAAAACCTATATAAGTGTTACAACTACATATGTTTCCATGTCAAGGGAACTCACTAATGGTCCATTTTATAATAGAATTAATTTTTAACATTGTTTATGAAGATTCATCATATGTATCAACATATTTTCTCTATAACTCATGTAATTATTCAATTAGAGGTTTCAAGTATATATCAATATCATTTCCAAGAATTTGTTTCTAGGAATAATCATTGAAATAATATAATATGTTTGTTTCCTACACATCCATGGAAGAAGATAGTAAGGGTTCAAAACAACAATCTAAATCCTATTACGGGTGCTCAATGTATCAAATGGGTTGAATCACTCAGCAGTCAATCCCAATCTCACTTTCCTAGGATCATATGGGAAATTAGGATTTAATGAATCAAATGGATTCCTTGATTTTGAATCTCTTAGATATCACATTAACCCACTATTTTTATTATCTATTAAATTCCACTTCATGTGCTTGGAAGTTTTTGAGGATATGAATAATATTTACAATCGAGTCTTTAATGGGACGTAAAGAAAAACCATTGCAGGTGTGTTATTTTTATTCTACTTCATAGCAGTATCTTAAATAATACTTTCAACATCACCCATTTAATTCCACCGAGAAGAATAACACTTTTTGAAATTCTGTCTCCTTAAATCCTCTCCCCAATAAATAATAAAATCACAGGGACAAGTATGTATTTTTATATAATTCAGACCAATCTTCATAACATCTTTTTTAATATCATAAAAAGGCTTGGGGATCCTAGATTTGGGAAATTCATCATGTAATAATTACAATATCCTGGAAATCACCTTATTTTTAATTCAGCATTGGAATTTGATATGATGCAACTTCAGTAGAATTTAATGTTTAGAATATTTCAAAAAACCACCCTACAACTCTTGATTTACATCTTCAACTATATAATGAAACAGATTTTTTTTCTCAGTGATGTTTTATCTTACATTACTCTCCACGGAATCAAGAGTATGATCCAATGATATGTTATAATCTTCATCTGGTGGTCCTATAGTCTTAAGAACATCACCTGTCAAGTTAATAGATGTATCACCCTCTACTGGCTATTATTATATGTTTTGATTTTGATGTTTCTATATTTTAATGTCAAAATAATAATTTATTATGTTTCATATTTCACTTTCCATTTTTGATGAATTTGGGAGCTCATTCTGTTGATTGACATCAGTGTTAAAACTTTCTGTAACATTTGATTATCCATACCAAATCCAACAAAGATATTGATCAAGGAATTGAGTCGATATCAAGTGTTCATAAACTTATTGTCTCTTAAACCATATTCGAAATTTACATTTATGACATAGAAATATTATTGTCCCATAAATAGATCAATTGGGAATTGAAAGATCTACAAACTCATCCAAACCCTTATCATACTGAGGTGTGTTCCTCGGTAATGTGATCTAGATTTTACCAATATATATCAAAATGTTCCTAAAATTTATTATATAAATTCAAAACACATAAGTATTACTATGTTTAAAAAGATATTAATGGAATGGAAAATACCAACCAAGTATTTATAATAAGAGTCATACAATTGAATCGCGACCTATTGTTTTTTATCTACCATTCAAGATTATGGTCCTCTAAAAATGTCTATAGCAACACTTGGGTCGAATCAATGGTGATGATACTTTTCAATAGTCTATTGTTTTTTATATGATTGTATTTTAATTGGTAGGTTTGTTTGCAGAGCTTAAATGAAGTGATTAATGGTTGGTGTTTGATTAAACAATTTTATAATGATTAGGGTGAGTTCATTATTAGGGAGTTAATCTTGTGATATCTTTGATCTTTTCTTTATATTGCATTCAATTAACACCCACTTCACAATAGGAAGTTGATTGGAATTACTAATTGTTAAGGATTTAATCCAAGCCTTATCTTAACATAGGTTTCTAATCTCAATCATTACATGGTGATGGTAGTGTATTTATGGTCCCAATAATCAATGGAAACCACACGTTAAACAGAACAAGTCATTAATCCATGACATGTTAAGTCCAACATACACAATGTTAATTTGAAGAATATTCCTCGAGAAAATACTCTCAATCACATAACAAAACTACTTATAATTCACCCAAATGGATGATTTACTCATCCATCAAGATGATTAGTAATCTCGTTTATTATGTTTATGATGGTGAATTAATAAGAACACAAAAGGAATGGGATATGAAAAGAGTTGTGCATGTAACCCACACACACACGAACGATGATGAGAATTAAAAATAGAATTTTGATTGAATGAGGAAGCAAAAGAAGGGAAGGGGTTTAAAATTGATTTCGAATATTCTAAGAGAATTATTTTTTAGGAAAAGAGGGTGGATGATTAAAAGATAATATGAGGAATAAACTAGCATTAAAATTCAAATGAAATTGAAAACAACTTATGAAATTACAAATAAAAGGAACAAAAAATTAAATGAAAATAAAGAGAGGAGGAAGGGTCCCTGAAGTGAAAACATGAGTTTTGTAGGACCTCGTAGGACGTTGGAAAGTCTTTGTTCATGTCAATGAATTCTCATATCTTCTAAAATGACAACCCCTTTCAAGGAGAAGATGGGGGTGTATTTATAGCCCAATGGGGGTGGACTATTTTCATTCCAAATATACCCCTCCACTTGCATCTCAAATTTGATAAATTATATGATTGAATATCAAGTTATGATATTTTTACAAGTTGTAGATGTTGATCTCTTATGTTTACTCTAAATATTCGGCATCTATCGGCCTTCCGGATCCAAAGATATGGCGTTTTGATGAAACAATTTTAATATGTCCATTTTAATCCATAAATTTTAAATCCCAAAATGTGAATTGATTTTTGAATAGGAATATTCCCTCAAATCCGAACACTTTATTCAACACAGTCAGCCACCTAAATCTACTTCTTCACACTGCAAAACTCAACTCGAATGGATTTCTCTATTAGGATAAAAATAAATAATGGTGTACTGATTTAAATTCCCAGAAAGAATGGTGGGATGGGTTTAAATTCATCATTTGGGACTTTTTTGGATTTGGGCATTGAAATTTTTATCCATGATTAATTTCATTGTCCCCCAAATTTTGGTGGAGAATAAAAAAAATAGACTTCTATATTGAGCCATGTAATTAAATCTTCATGGCTAGTTCATTTTCATCACAGATTATCTAGTCCTTCTTGTGTGGTGCATGTAACCCTTCAAATGGCCAAATTAGACAATGATTCCTTCAAATTATATGTTTTAAATTGAATAATTAATACTAAAAAACAATGACCATGGAATTTTGATAATAAGGGTGAGCGTTATAATTAAAATAGAAAATTTATTTTATTTGACTGCTTCAAATAATTCTCAAAAAATATATTTAGTATTAAAACATGAGTATATCACACTAATTATGCACTTTTATATAAATTTTAATAAAGAGAGTTTAAAAAAAGTTTTGAATAAGTAAATATATTCAAGTCACCCACATATATTCTTGTGCATGTCTTCATGTGAAAAAAATATAAAAAACAAATTATTCTCACTCACCAAAAAATATTAATGTTTTGTTTTCCACAATAAGGGGAGGTTTAAACCATTTCAGTCAACAATATTAAACTCCAACAAAAATTGTTAGAAAAATTTTTTCAAAAACAATTCATTATTCATGCTCAAATTTAGAAATGGGAAATGTGGACACTCAAAAATCACACCTCTCAAGAGGATAAAATTTTATTTTTGGAGGTTCACTCATTCACCAACCAAAAGTGAAAATAAAAGAGTTTGAAAGAGATATTAGCTTCCATTCCTTAACCTAAAGTGTACAAGAATCAAGGGGTCATTTGAAAGGTTTTTTGTGGCTATGGGATGATATGAATATAATTTCCAAGAGGGGTAAAACATCAGCATGGGTAAAAAAATGCACATTTTTTTGAAATGAAAATGGAATTAAATGAAAACATATATTTACAAGGGAATGATTGTGTAAAGAAATACATAGGAGAGGAATACAATTTTAAGTGGATCATAAGATGAAATATTTACAAAACACAAAAATTCTCACAATGACATAAGAATATATAATGAAAGTGTTTTTTTATTTTCTTCCCTTTTTTACTTTTTTCGAAAGGTGAAATTGAAACAAATATCACACTCATATCCCAACCCATTTTTGATCTCCTCATGAAACTAATTGAAATAGTTATAGTGAGATCAGATGTTTTAGAAGTGTGATTTTTGACCAACCCAATATAGAAACGTTTTTTTCTTTTTTTTGATTATTTTATTTTTCTGAACACTTATCAATAAAATTTATAAAATTACATAAATTAATGTCCATTCCACAAAACTCATTGAATTACAACCTCTACCACACACTTAATTGTATTCTTTCCCTCAAACATATGATAACACATTGAAAATCTATAAAATGGAACCCCAAAATGAATTACATTCCTCCCACAATTAAATTTCAATAAATAATGCAATGTAAATCCATGTTTATTTTGGGTGGGATAAGGTATTGGGATTGTAATGTGGCTATCAAATAAAATGTTTTCATATGATTAGAGGGGTTTTAATATTCTCAATAATGTAAGGGTAATGGGAGGCTATATGACCATTATGATTCTCATGAGGTTCAGAAAATGAATATATCATATTAATTCACATAGAATGATGAAATTCAACTCGGAGGTCCAAAAACTCAAGACTCTCAATCGGGGGTGAAAATAGACATTTTGAAAGGATGGCCATAGGTGGCATTATCATGAAAGATAATGTTGTTCCCTACGATTGGGGAAAATAATTTTCCAAATAAAAAATTGATCATGAATTTTTTTTGGTTTTGACATAAGATTTTTTATCCAAAATTATGATGAAAATATAAAAATTTTGAGATAAAAAAAGTCTTTTGACTCCCCAAAATGGTTGGACAAACTTTCAATACTGGATGGTGAGTATGTATGACTCTTTTTTTGAATTTTTTTTTATTTTTTTTAGTGTTTTTAAAAAACACACAGATACAAAATAGAAAGATAACATGAAAGGGTTTGATGAAGGAAGATGTAAACAAATGAAATATATAGGGAGAAGAAGAAAGTGAGAGTTAAAGGGAATGAGTTACCCCTGGTTTGGATTTGGTGGGTCACCATATCCATCCAGTGGTGGATGAACTGTAAAAGTTAGGGATCCGGTGGATTTCAAAGTGGTTCCAAGGTTGTTTTTCCTCTCATGGTGATGAATTATAAAATGAACATTACTTAAAATAGAAACAGAAAAATCATTATTTGTATAATAAAAAACAAAAAAGAAATTAAAATTTCATAAAATTAAATGAAAACATGGGTTGTCGCCCAAGTAGCACTGCATTTATTTGTCTATATCTAGACAGTTGTAGTGGAATACCCTAGTACAATGGTGGCCATAGTATTTTCTCAAATACGAAGGGCTTCATGACAAATATATCCTTTGGTGGTCCCGATTTTTTATTAGATAATCTATTCCCTCGTTGTTTCTCTTCCAGTTCAATGGGGTTGGAAATAGAATGTGGTTATCCTTCATTTGGTCTTCAACTGGAGGAATGATGTTTTCCACAATGTTTTGGTTTTCTATGATCAGAAATTTAGGAAGGTGCTTCAATTTTAGAGGTGCATTTATGTATGGTTGAGATAACATGAAATTGAAGTATGATATCCCAATTGTTTGTAACTCATTTATTTCATCACTTACAGATGTGTAGTAATGGAGATCATTAGAGTCATAATACTGAAAATAAAATTTTCAATATCCTTAATATCAATGTTGTTTATGAAAGAGTCATAGATTTCAAAACTCACCAGTGATCACATTATTAATTAAGGAACATATATCACAAACATCATTGCCAACAAGACCAGATAAAAACAATGGTTCAGGGATCACCTAACATATAACAGAATTTTCAGAATCATGGATATTAAATGATGAATGTTGGATAATCTGATCGGAATCAATAAATGATCATGTTAGTTCATTTAACTCATTATCATCCAAGCTATATAATTGGAGGTCAAAGACAAGAAGAGAATCCAAATACTTTTAAATATTCTTTAGATTAATGGAGTTAGCATTTTTAATTTTAACATGAACTTATCCATTTAAGTCGTGGTTAATGAGGCTGAAATATTCAAAAACACTTATATTAGTATAACATGAAGAACATGATGGATTGCAATTCAACACATTCTCAGAGAGACATTAAGAATCATGTATTGAGAATACATATTCATTCTCTGTTGGGTATCACATGGATTGACAAATATTGAACTTGACTAGTTGGTCACCAAATTACATGGATAAGATTCCATCATGGACATCAATTTTTGTTTTAGATGTCATGCGGAAAGGTATTCCTATAATCAGAGGAAATTGGATTGAATTTTTCTCACATTCCATTTCAAGGACATATATGTCGGCTATGAAGATAAGAGTATTTACATGGATAAGGACATCCCCAATTATAACCTCAGGACTAGCAGTGCTTTGATTAGATAACAGGATGACAACACCCATTGGGTGTAAAGCACCTATACCATGGTTGGAGAAGATGGATTTAGGTAGGACATTTATCGAGGCTCATAGTTCCATGAGTGCATCATCAATGTTGGAACTTCTTATTTGTCATGGAACCTTAAAGTTCCCTAGATATTTTCACTTTAAGGGAATAGAATGTTGGGTGGAAAATTTTCGAATATCCTAAGTTTCCTCTTATGGGTGCACAATTCATTATGAAAATTGGCGTACGTGTGGATTTTTTATGGAATATGAGAATGAAATGTTGAATTAAACACGTCTAAACATGTATATCATTTCAAGATCAGCATCAAAGGACTTAGTTTTCGTTGAAACGGTTTGAGGAAAATGAATTGGGTTCCTAAGTGGAATGGAAGCAGGTGAAGAAATTTCATTAGGTTCCTTTTCTAATTTCTTTTTCATTTCATTTTCTATGTCAAAATTTAAAGGTGGTTTGGAGGACACATCATGAGGCATAGAAATTTTCTTTCTCAATCAAGTGCAACTACAGTTACATTACCCTTGGGGTTGGGTAATGGTTGAGCTCGAAGTTGGGAAGGATTTGATTGTTGTTGCTAGATCAGGTGGGATGCAAGTTGACCAATATGGGTTTCAATATTTTTAAGGATGGAATAAGTGAAAGATGAAAGATATTCCACTGCACTTTCCAATGGTTTCTTTGATGAAGAGGCTTGTCCCGAATAAGGATTTCTTTGATTTTGGTTCTTGGGAAAAGGATTTTATTGGTTTGGGAATTGAGAAGGATTATTAGGATAGTGGAATCCAGATAGAGTATTTTTCCTTTATGGTTGACGAACAAAAGTATTAGGTTGATGGAATCTACCACCACCATGACCATATTGTAATTGGTTTTTATTTTGATGTGGGAATATAGGTGGATGAGAAATGGGATTCCCATATCTCAAGCTAGGATTATAGGTAGAAGAAAAGGGCTTAGAGTGGGGTTGGTTAAAGTTTTTAACAAACTGACCAAATTGTTGGGGGTTGGGTTTCCACTAAGAGTATGCTGAATTGAGCTCCATTAGTTCATATGAATTAGATGTATCCTCTTATATTTTTGTACATGTGTTAGTTGGATGATCTAGTGAGCTACAGATTCTACAATCCTTGATAGGTCTATGGAATAGAGATTGTGGTGAAGATGAGGTTGGGTCTTTGGTAGCCACAACTAGTTATCGCACAAGACCTATAAGTTCAATCCTCCACTCTATCATCTTGTTTGGCTCTATCGATTCATCATCTTTGGATTATTTGACATGAGAATATTCTCGAGTATGGAATTGTTGTATTTTTTCATCCATGATGCTTATGAGATCTCTTGCAGGTAAGGGGGTTTTATCAACAAGAGTACCACCACCTGCGGCATCAATGAGAGTTCTATCCATAGCTAATAACCCTTCATAGAAGTGTTGGATCAAGATTTTTCTAGGTATTTGGTAGTGTGGGAAGGTTTCCAGAATCTTTTTGAACCTCTCCCAATACTCATGGAGTCATTAATTGGAGAATTTAAGGATACCACTTCTTTCCTTTCTGATAGAAGTGGTATGAAAAGTAGGAACGAATTTCTCTACGAAGAGTATCTTCATGTCAATCCATGAGTTTATGTAACAAAGAGTAATGAGGTAGAGCCATGACATAGTAGTGTCATCTTGGGATATTGGGAATGCTATATGTTTGATTTTTTTCTTAGAAACCCCTTGAAGATTCATGGTTGAGCACACAACTTGGAACTCTTTAAGGTGGAGATGTGGATCCTCTCCAGCTAGCCAGTGGAAATGAGGTAGAAGATGAATCAAACCCAATTTGAGTTCGATATTAGCCACTATGTTTAGATTTTTAATACAAAGGGGTTTTTAATTTATATCAGGGGAAGAAAGTTATTTTAGTATGTGTTCCCTATGATTGGACATATCTAATTCAATTCGTTGGGAAAGGTTTTTATTATCCCTAATGTTCCTCTTAAGTTGGTGAAGTGTTAGCTCAATTTCAGGGTCAAAAAATTTTTAGTGATTTTTTGGGAGGATAATAGGAACTTGGAGAGATTATTTAAGAAAGAGGAAGATGGTTTTTTCTTTCTATTATTTTTGTTTATGATTTTTATAGGAAGATGGGTTTTTCTTTGTGTTTTTTTTTTCAATTTTTTTAAATTTTTTTTTCTACAATAACTGAAAGCTAAAGAATATTTAATTTCCCAATCCCTGAAAATAGAACCATTTAATGAACATGCGATTTTTTCCTATTGACCTTTCAAGGTTAATGGGCTCTGCGAATGTGTATAGAAGTACTCGACTCGAATCCTCAGTGATGATACATTTAAATAGTTAATTGTTTTTAATTGATTTTATTTTGATTGGAGGGTTTATTTTCAGATATTATATGAATTGATTAATGGATGGTGTTTTATTTAAAAATTTGATAATTATTGAAATGGGTTCATTATTAGAGAGTTAAGCTTGTGGTATCCTTGATCTTTGCTTTATATTGCATTAAATTAACACCCACATCACAAGATGACGTTGATTGGAATTCCTAAGTGTTAAGGATTTAATCCAAGACTTAACATAACATAGGGTTCTATTATGAATCAGTATATGTTGATGGTGGTGTATTAATGGTTCTAATAATCCATGGAAACAACACGTTAAACAAAACAAGTCATTAATCCATGAAATTTTAAGTCCAACATACACAAGGTTAATTTGAAAAATATTCATCGAGAAAATACTCTCAATCACTTAAAACCCCTAATTATAACTCACCCCAATGGAATATTTACACATCCATTAAGAAGATTAGTAATCTGGTTTATTATATTTATGATGATGAATTAATATGATAAGAAAAATAAAGGGATAAGAAAAGAGTTGTGCGTCAAACACAGAAAAACACGAATGGTGATGAGAATTAAAAATAGAATTTCTATTGAATGGGGAAGAAAAAAAGGAATGGGGTATCAACATGATTTCAAATATTTTAAGAGAATTAATTTTTAATAAAAGAGGTTGGATGATTAAAAGATAATATTATGAAGAAACGTTCATTAAAATTCAAACAAAATTGAAAACAACTTACATAATTACAAGTGAAAGGAAAAAAAAGTAAATAAAAACAAAGAGAGGAGGTAGAGTCCCTTAAAATTAAACATGAGTTTGGAAGGTCCTCCTAGGCCTTTTGAAAGGATTTGGACATTATAATGAATTCTCTTCTCTTCATAAATTCCAACCCCTTTCAAGGAGAATAGGCGGATGTATTTATAGCCCAATAGTTGTGGACTTCTTGCATTCCAAATATGGTCCTCCACTTTAATAGACAATTAGATAAATTAGACAGCTGAATCTCAAGTTATGATCTTCTTACAAGTTTTAGATGTGGATATCCTCTATTTTCTATGAACATTTGGAGGCTATTGGAATTTAGGAGATGAAGTTATGGCGGTATGATTAAACAATTTTAATGTTTCCATTTTAATCCATACCTTCTCATTTCCAAAATGTGTATGGATTTTTGAATAGTAATATTTCCTGAAATATGAACACTTTATTCAAAAAATTTGTCTGAATACATCTCCTATTTCACAGTCCAAAATGTATACTTGATTGGATGTCTGAATCAGGAGAAAAAATAAATAATGATGTGCTCAGTACAATTCCATGATAGAATGGTGGGATGGGTTTAAATTCATCATTTGGGCACATTGTTTTTTGATTTGGGCCTTGAAATTTTTATCCAAGATGAATTGCATTGTCCCCAGAATTTTTGTTGATAAAAAAATTTGGAATTCTAGATTGATCCTAGAATTTCAATCTCCATGTCTGGTCCATTTCCTTTACATATTATATGGGCCATCTTGTGTGGTCCATATGATCCTTCAAATGGTAGAATTGGACAGTGATTCCTTATAATGATATATTGGAAATTGAATAAGGAATCATAAAAAACTAAAACCATGCAATTTGGATAAGTAGGGTGAGAGTTATAATTAAAATAGTAAACTAACTTAATTGGACTACATCAAATAATGATGTAAAATTATATTTAGTATTAAAACATGAGTATCTAACACCAATAATGCACTTTTACATGAAATTTACTAGAGGTAGTACACAAAATTTTATCAATAAATGTATAACATCAACAGGTATTAAAAATTCCAAAGTAAAAAAATGAAATCAATCAAGGATGGTGTTATGTAAAATAGAACAAAGAGAAAAATCATACAATAATTAAATCCACTATATTTCAAATGGTTCTTTGAAAAAAATTTATCAAACTGCACATTGAAAACCAATTTAAAAATCCAATAAATTACATAAAAATCAATTTTTAAGGAAATATATCCCTCTTTAAAGGAAGTAAACTAATGTCAAGCACCCAATTTTAAATGATATGATAAACCATATTTTCTAGTTTGAAAACAAATAAAAAAATAAATTTTATTTTTAATATAGATTAAATAAAGTAAAAAATACATTTATTATTAATTTTTAAAATAAATATATATTTTACGAGGTTAAATAGATCAATCAATGAAAAACATAACCATTAAACATTAGTGGATAACTGTCACAGTCTTAGTGAGAGAGTCTCGTACTTTACTCACACATAATCATCTCACTAGGGTATGATGAAATCATATCAACACACCCAATGGGATTGGATATAGATTCCAAAGGGTCAAATTCCACAAGGGGTCACTATCCAATTATATGTATTCAATATGATGCCATGAAAATCAAAAAATTTGATGCAGGAGATAGTATTGAATAACCCAATCGATTACCTCATTATATATTAATCTTAAATATTTCCTCAACTCATAATTATAGTGTTGTCTCACCCATTAAATGAATAAATGATGAATTGATATCCTTCTGAAATCTACAACCCAATTATATAGGTTTGATGCCTCACTATCATCATATCAATATAAATTGTCCACTAAATCTTACTATAATTAAATTGTAAATGTTAAATTTTATTCTTAAATGTATTCTAAATAGAATAATTTATCTTTTTGTTAGAATTATAAAAATAGATATAGATTATTATCACAACAATAATAACATTTATATATTCCTAAGTATCTACCCACTTCTTAAAATTTAAATTAATCTTCTCTCCAATTTTATTTTTCCAAAGGGATAATATTTATGAAATTATTACCGTTTGAAACATATTAAACATTCCCAAAAACGTTTCTAACATCTGAATATATCGTTGAAAATAAATTAGAAACACTTAATTTAACATCTATTTTTACACATAAAGTTGTAACACTAACTTGAATCACATCCAAGTAACAAGGATGGACAAAAAAACTAAAAACATATTAATAATTCATTACACATAAAAATACATTTCGATGGAACTCCATGATTCATCCCACCAATCTTAGGAACCTCCAATATCCTACAATGATATTGTTCATAAATATATTTACATCATTTAGATTACCTAAATGTCTTTATTCTTTATTTAAAACAAATATAAGAAAAAAATATGGTTAATCAGTATCCCCTTTATATTTATTATCAATACCTACTAGAAAATGGATTTTCAATACGTGGCCCAATTTATTTTCCCCCTTTTTTTTACACTTTCTTACCTCTCTATATTAATGAAAAATAATACAGCATATATGAAATAAGACGGTATCACATCATAAAGTATCCCATCATTCATCCTAAAAAACATGTAGGGTTCATTCATTGTGTAGAAAACATGGGGGTTTCATTTAAAGAATACCATTCTCTAAAATTCAAAGAATATTGAAGTGATCATAAATGAATATGAATATATAATAATGATAAAATACCTTAATAAAAAAGGTATAGTTCTTAAAATCAATGTTTTAAATATAAAACCTCTTCAAAACAATTTTAAATGATATTTTTTTACCTTACATAATTAAAAGAAGGTTTTATATGAAAATTTCATTATCTAGTGAAACAAGTATCTTGAGATCATACAATGATCAATATTTACTGTCCTTAATGGAAAAAATAACTATCAATATAGTAAAATTTAAATTCTAGTAATATTATTTTCATGTACTGTGGAGGTGTGAATTATTAATATGTACAAAAATGGATAAATACAAATAGAGATAAATCCACCACTAAAACCACATGAACACTAAATCTATATTAAAACTAAAACAAGTAAAAGCCATAGGAAACTCACATGATCATGATACCTTAATGAAATGAGGTGACATAACAAATAAAAACCACCCAAGGATTTCCTCTTCCATTGTTGAACAGAATCTCCAAGTGAATTGGGTGATTCCACCATGGTCAAATGGAATCTCAAATGAAAAACCAAAGATGAGAATTTTTTTGAAAGAACCAATAAACAGATCGATGGAGGTTTGTGGAGGGTGATACTAACCTCAAATAATATAAGGAAATAAAAAATTCCTTCAAATATATGGTTGATGAATGGAGGAAGGGAGACGGTTTCTAGAGGCCGAACCATAGACGACTACTCAGACTCAGGGGGTGTGGGGGAAAGGGGGCACCAATGATGGCTAGTGCATGCGGGGGGGGGGGGGGAATGAACATATTGATTGGTGAGGGGGGAATCATGGTTTTGAGGGATTTGGGGTGTTCTCTAATGGGTTCTTAGAAGAGAATGAGAGGTGATCGGGGGAAAGTGGGGGGTCGAGGGATAAAGTGTTATCTTTAAAAAAATTTAAAAATATTCAATGGTTTTTAAAAAACCACGGATAAATTATCACAATTGATTTAGTGTCGGTTTTGTATACCACCAATAAACTATTAATTTGTTGTATTTCTTAGATATACCTCTTCATCATTTCCATTATGTTGGAAAAAATGGAAAGGGGAATCTTGAGCCCTCTAATCCATCTAATATTTAACAAAAGACGAAGTTCAATTCTTTGATTTCTTCCTTGCTTGATTAAGTTACAGATTAGAAAAGGATAACTAAGTAGATCCTTACTAAGAAGCATCAGGATTATGGAACTCCTTGCTAGAATCATATTCCACCTCCTCTAGGGAAACAAAAAGTCATATTTGTCTTGTTTTTTCCTATATGATCTTAGTGGTCTTGTCTATCTGGATAGTATAGGGGAATGAGTTTATGGAATGTGATAGATATATGAGTCTCCAAATCCTTATGAGCAGTTTGATAATATTTCTCGAATCCTAAATCGTGTTTCTCCATGATCCATTGACCCTTCTTACTAATTTAATGATAAATTTAATGAATTAGTGATTAATAATACTCATCAAGATAGGGACCATCACTAATATGATTTTATAGCTTCTCTCACATCTCACCTTGAGGGCCTTCAGATGAAATAGGTGGAAATCCAACCTGATGGAAAGTCATAACCGACATGGGTTGATGACATGAAGGTAACCCTAGATTTTGAAAACCCTATATTTTACCCTTTTGATGATATGGGTGACTAGTTATAGCATTTTACCCACTTAATCTCGAGGTGCATGACCATGTTTAGAACCCCAAAGCATCTGTAGGCCTCCATTTTCTAATTTTTCATAAAAACATTGGAAGGGACAGTATTCATTTGGAATAGCTTGTTTATAATTGGTTCTATCACTAGTTGGGAATATCTTCACTGAAATTTCATCTACCAGTTCAACTCCCCCACATGAATGACTAGAATTTAAAAACTCATAAATTGTAAGAAACTACTTGATGTGTGTGTCACTGATTTATTTTCTCAGTGGAAGGGCCTCATGTATTCAATCTATATGAAAATGACTCAAGATAATCTTCTGAAAATGTTCCCGGGGAATATCATGACTATGTTAGTCCCTACTCTCATCACTCATAACTTCCCTTGTGGTTTTTTTTGGGTTTTACTAACAATGCATAATGCATGGAGGAAGCCTTACAGTAGGATAAATAAAGAACCTATGTTCCACCTATAGTTCCTATGAGAAGGGATACCAAATATGAGACTACTACTACTATACAGGTAGAGGCCTTAGAGCCACTTGAAATGTTACCCCCTTTGCGAGTGGATCCTCACTAAGTGTAGCATTCTCATCGAGCTCAGCCTTACCTAGTGCAAAATTGGTTTGCATCGCCCCTCCAAGAATAGTCCACTAGAATATAGAATTTGACTCCAGACCTTGTTGGGGACATGATCATATAGTTCCTTTCCAGGATAGGAGGAACCATAACAATTTTTCCAAATATGTATTGTTTCCCTGTTATTTCCTTGGTGCACTGGAACATGGGATTCTAAAGCTACCAGAGTACAAGAGGCCCCATGAACCAAGTGTACTAATTACCCTGACCATTTATCTTTACCATAGGATCCTTTGAAAATCATAAAACAATTATATGTGCTCGTGTATTTGATTTAGGACCATCTGGATAATGGTATGGTCATGTTGCAAAATGTCCCCACAGAGGTGGCACACTTCTCCAATGAGCCTGACAGTGATAGAGAAGGTGAGTTGCAATATGTTTACAACCATGGGATTTAGATGTATGATTTTTGTTTGGAATACAGAAAATTTTCTCATTCCCATTGTGTTATATTTTCCTTCTTAGGCTAGATCGAGAATTTTGAATTCGTTACTCCTTCTCTGGATTATGTTTTTACATCCACATCATAGCCCTCCAAATCTAAAAAACGTAGGTATTGATGACATAAGGGAAATAAAATTCACCTTCCAGCACCAAAATCATTTTATACCCTCAGTTATTTCATTCCTCCAGAGTTTTGAATTCCCACAATGTTCAATCATGCATTAGAGGTCACATCTAATGATGACAATGAGTACACCTATATGAACACCAATGAGTTAGTGAATCTTTTTATGGTCTATGAAACTAAGGGGAACAAGGAAAACCAACATGGTTCTTCTGGGAGAGACAGTTTAAAGAGTGGTTGAAGGTATGAAACTCGATAGGATGATCAGGCCAATGCTTCGAGCTGGGTAATGAATGTTATTGAGACCATACAATAGGTCTTGCACAGAGATCTACATGGATAGTCCTCCCAGAATACTCCATAAAAAATGACAGCACTTCTGATTATGATAACTGACTGGGAAAAAAAATATAAATCTATATCAAGATTTGCTGCTTCTTTCTAGATCTAGGCCTCAACCAGCTGATATTCATCCAATACAAGTTTTGGGTGAGTCCTCTAATTAGAAGCATGATATTTCCAGCACCATCCAGAATCTAGTGGTATAGTAGTCAACACCTGTTATGCCTCCATCCTAAGATTGACCCATTATAGGAATAAATGATCATCTAAAATGGATATATATCATGGTAAATTAACTCACCAGCATACATACGAATCTTTAGATCCTTGATTCTCTATTTTTATCAGATGAGATGTTAGAGGCTCAAGCATAGGCTTTGAAAATCCACCTCCAGTTGGAATCAGTGATTGTAGCCGCACAGATCTACAATATAGAGGTTTTTGGGAAAGAAAAATTCCAAGATGTCATTTCATTCTCTAAAGAACATGAGGTCTATTTTTTGTAGGGGTGCGTTCACATGATATACATCATATGTCAGTAAAATGGCATGGAAATCTACCAATGCATGGTGGAAACTGGTTGTAGGATCAATCTCATCCCGACTCAAACACACCACATGTTGGGTCTTACTAAAGCATATTTGAGTCCCTCTGACCTGAAGATTTAGGGTTATGATTGGACTCAGCAAAGACTGTGTGGAAGGATCCTTTTTAATACCCAATTAGGAGTCTTGGTAGAAAGAGGAAAATTCATGTTTGTCTCATCAGATACCGCCTAAAACATGTTTATGTGTTGGTCCTAGAATTATATACATGTATCATTACTCACCTCATATCACTAATGCCTCATGTACTCCCCCAACAGTCGAGTTTGTGTCCTTTAGTGTGATTCATCTATCTTTTATTCCATTCAATAACACTACCTAGATGTCATTTATTAGAAGAGATATGGGAAGTAAGCTCAGACCATTTAGGTTAAGTACACAACCATTGTAGCTAGCCCATAGGTAGATTCGGAAGATACTTTTGTTCTCCTGATTCACCAGCTAGAGGCCATGAATCTAGAATTGGGATGTTTTTCTTTCATTTTTGAGAAAAAGTTTATTGTTGTGGGGCATGTATTGTTAAAGCAATACTCTATAATCAATGATGATTTTGACACTCACAAATACCCTTGTTTGTTTTATAATGAAGTTTTTATGAGAATGGTTTTTAGGAATTTTGTTCGTATAAAAGGAACTCGAACATTATAGGATGTACTCTAGAAACACTATTTCCATCCCTACATTACACTATTTTGAATAGTACATGTATGGATCAGTATCCCTACACTATGTTTAAATGCTTTCTTTTCTAATGTATAGTGAACAGTACACATATGGATCAGCATTCCTATGCTACGCTAAGAAGATCATGTATGGATTAGCAACCCTACGTTGTAATCTAGAAATATTGTTCATAAACCATATATTTAGGATATATAAGAAATTATAGTTCATCAACCCTACATAACATCCCTACGTTACGCAGAGGGACGTATGGAAGTTGAATGCTACATGACATACCTACATTATGAAAATGAACGTATGGAAGATGAATGATACATGTCATCCCTATCTTACAGAAACGAAAGTATGGTTAGTAAACCATACGTTGGTAAAAGAACCCTACGCTACACAGCTTAACCCTACGTTGTGTTCTCAACAGCAGTGATTTGTGAAGCCATGTTGTTTATTCAAACCAGTTTGAATGATTTAATCAGAGTTAATGACTGATTTAAAGAAAATTATGATATGTTTCAAAGAACCCTTTTTCTTGGAGAACCACTTTGATTCTTAAGGGAAGTTCTATTTAATATTTTAATTCCCACAGTTAATCAGGCAAGAAATTCAGATTTGTAAATATTGAAGGAAATCACTTTCTCAATTTATTCTTTACAGATCTGAGTAAAATCAAGTATGTATGTATGTGAGAATAGTAGTTGGTAATAAATTTTTTTTTAAAGTTCTTCCATTATAGTTGATCAGATCTCGATCATATGAAGAAGTGGAAATGCATTCAAAGTACTGATCATTCTCAACATTGTTTTTCTTACATTTGGTTTCAATTTTATTGAAGATCATTGTCCAACAAGGATCTCTTCAGACTATTATTTCTTGAAGAAATTACTATCTAAACAAGAAGATCTATCAATTGTTAGTTTATTACTACTAAAAATAGGAAGTTAAATATTACTATTTTAGGAACCAATTCAAATTTATTAGAGTTTCAACTCCCGTACTCAATTGTGGTGGAGTATCAGCATCTCGGTCTAAGATGTGGATATTGGTTCTTTGTTATTGAACCAAAAGAGTTTTTATCTTATTCTTATTTTTATAGGTGTTAACTGCCTACACTCATTTGTGGATTAAAGGTCTTGTGACAAGAGGACATGTTCTAGTGAAATCATAATCTCACAGATAGAGTGATTGGGGGAGTGGACTAAGCGGTCTTTGTGCCCTGAACCACTATAAAAGTATTTGTTCTTTACTTCGGCATATTTTTTTAACTTTTCATACAGAATAACAACACTGCAAATATTTATTATTTTCAGAGGGATTCAAAAATCTTAGTTGTGGAAGGTAATTTGAAAATACACAATCCCCCCCTCTCAGGTTGCTTTGTACATTCTGACCAAACAATTGGTATCAAAGGAGATCTTTTTTTGATAAATATATATAAAGTTGAAGAGTATAAGATCAGTAAATGGAATATGGAAATGACTGATCCTAGAGAATGAATTTCAATGGTCTATGCTCCATATTTCAAAGGTGAAAACTATGGATGCTGGAATTCAATGATGATTATATATCTAAAGAATCATGGATATAAATTCTATTAAAAAATCCTATCTTTTTACAAGATTCTGGAGAAACCAAAAACATGGGATGCAACTATTGAATCAGATTATGATATGAATTCAAAAGAAATGAATTCTATTATTTGTGGTCATGGACCAGACAAATTCAATCATGTATCACAATGCCCAATAGCCTATGAAATGTTGAAAATGATTGTGGTAGCCTACGAAGGTACTGACAATGTTATAAAAATGAGATATGAAACAGAAAAATTAAAATTCGATACTTTCAGAATGTTTGAGGGAGATAGCATTACATAGATGAATGGAAGGCTGAACGAAATTGTTAATAATGTTACATCCTTGGGTGATCCTATCAGTTAACCTGATCAAGCCTTGAAAGTACTGAGAGTACTACCCGTGAGATGGAATGGAACATCAGCTACAATTCGACAATCATATCTTGTAAAAAATTTTACAATGAAAGAATTAATGGGACTCTGATGATGTATGAAGAATAAATGAAAGAAGAAGTGGAAGATCATAACGTTATTGTGAAAAAAGAAAACAATGCATCGAAAGTGACATCTCAGAACCAAATTAGAAATCCAAAACAAGAAAAAATGGAGAAGAATTCAGACTCGTCATATTCTATAATGGAACTAGCTCAATTAGCCAAAAAGTTTAGCAAGTTCTAGAAAAAGAAAAGAGGCTTTGGAAAAACCATACAAGAAGGATGAGAGAAAATCCAAAGAATTTTGATTCTATGAATTAAAAATATTGGGACACATCAGACATGATTTTCTTCATTTGAAAGAAGAAATAAAAAGGACCACAAAAGAAATATCAGAAAAATGAAGATTATGAGCAAAAAAGCGAAAAGAGGAATGAAGGCCACATGGAGTGTATCAAAAGACTCAAGTACATCATTAGAAGATTATTCTGAAAATGAACTACAGAATCTAAAATCCAACATGTGCTTTATGTCTAATGAATAAGAAGAGGTGAAATCCAATTTTTCATCTAATTTTTATTCTAGTAGGTGTTCAAATGAAATGTTAGCTTCCTATTTCTCAATGCTAGAGGAAAAATATGATTCCATACCAAAGAATCACAAATCATTAAAAAATATTCACAAAGAAGTATTAGGAGAAAGAGACACTTTACTCAAACAATATCTGGAGTTGAATGAAAAGTTTAATTCATCTACTACAAACAATGTTGATCATGAAATAAGGATCAATTCTTTACAAGATGAAGTGTAAACATAAAAAAGTGTTTCTCTCTTTTTTACTAAAGATTAAAATATTTTTAATGAAATTCTTGGAAATAATGTAATTAAAAAGGAAAAATTTGGTATAGAATGTAAGGGTGAACACCCAATATTTATAAGAATTATTTTTAAAAAAGGTCATATATTAAAAAAAAATTATTTAATAAATCCTCAGATAAGTTGAATTAAAAGGGGTTTTATTTCAAAAAAATTATATTAAATAAATGATATTAGTTATGGAAAAACAAACCAGATATGGGTTTCCAGAACTCTGCTAGAAAACAATGTTGGAGCCAAGATGATGTGGGTACCAAAACAAACTCTTGTCTAATTGACTTTGTAGGAAACAGGTCATAGAACCGGAAAATTTGTATGGTACATGGATAGTGGGTGCTTAAGGAACATGAGTGGAAACTCAGAAAACATCATTACACTGACTCAAATAGATGGAGGTTTAGTTACCTTTGGTGATAATTCCAAAGGAAAGATAATTGGACTTGGAACTGTTGGTGATCCAAAATCTGTCTCAATCAACTAGGTACTATATGTACAAGGGATGAAGAACAACAAGATAAGTATTTCTCCACTTTTTGATGATGGATATTATCTTGATTTCTCTTATAATTCATGTTCTGTATTTAAGGATGAGATGCTTAAATTTAACGCACCATGAACTGATAATGTTTATACATTGGATTTAAATTCCCTGTGTAAACAGGAAGTGAATTGTTTAACTGCTGAGGTAAACAAGTCGTGGATTTGGCATTGAATACATGGTCATTTTAATATACATCCTTTACATAAATTATCTAAGAATCATTTAATTTCTGATTTTCGTACCCTTAAATTTGATAGTGATAGTTTATGTGATGCATGTCAAATTGAAAAACATTACAAGTATTCCTTCAAATCAATTAACAAAATTGATAAATCTAAACCTTTATAACTTATTTATATGGATTAGTTTGGACCATCTATAATATATTGTTTGGCTGGTAAATTATATGTATATGTTTTAGTTGATGATTATTAAATATATACATGGGTTTATTTTCTAAATCTCAAAGTTGAAGTGTTCACTATTTTATAAAATTTTTGAAAAATTATTCAAAACAAAAAGGGTATTAAAATAATTTCATTCAGTTGTGATCATGGTTATAGAATTTGAGAATTATGAGTTCAATTACTTTGGCTCAAATCTCGGTATTAAACACGCCTACTATGTACTAATAACACCTCAACAAAATTTAATTGTTGAAAGAAGAAATAGAGCTATTCAACAAATGCGTAGGACTATGCTAAATGAATATAGTATTCCTGCCTACTTATGGGAAGAATCCATAAGCACATCCTTCTATATAATGAATAGAGTGTTAATTAGACTAATTTTCTAAAAGACGTCCTATGAACATTGGAATAACAGAAAGACTAAAGTATATTAATTTAATGTTTTTGGATGCAAAGTGTATATCCTGATCACCAAGCATAATCATGGTAAGTTTGATCCAAAATATAAATAAAGAATATTTTTAGGATATTTTTCTACTTCTAAATATTATATTATATTCAATAAAAAGTCACAGATTGTTGAAGAATCAGTTCATGTGATGTTTGATGAAACCGACCTTTCAATGAAGAAAAGGATAAAAATGATTAAATTACTAACTATAATGATAACATGAGACTAGAAAACATGAAATATTATTTTCAAAATAATAAAACTCAGTCCAGTTCAGAATAACATGAAACTACTGAATCCATTATTATTTTATCTAGACATACTAGAACCCAAAATAATCATCACTTAGAAACTATAATAGGGTACCTATACATAAGAATTAGAACTAAAAAAATGTTGGGAGCATAGAAGGATTATCTTCCTTTATATCTCAATTAGAACCTATGTCTATAGAAGAAGCCTTAGAAGATAATGTTTGGACTTTAGAAATGCAGGAAGAGTTAAACCAGCATAAGAGGAATGAAGTTTGGATGTTAGTTGAACGTCCTTTAAATTATCTAGTTATAGGAACTAAATGGGTCTCTAGTAAATAATAGGATGATCATGGAATAATAACAAGAAACAAATCTAGATTAGTAGATAAGGATGAAATTATGAAGAAGGTATAGATTATGATGAAACCATTTCCCCTTTATCTAGATTAGAATCCATTGTAATTCTTTTATCATATGTATATCATATTGATTTTAAATTATATCAGATGGATGTAAAATCTACCTTCTTAAATGGTTATTTATTGGAGGAAGTCTATGTTGAAAAACCTCATCATTTGTAAAATTCTAAAAAAATAGATTCTATTCTAAAACATACTAAATATCTCTATGGCCTTAAATAAGAACCTAAATCTTGGTACGAAAGATTAAGTTCTTTTCTTTTAAAAAATGATTTTACTGTTGGTCAGGAATACCCAACACTTTTTAAGAAATTTTTTTTTCTAATATTATATTAGTTCAAATATATGATGATGATGTATTTTTTGGTTCAACTAATAAAAATTGTTGTAATTATTTCTCAAATCTATTGCAAAAAGAATTTGAAATGAGTATGATGGAGGAATTGAATTTCTTTTTTGGACTTCAAAATTACCAAAAATATTTGGGAAATGTTTTAAATCAAAGAAAATACATTATTGATTTACTGAAAATGTTTGGACTTGAAAACAGTAATACATATACAACTCCTATGTGTACTAATGTAAAACTTGATTTTGAAGAAATTGGAAATCCAATATAAAAAATGTTATATAGACATATGATTGGTAGTTTATTATATCTTACCTCTAGCAGGACATACATTATTTATTCAGTATGCCTTTTTGCAAGATTTCTATCAAATTATAAAGAATCCCATCTTACTACTATTAAAAGAATTATTAGATACCTAAAAGGAACTATTTTCCAATCTCTTCTTTACCCCAAAAATTTATATTTTAATTTAATTTCTTATTCAGATGATGATTTTTGTGGTTGTATATTAGATTGAAAAAGCACATCATAAACCTGTCACTTTTTAGGAAAATATTTAGTATCATAGTCAAGTAAGAAACAACACTAAATTTCTCTGTCAAAATCCGAGGAAAAATATGTATATGTAGGAATTTTTTGTGCATAAGTGTTGTGGGTGAAAACACTCTATTGGACTTTGGACTAAGGTGTAATAGTACAACTATTTTATGTGATAATACTAGTGCTATAAATATTTCAAATAATCCTATAAGTCACTTGAGGAAAATTCAAATTGATATAAGACATCATTTTCTAATAGATCATGTCCTTAAAAAGGATATATCTTTAGAATTTGTTAATATCGAATATAAATTAGCTGTTATTTTCACTAAACCACTTCCTAGTGCATGTTTTGATTTTATTAAGGGAGATTTAAGATTATTTAATTTCAAGTAAATATTTACTTTCAGTTACTCTGGTTTTAAGTGCTCGTTTAGTTTTTCATTAATAGACTTTAAAAATAACCAGATATTTATTTATTTAATTTATTTTCGGATATGTAACATTAATTTTATTTTTCAAGAAATTAATAAAATAAATTTTTTTGAAAGTAATTAGTAGCATCTCAATCAGCACAAAAAAAACAGTTTTCATTCTTCCACTGTCATTATTATTTCTCACAAATCCTGTCAGTTAATTGAGCACACTCTCTCTCAAAATCCTCTCGAAAATGCTTCAAACCCTAAACCATTGAATCTTCAAACCAGAATCCATGAAAAGATGGATATCTCAACGAGATCAGATGATGCAGAGTTGGAGATCTCCCTATATCTGCAGAAAAAAGCCAAAATAATTCTTACAGGAAAGGTAATTGACTTTACCTATCTGGATTCAAAAAAATATATCTCTAAGGCAAGAAATAAAGATTCAAGGGATTGAGTTTATCTTTAGATAAAATAATACACTGGTTTTTTATGATCAAAATATTAAAGAATTTTGTAAAAATGATTCTTTAGTTTTCAGTTTTGAGGAAGATACAATGATTTCTAAAATTCATGACAGTGAATGCACTTTATCTTCAATCGAGATAGTACAGGAACTGCATTTCCCCCATGAGGGGGAGTTCCATTTTGATTAAAAATATTTGATATGGTAATTATCCCTCTTAGGATATAATGATTTCATTATTCGGAACACGAAGCATCAAGAATATCATGTCTATGGAACTAACTCGAGATATGAGAGTTATGATGAATTGCATACAGTCAGCTATAATTCCCATAATGGAAGAGCTAGGTAAGGTTCTATATCCAGATATGTGTGTGATATTTTTATTTTTGAATGACATCATGTTCAATTTTTTTTGGTTCATGTTGAGGTATTTAAGGAATTGTTTTCAGCTTCAAGCAAAGAGGGTATATTTTTTCTATGGAAGAATTCTCTGTCTTCTTTTAAGAAAAAAAAGGAAAGCTTGCTATAATTTTTTGTGCACCGAGCTATTGCCACTAAAATACATTTACTTCTTGGGTAGTCAAGAAGATTGGATTTGTATGGAAAAATGCTTGCAACAGTTTATTACCTATTTGTGATGAGGAACAACAAAAGTTGTTGGATCCTGCTTAGGGGGAGAAAAGAATGATTCCATCGGTTGGATCTATGAGGCAAATGCCAGAGGAGTCCAGTGGATCAAGACAACATAAATCATTAATTCATTTCAAGCAAAAAAGAACATCAGTTGTTATACCGCCTATAGTGGATGAAGCGCTAAAAGTACCAGAATCTGAGGCTCAACAAGGTGAGCAGGTTGAAGAAGTTAAAGAAGAGGATCAATGCCATGAAAATCCTAGGGAAGTTGTCCCAAACCCTATTGATCATTCCATAATTATTCCAAATTCAATGTCCATAGGTGAATCTATTCAAAGGACATGTCCTAAAGAGAATCGAGAGCTAATCCTGACTATGGTTGGTTCCGCATGCGTAGGAGAATAATCTGAATCTTCTAACTCAGATTCCAATGCTTAGGTAATCCATATTTGGCTATTGGTTGCTCAAAATGCCTTCCTAAGGGAACAATTAGAAGCAGAAAAGAAAAATTTTGAGGAATAAAAACTTAATGAAGTTCCCGAAGAAGAATTTGATGCACAGAAGCTTTACCTGGATTAGTTCAAAGAAAATCTCATTTAGGTGGGGGATCTTGGGGAATTTATAATGATTCTATCTAAAGAGATACATTCTATGAAAGGTGAAGTTGTGAATAAATCTGAGTTTGATGATATCAAGAAAATGGTGGTGTGGGAATTCAATCTCTTAAGGAAAGTGCAAGTGCCTCTTCCTAGGACAACAAACCTCTCAAGATCTTATTAAAATATTTTAATCCATTACAATAGCATTGGATGATTTTGATGACATATTGCACACTCTCCAGTGTAACAGTACGAGTTTGAATATGCTGATTATCAATCAAAGGAACACGGTGAGACAACTCACCTCAACTGATTCATGGATGGGATTGGTGGGGACTCAACTTAAAGAAAAGATGAATTCTTTCATTCAGTCTGTAAGACCTAGATTTTCTATGTAATTTTTTTAATTATATGCAATTATTACGAGTGGGAGAAAATTGATAGTGCATGATTCGAAGGACAGTGGTTCCCAGAATGAATTTCTGAACTTTTTTAAGGTATGTTCAGTAAACACCCGAGTGGAGTTTTCTAACTGTTGAACTTTTGATCGGATTAAAAATCTGAGGGCGCCTTTGAATCTGCAGCACCAGGATTTTCTTAAGGGAGGCTTCAATTCGACCACAGTAGGTCTAGAGAAAAAGTTGTGTTTTTGGAATTTTAAAATAATAATAAAAATAACTTAGTTATTTTTTGTTTTTATTTCATTTCCTCCAATGGAAAAATGATAATGTGGGGCCAATGACCTGTCAAGCCAATAAATGGTTTGACCATTCAATCATAAGTAACGAAGTCATTGGGAAATTAGGAAGGGTCCTAATTAATGATCCCCATTAATTTCCAACTTTTTTACTTACCCTCCCCCTCTCCAATTTATTTGGAGCATGGGGAGCGGTGTTGGAACTACTTCACCATGAAACGAAGTGCTGACAAAGTACCAAGACAACAAATAATTGGAGGACGGAGCCGATTTCGCCGAGAGGTGTCAAGAGACACTAAAACCCCGACCCAAAGATTGAGGATCGAGCGACATCATTGGAGGCCAGTTGCGGGGGATGAAAAACACCAACCCACTACCTTCATCGCATGTGTTCTCCATCATTCTTGATGTAGGGTTTACTTTTAGTTTTAATTAAAGAGTTGTAGAATCCATTTTCCTCCCTTGTGTTGTTTACAAGAAACGCGGAGGGCACGGGCCTAATGAACCCTACCCGAATCCTCTTCTACCTTTCTACCCTTGCATTCTCTGTGGAAGACTGCCGACGCAGCGGCACCATCCGACTACGATAGAGGCAGCACGCCATCGCACACTACAAGAGGAATCCATGTCACGATTTCATGATGGTTAGTGGAGTGGCCGGCACCGGACGGCCACGGAGGAGGTGTCGCATGCCATCACATGTTGCCAATCAGCAAGGGGCCTCAGCCAAAGCCTCTACGGATGAAGGTGGCGGCCTGCACACCGGTCGGCTTCAAGGAAGGAGGTGGCACACCCGCACCACCGGAGGAACCGACCGCGTCTCATAAACCACGATGGTCGTAAGAGGCGTTATGCACACCGTCTTGCCGAGGAAGGAGAGGGAGGCACAACCAGCACACCGCTAGAGGAGCCGCGACTTTGATGCAGCAACGGCATAACCCACAGTGGGTCCCACGGTGACTTGGTAGTGCCCTTAGACACTTCCGCTTCGGTTCGAAATGGGGGACTCCCCCCCCCCCACCCTTGCCAACTCGGGATGAATGTGGTTCGCGCCTCCTTCGGGGTGCACCTCATGCAATCGGCCCTCCTGCCAAGTGGGCCACCTACCATGCAGGCCGCCTACCTAGTGGGATACGCACTTGAGCCTAGCCGCACCCCCTTCCGGGCCTCCCCCTTGCGGGATGCCTCCTATGGGCCTCCCACTTATGGGTCGGGCTAGACCTTGGCCCAGTGGGATGAGCCCACCGTGGCCCATCCCAGCCGGGTCAGACTGGACCCGGGCCCAACCGGACCCAGAAACACATAAAGGGACATAACATGAGAACCGAGCGTCCATTTGAAGAACCGTCTACGGTGCTAGGAACCTTGAGCGAGATGGTCCTTTTGGTATAATCCACTTGGCTTTTGAAGATAGTTGGATTATTTCTAGGTTGGATCAAATCCAAATCCAACTGGGCCCTTGGAAATAAAATGCTTATAACTCACAGACCGGGCGTCCGATTGACGTTTCATCTTGTCGTATTGGAACCCTTACGACATGGTGGTACTTTGGGTTACTCTTTTGTGGAGCTTAATGGTGGTAGAGGTATGAAAGATGTCTCGAGGGGTAGATTATATGGAACTCAAGCGCACCGGGTGTGAGGAATCCTATGGAAGGTTGTAACGTGAAGAAAGAACATCGATCTTGCGTGGGTCAGCATCTATCTATTCTATGTGGGTCAACTTAAATCAGATATTGTGTGGGTATGTGCTCAGATATCCTTTGTGGGTTAGCACATACCGATCCTATGTGGGTCAGATCATGTGTGGGTCATTGGGGGTTAATACCTATCGATCCTTTGTGGGTCAGAAACAGATCCTCTTAACAGAATATGATGATTTAGCTTACAACTAATCATCTCTACTTCTGTACATAAGTTATACCTGATGTGATATGAGCCTTCTATATTCATGGTGTTACCTATGTGGTACTTCTATCTTCGTGGTGTTACCTGTGTGATACTTCTACCTTCTTGGTGTTTCCATCATGGTGTTACCTATGTGGTACTTCTACCTTTGTGGTGTAGTCTTTGTGGTGTTACCTGTGTGGTACTTCTATCTTCGTGGTGTTACCTATGTGGTACTTCTACCATCATGGTGTTAACTTTTTGGTATTCTTTCCTCATGTGTGATATGACCATATCTTGATAACTTAGGTATATTTATGGGCATATACCTAAGTAGTGTTGATGTATATCACTTCGTGTTTGAGATTGGGGTCTTTCTTTGAGGTATTTCCTATTTGGGACTCTGGGAGACCTATGGGGTATCAGGGTCCCTAATGAGTATCGTTATACTCACCCCTGCATGAGCTACACCCACACCTTGTTGTGTCTTTTGTAGACAACATACAACATTGATCGTTTCTGAGGGATCCAGGACTAGACGGTACTCGGCGGTGGACTATTTGGCATGACGTGACGCAGGGGCTACTGATCGTTGGCTATACCTACCATTCAGGTAGGATCCTCGGTGGATGATCCATGAGCTTTTTTTCAATTTTTAGTTGTATTTTTACTTGTATCGTACTTACAATTGGGCTTGTATTCCGTCCCCTTTACTTTCAAAACACTATTACTAAAGTATTTTACTTTGTGGTTTCTTCTTGTTGTGTTCTTGGACTGTGTGTGTATATAGGTTAAAAACTCCATGCCTTCATATATTAGGGATATTCTTTTCCGATGATAGTTGCAGCCACTGGCCTATGGAAGGCGGTCATGGGGTAGTCACGACACGGGCCTCGAGGGATAGGTTGTGAAAAAATGGTATCAAAGGAGTCAATTCTACCGAATAACTAGGACTCTGATCTTTTATGTGTGTTCATAGTGTTAAGTGTTATGAGTATGTTTTTTAGTTTGGGGAATACATTTTTGGTGTAGTGGCCGACGTATCCATACACCAGGACCCTAACTTCTGCTTTCTTACTCAGTACACAAAAACACTGATTGCATGTTTTTTTGAAATGTTTTTCTTGTAATTTATTGACTCATATCACCTAGTATAACTTATTGACCGTCACATGCCTTTTTCCTTTTAGTATTATTCCACAAATATATCCATCCTAGATTCCCCAGTGTGTATGTGATGATGGCCCACTGAGCGATGAGGCCTCAGTGGAGGGCCCTCTTACGGTGTTATCACCTTTGGGTGGTGTCCCAATAGCACCACTACCTGTTGGGTAGCCATTTCCACCAGCCCCAACAGTAGAGGATGCACACCGACTGAGTGAATTGCATGAGTTTTAGAGGAATATGACTCTGAGGTACCTGGGTGAGATGGACCCACAGGTTGCTGAGGATTGGTTGGAGGTTGTAGTCATAGTTTTCCGCCTGATTGGAAAACCAGCTGAACTTATAGTGATCCTAGTAGCCAGTATTTTTCAGGAAACAGTGGGGAGATGGTGGAGCTTGAGGATCCAAATGCATGACGAGGTGAACCTCATCTAGGTGTAATTCAAGAGATTTTTCAGGGAATATTTCATCCCAGTAACTCTACACTCAGTGTGTGTATAGGAGCTGCTGCACATATCGCAGGGGAGCAGGACTATGGCTGAGTACTCGGTGAGGATCACTGATCTCCCCCGCTACTCCACCAACATGGTAAATGACCCTTTTATTAGGGCCTAAACATTTGAGCAGGGTCTCCTACAGGAGATCCGAGCATCGATGATGTTGCTCAACAATCTGACGTAGGCTTGGGTGCTAGAGAGAGTGCTTTTGGTGGAGATATTCCTAGCTGAGCAGGCACCGATAGTGAGAGCCACCACTGAACTTCAAGAAGCATATTCATCTACAGCAAGTATCTGACAGATGATGTAGGGTCCCAAGTGGGCCAGGCCATCTGGAGGATGACCTCAAGATACAGGGTTGGTGGGGAGGGGCTCACGGGACAAAGGAGGACAACTAAGGAGCGAGCAGTGCTACTCGTGTAGCGGGCAGGGTCACATGGCATGTGACTACCCGACCAGCCATATGAACGACAATCAGATCATCAAGGGACCATCAAATCAGAGGAAAAGATTCAATCGAGGATGTCTACATGTAGTATTTGGACATGGTAGAGGATCTGGTCGTGTAGCAGGAAGTGGTCGAAGAATCGAAGTTCTACCACCACCACCTCCAGGTGGTCCACCCCGACCATAGGGAGCAGGCAGACAGGGATGAGCTCACCTCCAGGCAGTTGTGTCCAATGACCATGATGCTCTGTAGATGATTAGAGGTATGATCTATGTCTACTCCACCTTAGTTACAGTACTTATAGACCTAGGTTCCAGTCACTCTTTTATTTCCACGGCCCTCATTTGGAGATCGAATTTTCCAGTGGATCCGTTGGCTCGATCTTTATAGATAGAGACTCCTATGGGAGGGGATTCTAGAATTAGACCCTGGTTCCAGAAGTGTGAGATTACTCTAGGAGGAGATAGATTCAGCTGGGAGCTTCTAGTAGCGGCGTCGAGTCCTTATGATGTCATCTTAGGTATGGACTGGTTATCCACAATCTATGCTCAGATTGACTGTATTAGGCACAAAGTGTGGTGTGTCCGCGACAATGGGACTAGGTTTTCCTTCACTGGAAAGAAGGAAACCTTTACAGGAAAAGATGGAATTATCCCGAGGGTGCAGTCAATCACATATCATTTTCCCATCATTAACCTCGGTGCAGTTGATGTTGAGCGTCTGATTTATCCTGTAGTGGTGGACTAGTATGCTGATATCTTTACTGATGATGTTCAGGGACCACCTCTACATAGAAAGGTATAACATTACATCAAATTGTACCGTTGGATGACCTTGATATCTACACCAGCATACCAAAAGGATCCTGTAGAGATTTTTGAGTTACTAGTACAGTTGGAGGACTTGCAGAAAAAGGGATTCATAAGGCCTAATGTTTCTCCATGGGAATCCCCGATTTTGTTCGCCAAGAAGGTGGATGAGAGTTTGAGACTCTGTGTGGACTACTAGAGCTTGAACTATGTGACCGTGAACAATTAGTATCCACTTTTGAGGATTTATGATCTTTTCGATCAATTGAAGGGAGTTCATTGGTTTTCAAGGATAGACCTCAGATCCGGCTATCATCAGTTCAGGGTATGAGATGAGGATGTGCAGAAAACAGCTTTCAGATGTCGGTATAACCACTATGAGTTCTTGGTTATTCCATTCAGCATGACCAATTCCCCAACAGTGTTCATGGGACTCATGAACATGATCTTTTAGCCATACCTTGATTGCTTTGTGGTGGTCTTCATTGATGGCATATTGATATACTCAGCAATACCAGATGAGTATGCTTATCATCTGCAGATAGTTTCGGATACACTTCGAGAGCACTAGCTTTATGGTAAGCTCTCGAAGTTCCGGTTTTGGATACGAGAGGCCCACTTTCTGGGACACATTATCTCATAGGGTGGAGTTTCAGTGGATCCAGCGAAAATAGAGGTTGTACTTGCTTTGGAGCCACCCAGGAGTTTGGTCGAGGTGTGGAGTTTCCTAGGGTTGGTTGGATACTTCCGTAGATTCATGCCTAACTTTTCTCGAGCTTCAGCACCATTTCCAGCATTGAAGAAGAAGGGACAACCCTTCGTATGGACAGAGAGATGCCAGTAATGTTTTCAAGAGCTACGGTAGAGACTGACGAGTTCCCCCCATCTTGAGGCTACCAGAAGAGGGAATTGTCTATGTAGACTATTAAAATTCATCACGGACTGGACTTGGATGCGTCTGGATACAGAAGCGAGTTGTGATTGCTTATGGTTTGCGATAGCTGAGACAACATGAGAAGAACAATGCTACCCATGCCTGGAGTTAGCAGTAGTGGTATTTTCCCTGAAGATGCGGTGACTTTACGTGATGGGAGAACATTTTACAATCTACTCGGATCACAAGAGTCTCGTGAATATATTATCTTAGAAGTACCTGAACCTGAGATAGAGTAAATGGATAGAGTTCCTCCAGGACTATGAATTTTAAATAGTCTATACTCCAGTGAAGGGGAACGTGGTAGCATATGCACTCACACTACTACAAATATGACCTTTATTAGCGCTAGAAAAGTGCATTGACAGTGCTAAAAAAGCATTGTTAATCGAGGTGAAGATAAATGGGGTCCCTTTTATCAATTCTCAGAAAAGCACTGATAAAGACACCTTTTATCAGTGTTAGTAGATGACCCCTTTTATCAGTGCTAAAAAATCACTGATAAAAGGGGTCCTTTATCAGCGCTTTTTTTAGCATTGATAAATGGGGACTTTTATCAGTGATTTTAAAAAGTGCTACTAAAAGTAAAAAAAATAAAAAAATAAAAATTATATAATTCCGAGGGGAGAATAATTATATAATGTGGGGGCAGCTTTTAATATCGCTGGACCCCCCCCCCTATCAATGCTAGGTAGACCCACTACCTCACACTCTCTCATGTTTCCCTTCCCGCGTATCCCCAACATGCGGGCACCTTCTTGCTTCCTCCTAAACTCGAACCCGCGACCTCCCCCTTGCATGCCTGCACCTTTACCACTAAGCCATTTCGTTTCTTTCTCTATTTAATGATATATCTATTTATTTATATATATAGTTATATTTATTCGTATATTAATATAGATTCGTTTTAATGTAAATATATTTAGTTATATTAATACATATATATTTATTCATACAATAATATATATATATTTATTTATTCATATAATATTTATATATAGTCATATTTATTTGTATATTAATATAGATTCATATTAATATAAATATATTTAGTTGTATTAATACATATATATTTATTCATATATTAGTGTATATATATATATTCATTCATATATTTATATATATTTATATTTATTTATATATATATATTTATATTTAGTTATAATTATTTATCTGTATATTTATTTGTATATTAATATATATTGATAAGATTAGTTTTAAATACATTTATAAAATATATTTTTTATGTGTCTTTATAAATAAATAAATACATACATACATACATATATACAATAAACACACACAAAGACACACACACACACTCCCACATATATATATTTACAAATAAATACATATATATATATATATATGTGTGTGTGTGTGTGTGTCTTTGAAAAGCCATAGAATCTTAAAATGACCATAACTTCTAATCCATAAGCCCATTTCAACTCCTCAATAAGAAACATCGAATAAAATGAAAAAATATTCGATATGATATGTGGTACAGGCCAAACGGACATTCAGATAAGAAGTTATACCTGTTTGAATGTTAACAAAGCGGGGTGTCCCGACTAAAACATCAGTTTTGGAGGCCTTTTGTGCCTTTTTTGGCCTTGAATGATGTGAAAAAAGCTTTTATTGGATCACTAGCGCGTAAAACTCATCGTAGGCTTCAATTTGATATTTTTTAGATCTCAAACGGACACCCGGATCAAAATTTATGGCCATTTAAAGTTTGAGTAATATTTTCAACTTATTTTAGATATTTTATAAAATATTTTGATTTTTTGTGTCTTCCTATTGTTATTATATTATTATTAGTTGATTATATTTAGAAAATTATAAATTTATAATATTTTTTAAAATATTTTAAAGCCATTTTCACGAAATTTATTTTATATTATATTTAATAGTCTATTTATAATTATCCAAAAGATATTTAAAAAATATATATTATATTTATATCAATATAAATATTCTCATATAACAATAAATTTCATTTCATGATTTTCTTTGAAACATAAAATTTATCAGCGCAAGGAAAAGCACTTATAAAGCCCCCCATTATTAGCGCTACTAAAAAAAGTGCGGATAAAGGGGTCCCCTTTATCAATTCTAGAAAAATCATTGATAAAGGGGGGCCTTTATCAGTGCTAGAAAAATCGCTGATAAAGGGTCACTTTTAACATCATTTTTTAGTGCTATTAAAAGTTCCCCTTTATCAGTGCTTTTTTGTAGCACTGATAAATCCCCCCCCCCTTTATCAGCACTTTTTTTTAGCACTGATAAAGGGTGGCACTGCGGAAACCCAGTTTTGTGGTAGTGTCAGCAGGAGGTCTGGTATATAGTTGTCAAGTGAGGCAATAGAGCAGGTATCCATGATGCAGATATCCTTCATGGATAGAGATTGAACAACTTACCTCTAGTCTATGAAAATCACTCCCCCACTCCTTCCGCGAATCTAGTAGGTGCAGCTTGGGGACATTGACATTGAGGCTCGATGTGCTCAGATATCCTCAGGATATGCACCTGATAGATTTTATGAAGGTGGGGAGCACATCATCCTTTTCAGAGGACGTACCATGATACCTTTGGCGCTATGGGAGGAGGGGTTGAGAGAGCTCCATACATCCCCTCTGGAAGTACATCCTTGTGTGGAGAAGATGTACTAGGACCTATGGCATCAGCATTAGTGGCCAGGGATGAAGAAATATGTGAGAGAGTTTTTTTCTCGATGCCTCACTTGTCAACAAGTGAAGGCCGATCATCTGGTACCAGTAAGCTTAGCACAACCACTAGAGGTATCAAAGTGGATGTGGGATGGAATCACCATGTACTTTGTGATAGGGATTCCACGTACGTCCATGGGACATGATTTCATCCGGGTGATTGCAGACTGACTCACCAAGTCGGCCCACTTCCTACCTATCTGAGAGTAGGGATCATTAGAGGGAATGTGACGCCTCCACATATAAGAGATTGTGAAACTTCATGGTATTCCATCGACAATCGTCTCTGACCGTGATGCCTGTTTTAATTCCTAGTGGTGGAATGGATTGCAATCGGAGTTCATGAATCATTTACATTTGAGCACCACCTTTCATGATCAGACGGATGGTCAGATAGAGAAGACCATACAAACACCGGAGGATATGCATCGTGCTTGCGTCCAAGATTTTTTCCACAGTTGGGATGATCAATTTACCTTGTTGAAGTTCACATACAATAATAGTTATCACTCCACCATCGGTATGGCACCATTTGAGGCCTTGTACGATCAACCATGTAGATCACCTCTATGCCAGACAGACCCAGAAGAGTCAACACTTATGGGTCTGGAGTTGGAATGGGCTACCATTGAGAAGGTGCAGATCATCCCAGAGTGGATGAAGAATACATAGAGAAGACATATGTCTTATGATGATAAGAGGCGGAAACATTTGGAGTTCCAGGAAGGGGACCATGTATTCTTGCGAGTCACTCCTCGACAGGGACTACAGAAATTTGGTCAACGTGGAAAGTTATCACTGAGGTTTATCAGACCAGTTATGATACTTTAGAGGATTAGAGAGGTGGTATACCACTTTGCCCCTTCATCGTAGTTGGAGAGGGTGCACAAAAACCTCCATGTATCCCAGCTGAGGAGATACATGCATGACCCATCTCACATCATCGACCACAGCGAGCTGAACATTGATGATGGGGAAACATTTACAGAGGTTCCATTAGAGATTTAGGATCAATAGGAGTGAGTCCTTTGTGGGTGGTCGATACCTTTTGTGTGTGCTCTCTGGAAGCACGAGAATATCCCAGAGAGAACATGGGAGTGGGAGGCTCAAATTCATGCTCAGTACCACCATTTGTTTCTTATTCTATTTTATAGATTTTTGGGATGAAAAGACCTATGGTTGGGAGAATGTAAAGACCTAGATTTTCCATGCAATTTTTTAAATTATATAGAATTATTATGAGTCTAGAAAAATTGACGGTGCATGATTCTGAGGTCTAGGGTGGCTAGAATAAATTTCTGAACTTTTTTATGGTATGTTCAGTAAAGGCGCGAGTGGTGTTTTCTAAAATTTGAACTAGTTCTTGGATTAAAAATACGAGGGCACTGTTGAATCTGTAGTGCCGAGATTCGCTTAAGGGAGGCTTCACTTAGACCACAGTAGGTTTGGGGAAAAAGTTATATTTTTTAAATTTTAAAAGAATAATAAAAATAACTTAGTTAATTTTTTATTTTTATTTCTTTTCCTCCAACAAACAAAAGACAACGTGGGGCCAGCAATGTGTTATACAAATAAATGGCTTGACCTTTCAATCATATGTAATGATGTCATTGAGAAATTATGAATGTTCCTAATTAATGATCCCCCATTAATTCCCAACGTCATTACTTACCCTCCCCCACTCCTATTTATTTGGAGCTTGGGGAGAGGTGTTGGCACTGCTTCACCAAGAAACATTGTGCTGACAAAGTGCTGAGATGTCATACCCTTGAAGGATGGAACCAGTTCTAGCGAGCGGTGAAAAGAAACACCGAAACCCCGAACCGAAGATCGACGATCGAGCGACGTCATTGGAGGCTAGTTACAGGGGATGAAGAATATCTACACACTACCTCGATCATGGGATTTCTTCATTATTCTTGATGTAGGGTTTACTTTTGGTTTTCATTAAAAAGTTTTATAATCCATTTTCCTCACTCATGTTGTTTACAAGCTAATGCGGAGGGTGCGAGTCTAACGAACCCGACCCAAACCCTTTGCTTCCTTGATACCCTTGCATTCTCCATGGAAGATCGTCTGCGTAGAGGCACAGTCTGGCTATGATCGAGGTGGCGCCCCGTCACGCACCTTAAGAGGAGGCCACTGCATGAAGCCGCAATGGTCAGTGGAGCGGCCAGCACCGGTCGGCCGCAAAAGAGGTGTGTTGCGCTGCCGGTGAGAAAGGGGTCACGACCGAAGCCGCGAAGGATGAAGGTGGTGTCCGGAACACCAGCCAGCTGTGAGGAAGGATGCGGAAAACCCTCATTGCCGGAGGAACAGTCTGTGGCTTGTTAGCCGCGGCGGTCAGCAGAGGCGGCTGACACACTGGCCGGCTGTGGTAGAAGAGGGTGGTGCGACCAGCGCGCATCCAGAGGAGCCGCAGCTCCGATGCCACAGTGGTAGGACCCACCATAGGTTCCGTGGTGACCTGATAGCACCCTTAGAAAATGCTTCTTTGGTTCCAAAGGAGAACCCCCCCCCCCAAAACTCAGGCGGACCACTGGTTGCGCCTCCTGCGGGCCTCACGCTTGGGTCAGGTTTCCCTCTTTATGGGACACCCCTTGTGGGACACCCCCTTGTGGGTCGGGCCAAACCTTGGCCTAGAAAACCGGGCCCACCGGTTTGGACCAGGATCGGGTCGGGTCGACCCGAACCAGGTCGTCCCGACTAGGTCGGACTAGACCCCGGCCCAACCGGACCCAGAAACACTTAAAGAGCCATAACTTGAGAACGGGCCATCCGTTTGATGAACCGTCTATGGTGCTAGGACCCTTAAAGAGAGGAAATAATTTTAGTATATTCCACTTGAGTTTTGGATACATCTGAATATGGCTGGGTTGGATATAACCCAAATCCAAACGGACCCTCGAAACTAAAACACTTATAACTCACAGATCAGGCGTCCGATTTATGCACCTTCTATCGCGTTAAAACCCTTGAGACATGGAGATCATTTGGGTTTCTCCTTTTTGGATCTTAATTGTGGTCGAGGTACAACTGATATTCTGAGGGTCATATTCTAAGGAACTTGAGCGCACCAGGTGTGAGGAATCCTGTGGCAATTTGTAACGTGAACAAAAAACATTGATCCTATGTGGGTCAGCATCTATCGATCCTATGTGGTTCATCTTCTATCAGATCCTATGTGGGTCTGTGCTCTGTGATCCTGTGTGGGTCAATGCATATTGATTCTGTTTGGGTCAGATCCTATGTGGGTCAGTGGGGGTTAGTACTAATCGATCATGTGTGGGTTAGAAGCAGTGCCACTTAACAAAATAAGATGATCTAGATTACAACTAATCATCTATAATTATGTACTTAAGTTATACTTGATGTGATATGGTTCTTTTATCTCTATGGTGTTACCTATGTTGTACTTCTATATTCATGGTGTTACTTGTGCGGTACTTCTACCTTTGTGGTTTTTTCTTCTTGGTGTTACCTATGTGGTACTTCTACCTTCTTGGTGTAGTCTTTATAGTGTTACCTATGTGGTACTTATATCTTTTTGGTGTTACCTGTGTGGAACTTCTTCCTTTTTGGTGTTACCTTTGTGGTATTCTTTCCTCAGGTGTGATTTGAGTATATCGTGATAACATAGGTATATCTATGGGCATATACCAAAGTAGTGTATATGTATATCATTTTGTGCTTGATATTGGGGTAATGCTTTGCGGTATTTCCTTTGTGGAACTCTGGGAGACCTATGGGGTCTCGGGGTCCCTACTGAGTATTGTTATACTCACCTCTGCACGGGCTATGCCCACACCTTGTTATGTCTTCTGTAGACGACAGAAAACATTGATCGAGGATGAGGGAGCGAAGACATGATGGTACTCGGAGGTGGACCATTTGACGTTATGTGATGTAGGGACTACTAGTCATGGGCAGTACCTACCCTCCAGGTAGGATCCTCAGTGGATGATCCAAGAGCCGTTTTTCACTTTTCAGATGTATTTGTACTTTTTAGTTGTATTTTACTTATGGTTGGGCTTGTATTCAGGCGCCTTTACTTTCAACACACTTTTACAATAGTAGTTTACTTCGTGGTTGCTTCTTTTTGTGTTCTTATACTATATGTCTGTATAGGTTAAAAAGACAATGACTTCCTGTATTAGGGATATGCCTTTTGGTGCTAGTCGTCAACACGTGGCCTATGGAGGGTGGGCATGGGGTAGTCACGGCATGGGCCATGAGGGACATGTCGTGACACAGTCAGTGGAGGCAATGAATGACTTCGTGAAGATCAATCTTGTTGAAAACATGAAGGTTGTCATGGACTCAAAGAAGCTTCTTCAGAAATGGATAGAAGTGTTCAGCAACCACTTCTAGAGTCTTCTCATGAAGATCATAGAGCTTACCAGTGCTGTTGAATCCAATTATCACCCACCGACTGAACCCACAGTGTCTGGAGAACCTGCTGAAAGCACCTCCTTTTAACCCTCTCTTTTCTGATTGTGGATGATACTAAAACTCACTCATTTCATTACAATTATAATATTATAATTTTTATTTTTAAGATGTGATGATTTTATTAACTTTCAAGTCTTAACTATCAGTCCTACATTTGTTTATATTAATATATTTAGTAATTATTCCTTTATAGTTTAGTGCTACAATAAAGTAGTACATATCCTTTGTTCTATCGAACCTTCTTTTTTATATCGCAAAAAGTAGGACATGGAGATGAAATGGTGAGATAGTTTTAAAGGGGAGATGGATATACAGACGTGAAAATGATCTACAATGAATATCAAGTTACGTTTTCAATAAAAATCACAAACATAATTAAAAAATTTATGTGAATCATGTGTTTTTGTATATTGATTATTTTATTGGTTTTGTGATCATCAAAAAGGGGGAGATCGTTGGGCAGGTATTGTCACAACAATACTCTATAATCAATGATGGTTTTGATGCTCAAACATACCTTTGGATGTTCTCTAATGATGTTTTTATGAATAATTTTTCAGGATTTTGTTCATACAAAAGGAACTCTAACATTACAGGATTTACTCTGGAAACACTATTTACATCCCTACCATACGATGTTGTGAATAGTGCGCATATAGATCATTATACCTATGTTATGTTGAAATGTTTAAGTTTCAAATGTACAGTGAACAGTGCACGTATGGATCATCATTCCTATGTTATGCTAAGAAGATCATGTATAGATCAACAACCCTACGTTGGAATCTGGAAATACTGTACATAAACCATACATTCATGAAATATATGAATGTGTGGTTTGTCAACCATATGTGACATCCCTAGGTTACACAGATGAATGTATGGAATATTAATGCTATGTGACATCCCAACATTACACAGATGAACATATGGAAGATGAATTTTATGTGTCATCTCTACATTACACAGATGAAAGTATGCTTAGTACATCGTACATTTGTAAAAGAACCCTAAGCTACACAGCTTAACCCTAAGTTGTGTTCTCAACGACATTGATCTGTGAAGCTGCGTTGCGTATTCAAATCAACTGGAATGATTTAATCAGAGTTAATGAATGATTCAGAGATTGCTATGATCTGTTTCGAAGAACACTTTTTCTCATATAAGCACTTTGATTCTTAAGGGAAGTTCCATTTAAGATTTTAATTCTGATGATTAATCAGGGAAGAATTTCATATATGGAAATATCGAAGGAAGTCACCTTTTCTATTTATTCTTTACAGAGCCAAGAAAAATCAAGTATGTATATATGTACGAATTGTTTTTAGTACTGGTATTTTTTTTAAGTGCTACTATTATAGTTGATCGAATCTCAATCATCTATAAAAGAATATATGCGTTCAAAGTACTAATCACTCTCGACCTCGTTTTTCTTACATGATGTTGCAATTTTATTGAAGATCGTTGAGAAAACAAGGATCTCATTAGACTATTATTTCTTGAAAAAATTCCATTCTAAAAAAGAATATCCATAAATTATCAGTTTCATACTACTGCAACTATGAATATCAATCTAACTATTTTACAAATCAACTCTTATTGATAGGACTTTCGACAGCTCGTACTCAATTGTAGAGGAGTATCAGCTTCTCGGTCTAAGATGTGGATATTGGTTCTTTGTTACAGAACCAAAAAGACTTTTGGTTATTGACTTATTTGTAAAGGTATCAACGGTCTTCAATTAGTTGTGGATTGAAGGTGTTGTGATAAGAGGACTTATTCTAGAGAAATCACCAAGCTCGCAGAGAGAGTAATTGGTGGAGTGGACTTGGGGATCATTGTGCCCCGAACCACTCTAAAAATCTGTTTTCTTTACTTCTTCATATTCATTGCACTGTTTCATACAGAAGAAGAACACTACAAATCTTCAGAATTTTTAGAGGGATTCAAAAATCTGAATTGTGGAATGTAATTTGAAAATACACAATTCACCCCCCCCCCCCTCTTGTGTTGCTTTGAACATTCTGACTTAACAATTGCATCCCTAATTACAAGTAATGTCAAAATATTACCTCCTAATTCTACACATGATAGGCCTGGTTGATAATGAAAGCACCTACCCCTATGAAGTTCTGATATGTTTTCCCTATGTCAACTATTCCATAGCAATATGAACTACTTCCATAATCAAGGTTGAATCATTGGAATCTAACCCCCAACATTTCTTTGATATCATGCATGGACCTTGTAGTCAATGGCCTGATGGTATAGGTTTTAAAGCCTCTATCTTCATGGTCATAAAAGATCAGGGGTCCCCCATCAAGGATTCAGTATTTGCCTAATTTGTAACAAATTTTCCCATAGAATCATTCATCCATGATGAACCTCATGCCATTGATTATCCTACCTCTGATGATGAAGAGGACTGGGAAGATAGTCCTCCCTCGTTATAAGATGGTGGGTCCACCATTGTCGATGATTTGGTTTAGGTGAACCTTATTACTAATAAAAATCCAAGGCCAACACTAATCAGTAAAACCATACCTCCAAATGAATAATAGTAATATTTTTCTTTCCTAAAGCATCTCTATAATGTATTTTCCAGGACTTATGATGAGATTCCAGAACTAGACCTTCAAAGCTCCTTCCACCATATTGTTTTCTCAATTTTTTATTGTGAGTTCAAGCTTCTTCCAAGGAAAATTCCCCCTTATCATGGTGCCATGGTTGAGGATGATGTTGATAACCTTATCAAAGTCAACATCTTATAGGATTTTAGTACCCCAGTTGGATTTCCAATATCATTCAAATCAGAAAGAAGAATGGGAAAATTAGAGTCAGTATTGACTTTCAGGATCTCAACTTCCAATTTCCAACTGATGATTTTACTCTTCTAGTAATAGGGCTATTAATCAATTCCATAATTGGGTTCTATGATCTCTCTTTCATGGATGGTTATGATGGGTATAAATAGATCTAAATTACCTCCAAATATTAGGATTCTTCCAGCTTTAGATTAGTGAAAAAAATATTTTTCTATTGGGTAATGCTTTTATGTCTGAAGGATAAAGGGGCCACATAACAGCAGTTCATACACCACATCTTGAAACCAATACATCAGACACTGGTATATTTCTATGTGGATTTTTTTTAATTCAAATACCACCATTCCTATAATAATCTCATATATCTTGAGAAATTTCTCTCCTTCTTCTCCTACCATCTTTTCATGATGAACCCCTTGAAGTGATCCTTCAGGGTTACCTTTATAAATTTTCAAGGATTAATCATTAGATACATTGGAATCAATATTGACCCAGAGAATATTGAATCCATTTTAAATATGACTCCTCAGATAAGCCTCTGGGACCTTTTAGTCCTTAAATGACACTTATCCTTCATACACAGATTCATCGTAAATTTGTCTAAAAGTGTAATCCCTTTTCTAGGGTCATGAAGAAAGGTACTATCTACCGGTGGGATGAAGAATGTTATCCCACCATCAAGTATATCAAGAATTATCTTCTACAACCTCCAGCTATGATTCCACCAATATTATAAAAGCATCTAGTCCTCTACGTGACCACCCTAGAATGATCCCCTGATACCCTTTTTTCCTAGAAGTAAAATGATAGATGAGATAACAATTTATACTATCTTAGTCCCATAATCCTCAATATAAATTCCATATACTCTCCTATCCTTAAAATATGCATCATAGTATTTTTTTTAGTGCATAAGTTGAATCATTATTTACATCATCATAATATACATCTTGTGTCATGAGTAGACATATTGATATATTTCCTAAATCACCTGATATTGATAGGTCGACTGGCACACTGGGTAGTTATCCTTAAAATTTTAGAGATCAGACTTATCCCATAAAAATATGTCAATGTCTAGGCCTTGGAAAAATTTCTCACCACCCATTCAACTCCTAATGTATTAACTCTGGATTTCAATTTCCCAAATGAGGCTATCCTCTTAGTAGATAATGTGGTTCCAAATTGGAAACTACACATTGATGCAACCATCTGAAGCCCAACCGGTAAAAGTATCGATGATAAAAAGATCAACAGAGTAGGCCTGAGGATCATATTCATCACTATTACATAGGATGTTCTATCCTACTCTTTCATGTAGTTAGATTTATGAAACAACAATGATGCAGAATATCTTTCTCTCATACTGGTCTCAAGTTGGCCCTCAAGATTGATTTCCCCTGCTTTCCTGTGAAGGGGGACTCTATGATAGTCCTCAAACAGATCAATGGTGATTAAATCATCATAAATATGGATCTAATACCCCTACTAGAGTGCACTCTCTAGCTAATGGTTTAGTTATCTTCTCAGCTAGAGGGGACTCATGTTCCCTAGTTTAAGAATGGTCGAGATGATGCCTTCTCTAGTCTCTATACCTCTATTTCAGATCATGTCCAGGATGATCTATTTATTCATTTGAATCATCAAAGTGTCATTACTCCCATCATTCCAAAGGATTATTACATCTAGTAGGAGTACTACTTGGTTATCAGTGATTTTATGTATGGACCCCCCGAGTCCCCTGTAGTAAAATAAACATTTGATTAGAAAACCCCTTTCATCGCATATCTCTAGTGTGGTGACCCCCCACTCGATTGAGCCAAGTGTGAATGAATCCATCATCATGCAGCACAGTTCGCCCTAAAAAGTTTCAATAACCATGATAAAACCCTCTAAAGACATTTATTTTATGGAATTATCCTCTATTGTATCCAAGGAGGCAAAATCCCCTAGGTTATCCAGGAAGTTCATGTCGGGTTTTGTAGTGCTCATCATATAGGGTTGAAACTCCCCAACTAGATTCGAAGGATGGGAAACTTATGTCCCATAATGGTCCATAACTATAGATAATATGATAATATGTATTAAGAATGTTATATTCATGCCAAATTTATGCATTAACTTCTAGATCTCATCCGCACTACCAAGTATTCCTGACCCTTTTCAGTATGGGGACATGATATCATTGGACAATATCCACTAGAAGAAACTCACTAGAGTATATTAATTCTGATTTTTATGGATTTATTCTTCAAGTGGAATGAAGTGACTCCCCACAAGGTGATCAAGGACTAACCCATGATTCAATTCATGAGTTCCAACATCATCCAATGATTTAGAGTTCCTCATTCCATTCTAACAGAAAACAAAAACAACTTCTGGGCGGCTAAGATGATATGGTTGTATGCCAAGTAAAAAAACATGGTCCAACCATACATCTCACTACCGTGTATAGGAAAATGGACCTATTTAAGAGTTCAATAAGATTATCTCTAACATTCTACAGAAGATGGTAGGATAGAATAATATGAGTTTTCCTATTAATCTCCCCAACGCCCTCTCGACCTACCAAACGATGAATTGAAATTCCACCAGGTGACTCCATATTCCCTATTATACCGAACAGATCAATTCCTTCTCATTTATATTTATTTGAAATTTCTCCAAATAGTTGTATATGACCAGAAAATGCTTGACAGAATGGAAGAATTTTTTCTTACTAAACAAGAAGACCTTGAAAACAATAGGCTACATGTCGTGAAAATATATAAAGGCAATAGAAAAAGATAAAAAGAGAATTCAATAAGAATTTTTTCCTCTACTCATTTCTCAAACGTGGTACAATACTGGCCCTTGGAACACCAATGATTCCTAGCCATAAGCCACCAAATTTGGAACCCATATGGGAAGGACCTTACATTATTCACAAGTTCTATTCCAATAGTGCATACTCTTTGATCACTAGGGACAGAGAGAACATTACTCCTCCTACCAATTCCAGATTTATCAAGTACTACTTTATGTGAGGATATACCTACGTCCCAACTGTATAACATTAATAGGAATAGCGTCAGCGTCCTAATTATGTGATGTTATGTTGTGTAATAGATATCATTATTACCATATAACAGTAAAATACATGCCCACATCACAAGAACACGATGTTGAACTGGAAAATTAGTCCAAACTCTACAACCTTAAACTAAGAACCCTATAGGTTCGAGATTTAAGACCTTATAATAATATCCATAATATATTCTATGCAACATGACCTTAAACTATATACAAAAATCTATGTTCTATGAATTTAAACTAGGAATCCTATTCCAAGAATTATGACTTTAAACTCTATGAGGGTTTTCTTCAGGATGTTTCATTTGGAAGTAGCCCACATTTATGTTAGTTTTGTTACTCTTCCACCCTACGTGCATTCCTATAAAGAAAGTCCCCTGATTTGTTTAAACACATTAAACTTAAAATTAGATAATATAGTCCATGAATTATGATTATAATCATATGGAAGTCCTCTACGAAATATGTAGTTTGGAACTGGTCCCCCTAGGACCACATTCACACCGAGCTTGTCACTCATTCGCATTACACATGCCAATTTGAGAAGAATTCCTTCATTAGTCCAAACTCTATGACCCTAATATTCGGGCCTATAGTCTCGGAAACATGAACTTAAACTTTTTACAATAGGTCTAATAATTATAAAAATTGACTATTTTTATCCCTTATAGTCTAATTTGTATGACTTTAAACTACAAATACTTACATACTCAATGCACAAAATTAAATTGGGATTCTACCCCATGCAAAAATGAGAGGCCTCTTATGTATGATATAGTTTTTACCCCATTTTTTATTATGATTCCTAATACAATATGTGTGGGATGATTAAAAAATATTATTCCATTCCCAAAACATAGGATACCCCACGATAATAGTGGGATGCCACAAATTACCTCATCATGGAGGATCACCCCCACAAGAATTGGTCTTCTACCATTCCCTGATCTAGAAATATATATGGTTTCATTCAAATACTTCTAGGATAAATATTAAAGAACAAACTTCTCATCATTAGGACTAGCTACAAATTTATTAATCTTCTGGCCCTTTAGCCCCTATTATGGCTGATGCATTATGACCATGAACCATATGCGGCTCTCCTTAAGATATTTATGTTGTTCATGATCTGTTTTAGCCTCATTCACATTGGGTTTACCCCTTGAGTTCCATATATATACCCTTAGAGGTAATATTTCTCCCACAGTCCAATAAACATGACCCAAAACTATCTTTGATGGTTTGGAATGTATGACCTTAAACTATGTATATCACCTTTTTAGAACTACACATGGCGTAATTACCATCCTTAAAGGATACATAGAAACACCCGAACATCTCTTATTTGGTCCTAGCCATAAAATTCCTCAAATCACCCATCCCATTGGTCCCATTATTCTCCAAGAATCATGAACTCAAATTGTGTGAAATCCACCCTAGGTATGTGGTCTGTGAATTTGGGCCTCCTTGGTCCTCATTCATGATGATTTTTCAACTCCAACACACTAACAACGCCCATTTGGAATTCTCTCCTAGTTTATGTGATATTACCTTAAACTATTTGCAATACCCGGGGATCGATCCTACTTTCTTATACACCCCATTAGAGTGATCAAATTCATTATCGTGTGGAATCTATAATTTTTAGTCCTGTAAATACATTTTAATAATATATATACATAATTTGAGTCTTTATTGTTTTGGATGTCCATCATCTTTCAAATATGGATGGCCCCATATCGATGATGGAGTCTTCCAAAGGATCACCACCCATCCCACGATAATGCACTAATAGGGTTATAATGACTAACAACAGATCCCATGTTTCAAACAAGGTCAACATTAGATCTTTCATTTTCTTACCCAATTCATGATCAATGTGGTTGAGATCCCTATGATTCGAGCGTGGTCAATAGTCAATCCCTACCCCTTGGTCTACCCTTATATAGATATCAAAAGTCTCTTCTTACATCCTTTTAAATTCCCCATATCCTAGTGGAATTCCAACACCATTGGTTTCACCCTTCTGTGCATTTGCATGCATTGAGTGGGAAGGTCAATTTCATTGGAAAATTATCAACCAAGTATATCCTCACCCCTAATGTGTTCTTGTTCATCTCAGGAAAACACTATTACCATTCCTTTTTTCCCACACCGATCATGACCCATGGGGTCTTGGGAGTCATAGTATAGTGTGTAACAATGTGTTTGAGTTGTACAAAGGATTCCATGGTCTAAAACCAATGATTATAAACTAGGATTCCATGTCCAAGAATCAAAACTTTACACTATGTGTGAATCATTATGGAAATGGGCCTCCTGGATCCTCATTATCATCATGTTATAGCTATCTAACCATGATAATCACTTTCAAAATATGCCCCCATCATCCCCATTACACGACAATAAATGACAAGGCATCCTAGTCCCTCGCCTGAGAGGTCCTCCACTCCATTGTTTTTCATCTACTATATCATTCTCAATTCCATCTATCATTCAAAATAGTGGATGATTCACCCCAGGAATATGGTTTTGACCATTTTTTATATTGATACACCTACATCAAGGCGCTCAAATCCACGATGGCGTAATTCCAAGAGTTTTGGAACCCATTTGAACATTCTACCACTACATTTCCATGCATTGTGTGGAACTTATTTGGATCATCCTCCTCCAAATCTGAAGACACCTCTGAATGGAATAGTATCATGCCATACATTCTAACCTAATATTTTCTCCCCGTGACATAGAAGACTTTGGATGACAATCTGAGATATTTTTCATTTTTCAAAAAGGTTAGAAGTAAACCCTTGTTTTCTATCCCCATTATTCGATAAGTAATATGGATGATGCATCTTGAACATGTTCAATATTTATCCTCCATTTTAACGCCACACTCCATGTGTCTTATATTTCATGAATTTTGATTAATACTTCCCATTACTCTAATGGCTCGAGCCTCTCTAGTTCATTCCTTTGCTGAAATCTGGTGTCTGAGGTGTTCTAGGAGGTTAAGGTGACATATCTACAACACTTTTCCAAATTTCCAGTTCTGTGAACAGTGTTTTCCAGTTCTATGAATAGTGCCATTGTGACCTTATGAAAATAGTTCAATGGTAACCTTATGTGAATAATGACATCAGTAGCCTTAGGTGAACAGTACAATGGTAACCTTATGTGAACAGTACAATGGTGACCTTATGCGAACAGTGTAATCGGTAACATTATGTGAATAGTGTCATCGATAACCTTATGTGAATAGTGCAATGGTGACCTTATGTGAACTGTGCCATCGGTAAAATTATGTGAACAGTGTCATCAGTAACCATATGTGAATAGTGAAACGATGAGGTTCAAATGGTGAGGTTCCAATGATGAGGTTTCAATGGTGACCTCTTTGCCAAATTTTGAGTTCATGAACAGTATTTCCAAAACGGTGAGTTTACAACGGTGACCTCTTTCCTTTTCCAAATTTTGAGTTCATGAATAGTGTTTCTAGAACTGTAAGGTGTACAGTGTTTCCAGAATGGTAGGGTGTACAGTGATTTTAGAACAGTAGGGTGTACATAGTTTCCAGAACAGTAGGGTGAACAGTGTTTCCAAAACGATAGGGTGTATAGTGTTTCTAGAATGGTAGGGTGTACAGTGTTTCTAGAATGGTTGGGTGTAGAGTGTTTTGAGAATGGTAGGGTTTATAGTGTTTCTAGAAAGGTTGGTTGTACAGTGTTTCCAGAACGGTAGGGTGTACATTGTTTCCAGAACGGTAGGGTGTACAGTGTTTCCAGAATGGTAGGGTGTACAGTGCCTCTATAATGGTAGGGTGCACAGTGTTTCTAGAATGGTGATGTTCTAACTGCAACCTCTATTTCTGTTTCCTAATTTCGAGTTCATGGATAGTGTTTGAAGCTTCCTACAGTTTTTCCCCTTTAACATTACCTTTGACGTAAAATGAATTTAAATCCTTGTTTTATGGACTCTAAGGTAGATTCAAAGGCCATAACTCCTATATTAATTTTTACCTAAGGCTCAAGATACTTTTACTTGGTCAAACATTGTGATTTAATGCGATCTATTTTCAATGGAAAATCTAGCGTATCTTAAACCACTACTCAGTTAAATATTCAAAAGGGATGATATATTTTCCTCTCTAGTTCTTCCTCCTTGTTCTCAGCTATGAGATGCTCAAACCTTTCATTCCCTTCTATAGGAGTGGTGTGTTCAAACATTCCTCCTAGGATTGGTTCCCCTATATTTTTTTGTGCAACCAAGCAGTATCGATCGATCTCTAATATAATGTATGTTTTATCGTCATTCTTTTGGGTTCATATCCTTCTATTTCCCCTCTCCCTTTTATGGAATTCTATCTCCATATTCCTAATGGACTTTTCTTGGGTGTTGACCGGTGCAGTGGGGACTCTGCAACCTTGGGTGGATACAGTTGTCAAGGGGGGAGGAGATCGTAACCCGTTGTGTGGCTCATTCTCGTAAAAAGAACGTCAAGAACTTCTTGAGGTAGGGGATTTGTTTCTTCTCTTTTCTTTTATGTGAAACTATAGAGTTAGCATGTTTTTCCCACTTAGTCAAAATGGAATTGAAATATTAAATATTTTAATTAGGTAAATAAATTTATATCCATCATATCCTATTTATTCTTGTTTTTCTAGATAGTTTGATATCTATGATATCTTTATTTATGTATTCATTCTTAATGTAAATCGGTAATGAACGTAATGCCGGAATTAAATGAAAATTTTCTCGATAAAGATAAAGAGGCATATGAATGAATCTGATGGTTGTTGTTGTAATTTGATGTTAATCGAATTTATGTAGTAAGCATGTTTATTTATTTGTGATATCTTACTGGTTAGGATTCCCGAATTTGGATCCTACAAATAATAAATCAGTTAATCCAAGATGGATTAAGGAACTGGTTGTTTGATAAAAGATAATTCTATGTTGGGTTTTGAGTAAACCTCTTTCTTATCTAAGGGCTTAGAACCCAATTGATATATTTTTATTCTTGCTACCTGTGTTTTTATGGGATCTTGGATGGAGTTATGATATGTGGGGGTAGGGAGGACTACTTGATGTGGCAGCAGTTGATTCCTAGAGAGGTGAGATGGATCGGTATATGCATTTGGGTGTCAGGGAGGACATCGGGGATGATGAAATGGGTTGGATGTGAATGTTTGGATTCTTATTGATTCTTATTAGTTGTTTAACTAATTTACTTTCCCCACTGGTCAAGGAATCTGGTCTTTCTTACCCTTCTTCCAAGAGGGGTGAATATGTGTAGGGTATGCCACATGCTTTACATTTTTAGCTTCTCAAGGGATGATGGGTCTACGCTCTTTCTATAGGCGACAAAGACTTGACAGGTAGTTCGTCTACTCATCATGTTGATCCCCCTTGTGTTTATTATCATAGAATATTTTCTAGAATGTCTGGGAATAAGGGAAAGTAATTCTATAAAAAAATAATTGATTAAATTATATTAACCCATGGAGTTAGAGCTTGCTGGGACGCAATATTGAGGTTACAATTTTAAAGTGATAGTGGACATTGGGTGTGATTCTAGTGAAATTTAATGTGGAATTATTAATGGTTAATTAATGTTTAAATAATTAATTAACATAAATTGGAACTGATAAAAAGGAAATGAATTAATGTAATAAATCTATTTAAATAGTTGTTTTCTTATAGGATTCCTAGTCTTAGAAGTAACAGTCCGGAGTCTGAGACATGTTAGCTGTAGTTGAGTCTAAGACTAGGTTATGCCCATAGTGTGGTTGTGATTTATAGTATATTCTGTACTTTTTGTGTTTCTATACGCTACTCTACCCCTTCAGTTAGGGAAACTAACACCCCATGGATTCTGAGCCCTAGGGGGTGTTTTTCTAACATTCTGGTGGGAGGATGGATGGCTGACTACCCCCTTTGGACCCTCTCTCTTCTCTTGGTAATAACTTGTGCTGGTAGGAAAAAAAGTTATTTTTTCCCATATATGTGTGTATAGGGTTGTAATGGATTGGGGTTCTTCACACACATATATTCTGGATATAGTATCTTATGGACTACTATAGGTGTAACATGTATAGGTTGTGACTACTTGAGGATTCTTACTCAGTGTGTGGGATGTAATGGATTGAGGTATAATTATTGATGTATGGTACATGTTATGTGAGTTGTGGGGCTCCCAGAAACTAACTTGTTACTTTATTTTGTGGGCGTTGTGGTTTATCTGCATGAGATGAATGTTGTGGTGCTTCGCCCAGATGTCTATGGGTAAGCCTTTTTTGAGAGAGATACATAGGACATGCGACATTGGAGAAAATTGGAAAAATAGTAGGGAAGTAGTATCAGGGTACCCTTGATATTATTTATTATTTTATATACTCTGGTATGTGTTGCTTGGTGAGAGTATCCATGGTGAGGCTGGGAACTTATTATACCTATTTAAGTGACGAGTTAGTTTCACTTGTTGTTCACTGGGCTTTAGCATTCTTTATTTACTTTTTCACAAGAGTCTCTAGGGAGGATCCAACTGAGTATATTGTTATACTCACCCTATGTATATATATATTTCTTTTCAAGTCACTTATACCAAGCTGAGGATCAAGCTAGTTTCTACAAGCATGGGGTTGTAGGATCTGTCCGGGCTTGTGGTTGTTGTTGTTCTTACATTCCTTTGGTACTTGTAGTTTTTCCCCTTTCAGTTGTAGTAGTTTTGCGTGAAATTACATATTTTTACTTGGGATTTCTTTTTTTATTGTTGTATGAGTTGGAGTTGGTTGGTTTCTGTCTTATCTATCTCTTTCTCATTTGTTCTCTTATAGGGTAATTCCTCCCATATCTATGTTTACTATACCCTCGATGTTAGTCGCCTACCCGGGGCCTAATGGAGGTAGGACTCAGGGTTCTTTATCTCCCTTCTCACATTGCCGACCAAGGAGGGGTACACTTTGTTGGGAGGTAGTCATGATAGAGTGGTATCAGAGGTCTGGTTGAGAGATATGATGGAGTTTGGTGTTAGGCACAAGTGAGGTTCCATGGGTTGGTAGGGAAACAATGTCAGTAAAGTTTATAAAGTGATGTAAAAACTGGGGATCAGCTGAGACATATGAGTTTAGGTCCCCCTAGGATCTAATGTACATACCTTTAAGTTTACAATGGCTAATAAATGAGGTGATACTAGTTGCAGGGTAGAAACCTAGGAAAGGATCATGCATCATTCTTCTTTGTTCATATGTTTTAATGGGTAGACCTTGTGATAGGTTAACCTAAAATGAATAAAAGAAAAAAAATTATATAATTAATGTTGAGTCTTCCATATTCTTGGTTTAGGAGCTATAACTATTTTCATATTTTACAGGTATGGCTCCAGGTCGACGTCCTCGTCAGGATCGCATAGAATATGTACAGCAGGTTGTGCCAGCAGATCCCCACATGTTAGAGGTTTAGGACGATGACACTTGGAGGAGGACACTGCAAGAGTTTCAGCTCCGGAGTCTGAAGAAGTACGAGGGATCCTTTTCAGATGCATTCACAGAGGACTAGTTAGAGGAGCTCGAGATAGGATTCAGTTCGATCCGTGCTCAAAAGGAGAATATGTTGTCCTTGGTTGTGAACATTCTGCATGGAGTATCTAGATGGTCGTGGTTCTTATTCCTTGGGGATCGTGAGGAGTCAGTGATCTCATGGGAGGAGTTCCGAGACAAGTTTAGAGTCGAGTTTCTTTAATCGAACAAGAAGGTTTCCAGACACCAGGAGCTTCTTACCCTTTGATAGGAGAGCTCTAGTGTGCGAGTGTTTGGAATCCTTTCCATGAACCTTTTACAATATGCTTCAGATCATTTTACAGATGAGAAGGCAAAGGCGAGGCATTTAGAGGAGTCCTTGCATCCAGAGATGTAGCACCAGGTCACCCCATTTTTGCTGAAGACATATCTTAAGGTGAAATCGATGGAGGAGTTCATCAAGAGACCATTGTACAGAACCGGATCATCATGATAGTGTAGTCGTCATGATTCCCCATAAAGTAGTGTTGTGGTCCGGGGTTCTTGGTTTTCAGGGCAGAAGAGTTTCTGTTCGGCCGGGGGTAGGTTCCATCCTTCATCATCTCATTTCTCTGGGGGGGAAATAGCTCTCAGGCCTATTATAAGGGATTAAGTACTTGTTTTTATTATGTTGGTTGAGTTCATCAGCAGCGAGAGTGCCTGACCTTTCAGATTTCTCATCATTCACAAGGTGATCCGCTCCAGGTTCCTCAATTGAGGCAGTTCGAACTGAGATAACAACATTAGTTTGCACCCACTTTAGATTATAAGAGGGTAGATGGGGAAGGCAAAGGACGACCCCATGAAACTCCATGTCCTCAATGAGAATAGTGCAACCATGGTGGTGGTCATCATCAGGGTTAGAGAGGCTATGTAGGAGGTCCTAGTCAGCTTGATGCATTAGCGTTTCCAATTCCAGGCGAGCCAGATGTCATTCGAGGTACCCTTATCTTGTTTTCTACCTTGTGGTATTCCATGTTTGATTTAGTAGTGACACACTCCTTTATATCACCTACCCTTGTACATTCTTTGAGACGTGAGGTAGAGAGGATTCTAGTTCTCTTGTCGATGACTACGCTATTTGGAGGTTGAGATGACATTTTTAAAGTGTGTAGAGACTATGAGAAAGTGTTGGGACAGAACTACTCTTGGGGATATTTACTATGTTTACGAATAAACCCATATGATTTCATCCTCGGCATGGATTGGTTGTATTCGGTACAGGCTATCGTGGATTGCTTTAAGAGGAAGTTTGTGTTCTTCGATGCAGATGGAGAGACAGTTGTGTTCATCGGTGACTGAGACCCTTGGATGGGTGAGAGGCATGTTTCGTCCTTATCATCCATGATGGCTGAGCTAATGATAAGTTATTCAGAAGTTTAGTAGATGGTGTTTCCTAGGGTCGTAGAAGAGTACCCTGATGTCTTTCCGGAAGAGGTTGTAGATTTACCCCCTCGTTGAGAGATCGAGTTTGGGATCGAGCTACAACCAGGAGCGTCTCTTAACTCTATGTCTTCATACAGGATGGACCCTTTTGAGTTACGATAGCTATGAATATATCTTGATGGTTTTTTACAGTGTGATTTTGTTCAGTTGAGTGTGTCACCATGGGGTCTAACAGTTTATTTCATGAAGAAGGATAATGGATTTTTGCAGTTGTGTGTCGATTATCATTTCCTAAACAAAGTGACAGTGATGAATCACTATCCTAATCCACATACTGATGATTTATTCGATCAAATGAAGGGTGAATGTTGGTTCTCAAAGATAAACTTGTGGTCAGGATATCATCAGATGCATGTGAAGGATGAGGATATATCAAAGACTGCTTTTTTTTTTGTCGTCATGGGAATTATGAGTTCTTTGTAATGTTCTTCAGCATGATGAATGTTAGAGCTGTGTTAATGGGATTGATGAACGTTGTGTTCCGTGAGTTCCTGGACAAGATTTTGGTAGTTTTCCTTGATGACATCCTTGTGTACTCCACATCTGAGGAGGAGCATACAGAGCATCTACATGCCATTTTGGGGGTTCTTTGCCAACATCAACTGTTTTTGAAGCTTTCAAAGTATGATTTTTGGGATCAAGAAGTCTGTTTCTTGGGCCATTTAGTGTCTTAGCTGGGAGTAGATGTGGATCCATCGAAGATAGAAGAAGTTGTGTCTTGGGAATCCCCCAAGACTATGTCAGAGTTGTGAAGTTTCCTTGGTCTCACAGGCTAGTACAGGAGGTTCTTAGCTGATTTCTCTCGAGTTGTGACTCCTAGGACAGCTTTGACTAGGAAGGATATGGCATTCACATGGACTGATTAGTGACAGGTAGCTTTTGATTATCTAAAGGAGAAGTTAGTTTGTGTTGCAGTTCTTTTTCTTCTAGTACAGGGAGTTCAGTTTGATATTTTATGTGATTCTTCTCATCTGGGGTTAGGTTTTGATCTGATGTAGTAGAGATTAGTTGTTTCTTATGGGTCTCGGCAATTGAGTCCCCATGAACATAACTATTCCACCCATGAACTAGTGCTATAAGTTGTGGTGTATACTCTGAAGGTGTTGAGACAATACCTCCTTAGAGAGCACTTTTTGGTTTTCATTGATCATAGGAGTTTAATGTATGTTTTCTCCCAGCATGACTTGAACTTGTAAAAGCATAGATGGATGGAGTTCTTATAGGAATACGACTTTTAAATATCGTATACACCTAGAAAAGGGAATGTTGTATCTGATGCGCTAAGTCAGAAGTCACGTAGTGATGGAGTGCATGAATCTGGTCACTCATGGAGAGTAATGGAAGAACTGTTAGAATTACATCGTGATATGGGTAAAGTTGGGGGAAGAGGTTGTATCTTTCAGATGATGGTAAATCCAACTCGGGAGTTGCAGGTTGAAGAGTCCCAGTTGGGGGATCAATAGATGGAGGTATGGAGAGCCGAGTTATTTTTGATGAGGCCCCTGATGGATGGAATGAGGATGAACACCACAGAGTGTTGTATCATGGAAGGCTTTTTGTTCCTTTGGATATTTACATGATGGTTCTCAGAGAGTTCTATAGTTCTCCTTTAGGGGTGAATCCTGGTGTGACAAAGATGTACTAAGCCTTGAAGAGCCAGTTTTGGTGGCCTGGGCTGTAGTGTGTGGTTGCAGAGTTTCTATCTCAATGTTTGGTCTTCCAGATGGCGAAGGCTGAACACTATGTTCCTGGTGCTCTACTCCAACTGTTATATGTTCCCCAGTGGAAGTGGGAGGACATATCAATGGACTTTGTTACTTGTTTACCTCGATCTTAGGGTGGACATGATTCTATTTGGGTGTTAGTGTATTATTTAACAAAATCGTCCCACATTATAGCAATCAAGGAGTCGAGCTCAGTGGAAGTTGTGTCGAGGTAGTATCTAGAGGAGGTGGTGAGATTCCATGGAGTCCCAAGGATGATCAATTCTGATCGAGATCCTAGTTTTACCTTCAGGGTGTGGAGAGGTCTCCAACATGCTTTCGGTTCTCATCTATTCCTTAGCACTGCTTTTCATCCTCAAACGGATGGTCAGACAGAGTGAAACTTCCAGAATCTTGAAGACATGTTACAATCTTGTGTCCTAAATTTTATAGACTTGTGGATGAGGCAATTAACCTTTGCGGAGTTCTCTTATAATAATAGTTTTCACTCCACCATCAGTATCGAACCATTTGAAGCTGTATATGGCCAACCATTCTGTTCTCTGTTGTGATGGACTGGGGTCGGAGAGTCAATAATTATCATACCAGAAATAGTGCAGAATACAACAGTGTTAGTTCATGTGATTTGTTAGAGGATGAAGACATCACATGATCATCATAAATCATATAGAGGTCAAAGTTGGAGACCATTGGATTTTGATGTTGGGGATCAAGTAATTCTGATTGTGACTCCCTGCCATGGGCAGTGATGGTTTTGTCATGGGATTAAGCTTTATCCTCGGTTTGTTGGGCCTTTTGGGTGTTAGATCATGTTGGAGCTATGGCATATCGAGTTGCGCATCCCCCAAAAATGAGCCGGATATAAGATTTTTTTCATGTATCACAGCTCCATTGTTATCATTATGATGACTCTCACTTCATCAATTATGCAGAGATTGATTTTAATGATGATGCGACCTTCAAGGAGAAGCCTGTGGAGATCCAAGGCTACAAATAGAAGGAGTTGTGTGGGAATTCTATCCCTTTGGTTCATGTCTTTTGGTGATACTGTGGCATGGAGGAGAGTACCTGGGAACATGAGTCACAAATACATGCTTAGTACCCACAGTTGTTTTATTTTTAACTCTTTTCATGTAACTATGTCCCCTTTGTGGTTATAGACCATTCATGTTTATGAGATGGCTTTCTTTGGTTGATTCATGTGGCTTTATCTCTTTTGGGAGGTATCTCGATGGGTGGTTACTTAGACTTTTTTTCAGTTCTCTTTTAGGGTGGTTTTGAATTCTTGAGGACGAGAATGTTTTGAGAGGTATCTGATGTAATGGCCCAGACCTCTCAAGTCTATTCCTTTGCTAAAATATGGTTTTTGAGGTGGTCTGGGAGGTTAAGTTGACCTATCCCCATAACTGCCAAATTTCTAGTTCTGTGAATAGTGTTTCCAGCTCTGTGAACAGTACAATGGTGACCTTATGTGAATAGTGTCATCGATAGCCTTAGGTGAATAGTAAAAAGGTAACCTTTTGTGAACAGTGACATTGGTAGACTAAGGTGAACAATGTAACAGTAACCTTATGTGAACAGTGTCATCAGTAACCTTATGTGAACTGTGCAACAATGACCTTATGTGAACAGTGCCATCAGTAACTTTATGTGAATAGTTTCATTGGTAACATTATGTAAACAGTGAAATGGTGACCTTATGTGAACAGTTTCATTATTAACCCTCTGTGAATAGTGTTATCAGTAACCTTATGTGAACAGTGAAATGGTGAGGTTCCAATGGTGACCTCTTTCCTTTTCCAAAATTTGAGTTCATATATAGTGTTTCCAGAACGGTGAGGTTTCAATAGTGACTTCTTTCTTTTTCAAAATTTTGAGTTCAGGAATAGTGCTTCTGGAATGGTTGGGTGTACGATGTTTTCATAACGGTAGGGTTTATAGTGTTTTCAGAATAGTCGGGTGTACAGTGTTTCCAGAATGGTTGGGTGTACAATGTTTTCATAACGGTAGGGTGTACAATGTTTTCAGAACGGTAGGGTGTACAGTGTTTCCAGAACGGTAGGGTGTACAGTGTTTCCAGAATGGTAGGGTGTATAGTGTTTCCAAAAGAGCAGGGTGTACTGAGTTTCCATAATGGTAGGGTGTACAGTGTTTCTAGAAGAGTAGGGTGTAAAGTGTTTCCAAAAAGGTAGGGTGTATAGTGTTTCTAGAATGGTAGGGTGTACAGTGTTTCGAGAATGGTAGGGTATATAGTGTTTCCAGAATGGTAGGTTGTACAGTGTTTCCAAAATGGTGAGGTTCCAACTGCAACCTCTATTTCCTTTTCCAAATTCTGAGTTCATGAATAGTGTTTCTAGCTTCCTACTATTTCGCCCCTTTGACGTAAAATGCATTTAAAGCCTCATTTTAAGGACTATAAGGCTGATTTAAAGGCCATAACTCATATATAATAATTTTTTCTTAAAGATCGGGATGATTTTACTTGGTCAAACCATGTGATTTAATTTGCTCTGTTTTTAATGGAAAATACAACATATCTTAAACTACTCCTCTGTTAAATCATCTCAAGGGAAGATATATCTTCCTCCCTAGTTCTTCCTCCTTTTTCTCGATTATAAGACGCTTGAACCTTCAATTCTATTCCATAGGAGTGGTGTAATCAAACTTTTCTCCTTGGATTGGTTCCCATATATTTTTAGTGCAACAAAGAAGTATCAATCAATATCTGATATAAGGTATGTTCTATCGTCATTCTTTTCGGTTCATCTCTATAGCATCCCACCTTTTTATCACATAAACATTCATTACATTTTACAAAACCGAGGATCTTTAAGGTTTAGTGTCTTGGAAACCAGGAACATAAAACATGAAAACATAAAAACATTCTTCTTAAACACTTGAAAGGATTCTCCTCATGTTCATCCTAGGTTCATTACTACATCTCATAACATGGGTACATACATCAAAAGAAAGGGTGAGCAGAAGGCCCAATAAGGGAAACAAGGGGAAACATTTAACATGTGAACTTGAGATACATCAACAAAGTCATGAAAAGAACTTTAAGGCATGAGAAAGAAATCATCAGTCATATCATAATAAAAATAACGTTTTTCATAACTTGAAGATGTGGGTACAACATTTAATATTGAAAATAATTTCGTTTCACCAAGGTCTATCCCCAAGGTGTCATTAAAAATTACCAAGGTTATTTACCAAGGTATCAGTCTAAAAGGTCATCTCTAGAGATTAAGTCTTTACCCAATGCATTAGAGTGCTATCAAGGATCACCCTTAAATTTGTCTTTATCATCATGTGAGACACATATATCATCATCAATCATTTCATAAACAACCCATATAGCATAAAATAAATGGGTTTCATTTCATAATCATAACGTTTTAAAAACTGCTTTAAAGACATGATCTTTGTGTCACTTTAAAACCCACAGAAAAGGAAGGTGGGTCTCATGTATGTAAATCCCAGAATTTAAAGTAGAAAAACTTGGTATATATGTGAATACCCCTATAGAATATAGAGCTTTGAGTATTAACTTAATAAAATAAAAGATCTTTAGAAAAGGAGAGAGACATTTTGAGATGGAAATTCTGCAGCATAAAGGCTATGTAAGAGGTTTTAGAAAACATTGAAAAGAGAGGGTACATGGGTCACCCACTCATTAATGAGCAATAAAACAGTAGGGTAAAAGAATATAAGATATTTAAAAACATGGTAATGAAATATTAATGACATACCATATGAAATGAAGAACATGAAAGGAAGACAAAAATAAGATTTCTCTTATGAAAATTCGACAGCCTAATTGCGTCACGTAAACTTCAACAAAAATGAATTGATGAGATAAAATAGGGTATCTTATCATATGAAGATAAAAGATACGTATGATAGATTTAGATATCGTACCCAAAAATAATAAAAAGGAACCTGAAAGACATGACATGAAAATAGATCTTGAAAACGAGAAGGGTAAAAGAATCCCTTAAAAATTCACCAGCCTAATGGCGCCAATTAAAACTTCAAAATACTAAATTGAAGAGATAAAATAGGGTCTCTCATCATATGAACATGAAATATATGTATGATAGATATAGATATCATTCCCCAACATAATAAGAAGAACTTGAACGACTTGACATGAAAATAGAACTTGAAAAATGAGAAGGGTGGAAGAATCTCTTAAACATTCGGCAGCCTAACGGTGCCACTTAAACTTCAACAAAAATGAATTGATGAGATAAAAAAGGGTCTCTAATCATATGAACATAAAAGATCAGTATGATATATATAGAGATCATACCCCAACATAATAAAAAATGAATTGAAATACTTGACATGAAAGTATAACTTTGAAAAATGAGAAAGGTGAACGAATCCCTGAAAAATTCGGCAGCCTAACGGCGCTACTTTAACACACTTAAAGTGAAATGATGAGAGAAATAGGGGGTATCTCCTCATATGAACATGAAAAGGGATGTAAGATGAATATAAAATAACATCCTTCAATATAATATCATGGAGCATAAAAGAAATGACATAAAAGAGATTACTTGAAAAGAAAGAGAGAGGTCAGATCCCTTACCTTAAAACGTAACTCTTAAAACTCAAAGGTTGGGACCTTGAAGGCTAGGGGGAACATTGAGAGGACTCTTTGGGAGGTAATTAGACCAGGGCTTCATTGGGGGAGAGTTTCGGAGTGAAAACTAAAGGAGGAAAGGGTGGGTATGTTTAGGAAATTTGAGGGGACAAGGCATTAATGGCCAAGGGACACCTCACAAGTGGTTTTGGAAAAACCATGGGCTTGCCCATGGTATTGGCCCATGATATTGGCCACTTGGGACACCTCACACCTTATCTTACTATTCATAAGTATTCCATATTTATTACATACTTAATACATCATTTAATGATGTCATTAAACACCCGTAACTTAAAAACTGTATTTTCATTATTCATCGAAAATTCAACTTTCTCAGAAAAAACCCAAAATTTTAACTTAACCAAATATTGATGCTCTGATTTCAAAAATGAACTTCATTTTATAAAAATAATTTTCTAAATATTTTTAATTTAATTTTTAAATAAATACACTATTCACTGAAAATTCATTTTTTTCAGAAAAATCCCCAAAAATTACCTTAACATAATATCGATGCTCTGAGTTCAAAAATGAAATCCATTTTATAAAAATAATTGTCAAAATATTGTTAATTTAATTTTTAATTAAAAAACACTATTCACCAGAAAAAACTAATACTTGACTGATAATTTATGAAATCGTTATTTAACCATTTTATAGAATCACATTACTTAATCAATGTGCCTAGATTATATTAATACTTTCTTTAAGTGAGATTACTAATCCATTTGGTCAAATTACTGATCCTAAGCATAAAATCACTATTCATAATTTACTATTCATCAAAAATGAAGTTGATCTTATTAGACTCTAAATTTCGTATTGAACATAATTTTAGAAGACCATTTTTTGAAAATCATTACATGTGTTTAATTATTTAAGGTTTACATAATGATTTTTAAAATATCCTTTGCCTAGAATTCATCAAAAATATGTATACTATATTTATCTGGTCATTTGAAAATTCATAAACTTCGTCATAAGAAAAAGTCACAATTTTTATTTAAAACAAATGATTACACAAGGCAGTTACGGTCTCCTTACATAGCCCCTTATCACACAAGCATAGGACCTAAGTGTAAGGTGTGCTAAGGTGAGAGAATCTGAGGGAGGCTCGGCCAACATTGCACAAGTGGTAATTTCTATTAGTTTGAACTTCTCGTGAAGGCGATTCTGTTATAGCTTCACACGATGATGTTCGGCTTGGGTTGGGTCCAAAGCAAAGCCCAGTGGTGGTACCTCCTTCCCAAGTTCTGTTAGATGGGCTTAGATCGGCCCAAGACTACTGGGTGAGGCCATCAAATCTTCTTTCTATATTAATTAACCAAGATTAATTGTATTTAGAGACAATAATCGAAACATTTAGTTTCCAGCAGTCATATTGACCAATGGTCATATAACAGTCAAAACCCAACAGTCTCATTTTAATTATACTCATGTTATCAAATGAAACAGTTTTGATGAGTATAAAAAATAAAATAACACACAAAATTAGGAAACAAGATATATTCAAAATTTAGGGTCATTACAATCTCCTTCTACTTACCCTCTCCCTTTTATGTAATTCTATATCTTTGTTCCAAAAGGGCTTTTCTTGGGTGTTGACTAGTGTGGTGGTGTCATTGTATCCTCGGGTGGATAAAATTTTCATGGGTAAGGAAATCATAACCTATTGTGTGGCTCGTTCTAATATAAATAACATCAAGAACTATTTGAGGTAGGGGATTCGTTTCTTCTCATTTCTTTTATGTACAACTGTAGAGTTAGCATGTTTTATTCCACTGGGTCACAATGGAATTGATATCTTAAATATTTGAACTGGGTAAATAAATTGATATCCATCAAATTTTATTGCCTCTTGTTTTTCTAGATAGAGTGATATCTATGATTTCTTTGTTTATATTTTGCTTCTTGATGGAAATTGGTAATGAATGTAAAACCAGAATTAGTTGAAAATTATTTGGCTAAAGATAAAGAGGCCTATGAATGGATATGAGGGTTGTTGTTGTTGTAATTCGATGTTAATCAAATTGATGCAGTACACATTTTTAATTATTTATGATAGCTTACTGGTTAGGTTTCCTGGATTTGGAACCTATGAATAATAAATTGGTTAATCCAATATGGATTATAGAACCGGGTTTTTGATAAAAGATAATTCCTTGTAGGGTTCTGAGTTACCCTCTTGCTTGTTTAAGGGCTAGGAGACCAATTGATATGATGTTTGTTTTCCTACAGCTTTTGTTTTGATGTGAGCCTAGATGGATTTTATGATATGTGGGGGAAGGGAGGCCCACTGGTTATGACAGCAGTTGATTCCTAGAGTTGCGAGATGCATCGGTTTATGCATGTGGGTGTCACGGAGGACATCAGGGATGATGAAATGGGTTGGATGTGAATGTAGGGATTCTTGTTGATTCTTATTGGTTTTTTATCGGTTTTACTTTACCCACTGGTCAAGGCAACTAGTCTTGCTTAACCTTTTTCAAAAAGGGGCGAAGACGTATAGGGTATGCCACATGCTTTCTGTTTTTAGCTTCTCAAGGGAGGATGGGTCTACGCTCTTGCTATAGGCGGCAAAGACTCGACGGGTAGTTCATTTAATCACCATGTTGATCCCCCTTGTGTTTAGTAGCATAGAATGTTTTCAACAATGCCTCACAATATGGTAAATTAATGTTGTAAAAAAATAATTGAATAAATGATGTTAACCCATGGGGTTGGAGTGTGCTGGGACCTAATGATGAGGTTAAAATTTTAAAGGGATAGTGGACTTTGGGTGTGATGCTAATGAAATTTAATGTGGAATTTTTAATGGTTAATTAATGTCTAAAGAATTAATTAATGTAAACTGGAACTGGTAAAAAGTGAATGAAGTAATGTAATAATTTTTTTTAAATTGTTGTGTTCTTATAGGATTCCAAGTCTTAGAAGTAGCAGTCGAGAGTCTGAGAGACATTATTTGCAGTTGAGTCTAAGACTGAGATATTCCCATAGTGTGGTTGTGAGATATAATATATTCTATACTTTTTTTGTTTCTATACACTACTCCACCTCATCAATTTGGGAAAATGACACCCCGGGGATTCTGATCCATGGGGGTGTTTTCCCTAACATTCCAGTGGGAGGATGGATGGCTGACTACCCCCTTTGGCCCCGCTCTATTTTCTTGGTAGTTACTTGTGCTGGTAGTCACAAAGATTTTCCCCCCATATATGTGAGTAGAGGGTTGTAATGTCTTGTGGTTATTCACACACATATATTCGGGATATAGTATTCTATAGACTACTATAGGCGTAACGTGTATAGGTTGTGACCGCTTTAGGATTCTTACATGGTTTGTGGGTTGTAATGGCATGAGATATAATTCCCAATGTACGATACACATTATGCGAGCTGTGGTGGCTCACAAAAACTAACTAGTTACTTTCTTATGTAGACGTGGTGGTTTTTTACACGAGGTTCATGTTGTGGTGCATCGCCCAGGTGTCTACAGGCAAGCCTTTTTGGAGAGAGATGCTTAGGACGTGTGACATTGGGGAAAAGCGGCAAACCAGTGGGGAAGTAGTAGCATGGTAACCTTGATATTATTTATTATATTATATACTCTTGTATACTTTTCTTGGTGAGAGTATCCATTTTGAGACTGGAAATTTAGTATACCTATTTAGGTGATGAGTTAGTTTCACTTGTTGTTCACTGGGATTTAGCATTCTGCCTTTAATTTTGCACGAGAGGCTCTAGGGAGGATCCTACTAAGTATACTGTTATACTCACCCTATTTATATATAAAATGTCTTTCAGGTTACTTGGATCCGTTTGGAGATCAATATAGTTTCTATTAGCTTGGGATTGTAGGAGTTGTTCGGTCTTGTGGTTTCGGTTGTTCATACTTTCCTTTGGTACTTGCAGTTTTTTCCCTTTCAGTTGTAGTATTTTTTTCATGGCATTACATAGGTGTACTTGGTATTTCTTTTTTATTGTTGTTTGAGTTGGACATGGTTGGTGTCTATCCTATATCTCTCTTTCGCATGTGTTCTCTTACAGGGTAATGACTCCCATCTGTGTGTTTAATATACCCTCAGTGCTAGTTTCCAACCCGGGACCAACTAGAGGCGGGACTTGGGGGTCACTATCTCCCTTCTCACATTTCCAGCCTAGGAGGGGTACACATTGTGGGGAGGGGGTCGTGAAAATTTCCCTCTGTTCTGGTGGAATTAAACACCCCTGATGTTACCCAATTCGTACACTAGAGAAATTTGTAACGAAAATTCGATTGTCTAGAGGATCTCATTCTCCAACCATAGCCTCTATCATCCTAAATACTCTTACTGGTCAGTAAATAATAGGAAACTTTTGGTATTCAATTATTCTATGAAAAAATCATAAAAATTATAGACCATATGGTCATACCATGTTTTTCACATCAATCATGGCTCATGTGAATTTATGGAGTGGTCATTGGTTGTTTAATAAAGTTGATTGAAGTGTTGTAACTAAGAGTGGAAAAATGAAATATGTATATGCATGAAGAAGTTTTACCTATAAAAATTATGTAATTAGAGAGGGTCATCCACATGTTTGAGCCTCTATTGATTCCTAAAAAAAATATACCCATCTTTTTTGCCCTAGTAATAGAGAGATTCAACTCTGATAGCCTCTAGCTTGTGGCATCCATGGCTGGATTCAACCTTCTGATCTATGCTCCTCATCAACTACCAAATGAATCTCACCATCTCTAATCTATGCCCGGTCTCACTCAAATTAGAGGTCGTATATTTTTGTATTTACCTACTTCATTTGATTCTGAAGATCCTGCATCTAATCTCTCAGTCTACTGATGCGATCTGATAGAGTTTTATAGAAGGAAACATGGTCATTTTTCCCTATATATGTTTGATCTTTTATTGACTTATTGAAGCTTCCATATGCTGTCAGACTTATGTTGATGTCAGGGAACATCCAAATGTTGGCATCCTTTGTGCATCCACTCAATAGGTAAATCACAAACAATTCCATGGATACCGTGAGCATCCACCCATCTAGTGCTTAGATTTTATAGCCGGTGGTGGAGGGACCCCATATGGATCACCAGTTCTGCTTCCCTAGTCTAGGTGATGAAAAATTGTTTGTACCTCCGTGATATTTTCATAACTATGTGATTTCTATTAGCTGCCTCAGACCTAGAATCTTATTACTCCTCAGGAGGTGAAAGATCATATTAATTAAAGGCCACAAGGACGACAGTAGAAGGTTTCTATTTTGGGATCCTCTATGATAGATTAGGCGTCAGGTCAAGAGGTTGGTCATCCTCACATAACCCTTCCTTGGCAACACCATTTCTACCGGCCTCATGCTCTGCCCCACTAGTGGTATCACCACTGAAAGTAGCAGGTTGTTCCTCCATGACTGATTCTAGGCCAACATTAATGATAAGATCCTTAAGAACCGATGTATATATTAGGGATGAGACTCCATATTCCATATCCATAGATTCTTGTTAGACAAGAAACCTTTCAATCACTGATTGGAATAAGAGAATGCTAGTAAATTTTTCCAAGAAAATGGTCAGTCGAATTTATGTGAGAGAAATAAACATATGAGACTTGATCATTGGAAGGTTGATTTCCTATGTCCCAGTAGAGAAATCCACCACATGAGACCCCTCAACACCAGTTGGTACTTCAATAGTTGGCGCTAGCTTCTCTTGCATTGATCAAGTGGGAGTTTAATGAAATAGACAAGCATGTTGATGCAAAGGCTCCATAAAAATTTGATAAGGGTCAAGTGACTAAAGAAATTATCTTACCTTGACGTGGAGGAATTTTGATAATGATCCTGTAACAGCCCGAGATTTTATGAAAAATATTCTTTTTAATTTTATTAATGTCTTGTGTTGTACGCTACACCAAAAGGATCTTGCACAACACACATCCTTGACTTGCCTTGCATTACACGCAATCACGACCTTCCTCGATAGCGTGTGTAGTACGCAATACCGAGTTTCACTAAACAACGATATGCTATTAAAATATTATTATAACTAGCCATTATGAATAGTAATAACCACCTTTTAAAATTTTAGAAATTTTAGCTCTCAAAATGGACTTCATTTTTGGATTCGGATTATCGAATTTAGCCTAAGGTGAAATTTTGGTACTTTTCGGATAACTTTCATATTCTGATGAATAGTGAAAATTACTAAATTATAATTAAAAAAAACTTTTTTAATAAAAATAATTAATAGTGATAAATTATTAATTTGAGTGGTTTTAATGTATATTTAGAATATATTTTTACAATTTAATACAATGTTGGTCATTGGATGTAATTTCACATTTAAACCAGACATAAACAAGTGTCAATCTGTTGATAGATATTGTTTCTTAAAAACACGCTATTTGTTTTAACAGCGGGATTTAATTACAAAATTAATTAATGCAACTTCTATGTTATGAATTTGGTAAAATAGAATTAATTTTTGAATTCGGAATATGAAATATAGCTTAGGATGAAATTTTGGAATTGTTCTGAAAAACATCAATTTTTGATGAATAGTGAAACTACTAAGTGGTAGTTAAAAAACTGAATTTTTCATAAAACTTAATTTTACCGCTTCTGTGAATGGAATTTCAAAAATCCGAGAGACACGGTTGATGTCAGTAAGTAAAATGTGGTTCAATGAGATGAAAATAATTTTTGGTGAATAGTAACTTTTTACTTTTATTTACCACGGTTAAAAGTAAATAGGGTAATTAAGGGTAAGAATGATATTAATATTACCCTAAAACATGTCCTAATTCTATTGGACAAGTGTATCTCGACCAAAAACAACCCTAAGTGTAAAATATTATCATTTAGGCCCACTTGGATTAGATTAGGACATTTATTATTATTTAATTCAAAGAAGATTTAAAAGAGTTAAAATCAAAGTATATTTACTAAAACATTTTTAATATAGGGTTGTACATAATCTAAATTAGATTGTAAATATTCATTAGAAAGATAAAAGGATTTCCTACATAATGATATTTTATTTATAATTTTTAGACTTTAAATAAATTAATTTATTTATGACACAACGATGATGCAGTAATTACCCTTTTAAGGAAATATTAACATAATTGATGATATAAATGCTCAAATGAATGTAATTTGAGACTTTTTATGCATTCCACTAATTTTCTAGGTTACTATGATATATTAGTGTTTCTTTAATCAATTTGGTTCGAACATATAATTCTGTATGACTTTCACAAAAATCATATATCAAATAGTGTCAAAATTGACACAAAATAGTTTTTAAATCAAATATTATATTATTAATTGTTATTTTATTCCTAAAAATCTAAGGTTCGGCCAAATGACTTAGATAAGGATATATATATTAATAATAAACAATTTGGGGTTCGTTTGGCATGTTATAGTAAGTGTATTAACCATATAGTGAAAGAAAACAAAAAGACATGGTAAAAGTTAAATTATTTAACTTAGAGTTAAATCCAATTGATAAGGTTAACAAAACACCCTAAACATGTCTAAATAATATTGGTTGATAGGATTTCGACCCATACCCACTTTAGCTTTGAAATAAGACCCTTTGGAACCATTATAAATCGATTTTGACTTTAATATAAAATAATATTTTGAGATATTCCTAAGGTGCCCCTCTCCTCCCTTAAAAAGGGCACCTCCTCCCCCTCCTCCTCACACCAATTTGAGCACTCAAGCTCGGCCAACCCCTGCCATTTTCTCCTCTCCACTTCCCTAGAATAATCCTAGAGGTCCTGGTCTTCTTCAAAGACCAATCTTAGTTCCCTAAGTGGAGGATTCAAAGAGGCGTTCCAAAGAAGAGGTAATATCCATTACCGATCTTTTCAATTTCTTTCTTCTTCAACTTCTTCTTCTTTAGTTGTTTCATGATAAAGTAATAACATCAGTATTACTTGCATACTGATATGTTATTATAAATATGAAACAACCCTAATTCACCTTCTATCCATCCTACGGAAAAATGAAATAACCGCGCGTGCGTACGTACGGAATACCGTCTCCACGCCGTGGTGTAATCTATTTTTCCACCATCACTTTACAAGGATGGGTATAATGGTGTAATGAGTAAATATTTATGATTATTATAAATTAATATTGATACTGAAATAATATATATATACTCCAATACAGTTCCACGATCATAGGAACGATATCATCACTCGTGCGTACGTACGGAATACCGTCTCCACGATGTGATGCGACTCGTTCTACATGATCATCATTACATAGTAATTATATAAATGAATTGAATGAATAAATATGATATATGTTACACTAATACCATTCTGGATATAGGGTATCTATAACCTTAAAAGAAGAATAAAAATGTATTCGGCAAAACACGCATAAGAACAAAAGGCAATAAAGACCCGAGTAACAAGTAACAATGAAATATTACTAACAAGAAGCTAAGAATATGACCATATATGATATCATATCAATATTTATGATTCTGGAATAAGTCAATAACATTATTTAAACCATTATACAGGAGATTCGGACACGTACAAAGCAAATCGGACCTAAGGTAAGGGAAATATCACAATCTCATTTTTATCCGAGATTGTTTATTCGTAAGTATTTACTGGGGTGTATTTTATCATCCACATCCATGTTTCATAAATATGTAACATTATTTCCATCCACCTACAATTGTTTAAATCCATTTTTACCCTTCGGTGAGTTTTTAGTAAAAGAAATGAAAGGAATCTTTTGTCGTTTTTCGTACGAGGTACTTTTTGACTTTTCCGAAAAAAGTACGAAGAATGTTTTTTTTAACTTATACGACATGAATGGATTTTTAAAACATTATTTCCAAGAAGCGTCCTTTACAATTTTTCAAGTTTATTTTTAATCAACTTCTTTTATTTTAAAGTCGTATGACATGTTATGAAAGGAAAAAATGTTTTTGAAGTAGAATGGATATTTTCCTCAAGAATGGAGTTCAAGTACTTTATCAAAATTATTTTCCATCTAAGACAATAAAAGGGTTCTGTTTTTATCCCTATTATTACATGGATTTGATTATGTTGTGATGGAAACATTTTTATGAATTCCTTTATCTTATATGAATTGTTTTATGATGTCATGTTGTTTAAGAATCCCATTTTTATTACGTGGATTACGCTATGATGTATGGTTTATGATTATGTGGCACATATAAGAAAGGATTCATTATAAGATGGGTGGGACCTATATCTCCCTCCAATGCATTGAGTAAAGATTTTATATCTCATGAGGTAGACATGGCTGGAACGGAAGGTTATTTCGGTTCAGTGATACAGGACTGAAACGAGGAGTGAACTCGGTTCAGAAAGGGACTTTGTCCACTAAGATAGTCTTGGCAATGAGTCATGACTTACAAGAAATGATTTTCCATGATTATGTGTGCATGAAAAAAAGTTTCAAGTTTTATGTTATGATTATGGGGATCTCATTTTCACTTCTATGATTTATTCCATGTTAAGATATTATGATCTCTTTTGCAGGTTTTGATTTTCAAAAAGATATGATATGATTTTTATTTGATTTATTTTCCCTTGCTGAGCATTTGAGCTCACCCTTTTATGTTTTCTTTTCCCCAGGTCAGGAAGATGGATATTAAGTAGAATATGTTAAAAGGGACCCTAGATATGATGAAATAAATGGGAGACACTGTAGAAGATTTATGAACCAGTTGTTTATGTTTCCTAGTTTCTAAAGACACTATACCTATACGGTCCTTTGTGGTTTTGTCATATGTTGTAATAAGTGTGCTTAAATTTTGAAGTATTAACAATGTATGTAAATTATGGGTCGTTATAGTTGGTATCAGAGGAAAGGTATAGTCAACCTTTGGAAACTAGGATGTGAAAGCCATAGTAAGAACCCTAAGGATAAGTCTAAGCATAGAACACAGTCTTAGTGTTTTAGATATGGCCTTGAATAACCTAGGATAAGACCTTAAGAATGAAAATTTTATTCTTGAATTATGTGGTTTTCCTATTATAATTAGTGTTGCTCACACTATTCTTCTTGGTTTTAGTCAATGGCTGGAACCCGAAGGAACCGTGTTAATGCGGAATGCAATGGGCAATGCAATGATTGTCCCCCTGAGCAACCAAACGATATGGGAGCTGGAATGAAAAATATTGTAGCCATGCTCACACAACTTTCTCAAGCTATGAATCATGCAGGACTTCCAAACGAGCAAAGGAAGGAGCAACATTCTGTTGAATCCTTCATGAGGCAGCGTCCACCTTCTTTCAGTGGGTCTACTGATCCATTAGTTGCTGAACAATGGATTAGTACTACTGAAAAGATATTTTCATCTCTTCAATATTCTGAACATGATAAAGTCATCCTAGCAGTGTATCGTTTGGAAGGAGATGCTGATCAATGGTGGAATCTTATTAAGAATACGAGGCAAAGGGATGAAATTGAGTCTATGGAATGGGACGAGTTCAAGAACTTATTTTTCAATAAGTACATCCCTCGTATTCTCCGAACAAAGATGGAGAAAGAGTTTCTTGAACTGAAGCAAAGGGATGATGAATCTGTTGGTACCTATGAAGCAAATTTTACAAGACATGAAAGGTACACTTCTGGTATTATTATCCAACCTGAGAGTAAGATCGGTCGATTCTTTAGTGGCTTAAAACCAAGTCTTCGAAGGGCGTTAGCCATAAGGGACTTCAATAGCTACGAGGAAATCGTTCGATGTTCTCTCAAAGTCGAGATGGAGATTGGAATAACCCATCAGTCACATGGGTTTGATAAGAAGAGGAAGATGGAATTCAAAGAAAAATCTAAAGAGCACACGGAAAAGAAGATGAGCTTTTCCTTATGCTCAAAGTGTGGAAAGAAACATGGAGGGAGTTGTCTTAAAGGGACAAGTAAATGTTTTAAATGTGGAAAGGAAGGTCATCGGGCATTTGAATGTCGTGATAATGGGAAGAATATGTCTAATGACGCAAACAAAGGAAGGGATACACAGAATGAACCTACTACACTTCAATGTTTCAAGTGCAAGGAAATGGGGCATTATGCTAATAAATGCCCTAACCCAAGGGTTAGTGATGATCAACATGAGCAACCACTGAAGGCAAAGGACAAAGGGAAGTCACATGCGATCACTATTGGCAATGTTGAATATGACAACGATGTGGTGGAATGATTAGGTGTTTATGTAATGGGATTCCAAAATAATGTTGTATCATTGAGTATTGGAATATTTATTGATGTGGTATTCAAAGTGATTGAGATATTTTTTGGAAATAAGATGATATGCGCATAATGAAGGGAAAACGAGAAAATGAAATGTTTAATAGTATTCATGAGCTCATGATTGATATAAGGACTAAGTGATATCATGGTTTGAGTATATAGAATTTTGAGGATTTTGGTATGTGGAAAGTGATAACTTTAAACTGCATTCATGTTTTCACTAAGGTATTCAAGAGAATACATGATTAAGGACTTTGAATGTTTGGAATGTGACCAACAAAACATATCTTATGATATATGGGGATCAAAGATGGTATTAAATCTCTGGTAATCATTTTCACTATGTTATGAGAGTGGACTACAGAATTATGGATAAGCCTAAAGATTGAAATGGATTATGTTGGACATAAGTGAGTATTGTTTAAGGATAGACGTTTTTTTTCGATATTATTGATGGGATGTTATAGTAATGTAGTTTTAGAAAAAGGGAAACCTGCAGGACGGGCGACAGCCCATCGCTTCGGACAAGGCTGTGGGAATCGAACCCACAACCGAAGTGCGACTGGCCTTTATCACCTACCACTGGCCTACAGGAAGTCCCTGTTTAGTAGAAACTAGTTTTATTATATTAAGCAGTATGATATATGAAGTATAAGTCCATTTTAGGAACCATATGTGATTAATCTCACTATAGATCGACTTATGTATATAATTTTTTCTAACCTTTTGTTTGAGACAGATGGAATGACCCGTCATTCTATCACATGATCTGCTAACACTTCACGAATAACAAATTCAACTTCATTTATTTAAGAGATGAAGTGGAAATTGTTCAAGGCATGAACAACAGTGAGATTGTACCAAAATAAAGAAAGTATTTATTCTAATTCAAATTTTCAACTTTAGGGAAATGATCTTGAAAACCAAAAATGTTGTCCTAGTGATCTTATGCCTGATGAATCAGATGGTACCTTAGATCGTCACAAATTTATGGATTTGTGATTACTGGATTTTCCATAGCCATGTTCTCTACCACTCTCCATCAGAACATGATGGTTAGATTTCTCTTCCATATCCATATTTTCACCTATGTGGAAACCTAGTGATTAGTTTATTTGGGTAATCGTTACATTTCATACTTTAGTTTTTAAAGCCAAGTTTTGGTATTACTTTTTACGATGTGGGTTTCTATTTATAACCCCGACGAATTTCGAGGGCGAAATTCATTTTAAGGGGGGTAGAATGTAACAGCCCGAGATTTTATGAAAAATATTCTTTTTAATTTTATTAATGTCTTGTGTTGTACGCTACACCAAAAGGATCTTTCACAACACACATCCTTGACTTTCCTTGCATTACACGCAATCGCGACCTTTCTCGATAGCGTGTGTAGTACGCAATACCGAGTTTCACTAAACAACGATATGCTATTAAAATATTATTATAACTAGCCATTATGAATAGTAATAACCACCTTTTCAAATTTTAGAAATTTTAGCTCTCAAAATGGACTTCATTTTTGGATTCGGATTATCGAATTTAGCCTAAGGTGAAATTTTGGTACTTTTCGGATAACTTTCATATTCTGATGAATAGTGAAAATTACTAAATTATAATTAAAAACAACTTTTTTAATAAAAATAATTAATAGTGATAAATTATTAATTTGAGTGGTTTTAAAGTATATTTAAAATATATTTTTACAATTTAATACAATGTTGGTCATTGAATGTAATTTCACATTTAAACCAGACATAAACAAGTGTCAATCTTTTGATAGATATTGTTTCTTAAAAACACGCTATTTGTTTTAACAGCGGGATTTAATTATAAAATTAATTAATGCAAATTCTATGTTATGAATTTGGTAAAATAGAATTCATTTTTGAATTCGGAATATGAAATATAGCTTAGGATGAAATTTTGGCATTGTTCTGAAAAACATCAATTTTTGATGAATAGTGAAACTACTAAGTGGTAGTTAAAAAACTGAATTTTTCATAAAACTTAATTTTACCACTTCTGTGAATGGAATTTCAAAAATCCGAGAGACACGGTTGATGTCAGTAAGTAAAATGTGGTTCAATGAGATGAAAATAATTTTTGGTGAATAGTAATTTTTTACTTTTATTTACCACGGTTTAAAGTAAATAGGGTAATTAAGGGTAAGAATGATATTAATATTACCCTAACACATGTCCTAATTCTATTGGACAAGTGTATCTCGACCAAAAACAACCTTAAGTGTAAAATATTATCATTTAGGCCCACTTGGATTAGATTAGGACATTTATTATTTTTTAATTCAAAGAAGAGTTAAAAGAGTTAAAATCAAAGTGTATTTACTAAAACATTTTTAATATATGGTTTTACATTAGATAAATTCGATTGTAAATATTAATTAGAAAGCTAAAAAGATTTCCTACATAATGATATTTTATTTATAATTTTTAGACTTTAAATAAATTAATTTATTTATGACACAACGATGATGCAGTAATTACCCTTTTAAGGAAATATTAACATAATTGATGTTATAAATGCTCAAATGAATGTAATTTGAGACTTTTTATGAATTCAACTAATTTTATAGGTTACTATGATATATTATTGTTGCTTTAATCAACTTGGTTCGAACATATAATTCTGTTATGACTTTCAAAAAATTCATATATCAAATAGTGTCAAAATTGACACAAAATAGTTTTTAAATAAAATATTATATTATTAATTGTTATTTTATTCCTAAAAATCTAAGGTTCGGCCAAATGAATTAGATAAGGATATATATATTAATAATAAACAATTTGGGGTTCGTTTGGCATGTTATAGTAAGTTTATTAACCATATAGTGAAAGAAAACAAAAAGACATGGTAAAAGTTAAATTATTTAACTTAGAGTTAAATCTAATTGATAAGGTTAAAAAAATACCCTAAACATGTCTAAATCCTATTTGTTGATAGTATTTTGACCCATCCCCGCATTAGCTTCGAACTAAGACCCTTTGGAACCATTATAAACTGATTTTGACTTTAATATAAAATAATATTTTGAGATATTCCTAAGGTGCCCCTCTCCTCCCTTATAAAAAGGCACCTCCTCCCCCTCCTCCTCACACCAATTTGAGCACTAAAGCTCGGCCAACCCCTGCCATTTTCTCCTATCCACTTCCCTAGAATAATCCTAGAGGTCCTGGTCTTCTTCAAAGACCAATATTAGTTCCCTAAGTGGAGGATTCAAAGAGGCGTTCCAAAGAAGAGGTAATATCCATTACCGATCTTTTCAATTTCTTTCTTCTTCAACTTATTCTTCTTTAGATGTTTCATGATAAAGTAACAACATCAGTATTACTTACATACTTATATGTTATTATAAATATGAAACAACCCTAATTCACCTTCTATCCATCCTACAGAAAAATGAAATCACCGCGCGTGCGTACGTACGGAATACCATCTCCACGCCGTGGTGTAATCTATTTTTCCACCATCACTTTACAGGGATGGGTATAATGGTGTAATGAGTAACTATTTATGATTATTATAAATTAATATTGATACTGAAATAATATATATATACTCCAATACTGTTCCACGATCATAGGAACGATATCATCACTCATGCGTACGTACGGAATACCGTCTCCACGATGTGATGCGACTCGTTCTACATGATCATCATTACATAGTAATTATATAAATGAATTGAATGAATAAATATGATATATGTTACACTGATACCATTCTGGATATAAGGTATCTATAACCTTAAAAGAAGAATAAGAATGTATTCGGAAAAACACGCATAAGAACAAAAGGCAATAAAGACCCGAGTAACAAGTAACAATGAAATATTACTAACAAGAAGCTAAGAATATGACCATATATGATATCATATCAATATGTATGATTCTGTAATAAGTCAATAACATTATTTAAACCATTATACAGGAGCTTCGGACACGTACAAAGAAAATCGGACCTAAGGTAAGGGAAATATCACAATCTCATTTTTATCTGAGATTGTTTATTCGTAAGTATTTACTGGGGTGTATTTTATCATCCACATCCATGTTTCATAAATATGTAATATTATTTCCATCCACCTACAATTGTTTAAATACATTTTTACCCTTCGGTGAGTTTTTAGTAAAAGAAATGAAAGGAATCTTTTGTCGTTTTTCGTACGAGGTACTTTTTGACTTTTCCGACAAAAGTACGAAGAATGTTTTTTTTAACTTATACGGCATGAATGTATTTTTAAAACATTATTTCCAAGAAGCTTCCTTTACAAGTTTTAAAGTTTATTTTTAATCAACTTCTATTATTTTAAAGTCGTATGACATGTTATGAAAGGAAAAAATGTTTTTGAAGTAGAAAGGATATTTTCCTCAAGAATGGAGTTCAAGTATTTTATCAAAATTATTTTCCATCTAAGACAATAAAAGGGTTCTGTTTTTATCCCTATTATTACATGGATTTGATTATGTTGTTATGGAAACATTTTTATGAATTCCTTTATCTTATATGAATTGTTTTATGATGTCATGTTGTTTAAGAATCCCATTTTTATTACGTGGATTACGCTATGATGTATGGTTTATGATTATGTGGCACACATAAGAAAGGATTCATTATAAGATGGGTGGGACCTATATATACCTCCAATCCATTGGGTAAAGATTTTATATCTCATGAGATAAACATGGCTGGAATGGAAGGTTATTTCGGTTCAGTGATACAGGACTGAAACGAGGAGTGAACTCGGTTCAGAAAGGGACTTTTTCCACTAAGATAGTCTTGGCAACGAGTCATGACTTACAAGAAATGATTTTCCATGATTATGTGTGCATCTCACAAAGTTTCAAGTTTTATGTTATGATTATGGGGATCTCATTTTCACTTCTATGATTTATTCCATGTTAAGATATTATGATCTCTTTTGCAGGTTTTGATTTTCAAAAAGATATGATATGATTTTTATTTCCTTTATTTGCCTTTGCTGAGCATTTGAGCTCACCCTTTTATGTTTTCTTTTCCCCAGGCTAGGAAGATGGATATTAAGTAGAATATGCTAAAAGGGACCCTAGATATGATGAAATAAATTGGAGACACTGTAGAAGATTTATGAACCAGTTGTTTATGTTTCCCAGTTTCTAAAGACACTATACCTATACGGTCCTTTGTGGTTTTGTCATATGTTGTAATAAGTGTGCTTCAATTTTGAAGTATTAACAATGTATGTAAAGTATGGGTCTTTATAGATCCTCTTTGTGAACATTTCCACCATATTAGTGGATGTATCTATTGTAATTATAGTACGTGTTCCCCCATAGATAACATGGAGGAATTGGATCTCTAAGGCTATCCCCTAACCTCCTCAAATGGCCCACTAGCCACCTCAACAACAGGCCCAGGACCCAAATCATGCCCTTAAGAAATAATTGGCATACCTTCACCCCCTCCAATAGGGTCCCATTCCCCATTTTCAATATTATCCTATGAAAAAAATATTCCGTGATAGATTCTAGATAATGAAATGAAAGGATCAAGGGAGGAAAGTGAGATAAGTATTACCTTGAGAAACTCAGCTAATTCTTCTTGAGAGGCTAGGATTTCACCAATTTCATAAAGAATCCCATAATGAGAATCCAAATCCCAATATTATTCATCACTATATTATTTTTCCTCCTTGTCGTCTTATTCCTCCTTAGATAATAAAGTGTCTCTAGTTAGCATATCCTCCTAATCTGACATGTCACCAAAAATCACTCGCACATGGTGGAAGGGAGTTCATACTTCCCCAACTGACATGTGTAGGTGTCCATAGCTGTTAGATATACATGTCTCCGGTGGAAGCTCACCCTAACCATTATCTGAATGGGCCCAAATTATGTTATCTCGATCCCATATCTCCTCATTTTTTTCCATAGTTCTTATGTCGATAGTGATGTTCAAAGCGTCCATCGAGCTGTCCAGAGAGAGGGAAAGATGGAATCAAAAGATGGGAATTTTGGGTACCTCATCATTTTCTCAAGATCCTCTTTGGCCTTGTTCATCTTAACAAGGAAGCCATTTTCTTCCCCTGATGTCTATTCTGAGACCATTCTATTCCAGGAAGAAGGGGTGTGACCACATCCTGCAATGTCCCCATTGCAGTTCCAATTTGACCTACCCCTGTTGCCTTGATTTCCCCTTGAGGAACACCCATTCTACTTCCTCATTTGGTCCAACTCCTCGGTTTCTTACTCGACAACCTTAATCATCTTCCTCAATATTGAGTCTAGGTATGCTACCACCCAGTTGTTAGTGTATTCTATCAACAAGTCGGTTCGACATTGGTTGGTGCTAGTATGATTGTTTCACTAGACCATGCATTCACCATCATGCACCAAATTTAATGAAGGATATAGGGGTCCCATTCCTCACGGAACCATATGTATACTCTCTTTATCACTCACTGAAGGCTCTATAACTACATGTCAAAGTGGTATAGTGTGTATAGCTCACTGTAGACATAGCCATCGATCCTAGACACTGTCACTCTGATGATTCTGCATGTAGCAGAAGCTTGTAGAGGTGGATGATATATTAATATTTATTTTAATAATCCCTGAATGAAACCAAGAGATAGGATCTTGCACATAAAATTCATAATTAATTTAATTTATATTTTAATAAATAAATACCTAGGATCAGTCACATTCTTCATTGGTGAATGTTGATCATCCAGAAAGACCCTTTTGGATTACCTTCATTACGTTATGAGGATACTAGGATAGATTCCCTCTAACGGTGATCCATAAATGTTCCTATAATCTCCAGGAAACATCACTAGATCTTCAGGTGCTATTGCGGTGAGTCAAATTTCATTCCTAGTTCATCATGATCTTTCGTTCTTTAGACATGTTGTAATATATCTTGCAATTATTTTTCTTATTAGTGAGAGAGGAGGCGATGATAGAGTCTTTTTTGTGTTCAATAATTTTGATTATAAAATTTTTGATTATTTACAAAATAGAAATATTCATCTATTTACGTTGTTAGGATTTAATATAAAATTTTATTTAATTGTATATAATCCATTAAATAACATTTATTAACATTAATAAACCACATTCCACATAATAATATTATATAATTATTATTTTTTGGTTTTTTCCAACTTGCGCAATAACAAATATTATGTAATGGTATTGTTAGTTAATATTTTTAAGCAGACTAGATCTTATTTTATTTGAACTCTTTTATCATTTATTGAACAACCAAATGAATATTTTATTCACAAATAAATATTTTATTCACAATCTTGTGAATTAATATTTACTAAAAAAATTAATAAATAAAATAAATATTTTATTCACAAGCTTGCGAATAAACATTTATTGTATTTATTCTATCAATATAACACATATAAAATTATTCCCCAAACTTTTAAATAATATTTATTCCATTCATTAAAAAAAAAATATAATTTAATTGAGATCAACAGAAACGCTTAGTGTGTGACCATATAGGATTTTTCTCTTTGGAAGTAAGTGGGTTCAACTAAATTCTGAGATTACACTCTAGAAACGAGTCACGTAACCCAAGAGAAATAATGTAATGTCACAATGTTGACAACCGCATACAAATTCTCACAATGTAATATATTCCCCTTCTCACAATATCTCATCAAGCAGGTTGAACATCCATTTCACAAAAATATATGTATGATATGTCTTCCTTTGACTATTTTAAAAAAACGCGGCATTATACCAATGTCATGGAATTTAATGCAACAATTCTATTCTAATAAAAAAGTGAAGATATCAATTTTCATAAATACAGAAGTGAGAAATACCTCCTAAAAATATTCATTAATGAAACATCACTCATGATGTACCCAACATATCCAACTTTTCCATGAATTATTATCATGATGGTTTATAATATTACAACTAATTATGTTAGTTTTTACATGAATTAATAATAATATTAAAGTCTATGGACCATTAAACATGATCTTATATATGAATATCTGATGAAACCAAAATAAGTTGAATTCCTATTGGTGGGTATGTTCTCATAATCTCCCATCTTGAAGATTACCATGTGAGAACTTCATAAGAAGAAGGCTTGTCTTCTTACTAGTACTCTCACCTAAACTTTTATGCACTATGTGTCCCATCATAGTATGTTATGAAATAATAGATCATTATTTGATCATATCTTAATACTCATAAAGATTCTCATCGTATGGAGGAATTTCTATGACCTTATCAAGATGATGTATACTCTAAGACATTATTACATTAGATTCATGCAGAAAGACAAACAATATGTAATAATAGGCATTATTAATATTTAATACATCAAATATACATGTAATAAAAGTAAAAACTATTGGTATTAGGACACCAACTCTAAAAAACTCCTAATTGGAATAGGTCCAACTTCGTAAGACCTTCAGTCCACTAGAAATCACATTATTGTCATGTTTTTGCTGTGTCAAAGCTTTATTCCAGGGGTCTTCCAGGTTGTATCGCGTGGAAACATTGTACACATTAACTTCACCCCTCTAAGAAAAGTCATTCAAGAGATGATACTTTTGAAGTATGTTATTCATCCACTGATGTGACCGGGAAACTTCTATAAGAACCACCACTGTAGTATTATCACAATAGAGTGTGATAGGATATTTACTACTAGATACCACATCAAGATCTTGGATGATGTTATGAATCCATATATATTATTTAGCCTCCTTAGAAGTCATAATATACTCAGAATCGGCTATAGAATCTACAACCACATTCTACTTTGAGCTCTTCCTTCTCACAACACCCCCATTCAAAGGGAATATGTATCACATTTGTGACATCATGTCCTCTTGATCAGTTTGAAAACTCGAATCTATATATCCTCTTACGACTAGTTTCTCATCTCCTCTATAAACTGGAAAACATATCCTTAGTATGACTTAGATACTTAAGGATAGTCTGGACTTTAATCCAATAGTGGTAACCAAGATAAACTTGATATCTTCCTACCACATATAATGTGTAGGTGACATATATCCTAGTACATATCATAACATAAATGACTAACCCAGTCGTTGATGCATATTGAATCCTTTTCATTATATTTATTTCCTCATGTGTTTGAGGACACTTTTTCCTTAAAATATGAATGACATGTGACACAGAAACAATCCCCTCTTTGATTTTTTCTAATTAAATCTCTTCAGTATCTTTTCAATGTATGAACATTGACATAGGATGAGGAACCTCTTGGATATATTATGAAGGATCTTGATCCCAAAAATATATGTCACCTCACCAATGTTCTACATAGAGAATAATATATTCAACCATGACTTAATAGACTATAACACTAGTATTTCATTTACAATGAGTAATATGTAATCAACATATACTGTTACAAAAATGGATTCACTCACACTAAACTATTTATAGAAACAAAACTCACATTCATTCTTTATGAAAGAAACTTATGTTATGGCCACATCAAAAGTAATGTTCTAGGACATGAATTATTTTTTAATCTATAAATAGATATTTCAATTTACATACCTTATTATAATACATTGGATAAATAAACACTTCAAGTTGTGTGATAAAGAAATCATTATAAAGGTTCCCTTTATGGAAAGATATTTTGAAATCCATTTTACAAATCTTAAAAGCATCTAATTATGAAATCTAAAGTATAATTCTTATGTATTTCATCATTAAAATTGGTGAAAATGTTTTTGGTAGTCAATTCCTTGATGTTTTTTAAACCCTTTTGTAACCATTCATTCCTTATAGGTACTAAATTTTCCTTCAATGCCTATTTTCGTCTTGAATAACCATTTGAAACTGATGGTATTTACATATAAGGTAGGTTCTACCAAAATTAATACTTGATTTTTATTCAGGGAATCCATTTCATATTTCTTGAATTCATTATACATGGAAACATCTGTTCCACTTAATACTTATTTTATGGTTATAGGATCATTATTATCAACTAATAATGAGTTTCTATCCTTAGTTACTAGAAAAACAAACTATTTTGGTTCATTAACCTCTTTAATACTCCTACACAATAATTGTGTCTCAAGAACAATTTCTTCTTCCATGAGGATTTGTGGATTTTGTTCCAGCACCAAATCTTGTGTATCTTGAGCCTAAACTTCATTAAATTCTATATTACTCACACTATCTATTTTAGATATAAGGTACTCCTCAAGAAATTTGGGGCATCTGTCAACCAAAACCATTTTGTCTAAAGAATTGTATTGGTAGTGTCCATTTGTTTCTTTGGTATATCCAATAAAGATAGACTTTGTTCCTTGGGTTGTGATGATTTTCCAAAAATAGGCCTTATCAAATGATTCTCAACCCCAAACATGTAATTAGTAAAACAAGGGTTTATTTCCATTCCATAATTGGTATGGTATACTATCTATTTCTTTAGGTGTAACTTGGTATAGTATGTATACTTCTATTTGTAATGCTTATCCATAAAATGATAATAGAAGACTCTTATGGACAATCATTGATCTCACTATTTCCAAAATGGAGTGTTTCCACCTTTCAATTACAACATTCAATTATTGAATATTATTTGGAGTGGGTTGAGAAAAAATCCTTAACTCCTATAAGTAATCAATGAGGTCTTGAATAAGATATTATCTGCCATGGTCTAAGAAAATATTCTTAGACTTCATACCAATCTGGTTCTCAACTTCATTTTTGAAATTCATAAATTTATCAAAAGAATCTAACTTTTACCCTAGTAAGTCTATATATCCATATCTACTAAAATCTTCTTTTAAAGTTATGAAGTATGAGTACCCACCCCTTTCTTTAATTGGAAATGGTTTACACACATCGGTATGAACTAATTCAAGAATCTCTTTATCCTTTTCCCATTTCCAACTAAATAGGGAATTATTCATTTTCCCTCGTAAACATATTTAAAATACAACAAGTGGTTTTATTTTAAAATAATATAAATATACATCATGGTGTAATTTATTCATGAAATTTTCATTTACATAACCTATCTAGCGATGAAAAAGTTAGGTGTGGTATGATTAATGTGAAGTAACTTCATTATCAATTTCTATTATATGTCTCATGTAATCAAACAAATAAAGGCTTTTATTTAAATGATCCTCACCGTATAAAATGTTATCTTTATAAAATAATCAACATTTATTCATAAATTTGAATATAAATCCATCTATATCATGTCTGGAAACAGAAATAAATTTTTGGTACCTAAAGGGACATAATAACAACCCTGTAAAACCAAGATCATTATAGTTGAAAATGTGAGGTGATGATCCCTAGTTGTAATAATAGTAAGTTTAGCTCCATTTGTTGATCTAAGATATAACTCTACTCAATAAATATTTCTTAATCTACATAGTTCCTGTAGTTGAATACATATGTGAGCAGCAAAAGCTATATCTACTACCCAATTTATAGAAACAAATAAATTTCACTCGATAAAAAATGCACCTAAATCTTACCCTTGATTCTTTGTCTATGTTAATTGTTTCATCCAATTGACCTTATTTCCACATGAGAAACTGATAGAATTATATTCCCTTTCATTCCCCTTGACCTTCCTCTTCTTGGAAGGGAATGAAGAGGATTTGGGCTAAAATATCATTGGTTTCCCTTTCCATTTTTCACCATATTTATGGAATTATTTTCACTCTTTTTATCCTTGTCAACTTGGGGAAGATTAGTAAGATGATATGGAAGATAATTTTATATTTTATTCATATTAAAATATACAACATAACTGGAGAAGCTCTACTGAATTTATTCTAGAATGAGGTTGGTGCCCAGTTCTTTGGGGATTTTAAAACATTGAACCTATTAGCACTCAAGGTAGCCAGTGATCTTGAATACATGAGGCCCAACTGGGGATCCCTCTCCATTATTTACATAAAAGGGAACCTTGTAAATCTAAAAGTGTTCATTTCATTGTCCCTCTTGGTAAATACCCTTGAGGTTCTCAAGAATTATATAGGCCTACATGATTTGTGAGACTTCATTAGTTTAAAAGACATCGTTGAATGAATTAAAATTTGAAAACTAACCACTTAACTCAAATATTTTTCATAGATAAGGAACTATTAATCACTCATATCTTTATCAATCGGACCATGAATTGAGGATTCTTGCATGTAATATTTTCGTTCATGGAAAAGAACAACCCAAAGGCGTCTAATCTACTCATGGAATTTACTGCCATTGATGATGTAATATTTCTCTAGTATTGATCACATGGATAGTGTTAATGATGATCTTTCCATTTTAATATATATTTAAAAAGATAATATTATTAGTACTTTTCTTGATTACAAAATAAGTGAGATATAATAAATTAATTGTAATCTTATATATTTATTAAATATACCTATATTTTATCAATTCTAAGTAGCCCTCACCATTGAAATCATAATTTACACTTGTTATTACATTCTTGTGTAAAGGATCCCAATTACATTTCATGATGATCCAGACTATGGCCACTAAAATCATAATATATTAATTAGGTAGGTGGTTTTTTCAACTATGGACTTTCTTCTCCTAGATCTGTAGAGTGGATTCCCCTATCCAAAAGTACAAACTTTAATTTCCTCAACACTTTCCTAAAATTTTTTATTTAACACACTTTTTCCATTAAACTCAATACAATTTCAATTAAGTCAACCTAAAACTCTCATGATAACCCCTCGATAAAAGTATGTTTATAGTCTTTGTCCATGTACTACACTTAGTTTAATGGTTTCATTCCCAATAAATTATTGGAAGACTCAGTATAACATAATATTTAATTGAGGGATTTTAATTTATTATACATAATTTTTTTCTTTCTTTGTCCTTCACACATCTTGTAAATATGAAGTTGATGTTACTTAATTAACTAACCATGTTGGATAAAACATTTATTCATAATTCATTTATTTAATTTCTATATTTTAGTATTACTTCATTTATTTATGTAATTGAGGCCTTGCATCCATAAATCAAATATATGCATATATAAAAATAATTAATTAATTAAATGATCCATTAATAAGATTTATCCAATGGTGGATTTAATGAGTGGAAATTAAATAAACCTTTGACATAGGGAAAATAACTCCTATTACAAGCCATAGAATGATTTAAAACATTCCATTTGTCCACCTATGTATCACCTGAGTTGGAATCATTATGGTTTTATCCTGAACTGCCTCTATGCACATTGGGATTCTCCATTACTTAAAAATATTCATTACTCACACATAGGTGAGGAGAACCAAGTGATTGGTTAAAATTGGATTTTATAAATATCCTTGGACACATAGGACCTACAAAGTAATTGAGGAATGAATGAATTTCAAGCTACCATTTAATTTATTATTAAATAATTTAAAACTTAAGAAATAAATTGAATTAAAATATCATACATGTAAAAAAGTATTGGTCAAGCTCATGAATGGTCATACATGAAATGAATATGAAAAATTAAATGGATAATATTCAGTTCAATATTTGTTGTTTTATATTTATATAAATACACATGAATTAATTTATAAATAAATTAATTAATCAATTCCATTTCATCTTAATGGTCATATGAATTATTTGGATATACCCATAATTAATGGAATTAATTGGAAATAAATGTAAAAACCAATAATGAAAAATTAATTACAATAAATTAAATAAGCATTCAAAATTCATTAAAACCATTATTAAATTTTTAAAAATGCAATGGTGTGACTATCAAAAAAATAAGGTTTTAATGATAAAATTTTAAAATATAATGTAATTTTTAAATTTTTTTCAATTAATGTTATACTGCACAAAATGTACATCAAACTACACACTATGTTCCTTTATTTTTGTAAATCCAATTCACACTCCTACGACTTTAGTGTGTTAACTCAGCAAGAATACATGGTGTGTACATGCCATCTGTACACCCTATATCCACTTTCCTTGTGTCAGGTTGGCCTATATGTAACACCCCAAGCTTCTACGGTATGATTCTCTTTGAATAATACAATAGCATGTGTTATACGAAACTTCGAGTTCTAACACACACCACAATCAATCAAACTAACCGTTATGAATATTAATACCCACTTTTTTGAAATTTTATAAATTTTATCATTCAAAATGGACTTCATATTTGGATTTGGAATATCAAAATTATCCTATGATGAATTTTTGGTATTTTTCTGAAAACATTTAATTTTTGATGAATAGTGAAAAAACAATAAGTTATAGTTTAAAAACGAATATTTATTTAAATAATAATTTATTTTATTTAAATTTAATTAATGTAAAAATAGATACATAATACATATATAAGTTCAATGTAATTAATTGGAGTTAGTTTAGAATAATTTTAGATATATAAAAATTTTATTGAACTTTTCACCGACTTTTACCCACCTCTTAGGAGAATTTGGAAATTCACGTTAATCTTAATTTTACCACTTCTGTGAGTGGAATTTCAAAAATATGAGAGGCACGATTAATATCAAGCAGTAAAATGTGGTTCAATAAGATATAAATAATTTTTTGTGAATGGTAACTTTTAACTTTTATTTACCATGGTTAAAAGTAAATAGGGAAATTAAGGGTAAAAATGATATTAATATTACCCTAACACATGACCTAATTCTATTGGACAAGTGTATCTCGACCAAAAACAACCTTAGGAATAAAATATTATCATTTAGGTGCACTTGGATTAGATTAGGACATTTATTATTATTTAATTCAAAGAAGAGTTAAAAGAGTTAAAATCAAAGTGTAATTACTAAAACATTTTTAATATAGGGTTATACATAAGATAAATTAGATTATAAATATTAATTAAAAAGATAAAAGATTCAAAAAATAATGGTATTTTATTTATAATTTTTAGACATTAAATAATTTAATTTATTTATGACATAAAGGTGATGTAGTAATTACCTAATTAATGACATAATAAAATAATTGACGTTATAAATATCGAAATAAATGTAATTTGAGACTTTTTATTAATTACTTTAATTTTATAGGTTAATATGACATGTTATTATATATTTAATAAAGTTTTTTTTTGATTTAATCATTCTTTTGTGATTTTCAAAAAAAAATACCAAATAGTGTCAAAATTGACATAAAAGAGTTTTTTAAAAAAATATTATATTATTTGATGATATTCAATTACTAAAAATCTAAGGATCAGACAAGATACTTATATAATGATAGGTGTGTCGTTAATGAACCACTTCGGTTTCTCTTGGATGTATATAGTATGTTTATTAACCATATAATATAAAAATACAAACAGACATGGTAAATGTGAAACTAATTAACTAAGAGTTAAAACTAAAAGATAAGGTTAATATAGTGACCCAAACCAGTCTAAAACCTATTTGATGGGTGGTTTGCAACCCATCCCCACCTTATCCTTGAAATAAGTCACTTTTATGCCATTAGAAACCAAATATGAATTTATTATAAAATAATATTTCTAGCTTTTCCTAAGGTGCCCCTCACCCCTCTTATAAAAGGTAACTCCCCCTTCTCTCAAATTCACACCATCAAAGCCTTTTGGATTTGACAAACCCCAACCAAATATTCTCTCAACTTCCCTCAATTCAACCTAGAGGCCTTGGTTTGATCAGATATCTAACCTATGGAGCCCTTTTGATCAAATCAAAAGGAAGAACCCGAAGAAGAGGTAATGTTTTCACCACCCTCTTTCATGTTCCTTTCTTCTTCAACTTCTTCTTTCTTTGATATTTCCATTCTAAAATAATAACACCAGTATCTCCTATATACTGTTATGTTATTTAAAAAATGGTACAACCGTATTTATTATTCTATCCATCCCTTAAATGACATGTCACCATACGTGCGTACGTACGACTTACCATCTTCACGTCGTGGTGTAATTGTTATTCAATACATTATTATTGGGATGGGTATAATAATGATGTGTAACTCATGTAAATAATAAATATAACATGATAATTATTCTGTATATATGATACACCACCCAATGATATATTATTTTAATATCAAAAGAATGATATTGTTGCTCGTGCTTATGTACGGACTACCGTCTCCACGAACGCGACGAGATTCATTCTCCATCGTATCCATTCAAGAATAATTTTCATTTGATGGTTAAAATTAATGTTTAAAGACTTAATATCATTCTGGATATGAATAAGATACAACCTATCCATAACAAACATGGATTACATAACAAATTATATAAAGGAAAACGAATCAGTTAAGACCCAAAACAATGATAATACAAAGATTTTACTAACAAAGCAATGTTAAAATATCATATATGATATCATATTATTGTATATGATTCTTGAATAATGTAATAACAATTATTTCACCATTATAAATGAGGTTAACCAAACCTCAACTAAGGAAAAGTACAGGGTAAGGGTTTATTTCACAATCTCTTCATTATCCGAGGTTGTTTATACGTAATTATCTACTAGGACCTCTTTATCATCCACATCCATGTTTCTTAAAAATGTATTTCAAATAATTCTTACTATTTTATAGAATATGGGTTAAATTCATTTATACCCTTGTTTTACGTTTTATAAGAGTTTTATAAAGGAATCCTTCCGTCGTTTTCCAAACAAGGTCCTTTTTAACCTTTTCGACAAAATTAAGGCAATAATGTATTTTTTTAACTTATACGGTGGGTGAGGCTATTTTCTGACGTTATAAAATCATCGAATATTCCCTTACAAGCTTATATGAATATTTCATTAGTAAATGTTTTAATTATGTGGCTTTTAAATGATTTCAAAAAAAGAGATATTTCTCTCAAATAGTTTTGATTTTGTCTATGTCAATATCCTTTGATGGATTTTAAGCTTATTTGAAGTTGATTTATTATGATACAAAACATCCATATAGTATTGATGGTTTTGTGATATTTTTGACTGTGGATGTGTTATTTTTATACCATTCATGGTTTGTGGAGAAAGTTATGACATTTCTTAAGCTAATTTTAATAAGAATGTTTATGTTATGTTTAAACCCATTCATATGAGGAATGAATTGGACGTAATAAGTGATGGGTGGAGCCCGCTATAGCTCCTCGATGTATCGGTAGGTATAATGAGAGAATCTAGTGTATTGGCACCAGGACTTGACAAAATCTTATTTGTAGTCGTGGCACAAGGCCTTGACAATGTGGTTATGATAGTGTGGCATTATGCATTCCATCATTATAAAAGTGGTTATTGATATTGCATGTGATTATTCGATTAGTAAAATATCCATGTGAATAAGTAAATGGAATTATTTCATTTTATTTCTCCCATATTATGTTGTAGTTCAAGTTTAAAAGGCTTTTGTTTTAGTTATACATTACCTTAAATGTTTATCCTTATTTATGAAAGTTTCCGCTATATTGTTATACTTACTGGGCATATGAGATCACCCCTTTATATGTTTTATTTTTCCTAGGATGTGAAGAAGTATTTTATGAATGACCAGTGGGGATAGTATGAGGGGATATGAGTGTGGTCTATGGACACAATATGTTGTTGTAGTTTTTCACTTTATGATGTAATGTAAACTTTATGAATGTATCTAGTGATTCCAAGGCTACTAAACTTATCGGTGTTTCAAGACTTGATATTTTGTGATCATGCCAATGTTATGTAATAATGCACCGACTCTGGGTAACTGGGGTCAGGGTGTTACAGTTGGTATCAGAGTAAGTTTAGTACAAACCTTGGGAGCTAGATTTAGATAAACTCTGATTAGAGCATATAGCCCTATGATAGACTATGAGGATTAGTATAGAAGAACTTACTATAATTTTGGTATTGTAGTGATTTTGTGAGTTTTCCGAGCAATACATCCATGTATGGATACGAGAAGGTAGAGGCGTCTCTGGCACAGATGTACCTAGGGGTAAAACTCGAAAACACTGCTTTGAGCTTGACTCGAACGGGAACTGGTGCATGATAACGGGCCTTATTGCACTCTTGGTTACGACACTGTCGTGGGATATGCTTAGGATAATTATCATTTTATTTACAAACCATTATGAAGGATTTATGATTATATACTTTCTCAAAAAAATACATTTTTTTGATTATGTATTATATCCATAAACTGTTCAATTTATATTAAGTGTTTTACAAGTTTGGAATAATGTATTTTGATTCATAAACTAATCTAGCTTATGACATTGTTTATAAATGGAGACTAGTGGAAGAAATGGAAACCATAACAATGAACGCACTCCAGGAAGGGATTTCTCTCCTGCTCATGATAATTATAGTGGAGCTGGTGATGCAACTAGTGCTGATCATCTTATCACTATATTGGGACAACTCATTCATGTTATGAATAATAACCTTACCCATATGGAGCACATTGATCCGCAGCGTGGAGGATCAATGATATATCACTTCATGAGGAAACATCCACCAACATTCAATGGGAGTACAAATCCATTGGTAGCTGATCAATGGATAAGTTCCCTAGAGAAAATATTTCTGGCCTTGGGGAGTAGAGAAAGGGAAAAAGTTGTCATGGTAGTTTTCCGCCTCACTGGAGATGCTAATCAATGGTTGTTATTGATTTAAAAGATGAAGGAAGATGATGAAGTATAAAATATGGAATTCAGGGAGTTTAAATATATTTTCTTAGAAAAATACTTTCCTCATGACAATTGAGCAGATATAGAAAGACAATTTTTGAGTCTCAGACAAAAGGAGGATGATAATGTCGCAAAGTATAATGCTAACTTTACAAGGTTAGCGAGGCATGAAACAGATTATATATGTAACTTGAAGTGTAATATTGATCTTTTCTTTGATGGGATAAAACCATTTCATCATTGAGCCTTAGTCTCATAATCCATCTCTTCGTACAAAGACATTGTCTCATGTGCTATCAAGACAGAAAAAGAATTCTCTAAGTCTTAAGACTTTAAAGAAAATAATGGGAAGAAGAGATCTGCTGATCTCTCTGGGAATGGAAATAAGGGGAATAAGGCAACATTTGAATATCCATCCTTTAGTAAATGTGTGAATAAACACCATGGTTCATGCTTGAAGGGAATGAGAGTCTATTACAAGTGTGGTGAAAAAGGCCACCAAGCTCGTGATTTCAAGGGGAAAAAAGAAGCTACTGATGTTCCATGCTATAATTGCAGGGAGATGGGACATTATGCAAATGAATTTCCTAAGTGTCAGGGTAACTTACCTCAGAAAAGGCCACGGGATCAAGGCCAAGCTTATTTTATCACTACTGTTGAGGTAGAAGCTCTGAAAGACGTGGTGGTAGGTAATTTAATGGTTTCCTCAAGTTTAGCAAATGATTTATTTGATTCTGGATCATCACATTGTTTCATATCTTCCTAGTTTGCTAAGAAAATTAGATATTTCCAATTTTATTTAACTAGGGATTTTTCAGTTAAAACTCCTAATGAAAGTATCATTTCTACAACATTCTGTGAATCAGTTCCCATTAGAGAACATAAATTTTCTTTATCGGCTGATCTCATTGTCATACCTATGATTGAGTTTGATATAATCATTAGCATGGATTGGATTTCAGACTATGATGTTATGATTTATTGTAATAAGAAGGAGGTTATGATTTTTGATGATGATGACAAAGAATGCCTTATCATTAGAGCAAAATCATCACCACCTAATTCTTATCTAGATCCACCCCCATTAGCTCAACTAAATTCAATTATTAGGGAGGAAGAGAATGAAATAAGTATGGGTGCGGAAAGGAATGTCCAAATATACGATGTACCTATTATGAAAGAATATGTTGATGTTTTTACAGAAGATTTACCTGGACATCCTCCAGAATGAGAAATTGAGTTTTTCATTGATTTAATTCTAGGATCAAGGCCCAAATCGAAGACCCCTTATAGAATGGAAATTTTGGAATTAGTGGAACTAAAGAATCAACTAGAGGAATTGAGTAATAAGGGATTTATTCACCCTATTGCTTTTCAATGGGGAGCCCCTTTCCTTTTTGTTAATAAGAAAGATGGATCTATGAGGTTATGTATAGACTATAGGGAGATCAATGCTATAATAATAATAAAAAGTATCCCCTACCTCGCATTGATGATTGATTTGTCCAAATGCATGGAGCTCAATAATTTTCAAAGATTGACCTTCGATCTAGGTATCATCATTTTTTTGTGAAGAAGGAAGACATTCTATAGACAGCATTTCGAACCAGGTTCAGGCATTACGAGTTTATAGTAATGCCTTTTGGGCTGACTAATGCACCCTCTATTTGCATGGATCTAATGAATAGTGTTTCAAGGAATATCTTGATGACTTTATAGTGGTATTTATTGATCATATCTTGTTATACTCAAAAAGCCATGAAGATCATGAAAATCACTTATGCATTATATTGAAGACTCTGAGAAGACATGAATTATATGGGATGTTTAGAATGTGTGAATTCTGGCTTCAGGAGATTTCTTTTCGTGGCCATATTGTCTCTAAGGATGGAATCTCTATTGATCCTTCTAAGACCAAGGCAATCCAAGAAGGGCCAGCACCGACAAGTATAACAGAGGTAGGCGGTTTTATTGGTTCAGCAGGTTAATATCGAAGATTCATCCAATATTTTTCCTGGTTGGCTAACCCATTAACAAAGCTCACACGTAAAGGGGTTAAATTTGTTTGGACAAAAGAGTATAAAGAATTCTTCAAACAAATGAAGAGAAGATTAGTCAATAATTTTATATTGACTATACCATCGGGGAATGATGGGTTTGTTCTTTATAGTGATGCTTCAAAGAAATGACTTGGTTGTGTCCTTATGCAGAATGATAGGGTTATTGCCTATGCATCATGACAGCTAAAAATTCATGAGCAGAACTATCCTACTCATGATCTTGAGTTAGCAGCTGTAATATTTTCTTTGAATATTTGGAGACACTATCTCTATGGTGAGAAATGTGAGATTTATACTGATCACAAGAGTTTGAATTATATCTTCTCACAGAAAGAACTCAACATGAGGAAAAGGAGATGGGTTTAACTACTCTATTATTATGATTGCACGATACACTACCACATGGGGAAGGAAAATATGTTTGCAGATTCTTTGAGTAGAAAATATCATGGAGTTTTGAACAATATGAGAGTTGAGAGGGATCCTATTTTCATTGATCTAGTAAAGATGGATATGGGAATCACCATGGAAGGTGAAACATCAATACTTTTTCAAATGGTTTCCAAACCATCTTTAATAGAAAGGGTAAAGAGTTCTCATACCGATGATGAAGAATTTCAAAATAAGATTAAAGCTATTAATGATGGTAGATTGAGTGACTTTGTGTATGAAGATGGAATTTTGAAATTTGGGAAGAGACTTTCTGTTCCCAATATACCTAATCTAAAAAGGGAATTGTTGGACGATGCTCATAGTTCCAATTTCTCTATACACCCTGGGAGCACAAAAATGTATAGGGATTTGAAGGAACATTTTTGGTTGGACAACATGAAGAGGGAGATAGCTGATTTTTTGTCACGATGTATGGTTTGTCAACAAGTGAAAGCTGGAAGGCAACAGCCTGGAGGAGTCATGCAACCTCTTCTCATACCAGAGTGGAAATGAGATAATATCACGATGGACATTGTCATGGTACTACCAAATACTCCTAGAAAGAACAATGTAATATGGGTCATTTTTTATCGTCTTACCAAATCATCTCATTTTCTTGCTATAAGGGAAGATCTACCACTTGAACGTCTATCAAGACTATATATTAATGAAGTTGTAAGACTTCATGGAGTACCCCTATCGATTGAATCTGATCATGATCCACGTTTTACATCGAGATTATTGAAGAGTCTTCAGAAGGCCTTGGATACAGAATGTCGTTTGAGCACTGCCTACCACCCTCAAATAGTTGGACAATCAGAATAGACTGTTCAAACCTTAAAATACATTTTTAGATCTTAATCACATGACTTTCAGGGTATGTGGGATCAATATTTACCTCTGGTAGAATTTTTATATAACAATAGCTTTCATTCAAGTATTCAGATGGCACCATATGAAGCTTTATACAGAAAGAGATGTCGCACACCAACCTGTTGGGATGACTTTGGTGAAAGAAAACTCATAGGCCTAGAACTGGTGGAGGAAACGATGAAAAAGGTGAAGGTAATCCAGAACCACATCAAAGCAGCTCAAAGTAGGCAGAAGAGCTATGCCGATAACTGAAGGAAGGATTTGTAATTTCAGGTAATAGATCTTGTTTTCATGAAGGTATCTCCATGGAAGGGAGTCATATGTTTCGGTAAGATATGTAAATTGAGTCCCATGTACATCGGACCTTTCGAAATTCTAGAACGAATTGGGGTTGTAGCTTATCATTTGGAAATGCCACCAAATCTCTCCAAAGTTCACGATGTGTTCCACATATCACTGTTGAGAAAATACATGCCTGAACCAATGCATATAATCACCTATGAGAAATTAGAACTGGAACCTGATCTATCTTATTGCGAAGAGGTATTCGGGATTCTTGATACCAGAGAACAAGTGTTGAGAAAACTGATGGATCGTCTGGTAAAAGTTCTATGGAGAAACCATAAAATGAAAGAGGCAACATGGGAACCCGAGGAACTTATGATGAAGAATCAACCGAGTCTTTTTATGCATTAATATTCTAGAAATTTTGAGGATGAAATTTTTTGAATGGAGGGAGAATTTAACACCCTAATATTCTTCGGTATGCTTCTCTTTGAATAATACAATAGTGTGTGTTGTACGCAACTTCGAGTTCTAACACACACCACAACCAATCAAACTAGCCATTATGAATAGTAACACCTACTTTTTGAAATTTCCTAATTTTTATCCTTCAAAACGGACTTCATATTTGGATTCCGAATATCAAAATTAGCCTATGGGGAATTTTTTGTATTTTTCTGAAAACATTCAATTTTTTGATGAATAGTGAAAAAACACTAAGTAATAGTTTAAAAGAGAATTTTTATTTAAATAATTATTTATTTTATTTAAATTTAATTAAGGTCAATATAGATACATAATACCTATATAAGTTCATTGTAATTCATTGGAGTTAGTTTATAATAATTGTAGATATATAAAAATTTTATTGAACTTTTCACCGTCTTTTACCCACCTCCTATGAGAATTTAGAAATTCATGTAAATCGTAAATTTAACACTTATGTGAGTGGAATTTTGAAAATCCAAGAGACATGGTTAATATCAAGGTGTAAAATTTGGTTCAATAAGATAAAAATAATTTTTGGTGAATAGTAACTTTTTACTTTTATTTATCATGGTTAAAAGTAAATAGGGTAATTAAGGGTAAAAATGATATTAATATTACCCTAACACATGTCCTAATTGTATTTTACAAGTTTATCTCAATAAAAAACAACCTTAAGAATAAAATATTATCATTTAGGTCCACTTGGATTAGATTAGGACATTTATTATTATTTAATTCAAAGAAGAGTTAAAAGAGTTAAAATCAAAGTTTAATTTCTAAAACATTTTTAATATAGGGTTATGCATAAGATAAATTCGATTATAAATATTAATTATAAAGATCAAAATATTTCCTACATAATGGTATTTTATTTATAATTTTTATAGATTAAATAATTTAATTTATTTATGACACAATGGTGATGCATTAATTACCTAATTAATGAAAGACCTAAAATAATTGATCTTATAAATATAAATATAAATGTAATTTGAGACTTTTTATGAATTCCACTAATTATATAGGTTAATATGAAATTATAGTATTTATTTGATTAAGTTTTTCTTAGAGTAATAATGCTTTTATGATTTTCAAAAAAATCAAATACGATATATTGTCAAAAATGACAAAAAAGAGTTTTTAAAATGAATGTTATATTATTAATTGATATTCAATTCCTAAAAATATAAGGATCGGGTAAGAGACTTATATAATGATAGGTGTTTCATTAATGAACCACTTGGGGTTCTCTTGGATGTACATAGTATGTTTATTTACCATATAATATGAAAATATCAATAAACATGGTAAATGTGAAACTAATTAACTAAGAGTCCGAACTAAAAGATAAGGTTAATATAGTGACCCAAACCTGTCTAAAACCTATTGGTTGGGTGTTTTTCGACCCATCCCCACCATAGCCTCTAACTGAGTCACTTTGGAGCCATTAGAAACCGAATATTAATTTATTATAAAATAATATTTCTAGCTTTTCCTAAGGTGCCCCTCACCCCTCTTATAAAAGGGCACTCCCCCTTCTCTCAAATTCACACCTTCATAGCCTTTTGGATTGTCCAAACCCTGACCAAATATTCTCTAAACTTCCCTAAATTAAACCTAGAGGCCTTAGTTTTATCATAAATCCAATCTAAGGATCCCTTTTGATCAAATCAAATGGAAGAACCCGAACAAGAGGTAATGTTTTCACCACCCTCTTTCAAGTTCCTTTCTTCTTCAACTTATTCTTTCTTTGTTATTTCCATTCTAAAATAATAACCCCAGTATATCCTATATAATGTGATGTCATTATAAATATGGTACAACCATATTCAATATTCTATCCATCCCTTGAATGACATGTCACCATACGTGCGTATGTACGGTTTATCGTCTCCACGTCGTGCTGTAATTGTTATTCAATACATTATTATTTGGATGGGTATAATAATGATGTTTAATTCATTTAAATAATAAATATAACATGATAATTATTCTTTATATATGATACACCACCCAATTATATTTTATTTTAATATCAAAAGAATGATATTGTCGCTCGTGCGTACGTACGGACTACCGTCTCCAGGAATGGGATGGGATTCATTCCCCATTGTATCCATTCAAGAATAATTTTCATTTGATGGTTAAAAATAAATTTTAAAGACTTAATATCATTCTGGATATGAATAAGATACAACCTATCCATAACAAACATGTCTTACATAACAAAGTATATAAAGGAAAATGAATCAGTTAACACCCGAAACAACCATAATACAAAGATATTACTAACAGAGAAATGTTAAAAGATCATATATGATATAATATTAATGTATATGACTCTTGAATAATTTAATAACAATTATTTCACCATTATACATGAGGTTAACCTACCCTCAATCAAGGAAAAGTACAATGTAATGGTTTATTTCAAAATCTCTTCATTATCCAAGGTTGCTTATACGTAATTATCTACTAGGACCTCTTTATCATCCACATCCATGTTTCTTCAAAATGTATTTCAAAACACTCTTAATACTTTATAGAATATGGTTTAAATTAATTTATACCCTTGTTTGACTTTTTATAAGAGGTTTATAAAGGAATCTTTCCGTCATTTTCCAAACAAAGTCCTTTTTAACATTTTCGAAAGATTAAGGTAAGAATGTCTTTTTTTGACTTATACGGCAGGTGCTGCTATTTTCCGCCATTATAAAATCGTTGAATCTTCCCTTGCATGCTTATAAGAATATTTTCAATGTAACATTTTTAATTATGTGGCTTTTACATGATTTCAAAAAAATAGATATTTCTCTCAAATAGTTTTGATTTTATCTACATCAACATCCTTTGATAGATTTTAAGCTTATTTGAAGTTGATTTATTATGATAAAAAACTTCCATATAGTATTGAAGGTTTTGTGATATGTTTGACTGTAGATGTGTTATTTTTATACCGTTAATGGTTTATGGAGAAAGTATTGACATTTCTTATGCTAGTTTTAATATGAATGTTTATGTCATATTTAAACCTGTTCATATGAAGAATGCATTGGACATATTAACTGATGGGTGGAGGCCGATGTAGCTCCACGATGCATCAGTAGGTCTCATGAGACAAACTAGTGTCTTGGCACAATTCCTTGACAAAATATTATTTTTAGTCTTGGCACAAGGCCTTGACTATGTGGTTATGATAGTATGGAATTATGCATTCCATCATTATGAAAGTGGTTATTGATATTACATGTGATTATTCAATTAGTAGAATATCCATGTAAATAATTAAATGGAATTTTTTCATTTTATTTCTGCCATATTATGCTGAAATTAATGTTTAAAAGGCTTTTGTTTTAGTTATACATTTCCTTAAATGTTTATTCTTATTTAAGAAAGTTTCCGCTATATTGTTATCCTTACTGGGCATCTGAGCTCACCCCTTTCTATATTTTATTTTTTATAGGATGTGAAGAAGTATTTTATGAATGACCTACAGGGATAGTATGAGGGGATATGAGTGTGGTCTATGGACACAAGATGTTGTTGTAGTTTTTCACTTTATGATGTAATGTAAAATTTATGAATGTTTCTAGTGATTCCAAGGCTACTAAACTAATCGGTCATTCGAGACGTGATCTTTTTTGATCATGCCAATGTTATGTAATAATGCACCGACTCTGGTTAACTGGGGTCGGGGTGTTACAATAGTCAACATGTGGTGTGCAATAAAATCACTACATATAATTAATTTCTTGGTTCATCTAGATACCATGTGCATGGGTATATAATGTTTTCTCCAGAAGCACACTCTGTAACCCAGTTTTATCGGCTGAAGATTTGGAACTTCTCAATGGAATCTCTAGTTGTTATTAATTTATTCTTAATGCTATAAGAAAATGAAAAATTGGATGAACGTGATTAATATGTATATAAAAATTTAATTCAAATTTGATTAAATAAAAAATAACATGAAATGAAAACATAACCACACCAATGCATAGATCAACAATAAAATAACTAAATATAAATTTAAATGTGACTACTCTAATACCACATGACGGTTCGGGGTACCAAGAATCATAAAGAGGTGGTCAATATATTCAAATTTATTTTAATAATTTTTGCATGAAATTAAGATCATGGATCTTGCAGATCAAATTAATAATTCAGTTATTTAATATTTGAATAAATAAATACCTGGGCTTAGGAACTTTATTTTTTTGGTTAATGTTTATCATCCAAAAATTCCCTTTAAGATTACCTTTTTTGTGATATGTTAATCCAAAGATAGAATCCCTCTAGAAGTGATCCACATGTTCTTCTAATATCTCTGAGAAGTACCACTTTATCATTGGGTGATAGCATTGTGAGTCAAATTTTACGTGTTGTCCTTTCTCGATCACTCATTCTTAGATCTTGATGGATTCTTTCATTCACTTTTGATTTTTGATAGAGAGAGAGAGAAGAAGTGGATAAGAGAGAATTCATTGTTCACAACAACTCTAATTATCAATTTTTGGATTCTCTACACAATAGACATAGTCATCTATTTATAGAGTTAGTATTTAAGTTAAAATGTTAAATAATTGAATACCATCCATTAAATAACATTTATTACCTTTAAAAAACCACATTCAACGTAATAATAATTATATTATTATTATTTTGTGGCACATACCAACTTACACAATAACAAATATCATTTAAAGGTCTTGTTAATTAATAATTGTCACCGAAATCATTCATTGTCCATTTGAACTCTTCTAAAATTTATTGAACAACCTAATAAATATTTTATTCATAAATATATATTTTATTCACAATCTAGTTAATAAATATTTATTAAAATAATAATTAAAATAAATAAATTTTTTATTCACAAGACGATGAATAAATATTAATTTAATTTATGCGACCAGTAAAAATTGTATAAAATTATTCCTAATACATGAGAATAATATTTATTCCATTAAGTAAGATCAAATAGAATTTAATATAGATCAACAGAAACACATAGTGTGTGAACCTCTATGATTGTTTCTCATTTCTATTAGGTGGGCTTTCCTAAAGACCAAGAAGAATGTCTAGTAATGGGTCAAGTCACCCAATATAAAAAACTTAAATTCACAACATAGACACCACATACGAATTCTAATTTGGTAATATAATCCTTTTTTCATAACATCTCATCAAGGAGGTTTCACATCCATATCAAAAGCCTATATTCTCTATATGTATTTCATTGACTATCTGAAATAAACATGTCATTACACCAAGGACATGGAATTTCATTCAATGGTACTATTAAAATGAAACGTAAAAGATATCATCTTCCATAAAGGTGGAAGAGACAAATCCTCCCTTAGACTTATTCATTAATGACATGTCACTTGTGATGCACCCAAAGTATCCAACTTCACCATGAACTGTTATCATCATGGTTTAAAAAATACATCTATGTTTGTAAGTTTTAACATGAATTAATAATAATCTTATTGTCTATAGACCATCACACACACTCATAGACAGGAATATTCAATGACACGTAAACCTGATGAACTCTTACTGGAGGGTCCATTCTCATAATCTTCCATCCTGGAGATTACCAAGTGAGAACTTCATGAGAAGAATCATCATCTTCTTATGAGTACTCGCACCTGACTGTCTCTATTCTATGTGCCCCTTCATAGTATGTTATCAAACTACAAAACATTATTTAAGAATATTGTTATAGTAAATCAAGGTTCTCATCATAACGGAGAACTTATATAACCTCATTAATGCGACATATACTCTAGGACATTATTACATTAGAGTCATATGGAGCAACATAAAATATGTAATAAAAAGTTTTATTAACATTTAATTCATCAAATATACATAAAATCAAAGTAAAAATAGTTTTTCCTAGGACACCAACTCTAAAACACTCCACATATGAAACTCTATAAGTACTCCTTCTATTAACATGTTTTTTACATGTTATCCACCATTGGACCAACGAGAGCTGATAAAGGATAAAAGTAGTATTTTTCATGGTTTCTGATCTAAATAGTGATCCTAACCTCATAATAGTCACCTTCCTAACACCAGTAATATTTATAAGAGACGGTTTCATGCTGGGGTTCGCAGTGGTGAAGGAATTTCAGAATTCATAACCCTATAGGTGCGCTACGATCCATCCATGAAAAAACTAGAATGGGATGTAGATTATTCTCTGAATGATTCCTCTTAAAACATGACCGAATATGATGTAGAGATTGTACAGCCTAGGCACCCCTAGGATGAATCTACTTCCAACTGTCAAAATTTTCATCATCAAAACTTTCCCTAGGCACAATCCCATCCATGTGTCCATGGCTAGAAGCATCCAACTGCTCAGGAATCTGGAAGGAAATGTGGTGTAACATACTAGTGGATCCCATTAATTCACCATGTTGTACCCTATATTCTAAAAGTTTTCTTATTATAGGATCAACCAGTGTGATCCTGACCTCCTCCTCTAGGGTGATGTTAGGCACTGTTTCCCTCAGCCCGATATCCTCACATTTGTGTCGTTTGGAAACATTCCAAACCATGCCTAGAACGAGATGTCCCTTTTAAATATGGGATCATGTTTTATATTATTCTTTCACACCTCCAAATGATGTGACACAATAATAGGGGTCTACTGCCTATCATTCCAATAGTTCTCTGATAGAAAGAACTCATCTTATTGGAACCCTTCTAGTGGAATGTCACTAATGTAGAGTATGTCCCAAAAGATGGTGTTGAATTACCCATGATGAATATGTAATGTGTTCATATATGTGAATAATTGTCTGAAGTGATCTTGAACCAGCTCCTTTTGATGAAAAATGTGAACTTGCAGTGTCTAAACTGCCTCATACAATCTGATATGATGTAGCTCAGCCCCATACTATAGGAATGTGTATCATACCCAATACACCCACACCGATTTAATGGTAATGTTTTTTTTCACCTAAAGTCAAAATACTTGTAACAACCCAAGCTATTTCCCCTCATGATACTCTGTAAAATTATGGCATATTCGGTGGAGAATTCTTTTTCCTCTTGATGTTCCCCCATGGCCTTTCTGGTTTGACCATTCAGCACATAGAAAACAATTTACCCATGGTTCTTGGATGTTTGGCTATGAATGGTGATGTTCCAATTATTAAGATCATCCTATCTTGTGAACCACGATTGTGGTATGTTAACCCCAAATGATAGGATGATCACCTCTTCTATCAGCCAAAAGTTCTATAATGGGAGAAAATTTCACAGTGGATAGCACCTCTATACCTCAATTAGAATGTAAATGAGTATATAATTGTCATATAAGACCCTCGTAGCTTGAGGTATTTTAGGATTTTCATCCATTTCATCTCTTTGAGTAGTAGAGGCAGCATCAACCTCAGTAGGGTTCTATTGGTCATCCATTTCGGATGAGTTTTTAGAATTCTTGAAATGTAAGCGTAAGAATAACAGTTCAGTGTGAAATAGATAATGGTTCATGAATGTCTTAAAGTGGGAATGGAAGATTCCAATATGGTCATGGAGTTATTGGGAAAAGAGGGGTATTCATGAAAAAAAGTTTCCAAGGATTTCCTTTTCACACAAGAGGGAGGCTTATGCACAAGGGATCATGATTCCTATCATGCAGAAATTCAATGTGTCATAAAAAGGTCCCCAACGCCTATTTATATGTGTGGAAAACAAAATTTTTCAAGAACATAAGGTTTATTATGTGCCAAAATGTGTTTTTTTCATGAAACCATGGATTCAAATCCATTTATTTAGTGTTTACCTTGAAAATCGACCTTATAGTTCCCTTTCTGCTCAAATTTTGAGGGGTCATTTTTTGGCACGGAATTTCCAACTTAATCCTTGCATGGAATGTTTTGGGAAAGAAAAATCCACCATCCAACCCTATAAACCACTCTAGTAATGAAAAGGATATTTCCCACATGTTTAGCTGCATTCGTAGAAGATCAGAATCTGCAAAGAAAATTCCTTACATTCCCAATATGATGAAATTTGTTGTTCCTTCCCTAAAATCCCCTCCAATAGAAAAGAAAATTACATTCAATATATCAGTGTTGCATTCAAGAAAGTAATATTTGGGTAAAACCCCATTGTGTTCCAAGGGTGATGTCAAATAATTTCCCTTTATGGATGGTCTCTACAATAGAGGAATAAAGTTCACATAACCTCCCTTCCATGACCTGAATCTTTCATACCCATTGAAAAATAATTCATCTATAAATAGAATGTCACCCCCCCTCTTTAGGGAGACTCTTCAAAAGAGGAATTGTATCTCACTACTAAAAAAGGGTCCATTAACAGTTATATAATAGGCCTTTATCACCACTAAAAAATAGATGATAATCATAGCGTGGTTAAAATCCCAAAGCCTCTATTATCACTTTTTTTAGTGTTGAGAAAGGGATTAATTTAAAAATAAATTTTATCTCTATTAAAGGGATCCTTTAACACCACATTTAGCACTGATAAAGGGTGAACTATTATAGGGGGTAAAATTGTATTTATTTGGATGTCCATCAACCCAGCGCTTCCCTGATATCTTTAAAGGTTCCCCCACCTTTATCAGCACTTTTCACCCCACCACCCCGTTTATCAATGCTTTTTGAATTTCCATCCTCATGCGTGTCATCCTGGAATCAAACCCTACACCTATCCTTAATGATGGGATGCCTTTACAACTGAAACATGTTGTATGGTTGTCTGTTTAATGATATTTCTTTTTATTATTATACATATTTATTTATTTACCTATAAATTTTTCATTTATATATGTATATATTTATTTTTAAATACATTTATACAATATATGTGTTTGATATATATATTTACTTATTTTATTTAAATATGTTATATATTATATTCATTTACTTATACTAGAATATAATATAAATATATATTTTTTTATTATTAAACACATATATTTATATATAAAAATTATAAATATATTTGTATAACGTAAAAAACGGTTATAAATGGTTTTAAATATATTTTTGGAAGATTTATTTATTTACATATTTTAGAATATACATTTTTTAAAAAATATATATTGATATATGTATGTATATGAAATATCTATGATAATTAAATATAAAAAAACATACATATATTTAGATATAAATAAATTACAATATGAAAAACGATACAATTTTAAAACCATAACATCAATATAAAAGTAATCTATGGGATTAAATTTAGTCTCTACCAAAAAAAGGCAATAAGAACCTCTTAAAAAGGCTAAAAATCCACCGAATGTTAAAAAATTGGGGCAGCCCAACTAAAAACTCAGCTTTAGAGGAATTATGGGACTTTTTTGCCTAAAAATGTGACATAAGTTTACTTGTTTCTCTACGGTCATAGAGATCACTGCATGCTTTGATTTTATATGTAGTAGAGCTCAAAGAGACACTTGGATCCAAAGTTATATCCATTTGATGTTTGAGTTATGTTTTCAACTAATTTTAGATATTTTATTAATTTTTTGATTTTTTTATCCTAAAATTGATATTAAATGACTATAACTTGGTTATAATAAGAAAATTATTAAATAAAATTATTTTTTAAACCATTTTCACATAATATTTTATATATTATGTGTAAATACCTATTTACCTTATCTAGAACATATTTCCAAAAATATATATTATATTTATATCAATATTAATATATTTAAAAATTAATATCTTATTTTTAAGGAAATATAATTTTTTTGAAGTATACTTTTATCAGCACTTGTTAAAATCACTGATATTGGGGGGTCTTTATCATTTCTTCCCAAAAAAGCATTGATAACCCCCCCCCACTCAATCAGCATTTTTCTAATAGGTGATGATAAAAGACCCAAATTATTAGAACTAGTAAAAAATTGAAGATAATGTTCCCTCTTTGAAAACGCTTTTTTATCACTATTTATGAATCCCTGTAACGAAAAATTTTTAGCACTGATAATGGGGGTCTTTAACAACATTTTTAGATAGAATTGTTAAATATCTAGTTCTATATAAACGTATTTTTATAGTAGTGTCTCTTCTATGCATAAGACCCATCTTCTTTGACATCACAAAGCATGGATTGTACGTACCGAGCGTAGCAGAAACATGAATTGATAGTGCCAAACTTTGCAAATTTTCATTATCAATGAACAATATAGGATTTAGTGATGGTGAACATTGTGATCCATGGAATTGAGTCAATGAAATAAGAGAAAGGAATAGAACCTGGAATTGAGAAGAAGGATCAACATATATTTTTTATAATTAATTTAATTAAATAAGAATTACCACCAAGTTGATTCTTTATTCATCGATGCATTCAGCCACAGATCTGCAGGTATACCCCTATTTTGTTGTAGAGATCAAGGGTAGATATCCTCTAGCAGTTGTCCACACGTGTTCCAGTTATCTTTGGACATCACCAATGGATTATCCAAGTTATAGAAAGGAATATCATTGCTTTTACGATGTCTGACTTTGATCACCTTGATAACCGCTTCCAAAGCCTTCTCCTTGATCCAGTGGAGTGGGATCTCTCTCGTTCTTGAATGCATTATTTGAGAGGGAATAACTCTCTAGGCTTGAGATCTTTTCTCCAATTCATTGTGCACAATACAATAGTCTTCTCTTAGCCTGCCCTTGGATAATGAGAGAATACTATAACCGGGCAATTATTTCAGTACGGTAATGATAAATAATTTTCACAAGTTCCTTTAATTATATCATTAATCCTAGATAAAACCTCATGTCAAATAAAAACAAAAATATTATTATTTCCTGACATGCAATTAAATTTCGAGTTATATTTAAGTATTATTTAATAAAATAATATTCAATATTATTATTTCTCACCAGATCCTTAACTCGGTCCGCTAATCCTCCTCCATATCTATTGAACCTTGAATAATGACTATTTATTTTTTAAATAAATCTATTTATTACTCACTAATTAATGTATAGATATTATATTCACTAAATAGGAAAATAATATTTTTTAATTATTCCACCCATAATATATTCATTCAAATAACTAGTGTTGAAAAAAAATGCGATTAGGAATCCATGAATAATTATTAAAGTACAAACAAGAATAATCATTATTCAACTAGTTAAATAATAAATAATACCTTATTTATCTAAGATACTATATACACATAGTGTGTGGATTTCTAGGCCTCTTTCTCAGTGGAATTAGGTAGAGCAGCCTAAAGTCTAAGGATAACACCTAGAAACACTCTAAGGCACTCATAGATAAATAAGTTAATGTCACAACAACATGTCACCTTATATGAATGCTTACCATGTAATATAATCCCTTTGTCTTGATATCTCCAATCAACTGGGTTACATGCGATTTCCATCACCCAAGTGCTTTATTTCTCAGCCTTTGACTTCCCAAAAATTTAACATGCTTAAAGAACACCTTGGACATGGATTTATTTAGGATATATCATTTCTATCAAAAGGAAGGAGGTACCATCTTCTGTTTTGGAATAGAAGGTAAAAATCCATTCTCACATTATTCATTAATGTAGCATTACTCATGATTCACCCAACATTTTCTACCTCCCCATAAACATATGACAACATAGTTTTAGCTAATAATTCAATTTGTGTGATTCATAATACCCATTAATATTAATATTAAATTCTAATGACCAATACACACATCTAAAGAACGGAACATCCAATGACACTTATAAATGTGGATTTCCTAGTGGCGGGTCTCATTATCATAATATCCTCCTAGACATTACCAAGTGTGTACACCTTGAGAAGGTGAGTCAAATTCCTATGAGACTCTACACCTAATATTCTATATCATTTCTATCCCTTCAAATGATATCATCTGGCTATAGAAAATATATGTAAGAATTTTTTCATGACACTTCTAGGTTCTCATCTGATGTTTCTCAGTCATGATCAAATTATCACTGAGAGGGGGAGGGGGTGAATCAGTGATGTATTTTTCTTGTACATTTTTTTGCTTTTTGTAAAAAACTTAATCTCTTGTTAAAGAGTTATTTCCATGCTAAAAGCAATCAAAACACACATCCACATGAACATAATATTTACAAGGTTCACTACTCAATAAGAGTAGTTCTGTCCATGGTATCGTATAGAAACAATCTTGTACCACCCAATACACTAGAAAATAACCCTTTGATGTGTAATAAAATGAGTAGGATATATCCTTTCACTCTTGTATCACTTTGTAAAAAATCTCTAAGAATGTGTGCACCCTCTTAGCATAAATAAGTAAAAACAAATTATTAGTACTTCTTAATATGCTTTCATAGTTTGATCTTACAAAACAATTATTCTCTATCCTACCCAGAAGCTGGTAAGAACTACATTGCAAACAAAGTAATACTTGTGATAAACGCAAATATTTAATACCCCCTTTTAGGTGTCTTTCATTCAATTTTCATTCCACTCACGAATGATTTGACTTTTGTCTAGAAACACCTCTTGCGTGAAACTTCAATCTTGCATGCAACTATCTTCTTATGTGTAACCTCTTCTTCTTATGTGAAAATATATTTCTTTTATGCAACTCCCTTTACATAAAATTATTCTTCACTACAGATCATTGGATTTATGTATGTGCCAAGATTATCAAATTAGAGAGGGTCACCACTTTTTTATAGGCATTGCCGACCCCCATGCGCCAAAACCCTGATGCGTCGTGCATGATCTATATGTGTCATGAAAAACCCCATTTCACATTTCATTGGGCAGGTAAGTCTCTTTCCCACCAACCTCATCTTTTTTGTGCTTCATTAATCATTATTTCACCTCATTCCTTATACATTTTTCAATGTTCTTACCTTGAATCATTCCTTGTGCACAACATTACAAACTCCCAACAATCTTGTGTGAACAAACCAATCATTCACATGAGTATTTCCTTTCCTAGAATTCGATGTTCAGATCTTAGAACTCCACTTATGTTCAATATATGAATCCATATTAAAACTTTCATGCAACATCCTTTTCCAAAATCACATTTCACCATCTCTCGATTTTCATCCCCAAAAATTTGGAAAACAATGGAAAACAGTTCCACCTTAAAATCTTCTTGGGAAATAACACTAATGCGACTTCATTTTCATCTATCTTATTCAAAAAATAATTGATTTTTTCATGAACCATATCTACTATGATATATATTCTTTGATCTAACACCTTTGGCATCATCATATTTTCACAGTAAAATACTACAACTTTATTACCTTCCAACAACATCATTCTACCTAGTTAGAACTAAATAAGATTGACATTACCATTTCTACCCCATTCCTTCATAAGGATTTCATAAAAAGTTCTCCAACTAACTTATGATATTTTTGAGATACAAATCAACAAATAGTTGTATAATTTAAATTTCCTTTATAAAGTGAATTGATTTATCTTCTTTGACAAAAAAATAAAATACTCTACAAAAGAAAAATATTCTTACTTCCTTATCCATCCAAATCTGTCCCAAAATCATTATAGTAGGGATCCACTATGATCTTTTTGTGTGATAGCTACTCATCGGAAATTATCACATACATTGTGATGCATAAGAACAATCATGATGTGATAAAGAGTTTATTAATTTCCATGTAATGAATACATGTTTATCATAAAGTACAAAGAAGTGGGTTCTAGAGAAACCAACAACAAAATAATCCCACTTGCACTAGAGACAATTGTTAAAAATCATTAGTCTGCTAGCTCTCACATGATATTCATGATCTTGATGAGATTTTCCTTTAGTCAAGAGGTCTGACACATTCATTTCCATGGATAATATACTCATTACAACTTCTCCATTTTGATAGAAATTCTTCAGGAGGTGATAATTCTAGAGTTTGTTCTTTTTTATGTCAATGTGACCATGGAACCTTTTCAAGAACCATTGATACATTATTATCACAATATAATGTGATGGGGTCTTTACTACTAGGTACCATGTCAAGCTCTAAGAAAATATTTATGAATCTGGACTGCATCCTTGGATACATCAAAAGCCACTATATTCTCGGACTCATCTATAGAATCATAAACAACTGGATACTTTGAACTCTTCGATCTCACAACTCATATGTTGAGATAGAAAACATATCCTTATTGGGTATTTGTATCATTCTAATCTGTCTGAAAACTACCATCAGTATACCCTTTAATGAGAAGCTCCTCATCTCCTATATAAACTAGGAGAATTCCTTTAACTCTTCTCAGATACACAAGTATAGTCTTAATAGTTGTCAGGTGTTGTTCTCCTGGATTTTCATGATATCTAACTACCAAGCTCGGTGCATATGAAACATGATTTATAGTACATAACATGACATAAAATATTGATCCTCTCACCAGAGTGTATGGGGACTTACTGATTCCATCCCACTCATGTTGTGTTTGGGGACACATTTTCCAAGAAATATGTAAACAATGTGACACTTTAACCAATCCCCTATTAGATTATTCCATACTCAATATCTTCAGTATCTGTTCAATATATGTACTTTTTCTTAGTCTCGAAGCCTCTTGGATCTATCACGAATGATCTTGATCACTATAATGTAGGTTTCTTAACCTAATTCCTTCATGTAGATTCACTTGTTCAACAATTCCATAATAGATTGTAAGACTAGTATGTTATTTCCAATAATTAATATTTCATCAAGATATATACTACTTGGATAATGGTCTCATTCCCACTAAAACTTTTATAAAAACACGGCTCACACTTGTTTTTAATGAAACCAAATTATTTTATGGATTCATCAAATTTAATGTTCCATGACATGGATGTTTGCTTCAATCCATAAATGTATCTTTGAAACTTGAAAATGGAATCACCTGGTGTCAAAAACCAATTCGGTTGTGTCATATTGACATCTTTCTAAAGGTTCCCATTAAAGAATTCAGTTTTTACATCCATATGCCAAATCTCATAGTCATGGTAATATGTTATAGTAAATATGATTCGAATGGATTTAAACATGAAATCTAGAGAAAAGGTTTCATCATACTCAATTTATTGGTATTGTTTAAACCATTTATCCACTATCCTTTATTTATAGGTACTTACTTTACCTTCCTTTATATTTTCCTCTTGAATACTCATTTACACCCAACGGGATTTACATTAACGGGTGCCTCAATCAGAACCAAAAATTGGTTTTAATACATGGAATCCATCTCAGAATTCATAGATTTTCGCCATCTTGCAGCTTTTAAGCTCTCTAATATCTCTTTTTAGTAGATAGGTTTATCATTTTCAAAAAATAATGAGTCACCATCCTCAGTGACAAGAAAACCATATCTCTCAGGTTCTCTTACCTCTCGTGATCTCTTATACAGTTCTCGTGTTTCAGAAACTACTTCTTCCATAGGGACTTGTGAAACTTGTTTCTATACCGAATTTTGTGTATCTTGAGCATCAACTTCATTAAAGTCAACATTTCTCCCACTATCACTTTTGAAGATGAGCTCCCTCTCCAGAAAGACATATTGTCTTGTGATAGTTACTTTCTTGTCAGAGGGGTTGTATAGTAGTATCCATTTGTTTCCTCATGATACCCTCTAAAGACACACCTCATTCCCTAGGGTTCTTGTTTTTTCATTATAAATCCTTTTAAAATTCCTTGCATCCCCATACATGTTTATGCATCCAAATGGGTTTCTTTCCACTCCATAACATGAAGGGAATTCCATTTTCCACTTTAGTTGGTACTCAATTTAATATGTGTGCCACAATTTATAATGGATATCTATAAAAGGATAATGAAATATCTATATGAATCATCATCAAACTTACCATTTCCAACAAGGTACATTTCATCCTTTAATTAACTCCATTCCACTATGGTTTATAAGGTGAAGTGAGTTAAGATAAAATCTCAGACACTCGTAGAAAGTAGAGGAACTCTTAGTTAAGATATTATCCATATCGACCTGGTCTAGTCTTATTTATCTTCTTACCAAGTTGATTCTCTATATCATTCCTGAATTCCGTGAATTTCTAAAAGGACTCAGACTTATAACTCATCAATTAAATAGAGACATATCTACTCAAGTCATCAATAAAAGTTACAAATTAAGGATATCCACCTCTAGCTTCTACTAGAAATGGATCGAACACATCAGTGTGTACCAATCCTAGAAGCCCTGTAGCCCTTTCACCCTATCCACCAAATGTATGTTTGGTCATTTTCCCTTATAAATGGGCATGAAATCTATCAAGTGATTTTAGCTCAGAAGACTCTAAATAACCATCTTGACGGAGCTTTTTCAAACGCATCTCGTTTACATGATCAAATGGTTATTCCACAACTAGGTGTTATATAAGTCATGTGAACATGATTTGTTATCAAATTCCCAACACTTGGTTTTAATAATTCAATACATATAGACCATTATTTAAATGTTCTGTAGCATAAAATATATTTTCCTTATAAAAGAAACAACTTTTATTTTCAAAAAAGAAAATAAACCCGTCTATATCAAAAATTGATATAGAAATTATGTTTTTGGTAACACTACGTACATAATAACAGACATGTTAATTCAAAATCATTCTAACTGGCAATGTGATGCAGTATTCACCAATGGAAGGAGATTCCAACCTTTCACCATTGGAACCTTGTAGATTCGCCTCTCCTCTATAAATTTTCCATAATCTACTTTGTTTCTACATTTAAATATAGATGTGATCACCACAAGCTGTATCTAATACCCAATGTGTATATAAGGATAGATTTCACTAGATAATGAATCCACCTTTGACTTCCCCTTGCATTTGGGTGCAATTCCTCTTCCAATGGCCTGACTTTCCACATGTAAAGAATAATTCCTCTTTTTCCATGACCTACTTTTGTATATTCTTATTCATGGTTAGATGATGCTTGGGGGATTTAGACTATTTATAAGTCTTTATCTCCTTGTCCTTATCCTTCCAATTCCTATTCACTATAAAGATTGTAATTTTTTCATGCACCATGTCTTTATTCACTTGTAAATTTAACATAAAAGGTTATTATAGACTCTTATCATTAATTCTCATTTTATAAATCAAAATAAAACTACATAATGTCTTGGGTAGTATCGATAGTATGAGATCTATATGCAAATCAACATGGAATTTAATCACTAAGATTTCTAGATCCTCAATGTAGCAATTAAGCTTGACTACATTTGGCCCAGCTAGCGAAGACTCTCTATGCTTAGTGGTGAAAAAAGTGTTAGAGATCTCATGCCTCTCTTGTCTCTCCTTCTCTTTATAGTGATCTCAAAGGTGAGACATCATTCAATATGTATCAATTTCATCTTTTTTATTCAAGATATCATTGGTTATGTATGATAGGATGAGGATTTGAACATACGTAGCATCATTAAATGCTTCTTTTATATAGAGAGCTCCTCATTACTTTCCTCATTTCCCGGAGCAATTGGAAAAGATTCCTCTAGAACAAATAGTTTTCCTTCATTGTGAAGGATAACCCGAAGGCTCCTTTTCCACTCCTAGAAATTAGTGTTATTGAGATGTTTTTACTTCTTGATTATGGATCACAATGATATGTATGATTTCATTTATAATATCAATTATAGAAATAATATTAATGGAGTTTTATTACTTTAACTGATAATATTAAGAAAAACATAAATAAATATTCATTAGCCACCCACTATTTTATTGAAACCCAATAGCCCTGACCATTGGCTTTAGAATATCTTGTTTTTTAGACATTCTAGTGGAAATGATCAATATTTCCATTCAAATTACCCCAAAATTATTTATTCAATTAATTTTAATGGTTTTAGATGGGCATTCCAAATTCCAACTGCATTAAATCGTAGCTCCTTGATCCGTTGAGTGGACTCCCCGATCCCGAAATCATTAATTTTGGATTTCCTCAACCTTTTCCTCACAGTTACACCAAGTCCTCTATTGGTAGTCAACCCTTGATGTAAACTAAGTTAATTAAACCCAAATCCTCAAATTATAATTCCCCGATAATTGAAATCACCCCAACTTTGGTTGTTCAAACACTTTGAACTATGGTTCGATTCTAACTGAAGTAATTGAGGGATATACCGACTTAATATTTTATTGATGGATTTTATCCTTTAATCATATATTTCCATTTATTATCTTTTCACATGATTATTAATATTAAGTTGGATAATCATAAGTGATTAAACAAGTATTAGATAAATATTTTCGCATAAGCTAGTTTATTTTAGTTCCATCTTTCATGCATGTTAATTCATTAATTATGTGATAAAAAACATCTATAATGAATAACCATTCAACTAAATGAAATAAAATAAATTTTATGATCATGATATTTTTCTAATGGTTAGTTTATCTAGGGGTTGATAAACTAACTGATGACCTAGGGGAGAAACACCTTGAACCAATTAGGTTGTTTTACATCTATCCACATATCCTCCTTTGTATCCCATTGGATTGGTTTCCCCTCGGCTCCTAACTTGAACCACATCCACTAGATTGGGAGATCCATCCATTACATGCGCTTTACTCTTACCCAAGTGCGTAGTAAAAGGGGGTTTCCATAAAAAAACCATGGGCACATAGGCCCTACATATTAATGAGGAGATAAGGCACACATGAAAAAAATTTAATTTAATAAATTAAAAGGGAAACAATCACATACAGATGGTCAGGTCCATCCCATGATCATCCACATTCAAGCAAAAAAAAATTGCATCTAATTAAACTATCATTCAATTATTTAATAATTCTTATGTATGATAAATTTTACTCAAATATATTAATTATAATAATTAATTAATCAATATTTTTATCATAATCCTTTTTTGAATTACCTTAATATTCTCATCCATTATAATTTTAAAAAAATTAAAATTTATTTAAAATTATCCATACGCATAACTTTTACCTTGGAGGTAACTTGGTGAATACCCATCCAAGCCTACCCAACATGCATTATGCTCATAAAATATTTTACTCTTGTGGCATATGGAATACATGACTTATTACATACATTCATTATGTGTACTTCATGAATGATTACACGATTTACTTGAATTTTTTTCCACGTGTTATGCTTAAATGAACTTAGAATAACAACATGTAATACAACTTATACATGATATGAATATTTGAAAACTGTGACAATATAATTTTTTATAGTACACGGCGTGTAGATTGGATCTACACGGTGTGTACTACCTTCACAGTCTATCCAAAGTACACTCCTAGGGACTCAACGTGTGAGGTTTACATAAAAAATTTCAGAGTACACAGTGTGTCTAGTCGGCCACACACTATGATGACTCATCATTACATGGGCACCGGTCAGATAATTTGTGTATGGGATACATGGCCCAGCCCTGACTAGAAGAGTAAAACAAACTATGTCATGTGGGCCATAAAACGTGTAGTCCAGCTGACCATGCACCAATCTTGCGGTGTAATAATTAATTACACCAAATTCCTTTAAGGCACAAGGTTTAATTAATTTCAAAATTAACTCATGGTGCATTAATCACAACTACACTCTATATAACCCCATTTACATAGCATGTAACTCTGGTTACATGGAATGTAACTATGGTTACACAGCGTGTACTTTTGTGTTGTCTGGGAAGAATCCTTGGAACCTCTATATGAGATCCTTAATTTTATATTATTTATAAAATATATTATTTCTATTAGATCTATAAGTAATTATAGAGTGAGAAATAGATCTCATAATTTAGATTAAAAGTAATAATAAACCTTGAATTTAAAAACTAAATTAAAAATGTGAAAAACACCAATGATTATTAAATAATTATAAAAAACAATAACCTCCCTTTGATACCACTTGTAGGTGTTGGCCGTAGTGGAAGTGTGGATAGACGGTGCCCAACTTTGGAAATTTCCATTATCGATCAATAATTTGGGATCTAGCGACAGTGAACGTTATTATCCATCAAATTGAGTCATAGAAATAAAATAAAAGAAAAGAACCTAGAATTTAGAAGATAGGATCAACATATTTTTGTTTATAATTAATTTAATAAAATAATTATTTCCTCCTAGGTGATTCTTTCTTCATTGATGAGTTCATCCATAGATCTGTAGGTGTACCATCATTAAGTTGTATAGATCAAGGTTAGATAAAATCTTGAAGTTTTCTGCATGTGTTATATATATCTATGGATTTCACTAAAGCTGTCTCTCAGTGCCAGCAAAGAATATCTTTCCACCTACGAAGTCTTCCTTTGATAGCCTTGAGAACCGCTTCCAAAGAATTCCCTTTGATCTGATGGAGGAGGATCTCTCTCATTCTTTATATCTTTCTTAGAGAGGTAAGAACTCTCTTATCTTGAGAGTTTTTCTACAATTTTTTGTTCACAACATAATAGTTTTCACTAAGCATTCCATTGGATAATGAGAGAATAATATAACTGGGCATTTATTTCACTGGGGTAGTAATAAATAATTTTCCCATGTTCCTTTAATTAATTCATTAATCCTAGTGAACCCCCATTCCAAATAATTACATATATATTATTACTTCTTGACATTATCTAAACATGTGAGTTATAATTAAATATTATTTAATAAAATAATATTCAATATAATTATTTCTTACAGGACTCTTAACAAAGTCTTCCAATCCTCCCCCATATTTATTGAACCTTTAATAATGACTACTTATTTATTAAATAAACATAAATGTATTATTCACCAATAAATGTATCAATATTATATTGACATGATAGAAAATAAATATTTATTAATTATTCTGCCCATAATAAATTATCTCGAATAACTTGTATCGAAATAAATGTGATCATGCATCCGTGAATAATTATTAAACTAAAATTGGGAATAATATTTATTCAACTTGTTAAATAAAAATAATATATTATTTAATTGAGATATTGGATACACTTAGTGTGTGACCCTCTAGGACTCTTTCTCAGTTGCATTAGGTGGAGCATCCTAAATTCCAAGGTTAACATCAAGCAACATGGAAAGGAACCCATAGGGAAAGAGGTTAATGTTTCAATGAAATGTCACCTCATACGAATTCTTAACATGTAATATAACCCATTTTTCTCGAAATCTACAATCGAGTGGGTTTCATGAATGTTCCATCAATCAATGTGCTTGATTTATTATTCTTTGAATTCCCAAAAATTTAACTTCACTATAAAACACCATGGCCTTGAATTTATTTAGGTTGTATCATTTCCATTAAAGGAACTAAGATATCGACTTACTATATAGAATAGAATGGACAAATCCTTTCTCACATTATTCATTAATGAAGTATTACACATGACACACCCAACATATCCTATCTCGACGCGAACATATGTCATCAAAATTTTCATGAATACATCTAACTGTGTGAGTCATAATACCCATTAATAATATTCTTAATGTCTAAGGATCAATAAACACATCTGAAGATCATAATATCCAATGACAATTATAAATGTGGATTTCCAACTGGAAGGTCTCATTCTCATAATATCCTCCTAGACATTACCAAGGGTGTACACCATGGGAAAGTTCATCAATGCCCAATGAGTCCCCACCCATGATAGCATGTATCATTTTCATCCCTTCAAATAATATCATCCAGCTATAGAACATATATTCATGAATACTGTCATTGAACTTCTAGGTTCTCATCATTGTAGGAATCCACTATGACTATTTAGTGCTACAACTACTCTTATGACCTTATCACATGTAATTCCATGCATAAGAAAAATCATGATGTGATAAAACCTTTATTAATATCTATCTAATGAATACATGATTATCATAAAATACAAAAAAGTTGGTTCTAGGGAACCAACACCAACATGGATCACCTGAGGTATAGAATCTTACTTGATAGACCTCTCATGGGTCCATGGGCCCCAATTGAGTGATCCTCATCCAATCACTTTCAATCCAAGTAAGGTGCACACAAGGATCTAGCATGTAGGAAACATTTCCCTTGTGCGTAGAACCCATTCTTGCACACGCCTTCCCATATTCCTAAATTGTATACTCATGTGTCAAAGACCATGTATTCATTCAAGAAACCCTCCAAACATACAAGCAATAACTTCTAAGTCCCATACCTAATTCACATATGCCTTCCAATCACTTGCTTCTAAGCATGGGTACACTAAATCTGGTTGCTTCCAAGCACAGGGACTCAAACGTGGACCTTATAATTGAACACTCCCCCCAGTCGTTACACCTTGGCATTACCAAATTCATTCCCCACCTAGAGGTGCATGACTAGAAGTCATGTAATATTGAGGGAAATGAGTGATTCCCCACATATGAAAAACATGATTTATCACTACCTAGTCCCAACATCCTCAACACCTATTGTTAAACTATGACCTTACCATATGAAATAAGCATAGGATACTCCATGTGTGAGTGAGATGGGATGGTATACACACCACATACCCTCATAAGGAATGAGATCCACCACAAATGGAATGATATAATCCTCACATGGAATGAAGTCCTTTGTGGGAAGATTCCAAGAATAATCCAAAAACCATCTATCATTGATGCTTCTTTTGAGACACGAGCGTCTGGTCTACTTCTTCCTCTAGTATCTCACAAAAAACAAGAATCACATGGGTTTTGAGGTTAGTAGCGACTGTGACATCCACCCAAACTCTACTATGGGACTTCTCTATAGATAAAATTCCCAACATCATTCTTGTGCATACTCCTTAGGTAAAATTACCAACCAATTCTGAACTATGTGGGATTTGACTACTAACTAATTAGGATTTATAAGAATCATCCCTAAGGTCTAAACCTGATATCCATGTCCACCCTAATTTCCTCGAACCACATCCCTAGTAATATCGTTCCCCACAATTGGGAGACCACATCTCCTCTAGGTCCCTTGGGTATCTCAATGTGTAATCCCTACATCAATTCCAACCTAGAGAAATCCTCTTGTGAATGAAATCTTCCATGGGTAATCCTCACACCATCCCTCGTCGATTCTCCCTTAGTTATGCAAGTGTCCTTACCACAAGAAATGAAATTACATGGACTGGTCCTGTCATGTCACCTTAAAATGTGTAAATGAACTATGTGGTTTTTTTACTCATGTATTCTATGTATTGAATGTAGGATTCCTCTTTGAGGTTCAATCCTAACCAATGGTAAACCAAGGTGATACCTCCAAGGGATGTACCTCCCTAATCCACCTCTAAGGATGTTTTGATCTACCTTCATGGTCTAATAGCCTCCCTTTATGGGACACACATCCAGGATCTACCTCTATGTGGAGTTTTGATCCATCCATCAGTAAACATTTTAGATGATCCCTCCTATGGATTTACCTTCTTGATCTTCCCCAAGGGGTTTTCTGATAAACCATTATAGTTTAACATATTCCATTTATAGTACACACCTTCAAGATCCACCTCCATGAGTTGTTATGATCTATCCATCGGTAAACCTTTCAAGTGCTCCCTCTTAGCGATGTACCTCCCTGACCAACCTCCAAGGGTGTTTTGATAAAAATTTACAATGTGAAATATTATCATTGTAGGAAATACATCCTAGATATTCCCAACCATCATGGTGTGATATCTTACCTTTATGGGAAACACCTCCTAGATCCCCCTACATGGGGTGTTCTGATTCATCCATTAGTTTACCTTTCAGGTTCCCCCCTCTTAGTGATGTACCACCCTAATCCACCTTCATGGGTGGTTTGATCAACGTTCACTATGTGACATATTTCATTTATGGGACACAACTCCAAAATACTCCTTCACAAGGTGTTCTGATCCATCCGTCGATAAAATTCAAGGTGTGACATCTTCCCTCCTAGGGACACGCCTTATTGATCCAACAACATGGGGTCACTCTGTTTGAACAAAATTTTAAACTTGTGATCCTAAAAATATACCTCATGTAAAACATGGGACACCTAATCTAGAATACTTGAAAAATATGAACTTCTGGAATCAACTACCATATATAATGCATGGGATGCCTAAGGTGAAAACCTTGGAATATATGCACCCATGGCGTCAGCAGCCTCATGAAAATATTGGATGCCTAAGGTGAAATCCTTGGAAGATATACGCCTTCTGCGCTGGATACCTTATGATCAGCGTATGATGGATTGTGTTTCATTCCTAAGACAAATCCATAATATTCCATCCTAAGAGGAATAACACATGTGACTAATGTTCCTGGTGTCTAGACCTACCAGAAATTCCCAACGTGACTACTCTCCTAACCAAACGTTTCTTCCCTGTCAAGACCCACTAGAATGTCTAGACAGAAGCAGTGTAATTAACCTGCAACCACCAATATATGGAACTAGGAATGAGTTCCACAAACATGACTTAACATTAAGAGGGAGACCCTGACTATGATATGAGTTCATAGGAGTAATCCATAGAAGGAGGAATCGAAACTCCATCACCCCATTTCAATCATGGAGTAGACATCGCCATTGAGAGTGATGAAATATAACCGCCTTTAGAAAGAGGGGATGCAGGGTAATAAGCACACTAACACACATTAACATATAGGCAGTGTCGCCATTGAAAGTTTCAGAAACTTACATATTGAAATTATTAAACCATATTAAATAAATATGTATAAACAAATATTATAAAATGATTAAATTCCAAATGAATAAATAATAAAAATTATTTTAAATGAATAAATACTACTAACTGTAAAAATAATAAAAATAAATAAGTATAATTTTTCAATTAAAAACATAATATATTTTAAATATATTGGGTTACTAAATTAAATTCAAAAATTAATATTAAATTTTGAATAAATTACATAAATATTAGGTGTATGTGTTTCAATATAATATTTCATTAATTACATCAATATTTGTGTATGAAATTAATGTATAAATATATATATATATATATACAAGTTTGACATATGATGAATTGAATAATGAAATTATATAATATGTAGCATCTATTAATGAAATATATAACAACAATAATGAAAAAATTTAGAAAATGAATACCTATTATTAATTATATATAAAATTTAAAAAATAAAAAATTATTATTTATATATGTTAAAATGGAAATGAATACTTATAAATTATATAAATTACAACCATATTAAAAACATAAAATTTTAAGGAAAAAAATGTATAAATAAATATTAGGAAATGGATAAAGTTACAAAATATATTGAACAATTAAAAATTGAAAATGAAAAAATTACAGAAAAGATAAACTTATTAATGAATAATTATGTATAAAAAATTAAAAATGAATAAATTGAAAAGTGGTTGAAAGAATATATATTTAAAATATATAAATTATAAAAAAATCAAGAACATACTTAGCATTATTAATGAATAAATTATATTAAATTATTACATGTTAAAAAGAAGTGAAATTTATTTATAAATATATAATTAACTAATTAATATATAGTTTGTAATTAATAACAATGTATAAAATTATTAAAATAATAATAAATTTAATATATATATTTATATATAAATAAGTAGTAAATTGATTATTTTATAATTTAATGGGTATATAAACTATTTAGTTAGTTTATAACAATAAATATCATATTATATTTTTAATTCGTATATTTTGTATTTAATAATTTTATTCATTTTCATTAATAATAAATAGAATATTATTTATTCAATTATGTATATATATAATTAATATACAATGCATTACTATATATATAAATTTTAAATTTAATAAATTTATTTATAAAAAAATTTAGGGGTTGGCTTGCTCCAGCTCATGAACCCGCAAGTTTATATGTTTAAATAAAAATAGATATATATATATATATATATATAAAGTAAATTAAAACTGTATTAAAAACATTAATTGATAAAACATTTTATTAAAAAAAATTATTAATGAAATGTCTATTAATAAAAATGAATAAATTATATATATATACAATAATAAATAGTATATTAAAAATTTAATTAGTATATAAAGTACATAAAAGATATATTGAATTTTATTAATTATAAACAATGTATTTCTTATTTAAGTTTATATATAATATTTTTCTAATTTATTAATTTTTAACTAAATGATTAGTATACAATTTAATACTATATATATATATATTAAAATTAATAAAAATTATATATATATAATTAAATACTTAATATACTATTTATTATTATATGTTTATATATATTAATATATATATTTATGTTAATATATATCAATATTTAATATATATCAATGAATTTATATATATTTCAAAATATTTTTTTATATACGAAATAAAAATTTAATTTTAAAAAAATGAATAAAAATAATTAAATATTTATAAAAAACGTAAATAATATTAAACATATAAAATTTAAAAAAATTAATATATATATATATATATATATTTATTTATTTAATATATTGCTATATATCAATATATATTTTTATTTACGGAATAATAATGTAATTATAGAAAATAATTATTACGTTAGTTGGCCCACATCCTAAAGGGCCAGCAATTTAGGCAGCCCAAAAGGGATTGCCTACTGAGTAGGGGGTGGGCCAATTCACATGGTGAGCATAGGGTGGGCCAAGACCTGCACGGGTCATGTGCGTGTAGGCACATGCCAATATAAGTGCATGTGGAGAGTGTACATGGGAGCCCATCCCTGTAGTAGACTTCTAATGTTGTGATGTTGCAGATTGATATAAAAACAAGTGGCCAACCAGTCACGACCCCCCCCCCCCCACCCCCCCTCCAAAGATATCGCAATAATGGAAGAGACATAATGACACTCTTGTCCCGCCTCCAGTAGGCCTTGGGTTGGAGAGTATCACCGAGTGTATAAAAATATCATAAAATAGAAGGCATTACCCTATATAATAATATAGGATTGAGAGATAAGTTTATTCATTCACAAAAAAACTCCATGAGATAAAATAAAATAAACCAAAAACATCACACAATTCATGTATAAATAATCTAATATAGATAAGTCTTGAAAAAAATATGAAAAAAAATATATAAAGAAAAGACATAATAACTATCCAAAGATCTTATCTATTAATGTCCATCACGATCCATGTGGTTCTCTTGGAAACTTGAATATCAGTTTATATACATAGGGTGAGAATACAAGTATACTCAGTAGAAAAACCAAATTCTCTTGTGTATATGTGAAAGAAGCATCCTAATGTACCCATGAGGAAAGAGAATAACCAACAAAACAAAAACAGGTCAATTATCCATTTCATCCTTTCTGGGGAATGCTCACCAAATAATGTAATCCAAGTATAATAACACAATAAGAATCATATTGATAATGGGTACCCTGCACCACTTTCCCACTTATTTTCAACTCTAACATCTCAATTGCATATTTCATAGTTCTTCCATCTCTTCTAAATAACACATACCATCTCCCCATAGCATGGTCTCATCACATCACATCCACAGATACCTGGTCCACTGCCCCACTACACGGTCACATCAAAACTCGCTGGAAAACTCCTAAGCTATTACATCATAACGAAAACTAGAGTAGTAGGGGTATCATAAACATGAAGTACAACAAGCTTGTTCCCTCTTCCCACAATGATTGATCCCCACTATATGTTTTCCAATGGCACGATCATATCACATCTCCCCAGAAAACACTTGGCCCACTGCCCCACAACACGGTCATGTGACCTTTCTTAAAAGCACCTCGGCCATCACATGTCGACTGAAGACACCTAGTCCATCACATTTCACCTGAAGACACCTAGGTCGTCAAATACTATACTAAAAACCATAAAACACAATATTCTATGCATATCAGCCCACTTGGAAAAGAGAGTGGGAAATAGTGGGTTGTCATCAATCCATCCGCATCCCTGAGATGTTGGGAAAACAACCCCCTCATGACAATGTGGGTTTTAGACCATAGTTCATAACATTGATGGGGTGAATATGGAAATCTCATGGAATACACAAGTATATATATATAGCCACACACACGTCCAACCTATGGGTTCAAAACCAAACACCAACCAACTCACAACATTTCAAATTTCACTACCACCTCTAAATGAATAACAAAACATAAGCCACACTCCAAAACTCACACCACCAACCAATTCCATTACCTATCCAATTCATTTCATTATTTATCCCCAGCCACATTTAACCACACAACCCATCATTTATTTGTTCATTTACAATTTACTTCTCATTAAACTAACCAAACCACATCTATTTTAAATATTATTAACCAATTAATCATTCCAACAGTACTCGAGTATCTAGAATAAAGAAACCACACATCACAAGCATCTCATCCTATTCATCACACCATCTCCCCACTGACCCAAAATCACGGTAAAACAACCAGGATCGTACTGACACAAAATCACAACCATACAACCACCACCTCATGGCCACAAAATCATAGCCACACAACCACCACCACATCGCACCAAATGTATATCCAAACAACAACCACCTCACCAACCTAAAAGTACGACCCAACAACCACCATCTCACCGCCCTAAAAGCATGGCCAAACAACCACCAGCTCAATACCCCCAAAGCACATCCAAAAAACAACCATCTCACTTACCCAAAATCACGTCCTAACTACCAACACCTCACTACCCCAAAATCAAATCCAAACAACCACCATCCTACCTACCTAGAAGGACAGCCAAATAACCACCACCTTGCTTCCCCATTATAACGGTCACACAACCACAACCTCACCTCCCCAAAAGTATGACTAACCAACCACCACATCACTTCCCCAAAATCATGACCACATCTCACCCATTATCCCCACATCACATCAAGAACACACATCACCACCTCACATGAGGGCCCCTCAACACAACACATCTATACAGTTTTAAAAATTTAACATAGGGGATTTTTTCACATTTCACTTTATTTTCAAGTTGTTATCATAAAATCCATAATCTTAAGGCAACAATTTATTTGAAAAATATAAGTGGTTATCGAATTTTCATTTTAGGATGATATCACAATAATAAAAATAGATACTGAAATCAGAACACATATCATCCAACATAAAAAATATCTCATCATTCACAATTTTTAGTGATGCATCAAGCCCGTACAATCCACCATATCACCATAATATCAATGTTGTAAAAACAGGAGAATAATCCCCCTACCCCTAAAATTTTAATTATACAATTATTTATATTTGATTAATCAAACATAACCATCTCTAAAAGATAAAAAACATTAAATCCACCCCGTATGATACACAATAAAGATAAATGGGGGATTCCCTACATCAATGAAGATTTTCCATCTCACTGTGCACCGTAGGGTGAAGAGGAAATTCCCACAAACCACCACTGCACCACAAGATCGTGAGTCAAACTACACCACACCAAAATATCATAAAAAAATATCATCTCCAAAACCAAAAAAAATCATTGCAATGAATCACCAATAAATGAGAAAGAGGAAACCATGGAGAAAAGAGAAAGCACTCACCATGGATTGCCAATGGGGATCCACTAGAACCAATAGATCTAAGTGGGACAATTTGGTCTAGAATATCCCCCCATGTTTCCTATGTCTCATCCAGAATGAGATGGAGAGTGTCCATGGTGGAATGAGAAAAATCAACTGAGATAAGAAATTTAAATCAAGGATCCCACAATTTTCACATCGTCTTATGATAACCACGATGTGAATTCCTTGTGTTTCCCAAAATTTCGAATTTCATTGAAAAATTCATTGTCTCAACCATTTATTTAATTTAATTCCGGAATTACACTTACATAATGTGTAATAAGTCTCATGGGTTCCCCCTTACTCACATTTAGTCCATGAACCATCTGACTACATAGTCATTGGATCACCCTTACACATCGTGAATTCCACTTACACTATGTGAACATCAAGTAGCAGCTCTTCTGAAACCCCAACCTCTACCAAAAACGTTCATAACATCACCCGAACACCACCAAACTCAAAAAAATGAAAATTAATGATCAATGAATTCATATACTGTAACAACAAAAACCTCTCAAACAATTCTTGCCCTCAAGAACCCAAAACCAAGCCTAGAAAGAAATCGGTCAGAACAACAACCTTGCGAGATATGTATCAAAGATATTATCATTCCTCAAAATCATCAATCATCTATACATGCAAAACCTAAGTGCCACAAAACATCTCACACAACCTCGTCTCTACACAACAACATCACCACAACCGTCTAACCTCCATACAGCCCAAACCAACAACAATCATAACCAAAAAACAACACTTCCCCGAACATACGAATAAAAAACTTCCATCCTCTATTTCAAGATACTATATTATCTAGGAATCACTGACTTTCTTACATGGGTTTAATCACATCATATTATAATGTGTATCGATTAAAAAATCAGTTCCTCTGATTTTTATATTTCGTAACATTAGCAGACATCATACAACAAAGAAAACAACACATCTCGTAACATAACAAGATCCAAACATCACATCACAGTCAGAAAAGAGTATAGAAAACCTCAAAATAGCTCTGGGTATGGGGAAAACATTTTTGTCTATCGATCCCATGTACACCCCTTCTGTACACTATGCCTCCACTATATATGACATAGAGGAATAGTTCGTCCTCATATAACTTTTGCCTAATGATCTTAGATCTCTACTAGACAGTCCATGAACATCATGATATCATCTATGTCCAACTACCCCTAGTCAACTACATGGTAGTCATCATGAAGATATCTAAAGATCTATGAGATGTGGAAGACATTTTGGATCCCTTATAGCCACGGTGGCAGTGCTAACTCATACGCCAACTCACCAACATTCCCCAACACAGCGAAGGGCCCAACAGAACTAGGATAAAAATCACTCCCTATTTCAAATCTTCACTACCCACATAAATGGGGATCCTTCAATAATAAATGGTACCCATCCTAAAATTCCATGAAATTGCACCACCTCATACACATACTTATTAGCCAAAACCTCTGCTGCATAGAAATCCTTGCTCGCTAAAAAATGGGATGAAAAATTCAATTGATCCATGATCACCAAGTTACCATCAAAACCTCCCAAATATTGGGGTAACCCTATGAGAAAATCCATTGATATCTGATACCATTTCAACTCAGGAACATAAAAATGATACAAAAACCGATATAGAACATCATTCTATGCCTTTACTAAATAGAAAATCAATTACTTTGACACAAACTATGCCACCTTGCATTTAATCCTGAGCTACCAAAAATGAATCCTCAGACCATAGAATATATTGGAAACTCCTAGGTGTACCACCAAAGGTGATCTAATAAACTCATGAAGTACTCCCTCAAATATCACTACTATAATAAAAAAACATCCCATGAAAAAAAATCTAGTTTTGACCATCCTCGGACCATCCCTCTAGAGCATCACCATGGCCAACATGATCACATGTAACCTCAAACTCTGAGTCTCTCCACTGAGACACCTCCACCTTCCACAGCAGAAAAGAAAACACTATCATTTGAAAAAACAGCCTCTACCATCATGCACCCTTATATCTAAGTTAATGGATTCATCCTCATCCATTTATCTCTAATAATCCTTAGACTTTTGAACAACATCATTACACAACTTCTTGCTCAAAGAATCAACAAAAAAATTCCCATTTCTTGAGATTTAGGAGATCTCAAAATCATAATCCCAAATAAACTGCCTCCAAATATCTTCCCCAAAAATCATATCACATTTTGAAAATATATATCTCAATCTCCTGTGATCTGTAAAGACCATAAAGTTCTTCCCAATGAGGTTATTCTTCCAAAACATAAACACAAACACCACCACTGACAACTCTAAATCATGAGTGGAAAATTTAAATTCATGGGGACATAACTACATATAACCATTCAAGATCACTTCCCTATACTTAATTAACACACATCCCAAGACCTGGTGGGAGGTGTTATAAAAACACCTCAAGAATCACCCCCTCTTAAAGAAACTGAAGCACTGGATCACTAGACAAGTTCCACTTCAGGTAACCAAACATTGTTTGGCATAGAACATTGTAAAAAAAACTTTATTGTTCCTATTAAACATTGTAAATGAGGATATAACTCAATATAAATAAGCCAAAAACCTTTAATAGTATCTTATAAGACCAAGATAACTATAAACCTCTACTATGTTCTTGGTTGCTGCCCAAGAAATAACTACGTCAATATTCGATGAGTCCACTTCCACCCCTTCTGAGACACCACATGTGCAAGGAAATTAACTGATCATGTCCAAAACATACACTTCGAAAACATTACATAAGTTTTATGGGGTCTAAGGGCCTACAAGAAAACTCTAGGATGATCAACGTACTCCTCCTCTGATATTGATAAGAACAAAATATCATTGATGGAAATGATGATGAAATGGTCTAGAAACTCTTGAAACACAAAGATCATAAGCCCCATGAATACAGCTAGTGTATTCATAACAATGAATGGAATTCCTAAAAACTATACATGCCCATAATTTAATCATAAGGAAGTCTTTGGGATACCACTATCTTTCACCCTCAACTGGTAATATATGAACCGCATATCGATCATAGAAAACTAGGTCACCAATATAAATTGGTTGAAATGATCATCTATCCTTGAAAAATGGTTACAATTATTAATTTTCACCTGATTCGACCTCTAATAGTCTATGGAAAACCTCTATCATACATCCACCATCTTGGAAAACAACATTGGAGCACACCCAAAATGACATAATAGGACGGATAAAAACCTTCAACATCAGATCATCAATCTGAATCCTCATCGCCTACAATATTAAAGGTACCATCTGATATGGATCCTTAAAATTCGGATAAGCACCAAGTTTCAAGTCTATATAAAACACAACATCTTATCGAGGGGTAGTATCACAGCCTTTTTGGGGAAAACATATATAAATTCCCCAATGAACCTAGGGACCTCCACCATCCTATTATCTACTAATTCCATAGATAAATTATCCAAAAATAATATAAGGTTCTTCACATGTAGTCTTCCCACCTAAAAACCATTATTTCCAAGTAAAACCACATGTTATACATAAAAAAAGGTAAAATGAATATCCAACACAAGAATTCGATAATTGAATGCTTGGAAAACAAATATTTTATTCCAATAATACGACCATATGTCTATATCAATAGCAATAAATACCCCATGGGACTGATGTGGACTTATCATTATCTTATACCCCAAACACACATAAAAAGTCTAGTCTATCCTTAATCAAGAATATTCAATAATAGGGCAATTATATTTATATCATTGTTTAGTGCTAGTGCATAGACTAGAGTGGGTGCAACAAAGGAGTATGGAACTCCTAAATCAAATAAGGAATAAACAAGGGTACTAAACAAATTGATCATAACTCAGATAATATTTAGCCCCTCCATAACTAACCCCTATACTATGTGCTACTAACCATACCTAGATCCTAAAACTATCTGTTGATGACCACATATATGACCATGCTTCAACTGAGGTCCTTGAATAATAGGAGAAACTAGATGTCGGCCTATTCTTGCTCCATCTCCCCTTAGTGGAGTGTAAGCCTTCTTCCCCTACTACTAAAATGGTCTCATTGGAAATTTATGATAATGATGGAACTAAAACTATACACCTCCACAAAAATGAGAATGAGAGACTACAGGGAATTTTTTTGGCAATGTCCTTGAACCCCAAATCCAAAACAAACTTACCTGATATCTCTACGAAAATTACAGAAACCACTAGGACTAAAAATATGAAAGGGAAACTACTGGGGTCAAATCTCCTCGAGTAGAAACCTCGAAGATATTGGTGTCTAAGACCTTCTACTAAAAGTTATACTCCTAGAGGAACCATTATAGTTTCCATATCATGGGAAACCACCCCTGGGTGTATCTTCTTAATCTCTTGTTCCTTATTTTGAACCACTAGATACATTGTAAACGTAAAAGGTGTAACTGTATAAGAGATAAAAGAATGATGTTCCTCATCAATAAATATGACATGAGACTCATCGTCAAGACAAATTATGAGGAAATGTGTATTTGGTCCTTAATATTGATCCCCAAATCCCATACGAAAATACTCCCCTACTGAAGAGAAAAAATATCATACCTATCCACTGCCTTTATGTTTTAAAAACATAACTCTTCCTAGAATCTGTTCATAAATTCAAACCATGATACATTTTCCTCCTTAATATCACCTATATAAAATGTCCAAAAATGTAATGTAGCTCCCCACATTTGACTAATTGCTAAAGGGACACAGTCTTCCATTGGTGCCCGAATCAATCTAAAAGAGGTCTTTATATCCTCCAGTCAGCTCTTTCTCTCTCCACAACTAAGACACTTCCCTAAAACATCCCCAAATCCTTCCACTGAAATGTGAACTATGTCCTAAACTACTGATCATCCTCCTTAGATTGATCAACCCTTAGATAATCAAACAGATCATCCTACCAATCCTAAACTACCTGAGCCACAGGCAGGCGATGAATAGGATCCACAGCTGAATATAAAACAAGAATTTCCTAAGCCTGGTAGTAAGGAATATAATTTATTTTAATTTTAATTCAATTTAATAATTTTAACCTTTACAAAATAACCTAACTAAAACAAGAACACAAGTCATTATGATTTATACACCTCTCCTAGGTCTCTACCCTTCAAATAGGTCTACCTAACTTTGACGCTAAATAAGATTAGGGTTCATGCATTGGATTACAGGAGGCCCTAAAATCCAATTCCCAAACCAGTATCCCATTCCTATGTCATGTATCAAGGTAAACTATGACTATTTACATACCAAATCATGTAATGATCACTTTTCCTAACTCCAAAATCCAACCTATCTCTTAACCAAAACCTTTGATGCCACTCTATCATGACACCCTCCCTCCAAAGATATTGGAACGAGGGAAGATAGATAATAACTGCTTGATTCCACACATTTAGTAGCCCTCGGGTTAAAAACTAGCACAGAGGGTATAAAATATCTTAAAATGGGAGAAATTACCCTCTATAATATTTTAGTATTGGGAGATAAGATGAATCATCCACGAACAACTCCATGAGATAATATAAAAAAACCAAAAACATCCCATGATTCATGTATAAATAAAATTGATATAGATAAAATTATCCAATGTAAAATACCCAAAAGAAAGTATAAAGCATCGACACAGAAACTATCCAAATATCTGAGTTGGTAATTTTTTGTACGGTCCACATAGTTCTCTTAGAAACCTAAAAATCCGTTTATATAAATAGGGTGAGCATACAAGTATACTTAGTTGAAAAAAATTCTCTCATGTACATATGAAATAAGCATACTAATGCTCCCATGATAAAATAAAAGGACAAAAAACCTACATAGGAAAGCTATCCATCCCAAAATCACCATGGAATGCTCATTAAATAATGAAATCTCTGTATTATAGCATATAAATAATCTTATTGTTAAAGGGTATACCAGACTACTTTCTCACTGATTTTATTTTCTCACACCCCAGCACCATACATGATGGAGTTCCCACATCATCCTAATAACATATGCCACATCCCCATAATGCCAAATCAAATCATTCCCATAGATACATGGGACACCCCTCACAGCACGGTCACATCACAACTCACTCAAAAACAAATGGGGAACCACATCACAACCAAAACTAGAGTAGTAGGGCATCATGAACAATAAGGATGTAAACATTAATCCCTTATCCTACCATGCCTGACCCTCACCATAAGTCACCCCATATCATGGTCATATCAGATCTTGGAAATAAACACATGGGCCACCGCCCCACAACACAGTCATCAAATTTTTCTCAAAAACACCTGGTCATTCACATATCACCCGAAAACACATATTCCATCACCTAGTTCACTTAAATTACTCCATCCATCATAGCCTATGCATATCTAATCACCTGAAAGAGAGAACGAGAAAGAGTGGGTATCCAGCCATACATCCTGACTACTGGGATTTTCGGAAAACCCCCACATGACTATATAGGTTTTGACACATAGTTCTATACATGGGTGGGGAGTGTATAGAAATAAAAAATAATATAAAATTATATACATATAGCCACACACAATCTGAACCCATGGCTTCAAAACCAAACACTGACCAACTAAGAACATTTCCAATTTATTTTCCACCTCTAAATTCATAACACCACACAAGACCAAATACACAACTCACACCACCATCCAATATCGTTATTTATCATATTTGTTTCATTTTTTGGAATCAAACACATTTAACCACACATCCAATCATTGTTTTATTTACCATTCCCATACCATTAACCAAACCCAAAACCCAGCCTTTTAAACATTATTAACCCATTAATTATTCCATAACTACCTGAGAATCTAGCGTAAAGAAACCACACACAATAATAAACTCATTATATCTATCACACCATCGCATTGCCACACCAAAAGCATGTCCAAACAACCAACACCTCACCTTCTCAAAAAAGAATCCAAAAAAACCACCACCTCAATACCCAAAAATCACATCAAAACAAGCCCCATTTACCACCCCAAAATCATGGCCAAAAAACCACCAACATGTCGCCCCAAAAGCACTGTCAAATAACCACCATCTCACCAACCCAAAATCATATCCCAAAAACCACCATATCACCACCCAAAATTAATTTCCAAATAATCACCACCTCACCTCCCCAAAATCATGGCCAATAAACCACCATCTCACTACCCCAAAAGCATGTAAAAACAACCCCTACCTCACAACACCTAATACATTGCCACATAACTGCCACCTCTCCACCCCAAAAGCATAGATAAACAACCACCAACTCACCACCGAAAATTAACATCCCCATATCACCCATCTGACCAGCATTGAATTGAAAATACACATTGTTTCCCCACAATCACAACCATATAACACAACACATCCATAAAATTTTACTAATTTAACAACGAGGTTTTATCACATTTAAATTTATTTTAGTGGTGTTATCTCACAAACCATAATCTTGGGGAAACCATTTTATTTTACAAATATAATTTTTTATCCAATTTCTATTTTAGGGTGATATAAAAACAGACATAGCAGTCACAACACATATCACCCAACACAAAAAATCCCCCAAGGAACACAATTTTTAGTCAGGAAAAACATGTAAAATCCACCATATAACAATAATATCAAAACTGTAAAAAAAATTATTCATTCACCTTTCCCCATTAAATTTTCATTATCCAATTACTTATCCTTTATTAAGACAACACAACCATATCTCATATGTAAAAAAGAGTAAACACATCTTTAATGGAGCTTTTCCAACCAGTTGCACATAGTAGGGTGAAGAAGAATTGATGAAAAACCACAACTACACTATGAGATCATTGATAAACTAACACAAAACCCAAATTTCATCAAAACATTTCCCAACTCACACCCCCAAACTAAAAAAACTTTGTCATAGTGAATCCACATGAAAAATAATAAGAAGAAACCATGAATAAAAGATAAATCACTTGTCGTAGATTGCCAATGGGGATCCACTAGAACCAAGAGATCAATTCAAGATTGTGTATAAGGCCCTTGCCTGAAACATTACATAATATTGAGTTAAGTTAAAAATTAACATTGAGGATATTGTTAGGATTGTAGTTTTAGAGAATTAGGCCATAATTATTGCCGTACATCTCAAATATTACATGTCGACACTTCTACCAATGAGCATGTACCCTAGTGGTATAGGATCCTGCTTGGCATATAGAAGACCTAGGATCAAATCTGGGCAGAGACTAATTTTTGGGCAATGTAGCAGCACTATAGTAGGGGGCATTGTAGCAGTACTGTAGCAGTGGCGACACTATAGAAGTGGAGGCACTATAGCAGGAACTGTAGCAGCGGTAGTACTGTAGTAGGTACTGTATCAGCCTAGGTACTGTAGAAGTACTATTCACTGAGGGGATCTTTGGGCCAAAAAATGGGCTTTTAAGCCCGGTCTTCAGGACACTTGGCTTTGGGCCTTCGGGCTATGTAATGTGTCTCCCTCTACCCAGTCTAAAAAGGTTTTTTCTTTAAATAATAAAATGAGGCTTCAACCCCAACCTTTTAAAAAATACATGTCGACACTTCTACTCTATACAAAATTTTCACAAAAATAAAACTCATTAAATAAAACAAGAATTATTTTCATGATATAAATCTTCTTGAATTATTCCTTTCTCTTACCCTTCATTATACCTTGTGAAAAACATTTCAAAAACTTGGTATGAGCATAAAAAGATCAGTAAGGGTTATATAATAAAGAAATAAAACATTATTCTATCAATATATACAAAACATAAGCTCTTTAACATACCTCATGAAATCATAATATTTATGAAAAACAAATAGAAATCATAAATCCTAAAGGTAAATTATGGAATCCATAAAATAATTACATTGTATATTTCACAGCTCTATAGGGAGTTATATTTGTAATATCCATCATAGTGTATTCCCTAAATCTCTTAGGATAAACCTTATCATTCAACTCTATCATGTTACCCAATTCATTGGAGAGCTATCTCAGGCTCACCCGCCATAGATTTCTCACAGAAAAACCCTTATACGTAAAAAATTCCCAAGAAACATAACATAATAATAAGACATAAAACAAGGATAAAGGACATAAAACATTTCAACATTTGAATAATAAGATATCAATTCAAGATATTTGCTTAATCAATTAATTGTTAAAAACACATTTATGAAATTTAAAAATAAGGTTTTGAATTAAAATGTCCCATACCACTTTGAATCTTTTAAAGGAATGTCATTTTTTAAAATTAGTTTCCATATAAAAAAATCCTAAAACTCATTATAAAAACATGGAAATTAATGTGAAATATTTAGAATAATAAATCATTATAACATTTAGAACGATGTTTTAGTGAAATAGTCTCATAACACTAGTGAAACACTAGAATAAAAGTTATTAAAAAATAACATCAAACAAAACATTCAATATTATGAGAATATAGAAATTAATGATATAAAATGTCAAAATAGTTATATATAAACCTTATAGGATAATAAAAGTGAACAATATCTAGATACTCCTCTTTGAAAGGAGATTGTGGTGTAGTCCCTTTCGAAAATTCAGTAGCCAAACAACGTCACATTAAAATTTAAGAAAATTAGTTTATGGGATAAAAAAAGAACTCTCATCAACTGGAAATAAAACTTACATAAATAATTATATATAAGAACATATCCAAACATAAGAAAAAAAATATTGAAATTCATAACATAAATAATTCTTTGATTAAAATAGGAGGGTGAAAGGTTCTCTTACCTTGAGTCCGACTTGTCTTATTTGTTCCTTGTTCTTCTTGAATAATGAACATAAGTTAATTTCTAATTTATTCATAAACTTTTTAAAGTTTATTATTTCTTTTATATCACTTATTACGTTTGTACAAAAATTAGTTAATTATTTGAGTTCATATCAGACATTTTGTCAACGTTCTGAACTTGAGTCAAAAATGAACTTGTTATAATTACAAATTGTCCATGTGGTCCAAATTCTATTATCTCTAGATTTGTATTCATGATTTAAATATAATATATATCAAGTATATATGTATTTATATCCATTATATATGTATTTATAATAGTCTATAACATTTGGATATAAGGAAATGAAATGCACCGTTCATGGAGACGGTAGGCCGTATGTACGCATGAATGCTACTTTCATTTCATTTTTTAATATTTTAATGGAATAAAAAAATGATACATAGGTATATTATAATTAAATTATAATATATATGTTATATATGTTATATAATTTCATTAATCCAATCCTCTATATGTTCTATGTATAGCGTTAACAAGTCATATCACTTTGAGGGGGCGGTAGTCCACACTTCCTCAAATGAAGTTATTGTATTTATAAAACATGAAATTAATAAAGTAATGTTTTAAATGATAATTACAGAAGAATAAAGATAATAGAAATATAATAAGTATAATACATAATTACAGTGATATCATAATGGACACCATGAGAGGTGGTAAGAGAATATTGAATAATTATTGTTTTGTGAGGCCGTAGTTCACCGTCCACAGAAACAGTAAGTTCTATACCCATTAGACAAAAGTGTGTGTAAGTTTAGTTTTAATAGTTATAATAACATAATCCTAGTATATTGAGGATACTTTTTTTGTTATGTAATCAAAAAAATAAAATAATTAGTGGTGATGTAGAATAACGGGATGGAATTTTAGAGAAGATGCTACCTCTAAAAATGTGTAACTCTCTTTGATTTGAGCCAAAAGGCATTATTGGATTGCATTATTCCTAGGGGGAAGATTATACTAGTAATATGGGGATTTTGGGAGCTTTTTAGAGTATATTTGGGACGTTTCATGGGTATTTAGAGGTGTTGGTAATGGGTTAGAGGTGGTGGTCTTTTATAAGAGGGGGGAGGGGCTCTTTAGAAAGGTTTGAAAGTATTATTTTATTATGAAATTATTTTCGGTTTAAAAAGGTCAAAAACACATTAAATTATAATATAATATGAATATAAGTTGAAATAAAATCATAAAATAATAATTGGATAGGTTTTGGATACTTTTTAATCTCTATCATTTTTAATTAACTTTTTTTACTCTTATTATTTTATCAAGCATTTAAAACTTTGAGAATAAAAATAGTTACAAAAACATGAAACATATCCAAATAATAAGTCATTAATAAAATTTGAGACTTATGATAACTACTTTTTGGGATATTAGATTTTTTGGAAATTTATAATTTTTAATAAAACATTTTATATTTTAAAATATAAATTATTTAAATTTTAACACAATTCATGTCATTACATTTTAAAAATACATAACAACATGATTTATTCTAAAAAACTTCTTTAATACAAAGATAAAATGTAGCATTCATCAAAAAAATTCGTGGATGACATAAAAATAACTAATTTACATTTATTTTATCAATTATAAAATTAATTGTTGGAATTCTTTATTAATGTAGCAATTACTGCATCACCATTATGTCATAATTAAATTTATTTAATTAATGTATAAAAATTATAAATAAAATAACATGATGTGGTATATCTTTCTATATTTATAATTAATATTTAGAGTCTAAAATATCCATTATATAACCCCATATAAAAACTATTTTACTAAAATATATTTGTTTATGTCACATTTTTCTTAACATTAAATTAATTTTTAGAAAATGTTATTTTCATGAACAAGTGGCTCCATGGAGTCCTAAAATCGACCCAAGGATTCCCATGGTATGAAATGTGTCATAAAATAGGGTTATGATATGTTTTAGGGTAATTTAATATTATTATAATATTATTTTTACCCTTATTTAAAAGATTTACCATTTAACCATGGTAAATAAAATATTTGCTGAAGTTACTATTCATAATGTCTAAATATATAAGTTACCAATTTACACAATTTGGAACTCCTGATTAAAAATATGGAATCCATTAGTCCAAATTCAAAACATAGTATTTTCAAAAATTAATTTAAAATTAATTCCCGTTGTCAAAACCAACAAACGTGTTTTTGAGATGTAAAAACTACCAAAATATTGACATGTGTTTTTGTCCAATTTCAAGATAAAATTACATTAAATGTCCAAAATTGGATTCAATTATAAAAATATAATCTAATTACACTATAAAATCAATTAAAAATATAGTCTAATTATATAAATAAATTATATTAAATGGCATATTTGAATTAAAATGCAGTATTTTTCACTATTTATCAAATAATGAACTTTATTAGAAAAATACAAAAAATTTACCCAATGTAATTTTTGATACCCCTCTTCTAAATAATAAGTTTATTTTTATAAATGGAACATATAAAAGTGACAAAAAACTTCATTTAAAAAGTGTTCGCCATCAAAAGGCTGTAAATCGACCTTTTAAATAATATTAGAGTATTTCATGCTTAAAATAAGATTCATTATTATTTTAAGCCTTTCAAATTTATTGGATATAGGTGAAAAAATTTAACAAGAATGTGTGATCATATTTTAGTTAGTTCTATTCATTCCCTCCAATATAATGGATCGACATTGACTACCATTTAAAATAATAATATTTTTTTCGTTATAACTCAAAGTTGTGTGCAACCTAATATTTAAAAAGAAACCTTTGGTTTTGTGTTGAGTACGTTATCATATAGAGTGTCCAATTTAAAATAAAATTAATACCTTATTCATAAATATTAATAGATATGAAAATGTATTATTCTATAAATACCTAGGTCCTTACAGAAAGGGGGCTTGAATATCCTCACAAAGATTCTATGGCTCATCCAGAATGAGTAGGAGAGAGGACCTGTCTAAATGTGAAAATCATCCTGAAAAAAAAATTAAATCCCAAATACTTCGATTTTCACATCATGTAAAATATATGCACAAATTGAATTCCATTGGATTCCAAAAAAAATGACTTTATATGAAAAAACACATCGCCTCAGTCTGTTATTTAATAAATACAATTAATTCCACTTCAATGATGTGTTATCCATCTCACAGCTTCCCCATTAGTCATGTTTATGCCCTGAATCATCCATCTACAGAAGCTGTGAATCACCTTTACATGTCGTGAATTCCACATACATGATGTGAACATTCTGAATTAGCTCGAGACTCTCCTATAAAATCTTGTAACATCCCTCGAACATAGATAACCTCCAAAACTATAAAATTAACATATGGGAAAGACATGAACCATTACATGACTGCCTGCATTTCCCATGAAGGATTCACACATTACATTCTTCAGCGCTTTAACTAGAACTAATAAATATGACCTTTTTTAGTTCTAGAAAATGGTTAGATAAAGGTTACCCTTTATTAGAGCTTCAAAAAACTATTAGTAAAATTTTATTTTATTATTTATTTGTTTAGAGTTAATAAACGGTACCCTTTATCAGTGCTTTTCTTTGTGCTAGTAAGGGAATTTTTATAAGTAATTTTCACTTTTTCTTATTAAAGATAGTGCTGGATAAAGTCAAAACTTTAGTAGTGAGTCTATACTTTTATATTACTTTAAAAAATTCTTTATCATAGATTTATCCTGATGAATTCCTAGAAAACTCTTATGACCCCAGGCTTAGCCAAATTCTAGAGACTTGTACTGCATGAAATTCAACCAGATACCTCTAAAATCAGTACAACACATATCCATACATCATATTAAGATCTATCCACTACTTATAAATATATTTTCAATATTACGTCATCAAAATTATCAAAAAAACATAAAAAACTCCGTAGGGTACTATTTCCAACAATGGGTATTAACCTTGTTTGGGACAAAAAAGAATCATAAAAAGTAATTGATAGGGATTCAGTGCTTAAATTTTTTAAGTGTCATTAATAATATTTTATGATTGATAACCTTATCATCGCTTACAATAAGAAAATATTGTAATGTGGCCCTTACATATCAAGGTCCTCACTTCTGCGGTAAAGGAAAAAACTATTATGTATAGAGCTCCAGTGGTGTAACAGTTACACACTAGGAACCTTACATATAAATAGTATAACCCAAACACATCAATAGAGTAACCATGCATATCAGTGGTGCAAACCATACATATTGAGAAATTCACATTTTCAGCAATGTCATCAGTAAGGATTAATTGAACAAGAAAAACAATACATAGAGTTACCCAGTTAGAAACCTTGATACATAAAGGTTACTCACCGTGTGACAATTATTCATCAGAGAATATACTCTTATGAATGGGAAAATCATAATCCAATATATATGTTATATATATATATATAATGACTCAATACTCTATTTTCATGAAACTGGGTTTTCAATCAGAAACTATGATATCACCAATATCATATATTACAATAAAAAAATAATGAGATCTAATTGTATAGTATCTTATAATATAAACTATTCACACCCTATGGCTAAGAAAAAATAGAATCATGCATTATAATAGACTATATTTTAAATCTAGGTAGATAGATCTAATGAATGACATTAAGCCACGTAATATAATACACTATGACAGGCCTCAGGCGGATTATGATATTCATGTTCTTCATTTTCTTCATGATTTTATGAATCAAAATTCATGGTAATACTTTGATACAAATTCTGGGTTTTATAGGACCACAAAACACTTATACGAGTAAGATAAAACAAAATAGAAACCCATGTTTAGAAACATAATGCGTGATAAAAAACCATGGAACTTGAAAATGATGAAATTCTTGAATGTGTACCTTACACTGCAGAGTTGCTTCTATAGTATTCATCATCATGTGTATGATAAAGATAACATGAGTGACATCTAAATGAAATACCTCTTCCAAATTTATCCATGAGATATATTAAATCACTTTATGCTCAAGTGGGATCCTCTCTTCACCCACAAAATTCTAACGCCTCATAACAGATATGGGTGAAGAGGTGTAGAACTACAAGAATAAGTTATTTTAATCCAAGAATACACAAGAAAACACACACCATTATATGGTATTAGGATCCATTATAAAGGGACCCCAAGGATTCTATTAGAGTGAGAATGCATTTATTATTTTGTTATAATGCATGAGAAAATAAAACTTTACTAATTCGTATAATCATTGGATGAATACATCAAACTCTCAATTGTTTCATAATACGAAACATTAATATAATGAGAGATAGGTATAGAAAATTCTCAATTATTAATATTTAAGGTTTGGGTTCCATGAAAATCATAGTGTATGATATATCCATATCATAATAAACAACATGAATATCATAACATTTTGAATTTCTATGAAATAAGGATATCATCCCATATGATATCCTTATATCCTAAACTACAATATCATCTAATAAACACTTTTATTTAAGGCGTATCTCTAACATGAATCACATAAAATAATTTACTTTAAATAAGTTTTTAAGTGTTGACATCAACTCCACTATTGATTTATCCTTCTGAAACACAAAGGCCATGTTCTGGGCAAATAACATCTGGGGAATCACCGGTGATTTTGGTTGAGTCTTTTCATTCTTCCTTTGAACTTGCTTCAAATTTATCCCCCTCAACCTGTACTTTGCATTCTCTAATTTCATCCATCCAAAATAGAACTCCCACTAGAATATAAAAGTGTAAATATGATAAATGGATTCCTAAAAGAATATTATAAGGACAGATTAATAATTTATCTCTTCACTAATTTTGGAAATACCTAACCAAGGTCTAAAATAAATCTATAACAAGATCTAATACCACTTTTTATGTTATAACCCACAATTCATAAGATGAAATCTAGAACCATAAAAAAGATACATATTTTATAAATGAAATAGAGTATAGTGTCCTGGATTTTTTTAGCTTAAACCTTTACAATAATTTATAAAATATTTATAGGCGGGTGGGTAAAACACTTTTGTTTAATGAGCATCATGGCACCTAGATTATAATATATTAAAAATATTATTCATTAGCATTAGAATTCATGATCAAGGGAATTTATTATTTAATCCCGAATGAATTCATGGATAGAAAATCTAATGTTGTGGTTCCATAAGGAATAATAATATTACCCTGGGAGTGTTGTAGTTTTTGTTCACATATGGGACGTCGGTTGGGCCATCATGGGTGGAAATTAATTAATTTAATTAATTGATATATTGATAGAATGTTTTATTGATTACAAATACTAAAAACCAATTCACTCAATTTGATCCTCCTTAAACTATTTCACTAGGATTATCCACCATAATCCCTAATTATAGAGAGATAGAGTTATTGTAGGAGATCAAAGATTCAGGGTACCGATGAGGCAATTCTTCACTTAAGTGCACCAATGAAGCTAGTGTAGGAGGGATCATTTCTAATGATTAAACTTGGATAGAGGTAGGATTATTGATTATTAATTTTTTTACTTTTTTCCTTGTGATTTATAATCCTAGGGAATTTATCCTTAATGTTTTCATCAAAAAATAATTCCCCTAAGATTTTTTTATTTTAAATATTAATCCTTATCTCTTTTTTATTTATCATTAGTGAATTTGTTCTCAAAGATCGATGGTCAACATTCACACCAGCCTCTATTAATTTTAATATATAATATTTTTTCATAATTTTCCCTTTGTTTTCTTATATGTTCCTAATCTTCCTTCTCAATGGTTTATGGTTTGAAAAATCATGATCCAAGACCAACAAATGGTCATATTCAAGTCCATAGGAGACTAATTCAGACATAAGAGTGATGAATGAGTTTCAAAAGAGGATAGATGAGTGAGAGTGGATCATTTGGTGGTGTGATAGTATGGGATGACAAGGGTATGTTGAACTTGAGGCATAATGGATGGGTGTGAACCTATTTTATACTATTTTTCAGTGAAGAGTGACCGGAAAGCAACCATTGGAGGAATGGAAATATCGAATGTGTTATTTGTGTTGAGTGGATCCTTTTACCACTTCATGTTTTAATAATTTAAAGACATTACTTGTTTTATTATCATTCTCAGAAGTCTTAATTCATTGGTTATTTAATTATAATTTCTCATAGCTTAGTTAAGTGTTATCGTTAGGTTGTTATATTATATATTCATTAATTTATACTGTACTATTATTCTGATATTTTCTTTGCTTAAAATATATTTATATTTAATGTTTTTATTGTTTATAACATGTTATAGAAGTTTTATGAAGTATTTTTAAGAGTAATAAGTCAATAAGGACCAAAAAATATTATTTATTCATGATTACTATTTTTCCCAGGTAGCCAATGTTCTATTCCCACATAACCAAATTTCTTAACAACCTAGAAAATTTTAAATCCATCTAGATAATGTCAAATCCTTAATGCCGAATTTATAAATTCAGTTACCATATTTATTTAAATTGTAACTTGGGATACATAACTTAAAATTTGAGATAATATTATTGATTTGGAATGAAAATAATTTTGTCTATATTTAATTAGAATAAATAAAATTATGAATCGATATCTACTATGCATTATATTAGTTTATAAGTCAATTCATGTTTTTAGTCATAATTCTATAGTTTTTTGTAACTATTTATCTATTGTATTTTGATTACATTTTGATTTATAAAAGTATGATTAATGTGATTTTTGATTATTTAGAAAGATAATGAAATTTTATAAAAAAAATTCAGTGGTACCCAATTTTTTTTAATTCATTTAAGAAGCCTTATTTAGTTCTAAAATTTGATATGTCTAAATGTTTAAAAATTTCGTTGAATTCGATATATAAATTCGTCTACATTATTTTCATTTGTGAATTCATATATGTGAACAATTCTCCTACGTGAAAATAAGCTAGGTATTTACATTTTATTACATGGTATAGTTCAGTTAAGTGATATATAATATAATTCAAAATGATATTTCAATAACTATAAATAATCATTTTCATATATATAAAGTATTTTACCTTTTTTATATATAATATAAATTGATTTTGAAGAAATAAATATTTTTTACATAATAAAAAATCGTATGTGATCTTCGAAATATAAACATACATAAATATGGAAATATGCTCTATTTTATGTAATGTTTCACATTTCAGTTTTTTGTATGTTTATTATGAATATTTGTAATGTTTTATTTCTTCTAAAGTTATCTATTAATTATATAAGGTATATAATATAGTTTTTAAATTGTTTTATGATGAATTTCCTGATAATCATATGAGATTAAGTGTATATGGATATTCTCACTAATATTTTAGAAAATGTCATATTGAAAATTAAACTAGTTGAATATGAAGAGTTCATTTAGAATATTGTCCATGATATTTTAAAGGATATTAATATTTATTATTATCCATTGTAATAATTAGTCTAAATTTTTTTATTTTTATAAAAAACGTGTCTTATATAATAGTATGGGAGAACACAAAAGGTGTAGAGTTAAAATTAGAATTTTTTGGTAATATGAAGAGTTAGTCTCACATTAATTATGGGAGTATTCCAAGAAATATATTATAAACTGTTATGGATTTATTTTATGCTATATTATTTGTTTATTAATTATTCTAATGAATTTTTATGTACATTATGGTTTTATTGATATTGTATATCGAAGATAATTTAAAGCTACCTCCATATGATTTTTTTTCATTGGAATTTATGAAGAAGATTCACAGAATTTGAAGTGGATAAAATATTCATTTCTATTTTGGGTGTATAGATAGACAGATCATGATGTAAAGAGTGATATACGGGACTCCAAAAAGGTGAATTGACAAAGTAAAGGACTACTCTTGTAAAAGGACTAAGCACTAAATCATGAAAATGTCGACATCCTCATCCAAAATTATTCACTAGGTTAATTTTTTATTCTTTTTTTATAAATATCTGGGTTATATCATCATACTTAGTGCGTCTTTCATGGGGTTATAATACCCTTAAAAAGGTACACATGAGTTTAGTCTATTTGCTTAGAGGTCTTGGTTTGACTTAGCCCATAAAATAACATAGGAAAGGACTACTCTTGTAAGAGTTGAGGTTTAGCCTATCCCCTTAAAAGACTGGGTTCCTTTTGACCCACAACATAGAAGATTGTAGGACCCAGCCATTCAAAGTCTATGTTGGATTTTCACCTATAAAATATTGGGTTAGGATTTCCCTCATAAAATACTAGGTTCCATCTAAACCCAAAAAATTCAAGAGGTTGGGATTGAGCCTATAAAATTCTAGGTTGGAAATTCTTCTGAATGTTTTTTGTATTTTTTCATAACCAATTAACGAAATATGAATTGGGTTAAAACTCTATGTTTGAGAAACTTTTCTGTTAATATTTTCCACTCTCTTTAAAAGGTGATATACCATAGTGGGTTACATACATTGGGATAATGTGTGAGGAGTGGAGTAGGATGATTTAGATCCAAAAAATTATGAAATTTTTGTGTTCATATTTTACTAGTATTTTCTTTTATCTATCATTTGTTATATTGGTGTGGTTGAGTTGTTTAATATTTGAGCCCATCACTTTATTTTCATAAATATTAAACTGTGATTAAGTTTTATAGAAGGAAAATTCACCTCCCCCCTCTTTTCCATTTCCATCACCCCTTTGGGACCCAACAATTGGTATCATAGGAGGAATCTTTGAGGATAAGTAGTTTTATCACTTTGATTGATACATCTCATTTAATTTTAGATATTTCCACATTTTAAGGTATTCAACACTTTATTTTATTGTTTATATTAATTAGTATAAATTTTTATCCTAGTCCTTAACAAGACTATGGGAATGATATTTTTTAGTGATAGTTGACTTAAGGAAGGAAAATGGTTTGAATCTTACTTTGAATCCACACTTCAATGGTAGTTATCACTTTAAATGAAAGATCAATATTAAATATTATATAAAGAGTATTTATATTCATTTTTTATATTGTAATTTCATATTATATTTTAATTAAATATGATCTTATTCATTTGAAAGAAGAATTTTCTATTTAATATGATATTAATTATAAAGTAATTAATATTATTTACAATCCTCTTGATGGAGATATTTTTGGAAAATATTTTATTTGTAGCACTGCTCATGAAATTTGGAAACAACTAAAAACCCACTTTTAAATAAGTAGATTCCATAAAACCTATTTTCTTTGATTATATAATTTTTAGACACTTTAAAATGGAGTGTCGAGGCAAGAAAAAATAAAATGCCCAGTATCTTGAAGGATAGATCACTAAAATTTATTCAAATTTGAATTTTTATTGTTCTAATTTTATTTTTTATTTTTTTAGGCAGAAAGTACAAATTTAAACCAATTATATAAATCTCAAAAATAAAGGAAAGGCCAAGAATAATGATATGAAATTTGTGACCATTTGGAGTGATTCTGAAAGCTCATGAATTAAGAATGAAAGTGTAAAAAAATTAGTAATGTTACATTTATGGAAAAAAATTGAAAGGTATCATATTCACCTCCACATTTTTTCTCAAGTGATATTGGTTCATATACTAGAAAATATAGAAACATATGTGTGAAAATTATAACAAAATATTGTGATTTTATTTTTAAATATTATGATTTTATAAAATATAAAAATGATGGGCATAATATTGAAGAAAAAAAATATGTGTTTCATATTAAGATAATAAAAATTAAGTGACATCAATAAGTGTTTTAGATAAAGTAAAATGATGAATGGTTTGGGAAAAGAAAACTATATTAGCTATTATATTAAATAATATTGATTAAAAATTTATAATACATAAGGAAGTAAATGATATTTTTAATGAAAATATTAAAAACATGACTTCTTCCAGACATAAAAATTTCTATGATAATTTAGAATTTGTTCAAAAGGAAAATGAAGTCTAAAGAATTAAGTAGATAAAGTTATAAATAAAATTATTTTTCTTGAAACCCCCACTTTTTAATAAATATGATTCAAATATCAATTTTGGAAAGATTTATTATTTCAAGAAATTTAATGATAAAAAGAATGTTCTTTGGTATGATTTGTTTTTCCTTACTATTTTTAGAAGTAATTTTCTGAAAGATAAGTATGTAGGAATTTTTTAGGTTTATAACATTAAATATGGATCATATTTCCATTATGCTTATGGTTTTCCTTTGAATTTCACTCAATATTTTGGTCAAAAAATTATTTTTATGTATAAATCTGATTTCAAGGCCATGTTATTTAAGACTTCTAGTTCTTGGGTACCTAATGGTTTGTATCCCAACTCATGTGAAATTAAGCTATTCTTTATACTCAAGTAATATGTATTTTTTGATTCTTATATCCAACATGCAAGTTATTTTAGTTGAATCCTTAGAATATTGGCCTGATAATAATATGATTTAGTATTTAATTTGGTATAATATTGAATACCTTTTCTATTTTTGAGATTCTACCATATACTTAAATAATTATCTTTTTTGTCATGAAATGTGAGTACAATTCTGTTTATATATCATGATCTTGGATTTTTATTTTCATATGGCCAATGAATATGTTATTTTAGTTATAAATTCATGTTTACATGTATTATATTATCATTTTTTGAATTTTATAAATATTTTAATATCTTATAACATGTTTCATGGCTCCATATGATATCAAAGTCAATTTTTTGGAGGATCGTTTACTACTCGAATGAAAATTCTTCTTGTATTATGTAACACCCCAACTCTAGTTACCCAGAGTCGGTGCATCATTACATAACATTGGCATGATAAAAGAAAATCATGTCTCGAAATACCGAGCAGTTTAGTAGAGTTAGAAATACTAGATTCATTCATAAGTTTTACATTACATTATAAAATGAAAAACTACAAAAACATTGTTTCCATAGACCACACCCATATCCCCTCAGACTATGCCTGCAGGTCAGTCATAAAATAATTTTTCACATCGTCGGAAAAATAAAACATAGAAAGGGGTGAGCTCAGATACTCAATAAGGATAATAATATTGCGGAAACATTCATAAATAAGAATAAACATTTAAGGAAATGTATAAGACTAAAAAGGCCCATTATACATGAAATTCAGAATAATATGGAAATGATAAAATCAAATAATTCCATTAACTTAATCACATGGATATTCTACTAGTCGAATAATCACATGCAATATCTATAGCCACTTTCATAATGATGTATTTTATAATTCCAGACTTGAAAACCAAATTGTCAAGGCTGTGTGCCATGACTAAAAACAAGATTTTCTCAAGGCCTTATGCTAAGACACTAATTTGTCTCATTAGACCTATTGATGCATCTAGGAGCTATAGCGGGCTCCACCCGTCACATACTATGTCCAATGCATTCCTTATATGAAAAGGTTTAAACACAACCTAAACATTCATATTAAAACTAGCATATGAAATTTCAATACATTATCCATAAACCATGAATGGTGTAAAAATAACACATCCATAGTCAAACATATCAAAAAACCTTCAATACAATATTGAATTTTTGTATCATAATAAACCAACTTCAAATAAGCTTAAAATCCATCAAATGATTTTGACATAGATGAAATCAAATCCTTTTTAGAGAAATATCTCTTTCTATTTTGAAATCATTTAAAATTAATATAATTATAAAAGAAAACATTTATTTTGGAAATATTGTTATAATATTTTAAGGTAATCTTTGATGATGTTATAACGGTGGAAAATCGTTGCACCCGCCGTATAAGTTAAAAAAACATTCATACCTTAATTTTTTCGAAAACGTCATAAAGTGCCTTGTTTGAAAAACGACAAAAATATTCTTTTTAGAACATATAAGGTCAAATAAGGGTATAAATGACTTTAACCCAATATATTTTAAATATTAAAAATGTTTTAAAATACATTTTAATGAAACATGGATGTGGACGATAAAGAGATCCCAGTAGATAATTATGTATAAACAACCTGAGATAATGAAGAGTTTGTAGAAATAACCCTTAGCTTGTAATTTTCTTTGGTCTAGGGTAGGTTAAACTCCTGTATAATGGTGAAATAATTGTTATTAATTTATATAATAACCATATACATTAACATGATATCATATATGATCTTAATATTTCTTTGTTATTGATATTTTTGTAGTATCATTGTTTCGGGTGTTAACTGATTCATTTTCCATTATATTATTGGTTAAAAAATCCATGTATGTTATGGATAGGATTTATTTGATTCATGTATAGAATGATATTATTTTTGTAATCATTATTTTTAATCATAAAATGAAAACTATACCTGAATGGATACGATGGGGAATGAATCACATCGCGTTTGGGGAGACGGAAATCTGTACGTATGCACGAGCGACAATATCATTCTTTTGATATTAAAATAATAAATAATTGGATGGTGTATCATATATACTTAATCATTTTCATGTTATTTTTATTATTTACATCAATTATACATCATTATTATACACATCCAAATAATAAGGTATTGAATAACAACTGCACCGCGACGTGAAGAAGGTAAGCAGTTCGTACGCAGGAAAAGTGACATGTCATTCAAAGGATGGATAGAATAATGAATATGGTTGTAACATTTTTATAATAACATCACATTATATAGAATATACTGTATTTATTATTTTATAATGGAAATAAAAAATAAAGAGGAAGTGGAAGAAGAAAATAACTTGAAAGAGGTGGTGAGATATTTACCTCTTCTTTGGGTTCATCCTTTTGATTTGATCAAAACGGATCCTTAGGTTGGATTTATGATCAAAATAAGGCCTCTAGGATGAATATAGGATAGTTGGAGGGATATTTGGGTAGGTTTTGGCCATGACAAATGGCTTTGAAGGTGTGAATTTGAGAGAAGGGGAAGTGCCCTTTTATAAGAGGGGTGAGGGGCACCTTAGGAAATGATTGAAATATTATTTTATAATCAAATCATTTTCGGTTTTCAATTACTCAAAAATGATTTATTTTAAGGATAAGGTATAGATGGGTCCAAAAATACTCAACCAATAGTTTTTAGACAGGTTTGGGTTACTATATTAACCTTATCATTTAGATTTTACTCTTAGTTAATTAGTTTGACATTTACCATGTCTCTTTGTTTTTTTATATTATATGGTTAATAAACATAATATAACAATCCAAGAGAACCCCAAGTGGTTTATTATTAATATATATCGTTATCTAATTCATTTGAATGAACCTTAGATTTTTAGGAATACTATATCAATTAATAATATAATATTTCTTTTAAAAACATTGTTTTGTCAATTTTAACATTATTTAATAAATGATTTTTGTTAACGTCCTTAAAACTTTATTACCTCAAAATAAATTCATATTTTCTATCCTAACATGTCTTATTAACCTAGAAAATTAGTGTAATTCATTAAAATTCACAAATTATATTTATTTGGATATTTATAATATCAATTATTTTAATCTTTCATTAATAAGGTAATTATTGCATCATCATTGTGTAATAAATAAAATGAATTATTTAATTTCTAAAAATAAAAAATAAAAAATAATATGTATGAAATATTTTTATATTTATAATGAATATTTATAGTCTAATTTATCTTATGTATAACCCTATATTAAAAATGGTTTAGTTATTAAACATTGATTTTAACTCTTTTAACTCTTCTTTAAATAAAATAATAATAAATGTATTAATATAATCCATGTGGACCTAAAGGATCATATTTTATGCCTAAGTTTCTTTTTGGTCGAATTACACTTTTCTAATAGAATTAGTAAATCTGTTAGGGAAAGAGTAATATAATTTTTACCCTTAATTACCCTATTTACTTTTAACCGTGGTAAATAAAAGTAAAAAGTTACTATTCACCAAAAATTATTTTCATCTCATTGAACCACATTATACTTACTGATATCAACCATGTCTCTTGGATTTTCTAAATTCAACTCACAGAAGTGGTAAAATTATGATTTGTGTAAATTTGCAAATGCTCCTAGGAGGTGGGTAAAAGACGGTAAAAAGTTCAATTAAATTTTTATATATCTAAAATTATAATAAACTGACTCCAATGAATTACATTGAACCTATATAAGTATTATGTATCTATTTTGACCTAATATAAACTTAAATAAAATAAATAATTATTTAAATAAAATGTCGGTTTTGAATAATAACTCAGTATTTTCCACTATTCATCAAAAATTGAAAGTTTTCAGAAAAATAAAAAAAAATCACCCTAATCTAATTTCGATATTCCAAATTAAAAAATGAAGTCCATTTTGAAAAATAAAATTTATAAAATTTCAAAAATAGTGTATTACTATTCATTACAGCTATTTTGATTGGTCACGGTGTGTTAGAATCTCGAAGTTGCGTACAATGCAAGCTATTGCATTATTCAAAGGGAAACCTACCGTGGAAGCTTGGGGTATTACATATTACATTTATATTATCATATTGAAAGGAAAACGTCGATTTAGGGGGAGTTAATATTGATCTTAATTCAAAAACTTCTTATAAAAAAATTTACATATGTACTTTTCAAAACATTAAATATACTTTAAATATCTAATATGTGTAGTTTAAATTTTGAAATTTTGAAATTTGCATGAACACATTGTGTTTTTTGTTAATAAGGAAACTTAAATTAAGAGGGAATAAATAATTTTTTTATTTTTAAATTTATTCCATGATTTCGAAATATTTTAACATTTCAATTTATATATTTTTAATACTATTTTTAAAATACGTTTAGTTTAATTGTGAAGTCTTTTAAAGTGTAGAATTTGTTATGAAGACTCAAATATGTACTAGTTTTACAATTTTAAAACTAATTTATCAAGTTATTTATCTGTATTTAACAGGTATCTTCTCTATTTTATCTTATCTGTAAATAAAATTTTGTGTAATCTAGTTTTGTTTATTCGTATTAAGGTAGCCATTTTTATAGTGGGAATTTTTCATTTAAAATTCATAACTACTTTAATTGATTAATATATATATATATAGTGAATAAATTAAGTGGAGAAAATATTATATTATTTAATATTCATATAAAAGTATTATTACTTTAATTATATTTCAAAAATGATGGAATCTAGTTTTTATTTTATTTTTTGGCATGCTGAAATTTTAAATCTGTAATTAATGCATAACATGGTAAATCAAGGGGAGGATAATATTCTTTATTCTTGTTTAGTTATTATCAATATATACATATCATTTATGATGAAATAATGTATGATTTATCTTAATGAAATTTTTTTATTATATTACGCTCACATGAAATCATATTTAAAGCTTAAATTTAGTGGGAGTTTGAATATGTTTTTATGTTGAAATTTTAAAATTTATTTTACATCTATAATAATCAAGAATATGTTTTTCAGTTTACTAATTTTAATTTTTTTATACATTTATTCAGTATATTATAATTTAAGTTTTATCAAATATACTAGTCGATGTCTACTTATTTTTTAAACTTCTAGTCTTCATAAAAGGTTATTTTGTTAAGGGTATCTCTTTGATGTTTTATAAATATTTTTTAAAATATGATCACTTTATGAAAGATAATTTTCTAATAATACAATATTTAATTGGTACTCCATAGAATATGTTTTCGAATGATTTTTGTAGACAAATTTTTATTATTCATCTTATATTGATTTTTATAAAGTTTTCATTCTATTTAATTTATTTTAATCATGTTATATAATATTTAATTAATTTTTAAACATAAGGGCAATTATTTTTTAAATTCAATTTTAAATATTTAATTTAGACTAGTTAGTTTATTTCCCATTAACTTCAATGAGAGAAATTATTGAAACTTTACCGTTCTGATAATTTCAAAATTGGGGATAAATTTAAAAATTATACTACTAATATTATAATTGGTTTTTAAATTATTAAAAAAGGGGGGAAGAATGTTCAATGGATCCTTATAACACTTCATTATTTGAACCACTTCATGTTTTCATAATTAAAAACATTAATTCTTTTATTAACTGTAACATAATTCTTAATTATTTTATTTATGTAATTATAATTTCTCATAGATTAATTAATTGTTATATTTAGGTTTTTATATTATATGTTAACTAATGTAGACATTACTTTTATTATAATATTTCTTTGCTTAAAGTATATTTAGATTTCGTATTTTGATTGTTCATAACATGTTCTAAAAGATTCATGAAGTGTTTCGGGGATAAATAAGTCATTTTTGATCTTAAAATATCATTTATTCTTGATTTATACTATTTCAACATATCCAAAGTACGTTTCACATGTAGGGAAATTGATTAACAATGTATCCAATTGTAAATCCATGTAGCCAATTTCAAATCCGCATAGCTGAATTTTCATATTTGGTTACCTTCTATATTTCAATCATAACATGTGATAAAATAGTTCAAATTGAGTGATTCTTGTTGATTTATAAAGATATTAAAAATATATACATTTAATTATAATACATAAAATTATGAATCGATCTCTACCATGTCTTAAATTATGATATAATTCACTATATGTTTTCAATATGAATTCTGTAATTTTTCAGACCTAATTTGATACTGTATTTTAATGATACCTTAAGTTATACAAGTCAGATTAAGGTAATTAACTATTATTTTTAAATATAATGAAAATTTAAAAATATAAGTCAAAAATACCCACATATGATTCAATCATATAAGAGTCCTTATTTATGATTTAAATTTTATAAGCCTAGCTATCTACAAATTTCCACAATCATCATAATCATCTACCAATTTATTTATATTTTCATATAAGGATAAAATTCAAGACAAATAGATAAAAGTTGAATAAAATAATGAATCCCTATAGAATCCCCTTAAACCAAGTTCACACCATCTAAAGGAAGGGATCTTAAGATAAAGAACCAAGTGAATGACATGTCATGAGTGGCCTTAGAGACACAGATGTTTGCCACTTTATTTCCCTCATGATAAGAGTGGATATCATCAATGAGATTGTTGATTAAACTTATTAACATGGGAATGAGATAGGATAAAATAAATGTGGTGGGGTATATACCACATAGGGAGTTGTGGATGGTTTTGGAGTTGGTTTCCACCACTGCGAGTTCAATGTTATTATGTCTAAAAAGAATGAGACCTCCCAGCATTTCCGTTACTTCATCCATAAGTGAATCACAACTCCAAAAGAAAGAGTTGAAAGAAAAAATAACAACACCCTTGGTATCATGAACTATGAAACCACCACATATAATACATGTGTTGCAGGATCCATCTTTATTGGGTTTTAGTTCTGAGTTGTGATGATACCAGCAGTTCTACTTGCCATGTTGTGCACTGAGTGATGTAGGGAGAGGAAGTATTATATCCATGAGATACCTGAGAGAGGGGAATTCAACCAAATTATTTTATTTTCCAACATTTTCCAAGAAAAAAAATTGTTGTTATAAAAAAGGGGGTTGACTTTGAGGAAAAAATACCATCATTTTATTCTGTATTCCTTACTTTCCAAATTCACCAACATCCCACCGCATGTATATAATCTCTCTCCTTTCTATCATGGTTATTATTATTCACCAATGTGATTCACTTATGTAAATTTTACTAAATGATTCACCTATATAATTATCCAACAAGAATTCACAAATTTTATTTACCTATATGATTCAACTATGTGAATTCACTTACATGAATAATTGTCTGATGTGAAAATCAGCTACATAGATAAATTTTCAAACATGGTATAATTTGATTATGTGAAATATATTATATTTATGAATGATATTTCAAAAATTTAAAATCAATTTTTTATGGATCTAATTAATTTTTATATATATATACATTAAATTTAATTTGGTGGAAAATAAAAATTATTATTTTTTAGAAACTCATATATGTTATTTGAAATATATACATACATAAATCTGGAATTATGCTCTTGTTGTATGTAATCATTCACATTTCAATTTTCATTAAGTTTAATATGAATATTCTTAATGTTTTATTTGTTATACATTAAATTATTAATTATATTGAGTCCATGTGAAGTGTTTTTAAAATTGTTATGGCGAATTAACTAGGAGTCATATTGGATTAAGTGTATATGGATATTCATGCTGATAATTTAGAAAATGTGACATTCAAAATTAAACCAGTTTGAATATTAAGTGGTTGTTTTGAATATTATTTGGGAGTTTTTGAGGATATTAATATTCATTATTAACTACTATATAAATTGTTATAAAATTAGTTATCCCTTTACAACATGTGTTTTACATGATATAAAGAGATAACTGAAGAGGTGCAGACAATACATTATGATTGTTTGGGAATATAAAGAGTTAGCCTCGTGTGAATTATGCTAGTATTCCAAGTAATTTATTATCAAATCATATGAATGTATTTACTACTATATTTTATTATTATTCTAATTAATTTTTGTGTAAATCATGGTTTTTTTATTATAGTGTATTGAAGGTAATTAAAAGCTACTTCCATGTGAGGTTTTTATCTTTTAAATTTATGAATGATATTTGTTTAATTTAACATATAGAAAACATTAATTGTTATTTTTGGTGGATAAATAGAACTATGAATGTTATTAAGAGTGATATAAGTGACTCCTCCCTAATCTTACATGCTTCACAATTTACATATGAGTCCTAGATATTCACTGTTTAGTTTCTTACTAAAGTATACTATTAGTTTCCCAAGATTCATTCTTTCTACATTTTGAAGGGCCTGATCACTACCTAATCCAAATTAAAATATCTTTATCTAAAATCATTTACTAGGTTAAATTTTATAATTTCTTATTTGTGTTATAACTATCTTGTTCATATAATCAAACTTATAACGTCTTGAACGAGGTTATAATACCCGTAAAAAAGGCATTTCAAGGATTAATCTATCCACATAGAATAATGGGTTCTTATTAACCTATAAAATCAAATAGGATTGGAACAATCATATAAGAGTTTAGGTTTAGTATGGACCCTTAGAAAAATGGGGTCCTATTGACCGATAAAATTAAGGAGGTTAGGACTAAGCCTATGAATTTTTAGGTTGGTTCTACACCTATAAAATAATGGTATGGTTTTCCCCTATAAAATATTGGGTTCCATATAAATTCAAAAATTATAATATGTCAGGATTAATCTTGTAACATTATTGTTTGGATCTACTCTTGTAAAATTATGGATCTTTTCTAAGCTTATAAAAGACAAGGGAATTGGCCTAAGCCTCCAAGTCTAAAAAAATCAAATATAAAAAGTTGTGAATCTCCTTAAGAAGTTATATACCATAGTGTATCCCTTGCACTGGGATAGTGTGGGAATAATGGAGTATTATTATTTAGATCCAAAACACTATAATATTCTTGTTTTAATCTTTTAGTTTCTCATATTTTCATTTTTATCTCATTTCTTATATCAGTGTAGTTGAATTGTATAATATTTGAACCCATAAATTTTCTCTCCTAAAGTTTGAAATCTAATTAATTTTTATATAATTATAATTTACCTCTATTCTATATTAAAATCACACCTCCATGACCGAAAAGTTTCTATTATTAGAGAATCATTTGAGGATATGTTATTTTATCACTTTTTTTATACCTATCAATAGATTTCATAGGATGAATTTATTTAAGATATATTTTTATTCATTTTATTGTTTATATTAATTGTGATTACTTTTTTTCATATTCCTTAACAAGAAAAATGGAAAGATCTTTTTGAATGGTGGTCTAAATAGGGACTAAAAATGTTTTGAATCTAACATTTGTTCCATATTTCAATAGTAAGAAGTATATTTAGTGGAATATCTAGATGTAATCTTATCTAAAGATAATTGGTTTTCTATTTTGGGATGTTGTGATTAAATCCTATATTTTACCTAAATCTGATCTGATTTATTTGAAAGGATAATATGTTTTTAAATATGATCTTAAGTATATGGTAATGAATATTATTTATTATTTTCTTTCAAAAAATAATTTTGACAAAAATGTTTTTGTAGAACTACTCATGACATTTGGGAACATCTTGAAACAACATAATTTGAACATGGAGATTACAAAAAAGATATGTTTTCATTGAATATATAAATTTTGTACACATGAAAATGTAGTGTCTGTCTAAGAAAAAAACCACATTTTCATGAAAGATATATCATTTTTCGTAATTCACATTTTAATTTAGATAATTCGAATATTATTTTTTATATTTGTAGGAATAAAGGGAATATTAAATCCAATTTTTGAAATCATAAAAATAAAATATAAGGATAAGAATAATGGAAATAAATATTTTACTCTATTGAGTGATTCTGAAAGCTCACGAAACATGGATAAAATTCTAAAATAAATTGGTAATGTTTCATTTATGGACAAAACTTCCAAGGTAACATTCTGACCTCCAAATTCTTATTGAAGAGATATTGGTTCATATGCTAGAAAAGATGTAAATATATGTGCAACAATTATAAATAAGGTTAGTTATTTTATTTATGATTATCATTTTTCTATAAATTTTGAAAATCATGATAATTTTATTGAAGATCTGAAGAAAATGTGAGATTAATATAAATATAAAATAAATCAAATGAATTCAATACATGTTTCACTAAAAAAAGAATTCAAAAAGTTTCATGAAAGGAAAAATGAATTATCTATTAAATTAAAGAATATTGAAGTATAAATTTTAAAACATAGAGAATAAAATGAAATATTAAATAAATTAAATAATATTGATGTATCTTATTTTCATTATAATTGTGATTTTCATTTAAAGGTCTCTAAATTTTTGTACACAAAAGTATTATTATTTCTAAATATTATTTCAAGGCCAAAATATCTAAACCATATACTAATTGGGTACATAAAGTATGTATCTTAATTCATCTAAAATTACTCCATTCTTTAAACCCAGGTAATATGTATTTATTTGATTCCTATGTCCATGATTCATGTCATTTTAGTAGTATCAATGGAGTTTTGGATTGATCATTATATGATTTAGTATTTCAATATAGATAATCTTGAATACCTTGTATATTTTTAGGATGCTATCATGTACCTCAATATTTATCTTTGGTTTTCATCAGAAAATGTGACTAAAATTATTTTTATATGTCATATTCTTGAATATTCGTTTTCATATATGAAATGAATTTGTTATTTTAGTTGGAAATTTTGGTTTACCTATATGATATTATAATTCAGTTACTATTAAAATTATTAGAATATCTTATAACATGATTCATGGCTCCTTGTGATATCAAAGTATATTTTTTGGTGGAGTATTCACTATGAGAATTAAAATTATTCTTTTACTACATTGATCTTTTCAGTTTGAAAGGAAAGCATCAATTTAGGGGGAGTAACTTTTACTCTTAATTATAGAAAATGTTATGAATAGATTTATATATACTGTTTTCAAAAATAATTACATTAAATATGTAATGTGTGAAGATTTGAGTTTTGAAATTTTAAAATACGCACGAACTGGCTTTATTTTTCCAAAAAGAAGGAAACTGAAATTATGAATAGAGAAATATTTTTTCATATTTTTACATTTATTCAATGATTTTAAAATATTTTAATCTTTCAATTTACTTATTTTAAATTCACTCTTTTAAAAATATTTAGTTTAATTGTGAAGTATTTTATACTGTGAAATCTATTTTCACGATTCAAATATAAACAAGTTTTAAAATTTTAAATCTAATTTAATAAGTTAATTATGGGTACAAAACATGTATCTTCAATAATTTATCTATGTTGTAAATTAATTTTTGTATAATCTAGTTTCTTTATTAAAAAAATGGAGATAGATATAAGGAGGCTCTTTTCATTTGAAATTACGTATTATTTTAATCGATATATATATATATATAATCAATTAAGGGGGAGAGCATATTATATTCTAAAATATTCGTATAAAATAATTTTTATTTTAATTCTATTTCAAAATGATGTATTCTATTTTTTTTCAAGGAATGCTAAAATTTTAAATCATATCTTTAGTGAAAAACATGATAAATCAAGGGTGACCTCATTTGTTTTATTATTGTTTAGATATTATCATTTTATACATATTAATTTTTCTGATAAAATTTCATCATTATCTAGTAAAAACATTTTAATTTTATTAAACTCTGGGAGAATAAAATTTAATGCTTCAATTTAGGGGGAGTTTGAATGTGTTTTTGTGATAAAATATTTATATTTATATGAAATATATAGTAATATTAAATACATTATCTACTTTATACTTTATAATTTCTATACAAATTTTTTTATATTATGATTTTTATGTTTTTTTATATATACTAGTTGTTGAATACTTATTTTTTAAACTTCAAATTTTTATTAAAGGTTGTTTTATGAAGGGATTATCATTTATTTTATATAAATATACTTTCAAAAATACACACTTTATATGAAATATTTTTCAAACAATATAAATCTTTATAGTGGCTCATTATAATATGTTTTTGAAAGATTTTGGTAGAAATAATTTTACTAATGAATTTATATATATTTTTATAAATTTTTACTTCTTTTAATTTTTTTTAATCATTATATATCATATTTTAAGAATGTTTATACTTGAGGGGAGTTAATTTGTGAATTCATTTTTCAAAGGTGAATTTAGAAGAATTAGTTTCATTCCTATTTACTTTAGAAAGATATTTTATTGAAACATTATCTTTTTAATAGTTTTAAAATAGAGGAGAAGTTTGGAAATTATACTATTTAAATTATTCTTGGTTTTGTAAATATGAAATATGGGGAGAATGTTGAGTGGATCCTTGAACCACTTCATGTTTTGATAATTAAAAAACATCACTTATTTTATTCACTTTGAAATTTTTGAAACTCCATTTTCACACAATGAGGTGAAAATATATTAAACGGAAATACCTTAAGAAGAATACAAATGAGGTCAATCACACACCCCACTTAAGGAATCTCACTTTGGCCCAAAAAATCATCAACCCAAATGTCCAAGAAACATGCTAGAGGTAATGTGCATGCCCTATCCAAGTGAACCTATGAGAACCGTTGAGGTCACACCTATGTACGGACCAGCGTGAAGCACCTTTGTGATCAACCTCTTTCTCCCAGGGTCCTGAAATTCCCTATAAATAGGATTGGGGGATCTTAATATACGATGAAAAACACCCACAAATGTATTGATGCTGTGATTGCTTTATCTCTTTTCCAAGGCCCTCCAATCCATCCAGGTATCTCTCTAAACTCAATAGAATAAAGAATTAAAGGGGATTATGGTGAAAATTTACCTCCATTGTGTGCAATAAAAAACACATATAAGAGGATATACTCATTTCTAATAATGAAAAACTAGTGAAAAGGTCCCTTCTTAATCCTAGGACCAACGTGAGACCCCTCCAAGGACACCTGATGAAACCCTTGGAGCCTAATGTGAGGCCTCACCCAAGTATATTTTCCCACATTGTACGTCATCTATAATTAATATCTGGATCATGTAGGCCTACCCTACTTGAATAAATATTTATCAATTAAGGACTTACCCAGAGTGAGACCTCTCTCGCTTGCTCATCTTTGACCTACGCTATCCCATTTCTACTCCCCCGGGCCATATCTATGTGATCCCCATTTTAATCATGTTCTTCATGCCACCAGTGGTAGTGAACCTCCTTCATTGGGACTCCAGTCTAATGGAGACCAAATAAAAGCCTCCACCTAAGCCTTCATACCTTTACAACCATGGTGAAGGACACACCAAAATGTCCCCCATTTGATTACTCGTTCCTGTAGTTTGAGGATTCTCACACTTTTTCTGCCTAATCGGTAGGTTCCCTGGGGTGTGTATAATCATGAATCCCTCTAGTAAATATAATCCAAACCATGGAGGTAGTGTTAGGGACCTCTTGGACTTAGAAAATAAATCCAATGCCTTTTCATTCTCATGTCACCTATAACACACAATGGTTAGGACTATGTCCTTCAATTGTCTTCTATAAGACCAGGGACCCCCTATTTTAGATAGCAGTTCACACATTCTATTACATTTTTTGGTTATTAGTTCCTTATACTAATATTTCCTCTAGAATGAGGATTTGGGAATCCCTCATTAAGTAATCTTGTGGAATTTTTTATAGGAAGTTTCTCGATGGGTATCCTACGTGACTATCCTTGTTACGAAAAGAAAGTGGATATGGGAACATAAAATCCCTTTCATCTTCTACCATATCCCCACTGTCATCCACTCACTTTTTTAGAGGATAGTAACAATCATGACATCTAAACAATCAGATAATTTTTTTAAAAGAGATTATTTTTTGGATCTTACACCCTCTTTCCTTACAAGGGACTCCATAGGCATGGTTCCTCAAATCCATTTATCCATCACATTGGGTATCCTCCTACATGGTTTAATCCCTAACCAAACCACCAAATCATCATGATTCAAAACATTCCTTATGGACCTACACAAAGGTCATCTTATCCAGTATAAGCCCCAACAATGATATCACTATATCAATGGTCCTTATACTCTATAAGAACAACCTCTAGAGGGACTCCAAAGGTGTGGGTCCTCAACCCAACCAAACTATGATGGATTTTATTCCCACCAAAATGGAATACATAGGAAGCCTCCCTAATGTCCAAACCCGACACCCCAAATAATCCCAAATTCTCTATGGTCCAAATTCTAGGTAGGTTCACATCTATCTTTGGAGCCCACATACCTTCCAGGTTAACTAGACCGGTTTAGTATAAGTCCTACACCAAACTTTGACTTGGCACCTTTCTCTTGGATGTAGTTGCCACATGACACTAGATTACATGGTTTGATCCCTATCAATAACCTTATATAGTATGATGTTTCCTATTAATTAGCACTAAACTACATGGTTCTTCATATATTTCATGAGGATTCATAGGAATATCATTACATGGATCTAATCCCAACATCAAAAAAACTTATATATCCCTAAATGATAATAAATTATGAAGTCCCCCTATGTGGCTTAAAACCAGCATCGTAATAATAAATGATAAAAGAAACTATAATCTATAAACAAAATAGCACCATCGATGGAGAAACTCATATACACACACACATATATATATATATATTTGTGTCTCCATCGATGAAGAACCTTTAATACATAAAAATTATTCTTAAATCCATATATGTTAATAATTGATTGTTAATTAAAGGGTGACCTATGTCATACATGGTAATTTATAAAGGATCAGTGAACATGTATTAAATATTTAAGAAAGTACTAATGTTGGAAATAATTCCCCCCCCCAACTTTTGTGATGAGACCAACCTCCCACTATCTCAACCAAAATGATTCCCTAAGTGTCATTGGATCCATTTCCCAATGACCAACTGCCTTTGGAATATAGTTTGAGAAAAATCTAGAACAGGGGAGTCATTTAGTGTTTTTTGACTCAATTAACAAAAACCATTAGATGTAATTTGAAAGTATTAAACCTTTCATGAATGATTGTGCAACATTAATACCCCTATAATATAGAGACCCAACATTTTCTTACATGGATATTGCATTATTTTAACGATAAACAACATAATAATGGTACAAAAATAGGATACAAAGGTTCAGTGTCTTGAAAAAATTCGAAAAATAAATTTATTTTACAAAATATTTTTAAAAAATTATTTAATTACTTTTTATCTACCTTATTATTATCCCTCATGTTTTCCTCTATACAAGTATTCACTTGAGGATATACATCAAAAGAAAGGGTTGAACTAAAATCCCAATTAGATTAAAAAATAAATCAATACAAAATGGGTGAATTTAATCATCATCATAACATCATAATCTTGATAGGAACATTATATAAATGCATGGAATGTGGAAATGGATAAAATTGAAACATCGTGTATTAGTTTTTAAATACCACACATAGTTGTGATCAAAGCTCTCATCATGTGCACACATAACTTATGTGCCTCATAATAACCTCTTTATTGTGAAATCATATAGAATCATGCTCATATATAATTCACATAATCTCATGAGATACATCAAATTAACCAAAGAATTGGAGTTTTATATAATTCAATGTCCACCCATCACATCATAACATTTACCTAATCATGCTTTCCACAATGAATGTATATCAATCATGGACATAAAATAACCCATGGAAATGAATGGGGTTCATGATAATGTCAAAAAGTATAATTTCTTCAATAAACATTGTGGTTACCAAATTAAAAAGGTAATAACATACTTTTTATAAGAATAATAAATCTTTAGTGAATAATAAACAATCTCATGATAAGTAAATGATTTTTTTTTTCAGAAAGAAGAGTTCTTTTGGAAAAATATTTTCATTTTTCATAAAATCATAATAAAAACATGAATATAACAAAAAAATATAATAGAATTATATAGAAAGTATTTTTAAATAACAATAAAGTAATATTCATACTGAAAATGGAGTTAAAGAGGGAAAACTAAAGGAAATGGAGTTGGGTTCATGAATCCTCATACCTTATATTTGAATGCTTTATTCACTTTACTATCCTTGGTAATAAAATTAGATTCATTAACTAATAAATTTAGAACCAATTATACATGTATTTTATTCAATATAATTTTATTATGTTATTTTATGTCCATTTTTATGAGTTATAGAATTCAATTTAATCATTTAGGAGTGTTCTTTTTCTTTATTTTCATGATTGATTCACTTGTATACATGTATGGAAGTTCAAGTAAAATATGGATAATTTACAAAATTGATATTATAAGTTATTAATTAACTTCCATAATATTAAATGATATTATATATCATTTTTATATGTTATTAGGATGAATCATTAGATAAAATGTTTTTGATATTCATTTAGATTAATTTGGGGGGGTTTTTTATTATAACAAACTGTATTTGTTTTAATATTAACTTTTTTTGTGTATATGTTAGTTATAGAACATTAAAAAATTTTAACATACATTTTAAAATATATTTAAAACATTATAATGGTTTTATGACCATCCTTAAAGGTGGTATTAGAAAATTAAAAGGCATCGCCCATAATGGTGGTTCATCGACACATCACGATTGATTGTTTCATTTTTATAATAAAAGGGAGGGTAGAAAGGGATTTGATTATGGATTATTCCATTAACATAATAAAATTATATTATATATATTATTATGGACTTATCATTCCACTTGTACAAGGGGAGATGAGGATATAATAAGAAAATAAAATAATTTGAAATTAAATTAAAAGCAAATGAAAAAGGACTCTACCTCTTGAATTTCTTATCCTTGAAAACCTCCTTTGGGGAAAGGGTTTGGTATTTTAATGATAATAAGGGATCCTGGACATGGGGTAGTGGATTGGGAAGAGTATTGGGTAGAATTTGGACATGCTTTAAGACTTTTAAGGTGTGAGGAGAAGAGGTGGTGAGGTATGTTATTTATAGGGAAGGATAGGGGTGTTTTCTCATTATTTTTTCATTAGTCTATTATTTTAGCTCAAGATTATGAATACTTTGAACATTATCACTAAAAAATTAAAAAATGAATTATACTTAAATATTTTGGTCTTAAATAATCCTTTCATCAATAATGACTCAAAAATTCAAATATTTTTCTTTCATCAAATGTTATTATATTTTACTATTCAAAAAAATTCATGTATTTTAGAAAAAGTTCAAAAATTAACCCAAACGTTTTTCAGATTTTTAGAATTAAAAAATTAACTCAATTTTATGAAAATAATTTTCTAAAGATGAGAAATTTTATTTATAATTAAAATCATTATTTTGTTAGAAAATATTGATTTTGAAGTTATAACTGATTTTATAACACTTTTAGAAATTAATTAAGGTCTCATCAAATTACCATATAATCATAATACAAAAAAAACTTATGTTTGAATCTATTTTATGGAAATATATTTTTTAAAAATAATTATATTAATTATAAAAATTTTAATAAACATTTATGTTTTATCAAAATACCAACTCTTTATTAAAAAAATTAAAATATTTATTTACTTATACAATGATATAATTATATCATATTATCATTTATAAGATAACTAAATTTTATTTATACTTTCATAGATGATTTTACTATTCATTTTTCTGAATTACTATTCCCAATGGTCTTGTTACTATTCCATGGGTCATGTTACTATTACCTTGGGATAGGTTCCTTAATTTCAAGAAGTGCCTCTAATTTTATTCATTCTTCATTTATAATGTTTTTATTTTGTTCTCACAGTTATTTAATGTGGTTTATAATATATAACAAAATTATAATAATGTAATTTCCATTTATTAAATTTTGGGTCATTATATTCTTCCTCGTTTAACAAAATTTCTCCACCAAAATTTCTCCCACAAAATATCATTTTACATACTATGGTGAAAATATGGGAGGGTACTTCTCTTTCATTGCATCCTCCAGTTCTCAGGTTTCCGATTCATAATTATGGTTATACCATATTACATTGACTAGGTGAGTAGTGTTGTTGCATATGACTTTATCTCTATGGTCCAGGATTTAACTGGTTACTCCTCGTAAGAGAGATCATATTTCAATTGTAACACCTCTGGATTCAATACATGTGAGGGATATTTTATGTACTTCCTCATGAGGGATTCATGGAATAAATAATATACTTCATACATGGTAGGTGGATGTTCTAGTCAATAGGCCACAGTTCTGTGATGATCAAGAATATTGAAGGGTCCAATGTACGTGGGACTCAGCTTTCCTTTATTCCCAAATCTAATGATCCTCTTCCATAGAGATAATGAAATGAATACCTTGTCTCCAACCTTAAACTCTAGGTCCCATTAATGATTGTTTAGATATATGTTCTGTATAATTTGGTATTACATGTTGTGATACTTAATGGTTTTCATATTTTCCACCATTTATTTTACCATTTCATACCAATGTAGCTTATGTTCACCAAATTCATCCCAAGACAACAATGTTATGAATATTTTCCCATAAAGGGCTTAATATGGATTCAGTTGGATTCTTGAGTGTAAACAGTTGTAGTAATAGAAATCATCCAGAGGTATATATTGGTCCCATCCTCCTTTGTAGTCCATAGAACAAGCTCTCAACATATCTTCCGTGGTCTGAATAGTCCGCTCAGATTTTCCATTAGTTTGAGGTTGATAAGCCATACTGAAGTTCATATAATTTATTAGAGAATGATATAGACATTTCTAAAACATGGAGGTAAATATCAGATCATGATTAAATAAAATAGATAGTGGTGCTCTATTCAGACTTACAACTTCTCTGATGTATATCTGTGAATGTTTATCTTGTGAGAAATCCTCTTGAGTTGAGATTAATTATGATTTCCTTGTAAGACAATCCACAAAAAACCCATATAGAATTGTTTCCTTTGGATGTCTTTTGATGTCCAGTGATAATGTCCATAGTTATTTTTTCCATTTTTATGTTGGTATGGGTATTGGTTGCATCATCCCCTTAGACATTTTCTTTTAATCTTTCCCTTGATTACATACTAGGAACATTCATCTATATTCAGGGATCTCGTTCTTCATATTTTCCCGACAACTGTTCTCTCAAATATGTGAATACATCTTTGTGCTTCATAGGTTAATAGAGTAGGTTAATCTATCTGACTAATTTTGAATAACATTCATTATCTGTAGATTTCATAATACACATAATCGTGACCCACATCTTATAAATCCTTCCTCATCAATTTTATGCTCTGAGGATTTACCTTTCTCATGGCTACCACCTTCACTTGAATTTCCAAATCATTTCAATGAGAATACATTATTTTCCTCATGAGGGACGGTTTAGAAATAAATTAAAAAGGATTTACCAAGTTCCTTTCTCACTGATTCCCATGTTCATCCTTTGAAAATATAAGAATATTGGATCCTTCTAAAATCTCATTATTGATAATGTTTCAGGATCCTTTCTATATAGAGCATATGCCACTTTGTTCGCTTTGTTGGGGTGGTAGTGGATTGAGAAACCATAATCCATGATAATCTATAACTATATTCTCATGTTCATATTTATCTCTTTCTGTTTGAATATATATTTGAGGCTCTTATGATCAGTATATATTTCATACTTCTCCCTATAGAGATAATGCCTCCACATTTTCAACACGAAGATCACAACTGCCAAATCTAAATCATGTATGAGTAATTTTTCTCATTATTTTTCAACTACCATGAGGCAAAGTCTATCAATTTATAAGTTTCCATTAGTAAACATCATAATCCCTTCTTTGAAACATTTTTTATACCACAAAGATTTCCACACTTGCCTGAAGTATGAGTATTGGTGCATTGATAAGAATTTTTTTAATTATTCGAATAAATATTCACATTCACTAGTCCATATATACTTTTCTCTTTTCTGAGTCATCATGGTTAGTTGGATTGAAAATCATGATAGTTACTTCACAAATTTCCTATAATACCCTGCTAGACCAAGGAATCTATGGATCTCCATTACATATATTTTCTTAATACACTCCTTGATTACCTTTTTCTATAAAGCGTTAAGACCTGGAATTTCCCTGTAATTTTTTTTAATAAATGGGAATTTTACGGGTCCATGGAAATTTATGAAGCTTGATTCCAGGAGTACTCATAATGAATTTCTGATGTTTTTTTCAGGTATGTTCAGTAAATGTACGAGCAGGTTTTTCTAACTTTTGAACCGGTGCTCGGAATTGAAATCTGAGGGCACTGTTGAAATTGCAGCACTGGTTTTCGCTTAAGAAGACTTTCATCTCGATGGAAGTGGGTCGAGATTGAAAGATATTTTTTGGGTTTTTCATGTAAGAATAAAATAAAAAAAAATAGTGTGACATTTTTATTTTTATTTGCAACACCCATGTGGGTGTTGGGAGGTGGCGTCCACTGGAACTAAACCTCCATGTTGATGTTGGAGGTGGGGTCCACCCAAACCATAACCTCCCATGAGAGGTTATGGTGGTGGGGACCACCTAGATTTAAACTCCCTTGAAACCCCACTTTAATTTGGAGAAACCCCCAACTCCATAATAAATGTGGGGCGAGACTCTTCGACACCTCCACAATTTAATTATTCCAACACACCATATTAATTGTACCAACTATCCCGTAATCAATTAAACCATTTTGAATATTATTCTAACAACATAATAGATATTATAATCTATTATCTTGGGTTGCCTTTTCATTTTTGGTGGAATTGGGGAGAGGAGGAACCTAGGAGAAAGCTCCCAACAAAGAATGCAATGCCGACGAAGAACGCCGATGAGGAACGCCTTCGACTATGAAGAACGACCTCGACTTCGGCCTTCTTCCTCAGAAATTCCTTCGATGTTGGATGTGTTCATCTACAATGAATTGACTTCTTCCTTATCATGCCAACGTCAACCAACAATAATCAAGGTAGGGGATTAATGCTGTTTGATTGTCACTTCACAAATACACCCCTTCTTTTCTTTTGCGGGTTGGGAAGAATCATTGGAGGACGGATTGATGTGCATTGTTCTTTTGAACCTCTTGCAACCACTCTAATGCGGAGAGTGTGGCCAAAAAAATCATGGTTTTCTTCTCTGTAACCCTTGTGTTGATTTTCAGTGTTCTTCGAAATGGTGGAAGGTGACGAAGGTGACAAAGGCACCAGCGCCACCACCTGCGGCCTCCGTGACCCACGCCACCCACACATCGCCCCGGCCTCCCGGACGAACCGACTTCATGCCGCTGCCGGCCAAAACGGCATCGGGCCGCAACTCACCCCAGCCACACCGCACCCCGACCACGCCGCACCCCGACCACCCTAGCCTCCCAGCCGAGCCGCCCCGTCCACACCATCCGCCGTCCACTCCTCCCGACGGCCAAACCGGCCATGCCACTGCCGACCAAACCGCCCGTGCCGCACCCTGGACACCCCGGCCTCCCGGCCTAATTGGCCCAAACCACGTTAACCTGGCCCCCGGGCTGAGCCTCACCCTCGTGGCCCTCCGAGCCGAACTGGCCCCATGCCCCGGGCCGAGCCTCCCTTGCGATGCCCTCTGAGCCGAGCCAGCCACGATGCGCCCTCCGGGCCGAACCGTACTCAAACAGACCAACGGCCGATCCGTATCCTCACGGCTCTCTGCGGCCCCTCACGGCCAGCTGGGCTTGCCCAGCGGGCCGGGCTGAACCCAACGTGTTGGCACGCCGAACGGGCCGGGTCGGACTGGACCCAGGCCCACTACGACTCTTTATTTTCTTTTGGCCATAAATTTGGCAGCAGACGTCCATTTGAAGAACCGTCAGTGGCATTGGAAATTTTGGAGCGTGATAGTCCCTTTGACTGTACCCCACTAAAGTTTGGGGAATAGTTGGGATACGGTTAGGTTAGATCGTGCATGAATTCAACCGGGTCCCTGGGACTAAAAGGATAATAACTAATAGACCAGGCATCCGATTGATGTGTCGTCTATTGCGTTGAGACCCCCTTGACGTGGAGGACCTTTGAGATACTTCTTTGCGAGACTTTGTGACACTTGGAGTATCGACGAGTAGCTCATGGCGCAGATCCTCCCAGAGACGAGTGAGCAGAGTTCAGAGACCTAGTAGCGGGATAAGACCTGATGAATACTGGCCATTTTGACTCGGAGTGACTCTACTCGACCAGTGGGGAGCGCCTTGGTGTTGCGGAAAACCCACCGTGGGGAGCGCCTTGGTGTCACGATTGACCCACAGTACTCGACAAGAGAAGTACCTCAGCAGGCTATGAGGGGGAGCACACTTGGTGATGCGGCAGACCCATGGTGGGGAGCGTTCTTGGTGACACAACAAATCCACGGTACTCGAAAGGAGGAGTACCTCATCAGTCCAAGGTTAGTGGGAAGCATGATTGGTGTCACAGCAGGCCAACTGTACTCGGAAGAGGAGGAGTTCTCCCACATACATGGTTTCTATAATGTGACTGTGGATGTTACTTAATACTACCCCTGGAATAAAATCTTGGTTGAGCTGAGTTAGTTCTTCTATGTTTTTCCTCATGATAGAGATGGATCACTTGATAACTTAGGTATATATGTATTGGAATATACCTATGTAAGGTTATCTGTTGATTTCATACTTTTTGGTTTATCCTTTTTGGATTTTGTATGACCTTGAGGGTCACGGGGTCCCTACTGAGTATCATTATACTCACCCCTACACGAGATATTCCCACACATTGTTGTGTTGGTTATAGATGACGAACATCACTAACTAAGGCTGAGTGTACCAGACCTGGACGATGTCGGGGGTGGACCATACAGCGTGTCAGTACGTGGAGGAGACATACGGATGCAGAGTGCTGAGGAGGCTATGTGTACCTACCCTTTAGGATGTAATCTTGTAGGAAGAACCAGTAACTACTTTTCTTTCTTTTTCAGTTGTATTGTATCACTCTTGTACTTGTACTTTCTAGTTGGGCTTGAATTCTGGCCCCTTTTACTTTCAACACTCTTTTTTTATACATTTTACTTGGTATTTCATCCAGCTGTGTGTGTTTACAGGTTATAGAGGTAATGTCATCCCAGTTTTAGGGAATTATGCCTTTGGAGCTAGTATTCATCCCCTGTCCTATGGAAGGCAGGTTTGAGGTAGTCACAGCATGGGCCCTAGGGACGGTTTGGAAAAATTGGTATCAAAGGAGTCTGTTCTACCGCAGAACATAGTACTCTGATCTTTACTATGAAGCAATATTGTTAAGTGTGGTGAATGTGGTTTTAAGTTCGTGGAGTTTAGTGTTGGTGTGGTGGACGACGTATCCAAACACAAGGACCCTGAATTCTGATTTCTGACTCAGCGCCCGAAAAAATCTGATTGCACATGTGTTTCCAAAAAAAAATTAAATCAGCTCAACCAGGTCAGCTCACCAGGTATAAATATTTAACCGTAGCACACCTGTTTCTTTTCAGGATGCCTCCACATAGACAACCATACAGACTTCCGAGAGTTGTACATAAAGATAGCCCACCGAGTGACGAGGCCTCGATGTTGGGACCTCTTCCAGTAGAGGCACCAGCAGTACCACTCCCCGTTGGGCCACCGATGCCACTAGCCCCAGCAGCAGACGATGCACACCGCTTGATTTTCTTTCAAAAATTCCATCACCAAGGCCACCCAAGTTCATGGGAGAGATGAACCCACATGGAAATGAGGAATGGACGGGGGTTGTGGTGAGATTTTTCCGACTGGTAGGGACACCAGCTATTCCCATGGTGATTCTTGGGGTCGGCCTTCTATAGACAGTAGCGGTCATATGGTGGAGCTTGATGCTCCAAGTTCATGATGAGATGACGCTTCTCTGGGCGGACTTCAAGAGCCTGTTTTAGGCAGAGTTTGTTCTAGAGACTCTTCACGCACTGCGCATTCAATAGTGAATTTATATTCAGTAGGGCAACATGTCCGTGGATCAGTTTTCAGGGAGGTTCACTGACCTGTCACATTACTCCACTGATATGGTGCGGGACCCCTTTTTCAAGGCCCGTACCTTCGAGCATGGGCTCAGGCGGGAGATCAGGGCTTCAGTGATCTCACTCAGCTTCCCGACGTAGGTAGGGGTGTTAGAGAGAGCCCTCTTAGTGGATAGTTTCCTTGCTAAGTAGTCTTCATCAGTGAGTTCCACCACCATTCGACACATAGTGGAGTCTTTTGTAGCTAGCAGGAGACAAATGTCACAGATATATATGAGGACCAGACATACAGGTGGACGACCATAAGATTTTGATTTGGTTGTCCAGGGAACTCTAGGAGGAGACAGACAAGCCAGGAGAGGGCGGTGTTACGCATCCGGTGGGTAGGTTCACATGGCTCGTGACTGTCTAACCCACCGTTTGGATGATCCGCAGATGGTCGAAGGACTGCCTGGGCAGAGACAGAGATTCGATTGAGGTGGTCTGTTGGGAGTTGGCGGATGTGGCAGAGGAGAAGATTTGATGTACAATCTGTGTCTACTACACCTTAGCTGTAGTACTTATAGACACAGGTGTCATTCATTCATTCATTGCCACTGCCCTCGTTCGGAGCTCGAAGATTCTGATGGAGCCGTTGGCTTGATCCTTATGGATAGAGACTCCTATGAGAGCGGATTCGATGATTACGCACTAGTGCCGACAGGGTGAACTTACTCTAGGAGATGAGAGCTTCAGCTGGGATCTCCTAGTAGCAACGTCGAGACCTTACGACGTCATCTAGGGTATGGACTGGTTATCTACCGTCCATGCTCAGATTAACTATATGAGGTACAAAGTACGGTGTGTCTGCATGGATGGGACTAGGTTTACCTTCACCGGTGAGAAGGGAGCCTTTGCCGCACAAGATGGACTTACCCGGATGAGAGTGCAGCCGATCACTCATCAGTTGGCTAGCCTTACCCTCAGAGCTATTGACGTGGAGAGTCCGAGCTATCCTGTAGTGGTGGACCAGTACACGAATGTCTTCCCTGATGATGTTTTGAGTCTACCTCCTCACAGAGAGGTGGACTTTTACATTGACTTGTACCCTAGGATGAAACTGATATCTATTAAATTAAAGAATATCGATGTATATATTTTAAAACATATAGAATAAAATGAAATATTAAATAAATTAAATAATATTGATTTATCTTATTTTCATTATAATTGTGTTTTTCATTTAAAGGTTTCTAAAATTTTGGACACAAAAGTATTATTATTTTTAAATATTATTTCAAGTACAAAATATCTAATCCTTATACTACTTGGGTACATAAATTATGTATCTTAATTCATCTAAAATTAATTCATTCTATAAACCGAGGTAATATGTATTTTTTTTGATTCTTATGTCCATGATTCATGTCATTTTAGTAGCATTAATGGAGTTTTGGATTGATCATTATATGATTTAGTATTTCAATATGGATAATTGTGAACAACTTCTATATTTTTAGGATTCTATCATGTACCTCAATATTTGTCTTTGGTTTTCATCAGAAAATGTGACTAAAATTATTTTTATATGTCATATTCTTGAATATTCGTGTTCATATAGGAAATGAATTTCTTATTTTAGTTGGAAATTTTGGTTTACCAATATGATATTATAATTCAGGTACTATTAAAATAATTTGAATATCTTATAACATGATTCATGGCTCCTTGTGATATCAAAGTATATTTTTTGGTGGAGTATTCACTATAAGAATTAAATTATTCTTTTACTACATTGATCTTTTCATTTTGAAAGGAAAGCATCAATTTAGGGGGAGTAACTTTTACTCTTAATTATAAAAAATGTTGTGAATAGTTTTATACAAACTGTTTTCAAAAAAATTACATTAAATATGTAATGTATGAATATTTGAGTTTTGAAATTGTAAAATACGCACGAACTGGTTTTATTTTTCCAAATAGATGGAAACTGAAATTAAGAATGGAGAAATATTTTTTCATATTTTTACATTTATTCACTAATTTTAAAATATTTTAATATTTCAATTTACATATTTTAAATTCACTCTTTAAAAAATATTTAGTTTAATTGTGAAGTATTTTATACTGTGAAATCTATTTTCAAGATTCAAATATATACAAGTTTTAAAATTTTAAAACTAATTTAATAAGTTAATTATGGGTACAAAACATGTATCTTCACTAATTTATCTATGTTGTAAATTAATTTTTTTAATCTAGTTTCATTATTAAAAATAATGGAGATAGATTTAAGGAGTCTCTTTTCATTTGAAATTAATTATTATTTTAATCAATATATATATAGTTCATCAATTAAGGGGGAGAGAATATTATATTCTAAAATATTCATATATAATCATTCTTATTTTAATTTTATTTCAAAATGATGGATTCTGTTTTTTATTTTTCAAGGAATACTAAAATTTTAAATCATATCTTTAGTGAAAAACATGATAAATCAAGGGTGACCTAATTTGTTTTATTATTGTTTAGAAATTATCATTTTATACATATTAATTTTTATAATAAAATATTATCTTTATCTAGTAAAAACATTTCAATTTTATTAAACTCAGGGAGAATAAAATTTAATGTTTCAATTTTGGGGGAGTTTGAATGTGTTTTTGTGCTACAATATTCATATTTATATGAAATATATAGTAATATTAAATAAATTATCTACTTTATACTTTATAATTTCTATACATATTTATTTTATATTATGATTATTATGTTTTGTCATATATACTAGTAGTTAAATACTTATTTTTTAAACTTCCAACTTGTATAAAAGGTTGTTTTATGAAGGAATTCTCATTTATTTTATATAAATAGACTTTCAAAAATAAAAACTTTATATGAAATATTGTTCAAACAATATAAATATTTATAGTGGCTTATTATAATATGTTTTTGAAAGATTTTGATAGAAATAATTTTGCTAATGCATTTATATATATTTTTATAAATTTTTACTTCTTTTTATTTTTTTAATCATTATATATCATATTTTATGAATGTTTATACTTGAGGGGAGTTAATTTGTGAATTAATTTTTCAATGGTGAATTTAGAAGAATTGGTTTCTTTTCTATTTACTTTAGAAAGATATTTTATTGAAACATTATCTTTTTAATAGTTTTAAAATAGAGGAGAAGTTTGGAAATTATACTATTTAAATTATACATAGTTTTGTAAATATAAAATATGGGGAAAATGTTGAGTGGATCCTTTAACCACTTCATGTTTTGATAATTAAAAAACTTCACTTGTTTTATTCACTTTGAAATTTTTGAAACTCTATTTTCACACATTGAGGTGAAAATATTTTAAACGGAAATACCTCAAGAAGAATAAAAATGTGGTCTATCTCAAACCCCATCTTAAGGAACCTCACATTAGCCCAAAACAACATCAACCCAAATGTCCACGAAACATGCTAGAGGCAATGCGTAGGCCCTAGCCAAGTGCACCTAGGAGAACCGCTAAGGTCACACCTATGTACGGACTAGTGTGAAGCACCTTTGTGATCAACCACTTTCTCCCAGGGTCCAGAAATTCCTTATAAATAGGATTGGGGGATCTTTATATATGATGAAAAAACCCACAGATGTATTGAAGCTATGATTGCTTTATCCCTTTTCCAAGGCCCTCCAAACCATCTGGTTATCTCTCTAAACTCGATAGAATAAGAAATTAAGGGGGATTATGGTGAACATTTACCTCCATTGTGTGAAATAGAAAACACATATAAGAGGATATACTCATTTATAATAAAGAAAAACTTGTGAAAAGGTCCCTTCTTAATCCTAGGACCTACGTGAGACCCCTCAAGGGACACCTGAAGAAACCCTTGGAGCCTAATGTGAGGCCTCACCCAAGTATATTTTCCCACATTGTACGTCATCTATAATTCATATCTAGATCAAGTAGGCCTACCCAACTTGAATAAATATTGATCTATGAAGGACTTACCCAGATCGAGACCTCTCTATCTTGCTCATCTTTGACCTACGCTATCCCATTTCTACTCACCTGGGCCATATCTATGTGAACCTTCTATTAATCATGTTCTTCATGCCACCAGTGGTAGGGAACCTCCATCATTGGGACTCCAGTATAAGGGAGACCAAATAAAAGCCTTCACCTAAGCCTCCATACCTTTACAACCATGGTGAAAGAGACACCATAATGTCCCCCATTCGATTATTCATTCCTTTAGCTTGAGGATTCCCACACATTTCATGCCTAATCAGTAGGTTCCATGGGTTGTGTATAATCATGAATCCCTCTAGTAAATATAATCCTAACCATGGAGGTAGTGTTAGGGACCTCTTGGACATAGACAATAGATCCAATACCTTTTCATTCCCATGTCATCTATAACACAGAGGTTAGGACTGTGTCCTTCAATTGTCTTCTCTAAGACTAGGGACCCCCTATTTTAGATAGCAGTTCACACATTCTATTACTTTTTTTGGTTATTAGTTCCTTATACTAATATTTCCTATGGAATGAGGAGTAAGGAATCCCTCATTAAGTAATCCTAGGGACTTTTTATAGGACGTTGCTCGATGGGTATCCTATGTGACGATCCTTGCTACGAAAAGAAAGTGGATATGGGAACATAAAATCCCTTTCTTCTTCTACCATATCCCCACCCTCATCCACTCACTTTTTTAGAGGATAGTAACAATAATGACATCTACACAATCAGATAATTTTTTTGAAAGAGAATATTTTTTGGATATTACACCCTCCTTCTTTAAAAGGGGCTCCATAGGCATGGTTCCTCAAATCCATTTATCCAGCACTTTGGGTATCCTCATACATGGTTTAATCCCGAACCAAACCACCAAATCATCATGATTAAAAACATTCCTTATGGACCTACACAAAGGTCATCTTATCCAGTATAAGACCCAACAATGTTATCACTATATCGATGGTCCTTATACTCTATAAGAACAACCTCTAGAGGGCCTCCAAATGTGTGGGTCCTCAACCCAACCAAACTATGATGGCTTTTATTCCCACCCAAATGGGATACGTAGGAAGCCTCCCTGATTTCCAAATTCAACACCCCAAATAATCCCAAATTCTCTATGGTCCAAATTCTAGGTAGGTTCACATCTAACATTGGAGCCCACATACCTTCCAGGTTAACTAGACCGGTTTAGTATAAGTCCTACACCAAACGTTGACTTGGAACCTTTCTCTTGGATGTACTTGCCACATGACACTAGATTGCATGGTTTGATCCCTGCCATATAACCTTAAATAGTATGATGTTTCCCAATAATTGGCACCAAACTACACGGTTTTTCATTTATTTCATGAGGATTCATAGGAATATCATTTCATGGATCTAATACCGAAATCAAAACAACTTATAGATCCCTAAATGATAATAAATTATGAAGTTCCCCACTGTGTGGCTTAAAACCAGCATCGTAATAATAAATGATAAAAGAAGCTATAATCTATAAACAAAATAGTACCATCGATGGAGAACCTCATATATATATATATATATTTATGTCTCCATCGATGAAGAACCTTTAATACATACAAATGATTCTTAAATCCATATATGTTAATAATTGATTGTTAATTAAAGGGTGACCTATGTCATACATGGTAATTTATAAAGGATCGGTAAACATGTATTAAATATTTAAGAAAGTACTAATGTTGGAAATAATCCCCCCCCCCAACTTTTGTGATGAGTCCGACCTCCCACTATCTCAACCAATGTGATTCCCTAAGTTTCATTGGATCCATTTCCCAATGACCAACGACCTTTGGAATGTAGTTTGAGATAAATCTAGAAAAGGGGAGTCATTTAGTGTTTTTTGACTCAATTAACAAAACCCATTAGATGTAATTTGAAAGTATTAAACCTTTCATGAATGATTGTGAAACATTAATACCCCCATAATATAGAGACCCAACCTTTTCTTACATGGATATTGCATTATTTTAAATATAAACAACATAATAATGGTACAAAACAAGGATACAATGGTTTAGTGTCTTGGAAAAATTATACAAATAAATTTCTTTTACAAAATAATTTTTAAAAATTATTTAATTACTTTTTATCTACCTTGTTATTATCCATCATGTTTTCCTCTGTACAAGTATTCACTTGAGGATATACATCAAAATAAAGGGGTGAGCTAAAATCCAAGTTAGATTAAAAAATAAATCAATACAAAATGGGTGAATGTAATCACCATCATAACATCATAATCTTGATAGGAACATTATATAAATGCATGGAATTTGGAAATGCATAAAATTGAAACATCATGTATTAGTTGTTAAATACTACACATAGTTGTGATCAAAGCTCTCATCATGTTCACACATAACTTATGTGCCTCATAATAACCTCTTTATTGTGAAATCATATAGAATCATGCTAATATATATTTCACATTGTCTCATGAGATACATCAAATTATCCAATGAATTGGTGTTTTATATAATTAAATTTCCACCCATCACATCATAACATTTACATAATCATGCTTTCCACAAAGAACGTATATCAATCATGGACATAAAATAACCCTTGGAAATGAATGGGGTTCATGATAATTTCAAAAAGTATAATTTCATGAATAAACATTTTGGTTACCAAATTAAAAAGGTAATAACATACTTTTTATAATAATCATAAATCTTTCGTGAAGAATAAACAATCTCAAGATAAGTAAAAGATTTTTTTTTCGAAAGAAGAGTTCTTTTGGAAAAATATTTTCATTTTTCATAAAATCATATTAAAAACATGAATATTACCAAAAATATAATAGAATTATATAGAATGTATTTTTAAATAACAATAAAGTAAAATTAATACTGAAAATGGAGTGAAAGAGGGAAAACTGAAGGAAATGGAGTTGGGTTCATGAATCCCCATACCTTATATTTGAATTCTTTATTCACTTTACTATCATAGGTAATAAAATTAGATTCATTAACTAATAAATTTAAAACCAATTATACATGTATTTCATTTGTTATAATTTTATTATGTTATTTTATGGCCATTTTTATGAGTTATAGAATTCAATTTCATCATTCAGGAGTGTTCTTTTTCTTGATTTTCATGATTGGTTCACTTGTATACATGTATGGAAGTTCAAGTAAAATAGGGATAATTTACAAAATTGAGGTTATAAGTTATTAATTAACTTCAATAATATTAAATGATATTATATATCATTTTTATATGTTATTAGGATGAATAATTAGATAAAATGTTTTTGATATTCATTTATATTAATTTGGGGGTTTTTCTATTATAACAAACTATATTTGTTTTAATATTAACTTTTTTTTTGTATATATGTTAGTTATATAACATTAAAAAGTTTTAAAATAAATTTTAAAATAAATTTAAAATATTATAATGGTTTTATGACCATCCTTAAAGGTGGTATTAGAAAATTAAAATGCATAGTCCATGATAGTGGTACATCGACACATCACGATTGATTATTTCATTTTTAAAATAAAAGGGAGAGTAGAAAGGGATTTGATTATGGATTATTCCATTAACATAATAAAATTATATTATATATATTATTATGGAGTTATCATTCCACGTGTACAAGGGGAGATAAGTATATAATAAGAAAATAAAATAAATTGAAATTAAATTAAAACAAAATTAAAAAGGACTCTACCTCTTGAATTTCTTATCCTTGAAAACCTCCTTTGGGGAAAGGGTTTGGTATTTTGATGATAACAAGGGATCCTGGACATGGGGTAGTGGATTGGAAAGAGTATTGGGTAGAATTTGGACATGCTTCAAGGCTTTTAAGGTGTCAGGAGAAGAGGTGGTGAGGTATGATATTTATGGGGAAGGGTGGGGGTGTTTTCTCATTATTTTTCTCATTAGTCTATTATTTTGGATCAAGATTATGAATAATTCGAACATTATCACTAAAAAAATTAAAAAATGAATTATAGTTAAAAATTTTGGGCTTAAATAATCCTTTCATCAATAATGAATCAAAAATTAAAATATTTTTCATTCATCGTATGTTATTATATTTTACTATTCAAAAAAATTCCTGCATTTTAGAAAAATTTCAAAAATTAACCCAATTTTTTTTTCAGATTTTTTGATTTAATATATTAACTCAATTTTATGAAAATAATTTTCTAAAGATAATAAATTTTATTTATAATTAAAATCATCATTTAGTTAAAAAATATTGATTTTGAAGTTATAACTGATTTTATACCACTTTTAGAAATTAATTAAGGTCTCATCAAATTACCATATAATCATAATACAAAAAAAATTATGTTTGAATCTATTTTATGGAAATATATTTTTTAAAAATAATTATATTAATTATAAAACTATAAATAAAAATTTATGTTTTATCAAAATACCAACATTTAATTAAAAAAATTAAAATATTTATTTACTTATAAAATGATATAATTATATCATATTATCATTTATAAGATGTCTAAATTTTATTTATACTTTCATAGATGATTTTACTATTCATTTTTCTGAATTACTATTCCTAATGGTCTTGTTACTATTCCATGGGTCATGTTACTATTCCCTTGGGATATGTTCCTTAATTTCAAGAAGTGCCTCTCATTTTATTCATTCTTCATTTATAATGTTTTTATTTTGTTCTCAATGTTATTTAATGTGGTTTATAATATATAATAAAATTTTAATAATGTAATTTCCATTTATTAAATTTTGGGTCACTATATTCTTCCCCGTTTATCAAAATTTCTCCCCCAAAATTTCTCCCACAAAATTTCATTTTACATACTATGGTGAAAATAGGGGAGGGTACTTCTATTTCATTACATCCTCTAGTTCTCAAGTTTCCTCTTCATAATTATGGTTCTACCATATTACTTTGACTAGGTGAGTAGTGTTGTTGCATATGACTTTATCTCTATTGTCTAGGATTTAACTGGCTACTCCTCGTAAGAGAGATCATATTCTAATTGTACCACCTCTAGATTCAATAGATGTGAGGGATATTTTATGTACTTCCTCATGAGGGATTCATGGAATAAATCATATACTTCACACATGGTAGGTGGAAGTTCTGGTCAATAGGCCACAGTTCTGTGATGATTAAGAATATTGAAGGGTCCAATTTACATGGGACTCAGCTTTCATTTATTCCCAAATCTAATGATCCTCTTCCATAGAGAAACAAAGATGAATACCTTGTCTCCAGCCTTAAAATCTAGGTCCCATTAATGATTGTTTAGATATCTGTTCTGTAGACTTTAGTATTACTTGTTGTGATAATTAATGGTTTTCATATTTTCCACCATTTAGTTGACCATTTCATAACATAGTAGCTTATGTTCACCAACTTCATCCCAACACACCAGTGTTATGAATATTTTCCCATAAAGGGATTAATATGGATCCATTTCGATGATTGAGTGTAAACAGTTGTTTTAAGAGAAGTCATCCAGAGGCATATATTGGTCCCATCCTCCTTTGTAGTCCATAGAACAAGCTCTCAACATATCTTCCATGGTCTAAATAGTCCGCTCAGATTTTCCATTAGTTTGAGTTTGATAATCCATATTAAAGTTCATATCATTTATTAGAGAATGATAGAGACTTTTCTAAAACATGGAGGTAAATATCAGATCATGATTAAATAAAATAGATAGTGGTGCTCCATTCAGACTTACAACTTCTCTGATGTATATCTGTGAAAGTTTATCTAGTGAGAAATCCCTTTGAGTTGAGATTAATTATGATTTCATTATTAGACGATCCACAAAAAAACATATAGAATTGTTTCCTCTGGATGTCTTTTAATGTCCAGTGATAATGTCCGTAGTTATTTTTTCCATTTCTATATTGGTATGGGTAATGGTTGCATCATCCCCTTAGATATTTTCCTTTAATCTTTCCCTTGATGACATACTAGGAACATTCATCTATATTCAGGGATCTCCTTCTTCATATTTTCCCAACAACAGTTCTCTCAAATATGTGAATACATCTTTGTGCTTCATAGGTTAATAGAGTAGGTTAATCTATCTGAGTCATTTTGAATCACATTCATTATCTGTAGATTTCATAGTACACATAATCGTGACCCACATCTTATAAATCCTTCTTCATCAATTTTATGCTCTGTGGATTTACCTTTCTCATGGATGCCACCTTCATCTGAATTTCCAAATCATTTCAATGAGCATACTTTATTTTCTTCATGAGGGATGGTTTAGAAATAAATTAAAAAGGATTTACCATGTTACTTCCTCAATGATTCCCATGTTCATCCTTTGAAAATATAAGAATATTGGATCCTTCTAAATTCTCATTATTGATAATGTTTCAGGATCCTTTCTATATAGAGCATATGCCGCTTTGTTCACTTTGTTGGGATGCTATTGGATTGAGAAACCATAATCCAAGATGAGTTGTAACTATCTTCTCATGCTCGTATTAATCTCTTTCTGTGTGAATATATATTTGAGGATCTTATAATTAGTATATATTTTATACTTCTCCCTATAGAAATAATGCCTCCATATTTTCAACACGAAGATCACAGCTGCCAAATCTAAATCATGTATGAGTAATTTTTCTCATTATTTTTCAACTACCATGAGGCAAAGTCTATCAATTTATAAGTTTCCATTAGTACACATCACAATCCCTTCTTTGAAGCATTTTTGTATACCACAAAGATTTCCACACTTTTCGGAAGTATGAGTATTAGTGCAGTGATAAGAATTTTTTTAATTATTCGAATAAATATTCACATTCACGAGTCCATATATACTTTTCTCTTTTCTGAGTCATCTTGGTTAGTGGGATTGAAAATCATGATAGGTACTTCACAAATTTCCAATAATACCCAGTTAGACCAAGGAATCTATGGATCTCCATTACATATATTTTCCTAATACACTCTTTGATTACCTTTTTCTATAAAGCGTTAAGACCTGGAATTTCCATGTAATTTTTTTTAATAAATGTAAATTTTACGGGTCCATGGAAATTTACGAAGCTTGATTCCCGGAGTACTCAGAATTAATTTCTGATGTTTTGTTCAGGTACGTTCAGTAAACATACGAGCAAGTTTTTCTAACTTTTTAACCGGTGCTCGGAATTGAAATCTGAGGGCACCGTTAAAATTGTAGTGTCGGTTTTTGCTTAAGAAGACTTTAATCTCGATGGAAGTGGGTCGAGATTGAAAGATAGTTTTTGGGTTTTTCATGTAAGAATAAAATAAAAATAAAAGTTTGTGACATTTTTATTTTTATTTGAAACACCCATGGGGGTGTTTGGAGGTGGGTTCCACTGGAACTAAACCTCCATGTTGATGTTGGAGGTTTGGACCACCCAAACCATAACCTCCTATGAGAGGTTATGTTGGTGGGGACCACCAAGATTTAAACTCCCTTGAAACCCCACTTTAATTTGGAGAAACCCTAAACTCCATAATAAATGTGGGGGGAGACTCTTCGACACCTCCACAATTTAATTGTGCCAACACACCATATTAATTGTGCAAACTCCCCCTTAATCAATTAAACCATTTTGAAAAATATGATAACAACATAATAGATATTATAATCTATTATCTTGGGCTACCTTTTCATTTTTGGTGGAATTGGGGAGAGGAGGAACCTGGGAGAAATCTCTCAACAAAGAATGCACTGCCGACGAAGAACACCGATGAGGAACACCTTCGACTATGAAGAACGACCTCAACTTTGGCCTTCTTCCTCAGAAATTCCTTCAACATTGGACATGTTCATCTACAATGAATTGACTTCCTCTTTATCACAGCAATGTCAACCAACAATGATCAAGGTAGGGGTTTAATGTTGTTGATTGTCACTTCACAGATACACCCCTTCTTTTCTTTTGCGGGTTGGGAAGAATCATTAGAGGAGGGATTAATGTGCTTTGATCTTGTGAACCTCTTGCAATCACTCTAATGCGGAGAGTGTGGGCCAAACTATCATGGTGGTCCTCTCTGTAACCCTTGTGTTGATTTGAGGTGTTCTTCGAAATGGTGGAAGGTGATGAAGGTGACAAAGGAAACGGCGCTGCCACCCGCGGCCTCCGCAACCCACGCCGCCCACACAGTGCCCCTGCCTCCCAGCCGAACCGGCTCCGCGCCGCTGCCAGTCGAAACGGCACCAGGCCGCACCACACCCCATCCACACTGCACCCCGACCGTGCCGCACCCCGACCACACTGGCCTCCCAGCCAAGCTGCCCCGTCCACACCATCCGCCGACCGCTCCTCCCGACGGTCGAACCGGTCGCGCCACCACCGGCCGAACCGCCCGTGCCGCACCCTGGCCACCCCGGCCTCCCAGCCTAATCGGCCCCAACCGTGTTACCCTGGCCCTCGGGCCGAGCCACACCCCCGTGGCCCTCCGAGCTGAACCGTCCCCATTCCCCAAGACGAGCCTCCCTCACGACACCCTCTGTGCCAAGCCGCCCAAGATTCGCCCTCCGGGCCGAACCGCACTCACACCGACCCACGGCTGATCCGCATCATCACGGCTCTCTACGGCCCCTAGTGGCCTACTACGCTTGACCTAGTGGGCCAGGCTGAACCCAATGTGTTGGCACACTGAACGGGCCGGGTCGGTCCGACCGAGTCGGACCGGACCCAGACCCACTACGACTCTTTATTTTCTTTTTCCCATAACATTGGCACCAGACATCCGTTTGATGAACCGGAAGTGGAATTGGAAATTTTGGAGCCTGGCGGTACTTTTGAGTATATCCCACTAAAGTTTGAAGAATATTTGGGATACGGTTAGGTTAGATCGTGCAAAAATTCAACCGGGCCCCTGGGACTAAAAGGCTAATAACTAATAGACTAGGCATCTGATTGACGTGTCGTCTATTGCATTGAGACCCCCTTGACGTGGAGGACCTTTGAGATACTTCTTCGTGGGACTTTGTGACACTTAGAGTATCTACGAGTAGCTCATTGTGCAGATCCTCCCAGAGACAAGCGAGCAGAGTTCAGAGACCTAGTAGCGGGCTAAGACCTGATGACTGCTGGCCGTTTTGACTCGGAGTGACTCTACTAGCCCAGTGGGGAGCACCTTGGTATTGTGAAAAACCCACAGTGGAGAGTGCCTTGGTGTCACGATTGACCCACAGTACTCGACAAGAGGAGTACCTAAGTAGGCAACGAGGGGGTGCATGCTTGGTGATGCAGCAGACCCATGATGGGGAGCGTGCTTTGTGACACAACAGATCCACGGTACTCGAAATAAGGAGTACCTCAGCAGTCCAAGGTTAGTGGGAAGAACGCTTGGTGTCATGGCAGGCCAACTCTACTTAGCAGAGGAGGAGTTCTCCCACATCCATGGTTTTAATAATGTTACTATGGATGTTACTTAATACTACCCCTGGAATAAAATCATGGTTGAGCTGAGTCAGTTCTTCTGTGTTTTTCCTCATGATTGAGATGGATCACTTGATAACTTAGGTATATATGTATGGGAATATACCTAATTAAGGTTATATATTGATTTCATACTTTTTGGTTTATCCTTGTTGGATTTTGTGCGACCTTGAGGGTCTCGGGGTCCTTACTGAGTATCATTATACTCACCCCTACACATGATATGCCCACACATTGTTGTGTTGGTTGTAGATGACAAACATCACTAACTAAGGCTGAGTGTACCAGGACTGGACGGTGCCAGGGGTGGACCATATGGCCTGTCGGTACGTGGAGGAGACAGACAGATGCGGAGTGCTGAGGAGGCTATGTGTACCTACCCTTCACGAAGTAATCTTGTAGGAAGACCCAGTAACTGCTTTTCTTTCTTTTTCAGTTGTATTGTATCACTGTTGTACTTGTACTTTCCAGTTGGGCTTGAATTCTGGCCCCTTTTACTTTCAAAACTCTTTTGTTATACATTTTACTTGATATTTCATCCAGCTATGTGTGTTTAGAGGTTATAAAGGTAATTTCGTCCCAGTTTTAGGGAGTTACGATTTTGGAGATAGTAGTCATCCCCTGGCCTATGGAAGGCAGGCTTGGGGTAGTCATAGCACGGGCCCTAGGTACGGTTTGGAAAAATTTGTATCAATGGAGTCGATTCTACCGCAGAACTTAGGACTCTGATCTTTACTATGAATCAATATTGTTAAGTGTATTGAATGTGTTTTTCAGTTCATGGAGTCTAGTGTTGGTGCAGTGGATGACGTATCCAAACGCAAGGACCCTGACTTCTGATTTATGACTCAGTGCACGAAAAAACTCACTGCGCATGTGTTCTTAAAATTTTTCTTTAAATCAACTCAACCGAGCCAGCTTGCAAGTTATAAATTTTTAACCATAGTGCACCTGTTTATTTTTAGGATGCCTCTACATAGAAAACCACCCAAAGTTTCGAGAGTCATACATACAGATAGCCCACTGAGTGACGAGGCCTTGTTGTTGGGACCTCTTCCTGTAGAGGCACCAGTGGTACCACTCCCCGTTGGGCCACCGATGCCACCAGCCCCAGCAGTAGACGATGCACACCTCTTGAGTGTTTTTCACTAATTCCATCACCAAAGGCCACCCAGGTTCATGGGAGAGATCAACCCACAGGCGGATGCGGATTGGCTGGAGGTTGTGGTGAGAGTTTTCCAACTGGTAGGGACACCAGCTATTCTCATGGTGATTCTTGGTGTCGACCTTCTACAGACAGCAGTAGGCATATGGTGGAGCTTGATGCTCCATGTTCATGACGAGATGACGCTTCTCTGGGCAGACTTAAAAAGCCTGTTTCAGGAAGAGTTAGTTCTAGTGACTCTTCGCGCACTGCGCATTCCAGAGAGAATTCATATTCACTATGGAAACATGACTGTGGATCAGTTTTAAGTGAGGTTCACTGACCTCTCACATTACTCCACTGATATGGTGTGGGACCCATTTTTCGGGGCCCAGACCTTCGAGCAGGGGCTCAGGCGGGAGATCAGGGCTTCGGTGATCTCACTCAGCATCCCGACGCAGGTAGCGATGTTAGAGGCAACCCTCCTAGTGGATAGTTTCCTTGCTAAGTAGTCTTCCGCAGTGAGTTCCACCACCAATAGACACATAGAAGAGTCTTTTGTAGCTGGCAGCAGACAAATGTCACAGATGTCTATGAGGACCAGACATACAGGTGGACGACCACAAGATTTTGAGTTGGTTGTCCAGGGAACTCTAGGTGGAGACAGACATGCTAGGAGAGGGCAGTCTTACGCATCCGGTGGGCAGGTTCACATGGCTCGTGACTGTCTGACCCGCCGTTCAGATGATCAGTAAACGGTCTAAGGACTTATCGAGCAGAGATAGAGATTCGATTGAGGTGGTCTGTAGGAAGTTGACGGACGTGGCAGAGGAGAGGATTCAAGGTACAATCTGTGTCTACTCCACCTTAGCTGCAGTACTTTTAGACACATGTGTCATTCATTCATTCATTGCCACTGCCCTCGTTCAGATCTCAAAGATTCTGATGGAGTCGTTGGCTTGATCCTTATAGATAGAGACTCCTATGAGAGCGGATTCGACGATTATGCACTGGTGCCGACAGTGTGAACTTACTCTAGGAGACGGGAGCTTCAGCTGAGATCTCCTAGTAGCAACGTCAAGACCTTACGACATCAACTAGGGTATAGACTGGCTATATACAGTCCATGATCGATTGACTATATGACGTACAAAGTGTGGTGTGTCCACACATATGAGACCAGGTTTACCTTCACTGGTGAGAAGGGAGCCTTTGCCGCACAAGATGGACTTACCCGGAAGAGAGTGCAGCTGATCACTCATCAGTTGTCTAGCCTTACCCTCGGATCTATTGATGGGGAGAGTCCGAGTTATCCTGTAGTGGTGGACCAGTACACGAATGTCTTCTATGATGATGTTTCGAGTCTACCTCCTCACAGAGAGGTGGAATTTTACATTGAATTGTACCCTAAGACAACACCGATATCTACACCAGAATATTGGATGGCTCCTGCGGAGCTTCATGAGCTGCGGGTACAGCTTCAGGACTTACAGGTGAAGGGATTCATCCAACCAAGTGTTTCACCTTGGGAAGATCCAATTCTATTTTCCAAGAAGGCGGATGGGATCTTGAGGATTTGTGTCGACTATCGGTGCCTGAACCAGGTGACCGTGTAGAACAAGTAACCACTCTTCAGGATTGATAAACTATTTGATCACCTAAAGGGAGAATGGTGGTTCTCGAAGATATACCTCTGATCAGGCTATCACCAACTCAGATTTCGAGATGAGGATGTGTAGAAGACATCCTTCAAATGTCAGTATGGCAACTATGAGTTCTTGGTTGTGTCATTTGGCATAACCAATGCTCCAGTAGTGTTCATGGGACTCATGAATAGGATCTTTCAGCCCTACATTGTTCCCTTTGTCGTAGTCTTTATCAACAACATTATTATCTACCCTACTACTAAGGATGAGAATTCCTATAATTTTCTTGTAGTATTGGACATGCTCTGATAGCACCAGCTTTATAGTACGCTCTCAAAGTGCTAGATCTGGATATGAGAGGTTCACTTTCTAGGACATGTCATCTCAGAGGCTGGAGTTGCAGTGGATCTAGCGAAGATTGAGGCAGTACATTCTTGGGATCCACCTAAGACTGTGATGGAGGTGCAATGTTTCTTGGGATTTGATGGATACTACTGAAGATTTGTGCCAGATTTCTCCAGAGTTGCAACACCAATATCAGCCTTGATGAAGAAGGGGAAACCCTTTATGTGATCGAAGAGATTCCAGCAGAGTTTTTAGAAGCTTAGGCAGAGGCCGACTAGTGCCCCCATCTTGAGGCTTCCAGAGGAAGGTGTAGGGTATGTAGTCTACTGTGATGCATTAGGGACCAGACTCGAATGTCTCCTGATGCAGGAGTGAGTAGTGATCACATATGGTTCTCGATAGCTGAGACAACATGAGCAGATCTATGCAACCCATGAAATGGAGTTAGCAGTCGTGGTCATATCCTTTAATATGTGGCGGCACTATCTGATGGGCGAACATTTTACCATGTACCCTGATCACAAGAGTCTCAGGTATATCTTCTCTCAGAAGTACCTGAACCTGAGACAATGACTTTGGATTGAGTTCCTCCAGGTCTATGACTTTGAGATAGTCTATACTCCTGGGAAGGGGAATGTTGTTGCAGATGCACTCAGTAGGAGATCTAGTATACAGCTTCAAGGTGATGTGACAGAGCAGCTATCCACTTTGAAGATATACTTTTTGGATAGAGATAGAGAAACAGTTCTATAGTCTTATATAGTCACTCCCCCACTTCATCAATGATTTATGGAGGTGTAGCATGGGGACGCGGACTATGAGTCACTATGTTCTCTGATATCCACAGGGCATGCAACTAATGGATTTTCTGAAGGTGGGGAGCACATCATCCTCTTCAGAGGATGTATCATGGTACCAATGTCACTTCAGGAGGATGTGTTGAGGGAGTTCTACACATACCCTTTAGTGGTACATCCAAAAGTGGAGAAGATGTACTGGGACCTCTGACGACCGCACTGGTGGTCAGTAATGAAGAAAGAAGTTATAGAGTTTGTCTCTCAATACCTCACTTGTCAGTAAGTTAAGGCAGAGCACCAGGTACCAACAGGCTTGATTCAGCCTTTAGAGGTCCCAAAGTGGAAGTGGGATGGGATATCCATGGACTTTGTGACAGGACATCCATGTACATCTAGGGGTCATGACTCTATTTTAGCGATCACCGAACGACTCACCAAGTCAACCCACTTCCTACCAATCAGAGAGTAGGGTTATGTAGAGATTATGGGATGCCTTTATGTGTAGTAGATTGTGCATCTACATGGAGTAACTTCAACGATTGTCACCGATCATGACATGCATTTTACTTCCCAGCTATGAAAGGGGTTGTAGGAGGCTTTCAGGACGCAACATCATTTGAGCACCACCTTTCATCCTCAGACAGATGGTTAGACTGGGCGGACCATTCAGACCCTCAAGGACAATATGTATTCTTGTGTCCTCAACTTTAGTCTCATCTGGGAGGATCACTTACCTCTGGATACGTTTTCATACAACAAAAGTTATCACTCCACCATTGGTATGGCACATTTCGAGGCGTTATATGGGCGACCTTGCAGATCACCCTTGTGCTGGACTAACTGAGGGGAGTCAGCACAAGTGGGACCAGAGATGGTACGGGCTACTACAGAGAAGGTGTAGATCATCGAGGAGAAGATGAAGACTATACAGAGCAGACAAAATCCGTATTCCAATAAGAGACAGAGACCTCTAAAATTCGAGGATAGCGCCCACGTCTTTGTTTGGGTCTCACCTCGACAAGGTTTACAGAGATTTGGCCAAGGTGACAAGTTATCTTCGAGGTTCATTGGACCTTTTCATATCCTCATCAGAGTTGGAGAGGTGGCATACCGCCTAGCTCTTCCACATCAGTTGCATCGGGTGCGCAACGTCTTCCACGTATCCCAGCTGATGAAATACGTCCATGACCCTTCTCACATCATCGACCATGGTGAGCTGGAAGTCAGTGATGGGGAGACTTTTACGGAGGATCCATTAGAGATTGAGGATCGATAGGAGCGGGTCCTTCGTGGACGGTCGATACCTCTTGTGAACATTCGTTGGTAGCATAGGAACCTCCATGAGAGCAATGGGTGCAGGAGGCTCAGATGCGTGCTTAGTACCCCCACCTGTTCCCTTAGTTTGAGTTGTGGCTTATGGGGATGTAATTCATGTGATGGGGAGAATGTAAAGACCCAAAATTTCAATGTAATTTTTTTAAAAATAAATGGGAATTTTAAAAGATTGTGGAAATTTACAGTGCTTGATTCTGAGGCCCAGAGAGCTTGGAATGAATTTCTAAGGTTTTTTTAGGTACGTTCAGTAAATGTATGAGCGGATTTTTCAAAAATTTGAACCGGTGCTCGGAATTGAAATCTGAGGGTACCGTTGAACTCACAACACCAGTTTTCTCTTAATAAGACATTCATCTCAACGGAAGTGGGTCGAGATTGAAATATAGTATTCGGGTTTTTCATGTAAGAATAATATAAAAATAAAAGTGTGAGATATTTTTATTTTTATATGCAACACCCATGTGGGTGTTGGGAGGTGGGGTCCACCAGAACCAAACCTCCTTGTGGAAGTTGGTGGTGGGGACCACCCAAACCATAACATCCCGTGATAGGTTATGGTGGTGGGGACCACCAAAGTTTAAACTCCCTTGAAACCCCCCTTTAATTTGGAGAAACCCTCAACTCCCTAATAAATGTGGGGTGAGCCTCTTCAACACCTCCAAAATTTAATTGTGCCAACACACCATATTAATTGTGCGAACTTCCCCTTCATCAATTAAACCATTTTTAATATTATTCCAATGACTTAATAGATATTATAATCTATTATATTGGGCTGCCTTTTCATTTTGGGTGGAATTTGGGAGAGGAGGAACCTGGGAGAAAGCACCCAATGAAGAACACTCCACTAATGAAGAACACCGATGAGGAATGCATTCAACTATGAAGAATGACCACGACTTCAACCTTTTTCCTCAGGAACTTCCTTCGACGTAGGACGTGTTAGTATAAAACAAATCGACGTTCTCCTTCTCACACCAACGTCAACTAATAACGATCAGGGTAGGGGTTTAATGTTATTTGAATATCACATCACAAGTACACCCCTTCTTTTCTTTTGCAGGTTGGGAAGAATCTTTGTCGCAGGGATTAATGTGATTTGTTCTTGTGAACCTATTCATAATTCTCTGATGAGGAAAGTGTGGGTCAAACTAACATAGTTGTCTTCTCCACCGGTCGCGCTTCCTACCGGCCGAACCGGTCGCGCCACCCGATGGTCGAACCGGTCGCGCCACCCGCCGGCCGAACCGGCCGCCCTACACTCTGGGCATGCCGTGCCCCGACTGCACTGCACCCTGGACACCCCGGCCTCCCGGACGAACCGGCCCCGGCCGCACCACCCTGGCCACAGGGCTGAGCAACCCCGGTCCGTGCCCCCGCAGCCCTCTGAGCCGAACCGGCCCCGCGCTCTGGGTCGAGCCTCCCTCGTGGTGCCCTCCGGGCCGAGCCGTTGATGTGGTGCCCTTTAGGCCGAACCGCCCTTACGCCGACCCACGGCCGGTCCGCGCCGTCGTGGATGGTCTGCACCGTCGCAACCAGTCCGCACCCTCACGGCTATCTGCGGCCCCCCGCGGCCGGCTGGGCTGGGCCCAGTGGGCCGGGCCGAACCCCACGGGTCAGGCCTGGTTGACCCAAACTGGGTCAGTCCAGACTGGGTTGGGCCGGGTCAGTCCGACCAGGTCGGACCGGACCCGGGACCACTACAACCCTTTACTTTCTTTTGGCCAAAACTTTGGCGTCAGATGTCAATTTGATGAACCGTCAGCGGCGCATGATATTTTGGAGTTTGACATTCCCTTTGAGTATTCCCCACTAGAGATTGGGGAATATTTGAGATATGGTTAGGTTGTATCATGCATGAATCCAATCGGGCCCCTAGGGACTAAAAGGCTAATAAATAACATACCAGGCATCCAATTGACATGCCATCTATTGCGTTGAGACCCCATTGATGTGGCAGACCTTTGAGATACTTCTTCATGGGACTTCGTTATATTTGGAGTATCGAACAGTAGGTCGTGGTGTCGATCCTCCTCGAGAAGAGTGAGCAGAGTACAGAGACCTAATAGGTGGCTGAGACCTGACGACTATGGACCATTTTGACTCGGAGTGACTCTACTAACCCAGTGGGGAGCGCCTTGGTGTCGCGGAAGACCCACATTTGGGAGAGCCTTGGTGTCACGATAGACCTACTGTACTCGAAAGGATGATTACCTTAGCAGACTATGAGGGAGAGTGTGCTTGGTGACACGATAGACCCACGGTGTGGAGCTCTCTTGGTGACGTAGCAGATCCACAGTACTCGACATGAGGAGTACCTCAACTGTAAAGACCCAAATCTTGACAAACATGAACATTACATTACTTTTGAGGAATACATAAAACAAAACAAAAACCAACACTCAAGGACCGTAATAGTTTAGTGTCTTTGGAAACTCAGAACATAATCTTCTAATCATGGTGAAAGAACTAAAACATCCCCCATAACGATCTTCCCCTTTTGTTTTCTTAACTAAAACCTTTATTTATATCCTTGGGAAAAGAAAAACATATAAAGGGTGAGCTCAAATTCTCATTAAGGGTAAGAATGTAGAAAATAAATCAAACCATATACATTTGAACTTAAAAACATGAACATAATATTTAAACATCAAAATTTTGATCAATGACAAAAAAAAATGGCAGTACGTAAGACATAGATGATAATGGATCATCAATCATGATAAAATAGCATGGGAATAAAACTGGTAATTGTGGAAACTATTATGCACATGATATGATTTCCATAGTAGCCAAGGCATTGTTGCCAAGACCATCTTAGTGGACAAAGTTCCTTTCTGAATCGAGTTCAGTCCTCATTCTAGTCCTGTATCATTGAATCGGATTAACTTACCATTCCGACCAGGTCTATCTCATGAGATATAAATATTTACCCAATTCATTGTAGGGAGATATAGGTCCCACTCATCTCATAATTAAATCATTCTTACGTGTGCCACAACATGAACATAAATCATTCATTATTACCCAAAGAATAAAATGTGTTACATAAACATCATCCCATCATAACATAATCCATATAAAAAATGGATATCATTTCATCATAAGAAAAGTGAAACCATGTAAATCATAGAGACATTATACATGAAACATACACATATAAAATAATTCCATCTTATATAGAAAATGGTTTTGATAAAACACTTGAAATGAATTCTTGAGGAAAATATCCTTTCTTTTTCAAAATCATTTTCTTTACACAAAATGCCATGAAATTTTAAAAGAAAATAATTTTTCTGAAAATATTTATTAAATCTTGTAGAGTAAGTTTCATGAAAATAAGGTGTTATGAAACCATAAAAACCCATTCATGTTGTATAAGTTAAGAAAAAAATTCTTCTCGTACTTTTTTTCTGGAAAATTCAAAAAGTACCTCGTATGGTAAATAAAAAAAAGATTCCTTACATAACATGTAGTAAAAGTCAAAAATTGGTAAAAAGGACTTTAAACATACATGAAACCATTTTTAGAAAAAAGGTACATGGATGATAAATATAACCCCAATAAATACTTACGAATAAACAATCTCAGATAAAAACGAGATTGAAAAAGTTATCCCTTACCTTAGATCTGATATGCTTTGTACGTATCAGAACCACCTTTATAATGATTTAAATAATGTCAATTACTTACTAAAGAATAATATTCAATTTTATGATATCATATATGGTTCACTTATGACTTTATATTACCCGTTCTGTTGTAAATTCCATGTTAACGCAGCGTTTTGGGTAAAATTGTTTTATTTATCATACGTGTTTGGACTTGTTGTTCTTGATATTATTATTACTTATATCATGATTTACTTACTTCCAGAATGTAAATAATGATTTATATATCATATCTATTCAGTATATATATATATAATAGATAGATGAATGAAATGAAATACACCGCTCATGGAGACGGTAGGCCGTACGTACGCATGAACGTTGTTTTCCTTTCCTTATTAACTTGAATAGAAGTAAGTAGATGATATATATATAGATATACATATATACAATATCTTTATTATGTCATATATTTCATTATTATTCATTATATACACTTTAGAATCATTCTTGAATGGTTTACTTGGAGAATGAATCTCATTGCGGCGTGGAGACGGTAATCCGTACATACGCAGGAGCGATGATATCGTTACCATAATTATTGAATGGAATTGGAATGGATGATATAATATCTCATAATTAGTATGATGTTATAATAACCATATATAGTTATTCCTTACACCATTATACCCATCCAGGTAAGGTGGTGGTGGCAAAATAGATTACACCACAACGTGGAGACCGTATTCCATACGTACGCACGTGTGGTGATTTCGTTTTCCGTAGGATGGATATAAGGTGAAATGGGGTTGTTTCATATTTATAATAACATATAAGTATATTATTGATACTGATGTTATTAATTTATAATGAAACAAAAAAAGAAGAAGAAGTTGAAGAAGAAAGAAATTTGAAAGAATCGGTAGAAGAGATTACATCTTCTTTGACGCACCTCTTTTAAGTTTCCTCTTAAGGCACTAGAGTTTGTCTTTTGAGGAGACTAGAAACTCTATAATGTTTCCATTGAAGTTGAGAAGAGAAATGGGCAGGGGTTTTCCGAGCTCGAAGGCTCAAAATTGTGTACAGATAAGAGGGAGGAGGTGCCCTTTTATAAGGGAGGAGAGGGACACTTTAGGAAAAAAACATAAAATATTATTTTATAATAAAGTCATATTCGGTTAAAAATGGCTCCAAAGTGACTTATTTCCAAGAAAAAGTGGGGATGGGTCGAAATCCTCTCAACCAATATGTTTTAGACAAGTTTAGGTTACTATTTTAACCTTATCATTTAGATTTAACTCTAAGTTAAATAATTTAACTTTTACCGTGTCTTCTTGTTTTCTTACACTATATGGTTAATAAACATACTATAACATGAAAAAAGAACCCCAAGTGGTTCATTATTAATATATATAACCTTATATAACTCATTTGGTCGAACCTTAGATTTTTAGGAATAGAATAACAATTAATAATATAATATTTGTTTTAAAAACTATTTTATGTCAATTTTGACACTATTTGGTAATTGATTTTTGTTAAAATCATAAAAAAATTATTAGTTATAAAAAAGTTAATTTAATCAATACTAACATGTCATATTAACCTAAAAAAATAGTGGAATTTATAAAAAGTCTCAAATTACATTTATTTGGGTATTTATAACATCAATTATTTTAATATTTCATTAATAAGCTAATTACTACATCATCATTGTGTCATAAATAAATTAAATTATATAATCTCTAAAAATTATAAATTAAATACTATTATATAGGAAATATTTTTATTATTATAATTAATATTTATAGACGAATTTATCTTATGTATAACCCTATATTAAAAAAAAATTAGTTATTAAACATTGATTTTAACTATTTTAACTCTTCTTTAAATAAAATGATTATAAATGTCCTAATCTAATCCAAGTGGACCTAAATGGTAATAATTTATTCATAAGGTTGTTTTTGGTCAAATTACACTTATCCAATAAAATTAGGACATGTGTTGGGATAATAATAATATCATTTTTACCCTTAATTCCTCTATTTACTTTTAACCGTGGTAAATAAAAGTAAAAAGTTACTATTCACCAAAAATTATTTTTAGCTTATTCAACCAAATTTTACTCCTTGATATTAATCGTGTCTCTCGGATTTTCAAAATTCCACTCACAGAAGCGGTAAAATTAAATTTATGTAAATGTTCAAATTTTCCTATGAGGTGGGTAAAAGGCGGTAAAAAGTTCAATAAAATTTTGATATATCTAAAATTTTTATAAAATGACTCCAATGTATTACATTGAACTTATATAGGTATTATGTATCAATTTTTACATAAAATAAATTTAAATAAAATAAATAATTATTTAAATAAAAAGTTGGTTTTTAAATAGTAACCCATTGTTTTCACTATTCATCAAAAATTGAAAGTTTTCAGAAAAATATCAAAAACTCACCCTAGGATAATTTCAATATTAAAAATCCAAAAATGAAGTCCATTTTGAAAGATAAAATTTATAAAATTTCAAAAAGTGGGTATTACTATTCATAACGTCTAATCCATAATAATATTATCGTAATTTCTCGTTTAGTGAAACTCGGTATTTCGTACTACACACGCTATCGAGGAAGGACTTGATTGAATGTAATGAAAGCCAATTTAGGGCAATGTGTAGTGAAATCTCCGTTTGGTGTTTCGTATAACATAATCAGATCTTATTTCATTTATACATTAAACAAAATATATACATAATGTCGCATAGAATAGTTTCCCCAAAACGAACAAGAAATTGTGTGTAACACGAGCCAAGAATAGTGTTGCGTATACTGCAAGATAATATAGTGTTTCTTATAGTACAATCTAATCTTAGTTTAGTGTATAATAGAGTACATCAAATAAATTAAAAATAATATATCTCATAAAATCTCAGGGTGTTACATTCTACCCCCCTTAAAATGGATTTCGTCCTCAAAATTCGTCAGGGTTATAAATGGTTTACTACTTGAAAGATTCATTCATAGAAATCCACATCGCAAAAAGGAATACTAGAACGTAATTTTAAACAGTGGAGTATGAATCATAACGGTTACCAAAATTAACTCATCACTGGGTTTCCACATAGAAGAACATAGGTGAAAATGTGGATATGGAAGAGAAATATATCCATCAAGGTCTGATCGAGAGTGGTAGAAAACATGGCTATGAAAAATTCAACAATCACAAAGCCATAAATTTGTGATGATCTAAGGTACTATCTGATTCATCGTATATGAGGACATTAAGAAGACATTTTTGGTTTTCAAGATATTTTCCCTAAAGTTGAAGAATTTTAATTAGAATAATACTTACTTTATTTCGGTACAATCTCACCGTTTCTCATGCCTCAAGAAATTTTCACTTTATCTCTTAAATAAATGAAGTTGAATTTTTCATTCATGTAGTGTAACCAGATCATGTGATACAATGATGGGTCATTCCATTTGTCTCCAATAAAAGGGTAGAAAAAGTTATCAAATATACATAAGTCCATCTATGGTGAGGTTAGTCGTATATGATTCCAAAAATGGACTTATACTTCATCAATCATTCCACTTAATGAAATAAAACTAGTTTCTACTAACCAGGGACTTCCTGTAGGCCAGTGGTAGTTGATAAATGCCTATCGCACTTCGGATGTGGGTTCAATTCCTGCAACCTTGAAAGACGCGATGGGTTGTTGCTCGTCCTACAGGTTGTCCTTTTTTCTAAAACTACATTATTATAATATCCCATCAATAAAATTGAAAAAAATTATATCCTTATACAATAATAACTTATGTCCAACATAATCCATCCAATCTTTAGGCTTATCCAAAATACTTATGTCCAAGCTCATAGTATAAACAAAACAATTACTAGAAATTTCATATACCAATCATGTGAATAACATCATTTATCCCAGATATATTTTGTTGATTTCATTCCAAACATGTGAATACCTTAATCATGTATTCTCTTGAAACATAAACTACCACATAACCTTAGTAAAAACATGAATGCTGTCAAAAGGTAATTCTTTCCACGTACCAAAATCCTGAAATTTCTATATAATCAAACCATGATATAGCTTTGTCCTTATATCAGTCATGAGCTCATGAATACTATCAAAATTTTCATTTTCTCCTTATCCCTTCATTATGCGCATATCATCTACTTTCCAAAAATATTTCAATCCATTTTCATGTTTACTGGTACCATAAAATTGGTAAAACCCACAATGATCCAATACATTGATATTCCAATATTCCAATATACTTTAAATGATATTCCACAACATTTTCTCAGAATCCTGTAACATAAAAACTTATTCATTCCACCACATCGTTTTCATACTCAACATCACAAATAGTGATTTCATGTGACTTCTCTTTATCCTTTTCCTTAAGAGGTTTCTCATGTCGATCATCATTAACCCTTGGATTAGGGTATTGATTAGCATAATGCCCCATTTCCTTTCACTTGAAGCATTGAAGTGTTGGTGGTGCGTTCTCTACAGTATTTTCTTTATTCACTTCATTAGAAACCCTTTTTCCATTACTTCGACACTCAACTACTCAATGACCTTCTTTTACACACTTAAAACATTTTCTATTCCCTTTAATACAATCTCCTCCATGCTTCTTTCCACACTTTGAGCATAAAGAAACATCCATCTTCTTTTGACTATTATTCTGAGATTTCTCCTTGAACTCCATCATTCATTTTTTTTTCAAAACCATACAATGGATATGTATCACTAACTTCCAACTCTACCTTGATAGCACAACGCAAATTTTTTTCATATATACTCAAGTCTCTTATAGCTAATGCCCTTCAAAGACTTGGTTTTAAGCCACTGAAGAATCGATCAACATTACTTTCAGGTCGTATGATAAAGCCAGATGCATACCTTGCAAGCCCTGTAAAATTCTCTTCGTATATACCAACAGATTAATCATAATTTTTCTTAAGCTCAAGGAACTCTTTTTCCATCTTTTTTTGAAAAATATGAGGGAAGTACTTATTGAAAAACAAGTTCTTGAACTCGTCCCATTCCATTGATTCAATTTCATCTTGGGGCCTTGTATTCCTAATTAGACTCCACAACTGGTCTGATTCACCTTTTAAATGGTAATCATCCAAAATGACTTTTCATTCTCTGAACAGCGAAGTATGGAAAATATCTTTTCAATGGTACGGATTCATTGTTCAGCAAAAAGTGGATCAGAAGACCGATCGAAAGAAGGTGGATGTTGCCTCATAAAGGACTCAATAGAATATTGTTCCCTTCTCTGCTCATTCGGAAGTCCAGAATGATTGATAGCTTGTGTAAATATATAAATAAGATTTTTCAATCCATTTTCCATAACATTCGGTTGTTCAGTAGGACAACCATTGCATTTTCCATTACATTTATCAACACGGTTTCTTCGGGTTCTAGCCATCGTCTAAAACCCAAAAATAAATGTGTGAGAGGAAGTAATCATTCTAGGAAAACAACTTAATAAATGGGAAGTACTTTCAATATCTAACATCTTAGGTTTTATTTTTTGATCGTTACTGTAATCCTAGGACTATAACCTATAGTTATACTTAACCTTAGGGACATCCCTAGACATACCGTAGAAATATCTATAGGGATCTCACAAAATTTCTCGCATCCTAGTTTCCAAAGGTTGACTAAACCTTTCATCTGATACCAACTGTAGAGACCCAAATCTTAACGTACATGGACATTTCATTACGTTTGTGGAATACTTAATACATAACAAGAACCAACACTCAAGGACCGTAATAGTTTAGTGTCTTTGGAAACTTGGAACATAATCTTCTAATCATGGTGAAAGATTTTCAACATCTCCCATAAAGATCTTCCCCTTTTTTTTACCTAAAACCTTTATTTATATCCTGGGGAAAAGAAAACATATAAATGGTGAGCTCAAATGCATAGTAAGTATAAGCATGAAGAAAATTAAACAAACTGTATATATTTGAACATAAAAACATGAACATAATATTTAAACATCAAAATCTTGATGAATGAAATAAAACATGGCAGTACGTAAGACATAGATCATAATGGATTATCAATCATGATAAAATAGCATAGGATTAAAACATGTAATTGTGGAAACCATTAATAACATATTATTATTTCCATAGTATCGAAGGCATTGCTTCCAAGACCATCTTAGTGGATAAAGTCCCTTTCTGAATCGAGTTCACTCCTCGTTCCAGTCCTGTATCACTGAACCGGATTAACTTACCATTCTGGCCTTGTCTATCTCATGAGATATAAATATTTACCCAATGCATTGGAGGGAGACATAGGTCCCACACATATCATAATGAAATCATTCTTACGTGTGCCACAACATGAACATAAATCATTCATCATTACCCAAAGAATAAAATGGGTTTCATAAACATCATCTCATCATAACATAATCCATATAAAAAAATGGATAACATTTCATCATAAGAAAAGTGAAACCAAGTAAATCATAGAGACATTATACTTGTAACATACACATATGAAATAATGTCATCTTATATTGAAAATGGTTTTGATAAAACACTTGAAATGAATTCTTGAGGAAAATATCCTTTCTTTTTCAAAATCATTTTATTTTCACAAAATTCCATGCGATTTTAAAAGAAAAGGATTTTTTTTGAAAATAGTCATCAAATATTATAGAGTAAGCTTCATGAAAATAAGGCGTTATGAAACCGTAAAAACCCGTTCATGCCAAAAACCATTCTTCTCGTACTTTTTCGGGAAAAGTCAAAGAGTACCTCGTATGGTCAACAAAAGAAATATTCCTTACATACCATGTAGTACATGTCAAAATGGGAAAAAATTAATTTAAACATACATGAATCCATTTTTAGAAATAAGGGACATGGATGATAAATATAATCCCAGTAAATACTTATGAATAAACAATCTCAAATAAAAATGAGATTGGAAAAGTTATCCCTTACCTTAGATCCGATATGCTTTGTACGTATCCTAACCTCCTGTATAATGATTTAAATAATGTCATTTACTTATTAAAGAATCATATTCATTGTTATGATATCATATATGGTTCACTTATGACTTTATATTACCAGTTCTTTTGTAAATTCCATGTTAAAGCATCGTTTTAGGTAAAATCATTTTATTTATCGTACGTGTTAGGACTTGTTGTTCTTGATATTATTATTACTTATGTCATGATTTAATTACTTCCAGAATTTAAATAATGATTTATATATCATATATATTCAGTATATATATATATAATAGATAGATGAATGAAATGAAATACACCGTTCATGTAAACGGTAGGTCGTACGTACGCATGAACGATGTTTTCCGTTCCTTATTGACTTGAATGGAAGTAAGTAGATGAAATATAGATATATCTATATATATACATAAATCTAGTAGATTCATTATGTCATATATTTCATTAATATTCATTATATATACTTTATAATCATTCTTGAATGGTTGATATGGAGAATTAATCTCATCACCTCGTGGAGGCGGTAATTCGTACGTACGCATGAGCGATGATATAGTTCCCATAATTATTGAATGGAATTGGAGTAGATGATATAATATATCATAATAATTATTATTTTATAATAACTATATATAGTTATTATTTACACAATTATACACATCCATGTAAGGTGGTGGTGGAAAAACAGATTACACCACGGCGTGGAGACGGTATTTCGTACGTACGCATGCGCGCTGATTTCATTTTCCGTAGGATGGATAGAAGGTGAAATGGGGTTGTTTAATATTTATAATATCATATCAGTATATTAGTGATACTTATGTAATTACTTTATAATAAAACAACTAAATAAGAAGAAGTTGAAGAAGAAAGAGACTTGAAAGAATCGGTAGAAGAGATTACCTCTTCTTCGACGCACCTCTTTTAAGAATCCTCTTAAGGCACTAGAGTTGGTCTTTTCAGGAGACCAGAGCCTCTATAATGTTTCTAGCGAAGAATAGAAGATAAATTTTCAGGGGTTTTACGAGCTTGAAGGCTCAAAATTGTGTAAATATAAGAGGGAGGAGGTGCCCTTTTATAAGGGAGGAGAGGGGCACTTTAGGATAAAACATAAAATATTATTTTATAATAAAGTCATATTCATTTAATAATGGATACAAAGTGACTTATTTCAAAGAAAAAGTGAGTATTGGACACAATCCTCTAAACCAATAGGTTTTAGAAAAGTTTAGGTTACTATTTTAACCTTATCGTTTAAATTTAACTCTAAGTTAAATAATTTAACTTTTACCATGTCTTCTTTTTTTCTTACACTATATGGTTAATAAACATACTATAACAAGCCACAATAACCCCAAGTGGTTCATTATTAATATATATATAACCTTATCTAAGTCATTTTTCCTAACCTTGGGGTTTTAGGAATAGAATAACAATTAATAATATAATATTTATTCTAAAAACTATTTTATGTCAATTTTGACACTATTTGGTAATTGGTTTTTGTGAAAATAATAAAATCATTATTAGTTCGAAAAAAGTTAATTGAATGAATACTAACATGTCATATTAACCTAAAAAACTATTGTAATTTATAAAAAGGCTCAAATTACATTTATTTTGGTATTTATAACATCAATTATGATAATATTTCATTAATAAGGTAATTACTGCATCATCATTGTGTCATAAATAAATTAAATTATTTAACGTCTTAAAATTATAAATAAAATTCCATTATGTAGGAAATTGTTTTATCTTTCTAATTAATATTTATAGTCTAATTTATCTTTTGTATAACCCTATATTAAAAATGTTTTAGTTATTAAACATTGATTTTAACTATTTTAACTCTTCTTTAAATAAAATAATAATAAATGTCCTAATCTAATCCAGGTGGACCTAAAGGGTAATATTTTATTTCTAAGATTTTTTTGGGTATAACTACACTTATCCAATAGATTTAGGAAATGTTTTAGTGTAATAATAATATCATTTTTACCCTTAATTACCCTATTTAATTTTAGCCGTGGTAAATAAAAGTAAAAAGTTAGTATTCACGAAAAATTATTTTTATCTTATTGAACCACATTTTACTCATTTATATTAACTATGTCTTTCGGATTTTTGAAATTCCACTCACAGAAGTGGTAAACTTATGTTTTATGTAAATTTTCAAATTTTCTGAGGTGGTGGGTAAAAGGCGGTAAAAGTTCAATAAATTTTTATATATCTAAAATTAAGATAAAATGACTCCAATGAATTACATTGGACATATATAGGTATTATGTATCACTTTTTACATAAAATAAATTTAAATAAAATAAATAATTATTTAAATAAAAAGTCGGTTTTTAAATAGTAACCCAGTGTTTTCACTATTCATCAAAAATTGAAAGTTTTCAGAAAAACACCAAAACTTAACCCTAGGATAATTTCGATACTACAAATCCAAAAATGAAGTCCATTTTAAAAGATAAAGTTTTTAAAATTTAAAAAGGTGGGTATTATTATTCATAACGGCTAGTTCATAATAATATTATAATAATATCTCGTTTCGTGAAACTCGGTATTACGTACTACACACACTATCGAGGAAGGTCTTGATTGCGTGTAATGCAAGCCAAGTCAATGATACGTGTAGTGAAAGCTCAGTTTGGTGTTTCGTATAACATAATCAAATCTTATAACATTTATACATTAAACAGAATCTATACTTAATGTTGCATAGAATAATTTCCACAAAACGAACTTGAAATTGTGTGTAACACGGGCCAAGAATAGTGTTGTGTATACTACAATCTAATACGGTGTTGCTTATAGTACAATATAATCTTGGTGTAGTGTATAATTGAATACATAAAAGAAATTAAAAATAATATATCTCATAAAATCCCGGGGTGTTACATTCTACCCCCTTAAAATGAATTTCTCCCTCGAAATTCGCCGGGGTTATAAATGGTTTACTACTTGAAACTTTCATTCATAGAAACCCACATCTCAAAAAGAAATACTAAAACATAATTTTAAAAAGTGGAGTATGAAACATAACGGTTACCCAAATTAACTCATCACTGGGTTTCCAAATAGGGAAACATAGGTGAAAATATGGATATGGAAGAGAAATCTATCCATCATGGTCTGATGGAGAGTGGTAAAGAACATGGCTATGAAAAATCCAACAATCAAAAAGCCATAAATTTGTGATGATCTAAGGTACCATCTGATTCATCGTATATGAGGACACTAGGACAACATTTTTGGTTTTCAAGATCATTTCCCTAAAGTTGAAAATTTTAAATTAGAAGAAATACTTACTTTATTTCGGTACAATCTCAGCATTGTTCGTGCTATTAACAATTTCCTCTTCATCTCTTAAAGAAATGAAGATGAATCTGTCATTCTTGATGTGTAAGCAGATCATGTGATAGAATGACGGGTCATTCCATCTGTCTCAAAAAAAGGTAGAAAAAAATATCAAATATACATAAGTCCATCTATGGTGAGGTTAATCGTATATGATTCCAAAAATGGAATTATACTTCATCAATCATTCCTATTAATAAAATAAAACTAGTTTCTACTAACTAGGGACTTCTTGTATGCCAGTGGTAGGTGATAAAGGCTTGTCGCACTTCGGTTGTGGGTTCAATTCCCGCAACCTTGTTCGACGCAACGGGTTGTCTCCCATCCTACAGGTTGACCCTTTTTCTAAAACTACATTATTATAACATCCAATTAATAATATCAAAAAATGTTATAGCCTTATACAATACAAACTTATGTCCAACATAATCCATTCCAATCTTTAGGCTTATCCAAAATACTTCTGTCCAAGCTCATAGTATAAAGAAAACAATTACTAGAAATGTCATCTACCGAGCATGTGAATACAGTCATTTATCCCAGATATATTTTGTTGATCGCATTCCAAACATGTGAATACTTTAATAATGTATTTTCTTGAAACATAAACTACCATAGAACCTTAGTGAATACATAAATTCTGTCAAAAGGTAACTCTATCCACATACCAAAATCCCAAAATTTATATATACTCAAAACATGATATAACTTTGTCCTTATATCAGTCATGAGCTCATGAATACTATCAAAAATTTCATTTTCTCCTTATCCCATCATTATGCACATATCATCTACTTTACAAATATATTTCAATCACTTTTCATGGTTACCGGTACCATAAAATTATTAAAAACCACAATGATCCAATACATTGATATTCCAATATTCCACGAAACATTAAATGAGATATCACAACATTATCTCGGAATCCCTTTACATAAACACTTATTCATTCCACCACAACGTTATCATACTCAACATCACAAATAGTGATCTCTTGTGAATTCCCCTTATACTTTTCCTTAATAGGTTGATCACGTTGATCATCATTAACCCTTGGATTAGGGAATTGACTAGCATTATGCCCCATTTCCTTGCACTTGAAGCATTGAAGTGTTGGTGGTGGGTTCTCTGCAGTCTTTTCTTTACTCACATCATTAACAACCCTTTTTCCATTACTTCGACACTCAACTGCTCGATGACCTTCTTTTCCACACTTAAAACATTTTCGAGTCCCTTTAAGATAATCTCCATCATGCTTCCTTCCACACTTTGAGCATAAAGAAACATTCATCTTGTTTTCACCATTATTATGAGATTTCTCCTTGAAATCCATCTTTCGTTTTTTGTCAAAACCATGAGATGGATATGTAACACCAACTTCCAGTTCTACCTTGATAGCACAACACACAATTTTTTCATAGCTACTGAAGTCTCTTATAGATAATTCCCTTAGAAGACTTGGTTTTAAGCCACTGGAAAATCGATCAACTTTACTTTCAGGTTGGATGATAAAGCCAGATGCAAACCTTGAAAGCCTTGTAAAATTTGCTTCATATATACCAACATATTCATCATCCTTTTTCTTAAGCTCAAGGAACTCCTTTTCCATCTTTTTTCGAATAATACAAGGGAAGTACTTATTGAAAAACAAGTTCTTGAACTCATCCCATTCCATTGATTCAATTTCATCTTGGGGCCTTGTATTCTTAATTATAGTCCACCACTAGTCTGTTTCACAATCTAAACGGTAAACAACCAAAATAACTTCTTCATGCTCAGAACAGTGAAGTATGGAAAATATCTTTTCAATGGTACTGATCCATTGTTTAGCAACAAGTGGATCAGAAGACCCATTGAAAGAAGGTGGATGTTACCTCATGAAGGACTTAATAGAATATTGTCCCCTTATCTGCTCATTCGGAAGTCCAGAATGATTCATAGATTGTGTAAGTATAACAATAATATTTTCCACTCCATTTCCTATAACATTTGGTTGTTTAGTAAGAAAACCATTGAATTTTCCATTACATTGATCAACATGGTTCCTTCGGTTTCCAGCCATCGTCTAAAACCCAAAACGAAATGTGTGAGAGGGAGAAATGATTCTAGGAAAGAAACTTAATAAAGGGGAAGTACTTTAAATATTTAACATCTTAGGATTAATTCTATGATCATTACCATAATCCTAGGACTATAACCTATAGTTATTCTTAACCATAGGGACATACCTAGACATACCTTAGAAATATTTCTAGGGATCACACTAAATTTCTCGAATCCTAGTTTCCAAAGGTGGACTAAACCTTTCCTCTGATACCAACTATAGAGACCCAAAGTTTGACATACATGGACATTCCATTGCTTTTTCAGAATACTTAATACATAACAAGAACCAACACTTAAGGACCGTGATAGTTTAGTGTCTTTGGAAACTCGTAACATAATCTTCTAATCATGGTGAAAGATCTTCAACAGCTCCCCTAAAGATATTCCCCTTTTGTTTTCTTATGTAAAACCTTTCTTTATATCCTGGGGAAAACAAAACATATAAAGGGTGAGCTCAAATTCTCATTAAGGGTATGCATGGAGAAAATAAAACAAACCATATATATTTGAACATAAAAACAAGAACATAATATTTAAACATCAAAATCTTGATCAATGACATAAAACATTGAAGTACGTAATACATAGATCATAATGGATCATCAATCATGATAAAATAGCATGGGAATAAAACATGTAATTGTGGAAACCATTAAGCACATGTTATGATTTCCATAGTATCCAAGGCATTGCTGCCAAGACCATCTTATTGGACAAAGTCCCTTTCTGAATCGAGTTCACTCCCCATTCCAGTCCTGTATCACGGAACCAGATTAACTTATCGTTCTAGCCATGTCTATCTCATGAGATATAAATATTTACCCAATGCATTGGAGGTAGATATAGGTCCCACCCATCTCATAATGAAATCATTCTTACGTGTGCCACAACCTGAACATAAATCATTCATCATTACCCAAAGAATAAAATGGGTTTCATAAACATCATCCCATCATAAAAAAATACATATAAAAAAATCGATATCATTTAATCATAAGAAAAGTAATTGAATGTAAATAATAGAGAAATTATATTGGAAACATACACATATGATATAATTCCATTTATATGGAAAATGGTTTTGATAAAACACTTGAAATGAATTCTGGAGGAAAATGTCCATTCTTTTTCAAAATCATTTTCTTTTCCCAAAATTCCAGGAAATTTTAAATGAAATGGATTTTTTGGAAAATAGTCACTAAATCTTGTAGAATAAGCTTCATGAAAATAAGGCGTTATGAAACCGTAAAAACTCGTTCAAGCTGTATAAGTTAAAAAAACTTTCTTCTCGTACTTTTTCCGGAAAAGTCAAAAAGTACCTCGTATGGTAAACAAAAGAAATATTCCTTACATACCATGTAGTAAAATAAAAAAAATGGGTAAAAAGGACTTTAAACATACATGAAACCATTTTTATAAAAAAGGGACTTGTATGATAAATATATCCCCAGTAAATACTTACTTATAAACAATCTCGGAAAAAAATGAGATTGGAAAAGTTATCCCTTACCTTAGGTATGATACGCTTCATACATATCTGAACCTCCTATATAATGATTTAAATAATGTAATTTACTTATTATAGAATTATATTCATTGTTATGATATCATATATGGTTCACTTATGACTTTATTTTACCCGTTCTTTTGTAAATTCAATGTTAAAGCAGCGTTTTGTGTAAAATCATTTTATTTATCGTACGTGTTTGGACTTGTTGTTCTTGATATTATTATTAATTATATCATGATTTACTTACTTCCAGAATGTAAATAATTATTTATATATCATATATATTCAGTATATATATATACAATAGATATATTAATTAAATGAAATACATCGTTCATAGAGACGGTAGGCCGTACGTACGCATGAACGTTGTTTTCCTTTCCTTATTGACTTGAATGGAAGTAAGTAGATGAAATATATATATATATATACATAAATCAAGTAGCTTAATTATTTCATATATTTCATTATTATTCATTATATATACTTTATAATCATTCTTGAATGGTTAACATGAAGAATGAATCTCATCGCGTCGTGGAGACGGTAATCTGTACGTACGCACAAGCAATGATATCGTTCCAATAATTATTGAATGGACTTGGAGTGGATGATATAATATCTCAGAATCATTATGATTTTATAATAAACATATATAGTTATTAATTACACCATTATTCCCATCCAAGTAAGGTGGTGCTGGAAAAAAAGATTACACCACGGCGTGGAGCCGGCATTCCCTACGTACGCACGCGCGATGATTTCGTTTTTCGTAGGATGGATAGAAGGTGAAATGGGGTTGTTTAATATTTATAATAACATATAATTATATTAGTGATACTTATGTTATTACTTTATAATGAAACAACTAAAAAAGAAGAAGTTGAAGAAGAAAGAAACTGGAAGGAATTAGTAGAAGAGATTACCTCTTCTTCGATGCACCTCTTTTAAGCTTCTTCTTAAGGCACTAGAGTTGGTCTTTTGAGGAGACCCGAACCTCTATAATGTTTCTAGGGAAGTTGAGAAGATAAATGGGCAGGGTTTGGACGATCTTGAAGGCTCAAAATTGTGTAAAGAGAAGAGGGAGGAGGTTCCCTTTAATAAGGGAGGAGAGGGGCACTTTAGGAAAAAACATAAAATATTGTTTTATAATAAAGTCATATTCGGTTAATAATGGCTTGAAAGTGACTTATTTCAAAGAAAAAGTGGGTAGGGGTCGAAATAATCTAAAATAATAGGTTTTAGACAAGTTTAGGATACTATTTTAACCTTATCATTTAGATTTAACTCTAAGTTAAATAATTTAACTTTTACCATGTCTTCTTGTTTTCTTACACTATATGGTTAATAAAAATACTATAACAAGACAAAAGAACCCCAAGTGGTCCAATATTAATATATATAACCTCATATAAGTCATTTGGCCGAACTATAGATTTTTAGGAATAGAATAACAATTAATAATATAATATGTTTTTAAAAACAATTTTATGTCACTTTTGACACTATTTGGTAATTGATTTTTGTGAAAATCATAAAAGAATTATTAGTTCAAAAAAAGATAATTTAATCAATACTAACATGTCATATTAACCTAAAAAATTAGTAAAATTTATAAAAAGTCTCAAATTTCATTTATTTGGGTATTTATAACATCAATTATGTTAATATTTCATTAATAAGTTTATTTCTGCATTATCATTGTGTCATAAATAAATTAAATTATTTAATGTCTAAAAATTATAAATAAAATACCATTATGTAGTAAATAATTTTATATTTCTAATTAATATTTATAGTCGAATTTATCTTATGTATAACCCTATATTAAAAATGGTTTAGTTATTAAACATTGATTTTAACTGTTTTAACTCTTCTTTAAATAAAATAATAATAAATGTCCTAATCTAATCCATGTGGACCTAAATGGTAATATTTTATTCCTAAAGTTGTTTTTGGTCGAATTACACTTATCCAATAGAATTAGGACATGTGTTAGGGTAATAATAATATCATTTTTACCCTTTATTACCCTATTTACTTTTAACCATGGTAAATAAAAGTAAAAAGTTATTATTCACCAAAAATTATTTTTATCTTATTAAACCACATTTTACACCTTGATATTAACCGTGTCTCTCGGATTTTCAAAAATCTACTCACAGAAGTGGTAAAATTAAGTTTTATGTAAATTTTCAAATTTTCCTAAGAGGTGGGTAAAAGGCGGTGAAAAGTTCAATAAAATTTTTATATATCTAAAATTATTATAAAATGACTCCAATGAATTACATTGAACTTATATAGGTATTATGTATCAATTTTTAACTAAAATAAATTTAAATAAAATAAATAATTATTTAAATAAAAAGTCGGTTTTTAAATAGTAACCCAATGTTTTCACTATTCATCAAAAATTGAATGTTTTCAAAAAAATACCAAAAAATTACCCTAGGCTAATTTCAATATTCTAAATCCAAAAATGAAGTCCGTTTTGAAATATAAATTTATAAAACTTGAAAAGGTGGGTATTATTATACATAACAACTATTTTATAATAATATTATAATTATATCTCATTTAGTGAGACTCGGTATTGCGTACAACACACGCTGTCGAGGAAGGTCTTGATTTCATGTAATGCAAGCCATGTCCGGGATACGTGTAGTGAAAGCTTCATTTGGTGTTGTGTATAACATAATTAAATCTTATTTCATTTATACATTAATCAAAATCTATACTTAATGTTGCATAGAATAATTTCCACAAAACGAACTTGAAATTGTGTGTAACACGAGCCAAGAATAGTGTTTCATATACTGCAAGCTAATACATTGTTGCTTATAGTACAAGATAATCTTGGTGTAGTGTATAATAGAATACATCAAGGAAATTTAAAATAATATATCTCATAAAATCTTGGAGTGTTACATCAACATTCCAAGGTTAGTGGGAAGCGCGATTGGTGTCACAGCAGGCCCATTATACTAGACAGAGGAGGAGTTCTCCAGCAGCTATGGTTTCGATAATGTGACTAGGGATGTTACTTGATACTACCCCGGAATAAAATCCTGGTTGAGTTGAGTGAGTTCTTATGTGTTTTTCCTCATGATTGAGATGGATCACTTGATAACTTAGGTATATGTATGGTCATATACCAAAGTAAGGTTATATGTTGATTTCATACTTTGTGGTTTATCCTTGTTGGATTTTGTGAGACCTTGTGGGTCTCGGGGTCCCTACTGGGAATCGTTATACTCACCCCTGCACAGGCTATGCCTACACGTTGTTGTGTTTGTGGCTGATAACGGAAAACGCTAACTCAGGATGAGAGTACCAGGACTGGATGATGCCTAGAGGTGGAACATATGGAGTGTCGGTACATGGAGGATACAGATGAACACAGAGTGCTAAGGAGGCTATCTATACCTACACTTCAGGTATAAATCCCAGAGGATGACCTGATAGTTAGTTTTCATTCTTTTTCAGTTGTATTGTATCACTGTTGTACTTTTACTTTCTAGGTGGGCTTGTATTCTGGCCCATTTTACTTTTAGCACTCTTTTGTTATACAGTTTACTTAGTGTCTCGTCTAGCTATGTGTGTTTACAGGTTATAAAGGCAATGCCTTCTCAGTTTTAGGGAATTACGCCTTTGGTGCTAGTCACCAGCCCTGGCCTATGGAAAGCGGGATTGGGGTAGTCACGAAATGGTCCCTGGGGGATGGGTCGTGACATAAAGGGTCTATAGATATTCCTTTATGGTGATAACATTCCCCAATAATGACACTTCCTCCATTTTGAACTCATATTTACTATACTTTGCATAAATTTTCTCCCTTTGTGAAGTCTTAACCATAGTATTCAAATTATCTTCATGTTCCCCCTTTCTCCCGGAGTATATCAAAATATCATCAATAATGACTACCAAAAATTTGTCGAGCTAATATCTAGAGAATCTATTCATTATGTACGTGAATATTTCATGGTAATTAGAGTGTCTTAATAGAATCACTATAAACTCATGGTGTCTATATCTCATTCAAAAGTCAGTCTTGGGAATATCATCTTCTTCACCTATAATTAGAGATATCCAAACCGAAGGTCCACCTTAGAGAAATACTTATTCCCATTCATTTGATTGAACAAGTCATTTATCCATGGAATGGGATACTTGTTATTTATTGTAAATTTTTTGAGCTCGCAATAATCAATTAATAGGCGCATTAATCCATCCTTATTCTTGAGGAAGAGGATCGGTTCACCCCATGGTGAAGCACCCGTGCATATAAAACCCTTTTCCATATTCTCTTGTAACTATTTATTCAGTTCCACTAACTCAATGGTGTCCATTATATAAGGTTTCTTTGATATAGGCAGAGATCTATGGATAATTTCAATTGAGAACTCAACCTCTTGGTCGGGTGGAAGTCCAAGCCATTCTTCTGGGAACAAATTAGTGTAGTCCATTATGATGTTCATGTCTTCGATCATTATTTTCTCTTTTTTCTAAATTTTTGTGCTAGATATTCTTTCTCAAATGGAAATAACATCCACACTTTAGATGATGATTCTGAAAGAGATTCATCTCCTCCTTACATATTTACAGAATTAGAGGATGCTTTAGGCTTTGAAGAGTGGTCTCCCTTTCTCGACATTTTTATGTTGGATTTGAACAAATATATTCAATCCATGCCGAAAATAAAATCAAACTCTGCCAAAGGAATTAATAGAATATTTTCTAGGAGGTTCAGTCCAAAAAAATTACCCAGGGAGGAGTTATATACTTTAGATGAAATAATTGAATCATTTTTTTCTCACAGATATCTCATCCTCTATAATTTAAGGTGGTGTTTGAATAGATAAAATAAACTAACAAGATATGAAAGGATATGTAGAAAAAGAATCAAATAACACATTTCCAATTCTTAAATGAATATCAAGCATACCTATCATCGCATCATTGTCGGGCTCCACCTCAGTAGTAGTTATGGAATAAGACTTACCATTCTCCATTGGTTAGGGTGGATAATGTTTCTGATTACACAGGAGGACTAAAGTTTTAGTGAACTATCTTGCATATTTGAAGCATGGACGATTGTCTCCTATGGACTGTTCAAGGTTTCAGTGCTTTTCTAATGTTTATAGCGCACTCAGATTGAATCCTCAGTGATGATACTTTTTAATAGTCAATTATTTTTGTGATTTTTCCTTTTAATGGGGGGGGGGGGGGGGGGTTGTTTGCAGAGCATAAGTAAATTGATAGATTTATTATTTTTGGTTTAAAAATTTGATAAATATTGGGGTGATTTCATTATCATGGATTTAAGATTATGATATTTTTAAGATTTTTTTTATATTTCATTAAATTAACACCAACTTCACAAGATGATTTTGATCTGAATTCCCAAGTGTTGACAATTTAATCCAATCATTAAAAAAATATAGGATTATAATATCAATAAAAACGTTTTTATGTAAGTGTATTTATGGTTTTAATAGACCATGGAAACCACTCGTTAAACAATACATGTTATTAAACCACGACAATTTATGTTCAACGTACACAATGTTAATTTAAATAATACTCAATGATGAAAAGAACTCAATACCTTAATATCCCCAAATTATGACTCACCCCAATGGTGGATTTACTCACCCATTGAGATGGTTATTAATCTAGTTGTAATTCTTATTGTGATGGTTTGAAAATAAAATAAAAAAATTGGACAAGAAATGTGCGGTGCGCCAAACACACACAAGAAATGTGAAGAGAGGTAAAATCACACTTTAGATTGAATGAGAAAGCGAAATAAGGAAGTGATTTTCTACTTGATTTGAACCATTTTAAAATAATTAATATTAATTGATAGGGGGTTGATGATAATAATAGAAAATGGGAAAGAAACATTCATTAAAACATAATTACAAATAAAAACACTTATGAGATTACAAATGAATAAAAATGAAAAGGTAAATCAAAAGAAGCATGAAGGAATGGTATATCAAGTAGAAACTTGAGTATGGAAGATCCTCCAAAGACATTTTCAGAGCCTTGGTTGTTTCAAAGTATCATACTTTTCTCTTTAATTCCAACTCTATATAAGGAGAATATAGGGATGGATTTATAGCCCAAGGTGGTGGACTATTTGCATTCTAAATTTTCCCTCCACTTGTCTCGCCAATTTGGCCATACAAACAGATAAATCTAGATATATTATCTTCTAACAAGATATAAATATTGATTATCTATATCTTATATTAAAATTTGGTGGGCATTAGACTTTTTTAGTCAATGTTATGGGTTTTTTACTAAAAAATGTGAAACAACCCTTTTTTATCAATACTTTTTCAATGTCTGGAATGTGAATGGATTTTTGAATAAAATATATCATAAAATTTAAATCATTTCTTCCCCAAAGTATTTTGCTTATATCTTGGATTTAAAAATTCAAAATATCAACTCGAATTTATGTCTATATCAATAGGAAATTACATATTTGTGTGATGGTTTTAATTCCCATATCAAATGGTGGGTTGGACATCATAGAATATTGTTGGCCCCATTTTCGTAGATTTGGTATTTCAAATTTTTATCCAAGATGAATTAAATTATCCTTAAATTTTTGTGTAGATTCAACCATTTTAGACTTCTAGATTGATCTAAGAAATTAAATTTTTATGGATGGTTTATCTTCTTCAAATATTCTTTGGGCCATCTTGTGTGGACTATATGACCATTCAAATGGCCAAATTTGTCAAATTTTCCTTCTAATGATATGTTTTAAATTGAATAAGTAACCACAAAAAACTATAATCATAAAATTTGGATTATTAGGAAGAGTGTTATGATTAAAACAATAAACTTACATGAATGAAGATTAACTCAAAAAATGATAAAAAAATTATATTCAGTATTAAAACATGAGTATCTCACAACAATTATGCACTTTTACATGAAATTTACTTAAGGGAGCAGAAAAAAGGTTATGAATAAATGAATAAAATCATCTCCCTCTAACTTATTCTTGTGCATTTCCTCATTGAAACAAATTTTAACACATAAAAAATCATTCTCATTTGCCAAAAAATATTAAAATTTTGTTTACCCCAATCTGGGAAGGTTTGGACCGTTTTACTCATCCATATTTAATTCCACCACAAATTTTTACAGAAAAATTGTTCAAAAAACTATTCATTTTTCTTGCATAAATTAAAAATGTATAATTTAGGCACTCAAAACTTACTCCTCTCAATGTGATAAAAAAATTTGTCTGGAGGTTCACTCATTCACCAAAAAAAGTGAATCTCTTAGATTTTGAATGATCTCTCAGCTTACATTCCCTATCCTAAAGTGAATAATAATCAAGAGGTCTTTTTCTAGAGGTTTCTTTGTTGCTATGGTAGGGTAGGACTTTAATGTCCAATTGAGTGGAAAAGATGGATAAAACACTAGCATTGCTAAAATAATGCACAATTTTTTTGAAATGAAATATGGAAAGAAATGGAAACACATATTTACAAGGGAATGATTGTGTGAAAAAAGACACAAAAGAGGAACAAAACATGAAGGGGATGAGAAGATGAAAAATTTTAAAAACACTAATCATATCCTAATGACATAATTTTTTTTCTTTTTTTCTTTTTTTTTCTTTTTTTCTTTTTTTTGAATGTTGAACTTGAAAAAGATCTCACACACATATCCCAACCCATGTATGATCTTCTCATGAAATTAATTGTAATAGTTATAGAAATATAAAATGTTGAAGAAGATTGATTTTTGACCTACCTAAGATGACACCTTTTTTTATTTATTTTTAATTTTTTTCATACTTTTTAATATCATTTAAAAAATTATATAAATGAATGGTTATTCCCCAATATAACTGAATGACAACCTATCCCCCCCACTTAATGAGATGCTTTCCCTCAAGAATATTATAACACGTTGAAAATCAAGAAATTGATACCCAAAATGAAATTCATTCCCCCCACACATTAATTTCAATAAATTATGAAATGAAAATAATTGTAGATGTTGGATGGGACAAGGTATTGGGCTTGTAATATGGATATCAAAGAAATGATTTTCATATGCTCAAAGGGTCTTTCAAAAGGAGGATTAATGTAAGGGAAATGGGAGTCTATTTGGCTATTATAATTCTCATATGGTTCAGAAAATGCCTCTATAATATTATTTTACACCAAGGTATGAAATTCAACTTGAAGGTCTGTAAACTCAAGACTCATAATTGGGGGTTAAAACACAAAAAATTAAAACATGGACACATGTGACCTTGGAATAAATGCTAATGTTGTTCCTCACAGTTGGGGAAGAATCATTTTCCATATTAAAAATTGAGCATTCAAAATTTTTTGGTTTTGAAAGAAGATTCCTAAACCAAATTTATGGAGAAAATACATATTTTTTGAGATATAAACATGTCTTTTGACTCTCCTAAATGGTTAGAAAAAATCTAAAAATTGAATAGTGAGTAATTAAAACTATTTTTTCGTATTTTTTTCTTTATTTTTTTCAATTTTTTTAAATACAAATCCACAGAAAAGAGAAACACTAAAAAAAATTTAAGGATGAATGTGGTAAAAATGAGAGAGGAATAATAAGAAATTTAGAGGGGAGAGAGAGAGAGAGATGTTAAAGGTAAAGAGTTGCCACCTATTTGGATTTAATGGGATGTCGTATCAATCTAATGGTGGTTCTAATGTATAAGTCGATGATCTAATGGAATTAGATGTTATTACTAATATTTGTGTCATCTCTGGTGATTTTGTGGAAAATTTCAATTACCAATAAATGAAAATCAAAAACAAAAATCATCATTCATTTAATAAAAAACTAAAATGAAATTAAGCTTTCATAAAAGTAATAGAAAACATGGGATTCCTCCTAATTATCATGACATTTATTATTTCTATAACTATATTGTTACAGTAGACTACCCATAGTCCGATGGTGGCCACCATATTTTCTCAATTCCAGTGTGCATCTAGAAAAACTTCTCATTTGGTTTATTTATTTACTCCCTTTTTACAAAAACTAAAAACTAATGACTATTTATTGTTCCATCCCATAAAATGGTGCCATTTTAAGTACGATCAATTGTCACCTTTCTAACGATCAAGGTTACAAATCTATTCTAATTTTTATAGATGCACTCGGGTCGAATCCTTAGTGATGATACTTTTTAATAGTCAGTTATTTTTGTGATTTCCCTTTTTAATGGGGGGGGGGGGTTGTAGAGATTAAGTAAATTGATTGATTGATGATTTTTGTTTTAAAACTTTTATGAATATTGGGGTGATTTCATTATTGGGGGTTTAAGATTATGATATCCTTAAGATTTTCATTATAATGCATTAAATTAACACCCACTTCACAAGATGATTTTGATCAGAATTTCCAAGTGTTAAGGATTTAATCCAAGCCTTAACGTAACATTGGATTCTAATCCCTATACAAAAGTGTTCATGTAAGTTTATTTATGGTTCCAATAATCCATGTAAACGAATCGTTAAACAAAACATGTCGTTAATCCATAACAATTTAAGTTCAATATAGAAAATGTTAATTTAAAGAATACTCCAAAAGAAAAAGCACTAAATCACTTAATATACCCAAATTTTAACTCACCCCAATGTTATATTTACATAGACATTCAGATTTTTATTAATATTTTTTTAATTCTTATGGTGATGGGTTTAAAATAATATAAAAATAACGATACAAGAAAAGTGTGGTGCACCAAACACACACACAAAATGTGAAGAGAGGTAAAATCACACATTAGATTGAATGAGAAAGAAAAATAAGGGAGTTATTTTAAAATTTATTTGAACCATTTTAAGAAAATTAATATTAAAAAAATATATTTTCGATGGTAATATGAGATAATGTGAAAAAAAACATGTATTAAAACAGAATTACAAATACAAACACTTATGAGATTACATAAGAAGATAAATAACAATGAAAATCAAGAGAAATGGAGGAATGGTATCTAAAGTAGAAATTTGTGTAATATGGATCCTCACATGCCTTTTGAAGAGCCTTTTTCATGCCAAAATATCCACATTTCCTTGGAAATTCCAACTCTATACAAGGAGAAGAGGGGGATTTATTTATAGACAAAGGTGGTGGACTGCTTGCATTCCAAATATTCCGCTCCACTTGCCTCAAAAATATAGTCACCCAGATAGCTGGATCGAGAGATATTATAATATTAAAAGTTTTAGATATTGATGATTTATGTTCACTCTAAATATTTTGTAGCCATTTTACTTTTTTATCCATATTTATTACTATTTTACTAAACAATGTGTAGCTGACCATTTTTATCAACTCTTTTTCATTGGCTAGAATATGAATTGTTTTTTGAATAAGATGTTTCCATAAAATTTAAATAATTTATTTCAAAATTTCATCTGGATATATCTTGTATTTCACACTGAAAATGACCAGCTCAAATTGATGTCTATATCTAGAGAAAAGTCTATAATTGTGTGCTGGTATTAATCAACAGAAAGAATGCTGGGATGGATTTCATAGAATCCTTTGGCCCCATTTTTCTAATTTGGTATTTTAATTTTTTATCCAAGATGAGTAATATTTTACCCTAACTTTTGGTGGAGAATAAATGATTTTTGACTTCTGGATTGATCCCAGATATTTAATCATCATAGATGGTTCAGTTTCTTCATTGATTCTTTGGGCCTTATTGTGTGGAAAATATAACCATTCAAATGGCCTAATTGTCTGAAGTTTACTTCTATTGGTATGTTTTAAATTAAATAAGTAACCCTAGGAAATAAGAATCACACATTTTGGATAATTATTATGATAGTTTTGATCAAAACACTAAACTGACATGAATATGGATTAATTCAAATAATGCTCAAAAATAATATTTAGTACTAAAAAAAGAGTATCTCACACCAATTATGCACTTTTACCTCAAATTTACTAAAGGTATTAGACAAAAAATTATGAATAAATGAATAAAAAAATAGTTTCCCTTCTCCCAACACTTTAAGCATTGAACCATGGGTGGTTATATCCTTTCTGCCCTCATATCGGCTATATTTATTATATCTCTTTGAATTTTATGATCTTGGTTTCCATATCTTCCAAACTTACAGAATTTTCCCATACATATGAGGTGGTTAAATGATTCTTATTCCCAGTTTTTTACATGTCCATGGTTGAGTTTTCATTACATATTCCTCGTTAGATCCCCCAGCATGAAACTCTATCTTTCGTTTCTTATCACCATAGACATTGGACCATTTTCCAAACTCCATCTCCATTTGGAGAGCACATCAAACAACTTCTTTGTAACTCCCAAAGTCTCTTAGAGCTATATGCTTCTGAAGGTGTGGTTTTAAACCACTAAATAATCTATAAATTTTTCTATCATTATTGATAGAAAAATATAAATATTACCTTAAAAGCCTTATCAAATTTTTTTCATATTCTGTGAAAAAATTCACCTTCATTTTTATTTATCTCTTAATAATTATTTTTTTATCTTTTTCTTAATATTTTTAGGGAAATATTTGTTACTAAATATTTTATTAAATTCTAACCACTCTATCTCTTCAATTTTATCCTTTAGATTGGTATTCTTAATCGATTCCCATCATTGATCAACCTATCAATCTAAACGATAAATGGTCATATTCACCTTCTCCATCATTTTTGAAATGTTTATTTACATTTTTTGTGATATAAATATTTAAAATTTTCATTTATAAGATAACTTGATTTTCTTTATACCTTCATAAGTGAGGTTATTATTCTAATGGTCACATTATTGTTCTTAACAGTCACATTATTACTCCAATGGTCATGTTAATATTTAATAGTATATCACAATTCATTTAGGCTTGGTAATTCATGAAACATAATATATAGAGTAAATTGAATTTATTTAAGAACATACAAACCATTAATCTTGGGGTGTTATATTCTTCAATCCTTTAGAAATTTCATCCTTGAAATTATTAAGGATTGTTTCATTATAAATAGATGGAGGTGTTTCTCCTTCATAACAACTTCAGGTTTCAATGTTGCTTCTTTAATTTTATAGTTTCTCCAAATAACATTTACCAGTCGAGTCATCTGATTTATGAAAACCTTCTCTCTAGTGTCAATAATTTTTATAGGATCTTTTCATTAAGAAAAAATTGGTTCCAATTATATTTCCTAATATGTGAATATATGTGTTATGTAGGAAATGTACATATTTAGCAATGACATGAGGAACACATCATCAAATTTAGATAGAATTTTTGGATTTTCTAATCAGTAAGAAACAACTCCAATTATTTCTAGAATTTCAAATGGTTTGATGTACATGGGGCTTAGTTTCTCTTTCTTACCAAACCTTGTGATACCCTTCCATGGAGATAATTTTAGAAAGATATGTTCTTCCAATTGAAATACCAAATCATTTCCCTAGTTTCCACCATATATTATTTGCCTAATTTGAGATACTTTAATATGATCATTATTATTATTTACCTTTGTCATTGAATCATTAATAATTTCAAAGTCTATAATTTTCCTCTCAGTAATTTAATCCCAATGAGTTGGAGTACGACATCTCTTGCATTATAATGCTTAATATGGTGCCATTTGAATAATTGAATAGAAGATATTGTTTTATGAAATGTTTAACAAAGGTAAGAAGTCATCCCACACACATTAAAGTCTTGTGATACTGATTTAAAAATTTATTATAATGTTTGAATATTCCTTTAAGACAATTCTTCGGTTTGAGGGAGATAAGTTGTACTAAAATGATGCTCAGTATCCAAATCATTCTGAAGACCCATCGAGAATTTTGATATAAAACAGGGATCTAAATTAGACACAATCTATAGTGGTGCACCATAAATTCTTAAAACTTCATTAATATATAGTATTCCATGGAACTCAAGAGTTAAATGTTTTCTTATAGAAATAAAATGTGCTGGTTTTGTAAGACAATCAATAATAACCCATATCATATCATTCATTTAGGGGTCTTTGAAAATGCAATGATTAATCCAATATTAATGTCATCCCACATTCACATAAGAATAGACATAGGTTTCATTACTCCTTTTTTATTTTTTCTCATAGACTTCAATTGATGAAAAAATAATCATCTTTACACATTGTCAACAATTTACCGCTTCATATTATCCCACCCAAAATGTTCCACTTAATCTCTATATATCTTGGAACTACCAACTTGTATAGAGAAATTTGTTCTATGGGAATCATCTAATAGTTCCATTTTTTTACTTGGTATTGATTAATTCCATAACATATTTACAAAATTTATAATTCTATCTTCATTCACAATTTTTTCGAATTACCATCCTTACAGCTTTAATTTTCTTTTGAAAATACTCATCATTAAATTGGGAACATTTTATCTTCTCTAGTAAATATTGTTTAGAAATTATTTGAAAGATGAGTGGTGTTTCTAATTCCTTAAAAATTCCCATATCCATATTTACTAAATCCATGAATATAGGATCTTTCTGAATCCTCATTTAGGTCAGAAGTCCATGATCTTTCCTACTTAATTCAAATACTACCTTGTTTTCTTTTTATGGGTGGCAGTGCATTGAGAAATAATAATCATTGAGTAACTAGAGCCATCGTCTATGCCTCATTTTTAGTTCTTTTAGCGTATATATTTATTTTGAACTCTTTTTATCCATATATATCTCACATATTTCACTATAGAGATAGTGTCTCCGTAACTTTAGAGCAAAGATTGAAAATGCTAACTCAAGATCAGAAGTTAGATTATTTTATCAGGAGTCTTCAATTTAAATGATGCATATGTAATAACTTTATCATTTTTCATAAGGAAATAACTTATACCTTTATTTGTTTCATAATTGTATATAAAAAACCCATCATTTTATGATTGTTTAATCAAAATCAAAGAATTTACTAATCTTTTATTCAATTATTCAAAATATTCTGCATATTATTTTTTCATACAAACTTAACCCGTTTATGTGTGATATTCATTATTGGGTTATCCAATCGAGCATAATTCTGAATAAAATGAATATATTAACATACTAAACCAATGAAACTATTTAACTAGGTTATGTTTGTTGGTGTATTCCATTCTTCTATTTCCTTTTTCTTTTCATTATCAACTAAGATTCCATTATTTGAGATAATATGGCCGTGAAATGAAATTTCATGATTCAAGAATTCACACTTTATAAATTAACAATATAAATATTTCATTCTAAGAGTCTAAGGAATAATATTCCTGTTATTCTTATTGTCTTCATAGCGTTTAGAATACACTAGGATACCCTCAACTAATACTACAACAAAACTTTCAAGATATTCATTGAATACTATGTTCATAAGATCCATGAAATTATAGGGTTCATTAGTCAATCCAAATTGAATTATTGTGGACTCATAAATTCCATACCTCATCGAGAATGTTGTCTATGGAATATCTTCCTTTTTTACTAGCAATTAATGATACCCAAAATGAAGGTAAAAATTTAAAAAAATATATTAAGCTCTATGAAGATGAACAAATAAATCATCAATTCTATCATATGATAGATTCTCTTTATTGTAGTAGAATTAATTTATCTATTGTTGTGGAACATCTCCATGGATTCATCTTTCTTCTTAACAAATAGAATAAGGGATCCCTGTAGGGAACACTAGGGCGAATAAGTAATTTATTATTAAGATCCTTTAGTTGTTTCTTCAACTACACTAATTTCAAAGAGGACTTTTTATAAGGATTATGTAGATACCCAAGCCTTTTTCACAGAACATTACATGATTTTAAGCATAATTATACATCATAGTACAATCCAAGTATTCTTAAGTTTAGTGTCTTGGATGACTAGGTACATAAAACATAAAATAAGGGGCTAAGAAACATCTTTATTATATCTCTATTAAGATTTCCTAACATCATTTTAGGCATTAAATCTACAAAGGGTATCATGGGGAACACATGAACAAAGGGATGAGCTAAAAATCATGGTAAGGGAATGAATATAAAGATACAGCTTAGGCACATGAGTTAGGAGAAAAGACATAATGATATAAAAAGCCTGGAACATTTGAAATCATATCACATAAAAATGTGATCATATAAACAAAGAATCATATTAATTTTTAAGAAACATAAAACATGTATTTAGTACGAGTCAAGGCTAACTGCAAATATAGTTTCCCATAGTAGTATGGGTCAAGGATAGCCTCCAATCCTGTTTCCCATAGTAGTACATATCAAGGCTAACCACAAATCCCGTTTCACATCAAATCTCATGAGACTTAACATTACCCAATGAATTGGAGCACTTTATAGGTGCACCCATCTCACAATATTCATGAATATTCCTACCACATAAATTATCATACATAATCAACCATACATAAACATAAGGGTACCCCAGGAAAGAATTGGCTACCATAATCATGACATAAAGCATAACCAATGAGTGTATCATGAAAGTGTCAATGAACGAAAGGAATTATAACATAAATGGAATTTAATAAGGTAAAATATGCATATAAAAAGGTATATTATTTCAAATTTAATTGATAACACATAAGAAATGTATTTGAGAAACATTAACATTAAAACATTTTTGTGCGGTTTTAAGGAAAATACTATAGAGATTTTAAAATATAAAAGAGGAAATTATTTTATATAAAACCATAATTGAACCAAGAATGTTTCAATAATAAAAATAATAATTTTATAAATAAAATGGTGGCTTAAAATATAGGATAGAGTGAACATGAAATTGGGTAAAAATTTTGGAAGTTCCCTTAAAACATGTTTGCTTATATGAAAGTTCGAAGGAAGGAATATTTTAAAAACATTTATATCCCCAAATCAGAGTGTTAAAAGGGTATTCATAAATTATTTTTTTAAACCATAAAAAAACATTTAAAATATGTTTATAAATAGATAAGATAACTCCATTTTGATATAAATAAAGATAAGAAAACCTGAAAGAACAAAGATAGTTCGGGTAGAATTCGTTACGGTTTATCGTCATAGTGTTGAGTGTACCTAAGAAGGATTGATGAGGGAGAAAATGGGTTTATAATCACTTATAAATCATGAGGTTATTATGGGGGAGGTGAATTATCATACCCTGTTATTAGGTATTACACATAAAATGGCATAGTATAGAGGAAATATTGATTAAGAGTAAAATAGAGAGGATCCCTTACCTTAAATCAAGTGGTGTTCTCCACTCGTTATTAATGACCTGAATAAAAAAAAATTAGGTTTGTTAATTAACAAGTAAAAAACCTAATCTATATTTAATCGATTCCTTATGAGCTTTTTATGTTCATTATTGGCCTTTTTATGGGTTAAGATATTCAATTTTATTGTTCGGGTCTGTTTGTTTTTGTAACTTTCATAATCGGTTTACTTATGAATGGATAATATTATAAGATGAGAATGATTGTCCAGAATTTTTGTCTAATGATATTAGTGAACATACAAGAGATTACATGGTTATAATAATTCATTCAGTTATTGGTAATGAAGATGAGTTATTATATAAAACCTTAGTGATAACCATTTTGGTTAATCGGTGTGTTTTGATTACAACAAACATGTTTTTCTTTATAACATAATACCATTTATAAAAAAGGATTACAGAACCTTAACTAGGTTATATTACCTATATAATAATCTTGTTCAACCATAATACAAATGGTTTCATGACCAGAATTAAATATGATAATAGAAATTGATAAATCGTTGTCCTTGAATGTTCTAAATTAACACATCTCAAATGGTGTTTTCATTTCGTGAAAATAAAAGATGGGGAAAGGAGAGATGATAATGAAATATCCCCTTAGAATAACAACATCCCATTACATGTTTGTTACTGGAGTTATCATGCTATTTGGGTGAAGGGATGAGGAAAGAAACATTAAAGAAAATAACTTAAAATAAATAAAATAGTTGGAAAGAGAAATTTACCTCTTGAGTTTGTCTCTTTTGAGAACCTCTTAAGGGGAGAGGATTTGGTATTTTTAAGTGGATATGGGCTATTGGACATGGGGGAATCTTAGGGAGTTATTTGGGTAGAATATTGGCAAGGCACGAGTCTTGAGAGTAGTGAGGAGAAGAGGGGGTGAGGGGGTGTTTATAGTGGAGGAGAGGAGGGTTCTCATAATATTATAATCATTAATTTATTATTTCATCTCAAGAACAGAAATACTATGTATTCCATGACCAAAAATAGTAATAAATGAGCGTGATATCAAACCAATTGGGATTACATTATAATATCATCATCAATGACTCAATAAATCCATTATTTAGTATTTATCATAAATTATAATATTTTACAATTCACTAAAAAATTAGGTTTTTCCTATTAGACTCCAAATATCTTAATGATCACAACCAGGTATGTCAGATTTTAGAAATTCAAATCACCAAAGTGACAAATTTAAGTTTAATGGTCACATTGAACATAGTAGTTTATTATGTTTTGTTTATATATTATTATATGAAATATTTATAAGAAATGAATTTCTATTTTTAAAACATTGGTTCATTACATTATTTCCCCCTTATAAAATTTCACCAGCGAAATTTCATTTTACATTCTAAGTTGTAAACAGGTGTGGGTACTTTTCCTTCATTGCTTCCTCCAGTTCCCCTTGTGGCCTCTTCGTACTTATGGTTTTCCTATAGTACCTTAACTAGGTGAGTTTTATTGTTACGTAGAACATTGTCTCTACGATCCAATTTCTTCACTGGCTACTCCTCATAAGAAAGATCATCCTCCAACTATACCACCTTTGAAGAGAGTATATGTGAAGGGTCTGGTATGTACTTCCTTAAGAGGGATACATGAAAGACATCATGTACATTGGCCATGGTAGGTGGAAGTTCTAGTTGATAGGCCACATCTCCAACACAATCAAGTATCCCAAAGGGGTTGATGTACCTAGGACTTAACTTCCATTTATTTCCAATCCTCTTGACCTTATTCCATGGAGATATGCGTAGAAATACTATTTCTCTAATTTTGAACTCAAGGTCTCATCGAAGACTATCTGCATAACTTTTCTGTTGACTTTAGTCTACATTGATATGCTACTGAATGGTTTTCACCTTCTCCACCATTTCATCGACCATTTCATGTCCTAGCATCTTAAGCTCACTGACTTCATCCCAACATGCTGGTGTTCTGCATCTTTTCCCATAAAAGGCTTCATTTGGTTCCATTCAGATGCTCGAGTGGAAACTGTTGTCTTTAGATTATTCAACCAGTGGATGATGTTGGTCCCATCCTCCTTTTAATTCCATAGAACATTCTCTCAAAATATCCTCTAGTGTCTAAATATTTTTCTCAGATAGGCCATCGGTTTGAGGATGATAGTTCGTACTAAAGTTTAGTTCAGTGCTTAGAGCATGTTGGAGACTTTTCACGAACTTCTAGGTGAATCTCGTATCTCTATCAGATAAAATATATAGTGGTACTCCATGTATCCTTACCACTTCCTTTGATATAAATATGTGCAAGATGATCCAATGATAAGTCCTATAGAATCTCAATAAAGTTAGTTGTCATTGTAAGATGATCCACAATGACTCATATAGAAATATTTCTTCTGGATGTCCTAGTAGTCAAGTGAAAAATTCCATGGTAATGTTCTCCAACTTCCATGTTGGTATTAGTAGTGTTTACATCATCCCCATAGAGTTTTTCCTCTCAGCCATCACTTTTTGACATACTAGACACTTTGATATATATTCAGAAATCTACTTTTTCATATTTTCCAAACAAAAGTTTTCTCAGAGATCTCGATACATCTTTGTGCTCCCTAGGTGAATAGAGAAGGTCGAGCTATGTGCTTCATTCAAAAGAACATTCTTTATCTTTGGATTGTATGGTTCACATAATAATTAACCAAATATTATAAATACTTCCTCATAAAATTTTAAATCGAAGGATTTCCTATTTCTTATAGCTTCCATGATTTTCTGAATTTCCTCATCTTTTCTTTGAGAATCCTTTATCTTCTTCCTGAGGGATGGTTGAGATATAATTTGCGAACAGATTGATGATGTTCATCCATTAACTATTCCCATGTTTATCCTCAACAAATCTAAGAAGATAGAATAATTTTAAATTCACATCATTGATAAAGACACAGGATCCATTCCACATAGAGCATCTGCCACCTTTTTTGCCTTACTAGGATGATAGTGGATTGAGAAATCATAATCCTTGATGAGCTGTATCCATCTTCATTGGAGAATATTAATATCTTTCTATGTGAATATACATTTGATACTCTTTTTTTCAGTATATATCTCACCTTTCTCACTATAGAGATAATGCTGCTAGATTTTCAATGCAAGGATCACTGCTGCCAACTCCAGATCATGCATTGGATAGTTTTTATAATTGATTTTCTTCTACCCTGAGTCGTAGTGTTTAACTTTATCATTTTTCATTAGCACACAACCTATTATCTTCTCTAAAGCATAATTGTACACCACAAATAGTTCTACACTTAATAAGAGTGTGAGTATTTGCATAGTGATAAGCCTCTTTTTCAACTCAATGAAAGAGTCTCCACATTCTTGAGTCAATACAATCTTTACCCCCTTCCTTGTCAGTTTGTTAATTGATTTTGACAATCATGAACAGTTCTTCACAAATCATCGATAATAGCCGGTTAGACCCAAAAATCTGTGGATCTCTGTTATAGTAGTTGTCCTGGGCCACTCTTCAGTATTCTTTGTCTTGGAAGGGTCTACGAATATCCCTTTGTTGGTGATAACCTGCCCCAAGAATGATACTTCCTTCATCCCAAACTCACATTTACTATACATTTCATACAACTTCTCCCTTCACAATGTCCTTAACACAGTATTCAAATGATTCCCGTCTTCCTCCTTTCTCTTGGAGTATATTAGAATATCGTTAATAAATACTACCACAAATTGGTTGAGGTAATCTCTAAAGACTCTATTTTTTTAATCCATAAAAATTACTAGATCATTATTGAGTCCAAAGAGCATCAATATTAACTCATAGTGTCCATACCTTTTTCGAAAGGCAGTCTTGGGAATATCTTCCTTCCTCACCTTTAATTGGTGATATCCTGACCGAAGGTCCACCTTAGAGAAATAACTGGCACCACAAAGCTAATCAAAGAAATCATCTATCTATGAAAAGGGATACTTTTTCTTTATGATTATTTGGTTGAGATCACAATAATCAATGCAGAGCTGCATTGATCCATTATTATTCTTTATGAAGAGGACTGGATAACCCCATGGTGAATTACTAGGGAGTATAAAACACTACCCTAGATTCTTCTATAACTGCTTCTTTAGCTCTTCCAGTTCTATAGTGGCCATTCTGTAAGGTTTATTTGATATAGTCAAATATCCAGGGATAAGTTCAACTGAGAACTCAACTTCTCAACCTAGAGGAAGAAGAGGAAACTCCTTGGGGAATACATTAGTGTAATCCCTCATGATAGGCATGTCTTCAAGCATGATTATCTCTTTTGTATCAATTATTTGGGCTAGATATTCTTTCTCATAATGAAGCAATATCCACACATGAGAAAATGATTCTAAAAGAGATTCATCTTCCTCCTTACACTTGTAATGAATTATAGGATGCTTTGAGATGTGAAGAGTGATCTCCCTTTCCAAACAGTTGATGTTGTCCTTGTATAAAGATATCCCATTCATGCCCAAGATTGCATTAAACTAAACTAAAAAAATTATGATGAGATTTTATGGGAGGTTCAGTCCATAAACATTAACTAGGGAGGAGTTATAAACCCTGGACACAAAAATTTACCCATTTTCTATTCTCATAGATATCATTTCCTCCAAATTTTTAGGTGGTGTTTGAATAGTTCTACTAAACTTGAATGATATGAAAGAATGCATAGAACCATAATAAAATATTATGTTCGCTATTTTTTAATGAATAACTAGCATACATTTCACCACATCATTGTCCGGATCCTCCTCAACGGTATTGATATCATGATCCCTTCCATGTTTCCTTGGAGGATTTTGTTGATTTCCTCCAAAAACCCTCATCTTAGGGAAATTGTTCTCATAATGCACATGCTCCTTGCTATTGTAACACTGCACCACTGGTTGAGCCTTGATCTAAACCTTCCTATCTTATTCCATATTAGCTGTATTCTTCATTTCCTATTAGTAGTTTTTATATAGATGACCAAACTTTCCAAATTTGAAGCAATTATTTGTTCTATTTAGACAGTTCTATGGATGCTTCTTCCCCCAACATTTACAAGTGGGATATTCAGGATTCTTTCCATCATGGGATTTTTTTAGAAACACCCATGTTGTTCCCCATTTTCCACTTCTTGTCACTGGTCCCATGAGACCATTGAGAGTCTCCAATCTCTTTTTCAAACTTGAGGGCACAATGGACAATGTCTTCATAACTATAGAAGTCTCGAATCACCAATATTTTTCGTAGACTCGGATTTAGTCCTCTAAAGAATTGATCCACCTTTCTTTTGGTGTTCATGAAAAAGCCATCAGTTTACCTTGAAAGCCCTGTAATGTTTACTTCATGCGCCCTGACAGACTCACAGACCTTATAATTGAGTCTGAGGAACTCTATTTCCATATTGAGATGGAGGGTTTAAGGAAAATATTTATTGAAAAATATCCTCTTAAATTCTTCCCAATCCATGGAATAAGTTTCCTCTTGGGTATTTTTATTCTTGATCAGTGTCAACCACTGATCAGCTTCCCCATCAAAATGATAGACCTCTTGTAGAACTTTCTCTTTCTATGAGCACTATATAATGGAGAATATATTTTCAATTGAGTTAATCCATTTTTATTCAAGGAGGAGATCATAACATCCACTAAACATGGGTGGCCTTTTCCGCATGAAGGATTCTACAGAAACATTCTCTTTCATTGGAGGAGGAGGCTGTTCCTCAAGATTCATGTTATTATTCATAACTTGAACCAATTGAGCAAGTATTTTCATTATGTTTTGAGCACCCATTCCCATCATATTAGGAATATCATTGAGGAAATATTCACATTTCCTAACACATTGGTTGTTGGAATGTGTTCTTCTATTTCCCTCCATTAAATAAGAAAAATAACACATAATTAGAGGTCTTGAATACATTTCTATTGATAATAAAAAGGTAGCTTTTAACATAAAAGGATAATTATATCCTAACTTGTGGTTCCTTAGGTTTAAATCTAGGTTATCCTTAATCTATTTCATAACTAATATTCTGATGTGATTTTTTTATTCCCTTAATAATGTTTTGAACTAAGATCAGGAATTTACCAAAGCATATCCCCCAGGAGTGTCAATACTAAGAGTGTAGAAAATCTCATTTTTGTGTACCAGGATACCCTAGGTCAAGCCCAAAACTCCTTGTCAATGTTTTAACTCCTAGGTACATATATTCCAGAGCTTCCTCTACCAGTTTTTATCCAGACAGGGATGTATTTTCTGTATTAACCACTTACTCTATACTTACCAAAACATAGGGTTGTTTCCTTAAACATAGTCTCATCCTTAAGGTTCTGACCAAGGTGCTCTATTCCTAATCTATAAAAATAACTAGACCATCCTTTGATACCAATTGTAGTGACCCAATCCATTTCACATAACATTGCATGATTTTAAGAATAATAATACATCAGAGTACAAGCCAAGGATCGTTAAGTCTAGTGTATTGGAAGACTAGGTACGTAAAAAATAAAACATGGGGCTAAAAAACACATCTTTATTTAATCTCCATAAAGAGATATTAACATCCTTTGAGCCCTTGCATCTGTATTGGGTACCCTTGGGAACACATGAACAAAGGGACGAGATAAAAATCCCAATAAGGGAATTAACATAAGGATACAGCTTAATCACATGAGTTAAGAGGCATTACATAATGATATGAAAAGTATGGAACATATGAAATAATATCACATAAACATGGGATCATATAAACATGGAATCATATAAATGTATCAGAAAAATAAAACATGTCATTAGTACGATTAAAGGCTAATTGCCAATCCTATTTCCCATAGTATTACAGATCAAGGATAACTGCCAATCTCATTTCCCATAGTAGTACAGGTCAAGGATAACCTCTAATCCTATTTCACATCGCATATGATGTGACTTAACTTTACCCAATGAATTAGAGGACTATCTAGGGGAACCCATCTCAACATTTTCATGAATTGGATTCCCTCATAAATAATCATAAATAATCCACCATACATAAACATAAGGGTATGCGTGGAAAGAATTGGGTACCAAAATCATGACATAAAGAATAACCAATGGGTGTATTATGAAATTGTCCATGAAAGATTGGTATTATAACATACATGGATTCTCATAATGTAAAATAGTAAAATAACATGGTATGTGATGTCAACCAGAAGTGACAACATATGAAAAATTTATTTGAGAAACATTAGTGTTAAAACATTTTTGTGTGGTATTAAGGAAAATTCTAGAGATTTTAAAATAAAAATGAGGGAAATATTTTATATAAAACCAGAATTGAACCAAGAAGGTTTTCATAATAAATAGGCTGATTTTATAAAGACAATCATGGCTTAAAACTGATGATATTGTACACATGAAATTGGGTTAAAATTCAAGAAGTTCCATTAAAACAGGTTTTCTTATCGGAAAGTTCTAAGGAAGGAATATTTTAAAAACATGTACATCTCCAAAATAGAGTGATGAAATATCACAAACCAACCAGGGTCAACCCTGAACCGGTCACCTAAATTGGTCGGTGACATGCCCGAAGGGCATTCTCGATCCCCACGATCGGCACATGTGCTTAGGTATCGAATAGAAAATGATGGAACGATTTACCTGGATTAATTTTATTAAAATATCCAATAAAAATCCATAATCAAAATCTAAAAAAAATTAACTGAATGCGCCATTATTTATTTTTAGAGTTTTAGTTAACATTTAATCATTACCCAAAAGGGATAAAACAGAAAAGGAAACTAAAAAAACTCCCCAAACTATCGTACAACAAGAGGAGTAATGTCCTCGAGTCTCCACTACCAAGATCCCAAAACCAAGCCACAAGGAAACTAAACTGACAACCTAAAAAATCTTGTCTTAACCTGAAAAAAAAAAGACAAAAAGTTATGCATACACCCAAAGGTGTATACAGGGTGTGAGCCAAAGCTTAGTAGGATGCCACCTGGGTAGAGATTTAATATATTAAATATTACATGACAAATAAATTTTCAATCTTGATATTTTATAGAAATGATAGGATAATTTTAAAGAAAAAAACTTTAAATCAGGACAACTTTGAATGAGTGAAACATGAAATATAAAGCAGTTTCAAGTAATGCACTTTTAATGATGACACACTTACTTTTAAAATTTACTAACCCAACATACCATATGTCGATGGTAAGTAAAAAATAAACATTTATCACTAGTCACAGAAACACCCCTAGGGCCTAGTTAGTCATGGGGCCCTAGGTACCTCATATCTCGGTGTAAAAGTAACTATTGAAAATATCCAATAACATTTTTATGCATGATCAAATAGTAGGGAACATACACATAACCTAGTGGTCCCCAATAATAATCATCATCATAATTTAGTTGGTGTTGTCATCGTCAAACTTGCTATGTGGAACAGGGATGATACCACTCTGAATCACTAGCATACTAGTCCTAGTCCACCCACCTAGATACTCAGGTTTCCCTATTGTGATTAATCAAGTTTCACATGTCACATAATACCCCTTACACAATTTATCAACCAACCAAGCATCATGCATCACAAACCACCACTTTCCTATCACAAACCCATTCTTGAAAAATTACACACGTCGAAATATTTTCCAAATATGTTTCACATCGTTCAACCAATTCAACAAACCATTAACACAATTTATAAAACAATGTTGAATGAACACCACAATGTTATTTCATTCCAAGTGCACTTAAAAACTAATTTAAAAAAAATTAACTGCACATTAATGCTAAATCAGAAACGCAATTCACATCTTGCACATAGATTAACAAATCAGTTGCATGTTTTACAAAATGACACCAACTTCCACAAAAATGTTTGCAGACAAAAAAACACTCAATTTTATACAAAACATCAACTTTAAAAATTAAATTCGTGCTCAATCATTCTAATTAATACATTCACACCACACAAATAACTTCAAAAACCATTTGAGTAGTCCATAAAATGTTAACAAATGGTGCAATAAAAATTTGCACTCAAAATACACTAGGATTCATTTAAAACACCACTTTAAAACCAAATGCACAATATATTCGTGTTAAAACATGATTTTCACCATTTATATTTATTGTAATAAATCATTTTCACAAATCTGAAACATTCCCAACTGCATAGTAGGGGTTTATACCTTGGACATAATAAATTTCACAAGTAAATATATATTTTTAATCCAAACGCATGTCAAAAATCTTTAGGCACCACATACTCACACCAGATATAATTCATAAAACATACCAAATTAAACAAAAAAGAAATGTAATTCATCACTAAACGGGTAAGCATGGAACCATCTACCAGTGTGCAGAAACTCTGCAAAAATTATTGCGTAAAGACCAATTCACATCACGCATAGCTCAAACAACACGTTTAAGTCCTTAAATCAAAATATCAAACCCTTTCCATCAAAATTAAATCGACTGAAACCTAAAAACCTTACTCAACAACCCCCAAAAGGAATAAAAAACTACTCAAAATAAAACGAACTTATGGCGGGGATATTGGGGGCTGTCCGAGCAAGATGTGGGGTGTCGGAAGTGTGTCATGCTAGAAAAATCTGATTGGGGTCTTGTTGGATGGGAAGAGGGCACGACCAAGGGGCAGCACATAGATAACAGGTGTGCGGGGCCACCAAACCAATGGAGTGGGTGGTGGCGAGCGGGTTGGATGAAGAAGTGGGTGGCCAGACGGGAGAAATTTGCTGAGCAAGGGGGTACAATGTGAGCTGGTGCCACAGGATGGAAGGTTGGTCGAAGGCCGCGAGTGGGGAGGGGCTAGGCACAATAGTGGTTGTTTGGGGGAGAGGCCGGATGGCCGATCCGGTGGGGAGCCGGGTGTCGTCCGGGTAGGAAGAGGTTTTGTAGAGGGTTGGCTGGGCGATCTGGGTGACGGTGCAAGTTTGGGCGGCGCGAGGCTTGCCGGACGGAAGGAGAGGGGCCACTTAGGTGGGATGTGGTAGACCAAGGAGAGGCTACAGGACATGAGAGGGGTTCGTCGGCAGTCAGGAGGGCTGTCCCTGGGAGAAAGGGTACGGAAAAACCATGGGAAGAGGGGGAGAAGTAATGCATGCTAGGGAAGGGGATGGTGGGGGAGGCACCGAACCTGAACACACATAGAGAAAAAAAGGCTAAAAATAAAAGTAATAATAAAATTAAAAATAAAAGTAATAATAATAATTATAATAATATCCGCAAATAATAATAATAATGTTATCATTACTGAAATATTTGTTAAATATTTATCACTTTTCTTATTTTATTTTATTTTTATTTTACAACTCATTTAATTTAATTTTTTTTATTATTAATTGATTTTATTTAATTAGTTGACCATCGATCAGGGCGTGCAGTGAACTAGGAAAGGTCGCATAGTGACCTAGGCGAGGCTGAGTGACTTCGGTCGTGGTGCGCTAGACGTAGTCAAGTCTAAAACATTCGTTTTTATATAAGAACTCATAATTTTTATGTCAGGCCTTGACCCAAAATACTCGATTCCCAATAAAAATAATAAAATAAATAATTTAAGAAGGATGGGTGTGACAATTATCCCCATGATAGCGCATTTTGTCCCTAAAAATTCACATCTAAGGTTGAACCCTGAAGTAGCAACTGATACCCCCTTAGGGTTCAAAAAAGATCCCTAAAAATGAAAGTGAAAAGAGGAAAATGCATCATGCCCAGAGAAAGAGACTTAAATGAAAACCGCATGAAACCTGTAAAAAATATTTTCCAATAAGTGTCCCCACCCCAAAAATATAGAAACCTCCATATGATTAATCTAGTATAGGAACTCTCGCACCCACGGAATCTAACTTCACAAACTGAAACACCTCAAGCACCATCGAATGAGAACCACACCATTTGACTGAAATGAACAAACAAGACCAAACACATCCAAGGAACACTATGATCACCTACCACCAAACCATCTCTAGGAAAAAAACCAAAAGTTCAACATAGGGAAATCTCAAAGGGGATCTCCACCATTAAGAAACCTACAAATTCCCGAGACAAGACTGGAAAACTGATACGAGGTGACACAATCACAATCCCCACCATCATGAAAAAGGCCAGTACAATTCATTCCGGAAACATCTGAGTGAGACCCACCTTGGGTCTCCCCACCATTAGAACTACCAGAGGTTACACAAATTTTGAAATTTACCAACAGTGACCAAACACCCCACCACAAGGTCTGGGGGGGTCGGGCCCAACTATTGGGGTGTCAGAAACCATGGCCCAATACAAACCAACATCTCCACATCCCTGGATGCATACTATTCAACTTTGTGATCGATTTACACAACAGACACCATAAGGACCACTAAAAGAGATTACTTCTGATGGGACGCAACCACTGAGACTTTAAGGTAATGAGACGACCATGATTCATCATAGCCATGGAAACCTCATGCTCTCAAATGGGTCATTTGAAATAGAAAAACTATAGGAAATGATCTAAACTGCCTTCACCTTCAACACTGATGACATAAATAAAGTTGGGGTCCCACACACTCTTTGGGTTCCTGACCAGGAATCAGCTTCACTCTGAGGCCTATGGATAGAGCCCAGATATTTGAATCATCTCTTGCCTCATAGATAGGTATTGAAGACTCTTGTACAGAGCTTATACTTTCAATTCCACACACAACCACACTGCAATCGAGATAACCCCAACAAACACAACACGCCATGTCATCCAACTTCTTTCTTGCGACAGACCTACTAGGACAGGGGTTTGGGAAGATATACATGAATCACCTCTTAAACCTTAACTAAGAAAATTAAGAAGGAAAGACATAAGAAAAACACTCTCATTTGAATAGAAAAATTAAAACTACCAAAGAAGAGGACACACTCCTTTGAAAATAGGGCTTCTCGGAGGGTTTCATGAAATATACCTTTACATTTTGATGAGAAATCACACTGCAAGATGTCACTGAACATAACCCTTGATGTCAATTAAATCACTACAAGCCTTTCAAGATATCGGTTAGCACTAACAACTCCGAACTTCCTACATCCTTCACCACTGGAATTCTTTTCACTGTTTCCAGGGGAACCTTTAGACGTAACAATGTTAAACATTACACTAGATGACTCAGACAACTCAAAGAGATGCAAAACTCCCCTCAAATCCCCTCACATCTTTTATCCCGCTTTGAGAGGATCCACTTAACCAAAATTGAAAAAGGGATAGACTTTTCTCTATCACTAAAAAGGGAGACACCTTGTTTTAATCAACTAGAGGGTCGGCCAATTGAAAATTACGCGTGGTCTCACTACAATTGTATGTTAATGCTTTATGGAGGGGAATACCCTAGTCAAAAAAGAGAACCATGAAACCAATCAAACTAGTCTAATGTCCAAGACATACTACAAGCAAACACCAAACGTGCAGGGGGAACCACTGAAATGTATTCCCGAAGCACTTCTCAAAAGAAACCACTGATCACATGATTTACCGCCAACATAAAAATAATAATTCAAACTCAAGACAAAAATAAGTTAAAAAATATTCTTATATCGAAGCATCTCACATCCAACAATTCCAAGACACAACGAACCACACCAGACTACAACCGGTTATTAAATAACTAAACTTTACTTTAACAAAACCTTTTGAAAATAAATGAAGTCGGTGGGTTACACAAACACCAATGGTGTCTTGTGGTCCTCACAAATTCATGATCTCATGCCACACTGGAACCCACCTCATGTCCATCCAGACACTCATCCATTCATTCCATTAACCATTTATCTTTCCATATATACCCATGCATGTGATTTCCCATGAGAGAACCAAGGATCAAAACCAGATCATTCCATTTTGAAAAACAGAACATTCAACCCACACTTTTCAAACATCATAGATAATTTTCTTTTTAAGTCTCTTTATTTCAAAAAAAATTCCAAAACTAATTCATTTTTACTTAAAAATCAAATTTTTGTGATTCCACAACAAGGGACATGGAACGATGCAAGAGGAAACAAGTGCTAGCGGGTGACTTGGACATATGGTTGGTGGACATACTCGAATCACTCAACCATCACTTAGAGTATTCTAGGACAATTTCTCTACATCCACCTGGATTTCTTGGCCCTACGAGATCACTAAGACCATTGACCCATCTACCATTTCATTTCCCAAATAACAAGAGACTACAAGGGCCAAAGAACTTATATGGAACTTGGCTTCCCTTGGTAACTCAAGTCCCACCATGAGGTGTGCAGTCCAGGAACCTAACTTATAGCCAGAAAATTGATTTACAACAATCCTAGCTCTAGTCTACCCAGACTCTTCCCAAGAAACAAGACTCAAAGATAGAACCTTCACTTTGATACCATTTTATCACGAATCAACCCAGGTCAAACCTAAACCAGTCACCCGATTTGGTTTGTGATAAGGCCCGAAGGGTGTTCCCGATCCCCATAGGCTAGCACAAGTGCCCGGGTATTGAATAGAAAATGAGGGAACTATTTACCCGAATGAATTGTATCAAAATATCCAATAAAAACCAGAAAATAATATCTAAATAAATTAACCAAAAGCACCATTATTTATTTTCAGATTTTCAGTTTTCATTTAAACATGGCCCAAATAGGGATACAATACCAAAGGAACCTAAAAAATTCCCCAAACCTCTATGCAACATGAATAGTACTGTCCTCAATCCACCACCACCAAGATACCGAAACCAAGCCACTAGGAAACAAAACTACCAACCTGACACATTGTGTCTTAACCTGAAATAAAAAGACATCAGGGTCAGCATACACCCAAAGGTGTATGAAGGGTGTCATTTGAATCCTAGTAGGATGCCTCCCGAGAAGAGATTCCATGCATGAAACATTAAATGACATCTAAATTTTCAATCATTAAATTTTAATGAAATGCTAGGATAAATTTAAAGAAAATAACTTTAAAGCTGGAAAACATGGAATGAGTGAAACATAAATATATAAATAAATTTAAAAGAATGAACTTTTAAATACAATGAAATTACTTATAAAATTTACAATCCCAACATACCATATGTTGATGTTAAGTGCAAAATAAACCTTGATCACTAGTCACAGGAACACCCCTAGGAACTTGTTAGTTATGGGGCCTTAGGTACCTCGTATCTCGGTGTAAAAGTAACCATATCAAATAGCCAATAACCTTCTCGTTCATGATCCACTAGTAGGGAACATACCCATAACCTAGTGGTCCATAATTCTCATCATCATCATCATAGTTTATTTAGTGTTGTCATCGTCAAAATTGTTAAGTGAAACAGTGATGATACGACTCTGGATCACTAGCATAATTGTCCTAGTCCACTGACCTAGATACCCGAGTTTCCCTATTGTGCTCAATCACATTTCACATGTCACATAATACTGCTTACACAATTTATCAACCAACCAAGAATCATACATCAGAAACCACCACTTGCCTATCACAAACCCATTCTTGAAAACTTACGCACACCGAAATATTTTCCAAATATGTTTTGCACCTTTCAACTAATTCAACATACCATTAACACAATTTATAAGACAATTTTCAATGAACACCGCAATGCCATTTCATCCAAACTGCACTCAAAACCCACTTAAAAAAATTAGCTACACATTAATGCTAAATCAAAAACACAATTCACAGCTTGCACATAGTTTAAAAAATCAGTTGAATGTTTTACAAAATGACACCAAGTGCCACACAAAGGCCTGCACACAAAAAAGATACTCAATTTTATAAAAACCTTCCAAATTAACAATTAAACGCATGCTCGATCATGCTAATTAATACTTCCTCACCATGAAAATAACTTAACAACCCATTTGATTAGTTTATAAAACATTAAAAAATGGTGCAACAAAAAATTACTCTCAAAATACACTCGGTTTCATTTAAAACGCCACTTTAAAACCAAACGCACAATATATTTGTGTTAAAACATGATTTTCACCATTTATATATATTTTAAAAAATCAATTTCACAAATCAAAGACATTCCAAAATTCATAGTAGGGGTTTATACCTAGAACATAATCAATATTACAAGCAAAAATATATTTTTATTCCAAATACATGTCAAAACTCTTTAGAAACCACATACGCACCCCACATATAACTCATAAAACTTACCAAATTAAAAAAACAAGCACAAAAATTCATCAATATATAGTCAATCATGGAAGCACCGACCAGTTTTTAGAAACTCCACAAAAATTAGTGTGCAAAGACCACTTCACATCACATGTAGCACAAAAAACACATGTAAGTCCTAAAATAAAAATATAAAACCCTTTTCATCAAAATCAAACTGACCCCAACATGAAAATCTAATCAGACAACCCCCAAAAGAAAGAAATAACTAATCAAATTAAATGAACCTATGGAGGGGATATTGGGGGGGTTGTTGGAGAAAGACAAGGGGTTCCAAAAGTGAGTCGCACCAGAAAAATCTGACTGGGGTATTTCCAAAAAGGAAGAGGGCACAACCAAGGAGCTACGTGTTGGTAGAAAGGGTGTTGGGTGACCAGACAGATGGAGAGGGAGGCTGTGAGTGGGTTGGATGAGAAAGAGGGTGGCTAAATGGATGTAATCCATTGAGCAAGGGGGTGTGGTGCGAGCCGGTGCCACCAGACCGAAGGCAGGTCGAAGTCCGCAAGTGGGTAGGAGGTGGGCGTGACAGCGGGTGTCTGGGGTAGAGGTTGGGCAGTTGATCTGGATGGGAGTAGGTCATTGGACGGGTAGAAGGAGGCCATGCGACGGACTGGCTGGGCGATCGGGGTGGTGGAGCAAGCCAGGGTGGTGCGGGGCTTGCCAGACGAAAGGAGAGGGGCCGCTGAGGTGGTGTGCGACAGACTATGGAGAGGTCAGGGGGCACAAGCGGGGGTCATAGATGGTGTGGAATGCTACACCTGGGAGAAAGGATGTGACATAACTAGGGGAAGAGGGGGAGAAGGGCCATGCACCAGGGAAGGGGAAGGTGTGGGAGGCATCGAACCCTAACACACATGAAGAAAAAAAGGCTAAAAATATAACTAATAATAATAATAATAATACTAATAATATCCTCAAATAATAATAATAATGTTATCATTAAAGAAAAATTTATTAGATGCTTATCACTTTTCTTTTTTAATTTTTTTCATTTTACTGCTCATTTTATTTTATTTATTTTTTATTAATTCATTTTATTTAATTAGTTGACCATCGAGTAGGGAATGCAGTAAACCAGGCGATGTCACGCGGTGACCTAGGTGATGCTACATAGCTTCGACCATGGTGCGCTGGATGCAGTCAAGGCCAAAACATTCATTTTTAAATAAGAACTCATAAATTTTAAGTCAGTCCTCGACCCGAACTACCCGATGCCCAATAAAAATAATAAAATAAATAATTTAAGAATGACAGGTGTGACATGAAATGGACTTGTAAAATTAATATTCTAAAACTAAAAAACATTTATAATATGTACATAAATAGATAAGATAGCTTCGTTTGGATATAAACAAAGATAAGGCAACCCGAAAGAACAATGAAGGTTCGGGTAGAATTTGTTACTGTTTGTCGAAATGGTGTCGAGTGTACCTAAGAGGGATTGATGAGAGATAAAATGGGTTTCTCATCACTTAAAAATCATGAGGGATGTTTGGTGGAGGTGCGTAATCATATCACTTCATTAGGGATTACACATAAAATGGAATAGCATATAGGAAATCTTGATTAAGAGTGAAATAGAGAGGATCCCTTACCTAAAATCTGGTGGTGTTCTCTACTTTTTGTTAATGACTTGAAAAAACAAATTAGGATTATTAATTAATAATTACAGAACCTAATATATATTTAATAAATTTATTATAACCTTTTTAAGTTCATTTTTGTCCTTTTGATGGGTTAATATGTTCAAATTTATTATTCGGGTGCGTTTGTTTCCTTAACTATCATTACCGGTTTACTTATGAATGGATAATATTATAAGATGAGAATGGTCGTCCAGAATTTATGTGTTATTTTATTAGTGAAAATATCATAGATTACATGGTTATAAGAATTCATTATGTTATTGGGAATGAATAAAAGTAATTATATAAAACCTTAGATTTGACCTTTTTTTTAATCGGTGGGTTTTTATTACAACGAACATGTTTTTCTTTATAACATAATACCATTTTTACAAAAGGAATCTAGAACCATAACTAGGATATATTACATATATAATAATCTTATTCAACCATAACACAAATGGTTTCAAGACCAGAATTAAAGATGATATTTGAAATTGTTAAATTGTTGTCCTTGAATGTGCCAAATTAACACATCTCAAATGGTGTTTTCATTTCTTTCAAATAAAAGATGTGGAAAGGATAGATAATAAAGAAATATCCCATTAGAATAACAACAGCCCAGTACATGTATATTACTGGAGTTATCATACCATTTGGGTGAAGGGAGGTGAGTAAAGAAACAAGAAAGAAAATAACTTAAAAGAAATAAAAGAATTGGAAAGAGGAATTTACCTCTTTATTTTATCTCATTTGAGAACCTCTTAAGGGTAAAGGTTTTGGAATTTTTAAGAGACTAAGGTATTTTGGACGTGTGGGAGGAGCTTGGGTAGAGATTTGGGAATAAAATTGGCAAGGAACAAGGCTTGAGAGTAGCGAATAGAAGAGAGAGTGAGGGGGTTTTTATAGTGGAGTAGAGGAGGGTTATCATAATATTATAATCATTAATTTATTACTTCGTTACAAGACACGAAATAGTAATAATTACATGACCAAAGATAGTAATAAATGCATGTTATTTTGAATCAATTGGGGTTACATCATTAGATCATCATAGATGACCCAATAAATCCATTATTTAGCATTTATCATAAATTATCGTATTTTACTATTCACCAAAAAATTATGTTTTTCCTATCAGAATCCAAATAACTTATTGATTGCAACCGTGTAGGTAAGATTTTCATAATTCCAAGCACAGATGTGACAGAGTTATGTTTAAAGGTCACATAACACTTATTGGTTCATTATGTTTTGTTTTCATGTGATTATATGAAATATTTATAAGAAAGGAATTTCTATTAATAAAAAATTGGGTCGTTACAGATTATTTCATATTGGTCTTGAATTGGGGATTAAATCAATGGGAAACTCAACTTCACACTCTGGTGGGTGTTCAAGTAATTCCTCAATAAATAAACCAATGTATTCCCATAAAATTTGTATGTCCTCAATTTGAAGATTAACTTACTCATCCCTATAGGATGTTTTCTCTTCCTCCCCAAGTATTTCATTCAGTATAAATACTAAGGGTTGATCTAGATAAGAACCAGATGATGAAATTTTTAATCCAAAGATAAGGGATTCTATATATTTCTCACTAATTTAAATGTTCTTACTATTTCAATAATCATTTACATAATATTTTTAAATCTATTCCATAATAATCATTATATAAAATTAAAAAATAGGTATGATGATAAGGCCAGCAAATAAATCATGTTTATATGTCATAAAGTGGATTGTGTGACACATTTTTGTTGCAATGAGACTCCCATTATGAGTTTTTACTAAAAACCCACTAATTAAATAAAAAGGTAAACGTAATATTTTCTTAGAAAATTGGTTATATATAAAAGAGTGTGATAATCGAGAATCAGATCAATCATTTGATAAATGTGAAGATATGATTACTGTACCTACCACCACATCATTGGGTACTTCAACCTTAGCTATAGTAATCACATAATCTTGGCCATGTCTCCTTGTCCTCTTCTATGGTAGATTCTCATAGTTCTTGGGACATTTATTAGAATAATTCTGTATTTTATTAAAGTTGAATAATTGAACATAATTTATTTGTTTCTTTTCCTTGCATTCATTAGCTCGATGACCCTTTCATCTATACTTAAAACAAAATCGCATGCCTTTCAATCATTTCCCAGGATGATTCCTTCCACATTTTCTGCATAATGGGAATTGATTCATTCCCCTATTATTCTTTGATGCTTCATCATTTACTTGGTTATAATAATACATATTATTATCCTAATTTCCCTTAAACGTATAGGTTATATAAAATTTCTTCTCCATTTTGATGGCCCTTAAAACTATTTCATCCTATGATGAAAATTTTTTATAATCTAGTGTCTTTTAGAAACATAGCTTAATACCTTCAATGAAATGATAAATCTTGTATTCCAAAGCATGTATGTAATATATATCATATCGAGCTAGTATTTGAAGTTATCTTCATACTCTATAACACTCTCATCTTCCTTTTTCTTTAAGTTAAATAATTTTATCTTCATTTAAATTAATTTCCCATTAGGGAAATTTTTGTTGAAGAATGTTTATTAAAAATTTCTCTATTCAATGTCTTATATTTCCTCTTATATCTATTTTTTTGGATTAAATTTTACCATTTATCAGCATATTGCAGGGGAAAATATACTATCATTACTACCTTTTTATTTTCATTGCATCCCAATGCAATAATTATATTTTCAAGGGATATTATCCACTTCTCAGCTTCCATTAGTTTTGTATTCCACAAAAATATGTGGTTTTATACTACATAAAATGATCCCACAAAGGATTAGTATGGTTATTATTCATAACTTGAGTAATCTATCCTAATATGGTCTTGATTTTCTCAAGTCCATGACTAAATGTGATGACTTCCTCAGTGGGGAAATCCTTACATTCTCTATGGGTATTGATTCTACTTATGACATTAGGAACCATTACAAAATAATAGAACACACTAGGATATCACATAATAATCATGACGATTGATCCAAAAATTAACTATAAGGAATTATTGTAATTCTCGTGTTTACATAACATCTAGTTCCTAAGGTTTCTACTAAACCTACTCTGATAACAACTATAACAACCCTAACTCATGTAGCCAAGAGTTGGTGGATATTTTATTAAAATTGAATAGATAAACGAGATCACATCAGCAAGGATGAACCAGTTTAGTAGTCTTGAAGAACTATATTCATATATGGTTCCCTTATTACATTGGTAAATAAACATGTAACATAATAAAATAAAAAAATGATTCCTTAACAATTATTAAAAGATTTCATCTTCATATTATATAGAAGGAAAAAATAAAAGGTTGAGCTCAAATCCTTAGTAATGGTTACATGATTCAATAATATTTCAACAAAATTTAATAAACAATAATTATTATGGAAAGTTAAATAATTAAAGACTACATTCCATCAATAAAATGGAAATGAAAATGCATTCATAAATTTTTTCATTGTGAAAATATCATGGATAACAGTAACAGATGACTATATGAAGGGAATTATTATTTATTAGATGTCATGTATTTGTCACATTAACCATTATACTATAAATATGGTTTAATTATATGGGTAGAAACCCATCTAATTATTCTTTGAAACAAACATAAAGGGTTTGTTTCCAACTGTTTTCTCTCATGAGACATGTCGATGCATCGAGGGGATATCTATAATCAGGCACCACCCATCACTATAATTACACATAATTATTCATAAATAGATTTAATTCTTGAAAAATATAACTTATCAATGTATTTATATAGATTATAGGATATGAATTTATTAATATTTCACCAGTTAAAATAACATTAATATTAAAATTTGTATGTACAAATGTTTTGGGTTTACAGAATTATCATATCCATGATAGAAGAAATATGGACATTTAAGAGAAATATATTGTAAAATGAAAAATTAACTCAATGATTTTCTAGATTCACCACATAAATATTATTAGGTTCATCATACTATGTAATTCTCAATGAAATGAGAATTATGACGAATCCCCTTACCTTAATTCCTGCTTAATTTGGTCATGTTTTCATCACCTGAGTAAAACATTTATGTTTATTAAAATAATTATCCAAAAGATAATTTTCTTAATTTATACAGCTATTTATCAATTACAATAATTGGATTAAATTTCTTAATTTTTTTGATGAAATTGAAGTGTTTTGATATCTTGTTTTTTCTTAAAAATTTCCCTTCTTTCCTCGATTTCTCTATTTTGTAAAATGTAAATTAAAAATTAGTATAATTCATTCCAGAAGAATAGAATAAATTTAATTACATATTTATATATTACATATAATTAATATTATTCATCCATGAAGGTTGTTAAAATAAATGTCTTGAAAATGCCTCTGTAGGTGGTTAACGAACCTTTAACATGATGTTGTCGAAAGAGTGGGAAAAAGGGAGTAATAAATTTATATATATCATATATATGATACATTAAATAGGTTAAAATCATTAATATAGTGTTAATATACTGAATAAATAATTTTAGAGTCTATTTGTTTTTATGAAATTGGGAAAAATCAGGAGGAGAAGAAGAAAAGAGTGGAGAGTTAATGGAGACTTAATATTTCCTCGGTGTGGATTATCATGTATAACACTATAGATCCTTTTATTTTTGGAGTTGGATCAATCCATAACATGCCTATAGATTATAAGATGTTTGAGAGAGAATATTTTGGTAGAGACATTGCTTTATAATGGGAGGGATGATTTTTTCCCATGTGAGAGGAGTGGGATTATTTGTACTTAAGGAGGGGGTATTTATAGAATAAAATATTAAATAAAATATTATATCAAAGGTCAGTCTTTTAATAGTGAATGTTTTTACAATATAAATAGTATATTAATATTATATCAAAGGTCACTCTTTTAATAGTGAATGATTTACTTTGGACTTTAGGTTTTGGAAAATAATTTTTAGGTTTGGAATTTGATTTTATAGTAATTTAATAAATAATTTTTCAAATGAAATATATAATAGACGAAATATAATATCTATAAATAATTATATCACTAATGCATCATGAATGATGTAATTTAAGTTACACTCTTTACGTGGAAACATTATTTTTAGTATAGATAAACAAATAAAGTATTTCAGAAAATTACAAGAAAATAACCCTTGGATAATTTAAACACGAATGTTTCAAAAATGAGCTCCATTTTATCAAAATAATTTTCTAAATATGAGAATATTAATTTTTAATTAAAATCATCATTTATTTTAATAAATACTGATTTTTGAATTATATATAATTTTATGAAACATTGAAAATTAAATTAAGTCCTCATAAAATAATATTATTATCAAAAGACAAAAAAATATTAATTTATAAATCTATTATATGGAAATGAATTTTCTTTTAAATTATTATTTTATTTATAATATTTTAAATAAACATTTACGTTTCACAAAAATACCAACACTTAATTTATCTTTTTTAAAACGTTTATTTAATTATTCCGTGATAAAAATATATAGAATTTTCATTTATAAGATACCTAAATTTTATTTAGACTTTCATAGGTATGGTTGTTATTCTAATTGTCACATTATTGATCCTAGTAGTCACATTATTATTCCAATGGTCATGCTAACATTTAATAGTATATCACGGTTTTTTAGGCTCAATCTTTCATAAAATATAAGCTATCAAGTAAATTTAATTTTTTAAGAATATAAATTGCATTAAACATGGGGTGTTATACATTACGTGAATCTATTCCCTAAAATAAGGTTTCTCAATGATAAATTATCAAAACTACCTCTACATCCTAGAGAGATAGGATGATCTTATGCCATCACAATAGTTGGGGTGGATCCCAATAATGAAGTTGTGATAGGTTCTCTAGTTATTCATTCTAGTATAGAAAAAATGGTTTCTGATTCTAGTTATGTGTACTATTTCATATCACGCAAACATAGTATAACTATTCAAACAAACCCACAAAGCATGTAAGTAGAGATATTAGTGAAAATGGTAAATGATGTAATTATGAAATTCCAAGTATATAACTCCTCCCCTTTCAAAATTTTTGGTATGCACTTACCAATGAACCTTTTGGTACATTATTTAGTGGAATTTGATTCTATTCTAGGTATTTATTGTGTTTACTTATATAAATCCAACATAAGTTGCTGAGAGAATCAAATAACCCTTTGTATCACTAATCACTCTCTGATTCAATATAGGTGTTAGGAGTATCATGAAACTTCTTTAGTATCATCATGTAAAACATGGATATTTTTCCCTTATGAGAAATAATGTCAAGATAAAATTATTTACACTAAGTAAAAGAACATCATTGATAACATACCTATTTTGAGGGAATTCTTTAATGTGTTACCCAAAGAATTATTTGTTCTTCCTCCAAGACATGAGTTTGAGTTTTTAATAAAGCATATACCAGAAGCTTTTCCTATATCTAAGACACTATATATAATTTATGATGTTAAAATTGAGTAGTTGAAGAAGAAACAACATGATAATATGGATAATGGGTTCATACATTCAAGTGTTTCACTGTGTAGTGCACTAGTCCTCTTCTTTAAGAAGAAGGATGGCTCAATGAACCTCTTCATTGATTATTGTGAGCTCAGCAAGGTCATGATAAAGTTCAAGTATTTTATGAAATTGATTGATGAATTTTTCAATTATATATATGGATATTAATATTTCATTAAGGTGTATCTTTTTTTTTCAGGATACTATAAAGTAATTGTGAACATGGATATATTTAAGAATATTTTTCGTATAAGGTATGATCACTAAGAGTTCATAGTGATTCCATTTAGAATAACTAATTATCTAGAAATATTCCTAGACTTGATGAATGGAGGCTTTAGAGATTACCATGAATTTTTTTGTATTATTTATAGATGATATTATTATCTACTCAAAAACTAAGCGGGAATATGAGTTTAATTTGAATATTGTACTAAATACCATGAGGAAAGAAAAGATTTATCTGAATTAGAGTAAATTTTTATTATGGTTGGTCAAAGTAACATCCCTGGTGCATTTTATCATGATCAATGGGATATTTATATACCCTTAAAAATTGATGAAATCAAAGGATAAGCCAGACCAACATCTATGATATAAATACATAGTTTCCTTTCATTAGCTATGCACTATCATCGATTTGGGAGAAAATTCTCATGATTTTTAATCCCAATAACAAGTATTACATAGAATGGAGTTAATTTTTTCTAGACTGATAAGTGTAAGGATATCTTTAAGGAGATAAATATTAGGCTAATCACTGTACCTGTTCTCACATTACCCACCAATTGGTAAGGATTTTTGATCTGCAGTGATGCATAAAAAAGATATTGGGTTGTCTACTCATGAAACAAAACAAAATGATATCATATGCCTACCACCAATTAATTATCCATAAAGAAGAACTACCCAAACCATGATCATGAATTGGCTATAGTAATCATCGAATTAAATATTTGGAAGAATTATCTATATTGGGATAAGTATGATATATATATATCAAAAAATCCTTTAGTAAATATATTAACAAAATTAGAATATTAATATTTACCAATGAAGGTGGTTAGGTCTGATCAAGGATTATGATTATTCAGTCCAATACTATCATGGGAAAGAAAACAATGTGGCAGATGCTCTGAGTAGAAAGGATCCCTCAAAACTATCACTGATGAGGATTGAAAGGGATCCAATATTATTGGATATACATTAAATGGAGATGCGAATAATAAAATTATCTTCATCCTACCTTTATTAAATAACTACGCAACCATTAATTCTTGAATGAATAAAGGAATCCAAAAAATAGGAGGTGTTACCAAATAAAATAGGGAATATTTTTGAGTTCAACAATGATAAAGATGGAGTTTTAAATTTTGGAACCTAGATATGTGTGCTATCAAAACCAGAACTGAAGAGGGAACTCTTGGATGATGTGCACAACTCATCCTTATCTAGTCATCCAAGAAGCACCAATATGTATAGATATTTGAATCAAAAAAATTTGTGGGATAAAATTAAGTGAGAGATTGTAGAAATTGTATCTCGATGACTGATATGCTGAAAAGGTCACTATATAATGACATAAATCAATGGTTATGATGCAACCATTTAATATAATAGTTTGTAAATGGGAAAACATAACCACGTATTTTTTCATAAGACTCCTAAGGATATCTAAGGGAAATAATACCATCCAGGTGGTAATCGATCACCTTAAAAAGTCACCACAATTCATTTCAATCAAGGAAGATTTATCTCTAGACCAAATCACCAATATATACATAAGAGAAGTGGTAATACTGCATGCAATTCTGATATTTATTGTATCTGATCGAGATCTGAGGTTTACCTTGAGGTTCTAGAGATTCCTTTAGAAATCATTGAATAGGGTTGGGTTTCTATATTAATTATCACCCTCATATGTATGGGAAGTATAAAAGGTCCATTCAAACTATAAAGGATATACTAAGACCATATTCAGTGGATTCCAAGGATGTTGGGATCAACACCTTCCCCTGGTAGAGTTATCATATAAAAACATTATTTATTACAGCATTCAAATGGATCCTTATGTGTATCTATATTAAAAAATGTTTCAGACTCTGGCATGTTGGGATGAGGTTTGACGGAAGAAGCTTATAGGTCCTAGTAGTCTTCAATAGATGATAGAAAATGTTCAAACCATTCAATGTCATACGAAATCCACAAAATGTTGGTATAAAATCTATGCAATCAATCTCTAATGTGATCTAGAGTCTTAGTTTGGAGAAAAAATATTCCTTCCTATATCACTATGGAAGAAGGTAATGAGTTTTGAGAAGAAGGAAAATTTTAGTCCAAGATACACCATCCCATTTGAGTTCATTGATGTCATCGAAGCAGTGACATATTAACTAGCACTCTGACCTAACCTATCTCAAGTAAATGATCTCTTCCATGTATCCCTCTTGGGGAAGTACATATCAAACCCCTCATATCTACATTATCCTAAGGTGGTACCTTTAGATAATGATATTTTTATATGAGGAGAAACTGACTAAAATCATAGATCATAAGGAAAAATTTCTATGAAACAAAACAACTCACTTAATTAAAGTGTTGTGCTGGAACCAAAAGTTTGTGGATGTGACATGGGAACCAGAAGAGGTGATGAAGCATACGTACCCTAATCTATTTTACTATATGAAATGAAAACATCACGGGTGAAATTTTTTAATGGGTGAAGAATGTAGTGATCCAAAATTTTATAAATGAAATACCATTCTTTGAATAAATGTTTCATTAAGTAATGTAGTTATTGAAAACTCATGAACTAATTTGGCCTTTCATAACTTAACATGATTTAAAATTCATAGAAACATCATAACCATTTATAATATATATATACTGAACAATGATCATATGATTGTTATATATTAAGGATTATGTTAAATTTTAATTGACATAGTCAAAACAAGAGATGGCCTAACCAGTATGATTGAACCCTATGAGTCATGTTTACTAGAGCTTCCAAGTGAGAAACATCATTGGGATTTTGTCTTGACCAAGAAAAATCTGATATTCCTAAACTAAATCAAAAATTAAACCATTTATGGGAGAAGTTATAGCTCATTGATATCATGGTCCAAAACATGTATGTTGAACCACCCTAAGAAAATATCACCATCGCACACCTTACCCTTAGAGAATTCACTGGTGTAATAATGGTCTACATATCTAAACCCCAACAAAATGAATTCATATATTTTATTTTAACTAAAAAATGAATATATTTATCCATTTTTAAAATTATTTATTAATTGATTAAATAACGAGTTTGATAAAAATTATATTTTGATATGATCAAACACAAATAATATTTGGGATGGATATATATTTTCAATCAATAGAATATTTTTATGAATTCAATATTTGTTTAAATAAATTATATTTTAATAAAATATTATTATAAAATAATATTTGTTAAATATAAATTATAATATATTTTATGTAGTAAAATATAATTTATATAATGGTTATAAAAATATTATAAAAACCCAGTATTTTTCATTAAATGTGGGTTTTTTATTTAAAAGTGTAAAATCTCACACTTATAAAAAAAATTAGATAAAATAATTACTATTTTTAAAATCAATACATTGAAATTATCCAATAGTTTTTTTCATATTTTTAAAGGACATTTTAATGTTTGGTTCAAAATTAAATACTATATAAATATACAGTGTCTATTATGACATCATACCGACCTAGAAGTGATATAATATATCCCATAAAAAGAATAAAATACCAAATATATAAATTAAAAATTTAAAATAATTTTTTTGAGGTTATTTGATTATTTTTACAAACCCCTAATAAATCCTACAATACTTATATTATATTTTAAGGTTTTAAAATCATTTCATTGTATACATTACTCATTTCCACATAAACAAGGGTATTATTTAAATGATATAGGGTCATAAAAAAGTAGAATAATTAAAACCACTCCACTTTTTTAGAAAACATGGGAATAACCATTGGATGGTGTGTAGTTTTGAATGAACTATCATATATAGTCCAAAATCTATTTTTGGAAAATAATGAAGAAATATCCACTCTTTTTAATAAAAAAACCCACCGAAATCCCATTTATCATGAATCAAAAATATTTTATCATGAAATTAATCTACGCCTACCCCTCTATATACTTACAAAGGTTCCCACAATCTCCCATGAAGCTCTTAAAAAGCTTTTAGAATCACCATCTTGAGGTAAATGACCTATCTCTCTCTTCTTTTTCATTCAATATATTTCTTTATATGTATCCTTTAAAATATAAATTAGTTATGTTTAATGTATTTATAAATATTAATTTACTAAAAATTTTATTTTATATTAAGGAGAGTTAATTTATACACTATCATTATAACCTTTTCCTAAGAAGTTACTATGTTGAAGTAAGAGATCCTCTCCTTCTCCTCTTTATTTAAGAATCTTTTTTATATTATGAACTTTTTTCAATTGATCGTGTTGGTATATTATTTCACACTTCCATTGTGGTTTATGAGTGATTATAGACCCTTTTAACCCCCATTAATCTCTCCCATGAAACTTTATGTACCCTCGTTATGATACCAGAATTATCCTACACTTTTTCCATGCCATACATTTTTTTGTGAATACCCATATTTATTTATACTCAAGTGTATTCACCTAGATGCACATATTCTTAATTTATTGGGGAATTATATTTATCTAACCCACGCTTCATAATTGTGTTATTAAATTTAATGAAATATGTATTGATTTTGAATGACCTGGCACACATGAGCATGTACATATTATGATGGGTGTTCCCAAATAGATCTCTGATGAATTGGTTAATGTTTTAGTCACATTATAATTAATATATGGGATTTGAGAGTAAAAAATCCATTATTGTACTTTTTACACCATGTTATGGTTCCTTGGTTATTAGACTAGACCTACGTTTTTTGATGTCATAATTAATGTTGTTTCCACATTCCAATTTTTCCTTAATATTATCATGTTATATCATGATTTGTTATTAAATGTTATTATTATCACCACTTTTAAATTACCATGATATGAATTGTGGCTCAAATATACTACTTTAACTTATTCTATTATTTTTTTACTCACTTAGTGGGATTTATAACTCAACCCTTTGTTATGTACATCTCCATGTAATCTCATGAAGTTTTAGAAGATACATGGAATATATGCACATGTTAAGGATTTTTTCTTATAATGTTGTTGTATCCCATGTAAAATATTCTATTCTGTGTACATAATCACCCAAATACACTAGTATTTAGGATCTACTTGGGTTTATTATGTGTTCTATTATGTAATAAATCATGAAATAAAGTTTATTAAAGGAAAGGGTTGTCATTGTACCCAAGTTCACATTTTTTGTTGGATTATATATACATAAAATGAATTGAAAATTACATAACTATACTTCCCCCAAAAGGGACTAAACACCATTTTCCCCTATAGTACATGTCATTTACATTCCCAAAATTAGTTTCTTTATATTTCTCCATTACCTGGACTAAAATTTATACATCTGAGTGGTCTATACTGAGTGATTCTATATATAGAACATGATGTTATATACCTCTCAATAATAAATGTTGATACATGACATGATTCATATAGATCGATTTTATTTTCTCTATATGACAGATGACAAGGTTTGGCTGAGATGATCAGAGAAGACCAGAGAACTGCTACTCCCTATGAAATATGTGTCTCATAAGGCATGGGTCCCCTATATTATTCCTAGTGTTTGGTACTCCATATATACTCAGGGTATTGGTCCCCCAGATTTTACATAGGGTTGATACCCCCTTAGTCCCAAAAAATTAGAGTGTCCTATATACAATACTGATAGGGTTTGATACCCCCTACATGCTCGAGGAGAGGGTCATCTATCCATTGAGTTTGATACACCCTTGTCTGATACACACTACTAGATGAGGCATGCATCCTCCATCATGTTTTGGTACTCCGTCGACCGACATGTTTACCTTAGTGAGGCATGGTTATTGGTATTGTGTGAAGTATACATCATTTTATCATAAGTAATTAGTTGGAAGTAATGGTTTTGAATGTTATTCAGTTTGTTGAAGTAGTGGTAGCAGATATTTTTTCTATCAGCATTCTGGAAGAAGTTTCTAGAAAAAGGGTGACATTGAAAGAGGTTCTTCCAATTTTCTCAAATTCTAGTGGTATTATTTTTAATTTTTGGATTGGACTTCTAGAAGTTATTATATTTTTATTGTGTTATTTTGAGTTTATTGACATACCAAGGTTAGTGTCCACATTGAATATTTTTATAAGAGATTGTCTTTGAGAAAAGTGGAAGATATGGACTCCCACAATTCTTGAAGGTGAGTATAACCAAAATATAATGTATAAATATGTATTGGGACCACCTATATTTAAATTTATGAATGTATATTGAACATAATTTGATTACTTTTTCAAGTAATCTAATTGAATATTTAGTTTCTATGTTTTAATCCTAACTTCTGGAGAAATGGAATCTATCAATGTCTCTATAATGGAAGAGGGAATATCAATCTAAAACATTTAAATCCAAAGTGTTATATATTTTCAAACATTTACATTAATTTCAAAAAAAATTGTTAGTTTTTAGAAAGAACAAGACTTAAGTGGTGTTTCGACCTATTGTGGTGACTTGGGTGAACATAGTTTCTACCAAGTTATAGAACCTTAGTTTGGGAGAGTTCTTTATGGAATCAGTCTTCTCCAGTGATTGTGTAATAAATTCTTCTAATTATATTTTAGATGGTTGGTGTAGTGAATGGATTATAAAAAAGTGGTATTAGAGGAAGGTGTTGTAGAAGTGGATTACATAGAACCAACATGAATATTATTTTCTGATTACTATATAATGTGTACAATGAGTTATGTGTGATGTACAGTTTCCATAATAGTTTTAATATTTTTTAATCTACTATTTAAATTAAAATTTACATATATTATTTTTTATATAAAAAGGTTATAACAATTCTTAGGCTATAATGTGAATCTTCAGTATAAGGACCTATACTTAAACATTACATAATACTAAGTTCTTCTAGTCAAGGTTTTATTCTCTTACATTATTAAAGATAGTACAAGTTTAGAGTTTAATATATTTAGGTTATCACCCTAACACAAAATAAAATATTACATCAAAAGGTGGAAACATACACACAATATACATTTTTTCTCCAAATAATTTATGATATAATATGTTTTATTTTCCTGACATATCTTCACAATTTTCTTATTAACCTCATATTTTCCCTACTTTTCCTTAACACCCTATGAAAAAATATGTCAAATTATTAGATAAGCATGAAAATCTCAGAAATGGATATATCAATAATGAAATAAAACATTAATCCATATCTGTTTATGAAAGATTTTCTATTTCAAAATAAACTTTGGGTTTAAAATAATCATTTTCATACCCAATAAATCAATGTGTGTGCCCAAATATTTTCATAAAACATTTCATAAGAAAATTATAAAGAAAAATAAAAATCGTAAATTTTTATTTTCAATCACTAATATCTTATAAAAATATTTTCATAAAGTTATAAATTTCACCCTTAGGAAGTATCATATACATTCCTTTAAAATTAGCATATTTATTAACTTTTTAAAATTATAACATTTCCATAAAAAATATGAATCATAGGTAAATAATAGGTACCTTGAAGAATAATTTCATATTACTCATATGTAGGGAATAAATTTCATGATTATAAATGGAATAACCTCCAACATTATATATGGAATAACCATCACAATTACACTTGGAACAATCATTATGATTAAATTTGGAATAACCCTCAGGGTCAACTTCCAAACAGAAATCTTACCCAATGTATTGGAAAACTATCACGATCCCACTTTTACTTGGTTTATAATGGATCCACCCATCATGATAATAAATTCCCAAGAACCATAAAATAATCTTAAAACATAAAATATTTAATTTTTCAAAATATTATTCTCACTAATATTAAATCATTTCAACATATTGATATGTGGATTTTTCTTTAAACCCAATTTTCGAAACTAAAATTCCTAGAACAAAGGGAAAATGGTTTTTCATTGAAAAATATGGAATATTATAAAGGAAGTAAAATTTAAAATTATAGTTATGACTGTGGGAAATTTTATTTTCTCCATATTTATAAAAATATAATATTTTTTCATTTGAAATGAAATTTGAAACATTCCGAATAAAATACATAAAAAAGATTCCTTTTCAAAACCTTTGAAAGTGACCTAAAATTCCCTTTATAATTAATTTCAACTCTATATAGATATATACATAAAATAATTTTAATAATATAGAAATGGAAGAAATAAGATATTTAAGTGAAGCATTAAAAGGGGATTTTTAAAATAAAGTCCATTTCCATGAGTCTGACTTGTCGCGTACGTTATTTATCTTCATCATTTTGATAAAACCTCTTATGTTTCACCAAAAAAGTATCCTTGTATTGGTTTTATAATAAAAAGGGACTCTAAAATTTGGGGAACGATTTATGGTATCGATTTGGATAGGTTTTGGATGAACCAAAATATGTTTTAAGTGTGAAGAAAAGAGGATTTGAGGTACCCTATTATATGAGAGGTGTGGGTCACTCTTGGAATTTAATAAAGTATTAAATTAATATATATAATTTTTAATATTAAAATGGATACAAATTTATAAAATTTAAATATGATATTATTTTGATTTAAAATAATCTCATCCAATAAAATTGGACAAGTTTGGGTGATGTTTTCACCATTATCATTTTATTTTAACATGTGTTAACCCTTTTTGACAATTACTGTGGTATTGAATTTATTACTCTTTAGGGGTCAACAAAGTTCCTATAAAACTAAAAATGACCCATAAATAAACCATGATTGATATTATCAAGCATATCCCAATTATGTGTCCAAATATATTATTTTTAATTATTTTAAAACATTTAATAAATCATTATTTAATATAAAATACCGTTAATGTTAATTTTTACACTATTCATTTAATTTGAATTTAAATGTATCAATACAAAGATGGATTTCAAATATAATCCTTTACAATACCCTAAATATTTTATAATTATCTAAAAAATAATTTTCACACAATAAATCGCTCAAATTATTTTATGTTTAATATTTTTAAATTCATTTATTTTATTTTTCTTTGAGTTAAATAAATATTGTGTCAGCATTGTGTAATAATTTAAAGTAATTATATAATTACTAAAAATTAGAAATAAATAATCATAAAGAAAATAATTTTATTATTCTAAAATTAATCATTTATATTCATTCTCAACTTGATTTTTTTCATTTTTTGAATTTATAAGGGATATTTAAATGTAAGAGGGTGACATTTTTTCTTTTTCTTTAATTAAAATATTATATAGTTCACTTTAATGGACAAGTGTCCCATAAAGATGAATATCAACCCTATAGTGATAAGGAATAAATAATGTCACCCAAAAACATTGAATAAGAAAAAAATGTGTCCTGATCAAATTATTTTAACATAAATTTACCTAATTTACCTTTTTACTATAGTGATGAATTTTTATAATTTTTCACTACTTATTATGACCATAAGAAAATATAAAAAATTTAAATAATACAAATTTTTCTAATAAAAAATGTGTAGCCTATTTTAACAAATTAAATCCCCATAAGTTCCAAAAACATCATTTTATAAGTATAAAGTAATGTGAGATGAAAAGAAGTTTTTCAAAAAAATACATTTTTCAAGTAATAGATGATCTTATCTTCACCCTATGACTAAGAATCATCTTTATATGAATTTAAAATAATGAAAATAAATATATAATATATAAATTTAATTTAAATATTTTTTTATTAGGATTTATTTTAATTAATTAAATTTATTTTTTCTTTATGCACTTTTAAACAGTTTTCAGAAAATTGTGTTTTTCTCATAAAAAACTGAAATTATATCAAAATCCTTAAAATTTCTCATTAAAATGAAATAAATTAAATTTATTATAAATAAAAAGGTTCATATTTCACTTTAATAAAAAAATACAAAATATAATTGGACCTTTTTGTTACATTATTTAATAAAAATAAAATATGTTATTTAAAAAATCGATAATCCTCACAATTAAATAAAAAATCAATAATTTCCTAAAAAAACCAAAAATTCACCCTATGTAAATTTTGACTTTATAATTTAAAAAACTAATTTTATTTTTCTTAAATATGTTTTATAAATTTTAGAAAAACTAATAATAATATTTAATAAAAAATATATTTCAGAAGAAAGCATATTTTTTGAAAAATAAAATTTATTCATTAAAAAGTGAGTGCTTATTTCGTAAACATCTATAAATGAATTTTAATTAAGTAGTAAATTTATATATTATTTATAAAACATTTAATACTTTTCGTACACTCAAACTTAATTTCTAGGTTATAATTTTCATATTTAAATAATAATATTTCAAGGTTCATTTAGGCTAAGTGTTGCGTGTTTTATACCCTATTGAAAAAATTTTAATTTTTTGAAAACATCATGGTATTACATCAAGAAATTACTAATTTAATGTAAAATATACTTCATATGGTCTAGATTCAACAAAATAAATATCCATGAAATATTTCTGACTATCATCTGTTAGGGGCTCATAAGCATCGAAACTTTTTCTCATAAAGTTCACACATGGTGATATCGAGTTGTTGAGATCATGAGGACAAAACCTCCAATTGGACAACCACATGTTTCATGTGCCATTGGTTTTTCTTATCTAAAATAATGTGTAATTATATCCTTCATTGATATTATTATTAGTGTATGTTATTTTCTTCTTTAGAAAAGAAGTGATGTCTGAGAACTGGTTGATCAGGATGGTAGTGCATTCACTAAAATCTTGGACATTACATAAGAAGGTATGTTAATCCTATAAGATCAATGAATAATAAATAAATAAATTATTCTGACACAAAGTGTGAATCCATCATTATGAAATATCACAAGATAAAGAGATTATATTACACAATGTGTATTCATATGAACGGTTATCATTACATTGACTTTTACTCATCTCTTTAGAGGCATTGATGGTTTTCAATACTCCAATTTTTATCAATAAATAGTATTCAATAATATAAAGATAAGGTACTTTAGGGTCACACACTAATCATATTCAAAATTCTACCCTATTCTTATGAATATGAGTATTTGAAAAAGTGGGCTCCAACATAGGGTCTGAGTGATGTCCAAGAATATATGAATCCTAGGTAATAAATACATGAATTATTATTAAAGAATAGGATAATTTTAGTTGAATTTATTTATTTAATTTAATTACAATTATTAAAATAAATACAATGAAATATATTATACAAACGAATATTATTTTAATATTCAAGGTTTGTTTAATATTTGCAAGAATTACAAGTTTATTTAATGGCTCACTTTAACACATAATATATTTTCTTATATCATAAGTAAGTGAGGAAAATATAAATAATAGTTATGATTTTTTTTAATATAAATGAGATATAATTTAGGTCTTATTTAGTGGGTAATAAATATTTGAGGCTGGGGGAGCCTTTTGTGGTAATTTTAAAACACACAATTTGAAGGAGATGTAGGCTCTCACATGGAAACTATTCACTGCACAATGGTGGGGAGAATATCTATACTCTTAAGGTTTTTGAAGAGAGATGTAGATGATCCTAGATATTAATCCATGTTCTTCTTCACATATTGATGGATCCTCATTGTGGTGATCATCAGGATGTTGAAGGATTCATCAGTTCTCCTCTCTAGCACTCGAAATTTGATAATTAGTGCTCCCATGTAATTTCAAGGTGCCTAAGGAAAATGGAGATCTATAAGGATCCAACATTCGTTCCTTCACTCAACGGTCTATGGAAGTGAATTATTGATGTATGCATCTTTAGTTTTAATGAGGTAATATTTTATTTATTTTTATTCCTAAATTCATCATGAAAGATCATTAGGGATTTTTATTGGGCTAAAAATCAATAAATATGACGTTATATTGATTGGTGATATAATATTTTAAATCCCAAACCCTTCTTATTCTATTGTATTCCTTGATACCTTTATAAAAAATCTAAAGAGTCTCATCAATTCACTTGAATTTATAGGTAAAATTCTATTTATCATGAATTCCTTAAATTTTTAGTGGGACACATTATTCTTGGAAGGAGGTGTCATATTAATGGTAAGTCTGGATTGAAAAATTTAATTGAATGGATTTCAGTTTCTGAAAAATATAAGTATAAGGTTATAACATTAATAAATATCTTGAGATTCCTTTGAAGGGTGTTAAATATGATGCAATAGATACATGTAAGTAGGAAAAGATAGATCCAAAGGCACTTAGTGTGACTCAAATTTCATTAGTCCACAATGTGGATTTGAACATTCAGGAGAAGAAAACTAAAAAATGTTAATGGAAACCTTGGTAAATGTATACGAGAAACCTATAACACTAAACAAATTATGCTTGATGCGGAGATTATCTAGCATGATTTTGTTATAAGGAAGATCTAAATCATATTTGTTGAATGATTTCAACTGAATCTAGAGCTATGAAGAGTTTATGAAAGTTACATTCTTGGATAGTGTTTTGGTGATTTCTTTTATTATCACCCTTAATAGAATCTCTAGAATCCATGGTTACAACTACGAGCAGTTCAAGAATAAATAATGATTTTATATCCATTGGTATTTGGAACATGATTCTTAATGAAGAGCTCCAAATAAGAGAGAGTTAAGAATCATTTGGAGATGTGATAAGTTTTAAAGGAATAGGACTCTCACCTCATTAGAACAATATGAAGAAATTTAAGAGGAACAAATGGGAAAGGATCAGAGGGAAGTCTTTCAATAGAGATCTTGTTTGTTGGCCTTATAGAAAGAGAGGAAATCTCAAGAAGGATTTTCCAAATAGACAGAAATCCTCTATAAGGACATATGATTTATATATTGAGATCTATAATATAATATAGTGTAAATTTTCTATTAAAAGTTTCTACTCAAGGTGAATATTGGGTTATAGATTTCAGAACTTCATTCCATTACATAGGATAAAAATAATTCATGTCAAATTATGTATTCAAAAAAACTTATTGAGTGAATATTGTTGATGATAAATCTATTAAAATTTTGGGAAAAGGATATTTGATAGTTTTTTTTATAAATAGAAGTTTTATTTCTTTAAAAGAAGTTTTATGTGTACAAGTACTTCAAAATAACTTTATTTTAGTGAGTTGTCTGGATAAAAAAATCTTCGGAATAATTTTTTTAACAGTATGGAAGATCACTCAGGGTTTAATTGTAAGATCTAGAGGTTTAAACTATGGGACATTGAATATAACTAAAAGAGTAGTGGAAGATACACTTGTTGGAATGATTTCTTGTAGAATTTTATATCTTTGGAATAATTGATTTGTACACCTCGTTGAGAAAGTTATTAAGATTCTAATATCAAAGGGTTTATTGTGGATGTTTCATTTAGAATTAAGAATGTTCTAGAATTGTATACTCATGAAGTAACGAAAGGTTTAATTCAATTTTTCTATATGAACACTAAAAATATATAAGTTATAGTTATTTCATATAGTTTTTTTGGGACCTACCATAAATCATTCTCATGGAAAGGCTAGGTACTTTTTTACATTCATTGATAAATCCACAAGAAAAGTATGATTATACTTTCTAAAACATAAAGTGAATTAATTTTAATATTTCTTCAATGGAAGGATATGGTATAAAGGGAATTTTAGTGAAATTTATAGTGTATGAGGTTATACAATGAGGGTGAGTTTATCAGAATGAGTTTTCATAACTATAGTAGGCACTAAAGAATACGACATGAGAATATTTTTCCAGGTACCCTTGAAAAAAAATGGTGTAGATGAGAGAATGAATTTAACAATGATTTAAATAATAATAAGTATGATGGTATATTTCTAGATTACTATGTAATTTTGTGAAGTAGTGGGCACACAAACTTACTTAATCAGCAAGAGTCAATCGGTGCCAATTTGACAGTGGTTACGGGAATAACTATGGTACAAAAATATTACGAAAGTACCTTGCCTAAAAGTTATTGGATGTTTAGGATACATTCATGTGAATAAAAAATATAGAGATAAACATAAAGGAAAATATCAGATATGTTTCGTTATAGGATATGGAGATGAAGACTTCAGTTTTAGAATTGGGACAATGGAAAGAAAAAAAACCAGATGTTGGAATGTGATCTAAATGAGAAAATCTTGTGGAAAGTTCAAAACCTGAAGGAGGAGGAATTTGAGAATAAAGATTTAACTTCTTTTCAAGATGATATAAATAGAGGTTTCATAAGATCAAATGTTCTATAATGTTCAAACATCTATGAGTCTATTATATGAAAAAATATTCTGAGGGTTATTCTGAATGTTCATAATTGCAGACAATATAAAATATATAAAAAATATCAATAAATATACAAACTCATTTAAGAGTTTTGAAAGGGGTAATTCCAAAAGGATAAATTTTATAAGGATAATTTCTTGAAGTTACAATTCTAGGATTATATGAATCACATCCTAATTTTTGAAGGTCTTTAAGGATTAGATGATCAGTATAGAGGTATAGAGCTAAACTATTTTTTTACTTTTAAAAGATGCTAGAGAACCAAAGAGTCTGAAAGAAGAGGATAATTCAGGATATTATATAAGGTGTTATTTATAAACAAAAGAGTAGTTGGATTCTCTGTGATTTAATAACACCTAGGAACTATTGGATGAACTTAAGTTGATCCAATATTTCTCAGTTCATTATATGTTTTTATAATTCAAAAAATGTCGATTATTATTTGAATGATTTTTTATTATCTATTTCATATTTTTACTCTTATATTTTATGAGATATTTAATTTAATGTAATTTTTTGTATTAAAACATAAATTATTTTATTCTTCTAGAATTAAGTTGTTTTATTTACCTTATATTGAATGATTTTCTTGTGCATAACATAATTAACATATATAGTAAAATAAGTATCTAATTTGATGTTCTAGTATGTACCAATGTATTTTATCATACATAAGTTCCTTATTAATATATTAACTTAATAAATAATTAAATCATCTTATAGGGAAATAAAATTATCTTTTATATGTTCAATGTTAGGAATTATAGATAGAAGCAAATTTTGAGATGTCTTTTATATTATGAAAAGGGAATTTGTAAAAGGATTATCTTATGAGAACCAAATTTAATATCCCATTAATTATTTTTAAGTGCTCCAAAACCCTTCTTTTGGTTATTCATGAGTTGGGGATTTTCATGGGTTGTTTCAGGAGAATTTTTTATAATTTTTGAATCCTGAGGGGTTGTGCATGGTTGGTGCATGGTTATGGAAAAAAATATAATTTAGACTAGAAAACCATGTTCCTTATATGGTTATCTGGAGGGGGTGCATGATTAGTCTAAACCATGCATCCAGACCCTCCAAACCATTCAACCTTAGGTAGTGACAGTTTCATAGTTGGTGTAATTTTTTATGAATGTGCACCCACCTAGGAGAAACTCTGCACCCCATACAGTATGGGTGCATGATTAGGTCACATGGTTTTTCTAACCATGTGGCCCTCTCCAGGAAATCATGTATGAAACATTTAATTATTCTGAAATTGTTTTAAAAATTAATGAGACTCCGTTAAAGATTCCAATTTCTCTGGTCAACCCTAATATTATTTCCATGGCTGTGAGGCCTCTATGTAAGTGATTTTTCTCATCCAACCTCCTCCTTTGGAGCATCAAACTACTAGTGGAAGATTTGATCTACCCTCCTCCGGTAATTCGTTATACTCTTGGCTGTACTCTTTTTGTCTTCTTTTCTATCCTCCTTAGATATTATTATATCATTATATATTATATGTATGAAAACTTTTTTTGATTGGATCTTTATTATTGATTTTATTTCTTAGTCTCGGATGCCTTATTAATTATTTGGAAGATCCCATTATGGGTGACAATTATTGATCGTTGATTAAAGGTAGGTGGTTCCATTTGAGATTTACTATATAATTTAAACTTTAATTTTTTAATTAGTTTGAAATAGATTTCAATTGATTTAGAAAACCTTGATTTGAATTGATTTTATTTTTAAATTTGAAATGGCTTGTATTTGGAGAAAAATCTCAATTCCAATGGAATTGGAATTGTTTAGTAAATTTTGAAAATGATGGAATTGATGAAATTATTGGAATATTGATTTTATAAAATGGATTAAATTGAAATGATAAAACCTATTATTGGTTTTGTAATGTAAATCAATGAAATTATGAAAAATACATGTTTTGGTTTTGAAGATGAATTGTCAAATTGAAACTAAAATTGGTCAATTGAATTGTAAATGATGTTTGATTTGAAATGATTTGATTTTCCAAATGTTTATTGATTTATTGATAACATGTGATCTTGGTTAGTTAATGGGTTCTTTGGGACAAGAATTCTAGGATCTTCATCCCCTAGAAATAGATTGATGATGAAAAATCTAAAAAAAACAAAGTCTGACATCACCATCCTTGATGGGATGTTTAAAAGTCCTATTCAAACTGAGCCTATGGGATGTGTGCACAGATGTTTATCTTTGATCACTAATTTTATTACTGTGAGTATCCTATAACCAGAAAAAAATTACTACAGGGTAGATTGTCACGATTCTTATTGTGTATGTCTTGATTATATTTCTTCTATTTATTATAAACCAGTTTTACTCATTCTAGGTCATTTATATAAATGATTTTATATAAAATTATTTATTTAATCCATATTTGAAATATTTACCATCCTTTGAAAAGAAATAATATTTTATTTCATATATGATAAGGACTTGTAATTTCCTGCCCTATTTTATTTAAATTTAAATCATTATATGGTTTTTTATTATGATATCTATTATTGAACACATAGGGAGACCCTACTACGCTTTATATCTCACATACTATCCTTGACTTTGAGAATTTGTAGAATTTATTTTTCTAGTTCTTTACAAAGGGAAAGAACCACTTAGAGGTGGTGGTTGTTCTTGACCCTTTGGGATTTGAGTATTGGAGGTGAGGAGTGGAGATGTGTTTAACCGATTTCCTTTGAGATTTTTGAGTTTATCTCACTAGTTGTTGAGTATGTTGATGATTTACTTATTTGGTTTTTTACATCTGTTTTGTTTATGATACTTTCTACCTTTGGATTTTTGAGAATAATGACTTGTAATATTTTATCATACACTATTTTTTGGAAAATTTGTTCCCACTTTATCATGTATGACTCAAGGTGATAATCATCAACCTCTGGAGATCATGAACTCCCTTCAGGCCATGTCTGTACCGGCTTAGGTATTAGGGTACCAGGTTATCTAGACTGTTTCATGACAAATTTGTATCAACATGGGGTAATCAAATTTCTGTTATGCTAGCATGATGTTTGAGTGTCTTTTCAGGAATTATGAGGTATTTATGAGGGACTTCCATGCCATCTCTCATCATAATGATCCTTAAGTATCCTAGGGTGGTTTCTAAAAGGAATCATGAGGAATAATTTGATATTATTATAGTATTTTCCATACTTGGGTGTATTGAAATCAAAATCTATAAATATTATCTGATGGAATTTATTTTTTTATTGCCCTTGTTTGTGTTCTTGACCTGATTAATGTTCTGTTTTATTCATTGTTGTTTTTTATCTTGTGTAGCACCATTCCTCTAAAGAATAAGTTTGAATAGAATATAAGAGGAACCTAATGGATAACCATAGTTTTTGAATCCTCTCATAGACTATAATCTTTTTGAGATTATTTTGTGTATTGTCTCGGCTCTGGGATATACACATGCACCCAATCCCATTCTGGCTCTAGTTGTGGAACCTTAATGGGATGAATATCAAAAACGTTCTCAATAGTTACTTTAACAGAATCAAATAGTGTTATAAGGCTCGAATTATCCTCAAGAGGTTGTGGTTTTGTTGAAAATTTTATATCTTCTATTTTATTTATTAGAAATTCCTGATTCGATTGAGGTGAAATGGGCCAGCTTGAAGCTAGAGGGACCTAGAAGGAGATGATGGTATTTTATGGAAATAGTGAAGAAGAATTATCTTTTAGAGTGGACCTATTTTATAGTTATTATTACTGATAAATTATATCCATAATCACTGATGTTGGATAAGGATATAGAGTTCTTTGATATCCATCAAGCTGATTGAACCATGATGGAGTATGTGAACTATTTTGTTGAGATTTTGTAGTCTTCACTTGATATTATACTAAATAAGAATATGGAGACTCAATGAATCAACATGGTTTTATGACCAGATATCTATACTCATATCTTCTTTCTAAAGATCACTTCTTATTCATACATGCTGAATAGGACATTGAAAGTTGATCTTGGCCAAGCTGGTATATCAGGGTGATGGAAGTTCCTTCTTCTCCTGGTGGAATTTCTATGAGTTCCTTTAAAGTAAAGAGTAAACGTGATGAGTCTTGTGGTGTCTCTCATCATCAAGAATCTTCTAGACCTCATTCAGTTCTTGGAAGAGTCCTTTTGACTTTCTTCCAGTGTGGAAATCCTAGGAATTCAAAAAACATTTTCATTGGGGCACCAAAGTTTTGTACCTCATGTGGATTCCTGGTTCACTTAACTTTTTTCTATATCTTCTCTATCCCATGTAGTGGAACAGGCTCATCAACATGTAAAATTATTGCGGTGAGATCTTATCTTGCACAAGAAAAGAGGTTCCAGCCATAGGCATACATAATTTAGATTCTTTATACAGTGGAAGAGTCTCCAAAATAAGATTATATAGCTCCAATGATTATGATAGGTTCCATCACTATAACTTCATCTTCATTGACTAATTTATTTTATACTAGTGCATCTCACTCATTTATATCAGAAACTATTGTGGAACTACAAAATATTTTTATGGATCTTTTGTCTTATGTGATGGATATTACTATGCCCCTCGAAATGAAGAGAGTGAAAGCTCTCTATTTTATTTCTTATGTATCCTCATTACCATAGATTGAGATTTACTGAGATTTTATTGTTCTCAACATCAAACCCCTTGATGTCATTTTTGGGATGGATTAGATCTTTAATAAAAATTCTTTAATTGACTGTTATCTTCAACGTGTATCCTTTACTCCACCTGATAGGGTAAGCCATATCTTTTACCGAGATTGGGACCTGAGGTCGAGTAGAGATAAACCTTCTTATTTGGTGTTGAGAAAATTAATATTATTGTCCACTTTTGATCTAGAGCATGAGTATTTTATTGATGACATACCTATTGTTTTCATTAAGTTTCCCATTTTTCCTTCCAGTTTCTCTAGTTTTCTACTAGTAAGAGACATAAATGTTTGTATTGATTTAATGCTTGATAATCAGTTGGTATCTATACTTTCTTACTATATGGTACTAGCTGAACTAGAAAATTAAAAGACTCAGTTGGATGATTTATTAGAGAAAAGATTTATATTCTTGAGTGTATCATTGTAAGAAGTGTCAGTTCTCTTCAATAATAATTTTTATGGAACACTTCCCCTTTCTATTTATTACTAGAAACTCAATTGATTTAAGATAATGAAAAATTATTTGTTTTTACATATTGATGATCAGTTTGACTAGTTGAAATGGGTGATGTGGTTCTCATATATTTATCTTAGATATAGTTACCCCCAGTTGAGAATTAAATAATATTACATTTAGAAAACATCCTTATGGATTAGGTATGTCCATTATGATTATCTTTTCATTACATTTTCTCTAACCAATGATTCTGTAGTATTGATGGATTTGATAAACAGAATATTCCAAGGGTATCTTGATATGTTCATAGTGGTATTTGTGGATGTTATCAAGTTTTAATATCAGTATGAGTAGGATCATTTGCATAATCTAATAGTAGTTATATAATTCTTTAGAAATCAATGACTCTATTTCAAGCTATCAATATATGATTTTTGGGTTCATGAAGTAAATTTCTTGGGACAGATGCTCTCGAAACAAAGTATCATAATTGATCTTGAGAAGGTGAAAAATATTATGAGATGGGATATATTATGTAATGTTTTTAATAATCAAATTTTATTGGGTCTAGTGTGGTATTATCATAGGTTTTTTAATGATTTATCATATATATATTCTCTAATGAATCCTCTCACTCATAAGGGGGTGATGTTTATTTGGGATTATATATGTCACAATTATTTTATTTAGATAAATCTTATTTTAACTTTTGTTTCTATGTTGAATCTTATATAGGATGGTAAAATCTATGTTTCCTTATGTGATGCATCAGGGTCATGTTTGGACTGTGTTCTTATATAGTGTGATCACGTGGTAGACTATGGTTCTTCGCAGCTTAGGCTACATGGGAAAAATTATCTGACCCATGACCCTAAACTTTTATCCATGATGCATGAACTTTTGATTTAGAAGAAATATAAATTGAAAATGAATAATTTTCATGTATTATAACCACAAAATCATGAGTTATATCTTCTCTAATAAATATTTTAATCTCCACCAAAGGTATTGGGTGAAGTACCTGTAGTATATTGATATTGAAATTCCATATACCCCGAAGAAATGGAATGTAATTGTAGATGTTTTCAGATGTAAAATTCTAACCCAATCCATGAAATAATCATCATAAGAGTTTAATTTTATGGATCTATTTTCACAGTTTCATTTTCGAGTCTAGGAGAATGAGACTAAGACTGTTTTGACCCATGTTTAGTTAACATTCTTTCTTCTCAAGAGGATTCTTCAGGAGGAGCAACATGATGAAGAATTCTATATAATTATATACTCTCTTTATGGTGGGGAGAATATTTATGAGTGGTTGTTCTCCATGGATTTTATTTTATGATTTCATAATTGGATTTTAGTTCTTTTATCCATGTGGAAGGTTGTGATGGGATACTGTCATATTTCTCAGTGGGAAGTAAACATGGGTACCATGAATATTTTATGTGATATGCATTGATGATTATTGTGGATAGGTATGAGATGAGTCATTTATAATATTTTCAAAATTTTTATACCTATTAGAAGACCGAGGTTGATCACTAGAGATCTTCAGGTATAATTCAACCACTTCCAGTGTGGACTTGGAAGTGGGATGATATTTCTATGGACTTTGGGGTAAGGTTTCCACATACCCCTAGAAAGAAAAATGTGATATGGGTTTTGATCAATATGTTGAAAAAATTGGTTCACTTTATACTCGTTCTTGATAAAACAAAATCTAAGGAGTTGGTAATTATCTATATGAAAGAGATTGTTCTTTTGCATGATGTTATATTTTATATAGTCTCTGATAGAGACCCCCATTTTACCTCTCATTTTTTATGAGGCCTTTAAGAGGTGATTGGATATTAGGTTCATTTTAATATGGAATACCATCCATAAATGTATGGTCATACAGAGAGTTCTATACAAATTCATGAGGATATGTTACGTGCATATATTATTGACTTTATGGGATCTTGAGATCACCATCTTGGACTCGTTGAGTTTTCTTATAAAAAAGATTACGATTAAATGATCAGAATGGATTCTTTCAAAGATTTTTAAAGTAGACTGTGAAAATATATATTGTCTTGGTTGAATATTATAGAAACATCCTTTGATGGGCTGAGTCAGGTCCAAGATATGATAGTAAATATTTATTTAATTCATCAAATAATGTTGATGGCATAAATATTCTACAAATATTATGTTGATCATCATCAGATACCATTGGATTTCATAGTTGGTAAATGAGTGTTCTTTAGAGTTTTTCCTAGGTTGGGTCACCAACATCTTGGGAGGAAAAGGAAGATTGATCCTCATTTTATGGGACCTTTTTAGGTTATTTAGAATGTGGGGAAAGTGTCTTACCATTTGGCACTAACACAACATTTGATAATGATAAATAATTTATTCTATGTGTCACAACTTTAGAATTATATTTATGACACATCTCATGTATTGATCTTGGATGATCTTGATGTTGAGCATAATTTTTCTATGACTGAGCATCCAGTCAAAATTGTTGTTTCTAAGGAAAATATAATTTGTGGAAGTATTATACCATTGTTTTGTATGCTATAGCAGCATTATAATGATTTTATTGAGACTTGGGAGAATGGGGAACTATTGAGAGGGCATTGGACTCATCTATTCGATATGAAAACTTTATTGCAGGATTTCTAGGGATAAAAAAAATTTATTGTGGGGAGTTTGTAACAACATATTACTTGTTTTCCAGTAATACGAGAAACTTTTTTTGATAATTCTTTGGTTGGGTCTTGTCTTGGGTTTACGGTTGAAATTTAAAGAATTATTGAATCCCAAGGAGTTTTGCATGGTTGGTTCATGGGTACCAAAAGACAATATGGTATGGCCCAAAAAAACCATTCCCCTATTGATGGTTCTCTTGAGAGAGATCATGGTTTGTCCAAACCTTATGGCCAGACCCACCAAACTGTGAAACCTCATGAACTGATGGTTTTCCAAATTGGCGCACAGTTAGAAAACCCATCTTCCCACCTAGGATAAATCATGCACCCTAGATAGTAGGGGTGTATAGTTTGGGTGCACAATTTTTCTAACTGTATGAACCTCTCTAGAAAACCAAACTCCTGGGATTTAATTATTCAAAAAATTATTATAAAAAATATTGAGCATCTATTTAAGATGAATAATTTCCCTTCTCAGCTATATTATAATTTATAGGGTTATTAATTCTCCCTAGAAGTTCTTTTTCCTCCTCCGACCTCCTCCTTTGGTGAATTAATGTGCCTATGGAAGATTCAATCCCCCCTTGTTTTTTTGTTGATCTCATCTTGGGTGTGTTCTTATGATATTATTTTCTATCCTCCATAGATTTCACATAAATGACTTATTTTAAAGTTAAATTCCATTTAATTTCCATTCATTCTTTGTTTTGAGGGTTTCCCAAGCTTTAATGGATGAATGGTTGAGTTTTCATGAATTGGGCCAAACCGTGAGCCTAATTTTAGATTTAAAATTAAATTTTTATTCCTTTATAACATTTATTTTTTCAACCTTTTCACCCATTAAAATTCATAATTTTCATCCCATGACCTATTAACACCACCATATTAATTTGGACCATTTAAGAATCCATAATCGTGCTGGATATGAGTTTTTATTTAAGGGATTGGGCCTACCTGAAATCCCATTTTCTGCATTAAAAATAATTTTTAATTCTTTAATATCGCCTTCAATATTTGCGTTGTTTTGGTGATTCCAACTCTCACCCGAGCCCACATACCTAAAGCGCGCCCCCATTCTATCCTCCTACAATTTGGAGCTCAATAGAGTCACGAACTTGGTCAAAACTTCTCTGGATTTCAGAAATCACCCAGATTTGGAGAGGTAAATTAATCCTTTCATAAATCCTTCTATTTTAACTCTTTTCCCCCATTCTAGTTCCTACAAGATCTCTTAAGCCTTTTTCAAATCTCCCATGAATGGTTTAATGTTTTCAATTTCAGATACTGGTAGATTTTGGGTCGTTTTATTCAAGATAGTTTTAGGTAAGTGTTTCTCTCTTCAATTCCTCACTTCTCCTTTGGGTTTCCTCCCTATTTCATGAATTTATAGAATGTAAAAAAGTTAGGGTTCAAACCTAGGGTTTTATTTGGTGTATTGTTGGTCAAATATTGTGTTCTAGGGCTGTATTTATCTTCCTTGTGATGCGGCGGTGGTGCGGTTGTTGTTTCGCACCATGTTTTGAGGGATTCGACACTTCTGGTAGATGGTTCCATGAGTAAACAATTATTGACGAGTTATCTTTCTATATTTATTCATTTTTCATATTCCTCATATGTTAGGTGTGGTTCCCAAACTATTTATGATTAATTTTGATAAGTGTTTAATTTTATAGTTGCATTTTAACTTGAAATTGGGTGTTTCCGTGTATAACTCATGGGGTATTATTTGGGTGTGTTTTATAACATATGGAATTGGTTTAAAAAATATTGTTTGGCCTTCTAATTCTGATTTGGTAATTTATTAGTGTCATTCGGGCCTAAAAATAGTGTTTTTAATAGGTTTTATGTGTAAAACATTGTTATACTTCTTGGGAGTATTTTATGAAAAAGTGTGTTTTCATTTGGATCATTTGTAGTATTATTCAAGGTGATTTTATAAAACTTGAAATTGGTTTTATAAATGTCTCTAGGGATTCCAATTCTGTTTTGTATCGGAATTGGTATTGTTTTTTTCTTAAATTAGGGTTTTGAAATGAGTTTTGTGTGAATGACATATTTACAACACTTGGGTTCTTTTTATGAAAATTTTAAATGTTTTCGTTGGTTAAAAAAAGTGGAAAAAGGTGATTATGTACTATTTGGTATGTTTGTTCACCTATTATGGGGTTTTGAAAGGTGAAGTGAAGTTTTAAGATGTCAATCATTTTTATAATGTTTTGTAAATTTCTGAAATGTTTTATTAAATTGTGATGTTGGAGTGAAACTTGTTTGTGGGTTGTTCCGTGTAAGTTTGATGATAAAATGCTTTTAAAGGTCAAAAGGGGTATTATGTAACAGGTGAGTGGGATGTTATGAGAGTTTTAATATATTTTAATGGTTTTATAAAATTTTTTTATGGATTTGTGGAAGTGTTAAAGAAATGTGAAAAGTGTTGTGGGCTATTTTGGTGTGAGTCGGAATTCAAAATAAATTTGAATGAAAAGTGGACTTTTGTGACTTATGTTGTATACATTTGGACTTTTTGGTGAATTTATGACATGGAAATGATATTTTCATGTGAAAATTACATTCATTGACTTGTTGAAATTTTTTGAGCACAAAGGGAAAACCTGGTTATCTAGGTGGGTGGACGTGTACTAGTATGCTAGTGAATCCGCGGGGTTTGGCCTCAGTTTCACTTAGCAAGATTGACACTTAAAACTATAACTAAACTATGATGATGATGATTACTAGGGACCACTAGGTTATGGTTATGTTCCCTACTAGTGGATCATGCACAAGAACATATATTTGTGATGGTTACTCTCACCGAGTTACGAGGTACCTAGGACCCACAACAAGCTAGTGTCTATGGGTTATTTCCCATTGCTTGTGCTCGCTAGATATTTTTTGCATACCTTTGGCATACAATATTAGTGGTTGGAAAATTCAGTAGCTTTTATATTTATTTTAAAAGTTTTTATTCTTTAAATTATCCCACATGAAAACTGTTTTTATTTAATGTTTCATCTTTTAGAAATTGTAACTAAGATTTCATGTTTTTGAAAACTTGCATGTTTTTCATCTTTAAATGTTTATCACATGGAATCTCATAGTGGTGGTATCCTACTGGGAATTTTATCACACCCTACTTACACCCTTGGGTGTAAGTAGACTTGGTTATTTTTGTTGTCACAGGTTGGGTACAGTTTTTAGTGCCAGTCGTTCGGGTTTCTAGCAGGTCCTTGGTGGTGAAGTCTTGTTGGGATGGCATGAGGTAGGTTCCTATTTCCATGTGGATGATCTTGGGCTATCCTTATTTGTTTTTTTAACTTTTTAATGGTATTTAAACATATTTTTAACTTTTTTAATTCAGTTCTGAAATTTTGTAAAAGACAGTTTTAGATGAAAAATCCAGATTTGTTTTATTGAGTTTGTTTGTTGTTTAATTTTTATAAAATCGGGTAAATCGTTCCAAATTATCATTATATGATACCCAGGAACTTGTTACAGCTCTTGGGGATCGGGAATGCCCTTCAGGCCTTGTCATAGGCTGGGATTTGGGGTCAGGTTTGGTGGCGACCAGATTCGGTTCGTGACAAAATGGTATTAGAGGAGGTTCAGGTTAACTCTTTGGGTCATGTTATTGGGGGAAGATTCGGGATAGTATGGTGTTAGGATTATAGGGACATGATATTCTAGTTATGGGTAGTGTGCCTAATCACCACACCTCATGATAGGATTCATGTTTCCAGGGGAAGTCAGGATTTATCTAAGTCCTTTGGTTTTCTTGGTTTGATGATGGTTAGGGGAAATGAAAAGAGATTTGGGTTAATGGTCTTAGTGAGTTCGCAGGGCCTGGAAAGCCATGTATAGTCGGGGATCTTCCCTAGAACACTCTCTATGATAGTGAAGTTATTGGAATATGGTCTCCAACCATATGTCCAAGTCACCCACTAAAACTAGTTTCCTCTCACATTGTCTTGTGTTCTTTAGTTTTGAAATCTTGGAACTTTGGTTTTAAAGTGACTTGGTTTTGAGAAGCGTAATGTTCTTTTGAAATGATTTTCAAATAATGAGGGAATGTTTTGGTTAATTAAATTGTGGAACTGAATTTTAATAATCTTTTTTGAAATGGAAAATGGTGTTCTTACACCTCTTTTGAAAGCAGGATCTATATTGATGTTGGTTTTGGGAAGTGTTTTCAATCGAGTTTTCTAAACAATAAAAGGTTGTTTTAATGGGATGAGATGTTTTTAAATTGATATGAATATCTTGAAATTGAGTTCTTTTCAAAATGTTTGTGTCTTTCTGAAATGTTTTTGAAGACATGAGTTGGTATTTTGATCTCTTGGTTAGTGGTTTTGAGAAAAAGGATGTGTTGGTTTACCATTTTGGTTTTGAAAAGTGGAAAGATATTTTTTTAACCTTTGGTATTTCCCTGAGAAAACACATGCATAGTGTTATATGGGATGATGGATGGTTGATGGTATGACTGGATGAGTGTTGGGATGGATATGAGGAGGGTGCCTGGTGTGGCACAAAAATTGGCATGTGTAAGGCCCATGGGGTACCATTGGTGGATACGCTAACCGCTGAACCGTTTGTTTTCAAGAAATTTTTTTAAATAAAAACACGATGTCTTGAAGAATTATTTGGGCTGGATTATATTATATGTTTTTAGAAAATGTTGTTATTGTGGGATGTTTTGAGTCTAAGAACCCCTCCTATTTGAACTGTGTTTTTGGTTTATGTTTGGTCGGTAAGATGGGTAAAAGGACCGGTTAGTAGTCTCCTCTGAGATATGTTTCGGGAAACCTTTATGGTGGTTCCCTTCATGTGTTCGGATCTGGTTTATGGATTTTTTGACCAATGGACCAGATTGTTTGGGACCTTGCGTTCTCTCATTAGATAAGGTATACCCCCATTAAAGGTAAATGCATAACTGAAGTGCAGCCCGGATTGTTTATCCATTGGAAATCCTCCATTTAATCAATATAAGGAATCTTTTATCAATCTTTGTTGATTGAGTCTACACCCATTCCTGTATTTGATTTTTAGATCATCTTGTAGCAGGAGTGTTCTCGTGGAAGGTTGAAAGAGACCTTAGTTTCTTAAGTTTCCTAATTCGTCGAAGATGGATGTGGTCTAGGGTTGTTAGTGGGGATGAGTGTCTCAATGGTTTCTAAGAGGGCCTCTGGTTTCTTCACAGCTTCATTGAAGCATGATTTCGTGTTAAACAAAAAGTGTGGGAAGTATGGTCATGATAGGATATTGTGGCCACTTTCTAGAATTGTGTGTTGTTTGGGGATGTTGTATACGGTCCCTCTCCATGCATTGTTTATATCAGTCGTAATGGTCATGTTTGGTGATGCCTTATAATGTCCTATGCTTGATTGACCATAATGGTGAATGTTGGGAAAACATCTGAGAGTCTCTATTATGTTGGGAGAGTGTCTCCCTGGGAAAAACATAAAAATATTCCATTTTAGAGGAAGGTGAGTATAAGTTTTCTTTACTTCTATTTTTTCTCACCTGAGCAAACAAGGTGTGATGTGTGTGCATCTTCTAAGCCCTTGTTTCATTGAAATATCGAGTTAGGGTAAAGTGAGTTTGGAATGTGTTATGTCTTGGAAAACATATCGAGGATTGCATTGTAATTGTTGGTTGCACCGAAAGAATAATTCTCATTCATGGGGTTTCCAAATCCTAACTGTGAGGCCGAAGATTCTTCAATCGTTTGAGCTCCAGTCATTGGTCTTGGAGAGAAGCTGGATCATAGTCAGGGAATCACAGGGTAGATTAAACCCTTTTACAAATTCATATACTCAGTATGAAAGTTAGGAAGAGTTTAAACCTATAGTTTCATCATCATTCTTCTATTGTTCATGTTCGGTGGAAATAGGTGGAGGGTCGTGTACCCATGTCATCACCCAATGTTATTCCCACCCACATTGGTGTCCACTGAGTCTTTGGAGAAAGGTTTGAAGTTTGGCTAGACTGGTTGAGAACACGGTTTTCACTTGGTTAATAGTGACCATGCCCCAGAAAACCATTTGGATAGAAGGATCCACACTGTTAGCGCATGGTTTCCCAAATTTTGCGAACTAACCATGTGACCATCCCAAATCTTCAAATTTTGGGGTCTTTCTGTATTGGCCCATGTGGGTCAGTTAAGATGGTTGGTTCTTATGGTGGGGAGACCACTATGAGTCTTATATAAGTCTTTTCGTAAAGGTATAATGGAATTATACCCATTGTACTGGAGAGTCCATTCAGGACTCTCCATATTAGTGTCATGATTCTGTCTCGGGAAAATATAGGTTGTCTCTTATGGTGGGGAGCCTATTCTTGTTCCCCCATACGAGTAACTCAGATTTATCCATGATCTTGACTTGGAGATAGGTAGTCTCATTTGGAGCTATCAAGCTACCTATATCTTCCTTGGGTAAACGTTCAGATTGAAGAGTGCCCAATGGTTTGGTTATTACAAGGTAAGTGTAACCTTGTTCGATGTTGTTGTTTGTTTGGTGAATTCCTTGAGTCTTGTTCGGATAGTGTTTAAGTATTTTTATTTTGGGATAAAGGTTGAATGTGATTGATCATTTCATGAAAGTGGTGTAATTTTTGTTTGTGAGAGTAATCTTTCATTAATTGATCACTGGGGGTGTTTTGGCCTTAGGGGGTGAAACCTAACAAGGGAGTACCTCTTGGTTTCCCAGTTTGGTTTGGTTGTTACTTTGGCCTTGATGTGACTTTCTAGGGTGGAAATTATTCATGGTGGGGAGAATTGGCACATAAATGACTTATTTTAAAGTTAAATTCCATTTAATTTCCATTCATGATTTGTTTTGAGGGTTTCCCAAGATTTTATGGAAGAATGGGTGAGTTTTCATGAATTGGGCCAAACCGTGAGACCAATTCCATATTTAAAATTAAATTTCTATTCATTTATAAATTTTTCATTTTTCAACATTTTTCACCCATTATAATTCTTAATTTTAATCCCCTGACCTATTAACACCACCATACTAATTTGGACAATTTAGGAATCCATAATCATGGTGGATATGAGTTTATATTTAAGGGATTGGGCCTACCCGAATGCCCATTTTCTGCATTAAAAATAAATTCTATTTCATTAATATCTCCTTCAATATTTGCGTTTGTTCAGTGATTCCAACTCTCACCTGAGCCCACATACCTAAGGCGCTCCCCCATTCCCTCTTCCTACAATTTGCAGCTCAATAGAGTCACGAAATGGGTAGAAAATTCTCTGGATTTCAGAAATCACCCAGATTTGGAGAGGTAAATTAATCCTTTCATAACTCCATATATTTTTACTCCTTTTCCCCCATTCCAGTTCCTAAATGATATCTTAATCCTTGTAAAAACCTTAAATTAATGGTTGAATGTTTTCAAATTCAGATACTAGTGGATTTTGGGTCGCTTTCTTCCAGATAGTTTTTGGTAATTGTTTCTCTCTTCAATTCCTCACTTCTCCTTAGGGTTTCCTCCCTATTTCATGAATTTATAGAATGTCCAAAAGTTAAGGTTCTAACCTAGGGTTTTATTTGGTGTATTTTTTGTCAAATATTGTGTTCTAGGGCTGTATTTATATTCATTGTAATGCGGCGGTGGTGCGGTTGATGTTTCACACCATGTTTTGAGGGATTCAACACTTTCATTACGTGGTTTCATGTGTAAACAATTATTGATGAGTCATCTTGCTGTATTTATTCATTTTTCATATTCCTCATATGTTATTTGTGGTTCCAAAACTGTTTATGATTAATTTTGATAATTGTTTAATTTTATAGTTGCATTTTAACTTGAATTGGGTGTTTTCTTGTGTAACTCATTGGGTATTATTTGGGTGTGTTTTATAACATATGGAATTGGTTTAAAAAATATTTTTTGGCCTTAAAATTATGATTTGGTAATGTATTAGTGTCATGTGGGCATAAAAATAGTGTTTTTGAATAGGTTTTATGTGTAAAACATTGTTATACTTCTTGAGAGTATTTAATGAAAAAGTGTGTTTTCATTTGGATCATTTGTAGTATTATTCAAGGTGATGTTATAAAACATGAAATTGGTTTTATAAATGTCTCTAGGGATTCCAATTCTGTTTTGGATAGGAATTGGTATGGTTTTTTTCTTAAATTGGGGTTTTTAAATGAGTTTTGTGTGAAAGACATATTTACAACACTTGGGTTCTTTTTATGAAAATTGTAAATATTTTAGTTGGATAAAAAAAGTGGAAAAAAGGTGAATATGTACTATTTGGTATGTGTGTTTATCTATTATGGGGTTTTGAAAGGTGAAGTGATGATTTAAGATGTCAAACATTTTTATAATGTTTTGTAAATTTCTGAAATGTTTTATTAAATTGTGATGTTGGAGAGAAACTTGTTTGTGGGTTGTTTCGTGTAAGTATGATGATAAAATGATTTTTAAGGTAAAAAGGGTATTATGTAACAAGTGATTGGGATGTTATGAGAGTTTTAATATATTTTAATGGTTTTATAAAATTGTTTTATGGATTTGTGGAAGTGTTAAAGAAATTTGAAAAGTGTTGTGGGCTATTTTGGTGTGAGTCGGAGTTCAAAATAAATTTGAATGAAAAGTGGATTTTTATGACTTGTGTTGTATACATGTGGACTGTTTGGTGAATTTATGATATGGAAATGATATTTTCCTCTAAAAATTATATTCATTCACTTGTTGAAATTTTTTGAGCACAAAGGGAAAACCTGCGTATCTAGGTTGGTGGACGTGTACTAGTATGTTAGTGAATCTGTGGGGTTTGGCCTTAGTTTCACTTAGCAAGATTGACACTTACAACACAAACTAAACTATGATGATGATGATGATTGTGGACCAATATGTTATGGGTATATTTCCTACTAGTGGCTCATGCACAAGAACAGATATTTGTGATCGTTACTCTCACCGAGATACGAGGTACGTGGGACCCACAACAAGCTAGTGGCTATGGGTTATTTCCCATTTCTTGTGATCACTAGATATTTTGTGCTTACCATCGGCATATGGTATGAGTGGCTCGAAAATTCAGTAACTTTGATATTTATTTTAAAATTGTTTATTCTTTAAATTATCCCACATGAAAATTGTTTTTATTTAATGTTGCATCTTTTAGAAATTGTAACAAGTATTTCATGTTTTTGAAAACTTGCATGGTTTTCGTCTATAAATTTTTATCACATGGAATATATTAGTGGTGGTATGATAATGGGAATTGGATCACACCCTAATTACACCCTTTTGTGTAAGTAGACTTGGTTATTTTTTTGTCGCAGGTTGGGTACAGTATTTAGTGCCAGTGGTTTGGGTTTCTACCAGGTCCTTAGTGGTGATGTCTTGTGGGGATGGCTTGAGGTAGGTCCCTATTTCCATGTGGAAGTTCTTGGGCTGTACTTATTTGTCTTTTTAACTTTTTAATGGTCTTTAAACATAGTTTTAACTTATGTAATTCAGTTCTAAAATTTTTTAAAAGACGTTTTTAGTTGGAAAATCCAGATTTGTTTTATTGAGGTTGTTTGTTGTTTAATGTTTATAAAATCGGGTAAATCATTCCCAATTACCATTATATGATACCCGAGCACTTGTTCCAACCCATGGGGATTGGGAACGCCCTTCGGGCATTGTCATGGGCTGGGTTTGGGGCCAGGTTTGGTGGCGACCAGATTCGGTTCGTGAAAATAGATATTATTATATCATAATGTTTTTATGGATCTAGACTCTATTTTATTTGATAATGAATATAGGTTTGATTTATTAGTCTCTAATTACTTCATTATTCATTATCATATCCCATTGTGAGGCTTGATTCATGATCTTTAATTAAATGTTTTTATTTTTTCTTATATTTTCCGTGTAATTCAAACCTTGATTATCTTGATTTTTTTGAAATGGATTTTAATTTAATTATAAAACCACTATTTGATGTGATTTTCTTTTGTCATTTTAAATGGAATGGATTTTGAGAAAAATTACATTTCCATTGGAATATTAATTTTGGGGTGAATTTTTAAAATGGACGATTTGATGAAATGATTTGAAAATTGATTTTTAGAAAATTGATAAAATTGAAATGATGAAAACATAAATTTCTTTATATTGAAAATGAATTAAATGATGAAATACCCATGTTTTGGTTTTAAAATTGAATTTGAAAATTGGAACTGAAAATTGGGAAATTGAATTTTAAATGATGATTGATTTGAAATCTGATTATTTTACCAATGTTTGTTGGTTGATTGATCAAATGAAATCCTAGGTATTTATGGGGTCATTTAGGATAAGAACGCTAGGATCTTGATCCCCTAGTAATGGATTAATGATGAAAACTCTAACAGAAACCTAGTTCAGTATGATTATCCCTGATGGGATATTGATGAACCCTATTCATCCTGAGCCTGAGAGATGTGTGCATACTTTTTTAGCCATGATCACAGATTTGAGAAGTGGGAGGATCTTATAACCCATAACTAAAATGCTGAAGGGAATATGATCATAGTGATTGTTGTGTATGAATTGATTATATTTATTCCATTGATTATAAATTTTTCTTTACTCATGTCAGGTGATTTATATAAATGATTTTATATAAAAATGTTTATCTAATCAATGTTTGAAATTTTTCCATCTTTGAAAAAAAAGGATGTTTTATTTTAAATATGATAATGATGTGTCATTATATTCCATGTTTTATTTAAATTGAAAGATAATTTTTTTTATTATTATGGAATCTATTTTGGAACACTTGGTGAGACCTGAATGGGATCTATATCTCACACCATACCTTTTTCTTTAGGTGTCTGGTGACTTTCATATTCTTGGTATGATAAAAGTGAAAGTATACCTTGGTGGTGGTGGATATTCTTGATCCTTTAGGTTTTGAGTGATGGAGGTGACTGGAGGAGATGTTTTCCATCTATTTTCTTTGTGATGGTTTTTTATATTTCTAGTTTTTGATTACTTTAATGATATACTATTTTGGAATTTATTATACCTATTTAGAATGTGGTACTTTTACCCTTTGGTGTGTTGAAAATATTCACTTGTAATATTTTATCTTATGATGTTTTTTTTTGTAAATTTGTTCCCTCTTTTATTGTGTATGATGCCAGGTAATAGTCACCAACCTGTGGGGATTGGGAATGCCTTTTAGTCCTTATCACTTTTGTCTTGGGTATCAAGATACCAAGGTATCCAAACTAGTTCATGAAACCAAAGGAAAAAATGAAGGTTGGATACCACACTTCAGTAGTATATTATCTTACACAGAAGATTTTTACTAGGAAATAGTGATTTCAGTTTATCTTACACATCATCAAATTCGAAGATCTTTTTTATCTAATAAATCTTATCTGTAGGTCATCTTTTAAAAATATTTCTATCCTCCATTAATCATACAAAGAATGATATATCCTAAAAATTTTCATTTTAAAACTCATAACACTAATATAATCTTTAATAAGTCAATTCCTTCTTTTATGTGCATTATAAAAATTGTTGTCTCAATAAAAAAATATATAATTTGAAAAGTTTCATTTTTCCAATATTGAAAGGATCCAAAGAAGACGATTTTTGATATCACTATTGCAAATGTTTTCTCTATATATTTAAAATAAGTAAATGCTCTATTAATAACCTATTTTTATCAACTTTTCAAAGGATTATTCACTCAACCATTGTGATTATCAATTGTTCTTGAGTTAAAAATAAAATTTTTGGATACAAATAGAATATTTTTCTACTATATGAGATATAATAATGGATGGATGGATGTGAAATAAATAGCTCTTGAAGCTATTCTACAATTTATGTGCTTACCGAATCATCCTTTGAAATAAGAGAACTTCTAAAGATGAACCAAAAAGATTGTCATCTTCCCTAGATGTATCTTTAACTACTTTTAGTTGCTGCTTGAAACTATGAACCACGTTATTCATCAAAAAAATTTCATCTTTATTTCCTTTTGTCACTTATTTTGATCAAGCATGTTGTGGTTATGGATAGGTATTATGAAGGGATATCCTAGTTAATAGATCTTGGATCTTTCTAACATGTATCAACTATTTAAATGCAACTAGGACCCCATGGAAAAATGGTTTTACTAGTGAAAATTACCAATATCATGGAGTAGAGTGTTGGTGGAGTTGACTAAGGGATTTATGTTCCACGAAACACTATTAATCTCATGTTTTGGATAATTTTCTTTTAAGATTTTATTTTCCATTGCCTTCATTTTTAAGGAAAATATTATAACTTGCATACATTAATGAGGGAGGTTTAAAAGTAAATAAAATTTCAATAAATCAATTCACCCCCCCCCCATTGAGTTTTTTAGACATTATTTGGGATAAAAATTGGAATTAGAACTCATGAATCTTTAGTTCATAGCTTTCAAAGATTTAATTATAGTGATATTTATTCAAATGGTAGTTATGGATGATAATAGAGAAGGTATATAATGAGTGGAATCTCCCAATTTTAATGGTGATAATTATAGTTCATATATGGAATGAATGACCATCTATTTCAAGAACCTTGGACTATTGGTTTATCTCAAAGTTTTGAAGCCTTCTAAAATTACAAAAACACGACAAAAAACTTGTTATGATGACAATAATGTGAGTTATGTTATACAACTTAAGTCTATGAATGTTATTAACTCTGTAATGGGTTCATATGAGTATATCCATATTTCTCAATGTCAAATATCCCATGAAATGTGGACTACTATCATGGTTTCTTATAAAGGTATGGACAATGTGTGGTATCTTATAGATTATACCACCAAAATTAAGATCAAAACCATAAAAATGAATGAATTAGAAAACATTAATCTATTGAATGGAATTATACTTGATATTTTGAATAATACTACCACACTAGGAACACCATTTATCAATCTACAATAATAATTGTATTTTTTAAGAGTGTTACCATATATGTGGATTGTAATATTTTCTAGCATTAGATAATCTAAAAAGGTAATAAATTTTAAAATAAAATATCTCATTGAAAATATTATGATGGATGAGGTATAAATGGAAGCTGAAGCTAGATAAAAAAATTGGTTAAGAAGGAAAATTTTTCTTTTAAGGTTTCTACTTCTAAAAATGGAATGAATAATTTTTTTTCAAAATGTCAGAATCATCTCAAGAAGAGGATGCCTCAATAAATTCAAGATAAAATTAAGAACTTGCATAGTTTTATAGAAAATTTTGAAAGTTATTTTAAAAATAAAGAGGTTTCATAAATCCTTTCAACAAGTACAGGAGGCATGGTGGAAATTCTAAAGAAGTGATATGGCATTAGTGAAAAAATATTAGACACATCAAGCCAGACTATTCTCAACTAAAATAAAAAAATCTAATAAAAAGGTTTTCAAGAAGGCCTAATAAAAGAATGGATCCAAAAAACATTAAAATTAATGTTGGGTACTTATGAAGACTCCAGTGATAAAAAACATTAGAATCAGAATCTGAAGTATCTAATAATGATTCTAACATTTCTTTTGTGGGACATTCAAATGAGGTACACTCTTATTATCTTCTGGGAATGAGTTTGATTCTAAAAATGAAAATTTCTCATATTAAGAATTAAATGAGTGTTTTTCCTTATTGGAAACTAAGTATGAAGTCTTAATGAAGAATAAAAATCCCTCAAAAATTCCAATAAAAAATGTTAATGAATAATTTTACTTAAATAAACAAATATTAGATTTGGAAACTCAATTTGAAAATTCTAAATCATCATGTATTGAATAGAATAATATAATTCAATGTTTACAAAAATAAGTTCAAGAAATTAAATATGTTTCATGTGTTTTTACTAAGGGAGATTACTTGAAGAAATTACTTTTTAAAAACCAACCCAAAAGAGACAATTTTTGTGTAGGAAGCAAGGGTGAAAACCACAAGAATTACAAAAAAATATACAATGTTCTAAAAATAAAACAATATGTAGTATTACATTCCTCATTGTGGAATAAATTTTCATTTGGTAAATGAATAATATCTAATAAACATGAAATTATATTTAGTGAAGAAATACCATATTTTTTCAAAATTATGCAATTCTAATTTTAATTTTTAAAAATTAAAATATATTTGGGTTCAAAAATATTTAGTAGATAACATTTATGGACTTAAGAGTGTATTGTTACCAAAAAAATATTATCGTATGATTTTAAATTGTATGGAACTATCAACATAAATAGAAAAATAAATTTTTTTTATGTAGAATAGTTTTTCAAGACAAATTATTGGATATTTATCTAACATTCACTCATTATCTAAGATCGGTGAAGGATATGTCACATTTGGTTACAATGGAAAAGGAAACATAGTTGGAATTGGATCTATTTTAAATCTATAACATATCCTAATAAAAAAGTAATCTATGTTGAAGGCTTAAAGAAAAATATGATTAGTTATTCTCAACTTTATTATAATGATTATATATTTCATTTTTATAAAAATTCATTATAAGTTTTTTATACATAAAATATTAATTAATTTTATATGATTTGTTTTCAATACTGATGTAAATGAATCATGGATTTTTCATTGAAATCTTGGAAATTTTATTTTTTATTCCTTGAAAAAATCTATCCAAAAGAAAATTGATTTCTAATTTTTACAAACCACAAATTGGATTAAAAGAAACAATTTGAGGCAAGTAAAATGGGAAAGAAACACAAGTCATATTTTAAACTAATTAAAGATATTTCTACTACTAGACCCTTGTAATTTATCTTTGTGGATATATTTGTACATTCTAGAATAGAAATCCTTGCTGAAAATTCCTTTTTCGTGTGTTGGTTGATTATTTTAACTATTTACTTGGGTGTAATTTTTATGACATAAAATTGAAGCCTATTATAAAAGGTAAGTCCGAAGACTCAGTTTATTTGGGGAAGGGGGTACAGTAAAAAAAATGATGAAACTAGCAGTAAAAGGATGAACTCAGCAAGACTCGAACTCGAAGAATGAATTTAATTCATTTTACACAAATAAAGGTATTAAACATACTTTTTTTGGCTCCAAGACACCTCAAAATAATTGAGTTCTTTAAAGGGGTAATTGGATATTGCATGAAATTTATATAATTATTTCATGTTAATATAAAATTCCTACTTTTTAGGGTTGAAGCTATAAAAATACTTTTTTATGTTGTTAAAAGAGTACTAATAAGACATATTTTATATAAATTACACTATGGGTTATGGAATAACAGAAAACCAAAGCTATAATACTTTAAAGTGTTTAGATGGAAGGTATATAAATTAAACACCTAGTATAATCTTGATAAAGTTGATCCAAAAGTTGATGAATAAATCTTCTTATGTTATTATAATACTTCCAAAGCATATAGAGTTTTCAATTAAAGGTAAAGGGTTATTTAAGATTCAATTCATGCGAATTTTGATTAAATTTATCCTTTTGATCACAAAATGACTCAAGATAATGAATTAACTGATTCTCTTAAGGACATGAGACCTGAATCTCTTTTTAACAATAAAAAGGATTATAATTTTTAATTTATTTTTAGTGAACCAAACCTTATAATTGTTGATACTAGTGAACCATAAATTATGTCACATAGAAAACATAGAAACCTTAATGATAATCCTATAGAAATAGTTATAGTAATATTAGATAATGATTTAAAATAAGAATTAATTTATGAAACATTTTAGAATTATCTAATTTTTATCTCAACTAGAATGTCGAACCATATAATAATATTTATCTATTGGTATTTTGGTTTTATAAATTTCTAGAAGTGTTAAACAAATTCAAGAGAAAAACGTTATAGTAATTAGCTGATAGACCCTTTGATAATCCTATTATTGAAACTATATGGGTAATTTGAAACAAAATTTTTGATTAATGTGTGATCACTAAAAATAAAACATCGTTAGTTCCAAAAGGTTATAACTAATAATAATGAATAGATTATTAAGTGTCCTTCACCCTTGTAGTTAGTATATATGTAATTAGAATCATACTAGCATATGGTTCTCATATGAATTTTATGTTATTTTATATGGATATTAAATCTACATTTCTTAATGGATTTTTAATGAGAAATTTTATATCTAACAACTTCCAAGTATTGAAGATGATCATCTTCAGAAATCTTTTTTCAAACCTACCAAAGATATCTATAGACATAAAAAAGTACCTAGAGCATGGTATGAAATATTAAGCCCTTTTATTTTATCAAAAGGTTTTAATGTGGGACTATATAAACCTACTATTTTTAATAAAAAAATTCAAAAGGTACTTTGCGAGTGAAAATATATTTTTATTATGTTAGTTTTGGTTCAACAAACCAAAAAATATGTAATGATTTTTCAAAACTAAGGAAAAAATAATTATAAATGAGTATGATGTGTTACTTAAACTATTTCCTTAAATTTCAAATTTATCATGTTTATTTTTAATTTTTTTTAAACCAAAATTAAATAAATACTGGATTTAATAAAAAAAATACATGAAAATTGTAAGGATTATTCAACTCTTATGATTTCTAACATTAAACTTGATATAGATGAAGTTGGAAAACAAGTTTAAAATAAGATATATAAACGAATCATTATAATCTAGATTTATCTTTCTAAAATTAAGAAAAAAATTAATTTTTCACTATGTGTTTATGAAGGATTTCATCTAATACAAAATAATATCATTTAAATGATACTAAAAGGGTTTTGTGATAATTAAAAGGAACTATTTAACTTTTTTTATTTTTCCAAAAACTTTTGATTTTAGTTTAATTTCATATTATTATGATGTGTTTTATTTTTGTAGGTTATATAGGAAAATAACCTCATTAATGATTCATTTTTTGGGTTGATCATTAGAATGTTTTTATAGAAAGAAACAACACTTTGTTGAAATGTTAACTACTAAAGTGGAATATATTACTTCTAGAAGTTATTGTGTATAGGAATTATTGATGAAACACACCCTGATGGATTTTGGATTCGATTTTTATCATGATCCAATAAAATGTGATAACAAAAGGTTTATAAATATTTCAAAAAATATGATAAATTGTTCTATGACAATGAACATTTATTTAAGGGGCCATTTCTTAAGAGATCATACTCAAAAGTGTGATATTTATTTATAATTCTTTTCACTAAAAATTAGTTAGTAGATATTTTTAAAAAATTCATCCATGTTGAAAGATTTGATTATATTAAATTTGAATTAAGTTTTTTTAATATTTCATAATTCTATTTTACTTATTTTTCATTCCAATAAGAATAAATTAATATTTAATAAATTTTTGTTTACTTTTTTATTTGTGATTTAACATGTCCATTTTTTATTAGTTATATATAAGTACAACATAAAGGCTAATAGGTCATGATTATCATACCTATCGTACTATGTGACTCTTAATTTACCACAAAAAAAGGAAATTAGTTATGAACATAATCCTCTTTGTGAACCCATTGTGAAACTTAGAGCTTTCATCTTCTCACCTATCAACCAGACTAACCATAATACTTCAATACATAGAAATTTTTTCAATAATGGATAAAATCAAAGAACATATGGTGGTAATTCTAAAAGATCCAGTTTCCCAATGACCATAATAAAATTTTCAATAAAAAGATATATCAATTTCAACTGGTTGTATGGTACAAACATGTTGCTCAAAAAGGCTATAAATCATTAAAAATGGAAGTTCATGTTTGATGATAAGTGGACAAAATTTTTCTATGAGAAATAAATTTTTGAATTTTATGAATATTATGTGCTTCATTTCAGTTATTTTTATTATCTGGTAAAAATAAATATGAATGAAAAGAATATTTCAATATCTTTCACATTAATGGATGATGTTTTTTGATATAGTCAAGAAGGATATTCTAGTTTGAAGGACCATGATAGTTCTTATTGATTTTAGAAGCCCTCTAGAGATCAAGAAGTCTCTTTTTGGAATGGAATATATTAATAAAATACATTTGAAGTATTTAGATCCAAAACGAAACGTTCTTGTGAGGTTAATTCAATAGGGGATTGCTCAGAAAAATGGTCAGTTTGAAAAAAAATAGTATTTCTAGATATTATGATATTATATATATTCATGATATAAAAACCTAATAATTTGGAATTATATTTTATGAAATGCATGTTCAATATTCAGAATAATACTATAAATTTTTATCCCTTTAGTTAGATGTTAACCCTAGTTTTTGGGAAAAATTATGTTTTTTTGGATGAGACCATGAATAACTACTATCAAAGTCTAAAAAATGTATGGGAATTCATTTTAAAATATAGTGTATTTTTTCGGGTTTTTATATGAATAATTTATTTTTAGTAAATTATAAATAATAGGTTGAATTTGACCCTATTGTTATTTAGGGGGAGTCTTTTCTTGTTGTTTCTACTACTACTATTGAAATACTAGTTCGAGTATCTGTAATTTTACCTATTCTCATGAAGTATCCTACTCAAATTACAGACATAAGAGATATTTTATACAATTGAACTCTTTTAGATAATTGAATAATAGTTTGAGTAGTTATTTCATAATATATTCAAATTGAAGAAGGAAAAATTCCCCAATATCATTCAGAAACTCATCATATGATTTACACTCCTTCTCTTACGGCTACCCAACAAGGTATCTTACCTTTTTCTACAACATGAAAATATTTTCCTTCTTCCATTATAAAATTATTTATATTTGGTCAATAGAATACTATCTCAACTATATTAGTTACAATTTTCCTAATTGATATATCTATGTATGGGGAAACTAATTAGAAAGCTAGAAGAGAACCAGTTCATTATATTGGTGAGAGTACTATTGGGAATGAAGAGGAAGAAAAAGAATAAGGCGATTTAACTCATATTATTGCAAGAAGATGATCAAAATCAGAATCTAGAGAACCCTCTAATGTTGTGGAAGTACCCCATGTTGGTTAAAATCAATTAGATGATGATTAAAGTTATTATGTACATCATAATTTTTTCTCACCTATTAATTCCCACCAACCTACATTTAAATTACTACATAAGAACTTGATATAGAATATATGTATTTTCATATGAGATATTATTAATTGATTAATGAAGTATGATTGTTGAAAAATAAATTAACTGTGTTTACAGTAGAATTAATGACTCTTAGTCAGCAAGGAGTTTCTAAAAATAATTTTGATGAATTGAAAATATAAGTTAAATAAAACTTAGAGAAATATTCAAGAGATTATACTGAAGAAGCCTTAGGCCAAAGTCCCTTGGATTAGGCTGAATTCGAATACAAGCTCAAAGGTGTGTATCTTGTGTTAAGCACACTGACTATTATGATTTATTTTATGCAATTTCATCTTATGAGATGATATTTGTTTTCAAGATATTAATATTTAGTTTAATATTTATGAATATTCCAGTTGTTTTAAAGAGTGAAATAAGAAATATAGATAAATAATATAATTGGTTTCATTATTTTATTAAATAAGGTGTTCCAGTAATCTAGAATGTCTCATTTCAATCACAAAAAGGTGCCAATTTTATCATTACTGGTTGAGGAGAAATGTCTTGGTTTTTTGTGAACAATTTTTTAGTATTTGAAAAGAAGTTTGAAAATTTATACCAATTGGTAGTGAACACCTTGATATCTATTTATTTACATGAAAAATGAGATGTATTTGTTATACCTTGAGAACAATGAATTTCCTATAAGGATAAATAAGTTTTTCATATACCATATCTTCTAACTCTTATCATTAGTTCATCTAGTCTATCTGATAATTAGTTTGAATTATTAAGAAATATGGTTTCGAATTGTGCTAAAAAGGGAGATTTTGATAAATTATTTGGGAATTTTTATTTGATAATGTTGAATGTTTTCATGACTTTATTACATTTCTATAAGAATTATATACTGAATTTATTCAACATGTGAATGGACTCACTCTAATATCTAAGAGGTACACGTTCTCTTGGACCTCCCATTGCGGACTTCCATGCCTCCACATCTCATAGATACAAGGAAATATTAAATCTAGATGAAATATATTCAAGGGGAACCTCAAGTTTTAGGAATATGTTTATTTTCCTTTACCTCACACTTCCTCTAATTTAACCTTTGTACTTGTAGATCAATTTTATTTTTCAAGAGATTAACAGACTTCTCTTAACATTCAATCTAGTTTAGACATGATTTATCATGGAGATAGAGTTGGTATTGGAGGATCTTTTCTTACACTAAGAGATGTTTTTGGAGTCAGTGTTAATGTTTTTCTACCTGCATCCTCCTTACTGATAATCCATCCTCAATATTTTAAGAATCCACTTCCGAAATATAGACCAATTCCACTGAATTAATTTTTTTTGTGAATGATTTTTTTAACTTAGTGGTTTCTCAAAAAACTTGAATGGTTTTTTACTTATATTTTTATTTCATGATTTTAATGACTTTATTTTTTATTATCTGTTTATTTATATTTAATTTTATCTTATTTAGATACTTTTTAAATGTTTTTAATTTTATCATCCTTAGTTTTCATTTATTACTATTGTTATATGTTTCTTTACTCTTCATTATTTTCAATGATTACTTTTTCTTTTATTTCAGAATTTTTTTAGTATTATTGTTACATGGTATAATTTAATATCATCATTAATATTTTTTTTAATTTGTATTGATTTTGTTATCCTATTGATACTATTTTTAGTAAAATTCCATGACAGATTCTATTCATATTCATTATATCATGTTCAAAACATTTACATTTGTTCTTGTGAAACATTACTTTTTTTATTTTCCTTATCATAATTATTTTTTATATCACTAAAAGTCTGGGAAGAAAAAGGGGGATACAAAAAATTAAATCTTTTTAAACTATGTTTTGTCAATTTTTTTGTTATCATCGAAAAGGGTAATTTTGATAGACAAACTGGTGTTCTTCCAACATATCTTAGTTGTTTATGTGTTTTGAGGATACAAAAAAACCCTATTTTTATTCTAATGAGGTTGAATTAATTGATTCATATTTTATCCTCTTATATGTTGTGATCTATTTATTTGAAAGGAATTTTTCATATGATAATGTGAAGTCATTTATTCTACTAGATTTTAGATTTTTGATTTATCTTTTACGGAGTGATTGTCTTATAAATAAGATAATTATCTTATTGATTAAAATACATATATGCTTTGAAATATTAGTCTACACCAAAGTATTTTATCTTATGAAAGTTCAAAATAAAAAATTACCTTTCTATTTATTTAAATCATCATACTGATAGATAAAATTATCATTTTCATGTTTAAGGTCATAAATCCATGTTAGAAGAAAATTATTATAAGTATTTTATATTATAAAAAGGACATTTGTAAAAGGATTATCTTGGAATAACAAAAGGAGGTTGTGAAAATTGTGTAATACACTTCAATAACATAATTATCTTACATAGAAAAATTATACTTCAAAATAGTGAGTTTAGTTTATCTTATGCATTGTCAATGTTAGAGATATGTTTTATCTTACAAAGATTCTCTATAGATCATCTTATGAAAACAGTGTTATCGTATGGTTATCTTATGAATAATAATTCATACTTTGAATCTTCATGATCACACTCATAACATTTTCCTAAACCTTAATAAGTTATTTATCACTTTTAAATGCATCGGAAAAAAGAGCTATTTAAATAAGGAATATTATATGTAGACAAAGTTTTATTTTTCAAAGAATAGAAAGATCTGAAGAAGAATATTTCTAACATCTCTGCCATATAATTTTTCTCCATATTTGAAAAATAATTACATGTTCCATTAAGAACCTATCTTATAAAATTTTCAAAGTCTTGTTCACTCAACCATTTTGACTATCAAGTGTGCTTATGTTCAAATTAAAAGGATAAAATATAAATAGAATATTATTTTACTACATGAGATATGATGATGGATTCATGCATGTAAAAAAAATAAATATGGAAGTAGTTATAAAAGTGTTTCACTTACAAGACCATCCTTTTAATTGAATTACATCCAAAGGTAAACCTAGAATATTTTCATCTTCTTTAGATGTATCTTCAACTACTATCAGTTATTACTTGCGAATTTGAGATGAATTATTAATCAAATATTATATTTATTTATTTATTTATTCACTCATTTTGATTGAGTGTGTAAAGGTTTAGAATATTTATTTTAAAGGGAGGCCCAAGTTAAAATATATTGGAACTTGGTTATAAGTAACAATATCTTTCACTCAGCTAGGAGACCCCAGAAATAGTGTTGTCATAGTAAAAATCACCAAAATCATAGAGTATAGTGTCTGTGGAGTACACTAGGGTATTTATATTCCTCGAACCACTATAAATATTATATGTTTGACTTTTTTCCAATGGTCTATAATTTATTAGCTTCCCACTTTTGTTATAGAAAATATTGTAACATGTATACCTTGAAGAGGGTAGTTTTGAAGTAAATAAAATTTAAAGAACTCAATTCACCCCCACCCCAATGAGTTTTAAAATATCCATTCTTTGGGAAAATAAGAACTAAAAAACAACCTATAGGGAAGAAATCACCTGAAAAAATTGGGTATTATGGTTGAAATAATAAGCATAGAGAATAAAGAAAAAGGTTAGGCAAGTTGTGAAGGGATTTCAAAAGGAGGGTATAGACATCAATGAAATATTCTCTTCGATAGTTAAATATACAACCATTAAAACAATATTATTTTTGGTTTCTTAAAAAAATTACTTGAAAAAATGGATATGTTGATATATTTTCATCATAGATATTTATAGGAAGAAATGTATATGTACCAACCAATAGGTTTTATGGAAAATCAGAATCATGTCATTGTGTGTAAAATAAAAAATAAGTATTTGTGGTCTGAAAAAAGTACCAAGGTGTCGGAATTGGAAGTTTGATTCCTTTGAAGGAAAATTTTTCACACATAGTAATTCTTATCATTTTTTTTATCAGAATATGTTTAGTGGAAGTGACATTATAATCTTACTTTTATAAGTCGATGACATATTATTGGTGGGTCTGAATATTCAGCTGATTTGGACATTGAAAGAGGACTTTTTAGGAAATATTATGGTGAAAGATCTTGGTGAATCTTTTAAGATATGGTGAAGGTTTATTAAATAAGATAAGAAATCTAGAAGCTTTGTTTTATCACAAAGTGGTTATATCAAGAAGATCATTAAGGGATTTAGAATGAGTGGATGTAAACTTGTTTCAACTTCTCTTGCTAGTCCCTATAAAATTTCATAGGAGCAGGCACCATGAATGGATAAATAAAAGATGTACATGGATAAATTTAAATATGTATCGATAGTCATAATTGTGATACATGCTATGGTGTGTACACATTTGGATGTTTTTCATGTAGTGGGAGTGGTCAACTAATACTTAGTAAATCAAGGAATGGTTCATTGGGATTTTTTAAAGTGTATTATTTAATATTTAAAATGAAAGGGAGGGATAAAACAGTGTTTCATAGATGATTAATAATTATAGAGGTTTTTTTGTATACTTTGGGGGTGATTTTGGTAATCTAGAGAACACAATTGGATATGTTTAAACTTATATTGGAACCATAGTAAGTCATATTTTCATGTTACAACTACTGATTTCAATTTCTATAATGGTGGAAGACTACATGGTTATAGAGGAATAAAATAAGAAGATGGTATGGTTAAGATGTTTAGTTGATAAAATTTGTTTTATTTAGAAGAAAGGATTTTTATAATATAATATATATAGTGTAATTAATTTGGAATAGAATGTAGTAATTAATTAAAGAAATAAACACAATTATCTGAAGTACCATATAATTCGGAAGATGATATAAGATGGTGAGTTGACGTTATGGAAGATATCTAGAAAAAAACCTTGCATATCTATTTACAAAGATCATGGTTCTATAATTATTGAGGAAACATACATTATTAGTTAGACTTGGTTGAATGGAAGGATATGGAGAAACATTATATGAAGTATAATTTTAAGGTGTTACCTAGTATTTTATCTGAAGAAGTATTCAAGTGGGAAATTGTGGGGAATGTGAGAAGTCTAATTCAATTGATTCAAATTAAACAGCTGGATAGAGTAGTTCTGAGTGATATTTAGTTTATTTATGTAATGGTAGTGATAGATATTTCCTTTAGTGTTCTGGAAGGAGGTTTTGAAAGGTGGGTGGTTCAGAACGAACTTCTTCTTATGTGATCGGCTTCAGGCAGTCTTGTTCTAAAAATTTAGATATGAATTTGAGAAGTTAATGATTGTTAAATGTTTTTTTAGGTTTCTGATGTAGTATAGTTATTTTTCACACTGAATATTTTTGCAAGAGATTGGGAGTGAGAACACAAGAGTGGATGAACTACTACTCTTCTCAGAGGTCAGTACAACCGGATTACTGGATGATACTCTCTAAAAATAAGGAGTGGGGCCACCTATGATTAAATGAATGAATGAATTTGAAAATAATTTGGATTCTAGTTTTAGTAATCTGAGTGACTCTCTAATCACTATGTTGTAATCTTTCCACCTATAGAAATGGAATAATATAATGATTCCCCTTTGGACATAGGAATATCAATACAAACCACATAAAACCAAAGTGTTATTTATTTTCATACATTTAATTCCATTGAATGAATTTTTTGTTATTTGTTTGAGTGAATAGGGATGAAGTGGTGTTTTTATATAATTTTTTTAATTTAGTGACCATAATTTATACAATGTTCTAGAACATTATGTTTGTAGAGTTCCTTCCAGAATCGGTTTTCTCTATGTGATTCTAAAAAGACTGCTTCATATTGTTTTGTTGAAGGATGGTGTAGTGAAGGGATTCTAAATAGTGGGTCCCATGTTATGTATTCTTATAGGAAATGTGGTATGCTAATATGGGTAGTTCAGAGTCATATTTTTCTTATTGGGGATACTTATTCTATGGTTGGTATATATAGGGAAAGACATTCATTTGGGCCCTAGATTATCTACCCTTAAGTAATATATTTGTCTTTTCTTCCACCTATATGTTTTGGATAAAATTATAAATATTATATTTCTTTTTTTTCATATTTCTTACTAGGTATTTATATACTCATCCCTTACCTGACAGTTAAACTCACACGTTTTGTGTCTTGTTGATAAAACATGTAGTTTTGTGGTGACTTTGGTTGACACAATGTTAGCGTAATGTGAGAAAAGTGGTAACCAAAAGTGAAAGGAGAGGATAAAATTTATACCTATTCTAGTTTATTTTTTAGATCCCTTAACCTTAGTTTCTTTGGATGGATTCCCTTTGAGGTTTTTGGGCATGTATTTTTACCATTACTCTATGGTATCTATATTTCTACTCCTTTGTCTATATTATCATTTATCACAAGAATTATATATACTATAGTTGGTTTTTATTTCTTGTGTATATTATTATTTCGTGAATAGATATATAAGTGTTAGTATACAAGTGTATTAGGATAAGGTCTCAAATTATGTTTGATATGTCTACTCAGTGCTAGTCATCAATCCCCAACTTATTGGAGGTGGGCTAGGGGTGGCACGATTAGCTTACTGGAATCTTGGGTGTAGTCTTCGTCGGTCAAGTTAGGTTATAGTGAAAATAAAGAAACACTTTATTAGGGAGGGATTTTGGAGTTAGTTTATGTGTGAGGATTAGTATAGGAATATATAGAAATAGTTTCAAGGGGTATTTAGTATGGATTTTAGGCCAACAAGCCCAATGTTCTAGTGATTTTTAATGTATCCATTCATTGGGACTCTAATAACCTGCTTGTTGACATGGAATTATACGGAATGGGTTTCAGGTAAAAAGAAAGTGATATGTTCATAATATAAGATTAAATAATTTATTTTCATTCCTGACATGTGGTATTTATCTAGATATACTTCAGTGATAATGGTTCGTCTTATCATCTATAGGATCAAGCCACGTAAATAGCTACCAAGTGTCCTAAAAAAGTATTAATGTGTCTGTGCTAGGGATTGAGCCTCCTATCATTGAACAACTAAGTGATGGGGCTTCCATTCAAGGAAAAAAAGTCATTATATAGCCCTATATAGAATGTGGGGAGAAATACATATACCTGTAGTGTACCGATTGAACCCATGTCCCCTAGTAAATTCGGACATTCCTCTAGTTACTAAGTATCATATCATTCTGATGGGATGGGATGAGGATTCGATTAGGTTGGGTATGCTTCATGAGTTCCAATTATTGGATAGTTCCCAAAATCCATATCATAGTGTATTATATATTATGTGATTTGTTTTATGACATGCGTGTATATAAGAAATATCAAAACCCTTGGTGTTTTTCATATATTAAAAGCATGTCATATGATATCAGACTATTACTACCAACTGAATGTTAATAAGTTAATACTCAAATAATGACACACATAATCTATCATTAATATAAACATTTCATGAAATGAAATGGAGAGGATAACATGGATTACTCGAATGTTACTAATATAGAAATTTCATGCCATGTGATCTACTCACATGTTATAAACATATGTGTAAATGCATGAGGTTGGGGGGTATCCAAAAACCCCTCTTCAAAGGAAATCACCCTAAGATAGTGGATATTTGAGCTTTTCTAAGCTCCATTCAATTCTCCCTCTCCCCAAATATCTCTCTCCCTAATTTTTATGGTGAGACACTAGCATGTCTGGGATTCCAAGAGAGTATTTCTAATTCCATGGGTGATTCAGAATAACCCAAGGATACACCATGGAGGAGGGATTCTAATTGATTCTTATAAGTGATCTTTATCATGAATTTGTTTGAAGACATAATCCAAGGAATTGATGGTGTAAGGTAAAAATACAAATATTTCTTCATTATATTATATGTGGTTTTAGTTTTAAATCACGGTGAATATTGGGTTTTATGATTTCTTATTACTTTTAATTGGATTAGAAAGTTTTTTTTAATCCAAAAATCCTTTCAGTAGAATAAGATCTTTTCCAGGAATTTCATTTCCTGAAATCATGTTTAAAATAAATAATTCTAATATAGTCTTGGATGTTGTAACAATTATCATTAAATACAATAGATAATTTTGTTTTTTAGTAGTAAATATGATATAAAATATCATAGGCAATGACAGAGTCATTCCATACAATATGTGATTTTGTAGGTGGTGAATTAGTACATTTCTTTCATTTTTCGATATATCATATCATATGGTATTGGATTTCATAGTATACGATAATGAAAATAAAGTGTTATAAAACATATTATCACATCATAATGAAAATATCATGGCTTATCATAAGGTATGATAGCCATATCACCACGTGCATGATTTACCTTACATAGAAGCTATGTTTTGCATGAATCTTACAATAAGCCTATCATAAATTGAAACATACACAAGTATGATTTGTGTAGGATTAATTCTATGCAGTTCCTATAATAGGAAATAGATGATCCCAATGAAAAGAGTTATTCTCACACAAGGTACTTATTATAGGATTTAGTTTATAGTGTGATGCCTTATTCCTACACGGGTCATCACGTATTGTTCTAATATTATGCATCCTTCCATTTCCTAAAGTATCGTGTCAATATTACGTGTGATATAGCTTGTTCCAACTTAATCTCATGACAATTATGTTATTAATCTTGTATTACGATTGATGGTTTTAAAAGGAATTGGAATTATCAATCGTATATAACAATATTCCTTATATAATTTAATATGATTAATAAGTAATATATGATTTTTCATGATTTAAATTTTGAATTAATTTAAATGGTTTATAAATTTTTTATAAAACATAATAAATGGTATTTTGGGATATAAAGGTTTTTATAAATAAATTAATTATATTTTTTATAATTAATTATTTAAATTTTTATAAAACATTGAATAAGTAAATGTATATAATATTGAAACTAAATATTAAAATAAATTTTCAAGTTATATGGATTGACTTATAATTTATATATAAATTGTTTATATGAAAATTATAATAGTATTTTATAATTTTTTTTAAATATCAAAATAAGTCCAAATATAGAGGAGTTTATATTTTAATCATAATTTTTTATAATAATTATTTTAAATTATTCAAATTAAAATCCATATTTGAGAAATTTTTTAAACCACATAAAAATATTTCTAATAATTGATTTGATAAAGGTTTAAATAATATTAATTATGTGATATTTATATTATGTAAATTTTTTATAGAATGAATTTTATATATAAATTGTTTATATTTCATTTAATATCATATATTTAATTAAAATTTCATATAAAGGATAATTAGAAGAAGTTAATTTTAGAAGTGATTATAAAGTGTTTATATTTTATTAATTACTTAATTTCTATAATGTGTGACTAAATTGTAAAATGTTTATAATTTGAAGATTTAAAAATTGAATATATGATGTGTTTATTTATTTAATTTCATCTATGATTTATTCAAAGATATTAATTATTTACATTATGAATGGATGTAAAATTTTGTTTAATGTGTTAAAATTCTTCGGTAAATTATCATATATGAATGTAAAGAGTTACATTCTATATATATCAACTGATTTAGTTTTTTTATACTGTGAATTTGGAATATACTCGGTTGTGAGATTGAATTAAATTATTAATTATAATTTATGAATATTATGTATGTGATTTATAATTGAATATAAATCTCCCTTATGTAAAATATCTTTGGGTAGAGTGACTTTGGGTTAAACTACTCATTGTCCAGGAGGTATATTCCTTGTCTATAAAAGTGGGGGTTGTCTATAAAGTACAAAAAAAATTTAAAATTACTCATTTATAACACAGGTTATTTATAATCGATATTATAAATTTATTTTTAATATAATTTATCAAAAAATTGACATAAAAAAATCCATCATGTATCGCACATTGATTATTACATAACTGGCCAAAAAATATATAAAAATATTCTAATATCAGGTTCGATGTCTTATTTTATTTTGTTTTCTCTCAAACTTCTCCCCTAAACTAAAACCTAACACATATTTCATGATACTCTCATCCTCCAATCTACTTAAATTTCATCATCCATTGCCACCAGTCCTCATCATCATCAAATTTCATCCTTTTTTCCTCTCTCTACCCTCTCTCACTGCATTTTTCTATCATCCAATGCCATTTAGTTTTATTTTTTATTATATTGGTTTTTTACATGATTATTTTTACCTAGATGTTAATGGATCATTCTTTTTCTTAACATGAATGGAGATAATTTTTGTCTATGATTTAGTTCCTTGTGTTATATTATTAAAATATTGAATATGATGATATAATTAAGATTATTTCAAAACACATATCATTAATTATTAAAAGGATACATCATAATTTCCAATATAGTTAATCCATATATCACCTTTATAATATGAGTCTATCATAATGTACAACATCTCAATCCACATGATTTTTAGTCTATAAATTTTCTCATGTTTTATTTACAATTTACATCCATGGGGAATGATATATACATGATAATTGTTACCTCAATCACTAAGAACAAATTTGTGTACCTTTTTAGAGATATAGTGATTTCATACAAAAAGAATTCATTCATAGGCCTTAATATCATGACATTGTAAATGGCAGTTTATATCTATGGGATTTTTTAATAACAAATATAAGAAGATTAATGAAATAATGAGAAGAAATATTATGGTTTTTTGTCGTGATTTTTAGGTTTTTCTTTTTTTAGTTTTTTTATAATGGTAATTTTATGGATTTATATTATAATTATTATGTGAAGTGTTATTTTTATTTGTTTCTATTTCTTTGTTTCGGTTCATGGATTATATTTTTCCTTTTTCTTGTCTTTTTTTGTTTGTGAAAAAAATTCATTCTTTTATTTATAATTTTTTTGTGTTTTTATTTTTTATAAAAGTACATTTGAATATAAATTTAAAAATATGGTAACTAATATTAATTACTTCATATTTTTTTTATAATTAATCATAGTTATATTATTTCATGATAATTAAGTGATGAATATGAGGAATGGTTTGAGGATTTTTTAAAATTTTCCAAATTAAATGTTCTGAAAAAATACATATTTTTTGATCCAATCATAAAATATCTGAATATGAGAAGGTTTAACTATAAATAAATAAAAAAAATTATTTTAAAATAGCTTTAATTAGAGTTGAAATCCTTCTATTTTTTATAGTAAAATTGGATAGAAATGGAGATCTAATGATGATAGTGATTTTCAAGATAATAATTATACTCCAATTAGTCAAATGATTTTTGATATTGATGTGGAACCAATTTATAAAACAATGATTATTGAGTGCTTATGTGGTGATTCTAAAAAATAAGTGTATCCTATTTGAATAAAATTATATCTTTATCAACTATGTTGAGATTGGTTAACATGAAATCCAAGAATTGATTGAGAGAGAAAACTTTTAAAACGTTTCTATAAATATTAAAACAAAATACTTCCTATAGATAATGATATTATAAGTTCACCTTATAATAAGAAAAAAATTATTCCTGATTGGATTGGGTTATAAAAAGATACATGGATTCCCTGATGATTGAGTGATTTAAAGGAAGGAATACAAAGGTTCGTCATAATTCCCATAATTTTGGGAATCATGGTATGAGTTTAAATAAAAAACACAGTTTGATTTATCATTTATACCAAGTATCAAAAATCATAGTAATAAAATTTGGTATCCTCCCAAAATTCCTTATCTAAAACATTAATTTAAAATTTTAAAATATGACAAATAGTTAAGATGGCATAAAAATAAGTGAATATTTGATGAAAAATTGCATCATTTGGTTGATTATCTATAATAGAGTAAAATTGATCAGTGGTTTAATAAATTTTTAAATGAAATTAGAAGTCATATTATTAGACTATGCATAGACTCAATTATTCCATATGAGATCCTTATTAGAAAATATAGTTTATGGAATATTTTTTGGTAATATACTATATGTCTCTTTAATTATGTATGAAGATAAAATATATCATATTGAGTTTAATGATTTTTGGTCCAAAACATTATGAAAATGTTATTTATGTTTACTTATAAACATTAACTAATTAATTGAAACTATTATGGGATAAGGGTATCAGAGTGTAATTTTCTTATAAAAAAGAATATTTTCAATCGCATGTAATGATTTTGTCCACTATAAATGAATTCTAGTCATGTGAAAAGAAAATTAAGATACAATTCAAATGGGTATAAAGAATATATAAGTTGAAAATATAGGACATTATGTTATCAATTCGAACATAAGAGAAAAATATTATAGATGGTTTTCAATGTTTTTTATAAATGGATCACTCTTTTCAATGATTAACAAACTAATTCATGGATTCATAGTTATTTGATGTTTCTCTGAATCCTTTGAAAACTGATAAAAATTTTGAGAGGGTGGAAAAAAATGATTTCATGATTGGAAGGACATAAAGATCTAGAAATTATAGATAAATATAGAAGAAAAAATCATTATTATTTGAGATTCCATGTTGTAGATATCATGGGGTCAACATAGCGAGCCTATTTTTTATTACATCACTATTTAATCATTTTAAAGATAAAAAACACAATAGCATTAAAAATCTGGGATCAAAAGATTTAGTGTCTTGGAAAAATTAGGATTAAATTTTACATGTAAATAATAAAACAAAAAAAATTATTTAATTCCTTCTTCTCTATCTTCTTATTATCCCTCGTATTCTCTTTAGTACAAGTAATCACCAAAGGATATACATTAATGAAAGATGTGAGCTAAAATGCCAATAATAGTATGAATATGGGACATGAATCAATATAACCTGAGTGAGCGTAAACATCATCATCATCCTAACATAATCATATTATATCATAATCATTATGAAGGAAACAATTTATAAAGGCATCAAATATAGAAATACATAAAAATAAAACATCATGTCTTAGTGGTAAAATTCCACAAATAGTTGTGAATAAAGCTTGCATCAGGTTCAATAATAACTTAATTTCATAATCATAACATCATCATTGTGAACAAGTCTAGCATCATGTTGACAGATATTAAAAATTTACTAATGGGATACATCATATTACCAAATACATTGTATGGCTATATAATTATTAGCCTACCCATCACATCATAATATTTACATAATCATGGATGCCACATATAACAAATAATAATCATTGTTAGGAAATAAACCAAAGTAATATAATGGGTTTTATAGGGATCTCATAAAGGATAATTTTAAGAATAAACGTTTTTGTTCCCAAATTAATAAGGTCCATCATATTTGGACGTAAAACATCATTATTCTTGAGTGGACATGAAGCATTTCAGGAGAAGTAAAATATGATGATTTGATGTCACTTTGAAGAAATGAGGCCTTTCTTAGAAAACATTTTACATGGTAGGAACGTGTATACCCCTAAAGGAAAATTTCAATGAAATTTTAAGGATATAATATGAATATTCATACCATGAAAGAGAGAATTACCCAATGAAAGGTTTTGGGTTTGAGAATCCCCTTACATTAATTCCCACCTTATTTCTTCACTATTATGCCTCCTGAATAATAAACATATATTTATTAAAACATTGATACAGAGGTCAATTATAGCCATTTATATAACTTTGTGTCAATTATACTTTTTTTATTGTATTTATTAGTTTCCTTTAATGAAATTTAAGTGTTTTGATATCATGTTTTCCTTAAAAAAATTATGTTTCTCTTTGATTTATCTATTTTCTTAAAAGTAATTGGTACATTAGTATAATTAATTTTAGAAGTTTATAATTCATATAATTACAATTTTATATATTATATATATTTTATAATATTCATCAATGATTGTGGTTGTATGTGTTGTCACTGAAATGTCTTTATAGGTGGTTAACCAACCTTTAACGAGACATTGTTGGGAGAGTGAGAAGGAGAAGTTTAAAATTTATATATATAGTAGTAGTAAGATAATTAATGTCACGACCCTTCCCCCGGGGCCCATGAAATGACTACCCCCAGCCCGCCTTCCATAGGCCAGGGGCTAGAGACTAGCACTAAAGGTGTAATTCCCTAAAACTTGGAAGGCATTTCCTTTATAACATGTAAACACACAAAACAAGATATGAAAACGAGTAAACTATTTAACCAAAATAGTGTTTAAAATAAAAGGGGCTGGAATACAAGCCCAACAATAAAGGTCCAAGTACAACTGAAAACAATACAATTGAAGAAAAAGAAAGAAAAGCTGATATTGGGTCGTCCTTCGGGATTCCCACATGAAGGGTATGTACAAAGAGCCTCCTCATCACTCTACGTCCATCCGTCTCATCCACGTACCGACACATCGTATGGTCTACCTCCGAGTATAGTCCAGTCCTGGTACTCTCAGCCTTAGTCAGTGATGTCCGTCTTCTTCAACCAACACAACAAGGTGCGGGCATAGCCTGTGTAGGGGTGAGTATAAGGATACTCAGTAGGGACCCCGAGACCCTCAAGGTCTCAAAAAATCCAACAAGTATAAAGCACAAAGTACGAAATCAACAGATAACCTTACTTAGGTATATTCCCATATATATACCTAAGTTATCAAGTGATCCATCTTAATCATGAGGAAAATAAAAAAGTACTGACTCGGTTCAACCAGGATTTTATTCACATTATTGAAACCATGACTGCTGGAGATCTCCTCTTCTTTCGAGTACAATAGGCCTACTGCGACACCAAGCGCTCATCCCACTAACCTTGAACTACTAAGGTACTCCTCCTATCGAGTACCGTGGGTCTGTTGCGTCACATGGAGGCGCTCCCCACCGTGGGTCTTCCGCGTCACCAAGCGCGGTTCCCCTCATAACCTCCCGAGGTACTCCTCCTATCGAGTTCTGTGGGTCTGCCGCATCACACAAAGCATGCTCCTCCACAGTGGGTCTGCCGCGACACCAAGGCACTACCCACAGGGCTAGTAGAGTCACTCAGAGTCAAACTGTCAGTAGACGTCAGGTCTCAGCCAACTAATAGATCTCCGTACTACACTCGATCGTCTCTCGGAGGATCCTCTCCATTAGCTACCAGTAGATACTCCAACTATCATGAATTCCCATTAATAAGTATCTCTAATGTCTGCCACATCATAGGGGTCTCAATGCAACAGATGACGCGTCAATCGGGAGCTCGGTCTGTGAGTTATTAGCCTTTTAGTCCCATGGGCCTGGTTGGTTTTGTGCACAATCCAACCTGGCCGTATCTCAACTATACCCCAAACTTCAGAGGGGTATACACAAAGGGACCTTCATGCTCCAAGATTACCAGTGCCACTGACAGTTTGTCAAACGGACGTCTGGTGCCAAAGATATGTCCAAAAGAAAGTAAAGGGTCGTAGTGGGCCCGGGTCCAGTCTGACCTGATCAGACAGACCCGGCCCGACCTAGTCTGGGCCGACCCGGTTCGGGTCAACCTGACTTATCCCGTTGGGTTCATCCCGGCCCGCTGGGCCTAGACCAGCAGGCTGCGAGGGTCTGCGGAGAGCCGTGAGGGCGCGTATCGGCCACGAGGGTGCGGAGCGGCCGTAGGTCAATGCGAGTGTGGCTCAGCCCGGAGGGTGCCACGTGGGTGGATCAGCCCGAAGGGCGGATCTGGTTCTGCTCGGAGGGCTGCAGGGGCGTGGCTCGGGGCACCTCAGCCCTAGGGGCTGGGGTGGTTCGTCCTGGGTCGTTTCGGTCAGCGGGTGACACGACCGAGGCCGGTTTGTCCGGGAGCCCGAGGTGGCTGGAGTGCGGTGCATCTGGGGCACAGCGCGGCCGGGGTGCGGCGCGGCTGGTTTGGCCAGTGGGGCGTGCGGCCAGCGGATGGTGCGGCTAGGGCGGCTCATCTGGGGTGCGACGTAGCCGGGGTGCGGCACGGCCGGGGTGCGGTGTGGCTTGGGGCCAGTTCGGTCGGCGGCAGCACGGGTCCCGTTCGGCTGGAGACCAAAGCACCACAGGGGAGTTGCGGGTCGCGGTGTCTGTAGGAGGCTACGTTGTTGCTTCTTTTCCTTCGTCATCTCATCGGCTTCCTCCATTCTGAAGAACATCACAAAGAAGAACGGTGGAGGGAGTCAAGCCATGTTAGTTTGTCCCGCACCCTCCACATTTAGAGTGGTAGAAAGCGGTCTTCAAGAACATAAACAAAGAATGAGATATTTTAAAACATAAATTCCCATAATCCTTTGATAATTTCAATTCCTAACCCTGCAATGGAAAACATTCATGGATCAACTTGATAATAAGTTGATCCACGTTCTTTGTTTTTAGAAGGAAAGAATCAAGGGAATAAAATCATACTTAATTGAAAACCCTACCTTGTTTGATGTTGGTTGATGTTGGCACAAAAAGGCGGACGTCTATTCATTATACATGAACATGTCCTACGTCGAAGAAAGTTCTGAGGAAGATGGTCAATGTCATCGACGTTCTTCTTGGAGGAAGCGGTGTTCATTGGATATGTTTTCTCTGATGATCTCCTCCTCTCCCCAATTCCACCAAAGTGAATTCGTAGCCAAAATAATAGATTGAAATATCTATTAAGTCATTGGAATAATATTCAAAAAGGTTTAAAATAATTAATTGATGTGTTGGATCAATTAATTAATGGGGATGGTTTTTTCACAATAAAAAGGTGTGTTGGGACAATTAAAATCGTAGAGGAGGTCAAGAGGCTCTCCCTCATTAAATGTGGGAGTTGTGGGTTTCTCCCAATTAAAGGGGGGTTTCTTCCCAGGAGGTCCCCACCACCATAACCCCTCATGGGAGGTTATGGTTCAGGTTCTCTCCACCACCTTAACCTTTCATGGGAGGTTAAGGTCTAGTGGTCCCCACTTCCAACTTCCACATGGAGGTTTAGTTCTGGTAGACCCCACCTGAAATATCCACATGGAAGATCAAAATAAAATAAAATTTTGTTTATTTTATTTTATTATTTCCAATAAAAACCCAAAAACTAACTTTCTCCCTCGACCATCTGTCGTCGAGGTGAAAGTATCCTTAAGAGAATACCAGTGTTTTGAGTTCAACGATATCCTCAGATTTCTATTCCACGTACCAGTTCAAAAGTTAAAAAAACCTTCTCGTATGTTTACTAAACGTACCTAAAAAACTTTATAAATTGATTCCAGGAAAACCAGGCCTCAGAATCACGCATTGTCAATTTTCGCGGGCTTGTAAAATTACCATATATTTAAAAAAAATTACATGGAAATTCCGAGTCTTTACATTCTCCCCACCTTAGGATTTATGTCCCCATAATCCACAACTCAAACTAATGGAACAAGTGGGGGTATTGATCACACATCTGAGCCTCCTGCTCCCAAGTTCTCTCCAAGATGTTCCCGTGCTGCCAGCGAACGTGCAACAGATGTACCGATCGTCCACAAAGGACCCACTCTCGTCGATCCTCAATCTCTAATTGAACCTCCGTAAAAGTCTCCCCTTCATCGACGTCCAACTCACCATGGTCGATGATGTGGGAAGGGTCATGCACATATCTCCTCAGCTGGGATACATGGAAAATGTCGTGCACCCGGTGCAACTGAGGTGGAAGAGCTAAGCGGTAATCCACCTCGCCAACTCTGATGAGGACCTGAAAAGTTACGATGAACCTCAGAGATAACTTGCTGCCTCAGCCAAATCTCCACAATCCTCGTCGAGGTGAGACCCATAGAAAGACTTGGTTTCCATCCTTAAACTCTAGAGGTCACCATCTCCTATCGGCATACGACTTCTTCCTGCTCTGTGCTGTCTTTATCCTCTCCTAGATGATCAACGCCTTCTCGGTGGTAGCCCATACCATATCTGGTCCCACGAGTGTTGAATCCCCTGGTTCAGTCGAGCACAAATATGATATTCAAGGCCGCCCGTATAATGCCTCCAAAGGTGTCATCCCAATGGTGGAGTGATAATTATTTTTGTATGAAACTCCTCCAAAGGCAAGTTATCCTCCCAGATGCGACCGAAGTTGAGGATACAAGAACACAGCATGTCCTTGAGGGTCTGAATGGTTCGCTCAGTCTGGTCATCCGTCTGATAATGGAAGGCAGTGCTCAAATGAATCTGTGTCCTGAAAGCCTTCTAAAACCCATTCCATAGTCAGGAAGTAAAATGTGTGTCACGATCAGAGACAATAGTCGAAGGTACTCCATGTATTTGCACAATCTCCTATGCATAGAGGCATCCCAATCTCTCTACTGAACCCTGCTCTCTGATCGGTAGGAAGTGGGCCGAATTAGTGAGTCGGACAATGATCACCCAGATAGAGTCATGTCCTTTAGACGTACGTGGAAGTCTTGTCACGAAGTCCATGGATATCTCATTCCACTTCAACTATGGGACCTCTAAAGGTTGGACCAATCCTAAGATTACCTAATGCTCTTCCTTCACTTGCTTACAAGTGAGGCATCAAGATACAAACTATGCAACTGCTTTCTTAATTCCTGGCCACCAGTGCTTTCGTCGGAGATCCTAGTATATCTTAACCACTCATGGATGTACCGCCATAGGGGAAGTGTGGAACTCCCTGAACACTTCCTTCTGAAGTGACACTCGTACCATAGTACATCCTCTAAAGAGGATGTCATTCTCCCAACATTCTAAAAATAAATCAGGTGCATGTGATGTGGATATCTGAGCAGATTGTGCCTCGTAGTCAGCATCCCCACGCTACATCTCCCTGACTCACTAAAGAATTTGGGGAGTGACTATATGAGAATGAAGAAAGTTTTCTCTGTCTCTATCCCCAAATGATATCTGTAAAGTGGAAAGCTACTCTGTCGCCTCACCTAGCAGCTGTATACCAGATCTCTTGCTGATCACATCTGCAACAACGTTCCCCTTCCAAAGATTATAGACTTTCTCGAATTCATAGTCTAGGAGGAACACAAGACAACATCACTATCTCAGGTTCAGGTCCTTCGGGGAGAAGATATACCTGAGACTCTTGTGATGAGAGTATACTTTAAATTTTTCACCCATCAAATAGTGTCTCCACATCTTCAAGGCGAAGACCACGACTGCTAACTCTAGGTCATGGGTAGCATAGTTCTTATCATGTTTTCTTAGATGTCGAGAACCATAAGCGATCACTGCTCTCTCTTGCATCCGGACACATCCGAGTCTGGTCCCTGATGCGTCGTAGTAAACTACGTACCCTACACCTTCCTCTAGAAGCCTCAATATGGGGGCACTAGTTAGCCTCTAACTAAGCACTTGAAATCTCTGTTGTCATCTCTCTGACCACACAAAGGGTAGCCCTTTATTTATCAAGGCTGATAGTGGTGCAGTAACTCTGGAAAAGTCTGGTACAAACCTTCGGTAGTAACCAGCCAAACCCAGGAAACTCCAAACTCCTGTCACACTCCTGGGTGGCTCCCAAGAAAGTACCGCCACAATATTCGCAGGATCCATTGCACCTCCAGCCTCTGAGATGACATGTCCTAGAAAATGAACCTCTCAGATCTAGAATTGGAAATTCGAGATTTTACCATAGAGCTGGTGCTCTTGGAGTGTGTCCAGTACTACTTCCAAATGATTGTAATGCTCCTCCTCAGTAGCGTAGTAGATCAGAATGTCATCGATGAAGACTACTATGAAGCGATAAAGGTACGAATGAAGGATCATGTTCATGAGTCCCATGAACACTGATGGAGCATTGGTTACGCCGAATGGCATAACCAAGAACTCGTAGTGGTCGTACCGACACCTGAAGGCTGTCTTCTGCACATCCTCATCTCGAACATTGATCTTTTGATATCCCGATCTAAGGTCTATCTTCAGGAACCACCGTTCTCCTTTTATCTGATCGAAGAGGTCATCAATCTTCGAGAGTGGGTACTTGTTCTTCATGGTCACCTGGTTCAGGAACTGATAGTCGGCACAAAACTTCTAGCTCCCATAGGACTTATTGGCGAACAGAATCAGGGCTACCCAAATTGAAACACTGGGCCAGATGAACCCCTTCCTCTGCAAGTCCTCTAGTTGTACCCGCAGCTCACGAAACTCTGCAGGAGCCATTCGATATGCTGGTGCAGATATCGGTGTTGTCTCGTGGTACGAGTCAATGTAAAAGTCCACCTCTCTGTGAGGAGGTAGACTTGGTACATCATTAAGGAAAAACATCAGCGTACTGGTCCACCACTACAGGATAACTCAACTCTCTACATCACCATCTCCAAGGGAAAGTCTGTCCAACTGATGAGTGATCAGCTGCACTCTCCTCCAAGAAAGTCCATCCTGTACTGAAAAGGCTGCCTTCTTGTCGGTGAAGGTAAACCTGGTCCCAACCATGTAGACACACCGCACTTTGTGCCTAATACATTCAATCTGAGCATGGACTGTAGATAACTAGTCCATACCCAAGATGACATCGTAAGGCCTCGACGCTGCTACTAGGAGATCCCAGCCGAAGCTCTCGCCTCTTAGAGTAATCTCACACTATCGGAACCAGTGCGTAATCATCGAATCTTCTCCTGTATGAGTCTCTAGCCGTAAGGATCGAGCCAATAGCTCCATCGGAATCTCCGAGCTCCGAATGAGGGAAGTGGAAATGAAAGAATGACCGGTACCTATGTCTATAAGAACTACAGATAAGGTGGAGTAAACACATATTATACCACAAATTATCTCAGGAACGCTGTGATTGTAGACCTCAGCTGCCTGGAGCAGAACTGTCCCCTATCCACCTTCTCCTTGCGGTTGGGGTGGACCTCCTGGTGGTGGTGGCAGTAATATCTCAAAAGGTCTCCCATCGCTAGTTGCACGACCAGCTCCTCTACCACATCCGCTTGCTCCCTATGGACTACCTCGATCAAAACTTTGTCTCTTCCTAGGCGGTCCTTCGACCATCTGTTGATCATCCATACGGCGGGTCGGACAGTCATGAGCCATGTGACCCTGCTCGCCGCATTAGTAACACTGCCCACTTCTGGCATGTCTGTCTCCACTTCAGGTGCCCCGCACAGCCAATCCTGATTCATGCGGTCGTCCACCTATAGTTCTGGTCCTCTTGGACCTCTGTGAAATCTGTATACTTCCAGCTGCAGAAGCCTCCACTACGTGTCGACTAGTGGTGGATCTCGCTGATGGAGACTGCTCAGCAATGAAACTCTCCACTATGAGCGCTCTCTCTAATACCCCTACCTACATCGGGATGCAGGGTGAGATCACCAAAGCTCTGATCTCCCGCCTGAGTCCATGATCAAATGTCTGGTCCTTGATGAATGGGTCTCACACCATATCGGTGGAGTAGCATGAGAGGTATGTGAACCTCGATGAGTAATGAGATACTGTCATGCTGCCCTAATACAGATGGAGTAGCTCTTGTATGCACACTGTGTGGAGAGTCTCTAGGACAAACTCTGCTCGAAAAATCCTCTAGAAGTCTACCCAGAGAAGCGTCATCTCGTTATGAACTTTGAGCATAAATCTCCACCATCTGCCTGCTACTACTTGTAGAAGGATGGCAGCAAGAATCACCATGAGGTTGGTTTATATCCTTACCGGTCGGAAAACTCTCACCACACCCACCAGCCAATCCTCATCCGCATGTGGGTCCATATCTCCCTTGAACCTTAGTCGCCTCTGGCGTTGGAACTCATGAAACTGGATCAAGCGGCGTGCACTATCTACTGAAGGGGTTGGTGGCATCGGTGGCCCAACGGGGAGTGGTACCGCTGGTGCCTCCGCTGGTACCTCTACTGGAAGAGGGTACCGCACTGAAGCCTCATCGCTCGGTGGGATAGTTGTGCATATGACTCTCGGAACTCTAGATGGTTATCTGCGTGGAGACATCCTGAAAAGAAATAGGTGAGATACAGTTAAAAGTTATACCTATTGAGATGACCTGGTTGAGATAACTTGAAGAATACTTTTTGAAAACACACACACAATCAGTGTTTTCGTGCACTGATTCAGAAATCAGAAGTCAGCGTCCTGGTGTATGGATACATCGACCGTCGCACCGATACTGGACTCCCTGATCTAAAAACCACAGTCACTACACTTAACACTATTTCTTCACAGAAAAGATTAGAGTTCTATGTTCTATGGTAGATTTGACTCCTCTGATGCCAATTCTTCATGACTCATCCCACGGGACCTTTTCTGTGACTACCCCAAACCCACCTTCCATAGGCCAGGGGCTGGCGACTAGCACCAAAGGCGTAATTCCCAAAAACTGGGAAGGCATTCCATTTATAACCTGTAAATACACATAGCAAGATACGAACATGAGTAAACTGTATAACCAAAAGAGTTATGAATGTAAAGGGGGCTGGAATAAAATCACAATAGTAAAGGTACAAGTACAACTGAAAACAATACAACTGAATAAAAATAATGAAAAGTATCTAATGGTCCATCCTCCAGGATTCCCACCTGAATGGTAGGTATAGATATCCTCCTCAGCACATTGCATCTGTCTGTCTCCTCCACGTACTAACACAACGTATGGTCCACCTCTAGGAACTGTCCAGTCCTCGTACTCTCATCCTTATTCAGCGATGTCCATCATCTGCAACCAACAAAACAAGGTTCGGGCATAGCCCATGCAGGGGTGAGTATAACAATACTCAGTAGGGACCCCGAGACCCTCATGTTCTCACAAAATCGAACAAAGATAAAGCACAAAGTATGAAATAAACTGATAACCTTACTTAGGTATATGCCCATACATATACCTGAGTTATCAATTGATCCATCTCAATCATGAGGAAAACACAAAAGTACTGACTCAACTCAACCAATATTTTATTCACATTATCAAAACCACAGCTATTGGAGAACTAATCTTCTTTCAAGTATAGTGGGCCTACCGTGACACCAAACGTGCTTCCCACTAACCTTGGACTGTGGAGGTACTCCTCCTTTCGAGTATTGTGAGTCTAATGTGTCACATAGAGGTGCTCCCCATTGTGGGTATGTTGCGTCACCAAGAGCGCTCCCCCTCGTAGCCTGTTGAGGTACTCCTCCTGTCGTGTAATGTGGGTATTTCGCATCACACAGAGCACACTCCTCCATCGTGGGTCTACCATGACACCAAGGCGCTCCCTACTGGGTAAGTAGAGTCACTCCGAGTCAAACGGTCAGCAGTCAGCTGGTCTTATCCAGCTACTAGGTCTCTTCACTACGGTCACTCGTCTCTAGGAGGATCCGCTCCATGAGCTACTAGTTGATACTCCAACAATCAGGATGTCCCATGAAGAAGTATCACAAAGGTCTGCCATGTCATAGGGGTCTCAAAACAATAGACGACACGTCAATCGGACACCTGGTCTGTGAGTTATTAGCATTTTAGTCCCGGGGCCGGGTTGGTTTCGTGCATGATCCAACCTGGACATTTCTCAACTATATCCCAAACTCTATAGGGGTATACTCAAAGAGACTGTCATGCTCCAAGATTACCAGTTCCACTGACGGTTCGTCAAACAGATGTGTGGTGCCAAAGATATGGCCAAAAGAAAGTAAAGGGTCATAGTGGGCCCAGGTCTGGTCTGACCCGGCCTGACCTGTTGGGTCTAGCCCAGCCCATTGGGAGTTCTAGCCCATTGGGTTTGGCCCGGATCACTGTGCCTAGCCCAGCGGGCCGCGAGGGGCTACAGAGAGCTGTGAGGGAATGGATCGTTCGCGAGGGTGCGGACCGGCCACGTGTCAGTGCGAGGGTGGTTCGGCCCGGAGGGCGCCACATGGGCGGCTCAGCCCAGAGGTCAGGTCCGATTTGGCTCAGAGGGCCTCAGGGGCACAGCTCAGGGCGGCTTGGCCCAAGGGCCAGGGTAGCGCGGTCGGGGCCAATTCGGCCTGCGGGGGACGCGACCGGGGCCGGTTCGACAGGGAGGCCAGGGTAGCTGGAGGGCGGCGCAGCCGAGGCGCGGCGCGGCTGGTTCGACTGGAGGGGGGTGCAGCAAAGGGATGGTGTGGCCAGGGCAGCGCGGTTGGGGCGCGATGTGGCCGGGGGTGGCGCGGCGCGTCCGGGGCGCGGCGCAGCAGGTGGGCGGCACGGCCGGGGCACGGTGCAGCTCGGGGCCGATGCGGCCGGCGGCCGCGCGGGGCCGGTTCGACCAGAGGCCAGAGGGCCACGGGGGCGGCGAGAGTCACGGTGGCCACCGAGGGGGCACGTCATTGCTTTCGTCGCCTTTTTGGTCTCGTCTCCTTCCTCCATTTTGAAGAACATCACAAAGAAGAACGGCAGAGGGAGTCTGGCCATGTTTGTTTAGCCCGCACCCTCCGCATTTAGAGTGGTAGCAGGCAGTCTTCAAGAACATAAACGAAGAACGAGCATGGGAAATATTTTAAAACATCCATTCCCATAATCCCTCGATAATTTCTATTCTCAACCGCACAAAGGAAATCATCTGTGGATCAACTTGATAATAAGATGATCCGTGTTCTTTGTTTTTAGAAGGAAAGAATCAAGGGAATAAAATTGTACATAATTAAAAACCCTACCTTGTTTGATGTTGGTTGACGTTGGCATGAGAAGGTGGACATCGATTCATTATAGACGAACATGTCCTAATTTGAAGGAAGTTCCTAGGAAGAAGGTCGAAGTCGTCGACGTTCTTTATGGAGGAAGCTTTATTCGTTGGATAAGTTTTCCCCCAAGAGCTCCACCTCTCCCCAATTCCACCAAAGTGAATTCGTAGCCAAAATAATAGATTGAAATATATATTAAGTTATTGGAATAATATTCAAAAAGGTTTAAAATAATTAATTGATGTGTTGTCTCACTTAATTAATGTGGAGGATTTGGCACAATTAAAAGGTGCATTGGCATAATTAAAATATTGGAGGAGGTCAAGAGGCTCTCCATCATTAAATGTGGGAGTTCAGGGTTTCTCCCAATTAAATGGGGGGTTTCATCCCGGGTGGTCCCCTCCACCATAACCTCTCATGGGAGGTTATGGTTCAAGTGGTCCCCACCACCTTAACCTCTCATGGGAGGTTAAGGTCTAGTGGTCCCCACTTCCAACATCCACATGGATGTTTAGTTCCAGTGGAACCCACCTGAAATATCCGAATGGAAGTTCAAAATAAAATAAAATGAATTTTATTTTATTTTACTATTTCCACAAAAAAAACCCAAAAACTAACTTTTTCCCTCGACTATCTGTCGTCGAGGTGAAAGTCTCTGTAACCGAATAACGGTGTTGTGAGTTCAACGGTGCCCTTAGATTTCAATTTTGAGCACCCGTTCAAAAGTTATAAAAACATGATCGTACGTTTACTGAACGTACCAAAACAAAACATTAGAAATTGATTACGGGCACACTGGGCCTTGCAATCATGTGCTGTCAATTTTTGCGGACTCATAAATTTCTTATATATATATAAAAAACATGGAAATTCTGGGTATTTAAAATAAGGTAGGTTAAATTTATTAATAAAACATTAACTTACCAAATAATTAATTATTTTATGGATTTTTTGTAAAAGGTATGGTGGAAAAAATAGAAGAGGAAGAAGAAATAAAAAAATAGAGATGAGTGGATCGGAACATACTTAATCCTCAATGTATCTTCTCTTGTACAACAATTTAACTCCATGGGGATTGGTGTTTTATTACTCTAGAATGTCCCTATAGATTCTAAGAGTCATTAGACGGGTGATTTTGGCATATCTTTATCTTTTTAATTGCTATGAGGATTGGTTTTCCAAGGAGTAGGTGAGGGGTTATTTATACATGAGGAGAGGGGTATTTTTAGAATAAAATATTGAATAAAATATTATATTAAAGGTAAAACTTGTAATAGTGATTTTTTGACTATATAAATAATATATTAATATAACAAAATTATTATGATAATTTAAATCCCTTTTATAATTAGACTTAATTAATTTATTAAGAAGTAAAGTGGAAAGAGATAAAAATTGATATTTTATGAAATAAATTTTGACTTAAGGTTTTGGAAAGTTCTTTTTATGTTTGGAAATTGAGTTTTCTGTATTTTAATGAACCATTTTTTAAATTAAATATACCATGGCTTAACATAAATTTATATAAAGTATTATTTCATTATTACATCATGAATGATGTTATTTGAGTTACACCGGTTTGTTGAAAATTTGTATTTTACTATTCTCCCAAAAATTGAAATATTTTAGGCAATTACCAAAAAAATACCCTTGGATAATTTCCATGGTATGATTTCAAAAATGGTATTTTTTTATCAATATAACTTTTTTAAATAGGTTATTTTAAATTTTAATATAAAAATAATGTTTTTACAAAATACTTTAAAATACAGATTATTAAAAATATGATTATATTTTCTTTGAATTTTTAATCATGATATTTATTTTTTGGAATTATCAAAATTATATTTTCATAAATTATTCATAATTAAAATTATTTATATCATAATTTATTATTTTTAGGTGAAATTACTATTCCAATGGTCATGTTATTATTCCAAAGGTCACATTACTACTCCAATGGTCACATGACCTTCTCTAAATACATCTACATTATTTCATTAATTATTCAACTCAATTACACTCAAGGTGGTATATTTCCATTTTCTATAATAATTCATGGTTTACAATTATTTTGATTCTTTTTTATAGTGTTTTAATTGGGGTGATGATTCTAGTAGATTGCGGTGATCCAAATTATCCTATTTTATCTTTTATATTTTATAATTTTTTCCAGTTATTTTGCTTATAACTTTAATTAGTTTCATTTATAATTAATGTGAAATTATTTAGTATTGAAACAAATTATTTTTTTGTTTCATTGTATTTTATATGTGTATAATATTATATAACACAAATTTATCCTAAAAATAAATTTTTCTAATAAACATTCAGTCATTACATCCTTCCCCCATTTAGAAATTTCATCCCCAAAATTTCAGATCATGTTCTCAGTTGATAATAGATTAGGGTACTTCTGCGTCATTTTTCCTCTAGTTCCCAATTCACCTATTCATAATTATGGTCTCTCTACAACACTGTGAAAAGGTGAGATGTCTTGTTTCTTAGAACTTTGTCTTTACGGTCCAAGATCTTCACTGGTTATTATTCGTATGCGATGTTATTCTCCAATTTTACCACCTATAGATTCAGAACAAGTTAGTGATAGATAATGTACTTCCATATGAGAGATATGTGGAACACATAATGAACTTGATCCATACATGGGTGAAGTAAAAGTACATAGGCCACTACTCCTATGAAATCAAGGATCTTAAAGGGGTCAATGAAACTTTGGTTAAGCTTCCATTTCATTCCAAACCACATGACTCTCTTCTAAAGTTATATTCAAATGAAAGATTTTTCTACAACATCGAACTCCATATCACTTCGATGGTTTTCATCCTAGATCTTTTTATAACTAGAATCATCTTTTATGTGTTGTTCGATGGATTGAACCTTCTCTGTCATATCTTGCACAATCTCAGGTCCAAGTAGCTTTCATTCACCAAGTTCAACCAAAAAGTTGGATTCCTACAAATATTCCCATACAAATCATAATAAGGATCCATTTAAATATTCAAGTTGAAAGCATTTTTATATGAGAACTCAAAAAATGAGATATGTTGATCGCATTATCCTTTAAATTTCATTTAAAATGCTCTTAGCATGTCCTTTAGCATTTAAATAGTCCTTTAAAATTGACCATCATTTTGGGAGTGATTGGTGAAGCTAAAATTCAATTCAGTACACAATAAATAGTGAATACTTCTCTAGAATTTATACGTTAACCTTAGATCATGATTAGATTTGATTGAAATTATCACCCAAAAAATCTTCACCACTTTATTCACATATATATTGGAAATATGTTCAAGAAATAAATCTTCTTGAATAGTGATAAAATGGGAAATATTGGTGATTTGGTCCTCCAGAACACATATTGCATTGTTTACTATGTATGTTTTTGGGATACCAATGACAAAGTCCATAGTAACATTCTCTCATTTCCACATGTCTATAGGAAATGGTTTCATCATCCATTTTTACTTCTATATCTCTACTTTAACTTGCTAACAACCAAAACATCACGAGATATATTCCACAATCTCTTTATTTATTTTTTTCACACAAGAAGTGTTCTCAATGATCATGATACATATTCATGCTTCCATGATGGATAGATATTGTTGAGATATTTTTATTATCCAATATCTCCTTATTTATCTCAGGTGATGAAGGCACACAAATCTTTATTCCATACTGTATCACACCATCATCATTGATATATAAATCATGTAGATTCACATTCATTACCGCTTTAAACTTATTTTTCAAATCAAGATCATCCCTTTCTTCCTATTTTATCTTCTCTTGTATGAATGGTTGGGAAATAATTTGTGAAAGCTAGGTTGTATTCCATGCACTTATTATTTCTAAAACCATCCTTTCTATTTCCATGAAGATAAGTTCTTTATCAATCTACATCATGGATAGATTATCTGGTTATTTTCTACTAAGATCATCAGCTACGTTGTTTTTCTTCCTAGTATGATAGTGAATAGAGTGATCATAGTCCTTTATTAATTCTAACCATCTCCTTTGATGCATGTTGATCTGATTATATTTGAATATATACTTTAGAAACTTATGATCATTATATATATCACACTTCTCACCATAGAGATAGTTCTTCCAAGACATTAGAATGATGATTACAGCTGATAACTCCACATCATGTTTTAGGTAGTTCTGCTCTTGGGTCTTAAACTGTCATGAGGTGTAGGATATCACTTCATTATTCTGTATGAGTACACAACCGAGCCTTTCTTTGAATTATCACTATATATCACAAATAACTATCCACTTATTGGTAGTGTGAGTAAAGGTGTAGTAATTAGACTCTTCATGTGCCCCTTGATGTGTTCCTCACATTATTCCGTCCACACATATGTTACCCCTTTCTATTTCAACCTAGTTAATGGACAAGAAAATCTTGAAAAAATAGACACAAAATGTTCATAGTACCCATCCAATACAAGAAAACTATGTATTTTCATGACACTGTTGAGTTTGGTCTATTCCTAAATTTACTTTGTCTTTGGAGGGTCTACAGAAATTCCCTCACTTATGATCACATGCCTGAATAATGTGACTTAATGCATCCAAAAGTCACACTTGGTGAAGTTATCATACATTTTCCCCTTCATTTATATATCCATCACAATCCTTAGATGACCTTCATGTTCCCCCTTATTCTTATATTAAATGATAATATAGTCAATAAAAACAACCAAAACTTTGTTGAGGTAGTATCTAAAGACTCTATTAATCAAATATGTGATAATTTTATTATAATTAGTAACTAATAAGGATGTCACTTTGAGTTCATAGTACCCAAACCTTGTACATAATTAAGTCTTCTAAATATCTTCCTTCTTCACCTTCAGTTGATGGTATCCAAAACTAATATCCACCTTTGATAAGTATTTAAATCCACTTAGTTGATAAAACATGTCATGGATACTTTTAAGAGGATACTTGTTTTTTATAGTTATATTATTGATCTCTTGTTAATCTATACACACCTATATTGATTCATCCTTCTTCTAGAAAAACAGTACTGGTGTACCCCATGGTGATGAACTAGGGTTTGTGAACCCATTTTCCAAATACTTTTGCAGCTACTTCTTTAACCCTTATATTTTCATCGATTACATCTTATAAGAGAATTTTGATATAGGAGTATCTTAGTTTATTATATCTATTATGAACTATAACTCATAATCTGGAGTAAGTCCAGGTAACTATTTAAAAAATACATTAGTTTATTCCCTAAAAATGGTAATTTCATCAAGTTCGATTCTGTCCTTTGATACAAATGTTTTTCCAAGTATTCTTCTTTATAAGGTATCAAAACCCACAACATTGAGGTATTTTCTAATGGAGATCCATGGTCTTCCTATTATTATTAGAGGATCATATGATGGTTCATAATTTGAAAAATATTATTTTCCAATAGTTGATGTGTTTTATATATAATGAGATCTAATCCATGACCAGTATAGTGACTAATTCCACCAAGGGAAATATCATGAAATTGTATAGAATAATCATCCCACATACTCTAATGGGATAATATTCCAAAACATGGGGTTTAATGATTACACCACTATGTGTTTTTAAAGATTTATCTACTTTATGTTGTAGGGAATTTGATTCAACAATTCATGTAAACATTTAGGATATAAAATAATTCATAAAAATATATTTAAATATAAAAAAATCACTATTAATTATTTAATATTAATCTTTCCTTTCACCATTTCCTTTTTTTGATTCTGGTTCCACAATTATATTAGAAAATATAGATTTCAAAAAATCATAAATAAATAATTTATTATTTTGAAAAATTAACTCTAAAGTCACATCCTATGGGATACCTATGTCGATCATTTTCTAGAAATATTATTCTGTGATTTTTTACTATATATAGACTTATAATTTATGTTTTAACTCTTTTTTTCTAATACAAATTCCCAAATTAACTAAATCGTTTTCTAATACAGACTATAGAGACCATACTTTGTCTTACATGACTATTACATCATTTTAAAGATATTCAAAAGAATATAATTACAAATCTAGGATAAAATGGCTTAGTCTCTAAGTAAAATAAGTATTATACATAAATTTTACACAATAAAGTATAACAATTATTAAATTTTTTTTCTCTATCTTCTTAGTGGCCCTCGCATTCTTTTTTGTACAGGTAACCATCTGAGGGTATACATTATTGAAAGGGGTGAGATAAAATCCCAGTAAGATAATGAATAAGGGAAATGAATTAATATAAAATGAGTGAGCATAAAATTAATCTTCTTCATAGCATAATCATTGTATTATCCTCAAGATAATGATGTAAACAATGGATAAAGGCATGGAATGTTGAAATGAATAATAATCAAACATCAAGTCTTAGTGGACAAATACCACACATAGTTTTGAACAAAGACAAAATCATGTTCACACATAATATATGCACATAATCATAACATCATAATTCTCAACAAATATAGAATCATTTTCATGCATATTTAACATTATCTTGTGAAATAAATCACATTACCCAATGCATTGGAGGTCTATATAATTTCAGGCCCACTCGTCAAACCATAACATTTACATAATCATTCATTAAACATAGAATGTATAACAATCATAATCATGAAATAAAAACAATAAAGAGAATGGTTTCATAGGTATTTCATAATGGATACATTCAGGAATAATCATTTAGTTTCCCTAATGTATAAATTCAATCATTCTTGGACATAAACCATCATTATTCTAGAGTGTACAATAAGAATTTCAAGAGAAGTAAATATGATGGTTTGAAGTAACTTTGAAAAAAAGAGGCCTTTATTAGAAAACATTTTGACATGGTAGAAACATTTATATCCCTGAAGGAAAAGTAAAAGGGAATTTGAAGGATATAATAGTTCTATTTACACTATGGAAGAAAGAATAACTCGAAGAAAGGTTTTGAGTTCGAGAATCCTCTTACCTTATTTCCCACCATGTTTCTTCACTTTTGTACCTCTTGAATAATAAAATTATATTTATTAAAAAATTGATAAAAAAGTAAATTATAGTAATTTATAAAACAATTTATCTATTATAATCATTTTATTGTATTTTCTAATTTCTGTTAATGAAATTGAATCTTTATGATATCATGTTTTTCTTATAAACTTATCCTTTATCTTTTATTTCTCTATTTTCATAAAAGTAATTTATAAATTAGTAAAATTAATTAAAAAATATTATAATGCATATATTTACATGTTTATATATTATATATAGTTACTAATATTCATCATGGTAATGGTTATATGTGTTTTCACGGAAATTTATCAGTATGTGGTTAACCGACCTTTGACGGGACAATGTAGGGAGAGTGGGAATGAGAAGTTTAATATATATATATATATATATATATATATATTGATACATACAGTAGGTAAACATCATTAATAAAATATTACCTTACTACCTAATTAATTATTTTATGGTTTGTTTTTGAAACAGTTGGTGGAAAAAAGAAATATAAGAGGAAGAAAAATTAAAAAAAGAGAGAGGCATGGATTAGAACTTACTTAATACTCAGTGTAGCTTCTCTTGTACAGAACTATAAATCCTATGTGGTTGCAGTTTTATTGCTCAAAAATGTCCCTTTAGATTGTAATAATCTTAAGAGGGAATATCTGGGTAGATATGTCTCTTTGGAATGGGTGGGAAGAGTGGTTTTCCAAGGGGTGGGAGAGGGGTTATTTATAATTGAGGAGAGGGGTATTTTTAAAATAAAATATTGAATAAAATAATATGTCAATAGTAAATCATAAAATAGTGATTATTTACAATATAAATCATATATTAATATTATATAGTGAGTTTAAGACTTTAAATTTACTTTATAATTATAATTAATTTATTTATTAAAAATGAAAGTGGTAGGAAAAAATTGATATTTTAAAGAATCACTTTGAATTTATGTTTTGAAGGTTTTTTTCAGATTTGGAAATTAATTTGATAGTATTTTAATGAACCATTTATGAAATTAAATATAACATGGACAAACATGAAGTTCTAGAAAATATTATTTCATTATTATATCATGAATTATGTAATTTTATTTACACCAGTTTTGTGAATAACTATATTTTTAACAGCCACATGAAAATTGAATTATTTTAAAAAAATACCAAAAAATCACTATTGGATAATTTTGATGTGATTAACTAAAAAATGATATTCATTTTATAAAAATAATTTGATATAATATTAAATTTTAATTTTTAATATAAATATTTATTTTTAAAAAATACTTTGAAATACAGTTTATTAAAAATGATTTTATATTTTCTTTGATTTTTTAATCGTGATATTTATTTTCTATATTTATAAAATTTATATTTACTTAAATTAATCATAATTAATATTAATTATATCATAATTTATTATTTTACGGTGAAATTACTATTCCAAAATTAACGATACTATTCCCAACGATCAGGATACAGTTTCAAATGGTCATGTTACTATTCCAATAGTCACATTACTATTATAATGGTCACATTACCTCTAATAAATACCTCTATATTCCTTTATTCATTATTCCACTCAATTACTCTCAAGGTTTTATATTTACATTTTCTATAATTTTCCCTCATTTACTAATATTTGTTTCTTTTCTATAGTGTTTTTAGTGTGTGAGATGATTCTAGTTGATTGGGGAAATCCATATTTTCACATTTTAGCTATTCTATTTTATATTTTTTTCTCAATTGTAAATTTTTTAATTTTAATTGGTTTCATTGTCGATTAATGTGACATTATTTCATAATGAAACAAATTATTAATTGGTTTATCTATATTTTATATGTGTATAATATTATATAAAACAGATTTATTCAGGAAAACAATTAATAATAAACACTGGTTTATTAAAGTCAACCATATCATTTTTGTGATAAATGTTGAGAAGAATATATTTGATATTTTTATTAGAATATTATCGATTATTAAAGGCCTAGATATGGACTGTTTAAATACAAGAGTGGAATTACTCTCAATGGGAATATGTTTAGAGTTAACTCCCACACCAAAAGAAAAACAAATGCACTTCCCTATGATTTTAATACATTGTCCAAGATGGGGAAAACTAGTTTTAGTCAATTAATATATGGTATTAAAGTGCCCCATTGTAAATATTCAAATATAAAAAAATCACTAAAAATTTCTGTTAATAGGTATAAAATCTCATGAATTTCATGTTATGAAGGAAACATTTCTTTAAGTTGCATTATTTGGAATATTACCCATCTATTTTAGATTTACTTTCATCAAGATATGTAATTTTTTCAATTTCATTTGTAACAATGTGACAATTCAATTTTTTTTAATAATTTAGGGAATAATTCTATTGATAAGCTTTATCAATTTGAAATTTACTTTCCATCATATTTTTTTAATGTCATCATTCATTTAATGGTTCATTTGGTGTGATAAATAAATATTTTTGTTATCATATATTTAATTTAGATGTATCTCTTGGGATGATATATGAATATATTGAAAGGGTATGTTAAGAATCTATATCGACCACAATCCAATACTATTTAAAAAAATATTTATAACGATATGGTATAGATTTAGAAGAAACAATTTTCTACAGTGGAGAACATAATTTTGCCTACATCTCACCATGAATGATTCAATTTTGAGGGAATGAGATATGTAGCCTGAAAATAGAGTCACTAATATGTGAGAAAATAATGTAACCACATTTATAATTCTTGAATAACATAAATTATTATCATCCATATGTACAATAACATATTTATTTATTAAAAAATGTTATCTACAGAATAAATATGTACAGTTACTGATCAAGCATAGAAAAATTCCATGCTTTAAATAGACTTTTTTTGTATATCTTATGCTTCAAAAATATTGAGATAGTTATTGGATGGCCTAGTTCTAGAAGTTATATAATGATCTAGGTATGATATTAATGGAAATAACTTTTATAAAAAATAACAAGATAATAGAATTGTAGTTTAGAATAGTAGTGTAATAGTGTTTACTAAATCAATACATTTTTTGAGTGAAAAGGACAAAAACTCAACCACTATATCAACTGTAAATTATGGAGTTATTTAAGAAATATGGGATACTTACTATATTAAATTTGGAGTTATTTTTTTCAACATTAAATGGGTTTCCTGTAACATGTGTTAATCATGATTAATTAATCATGACACTAGTAAATCTAAATATATTCGAATACACATATGAACCTTTTATCATAGAAACACATGTGAATTTTTTTTTGTATGTTCTTGATATTTCAGATGTGCAATGTTCTATCACTTTTCAGTGAAGAAAGAGTATTTCAGTGATGACAAATTTGATGATGATTATGAATTGGGTGATATCCCTAGTTTAATAGAAATATTATCATAGTATATTGATGACCATGGTGATGATATGGTTTGTGTTATACGGAATGATTATGAGGGATGTATATGGGAGAACATACTTTTAGTAAACTCCTAATATTATAGGTATTATATATTTATTTCTTATTTAACAACACAATTTTTTAAAAACATGAGCTATATAATTCCTAATTTTATTTTTTATTTAATCTACATATTTAAAAAAATAAAATAAATTTTTTGTTTAGTACTTGAAAATGACTTGTATATAAATTCAAATTTTTTGATGATATTTTATCATTTCAAATATTCCATAAGTTTTTTTTATTTATATATCATTTCATGTCTCAAAAATATTTTCATCATTTTTATCACTTTAGTTAACAACATTAAAGAATATGATAAAAAAAATTATTTATTTTAGTATAATTTGTATTATTTTATATTTATTCAAATTTATATATAATAATTGGATTTTTAAAAACATTAACTTAAATTTTATTTACTTTTGCCTATATCATTTTGTGTCTCATGAAAGTTGTTAGTATTTTTTTAGCATTGTAGTTTACTACTCAAATGAATCTGATAAAGAGTTTTTTTTTTTTGTTTATATCTTTTTGAAATTATTATTAAAAAAATATGTAATAGTTTTATTTGTAACATAATTTAGTAAATTTTTTGTACACTTTATATATCATTTTAGGTATCAGAAATGTTATTGTACCATCTCAAATTAAAAAAACCGGGTCTAAGATGGATTCCATATGACCTCATGTATGCCTCCCCATACGTGAGAAGTTGTTGGCTAGTAGTGAGGGTCTAAGTCTAACTGTGGAGATACTATACCCTCAATATCATGTAATAGGATTAATAATAATCAATAAACAATATAATAAATAATCAAAGTAATCATGGTGAAAAAATATACATGACATATAATGAAACGGCTCCCAAAGTAGAAACCTTATCCAGAAAGTAAGAAATAGATACATAAATATATAAACAAGTTAATAAACATCTATGGGTCCTATAAATTCTGTCTCAGTCCACCCCCACTCCATTATCCACTTCTCAACCATGCACCATAGGTATATTTCCCTTCACCGAATATCAGGTCATGAAATTTATAAATGTAATGAAATTCCTGAGTAGGGTGTGAGTATAAAGACTCAGTAGGACACCACAATACATCCGTAACAAGTATGAACATGCATAATAGTGTATAAAATAGCAATAGATAAATGTGCACACAAGAAACAATCATATCGAGCATTTATGAGCTAAATAATCTTCTATAATCCTTGGTTATACTTGCTTCAAGATGCTTAATTTACATATATGCCCCAAGCCTCCAAGTCAAACCACACTAGGTCATAATGCCTTATAAATATCTCCAGGTCAGGTCACATATACCATCATGCCACCACTATTTTCATGTAGGTCTGATCACTCATGGTCAACATTCCCCACCATCATCATATATGGGGTTGTTCATTCATGTTCATAATTCCTCCAGGTTAGGAAAAAATAGGAAATCATTCCTCTTCATCCATCTTGGTATTGTCATAATGTCACATGTAGTGTTTGAACATGCTCCCCCTCTAGGGATACCAAGCCACAATGGGCCCACCTATCACTTCGGAACCATGCATAACATAACAATATATCATATACCAATAATATCATATTGAAATAGTGGAATCATACATAACATTTTATTAGTGTGAGAAAATAAATACATACACCCATGTGAGGAACTCAAAACGGTCTAAAGAACATCAACATGCATAATCATATTATGTCAATAAAACAAGACTCATGTCTACACATGAACCCACATGTATCACATAATAAATATGGTTATTCCAATATAAATCACATATCATGAAAACATCATATATATCACCCAAAAATGTAAAAGAACTTTCTACTTCAAAGTTGTCAACATCAACGACAAAGATAAACCACCAATGTGTAGTTCACAAGCTTGAGTAAAAACCTCAACTATAATGAACTCCTTATTATAGGATTTATTATCATAGTTTTTGACATGTCATCACTCGAGGATCATCAAAGTCTCCTAGAACCAAATCCATCAATTATATTTCAAAAAGGAATAAAATATCACATTTGATGATTCTTTCTCTCTCATGTATAATTTTCAAATTATCAGTTTTTGTTAATACTCAAGTTAGAAATCTTATTCTTAAGAATATTTATATGACCAAATTTTATAATTTATAACTCTAAATTAATTCAACCACACAACTGGCATTCCTTATCATTATTTTTTTATTAAAAACATATAATTATCCTTGAAAAATGAATAATTATCCTTAGATAATTTTTATATCTTTATTTTCATAATTTCTCACAAAAATTACCCTTTTAAAATTATTTTATGATAATTTGTTTCCTTAGATTATGCTTTTATAATTTGATTCAATTATCCTTTATTAATATTTGATAATTTTTTATGATAATTCACATAATTGGCCTTTTATAGTTCTTAATAAATTATCCCAAGATAATTTTTCATAATTTATTTTTGTAGATATCTCTCAATTTTCATTTGATAAAAAAATTATAAATTATCCGCTTATATATCTGGAAATTATCATTTGGTAATTTTTTATACATTATCCTTGATAATATTTATTTTATCCTTTTATTTAGTCTCAACAATTTTTTTAACAATTGATAGGGGGGTAAAAATGGAAGAAATTAAATAAATAAAACAAAAATAGACCATAAATCCTAAACAATGACTATAGGGAAGGAAGAAAAACATCCATAGTGAAGAATACATGTGTGAAGGAACCTAAGAAGGATCAAAAAAGGCTTCATCGATTGCACACAGTAGATTTTTTGGATTTATTAGACTCGATGGAATTAGCTAACAGTGATAATCGGGTGGCTCGACTATTTGAGGAACACCATCCATGTTTTCTTAATGCTCCAAATTCAATACCCCATTTTAATCCATGATTCAACTGAAAATTGATGGAGGAGTCTTTAATATCACCCCATTATGTCTTTTCAAGTTTAAATGGTCAAAATGGGTTTAAACTAGGGTGTTTTGGATCGTTCATGTGTGATAATGGTGATGTTCCATGTTTAAGAAGATGGAAATAATAAAAAAAATTAATAATTAAATTAATATTAAAAAAATAATAAAAATATTAGAAATGTAATGCTCATGTGCAATGTTACCAAACACTTAGTGTGCTAAAATGTTATATCATGCCTAGTCCAAACGCCGCATCCCAAACCAAATAGTGGTAACATATTTCTCATATGGTACACCATTTAGGAGATACTTCAATGATTTTTGGATATATATATATATATATATAATAAAAATATTAAATAAATTTCACTTGCATGCAATGTTACCAAACACCCAACACACAAAAAATATATGTCATGCCTAGGGTAAACGCAACATTCCAAACCTAATGAAGATCTCATATTCCTCATATGATATATTATTCATGTTATATATACATTATTTTGAAAAAATATGGGTACATAATCTAATATATTAAATATTTTTTATTCTATTAGCGTCGAGGCTCTACGGGCCCCAGAATCTGGTTCCAACTCTTAAGATCACAGTAAAAATATTCCATAGAATATTCCATAATGTTAGAATTGATTTTATCCTTAGTTAATTCATTTAAATAATTTATTAACTGTTTTTTATTGAAAAAATATATTTTCACAAAAATACTCCAAAATTATTATTAATGACGGTTTTTATTATAATTAAAAAATTAAGAATTTAAAATCCTATCCCTCTAACGACTTCTCATCCCAGAGAAGTATCTCTAGAATAATTATTCTAATAACTCAGTCTTCTATCTTTAAACATAAAAATATCGCTCTCACATATCCCCTTATATATGTCCACTATACCACCAAAACTAGACAAGTTGTACTGTCTTCCATCATAGAAATTTTTTATTCATGTAAATAATCTACACTGGATGCTTCTCATATGACTCATCAAGTGTTAGCTTCACTTCCACAAAGTCAATGAAATATGTAATATCAAAAACATTCCCCTATATTTGTGAGGCATGAAAAACATTTTTCATACCTTAGTAGTGAGATGTATGATCTGGATAGTATTCCAAAGTCTCAACTAACTCAGTTATATCAAGGGGTCAAAAAATGTTGATCTAACTTTCCCTTCTCCCTTAAAACATTTACACCCCAACCTAGGAGTCACTCAAAATAGTAAAATTGATCACCCATGGTGAACTCCAAAGTTCCCCTTTTATAGCTTACATATGATCCTTTTCTTCTCTAATTAGTGATCAAACTCTTCTATATTATATGCACTCTCTCAGATGTCCCTCGAAAAAAAACGTCTCCCCAAAACCACTACTTCACCTGCCTCATGTCATCAAGAATGTGAATGAAATGGCCTCCAGTAAAGATCCTATTAAGGTGCTAAGTCTTGGTGATCATCCCAAGCTTCACTGAAGTCTAGGACACAAGCTCGATGCAAATCCTCTAGTATGAGTATAGAAAACACAGACCATCCATTTTTCAATGGATGGTATCATATTCTTAATCTTAATTGAGTCCCTAGGTATTCTATAAGTCTCACTAAAACCATAAAAAAATGTGCATCTCTGTCCAAAATAATCTTCAATAGAACACCTCATGATCATACTATAGCAAGAACAAAAATATTTTGTAGTTCTACTACTGGGTAAGTCTCTTTGATCAATAAAATGTAGGAAACTTTTGTCATTTGATCGATAATCACCTAGAATTTGTAAAAACTCCTTAGGTTCCTAGGTAACCTTGTCAAAAATTCCACCATGAAATCCTCCACCTTGTGATATAGAAGTCCCTCATCAGTCTCTCTGTGATGGAAGCACTAACTACTACTCTCTAATATACTAGGCTTTAACAACTTTATTCAATAATGTATTGGAGAATTGTGTGCCAGGAAAACATAATTCTACTAGTAATTCATGTCCATAAATAGCTCATAGATATTAAAAAAAACAACCATTTTAAACAAGACAGGATATTAAAAAGGCTCGTTCAAAACTGTAACTAATATAATAACTAGTTTCTCATCACCAACTAATGGTTTTTGATCCACTACATAAACTCGGTCTGCCTCAGCTCCCAAAACCTCTCTATAACTCTCTTGAGTCCCCATAACCTGGTGTTTCTGACACTTTCGGATGGGGCGTGCGCGCGCATCCGTCACGCGGGGGAGGACGCGCGGCTTGTTGCCCCGTATTCCTTCTTTCCAAAGGCAGGCGTCATCCATTCCTTGTTCAGGGATGTTTGCTCCTTTATCAAAACCAAGATGATGGGATGTCGGTTCTTCCTTCTGTGGATTCCTCCTCGGAGCTCGTCACCTAGTCCAAGTCTCCCCCATAGATTTAAGATGGGTTCATGAATCTCGTTCCCGGCGCCATATCTGCATGGACGCCAATTAATTACGCTGCTTCCGTCGAGACTCTCCAAGGAGTCTGTTTAGGGAAGCAACATTCGGTGAGGAGAATGGTCATGCTGGAGTGTCGTTGGCATGTCTTGACGCTGGGGGATTGGCATTTTTGCCTTCTGTCCCTTATTATAGGGCTTCTCGTGGCCGCGGAAGCCTGAGGCATCCCACATCGAATGCGGGGAACTTTCATTCCATAGGCATGTATATGAGGTTTTCCTCAGCTTCCCATGTTTAACATGGGGTATGCCATGAGTTTAACATCTTGCAGAGATTGATTAGACTGATCAGAACATTGAGGGTGGATCAGATTGAAGAACCCCCTGGGGGGAACACTGATGTCGGGGCCAGCACGTGGGCGGCTTCCTGGATACTGTGGAGTGGAATGAGGTGGAATGAACCCACCGGGATGTGGCGACCCAGGTAAGGATCAGGATGGGTGATGAAGTGAATAAGGGCTTTAACCTCATGGAGGCTTTCTACGTACCATGCCTTAGCACAGATCAAAGTCCTCGTAGTTCAGGTGGTGTAGTTTAACATCATGCAGGACGAGGCGGACAGTTTAACGTCGTGCTAGACGGCATACAGTTTAACGTCATGCAGGATGAAGGCATATAGTTTAACGTCATGCGGGACAAGGTCATAAAATTTTACGTCATGCGGGATGGGAAATTTGGGGCTTACGCTCTAAGGCGGCCCAAAGTGTTGGCGAACCGATGTGAAGAAGTCGGAACGACCAGGTGGTGGTCTTGAACCTTTTGAAGGCTACCTATGTACCATGCTTTAGCCCGGATCAAAGTCCTCGTAGTTCACCGGGATGGGTCTTACACTCTGAGGTGGCCCATAAAAGGATTTCATGGTCTATGCTCACTCTAAGCCCATGTGAGTCATGCTCGGTGAGAGAAACAAGAGGCAGCATGGACCAGATGATCATGTCACAAAGGGTGCATCCATGAGAATCAGAAAGGGTCTTACGTGCTGAGCGGCCCAAAGAGGAAACACGGGCTTACACATGGTTAGCATCCCTTAGTGCCAGGGCTTACTCCAGGATGGAGGCCCATGGTGCGACAAAGCACAGAGGGAGAGGTATTTGGGACCAAACAAAGGAGATGCCTCATTCCTTATCACACCCTCCACTGGCCTTGGTAGTGGGGAAGTACGGAGGTTCATGGGTGCAACCTTCCGCCGGAGAGGCTAGGGGATTACGCTCTGAGGCAGCCCTTCCCCTATGGACAAACACTTCTCCAAAAGGGTTGATATCATTCCATGTGAGGCATATTCCATTCCCATGGAGATGAGTGGTGTAAAGATTGTCCGAGATGGGGGGACCCTACGTGCGAGGCACGGGGTCGGATCACAGTTTAACGACATGTGTTGAGGATGAGGGTCATGGCATTTTAACGTCCTACAGCTCGGACAAGGTGGGTTCTCTCCACACCCCTAGGGCTTACATGCCCAACACCCTCTACCCCTTGTGGGAGGTAAGGAATCGGCAAGGCCCTGGTGAAGGGGGGTCGCAGGGTGAACCATCAAGGTGTCCACATTAGCATGGATATGTGAAGAAGAAATAGTCATTAGCATGCCTATGCAAAGGAGCATAAGGCAAAGAAACGCAACAGGAAACACCACCCAAGGGACCTTGAGGTTACTTTGTACGAGCCTAAAAGGCCGTACAGAACAACAATCCATGGCGTGCATGCCCGGTATAGCGGACATCAGGCGCACAAGTAGGGAGGCACCCCGGGGGGGCGTAAAGGTGAGGGGTCCTGGAGTTTTCATGCAAATAGAAGGTATGTGCGCAAAACACCGTGTTGGCATGCAATTGGGGCAGAGGGATTGCACGCGGCTAGGGTAGATTGCCCGCAACGGGCTTGGATTGCGCGCGGGGGCAAGGGACAATCCCTAAGGTATGGTAAAACCTAAGAAAGGGATTGCGCGCAATTGGGTTATGTGCGCAAAGGAGGGGTCACGCCACTGAGACCATGGCGATGAAGGTAGTCGATCCCATCCCATTCAGTCTTCATCCAAAGGGGCCACGCTTGATGACATCAAAGTAGTAGTGGCGCTTCGGCTTAAGCCGGTTAATCCCAACTCGGCGGAAGAGGCATGTATGACGCACCACCGTTGCCATGATCCTGACGTCCCGATACCGTATAGAGGTAGGAGGTTCGGGAATCACTTGAGCTTGGTTGGTGTATGAGTATGAGGTGATTTTCCTGCGTTCCTTGGACCAGGGATTATGCCTTCCTCTTGTACCCGATACCATAAAGCACTGCCCCATGTCGGTGGTCGTGGCCTCCAACTGATGGATTGGGAAGACGTAGGCATCATCAAACCTGCCCAACGATCACTTGTGATAGTGGTGGTCTCAACCTCACCTACCAGAACCTGCTTCTCCTTGCTCTTGTAGTACTCAGTGTCCAGATAACGGGCTTCACAAGAAGAAAAAGGAGACGCATCTCTTTGGAGCACACCTACTCTACCATTAAGGGAGTATTTGAGGCATTGGTGATATGATGAAGGGACCGTCGCATGAAGGTGGAGCCACGGCCTACCCATAAATGCATTGTAGGTGGTGTCCTTGGAGACAACCATGAATTCGGTGCTGGAAATAAGGCCACCGAACTAGTTCTTCAAGCGAATCTTGCCAAGTAGAGTTTTCTCGGTCCTGTCAAACCCCTGGATCCTGAGGTCGGAGGGAGTTAAATCATCCTCAGACAGGCCCAGCTTCCGTAGTGTCCGAGTTGGGATTAGGTTAATCCTGGAACCCATGTCAACAAGGCAGCGGCAGACTTCCACACCACTGAAATGGCCAGTGACATACAGTTGACTAATGTGACCCTGTATGGGAGGGTCTTCATCTTTACCAGAGAATGAGATAACTGCCTGACATTCAGCGTTATCAATAGCCTCAGCGTGGAAGGCTTCTGCAGCTGCTACCTCTGTCTCAAACTGGATGGGGCTACTTAGGGCCTTAGCAAGCGCCTCACGCATTTCAGAAGAAAGGCAAAGAGCCTCAAGGATATAAAGCCTTGTTGGAATGTCAGCCAGGTGCTTCAGAACATCATACTTTCGGGCCAAACGCGAGCCCTAGCTTACTGGAGGCCGCTCTGCGATTGGAGGCATGACGGGCCATGCCGGCGGGACCGGTTGCTTACTGGTACTAGGAACGTCTCTTTATTCACTAGTCGAAGCCCTGAGAGTGGATGCCATATTAGGAGCAGAAAGCTGGGGTCGGCTGGTAGCGGGGCAGTGCTAGTCGTGGCATGGCCGAGGTGGTTTCGCCTAATCCAGCTACAAAAACGGTTGTAGATGTGGACCTATCGACACTGTATAAAGGGGTCGCATGTGCTGAGATCTATACTGGGCCTGCTGCCTGGTTTCAGCGGCGTTCACATCCTGGATCATGGTGCTTATTGTTGTGCCCCAGTGATTTATGTAGCCACGGCTCTGCCGACGTTGGTGACGGCTAGGAACATTGGGAAGCTCCACCTGGCATTCCTCAACATCGAGAGTCAAAAATGGATTTACCAACTCTATGGTGTTAACCGAATCGTACCCCTAGATATCACTCGAGCAATCATCCATTACCGGGCGGAGTCTTGGAGGGATCCCCATTTCCGGGGGCATGAAGTCGCCAAGAGTGCGGGATGACGGCGTCATTGGAAGGGCGTGTTCTTTTTTCTTGCGTCATCGCTGCTTGATCTTCTAGGAAGAGGCAGGCTGGGATGACGATGTTGATGTAGCGATCGTAGCTTCTGAGGGCTCTGGCTGATTCAGGAACATGCGGATGATGCCATGGGAGTGGGAGACCGTCTTGTAGGACATCCAGTCGTTATACTTCTGGGACCCACAGTCGGAAAGCTGCTGCCATTCATCCTCGTCGCTGCTACCACCCTCTGGCCTCACAAAGACACCTGCTACTTGTGCCGGGGTTGGGCCCCACCTGACTATATTGTTGTCAATATGGTCTTGGAGCCATTCCATGAACATGTAGAATCACTGGATGGTGTGCCCCAGGGTCCGGTGATAAGGGAAGTAGTTGGGGTGATCAGTAAGATGTGCCTCTTTCGGCTTCCGGCACTCGGGCAGCCGCACTATTCTCTTCTCCAGAGCCCTATGGAAATAATCAAGGACCGGAGCCTCATCGAACGAGTATTCTCTATTCCTTCTTTTTGGAAAGGGGGATCTTGGAGGCTGGCTCTGACGAGGGTCCGGAGGAGCATGTCGAGGAGGCAGAACCTGATTATCTCACCTAGGTGTTGGTGGTGCATTATGCGGAGGAGCCTGCCGATTTTGAGGCGGTCGCTGCTGGGTCGGAGGTTATTCCTGTGGGGGTGGACCCCTATGGGGCTATGGACCTGGCCTCACTAGTAGCAACTCTAGCTGCCTGGGGGCCTCTATCTGGGCCACAACAGCGGGCTTGGCTCTGACAGCTCTCCTTGCAGGGATTACAGGAGGCAGCGGGCGTGCCTGGCTGGCCTGTTGCAGGGCTTCTTCGAGGTGTTGATCCTTGTATGAGAAGTCCTGAAACCCTCCAGGGTAATTATGAGTGATCGGAGAAGGAACCATCTCTTCCTTGATGTTCCCTACACACATTGTCAGTAATTGCTTCTGAGTTAGTGGCATGTCAAGGGAGTACGTGAGCCCCTTCCATCGGGCGACGAAGTCCTCGACTCGTTCGTCGGGCCTTTTCTTGCACCTGAAGAGGTCTGTGATGTTCTTCTTCCGGGTTGTGGATCTGAACTGGTAGAAGAATTTCCTACGAAATTCCTCACATCTAGTCACAGATCTGATAGGGAGCTGGTTGTACTAGACGAATGTTGGCCCTTCTAGTGTCTGGAAAAAGAAACGGAGCTTGGCGGCCTCCTGCTGCACTGGAGTTCCTAACATAGAACCACACCTCGAGTTGAAGTGGGCCAGGTGTTGTGGTGGGTCTCCTATCCCGTTAATGGGGGCGAAAGTGGGGTTCCCAAATCCCAGCGGGGCTGACATGTCATCCACCCATGATGGGTATGGCTTGCCGTCCGGTGGGATTGCCACCTGTCGAGTTTCCAAAGCCTCTAATTGAGCGATGAGGGCCGCCTTCGAATCTTCTGGATGTGGGTTCCTATCCTGATGGGGATCCCTAACCACAAGCATATTGTTGGGCTCTTCAATACGGTAGTCAAGCTCAGCAGCTCGCAGGGCGGTTGGTGGAGTGACCCGTGGGGCAGCGGGAGGAAACTGAGCAGGGTCCCTCAGGTGATCACGCCGCTCATGGGGGGTCAGAGAAAAGTATCGTTCTCTCTTTCCATGAGCCCCATCCTCTCCTCTGTTGGAAAACACAGCATGATCGCAGTTTCCTGGGAGAATCTCATCAAGGGGTAGTTGTTCCTGCCCCTGATGTCCCGGCCTAGGATCACCGTAGTCAGGCCACCGCTCTGTAATGCGTTTGACCAGAAGCTCATCGACCAACCTCATCTGATCAGCAAGAAGTTGGAAGAGCATGGCCTTCTCGGGATCTTCCTCTACCTTCTGCACTGAGTCAGATGCGTCGGCGAGCTTGACATCCCCAACTTGTTCATTACCCTTGACGATGTTCTAGCTCTGTGTTAACACCTCAGTGGGTGCGGGGAGACCAATGAGGTTTTTCTATTGACGAGTAACCCTCCGGGATGGATCCAGTAGCGGCTTTTCCTCAGGGGGTGAGTCCCCATCGAGAATTTCCAAACTGTTCCCCTCTCCCGAGAGGTCAGCCATGTTGACCGTTACTTCCCTTGGGGGAATACCCTCAGAATCGCTCAGTGAGTCGGGCTGTTGGCGAATCGTACTGAAGAGGAGGGCAACGTACTGCCCCCATCCACGGACATGCGTGTGTGGGGTGGCTTCTTCGATAACTTTGCACAGTACATGAAAACTATGGACGCATTGTTGTTGGAGGGCCCTATGGTGGCCAAGGGACTCGGGGTGCTGAACCGTGGGGAGCATGGCCAGGTCGACCCGACGACACTGCTCACCGATATCCTTGAGAAGTGATAGACTCCCAGGATAGGGAAATTGATAGTGGTGGAGACGGGAGTGAGTCGCTTGGAGAGTCTGGCGGAAACATTCAAACTCTCCTAGGTGAGCAATTATGGTATGTCAAAATCTGATCCTACGACCGGCCAAAACTTCTCGGGGAAGTGGCCTACTGCAAGGATGGTCCAGAAGCTCCATGACTCAGGTTCAGGATCCGACCCTTGCAGGCCCTGATCATTAACCGAGAATTCCTGGGGAACTGGCAGTGGTGCCGAGGTAGGCCGCTAGGCCGGTGGGCTAGCCGGTGGAGAATACGGCGAGCAGGCTGATTGGATGTCGAATCCTAAGTCATCCTCCAAGGGCTGCAGTGTCCTGGATGTCACGTCACAATAGGATGTGATGGCGAACGGGCCTCCTGTCACAGTGCCGGCGCTTGCTGAGGGTGTTCCATGTCACGACTCTTCCGTCCGTCCCCAGAAAAGTCCTCCGCCCTCTCTGACCGAGGTGGAAGGTGCTTCCAGAGAGGCCAACGGTAACTGCAGGTTTGATCCCTGGGGGTACAACAAGTCCTCATCCTCCTAGATATACCTTCAGAGGGAGGCGGGGATCATATGGATCTCGCATTCAGGGAGTACGAGACTAACGTGCCGCATCCCTATCCCCACCCTTGACTTATAGGACCGGGGGGAGGGCTCCATCGCCGAGTTGTACTCCACCACAAATTCCAACAAACGGACTGGTTTGATTTACGTCCGGCCTTCCCAGATGTTTTTCATGGGGTGACGATGTCCCTCCTTCCTGCCCCTAGGTGTCTCCTCAGGGGAAGTCTGATTTCTGGCATGGAGTCCTCTGGCCACAATAGTGATGGCGCAGAGAGGACCGAGGGCCAGGGTGCGAGGAGCACCGGGGAAGATGTCGAAAGGGACATGAGGAGGACCTCCATGTGGGTGAGTAACCAGATATGAAATGGCTTTGTACTTGCGGCCAACGATAGGGTAACTAACCTCGTACCCCGTGCAATGGGCGTTGGAAAGATCCATACCCGGAGCATAGCTGTCACGGGGAAGCCTTCTGCTTTCTAGATCAGTGGCACAGAGTGGGCCTTCACGCTAGGTGGCACTACCGCGAATTGGTCTGTGGTGGCCATTGCCTGTGCTAGCGACCGAGAGAGTCGACCCAACCTTCCTGTGGGGCAGTTGGGGCCTCAATCCGGGTAGGGCATGTTACTGCCCCTAATCAACGTATGTTGGGGTTTGATGAAAGGAGTCAGCAGTGGCTCTGGCCATAGTGGTTACTGGCGTTGATGCCCTAGGGCACGCATCCTTCTCTGCTCACGCCCGACACTGGCATCAGGTCAGATGGGTTGGAGCCGGTGGTGCGGGCGTATGAATTGCCTGCTCTTCGGCTCAGGGAGTCGGGAGGCGGCGTTGACGCGGCCTGGTGGGGGCCCTTTCCGTGTACCCCTGGAGAGGGTCCCCGATTGGGCGAACCTGGACATCTCCCACATCATCGCATAGGGAAGTGAGGTGTCGAGACGTTCCGGGGATAGGCTCCTGAAACGGTTGATTGTCAGTGTGGGAAGCAGTGGCTCCATGCGCGACCCTCGGTGGAAACGATAGTGGTTAGGCGAAGCTGCCTCTAGATCCAAACAGGCCATGTCCCTGGTCGGGATGACCCCTTCCTCCTCGTATCTACGCACAAGGTCATTGATCACCCTTCTTTGGATAATCTATGACGAAGAGAGGGGGTGTGAGAGCCCGGTAGTAGCGGTGGTCGGATCTGGAGTTGTAGTGGAAAAGGCGGGACTGCATGGGGTGGCGGCGTCTGTACTGCCCCTTCCCCTACACCGGTGCGCAGGTGGAGACCAAGATTTGGATGTAGAGATCTGATTCCTGGAAGCAGGGAGATGAACCCATTAGCACTAATAGGAAAAGAAATCGACAAACAATAGCCCAACGCCATTCCGTATTCCTTGGTCAGTAATAGGGATCCACGCTAACGACATTGCAGAACGGAGTATTCAACGTCGTGACTGCCCCAACCCCTGGCGGGTTTCACGTCCTGGTGCTGGGTTCCCAGACCTGATGACATGCTAATCTTCTGACACCCCAAATGCTACCGGTCTCCATATTGAGGATAAGAGCTTCACGTCTGGTTCACCATTTTTTGATTCCGACACTTTCCTCCAGGGCGCTCACGTGCATCCGTCACACGGGGGAGGACGTGCGGCTTATTGGCCCGCATTCCCACTTTCCAAAGGCGGGCGGCATCTGTTCCTTATTCAGGGATGTTTGCTCCTTGATCAAAACTGGGATGATGGGATGTTGGTTCTTCCTTCCATGGATTCCTCCTCAGAGCTCATCACCTAGTCCGAGTCTCCCTCATAGATTTAAGACTGGTTTATGAATCTCATTCCCGGTGCCATATCTTCATGGATGCTAGTTAATTACGCTGCTTCCGTCGAGATGCTCCACGGGGTCTGGTCGGGGCAGCAACCTTCAGTGAAGATAATGGTCATGCTGGAGTGTCGTTGGCATGTCTTGGCACAAGGGGATTGGCAATTCTGCCTTCTTTCCCTTATTATAGGGCTTCTCGAGGGTGTGGAAGCCCGAGGCATCCCACATCGAACGTGGGGAACTTGCATTCCATAGGCATGTATCTAAGGTTTTCCTCAGCTTCCCATGTTTAACATGGGGTATGCCGTGTGTTTAACATCTTACGGAGATAGATTAGAGAGATCAGAACACCTAGGGTGTACCGAATTAAAGAACCCCCTAGGGGGACACTGATGTCGGGGACAACATGTGGGCGGCTTCCCGGATACTGTGGAGTGGAATGAGGTGGCATGACCCCACCGGGATGTGGCGGCCCAGGTAAGGATCCGTAGGGGTGATGAAGTGAAGAAGGTATTTCACCTCATGGAGGCTTCTTATGTACCATGACTTAGCACAGATTAAAGTCCTCGTAGTTTGGGTGGTGCAGTTTAACGTCATGTCGGATGAGGCAGATAGTTTAACATCGTGCTGGACGGCATATAGTTTAATGTCATGCGGGACGAAGGCATACAGTTTAACATCATGCGGGACGAGAGCATATATTTTAACATCGTCCGGGATGGGAAATTTGGGGCTTACACTCTGAGGCGGCCCAAAGTGTTGGAGAACCGACGTGAAGAACTCGGAACGACCAGGTGGTGGGCTTGAACCTCGTGGAGGCTACCTACGTACCATGAATTAGCATGGATCAAAGTCCTCGTAGTTTACCAGGATGGGGCTTACACTATGAGGTGACTCATAAGAGGACATCATGGTCGATGCTCACTCTAAGCCCACGTGAGTCATGCTCGGTGTGAGAAATAAGAGGCAGCAGAGACCAGATGATCACGTCACAAATGGTGCGTCTGTGAGAAGCGAAAAGGAACTTACGCGTTGAGCGGCCCAAAGAGGAAATAGGGGCTTACACGTGGTTAGTAGCCCTTAGTGTCCAGACTTACTCCAGGATGGAGGCCCGTGGTGTGACAAAGCACAGAGGGAGAGGGATCTAGGACCGAACAAAGGAGATTCCTTGTTCCCTATCACACCCTCCACTGACCTTGGCAGTGGGGAAGTACGGAGGTGCATGGGTGCAACCTTCCGCAGGAGAGGCTAGGGGCTTACGCAATGAGGCAGTCCTTCCCTCGTGGAAAAATGCCACTCCAAAAGGGAGGATATCATTCCATGTGAGGAAGATTCCATTCCTGCGGAGATGAGCGGTGTAAAGAATGTCCAAGCCGGGGGACCCTGCATGCGAGTCATAGGGTCATATCACAGTTTAACGTCATGTGTTAAGGACGAGGTGCTTGGAAGTTTAACGTCTTTCAGCTCAGATGAAGTGGGTTCTCTCCACACCCCTAGGGATTACATTACCAACACCCTCTACCCCTTGTGGGAGGGAAGGCATCGAAAAGGCCGTGGTGAAGGGGGGCCGCAGGGCGAACCATCGAGGGGTCCACGTTAGCATGGCTATGCGATGAAGTAGTATCCATTAGCGTTCCTATGCGAAGGAGCATAAGGCAAAGCAACGCAACGGGAAACACTGCCCAAGGGACCTTGAGGTTACATCGTACGAGCCTAGAAGGCCGTACGGGAAAACAACGCATGGCGTGCATGCTTAGTATAGAGAACATCAGGCGCCCATACAGGGAGGCACCCCGAGGGGCGTAAAGGTTAGGGGTCCTGGAGTTTGCATGAAAATATATGGTTTTTGTGCAAAACACTGGGTTGGCATGCAATTGGGGTAGAGGGATTGCGCACGTCTAGGGGAGAGTGCACACAATGGGCTTGGATTGCGCGCGGGGAAAGGGACGATCCCTAAGGTATGGAAAAACCTATCAAAGGGATTGTGTGCAATTGGGTTTTGCACGCAAAGGAGGGGAGTGCACAATGGAAGTGATTGCACATGACCAAGGAACCCTGAGGAGTTTACAATTGTTTTTAAGCCAGTGGGATTGCGCACAAAGGAGAACCCTGGGGAAAGGTTGCGCGAAAACGGTCAATACTTGGAATTCATATTGCATGCGCGAGAGTCCAATTGCATGCACTGGAGCTAGTCAGAATTCCAAAACCCCGAAACAGAAGGGTTATCCTTCTATTTATAGGCTGCATGCATCGTGGAATCCAGTTGGAGTGCAAAATCTTCCACGCCAGGACCTGTCGGCGTGATAGGCCTCACCGCGCGGAACCGGGCATGCAAAATTTCACGCCACCTCGATCCCCTTTGCGCGAATCCTAGACATCCTTCGTGTGGACAACATTTTTTCGCACAAGTCCTCTTTAATTTCACACACCACTTCTAGGCCCTCCGGATCGAGCCTCCGAGTCCGAATATGACTTTGCTTCATCATTTCGGAACTTCATTTAGGAATTACGAGTTTTTTCAGCATCTACACCTGGGTTGGATATTAAGGGGACCATAATATCCCATGATTTAGTGTCTGAGTTTTTCTCAAACCCCCATGATACCAAAATCATGATGCCTTATAGAAGAAGCATTGCATATGTGTCATATTTATGCATAGGTGACACTTTATCTTTTGTTTTGTGAATAAATTACGATAATTCCCCCACTACCCACAATTGTAACAGTGAGGAAATCTCTCCCCTACAGGTGGTGTTGGTGAGCCTCTTATAAATATAGATTGTCTGCCACTATAATGATTTGTTCCATCTTCCTTCCTCCTCCAACTGAAGTGGAATGCGTATAGTAGTGAGATAAAACTCAGTGAAATGACTATAATTGGAAGAAAGTAAGTTTGTTTCCCTATCCTCCCCTAGTCCATTATCAAAGTCTAAGTCCTTTTAAAGCAACTAAGAGAATTTCATTTGGTCAGCTTCCCTAACTAGACATCTAAGATCCGAACATAATCCTATCTCAGGCTTTTGAATTTTTTTTACCTCATTCCTAGATAATAGTGGACCAAAGTGAAGAAACTCCATCAACCAATTAGAGTATAAAGACACCATCAGAAAATTCCATCATAACTCCAGAACTCATGGGCATGGTTCACTGTCGTTGTTTCTTGGACTCATTGTTCGAGAAAAAACACCTTTATGTTTGTTCATGTAAGAAATTATCATCTCCTAGATTGATTCATGGAATTAGACCACCTCCTTGTGAGTCTTTGGCATATAAAGGTTTCCATAATCCATCACCCTTCATCAGGGGTCTTGAATATCTTGAAAATTCCATCGATATATTTCATCTAATCATCTACATCCTACAGAGCACCAGTACCCTAAAATTCCAAAGGATGTTGAATCTAGAAATCCCAATCATCACTAGTCATGGTCCTTTGAATAGCTTCATCCTAGATACGAACCATCCGAATGAATCCCGGTTGATTGAGATTGATAGCCTAGATCACTTGTCCATGTACATGATCATGTTCGAGTATATCCTCTTACAACATTGGTAATGGTAGTGAAAAATCATAGGGTCTACCAATTGGTGGTTATATCATATGTCTCTGAGGAAGCATCTATGAAATGAAGAAAATATTAGAAACAAAACAAGTCTTATCCATTCTATGAGATCACACAAATGCTTCCCTAGTAGTTTACCCCAACCTAAAGTATAGCCCTCATAACACTAACCCTTGTCTCCATCCCTACACATTATTCACAGTCACCATATATATACTAATGTAAAAACGAGCTTGATTCAACTAATCAGTGCCTAACAATGATATATTACACAACCCTAAAAAATATATTGAATTGAAAGAAAAGATAAATCATTTAATTAAAGAACAATTATTCGGACAACAACATTATATATTTGTAATGTTAACCTACATTCCTAGTCTTGATGTATGAACACATCCGATATCATAAAAATTATATATCAATGTCGTGTGCATCACCGAAAGTGATTTTTGTCAATGGTAATAGAAAAAATAATAATTTCCCACTTTATATCAACATGGAGATCCACTATACAATATTTTCCATGCACAAACAAAGCTACCTTGCCTAAGTCCCAACTGTACTAACTCATGTCTATCATATCCCAAACCATTGTATGATAAAAATGAGTTGGTAAAAAATATTAGGCTCTGATACCATTTTTTAACATCCTGACCCGAACCATTGGTTCTAATATGGATAAAATGTGACCACATGTGTGCCTCCCCATACACAAGAGGATGTTGACTAGTATAAATGGTATGAGTCCTCTAGTGGAAATATTATACCCTATGTATCATTTCATAAGAATGAAAATAATCAATAAAAAATAATAATTAATCATAGTAAACATGTGAAAAAACATAAATTTCATATTATGAAAGAACTCCAAATGTAGGAAGCCTATCTAATAATTAGACATTATATACATAAAGATATAAAAAAATAAACATTTTTGGGTCCCCCAGAGTCATTCTGGACCGCTCTTGCTCTATGATATACTGCTAAACTACACACCATAGGCCTCTTTCCCTTCACCAGATCTCAATTTATGAAATCTACAAGCAGATCAAAATTCATGAGTAGAGTTTAAGTGTAAATTATCTTTAGTACACCACCAATTCATCCTCAAAAAATGTGCACATGTATAATAGTGTATAACATAAAAATAGATAAATTTGTACACAAGGAACAGTTATTCCAAGAATTCTTATGCTAACCATGCCACTGTAAACCCTAGTTATACCTACTTCAACATGATGCCAAAAAAACTAGAGCAATCATGGAAACATCTCAACATCCGAGCCAGTTTCAATCTTCTCAATAGTCATACAGACCCCAAGCCTCCAAGTCAACCCACACTTGTTCATCATACCCTAACACTACCTCTAGGTCTGGTCACATATACCATCATGTACCATTTTTTCAACATAGGTTTGATCACTCATGATTTTCATGCCCCAGGTTCATCACGTATGGGTATGATCACTCGTGATTTTCATTCCCCCAGGTCAGGATACACTATGTCATCATGCCTCATCATCCATCTCGGTCTCCTCATCAAGTCACATGAAGCGCCTGAGCATTCTCCCACTCTAGGGATACCAATCCATGATGGGAAAACCTATCATTTTGTTACTATGCTTAAAACAACATCATGACATGTACTAAGAATATCATAAGGTAACAATCTAATCATATATAATATATCATGAGTGTGATAATATTCATACATACACACATGTGAGAAACTCAAGATGACCTAAATCACATGAATTCCTCTTGGACCCGGTGGTTTAGGTTGGGATGTTATAGTTATCAATATTTTTTATCATTATAGTTAAGTATTCTTAAAAATATGATAAAGTGTTTGTTTAGTTTTTTGTATCATTTACCAATTATTATTCAATTTTATATTTAACAATTTTATTCGTATAAAAATTTAATAATTTTTTTTCTATCGGTATCATTCCAGGTCCCATAAATGTTATCAGATGTTTTGAAGCATTATAGTTCACAAATAAATAAAATACTATAAATAGTTTGTTTAGTTTAGTTTTATTTTTTTTAAGTTATTTTCCAATTACTTTACAATTTTTATGTAATAGTTAGATTTATATAATATATTATATATCTTTTTTTCACTACCTATATCATTTCATGTACCATAAATGTTTTAATTGAGGCACCCTAAACCTATCAACTTTGGTATAGTTAAAAAAACACATACATTATATAGTTTATTTGATATCATGTTAAATTTACCAATCTAAACTTTCATATATTACACATTATTTTTAGATTTTACACATTACATCAAATAATATTCTCACAATCCCAAAAGTGATGGTTTAGTGTCTCTAAGGATCAAATACCTAAGTAAATTGTTTTATTATATTTTTGAACATTTCCCCATAATCTAACAACACTAAACTCCATTCCAGAATCTTTATAAGTTATACTCATCTTCATAACCTAGATAATAGATGCATAAGAAAGTGTTGTTCTCAAATTCCCAATAAGGGTAAATTTTTGACTTATCATAAATGGTTAGATCATAAGAATATGAGAAAACTTTATCATGATATAAATATATTATTAAAAGAACATGAAACATTATTTCGCACTCGATACATAGAATTTGGTACAAAGAATCTTTTGAATTATTATTTTTGGTTTTCAGTCAATTCATATATCGGGAGTGCATTTTTGGGATTATTGGTGACTAAAAGAGGCCACTAACTAGTCAATTGTGGTTATCAGAGCACATGGAGGTCTGTAGGTGAAAAAAACTAGCTAGTGGTGACCTGGAAGTATAGGCTTCTTGCCTGTACCCACCAGCCATCCGGTGGATGTCCAGCAGCTCACTGATGATGGTGATGGGCATGTGATTAAGTAGGGGCTAAAATTTCATTTCAGACCAAAATATCTTTTTAAATCCTATAATCTAACCCTCTTGACCCTAATATATTTTCCATTTCTCTAGAGTGTCCTTGGTGGTGAATTTGGATCTCTCCCACTTTCCTTCAGTGAATCTTCATGCTAATTAAATGATTAGGTCTTTGTTGATTGTAATCAGGTGAGTTACATTAGTTCTAATGTTTTTCTTAATTCTCTTCTGGATGCTTTAATTTCCATATAAGAATATATTATTAGATCTCGAATGTACATGAATAGTTGATTTTTTTGTCTATTCTTGGTTCTCTAGGATCTGATCTCATCCTCTCCCACCACTAGTCCTAGGAGAAACATTTTTTTCATTGATCTTGGGATATGTGTCTCTATCCTATGGTCTATATCATGTAATTCTTGAGTTATCATAATGGAATCCTTTGGTATTGATTTATGAAATATTATTTTTGATATTCCTGTGTTATGACCTTAATCCTTGGTGTCAACAGAATGTGTTTTCCAATAGGATTTTATTTATGTTTTATGCACATGATGTGTTTAGTAAAAAATAATCAAAGGAGGTTTTGAATTAGAAATGGTTTTTCATTCATTGAAGTGGTTTGGAACCTGTATATAAAATGTTTTATGAAATTTGGTCTTGTTTCTTTTTTGAAATCTAATAATGGTATATAGCCCATTGGGGTACCTTGGGGTATAGGGTAAAACTAAAAAATGAGAAACTCAGTGAAGTGATATATCACTATGGTAGGCACATATGATGTCATGGTTTCTAGTGGGTATCTTTATTGGGGGATTGAGGTTCCCAAAAATTTGGGATTCACTTATATCATCTAGTGTTTCTTTTTGTGTATAAATTTTTTAATCCCTTGAGTCATAGATTACCCTTTGGTACTTTATGGATACATGATTCTCATGTTAATCTGATATGCTTATTTTCCAACTTGATATAGATATTGATGCTTTAAAACCAATTTTAATCATATTTTTATGTATCATGGATATATTTTATCTCATATTTATTTTCTTATTATAATATAGAATTTTTTAAAAATAAAACCAAAATATTATTTGATATAGAAAAAATTATTTCTTTTGAAATGTTTTTGAAATATATTTTATAAAAGAACTAATGTATGGTAGTTGATAGAAATTTTATATATTCTATGATGGTATCCTACTGATAATTAGTACTCGTACCCTTATTATTTTATTAGGGGTCTATAGACATAGTTTTGTAGTATACAAGTAAATGGAAGAGCATCATATAGAGGATGGATCTCTTGGATCATGTTTCCTTCAAGTTGAATAAGATATTGGTGGCATGTAGTTATGTGGAGATAGATCCATGGGTTGCATTAGTTTCCATGTGGATGGTATTTTAGTTTTTTCATTTATACCTTATTATTTATTTGTTGGTTGTTACCTTTATGGATTGTTTGTTTTCAAATATGATGTATTTTTTTATATCTGTGATGGTACATGGATTTATTCAATCTTATCATATTTCTATTGAGGGTGAAATCATTCCACGGTTTCATTATATAACAATTTGGAGCTTTTCACTAAACCATGAAAATTGGGAACATGCTTCTGTCCTTGTAGTCAGCCAATTAAGGTGAAATTATGGTTTGAACAGGGTTTTTATGTTACATAATAATAGTTGTATTCAACACAGAATCGAATGACCTGTAGTTTTAAATGATCAAACATATACCATGTAATAAGAGTAAAAAACATGAGATAATAAACCTGGGTCATTATAGAATTACATAATAATATAAATAGAAATCTTTCATAAGTGAAATAATAGGAAATCATAACCTAGTGTAGCAGGTGTTTCTACCTAGTTTCCATAACAGTGATCTTGGTCTAACTACCCATGTACCCTCACTGGCTTGGTATAATAACCCATGTTCCCTTTTATGCTTTGGATAAGAACACATGAACTCTCTTAAGATTGGGCTTACCACCATGTGTACCCTATTGGGCTTTAGATGACCACTCATGTACTCTCTTGGCCATGGTATTACCACCCACGAACCCTCTTGGGACTGAGCTTACCACCCACGTACCATATTGGGAATGGGCTAACCACCAGTGTACTCTATTGAGATCATGAGGTATAAAACTTCAACCAATACATTTGAGAGATATGTAGTACCCACTCATCACATAATAATCACTCATACTAATATGTTACACATGAAACTATTCAATCATCATATAATAAATAACTCATAGAATGAAGAATGGGTTTTATAAAATTTCAAAATTGTATCATAAAAAATGACTTCAAGAGTTAGAATGTTTGATATCAAAAACCCAATCACCTAAAAAGCATAATGCCCCGACCCTAGAAGCCTGAATCCATTGCATAATTATATTATATTGGCATGATTTCAATAAATAAAATCCTAAAGGTCTGATTGGTTTAGTAGTTTTGGAAGAAAAGATTACATACATTATACCCATAGTATATTTGGAAAAATAGAAAGCAACATGATACATATTAAACTGAAATAGATCTCCTTCTTAAAAGTTTATTAAAGGTTCTATTCTTTATAACCTAGGGAAAGGAAACAAAGTAAGAGTGAGATCAAATTCTCAGTGAGTGTTACATATAGTGGAATCATGAATCAATAATAAGTGAATCATAATCAATTAGACAGAACTAATATGGCATGATGAATAAATGAAAACACTTTTTATCAATTAGATGAGAATAAAAATACATCCATAGATTTTTTCATAGTGAAAACCTCATGGAAAGAAATAACAAAATACTAAATAAAGAGAATTCTTATTATTTGGACGTCATGTATCTGGAACATGAACCATTATACCATCAATATGGTTTAAGTATATGGGTAGAAACCTTCCTGATTTTTAAAAACAAAATCAAAGGGTTTGTCACCAACTGATTTGTCTTATTTGACATGTTGATGCATCGAGAGGCTATAGAGGGCGCAACCCATCTCTGTTAGTCCAAGTAATTATTAATACATATATTTAATACAACAAAAATATTCCTTTAGATATCTATATTGAATATAGGATACAGATTCATCAATATTTCCCCACGTAAAATAACATTCAAAATAAGAAAACTATGTGAAATGGTATTTGACTTCAGAAAATAATCATATCCATGATACAAGAAAATTAAAATTTAACAGAATTATAATTTCAAATGAATAATGATCTCAAAGGGGAAGTATATACACCACATAATAAATATTTTGTGCACAATACAAAGTAAGTCACAATGAAATAGAAATTGAGACAAAGTATCTAACTACATTCTAATCAATTGAATCGTATGAACAAAAATTAACAATCACCAAATAAATCATAGAATATGATTAATATAAAGATAATCAGGATATTATATATAAATTTGAGTACACATACACCACATACAATAAAAAAGTGGTGAATAATGGAAATCCCATGGAATTAAAACTGAGATGAGAAACCCCTTACCTTATGCATGAATGTGTTCTTCAATTGATCTTAATAACCTAAATAATCAAATTTATCTTCATTAATTTATAATTGCATAACCTCTTATACATTTAATTGATTTATTATAAGCTTATTAGGTTTATTTATGGCCTTTTTGATGGGTTTAAGAGGTACAAATATATTGTTTTGGAAGCATTTTCTTCTTTGGTTTTCAGGATCGGTTTACTAGTATTCGTGACTGGAAGTTTTCTTGAAATGTAGATAAAAATACCAAATTATTAATATATATATTATTAGTGATATTAATGATATATAAATGATCGTATAATTATTTTTTTTATATACCATGATAATGAATCATTAGATAAAAGTTAATGATACACGCTTGGATTAATTTGGTGGTTTTGTGTATAATTAACTTGTTTCCTATTATTATTTAATATTATTAGTGTTTAAGGTTTAAAGAACATTACATAAGATAAAATATATATATATATATATTCTGATTTTGTTCAACCATTAGAAATGTTTCATGACTAGTCTTGTAGATAATAATGCAAATTGAAAACTCGCCTTCCTTGAACGTTATAATTAACACATCTCGGGCGGTGTTTTCATTTATAGTATAAAAGGGGGGGAAAGAAGAGATAATGATAGAATATTCCATTATCATAACAAAATTACAGTACATATAAGGTACTATATTTTTCATAACATTTGTATGAGAAGAGGTGATAATTGAAAAGATAACAAAGGAACTTGAAAAAAACAAAAGAATTGAAAAGAGGAATTTACCTCTCGAATCTATCTTCCTTTGAGAGAATCCTTAGGGGAGAGGATTTGGTCTTCTGAGAATAAAAAGTGCTATTGGACGTTGGGGGGATCATAGGGATTGTTTTGATCAGAATTTAGGTAATTATTGAATCTTGAGAGGAGTGAAGAAATGAGGGTGTGAGGGGTGGTATTTACAGTGGATGGGAGGAGGGTTTTCTTAATATTTTAAGAGTTAGTTTATTTTTTTCCCCTAAGAAAAGAAATAGTGATTATTATAAGGCCAAAAATATTATTAAGTGCATGTGAGTTATAACTAATGGATTCTTACTTCATTGATGATTCAAGGAATAGTGTATTTATCTCATAATGTATTTATACCTTAATTACAATATTTTACTATTCACAAAAAAATCAAGTATTTCAGAAAAATCCTGAACATTATCCCTAACCATTTCTCGACATGTAGAATCTAAAAATTAACTCCATTTTAAAAAAATATTTTTCTAAAATTATAAATTTAATTTTTAGTTAAAATCATCATTTAATCAAAAAAATACCAACACTTAAAATATTCACCTTAATTTTTAAGGTGCCTAAATTTTATTTATACTTTCATGGGTAAGGTTACCATTTATAAGGGTCATGCTAATATTCAGTACGGTAGGTTACTATTCATAAAGGCATGTTACTATTCATAAATGTAGGTTACTATTCAATAAAAATTAAGTTGATTCTATCATACTCCAAATCTCACCCTGAGCAAAACCGTGTATGTCAGTTTTTCAAAATTCAAAACACAAAAGTTGAAAATTTATGGTTAATTGTAATATTATGACTATATCCTATAAATAACCAAATTTTGTTTCATAGAAACTCAATGATTCATGCAATATAGTCTATCTAATGAATTGAAAGTATTTAAGAGAAAAATACCGTAAAATGTTTGGGGTGTTATATCCTTCCCACCTTTGGAAATTTCATCCTTAAATTTTATCAGGTATAATCCCTTTAAAAAGGTGTGGGTGGTTCTTCTTCATAAAATTATCAGGTTCCCACATTGCTTCCTCAATTTTTTGGTTTCTCCAAAGAACCTTTACTAGTCGATTTCTTTGATTTCTTAATACCTTCTCCCTTGTGTCAAGAATATCGATAAGCTCTTTACAGTATAAAAAATAAGGTTCCGGGTCTATTTCATCACAGGTGAGTACATGCATTGGATAGAGAATGTATTTCTTTAACAATAACACGTGGAACACATTATTAACTTTTTAGAGACTTGGTGGCATTGCTAAATGGTAATCTACAACTCCAATAATTTCTAGAATTTCGAACGGTCCGATGTACATGGGGATCAGTTTTCCTTTCTAATCGAACCATATGACACCCTTCTATAGAGATACTTTTATAAAGACATGTTATCCTATATGAAATTCCAAATCCTTTCTCTGATTTCTAGAATAACTCTTTTACCTACTTTGGGATGCATTAATATGTGAGTAAAATTTCATTACCTTTTCTATTGTCTCTTCAAAAAGATCTGGGCATATAAATTTCCTTACACCAACTTCATCCCAACAAGTTGGAGTTCGACACCACTTACCATATAATGCATCATATGGAATCATTTGAATTCTAGAATGGAAAACATTATGGTAGGAAAATTCCACCAAAAGAAAGTATTGATACCACATACATTGAAATTCAATATAGCATGATCTCAACATGTCATCCAGTGTTTTAATAGTCTTTTTAGACTATCCGTTGGTTTGGCGGTGATAAGAAGTACTCATATGAAGCTCAGTATCCAAAGACATTTTTGGAATTTTTCATAATTGTTATGTAAATCAAGGATCTCAATCGGAAACAATCAATATAGGTGCATCACGAAGTCTTACAACTTCATCAATATAATGTCTTCGTAGGCTCTCAGGTGGTAAATCCTCTCTTATAGTAAGGAAATGTGCCAATTTTGTGAGATGATTAACAATTACCCATGTTACATCATTCCTTCTAAGTGTCATCGGTATTCATGTGACAATTTCCATCAGAATGTCATCCCACTTCAACATAGGAATAGGTATAGGTTGCATGAACCTTCTAGGATGTTGTCTCTCGACCTTAACTTGTTAAAAATCTAGATATCTTGACACATAGTCAACAATTTCTTGCTTCATGTTATCCCACTATAAATGTTTCTTCATATCTCTATTCATATTGGTTCTTCCAGGATGTATAGAAAAATTTGTGCTATGAGAATCATCTAATAGTTCCCCTTTTAGCTTAGGTAAAGATGGAACACATAACTTCTTCCCAAATTTCAGAACTCCATCCTCATACATGAAGTCTTCCAATCTTCCATCCTTAATAGATTTATTTTTATTTTTTAGATTTTCATCATCAGATTGAGAGATTTTCATCTTCTCTAGTGAATATGGTTTCGCAATCATTTGAAATAGTAAAGATGTTTCCCCTTCCTTAACAATTCTCATATCTATCTTTAGAAGATATATGAATATAGTATCTCTTTAAATCCTCATTTGTGTCAGAAGTCAATGATCATTCCTACGTAATTCATATGCCACCTTATTTTTCGTTCATGGGTGGTAGTGTTTTGAACAATCATAATCTTTGAGTAAATTTAGCCATCTTCTTTGCCTCATGTTGAGTTATTTATATGTAAAAATGCATTTTAAACTCTTTTGATTCATATATATCTCACATATTTCACCATAGATATAGTGTATCTATATTTTTAGATAAAATATTATGGTTGTTAAATCAAGATAATGAGTTGGATAAATGTTCTCAGGAGTCTTCAACTTCCTTGATTCATAAGAAATAAAATTTTCATTTTGCATAAGGACACAACCTAGTCCATTCTTTGATGCATCACTATATATCACAAATCCCTAATTTCTAGATAAAAGATTCAAAATTGTAGATTTGACCAATCTTATTTTAAATTCTTCAAATCATTCTGTACATTCTTTCATCCATACAATCTTAACCATTTTATATGTGATCTTGGATAGCGGGTTAGCTAGTCAAGAAAAATTCTGAACAAAATGTTGATAGTAACCTGCTAAGAAAATAAAACAATGTACCTCAGTTGTGTTTGTTGGTGTGGGTCATTCTTCGATTTACTTTGTCTTTGAAGGATCAACTAAGATTCTATAATCATAGATAATATGGTCAAGAAAAGAAACTGATTGAAGCCAAAATACACACTTTCTAAACTTCGCATATAATTCATTTCTTCTATGAGGTTTCAGAATGATCCTCAATTGATTATCATAATCTTCGTAGATTTTGGAGTATACTAGGATATCATCAATAAATAACACAAAAAATTCATGAAGATATTCATTAAAACCTCTATTCATTAGATCCATAAAAATAAAGGGTTCATTAGTCAGTCCAAAAAGGCATTACCATAAACTCTTAATGTCCATACCTAGTTTGAAGTGTTTTCTTAGTAATATCTTCCTTTCTCACATGCAGTTAATGATATCTATATCGAATGTCAATCTTCAAAAAATATTGGGCTCCATGAAGTTGATCAAAAAAATCATCAATGTGAGGAAGATGATACTTGTTCTTTATCGTAATAGAATTGATATCCCAATAGTCAATGCACAGCCAAATAGATCCATCTTTCTTCTCGACAAAGAGAACAGGGGCTCAACATGTAGAAACACTAGGGAATATAAATCCATTATAAATCAATTCCTCTAGTTATTTATTAATTTATACTAATTCTATAGTGACTATTCTATTAAGAGTCTTTGATATAGTTCTTTTACCAGGAATTAAATCAATATAGAACTCAACTTCCAGCTCTAGAGGATATACAGGTAAATCATCTAGAAAACATAAATGTATTCTTGCACAATAGGTACATCATAAATTTTAATATCCATGGATGATGACTTCTCTTGCTCGCCATGAATTTCATTGAGAAGAGCTACTAAAGGTGGATATGAATAAGATCTAGATGATGATGTTTCTACCCTAAGGTAAATATATTATACATCATTCTCAAAAATTGTATCTTCCTTCTTATGGTAATATATTTTTTGCATCATAATTTGAAAGCCAATTCATAATGAGAATTATGTCAAAGTCAATCATAGGTATGATGATAAGGCCAGAAACTAAATTAAGTATTTGTGTCCCAAAGGGGACTGACTAACATATCTTTATTTCAATGATACTTCACTTAGGAGTTTTGAATGACAACTCCTTTATTAAATCAAATTGTAAATTTCTAATTTTCTTGGGAAAATTGGAATATATAAAGGAATTTGATGCTCTAGAATCAAATAAATCATTTTCTAAGTATGAGGAAACAATTAAAATACCTACCACCACATCATTTGGAACTTCAACCTCCACAGTTGTAATTGCATAAGCTTTCCCTTGTTCTTGGGTCCTTTTCAATGTCAAGTTTCCTTGGCACCTAGGACACTCATTTGCATAGTGTCCCATATCTCTACAATTATGGAATTGAAATTCATTAACTTGTTTCTTCCCCATGAATTCATTAGATCGATGATCGTTTTCACCACACTTATAGCAAACTACCATTCCTTTAAAGAATTTCACAATATGATTCTTTCCACATTTATCACATAATGGTAATAGGTTCATCCCCTTCTTCATCGTTGGAACTTCACCTATTCTATGGTTATCAGAATACCACTTCTTATCTTGGTTTCCCTTGAACAAATTTGATCTAGGAAATTCCTTCTATATTTTTATTTCACTTAATACAATTTCATCATATGATAAAAATGTTTAAGAAGAGAATTACCTTTGAATACATGGCTTAAGATCTTCAAAGAAATGGTCAATCTTGTATTTTGAATCACATACATAATCTATTGCATACCTTTATGGTCTTGCGAAGGTAGCTTCATACTCTACAAAAATCTCTTCTTCCCAATACATTAGGTTAAGGAATTTCCACTTCATTTCAGTTCTTTGTTCATGAGGGAAAAATTTGTCGAAGAATGTTTCCTTAAAATTTCTTCATTCTATATCATTTATTTCCTCTTCCTCTGTATTATTCTAGAACAAGGACCACCATTGATCAGCATCACTCTTGCGGAAATATACTTCCAGTACTACCTTTTCATTTTCATTGCATCTCAAGGCTAGAAATACCTTTTTAAGAGATTTGATCCACTGCTCAACTACCACCGGATTAGTAGTCCCACTAAATATGGGGGATTCTGTCACATGAAACGATTCAATATAGGTGTATCATGGTTATTCATCATAGCCTAAGTAAGTTGTCCCAATATGGTCATGATCTGATCTACTCCAACACTAACTGTGTTGACTTTCTCAGTAGAGAAATCCCTACATTTTCGATGATTATTGATTCCCTTTATTCCATTTGGATCCATCACAAAACAATGGAATACTCTAAATTAGGTCATAATGGATAATTTCTGACTAGCAAACACTTAACATAATTTAAAAATTTATGAAAATCTAATCTCATAATCATAAACATGGTTTCTATTTACTTTTAAATCCATCATAATGGTTTGTAAAGAAAATGTAAATTATCCAAAGCATATACCCTATGATTTTAAAACCATGTGTGCAGTAAGGCCCATTTCCATGTACTATAGTGCCCCGGGTCAATCCTCAAACTCTTTTTCTGAGTTGTTACTGATAAGTACTTCTATTCCAAAACCACGTACACTTGTAGTATCCATACAGAGATAATTTTTTTTGGAAGACCCACATAGTCTCTACTTTACCAAAATTCTAGGATGTTAATCTATTCTTATCCTCAAATTATATCTTAGGGTTATATCATCTAAACTATGTTTCCTATATCTAGTTTCCAAGGTTGCTCCTAAACTTTCTCTGATACCAATTGTAATTCCTTGAACCCTGAAGCCCGAATATGGTGCATTATTTTATTATATTGGCATGATTAAAAGAAATAAAATCTAAAGGAATTATTTGTTAAGAAATTTTGGAAGACCATATTACATACAATATACCCATAGTACATTTGGGAAGATAGAAAACAATATGATACATATTAAACAGAAATAAACTGCCTCCTTTAAAGCTTATTCAAGGTTCTCTTCTTCATAACTTGGGGAAAGGAAACATAATAAGGGTGAGCTCAAATGATCAGTAACGGTTACATATAGTGTAATCATGAATCAATAATAAGTTAATCTTAATCAATTAGACATAACTAATATGTCATGATGAATAAATGAAAACACTTTACATCAATAAGATGAGAATAAAAATGCATCCATATATTTTGATATAGTGAAAACATCATGGAATGGAATAATTTAATACTGAATAAAGAGATTTATAATTATTTTGAGGGCATGTATCAGTAACATGAACCATTATACTGTCAAGATGTTTTACGTCTGTAGGTAGAAACCTATCTGATTTTTGTAAATAAACTCTAAGGGTTTGTTGCCAACTAATTTGTCTCATGAGACCTGTCGATGCATCAAGGGGATATAGTAGTCCACTTCCATCACTTCCAGTCCAAATAATTTATTGTACATAGATTTAAAACAATAACAATATTCCTTTTCAATATTATTGTTGAATTGCGGATATCGATTCATCAATATTTCCTCATTTAAAATAGCATTCAAAATAAGAATTATATGTGAAATGGTATATAACTTAAGGAAATAATCATATCAATGATACGAGAAAATGGATACATAACAAAATTATAATTTAAAATGAAAAATTATCTCAAAGGGAAAGTATATAAACAACATAAGAAATATTAGGGCCACAATACCAAGTAATTCTCAATGAAATGGGAATTGAGACATAGTCTCTTTCCACAATTTAATCAATCTAATCGTATGACCAAAAAATAACAATCACCAAATGAATCACATAATACCACGAATATAAAGAGAATAATGATATTATATACCAAATTTTAGTACCTATACACCACATTCAAGAAATAATTGTATAACAATCAAAGTCTCATGAAATTAAAAGTGAGATAAGAAACCCCTTACCTTATGCCCGAATGTGTTCTTCGATTGATCTTAATGACCAAAATAATCAAATTTAGATTCATTAATTAATAATTAAATAACCTCTTATACATTTAATTGATTTTTTAACTTTATTAGGTTTATTCAAGGACTTTTTGGGGGTTTAAGAGGTTCAATTTTGTTGTTTTGCAGGCATTTTCTGCCTTGGTTTTCATGATCGGTTTACTGGTATTCATGAATGGAAGTTAATTTGAAATGTGGTTAAACATCCTGAATTTATAATATATATTAATAGTTTCATTAAATATGCATAAATTATATTATAATTATTTTGGTTATATACCATGAGGATGACTCATTAGATAAAAGTAAATCATAAATGCTTGGATTAACTTAGCGGTTTTGTGCATAGTGAACTTGTTTTGTATTATTATTTTATATTATGAGTGTGAAAGAATTAAAGAACATTACATAAGATAAAATACATATATTATGATATGGTTCAACCATTATAAAGGTTTCATGTTTAGTCTTGAAGATATTAATATAATTTTAAAACCCATCTTCCTTGAACTTGATAATTAACACATCTTGGATGATGTTTTCATTTATAGCATAAAAAAAGGGAAAAGAAGAGATGATGATGGAATATACCATTATCATAAAAACATTACATTACATATAAGGTAATGTATTTTTCATTACATTTGGATGAGAAGAGGTGAGAATAGAAAAGATAACAAAGGATCTTGAAAAGAAAATAAAACAATTGAAAAGAGGAATTTACTTCTTGAATCTATCATCCTTCGATAGGATCTTTAGGGGAGAGGATTTAGTCTTTTGAGGAAACCAAGATCTTTTTTACATTGGGGATGAGATCAAGGAGAGATTTGAGCAGAATTTAGGCAAGGATTGAAGCATGAGAGGTGTGAGTAAATGAAGGTGTGATGGGTGGTATTTATAGTGGAGGGGAGGAGAGTTTTCTTAATATTTTAATCATTAGTTTATTATTTTTCCCTAAGACAAGAAATAGTGAAGATTCCATGACCAAAAATTGTAATAAGTTCATGTGACTTCAAAAAAATGACTTCTTACATCTTATATGATGCAAGGAATAATTTATTTATCTCATAATGTATTTATATCGTAATTACTGTATTTTACTATTCACAAAAAATTCAAGTATTTTAGAAATTCCCAAAAATTCACCCAAACCGTTTTTTGATGTGTAGAATCTAAAAATGAACTCCATTTTCCAAAAATAACTTTATAAATATTAGAAATTTAATTTTTAATTAAAATCATCATTTAATCAAAAAATACCATCACTTAAAATATTCACCTTAATTTTTAAGGTGCATAAATTTTATTAATACTTTCATGGGCGAGGTTACCATTTCAAGGGGTCATATTAATATTCATAAGGGAAGGTTACTTTTCATAAGGGTAAGTTACTATTCATCAAAAATTAAGTTGATTCTATCAAACTCTAAATATCACCCTAAACGCAACTGTGTAAGTCCATTTTTTGAAATTCAAAACATAGTAGTGACAAATTTAAGTTTAAGGACTACATTATGACTATATCCTATAAATAATCAAGTGTTGCTTCATATAGGCTAAGTGATTCATTCAATATAGGATTTATAATGAATTGAATGTATTTAATAGAAACATACCATAAAATTTGTGGGGTGTTATAAAAATAGTACTTCATGTGTACATTTTGAGTTTAATTCGTGAAACATAACACCACTTTAGATGGACATTTTAGATATTAAAGAGGAAAATAAAGGTGAAATCCTGAAAATAGTTTTTATTAGAAAAATCTATTTTTTTAAAAGGTAGATTTAAAAGTCACCTTAAAACCCATTTTCTAGAAAATAACATGAAATCATTTTCAAAATACCACTTTAAATGAATTACAAATGCTTTATATTTTAAAAATACATAACATTTTTCTATAAAATAAATGTGATGTTTAATAGATAATATCAAATTATGAAAATAAATCCACTATAGTATTTTAAAATATCATTATTATAATTATAATCATTTAAAAGAGTAGTAAAAATTAATTTTGAAAAATGAATATGTGAAATTTTAATTCCATCATAAATAACACAGATTTTAGTTTCTAAATAGATAATATGGTCTATTAAATCTATCACTTCAGAACAACACTCACGAAAACAAATTGTAGTAAACATACATGCCCGAATACATGAAGTAAAAATTATTTAGTCCATTGATAGGAAGGGAAAATACCATATATTACAATTTTATATTGGAAGAACTTAATCTTGAAAGAAATAAGTTCAAGAAGAAAAATCATAACTTGAATAAAGTTTTTTTGATTTGTCAAAATCTTTTACTTATTTGGTATCACCTGAATCCAAATCCCATGAAAACAGAACATGAAATGGATTTTTAAATCCCTTTAATTTCATGAAAACTATAATTAATTGCATACATAGGGTGGTATATGCACCATAAAAGGAAGGGTGGGCCTTTCGGTAGTTGTTAACGCTGCTGGCTAACTGATGGAGGAGGCGCGTTAATCGACAGCTGGGGTGTTGATGGGAAGATGAGGTAGGGCAGTTCACTTTTCGGCCATGAACGCAGAGAGAATTCTTCGATGGCAGTGCGATGTGCTGGGCAATGTGACGTTCAAAGATGTGACGTGGTGGATGAGAAGACGAGGGGGTTGTTTAGTTGTAATTTTACCCCAATACCTAAATATATAAATTGAGTTATGAAAAAAATCATACCTGGAATTCCATCATAGTTTAACATGCTCAAATTTTTTTTATGAAAAAATAACTCCCTTAAGAACTTATTTTATAACATTATTCAAATCTAGAAACTTTTATATTCTTAAATTAGAATTATTTATTACACATTTACTAATTATTTATAGTTTATATTCTTCATTAGATTTATTTAATTTGAATTATTTTGGACATTTTTTGTAATTCCAATATCAATCCATGTTCATTAATACCATTTTTCTATAATATATAATTTATAATGAATTAAAAAAATTTAATTTCATTCCATGATAATTTTGGTTACAGTTCTTTGAGATTAAATCATTGGTGTGCTTGTTTCGGTAATGTTTAACTAACAAAAGGTTGTATATTAAAAAATATTTCTATAATAATATAACCTTTAAAAAACTATAAACCCAACATTATTTTATTATTAATGCCTGATAATACCAGTAGTTATGTTTTTATAGTCATCTAATAAATATATTTATTTTATTGTTCATATTTTAACCCAAATAAGAACATGTTATAATCGAATGATGTGTATGGTTAAAAAAGTGATTAATTTGGAATAATAAAAGTATTACCAAAGTTAAATGATATTATTTTTATTTTTTTAATGTTTTTAACAATATTTTAATTGAGTTATATACATAATGAAAGTCAAGACAAAACATGAAATATGTTGTTTTGTGGAGGCAGTAGTCCGCACGTACACACAACGAACATTCTCATTTTCCATATATAGAAATAAGGTGGGAATTGGTTTATATTTTTATAATTTTAATGACATTTTAATTATCATATTTATTTTTTAGATACCCTCTTCAAATAATCCATTTGAGGGGTTTATGAAAAAATGAAATACATTGCTTTGTGGAGGTAGTATTTTGCATGTATGCACGAAGGACATTATCATTTTTTCTCAATAATATATATGGTAGATAATGGTTATTCCATTAACATATAAAATTTTAGTATATTAATAATACTTATTTCATTATATTATAGTGGTAAAAAATATTTTGAGGGATATAGAGAACTAAAAGTGTTAAGAAGTGATTAGTACTCACATTAAGAGTACGAACTTCTCTTCGAGTACCTCATGATTTTTTTATTTAAGGTTTTCCTTGGTTCAAGAGGCTTCTAAACATGGGATAATTGTAGAAGAGAAGATAATAAAAACATTTCAAGTGGAATTATAATTTTATAGTGTAAGAAAAGTGTTGGTGGAAGTCCCCTTTTATAAGGGAGGAGAGTGAGATTTTTTGTAAATATCCATGACTTTATATTAATTTCCTGTCATTTTCAATGGAAACTACCAAATAAAGTGGAACATAATGGATAAGTGTGAGTCTTGGTCAACAAATATCACATCCACACAAAAAGGGATGAATTTATACATTTTTACATTTATTTATCTTTTTAGCGATATTTACTTTCATCATGAAAACTATTTTTAAAACCTGTAACCTTTTTTATGACAAAAATGAAATTGAACTTAATAGATAATTTATATATTCTTATTTAAAATATTACAACCATTTTATAAAATTATATTTCTATGGGTGGGAAAAATTAATTTAAACATTAGCGCACATTATGTGTAAAACCATTTTCAGAAAGTGTATTTTTATGCTTAAAAGTTATGATTAAGATAAACTTTTAATGTAGTTATTTTATATAAAATAAAATGGATTTTTTATTGAAAAAATAATATTTATATTTCTTTAAAAGTAAGACAAAACATCATTCCACCTTGTGTATAAATATTTAAAAGAAAGAGACTAAAAATATTTTTTGTCATAGTAAAATATTAAGTTTCCAGAATATTAATCATTGGTTTCATAAATTCAAAATTTTATTTTTAAATGATTTAATTTAATTTTTAAATATATATTTTTATATAAAAAATGTTTCATAAACATTAAAATCATTATTTTATTATGAAAATTTCTTCAAAGGGACGGTATTTGCAAAATCGGTATTTTTAACTATTCACTAAGAATTCCACCATTTAATAAAAATCTAAAACAAATATTAACAGGATAATATTGGAATGATGGACTCAAAAATTATGTTCATTTTATAAAATTTATATTTTAAAATTTATAATTATAATTTTTAAATAAGAATATTAAATATAAAGAAAAAATTATTTTTATATAAAAATGATGTATTTAAAGGTTCTAAATATTATTTAAAATTAATTTTTAATTTAATTAATTATAATATATTAGTTAATATATAGTAATATTTTAACATTTTTCAATTTAATTTTTTCTAATAAAATATAAAACACTTCAGATATAGTTATTTGAGAAAGAAAAATCTTTTTTAATATTAAACAATATTAATTATTTATCCTCTAAATAAAAGAAATTTAAGTTTAATAATCTTTTTTTATTTAACATAGGTTCTATAATTATTTTTTTATCTTGATAATATTCATCTTATATGTTGTGTCTCGGTTTAATTCAGTTTTTCATGTGAAGCAAGTTATCGAAAAAATGTTTATTTAAGGTAAATATATAGTTAAATCTTTTGGTGTTATATCCCCTATAAATAAATTGTGTACTCACAATTTTAATTTTCCCTAACTAATAAGAATAGATAATGGTTACCACATGATAGATATTACTCATGATATAATTAGATATCCACCTTATAATAATAGGCATGACTTTGAAACTCATCTCTCCCCAACCATTTCTACAAAATATCCCTTATGATTGGAAGTAATTTCTACAAAGAGATTATATTCATACTTGAACTTATTAGTTTATTATAATTTAAGATGAAATGTTATTTTTCTATTTTTAGAGTTTATATAGTGTCTATGTGGAGATATCTAGTCTATGTCAAAAATCAAATTTATCTAAAGGAAGAACAACAAAGATCATTCCCACAAACATCAACATTGGATATAATAATCATACAACAAGAAGTTTTCTCTGATATAAAATCATTGGGTTGGTGATCAGACTCTCTTATAAAACCTCAGAGATATAATAGAGTTTCTAGAACTAGAATCTAATAAGACATCCACTAATCTTGAGTAGAGGATATCTACTCCATAATTATTACCATCCACTTTATTAGCATGATCTACTTTAGTCATGGTGATTACAAGGGCTCTTCCTTATTCCCTTGGATTGTGTGAATGTGGACATTAATTTTCATCATAAACCCTGGGTTTGGTACACCTGTTTTCATACTGATCTTACTCCTTACAATTGAAATTGTTGACAATGGGGTTTTCATTATTTTATTATCTTCCTCCATCCATTTCACTAGTCGTTATCTTCATATCTATTTGAATTTCATGTGCTTAATGAACATATCTTAAACACATAAATCACTTACTTGTTCCATGGAGATAGTAACCCCTATGATTCTTCCTATATTTTTTCATGTATAAATATATATTTTCTTTCCTCTATGGTTTTTATCACTTTAATTCCCATGTAAATTCAATTTTCTATTCTTTTCCCCAAAACCATAAGTATAATTAGAGTCTCATATTTACATTTCCAGCTTATGTTTACATCCAACGATCTCTTTATAGATTCAAAAATCCCTTATATATAATGATTTTTAAAGACTTATCTTTAAACCGCTAATGAAGTGATCGATCTTAATTTCATAGTCAATGATAAAACTAGAGGTGTATCTTCCAAGACTTGTGTTGTTTGCTTCATAAGTACTAATATATTCATCATAATTTTGTTTCAAAATAGGGAATTCTCTCTCTATTTTTGTTTGATGAGTTTGTGAAAAAATATATATTTAAGAATGCCTTATTAAACTCTCTTCATTTCATTGAATCAATTTCTTCCTTTCACCTCGTGTTCTTGATTAGGTTCAACTATTTATCATATTCATATTCAAAATGATATACCGCTATAAACAAATTCATTATCATAGCTCTATAGAATGAAAAAAATATCTTTTCTAATGTATTGATCCTTTGCATAGAAATTAGCAGATCTGGAGACCCACTAATGTTTAGTGGTCATTGTCACATGAAATGTTTAATAGAAATTTTTTCCTTCCTTGGTGCATTCAGGATATCCACATGGTGTTTTATTGTTTATAACATTGAATTAAATTATCATGATGTTTTTAACTACATTTTCATCCCATTAGGTTTCTTGTTGGAATAATATACATATTGTCCACTACACCCATTTTTGGCATGGTTTCACTAGTTTATATCCATTACATTAAATAAATGAATGTTAGGAATGAAAAAATATTAATTGAAAAATAAATCAAACTACGAACCTCGATGAAATAACAAATAAATTAAATATATACCATAACATCTGAATATCTAGGTTCCAATATATGTTATCTATGAGAAATTATTTATCTAAAACATTTAAGTATTTAAATACTTCATAATGGTTTATAAATACTTTAGGAATTTTCCAAATCATATCTCTCAAGAGAGTAAAATCCGGTGTGCAATTAGGCCTCTATATCATGCACGTTGTGATGATTTATTTAGTAACCAGCCATATTTTTTAGGGTTTTTACACCTATGTGAATATTTTCAGATCCTATATCCACTAATTGTATCTATACATGGATGTAATTTCATGGAATCCACACACTCCTTTGTCAAAAATTTTGGATGTTCTCTTATACTTAAGAGTATCCCTATGCTTTTCACTAATTTTCTCTCATCCTAATCCTTTAAATAATTAACAAGTCCGAAAAAATAATTAAACTCTACTCTAATACAAAATTTGGAACCATATACCCTCACTCCTATGTCTAGTGCTAAAATTAATACATTACTAATAGATTTCAATATAGAGTAATATTCCTCAAGCTAAACATCTAAATATTGGACATTATTTTTAGAGTTTAAACATTTCATATCAAAATAATATGAAAATCGCAAGAAGGAAATATTTTATTTATTTTTGGATCAGAAACATAAGAAACTTATTTTACAATAATTGAAAACATTCCTTCAAAATAAAACCACATTAGACTGTCTTCTAAACTCCTCATGGGCTACACTAATCATCATCACCTGGAGAATTGAAACATAAGTAACGGGTGAGCTCAAAGGCCTTGTAAGGAAACAATATTAAACATATCATCAAGGGTTGGATCATATACATATGATCAAACATGATCATGTGATAAATATCTTATTAAAATAACATTAAAAAATAATTGTTTTCAAGGCATAATAGAAAAACATGTAGTCTCAAATTATTAAACATATACCATGTCATGGGAGTATAGAAACATGAGATAATAAATATGAGTCGTGGTAGAATAAAAAAATCATATAACATATAGTTGTTTCATAAGTGAACTCTTAGGAAATTATAACCTAGGGTATTAGGCATTTCTACCTGATTCTCAAAGCATAGTGGGATTGGGATAACCTATGTACCCTCTCGAGTTTGGGATAAAAACTCATGTAACCTCTTGGCCTTGGCCTTACCACCATTATTCCCTCTTGGGTTTGGAATTTCCACTCATGTACCCTATTAGGTTTGGGATTACCACCTGTGTACCCTCTTGGTCAAGGGATTATCACTCATGCACCCACTTGGTATTAGGATTACTATCGGTGTACCCTCTCGTGCTTGGGCTAACAACCTATGTAACCTTTTGAGCTCATGAGATATAAAAAACTCAACTAATTCTTTGGAATGCAGTATAGGACATCACCCATCACATAATAATCTCCCATAAATATGTATACCACATGAAATAAACCATTCCCCATAATATAAATAACTCTTGGAAAGAAAAATGGGTTTATAACATTTGAAAATGGTATCATATATTGGCATCAAGAGTTAGAATGTTTGATACCTAATATTCAATAAAGTAAAAGAAGTATTTCAAATATAAATTAAAACTTAATTCAAGAAACATCACTCCAAAGTAGATATATATTTTTGAGAGAAATTGGAATGTGATAGGGAAATCATGAAAAGAAATTTAATAAAAAAAATTCTTTGTTGTAAAACTCAAAGTTATGAGTCAAATTCAAAATTTATTTTTAATATAAGTAACAAGAATTTTTTTTAATTTCACTTTAGAAGATATAAATAAATTTAATCCTTAAAAAATATATAAAATTTATCTATTTGATATGTGGAGTGGAATATAAATTTTATACTATGAAAATAATACTACATTTGTATTTTAAAATACCTTTATTGTAACCCACATCATTTAAAAGATTACTGAAACATAATTTGGAAAATAGTGGAGTGAAATATTATGTCTAAAAAAACACATATTGTAGTTTCCTAATATAATAGATAATATGTAAGGTAATAGAAAACATGGATATAGAAGACGAAGAGAATACTTGGAAAGGATATGAATTATTTTCTACATCATTGTAATTTTATGGGATAGAAATTCATCATAATGGGATTTTAGATTTAAAAAAATTGTTTTTCCTTAGATCAGAAGATAAAATATAATAAAATAAAATTTTATGGTTGAAAACTCAAATCATATAATATATATGTTCAATAAGAAACATCATAACATAAAGAAAGAAGTTTTGAGTTGTCAATATCCTTTACACTTTGGTGTCACCAGGATAAAAAACCTTAAAAATAGAACATGATATGGAGTTTAAAATCACTTTAATTTAATTAATAATAATAATAAAATAAATTCATATAGTATTATATGAACAACACAATGATAAAAAATTTGTGAATATAGCATTTGTCTCAAAGAAAGAAAGTTGAGATGAGAAAATCCCTTACGAATATCCTAATCATTGAAGTAAAAATCATTCATAAAAGAGTTCATGATAAAGAGTTATAAATCCATATAAAATACTATTTTATCATTTATTTCTAATAACAAAAATATTTATCTTTTCATAGTCATCCATGATATAAATTTTTACTTTTGTTCACATGGGTGGTTAATCCAACCCAAACAAGAACATGCTAAAATTGATGGGAGAAAATGGTTAATAAAGTGATTCCTTTGGTATAATATCATTATTAATAAATTATAAAGATATTATTTATATGTTTTTAAGGTGTTTATTAATATTTTATGAGAGTTTTATAATGAATAAAGGTCTATAAAAATTAAATATGTTATTTAAGGGAAGCGATTGTCCACACGTAAACACAAGCGATATTGTCATTTTACAAAGAATAGAAAAAATATAGGAATTGTTTTACATTTTAAGAATCTTAATAATGTTATAAATATCATATATTTTTTTAAATATACCCCTTAAACATTCATTTAAGGTGGTTAGGAAAATAAAGAAATATATTTCTTTGTTGAGGTGGTATTCTGCACATACACATGAATGATGTCCTCATTTTTTTCTAAGGTGAAGGATAGATTATGGTTACACCATTAACATAACAACATTTATGTGTATTAGTAATATTTTTTTTCATTATATTATAATCAGAAAAAATATTTTGGGTATAATGATATATAAGAAAATGGGTTAATAAGTAATTAGTTGTCATGTTAAGAGTTTGAACCTTCACTTGGAATACGACATAGAAATGGAGGATTTAGGTATTTTCCTTGAATCAAGGGGCCTCCAAAATTGGGAGAGGTATGTTAGGACCAATCTTTTTCTTTTCTGGAAATGGAGTATGGTTTTTGTTTTTTTTCAATATTCATATAGAAGATTAATGGATGATCAGAGAGATTGAAAGGAATGGGATCATACAGTTCAACCAGAAAGAAGTATTGAAGGTGGCATCCTTTCCCAATGATTGAAACTTTTTGGGGGTTAAAAATTTGGAGAATGGAACGCATTGAGAAATATGGTATTTTCTTGAAGGAATCATGAAAATATGGAGAAGTCATGAGTTTTGTAGATATGTGATTAATGAAGTGTGTTTCATGAAGACATGGAGATTATGATGGTGTACTCTACAATTATGAGAATTTGGGCTTCAAGAATAATATTATTATTGAATTAACATTTCATAAATCTAGTAAAGGCATGGATTTCACAAATACTGTCATGAGGATTTTGAAGAAATGAATATTTTTTACACGATATGGTGTTACATTGTGATTATGGGAATTTGATAATTGTGCCAACATGAAGGTTTGACGGATGGATTTTAGAGTGGATCATTATTGAGGCTCAAATTGATTTGACAAAGAGATATATGGTTACGAAGATCTTTGCGTAGGGGGAATTTCTCTAGATCTTTACAAAGGGAGATGTTTCATGAAGAGATTTTTGGATGATCCATAAATAAGTTCAGAAGAAGCGGAGCTCCATGTTCGACAACAACTATAAATAAGAGGCCAATGCTCTTCATTACATTTTAAATTTTCATAGAAAATCTAGAATTACTCTAATTTCACAAAGAAAGAGGTGATATATGAAACTGAATTATTAGGTGAGATTGACCTTCATGAAAATATTACTTTATTCTTGACTAAAGTCAATATTTCTAATTATTAATTGATTCGCGAATAATGGATGTTCCTCACTAACTCAGTGATCTTCATGTAGGAAGGTTGTTCCGTGAAGTAATTTTTCTTTGCGAAGCTAGGGTGTTCTGTGAAGGTAGTGTGCTTCATGACAGCGGGTTGTTCCACAAATGAAGGGGTGCTTAGTGACGTAGGGAGCATTACAAAGTAATGATTATTGAGAAGTAGTGAAAATTGTGAAGTAGTGAGAATTGTGAATTAATGAGCATTGCGAAGTAGAGAACTTTTCAATGTAGTGATCATTGTGAAGAAGTGAGCTTCATGAAGGAGCTTTGTGAAGGACCTTTGCGATAGGCAGTTTTTGGATATTATTTTTAAGTTAATATGGTTTTTAATGTTCATCAACTCAGGTCTATAATGCAAGAAGTCTCTCGTGATAAGTTAGGGACAAACACAATAATTTCAAGTAATTTAAGTTACCTTCAAGTAGATAAACTATGTTTGGTTTCTCTCAAAGTAGTATTCTAGGGGGAGTTAGTGGAAGTATTCCATGGGATGTTGTGAGCGATCCCTGAATTCTGGTAAAGGCAGTGATCCTGGCATTGATTGAATGTGACTGAACTGTTTTAATCCAAAAATAGTAAAGATTAGTGGACTTTAGTATGAATTACACACTGTGGGCATATACTCCTTGGATGTGACCCTTGGTGGTGAACCGAGTCAAATTTTTGTGTCCTATATTTTCATGAATTTTTCTGATATTTTTAATAGGTTCCTACCAATGTGGGAATAATGTTGGGCAAAAATCCCTCAAGGTAACATTGCATTATTTTTGGGTTGATTGTGCTTGTTGACAAAGCAGGTTTCCATGATGAAATTGTCAAGTTCCAAAAAAGTTTTTGGCAATCAATGTTGACAAAAGAACGATGAAAAAGGAAAGGACAATCTGGAGGCGGTACAAAAGAGCAGTATAAGGTGGCGTTGTTTTCCAGTGTTTTCCAAATTTTTGGACCCCAAAAATTTGGAGGTTGGGGAGCATTGCGAAAAGTGGATTTCCATGAAGATCATATTTTAATATGGAAAAGGCGTGAATTTCGTGAAGAAAAGCATCATTGTTTGGATTTTGTGAAGACCAGAAGAATGGAGGTGGTGATTCTTCGTCATTACGACAAGATTCGCAAACGGTAGAGGCAGAAGTGCATCGCGGCGGTGAAGGGCTTTACAAGGGAGCTTCACGGCGATGAAGGGCATTGTGAGGGAGCTTCGCGGTGAAGGAACGAAGGAATTTACGGGATGCTCCGCGATTACGACGAGCTCCGCGATCGGAAAATTGTCGTGGTGCTTCACATTTTTGAGTGAATTCCGGCGGGAACTTCGGAGCTTCGCGATTTGAGCTGACGTGGCGTTGACTACACGCGGAATGTTGGAGGGTCGGTGGAAATTGACTATAAATAGAGGTCGACCCCCTCGAGAAAAGTAGAGAATGTTTTCAGAGAAAATCCTTTGCTCTCGGTTCGCAAAGGTAGTTCGCGTAGCCTGTGTGCTTCGCGAAAGAAGAGCTTTGTGGAGGCTGTTGTAGCTCCAAGAAAGGTGCGAGCTTTTTGTTGGCTTAGTGAGCTTCGCGAGGGAAGTTTCTATACAACTACTTGAGCTTCACGGTAGTGCTTCGCGGTAGTGCTTCGCGAGAGTGCTTCGCGAAAAGGTAGGAGCTTCGCGAAGGGTTGATTGAGCTTTGCGAAATTAGGAGCCTCATGAAGTAGGGTGCTTTGCGAAGGTGTTTCCAATGTAAATTTCCCAGTGGTTAAGAGGAAAAGGGATATTCATCAGTGGATGAAAGTTGTACTTTAACATAGCATCTATCAACAGTTGAGGATGCGTGAATTCATTCAAATGAAGAGACCTACAGTTCTATAAACTGTGAGTGGATCCCTTCTAAGGGAAGTGAGCATAGGAAGAGGGAAAAGGTGATCCTATCCACCGATAGTGATCCAGAGAGAGAGAGAAATAGGGAGTGACCCTTGGGAAAGCAGTGAGATGACCCTAAACTTGTAAAAGCAGTGAGCCTGGGATAGAGTGACTGTGCCCGAACATTGTAATCCACAGCTAGTGAATTTTAGTGGACTTGGTATGACCGGAAACTTGTCGTCGTATGCTACTTGGACGTAGCCCTTAATGGTGAACCAAGTAAAATTGTTGTGTCATGTTCTTTCTTTACTTTCTGTTTATATTGTGCAACAGTAAAGATATAGAAGATTGTTTTTCTTAACAGTGAAACAAGATCAGAACGGGCTTTAATTTTAAATTAGGCATACCCTGATTCACCCCCCCCCCCTCTCAGGGTATTCAGCCTTATGGACCTAACAATTGGTATCAGAGGGAAGGGTTGATATTTGTTCTTCTCTCAATGGAGGTCACTAATCATAGAGGGATTCTGATCTTTGACGGATGTAATTTTCAGATATAGAAGAATCAAATGCGACACTATTTCTGATCTTTGGGAATGGATGTATTTTCAGCAGCTATGCATGGTATCACAACTGATATTACTAGCGGTGCATTATCAGAAGATGAGTATAAAGAGTTGGATGTTGATGCGAAAGCAATCAATGCCTTAGGGGGAGCCCTTTCCAATACCATCTACACAAAGGTGATGTCATGCAAAACGTCACATGCCATGTGGGAATAGCTTTTGAATATTTATGAAGGGGATACAAAAGTCAGAGAGGCAAAGCTGCAAGTGTTGTGGAATCAGTATGAAGATCTGAGAATAAACCCGAATGAATCTGTTGATGTATTCTTTGACAGGGTAAATGCTGTGGTAGAAGACATGCGAGGCCTTGGTGAGATTATCGAAGACATTGAAATTGTAAAGCGTATCTTGGGAAAACTTCAACCTCGGTTCAATTCAAAAGTTTCTATTTTGGAAGATAAAGATCTGAAAGAGCTGACATTGGATATCCTTCACAACACTCTTGTTGCGTATGAAATGAGAAATGATGATAACAACGCTGTGGAAAACGGGAAATCCAAAGAGTTTGCATTTAAGGCCATGAAGAAGCTCACTATTGAAGATTCTCAGGAGGAAGAAGAGACAGATGAGGTGATGTCATTCCTTTCTTCAAATCTGCAAAGAGGAAAAGGAATGTTTAAAGGGAAACTTCCACTAGCATGCTTTCTATGTGGAAAGGTTGGTCATCTTGCTGTAAGATGACCCAAAAAGTTTCAAGAAGAAAATGATGAAGATGAAGTTGAAAATCCCAAGAAGAAATCTTCAGCCTATGTGTAAGGGAAGAAGAAATTCAAGAGAAATTTCTTCAAGAAGAAGAATAATCTTTCACAAGAAATAGATAGTTCAGATGAGTCTGAGGATGAAAAGGTTGGGGAGTTTGAAAATTGTAAAGATCAAAGAAAAAATTCTATGGTAGCGGTCATCGGTAGTTCTCAGGAAAAGGAAGAAAATGAAGTTATAGAATAGGACGAAGAAGTTGAAGGAAGAGTTAATATGGAAGCCGAATTGGAAGCAGCTCTTGAGGAGATAGATGTTTGGAGAGAAAAAATGAAGAAATCTAATAAAGTTGTTCGTGATGCCAAACTCTACATGTTGTAGCAGGAATATGAGATGTATGAGTTGATTGAAGAAATTGAAAAACTCAAGTTATCAACACTAGAGAACTCAAAATCAGTTAGTGAGTATAAGCTCAAGATTGAAGAATAGAAAAGGTAGATCGATGGCTTGAATAGAAAAGTGAAAGATCATGTCAAGCATATCGAAGAGCATGAAGAATAAGTTGTCAGTCTACGGAGAAAAGTTAAAGACCAGGAAAAGCCTTTGATTACCAATACATTCTTGGGATAACAGATCATTCTAAAGACTGAAAAGATGAAAGAGGAGGCCAGTAGTTCAGCAGGAAAGAAGTAGCAATTAGGCTCAATTGTTAAGGCTGATTTAGGGCTTGAACATAAAGAAAAAATCTACGGCAATTGAAGTCAGATCGCAAGAACCAAACCTGAGATTGAATATTGATTTGGGCATAAAGAAAAATCAGAATATTCAGAGATCCTAAGGGGAAACTCAAAGTGCTAAAGTGTCACGAAGGAATGCACCATATATCAGATGTTATTGTTGTGGGAATATGGGGCATTCACAGTATGTGTGTTCCATAGCCAAGAGATATCAAAGGGAACAAGAACAGTGGTGGCAGCCAAACAGAGAATGGTTTTCTAGAACATATTTTGAAGGAAACTGTTTTTGGTGCGGAGGATTTGGGAACATGTCTAGGAACTGTACTTCGACCATTCAGAGAAATGTGCCAAAGAAGAATCAAAACGTTCACAAGCCGGAGATCAATAAACCGACAGGTGAGTTAAAAATGCAGAAAAGATTTGTTGCTTTTCAAGATGAGGATGGTCCATCGTACTCTGAGAATGAACAGAAGTCTCAATCCATGCTGAGTGTGAAAGAAAAAGTATGGACCAAGAAGAAGAAAAATGAGAAGGTCGTGGTGGCAGAGATTGCCCTTAAATCATCAGATCATTCTGGTGTATGGATCCTTCATAGTGGTTGCACATCACACATGACAGGCAATAAGGATCTTGTAACAGGCATAAAATATGACAAAGAAGGAGTTGTCAAATTTGGAAACGATGAAGGCCTAAAGATTGTTGGCTTAGGAAAAAGTCAATTTTGGGGGAAAAGAAATGAAACGTGCTGATGTCTTGGAAGTAGAGGGTCTTAGTCATAACTTGCTTAGTGTCAGTCAACTGTGTGACTCTAGGTATTCTATCTGATTTACTAAGAATATGTTTGTTGTGAAAGGAAAATATGGAGCAGTTGTTCTACAGGGAAAAAGACAAAGGGAAATATTTATCTTGTAGGTGGGGAAGAAGATACGTGCCTTTAATCCAGAGAGGAAGAAAACCAGCTATGCCATAAGCGACTTGGTCATCTATACCAACCATCCATGGAAGATCTGGTGAAGTGTGATACTTCTAGAGACCTTCCCAATCTATCATGTGATCGCACTCATACGTGTGATGCTTGCCAACAAGGGAAATCATTAGAAAAACATACAGGCCAAAGGAATAGAAATCAACTGGAGTTCTCGAACTGGTACATGCTGATGTATGTGAACCTATTTCACCACAAGCTATAAATGGTCAAAGGTACTATGTCCTTTTCATTGATGACTATATCAGAATGGACTGGGTATTCATCATTACCCGTAAGACAGAGGTGTTCAGTTGCATAAAGTAGTATAGGAGGGAATCAGAAAAGATTCTTGGGCATAAAATTCTGATGTTTCATACTGATAATGGTACGGAATTCACAAACAGTCAAGTTAAAAACTATCTTGAGAAACATGGGATAAGGCATCAAGTTTCATCATTAAGAACTCTCCAATAGAATGGAGTGGTTGAAAGAAGAAATTGGATCATCAACAACATGGCTAGAATGATGCTTATTGATAAATACCTACCAGAGAAATTTTGGAAGGAATCAGTTTTGACATTGGTCTATGTTTTGAACATGTATCTGTTGTGTCCGAAGCAAGGAAAGACTCCATATGAACTGTGGTATGAAAATAAGCCAACGTTGAAATACTTTCGAATCTTTGGAAGTAAGTGTTTTATTCTCAACAAAGAAAATCTCAGGAAGTTTGAGGAACGAGGAGATGAGCGGATATTCCTTGGCTACTCAGGTAAAAGAAAGCCATATAAATGTTTCAACAAAAAGGCTGGGAAAAATTGTTGAGAGCAATGATGTCACTATAGTTGAAAATGAACAGAATACTCAATGACCTAGTGAACAGTTGCTGGATGAAAGTGATGATGAGATAAGCAACAGAGGGGGAGCAGAAGTGGCAGAGGATGACTCAGAAGAAGATACTGATGACGAACAAGAAAGTGTCTAGTCTGTGTCTACAAGGAAGCCAAAGAGTCGAGATGAAATTGATAGGAAGAATATAATTGGTGATAAGACAGCTCCAGTTCAGACATGAAGAATGAAGTCAATAAAGCAAACATCATTTTTATCTCAGGTGGAGCCGAAATTTTTTTCTGATGTAGCTGAAGATGAAAAATGGGTTCAGGCTATGAATGAAGAGTTAGATCAGATTGAAAAGAATACAACATGGGAGATTGTTTCGAGGCCAGTAGATAAGAATGTCATCAGGACTAAATGGGTATATCGCAACAAGATTAATGAAGATGGCACAGTGATTCGGAACAAAGCACGACTAGTGTGTAAGGGGTACTCCCATATCAAGGAAATAGATGTTGATGAGACATTTTCACTAGTTGCAAGGCTGGAGATAATCAGATTATGCCTAGACATCGCAGTGCAAAGGAAGTTCAAAGTGTTCTAGATGGATGTAAAATCCACATTCATGAATGGTGTTCTGGAAGAGGAGGTGTATATTGAGCAGCCAGATGGTTTTCTCATTCATGAGGATGAGAACAAAGTTTTCAAGCTGAAGAATGCATTCTATGGGCTGAAACAAGCACCAAGAGTATGGTACTCAAGGCTTGATCAGTACTTGAAGAAGCTTTGTTTTCAGCGTGGAGGAGTTGATTACAATCTCTATTTCAGCAATGACAGTAAACAAAGGATGATGGTGCTAGTGTATGTCGATGACATAATTTTTGGTGGATCAGATGAACCTCAGTGCAGACAGTTTTCCGAATTCATGAAAAATGAGTTTGAAATGTCAATTATTGGAGAGCTAACGTTTTTCCTTGGTCTACAGGTGACACAAGGAAGGATTGGAACATTAATTTCTCAATCTAAATATGCCAAGGAGGTTCTGAGAAGGTTTGGAATGGATAATTCCAAGGATATGAAGACTCTGGTTGCTACCCGAATGAAATTATCAAAATATGAGGATGGAAATAAAGTTATTATCACAGAATATAGAGAAATTATTGGAAGTTTTTTATACTTAACCGTAACAAGGCCTGATATTGTTTTCGCCACATTCCAAGCAATGAGATATCAGAGTAATCCCAAGGAAATCCACATGATTGCAGTGAAAATAATACTTCGATTTATCCAGGGCACAGTGGATTTCAGCTTGACATATATTGACAAATCTCAGACAGAGTTATTGGTATATACTAAAGCAGACTGGGCCAGTTCAGCAGATGATAGAAAATCAACGTCAGGTGGTGCATTCTATCTTGGTGGATTGTGTATTTCATGGCTTATCAAGAAGAAATATTGCATTTCATTGAGCACCGCAGAAGCTGAGTATATTGTGGGCACTCAAGCATGCACACAATTGTTGTGGATGAAGTAGCAGCTTGAAGATATGGGAGTCGAAGTGAAGTCTCTGATCAGAATCCAGTGTGATAACTCAAGTGCTATAAATCTCAGCAAAAATCTCGTCCATCACTCAAGGAAAAATCACATTGAGATAAAGTATCATTTTAGCAAGGAGAAAGTTGAGCAGGGAATCGTGAAGTTGGAGTATGTGCCTACAGAACTACAAGTTGCAGACATTCTGACAAAGGCCTTACCCAAGGAAGCATTTGAAAGGCATCGACTGGCTCTAGGAGTTGAGTCGACTCCCCACACTTGAAATAGTGTGGATATGGAATCACCCCCCTCTCCCCAAAGTAAGATGTGTTTTTCCCTAATGTTCTCATATGTGTTTTTACCCTATTATAGACCGTAGAGGAGTGACCTTTGGGTTCATTGACAAAGGGGGAGAAAATAGTGATTGCAAGGGAGAGACAGTGTGGCTATTTGAGAAATCATGAATGATATGGGGAGAAGCTAACAAATGGAGCAGTGAGATAGGGGGAGTGCAATGAGATAGGGGGAGAGTTTTAAATATGATGATGCTAGAAGCGATCGATCAAATCATAGATATCACGACAACAGATGGTCGTGATAAAAGCAGAAGAGTGTTGTTGGAATGGTGTGAGAAGGTGTCCAGCTATCAAGAACTGGTATCAGTGTGGTCCAACAGTTGGTATCAATTTAGAAATCAGTATCAGTTTGGAATTGACAATTGGGTCCTAACAAGAAGTGATTCATTGATGAACTTTTCATACTACTCTTGTTTCTCACGCTGATCATTTCTCATGTGGGCTTAGAGTACGTGTTAAGTGAATCATTGAACGCTATCAGAATCACAAGAGCCGAATGGTGGTAGTGGCTGGAAGAAGAATCAGTGAGGTATCAAAGTGGAGAAAATCATTCTGAGTAGAGTTGTGAAGAGTTGCCAACAAACCCAAAGGGGGAGATTGTTGGGAAAAAATCCCTCAAGGTAACATTGCAGTATTTTTGGGTTGATTGTGTTTGTTGACAAAGAAGGTTTCCATGAAGAAATTGTGGAGTTCCAAAGAATTTTTTGACAATCAATATTGAAAAAATAACGATGACTAAGGAAAGGACAATCTGGAGGTGGTACGAAATAGAAGTACAAGGTGGTGTCGTTTTCCAGTGTTTTCCAAAATTTTGGGGTCCAAAATTTGGAGGTTGGTGAGCATCGCGAAAAGTGTATTTCCATGAAGATCATGTTTTAATATGGAAAAGGAATGAATTTCGCGAATAAATGCTTCATGGTTTGGATTTCGCGAAGACCAGAACAATAGAGGCGGTGATTCTTCACGATTACGATAAGCTTCGCGAACGGTAGAGGCTGAAGCGCATCGTGGTGGTGAAGGGCTTTGCAAGGGAGCTTCGCGGAGATTAAGGGAATTGTGAGGGAGCTTCGTGGCTAAGTCAAGAAGGAATTGATGGGATGCTCTGCGATTATGACGAGCTCCGCGATCGGAAAATTGTCGTGGTGCTTCGCTATTTTGAGAGAATTCTGGTGGGAACTTCGGAGCTTCGCAATTTGAGCTGACGTGGCGTTGACTTCATGCAGAAAGTTAGAGGGTCGGTGGAAATTTCCTATAAATAGAGGTCGACCCCCTCGAGCAAAGTAGAGAGAGTTTTCAGAGAAAATCATTTGCTCTCAGTTCACGAAGGTAGTTCGCGTAGCCTGTGTGCTTCTCGAAATAAGTTCTTCGCAGAGGCTATTGTAGCTCCACAAAAGGTGCGAGCTCCGCGTTGTCTCAGTGAGCTTCGCGAGGGAAGTTGCTCTGCAATGACTTGAGCTTCGTGGTAGTGCTTCACAGTAGTGCTTCACCGTAGTGCTTCACGAGAGTGCTTCGCGAAAAGGCAAAAGCTTCGCGAAGGGTTTTTTGAGCTTCGCGAAATTAAGAGCCTCGCGAAGTAGGGTGCTTTACGAAGGTGTTTCCAAAGTGAATTGCCCAGTGGTTAAAATGCAAAGGGGTATTAATCAGTGGATGAAAGTTGGACTTTAACAGAGCATCTATCAATAGTTGAGGATGCGTGCATTCATTTAAATGAAGAGACCTAAAGGTCTATAAACTGTGAGTGGACCCCTTCCAAGTGCAGTGAGCATAGGAAGAGGAAAAAGGTGATCCTCTCCACTAGTAGTGATCCAGAGAGAGAGAAATAGGGAGTGACCCTTGGGAAAGAAGTGAGTTGACCCTAAACTTGTAAAGGTAGTGAGCCTCATACAGAGTGATTGTGCCCGAACATTGTAATCCATAGCTAGTGAACTTTAGTGGACATTGTACAACCGGCAACCTGTCGCCGTATGCTCCGTGGACGTAGCCCTTAGCAGTAAACCAAGTAAAATTGATGTGTCCTGTGATTGCTTTACTTTCTGTTTATATTGTGCAACAGGAAAGAGAGAGAAGAGTGTTTTTCTTAACAGTGAAACAATATCAGAACAGGCTTTAATTTAAAATTAGTCATACCCTGATTCATCCTCCTCTCAGGGTATTCATCCTTGTGGACCTAACAAATAAGATTCAAAAGTTTAAAAATAAACTGTTGACACCATGATTCACCCCTCCCCTCTCATGGTGTTTCGGGTTCTTCAAGTGGTATTATAGGGTAAACGTTTCTTGTGTTAAATCTTCCCTTTTCTATTGTGGGGAATTCAGTCAATGTTAGGGGAGTCCCCCTCTTCGATGGAAGTAACATCAGATTTGGAAAAATAGGATGAGATTGAATCTAAGAAAACTTGAAATGGAAGTGCTTTTCATTACTGAACAAGGAATACAAATTACTGATCCAATAAGGTTTTCTATGACTAATACAAACATGAAATCTTTTGAAGTAGATACTAAATCACAAGATGCTCTCACTTTATCTCTTCTTGATCAGATCTATGTTAAGTTAATGACTTTCACATCTTCCTTGTCAATGTGGTAGAAACATGAAAATATAAATGAACAAGAAAACAAATTGAATGAGGAAAAACATCAAGTCCTGCAAAATAGTTTTGGTGATCTGACGATGATTCCTAATGAGAATGTAGATTCCTTCTTCAATCGAATTACTGAAGTGGTAGGAGCAATTAGAGGTCTTGGAAAAGAAATCAAAGACATTGATATTGTAATGAAAATCTTGAGAATACTTCTACCCCTTTACAATTTGAAGGTGTCAATTCTTAAGGAAAGGGATCATTACAATATTTCTCTGGATGATATAATGAGTAGTCTGGTGACTTATGAGATGAGAGTCAAACCATAAGATGCTACTACTTTTATAAACAAGGAAATGAAATTCAAATCCAGGGAAAAACATAAAATTTTAGGAGATAGTTTTGGTGAAGATAATGTGGAAGTTTTTGAACATGGAGAAGATCCAAATACATAAGTAGAGGAAGGAGTAAAAAAATCTCAATAGTCACAACATGATGTTGACTCTGAATAAGATTTAGAAGAGAAAATCGTGGATGGAGAGAATTTGGTTGAAACTCAAAGGAGAAATAAAAGATCATAGATTGATCAATCCAACATCATTGGGGATTGGAATACACCCACACACAAAATGAGAATGAGGAATAATTCTCAATATTCATTCCTTTCAGTTGTGGAAGCATCCTTGTTTGAAGAATATATAAAGGATGAATCATGAGTTAAATCCATAAATGAAGAGATGGATCTGATTGAAAAGAATTAAAAATGGGATCTAGTTAAGAGACCCTAAATTCACAATGTGACTAGTATAAATTGGATTCTAAAAAATGAATTCAATAAACATTGAAATATGATCAGAAATAAGGTGTCGGTAGTGTGTAAAGGATATTCATATATTAAAGGCATCGATGTTGAAGAAAGATTTGCTCCAGTTTCTAGACTGGAGTCAATTGGGCTATTTCCTTCCATCGAAATACAAAGAGGATATGAAGTGTATCAAATGGCTGTCAATATAGCTTTCCTAAATGGTGTTATTGAGGAAGAAGTCTACATTAAAAAACTGGAAGGTTTCGTACTTGGAAATGATAAAATAGAGGTTTTCAAATTAAAGAAAGCATTGAATGTTCTGAATCAGGAACCAAAATCATGGTACTCTTAGCAGGATTCGTATCTAAGAAAGCTTGAATTCAAAAGAGGAGGATTGGATCAGAATCTCTATGTAAAGAACACTCAGAAGGATCAGTTCATAATACTAGTGTACGTTGATGATATTATTTTTTATTTGATGCAGGTTATGATAGGTTGAATAATTTTCTAATCACATGAAATAAAAATTTGAAATTTCCATGATTGGTGAACTCACATATTTCTTAGGAATGAAAGTGATTAAAAAGAAGAATTATAGGTTAATTTATCTGGAAAAGTATACAAGATAGATGTTGAAGAAATACAATATGCATTGCTCCAAACCAATGTTGACTCCGATTTCAGTTGCAACAAAACATGGAAAGCATGAAGATGGGACATCTATAATCCCACAATGTATAAGAGGATCATTGAGAGATTATTGTATCTGATAGTAACATGGCTAGACATAGCCTTTGCAACATGCTTAGTGACCCACTTTTAGAGTAATCTAAAGGAAGAACATATAGTGGTAGTGAAAAGAAACATGAGGTATATTCAAGGTACTTGAAATTATGGATTATACTTTGTTGCATGTAGTGATAGAGAACTATCAATGTTTTCTAATGCTGAATGGGCTGGAGATGTAGTTGACATAAATTCCACCACTGGGGGAGCATTCTATATTGAAAAGAAATGTGTCGGATGGTTGATCAAGAAACAATAAAGTACTTCACTTAATACTGTTGAAGCTGAATATATATCTGCTATAAAGGTGTGAACATAGTTACTTTGGAATAAGGAGAAACTCACTGACACTGGTAATGAGGTGAAGTAGCCAATGGTGATTTACTATTAAAATAGGAGTGAAATTGATATTACAAAGAATCATGTTCAAAATTCACATATGAAACATATTGAAATAAGATATCACTTCCTCAAGGAAAAAGTTGAACAATGTGTGATTTGAATGGACCATGTGGGAATTGATGAGCAAGTGGCTGGAATTATGACCAAGCCACTAGCAGCAGCTGTGTTTAAGAAACATTGGTTGAACCATGGAATTCAGCAAACTCCCAGTTTATGATGAGGTTATGAGTGTTCCAATATCCCTAGTTTTATTAACTATTTTAATATGTTTGTGGAAATGATGTACGTTTATGGGGTAGATATGATCCAGGGGGAGTTTGTTCTGAGCTCTAAATTGAATAAATATCGTTTTTTGGGTTTGTTTCCAACGGGGTAGAATGGATAAATACAATATGGAAATTGTGTAGAGATTTAGAATAGATAAATTCAAGAATTCTTGAATGGGGGATAATGATAGCTTTCGAATGGAGAAAATGTTCATGGAGAAAAAATACGATGCTATGAGAAAATAGTTAAGCATTACTAAAAAAGAGAACCCAAACCATGCTTCCCCTCTTGTTTTCTACACTGATAATTTTTCACGTGGACAGAGAGTGATGTCTAAGTTGATTCTTGCATATTAGGTTTTAATAGTGGCATGTGCTCTCTTGAATTTATCTGTAGATTTCCAAAAAACCTAAAAGGGGAGATTGTTGGAACCAAGGATGTTTTTTTATAGAAATGGATTATGGGTTGTGTTCGTTGTCAATAATAACATGGAACACCAATGGATTATTAGGGAGATTTAAATGAAATGTATCATATAGTTCCACCCAAAATCAGTATTTAAGGTGGCTTTGTTTTCCAGTTTTGTTCCAATTTTTTGGGGTCCAAAATTTGGAGAATGGAAAGCATTGAGAATTGTTGTTTTTTTCTGGATGGAATATTCAAAATATGGAAAAGTCATGAGTTTCATATATATGATCTTAATGAAGTGTGTTTTTTGAAGACTTGAATATTGTGATGGTGTGCTCTGCAGTTATGAGAATCCGAGCATCATGAATGATATTATTCTAGAATTAACATTTCATAAATCTAGTAAAGGAATGGATTTCCCAAAGATTGGATTGATGATTTTAAGGAAATGAATTAGTGTAAACCAAGATAGTGTTACATCTCAATTATGATAATTGGATCAATTCAGCAACGTAAAGGTTTGACAGAAGGATTTGCGAGTGGAGAACTGTGTCGGCACAAAGAGATTTGACGAAGAGATCTACGGTTATGATGGTCTTTGTGAAGGGGAAATTTCCATGGAGATTTAAAAATATAGATGCACCATGAATAAATTTTTGACCGATCTGGAAATCACATCGGAAGAAGAAGAGCTCCGTGTTTGACCACTTCTATAAATCAAAGTCCACCCCTCTTCATTCCATATGAAATTTTCAAAGAAAATCAAGAGTCACTCTGATTTCACAATGCTAGGGGTTCTCTATGAAACTGATTTATTCTGTGAGCTTGAGATTCAAGAAAAATTAGTCTAGTTTTGACTAAATTCAATGGTTCAAAGTATTGAGTGATTTGTAAAGAAGATAAGTTTTGCATTGGCTTAGTGATCTTTACGAAGGAAGGTTGTTCTACGAAGGCAGTTTGCATCCCGAAGGCAGGGTGTTCTACGAAGGTACTGTGCTTCATGATGGAAGGTTCTTATGCAATTATAGGGGTTCTTTTCAAAGTAGTGAGCATTGTGAAGTATAGATATTTGAAAAGTTGTGATCATTGAGAAGAAGTGAGCTTCGCAAAGGATCTTCGCAAAGGAGGTTTGCGATTGGAAATTTTTAAATATTAGTTTGAAGTGAATCGGGCTTTCATGGTGCATCAACTCAGGTCTATTATGAAAGAAGTGTCTCATTCTTAGTTAGGGACAAAGTCTTTAATGCGAAATCATTGAATCAACCTTCAAGTCGATAAATTGAGTTTTTATTCTCTTAAACCAGTGCACTAGGGGGAGTCAACAGAAGTTTTATAAGGGATGTTGCGAGTGATCCTTGAATTCTTATAAAGGCATTAAGCCTGGAACAAAGTGACTTTGACTGAACCTTTGTAATCTAAAACTATTTTAGATTAGTGTACTTTGGTACGATCAACACATTGTTGGCATATTCTCCTTAGACATAGCCCTTTGTGGTGAACCAAGTAAAATCGTTGTGTCCTCACCTTACAGGAATTTCTCTGACATGTTCAATAGGTTCCTCCTAATGTGGGAACAAGATCCATTATTTTAAAAATAAAAAAATGACACCCTGATTCACCCACCCCCTCTCAGGGTGTTCTGGGTTCCTTCAAGGTCTTCATGGAAAGTTAAATTGGAATAGATTCATGAGGAATCATAATTTTATTTTATTTATTGGGGGTGATAAAAGTAACCTTTTTTAAATGAAGAGATTAATATTTTTGTAAATATTCATACCTTTATATTAATTTCATATCATTTTAAAAGGAATGTACCTCCAAAATTTTGTAATATTAGAGATGGTATGAGTTATGGTTGATTAATCTATCATCCACACAAATATGGGATATGTTATTAAGGTATGTACATGTTTTTTATATAATTTATTTCTTAACCATTATTTACTTTTACCAAAGTAATGATTTTTTTCGGCTCTGTAACTTATTTTTATGACAAAAAATGAAATAAATCGCATTATATAATTTGAATATTTTAATTTCAAATATTGAAACTATCTTATCCAATTAAATTTATGTTGTTTGCTGTAGTAAACACAAGAGGGTGAATTGGGTTCCTATAAAAATTTATGTAAAACATGTGGATTTAAAAGTTATTTAAATGTTCCCCCAATTTAAAATAAAATAGTCTAATTAACCAGAGTAGAAAATTTATAAAAGATTTTATTATTTGAATAATTTCTTAAATAATGATTAGTTCTCAGTTAAATCAATATGAATTACTATTTTAACTTTTTAAAATAGTTTACTTAATCAAATCCTCATATAAACACTATCAAAGATTAACTATCATAGTAGTGTTAAGTTTTCTGAAATAGTTATAAGAGTAGATAAAACAAAACTTGAAAACTCAAAGCAGAAGTAAATAAGAGGCTTAGACTCAAGTTGAGACCTAATCCTCTCCACTTGGTGATCACCTACCACTAAGCAGTTTATATTAAATAAAATTTACCCACACCCTGGATCAGGGATACAAAAGTATACAAACTATCCAAGTTACTATACCTCTTCCATAGTATATGTGGGATTACAATACAATCAAATAGATATACCATAGAGGGACCTCTTCTACTATTATCCATGGGAATATAAATTATTAAAAGATTGATTGGTGAAGATATCTATGTATCTTTCATTTTTAGCACAGAAGATAGTGTGTTTTTATAAAGCAGGTATACAAAGAATTCTTGAAAATTAAATATTATGAAAATATAGAGAAAAAATGATAAGAAAAATATATAATGCTTTGTCTGTTATTCTATTAAGCTAATAGAATTCTTTAGAATAGTATAAGTGAAGATGGAATCATCTTCCGAAAACAGATAGAAAAACAAAGATTCATTTTTTTCTTTTATCTTCAATTCCCAGTGAGCCTTGAATTGTTCTTTTCTTCTAAGTTATTATTGCAGAAATTTTTTTTCTTTTGGTTCTTATAAGTATATTTGTGAAAGCATGGTAGGAGGCGCTTGTGTTTTTCTCTAAGGTGCATGAAAAACTCTGAATATCCCTTCCAGGTTACCTTTCTCTCACACACTTTCTTGTTGATCTAGATATTCGCTTTATATAGACAAGAATAATGTTCTCTAGTACCTCATTCCTCATAATAGCCTCTAAAATCTTTAAATTTTGTCTAAAAAAGATAGACATGCTCATTAATATAATAGGTGGTTCTAAATTTCATAAAGATGACCATTAGAGGTAAGTTCAAATTTAAGAGACAGATCATTAGTTACTCAGTCTTTCGGTAGATCTGACTATCAGTGTCTCATGATGTTAATAGATCTTTCCATCGGTAGATCATTTCTTTCAGTAGATCAGACTATCGGTAGCTCATTCTATCGGTAGATCAAACGGGCATCAGTCAATCGAGTTGTTGGTAGATGATGTGTCAGTAATTGATGTATCGGTAGATTAAGTTTTCAATAGTTGATGCGTCAGTATCACTGATTTTCGTAGCTCATACATAGAAAAATTTTGAGTGCCAGTCTATCACTCTGTTGGTAGGTCGATGTTGGTAGATCAGGCATTGGTACGTCATGTTGTCGGTGACTTTGCTTATCGGTAACTTATGTCGTCTCTAGATCATGCATCAGTAAGTATTCAATCGGTAGGACAAGTATCAGTAGTTTATACTTACCCGAAATACGTAATGTTATCTTATGATATTAAAAATTGCATCAGATGTTAAAATTATACTTGAACATGATTAAACACAATGTATCTTAATAAATCATAATTAGCATAGTTCATTGTGATTTGTGTGCATTAAAACTAGAGGAGACCAACAATATCCCCCATTTTTATGATCACAAATCATGGAATTATATACCATAATAATTGAAATTATTTATAATTATTAGAGAGAAAATATACTTAACATATTTCATAGATTATTGAGATGAAATTTTAAATGAAACACAAGTTCAAATTACTTGTTAAATGGACTTTGTCGATAATATGATCCCTTTTAACCTTAAAGCTTAATCTTAAGATCCCCCTAAAAGAGATTCCATATTCTTTCTCCCCCTTTTGAGATTATAATAAATGAAATAGTGAATGGGAAAGAAATAATAGGTTAATAAATAACAATAAGATGAAATCATAGAGGGTATTCCATTAATCAAGTAGTACAAGGCATAACACCAATAGTAAAAAAATCAGATACCTATCAAAAAGTGACCCAACTACTTCTTGGGTATAGTATAGTCTATCACTTCCATTCCATTTTCATTAGGGGAGGAGGGAGGAGTAGAAGGGTCAACAGTAGGAGTGGTGGAAGGAAGACAGTGGATATTGGAGGAAGGAAGAGGAACTCTTGTAAATACTAAAGGAGAAAGTCTGGGTCTAGTCGATGAAGTAGGTCATGTGACTTATTATTGGATAGTAGGTTTAATCTTGGTGAGAGATTAGTAGGATTCATGGTCAAAGGTTCCAAGGGTGTAGAAGAATATGTTGAATCAAGAAGTATTGTTCTAATAGGAGTAGTAGGAGGAGAAACAATAGATGTATTGTGATGGTGCATGTAAGGTTTGAGAAAATTTATGAAGTCCTTAATGACATCACCACCATATTCCATTGCCTTCTCAAAATCATCCTTATTTTCCATGAACTTCTCAAGAGTAGTAGTAAAAAATTTAAACTACTTGACTTTCTCTTTGAAATACTGAGTAACTAGAGGTAGCCTCAAATTTTAAACAAAATATTTAAAGTGAATGGTCAATTGGTTTTTGAGTAAATTCTCTTGAAATAGAAATCTTATTTCTTGGTTAAATTTTCTTGAGCCTTTCTTGCACCGGGGGAATAAAATTTTACCATATCATAAATATGATCACAATTCTGCCTGATTTTTTAGATACTCTTTTGGTTAGTGCTACCCACCATAGTATGATGTTCCTCTCTAATCACATTTTTGACCATCTCATCATATGGAGAATGAAAAATAGGAGAAGCTCAGCTGGAGTCACCTTGTACTATATCTCTAATATCTAATCTCAACTGAGTTAGATCAAGATTTGGAGTCTAAGAAGGAGTAGGTTCCTTAAAAGACTCATAAGTGGTGTCTACAAGACATTTTAGAACTTTTTATAAAGAAGTTATATATTCAATTTTCAGATCATTAATAGAATATACCATTAAAATTAACTCATTCCCCATCTTTTGGTTATCTGAAACAATATCTCTCGAAAGAGTGGTCAATCTTGGATTAACTTGAGATACAAATCTCTCAATAATCAACTAAGAATCTCTTTCACTAATTCCAGAAACTGTAGTAGGAGTTTGTGAAGGGGATAAGGAAATAAAATCCAAAAGTTCTTCCTTCAAGGCATTAAAATCAGATTTTGTGATATACTCAGTATATTCTGAACCAACCATAGGAGGAGTAGCAGTCCTCTCTTCTACATCAGGATAATAAAATCCAAGAGTCACATACCCTGGTTCCTTCCTCTATACAGGTAACAAAATATCATCTAAGGGAGAAAGCACATCAAACATTTCTCTTTTAGCTTTTCTCTCCCACTCAGTTGATATCCTCCTTCTTGAATAAACCAACTCCCTCACTGGAGTCATAGATACATCCCTTACAGCATGAACTTACTCCTGAAAATGGACATCAGGAGCTCTCTCTTCAAATACAGTTGGTTTAACATGAGCATCAGGAGTCCTTTCCCCAATCATAACCTATTCAATAGCCCCATGGGATTCCAAAATATGTTCTTGTTCCCCTTAGACAAGACTAGTGGTATTATCATGTTTAACATGATCTAGGGTTAGATCAACAACATCTCCACCAGGACCTTGGTCACCATCACCATGGTCTGATCCACTGTATGAATCATCACTTTCTACATCTTCTTTGTCACTTCCATCTTCTCCATAATCCTCTCCAGATTCTCTATCATCTTCGTTAGCTTCATAATCTTCTTCACTACCACTTCCTTCTTCCTCACCAGATTCTTCTTCACTACCATATCTTCTCTCATACTCAGCCTTTTATGACTCTTCTATCTCATCACTATCATTATCAGGTAGAAGTGATTCCTTAGAAGGTAGAGGACTATGTGTACTTAAAGGACCATAATACATCCTCACTGGACGGTCAGCAATATCGGGGTCACTCACTTCATCTATAAGAGACTCACTTCCTTGACCTTCCTCTGCCAAATCCTCATTAGAATACTAACCAACTTCATCTGGTCCTAGACCAAGATCAACCATGTTCCTTATTTTTTAGGTATACTCAACTAGATTGAAATATTCGTATAGATTATCATTATCCTAAACCCACATATTCTTCTAGGGATTCCAATTAATTTTCATCCTCTTACAAATAGCTTTGTTGAGGTAGAAACCTTCACAAGAAGAGATGATCTCTTCACCTTCATTTATAAATCCCTTATCCTTAAACATGGAAAAGATAATTCTAGGATAAAACAATGAGTTTTTATTATAATAGGGGTTGATCATCTCATTGATATAAACCATTAAGTATCTACATATATTTACCTTATAGCCTTTCTATAATAGATGAAATAGAAAAAATCCAAAAGATTAAGAGATGAAAATTCGCATTTCCTAAAACATAACTAATGCTATATGAATTCAAAAAAAATACTACATTCACCATAACCATCTGTAGAAATAGGTCTCCTATTCTATCCACTTCCTGTAAACATATCCAAAACTTCCTCATAATGGAAGAGGTCACCTGTTGAAGGATAACATCCCTAATGGTCATCACAAACACACTCATGGGGTACCTTGAATCATCCTACCCAATTCTTGGATGAAAAAATACACTCTCTTCCATCCACTATTGAATTTATCCAAAACACCTCAAATCCTTCCAGTAGAAAATTAACATACATGTAAAACTCATGTACCTACCTCGGATAATATGACCTCTCATTATTGGAGAACCACTATAACCACGATTGGGTTTGCAACACATTCACCAAAAGAGAATTACTAGAAAACTACCATTATGAATGCACTTTCTTATTAGGGGTTATGATAAGGTTTGTGAGTTTGGGATGAACAGGTTTAGGCTTTATCATAGGACTAATAGATTCAACTCTTTGCTTATTAGATGAATGAAATTCATCCTCAGATCTTTCAGAAATACTCTTGAGATGAGCCATTGAGAGAGTTTCGAAGGGATCAGTATGAGATATAAAGGCAATAACTCAAGAGAGAAATGTTCGAGGGTAAGAGACTGAGTGTAAGAGAGTGTGGGTAAAAATTATTAGATCGAATTTTAATTTTATCACATTTGTATTTGAAAACATAATATAATATATCCGGGTTAAAATAAAATAAAACAACTAAAAAAGTGACATTTCAAATTCCAGATAGAGAAATAATTAAATATCGTTCAGTGAGACACATCGGGGAGTCCTGTCGGGGAGACATCCTCAGTGAGTCCTATCGGTGAGACACCATCTGTGAGTCCTGATAGTGAGACATCATCGGTGAGTCACATCGGTGCGACATCATAAGTGAGTTACATCGGTGAGACATTATTGGTGAGTCACGTCAGTGAGACATCATTAGTGAGTTGTGTCAGTGAGACATCATTAGTGAGTCACATTGGTGAGACCTCATCAATGAGTCCTAAAAAATTTATTATTCCTAACTCATGTTGGATGTAAAAAATCATCTCACAATTTAAAGGATTAGTAAAAATATCAGCAATATTATGTTATGTACCAATGAATTCAGAAGTTATATCACTTTTTAGATAATGATATCTCAAAAAGTGATGTCTTACATAAATATGTTTTGGTTTAGAATGAGAAATTGGATTCATAGAAATATTAATCTCACTTGTGTTGTCCCAATTTATAGGGACATGTCTAAACTAATATCTGTAATCTAATAATGTGTGTTTCATCCATAAAATCCTAGCATAATAACTACCTGCAGCTTTGTATTTAGCTTTGGTAGTCTATAATGCCACAAAGTTTTTCTTTTTACTACACCATGATATAAGAAACTTTCCCAAAAAGTGACATGTTCCAGAGGTTCTCTTTCGATCTAACTTATAACCACCAAAATCATCAACAAACTACTAACTAAGTAAAAAGGTTGTCCACTAGGATAGAACAATCCTAAGTTAGTTGTATACTTGAGGTATTTGAAAATTCTCTTAACATCAGCTAAATGAAATTCTATTGGATTTTCTTGAAAACATGAACACATACACATATTAAACATAATATTGGGCCAGCTAGTAGTCAAGTATAGTAGACGTTTAATAATCCCTTTGTAATTGGTTTGATCAACAAATTTTCCATTTTCTTCAAGATCCATTTTACAAGTGGTACTCATTGGAGTAAAACTATATTTTTATACTATTAAATCTAACCCATTTAAAAATATATTTATTGTACTTACTTTGATTTAAAATAATAGCTTCTTTATTTTTGAATAATTCAAAATCCAAGAAAGAATTTGAGTTCACCTATTAAACACATTTGAAATGCACTTTGCATCATTTTTGAAAAATCAATACATAAATAATTTTTAGAAGATTCAAAAATAATTTCATCAATGTATATTTGAACAACTAAAACATCTTTATAAAATCTTTTTATAAAAATAGTAGGATTATCTATGCCTTTTGTAAAACCGTTGGAAATTATTAAAGTGTTGAGCCTATCATACCAAGATCATGGAGCCTGTTTTAAACCATGTAATTATTTTGTTAATTTGAAAACATGATTTGGAAAATGTGGCTTTGTAAAACCATAGGATAGTTCAACAAAAATATCCTAAATTATATAACCATTTAAGAATGAAATTTTAACATCCATTTGATATAGTTTAAAATTGAGATTTGTTGTATATGTTAGAATAATACTAATGGCATCATGTCTAGAAACTGGTGAAAAGGTATCCTAATTTTCAATTCCATCTTCTTGGATATATCCTTGTGCAACCATTTTGTCCATATTTCCCACTATGATACTAGATTCATCTAATTTATTTCTAAACACCCATTCACGATATATTGTCAAGATTTATTTGTGTCTATCAATGTGTTTCTAGACTTTATTTCTTTCAAACTGATTCCACTCTTCTTGTGTTTCCATTACAAAAAATTCATTGTTAATTGCATCATTGAAGTTCTTAGGGTCAATATATATCAAGAATGATTAATGGTCAACCTGGTTTCTTAGAGAAGCTCTAGTCTGTGTCTCCTTATCTAAGTCTCCAACTTCTGCTTCTAAGGGACGGTTCTTAAGGGTTCTAACAGTTCTCGAAAAAGAAGGGCTAGTGATTTCCAGTTCATCTATAGGTTTGGATTCACTATGATCATAGTCTAGAGATTTTCTAGTACTAGAGGGTTTTGATTCTTCCTTAACTGCAGTTTTATAAGGTTTATCACTTATATCTAGACTAGGCAAATCATCCTCACTATTTTCTAGTGATGTTTTAGCTTCATGTGGATCTGTTCATCAAATTTGATATGTACAGATTCTTCTAAACACTTGGTACTTTTATTGAAGAACCTTTATGATTTTTTAATGGTATAATAGCCTAATAAAATTCATTCATCGCTTGTGGAGGTAAACTTGTCAAGATTATCTTTTTTATTAATGATAAAGACATTGAAACCAAAAACATTAAATTAATTAACCTTATGTTTCCTATTTTTTCATAACCTATAAAGAGTTTTTTTAAGGATAGGTCTAATTAAAACTCTGTTAATTATATAACAAGATGTATTTACAGCTTCTTCCCAAAAGTAAATAGGTAAGTCGTAATCATTGAACATAGTTCATTAAATTTCTTGTATGGTACTATTCCTTATTTCTATAACTCCATTCTTCAGGGGTGTTCTAGGAGCATAGAAGTTATGATTATATCTATTTTGTGATAAAACATATTCAAACTCTTGGTTTTCAAACTCATGGCCATGGTGAATTCTTAATGTTTTTATTCTATGACAACATAAGTTCTCTGCAATTCTAGAATACATGGTGAAGTAAAAACATTCTTACTCTTGTGATCTAAAAAGAAATTCCATGTATACCTATAAATGTCATTTACTAGAACATAGACAAAATTATTCTCATTTAAACTAGAAACTCTAGATTGTACAAACAAATACATGAGAACTAGCTTAATATGTTGAGAATTTGAAACTTATTTCTTTGGTTAGAAATATATTTTATGTTGTTTTCATTTTTGAAAAGTATTACAAACGTTTTCATTTGGAAACTTAGGTTTAGGTAGATCCTTGACAAGACCTTTCCTAGTGAACATTATAAGGGAGTGAATATTACATTTTTCTAATGTCCTATGCTAGATCCAAGACACTTTGTGAAAAGAACTCATGTAAGAAACATTTTGAGAAACTATTGAATCTAAATTCACAGCATAAACAATTTCATTTCTAAAATAATTGAAGACTAAATAATTTTTAGAATTAAAAAAATTAAAATCAACATTTTTAAATTTAATATGAAATCCATCATCACATAATTATGAAATTATAAGAATATTTTACTTAAGAACATCAAAAAAAGAACATTAGAAGTTAAAATTTAGTTACTGCTACATATTTGGACAAGGACGATTATTTTTCCTTTTGCATTATCACCAAAGGTTACATTCCCACCATCAATTTTGATATAATTCTTGAAGAAAGAATAATCTCATATAATATATCTTGAAGCCCCACTTTCCATGTACCATAATATTTGACATGAAATATTCTAATAGTTTTCCAACAAAAATAAATCAAACAAGGAAGGATTTTGGTACCCATACATGCTTCGGTCCAGTAATATTAGTAATTAAATCTTTGGGAACCCACATTTACTTCATGGGTTTCCTATAGACAGTATGTAAATTCTAAAAGAAATAAACTTTATTTGGTCCAAAAAACAAGAAATAGTATAAGATGTTCTAGTAATGGAGGTTGCAGCAAATTTTTCAAATATAGGGACAAAACAATTTTTTTTTGATTTTGATACAAAATTGTTTTTAACAAAAATTCTTTTTCCAGGTTGATAACCAGTACCAGTAGTATAGTTTGGAGAAACTAGTTTTTCCATCATTATAACCAATTTATCTTTACCATTTGCAAATATCTCTAGATCCTTATTTAATTTCTCATTATATAGTTGAAGATCACTATTATCACGGACCAACTGAGCATTCTTATCATTTTCAATAGTATGTTCAGATTCAATAGAAAAAATAAGAGCATGTTATTTCCAGATAGATTTATATTTATCTTTCACTTCATTTCAAGTATCCTTAGTCATTTTAAAATATTCAAAAATTTCTTCATTTTAATATTTTTAAAATCAAATTGATCTCCATAATAATAATAATTCTATAAAAAAGACTCTAGTTTCACCTTAGATTTGTTTTTCATGAAACACATATTGGATTTTTCACCCTTCTCATCATGTAAAGATTCAGATTCACTAGGGATATCCTCATAAGTACTCCAGGTGGCCTTCCATTTCCATTTTTTACATTCTATATTTTTCTTATTATTTCCATTTAAACTTTAACTTAGGAAATTCATCCTTTATATGTCCTCCTCTTAAACTCATAAAATACTATTTCATTTGTATTTTCATTTCTATTCCCTTCCTTTTTGCAATTACCCTTGTTTTCATACTTCCCTTTTTAATTGGGATTTATAAAGAACTTATTTCTTTTGTAAAACATATTAAATATCCTTGATAATTGATACATTTCCTCGTCACTATCGCATTATGATTATTCATTACTCTAAAGGTCAACATGAACTTTTTCTTCCTCTTTTTTTTGGAGGTAGTGGTTTTGAAATCCACTAACTTTCTCTTTGATTCATCATATTTTTCTCTATTTACCTTCAGCTCTTCTCCATACATTATTAGTATACCTATCATCTCTATCACAGGTAGAGTGTTGATGTCAAATTATTTCCTTATTAATAAAGAGGTTTCTCTCCATATTTTTGGTAATCATCTAGGAATTTTCATTACTTTTTCCTTGTATGTGATAGTTTTTTCCAGAGAGACTATTGTATTTACTATCTCATAGAACCTAAGATACATGTAATAAATTGGTTCATCAAGCTTAATATTGAATTTAACATATTTAATAGTATATGTATTAAGTCTCATTTCTTTAACACTAGTGGTTGCTTCATGTGAAACAGTCTGTGTACCCCAAATTTCATGTGTTGGATTACATGCAGAAACCCTGTTAAATTCATCATCCCATAAAGAGATGATAAGAAATTTATAGCATTACAGTTATTATTGTAGGATTCCTTAGTGGCATCGTCCCAAGTGTTCCTAGTAGTAGAAGGGAATCTTATATTCATCTACAATTAAATACCATATTTTAAAACACATAATTTACAAATGCATTTTCATTTTAATTTTCCACTAAGAATAATTTGTGCGATTAATGTAGGGAGGTTTGTTGGTAGCATCATCTTCCATTATTATTTCCATATTAAAAAATATTTAAAAGAGAAATAAATTATGAATTGAAAAAAAAAATTATATATTTTTAAAACATAACTAAAATAATAGTAGAGAATTTTTTTTAAATTTCAAAACATTAAAAATAGAATATTAAAAAATATCCTCTGATACCAAATGTAGGTCGGAGTAGGACACTCAATAATGGGGTGAAATGAGTTCCTATAGAAATTTCTATCAAAATTTATTATTTAAAAGTTATTTAAAAGTTCCCCAATTTAAAACAAAATAGCCCAGTTAACTGATGTAACTGGATTATAAAAGATTTGATTGTTTGAATGATTTCTCAAAGATTGATTATTTTTAAGTTAAAAAAATATGAATTACTATTTATCTTTTGAAAATAGTCTACAAAATAAAATTATCATATAAACACTATATAGTATTAATTATCAGAGTAGAGTTTAGTTTTCTAAAATAGTTATAAAATAGAGAAAACAACACGAAAACACACATCCGAAGTAAACAACAAGTTCAAACTCAATCTGAGACCTAATCCTCTCCACTTGGTGATCACCTTACACTGAGACGTTTATATTAAATAAACCTAATCTATACCTTTTGTTAGGGTAAAAACAGTATAAAAATAGTCCAGGTCACTAGACCTATTCTACAGTATATGTGGGATTACAAAACAAACAAACAAATAGGCCATGCAAGGACCTCTTCCACTATTATCCATTGTAATGTAAAGTTTGAAAAGATAGATTGCTGAATATATATATATATATATATATATATATGTATGTATCTTCCAGTTTAGCATATGAGTTAGTGTGTGTCTATAAAGCTAAGAAACAAACACTCCCTAAAATGTAAATAATATAGAGTTTTAGAGAAAAAAGATTAGAAGAGTTCAGAATGCTCTGTGTTATGTTATATGAAGCTTTTGGACTCCTTATGAATAGTATAAGTGAAGCTGGAGTCCTCTTCTAGAAACAGACAGCAAAACAGAGAGTCTTTTTTTCTTCTGTCTTCTATTCCTAGTGAGCCTAGAAATTTTCTTTTCTTGAAAGTTATTGTTGTAGAGTTTTGTGGAATTTTGGTTCTTAGTAGTATCTTTATGTAAGAATACTAAGAATATCTTGTGTTTTTCTCTAAGGTTCATGAACAGATCTGTATATCCCTTATAGGGTGCATCTTTCTCAAACACTTTCTTATTTATCCAAATATTCCCTTTATACAGACAAGCAACATGTTCTATAGTACCTTGTAACATGTACATGTCTCTAACATCATAAAATGTTGTCTAAAAAAGATAGAAATTCTCATTAATATAATAAGCATTAAAAAATATCATAAATTTGACTGTTAAAGGTATGTTTGAATTTAAGAGACAGATCATTGGTGACTAGTCTGTAGGTTGTTCAGACTGTCGGTGTCTCATACTGTCGGTAGATCATTCTATCAGTAGATCATTTATATCAGTAGATCATACTATCGGTAGCTCATTCTACCAGTAGATCAAACATTTATCAATCAATCAAGTTGTTGGTATAGGATGTGTCGATACGTGATGTGTCGGTAGGTGATGTGTTGATAGCTCAAGTTATCAGTAGGTGATACGTCAGTTTCTCAACTGTTAGTAGCTCATACATTGCGAAATTATAGTTATCGGTCAGTCAATCTATTAGTAAGTCCAACGTCGGTAGTTTAGGCATTGGTAGGTCAATCTGCCGGTGACTTAGGTTAACGGTAGCTTATGTCATCGGTAGCTCATGCATCAATGACTTGTCTATCGGTAGGACAAGTATCAACAGCTCATACATACCCAAAATCTGTAATGATGTCTTAGGATGTAAACACTTACACCAGAGGTAAAAAATATACATGAACATTATTAAACTACATGTATCTCAATAAATCATAATTATCATAGTTTATCATTTTTTGTGAGAATTAAAACTAGAGGAGGCCAACAATTTATAATGGTGAGAAAAATTAATTTTAACATTAGAAAACATTACACATAAAAACCGTATTGGAAAAAATTTATTTTCAAAATTATTATTATGATAAAATTATGAATTTTATTACTTTATATGTAATTAATTAATTTATTATTAGTAAAATAATATTTATATTACTTTGAATGTATTTCAAAATCAAAATTCACCTTTTGGATGTTTTTTAAATGAAAGAGACAAAAAATTATTAAGGTAAAATATTATGTTTCCAAAATGTTAAACATGGATTTTTAAACTATTCATTTCACTTTATAAATGAATTTTTTATAGAAGAAAATAATTTATAGAATTTCAAATCATTCTTTTATTATATAAATTTCATAAAAATAACATTTTTTTCTAAATTCGATATTTTCGCTATTTACCCAAAAATCAACCTTTTTATAAAAATATAAAAAATTCATCCAAAGATAAATTTGATAGAATAAAATCAGAAATTAAATTCATTTTATAAAATTATAATTCTAAAATTTATAATTACAATTTTTAAATGAGAATACATAATATAAATAAAAATGTTTTTCTTGAAAAAAATTACATTTTAAGTGTTATTATTATTACATATCAATTTATATTTTAAAAAAATTTAATATATTAGTTCATATATTATAATATTTCAAAATTGATAAATTTAATTTATTAGGATAAAATCTACAACACTTTCAAAAAATATTCATTTGAGAAAGAACAATCCTTTTTAATATTAAATCATATTAACTATTTATCCTCTAATTGTAAAAAAAAATAGATTATTAATTTATTTTTAGTTACTAGAGGTTTTATTACTCTCATAATTTCCTTAATAATAATCATCTAATATTTTTTATCTTATTTTATTTTGAGGTCGCATGTGGAACAAGCTATCGACATGATTTTTATTTAAAGAAAATATATAGTAAATTCTTAGGATGTCAAAGTTAGTGTTTTTTTGGCATTGAAGTAAATTAAATTAACGAATATGATAAATATTATTTTTCAACCATTTACCAATTATTATTCAATTTTATATGTAATAGTTGTATTTTTATAAACATTTACTATTTTTTGTCAATTTTATTTGTAACATAATTCCAAATCAAATAGTTGAGTCACCTTCATCTTTTAGGGAGGACCATCCACATACTTCTACAGAGGAGCCTCATAACTCCTCTATACAAGATCCTTTGGATTCTATTGAGAAAGATAAGGCTTCCATGGTTGGAAAGAATGGTATCACATGTTTTCCTAAATTATCACTTGCTCATAGGAAAGACAAGAGGATATATAATGAGTTTGATGGTAATGATAATACTAAGGGTAGAAATGTGAACAATATACGTGTTTTGTAGCTATGAAAGCTCAAGAAAAAGCATGAATTTTGATTTCTGGTTAGATAAGTGTTAATCAAAGGACACTAGCTTAACTATGGGAGATTATTTTTATAATCTCATTTATTAAAATTTTATTTATCGTGGAATTTTTTTTCAAATATAAGTAATTTTTTCATCTCATAAAAGGACATATTATTTACATGGAACTAAATAAAAAACATAAGAGGACATTTTAAACTTTTATTACTATGAGATGAAGGGATCTTAAATTAACACGAACTTTGGATTTCATTTTTAGCATAAGACAAAATTAAAATCCTTGTGATATATATATATATATATATATAATGATATGTGGAATAATTTTATTGAACATGTATAGAAAAAAACATTTGGTAAGAGAAAGGTAAAAGTTTTTTTTGGTATAATCATTAAAAATGATCATATTAATGATTTTTTCCTTTAATTAATTAGACCTAAATAGTTCTATTAGTTATAATTTCCCACCCCTTCACATTGTATTGAGACATTAGTGAGACATTATGTAACATCTCAAGTAATTAATGAATAATAGATATTTTTATCTATGTCTATTAATGATTAAGATAGTGTTATAGCGGCTTAAAATGAAAATAAATACAATCTTATGCATGGAATACACTAATATTCTTAAAAGATTGTTTTAGTGCCTTTTGATGGCAAACCATTTTTGAATCTATATTTTGACAATTTTATAAACTATGTTTGTCAAAATAAAATTATTCTTTATGATTGGGACATCAAAATTTACCTTGTGTGAATTTTTGGTATTTTTCTGACAATATTCATTTTTTAATGAATAGTGAAAAATACTGCATTTTACATCAAAACTGCTTTTTAATCAAATTTATTTATATGATTAGATTATGTTTTGAATTGATTTTGAAGTGAAATTAGAATATATTTTTACCATTTTATCCAATGGTGGTCATTGGAATCAATTTCACTTTGAAATTAGACTTAAACTGGTGTCAATCTTTTGATACTTATTGTTTTGTAAAAACACGCTATTTGCTCTGGCAGCGGGAATTAATTATTTAATTAATTAATGTGACTTATATGATTTGAATTTTGTAAAATGGACTTCATTTTTGAATTCGTAATATCAAATATAGCTTAGGGTGAATTTTTTGTAATTTTCTGAAAAACTTCAATTTTTGATGAATAGTGAAACCACTAAGTGGTAATCAAGCAAACTGATTTTTCAGTTAAATGAATGTTTACCACTAATTTGTATTGAATTTTGAAAATACGACATACATGGTTGTAATTAAGAAGTAAAATGTGGTTCAATGAGATTAAAATAATTTTTTTGGTGAATAGTAACTTATTAAGTTCTTAATCGCGATTAGTGGTAATTAGGGTAGTTTAAGGTCTAAATAAGGCTTTAATAATATGAAATGAACTAGACACATGTCCCAACCTCATTGGTTGTGTCATGGCCGACCATGACATGCCATGGGTCAACTTGGGGACCCCATGGATCCACTTTTGTTGGGAAATGACATAAATTACTTTTTATTTAATGTTAAAGTGAAAATGACACAAACATAATATGTTTTACAAAAACTATTTTTAAGTGGGGTTATACAAGTCCAAATTTTGATTATAAATATTAATTGGAAAGCTAAAAAGATATCCTATATCATAGTATTTTTTCATAATTTTTAGACATTAAATAAATTAAATTAGTTATGACATAATAATGATGCAGCGATGACATCATTATTTGACGATTAAAATAAAATGGAAAGATAATGTCATATCTATGATCTAAACATGTCCAAAACTTATTGGATGAGTGGATTTCGAAGACTTATCACCTTATCCACGAATTATATCAATGTGGGACCTTTTAAAACCGAAAAACATTTTCAAATAAAGTAATGTTTCTTTACATTCCAAAAGTGCCCCTTCTCTCCTCTTATAAAAGGCCCCCACCTCTACCTCATTTCACACACTCTTCAAGCCTTTGGCTCGGCCAACCCCTGCCCATTTGCTCTATCCACATCCCTCTCCTCATCCTAGAGGATTCCCTTTGGGCATAATCCTTTCAAAGGAAGCCTTTAGGCTCAAATCAAAAGGAGTTACACTTTTTAAGGTAATTCATTCTCCCATGTTCATTTGTTTTATTTTTCTTCTCCAACCCCCTAAACTCTTTTTATTTACTTCTTTTGTAACAACACCAGTATATTCAATATACTAGGATGTTGTTATATGATTTATTTGAGCTACACTCTCACACAACTACATCAAATGGTTAAAGAACATACGGTTTCCGTGGATGGCGAAATTCTGCCTCCCGAAACGATGATTGTTCAACACTCATTTAACACCTTCAAAGGTGGCCATTATGATGTCACTATTTTTATATATGATATATAATATGTTTATGTTTTCCTTAATCTTCTGTTTTTTTTCATTTTGGGCATACCTTTATGGTTTCCATTATGGGTAAACACGATATCTTCATTTTAGGAAGTGCGGACTACCGCCCCCTAAAAGTGATTTGATTCGTTAATACCATATGTGGGATGTGTAAAGGATAAAGTTAATGATATTATATATGTTATTATACTAGAATTATAATATACTCTTATATCATTATGATTCCATTCCAGAAAATATGAAATAGAAATGGAAGTAGCGTTCATGCGTACGTATGGCTTACCGTCTCCATGAACGGTGCATTTCATTTCTTACCTCTAAATTATGTAATATTATAAATGCATGTATGTACTGGATATATATGACATATATGATATCTACATCATGAATACCATTCTGGATATAATGAACCCTTGACCAAATTAACAACATGTAAGTGTAAGAAGTCTATTTTTGACTTAAGAACCAAATACCGACAAAATGAACATTATTAACTTAACTGATTACATGATGTTCATAACATGGTATAAAAGGAATAATGAACTTGAAAAAGATTCATAATCAAGTAGAGATTAACTCAAGTTTATTATTCAGGAGATTAAAGAACGGTCGAGTCAAGTCGGATACGAGGTATGGGACTTCGTCTCAATCTCCTTTCGTTGAGGCATATTTTATTTTATACACAACTTTCTTTTATACGGTGTATAAACCCCTTTGAATTTTACGTTTATTCAAAAGGAATATTTTTATACGGAGCATTTACTATACGACAAAAGGGAATGTTTTTGTCGTACGTATGCGGCGACAACGACTTCTCCTCCGTCGTGACCGTTATTTGAGTTTCGGCTTCCTCTACAAGCCATACCTTCTTTTTAAAAGAAAAATAAATACCATGTTTTACTTTTCTTTTATTTTAGTATTGAAAATGGTTTTCATAATGTTTTTATATCAATGTGTTGTATTGATATCTTGTGATTGAAATGTGGAAATTTTATGTTTCCTTTATGCATGTTTTATGTGATATGATTATGTTATGGTTCTTGGGCATTATTATGAAGACGGGTGGTTTTGTGATAAACTAAGGGAGGGTGAGCCCGTTCTAGCTCTCCAATGCATTGGGTAATGCGAAGGAGTGAAATGTTAAGGTTTCTCCGAAGAGATTTTAGGGAATATACTGTGATGGGTATTCCAAACATAACCAAGAGGGTTACTCCCCAGGTAAGAATGTTATGAATGCCTCAAGTTACCTTTATGTCTTATGATTTCTATGATTTATTCATGATTTGATGAGGTATGTTAAAGTGGTTATGTTTTATGGGTAAAGTATGATTTCACTCTTATGTATGTATGTACCCATGTTTCCTTTCCATGTTTTTATGACCCATACTGAGTTTTTATGCTCATCCCAAGTTTTTGAAATGTTTTTCACAGGTCAAGGGAAAGGTACATGATAAGATGATAGAGTCAAGGATGTGTCAAGAAATAATCCATGTTTTATTTTAAATGTGTTTCCATTGATGGGAATGAAGAATACTATCTTTATGTAACCACTTTGTTTATATGTGGAATGTAATGCAAGTTTTATGATCTAATTCTCTAAAACTCTAAACCCGAAAAGATCCTCAATGTGTAATCTTGTAATAACTCAATATTAAGTAAGGTTTAAGGCTGGGGCCTTATAGTTGGTATCAGAGGTCAGTTTAGATAACTTTAGGAGTTAGAATTCTATTAAATGATTATCCAAAAATATTTTTTTTGAAATGATATAGCATTTAAAGATTACCATGTTGCTTCATCTAAGACATATTTGTTCAGAATGGTTTTCCGCAGAGGAAACAGGGAAGCAGTGCTAGGAAGGCATACAGAAGGAAATAACCTTCCGAATCAGCATCCATAAATGGTCGGAATTGGAACTGAACAGTTTGTTGTAGTGATGGCACAGTTGACTCAGGCTATAAATGGTGGTGGTATCCATGCACGAGATCATCCAGATCAACCACAGAGGAACATGTCAGTGGTGGAACATTTCATGAGGCAACATCCCCCATCATTCAGAGGATCATCTGACCCTGTGCTAGCTGAAGGGTGGATTAAAGCACTGGAGAAGATTTTTGATGTCATGGGGTGTTCAGACAATCAAAAGGTTAGTCTTGATATTCACCGTTTGGAGGGTGAAGCAGATCAGTGGTGGTCTATGGTTAAAAATATCAGGGACGCCGATGAGATTGATGCTCTTGACTGGGATGAATTCAAAGGTATGTTTCTTGAGAAGTATTTTCCTAAGGCTGTTCGACTTAGGATGGAAAAGCAATTCTTGGAATTGAGGCAAGAGGAAGACTCAGTGGCTGCCTATGAAGAAAGGTTCACTTGATTGGCAAGGTATGCTCCAAATTTTATCTGGGACCTTGATAGTAAAATCAATCGTTTTTACTCAGGATTAAAGCCAAAGTATCGAAGGGCATTAGCTTCTCGTGAGTTTAAAAGTTATGAAAAGCTTGTTTGATGTGCTGAGAAGGTGGAAATGGAGTTCGCCGATGACCAAGTTTTCTATAACAACCAGCAGAAGAAGAGAACGAGGTGGCAGGAGAAAGGTAAGAATTCTTCAAAAAAGACTGATGGTAAGAAAACTAAGTTTCCAGTTTGTGATAAATGTGGAAAAAGGCATGCTGGGGAATGTCTTCTGAATTCTGGAAAGTGCTACCGATGTGGTAAGATGGGACATAAGGCTCGTGATTGCACTGAAAAGGATCAAGCTGAAGGTAAGAACAAATTTGATTTACAGTTAGTGAAATGTTATAAGTGCAATGAGATGGGTCACTATGCAAACGAGTGACCGACAAGGAGCTTGAGTGATGGGAAGCTGTTAGACTACAAGCAGAAAGGGGTGGTGAAATCCTTTGCAACTACTTCAGCAGATGTCGGTCCATCAAATGAAGTTGTATCAGGTACTTTGTTTGTTTTTTCAGATTATGCAAGTGTGTTGTTTGATTCGGGGTCTACACATTCTTTCATCTCTGAAACCTATTCTAGTAAAATGGGAATACCATCTCAAGAAATGACTCCTGAACTTTTGGTAAAAACACCTGGGAGAAGTGTCGAGGCAAAAAGAATTTATAAGAATCTTCCTATCCTTATCCGTGGAAAGAACCTACTTGCAAACCTTATTGTTCTACCTCTAGTTGAGTTTGATGTTATCCTGGGTATGGATTGGCTCTCTATTTACCATGATAAGATTGACTGTAGAGCTAAAGAAGTTTCTTTTCAGAAAGACTTTCAGTTTGTTTACAAGAATGAACCCTTACTTTTGATAACATATCAAGAGGCCGAGAAACTTGTAAAATATGGAAATGAATGTTACCTTGCACACGTCGTTGAAAATAAAGGAACTGTTCAGATTAATGATGTGACAGTGGTAAATGAGTATCCTGATGTTTTTCCTGATGAGTTGCCTGGAATAATACCAGATCGGGAAGTTGAGTTTACTGTTGACTTAGTTCCTGATGCTAAGCCAATTTCAAAACCCCCTTATCGAATGGCACAAATTGAACTTTTAGAGTTGAAGGAGAAATTGCAAGATTTATTAGAGAAAGGTTTCATTAGACCTAGCACATCACCATGGGGTGCTCATGTTTTATTTGTTAAAAAGAAAGATGGTTCTATGAGACTTTGCATTGATTATAGAGCCTTGAATAATATCACTGTTAAGAACAAATATCCTTTGCCTCATATCGATGATTTGTTTGATCAGCTCCAGGGAGCTCAGTTTTTTTCAAAGATTGACTTGAGATCGGGGTACCATCAGCTGAAGGTAAAAGAGGCAGATATTCTGAAGACCACATTCCATACGAGATATGGCCATTATGAATATGTAGTAATGCCTTTTGGGCTAACCAATGCACCTGGTGTATTCATGGACTTAATGAATATAATTTTCCATGAGTTCTTGGATAAGTTTGTGGTGGTTTTCATTGATGATATTTTGGTGTTTTATAAAAGTAAAGAGGAGCATGAAAAACATTTAAGGGTTATCTTGCAAACCTTAAAAGAAAAGAAACTGTATGGGAAATTCAGCAAGTGTGAGTTTTGGTTGCAACAAATTTTTTTCCTTGGTCACATTGTTTCTAAATATGGAATAATTGTTGATCCTGCAAAAACAAAAGTTGTGGAAGAATGGACAAGACCCACAAATGTAACCGAGATTCGTAGCTTCCTTGGTTTGGCGGGCTATTACCGAAGGTTTGTTAGAAATTTTTCACGGTTATCTAGTCCAATGACTAAGCTAACTCGGAAGGGTGTTAAGTTTATCTGGACAAAAGAATGTGATGACTGTTTTCAAGAATTGAAAAGAAGATTGGTGAATGCTCCAGTTTTGGCACTACCTTCCAGGAATGGTGAGTTTTTTATATACAGTGATGCTTCATTGAAAGGACTTGGTTGCGTCCTAATGCAGAATGATCAGGTAATTGCTTATGCTTCACGACAGTCGAAAACTCATGAGATAAATTACCCTACACATAATTTGGAACTAGCTGCTGTTGTTTTTGCTTTAAAAATTTGGAGGCATCATTTGTATGGAGTAAAGTGTGAAATATATACCGATCACAAACGTTTAAAGTATATATTCACTCAGAAAGAGTTAAACATGAGACAAAGGATATGGCTGGAATTAATCAAAGATTATGATTGTACAATTCATTACCATCCGGGAAAAGCAAATAAAGTGGCTGATGCTTTGAGTCGAAAAAGTAATTCTTCATTAACAATGTTGCGTTTGGAACATGATCCTTTGGTTAACGATTTGATGAACTTTGGAATAGAAGTTGTTGGTGTAGGAAGTCCTTCTGTTTTGTTTCAGGTATCAGTGAGATCATCTCTATCAGATAGAATCAAGCAAGCACAGAAGCAAGACTGTGAGTTGCAGAAAAAGGTAGAGTTGGTTCAGAAAGGTAAGTTGCTTGAATTCAACATTGATAATGATTGTGTTTTGAGATTTGGGAAGAGATTGTGTGTGCCTTGTGATTCACAGTTGAAGATAGAGTTGTTATGTGAAGCTCCTAGTTCTCTGTTTTCAGTTCATCCGGGCAGTACTAAGATGTATAGAGATCTGCGGGAGTATTACTGGTGGGATGGAATGAAAAGAGATATTGCTGATTTTACTGTGAAGTGTTTGACATGTCAACAGGTTAAAGCAGAGTGGAAGTTACCGAAAGGGATGCTTCAGCCTTTACCAGTGCCAGAGTGGAAATGTGAGAATATATCCATGGACTTTGTTGTGGGATTACCGAGGACATCTCGAGGTAATAATGCAATCTGGGTTATTGTTGATCGCTTGACCAAATCTGCTCATTTCCTTGCTATACGAGATACTTTCTCTCTTGATCAACTTTCCCGTCTGTATCTTAAAGAGATAGTCAGGTTACATGGAGTTCCTCTCTCCATTGTATCGGATTGTGATCCCAGGTTTACTTCTAACTTTTGGAAAGGCCTTCAGAAGTCGTTGGGTACTGAATTAAATTTTAGTACAGCTTTTCATCCTCAATCAGATGGGCAGTCAGAACGAACAATTCAGACATTGGAGGATATGCTACGAGCTTGTTCTATGGATTATCAGGGAAGTTGGGACCAACATCTTTCTTTGGTTGAGTTTTCATATAATAACAGTTTTCATTCCAATATACAGATGGCACCATTTCAGGCATTATATGGGAAGCGGTGTCGAACTCCAGCTTTCTGGGATGAAGTGGGTGAAAGGAAGTTGATGGGACCAGAATTGGTAGAAGAGATGGTAGAAAAAGTTCAGCTGATTCAGAAACACATGAGAACATCTCAGAGCAGGAAGAAGAGTTATGCGGATAACCGGAGGAAGGATCTATCTTTTGAGGTAGGTGATCATGTTTTTCTCAAGGTTTCTCCTTGGAAAAGTGTGATGAGATTTGGTAAAAAAGGAAAGTTGAGTCCAAGGTTTGTTGGACCATACGAAATTCTGGAAAGAGTTGGATCAGTTGCATACCGAGTGGCTTTACCTCCGAGTTTATCTCAGGTACACAATGTTTTTCATGTTTCAATGTTGAGAAAGTATATGTCAGATCCATCTCATGTTTTGAGTCCAGAGGTAGTTCAGCTGGAAGAGAACCTATATTATGAGGAACAACCAGTCCAGATTCTTGACCACAGGGAGCAAGTGTTACGGAATAAGGTGATTCATCAGGTAAAGGTTTTGTGGAAAAACCACTTGATTGAAGAGGCAACATGGGAATCTGAAAATGCAATGAGGGATAAGTACCCCCATTTATTCGATAAGTAAATAAATTGCGGGGACGCAATTTTCTAAAGGGGGGAAGGATGTAACATCCCAAGTAAGTAATGAATAATAGATATTTTTATCTATGTCTATTAATGATTAAGATAGTGTTATAGCGGCTTAAAATGAAAAATAAATACAATCTTATGCATGGAATACACTAATATTCTTAAAAGATTGTTTTAGTGCCTTTTGATGGCAAACCATTTTTGAATCTATATTTTGACAATTTTATAAACTATTTTTGTCAAAATAAAACTATTCTTTATGATTGGGACATCAAAATTTACCTTGTGTGAATTTTTGGTATTTTTCTGACAATATTCATTTTTTAATGAATAGTGAAAAATACTGCATTTTACATCAAAACTGATTTTTAATCTAATTTATTTATATGATTATATTATGTTTTGAATTGCTTTTGAAGTGAAATTAGAATATATTTTTACCATTTTATCCAATGGTGGTCATTGGAATCAATTTTACTTTGAAATTAGACTTAAACTGGTGTCAATCTTTTGATACTTATTGTTTTGTAAAAACACGCTATTTGCTCTGGCAGCGGGAATTAATTATTGAATTAATTAATGTGGCTTATATGATTTGAATTTTGTAAAATGAACTTCTTTTTTGAATTCGGAATATCAAATATAGATTAGGGTGAATTTTTTGTAATTTTCTGAAAAACTTCAATTTTTGATGAATAGTGAAACCACTAAGTGGTAATCAAGCAAACTGATTTTTCAGTTAAATGAAAGTTTACCACTAATGTGTATTGAATTTTGAAAATCCGACATACATGGTTGTAATTAAGATGTAAAATGTGGTTCAATGAGATTAAACTAATTTTTTTGGTGAATAGTAACTTATTAAGTTCTTAATCGCGATTAGTGGTAATTAGGGTAGTTTAAGGTCTAAATAAGGCTTTAATAATATGAAATGACCTAGAAACATGTCCCAACCTCATTGGTTGTGTCATGGACGACCATGACATGCCATGGGTCAACTTGGGGACCCCATGGATCCACTTTTGTTGGGAAATGACATAAATTTCTTTTTATTTAATGTTAAAGTGAAAATGACACAAACATAATATGTTTTACAAAAACAATTTTTAAGTGGGGTTATACACGTCCAAAGTTTGATTATAAATATTAATTGGAAAGCTAAAAAGATTTCCTATATCATAGTATTTTTGTTATAATTTTTAGACATTAAATAAATTAAATTAGTTATGACATAATAATGATGCAGCGATGACATCATTATTTGACGATTTAAATAAAATGGAAAGATAATGTAATATCTATGATCTACACATGTCCAAAACTTATTGGATGAGTGGATTTCGAAGACTTATCACCTTATCCACGAATTATATCAATGTGGGACCTTTTAAAACCTAAACACATTTTCAAATAAAGTAATGTTTCTTTACTTTCCAAAAGTGCCCCTCCTCTCCTCTTATAAAAGGCCCCCACCTCTACCTCATTTCACACACTCTTCAAGCCTTTTTCTCGGCCAACCCCTGCCCATTTGCTCTCTCCACATCCCTCCCCTCATCCTAGAGGATTCCCTTTGGGCATAATCCTTTCAAAGGAAGCCTTTAGGCTCAAATCAAAAGGAGTTACACTTTTTAAGGTAATTTGTTCTCTCATGTTCATTTGTTTTATTTTTCTTCTCCAACCCCCTAAACTCTTTTTATTTACTTCTTTTGTAACAACACCAGTATCTTAAATATACTAGGATGTTGTTATATGATTTATTTGAGCTACACTCTCACACAACTACATCAAATGGTTAAATAACATACAGTTTCCGTGGATGGCGAAATTCTGCCTCCCGAAACGATGATTGTTCAACACTCATTTAACACCTTCAAAGGTGGCCATTATGATGTCACTGTTTTTATATATGATATATAATATGTTTATGTTTTCCTTAAGCTTCTGTTTTTTTTAATTTTGGGCATACCTCTATGGTTTCCATTATGGGTAAACAAGATATCTTCATTTTAGGAAGTGCGGACTACCGCCCCCTAAAAGTGATTTGATTCGTTAATACCATATGTGGGATGTGTAAAGGATAAAGTTAATGATATTATATATGTTATTATACTGGAATTATAATATACTCTTATATCATTATGATTCCATTCCAGAAAATATGAAATAGAAATGGAAGTAGCGTTCATGCGTACGTACGGCTTACCGTCTCCATGAACGGTGCATTTCATTTCTTACCTCTAAATTATGTAATATTATAAATGCATGTATGTACTGGATATATATGACATATATGATATCTAAATCATGAATACCATTCTGGATATAATTAACCTTTGACCAAATTAACAACATGTAAGTGTAAGAATTCTATTTTTGACTTAAGAACCAAATACCGACAAAATAAACATTATTAACTTAACTGATTACATGATGTTCATAACATGGTATAAAAGGAATAATGAACTTGAAAAATATTCATAATCAAGTAGAGATTAACTCAAGTTTATTATTCAGGAGATTAAAGAACGGTCGAGTCAAGTCGGATATGAGGTATGGGACTTCGTCTCAATCTCCTTTCGTTGAGGCATATTTTATTTTATACACAACTTTCTTTTATACGGTGTATAAACGCCTTTGACTTTTACGTTTATTCAAAAGGAATCTTTTTATACGGAGCGTTTACTAAACGAAAAAAGGGAATGTTTTTGTCGTACGTATGTGGCGACAACGACTTCTCCGCCGTCGTGACCGTTATTTGAGTTTCGGCTTCCTCTACAAGCCATACCTTCTTTTTAAAAGAAAAATAAATACCATGTTTTACTTTTCTTTTATTTTAGTATTGAAAATGGTTTTCATAATTTTTTTATATCAATGTGTTGTATTGATATCTCTTGATTGAAATGTGGAAATTTTATGTTTCCTTTATGCATGTTTTATGTGATATGATTATGTTATGGTTCTTGGGCATTATTATGAAGACGGGTGGTTCCGTGATAAACTAAGGGCGGGTGAGCCCAAACGTAACCAAGAGGGTTACTCCCTACGTAAGAATGTTATGAATGCCTTAAGTTACCTTTATGTCTTATGATTTCTATGATTTATTCATGATTTGATGAGGTATGTTAAAGTGATTATGTTTTATGGGTAAAGTATGATTTCACTCTTATGTATGTATGTACCCATGTTTCCTTTCCATGTTTTTATGACCCATACTGAGTTTTTATGCTCATCCCAAGTTTTTGAAATGTTTTTCACAGGTCAAGGGAAAGGTACATGATAAGATGATAGAGTCAAGGATGTGTCAAGAAATAATCCATGTTTTATTTTAAATGTGTTTCCATTGATGGGAATGAAGAATACTATCTTTATGTAACCACTTTGTTTATATGTGGAATGTAATGCAAGTTTTATGATCTAATTCTCTAAAACTCTAAACCCGAAAAGATCCTCAATGTGTAATCTTGTAATAACTCAAGATTAAGTAAGGTTTAAGGCTGGGGACTTATATATTAAATGGACTTAAGAGAAATCCCCAAGATGCCAAAGGCTAGAAATAAATTCCAAGAGAATCATTTACAATTGGGGGGGGTCAATTCTTCCTTTTAGGAAAAAAAAATAAACAACAACCATTACTAGATAACACACTACATGATACCTGATAAAAATGAAAGATAACTCAAACATTTCAGTTATATCAAAACCAACCAAAGAGTGCCACAGAAGTGGACAAACTACCAACAAAGTAAATAGAAGAAGACAAACTAATAAAACTCAAAGACAACCACATGACTCCAAATATCCACATCCTCTAAGTTCCAACTCCACAAAATATCCCAAGTATCATGAAGTTGTACTATAGAGTTGTGATACTTTACATTTTTCTATATCTCGATCGATGATATCTACAAATGCACTAAAGTTCCAAAGCATGGGTGATTAATAAAACATAGTAGGTTTTCACCGATGACTTCCCAACTCACACCACTAGTATAGTACATGTTATAAATAATTATATAAAATAATTTCTCAAATATTTTATATAAAAATATGAAAAAATTGATAGTAAATAATTTTCCAAGTAATGAACATAAAAAAGACTTTAAATAATTTAACATTCTATTTTGGAATACCCATTCCATGGTTCACAACACACCCACATATAAATGCTTGTTTGAAAATTCCATACTCATGAGTAGTCTCTCATCCAATCACCTTGTGTCCCACTGACACCCCCTCCCCCCGATCCAAGGTCAAATACCTTATACTGCACTAGTATATGTCCCTTATTTAGGGGAACTTCAAACATGAACTCACCCAAAACCCATGTATTCTAAAACCATTTCCACCAAACCAATTCAAACCATTTCAATAAAACATCATTTTCTTTGAAAACCTTCCCAAAAATCCATTTCAAAAATCTAAATAAGACATATTTTAAAATAAACATTTGAAAATCAAGAAATAATAGCACTTTGTGCAACCAATTACCAGGATTATACAATTTCACAAAAACCATAAATCGTCACTAAAGATGATTTTTAACACGATTTGCACCAAAATTTCATAATCAAAATAATCCAATTATACCAATTTGAAAATAATAATTTTCATTCTAAATATCGGAGTCGAGAGTGAAGCCATCTACTTATAGTTTTATGTTGAAAACCTAGAACAACACATAAAATCCCATAAAACTAGGTTATAACTCCCTAAACCCACCTCAATTATCTTACACTATCAATAATCAAGGAAGATATAAACCTATTTGGAATACAAAAACTTATATATTCCCATATAAGGAATAGATATATGAAACCAATAGAAAAGAAGAATTATATCTCAGAAAAACAACCAAACCCCACCAAAAATTATCACATAACACAAGAACCCAGATTCAAATCATAAAGGGAATCCTTCATATCACCTTTGAATTGGTGTGAGAACCATACTTGACCTTTAGGAAGATTGAATATTGAGTTAGTGATACATTTGAATAAAAAAATAGAGTTATAGGGTAAACAAGTGAGATCCACAATTTTAGGATCTCACTTTTAAATCGTGCATGGTTAGTCGCACGGTTAGAAAAATTGTACATTGACCATGCATTAAACACGACTTAAAGGGTGCACCTAATATGATTAGCTTACATAGTTTCCAACCTGTTTTATAATCATTCCAAATACCAATGTCCAATATATAATGGTTTATCCTAGGATTCTTCATCCTTTACACAAACCGTGTGTAGCTTGCGTGCCTTCCCTTTATCACCTGTCTCGTTATGCATGTTTTCTTATTGGTGTTTCACGTTTTTACCAAACTGTTCACCAATCATGTACCAATTAAAAATCCCCCAAAACAATCCAAAATTTCTCTAAAGTATCTCAATTATAACCCCAATACTTTATACACATAAAATACATAAATGAAGGGTTAATTACCTCAAACCGAGGTTATTAAATTCCCCCCACCATTGTTTTTTCTATCATCAAAAACTAGAAAACCAAAATTTATATGAAAGAGTCCCGACCATTTCCCCTTCATTTCCTTTTTTCATTCCTAGGTATCTTCTGGAATCTGACCATATTTCCACAAAACCTACACTAGACCAAGGTTTTTGACACACAAGACTTTCTCTTTACTATCCACAATCTTCACACACATGTGCATCAATGATGCATCTGGATATAGAAAAATATGATCCAATTTGATCACATAATCAAGATTAAGATGATAATTTTGCAACCATGATACATGGAACACATTATTTACCACACTAAGTCATGGTGGCAATGCCAAATCTTATGCCACCTCACCGACCATTTCGAGTATCTCAAAAGGGCCTATGTATCAAAGAGATAAATTTCCTTTTTTTTCAAACTGACAATGTCCAAGCCCTGGAGATATCTTCAAGAACCCATTATCACTCGATGTGAATGAAAAAACCCATTGAAAATGATCTACATACAATTTCTAATGACCCTGCATTATTCTCATCCATCTACTAATCAACTTATTCTTTGTCATTGTTTCTTTGACAAGGCTTAGTCCCACTAGTGAAGTCTCTCTTGTTTCCACCCAAAAAAGTGGAGAAAAACAAGGATGAACATAAAATGCTTCAAATGGAGCCATTTTTATCGACTCCTGATAGCTTCTATTAAATGAGAACACCTCTAATGGAACATTTTCTACCCGTGAGCTACCAAAATCCATCACACAAGCCTGAATCATGTCTTCAAAATTTGTGTCCTCCTTTCAAATTATTCATCTATTTGAAGATGATATGTTCTAATCATGTTCAACTGAGTCCCAAGGTCTTATTGAAAGGATTTTAAAAAATTAGACATAAACCATGGATATCTGTCTGATACGATTGAAATAGGTATACCATGTTGCTTTACCACATCCCAAATATAGATTTTTGACAAGTCCTCCAGTATATAAGATTCAAAAACTGTTATAAAATAATCCAACTTGTTATGTTGATCCAATATCACCCATATGGAATCGTGTTTCCAAACCATTCTTGGGAGGCCTGTTAGAAATCCATAGTTATCTCCTCTCATTTCCAAACTACGATAGTTAAATACTACAACATATTTTCTAGTCTATAATGCTCTGATTTAACTTTTTGACAAGTTAAGAACCTTGAAACAAACTCACCCACTTTTTATTTCATGTCGATCCACCAAAATAATGATTTAGATGCCTTATACATCTTCTGTATTCCTAGATAAATAGCCCATCTTGAATGGTGGTAATCATAAAGTAGTTATTCCTAACAATCCATAGGTATGACCATTATATTTTGGAACCAAAACACTTAACACTCATTTAGCTTCCATCCCTCAATGGTATCCCCAACATTGAGTTTTTAACTCATCTCAACACATTTTAAATCATAAATCTATTACTCGATAACCATATTCAATAAATTAGGAATCAATGAAATCAAAAATAAGACTATAAAATTACCTCATTCTTCACATTCCAAACTCATGTCTGATATGAACGACATCAAATTCCACTCATCTGAAGATTCTTTTTCCAACTGAGTATATGAGTTTCTACTCAATGCATCGGCCACCTAATTGACTCTTCCTTGTGTATACATCAAGTCAAAGTCAAACATCTTAAGATAATAGATACATCTTATTTGTCTCAAATTAAAATCCCTTTGTGATAAAAATATGTTTCAAACTCTGATGATCTATAAACATAGTGAACATCTCACCAAATTGGTAATGATGCCACGTCTTAAAATCATGGACTATGATAGTAAGATACAAATCATGTGGGGGTAGTTCTTTTCATGAAATCAAAACTTCATTGAACCATATAAAACAACATGGTATCCTTGCATGATAAAACACCCCAACCCTGGTCATGAATCATCAAAATACACCACATTCACCCATCATGATTCTACAAAAATCAAGATCTCTAAGGATGTAAGGAGATCCTTTATGTCATGGAAGGACTTCAGGAATTATTCATCATATTATAATGAAAAATTCTTCATTTTCAAAGTTTTCATAGATGAATCTAGTCATGAAAATTTATGAAGAAAGTGTCAGTAATAACCAGCTAGTCCAATAAAATTTTATATCTCAAATACATTCTTCAATAGATTCTAAGATATAATAGCTTTTATCTTCTCCAGATCCACTAAAATACCACTTTTAGAAATTACATAGCCATGAAATAAAACCTTTTGTATCCAAAAATTTCACTTTGATAGTTTGGTATACAATTTATGATCCCTCAATATTCCCAACAATGTCGCTAAGTGTTTCTCATACTTAACCCTTTTCCTTGAATACACTAAGATGTTGTCCACAAACACCACCGCAAATGAATCTAGATATCACTGAAATATCGGATTCATCAATTCCATAATTACTATTGGTGAATTAATAAGATGAAAAGTAATTATAACATATTCATAATGGCCATATCTTCTTCTAAGAGATGTCTTCATAATATCCTCCTTATGGACTGGCAATTGGTGACATCCTGATTTCATGTCAATAATAGTGAACCACTAATATCCCCTCAATTGATTGAATAGATAATCAATACATGAAAGTGGATATTTATTCTTTATGGTAACATGGTTAAGACTATGATAAATCACACACATCCTTAGAGTTCCATCCACCTTTTCAAAAAAAATACTGATGTTGCCCATGGAGATGTGCTTGGTTAAAGGATCCCTTTTCTTTCTAGCTCTTCAAACTGCACTTTCAATTACCTTAATTATGTTGTTTTTATTAGATAATATGGAAGTTATATAGGGCTAGTCCTTGGGAGAATATCAATAATAAAATAGACTTCCCTTACCGGTGGTAACGCAGATAAATTTTTGGGAATCACATTAGGAAATGGATCAACCACTGCTAGGAAACTACAATTCTCAATCTCCCCCATTGATTCCAAAGTCAATGCCACCAACTAGTAATAGATCATTTCCTATTTTGTTGCAAACAACCATGTTTCACCAACTTTTATCTTCCTTTCTCTGTAAAAGATATGCTTGACACCATCCTCCATCAAGAAACTAAGGGTTCTACAATAACATCCATTGTGAGCCTTTAACATTGTCAACCAATCTATACCCATAATTACATCATAAACATTCACCTCTAATATAGAGAAATTCCATTTCATCTCAACTCCATCAATAGTTATAGAACATTTTCTACATAGAAAGAGTCTACATACTCTTTGACCAAGAGGATTTTGAATATTTATCACAGAGGGCATCATCTAAAGTTTTAAACTCATAAGATCAATAGTTTGATAAGAAATAAAAGAATGTGATGAAACATTATCAAATAGAACTTCCATAAGTGTATAATTTAAATTATTCGTACCTCTCACCATATATGGTCTATACAGATTATCAAACATAACATGTTTTGATCCGTATAATTGATTTCTCACAAAAATTCTTCTCCTTGTTACCCTATTGAGAATTCCCTACCTAAGGAGTGTTATTATTCCTGGAATCACCATGGATAGCTCTATTTTTCTGAAGATATTGATTCTTCATCTCTCACCTTGTCAAAGCATATGACACCGGCAACACCTGAGAAGTGTCCCAAGCACCTGACCTCACAGCACTGTGACAATAGCACTAAATATGACCCATCTGGTTGTAGTTATGGAATTATCTAGTTTCTGTTATAAACTCTCACTTTTTGTGGTCAAGAAAACCACATTATAAACATCTTACTTTGCACTTGGGTCAGGGAGGATGGTTCACTGATCCATCCATATAATTTTGATTCACTCTCATACCTTGGAAATAGTTTTCCCTCTTCTGCTTTCTCCTAGAATTAGAGTTCCCTCTATTTCCCATGGGCATCAAAATACTTTATTCTACCTTAGCTGATGAGATATCTCGTTCATCCATCATCTGTCTATTGAAAATATATGTATAGTCCATAATAAAGAGCACAAGTATCTTCGAGTGAATCTCCCATCTCTACCCTGATTCAAAGATGTGTGCCTTCAAGGATGCACTTTCTGAATCCTCAGGTTAAAAGCTCTGTAAATTCATATACTTAGATGCATACTTGATGATAGAGTGATTTTCATGCTTCATGCTGAATAAGTTATTTATTATTTGAATCTTTAACATGCTCGGATAGAATTGTTTATTGAACAATTCTTAAAAATCCTCCCAACCAAGTCCTTGAGCCACTTTTTCCTAGAATTCTAGGTCAAACCACTGAAGCGGAATATCCACTTGAATACATTATGCAATCTTATCATTCAACTCTTTCGGTGTGCTGATGAAATCAAATATATGATTCATCCTATTCATCCACACCTCTACTTTTTCTAGTTCTGAATCAACGTGAAAAATGGGTGGATTCTACTTCTATAACTAGATTGAATGATCCAGTTGTATTTGATCATCCCTCTGGTTCCCTATGTCTACAGCCTAAAATGTATTGATGATACTCTGAACTGTCTATTGGTTCACCTAGGGCTCAGGTGCCACCATGTTTTCTACAGCTTCTTATAAAGACACGGAATTTCCATGTAAATTTTTTCTTAAATACATGTGAATTTTACGAGTCTATGAAATTTTACGGTGCATGATTCCAAGGCCTGGGGTGCCTGGAATCAATTTTTGATGTTTTTTTCAGGTACCTTTAGTAAACGTACGCGTGGGTTTTTATAACATTTTAACCGGTTCTCGGAATTGAAATCTGAGGGCACCGTTGAACTCACAGTTCCATTATTCACTTAATAAGACTTTCACCTCGATGGAAGTTGGTTGAGAATAAAATATAGTTTTTGGGTTTTATGAGAAAGATTAAAATAAAGTAAATGTATGTGACACTTTATTTTTATTTTACCAAAAACCATGTGGGTGTTGGGAGGTAGGACCCCCAAGAACTATAACCTCCATGTGGAGGTTGGAAGTTGGGACCACCACACCTCAACCTCCCATGAGAGGTTAATGTGGTGGGGACCACCTGAGACCATATAACCTCCCAATTTGAATATTAGGGGTGGGGACCACCCGAACCCTATTAAATGGGAGGAGTGGAAAACCACTCATCCCCCCCCCCCCTCTTTAATGTGGAGGAACCACTTGAGCTTCCTCCACCTTAATTTTTACAACACAACAAATTAATGGTGCCAAATACTCCCCTCTAACTTTAATGTTAACAACACATCAACCTTAATACGCCAACCTACATAATTAATTTCCCCAATTTGAATATTGTGCCAACAATTAAATTGGGGGAATCATATCACTTTTCGAATTTTGGGTGGAATTTTGGGGATAGGAGATTTTGGGAGAAATAGAGTTCTCCAACGAAGAATCTCATCTCCTAACAATGAATGAAGAACATGTTCTTCCAATGAAGAACTCCGACAACGATCTTTTTAGAACTTCTTCCCCATACTCCAACTAATGTGCAACGTCTTCCACAACTGACGTGAAAGCTTGGGATTGGAAGTGTGTGGTGGAAGGGATGAATGACGACAACTCCGACTTCTTCCCCGCGACTTCGTCGATGAACGATGATCAAGGTAGGGGTTAATTTCATTTAAGTTTCATGTTCTTCCTTTCTTTCAAAATGAAAAATGTGGATGCTTTCTTTTTTCAGGTGGATTGTTATGGTCCATTATAATGGACTGATTTATGTCACCCTAAACAGGGAGGGCGCGGGCCAAACTAACATGGCCCAACAACCACCGTCGATCTCTTTTGTGATATCCTTCGACATGGCGATGAAACGATGAGGTGACGCAGGCGGCAAAGACAAAGGTCGCGCTACCCGCGGCCTTTGTGACTGGGCGCCGCCCCCGTGGAATCCCACACCACCACCAGCCAAACCGGCCACCACCGAGCCCCCATCGGTCGCGCTGCTCACTGGGCCGAGCCACTGCCCCGAGCCAGCCCGCGCCCTGCCGGCCTGTCCGCCCACCTTCTGTGCGCCCGGCCGAACCGTACCATCTCACGTGCCCCACTCTGCTACTGGCTGAACTGGCCTCGGCCATCCAGGCCGAGCCACACGATTCATGCCCCCTCGTGGTGCCCTGGACAAACCGGCCTTGGTTTTGCCCTCCGGACCGAGATGCACCGGGCCGCACCGTCGCGGTGCTCCGTGGCGAACCAGCCCCAAGCCTGGGCTGAACCACCCTCGCGGCCTGCTAGGCTGGCCCCAGCGGACCGGGCCAAACCCAATGGACTGGACCGCCGAACGAGCTAGGCCAGACCCAACGGGTCAGGCCGGGTCAACCCGAATCGGGTCGGCCCAGACAAAGATGGGCTAAGTCGGTCCGACCGGGTTGGATTAGACCCGGGCCCACTACCGACCCCTTTACTTTCTTTTGGCCATATCATGGGAGCCGGATGTCTGTTTGATAAACCATCAATGGCGCTAGAAATCTTGGAGCATGAATGTCCCTTTGAGTATACCCAACTAGAGTTCAGGGTATAGTTGAGATTCGGTCAGGTTGGATCAAGCACGAATCCAACTGGGCCCCCGGGACTAAAAGGATAATAACTCACAGACCGGGCATCCGATTGAAGCGTTGTATGTTGCGTTGAGACCCCTGTGATGTGGAAAAACTATGGGATACTTATTCATGGGACTTCGTCACAGTTTATGTATCGACACTTGGATTAATGAGAGGAACCTCCTAGAATCAAGCATGCTTTGTGTGGAAACCCTATGGCTGGATGCATTCTGACTACTATTCCTGGATCTTGTGTGGGTTTGATAGCTCTGACTACTGTTCCTGGATACTATGTGGGTTTGATAGCTCTGACTAATGTTCCTGGATCCTATGTGGGTTCGACTGTTCTGACTACTATTCCTAGATCTTGTGTGGGTTCGACAGCTCTGACTGCTGTTCCTGGATCCTGTGTGGGTTCGACAACTCTAACTACTATTCCTAGATCCTGTGTGGGTTCGACAGTTCTGACTACTATTCCTAGATCCTGTGTGGGTTCGATAGCTCTGACTATTGTTCTTGGATCCTATGTGGGTTCGACAGTTCTGAATACTATTCCTGGATCCTTTGTGGGTTCGACAGTTCTAATTTCTGTTCCTGGATCCTGTTTGGGTTTGATAGAATAGATGATTTAGTGGATACATCTAATCATCTCTAACTCTCTACAAAGGTTGTATACCTATGTGAGCAGAGTCAGTAACATTTGTGTTTTCCTCATGACTGAGATGGATTATTTGATAACTTAGGTATATTTGTGGGCATATACCTAAGTGGGGTTATATGTTGATTTCAAACTATATGGTTTATACTTTTTGTATTTTGAGATACCTTGAGGCTATTGGGATCCCTAATGAGTATTGTTATACTCACCCCTACACGGGCTATGCCCACAACTCGTTGTATTGGTTGCAGACGACAGAAAGTGTTGACCGAGGCGGAGAGTATTAGGACTGGATGGTACCTAGAGGTGGACCTCACGACCAGTCGGTACCAAGAGGAGAGTGACCGACATGGAGTGATGAGGAGGTTATCTATACCTACCCTTCAGGTAGGAATCTCAGAGGACGATCCAACAGCTATTTTCCCTTTCTTCAGCTGTACCAATTTTTCCAATTCCTTTTACTTTATAGTTGGGATTTTGTTTCCAGCCCCTTTAAATTTTAGCATTATTTTTTTATACAGTTACTTAGTGTTTTGTATCCAGTTATGTTATCTGTTGTGTGATTTTACATGTTTTAAGGGAAATGCCTTCCCAGAATTATGGAGTTACACCTTTGGTGCTAGTTTCCATCTCCTGGCCTATGGAAGGCGGGCTTGGGGTAGTCACGGCACGGGCCTCGGGGGACGGGTCGTGAAAAATTGGTATTAGAGGAGTAGGTTCTACCAGAGAACTTAGGACTCTAATATTTTCTATGAAGAAATAGTGGTAAGGGTATTGAGTGTGGTTTTCAATTTAGGGAGTCCAGTGTTCGTGCGGCGGCAGACGTATCCATACACCAGGACCCTGACTTCTGATTTCTGACTCAGTGCATGAAAATACTTATTGCGTGTGGGTTTTGAAGAGTTTTATTTGTGATCTCCTTGAGTCAGATCACCAGGTTAACTTTTTGACCATGGTGCACCTATTTCTTTTCAAGATGCCTCCATGCATATAGCGATCCAGGGTTCCAGGCTTTGTATGAGATGGCATCCCACTGAGTGACGAGGCCTCGGTGCAGGGCCCTATCATAGAGGAGGCACCAGCAGTACCACTACCCATTGGGCCACCAATGCCACCAGCCCAGCAGCAGAGAGTGCACACCACCTGAGCACGTTGCATGAGTTTTAGCTCCAGAGGCCGCCCAGTTACAGGGGCGAGACGGACCCACAGGCAGCTGAGGATTGGCTGGAGGATATGGTGAGAGTCTTCAGACTGGTAGGGACACCATACGACCTTATGGTGATCCTTGTCGCGAGTCTTATTCAGGCAGAAGCATGTAGACGGTGGAGCCTAATGCTCCAGGTGAATGACAAGGTGACACTACTCTGGGCATACTTCAAGAGCCTATTTCAGGTGGAGTTTGTCCCAGCCACCCTACGTGCAGTGCAGATATAGGAGCTACTTTATCTATAGCAGGGTAGCATGATGGTGTCACAATACTCAGTGAGGTTCACCGACCTTTCACGCTACTCCATAGATATGGTGCGGGGCCCATTCTTTAGGGCCCATACATTCGAGCAGGGTCTCATGCGAGAGATAGGAGCTTCGATGGTCTCCCTCAACATCCTGACATAGGCGGGGGTGTTGGAGTGAGCCCTTTTAGTGGAGAGTTTCCTTGCTGAGTAGTCACCAAGAGTGAGACCTGCCACCTGGCATCACATAGTTGAGTCTTCTACAGCTGGTAGTAGACATATTTCATAGAGTTACAAGAGGACCAGGCCTATGGGTGGAAGACCTCGTGACTTGAGTTCAGTTTTGTGAGGCATAGGAGACAGAGCTAGACATGCCAGGAGCAGGCACTGTTACTCTTGCAGTGGGAATGGTCACATGGCTCGTGACTATCTGACCCACCGTTTAGATAATCAGCGGACAGTTGAGGGACCTCCCAGGAAGAGGCAGAGATTGATCAAGGTGGTCCGCTGGGAGTAGGTAGACGTGGCCGAGGATCTGGTCATATAGCTGGCAGTGGACGATGTTACGAGGTGTTACCACCACCACCACCAAGAGGTCCACCCTGACCGCAGGGAGTAGGTGGACAGGGGAGAGCTCATCTCCATGTAGTTGAGGCATACGATCATGGCACTCTAGAGATGATTTGAGGTATGATCTGGGTCTACCCCACCTTAGCTGTAGTTCTTATAGACACATGTTCCAGTCACTCTTTCATTACCACCACCCTCGTTCGGATCTCGGATATTCGGACAGAGCCGTTGGCTCGATCCTTATGGCTAGAGACTCCTACGGGAGCATATTCGACGATTATGCACTGGGGCAGGTAGTGAGAGCTTACTCTAGGATGCGAGAGCTTCGGCTGGGATATCTTAGTAGTGGCATCGAGGCCTTACAACGTCATCTTGGGTATGGAATGGTTATCTACTGCCCACGCTCAGATTGAATGTATTAGGTGCAAACTGCGGTGTGTCTGCACGGATTGGACCAGGTTCACCTTCACCGGTGAGAAGGGAGCCTTTGGTGCACAAGATAGGCTTTCTTGGAGGAGGGTACAACCAATCACTCATCATATGGATAGCCTGACCCTCAGAGCTGTTGATGTGAAGAGTCTAAGCTATCCTGTAGTGGTGGACCAGTACGCGGATGTTTTCCCTAACGATGCCCTAGGTCTACCTCCTCGCAGAGTGGTGCACTTTTACATTGACTTGTACCCCGGGACGACACTAATATATACTCCAGCATATTGGATGGCTCCCGTGGAGCTTCACAAGATGTGGGTACAGCTTGAGGATTTCCAGGGTAAGGGATTCATACGGCCCAGTGTTTCTCCATGGGCAGCCCCAATTCTGTTCGCCAAGAAGGTGGATGGGAGCTTGAGGCTTTGTGTCAAATACCGTCACCTGAAACAGGTGACTGTGAAGAACAAGTACCCACTCCTGAGGATTGATGACCTCTTTGATTAGCTGAAGGGATAATGGTGGTTCTCGAAGATAGAACTCATATCCGGCTATCACCAGCTTAGAGTTCAAGGTGAGGATGTGCAGTAGTCGGTCTTCAGATGTTGATATGGCCACTACGAGTTCTTGGTTATTCCATTCAGTGTAACCAACACTCTAGTAGTGTTCATGGGACTCATGAACAAGATTTTCCCGCCATACCTCAATTGCTTTGTCATAGCCTTCATCAATGACATTTTGATCTACTCGACTACTGAGGAGGAGCATGCCTACCATTTGCGAGTAGTACTGGACACCCTCCGAGAGCACCATCTTTATGGTAATCTCTCAAAGATCCAGTTCTTGATCTGAGAGGTTCACTTTCTAGGACATTTCACCTCAGAGGCTGGATTTGCAGAAGATCCAGCGAAGATTGAGGTGGTACTTTCTTGAGAGCCACCCAGGAGTGTCACGGAGGTACGGAGTTTCCTGGATTTGGCTGGGTACTTCCAGCAATTCGTTCCAAACTTCTCCAAAGTTGTAGCACCACTATCAAACTTGATGAAGAAAGGGAAACCCTTCATGTGGTCAGAGAGATGCCAGCAGAGCTTTCAGGTGCTGAGGCAGAGGCTGACTAGTGCCCCTATCTTGAGGATTCTAGAGGAAGGCATCAGGTACGTAGTCTACTGCGACACATCAGGGACTAGACTCAGATGTGTCCTGATGCAGGAGTTATTAGTGATCGCATATGGTTCTCAATAGCTGAGACAACATGAGCAGAACTATGCTACCCATGACCTAGAGTTAGCAGCAGTGGTCTTCTCCTTGAAGATGTGGCGACACTATCTGATGGGTGAACATTTTACCGTGTACTGTGATCACAAGAGTCTTAGGTATATCTTCTCCCATAAGGACATGAACTTGAGACAGCGACGTTGGCTTGAGTTCGTCTAGGACTATGACTTCAAGAAATTATATACTCCTGGGAAGGGGAATGTTGTTGTAGATGCACTCCGCAAGAGGTCTGGAATACAGCTGTTAAGAGAAGCGATGGAACAACTAGCTGCTTTGCAGATATCCTTTGTGGATAGAGGTGGAGGAGATTTCCTACAGTCTCTAACAGTAACACCCCCACTCCTTCTGTGAGTCAGGGAGGCGTAGCATGGGGATGCTGACTGCGAGAGATGACATGCTCAGATATCCACAGGGCATGCAGCTGATGGATTTTCTGAATGTGGGTAGTGTGTCATCCTCTTCAGAGAACATTCCATGGTACCATTTTCACTTCAGGTGGAAGTGTTGAGGGAGTTTTGCACATCCCCTCTAGCGGTACATCCATGAGTGTCAAAGATGTATCAGGACCTCCGATGACAGCACTGGTGGCCGAGAATGAAGAAAGCAGTTGTAGAGTTTGTCTCTTAGTGCCTCACTTGTCTGCAAGTGAAGGTGGAACATCAAGTACTAGCAGGCTTGTTACAACCTTTAGAGGTCCCATAGTAGAAGTGGGATGGGATATCCATGGACTTTGTGATAGGACTTCCGTGTACATCCATAGGTCACGAATCAATTTTGGTGATCGTCGACCGACTCCCCAAGTCATCCCACTTCCTACCAATCAGATAGTACGGCTCAGTAGAGAGCTTGGGGAACCTCTATGTGTAGGATATTGTATGTTTACATGGAGTAAATTCTTCTATTGTCTCTGATCATTATGCACGGTTTACTTCCCTACTATGGAAGGGGTTGCATGAGGCTTTCAGGATGCATCTTCGTCTGAGAACCACCTTCCATCCTCAGAAGGATTGTCAGATTGAGTGGACCATTAAAACCCTCGAGGACAAGTTGTGTGCTTGTGTCCTTGACTTTGGTCACAACTAGGAGGATCACTTACCTTTGTTGGAGTTTTCATACATCAACAACTATCACTCCACCATTGGGATGGAACCTTTTGAGGCATTATACGAGCAACCTTGGAGATCACCCTTGTGCTGGACTAACCCAGGGGAGTTAGCACTAGTGGGACCAGAGATGGTATGATCTACCACGGAGAAAGTGTAGATCATCTAGGAGAGGATGAAGACTTCATAGAGTAGGAAAAATTTGTATGCTAACAGGAGATCGAGACCTCTGGAGTTCGAGGATGGAAACCACATATTTCTATGGGTCTCACCTCGATGAGGTTTATAGAGATTTGGATGAGGCAGAAAGTTATCTCTGAGATTCATCAAACCTTTTCAGGTCCTCAGCAGAGTTGGAGAGGTGGCATACCACTTAGCTCTTCAACCTCCGTTGCACTATGTGCACGACGTCTTCCATGTATCCCAGCTGAGGAGATACGTGTAAGACCCTTCTCACATCATTGACCATGGAGAGTTGGATGTCAACGATGGGAAGAATTTTACGGAGGCTCCAGTGGAGATTGAGGATCGACAGGAGGATGTCCATCGTGGATGGTTGATACCTCTGGTGCGTGTTCACTGGCAGCACAAGAACCTCCAATAGATCACATGGGAGCGGGAGGCTCAGATGCGTGCTAAGTACCCTTTTCCCTTAGTTGTGAGTTGTTTCTTACGGGGGCGTAGAGACCTGAGGTGGGGATAATGTAAAGACCCATAATTTCCATTTAAATTTTTTCTCAAATATATGGGAATTTTACAAGTCCGCAAAATCTTAAGGCACATGATTTTGAGGCCCGGTGTGCCCGAAATCAATTTCTAAAGTTTTGTTCGGGTACGTTCAGTAAACGTACGAGAATGTTTTTTAACTTTTGAACCAGTGCTCAGAATTGAAATATGAGGGCACTGTTGAACTCGCAGCGCCGATATTTTCTTAAGAAAACTTTCACCTCGATAGTAGTGAGTCGAGAATAAAATATATTTATTTGGTTTTATGTGAAAGATTAAAATAAAAATAAATGTGTGTGACACTTTATTTTTATTTTACCAACAACAATGTGGGTGTTGGTAGGTAAGACCCACTAGAACTATAACCTCCATGTAGAGGTTGGAAGTGGGGACCACCACACCTCAACCTCCCATGAGAGGTTAATGTGGTGGGGACCACCCAAGACCACATAACCTCCCAATTTGAATATTAGGGGCAGGGACCACTCGACCCCTATTAAATGGGATGAGAGGAAACCCTCTCAACACCATCTTTAATGTGGATGAGCCTCTTGAGCTTCCTCCATATTAATGTTTCCAACACACCAAATTAATGGTGCCAAATCATCCCCTCTAACTTTTAATGTTTCCAATGCACCACCCTTAATATGCTAACCTACGTACTTAATTTCCCCAATTTGAATATTGTGCCTACAATTAAATTGGGAAAATCATATCACTTTTGGAATTTTGGGTGGAATATTGGGGAGAGGAGAGCATGGGAGAAATAGAGTTCTCCAATTAAGAACCTCATCTCCCAACGAAGAACGAATAATGTGTTCTTCCAACAAAGAATGAAGAACACGTTCTTCCAACGAAGAACGCTGACAACAGTCTCCTTCAATATTCTTCCCCGGATTCCTACCGATGTGGAGCGTCTTCCATGAAAGATGTTCAAGCTCGAGATTTGAAGTGAGTGGTGGATGCGACGAATGAAGACAACTCCATCTTCTTCCCAATGACTCTGTTGATGAATGATGGTCAAGGTAGGGGTTAATTTCATTTAAGTTTCACGTTCTTCCTTTATTTCAAAACAAAGAGCGAGGATTATTTCTTTTTGTGGGTGGATTTTTGTGGTTTGTTCTAAAGGACCGATTGTTATCACCCTAAATGCGGAGGGCGCGGGCCAAACTAACATGGTCTAACACCCTCAGTTGATCTATTTTGTGATATCCTTTGGCATGGCATCCAAACGATGAGGTGACGAAGGTGATGAAGAAAAAGGCCGCTGTAACACCAGAGACTTTTATGTTATATAAATCATCAAAGGAATCTTTTTCTACACAACACTTGCTTGGCTTGCTTTACACGCAATCACGACCTTCCGCGATAGCTTGCGTCGTACGCAATACCGAGTTTCACTAAACAACAATATGCTATTAAAACTAGACGTTATGAATAGTAATAACCACTTTTTGAAATTTTATAAATTTTATTTTTCAAAATGGACTTCATTTTTGGACTCAGAATATCGAAATTAGTCTGGGGTGAAATTTCGGTATTTTTCTGAAAACTTTCAATTTTTGATGAATAGTGAAACCACTAAGTGGTAGGTTAAAAACTGAATTTTGCATAAAACATAATTTTACCGCTTCTGTGAATGGAATTTGGAAAATCCGAGAGACACGGTTAATATCAAGGACTAAAATGTGGTTCAATGAGATGAAAATAATTTTTTTGGTGAATAGTAACTTTTTATTTTTTTTACCGCGGTTAATAGTAAATAGGGTAACTAAGGGTAAATATGATATTACTATTACCCTAACACATGTCCTAATTCTATTGGACAAGTGTAATTCTACCAAAAACAAACTTAGGAATAAAATATGACCATTTAGGACCACTTGGATTAGATTAGGACATTTATTATTAATTTATTTAAAGAAGGGTTAAAATAGTTAAAATCAAAGTTTAATAAGTAAATCATTTTTAATATGGTGTTATACATAAGATAAAATCGACTATAAATATTCATTAGAAAGATAAAAATATTTCCTACATAATGGTATTTTATCTGTAATTTTTAGACATTAAATAATTTAATTTATTTATGACACAATGGTGATGCAGTAATTATCTTATTAATGAAATATTGACATAATTGATGTTATAAACACCAAAATAAATGTAATTTGAGACTTTTTATGAATTCCAATAATTTTCTAGGTTACTATGATATATTAGTGTTGATTTAATCAACTTGGTTCGAACATATAATTCTGTTATGACTTTCAAAAAAATCATATATCAAATAGTGTCAAAATTGACACAAAATAGTTTTTAAATCAAATATTATATTATTAATTGTTATTTTATTCCTAAAAATATAAGTTTCGGCCAAATGACATAGATAAGGATATATATATTAATAATAAACAATTTGGGGTTCGTTTGGCATGTTATAGTAAGTGTATTAACCATATAGTGAAAGAAAACAAAAAGACATGGTAAAAGTTAAATTATTTAACTTAGAGTTAAATCTAATTGATAAGGTTAATATAATACCCTAAACATGTCTAAATCCTATTGGTTGATAGGATTTCGACCCATCCCCACTTTAGCTTCGAAATAAGACCCTTTGTAACCATTATAAACCGATTTTGACTTTAATATAAAATAATATTTTGAGATATTCCTAAGGTGCCCATCTCCTCCCTTATAAAAGGGCACCTCCTCCCCCTCCTCCTCACACCAATTTGAGCACTCAAGCTCGGCCAACCCCGGCCATTTTCTCCTCTCCACTTCCCTAGAATAATCCTAGAGGTTCTGGTCTTCTTCAAAGACCAATCTTAGTTCCCTAAGTGGAGGATTCAAAGAGGCGTTCCAAAGAAGAGGTAATATCCATTACCGATCTTTTCAATTTCTTTATTCTTCAACTTCTTCTTCTATAGTTGTTTCATGATAAAGTAATAACATCAGTATTAATTACATACTGATATGTTATTATAAATATGAAACAACCCTAATTCACCTTCTATCCATCCTACGGAAAAATGAAATCACCGCGCGTGCGTACGTACGGAATACCGTCTCCACGCCGTGGTGTAATCTATTTTTCCACCATCACTTTACAAGGATGGGTATAATGGTGTAATGTGTAACTATTTATGGTTATTATAAAGTAATATTGATACTGAAATAATATATATATATATACTCAAATACAGTTCCACGATCATAGGAACGATATCATCACTCGTGCGTACGTACGGAATACCGTCTCCACGATGTGATGCGACTCGTTCTACATGATCATCATTACATAGTAATTATATTAATGAATTGAATGAATAAATATGATATATGTTACACTAATACCATTCTGGATATAAGGTATCTATAACCTTAAAAGAATAATAAGAATGTATTCGGCAAAACACGCATAAGAACAAAAGGCAATAAAGACCCGAGTAACAAGTAACAATGAAATATTACTAACAAGAAGCTAAGAATATGACCATATATGATATCATATCAATATGTATGATTCTGGAATAAGTCAATAACATTATTTAAACCATTATACAGGAGCTTCGGACACGTACAAAGCAAATCAGACCTAAGGTAAGGGAAATATCACAATCTCATTTTTATCAGAGATTGTTTATTCGTAAGTATTTACTGGGGTGTATTTTATCATCCACATCCATGTTCCCTCAATATGTAATATTATTTCCATCCACCTACAATTTTTTAAATCCATTTTTACCCTTCGGTGAGTTTTTAGTAAAAGATATGAAAGGAATCTTTTGTCGTTTTTCGTACGAGGTTTTTTTGACTTTTCCGACAAAAGTACGAGAAGAATGTTTTTTTTAACTTATACGGCATGAATGGATTTTTAAAACATTATTTCCAAGAAACTTCCTTTACAAGTTTTCAAGTTTATTTTTAATCAACTTATTTTATTTTAAAGTTGTATGACATGTTATGAAAGGAAAAATGTTTTTGAAGTAGAAAGGATATTTTCATCAAGAATGAAGTTCAAGTGTTTTATCAAAATTATTTTCCATCTAAGATAATAAAGGGTTCTATTTTTATCCCTATTATTAAATTTATTTGATTATGTTGTGAGGTAATTATTTTTATGAAGTCATTTACCTTATATGATTTGTTTTATGATGTCATGATTTTTCAAGAATCCCATTTTTGTTACATGTGTTATGCGATGATGTATGATTTATGATTATGTGGCACACATAATAAAGGATTCATTATAAGATGGGTGTGACCTATATCTCCCTCCAATGCATTGGGTAAAGATTTTATATCTCATGAGATAGACATGGCTGGAACGGAAGGTTATTTCGGTTCAGTGATACAGGACTGAAACGAGGAGTGAACTCGGTTCAGAAAGGGACTTTGTCCACTAAGATAGTCTTGGCAATGAGTCATGACTAACAGGAAATGATTTTCCATGATTATGTGTGCATGCCACAAAGTTTCAAGTTTTATGTTATGATTATGGGGATCTCATTTTAACTTCTATGATTTATTCCATGTTAAGATATTATGATCTCTTTTGCAGGTTTTGATTTTCAAAAAGATATGATATGATTTTTATTTCCTTTATTTTCCCTTGCTGAGCATTTGAGCTCACCCTTTTATGTTTTCTTTTCCCCAGGTCAGGAAGATGGATATTAAGTAGAATATGCTAAAAGGGACCCTAGATATGATGAAATAAATGGGAGACACTGTAGAAGATTTATGAACCAGTTGTTTATGTTTCCTAGTTTCTAAAGACACTATACCTATACAGTCCTTTGTGGTTTTGTCATATGTTGTAATAAGTGTGCTTCAATTTTGAAGTATTAAAAATGTATGTAAAGTATGGGTCGTTATAGTTGGTATCAGAGGAAAGGTATAGTCAACCTTTGGAAACTAGGATGTGAAAGCCTTAGTAAGAACCCTAAGGATAAGTCTAAGAATAGAACACAATCTTAGTGTTTTAGAAATGGCCTTGAATAACCTAGGATAAGACCTTAAGCATGAAAATTTTATTCTTGAATTATGTGGTTTTCCTATTATAATTAGTGTTGCTCACACTATTCTTCTTGGTTTTAGTCAATGGCTGGAACCCGAAGGAATTGTGTTAATGCGGAATGTGATGGGCAATGCAATGATTTTCCCCCTGAGCAACCAAACGATATGGGAGCTGGAATGAAAAATCTTGTAGCCATGCTCACACAACTTTCTCAAGCTATGAATCATGCAGGACTTCCAAATGAGCAAAGGAAGGAGCAACATTCTGTTGAATCCTTCATGAGGCAGCGTCCACCTTCTTTCAGTGGGTCTACTGATCCATTAGTTGCTGAACAATGGATTAGTACTACTGAAAATATATTTTCAGTTCTTCAATGTTCTGAACATGATAAAGTCATCCTAGCAGTGTATCGTTTGAAGGAGATGCTGATCAATGGTGGAATCTTATTAAGAATACGAGGCAAAGGGATGAAATTGAGTCTATGGAATGGGACGAGTTTAAGAACTTATTTTTCAATAAGTACTTCCCTCGTATTCTCCGAACAAAGATGGAGAAAGAGTTTCTTGAACTGAAGCAAAGGGATGATGAATCTGTTGGTACCTATGAAGCAAATTTTACAAGACTTGCAAGGTACGCTTCTGGTATTATTATCCAACCTGAGAGTAAGATCGATTGATTCTTTAGTGGCTTAAAACCAAGTCTTCGAAGGGCGTTATCCATAAGAGACTTCAATAGCTACGAGGAAATCGTTCGATGTGCTCTCAAGGTCGAGATGGAGATTGGAATAACCCATCAGTCACATGGGTTTGATAAGAAGAGGAAGATGGAATTCAAAGAAAAATATAAAGAGCACACGGAAAAGAAGATGAACTTTTCCTTATGCTCAAAGTGTGGAAAGAAACATGGAGGGAGTTGTCTTAAAGGGACAAGTAAATGTTTTAAATGTGTAAAGGAAGGTCATCGAGCATTTGAATGCCGTGATAATGGGAAGAAGATGTCTAATGACGCAAACAAAGGAAGGGATACCCAGAATGAACCTACTACACTTCAATGTTTCAAGTGCAAGGAGATGGGGCATTATGCCAATCAATGCCCAAATCCAAGGGTTGATGATGATGGTCGACGTCAATAAAATCTTATGGCTAAAGACAAAGGAAAGTCACATGCAATTTCTATCAGCGATGTGGAGTACGATAACGAAGTGGTGAAAGGTACACTTACCATCCACTCTAAAGTAGCAAATGTTTTATTTGATTCTGGATCCACCCACTCTTTTATTTCTAAAGAATTTTCTAAGGGTATCACTGTATTACCTCAACAATTAGATGTTGAGTTATCTGTGACAACACCTAATGGCACAACAGTCGCATCAAAAGTTTATAATTCTTCTCCGATCGAAGTTTGTGGGAAAGTGCTTCCTGCAAATCTTGTGATCCTTCCATTAGTGGAATTTGATGTGATTCTTGGCATGGATTGGCTTTCTCTACATGGAGATCATATCAATTGCCAAATAAGGGAAGTCACATTTCATATTCCAGATCAATCTACGATCATATATCAATGCAAGGATGAACATAATCTTCCAGTGGAAATTTCTTCCATCTTATGGGTATTGATTCCACTAAATGAAGGTTATTTATCTCAAATGGTTGGTGAGAAACTCACGATTAAGAATATTCCCATTGTACGGGAGTTTGATGATGTCTTTCCGGAGGAATTACCGGGTCTTCCACCAAATCGTGAAGTTGAGTTTTCAATAGAACTCGTACCGGGTGCTTTGCCTATTTCAAAGACACCTTATAGAATGGCCCCAATTGAGTTGCAGGAATTGAAAAAGCAACTCCAAGAGAATCTTGATAAGGGATTCATACGCCCTAGTGCATCACCTTGGGGAGCACCTGTTCTATTTGTTGAGAAGAAAGATGGATCAATGAGACTCTGCATTGATTATCGAGAACTTAACAAGATCACTATCAAGAACAAATATCCTCTCCCACACATTGATGACTTATTTGACCAACTACGCGGAGCTCAATACTTTTCAAAGATTGATCTTCATTCAGGGTATCATCAATTAAGGGTCAAAAGGGAGGATATACCAAAGACGTCTTTCCGTACAAGGTATGGACACTATGAATTTATAGTGATGCCATTTGGTCTTACTAATGCCCCTGCTATCTTCATGGATCTAATGAATAGAGTCTTTAGAGACTATCTTGATCAATTTGTGGTAGTCTTTATAGACGAAATTATTGTCTATTCAAAGAGCAAGGAAGATCATGAAGATCACTTGAGAATTATATTGAAGACCCTGAGAAAGGAGAACCTTTATGCCAAATTTACCAAGTGTGAATTTTGGCTTCAAAAAGTTGCATTTTTGGGTCACATAATCTCAAAAGAGGGGATATCTGTGGATCCAGCAAAAACAGAGGTTATCGAAAGATGGTCGAGACCAACAACAGTAACTGAGATCCGAAGTTTTCTTGGTTTGGATGGATATTATCGACGTTTTGTAAAGGATTTTTCAAGATTATCTAATCCACTCACCAAGTTGACTCGGAAAGGAGTTAAGTTTGTCTGGACAGAGGAATGTGAAGAGAATTTCAAGGAGTTGAAAAGAAGGTTATCCAGTGCACCTGTGCTCACACTGCCTTATAGTGGAGAAAGGTTTGTGATCTACAGTGATGCATCCAAGAAGGGATTGGGGTGTGTTCTTATGGAAAATGATATAGTGATAGCTTATGCCTCACGACAGTTGAAAATCCATCAGCAAAACTACCCAACACATGATTTGGAGTTGGCTACGGTAATCTTTGCATTAAATATTTGGAGGCATTACCTTTATGGTGAAAGGTGTGATATTTATAATGATCATAAAAGTTTAAAGTATATTTTCACACAAAAGGAGTTGAATATGCGTCAAAGAAGATGGTTGGATCTGATTAAGGATTATGACTGCTCAATCCATTACCACCCTGGGAAAGCAAACAAGGTGGCAGATGCATTAAGTCGACAAGACCATGCTAGTTTATCCATGATGAGGATCACAAAAGATCCAATATTTATGGATTTACAAAGGATGGATCTTGGAATTATAATGGACGGGGAAAAATCTTATCTTTCTCAAATGAATGTTCAACCATCTATACATGTGAAGATTAAAGAGGCACAGAAAGAAGATGTTGAGTTACAAAAGAAGGTGAGAAATGTTCCTGAATTCAACCTTGATTGTGATGGGATAATAAAGTTCAGGAATCGGGTTCGTGTTCCTTCCATCCCCGAATTAAAGAAGGAGCTGCTGGATGAGGCTCATAGTTCTTCATTCTCTATTCATCCTGGAAGCACAAAGATGTATAGGGACCTGAAAGAGTACTTCTGGTGGGATGGCATGAAAAGAGATGTTGCTGAATATGTCTCTCGATGCTTGGTTTGTCAACAAGTTAAAGCTGAGAGACAAAAGTCTAAGGGTATGTTACAACCATTACCCATACCCGAATGGAAATGGGAAAACATCACTATGGACTTTGTCACAGGACTTCCTAAAACATCCAAAGGCAATAATGCTATTTGGGTCATAGTTGATCGTCTTACAAAGTCTGCACACTTCATTCCTATTAGAGAGGATTTCTCTCTAGATCAGCTTGCCAGGATATATGTAAAGGAAGTGGTAAGATTGCATGGAGTACCACTTTCTATTATATCTGATCGGGATCCGAGATTTACCTCGAAGTTCTGGCGAAGTCTTCAGCATACTCTGGATACAGAGTTGAGTTTCAGCACTGCTTATCATCCCCAGACAGACAGTTAGTCTGAGAGAACAATTCAAACCCTAGAAGATATGTTGAGAGCTTGCTCTATGGATTTCAAAGGAGGTTGGGATCAACACCTACCTTTGGTGGAATTTTCTTATAATAATAGCTTTCACTCCAGTATTCAGATGGCTCCTTATGAAGCTCTCTATGGAAAGAAATGCAGGACTCCAACTTGCTGGGATGAAGTTGGGGAAAGAAAGCTATTAGGACCTGATCTCGTTGATGAAATGGCAGAAAAGGTCAGATCTATTCAACAACACATAAGAGCATCTCAGAGTCGACAGAAAAGTTATGCCGAAAACCGAAGAAAAGACCTAGAGTTTGAAGTGGGTGATAAAGTGTTCTTACGAATATCTCCCTGGAAGAGGGTTATGAGATTTGGAAAGAAGGGGAAGTTGAGCCCTAGATATATCGGTCCTTTCGAAATACTGGATCGTGTTGGGAAGGTAGCTTACCGATTGGCGCTTCCACCGAATCTCTCTCAAGTTCACGATGTGTTCCATGTATCTCTCCTGAGAAAGTACATACCTGATCCTTCACATGTACTCAGCTCAGAAGTTGTACCGCTGGAGCAAGATCTTTCTTATGAAGAACAACCGATAGAGATTCTGGATCATAGCGAAAAAGTCCTACGAAACAAGACCACTCGATTGGTGAAAGTTTTATGGAGGAACCACCAACTTGAAGAAGCTACATGGGAGCTTGAGGATATGATGAGGGTGAAGTATCCTCATCTGTTTGTTACAAAGTGACGAATTTCGAGGGCGAAATTCTTTTTAAGGGGGGTAGAATTTAACACCCGAGACTTTTATGTTATATAAATCATAAAAGGAATCTTTTTCTACACAACAATTGCTTGGCTTGCTTTACACGCAATCGCGACCTTCTGCGATAGCTTGCGTCGTACGCAATACTGAGTTTCACTAAACAACAATATGCTATTAAAACTAACCGTTATGAATAGTAATAACCACTTTTTGAAATTTTATAAATTTTATTTTTCAAAATGGACTTCATTTTTGGACTCAGAATATCGAAATTAGCCTCGGGTGAAATTTTGGTATTTTTCTGAAAAATTTCAATTTTTGATGAATAGTGAAACCACTAAGTGGTAGGTTAAAAACTGAATTTTGCATAAAACTTAATTTTACCGCTTCTGTGAATGGAATTTCAAAAATCCGAGAGACACGGTTAATATCAAGGAATAAAATGTGGTTCAATGAGATGAAAATAATTTTTTTGGTGAATAGTAACTTTTTATTTTTTTTACCGCGGTTAATAGTAAATAGGGTAACTAATGGTAAATATGATATTACTATTACCCTAAAACATGTCCTAATTCTATTGGACAAGTGTAATTCGACCAAAAACAAACTTAGGAATAAAATATGACCATTTAGGCCCACTTTGATTAGATTAGGACATTTATTATTAATTTATTTAAAGAAGGGTTAAAATAGTTAAAATCAAAGTTTAATAAGTAAATCATTTTTAATATGGGGTTATACATAAGATAAATTCGACTATAAATATTCATTAGAAAGATAAAAAGATTTCCTACATAATGGTATTTTATTTGTAATTTTTAGACATTAAATAATTTAATTTATTTATGACACAATGGTGATGCAGTAATTATCTTATTAATGAAATATTGACATAATTAATGTTATAAACACAAAAATAAATGTAATTTGAGACTTTTTATGAATTACACTAATTTTCTAGGTTACTATGATATATTAGTGTTGATTTAATCAACTTGGTTCGAACATATAATTCTGTTATGACTTTCACAAAAATCATATATCAAATAGTGTCAAAATTGACACAAAATAGTGTTTAAATCAAATATTATATTATTAATTGTTATTTTATTCCTAAAAATATAAGGTTCGGCCAAATGACATAGATAAGGATATATATATTAATAATAAACAATTTGGGGTTCGTGTGGCATGTTATAGTAAGTGTATTAACCATATAGTGAAAGAAAACAAAAAGACATGGTAAAAGTTAAATTATTTAACTTAGAGTTAAATCTAATTGATAAGGTTAAAATAATACCCTAAACTTGTCTAAATCCTATTGGTTGATAGGATTTAGACCCATCCCCACTTTAGCTTCGAAATAAGACCCTTTAGAACCATTATAAACCGATTTTGACTTTAATATAAAATAATATTTTGAGATATTCTTAAGGTGCCCCTCTCCTCCCTTATAAAAGGGCACCTCCTCCCCCTCCTCCTCACACCAATTTGAGCACTCAAGCTCAGCAAACCCCTGCCATTTTTTCCTCTCCACTTCCCTAGAATAATCCTAGAGGTCCTGGTCTTCTTCAAAGACCAATCTTAGTTCCCTAAGTGGAGGATTCAAAGAGGCGTTCCAAAGAAGAGGTAATATCCATTACCGATCTTTTCAATTTCTTTCTTCTTCAACTTCTTCTTCTTTAGTTGTTTCATGATAAAGTAATAAAATCAGTATTACTTACATACTGATATGTTATTATAAATATGAAACAACCCTAATTCACCTTCTATCCATCCTACGGAAAAATGAAATCACCGCGCGTGCGTACGTACGGAATACCGTCTCCACGCCGTGGTGTAATCTATTTTTCCACCATCACTTTACAAGGATGGGTATAATGGTGTAATGAGTAACTATTTATGATTATTATAAAGTAATATTGATACTGAAATAATATATATATATATATACTCCAATACAGTTCCATGATCATAGGAACGATATCATCGCTCGTGCGTACGTACGGAATACCGTCTCCACGATGTGATGCGACTCGTTCTACATGATCATCATTACCTAGTAATTATATAAATGAATTGAATGAATAAATATGATATATGTTACACTAATACCATTCGGGATATAAGGTATCTATAACCTTAAAAGAAGAATAAGAATGTATTCGGCAAAACACGCATAAGAACAAAAGGCAATAAAGACCCGAGTAACAAGTAACAATGAAATTTTACTAACAAGAAGCTAAGAATATGACCATATATGATATCATATCAATATGTATGATTCTGGAATAAGTCAATAACATTATTTAAACCATTATACAGGAGATTCGGACACGTACAAAGCAAATCGGACCTAAGGTAAGGGAAATATCACAATCTCATTTTTATCGGAGATTGTTTATTCGTAAGTATTTACTGGGGTGTATTTTATCATCCACATCCATGTTCCATCAATATGTAATATTATTTCCATCCACCTACAATTTTTTAAATCCATTTTTACCCTTCGGTGAATTTTTAGTAAAAGATATGAATGGAATCTTTTGTCGTTTTTCATACGAGGTTCTTTTTGACTTTTCCGACAAAAGTACGAGAAGAATGTTTTTTTTAACTTATATGGCATGAATGGATTTTTAAAACATTATTTCCAAGAAACTTCCTTTACAAGTTTTCAAGTTTATTTTTAATCAACTTATTTTATTTTAAAGTTGTATGACATGTTATGAAAGGAAAAATGTTTTTGAAGTAGAAAGGATATTTTCCTCAAGAATGAAGTTCAAGTGTTTTATCAAAATTATTTTCCATCTAAGATAATAAAGGGTTCTGTTTTTATCCCTATTATTAAATTTATTTGATTATGTTGTGAGGGAATTATTTTTATGAAGTCATTTACCTTATATGATTTGTTTTATGATGTCATGATGTTTCAAGAATACCATTTTTGTTACATGTGTTATGCGATGATGTATGATTTATGATTATGTGGCACACATAATGAAGGATTCATTATAAGATGGGTGGGACCTATATCTCCCTCCAATGCATTGGGTAAAGATTTTATATCTCATGAGATAGACATGGCTGGAATGGAAGGTTATTTCGGTTCAGTGATACAGGACTGAAACGAGGAGTGAACTCGGTTCAGAAAGGGACTTTGTCCACTAAGATAGTATTGGCAATGAGTCATGACTAACAAGAAATGATTTTCCATGATTATGTGTGCATGCCACAAAGTTTCAAGTTTTATGTTATGATTATGGGGATCTCATTTTAACTTCTATGATTTATTCCATGTTAAGATATTATGATCTCTTTTGCAGGTTTTGATTTTCAAAAAGATATGATATGATTTTTATTTCCTTTATTTGCCCTTGTTGAGCATTTGAGCACACCCTTTTATGTTTTCTTTTCCCCAGGTCAGGAAGATGGATATTAAGTAGAATATGCTAAAAGGGACCCTAGATATGATGAAATAAATGGGAGACACTGTAGAAGATTTATGAACCAGTTGTTTATGTTTCCCAGTTTCTAAAGACACTATACCTATACGGTCCTTTGTGGTTTTGTCATATGTTGTAATAAGTGTGCTTCAATTTTGAAGTATTAGCAATGTATGTAAAGTATGGGTCGTTATAGCCGCACTACCCATGGCCTCCTTGACATGTGCCACCCTGTGGCGTCCCACACTACCACCGGCCAAACCGGCCCCAGCCGAGCCCCCGTCGGCCGCGCTGTTGGTCGAGCCAAGCTGTTTCCCCGAGTTGGCCCGTGCCCCGCCGGCCTGTCCGATCTGCCATCCGGCCGCCCTCCGGCCTACCTGCCTGGCCGCCCAGCTGCCTCCCGGCCGCCTCCGGCTATCCCGGCTACCTCCCGGCCTACCAGGCCGCCTCTCGTGCACCCAAAGGAACTGCGCCGGCCCATGCGCCTCGCGCACCCTGTGTCGCCGCTGGCCGAACTGGCCTTGGCCATCCGGAATGAGCTGCCAGACCCGTACCCCCTCGCGGAGCCCTGGACGAACCGGCCCCGACCATGCCCACTGGGACGAGACACACTGGGCTGTGCCCTCGTGGCTCTTTGGGCCAAATTGGCCCCGAGCCCAGACTAAACCACCCTCGCGGCCAGCTGGGTTGGGCCTAGTGGGTCGGGCCGAACCTAATGGACTGGCCCACCCAATGGGTCGGGTCGAACCGAACCGGGTCGGCCCCAACCAAGATGGGCCGCGTCGGTCCGACTGGTTTGGACCGGACGCGGCCCCACTACCGACCCCATTACTTTCTTTTCTCCATATCTTGGGCACCAGTGGTCTATTTGACTAACCGTCAACGGCGCTGGAAATCATGGAGCATGACGGTTCCTTTGAGAATACCCCACTGGAGTTCGGGGTATAGTTGAGATTCGGTCAGGGTGGATTGTACAGGAATCCAACTGGGCCCATGGACCTAAAAGGCTAATAACTTAGAGACTGGGCGTCCGATTGACGCGTCTTCTATTGTGTCGAGACCCCTATGATGTGGCAGACCTTTGAGATACTTCTTCATGGGACTTTGTGGTATTTTATGTATCGACAAAGGTCTTGAGGAGAGGACCATCCCAGAATAAAGCGTGCATTGTGTGGAAGCCTTGTGGCTGGCTGCATTCTGACTACTGTTCCATGATCTTGTGTGGGTTAGACAGCTCTGACTACTGTTCTGGGATCCTGTGTGGATTTGACAGCTCTAACTACTATTCCTGGATCCTCTGTGGGTTCGACAGTTTTGACTACTATTCCTGGATCCTATGTGGGTTCAATAGCTCTGACTACTATTTCTAGATTCCTTGTGGGTTTGACAACTTTGACTACTATTCCTAGATCCTGTGTGGGTTCGATAGTTCTGACAACTGTTCCAGGATCCTGTGTGGGTTCGACAGCTCTGACTACTGTTCCTGGATCCTTTGTGGGTTCGACAGTTCTGAATACTTTTTATGGATCTTGTGTGGGTTCGACAGTTCTGATTTCTGTTCCTAGATCCTCTGTGGGTTTGACAGAATAGATGATTTAGTGGCTACATCCAATCATCTCTAACTCTCTAGAAACGTTGTATACCTGTGTGAGTTGATTTAGTAACTTTTTTGTTTTTCTAATTATTGAGATATATTACTTGATAACTTAAGTATATGTATGGGAATATACCTAAGTGGGGTTATCAATAGATTTCATACTTTGTGTTTTATCCTAGTTGGATTTTGAGAGACCTTGAGGGTCTCAAGGTCCCTACTGAGTACTGTTATACTCACCCCTGCACGAGATATGCCCACACCTCGTTGTGTTGGTTGCAGAAGACAGAAAGCGCTGACCGAGGCTAAGATTATTAGGACTGGACGGTACCCAATGTTGGACCTCATGAAGAGTCAGTACCCAGAGGAGACTGACGAACATGGAGTGCTAGGGAGGCTATCTGTACCTACCCTTCAGGTAGGAATCCCGGAGGATGATCCAACAGCTGTTTTCTCTTTCTTCAGTTGTACCTATTTTTCTAGTTCCTTGTACTTTTCAGATGGGCTTGTATTTCCAGCCCCTTTACTTTTCAGCATTGTTTTGTTATACAATTACTTAGTGTTTTTTATCCATTTGTGTGCTTTGTTGTGTGCGTTTACAAGTTTTTAGAAAAATCCCTTCCCAGAATTAAGGAGTTACGCCTTTGGTGCTAGTTGCCAGCCCCTAGCCTATAGAAGGCGGGCTTGGGGTAGTCATGACACGGGCCCTGGGGGACGATTCGTGACACTTCTTCCAGTTTGTTTCTATGACAATTATCATGTTCCATTTTCTATATAGAGAACACCACCATCAATATAACTCTATTAACTGGAGTCTTAACATTATCAAATTCCACCACATCATGTTATCACAAAAATTATTTCCAAAATCACCCATTACCATGTTAAACCATTTCTGAAAAATTTCAACTTGGTTTTTAAAATCAAACCATTTTCAAAATACCGTAATCACACTCTTTTCAAAGTATTTCATAGGAAAATAATTTAAACATCTTTCAAAAATTCTTTCACATTTCTCTGAATCATACATCATTACTAAAAATGAAATATGAATTCCTAGTGGGATATTATTCCTCTAATGCTTGTCATGATCTTCATATTATCTAAACCCATGAAAATGAGATTTCAAAATCTTATAAGTGTCTCCAATACACTTATATACCCAACTCCCTGGTAACATGATGTTTAAGAAAAAACGTTTAGCTACATATTTTATTCTCTATATTTAAAGTCCAATCAATCCTACTACTTTCTATGATCCCACGTTAATAAATATACTAGAATTAATTCCCACTCCATGTTTAAGAAAACAAATGACCACTTGTTCCAAAAAGGAAGGAACAAGCTGATACCCTTATTTCATACATATTTTGAATCAAACAAAACTGATAACACTTGTATCTTTCTGCCCCTTCTCATTATATTGAGAGGAAACTGAGACTTTACATGGATTTAAGCGACATCCCCAAGATACTGAAGGCTATCAATAAATTTTGAGGGCTTTATTTCCAATTTGGGGGGCCAATTTTCCCTTTTAAGATAAAAAACGAACCAACAACCATAACCTGACTAAACTCTACATGATGCATGATAAAAATTAAAGACAACTCAAACATTTAATTTATATCAAAACCAACCAAATAGTACCACAGTGGTAGAGAAACTAACATCAAAGTAAATAGCTGAATACAAACTAATAAAACTCAAAGACAACCACATGACTCCAATGCTCCACATGCACAAAGATCTAACTATACTAAACAGACCAGGTATCACAAAGTAGTACTAAATAAGTTTGATACTTTACCTTTTCACATATCTCAATCAATGATATCTATAAAAGCACCAAAATTCTAAAGAAGGGGTGAGCACTATAACTTAGTAGGTTTCCCCCCTATGAATTCCCAAGTCACGCTACTAGGACAGAACATGTTAGCAACAATTATATAATACAATTTCTAAAATAGTTTATATTAAAATATAAACAAAAGTCACAGTAAAACGTTTTCCAAGTAAATAACATAAAAAATTCTTTAAATCATTTTACATTCTATTTTTGGAATACCCATTACATGGTTTACAACACACCCACACATTCATTCTTGTTTGATAGTTCCATACTCACGAGTGGTAACCTTTCTAATCACCTTGTTTCCCACTAACACATGCCCCCAATCTAGGGTGACATACCTTGTACCCCACTAGTATATGTCCCTTATTTAGGGGCATGTAAAACATGATCTCACCCAAGATCCATATATGTAAAAACCATTTCCACCAAAAGTTTTAAAACCATTTCAATAAAACATAATTTTTATTAAAAAACATCCCAAAAATCCATTTAAAAAATCCATAAAATCCATATTTTAAAAAATAAATTTTAAAATCAATAAAGTAAAGAACTTTTTGTAACCAATTTCTATGATTCGACAATTTCACCAAAAACCATAAATTATCACTAAATAGGATTTATAACACGCTTCACACAAACATTTCTAAATAAATATCATGGAATTAAACCAAATTGAAACTAATCCTTTATGTTATAAATATATGAGTCGAGAGTGAAGCCACATACCTCGATTTTTATGAAAAAAACCAATAGAAGCACTTAAAATCCCACGATACCGAGTTAAAACACCACGAACACACTTTAGATCTCTTCCACTATCATAAACCAAGAGAAATATAAACATATTTGGAATCAAAACCATATATGTACCAAAAATTGACGTATATATAAAAAAAGTTGAAATGGATAATTATATCAAAGAAAAACTACCAGAACCCACTCATAACAATCACATCCCAGGAGAATTATACTTCAAATCAGTAAGGGAAGCCTTTGGATCACCTCCAGATCGAAGGGAGAACCTTCCTTGACATTTGGGAAGATAAAATATTGAGTTAGGGTCACATGGGAGAAAAAAGGGAGCTACAGGGTAAAATGAATGAGATCCACAATTTTAGGATCTCACTTTTAACCTGTACATGGTTAGTCACGCAGTTAGAAAAATTGTGCAGTAACCGTGTATTAGCCACTACCTTAAGTGTTGAACTCACATAGTTGGCTCTCGTAGTTTCCAAACCATGATCCAACTATAAAAAATCCCACTATCCCAAATAGAATAGTTTTTCCTTGGCCTCTTCATGGTTTACACAAACCGTGTGTAGCTCGTGCGCCTTCTCTTTATCCCATGTCTCATCATGCATGGTTCCCTATAGGTTTTTCATGGTTTTCGCAAACCCTACACCAACCATACACTTGTAGAAAAGACCCAAAAACACTCTAAACATTCTATAAACTCTCCCAAACATAACCCCAACACATTATATACATAAAATAAATAAAAAATGGTTAATTACCTCAAGCTAGGGGTACTACAGTCATGGTATCCAAAAAAAATTTATACCCTCATACATTATCTCATTGAGAGTATCCATTATTTGAATAAAAAATAATAGTCGATTCTTTTTCAAAAAATGAGCGTCAAATATTCGAACTCTCTAAATACTACCACTCATCCCTACCCCCCCCCCCCCCCAACTAAGAATTTAAAAATGGAAAATGGCTCAGATAACTAAGAAGATATCATATCATAGAGAAGATTCAATGTTAAGAGATGAAAATATTCTATGAAATATTTTAAGTTATTTTTAACTTTTTATATTTTTAAATTCAATGATGAGTTTTTAAAATATTATATATAGAAATCCATAGAGGTGTAGATCAAACATGAGGATTTTAGTATCATAGTATAACATATAGGATCATATATTATATTGTGGATAGCCTATATAATTAAAGGATGAAAATGTATTAGCTTAGGGTAATGACATCAGATATTATGGATGAATTGGCTAGAGTAATATTCCCTACTGATGTGGTTTTTATATATAGAAAATGTGTAAGACTGTTTTTACATTATACATTTAGAATTTTTTGACAACTTACCACGGAGGTATAAAAAAATTATATCTTTTATTTCATATTAGTGTTAAATTTGTTTTAATATTTTAATATATGTATATATATATGCACAAGAGCCTCAATAGAAATTGGTGAGACTCGGAAAGTGCATCCGAGAGACCCGAGTTCAAAACTGGGTGGAGACATATTTCCAGGGTACTATAGTAGGCACTATAGCAGACATTGTTCAGTACTATAGTAGCAAGAACTATTCATCCGTTTGGGCTTTCAGGCCACAAGTTTTCCCCTCGTGTACTTTAAGGCCTTTAGGCCACCCAAGGCCTTCAGGAAAGTAAGGCTTTTGGGCCACCTCAAGGCCTTCTGGCTACCTCAAGGCCTTTGGTCCACCTCAAGGCCTCTAGGCAACTAGAAATTGTGCTTATATGATCAAACAGACTCTATAATGAGTAGACTCCAGATGGGGATTCAGAGCAGGCACATTCACCAGAGAAAAATCTAAGCATATTTTTTAGAAAGAGAGGGTGTGGAATTTATATCGGGACCAACCTGTGCTTGCATGGGAAGCCTAGAAAAACAACCATTCGATGTTGGAGAGCTGATATCACGATGAAGAAGCTGGGAGGAGGAGTTCCAAGTATAGTATGTATAATTCTTAAGGCCTGCGGGTAATGTAATCTCTAAGCCTATGGGCCTTGTAAGGGTTCCCCCTCATCCCTTGAAAGGGGGGTTATCAAAAATCAATAAAAATAAGGCCTTTGGGATAATAAATCTATATATGTTTATATATTATGAATACATTAAAATTAAATTCATGTTGTATAGAAAGAAAAATCATGTTGAGGCCCCTTCGACTATGTATACTACTTTTTCTGAAGGACTTTCTAAATTATTTTCATATACATTTATGATGATAGATGATTATGAGCTACCAATGAGCACTAATATTTATTTGTGATATTATATGGTGATGATTTGTAAGATAGATCTTAGATATTGTAATTATAGATATGTTGGGTCTCACATTGATGCAAGTATTTCCATGTAATTCAATTATCATACTTATTTTAATTGTATCAATTTTAACTAACTTAATTCCTATATTTTTTTCATTAGGTATCATTGTACACTTTATATTCAGTATAATAAAAAATCAATGTATAAATATATGGACCCCAAAATTATTTCTTTAGTAATAATTTTAATGAAGGATAAATAAGGAAAAGTATATATTTTTGAAAGATTTAAGAATGGTTACATTCAATTTTAGATGCTTCTTTTTCTTGATGTGTATGAAACATATATTTCATAGTGTTATTTAACTTAAATAAATAATCACTCATGTTATATATTTTTATATTACTGGAAATTCGATGTTGTTTATTTTTTCATATGAAATGAAAACTTATTGGTTATTCTCTATATGTGGTAACATGCAAGAAAACATTAAAGAAGTATTTGACAAGAGTTTTATTTTTTAATACTTATGTTTTATAATAACTTTTTATTTTATTTCATACTTATAATTTTCAAATACTAAATGGAAACACTATAATTGATCAATAGGAAAGAGTAAAAATGATCAATTTTGTGTGTAAAGGTGAATTTATTTATAAGTAATACAATTAAATAGATACTTCAAATGTTATTCTCAATTGATAACTTCTTATAAAATAGAAATAATATCATCAAAGAGTAATAGAATGTGGTTATTATATTCTGAGATTCACATATGAAATAATTACAATTGAGATAGTTATAGATTTTTATATGGTTATATTTTATTATAACTTTTCCTTTTATTTATCTTATAATTAAATTAAGAATACAAGTTGAATACTTTAGTTTTCATTTGTATCTTTTGATGAATCTCTACCGTAAAATGGAAATGAGAAAAATCAATTAGAAGGAGTGTGGGTTTATTATTTTATAAAGTTTACTCACTTTTAGTTTATCTCTTTATATTTATAATATATATTTTGAAACCTGAATTTGAAAATGTGTATGTATTTTAATTTTAAAAAATTTGTAATATAAATTATTATTAACTAATTATATTGTATTTTTCTTATATTTATTGTTGTTTGTTTTCTATTTTTCTATTTCAGGTTTTTGTTAGTGCTTTATTATTTAGATTCTTAAAAAAATTAATTTTCAATGTGGGTTACTTTAATACGTAATATAAAAAAGTAGATTCCATGTTGATTATTTTATAACTGATTAGGAAAATCACTTCAGTTTTTCAATTTTTGAGAATATTTTATGTAGATTGTTTTATAACCATCATGGAATTTTATTTATTATTTTAGTTATTTTATATAATCGATGTAAAAACAATTATATCCCACATCAGTTATAGAATAATTGGAATGGAAAGCCCCATGATTTTTCATTTTGGGAGGGTTTTCAATATCAGTTATTATTGTAACCAATGTAAAAGTTTTTTTCTTACATTTGTAAAAATAACAGATGTTAAATATTTATTTAAAACATCAATCACAAAGACATAACTTATTAGTCGTTTTTAAAGATATAAAGAATCTGATGTGAATAATAATTTTCTCTACAAGTGGTTATCTATCGATCCAAGCTTATTCATGTGGGGAATGTTGATTTCATATTATTTTAACCCTTTACATGAAAAAGTTTCATATAAAACTTATATATGGGGTGAATTTGGATATGTAATAATATAGTTGGATTTTAATTTTTTTAGTAACACAAGTTGTAATTTCTGTAGTGTTATGCATCAATATAGTTTGAATATATTTATTTTTGTGGAAGGAATGAGATTTCAAAATGAATCATTAGAAGCATGAATACATGAAAAGGGAATTCATGAGATAATATTGCGATATTAAACCATCTTCAAAATACTAAGGGTTATATTCCTACTCAAGAAAACACATATCATAACGTCAATCATCCAAACAAGTAGGTCATGTCAAATTTGGGTTGTCTTTGATTATCTTTTGTAAGAAAATATTGTAATGAGTGACCCTAATATCATTTGGAGTATGTTCTTAACATTTTTTTGGATAAACTTAGTCAGGATAAAATAATGTTTTGGGTTTCAAGAATAGGGTTTATTTTATTCATATGGGGGATTGATCAAGGTGTTATCCATTCAACTATCTAATGGCCATATATGATATAATTGGTATAAAGGTATTCTTAAAAAAATTGATGAGAAAAATTAAAAAAAACCAAATCTTAATAAAATATTTATCGTTTCCCACTAATTGATATAATGATTATAAAAGGGATCATTATTTTAGTGGGAGTTCATTTAATATAAGTTCTTATTAAATCAATGTAAAACTAAGATGATCGTATGAGAAAATATTTTTTATAGATAAATGGAACCATCATTCATAAAATCTATATTTGATATTAATCTTAATAAGGATAATCTTAATGAAAATAATTTCTTAGAATGGTAAATTTAAAAGAAGTGAAAATCCTATGTGTTAAAGAACCCCCACCCTAAGTGACCAATTGTTCATGTAGTTCAAAAATGAATATATATACTTATTAGAACCATGGATTAATCCACTAAAGGTTTGAAAATGATCAAGGGTATTTCATTATCCACTCATATATTCAATGTGATTGGAAATGTTAAATACTTGGAGAGACTGGAGGTTTCCTTAAGGATGGTTCTGGTTATGGAATACATTCTGGAATAACCACTGGAAATGGTTTGAAAATGTGGATGAGTTCTATAAATATTTACCTTATTTTCTAAAACTATTTAGAAAAGATGAGTTTTCCATGTGATTTACAAGTTAGGATAATTTTTTATTAGTACAAGTGGGTAATATTTAAATCCATTATAAGAAAATTAAGTTTAAGAGTCCAATAATAGTTCTTCATATTTCCAATCAAGATCATCTAAAACCTAATGGTGTAATTAAGGAGGAGGAGTAATGAATCTAAAGTATGGAAATATTTTTATTACATTAAGGGATTTGAGAAACTCTATGCGATGTCAGTGTTAGTAACCGATTCTATAAAAAGTTATTTTATTTTGAAAGGGTACATGATACCGATTATACATTTTACAAGCTTCATAAATATACATGAATTAAAAAAAGTATAGAAATGAGAAATCTTGTAGTTTTGATTAATTTGATTAGGAAACTACTTGTTACATCAAATATTTTAATATAAAGTAATATATATATCTCAGATATATCTAAATAAATGTTGTGTTTTGTTCATCTTTTATCACTTATATGGTTAGAAAACAAATCTTAATAGAGTTATTATGAATATTTTAAGATAATGGTTTTGATACACATGATTCGGGATTCATTATATTCTATAAAATACATAAAGTTAAAATGAGAATAAAAATGTTTTATCTAAAATAAAATAGTTTATCAAGATATTTTCTAAATAATAATGGATATGATATCACCACCCATTAGGAGAATATTTTAAAGAATAATATTCATTCATGGAATTCATCCAAGCTTATAGAATACCATATAATATATGGAAACAATAGTTTGTTTGTTAAATATTATCACTAAAAAAATAATTATTATTTCCTAAAAAAGGTATCTCTATATCCTAGCCTAATATAGTCAAAGTAATCTAGTAACTAAGATGATAGAGGGGGTATGTTTGTAATTTAATAAGTACAAAGTTAGTCAAAGTGGATATCACTTAAATATCCAAAAAAGGATTAGTGTATTTGGATATAATATCAATGTAAAGAGTTATATTTTGTTACCAAAATGTTCTTAAGGAAAATATTTAATGGAAGGAGTTCTATGAATAATAATGATAATGAACTTCAAAATGTTCTAATAGAAAAAAAAAGTTACTAACATCATAAAACTAGATATTTTGGAGTTAAGAAGTTTGAATATGTTAAAGGAGTTTAAAATTAGGAGTTTGATTCCTAAAACTCACCATTATTCAAGATTTTTTCTTCATAAATGTTCCTAACATAAGATTTTAGTGAGAGTGTTTAATCATATCTTCACGCAATGTTGTGTTAGGAATTACATAGATTAGTAATGATATTAAAAACCCCTAGAAGTGTAGTAAAAATATGGATTATCTATAATTCTATGATATCTGATGTGTTAGATAGGAATTTATGTATGGTCTTTAAGTATTCTTATAGCTATTTAGGAATATAAAATTCCTCAAGTAATAAAAAGGTAAATCTCCACTTTATCATTTGTTCACATTGGATATATATATATATATATAATTAAGTGAAATTCTAATTGAGATCTCAATGTACAACTTGATGTTATCCCTAACTATTATTTATCATAGAGTATTATAGGTTGTGATGAAATGTTAAGGTTGTTCTGGGTAGGATTCTTTTATCAATATGTAGAATTTTCTCCTGTGTCACAAAATGGGTTTTGTGCATTGAATGACCCACTAAGTATATACAAAATGGAGCATAATACACTATAATGTTGGTATATAGGGTTTCATTGTTCATATTTGGATTTCCCTACTTTCAAATGTTGGAGATATACCTAGAATTGTAACCTTAAAACTTTGATAAATTTTACAAAGCCCCGAGACATAGCTAACAAGGTGGTGGATTTTTATATTTCTGATCATGTCATTTGTTGAAGCTTAATAAATATGGGATTTTTCCTCTCATATATGTTCCCTAGATTGAGATATACTGATGAAATGTAAAACAATACCTAGGTAACATAAATAATGTGATTATTTATTAGTCTAGGGGAATGTGAGGTGATAATCCATAAAGGTGACTGACACATGATATATTTATGAAACTATTTAGTCTATATTTGGTGAATCAAGACTGAATAAGTAATTTATATGAGATTGACATAATTTATGCCTCATTATCACTCAATGTCTTGGAAAAATTGATCAAATGAAAACTCATGCTTGCATATGATCCATCTCGTGGACAGAGGTATAGAGATACATGTGTTTGATGGAGATCATGTCAGATAACTTTATAGATCGATTAGAATTTTTTCTTTTCTCATGGTGGATCTTTTCTTAAATTTATATATTAGAAAATTCATATTTTTCAATGTTATAAAGTCTTATGAGGTCACACTTTTTTGTTTATTGAATGCAGATTTAGTTTTACTCAAAGAGTTTCTCTAAAATTGTTTTAAGTTTTTTCAAAAAGGAGTTTTGAATGGATGTTGGCAAGTTATTTCATATAATATGATACCAGGTGAAGTTAATGATAACATCCAAAAAGTATTTAGGAAGATAAAAAATATTATTTTTTGATTTGTTTTCATAATTTATTGTTTATTATACAGTATGAGGTGAAGTAACAAAAATCCAATGAGGCATTAGTTTAACTAAGAGATTGTTGGAGATGTTCCCTAATTCCATATCATAGTGTAAAATATATGGTGTGTCATAATGTACAACATACATGTATAAATTTAATATGGTATGTATTAGTTTTTTAATATTGTATATGCATGTCATATGATATCATGTTACAACCAACCTAATGTTAATAAGTTAACATTCAAATAAACACCCATATAAATATCATTAATCTAACCATTTAATGAAAGGAAACACATGGAAAAATATGGATTGGTTGAAGTTTACTAATGTAGTAATTTCATGTCATGAAATTTAATCATATATTAAAATCATATGAATAAATTTGTGTGGATTTGGGAGTATCCTCAAAAGGCATATATAAAAGTACTCACCATGATATGTTGAATATGTGATCTTGTCAATTCTTCCTCTCCATGGAGCTATCTATTCCGAATATTTTTCTCTATGAGGCCCTATAATGTTGTGGTAGTAAGGAGAGTCTTTCCCATGTGATGGTTTGATTCACATAAACATGTAGATACACCATGTTGGAGGGAGTCTGATGGATGCCTCTAAGGGATCTGCATCCAGCATTTGTTTGAAGGAAGAATCTAATGAACTTAGATTAAAAGGTACAAAAACAACAAGTTATTAATTTTATTATTCATGGTTTCTGTTTTGAATTGTGGAAGATATTTTGGTTTTAGGTTTATCATTTCATTCATTATTATTAACAAGTGTTGTTTAATCTTAAGAAATTGTTCACCGTTGATAGAGACCATACAGGTTCCAATGTGAGACTGACCCTCAGCTAATGGAATACTGACTTAAGGTGGTGATTTGAGTGTTCTACCTAGTTTAGATGGCTATTAGTTAGATAATAGTGCTATCATACATCCTTCTCCATAGAATTATAGTTCACTAGTTGACATTGATCATCCAGACCAATGAATAGGTGATTCTTCCATGGATATAGTTTTAACACCAATTTTATGAGGAGTATTTCCATGATATTTTAGTTCTTTACGTATTTTAGATTCATTGGATATGTACCAAGGTAGAATTTCTATCACAAAGTATATGTCCATATTCACTGATCTCCCAAGGTACTCCCTTAACATAATATATGATGAATTCCATCCGGTGCATCCTTCGTAGATAAATATGATTCAATATTTTTTACCTTTAAATCCCCATATACATAGAGGTTTTATATGGGTCCCTAGTTAAAGATAGTTTACTATCGAGGGAGAATTAGATCGCTGGTTCTAGTGGCTATCATCCAGGAATAGCGTCGTCATCTACGGTCGGCTGATGGTAAGTGTCGAGGTCACAATTTAAAATTCGTGCACATGAACGGTCCTGATACCAATGAAAAGTATCTCAAGACACGTATAGAGGATATAATCATCCAATAAATTCACTTTGTTATGAATGAAGAGAAAAACATCATATGGATCATGAATTCCCAACCTGATGCATGTAAAATGGTAGTCATGTAGTAGATGGACATCCACTTCTGTGGAAGTGATGCAATCCGGGGCATCCTCAAGGAAAAAAATGTGGTCCTCATAGAGGAGTCTATGATAGAGAATATAAAATTTGACCAGGTAAAGAATCTAGAAGTGATCATTGCTATGATCCACTGTTATCACTGCCACCCCCAAGTAGTCCATAATGGGTTTAGGGAGCTTATGGCTAGGTGTGTGACCATATGCATGTTATGGAGGGTTATGACAAGGCAGTTTCATGTATGATATAAGGTACAATCTATGACATTTTGAAAATGGAATTCACACTCATAGATACAATTTTGAACAATTAATTTTTGGTTTCATCTCTATTTTGATAGTTATAAAACCTAATAGTGCCCCTATCCTAACCAATATGGCTAAAGACTACTATTGATAGTTATCACATGCTCATAAACATGTGACGAAAATGAAATCTTACACTTGGTGGAGAGATGTTTTTGTGGGACCTCATAATGGATGGGATAATGGACTATGATACCATCCTTATCATAGAATGGTTATCCTTAGTCTTATAGGCTGGATATACAATTACCATCAGAGATTGATGTGTTTTCGATCAGATATATCAAGGTTTTATTTTCTATGTGAGTGGAATCTTCAATAGTGATGAGAAGAACCTGGGAATTTGAAAGTACATCCAATCACCCATCAATTGGTCATTTTGGATCTATGTGTGGTGAACTCATTAGAGGATTAACTTCCTACAGTCATTTAGGGTTATATATAAATCTTTTATAAGGATGTACTTGGATCTCCCCCTCATCAATAGATCAAATTTTTTGTTGATTTTCACCACAATACTACTTTTATATCTTAGGTTTCTTATTGGATGTCTCTGGTTGACCTTTAGGATCTAAAGGTGAATTTGGAGGACCTTAAGAATAAGGGTTCCATCAAACCCAGTGGGTCCCCCGGGCCAGCTTCAATGTTGTTCTTCAATAAAGCATATGGTAACTTGAGGTTTCGTGTAGACTATCATTAATAGAATTAGGAAATGATCATGAAAAATTACCATTTAATAACGATTAATGGCCTCTTCGGCCAACTAAAGAGAGTGAATTGGTTATCAAATATCGATCTTGGGTTCTACTATCAATAGATTTAGGAAAATTATAAGGATATAACAAAAATTATATTCAAATATTGATATATTGATATATCCATTAGCAGTTCCTAGTGATTCCCTTCAATATAATGAATGGCTTAACTATGTCTATGGGACTCAAGAGGTAGATCTTTTACCCCATTTTGGATTAGTTTGTAATGATCTTCATTGATAAAATTATTTTTTATTAAGTGTCAGAGGATGAACATGGTGAGCACCTTCGGATTGTTTTGGACTTTCTATGAGAGCACACGTTCTATGGTAAAATCCCAAAGTGGTAGTTATATATTTGAGATGTATACTTTCTAGGCATGTCATTTTAGAGGGTGGAGTAGTAGTGGACCAAATAAATTTCAATGTATCATTTTCATGTATCTCCCATGAATTACTGAACCCAAAAGGTTACGCTCTTCATTTAGTCCAAGTGAAGTTAAAGATTTTTTTAGAAACTAAGGTAGAGGTTGATATGTATGCATATTGTGAGGAAGTTGGGGGAAGGAATTTAATACATGGTGTTCCATGATACCTATGATGTTGGTTTTATTTGTTTTTTGATGCAGAGGAATGGTGTGATTGATTATCGATATTGGTAGTTAAGACCTCATGAGAAAAACTATGTGACCAGCAATTAAGAGCTGATAGCAGTAGTGTTCATCTTGAATACTTATACATAATACCTTCTAGATAAATGGTTCATATTCTATATGGACCATAAGAGTCTCAAGTACATCTTAAATCATAGAGATCTTGACATGATTTATAGGTGTGGTTTGGAATTCCTATAGGAATATAACTTTGATATTGTCTATAATCTGGGAAATAGAAACATGGTGGATGATTCCCTTTGAAGGAAATCTCATGTTTAGTAGATAACTTAATTATCTAAGAAAATATTGTAGTTGAAGTTGTCCTTAAGTACAAGGGAGGGTGGAATATCTTCCATTAATGGTGGTGACCCCTTATCTTCTCCAGCACATGAGGGATTCATAGTAGGAAGACATCAATTGTGATGATTTGTACAACTGTATATTCTTAGGTTATGCACTGTATGGATTTTCCAAAGGTGGGAAGCACGAAATACACTTTCAAGGGTGGAAAGTGTTTACATTCACACTATGTTAGGAGTTTCAAAGTGCTTCAAGGGTGTATATTCTTATGTACTAGGACCATAGGGGTCAGTTTTGGTGGCCAAGTATAAAGAAGATTGTTTCCATGTTTATATCATGATGTCTCACCTATCAGTAGATGAAGGTGGAGCACTAATCCCCAACATGTTTGGTCAATCCCCTTGAGATTCCAAAGTGGATGTGGGAGACAAAGTATATGGATTTTGGGACAGAACTTCTAATGAGAGTTCATGATTTTATATGGGTTATAATTGATTAATTAACCAATTAAACCCAATTCCTTCCTATTTAGGTGTAGAGTTCAATAGAGAGCATTAGATGCTTGTACATGGAGGATATTATTTAGCTACATGGGAAACCATCAATGATCATTTCTCAAATAGATGCTATATTTATTTATTGGTTATAGAGGATATTTAAAGTGGCATTATAGACTAAGATGTGGATGTGTACATTGTTCCACCCTCAAACATATTTCTAGACTTAGTGAGCCATATAGGTTCTTGAGGATATGTTGAGGGATTATGTCTTAGATTTCAACTAGAGAATGGAGGATCCATTAAAATTATTGTAGTTCACATACGAAAATATCCATGAATACACTATTTTCATTGTGACTTTCAAGACTATGTATGAGAGACCCTACATATTGACCCTCTACTAGAAGAAAGTTGGACATACATCATCAATGGGGCCGAAACACATACTGTTGATAATGGAGATGGTTTGGGTGTTCTAGGAGAGGATAAATATAACTAAAAGCCATAAAAATTCCCAATAAGATTGATGATAGAGTCCTTTGGAGTTTTAAAAGGGATATCATTTATTTATAAGCATTCAATATGACATATTTTATAAAGGATTAAATAGGGAAGAAAGATTTCCCTTATATTTATTGGATCATTCTAGATTCTACGTAATGTTGGAAAGGATTCTTACATCCTAGAGTTTATCCCACGTTTGGAATTGGATCACAAAATCATCCATGTGTCTCAAAAAATTATATACATGCATGAACCATTACACATCATTAACAGCAGTAGGTGGGACATCAAGAATGATATTTCCTTCTTGAATTTCTTGATAGTGATCAAGAATCGATTGGATAAATCATTTTAAATTCAAGAGATACCGCTAGTGAATATGTTTTATTAGAATTGGAACCTCTAGGAGATCTCATTGGAATGTGAGATTCTGATATGAACTTAGTAACATCACCTGTTCAAGTCTGTTGTGATTTAGAAGGTGAAAATCCTAGAAAATATAGAGGATGTAATGACCAAAAATTTTATAATATGAACCTTTAAAATATTTTAAATAAATGTTTAATGGGTGGGTTGATAAGTTTCAATAATTTAATTAACACCAAAAGACTTGATAATAATATATTAAAAATAATATAAAATTTATAACCCATGTACATGTGATTATGGGAATGTAACATTTCCTCCTAAATGTAGTCTCAGATGGGAAATATGAAAATTTATTTGAGTCTAAAATATGGGGTTTATCCTAGAAGTAGGGTAATTTTTGTTCGCATCTATCCCCAGGGTTGTATAATCAGGGGTGGAAATCAATTAATTAATTTATTTATTTATTTTATCGCTTAGAAACTCAATTACCGCTAATTAATCAACATTAAAATATCTCTCTCAAATTAACTTCCATAAACCCTATCCATAAAGAGATATATAGAGAGATATTTGGAGAGAGATTGATGGAGATCTAAAGATATGGGGTGTCGATGAGAGGATTCTTCAACATAGATCTCTAATGGAGTCGATGTAGGTGGGATCATTGCCAAAGATAAATCCTAGATAGATTTTTTACTCATGATATATAATTTCCTACTATGTTCTTTATGATTTATAATCCTTGTGAATTTATCCTTGAATTTTTTACAATAAAATAATTCCCCTAATAATTAATTGAAATTTATTATAAATTGTAGTCTTTATCCCTAAGTTCTTCATTATTGGTGAATATGTTTGCAATTATCAGTGTTAGAACTTTTCACCTGTCTCCAGTAATTTTCATATATGATATTCCCCTATTGTTTCCACTATTTTTCCATGAAAAGTTTCTATTGACATTAACCATTGATAGAGGTTCATCAAAATTTTACCTGAGATTGATGAATGATCGATATTCGGGTATGTAAGGGACCAATTAAGGTTTGATAAAAAAGAATGAGGATAATGATAGGATTTATGAGTAAATATGGATCATTTAGAGTTATGATGGTGTGGGATCATTATGGATGGGTGTGAACCTATTATAAACCATTGTTCAAATAATGTAAGGCTATAAACTGACCATATGAGGCATAGAAACAGAGAATAAGGTGTTTAAAAAGTTTCATGCATTATTATAAGAAAGAATAGTGGCTATACTAAATTTTCTAGAAATATTCAAATTCTAGACTTGAAGATTTGATCATGCAACATGTGATCGAGAGCCATTGGTAATTTATCACCCAAGAAGTGGTGGCTAGGATTTCTAGCCATGTTATGTATGACATGGAATGAACCCTTAGTATACACGTCATATACCACTAATTAATATAACTTGACACATACCTGAAGTACACACCTAAATGGTCATATATCCAAACATGTCATGTGAGTTAGGACCACATGATGTGTACCATTGGCCATAAACAAATTTTCAAGCTCAATAGTACACGTCCAGTGAGCCAGCTAGAGCTACTCATCACGTACCCTTCGTAGGACACATTAATAATTTCACGACCCACACACACTAGGAATCCCTCATGGTCCTATAAAGAACACAAGAGTGGCCTCTAAGGACCCACTCCAACAAGCTTTAGGTTAGCTACTAGCACTAAGGATATAAAACATAAAAATGAAAGGCACTATCATATTCTAACCTGTAAATATAGAAAAATCATCAATCAACTCCATGATATAAAAAATAAAATATTCACAATAACAACATAAATTCATAATAATGTTAGAAAAATACAAAACCCAAGAATAAAATACCAAATAAATTTCTAAGTAACAGCTACACAGTCAAACCAAATCTCCAATTTAGAACTATCCAGCTTTGTGTTCAAACTCACCCATGAAACCTAAACAATAGTAGATAAATATTTGCATAAGTGTAACATGTATAATCAATAGGTTGAAACTGAAGACCTATTATGAAGATGTGTAAGTATCATACTGACGCATTAGTGAACAAATAGATGAATCAACAAACACCTAATAGGTTAACTTTCTCCCATCCTCACCACATATCACCCAAAAAATATTTCATTAAAGAATAATAAAATATTATCGAAGAATATAATAAAAAGGTAATCTGAAAACACTTCCTTATTGGTGTTATTTCAACCAATGACATATTTCAAGTATTTATAGATGCACACATTGATTTCAAAATTCATATTAGTTCACTATTCAAGGGCTTTAATCCAATAAGTAGTGTGTTAAGTGTTTAAAATTTCCAAGTAGAACCAAAATATGAGCTAATTTCTAGGAATGTGTGGTGTTTATTTAGGTTTCCTAGACGAATTTCAGTCCATAATTATCCATTAGTTCCCAAATAATAATTAATGAAAGTAATGCGTATTTATTTGGAACTATTTCATTTATTTCATAATCAAAACCTTTTTAGAATATCCACGTATCTTAATAAAAATATGTGATATCAAACATGCTATCATTAAAAAAATTAAATGTAATTAAAAATAATTTCCCTTCAAAATATTTGATTCATAATCTATTAAATATTAATCCTTCACAATTATATATTATTTATGTGTTTTATAACGTGATGTCATATAATACTATGATATATATGATTTTTTATATACTCATAGAAGAAATTACTAAATATAACACACATGAATATGGTATATACATTAAATATAAAATATTAGTATGTTTGTTAACATTTACTAAGTGCATATGATTACATATTAAAAAGTATATATATTAAAGGAAAACACTTAATATATTTGACATGTGTTTCCATTCACAATGCATATTGTTTTTATAGTGTTAGTTTTTTTCTATATGAAATATCTTATTAATATCATTAGAACACTCTTACATGAAAAAAAATTATACACACTTTTATTAAACTATTGGTATACCTTAAATGTTTACATAATTTTTTGACACAAAGTGTAAAATTAATTACACTAATGCATAGTTTGTTTCTTTGTTTTTTGCATTTTCTCACTACTATCACCATTAAGGTTATTTTCTCCAAACAAAATGATGTTGAAATCCCCAAATACGTTGTTTTGGTTCTATAAAATTTTGTGTAAAAGTGATTTTGAAATATTTAAAGTACAGTTCATCTATTATAAACTTTAATTTGTGTGGTCTTCCAGTATCAGGTCCTAAATAGTTCTTTTGTTAAATTTTTATTTTATTCTTCTAAAATCTTATTTTTTTTATTAATATCTTTTTCTTTCGATGATTCAATGTGTTTTTTACAATAGCTATGTTCATGTATTTTGAGAAAAAAAGATTATATTTTAAATTTATTCTTTGAGATTCATCATGCATGTGTTGTTTGACATATGTTACAAGTGATCATTCACTATAAATTATTTCAAAATAAAATATATTTTTATATAATTATTTTTTTCTTTTTATGTATATATAAAAACTCAAAATTATGAGTGTGTTAATTTAAATTTGATATTAAATATTATATAATGTAAATTCCTGGGTGTGGTAATTGTGTTCTATAATAGATAAATAAATAAATAGGTATCTAATGTTATTAGCTATTAATTATTATAAAATATATTATTAATTTATACTTAGTGATAAAAAATTTGTAATTAATTATTACTTGTTAAAAATAAACAATACTTGAATATAATATGGAAAATAAATTACTTTTTTATTTTATTTTTGGATAATCCACTTTTTAACTATATTGAAGAGGAACCCTTACATTACTTAAAATACTAATGACACAAGGCCATTACATAGCCGATAGACTCAGTGATACATAAGACTAATGCATGACTCGTAGACCCAAATCTAGAGACCCCACACTAAAACAACCTCTTCATTGTCTCTTATATCCATCACTTCATCTTATTATCCTGATATCATGTTTGTGGTTAGTCATCAAAGTCTCCCCTTCTTGGGGTCTTGAGCAAGTGTGTGCGAGCAACTTCATGAATTAACATTCACGTCCAACTAATCATCAGGTCCCATTTTAATACCATCTGCTCTCCAACAGTTAGATAAAACTCCAACATGAATGCATTGCCCGTATTTTTTAGCCTAAAATCCTAGTGGCCAAAGATCCCAAAAACACTGTCTCAAAGCCCAAGTTTAATGAATAGTACTACTATTACAGAACCCTACTGCAACACATTCACTTTTAAGGTGTTGGAAAACTTATATATATATATATATATATTAATAAAAATAAATACATATATGAAAACATAAATTAAATATATAAATATAAAAATACACACACCCACCCCCACACACACACATATATATGAATGCATATAAATTTAAAAAATTCGATACATATATGTTTATTTATGAATAAATTTTTAAAATTGAATGTAACAAACTGTCACACCCAAACTAGTGGTTATGAAATTGGTTCCCAAATAGTTGGTTTGGGGTTAAAATCCCACATTCTAGTATTTAAGGATAATTTTTATAGGTGGGATAGAGTAGGCCTGGATGAGGGGGCCATGTCAGGTTTTACATGAATAAAAAATTTAATATATAAATATATATGAATAAAATAATCATATTAAAATAAATATCACTAATAATAATTAAATAATCTCTAAAAAGCCACTATAAAAAAAATACCACTGTAAAATAATTCGTGAAACAGGTATACATGATGATTGTTTTTTGAAATCATCATTAATCATTTGGTGGAAGCTTAAACCACCACTAAATTTCATAAAATACTTCTAAATAGACTTTTATGTATTGACATGAAGCATATCATAGTGTTATCCACTCAGATTAGAAAATTCTTTATTGTTCAAGCATCAACTTCCAGAAAATTAAAATTTATTAAAGGGTATCCTATAAAAATTTATCCCTTAAATATAAAAAAGAGGTAAAGTAACTAAAGATGGAAATTGAAGATTCAAATATGACATTGACTACATCAACAAAAGTAAAAAAAGTTGGAACTAAGGTATCTCATGATGATGAATAATGTATTATAATATATTAAATGGGAGGATTTTGGATCCTAACATGGTGAAAACAAGAAGTTTTTTGAATAATGAAAATTGTGTTTATTGTAAATATGAGTTTTTGGATATAACATGACTATGGTAAAGTCTCTGAGAAGTTTCATGATGTTTTAAGATGTTTAAATGGTTTTTTTTTGAATAATCAAAACACAAAAATCATAATGGTTACTTATTGTTTATGATGGATTTCATGACCACACTCATTTTGAGTAAATTTTTACTTTATTTCTAATGGTAACTGGTTACTAGGACTTTACCAGTGACATATTAGAAAAACACATTGGTTGAGAGGTTGTAATTTTGTGCTCGATGCACGTTTCTGGGGGTAATTATCTCTTACTCCAACTATCTTATAGATTTATGAAATGTTCATTAATCTTTCCTAGTAATGTTAGTAACACTTCTAGTTGCCTCATGAATGATTTTTGATAGATTATGGAGTGATATATCAGTTTTAAGCCTCATTATCAAGAACTCTAAAATTTACCATCATCTAGGGTGATACTTACCACATGATGATGATATTTGACACGTTAAATGGGATTCCTACGTATCCTTGTGAAATGGATCAGTGTTCACTCATTTCAGTGTCACTAAAAAGGGACACACTATACTTAATAAGGTCACATGACAATGACCAATCCATATAGTTTAACATCATGTCCAAGGGATGATTAGGTAAAACATATTTATCAACAACTGGTGTGTGACTTACAAACAAGTGGCCTTTTTTGGTTGACTTCAAATGGAATATGGCCCATTGATGACGAGTTCAATGAAGGATATGGCCTGATGAAGGGAATGTCCTAAGGGATATGTCCCCAAAGGAATGATGTTAAGACCTGGAGGGAAATGTATCCCCTTAAGTAATAAAAATGATCTTGTCATGGGTATATCCCAATGAAGGAATATTATTGTGATAAGAGTATAGCCCAATGAGGGATTTGCAACAAAATAGAGATATGGGGGGATGTTAGGTTTTGAACTCTAAGAGGGTTCCTATGTATATTGTTAGAAATAAGAATCAGATCCGACATAGTTCAAGATTATCCTCGAAAGGAATATTACCTAGAGAGTAAATATAGTTATTCTTTTAGAGGGTAAATGGTCCTCCAGGAAAGGGGATATTTTATTAGGAGTGTGTATTGATGGTATTGATTGATAACCTAGAGTGAATATAGCCCAACAGTCTTAAGTTTTACAAGGAATATGGCCATATTAGATCAATAAATGGGACCTAAAGATAAATGGATTTTTAGGTAATGGCATGATATTATTATAAATCAATGCTAGAAAAGGAAAATATACCAACAATTTAAAACCATTGGTATAGCCCTGGTAACTGTTGTTATAGTCCATACCAATGGTTCCTTGAATCATTTGTATGTTGGCCTTCAGGATACCTCTATACCAATGTTTTTTTTTGAAAATCACTAGTATAAATGGTCCAGACATTGATTTTATCAATGGTTTAAGTAAATTCTTGGTATAGGTTGGCACTATGGAAAATAATCAATACGACTACCATAATCACTATTTAACCAATAAAATACAGACAGAAAAAAATATGTCTTCAATCAATCAAATTACACATTTAAACAATTTATAATTTAAGAATAGATAAAAACACATATATAATCAATTATCATCATCAAAAACCATTCAAATAGTTTTTTTATAAATAAAAAGACATATATTTAGGGGATAAATATATTCCTCAGGACCACCACTTCCATCGTGGCCATCACTATCATCATCATCATCATAAATGTCTTTAGTAATGCCATCACATCTTAAATCTAGATCGACATCACTAATTTGAAATTTCCTACCTCTCCCACCACTAGTACCATCATCACCACCCCTAGGTGCATCAAATATGGAGTTCATAGTCAACATACATGCATTAAAAATCACAATGGTATTTTTTGTTAGTGAGGGACATAAATCTAACATATCATTCAAAAACTACACATTTGTCTTTTTACTCTTTTTACAATCTTGTATGGATAATTTTTTAGCCTTTGTTTCTTCTATATGGGCCTCTACTACCTATGCATGGGCCTCTTACAACTTAGTGCTTCCAAATTTGTTAGATGCACATAAATTGGGCATGAACCTAGTTGTGACGGTACTCTTCCCAGGTTGATAATAAACTCTTCCACGGTGCCCAACACCTTATATCTACTGAAAATGATCATATATCCTAAAGTTGTCATCCACTTGCACATTAATGGACATCAAATCATTATTTTGACAATATAATTGATATATTTAGTATAAAATAGATTTTTAAATTTTAATGCATCAAAATAAAACTTAAAATATTTTCTTACACTTGTTCATTTACAACACTCCCATATTTATTCTTCCCACATGATAAAAGAAATTTATCCCAAAATAGACATACTTATATGTTCAATAAAATATAATATAAATTAAATTAAATGTAAGAAAACATTATTCAATAATATTATATTGATGATTTAATTTAATTGTGAAAAACTACTTGCAAACACAATAATATTTTTGGGTATTATGTAATGAAAACAAATTATAGAAATGTTTGTTTATTTAATCATTGGAATCTTTTTTAATTTAAAAGTTGTGAATTTATAAAATTTATAATTTTAACTTATTTTGAAACATAATTTTTTTTAAAATAATGGTGTTTAAATGATTTCTATTTTAAAAAATATTTCACCTTGTTGGTTATGAATTCATTGTTTCAATTAATATGAATTATTGGAGATGATGATGTTTCTATAGTTCGAAACCAGGTTTTTGTGGTTATCCAATATGATGTTTTTAATTAATTAATCTATTATTTATATGGTTTCTTTTAGTTATTATTTTATTTTTTTAACTTGGTTTGATGAGTGACTGAGTTGTTAGGTTGTGTTTGGATTAAAGACGAAATATGGAAATTCTATGTTAACTTGAATGATATTATTGATTTTGGGTCTTATGTGTGAGATAGAGATAGGAATAGTTTATTTAGGATGAAATAATTATATATGGTTTTATTTTATGTATTTGGGTAGGATTTTTTGGGTTTGGGTGTCTATTTTTGGTTTCATCCCATTTTGGTGGATCTTAAAGGTATAAATAGAGAGGGGAAGTAACATCTTTGATGGACTAATAGATTTATAGTCATATGGATTGATGTTTTGAATTATATGATTTAAAATGTGTATTTTATAATTAATATATTATTGTGGTGTTATTCAGTTGTATTGGGATGAGAATTGTGGTTTTGGGTAGTGTGGTTGTAAGGCTTGATTCAAATTATAAGGGATAATGACGTTTTTGGTGGTAAATCCTTAAAATATCATTAATTTTGTGTTATTATGATTGAAACTCATCATTATATATATATATATATATATTGATCTTGTTAAATAGAGAGTTTCACAAGTAATTGACTAGTAAAACTATAAACAATTTACTAATTATTAGTTGTTTACAGTTTACAAGTAAACTTTAAAAATTTTACACTTTATTTGGACTTTATTTGGTACTATTTAGTTTGAGCAAGTTTAGGTCAGTTTAAATTCATTTAACTTATTTAAGTTAAATTCTATTTCATTCCATTATGTATGTATCAATTTAGGTGTTGTAGGTTTGATTTAGTATAGTTCATTTATATTGGTACCTAATTAAACATAGTTATACATGAAAAATACATTTTTATCTCATTCTCAAACATTGTATTTTTACCTGAAGTGTGGAAATCCTTTATAGAATCCTTTTTAAATCTATTTTACAATTTTGATAAAAAAATAAATAATAATAAATTAATTATTAATAAAAATCGTAATTAGTTTCAATCAGAAAACATTAAATATTAATATATCCTTAAACTCATCACACATACAACAAAAAAATAATTTCTTGGTATTGTGTTAATGAAAACTCATCAAAGGTCAGTATACCCAATTATTTTGAGCCAACTCTACTGACCTAACCATTATATAGCTCATTATTATATGTTATTCATAGCTCACCTAATTCCATCATTCATGAAACCCTCATAGCTTCACCACTAGAAAAATTATAGTTAATCTAGTTCAAAAATATTAATTTATATAAATACAATAATAAAATAAATATTTATCTAGTAAAATTTCTTAACCATATCTGATCCCATGCATTATCATTTATTTACTTCTCAAGGTCTCCCTAAGAAATTGGTTTTTGGGTAAAAATTTCACAATATTTGGAAATAATTTCCATAAAGCTCCTACATTCTATCATAATTTTAATAATTATTTAATTTTCTTCATTATACTCAACCATAACCTATGTTTGGTTACTCCACATTTCATACATGTGAGTATATCCATGTTCCCTAGTATTAGTAGATCTTACTATGAAAAAAGGAAATTATTATATTAATACATGCTCCAATGAAAATTTTGGTTAAACATTTTACTAGGGTTGTAAACATATATCTAATCCAAGTTGATCAGTGGGATATGATAGATATGTGAGCATTGAGTAGCGTCTAAGGGATCCAATGTTTTTTTGAGATGATCTGAAGGAACTACAGTAAATGTTCAAGGGTAATGAACAAAAAATATCATAGATAATGGAGAATTATATAATGGATTTTTTGATATTGAAGTTTGTGGAAAATGAAAATGGGACGGATAGAGGGAGATTTCAAAAAATAATAAAAGGATAGATGATTGGATGATAAGATAAAAATAGTTGTGAAAATATAGGCGGTCTGAAAATCCTTAATTCCTCTAAGGGAATCATGGAATAATAAGATATGGTAGATGGTATATCTGGTGAATGGTTTGGGTTTAATTGGGTATGATGAGTATTTTAATAAGATCGTGTACCTCCCCCCTCAAATTGGTTTGCTTTTCATCATTGTTACTTGTCTGGATGAACAATAAATGTCTCATGGATGGTGGAACTAGATTAAAATTTAAAAAATATGAATGACATGAAATTACCGGTTATGTAATATATATATATATATATATATATATATATTAAATAGTATACTCATAAGGGGAATTGTGGGAGTAATTACCATATATCTCATGTGATGACCATTTTCGGACACACTCTTCCTTCATCACTCTTAAATATTTTACATTTCATACATTGGTGGATAAATAAATATTTAATTAAAAAAATTAATACCAATTTTATAACATAATTAACACATAATAATTATATTTCTAATCATATTTATGACTTGGTTTTTCTCTTGTGTGATCAATTTTTCTAATTTAGTCTGTGTTATGTTATTTGGTAATCTTGGCCATTTTTTTCATTTTTTGGTTATTTGTTCATTTGGTCAATCAGTCAGATAATTTGGTTCATTTTTTGTTAGGCCACTTGATTCATTTTCTAACGCTCTGACCCTAATTACCCAGAGTTGGTGCATTATTTTAATACATAGGCATGATTACAAAGAATCAAGTCCCAAAGGACCGATCAGTTTAGAAGTATTTGAAAATAGATTACATATATGAATGTTACATTAAACTTTATAACATACAACACAACATAAATAATACTTTATAAATTCCATTATTCCCTTAGCTTAACCCTACATATCAATCACAATACACTTCTTGGAATTTTGGGGAAAATAAAGCATAGAAAGGGGTGAGCTCAAACTCTCAGTAAGGGTAAGAAATACAGCAGAAGATAACATAAATATTAATCATGGTGAATAATTGAAACCACATGCCTTTAACAATAATAAACATGAATACTTTTAGAGCAGGAATATGAGCTGAGTAAATAATGGCATAATAAAACAAAATCATGGGTATTCTACTAGTCGAATGACCACATGAAACATCTATATTATTTTCATAATGAGGGAATTTATAATACCATACTTTAATTTCTATGTCAAGGCCTCGTGCTAGGACATATAGGCTAACTGTAACCAGGCCCAAACCCGCAGAGCCTCTGTAACCAAACTCCATCCCGGAGAGCCTCTGTAACCGGACTCCAACCTGGAGGGCCTCTGTAACCAGACTCCATCACGGAGAGACTCTATAAAAAGACTCCAACCTAGAGGGTCTATTGTAACCAGACCCCAACCTAGAGGGCTTAATTTTACCTATCCCTAAACCGGAACATACTAGTCCAATACATTCGTCATAAGAAAATGTTGAAATATAACATAAACATTCGTATTAAAACTAGCATACGAAATGTCAATACTTAAACCATAAACCATGAATGGTATACGAATAACACATCCATATTCAAATATATCATAAAACCTTCAATATAATATGGAAGTTTTGTATCATAGTAAATCAACATCAAATAAACATAAAATCCATCAAAAGATGTTGACATAGATGAAATCAAAACCTTATTTAGAGAAATATATCTTTATATAGTGAAATAATTTAAGAGTCACATAATTAAAAAGAAAAAATTTATTTTGAAAATATTTTTATAAGATTGTAAGGGAAGCTTCGAAAACTTTATAACAGTGAAAAATAGTCGCACCCACCGTATAAGTTAAAGAAGACATTCTTACCTTAGTTTTTTCGAAAAGGTTAAAAAGGACCTTGTTTGGAAAATGACGGAAAGATTCCTTTATAAACATCTTATAAAAATTCAAACAAGGTTATAAATTACTTTAACCCATAGTCTATAAAATAGTAATAATGTCTTGAAATACATTTTTAAGAAACATGGATGTGGATGATAAATAGGTCCCAGTAGATACTTACGTAAAAACAACCTCGAATAACAAAGAGATTGTAAAATTAACCCTTACCTCGTTGCAATCAATCAAGTGGTATGAACAACAGTCAATAACCATCAAATGAATCACAAAATATCATGAATATAAAGAGAATCATGATAATATATATCAAATCGCATTACAAAATACATCACATACAATAAATAAGTGGTGAACAATGGAAATCTCATGGAATTAAACGTGAGATAAGAAACCCCTTACCTCGTGTCTGAATTGACCCGTTCGTTGTTTAATATCCTGAATAATAAACTAAAGTTAATTTCTACTTGCTTAAGAACCTTTTTCAAGTTTATTATTCCTTTTATATCACTTATTACCATGATATAAACATTATGTAATCATTTAAGTTTATAACGTTCGTTTTGTAGATATTTGGCACTTGAGTCAAAAATAAACAGTTTATACTTCAAAGTTGTTCACGTGGTAAAAATTTCATTATATCTAGAAATATATTAATGATTTAGATATCATTTATATCATATATATCTAGTATATACATGTATTTATAACATTAAATATCATTTTGGGGTAAGAAATGAAATTCACCGTTCATGGAGACGGTAAGCCGTACGTACGCATGAACGCTACTTTCATTTCAATTTCTTATTTTAATGGAATTAAAAAGTAATGATACATAGTTATATAATAATTACAGTATAATATCATATATAATATCATTAACTCCATCCTTTATATGTCCCACATATGGTATTAATGAGTCATATCACTTTGAAGGGGCGGTAGTCCGCACTTCCTCAAATGAAATTATCATGTTTACCAATAATTGAAACCATTAAGGTATGCTATAAAAGAAAAATACAGAAGAATGAAGAAAATATAAACATAATATATATATATATATCATATATAAGTTCAGTTCCATCATAATGGCCACCATGAAAGGCGGTAGTAGGTAATTGAACAATCATCGTTTCGTGAGGCGTTAGTTTTCCATCCACAGAAACATTATGTTCTTCACCCATTAAATAGCGGTGTGTGTAATTGTAGTTAGAATCCTTCTCATAACAACTTACTAGTATATTGAGGATAATTGTTTTTATAAAAGAATGTAATAAAAAGAGTTTAGGGGTTGGAAAAGTAAAATAAAAGAAAAGAAGTTAACCGAAACTGTTACCTTTAATTTGGGTAACTACCTTTGGTTTGAACCAAAAGGTCTTCTTTAACTGTCTTTTACCTAAGGTAAGGCTTCTAGAAGGAGGAGAGGGATGTAGGGAGATTAATTTTTCAGATTTTGGACGAGACTAAAGGCTTGAGAGGTGTGAGGAATTGGTTAGAAGTGGTCTCCTATTATAAGGGGGAGGAGGGGCTCTTTAGGAAACTGTGAAAATATTATTTTATTATATAATGATATTCGGTTTATAAAGGGTCAAAAATTACTAGGGTAGAAGATAAAATGACTCATGGACGAAATAAAATCATCCAATAGGAATTGTACATGTTTTGGATATTTTGATTATATTTATAATCTAATTTATTTAAATCATTTATTTATGAGGTAAATACTGCATCATTATTTTGTCATAAATAATTGAATTTATTCGATGTCTAAAAATTATAAAACAAATACCATTATTTAGGAAATATTTTTAGCTTTACAAAGGATATTTATAGTCAAAACTATTACATATATAACACCATTTAAAAATTAATTACTAACAGATTTTTGTTTATGTCAATTTTGCCTTTACATTAAATTAATTAATCTAAAGTGTCATTATCAATCATCAGTGGATCCATGGGATCCCAAAATAGACCCAAGGATGACAATGGTCTTCCATTACTCATCCAATAATGTTAGGACATATGTTATGTTAATTTGGAATTATTACAATATTGTTTCACCTTGAATTACCCTATTTACCTTTAACCCCGGTAAATAAAAGTCAAAAGTCACTATTCACCAAAAATTATTTTCATCTTATTGAAACAGATTTTACTTACTTAGGTTAACTGTGTTTCTCAGATTTTTGAAATTCAACTCACATAAGCGGTAAAATTATGTATTATGCAAATTTGCAAATACTCCTAGGAGGTGGGTAAAATATGGTGAAATGTTCAATAAAATTTTTATATATCTAAAATTATTATAAAATGACTCCAATGAATTATTTTGAAAATATATAGGAATTATGTATCTATATTTACCTAAAATAAATTTAAATAAAATAAATAATTATTTAAATAGAACGTCGGTTTTAACCAATAACTTAGTGTTTTTTACTATTCATCAAAACATTAATGTTTTTCAGAAAAATACCAAAAATTTAGCCTAAGCTATATTTTATATTCCTAATTCAAAAATGATTTCTATTTTTATAAATTCAAAACATGTACGTGCCATTAGTTAATTTGAAATTAATTCCTATTGTTAAAACAAATATCGTGTTTTTAAGAAACAATAACAATCAAAAGATTGATACTTGTTTATGTCCAATTTCAAAGTGAAATTAATTCAAATAAAAAAATTGGATTAAATGGTAAAAATATATTCTAATTATACATTAAAACCAATTAAAAGGATAATCTAATCATATAAATAAATTAGATTAAAAGACACTTTTGAATTAAAATACAATATTTTTCACTCTTTATTAAAAATGAACTTTATCGGAAAAATTCCAAAAATTAACACAAAGTAAATTTGGATGTCCCCATTCTAGAAAATAAATTTACTTATTTAAATTGAATATATATAAGTTTCAAATATAGTATTTAAAAAGGGTTCTCTATTAAAAGTTAGTAAAATTACATTTTTTTAAAAAAATACTTCTTTTATCTGAAAAAATTAATTTGTTCTTGCATTATGTCTAAGAAAATCTTAATATGGATTATAAAATTATAAGGATTATATAAAGTTCAAAATTTAGTTAATACTATTCATAACCTTATTTGAATAGCTAGTTTTGTAATTCGTGGTGCGCTTGAACTCGGTGTTGCGTGTAGTGCAAGTTTTGAATTACTTTAAAGAAATAACTTACTATGAAATATTGGGGTGTTAAATTCACCCCTCCTTAAATAAATTGCATCCTCGCAATTTGAAATTATTCTTCGAAAATAAAATGTTGAAAATAGAAAATACCTTTGTGGGAAAACCCACATCGGTGATTGGGTTAATAAGATTAAGTCTTAATAAGAGGAAAAGGGGAATGAAAAAGTCACCACCAAATTATGATCTCGATTAGGAGAACATTGGTGGAAATAAAAGACACATAATTGGAGGAAAAACGTAAATATTTTTAGGGAGTGATTGAGATCATCAATCACAAACAATTGTAGAATTGAAGGCCTCAAAGACATTAATCTATGATGATTTAAAATATCATCGGTTCAACAAAACATAAGGTATTAGGATAACACGTTTTTAGTTTTAAGATCTCATACCTAAAGTTTAAGAATTAATTTCTTCATATAATAAGATAAGAAAAAAATATATACTTGACATGTATAGTTCCATCCTTTAACTAATTTCTACCATAAACTCATCTTTCACTCTAAAAGACAATATAACTTAAAAAAATATTCTATTTATCCTATTCGTGTAAGGTTCCAAAAAAATGAATTTATAATTCACCTATTAGACCCTTTAAAAAAAGGAACTACATTATACAATCCATGTAATTTACATAGTCCAGTGGTAGGTGATAAATCCCAATCGCACTATGGTTGTGGGTTTGATTCCCGCAGCTTTGTCCGAAGCGACGGGTTGTCACACGGTCTATGTGTTGTCCTTTTTATAAAAATACAAAAATAACCTTAACAATAGTATCCAATTTCAAACTTAATCCATTCCAACCTTTTGACTTATCAAAAATAATTCTATCCAAACTCACATTACAAAATTTATATGGAACTTAAACACAATGAATATCATTTTTTCCACATAATAACATGTGAACACCTTCATCATGTATTATTTTAAAACTTGGTAACACCCTAAATTATCATAAAACCTTATTGATTACATTCATACTCCCTTATCCTTTATATAATACTACATATTTTCCTTATATCAAAATATATTGAATATTCCAACAATGATGAAATACAAAAAACTATTAATCATTTCCAAGGAAGTCAAGAATATCAAATATAATTTATCCAAATCAACCATATCTTATTCCAAAATCACTACCTCATTATTAGGACCATATTAAGGTTACATTTCCTTCAACCATGTATTTTTTCCAAAAAGTTTATCTTACTATTAAGCTACTTTTCTTAGAACCAAATAATCTTAAATCCTAAATAAAATAATATTGTAGTACAATCCTTATTTATCTCTATAAATCATATAACCAGTATATTGTTGATACAACACTCAAATGAAATAATTATATAATAACAACATAAGAACACTTGTCATTCTTCTTCATCTGAGGTAGTGTCATAACTTGCTTATTATCTAATAGCATCATTTAAGGTATACACTGATGTCTGGGACACTAATTCATATAGTGTCCCAATGCCTTATAGATGAAGCAGTGTATATTTGAAACTTTTTTCATACCCTTACAATCACGTATTCGATGGCCTTTTTCTCCACACTTAACAAACTCTCATTCCCTTCAAGCATTTACCAAGGTGATTCTTTCCACAGTTATCACATATAGGAAAATCCTTCTTTTCCCTTTTCCCTTTATCCATATTTCTCTCTTCTATCCTTTTCTTCTCTTGCTTCCCCTCAAAGCCATAGGACATAGAGAATTATTTACTGATCTTATTAACACATGATACTATTTATTCATACGTTAAAAATACATGGGATACTATTTCCCTTCTAAATGTTGGATTAATACTGCGAAGGATGTGATCCTTCATACTCTTTGGATCATACGTATTGTTGGAGTTCACATTCCTTCTACTGGGCACCATTTCTATACAATGGCATACATTAGGCTAGTTTATGAATCACAATACATAAATCCAAACTTGTAAAACACTTAACATAAATTGAAAAATTTATGGATATAATCCATAATCATAAAAAAAATATTTGAGGAGGTATATACTCGTACATCCTTCATAATTATGTGTAATGAAAATGAGAATTATCCTAAGCATATCCCCTGGGAGTGTCATAACCAAGAGTGCATCAAGGCCCATTGTCATGCAACATTTCCCATTCGAGTCTAGCTTAAAGTTGTGTTTTGGGATTTTACCCCTAGGTACATCTGTGCCAGAGCCGTCTCTACCTTCTCATATCTAGACAGAGATGTATTTCTTGGAAAACTCACAAAATATCTACAATACCAAAATTATAAGAAGTTCTTCTATACTAATCCTCAAATTCTATCTTAGGGTAATTTGATATAATCAGAGTTTATCTAAATATAGTTTCCAAGTTTATTGCTAAACCTCCTCTGATACCAATTGTAACGCCCCGACCCCAGTTACCTAGAGTTAGTGCATTATTTTAATACATTGTCATGATTACAAGGAATCAAGTCCCGAAGGACCGATCGGTTTAGAAGTCTTGGAAAATAGATTACATATATGAATGTTACATTACACTTTATAAGATACAACACAAAATAAATAATCTTTTATGAACCCCATTATTCCCTTAGCTTAACTGTCACGAACCAGGCCGGGTCATCATCCGACCCGGCGCCCGACCTGATCTGCGACATGGCCCGAGGGGCGTTCCTGATCCCCACGGGCTGGAAAATAGTGCCCGACATCAAAATAAACCAGTTGGGAATAATTTTGGGCTATAAAAAAGATGAATAGACATAAAGTAAACAAGTAGATAAATAAAGGTAAAAGAACCAAACAACTTGGCAGCAGAAAAATGAAATAAAGAAGCAATGTGACATACCTCAGGTGACCCCGTGGGTCACCACGGTACGTAAACCACACTCGCTCCCAAAAGCGACCCATGGATGAAACCTGCAATTGAAAAGTAAAGCAGGCATGAGCACCGAGATGCTCAGTAGGAATGCCAAAATATAACCACGTCTTATTCCCCCGCCTTTTGTAAGAAATATAATTATGCCAGTTTGAAAATAAGATATAATAAAATAATGTTTCTCCTTTTCAAATTCAAGTAACCGGTTTTTATTTTCAGGTAAATCATTTTACTCCCACTAAATTTTCAAAATAGGTTTCAAGTGTGCATTAAAATTTTAAAATGAAAAGAAACCAGTTTGTATTAAATTACGGTTTTCACAAACAAGACATCGAGTATGATACAACTGAAAAGAAAGTTATGTCACTAGCATGATTTCACAAATGAGCACCATGGTTAATCTCTATAGGTATCTAGAACAAGTGGGAACCTAGAGACCTCATACCTCTGTGAAACGTGGCTTAGAAGACCACGACCCTCAGAAAACATGGCTTAGAAGGCCATGACCCTCAGAAATTCATATGTTTAGTTAGTGTTGTTGCATTAATCCTGCTATACAAACCGGGATGAACCCATGCCGTTTCATCTAGCATACTAGACCTGGTCACCCACCTAGATACCCGGGTTTCCCATTGTGCTCTATTTCAAGTGGTGGTGAGTTTTTCTTTATCATGCAAACATATATGAACATAACATTTTTTTTATCAAAAACTCATTCAACCTCTCACCATATTTCTCCCTCCTTAAGTGCATTCCCCCCTCTTTCACATCACACAATGCATAAACTTCAACTTTAGACACATCATAACACTTTCAACATACAAATCATTTTCTAAAACCAAGGGGGCGTGCCTCAAGAGAGGTTTTTCTTTTTTATAAAACATTCTTAAGGTTCCAAACGAGCATTATTACATAAAGGGAATACTTTTTAAAATTAATTGGACAAAAGGCCAAACAACTTTGGAAATACACAATACTAATTCAAAACCACTTATGAAATCACTTTTTCAAGAAAAGGTCACTTAAGACCGATAATATTAAAAATACAGTTCAATTACCAATGCAAAGGCACTATCATTTGAAGCAATCGTAACCTGATTTCATAGCATGTGTATATAGCATAAATGTAAAACATATTTTTATAACAAGAAAGAAATTATGAATCTCAAATTAAAGAAATAGTCATAGAGGACCTACCTCAAACTTGTCACTATTTGTTGATGGCCACTCGAACTGACACTTGGCGCATACATGCACATGCATTTGTACATATACACACACACACACCCCTAGATGCATTGCACATATTCCCCGTTCCATGAGGGAATATGTACAAATAGGTCATATATATATATATATTCCTTACCCTATGCATGTACATGTAGGATGCCTCGACACGTAGCCCAAAACCAATTAAGCAAGGCCCAACGCACTACACATATAATTTAATAAAAAAATTAAGCAATTTATCAAACACTTCAAAGTTAGCACTAAAAAAATAATCACACCTAAAACACTCTTTAAACCCCAAACATACACTAAACCATTTGAAAATACATTTCACACAACTTTTATAACTCATAAAACTCATTTAAAATAATTAAAGAAAAGCACATAATCAATTTAACCATTCCCAAATCCCTTTTCAAATCGACACATAAACCAGAACCAATTCCAAATCATATATTCCATTGTTTAAACCATTTAAAATTTACATTCAAAAATACAAGACAACTCAAACATGCTAAATTATGAATTTCTCTTTAAAAACTTATACCCAAACCCATTTTCACCATTAGTTCCCTTGAAAAAGTGATTCCAACCACTTCAAATACTAAATAAACCATTTGTACACTTTATAAAACAACTAAAAGAGGCACAACAATATTTTTCACTAAAATTACACCCAAATTCACTTTAAGAAACCAATTTCAACTCACGCATATCAAGTTCATTCAAAAACTAGTTTTTCATCCCTTTCACAATGAAATAAGTCATTTTCTTAATTTATAAAACATCATGAAGATTCACACCAAAACAATATCCAAACGTGTTTCAAATACTTTATTAGTTTGAATGAACCACTTAATAATTTTATAAAAGAACTCCAAGTGTTATCACAAGACTTTGAACCCAAACTCCCACTCAAAAACATCTTCTAAGGGAAAACTCACACCAATAAGATGATAAAAAAAATTTCAAAGCCCTTGTGTGACATCATAAACCAACAACAAAATTTATAAAACACAAAAAAATGCTCAATATGGGTTTTCACAAAATAAAAACATTCATATCAAATAAACATTATACTAAACACATTGAAATCATATCAAATCTCAAGTAAAATTACATTCTCACCATGTAAACAAATAAATGAGTATGATAATTTAATTAAACAAGAGAATTAATTCATCAAACAACACTTATACGCAGGAACACTTACCTTCGGTGTCGAAACTTCCGAATTTCGGTGTGAAACATCAATTGCACCATATTCACACCGAAAGGGACCATGGATGAACCCTAAATCATGAAATCGAACAACAACGCCCATGATTTGAACCATAATTTACATCCTAAAAGCTGTAAAAGAAAACTAAAACCCCCAAAAAAACAAGAATGAAAACCCTGGCGAGGGGGAGGAAGGGACTACCTGAGGGCTGTGCCAGAGGTGAGCAGCACCGAAAAGGTGGTGCGGCCAAGAGACGATGGCTAAGAGAGGGAGGAGTTCTAGGATTGGCTGGTGCAAAGCGGACTATCAAAAAGAGCAAGGTGGGATGAGGTGGTTTGCCGAGAGGAAGAGCAGGGCAGCAGGACGGCTCGCTGGAGGAGTAGCAGGGCGGCGGCACAACTCCCGGAGGAGCAGCAGGGCGGCGGCAGCACGTGACAAAGTCAGGGGAAGGGGGGGAGTTCGCTGTGAACGGGAGAGGGGAAGCTCGGCGTGGGGGGGGGGTGTGCTACGGGGGTAAGGGAAATTGGGGGGGAAGCTCGGGTAGAATAGGTTTTTCCCTTTTTTGTAATAATAATAATAATAATAATAATGTCAACATAAATAATATTATTAATAAGTAAATAATAATTATAATACAAACTAAATAATAATATCATTATTATTGTTATTAGAATGTTTTCCTTTTATTTTATTTTATTTTTCATTTGGTTTTACATTAATTAATTTTTTTAACTTTAAGAAACCAAAAGACTCAAATATAAATATAAATAACTCTGAATGAAATAATTCGGGTTGGGGTGTGACAATTCTCCCCACCACAAAAAATTTCTGCCCCCAGAAAGTCACCCAGCCAAATGAGGAATCAAACTAGAGTTTGAAACTTAATGAGACCAATAAAACACGAACTCGGTGTGACTTTTCACTCCATCAATCACACCCGACCAACTCTAAGGGAAAACGCAACGAGAAAATCCATCGGAAAACGAGGAGGGTTCTCCCCATCACAAGAACCCAACTAGTACAACCAACATCGAGACTCTTAGCATGGCTAACTCTGGAACTTCTAACTTGATCCAAGAGGGAACCGCCAACCAGACCAAACCTCGAAGAAAGCATGACAAGATTCGTGGTGGGTCTCCCCACCATTTAAGAACTGGCTAGCTAAAGCCAATTAGCACAGACCAATATGAGAAACCCAGCAGAAACCGACCCATTAACTCTCTGCATAACCCAGACCCCCACCACATGGGGTCATCCATGAAAGACCCCAAACCGAGTATCATACCAAACCCCTATTCATTATTTCCCAAGACGCATATGTATCCAAAACAAGAACATCATAAAATAAGAATGGGTCACCCATGGAGCTAGCCACACGAGAGGGATAGTCATCGTGAGACTCACAGCCATAAAGAGACAACTCCAAAGCTCATATTTGAGGAGACACAACTACTGGAATTACAAGAAAACAAGATCACTACTCCATTTTACAACCAAGGTGGGGTATTCAATGAAAAAAAGACCACAACGAGAAAAAGATACCTATGCACCTCTTACAGCAAAAAAACCTTCAAATATGGGAGAGATACAATAGGGAAATTCAGACCGCCACCATTTCAGTATTGGAGACAAACATTAGACCAAGGTGCCCCACACCCAACGATTCCTGACTTCGTGAAGAGATTCACTCTGAGACCTGTGGCAGGAGCTCTGATGTCTTCAAGCATCTGTTGGTCCATAGTCATGAGCTGACATCCTCCGGTCGAGACTCCTGCAGATGATACCGCTAGCAAAACCTCTCTAATAGTCCCAAATGGCCATACTGATGACAAGCCTTAGGAGGATGATGACAAGGCAAATTAAATTACCCAAACTGATCACACTAGAAGAAAACAAGGGGTGGCCCAAGTAATAGAGGATGGGATTGACAAGATGACTTGTCTGAGATAGGTTTCTCTGATTCGCTCTCATCACCAGATGAGGGACCTTCTAAAAAACCAAAAAGAAATAGTCCTAGAACCCTGGACAAAGACCCCACACAAGAGAAACTTTAATTGATTCCACAATTCTACTTCCGGAGTAAATGGAATCGACCCCTTGGAATGCCCCACGTTGGCCTTCACTGCTTGTTGGCCTTACTTGACACTCACTAGTTCTGACACTTTCCTCGACTTCACTTCCTCGGGTATAACCCATCAGACGAGAGTGGTCTTAAACACCTTCCAATACATACCATCATGCAAAGACTCTGGGATTATTTACTCCACCAATCCAAAGTTTCACCTTCAAACTGACCCGAACCAACACATACTTTCACAGCTTTGGGAGTTTCCAATAACCTAGAAACACCAACGATTGCACCAATCCAGTCCGCTACCATTGATAGATCATGATCAACATAGAAGCTATACAATAATCGAAAATAATTCAATTCCACCACTCCGATAAGAGTCTGGGTAGAACCAACAACTAGAAGAGGCTCACTAGAAACTTCTAGGACTTTTCTGGGCAGCATACTCAAAAACAAGTGGTGCAAACCCGAATCAAAACTCATCATAAATCAAAATTCCACTCCTCAATCACAAACGAAAGCTCAAACTCAAATCACTATTCCAACCACAATTAAATATGTCAAAATCAAGAACCCACGAAAAATAATATGCAACAAGAAAAGAGAACGCAAAACAATTTCTCACACACTTCTCAAAACATTTAAATTACCTATTTTGGAAACCATTTTTTTCAGAAAACAAACAACTTAAATATCCACCATTGGTATCCCATGAAGTATCACAGATACATATCCTTGTGCTCACTCAAGCACCCACCCACTCACATCACCATTTTCTCCATTTGCCACATGCGCACCTCAATGTATGTGATCACTCATACGAGTACCAAGGGTCAATTCAAGACACTTTTTATTTCCAAAACAGACCATTCAACACAAAGAACAAATTCCCAACCAATTTGTGAAATTCACTTATCATTAAAGAAACACATTTACAAATTCCAAAACGTTTTCCATTTCAAAAACCATTTTTCACTCCAAAAACCATATTCCCTTTTGAAAACACTTTCACAAAAATCCATTTTCATTTTTGAGATCTACTCACACCAACCAAAATGAAGGTCAAACATAACTCACATCAAAATTTCTAAAAACAAGGAACTAGTGGCTACGCCAACCCGGTAACATGGCATAGCAGACCATGCTCCGAGCTGGCATCCACCACAGAAAGTATCATGAACCATTCACTCTGGTTTTACATGGGTCGCTACTCCATGAAAGTCTTTCGCGTAACACTGGCTCACTTCCATTGTCATCCCTCATCCACATAGACCAAGCCAAATAAGAAAAAATTCAAATCCCAAACTACCCCTGGAAACTCGAGTCTCGGGACGGGAAAGGGTTCATGATGTCCTTCCTGCACCTACCTCTCGAGTCCCGACACACCTAATCACCAAGCTACCTGACACCCCAAATAATGAGGGCCTCCTCTGATACCATTTTTTCATGAACCAGGCCGGGTCGTCATCCGACCTGGCGCCTGAACCGGTCCGCGACACGGCCCGAGGGGCACTCCTGATCCCCAAAGGCTGGCAACTAGTGCCCGACATCAAAATAAACCAGTTGGGAAATATTTTGGCCTATAAAAAAGATGAATAAACATAAACTAAACAAGTAGATAAATAAAGGGAAAAGAACCAAACAACGTGGCAGCAGAAAAATGAAATAAATAAGCGATGTGACATACCTCAGGTGACCCCATGGGTCACCACGGTATGTACACCACACTCACTCACAAAAGTGACCCAAGGCTAAAACCTGCAACTGAAAAGAAAATCAGTCATGAGCACCGAGATGCTCAGTAGGAATGCCAAAATATAACCACGTCATATGCCCCCACCTTTATTAAGAAATCCAATTATTCCAGTTTTAAAATAAGATATAATAAAATAATGTTTCTCCTTTTCAAATTCAAGTAACCGATTTTCATTTTCAGGTAAGTCATTTTACTCCCACTACATTTTCAAAATAGGTTTCAAGCATTCATTAACATTTCAAAATGAAAAGAAATCAGTTTGGATTAAAATAAAGATTTCACAAACAAGACATCAAGTATGAAACAACTTAAAAGAATGTTACATCGCTAGCATCATGTCAAAAATGATCAGCATGGTTAATCCCTATAGGTAGCTAGAACAAGTGGGAACCTAGAGACCTCGTACCTTGGTGAAACGTGGCTTAGAGGTCCATGACCCTCAGAAAACGTGGCATAGAAGGCCACGACCCTCATAAATTCATATGTTTAGTTAGTGTTGTTGCGTCAATCCTGCTAGACAAACTGGGATGAACCCCTGCCATGTCATCTAGCGTACTAGTCCTGGTCACCGACCTAGATACCCAGGTTTCCCATTGTTCTCTATTTCAAGTGGTGGTGAGTTTTTCTTTATCATGCAATCATATATGAACATAACAATTTCTTTATCAAAAACTCATTCAACCTCTCACCACTGTTCTCCCTCCTTAAGCGCATTCCCCCCTCTTTCACGTCACACAATGCATAAACTTCAATGTTAGGCACATCAAAACACTTTCAACATACAAATCATTTTCTAAAACCAAGGGGGAGTGCCTCAAGAGAGGTTTTTCTTTTTCATAAAACATTCTTAAGGTTCCAAACAGGATTTATTACATAAAGGGAATAATTTTTACAATTAACTAGCCAAAAGGCCAAACACCTTTGGAAATACACTTTACCAATTCAAAACCACTTAGGAAATCACTTTTTTAAGAAAAGGTCACTTAAGACCGATAGCATTAGAAATACATTTCAATTACCAACGTAAAGGCACAATCATTTCAAGAAATCGTAACCTGATTTCATAGCATGTGTATATAGCATAAATGTAAAACATATTTTTAAAAAAAGAATGCAATTATGAATCTCAAATTAAAGGCATAGTCATATAGGACGTACCTCAAACTTGTCTCTATTTGTCGATGGCCACTCGAACCGACACTTGGTGCATACACGCACATGCATTTGTACATATATATACACACACCCCTAGCTGCATTGCACATATTCCCCGCACCATGAGGGAATATGTACAAAAATGGAATATATATATATATATGCCTTACCCTATTCATGTACATGTAAGATGCCTCAACACATGGCCCAAAACCAACAAAGCAAGGCCCAATGCACTACACATATAATTTAATAAAACAATAAAGCAATTTATCAAACACTTCAAAGTTAGCGCTAAAAAAATAATCACGCCAAAAACACTCTTTAAACCCCAAACTTACACTAAACCATTTCAAAATAAATTTCACACTACTTGTATAACTCATAAAACTCGTTTAAAATAATAAAAGAAAAGCACATAATAAATTTAACCATTCCCAAATCCCTTTTTAAATTTTCACATAAACCATATCCAATTCCAAAACATGTATTCCATTGTTTAAACTATTTAAAATTTACATTCAGAAATACAAGACAACTCAAACATGCCAAATTATGCATTTATCTTTAAAAACCTATACCCAAACCCATTTGCACCATAAGTTCCCTTGAAAACGTGATTCTCACTAATTGAAAGAATAAATAAACCATTTTTACACTTTATAAAACTTTTAAAAGAGGCGCAACAAGATTTTTCATGAATAGTACACCCAAATTCACATTAAGAAACCAATTTCAACTCACGCATATCAAGTTAATTCAAAAACTAGTTTTTCGTCCCTTTCACAATGAAATTAGTCATTTGGTTAATTTATAAAACATCACCAAGGTTCACACCAAAATAGTATCCAAACGTGTTTCACATACTTTATAAGTTTTAATAAACCACTTAATAATTTTCCAAAACAACTCCAAGTAGTATCATAAGGCTTTGAACAGAAACTCCAACTCAAAAACATCTTCTAAGGGAAAACCCACACCAATAACATGATAAAACAAAATTCACAGCCCCTTCGTGACATCATAACCCAACAACAAAATTTATAAAACACAACAAAAGGCTCAGTATGGGTTTTCACAAAATAAAAAGATTCATATAAAATAAACTTTCTACTAAACACATTGAAATCATATCAAATCTCAAGTAAAATTACATTCGCACCAAGTAAACAAATAAATGAGTATGCTAATTTAACTAAACAAGAGAATTAATTCTCCAAAACAACACTTATATGTAGTAACACTAACCTTCAGTGACGAAACTTCCGAATTTCGGTGCGAAATTTCAATTGCACTATATTCGCACCAAAAGGGACCAAGGATGCACCATAAATCATGAAATCGAACAACAACGCCCAAGATTAGAACACTAATTTACACCCTAAAAGCTGGAAAAGAAAACTGAAACCCCCAAAAAAACATGAATGAAAACCCCGGTGAGGGGGAATAAGGGACTACCCGAGGGCCACACCAGAGGTGAGCAGCACCGGAAAGGTGGTGCGGCCAAGAGACAACAGCTAGGAGAGAGAGGCGCGCTGGGTTCATCTAGTGCAAAGTGGTCCGTCGAATAGAGCAGGGCAGGATGAGGCGGTCCACCGAGAGGAATAGCAGGGTGGCGGGACAGCTCGCCGGAGGAGCAGCAGGGCGACGGCATGGCTCCTGGAGGAGCAGCAGGGTGGCGGCAGCACGTGACAAGGTCAGGGGAAGGGGGGGGGTGTTTGCTGCGAACGAGATAGGGGAATCTTGGGGTGGGGGTGTGTGATGGGGGTAAGGGAAATGGGGGGGGGCTCGGGTAAAATAGGTTTTTTCCTGTTTTTTTAATAATAATAATAATAATAATAATAATGTCAATATAAATAATACTAATAATAAGTTAATAATAACTATAATACAAACTCAATAATAATAATATCATTATTATTGTAATTAAATTGTTTTCAATTTATTTTATTTTATTTTTCATTTTGTTTTTACTTTAATTAATTTTTTTTACTTTAAGAAACCAAAAGACTCAAATATAAATATAAATAATTTCACTGCAATAATTTGGGTCAGGGTATGACATTAACCATGAATATCAATCATAATACACTTCTTGGAATCCTGGGAAAAATAAAACATAGAAATGGGTGAGCTCAAATGCTCAGTAACGGTAAGAAATACAACGGAAGATAACATAAATATTAAGTAGGTGAATAATTGAAACCACATTCCTTTACCAATAGTAAACATGAATACTTTTACATCCAGAATATGAGCTAAGTAAATAATGTCATAGTAAAACATAACCATGAGTATTATACTAGTCGAATGACCACATGAACCATCAATATTATTTTCATAATGAGGGAATGTATAATACCAAACTTTAATTTCTATGTCATGGCCTCATGCCATAACCTATGGGCTAACTATAACTGGACCCAAACTCGGAGAGCCTCTATAACCGGACTCCATCCCAAAGGGCGTCTATAACTATACTCCAACCCAGAGAGCCTCTATAATCGGACTCCATCTCGGAGAGACTCTGTAAACAGACTCCAACCCGGAGGGTCTACTGTAACCAGACCCCAACCTGGAGGGCTTACTTTAATCGGTCCTCAACCTGGAATATACTATTCCAATACATAAATCATAAGAAAATGTTGAAATATAACATAAACATTAGTATTAAATCTGGCATACGAAATTTCAGTACTTTAACCATAAACCATGAATGGTATATGAATAGCACATCCATAGTAAAACATATCACAAAACCTTCAATACAATATGTATTTTTTGTATCATAATAAATCAAAATCAAATAAACTTAAAATCTATCAAAGGATGTTGACATAGATGAAATCAAAACATTTTTTTAGAGAAATATCTCTTTATATTTTGAAATCATTTAAGAGTCACATATTTATAAATAGAGAATTTATTTTTAAAATATTTTTATAAGCATGTAAGGGAAGCTTCGATGATTTTATAATGGCACAAAATAGCTGCACCCACCTTATAAGTTAAAAAATACATTCTTACCTTAATATTGTCGAAAAAGTTAAAAAGGACCTTTTTTGGAAAACGACGGAAAGATTCCTTTATAAACATATTATAAAAATCAAAACAAGGGTAAAAATGACATTAACCTATATTATATATAATATTAATAATGTTTGGAAATTCATTTTTAAGAAACATCGATGTGGATGATAAAGAGGTCCCAGTAGATACTTACGTAAAAAAAACCTTGAATAATATAGAGATTGTGAAATTAACCCTTACCTCGTTGTAATCAATCAAGTCATATGAAAAATAGTAAATAACCACCAAATAAATCACATAATATCATGAATATAAAGTGAATCATGATAATATATATCAAATGGATGTACAAAAAACACCACATGCATTAAATAAGTGGTGAACAATGGAAATCTCATGGAATTAAAAGTGAGATAATAAACCCCTTACCTTGTGTCCGACTTGAACCGTTCGTTCTTTAATATCCTTAATAATAAACTAAAGTTAATTTCTACATTCTTAAGAACCTTTTTCAAGTTTATTATTCCTTTTATATCACTTATTACCATGTTCTAAACATTCTGTAATCATTTAAGTTTATGACGTCTGTTTTGTCGATATTTGGCACTTGAGTCAAAAATGAACATTTTATAGTTACAAGTTGTTCACATGGTCATAATTTAATTATATCAATAATGATATTCATGATTTAGATATCATATATATCATATATATCTGGTATTTACATGTATTTATAATAGTACATATCATTTTGGGGTAAGTAATGAAATGCATCGTTCATGGAGACAGTAAGTCGTACGTACGCATGAACACTACTTTCATTTATAATTCTTATTTTAATGGAATTAAAACATAATTATACATAGTAATATTATAATTCCAGTATAATATCATATATAATATCATTAACTAAATCTCTTATACATCCCACATATGGTATTGACGAGTCATATCACTTTGAGGGGCCGGTAGTCTGCACTTCCTCAAATGAAATTATCGCGTTTACCCATAATGTAAACCATTAAGGTATGATATAAAAGAAAACTAAAGAAGAATGAAGAAAACATAAACATAATATATATATCATATATAAAAAAAGTTCCATCATAATGGCCACCATGAGTAGCGGTAGGAGGTAATTGAACAATCATCATTTCGTGAGGCGTTAGTTTGCCATCCACAAAAACATTATGTTATTCACCCATTAGATGGAGGTGTGTGTAAGTGTAGTTAGAATACTTCTAATAAAAAAATCCTAGTATATTGAGGATACTGATTTTGTTATAAAAGAACGGAATAAAAATATTTTAGGGGTTGGAGAAGTAAAATAAAAGAAAAGAAGTTAAGAGAAACTATTACCTTTAAATTGGGTAACTTTCTTTGGTTTGAACCAAAAGGACTTCTTGAAGTGACTTCTACTTAAGGTAAGGCTTCTGGGAGTAGGATAGGTATGTAGGGAGCTTAATTTTATAGAGTTTGGATGAGCCAAAAATCTTGACAGGTTTGAGGAATTGGTTAGAACTAGTCTCCTTTTATAAGGGGGAGGAGGGGCTCTTTAGGAAAGTGTGAAAATGTTATTTTATTATATAATTATATTCGGTTTCTAAAGGTCCCAAAATCATTAGGGTAAAAGATAAGATGACTCATGGTCGAAATAAAATCATCCAATAAGAATTGGACATGTTTTGGATATTATTTAAATATTTATAATCTAATTTATTTAAATCATTTATTAATGAGGTAAATATTGCATCATTATTATGTCAAAAATAATTTAATTTATTAGATGTCTAAATATTATAAAACAAATAACATGATGTAGGAAATTGTTTGAGATTTCCAATGAATAATTACAGTCAAAATTATTACTTATATAACACCATATAAAATTAATTACTAAAAGATTTTTGTATATGTCAATTTTGCCTTTACTTTAAATTAATTAATCTAAAGTGTCATTATCATTAATAAGTCGCCCCATGGGGTCCCAAAATCGACTCAAGGATGCCCATGGTCGGCCATTACTCATCTAGTAAGGTTAGGACATGTGTTAAGGTAATTTTTAATTATTACAATATTCTTTTTACCTTGAATTACCCTATTTACCTTTAACCATGGTAAACAAAAGTCAAAAGTTACTATTCATCAAAAATTATTTTTATCTTATTGAACCACATTTTACTTAATGAGGATAACCATGTCTCTTTGATTTGTGAAATTCAACTCACAGAAGCGGTAAAATTAAGTTTTATGCAAATTTTCAAATACTCCTATTAGGTGGGTAAAAGATAGTAAAAAGTTCAATAAAATTTTTATATATCTAAACATATTATAAAATGACTCCAATGAATTATTTGGAAAATATATAGGTATTATGTATCTATTTTGACTAAAATAAATTTAAATAACATAAATAATTATTTAAATAAAAAGTCATTTTTAACCAATAACTCAGTGCTTTTCACTATTCATCAAAAATTGAAGTTTTTCAGAAAAATACCAAAAATTTAGCCTAATCTATATTTGATATTCCAAATTAAAAAATGATGTCTATTTTTCTAAATTAAAAATATAGAAGTGGAATTAATTAATTTAAAATTAATTCCCGTTGTTAAAACAAATAGTGTGTTTTTAAGAAACAAAAACTATCAAAAGATTGATACTTATTTATGTCCAATTTCAAAGTGAAATTAATTCTACTAAACAAAATTGTATTAAATGATAAAAATATATTCTAATTACACTTTAATTCCAATTAATAAGATAATATAACCATATAAATAAATTAGATTAAAAGGAACTTTTAAATTAGAATACAATATTTTTCACTATTCATTAAAAATGAACTTTATCGGAAAAATTCCAAAAATTTACACAAAGTAAATTTTGATGTCCCCATTATAAATAATAATTTTATTTAGTCAAATTGAATATATATATAAGTTTCAAATATTGGATTTAAAAAGGGTTCTCCATTAAAAGTCGATAAAATTGAATTTAAAAAAAAATACTTCTTTTATCTGAAAAAAATAAATTTGTTCTTAAATTATGTATAAGAAACTCATAATATGGATTTTAAAATTATAAGGATTATATGAAGTTCAAAATTCAGTTAACACTATTCATAACCTCTTTTGAACAGCTAGTTTGGAAAGTCATGGTGCGCTTGAACTCGGTTTTTCCTGTAGTGCATGTTATTGAATTAGTTTAAAGAAATAACGAACTTTGAAATCACGGGGTGTTACACATTTTGGGTGAAAAATTTTATTTCATTAATAAGTTATTTCATTTGGTTTATTTTTTGTCTAGGACTTTTGGCATATTTGATTATTTGGTCATTAGGTTAGATCATTTGGTTGGTTTTGAGTTATGTCATTTTAGTTGATTTGGGTTAGTCCATTTTCTTCATTTCTAGGTTAATTCATTTTTGAGTTACATAATTTGGTCCATTATGGGTTCAGTTATTTTTTTCATTTTTCTTTAGGATATTTTGGGTTAGGTTATTTGGTTCCTTTTTGGCTTATTTCATTTTTATGTTAGGTCATTTGGTTTGTTTTGGGTTAAGTAATTTGTTTAATTTTTGGGTTATGTCATTTTTAGTTAGGTGATTTGGTCATTTAATCATTTTATTGGTTAGGAAAATTGATTCAATTAGGGTTAGTATATTTGGGTCATTTTTAGGTTATTTATTTTTTGTGTCACTTTATTCAATTAATTTCAATCAATTTGTTATTTTTTCATTTTGGGTTAGTTCATTTTATCAATTGTTCATTTTTTGGTTAATTTAATTGGTTAATTTAGGGTTTGTTTATTTTGGGATAGCTTATTTGGTTTGTTTTGGGCAACGGTACATGGTTCATTTTGGGGAAATTCGTTTGGTTTATTTTTTGGGTTAGGTTATTTTTGGGTTAAATCAAATGAAATGACCACTTTAGGATGGTTTAATTATATTAAATTTTGTTTTTTATATTAATGGAATATATGAAATTACATGTCAGAATATTTTACAGCATACAAGTAAATTATTCATTAAAATTGGTTATAGTTTACAAAATGAAACCAAAATGAATAAATTTGAATATAATAAACTAAAAAGATTCAAGTTGATCTAAAATGAATGATCTAATAACACATATGGTTTCTTATATATATTATCCATTACTGCTTTAGGATCATAATCAACTCTGAATATTGGACTAATTGATTCATCATATGCAACATATTGATCATTCCTAACACGGGCAGTAATGGTGTCAACTTCATCACCACTATCATAAAAAAACATGTCTTAGGATTACATCACTAAGCAAAAAAAAATATAGGTCTCAGATGATGTTCCACATAAAATAATTTTTTATTCATTGATGCCAAAATATATAGCTCACAAATAGTTAGGAAGTGATTCATTTCAATAACTCTAAATCCATGGTCATTAATAAATGTTTCATGTAACAAACTAGTCCCGATACCTTAGTACCCTGATACCTGATATGGATCTGTCATGCCCGGAAGGGTGTTCCCAATCTCCATAAGTTTGCGACTAGCACCTAGTATCATACATGAATAAAGAGGTAATGATTCTTCCACGAAAAATAGAATAATACAAGATACAAGTGGGTATATCAACACTCATCAAATAGAAATTACTATAATCCAAACAAGTAAAACAATACCCAAGAATATAGATAAACAGCACAAATAGAACCTCAACATCAACCTAAAATGTTATAGGAAACCCTATGTAATGAGTGGACCTTAACTCCACTGGTCACCACTACCACTCCATGGTCCTAAATATCAAGAACATCCACCAACTCCGAGGAGTGATTTCTCTTTTCTCACACATAGAATAATAAAATCTACCAACTCCTGAAGGAAAAGTTAGGCTATGAGCTAAATATCCAGGTAGGTTCTCACAAAGTGTTCTATAATAGATTCCATAATAATAATAAAAATCTTTCTTTAAATTTAAATAAAACTGGGCATGGAATACCATAAAATTTTCATACTTAAAACAAATAATATTTTTTAATAGATAAAAAACATTTCAAACATGGCTTAAATAAAAATTTTACAAAAAATAATTTAAACAAATAATTTGGCATGAATAAAATAGATCAATAATCAATGGAATATATAATCAAATCACACATAGTAACATCATGTTCATCTTCCATAAAGTATGTCATTTTTTGGATCTAGGACCCGCATACTTATCAAATCACTAGTCACGGTAAACATGTGTGCACACGTTCCATAGGCTCAGGCCTAATAAGAATTCTCAACATCCCATTAGGAATAATCATGCTGAACTAGGTTTTTGTTATAGTTTTCATCATTAATCCACATATAGGGGATAAATAACCTAGAATTATTTTCCCAAATAATCCTCTAACTACATGGGCTCGCATGTTCTTAATCAATCAATAAAAATAGGAAAATCATATCACTTAAAATAAAATCATCATTTATAAATTAATTTCCCAATTTTTAGTTTCAATATTCCAATTCAATTTCAATAATCCAATTAAATTTTCAAAACAAGACATGGGTTTTTTATCATTTCATTCCTTTTCTATTCAAAAACCAATTGTAGGCTTTCATCATTTCAATTTAATTCATTTTTTTTCAAAAAAAAACTCAAATCATTTCATCAATTCCATAATTTTCAAAATTCACCCCACAATTACAATTCCACTGAAATTAGGGGTTTATCTCAAAAGCTATGTCGTTTAAATTCAAATTTCAAATATCTGATCAGGGTTTTTTAAAACAATTGAAATCTATTTCAAAAAAATCAATAAATTTAGGGTTTCAATTACATGGAAAATCCCAAATGGAACCACCTACCTTTAATCACAGTAATAAAATTATCTACACTCACAATGGGAACACCAATGTTGATCGAAGGAAAATAATATATAAAATTTAGATAAAGAATCAACATATTATAATTAAATAATTAGATCCATCAAAACAAAGTTTAGATACATGAAGAATATGATGATCTAATACTCTCTAATGCGGAAGGGAAGGAAGATAAGAAGAGGACACATAAGAGGAGATCCACTTATAAGATATGGATTACATATCCACCACCACTTTGATTCTCTAAAAGAGAGGTTTGAGGAGAAAAAAATTATAGGGAGCCTCTATGGAAAAATATTTTTAGGGGAAAATGGTTTTATTATGCACTTAAACCAAGGGTTTTAGTATTTTAAAATTATTTTTTGGAAAATTTTAATCATGTACACACTATTAGTTGGAGGGGGGACACAGTTAGGAGAAACTATGTGCTAGTTTTGTGCCCCCAATAATTTGGGTTCACGATTTCCCCTGAGTGGGTGAACTGTTTTTGAAACCACACATTCTGCACTATCTTGGGGGAGCACGGTTTTCACTAGGTTCAAACGATTTGGTAAACTTTTGTGCCAAATGGGAACAACATAATAAGATTCCAAAAATTTCCAAAATCTTCCAAAACAAACCTAAAAAAAGACCTAACTTAAATTAGATAAAAACAAGGGTCAAGGAATACCTAAAATAAGTAACATGATGTTATAACAACCCCAACATAAAAACTTTATTTACCTAGAATTCCTATCAAGAAGTTTCTATATCAATGAGTTAAATCCACTGCTCTCTAATCAGTGTCTTTCAATTCCAAGTATCATGATAATGAGAATCATGCTGCCATAACACCTAGACCAAAGGTATCATCCTCCCACGAAGTACCTTTGTCTCAAATTCAACTATCCTAACTATATTTTGAGTCACAGATAAATTTTTCTCAACATCAAGATCCTTCCAGCTAAGATATGACATAGGTCAGAGAGATACTTTCAAAGATATGATACATGGAACATGTTTTTTTTATCAAATTCAACTATGGTGAAAGTTCTGAATGGTATGAAACTTTACCCACCTTCTCAACAACCTAAAAGGTCACAAAAAATTAGGATCAAGATTCCCTTACCTCCCAAGAAATTGGTGACCCAACCAAGGTAAAAATCTTAATAACACCTCATCACCAACTAAGAAATCTTACAATTACCTACAACGGTCAGCATAGGATTTATACGGGCTCCGAGGCATCAAAATTATCAAATGAATCAACTCATAATTTTCTCTCTGACTAAATGTGGTCCAACCAAGGAATTCTCACCCATCTCTTACCAACACAACAGATATTTATGCATCCATCCATATAAAGCCTCAAAGGGAGCCATATAAATGGTTAACTGGTAACTATTATTATAGGAAATCTCAACCATTCCCAAGTGGCTATCCTAATCTCCATAAAACATTAGGATGAAAAAAATGAATGTATTCCAAAATCAATATAGACAGTTATGTTTTTCCATATTTCTATAGTTTATATGTTGTGATTAATCCCACTTGAGATCTCATTTCATCTTGGAGGCCTCTAAAAAAATGAGAAGTGAACAAGGGATCTTTATCAGATATTATCAAAGATAGAATACCATAAAACTTGACAAACTTCTATACGTACAGGATTCATATTTCCTCAACGTTGATTGTGTCATGGATGAATATAAAGTGAGACAATTTGGTCAGTCGATCGATCAAAACCCATATCGTGTTCTTCTTCCAAAGGTTATGAAGTAAACCCACCATAAAGTCCATATAAATCACATCTCTCTTTCAATTCATCACTTGATGGGGATTAAAAAACCTAGAATTTTATGTTTCTCAACATTAACCTGTTGGAATGTATGAAAACGTGAAATAAAGACAGTGATGTCCCATCTTATACCCATCCACCAAAATCATCTATTCACGTTTTAAAACATATTAATGGTACCTAGGTGAACTTCCCACTGAGAACTATGATATTATCCCATAAAATCTTTCCTCATAAAAAAGACACAATGTACTAGTTCTGGAGACACGGAATTCCCTCTATGGAGAATGACCACTCATTGACGGTCTCCCCACCATAAAGACAGTGCCTAATTCCATAGAACTCTTTATCACATTGCTTCTCCTAAAGAATCATCTTGATAAGATAAGAGTTTAGTTGAAAATTTATAAAAATATAATCAAACTCATTCTCTTATATTCCTAAATGAAACTATGCAAAAAATAGGTTTCAAGTTTCACTCCTATGATGATTCTTTCATAGTTAGAGTTCAAATTTTTATACTCAAAGCATCAGAAATGACATTACCCTTCCCCATGGTATAAACAATGTTGAAATAAAAGGACTGTAGGAACTTTTACCAATTCCTCTGGTGGATATTCATACCTTTTTTATAAAATATATAACTTAGTATTTTGGGATTTGAATAAATGGAAAACCTTTCTCTGAAAATCAAATGTCGCCAACTCTTTAGTTCATGCACCATGACTACGAGTTCAAGGTTTGGGGTTGGATAATTATTCTCTTGTAGCCTAAGCTATTGAGAACAATGTACTGAATAATGATAACCTTTCATAAGGACAAAACCCAATGCCAAAACTAATGCATCACATAAGACCACAAATCCCTGCTCAGCTTATAAGAGAGTCAATATAGGTGAAAAATTCAAAATAAATATCATCTCAATGAACGAACTTTTAAACTTATAATTCAAACAAACATCACTCTATTATGAGTGAGAGTGATCATTAGAGAAGCCAACTTTTAGAAATATTAGAAAAATTGATGGTAATACCCCACAAAAGCCAAGAAGATATGAATCTAGAAATCATTTTGTTGTTTTTTAAATGTCATAAAATATTTCACCTTATCAATATCAACAGAGATACCATGTTCCTAGAACATGTGTCCCGAGAACATTACTTCCCTAATCTAGAAACAATATTTTAAAATCTTAGCATACATTTAGTGATATCTCGAAATTTATAGCACTGTACTTTGATTACGTACATGATCCTCATCCATTTTTGAGTAAAACAAAATCTCATACGTAAAGAATAAAAAAAACATGTCGATATAATTAGTTAAAATACTATTCATAAAATCCATGAAAACATTGGTTTCATTGGTTAGAAAAAATGGAATGACCAGACACTCACAATTTCTTTACCATCTCTAGAATGCAGTTTTCAAAATGTCAAATTAATTTGTTCATAATTGGTGGTATCTAGATCGAGGATCATTATTTGAGAACCACTTTTCCACTTTCAAATTTCTAAATAGACCATAAATCCAAAGAAATGAATAAGTGTTCTTTACCATAACTCAGTTGAGATTATAATGATCATTACATAGGTTAATGACACCATTAACCTTATTTATAAAGAAAAAAGGAACCTCCCAAAGTGACACACTTAAGTATATGAATCCTTTCTCAATAAAATAATAAAAATGAGTCTTAAACTCTTTTAGTTCAACTTATTCCATACAATAATAATTAATAGATACTATTTGAGTATTAGGTACTAAATAAATAGAAAAAACAACCTCTGTTACTGGTGGAAAACTATAGAAATTAGAAAGAAAATCATTGAGAAACTTGACGAAAACTAGAGTGATATCACCACTCAAAGATTTTAACACTAATGAAAAATTAAATACTAATATTACCTTTCCCAACTACATAATGTATGGTTTTACTCTACTCGATCTTGGGTCTTATTCTTCATGAAATGCATGGCCCGCCTCATCGGGTATGGTAAAGAAAACCCTCCAAAGAAAGTAGTCAATATGGTCCTAATGAGCAATCATCTAATCCATCCTAAGAATTACATCTTGAGATTTCATGTCAATAATTGGAATGTTATAGGTAATCTCGATCTATAATAAAGAGAAGACACATGTAGTACAATAGAGACCATGTTCTCTCTTCATTCTGAGGATTGTAGTAATATTTATCAAATAAGATAACAACTCTATAGGAAGGGTAAGAAAATAAATAACATGGGTTGATGTGAATGAGTGAGATGCACTTGTATTAAAAAAATTAGTCGTTACGGGTGAATCTAGAGTGATGGTACCTCTCACAGTTTCTAAAGTCGTATCAAATTCGTTTTGAGACTCTTTCATTGTGTGAAGAAGCTTTATTCTAGATTCATGTGACTGACCCCCTTTTTTCTTGAAGCAACTGATTAAACCGCAACACTTTTAGGAGCTAATGATCTGTTACATTGCGTGGGGAATAAAAAATATTATAAAATTATTGCAAGTGACCTAAGCGTATATAGGAACTGAAGATCTTGGGTGCCTCATTAAAAAACCACTTTTAATTCCCATCCTTCCCAAACTGGAATAAAATCAAAGGGACTATACCAGGCACTAAAAGAGATCTATAATAACCCTTCTATTTAGATCCACCGCAAGATTCATCATGGTTCCTCTTTCCATTAAGGGAACTCACAGAAAATACAACGGGAGAATAACTAACTCTCATCAACTATGACTTACCATCCAGATAAATCTAAACCATCAATGCTATATCCATCACATCAGAATAAGATGTCTGGTTTAGTATGAAAAACTAAAATTGAATATTAGCTCGAAGCCCCATCTAAAATCGGAGTGCCTTTAGATTCTCATTAGTCACAATCTAAAGAGAAAAATGTACTAACTCAATAAAATGGTTTTCATACTGAGTCACGGTCTTCTACTTTGTCTTAAATTAATAAACTCCATTGAATTCGCTAAAACCATAGACTTTGTATAGAACTAATCGGTAAAATGGCCTCTAATTCTTTCCAATGCAAGACATTATTCTTATTCTCCATCACCATCGAATCCCATCATCTCTTGATAGGACCCTCAATCTTTTAGGAATCACACTTTACATTAATTGAATTAGAAATTTATAAGAACTCAAAAAAACACTCAATTCCTTTCAACAAGTCAATAGCCTCTTGAAGATCATTAGAACCTTGGAATTTTGGTGGGTTTTTTCTGAATAAAAAACTCTTTTTCATTGTCTCTAGAGTCATCCCTTCAAGGTTCCATGATTGGAGCCTGAATGGGAATGGGTGTAGCTTCCTATCCTAGAGCATGGATAGCACAAAACACCATCTCAATTAGATTCTGGGAAATTGGAGTGTTCGCCTTCCATGATTCATCAATACCTCCCTCCTTAGGTCAGTTCAAACAAATTTTTGGAGGAATTATGCTATAGACCACCAATAGACAATAAGAAAAAAATTTAACAACAGAAAAGAGATCAATAACTCAAACGAGATTCAAAAGTATAGGGTTTTTAGAACACTCTAATCAAACTAGGAAAATACTATAAATAGATTAAGGAACTCATCAATCAAATGTTTCCCACATCAACCATGGTGACTTATAGATATTTCGGACGAGAGATAGCCAGAAACTCAATCATAACTACCTCCCAAGTCCCAAAAAACCTACCTCCTATCTACAAGTATAGACAAACCACATACCAAATTAAAGAGAATATAATTAAGCTACACCTTTGATAAACCTATATCGAAAACCCTCCTAAAATACCTGGTACCATAATACCTTATCCATCTTTGACATGGATTGAAGGGTTTTCCGTGTCCCCATGGGTTGGTGACTACCACTTGGTATCGAACACAAATAAAAAGGGAATGGTTTTTCCACAAAATAATAGAAGATAAAAAGATACAAGTCAGTATATCAACACATCTCAAGGGGAAAATACCAGAAGTCAAATAGGTTGAAATGTTCCCAAGAATATAGAGAAACAACATAGTGGAAACCAAAAAGTTAACAAGACAGAAGTATCAAGAAACCATGTGTAATAGGTGGACCTCATCTCCACCTATCACCACCATTACTCCATGGTCCCAAGGTTCAAGGACATCCACCACCTCCAAGTAGTGTTTTCCCTTTACTCAGACATAGAATAATAAAATCTACAAATTACAAAAGGAAAACATAGATTTTGATCTACAAAACTTATTTGGGTCTTACTAAGTGTTCCACAGCAGATTCCATGATAATAAACCAATCATACATTCAATTTAAATAAAATAGGGAATGGAATAACATTAAATTTTCAAATTTAAAATAAATCATTCCTTCCTTTTAATATAACTAAAACATCTCAAACATGGAATAAATAAAAATTTATCATAAAATCATTTATATGAATAATTTGGGATGATTAAAACAGTTCTATTATCAGTGGAATAAATAATAAAATCATACATAGTAATCACCATGGTTATATTCACTTAAGTGTGTTAGTTTCCAGAAGTAGGATCCTCACAATTTTCAAATTAGTGATCACAACTAAACATCTATGCACATGTCCCTCAGTTTATGTTGAATGTGTCTCATCACCATTTCATCGGGGATAATCATGTCGAACAAGGATTTCATTAGAGTTTCCATCGTAAATCTATTGAAAGGGGATTCAGATACTATCTTACTTATCCCAAATAACCCACTAAATTACCATGTAATCGTGTTCTTAATAAATCAATAAACCATGGAAAAACATATAATTTCAAATAAAATCATCATTTACAATTCAGTTGCCCAATTTTCAGTTTCAATAGGCCAATTCAATTAAAAAAACATGGGGTTTTCATCATTTCATTCCATTTCAATATAAAACCAATTATATGTTTTCATCATTTTAATTTAACTTATTTTTCTAAATAAAATTATAAAATAATTAAATCAATTCAATCATTTTCAAATTGCACCCCACAATTCCAATTACATTGGAATTTGTGTGGGGTACTCAAAATACATTCCATTTTAATTCCAATTTCAAATAATATCAAATTGTTGTTTTATAAATCAATTGAAATAAATTTTAAACAAATCAATAAATTCAAGGTTTAAATTACATGGAAAATATAAAGTTAAACCACCTACCTTTAATCATGAAAATAAAATGATCAACACCCAAAATGGGAATTCCAATGACGATCGAAGGCATTGAAGATCTATACATCAGATCTAGAATCAAGATATTACATGACAATGACTATATCCATTGAAAAATTGTTTATATCCATCAATAATATAATGGAAAAACACTCCATAAGGAGGATAGAAAGGAATATTAAATGATAACACATAAGAGGAGATCTATTTATCAGAGAGGGATTAGATCTTCCACCAGTAATTTGATTGACTTATAGAGGAGGTCAGAGGAGAAAAAATCACTTCTAGGGAGCCTCCATGGAAGGAAAAATTATACTATATCTGAATGAAGTGATTTTTCACTTAAACAAGGGGGTAAAGATTTTAAAATTAATTTGAAGAACTTTTTAATCTTATATGCATGGTTAGCTGGGCTAGCATACAGTTTGGGGAAACTGTGCAACAGAAATGAACCCCTATGGTCTTGGGAGCACAGTTTCCCCTAGGTAGGAACACTGTTTGGTAAATCATGAATTCCCCACTATCCAGGGGTTCTCATTTTATTATTCGTTGGTTGGATTGTTTGACAAAATCATTCCCCAACCACGCATAGCCTAATAAGCTTACAAAATTTTCCAAAAATAAGTCTTTGATTTGATTTAATAATAAAAATGAGGCTTCGGCCCCAAACTTTTAAAAAAACAAGGTTCAAGGAATAACTGAAATAAGTAATGACATGTTATATGTCATGTCACATCATTGAATTGAACCAATTACATTTTATTATAGTGACTTGACCATGGGAGTAATAATCCAATATTATCATTTTATCAACAACTCCCAAATAAAACACATTGTCATATTGAGGTATACTATCTACTGCATTGGGAAAATAGTATACGATTGTAGTTACCATAATTCTATTATATTTTTTCTCATATTCAATGATCGATCAGTTATAGAAAATTTATACCAATTGATTAATAATACTATGAATTCACAAACCATTGAATTAGGACCAAAAGATAACATAATTATTTTTTTAGACAGAGTTGATAGGTAAACTTAATACCAAAAATATAAAGGAATATTAAAATAATAAGAATATTTTTTATTTAAATAATGATCCTACCTTTAGTTTCGACGAAATAGAAGACTATTTATTGTGAAAAGTCTCTCCCCTTCTCAATGTCAATAAATGATGAGTTATAGAAAACAAATTCTATTTTATCCTAGTCTGGCCTAAAAACCCCATCCAACTAGGCCCGAAATAAGACCTTGACAATACCTAAAGGAAATTATATATCCCCACAGTAACACACCATAAATTTAAAGGGTTAAAATAATAAATTTCATTACCCATGTCAATAAGGTGAACCTTTTTTTGGGGATCCTACTTTATTATACCTCCATAATGAATGAGTTTTGTCGAAGATTAGTGGTCAGGATAGGTTAATCCCTAGGAAGTTTTTTAGGGTGTGTGTGAGTGAGTTAAAAACGCACTAAAAAAACATATTTTGGCCTATGGGGAAATCATTAGTTGAATGACCAATTTGGGAATGTGGGTGGGCTGTGATAAGGGGATAACACATGTTTATGAGGCTATTGTGGTGCCTACAGGTAATAATTGTTTCATTGATATCAAAAGAAGAACCCAATATGAAGTTTGGTGGAACTACCTAGGTTATGATGTATAGTCTACAAAGAGGATGTTGTGCTATAAAGGGGGTGAATTTAACATCATTGAAAGTTAAAAGGTTGAAATACTAAATGTTACTACCCATATCAATAAGGCATACCTTTCTTTTCAAGAGCCTACCTAATTAGAACTCTATAGTTAAATATGTTTGACCTAGACTAGTTTCATGATGGGTGACATTCTGGGAAGTTTCCTAAGATGTGTGTGAGTGAGGAAAAACATAATGAAAGAATATGTATTGTATTTTGGGGAAATTCATTAGTATGATAACCTATTCAGATATGTGGGTGGACCCTGGGGAGGGGGCAGCATGTGTCTTTGAAGAAATTTGGGTTCCTACAGGGCCCAGTTATTACACCAATAGGTTGAAGATAAGCATCCAAACATCCAATAAAAACCATAGGAAATGATTTTACCATCCTAAAATGGAATAAATGACATGGATATAGTGATATATAACTAAAAAATAAATATTCAATTGTCAAAAGAGAAACAACTATAGCCTTACATACAAAGGTATCAAGGTAAAACCATGCTACAAATTCAAAAAAAAAAAAATAAATATTTCTTCTCCTTGTAATATGAAGGAAAAATCCTACTATGTAACCACCATCTACCCATGACCAGTTGACATAAACCTCACCGCCTCACTATGGACCCTTTCCCTTTCCAACATTAGATAAAATAAGGTCTACACACCCACAAGGGGTGTTAGGGTGTGAGCTAAACAACCTCAATAGGATTAAACCCCAAGTGTTCCATAACAATTATATATCAAATAATCCAATAATTCTCAATTTATTAAAAAATGGTATGATAATTATTTCCATAGTTCATAAAAAATTATGGTAAAATAACTCCCCCTTTTATACTTCTTTCGAAAATATAGTTAAATTAATTTCAAATCATATTTCAAATTAACCACATTTCATTTTTCAACACATGCATCATATCATATCACGTCCAAAACAATGAAAAGTCAAGAACAATGGATACCACCGTAAGGAATACATAGTTAAGACCTAACTAAGTCACTCATACCTCAATAACAAAAAGTATTATTGTTCACTATACAATTCCCTGAAATAATAGGGAATAGGGAATAGAGTAACACCCCATGAGTGAACCCTATAGGGTTTCTAAGTATCATGTCCCTAAAACAACATGTACTAGGGAATACGGGAACAACCCATGAGTAAATCCCCAATAGTGAACATGAAAAAGTCCCAATTCTAATCCCCATCCTAAGTATCCCAGAATCCTATGTTCTACTTAAGAAAAATAATTTCAAAAGTTCTTATCGTATTTCAAAAAAAAATCCAAACAACCCATTTTCTATCCAAACATGATTTGAAAACCATTTTCAAAAACCATTTCACAATGATTTTAAAACCAAATTTACTTTACCAAAATAATAGAGAAATAATTTTTTATCAAAACCCATTTTCAAACACATGAAAACATATTAAAGATAATGTTAATTATAATTTATCAACCCATGAGAATTCATGGTTCATCAAAAATAGGCAAGAGATAGAACTATCTACCTTACACTTGGGTCACATTCCTACCAAAATTTAATCCTCGTACCAGAAGGAAAAGAAAAACAAGTGAAATAAATATTATGACCTAAACAACGATTCTCAGAACATAGAATTGAATCACATAAGTAATAGGTTGGTGTAAAGAATGTATCAACACATACCTCAATGATCGTACATGCCACACCATGACCAACAAGAGATCTGACCTCCCAAAGAAAAATGAATGAAAAAACTATAAGTAATTTGAGAAGAACCAAATAATTATCAATGGATCTTAACAACACATCCTAAAACCACTTCCAATTCTTTGAGAAATGAAGGAAATGATAGGTATTTGATTCAATTTATCAAAAAATTGACAACCAATCAGACTGCGATTAAAAAATGAAATGGAGAATATCAAATGAGCCGTGAATTCTAAAGGAAAGACTCTCCATGAGACCAAATCATATTAGGATTGAAAAAGAGGGATTATAGTGTTAATTTGGGTTTTTGAGGGATGAAAGTTACTAAAACGCCCTTATTATCTCAACCAATCCCAAGGCCACTAGATACCTGGTGGCTACCACCTACTAGTTGGTGGTTTCATGTGATAATCACGCATTACTGGAAGTCCCATTGTTTGACTAGTAGGCTTCAACCTATCGTCTGACTTGTAGGATTAAACCTATTGGCTGGTGTAGTTACTATAGAAACTCCAATTCTACCAGGATTTCAATAGCTAGATGGTGGCTCCCACTGGCTAGTTGGTGTCCTTTGCAGCCACTGATTAGCCCAGTTTCACTTCCTACTCTCCAAATACTTAACTTCCCTTTCTAAAACATCTCATAAAGATTCAAAACACAAAGAAAAAAATTAAAATGGGTAATACCTGAGGGTAAGGTAGGATGTTACAATTATCCTAATCATTGGACTTTCTGTCACCAGAAATTGACATAGAAGAAGGGTGATCTAGAAAAATAAGATGCCATGGATCCCTATCCATGGATTTATGTTACCATGTTTTGTGAGAATCTGATCTGTTTCACCACAAAAATTTGACCAACTCTATATATTTCACATTTAATAACTTCATATAAGTGTCAACGATCTGTACTGATTATTCCATAACTAAAATTTCTAGCTCTAGCTCAATCTCCTCCCAAATCAGAACATTCTAAGTATTAAGATGATACTTATTAAATTGAGATATATGGAAAACATCATGAATTTTTATCAACTGACATGGTAATTCATACTAATAAAAACTTATGTATCCCACTCAATGATCTCAAATGATCCAATATATCTTGGAGTTAACTTTCCTCACTTACCAAGTCGATTTAGACCAAACCGATATGTAGATTTAAAGAAGAAACGACCACCAATGGAAATCCCACTCAATGATCTCAAATGATCCAATATATCTTGGAGTTAACTTTCCTTACTTACCAAGTCGATTTAGACCAAACCGATATGTAGATTTAAAGAAGAAACGACCACCGATGGAAAACATAAAAGGATGGTGTTGATGATAAATATAAGACTTATTTATACTCTATTATATGGCCAAATATCAATGTATATCCAAGATTCTCACTAAAGTCTTCTGAACGAGACTCAGTCACATGAGAGAGGTCTCTCCCACCTCAGACTAACAAAGAGGTGACCTTCACGAGCTACCATACAAATCCTATATGGGGTATATTCCTATTAATGACTGGTAATTTTTATTATAATATAACTTGAAAATTCTATGATGGATATACAAATATCCACTGAAATTCAATCTTCATGCATAGATCATATTCTCTAGAATCTGTATAGAATGCTTCATCTATCCATCTGTCTGTGGATGGTATGTTTAACTCTACCTGACCTGAGAACCCATCTCCACTTCTAGGTAAACTTGGGATCCCTATTAGAAAAATAGTTGTGGGAACCCCACAAAACCTCAGAATCTCATGAATTTGCAACTTACCCATATCATAAACCTTGGTGGTGTCCCTAATTAGAATTAAATGTACTAATTTCTTTAACTGATCAATTAACACCTAGATATAATTATTTTCTTATGTATTCCATGGTACTCCAATAATAAAGTTCATGGAAACCTCCTAATTTTTTTTACTGGCACTAAAAGATGATAGAGTATTTCATAAGGCTTCAGGTGCTCTTACTTAATCTGTTGGAAGGTGTAACAATATGACACATAATCAAAAATTTCACACTTCATTATTTCCCACTATAAATGTCATATTTTATCATAATATATATTTTTTATTTCAACATGAATAGCCTGTGAAGAACCAATACAATCATGAAACACTAAATTATTGAAGAATGATGGGATAATGAACTGATTACCAAAGTTAATAATCCCATAAAAGGGGAGAGACAAATAAGGAACAGTATACACACCATATAAATAGGTCTTAATTCCTTTAAACTCATAATATTCCTACTATTCATACATAATAGACTCAAGGAGGTATGATGACAACTAAACACTAGTCAAAAATATACCTGCATTATCCTCCTTCACATCTAGATGCAATGGAATGAAAATACCCATAAGGTTTCACTCCTCTTTTGATTACATGACATTCTGAGAAGGAAATTTCTTATTCAGAGTGAAAGCAATGACATTCCTCTTCCTAGAGGTTTAGGAAATGTCAAAGTCAAATTCATAAAGGTATTCCTCCCATTGACTCATCCTAAGGATCAGGTTATTTAGATAAAATAAATTTTCCATGATATTATGATTAGAAAAGTCTATGAATCATTCCCTAAAAAGATAGTGTTGTTAACACTTAAGATCATGTATAACAACAGCAAGCTATAATTCATGAGTGGGGTATTTCTACTCATGTGGTTGTAGCATGCGAGATTTGTACATCACCACATGATTATCATTCATATGCTTGTAACCTAAAATGACAATATAAGAATCACATTTTACTATGTAGACCTTACTAAGTTCTGGTAAAATCCAAATATGAGCTGATGTCAGACCTCATTTAAATTCATCAAAATAAATAATCCCTTTATTATCCCATGATAATTTCACCCCTTTGATGGTAATATAAGTCAAATGTGATGTTAGATTCAAGAAAAACCACTGATAATATCCAACCATACATAAAAATATATTTATTTTGAAGATATTCTGTGTATATTACAATATAAACACATCTACTACTTTTCTAGGATATATTGAGAGTACATGTTTTGAAACCATATTTCAAAAGAACATCACCACCTAGATTCAAAAAACAACATTTAAATAATTTTACATAAAGGTATTGTCTCCTAGATATCACTAAATCCAAATATAGGTGGTTCTTATGCTCTTTATAAAATCTCAAATAAACCAATATATCATCCATGAATACGAAAATAAATTTATTAAGGTATCGATGGAATCTCTATTTCATCAAATCCATAAATAGACCAAGAGAATTATTTAGACTAAAATTCATAACAAGATATTCATAATGGTTGTACCTACGTCTGAAGGACATCTTCAAGATCTCTATCTTTCAAACCATGAGCTGATGATATCCCGACCAAAGATCAATATTTGAAAAGAACATTTCCCCTATATAACTAGAAAAAAATTGCTGATATAGGGTAAATGATACTTATTTTTAATAGTCACTTGATTCATCTTCTATCAGTCCACACAAATATGGAGAGAACTATTTCCCTTATTGGTAAAGAGAATGGGGGATCACCGATGGTGAAACACTAGGACAAATAAATCCCTTCTCTAATAGGTCATCCAACTGATCATAAACTATTTTATCTCAGTAGGTTCGATAATGTAATATGGTATATAAATTTGATTTGAACCTAATAATAGATCGATCTTGAACTCTACATCCCTTAATAGAGGAAGTATAAATATTTCATCTGGGAAAACCTTGTGTAAATACCAAATATCCAAATAATTATCAGAACAATAGGAGACATCATCAAGATCAACTAAAATGACGAAATCCAAACTCATGTGCTCCAAATGAGACAATAATATATGACTGTACCTAGGATCCCACTCTCTCAAGAATAACCAAAAATCTCATCAACAATAAGTAATGAAAATTATTATGATAACATTCAATCTATTCTTAGTGAGTAACCAACAAATCCACCTAGATAATGACATCAAAAATATCTAAATTGGGAATCTAAAAATCGTAAACTAACTCTGCATCATTTATCGATAGAGAATGTGAAAGAAAATGAAACCCATTCACTTTCCTATTTCCAAGATTTGTTTCCATCTCCATAAAAAAGGACATGAGATCCATAAAAAATTTCAACACATCCACAAAATAGGTAGATATAAAATAGTGTGATACACTTATAAAAAATAAGGAAGCTAATTTAGAGGATGAATCAAAGATGATACCTCTCACTATTATCTGGCCCATGTCAACTTTTACTAGAAAAATTTCCACTGAATGATGATTATTTACTCTAGATGTATGTGGCTAGAGCCTTATTGACTTGGAATATTTAGATTATGTAACGTACTAAACCGAATGAACACTATGATGATAGATGGATTGGTAGGTCACATAGCCTCAAGCATGCCTCCCCATACTCCATAGGCTGACGACTAGTAGTGAGGATGTGAGGAGGTTATAGTGGGGAGACTATACCCTCATGATCAGAGTAGCATAGTGGTATAAAAGATAATAAGTATTAGGAAATATAGAAATTTGTAAGAAATGAATGACAAACCAAAAAAAGAATAATATAAACCAAATACAAAAGATGGCCAATTCCAATATACAAAAGATGCATGTAATTCCATATAATGATAAAAAAACTACTAAAATAGACATATAGTAGGAATTGAAATAGTATAGTAATAATAAAAAGGAAACATAATCCCCATGGGTGATCTCGATGAGCATCCTGAGATACATCTTGGTTTTGTTATCCTAACTCCTAGGTACAAGATAAATAGTACAACCAATCAACAAATGTCATGCAAACAGAAGTTATACTCGGGCACCTCAGTGCAATGGAGGCCCGAGTAGGTTGTCAGATATAAATCCAAGTAGGTTCCCACCAATAGAGTCTACAAATAAATCTAGTCAGTGAAATATAATGTGAAGAAGTGTGTAGGTATGAGCAAAAAGATAAATAAGAAGTGCTGAATAAATAAAAAACAACCCACCTAGGTTCTTAACAGACACCTAGCAGTTATACCTACTTAAAATCAATCTAGAATAAGATTTGAATAGTAACCAAGTGTACATAGAAATAATATATACATAGTATAGTTATATATTTCATCAACCTATATGAACCAAGTACGTACAAACCTAAGTTTACATAAACCTAGAATACTAGTTTATGGTTAGACCAGGGCATAACTCAAACATCCATAACCAATCAAAACGAGCCTAAAAGCTAAAGAAATATGATACATGCACTATATCCCAATAGAGTGATAGAATTCATGCTAAAACCCTCGGGATGGTTAGTGAGCCACCATAGAAACACTCTAATCATGGAACATGGCACTTAAAGAACATCTCCCATAAAGTATCAATGGTGTGAGACACCAAGAACTCAATACCCAATGTAAGGGAGCGTGATTCCTCCATGGAAAATAGAACCCTTACCATCATTTCACATCTAATGTATAAGACATAATCATATTTAATAAAAGAATCCATGTGGAAATACCTCACATTTCCTATATTTATCAAGCACATATAAAGACATATTTATATTTTTATTACAATCCTTGAGATGATACCTCTCAATATTTTCATCTACATAAGGTAATCATAATTATAAACATTCATATAATCCATGTTTATTTAATTATAGAAAAAGGCATAGTCATACCACCCTATTCAATTTCATTCAATTAAACCATTAAATTAAATCAAGGAGAGGAACCCATCATGAACAAGCAATTAAAATTAAAAAAATTCATTTAATAAAACAAAACATGGAAACTTATTTATCAAGGTACAAAGGGTAACTTTGGAGGTTCCATGGTCAATAAAGAAAATTAATACATTGGAAATTCCCTTAATATGTCAGTAAAACCACTTTGGAGGGGAGCTTTGGTTTGGTAAACATATACACAGAAGGAGGGAAATTCATTTTATAACTTCAATAAGGACCATGTCTCAACATGAAATATACCAAACCATGACATAAAATCATTTAAGAATAACCAAATTAATAAGGCCATTCATGTTTCCAAACATTAATCATCGCTTTGTATTTTCAAATTCAGTGCACCTCATCTGAGGGGTTTTATTATAAAAACATGACATTATTAATAAAACATAGAATTTTCATATATAAAAACCAATTCTTATATATTTACTCAATTAATTAAAGGGTAATTTTATAAAAACTACCAAATAAAAAAATTCAATTTATAAAATTTCAATAAGGAAATTAGGAGGTTCCATTCCTTCTTGGGAAAGTGTCTCTAAGGGGGAAAATTGTTATTATTCCAAGATAAATGCATAGAAGAAATTCTGAGAATTTAAAACATTTAATTTAAAAGGGAAAAGTAAGGCAGCACACCCAAAGGGTGACCGTGATCAAGTTTGGAAACATCTAATTACTCAACAATTCTCAATAGGAGTAATACAAGGTATGAGGATCAATTTAATCTTAAGTAGCCAATTTAAAAGCAACGCATGGAAAAGGCCAGTGTGTTGCACAAAAAAATATTTATAAATCATTGAAAATTTTGGTAATATTTCATAGACCACCTACCATATACTTTTGATGGTCTATCTTCTAATATTGATGTCTGATTTGATCTGATGTGGAAGAAATCTATGTAATAGTGATCCACCCTGCAAATAGGGAAAATGAGATCACACAAAAATACCAAACTAAATAAGGAATGGAAAAATGGAATGAATAGATTACAGATGTGGATCCATATAGACCGATTGAACTTGAATTCAGCTTCTAATATAAGAGTTATCACAAAGCCAATAGTAATCTTGTAGCAGAATCTAAAGCACATAGGGGATAAGATCATGTGGTTGGAAGAGAGGGAGAAAGAAGGAAAATTAAGAAAAAGGGTAAAAGGGTTTATTAATGGTAGTTTGGTAATTTCATCCTAAAAACCCAAGTCATACAGTTTTGCCACATGGTTTGGAAAAACTATGCCCCAACCATGCGAAACCCATTTCTTAAGAAACATCCTTGAATAGTTTTCCCCACACGAGTATCCTAACCATGCGCTAACCATGTGGTGAATAATGATTAGGCACTTCCTAAGTGGAACAACCCATGTGATATAGACACACAGTTTGCGAAAACCATGTTTAGCCTATTCAAGTAATTTATTCTCCCCCTCTACAGCCATATGGTTTGATTCTAGAGGCTTGGAAGTTTCATAAAAATCTTGTGTCTCTGTCAGACCTTCCAAAACCTTGTTTTCTAGACCCCGGCTCACTCAAAACTCAATGGAGCACCCTAGGAACCTTACAATCCTTAAAAAACCTAAAAAAATAACACATTGATTTTTTCTCACTCTCAAAATTTTTATTCGAAGCTAAGATTCCAAAACAGTCCATCTAGTAAATGTTGAAATTTTAAATTCCCTAGGATTTTAATCTAGTTCAAAAACATGGGTAGTTACAACCTCTATAACATATAAATTATTATCCTTGAGAAGTCTTCAGGAAGAATGGAAACATCACCTAGCCTATAAGGGTCATGAAGTTTCGTTTAAATAGTCATGTTTTGTTTCTAAAATCCCAACACACCTCTGAGAATTGATTTAAGAACATGACACTTAAGCCATCAAAACTCAATCCGAAACTCATTTTCCAACCAAGAAACCTAAAAAGATATTACATGATACCATTTAGATACATACATGATCATGCCATTATCTTATTAACCATATAACTGATGGCACTCCCCATCGAAAAATTTTAACATCAGAAAGGGAAAATTCCAAAACATGGAACCTCCACCATCAGAATTTCCTCACAAAGAATGAATATAATATTTATAGTGACGATCCAGGAATGATTTATTTAATTGATAAAACATGATTACATCTGAGGTAATATTAGGGAACTCATTGTAAAGAGCGGTTGAAAACCAATTAACCCAACTGAAGCAGGTCGCACAAGATTTTCTCAAAAGATATGGCTGACCTATAGATCACACCCACGTTAACCTGATTGAATGTTTTAAAACATATCATTAATTATTATAACCACTTAAAAAGAAGGATAACAAGTTGATCCACCTCCGAACACTTTTATAAAAATAATACTATCCTATAATTTCCATGTATTAAAAAATATGTTATAAGGAATTCCTCGAATTCATTTTATGTTTACAATGAGAATGGTCACCATATATTATACCCTACTTTATGTGGCATTCCTTGGTTAGAACATCTTCTGATCATTTAAAATTCCATGCATTATCATGAACAAGAGTGTAACCCAAATCCATCCCACTAGAAAATCTCACCCTTTAAACCTCACCTATGAGCCTGAAAAAATAATTTGGGATAACTTCGGATTCAAAGAACCAATGACTTAATAACTAAAACAATGTATTATATATTCTATGTTCACCAATGATATGTTGGTATAAGGAAAAAAATTTATATATCAAAACATTGACTGAGTCTAAATCAGCATCCACTTAGTAGTAAAGTCAGAGAAGAATAACTAGTTTCAAGAGTCCATCTATAGAATTCCTACATGGTAACCCAGGTAGTACTCAGAACTAACCAAGCCTCGATAATAAAATCACCCATCTAGCATTAAAATCTGATTGAGCACCCAACCTAGACCAATAACTTTTAAATATTTAGCATGGAATAATACCAATGATCTCTTAGTGCCTCAAAAAAGACATCAAGATAGGGGACATGCTCATCTCTAAGCCAGTGCACACTAAGATGAGATCGAATATTACCAAGGAATAATAGTCAAACCACTACTGGTGGAATTCTTGAAAGAACCTTGACTTTTAACTATCGATTCACCATCCCAAACCTAATCATGATGACTTTACTACCTGAGGAATTGTGTGATTGTTCACACATAACCACTGAATTAATTAATAACCAAAAGTGTTTCTCAAGGGTTTCATACATGTATCACCACCTAAATATTGTGATGTTGTGATAGCACATACATTTACAAGCCCCTCTAGCCTCACATGCCTTTGAACAAACTGGCCATTTCCAAATGGTCCCCCGTGGTTGCGTTCCTTATACTTAGAAGGAAACATTTACAAGTACTGATGTGACTCTACCCACCTTAGGAGTGTACTAGTAATCAATAGAATAGATAGACCATACGCTCATAATTCCCTAGGATAGATTTAATACAACACCCATGTGACACTCCTCTAAGTCACACCTACAATGTTAAATCATTTGGCATGAAATCCAAAACCAACCTGACCAGAGTTTCAAAACACATGATTATCTTGGAGTAAATCCTAAGAATTGGGATGATCTTTTGTCCATTTAACTTTCAGGTCACTCTAATATTTAAATGACCTGATAATGTACTCAATAACATAAGTCTCAACCATTCCACTAAACCTAACCAATTCCTTACATCATTTGGAAACTTGATGGGTATCGCATGTATCACAAAAACTACATTAAAATTACATGAAAAAATGGAACGTCTTTGATACTACCCAAAGGATTATCATCCCTATGCATTCAAGTATCAGGTGTCCCATAAAATAGATTTAATCTAGAGTCATATTTCCCTATAAGACCACTAACCTAGATGATGAAATTACAAGTCATCCATCATTGAGGAAGAAGAAAGGGTCATAAGACCTATTAAGTAGTCGATCATGCCCAATACATGTCAAACCTACTAAAACAAAACATTAATCGATGCTTACACCGACAAAAATGATAATAAAAACATGACCACCCATCCAAATAAGTGTGTCATTAGGAAGCTGAAAGTCCTACTAGGGAAAATGGAACCCAAATATTACCAAATGTTAGAAACTCATGGAATTCAATAAGAAATTTCTAGTATAAGGGTTCTAACTACCATAGGTTATCCCATTATGAATGAAAAAATGTCGAACCTGTCACTAGGTCACTTAAAATATAAGTTACAAGGCTCAAGAGCCTATATTTTAAGATATTTAAAAAATAAAAATAATTCGTTTTGAAAACACTCGCACAAATGTTCTAAGGATTCTTAAAGAGAAACCTAAACAACCCATATATGAGAAAATAAATAGAGGAAACCACTTTAGGATCCATTTTCATGTCTTTTACATTGATTCAAAATTAATATTTAAATGCTAAAAATATTTCAAATTGAAAATTAGGTACCGATTATAAAACAAAAGCTCTTGGTACCTGATCAAAATAACACACTAATTGAAAAAAATATAAGTATTATCAACTTACTTTCCTAACATTAAAAATTTATTAACATCCCATCAAAATTAGGAAATTTATCATCAAATTTATTTATAAGTTATAAAAGTTAAGGTGACCCATGAGGGTCTCGTTAAGTGAACCTGGGTTCATTAGAATGCATCCCAATAGCGGTTTCTTAATTATAGAAATTAAAAACACCCAAACATGTCATATTAAAAGAAAAATACCCCAAATGAATTAATTTGGTCCATTTGTGAATTTTAGAAGTCACCCAAATCATTTCATATTATAATTGAATAGCCTCCACATTTAAAACCATTTGAAAACATTCTATATGGTCAAATATCATAATTCGGTCATACGGGTGGACATCTACCAATTTATAAAGTGCCCAAACACTTTATAGTTTATAATATGGATCCAATTATTCAAAAAAAATTCAATTCAACATTTAAAATATAGCATGTTTTACATTTTAACAACATTTCCTAAACATGTACAAAGCTCAAAGATGGTTCAAGTATATGGGTTATCCTTTCCCACTTATAATTCTCCCATACACTTTAAAAATAAAAAATGGATCCCATTTAAATATCAACCAATTAATTTATCCTATAAAACTATATAAATATTAAAAAACACTAGAAATTTCATGAAAATAATCTAATATTAAAAAATATAATATAAACAAAGAAGCATTATGTACAAGAAAAACATTCTAAATAAATAGAAAGCATGGAATATAATCACCTAAGCATGTTATAAAAGCAGGCATGCTAAAGAGTTGCCTAAACATATAAAAAATAATTATGTTACTATAATACCTAACATGGAATATAATAGGCATACTAGTAAATACAAAAGCATGGAATAACATTCAAGGCACAAAATCCAATAAAAAAGAAGGTGACCTATAAATTCAACTACATGGCATGGAATATGCATGAAAAATGAATTTATATTTTCCTAATATGATGCATGTAATGATTCATCCTCTCCATAATAGGCCAAGGGAATAATAACATAAATTCATAAATAAATACGTAGTAGAAAGTGCACTAATCAATCAAGGTCAAATCATATCACCATCAATCCCATCCTTTCCCGTTAGGACTTTTCCCTATGGGTGGGGTGATCAGTTCCAAACACGACTATTTACCAAGAGCTAAAACATTACCTATCTCATATCTACCAACATTAAATAGTAATACAAAAGAAAATAAAAAACATATGATACCACTTTATAATGTACTTACCCAACTGACCACTATGATGGTAGCCTGACCGGTGGGTCACAAGGCCTCAAGCACACCTCCTCTACACTAGAGGCTACCAACTAGCAGTGAGAGTGTAAAGAGGAAATAGTGAGAAGACTATACCCCTATAATTAGATTATCACAGTGGTGTAATAGATAATATGTATCAGGAAATAGAAGTAGTAAGAAATGAATGAAAAAGTAGCGAAAGAGTTGTAAATATTGAATACAAAATATGGACAATTCCAATATAAAATAGATTCATATAATTATAGATGATGATAAAAAACTACTAGAATAAACATATAATATGAAATGATACAATGTAGTAATAAAGAAAAGGAAACAAAATTCCCATGGGTGATCTTCATGATCATCCCGAGCTCCAACTAACTTGAGTCCTCCTAACACCCAGGTACAAGCTAAACAATATAAGCAATCAACCGAGGTCCTATGAACAGAAGGTCCACTAGGGTACCCCAGTGCAATGAAATACTGATAAGGGTGTGAGATATAAGTTCCAGTAGTTTACCACCCATGAAGTATGAAATTTAATCCAGTTAATGAAATATAATGTAAAGTAGTGTGCACGTATAGACATAAAGATAAACAAGAAGTGATAAATAAATGAACAGGAGCCCAACTAGGTTCCCAAGGGACACCTGGAAGCTATACCTGCTTCAGATCATAGCTGGAATAAGAGTCTAAATAGTAAATGCATGTATATAGTAATAATATTTATATATATATTATATTTATATATTTCATCCACCTATATAAATAAAGTATGTACATACGTAAGTGGCCACTGGAATACTAGTTATTAGCTGGATTGGGGAATAACTCAAACATCCATAACCATTATAAATGAGCCTAAAATATCAAGAAAAAGGGTAAATTACCTATATCTTAGTAGAGTGAGAGATTTCACGATACAACACTTAGTATGGTGAGTGAGCTTCTATGGAAACACTCTAATCATGGAATGTGGCACGTAAATAACATCACCCATATAGTATCACTTGTGTGAGATTCAATGAACTCAACACCCAATGTAAGAGAGTTTGATTCCTCCATGATCAACATAACCCTTACCATCACTCCACATCCTATGTATAAGGTGTTATAATATTTAATAAAAGTCTCAATGAGGAAATACCTCTCATGACCTACGTTTATCAAGATCATGTAAAGGAATCTTCATATTTATAATGCAATCCATGATGCAATACCTCTCATTATTTACATCTAAATAAACCATTATAATTAAGGGAATCACATTGATAAAAATTCATATAATCCTTTCTTATTTAATTATAGAAAGAGGTGTGGACGTACCACCTTATTCAAATCCATTCAATTAAACAATTAAATACAATCTTGGAGAAAAATACATCATGAAAAAACTATTAAATTTAAATCATGCCATTTAATCAAACAAAACATTGATACTTATTTATTAAGGTCTAAATGGGAACTTAGAAAGTTCCATGGTCAAGTGGAAAAATTCCTACATGGGAAATTCACTTAATAAGCTCAGAAAAAACTTAGGAGGGGTGCTTTGGTTTGGTAAACATTTACATAGATGGAGGGAATTTTTTTTTATAACTTAAGTAAGGGACATGTATCAAAATTACATATACTGAACCATGGAATAAAATAATTGAAGAATAACCAAAGCAATAATTCTAATAATTTTTCAAAACACTAATCAACACATTTTTTTCAAATAAAGTGAACCTCATATAAGAGGTTTTATTATAAAAAATGAAATTATTTATAAAAAAATTATTTTTCATAATTAGAATCCAATTATAATATCATAAATAAATTCATCAAATAGTAATTTTAGAAATACAACCCAACATGGAAATTAAATTTATAAATGTTCAACATGGTACATAGAAGGTTACATTTTCTCTTTATAAAGTGTCTAAAAGGGGAAAAACAATTATCTTTCCAAGATGAATTCTTAGATGGTGTTCCATATAATTTAAACATTTAATTTTAAAGGTAAAACTAAGAGATCACACCCAAGGGGTGTCCATGATCGAGTTTTCAATATTCTAATTACTCAATAATGCTTAAAAAGTGTAATACAAAGAATGAGGATTGATTTAATATGAAGGAACCAATTTAAAAATCAACGTATGGAAAAGGCTGGTGTGAATTACAATGGAAACATTTATAAATTTATTAAAACATTCGTAATAAGTCATAGAACACCTACCTCATGCTTAACATGATCTAATCATCCAATATCAAATTCTAATTTGATCTTGTTTGGAATAAATCTAAGAAACAAAGATCTTCCATAAAAATAGGGAAAATGAGCTTCAATGAAAATATCACATATAATACGAAACTAAATGAGGAATGACAAAAAAAGGAATTCAATTATTTCTAATGCGGATCCATAGATACTGATGGTACTTGAATCCATATTTGAATGGAGGAGTTATGGAAAAACCTAGGGTAGTATTGGGGGAGAATCCAAAACGCATATGGGAGGGCCTCACATGGTTGGAAGAGAGGAAGAAAGAAGAAAAAGAATGAAAAGGGATAATGGTTTCATTAAGGGGTGTTTTCTAATTTCAACCTAAAAACTAAGTCGCATGTTTTTTCCAAACCATGTGTCAACTGTGTGGAACACATTTATTAAGAAATCACATCGCCCAGCATTCCCCGCATGGTGATCCTAAACGTGTGCCAACCAGGTAGTGAATTGTGCTTAGGTACTACCAAAGTGGAACTACCAATTCAAGATAGGCACACAGTTTTTTTAAACTATGAAAATCCCATGTGGGGTGTTTCTTCTACCCTTCTATAGTCCCATGGGTTGCTGTTGGAGGTTCATGGTTTTAGAAAAACTATGTGCCTCTATCAGACCCTCCAAAACCTTGATTTATGGACCCCATCACACTCAAAACTTGACAGAGCGCCTGATGAACCTTCTAGTCCTATAAACATATATAAAAACAACACATTGAATTGTTACGACTCTTGAAATTGTGTTTTCAAACTCGATTTTAATAATAGTTATTCTAGTAAACATCAAAATTTCAAATTCCCTTGTATTTTCTTTCTTTTAAAAAACACAGTTAGTTAAAATTTTGTTGAATTGGCCTTTGGAGCTGAATATATATGACCATATCGGGCCATCAATAGAGCCTAACATAATCTCTATAGATGACCTTCATAATCACAAGCACTATAGTTACTTATAGGTCTGGAGCAGGACCATCAGGTGTGCCCCACCTTACTACGCTGATAGAAAGTAAATTGCTTGATGATGATAATAAAGTAGAGGAACCTTACTACTAAGAACCATGTTCACCACTCTTGATATTATCATTCAACTTCCTATTCTAACCATATACATTGTTGGAACATACATTGGGTGTAAGGGAATCCCCAAACAGACCTATCTTTCATTCCATGTCAATTTCTTCCATTATGCCCCTATTAACCATCTCAACATATGTAGTGCACTTTAGTATATATTAATATGATTGAATTTAAGGCCTTAATCCTTATATATATTATTGATACATCATATTATCATTCATTACCACATATGGAGAAAAATATATCAACACAACAAAATGGTTGTTGTACTCTGACACCAAACTCTCTCCCATTTATAATGATAGGAAAATTATAAAATTTCCCATCATTAAAGATTTTGGGTAGAACTGTAGAAGGAAAAGTCTCTTGAAGACTTTCCACTAAAATACATCTTTTCAATTTTCCATAAACATAGTATCCCACTAGGCATTTCTAGTACCCTCAAGCTTAAACATTACACACTTCACCTTGAAAAACTCAGTCGTCTCTAGGAAATAAAAGACCTTATTGATCTTGTCCGTAGAGTAATCTACCTCTTGGGGTTCATTAGTACCCTTAAAGGATGTGGGATTATCATATATAAACTCTCACACATGATCCTTTTCTCATATAGAACCTAGTTGTACCTCAATAACTTGATTCTACAAAGGTGGTGCATTCTGGTCCATGGAACAAACCACCCTTGTGATAGCCTCTAAGAGATTCTGATTAAGAGAAGTTTTCCTTTGAGTAGAATTTTCTATTGTACCATCTTGAGGAATGTATATGTCTCAGAGGAATGATTCTATATACCAAAAATACAAGGAAACGATCATAAGACAAGATAATCTCATTTTAAACCAAAATAACATTAGTAGAAACTAAGATTAAGGAAAAACCCAACACAAGAGATGCACATCCCAACATCCCATGGATACTTGAGTCTCTTAATGATAAGAGATAGCCAGAAACTCACCAAAAAATATCTCTCAAGTCCTAAAATCCTATATTATATCTATTAACTTCCCATGAATGAGTAAAACTTGGATCGCATCCCAAATTGTCACAGCCTAACATGGAAAACCCATCTAACCAAGCCCGAAACCAGACTGAAAAAAGATCCGAAGGGCATTCTCTATCCCCATGGGGTGGATAAAAGTGGTCATGAATCCAACAACAACAATAGGGAATTATTTTTATAACATAAAACAAGATACATGGCATATATAAAGATATATATAACAAGAGAAGAGATATTCTATAGTTAAAACAACTACAATGGTAGAGATGCATCCAAATATAAAATGGTAATACGAAAAGATAAAAATACCAAAAACTAAAAAATGGATGAATTATACTATAAGTTATATGAGGGAAACATCCCACCATGTCACCACTAGATACCCATGCCTAGTTCACATAAACCTCACCACCTCACTACACCACCTTTCCCTTTCTTGCATCAAACAAAACAAGTTTTACACAACCCAAGCGAGTGTGCAAGGTATGAGCTAAACATTCTCAGTAGAATTTCACCCCATTTGTTCTATAAAAAGTCTCTATAAAATGATCCCATTATACTAAATTTATAAGAAAACATTGTATGATAATAATATTCTTGATTTATAACAAAATGATGGTAAAATAAATCCCCATTCTATAATTCTTTTACAGATCTAGTTAACACAATTTTAATGAATATTCAAAAAACACTTTACATTTATCAAAACATACACCATTTCGTGTCAATGATAAAATAATTAAAAGACAATAATTTTAGAGATTACCCTTCCGAATACATGGGACCGATCTAGTTAGGTCCCTCAATCCTTAATAATAATTTAGAATAATGCACATTATACAAATACCTAGAACAAAATAGAAAAGGGAATAGACCAACACCCCATTAATGAACCCACCGTGATTTATGAGTATTAAGTCCCTATAATAATAGGGCCTAGGGAATAGAGGAACATCACATTCACTACTACAAAATAGGTATTTAATAGTGTGAAAAATGGAAATTATCAGTGGTAGAGAAGCATTGGATACTGGAGGGAGATTAGAAGCTCTGGTCCTTTATCATCACTATTTTAAGCATTGATAAGTGGGAATAGTTTAGTGTGATTTAATAACACACTAAAACACTAGTGAAGTGTGCTGTAATAGCACACCATAGCACCTAAAAACCCAAAAAATTAAAAAAAATAAAGTAAAAAAATAGAATTTAAATGAAATAAAATTTACAAAACAAATACAAGAAAAAAACACTATATTATAGACATTTCAAACACTGGTTTATACAATTACATAAGTAAACATTATTACATACATTCAAAAATAGAAGTATTCCTTTATCTTTTTATCCTAACCCCTACCTGAAAAAAAATCACCTGTATAAGAAAAAAATTCTTATGTTAGTATTAATATAAAGAAATAAATTAACAAAAAGTGTTATTTTAAACAAAACATTGAGTCATACAAGGATCTCCATGTATCGGATTGAGTCGTGGTTGATTATTTCACGTCACACCATTTATTTTTCATCTTCAATCATTATATATATTAAAAATAACTAAAAATTATAATATAAAAATGATATGTAAATTAATTAAGTAATAGAATATAGAATGATGAGAAAATAATCTACACTCGTTTGCTCGATATTGAAAATGTGATGCGCGTTTTAAACAAAAATTATACTTATATACTGAAAATATGCACTTGGAGTCATACCAGTCACACCATGCATCAGATTGAGTTAAGGCTGATTCTTACCCATCTCAAATGACTTATGAATCATTTTACTAAAGTATCAAAACAATTCAAATGAGTTTTATTAATTTTGAGTATGTCACTTTTCTTGTTTACTAAAATGTCATTTTCAACTGGAAAAACACACTGTCACTTATACTGGTCACATCATGTGTTGGTTTTACATGATATTGATTCCTATATGTCACAAATGAATTATGAATTTTTTCCAAAATTATAAATACAATTTTTTTGTGTTTTCTCAGAATTTAAAGAGTGATAGTTTTTGAACTAAAATATCGATTATAAACTGAGAACGGACACATAGACTCATACCGTACACAACAAGTATCATATTGAGGTTTGGATGATTCCTACACATCAAAATGGCTTATGAATTTTTTTCATAAATTATCAAAATAATCCAAATACTATTCCTTGGTTTTGAGTTGGTCAGTCGTCCTTTTTACTAAAATTGATGTCAATTTTAAATAAAAATATGCACTTCAGGTCATATTGGTCACACCATGCATTGTATTTAGGTGAAGATAATTCTTACACATCCCAAATGAATTATGGATCATTTTTAATAATGTATTAAAACAATATTAATGTGTTTACTTGGTTTTGAGTATGTCACTTTTCTTTTTTACCAAAATTTCATCTTAAAATGGAAACACATATTTTGAATCATACTGATAAAATCATGTATCAGTTTTACATGAGATTGATTACTACACATAAAAAATTACTTATGAATCAATTTTCTAAATTATCAATAAAATTTGAGCATGTTTTCTCAGTTTCCAGTTAGTGACATTTTCTGAACTAAATTGTTGATTTAAAACTGATAACAGACACATTGAGTCATAATGGAAATATTGTGTATTGTATTGAGGTGTGGATGATTTATACATGTCACAAATGACTTATGTATATTTTCAATAAAGTAAAAAAAATAATCTGAATGCGTTTTATCGATTTTGAGTATGTCAGTTGTACTTTTTACAAAAAAATGATGTACATTTTAAATGAAACGATTCACTTGGAATCATATCGGTCACACCATGTGTCTGATTGAGTTGAATCTAATTCTTAAAAATACCAAATGTCTTATGGATCATTTTCATAAAGTATAAAAACAATATGAATTACTTTACTCAATTTTGAGTATGTTACGTGTCTTTTTACTAAAATGTCATTTTAAACTGGAAACATGAACTTTGACTCATACTGATAACATCATGTATCAGTTTGACATGAGACCAATTACGACACATAAAAATGACTTATTAATTAATTTCATAAATTATCCAGAAAATACAAGAATGTTTTATCAGTTTTTAGTGAGTGAATTTTTTAACTAAATTGTGGATTTTAAATTGATAACAGGAAAATTGAGTCATACTGGGAACATCATGTATCAGATTAAGGTGAGGCTAATTCCTGAAAATTAAAAAGGAATTATTTATTATTTTCCTAATGTATCAAAACAATATGATTTTTTTCATGGTTTTGAGTAGGTCATTTTTTATTTTTAGTAAAATTTATCTCAATTTTAAATGAAAAGACACAGTTGGAGTCATACCAGTCACACCGTGCATCCGATTGAAGTGAAGATAATTCCTAAACATAAAAAAATGACTTATGGGTATTTTTATTAAAGTATAAATAAAATCCAAATGTTTTTTCATGGTTTTAAGTAGGTTGGTTCTCCTTTTTCCTAAAATTGATGTAAATTTTAAATAAAAAGACTCACATGGAGTCATATTGGTCACACTGTGTGTTAGATTGAGGTGTGGATAATTCCTACACATAAAAAATGTCTTATGGATTATTTTCATAAAGTATAAAAACAATATTAATGTGTTTATGTGGTTTTGTGTATGTCACCTGTCTTTTTTACTAAAATTTCCTTTAAAATTAGAAACACACAATTTGACTCATACCGATCACATTGTGTATCGGTTTTATGTGAGACTAATTCATAAATTTCAAAAATAAATTCTGAATAAATTTTAAAAATTATAAATAAAATCATAGCACATTTTCTTGGTTTTTATTGAGTGAAATATTTTGAACTAAACTGCTGATTTTAAACTGATAACAGACACATTGATTCATACTAAGATCATCGTGTATCAGATTGAGGCGTGGTTTATTCCTACACATCATAAATGGCTTTTGGATTGTTTACATAAAGTAAAAAAACAATATTAATGTGTTTTATTATTTTTGGGTAGGTTGGTATCCCTTTTTACTAAAATTGATGTCATTTCTATATAAAATGCTCACTTGGAGCCATACCAATCACATCGTGTGTCAGATTGATATAAGTTTGATTCCTACATGTATAAAATGACTTATGGTTCATTTTAATAAATTATAAAATCAATATAAATTGTTTCCTCGGTTTTGAGTATGTCATTTTTTTACTGAAATGTCATTTTATACGAGAAACACACACTTTGACCCATACTGATCACATCCTACACTGGTTTGACATGATACTAATTCATATACCTCAAAAATGAATTATGAATCAATGTACTAAATTATCAATAATATCCATGTTTTTTCTTTATTTGTGGTTAGTTACATTCCTTGAACTAAACTACCTATTTTAAACCGATAACGGACACAATCAGCCATAACGGTCACACCATGAATCGAATTGAGGTGCAGCTGATTCCTACATGTCTAAAATTAGTTATGGATTTATGCCCTAAAGTATAAAAATAATAAGAATATGTTTTCTCAATTTTGAGTATGTCATTTTTCTTTTTTATTAAAATTAATGTCAATTTTAAATAAAAAGAAGTACTTGGAGTCATATTGGTCACAACATATGTCAGATTAAGGTGCGGATAATTGATACACATCCGAAAGTCTCAAAAAACATAACTACCAATATAACCGTGTTTCCATTTTATTTATATGTCTAACTACCAACACTACATATTGACTAGATGCCCTTTTCCAAAAAAACTTTCTCATTTTTAAAAGTTATAAGAGTAAAGGAAGCTCATGTGCCCATTATATCATGAGAAGTCACCATAATGGGCACATGATCATCCAATACTCTTCTGGATTTCAAAAATTAGAATGTTTTTTGGCTAACAACATCAAATCAATATGAAGTGTTGGAATCTCAACAAAGAAAGGAAATGAAAACGGAAAATATGGTTACATTGGTAGAAAGAATAATTTTATCTCTTTTTCAGATTGTTATAGATAGTTAAAAGAAAAATATGACTACCCAAATTATCTGTAAAAAAACTAAGGTTTAGATAAAAATGATAAGGAAATTAACTTAAAAATAGTAGATAAAATGATGAAAAAATTAATTAATTAAGTATTAGGAATTCACCTTTTCCTAATGGTTGTATGCATTCTTGATATATTTCCTTGTTTTCATTATCTTAGTTGCAGGCTCCAAGTCCAATCCCTCATGAACATGAGAAACATAAAACAGACCACCCTAACTTGAAAAAAAAAGAATCTTTTTTGTGCATGAAACCATTTATTATATGAGTAATACTAAAAACAAATAAATTAAAAAACAAATATAAAACAATAAATTAATTCTAAGGATAATTATTTTACTGTGAAAACACTGTTAAAAAAAGGGATGTGGCTAAAATAAAGCAAGAATGATGATAAAAACAGAAATAGTTCTCACTAAACTATCAATCAACTAGTGAGGAGGGTGAGGAGAAAATAAGATACATTGGATTGAATATTTTAATTGTATGATAGAAAGTAAAGATATCCTATTGGGTTCATAAGATATTAATTCTGTAAAATAAATAAATAAATAAACATAAGATATTTATTATCAAAGGTGAAATTTTTAAATAATTATAATAAGGTAAACTCAAAATTTGATTATTTCAAATAATTTAAGTATGATTTGATGAAAATGGTTAATTGAATTTAAGAAAATAATTACACCACTATGGTAGGTGTTATCCTCTAAATTCATCCAAAGGTTAAATTTATAGACAATTATCATTATCATTATCTCATCTTCCAAATAGTTATCATTGATTTTTTTTGTTTGGAACTCATCCTCCATCTCTTGTGGACATTACCCTATGTTTCATGAAATACTCAAATAAGTAGTGATTCATATGATGAATACTTCTCAGAGTACTACAAGAAACATAAAAGAAATGGGGGATGAGTCCTAAGAAAGAAATTTGAATAATAACTATTCTAGAGATGAAATTTATGAGGATAATAGTTGTAATCTATTGTGTTCTCTAAAAGGGTAAATGCCTTCCATTTTTGAGAATTACATGGATGATAATCAGAGATTACTAAGGGTGGAACCAAAAGGCATTGTTAAATAATGATCTATTTTTAGATGGATTAAAGTAAAACATACATAGTGTTTATTAGATGTGTGATGAAAGAAATGAAGTAATTTTTAAGAAGTATTAATGAGTGGGTTATCATTTCAAAGATAGTTATATTTTTTCAACTGCAAAAAATACAAGCAAGGATTAAATTAATTAATAAAATGTCATTGGTGATCAAAACTTTCGATGAAATCTCAATGGATTAAGAATCTACAAAAAATATTCCCAAGTAGAGTTAAAATAATTTGGAGAGGCTGAAAAGGAGATAATTGGATCAAATTTATGCATGGGGATCTTTATTAAAATAAGAAAAATGTGACATGGGAAATTATTCCATGGATGGAAGATATAAATTTTATCAGAACCAAGTGGGTGTTTAGTAATAAACTCATTCACTATAAAAAAGTGGCTCAAAATAATTAATGGGTGTTGTGTAAGGGGAACTCCTAGATCAATGGAATTTATATTTATGATAAATTTACTCCTATATCTTAGTTGGAAACTATTTGATTTTTTTGTATATTTCATTGAAAATGTAGTTAAATATATACCAAATTGAAGTCAAATCTATATTCTTGAATGGAGTTATTAAGGGAGGATTATATATTGAGAAACCAAATGGGTTTATAGTAAATGAAAATGAGAGAAATGTTTCCAGTTAAAGAATTATTTTTATAAGATAAAGAAATCACTAAGCACATGGTATTTAAGGTTGGATCAATTCCTAAGAATTTGTGGTTTTTAGCAAGGTAGAGTTGATCACACCCACTATATAAAGAATAAGATTGATCCAATGATGTTGGTACTCATATATGTCGAAGAAATAATAGTTGAGGATTGGAAATAACAAAATGAAATTTTTTGTGGTTCATATGAGGTATGATATCGATATTTCTATGATTGGTGAAACATTTTCCTTGGTTTATAGGTGAATCAAAGAAATAATATCACATTAATTTCTCAATAAAAATAGGAAAAAGAGGTTCCTAAGTGATATTCAATGGAATATTCCAAACCAATGACTACATCGACCACTCTATGAATGATTTTTTCAAAAATTGATGGTCGAAAAGAGGTGCATGACATGGAATATAGGTATTGGGAGCCTATTATACCTTAAAACAACATGATACAACATTGGTTTTGATATATTTCAAGTCACACAGTACCAATGTTTTCCCAAGGAGAGCCACATACTATCTGGAAAGAAGGTACTGCAATATATCTAAGAAAAAATGAATTTTGGGTTGTTTTATTATAGGATGGTGAAACTAGACTTGTTGGGATACACGAATGTGGGATGAGAAGGTTTAGTAGATAATTGAGGGAAATTAGAGATATCAAAAAACCTATATTTCATTAGATCCTTGGTTTCATTCAACCCTTGAATCGATCAAGCCTTGGATTCAAGCCTTAGAATAGTCGGACCCTTTATTCTAGTATAGATTTGAGCATGGATTTTACAATGTGGAGTGTCGACGGCTGATCACTTCGGTGGAGAGATTCAGATATCTCGAACTGGTTCACAATGGTTTTGTGATGGTTAGGGTTCTTAAAATATATTATCGCACTTTTATTAGTGCTTGCAAGAAAGTGCTGATAAAGATACATTTTTTCACTACTAAGTTAATAAGCATTGATAAAATGAATATTTATCGATGCTTTTTTTAGTGCTAATAAATATGGAGATTTATCAACACTAAAATCGCTAATAAATACTTATAATACTTTATAAAAAAATACTTTTTAAAAAAATTATAATTATTATATATAATTATAATACTTATAAAAATATATAATATAAAATAATAATTTTTAATTTTTGAATATATAATTGTTTATTTATAATTATATAAATAATTTTTTAAAAAATAATATTTATATCATTATATATATTTATATAATTATATATAATGTAAATATATTTTTTATTTAAATAAATTTATTATAATTTTATAATTATTTATTAATAATTATATAAATACTTTTTAAAAAATAGTATTTTCCATTTATTATTATAAATGTATAAAAATAGTAAATATTAATTTATAAATATATTTTTTTATATTTTTTTTAAAATATAATTTTAATATTATTAATGAATATTTAATCTTAAGTACATGCATATTAAAAATGAGTAAAATTGATTAATTAAAAAGGAGTCCAATATTGAAAATTTGGATAAGTTTGATTAATATAAATTATTAAAAAATAGATATATATTGAAATAAATATGAGTGCGTATTGAAAATATTAAAACATAGTAAATAAATATATATAAAATAAATAATATAAATTGAATAAATTCCAAAAAACATATTTGCGTGTGTGCGTATGTATATAGAAATGCATTAATTAGGTATATATAAATTCAGTATTATACGTTTGATCTATATTAAATTGAAAATTCAAAATACCTTCAATTATTTCCATTAATGGATGAAATTAGTTAGTATTTTTAATTCATTTTCATTTTTAATTATAAACCCTTATTCACTAAATATATTAATATTTATTGTAAAGCATAAATAATATTTTCTGTAATATAAATCATATTTATATACATTCATATATATCTATATATTTAATATATACTATTTATTAACATTATTAATAATTATTTAATTAATAAAATGTTTAATCATTTTCTTAGTTTAATTATTTTAAATTTTTAATTGTTTATTTTTTATTTTACATATATCTATAAATTTAATGTATATTATTTATAATTTACATAGATTATAATCAATTTATTAATTTTTATCAATAATTATTTAATTAACAAAAAAATTAACATTATTTTATTAAAATATTTTTTTATATAACTATTTTATTTTATTTTTACTTTTATCAGTGCTACAAAAGTGATGATAAAGGATTCCTTTGTGGGTGCTAAAAATAAGGTGATGATAAAGGGTGTCCTTTATGAGCTCTAAACATAAAGCAATGATAAAAGACACCCTTTATCAGTGCTAAAAATAATGTGATGATAAAGGTTATCTTTTAAGAGTGCTAAAACAATTTCTCATCAAGGGTTCCTTTTATCTTCACTGGAAAAAAAGTGTTGATAAAAGGTACCTTTTATCAGCTCATGTTTTAGCATGGATAGTGGTCAGCATTGTTAATGGCCTGTTTTTTATTAGTAATGAGTGAACCCACAAGGATGCATGAGTATCAATTCCCTAGAACAACAGAGCCTAGGGAATAGAGGAATACCTCATCAGTCAATCCACTATGGTGAAAAAAGACAAGGACCAATACAAAACCCCCTCCTAGGTACCTAAGACTCCCACATGTTTCTGAAGTTAAATAAATTCAAAAGGGATAATAACATTTCACAAAAAAAATTACAAACAACCATTTTTTCCTCCAAAGAGGCTTCGAAAACCGTTTTCACAAAGCATTTCACATTTCTTTGAAAACCATACTTCCTTACCAAAAAAGGTAAAACCCCATATTTTTTCAAAACCCATTTATGCACACATAAAAAACATCTCAATGATCATTCCAATTATTATTTAGAATTTTTTTAGAAAACTAAGAGCATTCACAGTTCATCAAACACTGGATAGAGACAAAACCACCTACCTCACACTTGGGTCGCATGCTCACCATAATTGAATCCTCATTCCAGAAGGAAAGGAAGCCTAAGAGAAATCAATAGGAGTCCCTAAAAATTACTCACATAACATAGAATCAAATTCAATGTGAAAAAGGTTATAAGAAAGTATATATCAACACATACCTTAAATATCACACATGTTACACCATGGAAAATAAGTGATCTGGACTCTCAATAAAGAGCATATGAAAAAACATCAAGGGATTTGAGAAGAACCAAAACATGATCCATAGATCTCAAAAATATATCCTATAACCACTACCAAATAGAAGAGAAATAAGGAAATGATATAGAGTATAGTCAACTTACAACAATGTTGAAAACTGATCGGACTAGGATTGAAACATAAAACAAAGAAGATCTAATTAATATTGAATGATAAAGGAAATATTCTCAAGGATACCTACTTGGGTTAGGATTTAAAAAGAGGTATTAGAGGGTTAATTAGGGGTTTTATGGGATCAAAGTTACTAATACACCCTTATCATTTTGGCCAATCCCAGGTCACCGAATACCTAGTTTTTTTATACAGTAATAATGCACTACTGGATGTCCCACCAGTTGGCTAGTGGAGTTCTTATAGGAACTCCGATTTTTTCAGGATTCCACTGGATGGTCAGTTCCTCCCATCAGATATTCGATATCCTTTTTGTATAAATTCCCTTTTTCTAGCATTCCACTGGCTAGCTGATGGCTCTCACCAGTTAACCATTGGCCTTATGTAGGCATTGATTATCCCAGTGTCTATTTTACCCTCCTCCAAACACCAAATTCCCATTTCTAAAACATCAAAAAAATATTCAAAACACAAATAACTATGTTTAAAAGGGATTATACATGAGGTTAATGTGGGATATTACTTGTTATCTACATAAAAGTCAATAACATTTTAATATATATGCGATACTACTTAATATAAGATATCATATATATGTTCAAATCCCTTACTTGATGTAGTCCTCAAACAAATAAAAGTTGAACAAGATCGTGTGAGGTGTCATATCACACTCTTCAAGGATTAATATAGTTAATGTATATGATCCATGAATTCCCCCTATTAAGAGAACTGATAAAAATTTGGGTTTATTTTTTTCATATTTCTCTTCCTTATTTCTCACTATTTAGTAACATCTCCTGCTCACATAAACCAAATACATTGAACATAAATCCACAAATTCCTAAGACCAGAAAATTTTCACAATGGAAAAATTAATATGATTATATTTATATACATAATACCTCATTATAGACATATATCTTTCAATTGTATACATCTAAATAAAAATAACTTTCCCCTCAAAAATAATTTTATTCAAAAGATGAACAGTTAGATGAATCATTCAGGTAAAAAAAGTTAGAGGAAATATTTTCTCTAACTCACACAGAATTAATTGTCTCTCTTATAACATTTTTTCAAGAAATAATTGGATAACCTTGTATCAAATAGATCTCTATAAAAATTTCACAATTTAATCATTATCACCCATATATTATTGGACAGCAAATGACATATTTTTATTAGAATCAATTCATACGGAAGGATGTAATATCCATGAGTCTTCATAGATTTGAGTTTCAAATCTATTATATTCACCCATTTTTATATATTTCCGGAATATCCATAAATAACCATGAATTTCTCTAGTAATTTTAGAAATTTATTTTTCTTTGAATGTGTCATCACATAAGAATCAAATTGAACTTTCCATGTATTTTCACTGATATGCATAGGATTCAGTTCTAGTCTGATATCCTAATCAACTATGTCATGTAGAGATCATATATCAACTTTGGTATTCCCATTTACATTTATAATAATTAAAACCAACATTTCACATATTTGTTTCTCAATGTTCATTATTTTTAAATAATGACGTAACAAATTGGTTAACCAATAAGTAAAATCAAAGATGGTACCTTTATTTTTATAATTATACATGGATTTAGTGGAAACATTATTCCTCTTTTCAGATTTATTCTAACCTTTAAAGAGTGAATAATTAACATCATTCAATTATTTAAGAATAATAGTTTTAAACATATTTTTTAGTGGCCTCTTTGTCTTAATGATATTATAAACCCTTAAATGATTATTTCTGTATGGATGGTACATTGGAACGAATAAATTATGTCCCATGAAACTAAAAAAATGATGATATTTATGTATTCTAAATCATGTATCCTTTATATAAATAAAACATGATATTTTCCCCTTTGTTCTCAAGAAAAACATAATTACAATAGCTGAAAAATAATTTATCATCCATAAAAGTGAAAAACACATCTGAAATATGTCTTTCAAATAAGTGTTGTATGTGTGCACACCCATATTCCAAATACACTTTTACTTTTTTATATGTTTTCATGTAAAAATATACATATTATCATGTATCAGAAGGTCCAGATATGAGTATGCATAAAAAGTGAATAGTTTTTTCATACACATCCATTGAGGAAGGTTATAAATGTGAATGAAAATTGGCCATGTGTTTTGTGAAGTAAGTATCTAAAAATGGATTAAAACCATCCCGTGATATATCCAAACTGAAATTATGAACCCTAGATACCAAACCAATATATAATGCATCAAATTTCAACCATGATAACAAATATGTAGAATGAACCAACTTTTTATTATATATCCTTAATTCTATCAATATCATGTTACTTCATATTTTTTGATATTTCATCAAACACAAAAAGATATTGGAGACTATAAATTAATGAAAAGTTCCATATTACTTTTTTTGGAACATGATATGATGTTCTATATACATTTGGCTTCCATTAAGATGTACCAAATTCTTTAAAATCATTAATCCTTATGGTTTCCTCCTAAAATAAGCTACATCCTTTTTATCCTGAATTAATTTTATTTATATAAAATCCAAGTTGGTCAATTAACTTTGATGAAATATAATGATTTGAGGGAATATTTATGTTGTAGGGAAGTAATTCCTTAAAAAGGTTAAGAATATAATATATTTTATAATTGAAAGTTCCACACATAGTTTTTCCATGAAACAACCGCATTAAAAATTATATCTTTTTCATTTTACCACGTTGGTGATATACAGGAGTCCTGACATCATCCATCAATTTTTTTACCCTATTAACATTTTAATTTTCAGTAGTTTCATCATCTGTAATTATATAATTATCTTATTTTATTGGAATAATTTCTTTCTCATGATGATAAATAATTATAAACCGGTCAAATATCAAATTTTATATTCCAATACTTTGATTTTCATAATGAATAGTCTAAGATTGTTCTTTTCTCTATTATTATTCTATACATAATAGTTTATTTTTAAAACCTCCTTTTTCAATGGTATCTGACTTTTTGAAAACATAACCAAGGTCTTACCAGACAATTTTAAGAGGGGTGGTGTATAAGAAATCTATCTGAAGCATTTATAGATGAAAAATCTAAAACAAATCCAACTTATTTTGAAACTTGGTTGATATCTATTCAGTATCATACATCCAACTTCTATTCATTTTTTTACTAAAAAAATTTATATTAATATCAATATAGTATACTATAAATTTAAAATTCATTAAGGTGGAGAGGAAATTATATGTCATAATTCTATAAAAAACCTGATAGTAGGGGAACTAATTTTATGAAGTGAAAGTGGATCATGTGAGATTGTATTTGCATGAGCCTATACCAATAATATTTTTAAACATGAATTTATGGTCAAATTTTTCCTTTAAATATAAATATTCATTCCTTATTCAACCAACATGGTCATAGCCATCTCCACTAAACAAACAATGAAATATATTGACTTCAAAATCCCATTAAAACAGATTATCTATAACATTTACACTTAATTTTATGAAATAATTTAGAAACATGAAAAATAAATTATTAGGTTACATCATCCACAATCTTGGGAATGAAAATTAAGAAATATAGGATCATAAATTCGAAACATAACCTAATATATTTATGAGGTATCCATACATTAGATAATCAAGCTAAATGATTAATAATTCAAAAAATATAGATCATCCAAACACATATCAACCTTAAAAATCCTCTTAAATAGTGAAAAAATACCATAAAATCACCTCTTTATATAAACCATAAGAATAAAAATAATTATAATATAAGTATTACATATAATCATTCAATAATTTGAATAAAAAACTTGAATTAATGAATCTTATTATATAATATAATATCAAAATTATAAAAAAAAACATTTATTTACAATGCATAAATAAACCAACCATGATTTAGATTACAATCTAAAATTCATTACTAAATCCAAAATTTATTTTAAGTAAATGAGATATGTTCAATTTATTTTAATCACTTCAAAAAACATTGAAATAATTTTGAAATCAATTCCATTTTAAATAAATCTCTATTTATTTGTATAAAAAACAAATTTAACAGACATGAATACAACATTATAATAGAAAAACATAGTTTATCATGAAAACTACTACTTGAAAAAGGAAAAGGCCCTTTGGAAATAATTCAAACTTCATATTTATCACCTAAATTCATAATTTCATAATTCTATCCCATCATTTTACACAATAAAATATATATAAAACCATAATATTTAAATATTTTAGATCAATGAGTAATAAAAATATATAATAATACAAAAAAAACTCAAATACACTTACAAAAAAAATTGCATTTATTATCTAATAATGAGAAGTTAATATCATATAATATCATTTCTACAAAAAACATCATTTAATGGGGTTTCAATAAAGTCATATAATGAAAACACTTATGTATTTTCCAAATGTACCTTTAAATCCAACATATATATATAAATATATATTAAATAAATGAAAATTCTCTTTAAAATAAATATATCAGAAGAAAAATATTAATTGAATAACATTACTTTAAAAAAAATCCCTTATATAAAATATTATTTCAAATATTTATGTAAACTAATAATCAAACACATGATAATTACATTCTATTTTATGTAGATCAGAATCTAGGGAATAAAAATGTAAAACAAAAAGGATTAAATAAGAGAAATGGAGTACATAAGCAATATAAAATTGTAATTTAACCAAAATTCACATCATATTTCCTAAAACACTAATATAAAATTATAATTCATAAATAATAATAAAATCATATGAGAATTTGATTTACAAGATTAACAGAGTTAAATATAAAATAATAATTCATAAATAATTACAAAATTCACATGATCATTTAATCTCCAAGAAAATATTAGTTAAAATAATTTCACCAATCATAATTATTGAAATGAAGGGGTATAAAATGAAGCCTACTATTATTCATCTAAGAGAAACAAATAATTTTTCTTTGTTTGATATTTATTAACATTAATATAAAAACCTCAAAAAGAAATTCATTCAACATAAAACCCCATACACCATTGTTATTTGGGGCATGAAAATTCAAAAATAAAATTATGGGATAAGAAAGAAGGGATGAGTAAACAACATACCTTAACCATTCCGCTCAAAAATAATTAATCAATTAGGAAGAATGGATGAATAGCCAATATAATTAGATGGTAGGGAGAGAACAACTGAATGGAACCAATCTTACAATGGGAAGGTGGGGGGGAGGATCATATCATTGGTAATGGGGGGCCCTATATTAATGGTTTTAAAAAATTGTTGGTATAGGTTACAACTATACCAAGAGTTTTAAATAACCATTGGTATAGGTCTATTAGTATAGCCTAGAATTAAAGTAGTGAATGATTTTTAATGATATTTTGTTTGAACATTGAATAGAAATCCTTTTTATCATGTTGTAGTATGAATCAAACGCCGCATAGTTTGGTGACACTGTTTATGGTCGTGTTATGGGACTGCACCATGCAGTTTATCACCATGAGGTAAGAATTTTGTACATGAAGTTTAACATAATACTATGGGGATATATTTTTCCTGAAATGGGAAAAAAACTAGGAATGGAATGGGGCTTATGTATATGAGGCTTCCCTTATTGGATATGGTTGGGTATTACACCTAAAAAATAGTCCAAAATGGATCATTTTAATAATTTTACTGGAACAATGTACTAAAAACTCTAAGCCCACATGAGTCATTATTGTTGTGAAAAAAATAGATTTTTATAAGATCAATAACATTAAATAATTACATTTATATGGTAATTATACTTGGAAAGAAATCCCAAATCAAATTCACTCTCCCCCCATATTCATAGTTGATTAAATCACTGATGGGGAGGTGATGATGACTGGGACTTTTACCAAGTGAGGAAGACCAATTGGATGATCCCAAACACGATCTGTTGATGTAAAAGAGAGAGGATATTGAAGGTGGGAGAAATTTGGCACCCTATAAAAAATACTGGGGACTTACCCTAAGAAAGATTCCCTTATCTGACCCAACCCATTGAACGGAGAAGAAATTAATGATGGTTATGAAAACATTCTCTAGTTTCATTCCAATAGAGACCCACATTATGAAGGGAATACTAAATTGTGATTAAACTAAGGGTTTTACCCTTTTGGGGTGACATACTGAAGCCTCATTTTATTAAATAAAATTCATGATTAAATTGGTTATTGCTGATATGCATGTCTTGATCATGCACATCTAGTGTCTTTATATGTGGTGTCAATTTTTCCTTTTAGTGGTTTTGACCCTAGAGAAAGAAGTTCATGGAGATTGTATGGACAACTCATATTGGTGAGGGGAATATAGTCAAAGAGAGAAACTAGTATAGGGGGAGGCATATCATGAAAATGTAGAATACCACATAAGGAATCCATGATAGAATATCCATGGAAGGGAAACTGAAAAGGGGTTAGATCACACAACCATGTGATATGAGAATCACATAAGGGGATTATCATAAGAACATGTGATGTGTAGACCTATAATCCATGAATGATGGTTGTATCACTTTAAATGGATCATTCAAATTGATTTTCATAGGCATGTATCACATGGTAATTTTATGCGGTAAAGTCCATCCACAATAGTTTTTAATTTTTAGGCTTCGGTTTTCCCTGTAGAATTCGTTTGATTTTACAGATATGGAAGCTCAACCAACCACTCACCCTTTTTTCTCTTAATTTCTCTCCCTTTCTCTATTAATAATAAATACTCATCAGTCACCCCCACCCTAATTAGTGTGTCCTCTTTTCAGAAATAGAAATAGGTTAGCCAAGTCAAAGGGATGAATTGTGTGTACATGTAACATATCCACCATGGAGCCACAAATGAATATCATATCTCATGTTCACTGTATACTTACATGGAAGATATTAGAATCTCACATCCACATTATGGGTCTACCTCTAAGCCATGAATGACACTGATCTTGCACATTCAGGTGTCTTCGCGTGATGGCCTTGGTTTCAAGCCGCGTGAGATGGAGGGTCACACATGGTTATGTGATAGCTCTGAAAACCCAATCATATCTTTTATTTATGATTTATTTTTTAGTTGACAACTTGAGTGATAAATTTGAAAATTATTGAGCTACATTTATTTCAATATTCAGTTTATTGAAAGTCACTTATGAAAAAGTGGGAATCAATAAATCCACCCTCCCCCCTCAGAAATTAGATTTTAACTACATGAGAAGAAATCATTTATGAGGTATTTAAAGCCCATGTGAGGAACTTTCAATCCATGTAAGGTCAAAACATATAAATAATCTGATAGGGGGACTCAAAATAACCTACATAAATTTGAATAATCTTGTGATCTTTGGTATTTTCCACATGATACTCTACCATGAAATGGATTCATGTTATTGAGACATGTGAATCAAATGTGTAAGACCAACACCATAATCAAACCCATGTAAGACAAATTCCATAATATCAATATTAAATTATAGAGCTCACTTGGTCTAATGCTTGCAACGCTGAAGTTTCATCTTTGTCATGATAATGAGGAAACCCTTTTATATGCATGACGATTATAATAACCACATGAGGATCACATAGTGACATGAAATTCACCACTTTTATGAATTTAATATATATATATATATATATATGTGTGTGTGTGTGTGTGTGTGTGTGTAGAATGAACTCAAATATTGAATCCTAATAAATGGGAATTAGGTAGATGGATATGGTAAATAATGTGAGATCTAGTCAACATAAACATATTCAGTTGACACACACTTTCCTCACTAATATCAGGGGATTGATTCTTCAAGATTAATCACTATCATACTATATTACTCATTTCATATTCATAATTCTAAAAGATTCCCCAATTATAGAACCTTGTAAAGGGTATCATCCAACCCTTTGGAATATTAGACACTAGGAATTCATCTAGGCCATCATATCACCATTTAGTCATTTTTTTAAGGAAGATGAGAATGTATAAGGCTTCCTATTGGGCTATTATCTATTGTACCTTGAATAATAGAGATATGAACATTAGCGCAAGACTCATGTCAATAGATACATCATCAGTAAATCATTAACTAATCATAAGTCTATATGGTTGAAAAACTGGGATTTCCAATCAATAGGAGCTTTTGGCATGGATTGGGGGTGACCTTTCTAGGTTCTATAGTATTGTAATGAATTTTAGGTGTAGATGAAGCATTTATATCTCTATAAGGATGTCTGGATTTCACAGACTCATACTAACCATAACACATTTATTGACTTGTACCATATGATTAGATGTATTTTAGAAACTAACACTTTCCACCTAATGTATAGAGAGGTCAAGGTGAGTCTCTGGGATCTGTAGATTATTAGTGGAGATATATTTCTAGGATAAATGTATGAAAATTAACCCCATTAGTTTCTTAATGGGGGATGATGAGAGAACCCGTTTGACCACCAAGGAGTTTCTTGAACTAATGAATGAACTCCTGGGAAAGGAATTTCCTCCAAAGGTTGATGTCCCTTTTAGAACATGGGAGAACAAATTTATCAAGAAGAAAAAACATGATCCATGAGCATAGAGGCCTAGAGTTTTCTTGACTCCTAAATATCATGGAGTTAAAGAGATTCCTACTGGATAACTATAGAATAAGGCTAATTTAATGGTTGTGTATAAGAGGCCACCTATCAATATAATCATTTTGTCTTCTTTGAATATTTCTTAGTGATGTTCTTAAGTGGATATATGAACCCAATTTAAGAATCAAATACCAGTGTAAGGATTAAAACACTCATGATCGGGATGAAATTTTCCATATGAAGAAAAATAGTTTTGTTTTTTCTAGTGATTACAATATTATTTCATAGATTGGGTCATGTTTTTAGGGGAAAATATCTATTCAAAATCATCAATCCCTTCATAGTTATGTGGGAATCAATGGAATCACATATGGGTGGATATGAATTCATCAGAATCCAGGGGATTCTCGGTGTTCAGTTTAGTACAATTATTCACTGTGTTAGGGGAGTTCAACCGAGTACATTAAGTGACTCAGAAAATAATAATAATTCGAATCGTCATGATTTCTTTTGTACCCATGCCTTATAGGTTCTCATCTACAAGTATTTCTAATAACAAAAATGGATTTTATGAAGAACGTTCTTATTTGGTATCTCTTCAAGAAGGAATATTGGCCATAAAGATAGATTTAAAATTTATCTATGAAAGAAATGTACCCTATAGATTTTGGAGAAAATTTATATGCATTTATAAGAAATTGTCATCTCCTCTTGTGAGTGTATGAATTAAGAGAAACCCAATGATATCATATTAGCTCTGTCTAATTCTAATATGGGGATGGGTATTCAAGTGAGCTTCACGCCATCATATTCTATCATTGGAATTAAATAAAATTATGTGGATACTTGGATCTATTCATATCTTGGTGGAAAACTAGCCAAACTAATGATAGAAACTGAGTATGACTCAGTGAAAAGGACATTAGTAGGGATGTTATGAGCCCAAAAGATACCCCTTCTAAGGAAGACTCTATTGTAAGAGATACTAAGGAAATAGATATGGTGTTTGGACCTGTACCCTCGACCAATGTGACACATTCATCATTTTACATCCCTATTATGAGATCTTTTTCAAGTGCTTGGAAGCAATTAGATGCTTAGAGAAATATCTATTCTATTTAATAATATTGGATGATAATCCTAATGGAGTGGATTTATTTTCTAGGATTTGAGTATGTAACTTCTCCTGAGAAAGTATCCTTCCAAAAGCATCCTGAAGAAGTAGAAATTTATCTTGAATAAATAGATACCACAATTCACTCTTAAAAGGGTTGGTTTTACTCCATAGATTGAGTGATATAGATACTACAGTCAAGGGTGAAAAGGACCAATTATAAAGAAGACGTAAAATGACTATATGTCTTAGTTTTTTTATTTCACTATCATCTTGATCCTCTTTTTTTATCAAACTCTTAGAGGAGGTCGGATAAAAGAATACATAAATTCATTCCCTATAATATTCAAAATGGGGATAGTGATCGGAATAGATTCTTGTTCTTATTAAAGAGTCATAGAATAAGGTTCCCCCAGTGAAACAAAACATATGTAGGAGGTGACGATAGATCCTACAAGAGAATTCCCACCTCCACCACCACTAGTTGTTCCTTTCATGGAATTATCCTCTTGGGAAATCACATGGGGAGGCAGGAGAAGAGGTTGATAATACCTCTCCACTTAGGCTTGAAAGGGGTACCTATAGTTCCAAGGAGGTCAAGGATGAATGAATATTTGGCTACCTTGATCATTTCCCCATTCTATTGGACTTTCCTAGGGTTGGCAGTGGGATTACCTCTAGGAAGTTTAGTCTTTTCCACACTGACCACCACCAAACATGGGATGGTATTGGTGGGTGAATTTTCATGGTATTTTTAGGTAATAGTGTGAATAATCCAAGAGAAAATAGCATTGATAATTCTGGATGGTGGATTCATAGATATTACATAGACTAAAAAGGAAATAAAATAATTATCGAGGGTGGACTTTGATCTTAATTCCTTGGCCATTACTTCCTCTCATCAAAGTTTGGTGGAATATCTCATGGGATTCAAAGACCTGAACAACTATTCAGTCACAACCCATTACATGATTAAATAGTCTATATAAGGTTTTTAACCCTTGGTTCTTAGAGTCTCTATTCCATGATTTTTTTTATTTTATGTGTAACCTTGCCATTTTTTATCAAACTTCTTGTATATTTCTTGATAGTGGTAAGAATAATTCTCAAATGAAGTTTGTGACTACTATGACTATAGGAAAAAAAATTGGTTCAGTTGAGGCAATGGTAAATTCGTAAGGTTTAGCATAAGAATTTCCACAACCGGGCCCACCGGTCACTCCTGCTATTGAGGAGATCAGTTCTTTAAAAAATTAGAGTAAATAGTCATATTTTAATTACTTTCATCCTCTACATTCCATTGAAAAACTTATGGTGTTAATTTCATTGATTCCAAAAAATATCCCTAAAACTAAAGGGATTAAAAAATCAATATCTAAATTGGATGAGGTAGTAGGGACATTAGATAATGAAAATAATGTTCCATTGAGGGATGTTGGTCTTGGATGCTCATTGAGTGAGCCAGTTCCTTAATAAATCCCCCTTATGTGAGTGGATCTGAATCGAACCTATAATTTTTAATCACCTTCCAGACCACCTATCATTTTTTTTGGAAATAAATATGAACGAAAACCTTAGAAACTATTTTGGAAGACTCGCCTTTAGAGATTCACATGCTATGTATTATGTTCAAAATGACGGGATATTCTATATTTGATTATCGTTCAATTCGTTTTACTATAAATAAGATCATACTATGGTGATAAAAAGATAAATGTTTCAACAACTTCTCATCAAGGTGAGTCTTTCAATAGAGTCCACTAATCTCCAATTAGTAATAACTCAATAAATATCACATTACGGTGAAGAGATGACAAATCATAAACCCTAAATTTATGAAGAATACATCTAGGTGACTTTCCTTTAAGAGAATCTAGATGCACCAAAGGAGAAATTGGTTGAGCACCATTGATTGCTCGAAGTGGTCCTTGCTTAGGGAAAGAAGGTTGTTTCCATTATAGTGTAAAACATATAACTTATGGTAGAGACTATATTAACAATGTCAATTGGTATTCAACATGATGTAAATGAGGCCTAAAATTATATCTATAAAATTCATACTTACATATATGGAATTTTATAATATGTTTCTTTTTAAAATTAAGACACCCTCCTATTGACATTCCCATTTTTCTTTCTTAAATGAATGAAAATAGGTTTTTTGTAAAACTATTTGTTAGATCCTTGATTTCTATCCCAATATAATCATTATATCACAACAACCTATAAACCTTGAATGATAAAAAACACAATAATCTGAATCCATATGTGTACTATACTTGAATAATATATTTATCATGACTTTTCTTGGGATCAAATTAAAAATCCCATGAGTTTTGAGTATTTTATTTAATTTTTTCACCGTAAATTTTTCCTATTCTTCATATGGGGTAATCCTAACAAGTAAGAACACGTATTTTTCTTAGGTCACCCTTTTTGGGTTTTCAAACTAAAAAGTCTCGGGAAATTTTCATTAATAGTTTAAGTTCATACAATTTTAACCATAAATGTTATGATTTTAGGGTCCTACAACCTTGACCAAAATATTTCTGCATTTTAAGGTTGCATGGGTTTAACTAAAATGCATGCAGTTTAAGGTCTTGATGCTTGGACCAAATGGGTGAGATGGTCTTATCTATCTAGATCAGATCAAACCCAATGTGAATAGAGGACGTAGGCCAAATAGGCTCATGAATATACTATTTATCTCATGAAAAGTTGTGTATATAGTTCAATGTCATTACGCTTAGACCAATGTACTATATCATTCAATATCACGGGATCTAGGTCAAAAAGTTCAAGAATTACATATCATATCCTTATGCTATGAACATTTTTGGTGCATGGAGGCATAACTTAAAGGATGTTAAACACATTTTAATTATTAGATAGTGTGTTATGTAAATTATATTCCAAGTATTTTTAGTTAAGGATGATGAAATGGGAAAGGTACATGAAGGGAGACCACTAATCATATTTGAATGACAGGTTTCATTGTGGTGCATCTAGGGTACACAAAGATTATTGGTACCTCCACGAAGGATTAGATATTTTTGGTTGACACTACTAAATGGGGGTGTATACGCAGTTCCATATTAAGGTATATATACATAGTTAATAAAAAGTTTTCCCATTTAGTCAAGTATACTCATTATCAATTTCCATTGAAGGTTATGAAGACTCAAATACTTATGAAATAAAGTTGGTTAGGGAAGAAGAGTTCGAGTGCCCTAAAAGTCATATCACCATTTACTGAACACATCGTTAAGTAAAAATAAATATAATGAATCATCACTTTAACCTTTGTCTAGAACAGCATGTCTATAAATCACCACTTGACTTTTTATAGGGTCATATTGTAGACCCTACATGCTTTGTGCCTTTTTGATTTACACTCTAACTTTTTTATAATCTCAAAAAATGAGAGGATTAGTAAGTATTAGTAAGTATTGACTTGAATTTTGATTAGGTTACACTTTTTAGTATTTATTTATGATAATTTTTATCTCTCTTTCCATAATATCTTAAGGTCATACAATTTACACCAATAAAAGTTGATATTTAAATTCAAACAACTTTGAATAGAATGCACATAGTTTAAGGTAATTATTATTAGACCATGGTGTAAAAGAAGAGTGAATTAATTGTCCTGATAGGGGATCAAGAATCAAGGATACCCCAATATCTCTTATATAAGGAATGATGATGATGATATAAGTCACAATTCATAGTTCTCAAATCAGAAGTGATGATATGGATCAAGTACATGATAGATGACCATTGATGATACTCAGATGATAGGTTCTCATGTTATGTTGTCAAGGAATATGAAGGTTAGAGGTCCCTCCCACTAGGACAAGATGCTTCTAGTTGACAGGATGAATGGGGGTTCATATATAGGGTCATATCATTCCATATATGCATAGTTAAACAAAAGTTTACCTTGGAGTCTGGTTTACTCATTTTTTATAGTCATGGGAGGTTATGATAGTATGAGAAACTTGAAGCATATTCAATAGAGATGGTGAAAGCGTTCTGAATTAAAATTTATCATATTGATAATATCACTATCCTTTGAAAAAGAGTGGAAATGAATGATGGTTTATAGATGAGTCTAGAATGTAAGGTCTAAATGTCACTATATATCTTGAATTAATCAACAATCAATCCACCATTAGTTCTCAAATATGCATCCCCTACATAGATCTAGCTCATGTACAAGGTAAAGAGGCATGTGTGGGGGGGGGAGCATGTATGTATATATATATATATATATATATTGGGTTTGGGCCTCGGAATGATGATACATGCATCTTTATGTATCCCATAAAATTTTGAATCAATACATACATAGTTCTCATTTGAGAATCTTTATGCAGATAAGGATCTCACATAAGGAAGAGTGTGGTTATTATTGATGAGATTTGTAGTTAGGCCTGGGATAGGGGATCCTAGAATCACTACATATGCAGATGTAATAGGAATCAATTAACAAAAAGTTTTTATATAGAAATCCCATATATACGTTTGACTCATAGGCATGGGGAGGGAGTTTATTGTTTTTTAAATTACATTTGGGCTTAGGATAGAAGATATGGGAATCACTGTGTATCTAAAAGTAACAAGAATTAATACACACAGTTCTTAAAGATGTCCCCTATATAGATCGAGCTCGTATGCAGGGGAAAACACATTTTCAATTCATTGGACTTTTGGATGGGCATAGGATCGGGGATCTTGGCGTCACTAAGTATCTTATAGGTATAGGAGCCAATCCTTATATAGCTCTTATATAGAAATCCCCTATACATATATATCTCATGTGTATGGGAGAAAATTTTCTATCATGGGTTAGGTGAACCGTGACACTAGGTCCAGCTAATATAGACATAACTATTAAATCTTCAACGAGTTGAGAAGTAAATATTTTTTATATAGAACTCCTTCATAGGGGAAGGGGATTTTCATTTTGATTTGTATCATATAGAACTGACCCCTTCATGCAGTTTAAAGTCACATGGGATGGGCTAAGGTGTCACATAGTTTACGTTCATAAGAGTAGGACCAATTCCATGGAGTTTAATATCATGTTGTAAGGACATATGGGGACAGTGGAAAGAATTTTATAGTCTTATAGCTTGATCTCTATCTTGAAGTTTTACATCACGTGACAAGGACATGTGTTATACAACTTAGTTTCATGTGACCAGAATAAGGTTCTTCCCTTAAGATTATCCAAAGAATTTATTGAGAAATCCTGAATTAATAGGAGGAATAATATTATATCCATCCATATTAATCATGGTATAGGCACTATTAGTTTAAACCTTATATAAATTGTAAGGTTCATCCCACTTTGGATCTAGTTTTGAAGGCTTTTTATCAAATATTTTGGGGTTCTGAGATCCAACACAAGCTCTCCCTATTTGAATGAATATAGATGTACATTATTATTGAAATATCATGAAACTAGATTATAATATATTTTTCTATTGTATAATGTACATAATATCTTTATATCAAGTCATTCCAATTCATATAACCAAATTGGGTATTGCACATCTCTAGACAACTAGTTACAGATAGAAACACAGAGCAAGGGAAGATGAATTTTGATAGGATAAACAATCTGTTTTCCATAAAAAATTGAAAATGGGGTCTCCTATGTGGCTATGTGGGTTGTGGTGTGATAATCCCACAAATAATTCCAGATATTATCTAGATAGGATTTATTATTTCTATCAACCATATTCTGAATAATATTTTAATTAGTCTTACTAAAAACTTCTTTTTGTCCATTTGATGATGTATGGTAGCATGATGAATGGTCGGAATGGATGTTTTATTACTATTATAACCCCTTCAACTCATAAGAATATAAATTGGTTCCATTTTCCATTAATATCATGTGAGGGACACCAAATCTTATGATAATATTTAACTTAAGGAAGTTGATGATAGCCTTTGTTTTGACCTCTTTAATGGGTATAACCTTGTCTCATTTGAAGAATATTTTGCTTGAAGTATGTATGTATTTTAACTTACAGAATGTATCTAGGGAGCATGGCCTGATGACTTCCATTCCCCATGTGGAAAATTTCAATGAATAACATGTATTGTGCAATAGCTCTGGGGGTTGTGGATAAAGTTGTTGTGTACCTAATACACATGAAATATTCTGGATAATTCAATATGATCTCAATTCATAGTTGGATAGAAATATCCAAACCTTCTATTTAGATTAGAGAACTTGACTCCCAATTAATGCATGCTAAATATTATGATACGAACCGCTTACATGATGATAATGATTTTTACTCCTTTAATTAATTTGATGATTACTCCATCAAATCCTCATTTATATAGAAATTTAATGTATTTAATCCATATTAAAGAATGTAATTTATTATCCGACATCAGATCTATTACTTTTTCGATCGATATGATGGATAGATCCTACTTCTGAGATAGTCTATAATGGGGTACATTCATCCATTTATTGAATAATTTGATGATGATATCAAATTGTCATGTTCTAGAGTGGTGTTAATCACATTATTATATTCCTTGTTATATCTGATGTTTGGAGATATGATCTTATGATGTGTAATGTGAATAATGGTTTATTCTTAGTTAGGATCTTCTAGGACCACAACAGTTAATTATAAATCATTATTGTGATTATTTTGTGATCACAGGACATGGTTTAGAGTCAAATCCTGGGAGAATTATGCAAATAGTTCATGAATATGATTGAAAAAAGGGATCAAATCCTCCTTTTTATGTAATATTCAACCTTAGATTTCTTAATTACTATATCTGAATCACCTATAATGTGAAAGTGTTCTACTAAAAAATAATGATCCAGCACCAAGCCTATGATGAATTCTTGATACCAAACTTCATTATTAGTGAATCATTGTAAAAATAGAAATGAATAAAACATGACTACTTTAACTAGGGATACAAACATGACACCAAAATTTACCTAATTGTCTTGTGACATCCAATATTTTCCTAGTGGGTCTCCTAGAATCCATATCAAATTATATATCATATATTTGTGGGGGAGGCTTAATGAGAAATGCTTCATCATTGGGGATCTCTATATCTATTGGCATATTATATGGGAGTGTATTTCATATGAAAAAATTTGTTAATGCATGCCCCTCGACTAATTTCTACATTGTGAACTCTACATAAAACTATTATATTATGAATTCCAAATGAGCAAGTAATCCATCTATCATTGGGTGATAGAGGATATATTTTAGTTATTCGATGCGAGACAATATGAGGACTTCATGGTTCTATAAATAATTCATAATATTTTTTTACTACAAAGGTTATCTTATGGTATTTCTTCTTAATGTCAGAATATTGGGTCTCATTATTAATCATATTCCTGCTAATATTGAAATACTTGTTTTCTCTTCCTAAATAATTATTCTAGGCAAGGAACATGTTGAGTGATTTATCCTAAGTTAGAACTTGAAGGATGAGGGACTTCCCTTTAATGGGAAACAACAGGATTAGTTGGTGCATAGGATACTAATTGAGGATTTCCAAGTCTTTTTGACAACCATAATCCCACTTATAGTGGATTACCTTCCTCATTAATATCATGAAGGTAAAACATTGTCCATCAAAATTTGCAATGAAGCATTTGATATAAGCAATATTTCCTTTCTATCGCCTAAAATATTTGTGGTTATTGTGTGAGGGAATATTTATTATTGCCTCTATTTTCTTAGGATGAACCTCAATACCACAATGGATCACCATGAAACCTAGTAATTTTCCTAATGTTAACCCAAAGGTGCATTTCATGGGGTTCATTTTCAAAAACAATTGATTCATATTTCCAAAGAACATTCCAATATCATTGATATGATCAGATAGAATTCAGAATTTGACCATCATATCATCAACATATCACTCCACAATCATTCCAAAGAGGGACTTGAATATATAGTGGATGGAATGATGGTATGTGGTACCAACATTATTCAAACTGGAGGGAATTAAAAAATAGTAGTAAACCCGATGAAGAGATCTGAAATTAGAGTAATATTTATATTTATGTCCTTTCCAAATATGATTATAGTCAAAGTATCCATTCATTAGGGAAAGGGTTAATAAGCTAGCAGTCAAATTGATCAATTTCTTTTTAATTAGGATAGGGAAATCATATTTGGATTAATACTCATAGATCACTAAAATAAATGAATAAATGAATTTTTCATTTCTTTTTATTGATCAAGAAAAACTTATCCATCCACTTCAGGTATTGTACTTCCTATAAGAAATTTTCCTTGATGATCTTGTCAACTATAACTTATATTTTGGAAGATAGGGATGAATGCATTCTTCTTTCCACCTTCTTATAACCATGGTGATCCTCTAGTGGCCCTAGATGATGGGTGGAGACCTCAAGGTATAACCTAATAATATTAGTATAATTATAGGTGAACAAAACATAAAGATACTTCAAAATGGTGACATATTTCTTCTTCTCATTAGGATTCATGGATGTGCTAACTAAAGTAGGTCACGAGTCTTCAACTATATCGAGGTTTACCTATTTGAGATCATTTATTATGGTTGAGATACCTTCCTCAAATGTTTTGGGGGGGTCACCAAGATCCTATTTTTATTCTCCTCTACATCCCTATTGAAATTTTAGAGATGAAAAAATTTTAATAATTTCATGGGAATATTCATTTCCACAAAAAAGGTGGAACTATCCATGGAGAATAAAATTGGGGACTCTAACATAAGAATTTGGCACAAGTTTTCCTGTTGCAAACCTGGAAGGGATTTCAAATTAAACATATTGGGGATGATATCATCACTTTAAGGGGGATTTATGTCGTCCTCTAGAAATATGATACATGATATTGGGGAATTACTACTGGAAAAACTATCATATGTGGGGATATTATTTGAGGTTATCCCATGTGCTCTCATAATCATCATTCTCAGTGGTTGAGACAACTAAAATCATGAAAAATGAAGAATTTATACTATATTCATCTAGGGATTGATCATCTTGATATATTTACTAGACTATATTCATTGCCACAGGTTATTTTATAGGAAACACATAGTAGTCACGAAGAATACTCTATATATTTAGAGGAGTGTCCCTCAATCCATTTGGGGTTATAAATAGATCAATATCGCCTATTGAGAGATGTTTCCCTCTATTTTATAGTAAGATGCTTCTACATACTAATCTTAATAAGAATTTACTGACTATTAATCTCTATATAACACTCCAAGATTCTCATTTAGTATATATTTTAATAATTAGTTATATGTTTATGGAACCACAACATGCCTGTGAATTTATATCCTTCAAAAAATAACATTGAATACACTATCTTGGAGGGAAATGATGAATTAAGTATTGGTGAAAATGTTTCTAAACTAGAATTTTATTTTTATTTTTTTAGTGGTTTTTCAATTTTATCATATACCATGATGGTAAATTTTTATTGGGATAAATATGTCTCAATAAAACCCAATAATTGAAGTGTTTGGACTGAGATAAAGTTAATTTTCGAGCCATTATCCATAATTTCTTAGAAAAAATAAATGTTATTAATCTTGTCAGCCAAGTATAGGGGTCTGATATTCCCATGTATAACATTCTCTCAATCCTATTATATAAAAAATATGGTCATGTTACATTTAGCCAGATCAGTCTCTATTCTGTATACCTTTACTATGGAAACTTATGCCTCAATTTTCAAAGGGATAGAAAGGGATTTGAAAAATTATTATTAAAGGTCCTTTAAGAGATGAGGGGTATCCAAAATTAATATCTTTTCTGAATTTATGTCTATTTGATTTAGTATATCATATTTTTGAGATGAGGCCCTTTTTTTAGTAGGAAGATACTCTTTGAGTTGAGGCATAGAGTTCGATTCATGTTGTGTTAACTACTTTTGGAAGACACTCAGATAGGCCTCTATTTGTGGTCTAGACTGTACTAACCTATTTGGATATCTATTATAATGATTTAATGGAGGTGAATAACAAAATTGATCTTTCTATATTAAATAATATGACCAAGCTATGGATGAATGAATAATCGATTGATTGTCCTATTCATCCCATTAGAGATCCTATCTATGAGTCATACATTCATATATGGATTTAGTAGAAACTCTAACTATGTGAATATTTTTTCACATACTCTTCTCTCACAAACCCATTAGCCTTTATGAATTCGTCTCATTCATCCACCTCCCCAATTATTCTTTTTAAATTGAATCCCATATTCATATTATTTATCTTCATCAGAAAATGGGTCGGTCAAATAAATGATTTCGATTGAATCATATAAAGATCCTTTATATGGTGAGAGTTTCGTTTTATTGGGACTGTTCTTGTTCTCTTAGTGTTGGAGGCTAAAAATATTATAGATTTTGAATCATCATATGGATTGATTAATCTTCTTCTTATTCTTAGACTTTATTTATCCTCTAATGAGAACGTTTCTTCTGGATAACTGAGGTATCAAACTAGGAAGTTTAGTTACTAATGAGGGAATTGGGGTATCAATTTCTTAATTCAATTATTCAATGAGTATGGGTGTAATAAAAAAAACTATCTAATCATTGAACATCTATTCACATTTTCTTGGGACCTATTTCTATGATCCTTCTTCCTTTGGAGAAACAGTGGAGACACCAGCCATATATTCTTGAGGTTTTCCCAATTTAACATCTATATAGTCAATAATATTATAGATTATTTCCTTGAAGAAAAATTATTCATGAACATTATATCCATATATTATTTGATAGTGATAATAATATTGGAGATCATTAAGATCAACCTCCTTTGGTTTTTTGATTTCTTGAAATATGAGATGATTATTATCTGGATCCTAGGACCTTCTCCATTCTGAAAGAATACTTATTATTATTTATATATTAAAAAATCAAATTACCATGATCCCTCATCCCCTCCTACTGAGGATGTTGTTTCTTTTTTGGTCACATAGGGAGAGGTTTCACACGATATTAGGCAGGCTTTGGATTTGGGGTCAACAAAAATGTTTCTTTAAGTGTGAAAGAAACTATTTCTACCCTACCCACTTTTCATCACTGTTTTAAAAACATGTACTGGGAATCATCTCTACTATGGTGGAAAGGATCTTCAAACCATTGAGATGTTGAGGAAAATTCTTTGAATACGTCAGTCAATTTCAATGGGATGATAGGTTTTTGTAAATCATCACAAAATGTTTTTGCACATAAATCTACTAGATACTCTTATAAGAGATTTATATTTAGAGAATATGTTATATCCTTCCATAAAATAAGAAAATATGTCACCCTTACATTCTCATTTTGTTTTAAATTTTAAAGATTAGTGATTATTGTCTTCCTTTGTGTGGATTTGAACAAAAATAGGAATTGGTAACACAGATCATCATAATTTTCAATTGACCTAGAAAAGATGTTATTATACCCAAAAAATAGGCCCTCCAATGACTACATAGAACACCAAAGTTTTCCTGATTCTTTATACTCAAGTGTTCCTATCATGGGGCTAAATGGGATACAAAAGGTGTTATATGCTTTTTGGATTTCAAGTTTTATTAGAATCCATGAAAGAAGTACAACCAAAGTTGGGTAGGGGATTGGTACCATCCACCCCTTCTAGTCAAGTATTTACCTCTGGATGTATTGGGGAATTCATTCCCTCTATGGGATCTATATAAATAATGAGTTATTTGATATAGTTGAATAATTTTGGTGGTATCGTCAACTATAGAGAAGCTTGATTATTGAATATTTGTGATTCATGATGTATCATACTTGTTTATTTATATTGATGCAACCTATTTTTTGTGGTCATAAGATAATTTTCATGAATAAATGAAACCTAAGGTCCTATTATAGGTAAATAATGATTATAAACAACCTTGGAGCTAGATAAACTGTTTTTCTGGGTCTAGAATTGATAGGGAGACTAGATCCTTCTCTATTTAGTGGAATGTGTCGTATTGTATGTGGAAATCCCATTAGAGGAGATACATTAGTTCCCACCATGAAATTTTATCTAGTATGATTATTATCTATTAGTATATCAACATTTATCCATATCAACTCTATCATTTCATAGTCGTATTTTTTCAAATTCTCCTTGATGGAAGGTGAATTAGCTTCTTTAGGGGAACATGAGATGAAGCCACTCCATTCCCATTATATTTTTCTAACATATGATGTGGGAGTGTTAGTTGAGTTCTATGAGGTGACAATTTATATTTTTCATTTTATTTTGAATATATAATCCCTATTTGTGTAGCTCAATGTATGTTTCATGTTGAAATTTCACCTCCTCATCTTATTCCACTGAATCAGTATTATTATCTACCATATTGGTGTTGATGAAATTAATTGAAGAATATGAAATAGTTTGAATCATATCATCATCTACATCTAAACAATATATAGCTACGCCATCCCCTAAATATTCATCAAGTGCTAGTTCTAATTCTGTTTTGGCTCTCTCCATCTTTGAAGTTTGTTTGGACTTATAAACCCTTTGAGTGTGATGTTACCTCTAACCCATTATTTGGGGAGTGGTAAATGTAGATAAACTTGAAAGGGTTTTCAAAAGAATCATGTTTATCATTCCCTTAATGTTAATTATATGACACACATTGGAAGAAATGAATGATATACTTCCCATGATATATATCACAGCCATATGAGGACTAAATTTCTTAGTGGGGAAGGTTGTAATGGTATAAATTTACACATACCTATGTTATAGAGTTGAATTGTCCATACTTATATGAAATACTATATTTAATAGTTCTTTAATGATCTTAGGGGTGGTGGAGATGGTAAATACGATGAAAATTCCCCTTGCCCCATGGACTAGGATTGTTCCTTGATTTCTGGTGAAGCTACTGCAATAGAGGATTCTCATATTTTTCATCCTTTTACATGGGTATAGGTTGGGTGAAGCACACATTGTGAGATACTTTCTAATAAGTATTACTCCCTAATTGGGGTCCCTTGTTTTCTAAACTGTGAAGCCTTTTATCATTATTATAATCCTGATGCAGTATTCTAATATTGATACATTCTCAATGAGTGTGACATCCCTAAGATTTAAAAGTGGCATGATTCTGATAAAAAGAAACTTTAATATATGAACCTATGTTACTTATGACCTAGATTTAGGTAATAACATTTTAGAATGTTTTCCTTATAGGTATCTAATAACTCTAGAGTTTAGTAAAATAAAGTGCTTCATATTCTCACCATCCTCAAATGTACATGTCAAATGAGAAACTCACATTTATCTATTTAATTTTATTAAAACTATCAAAGAAAATTGCTATAGATTCCATTAATGTGTTTTCAAACTTCAGGGTTTAGGTTGTTGATAAGGCACCCAACTCAATAGAGTGTCAGATCTTTTCTACCATCATAATATGATTAGCATATCCCTCATGGGATATATTTATTTAACTTATGTGGTAGTAGGTTTTCCAAAAGTTAAGTCACAAATAGTATACACCATCGGCTTTTATCACTTCAGTAACCTCATATTGTGAGGTAAATCTATTCCAAAACATGAAAAGAATATCACCCTTGGACAGATCCATCCACTTATCCATGATACTTTCCCCATTCTCATGGGCATATTCATCTACCTGATCAAACCACAAAGGTTTTTTTTAAGACAATGAAACACAATATGTGGGAGGAAAATATGATAGCTATTTTTCCAAATCATCCCTCAATAATGGTGAAAATCATTAGCTACTAATAGTGAATCATATGCAGTTGACCATGATTTTTTAGTACCTCTCTATATGAAGGTACTTTAAAAATGGGAGGATATCCTTGTCTGAGTAATATATATCCATGGGGAGGATTTCCATGGTGAATATTATGGGAGTATTTCCCATGAATCTTATCTATATTTCATAAAGGATGGATTTTATGGAAGATATCTCCTAATCCTTCTAATGAGTACTCATTGGATCCTTGGGATGATATTGAAAAGGTCTATATGGCCTTAGGGACACTGGAATTGATCAGGATAGGAGTATAAATATTCTCCTGGTCTACAAATGATCTTGGATGATTGTTTACATTAGATTATTATTGTTATGATACTTGTGTTGTATGTGGTTGGTGGGAACCCTTATGTGTCAGAACCCTCCTAAATTGTTCCTAAGTCAGCATCAAGATATTCTTATGACCCTCTCTCGTATTTACATGGGTATGTACCCACTATTTGTTGAATGCTAGAATATGTTGGGAAGTTATTGAGTTATTGGAAAGGGTGTGATCTTACACTAAAGTTACTTTTGGATGATATTGATAAGCCCCAATTGGAATTGGAATATTCAAATATTCCTAATTTTTATTATTCTCTAGAATATATTTTTGATTATATAGAATATGAGAGGGAATGTTTTTCCCTATTTTATTTCATTTTAGGTGTGTTGATGTTCTTATTCATCATAAAAAGGTTGGAATATGAACCCAACTTTGGTTGTTCAATGTAATATACCAAATATTACATTCCATTTATATAGTCATAATAATGTGGGAACCTTGTACAATATGTGTAGGGATATAATACTAAACTTGAATTTCCTTCAAAATATTCCACTGGCTCTCTAATATATTTTTTATAGAGATAGGTGCCCGTCCTGAGGTGACTGTGGGATTATACTGATGAACACATGTTGGAATGAGAATATACGCCTCATCATATGCCTCTTATTTTACCCGAATATATTTTTGACCCTTCTGAAGGGGAGCAATGATATGAACTTACTCCGTAGTAGAAATATAATTATGTGGATGAACTAATCTGGTGATGGGATCATAAATATGAACCTACCCCTTAATTATTTTTGGAATTTTCCAATGGGTATCCTCTATGGATTCTAAAATATACTAATATTTTTTAATATATTTACAAGAATATAGGCCTACACTTCTGATTTTTCAGGATATACTAGAATATGTCTTTGATTTGAGTGGGAATATGTGACCAATCTTGTAATTCTACTTTTGGAGTATACCGACAAGCTTTATATAGAGGAAGAAGAGTATGTTATTTCCCCTAAGTCCATCAATGGGAACCAGAATATGTTCTATCCCTTATGGTGACTTCATGATATTTGGGTGGACTACATCTATGGGAACCAAAATATATGCTTCCTCACTATTAGAAGTCGGAATATACTTACTAGACTCCTTAGATGGAACATGGGTATAGACTCATACCTTAGGTTTTATATCCCATTTCCCATGTCAAACCCTTCGTGATAATCTAACAAGAGTATCTAGGTAAAAGGTTTGTTTGATTACATTAGATTTAGGATTCCATAGAGTATAGGTTTGGTGGTTCTAATGGCATCATTTGGTGGGGGGAGGCCTTTTGTTAACATACTAAGTAGTGATTTCATTTAGGGGTTTCTCTATCTCCCTCAAATAGGGAAGTTATGAATTATCACATTATAGGGAAAGACTCCCAAAACAGTTGTTTGTGGAAAGGGTTATCACCAGTGTAGTATTTGACCACATTTTATGAGGTGAGTTTTTGGATTTTAGAAATTAGAGATACTCCCGAGTGACTTCTACGGTCGAGGAAATTTATTTGAAGTGACACTCACTAACCAAGTTGTTAACAACCTAATTGTAGAGACATATAGTGAGTTAAAATTCCCTCTCATTTTATGACACCATGCCTTTTCCAATCTCTGAGTCATAAGAATGGGGTTCCAATAATTGTTCATTATTTAGGATCGAAGTGAGCTCTGAAAGTATTCCCTCCCACATCAACAAAAAACCACAAATAATAATAACTATCATTGAAACATAACATATAATTATTAAATCATGTAATTATAATAAAAAATATTTTACCATCTTTATGATTATAAATTTCAGGTCTATTTCACCTTTTTTTTATGCATATTCGCATTGAAGGGTGAAGCGAATGGTGGTGATTTCATTTTTAATCTAATTGTATTCATGATTATAAGATTCGTGTTAGGTTCATAATTTTTGATTCAAAATCATATTCTCATAAAAAGGATAATCCAACAATGGTGATTCCATTTTTACAAAAACAAATCTTCAGGATTATAAGTTACAAGTCGGGTTATCCATTTTTGTTCTCGACACGTATTCTCATCGAAGGGTGAAGCTAATAGTGGCAGTGGAATTTTTACATCGACCAACTTCATGATTATATGTTTCACCTTAGGTTCATTGTATTTTCATATGACTTTAATGACCACACTTTTTTTGAGTCAATTCCAACCCTCCTTTTAAAGGTAGGTATTAATTGGGAATTTACCAATGACATCTTAGAAAATGTATTGGTTGGGAGGATGAGAGGTCAGATTCAACACATATTTGGGGGGGGATTAATTCATACCATGGGAATATATTATATATTAAATAAATTTTAGTGATTCATAACCAATAATGTTAGTAAAACTTCAGGTCAGCCTCAAGAATGATAATCAATTAACAATGGAATGATATTTTAGTTTGAAACCTTATTTTCAGGTACTTTTGAATTTAAAATTATACAAGGGGATAATTATTACTTGATTTTAGGACCAGGCCCATTAAATGGGCTTATTATATACCCATTTTAAGGGTCTTAGATCCCACATAGTTCAATGTCACTTAACTAGACGTATCATACCTTTTAAGATCATGTGAAAATGACCAATCCTTACAATTTAATGTCATGTAGTAAGGAAAATATGAATAAAGGTTACTTTCAACAACTAGTGTCGGTATTAAATGTAATAATCCCTCATTGGTTGAATTTAAAGAGAATATGTCCCATTGAGGATGGGTTACATGGGGGGTATGATATGATAAAGGGAAACTCTTATGGGATATAACCCCATAGGAAAGGTGATAATACATGGAGGTAAATATATACCCTCAAGTTAGAAACGTGATCTTGTTAATGATATTGACCAATGAAGTAATATAGTTCTGTTAGAAGAATATCCTAGTTCCGTATTTATAACAAAATAAAGATATGGGGGGATTTGGGTTTAGACCACCAAGAGGTGTTCTACGTATCTTGTTATAGATGATAATTAGAGTCCACATAGTTTGAGATTGTCCTCTAAGAGAATATTTCAAAGCTATTAAATATGATAATTCCCATTTAGGGTACATGGTCCTTTAGTTGAGGGTCAATTTTATTAGATGTATGGCTAGATGGGAGTGAATGATGGCCCAAAGGGAATATATCCTAATAGTCATAAGTCTTATAGGGAATATGGCCTTTTGAGAACAATAAATGGAAGCTAAAGAGAAATGTATTTCTGAGTGGGGGTGAGATATTATTAGAAATTAAGGTTGATGATCTTTGGTTTTAAACTAAAATAGGTGTACTACATATATTTTTGGATCGATAATAAAATACCATGAAGTTTGAGTGACATGATTTAAGGTGGTGTGATGGGACAATACCATGCAGTTTATCACCATTCTATGAGGATGTTTTTTATATTATTTAACATTGTACTAAAAGAACATTTTTTTCGTGAAATGGGTGAACATTGGGAATGATATGGATCTTATGCATATGAGGCTTCCCTAATTGGATATATCTTTGGAAAAAATCTAATAAACAATCCCAAAATGATTCAATTTAATCATGTTTCTTGCATGGTCAACTTAAACCTCTTAGCCCACTTGAGTCATACTCAGTGTGATAAAAATATGTTTTCCAAATATTAGGAAAATTACCTAATTAAATTTATATGGGACTTATTCCTAGATAGGAGTCCCAAATTACTTTCCCCCTCCTCTACCTATTCATAGTTGATGAAGTCACTAACATTGAGGTGATGAGGAATGGGGATTACATGATGTGAGAAATCCAAATTGGATGAGCCAAATCCCAAAATTATGGTGGGAAAGGGAGAGGATATAAAATCTATGAGAAATTTAGAATATTTTAATAAAAAATAAGGTCTTACCCTAAGAGGCATTCCTTATCCTACTCAACCCATTGAACAGAGAATGAATCAATCATGGGTAACGAAAAACTGCTCCGGTTTCTTTTCAATATAGACCCACTTATCAAGGGAATACAGAACAGTGATTCCCTTCAGAGTTCTACACATTTTTAGAGACATCTTGGGGACTCATTGTATCAATTTAATTCAGGGTCAAACAGGTGTGCTCTGATATGCATCCCCTTACCATACATGTCTAGCGCCTTCGAAGGATGTTTCAATTGGGCCATTTTGGGGTTTTAACCCTAGTGAAAGAAGGCCATGGAGGTTTTATGGACATATATAATAGGTGATGGAGATATCATTTTAGAGATCGCATAATTTTGGGGAGGCATATCATGAAATGGAAGAATCCTATATAAGGCATCTGTGAAAGTAAATACATGAAAGGGAAACCGCAGGATGGTGAGATCATGTGAATGTATGCTATGGACATCACACAATTTCATAAGGGGATCACCATGAAATTTCATGATGATTTTTCCTCTTATCCATAAATAATTCTTGTATCACATGAACTGTATAACATAGAATAATTCTCATTTTAATGGATCATGAGGTCATTTTTATAGGAATTTTTATCCTCTTGAGTTATTATTTTTTAGGATTCGGTTTTACCTAGGGAATTTGATAGAGTTTTCAAATGTGGAAGCTTTGGACACCACTATCCTTTTACCTCTCTCAATTACAATCCCTTTAGTTTTATATAAGCAAGACCAATTAGTTATTTCCACACACCAGTCAGTGTATCCTCTTTCTAGAATTGGAAAATGAGTATTTATAAGCAACCCCAGTGATGTGGAATGAGAAACCAATCATACACGTGGTGGACACATAGGGTTCCATCTATGAGAAACATAAAAAAATTTAATTATGAAATAAAATAACCTTTATGTCATCAATCCATGAAAAAATATCATATTTAAATGACGCATGATACTTTTTCATAAGATGGTATAATCTTGTAGCCACATGATGGGCCAACCTCTATTGAATGAATGATGTTTATCTCACATGACCAAATATCTTCGCTTGATATCCCTGACTTCAAGCTATGTGAGAAAGAGGGTCTCATTAGGTCACATGATATCCCCATGAAATAAATTCTCTCTAGTATTCATGTTTGACTATTTCATTATATAAATTTGGTGATAACTTTGAAAATTTCCAATCTATCTTTATTCCAACCACCAACTTTTTTAAAATCCCTTATGATAAATAGGGTGTCAACAATTATACTGTGATGGTCATTAGGTATGTTAAATTGATTATAATTTAAGGTGTCATAGTTCTATTTCTAATAATTATCATGAATATTTCATGCATCAATCTTGTAATATGCATTGCGATACAAAATGCTACACCGTAATAGATGGGTAATGTGATTTTATTATTACTTATTGAATTATGATTTATTTCATAATGAAAAATGTCATGTCATAATCGAAAAATTGTCTAATTATGAGGAAGTATGAATTACAATATAATGGTAGGTCATATAACTTTATTGTTGATTCTAGAACTTGCTGTTATGCCATAACATAGTGATTCACGCTGTAACAATATTTAAATCTATGCATATTTAAAGAATCATACTGGTATTTTTAAGGTGTAAACAATAATAATTGACTCATTATTTGTGGTTTACGGTTTTATAGATTATTTCATCTTATATAAAGTTATTACCTCTTAATTTATTACAAAGTAAGGTCTTTGTGCCACAATTTAGTTCATCACACTATGATTTTTTTATGGATGAAAAATGTGGTTGTTTTAATATCTTTCAAATTTCAAATTGTTGGTTTTTAATTCTAAGGTTTTAATTATACTCCTATATATGGTTTGAAGGCCAATACTAAGTTGAAATGTGGAATTGTATAGAGGCAAAAATTAGTAGATTAATTTTTTGATATTAAGGTAAGATTAAGGAATTTAATTAGAGACACATTCTAGATATGTTTTTTTCTATATAGCTAGACTTATGAGAATCAATAACCATTTTTAGGGAATAAAATTAATGATTTTAATTTTATCAAAGAGATTAAAGAAAAAAATACCCTTATTGATTTGGTGTAGAATATTCTTTTATTATGCATTGTGAGTGACATGTGTGTCGATGATTCTTAATCTCATTATTAAAGAAGTTCATGGATATGGAGAAGAAGGGAGTGACCCTAATTTATGTTAGTGATCATTACATAAACATTTGTAAACAAAAAAAATGATTAGTGATTTATATGGTATATCAACACAACATCAACATATGATCCTTGGAGTATCCTTTAATAGTGAACCAAGTAAAATAAATGTGTAAGAATATTTACTTTATTTTTTGAATTTTTTGGATATGTGATTAGGATTGATATGTTTAGTAAGTTAATAGAAAAAACAAATATCTATATAAAGTCACGAAGTAAATTAACACCATCATTCACCCCCCACTTAGGGTGTGTTTTGGGTTTGTGTTCATAATAAGTGGTATTAGAGGTAAAGAGTTAATTCTCGATTAATATATCATACAAAGAGTTTAGACATGGATAACATTATGATTGTGAAACGAGTACTATTTTTTAAGGGATGTAATTATTAAATTTGGAAGAACTGAATGGGGTTACATATGTGATCTATTAAGATTGACATGTTCTACACTTCCATACTTTGAATACTAATAAGTGATCCCATGGATTTCTATTTCACTAAAGGAGACAAGAGGTTGGTAAATTTTAATATAAAGTCATAAAATTATTTATCTATAGATTTATCAAAACAAATCTACATTAAAGTGATGAGTTGTATATCCATGAAGGAAATATAGGAAATTTTGTATAATATATATGAAGTGGAAAATATGGTTAATTAAGTTAAGTTATAACTATTTCAAAACAAGATTGATTATTTAAATATGCATCTAAATTAAAAAAATGATGAATTTCCCAACTGAATCATTGAGGTTGTAAATTTTTTTGGTCTTGTTGATAAAATTAATGACAAGTTAATTGTTAAGAAAATCATGAGGATATTTCCACCCATATATAATCTGGAAGTATCAAATCTTAAAGAAATAAATCATACAAATATTTTAATTGATGATTTATATAATAGCTTGGTTATTTATGAGGTGACTGTGAATATGGAAGGTATATCATGTTATTCATCAAAGGATATGGAGTTAAATTCCACATATAAATATAACATATTTTATTAAATATACGTTTATCATACTTAGACCATAATTCCACAAACCTAAGGTGTGTTACTGATCCCCATAGTCTAGAAATACTGATAGGGGTACCAACATAAATAATGGTAATAATTGAACCTTAATAAATAATAATGAATCAATGAAACCAAATATAAAAATTACAATAAAAAGTATAATTTATCCATACAAAATAAAAAAGTAACAAATAAAAAAACAAGAATATATATTTATGTAACTGATATACACATCCTAACATAACTGAAATGAAAGGACTAAAAAACATCACATGACACATGAACATATTTGTATTCCAACAACTATACAGTGATAAATATGAGGACATGGTTCTATCCAAAAATAATAGGATATTTTATCTCATACCTATAAGAAAAATAAATAATGATAATCTATATACACACCAAAGTCTTACATGTAGGGATTGAGTACAAATCCCGATAGGATACCTTCAAAAAAAATTATATTTTCTTTTAGTTGAAAAAAAGTACACATGCTAGTTTTAAATTCTATAATGAAATTAATTTAAATATATAAGTATTAATAAAGAAATCAAATTAATGATTTAAAACCATTTTTAATATAATTATTTTCCAGTTTTAGAATGATTTCAAAATTATTTTCACCTCTTCCCATTATATTTGAAAATGATTTACCAAATATGAATCTTAATAAATATAAAATATATATCATCATATCAAGAATTCTAAAATAATAAATGAAGAAACAAATAATCATAAATACTCAAGAAAACCTTATATTAAATCATGGGATAACTATATGAGGCCTACATAAAGTAATTAGGATCCTTGTACCAAACCATAAACGACATGCAGTCCACTATCAAGATCATATTCCTAAACTAGTGAGAAACTCAAAATGGAACTATCTGGTTCATAATTTAAACTAGATCATAATATTAACTAGTTCATCCAAGCCACTTTATAATCTAAACCAAGGGAAAATCTTGGTAGTTCATAATCTTACCTAGCAAGTGTACTTGTTAATAGAACCCCCTTATCCACCAAAGGATTTCCATGAAGTTTTCCAAAATGAAATTAATAATCAACTAAATATATATTAATAAATAAAACTCACACCTCACCTTCATACACACATCAAATAAATAACACTTTTACAAAATATTCATTCTTCATTGATCAAGATAATACAATTCCACACATGCATTAAAAAATAAAAATGGGAAATGACAAAAAAATTGGTATAAATATCATAATAAAATAATTTAATATCATGGTAAAACATGAATTTATACTTAAAATAAGATTATAAAACCATGATGTTATATTCATGATATCCATAATAACTCAAATCATCAATATTGGATCCATTTATTCCATGATAAAGATCATTTGAATTTGTTGAACACATGGAGTACATGGAAACTCACCAAAGTAGAATTCTATATACAGTATATGGAAAACAATTTTTATCACACATTTCCTTTACAAATAAATGATGATATATTTATAAAATATTTATAGATTTCATAATGGATATTTTTCAATGATAAAACTCATTATTATTTTTCAAACGCATGGTGTGTATGGAAACACACAAAACTATAATTATATAATTTTTTAATCAAAACCCATTTTATTTCATATTTACTTTAGAAAAAAAAAAAATTTTGTAAAACAATAATGCATGACATAATGTATATTTATAATCGCGAAAAACAATTTTATGATACTCTAGGAAATAACTTTTTTTATCAAATAAGAGAAAAATGTATAGAATCACCTACCCTAACATTGATTAATGATATTAAAAGGGTAATATTTTCATAATACCATCCATTATGACTTTAAAAAAAAGAAAATATTAATAAGACTAAGATATCAAAATCATATATTCTACTTAGGAAAATAAATCTAAACTACTAATTATAAACTATCACAAAGACAATGAAACTCTAAATAGAAATTATATGGCCCAAAAGAAATTATATAAAGACATATGAAAAAAGTAAAAATGTATCTAGGTGTTTTTCCTAGACATGTGGAAATACTTTTTCATATGAACCCTAAATTGATAGAAGAACATGTGAGGGAGATATGAAAGAGAAATAAGACGATTGGGGGAGAAATAAAATGATAGATTCAAGAATACCTAAATTATTTTCAGAACCTATCATGGGAATTATGAAGAGGGGGATTGAATAAAAGATATATTCCCCCTACCCTATGTTTTTTGGCCTCCTTTTTTGTGATAAATAAGGGCCTCCCACTTTTTAACAAAAATACATGAATAATAATGATGATAATGATATTATTATTATTACATGAGGCATTTATAGATCATCTAATTTCAATAATACTCATATATATTTTCATCTAATAATTATAATTATAGTACCACCACTTTTATATATTATTTACCAATATCATAATATTAAATTTATATAATAATAATAATACCAATTACACATAAAACATAATTTATAAATATATTTTATAAAATAATGAACTGAAATATTTATAAAAAATACATAAATTTCATAACCATTTAAATACTTCATAATATCATTATAAAAATTCATAAATTGATCATAAAGATTATTGACAAGTCTGGGAAAGAAAAATAAAGTTTAGAGTAAATATATAGGGAATGTTTGATTACCTTACACTATCTCCAAACCATGAATGAGACCATGAATCACCTACTGTCTTAATATTTTAAATTACATGGTCACCTTTCACAGTCTAGAGACCATGAAATAGACCATACATCACCTAGTATTTTTTAGATTTTTTAAAAAATTTACAATTTTATCACAAAAATAACATTACAACAAAATAATTTCTAAATGGAAAAGGTGGTGTGTCATAAGAAACTTGATACCAACAAATGTGAATATGGATAAGAAGATGTGAGTAATGAATTTCGTATCACTTGTTGATAGAAAGTTCAAACTAGTTAATGTAATATTTTACAGAAATCTACCACTAGATTTTTTTCATTTAGGACAGGTTAGAAACATTTTTGTGAGGTGTTCAGGGAGGCTTCAGGGTGAAGAAACAAAAGCTAAAATCACTCAAAAATAATAAAGGAAGATTCACATTAAATGAAACTTAAAATCTACAAACACTTATAGAAATATGTTTCAATGTAAGATATTGGTGATAAAAAGGAAGTTATTTATGATTTTTTCTTTTAAGAAGGTAAAACAAGGTTTAAATCAAGTTTGGAGGATTCCATGGCAGTAATTTTTAAGAAAGGTCAATTTGAAATTAAAGATTAAAATAAACTGAAATGAACTATATATATCAGGATAGATATCAAAGGTTCTTTACATACATAGAAATAATAATAAAAATATTAGAGTATCATTGTAAGAATCATTAGATTTTATTGACTAACTCGAATCCCAAATCACTCATTTAAATAAGGTTATGGAAATCCAAGAAAAGTTTTAAATTTCAAGCTGAAAAATGAAGGATAAGCTATGGTGATCAATGAATTAAATTCTTTAATTGATGAGTGAGAAAATAATATTTAATATCTCATATAATAGGTAGTGAAATTAAGAAATAATCTTAAATATTAGATAAAATCAAATAGTTTAAATAAGAATCTATAGTTTCGAATTTATAGAATTAATAATTAATATAATGTGCTGAAAAAGGCCCAATGATTATTGAGAGGATTTTGATGATTAATATCTAAAAAATGGGTAAAGTAGAAATTTAATTTAAAGGTGAATCATTGAAGGTTGGGAAAGAAAATGTAAAGGTTAAAGGGAATTAAATATTTGGAGATAAGTAATAATCATTTTGGTATTTTCCAAAACTAAGAAGCTATTTAGAGGATGAAAAAATATGGAGAGAAGTTAAAAATACATTCCCTATAATGAATTTTCAGTTCTATGGATTCTTAAGATACACTATGACATATTATGAGGAAAAAAATTAATTTAAAGGTTAGAAACCCAAAAGATAAAAAATTATAATGAGAACGTAGCCCTCAAACTAAAAAAATAAATTATTTTTTGGGTACTATTTCTAATACTAAAACTTTATACATAAAGAGATGGATTGTAAGAAAAGAATGATAATGAGTAATTCCTATGTAATTCCAAGGAGAATGGATGCAATATTATTGAAAATAATACCTTTGGTAAAAATAATTTTCCCATTAAAAGAAACGGATAATATTTTTTGTCATGTCAATAGAAGTGATGGGATACTCTATTATTTCTTAACTCAACAAGACAATTCATAATAAGAAATGAAGAAGAAGGAAAAATAAATTCTAGAATATATATATATTAAGGATAAAATGACCAATAACACATGTATTATTTATAAAGGGTACTCATCCTAAATTACTGATTATATGATTTTATTGAAGAATATAAAGAGTTATATTGATAGAATAATTCAGTTTGAAATTTGTGGATATTTGAAAAAACTAGGAAGTGTGAATATTAGGCATACTAAATTTTAAAAAAAATTCTACATATAGATATAATTCAAGAAAATATCTTAGTTCTAATTCAGTTATGTAACTTAATACTCAAACTTACATTCAATCAAATGGGTTTCATAATAAAACGAAAAATAGAAAATATTTGATAAAAGGATGGAGAGAAAATGGAAATTTATATCAACACGATAGCATGTAAAACACATGTATTCCCATGATAGAAGATGATAATAGTTTGTGGCCATGGAGTCTTGGGAACTGTCACGACCCGCCTTCACCAAAAGGAGGGAAGGGTCATCAGATTGCCAAACCCTTCCTTCTTTAAGTTGAAGGAGAGATAATGACCCCCTAAACCCGCCTTCAATAGGTCCCGGAGTGGCGACTAGCACCAAGGGTATAGAAATTTCTCACAAATGGAAGGCATTACCCTTTTTATTTTATAGGATCGCGAGATAAGGAGAAGAAAACCCAACAACACCATGGTAGAAAGAAAAGTAAAGCCAAATGTAAACCATTCCCACATGCATGTTTCAAAAGTAAAAGCCACAAAGTGCAAAAGGTGACTACATGGTAAGTACCAAAGGGAAAAGAAAACAACAACTGCAACTGCTCCAAAGGTCCGAGCTAGTAAGGTCTTGCGTGATCCCCGAAGTCCTCCTGGAAACCTGAAAGCAGTTTTATATACATAGGGTGAGCATACAAGTACACTCAGTAGGGAAAACCAAATACTCTCGTACAAAAGTGGGGGAACGTACTAAAGTCCCGTGAGAAAAAGAGTAAACCAAACACCTGACAAGGCAAACTATCCACCCCAGGCCTCACCAAGGCACACTCCCCAAATAACACAAGTCAAGTAATATATATAATAAGAGCACATCGATGTTTGGGTACCCCGCACCACTTTCCCACTAGTTATTGAGACATCCTACGCATCAGACCAATCCCGCCATTCTCACCGCAGTCCCACTGCCACACCCGCACGCACACACCTGGGCCACAACCACACGCAGTCCCACTGCCGAACTCCCGCCCGCACACACCTGGGCCTCAACCGCACGCAGTCCCACTGCTGAATCCTGCCCGCACACACCAGGGCCAGAACTGTCACATGTAACCATGCCTGCAAACACCTAGGCCAGAACAACCACCACCACGCCCGAAGACACTTGGGCTAAAGGATCCACTGCCACGCCCGAAGACACCTGGGCCTCATCCCGAAGACGCTTGGGAAACCACCTACCGCAAACACCTGGCCAACCACCACACTACCCCGCCCGAAGGTTCTTGGGCTAATAATGGACCTCAGGCCATCACAGCCTGCCCGAAGATACCTGGGCTATCCAAGAAAGGGAGAAGAAAAAGAGCTAATAACCAGCCACTATGAATAGTGTTGGGAAAAACACCCTCCCCCGTGAAATGGGGGTGTTCGGCACTAAGTGCTCAACTTGGGTGGGGCGCGAATAAGAAACACAAACCTACAATTATATATATATATATATAGGTAACAAGAACTCACCGAAGCTAGGTTTTTCTTCAGACAGCGTACAGATCACAACAGCACTCAAGTTTGAGTCACGACTCACGCTAACAACCCATGTGTCCCCTTTCTTATTTCACATTCAGTAATAATGTTTATGTTTAAGCACTACTGGGCAACTAGTAGGCATAGGCATAAGTCCAGGAAAGTAAACAGTCAAACATCAACCAAAACGCCCACACCTGGTTCTCAACAACAGAGGATTCCACCCCAATTCGTGATATAAGCAAATAACCACCCGGATTTAAAACCCACAACCACCGAATCCATACCAACAGGAGATACCATCCCCCAAATTCACACAACCACCGAGAGTATAAATGAACAGGGGATCCCATCCCCTCTCAGATCTCCAGCAATCGGCCCGAAAGGAAAACAACCAACTACCACCATCAACACAAGCAGGGCCTTGCATGTATTTTCAGATTTAAACGACTTAACACACTCCATGATTCAAATTTCTGTGTGTTCCAACTGGGAGTTATCACAGAAGGGTTGATCCTCGTGCTTTCAATTATTCATCCGGATATAGGTGATTAACCGATTCAATTTTTACAGAAGGATTTTACAACCACAAACAATCCTTTTAAAACATCAGCAGGGTTCATCAGTGCACAAACAACGACCACCAACTGCCTCAATTTTCTGGAGGCATAAGCCAGCACAACTCAACAAGATGGTCATAGAAGAAACAACATCAAAATATAAGACAACATCAACAAACACATCCCCCCCTCTTTCTTTATAGAATTCGTTCATTATCATTAATTAGGTCTGGTTTACCCAATTCTACAGAATCAAAAGCACGCCCACCCTGCATGATACACAAAAGAGAGAGACGAAGGAGAAATTACCTACTTGTTGATAGATAATCGGCGTTTAGGCCGGGGGGTGGAACTTTACGGATAACGATGTGTCCAATGCACCAGAAGCTGTTTGTGAAAAGCCACGATCGAGGAAAAGAGAAACCACGGCTAACCCTTAGTTTATAAAAGCCGGGGACAGTTGAGGTGAAAACACGAAACCACGTAAGGCGCGGGGGTCGTGGGTTGACCACGCGGCTCCACTCGTCACAAAAAGGGGTTCGAGTGGTTTAAGCCGACTCATGAATTTATTAAGTATTTAATTAAAGCTCTTATGCGCGTTACGGGTCTTAAAAACACGCTTAAACGAGACAGAATAGGGTTTAAATCCCTATTTGCGCAAAAGAGCGCTACTGACGCTGATCAGTCTCACCGATCGGTCATGCCGATCGGTCCCGCCGATCGGTCCCGCCGATCGGTCCCGCCGATCAGTCTCGCTGATGGGTCCCCCCGATCGGTCTCCCCGATCGGTCTCACCGATCAGTCGCGCTGATCGGTCTCACAGAGACGTGACCCGGATTTAGGCAAAGGGAAGGACCAAGAGAGTCTGGGTCATCACATCAGATACCTCTCAAACTATTCTCGTCCCCGAGAATTTAAACAACCTGGAAGGAAAGGGCGGGTCCGAACAACCACCCCAAAAGATACCTCTCAAGAGTGAACCTCATCGTTAACTAATAACACCTTCCTGTCACGAACCAAGCAACATACCATGCCAAACTGCCCGGGCACGTGGGTTGGGGAGTCTCCTCCCCTATGTCAAGATATTATCCGCTTTGGGCGGCACTGACTTGCCCTCATGGGTTTAATCGCATCCACCTTAATACGTCTTGATTAGGGGTCGGGTTCTCTCCTTCCCCATAGTCGGGGCTTTTCACACACAAGCAGAGGAAGAAAACCAGTACATTTCATAGCCAAAAGACAAAACGTTCTATCACAACAGGTACAACAAGGAACCAAACTTAAAACAACTCTGGGTACTGTGTACGCATCTGTGCTTCCCTCTCCCACGTACTCTCCTCAAGCCCACCATGTCTCCACAACACGCGAACCAAGGGAATGGTTCGCCCGCGAAGCACCTTTTCCTTGCGATCCTCGATCGCCACTGGTCTCTCCACAAAGGTCATGTCGTCCTCGATGTCTAGCTCACCCCAATCAAGGACGTGTGAATCCTCGTGCAGATACCGACAGAGCTGGGACACATGAAAGACATCATGTATCCTTAGTAGTGGCGGTGGCAATGCTAGCTGGTAAGCCACTTCGCCGACCCGCCTCAACACTTGGAAGGGTCCGATGAATCTGGGAGAAAGCTTACTCCCTTTATCGAACCTCCGCTGCCCACACCGAGGGGAGACCTTTAAGAACACATGGTCCCCAACCTCAAACACCATGGGCCTCCTCCTGGTATCAGCATACGACTTCTTTCGGTCTTGGTCCACCTTCATCCTTTCCCGTATGAGCTGAACCTTCTCTGTCGTGTTCTGCACCACCTCCGGACCAAGGATATCTGCCTCTCCTACTTCGTTCCAACACACAGGCGAACAAAATGGCCTCCCGTACAAAGCTTCAAACGGGGCCATGCCAATGGTAGAGTGGTAGCTATTTTTGTAGGAAAACTCTACCAGAGGCAAGTATTGCACCCATGCTCCTCCTGAGTCCAGAACACATGCTCACAGCATATCCTCCAAGGTCTGGATGGTGCGCTCTGTTTGTATATCAGTCTGGGGATGGAAAGCAGTGCTAAGGCATAACTGGGTTCCAAACGCATGCTGAAATCCTCTCCAGACTCGCGAGGTAAGCCGTGCATCCCTATCCGAGACTATAGACCTCGGAACTCCATGCAACCACACCACCTCATCCACGTACTTTCGTACCAAAGCATCCACATCACTCGACTCCCTGATCGCCAGAAAGTGAGCCGATTTCATCAACCTGTCCACTACCACCCAGATGGCGTCGTACCCTCCTTGGTCCTTGGGTAGTCCCGTGAAGAAATCCATTGAGATGTCATCCCACTTCCAGTCGGGGACATCTAGGGGCTGTAGTAGGCCGCCTGGAACTCGGTGTTCAGCCTTCACTTGCTGACACACTAGGCACTTGGCCACAAACTCTGCCACCGTTCTCTTAACTCCGGGCCACCAAAACTGCCTCTTCAAACCCTGGTGCATCTTGGAAGCTCCTGGGTGTACCGCCAGGGGTGATTTTTGGAACTCACTGAGAACCTTGTCGCGCATCGACTCCGGGACAAACAAACTTTCCTGGAAAAGCATCTGGTTCTGACCATCCTCTATCCATCCTTCCGAAGCATTACCCTGGTCAACTTGGTCACGCACCACTTCACACTCTAAGTCTCCCCACTGAGACTCCTCCACCTACTGAAACAGGGATGAATTCACTATCATCTGATATAAGCAGCCTCTGCTGCTATCCATCTTCAGACCCAGGTGTAAGGAAGCCAACTATTCCATTACCTTCCAAGCGTCTGCCGACTCTCGGACCGCATCCTCCTGCGTCCTCCAACTCAAGGCATCGGACACCACATTGCCCTTGCCCTCAGTATAAGAGATCTCAAAGTTGTAATCCTAGAGGAACTCCACCCATCTCCATTGTCGCAAGTTTAAGTCCCGCTGGGAGAAGATATACCTCAAGATTTTGTGATCCGTGAAGACCACAAAGCGTTCCCCAATGAGGTAGTGCCGCCATAACTTTAGCGCAAAGACGACCGCTGCAAGCTCCAGGTCGTGGGTGGCATAATTACGCTCATGGGAACGTAGCTGCCTGGACCCATAAGAGATCACCCCTTGTCGCTGCATCAACACGCATCCCAGGCCCTGTCCCGAAGCATCACAGAATACCTCATAGGCCTCCCCTTATTCTGGTAATCTCAGCACTAGGGCACTAACCAGCTTCTCCTTTAGATAGTTGAAGGATGACTGGCACTGCTCACTCCATACGAAGGCTTGTTCCTTATTTGTCAGAGCCATCAAAGGGGCTGCTACCTGGGAGAAGTTGGGCATGAATCTCTGGTAGTAACCCGCCAGCCTGAGGAAACTTCGGACTTCTGCCACATTCTTGGGTGTTGCCCAAGAAACAACTGCCTCAACCTTTGATGGGTCAACCGCTGCCCCCTTCTCAGACAATACGTGCCCGAGGAAGTGCACTTATCGTGTCCAGAACTTGCATTTTGACAACTTTCCATAGAGCTGGTGCTGTTGGAGGACCTCCAAAACTGCCCTCAGGTGATCTGAATGGTCCTCCTCTGATCTAGAGTAGACCAGGATGTCGTCGATGAACACAACCATGAACCGATCCAGGTACTCCCAGAAGATGGAGTTAATAAGCTCCATGAACACAGCTGGGGAGTTCGTAACACTGAAGGGCATGACTACGAACTCGAAGTGTCCATACCTACACCTGAACGCTGTCTTCGGGATGTCGCTCTCTTTCACCCTCAGCTGGTGGTACCCAGACCACAGGTCGATCTTCGAGAACCATCCTGCCCCTTTCAGATGGTCAAAAAGATCATCTATCCTTGGGAGAGGGTAGCAATTCTTGATCGTCACCTGATTCAACCTCCTGTAGTCTATGCACAACCTAAGACCACCATCTGCCTTCTTTGCAAACAAGACTGGAGCACCCCACGGTGATGAACTCGGATGAACATAACCCCTCTTCATCATATCGTCAATCTATATCTGTAACTCTCGTAGCTCCGAAGGTGCCATCCGGTAAGGAGCCATCGAGATTGGACGAGCGTCGGGCTACAGGTCTATCCCGAACTCGATATCACGTCGAGGGGGTAGAGTCGTCACCTCCTCAGAAAATATGTCCATAAACTCATAGACGATCTCTGGAACTTCCACCATTTCAGCATCTAATGATTCCACTGTCAGCTCGGTCAACAAGGAGAGGAGAGGTTCCACTCTCCTGTTTCCCTTCGGACTTCTCCGCTCTCCGGTGAAGGTAACATGCCAGCTGTCCAAGTCTAAGAACACCACCCTTCTTCGAAAACAGTCGATGCCTAGGATGACATCGTATGGCTGAATCTGTAGCAGAGGAAGATCCCTAACCGACTGATGTGGCACTAACATCAGTCTATATCCCCGACAAACGAACAACAAGTCGGTCTAACCTCCAACTGGTGTGATCAACACTAGGGGAACTGGAAGTCTCTCGACATCTAGACCCAAGGCACGGTCTAGACTGGGTGCAACGAAGGAGTGTGAAGCTCTGGTATCGAACAAGGCATAAGCAAGAGTGCTAAACAGACTGATCGTACCTCGAACAACCTCTGGACCTGCTGTAACTACTGCCTCTGCAGCGTGCAATTGTCCACGCCTAGCTCCCCTACCCCTCGGCTATTGGCCACCTCCCTGACCACGCCCCGGTCGAGGTCCCTGTGGAGCGCCCTGAGGTCGGCCTCCTCCTACGTCTACCCTCGGAGGAGCGGGAGCTCGCTGTCCCTGCTGTTGCTGCTGGAAAGGTCTGGCTGGAAGCTGCTGCTGGGGCGGGTGTTGGGGCTGACTGCCACTGTTGTACTGCACCCGGTCGGGGAACTGACTCCAGAGATGCCCAGGGCTCCCACAGATTAAGCACCATAGTCCCGGGCCCGTACGAAAAGGGCGAGGGCTGGGGGATTGAAACTGAAACTGCTGCGGTCTGCTCCCTGCGGGTCAGAACCTAGAGGGTCCTGACGCTGGAGGTCGGGTGCTGACAGCCTTCCCCTTCGATGGTCCCAGCTGGATCCCCTCTCGTGACACTCTCCCTAGAGCATGCATCCGTTCCACCACTTCGTCCTTCTTCTGGACCTCCAAGTACGTCGGCAGGGTAAAGGGGGTAACAGTATACTGGAGGGAGGGTCGGAGTGCCTCCTCCAAACGTCTTGCCCAAGACTCCTCGTCGAGAAAGAGGTCCGGAGCAAAACGTAGGAGGTCCTTGAACTTTATCCCTAGCTCCCTCACAGACATACTCCCCTGCTGGAGGGAGAGTAGTTCCTGCCTCTTTTCTACCTTCATCGTCGAGGAGAGGAATTCCGCCCGGAACTCCTTCTCGAAATCCACCCAAGCCACCTCAGACTCTATCCTCTCCCCCAGGTAAAGAATCCACCACTAACGTGCCGCTCCCCGCATCTGGCTAACGGCCAGAGGAACCCAGTACTCGTTCGGGGCCCGAATCAGGACGAAGGCTATAACAAGCTCCTCTAGCCAGCCTTCCGTCTTCACATCGGAGGTGCTCCCCTCATACTTCTCGAGGGCCTGTCGCTGGAAGGCTCGAAGAGTCTTCTGCCACTGGTCATCCTCTTCCTCTCGATTATCTCTCTGCCGATCGGCCAAAGTAGTCTCTGGGGCCTCTATCCCATGTACCACACGTGGTCACCTTCCAGGTGCCATAGCTGCAAGGTAAACAAGGAATGCCTAAGCCAAGTAGTGAAGAATATCGCTCTTAAAACTTCTTAAGATTTAATTTATTCTTAATTCCCAAGACATCCCAGAAACACAAGAACACAAGTCATTATGATGCATGTACCTTTCCTAGGGTCTCTACCCTGCAATCAGTGTGGCCTCACTTGGTCGTTCGGTAGGTCCAAAGTCCTTGAATTGGATAACGGGGGGCCCTAAAATCTCGTTTCCTAGCCGGTCTTCCCTGGCCTAATTCACGCGCCAAGGTCACCCAACACTGTTGTCTTACCATCCCATGCAATCCTCACTGTGCCTAACTCCAGACTCCATCCTATCTCTCAACCATCACCTCTGATACCATTCGGTCACGACCCACCTTCACCAAAAGGAGGGAAGGGTCAGCAGATTGCCAAGCCCTTCCTTCTTTAAGTTGAAGGAGAGATAATGACCCCCGAAACCCGCCTTCAACAGGTCCCGGAGTGGCGACTAGCACCAAGGGTATAGAAATTTCTCACAAATGGAAGGAATTACCCTTTTTATTTTATAGGATCGAGAGATAAGGAGAAGAAAACCCAACAACACCAAGGTAGAAAGAAAAGTGAAGCCAAAAGTAAACCATTCCCACATGCATGTTTCAAAAGTAAAAGCCACAAAGTGCAAAAGGTGACTACAAGGTAAGTACCAAAGGGAAAAGAAAACAACAACTGCAACTGCTCCAAAGGTCTGAGATAGTAAGGTCCTGCGTGATCCCCAACGTCCTCCTGGAAACCTGAAAGCAGTTTTATATACGTAGGGTGAGCATACAAGTACAATCAGTAGGGAAAACCAAAGACTCTCGTGCACAAGTGGGGGAACGTACTAAAGTCCCGTGAGAAAAAGAGTAAACCAAACACGTAACAAGGAAAACTATCCACCCCAGGCCTCACCAAGGCACACTCCCCAAATAACGCAAGTCAAGTAATATATATAATAAGAGCACATCGATGTTTGGGTACCCCGCGCCACTTTCCCACTGGTTATTGAGACATCCTACGCATTGGACCAATCCCTCCATTCTCACCGCAGTCCCACTGCCACACCCACCCGCACACACCTGGGCCACAACCACACATAGTCCCACTGCCGAAATCCCGCCCGCACACACCTGGGCCTCAACCGCACGCAGTCGCACTGCTGAATCCTGCCCGTACACACCTGGGCCACAACTGTCACATGTAACCATGCCTGCAAACACCCAGTCCCGAACAACCACCACCACGCCCGAAGACACCTGGGCTAAAGGATCCACTTCCACACCCGAAGACACCTGGGCCTCATCCCGAAGAGGCTTGGGAAACCACCTGCCGCACACACCTGGCCAACCACCACACTACCCCACCCGAAGGTTCTTGGGATAATAATGGACCTCATGCCATCACATCCTTCCCGAAGATACTTGGGCTATCCGGTAAAAAAGGGAGCAGAAAAGGAGCTAATAACCAGACACTATGAATAGTGTTGGGAAAAACACCCTCCCCCATGAAATGGGGGTGTTTGGCACTAAGTGCTCAACTTGGGTGGGGCGCGAATAAGAAACACAAAGCTACAGTTATATATATATAGGTAACAAGCACACACCCAAGCTAGGTTTTTCTTCAGACAGCCTACAGATCACAACAGCACTCAAGTCCAAGTCACGACTCACGCTAACAACCCATGTGTCCCCTTTCTTATTTCACATTCAGTAATAATGTTTATGTTTAAGCACTGCTGGGAAACTAGTAGGCATTGGCATAAGTCCATGAAAGTAAAAAGTCAAACATCAACCAAAACGCCCACACCTGGTTCTCAACAACAGAGGATTCCACCCCAATTCGTGATATAAGCAAGTAACCACCCGGATTTAAAACTCACAACCACCGAATCCATACCAACAGGAGATCCCATCCCCCAAATTCACACAACCAACGAGAGTATAAAAGAACAGGGGATCCCATCCCCTCTCACATCTCCAGCAATCGTCCCGAAAGGAAAACAACCAACTACCACCATCAACACAAGCAGGGCCTTGTAGGTATTTTCATATTTAAACGACTTAACACACTCCATGATTCAAATTTCCATGTGTTCTAACCGGGAGTTATCACAGAAGGGTTGATCCTGGTGCTTTCAATTATTTAGCCGGATATACGTGATTAACAGGTTCACTTTTCACAACAGGAGTTTACAACCACAAAAAATCCATTTAAAACATCATCATGGTTCATCAGTGCACAAATAATGACCACCAACGGCCTCGATTTTCAGGAGGCATAAGCCAGCACAACTCAACAAGATGGTCATAGAAGAAACAACATCAAAATATAAGACAACATAAACAAACACAGCCCCCCCCCCTCCTCTTTCTTTATAGAATTCGTTCATTATCTTTAATTAGGTCTGGTTTACCCAATTCTACAGAATCAAAAGCATGCCCACCCCGCGTGATACACAAAAGAGAGAGACGAAGGAGAAATTACCTACTTGTTGATAGATAATCGGCGTTTAGGCTGGGGGGGGGGGAACTTTATGGATAACGATGCGCCCGATGCACCAGAATCTGTTTGTGAAAAGCCATGATCAAGGAAAAGATAAACCACGACTAACCCTTAGTTTATAAGAACCGGGGACGGTTGAGGTGAAAACGCGAAACCGCGTAAGGCGTGGGGGTCGTGGGTTGACCACGCGGCTCCACTCGTCACAAAAAGGGGTTCGGGTGGTTTAAGCCGACTCATGAATTGATTAAGTATTTAATTAAAGCTCTTATGCGCGTTACGGGTCTTAAAAACACGCTTAAACGAGTCAGAATAGGGTTTAAAACCCTATTTGCGCAAAGGAGCGCTACTGACGCCGATCAGTCTCACCGATCAGTCCCACCGATCGGTCCCACCGATCGGTCTCACCAATCGGTCTCGCCGATCGGTCTCACCGATCGGTCTCACCGATCGGTTACGTCGATCGGTCTCGCGCCGATCGGTTTCACCGAGACGCGACCCAGATTTTGGCAAAGGGAAGGACCAAGAGAGTCTGGGTCATCACAGGAACATACATAAATTAATCATTTAGAATCAATCAATGATAAATTATTTGATCGATAATCAAAACATAAATCATGATAGAAACAAATTCTTATGATGCTTTTCTGAGAGGGAAGATAGTGAGGAATACCAACAGATAAAAGGATAAGGGGTGTTAAATTTTAATGGTTTGGTCCATACTAATGTGTGAATTTACATAACACACCCTAAAACATTAGTTTAAAGGTATTTTATACTATTTTTATATTACTATAGTATTATGGGTTGCATTAAGATTACGAAATCCTAGAATGATGTCACAGAGTCCATCAAATCATTCTGGAGGACATGTGAAAATAAAACTATAAATTTGTTAAAAAAATTATAAAATGGCATCGAGTATAAATTAAATAATGTAAAAAAATATTTTTAGGAACTTGGTATCAAATATAAGGTATAATTAGTGAGAAATCTATGATAAAATAGAGTTTTGAAAAGAATATTCAGATAATGAATAATATGGTAAACCATTTTTGATTAAAAATAGAATTTTACATCACTATTATAAGGGAGTTGTTCAAGTAGTTGTGTACACAAAAAATAACAGTTTATTAAATCTCAGAGAGGAGAATACACTATAAGATATGTAGAACCAAAGAAAACCAATGTTCAAATACTTTAGAGTTTTCAAAAGTAAGTGATGTATCCATACTAAGGAAGGAAACCAAGGGAAATATGGTGATGTGACTGATGGAGTATTCCTAATATACTCAAACAATATTAATTCCTATAAATTATTTATCAATAGGCTCAATAAAACTTTAGAATGAAATGATACTAAATATATTGAAGAGAAAGCTAAGAATAATTATGTAAAATCATTTCTGAGTGAAATTTTTTATGTAGATATGGAAATTGATATATATTCCCAAGTCTTTTAACATCCAACATATGATAAGGATTTTAAGGATGGATCATATTAGAATTTGTAATGTTCCATTCCTTCTAAATCTATTACTTTTCATTTTTTGAGTGTTAAAGATATGGGGAGGAAGTTTGAGGAAGGGTCATATTTGAGTTGAAATTTCAACTGGAGGTCATTATTGAGGCAAGGGTGTTGTGTTATGTTGTGGAGGTTAGGAGTTACAACTTAGAACCTATGATCTGAACTATGGTGGTATGGAGACTAATATCAAGTGGTTATTCCATTTTTAGGACCCCTATGTTGTATCCCTTTGGCCGCATCATGGATGTGGTTCAATGTTCATCAATGGGAGGAAGGGATGTCAATTTTGCAACATGGTCCTCATCTATGAGGTGTGGAGTCTAGGATTGGTGATTTTGGCCATTATTCCATTTAAAGGGTAATTTTAGGTTTTTTAGATGGGTTTTTAATAGTATTTTTTAATGGGTTTAGGGTTTTGTATTTACCCAAATGAGTTCCAAAATCATGAGATAATCTCATGATTTTGGAATGAACCCCAAAACATTTATATATTCTCACAATTTTGGGGTGAATTTTTTTAAAACCCCCAAAATTCATTATATTTTGATTATATTTACCGATTTATATAATTACAAATAATAAAAATGAAATTATGAATATGTTTATATAATAATTATTTATTTATATAATAATAAATATAAATTGATGTATATAATAATAAATATATTTGTTTTTATAATCATGATTTATTTATATAATTATAATTAATGATATAATTTATTTTTGTGAAATCCTAGAAATAATTATCATAATTTATGATTCCATTTATATAATTATAATTTATTTATATAATTAGAAATATAAATTGATAAATATAATTAAAAATATAATTATATATATTTACTTATATAATCTTAATTTATTTATAAAATTATATATATAATTAAAAATACAATTTATTTTCAATAAAATCCTGAAAATAATAAACATAATTTATGATTATGTTTATATAATCATACTTAAGAAGATGATTCTATTGGGGATCTTCTTCGATGGTTATTCTAGGTTCCCTAGTGGTGATTATGGTTCCCTTCATTTCATGGATTTTCCTATTGATCATCCTTTAGTGGTGGAACTTCATTCCCATGATCACCTATCAAATATTGGTGTTAGGGTTGATTATAGGGAATCTACATTGACTTATGTGTTTACAGACCTTTAGATGAGGGTTTTCATCACCCGTTCTTCTTATTCAATGGTGCATACACTAATAGAATTCACAAGAAGGGGTCGATTCTCCATGTTATAGAGAATAAAAAAGCTATTTTTTACAGAATCACTTTGGGTAAGTATTTTATCAAAGTTATATTATTCCTTATGAAGGGATACAAACCCTATAAATTAAAGGATTTAGTTGATCGACTATCATCTATGTGGGATTTGTCTGATTGGCATTGTGTTTTGATGGGTTGTGGATATTTTCAATTATTTTTTCCATATGAGGAGATAAAAATAAAGGCTTGGGGTTTTGGCTCCATGTCCTTTAAGCCGTGTTTCTTACACATTCAAGATGTGACTTAAATTGTAATCCCTTTATGGTTAATAGGTTCTTGGTTCAATTGTGGGTTTGAGTATATGGGTAAAATTGGATTTGGTGGCATCCTATATACTTTATGATTTTACTTTGTCCATTAGGGTTCCAGTTAAAATGGATAAAGAGACTAAGATTTCAATATTTGGGTATTATTATCATTTAATTATTGAAGTGTATATTTATTCTATTTTTTCAACAAGGTTTTACTGTCCAAACTACATGATGAATACGAATTTTGTATTGTATATGAGAAATTCCCTCAATTTTTTTTGGATTATAATGTGATAGGATATGATAAGTCTGTTTTTAAGCGGTTCTTGGTCTATTTTTTTAATCTTTGTGTGGACAAATTGAATGTAATTATCATGGTAAAGGTCAAAAATGAAATAATGTTAATGTTAGTTGTTAGGTCCACTAGGTCAAATACCCTAAAAGGGAGGTAAATTGGGGTATGATAGATTAAAAATATTGCCCCTTCGGATCTTGTTTTATTATTAAACAAAACACACTTCTATCTTTCTCTTATGTCAATATATGAAAAAAATGAAATCATTCATAGGACACAATGATTTTAATTGGTTCACCCTCACAGGGCTATGTCCAAGGAACATAAAATGGTGATGTGTTGATGTACCAAATACACTAAATCTCATTACCAGTTACAAGGTTCGGGAAAGATCGCTTTTATGACCAGGTTCACTACCTTTACAAAATTTGGGGTCTACTCACTTAATGACCAAGGGTCACTCCCTAGGTCTCTTTATCTGGATCACTGCCAGTGGAAAAGATTACCATCTTTCTCTTCCTTTACTCACTACTCTTGGAAGGTATCCACTCACAGTTTATGGACTTGTAGGTCCCTTAATTTTCATGAAATCACGCATCCTCAACTATATATGGATGCTCTGTTAAAGTACCTTTTTCACCCATATATGAAATCCACTTTTTTGTGTATTGTTATTTAGTGGAAACTTCTTTTGAAAAATATTTAAGTCCATTCATGAACCACTTTATTCCTATGTGTACTACAAAGAGAATATACTTCCCGAAGCACCTCTTCCATGGACTTCCAATGTTAATTGTCTCTGCATGCCGCCTTTGTGAACTGCCTCTACATACTACTTTTGTGAGCCATCTCTGTCTACTTCTTCTGCATACTGAATCCACTTCTGCATAATTCCATCTTCCGAAGATCCTTATTCCTTTGCAGGCTATTGTGCCATGAAAAACCCTTTCATAGAATTATCCCTACGAACATCTTTCAGACTTAGCAAAATTTATTCCCGAATCAATGATTTTATCTAATGAAATTCTCTCTTCTTTATACAAGGATTATTAGACCTTTATATAGGAAAATATATCCTCAAAATCCATTAATCCGAGATTTACCAAATCTACGATGTGGTACAGCCTTCACCGCATACCACTTCTCTCACGAACCCTTTTCCCCTACACAGTCCATGTACCACCACTCTTCCTTCATGAATCCTAAAATCACTGACTCATTTCCACCAATGACAAGCCATCCTACATACCACTGGACTTCTATGAACCACAAGCCTTCCCACGAGCCACAAGTCTCCCCGCAAACCATTTTCAATTCATGGTTTGCATACTATACTTCATGGTCCAAATAGAATTGCTATGAAGAAAATTACTTTTCCTGAAATTATTTCATCATTCCACATACCACCTTTTTTTGTATGTTATCTTTACTTTGTGATCCTCGAATTGTGAACCCCTTTGATAAAAATCATCCTTTTCTAAAAACAAACTCCCGATTTTGAGGCCCAAAAATTTGGCAAACAGTGGGAAACTACTCCACCATAAAAACCTAATTTAGAAAACACCATCCATGTTCATTTGTAGTCATTTGGAATTGTCAACAAAAAAAACACACCAAAAAACACCCTGAGTATTCCTTGTGGTATTTTTTCAAAACATATGGTATTGTGGGTGGGGGGAATTATCCGTATGTTTCTCAAATTGAACCTGGATTGTGTTTAAAAATTGAACGGATTTAGACCTAGGTAAATCTTCTTAGGATGGTATTCAATTATATGTAAGTTAAAATTAGGTATTGGAAGGTCCTTCAATTTCTAATTTCTAGTTATGACTGGGTGGACATATTGATATAGTATAGTATTTAGAATATGGTTTTAAGGAGAATATTTTATTTTCTAATTTAGATTATTTGAGGGAAAATACCTCTTCTAGGTCTTTGGATGTGGATGATGGTCCATGGATGATTGATAATAATCAAAGGAATAGTTATGATATTGTTTTTTGTTCTATAAAATATTTTTTTTGTGTAAAGGGATCTCAAGGATCCTCTTTAGTTATTTTTGGTCTGCAAGAGTAGAATTATAGGTTAATGGAGAAGTTGAGGGAAGATAAACTTAGTGTTTTTCTTGATCCAATCTATAAGGAGGGTGGATACTGTGTTGGATGTCAAATGCAAGACCTGAGTAAGGAAGAAATTAATGAATTTCAGCCTAACAATTCTATGTAGGGATCAGTACAGGTGCTAGTGTAGTCTTTTATGTCTTCACTAGTTAAAGTAAAGTAGGAAATAGTGGAAAAAGTGGGTTTCCAAACTCTCTCTAGGAAATTTAGGTCTTCTATTTTTTATGGCCTTTCCTTAAAATCTTCACATACCTCAACAAGTATGATTCTATTTGAACATTTTAATTAAGAATATCCTTTTACAAAGAAATAATATTTTGAAGTTGGTGGGTTTGGAACTCATTGGTAGGATATGGTACACTTGAACACTGAATTGCAATAGGGTGTTCAAAATGGGATGGTTGGGATGGAATTTTCAAAATACAACATCACTTGAGGGATTTTTCATTATGAAACCATTTTTAGGTGGAGTTTCCAATGTGTAACCCTCCATGTAGGTTGAAAGTTAGTGATGTTGTGGATGATGGATATATTAAGCAATCTCTCCCCCACTCATTTTTTTGATTAAATAAAATTAATTTATGATATTTTGGAAAGGATGAAATTGAGGAATGTGGAGAGGTAAGGGTTAAAAAATATAGCATCAAAACCCCTTTGGAGGACATTTAGTGAGGGAGGCATCCTAATGACCTCAGTGATGATATCAAAAACCAGTTTGACTCGCAAGTTAAGTATATATATGAAAAAATGGAAGTTAAACTCTATTTCTATAAATATTGCCTTTATGTTTTGAAATTTATATCTACCAATATCAAAAATAATTTATCCAACCTAGAGATGGATATTAGGAACACATCATGGAAATAAATTTTCCAACCCTAGAGGACACCACTACTATGTCAACGGATGAGGATCACGAACCTTTTCTAAAAACTAGGTCATAGAGGAGAGGATGACATCTATGTCGTAGAGGCTGATATCCTAATAATCTGAATTTTAGTGGAAAAACCATGAAATTACGTTTTTTTGTTGTCTTGATCATAGTTCTTTTTCAATTTTGTTTTATTAATGAGGGAAGTTTCCACCATGTCTGGCCGCATCTTCCTCTCCTATACATTTTCTTTATTCTAAGAAATAGGTCAGGACCTTTGAGATATATCCTTGTCTAGTTTTAGTAATATTATCATAATTTATTTATGTAATTATACATATAAATTGATAAATATAATTAAAAATATATTTATATAAATATATTTATTTACTTAATCGTAATTTATTTATATAATTATAAATATAATAAAAATAAAATTATGTTTATGTTTATATAATCATCATTTATATATATAGTTATAAAAATAAATTGATAAATATAATTAAAAATATAATGATATAAATGTATTTATTTATATAGTTATAAGTATAATTATTTAAATATAATTAAAAAATATAATTTATTTTTATAAATTCATGTAAATAATAATCATAATTTATGATTCTATTTATAATCATAATTTATTTATATAATAATAAATATAAATTGATAAATATAATTTAAAATATATTTATATCAATATATTAATTTATATAATCATGATTTATTTATATATTTATAAATAAAATTGAAAATATAATTTTATAAATATATTTATTAATAATATCATAATTTATATATATAATTACAAATATAATTAAAAATAAAATTATGATTTTGTTTATATAATCATAATTTATTAATATAGTTATAAATATTATTTAAATTATAATTATAGAATATATTTAGTTGTATAATCATATTGTATATATATAATTATAAATAAAATAAAAAATATAATTATATAATTATATTTTTTATAATTATAAATGTGATTATGTTTACTATATAAATATTAATATGATTATATTTATATTTATTTTAAATATTAATATGGTTATATTTATTAATGTTTATAAGTATTAATAGAAATTATTGATTTGAGATTTCTTTTTAAATCACCCCAAATTCATGGGACCATCTCACCATTTTGGGGTTTTGTTTTAAAAAAATCACCCAAGAATTATGAGATGGTCTCATGACTTTAGGGGTTAGAAAAATAAATCACCCTAAAATCCTGACACCATCTCATGATTTTGAGGTTTTTTCCAACACCATGTGATGATATCATGATTTTGGAACCCATTTGGGTAAATAAAAAACCCCAAAACCCATTATAACATTTTATATAGAACCCATTTTAAGAAAAACATCATTGTGCCATGGTGATTAAGTTGTGTTGTGGTGAGGTTTGAGAGTATGGATACTACATCCTGGAGATATTTTTTGTGTTATTGTGTTCCCTTGGGTTTATCTAATCTAGGCATTAACTATGACATGATTTCTAGACGGTCATTTTACATGGGACCCTTGCACTAGGGCCATCACCCTTACATCTTGGTTTATTATTTTTCAATCTGAGTATAAATTCATAATCACTTATGAAACCCATTATTCATATTTTTATTCTCTCTACTCTTGGGTGACTCTATGGTGTTTTGGGAGACATTTTTAGCCCCTTTTTTCTTGGATTCTCAGTTTTGAGATATTTATTATTAGTTATTAAAGGTCAGTTTTTCCCCTCTCCTTGATTTATTTATGCTTCTCCTTGTTCCTCCTTAGGGATCATCAATAGTAGTGCAATTCCAATTTTAATAAATTTGGGGCTATGATTTTAATGGGTAATTGTTGTGGTTCAGGTGGATTGAAGGTTCCCTTGTGCGGTTGCGGTCATGTAGTCATCTCTTCCTCATCTTTTTCTTATGTAGAGATTGTAAAGCTCTAGTTGAGGTATGGGATTCAAGAATTATATATTTTAATATATAAATTTTGAAATTATCTTAATATTTTTTCTTTGGGTGAATGGTTAAACTATATTAATAAGGATAATTAAATGTGACTAGTAAAATTGAATGGGAAGGTGTGAATCTCATGTGCTTACATGATTTTGTGATTTTTACTTGTGTGATTTTTGGTTTCCTATTATGTTGCTAAAACCCTTTATTATAATAATATATATTAATGTTTTGATATTGTGATTAATTTCTTGGATCACCTATCATAAAAGAATAGAATCCTAAATATGGTAAATAAAGTGTTTTTGTGGGTTTTGATGTTGTAGTGATGTTTCTTGGGAACAAAAAGTGAAGTGTGGTAGTGTGTAAAAGTTATAATTTAGTGTTTTTTATTATTTATTTTCTTGTTTTTATGTTGTATCCTGAGTGAATATGATGGGGGTTTTTTATGGTAATTTATAAGGTTGTGTTGGGAAGAGGGGTTGTGATAATATGCATGTGTTAATTAGTGGGTTTGTGTTTGGTTTGTATGGGTAGTGATGGTTATTTGTGTACGATGGTTGGTTAGTTTGATGGACTTCAGTTAGTGGAAGAGTAGTTGAATGACATTGTGTTAGATGTGGTGGTTGTTGGTTGTTGTGATTGTGGGGTTGTTTTGTAGTTTCCCAGTGGTAACAGAATATGATGTTAGTTTTGAAGTAATAAAAATCATGGGATATAATTGAAAACGTAAAGGGATAGAAATAAAATATAAATTCTTGAAATGAATGGGTAGTGTTTTGATGTAAATATGGGTTTTCTTTTCTGAAAACATTTTTTAATTAAACATGGAATTGAATGATATAATTAATGTAATTCGGATGGTAAATTATAAATCTAGAAATAGGGAAATTATTTTTTAAGTGTGTATTATTGATGTTGTTTGTGGCTATTTTTTTGGTCAATGGGGCTAGTTTAGTGGTTTAATAATCAGTGGCAATGGTTAGTGTGTGGCAGTTGTTGTTAATGGAACATGGTGGAATAGTTGTAATGTTCATCGGTGATATTCATGCTATTTTGTTGAACCTTATAGGTTTGTTTTTGTGTGGTTATATATACCTATATTTTTTGTGATTTATATATTAACCCCACCAAAGTTAGATAACCTTACTAACACACAATGGTTTTTGGTTTTGGGTGTTTTCCCCAAACATATTGGTTGGTGAGGGAATGGATGGATGAATTCTACCACATCCCCACTATCTCTTTTAGATGTAGTATGGTTGTGATAATGGAACTTATTGTGGGATTTTAATGGTAGTAGGAGGGAATGATGTTGGTTTCATTCATGTTCATGATGCCCTACTGAGAAGGATATGGATATGTATATGATATATGTGGTTCTAGATATGTATATAGTTATGGAATGATTGATTATGATGACAACATGAGATATTGGTCCCTATATGAGGCTGGGGTAAGTAGGAATGCATTCTAACCGACATTAGAGGTGATGTGAGTATTATAAATGATGTTAACATGGGTTTTTTGGCTCTATAGAGATGGTTTAGTATAAATTATATGAATATGGTTATGATGGTATATAATGGATAGGAGTTCCAGGGAATTTTATGTTGTTCTTTGATAGTTAAAACTCAATGGGGAAGTGGTTACGAGGTTCATTTTTGATATATTCAATTAATATTATTTTTCTTCACTTGGATGAAAATTTTGGTGAGTGGTCCATGGCGAGGTTAGGTGGTATTTGACCTTATGAATGTGCTTTTTTTGTTTCTCTTATTTATTAACAAAATCATTATTTTTCTCTTTCCACATATACATAAAAGGTATTGGGGATGATCATATTGAGTATATATGTTATTATGGCCCCTATATATATATATATATATGTTTTATAGTTTTAGAAGAGGGATTTAATGACTAATCCAAACAACTCTATCTTGGATCTTGGGGAATCTGTTGGAGATACTACTTAAGACATTATTTTGGTATTTTTATCTCAGAATTTTCTTTTTTATGACATTACATACATTGTGGGTATTGGTTTATTTTATATCATGGTGTTTATTGGTGGTATTATCCTTATTATCTTGATATTTATGAGGTTAACACATCCCATATGATTTATTTTACATCCACAGTGATAGTTTCCACCCCTGGCCTATTGAAGGTGGGTTTCAAGGGTCACTATATTCTTCACAAAAAGACCTAATAGGGGTTACCAGTGGGGGAATGTCATGATAGATTGGTATTAATTCTTTTGTTTGGGATCTAGGATGAAGATGTGATTTAAACACTGTTGAGGTTTCCAAGGGCTTGTAGGGAAACAATGTTAGTTGAACTTAGTCCATGATAAAAGAAAGGTATATCTTCTAAGACAAGGGATTTTAGGATGCTATATGTTTTGATAAAAAGAGCATAATATTATTAAATGTACAAGGTGAAGTGATTTTTCTTTTGGGGTATAGACTTATTAGTGGAACATTCATCATACTTATATCTTATTTTTATTGAATGGGGGTGATTCTAGGAATGTTAAATGGATCTAATTAAATGAATCTTAAATGAAATTTTGTGTTATCGATCTTAGGGGTTTGTTCTTACATACAGAGATGCTCATTGTTCATCATCTATATTTGATTTATGTTAATGATGTTCAATAGGATGGTTTAGTTTAATAGAGGAACATTAACCCCACTAAGGAGGATGAGGAATGTAGGAAGACACTTTTTTATTTCCATCATCGGGGATTGGATATGTATGAGGCAGAGTCTCTGATCTAGAGGCAAATCAGTAGCAGGTGGATCATGAGATTACATTTAGTAAGACTCGTTTTAGGGTTTATTGTTGGATACTATTAGTCATAATTCAAATTCATAGAGTATCATGATAGTTATGGATCCTATATCTTATGGATTTAAAGGATATATATGTTCCTTTGGATTATTTCTAACACCTATTTCAAACAAACTTCATGTCTTTGAAGATTAAGACAGTGTAGAGGCAAGATCTTCTATTTCTTCAATAGGGAAGATTGAGTGTGTGAACTCTTGGGATTTTATTTAAGGACCACCTTCTCTTTTCTCCAAATATTTTTCCTGATTGCAATTCTAGAACACAACGATGGGGGGATCTACTGCAGTTGATTATTCTATATGTAGTCACCCTAATTACATTTCCTACATAATTGGGTGTGTAAAATAGGGATAACGTCAATGAGAGGATTCATGATTGGCTTATATCATCTTGTGAGGGGATCCATCAGAGTCACCTTGGTAGTAGATTCATTAGTGGAGGATCTCAGGTATCAGGACCATCAAGGTTTTAGTGGATAGGGAATCAATCCCAATAATTTCCCACTTATTTCACTAGAGAAACTAATTTTCATGCACCAAATGGAAGTACTAGGTTGGTGTGTTTTGTTTTCATAAGTTTTAGTCATCAATAATATCAATTCCTAATTATTCTTGGGGATTATCTTGGTATGTGTGTTATATTCCTTATTAGCCCCATCAAAAACAGTTTTCATTGTGGTTGTATCAGTATTAGATACAGATTGTCTTTGTTACACAAAGGGTATATGGTACTAGATGAGTACATCCCAATGATTTCCCCCACCCATAAAAACATAGGTCTATGAATTCTTGTGAAGGTGGTCATTGGTAGTGAGGCAAAGAAGCACGGTGTGGGAAGTTTCATGCTATTTAAATACAGACACTACAGAGAAAATAAATATTCTGAGGTACCATCTATGTATCATCTAAATTGGTTTATATTTTATTCAATTATGGAAAATAAAACTCCTTTATTTCACCATCCTTGGTTTGTGCCTTGGGACTTGATGTGGAGAAGCTTCTAGTACCCCTAGTGTTGACTATGATAGTTAGAGGTTTGATGATTATGCTTGATGTATGCATGGATTTTAAACTAAATATGGGGATAATTAATTCGTGGGATGATTTTATTTGTAGAGTCAAATGATTGTATTAAATTAATATATTTATTGACTTCTATTGAAGAAGGGTTGAGTTTTGTATTGAGGAAGGACAGTAAGCAGTATTCGTTGGTGAGTGAGATCATTGGATGGATCATAGATGTTAGGAGCCATTTTTTCTTATTTAGTGACATTGTTCATGGATTTTATAGAGGTATGGGTGGTTGAGTTTTCTAGATTCACATAGGAGGTTCAATAAATATTTTTTTAGAAGAGGTTTTCAATATAACCCCTCGATGTGACATTGAGTTTTGGATAGAGTTATAGATTGGTGCCTCTTTGATTTCAATGAATCACTATCAGATGGAACCTTCTAGGCTATGGAATCTACAAATTTAGATAAAAGATTTGATGTAAAAGGTTTCATCTAACCCAATGTGTCACTAAGAAGATTCAAGAATGTTTGAGATTTTTTATAGACCATTATCAGTACAATCAGGTGATAATAAATAAATTTTACCCTCTTTCTAGTATAAATGATATTTTTGACGAGTTGAAGGTAGTTAACTTTTATTAAGGATTAATATGTGGGTTGAATATCATTATATGAGGGTGAAAGATGGGGATATCCCAACGACTACTTTTAGTTTCCAATATGGAAACTTTTATCATGTATTAATATTGTTTTATTTTTTGAACACCCAATATATTTTCATAGGACTCATAAAATTTGTGTTTTATGTGTTATTAGATTAATTCATGGCCGTGTTAATTCATGAAATACTCTTATATTCATAGTTATTTGAGTAATGTTGGGAATATTAGGGCTATTTTTTGGTCCTCAAGCACCACCATTTCTATGGAAATTTGTCCAAGAATATGTTTAGGATTCTATAAGTGAATTTACTTTGGAATATAGAGTCGTAGTTGGGAATAATAATTGTTCCTTTAAATATCAAGGTGGTTGTTTATTGGGAAGCTCCTAAGAATGTTGTGTAGATTCATAGATTCCTTGGTCTTTTAGGATATTATCTATGGTTCATGACTTTTTATAACAAATTAAATCCCCATTGATAGTTACAACCAAAAAGAGTCAGAGTTTTCTAGACTGATCAATGTAATATAGTGTTTAGTTACCTAAAGGTGAGTTTTATTAGTGCTCCCATACATGATTCTCTAGAGTAGAGAGTGATTTTTGAGGTTTTTAGTGACACCTCCTCTCTCATTTTAGGTTGTTTCTTCATTCATCGGAGATAAATGATCTCATATGAGTATAGGAGGTTATGACCCCATGAGAATAAATATTCCACCCATGATTTTGGGTTGGTAGCAATATTATTTTCTTTGAGGTTTGGATAAGATTACCCAGTCAATGAGCTATTTATGTACTTTATAGATCATAGGATCTTGAGGTATATTTTCTCTCAATGGGATCTAAATCTATGATAATGATAATGGATAATGTTCTTGTAGGATTATGATTTTGAGATCATCTATACCCTGAGGAAGGGAAATGTAGTTGATGATGCCATGATTAGGATGTCACAAGGATATATTATTAAAAAATATAGATAATTTTAGAGAGGGATGTAAAATATTAGAAAGGTGTATCTTTATCTAGAGTAGGATAATTGTAATGGTTTCCTATTCCAGAGAGTAGTGTATTCCTCCTTGATGTAATTGGTAAAGGAGTCTCAGTGGGGAGACTCGGAGGTAGAGGTGATGTGATTGTTTCATCTATGGTGATTCTCCAAAGAGACAGTTGGATAATGATTGACTTTAGATAATGTTTTCTGGGAGGTTGTATGTTCTGTTGGTAGTGTGAAGGGAGATTCTCCATGATTTACATATATCAATAGAGTTAATGTGTCCGGGTGTATCCAAGATTAATCATGCCTTAAGGAAACAACTTTGGTGGCCTAAAAATCAGCAATTAGTAGCGGGGTTCATGTCATAATTCTTAGTCTTTAATAGGTAAAGTAAAATCATTTTATTCTTGAAGGATTATTTCAACCATAGGACTCATATGAGTGGAAATGGGAGGGAATATCAATTTATTTCATCACCATTTTACATTAAGCCTAGGGAGGATGTGATACTTATGGGTGATCCTAGATTATTTGAAAAAATACTCTCACTTCTTGGTGATCATAGAGTCGGGCATTGTAGATGATCCGGTGAGATGATATTTGGATGAAGTGGTATGGATTCAAGAAGTATTAAGGACTATCATTTATAATTTGGATTTTTGTTTTACCTCATGATTATAGAGAGGATTTAAGCATCCTTGTGACTCCCATTGACACTATAGCACTACTTTCTATCTCTATACAGATAAGAAGATAGTCTGGACCATCCAAAAATTGGATGATATATTGAGAACATGTGTTATTGATTTAAGTAGATCATGAGTGACGAATTTTATCTTGTTTTACTTTTATTATAATAATAATAATCACTCTTAAATTGGAATGGGTCCATTTTAGGTATTTTTTAAGAAACTTTTTTGACATTTGTTGTGTTAGAATAAGGTTTGGAGTCAGTGGTCCAATGATTGGATGAGGTGAAATGTATGACCGAGAAGATCTAGATGGTTAGGGAGTGGATAAAAGAAGAACATGACCATAAAATGTCATATATTTTTTATAGGAGGATCCCGCTGGATTTTGAGGTCATGGACCATGTTTTGTTTATGATTTACCATGATCGTGGGAAGTTATGTTGTAGTTAGGCGAGTAAACTCTCTCCCTAATTTATTGTACCGTTCATGGTTTCATGGGATATTAGTGAGCTGGTGTTTTAGTTATTACTTTCTACACATATATAATAGATCCATAGTGTATATATTGTATCGTGTATTTATTGATATATTCATGATGACTACCATGTGATTGACTTGGGAGAGTTAGAACTTGGGTTAGATAAAACATTTATGGAGCCTTTATTCAAGATTCGTGAACAAATGAAGAAGGTATTATGTGGGCGAGTTATTCACTTGGTTTGGATTTTATGGATGCATGGTGATATGGAAGAGTGTATGTGGGATCATGATTTGAATGATATGATCCTAGTATCCTAGACTATTTGAATCTTTATTTTCTTTGATAGTGTAATCTTTTGATTAGTGAATATTCAATTGAATTGTTTATTTACTTTATTAATATGATTGGATGATGGTGGTGTCTCATTTGAGAGGTATCTCTGCGGGAGTTTTTGGTTGGTGGTGTATGTGGTTTTACTTATAGGTTTGGTTTTGATTCATGAAGATGAATTTTTTTGACAGGTATATAATATAATTTTACAGACTTTAATATTTCATTACATTGTGTGTTTTGGTTGTTATATATATTGGGAGGAGGTTTGAGGAAGTAAGGGTTGTTCTTGAGCTGAATTTTTAGTCGGGGGTTAATTTTATAGCGTGAGGTTTGTGTTTCACCAAAAAGGTTAGAGTTGTAATGTAGATCCTAAGAGCTAAATTATGGTTCTCTAGAGGTTAATATCAGGTGGTTCAGAGTTGTTTGGGAGGATGCTGGGAGATTAATTTTGCGGAATGGTCCTCATCTCTATGATGAGGAGTCTGGGATGAGTGATTTTGGTCATTCTACCATTTTGGGGGTCATTACAGCATGGTGTTCAGGATTTTTCATGGTTGTGTTCAATAGTTTGGATGTTGCACTGGGTATAAAGAATTTAAACCATGGTGTTCCCTCATGTTTATCAGGCCTAGGCACTAACTCGGGCATGATGTTTAGTGGTTCATTTGACTTGGTCCCCTTATACCAGGGCCATCACCCTAGAGTTGTGGTTTTTTATTTTTTAATCTAGGTGTGGAAATATCTCTAAAACCCATCATTATCCAACATATTCCCTCAACCCTTAGGTGAATCTTGGTAATTTTGGTCAACCTTTCATCCCCTTTTGATTGGATTCAATTCTCTATTTCAATAGATTTTTTATCGGTGATTCAAGGTAAGTTATTACCCTATCCTTCTTAGTTTTATTTACATTTCTTCTTATTAATCCTTGGGGATCCTTAGTAGTGTTATTGGTTTGATATGGAGGATTATGATTCTGAAATGTTTATGAGTAATTTTATGTTTTGGGTTGATTGAAGGTTACTTTTTGTGTTTGTGGTCTTATAGCCATCTTTTCTTCATCTTGTTCTTGTGCATTAGTTGTAAAGCTCTATTTGAGGTAGGGGATTAATTAACTCTCCCATTTAATGTGTAATGTTTTTAATTACCATGATATATTTTATTTGGGTAAATTATGGAAATCATTTTAATAAATATAATGAAATTTTCCTAATGAATTTTAAGAGGAAGGGGTGAATCATATGGGTTTACACGATTATATAATTTTTACTTGTGGGGTTGTTATCTGACCATTTTTGTCATTAAAATACTTTTTTGATATTATATATATGAAAGGGATAATACTATGATTGATTTCTAGGATACCCTCTCAAAAAATCATAATAAAATAAAGTTGGTAAATAAACCAGTTGTGTGGGTTTTGATATTTTAGTGATGTTTCTTATGAAAAAGGAAGTGTGGCTGTGTGTAGATGTTGGAATTGTCTATTAATTGTCATTGATTTACTTATTGTTATGTTGTGGACTAGGTAGTTCTTGTGGGGGTTTTTATAGAAATTTATAAGGCTAGATTGGGTTTCAAGGCTGTGATATTATGAATTAGTTGGGTATTGGGGCTACATTTGTTTGACTGGGGTAGTGATGGTTATCGAATTACAGTGGTTGAGTTGTTGGTGCGGATTTAGATAGTAGGGATACAATTGGATAGAAGTGAGATATATGTGGTGTATTTTGTTTATGGTGTGTGTGGGGTTATTTTTTAGTTTCCTATTAGTAATGATATATTTTTTTGGTTATGAAATTGAAAAATTTTGGTGATTAAGTTGGATAGTACTAGCTTGGAGATCAGGTTTATTGTTCGAGCTGCTGTTGAGGACATCATTTTAGTATTTTTATCTCGGTATTTTATTTTTTATGGAGTTATCTACATTTTGGGATACTGGTTTATTTTTTATTATGATATTTATTTATATTTTTCTCCTTATGTTCCTAGTATTTATAAGGGAAATAATTTTCATATCTAGGATTTATACCCTCAATTCTAGTTTCCACCTTATGGTATTTTAGAGGCAGGATTCAGGGTTCACTCTCATCTTCACTATATATCCTGGAGGGGTTACCAATAGAGGTAGGTAATGAAATAATTGGTTTTTGAATATAGTTAATCATCAATTAAAAATTGAATAAGAGTTGTAATTGATTAATTGAGTACCATTGGAGATAAATCTACTCCATTTCAAAATTATAGGATGAGGAGTGTAACGAAAACTACTTTATTATCACAGGTACATATAGTATCATTTAAAGAAGTTAAAAATGATGAATCATGGGTTAAATCCATTAATTAATAATTGGATAAAATTTAGGAAAGTTAGACTTGGTAGCTTTTGAAAAGGGCAAATGATCATAAAGTCATGAAAACCAAGTCTTTGTTCAAAAATAAATATAAGGAGCATAGAAAAATGAGTTTGAGAAAATCAAGATTTGTGTGTAAAGACAATACCCAATTGAACCTATATATGTGGAAGAAATAGTCACACTAGTAGAGACACTTGATTTGATATGACTTTTAATATTTGTTTTAATTCATATAAGATTCAAGGTTTTTAAATTGGATGTGAAAATGGTATTCATCATGCAAACGAGCTTGTACCCAAGTGGTAAAGGCTCCTTCTTGGAATCCAAAATACCCAGGATCGAATCCAGATAGGGACTAATTTCCAAGGTATTGTAATAGAATTGTAGCAGTCATTGTAGAAGTACTATAGCAGCGATAGAATTGTAGCAGCGGTGACACTATAGAGGCGAAGTACAGTAGCAGGAACTGTAGTGGTGACAATACTGCAGATGGTATTGTATCATGTATTGTAGCATATTGGGTATTGTTGTAGTACTATTCACCAGAGGACCCTTTGGGTCAAAAATTGGGATTTCAGTCCTTGTAATTAGGCTTTCATGTCCTTGGGTCTTCAGACTATGTAAGGGGTCCCCCACTACCCTATCAAAAAATAGGTCTTTGCTTTAATAATACAATTGAGGCTTGGCACCTAACCTTTAAAAAAAATGGTATTCACGAATATAGTGTTCAAGGAGAATGTATACATTGAACAACTAATATTCTTTCAAATAATTGATGATAAATCTAAGGCATTTCAATTAAAGAAATATTTACATGTCCTAAAATAAGAACCACATGATTAGTATGCTTGATTGGACTCCTATTTGAAGAAGTTGGAATTATTAATAAGTGATTTTGACCAAAACCTATGTAACTCCCCGACCCAGTTACCCAAAGTTGGTACATTATTTTAATACATTGGAATGATTAAAATGAATCATGTCTCAAAGGACCAATCAGTTTAGTATTCATGGAAATAGATTACATACATGAACTTCACATTACAATTTCAAACATAAAATAAAGCATTGATAGTTCTTTTAGGACTCAATTAGTCCCTTATATTAACCCTACATCTCGTACATAAAACACTTCTTGGGGTCTTGGGAAAATAAAACATAAGATATGGGTGAGCTCATATGCCCAGTAAGTGTAAATAATTTAGCGGAGGCTATAAACTTTTAATGAAAGATGTGTAATAAAAATCATGTCCTTTTAAATCATAAACTTGAACATAATATGGCATAAATAAATCAAATATTTCCATATAAACATGAAAATGGATATTCTACTAGTCTAATAATAACATGTAATAACTAATTTCATAATGAGGTAATGTATAGTACCAGACTTTAATTTCTGTGTCAAGGCCTCATGTCGGGACCTAGGGGCTAACTGTAACAAGACCCCAACCTAGAGAGCCTCTATAACCGGACTCCAACCCGGAGAGCCTCTGTAACCGGACTCCAACCCGGAGAGCCTCTGTAATCAGACTCCAACCCGTAGAGCCTCTATAACTGGACTCCAACCTAGAGGGTCTTATGTAATCGAACCCCAACCTAGAGGCCTTACTTTTACCGGTCCCCAACCCAGAACATACTAGTCCAATACATTATTCTTAATAAAAGGTTAAAATATAACATAAAGATTCATATTAAAACTAGGATATGAAATTTTAATACTTTAACCGTAAACCATGAATGGAATAAAAATAACTCCTCCACAGTCAAACATATCACAAAACATTAAATATAATATGGAAGATTTGTATCATAATTAATCAACTTCAAACAAGTTTAAAATATATCAAAGGATGTTGACATATATTAAAATGATTTGTAAAACTCTTTGAGATAAATATCCATTTTTTATGAAAACATTTAAAAGTCACACAATTTTGAAAGTAAGACATTTAAAGAAATTTTTGAAACAAAGTATCCCATAACACTTTGAAACTTTTTAAATTAATTAACATTTTAAAAACATTCATGTCCATATAAATAAATCCTTAAAATCATTTTGAAAACATGGACATTAATGATAAAGGTTTAGAAGAATAAATCTTTAAAACATTTAAAATGATGTTTTAGTTAAATATTCTCGTAAAAATAATCCCTTTGAAAAAAATTATGAAACATGGACATGGATAATAAATATGTCCCAGTAGATACTTACACATAAACAATCTCAGATAATAATGATATTGAGGAATTAACCCTTACCTTTCACTTTCATTTGGTCGAGGGTACGCTTGACCTCCTTTATAATGACCATAGTTTGTTATTAAATTATACCAGAACCATATTAATATTTATGTTACCATACATGATTCATTTATGACTTTATACAACCCATTTAATAATAATTTCCATGTTAAATTAACATTTCGGGTAATAATCGCTTTCTTTATCGTATGTGTTTTAACTTGTTACTCATGATTGTATCACTTAGATCATGATTTAAGTATATCCAGAATATAAAACATGATTTATATATCATATATATTTAGAATATAAATTTGTATAATAGACATATATATGAGATGGAAAACACCGTTTATGGAGACGGTAGGTCGTACGTATGCTTAAACGTTGTTTCCGTTTTCATATCGTATTGAATATAACTAAGTGAATTAGATATATGTAAGTAAATAAATAAATATATATATATAGTAGAATTATTATGTCATATATAACATACTTATTAATGATAAGTATATTTTTAGAATCATCGTTGAATGGTGAATGTGGAAATGAATCTCATCGCGTCATGGAGACGGTAATCCGTACGTATGCACGAGTGACAATATCATTATATTGATGAAAAATCTTATGTAATCGGATGGTATATCATATATAAATAATCATTATAATGTTATATTTATTATTTATATCAGATATACTCATTATTATACCCATCCAAATAATTAAGTGTTTGAATAACAAACTACACCACAACATGGAGACGGTAATTCGTACGTACGCACGTATGGTTACTTTGTCATTTATAGGATGGATAGAATAATGAATATGGTTGTTAAATTTTTATAATAAAATCACATTATATAGAAGATACTGAATTTATTATTTTATAATGGAAACAACAAAAAAAAGAATTGGAAGAAGAAAAGAACTTGAAAGAGGTAATGAAATATTTACCTCTTCTTCGGGTTCTTCCTTTGGATTGGATAAAAAGGGATCCTTAAGATGGATTTATGACTAAATGAATGCCTCTAGGATGAATGGAGGATAGATGGGAGGATATTTGGGCAGGGTTTGGCCGAGAAAAATGGCTTTTGAAGTGTGAATTTGAGAGAATGGGAAGTGCCCTTTTATAAGAGGGGTGAGGGGCATCTTAGGGAAAGATTGAAATATTATTTTATAATAAATTCATATTTAGTTTATAATATCTCTAAAATGATTTATTTAGAGGATAAGGTGGGGATGGGTCTAAATCCCTTCAACAAATGGGTTTTAGATAGGTTTTTCTCACCATATTAACCTTATCATTTAGATTTAACTCTTAGTTAAATAGTTTGGCATTTGTCATGTCTCTTTGTATTTTTATATTATATGGTTAATAAAATTACTATAAACTTCCAAGAGAACCTAAAGTTGTTCATTAATGAAATATGTAATATTATTTAATCCCTTTGTTCGAACCTTATATTTTTAGGAATATAATATCAATTAATAATATAATATTTGTTTTAAAAACTATTTTATGTCAATTTTGACACTATTTAATAAATGATTTTTGTTAAAGTCCTAACAACTTTATTACTTAGAAATAAATTAATATGTTCAATACTAACATGTAATATTAACCTATAAAATTATTTTAATTCATCAAAAGTCTAAAATTACATTTATTTGGATATTTATAATATCAATTATTTTAATATTTTATTATTAATGTAATTACTACGTCCTCATTGTGTCATAAATAAATTAAATTATTTAATGTCTAAAAATTATATATAAACTATAATTATGTAGGAAATATTTTTATATTTTTAATTAATATTTATAGTCGAATTTATATTATGTATAACCCTATATTAAAAATGGTTTAGTTATTAAACCTTGAATTAAAGTGTTTTAACTACTATTTTAATAAAATAATAATAAATGTCCTAATCTAATCCAAGTGAACCAAAGAGAATCATATTTTATTTATTAGGTTTTTTTGGTCGAATTATAATTATCCAATAGAATTAGGACATGTGTTAGGGTGTTTATGATATCATTTTTACCCTTAATTACCCTATTTACTTTTAACCGTGGTAAAAAAAGTCAAAAGTTACTATTCACCAAAAATTATTTTCATCTTATTCAACCACATTTTACTTAATGATATTAACTGTGTCTCTCAGATTTTAGAAATTCAACTCACGGATGCGGTAAAATTAAGTTTTATACAAATTTGCAAATGCTCCTAGTAGATGGGTAAAAGACTGTAAAATGTTTGATAAAATTTTATATATAAAAACTTATTATAAAATGACTCCAATGAATTATATTCACCATATATGGGTATTATGTATCTATTTTAAACTAAAATAAATTAAAATAAAATAACAAATAATTTAAATAAAAAGTTGATTTTATATAATGACGCAGTGTTTTTCACTATTCGTCAAAAATTGAATGTTTTCAGAAAACTACCAAAAATTTACCCTAAGATAATTTTGATATTCTGAATTCAAAAATTAATTCTATTTTACCAAATTAAAAAAAATTAAATTTGAATTAATTAATTTAAAATTAATTCTCGTTGTCAAAACCAAAAAGTGTTTTTTAAGAAATAATAACTATTAAAAGATTGACACCTGTTTATGTCCAATTTCAAAGTTAAATTACATCCAATGACCAAAATTGGATCAAATGGTAAAAATATAATCTAATTATACTTTCAAACCATTCAAATGTATAATTTAACACTATAAATTATTTTCATTAAAAAAGTTCTTTTCAGTTAAAATTTAGTATTTTTCACTATTCACCCAAATATGAAAGTTATTAGAAAAGTACCAAAAATTTATTTAAAATAAATTTTTTAAGTCCCGATTCTAAGAAAAATTAATTTCATTAAATTGAATATATAAAAGTGTCAAATATTGGTTTTAAAAAGGGTTCTCCAATAAAAGGTGGTAAAATTTCATTTTTTGAAAAATGATTCTTTTAATTGAAAAAATAAATTTGTTCTTATATTATGTCTAAGAAACACATAATATGGATGTTAAAATTATATAGAGTATATAAGATTCAAAATGCAGTTAATACTATTCATAACTATTTTTTGAACGGTTTGTGTGGTAAGTTATGGTGCGCTCGAACTCAGTGTTGTGTGTAGCGCAAGCTATTGAATTACTTTAATGAGATAACATACTATGAAATCTTGGGGTGTTACATTCTCCCCTCCTTAAATAAATTGTGTCCCCACAATTTGAAATTGTTCTTTGAAAATAAATGATTAAAAATAGAAAATTACCTTTGTGGAAAACCCAAATCAGAAATTGGGTTAATAAAATTTATTCTTAATAAGAGGGAAAGGGAAATGAAAAAGTCACCACCAAATTATGATCTCAATTTGGAGAAAATTGGTGCAAATTTGAGATTCATAATTGGAGGAAAAACAAAAATATTTATAGGGAGTGATTGAGGTCATCAATCACAAACAAGTGTAAAATCGAGGGCCTCAAAACCATAAATCTATGATGATGTAAAATATCATTGGTTATACAAAACATATGGTATTAGGGTAACATATTTTTGGTTTTAAGATCCCTTCCCTAAAGTTTAATAATTAATTTATTCATAGAATAAGATAAATATATATAAATATATATATATATATACTTGACAAGTAGAGTTTTATCCTTCAACTAATCCCTACCACAAACTCATCTTTCACTCCAAAAGGTAACAGAATTCAAAAATATTCTATTTATCCTAATCATATAGGGTTCCAAAAATAATAAATTTATAATTCGTTTTTTAGACTCTTTAATAAAACCTACATTATACAAACTAGGACATCACTTAGCCTAGTGGTAGGTGACACACCCTTGTCACCCTTCTGTTGCGGGTTCAAGTCTCACGGCCTTGCCGGACATGACGGGTTGTCGTCCGACCTCCTGTTTGTCCTTTTTATGACAGTCCAAAAATAATCTCAAGAAATGATTTAACCTTAACAATAGTATCCAATATCAAACTTAATCGATTCCAACCTTTAGACTTATTCAAAATATTTCTCTCTAAACTCACAATCCAAAATCTATAAGGAAGGTAAACATAATGAAGATTATTTTTTCCACGTAATAATATGTGAATACCTTCATCAGGTATTCTTTTAAAATATGGTAACACCCTGAATTATCATATAACCATATTGATTATATCCATGCTCCCTTATTCCTTATAGAATACTAGATATACATTTTATATCCAAAAATGTTGTTAACTCCAACAATGATGGAATAAACAAACCATTAACCTGTTCCAAGGTTATCAATAATACTCAATGTAATTTATCCAAATGAATCATCTCTTATTCCAAAATCAATACCTCAATATCAGTACCATGTCTATGATTTTTCTTTCCTTTAACTATGTATTTTCTAATATGTTTAAATTTTCATTGAGTCACTTTTCTTTGTTCCACTAATCTCAAGCCCTTAATTAAATAGTACTGCAGTACAATCCTTATATACTCTATAATTCTTATAACTTTTACATCATTAATACAATACTCAAATGAAACAATACTTTAATAACAATATAATAACTCTTAATCATTCCTCTTCATCTTCAATAGTATCATAACTTGATTATTATCCAATAGTTTCATTTGGGTTATACTCTGATGATTTGGACATTGATTTGCATAGTGTCACAACTCCCTGTAGATGAAGAATTGTACATTGGAAACATTTTTCTCGCCCTTGAAATCATGTACATGATGTCCTTTTTCTCCACACATATAAAAAACTCCCATTCCTTTCAAGCATTCACCAAGGTGATTCTTTACATAGTTATCACTTATGGTAAAATACTTCTTTCCCTTATTCCCTTTATCCATCTTTCTCTCTACCGTTTTTTTCTTCTCTGGCTTCCCTTCAAAGCCATAGGACTCAGAAAATTCATTACTTATCATATTAACACATGATATTATTTCTTCATATGATGATAATATGTGGGAGACTATTTCCTTTTTAAATGTTGGGTTAATACCATGAAATATATGATCCTTCTTACTCTTTGGACCATGTGTATTGCTGGAGGTCTCATTCCATCTACTGAGCGCCATTTCTAAACAATGTCATACACTAGGTTAGTTTATGAATCACAATGCATAATTCCAAACTTGTAAAACAATTGACATAAATTGAATAGTTCATGGATATAATCCATAATCATAAAAATGTTTTCTTTGGGGAGGTATATACTCATAAACCCTTCATAGTGGTTTGTAAAGAAAACGATAATTATCCTAACAATATCCCCTAGGAGTGTAGTAACCAAGAGTGCAGCGAGGCATGTTGTCGTGAACCAGTTCGCACTCGAGTCTAGTTAAAAGCATTGTTTTCATGTTTTACCCTCAGGTATATCTGTGCCAGAGCGGTCTCTACCTGCTCGTATCCAGATAGGGATGTTTTTCTTGGAAAACTCCCAAAATATCTACACTAGCAAGACTCTAGGAAGTTCTTCTATACTAATCCTCAATGTCTATCTTAGGGTAGTGTTCTCTAATTAGATTTTTTCTAAATCTAGTTTCCAAGGTTATTTCTAAACTTCCTCTGATATCAACTGTAATGCCCCGACCCCAGTTACCCAGAGTGAGTCACTACTAGAAATTTTGGCTATACCCATGGTTTCAAACTATGGATATAAGCCCAAAAACCATGGATATAGGTCTTTAGCCAGGGTTCAAAATTGTGGCTATATCCTTTCCCATTTAATAAAATAATTCACCCCCTCGGGACAAACCCCATGCACCCCTAGATAGACCCCCTTTCACCCCTACAAAACCCCCTTGAATCCCCCCCCCCCTCGTGCACCCCTGGATAGACCCCCTGTGCACCCATATACAGACCCCCCATTTCACCGATGAAGAACCCCCTTGCAGCCCTAGAAAGACCCCCATTGATCCCCTTGACAGACCCCCCCCCCACACACCCAGGACAGACCCCCCCCCCCCCCACCCCTGGACAGACCCCTCGTGCACCCCTGGACAGACCCCCCTTGCACCCCTGCAGAACCCCCTTGCAGCCCTGGACACACCCCCCCTAAAACCCCTGGAAAGACCCCCAGCCCCCCTGCACCAAAGACAAACCCCCCTACACCCCTTGACAGACCCCCCATGAACCCCTGGACAGACACCCCTTGCACCCCTGGATAGACCCCCTTCCTTTCAACCTAAGACAGAACCCTCGTGCCCCCACCCCTGGACAGACCCCCTTGCACCCCTCTCGAACACCCTTACACCCCCCCCCCCACCCCACCCCATGCACCCCTGGAGAGACCCACCTTGAACCCCTGCAGAACCCCCTTGCAGCCCTAGACAAACCCCCCTTACACCCCTGGATAGACCCCCCCTGCACCCCTGGACAGACCCCCCCCCCCCCCCCCGTGAACCCCTAGACAGACCCACCTTGCACCCTGGACAGACCCCCTTGCACCCTGGATAGACCCCCCTTTCCCCCCTACAGAACCCCCTTGCAGCCATGGACAGACCCCCCTTGCACCCCTGGACAGACCCCCTACCCCCCCCCCCCCATGCACCCAAGACAGACCCTCCTACACCCTTGGACTAACCCCCTATTCACCCCAAGACAAACCCCCCTTGCTCCCCTATAGAACCCCCTTGCACCCCTGGACAGACCCCCCTTACTTGCACCCCTGGATAGAACCCCCCCACCCCCACCCCCATATCTCTTGCACCCCCTGGTCCCCTTGCCACCCTAGACAGCAGCACCCCCTCCCCCCCCCCACACACATCCATTTCACCCCCTGGTCCTCTTGCACATCCCCACTACACAACCCTCCCCCCCTATTGGACCCCCTTGCACCACCCCTGTTGTACACCACCCCTGGACAGCAGCCCCCCCCCCCCCCCACACAGACACACGTCTCTTGCACCCCTGGACAGACCCCCCTTCCTTGCACCCCTGGACAGAACCCCCCTACCCCCCTGTTGGACCCCCTTGCACCACCCCTGCTGGACACTACCCTGGTCCCCTTACCCCCCCTGGACACCCCCCCCCCCGGTCTCCTTGAACACCCCCACTACACACCCCTCCCCCCCCCCCTTGAACCACCCCTGCTGGACACCCCCCCCCCCCACCCCTCGGACAGCATCCCCCCCCCCACACACACATCCCTTGCACCCCCCAATCCACTTTCACACCCCCACTAAACACCCCTTGCTCCCCCTGCTGAACCACCCCTACCCCCTGGACAGCAGCCCCCCCCCCCTCAGATAGTAGCCCCCCTACACATCCCTTGCACCCCCCCCCCCCCGATCCCCTTGCACACCCCTTACGCCACCTATTGCAACCCCCCAGACATCATCCCACCCTACACATCCCTTGCATCCCCTGGTCCCCTTTCCCCCCTGGACACCCCTCCCCCCCACACACACACACATCTCTTTCACCCCCCCCCCCTTCCCCCTGCTCGACCCCCCACTGGGAGAGTAGCCCCCCCCCCCCCCAGTCCCCTTGCACACCCCCACTACACACCCCTCCCCCCTACTGGGCCCCCCTTGCTGGACACCCCCCCGGACAGTAGCCCCCCTATACATCCCATGCACCCCCAGTCCCCTTGCCCCTGGACACCCCCCCCCCACCCACACACATCCCTTGCACCCCCGGTCCCCTTGCACACCCCCCTTTCCCCCCTACTGGACCCCCGCCCCCCTGATCCTCTTGCCCCCTTGTTGGACCCCCCCTTGCTGGACACCCCCCCTCACACACCCATGCACCCTCCCTCCCCCCTGCACATCCACACTTCCAACCCCCCCCCCCCCCGTCCCCTTTCACACATACCCTTGTTGAGCCCCCCCCCCCTGAATAGCCCCCCTTGCACCCCCCCCCCCATGCACGCCCCTGTCCCCTTACACACACAACATGTGTTTTCGGGTGCAAAATCATGGTTTTTACACCTATACATGCCAAGTCATGTGGTTCGAAAAACACAGTATGTGTCCCCTAGGTACACACCATTTAATATTACAAAGAAATTCTCTCAATAATGATTAGTATAAATTGATTCAAAATAAATAATCAATATAATAAATAAGAACAAAAGATTTAGTTTTTTTTTGTCCCTTTAGGGCCTATGTGCATGGAAATAACACTTCCCAAAAGGAACCCATTATATTATGCTCAAAAAAATGTTAGAAGTAACAAACCAGTAGTATGAACAATAAGAAAACAGAAATGATAAAAATATTCTATTTTAAACTCATACATTCACGTATTTTGACTTGCACTTATGTTTGAGGGGTATTGGCGTATACCCATAGAAGAAAATAAAACCCTCTTAATATCTCAAAACATCAAGTAGCGCCATAAACAAAAAATAGTGTTGGATACATAATTAATACACGAAATTGGTTGCATTATCTTAGTCATAAGGAGAAATTATTTTAGAAATTCTGGACCCTTACACTAATAATGCAGACTTCCACCAACAAGGTACCAAGTAATGAAAATTTGATTTACTGAATGAACTAAAAATACCTGAAGGTTACCATTGCTAGCCATATCAAGTTCCACTTGCTTAACTGAATTAAACACAAGAGGTCATCCAATAAATTTTCAGCTTCATCTTAAATTTTCTAGAGCATGTGTGATGGGTTATCTCACATGTCATTAATTTCAGTTTTTATTCAGGAAAAAGCCATATTCAAAGAAGAATGATCAAAATATCAAAGGAATTACCAGAAGTTTGCTCCACAAACTTGAACAACTTAATTATTTCACCCTGCCAAATTGTACTTGAGATGTATTATGAAATATCTCTAATGACCATTAATAAAGTATACATATAATATAATAACAAGAATACTCTTTGAATAATGTTTTTTTATAAAATGTATTACAATGATGGAAGAACTAGAAAATGGATGCAACACCTGGGCTTTTCTGACCTACTAACCCTCTACAAGTTGGGTTGAAGAAGCATTTCTTAAGTCCCTAAATTGAAGGTGAAAATAGTAATGGTTACAAAGTCATTGCATAAAAGATAAATTATTAAGCTGCAAGAAAACATAATGATATGTGATCTGTAAATGGACACTGCTATATCAATAGAATGAAATTCTAAGATGAGCTATCGATAAATTCTTATTTTCTACATGAGACTATACAACTCTGGTTATACGGTTGGATAACAAGATCCCAACGATCAATATCTTTAAAAAATATTAAGGGATTGGGTGACCCTATATTTCAAATAGACTTTAAATTTTTGAAAATAAATCAAAAGTGTTGAACAGTCAGGTTGGACCTTGACCTAGATCCATTTATATATTTGAGTTATGAATCTCACATTGATTTTCTACATTGATGGAATTTTAAAAACACATCTCTCGCTATATCAAGCCTAGCCATCCACTAAACCTAACCCGTCAGGCATCATGCCGCCTTTGGCCACCAAACCCCGATTTCAGCCTCCCAGGACACGGCCCAGTGACCACTTCCTCCTCACCCCCCTTCTGTAGCCGTGTAGCCTCTTCCAGGCCCGACCCTTCCCCTAACCCCGACACCAGCCCCCTAACCCCTCCCCCCCTAACCACTACACCAGCCTCCCAAATCCACCCTGCACCACCCCTCCCCCACAACTATCCCCTAACCCCCCCCCCCACCTCCCCATGTACTAGCCTCCCCCCTAAACCAGTCCCCTCCCCCACAAACATCCCCACACCCCCACACCCCCATTCCCCTAGCCTACACCAGCCCCCAACCCCCGCACCAGCCCCCCTAACCCCCCGACACCACCCCCACCCTTCCCCTGTACTAGAATCCCCCCAAAACCAGTCCCCCCTACACCACCCCCCAACCCCCTAGCCTGCACCAGCCCCCCAACGCCCTTAACCTGCACCAGCCCCCCTGCACCACCCCACCCCATCCCCTGTACTAGACTCCCCCCAAACCATCCCCCTCCCCCCCCCCAAACTAGTCCCCTCCCACACAACCATCCCATACCCCCCCCATGCACCCCCCCCCCATGCACCCCCCCCCCAACCCCCTAGCCTGCACCAGCCCCCCTTAAATTTTCAAAACAACAGTTCAACATAGGTATTATTCTATAAATAGAAGATACAACTGTGAATAATTGGATAATACCAATCCTAAAATGTATTATAATAAAATTAAATCTATACATATTGATTAAAAAATATAAACTCACAAGAACAAGGCATTACATGGAATAGATTCATTTAAAAATTATAGTAGCTTAGCATGCTGAACAGAAACTAAAATAACCATTTTGATTAACACTAAATCAAAAATAATGATTAGTATGAGAAAACAAGATCAAATATAAGTGATAAAAAACACCAATCAATATAAAGCAGTAAATAAATCATAAAAAGGACACTGATATTTTTATGTGATTCATAGAATTGGAAAGAAAGAATTACCATAACCAGGTTTCTCCATACACAGTAGAAGAAAAGATGTTATCCTCATGGACCCTCATTGGTGTTGCAGTTCCCCTTCTTCACCTCTTTTTCATCATCGGTAACTCATAATTTTTCATCAAACCTGGTTTTGGTTTAACAACATATCAATTAAGAAGCTGAAATTTTACAGGTAGACAATCAGAAGTCAAAATTCCCCTTTTGAAGACAGCAATGAAAACCGTAGACCACAGGCTACAGAACACCCATTTTAAGCTCACTATTTCTAATAGGTAAATATTCAATGAAAAACGAATGAACTACAATAGTGGAAAAATGAATGAGTTGGTTTTCCAACCCATACCTCGGGAAAAAAATTGAAGGTTCAAGATATAGTGAAAACATGAGGTGCAATGAGAATTCACCATGAAGTAATTGAAAGAGGATATAAACACAACTTATAATAAAGCTTCATATAATGAGTAGAATGAGTCACCATATGAGCTAGAAAGTGCAACCAAACTCCAAATAGAAAATCATGTTGCAACATCCACTTTTTCTGCTCTTCCAAAATTATAAGTGTTTCACTTCATCAACAAAAATTCTTCATATTCCTCTCAGACCAACATCACAATAAAGTAAATAAGCATTGTGCATCCCTCTATCCAAGTTAATCAAATTAAAATTCAACTAAGCATGATTATATGAAACAAAAATTTAAATCATTCTATCAGATATGCATTAATAGATGGTCTTCAATAGGAATGTCCTTAAACAAAATCATGATTCCAAAAGGATGATCAAAGTGAAGCATGAAAAACACTAGTGATTCATAATTAAATAGGTAGATCTGATTAAGAACTGAAAACATGATTTCCACTAATTAACAACTCCAATCTGGAAATGTAATATAATAGAAAATTAAAAATACTACATTTTATGGTGAAAATAGATAGGGAACCAAAACATGATTACCACTAATTTGCAACTTCAGTATAGAAATGTAATACAATATAAAATTAAAAATACTACATTTTATGGTGGAAAGAGATAGGGAACCAAAACATGATTTCCAATAATTTGCAACTTCAATCTGGAAATATAATATAATAGAAAATTAAAAATACTACATTTTATGGTGAAAAGAGATAGGGAACCACAAGTTCATGGAAGGATATAATCATTCATTCTCCTCAAACCTACACTAATATAACACTATTAATTTTAAAGTAATGAAATAATGAAGGAGTGGAACCACAAGGTCATTGAATAAATAAAATAAAAGTGAAAAATTATGAATATAATGAAGGGTGACCTTATATAATTATCTCATTAATTATATAATAATCTCTTATAAAATAAATTCACCCCCTAAATAATACCCTAGAATAACCCAAGATCTCAATCCATACACTCTCTCTTTAGTGTGTTAGGTTAGGTAGTGAAAAACATGATTTTCAATACACTAATTTCACCTACCCATGGTAATTGATAATGCTTAATCACTCCTTTACCACCCCTCACTCCCCTACATCGTATTATAAATGAATAAAAATTGTGGTAGTATTGTGTGTAAACCAGATTAATAGATATAACTATGATAAATTTAAAGGCGCATGGATAATATTCTACTACTCATATGAAAACAATCTAATTTCATAAAAACCACACTAGAGAAATGAAAATACATATTCATTTAAATCCATGGATTTTGATGGGGGGGGTGTCTTTTTAACCACACTATATTAGTCTAAACATTATCACCATATAAAACAATTAACAAATAAAAAACCATTATGACATATTATAATTTTTCTTGAGGTGAATCTATTTATAAGTGGGAATGAGATTAATTATCTAATGGACACATCATGGCCATCTTCCACCTATTATTTCAGTGTCGATAAATCAATCTCATTATTCATTGGATGGGTTACATGTGTCTATCTTTGAGGGTTGTTATATCTTTATCTAAATCCTTGAATCTATTATATTTTCTTGACACTCTCTCATAAATAATACAATAATATTTAGGAAAATCTTTCAAAGATATAAATTTTCTCTCTTTTGAATATAGAAAATCACTTTTTTTCCAGATATTAACACCCATCAACAATTTCCCCATGTTTCTATCGTTGAATTTCAACATTCCCTAACCAATTCACTCATTATCCAGCTCTGATTTTTCAATTTTTAATGTTGTTTATTTGGTTTTTCCTATGATTTTGAAAACTCTAATGGTTTAGGAGTCAATGGTTTAGGTTTTAAAATAGTTTTCCACTCTTGAGAATAGTCAGAACTTTGAGATATTCATGTGAGGTTTGTGTCTAACAAGATTATTCTAAGATATTAAGGGTTAACCTGAGTGTGAATGGGTTACATGGCCATTTCAATGTTTTATATATCTAATATCAATTATGAAAATTGATAATCCGTTGTCAATATTTTTTAAAAAAAGTATTTTAATAATTTATATGGAAAAGATTGGATTCGATGTAGATACAAGGATGCCTACTATGCCACTATGGTACAATGAAAGGTGACTCTTGAGACCCATAAATGGAGATATCAGTAACTTAAAACATCTTCCAACACATATAAAAAAAATTATTTTTTCATGTTGAAAGGAATTTTTGTGAACAAAAAGATCCTCATAAGTATCAAACATCATAAGAATTTCCTCAATGGTTATAGAAGAAGATGAAATGGTATCAGAAGGAAAATGTATCTAATGTTTCCTTGAATGATATATACATTCCCAATTTTTGGTTTTTGGATAGAAGATGTACCTCACAAAAAACCTTAAATAAAAATATTATTACAGAAATCAAATATGATAAAGGTTTATTGGTTCTATTTTCCATTGATGAATAAATCATGATCCAAAAACTACTTTTTAAAATAAATCAAAGCATTCTAAGAATGTAAAAACCATGTTTAGAAAAGAATAAAACAAAGGGTAAGACAAAAAACTCCCACCTGGAATTATGTCAGCCTGTAATGGTGAAGATCGAGAGCATCTGTGATGACCATCTTTTCCCCCTCCCCGGGAAGTGACTAAGACTTTTGAATAAAGTAACCTCTTATTCATAATTCACCTTTGAACCTAGAAAGTACGCCACTATGTTACTTTCATGAGAAGCATGAAGAACCTCCAGGTTGTTTTTCATAAACATTTTTATTCTTCATATGGTGTATTCAGTAGTTCATGGTGTGAGACCGCATCTGAGAAGGGATTTGAAGACTATTAGAGAATCAGTCTCAATTGCATGAAGAGAGATATGCTTCTACATGAAAATTGTGAGACCACTGAGCAAATAATTAGCCTTGGCATGTAGCGAATCATGGGTTCCTAACTAAATTGATAATGAAAACATAACTGATCGCCAAGTATTCTTGACAACCCCCCCCCCCCCCCCTCATGTAACCCAAAATAGAATAACCATCTATGTTTATCTTCAAACCCAAACTGTGCGGAATCCATTGGATCCATCTTCCCATATTTGCACTGCCTGCACTAATGGGGCTATGAGTGACTTTGATAAATGGTCTCACAGAAGGGGAAGTGGTGTTATCCTTACCTAATCATATCAGAACGATCAAACTTATCTTTTTTAGAGATAGATGCATGATTTGTGACATTTTTTGCCGTTTAAAGCGTCGGGGATGAGGGCACTGTGGTGACAAAGGTCTTCGGGGAGGAGGGTGCCACGGTGAGAGAGGTCTTCAGGGATGAGGGTGCCACTGTGAGAGAGGTTTTCGGGGATGTTTTTAGGGTTTCAAATAGAAAAGAAATCGTCTTAAATAATAAAATCATAACATATAACCGAACTCTCCAAATTTATTAGTTAAATACACAAGATCATGTGAAGTCCTCAAGAATAATTCTGTAATAATTATGAAGGGAGAAACCTAAGGAGATATAAATTTGGCCTAGTTCTCCTAAATTTTTTTTAATTATAATAAAATGGTATAAAATATGAGACACACACCTAAAAGAAATAAACCTTCAAGAAGCACAATATCCACCAAAAACCTAGAAAACTCATAGTCATCCAAAACCAATCAAAAACACCACAAGGAGAACACAATTAAAAAGAACAACATATTCATGAGATGAGCACCATTATAAGGATTATCTAAAAGAAATAGAAGAAATAGAACAACACAAGGCTCAGTACAAAAAAATATAGGCTTTAGATGTTTTGTCACTACACCCAACTGGTAAACTAGGACCTTCTACCCAGAACATCACCCCATAGTGAACCAAAAAAACAAAAATTATCACTGATAAGTTCATAACTTCTCTAAGTCTGAATTAGTCCTAGTTAATGAAGCATTGGACCAATGGTATCTCATATTCAAACCATCATGAAACAAAACTTGAAAAAACTAGTTTACAAATGTAAACCCACACCTAAACATAAAGAAACATAAATGAAAAGAGACAACACAGAACCTGAATTCACAAAAATCCACAAAATAATTCTAATAAACATAAAACAAGCCTCATAAAAATTCGAAAACTCACTAATAACCCAAAACCAATTTAAACCCAATACTTCCCTTTATGATAATTCAACTTAAAAAACTTATGAATATGGGAACAATCTACCGACCAAAGAAAATACCTTGGATATTTCATGCAAGAGGACATGTAATTCCATGGATCTCCACAAAAAAAAAGAACACAATATGTATCACCTTAATCTTTTGAAGATAAAAACCCTGATTATTCTAACCTTCTATCTTGGGATGTGGGGATACATATGCGGGAAGGGGGAGCCGGGGAGATGGGGAGGTGAGGAAGCTGAAAGGAGGAGATAGATGCAGTTACCAAGAGAGGTGAGGAGGATGCAGGGATGTGGATGTGGGAAGGGGAGGCTCAGAAGAAGCCAGAAGGTGGAGGAGGTAGAGAGGAGGAGTGGGAGACTGTGACAACTCTAAGTTTCTCCATCCATCCACCAAACATATGCACCTTTTCATATACATAAGGATGTCTTAACCCCTATGTATGTGTCTGCATGTCCTTGAACACACACAATAGGATCCTTATATATATACTCACATGCATAAGCCCATTATCACCCACACACGTATGTGTGTTCCGTGTATATACATAAGCACACATATCCCCTTATATGTAATCATGCTGCCATGGGTAGACATACATATAACGGGAGAACTTATTATATATATTCTTACCCATGCATACGTGGTGAGTTGATTTCGACAAGTGGCTCGAATCCACCTCAACGAGATCCAAAACACACTAAAAAAATATAGGAAACCCAAAAATCACAAAATCCCTATTTAAAATTAGGCCAAAGAATAAAAACAGAAGAAAACTTACCCGAATCTAATGTCTAACTCATTTCCTTTGATGGTGGTGGATGGAACGGACATCATCATAAGAAACCACCTGTAAGGAAATAAAGGGAAAAGAAGTGAGATATAAAGAACTCTTAAATATATGTGATTGGTGTGTCAACTATACATGATAAATGATACATGAATCCAAACCAACATGATCAAAAGGATAATATTAATGATTAAACAAACATAATATAATCCAAATGATCAAGATAATTAGAAATATAAAGGGAACCTACCTCAAAAAATAATCCATAAATCGATCTCAATCTTGTAGCAACCATCAATGATCCTTTTATCCCTTGTATCATCCATGAATACATATGAATCAAACAAAAAAATATTTTAAAATTAGAACTACAATTAGTATAATTGATTATAAACTCACTGGGTAATATACTACACTCAGAAAATAAGGAAACTATGGGCTCCACTCTAGACACCCAGCCAAACCTAAGAAACACAAAAAATCAAATTTATCAACCAAAAACCACTTAAAATTTCATCAAACTTCATGAAAAATCATAAATAAATCCACTGAGTAGTAAACCTAAACTCAAATGACATATAATAATGAGATTTTAATATTTCTAAGTCTCCTCTATATGTCACACATGAAATCTCCATCATATAGAAGTGATCACACCATGTGTTTAAACAACAATACAACCACGATTTTAATTAATCCTGTGGCTATAAACTAAGCTATAGCCACAGACCAATCATTGGTTTGGTTCATTTTAGTGGTATAGGGAGACACGAGTTGTCTTTATTCAATTAAGTTAGTGAGTTGTCTTTAATCATGGAAATGATACCTATGATATCATGGGTGATTAGGTATTTTTTAGTATACACCTAACAGATCATCCAAAATGTTGGGAGTATGTCTTTTAGTTTGAAGGTTGGAAAATGGAAATAATATAAGTCTCACCCCTACCCCAATAATCACCCCCCTCCGCACCTGCAACCCCACTTCCCCCTGCACCACCCCCCCCCCCCCCACCTGCACCCCACTACCCCCTACACCCCCCCCACCTGCAACCCCACTGCCCACTGCACACCACCCCCACCTACCCCCCCCCCACCTACACCCCCACTCCCCCACCTAAACTCAAATGACATGTAATAATGAGATTTCAATATTTCTAAGTCTCCTTTATATGCCGCACATGAAACACCCATCATATAGAAATGATCCCACCATGTGTTTAAACAACAATATAGCCAAGATTTTAATTAAACTTGTGGCTATAAAATAAGCTATAGCCACAGACATATCTTTGTTTTGGTTCATTTTAGTGGTATAGGGAGACATGAGTTGTCTTTCTTCGATTAAGGCAGTGAGTTGTCTTTCATCAGGGAAATGATACCTATGGGATCATGGGTGATTAGGTATTTTTAAGTATACACATAACGGATCATCCAAAATGTTGGGAGTATGTCTTTTAGTTTGAAGGTTGGAATGTGGAAATAATATAAGGCTCACCCCCCACACACACACCTTTACCCCCACTACCCCTTGCATCCCCCACCTACAACCCCACTACACACCCCACACCTACACGCCCCCCCCCCCCCACACCCCCACTCCCCCCCCCACCTGCACCCCCACTTCCCCTCAGAACCCCATTAATAAGGATAGATAGTCTTTCAATTTTATGAATAGTGTTGATTATGTATATGAAGGAACTATAAAAATCATACCTTCTATGAATTTCAAAAATAAAACTCCATTTTATGGTATCAAAAGACTTTGAGATATCAATATTTAGTTAAATGTTCCCATTACTACCTTTTTTCTTCATAATGTCGATACATTTTAAGGAATTGAATAGGTAATTTTGGATTCTTCTTCCAGTTATATATCCAAATTGATTTTATTATATGATGCCTCAAGCAATAGATCATATCATCAAAGCAATGAATTTGCTAATAATTTTTTGAATTGCGTTCCCAATGGAAATAGGATTGAATTATTTAATATCCATTACATTATCCTTTTTTGGAATCAAAGTAATAAAATTAGAATTGATTCCATAAGGTATAGAAACATGATTAAAGAATTTTATCATATAATTATGTAAATAAACATGCACAATAACCAAGTAAACCATAAAAAAGATGTATGTGAACCCATCAGGCCCGACCACACTCTTAAATATGGAGAAGAGTGAATAATTTACCTCCTTATCATCACAAGATTTAGTTAAAGACTTGTTTTTATTATTATCAACAAAACAAGAACTTTTACCCATCATCTGGAGGGTAAAATATTATCCTTTCTTTGAGAATAGTCTTCTAAAATAGTCAACCATAACATTAGAAAATTGATTTTATGAGTTCTATAAAGAACCATTGATTCTATGGGAAGCGACTCCTCTTCCAATTCACTTTTCCTTGTGTAGATAATGAAAAAATGAAGTTTTTCTATCTTCCACCTACATCCATATTATATTATACTAGTTTTATACTAGACTTTATTTCATAAATGGGTTTTCATAAAGCTAAGATAGGGTTTTATTCTCATCATTTGAAGGATCGTTCTGATTCTGATTAATATTGTGAAATTATAGTAAGGATTTCTCAGGCTTTTTGATATCATTACCCATATTATAGAAATATACCTTATTCCTGAAAAGAATCATCATTTTAACATTCTTCAACTTTTTTTCCATGATTTGAAGAGGGATTCCATAAATTTTTATGTTCCAAGTAATGATGATAATCTCCCTACAACCAGGAAAAAAAAGTAAGGAATTTTTGAATTCAAATGGAATGGGAAATGATGTCAATTTATTTGTGAAAATATCCACCATAAAAGGATTGTGATCATAGTGACATTTTTGGGAGAGCCAAACCCGATACATCAATAACATAATTATTTTCATCAATATCAACAAAAAATCTATCCAATTTGCTAGATTGTAATACATTGATGGTGTATTTACACAAGTTTTAGTAACTACCCACAATTGTAACTTCAATCATGCTATATTTATCAAAATAGGATGAAAATTCAGAATCTTCCATCATATTGATGTGTGGACCAGTTTTTTCTTTATGCCTTAAAATAGTGTTAAAACCCCTCAGAATCACCCAACTATATGAACACTAAGAAATTACCCCTTCAAGATTATCCAAAATATCTATTGTTTTTGTGTAAGAGTTAGAGGAATAAACAAAATACAGGGAGATTACAATTCCTTGGATACCAATATCAACTAAAAATTCTTGTTGATTTTCTATACATGAATGCCAGATGATACTGTCATACCTTAAAATACAAAGATTCTCAGAGACATTCTGACTTTATTTTTGTGATACACAGGAATATCCAAGGGAGGACCATTTAAATTCACTCCATTTGTAAAACTCCATATTAGGTTTAGCTAAACTAATCATCATGGGGATTTTGGTTGTAATAAAGTATCTTGGGGATGTGATTGTGGGAGAGTTCCCAAGACCTTAAAAATTACAAAAGAGAATCTTCATTTATGAAGGGATTCCATAGCTCTTGTTTTGAAAAATACAAGGAAACAAGAGAAATTAAATAAATTTTAAAACCTATTATCAATGGGCATAACCAATTGAGCAAGATGAGTCATCTCAACCTGGGCACTCTTGTTCAAAATTTCCCCTAAAATATGAATCTTGGCATTGAAATACCTTTCAAATTTCCTACAAATTTCAAATATTCATGAGAAACCAAGTGTGTGGGCAAGGGAAAAACTAAAAGTTCAATAAACTTATATCATATAATCCATGACCATTCGGTCTCTGTAGGAACGTAGAGGTAGAAGGAGTATTCGAAGGGGGAGAGGGTCTAGGGTGGGAGTATAAAGTTGAGCACGAGGGTGGGGAGGCCGTAGTGAAACACTAATGGCTGGGAAGTGTAGAAACGACGTTGGGGAGGAGTGCATGATGGGAAGGTCCAGGTCGAGGGTTTGAGGAGTCACGGATAGTAGAGAGGAGGAGCTTGTGGATCAGGGTAGGAGAGGAGGAGAGCATCATGGAGAGCGTAACGGAGAGCGTCATAGAGAGCGTCGTGGAGAGCGTCGTAGAGAGCGTCGTGGAGAGCGTCGTAGAGAGCGTCGTGGAGAACGTCGCGGAGAGCATCGCAGACAGTGGGGAGGAGGAGCTCACAGATCGGGGGAGGAGAGGAGTCGTGGATTGGGGAGGAGGAGCCCGATAGATAGTAAAAAAACATTGCTACAGATTTTCTTAATATATGGCTATAAATTATGATATAGCCATAGTTTTAATAGAAATGTGGGTATAAACTAAGCTATAGCCACAGACTTATAAAACCGTGGCAATAGGTCCATGGCTAAAGACCTGTTTTCTAGTAGTGTGTGAATTATTGTAATGTATTGGCATGATTACAAGGAATCAAGTCTCAAAGGACTGATCAGTTTAGCATTCTTGGAAAATAGATTACATACATGAACTTCACATTACAATTTTAAACATAAATTACAGCTTAGATATTTATTTGAGGACCCCACTAGTCCCTTAGCTTAACCCTGCATCTCAAACATAAAACACTTCTTGGGATCCTTGGAAAATAAAACATAATAAAGGGGTGAGATCAGATGCTCAATAAGGGTAATTAATTTAGCGGAAGCTATAATATTTTAAGGCAAGATGTTTAATAAAATCCACATCCTTTTAAAACGTAAACTTGAACATAATCTGGCAAAAATAAATCAAACATTACCATATAAAAATGCACATGGATATTCTTCTAGTAGATTAATCACATGTAATAACTAATTTCATAATGAGGTAATGTATAGTACCAGACTTTAATTTCTGTGTCAAGGCCTCGTGCCATGACCTAGGGGCTAACTGTAACAGGACCCCATCCTGGAGAGCCTCTGTAACCGGACTCCAACCCGGAGAGCCTCTGTAACTGGAATCCAACCCAGAGAGCCACTGTAACCGGACTCCAACCCAGAGATCCTCTGTAACCAGACTCCAACTCGGAGGGTCTGTTGTAACCGGACCCCAACCCAAAGGGCATACTTTTACCGGTCCTCAACCCGGAACAAACTAGTCCAATATATTCATCTTAATAAAAGTTTGAAATATAACATAAAAATTCATATTAAAACTAGCATACGAAATGTTAATACTTTAACCATAAACCATGAATGGAATAAAAATAACTCATTCACTGTAAAACACATCACAAAACATTAAATAAAATATGGAAGATTTGTATCATAATTAATTATCTTCAAACAAGTTTAAAATCTATTAAAAGGATGTTGCAAAGATGAAAAATATTTGTAAAACTCTTTGAGAGAAATATAACTTTTTATGGAAACATTTAAAAGTGACACAATTTAAAAAGGAAGAAATTTAAGTACATTTTTTAATCAAAGTTTCCCATAACACTTTGAAACTTTTTAATGGAATTAACATTTTAAAAACTTTCATGTCCATATAAATAAATCCTTAAAATCATTTTGAAAACATGGACATTAATGAAAAATGGTTAGAAGAAAAAATATTTTAAAATTTTAAAATGATGTTTTAGTTAAAGAGTCCCCTAAAAATAATCCCTTTGAAAACACTTTTATGAAACATAGAAATGGATAATAAATATTTCCCAGTAGATACCTAATCATAAACTATGTCAGATAATAATGATATTGAGGAATTAACCCTTACCTTGAACTTTCCTTTGGTCGAGGGTACGTTTGACCTCCTATATAATGACCACATTATGTTATTAAATTATACCAGAAACATATTAATATTTATGATATCATACATGATTCATTTATGACTTTATACTACACATTTAATAATAATTTCCATGTTAAATTAACATTTTGGGTAATAATTGCTTTCTTTATCGTATGTGTTTTAACTTGTTACTCTTGACTGTATCACGTAGATCATGATTTAAATACATCCAGAATATAAAACATGATTTATATATCATATATATTTAGAATATAAATATGTATAATAGACATATATATGAAATGGAAAACACCGATTATGGAGACGGTAGGCCGTACATACGCATAAACGTTGTTTCCGTTTTCATATCGTATTGAACGGAACAAAGTGAATAAGATATATGTAAGTAAATATATATATATATATATATATCCAGAAGCATTATTATTTCATATATAACATACTTATTAAATATACATATATTTTTATAATCATCGTTGAATGGTGAATGTAGAAATGAATCTCATTGCGTCATGGAGACGGTAACCTGTACGTATGCACAAGAGACAATATCATTATATTGATGGAAAAATAGTATGTAATTGGATGTTATATCATAAATAAAGATTAATTAGCATGTTATATTTATTATTTACATCAGTTATACTCATTATTATACCCATCCAAATAATTAAGTGTTTGAATAACAAACTACACCACGACGTGGAGACGGTAATTCGTATGTACGCATATATGGTGACTTTTTCATTTATAGGATGGATAGAATAATGAATATGGTTGTTCCATTTTTATAATAACATCACAGTATATATAAGATACTAGAGTTATTATTTTATAATGGAAACAACAAAGAAATAAGAAGTGGAAGAAGAAAAGAACTTGAAAGAGGTGATTAAATATTTACCTCTTCTTCAGGTTTTTCCATTTGATTTGTTTAAAAGGGATCCTTATGTTAGATTTATGACTAAAGGAATGCCTCTACGATGAAGGTAGGATAGTTTTGAGGATATTTAGGCTGGTGTTGGCCGAGAAAAATGGATTTTGAGGTGTGAATTTGAGAGAAGGGGAAGTGCCCTTTTATAAGAGGGGTGAGGGGCGTCTTAGGGAAAGATTGAAATATTATTTTATAATAAATTCATATTCGGTTGATAATTGCTCAAAAATGATTTATTTAGAGTATAAGGTGGTTATGGGTCTTAATCCTCTCAACCAATGGGTTTTATATAGGTTTAGGTCACCATATTATCCTTATCATTTAGATTTAACTCTTAGTTAAATAGTTTGACATTTAACATGTCTCTTTGTAATTTTATATTATATGGTTAATAAACTTACTATAAAATTACAAGGGAACCTAAACTGGTTAATTGATGACATATATAATATTATTTAATCCCTTTGTCCGAACCTTATATTTTTAGGAATAGAATATCAATTAATAATATAATATTTTCTTTAAAAACTCTTTTATGTAAATTTTGACACTATTTAATAAATGATTTTTGTTAAAGTCATAACAACTATATTAAATTGAAATAAATTAATATGTTCAATACTAAAATTTCATATTAACCTATAAAATTAGTTTAATTTATCAAAAGTCTCAAATTACATTTATTTGGATATTTATAGTATCAATTATTTTAATATTTCATTAATAAGGTAATTACTACGCCATCATTGTGTCATAAATAAATTAAATTATTTAAGTCTAAAAATTATAAATAAAATATAATTATGTAGGAAATATTTTTATCTTTATAATTAATATTTATAATTGAATTTATATTATTTATAACCCTATATTAAAAAATGTTTGGTTATTAGACATTGAATTTAAGTCTTTTAACTCTTCTTTAAATAAAATAATAATAAATGTTAAAATCTAATCCAAGTGGACCAAAGAGGATAATATTTTATTCCTAAGGTTTTTTTTGTCGAATTATACTTATCCAATAGAATTAAAACATGTGTTATGGTGATTATGATATCATTTTTACCCTTAATTACCCTATTTACTTTTAACTGTGGTAAATAAAAGTCAAAAGTTACTATTCACCAAAAATTATTTTCATCTTATTGAACCACATTTTACTTTCTGATATTAACTTTCTCTCTCATATTTTTGAAATTCAACTCACGGAATCTGTAAAATTAAGTTTTATACAAATTTGAAAATGTTCCTAGAAGGTGGGTAAAAGACGGAAAAATGTTCAATAAAATTTTATATATATAAACTTATTATAAAATGATCCAATGAATTACGTTGAACATATATAGGTATTATATATCTATTTTAACCTAAAATAAATTATAATAAACTAACTATTTATTTAAATAAAAAGTCGGTTTTATATAATAACGCTATGCTTTTTACAATTCATCAAAAATTGAAAGTTTTCAGAAAAATACCAAAACATTACCCTAAGATAATTTTGATATTCTAAATTAAAAAATTAATTCTATTTTCCAAATTCAAAACAGATAAGTTTAATTAATTAATTTAAATTTAATACCAGTTGTCAAAACCAACAAGCGTTTTTTTAAGAAATAATAAATATTAATAGATTGACACTTGTTTATGTCCAATTTCAAAGTGAAATTAAATCCAATGACCAAAATTATATCAAATGGTAAAAATATAATCTAATTATACTTTCAATCCATTCAAATTTATAATTGAACACTATGAATTATTTTGATTAAAAAAGTTGTTTTGAATTAAAATTTAGTATTTTCACTATTCACCCAAATAGGAAAGTTATCAGAAAAGTACCAAAAAATTATCTAAACTAAATTTTTATGTCCCACTTCTAAAAAAAATAATTTCATTAAATTGAATATATAAAAGTTTCAAATATTGGTTTTAAAAAGGGTTCTCCTTTAAAAGGTGGTAAAATTGCATTTTTTTTAAATACTTCTTTTATCTGAAAAAATAAGTATCTGTTCTTATATTATGTCTAAGAAACACATGATATAGATATTAAAATTATATAGAGTATATAAGATTCAAAATTCAGTTAATACTATTCATAACTGTTTTTTGAATGGTTAGTGTGGTAAGTTGTGGTGCGCACGAACTCGGTGTTGCGTGTAGCACAAGCTATTGAATTACTTTAATAAGATAACGTACTATGAAATCTTGGGGTGTTACAACCTATATGTGAAATCATTGATAGAAGAAAAATTCATGGTACCCACCTATGTTAATGATATAATATTTATTGGAATTAAGATGCAATCAGTGGAACAATTCTCTAACTTGACACAATCATATTTCTAAATTATCCTGATTTGAGATCTTACTTACTTTTTCAAGATTCAAGTCAACCAAAGGAAGGACTATACTTGTATTCCTCAAGAAAAGTACACAAGTGAATTATTAAAAGATTTTTATATACATTATTATAAACTATTTTCAACTCCAATCTTGGATAGAATCAAACTTTCAAAGTATGAGGATTGGGAATCTATAGATCATAGTTTATATCAAGGAATGGTTAGAATCTTTTTTTAAATGACATAAATAAGTTTGAAATTATTTTTTTCTACTTGTTTAGTTATGAGGTTTCAAATCAATCTAAAATAAGAAAATATTATATTTTTGAAAAGGATAATGAGGTGTATTCAAGGTACCCTTGATTATGGTTTCATATTTAGTGTAGAAAATGATCAATATTTACAAGAAAATTCATATGTAGACCCTGATAGAGATATTGTGGATAGAAAATACCTAACTAGAAGTTTATTATTTGTTGGTGATGGATGCATTGGATAGATTGGTAATAATAAAGAGAGTGTATCTATTAATATGGATAGATTATAATGTATTTCATTCAAAAATGTGTTTAGGAAACTAATATAGCTGAAAAAATACTAAAAATATCTTGGTGAATAGGTGAGGCAACCAATTGTGATCTATTGTGACAATGAAAGTGTTATTATGTTAACAAATAATCTATTACAAAACTCTAATATAGAATAAATTGAGATTTATTACCATTGTATCAAGGAGAAAGTGTAATAAATAATTATTAACATGGATCACATTGGCATGAATCAAAAATTTGAAAATATATTTACAAAACCATTGTATAAATAGTTATTTTAGAAGAATCAATTGAATCTCTGTGTTGAACCACATTCCTTGGATTAAAGAGGTTTAGAAATCTATTCTTATTATATACTTTTATTGATTGATTTGGATGATAAATTCTTGGTAGGTCTTTATCCTTTTGGTTTGTTACCAAAGGTGTATAAATTGATAAAATATGATGGCACTCAAACAAGTGGTATCAAATCATGGTTGGATCAAAAAGTAGAGATAGATTAAAATTCTTGGATCAAGGGGGAGAAATATACCCTTGAGGGGTAGTAATTTGAAGAATTGATAAGGTTATACACGATCCATGGGAAATAAAATTGGGGAGTGAATGAAGATAATATAAGTTCTTTAAAAAAATGGTTTATTAGTGTTAATAAATTTTTTATCAAAGTTGGTGTTCAGTGATATGTCTTAAGGTATAGAATTTTATTTTTATCCCTTTATTTCTTTACAATGAATCACATAATCTTGGATTGATAGTTGGGTGATTATTTTTAATATATAGCTTTATAAAGATTAAGGATTTATGAATTTTCTATCGATGTGTTAGAATTACATTAAACCCAAATGGGTAGAGTATTGGAACCAAGGTATTTCATTGTGAAGAATGTTGGATGTCGAGAAGGTATGTGGGGGATATAGAAACTTAAGTTTTTGAAAAAGTGTAGTCTGCTAAATCATGAATAGAACTGGTTTTATTTTTCTCTAATAAGTCTTTTGGATATATTATAGTTTTATAAATGACTTGAATTAGTTTGTTGATGTATAGAGAAATTTGGAGATGGTTTTAATAAAAATAAAAAACTATTTCATAACATGGTTACTTATTCCATAATGGTTATTATATAAGAGTAATTAATTTTCATGTGAGGTTTTATAGTTTCCCAATTGAGAATAAATGAGAACAAATCACACCATAATCTAAATATTTTCAATATGATATGGAATACTACATCATAATGGATATACCATGGTAGTTTTTATTCTAAAATTGTGCTTCATGTGGTAACATGGAATGACTTTCCATAGCTAAATAGCAGTTTAAAGATGAGAAATTATTAATTATCTTATAATTTAGTCCATAAAACTTTTTTTGGTTCTATAATTGTGGTTTAAACCATAATAAATTGATTTTCATGTTGGTATTGTGAATCATATTCATGTTAAAGGATTTAGTTTATCATAAATAGGAACTCTGGTAGATCATTTTGGTCTTATCAAGGTAGTGAATGTTGATGAATTCAATATGTAGGTATATTTACTAGAAGATAATGAACTTATTATGAGTGTTTTGTGAGTCCCATTAGAGGTTTACCAGATGAAATGGGTAAGGTGGTGGCATTTATAGGGAATCACATGTTGATCCACACTAATGGCAGGTTGATTGAAAACTTTGAATGGAGATGAAACATGTTCCAATAGCTGAATACCACTATAAACGGAGGTGAGTTTAGATTCTTATTATAATAAATCTAAGTGTAACATTGGACTTTTTTATATATTGTTTTTAATCCTTATTTTTTCTAGTAATATAAAGTTTTAAGTGTTCTTTTGTAGATGTAAGATGAAAGTTTGAACCACATAGTTTTGTGTGTCCACTTTACTTTTCTTATCACTTAGTTAAATATTTGTTTGTAAATTATTAAAAGAGTTTGTGAGTAGTGTGACTTAGTGTGGATAGTGGGGTACATAGTCTCCCCACCTTCCAATGTACTAATATTAGGGGGTATTTTTGGGTGATTAGAATTTCGCATCACAAAACATCTATCATGGGTGATCTTTTGGTTGATTGGATTTTGATCTTCTGATGGTTGCACAGATTGTACTCCCCTTACATGTGGTATAAAATATAAAATTTTCATGATTATTTAGTAACTATGGTAATATTCACACTTACTTTAGTATTTTATTTATTTTATAAGAGGTTAATTTCATCAAAATATATGACATCAGAGAAAGGAAATGTTCAAATTGGCCAATTTTATGGAACTGGAATTGGTTATGGAGTATTGAGGATAAAAATAGAATATTATCTCATCCAAAATGATCTAGAACTTCCATTTGGTGGAGACAAGTCGTATAATATGGAGAAAAGTGATTGGTAAAATATGGACAAGAAATGAATTAGATTAATGGGGATAACATTAGAAAGAAATGTTACTTTTAACATATGGGAGGAGAAGACTACAGCCTAACTGCTATCATCCATAGTAGATATCTATGAGAAACCAACAGTTTTGAAAAAATTATTCTCTATGTATTGTTTTTTAGTATGAGGTTATCAAAATGAAGGTTAGCAAAAGATCATGTGAATGATTTCAACATGACCACGAGTTAACTTGAATCACTGAAATTCACTTTCACGGACGATGTGTGGGAAATTATTCTATTTTCCTCACTAAAAAAATCATGGGATGAGGTTGTTACTAGGATCAATAATTCCTAAAAAAGACTAATTTGGTATTCAAAAATTTCTGAAATTTGATCCTCAATGAGGAAATTTAGATAATAGAAATCTAATTACCCTCATGAAATACTTTTAATTCTTACAGAAATGGATTTTCACCTCAGAAATGGAACCATTAGTTACTAGAAGACAAATAAAGGGATTATATTTGAGGAAAATAGAATATTATAGGTCTCACTTCCTATAATTTTGGGAAGTGTGGAAACCTCCATAGGAATTACCAGAATCATAATAAATTTACTAGAAGGAAATATTGTAGAAGTTCAAATTCTGTTAACACAATAGTGGAGGTGAAAACCTACTACTTAATAATAATATTCTAGTGGATTCATGGGTGGTTTACTATAGTTCTTTTTTCTATTAAATGATATATCATAGGTGCATGATCAACTATGTATCTGGATGCTTTGTAAAAGTTCATCTGATAGATGATGAAGCTTTATAAGTCATCAAAAAGGTATATGTAAATATTTATATGTAGAGTGAATGTTTCCTATAGTTAAAGGAGGTGAGACACATTCCAGATGTATATAAGGACATCATTTATATAGCACAACTAGATGGTTCATGCTATATAACCACCTTTGAAAATGGAGTGGGGAAAGTGACTTGAGGGTCCATGGTTACGATTTGAGGATTAAATGATGAACCTCATTACTTTCATATGGAAGTGAAATTTCGAAATTTAAACCCCATAATATCCATATATCAGGAATTAAGAACTTGGTAATCTTAATGATAAGAACATAAAGGTTTTAGTAGAGGTATTAATACTAAATCTTAATCACACAAGAATTAAAAGTTATGAGAGTTGTGTGATTGGTAAATTCAATTATGTTTCATTCAACTTGAATAGATAGATGATTAGAGACTAGAATATGGAATTGGTTCACTTGGATGCTAGGGTCCATCCCCAATATGATCTCATGGAGGATCTCTTTATTTGTTCATGTTAATTGATGATGATACAAGGAAGGTATGGATGTATTTCTCTAGGAATATGTCTGAAATTTTATGGGAATTTTAGTATTGTAAAACCTTGGAAGAAATGTAAAGTTTTTGGTAGCTAAATTTCCTTATATTAGACAATGGTGTTGAGTAAAATAGGAGAAAATTCAAAAACTTAAATCAAAATAAGAGGATAAATCATGAATGAATAGTACCTAGAACACCACAAAAAAATGGTGTGGCGGAAAGGATTAATTAAACCTTACTAAGAAGTCAAAATGCATGTGTATGCACTCCATAATTCCCAAGTCTATTTATGTTGAAGCGATAAACAATACTACATAAATAGATTATGTTCTAGTAAGTTACTAGATGTTTAATATCATAAACTCTTCATAAGTTTTTTCTATGTTCTTTTTGATTAAAAAGATGGAGATAAGGTAGAGATAAAGTCTAAATTCTATTTTATTATAGTATATAGGAATGAAGAATTTGGTTTTAGACTTTCGGATAATGAAAATAACCAATTCACAAGAATTTTAAATGTTCTCTTCAATGGTAATTTCCTAGGGAAGGATCATAATTTGGATGAATCATAGGTTGAGGGTGAAAATACAACCAGTAAAGTTCAAGATTATTCAGATTAAAGTACCTAAAGTTTTCAAGTTTTGATGAAACTAGATGAAAGAATAGAGTCATCATAATATAGTTCAAAAATATATTTGTCAAAATTATCAAGGTCTACTAAAGCCTGATGAAATCTCTAGAAGTTAAGAAATTACAAGTTAGTGCACCAGAATATAAGACACGAGAGATAGTAGAAATAAAAAAGAGTTGAGTCTCAAGTAAAGTTGAGAATATATTCTAGATTTAGGTGACTATTATATACATATGGATTTGATATAAACTTCTTACTTTTAATTGATGATGGATAACCCAATTTCCTTGAATAATTGGAAACCCTCAATGACTCAAAATAATGGGATTTAATAATAAAAGAATAAATATATTCCTTGAATTTCAATAGAATATGAGAGTTAGCTAAACTACCAAAAGGAAATTGAGCATTATAGATCAAACAAGACCTCCATTTTAAGTAAGAATCCAACAAAAATATAAGATATAAGGAAAGTTGATGGTGAAAGTATTCCAAATAGAGGAATAATCTATTTATTATAAATATTTTCACTAGTGGTTAAGTATAATACCATCCATATGGTGATAAGTTTAGTTTATTATGATGATCTACAATTGTAGGAAAATTATTTTAGGACTATATTTCTTCATAGTGACATGTAGGATGAGATATAAATGGATCATCTCAAGGGTTTTAAAGACCACCAGAAATAGGTCCTTGTTTTTACACTGAAGTAAATCTTATATAGTTTTAAATAGGCACCTTTGTAGTGGAACTAGAAGTTAAACACATTCATGGTTGAAGAAGGTTTCACACGATGTGACCCTAAAAATTATTGTTATAAAAAATTATGGGATTATGGTACTTACATCATAATACTTTTATATGAGATTACATATTATTACTAGGTATAAAGTGTTCAAAAATTCAGGAGATGAATTTTAATTCATCCAAAAAATTTTGAATTGAAGGATCTTTACCATGATTAGAATCTCCTAGAAATGGGGATAGATAGGGGTATAAATTCCAATACATTTGTGTTATACTAGAAAGAATACATTTGGAAGATCATTTTAAAATTAAAAATGACTAAATGTAATCCTATATCATCCCCTTTTCTAAACACTTAATTTTATTTAACACATAGTAACCAACATCAGAAGATGAGTCTTAATACATGGTGAAAGTACCATTTTAATTGTTAATAAGAAATTTTTCATAGACAATGATTTTTATAAGACCAAAAATATCATTTATAGTGGGGGTTGTAAGTTAGTTTATGTTAAACCTTAGAAGGGAGAACTAAGAACCCATGAAGTAGATCATCTAATACTTGAAAGGGTAAATAGATACAATACTGATATTTTTGGAAAATAACTTGTTGTAGGGATTTATTAATGTGAATTTTGTTGATAATTTAGATATTTGTAAGATCATGAAACACTTCATGTTTATGTTTGGTGGAACAACAGTTATTTGGATTTCTCATTTTTTACCTCTGGTAACTTTTTCTATAATATAATTAGAATGCATAGCATCTATGGAATCTAGAAAAGAGTTAGTATAGGTAATTATCTTATTTAAGGAACTTGTAAGGACATTGAAAGGTGGAGTGTTATTTTTTGATATTCGTAGTACAATTCAACTTTCCCAGAATCTGGTGTTTAATGAGACAAAAAAACATTGACCTAAATTTACATTTCATCTAAGATATATTAAAATATAAAGTGTTAGATTTGTGGAAGATAACTAGGAAGAAAAATATAGCTGACATGTTCATAAAAGTTTTAGTTCAATAAATTCTAAGGAAACACTATGAATAGTTGGACTTGAGTGATTAAAAGATGGTGGGGAACACTACATGCATGAGGAAGAAGGTAGAATTTTTTATAATTGTTAGAAGATGTTGAAGATATCCTTGAGGTAGTATTCAAGGGTAATATTATTGGTATTGTTAATCCTCTTCATGTTATAAGATTTAATTTACTATAAAGAGGAACTCTGATAGATCATCTTGGTCCATTCAAGATAATGAAAGTTGATAACATCAGTATGCAGGTATGTTTACCAAAATATATTGAACTTATAATGATTGTTTTGTGAATCCTAGTTTAGGTTTACCATATTCAATGGTTTTGGTATTGGTATATATAGGTAATAATATATCGATCAACTTTAATGGTAGGTTGACAGCAAACTTTGGATAGTGGTGTGATATATTCCACTGACTGAGTACCACTATAAAATAGACATGGGACCAGATGATAAGTATAAAAAATCTAAGTGTAACACTAGATATTTTTCTATAGTATTTGTAATCCATGTTTTTTCAGTGATATAAAGTTTTCATTGTTCTCTTATGGATGTTTTATGAAATTATAAACCACATAATCTTATGTGTAAACTTTACTTTTCTAGTTTCTTTATTTGGTTAAATGTTTGTGTGCCTATTTTTTAGGGAGTGTGTGAGTGGTGTGACTTATTTTAATGAGTAAGGTTCATATTATTTATATCTTTTTTTACACTAATATTTGTGTGAATCTTCTGGTGGTTTGAATTTCACTGTGTAAAACCTCTGGTGTGTGTGATCTTTCAGTAGATTGGTGTGTATTCCTCTAGTGGCTGCATGAATAGACAACCCACAAAATAATGTTTTAATGAAATTGGTGTCTATGTGAATTTGGTTGATCATATAGATATTTTTTAAGATTATATATTAATATATGTTTTGAGATTTGTGTATCTTAGTTTGACAGATGATTGTTTTGCAATCCTAATGGTTACACCATAAAGGTTTTAAGAGGAATGTTCATGAAAATTTTATTCTTCATCCCATGATTTTTTTATAATATAAAAATATGTATATTTCAATATTTTTCAAATATTAGAAGTTTTATTTAGAATTTAAAGGTATTAATTAACTCTTATGGTATTTTTAAGGCCAATAATGATTTTACATGTCTTCTTTTATAGAGGAAGAATCTAGAAGATTAATTTTTTGATAGTATATAAAGGTCAGGGAATTGATGTAGAGACACATTCTAGAGAGAAGATTTTAAGTATATCTATATTTATGAGAAATAATAATCATTATTATTGGGAATAACAAAAGATATTCATATTTTATTATAGAGATTGAATCACAATGAAAATACACCTAGTGATTCAATATTGAATATTTTTTGTATTCATTGTGAACAACCTGCATGTCAATGATTATTTTTGGTATTCATTGTGAACCACCTACATGTAAATGATTATAAAATAGTGAGTACTAATTTATATAGTACAACGACATATCATCAGTGTATAATCCCTAGATAATACATTAGTACTAAACTAAGAAAAATTGATGTGTTATCACATTTACTTTCTTTATTTGGATGTTATATATGTGTATTTATGATTGAAAATTTTATTTAGTTATTTCAAATATAAGAGTGTGATCCATTAAATTCATGAATGAAATTGACACCCTAATTCATACCCCCTCTTTGGGTGTGTTTTAGGTCTGTGGTCGTAATAAAAAAACTCAAATAAACTACTTTAATTCTATAATCTTATGAAGAAACAATAATAAATTATATATTTATAATAAAATGGATTAAATTTCTATCATAATTACTTTATCTTGTAAAAAAGGTAAAAATTATATGTAAAAATCGTTACACCTCAAGAAATACCACTCAAAATAGTGTGATAAATAAAACAAAAAAAATAATCTAGTATTCCCCTATAAAAAAAGTGGTAAAAGATGAAAAGAATTAAAAATGTAAAGAATAAAATAAAATCTAGATTCCAATCGAATTATGTGTTAAAATTACAAAGATGAATAAAATATGGATTATTAGATTCATCTAATCTAACACTCCCCATTAAGATTCATTGGAGATTGAGAAGATCACCTTCCTCACAAATCATCACAATCCAAAATCAAGGTTCCATTATAAGAAAATAGATAGTAAAAACTATTAAGACCATTATTTTTTTGTGATATTTTTAGTTCTTGGTAGATTTATAATACCCAAGTTAGAATTGTTGTGATTTGTTGTTTAAGAAGTTTCCTCTAACATTTTTTAGTTTGATTAGAGTAGAATAATTGAAAAATATGGAGTGGATATGTTTAATGTGTTTTATTCTATTTTAAATTAATAAATCATATTCAAACTCACATTAAATTAATTATATTATGTGTGATGACGGATTTTTAGAAGTTTAGATATTCTAGAAACAGGTTTGGAGTTGTTTAGAAGAAATATATAATTTTATTCAATTTAAGAAGATTCATATTTAGTAAGTGGACAGGGGGATTTTGTAAGATATTTGGGGATTTCGTAAGATATCTAGATTTAATACAATATTTGATTCCATCATAAGGAATTTTAAGTCTTCATAAGATATATCAGATTTTAAACAAGATTTAATTTTTTAAGATATATAATCCATGTATGATATTTTCTCTTTGTAAGATATTTTGAGTGTGTAAGATATTCTATTTTGGTAAGATAACTAATCCATGTAATATTTAATTTTGAAAATAATTTTTTAAATATATAATAATTTTGTGATTTGTAAGATGTTATAACCATAAATTGAAAATGAGGTGAAGGGAAACAACTTATATAGAAAAAAATTGTGAGATTTATCAATACTGAGAATTATAGAAACAAAATTTCTTAAGAAACTAAATTATATTATGCTAAATTTGTTAATTCATGGTTCATATATCATGAATGAAATTTATGGTGCAATTTTCTCGAGAAATATTATTCATATCATGAAAATTATTATTACATTTTGAAGGAAGAAGATGAAATTTTTAGTTATGGATAACCTCTTGTCCAAGTTGCAATGCATACTATTTTGGCCATGTGTTTCACCTAGTTAGAACCGTTGACTAAAACAAATGAAAAATAAATAATTAAGAAAAATAATAAGAAGAATGAAATGAATAATAGGATGATGATAAAAGTTAGAGATAATTATCTATTTAAATTTTTATTTTTAAATTCATAGTTCAAAGAAGTAATTTTATGGTGCTTGATATATTATATTTTCTATTCAATATAAACTTTATGAACAAAGATATATTCTGAAAAGAAAAATATAGATATTATCAAAGAGAGAGAGAAGAGGAAGAGGAAGAAAAAAATACCTGATGTTGTGAAATTAGAAGAAGAAGGATAATTGATAGTATAAAAACAACTCACTTGAAGTATTGTATGGTTAAAGACTCATTTTGTGTTTAAAATCATTTTATTTCATATTTCACTATGTGGAATCACTATAAATAATAATGAGACTTATGTGTACCATGATTATATGGATAAACCCTCCTCGTTTTCAATCCACATGATGAAACTAGTGTACTTTATGATCTCAGGGGAATCCAAATAATTCAAATGATTAACCTTCTGATTTTGATAGGTGAACCTTGTAAAAATATGTTTTGCATTTTGTGAGTGTTCATGGGTGTGTTGAACAATGATCTTAATTATCACTTTACCTAGTTTCAAATTTTGTTTTAAAAAATTAAATGGAATTATAATCACTAATTCATCACCACTCTTAATGATTTCTACTAACCTTTAGGGTCCATTAAAGAATTATTAGAGCTCAATTACCTTTTTTATCTTTTATTTTGGGAGAAAAAATTCCTCTTTGTTTGGATATTTTTTCAATGAATTTATATTGTAAATATGGAAAACTTCAATTAAATGAACAATACGAGTATTCACACTTTTTATAGAAATAAATTACAATCTATGTAAATATTGGAGGTTATCTTATATTTTATCAATTGGTTTGAATTATTTGGAGGTTGTTACAGATGGATTTTTTCCCCATGATAAAGTTGTTTCTAGGATAAAAACTAACATAAAATACTTAGAAAATAGTGGTCATGCTCAGAATTACATTTTATAATTTCTCTCAGAGAATATTTTCTGAAGCATAAATGTATTAAAACAACAAAGGGAATATGGTACAAATTTGAAACCATCTATGAATACAATAAAATGGAAAAGGTTGAATTATGAATACCTATAAATGATGGAAGATAAAAATATATATGACTTGTTCAATAATGTCAATTATATTTTGACCACTATCATATGTTTTAGTGGAAAAAATAGAGGACATAATAGATGTAATTAAGATACTATGTATTCTTCCATAAAATTTTAATACTAATGTCTTAGATCTTGATGACTATGATCTAGGTACACATCCTTTGGATAACTTACACAACATCCTAATTTCATGTGAAATATGAAAGGGAATTGTTTTCAAAAATAATTACAAGGATAAAAGGAAACTTCCCTTAGAGATTCAAAATAAGTTAAATATAAGAAATATGTTTTTAAATATAAAGATGGTTTCTCATATTCTGAAGAATATTCTGAATATAATTTGGATGAATTCATGTCACTTATCACAAAAATTTTATGATTTAGAAAAGGAAATTTTAAAGGGAATCTTCCACCAAAGTGTTTAAAGTGTGGATCCATTGAAAAAATTTTTATATAAAATTATCCAAATTTGAACAAAGAAGAATCCAGTGATTATGAAGACGAGATTCCAATAAGATCCTCAAATAAGAAAGACACAAAATTTGATAAATCGAGGATTTCTTTGAAGGGAAAGGGTAATAAATTCTCTACATTCAAAAATAGAAAATTATTATCTAAGTTAGAGGATAATTTAAGTAACCAAGACGATGGAGAAGGTGATACTTCTAGTGAATTTTATGAAAAACTACTAATTGTGAAAGTGAATGAGGAATAATTCACTGATGATGAAAGTAATGATGTTGTTAGTGAGGTGGAAATATAAATAGAGCTTATGTTAAAGTGATAACTTAAGGAATTTCTCTTAAAAATATCAATGATGTATAATGATATAAAAATTTTTAAGAAATTAAGTCAATATTCATGAAATAAATAGTCTATTCCTTATGAGGAAGAATCAATGTTACCAAAAGAGATTTATTTTTAATGAAGTTACTTGATGAAGATAAGATTTTAAAAGTTTAGATAAAATATAGAGTTAAAAAAAGGATAAGAATCTTGATAATATTCAATAAAATATTATCAATGTTGCAAATAAATTAATCAAGTATAAATATATTTTTTAGAATTCAATTCAAGAATTTGGTGAAATCTAAAATAATATAGCTATAAAAATTGTTAAAGATTCAAATAATTATGAAACTCAAGTAGACCAAAAAATAAAAAACCTCAAAGAGTTATAAATTTCTATAAAGTTTTGGTGGAAACACTTATTTGAATAAATAAATGAAAACATCATGTTTGTGGGAAAACAAAGCGATTCTATGAAATTTGGAGATTTTAGGAACATATACTAAAAATAAAAAACTACTAAAATAGTGATTAAAAAGGGATGGTAAGAATCATAGAAAAAAAAATTGAAATTATAAAACAATTTTGGTTCACAAAAATTAAAAAAAATGGGATGACCAAAAGAAGGATAAAAATAAGGTGTCAACATCTATAAATCAATCTACTTTCTTAGGAAAATATGATTTTTATGGTTATTATTGGATCTTTAGAGGCTTTGGGGAATATGAAAAAAAAATTGTTTAATTACCAATTTTCCTACAATCCTAGAAGGTTTGGGACAACAAATTTTAGGGGTATTTAACCTATTAAAAGAATAAAATTTCAGAATAAAATTGAATAATGTAGAGTGGAGGTTGAGAATAAGATTCAACAATTGGAAGAATTTTTTGGAGGATTTGATCTGTCATGTCACATTAATGATGATTGTCTCTCTATCATTCAAGACCAATTGAGTATGAATTTCAATACTCAAAAGGCTCAAAAGAATAATTACAAAATCAATGAATATTCTTTTTTATTTAAGTATCTATCAAGACCCAACCTACCGGGGCCCCTCCCGGCCCAAAAATAAGTTTAGAGTGATACCCTAAGTCCACCTCCAATGTATTAGGGGTTGGTGACAAGTTCTTACTATAAAAAAACTGATATGGGAGGCCTTATACTAAAGTAACTATTCTTACACACACAACTAGATATATGAAATAGTGAAAAGATATAATAAAATACCCAAACGTCTAGATTATGATAAATGTATGTGACAACCTATAATAAAAACATCAATGTGCCATAAGGTAATAAAAAAAGATATAAAGGGGAAATATAAATTCTGAAAAAAAAATTATTTCCAAACCTAATAAATACTAGGAAATTGAGAAAATTAAGATGGCCCGACTCACAATCTCTTATACTGACCACCATACATGGTCAGTGCCTCCAAGTACCATTATCCTCTAATAACACTAGGTCCACCCAGGTAACCACCGTTCATCATATCATCTACATACAGCATGACACATGTAGGAATAAAACATGCAATGGTGAGTATAAACATACTCATTATGATTCCTCAAAAACCTATAGTGATGAAATAGAATAAAATAGTCACCTCAAACCATAAGGAAAGAGGGAAAAGAAACCCAACATCAGATATGATCATATTGAAATCCCTATCATAAAAGGAGATAATTCTCAGTATCCATATCTATATAAGGATTATAAGTCATCCTACAACTCTCAAAGGTCCCATATTAAATGTTAATAAGTGCACTCAACCTCATAAGAAGTTATGGGTGGAGAACTATAACTTTGTCATTGTGCTTCATAGTCAAGGGAGCCCTAACTCTAGTAGAGGACTCTCTCCCTGCTAGAACTTGAGGATGGGGGAGTACTACTTTGTAGATAGTATAACCACACCCTATGTAGTGTGGGGGAGTACCGAAAATAAAAATAGTATGGGGACCCTCACCATGGTATGGTAGGGGAGTATTGACCTCAACATCTCTTTGGTGATCAAACCTTATCAATTTCATTTTCCAAGTGTCGTTTAAGGAAGTCTACCACTTGTAACACCTTTTGTAATAATTATTATGCCAAAACAAAGGCTACCATCATTTCTTATTATGAAAAACACTCAGGATAGGATACTTGTGGGACCAAATATGAGTCTTGAAAGAAGAGATACACAAGGTATAAATTTATAGAAAAAATACATTGCATGTACAAAGGTTCTCACTATGTGTGAGATCACCTAAAAAACTAAGTGGATCCTCCCTGTAAAATGGCTTTCCTATCCATGTGAAACCACATGATATTTCCCAATGGGAATATTATAATGTATCATAATTTCTTTGTGATTTTTGTTAATTGTATGGAATTATTTTGAGACCACACACTTCGACAGCACATGACTCTAAGTCCTAGTAAGCCCAGAATGAAATTTGAAACATTTTTTAGTTCAATTAAGTAAATGTATGAGTGGGTTTTTCAAACTTTTGAACCGGTTCTCAGATAGAAAATCTGAGGGAACCTTTGAACTCAAAAAGCTGGGATTCTCCTAGAAAGGAAATAACATCAACCAGCAAGGGTCGGATGGAAAAGTTATTTTTTTTACTTTTCAGAAACATATTAAAATAACAAAAAATGTTATTTTGTTTTTCTTTCTCATCATTGAGTGGAAAACAACAGTGATGTGGTGCAGTGATGAGGTGATGACAAGGCGTGTTAAAGGAGGATCCTTATTGACCCTTTTTGTGCAATCGTAATGACGCAACATCACAACATAACAGAAATGTTATGACATGTTTCCTTTTATTAAGCTAACGTATTGGAGAGATTGGAATTAAACTATGGAAATTTCATTTCATGAACCTATGGAGACATTTCTCCCCAATGACGAATGACAAACACCGGTAAGATTTCTAGCGACATCGATGCCTCAAAGAACGAAATCGTGAATCAATGTATGCATTCGACTTCTTGAACCTTCAAGGGCAGACTACTTCATCGTCAAGCGTCAATTGAGGTAGTGGTTGTTTGATTGAATTTATTTTCCCTATTCTTTTTCTAAAGTGATGAATGCGGTCAAACCAAGAACAGGTTTACCCTCGGATAATTTGTCGATGTGGGGGGTGTCGTTATTTGTGGGTTTCTATTCGGGATTGAATTTTGTTGATAGAACATCTTTCTCGAGCCTCTCCAATTTTAAACTTCTAATGCTAAGGGTGTGTGCCGACATGAACAAGGCCTGACCCCCCTTGACCTTGTGCATTATTGGTGATTTTTTTTTGAAATAGTGGCAAGGAATGTTCAAGACCTTCATAGGAAAGGCAAGAACCCATATAGGTCGTAGGTGTAGTCGACGCGAAGAACGGACCACCAGAGTAGACCCAGTGGTCTGAGGAGCATTCTAATGGTGGCCACGACCGCGGGTCGATGGTGGAACACCATAAAGACGCACCATAATTGGATTTTGTGGCTGGTTCAGGTCATGGCGTAGTGGGTAGAGCTGGTGGGTGGACATGGCCTCCCGACTATGTTGAGCACTGTAGATGTGGCACCTAGCCGTATCCCATATGGTTGTCACAGTCGATCAGATGCGGCTGGGTAGGCAGCCCCATGGAAGATTCATGGGGTGAGGAAGCTGGACACATCTATCTACCATGTCCTAGCCAGACTGAACCCACCCGCCTTAGCCAGACCGAGCAAAAACACGGGCCGAACCTGGACCCAACTAGCCCCTTTATGAAAAAAAATCAATAACTTGCAAACCAGGCATCCGATTAACGAGCCGTTTGTGGTATGAGAACCCTCACAATGAGATGGAACTTTTGGAATACTTTATTAAGTATTTAATGGAAGTTTAAATTCAAAAAATGGATTTGGGAGAGGTCCTCCCAAGATCAAGTGTGCTACGTGCAGAAACCCTGCAGTTGGATGAGACCTAGAGATTGCTTACAAATGACCCTATGTAGATTGGATACTATGTCCATGTGGGAAGTGGATTATATGTTACCCGATATGCCCATAGTGGGTAGAATATTCTGTGTGACCCGACAGACCCATGTTACTCAACAGGAGGAGTACCCCAGTATAGCCATAGTAGGGGATTGGATTCTGTTTGACCCAGCATACCCATAGTACTCATCAGGGATGAGTACCACAATAGTATTAGGTTAGTGGGAAGTGGTATTTGTGTGATGTGACAGGCCCACTATACTCATTGAGGAGGATTTATCCATCATCCAAGGTGTTCGACGATGTGACTAATGGTTCTAATATCCTACTCTAGAATATACCTTGTGTGATCTATCTTGCTTTGTGATCATTCTTGGTGATCATGATTTGTGGTTTGTTTATGTATTTCTTTATGGTATTTCATTTGTGTTTCGGGGTCCCCTACGGAGTATTTTTTTACTCACCCACACACGGGATTCTCTCACACATGTTGTGTCTGATGTAGATTGTCGACACTTCGATGGAGGACTTGGTGGCCTAGGACCCGATGAGGCTTAGTGAGATCAGGTGGGCATGGCATACTCCAACATATTCTAGTAGCTACACTACTCTGTACTTAACCATTTGGTAGGATTTTTAGAATATGGCTATTTAGGGTCTCTTTTATACATTCTTGTTTTTTAGTTATTATTTTGTTGGGTTTGTATTCTGGCCAATTTGACTTTCAACTGTACTTGTACTGAGTGGTTATTTATAGTGGCATGATTTTTTACTTTTCCATCTTTGGGATGTGTTTGTGGGTGTCTGCATACAGGTACTCAGAAATATTCCTTCCACTTGCAGATTTACTTCTTCGGCACTAGTCACCAACCCCTGGCCATTGGGAGGCGGGCTTGGGGTATGTCATGACACGGGCCCTGGGGGATGGGTCGTGACAAAGTGGTATCAAAGGTGGTTGGTTCTGCCTCAAATATTTAGAGTCTATTGTTTTTTTTGGGAAACAGTGTTGAATTTTCCAAGTTCAACTTTCAGATTCAGGGAGTCCAATGTTGGTGTGGCGACCAACGTATCCATACACTAGGACCTTGAATTCTATTTTTTAGCTCTATACATGAAAACACTGGTTGAATAAGTGACTCCTTATGATTTTATTGAATAAGAGTCATCTCACAAGGTATAACCTTCTAACCGTGGTACATCTTGATCTACATCAAGATGCCTCCATGAAGATGACCATCTTGGATTCTGATGTATGATCATGAGGAAATCCCACCTAGCGATGAGGGGTCGGTTCAAGGACTGGTCCTATAGATAGCCAGGTCGGGTGGTGCACTGATGTTTCCACCACCCATTGATCATCAGTTACTCTCGAAGATACCGGTAGAGGACGTGTGTAGGCTCGGTGACTTGCATGAGTTCCAAAGATAGAGACCTTTTAGGTTTAGGGGAGAGATAGATCCTCAGCTCACTGAGGACTAGCTAGAGGTAGTGACGTGAGTATTCCTCTTAGTGAGGACACCACTTGACCATATGATGATCTTAGTCGTAATCCTTATAAAGTGATTGGTAGGGAGATGGTGGATCATGACCCTCTAGATGTATGATTATGTGAACCTCACCTGGATAGACCTTGAACGACTTTTCTAGGAGGCGTTTTTTCCCATGACCTTATGATCTATGCGCATACAGGAGTTGCTTCACCTACAACAGGGCAGCATGTTAGTGGATGTGTACTCTGTGAGGTTTATAGACCTATCTTGATACTCCACGGACATGGTGTGAGACAATTTATTTAGGGCTTGGACCTTTGAGTATGGACTCAGATGGGAGATCCTGGCATCCATGGTGTTGCTCAGCATCCCCACTCAGGCTAGAGTGCTAGAGAGATCCCTTCTTGTGGAGATCTTTCTAGCGGAGAAGGCACTGATAGCTGGAGCCGTTAGCAGAAATCAGATAGTAGAGTATTCAGTGGTGAGTAACAGGCTGCAGATGAGGGGGACAAGTAGGCTGGGTCTTTCAGAGGATGACCCATGGACTCGGGGTCGGTAGTACGGCGCTCCCAGAGTAGAGAGATTCAGCAGGGGGCTAGGCTGTTCTTCATGTGCAGTGGGTAGAGACACATGGCTCGTGACTGCCCAACCTGCTTCACAAACGATCAGCATGTGGTCTAGGGACCACCAAGGAAAAATAATAGGTTCAAGTGAGGAGGTCTGCAAGGCGGCAGAAGTGGCTGGGGAGCAGGCCAAGCAGCAGGAAGTGGAAGAAAGTCTGAGGTGCTACCACCACCACCCCTAGGTAGTTCACCCTGGGTTTAGAAAGCTAGCGAATAGGGGTGAGGCCAGCTTCAGGCGATGGAGGCCTATGACCACAAAGCTCTAGAGATTATTAGAGGTATGATCTGTGTCTTTTTCACCTTATCTTTAGTTCTTATAGACATAGGTTCCAATCACTCTTTCCTTTCCACAAAACCTCATTCGAGGCTTGGAGATTCTTGTGGAGACATTGGATCAATCCTTACACTTATAAACTCCTATGGGAGGGGATTAGACAATTACACACTAGTACAGGAAATGCGAGCTTACTCTATGAGGTGAGAGATTCTGCTTCTATCTCTTAGTAGCAGCATCGAGGACTTATGACATCATATTGGGTATGGATTGGTTATCCATAGTCCATGCTCAGATCGAATATTTTAGGTGAAAAGTGTGGTGTGTCCGTGAGGATGGGACCATGTTTTCCTTCATCGTCAGAAGGTAACCTTTGTATAATAGGATGGAATTTCAGGGAGGAGGATGTAGCCGATCACTCATCAGTTGGCTACCCTCACCCTCACTGCATTGGACGTGAGGAGTTTGAGCTTTTTTTTAATGGTGGACGAGTATGAGGATTTCTTTCCTAAGGATTTTCCGAGACAACCTCCTCGTAGGGAGGTAAAATTCAGTATCGACCTATACCCCAGTATGACAATGATATCCACACCGGCATATCGGATGGCTCCTGTGGAGCTACGTGAATTGAGGGTACAGTTGGAGGACTTACAGGACAAGGGGTTCATGAGGACCATCATTTCACCATGGGCATCCCCAGTGTTGTTTTCCAAGAAGTAAAATGGGATATTGAGGCTATGCATAGTCTTCCGGGGCCTAAACCAGGTGACTGTGAAGAACAAGTATCTATTGCAGAGGATTGAGGACCTCTTCGACCAGCTGAAGGGAGTGATGTGGTTCTCGAAGATAGACCACAAATCAGGCTATCATCAGCTTTGGGTATTGGATGAGGACGTACTGAATATAGATTTTAGATGTTGGTATGTCCACATTGAGTTCTTGGTGATACCCTTCGGCATGACCAATGCCCCCAAAAGTTATCATGGGACTCATGAACAAGATCTTTTAGCCTTACCTCGATCATTTTGTGGCGGTATTCATTGATGACATCTTGGTGTACTCGGTGTCAGAGGAGGATCATGCTACACACCTTCATACAGTCTTAGATACACTCCTAGAGCACCATCTTTAGGGTAAGCTCTCAAAGTTCTAGTTTTGGATTCAAGAGGTCCACTTTCGAGGACACGTCATCTCGGAGGCTAAAGTTGCAGTGGATCTGGAAAAGATAGAGGCAGTGCTTTCTTGGGAGCCACTTGGGATTGTGACTGAGGTGTGGAGTTTCTTGGGGTTGGTTGGATACTACCAGAGGTTTGTGTCCAAATTTTTCATAGTAGAAGCACCTTTATCAACCTTTACATTGAAGGGATATCCCTTTATGTGAACGTATAAGTTCCAAAAAATATTTTGGGAGTGGAGCTGGAGACTAAAAAGTTCCCCTATCTTGAGTCTACTAGATGAGGGCATTGGGTTTCTATTTTTCTACGACACATATGGGACCGGACTAGGATGTGTCCTGATGAAGGGCTGAGAAGTGATCACCAAATGCTCCTAGAAATTGAGGTAGCATGAGCAGAACTATGTGACCCATGACCTAGATTTAGCAGCAATGGTCTTTGCCTTGAAGATGTGGTAGCACTACTTGATGGCTGAACGGTTTACCGTCTGCTCCGACCACAAGATTCTCAAGTATATCTTCTCACAGAAGGACCTAAACTTGAGACAACAGTGATGGTTGGAGTTCTCTAGGACTATGAATTTGAAATATTCTATACTCCTTTGAATGAGAACGTGGTTGAAGACGTGCTCAGTAGGAGGTATGGCTTACAACTACTGAGTGAGGAGATAGAGAAGCTACCCACGATGCAGATATACTTTTTGGATGGTTATGGAGAAACTTATCTTCAGTCAATGACTGTCACTCCTTCACACTTAGAGTGAGTTAGGGAGGTACAACTTCTGGATGTTAACTGCGATTCCCGACATGCTCAGGTATCCTCTGGTTAGGCTCTTGGTGGATTTTTGATAGGTGGTAAGCACATAATCCTTTGATATGACAAACCATAGTACCAGTGGTGTTGCGGGAGGAGGTTTTGATGAAGTTCCATACATCCCCTTTGGTATACATCCTATTGTGACGAAGATTTACCAAGACCTCTGATGTCAGTACTAGTGTCCATGGATGAAGAAAGTGGTGGTAGAGTTCATTTCACAATGCCTCACTTGTCAGTAAGTGAAGGATGAGCATCAGGTCCCAGAAGGCTTGGCACAACCACTTGAGGTACGAGTGTGGAAATGGGATGGTATCTCCATGGACTTGGTGATGAGGCTAACATGCACATCTAGGGGCCACAATTCTATCTGGGTGATCATTGACCAACTCACTATGTCGGCTCACTTACTACCCATTTAGGAGCAGGGATCGGTAGAAGGCTTTGGGAGCCTCTACATCTAGGAGATAGTACAGATTCATGGTGTTCATTCAATGATCGTCTCATACTATGATGCTTGATTTACATCCCGGTGGTAGGAGGGGTTGCAGGAGGCGTTCGGGACACAGTTGAACTTAAGCACATATTTTCACACCCAAACAGATGGTCATATGGAGTGGACCACTCGGACCCTGGAGGACATACTTTGTACTTGTGTCATTGATTTTGGTCACCTTTGGGAGGACCACCTACCAATAATGGAGTTTTAATACAACAATAGTTATCACTTCACCAATAGCATTGCACTGTTTGAGGCATTGTATGGGCCGCCATGAAAATCACCTCTATACTGGACAGACCCAGGGGAGTCATCACTCAGGGGTCCAGAGTTGGTATGGGATACCACTAAGAAGGTGAAGATCATCCTAGAGTGGATGAGAACTACATAGATAAGGCAGAAATTGTATACTGACCAGAGGCGGTGACCCTTGTTGTTTGAGGAGAGAGACCACGTGTCCCTTTGGGTCTCACCCCAATGGGGATTGCGGTGATTTGGACAAGGTGGAAAGCTATCTCTGAGTTTCATCAGACCTTTCTAGATCCTCATAAGAGTTGGTGAGGTGGCTTACCTCCTAGACCTTCCCCCATAGATGCACTGGGTGTACGATATTTTCCACCTATTTCAGCTGAGAAGGTACATGGATGATCCATCGCACATCATCGACTGGGGCGAGCTTGACATTGACGATGGGGAGACGTTTGTGGAGTTCCCAGTGGAGATAGAGGATCGACAAGAGAGGTTCCTTCATGGATGGTTGATTTCTATGGGACGCATTTGGTGGTATCACAAGAATCTCTAGAAGAGAAAATGGGAGTGGGAAGCTTATATTCCTGCTCAGTACCCCCATTTGTTTGATTAGAATTTTTTTGGCTTTCTGGGATGTAATTCCCTAAAGTGGGGAGAATGTAATGTATCAAAATTTCCATTTTATTTTATTTAATTATATATAATTATTTCAAGACCAAACAGTTTTATGGAACATGATTCTGTGGCCCAGTGAGCCTAGAACGTAATTTTGACCTTTTTTAGTTTACTAAAGTAAACGTGTGAGCGGATTTTTCAAAATTTTTAACCGGTGCTTGGATCATAAATCCAATAGCACCATAGATCTTAGAACAGCGAGATCCACTTAGAAAGGATTTAACATTGATTGAAAAGGGTTGGACTGAAATGTTAATTTTCATAATTTTTGGAAAAATAATAAAATAACAAAAAAAGTTATTTTATTTTTATTTTTCACCGTTGAGTGGCGAAAGGCGGTGCCACGGTGCGGCGGCGAAGCGATGATGAGGTGAATTAAAAGAGTATCCTGAATGACATGTTTTGTACAAACGTAACCGCTATGCTATGCTATAAATGAAATAGCGTAATAGAAACTTTGTGACATGTTTCCTTTTATTAAGCTAATATATTGGAGGGTTGGGAATTAAAGAGTGGAGATTAACTCTGTTGAACCTAAGAAAAAATTCTTCTCCAAAAACGAACAATGAATGCCGAAAGGATTTCTTGTGAAATCGGCACCTTGAAGAATGGAACTAGGAATCGATGAACACCTTAAACTTCTAGAACCTTCACAAGAAGACCACTTCAATGTGGAGCATCGATCGATGTAGGGGTTGTTTGATTGAATTTCTTTTCCCCATTCTTTTTCTAACGAAACAAATACGGGTCAAACCGTGAAAATGATGACCCAAAGGTCGTTCATCAATGAAGGTGGGTGTTGTTATTATTGGGTTTCTATTCAGGATTGAATTTTGTTGTTAGAACATCCTCCCTAAGCCTCCCCTATTTTAAACTTCTAACGCGGAGGGTGCGGGTTGACAAGAATAAGGCCAGAACCCCCTCTGCCTTGTTCGTTCTTGGTGGAAATTTTTTTTAAACAATGGAAAGCCGAGTTCAAGGCCTTTTCAGGGAAGTAAATACCCACATGGATGTCGTAGGAACAGTTGGCTCAAATAACGGTCCAATAGAACGGACCCAATGGTCCCCGGAGCATTCTACTGGCGACCGATGGTGGCAGCAGGATCGAGTTGTGGCGCAGCGGGGAGTGTTGGCGGCTGGCTGTGGGTGGATGCGGCCATCCAAACACATCGGATCACTGCAGACGCCGCTGTTGCTGTCGATCGACCGCCGCTGGGCAGGCCACCCCGCGGACGACCCGTAGGGAAAGGAAGCCGGATACGGCTATCTGCTGCATCCCGGCCATACCAAACTGGTCCATATTTGAAGGATCGGGAAGAACCGTGGTCTGGACCCACACCCCAATATACCGGACCAAGGATGGGTTGGGTCAGGTTGGGTCTGTATGACTGGGTCAGACTGGACCCAGACCCAACCATCCTCATTTTGGAAAAACGTCAATAACTTTCAAACCCAACGTCTGATTAACGAGTTGTTTTTGGCATTGGTAACCCTCATGATGAGACTAATTTATTAGAATAATCTATGTAGGATTTAATGGAATTTGTAATTTGAAAAATGGATTGGGTATCGGTCCTCCTAAGATCAACCATGCTATGTGTGAAAACCCTACTGTTGGATGAGACCTAGATACTGTTGGCGAGCGGCGCTGTGTGGATCAGATACTATGACTTAGTGGGAAGTGACTTATATTTGACCCGGAAGGACCAAGGTGGGGAGAGGTTTATGTGTGACCCATCATACCCATGGTACTCGATAGAAGGAGTACCTGAGTACGGCCATAGTAGGGAAGCAGTTTACGTGTGACCTAGAAAGCCCACGATGGGGAGCAGCTTCTGTGTGACCGAGCATACCCACAATAATCAACAGGGATGAGTACCACAGTAGTATTACGTATGTGGGAATTGGATTTTGTGTGACCTAACAATCCCACTGTACTCATTGATGATGAGTTCTCCAGCAACCGAGGTATTTGATGATGTGACTAATGGTTCTATTATCCTACTCTAGAATATATATGGTGTGATTTGTCTTGTTTTGTGATCACGATTGGTGATCATGATTTGTGGTCGGTATTTGGATTTCTTTTTGGTCTTCCCTTTATGTTTTAGGGATCCATACTGATAATTTTTTTACTCACCCCTGCACGGGCTTTTCCCGCACGTGTTGTGTCTTATTCAGATGATCGATGATTCGACGGAGGACTTGGTGTCCTAGGACTAGGTGGGGCTCAATGAGATCAGGCGGGTAGGGAATACTTCTATATCTTCTAGTAGATACACTACTATGTACTTACCCATCCGGTGAGGTTTTTAGCGGATGTCTATTCAGGGTCTCTTTTTTACTTTCTAATTTTTCAGTTAGTCATTTGTTGGGTTTGTATTCTGGCCTATTATACATTCACTTGAACTTGTACTCAATGGTTATTTATAGTGGAATTCTTATTTAATTTTTCTTCTTTTGGATGTGGTTGTGTTTTTTTGTGTACAGGTACTCATGAAAATGCCTCCCACTTACAGGTTTATGCCTTCGGCACTAGTTGCCGACCCCTGGCCTTTGGGAGGCGGGCTTGGGGTATGCACGACACAGGCCCTATGGGAAGGGTTGTGAAAAATTTGGATTGTATGTTCACCCAAGGTCCTGGGTGTGTTCTCTCAGCACATGACTTATTTAACCATGTACCTCTACATGGAATTTTCCTACTGGGACACGACATTTCTGTTCACCTAGTGTTCTAGGTGTTCTCTCTTATCACATAAATATGATAACTAGATAGATTAAAATGATATGTGTCTCTAATGACACAATGTGTGACACATAAATTGGGTGAAACCTTAGATTTTTTGAGATTATGAGGAACATGATGTGTATTTGTCTAGAGTACACAAATTGTACTTCTGTTTTTCATAGACAGTGAAGTCGTATCTCCAGCAATCACTAGATCTGTCATTCCTACCATTTACATCACCATTTTACTTTCCTGAATTGTTTAAATTCATAGGGAAAGTTCTCTTAATTATTATTCTTTACCTATGGGGGATGGAATCTAGAACTATATTCTCTTGAGCGGCAACTGCCATGTCTTTGATCATCGTTCAGGTTCCCAATATGTGAATCTAATGCATGAATTCTAAAAATCAATCTTGATACACCAATAAAACACTAATCCCTATATCATTCATGCATCCATCATAAATCTGGGGGTTCAATAATTCTCAAACTGGACCGATAATGTCGAACCTATGACCTTATAGGTGAGCGGCGTGGAACTCAAAGAATGGTGTTGAGATAATCATAAGAACAAAGTGAGATGATTATTGGCTGATATGATATCAATCAATAGTTACATGTTATGGAAACATAATCCATGAAATATGGGTACAAAAACATTAAATTATTAGGTTCATAATAAATAATTAGGTACTTTTATCATGTGAAGAATGAAAATTATATAAATAAATAAGATATAAAATCTATGCGAGACAATTAAATCAAAGTGTGGAATTCAAAAACTAAAGATCCCTCCATCAATAATAAATTGAACATTATTGAAGTAAATTTCCAATTTAAATGATAATGAATATCCCATTTTGTTTTTATTTTTCCTCATGAATCCCCTCGATCATTCATCATCGATCCACATTCTCGAGTTTCCAATGCCAACAGGGATCTCACTTCCTCCCCTATAATCCCCATGGGTTATACGAATAACCTTGGAGATTATACATAATGATGTATATATATATATTAGATTAGAATTTTTCCATTAAGTAAAAAAAATTATTTAATTAAATTAATGCAGCTTCCAACATATGCCTTCCATGGAAGATCCCACACCCACTAACCCTATACCACACCTAGGATAAACCATGCATCCTAGAAACAACAACAACCTCATATTTTCCATCCAAGGTCCCAATCAATGGGAAAATAATTTATTCTAAAAATATGCACATGCATGAATTAATATATATTAATATAGTAATTTTTGGGTACTGTAGAACCCAAACACAGTTCCAACTATGTGGAAAGATCCATAGATATATTTATAAATATTTAAAGGATCAAATGATAAAAACCAGATTTTTTTCATTCTCTCCTTCTTCAAGGACTTTCTACCCAAAAATCACAAGACACAAAGAAATTTGGAGGTACTTAGGCCACATATAGTTCTCATGTTCCTAGGAGTTCTCCCACACACTCCCATACTACCAAATCCCTCAACCCAAATGAATTGTTATCCATGTAGGATCTTCTCCTATCGATCCTTGATTTCCATTGGGTACTATTAGAAGGTGTTTTTTACTCAATGTATATATATCAAACATAAATAATGTGTTATGGATCATGTATTAATCTCCTCAACTACAACACATAGAAGACGTCATACACTCAGTCCAACTGTGGGGATAAGTCCAAGTAGTAAGCAACCTTGCCAACCCTCAGTATGATTTTGAATGGTTTTATGAACCTTGGGGATATCTTTATTCCCCAGAAAAAAATCCTTAAAATCCTCATCATAGTGATACTCTTAGTAACATATGGTCTCCCTACTTGAACTCCAAAGGCCTAAGATGTTAGCCTTCATAAGATTTATGTCGACTCTGATCTAACCTCATATGCTTGTGGATCACCTGAACCTTCTCTGCCATTTCTTACAAAAGTTTTATCCCAATAATATAAGTATCATCATTCTCAGTCCAACATAAGGGTAACCTATAGGGTCTACCATATAGTTCATTTAAAGGTTCCATATTGATAATGGAATTCTAGTTTTTATTATAGGAAAACCCCACTAATGTTAAGTGGTCATCCCAACTCAAAATTAAGTCCAACACACTTATCTCAACATTTCCTCTAAAATATATATGGTTTAATCTTCTCGGGAATTTTTTGAGGGGTGAAATGTCATGATCGTCTATAAATGGGTCTTAAAATCCTCTTATAATCCTCTATATAACTATGATGTGAATTGATAATTCTGATCAAAGATGATTTTTTTGGTACCCAATGGAGTTGAATGATCTCATTTTCAACAAATACCCCAAACACTAAAACAAACTCTACTCCCTGATGGAAAAGAAGCATGTCAACTTGGTAAGTCAGCCAAAAATCACTCAAATAGAATAGTGGCCCCTTATTGTCCATGGGTTCCCCATTATAAAATCCATAGATATGTCATCCCATTTCCATTTCAGGATATTAAGGGGTTAAGTCAAACTTGTTGAAACCTAATGTTCATTCTATACCTATTGACTTGTGAAACATCATTAAACAAACTCAAAAAATCTCCACCTCATTCTAGACCACCAAAACTATTATTGAAGGTATTTTTACATCTTTTCTACTCTCTAATGTATATCCAAGTTGAAGGAATGAAAATCCATCAAAACCTCCTAATGAAATGTGGATGGATATATGAGTCATCCCTAAAAAAGAATTACATGCTCTCCCCATTCCAAAAATACACCTGGTGCATCTCCTAGGGATATCTGGACACAAAAAACCTCATTATTAACATCTCCCAAATGATCTTCTATCATATGCTGAATTAGTGGTGCGATCACCACGATCAACCAAAGATAAGATACACCTATCTCCTCTACTATGGTTAGTTGTAATGAAGAAAATTAATATGACACCTACTCAGTCAAGTGAGAATGATATTTATTACTAAGGGCATCTTCAACCATGATACCCTTCCTTGGAGTGTAGACTATCTCAAAGTCATGGTCCCGCATGAATTCCAACCAATTCCTCTAAATCATGTTAAGATACCTTTGGGTGAATATATTCTGGAGACTATAGTGGTATGAGTAAAAAATTAAACACTCACCTAATAGATAATTCTGCTATATCTTTATAGAAAATACTACCACTACTAATTCTAAGTTTGGGTCACATAATTTTTCTCATCATTTATCAACTCCCTAAACCCATAAGAAACCACTACCTACCTCTACATACAAAAAAGTCTAATCCTAGATCTAGAGGCGCTGAAAAATACCATGTACCTGACACCCTCTTATGGTAGTCTCAAAATTGGAGCACTAGTCAACCTATGCCTCATCACCTCAATAGTTATCTGACACTTCTAATTCCAAGAAAATGTTTTCCCTTTACACATAAAGGTTGTTAAAGGGGATGTAATACTAAAATATTATTACATGAATGTCTGATAATACCCTACCAAACTGAGGAAACTCTACACCACTGACACACTCTTGGGTGGTTCCTGAGTGATCAACATATCAATCTTTTCTAGATCTAAAACTACTGCATGCTCCGTGATGACATTCCCTAAAAAGTGAACATATTGAATCAAAACTAACACTTCAAGAGATTTATGTATAGTTAGTTCTCTCTGAGTAATTCTAGGACCATCCTCAAATGCTCATTATCATTCTCCTCATATGCATATTATATCATCATAGCATTGATAAATAAAAATATGAATTATTCCAAGTAAGGATGGAATATTTTTCTCATAAGTTTCATGAACACAGTGGTAGAATTAGTCACACCAAAAGGAATTACCAAGAACTAAATACTCCAATAGTGACATTGAAATACTATCTTTGGAATATCAACTTCACAAACAATCAATTTATAGTGGTTGAACCTATGTTCAATATTTGAAAACCAACTCATACCTTTCCCCTAGTTGAAAAAAACATAAATCCTCAGAAAGGGGAACTTGTTCTTGATCATAACCTACTTAATGTGACAATAATCAATGAAAAGACTCAGTCTACCATCTACCTTCTTCACAAAAAACACTGGAGCCACCCAGGGGGACACACTAGGTCTCATAAATCCAATATCTCAAAGGTATTACAACTACACCCTTAGCTCTTGGATCTTGGTATGGTACTTCTGATATAATATAGAATAAATCAATGATCCTATGGTGAAAGTCGATAAATAATTCAATGTTATACCTCAAAGGTAGTCCCAAGTGATAGTAAAGAAAAACATATATATAATCCACCACTACCATTATAATCTAGGGGCCTACATAGATTTGTGCACTGAGTTCTAAACATGCCAACTAATAGGTGATATGTTGCATCTTCCTGCTCGTGATCCCTGCTCTATCGACTATAAGATCCCTCTCACCCATTAAATAGAATCTAATCTCATATGTACAAAGGAATATAACCCTCCTGTGATGATAGCCTATTTGGGAACATACCACAAACAACCAGTCCACACCCAAGATGACATCATAAGGTTTCATTGTAATGATCAATAGGTCCCATGAGAAACTCTATCCATGAATCACCCACTTTCACCACTACAAGATGTGAGATATAGAAGAGTATCTCTCTATAGAAACCTTTAAACATAAATTATGGGACAAATACTCTACTAGAAGCTATATCTCTTGCAAAATAGATATGGGGATGAAGGAATGACTTGACCCTATGGCTATAAGTACTGATACTAAGGAATATTAGACACACATTTTACCTAGAACCATATCATGATCATCCTAGTTATATTTTTTCATGGAAAAAAAACATGCCATTCCCTTGACCCCCATCCCACTAAGCCAGGCATGGGCCACCTAGTGGTGGTGTTGGGAGTAGGTCGTAGGATCGTCGTCCCCCTAAAGCTCCTCCCTTTGGGGCTCCTCCTTCCCCTCTATTGGCACTAACTCCCTAGGGTCCACCCTGACCACACCTGGGAAATCCTTGATCATGATATTGCCTCTATAATGGAGGTTAATCCACAACATATCCACCATACACAACATATCCACCATCCACAACATAATGAGTCAAGAAATCATGAGTTATGTGACCTCACTTGTCACAAGCATAAAATCGACCCTCTCTAGGATAATTGGACTGTATGTATGAACCTTTCACCACAGATCCATCTGTTTGAGTCTAGGCATGAATATTAATCTTACTCCTAGACCCTAATGACTGATGACCACTAGATATTATAGATGAATCAACCCCACAATTTCTATTATTATCTTTATCTTCTCTGTAAACCTTTACTATAAAGTTATATGTGAAAAAAAATGTTCTATTACTCCATCATATGTGGGAATTCATAACGAGACCATACTATCTCAGATTTCCCTATAGTCCCTACTCAAGATTCCATTATTAGAAGTATTTATATGTCACCATATTAAGATAATATCATGTGAGATTAGTAAAACATGATTTTTACTCAATAACATACATATCAACCTGTTGCAACTCAAGAATCTCCTAGATTTTTATAGTGCTCATGATTTAAGGTTAATACTCATCATAGAACTACAAATGAAATTATTTACACAATATCATCATCTCATCATGGGACTAAGTTATTAGACCCCCCAGCACCATAAAGCTCTATAAAAAAGACTAGTTTCAAGTTTAAAAAATTCAAACCACTAAATCAAGCCAACCCTCCACTGCCTAAGCGTCTAGCTCACCATGAAACCTGAGTAGTATCTTTCATTGGAATTTTTATATTTCAATAAGTCTATGCATATTGTCATCATAACCTACTGAAGTTATCATCTTTGAAATATGTATTAAATAATCCACTTGGACTGGTAGAGGATAATATAGATGTTGTATATTTCTTGGAAGAACTAATCTCTGCCTACATAGAGGAAACACCTCATGAATAGGTCACTAATATAATGCTTTATTGATCAATAGGTCATCACCATGACCTTGTAACCTTATCCAAGTTGGTTTTCATTATGAATTCATCCTAAAAGTTAACAAAAAAACACCAAAATTAGATGGGAATATCTAGGGAGATAACTCAAGGAGTCATTAAACTAAAAATACCCATTCCTATATGATCTATGCAATAATGGTTTCCCCATAACTAATTCCTCAATATTGTTTACAAATAGGTTTTCAAATTTCTAGTGAAAGGATACATCATTCTCCATACTATAAAAGGGTTCCCTATCCCAATATCTGAACTTGAGAAACTCTGACATCATTTCCCTAAGTCCTCAAACCAAAAATCATGAAATATCGAACTCCAACACTGATCTATATAGAGAAATCCTTTTATACTACTATGACATGACCTTACCCACTAGGGACCTGCCTGAGGTGATGGTAATCTAAGAGTGACACCCCAAGACTTCCTCTAATAGTACATGGGCCAAGTAAAATTATCAAGTAGGAAAAACATTAATATGGGAGGATATATTCTAAAGTAACTATATACATGCACATAACCCACTCCATGTAACAATGGAGATTAAGTAAAATACTAAAATATCTAGAGTATAATCAATGCAATCAATAACCTCTCGAAAAAAAAATTATAACATGGTAATAAATAATATATAAAGAATAAAAATACACACCCAACAATAGACATAGTCCCAACATGAAAATTTCTAGGATATGGGGAAACTAAAGATTTCTTGACTCACAATCTCTAAGATTGACCACCATACATGTTCAGCACCCCCAAGTACCTCTATTCACCACTAACACCAGGTCCACCAAGTTCACTGCCAATCATCATGTCTTCTAAATAATACATGTCATGTGCAGTAATAACCAATTTATGGGTGATTATAAATATACATAGTATAATATCCCAAGAACAAAAGGTGAAGTAATAGAATAAAACAGTCATCTAAACCCATAAGGAAATAGGGTAAATAAACCCAACATTTGAATTGCTCATACTGTAACCCCATTAGTAAAAGGAGGGACGTCTCAATATCCATATCCAGTTAAGTAAGATGATTCATCCTATAAATCCCAAAAGTCCTATATACCACACCAAGAACCACATGAAACTTCACAACATGTTCAGGGTGGAGGGATGCACCTCACCATTAAACTCCGTAGTTGAGGTATCACTGACTCTAGTTGAGGAACTACTCCCCACCATAGCTCTAATATGGGAGAGTACCACTCGATATATTGAGTTATTGTGACCTCTATTTAATGGGAGTGTAATTAATCTACATATTAATAGATTATGGGATACCCATTCTCTAGTGTGATAGGAGAGTACCAACTCCAACATCTCTCTAATGATCAAATATGATCACTTCCATCATCCAAGCATCTCATGTTGTATCTATGATGCTAATAAAAGAAGGCTTACATCACATTCTAAATGGAAAATCACTTAGGAGAGGCTACTCATTGTCCAAAATATGAGTCCTAAAAGAGGATATATTCAAGGTAGAAGTTTATATAAAAATTAAACAACGTGTGAAAAGTGTCACACAATATGTTAAATCACATGAAAACCAGGGTGTTTCTACCTCTAGACAAGGATTGGCCATCCATGTGGCTCCACACAATGATTCTATATGGATCATGATATGTAACTTCACCTAGGGTCTTGTGTGTGTGCTCTCAGCATATGGATTAGTTAGCTATGTACATCCACAAGGCATGTCCTTATGGGGACACTACATGTTAGTTCATCTAGGGTCATGGGTGTGTTCCCTCTGTAGATGGATTGACTTCTCAAGTAGATTCACATGGTGCATGGACTCTGCCACACAATGTATGATACCTAATTTGAGCGAAACCCAAGATTTAGTGAGATTTTTAGGAACAAGACATGTGTTCCTCCTAAGTACATGGAATGTACTTGTGTTTTGTATAGAGAGTACAGCTCGGTCTTCACTAGTCTCTAGATCCAATATTCTTGCCACTTATGTCACCATTTTTATCACCTAAAAATGATGAATTTTTAGGGGAAGGTCTTTGATTGGTGATTCCTGGCCTTGGGTGTACATAATTAAAAACTATGATCTCCAAAGTAGTAGGCATTGTTCCTCTCATCATCGTTTGGGGTCCCAATCCATGAATCCAACACCTATATTCTTCAAATAAGTAATCATGTGTAATGGTACTTGAAATTTAATATTATTATTAATAAATATCATGACCCATGTACTTAGATGTGTTGAAAAAACATATGATGCGCTATATTCAAGATAATTAGTATATGTAATCTATGTCATGATCAATATGTTATTAATGAATAAGTTGAGGATGGATTTATCCCTTCCATTTATGGAAGTTAATATATCAACCCATTGATTGGAATGGAATCATCGAAACAAATTCCATGGACATGGTGATGTAGTTATGTTTATTTCAGATAATAAAAGAAATATATTTCAAGTATTAATGTTTATGACACAAGTATGCAACCATATTTATAAGATATCAAGAAAAAGATATTATATTACATTATCTGCGCTCATATGTGGTTGTTTGCATTGTGATATTAACTTTTTTCCCTTGTGATATTTGACCGGTTTTTAGAAAGTAATCATGGACATTAAGAAAGTTAGCCTAATTCCAATGAGGTAAAATCCTATAGGTTCACACACTGTTTATTTCCATTGATCTCAATTAAATTATATTTTAATTTTAAATATTAGAATAAATATTATTCTCAAGTTTGTGGAATAATTTTATTCATGATTTATTGATCATATAAATTAATTAAATATTTATTCATATGGTAATTATTTAATTACACTGATATATAATATTTATTTGTGTATTTATTTATTAAATGAATAAATATTCAACTAAATATTTATTTAATGATTAAATATTTATTCAAGTATTCAATAAATATTAAGGATTAAAAACAAAAAAAAAAGATGAGTTATGATGATACATATTCATTTGTAAGACGGTAAAATAATATTTATCATTTTTCTAGTTAGTGCATTCCATTTGAGGATTATAATAATAACATTATTACACGACACAACAGCATTTAGGGGTTTAATTTATTATTAAGGGCCAATGTGAAATTAAATAATATTTAACCCTAACCCATATCTTTATAAATAAATTTTTATATCTATTGTTCTAGGGTTAATCAAATTAGATAATCATTGTGCGGAATGAAATATAGAGCTCCCTCTCTTAAGACCGAAGAAGTCTCTAGAGTTTATTCTCTCAAGACTGAGATATTATCCTCCCCCCTCCATCATCTTAAGAATAAGAGTGAAAATATGATTCTTCAAGCCCAAATGAATCATTGAAATGATCAAGTAAAATACCAAAAGATGATCAGACTTCCATGCTAGCACCCAAAAATCCATCGATGTTGTTTGTAGATCAAAGGAGCACATGTGGATCACCACTAGAGGTATTCTACACTTGGATCCTATAAGCGCCATGATGGTAGACCGAAACAGTTTCATACAATCAACATCTCCATTAAATATAGATATAAACACTATGATATCATTTTTTTCATATATATTAAAATTAATTATAACTTTAATGTAAAATATCCTCTTAGTATGGGTTTTTCTATTATGTTTCATTAGGAAAATTTTCATTGGTCATGGATTCCTCATTTTTTACATCACAGAATATCCATTGAATCCAAAAATTGATGAGTCGATCCTAGACCTAATAAGAACATCCATTATGTCTAAAACAATCAAGTGGTATATTATTGGTCATGTTCAATTTTATAATTATTTATTTTATTTTTAATCATTATACATTTAAAATTTAAATTTCATTTCATGTTTTAAATCATTCTTAATTTTTCTTCAAGATCACTTCTTCCCCCTCTTCATTTTTTTCTCACATGAAAAATATTTGATAATAATTAATGAATAAATAATATAAAGAACCCCTCTAGAGGTTTTAAGAACTCTATTCGGATAACATAGTGTTATATGGCATGTACTCCTTTGTCACATGTCATGTATCATTATTCATTACCCCAAGAAACCAATGTGAAATTTGGTCCATCTTTTAATGAATAAATGCCACATGAATTTTATTAATCACATATAGATCATCCACAGTGGATCATAGTTTTGTTAGAATGCACACCATGTAGTCCATATAATCTTGAGGAAGAAAGAATGAGGACTATATGAATCATGTAATTAATGAACAACATGTATTTAATACACGATGCATAGGATGGAAGATTTTCAACATGAATTACACATTTTTCATCATCTATAGATTTTTTTTACCTCATAAATGTTTTTTGAGAAGTCCATGTTGAGTCCCCAAGTATGCACTATGAACATTCGGTGAAACAAAGTACTTGTCATGTGGATAGATTGTACATTTTGTGTACTTTACCTATTTATTTATAAATATTAAATTTAACTAATTACTCCATTAAATATCATTGACCTATGTTTCATGAGTCATTAAATTGATTTTACACACTGGTCATTAGGTTTTATATTATATTAAATGCTTAATAAATTCTGCTTAATATTGGAAACTACAAATCATGTCTGGCAGTTGCATACAAACAACTGAACATGCATTAAATTAAATAGAAAATGGAATTTTTCATGTATTTTGTGTGTCATTAATTTGATGGTACACACCATGAAACTAAAAAAAATGGTGTGTATAAAATATGTTAGGTGATTACATTATATAAAATGAGGACCATACTGAGTGGTTTAGACTGGTACTCACTATGTTTCTTCAAATTACAATGTTTTGTATTATTTTATAAAATTTTATATAAAATTAAATTGTTTATTTTATTTTAAATAAGATAAAATGAGAGTCTTGAGGATGATTGGATGAAATAGATAAAATTAATTGATTCATTAATAAGTTAATTAATCATATAAATTCATGAAAGTTTTATCTTATCTAAGAACAAATTGAAAGGAATGCTAGTTAGTTATTTTAAATACATAGTCATTACAAGTGTATTGATAATGAGATTTGACCAAAACTATATATGGGTTGTTTTTATTTACTTTAATTTTATTTCAAAAAATTTCAATAATTTATTATTAAATTAAATATTATATCATGTTTGTTATCCCTCCATAATTTATTATGTAATACCTTCATACCAAAGTTATTTTATGTAATTGTAATTAACTAATATTTTGATTCCCCTCATCTGAGTGTGAGTTATAAAATATATGGAATAAAGAGAGTATTCAAAACTTCATGAAGCCGATTTAAGGTGGACCATATGTAGAGGAAATTCAAGAGAGAACTCAGATGAAAACAACCCAGGAAATACAAAGGTGGATAGGCGGGATATTGAAACTCATGCCAAGACTAGAATAAGGAGTTTTCCCATAGGTTTATAGGTTTATTTTTTTCTGCTCAAAAATCAACCATTAAATAAATATCATGATCATTTCATGTATTTATTTATTTTATTTCTATCTATTGCATGTTTTAATTTATAGATTCAAGATCATGATCACATAAATACATTGATTAATATTCAAAGACGAAATTAAAATAAATAGATTATGCATAAATGTTTTATCAAAAAATAGTTAATCCCCAAATTATAATACACTTAATATTAATAATACATGTAAAGTATAAAACAAGAAACTTTTACGCATAATAAATCAAATACCTCAAAAAACTATTATTTCATATTAAACCTTCTATTACTTGAATAGGAATGAAGCTATAGAACTATGTGTTGGTCCAACCCTTGTTGGGATACTTAATTTTATCAGTGAGTTCTTATGAAATTTATGGGTTGATATGAAAATTTTATAGAAATGGGATTATCCCTTTCTAGACTTATGTAACTTGGAGGCATGTAAAATAATTTCTTACCTAAATGCCTTCATGTAATTTAACAAGACCTTTATTGGGTTATGATAAGGGGTATATGGATCATTTTGGTAGAATATCTGAGAAATTTGACATTTTAAGTCCAATAGTGAGGGTTTTTGGTACTTGGCTAAATAGTGGGATATATATAATTAAATTTATTTCATATCACTTTTGGTAGTTAGAAAAAGGACTAATAATATTCTCTAATTTTTTTAGAATCCAATGGAATGTTCAAAAACCACAATAGTATACCTAAGAACTATCATGAATAAAAAAATATCCTTACCAGCACAAACTTATAGGAATGGTATATGTTCTTAAGTATTGTACTACATTGGGTGTGTAAGTTATATGTTATGGACTCCCCATTTCCTGATCCACCTGCTATAGGGGAATGTGAGGAAAAGTTACTTGTCTATGAGAAACAATTGGATTATTTAGTTGATGTCAAGTGTTTTAGGATATCTTCCATATGTAGTGAACTAAAATATCACATGATACCATGGATGTGTATGAAATTCTTAGTCATCTTTAGGATCTTTATCAAGAGATAGAAAGACAAGAATGATTTGAGATCTCTAAGGAAATATTTACCTAAAATATTAGAGAAGGCGCACCAGATGGACCTCATGTAGTCAAAATGGTTGGATAAATTGAGTGTATGGAAATTCTAGGGTTTAAAATACCAAATGAATTGTGAAAATTTTTCATTATCACGTTACTTTTTTAAATATTCTATAACTTTATTGTGAATTTTAACATGAATACGATAGATAATTCACTCCCAAATCTCCTCACTTTAATTCTTCATACAAATAAGTAACTAAAGCCTAAAAATTTATCTATAATTATGGTGAATAAAAGGAAATAAGAGACAAATAAAACCAATAAAAATTCCAAGTCTAAGGATTATATACACTTCCCTTCCAAGCAGAGGAAGTTAAAATGTTAAGTGAGGGGGTAAAATGTTGTTTATTTATGATATGACAAGAAGGGCCTTCGGAAGAAAACATATAGAGTGGGAAAGAATCAGGTAAATGATTCAAGTATGTTCATTATCAATTGTAACCTTTTAATTTATATAAAATGGTTACTGGATAACACATGTGGTTTTCACATTTTTATATAAATTTTGGATCCTATATGATTTTTAAAGGTTATGTGGGGTGAGGTAGATTTGTGGGATAAAAATTGAGCTAAGTTGGAAGCACTATCCATTGGTGACTACAACTTTACATTTTCAAAAAGAATGATCTTGGTTCTTAATAATTGTTACTATTTACCATGAATTATGAAAAACATTATTTATATATATATAAATTAGATATGGAATTTTTTTTCATGCTCATAAATGAAATTTTATTAATTATAAATAAATAATGTGTTATGATAAATCACATTTACATAATGGTATTTATGTATTAGATTCTAAGAACCAAGTGTTTTAAATAGATAAAGAATCTAGATTTCATGACCCATACCACAACCAACTATGACATCACAATTTAGGTCATATATATAAGAAATGATTGACTAAGTTACATCAAGATAGTTATTTAGATTAATTCAAACTAATACAACTTGGTAATTTTCAAGCATGTTTACAAGGTAAAATAACTAAATCCCCAGTTAGTGTAAAAAGTGAAAGGGTTATAGATATTATAGAGTTAAATCACACTATTGTGTGTGGACCATACCAAGTTTAAGAAAGGGGTGGGTAATCATACTTCATAAATTTTACTATTGACTTAAGTAGGTAGAGATATATATAATTATTAAGGTATAAGTCATAATCCTTTGAGAAATTCAAGGAATTCCAGAATGAGGTTGAGAGCAAACATGGTAATATGATAAAGAAAATATTATCAGACCAAAGTGGGGAATATATTAATCATAACTTCATTGAATATTTATGGGAGTATGGGATTTTATCCCAACTCACCCGTCCCTATACACCCTAACGGAATGATGTAAGTAAAAGGATTATATACACCTTGTTCGACATAGAAAGTTAATGATGAGTAACACAAATCATCCACTTTAATATTGGGGATATGAATTAAAAACTATAATGCACATACAAAACTAAGTACTAACTAAAGTGGAAGATGGTATACCATACCAATTATGGATTAGAAAGAAACCCATGTTGTCTAACTTACATGTGTGGGGATCCAAAGCATTTGTTAAGGCGTCTTCATGAAACAAAATTCCACCCCAACGAATAATTTGTATCTTTATAGGATACCCAATGGAAACATGGGGATATTACCTTTACAAACCCTTAGATAAAAAGATAATGGTGTAGAAATTCCATGTTTCTTGAGAGAGATAACACCTATAAAAGAGATAGTATAAGTGAGAAAGACTTTGATGAAAGTCCAAGATCATGATACACATGAGTTGGTAGAAGAACAAGTTCCAAAAATCCCTATAGAAGAAACAATTCTTGAGAGACAAGAACTATGTAAGAGTATAAGAGATGTTTGATGACCTAAAAGATATGTATTTATAGTCTTTGAGGATGGTGAATCATTTTTAGATGATAAAAATGATCCTCAAACCTAAAACAAAGCAATTAATGGAATATATATTACCAAAGAGAAAGAATTAATGAATTATAAAATAGATTTTAAATACCAAAACCAAGTATGGATTTTAGTGGATCCTCCAATTGATTTAAATCTCATTGGTTCCAAATGGGTATTCAATAAGAAACTACAAATGGATGGTCAAGTCAATACCTATAAGGCATGGATGGTTGAAAAGTGGTATAAAAAGTGTCAAGTCATAGACTATAATGAAACCTTTTCACCTTTCTTCATGCTTAAATCCATTAGAATTAAAATTTTGATAGAAACATACCATGACTATGATCCTTGGAGATATATGTAAAAATAGACCTATTTAATGATAACCTTAAGGAATATGTCTATATGAAACAACCAAAATGGTTTGTGACTCTAGGTAATGCTAATAAGTTATACAAGTTAGATAGATCCATATATAGATTAAAGCAAACATACAGGTCATGAAACATTAATCTTGATGAAGCTATAACAGAATTTGATTTCATAAGAAATAAATTTGAGCCATGTATCTATAAATGGTTTATTGGGAGTTTGGTTATTTTCATAATAATATATTTCATTGAAATTTTACTTATTTAAAATGAGATACCAATCTTGTAGACCATTAATATGTGGTTAAATACATGCTTCTTCATGGATGACTTATGCCAAGAAACATATGTTCATGGGATCAAGATCTATTATGATAGATCCAAGAGACTACTCAATCAAAGTCGAGGTACATATATTGAAAAAAATATTAAGGATGTTTAGTATAGAATAATACAGGGGGTTTCCAATGTCACGTGGTATTCATCTTTCCAAGAAAATGTTCCCTAGAACCCTTGAGGATATATAGATAATTCAATGTATTCCATATGCATCAATAATTGGGTTATTATTTTATCTCATGTTATGTACCAAGCTAGATGTTACTTATTTCTTAAGTTAAATAAGTCGATATTTGGAAAATCTTGGAGATTACCATTGTATGACTGAAACAATTATCCTTAAGTATATAAGGATAACTAAGGATATATTCCTAGTATATGATGGAGGTAAAGATATAGTCATCAAGGGATATTCATATGCAAGTTTCCAAAAAAATCAAGATTATATGAAGTCATAGATGGTATATTTCATCACCATCAATAGAGGTGTTGTGAGTTGGAAGAGCTCATAAATAGTAGTGGTTACTAATTCTAAAATAAAGTTATAGTATATTACAGGTTTTAATGAAACTAAATAAGCAGTATAGATATTAAATTTCATCCAAGAGTTGTATGTGTTACCTAACAGTAAATACCCTATCATAGTTTGCTATGATAATTTTCTAGTGGTGCCTCCCAAATAACCAAGGTCACATTATTAGAAAAAACACATACATTGAAAGTATCATCTCTTGAGGTATTTTTCACAGAGATTTGAAACTTCAATATAGAATATTTCCATGGAAGACAACTGGGTATACCCCATAACAAAATTCACTTACTCAATATAAACATGTTCTTTATGTGAGATCTAGTGGACTAAAATTCCTTAGTTGTTGGATCTAGGACAAGTGTGAGTTTTTTTGGAATAGGTGTCTTGGAACCAACTAGTTTTTACTTTATATTACCATATATATTCAAGTAAGTGTATATTAAATATATATTATCATGTATTGATCATTATTATTCATGAATTTAATGTGATAATGTCTTAGCATATCTGTCTCATCAAAATAGGACATATAAGTTCACTGTTATGATGAGAACCATGATATTTTATGAGGATATCTCTTAAGTATTTTTTCCTATTGTTAGGATGAAGAACTATGATAGGGATAATAGTTTTCCAACATTTAGGTGTTGTAAGATGATGAAGCTCCATCTTATAAACATCACACTTGGTGAACTTTGAGATGGAAGATTATGAGGATAGACCCTCCAATAAGAATTATTCAAGTTTGTGTGTCATCAAATATTCGTATATGTGTTCATGTGTAATGGTCATTAGACTTTAAGATTATTATTAATACATATCATGACCCACATACTTAGATGTATTTAGGAAACTCATGATTCACTATGTTCATGATAAATTGGATAGGTTGGGTGAATCATGATTGATAAGTTATTAATGAATAAGTCAAGGATAGATTATTCTCTTCCATTTATGGAATTTAATATCTCATCAATTTTATTTGAATGGAACCTTAAAAATAAATTTCATGACCATGGTGATATAGGTATTATTGGTCAGATTGAGTAACTCAAGAGGGGGGTGAATTGACATCCCAATAAAAATTTCTGTTAAAGATAGAGTTGAAATAAAAATCTCCTTAATAAATAAAACTAACCAATTAATCAAAATAACATATTGATATAATATATTTCCTTTTAAAATATTCCTAAAGAGTGATTAATTATTAGTTAAAATAATGTTTATAAATACCTTAACATTGGAAATTAGTCTACTTAGACAAAAATATATAAACACTAGTTAAGATTAATTATCAAAGTAATAGTTTTGTCTATAGATATAAAAAAATATTGGATATAAAAATAAAACAAAACACAATAAAACAAATGACATAGTGGAATAAACAAGATGTTTAGTCTCAAGGTGAGACTCATCCCCTCCACTTGGAAATCACATACTTCCAACCAGATTATAATAATAATAAAACAAAACCATAACCTGGATTAATTATATAGTCAACAAATACATGTTTTCTAGGCTAAAGAGCCTCTTCCACAGTTATATGTGGGGAGTAAGAATAGCATAGGTCACATAGCGACATCTTCCACAAACATAGTGGGGAAATATATATAAAGAAAAGAGAGAATAACAAGTATTTTTCAGTTAGGTGCAGGAGATATTGTGTCTTTGATAATACAGTAACAGCAAACTGCTAAAATAGAATGAAATAAAAATAAATAACAAAAAATAATTGAGTAAAGATCAGTCTGATATGTTCGGAATGTTCATAGTCCTCAGATCAGCATTGATGAAGAGTTTGAGATTTTTTCTAGAAAAGTGTAGAAGAATAGAGAATTGTAGGAGTCTGTAGGAATGTTCATGTTGATCTCTATTAATGTCTTAATGAGTATCTATAATGAATTACACGCATCTGTTTCACTGATCTTCATAGAACATGAATCAATAATTTCATCATGATTCCCAGATTCAATCGCACAATTTTTGTTAGTAAACATTGTATATGTCATATGTACCATGTATAGAGAGAGATAGATATCATTCACATATAAATAGAAGCTTCAGTTGGTGGAGATCCAAAATCCATGGAAAATATTTTACTAAATATTTAAGGCTTGGTCAAATTATAAAAGAAAATAAATATTCATTGATCTATTCACACTAAAGTCCTCAGATAGAAATGGTAGCAATATTCTAGTGGTGACTCGGCATTTGGTGGTAGCTCAAATTGGTGGTACCTTAGGCTGATGGTTATGGTGACTTAGAGTCTAGAGGTAGATCATCTTGGGGTAGCTCCTCTGCTGGTAATAAGTCTTGTGGTGACAAGGTTGGCGGTGACTCGTTTCAGTGCTATATCTTATCTGGCAGTAAAAATTCTTGGTGATGACTCGTCATAGTACTTAGAAGAATTATCATAAAAACAATATTACCTTATAAAATTCTATCATACAACATGGGAATCATTAGTAAAAAAATAATCATGGTTTGTGATCATTAAAATAATAGTTTCAAATTTAATCCACCCAAGGATATGCCAACATTATACCCCTTTTTTAGGATTACCAAACATGGAATTTTATAAAACATGTACTAAATGAGTAATCATAAATAATTAGATATGTATTTATGTTAAAGAAAATTTTATTATAATTTAATAATATATATGAGTGATATAAACAACTTAGATAATAATTTAAAAAATTGATAAAAAATAGTTTTAGATGCTTTCCCTGTATAAAACTTGGAGTATATGTGGTAATGGAAGTTATGGGGTAGAAGGATGAAGTGTTTCATACACAAAAAAAATGATCTGAGGTGCCTGATTTCATTATCCTGTGAAAAACTCAGACTACAAGAGTAGAGGTAGAAGACCATCTAACTAATTTATCACTACAGGTCAGTATTGAACTAGTTCTATGGTTGTGGTGGAAATAATTATCGTCACAATAATGGATTCTCTTAAAATAATAGTTATAATATAGACATGGAGGAAGGGTTTCATGAGGTTTATAAAATCCATAATTATATTAACTCCCCTTTCCATTCCACTAAAGAAATATGGTTTCTCATCCATGAATCTTTGAAGAGTTTGTGTGAGAACCTTCAGTTGACTCACCTTTTATTTAAATACTCCTTTCACTGGTGGAAATCTTAAATTTTCTATAAAAAAATTGAAATTTTCAGAAATCAAATTCTTTGTATAAATCCATGAAAAATAATACTTGATCACTTTCTTGATGATGTCTGTATCATTACTGAGACTAATGGAATATTATCTTATCATCTTATAGACATTCTCTCCATGATGATGTATATGTCAAATTTTGTCCTCATGAGTGGTCACATAACTCATAAATTTCTAATCTCTTCCCTGAGAATTTTATTGAGTAGATCTTGATCAATTTTCACTGGACTAGTAGGAGGTGCAGGTGATGTAGATGTATCAATAGTCATGCATTCCAAAATTTGAGAAATAAATTTCATATATTCTGAAAAAGAGGATATCATGCCCTAAACTAAATTTTTTAAACTTTCTACCTCTATTGAAAATTTTCTATTCACTACATCCAATTATTGAATATGAAATCTTACTCTTTATTGAATATTAGATATAACCAATTAAACCAAATATCTAGTGGCTTTTTCACTGATATGTGTAATTGGATATGGTTGAGAGTTTAATACAGTTTACAAATATGAAACTATATTCCTTCTGAAGGAGTCCAAGTCAGAATGCACATTATTTTGAAAAGAATTTAAATCGGATTGGGTGACTATATCATGAGGTATAACAGTTTGATCATAAGGATTATTTTTTTCCCATGAGGCACTTCAACCTCAGTTGATCTATTGTTCTCTATGGGATTAAATGTTTGTAACTCCCTAGATTGATCAATTTGATCCACTAAGGATTCTTCTATTTTGAAAATATTTTTCAGGATCATTATTCGAGTCACTATAATCCAAACCAAGTATAAAAAACAAGGATACTTTTCCTATTCTTCAAAATAACAAACTTCAGGTCTATTATAAGGAAGTATTGTTTATTTTATGGGTACTTTATAGGCTTGACCAACTTCTGGTACCGAAGGGGTGGGTTATGTAATATTGGTCAACATGTTATCCACTAGTTCTAATTGATCCAATTGGGTCGACTGATCAACAAGATTGGGAGTCTTCTTCCCCTCACTTGAATCGTCCACAACTTCTTCAAGAAGATGAAGTAAATCATCTATCTTAGTGTCTTGATCTTGAGTCTCATTTAGAGTATAACATGATACCACTGGTGATAAAAGATGTATTTAAACTATTTCATGATTAGGATCAACATGATCATCTCTATTTTTATCATTTCTATAATTATGATTATTTTCATGATAATATCCATGATCATATCCATTATCATCATCTCCATCATCATGATTATTATTATATTCACTATCACATCCATCATATTGTCTGTGATCATGATCACCATCTTCTTCCTCAGAATCATTTTCATTATTACCATTTCCATTATCATTCTGGTCACATGATGTTTTAGAAGATTATAACTTAAACTTATCCTCTCTAGATAATTCAGTTTATGAATCATCATTTTCATCTAAAAGAGATTCTCGGATAGGCATAGAACTTGGTGAATTGGATGGTTTTTTAGGCACCTTAGGAAAAGATTTAGTAATATTTAGATCACTCCTCACTTCCACTAAAATGACTCTTCTTCTTCCTCTTCCACTTTTGGTTCAACTTTTTCACTATCTGCATTAGAGTACCCAAAAAACTCATTAGGATCCATACCAAGATCTACCATGTCTTTCAGTCTTGATGGATGACCAATAGGGTTTAAATCATCATACAATTTTTCATTACCTCTTACCAAACATTTATTCCATGGATTCCAGGTTACATTAACCCTTTTACGAATGGTCTTTGATAGGAAAAACCCACCAAAATTATCTTCACATTCTTATCCTTATTTGACATATCTCTTATCATCTAACATGCCAGATATCATCTTAGGAAATATTAAGGAGTTTGATCTTAAGTTCTTCTATCATATATCATACATATGAATCACCAAAAATCTATATAGACTGATTCTTTTCCCTTGTTTCATCATAAACAGAAAGTAAACATCCTAATATCGCATGGTATTGAAATCTCATTTCCTAGAACACAAAACATGTTGTACAAACATTAATAACATCTTACATTCACCATCAAGTTCTTCATCTGTAAGTCTTCTTAGGGTACTATCTCTATTCAACTTTAGGAGAGAATATTCATATTTGAAAATATCACTATCACTTGGTATAATACCTTTAAAATCCTCATATAATTCTTTATGAGGTACTTTTAAGAATAATTCTCATTACATTGAAGAGAAATATATATCTCCTCCATTAATATGACTTTTTATAACATCAATTTTCTTTCTGAAAATAAACTCAACATTCTAGTAGAAATCATAGACTAACCTCAGATAATAAACTTGGCGATTTGATTTGAACTAGTTCATCCATTTTTGTTATTTTATAACTTTCAATACTAGCGTATTACTAGATGGAATCCATTGCACATCGATTTCCTTGTCTTATTCAACTGCCCATTTTTTCAGATACAGGTTTCGGGAAATAATATCCAAACTGATGGCATATACATTTTATTTTTTGGTTTCCATCATCTCTTTTGGATTTTATTTTTCTACTCTATTCACATGGTCCATTCGGATCGATTGAAGCCTTAGGTGAAATAAGGGAGAAAGGTGACCAGTTCAAGAAGAAGGCAAAGGATCACGAGATCAAGGATTTTTGGGCATGTGAATTGATTTGATTTATCTAGATAGTTTTATCATTTAGGGATTCAAAATAAATAATAATAAATTTAAAATAAAAAAAATTAATTGATAAAATAATATCAATGGTAATAGAAAAAAGGTAACTAAAAGGAATGATTACTTTTTCAATGGTGACTTATCAAAGTTTAATCATAAAGAGTTACTCATTGACAGTGACTTATCAACAATGACTTATCATATAACAACCCTGATATTTATTACACACTTAAACCTGATTTATTACATAAAATCTTCACTTGATACAATATAGAAGATAGAGAGGTCTAGTGTCTTTAGGGCTTAGTAAAATTAAATAAAAGCATAGAACATAAAACACACAACATAGTTTTTGAAAAATTCCTTTACATGACCACTACATTTCCTCGTACATAGAATTGAATGGGATAACCTGAGGACATGTATAAGAAAAGGGTGAGCTATAAAGCCTATTAAGGGAATAAACATGGAATAACATGAGGAATACAATACATGTTAGAAAATAGGTATATCAATTGAGGAGAATAAGAACATGAACATAAAGGTATGATAAAGGATGACAATCATAACATTGAAAGGTGGCAACAACACTTAACATAGAATTAGCATGAGCCAAGGCTCATTGAAGATGGAGCATGAGTAAACCCTCATTGAACATGAAGCATGAGTAAAAACTCATTGCACTTAAATTAGAATGAGTCAACACCCATTTAACATTATGTATCATGATATTATATTTTACCTAATGCATTGGATCACTATCAGGGTGCACCATTCCTAAACATTTCATTTCAGGCATAAGTGTGCCACATGGATCATACAACATGGAATCAATAATCGTCATTTATTCCATGATAAAGGTATGTGGAATAAATACATGAATCTTTATAATAAATAATTAAATGTTTATAAAGGTGAATACCCTTGATAGAGAAATGGGCATGGTATTCACTACACAATGACATTGTCTTGGAAAATCGTAGTGAAATTTCGGCAGCATAACAACGTGAAATAAGAACTCATAAAAAAAGGTTGATGAGAGAGAAATGTGTGTCTAATAATATTTACATTAAATAGACAGTATGGGGGTAATATAAATACTTTTCCCAAAAAAACGTAATGGAATTTATATTCATAATTCAAAATAATTACTTGGATGTAAAAGAGGAGATAGAAATCCCTCACGGAATTTCGGCATGGTAACGGGAGTACATGGGAGGCATTAATGAGAGACGAAGGGGTCACCCATAATCCAAACATAAAGAGGGAAGTATGGGGGAGGTGATAAATCATACCCCAACATTTTTAATTGAAAACAAAAGGGCATAACAACTTAAGGAAAATTGGACAAAAATGAGAAAGGAAGAAATCCCTTTCTTGGAAGTGTGATCCAAAAGGCTTGGGAGAGGCTTCTTGGGAGCTTGGGAAACCTTGGGAGGATTATAGAGAGAAGAGGTCAGGTTTTTGTCGAAATAAAAAGGCTTTTATTGAAGAGGAAGTGGGATCATGGGTGGGTTTATATAGTAAAGGAGAGGTAATTCTTTGTAATTTAGGTTTGGGACACCTCACATTAAACTAATCAATACCACAAACCTGACCAGGGTTTTTGACCATGGTTTTTGAAAAAGGGGATTGGAAAAAAATATTTTATCATTACAATGGCTGAAAATCTTAAAATAATAGGGTTTCTTATGGGGAGGTGATTCACACTCTCAAGGAAAATAATTTAGAAAGACAAAATGTTTTATAAGTCTTGGAGGGTCCACAAAAGCATTGTAAAATAAATAAAACAATTATAAAATCACATTATTTAAATGATAAAATATATATTGGACTAAAATAATAATTATAGTATTTTATTACATCACTATTGGGTCATTATGATGTCATAAAACACATTATATATTGAACCGGTATTTAATTTTTCCCCAAAAATTCGACTATCTCAGAAAATTATGAAAAATTCACTATTGGATAATTTTGATGTCCTGATTCCAAAAATAATATTCATTTTATATAAATAATTTTATAAATATATGAATTTTTACTTTTAAAATAAAAACCAACATTTACCGAAAATTAATGGGTTTTGACCAAAATAGTTTTCAAACCTTAATAAAAATTACAATTGCATTCATAAAATTTTATGATAATTTATATTTAATAAAAAATAATTTAATAATAATATTTTACTAAAATATTATTTAATTAAAAAATCCATTAATTCATCAAAATATATTTCTTAGTTGAATATTAACTAAAAATAATATTTGTGCTTTAAAAACTATTTACAAAGTAACAATAATAAAATTAATGCACATTATTTATACAAAAAAAATGTACATAGTAATAGTGATAGGGTCTTGTTACATAACCCCTTAAAACACTAGCATAAGACTGAAGGGTGAGGTGTGTGATGGTGATAGACTCTTGGGGTCGCTCGGATAACATTGCTCGAGTGGTAATCTCTATTAACTTCAACTTCTCCCGTAGTCAGTTCCACTCAAGCTTAATGTTTTCAAGATCATCTTGGGATTGGTAAAGAGAGAAGCTCAATGACGCCACCTCCTTTTTGAGCTTTCTCAAATGGGATTCGTATGGAGAATGTCTACTGGATGAGGTCATCACTTCCTTGGTCTAGGTAAATTGGATTTGTTAAAACCCTATATTTATACTAATCATGTGATCACTGTTCAACGCCTAAATTAGCAACGGTCACAATTCATAGTGTTATTTTAAAATCCAAAAACATAAAAGAAATGAAGTTCACATTTTATATAACCATAATAAGATAGTTAATTAGATCAAGAGGAATTTCCATTAATGAAATTTTGGGTTGTTACAATCATCTCCCCTTAAGAAATTTCACCCTCAAAATTTCCTTTTCCCACTCTAAAAAAAATTCGGGTAACTCTGCTTCATCACTTCCTCTAATTCCCATGTCACTTCTTCAAACTTGTGCTTTCTCCACAACACCCTGACGAGGGGCATTGTCATATTACATAGAACTTTTTCTCTACAATCTAAGATCTTCACTGGTTTCTCCTCATAAGAAAGATCATCCTCTAGTTGTACTACCTCTTAAGAGAATACGTGTGAAGGGTCTGGTATGTACTTCCTTAAGAGGGATACATGAAAGACATCATGTACTTTGACCACAGTAGGTGGAAGTTCTAGTCGATAGGCCACAACCCCAACACGATCAAGAATCTATAAGGGGCCTATGTACCTAAGAATTAACTTCCCTTTATTTCCAAACCTCATGACCTTTTTCCATGGAGATATGCAGAGAAATACCATGTCTCTAACATTAAACTCAAGGTCTCATCGACGGTTATCTACATAACTCTTCTGTCGACTCTAGGTTTCCTTGTTATGCTGCTGAATTTTTTTCACCTTCTTCACCATTTCTTCAACTATTTCTGGTCCTAGCAGCATACGCTCACCGACTTCATCCCAACATGACAGTGGTCATCACTTCTTCCCATACAGGGCTTCATAAGGTTCCATTCGGATGCTCGAGTGGAAACTGTTATTATAGGATAATTCAACAAATGGAATATGTTGGTCCCACCTTCCTTTGATGTCCATAGAGCAAGCTCTCAACATATCCTAAAGTGTTGGTATAGTCCACTCTGATTGTCCATCAGTTTGAGAATGATAAGATGTATTGAAGTTCAGCTCAATATCTAGAGCTTGTTGAAGACACTTCCAAAACTTAGAGGTGAATCTTGGAACTCTGTCGGATACAATAGACAATGGTACTCCATGCATCCTTACCACTTCCCTCACATATATATGTGCCAGATGATCCAATTAGAAATCCTCTTGAATTGAAATAAAGTGTGCAGACATTGTAAGACAATCCATAACAACCCAGATTGCATTGTTGCCTTTAGATGTCTTCGTAAGTCCAGTGACAAAGTCCATGGTGATGTTCTCTCATTTCCATTCTGGTATGGGAAATGGTTGCATCATCCCCTTATACTTCTGCATCTCTGCCTTCACTTGATGACACACTAGGCACTTTGATGTATACTCAGTGATCTCCTTATTCATATTATCCCACCAATAATTCTCTTATAGATCTCGATACATCTTTTTGTTTCCTAGGTGAATAGAGAAATTTTAACTATGTGCATGATCAAAAAGTTCATTCTTCAGCTCTGGACTTGATGGAACACATAGTCTTTTCCCAAATCTCACAATTCATTCTTTATTAACATTGAACTCTAAGGATTTTCCTTTTCTAATAGCTTCCACTTTCTTCTGAATTCCCACATCATCCTTTTGAGGATCCTTTAACCTTTCTAAAAGAGACATTAGAGCAATCATTTGTGAAATTATTAATAATGTTCCCTTCTTTATGATTCCCATGTCCATCTTCATCAAATCAAGGAAGATTGGGTCCTTCTCAATTATCATCAACAATTGAATTGTTGGGTCCTTTATACTTAGGGCATCCGCCACCTAGTTCTCTTTCCTAGGGTGGTAATGGATTGAGCAGTCATGGACTTTGATCAACTCTAACAATCTTCATTGGAGCATGTTCAACTATTTCTGTGTTTATATATACTTGATGATTTTTTAGTCCGTATATATTTCAAACTTCTTGCCAAAGAGATAATGCTGCCAAATTTTTAAAGCGAAGATCATCGCAGCCAGCTCCAAATCATGTGTTGGATAATTTTTCTCATGAACTTTCAATTTCCATGAAGCATAAGAAATGACTTTATCATTTTTCATCTACACAAAACCTATGCCCTTCTTCGAAGCATCGCTGAATACCACAAAAAGTTCTCCAATTTTGGGTAAAGTGAGCACGGCCCCAGTGATAAGCCTCCTTTTTAACTCCTTGAAGCTTTCTTCACATTCATCACTCCAAGAAAAATTTACTCCCTTCCGAGTTATCTTGGTAATAAGGTTGGACAATCGTGAAAAATTTCTCCCAAATCGTCAATAATATCCAGCTAACCCCAAGAAGCTACGAATTTCTGTTACTGATGTTGGCCTTGGTCATCCCTCAATTGCATCTATTTTGGAGGGATCCACCGATATCCCATTGCTTGTGATGATATAACCCAATAATGAGACCTACTTCAACCAAAACTCACACTTGTTGTACTTTTCATAGAGATTCTTCTTCTGCAAGGTCTCTAGTATAGTTCTTAGATGCTTCCCATGATCCTCCTTGGTTTTGAAGTATATCATAATATCATCTATAAAGACTACCACAAATTTGTCGAGGTAATCCCTAAAGACTCTATTCACCTTTTATATTCTATTTTTCTACTCTCTTCACACGGTCCATTTGGATCGATTGAAGGCTTTAGTGGAACAAGAGAGAAAGGTGATCAGTTCAAGAAGAAGGAAAAGGTTCACAAGATCAAGGATTTTGGGGCATTTGAATTGATTTGATTTATCCAGATAGTTTTTTCATTTAGGGATTCAAAATAAATAATAATAAATTTAAAATAAAAAAATTAATTGATAAAATAATATCAATGGTAATAGAACAAAGGTAACTAAAAGGAACGATTACTTTTTCAATGGTGACTTATCAAAGGTGAATCATAAATAGTTACTCATTGACACTGACTTATCAACAATGACTTATCATATAACAACCCTTCTCTTTATTACACACTTAAACCTGATTTATTACATAAAATATTCACTTGATACAATATAGAAGATGAGAGGTCTAGTATCTTTGGGGCTTAGTAACATTAAATTACAACATAGAACATAAAACACACAACATCATTTTTGAAAAAATTCCTTTACATGACCACTATATTCCCTCGTACATAGCATTATATGGGATAACCTGAGGACATGCATAAGAAAAGGGTGAGCTATAAAGCCTAGTAAGGGAATAAACATGGAATAACATGAGGAATACAATACATGTTAGACAATAGGCATATCAATGGATAATAATAAGAACATGAACATAAAGGCGTGATAAAGGATGACAATCATAACATTGAAATGTGGCAACAACACTTAACATAGAATTAGCATGAGGCAAGGCTCATTGAACATAGAGCATCAGTAAACCCTCATTGAACATGAAGCATGAGTAAAAACTCATTGAACTAGAATTAGAATGAGTCAAAACCCATTGGACATGACGTATCATGATATTATATTTTACCTAATGCATTGAAGCGCTATCAGGGCACACCATTCTTAAACATTTCATTTCATGCATAAGTGTGCCACATGGATCATACAACATGGAATCAATAATCGTCATTTATTCCATGATAAAGGGATGTGAAATTCATAAATGAATCTTTATAACCAATAATTAAATTTTTATAATGGTGAATACCCATGATAGAGAAATGGGCATTGTATTCACTACATAATGACATTGGCTGGGAAAATCGTAGTCAAATTTCAGCAGCATAACAATGTAAAATAAGAACTCATAAAAAATGGTTGATGAGAGATAAATGTGTGTCTGATAATATTTACAAGAAATAAACCATAAGGGGGTTATATAAATACAATTCCCAACAAATGTAATTGAATTTCGATTCATAATTCAAAATAATTACTTGGATGTAAAATAGGAGATAGAAATCCCTCATGGAATTTCGGCATGGTAACGAGTGTAAATGGGAGGCATTAATGACAGACAAATGGGTCACCCATAATCCAAAAATAAAGAGGGAAGTATGGGGGAGGTGATAAATCATACCCCAACATTTGTAATTGAAAACAAAAGGGCATAACAACTTAAGGAAAATTGGAAAAAATGAGAAAGGAAGAAATCCTTTACTTGGAAGTGTGATCCCAAAGGATTGGGAGAGGCTTTAGAGAGGCTTCTTGGGAGCTTGAGGAACCTTGGGAGGATTATAGAGAGGGTAGGGTAGGTTTTGGTCTAAATCCAAAGGCTTTGAGTGAAGAGGATTTGGGATAATGGGTGGGTTTATATAGTAAAGGAGAGGTAATTCTTTATTATTTAGGTTTTGGACACCTCACATTAAACTAATCAATACCACAAACCTGACCAGGGTTTTTGACCATGGTTTTTGAAAAAGGGGAGTGGAAAAAAAATATTTTATCATTAAAATGGCTGAACATCTTAAAATAATAGGGTTTCTTATGGTGTGGTGAGTCTCACTCTCAAGGAAACAATTTAGAAAGAAAAAATGTTTTATAAGTCTTGGAGGGTCCACAAAAGCTTTGTAAAATAAATAAAACAAATATAAAATCACATTATTTAAATGATAAAATATATATTGGCATAAAATAATATTTATATTATTTTATTACATCACTATTGGGTCATTATGATGTCATAAAACACATTATATATTGAAACGCTATTTAATTTTTCCTCAAAAATTTGACTGTCTCAGAAAATTATGAAAAATTCACCATTGGATAATTTCGATGTCCTGATTCCAAAAATAAAATTAATTTTATCTAAATAATTTTATAAATATATGAATTTTTACTTTTAAAATAAAAACTGACATTTACGGAAAATTCATGGGTTTTGACCAAAACAGTTTTCAAACCTTAATAAAAATTAGAATTGCATTCATAAAATTTTATGATCATTTATATTTAATAAAAACTAATTTAATAATAATATTTTATTAAAATATTATTTAATTAAAAAATCCATTAATTCATCAAAATATATTTCTTAGTTGAATATTAATTAAAAATAATATTTATGCTTTAATAACAATTTACAAAGTAACAATAATAAAATTAATTCACATTCTTTATACAAAAATAATGTACATAGTCATAGTGATAGGGTCATGTTACATAACCCCTTATAACACCAGCATAATACTGAAGGGTGAGGTGTGTGATGGTGATAGACTCATGGGGTGGCTCGGATAACATCGCTCAGGTGGTAATCTCTATTAACTTAAAATTCTCCCATAGTCAGTTCCGCTCAAGCTTAACGTGTTCAAGCTCAGCTTGGGCTTGGTCAAGAGAGAAGCCCAATGACGCCACCTCCGTTTTGAGCTCCGAAAAATGGGATTCGTATGGAGAATGTCTACTGGATGAGGCCATCACTTCCTTTGTCTGGGTAAATTGGATTTGTTAAAAACCTATATTTATACTAATCATGTGATCACTATTCAATGGCTATTTTAGCAACGGTCACATTTCATAGTGGTATTTTAAAATCCAAAAACATAAAAGATATGAAGTTCACATTTTATATAACCATAACAAGACAGTTAATTAGATCAAGAGGAATTTCCATTAATGAAATTTTGGGCTGTTACAATCATCTCTCCTTAAGAAATTTCACCCTCGAAATTTCATTTTCCCACTCTAAAAAAATTTGGGTAACTCTGCTTCATCACTTCCTCTGATTCCCATGTCAGTTATTCAATCTTGTGCTTTCGCCAAAACACCCTGACGAGGCGCATTGTCTTAATTCGAAGAAATTTTTCTCTAAAATCTAATATCTTTACTGGTTTCTCCTCATAATAAAGATCATCCTCTAGCTGTACTACCTCTTAAGAGAGTACGTGTGAAGGGTCTGGTATGTACTTACTTAAGAGTGATACATGAAAGATATCATGTACTTTGACCATGGTAGGTGGAAGTTCTAGTCGATAGGCCACAACCCCAACACGATCCAGAATCTATAAGGGGCTGATGTACCTAGGAATTAACTTGCCTTTCTTTCCAAACCTCATGACATTTTTCTATGGAGATATGCAGAGAAATACCATGTCTCCAACATTAAACTCAAGTTCTCATCGACAATTATCTGCAAATCTCTTCTGTCGACTCTAGGTTTCCTTCTTATGCTATTGAATTGTTTTCACCTTCTTCACCATTTCTTCAACCATTTCTGGTCCTAGTAGCATACGCTCACTAACTTCATCCCAACATGCAGGTGTTCTACACCTCTTCCCTTATAGGGCTTCATAAGGTGCCATTCGGATGCTCGAGTGGAAATTGTTATTATAGGAGAATTCAACCAATGGATGATGTTGGTCCCACCCTACATTGAAGTCCATAGAGCACGCTCTCAACATGTCCTCAGGTGTTTGGATAGTCCTCTCAGATTTTCCATCAGTTTGAGAATGATAAGTCGTACTGAAGTTTAGCTCAATATTTAGAGCTTGTTGAAGACTCTTCCAAAACATAGAGGCGTATCTTGGATCTCGATTGGATACAATAGAAAGTGGTAATCCATGCCGAATTACCACTTCCCTAATATATATCTATGCCAGATCATCCAATGAGAAATTCTCTAGAATTGAAATAAAGTGTGCAGATTTGTAAGACGATCCACAACAACCCAGATTGCATTGTTTCCTTTGGATGTCTTCGGAAGTCTAGTGACATAGTCCATGGTGATGATCTCTCATTTCCATGCTGGTATGGGAAATGGTTGCATCATCCCCTTAGACTTTTGCATCTCTTCATTCACTTGCTGAAAAACTAGTCACTTTGATGTATAATCAGTGATATCCTTATTCATATTATCCCACCAATAATTCTCTTATAGATCTCGATACATATTTGTGTTTCCTAGGTGAATAGAGAAATTTGAACTATGTGCATCATCAAAAAGTTAATTCTTCATCTCTGGACTTGATGGAATACATAGTCTTTTCCCAAATATCACAATTCATTCTTTATTAACATTGAACTATAAAGATTTCCCTTTTCTAATAGCTTCCACTTTCTTCTGAATTCCCACATCATCCTTTTGAGCATCCTTTAAACTTCCTAAAAGAGACAGTTGAGCAATCATTTGTGAAATGATTAATAATTTTCCCTTCTTTATGATTCCCATGTCCATATTCATCAAATCTAGGAAGATTGGGTCCTTCTCAATTCTCATCAATAATATAATTGTTTGGTCCTTTATACTTAGGGAATCTGTCACCTAGTTCTCTTTCCTAGGGTGGTAATGGATTGAGCAGTCATAGTCTTTTATCAACTCTAACAATAATCATTGGCGCATGTTCAACTCTTTCTGTGTTTATATATACTTGAGGATTTTGTGGTCCGTATATATTTCAAACTTCTCCCCAAAGAGATAATGATGCCAAATTTTTAAAGCGAAGATCACCGCAGCCAGCTCCAAATCATGTGTTGGATAATTTTTCTCATGAACATTAAATTTCCATGAAGCATAGGAAATAACTTTGTCATTTTTCATCTACACACAACCTAGTCTCTTCTTCGAAGCATCGCTGAATACCACAAAAAGTTCTCCAATTTTGGGTAAGGTGATCATGGGCGTAGTGATAAGCCTCGTTTTTAACTCCTTGAAGCTTTCTTCACATTCATCACTCCAAGAAAAAATTAATCCCTTCCGATTTATCTTGTTAAGAGGGTTGGACAATCATGAAAAATTTCTCCCAAATCGTTGATAATATCCAGCTAACCCCAAGAGGCTACGAATATCTGTTACCGATGTTGGTCTCGGTCATCCCTCAATTGCATCTGTTTTGGAGGGATCCACAGATATCCCATTACTTGTGATAATATGGACCAAGAATGAGACCTCCTTCAACCAAAACTCACACTTGTTGTACTTTTCATGGAGATTATTCTTCTGAAAGGTCTCTACTATAGTTCTTAGATGCTCCCCATGATCCTCCTTGGTTTTAGAGTATATCAGAATATCATCTATAAAGACTACCACAAATTTTTCTAGGTAGTCCCTAAATACTCTATTGATCTTTTGGATTTTATTTTTCTACTCTCTTTAGAAGGTCCATTCGGATCGATTGAAGGATTTAGTGGAACAAGGGAGAAAGGTGATCAGTTCAAGGAGAAGGAAAAGGTTCACGAGATCAAGGATTTTGGGCATGTGAATTGATTTGATTTATCCAGATAGTGTTTATCATTTAGGGATTAAAAATAAATAATAATAAATTTAAAATAAAAAAATTAATTGATAAAATAATATCAATGGTAATAGAACAAAGGTAACTAAAAGGAACGATTACTTTTTCAATGGTGACTTATAAAAGGTGAATCATAAACAGTTACTCATTGACACTGACTTATCAACAATGACTTATCATATAACAACCCTGCTCTTTATTACACACTTAAACCTGATTTATTACATAAAATATTCACCTGATACAATATGAAAGATGAGACGTCTAGTATCTTTGGGGATTAGTAACATTAAATTACAGCATAGAACATAAATCACACAACATAGTTTTTGATAAATTCCTTTACATGACCACTAAATTCCCTCGTACATAGCATTGTATGGGATAACCTGGGGACATGCATAAGAAAATGGTGAGCTATAAAGCCTTGTAAGGGAATAAACATGGAATAACATCAGGAATACAATACATGTTAGACAATAGTCATATCAATGGAGCAGAATAATAACATAAACATAAAGGTATGATAAAGGATGAAAATCATAACATTGAAATGTGTAAACAACACTTAACATAGAATTAGCATGATCCAAGGCTCATTGAACATGGAGCCTGAGTAAACCCTCATTGAAATTGAATCACGAGTAAAAACTCATTGCACTTGAATTAGAATGAGTCAACACCCATTGCACATGACGTATCATGATATAATATTTTACCTAATGCATTGGAGCACTATCAGGACGCACCATTCTTAAACATTTCATTTCATACATAAGTGTGCCACATGGATCATACAACATGGAATAAATAATCATAATTTATTCCATGATAAAGGGATGTGGAATAAATACATGAATCATTATAATCAATAATTAAATGTTTGTAAATGTGAATACCCTTGATAGAAAAATGGGCATGGTATTCACTACATAATGACATTGGCTGGGAAAATCGTAGTGAAATTTCGGCAGCATGGCAACGTGAAATAAGAACTCATAAAAAATGGTTGATGAGAGATAAATGTGTGTCTGATAATATTTACAAGAAATAGATAGTAAGGGGGTTATATAAATACATTTCCCAACAAATGTAATGGAATTTAGATTTATAATTCAAAATAATTACTTGGATGTAAAAGAGGAGATAGAAATCCATCACGGAATTTCAGCATGGTAACGGGTGAAAATGGGAGGCATTAATGAGAGACAATGGGGTCACCAATCATCCAAAAATAAAGAGGGAAGTATGGGGGAGGTGATAAATCATACCCCAACATTTCTAATTGAAAACAAAAGGGCATAACAACTTAAGTAAAATTGGACAAAAATGAGAAAGGAAGAAATCCTTTACTTGGAAGTGTGATCCCAAAGGCTTGAGAGAGGCTTCAGAGAGGCTTCTTGGGAGCTTGAGGAATCTTGAGAGGATTATAGAGAGAGGAGGGCAAGGTTTGGTCTAAATCCAATGGCTTTGAGTGAAGAGGAAGTGGGATCATGGGTGGGTTTATATAATAAAGGAGAGGTAATTCCTTATTATTTAGGTTTTGGACACCTCACATTAAACTAATCAATACCAAAAAACTGACCAGGGTTTTTTACCATGGTTTTTGAAAAATGGGAGTGGAAAACAATATTTTATCATTCCAATGTATGGACATCTTAAAATAATAGGGTTTCTTATGGGGAGATGAGTCACACTCTCAAGGAAAACAATTTAGAAAGACAAAATGTTTTACAAGTCTTGGAGGGTCCACAAAAGATTTGTAAAATAAATAAAACAAATATAAAATCAAATTATTTTAATGATAAAATATATATTGGCCTAAAATAATATTTATAGTATTTTATTACATAACTATTGGGTTATTATGATATCATAAAACACATTATATATTGAAATAGTATTTAATTTTTCCCCAAAAATTCGACCGTCTCAGAAAATTATGAAAAATTCACCGTTGGATAATTTTGATGTCCTGATTACAAAAATAATATTCATTTTATCTAAATAATTTTATAAATATATGAATTTTTACTTTGAAAATAAAAACCGACATTTACCGAAAATTCATGGGTTTTGACCAAAACAGTTTTCAAACCTTAATAAAAATTAGAATTGCATTCATAAAATTTTATGATAATTTATATTTAATAAAAACTAATTTAATAATAATATTTTATTAAAATATTATTTAATTCAAAAATCCATTAATTCATCAAAATATATTTCATAGTTGAATATTAATTAAAAATAATATTTGTTCTTTAAAAACTATTTACAAAGTAACAATAATAAAATTAATGCACATTCTTTATACAAAAATAATGTACATAGTCATAGTAACAGGGTCTTGTTACATAACCCCTTATAACACCAGAATAATACTGAAGGGTGAGGTGTACGATGGTGATAGACTCTTGGAGTGGCTCGGATAACATAGCTTGTGTGGTAATCTCTATTAACTTCAACATCTCCCGTAGTCAGTTCCGCTCAAGCTTAACGTGTTCAAGATCAACTTGGGCTTTGTCAAGAGAGAATCCCATTGACGCCACCTCCATTTTGAGCTCTGACAAATGGGATTCGTATGGAGAAAGTCTACTGGATGAGGCCATCACTTCCATTGTCTGGGTAAATTGGATTTGTTAAAACTCTATATTTATACTAATCATGTGATCACTATTCAATGGATATATTAGCAATGGTCACAATTCATAGTGGTATTTTAAAATACAAAAACATAAAATATATGAAGTTTACATTTTATATAACCATAATAAGACAGTTAATTAGATCAAGAGTAATTTCCATTAATGAAATTTTGGGTTGTTACAATCATATCCACTTAAGAAATTTCACCCTCAAAATTTCATTTTCGCACTCTAAAAAAGATTCGGGTAACTCTGCTTCATCACTTCCTCTAATTCCCATGTCGCTTATTCAAACTTGTGCTTTCTCCACACCACCCTGACGAGGGGCATTGTCTTATTTCTTAGAACTTTTTTCTCTACAATCTAAGATCTTTACTAGTTTCTCCTCATAAGAAAGATCATCCTCTAGTTGTACTACCTCTTAAGAGAGTACATGTGAAGGGTATGGTATGTACTTCCTTAAGAGGGGTACATGAAAGACATCATGTACTTTGACCATGGTAGGTGGAAGTGCTAGTGGATAGGCCACAACCCCAACATGATCAAGAATCTATAAGGGGTCGATGTACCTAGAAATTAACATCCCTTTCTTTCCAAACCTCATGACCTTTTTCCATGGAGATATGCGGAGAAATACCATGTCTCCAACATTAAACTCAAGGTCTCATCGACGGTTATCTGCATAACTCTTCTGTCAACTCTAGGTTGCCTTCTTATGCTACTGAATTTTTTCACCTTCTTCACCATTTCTTCAACCATTTCTGGTCCTAGCAGCATACGCTCACCGACTTCATCCCAGCATGTCGGTGTTCTGCACCTCTTCCCATACAGGGCTTCATAAAGTATCATTTGGATGCTCGAGTGGAAACTGTTATTATAGGAGAATTAAACCAATGGAAGATGTTGGTCCACACTCCTTTGAAGTCCATAGAGCACGCTCTCAACATGTCCTCAAGTGTTTGGATAGTCTGCTCAGATTGTCCAGCAGTTTGAGAATGATAAGTCATACTGAAGTTTAGCTCAATATCAAGAGCTTGTTGAAGACTCTTCCAAAACATAGAGGTGAATCTTGGATCTCGATTGTAAACAATAGACAGTGGTACTCCATGCAGCCTTACCACTTCCCTAATATATATCTATGCCAGATGATCCAATGAGAAATCCTCTTGAATTGAAATAAAGTGTGCGGGCTTTGTAAGATGATCAACACCAACCCAGATTGCATTCTTTCCTTTGGATGTCTTCAGAAGTCTGGTGACAAAGTCCATGGTGATATTCTCTCATTTCCATGCTGGTATGGGAAATGGTTGCATCATCCTCTTCAACTTCTGCCTCTCTTCCATCACTTGCTGACACACTAGGAACTTTGATGTATACTCAGTGATATCCTTCTTCATATTATCCCACCAATAATTATCTTAGATATCTCTATACATCTTTGTGTTTCCTAGGTGAATAGAGAAATTTGAACTATGTGCATCATCAAAAAGTTCGTTCTTCATCTCTGGACTTGATGGAACACATAGTCTTTTCCCAAATCTCACAATTCATTCTTTATTAACATTGAACTCTGAGGATTTCCCTTTTCTAATAGCTTCCACTTTCTTCTGAATTCCCACATAATCCTTTTGAGCTTCCTTTAACCTTTGTAAAAGATTCAGTTGAGCAATCATTTTTGAAATTATTAATAATGTTTCCTCCTTTATGATTCCCATGTCCATCTTCATCAAATCTAGGAATATTGGGTCCTTCTCAATTCTCATCAATAATAGAATTGTTGGGTCCTTTATACTTAGATCATCTGTCACTTATTCCTCTTTCCTAGGGTGTTAATGGATTGAGTAGTCATAGTCTTTGATCAACTCAAACTATCTTCGTTGGGGCATGTTCAACTCTTTCTGTGTTTATATATACTTGAGGATTTTGTGGTCTGTATATATTTCAAACTTCTCCCAAAGAGATAATGCTGCCAAAATTTTAAAGCGAAGATCACCACAGCCAACTCCAAATCATGTGTTGGATAATTTTTCTCATGAACTTTCAATTTCCTTGAAGCATAGGCAATGACTTTGTCATTTTGCATCAACACATAACCTAGGCCCATCTTCGAAGCATCGTTGAATACCAAAAAAAGTTCTCCACTTTTGGGTAAAGTGAGCATGGGCGCAGTGATAAGCCTCCTTTTTAACTCCATGAAGCTTTCTTCACATTCATCACTCCAAGAAAAATTTACTCCCTTCCGAGTTAGCTTGGTAAGAGGGTTGGAAAATCTTGAAAATTTTCACCCAAATCATCGAAAATATCCAACTAACCCCAAGAATCTATGAATATCCATTACTGATGTTGGCCTCGGTCATCCCTCAATTGCATCTATTTTAGAGGGATCCACAGATAGCTCATTTCTTGTGATTATATGGACCAATAATGAGACTTACTTCAACCAAAACTCACACTTGTTGTACTTTTCATAGAGATTCTTCTTCTGCAAGGTCTCTAGTATAGTTCTTAGATGCTCCCCATGATCCTCCTTAGGTTTGGAGTATATCAGAATATCATCTATAAATACTACCACAAATTTTTCGAGGTAATCCCTAAAGACTCTATTCATCTTTTGGATTTTATTTTTCTAATCTCTTCACACGGTCTGTTCGGATCGATTGAAGGATTTAGTGGAACAAGGTAGAAAGTTGATCAGTTCAAGAAAAATGAAAAAGATGACAAGATCAAGGATTTTTGGGCATGTGAATTTATTTGATTTATCCATATAGTTTTATCATTTTGGGATTCAAAATAAATAATAATAAATTTAAAATAAAAAAATTAATTGATAAAATAATATCAATGGTAATAGAACAAACATAACTAAAAGGAACGATTATTTTTTCAATGGTGACTTATCAAAGGTGAATCATAAACAGCTACTCATTGATAGTGACTTATCAACAATGAATTATCATATAACAACCCTGGTCTTTATTACACACTTAAACCTGATTTATTACATAAAATTTTCACTTGATACAATATAGAAGATCGAGAGGTCTAGTGTCTTTGGGGATTAGTAACATTAAATAAAAGCATAGAACATAAAACACACAACATCATTTTTGAAAAATTCTTTTACATGACCACTACATTCTCTCGTACATAGCATTGCTTGGGATAACCTGAGGACATGCATACGAAAAGGGTGAGCTATAAAGCCTAGTAAGGGAATAAACATGGAATAACATGAAGAATACAATACATGTTAGACAATAGGAATATCAATGGAGAAGAATAAGAACTTGAACATAAAATCATGATAGAGGATGATAATCATAACATTGAAATGCGGCAACAACACTTAACATAGAATTAGCATGATCCAAGGATCATTGAACATAGAGCATGAGTAAACCCTCATTAAACATGAAGCATGAGTAAAAATGCATTGCACTTGAATTATAATGAGTCAACACCCATTGCAAATGACATATCATGATATTATATTTTAGCTAATGCATTGGAGTGCTATCAGGGTGCACTATTCTTAAACATTTCATTTCATGCATAATTGTGCCACATTGATCATACAACATGGAATAAATAATCGTCATTTATTCCATGATAAAGGGATGTGGAATACATACATGAATCTTTATAATCAATAATTAAAAGTTTATAAAGGTTAATACACTTGATAGATAAATGGGCATGGTATTCACTACACAACCACATTGGCTTAGAAAATCGTAGTGAAATTTCGGCAGCATAACAATGTGAAATAAGAACTCATAAAAAATGGTTCATGAGAGATAAATGTGTGTATGATAATATTTATAAGAAATATATAGTAAGGGGGTAATATAAATACATTTCCCAACAAACATAATGGAATTTAGATTCATAATTCAAAATAATTACTTGGATGTAAAAGAGGAGATTGAAATCCCTCACGGAATTTCAGCATGGTAACAGGTGTAAATGGGAGGCATTAATGAGAGGCAAAGGGGTCACCCCTAATACAAAAATAAAGAGGGCAGTATGGGGGAGGTGACAAATCATACCGCAACTTTTGTAATTTAAAATAAAAGGGCATAACAACTTGAGAAAAATTGGACAAAAATGAGAAAGGAAGAAATCCCTTACTTGGAAGTGTGATCCCAAAGGCTTGGGAGAGGATTCAAAGAGGCTTCTTGGGAGCTTGAGGAACCTTGGGAGGATTATAGAGAGGGGAGGGCCAGGTTTGGTCGAAATACAAAGGCATTTAGTGAAGAGGAAGTGGGATCATGGGTGGGTTTATATAGTAAAGGAGAGGCAATTATTTATTATTTAGGTTTTGGACACCTCACATTTAACTAATCAATACCACAAACCAGACCTAGGTTTTTGACCATTGTTTTTGAAAAAGGGGAGTGTAAAAAAATATTTGATCATTCCAATGGCTGAACATCTTAAAATAATAGGGTTTCTTATGGGGAGGTCAGTCACACACTCAAGGAAAACAATTTAGAAATACAAAATGTTTTATAAGTCTTGGAGGGTCCACAAAAGCTTTGTAAAATAAATAAAACAAATATAAAATCACATTATTTTAATTATAAAATATATATTGGCCTAAAATAATATTTATAGTATTTTATTACATCACTATTGGTTCATTATGATGTCATAAAACACATTATATATTGAAACGATATTTAATTTTTTCCCCAAAAATTGGACTCTCTCAGAAAATTATGACAAATTAACCATTGGATAATTTCGATGTCTTAATTCCAAAAATAATACTCATTTTATCTAAATAATTTTATAAATATATGATTTTAACTTTTAAAATTAAAACCGACATTTACCGAAAATTCATGGTTTTTGACCAAAACAGTTTTCAAACCTTAATAAAAATTAAAATTGCATTCATTAAATGTTATGATCATTTATATTTAATAAAAACTAATTTAATAATAATATTTTATTAAAATATTATTTAATTCAAAAATCCATTAATTAATCAAAATATATTTCTTAGTTGAATATTAACTAAAAATAATATTTGTGCTTTAAAAACCATTTACAAACTAACAATAATAAAATTAATGCACATTCTTTATACAAAAATAATGTACATAGTCATAGTGACAGGGTATTGTTACATAACCCCTTATAACACCAGCATAAGACTGAAGGGTGAGGTGTGTGATGGTGATAGACTCTTGGGGTGGCTCTGATTACATCACTCGGGTGGTAATCTCTATTAACTTCAACTTCTCCCGTAGTCAGTTCCGCTCAAGCTTAACGTGTTCAAGCTCAGCTTCGGCTTGGTCAAGAGATAAGCCCAGTGACGCCCCCTCCTTTTTGGGCTCCAAAAAATGGGATTCGTATAGAGAAAGTCTACTGGATGAGTCCATCGCTTCCTTTGTCTGGGTAAATTGAATTTGTTAAAACCCTATATTTATACTAATAATCTGATCACTGTTCAACGGCTATATTAGAAACGGTCACAATTCATAGTGGTTTTTTAAAATCCAAAAACATAAAAGATATGAAGTTCACATTTTATATATCCATAATAAGACAGTTAATTAGATCAAGAGGAATTTCCATTAATGAAATTTTGGGCTATTACCATCATCTCCCCTTAAGAAATTTCACCCTTGAAATTTCCTTTTCCCACTCTAAAAAAAATTCGGGTAACTCTGATTCATCACTTCCTCTGATTCCCATGTTGCTTATTCAAACTTGTGCTTCTACCAAAACACCCTGACGAGGGGCATTGTCTTATTTCGTAGAACTTTTTCTCTACAATATAAGATCTTCACTGGTTTCTCCTCATAAGAAAGATCATCCTCTAGCTGTACTACCTCTTAAGAGAGTACGTGTGAAGGGTCCGGTATGTACTTCCTTAAGATGGATACATGAAAGACATCATGTACTTTGACCATTGTAGGTGGAAGTGCTAGTTGATAGGCCACAACCCCAACATGATCAAGAATCTATAAGGGGCTGATGTGCCTAGGAATTAACTTCCCTTTATTTCCAAACCTCATGACATTTTTCCATGGAGATATGCGGAGAAATACGATGTCTCCAACATTAAACTCAAGGTCTCATTGAAGGTTATCTACATAACTCTTCTATCGACTCTAGGTTGCCTTCTTATGCTGCTGAATGTTTTTCACCTTCTTCACCATTTCTGGTCCTAGCAGCATACGCTCACCGACTTCATCCCAACATGTCGGTGTTCTACACCTTTTCCTGTAGAGGGCTTCATAATGTGTCATTCGGATGCTCGAGTGGAAATTATTATTATAGTATAATTCAACCAATGGATGATGTTGGTCCAACCCACCTTTTAAATCCAAAGAGCACGCTCTCAACATGTCCTCAAGTGATTGGATAGTCCACTCAGATTGTCCATCAGTTTGAGAATGATAAGTCATACTGAAGTTCATCTCATATCTAGAGCTTGTTGAAGACTCTTCCAAAACATAGAGGTGAATCTTGGATCTCGATTGGATACAATATACAGTGGTACTCCATGTAGCCTTACCACTTCCCTAATATATATCTGTGCCAGATGATCCATTGAGAAATCCTCTTAAATTGAAATAAAGTGTGCAGACTTTGTAAGACGATCCACAAAAACCCAGATTGCATTTTTGACTTTGGATGTCTTCAGAAGTCCGGTGACAACGTCAATGGTGATGTTATCTCATTTCCATGATGGTATAGTAAATGGTTGCATCATCCCCTTATACATCTACCTCTCTGCCTTCACTTTCTGACACACTAGGCACTTTTATGTATACTCAGTGATATCCTTCTTCATATTATCCCACCAATAATTCTCTTAGAGATCTCGATACATATTTGTGTTTCCAAGGTGAATAGAGAAATTTGAACTGTGTGCATCATCAAAAAGTTCATTCTTCAGCTCTGGACTTGATGGAATGCATAGTCTTTTCCCAAACCTCACAATTCATTCTTTATTAACAATGAAATCTGAGGATTTCCCTTTTCTAATAGCTTCCAATTTCTTCTGAATTCCCACATCATCCTTTTGAGCATCCTTTAACCTTTCTAAAATAGACAGGTGAGAAATCATTTATGAAATGATTAATAATGTTCCCTTATTTATGATTCCCATGTCCGTCCTCATCAAATCTAGGAAGATTGGGTCCTTCTCAATTCTCATCAATAATAGAATTGTTGGGTCCTTTATACTTAGAGCATCCACCACCTAGTTCTATTTCCTAGGGTGGTAATGGATTGATATGTCATAGTCGTTGATCAACTCTAACTATCTTCATTGGCGCATGTTCAACTTTTTATGTGTTTATAAATACGTGAGGATTTTGTGGTCCATATATATTTCAATCTTCTCCCCAAAGAAATAATGCTGCCAAATTTTTAAAGAGAAGATCACCGCAGCCAACTACAAATCATGTGTTGGATAATTTTTCTCATGAACATTCAATTTACTTGAAGCATTGGCAATGAATTTGTCATTTTGAATCAACACACAACCTAGGACCTTCTTCGAAGCATTGTTGAATACCACAAAAAGTTATCCACTTTTGGGTAAAGTGAGCATGGGCGTAGTGATAAGCCTCCTATTTAACTCCTTGAAGCTTTCTTCACATTCATCACTCCAAGGAAAATTTACCCTCATCTGAGTTATCTCGGTAAGAGGGTTGGCAAATCGTGAAAACTTTCTCCCAAATCATCGATAATATCCAGCTAACCCCAAGAAGCTATGAATATCTGTTACCGATGTTGGCCACGGTCATCCTTCAATTGCATCTGTTTTGGATGGATCCACAGATATCTCATTGCTTGTGATGATATGGCCCAATAATGAGACCTCCTTCAACCAAAACTCACACTTGTGGTACTTTTCATAGAGATTCTTCTTCTGCAAGGTCTCTAGTATAGTTATTAGATTCTCCCCATGATCCACCTTGGTTTTGGAGTATATTAGAATATCATCTATAAAGACTACCACAAATTTTTTGAGGTAATCCCAAAAGACTCTATTCATCTTTTTGATTTCATTTTTCTACTCTCTTCACACGGTCCATTCAGATCAATTAAAGGCTTTTGTGGAACAAGGGAGAAAGGTGATCAGTTCAAGAAGAAGGAAAATTTTCATGAGATCAAGGATTTTTGGGAATGTGAATTGATTTGATTTATCCAGATAGTTTTATCATTTACGGATTCAAAACAAAAAATAATAAATTTAAAATAAAAAAAATTAATTGATAAAATAATATCAATGTTAATATAATAAAGGTAACTAAAAGGAACGATTACTTTTTCAATGGTGACTTATCAAAGGCGAATCATAAACAGTTACTCATTGAAAGTGACTTATCAACAATGACTTATCATATAACAACCCTGCTCTTTATTACACACTTAAACCTGATTTAGTACATAAATTATTCACTTGATACAATATAGAAGATCGAGAGTTCTAGTGTCTTTGGGTCTTAGTAAAATTAAATAACAGCATAGAACATAAAACACACAACATCGTTTTTGAAAAATTCCTTTACATGACCACTACATTCCCCCGTACATATCATTACATGGGATAACCAGAGGACGAGCATAAGAAAAGGGTGAGCTATAAATACTAATAAGGGAATAAAAATGGAATAACATGAGGAATACAATACATGTTAGAAAATAGGAATATCAATGGAGAAGAATAAGAACATGAACATAAAGGCATTATAAAGTATGACAATCATAACATTGAAATGTGGCAACAACACCTAACATAGAATTACCTTAAGCCAGGGCTCATTGAACATGGAGCATGAGTAAACACTCATTGAACATGAAGCACAAGTAAAAAACCATTTCACTTGAATTAGAATGAGTCAACACCCATTGCACATGACGTATCATGATATTATATTTTACCTAATGCATTGAAACACTATCAGGGTGCACCATTCTTAAACATTTCATTCCATGCATAAGTGTTCCACATGGATCATACAACAAGGAATCAATAATAGTAATTTATTCCATGATAAAGGGATGTGGAATACATACATGGATCTTTATAATCAATAATTAAATGTTTATAAAGGTGAATACCCTTGATAGAGAAATGGGAATGGTATCCACTACAGAATTAAATTGGCTTGGAAAATCGTAGTGAAATTTCGGCAGCATAACAACGTGAAATAAGAACTCATAAAAATGGTTGATAGGAGATAAATGTGTGTTTGATAATATTTAGAAGAAATAGATAGTAATGGGGTTACATAAATACATTTACCAACAAACGTAATGGAATTTAGATTCATAATTCAAAATAATTACTTGGATGTGAAAGAGGAGATAGAAATCCCTCATGGAATTTCGGCATGGTAACAGGTGTAAATGGGAGGCATTAATGACAGAAAAAGGGGTCACCCATAATCCAAAAATAAAGATGGTAGTATGGGGGAGGTGATAAATCATACCCCAACATTTGTAATTAAAAACAAAATGGCATAACAACTTAAGGAAAATTGGAAAAAAATGAGAAAAGAGGAAATCCCTTACTTGGAAGTGGGATCCCAAAGGCTTGGGAGAGGCTTCAGAGAGGCTTATTGGGAGCTTGAGGAACCTTGGGAGGATTACATATAGGGGAGGGAAGGTTTTGGTCGAAATCTAAAGGCTTTGCGTGAAGAGGAAGTGGGATCATGGGTGGGTTTATATATTAAAGGAGAGTTAATTCTTTATTAGTTAGGTTTTGGACACCTCACATTAAACTAATCAATACCAGAAACCTGACCAGGGTTTTTGACCATGGTTTTTGAAAAGGAGGAGTGAAAAAAAAATATATTATCATTCCAATGGCTAAAAATCTTAAAATAATAGGGTTTCTTGTGGGGAGGTGAGTCACACACTCCAGGAAAACAATTTAGAAATACAAAATGTTTTGTAAGTCTTGGAGGGTCCACAAAAGCTTTGTAAAATAAATAAAACAAATATAAAATTACATTATTTTAATTATAAAATATATATTGTACTAAAATAATATTTATAGTATTTTATTACAACACTATTGGGTCATTATGACGTCATAAAACACATTATATATTGAAACGGTATTTAATTTTTCCCCAAAACATCGATTGTCTCAGAAAATTAGGAAAAAATCAGCATTGGATAATTTCTATATTCTGATTACAAAAATAATACTCATTTTATCCAAATAATTTTATAAATATATGAATTTTTACTTTTAAAATAAAACCCGACATTTATCAAAAATTCATGGGTTTTGACCAAAATAGTTTTCAAACCTTAATAAAAATTACAATTGCATTCATAAAATTTTGGGATCATTTATATTTAATAAAAACTAATTTAATAATAATATTTTATTAAAATATTATTTAATTCAAAAATCCATTAATTCATCAAAATATATTTCTTAGTTGAATATTAACTAAAAATAATATTTGTGCTTTATAAAAAATTTACAAACTAACAATAATAAAATTATTGCACATTCTTTATACAAAAATAATTTACATAGTCATAGTGACAGGGTCATGTTACATAACCCCATATAAAACCAGCATAAGACTGAAGGATGAGGTGTGCCATGGTGATAGACTATTGGGGTGGCTCGGATAACATCGCTCGGGTGGTAATCACTATTAACTTCAACTTCTCCTGTAGTCAGTTCTGCTCAAGATTAACATGTTCAAGCTCAGCTTGGGCTTGGTCAAGAGAGAAGCCCAATGACGCCACCTCCTTTTTGAGCTCTGAAAAATGGGATTCGTATGGATAAAGTCTACTGGATAAGGTCATCGTTTCCTTTGTCTAGGTAAATTGGATTTGTTAAAACCATATATTTATATGAATAATGTGATCACTGTTCAACAGTTATATTAGCAATGGTCACAATTCATAGTGGTATTTTAAAATCTAGAAACATAAAAGATATGAAGTTCACATTTTATATAACCATAATAAGACAGTTAATTAGATCCAGAGGAATCTCCATTAATGAAATTTTGGGTTGTTACAATCATCTCCCATTAAGAAATTTCACCCTCAAAATTTCCTTTTCCCACTATAAAAAAAAATTCAGGTAACTCTGATTCATCACTTCCTTTGATCCCCATGTCGCTTCTTCAAACTTGTGCTTTCGCCACAACACCCTGACGAGGGGCATTGTCTTATTTCATAGAACCTTTTCTCTACAATCTAAGATCTTCACTAGTTTCTACACATAAGAAAGATCATCCTTTAGACGTACTACCTCTTAAGAGAGTACGTGTGAAGGGTCTGGTATGTACTTCCTTAAGAGGGATACATGAAGGACATCAGGTACTTTGACCATGGTAGGTGGAAGTGCTAGTCGATAGGCCACAACCCCAACAAGATCAAGAATCTATAAGGGGCCTATGTACCTAGGAATTAAATTCCCTTTCTTTCCAAACCTCAAGACCTTTTTCCATGGAGATATGCAGAGAAATACCATGTCTCCAACATTAAACTCAAGGTCTCGTCGATGGTTATCTTCATAACTCTTCTGTCGACTCTAGGTTGCCTTTTTATGCTGCTAAATTATTTTCACCTTCTTCACCATTTCTTCAACCATTTTTGGTCCTAGCAGCATACGCTCACCGACTTCATCCCAACATGTCGGTGTTCTTCACCTCTTCCCATACAGGGCTTCATAAGGTGACATTCGGATGCTCGAGTGGAAACTATTATTATAGGAGAATTCAACCAATGGAAGATGTTGGTCCCACCCTCCTTTAAAGTCCATAGAGCACTCTCTCAACATGGCTTTAAGTGTTTGGATAGTCCGCTCTGATTGTCGATCAGTTTGAGAATGATAAGTCATACTGAAGTTTAGCTCAATATCAAGAGCTTTTTGAAGACTCTTCCAAAACATAGAGGTGAATATTGGATCTCGATAGGATAAAATATACAGTGGTACTCCATTCATCCTTACCACTTCCCTAATATATATCTGTGCCAGGTGATCCAATGAGAAATCCTCTTGAATTGAAATAAAGTGTGCAGACTTTGCAAGATGATCCACAACAACACAGATTGCATTGTTTCCTTTGGATGTCTTCAGAAGTCCGGTGACAAAGTCCATGGTGATGTTCTCTCATTTCCATGATGGTATAGTAAATGGTTGCATCATCCCCTTAGACTTCTTCCTCTCTTCCTTCACTTTCTGACACACTAGGCACTTTGATATATACTCAGTGATCTCCTTCTTCATATTATCTCACCAATAATTCAATTAGAGATCTCGATACATCTTTGTGTTTCCTAGGTGAATAGAGAAATGTGAACTATTTGCATCATCAAAAAGTTCATTCTTCAGCTCTGGACATGATGGAACACATATTCTTTTCCCAAATCTCACAATTCATTCTTTATTAACATTGAACTCTAAGGATTTCCCTTTTCTAATAGCTTCCACTTTCTTCTGAATTCCCACATCATCCTTTTGAGCATCCTTTAACCTTTCTAAAAGAGACAGTTGAGCAATCATTTGTGAAATGATTAAAAATGTTACCTTCTTTATGATTCCCATGTCCATCTTCATCAAATCTAGGAAGATTGGGTCCTTCTCAAATCTCATCAATAATAGAATTGTTGGGTCCTTTATACTTGGAGCATCCGCCACCTATTTCTCTTTCCTAGGGTGGTAATGGATTGAGCAGTCATAGTCTTTGATCAACTCTATCTATCTTCGTTGGAGCATGTTCAACTCTTTCTGTGTTTATATATACTTGAGGATTTTGTGGTCCGTATATATTTCAAACTTCTCCCCAAAGAGATAATGCTGCCAAATTTTTAAAGCGAAGATCATCGCGGCCATCTCCAAATCATGTGTTGGATAATTTTTCTCATGAACTTTCAATTTCCATGAAGCATAAGCAATGACTTTATCATTTTTCATCTACACAAAACCTAGGCCCTTCTTCGAAGCATCGCTGAATACCACAAAAAGTTCTCCAATTTTGGGTCTAGTGAGCACGGCCCCAGTGATAAGCCTCCTTTTTAACTCCTTGAAGCTTTCTTCACATTCATCACTCCAAGAAAAATTTACTCCCATCCGAGTTATCTTGGTAATAAGGTTGGACAATCGTGAAAATTTTCTCCCAAATTGTCGATAATATCCAGTTAACCCCAAGAAGCTACGAATATCCATTACCGATGTTGGCATCGGTCATCCCTCAATTGCATCTGTTTTGGAGGGATCCATAGATATCTCATTGCTTGTGATGATATGGCCCAAGAATGAGACCTCCTTCAACCAAAACTCACACTTGTTGTACTTTTCATAGTGATTCTTCTTCTACAAGGTCTCTAGTATAGTTCTTAGATGCTCCCCATGATACTCCTTGGTTTTGGAGTATATCAGAATATAATCTATAAAGACTACCACAAATTTTTCAAGGTAATCCCTAAAGACTCTATTAATCTTTTGGATTTTATTTTTCTACTCTCTTCACATGGTCCATTCGGATCGATTGAAGGCTTTAGTGGAACAAGGGAGAAAGGTGATTAGTTCAAGAAGAAGGCAAAGGTTCACAAGATCAAGGATTTTTGGGCATGTGAATTGATTTGATTTATCCAGATAGTTTTATCATTTAGGGATTTAAAATAAATAATAATAAATTTAAAATAAAAAAATTAATTGATAAAATAATATAAATGGTAATATAACAAAGGTAACTAAATGGAACGATTATTTTTTCAATGGTGACTTATCAAAGGTGAATCATAAACAGTTACTCATTTATAGTTACTTATCAACAATGACTTATCATATAACAACCATGCTCTTTATTACACACTTAAACGTGATTTATTACATAAAATCTTCACTTGATAAAATATAGAAGATCGAGAGGTATAGTGTCTTTGGGGCTTATTAACATTAAATAACAGTATATAACATAAAACACACAACATTTTTTTTGAAAAAATCATTTACATGACCACTACATTCCCTCGTACATAGCATTGCATGGGATAACCTGAGGACATGCATAAGAAAAGGGTGAGCTATAAAGCCTAGTAAGGGAATAAACATGGAATAACATGAGGAATACAATACATGTTAGACAATAGGCATATCAATGGAGGAGAATAAGAACATTAACATAAAGGCATGATAAAGGATGACAATCATAACATTGAAATGTGGTAACAACACATAACATAGAATTAGCATGAGCCAAGGCTCATTGAACATGGAGCATGAGTAAACCCTCATTGAACATGAGGCATGAGTAAAAATTCGTTGCACTTGAATTAGAATGAGTCAACACTCATTGCACATGATTTATCATGATATTATATTTTACCTAATGCAATGGAGCGCTATCAAGGGGCACCATTCTTAAACATTTTATTTCATGCATAAGTGTGCCACACGGATCATACAACATGGAATCAATAGTCGTCATTTCTTCCATAATAAAGGGATGTGGAATAAATACATGAATCATTATAATAAATAATTAAATTTTTATAAAGGTGAATACCCTTGATAGAGAAATGGACATGGTATTCACTACACAATGACATTGGCTTAGAAAATCGTAGTGAAATTTCGGCAGCATAACAACGTGAAATAAGAACTCATAAAAAATGGTTGATGACAGATAAATGTGTGTCTGATAATATTTACATGAAATAGATAGTAATGGGGTAATATAAATACATTTCCCAATAAACATAATGGAATTTAGATTCACAATTCAATATAATTACTTGGATGTAAAAGAGGAGATAGAAATCCCTCCCCGAATTTTGGCATGGTAATGGGTGTACATGGGAGGAATTAATGAGAGAAAAAGGGGTCACCCATAATCCAAAAATAAAGATGGTAGTATGGGGGAGGTGATAAATCATACTCAAACATTTTTAATTGAAAACAAAAGGGTATAACAACTTAAGGATAATTGGACAAAAATGAGAATGGAAGAAATCCCTTACTTGGAAGTGTGATCCCAAAGGCTTGAGAGAGGCTTCAGAGAGGCTTCTTAGGAGCTTGAGGAACCTTGGGAGGATTATAGAGAATGGAGGGTAGGTTTTGGTCGAAATCCAAAGGCTTTGAGTGAAGAGGAAGTGGGATCATGGGTGGGTTTATATAGTAAAGGAGAGGTAATTCTTTATTATTTAGGTTTGGGACACCTCACATTAAACTAATCAATACCAAAAACCTAACCAGGGTTTTTGAACATGGATTTTAAAAAAGTAGAGTGGAAAACAAGATTTTATCATTCCAATGGCTGAAAATTTTATAATAATAGGGTTTCTTATGGGGAGGTGATTCACACTCTCAAGAAAAATAATTTAGAAATACAAAATGTTTTATAAGTCTTGGAGGGTCCACAAAAGATTTGTAAAATAAATAAAACAAATATAAAATCACATTATTTTAATGATAAAATATATATTGGCCTAAAATAATATTTATAGTATTTTATTACATCACTATTGGGTCATTATGATGTCATAAAACACATAATATATTGAAACGGTATTTAATTTTTCCCAAAAAATTTGACTGTCTCAGAAAATTATGAAAAATTCACCATTGGATAATTTTGATGTCCTGATTCCAAAAATAATATTCATTTTATATAAATAATTTTATAAATATATAAATTTTTACTTTTAAAATAAAAACCGACATTTACCAAAAATTCATGGGTTTTGACAAAAATAGTTTTCAAACCTTAATAAAAATTACAATTGCATTCATAAAATTTTAGGATCATTTATATTTAATAAAAACAAATTTTATAATAATATTTTATTAAAATATTATTTAATTCACAAATCCATTAATTCATCAAAATATATTTCTTAGTTGAATATTAACTAAAAATTATATTTGTGCTTTAAAAACTATTTACAAAGAAACAATAATAAAATTAATGCACATTCGTTATACAAAAATAGTGTAAATAGTCATAGTGAAAGGGTATTATTACATAACCCCTTATAACACCAGCATAAGATTGAAGGGTGAGGTGTGCGATGGTGATAGACTCTTGGGGTGGCTCGGATAACATCGCTCGGGTGGTAATCTCTTTTAACTTCAACTTCTCACATAGTCAGTTCCGCTCAAGATTAATGTGTTCAATCTCAGCTTGGTCTTTGTCAAGAGAGAATCCCAATGATGTCACCTCCTTTATAAGCTCTGACAAATGGGATTCGTATGGAGAAAGTCTACTGGATGAGGCCATCACTTCCTTTGTCTGGGTAAATTGGATTTTTTAAAACCATATATTTATACTAATCATGTGATCATTGTTCAACGACTATATTAGTAATGGTCACAATTCATAGTGGTATTTTAAAATCCATAAACATAAAAGATATGAAGTTCACATTTTATATAATCATAATAAGACAGTTAATTAGATCAAGAGGAATTTCCATTAATGAAATTTTGGGTTGTTACAGTTATCTCCCCTTAAGAAATTTCACCCTCGAAATTTCCTTATCCCAATCTAAAAAAAATCGGGTAACTCTGCTTCATAACTTCCTCTAATTCCCATGTCGCTTCTTCAAAATTGTTCTTTCACCACAACACCCTGATGATGGTAATTTTCTTATTTCGTAAAACTTTTTCTCTACAATCGAAGATCTTTACTAGTTTCTCCTCCTAAGAAAGGTCATCATCTAGCTATACTACCTCTTAAGAAAGTACGTGTGAAGGGTCTGGTATGTAATTCCTTAAGAGGTATACATGAAAGACATCATGTACATTGACCATGGTAGGTGGAAGTTCTAGTCGATAGGTCACAACCCCAATACGATCAAGAACCTATAAGGGGCCGATTTACCTAGGAATTAACTTACCGTTCTTTCCAAACCTCATGACCTTTTTCCATGGAGATATGCGGAGAAATTCCATGTATAGAACAATAAACTCAAGGTCTCATCGATGGTTATCTGCATAACTCTTCTATTGACTCTAGGTTTCCTTGTTATGCTGCTGAATGGCTTTCACCTTCTTAACCATTTTTTCAACCATTTTTGGTCCTAGCAGCATACGCTCACCGACTTCATCCCAACATGCTGGTGTTATGCACCTCTTCCCATACAGGGCTTCATAATGTGCCATTCAGATGCTTGAGTGGAAAATGTTATTATAGGAGAATTCAACCAATGGAAGATGTTGGTCCCACCCTCCTTTGAAGTCCATAGAGCATTCTCTCAACATGTCCTCAAGTGTTTGGATAGTCCGCTCAGATTGTCCATCAGTTTGAGAATGATAAGCCGTATTGTAGTTCAGCTAAGTATCTAATGCATGTTGAAGACTCTTCCAAAACTTATCGGTGAATCTTGGATCTCGATCGGATACAATAGACAGTGGTACTCAATGTAGCCTTACCACTTCCCTAATATATATATATGCCAGATGATCCAATGATAAATCCTCTTGATTTGAAATAAAGTGTGCAGTCTTTGTAAGATGATCCACAACATCCCAGATTTCATTTTTGCCTTTGGATGTCTTTGGAAGTCTGGTGACGAAGTCCATGGTGATGTTCTCTCATTTCCATGCTGGTATGGGAAATGGTTGCATCATCCCCTTAGACTTCTACCTCTCTTCCTTCACTTGATGACACACTAGGCACTTTGATGTATACTCAGTGATCTCCTTATTCATATTATCCCCCAAATAATTTTCTTAGAGATATCGATACATCTTTGTGTTTCCAAGGTGAATAGAGAAATTTTAATGATGTGCATCATAAAAAAGTTCATTCTTCAGCTCTAGACCTTATGGAACACATAGTATTTTACCAAATCTCACAATTCATTCATTATTAACATTGAACTCTAAGGATTTCCCTTTTCTAATAGCTTCCACTTTCTTCTGAATTCCCACATAATCCTTTTGAGCATCCTTTAACCTTTCTAAAAGAGATAGTTGAGCAATCATTTATGAAATTATTAATAGTGTTCCCTTCTTTATGATTCCCATGTCCATATTCATCAAATCTAGGAAGATTGGGTCCTTCTCAATTCTCATCAATAATATAATTGTTGGGTACTTTATACTTAGAGCATATGTCACCTAGTTATCTTTCCTAGGTTGGTAATGGATTGATCATTCATAGTCTTTAATCAACTCTAACTATCTTCGTTGGCACATGTTTAACTCTTTCTGTGTTTATAAATACTTGAGGATTTTGTGGTCCGTATATATTTCAAACTTCTCCCCAAAGATATAATGCTGCCAAATTTTTAAAGTGAAGATCACCACAGCCAACTCCAAATCTTGTGTTGGATAATGTTTCTCATGAACTTTAAATTTTCTTGAAGCATAGGCAATGAATTTGTCATTTTTCATCAACACACAACCTAGGCCCTTCTCTGAAGCATCAATGAATACCAAAAAAAGTTCTCCACTTTTGGGTAAAGTGAGCACGGGCGTAGTGATAAGCCTTCTTATTAACTAATTGAAGCTTTCTTCACATTCATCACTCCAAGAAAAATTTACTCCCTTCCGAGTTAGCTTGGTAAGAGGGTTGGACAATCGTGAGAAATTTCTCCCAAATCTTCGATAATATCCAGCTAACCTCAAGAAGCTTCGAATATCTGTTACTAATGTTGGACTCAATCATCCCTCAATTGCATCTGTTTTGGAGGGATCCATAAATATCTCATTGCTTGTGATGATATGGCCCATGAATGAGACCTCCTTCAACCAAAACTCACACTTGTTGTACTTTTCATAGATATTCATCTTCTGCAATGTCTCTAGTATAGTTCATAGATGCTCCTCATGATCCTCCTTGGTTTTGGAGTATATCAGAATATCATCTATAAAGACTACCACAAATTTGTCGAGGTAATCCCTAAAGACTCTATTCATCTTGTCCATGAAGATTGTTGGATCATTAGTGAGTCTGAAAGGCATTACTATGAATTCATAGTGCCTGTATCTTGTATGAAAATCAGTCTTGGGGATATCTTCCTTCTTCACCCTTACTTGATAATATACTGACCACAAATTCACCTTGGATAAATATTATGCTCCATGTAGTTGATTGAACAAGTCATTGATTAATGGGAGAGGATACTTGTTCTTTATCATGATTTTGGTAAACTCACGATAATTGATGCAAAGGCGCATTAACCCATATTTCTTCTTGATGAAGAGGACTGGTGCACCCCATGTTGAAGCACTTGGGTGTATAAACCCTTTATCCAGATTCTCTTATAGTTATTTCTTCATCTCCTCAAGCTCCACAATAGCCATTCTATATGGAGCCTTGGATAGTGGAAACTCCCCGGGTATAAGATCAATTGAGAATTCAACATCTCTTATAGGAGGAAGACCATAAAATTCCTCTGGAAATACTTCAACGGATTCCCTCACAATAGGTATGTTTTCAAGGATGTTTTCCTCCTTAGACTCAATCATCTGAGACAGATATGCGTGCTCATAGGGCAGTAATATCCATGCTTGAGATGATGGAGCTAAAAAAGATTCATCTTCATCCTTGCACTTGTAGAGAATCGGGGGTCGATTCTCCACATGGAGAGTGATTTCCCTCTCATGGAAATTTATGTTGTCTCTATATAAGGAAAGTAAATCCATGCCAAGAATTGCATCAAATTTCACCAAAGGGAGTATGACGAGGTTCGCTGGGAAATTCAATCCATAGATTATGACAAGGGAGGAGTTATATTCATGGGATGCAATGATTGCCCCATTTTTCATACTCACCAGAATCTTCACTTCCATGATTTGTGGTAGTGCTGGGATTGTTATACTAAACTTTCGAGATATAAAAGAATATGTAGAACTATGGGAGATAACCCAACCTTTCACTTTTTGATTCTGGTTCTACCCTATCTGATATATACATAGGGATGAGTATCTTAAATTATTAACACATAAAGGGGAATCCAAGGACAAAAACATGTGACTTATAAATAACATTTATTTCCTTTAATTTTGAATCTATAGGATTCAATCTATGTTACCCATGATCTACTTTCTAACATATATTCTTAGGGGGGTTTTTTTAAGTCCCTTAATAATGGTTTATACTAAGGTTTTGAATTTACCAAAGCATGCCCCCTAGGAGTGTCGTAACCAAGAGTGCATCATGTCCCGTTGTCGTGCACATGTTCCCATTCGAGTCTAGCTCAAAGCAGTGTTTTCGGGTTTTACCCCTAGGATACATCTGTGCTAGAGCTGCCTCTACCTGCTCGTGTCCAGACATGTATATATTTACTTGATAAACCAATTAATCAATACTCACCAATACTTAGGAATGTTTTTATTATACTTATTCTTGTCTCTAAGTCTTTAGTAGGGTTTTCTAATCCTAATCCCAAAAATAACTAAACATATCCTCTGATACCAACTATAACAACCTTGCTCTTTATTACACACTTAAACCTGATTTATTACATAAAATATTCACTTGATGCAACATATAATATGGAGAGGTCTAGTTTCTTTGGGGCTTAAAAACATTACATAACATCTTAGAACATAAAACACACAACATATTTATTGAAAACATCCTTTACATGACCACTACATTCCCTCGTAATTAGCATTACATGGGATAACCTGAGGACATGCATAAGAAAAGGGTAGTTATAAAGCCCAGTAAGGGAATAGACATGGAATAACATGATTAATACAATACATGTTAGACAATAGGAATATCAATGGAGCACAATAGGAACAAGAACATAAATCCATGGTAAATCATGATAATCATAACATGGAAATGTGGCAACAACACTTAACATGGAATTAGCATGAGCAAGGATCATTGCATATAGAGCATGAGTAAACCCTCATTGCACATGAATCACAAGTAAAACCATGTTTCACATGAATTATCATGAGTCAACACCCATTGAACATGACGTATCATGATACTCTACTTTACCTAATGCATTGGAGCGTTATCAGGGCACACCCTTCTTAAACATTTCATTTCATGCATAAGTGTGCCTCATTGATTATACAACATGGAATCAATAATCATCATTTATTCCCCGATAAAGGGATGTAGAATACATACATGAAGATTTATAATAAATAATTAAATGTTCATAAATGTGATTACCCTTTATAGATAAATGGGTATGGTATTCACTACATAATGACATTAGCTTGGAAAATCATAGTGCAATTTTGGCAGCATAACGACGTGAAATAAGAACTCATAAAAAACGGTTGATGAGAGAGAAATGGGTGTATCATCATATTTAAATAAAATGGAAATTAAGGGGGTAATATAGATACATGTTCCAACAAACATAATGGAATTTAGATGCATAATTCAAAATAATTACATGGATGTAAAACTGGAGAGAGAAATCCCTCACGGAATTTTGGCATAGTAACGGGTGTACATGGGAGGAATTAATGAGAGATAAAGGGGTATCCCATAATTCAAACATAAATAGGGAAGTATGGGGGAGGTGATAAATCATACCCCAACATTTTTAGTTGAAAACAAAAGTTCATAACAACTTAAGGAAAATTAGACAAAAATGAGAAAGGAAGAAATCCCTTACTTGGAAGTGTGATCCCAAAGGCTTGGGAGAGGGTTCAGAGAGGATTCTTGGGAGATTGAGACAAATTGGGAGGATTATATAGAAAGGATTGAAGGTTATTTTCTAACTTCGAAGGCTTTTAGTGAAGAGGAAGTGGGAGCTTGGGTGGGTTTATATTGGAAATGAGATGGAATTCTTTATTATTTAGGTTTGGGGCACCTCACATTAAACTAATCAATACCACAAACCAGCCCATGGTTTTTGCCCATAGTTTTTTCCAGAGGGGAGTGGAAAAAAATATTTTATAAGGCCTATAGCCTATGTTCTCAAAATAATAGGGTTGATTATGTTAAGGTGAGTCACACTCTTAAGGAAAACAATTTAAAAAGACAAAATGTTTTATAAGTCTTGGAGGGTCCACAAAAGCATTGTAAAATAAATAAAAAAAATCTAAAATCACATTATTTTAATGATAAAACATATATTGGCCGAAAATAATGTTTATAGTATTTTATTACATCACTATTTGGTTATTATGATTTCATAAAACACATTATATATTTAAACGGTATTTAATTTTTAACCAAAAATTCAACTACCTCAAAAAATTATGAAAAATTCACTGTTGGATAATTTCAAAGTCCTGATTCGAAAAATAATATTCATTTTATTTAAATAATTTTATAAATATGTGAATTTTTACTTTTAAAATAAAAACTGATATTTTCCAAAAATTCATGGGTTTTGACAAATACATTTTTCAAAGCTTAATAAAAATTACAATTGAATTCATAAAATTATATGATCATTTATATTTAATAAAAACTAATTTAATAATAATATTTTATTAAAAAATTATTTAATTAAAAAATACATTAATTCATAAAAATAGATTTCTTAGTTGAATATTAACTAAAAATAATATTTGTGCTTTAAAAACTATTTACAAAGTAACAATAATAAAATGAATGAACATTATTCATACAAAAATAATGTACAGGGTAATAGTGCTAGGGTGTTGTTACATAACCCCTTATAACACCTGTATAAGACCGAAGGGTATGGAGTGTGATGATGAGAGACTCTTGGGGTGGCTCAGATAACATCGCTCGGATGGTAATCTCTATTAACTTCCACTTCTCCTGTATTCGGTTCCACTCAAGCTTAACATGTTCATTCTCGGCTTGGGCTTGGTCAAGAGAGAAGCCCAATGACGCCACCTCCTTTCCAAGTTCCGATAAATTGGATTCATACAAGGCAAGTCTATTGGATGAGTCCATCTCTTCCTTTTTCTGAGTAAATTGGATTTGTTAAAGCCCTGTATTTATACTAATCATGTGATCACTGTTCAGCGGATATATTAGCACCGGTCACAATTCATAAAATTATTTTAAAATATAGAAACATAAAACCAATGAAGTTCACATTTTATATAACCATAATAATACATTTAATTATATCAAGAGGAATTTCCATTAATGAAATTTTGGGTTGTTACATATCAATGGTAACTGATCAACGATGACTCGTAAATGTTGACTCATCAATGGTGACTCATCAACGGAGAATAATAAACGGTGAATCATCAACAGTGACTCATCAACGTTGAATCATCAACAGTGACTTGTCAACATTGACTCATCAACAGTGACTTATTAATGGTGACTTATCAATGGTGATTTAGCAATGGTGACTCATCAATGGTATCTCATCAATGGTGAATTTTCAGTGTTGACTTATCAACGATGAATCATGAACCAAAATTTATCATTACCAATTCATGTTTCATGTAGTTTAATCTCTTAGAATTCAAGGTATTTGTGATGATATTATCAAGATAATGTTCAGTTCTAATAAATTATAATGTAATATCACATTTTTTATAATGATATCTCAAAAAGTTATGTCTTTCAATAATGTGTTTTGTTCTAGAGTAAGATACTGGATTTTTGGAAATGTTTATCATACTTGTGTTATCAAAATTTATATGTAAATATCTAAATTTGGATCCAAATCTAGTAAAGTATATTTCATCCAAAACATTTGTGCATAAAAACTGCATGCAAATATGTATTCTACTTCAGTAGTGGATAGTGTAATAGAATTTGTTTTCTTACTAAACCATGATACTAGAGATTTTCCTAAAATATTAAATGTTACTTATGTTATTTTTCTATCTAACTTACATCCACAAAAATCGGCATTTGGATAACTTACTAAATCAAAATTATGTCCTCTAAGATAGAACAATCATAAATTGGTTGTATACTTGAGGTATTTAGTTTTTTTTGACAGCTAATAAATGTTCCTCTTTATATTTTCTTAAAATTGATCACACATACACATATTAAACATAATATTAGGCCAAATAGAAGTAAAGTATAAGAGATTTCCAATCATACCTCTATAACTAGTTTGATCTTCTGATTTCCCTGCTTCATCAATATCTAGTTTATATGTGGTACTCAAGGGAGTATCAATACTTTTAGTTCTATCTATGCCAAAAAAATAAAAAGTCTTTTGTATATTTACTTTGATTTAAGATAATTCATATTTTTATTTTGAAAAATTTAAAATACAACAAATAATTTGAGCTTACCCATTAAAATAATTTCAAATTAATTTTTCATTAGTTTTGAGAAATCATTACATAGGGAATCTTTAGTAGATACCAAAATAATATCATCGATATATATTTGTATTATTAACACATATTTTAAAATTATTTTTATAAAAAAATTTGGATTAACTATGCCTTTTTAAAAACATTTTGAATTACGAAAAGAGGTAAGTCTATCATACCAAGCTCTAGGAGTCTTTTTTAACCCATATAGAGATTTAGTTAGTTTAAAAACAAGATTTGGAAATTTTGGATTTTGAAATATAGGGGTTTGTTTAACAAAACAAATCCTCAATTATAAATCCTTTAAAGAATGAACTTTTAACATCCATTTGATATAATTTTAAATCCAAATGTTCTTCATAGGAAATCAATATCCTAATGGATTCAAGTCTTTATATATGTCAAAAAATTTCTTCATAATAAATATGTTCTTATTGATTATAACCTTGTGCAACTAGTCTAGCTTTTTTGTTACTATAGTTCCTAACTCATCAACCTTTTTTATAAATACCAACTTAGTGTCAATATTTATGGTGTCTTTAGGCCTATAAAAAAGTTCCCAGACATTGTTTCTCTAAAATTTATTAAGATCTTCTTGCATATATTTTACCCATAATTCATCATTAATGGCATCATTAATGTTCTTAGGTTCAAGATGTGCCAAGAATTCTTATTGTTCAATTTGATTCCTAAGAGAATATATTGTTTGAGTACCTTTATCTAGGTTTCCTATGACAATATCTAAAGGTTGTTTTCTATGAGTCCTATTAGGTCTTTGAAAAAAAGGGTCATATGTCTCAAGATCTTCTTCTGATTCAGGTTTTCGTGGTATACTTGGTGAAATATATTCTTGCTTAATAGAACTTTTTGAAGGTTTAGTATTGATATTTAGAGTTGAAAGATCATCCTCATGGTTTTCTAAGACATTAATGGGTTTCTTGGGATCGGTTTCATCAAATTTTATGTGAACATATTCTTCCATTATTCTGGATCTCTTATTAAATACTCTATAAACTTTACTTGATGTTGAATATCTAAGGAAAATACCTTCATCCCTCTTGGAAGAAATTTTTTCTAGATTATCCATTGTATTGAGAATAAAAACTTTTCGACCAAAAACTCTAAAGTAATTAACCTTTGCATTTCTATTATTACATAACTCATAAAGTGTTCTTTATAAGAGAGGTCTAATTAAAACCTTAATTATAATATAATAGGTTGTATTAATAGATTCTTCACACAAGTAGACAGGTAAGTCATACTCGTTTTTCATAGACTCGGCTATCTCTTGAAGAGTAGAATTTATTATTTCTACCATACCATTTTTATATGGTGTCTTAAGAGTAGAAAATTTGTGATTATAACCATTTTGTGAAAAAAATGATTCAATGTTTTGATTTTCAAATTCTCGACCATGATCACTTATTAAGGTTTTAATCCTAATTATAATAAGATTCTCTACAGATTTTTCATACTTAATAAACTAATAATAAGCTTCACTTGTATGTTATATAAATAATACCCAAGTGTATCTAGAGAAGTCATCTATAAGGATATACACATAATGTTTTATATTCACACTAGAAACTCTAGATGGTCCAAACAGGTCCATATGAACTAACTATAGAGGCTGATAGGTTGAAACTTCTTTCTTAGATTTAAAATAAATTTTATAAAGTTTCCCTTTTTAGTAGGGATTAAAAAGTCTAACATTTTTTAATTCATGTTTTATTAGATCTCTAACTAATAATTTCCTAGTTAGTTTTATAAGTGAATGAATATTGAAATTTCCTATTCTCCTATTCCAAATCCAAGATTATTTGTGAAAGGAACTTAAGAAATATATATTTTTAGAAGATAAATAACTTAAATCAATAGAATAAATATTATCACTTCTTAAATCAGTAAAAATTAAAATATTTTTGGCATCAAAAAGATGAAAGGCATTGTTTTTACATTTTACCTAAAATTCATCATCCCATAATTGTGAAATGATAAGAATAATATATTTTAAACCAAATAGATATAAAAATTTGGAAATTAATACTAGATTAAAATTATCAATTTGGCCAAGGTCTATGATTTTACCTTTAGAATAGTCCCCAAAAGTGACATGAACACCATAAAATTTGATCAAATAATTGAAGTTTGAATACTCACTAGACATATGTTGGGAACATCCCCTATCCATATACCATAGGCTTTTGCTGGAGGTTTTCAAACAAGTTTCCTAAAAAATAATGTTTTTTCCAAAAATGATTTTCGTATCCAAATCCTCTTATTTTTAGTTATTTTATAAATAAGGTATTTTAGCATCCATAGTTACCAAATGGGTTTCTTATAAACTGATTTTAAGTTTCTAGAAATAAATACTTTATTAGGTCCAGTTGAATAGGTATTGGCAGTATACGAATTTTCAGAACTGGTAATTGATGAAAATATAATTTTTGTAATTTTTCTTTATCCTGTTTGGTAACCTATTATAGTTATATACTTGGGAGAAACATTCCTTCCTAGTATTTGATTTGATGTTTTCATACCATTGGTAAACCATTCTATGTTTTTACTTAACGATTCATGTCAAAATTCTAATTCATTGTTCTCTTTCAACAGTTGATCATTTTTCTCTTTTTCAATAGTAATATCGGTTTTAACATTTACTGTTAAATCATATTGTTTCGTAAGTGACTTATAATTATCTTTCATCTCATGAAAGGTATATTCCTTCATATTACATCAATCATACAAATATTTATCAGTCATGCTTTCCTCATTTAATCATTTTATTCAATTTCAGAAAATTTTGAAATATTAGTAGGATAAGTATGAAGATTATTTTGTACCTATGATGTGATTTCCACAAAAAAAGTATTTTCCCTATCAGGCATATCTTCTTGATTAGTGTCTGAATAAGTTAAGTTATCTTCGAAGGCACTCCATGTTGCTTTTATGGATTTTTTGTATCTTCTATGCTTATCCTAATAATTATTTTAATATTTCAATTTTGGACAATTATATTTAATGTTTCCTTTCCACTTAAATTCAAAGTAAGTGATTTCATTTTTTGGTTCATCCTTTTTCCAATCTTTTTTTCACTTTCCTTTATTGTAATAATTTCCTATGAAATTATATTTTTTTAAGAATTTATTTTTCCTATATAATTTCTTGAATATTATGGCCTTGTGGGCCATCTCTTAATCACTTTCATCAAAAGATTATTCTTCAATAGTATCTTTATATTGTACCTTTTCTCTTTGTTTGGAGGTAGTAGCCTTGAAGGCTAATGATTTTAATTTTTTTTCATCTTCATCGATATCTTTGTTGACTTTAAACTCTTCTTCATACATCATAATTTTTCCTATAAATTCCTTTATAGTAATTTTACTCACATCAAAAGATTCTCTAATTAACACAAATGTTCTTCTCCATCTATCATGTAAGCATCTAAGAAATCACATCACTTGATCTTTGTTTTTCACTTGTTTTCCATGTGAGTGCATGGTATTTACTATTTCATTGAACCTAATATACATATCAGAAATAGGTTTATAATATTTCATTTTAAAATTATCATACTTGATTTTTTATATATTCAATATCATTTATTTGACATTTTGTGTTCCTTCATGTGAAAAAGATAATGTAACGACCCAAAATTTTACTAATGAAAATTACTATTGATCTGATTAAATGTATTATTATGTAAAATGGTTATATAAAACTTATTCACCTCTTTGGTTTTATGTTTTTCGATTTTAAAATACCATTAATAATTTTTATTGTTGCTAATATAGCTATTGAACAATGACCGTATGATTAGTATAAATATTGGGCTTTAGCAAATCCAATTTATTCAGACAAAGGAAGTGATGGCCTCATCCAGTAGAATTGATCAGTACAAATCCCATTTTCCAGAGCTCAGAAAGAAGGTGGCGTCAATGGTATTCACTCTTAACCAAGCCCAAGACAAGATTCTACACATTAATCTTGAATGGAACCTCCTTTGGTAGAAGTGGAAGTTGATAGAGATTACCACCCAAGTGATGTTATCCAAGCCACCCTAAGAGTATGTCACTGTCACACACCTTACCCCTTAGGTCATATGTAGGTGTTATAAGGGGTTATGTAACAATATCCTAGCATAATTATTATGTGCATTATTTTTTATATAATAAAGAATATGCATTAATTTTATTATTATTACTTTGTAAATAGTTTTTAAAGAACAAATAGTATTTTTAGTTAATATTCAATAAAGAGATCTATTTTGATGAATTAACAGATTTTAAAATTATATAATATTTTAATAAAATATTATTACTAAATTAATTTTTATTAAATATGAATGATCATATAAATTTTATGAATACAATTGTAATTTTTATTAAGGTTTGAAAGCTGTTTTTGTCGAAACCCATGAATTTTCGATAAATATCGAGTTTTATTTTAAAAGTAAAAATTCACATATTTAGAAAATTATTTAGATAAACTCAATATTAATTTTTTAATCAGGATGTAAAAATTATCCAAAGGTTATTTTTTCATAATAATCTGATACAGTTGATTTTTTTGGTAAAAATTAAATACCGTTTAAGTATATAATGTGTTTTATGACATCATAATGACCCAATAGTGATGTAATAAAATTCTATAAATGGGATTTTAGGCCAATATGTGTTTTATATTTAAAATAATTTAATTTTAGGTTTGTTTTATTTATTTTACAAAGCCTTAGTGGACCCTCCAAAACTTATAAAACATTTTAACGTTTTAAAATAATTTCCTTGAGAGTGTGACTCACCTCCACATAAGCAAGCCTAATATTTTAATAAGTACAGAAATTAGACTTATAAAATAATTTTTTCCACTTAACTTTGGTAAAAACCTTGGGAAAAAAACCATGGGATGGTTTTTTGTTTTGATTAGTTAAATGTGAGGTGTCCAAAACCTAAATAATAAAGATTTCCCTCTCTTGTCCTATATAAACCCACTAAATCTCCCATCCATATTTACTCAAACCATTTTTAGCTCAAACAACCCCTTCCTTAATCTCTTTATAATCCTCCCAAGGCACACCAAGCCTCTTAATAATCCCCTCTCAAGCCTCTCCCAATCCTTGGGGATCACACTTCCAAGTAAGGTATTTCTTACTTTCTTGTTTTTTTCCAAATTTCATAATGTTGTTATACCCTTTTTTCATTTCAAAATGTTGGGGTATGGTTTATCACCTCCCCAATACTTACCAAATTATGTTTTAATGATGATATACCTCTTTCTATCTCATCAATTTCTCAAATGTACACCCATTACCATGCCAAAATTCTGTAAGAAATTTCTCTCTCCTCATTTACATTAAATACATTATTTTATATTATGAATCTAAATTCCATTAAATATGTTGGTATATTATGTTCCATGACCCCCTTAATTTCTATTCCTTATATAAATTATGATATGCACCTTTCTCTCTCATCAACCCATTTTATATTTTCTATTTGATGTCGGTATGCTGTTGAAGTTACACCAAAATTTCCATTCCAAATTCATCGTGTAAGTGAATACCATACACATATTTATATCAAGGGTATTAACATTTATGAACATGTACTTTTTGATTTAGGACTTACATTTATGTATTACACATATCTTTTTCATTGAATAAATTATTATGTTTAATGAATACATGTTGTATGATCTATGTGGCACACTTATGCATGGAATGAAATGTTTTTAAAGGGTGTGCCCTGATAGCGCTCCAATTAATTGGGTAAAGATTAGTGTCATGATAAGTCAAGTGAAATGAGGGTTTATTCATGCTAATTAAATTGAAATGAGGGTTTACTCATGCTCCATGTGCAATGATCCTTGGATAATGCTAATATCATGTTAAATGTTGTTTCCACATTTCAATGTTATGATAATCATGATATATTATGCCTTTAGGTTCATGTTTCTTTTTTGCTCCATTGATATGCCTATTTCATAAAATGTACTATATTATTCATTTTATTCCTTGTTTACTCCCTTACTAGGATTCATATCTCACCCATTTCTTATGCATGTCCTCAAGTTATCCCATGAAATACTAAGTACGAAGTAATGGTGTGGTCATGTAAAAGATGTTTTCAATAAAGATGTTGGGTTTTATGTTCTAAGTTGTTATGTAATGTTCCTAATTTCCCAAGACACTATACCTATCGATCCTCATAGTTGTCTTAAGTGCATGTTTATGTAATAAACCATGTTTAATTGTGTAATAAAGAGCAGGGTTGTTATAGATAAGGTATCCCATATTTCAAAATCATATTTGACATTAGATATTATATTAAATTATTCATCACCCAAGGCACAAAACAAAGAATTCATATATTTAAAATTATTATTGTAAGAATCGTTTATTGCATCGCTCCAAGTAATTCTTATAGTTTGTGGTATTCATATTTATCTTCCATTACAGTTCAAATATCAAAACTCATATATTCTAAATTCATTTTCATTTGGATTTTTTATTGAGCATAATTTGTACCATTAAAATAGGGAGGTCTGTTTGTAGTAGATCCTTCTTAACTATTATACATAAAGAACTAGAAAGTTATAAATGGAAAAAATTGGAGATATTTATAATACAACTAAAATCAGAGTTGAAAAAGATAAATTAACGATTCATATGATACCAAATGTTGTTTGGAGTGAGTAACTCAAGAGTGGGGGTGAATTGAGTTACTAAAAAATTTTGTTAAAGATTGAGTTGAAATAAAAACCTCTTAATAAAACATACTCGAAAATTAATCAAAATAAAATATTGATATAGGATCTATCATTTTAAAATATTACTCAAAGAGTGATTAAGTATGAGCTAAAATAATGCTTATAAATACCTTAACATTTGGAATCAATTTACTTATAAAAAATAAATATAAACAATAATTAAGATTAATTGTCAAGGTAATAATTTTTTTATAAATTTAAAAATAATCTAGGATGTAACAATAAAAAAAATACAATAACATAGTGACACAATGGAATAAACAAGATTTTAGGTCTCAAGATGAAACTTAATCCCCTTCCACTTAGAAATCACCTTCTATCAACTAGATTATAATAATAATCAAACAAATCCACAACCTGGATTAGATATGAAATAAATAGCTACAAGATTTCTATGATAAAGATCATCTTCCACAGTTATACATGGGGAGTAAGAATATCACAGTTCATGCATGGACCTCTTTCACAAACAAAGTGGGAAAACATATGTAAAGAAAAGCGATAATAACAATTATTCTCCAACTAGGTATAGGAGACAGTTTGTGTTTGATAACAGAGTTATAACACACTGCTCAAAATAGAATAAAAAAATAAACAGAAAGAATAATAAATAATTGAATAAATCTTAGTTAGATATTTTCATAATGTTCAAAGTCCTCATATCAAAATTGGTAAGGAGTTATACTTTTGTTCTGGAAAATTCTCTCAGAACAGAGGATCATATCAATCTATAGGAATTTTTCAGTTGATCTCTATCAGTGTCATTGGTCTTCACAAAACATGAATCAGTAAGTTCATGATGATTCATAGATTCAATCACACAATATTTTTCATTAAACGCTGTATATTTCATTTGTATCAAGTACAGAGAGAGAGATATATCCTTTTCATATAAATTGCATAATTAGTTGGTGGAGATCCACAATCCTCGGATCATATTTTACTAAGTCTTGAAGTCTTGGTAAAATTATCCAAGTAAAGAAATATTTATTGATCCATTACACCAAAGTCCTTGTATAGAAATGGTTGGAAGATGATGGTGATGACTCATTATCTGATGGTAGATCAAACTAGTAGAACCTCAGGCTGACGGTGATGGTGACTTAGATTCTAGCGGTAGCTCTTCTTGGTGGTGGATCCTTTGGAAGTAACAATTCTGGTGGTGATAAGGCTAGTGGGGACTCATTTCAACAATAGATCATGTTTGATGGTAACAATTCTTGGAGGTGACTCGCCATAGTACTTAGCAGAATTATCATAAAAATAGTCTTACAATATATTATTCTATCATACAACATGTGAATCATTTGTAAAAAAATAATAATGGTTTGTGATCATTAAAATAAGAGGGTGTAAAACATACTCCACATAAGGATATTCCAATAGATTTGTTCATTATAGAAAATAAAATAAATATATAACAAGAATTCAGATTAATTAAACAAGTATGCAACCTACTTGATGAGATATCAATACAAAGGGATTATATTACACAACCCAGACATGTATGTGGTTATCAACATTACAAAATTAACTTACTCCTCTTGAATACCATGACCCATTGATAGATATTGATAATTTTTTTATTAAATTTCACCTAATTACAATTAGTAAGAAGCCAAAGGGGTTACATATTATGTGTTTCTATTGATCTCAATGAAATTCTATTGGAATTTATTTTTTGAAAAGTTTTGAGAATAATTTTAGTTAGGATTTATTGATTGAATAAGTTAAATAAATATTCATTCAAAAAATAATTATTTAATTACATTAATATAAAATAAATTTAATGAAAAAAATATTTAATTAAATATTCATTTGAGTTTTAAATAAATAATGAGAAGGGAAAGTAGACCAAAATGAGTTCCAATGATAAGTAATAATTTTCAATTTGGTAAAATAATATTTATTATAATGTCATTTATTATATACCAAGAGAAATTAATATTATTATTATTATAACATGAAATGGGGTCATTTATGTTATTAATATAATATTAATGGTTTATTTTCAATTAAATAATATTTAAATCTAACCCATAACTCTATAAATATATTTTTTTATCATTTGTTCAAGGGTTAATATAATTGGAGAATCATTGTGAAAAATGAAATATAGACCTCTATCACTCTCTCAAGAATAAAGAATTCAATATATTTTCTTCACTCATGACCGAAATATTATCTTCCTTACTCCTTCTAAAGAAAAGTATGCAAGGATAATTATTTAATCCTAAGAGTATAATTATAGTGATAAAAGATAACACTATAAGATGATTGACCCACTATTACGGAACCCTAAAATCCAACATTATTTTTCAAAGATCAAAAAAGCATGTGTGATTCATCACTAGAGGGGTTCTACACTTGGATCTTACAAGCACAATGATGGTAGACCAAAATGGGTTTATACAATCAACATCTTCATTGAAGAAAAATCATATAACTGAGGTATTCCTTTTTCCTGCCCATTTAAATTAATTATAAATGTAACATGAAATATCCTCTTGTTTTTTGTGTGTTTTTCATTTTTAATCATAAAAATTTTAATTGTCATGGATTTCATGCCATATACATCATGGAATATCCATTGAATCTAACAATCACTTAGTCAGTCCAAGAACCAATAAATGATTTTTTTGTGCCCAAAACCTTCACTTTGATCCTTTATACTAACAAAAAATGGATCTTCAGTTAAATCATGTATCCGACAATGAACCAAAAAAATGGAGAAGAATGGATCGTGACAAATGATCAAGGTATCATTTAATATTATTTTATTTTTTATTTAATTATATTGTTTAAAATTCCTAGAAAATATAGTTTTTATATATTACATATAGTGTAACTATAAATATTTTTCTGTTTTTTTTAAATAAAAACATTAAATGATTTTGTTATTACTATGTTCCTTCAATGAAAGCTGTTCAAGTGCAAGATTCCATCTCATCCCACCTCTAAATTTCATCTATTAATCCCCATTTCCATCAAATAGTCATACTTATCATGTTTCTCACTCTTAGATAATGGAAATTTTCCTTAAATGAAAATGATGATAATTCCTTCTAGGACTAACATGATGATATCCTAGCACCCAACATGTTCACACTATTTTAGGACTAGACTTTAAAGGTAATCTTTATTCCAACACAAATTATAAGAGGATAAAAATATCAAGTTATACAAAGTTTCCATTTTTCTAATTCCTACTTGAGTATATTAAAAATGTATTTCTATCATGTAATGGGGAATTTGAAGTATGGAAATATCTTTTTATTGTGAGAATGGTTTCCTTGGACCCTAATTGAATACTACTTTTCTTTTACCATTTCATGTATAAAATTTAGTTGTTTAGAATTTTTTTTAACATGAATGTATCAATCTTTGTGTTTATACTATTTAAATAAAAATTTCCATGGATTATTTATCGTATCAAAAAGTTATATAAATTCCCACCTATAATGAGAACCTTGTGATATTATGATATTAATCATAAATATTAGTCTTATGGTCCAGATACGTCATACTTGCAAAAACCCAATGATTATTTACTATAAGGTACTAGGGGATCATAATTTATAAGGATTATTCTCATAAATTACACACTTAGGGATCTCAATAATATGATATCATGATAATTAAACCACCTATAGGAACACCACTTGTTTTGGGTGTAACTATTTTTTCCTATCTATGGTCACATGTACTGATATTTTGACTTGAGATCATTATCAATGTATATAATTCAGTCATGTATTTTGATGCATGATTAAAACCATGAAAATTTATGTTTATGTAATGGTATATTGAATTGTTTTTTCATTGGTGGTATTAAATTAATAGGATTATAAAGATAGGATTTGTCACTTCCAAATATAGGAAGAAGATATATTTAATCACATGGTTGGGATGTTAGTGCCTTTATTAAATACTTGGTTATATTAGATAAATAAACGTTTATCCAATAAAAAAAATAAAGATAAATAAATCATAAAATGATGACTACACAAATTATACACCCTACTATATGATATATCACAATACAAAGAGATTATATTACACAATAATTGTTTGTAAAAGGCTGTCATAACTATAGATTATCATTATCTCTTTAGGGTCAATACTGTGTTGCTAGAATCCACTCTTATCCTATGAGTATGACTCACTTCTATTGAGATAAGGGAGTATATGGTCACACATAATATGAATCCAAAAGTTCCATCAATTTAGTTGAATTAGTGTTTTGGATGAAGTGTCCCCCATTATTATGGGTTGGTAAACATTAGAGTTTAAAAAATCACAAGTAAATGGATTAATAAAATCAATTATATATTATTTATAATTATAATAATAATAATTGATTTATTTTTCATGGTATTCACAAGTTATTAATGTATAAAAAGTTCATATGAGAAAATAGTTTTTTGAATAAATTTTATTTATTCAAATTATTTTTAAAGATATCGAGGAAGAACAGGATGAGTTAATGGTTCCTATTTCATAATAGAAATTTTATAGTGTTACATGTGATTGGTTAAATGTTCATGATGTTTAGGAAAATTTAAAACAATCGTAATTGAAATTTTAGGTCATTTTTAAGGTTAAATCCCTTTTATGTACAAAAGTGTAATTAATGTAATTTTAACCTAAGTATTTAAATAAATTGTAAACCCAAAATGTTTTTGAATAACCTTTTAACTAATTTCACTATTATTATATCTTACCTCAAGTTTTAGGGAGATAAATGAGAGAGAATTACATGATCATATTGACCCCACCTTCTCGGATTGAGATTGTCTTCTTAACACATTTTTTCATTCATTATAAGGAACTTAAATCACTAATTATAGAACATAGGGATCTAATATTGATGAATCATAATTTTTTATTCATGTGTGGATGATATATAGGGGGTATAAATTATATTCTTCATTCTATAATGATATATTAATGAAAAAATAATTTCAAGAACATATCACACCATGAGGTACCATTTTATTTTTTTTCTTTATACTTGAAGTAAATTGCACATGATACATGGAACTACTTGAACACCAATATTCTTGATTCAGAGTTTCAACATAAGATATAACCTTTTTTTAATACAAGTTAATAACTCATCCTTCATATTTGGGTAGCTTCAGTTGATATCAGAGAGGTTATGAAAATTTTTAAGTCAAAATTTTAATTAAATTTGATAATATTAGAGTAATGGGATTTGATATGGTCCTAAATCCACAAACTGTTCATTGATTGAAGTTATGATAACCAAGAAATTTTCATTTAAAATTGAAACTATTGAGTATCAAAAAAAATTAAAATGAGTAATAAAGTGTGTGGCGTGTGCCACCAACACACCAAGTGAGGGGTGGATTCATGATGAAGTTCTATAAAAATTTAAAATAAATAAAAAAATAAATTGTGGGTGGTGAATGCCTTCAGCCACCCATGACTCATTAAGACACTCCTCATTGGTTGGGTACTGTTTTTAAGTCTTGTTATTGTGCGGTGTGATCTATTTTAAAATATATATATATATAATATTAGGTAATGTTACCCTAGTTAGCTAAAGTGGGTTGCTCATCCCAACTTGTTGGCCCAAACCTGACCAGTTTTATGCCACATAGACCTATTTTCAAGCCCAATTGACCCCAAAAAATTATAAAATAAATTATAATATTATTTTAAAATACAATGAATTCAATAAAAATATTTTTGGGTTCCATGAGACATACTGATAATTATTTTAAAAAATTAATACTATTTTAATGAATTAAGAAATACCTTAGGAATAATTTTACCTTATTCAATTATCATTATGCAATGTTAATTCATTTTGACTAATCATTATCTAAGACCAATATGTGTATTTTTTTGTGTTTATTAATTTAAATTAATTATTAAATTTATGTTTTAAAATATAATACTTATTTATTTAAGTTTATTATGTGATAACATGTGAATTTTCCTTCTTTAATTGTATTGGGTTCTACGTATCCATTTTTGAGTTTTAAAATATAAAACCCACATCCTAAAGTCTAATCACCCACATCTGAATATATGATTTAAAGAATATAGGTATTCACAACAACACAGTTTGAGAAAATAATTCTCATGAATCCAAATAAGAGTCGATATATAGTAGATCATGGGCCCTATAATTCAAATTGGTATATGACTCAAAGAATTATTTTTGGGTATTGGTTTATCAATCATCTTCCTAATATATCAACCAATAGTATAGGACTCATGATCACATCATTATTTATTTATTTTGTTATGTATGGTTGATTATTCTGTGAATGTGTGGATGATACATGATCACATAGGATATACATGTATAAAATTAAAGAGAATGTGATGAAAGGTTGTTATTTATACGTGGTTAAAATTGGAAAAGTGATCATAAATTAACAAGAATGATAAATAGAATATAATTTCATTCATAAATAAATATAATGGAATTAAAAACCATTAAATAAATGTTATGTCATAAAATTCCTTCCATCACATAAGTTAGAATGAAATAATAGTTTGGGGTACTTGTTAGTAATAGTTTAGGGTGAATCTGATTATTAGGGATTTATAATTATACTATTGGGGAGACTTAAATAAAAAATAACAACAAATAAGTATTTGTGGATAGATTTCTAAAATTTTAATGTTAAGTGTCAAGAAAATAAAACTTCATTATTTATAGGAGATGCAACTCCACTTATCAGATCAAAGGAACCATGAGTTAATATTGTTTTCTATCTAAAATAATACCTTAAAAATCTATGATTAATGGTGTAACTATATCTTGGACAATAAAAATAGATTTTTAGGATCCTTTACTGCTATAATATTTAAGCCATTAAATATTTCAAATACAATAGTTAAGGGATATTAACATTTATTAAAATAGTGGTAAACATTTAAAATTTAATAAATAAAAATTTATAAAACATAGGCAATCAAGATTAATGTATTAATATACTAAATTTTTATTTTATTGAAAAATTTCAAGTAATTCCATTGAATCACTATAATTAATATTGGACCACAAAAAAATTCCTCAATAGCCCAAGTTTCCAAGAGTGGTACAAACACTTTCTCGTAGTACCACATCCTAAAAAGAAATTTCATGTGTTGGAATCCCCATTATCTGATGATCCAGCATAGAAAGAAAGTGAGGTAAATAAAAAGGCTTATAGGAGACACATAGATGATACATTTGATGTTTAAATTATAATTTTATCATCAATGTTAAGTGAGTTGTGAAAGAAATATGAGGACATGGATAGTTACACCATCTTTTCTTTTCTACAAGATGTTTATAGAGATAAATTGAAGTAAAAACTAAATTTCTTTTGGAGATATATAGAAATAGTGGGGGTGAATTTATGTTTTAAAAAATTAATTAGAAGTAAAAAAATTTAATTCAAAATTTAAATTGTTAAGAAAGAATATAGAAATAAATTGAGTGATACTTGGTAAATTAAATTAGAGTTATATAATTAATATAAAATTAAATTAATAATATAAATGATTGAATCAAATTTATACATGCATGAAAATTAATGGTAAATGTTGAAATGTGGATAAAGAAAAGAGAAGACAAATATGATTGATAAGGACTTCAAAAACAGCATGATGTGTGCCACTATGTATCCACCCCTCTTCTCTAGAGGTCAATATTATTAATCCCTTGTTATTAGTATTGATTAAGAAACTTGTACCTCATGATCATTGTTTTTTACACCCTCTTAAACTTCATCAGTATCCAAGGAACCAATCCTTAACTTTTTTAGAGTGAGAACCTATTGGATAAAGGTTATAAAGAGAGAGAGTTTTATTTTTGTAAAACCCATTAAAATTCCACTCAAAATATATTATATGTATGAATACAATTATGTATGAGATATTTTATATAAATGTTTAGATTCTTGAGGTAATGAGGAGTTGAAGTTGTATTTTTTATAGGTTTTTAAGAATTCTAGTTATTCAGCATTGATTTATCCAAGAATGATGTTGGGAGAAATTTGATTATTGATATTATCCTGGATCATCTATATATATCCTTAAAAATCCATCAAAAATATTTTATATTTCACCCAAAGTAATTAATATTTTTAATAAAATATTTAAGAGATATTTGTACAACATTAAATAAAACTCAAAATCATCACTGGTCTAAACCCCTAACCCCATGCCCTGGTGAAAAAAACCTTCATAATTTCATCCTTCAAAATGCTCAACACCTCCCCCTAGATCTAGACATTTTTTCTTAGAAACTATTATAACTACAACGCATTGTCCCCCATGCCCAACAACTGGCTATTTTGGCTAGTTTTTCCTGAAGATTCAAATATCGGCACCTCTACTTGCATGAATGGCCCTATAAGACTCTTCTATCATCCTAATAAGGATTAAATAATTCCATTAAGACATATTCTAGGATACTTTAGGGTACTTTTAATATTACAAATATTTGTCATTGAAAAAAAACATCCAATCATTTAAATGAAATATTTAGATACATAGTGACTGTATGTGATCATGAAAACACCTAGAGAGAAAGGGGTAAAATAATAACCCTTTTTATGATAAAAAAACTCAAAAAAAGATAAATTAATTTCAAGTCAAGAGTAAACACAAAAAATAGGTATATTAACAATAATAAAGATGAATTTTAAAATATCACCCTTTATAAATAATTAAACATTATAAATTTCAAAATATTTTAATTTTTAATAAAAAATTCTTCCCCAAAGAAAAATACTTTTTTAGGTCCCCCCACCCTTTGTGAAAAAAATAAATTTCAAAAAATTATCCCTCTCTGTGAAAAGAAATAATTTTTAAGAATTTATCCTAGTTTTTTATTATCATAAAGAAAAACAAGGGATAAAAGGAATAAATTTAAGAGAGTTTTGAAAATAAAATTCAAGGGATATTTTAGAAAAATAAAATAAAAGAGATTTTGGAAATACATATTAACTACCAAATACAATTTTTAATAAGGGTATAGAATAGAGATGAAAGAAAAATATAAGATGAAATAATTTGATAAACATAAAAATTAATTAAGAGTGATAAATAAGATAAGAAATATAATAAAAAAGGAAATAATAGAAAAGATAAAGAATAAAAATTAAATTTTTACAGACCTTTTCCATGAACTAACTTTCCTCAAGGATTCATTTTACCTTAATTGGTTAAATTTTTAATTTTAAAATTTCCTTGGAGGTGAAACATTCTCAGTAAGTTTCTTTCAATTTCCATTTCATCAGATAAAACTCAAGAAGAAAAGTTAGAGAGACATGTATATAAAATTATTTTTACTCATCATTAATCTTATTTAAGAGAGATACAAAAATTAAAATAGTAGGGAATATACATTATTTCTCATATATGTTTTAGAACCCAATTTAAAAATATATTTAAATAATAAAAAGTACCAAAGGTAGTTTTTTATTTTATCAAAATCAATATTAATAATATAAAATGAAATACATTTTTCTGGAATATGATTTTAAATTTTGAAAATAAGATATTTGTTTTGGAAAAGTAATAATTGATATATATTTTAAGAAAAACATCTCTCTTAAAGAAAAATTTTATAATTAAAAAAAGATAAAGATCCCCCCCTCATTTGATGGCATAGGTGAGATAAAGAGATTATATTCAAGATAAAATAAAATGAATAAAAAAATAAATTCATGTTTTAAGAAATATTTAAAATAAGATCAAGATTTAAAAAAGTATTTCAAAAAGATAAATTAGGATATACATAGATAAAATGAAAGGTTCCACAAGTGAAACATTTCTGATTATACATTAATGATTTTTAAATGATCAAGGTCTAGATTTTGGTAAAAATATTAGTGAGTTGATATTCTATAAGGATAAATTATAATAAGATATCACCTTTTTGAAATTTATCTCTTAGGAAATGGTGTCATAGGTCAACATGTTTGGTTTGAGAGTGATCAATATTATTTTTGGAGATATTAATTCCATTGTTATTGTCACACTTAATAGTTATATGGTATAATGTAATCTCAAAGTCTAAGAGAGTGTGTTGTATCTATATTATTTTGGTTCAACAACTCCTAAGATCTATGTAATATACTTTAGATGTAAAAAAGAACAACCAAATTCTAGTGTTTACTAATTCATTAGGTGAGGTATTTTTCAAGTAGGTGTAAATCCTTCTTCTACTTTTCATATCAACTTGGAATCCTCTAAAATTAGAATTGAAAAAAATTCAAAAGAGGGTTCTTTTGGATAAAAATTATATTTTTGGTTCCTTTCAAATAAAAAAAATCATGTTAAAATATGTGAAATAAAATTCCATTATATTTTATTGAAAATGAGTACAAAGAAAATAAATGAACATGATATAAGTATGGGTTGTAAAAAGGTAAAGTAGACTACCAATAATTCTTCTATAAAGCCTATTATTGACCATTTTATATAGTTCATCCAAAGTAAGATTACAAGTTTTACTTATAGGAGTGATTATTTTCTTAAAATGATCAATTAAAAATCATTTTAATATTTAATTGTTGTATTTTACTTGGTTTAAAAGGTTATAATCATTTATTTGATAAATTTGAAAATAGAGAATGAAATTGAGTTCACCCATAAAGTTCAAATAAAATTCATTTTTCATTAAGTTGGAAAATTAAAAATAGAGATATTCATTGGTAGAACCAAAAATTACATCATAAATATAAATTTTAATGAGTAACAGATCATTTTATTTATGTTTTAAAAAGATATTTGAGTTGTATTTTTCCATTTTAAAACAATTTAAAAGAATTTGATTTTAAAAATAGTTATTCCAAGCCTGAGGGGCTTATTTTAAACTATAAAAAGCTTTAGATTATTTGAAAATATAATTCGACAAAATAGGATTTTCCAAACCATGTTTTTTGTTCTATAAAAACTTTTTCATTGATAAAACTATTTATAAAATAACAATTGGAATCCAATTGAAATAGTTTAAAATTAATATGAGAGGTAAATTACAACAATATTTTGATGGATTCTAACTATGTGATGGGTGAAAAGGTTTCAACATAGTTGATTGATTCTTCTTGATTATAACCTTTAGTTACTAAATGGGCTTTATTTCTAGTGATATTACTAGAATCATCTAGTTTAAATGTGAAACCCTATTTAGATCCTATAAAGGGGTTATCATTAGGTCTTTCCATGAGAGTCCATACATCATTTATCGTGAATTGATTTAGTTTCACCTTCTTGGGACGAAATTAATTTTAATCATTAAAGGTATTGTTAATGTTTGGGGGTTTAAGAAGAGAGACTAATTATAGGTTTCCAACCACATTTAATACTGATATATTAGTATGATTTCTCACTTAAAAATCTCCAATAACATTTTCAAGGGGATAGTTTGTAGATATTTGAAAAGCTTTAGGTAAATAATTAGAATAATATTCTTGTTCTTCTTGAACATGTTTAGTTTTAAAATATTCATTTAAAACAACATTTTCTAAAATCATTTTTTAGAAATAGGTTTTGGAGAATTTCCATTATTAATAGCATGGACTGAATCATCCAATTTTTTAGTCATTTAATTAAAGATATGGTATAAATTTCTTGAGTTGGAGTACCCAAGAAAGATACCTTCATTGAATTTATAATCAAATTTTACAATATTGTATTTGGATTTTAAAATATGAAATTTGCAGTCAATAATTTTAAAAAATATTACTTTGGGGTTTTTGTTATTCCAAATTTCATAAGGTATTTTCTTGAGAAATGGTCTTATGAGAACATGATTAAAGATATGGCATGAAGTATTCAAAGTATTGAAAAAAAATTATAATATTAAATTCATTTAAAATAGTTTGAGTAATTTCTTGGATTATTCAATTTTACCTCTCTACTACACCGTTTTGTAAAGTGGCTCAAGGGATAGAAAAAGAATGATTATAACCTTTTGAAGAACATAAATCATCAGATTATTTATTATGAAATTCTCCACCATGATCACATTAAATTTAACTAATTTTAAAACCTTTTTTATTTTTAGATTTTTTATAAATATTGGTGAATTATTTTTAGGATTCACTTTATTATATAAGAAATAAATACAAGGGAATATTTTATAGTCATCAAATATTAAAAAATTATGGGATTTGGCTCTATGATTATTTATTTGAGAATGTCCAAAAATATTAAGAATAGTTAGTTCAATATATTTTTAAGACAAAATTTATTTTTAGGTTTAAAATAAGATTTGTTTTCTTTATATGTTGGAATTTTTAAAAAACCATGTCATATTTGAAAATAAATTTTGAGAATATCTCATACAAGTTGACAAATTTGAGTTTAACAAAAGATTTTGTGTTACAATGACCAAGGTATCTATGCCAAATCCATGAATTATTCACTTTTTTACTCAATAATGTAATCTCTTTTCTATAAATAGATATTAAATTGATTTTATAAACATTTTGAAATAAGTAAATATTAAATAAAAGTTGTTCTTTTGAATAAAAAACATTTTTAAAAGTCATTTTTGAAAGAAATTTTAAAACCGTTTACACAAAATTAACTAATACTTAACAAATTTTATTTCAATCATTTCATGAATAATTTTTTTTATTGGAGTTGATTTATAAAAACTTATGGTACCATAACCAATTATATTACCCTTATAATTATCACAAAGGTGATGTGACCTACTTTTAGTTTATTGATCTAATTGAATTCAAAGAGGTATCCATACATTTGTTTTGAGAAACCACTATATAGGAACCACAATACTTCTTAGATTTTTTTCTCGATACACTTTTCCTAAAAAATTAAATTATTTGAGATTTTCGTACCAACACAAACATTGTTATAATTATGTTAAACGATATAGATTTCAGAATCGAGATTTGTTTATGTGGTTTTATTTTGGAAAATTGGAATAAAAATGAATTGATTTTGTATCCCTTATCATGAATTTTTTTCAATCACATTCATAGATTAAATGACGGATTATTTTGTATTAAATATTGAATTTATCATGAAAATTACCTTTAACAAAATTAATTTTTGATTGATTCATTAAAGTTATAACATTATTAATGGAACCAAAGTCGACCCCATCATTTCCATATTTTTGATAAACTAAAATTTAATTTAAATTTTCTTGACCTTGGGTGAATTTGAAAAAGATAAATTTTTATTTCTTGAATAGAGGATTCAATTTTATTGATATATGGTTGGAATTTGATATTAATGAATAGATATTATTTTTCTTTGAGGAGAAATACTTATCTTTTTTAAGATGTTATTTTTATTGAACCCCTTATTTATATTTATTTTAAAGTTATTTCTATAAAGAATAAAGTTGATGAAATCTTTCAGTTGATATCAAAAAAAATTAAATCTTCATAATTAAGGTTATTATGGGAAAAAGTTTAATAATAATAAGTGGAATTATGAGGAGAATAGGAGGAGGTGGAGGAGGAGATAAAAATGGTTACTAACATTGAAATATTTATCAACATGTTTCATAAGAGAGTTGGGGAATGAGTCACTTGAAGTTGAAGAGAAAATTGAATCCATGGAGACACTGCTTACACTCCACATTAGGATTTTTGAATCCTTCTTACCTTGTTTCTTTTCTTTAACTTATTTTTTTATATAGATAAATTCATATTTATGTTACCTTTATTTTTTACATTCCTATAATATCAATTATGGTTATTCCGTTTCAGTTGAATTCTTGGACTAGTTCTTTATCTTAATTAAATTTTTCATATTCCTAGAAAGTTGAGCGTAGTCAAGAACCTCACCTATACATGGTTAATCATTTATATATTTAAAGGTTATTATTTTCTTGACTTATTTAACTTCAATTTCCTACTTCTACGCTTGTTTTTCATCATTATTTCATATGTCATTAGGGAGCCGATGAGATCCACATCTACCATATTTCTCACAATTAGGACTCTTGAATTGAGGTTACTTTAGTATTATAATTGTTAGGTAAAAACCATAATATTTTCTTTACAATAATTTATATTTATAAATCATTATAAATTGACTTTATACCATTATAAATGTTAGTAAATATCATAAACATTGTAGTAATAGATTTGTTAATATGCATATTGAAGATTTTAAAATATTGATTATATATATATCCAATCTAGTTTCCTTGAAATTATTCATGACTTAGTGTGTGAATTAAATTAATTTTTATATTTTATAATAATTTTTTCATGTATAATCATGATTAAAATCATTTTTATCAGGACCATAATGTATGGAATTCAAAACACTACTATTAAGTAAAAATTTATTAATATCTTCAGGTTTCTATTTTTCTTTATATTAATAAGTTGGAGCATACTCATGCATTACCATTTTACATATTGGTAAAATAATAAAACCAAGGAAATTTTATATCCAATTCTTCTAATAGGAATAGACAATTCCATAAAAAGTTGGAGCATGTGAAAAGAAATTAATAAAATCAAGCATTGAAATCAAATAGGGTTTTAAAAACACAAAATTTAAAATAAACACAATTTATAAAATAAGATAATTTTTGATAAAAAAACAAAGTAATCCTTTGATACGAATTTTTGGTGATATATGGAACTATTTGGTGAATTTAACTTTTAAAAATTAAAGTGGAAGTAAAAAAATTTAATTTGAAATTAACAGAATTAAGAAATAAAAAATTTAGAAATAAATTGAGTGATAGTTGGTAAATCTTTTCAGAGTAATAAAATTAATATCAATATAAATTTAGTGTGGAAAAATATCTAACCAAATTTATTCATCTATTTTAATTAGTGATAAATGTTGTAATGTGTAAAAACAAAATAGAAGACCAATATAATTGATAAGGATTTAAAAAATAGCATAATGTGTGACCCTACATCTCCACCCCTTGAATTAAAATGTTGATATTATTAATATTTTGATATTTAAAGTGATAAAGATACTCTTACCTCATAATTTGGGATTTTTAGAACCCTATTGAACTTCACTGGTATCCATGGAACTCTTCCCTCACGTTTTTGGAGTGAGATCCCGTTGGAAAAAGGTTTAAGGATAGAGATATTTTATTTTTTTAAAATCCATTACAATGCAACTCATAAATATCTTTGATGGATGAATACAATTGAGAATTATATATTTGAGATAAAGTTTGATATCCTTGAGAGATTGAGGAGTTTAATTTGACTCATTTTGAGGCTATTAATATTGCTAATGATTTGGGAGAAAGGTGATTATTGATATCCTCCTTGATCCTCTATTTACAGCCATCAAAAACCTTCAAAAAAATTCTCGAATTCAACTAGAGAAATTAACCCTTTTAAGACTATATTTAAAAGTGGGTTTTCTAAAATTAAATTCAGCCCAAACCCATAACGGGATGAAACACCCAACCCCATAACCTAGTGATAAAACCTTGGCCTTTTGTCCTTTAAAACACCCAGAAACACACCCTGTCTCTCATAGTTTTGTCCCAACATCCTTCTAATTCACCATGATCTATCCACCTCACCCTAGAACTAACTATTTTGGCCATTTTTTATAGAGATTCAAAAAGTGCCTCCTACACTTTCATGAATAACCCTTTAAGATTATTTTATCCTTTTTTCAAGGATTCAATACTTATATTAAGAAATATTCAAGGATAATTCAACTTACTTATAATATTATAAGAATATTCCATTGAAACTAACATCCAATCACTTAAGTAAATTTTTTAGATATATAGGTGAGTGTTTATGATCATGAAAATTTCATATGAGAGAGAGAGAGGTACAACACTAATTAGATTATTAATACAAAGTATATGTGTAAGATAAAAGATAAAATCCAATATAGACCTAATATACTCAATAAGATATAGTATGTTGATCATTTGGTGGAGTTGGGATTTAGATTGAATAAATATCATTCTATATATCTCATAATCACATAATTATTAACCATATTTTCTTATTTTTTCTAAATTCGTAAAATAAAATGTATCAAGAAATTACTTTAATATCATTTGGATAAGGTAAAACAAGTTCATAACAGTTGTAGGAATATAAATATTCAGTTCTTATGTTAAATAAAAATAAATTCATGGAGAAAATACCAATGGAAAGTAATAAACAAAAGGAACCTTCACACTACCCTTTTAAGAAACGAAATATAATAATGGAGAGCATCGAACAGGAGACTATTTTCTTCTCATATGGAAAGAAAATACATTTGAAGAGAAACGATGATGAATTGAAAAAAAATAAAGAAAAATATTTTAATTTATATATACTATAAGATTTTAAGTGGATATTAAAGATTAATGAAGAATCATGACTCATAGGTTAGCTAGAGAGGATTATTTCTTCACATTTCATAGTGGATATGTTATTTTATTTGAAAACTATTACCGTGTGTTGTGTTCTTATGAAACCACCATCTCAATGATGATTATAGAAATAATTTTATTCTTATTTAAAGTTTGTAAATAAATATTATTATGGTATACCATTCATGAATAGTAATTTAATTATTCTTTAATTATAGCTATACTATATTGGTAATTAAAATTGAATATAAAACAAATGACTAAAATAATACCTATAACATCATAAACTGTAGTAACCTATAGTTCTTTCTTACATTAATACATTGTTAAAAGATATAAGAGATTGTGTCCTAAATGATCAAAGAGTTTAATAGTCTTGGGAGACTAGATACATACAAGATTCTCACATTACATTTAAAAACATGAAATAAAACTAAAATTTTAGTGATAAATTTATTTTTCCTTATTTTATATCCATGTAATCATACAAATTTCACATCAAGGAACTCTAAGGAAAGAAAAAATAATAAAAGGTGATATCATATTCATAGTAAGTGAAACCATATAAAAAATCTATTATAAAATAAATAAAATATAAACAATATGATATATATAAACAATAATCTAATATGATATATAACTAATATCATAATAGGGGAATATATCTATGGATGACATAACAGTATAAATAATCACATGGATAAAAAGAACTAGTTTTATAATGGTAAAATTAATAATTATTAAAGTCAGAATATTATCATTAAGGCCTCGTACAAAGACATCACACATAAATAGGAAATTCATATGCCAAATACCCAAACTAGTTTGTCTTAAGAGACCTACGGAGGCATCAGGGGGTATTTAATAGTGGCCCCACCTATTCACTTACTAAGTCCAATGCATTCATAATATGAAATAAATTAATAATAATACAACACATAATCAAATTCATTCATTTTCAGGGGCCAAAATTAATCAAGGATTCTAATTTAGTGGGAGAGATCGGTTCCTATTTGGTGTTCTTCGCATGTGCATGAATTAACTTTATTCATATTTTCATGGTTTTATCCTCATTAGATTCTAATCAGAAGAACCCCATAAAATATATTATTATATATATATTTTATGGAGTATGGGTCTTCATAGAGGATAGATTTTTTCACATGTCTATATATTTTCACCTTCTCATCCCAGTCTCTATAAATTTGAAATCCAAAATGACCACTGAGGGGGGTGAATCAGTGGTTTATTTTTTAAAAATTATTTTATTTTAATTCATTCAATTGAACTTTTTATGTTTCTCTATCCAATAAATGATATCTCATAGTCTCACATAATATTTAAGAACAATAAGAGAGATCTCAACACATAGTATTTGCATGGTTTGGAACAAAGACCTACTCCTTACCATGTTCGTTATACCCACCAAAAACGATTCTCTACTAAAATATTTTTATCAACTTCAATGGATGATACATAGTTACACTATATCTTAAATCATGATTCCACAATGTATTATCTTTATAATGCCTCACAAATTGTTACTAGATTCCAAAATATCCTCCTACTCCGGAGTCTACATAGGAGGGTTTTATAATTTTTCATATAGTGTTTCTAGGGTCCACACTAGCCTTCTTACACCTTAATTACACAATAGGATATTTATAATACATCACATAGTATTCTTAATTTCTTAAAGTCTTGTTCCTATAGTATAAAGTCTTATTCCATTTTTAGAGTAGTCTTCCTCCACAAGTGTACTGGATCAGCTCCACTTGTGTACAAATTCAAGTACATTCAACAACAACTGATCAAGTCTATCAGTCTTGCTCAATTATATCTAATGACTTATGTAAGATAATTTCTATTAGTAAAACAATACTTGGGAAATTATTCCTTATATTGATGAAATACTTAACTAAGTTATGTGTGTGTAAGTTGTAAACACAAATTATTCAAGTATTGTTTTGTGCAAGAGTAACCTTGCACGATCTCAATATGTTATCTTCTTGAATTATCAACTCAATTCATGCATGCATGAAATAATTTTTAGTGAATGATCAATACACATGCCCATTTATTATATTTATTATTTTATATTCATTTTCAATTTTTTCTCAATTATTAATCACTATCATCCTTCTATCACTCATTTATACTTTTATATACATGGGTTCTTTTATACTCTTAAAATTATCCCTTAACGTAAGGGTAGATGGTGTCTCAATAAACTTCACTTAAAGTTAATTACTCTCAATAAAATTCATATAAGGGTATAATATCCTTTTAATAAGGGTAGTAACCTTCACATTTAATGGTATAATCACCTTTTTGAAACTGTTCTTCACAAATCTAACGAGTGTGAGAGTCACAATTCAAGAGGTCGTGGTATCTCCTTTATCTTCTTCATGATAGAAAAAATATTCATGGTGTTTTTTTCACATTATAAAACAAGATTTTCAAGAACAATCATCATCACCTCTCTATGACTTGGTGTTTCTCCATTATAGGTGAGTTACATTGCCTCGAATTCCTGAATAACATTCTGTGTCAATTCTCTAAGTTAAATGTCACATCAAGGATGATTTATAACTTCCAAAGATCGTGGAATTTTTGAATCCTTTGAACTTGGGATTTCAAATTATCATGTGAATTTAATGACAACAAAAAATGGAATCCTCATATAACTAAAATCTTACTTCATGATAAACTCCTCAAATATATTTCAAAATTTCACATGCATCTTCACATGCATCAATACTTTATCAAACAATATTCATCAAAATATCTTAATTCATAAATGGCTCATGATTTAAAAAAATAATTCATGAATAGTATGTCTTTTGTTCATAAATACCCAGTGTATATTTTTATCAAAATATAGAGCATACAAAAATCTTGATATCATCTCCAGTTATGGAGTCCTTCAGCATACAAAACTCTAATAAATAGAAACTCTCGTGTAAAGGAAAAACTTTCCCTATGTAAGGGTCATCAACATACATAAGGGTAGCCTTAGGTGGTTGAAGATGAAGCTGTAGTGGATGATCGGATGACTTTTTTGCAACATATTATAAGGTGATGATATAAATGTTTAATTTTAATGCAAAGGAAGAGTACTTTGTGCTTGACATCCCGCATTTATTTTTTTACTTTCATATAAGTCATTTAGTTCCTTTAGTGTCTTGTTATGAGTATCCCATGGTCCACTCCTAGAACCACACCTCATACACCACTTCACATCACCACGCCTCCCCACACTATAGCTTTGGAATAACTTTGAACACACCCATGTGTGCCTGTGAACCTCCATGTTCAAAACTACCTAATTATTTTGGAACTCTCACCCATGTCTCCAAGAGAGTTTCTTGGGCTGGCTCTCCCTTTTGGTTGAGGTTTCTCCCACAATAAGGTAGATTCATTTGGCCCTTATGGCTTGTATGGATGACCCATTATTTTTATAAATTCCCTCCACCATAAGATACTTAAAATTATTCTAAGTATGGAATATAATTTCAATCCATTATCACCTCAAATATTCCTCATGTTAAATATAAAAAATAATTTCATGGATTTATTTTATTTTTCTGCTTTATATTTGATCCATCATTATGAAAAATATTGGTTTACATGGTCACAATATTCCTTCTAACTTTCTTTAATATTCTTATTATAAATTCTACAACATGTAATGAACAAAGTCCTCACACCAAACTCCTTTAGTTAATGTTCTGGACTATAAGAACAACATGCCAATTATCAAAATTTTGCAACACATATTGACAACCTTCTTCAATCACTAATCTATAATACCTTATTGAAAACAAATGTAACTCAACTTCATTAGTATCAATGATACCCCCTTTGATTTTTTTAATACCACTAAATAAATCATCATGTCAAGAAGTGAAATCTATCTCTTTATTCTCTTCCTTATTGATAAAAAATGAAAAGGTGTATTTAGAGGTTCTCATGTCATAATTTTACACAAAAAAATATTCTTCTACATTGTATGATTGTTTCTTGAACAATTATGAAAAATATATGATATCACAAGGTTTTATTAGAAGATATTCTTTAGTTAATCAACTCTAATTATACATGGGATAAAATGGTGTAGAAAATGAGAGAGATATAACCAAGGTTATCTGTGTTGTATATAAACTACCATGCTTGTGAAATCATTCTAAAAAATTCTCAATTATCATTTTAGGGGTTTCAAGTGATTATATTTATTAATAAAATGATAAATGCTATACACACTTCAATAAACACAATAGAAATTTCATGTCAAAATGATATATCTCCCCCTTCTTGGTTTAATATCGACTCCCCATTAATGATAATTATCAAATTAATTTAGAGTATGGATAAAGGAGTTATTTTCATACCTCATCATCCAATTTTTTAATGATATTAAAAAATATCATATTCTCTATATAGTGAAGATTTAATAACTTTGTCTCAGTTATGCTTCTCCTCAAGGGATACATCCATCTCCTTCAATACCATGTATGTCAGTACAAAATTATATATATATATATATATGGGAATAAGAAGGACACTTTTTTCTTATTTAGGATTATCATTTAGGTTGATATTTTCTTATCAACATAGGATATTATTTTCTCCCAGACTCGGTATGAGAATATTTCCTTGGACCCTTATTTCTATTTTGATTTTCATCTATTTTACTATCTTCTTTCATCCCTTAAACTTATTATTTTGTGGAATACCTTTTTCAACATCAATTACTGTATCCACTTGATTTAATATAGATTTAGAATGTTTTATAGCTTCCTATAATTTATTATCCAATTTCAATTGATTTTTACAAAAAACTAGGAAATATTTCCAAACATTATCTTTCTTCTTCGAATCTTCACATGAATCATCACTATTTTTATATTGAATCCTATTTCCTTTCAAAATATAGGGAATATATCCTGGAAATATTTTAATGTATTTCTCAATCATGTGAAACACTTTCTTACATATTCTACAAAATTATTTTAAGAATTTATATATATTCTAAATTAGCATACTGTATGGATTTCTATTCACAACATTTTTTATTTGAGAAATTATTCTCATAGATTCACCATGACTCCCCCTTGATTCATGCATGTTTTCTAGAATTAAATTTTATACTAGAAAGAGTATGATTTTATTTCATATCTTTCACAACACTAGAAAAAAAACTCTAAACTTAGATCTTTCACCTTGGTATGTATATTTTACAAACATTTGTTTTTGGTATACATATTCAAACCAAGACCTCTTTTTCTTAGGGTGTAATGATTTTCTTAAGATAGTTATTTCTCCCTTTTATATAGGATAGTACCTCTCACTTATCATCTTAGTAATAGTTTTTTTCTTTTTTTCACATACAAATGATTTAGCTTTTCTCCTCCTAAATGCATGCCTTATATTATTTTCATGAATTCTCATGTTATGAAAACATTATAATGCCTTATGCCCAAACTTCTAGAAACACCAACAATAGCCTATAAATATTCTTATCTTATTTTCTAATTTACTTGGTTTTGATTTAATAGAGTGTGTATCATGCTATTTTTGAGTGAAAATAACACTCTTTTGGATACTTATTGAGGAAAATAACTTTAAACATATTCTCTCACCCACCCTTGATGTGGTGGTATTATCAGTATTTTTTACCATCGATACTTTCCAATAATTTTGTTTAAAACTTTTATCAGTAATTGAAACAACCTTAGTACATATGAAAGATTCTGGGGTATGAGATACCTTCTTCTTTAAGGATGTTTCCATTTACTTAAATTATGATCTCATTCTCTTCTTAGAATCATGATCCTTATTACAAAATTTTGTGGTATCACCTTTTTTTCTAGAAATTTCATAAGTTCCAGATTATGGTGATTATTCATTATTAAATCTCACCTCTAGGACTAAACACTTCATGTTGAGGTATTTTTTCTCATCCTAAACTGATTTCATAATTTCTTCCCAATCTTAATTTAACTTATATATTTGTTATTCATGAATTTTTATTGATTCTTACAAATAATTTTCAATCTCTTTTAAACTATTATCTTTAGTCTCTAATTGATAAGATTTTACATTTATAGAAACTTTGTAAAATTTTGAAGTTCATGGAGATATTCTATAAAGAATATATCAAATAATTCTTTCTCACAAAAATTAATTTTTAAATATTCAATATCTTTAGTATATCTTCCATTTCAAATAGAAATTTTGTCATTCTTTTCTTTAATATGTTTTGTGACAGTCTTGTATATACCAACCATTTTATCCAATGCCACTTTCATATCATTATCCTCTTCTTACATCTATAATTTTTCATCCTCAATACCCTTGATACCTCCAACAATACAATTTACAACTTCTTGGGGAACTTTCTACAGATGTTCTATGAATTCCAAAAGAATATCACTATGTGATGCATCATTATAATAGCTTGAGTAGGATTCATTAGAAGAATAATAATCTAGAGAATAATTTTAAAATATACCCCTTTGATTACCTTTAGTTGGTGGTGTCTCTACCTTTACTATAAGATTCTTTTTTAGCTTCAGTTCCATCCTTTAATTTTTATTCTTCTGATTCGTATCAGAAATCTTTTTATTAGTATCCTTAAGAGTGACATTATTTATCTCTATCTAAGGTACCTCACTCATTTCCTAAATTATACACATCATAATGGCTATATTAGATCTTTAGATTCAATCCAATCTGCTACCAATTATAGAGTACTAAGAAGGATTGACCACTGAGAGGGGGTGAATAAATGGTTTAGTTTTTATGAATTCTTTTCTTTTGAATTAAACATATTGAAATTTTTAAAGTTATCAATCCAAATAGTGATATATCACAATATCACACCATATATAGGAATAATAAGAGAGATATTATCACATGATATTTAGAAGGTTTGACACAATTACCTACTCCTTTACATATTAGTTATACCCTCGAATATAGATTCTCCACTATAATATTTTTATCAATTACAATGGATGATATAGATTCACACTATATCTTAACTCCTGAGTCTATAAAGTATGATCTTTATACTAATTCACACAATGTTACTAGATCATAAACTTGAGGATATTTATACTTCATCACATAGTGTTAATAAAGTCCACACTAGACTTCTTACTCTTGATTCATATAAGAGGATATTTATACAACATCATACAGTCTTCTTTGTTTCTTCAAGGATTGATCATATAGTATAAAGTACTCTTACGTTTTTAGAATAATCTTCCTCCACATGTGTATTGGATCTACTCCTCTTGTATAAAGCTTCAATTACCTTCAATAGCCATTGTTCAAGTCTATCAATCTTTCTATTTTATATTAATTCACATGTGTAAGATATGTTACCTCAATGTAAAAATGATCAGGTAATTCTTCCTTCAACTGATTAAGTCCCATCTTCACTTAGATGTGTAAAAATGGTGCACAAAAATTATTTACGTATTATTTTATTCAAGGGTAATCTTTCATAATATCAATTTTTTCTCTTCAATAATTATCAAATCAATTAATTAAAACATGAAATAATTTATATAGCATGATCATTGCATATATCTATTTATTATATTTATTATTTTATGTGCCTTTTTAATTTTTTTCTCAATTATTAATCACTCACTGCCTTATATACCTCATGTTTACTTGTATATACATGGGTTATTTTCCTCTATTCAAACCATCCATTTTCATAAAGGTAGATGGTGTATCAATACACTTTGCATAATAGTAAGAACCCTTAATTTACTTTTCATAAGGGTATAAGCACCTTCATGTAAGAGTAATCACCTTCACGCGTAATGGTATAAGAAACTTTGTGTAAGGGTAATAACTTTATCATAAGGGTAAGCACCTTTATAAAATATTATTTATGAACCACTTTAGTACAAGAGACATAAGTCAAGAGGCCATAATTACTCCTTCATCACACAATTCTAAGGCTTCATGATGCTCAATTTTACACTGTAAAAAAAGAGCCTCAAGAACAATTATCATCACCTCTCTTAGCCTTAGTGATTCTCCTTTTATAGGAAAGTTTCACCACCTCGAATTCCCAAATATTTTTTCATCTCAATTCTTCGAGTTAAATGTTTCATCTAATATGATTTAAAACACATTAAGATCTCATGATTTTTTATTACTTCAAACATTGGTTTCCAAGTGATAACATGACTATCATAATGCTAAAAAATATATATTCCTCATGTTACTTGATTCTTCCTTCATTATTGACTCCTCACATGCATGTGATAATATAACATATATCATCACATGGATCCAAACTACCTAAAATGATCTTTCTAATAATATCTTCATTGGAAAGTGTCTCATGCTTTGAATGAAATCATTAATTCAAAACATGTCTTTAGTGTTTGAAGATCCAATGTATATTTTTCTCAAAATATCATGTATAAAACGATATCAAGCTCATATTTGGAAATGGGGTATTTTGAAATGTATAACTATTATGAATAGAAAACCTCATGAAAAGGTAACATGGTCCCTATGTAAGGGTCAATAGAGTACAAATTGGTAGCATAGAAAGGTTGAAGATGAAGCTGTAGTAGATGATAGGATGACTCGAATTCAACATATTAGACAATGATGATATAAACATATCATTTTAAAAATAAAAAAACAATAATTTGTGATCTTTGTACAATTTTATCTATTCTTTAATTATGTGCTTTTCTATAATTCATTTCATTCCTTCAATGGATTTTTGTGAGTATCATGTGGTCCACTACTAGAACCATACCTCACACATCATTTCATGCCACCGTTTCTCCCCCTATGGTGGCTCTGAAACCTCTATTATCACACTCATTCATGAGTTTTCACCTCCATATGCACATATTTCTACTTATAAAAGTTCTCTCACTGATTATGCCATGTGATCTACTTGGTCTAGCTCACCCTTATGGTTTAGTTTTCTCCCATAGTAAGGTTGATCGATCTAGACCTTATGTCTTGCATGGTTGGCCCATTTTTTTTATAAAGTCCCACCACCAAAAGATACTTAGAATTATTTTAGTTGTGGAATATAATTTCAATACATTATCACCTCAAATATTCCTCATGAAAAATATGGAAAATAATTTCATGGTCTTCTTTAATTTCATTACTTCATCTTAAATTCATCATCATGAAAAATATTATTTTCCATGGTATTCATATTCCTTATAAATTCTTTGAAATATAATTATTTGAATTTCCTCAACATGTTATGAAGATATATCTCACACAAAATTCCTTTATCACATGTCATAGACTTTAAGAATATCACACCAATCATCACAACTGTGATAAAAATATTGAAATCATACTTTAATCACCAAGTTTTCATAACTTATTAACAAAAATGAAACCCAATTTCATTGGTCTCAACAATAACCCCCTTGGAATTTATTTTCAATACCATTAGAAAATTTATCATGGTAATATGTGAATTATACCTCTTTATTCTCTCCGTTATTAATAATAAATAAAAAGTTTAGTTAGGGGTACTCATCTCATAATTTTACCCAAAACATGTTATCCTAATTTATATGATTGTTTATTGAATATTTATAAGATATTAATGATATCACATGGTTTTATAAACAAAGATTATTTATTTAATAAAATATATATCTATATGGACTAACTCAGTTTAGAAAACAGGATATATGTAACCAATGTTTTCTCTGATGTCTATAAACTACTAGGCATATGAAATCACGATTGGAAATTATCAATTATCATTTTAGTGGTTGCAGGTAATAATATTTATTAACTAAATTCTAAATCCTACTCACACTCTTAAAAAATCATCATAAATTTAGAGTAAAAAATATATATATTCACCTTATTGGTTCAATATAAACTCCCCATTGATGATAATTATCAAATTCATTCAGAGTATGGATAAGTGTGTGATTTTCATGCCTTATCATCAAATTTTATAAAGCGGTTTAGAAATATTATATTCACTTTGTATTTAAGATTAATAGATTCAAATCATCAATGTGCCCCCTCAATAAATTTATCTATATCCTTTAATTTCATACATGTCAGTGAAAAATAATATATATATATATATATATAGGGGAATATGGAGGAACCTTTTTATTCTTTTGGACTATCATTCAGGCTAAGAGTTTCTTCTCAAACTGGGTCATTATTTTCTACCAATATCAGTATGTGAATATTTATTTGGACCCTTATTTCTATTTTGAGTCTCATTTATTTGGATATATTATTTATTCCCATGAACTTATTCTTAATGTGAATTACCATTTTACACCTTATTTTTTTAGCCACATAATTTCCTTTATATTTAGTACATTTTTAATCTTACTCCAATTTCTTATCCAATTTCAATTCATTTGGATAGATAACTTGGAAATATTTCTTAACATTCTCTATCTTCTCAAAATCTTCACCCGATATACCACTATTTTTCTATTGAAGCCTCATCCCTTTCACAACATAGTGAATATATCTTGGAAGTCTTTTCATGAATTTCTTAATTTTTTGATCCTCCTTCTTATATCTACCAAAAAAATATTTTAAACATTCATATTTATTTTGAATTGGAATCTTCGATGTATTTTTGGTCACAACATTCTTTCCTTAAGAACTTGTTCTCATATATTCACCATGACTCCCCCGTGATTTATGCCATTTTCCTAAGAATGAAATGTTATACCAGAAAAAGTATGATTTTTTCCCATACCTTTCCTAGACCCAGTAAAAACCACTGAAATTAGATCTTTCACCTTGGTATAGATTCCATCCAAACACCTGTTATTTTTGTACTTCTTTAAACCGAGCCTTCTTTTTCCTATGGGGTAGTTATTTTCTTGACATATTTCTTTATCCCTTTTATTTATTAGAGGATATCTCACTTATACTCTTGGAAAAAATTTATTCTTTTATTTACATCCCAATAATTCATATTTTATCTGCTAAATATAGTCCCTCTATTATTTTAATGAATTTTCATGTTATGCCAACATTACAATGCATTATTCCCAAACTTCTAGAAACACCAATAATAGACTATAGATCTTCTTATAATAGTTTTTTTGTAGTCTTTATAGATCTACCAAGGTGTATACCATGTTTTTTAGTGATACCACTGCTATTTTGGATACTTATTTAGGCACAACTCTTAATATATCTTCTCTCATCCATCCTTTATGTGGTGGATTTTTTAGTCTTTTTCACCATCCGTACTTTCCTATAATTTTCTTTAAAATTTGTATCTACAATTGAAATTTCATTAATACAAAATAAAGCATCTAGGTTATAAGATACCTTATTATTTTCTGATTTTTTTCACTTATTTATAGGATGATCTTATAATTATTTTGGAATAATGATACTCAATGAAAACTTGTGTGGAAACGTATCTTTTTCTATAAATTAGGGGAGTTTTACCTTATAGTGATTCTTGATACTTTAATATCACTACTTTCTCTAAACACTTCATGTTGAGGGATTTCTTATCATCCTCATCTAATATTAACATATCTTCACAATCATCATTCAACTTCTTTATTTGTTCTTCATGAATTTTTCTTGATTCTTGTAAAGAATTTTCAAGATCATTTACCCTGATTTCTTTATCCACTTACTGAGCATATTTTACATCTATATAAAATTTGTATAATTTTTCAAGTGCTTGGAAAGTTTTTAAAAATAAAATATTAAATTATTCTTCCTCACAAACATTACTTTGTAAATATTAAATAGTTTCAGCATATCTTTCATTGTAAATAGAAATTGTTTTATCCTTTTCTTTAATATGTTTTATGAGATTTTTTCATATGAAAACACTTTTAGAAAATGTATCTTCCATATCATTATCCTATTCTTACATCTATAATTTTTTGTCATGATGACCCTCGATACCTCTAACAATATGATTTAAAAAATCTTTGGTAACTTTATTCATATGTTTTTTTAATTAAAAAATAACATCAATATGTGATACATCACTATAAAACCCTTGAGGCATATTCAGAAGAATCATAATAAAATTTAATTATTGAAACATATACCACATTTATTACCTTTAGTTGGTGTTGTATCTACCTTTACTATAATATCCTTATTCATCTTCCTTTCATACATTTCCTTTCTATTCTTTTGAGTCTTAATAAAAGTATCCATGTTAATATCCTTATGAGAAACTTTATTTTTATCTATATGAGGTAGCTCACTCATTTCCTAAATTCTACACATTATAATAGCTAGCTTGGATCTTTAGAGGTAACCCACTCTAATACCAATTATAGAGTCTTAGGCCAGGTTTACCACTGATAGGGGGATAAATTAAGGGTTTAATTTTTATAAAATTTTTTCTTTTGAATTCAGCCCCTTGAACTTACTAAGTTTCTATATTTACTTAGTGATATCGGACAGTCTCACATCATATATAAAAAGTAGTAAGATAGAACTCAACACATGGTATTTATAAGGTTTAGTACAAATAACTACTCCTTTCCATGTTGGTTATACCCCCTAACATAGATTCCCCCCTATAATATTTTTATCAATTAAAATGGATAATATAGGGTCACACTATATATTAACTCCTAATTTCACATAAGAGGATATTTATACTCCTTCAAAAAGTGTTACCAAAGTCTACATTGGACTTCTAATCTTGATTCCACATAAGAGGGTCTTTATAGTGCTTCACACAATATTACAAGAGTCCACACTAGCCTTCTTACTCTTGATTCATATAATATGATCTTTATAATACATCACATAGTATTATTTCTTTCTTAAAGGCTTGATCCTATAGTATAAAGTACACTATAATTTTCAAAGTAATATTCTTTTACAAGAATATTGGATATATTCCACTTTTAAAAAACTTAAATTACCTTCAATAACCATTGATCAAGTCTGTCGATCTTGCTAAATTATATCTTATCACCTGGGTAAGTTCAGTTACCTCAGTAAAACAATTTATAGGGAATTCTTTCTTTTATGGATGATGTTCTGACTGCACTTAGATTTTTTCAAGTGGTACACAAAAATTCATCATGTATTATTTTATTCAATTTTAATCTTTAACAATATAAATTTTTTCTCTTCTTAAATTCTCAACTCAATTAATGAATGCATTAAATAATGATTATTTCTATATCATTTCTCACATACTTTTATTCACTTAATTATTTTATGTGGCTTTTAAATTGTTTCTCAATTTTTAATCACTTCCTTATATCCATTATGTATTCTTTTATAAACAATATTTCTTCTTCACTCTTAAAATTGACCCTTCATGTAAGGTTAGATGGTATCAATAAACTTTCTTTAAGGATAAGTACTCTCAATACACTTAACATAAGGGTAAAATTTCCCTCACATAAGTGTAATAACCTTCATGTGTAAGTGTAAAACCGCCTTCATTTAAGGGTAAGAACCTTCTAATAAGGGTCAACACCTTCCTAGAACTGTTATTAGAAAATATATTTAGTGTTGTAGTTACAAGTCAAGAAGCCATGATATCTCTTTCTTCTTCACATACGAAAAAAGATTCATCATTCTCTATTTTACACTAGAAAAAGATACCCGCAATAACTATATCTAGAACCTCTCTTGTCCTTAGTGCTTATCCTTTTATAGAAGAGTTCCACCACCTTGAATTCTTGAATAATATTCATTGTCAATTCATAGATCTAAATGTCACATCAAGGTTGATTTAAAACTTTTGAATATCTTGGGATTTTTGAATCCTTCAAACGTGGGTTTCAAATTTATCACATGGATTTTGTGACACTAAAAAATATTGCCTCCTCATGTAATTGGACTCTTCTTTCATGATGAACTCCTCATGTGCATATGATAATATCACATGTATCATCATATGTAGCCACACAACCTCAAATTATGTTCCTAACAATATATTCATTTGGTAGGGGATCATGCTTCGAATGAAATCATTCATATACAATAGTTCTTGTGGGTATGAAGATCCAGTGTATATTTTTCTCAAAATCTCAAGCATGAAATAGTGTCAAGATCATATTTGATCATGGAGTCTTTTTTGATGTAGAAATATGATAAAAAACCCTCTCATAAAGGTAATTTTGTCTCTGTATAATGGTCATCAAAGAATGTAAGGGTAGCTTTGGGGGTTGAAGATGATATTGTAGCAGGTGATCAGTTGGTTCAGATGCAATAGATCAAACGACAATGATATAATCATGTCATTTTAATGTGGAGTAATAGTAATCCATTCTCGTCTCCCCACATTGGTCTGTTCTTAAATTGTTCTCTTTGATATAATTCATTTTATAACTTATTGGATCATTGTAAGTAGCTCAGGGTCTTATCCCAGAACCATACCTTACACACTACCACACACCATTGTTCCTACCCTCATGGTGGGTCTGACGCCTCCATGTACACATCTGTGTGGTAATATGTGCCTCAGTTTGAAAACTCACATGATTATGTAGGTACTCTCACCCATGCTGAAATATTATCTAATTTGTTTGGCTCTCCCTTAGGATGATATTTCTCCCACAATAAGGTAGATCGAACTGGCCCTTGTGGCTTGTCTATTTGACCCATTTTTTTCATAAATACCCATCACCAAAAGGTAGTTAAAATTATTCTGATAATGGAATATAATTTCCATAAATTCTCACCTCAAATATTACTTATTCAAAATCTGGAAAAAAATTACATGGCGTTCTTTAATTCGGTTACATCATCTTCAACTCATCATCATAAAAAATATTATTTTTCATGGTATTTATCTTACTTCTAACTTCTTCTAAATATTCTTCATCTAAATTTATTGAAAATTTATGAACAAAGTGATCACACAAAAAACCTTAATCACATGTTCTAGGCTTTAAGAACATCGCACCAATCATCACAATTGTTATACACATATTAACATCCTTCTTCAATAACCATGATTGCACACATAATTGAAAACAAATAGAACTCAACTTCATTGGTATCAACAGTATAATGGAAGGATTTAGTACCAGAGGTAGTCTAATATTGGGGACATCCATGTGATTAATTTCTCTATCTATAGTGGTTAAGGATCTATATAAGTCATAACGAGACCAGTTTCATTCAAATCTAATATATCCTTACTGATAAAAGGGAGACTACACTTTTTTGTGTGATGAGGGTAACTATTTCATCATTATCTAGAATGTAAAGGGTGGTGAATTAACTAGCTAACGTATCCATTGTGGCATTGTGTTTCTAGATGATGTAAGAAATCATTTGATCTATAGGGAACTATGCCATCAAGTCTCAATTATGGTCAAGTAGAGACATCAATTCCTCTTTATTGATGGAATATTATCCATTTAAATATTTGATAACAAACTCTTAATCACCCTTAATGTTAAGGTGAGTGACTAAAATTTGTAGAGCTAAATCTAGGATTATTATCAAGGCCTGATATTATACCTAATTATTGGTAAAAATCATTAAAGAGGAGAAATTAATATAAGAGGAGTTCCTTTATGAAGTAAATAAGTATAATCAAAATTTTAGTCCAATTTAATTTAGTTTCTTTTATATTATTTCCATTTAAGCTTTGGGGTTCATCATAAAAGTAAAACTCCCATGTTTGGGAGGTTTCATTAATAGAGAATACATCCTTATCAAGAAGATATATGTTACTAGATGCTTCCTCTATATTTGGATGGGCTCTAAGAAAGTCTATTAGAACTTTTTATTTAATAAAATTTTGGGTTATGAATCATCTATTTAATTATTATAATAAAATGGATCATCTAGATATGAACTCAATTAGAATATGGAAGTTGGGGATGTACTTGAGGGGATCCACATGGGATACAAAGTAGAGATCATGATATTTTATGTAATTCCATATATATTTTTCACTCTAAATATTAGGGTGAGATAGTTCTTATTTACCCTGTAGTACCTACACTCATCCTCCAATATTGTTCAGTTAAGGTAGTACATGGTATTTTATTTTTCATTGTTATTATTCTAGGAAAGAGGTGTACCAAGATACAATTATATATCTACCATATAAAAAATAAATGTTTTACCTTTAATTGGATAAATTAGAACTAGTGGGTGGGAAAGATATTACTTTAATATTTCAAATGTGTTTTGGAAATCATCATTCCACTAGTAAGTCACACCCCTATTCATAATTTTAGTGAAGGGAAGACAAATTTCAGTAAGATTGATGATAAAATGCCTAATATAGGCAAGGTATCATTAGAGGACTCTCATCACACAAATTTTTCATGGAGTTAAATCTCAAGTATTACATTGATATTTTCAGAATTGACTTGATTCCTTAGAGGTTAACCAGAAATTTGATAAATTTTTCATAAGTTTCTTTGAATTCACATTTTAGTGGGTTCATCTTTAAGTTGTGTTGATATATTTTGGTGACCATTTCCCCAAGATTATAAAAGTGGTTATACTGGAATAAATATTTAACCAATAATTCATCCACATAATACTCCCTTGTATTCCCTAGAAGGAACTAAAAATTTTGATTATGGTGCACTGATAGGTTGAGCCAACATTTCTTAAATTTATGGGAAACATCTTGTTGTAATAAATCCCTTAAGTTTGTATAAAGGTTTTATAATTTTCATCCTAAAAATAAATTTTTCCTAGAATACGCATATATAAATGAGAGGGATTCAAAACATTTCATTGCATTGATCATAAACTCTATTATTGAAATAAATAAAATCATGTTTCAAGCAATGGATATTGAGGTCTTGGAAGTTGATGCAGACATTAATGTATTCATTATTCTTCTTAATAGTTATGATGTTAGCTAACCAATGGGAATACTGAACTTATTAGATAAATTGGTCCTTGATTAACATATCAACTTTAACCTCCACCATAGATCCATGATAAAGATGGATTCTCCTTGATTGTTGTTTATAACCATGATTACTTGTTGGAAGACTAAGGTAGTAAACTATGACCTAGTGATTTATCCTCAACATTTATATTAAATTCCATGAAAATATTCTAATGTGTTTCTTAATTAATGATATGTATTGATCCTACTATTTATATAGCATTATATCACATATTATATTAGTTCACGGGTCATTGTTCATACCCAAGTTTACCCAAATGAGTTCTTGGAAAATGTTTCTGACACGTTCTTCAAAAGAGTGAAGTGAATTTCTAAGATCCTATTTTTTAGATATAACTATATTTGGGATTTATCTTCATCCTAAACTTCATTTAATGGAGTTGATTTTATGTTCTTTAAATTAGGTTCATTGTAAATGGGATCATTTTTATTATGAGTTGATAGAGGGTCTTTCGCATGCATGGAATTCATGTGAATAGTGGTGGAGTCCCATGGGCCTTACATCTTATCCTGGTCATGTTGAATCGCATTATCAAAGTCCTATAAATGCATTAACTATGTATTTTTACCCTAGTGTTCAAGTATACTTATGTCATATGGGGATCTACTCACATTGGGAGAATGAATTAATTTTCTTCTAGGGTATAAGGGGTTGTTCAATAATCATGTACAAATATCCCTTATATAAGTAATGATTATTATAGGGGTATTTTTCTTTATTTTGTATCATTAAATGTGTAACCTACAAAAGTTTCAATTTTATTAATAAAATAACTCATGTTTTAGAATGGCTGTTTTATTATGTTTTAAAATAGAATCATATAAAATAACTTTTCCATTTAATTAAATATTACGAATTAATATTGACTATAACATTCAAAAGTAATACAATGAGATAAAAGAAAAAGAGAAATGCACACGCTATTGTAAACTCTATCATCTTGAATTATTTAATGGAGATCTATCATGTTATAAATAGAGTAAAAAAGAAATATAAAAATTAGAAATATGAAAAACATTATCAAGGTGGGTGTATAACCTTTATAAGTGAATTAAAGAATAATGAATTATGATAATAGTGTAGTGTCTATAGTGTGTAATAGGAAAAGTAACCATTATGATCTGACCATTGGACACTATAACCATTTTTCAATGCGATAATTAGGCATTATAACAATTGTAAATAATGTTACCATTATAATTATTATATATAATGGTTTATGGATAGAGATAATTGATGCTAAAGGGATAAATGATGACCTCATCTAGTAGGATCATGCCTTTTGAAGCCCATTTATCATAATTGGGGATGGAGGTAGAGTCATTAGGGTGCACCGTTAACTAAGACCAAGTAGATCTTCAATATGTAATGCTCATGTAGAATAGAATATGGGAGAAGTTCAAGTTAGTTTAGATTACAACTAGTGCAATGTTAGTTAAGACACCCCATAAAAGTTCTATCATCTCACACCTTACCCTTGAGGAGTATGCTAGTGTAATAAGGGGTTATGTATCTAGCCCTCAGTATTATAATAGTGTGATTTCATTTTTATAAATTAAATAATGGATTCTTTGATCCCATTTTCATTATTATTTTGTTTAATAAAATACACATGAATATATGATGAATATGATAAATAGTTTTCTTGATATGAAGAAAAATTGATAGTATTTCTAAAATATATAAAAATTTAATTAATTTTTAATTTTATGATAAATTCAAGAATATTAAATGAAATTTATTTTCATTAAATAGTCATATAAAACACTAATTATTTAAATATCTATAATTTTATAATTTTATAATTCCCTCAGGTAATTTTTATAAGGGTCGAAAAGTTGATTATGTCATAAAAACTATTATTTTTTAATAAATAAGGGTTTTTATTTAAAATTTAACATTCAAATATTTATAAAATTATTTTTATAAAATAAATATCATTTTTAAAACAAACATGTCTAAATTATCTAATGGTGAATTTTTCATAATTTTCTAAGACGTTAAAAATATTGGGTAAAAAGTAAATATGGTATGAATATATGATAAGTATTATGAAATTATAATAACATAAAAGTAATTTAATAAGTTTTATAAATAGATTTATTGACTAAAAATAGTTTTTTTCATTAAAAAAAGTTATTTTAATGTGATAAAAACAAATTTAAGCCTATAACATTCCAAGACCTAAAGGATATTTTAATATTATAAAAATCTTTATTTATGAACATGACTCACATACACATCATCATTTATATTATTTTAAGGAGTTATCTTCTTAAACTAATAAAATATTGAAACCCACTCCAATTTGAAAAATACCATGGGAAAACCCATTTTAAGACCAATAGTTTTGTATATTTTATTAACTAGGTGTCCAAGGCTTAAGTTTGGAAATTAATAAAAAACCCTCTAATTTTCTATAAATACCCACACATTCTCCCATTAATATTCTCTAAAAATCCATAAATATTTAATTTCCTCTTATTTTACCTCTCTATAACCCTCCAAATGAGTTTTGAAGTTACTAATCATCTCCACCCAATCTTTAAGAATCAACCTTTCAAGGTAATGGGTTCTCTCCCTCCTCTTTTCAATTCAAGAACTTCCTCTGTTATAATACTTTTGTTTTAAAAAGTTTTATTTTTCCATATTTTCATATTCATAAATTATTAAAAAATAATTTTATAATATATTTTTATCTCGTTAAACAATTCCATGAACTTTTATGGACACCCATTATGCTTTCAAAATTATCCCTTAAATTTATATGCCATGTTTTTGTGAATACCCAACCCTATTTTCATTCAAGGTTGTTCATATAGATATAACTATTATTTATTCATTAGTAACATTCATATATTAATCCCACATTCCCTTATCATAGGTTTAAAATAATGAAAATTCTTTTATATTAATATGAAACTTGTTCGTTACTTCTGATGAGTTATGGATGAAATTATTTCTTATGATAATTGATATTCATGGCACACATGAATTTAGACATATGAATGGTATACCCTGATAGCACTCCAATTAATTGGGTAAATAATTGATCTATTGAGATAATGTTTTTAGGATAATGTGGTGAATAACCTTGGTAAAATTATTTACAACTGTTGACACTCCTTTTTTTCATGTGGTAATGAGAATTATTAAAAAGGAATTCCTCAAGAAAAAAAGTGAGGAATATCAAGGATCGTGTGTTCACCAAAGTGATAACACATAATATCAAAAGAAGCATTACCATGTAGGTCCATACTACTTGGTATCATCACTGCACAAGTCTAGCAGGCATGCTAGTACCCCTATGCAGGCCCCAAACAAGCACGCCCTGGAGAACTGCTCAAGTCACAGCTATGTAATGACCAACATGACCCACCTAAATGAGATGAATCCTTCACCCAGGGTACCAAATTTCCTATAAATAATATCTAGGTCTCCTCATTGAGAAAAAATAGAAGTTCATAAGAATCCATGAATCTATCTTTACTATAGTTCTTCACCCAAGACCTCAAAACCAACAAGGTATCTCTCCAAAACCTGAGAGAAGAGGGAATTAAGATGGATAATAGGATTAATGTTCCTCCTATGTGTGAAACACAAAAAAAAACAAGTGTGAGGATCCCCCCATCTAATAAGTACTAGCACAAATCTCTCCTCCATAACTTGGGACCTGTGTGATACCCTTCCATAGACACCTGAGGAAACCCTTGGATCTTAGAGCAAGGCATCGCCCAAGTGTTGTTTCCAATTTGTCTATCATCAAGAGATCACCTCTAGTTCATGAAGTTTCACCCTATGTGAATCACTTCTAGTCAACCTAGGGTAGACCTATATGAGCTATATGATGTAATATCCCTCCTGTCATCCATCCCCTAGGGTTACAGAAAATAAAAGAGGATATGGGAACATCAAATCCCTCCCCCTGTAGCCTAGGCCTCATTCACAAATTGACAAAAAAGATCATGTGGTTTTTTAGATCTTCCTCTTACTATTGTTTCTCACACCAAGAATGACTGATGTGGTCTTAGAGGTTAGTAATGATCATTTCATCCACACAATAAGCTGCATTTCTCGGTAGAAAATCCTTTTCTATATCTTCCTCTCACATTCCTCTAAAGGGACTTTATAGTCATGGGTCCTAAAGCCATGTATCCATCTCAAATGGTCATATACCCTATGAGACAAATATTCATACTTCCTTTATAATCATGGGTCCTCAAATCCATGTATCCATCTCAAAGGTCAATATCCCTTGTGATACAACCCTTCAAAGGGTCTCTATAGGCATGGGTCCTTAAATCCTTCTCTCCATCTAAAATAGAAATATCCCTTAAGAGATGAACCTTCATAGGGACTCCATAGGAGTGGGTTCACAACCTAATTTAAACTATTTGGGATTTTACTCTCATCCAAATGGGAAAAAAAGGGAGTCTCCTTGAGTTCCAAACCCAGCACCCCAAACTCACCGTAATTTTCTCTTAGACATATTTCCCATAGGGTCACATCTATCATGGGAAGCTATAGCCCTTACAGGATTCCCAGGCCACTTCAGTGTAAGTCCCATACCATACCTTGACCATTCACCTTTAATCTATAATTCCTTGTCATATGACGTTAAACTTCATGGTTTGGTCCTCTTCACATGACCTTAAATGGTATGATGTGTCCCATTAAGTGAACCAGATCTAGGTGGGTTCTGATTACTTTCACAAGAATACGTAGGAAGCCCATCCCATGGGATTGATCCCGACATCAGAACAACTATCATCTTCATGGATGGTGATAAACTCTAGATCACCCCAATATGTGGATCAAAAATAGCATTATAATAATAAACAAAAAAAGAATATTTAATCTATATATAAAAAGGTACCATTGATGGGGAACCTCAGATACATTCATATATCTCCATTGATGAGTAACCTTGGATATATAAATATGATTCTAAAGCCAATACATGCTGATAATTTATTTTCAACCTAAGGGTAACTCATGTTATGATTTGTATTTTATAAATAATTCATGAATATTCCTTAAATCTTTAAGAGATTCTCGGAGTAGGAAATAATTACCCTAAAAAAGGTGTGAAGAGCCCAACCTCTTATCCTCTCCAAAAATTTGATTCCCTAATAATCATTGGATCCATCTCCCAATAAACACCTACCTTTGGAAATAATGTTCATGGAACATCTTGAATAAGGGAATTGTTGAGTATTTTCAGCTTCATTAAAAAACATGTTGGAAGCCATTCAAAAATGGTGAACCCAATGTGAATGATTATGCAATATTCAAACCCTCAAAATAAACCATTGATCCATGAAATTTTTTCATCATAAAAAATGGTTATATTGATGTGAATCCTTAACCAATATGACTATGTCGTTCACATGGTAGGTCGTTTTTCAAAAAAAATGAACGAGGTCCAAACATAGATCCAATACAATTGATTGTGAATGTGTTCATTTATTATGATTATTTTTTATGGGGTTTTATTCTGTGTGTTTTTTATAGGTAATCCAAGAAAATTCAACCAGAACTCCCTTCAATATAAAGAGAGTCTTACCAGTTCTAGAAGGCATATTCTTTGTCCACTGCACAAGTTGGGTCCTTGACTAAATAGAGGACACTGTCACCAACCAAACATATCCAATGATGGGTCTCAAATGCATTCGTTTAAGAGTAACACATAAATAGTACCATCCCAACCCTGTAGACCACTCAAAAATACCTCTAACTCATGAATACCCAATAACCGTCCACTAAATGACAGCTGGTGGACCAGAAGTAGATGACACCATTTTTCGTGACAAATAGTTTCGGGAGTCTATCTCCAAAATGTTGCTACAAGTTACTCCCTTATCTTAGGGAGCTATATGAAGAGGTCACTAAAGGCCTCATCGAAATAGAACAAGGGTCCCTCTAAATGGATCCTTCCAGTAACCATCGCCTCCAATGTCATGTGGTAATAATCTATTAGCATGATGATGGTCTTTCCCACAGTTGTCTGACCCAGGTAACCTAGACCCAGACACTTAGGACATCCTTCTGAGGGTACTGACCAGTCAACATGGAGAAGGACCACACCTTCATTTCCTAAAAATAATCTTTTCATCCATATATGATGGTGAATCGTGAGTTGGCACGAACACTTACCTACATCAACGAAGCCCGCCAGCATAGTTTGGAAGCATCTAGAAAAGTCCAAAAACCAAATATGTTGGAAAACCACAAGTAGTAGCAAACACGTACCTACATCCACAATGTGAAATAGTCAAATATAGAAGAAAACCACGAGTAGGAACACACACTTTTCTGTATCTACCAAGCCTTCCAGCCAAACTTGGAAGCATTTGGAGAAACCAGCAAGAAATTCCTGGGAACAAATAGGGGGTCGACCCATATATCTACCCCCATATCTAATTGTTGTTAGTATATATCGATAGGAAACGTAGTTCATAAGTAGTAACACACCTCTTCTATAACCATATAATTTGAATATAACCCCATTATAGCCACTGAAGTAACCCAGCACATCCTGATGATGGTGAAAGGGAAGACACAAATTCCTGCCCACATCCTACAAACCTTTCAGGATATAATAATGGAAACAGTAGTGGTATAGGATCAGATAAAAAAAATACATCCCCATAATTGGAGTGACTCTTCAACACAACACAAGGATCACACTAGATCAGACACACACCTATGCTCCCATCCAAGAGATTCATGTGCCAAATCCCATGATATAAGGACAAACAGATCAAGCCCATATCATCATTCCAACTAGATTTTATCAGTCTACCCCAGTGGCTACTCTAGGGTAAGCACAAATACCTACAAAAATTAAAAAAAAATCTATCAAAACAATCCAACATTTTCATGGGAGATAATCAAACAATCTTATGTATATGAAAACCGTTATCCCAAGCAAGCGACCCTAGTCACCCATAAGAGATCATCCAAAAATAAGCCTCACCAAAGGAAATTGTAAAATGAGTAGCTTGTCTAAAATCCTTCTCTTCTCAATACTAGAGTTTTTTAAGACCTTATATGTTTATTGTAACACCCCAATATTTCATAGTGTGTTATTTCTTCAAAATAATTCAATAACTTGCACTACACGCAACACCGAGTTCAAGCACACCATGACTTTCTACACAAGCCGTTAAAAAGTGGTTATGAATAGTATTAACTAAATTTTATACTTCATATAATCCATATAATTTTAGAATCCATATTATGAGTTTCTTAGACATAATGTAAGAACAAATTCATTTTCAGTATTTCACTTTTACAAACTTTTAATAGTGAACCCTTTTTAAATCCAATATTTTAAACATTTATATATTCAATTTGACTAAATAAATTTACTTTTTAGAATGGGGACATCAAAAATTTACAATGAAACATCCCAAGCTTCTACGGTACGCTTCCCTTTGAATAATGCAATAGTGTGTGTTGTACGCAACATCGAGTTCTAACACACACCGCAACCGATCAAACTAGCCGTTATGAATAATAATACCTACTTTTTGAAATTTTATCTCTCAAAATGGACTTCATTTTTGGATTTGGAGTATCGAATTTAGCCTAAGGTGAAATTTTGGTACTTTTCGGATAACTTTATTATTTTGATGAATAGTGAAAATTACTAAATTTTAATTAAAAACAACTTTTTTAATCAAAATAATTAATAGTGATAAATTATAAATTTGAGTGGATTTAAAGTATATTTAGAATATATTTTTACCATTTAATACAATGTTTTTCATTGGACATAATTTTACTATTAAACCGAACATAAACAAGTATCAATCTTTTGATAGTTATTATATCTTAAAAACACGCTTTTTGTTTTGACAGTGGGAATTAATTTTAAATTAATTTCTTCCAATTATGTTTTTTGAATTTGGAAAAATGGATTCCATATTTGGAATCAGGATGTTCAAATTGTGTAAATAGGTAAATTTTATTTTTAGACATTTTGAATAATTACTTCGGTAAATATTTTATTTACCATGGTTAAAGGGTAAATCCGGTAAATAAGGGTTAACAAATAATATTATAATAATAAAAAATTACCCTAAAACGTGTCCTAACCTTATTGTTTGATTCATGTTCGACCATGGGAATCTTTGGATCGATTTTGGGACCCCATGGTGCCACTTGTAAGTGATAGGGACACTTTATTTAATTAAGTTAAAATGAATACAAAAATGACACAAGCATATATCTTTTAGAAAAACAATTTTTACATAGGGTTATATATGTTTTATTTTCGACTATAAATATTCATTAGAAAGATAAAAGTATTTCCTACATAATGATATTTTATTTATAATTTTTAGACATTAAATAATTTAATTTATTTATGACACAATCATGATGCAGTAATTACCATAATAGTGAAAAAATAAAATAATTGATATTATAAATACCCAAATAAATACAATTTTAGGCTTTTAATAATTTACACTAATTTTATAGGATAATATGAAATATTATTATTGATTTAATATACTTTTTTTGAACTAATAATTCTGTTATGATTTTCACAAAAATCAATTATTGAATAGTGTCAAAATTGACATAAAAGAGTTTTTAAAACAAATAGTATATTATTAATTGATATTAAATTCCTAAAAATCTAAGGATCGGCAAAGGGACTCATATAATGATAGGTGTATCATTAATGGACCACTTGGGGGTCTTTTGGATGTATATAGTATGTTTACTAACCATATAATATAACAATACAAAGAGACATTGTAAAAGTGAAACTAATAAACTAATAGTTAATACTTAAAGATAAGGTTAGTATAATGACCCAAACCAGTCTAAATTATATTGGTTGAATGGTTTTCGACCTATCCCCACCTTAAAATTTAAATAATACACTTTTTAGCCATTATAAACCGAATACTAATTTATTATAAAATAATATTTCTAGTTTTTCCAAAGGTGCCCCTCACCCCTCTTATAAAATGGCACTCTCCCTTCTCATTAACTCACACCTTCAAAGCCTTTTTGTTCGGACAAACTCTGCCCAAATACTCTCCCAAATTCCCTCACTTAATCCTAGAGGCCTTCCTTTAGTCATAAAGCTAACTTAAGGAGCCATTTTGATCAAATCAAAAGGAAGAACCCAAAGAAGAGGTAATGGTTTCACCACCCTTTTTCAAGTTCTTTTCTTCTTTTAATTATTATTTATTTGTTATTACCATTCTAAAATAATAACTCTAGTATCTTATATATCCTATGATGTTATTATAAATATGGTACAATCATATTCAGTATTATATCCATCCTTTGAATAACATGTCACCATATGTGCGTACGTACGGCTTACCGTCTCCACGTCGTGGTGTAATTGTTATTCAATAAATTATTATTTTGATGGGTATAATAATGATGTGTGATTCATGTAAATAATAAAGTTAACATGATAATGATTCTGTATATATTATATACCATCCAATTATATATTATTTTAATATCAAAAGAATGATATTGTCGCTCGTGCATACGTACGGACCACCGTCTCCACGAACGCGATGAGATTCATTCTCCATCGTATCCATTCAAGTATAATTCTCATTTTATGATTAATAATAGTATCTAAAAACTTGATATAATTCTGGATATGATTAAGATACAACCTATCCATGAAAAAACATAGCTTACGTAACAAAACATATAAAAGAAAACGAGTAAGTTAACACCCAAAACAACGATAATACTAAGATATTATTAACAAATCAATAAAAGATCATATATGATATCATATTAATGTATATGATTCTTGTATAATTTAATAACAATTATTTCACCATTAGACAGGAGGTTAACCTACCCCAACCAAGGAAAAGTACAAGGTAAGGGGTTTTCATCTCACTCCTTATTCCCATGAGATTCATGCCATATTGCCACTATTACCTTTTGTGTGGTGTATGTACTGCCTATAATTGTATTATTTGTGAAATACACTTTAATTTATGTGTATTTACATATTAATTGTATGATACCTCTTTCATGGGGTGTATGTTTCGTATGTTACCAAATTGGTAAGGGTTTATTTCGCAATGTCTTCATTATCCGAGGTTGTTTATACGTAATAATATACTGGGATCTCTTTATCATCCACATCCATGTTTCTTAAAAATGTGTTTCAAAACATTTTTAATATTTACTAGAATATGGGTTAAAGTCATTTATACCCTTGTTTGAATTTTTATAAGAGGTTTATAAAGGAATCTTTTCGTCATTTTCCAAACAAGGTGCTTTTTAACCTTTTCGACATAATTAAGTTAAGAATGTTTTTTTAACTTATACGATGGGTGCGGCCATTTTCCGCCGTTATAAAATCTTTGAAGCTTCCCTTACAAGCTTATAAGAATATTTTCAAAGAAAATGTTTTATTTTATAAATATATGACACTTAAATAATTTCAAAATATAAATAGATATTTCTCTAAAAGAGTTTTGATTTCATCTATGTCAACATCCTTTGATGGATTTTACGCTTATTTGAAGTTGGTTTATTATGATAAAAAACTTCTATATTGTATTGAAGGTTTTGTGATATGTTTGACTGTGGATGTGCTATTTTTATACCATTCATTTTTTATGGTGAAAGTATTGACATTTCGTATGCTAGTTTTAATATGAATGTTTATGTTATGTTTAAACCTTTTCATATGGGAATGCATTGGACTTAATATGTGATGGGTGGATCCCGCTATAGCTCCTCGATGCATAGGTAGGTCTCATGAGAAAAACTAGTATCTAGGCACAAGGCCCTGACAAAATCGTATTTGTAGTCTTGGCACGAGGCCTTGGCTATGTGGTTATGATAGTCTGGCATTATACATTCCATCATTATGAAAGTGGTTATTGGTATTGCTTGTGATTATTCGATTAGTAGAATATCCATGTGAATAAGTAAATGGAATTATTTCATTTTATTTTTTCCATACTATGTTTAAGTTCAAGTTTAAAAGGCTTTTGTTTTAGTTATACATTGCCTTAAATGTTTATTCTTATTTATGAAATTTTCCGCTATATTGTTATCCTTACTGGGCATTTGAGCTCACCCCTTTTCTATGTTTTATTTTTCCCAGGATGTGAAGAAGTAAATTATGAATGACCTACAGGGATATTATAAGGGTATAATAGTGTGGACTATGGAGACAATATGTTGTTGTAGTAGTTTTTCACTTTATGATGTAATGTAAAACTTTATGAATATATCTAGTGTTTCCAAGGCTACTAAACCAATCGGTCTTTCGAGATTTGATCTTTCTTGTGATCATGCCAATGTTATGTAATAATGCACCGACTCTGGGTAACTGGGGTCGGGGCGTTACAGTTGGTATCAAAGGAAGTTTAGTAAAAACCTTGGAAGCTAGATTTACATAAACTCTGATTAGAGCACATAGACCTAAGATGGACTTTGAGGATTAGTATAGAAGAACTTCCTAGAATTTTGGTATTGTAGAGATTTTGTGAGTTTTCCAAGTAATACATCCCTGTCTGGATACGAGCAGGTAGAGGCGGTTCTGGCACAGATGTACCAAGGGGTAAAACCCGAAAACACCGCTTTGAGCTAGACTCGAATGGGAACTGGTGCACGACAACGGGCCTTGCTGCACTCTTGGTTATGACACTCCCATGGGATATTCTTAGGATAACTCTCATTTTCTTTACAAATAATTATGAAGGGTTTATGAGTATATACTTCCTCAAATAAAACATTTTTTTGATTATGGATTATATCCATAAACTATTTAATTTATGTTATGTGTTTTACAAGTTTGGGATTAGTTATTGTTATTCATAAACTAATCTAGTGTATGCCATTGTTTAGAAATGGCGCCCAGTAGAAGGAATGAGAACTCCAGCAATTCACATGATCCAAAGAGAAAGAAGGATCATATCTTTCATGGTCTTAAGCCGGAATTTATAAGAGAAATACTCTCCCATGTATTATCATCATATGAAGAAATAATATCATGTGTTGATAAGATAAGTAAAGAGTTTACTGAGTCCTATGGATTCGAAGGGAAACAAGAGAAGAAAAAGATGGAAGAGGGAAAGATGGATAAAGGTAAGAGGGAAAAGAAGAATTTTCCCATATGTGATAACTGTGGGAAGAAACACCCTGGAACTTGCCTGAAATGAATGGGAGTTTGTTATAAGTGTGGAGGAAAAGGGCACAAAGTACGTGACTGCAAGGGTAAGAAAATGGTTTCAAATGTACAATGATTCATTTGCAAGGAGTTTGGAAACTACGAAAACCTATGTCCCATTCATCATACTATGCCGCAAATGATGCTATTGGATAATAATCAAGTTATGATACTACAATAGATAAAGAGGAATGATTAGAGTTCTTATGTTGATTATGTCATTTGAGGGTTGTATCAACAATGTACTTATTATAATAATTATGGAGTATATAAGGATTGTACTACAGTACTATTTCATTAAGGACTTGAGATTGTGTGGAACAAAGAAAAGTGACTTAATAGCAGGTTAAATTTTTGGAAAATATATGGTTGAGAGAAAGATAAACCATAATATGGTTCCGATACCGAGGTAGTGATTTTAGAATAATACATGATTGATTTGGATAACTTGTATTGTATATTCATGACTACCTTGAAACTGATTAATGATTTGTATATTCCATCATTGTAGGGGTTTAAAACAGTTTTGGATTGAAGGAGTATATATATTATTCTTTAAGGAATAAGGGATCATGAATGTAATCAATAAGGTTTTATGGTAATTCAGGATGTTTCAGTGTTTTAAAAAATTACATGATGAAGGTGTTCACATGTTATTACGCAGAAAAAAGTATCTTCATTGTGTTTACCTTCCTTATAAATTTTAGACTGAAGTATTTTGGATAGTTCTAGTTTGGATTATTTTGGATTTCCATAAAAGGACAACCCAGAGGTCGGGCGGCAACCTGTCGCGTCCGGCAAGGCCGTGAGACTTGAACCCACAACCGAAGGGCGACAAGGGTGTATCACCTACCACTGACCCACGTGATGTCCTGGATTGAATAATGTCGTTTTTTTAATGGTTTTTCTAGATTAATTATAAATTCATTTTTTTAACCCTATACGAATAGGATAAATAGAATATTATTTTTAAGTTCTATTATCATATAGAGTGAAAGATGAGTTTGTGGTAGAACTTAGTTAAAGGATGAGACTCTACTTTTAAAGTATATATTTTTCTTATTCTCTTATTCAATGAAGAAATTAATTCTTATACTGTAGTGAAGGGATCTTAAAACAAAAAATGTGTTATCATAATACCATTTTTTTTTTCTGAAACGATGGTATTTTAAATCATCATAGATTGATGAATTTAAGGCCCTCAATTTTACACTTGTTTGTGATTTATGACCTCAATCACTACCTATAAATATTTACGTTTTTCCTCCAATTATATGTCTCTAATTACCACCAATGTTCTACGAATAGATATCATAATTTTGTGGTAACCCTTTCATTTCTCTTTTCCTCTTATTAAGACTAAATTGTATTAACAAAATTTCTGATGTGGGTTTCCCACAAAGATATTTTCTATATTCAACCTTTTATTTTCGAAGAAAAATTTCAAATTGTGAGGATTCAATTTATTGAAGGAGGGGAGAATGTAACACCCCAAGCTTCCATAGTGTGTTATTTCTTCAAAATAATTCAGTTACTTGCACTACACGCAACACCGAGTTCAAGCGCACCATGACTTGCTAAACAAGCAGTTCAAAAGAGGTTATGAATAGTATTAACTAAATTTTATACTTTATATAATCCTTATAATTTTATAATCCATAGTATGAGTTTCTTAGACATAATGTAAGAACAAATTCATTTTCAGTATTGCACTTTTACAAACTTTTAATAGTGAACCCTTTTTAAATCCAATATTATAAACTTTTATATATTCAATTTGACTAAATAAATTTACTTTTTACAATGGGGATATAAAAAATTTACAATGAAACATCCCAAGCTTCTACGGTACACGTCCCTTTGAATAATGCAATAGCGTGTGTTGTACGCAACATCGAGTTCTAACACACACCACAACCGATCAAACTAGCCGTTATGAATAGTAATACCTACTGTTTGAAATTTTATCTCTCAAAATGGACTTCATTTTTGGATTCATAGTATCGAATTTAGCCTAAGGTGAAATTTTGGTACTTTTCGGATAACTTTAATATTTTGATGAATAGTGAAAATTACTAAATTTTAATTAAAAACAACTTTTTTAATAAAAATAATTAATAGTGATAAATTATAAATTTGAGTGGTTTAAAAGTATATTTAAAATATATTTTTACCATTTAATACAATGTTGGTCATTGAACATAATTTCACAATTAAACCGAACATAAACAATTATCAATCTTTTGATAGTTATTATATCTTAAAAACACGCTTTTTTTACAGTGGGAATTAATTTTAAATTAATCTGCCAATTATGTGTTTTGAATTTGGAAAAATGGATTCCATATTTGGAATCAGGATGTTCAAATTTTGTAAATAGATAACTTTTATTTTTAGACATTTTGAATAATTACTTCGGTAAATATTTTATTTACCATGGTTAAAGGGAAAATCTGGTAAATAAGGGTTAAAAAATAATATTATAATAATAATAAATTACCCTAAACCGTGTCCTAACCTTATTGGTTGATACATGTTCGACCATGGGCATCTTTGGGTCGATTTTGGGACCCCATGGTGCCACTTGTAAGTGATAGGGACACTTTATTTTAATTAAGTTAAAATGAATACAAAAATGACACAAGCATATATCTTTTAGAAAAACAATTTTTACATAGGGTTATATATGTTGGATTTTCGACTATAAATATTAATTAGAAAGATAAAAATATTTCCTACATAAGGATATTTTATTTATAATTTTTAGACATTAAATATAATAATTTATTTATGACACAATGATGATGTAGTAATTACCATAATGGTGAAAAATTAAAATAATTGATATTATAAATACCCAAATAAATACAATTTTAGGCTTTTAATGAATTACACTAATTTTCTAGGATAATATGACATATTAATATTGATTTAATCGAATTTTTTTTAACTAATCATTCTGTTATGATTTTCACAAAAATCAATTATTGAATAGTGTCAAAATTGACATAAAAGAGTTTTTAAAACAAATAGTATATTATTAATTGATATTAAATTCCTAAAAATCTAAGTTTCGGCTAATTGACTTATATAGTGATAGGTGTATCATTAATGGACCACTTTGGGGTTTTTTGGATGTATATAGTAAGTTTATTAACCCTATAATATAAAAATAAAAAGAGACATTGTAAAAGTGAAACTAATTAACTAAGAGTTAATAATTAAAGATAAGGTTAGTATAATGACCCAAACCTATCTAAATTATATTGTTTGGGTGGATTTAGACCTATCCCAACCTTAAAATTTAAATAATCCACTTTGGAGCCATTATAAACTGAATATTTATTTATTATAATATAATATTTCTAGCTTTTCCAAAGGTGCCCCTCACCTCTTTTATAAAAGGGCACTCACCCTTCTCATTAACTCACACCTTAAAAGCCTTTTGTTTCGTCCAAATTATTTCCAAATACTCTCTAAACTTCCCTAATGTCATCCTAGAGGCCTTCCTTTAGTCATAAAGCTAACTTAAGGAGCCCTTTTGATCAAATCAAAAGGAAGAACCCAAAGAAGAGGTAATAGTTTCACCACCCTTTTTCAAGTTCCTTTCTTCTTCCACTTATTCTTTCTTTGTTATTACCATTATAAAATAATAACTCCAGTATCTTATATATACTTTGATGTTATTATAAATATGTTACAATCATATTCAGTATTCTATCCATCCTTTGAATAACATGTCACCATACGTGTGTACGTACGGCTTACCGTCTCCACGTCGTGGTGTAATTGTTATTCAATAAATTATTATTTGTATGGGTATAATAATGATGTGTGATTCATGTAAATAATAAATGTAACATGATAATGATTCTTTATATATTATATACCATCCAATTATATATTATTTTAATATCAAAAGAATGATATTGTCGCTCGTGCATACGTACGGACCACCATCTCCACGAACGCGATGAGATTCATTCTCCATCGTATCCATTAAAGTATAATTCTCATTTGATGATTATTTATAGTATATAAGGACTTGATATAATTCTGGATATTATTAAGATACAACCTATCCATGAAAAACATAGCTTACATAACAAAACATATAAAAGAAAACGAGTAAGTTAACACCCGAAACAATGATAATACAAAGATATTATTAACAAATCAATAAAAGATCATATATGATATCATATTAATGTATATGATTCTTGTATAATTTAAAAACAATTATCTCACCATTATACAGGAGTTTAACCTACCCCACCCAAGGAAAAGTACAAGGTAAGGGGTTTTCATCTCACTCCTTATTCCCGTGAGATTCATGCCATATTGCCACTATTACCTTTTGTGTGGTGTATGTACTGCCTATAATTGTATTCTTTGTGTAATACACTATAATTTATGTGTATTTACATATTCATTGTATGATACCTCTTTCATGGGGTGTATGTTTCATAAGTTACCAAATTGGTAAGGGTTTATTTCGCAATCTCTTCATTATCCAAGGTTGTTTATACGTAATAATATACTGGGATCTCTTTATCATCCACATCCATGTTTCTTAAAAATGTATTTCAAAACATTTTTACTATTTACTAGAATATGGGTTAAAGTCATTTATACCCTTTTCTGACTTTTTATAAGAGGTTTATAAAGGAATCGTTTCATCATTTTCCAAACAAGGTGCTTTTTAACCTTTTCGACAGAATTAAGGTAAGAATGTTTTTTTTAACTTATACGGCGGGTGCGGCTATTTTCCGCCATTATAAAATATTTGAAGCTTCCCTTACAGGCTTATAAGAATATTTTCAAAGAAAATGTTTTATTTTATAAATATATGACTCTTAAATTATTTCAAAATAGAAAGAGATATTTCTCTAAAAATAGTTTTGATTTCATCTATGTCAACATCCTTTGATGGATTTTACGCTTATTTGAAGTTGATTTATTATGATACAAAACTTCTATATTGTATTGAAGGTTTTGTGATATGTTTGACTGTGAATGTGCTATTTTTATACCATTCATGGTTTATGGTGAAAGTATTGACATTTCGTATGCAAGTTTTAATACGAATGTTTATGTTTTGTTTACACCTTTTCATATGGGAATGCATTGGACTTAATATTTGATGGGTGGAGCCCGCTATAGCTTCTCGATGCATCGGTAGGTCTCATGAGACAAACTAGTGTCTAGGAACAAGGCCTTGACAAAATCTTATGTGTAGTCTCGGCACGAGGCCTTGGCTATGTGGTTATGATAGTCTGGCATTATGCATTCCATCATTATGAAAGTGGTTATTGGTATTGCATGTGATTATTCGATTAGTAGAATATACATTTGAATAAGTAAATGTCATTATTTCATTTTATTTTTTCCATACTATGTTGATGTTCAAGTTTAAATGGCTTTTTTTAGTTATACATTGCCTTAAATGTTTATTCTTATTTATGAAAGTTTCCGCTATATTGTTATCCTTACTGGGCATTTGAGCTCACCCCTTTTCTATGTTTTATTTTTCCCAGGATGTGAAGAAGTAAATTATGAATGACCTGCAGGGATATTATGAGGGGATAATAGTGTGGAATATGGAGACAATATGTTTTTGTAGTAGTTTTTCTCTTTATGATGTAATGTAAAACTTTATGAATATATCTAGTGTTTCCAAGGCTACTAAACCAATCGGTCTTTCGAGATTTTATCTTTCTTGTGATCATGCCAATGTTATGTAATAATGCACCGACTTTGGGTAACTGGGGTCGGGGCGTTACATTTATCTATGGAGTCTTAGGATCCTACTATTTTCTTACCAAATTATAGAAATAGTATCAGTAGTTTTGGAGGTCCTCCCAAGACCTATTTCATTGAAGTATTACTTCATGTACATAATCTAATTGATCACGAGAGACTATCTCCTGATGAGTGATACATAATCCCTCCATGTGGATAGAAGATCAAATATTAATGAGGTCATCCCCTTGGTATCATCCATCCTAAAGGTACTTCCTACGGTAAACACTAGAGAAATCTCTCTTATAGTTGGATGTCAATCTGTGATAGTAGTCCTCCCCATGATGTCATTAACTATGAAGTTCCTCCCCATAATAATATTTCATTTCATTAGTAAGGTTCTATCCTTGTCAAATTAATTATGATAAAGACTTCTTATCACGATGTACTTTGGAAAATGAGTCGAGTCATACCTGATGCCTTGTCCTTGACAAGTGAAATCCTTCCTCAACCAGAGGATAGCCCAATGAAACAGTCATTATCCAAACCATCCTTGGATAACTTACCTTCCAAAATTATAGAGGAAATTTTTCCTAATCCTTATCTATATAATAAATTAGTAGGGAAACATCCACTTTGGTCATACCTAGTTTTGAAGCCTCTGGAAAAATGTGAAGAAGAATTGTTTCTCTAGAGGGGGCAGTTGGATAAAGACAATATACTAGTCATGTTCTTTCCTTTATACACTCCCCAATATATCATTCCATATTCATTTTTGGAATATTTTGTGCACGAAATCTATGGAAATATATAGACCACTATTGTCCACTTAAAAATTAAAGTATTTTCTTATGATGAATATCCAAGCCATGTCAAGGTAATATAAGGGATACACCATCAAATAAACTTATCTATTATCCTAGATACACGACACCTTTTATTGTGAAAAAAATGATCCCTTAAAAATTCCTATCTCCATGTGTTAAAAGAGTTGCATCATATGATCACTAATTCCCCATCTGGTGTTCATATAAGAGGATGGGGCGAGAATAGAGTGTTTTATTTTACCTCACTCCTCGATCATCAAATCTCACCAAAAGTAACCTCATGAAATATCATAAACTCAATCCATATTCAAGAAATAGGCTCTATTTTCAATAGAAGTTCTGATCATCAAAAACTGCCCCTAAATGACTCTTGAAGATATCAGGTTAGAAGAGTGAGATCTATAAAAATACTCCTACATAAAGCATTAGAAAATATTAAGAAATCCTCTTACTTAAGGGAGTATAATCATCAAGTGTACTTAATATCTTTTGAAAAAAGTGGATCAAGTGAAAACCATAAAATGAACCCAACCCATGTTCAAAAAAAGCTCCATAAAATCAAGAGAGGAATCATGGAAGTAGCATCCATAGTAATCCAAAAAATAATCCCAGCCCATAGGGTTGGGGGATTTTTTAACACAACCATTGATATTAGAAAACCATGATTAAAAGGTTGTGAAAATGTATGGGGAGTAGCCCCATCCCATATGGATGGGGATTTTATAACTAAAAATCTTCCACCTCAACAGAAGTTGGTCTTTTACCATTTAGTGGAAGTTCCACAAAAAGGATATTCCCATCTCTTTATAACCTACAACCTAGTGGCCTCACTTGGAACACACATGAAAAAAATTCAGAGATTACCTTAGGATAACCATTCATCCAATGATTCCAAGAGGACCAGAAAAAAGAGAGGACAAGGCCTCACATCAAGCACAAACAAAAACAATTATCAAATAAGTTACTGAAATTCCCGCAATGCATTAGTAAACTTCATTATAACTACCAATTAAAATCTAACAGATCACAAGGCTGATACTATGGAACATGGTTATGATGTTTTTATTCATAATATAGTCCACATTGAAATGATTGAAGGAGACTTGAATAGATGAAACCAGAGTCTTTCTATAAATTTGAGGATTCCCTCAACCTCTCCACTACTACCTCCTTAGTGAACATCTATGAAAGAAAAATGTAAAGGTAAGGTCAAACATTACCCACCTAATGAAGAGGTTGAACTCCTCACACTTGAGGAAAGATTTGATTTGCGGGAGGAAGAGAAAAAGGAGTTGAGAAGACTTGATGCAGAACTACTCTGAGGAAACATCCCTACTAGATATATTGTACTAGAAGAACCTCATCTAGTGCTCCAGACTTTCATAACTTAGCAAAGAGGGTTTTTCCTAGCAACTAAAATGGATCCATAACATCCACATAATATGGGGTACCAAACTCCAATATAATTGTACCTGACGGTAGCAAGATATCATGATTTTACTCTTGTGGGTGCACAATCCGGGATGAGTTAGACATATTCTCATGGATCAACCCATACAGGCTACCAATTGTGGGTTAAAATAGAGTCCCCATATATGGCCCAACCTATTTCTTCTTCTAATCTATTCAACCAGATATCCCTGAAGGTTTTATCAATACTATTGGGTCATTTACATCTTAATTGAAATCTATAGAAGAATGGAATGAACTCGTATAGCCAGAAATGAATCATTACCCTAAATGGGTTGATTCAACCCCTCCCCCATAAAATTTTGGGAACCTTACATTTCCAATTTTTAATGGATCATGGGATCCATAGAAGTATTTGATTAATTTTTCATCCATATTTGATTCCAGGATTGGGAACCCTGTACAAAGAGAAGAAGTTAAAATTATGTGCTTCAAGAAAATACTATAAGGTCCGCCCTTTATATGGTATACTAGTTTTCTAGCTCAGTAAATTGCAGTGTGGGATGATCTTAGTTGGTATTTTCTCTTTTAATTAAACTCAATGTTGCATAATTTGATAGTCCTTGACCTCTCAAGCTATAAAAAGTAGTAGTATGATAGGGTCTTAGATTTATTTATTAATTGGAAGAAGATAAACTACTCTATAAACCTATATATTCCCTAGGAATATTATTCCAGTATATATAGAGAATCTTCGTGACGAGTTGTGCACACTATTTATCCCTATAAAATATACATGTGGGTTTTACGATCCCACTGTAGTTTCTCAAAGATTGAAAATTCCATTTTTTTCAAACCAAGGATAAGTCCCAAGTGATTATATCAGCCTAAGGGAATAGAAAAAATAATGCATAAGCTTCCATTATCATGCTTAAGAAATACCATACACCAACCCTAGCTCCAAATCCTATGTAATATTGTGTTCCACTACCTCTTGAGAATCAGCAACAACACCCACCTATTTAGGATGAATGAAGGGTGTAGAGTAGAAACTAGTTTGAGGAAATAAAAAACAAATTTTATTCAGTATAAGATGATCAAGTACCTATTTACTTTGTCATATATTTGGAGAACAATGTTCTCAAGTTGTCGAAGCCCAAGAAGTATGATTAGGTTGGTATCAAGGATCTCCCAAATTATTTCCCATTTCATTGGATTTTGGGTCACACAATATAGGAATTATTCTTTTCAATGAAATCCTTAAAAAATATTGGATTCCAGGAAAGTGAAGCTGGGAAAAAAACCATTGCTAGTGTCATGTGTTTCCACAGTGGCCCTAGAGGAAGAAGGTGAATATAATGAAGTTTCAAGAAAAGGTGTGCAAACATTCAGTGATTGGATGAATTAAATGACAATCAACCAATCTCGTGTTATCCTCTGAGCACAATTAAAGAAACTAGATATGACCCTAGCTACTTCCATTATGGTTCAGCCAACTCAGTCAGAACTATTCCTCTAAAGGTCAGTATTATAAAAAATAACATGGCTAGAAGGGTGGGAAACAAACATAAGATTATGAACATATATAAAAGAAATGGTTGGTTTTGACTCTCTAGAATATCATTCCATTAGTTCCCAAATCATAAGCACCACTCTGGTAAATAGTAAAATGGGAAACACTGCACCAAAAAGTACCACAAGCATCAACCCACGAAATGTAATCCTAATTAGATAAATAATTGGACGTTAGTTTTGTTAAATTAATACACTTAATGGATCCATTATCTGATGATGAGAATGGATATGAACCCAAGTTCCCTGAATCTGATTGGGGATTTAGGGGAAGAGGTCATAGGGGCTGAGGATACAGGGGAAGACACGATCACAACAGAAATCAATACTCCATCCACATCCCCAATTGGACCATATATGCTACGAGAACTCATGGGAGATCCCTCCAATGGGCCTAACAGGGGTAGGAAAGTTCCCCCGCATATTCCAGGTGTTCCCCTATCTCATTCATCCCTGAAGATTGATTAGAAGATGCACTATAGTTAAATCATCCTTAACAAGCAGGCATACATGTTTGGCCTAACCCACCAAGGAAAAAAGTTCCTTTAAATTTTATTTTAATGGATGACCTACCTATATCAAGTGCTTTAGTTCCTAAAGATCCTATGAGAGAGTATCCTCATACGAGGAATCACATAACTTTATCCTAGAATTATGACATTCTAAAGCAATTAGAGCTATTTTATGAAAAGGTTACAATCATGAATTCTTAAAGTATATAAAAATACCTCTTTAAAGTTATCATATAGGATTTTATAATCCCTATAGATTTTGAAGCTGAAGTTTCCACTACTGAGATATTTCATGCAAAGATTGATCCTGAAGAATGCTACACAATCATCTATTTAATGAAATAAGACAAACATGTTAATATATAGGGACACATAATAACCTTTTATATGTATAATTGGATAAATTACATTGATATCTAATGGAATTTCATTGATAATGGCTCAAGAGTTAACTTCATTCTAGTCTAGACACTTCATCGACTAGGTTATAGTGAATCCAACTTATCACATTCTGCTCTAATGACACAGGGTTATTAAAAGAGTGAGAAAAATCATCTCAAAAGAATCAAGAACATGGATTAGTTTTGGGACCTCATATCTAACTCATAATTTCTAGTTTTATAGAAATATAAATCCTTTAACATTTTGCTGGGAAGGCCTTGGTTGCATCATCGCATGGAATTCCCCTCATTATACCACCAATGCCTCAAATATTTCATTAATGGTCAAATTGGGGTGTTTCATGGTGATGAATACCCATTTGAATCCTTTGAATCACAATACATTGATGCGGGATTCTACGAAAGGAAAGGAAAACTACCCATGACTAATGATGTTTCTCAAGTCACTACCACAAATGGTATGGAAATGATCCTAAAAAATCCCTTAAGTCAACTTAGTGAATATTTTTTATGCCCACTAATTATATTTAAGGAATGGTCCCAAATTTGAGTTCATATTCAACAATATTCATGAAATTAGTTGTGGAAACTGAGAACTATAGTGTTGAAGAGTTCATTGTGTCTCTATACATTGGTAAAATATCAGGTAAAAATTCCCTCATTACATTCCCTAATATTCTTAGGATCAATTAATCATTAACTTAGTTAGAGGAGATGGTCATGAAACCAAGAGAGAATGGAGATACTAACTCTTTTTACTTTATCTCTCCTCTAGATCTTCAAATAAGTCCTATATTGTCATTTGGGTCAAAGAAAGCTACTCCGCCTTCTAGATATCAAAAATATGACTCCACTTATAACTCTAACAAACTTAATTCATCATGTACTCCCCCTAAGAGTAATGCATAAGAGGAAGAGGAAGAAGACCTCAAGGTTTCCCCACCAGTATTTGTAGAGTGGGTCTTCACCACTATTTACGAACTCATGCAAATAAACCTGGGTAGAGAAGAGGACCCACGACCAACATTGATTAGTGTGGAAATGTTTTCAAAATAAAAAAAGGTATATCCCTCCTTTTTGAGGAATAATTAGTAAATTTTCTTAGAATGGCATAGAAATAACAGGCCTCAATCATTAGGTGACCACTCACTAACTAGGCTTTCCATAAAACCATCAAGGATAGAAACAAGAAGCCATAGGGACACACTCAACTTACACCACTAAATTTTAGGCTAATTTTTAATAGATTATAAATGAAAAATTTCATTTAGGAAGTCCCTATATCAAATATAGTCTCATTAAATAAGAAAAATGGGAAAATTAGGGTCTACATTGACTTTAGTGATCTCAACCGGCACTTTCTAAAAAATGATTTCCCAATCCTAATAATAGAGCAACATATTGATTATAAGGATGTCACGAATAGTCCCCTGAGGCCCATGTCGTCACTACCCAAATCCTTCCTCCCATATTCCATGGGATATAAACTAGAATCGAGTAGGAATATCCCACAAGTGGGAGGCATTTTTCTAAGTACCTATACACATGCACCCATCTCAAAGAAAAAGTGATGAAACTAAAAACACTGAGCCTAAATGCATGTATACTACTAAGAAAACCCATAAAGAGTAAACAGTAAAAAATGAAAGTAAAGGGGGCCAGTATACAAGCCAAACAAAAGAAAAGTACAAGCTCCTAAAATCCATCTACTTAAAACCATACCTAAAGGGTAGGTACAAAAGCTGTCGGAAGTCGCTGAAGAACACCTCTTCTATAGATCCTCCCTCTAAGTACCACCTGTGTCCAGACCACCAAGGCTCTCATCCAATATTTTGGTTGTATGCACAAGACATGACATGTGTGGGGTGAGTAAAACAATACTCGATAGGTACCCCAAACCACAAAGGTTTACCACAAATCAATACACAAAGGTAGAATACCAAAGAGGTACATGAAGTGTAGCCTCTAAGAAGTACAGTCAAGAGAGTCATTACAGACAACTCGCACTAGGTACATGTCAATATAATTAATATACTTAAGGATTCTAGTCACATTAAAATCCAATGAGACATACAGTCTTCTTAAGAGACTCAGTCTGCATCTTCATAGGAGACCTACTCCGTGTCTTCGCAAGAGACTTACTCCACGTCGTCGTAGGATACCTACTCTACATCTTCGCAGGAGACCTACTCTATGTCTTCATATGAGTTGTACTTCACATATTCACTGAATACCTACTCCGCCTCTTTGTATGATATGTACTTTTCATCTTTATGGGAGACCTACTCTTCGTATGTCATAGTTTGTAGGAGACTTACTCTGTGTAGGTCTCATCCACAAGATTATTCTCTTACCGTGCTCATTCTGGGAGCACCAACACCTAGATCCAAAAGTTCATATGTTAAACTCCATGAAAACTCACTTAAACTATATCAAATGTACCACCTCTTCATGAGGGTCCCAACTCCACAAATGGCTCGTCAAATGGATGCACGGGTTGAGCGTTATGAGAATTTCAGTAAAAGGGGGTTGGTTGGGGTCCAGGTCTGACCTAACTCGGATGGGCCAACCTAACCCGACTGGGTTTGACCGACTCGACCCAACCCATTCATTTCTGTGCTAGCCTAAACTAGCCTAGCCCCCTTGGGCCACTAGACCGCATCCCATTGGGCCATGTGGTCCCACCCATTGGGCCACCCGACGACCCAGTTTTTCTCCAGCCCAGCCCGCCTGTGCGGGCCAGTTCGTCCAGCCAGGCACAGCATGTAGACCACACCCCTCCCACCTAGAAGATGTTGTCAGGTGTCCTTGTTCCATCCGACCGATGTCGCACCTCAACATGTCCCTCCCTAGCTGTGGTCGTCTATTGTCAGGTGGCCACACAGCCACTTTCGACTCCTCTTCTGTTGGCCTCTACCGTCGCTGTGGTGGTTCTTTCTTCAAGATGAGAACACATTTATGGTACTTGGGTCTCCACCAAAATTTTTGTGGGCTTTAGATCTTCTCACCATCACTTTGGGTTTCGACCACATTCGGAACCACCCGAAAAAAAATGTTGTGACCATGAGATTTCACCTACGAAGTATGCAAGAATAGGGGAGAGAAGGATCACAAGAACACCCTTATAATGGACCTTGGCCTTGTTTGTATCAGCCTTGGTCTGTTCATGTCAGTAGGATTATGAAGAAGAAATAGTAGAATATTCCATAATATTAATTCCCTTTTTTACCCCGTATTTTAACCATCCCACAAGAACGATCAAACCGCGGATCAACATGTTCATGGTTTGATCCATGTTCGTCGTTGGAATCAAGAATTAGGAAAGAAATCATAAATAAATTAACCCCTACATCGATTTTTAGATCTGTTGTTGGTGAAGAACGGATTTGTGCCACCATCGTTCATTGATCCTCGATCCATGATCCGTGATCCACTGGATTTCATCATCATTTTTTATTCTCCAATGGGAGGTAACTACCAATGCCTTTCCCCAGAGTTTCAATTTAATTACATGGGTTATGCGTTAAACCTGAATTTCTATTTAATTAGGGAGAAAAGAAAATGTTTTGGCATGTTGCATCATCACCATGTTGTTTCATTTAGGAAATGAAATGGGCTAGATTTTCATTGTGTCGCAGCATCACGGCATCGCAACATCTTTGCGTTTCTATGAAATGTTTAAAAATAAATAAAATAAAATTCTTTAAGTTTATTTTATTCTTCTTTAAAACGTCTAAAAATTAACTTTCTTAGTCAACCTATGTCGTTCAATATTAGGCCCCTCCTAAGGAAAATTCCACATTATGAAATTAACAATGGTGTCAGATATCCAATATGAGTCACCGTTCATGAGTTATTATGATTTTAAAATAAAATAATTTAATTTAATTATTTTATTTACAAATACGTCCTTTTCAGGTTTTCTCACTAGAGACCCATGCCCACTAAAGTTAAGTCATTCCTAGTGTAAACTCTTCATCCTGAACATAATGGTGCCCTCAGATTTTTGATCTAGGAACCCATTTATAAGTAAACTCACTTTTCCAGAAAACTATGCATGCACGCTATTTTAATTACTTAAAATAGTTCAAACATTTATTACGGGAACCCTAGGCCTTATAATTGAGTTCGTTCTTAGATCTTAGTCTCAAAATAATCCTAAATAATTTTTCAAAAAATTTACATGAAAAATCAGGGACATTACATTCTCCCCACCTTTGGGATTTACATCCCAGAAAGCCAAAACTAGGGCTAAACAAATAAATGGGGATATTGAGCATGAATCTAAGCCTCCTACTCCCATGTGCTATCTTGGAGATTCCCATTCTACCATCGAACGCGTACTAGAGGAATTGAATACCCACAAAGGGTTCTCTCCTATCGATCCTCAATATCCATAGGGTACTCTGTGAAAGTCACCCCATCATTGATGTCTAGCTCTCCCCAGTCGATGACGTACGATGGGTCATGCATGTATCTCCCTAGCTAGGATGCATGGAAGATGTCATTGACCCACTCAAACTGAGGAGGTAGGTACAAGAGGTATGCCACCTCTCCAACTCTATGTAGGGTTAGAAAAGTTCTAATAAAACCTCAGTGATAACTTTCTACCCCAACCAAATCTCAATATCCCACGTTGAGGAGAGACCTAGAGGAACACATGGTCACCCTACTCAAAATCCAAGGGAATATTTCTCCTATAATCATAGGACTTCTAACAGTTATGTGCAGTCTTCATACACTCCTGTGTGACATGCACCTTCTCTATAGTATCCTGCACCAACGTCGGGTCCAAGAGTGATAACTCTCTGGGGTACGCCCAGTAAAGTGGAAACCTATAGGGTCACTCGTATAAAGCCTCTACTGGTTCCATACCAATGGTGGAGTGGTAGATGTTTTTTTATAGAAACTCCACCAGAGGTAGGTGATCCTCTCAAATGAGGCCCAAATTGAGTATAAAAGCACATAGCATGTCCTCTAGAACCCAGATGGTCCGCTCAATCTGGCCGTCTATCTGTGGGTGGAATGTTGTGCTCAAGTGTAGCTGAGTCCCAAATTCCTACTGAAATCCCTTCCACAACCAAAATGTGAGACGATCATCATGATATGAAACTATCATCAATGGGACTCCATGGAGTTGAACCATATCTTGTACATAGAGGTTTCCAAAGCTCTCCAATGAACCATGTTCGTGAATCACTAGGAAGTGGACCAACTTGGTGATTCGGTCGATGATCACCCATATGGTATAATTCCCCCTATATATACATGGTAAACCCATCATGAATTACATTGATATTCCATCCCACTTTCACTCTAGTACCTCAAGGGGTTCAGCCAAACCTGCTAGAACCAGGTGCTCGGCCTTCACTTGCTGAAAAGTGAGGCCTCTAGAGACAAACTCTACCACTTCCTTCTTTATCCTCAACCATCAAAACTAATGTCGGAGGTCCTGGTACATATTTTCCAAACATGGATGTACTGCCAAAGGGGATGTATGGACCTCCCTTAATACCTCCTCCCATAACGATGTTGGTACAACTGTGAATCCTCTAAAAAGAATTATGTTCACCCCACCTTTATAATATCTATCAGGGGTATTCCCTATAGACATCTGAGCATGTGTAGTCTCACAACTGGTATCTCTGATTTGTGCCTTCCTAACGTGTGGTAAGAGTGGAGGGGTAACTACCATTTACTTGAGATAATCTATTCCATATCCATCCATGAAGTATATCTATAATGAGTCCAACTGCTCTGATGCCTCATTCAGTAGTTATGAACTTGATCTCCTGCTGATAGAATTTACCACCACTTTCCCCTTTCCAGAAGTATAGACTTTCTCGAAGTCATAGTCCTGGAGGAACTCTAGCTAAAGACTCTATCTCAAGTTTAGATACCTCTGAGAGAAGATATACTTGAGACTTTTGTGGTCTAAGTAGACAATAAACCACTCACCCATAAGGTTGTGTCACCACATATTTAATGAGAAGACTACTGCTGCCAACTTCAGATCGTGGGTTGCATAGTTCTGCACATGTGGTCTCAGCTGTCATAAACCATAAGAAATCACTACTTTCCCCTGAATTAGGACACAACCATGTCTAGTTCCTGATGCATTGTAGTACACTATGTACTCGATACCCTCTTTTAGAAATATCAGTATATGAGCACTCGTCAAACTCTTCTTCAACTACTAAAAACTCTCCAAGAATTTCTCCATCCACACGAAAGGTTTCCCCTTTCGAGTCAAATCCATCAAGGGTAATGCTACCCTGGAAAATTCAGGAACAACCCTCTGATAGTACCTAAATAACCCAAGAAACACCTCACCTCAGTCATGCTCTTGGGTGGCTCCCAAGAAAGATCCACCTCTATCTTCGCTGGATCTGCTGTAACTCCAGCCTCTGAAATGACGTGTCCTTGAAATTGGACCTCCCAAATCCAAAACTAACACTTAGAGAGGTTCCCATAAAGATGGTTCTCTTAGATTAATTCTAGGAACATCCTCAAGTGTATTTCATGCTCCTCCTTGGACACTGAGTACACTAGGATGTCATCTATAAAGACCACTATAAACCGGTCTAGGTAACACTGCAAGATCCTGTAGATGAGTCCCATGAACACTTTTTCGGAATTCATCATGCCAAAAAATCACTATTTACTCGTAGTGGCTATAATGACATCAAAAATCTATATTCAGAATGTCCTCATCCCATACACGAAGCTGGTGACAGCCCGATCTAAGGTATATCTTCAAGAACCATCTTGATATATTCAACTGATAGAAGAGGTCATCAATCCTTAGTATTGGATACTTGTTCTTAACGGTCACCTGGTTCAAGCTTTGGAAGTCCACACATTCCCTCAGGCTCCTGTCTTCCTTCTTGGAAAACAAAACTAGGGATGCCCATGGTGAAATATTGTGCCTCAGAAAGCCCTTCCTCTACAATTATTCCAATTATACCCTCATTTGACGAATCTCTTTGGGAGCCATCCGATATTTCAGTGTAGATATTGGTGTCTTCCTGGGGTAAAGTTCAATGCATAAGTCTACCTACCTCTGAGGAGGTTGTTTTGGAACATCTTCTAGAAATACTTCCTCGTACTCATCCACCACAGACGGAATCTGAGGACTTGTATCATCCACTACAATGAGGGTCATGTTATCCAACTAATGTGTGATCGGTTGCACCCTCATATGTGTGAGTCCATCCTATACTACTTGTGTTTCCCTTTCTCCAAAAATGGAAAACCTAGTCCCATCTCTATGGACACACCACATTGTGTGCCTAAAATAGTCAATATGATCATGGATTGGGGATAACCAGTCCATACCCAGAATGATGTTGTAAGGCCTCAACATCGTGGATAGGAGATCCCAACCAAAACCCTCACCCCCAAGAGTAATGGAAAACTATCGGCACCAGTGTGTGATCATTGAATCTTCTCTCGTAGTAGTATCTAATAATAGGTATTAGGTCAATGATTCTATTGGAATATTCATGTCTCAAACAAGGGTCATGGTGAGGAAAGAGTGGCTGGAAGCTGTGTCTATAAAAACGATAGGTAGGGTGTATAGGACATAGATCATACCTCTAATCCTCCCGGGAGTCTTGGGATCATAAGAATCCATCACCCGGAGCTGGCCTTACCCCTGTCCACCATGTCCCTGAGCTCTTGGTAGACCACCTGGGGGTGGTGGTGGTAGTGCCTCGAACATCCATCCACCTCATGTCGCTCGTCCCGCTCCACTGCCACATCTTCCGCCTAGAGTTACACCTAGTTACTACCTCTGCCACTGCCTCGATTTTACCTCAATAATCTCCTGGTCGGTCGTATGGCTAGTTGGACAATATCTAGCCATATGTCCCTAATCGCTACACGTATAGCACAGCCCTTCCTTCGGCCGACCTACTCTAGCCTAGAGTCCCCGCGCTGCTGATCCTATGTCCTAGGGTCATCCCCTAGACTGTATGGTCCCCTTGGACCCCTGAGTTAGTTTTCGACTACCTACAGCCGAAGACCTAGCTACCTGATGCTCAGTGGTAGCTCCCACCACTAGTGCTTGCTCCACATGAAAGCTCTCTACCAGTAGAGATCTCTTCAACACCCCATCATTCGTAAGAATGCTAAGAGATATCATCGACACCCTGATCTCTCAGTGTAGTCCATTCTCAAAGGTCAGGGCCTGGACTAACAGGTCTTGGACAATGTATGTAGAGTAGCAAGAAATATTTTTGAATCTCGTTGAGTACTCTGCTACTATCAAGATACCATGTTGTAGGTGCAGTAGCTCCTGTATACACACATAATGTAACTTCACTGGAAATAACTCCTCTCAGAAGAGGTGGTCAAAGACTTCCCATGTGATGGTTGCCTCATCACGCATCTGGATCGTCAAGATCCACCATCTCCCCACTGATCCCTTTAGAAGTCTCATGGCTTAGACCACCATCCGGTCGAGATGCGTCCTCACTAGGAGGAAAACTCACGTAACCGCCTCCATACAATCCTCAGCTACCTAAGGATCTGTCTCACCTTGGATCATGGGAGGTCACTGTCTCTAAGACTCATGAAACGCACTGATCCTGAATACATCCTCTACTGGTAACTCCAGTAGTAACTACTGTTATCTGTATTTTGGTATCATTGGTATTTCACCAAGAGGTTTTATCTCCAGAAAAGGTCCCTACACTGAGGCCTCATCACTCGGCAGACCATCCTCCTGGTCTCGCCCTGAAATCCTGGCCGGATGCATGTGTGGAAACATATTAAAATAGAACAATAAGTACCACGATAAATATAGTATACCTGGTGAGCTGACTCTAACTTAATAAATACATGAGAACATACTCAATTACTATATGATTCATGCAACCATTGATTTCATGTACTGAGTCGAAAAATAGAATTCAAGGTCTTGGTATATGGATATATCAACCACCGCACAAACAATGGACTCCATGGCCTGAAATTTGAACTCCCAACACATAACATTGTTTCCACAAAACAAATTCATAGACTCTTGGTCCTTAATATAGAACCAAACCTGCCTCTAATACCACTCTTTCATGACCCGTCCCCCAGGGCTCATGTCGTGACAACCCCAATACCTCCTCCCAGAGGCCAGGGGATGGAGACTGGTGTTGAGAATTCATATCCCACAAGTTGGAGGAATTATCCCAAGTACATGTACACACGCACTCGTCTCCAAGAAAAAGTGCTAAAAATGAAAATACTAAGAAGACATGCGTGTATACTACTAAGAAAACCCATACAGAGTAAATAGTACAAACTAAAAGTAAAGGGGGAGCAGTATACAAGCCCAAAAAAAGAAAATTACAAGATCCTGGAATCCATATTCCAGGAACCCTACCTGAAGGGTAGGTACAAAAGCTGTCAGAAGTCGTTGAAGTACACGTTGTCTTTCGGGCCTCCCTCTAAGTACCACCTATGTATGGACCACCAAGGCTCCCTTCATAGTTTTCGGTCATCTACAAAATACATGACATGTGTGGAAGAATCCAATTTATCGGTGATTATAATAATACTCAGTAGGTACCCCAAACAACAAAGTTATACCACAAACCAATACACAAAAGCAGACTACCAAAGAGGTACGTGAAGTGTAGCCTCTAAAAAGTACAGTCAAGAGAGTCAGTAGAGTCATCTCACACCAAGTACATGTTTATAGCATTAATGTACTTTATAATTCTAGGAATATTCAAATATGATGAGACATACAGTCTCTATAGGAGACTCACTCCGTATCTTCATAGGAGGCCTACTCCGCGTCTTCGCAGGATACTTACTCTATGTTTTCACAGGACACCTACACTTCATCTTCACAGGAGACCTAATATACATCTTTGTAGGAGATTTACTTTTCATATTCAAGGGATACCTACTCTAAATATTTATAGGATACCTACTCTATGTCTTTGTAGGATACCTACTCTGCGTATGTCACAGTTCACATAGGACTTACTCCGTGTAGGTCTCAGCCACAGGATTTCGCTCTTAGCGCGCTTGTTCTAGGAGCACCTACTCCTCGATCCAAAAGGTCATATTATAACATTCAAAACAACTTTAATATATTATCTTAAAATTTCATCCTTGTAATGAGGGTCCCAAAACCGCAAACGGATTGTCAAACGAACACATGATTTAAAAGTTATGGGCATTTCAGTAAAATGGGGTCGGTTGGGTCTGGGTTCGGCCTGGTCAACCCAAACAAACCCGGTTGGGTCTGGGCTGGCCCGAACTGGCATGGCCCTAAGGCCAATCCCATTGGGCCCCTAGGTCATGCGATCTAACCTGCCAGGCCACCTGGCAACCCGGTTTTTCTCTAGCCTGGTCTGCCTGTGCGGGTCGGTTCGTCTAGTCGGGCACAGCATGCGGACTACGCCCCTCCCACATCGAAGCCACAGTTGGGTGACCACGGGATGTCCGCTCCTCCCACATGCATTTTTTGGGTCTACGTGCTAGCTAACCGATGCGGTGCCCCGCCATGACGTTGGTCTGCACCGCAGCAGCTCACCCTGGCCATAACTCCCTGTCGCCACCCGAGGCCAGGTTGTCATGGGCCCCTCCACCGTCTGCCATCGAACCAGTGGCCACCTATTATCAGGTGGTCGTGTCACCTCATGCCACCATCACACACCACCGTAGGAAATTCCTCTTCTACGAGCCTCCATCATCGTCGTGTTGGTCGATTCTTCAAACCAAGAATGCCTTTGTGATCCTTGGGTTGCCACCATCACTATCATGGTATCTAGATCTTCTCGTTGTCACTCTGGGGATCTGACCATGTTTGGAACTACCCAACAAAACACGCCATAGCCATGAGGGTTATCTAATGAAGAATGAAAAAATAGGGGATATAAAGAGTATAATAACACCCTTAGAACAGACCTTTGCCTTGTTTGTGTCAGCCTTAGTCGGTTCATGTCAGTAGGATTATGAAGAATAAATAATAAAATATTCCACAAGATCAATTCCCTTTTTTACCCCACATTTTAACTATCCCACAAGAATGATCGAACCGTGGATCAATATATCTGTTGGTTCTCCATGTTCTTAATTAGGATCCAAAATGGGGAAAGAAATCTTGAAGAAATTAACCCCCTACCTTGTGGTTTGGATCTATCATTGGTGAAGAACGGAGTTGCGCTGCTGTTGTTCGTCGATCCTCGGTCCATGATCCATGATCTGTGATCCCTTTCCATTCATCGTTCTTTGTCATTCACCAATGGGAGAGAACCGCTAATAACTTTCTCTAGAGTTTCCATGGAATTCCAGGGTAATACGTTAACCCATAATTTCTATTTAATTAGCGAGAAAAGAAAATGTGTCAGCCTGTTGCAGCATTACAGCAATGCCACACTATTTCATTTAAAAAACAAAATAAGATAAGCCATCTCTATGTCGCAGCATCACTACATCGCTGAAAAATGTTTAAAAATAAATAAAATAATATTATATAAGATTATTTTATTCTTCTTTAAAATGTCAAAAAATAATCATTCACATTTGACCCGTGTCGGTCGATGTTGGGCCTCACCTAAGGAAAACGCCACATTACAAACTCAACAGTGGTCTCAGATTTCAAATCTAAGCCACCATTCATGAGTTATTAAGATTCTAAAATAAAATAATTTTATTTAATAATTTTATTTACAATTATGTCCTTTTCGTATTTTCTTATTAGAGACTCGTGCTGACTAAATCCTAGGGTAAACCCGTTATCCTAAACACAATGCTGCCCTCAGATTTCTAATCTAGGAACATATTTAAAAGTTAGTTCACTTTTCTAGAAAACCATGAATGTGTTCTATTTTAATTACTTGAAATAGCTTAAACATTTATTCCAAGCACTTCAGGCCTCGGAATCACATGTCGTTTCAGCCCCTGGTCTCAAAATAATCCCATATAATTTTTCAAATAATTTACATGGAAAATCCATGACATTATAATGGATGAATAGTAATATCTGTCCTTCATGGATGGATATTTAGAGAACAATAAAATATTAATGGACCTAGAAGATGAATAATACACCAAATTCAAGGTCCCCAAGGAGTATTATAATACTAGGTGATTCTATTTGACTTGAAGAATGTCAGTGCTACATATGAATGTTTCATGCATCATATCTTCTTACCCTTCTTGGGAAGGTCTCATGAATGATACATCGACGATCTGGTTGTTATATATTAATAGTATTCTAACCACCTAGCTGATATTAAGATGATTCTCAGCAAACTATGATAGAATAACCTGGAGATAAACCCATTGAAATGTGCTTTTGGGGTTACTTCAAGGAAATTTATTAGCTTAATTGTACACCATCGTGGCATCGAAGTCAACATTGAAAAGAAAAAGAATATCCTCAATATGTCTCCTCCTCATAACCTCAAAGAGTTTAGGGTTTTACAAGTACTACTTCAATATATTCATAACTTTATAGAAAAACTTGTAGGAAAGTGTTTTCCCTTCATCAAAATAAAAAAAATGATGATGGGAATGAAAACAAACTTTATTATCTCATTTGAACCATACTCTATATCGAGACTCATTATTCATATATCAAAAAGAGTTTCCTAGCTATAATCTTCGTAGTTCAGAAATAGAGGCACTAATTGCAATACCACAATGTCCATTTGATCTCTTGAAATAACCCACTCAAATACATCCTTATCCTTCCTATATTGAATAGATGTTTGGCATGGCGGGTGGTTATCTTACAGCTGTTTGACATTCAGTTTGTGCCTTAGAAAGTGGTAAAGGGTTCGGATTTGGAGGCTTTCCTTGCAAAAAAATCAATCTATAGAAGCAAAATTTTAAAATATTGATTCATTTGATGAAGATATATTCTTTATTCAAGAGGGCCCCTTGATATGGGAGATATATTTTGATAGCACATCCAAAATTCCAACAGGGAATATAATAGAATCCCCCAAACTCAACAAAGTTGGGTTGGGAGTTGATATCATCATCCCAAAAAAAATTATTACCTTACTCCTTTCTATTTTCAGAAGATTTTATAAACAATGAGGCAAAATATCAGGCCCTAATCACTGTGCTAGAATTGGTAAGTTTCAGTATACCACTTGAAGGTAAAAGGAAATTAAAATTTGGTAATCAAGTAGGTCAACGAGGATTATTCAATCATAAATAAAGAGTTAATATAACTACTAAACTATTCTTAATGACTACTGAAATAATTCCACATAGAAGCAACATTTACTCACATACCATGATCGTAGAATTCCCAAGTAGATGCATTGGAAAATGAATCCATGAATTTGGAAGATCTATATCAGGATGAAATAGTTGCTAGAATTTCACACCACTGGATAGTCTCAGCTTTTTTTCATGTCATCATGGATGAAATATATTATTTTACCTCCATTCACAAACCATATGGTCTTACAACTGGTTGGATGATACCCATTGTTCACTAAAATCAAAATGGAATGATCTCATCAGATAGAGCAAGAAGAGAACAAATCATACAATGAGTGACCAACATCACTCTTTATAATGGCCCAAATAACTAGAAAGTACTATATAAAAGAGGATTTGATGGTTCCCTTATCTAGTGCATTGACTGAGAAAAGACTGTTGTTTTCATAAAAGAAGTACATACAGGATCCTATGGTTCCCACCAGTCAGGATTCAATATTTCCAATTAGATCTGGAGGCTTGAATTATAGCATCCCGCCATTTTATAACATAAACTTTCATTACATTACACACAACTGAGGATCTTTAAGGTTTAGTGTCTTGGAAACCAGGAACATAATACATGAAAACAACATAAAGCATTCTTCTTAAACACTTGCAAGGCATCTCCTTAAGTTCATTCTAGGTTCATTACTGCATCTCATAACCTGGGGACATACATCAAAAGAAAGGGTGAGCAGAAGGCCCAGTAAGGGAAACAAGAGGAACATTTTACATGTGAACTTGAGATACTTCAATAAGGACATGAAAAGAACTTTAAGGCATGAGAAAGAAATCATGAGGCATTACATAATAAAAATAACATTTTTCATAACTTGAATATGTGGCTACATCATTTAACATAGACAATCATGAACATATCACCAAGGTCCATCCCCAAGGTGTCATTTGAAAATTACCAAGGTTATTCACCAAGGTATCGTGAAAATTGTAATCTCTAGTGGTTACATCATTACCCAATGCATTGGAGCGCTATCAGGGCGCACCCTTAAATTTGCCTTTATTATCATGTGAGCCACATATATCATCATCAAACATTTCATAAATAACCCACATAGCATAAAATAAATGGGTTTCATTTCATAATCATAACGTTTTAAAAACTGCTTTAAAGACATGATCTTTACGTCACTTTAAACCCACGGAAAGGGAAAGAGAGTCTCATGTATGTAAATCCCAGAATTTAAAATGGAACATTTTGATATATATGTGAATACCCTTGTAGAAATAAGAGCTTTGAGTATTAACTTTATAACATAAAATAATTTTTGAGAAAAGAGAGAGGCATTTTGAGGGGGAAAATTCTGCAGCATAACGGCTAAGTTTCGGGGTTTTAGAAAACATTGAAATGAGAGGGGACATGGGTCACCCTTTCATAAATGATCCATAAAACAGTAGGGTGAAAGAATAAGAAGGACATATGGACATGGTAATGAAATTTTAGGGACATACCATTTGAAATGAAAAACATGGAAGGAAAAAAAAATTAGATTTCTCTTATGAAAATTCGGCAGCCTTACGGCGTCACTTAACTTCAAAAGAAAATGATTTGACAAGATCAAATAGGGTCCCTCATCATATGATCATAAGAGATCTGTATGATAGATATAGAGATAATTCCCCAACATAACAAAAAGTAACTTGAAAGAATTGACATGAAAGTAGAACATCAAAACGAGAAGGGTGAAGAACCACTTAAAAATTCGGCAGCCTAACGGCGCCACTTAAAACATCAAAATACTGAATTGAAGAGATCAAATGGGGTCTCTCATCATATGAACATAAGAGTCCAGTATGATATATATAGAGATCATACCCTAATATAACAAAAAGTAACTTGAAAGAATTGACATGAAAGTAGAACTTCAAAACGAGAAGGGTGAAGAACTACTTAAAAATTCGGCAGCCTAACGGTGCCACTTAAAACTTCAAAATACTGAATTGAAGCGATCAAATGAGGTCTCTCATCATATGATCATAAAAGATCAGTATGATAAATATAGAGATCATACCCTAATATAACAAAAAGTAACTTGAAAGAATTGACATGAAAGTAGAACTTCAAAACGAGAAGGGTGAAGAACTACTTAAAAATTCGGCAGCCTAACGGCGCCACTTAAAACTTCAAAATACTGAATTGAAGCGATCAAATGGGGTCTCTCATCATATGATCATAAAAGATCAGTATGATAAATTTAGAGATCATACCCCAACATAAAAAAAGAACATGAAATACTTTACATGAAAATAGATCTTGAAAAATGAGAAGGGAGAAAGAATCTGTTACAAAAAATTCGGCAGCCTAACGGCGCCACTTAAAACTTCATAAAACGAAATAATGAGAGTAAGAGGGGATCTCTCATTATATTAACATGAAAAGGGCAGTAAGAGGAGTATAAAATAACATCCTCCAACATAAGAACATGGAGCATAAAAGGAATGACATAAAAGAGATTACTTGAAATGAAAGAGAGAGGTCGGATCCCTTACCTTAAAACGTGACTCTTGAAACTCAAAGGATTGGACCTTGAGGGCTTGGGGGCACCTTGGGAGGACTCCTTGGAAGGTAAGAAGACCATAACTTCGTTTGGGGAGAGTTGGGAGTAAAAACTAAGGGAGGAAAGGGTGGGTATTTATAGGGAAAGTGAGGGGACAAAGCATTAATGGCCAAGGGACACCTCACTAGTGGTTTTGGCAAAACCATGGGCTTGCCCATGGTATTTGCCCATGGTATTGGCCACTTGGGACACCTCACACCTTATCTTACTATTCATAATTCGACAATATTGAATATATACTTAATACATCATTAAATGATGTCATTAAACACCCGTAACTTAAAAACTATACTTTCACTATTCACCGAAAATTCAACTTTCTCAGAATAATCCCAAAATTTCACCTTAACCAAATATCAATGCTCTGATTTCAAAAATGAAATCCATTTTATAAAAATAATTTTCTAAATATTTTTAATTTAATTTTTAAATAAAAACACTATTCATCGAAAATTCATTTTTTCAGAAAAAACCCCAAAAATTACCATAACATAATATCGATGCTCTGAGTTCAAAAATAAAGTCATTTTTATAAAAATAATTTTCTAATTATTTTTAATTAAATTTTTAATTAAAAAACACTATTCACCCGAAAAAACTAATACTTGAATAATAATTAATGAAACCGTTATTTAACTATTTTATTGAATCACATTACTTAATCAAGGTGCCTAGATTATTTTAAAACTTTCTTTAAGTGAGATTACTAATCCATTTGGTCATATTACTAATCCTAATCATAAAATCACTATTCATAATTTACTATTCATCAAAAATCAAGTTGATCTTATTAGACTCTAAATTTCGTACTGAACATAATTGTAGAAGACCATTTTTTGAAAATCATTACACATTTTTAATTATTTAAGGTTTACACAACCATTTTTAAAATATACTTTTTCTAAAATTCATCAAAAATATGCATACAATATTTATCCGGTCATTTGAAAATTCATAAACATCATCATAAGAATAAATCCAAATTTTTATTTAAAAAAAAATTACACAAGGCAATTACGGTCTCGTTACATAACCCCTTATAATACCAGCATAGGACCTAAGAGTAAGGTGTGCTAGGGTGATAGAATTTTGGGGCGGCTCAGTCAACATTGCCCGAGTAGTAATTTCTATCAGTTTGAACTTCTCGCGAAGGCGATTCCGTTCTAGCTTCACATGATGAAGTTCGGCTTGGATTTGGTCCAGAGCAAAGCCCAATGGTGCTACCTCCTTCCCAATCTCTGTTAGATGGGCTTCGATCGGCCCAAGGCTACTAGGTGAGGCCATCAAATCTTCTTTCTATAATAATTAACCAAGATTACTTAAATTTAGAGACAATAATCAAAACATTTTGTTCACGGTGGTCATATTGACCGATGGTCATATAACACTCAAAAACTAATGGTCTCATTTTATTTATAATCATGTTTATCAAATAAAACATTTTTTTTGAGTATAAAAAATAACACATGAAATTAGGAAACAAGATTTATTCAAAATTTCGGGTCGTTACAATCTTCCCCCCTTAAGAAATTGCGTCCTCGCAATTTTTTTAAATTGGGTTTTGAAATTTCATTGAAAGTCCCACATCGGAAAAAGAGTCAGTAACACCATTACTTTAAAAGAAAGAAAAGGAAGTACAAAGGCCACCCGAGTTAACCCACACTCGGGTTCCATGTAGGAAAACATGGACATGGAGGAAAAAAAAACAAAGGGTCAGTTCTGAGAGAGAGTGATAGAGAACATGATTAGGAGAAAGTTAACCATGAGAAAATCCCAAACTTATGATGTGTGTAAACGGTCTTTGATTACCTAGTAGGAAACGTAAACCAACAACATTTTTGTTTTACGTTTCTTTTCATAATTTTGAGGATTTCATTTACTACATAGAACAGAAACATAAGAAAATATACCTACCTTCAAGTAGAGTTTCATCCTTTAACAAGTCCCTACCAACACTAATCTTTTCTCCAAATGATGAGAATTCAAAAACACTTGGTCTCATAAAAGCACAAGAATCATCTTTTATAGAATCACATAATCTACAAAAGATTAACTATCTATTTCTTCTATCTTTAAACATTATCCCAAAAACAGAAAGGTTAAGGTAAAACAACTCTTCAAAAAGAAAGGATCCCATAGGAATAGAACCTACTTTTAAATCTTCAAAGTTCCATGGTACTACCCAACGTTCATCATAGACCACTCCATAAATAACGGTCCTTAAAATTCCTCAAAATAAACCAAACTAAGATTGAAACCCAAATACAAGAATGATTTGATAACATAGTCTTCCAAAACAACTTCATTGTTCATCTCCAGACAACATCAACCACTCCTAACATCTTATAACAAAAGTAGCTAACCTAAACATATTTTACCCAAGATAGGTTAATCATTCCCAAAAGTAACCTAAATTACTATAAGTCCACCTTAAATTCATCAATTCTTCAAAATATAAGTCAACCTTACTCCTCAATGAAAATACTATAGTAATCTATTTACCTCGATCATATAGGGTCCCCAAAATAGTGAACGCCTTCAAAAATAATAATCATCTTTTAATCCCCTAATCATCTCTGACATATTAATACGGAAATTGTCGCATTTCCTATCACATTGGTTGTTGGGACACGTTATTCCATTTCCCACCATTAACTAAGAAGATAAAGTATAATTAGAGGCTTAAATACTTAACCAATAATCATGAAAAGGAACTTAAAGCATATAAGGATAACTTGTAGAAGAAAATTATACCCTAACTTGTGATCCCCTAGGTTCCCATCTAGGTTATCCATGATCATATATTCTTATGTGAATCTTTATTTTATTTTATCTTTGTTCCTTTAATAATGGTTCATACCAAGCTTATGAATTTACCAAAGCATATCCCCCGGGAGTGTCGTAACCAAGAGTGCAGCAAGGCCCGTTGTCGTGTACCAGTTCCCGTTCGAGTCTAGCTCAAAGCGGTGTTTTCGGGTTTTACCCCTATGTACATCTGTGCCAGAGCCACCTCTACCTGCTCGTATCCAGACAGGGATGTATTTGCTTGGAAACCCCTTACTCAATACTCACCAAAATACCAGGAAGATTTCCTATATTAAACTTTTCTATAGGGTTCCTCCTAGAGTTTTCATATCCTAATTTCCACAAATAACTAAACCATCCTTTGATACCAACTATAGCATCCCGCCATTTTATAACATAAACTTTCATTACATTACACACAACTGAGGATCTTTAAGGTTTAGTGTCTTGGAAACCAGGAACATAATACATGAAAACAACATAAAGCATTCTTCTTAAACACTTGCAAGGCGTCTCCTTAAGTTCATTCTAGGTTCATTACTGCATCTCATAACCTGGGGACATACATCAAAAGAAAGGGTGAGCAGAAGGCCCAGTAAGGGAAACAAGAGGAACATTTTACATGTGAACTTGAGATACTTCAATAAGGACATGAAAAGAACTTTAAGGCATGAGAAAGAAATCATGAGGCATTACATAATAAAAATAACATTTTTCATAACTTGAATATGTGGCTACATCATTTAACATAGACAATCATGAACATATCACCAAGGTCCATCCCCAAGGTGTCATTTGAAAATTACCAAGGTTATTCACCAAGGTATCGTGAAAATTGTAATCTCTAGTGGTTACATCATTACCCAATGCATTGGAGCGCTATCAGGGCGCACCCTTAAATTTGCCTTTATTATCATGTGAGCCAAATATATCATCATCAAACATTTCATAAATAACCCACATAGCATAAAATAAATGGGTTTCATTTCATAATCATAACGTTTTAAAAACTGCTTTAAAGACATGATCTTTACGTCACTTTAAACCCACGGAAAGGGAAAGAGAGTCTCATGTATGTAAATCCCAGAATTTAAAATGGAACATTTTGATATATATGTGAATACCCTTGTAGAAATAAGAGCTTTGAGTATTCACTTTATAACATAAAATAATTTTTGAGAAAAGAGAGAGGCATTTTGAGGGGGAAAATTCTGCAGCATAACGGCTAAGTTTCGGGGTTTTAGAAAACATTGAAATGAGAGGGGACATGGGTCACCCTTTCATAAATGATCCATAAAACAGTAGGGTGAAAGAATAAGAAGGACATATGGACATGGTAATGAAATTTTAGGGACATACCATTTGAAATGAAAAACATGGAAGGAAAAAAAAATTAGATTTCTCTTATGAAAATTCGGCAGCCTTACGGCGTCACTTAACTTCAAAAGAAAATGATTTGACAAGATCAAATAGGGTCCCTCATCATATGATCATAAGAGATCTGTATGATAGATATAGAGATAATTCCCCAACATAACAAAAAGTAACTTGAAAGAATTGACATGAAAGTAGAACATCAAAACGAGAAGGGTGAAGAACCACTTAAAAATTCGGCAGCCTAACGGCGCCACTTAAAACATCAAAATACTGAATTGAAGAGATCAAATGGGGTCTCTCATCATATGAACATAAGAGTCCAGTATGATATATATAGAGATCATACCCTAATATAACAAAAAGTAACTTGAAAGAATTGACATGAAAGTAGAACTTCAAAACGAGAAGGGTGAAGAACTACTTAAAAATTCGGCAGCCTAACGGCGCCACTTAAAACTTCAAAATACTGAATTGAAGCGATCAAATGGGGTCTCTCATCATATGATCATAAAAGATCAGTATGATAAATATAGAGATCATACCCTAATATAACAAAAAGTAACTTGAAAGAATTGACATGAAAGTAGAACTTCAAAACGAGAAGGGTGAAGAACTACTTAAAAATTCGGCAGCCTAACGGCGCCACTTAAAACTTCAAAATACTGAATTGAAGCGATCAAATGGGGTCTCTCATCATATGATCATAAAATATCAGTATGATAAATTTAGATATCATACCCCAACATAAAAAAAGAACATGAAATACTTTACATGAAAATAGATCTTGAAAAATGAGAAGGGAGAAAGAATCTGTTACAAAAAATTCGGCAGCCTAACGGCGCCACTTAAAACTTCATAAAACGAAATAATGAGAGTAAGAGGGGATCTCTCATTATATTAACATGAAAAGGGCAGTAAGAGGAGTATAAAATAACATCCTCCAACATAAGAACATGGAGCATAAAAGGAATGACATAAAAGAGATTACTTGAAATGAAAGAGAGAGGTCGGATCCCTTACCTTAAAACATGACTCTTGAAACTCAAAGGATTGGACCTTGAGGGCTTGGGGGAACCTTGGGAGGACTCCTTGGAAGGTAAGAAGACCAGAACTTCGTTGGGGGAGAGTTGGGAGTGAAAACTAAGGGAGGAAAGGGTGGGTATTTATAGGGAAAGTGAGGGGACAAAGCATTAATGGCCAAGGGACACCTCACTAGTGGTTTTGGCAAAACCATGGGCTTGCCCATGGTATTTGCCCATGGTATTGGCCACTTGGGACACCTCACACCTTATCTTACTATTCATAATTCGACAATATTGAATATATACTTAATACATCATTAAATGATGTCATTAAACACCCGTAACTTAAAAACTATACTTTCACTATTCACCGAAAATTCAACTTTCTCAGAATAATCCCAAAATTTCACCTTAACCAAATATCAATGCTCTGATTTCAAAAATGAAATCCATTTTATAAAAATAATTTTCTAAATATTTTTAATTTAATTTTTAAATAAAAACACTATTCATCGAAAATTCATTTTTTCAGAAAAAACCCCAAAAATTACCATAACATAATATCGATGCTCTGAGTTCAAAAATAAAGTCATTTTTATAAAAATAATTTTCTAATTATTTTTAATTAAATTTTTAATTAAAAAACACTATTCACCCGAAAAAACTAATACTTGAATAATAATTAATGAAACCGTTATTTAACTATTTTATTGAATCACATTACTTAATCAAGGTGGCTAGATTATTTTAAAACTTTCTTTAAGTGAGATTACTAATCCATTTGGTCATATTACTAATCCTAATCATAAAATCACTATTCATAATTTACTATTCATCAAAAATCAAGTTGATCTTATTAGACTCTAAATTTCGTACTGAACATAATTGTAGAAGACCATTTTTTGAAAATCATTACACATTTTTAATTATTTAAGGTTTACACAACCATTTTTAAAATATACTTTTTCTAAAATTCATCAAAAATATGCATACAATATTTATCCGGTCATTTGAAAATTCATAAACATCATCATAAGAATAAATCCAAATTTTTATTTAAAAAAAAGATTACACAAGGCAATTACGGTCTCGTTACATAACCCCTTATAATACCAGCATAGGACCTAAGAGTAAGGTGTGCTAGGGTGATAGAATTTTGGGGCGGCTCAGTCAACATTGCCCGAGTAGTAATTTCTATCAGTTTGAACTTCTCGCGAATGCGATTCCGTTCTAGCTTCACATGATGAAGTTCGGCTTGGATTTGGTCCAGAGCAAAGCCCAATGGTGCTACCTCCTTCCCAATCTCTGTTAGATGGGCTTCGATCGGCCCAAGGCTACTAGGTGAGGCCATCAAATCTTCTTTCTATAATAATTAACCAAGATTACTTAAATTTAGAGACAATAATCAAAACATTTTGTTCACGGTGGTCATATTGACCGATGGTCATATAACACTCAAAAACTAATGGTCTCATTTTATTTATAATCATGTTTATCAAATAAAACATTTTTTTTAGTATAAAAAATAACACATGAAATTAGGAAACAAGATTTATTCAAAATTTCGGGTCGTTACATGAATACTTCTATCCTTCGATGATGCATGATTGCACAAAATTCACCAAGAAGTTTCATTCCTTCCAAGTGAACTCCAACTTCATCCATCAACCCTCAAAGTTTCTACACATATCCAAATACTCTTGGGAATTTCTTGTGTGGGGGGTGGATGTTATATGGCCTTATCCACTAACTGTTTCCAAGTAGTTCAAATACATTAACACTGTTAATGACTTCTTCTCCTAATGGGCTGAAGAAATAACCCTCAAATAATTTAGTACCAAAACCATTGTTAGATTTGTGAAATCCAACATCATTACCATATTTTTTGTCCCTCACTTCATTTTTCCATTTTTTACCAACAGTATATAGAATAGAAATCCCAAAATTGACTGGATGAATTATATCAACTAAATGAGAAAATAATGAATACATGGCATCACTTTAGAGTCCACCAAAATCAGATAACATGGATTTTAATAATAAAGTATGCATCTTCTCATTCCTCTAAGGAGAGATGGTACTAGTCCTTAGGTCCCTGATGATACTGGGGAAGAAACCCCCAAAGATTTATCCAAAGTTGGAGGGACCTTATTCCATACATAAGTAATACTATAATAGAGATTATTCCTTGATATAGATGGATAGAGATCTTGTTGCATCCCCTACCAATGTAAAGTTTCTCAAGAAATACTTCATGTAACAAAAAACTCACGTCCTTGACATATGAAATTAATCTATATGGTTTCCTATATATTCATTGAATGATGTTAAAATATATAGCATCATGATACTATATGCACAAACATAAAAGTCACACCATATGGTATTGTATGCTTGACATTAAAAGGTGTGACATCTAGTCCTAGTCATATGACCTAAAATTAAAAGATGCCATAGTATGAGTTGTATGAATTTTAACTACATATTCTAATGTCGAAGTCATAAGGTTTTAAAATGTATGAAAATTCCATTTCTACATAATGTGAAACTTCATGGTTCGTTTCCTTATTGCATGATTTAAAATTTCATAACATTTTGGTCCATGCTTGATCAGATCACAATCTTTGGTGCTGGTCTCCAGAAATGCCTCTGTTTCTAGAATAACATGTGTCTTTATTCCCATATCAATGGGATATGTAGTGATTCTTAGACCTTATGTATTGGACCCATCCATGAAGAAAAATAAATTCCCCTATATTTCATAAAAAAACAAATATCTATGTAGGGGACTTCACACACCATGTCCAATGCCCATACAAATACTTCCATTATGCTTTAACACATTCCTTCCACAAATCATACTCCTTGTCCTAGGAAATTTCATATCTCCATAAACTTTCTTTATCCATTAGTAATGGATTGTAATATTCCTAAGGACACCTTAATTTGACTATGAATTGATATTCCCTAGTCTTAATTTTCATAAGTCTCCCACCAAAAGGGTTTTTCAACCAGAGGCACATTTGTCCCAAGGAGGGACCTCTTATATCTTCGTAAGACTCAATGACACAATGATGGAAACTTATTTTTGAACATGGTATGTGTTAAATCCTGGCATTCTTGTCCCATACCACTTCTCATGATTTGATAACCCCCAAGATTGTGGTTTACAATTTCCTTCTTCAAATTGGAAGTATATCGATCCATCCTTGGCCTGATAAGCCTTGCATCACTCAATGTTTCTAGTATGTATGGTCTTAGTTGTATAACCTAAAACTAAAATACACCTTCACCCCTAGTGTATTACATTAAACTACATGGTTTCCCAGAACTATGTGTATATTGATTCTCATTCTCATGTGATATGTAGCGATTCCTAGATCCTACAGCCTGGTCCAGCCACCACAAGATCAAAATTCTCATTTCCATCCCTGTATTCACCTTCTTGTAGTGAAAGAAACCATTTCCACTCCTTGTTTCTCACATACATCATAGATAACATTGTTTTAGGATTTTTGTAAAAGTATTCCCTTCATGATCAAGGAATATTAGTTCATGTTAGGGTTAAAATGGTCTTAGGTTCAAGACCTTAAAATTCACATCAAGAATCCTTATCAGATGATGTTAAACTGCATTTTCGACATCTCTTACATGATGTAAATTTAAGAACTACTTGTGGATTTATTATCTATTTGACGAGATACATAGTGAAACCTGGATCCTACATCATGGTCATACATAAATACAAAAATTCCCCGAATATTTTATTTATGAGATACATCTACATAAGAGGGTCTAATATAGATTCTCACCCTATTTGTGAGCTCATGATAAAAAAAATAAAAAAACCACTTCTCTACACAAGAATTCAATTAGTGTGGGGAATATTTCTAATTATTATGTGTGTCTTGATTATCACACATATGAGATATATATTTATTCTTAGATCCTTTGTCTTTGGCCCATCCACAATAAAAAGAATTCTTATTTCTAATAAATGAATTAGACCTGCATGGGGAAACATCCCCCCCCCATTCTTGGGTGATTTTGATATGAAATGCTCCTTCTACATTCAATCACTTTCCTTCCACAAACCAATATCTGTGTTTGAAAAAATATAATCTCTATAATCTTTCTCTATCCATTAGTAATAGAATATCATATTCTTGAAGACACCTTTTGTTTTTACTTTTCATTAATACACTCTAGTTTATATTTTCATAATTCACCCACAAAAAGGTCCTAACAACCATAGGATTTTGTTGTTTGACTATACACTGATATGACCAAGTTCATATTTCCATAAGTCACTGACAAAAAGGTACTATCAAACATGGGAACATTTTTCCTCATAAGATACCTATTTTATCTCTATAAGTCTCAACAACGTTATGATTGAAACTTATTTTCGAACATGGTCAGTGGTGATTCCTTGAATACTTGTCCCATATCACTTTTCAGATCCAGAAACCCCTAAATTATATCTTATAACCTCCCCTTAATGTCTGAATATGATGGAACACTCTTTCAAATATTACCATGAAAGGAAAAATTTATAATCTTTCATTCAATGATAAATGACCTTAAATTGTATCCCTCAATGTCATTTTTACAAGATTTTAAACTACACGGTTCATATACTAGTCAAATAAAATTAAACTACATGGTGATTCAACCCTTTTTAGGGAGGATCCTTTCCTCCTAATGTTGTTCATCCACTGCATCACCCCAATGAATTTCATACAACTTGATTCTTATTCCATCAAGACACATAGTGATTCCTTGATTCTCTATTCTAGGACCATCTACTACAGAACCCAAAACGTGTGTTTTCCTTCATTCTTGGACACAACACTAATCTATGAGAGAGGTTCTGGAATTCTCCAAGGACTCCTCATTTGCATAATTATGATCAAAACCTAATTACCCTTCCTTTACACAAGCCAAATGTGTGTAAGAGTGTTTTCTCATTCATGGTCAGTGACAACATAGATTCTCCCTTCATTCTCAGAAATGTTCCCTTCATAAAACCATACTCGATGGTCTTGAGAAATTATGATCTTTATAAAATCCCTATCCATCAATAATATAATGTATGATACCTAGGGAAACATTTTTTTTGACTATTCATTGATATGTCACATTCATATTTTCATAATTCGCCCACAAAAGGGACTATAAACTAGAGGATTTTTTTTGTTTGAATATATATTGATATTCCCCATTTATTCTTTGTATGAGTTTCCCATCAAAAGGGACTGAAAACCAAATGAACATTCTTTCTTAGGAGAATCTTCTTCTATCTTCATAATCCCTGAAAACATCATGTTGGAAACCTCTTTTTGAATATTGTATGTGTCCATTCCTTGTATACTTGTCTTATATCATGTTTTAGATTTAGAAATCATAAAATCACTACTCAAAATTCCTATTTCATGTGTTTTAAGAATGTTATAAAATTATTTTATAGAAATCCCTTCTCTGGTTATTTTTGTTCCACCTAAAACACCAGTCGCGTTAGTCTGTCTTGCAAGACTCTAAACTACCCATGAAAAGAGACATAGTACTCACTGAGTTGAAAACCCACAAAAGGGAACCATATGTAAAAGTTGATTCTTATCTCGCTATACCTTCACACCTCATGGTTTAGAAAAAAATTATTGAAAATAAAAAAAGCACAAAACTTGTTAGGTTGAAAACACAAAAAGGGTGGCCTAAGAAAAAGTAAAGTCTCTCCTGATAAGTCTTATTTATATCTACTTAAGAAAAAATTAGGGCAATGACACAAATAGACAAAAAATTATAGGGTCTATCATATGACTCTATCAATAGTTGAACTCTCCTCATTAGGTATAAAGACCTAGGAAATAATCAGAGCACCCCCTATTTCTATTATTGTGATTAAAATTCATTGATGTGAGGACATTTAGCTAAAAAATCCAAATTTAGTGTTATGTTATAATTGTAGAGGAAAATAGGGATGAATAAATAGATTATTGGAAACAAAATTATTTTCATTTATGAAGAAAAAAATAATAGGAACATCCATAAATTGAGTCTCTCTATCATATTCTACAAAATACCATCAACAAAAATCTTCAGTCATTGGAGGGTCTCCAAAGATTCATTGATAGCCTATAAAAGCTTGGCTAGCTGAACATCCTCAACATCCTCAGCCTCCTCATCCAGGAAAATTTCCTCTAATTCAGTCACAATGGTAGTCATCCCCTCACCTTGAACCCCTTCTGGTATATGACAATGTTTTATGAGATCCCCTTTGGTGATTTCCATCTATTTTTAGAGGTGTGATATTTGAGTATATTTATTATCAACTCACTACCTTCACTCCACCAATTTCTTATCATGGTTGAGCTCTACTAGGGATAGTGTAGTTTATAGATCATTTGTGTTGATGATCATTATTTCCTTGATAAGGTGTAATTACGACTCATGCTCTTTCTCCCATTGGTATATGATTTCATTCAAAGTAGTGTGAACCATGAGGTAGTAAATTACAATATATCCTAGCATTTCAAACACATTCTAGATATGAGGGATTATTAAAGGTAAATATACCATGGGTTTCCTCGATACTAACTTCTATATGTCATGCCATATGAACTGGTGATGTGCCTGGAAAGTATCATGAGCTTCCTGCCTCATTGTGGAACTAGTAAAAGGGGGAGAGGTGTACTCCATAATTAGTTCTCTTAGATAAGTGACTTTTTTTATCCTTCCTAAAGTGATGTCACCCTCCCCTTTTGCATTTAGTTGAGTAGGGGTGGAGGCTTTCTCTATGGGCTCATCCATTGAGGCAAATGGAACTAAGAGGCGAATGGAATTAGTCATCGATGTTTCATGATAGCAAGGATAAAGGAAAAATTGAATCTAGGTAATTTATAGAACTCACCCATTTATAGGTCATTTTTTTATTCATATTCCTCCCTAATAGCCATTGTCTCAACACTTTGAACTAGGATTTCTTGTTGAGGTACATTCCCTTGATTTTTCCCAGGGACAAGGATGGAAGGCTCTTTAGAATCTCTCACTTCAAGGATCTCAACTACCATTACCCCAATAGTAGGATCAAGATGGACCTAAATTCCCTAGTCATAAATTTTCTTGGTGAAATTTTTTGGATATAGATCTATAAAAACCAAGTTCACTGATTTAATTCATTTAATGTAAATTCAATCATGAGAGAAAACACTAAAAAGGAAAACTCACATATGTAAAAATCCTTATTAAAGTCCCAAAAATCCTCCATAGATCTGGAAATATTAATATCTTTAATAATTAATTCCATTATTTCATTATATATTGTGTAAAATATTAAAATATCCTCACTAGTAAGGGTGTCCAAGATATTGTGCTTAAAACCCAAAATGGTTCTGCCATCAGCAAGATCTAATGTCCTCTTAATGGGAAAAACCATTTTAGTCCCTATTCGATAAATATAATTATTGGTACCTTCAATGGATGGACTAAGGTCCATGTCATCACCTTATGGAGTAGTGACAAGGCCAACAACGATGGTGGAAGTATCATCCAATGTATGTGATGCATCTGAGCATCACAAGGAAGGGAAGTCGGTGATTGGTGTACTCTGTATGGTACACATTTGACTTTATAGGGATTCTGCTCCCTCTCTATAGTGACAAGAATATATTTGGCCTTATCCCTCGATGCTCTCCTTGTTGAAGGGATAGAATCTCCATCAATAATATGTGTCTCATCTGAAATTTCCTCCCTAGTCCTCATAGGTACACCTCTAATCCCCTTGAGAGAGGATAGGGGAGTGGATTATATAGCCCATAGGTAAGATTATCCATTTATTCTAGAGAAATAAAGAGTCAATAATGTTGGTAAACTCCCCTTGACTAAAGATGTGTTTGGAAAAATAACTTCACTCTCCATCATTCCTTCACTTTTGATAGAGTAATGTTAGAACTTGACACCCTAAATATAGGTATTTTTGGTGGTGGTTGAGAAGACTCTCCTTTTGACTCATATTACATCATCTTCTATCCTGAGGATAGCTCCCCCAATTTAGGAGTTGATTCCTAAGCCCCCATAGGGGTTCCTATTAGGGAATATTTTAGTTATGGGATCCTAGTCAATTCTCCCTCTACCTGATGAAAATTAGGGTCTCCCTTTCCTCAATATCAACATTTTTTTCAAAACCAATAATAATAGGTTAAATAAAGAAAATAGGAGAAGGGAAACTTTACATCTGTAGGATCGATGAATTCATATCATTCATCAGTGGACGTCTCGTCATTATATCCTCAAAACGTTTTGGGACCATAAGATTTAGTTCACCAACTTTAACCCAAAAAGATGGAGTATAACATATCTTTCCATATAATTATTCAAATGGAACCATTTGAATACTTTAATGGAAGATATTGTTATAAGAAAACTCCATCAAAGGTAAACACTAATCCCACATACCTTGAATGTTAATTTATCACAACTTCAACATGTATTATAAAGTTTTAATAGTTCTTCTATATTTCCCATCAGTTTTAGGGGGACAGGTAGTGCTCAAATAAAGCTCATTGTCTAGATCCTTCTGAATAATTTTCTTTAATTTTGATGTAAGTTATGGTTCATGATCAGAAAATATTGAAAGAGGTTCACCATAATGTTTTAAGACTTCATTAATATAGATTCACGAAGGGCGTTCAAGAGGTAAATTTTCTCTTATAGCGAGGAAATGTGCAGATTTGGTAAGGTTATCAATAATAACCCATATTGCATCATTATTTATAGGATTATTTGGTATTCTAGTGAAGAATTCCATGGTAATGTCATCCCATTTCCACATAATAATAGTTATAGGTTACATTACTCAAATAGGATGTTTTCTCTCAGCCTTCACCTATTGACAAACCAAACATATTGACACATAGTCAGAAATTTACTACTTCATATTATCCAACCAAAAATGTTCCCTTAAATCTATATACATATTGAGGATACTATGGTTTATATATAAATTCAAGATATGAGAATCATATAATAATTAAATTTTAATCTTAGTATAGATGGAACACATATAATCTTTCCAAATTTCATAATGCCACCTTCATATATAAAATATGGCAATTTCCAATCATTTACATTTTTAATTTTCTTTTGAAAATTCTCATCATCTGGATAAGAACTTCTTTTATTTTTTAATAAATATGGTTTGTAAATCATTTGAAAAAAAATTGATTTTCCCCTTCCTTAATAATTTCGATATATATATTTTCTAAATCTCTGAACATGAGATCCCTAAGAATCCTCATTTTAGTTAGGACTCCATGATCTTTCCTTCTCAATTCATGTACTACCTTATTTTTATTCCCTTGGTGGGATTGTATTGGTAAATCATAATTATTGAGTAGCTCAATGCATCACCTTTTCCTTATATTGATCATTTTTTATGAAAGGATGTATTTTAGGCTCTTATGGTCTATGAATATATCACATCTTTCAATATATAGATAATGTCTCTATATCTTCAAATAAAATATTATGGTTGTGAACTAATGATCATGAGTTGGATATTTTTGTTCACGGTTCTATAATTGTCTTGATGCATAGGCAATAAATTTATCCTTCTCCATAAGGATACAAACAAATCCCTTATTTGATGCATTACTATATATCACAAATCCATCATTTCCTGATGAAAGATTAAAAATAAAGTCATTCACCAGTATCATCTTATATTATTCAAAAAATTATTCAAAATCCTTTTAACAAGTGAACATAACTCCTTTATATGAAATATTGTTTCATGGGTTATCCAGTTGGGAAAATATTTGTAAAAATCATTGATATTAACGTTCTGACCCAATGAAACTATGTATCATGTTTTTTTTCGTGTAGGACATTATTTGATGACCTTTGTCTTTTCAAAATCAATTGAGATTCCATCCTTGGAGACAACATATCCAAGAAAAGAATCTTTATAAAGCCAAAATTCACACTTAAAAAATTTCCCATATAACTTCTTTTCTCTAAGAGTCTCAAGAATTATTCATAATTGATTATCATGGTCCTCGTAGATTTTATAGGGCCCCAAGATATCATCAAAAAAACCAAAAAAATATCAAGATATACCTTAAATTCTTTTTTCATTATATCCATAAAAATAGAGGGTGAATTAGTAAATAAAAATGGAATTACTATAAAATAATAATGTATATAACTCATATGAAATATTTTCTTCAAAATATATTCCTTCTTTAATCACAATTGATGATACCCAAAATGAATTTCAATCTTTGATAATTATTGAGCTCTATAAATTTTATTGAAAAAGTAATCAATGTGAGGAAGAGGATACTTGTTCTTTATAGTAATAATATTGATTTCCCTATAATCACTAAACAGAATCAAAGATATATCTTTATAATTTATAAAAATAATAGGGGTTCCCTAAGGCGAAACACTAGGGCATATAATTACCTTGTCACAAAAATATGGTAGTTGTTTCTTCAACACTGCTAATTGCAAAGTGTAAATTATATAAGTAGTCTTTGATATAGGTATCACATTAGAGAATAAATCAATGAAAAACTCAATTTCATTTTCTAGTGGATATCTATATAATTCCTTAAGAAATACATCAACGTATGCTGGTACAATAGGTACATCCTCAATTTGAAGATTAATTTTTTCATTTGTAAATTATGTCTTCACTTCTTATTAAATAATATCATTCAGAATAGATACTAGAGGAGGATATAGATATGGATCAGTTGATAAAGTCTCCCCTCTAGAGATAAGGAATTCTATATCCCCATCACGAATCATAATTTCCTTCACTTGGAAATAATTTTTTGAATTTTATTTTTAAATCCAATCCATATGAAGGATTATATTAAAATCAAACATAGGTATAATAATAAATTCTATAAATAGGGATCATTTTTTTGTCATAATGGGAACTGAATAACATATCCTTGTTGTGGTGAGATTTCCACTATGAGGTTTGACTGAAAACTCCCTTCTGAAGGTGATAGGTAAATATCTCATTTTCATCGAAAACATGGAAGATATAGAAGAGTGATGACATACATAATCAAATATATCATTTGATAAATTTTATTCTATGATTAAATTACCCACCATCACATATTTAGGAACTTAAACTTAAACTATATAAATCACATAAACTTTTCCTTCTCCCCTCAAACTCTTCTTCAGTAGGTTCCATTGATGCTTGGGACATTGGAGTTAATAATTCCCCATTTTTCTACAGTTGAAGCATTAGAAAACATTGGTTTAATTGTTCCCCTTACATATATTATCTATTTTACCCTTATCTTTGTACTTGTAAGAGACTCCCCATTCCCTTCAAAAAATTTACAGGATGTTTCTTTCCATAATTTTACATGATGAATATTTATTTATTCCATTCTTATTCTTTTATTCTTTACATTTTTCTTATTAGTCAGATAACCTATTCGTATATTTATTTACCTTAAAGATATAGTATCTAGAAAATTACTTCTCTTCTTTTATTTCACATAATACCATTTAATCATATGATGAAATGTTTTGAGAAAGTGGTTCCCTTTGGAGGTTTTGATTAGAGAATTCAATGAAATGGTCAATCTTCCACCCTCTATTATATATGTAATCCATAGGATACCTATATATTCTTATAAAGGTAGACTCATAATCTACAATAATTCTTCTTAATTTCTATTTAATCTGGGTAACTTTATATTCTTTTTAGTTTATTTCTCACAAGGTAAATATTTGTTTGATTAATATTACTTTAAAATATCTCCATTCCATGTGTTTTATTTCTTATTCCTCTATAGTATTTTGGATCAATGGCCACTATTTATCAGTATCTCCTTTAATACAATAAACTAATATCATAACATTTTCCCTTTTATTTCATCCTAATTTTAGAAATATCTTTTCAAGATACTTATTCCAACTCATTTATCACTATATTAACAGCTCCACTAAAAGATAAAGTTTTATATCACATGAAACGATCCAATATAGGTGTATCATTATATGGAAAATCACATTTATTCATATGTATATTGTTATTAGACATAACCTAGGTAAGATACCCTAATATTTCTATGATATTCTTAGATCCAAAACTAGTTTTATAGTATTTCTCATCAGGGAAATCCCTATTTGACCACAGGTATTGATTCCATTTCATCCATTAGGAGTCATCACTAAATAATATCACACCCTGAGTTATCTCATAATCATCATGGATATTGAGCCATAAAAATTCCTCTAATGTTAAAATTCTCAAATAATATAAGTTATTATCATAATTATCATGTTAGTTATGCTCATTTAAAATATAATTTCTAAGGTTTCTACTAAACTTCCTCTGATACCAACTATAACAACCTTGACTCCAGTAACCCAAATTCAATGTCTAATTTATTACATTGGTATGTGATACAAGGTATCTCACCATAAAGGGACGATCAATTTATTAGACTTGAAGAAACAAATATATACTTTATTCCCATTTTTACATTACAAATAGAATATAAAATATAACAGAATAAAATTTCTGGAATCTTTGAAACTCATTCAAAGATTTCTTCTTAATATCATAGGGAATGTAAAAAATAATGGGAGAGATATAATTATGCGTAAGGGTTACGCAAAATAGAATTTATTATTATTAAATAATCTATAATCAATATGGCTAGTTAAATAACTAAAAACACATATTATTTAATTAATCACTTGAACATGAAATGCATCCATGGATAATATCAAATGCAATAAAAGCATGGATAATGATAACTAAATTATCAATAAAAGAAATGTATAATGTTTTACACCATGATCTCATACATAATTATATCATTACCTCCAATTCCTTTCATTAAGGCAGTTTAAACTATGGTTAGGCATACAAGAAAATCCCTGACAGCTAACTAGTTTTTCTCATGATACCCATTGATGCATCAAGGGGTTATATAATTTTAGGACCCACCCATAACTATATTTCTATATCATTATTAATATATTTAATGTTCAATTTAATTCATGAAAAATATGTATATTCAAATAAATATCTATATTGAGTAAATAATATAGAATATTAATATTTCCCCAGTCAATCAAATAAATTTCATAGTAAAACACCATAGGTAAAAATGGTATACAGACTGAAAAATAATCATATCTATTATATAGAGAATATGGATATTTAAGATAAATGTAATTTTCAAGGAAAAATTATCACAAGAAAGTGCATGTTTCAAGAGAAATTTAATGACCAAAAAATTAATATGAGATAAAATATGACCATCAATTCTTCAAAAATATAGGTTTTGTAACAAAATCATGTCCTTTGGAGAATTAAGGAAAATGGAATAAAAATTTAACATAAGTTTTCATTAAATATTTTTCTTCATAAAACCATTGAAAACATATAGAAGAAGCTAAATTGTGTAAAATGGTTATGGAGGTGGCAAAATTTTCTAACATCATATGCATTAAAAACATTCCTTTTTAATTTTTATAGAGAATGTTAAAAATAAAAATTTCAGATAAAATTAATAGGATTCATTTAAAAAAAATTAAAAATTCAAGTATAACATAAAATTTCTTTAATAAATCATTTGAGTAAATAATAAGGACTTTCGTAAAATAATTTTGAAAAATATGGACATTGAAGAAAAATATACCCGACTAAAAAGAGAAATAATATTATCTTTTCATTTAAACATTTATTTTCTTGATTAAAGTGAAAAAGAGATGAAAATTTGTAATATAATATGAAAACTACTTAAATATATATAGGATAAAAATATTATTGGATCTTATGAAGGATGAATTATTTTATTTCTTCAATGAAAATAATGGAAATCCCAAAAATTAGATTGTTAAAATAAATCCTTACATCTTTGGTGACTTTTAAATTGTAACCCATTGAAAGATTAAACTTGAATTTAAAATTTAATCATAATTAATAAATATATATTCATGTTAAATACATAAAATTGTTAGTATATACACTATATAAAATAAATAGGTTTATAATACCAAATATGTCTCAATTGAGTAGAAATTGAGATGAAATCTCTTACCTTGAATTTTTCCTTAGATGATCATGATTTAACCTTATGTGTGATAGTTTTAAATGTGTCATTAATTTATACTAGAACCATATTAATATTTATAATAGCATATATGATCCATTTATAATATATTTTCACCTATTAGTTAACAATTTTTCATTATTTTCTTTATTTTGCACGTTAACTACTTTATTTTCTCATGCATGTTTTATCATGGAAGTTATAATACTTGTAATTTTATTATGGTTCCATTAAATATAAAATATTAATCATTATATATATATCCCTATTACCACCCATGTAAAGAGAAAATGAAAAATGGATCACATTGCTTTGTGGGGGTGGTAGTCCATATGTATGCATGAGCGACATTATTATTTTTCAATATATTGGAAGGTAAGAAGATATATATGATATTATAATTAAAGAAGTGTAATTATGTTATAAATATCATATAAATTTATTAGTTCCATCTTTATAATCATCCAATTAAAGTGGTGATTAAAAACAAAATGCACCACTATGTGGAGACGGCAAGCCATACGTATGCATGAGCGATGTTTTGTCTTTTAATAGAATAAGAATGAGGTGTGAAATGGTTTTCCAATAATCATAAAAAAATTTAAGTATATTTATTATAATGAATTTATTATTTTAGAATGGGTGAAACGTGTTTTAAGTAGTTATAAAAAGAAATAAATTTGAAAGATTTGGTAAAAATGATTACCTATTATTTAGTAAACTTCTTTTAGATATCCCCTTAATGGACATAGGGTGGGTATTTTTGGAATACCATGCCCTATAAAACTTTGATAAGTATGTTTATAAGATAAATTTTTATGGTTTTTTGAGCTATGTTACTCAATGTGGTGTAAATAAAAGAGGGAAGGGGTGTCCTTTTATAAGTGAAGGGGGAATTATTAAAATTTACAAGTATTAAATTAATATAAAATATTTTTCATGTAAAAATGGATATAAAATGATATATTTATAATATAAGATGAGTATGAGTTTAAATTATCTCATCCAATAAAATTTGGACAAGTTTTATGTAACACATCGAACCAATATTGTAATTGTTTTAATAATATAGTTGTTAATTTTTTTATTATTTAGATGGACAAAATGTTATTAAATCAGATAAGTTCAAGAAAAGAAAAGCATGCAAGAAATACTTCCATAATAAAACATGGATACATTGCATTATTACACAAAAAAAGACCTTAATTACTCTATAAAAATCATTACAAGACCCAGAAGAATAATCAGAACACCACCAAGTAAAACAAGTACACCAATTGTGTAGTTGAAATCCTCTAATTTTTCTATAAGTAAAAAGGTTATGGTAAGCAGTATAGAAAGAAAACTAATATTCATAGAGATATAGAGCACTATTCTAGTAAACAAGAAATAATTTTCTATGTTTTAGAAATGCCTTAGATAAGTATTTATATGGTTTATGTGACCACTATAAAAAATAGTCATAGGAAATTAGTTTTAGTGATCATTGATGTTTTTAACCATTGGTTCTTTTTTTAATTTTCCTGTTGGATGTTTTAAAAATATAAAATTAATTTAAACTAATAGTTACATATAATAAATTAATGTCATGTAATGTTTTAATTAATAATTTGATATAGTAACCTTAAATTTGATATAGATAATTTTATAAATTCCAAATAAGAATAACAGTTAGTAAATTTTTATGTATTTAGTTTATATAAGTCATAAAAAAATAGGTGGATTTTTTTGGTTGGGTTTAATGAATTTAAAAAAAATTGCTAAAATTTTTTTCTAAGTGCCCCCACAATCAAGATCAGCCTATAATGCTAATCACTCAAGGTCCAGTGAGGGCACATCACAAGCCCACTCGAGCAACGTTGGCTAGATCGTGTATAGGTGGGCCAATTTTGAACCGAGCATAAGGGGACCAGGTACTGGTCCATGTGTATGGGTTAGGATAAGGCCCAACATGGGATCATATGTATAATGATCCATGTGTGTGTGATTTTGTTTTTAGACTAAGTCAGCAGCATCCAGCCTTATAATGCGGTCCTATAAAGCAAATGTTTTTTATGTGGGATATGTTTTTAAATGTGGGATCGGGTCTAGGCCGTCTGATTTATCAATCTATAGTCTTGAACATCCCCTTATTTTTTATGATCAGAGCTCCTCTTAAATATGGTAGTGTTTTATCTTAGCCCAATGATCATGTTAACTTCATCTCATCCTTCCATTCCTTCTACGATTGTCTTCTTTGCTAGTAACCAATTCACGCTACACCTATTCGAGATGCACAACTGGTCAGTCATTGGGTGTAATCACAACACTTCGATCGATGAAGGAAGATCTCTTCCATCCCCCTTTCTCCCTCATTGATCTCGCGCCACATAAATATTCATCTATTAGAACCATTTTCCTTCCAAAATGTTCTTCTTCATCAACCCTACAAACTGGTAGGCATCGATCCGTGATGGTCCTTCCTTCTCTATCATCGATATATTTTCCCTTGTGGCCCATATTGGTTCCTCTACTTCCAATAACGATACAAATGGTTTTATTTTTTAAAAACCAAAACCCGATATCCATGTTTCAACATCCCTAATAATCCTTTAATATAATTTATAGTTTTTATTTTCGTCTGATAATTACCTTCATCTTATTTCAAATTCGGTCCAATTTTCTATCTTTTTTGGATTACTCAATGTTTGATCAGAGCAAATTCGCTAAATGAGTAAAACCACATGGCCAATTTTTTAAAAGGGTGAATAATTTTAACATAAATTTTTCTATTTAAACCATTATATACACTTTGAAACACCAGAACCTCTTCCTCCCAAATCCTCAATTTCATTATGCTCAAAAATTCAGCAGCTCACAGTCCCTCATTAATCCAAACCAAGGTAATGGATAAAATTATTTTAAATTTATAAGGATTTATGTAAGGGTTCAATTTGTTTTTATTTTTGGTTTCACCAAGACATATATATAAGTATATACATTCCTATTTATTTATATTAATAAATCTTGATGAAAAATATTTATTTTAAATTCATGTTTTAAGGAATTATTAATAAATCCCTCACTCTTGAGGATTTATGTAAGGATTTAATTTTTATGCAATAAAATTATATTTGTTTTACAATGATATACATATATGTATATGTATGTATGTATGTATCTATAAATATCTATTTTCAGAATATATATCAGATATGTGTTTTTGTTTTAAATTTTATCCCTAAACTTGTACTTTATAAAGAGGTTATTTATTTTTATCAAATGGATTGCTTATGTTTTTAAACCATCATTCTATTTACAAGGTATAAATATTTATATTTCTATATATACATATATGTATACAAATTTGTTTTAAAAATGGGGTTAATCACTTATTTCCAAATCTATATATAATTTTTAGAATTTATTCTAAATCTATCCATTTATGGTTTATCATTATTTGTAACCTAGTTTTAAAAGGATAATTGTTATCATTTTATGTAATATTCTTAAATAATATATTATTTCATGTACGAAATTGTATTTTCACCCCTTGGTATGTCATATATAATTAGGTATGGCCATCATCTAAATTATAACTCACATTCCATGCATTTTTAGATCAAGTGTATATTTATTTCATTATCCATTTTATTTATGAATTTTAAATAAATAAAGTTATTTCAATCATGGGATTATCCTAAAAAATAGAAAATCTCAAGAATATTCTGATGACATGTGTTAAGAAAGGTTATTTTATTTTAAAGAAAATAATATTATGTATGTATTTTTGAAATGTTTTGGGTTAGGATTTAAAAAGTTAGGTACATTGAAATTGTTTTCAAAAATTAGCACTAGTATGTTATATGATTTTATGGGGAGTTAACCCATATGTATTAAGTGAACTTTGTTCCATATGAGATATGACTAGTAGCCTTATGGTTTTTATTATCTTCTGCCAAGTATCATAAATGGCACACTAGAAATTATTATTTTAAATGGAGAATTCCCAAATATCTTTTCAATTATAATTATTTATAAAAAGTATTGGTTTATAAATTTATTTATTTAGAATTAAAATGTTATTAAAATATACTTTTGAGTATGTATATTTATGTTTTAAAAGAATTTATTAATTGTTTTAAAACCCCTTAATAGGAATGTCAAATACTCGCCCTGCATTTTTAAATTCATTTTTATAGGTTTAGTAGATTTATCAATGATTTGTTTTTCTATGTGGAGGTAGCGCACTAAAGATTATTTTTTTTAATTAATTTTATTTTTGTACATTTTTTATGACATGTAATATTTGTATCTAATTCTCTAAAAACTAGACTGGTAAAGGTAATCTGTTATGTAATGTATTGTGTAATTAGTCAATTTCATTTAAAAAAACAAATTACACAACAAGTTTCAGTACCGGCTTCAAGATACTGGGGTCTGGGTCCTTAAAATTTGTATCATAGGAATGGTATAAATAATTTTGGAAATTTATAAAAAATAAAAAAATTAAATTAAGCATACATCCCTTATAAAAAATTCTTTTCCTTTATATTTTCATATGGAATGAAAAAGATAAAAAAACTAATTTGTTTTCCCTTCTAGACGAGATACTTGAAAAGATAAATTTAAAGTCATGTTCATAAGTATTCGATCCTTTCAAAAATATTTGTTTATGAGGAAAACATATTTATCAAATATCCAACACTCCTAGAATAATCTAATTCTTTCAAGGATTGGTCCTCATTTATTTTCTCATAGTGCATGAACAAATTTAATTTTATGAATGTCAAGGAAACTATTATAGGGGCCTCTTCAAATTTTTTACCATGTTTGAAAAGTTTCAGACCTTAAGTAATTGCTGAGAAGCTGTTTTAGAGGGTGACCTCAGAATAGCTTATCTATATCAAGTCTTGAACTTCAGTTTATATGGGAGACTTTATGATTTTAAAATTTTATAAAACAAGGTACTTTGGTGGGTTTATATAAATCGAGTCCATTCTGATGTCTCTAAACTTTTCATCTATTGTGACTTTTACTTAAGATCCAATTGTTGTATACATGTGTTTAACCCTATTTTCTCAAGTTTTTTTTGGATAAAAGAAATTTAAGAGATGATAACTACTTTGGGAATCGAGATAATAGATAATAACCAAAACTTGTGCAACTGGTGAAGGAATGAATTAAATGTTATAATTTAAATTTGATAATTAATAATAATTAGTTTGTTTTTTGTGGGAACAAAAATATTTAAGTCTGAAGGAATAAACTTTTGGGAATATTTGTACCAAAGAATTGTGAGGGCGCAATTCTATTAAGGGGGGAGAATGTAATAGCCTGAACTAATATTGTAATTGTTTTAATAACATCTTTGTTATTTTTTTATTTATATGTATTGTACCCCTCTTGTTTTAATAATATTTTAATAATCACAAATCCTATACATCATGTAAAACTTGTTAATCCTATTTAATCTTTATCAGATCATGTGTACAAATGGTTAGTTTTTTATGCTTTTAATAAACCTATCCCAGATCTTAATTGATATAAATTTAGTTTTTTTTTGTAAACTATATTTAACTTTGGTCTATAATTATTTAGTTGATGAATGATTAAGTTTAATTCAATTTGTGAATATTACTGATCAAGTCTATATACAGATATTTAACTAAGTCTGATAAACCATGAGTCTTCCACCACTTCTATTTTTCTGCAAAAGGACTGAGACACCATGACCTAGACATCATGACCCAGACACCATGACCAGACACCATGACCCAAACACTGTGACCAAAAACCATGACCAGACATCGTTTCCAAGTGACATTGTTTCCATACAGACTGTGACACCATTCTTTAATCTATTGTGTTTTTTTCAATTTAAATTCTAATGGTAATATTTGAGTCTTATAAATTCACTGAAATAATTAATATTTCTTTGTAGACATGTCACATGACAGTACGAGGTATGAGGTGTAGAATACATGCATCCTGTCAGCTTCAACACATGCACTCCAAGAATAAAAAGAAAAGTGTGTCCCAGAAACAATAGGAGGTGATATAGTGAAGAAGCGCGAGCCAACACATGCAACAAGATACATCTGAAGAACACATAAATAATTAATGAATCCAAAATATAGAATACCATAGATCAGAGTCAAAAACATCTTCACAATACCAACTCCACAAAGAAAATGATCCAGATCTAACTAGAAACCAGAGCACCAGACTTGCGATACTTTTTTTCTTTCACGAGGACCCTATACTTACATATGCTTCATCCAAGAAGTATAGAGATGCATAGAATAACACTCAGAGAACTTCTAACCTTATCTCATCATCTTTTCTCTTTTGTGTACTATTTTTATCTTTCGATCAGTGTGTGTGTGTCTTTATTAAAATACAAACATTTATTCCTTCACTAAACTGAAGGATACAAGATATCCTTCCTATCATATCTTTTTACACTTTTTTACTCCCACAGATAAGTGTGGAAGAGGTCCTTGTGTCACCTGGTATTTTATACCCAAGAAAAACTGGGGAAGAGGTCATGAGACCTAGAAAGTTCTGTGCACTATTGTTTACCCTGATCCAGGGTGTGGATCAAGTTTATTTATATAAACTTCTTGGTGGTAGTTTATCACCAAGTGGAGTGGATTAGGTCTTTTCTTGATATTAAACCACTTTTTTTATATCTACAGTGTTGTTTAATTTAGTTTTCTCTATTTTACTGGATAATTTAGAAATCACTATATTTACTTTGATATTTAATCTTGAAAAGAAGATATAATTTTTTTCCTTATTAGAATAGATTTAAAAGTAATATTAATAACTGATATTAAGATTACTGAGAATTAATCAATCTTATGAGAAGTTATTTAAACAGTTAAACTTTCACAACTATATTACTTTGATTAACTGGTTTGTATTTATTTTTGTTGGAGAAAATTTTAAGAAAACTTTTCAAAAAGAAATTTTTTATAGATACTCAATTCACCCCCTCTTCAGTACTCTACTCTGACCAACAATTGGTATCATGGGAGTTTTTTATTCCTGATTAAGCCTCTATTTTTGAAACTATTCAACTGTGATTTTAGTTGTACTTTAAAGATCTATAAATTTCTATTAATTCTAAATTTATAGTTCTTTAAAAGTATTTATTTATTATGGATAATAGACTGGAAGGTGATGCAACAAACATACCACCATTCTTTAATGGAACCAATTATGCCTAATGGAAAATAAAAATAAAAATTCATTTAGAAAGTATGAGTTTTGAAATTTGGTCTTCAATCATAGATGAGTATAAGATTCCTTCTATTGATAGAATCACATGGGATGATCCAACTAAGACTGAAAACAATAAAAATAACAAATCCATGAATTCTTTATATTTCTCTTTAGGAGATGAGGAATTTAATAGAATTTCTGCATGCAAAATTTCCAATGAAATTTGGGATACTTTGTCTGTTTCACATGAAGGAACTTCTAGTGTGAAAGAAATGAGACTTAATGCCTATACTATTAAATATGATAAATTTAAAATAAAACTCGATGAGACTATTTCTGACATGTATCTCAGGTTCAATGAAATTGTCAACACACTGATTTCTCTTGGAAGAGAAGTCACTACCAAAGAACAAATCATGAGGATTCTCATATTCCTACCTGGTAGATGGAGAGCAACCTCTGTCTCTATTAGAGAATCATGCAACGTCAAAAAGTTACCTGTAAAAGAACTCATTGTGAAAATAATGATGTATGAAGAGGAGATGAAATTCAACAAGGAATAGGAGGATGAACCCAAAATAAAATATGTTGTATTTAAGACCACCACCTCTAAACACAAAGAAAAAGGGAAATTGCAAGCCTTTGTAGAAAGTTCCAGTAGTGAAAAATCATCACTTGACAGTGATGAGGATATGTCTTAATTAGCCAGAAGGTTTAAGATATTTTACAAGAAGAAGAAATTTTTTAGAAAGCCTAACTTCAAAGGAATATATGATCAAAAAGGAAGATGGAAGAAATATTGGAAAATAAGTGACAAGTCTGATGAGATAATATGTTATGAGTATAAGTGAAGGGGACATTTAAAGGCTTATTTTCCTAAGCTCAAGTACAAAAAAAATATGTGGACAAAGATAGAAAGTATAAAAATGCATTGAAAGTAATGTGGAGTGATTTTGAGGACAGTTCAAGTGACTCAGAATCTTCACATGATGAACATACCAACAAATCCAATATGTGTTTTACAAAAAAAACACATCTAAAGTAACACTAGAATCTACTATACAAAATTCCTATTATTTTGGAGATGAAAGTTATTCTGAGAATATGTCTAATGAAGAAATGTTTGAGTACTGTAACATGGTTGAAGAGACATGTAATGAACTAAAATAAAAATACAAGTCTTTAATGAAACAACATGCTCTTACCTCAACTGTTAAATATGAAATTACAATAGAAAGAGAGAAAAATGTTTAATTACTCAAAGAAAATAATGAACTAAATATATATAATGATCAATTAAAAAGGACCTTGAAAGGTTTACTAATGGTAAAGATACTTTGGTACAAATTCTAGGTAAAAATATTTCTCCTAAATATACTACTGGTATTGGCTATATACTTGGTAAAATAAATTTTTCAATAACTAATTTTGTTTCTAAATCTTGGACATACAACTTTACTTCTAGTTCTATAAAGCATTCAGCTAGATCAAATTATGATGCACTCTCTACTGTCACAATATTTTTTAGACCAAATATAGTTTAGTTTTCAAGCACTTTACATAATTCTTATAGGAAACCTATTAGGAATATGTTGGTTCCTAAATCACTAGTCACTAATATTACTAGACCCAAACAAATATGGGTAGCAAAATTTGTTTTTATTTGACTAATTTGTAGGAAAATTTATTAAAGAGATCTTGTAAAAGATTTTGGTACTTGGATAGTGGTTTTTCAAGACATGTGACATGAGACTATTCATGCTTCAAGACCTTAATAAAAATTGATGGTGGATATGTCACCTTTGGTGACAATGCCAAAGGAAAAATCGTAGGCCTTGTCCAAATCAGTAACTCTAACTCAGTTTTAATTTACAAAGTACTTTTTTTATGGACTAAAATATAATTTTCTTAGTATTTCACAACTATGTGATGATGGATTTCATGTTAAATTTGAAAATGATGCTTGTGATGTTTTTAATTCTAAAAATGAATTAGAGTTTTCTGCATTGAGAAATGAAAATGTATACTCTGTTAACTTAGAATCTTTAGTTTCTCAAAATGATTCTTGTTTAAGTGCATTTCACAAAGATTCTTAGATTTGGCATAGAAGACTTGGACTCTTTAATATTCACTCCCTTAGAAAGATAACTAGAAAAATCTTAGTCAAAGATCTACCCAAACTTGTTTTTCCAAATGATAAAGTGTGTAATCCTTGTCAAAAGGGAAAGCAACACAAAATTTCCTTCAAACCAAAGAAATAAGTGTCAACTTATCAACCTCTCAAACTGGTTCAAATAGATTTTTTTGGACCATCTATAGTTTCTAGTTTAAATGGGAAGCACTATGTTCATGTTCTTGTAGATGAATTTTCTAGATATACTTGGACTTTCTTTTTGGATCACAAAAGTAAAGTCTGCTCTAATTTCATCAAATATGCTAACACAGTAGAAAATCATAGAGGACTTATAATTAAATACTTAAGAAGTGATCATGGTCCTGAGTTTGAAAATCAAGAGTTTTATTCCCCTTTTTTAAAAAATGGCTATAGTCATAATTTCTCTACCCTTAGAACACCTCAACAAAATGATGTTATAGAAACAATAAATAGAACCTTGAAAGAGATTCATATAACCATGATCAGTGAATATTACTTTCATATTCATTTGGGCTAAAGATGTAAATACAGCATGCTATTTTATTAAAAGAGTGTTGAATAGATCCATTCATAAAATAACTCCATATGAGTTATGGAACAATAGAAAACCCAAAGTAATCTACTTCAAAGTTTTTGGTTGAAAAGTATATATCCTTAATAATAAGGAAAATCTTTATAAATTTTTATCCAGGAGTGATGAAGGAATATTTCTAGGATATTAAATCTCTAGTAAAGCCTATAGAGTGTCTAATAAAATAAATAAATGTGTGCAAGAATCTGTCGATGTCAAATTTGATGAAACAGATCCATATGAGCCTAAGACTACTCTATAGAACCTAGAGGATGATGTGTCAAATATGGACATCAATAAAAAATCCTCTAACCAACTTGTAAAGTAATCTGTGAAAACTTCTAGTTCTAGAAATTCTTCAGATTTAAGTCATAATGAACATGAACCTATTGATGAACCTGACATCACTAGTCCTTTTTCTATAGCTATTAGAACCCTTAAAACCCATCCTTTTGATGTTTTTGTAGGAGATTTAGATAAAGGAACTCAAACTAGATCTTCTCTTAGAAACCAGTTTGAACAACAAGTCTTCTTGTCACAACTTGAACCTAAAAACATTAATGATGCTATTAATGATGAATTTTGGGTGATGGCTATGCAAGAAGAACTTAATCAGTTTGAAAGGAACAAGGTTTAGAAACTTGTTGACAGACCCAAAGACACATTTACCATAGTAACTAAATGGGAATTTAGAAACAAGGTTGATGAATCTGGAAACATATTTAGAAACAAGGATAGATTGGTTACACAAGGCTATAGTCAATAAGAGGGAATTGACTATGAAGAGACCCTTGCACCATTAGCTAGAATTGAAGCCATCAGAATTATTCTTGATTATGCTGCACATATAAATTTCAAACTATATCAAATGTATGTTAAAAAAACATTCCTAAATGGGTATATAGATGAGTATTTTTTTGTTGAGAAACCTCCTAGTTTTACAAATCCTCATTTTCGAAATCATGTTTTTAAATTATCAAAATCTTTATATGGTTTAAAACAAGCTCCAAGATCTTGGTATGATAGATTAAGTACTTTTATTATTTCCAAAGGTTTTACAAAAGGAATATCTAATCCTAACCTTTTTATAAAATTAATTTCTAATGATGTTTTAGTATTTCAAATTTATGTAGATGATATTATCTTTGGATATTCAATAAATTCTTTAGGTATTGAATTTTATAAAATGATGCAAAACGAATTTAAAATGAGTTTAATGGGTGAACTAAAATTCTTTATTGGATTTAAAATCTTTCAAAATAATGAAGTTCTTATTTTAAATCAAATCAAATATACTAGAGATCTTCCAAAACATTTTGGTTAGGATAGAACTAAAAGTAGAAACACTCCAATGAGTACTACTTGTAAGTTGGATCTTGATGAAGATAGAAAATTTCTTGATCAAACCACTTACAGAGGGATGATTGGAAGCATACTCTACTTAACTGCTTGTTGTCCTGATATTATGTTTAGGGTAAGTATGTGTGCTCATTTTCAAGAAAACCATAAGGAATCTCATTTAAATGTTAAGATAATTTTCAAATACCTCAAGAACACACCCAATCTAGGACTGTTATATCCCATAGGAAAATCATTTGAGTTAGTTATCTATTATGATGCTGACTTCAGTGGCTGTAAGTAATATAAAAAAATCACCTCTGAAACATGTCACTTTTTAGGAAAGTAACTAGTATCATGGTATAGTAAGAAATAAAACTTTGTTGCATTATCTACTGCTAAAGCTGAGTACATAGTTGTTGGTAGTTGTTGTGAACAAATTTTTTGGATGAAACACATATTAATAGATTATGGATATCAATTCAGGAATGTACCCATAAATTTTCACAATACAAGTTCTATTAACATATAAAAATATCCTATTTCACACTCTAGGAAAAAACATATTGATGTAATACATCACTTTTTGATAGACTATTATCAAAAAAGTGATATCACTTTGGAATTAATTGGAACTGAATATCATCTCGCTGATATATTCACCAAATCATTAAATTATGAAAGAATAGATTACATAATACATGAATTAGGGATGATAAATCTTAATTATTAAGTGTACTGTTTCATAGCTTTCTGTTTCATAGTTTATGGTTTCACAGGTCACTGTCTTAATATTACTATCTAAATCTTACAGGTCTATAGTTTATTGTCTTAAGAGTTTCTGTTTCATGTTTATGGTCTCACAGTTACTATCTCTCAGTTACTGTCTCGTACATACTATTTCAAACAATACGGTTGCACCATTTAGAAGTCACATAGTAAATATGACATCGTAAAAACCTATTACAGTCTCACTGTGAAAACCTGTTATGGTCTCACCGTGAAAGTCTATTCTGGTCTCACTATAAAGAGACTTTATCATTTTATTTACATATTATAATCTATATCACTGTACTTAATTATTTTATTCTTTTACTTTCCCGCTCTTCTGAATTCACAACACTTGATATACCTAAATGATAAAAACCAAATAAGTTTCAGTTTTTTCTTCATCAAGCCTTCTTCTCTCAAACGATAACCCCTCCTTCAACCTTTTCTCTCTCTCTCTCTCGAACCTTTGTTGAATACCCATAATGAAATGTCTACCCTCATCAACTCCTAAGAAGCACAAATAAAAGAAGAAGATGGAAATATCACTAAAGATAGTGCCTGAAGGTCCTTAGAATCCAAACCTTGTGAACAAAATAGTGGTACCTGAAAACGAAATATGCACCAAGTGGTTGTTGTTAAGTAAATATTTATTATTTAAAGTACTAAAAGAGTAGGGATGGATGGATTGGTTCACAAAGGAGGAAAGGCCGATTTATCCAAAGCTATTTTCTCGGTTTTAGCAGTTGGTTCAATTCTCTTTTGATACATAAGATGGTTTTGTTATGAGAAGCTAGATCAATGGCCAGATATGTACCTTTTCTTTGAGGTTATGGGCTGCTTACCTAAGGATACCTCGTGAGGGAGTTTTTGAGGGCTACTAGAGAGGTCCTCCCCTCCAAGTTAGATCTTTGTTTTAGAAGAAGCCTTGGTAATCTTGACTCGCAATAAAACTAAAAGAAGGGTTATAGCTGCTAAACTAGATGGTGAAACCATACTATTGTTTAAGTTTGTTCAGAATCTTGTTAGTCGAAGAAAATGAGATTTTTCTACACTCACATATCAGGATGTATTTTTTATATATCTTATGAATAATGGATACAATATTAACCTATGAAAGTATGTTATACTTCATATGTGTGAGTTGATAAAGACAACCTCAAAGTCGACCTCCTTATTCTACTCAAGGTTAATATCGGTTATTCTTCATGTTAAAGGGTTGGTCGGACCATATGAAGAATTCATTAAGGACTATGAATTTTTCATCTCAAAGGTCACAGTCAAAAGAATGAAAATAATTTGGAATCTGTGGAGAAAAGCATGGGTGGAAGATAATGACAGGGTCTATGAAAAGTTCAACCCAGTTTAGCATTCTTCAAGACCTAAGGAAATTTATAATCCTGGTCTGGAACCTTATGATATTGCAAACTATCCTGTTGAGGAAGAAGAAGAAGAGGTTGTTGCGCCTACAGGGGAAACTGTCCTAGATAAGGAAGACAGTGGACTTGTTCCTCAAGTCATAATTAAGAAGGAAGTACATGTTCCTAAAGAAATTGTTGATTTGGAAGATGAACCTTCTTCTAAAGAAGAATCTATTTTTATTGAAAGGGAAAAGGATGTTTTGGAAGAACATTTAGAAGAATAAATTTCTTTTGATAAAGAAGCTACTTCTAAGGAACACCTAGAAGAACAAGTTGTTCCTGAGATTATCCCATCTGCTGAAGAAAAAATGGAGCAAGCCTTACAATTGGCTAGAAAATAAATGGGTGAAGCTTTTGGGGATGAAATTTCAGAAATAGATCAAGGATCTAAATCTCTTAGTCATATAAGAGATGCACCGGTTGAGGGGGAGGAACACCCCAATCTAGAAAGTGTTGATGTTCCTAATCGAACTAATCCAATCTCTATGGATACTTAGTATAAATTCCATATATATTTTTATGTGAATGGTTCCCAAGAAGTCTCAATTAAAGATATAGACCTTTATAGTATATTTCAATTGAAATAAGTCTCTGATCTTATCTATGCAAAGGAACTTGAGCCTATCTCAGCTCCTGTTCCTTAACATTAATAAGAACCTTCTAACTTAGTAAGTAAGGATGATATGAAAGCCTTTAGAGCTACCTTATTGGATAGAGTTGAAAAGCTCATGAACACTCAACCTGCTCCTATAACCAACTTGAGTTAAAGAGATTCTTCCCTATTGTTAGAAGAGATCATATAGAATATTCAGCCAAAAATGCTTCATGAAATTCAAGAGGTCAGAATTGAGAATAAACAGCTAAGTGATGAAGTGAAGTTTCTCAGAGCTATGGTTGAAGGTATGAAGAGAGTGTTGAAATCAAGACCAGAACTTGTTTCTCATCCTATTGATGATGTTAGTATTCAGATTCCATAAGAAGTTGCCTCCCTAATTCAACCTAACTTATCTTCCTTAGCCAAAAAAGTGTCCAAAAGAAATAAGAAAACAGTTCAATAAATGTGTGCTATTTTTATTGGTCTCAACAATTAACTGATTAGTATAAGGGTTGTCTCAAAAAAGTTATAAATAAACTGAAGTACCTTACATCAGCTGTTATAGCTTCTAGTACCTCTGTACAGTCATCTCAACCCTCCCTGGATATTGATCTGCTTAGAACGGTTGTTAAGGAAGAACTTCAATCAGTGCTCAGTGGTTTTGAAAAAGAGTCTCTATCTATGGTTGTTAAGAATAGTGATAGAGTTCTTGATCTAGTAATAAATCATTCCACGATTTCAAATGATTCTCAAGAATAAATTGCTAAGAAGGTGGATTTATACTTCAATAGGATTTTCTCCAAGCATGATATGACAAATCATTTCAAGTACCTTTTAGAGAATCTAAAAATCGCGCATGTCACTCGAGATTTCAAAACTCAAGTTCAAAAGATGAATGATTTAACTCTTTTGTTGGACAAGTTCATGGATAACAAATATGACTATAAGAAAGTGATGAAGTTTGTTGGTGATATTATTGCTAACTTCATCAAGATATTGAGGCACTATCTTCATGTGAAGAGCACTGCTATTGTGGCTCCTGAAGATGCACCATTGCGACCTAGTTTTCCTACCTTCTCATCCACTACCCTTGCCTCTACCTCTATGTATGTCTCTCAGGCTCTGAGTCAGATCGGACCTGTTATCCTTGACAAAAAATTGGCTTGGTCTTCCACTATACCTACCTTGGACCCTTCTATTTTTTAAGGTCTCTCTCTACCTTCTTTGTCAGTTGGTTCACTTCCTTCTTCAACTTCAACCTTTGCTCATGTGTCTTCTCATGATGATGCTACTAAGGGAAAAGAGAAGACAACTAGTGCTGAAGAAAAGTGTACACTATCTTTTGATAGGGATATTTTTGTATTTTTGTTGTCTACTATTTTTAATGGAACATCTTTCTCCATCTAATTCACTGTGAACTATTTTTGTCTATTCTTTTATTTACTTTTGTACTCTTTTTAATAATCCCAAAAGGGGGAGATACATGCAATCTAAATGAACACTAATGGAGATACACATCCACTAAGAACAGATATCTCACTCATATGATTTGTGATCATCAAAAAGGGGGATATTTTTGGACCCCTCCCATTTTAATCATGTTTTAATGATCACAAATCCTATACATCCTGTAAAACTTGTTAATCCTATTTATTCTATCTCAGATCATGTGTACAGATGGTTGGTTTCTTTATGCTTTAAATAAACCTATCCAAGATTTTAATTGCTATAAATTAAGTTTGATTATTGTAAACTATTTCTAACATTGGTCTATAATTATTTATTTGATGAATGATTAAGTTTAATTCACTCTGTGAATATTACTACTCAAGTCTATATACATATATTTGGCTAAGTTTGAGAAACCGTGAGTCTACCATCGGTTCTATTTCTCTAGCAAAGGACCCAAACACTATGACCCAGACACTATGACCTTGACACAATGACCAGACACCGTGACCTAGACACCTTGACCAGACACCTTGACCAGACGTCATTTCATAGTGACGTTGTTTCAAAACAGACTGTGACACTATTCTTTAATTTGTTTTTTCGTTTTCAATTTAATTTCTGACGGTCATATTTGAGTCTTTTAAATGCACTGACATGATTAATATTTATTTTTATACATGTCACCTGATATTATGAGTTACTAGGTGTAGAATACATGCATCATGTCATCTTCAACATATGCACTCCAATAATAAAAAGAAAAGTGTGACCCAGAAACAACAGGGTGTGACATAGTGAAGAAGCGCGAGCTGACACATGCAATAAGATACATCTGAAGAACACATGAAGCATTCACAAATCAAACATCTAGAATACCATAGATCAAAGTCAAGAACATATTTTCAATACCAACTCCATGAATAACACGATCTGGATCTAATTGGAAACCAGAGCACCAGACTTGCAATACTCGGTTTCTTGCACCAGGACCCGATACTTACATCTGCTTCATCCAAGAAGTCCAGATATGCATAGAATAACACTTAGAGAACTTCTAACTTTATCTCATCATATTTTCTCAATTTTGTACTATTTTTAGCTTTCGAGCAGTGTTTGTGTGTCTATATTAAAACACACATTGTCGTCTTCACTAAACTGAAGGATACAAGATATTATTCCTCTCATAAATTTTTACAATTGTTTTCTCCCACGGATAAGTGTGGAAGAGGTCCCTTTGTGACATGGTAGTTTATACCCACAAAAACTATATAAGATGTCGTGTGACTTGGACAGTCTTGTGCACTATTGTTTACCCCAATCCAGGGTGTGAATCAGGTTTATTTATATAAAATTCTTGGTGGAAAGTGATCACCAAGTGGAGTGAATTAGGTCTTGGATTGAGACTGAACCACTTCTTTTATATCTGCTGTGTTATTTAATTTAGTTTTCTCTATTTTACTGGATAATTAATAAACCACTAGATTTACTTTGATAGTTAATATTGGGAAGAAGTTATAATTGTTTTTCCTTATTATAATAGCTTCAAAAGTAATATTAATAAATGATATTAAGATTACTAAGAATTAATCAATCTTTGGAGAAGTTATTTAAACAGACAAACTTTCATAATCATATTACTTTCATTAACTGGGATTTATTTATTTGTATTGGATAAAATTTTAAGAAAAATTCTCAAACAGAAATTTTTTATAGATACTCAATCCCCCCCTCTAGAGTACTCTACTCCGACCAACAAGGTGAGAACAAATGTTATTAAATTAGATAATTTCAAGAAAATAAAATCATATAATAAATAATTCCATTAAAAACATTGATTCACTACATCATTTCATTAAAAAATGCCTCAACTAATCTAGAAAACTCCTTACAAAACTTAGTAGAATAACTAGAACACCGCCGAGTAAAATAAGTAGAACAAATGTGTAGTTGAAATCCTTTGATTTTTTTCCTATTTAAAAAGGCTATGTCAAGAAGTATAGTAAGAACACTAAGTTTCATAGAGATGTAGAGCACCATTCTTGTAAGAAAGAAATAATTTTTTATGTTTTTGAAATTCCTTAGACAAGTATTTATACACTTTATGTGACTTTTGTAAAAAAAATAGTTGTTCGAATTTATTTTAGTGATCATTGATGTTTTTAACCATTAGGTCTTCCTTTAATTTTACTATTGGATATTTTAAAAATCTAAAATAAATTTAAAATAATATTTTAAAATAATAAAATTAATGACATGTAATGTTTAAATTAATATTTTTATATTGTAACCTTAAATTTAATCAAGATGATTTTATAAATTCCAAATAATAATAACATAAGTAAACTTTTATATATATAGTTTACATAAGTAATAATAAAATAATAATAACTGGATATTTTTGGTTTTATTTAATAAATTTTACAAAAAAATTGCTAAATTTGTTTTCTACTTACCCACACAACCGAGAGAATCCTATAAGTCCAGTCCCTTAAGGCCCAATGTGGGTATAATAAAATCCCACTTGAGAAATGAAAAAGAGCCTGTGTATAGGTGGGCTAAGTTTCAACTGAGAAAAAGGGGACTAGGTAGTGACCCGCATGTATGGGTTAGGCCAAGGTACGGGGTGGGATCCCATGTATAAGGATCCCTATGCGTGTGCTTGTGTTTTAAAACTAAGGCATCAGCATCCATACTTATAAGGAGGTCCCAGAAACCAAACTTTTTTTATGTGCGGTGCCTTTTTAAACGTCGAATCAGATCTCATTCGTCTGATTTATCAATCTGTAATCCTAGTCGTCCCATTATTTTTCTCCCAATTAGGCCCCCTCTTAAACATGGAAGGGTTTTATCCTAGCCCTCCAATCATGTTACCTTCATCTCAAACGTCCCTTCCATCTATGGTTGTCTTCTCCATTGGTCACAAGGTCACGTTTCACCTATTCGAGATGCACAACGGGTCAGCCATTGGGTATAATCCTAGCCCTTCGATCGATGAAGGATGATCCAAGCCATCCCCACTTTCTCTCTCATTTAGCTCATGCCACACAGATAGTTATCCACTGGTACCCTTTTCCTTCCCCACTGTTCTTCTTCCTCAACCCTATGAACTGGTTGGTATCGACCTGTGATGCTCCTTCCTTCTCCATCACCGAAATCATTTTCCCTTGTGGCCCTGTCGGTTCCTCTTCTTACAATAACGACACAAATAGTTATATTTTCTTAAAACCAAAAATTTTCTCCATGTTTTGGCTTCCCCAATAATCTTTGAATAGAATATATAGTTTCAATTTTCCTCTAATGATTACCTTTATCTTATTTTAATTTGGGTCCCTTTTCCATCTTTTTTGGATTTCTCAATGTTTGATCCAAGAAAATTTCCCAAATGGGTCCAAATCCATGGCCAATTTGTTAAAATGGTGAATTATTTTAACATAAAAAATTTTATTTAAACAACTATATACATGGTTCGAAACACCCGACCCTCTTCCACCCAAATCCTAAATTTCATTCATCTTGATAATTCAGCAGCTCATAATCCCTCATTGATCCAAACCAAGGTAAGGGATAAAATAATTTATAAGGATTTATGTAATGTTTTAATTTGTTTATATGTTTGGTTTCACCAAGACATATATATAAGTATATACATACCTATTTCTTTGTCTTAAGAATTATAGATATAAAATATTTGTTTTAAATTCATGTTTTAAGTAATTCTAAAAAAATCCCTCATTCCCAAGGACTTATGTAAGGATTTAATTTTTATGCAATAAAATTAACTTTGTTTTACAAAGATATACATATATATAGATATATATATATATATTTAGAATATATATGGGATATGTGTTTTTTTTTTAAATTTTATCAGTAAACCAATACTTTATTAGGGGATTATTTATTTATATCAAATGAATTGCTTATATTTTCGAAACATCAGTCTATTTATAAAGTATAAAGACTTATATTTATGTATATACATATATGAATATCAATTTATTTATAAAAAGGGGTTAATCATTTATTTCCAAATCAATATACAAATTTTATAATTTATTCTTAATCTATCAATTTATGGTTTATGATTTTGGTAACCTCGTTTTAAAATAATAATAGTTATCATTTTATGTGTTATTCAAAAAAAATCTATTATTTCATGTGTAAAATTGTATATTTACCCCTTGGTATTTCCTAAATAATTAAGTATGGTCATCATATAAATTATAACTAACATTCCATGAATTTTTAGATCAATTGTGTATTTATTTCATTATCCATTTTATTTATTAATTTCAAATAAATATATTTATTTCAATCCTAGGATTATCCTAAAAGAAATTAGAAACCCTCAAGAATATGTTGATTACATGTGATAAGAAAAGTTATTTTATTTTAAAGAAAATAATATTATGTAAATATTTTTGAAATGTTTTTGGTTAGGATTGAAAAAGGTATGTCCATTTAATGTTTTTCAAATACTAGCACTAGTATGTTAAGTGATGTTATGGGGAGTGAACCCATGATTCTTAATGGAACTTTGGTTCATATCAAATAATACTAGTGTCCTTATGGTTTTTATTATGGTCTTCTAAGTATCATAAATGACCCACCAAAAATTATTATTTTAAATGTTGAATTCCCAAATATATTTTCAATTATAATTATTTTGAAAAAAATACTAGTTTTCTAAATTTATTTATTTAGAATTCAAATGTTATGAAAATATACTATTAAGTATGTATATTTATGTTTTATAAGAATTTATTAATTGTTTTAAAACCCCTTACTGGGTATTTTAATTGCTCACCCTACATTTTAAATTCATTTTTACAGGTTTAGTAGATTTATTAGTGATGTATTTATTTATGTGGAGGTAGAACACTAAAGATTATTTTGTTTAATTAATTTTATTTTTGTACAATTTTTGATGAAATGTAATAGTTGTATCAAATTATCCAAAACCTAGACTGGTGAAGGTCCTTTATTGTGTAATGTGTTGTGTAATTATTTAGTTTCTTTTATAAAAAAATACACACCATGTTTCAGCATCGGCTCTGGGAAACTCAGGTCTGGGTCCTTACATTTTAGTTATGTTATCACCCTTATCTATTATTTTTAACCCCCAGTAACCCTTTTGTCAATTACTATAATATTAAAGTTTTCTACACTTTGAGGGTAAAAAAAGTTCCCATAAAAGGAAAAAAACCATAAATGAATCATGTTTGGTTTTTTAAACCTCATACCATCAACTTGGTTGGAGAAAATAGTTTTATGAATTTTAAATCATTTAATAAAATACTATTTATTATAAAATTTCATTAATATCATTAATGGATCTATTCATTGAATTCGGATTTGCAAACAACATAAAAAAAATGGAATTCAAACCTAAACCTTTAAATCATAACTAATATATTGTATTTATATAAAAAAATTTGGCACACTATAACTCACTCAAATTATATTACATTTCATATTTTGTAAATAATTTATTTTATTTTTCAATTAATTGAGTAATATTGTATCAACGTTTCAGAAACATTTAATCTAGTTAATTAATCACTAAAAATTAAAACTAAATTACCATTATAAAACTAAGTTAATTAGGTTTAAAATAAACATTAATATTAATTCCTAATATATTATTATTATTATGTGAACATATAAAATAAATTATAAGAATTAATGGGATGTTTTTCAATTTTCTTTACTTAAAATAATATAAATGTCATTACCAATATAAAATGGAAAAAATGCCATATATTAGAATTTTTATAGATATTTCCAAATTAATACCATAAAATGAAATTAAACCATGTTTTGGGTTGATTTTTAATTCCTTATCACATCATTTTTAACTTTGGTTACCTGATTTACCCTTTACCAATTTTATCATAGTTAATATTCATAATGCCTAAAAATTAAAGTGAACTTTTTACCAAATTTAATCATCATGATTCCAAATATGGTATCCATTTTTCAATATTCATTTTATATAATTGGAAGTTATTAATTTTATTCTATATGTGAAAAAAATCAATGAAAGAAATTTTTTAGAAAAATGTGTTTTTAAGCATAAGAATTAACTAATATCAAAATCCTAAAAATTATTTATTTATATTAAATTATTATCATTAAAATGGATCATATGTTACTCTAAGAAAAAAAACTAAATATAAAGGGACTTTTAAATAACTATATTTAATGAAAATAAATGAACATATTTGAAAAATACGTATGTTCATTGTTCATTGAAAAATAAATCATTTTAGAAAAATCTCAATATTTAACCTTAAGTTAATTTTTATATGATATTTTCAAAAACAAATAATTTAAACAATTTCATTTATAAAATTTTAGAATTTTGGTTTTAATCAAATTCTTGAATAAAACTATGTGTATTGTGCTATTTTAAAAACAAAGGCTTACTATAATTAAAGCTCAAGTGTAAAAAATTATTTCACTATTTCTAAAAAAATTTAATAATTTCTTAAATTAATTGATCAATCCATGCCTTTTTTTAATTCTATGAAATTTTTGGAACATTTTGATTTTTTTTTAGAAATTTGGCTAACTCTTGAGTGTAAAGCTTGATCATAAGTCTTCTTCCAGGGTGTAAAGATTTGATCCCCATCATAAGACTTCAATAATTTGTCAAAATTTTCCTCAATATGATCATAAGACTTTACCATATTTTTATAAAGCTTTTATGTAAAGCTTAATCTCTCTCCACCATTTCCAAAAATTGGAAAACCAACATCGTAAGGCTTTTTCCACCTTGAACATAAAGATATGAACTCCACAATAAGGCTTAAAAACCTAAATATGATCAATTCATAAAATGAATCCTATAAATGCTTATGCTAAATAATTTGTGAAATTTTTAAGAGAGGTTGATATGAATGTGTTTAAAGGATTCCATGAAGATCGACCCACATGGATTCATTTAATGAGAAAATAAAGAGTCTATTCTTGAGTGAAAATTAAAGGACTAATAAATGAGAAAAAATTCATTACCTACACATAAATATTTAATATTTTCAAACCATGTGTGTATAATAAGAGAGATGATATTGATTCTTCCACCTGAAGAATTCATGTATAAATATCTACATTCAGGAGAATATTTCCAAGGATCAATTAAAGTATAGAATCAAAATAAAATAATTTTCCCTCTATTTTTATAGAGAAATCAAGATATAAAAATAAGAAGGTTCCAAAGAGGATAAAAGTAATTCTAGGTGTGTGTTGTGTGTTCATGTTAAGAGGTCTATGTTGTAATAAAATTACTATGTCTATAAGGAAGAAGGATAAAAATAAAAGTTTATTTATCCATGCTCAGCTAAACTCCCAAGTGGTTGTAATAGTGTTATACAAGGACAATCCCTTATGAGTTTATTTTTTCATTGTATTTATTTTGTATTTCCATATAACTATGCTTCTAAATAAATTATTTATTCTTATTTCATGAATTATTTTAATCTAAACTGTTCTAGATTGATTTATAATTTATAAATGTATATTGACTATCCTCGTTATTGAAAGTTCTTTATAAAGGTATTTTCATTGATCATAGTGAGTTTGGTTAGGTTATATTACTTAGAGTTCTTTAAGATTTAAAATCAATTTTAAAAAGGTGGTATCACTTATACCTATATCTTGGTATAGTTTTTCAATAGGTCTAGGTGTTTACCTAAAGTTCTTTGGGTAAACATTCAGAAATAAAATTTGATAATCATTTTTTACAAGGAAAAATGGAGAGTCCAAAGGATCCACACTTTCCTTATAAATTACTTTAAATTATGATTTTCAATATTCTTTTACAACCTATTTATAATATAAATATTTTCACCTTTTAATTCTTAAATTTTGTTCTATTTTATATTTAATCTTATTCAAACTCAAACAAATAAAAAATTTAGTTAGAATTTCTCTGAAAAATTTGAAAACTGGAATGAAAGTTTTAAACATAAGTTTAAAAACCTCCTTGGGATAATACCCAATGGTCTATTTTATTGTATTTCTAAGGGGGTAAATTTTCTATAAGATATCCATGACAGCTCTCTTTCATCAACTGGAGTCATTATTGGGGAGGTTTCTTAAGTTGATTTTTTTTGCATGTACAGAAATTATAACACTAACTTGTTACCTTTAGATCCTAAAATTGATATAACTTACCACTTTATGGCTATAACTATTAGATATTCGGTTGTGACTAGTTAGGAGTATACCAAATAACACACCTTGAATAAACATTTTTGAACCTGTAATTCCAATGGATGACAACATAACATTAAAATAATTAGATTAATCCTATGAGGAAAAAAATAAAACCCTATAGAATACCCTAATACACCTACTAGTTTTGAAATAAAATATTGTTTTGTTAACTAAATTCAAAAATTAGATTGTATACCTGGTGAAGATATACATAAGAATCTTAAAGATGTTAGTTGTTTGTGTGTTAACATGAAACCCTAAGGAATAGATAGAAATCAAATTAATCTTATAGATTTTGCTTTTTATTTATAAGGAGTTTATAAAGAATAGTTATTCTATTCACATTATACTTTGATTCAATATTGGAATAAGTTAAAAAAACATTTCCCTGAAAAAAGATTCCTTAATTCTAGAACCACTTCCATTATAAAATAAATTTATGGAATTAAGAAAACTCAAGGAGAAAGTTTACATGAATATTGGGAAAGATTCAAGAGAATATTTTTTAGTCTCCCCCATAACAGAATAAGTGAACTGTTTTTTATCCAATATTTTTATGAATAATTCTATCTTATTGATAGGAGTATGATTGATTATTTTGTTGGAGGAGTTTTAGTGGATAAAAAATCTATTACTGCTAGAACTTTAATTGCAAACATGATGCAAAACTCTAAATTGATTTGAATAATAGGAATTTTATATTTTAAATCTATCTACGAAGTACCAACTAAAAATTATAAAAATAAATTTATTATAATCCATCTTAGTGATCATACAAATATATTTCAACCAATTATGTTATTCAAAACTTCACAATCTCAACTTGAACATGAATAAACTTTTCAATTACTAGTACACTATAGAATTAATTATTCAAATTGAAACATTAGTAACCAATTACCTCAATTTTAAGAGCCTATTGAAAATTATAATTAATTATTTATTGGAAGACCATTTCACTCAAACTAGTATATATCTTTTCAACCCATCCAAAATTAAAACCAAAGGTAGAATAATCAAACCCATGATGGATTTAAATAACCAGAATAAAAAAATAGATTTTTTCAAGGAGAATAAAGTAATTATATTTCCATATACCTCAATGAACAATCCAATTCTCATCCTAGAAGTAATTTCTAACTCGTTCATCCTATCTAAAAAACTAAGAATTTATTTGAAGAAGCTGTAAGAAATAGAATTAATAAATACCAATAAATTTTAACAATAATAATTGAATATTATAAATAAATTAATGGATCAAATGGTTCTATCATATACTAATGTTGGTAGCATGAGAAACTAGATTAGTGGTGGTTTACCTTTATAACCTCAAGTGAACCCCTAACATAAAGAAAAGACAAATTTAAGTTCCATTGAACCTATAAGTGAGACTAAAGTGAATAACCCCAAAACTGAGAGTTTTAAACTTGTATAGAAACATCTTGTTTATTATCTTATTGAAATATCTTTGTTGAAAACTCATAAATTGTATTGAAAGAAAAATCATTGTCACAGGAAGTTTATTTTCTTAAAATAATCAAGAAATATTGGAAAAGGATTATCAATCCTAGTGTAAAAAATAATCTAGAAACATTCATACCACCAATTCCCTATACTAGGAGAAACCCACCAAATAAAACAAGAGTGGAAAATAAGTAGCTAAGTAATTACTAAAAGCTTTTATAAAAGTACAAGTTAATATCCCTTTAATTTATTTTTTGAAAAAATAATAAAATATGTAAAAACAAATTAAAATAAATGTGTTCCTAAAAATTAAATTTTGAGGGAGGAGGGAAATTTAATTTATAGAGAAATTTCTCCCCAATGATTCAGCATGATTTTCTTATCAAATTTAAAGATCCTAAAACTTTCACCATTACCTATGACATATAATAATTCTAGTTCAAGGATGCCATGATTGATTTAAGATCTTCTGAAAATTTCATTTCATACTCTATTTGATCATATTTATGGGTTAGATAACTCAAACCTTCTAGAATAGTAATTAACTTTCTAGGAGAAGTTCCAAAAAGACTACTAGAGTTATTTAAGATGTTCTATTCTAGGTAAGAAACATGGTTTTACCAACTTATTTTTATGTCTTGAATATGAAATATGATCAGTTAGTAAACATTCACCTCTTATTCTCGGTATATTCTTCCTGAAAACTACCAAAATCCATAATTAATGTCCAAAAAGGAACCTTTTCATTAGAATTTAATAGAATAGTAGTACACTTAAATATTTTCCAGTCTATAAATCACCAAATTGAAAATCAATAAAATTATTGAGTAAACATGATTAATTTTTTCTTGAATAATATGTTACTTGATTTTTAAGATATTATTTATGAAGCCTTTAATTTTTAAAATACTGAATTTGATTTCAATAAAATTGTTGATGATCTAGAAGTTGATTTAAATATAATTGTTAGAAAACAAGAAAATGAAGAATCTAATTATTGTTTAATAAATTTTGAATTCAAAATGAATGTTGAAACTTTTATACACATTTAAACTAATGCTTGTGAACCTACTGAAATTTTTAATGGTGCTAAATCTATTTGATAATATATGAAATAAATTGATAATTTCACATGTAAAAAATCTGCTGAGATAATCCAAATTAATAACATTGATGTTGTACCCAACTTAAACCTAAAACCTACATGTTTTAGTAAATAAATAAGATAAAAATTTTATGTTTCTAAGTCGCATAATTTTTTCATTCCATAGAAAATCACCCCCTGAGATAGAAATAAATCTATTACCTAAAAACCTTATATATTCCTTTCTATGTGAGAATGAGAAATTTCTTGTTATTATTTCCAAGTATTATTCAAAGGATTAAAAAAATGGTAGGATTATTTATGTTACACAATAAATCCTTATGATAGACCCTCTCGGATATTACTAGAATCATCCATTTAACTTGCATGCATATATTTCAGTTAGAAGAAAATGCTAAACTGATGTGAAAATTTCAAAGAAGACTAAACCCAACTATGTTAGAGGTTATTAAGAAAGAATTTGGAACTTTATTGTCTACTATAATAATATTTCCCATATTTTATATCCAATGGCTGATCACCATTCAAGTTGTCTCTAATAAAATTGGTATCACAATCTCAAAGAATGGATTTGGTGATCTAGTCTCTATCAAACTTCCAAACAAATATAGGATCTATGTTGAATATATAAAACTCAATTTTGTATCTATAAAATATCAATTACCACTTTATCTTCTTGATTAAGTTCTTGAGATACTAGCTAGATAAAACCATTACTATTTTTTGGATGGATTTTCTAGATAATTTAAAATTTCTATATCAGCAGAGGATCAATAGAAACCCACATTCACATGCCCCATTGGTATATTTTCTTATAGTGTAATTCCATTTTATTTGTTCAATTCATTAGGAACTTTTAAAAGGTGAATGAAGAGTATTTTTTATGCCTTTAGAAATTTTTATGGAGTTTTTTTATGGATTACTTCACTAGTTATAGATCTTCTTTTGAGATGTTTTAGAAAAGTGTTGATATAATCCTTCAAACTTTCATTGATAAAAAACTTATTCTGAATTATGGAAAATGATATTTCATGGTGAATAAATTAATTTTACTTGGTCATTTTGTCTCTCAAGTTTAAACCCAATTTGATAGGTCCAAAGTTGAGGTAATTTCTTCATTTACCTTCCTAAAAACTATGAGAGATGTTAGATCATTACTTGGTGACACTGGTTTCTATAAAATATTCATAAAATCCTTTAGTAAAAATGAGTTTAATTTCTCTAGTTTTATTCAAAAAGAATAATTTTTTACTTTTATAGGAAGTGTAAACAATTTTTTGAAGATTTGAAACAAAAAAAACTAATAACCACACTCATGGTTCAACCAACAACCTAGAACTAACCTTGGAAAATCATGAATGATGCTTTAGATTTTTTTCATTGGGGTTGTTTTAAGTCAAAAGATGGAAAATAAATATCATTTCATTACTTATTATTTTATAGCTTTAGATTAAGAACAATCTAATTACACCACCATAAATAAATATATTTTGGTTTTTTTCTTTACATTAGATATGTTTATATGTTACTTGCTAGGTTCTAAAGTGATTATTTTTATAAATCATTCTGAAATAAAAAATTTAACAAAAAAATGATGGAAAACCAAGACTTTTGATATGGATTTTATTATTAAAATAATTTTATGTCGAAATAAATTAAAATAAAGGAACTAAAAATCTTGTGTTAGAACATTTAATCTAGATACCAACCATTTTTTATAAAAATTTTCAGATCTGCCAACAAATCAAAGAAGCCTTTCCTGAGAAAAAATTGTATGTTGTTAGGAATGAGTGACCTTGGTTTTTTGATTTATTCAACTATATTAATTCTGTTTAAATACCCCGTTTTAAAAAAAAAATACTAAGCCATTGTGTGATTCAAATAATTATATTTGGGATAATTCTTACCTATCACATGTTGGTAGTAATTAATTGATAAGAATATGCATTCCCAACTTTGAATTTTAATAATTTCTAAATTTTTGACAAACATTAAGATATGGAGGAAAATTATATATAAAAGAAATACTAGAAATGTTGTGGATTATGTTTCATATCAGACAAAAAATTTTAGATATGATTTTTAATTTTACAAAACTTGTAAGAGATTATAATTTCAAGGAGATATTTCCAAGAGGCATGAGATGCCTCAACAACCCATTATATTTTATGATGTGTTTAATGTATTGATAATGGAAATCATGGGAAATTTTTATAAAACTTTTAGATACCATTAAATAAAAATTACTTTTTATTATGTGTCAAAGTGTGTGGTATATATCCCCATAAGTATTGATGATGGAAAATCGATTGCTAAATTTTTAAAAGTAAATCTATTTTCTTGATTTGTTTTACCCAAGTTTTTAATCATTGAATAGGGAAACCACTTTTGTAATAGGACTTTATAATATTTTCTAAAAAAAATATGGATTTTATCATATTTTTTTATACCCTATCAAAAACAAACAACTGGAATGGTTTAACTATCCAAAAAAATTAAACACGTTCAGGAGAAAATTGTGCACCCAAGAAGAAAATATTGAAATTTATGAATAGATGATACCCTTTGAGCCTGTAGAGATGGTTTTAAAATTCCAATAATAATTTAAACTTTTATATTCGTCTATGGTAAATATTTTTATTGTGTTTTGAGTTATAATACAAATCTTATAAGGCTATGAAAATATATAACATAAACCAGTTTTCTACTGGAAAACAATGGAATTTTTTCTCAAAGGAGATGGAATAAATTAAAAATATAATTATACAATTGATAAAATGTTCTAGTAGAAATAAAATGACTTCAATTATGAATAAATAATCAAAAGCTTCTCAAAATAATGGGATAAAGTGATGTGTATGACTCCAAAATGATGTTATTTTTAGGTAAATTTCATTCCAAATGGGTAGGCCCTTACATTGTTACTCATGTTTTTTCTTTTGGAGAAATTAAAATTAAATAACCAAAAAAAGAAACACATTTCACTTTGAATTTCCACTGACTATGTGATATTCTAAGATTTTAAAAAAATATTGTGTTTAATAGTATATAGAATATGAAATACTAAGCTTAAACGAACCACAAAATATTATTATTTAAATATGATTGTTATAGCCTAGTTGTTGAATTTGTTGGTTCATAATATAGACATATATTTGTATTATATGGAACAATACAAGAGGGGGGTGAATTGTAGGATTAAAAACTTTGTATTTTAACACTTAATAAAGAACTAAGTTTAAGAGATCTTAAACTAATACAATTCAAAACCAATACAATTAACCATTTAGGCCTTAGATCCAATGGATATGATATGTTTTAATACCAAAAGTAATGAAAAACAATTGTATTCTAATTGAATTCAATGATCAGAGTAATAAAAATGTAAATGATTCTACTATATAGCGTATAGAATCTATTAATACAATATGTAATGAATGAATCGTAATTGAAACCATTACAATATAAATGAATACAGATAGAAAGATGAAACAATACAGTTCCCTTTCTATTACAAATAGCAGTACAAAGTAAAGGTATTACAATTATATTATCCCAAAGAGTAGGGTATCCTTTCACCTAGGATAAAAGGTCTATCTTACTACCACCTTGGTAAGACCTCGATACGATGACCGACTCGACTGCCTTCCTATCCATGAAATCCCTCGATTAATAAGTTAATCACCACCTCTATCTTTCAAATAATTGAAATCCCTCGATACGATGATCGGCAACATGTCTTCCTATCCCCAGAATCCCTCGATCATTAACACAATGATCGGTTGCACAAAGCAGAAACAAAGCACTTATAGAAATACAAGAACTTGGAATAAGCCGTTCACTTCTTGTATCTTCAAGGCTTTCACACGAAGCAAGATAGAAGTCACATCATCTCTCTCTAGAACTTTATATAATAAAAAGTTGTATATCCTAGTTTGAATGACCTCTTATTTACAGGCCTCGGGTTCTAACGGTCATATTTCCTCCAATTGTCATATTTCACCAAAAAACTTGGATGGACTTGGACACTTAGCATTACAACAGTCAAAACAAACTTAATACACGACATTGTTTTGATTGGTAAATAACCAACTCAATGACATCATTTTAGGTTATAAAATAATAAGTCCAAAGGTATAAAACAATGAGTATGAGAAACATGTAATTGTTATTGAAGTAGGATAAGAGTATAATTCATTACATGAGTACGATTAATAATATGGTCATAATGCTTGTCATGATTATAATTCATATAGTGGTTACGATACAAAACCTGGTTACGATGCTTGACATGGACAAGATGCATATCAGTTATGATTTATATTGTGGTTATAATGTGTGATATATAATCTGGTTACGATGCATGATTCTGATTCAATAATTAACCTGGTTATGATTCATGATTATGGTACAATTCATAATCTGGTTATGATACAAATTGTCACGATGCATGTGATTACAATGCATAACTTGGTTACGATATATGTGATTATGATGTATGTGGTTATGATGCATAACCTGGTTACAATACAGGTGATTACGATGCATAACTTGGTTACGATGCATGTGATTATGATGCATGTGGTTACGATGCATAACCTAGTTACGATACATGTTATTACGATGCATGTGGTTACAATTCATAACCTGGTTATGATACAGGTGATTACGATGCTTGTGGTTACGATGCATAACCTGGTTACGATACAGGTGATTATGATGTGTGTGGTTATGATGCATAACCTGGTTACGATACATGTGGTTATGATGCATGTGGTTACGATTGTAAAACAATATATATGGTTATGTTGTAATACAACATACATGATTATGATAAGAATACAACATATATGAAACAAAATTTGAGTGATTACGATTGTAAAATAACATACATGATAAACAATATATTTGATTACGATATGTCTGATTTTTTATTTCCAAAAAAAATTATTAATGGGAAATTCGAAACACATTTGGACTCAATAATATCCCCCTTTTTGGAAAGCACAAAACAAAACAAAAAAATAAAGACTTATCTACCATGATTTTAATAACTCTTTTAAAAGTAATAGTAAATATGACTAATTCCATCATTGATTTAAACAACTCACAAGGGATCAAATTCTCTTTAATTTTACTTGAGATTTCTCCCCCTTAATAAGATATTCATGAAATTATTATTTTTGAAGCTATTCTACCCCTTTTTGATTTTAAAAAATAATAAGGGAAAGTATTTATTTTTTATAAAAGGTTATAGAAACAAATTATAAAACAATAATTTTTACTTGAAACAAAATTTCATTACAATAAGAGTTCAAACATCATTCTTTCCCCTTTTGTTTTTCCAAAAAATTAAACATAGAGGGATTCATATTATTGAACTCTTTCCTATCCTCCATGAGTTTGTCAAGAGATTCTTTCTAAGAATTCATCTTCTCATCTTGTTCAAAAATAACCCTTTCTTTCTTCTAGAGCCTATCTTCATAAAGCTGATTAATTGAATCCTGAGATTTAAGACCTGCTTCCTGGTTATTGAAATCATCCAACCTGAGTCTACAGGCCTTTTCTAGGAAAAAAAATATTTGAGAGTGAGACAACCTCATTATTCTCATTCTCTAATGTTTCCTTTTGACCAACAAGCTCTTTAGAGACTATTCCTTGAGAGGTATCAGGTCTTTGAAGGAATTAAATATTTTCATTCAACTCAGTAGCCATCATTTAATACATAGAATTGAGAATATTTCACTGATGTAACAATTCATACTATTTTTATAAATTATTCTTGAGACTATCATCAACATTGTATGACCATTTCACAACCTTATTACAAGCCTTACTATGCTGAGCAACATGTTCCTTGAAAATATTGAAATCGACTTCAAGACTTAGAAACGGTCCCATCTAAACCTTGACAGAGTCTATTCTATCATTGAGAGAATTTGAAAGTATTTATAATATAGCTTAAATCTTTGGAATGAATGGTATCATCTTCTCTAATCAATTCAGGGCTTGTTTGATGTAGTGAATTCCTTTAACAGTGATTGTTCTTTTAGAATCTGTGTCTTCAGTGTATTGTGGGAGATCACCAAAATGAGTCTCAGTGATGGTCACTTGAGCTTGTTGATTCCAATTATTATCAGATTCTTCATATTATTTATCTGAAATCGTAATAACTTTCTAAGAGTAAAGATTTTGAGAAACTTTCTTAGAAGGTTGAGGATCCGGAGATGGAAAATTAAACAATGGAACTTCTAAGGATTCTGTGGTATGAATTCTCTTGTTTGCATCTTTTTTCTCTTAAACTTCTATTCCTTATTATCCTTGTTATTCTTTGTTTTATTTTTCTTGATCTTGTTCATCTTTCCCTTCTTCTTCTTGTTCTTCTTCCTCTTCTTCATATTCTTGAGCAACATATTGTGTAGCTGATTGTTCATAAACTTGTTTCTCCTTACCTTTTACCATTGGATCTGATTAAGTTTGAACTAGTGGATCCCTTATTACAATTCTAGATCTTTATTTCTTAGATATTTTGAGTAGAGTATCAATGTCAATTGCTTGATCCTTTCTCTTCTTCATCCTCTTCTTCTTCTCTTCTTCTTTTGAAGCCTCTACTGATCTTATTTTTAAATCCAATGCTTCAGCTAGATCAAAACCAAACTGAGGATCCCCTTCTTTCCTTTCTTGATTTTTCTTTATCCACTCAAAAACAACCTCATTGGATACAGCCTTCTGTTTCTTTGATGGATTTGGATTTTAAATCTTAACTACATTTCTTTTATTCGAAGATTTCTTGGATGGGTTAGAAGGTTTCACACTACCTTTAACTGTTTTCTTTTCTTTCTCATCATCCAGATCTTTCTCAAAAAATTCTCATTCAGGATTGAATCGTAACTTGATCCTCCTTATCATATCTTTACTAATTATGGGATCTTTTAAGGAAGTAGGATCTGAATTAATTGCAACATTACACAAGCTCAAGCATTCTTATAGAAACTTACTAATAATGATGGGAAACATGATCAACTATGATTTTATAGAACTGGTTTTGAGCTTCTTAATTATCAAGAAGATAAACCCCATAAGGTTAAAATTTCTCATGTTTACCAAATAATCAAGTACATACACATCCACAACTTTCAAATATTCCTTTTCACCCTTTCTTGGAACCAAAAACCCATGCATCCAGAGGGCTATGGGTTTATTATCTTCTGATAAATGAATCACTTTTCTCTTGTCCTCATGAATCTCAAAAATTGTTTCTTCAACTTTATACTTTTCAAAAGTTCCATTCGATTCCAGTAATTTATGAGGAGGTCATATTGCATCACCCTCAAATGGAACACCTAGAAACCTAGCTGCATGTTTTATGGAGGTTGTATACTTCTTATCATACATCATAAAAGAAATCTTAAGAACCTTGTCTATTTCTACTGATTTATAAAATTGTAACACCTCATCATAATACACATAATCCTTATATGAATTTGGTCTTTCCACACAAATGGATTCCCACCCTTTAAAACTTGTAATAGTTTTTAAATATGAATCAAAAGTCTCGTAAAAATAACAGGAATCTAACCTTTCACCTCAAAATTTCATGGAAGAGAATTCTTTTGGAGACATTTCTTTTGGAGATAAAGTTGTAGAATTAGTCATTAAAGACTAACTCAAAACCTGAAGATCTTCCTAATTATAAAAGTTTAGTAGATCTCTAATTATGAAAACTGAGGTAAGAACTGATTACAAACCATGTTGACTATTTATATAGCAACTGGTCTTGAGAGAAAAAAATGAGTTCAATGTGGGATAGGTTCTTTTAAAAATAAATTGACGGTCAGGATTATATCTAAAATATATAATGGTTGAGAATGATTTCAAACTCTTGAGTTTTTCCTTAAAATAAAAATTTTATTCACACTAAAACTGATTAGGAAAGAAAATAAAGAATTGAGAAACAACTAATTAAACAACCAAAATAAGGATTTAGAAATTTTACCTGTCGGAGTAATATGATAGATGTAATGGTTCCAGTATATTTTTATTATGATAATAATAACAAAAATAATTTAAAACTGATAGAAATTATAAAATTGATAAAAACAAATAAAAACCGGTACTGATAATTTAGTACCAATAGAATAATCCAAAAATGATAGTCCCGTACCGATAAAGTAATCCAATACTGATAGTTCAGTATCGATAATGTAATCCAATACTGATAGTTCAATATGAATAAAGTAATCCAATACTAATAGTTCTGTACTGATAAAGTATTCCAATACCGATAATTGAGTACTGATAAAGTATTCTAATACTGATAATTCAGTACCGATAAAGTATTCCAATACCGATAATTTTAATGTCGAAACATAAAACTGAAAAAAAAAACATGAAACCAATAAAATCACGAAACCGATAAAATCATGAAACCAATAAAAATAAATCCAATACCGAAAATAGTGAAATCAATAAACTGTAAAACTAATAAGTGAAACCAATTATAGTGAAACCGATTTAACATAAAATTGAAAGGTGAAATTGATAAAATTATGTATACTCCTCCTCTGAAAATGAGAAAATTAATGTAAGGATATGGATTAAACAAGAAATATATGTGAATGATTACTTTATAGTGATCATTCCTAGTTTCTGTTTAATGTAATCAATTCTATCAGAAGATAATGGTTTTGTGAAAATATCATCACGTTGTTCTTTCATTCTAATGAATTGTAAAATAATATCTCTTTTTTGTGTGTGATACCTAATAAAGTGATGACTAATATCTATGTGTATTGCACGTGAGTGATGTGAAAGGTTTTTACTAAGATCAATGGCACTAGTATTTTCACATAGTATTTGAGTTTTGGAAAAACTCATTCCATAGACAGTGAGTGTGTGTTGCATCCACAACACCTAAGCGCAAAAAACTTCCAGCTGATACATATTCAGCTTCAGTAGTGAAAAGTTCTACTAATTTTTGTTTCTTACAAGAACAATAAACCAAAGAATATCCTATGAAATGTCATGTTCCATATGTACTTTTTCAATCCATTATAAAACCACCAAATTCAGCATTAGAAAAAAAAAATTCAAAGCAAAATCATTTCTAAAAGAATAGAATAGTCCTAAAACCATAGTTCCCTTTAAGTAGGAAAAAATTATTTTCACTGCTTTTAAATGAGATTCTTCTGGATTAGATTGATATCTTGCGCATAATCATACCAAGAACATTAAGTCTATAAGACTAGCTATTATGTATAACAATCTTCCTATTATACCTCTAAAAGAGGTTTGATCTACTAGTTTCCCAACTTCATCAAGATCAAGTTTATTTGAGGTACCAATTTGAGTGTTAATACTTTTAGTTTTTTCATATCCATACTTTTTGAGAAAGTCTTTGATATACTTATTATGAGATATATAGGTTCCTTTTGCTTTTTGGAATATTTGGAAACCTAACTCACCCATCATACTCATTTCAAACTTAGATTTCATTAGATTCACAAAATAATCAGTTAGAGATTTTTGAGTTGATGTGAATATAATTTCATCAACATAGATGTGAACAATCAAAATGTTTTTGTTTTCTTTTTTTATAAAAAAAGTTGGGTCTTAAGTACCTTTTGCATAATTGTTTTTTAAAAGAAATCATGTAAGTCTATCATACCAAGTTCTAGGGGATTGTTTAAGGACATACAAAGAGTTGGTAAGTTTGAAAACATGATCAGGATGTTTTGGATCTTCAAAACTAGGGGTTTAAATTGAAGTATACTTCAAAGGCTTATAGAATTTGAATAGATTCATTTATAGCTACCAGAGAATAGGTTTATTTATAATCCATTCCCTCTTATTGATTATATCCCTTAGCAACAAGTCTTTATTTATTTATTATAATGACTCCATTTTCATTACATTTGTTTCTAAAAACCCATTTTACACCAATTAAAATTGTTTCTTTATGAATTTAAAATAAGGTCCAGACTTGATTCCTTTCAAATTCATTTAGTCCATCTTTCATTGCTTTAATCTAATCTTCATCACCTAAGGAATCATTTGAAGTTTTAGGTTCAAATTGATATAGAAAATCAAGATGTTCTATTTCATTTCTCAAGGAATTTATATCCCTTAGAGGTTGATTTAGATCACCAATGATATTATACCTGGGATGATTCCTAAGAAACAATTGATTTGGGTTTTGTAAAAAAATTTCATCAACATAATATAGAAAGTCTTCACTATTTAATGTTTGAGAATAATTTTCTTAATTAGCTCCATTTTCAGAAGAGTTTTCAATCAAAGGTTAGTTTGTAAAAACACATCAGTTGGTGTAGGTAATGATTTTTTAAAAACAAAGGGGTCAGTTTCATCAAATTTGAGATGAACTGTTTCCTCAAAAGTACAAGAGTTTTTGTTAAAAAAACCCTATAAGCCTTAGAAGTTGTGTAATAACCTATAAATATTACTTCATCTCATTTGGGTGAAAATTTATGTAAATTATCTTTTATATTCAATATGAATACTTTGCATCAAAATACTCTAAAGTAAGAGACTTTGGGTTTTCATCCAGTCCACAATTCAGAAGGTGTTTTATTAAGAAAATGTCTAGTTAAAACATGATTTATAGTATAACATGCATTATTAATAGCTCCAGCCTAGAAATTCTTAGAAATTGAGTATTCACTCAACATGGTTCTTGTCATTTCATGAAGAATACGATTTCTTCTTTTAACAACACCATTTTTCTGAGGGGTTCTTGGAGCTGAAAAGTTGTAAGTAATACCTTTCTTACTAAAAAAAGTTTCAAAATCCGAATTTTGAAATTCTCCACCATGATCACTATGAATAGTTATCAGTGGTAGGTTTTTCTCCTTTTTAACTTGGTCTCTATAAGTTTTGAAATAGAAAAAGGCTTTACATTTTTTTCTAGAAAATACACCCATGTAAATCTAGTGTAGTCATCAATTAAAACATATACATAGTATTTTAATCCAATGATTCTAGTTTTTGTAGGACCGAAAATATCCATGTGAAATAACTATAATTCATTAGAATTTTAAACTTCATTGATTGATTTAAATCTAGTTTTATGTTGCTTTCCATATTGACAAGGGTCAAAAACTTTTGAAAAATCATACCTTAGATCTGGTAGATCCTTAACAAGTATTTTATTTGAGAGTTTACAAAGGTTCCTAAGGTTACAGTGCCATAACCTTCTATTATACAACCATGATTGGTCTTCCATTGCACTTAATCAAGATAGTTCTTGGCTCATAAGGTCTTCTAAGTTTATTGTGTATAAATTCTCATGCCTATAGGCAGAAAGAATTAATTCATCCTTGTAATTGTGAACTAAACATTTATCATTCCTAAAATTCATAAGGTAACCTTTATCACATAATTAACTTATGCTTATAAGGTTGTTTTTAATACCTTTGATAAAAAAAACATATGAAATTAAAAAGTTTCCTAAAAGAACAATATTATATATACCAATGATCTTTCCCTGATCATTATCTCTGAAGGTCACTCTTCCCACTTTCATATAAATAATATTTTCAAAGAAATAATTTTTTCCAATCATGTGTTGAGAAAAACCACTATCCATGTACCAAATTTTATTGTTGTTGTTACACTTCTTGTTTTTATAAAAAAGAAACAATTGGTTTTTCAGAACCCAAACTTGTTTGGATCCAGAAATGTTAGATAAAAGAATTTTAGGAATCCACATTTTTTTTAAAAATGAACTTTATGTAATCCTAAATATTGAGTTTTATTAAGAGAACAATTTCTTTCCTAATTTCCACAACATTGAAATTTAGTGCAGAATGGAGCATTTTGGGGAACAAAATAGCTATGACTAAAAATCAGTTTTGAGTGAGTATAACCAATTCCAGAACTATTCCTCGGAGAACGAATTTGAGAATACATTTTGTCAAATTCTTTCCTTCCAGTATTAAATTTTGATAAAAGTTTCATAAGAGAAAATATTTCAGATTTTAGTCTAATGAATAAATTATCATTCTCACAAGAAATTATTTTGGAATTTTTTTTAGTTTCAAAAACATTTTTCTTTAAAACAAGTTGCTCAAAGTCCATAGAAAGATTATCCTTCTTCAAATTTACTTCTATAAGGGTGTTTGAAATATTTTAAAAATAAATATTTTTCTTATAAAGATCTTTTGAAAGATTTGATATTTATTTTGTAAGAATAGAAATTCTATAATTTTCCTTATCAATATTTGTCTTGAGTTTGGAATTTTAATTCTCAAGTGATTTTGAAAATTTGGATACTTCTTCAAAAGAAGGTAAATTGTCCTCTATTGTGGAAGATTATTCATCTGAAGAGAAATAATATTTCTCATTAGGGTAATTTGAATTTAAATATACATTTTTAATAGATTCATCATTTTGTACTTTATCCATGAAACAAGGATTTTCAATAGGTAGTCTAGCTATGAGTCCTATATTTTTCTGACCAGATGATATTTATTTTGAGGATTCGTCTGATGAATCACCACCACTTACACTCCAAGTATCATTTGATTTCAATAATTTCTTAGTCTTTTAATTGTAATACTTTTTCTTGTTTCTTTCAGAATTTTATCCTTCCTATATTTTCTTTTAAGCAAAGGATGATCTGGTCTAATATGACATGCTCTTTTACATTCATAACATGTTACTTCTGATTCTTTCTTGTCCTTTCTATCTTTATTTTTAAATATTTATTGAAATTATTTCTTTACAATAATATTTTTCATCCTTCGATCAATATTAGATAACTCATTCTCTGATTGGTCACTTTCAATTGATTCTGATATAACAACAACTTTCTTAGCTTTGGATCTTGTTACACTTTCTGGTGTCTTAACTTTAAATGTAGTAGTAAAAGCTACACTCCCATTACCATTATTATTCTTATTTAAATCATAATATATTTTAATTCTTGTATCATGCTAAATAAGAGTTCCAAATAACACATCAAGAGTGATTTGAGTAACCTTCTTGTTCTCACCAATAATTGTCCTTTTCGATTCCCACTCATTTGGAATTGTATCCATTATCTTTTCCACAAGTTCTTCATTATCAAGACCCTTCTCTCCTATAGATTGAATACTATTGAATATTGTTATAAATCTTTGTTTCACCTTGCATACTGGTTCTCCCTAAGGAAAAACAAACCCATGATATTCTGCTCGAAGCATGGATCTTCTTGTTTTTATAACTTTAGATGTACCAAAATGTGTGACCTTCAATTTCTTCTTGATACAATTGCATGATTCACATGATGATATCTGAATATATATATTCCTAGTCATGGAACAAAAAAAATTATTTTGTACCTTTTATTTTAATTAATATTCATGTTTCTCTTGGTTGGTGAAGGTTCTGACATCCTTGTATGGGATTTTGTAATCTCCAGTAAGCATGAAAAAGTTATTCACTCCAGTATTAATAATAAAAATCTACATTTAATCTCTCCAGTACTCATAATCATTCCCATCAAAAATATGTGGTCTAGTCGGGTTTAGATTTTTAATTGAACAAATATTTATTCCTTCCATCTTATAAAACAATAATTTTCCACACTATATGTTAGTGTAGCAAGTAGTTATAAACAAAAGATTTGTAATATAAATGAAATAAGATTTTAGAAAGAAATAAAGCAAGTAATAAAAATAGTGGAAAACTTCTCTGATACCAATTTTTGGATCATAATATAGATATATATGTATATTAGATGGCACAATACAAGAGGGGGTGAATTGTAGGTTTAAAAACATTGTATTTTAACACTTAATAAAGAAAATAGTTTAAGATATCTTAACCTAATACAATTCACAACCAATACAATTGACCATTTAGGCCTTGGATCCGATGGATATGATATGTTGTAATACCACAGGTAATGAAAAACAATTGTATTATAACTGAATACAATGATCATAGTAATACAAATGTAAATTATTCTACCATATAGCGTATAGAATCTATTAATACAATATGTAATGAATAAATCTTAATTGAAACAATTACAGTAGAAATGAATATGGATAGAAAGAGGAAACAATAAAATTCTCTTTTTATTACAAATAGTAGCAGAATGTAAAGGTATTACAATTCTTGTATCCCAAATAGTAGGGTATCCTTTCACCTAGGATAAAAGGTCTATCTTACCACCACCTTGGTAAGCTCTCGATACGATGATCAACAAAACTGTCTTCCTATCCTAGGAAGCCCTCTATTAAGAATTTAATTGGCACCTTTGTCTTTCAAATAATTGAAAGCCCCTGATGTGATGATTGTCAGCAGGTCTTCCTATCCCCAGAAGCCCTCGATCGTTGTCATAATGATCAGTCGTACAAAGAAGAAACAGAGAACTTATAGAAATACAATAACTTGGAACAATTTGTTCACTTATTGTACCTTCAATGCTTTCGCACGAAGTAAGAGAGAAGTCACAGCATCTCTCTCTAGAACTTGATAGAAGAAAAAATTGTATATCTTGGTTCGAATGACCTATTATTTATAGGCCTTAGGTTCCAACGGTCATATTTCCTATAAAGGTCACATTTCTTCAAAAAAACTCTGAGCGACTTCGACACTAGGCATTACAATGGTCAAAACAAACAGAATACATGAAATCGTTTTGATTGGTAAATAACCAACTCAACGACATCATTTTAGGTTAGAAAATAGTAAGTGCAGAGGTATGAAATGTTGAGTATGAGAAACATGTAATTGTTATTGAAGTAAGATAGGAGTACAATGCATTACGTGAGTAAGATTAATAATATGGTCATAATGGTTGTCATGGTTATAATTTATATAGTGGTTAGATACAAAACATGGTAATGATGCTTAACATGGATAAGATTCATATTGGTTATGATTTATATTGTGGTTATAATGTGTGATATATAATCTGGTTATGATGCATGATTATGATTCGATACTTAACCTGGTTATGATTCTTGATTATGATATAATCCATAACTTGGTTACAATAAAAATGGTTATGATGCATAACATGGTTACGAACAGGTGATTACGATGCATGTGGTTATGATGCATAACCCGGTTACAATACAGGTGATTACGATGCATGTGGTTACGATGTATAACCTGGTTACGATACAGGTGATTACGATGCATGTGGTTACGATACATAACCAGGTTATGATACAGGTGATTATGATGCATGTGGTTATGATGCACTACGTGGTTAAGATTCATGTGATTACGATGCATGGGGTTACGATGCATAACCGGGTTAAGATACATGTAGTTATGATGCATGTGGTTATGATTATAAAACAATACATACGGTTACGTTGTAAAACAAGATACATGATTATGAAAAGAATACAACATATATGAAAAACTATGTGAGTGATTATGATTTCAAAACCACATACATGATAAATAATATATGTGATTACGATATGTGTGATTTGTGATTTCCAAAACAAATGATTAATGGGAAAGTAGAAACACATTTTGACTCAACAGAATTGGTGGGTATAAGTAGGATTAAATTAATTATTAAATATATATATAAAGGTAAAAATAAATGAAAATTTATTGATTAATTATTATAAAATTAGAACTTATTTTTTATTAAAGTCATTTTGTTCTTTAAAAAAATAAATTTTCTTCAAAAATAATTTTTATTACTTTTTTGTGAGTGGATAATATAAGGAATTTATCATAACATTTTAATTTTTATTTGGTAAAAATGATATCATTTTTTAAATCCTAAATTCAAAATTACCTTATATATAATTTTTTGGATTTTTAGGGGAAATATTGATTTTCCAGTTAATAGTAAAAAATATTGATTTTTATTGAAAACTATATTTTTGTTTCAAGAATTTACAAAGTTAAATTTTGTTTCAAAATGGTTTAAAAGTAAATTTAGTTATATTATATAATTAATAATCCAATTAAGTTCATTTTAATCAATTTTATGATTTAATTTGGTATAAAAACATTTTATACTTAAAAAATGGAATTTTTCTGAAAAATTGTTTTTCATCACATTTTTTTGGTTTAATTTTAAATTAAATTCTACCAATTTTTTGTTTTAAATATTGAAAAATCGATTCCATATTTTTAATAATTAGGTTTAAATTTTTTAAACTATTCTTTTTTATTATTGGACATTATAAATAATAACCCTGGTATTTTTTACCATGGTAAAACATAAATTAGAAAATTATAGTTAAAAATAAAATCATAAGGACTGAAGAATAACCCTAATACTTTTCTTAATTTTTTTATATGATTATATATCATCCATAATCATCAAAAATTCAAATATATATCTTTTTCTATTTTTACAAGATTCTGACACTTTATATTATTTTATATAAATAAACCTCGAAAATGTCATTCTCTTTGTTTTATTATCTTTAAATTTTTCACATAGGGATAAACAGAGGATATGTTTATTTATAAATAATAATTTTAAATATAAATGATTTATTTTTAGCATGTTAATTTAATTTTAATATTTATTGAAGAAATAATTTCTTAAATACTTATGCAACACTGGCACGATGCTTGTGTAAGCAGTAAGAGAATCAATAAAATGATTTTAAAAACTTTAAAAATAATATTATTTAAGATATTTTTTCTGTTATATGATTTTTTTAGATAAAAATGAAATATTATAGAGGTTTTAATTCATTTTATTCGAATTAAATTTTTTAGTTTTAGTTTTAAAAGTCCAATTAATTGAATAGTTCCAAAATTGATATTAATATTATTTTATAATAAATAATATTTTATTAAATGATTTAAAATTATTAAAAATATTATATTAATCCAAGTTAATTTTATATGTTTTATTAAATCAACCATGGTCCATTTATTGTATGTTTTAAATTTTTAATAACTATATTAACCACTTGAGAGTAAAAAATAGTGATATCACAGTAATTGTAAAAAGGGTTAACGAAGGGATAAAATAAAAATATAAAGGTAAAAAATGTGATATTAACTTATCAAAATTTTATTTTATAAGATTATTTTGACTCATCCTAATATTTTATTTATATATTATCAATTTTTATCCATTTTAACATCAAATGTAATTTATATTAATTTAATATTTAAAAAATTCCAAGAGTTCTCCTCCACTCTCTAATAAAAGGGAACCTCTTATTCTCATTTATTAACACTTCAAGAACCATTTTTCCATCCAATTACTACCCAGATATATTACTTACATTTCTCCCCACATATTATAGGCCTTTTATTTTACATAAAACCTACATAGGATAGATTTTGGTTTTAACCTTAAGAGGTTGTCAAAAGAAGAGGTATCATTCTTAACTGAGCGTTTTTGTTTTATTTCTTCTTCAACCTCCTTAAAATTTAATTCAAACATGATGAAATAATAAAATAAGTACATATCATATAATTATATATTATTATATTAATTTAATAACCTATATATATATATCTACTTCCATCAAATGGGAAATAAAACTGTCATTCATGTGTACGATGGACTACCGCCACACAAACTGATGTAATTCATTTTTCATCACCACCTATCACAGCTGGTTATAATGATGAATTTAATGTAAATATATTATATTAATTAAATATTTAACATTATTAAAAAAATGATATATTATTTATTTTTTTACCATTCTATTCATTGAAAAATGATAACGACATTCATATGTATGTGTGGACTAGCACCTCCACGAAGTGATATGATTTCTTTTCATCACCGCATGACATGGATTATATAAATAAGTATATTTAAATAAATAAAATGTTATTTGTGATATTATTTTAGTTATTTAAATATAAAATAATACTTACCTTCTTTCCATAATGATCATTTAAAAATTTAAACGTTACTCATGTGTGCGTACGACCTACCGTCTCTATGATTGTAACGTAGTTCATTTTTCAGAACCATATATTATGGTTTGTTTTAAAAGTATGATTTATGTATAAAAATTATTATTATTTAATGATTATTATTATTTATAAGATGGAGTAATGAACAATTTAACGTTAATCAACGTACAAATGTCATTTTGGACTTATAAGACAAATATCGTCAAAACGTCCTACGTAAAGTCAATTGACTGAGTAATTAAGTATAACATTGTATTAAATAAACTTAAAGGAATAAATAAACTGAAAAAGGTTTTTAATAAAGTAAAATTAACTTGATTTTATTATTCATTAATATAAATAACATACATGATGAGTCAGACTTGAGGTAAGCGACTTTCTTTTAAAAATCATCCTTTAAAGTTTTTCATCCGGATCTTTTTCTTCCATGTCCATATTTTAAAAATTATTTTATGAATGTTTTTATATGTACATAAAAGAATTATTAATGATATTTTATTTCTCTTTTTAATTTATTTAAAAGGTTTTAAAAATGAATCTTTTTACAAAATCTTTTTACTTTATTTACAAAAGACAAAAGGAATTTTTTAGTTTAAAATATAAGAAGACAATGACCTTTCCCACCACCATAAATATTATTTGATGTTTGGATTAATTTATAATATTTCATGATTTATTAAAACAAAAACCCTCTTTCTCTTTTTCATGGGTATTTTTGTATTGAAAATGGACTTTGAAAAAGGGTATTTCAATATTTGGAAGTGTTTTTTATATGAGTTCAAATGATTTTTTCAAGGGTTTTATAATGAAAAGGTGCAATATTAAAATTTTTTATTCATTATATAGTCCTTTTAAATTTTTTATGAAAACAGGTGATCTTGATATAGCTTATATGAGGGGTGCACCCAGATAGCACTCTAATTCATTAGGTATTATTGGAAATTTATCATATAGTTATTCCAATTTGTATGTAAGGGTTATATGAAGATAATGTACCAAGGAACCTACATGAATTTTAAATACATTATTACAATTTTTTATAGAATTAATTTTATTACAAAAGTTAAGATAAATATCATTTTTTAAAGAAATGATTATGCCCTTTTTGGGTAAAAAGGTATGTTTTTATAAAAATATTTTTCATGAGTTCTCATGTTTTATATGAAACACTCATGATAATAATTTTTCCTTAATATACTTTTATAAAGAGTTTTATGAAAATATTTGGGTATTAATGATGATTTATTTATTAAGTAAATGATTATTTAAGCTCAAATTTTATTTATTTTAAAACTAAACTCTGTTCATAGTCGCATGTTTTTAAAATATACTAACAAGTTTATTTTTCCCTTTTATATCCCTTAATGATATTGTTATGTTTATCCCATATTTTAAAAAAATAATAGGTTTTATGCATGGGTAAGGGAAAATAATAATTAAACTTTAAATTCATGAATATTTTTCATGAAAAGAAATCGAGTTTTACTTTAAAAGTTTTATATCATTGAAAAAATGGACATTGAGTAAAAGTTTCCTGCATGTAATACATGGGATTGTTATATAATAGTTATTCCATAATTATATATAAATATAAACCTAAAATATATTTGGGAATGAAAGAAAATGAATTCTATTCTAAGTCACTAGAATATGTAATGAATAAGGTTAGGTCCTTACAGTTGGTATCAGATCAGGGTTTAGATAACTTTAGAGTCTATAATGTTATTTGAACATAATTTAAAAGCCCTATATAACCATAATGGTTAGTCTATTAGGGATAATTAGAGTTATTTTTAAAAATATTAAGAGTTTAAAATAAAATAGTTAATGATATCTTAGTTTTTATCCTCCTTATAAAATGGATTATTATGATTTTATTAATATGATCACACTGAACTTTTTAGTTTTAGTAAATGGATGGGTCTAGCAGGTACCAAGGTAAAAATGGATGTGAAGGATAATATTATGGTTTTCTAAATGAGAACATGAATTAAATGGGATATATTGTTAAAATTATTATGGTTATTTTTTATATAGAGATAAAAATTCCTTGGTGAGTCTCCCAATGAATCAAATTAGAGAAAAATGAAGATTTGTGGAATCCCAAGTGATAAAGTTCATAAAGGTAAAAATATTCAATAACCTATGTTTCAAGAGTGTGGTAATAATCACCTTGGAAATGTCTTAAAAGAACAGGAATATTTTTGTATGTGGTAACAGAGGGAATAAAGAAATAATCTTCTAAGGAAAAAGGAAGTGTTTAGTCGATGCCATGAAGAGGGATAATGTTCTTCCTAGGGAATAAATTGAATGTTTTAAATGTGGGTATTATAGAAATTATGAAAATATATGTCCAAATGGTATAGATTAATAAAGGGATCAACATGACCGTACAAATAAATGTTTATCAATGTTTAATGCCATTATTGTGGAAAATGAAGAAACTTCAAATGGAATGTGAAAGGTATGGGTTATATCTTGGATTATGTTTTGATATTGTTGAATCTTATGAAATTATTAATATTTTTATTTTTAGGAAGGAATAAAATGGAAAATAAAGGTTAATGGAATATAAATAATGTTTAGTGATCCCAGTTTATGCATATAGAGATTCAGGAGTTCAGATGTAGTGGTATATTTAAAGATGATCATAAGTTTAAAATAATTAATAATATTTTGATTTTTTATGTTATAGGAATACTTTGGGATAAATTTATTTAGTTTTGGTATATTTTTTAGGTATATTTAACCCTTAAGTTTTATATGTGAAAAAACTATTTGAGTAATAATTGTCTTTTAATTTTGTGGACATCAGTTTAAAGGTATTGATAACCTTTAGGATTAATATGATCATTAAGGATTAAGGTTTTTTTGGGGTTGTTAATCATATTTCAGGGAATATTATAATAATTTTATTAGTATATATTTTTAAAAATAACAACCTCTATATTGGGAGACAACTCATCACATCTGATATGGTTGGAGTGCTTGAACCCACAACTGAAGGGCGATAAGGGTGCATTGACTACAACTAACCTATGTGATGTCATGTTTTGACATTTAATGATTAATTTGATTTTGGTAACATATGTTCTATCATATATATAACCATTTGATTGGTGAGTTATTTCATTATTAAGTGATTTATGTTATTTTAGAAGAAGTTCATTATTTTTGAAACCTTATATGATTAAGGTAAATAGAATATCATAGGATTTTGTTAGAGGAATAAAGGTTGAATTATCTTTTGGAAAAACATATTATTTTATTGTGTAATTATGGTGATGTGGGTATTTATGGAAATTATTATCATATTTTGGATATTATATGACTAGGTTATAAGTACTTTTGGGAATATGGGTGACTAATGTTAATGGTAGATAAATGTTAAATTAATATCAGAAGAAATTGTGAACAAATCCTTTTGATTTTCTGGTTTCAATATTAGTCTTGAATATTTTGTAGAATTTTAAGTTTAATTATTTATCTAATGATCTAAGATTAAATTTTGGTGTTATTATTGAGGAATTGGTGATTAATTTTGTATTTCACCATTTGAAAGTTTATTCATTTTAGTAATTATCTTACCTTGTGTAAACCTTTTTAGTTTTGGATAATTTCTAATGATATGAGGAATATATTTTTATCCTTTTTTAAAATTATATGATCTATTGGAAATTTATTTTAGTTCTTTATGCATAAAAAATATCTTAAATACTCATTATTTGGAGAAAATATGATATTGTGGTGGAAATTGATTAAAATAATGAAATTATACTTTTCAGTTATGTATATTTCCTTATGTTCTTAGATTATATAGTAAAATAATTACTTAAATCTCGGAAAAGGATCTTGAAATAAAAAATATATATCGTATTTCCTTCATTTCTGATAAATTTATTGTCTTTTTTCATGCCTCATTGATTTACGGTTTTGGGGTCATTAATTTTCTCGTGATCATTCACTTTATTGTTATCAATTATCTAGGTCACTCCCTATCATTATTTGGACATTAAAATTTTATAAAAAAATCAATATTTTTACTTCCCACCAATTTTATCCTATTTTGGAATCCTATTTACATGTCATTCCTAATGACCATCATATTTCCCTTTTCCTATTTTTAAGAGGAAGTTTTATTAAACCTTTTTATGATGTGATATTTCAAATATGGTATTTTAAATGTCAAACCATTGATTTATGAGCCTAATTTAAAATTGTGAATATGAATTTAATTAAATTGGTACAATTTAATGTTCCAATATTCTAAAATAAGTATTATGTTTGATAACGTACAGAATATGCAACACTTAGCTTAAACAAACCATGAAATATTATTATTTAAATATGATTGTTATAACCTATTTGTTGAATTGGTGGGTATAAATAAGATTAACTAAATTAATAAATATATATAAATTTACAAATAAATTTACATTTATTGATTAATTCTCGGAAAACAAGTACTTGGTTTTTAGTAAAGTCATTTTTTCTTCAAAAAAATATATTTTCTTCAAAAATGATTTTTATTGATTTCTGTGAGTTGCTAATATAATGAATTTATGATAATTTTGGAAAATTTATTTGTTAAAAAGGATATAATTTTTTAAATCATCACTTAAAAATTATCTTAGAGTGAATTTTTTAGGAATTTTTTGAAAAGATTGATTTTCAGGTGCATAATGAAAAATACTGATTTTCACTGAAAACTGCATTACATTTCAATCATTTATAAAGTTAAATTTTATTTTAAAATTTTTTAAAAGTAAAATTAGTTCTATTATATTATTAATAATATAATTAAGTTCATTTTAATCAATTTTGTGATTTAATTTGGTATAAAAACATTTTATACTTAAAAGAAGTGTTTTCTGAAAAATGATTTTTCATCGTGTTTTGTCAGTTTAATTTTAAATTAAATTCTACCACTACTGTATTTTGAATCTCTAAAAATTGATTCCATACTTTTGAATCACTTGGTACAAATTCTTTAAATAGGTATCTTTTATTTTTGTACATTATGAATAGTAACCATAGTAATTTTTACCACGATAAAGGGTAAATTGGGTAATTAAGGTTAAAAATAAAATGATGAGAACTAAATAATGACCCTAAAACGTGAATTAATTTTATTGGACAATTATATATCATCAATAATAATAAAAAAAATCATATATGAAATTTTTTTATTTTCCATGGTTTTGACCCTTTATATTATTTTATATAAAGAAAAGTCAATATTACCCTTCCCTTTGTTTTATTATCTTCAAATTTTTAACATAGGGATAAACTGATCAAATGATTGGTTATAAAAATTAATTTTAAATAAAAACTATTTTTTTCATCATGATAAATTATTTTTATTTTTTATTTAATAAATAATTCCCTAAAATACTTATGCAACACTAACACAATGTTTGTGCAAGCAGTCAAAAATCAATAAAATGATTTTAAAAAATTAACAAAAATATTATTTTAGTGAGTTTCTATATTCCAATATTTTTTATATACAAATTATATATTATAGATGTGTTAATTAATTGTATTCTAATTCTATTTTTAAATTTTAGTTTTAAAATTTAAATTAATGAATGGTTCCCAAATTGATATTAATGTTATTTTATAATAAATAATATTTTATTAAAAGATTTAAAATTCATAAAAATATTTTATTCATAAAATTGAATGGGATATGTTTTATTAAATCAACCATGGTCCATTTGTGGGTATTTTTTCCTTTTATAGTAATTATATTAACTCATTAAGAGTAAAAAACAGTGATATCAAGGCAATTTTCAAAAGGGTTAATGAAGGGTTCAAACAAAAAGATAAAGGTAAAATTGTGATCTAAACTTTTAAAAAATTTATTGGATGATATTACATAAAATAATAAACATATTATATTCTAATATTATCAATTTTATCCATTTGGACACAAAAATTAATTTATATTAATATAATATTTTATGAAATTCCAAGAGTGCCCCTCCCATATCTTATAAGAGGGAGCCACTTTTTCTCATTTCTTCATACATAAATAGCCATTTTTTTTGGAAAATACCTAACCAAATCCATTACATAAATTTATCCCCACGTCCTAGAGTTCTTGTTTTGATTATACAACCAACTTATGAGATATTTTGGTGTAAACCTTATGGGGTTGTTTAAAGAAGAGTTATGGTTCTTAACCGAGCATTTTTGTTTTATTTATTGTTAATACTCCTTAAAATATTATTAAACCATTTTAAAATAATAAATTAAGTATATCCTATATACTTAGATTTTATTTATTTAATTACATATCCTATATCCACCTCATCTTCCATCAAATGGGAAACAAAACCATCATTCGTGTGTATGGAGAATGACCACCTTGCAAACTATGTAATTTGTTTTCCATCACCACCTCTAATGTGTGGTTATAATGATGGGTTTAATATACATATATGATATTGATGAAATATTTTCCATTTTTAAAATATAATATATCATTTAATCTTTTACCTTTCCATTCACTAAAAAATGATAGCGTCGTTCATGTGTACGTGTAGACTACTGAATCCATGAAACTATCTGATTCGTTTTTTATCACCATGCCACATGGATTATATATAATTATATTTAAATAAATAATATTTTGTTCATTATATTATGATAATTATTTAAAGATAAAATAATACTTACCTTCTTTTCATAATGATCATTGAAAAATTGAAATGTTACTCATGCATATCTATAGTCTATTATTTCTATAATTGTAACGTAGTTAATTTTTCATAACCATATTTTATAATTTATTTTAAAATTACCATTGATGTATAAAAAATTATAATTATTGAGTGATTATTATTTTAGAGATTACAGATTAATGACCACTTTAATCATAATCAAATTACTAAAGTCATTTTAGACTTATAAGCCAAATATCAACAAAACATTCAACATAAACTCAATTAATTGAGTTATTAAATATAACATGGTATTAAATAAAATAAAAGGAATAAAAAACGTAAAAATAGTTCTTAATCAAGTAAATTTAACTTTATTTTATTATTTAGGAAGATAAATAACATAGGTGATGAGTATGGCTCAAGGTAAGGTAATTTCTTTTAAAAATCCTCTTTTAAATTTTTCCTTCTGACACTTTTCCTTACATATTCATATTTTTTCAATTATTTTATGGATGTTTTTATATCTAAATAAAAAAATTAAATAATATTTTATGTTTCATCTTAATTTCTTTCAAATTTTTTAGAAAGTAATCTTTTTATGGAATGTTTTATCTTTTTTACAAAAGACAAAAGAAATGTTTTATTTTAACTTATATTATGACAATGAATTTTTTCACCACTGTAATTGTTATTTGATTTTTGGATTCCTTTATAAGATTTCATTTTTTATTTAAATAAAACCCCTATTTAACTTTTTTTTGGGTATTTTGGTATTGAAAATGGGTTTTTTTTAAAAAGGGTATTTCAATATTCAAAAGTGTTTTTCATATGGGTTTAAAGTGATTTTTGAAGGGTTTTATGATGAAAATTTGCAAGAATAAAAAAATTATTCACGATATGGTCCTTAGAAATTTATTATGATAATGGGTGATCCATATATATCTTATACAATGGGTGTGCCCAGATAGAGCCCCTATGCAGTGGGTATTATTGGAAGTTGACCATTTGGTTATTCCAATTTGTAAGGGTTCTATGAAGATGATTTCTCAAGGAACCTGCATGGCTTTTATATAATTTGTTGAGTCAATAAGGTTTTCCTTATGACTTTTCCATTCCTTCTTGTTTTGAAAATCAAAAACACCTTATCTTTAAGAAAAAAATGCTTTCTTAAGAAAAATGCTTTCTTAAGAAAAATGATTTCATAAGGAAAAATGATTTCTTAAGGAAAAATTGCTTTTATAAATTTCTTTTATAAGGAAATTTATCTTTATAATTTTTTTCATCCATTTTTTTCTAAGTATAAAATTCGGATTCATTTCTGTTTTCTTGGATTTGTTTAAAACTTCGATATAAATTATTCTGTTTGAGGATCCGAATTCTGGATAAGAACTGTAAGGAAGTTTCACTCCGGATTCCAGAAGAGAACTGTAATAAAGTTTCATTCCGAATTCCGGATATGAACTCTAACTAAGTTCTATTCCAGATTCAGGATACGAATTCTTATGAAGTTCGATAATGAATTCTCAATACGAATTCTAATGATTAATTCTCATTACGAATTCTGATGACTTATTCTCATTACGAATTCTGAAGAAGAATTATCATTACGAAATCCAATGAAGAATTCTCATTACGAATTCTGATAATGAATTCTCATTACGAATTCTGATGACGAATTCCCATTCCGAATTCTCATTCCGAATTCACCTATTAAACAGAATCTGATTATCTTTGTTTTATACACTCTGAATTAATTCAGACTCCAAAAAATATTTTGGTTAGACTCCGAACTTTTATTTTACTTACACTTCTATAATTTGTCTACTCTTTATTATTTTCATTACACTCCGAACATTTACTCCGAAGCTTTTATTCCGAACTTTTGAGTTAGAATTAAAATGATGTCGTACTTTCAGTTACACTTGTTTTGTTATAAAACGATGTCGTCTATTTTTTTATAAACTAACCGTTGTCTAAGTGACACGTGTACAGGTCCCTCCGGTCTTTAAGGAAAATATGACCGTTGGAGAAGGATCCAACCTTACCTATAAATAGGATCTCATTTGAAAGAGCTCGATACTGATGATAGATGAACAACTTGGTTTTGTGCATACATGCTGTTGAAGTGATTTCTAGAGATAGAGGCTCTTATTAACTCTCAAAGCTTCGTGCGACTCCGAATGTTGGTGATTACATTCGAGGGCTTTCGGGGATAGGAAGACAGAGGTGCCGACTACCTTGAAGTTTGATGGCTTCCTTGCTGAGGAAGACAGAGGTCGCCAACTACCTTGAAGTTGAGGGCTTGCGAGGATAGCAAGACAGAGACTCCGATCTTTGTATCGAGGGCTTACCCTGGTGTGGGTAAGATAGACTTGCTTGAAAGTATAAATCAAGGGACCTTTATTCAAGGTTGTTGGATACCCTTCTCTTTGGGTTAAAAGACTTATATCTTGTTACTTGTAGTTTAACTACTTGTTTTATTTCCACTGCATTTTGTATTATAAGGAAAGTATAACTTTCTTATACTTCCTTATGTGTACTCTGATTCATTTAGATTCTATACGCTTTAAGGTAGAATATCACTTTGTAATCTTTCATCAAGTTTCATTTTCCGGAACCATATTTCCGGAACCCACTTTCGGAATCTCATTCCAAGTTTGCATTCGGTGTTAGAGGTGTTGTGAATTTTCTTAGTTTAACTTTGTTAAACTTAGCCCTTTCCTTTGCTTAAGGAAAACATAGTTAATCGTAACTAACTTTAAAGGTTCCAAAGGAATTTTTAAAGAATACAATTCACCCCCCCCCCCTCTTGTATATTGAGAATCTACATCATTATTTCGATCCTACAATTGGTATCAAAGGAGGTATCTGAAATACTTATACTCACGAATAAGTTTTTATGGCTCATTTTATCATTCTGAACTATCTTATTACGAATTTTCCCATTCCGAACTTGTCCATTCCGAACTTTTTTATTACGAATCTTTTTCTACTAACAAGTTTGTGTGCCAAAGGCTATTTTAAGTATGGCAGGAATCAATGTTGGTTCGATTGATAATATAAATCCTACAAGACCACCAATCTTTGATGGTAATGACTATGAGTACTGGAGAGATCGAATGAAGACTTTTCTTATCAACACTGGAGTAGATAACTTTGTTATGCTTACTGGTGATTATAAAATTCCTGACAAGGAAGTTAGAACTTTCACTAACCAGGAAAAGCAAGAATATCAACTCAATTATAAGGTACGCAATACTCTACTATGTTCAATGACCAGAAATATATATAGCCAAATTTCTTCTTGTGAAGCAGCTAACTGTATCTGGAAGAAGTTAGAGGTTACACACTTTGGGACTTCTAAAGTGATTGAGACTAGAAGAGCTATTCTTAGAGCTGAGTATCATGGCTTCAATTTTCCTTATGGTGAACCTATCTGTAAAGTTCAACAGAGATTTATGACTATCGTCAACAGTCTACAGCCTATGGGAGAAAAAGGTTTAGATGATGAAGCTCTTATGGAAAATATAATTGATATTATGCCCAATGAGTGGGAATCCAAGAGAATAGCTATAGATGAGAACAGTAAGGTCACTCGAATTACTCTTGATGAATTATTTGGAACTCTTCTACAACATGAGACTAGAATGAAGAGAGATGATGACAACATCAAGAAGAATAATGGAAATGGTACTGTTTCTTTTACAACAACTTCAAATCAGATGAAAGCTAAGACTCCTGAGAGAGTAACCAGATCTAAGTCTAAGAAAGTTATTTTCCAATCCGAATCTAGTGAGAGTGAAGTCTCAGAAAATGAACTAGCAAATCTTGCTCGAAGGATGAACAAGATAGCTGGCCAAAGGAATTTCCAATCTAAGTATAAGAAAAAGGACAGGAAAGATAAGAAAGATGGAGAAGTTACTTGTTATGAATGCAAAAGAGCTGGACATATTAGACCAGATTCCCCTATGCTCAAAAAGAAAGAAAGAAAAGAAAGGAATTCAGACAGGAAAAGAAAAAGGTATTACAAAGCTAAAGCTAAGAAAGTTCTGAAAGCTAATGACACCTGGAGTGCCATTGGTGGTGACTCTTCAGATGAATCTTCTGATTATGAATCTTTAGGACAGAAGAATCCTGGTCTTATAGCCAGATTACCTATTGATAATCATTGTTTTATGGATAAGGTACGAAATGCTGAATCATTGACCAATGTTTCTTTAAATTCTAATGATAGTAAGTATTATAACTCTTCTGATGAAGAATCATCTTCTGATGAGGAAAATACTTTACCTACTTATGAAGAAGTCTCTAGGTTTGCTGAACTTCTTGAGATTGAGAATTCCAAACTCAATAAGAAACTTGATAAGGCAAACTCTAGGAATTCTATTCTTACAAAAGAGATATCAGATCTTTCTAAATATCTTGATAAGAAAAATACTGATTTTGAAAGTATTTCAAAAAATCTTGAGGATGTATGTTCTGAGAAGAGCAAACTTTCTAAAGAGTTAGAAAAAGTAATTTCTAAGAAAAATGTTTTCGAGCCTAACTCTAGTTAAAAAACTAATGATTTTGAGGATAAAAACTTGGTTGTAAAACTCAAGTCCGAAATTTTTTCCTTAAAGAAGTGTTTATCAAACTTTACCCATGGTAAGGAAAATTTTGATAAGATGTATTCCCAAATACGACATTTAAGAAATAAATACGGATTTGGTTTTACCCATACAAAACCTATTTTCAGTAACAATTATTTTGTTCCTCAAAGTGCCCCATTTTGTACAAAGTGTCAATGTGGTGGTCACTGGGCAAAGAATTTTTCCTTAAATAAAACCCAATCTCTAGGATTTCACAAAGCTTACTTTTCTAAGAAGATGTGGGTTCCTAAAATTTTATTGTCTGGAAATCTCGGATCCAAACAAGTTTGGATTCCGAAAATCTAATTTTCTTTTTGATTTCAGGAAAACAAAGAGAGTAACAGCAATAATACATGGTACATGGATAGTGGATGTTCCCGGCACATGACTGGTAACAAAAGATTTTTTGAAAAGATTATCAAAACGAAAGGAGGAAAGGTAACTTTCGGAGATAATGCTAAGGGAGAGATTGTTGGTATTGGTAATATTGTTCTTCTTGGTAAAACCTTGATTTCAAATGTTCTTTTTGTTAAAGGTCTTAAGCACAACCTCATTAGCATAAGTCAGTTATGTGATGAAGGTTACCTTGTGAATTTTAGGAATGAAAAGTGCTTAGTTCACAATTCCAAGGAAGAATTTATTCTCTCAGCCAATAGGCAAGAGAATGTTTACACTCTGAATTTAAAAGACCTCAGAAGCCAAGATTTACCTTGCCTAAGTTCAATGGAAGATCATTCTTGGTTATGGCATAGAATACTAGGTCACTGTAACCTTAGGAACCTATGTAAACTCTCTAAGAAGAAACTAGTTAAGGATCTACCGGAGCTTAGATTTGATTCTTCTAAAGTTTGTGATCCTTGTCAATATGGAAAGCAACATAAATCTAGTTTTAAATCAATAAGTGAAGTCTCAACAACTGATGCATTACAGTTATTTCACATGGATCTTTTTGGTCCAACACAAACTGGAAGTATTGGAGGCAAATACTATGTGTTTTTTCTAGTTTATGATTACACTAGATTTACTTGGGTCTATTTTCTAGCAAAGAAATCTGAAGCTTTTTCCTATTTCAAAAGTTTTAGAGCTCAAGTTAAAAATGAGAAAAACCTTCCATTGAAAAATATTCATAGTGATCATGGAGGAGAATTTCAAAATTCTGATTTTGAAACTTTTTGTAGTAAGAAAGGTATTACTCACAATTTTTCAGCACCTAGAACTCCTCAACAGAATGGTGTAGTTGAAAGAAGAAATATAATTCTTCAAGAGATAACTAGAACCATGTTGAGTGAATATTCTATTGCTAGACATTTCTGGGATGAAGCTATAAGTACTGCTTGCTATACTATAAATTGAGTTTTGATTAGACCTTTTCTTAATAAAACTTTTTATGAGTAATGGAATGGTAGAAAACCAAGACTTTCCTACTTCAAAGTTTTTGGTTAAAAAGTATTCATTTTGAATACTAAAGATAACATACATAAATTCGCACCAAAATCTGATGAAGGAATTTTCTTAGGATATTCCACAACCTCTAAGGCTTATAGAGTTTTTAATAAAAATATGTGTACTGTTGAAGAAACAGTACATGTAAGATTTGATGAGTCATATCCTTTTGTTTTTAAACCATCCCTACCTTCTTCCTCGGATGTGTTTTCAAAAACTGATTGTCAACCTTTGATAGAAAAACCTTCTGATAAGGATGATGTTCTAGAAGATACTTCTGAAACATTTACCCCAGAAGACTTTCTACCCTATGTTGATGAACAGGTTTTACAAAACCCAAATCTGGTGTTTCTTAAGAATCATCCCAGTGATAGTATCATTGGTGATGTAAATCAACCTGTAAGGACTAGAAGTTCCTTAAGAAATGAAGTAGAACATCTAGCACTTCTTTCCCAATTAGAACCTAAAAGCACTGATGAAGCTTTAGGTGGTGATGATTGGATTAAAGCCATGCAAGATGAACTAAATGAATTCGAAAGGAATAAAGTCTGGACCTTGGTTGAAAGACATAAGGAAACTTCTGTTATTGGAGTAAAATGGGTTTTCAGAAATAAATGTGATGAAAATGGAATCATAGTAATAAATAAAGCTAGACTTGTTGCTGAAGGCTATAATCATCAAGAAGGAATAGACTATGAAGAAACCTATGCTCCAGTAGCTAGACTTGAATCTATCCGTATTCTACTTGCCTTTGCAGCATTCTTTAATTTCAAACTTTTCCAAATGGATGTGAAATGTTCTTTTCTTAACGGTTATGTTCAAGAGGAAGTTTTTGTTGAACAACCTCCTAGCTTTGAGGATACAAAACATCCTGATCATGTTTTTAGACTTACCAAAGCTTTGTATGGTCTTAAACAAGCCCCACGAGCATGGTATGATAGACTTACTGGATTTTTGCTTCAAAATAACTATGTTAAGGGAAATGCAGATCCAACCCTTTTTATAAAGAAAGATAGGAGAAATGTTTTGATTGTTCAAATTTATGTTGATGACATCATATTTGGTTCAACTCAACAATCTTTGACCGACTCTTTCGCAAGTCTAATGAAATCTGAGTTTGAAATGAGTATGATGGGTGAGTTAACTTTTTTCCTTGGTTTTCAAATTTCTCAAAAACCAGAAGGAACCTACATATATCAACATAAGTATATTAAATATCTTCTTAAAAAGTATGGTTATGACAACACTAAGAGTATAAGTACTCCCATTGGTACCTCAAACTCTTTAGATCTTGATGAAGCTGGGAAACCAGTAGATCAAACATATTTTAGAGGTATGATAGGAAGCCTACTATACTTAACAGCTAGTCGACCAGACTTAATGTTTTCAGTATGATTATGTGCAAGATATCAATCCAATCCAAAGGAATCTCACTTAAAGGCAGTAAAAAGAATTTTTCACTACCTTAAGGGAACCATGGATCTAGGATTATTTTATACTTCTAGAAATGATTTTGTTCTTAAAATATTTTCTGATGATGACTTTGGTGGATGTAGAATGGATAGAAAAAGTACATCCGGAACTTGTCACTTCTTAGGAGATTCATTAGTTTCTTGGTCCTGCAAGAAGCAACATTCTGTAGCACTTTCCACTGTTGAAGCTGAATATGTAGCAGCTGGAAGTTGTTGTGCTCAAGTGTTGTGGATGCAACACACACTCACAGACTATAGCTTGAGTTTTACCAAAACTCAAATTTTGTGTGATAAAACAAGTGCCATTGCCCTTAGTAAGAACCCTGCACATCACTCCCGTTCAAAACACATAGATATTAGGCATCACTTTCTTAGGGATCACACACTTAAAGGAGATATTATTCTTCAGTTTATTGGAACACAAGATCAACTTGATAATATTTTCACAAAATCTTTGCCTTCTAATAGATTTGAATACATTAAACAGAAGTTAGGAATGATAACCGTAAGTTAATCCTCCTTAAGTAACTTTCTGTTGAAAAACTCTACTTACAGCAATAAACTCCTTTTCATAGGGGGAGTACATCTGATTGTTAGATTAACAAAGTTTTTCAAAGTTTGTTTTCAAACTTTTCGGAAAGAAGATTTCCGGAATGGAATTTCCGGAACTACAATTTTCCAGAATGGACATTTTCGTAAAGAATACTTCTGAAATGGAAGTATTCGTATTAAAAACATCCGGAATGGAAAATTTCGTACTGGTATTTTCATAACAAAATTTGCGTACTGAGTTTTCCGTAATGAGTGTTCCGTAATGAGTTTTTCGTACTAATCTTATTTTCCGAAGCAAAGTTTTTGCGAAATCTGTCTTCTCATAATAAAGTTTTTTTTTTCTTTGTTATATTACCCATTACGAATAATCCTCCTAATCCAATCCGAAAGGTATGATTACCTTACTCAAGTTTTCGTAGTCATATTTTACTTGCTGTCATTTTCTTGTATTATGTTTTTGGATTATAGTTTTCTTAATTCCTTGTTTGAATAAAAACCTCAAAAAGACCAGATTCAAGTTTTCAACCGTCAGATCTGATCTCAGCTTCTCCCAACCGTTAGATCAACCGTAGAAGTTGAACCGTCATCTCATTGCCTATATAAAGGGGACTCAAATACTCTTCCCACATCGCTCTCAAGCTCTCGCGTCCCGAATCTCTGCCTCTCTATTTTAAAGTCATTCCGAACTTCATATTTCTTCGTTACAAACTTCCCAGAGGACTTCAGATCCGAATGTCTGCGGAGTTAGCGTCTCAAGAAATGTCATCCACTAAGCCTATTTCACAATGGTTAGTTTACAGAGAAATGTTAGTCCATCCGGATTTCTTCAACAACTATGATTCTCTTATTTCGAAGAACATTAAGTTGAATGGCTGGGAAGATATTACTGTGTCCAAACTGGGGAATCAAGATGATGTCTTTTCGGAGTTACTTGTTGAGTTCTATGAATCAGTTTATTTCTTTCAGGAAGATAATAGGGAGAAATTTTCTTTTAAGTCTTATGGTAAGACTTACAAACTTTCTTATACCAAGCCAGCAAGCTTGGTAGGGCTGTCCTATGAAGGAGAAGCCGAGTTTATATATCATGTGTTTCCAGACTCTAAGGGTAGCTTCAACAAGGAAAATGCCTTAGAAACTCTCGGACTGGCTGATGAAAAGGCTCCAAAGATTGCAAGTTTATCCACAAATTTCCGGATTCTAGAGTTGTGGGTGCAAGGGCTTATTGTACCGAGGAAAGGTGATAAAGACAGCTTGAAGAAGAGTGAGATATATATCTTAGATTTCCTGATAAATCTAAGGAAGTTTAACTTCATGAGCCACATTCTTATAACCATTGAGAATCTTAAGAAAAGAAATCTCAGAGCCCAGATCGTAATGTACTCAGCAATTTTATCGAGATTGATAATTCGGTGCCTTGAATCTTTCAAGGAAGCTTGCAGATCTAAGCCAAGGGTTTGCAAAAAAAATTTGGTCAGTGATGAGACCCTTAAGAGGATGGATGTGGCCTTCAACAAGGAGACTGGTGAGTTCTCCGATCTACCTAATCAAGAAGAAGTGGCTCCGAAGGCTGCTGAACCGGAATCATCTAAACCAGTAAAGAAAAGAAAGTTGAAGGAAGTTGCAGCTGAAGTTGAAGATCCTAAATCTAAGGAAGCTCAAACCGCACCTCCCAAACCAAAGAAGAATAAAGCCTTCCCTGATGAGGTTGTTGCGAAGTGGAGAGCAGATAAAGAGAAAAGGAAAGAAGGGGATCCGCAGTTTGGATTGGACCCTGCGGAAGCTAATGCATTAAAGGAGAGAACTGCTGATGAGCTTCAAAAACAAGTAAAGGAAAAGAAGCTCAAGAAGAAGATGTCAGAAGCCTAGGCAGTCCAAGCGTTGTTAAAGTTTAATTAGATGGTATCCGAAAGCATTCCAGTTCCGAGATCATTCTCCTTGGAATATCTACCTGAGAATCCAGGAAGAAACCTTGATTTTCTGGAAGACGTTACAACCGAACATGTTGAGCAACTCGAGCAGGTTCAAAAAGTTCAAGAGGAAGAACAAGTTGCTGAAGCAAGTGGTGAAACAAGAGACTTATTGAAAGAAGTAGATGAGTATAAGGGGTCACCTTCGGAACACCTGTCACTCCGAACTTTAGAGGCTGAATCCTCTAAGTTAGTAACTCCAGAGAAGGATAAGAATGAGGAAGATGTTGTTCAAAAAGTAGTTGATGATATTTTTCAAGTGTCTACTGGTGAGAAGAAAAACCCTGATCAAGAATCGATTCCGAAAAAAGACAAGGGAAAGCAACTCCTTATTGAGACTCCAAAATCAGTGGCTAGCAAGAAAAGAGAATATGGTGATTCATCTAAAAGGAAGTTGGAGCTTATTGAGGAAGAAAACTCTCCAAGCAAATTTTCAGATTCGGAGTCATCCTCTGTGGGGCATGACTTTGTTGTCCAGTCTTTAAAGAAGTTGGTGGTATCCATTCTGACATTCTCTAGTATTGATTCAAGATGTCAGATGCTCCAACATGCTTTAAATCAGAAAACTGACACTGTATCTATGGTTATGGACAAGTGCATTGAGATTGAGGCTCAGTTCAAAACCTTCTTTGTTGGCTACGAAGATCATAGAAAATCTTGCAAGAGGACGACAAATTGGTCGAAGAAGACTGTTGAAGAGATGAGGTTATTCGATGAGTTTCAAGACAATATTAAAGATGCTTTCTAGACTGAGGACAGGAAGATAAATGAGCTGAATTCCTCCTTTGAAGAAAAGCTGACAGATGAAAAGAACTTCCGGATTCAAGAAGTCAGATATCTGAATGGGAAGTTGAATTCTGTTTCTCAGAACTGGAAATTTGAAAGGGATCATCGGATTGAGTTTGATCAGAAGATGAAGGCTCAGGAAGAGAAGATGAAGGCTCAAGAAGAAAAGATCAAGACTCAGGAAGAAAATCTGAAAGCCCAGGAAGAAAATATTGAAGCTCAATCCGAAAGAATAGTTGTCTTAGAGAAGCAAGCTGAAGAAGATCATAAAGACCTGAAGAAGATCAAGACTATTCTTAAAGGGCTCATTTCAAAGGAAAAAGATCCAAAATAACCAAATCCGATCTTTTTATTGTAATATTTTCTTTGTTGTCGAGATTTCAAACCTAATGAAAATTGTGCCTATCGTTTCTTTTGTTGTCATTACTAATATTTCAGGTACTTTGTTTTTTTCCATTCCCTCAATTTCTTTTTGAAAATCACAAAGGGGGAGAAGGAAAAGATTCTTAAGAAAAAGAAGAACTCCAATGAGATTCTATCTAAGGGGGAGTTTTTCATTAAAGAATACTTTCTTTTTCGTAATGAAATGTCACTCAGGAAATCTAGAATACGATCCTTAGAGTTTCAATGCCTAAGGTGGAGTTAGTCGTATTCATCAATATCCTTAAAGAAAAGGGAGATAAGCCTTAATGTTTTTCTTTCTTCTTAGAAATTCTTTTTCATAAGGATGTTTGTGCTGTCCAAAAAGGGGGGGATTGTTGAGTCAATAAGGTTTTCCTTATGACTTTTCCATTCCTTCTTGTTTTGAAAATCATAAACACCTTATCTTTAAGAAAAAAAATGCTTTCTTAAGAAAAATTCTTTCTTAAGGAAAAATTGCTTTTATAAATTGCTATTATAAGGAAATTTATCTTTATCATTTTTTTTCATCCATTTTTTTCTAAGTATAAAATTCGAATTCATTTTTGTTTTCTCGGATTTGTTTAAAACTTTGATATAAAGTATTCTGTTTGAGGATCCGAATTCTGGATAAGAACTGTAAGGAAGTTTCACTCCAGATTCCAGATGAGAACTGTAATAAATTTTCATTCTGAATTCCGGATATGAACTCTGACTAAGTTCTATTCCAGATTCAGGATATGAATTCTTATGAAGTTCGATAACAAATTCCCAATACGAATTCTAATGATTAATTCTCATTACGAATTCTGATGACGAATTCTCATTAATAATTCTGAAGAAGAATTCTCATTATGAAATCCAATGAATAATTCACATTACAAATTCTGATGATGAATTCTCATTACTAATTCTGATGACGAATTCTCATTCTGAATTCTCATTCCGAATTCACCTATTAAACAGAATCTGATTATCTTTGTTTTATACACTCTAAATTAATTCAGACTCCGAAAAATATTTTGGTTAGACTCCGAACTTTTATTTTACTTACACTTCTATAATTTGTCTACTCTTTATTATTTTCATTACACTCTGAACATTTACTCCGAAGCGTTCATTCCGAACTTTTGAGTTAGAATGAAAACGATTTCGTACTTTCAGTTACACCTTTTTTGTTATAAAACGATGTCGTCTATTTTGTTATAAACTAACCGTTGTCTAAGTGACACGTGTACAGGTCCCTCCGATCTTTAAGGAAAATATGACCCTTTGAGAAGGAGTCAACCTTACCTATAAATAGGAGCTCATTTGAAAGAGATCGATACTGATGACAGATGAACAACTTGGTTTTGTGCATACATGCTTTTGAAGTGATTTCTAGAGAGAGAGGCTCTTATTAACTCTCAAAGCTTCGTGCGACTCCGAATGTTGGTGATTACATTCGAGGGCTTCCGGGGATAGGAAGACAGAGGTGCCGACTACCTTGAAGTTCAAGGGCTTCGTTGCTGAGGAAGACAGAGGTCGCCAACTACCTTGAAGTTTAGGGCTTGCGAGGATAGCAAGACAGAGACTCTGATCTTTGTATCGAGGGATTACCCTGGTGTGGGTAAGACAGACTTGCTTGAAAGTATAAATCAAGGGACCTTTATCCAAGGTTGTTGGATACCCTTCTCATTGGGTTAAAAGACTTATATCTTGTTACTTGTAGTTTAACTACTTGTTTTATTTCTGCTGCATTTTGTATTATAAGTAAAGTATAACTTTCTTATACTTCCTTACTTGTACTCCGATTCATTTAGATTCTATAGGCTTTAAGGTAGAATCTCACTTTATAATCTTTCATCAAGTTTCATTTTCCGGAACCATATTTCCGGAACCCACTTTCGGAATCTCATTCCAAGTTTGCATTCGGTGTTAGAGGTGTTGTGAATTTTCTTAGTTTAACTTTGTTAAACTTATCCCTTTTCTTTGCTTAAGGAAAACATAATTAATCGTAACTAACTTTAAAGGTTCCAAAGGAATTTTTAAAGTATACAATTCACCCCCCCCCCCTCTTGTATATTGAGCATCTACATCATTATTTCGATCCTACATGATTTATTTTTAGTTTTCATTGAATTAATTTTATTTTAAAAAGGTAAGATAAATATACTTTGTTTTTAGGTAATTATTGTTCCCTTTTTAGTTAAAAAGGTATGTTTTAAAGAAAATGTTTTTCATGGGTTCTCATGTTTTCCAAGAAACCGTAATGATTATGATTTTTCCTTTATGTCTTCATATAAACTGTTTTATGAAAATATTTGGTTATTAAATATGATTTATTTAGTATGTAAATGATTACTTGATCTCAAATTTTATTTATTTTAAAGGCAAATTATTTTAATGATATCTTGGTTTTAAAATAGACTAATAGGTTTCTTTATTCTTTTTATGTCCCTTAATGAGATTTTTGTGCTCATCCCACATTTTAAAATGTTTTCATAGGTTTTAAGGATGGTTAAGAGAAACTAATAATTCAAGTTAAAATTCATGAATATTTTTCATGAAAATAAATCTTGCTTTACCTTAAAAGTTGTATATTGTGGGAAAATGGATACATAGTAAAAGTGTCCTCTTTTTACTATATGTGATCAGTATGTAAGAGTTATTCTCTAATTATATAAAACTATAAACCAAAAAGATATTTGGGAATTAAATAAAATTAATTCCAGTCTAAGTCACTATAATATTTTATGTAAAATGTCAGGTCCTTATATTTTGAAGTTGTTTAATGAAAATATTTTCAAAACCTTTGGGAGAGGAGATATACCTTCAAGAAGTTAAATATCATCGAGAACCAGGTTGTGTCTTTCCATCTTACTTTATTTCAGTTTTTTCATAATTTCTTAATTTTATTCTCTCATTCTTCAATCATGACATAATGAGAACATTGTACTAAATAATTTTGGGGTGGATAACATCTTTGGTTAATTTAATGTTTTTGTGTGATTTCATTTTTCATTCAATTTTTTTGGTTTTATTTATCATTATATTTTACTACTACTATAATTTCATTTTTTGTTTATTTCATTCATTTTTAGTAAATTTTTAAAATACTTTTGTGCTAAAATTGAACCACTATGTAATTTTTGAAAACTAAGCTAATTATTGAAGTAATTTTCTTATAAAACTAAAATTAAATGAATAATGAAATAATTTTGTTCCATATTCAAAATTTTGGGAATATCAGGGAAATAACAATGAACTTTTGAATCTTATTTCTCAAAACACCACCAAATTTTAAATTCACCTACCTATAAGGCATATAAACTATTCTTTAATCTTCTTCAGATTCACTTTAATTATTAATAGAACCAAACAGTGCTTATTTAACCATAATTTTATTCACTTCTATCAAAAATATATAATTTTAGGTACTTGTGATTAAAATGATTGAGGAATTTATTTTTTATCCAAAATACCCTTTTCATTAATATAATTTTTATATAAACCTTCCTAAAAAAAATTTCCTAGTAATTCTCTTGGAAGCCATGAACAATCTACTAGTTAGCCACATTAAAAACCATTTTTCATATCCACCTTACTGAAGGACATAAAATTTCACAACTTAGTTGAATTTTTGTTTTTGGGAGCTTTATTGTGATTAGATACATCATTTTTTGATGTTTTGGGAAGAGAAATCAGAATATGAATACTTTAACTACTGAACAGGTAATTTTACTAAAAGGTGTGCCTTTATGGACCGTTTATCATAGATTTATAATTCAAAACACTAAGAAATTTTTGAGGTACTAAAGCTTCTAATAAATTAAAAGAAATATTATTTTTTTAATATAAAATTTAATTATATTTATTTGAGAATGATTCTGTAAGTTTTCACCACATTCTAGAGCTTAAATTTTCCTCTCTTACATTCACCATATCAAAATTTTGATGAAATTCAAATATGACCAGAAACTAGACAACACTACTATAAAGTGCGAGAATTGGGATGAAAATCATGTTTTTTCTGATTTTCTAAAAGGTATGAACTATCCATTGATATTTTTGAGATGTTGTAGATGATTTTTTGCTAGGATAATGAGGAGACACCACACTTTATTAGAAACAGATTAATTCATTTTATTCACTTTATATTATAACCCTCCTTATTCCGCCTCTAACATTTTTACATTTAAAACCTACAAACCAAAATCCTTAGAATAACTCTAGTAAATCCCTCATGATCTAACATGATTCCTTGAATAATATCAAGAGGAGATATGGGAGTCTATCAAACTTATAGTAACTCTTGTATTTTTTTGGATGAGAAAATCCTTATTGAAAATACTTACTTGCATAAATATGGAAAATTTCATTTGAGGTAAGTACTTTATGAGAATTTAATGATAAATGGAATGGAATTGGATTGACTAAACCAAATAGAGAATTTAGAATAATAGTTTTTTAGGATACATGATAATTTTTATTTTCTTGATGTTTAATTACTGGATATCATGTTTTTGAGTTTTAGGATTATTTTGGTGTGATCTTTGTTGCTTACTTTTCTAAGAATCTAATAACTAAGTATTATAGAATGATAGAACCAATATTTTCAATTCTTTTTTATATGTATTTCAATGATTAAATCCCTATATATTTTTCATTTTGGGATGATTTGAACCACTTTTATTTTTCATGGGTATTTTGGTAATTTCAATAAAAATGGATTATATCAATCTATTTGAGTTTTTTTAATAATTTTATGAATAAATTGATCATTCATTGTTTCTTTATAATTATAATAAATTTATGAAAATTTTAGTTTTATTTTTGAGAAATTTGGATAAGTCTTGAGTGTAAAGCTTGATCATAAGTCTTCTGTCTAAGCTTAAATATTTGTCCCCCATTATAAGACTTCAAGAATTATTCAAAAATTTCCTCAGTCTGTATCATAAATATTTTTTCCACATCGTAATACTTTTAGTCTGATCATATTACTTTTCCATATTTCTTTAAAGCGTATAGGTAAGGATTTAAGTCATCTATGCCTTTTCCAAAAATTATAAACCCAACATTTTAAGGATTTTTCTCACCCTAAAAGTAAATATTTGAACTCCACTATAATGATTCAAAATCTAATGATGATAAATTCATGTGATGAATCCTCCAAAGGATTATACTCAACACATTGTGAAATTTTCAGGAAATGATGTCATGAATGTGTTTCCAAGCTATCACTAAGATTAACCCAAATGGATTCATTAAAATAGAAGATGGTGAGTATATTATTGAGGGATAATTAAAGGAATAATAAAATATAAAAAATTCATACCTTATTCATTAATATTTAATATTATAAAAAAATATGTGTATGATGAGGGAGTTGTTGTTTATGTTTCCACATGGAGAATTTATGGTTGAATTACTACATGTGTGATACTATTCCCTAGAATCAATTAAAGTATGGAATAAAATTAAAATAATTTTCCCTCTAAGTTTATAAAGTGAGAAATAAATAAAATAAGGTGAAAAGGGGAATACATGAAGTGTTAGGTTTGTGTTTTTTATTTGTTCTAAGAGGTTTATATTGTGTTAAAAATATTTTGGATATTAAGATAAAGGAGGAATATTCGAGCTAATTTATCCATGCTCAGCTAAACTCTTGGGTGGTTTTGGTAGTGTAATTTGAGGACAAGCCTTTTTGAGTTTATGATTTCATTATATCTCTTTTTTATTTCCCTAGAACTATGTTTCTAAATAAAGGAGTTCTTATTCTTTCCTAAATGATTTTATTCTAAAATATTCAATATTACTGTCCAATTTATAAAATTAAAGTATTTTTTCTCATTATTTAAACTTTTTGGGAAAGGTCTTGTCACTGAGCATAATGAGTTTGGTTAGCTTCAATTTCTTGTAGGTATTTAAAATTTTGAATCACATTTATAAAGGGAACATCACCTATACTGATTTTGGTGTGTTTAACTAGATTTATTTGGGTTAACATCGAGAAATAAAATTGGATAATCATTTTTGAAAAGGAGTAAGGGAGATTCCAAAAGATACAAAATTTCCATGACTACTATTTTAAAATATGATTTTCACTCTTATTTTGAAATCTATTTCCAATCTCAATATTTTCATCTTTGAATTATAAAATTCTATTCTATTTTAGATTTAATATTTTTTAAACTCAAAAAAATCCCTAATTTAGTTAAAATTTATTTGTAAAAATAAAAAACCAAAGTAATAGTTTGAAACTTAATTCTAAAAACCTCTATGAGAGACAGTCTGAGGAGCTTCTTTACGGTATTTCTAAGGGGATGGATTTTTTATAATAGACCCATGATATATATATTCCATAAAAAATCATAAGGATGAGGTTTGAATCAATAGAGTGGGAATATTTCAAAAAAAATACATTTTCAATAAGTATTTTCCTTAAACCCTCTGAACCAATATAGAGAGGGAACTACTTGAGTTAAATCAAAATGAAAATAAATTAGTGGGATGTTATGAAATTAAATTTACAAGTCTTGTCATATTATTTAGAGACATGGATTTTTTCCATTTATTGAATGATAAAAATATAAGGATGGATTAAAATTTGGGGAGAATTTTTAACTTGAAAGATAAGGGAAAAAACAAAAAAACTAAGGTGAAACAAGTGTGAGAAAAAAATTTAGGGAATTCTCTACAAGGAAGTGTAAAGTTTCAAAAGTGTAGAAAGGATGACCATATAGATCAAAATTTTCATGAAGATGTAAAACCTCAAAATCAAAATGAAAATAAAAAAGGGAAGATGGTGTAATCAAAGTTTATAGTGAAATGCTTCAAGTGTAGGGAATATTTATATTTTTCTAAGAAATGTAAAAATCATAAGATAATAGAAGGAAGTCTTCATCAACCCCAGTAGTGGATAAGGAAGAAATTTCATGATTTTTTAATCATGAAAAATGAATTAAAAGCTCTGAATGATGTAGTTCAGGTAAACTTATCATGCACTTAAAGCTAGAAAGTACATTGTTTTATTCTATTTCAACACATTACTTTATTTAATTTAAGTTTGTAAAGAACATAAAATTAAACCATTGAATATTAGTGTTATAGTTTTTGGTTAAAAGATCTGGAGGAACTATCTAGTAATCAAGGATATATAGATACTATTGTATTAAATTTATTGAGTTAAATATCTCCACAAACCTAGTGATGATTCTAGTGTTTGAATTTAAAATAATATTAGGGATATATTTTTAGTAAAAATATAATGCCAAGAATAGTTGTAGAAGCAAGGAAATTTTATTTATCTTAAAGGGAAAACCTATTTTGATTTTCAAAGGAGATATATCTTATCAATAACCACCTACCAAAACCATAATTATAGAAATGGTTAGTGAATATGGGGATGGGAAAGCATAATAATAGGATATATACCCATTTTTTAGAATAAATTAATGTACTTCCTAAATATATACATGGATATCCCTCAAAAATAGAGGTCGGGTTCTAAATTGAACTCATATCAAGATCCAAGACAATATCAAATACCTATATAGAATATCATATGTGGAATTAGAAGAATTGAAGAAGAAACATCAAGATATTTTGGATAAGGGTTTTATTCAACCAAGTATGTCTCCTTGGGGAGAACCTATTCTGTTTTTAAAGAATAATAATCAATCAATGTGGTTATTCATTGAATATAGATAACTTAATGGGATTATAGTGAAAAACCCCTCTTTCAAGGATTGATGATTTATAAAACTAGCTTTGTGGGTCTCAATTATTCTCTAAGATTGACCTTTGATTGTAATATCATCAGTTGAGGGTAAAGAGATAATATAGTCTGAATACTACCTTCTAAATAAGATAGGGACATTATGATTTTTATTGTTATTCCCTTTGGCTTGAACAATTCCCCTTATATATTTATGTATTTTATGAATATATCCTTTATTTACTACCTTGATAAATTTTTTATGGTCATTATTGATGATATTATGATATATTCTAAAAAAAATTAGATGTATAAGTAATATCTAGGGGTTATATTACAAACTCTAAGGAAAGAGAATATTTTTGGTAAATTAAGTAAATTTGATTTATAGTTATAACAAGTAGCATTATTAGGATATATTATGACCAGTAAAAGAGTCTTGATTGACCTAAAAAATACAAAATTCATAGAGGATTGGCCTCATCCTACAATAATAAGTAAGATTTTTAGTTTCTTTGGTCTATTAAAATACTATAGAATGTTTTTTAAAAAATAATGTCTTTATAATCTAATAACCAAGTTAAATTTAAAGTAGTTAAGTTACTCTAGACAAAGAAGTGTTAATAAATATTCCAAGAATAGAAGAATAGGTCGGTTAGTGTACATGTGCTAACTTTACCCACTAATGGGGAAGGATTTATCATTTATAGTGATGAATCCTTGAAAGTAATTGGACTTGTACTTATACAAAATGTCAAGGTGGTTTCCTATGAATCTCAAAATTTGAAGCCTCATGAACAAAATTATCCTACCCATGATTTGGAGTGAGGTGAAGTTATCTTTTTATTAAATATATGGAGACATTATCTTTATGGGGAGAAGTGTGATATATACACTGACCACTAGAGTTTGAATTATATATTCACCTAAAAGGAACTAGACATGTTATAAAATATATGGTTGTATATTCTTAAGGACTATTATTTTTCTATTCATTATCACCCTAGAAAAGTAAACAAATTCATTGATGTGTTGAGTAGGAAATACCCCATAGTTATTAAAATGATGAAGATTGAAGGAGATATATTTATTAAGGACTTGGTAAATAAGTATATGGAATTCATAAGGGAAGCAACATCATCAATCCCATCCCAAAATATTTCCTAACTATTATTACTAAATAAGATTAAGAAAGCACAAATATATGATCCTAAGTTATAAAATAAGATAGAGGCAATGAAAAATGGGAAGTTATTATATTTAAATATTGATTAAGAGGGAGTAATAAGGTTTTTTATAAGGATATGTATCCCATATATTACAGAGTTATAGAAAGATTAAATGGATGAATCTCTCATCTCTCGATTCTCTATACATCCCAAAAACACCAAAATGTATAGAGATATACAATATCACTATTAGTGGTATAAAATGAAAATTGAGATTTCTGAATTTACTATAATATGTTTAGTGTTTCAAAAAGTGAATGAGGGGTGAAATATACCCAAAGTAGTATTGTAACCACTATCCATACCTATATATAAGTAAGACAATATCACTATGGACTTTGTTAATAGGCTTTCTAAGACATAAATTGGAAACAATTCCATATGGGTAATTTTTTATAGATTAAAAAATTATACTAAATTTATCACTATACAAGAGGATTTATCCATATATTTCCTTGCATGTATGTATATTCAAGAAGTAGTGAGACTTCATAGGGAATTATTGTAAATTATTTCAGAATGTGATCCGAGATTTACTTCTATATTATAGAGTATCCTCCAAAATACTATGAATAAAGAAGAAAAACCTTAGAAAAATCTATCATCTACAAATTAATGGGCAATCTGAGAGGACTATTCAAATATTGGAAGACATGTTGATGGCTAACTCACTTGATTTTCAAGGTAATTGGGACCAACATATTTCACTTTCTTAATTCTCCTATAAAAACATTTTTCACTTAAGTATTCAAATGGAACCATTTAAATCACTATATGGGAAGATGTATACAATTCCAACATGGTGGGATAAATTAGATAAGGAGGTATACTGGGACCAAACATTGTAAGAGATGCTACGGAGAAGGTACAACTAGTCCCAAAAAATATCAAGGCTTCTCATAGTGAAAAAAATATATATGATAACAACATAATAAAAGACTTAGAATTTTATGTTGGGAATAATATATTCCTAAAAATATCAACATGTAAAGGAGTCATAAGTTTTGTAAATAAAGGTTAGTTGATTCCATGGTATATCGGACCATTTTGAGAAACTAGATCTAGTTGGAGATGTTTTTTATTAGTTATCACTACCACAAAATCTTTCCATGGTTCATGAAAGCTTCCAGGTGTCACTATTAAGAATGTATATTTCATAAACAATTCATATATATAGAATCACACATTTTTATTACATAAATTTTCATTAGATAATACACATTTAGCAATTCAGAAGATCTTTAAGTTTTAGTGTCTTAAATATTAGGTACATATTACATGAAAACTTGAAAAAACATTCTTACATTCCACATTAAAGAATTAACTATAGGTTCATCCTAATTACAATGAATGAATATCATAACCTGTAGACATACATCAAAAAAATGGGTGAGTATAAATCCTAGAAAGGGAAAAGGAGACACTTAGAATGTGAGAAAGATACATATAACTAGGAATGATCATAGAAAAAAAGGATCTTGTTTACCAAGGTTATTCACCGAGGCATCGTAAAACATGTCATCTCTAGAGATTAAATTCTTTACTCAATGCATAGAAGAACTATCAGGGTGAACCATTCATGTATTAATTAAAGTGATACATATATGTCCTAATAAAAATTTAATAAATAACCCATGGAGAGTAAAATAAATGGTTTCATATCAAAATCATGGTGTTTTAGAAAGTTCTTAAAAACAAGATCCTTTTTTCGTTTTAAACCCATGAGAAAGGAATGAGAGTTTCATGTATTTTAATCCCATAATTAAATAGTTCATTTTTAAATCTATGTGAATACACCTAGAGAAGAAAGAGGTTTGGTTATTCAAAAAATAAAATAAAATAATTTCTTGATAAAAAGAGATAAATTTTGAGACTAAAATTTGACAACAAAATGGGTATGAAACATGGTTTTAGAAAACATTAAAAATATAGGGGAAAATTGTCACCCATTAATAAATTACTCTTAACATAGTTAAGGTATAGTATAAAATTTATAGGATAATATGGTATGGAAATTTTAAATACATACCACATAAAAATGAAACATGAAAGGAAAAGAGGAGTTGAGAGTTCCCTTACGAAATTTTGGTAGCCTAATGGCGTCACTTAAAAATTCATAAAATGTTTTGTTGAGAAAAAAAGGGTCTCTCATAATTTTTACATAATATGGAAAGTAATGGGTATATTAAATAACATATCTCAACCTAAAAAAATGGAAATTAAAATACATAACATAAAAAATGAGTTCTTGATTAAAAGAGAAGGGTGGTATATTCCCTTACCTTGAAGAGTAACTCCAAAAACTTGAAGATTGGGACCTTGGGGGATTGAGGAAACATTGTAAGGAATCTTTGTGAGGTATCATATATTTATGAAGAATTATTTTTTAATTAAATTAAATGAAGTAATGGGTGTGTATTTATAGAAAAAGTAAAGTAGTTTTTTATTAATTTCTGATGACACCTCAGTAGTGGTATTTGAAAAAAAAACATGGGCTTGACCATGGTATTTTCCCATGGTATTTACCACTTGGGAAACCTATTGAGTTACTTTAACACATAATATTCTTCCATAATTTTAAATTAATTATTACATCATTATGAAAAAGTTATGATGTCATTAAACTTACTGAAAAACTCGAACTGTGTTTTTACTATTCACAAAAAACTAAAGTATTTTTATAAAATTATCATAAATTCACTCTAACCTAATATAGATGTTTTGAACCAAAAAAAATGAACTCCATTATATGAAAATTATTTTCTAAGTATGATATATTTAATTTTTAAGTAAAATTATTATTTACATGAAAAATACCAATTCTAAAATTATAACTGATTTTATAACACTTTGAAAAAATAACTAAGGTCTCATAAAATTAAATTATAATCATAGGAAAAAATATTAACTTTTTATTATATTTTATAAAAATTAATTTTCTTTTAAATCATTATATTAATTATAAATTTGTAAATAAACATTTACATTTTATAAAAAAACTATTACTTAACTAATAATTTCTAAAACATCTATTTACTTATAATATGATATAATTATATCACATTACCATTTAAGATTCATAAATTATATGTATACTTCCTTAGGTGAACTTACTATTTCATTAGTCATATTACTATACATAAGGGTTACATTACTATTCCAAAGGTCCATGTTACTATTCACTGAAAAAATTAAGTTGATCCTATCAGACTCTAAATATCTTACAGATCGCAACCGTGTATGTCTATTTTTAAAAAAAACATTTCAAAAATCAATTATTTAAAGTATAATAATTATTTAAATAAAAAAATACTATTTTTCACTATTCCTCAAAAATACAAAACTTCTTAGAAAAATACTAAAAAATCATCCTAAATTAATTTTGACATTAGAAATTAAATAATTATGTTTATTTTACCATATTAATTATATAAATATGAAAAAATTAACATTTAACAATAAAAATACTTAGTAATTAAAAATAATAGCAGATAGAAAATGCATAGTGAAATTGTATAGTGGAATTTAGGAAACTTAAAAAATAATTTTTTCATTTACATTTAAAAAGGGATGTTTTAATCAAACTATTTCATTTAAATAATCATTATTTATAATACCTTAATTTATTATAATAATTATATAATTTTTAAAAAATACAATTTGGGTCTGAAAAGTCAATTTATCAAATTTGTCTCAATTCAAACTATATTTTATTAAGAAAACCAATTCTTAAATTAGTATATCCCATTGTTGTTTATAATTACTAATAAAAATTTATTCATGATGTATGATGTTCTCATGAAATAAAAAATCATTCTATGTTCTTCTATTTTAAAACATAATAAAAAGTTATTGGGAGGAAACAGATACATATATAAAATAAATACATTTTTTTCAAGACATTACAATATAGTAGACACACATGGTGTGAAATTGGAACTTGTATTATTATATGAAGAAATAATATATAATCCTAATTAAAGGAAATAGGTATTGAGGAACAAGACAATATGACTCGTGAAAGTCGTGTGGAGAAATAAAAAATTTGATGAAGTGACATGGGATCCTATAGAAGCGATGAAGCATAAATATCCCCATTTATTTTAATGGACACAAATTTTGAGGGTGAAATTTCTTAAGGTGTGAATGTAACTACCTGAAAATTTCCTATTTATTAATAAAATAACTGATGTCTCATAATGAATATTTTATTATGTTTTACAATAGAGTTATATAGAAGTAATTTTTCATTTAATTACATATTATGAATTAGTATTGGCTATAACAACTAGATTTAATAATGGGAAATAAAATAAAAAAAGAAATGCACACACTAATGTAAACTCCATAGGCTTGAATTATCCAATAGATATTGCTCCTGTTATAAAAATAATAAAACAAAATAGAAGATTAGAAATATAATAGACTTGATCAAGGTAGGTGTAGAAAATTTATAATCAAAATACTAAATAATTAATTGTGATAATAGTGGAGTATATATAGTATGTAATGGGTAAAGTGAACATTAAGATCTGGCCATTAGTTAATATAACTGTAGTTAATTATGATAGTTGAGAATTATAACCATTGGTAATAATGTTACCATTAGAAGTAGTGTATATAAAGGGTGATGATAAGATATAATTGATGAATAAGGGAGAAACAATGGCCTCAAACAGTAGGATAATTCCTTTTGAAGACCATTTTTAAAAACATGGGAGAAAGGAAACATCACTGGGGTTCACCCTTGAGAAATCCCAAGCAAAGATTCAACAAGTGAGGATTGAGCATAATTGACTGTGATAGAATCTTAAGTTAGTGTAGATCACCATTATATCAATATTATCTATGCATCCCCATGAAAGTACAACCATCACACACCTTACCCTTAAGAATTATTCTAGAGTAATAAGGGGTTATGTATCTAGACCTTCTTATTATAAAGGTGTAATTTTCTTTTTATAAATTAAATATTGGTTTCTTCAATACCATTTTAATTATTATTTTATTTAATAAAATACATATGAATATATGATGGATATGATATATATATATTTGGATACAAAAAAAAACATAATAATATTATTCATAAATATATAATTTTAATTAAAATTCATTTTTATGATAAATTAAAACAAATTAAATAAAATTTATTTTCATTAAAAGGTCTTATAAAAAATTATTTTTTTAAATAAAAATAATAATATGATTTTATAATGCCTTTCGTAATTTTTATAAGTTTTAGAAAGTTGATTATGTCATTAAAACTATTAATTAAAATAAATAAGGATTTTTATTTAAAAGTTAAAATAATTATATTTAGATAAATATTTTTAAAAAATAAATATCATTTTTGAAATCATCATATCAAAATTATTCAATGTTTAATTTTTCATAATTTTATGTGATAGTCAAATATTTGGATAAAAATTAAATACGGTATGAATATATGATAAGTATTTGTTTCTAACACTTTATGTCGACCACAAGGGTCATGTCAATGCTCACTGACGATGCATTAGGACCCGTATTCCCACTTTCCAAAGATGGGTGGCATTCATCACTTCTTCAGTGATGTCTTCTCCTTGATCGAAATGGGATGATGGGATGTCAGTTCCTCCTTCTGTGGATTCCTCCTCAGAACTCGTCACCTAGTCTAGGAATCACATAGAGATTAAGATGTTGTTCATGAAAATTTTTATTGGTGCCATATATTTTTGGATGCTGGTTATTTATGTTGTTTTGTTGGGAAATTCTAGGGGTTCAAGTCAGTGTAGCAACCTTCAGTCAGGGGGGTAGTCATGTTGGGCATCAATGGCATGTCTGGATTATGAAACATTAGAATACCTATATTCTTCCTCATCAGAGAGATTCTCAAGGGCATAGAAACATGAGACTTCTCATGTCAATCATGAGTTATATTATGCCAAAGTCATGTCTCCAAGTTTTTCTTTATCTTCCCATGTTTTACATGGGATATGTAGTTAGGTTAAGGTCTTATAGAGAAAAATTGGACTGATCGTACCACTTACAAAGGTGGGTCAAATAGTTACATCCCTATGAGGGAGTACCTAGATGGTTTGCCATATGAGTGGATCATAACACGTAATGAGAATGGATCTGAGAGTGGCATGTACCATAAAGGGAAGGTTTCAAACCCTTAAAGATGATCGGGACACCACTGAGGGTGGATCAGGGAAGGCGGACCCCAATAATGGGGACACCAAGGTTTACCATTGGTTGGTATTGAACATTGGGTAGGATTTCTACGTACCCTATGTATAAGATAGGGATCAAAACCCGCATAGTTTGAAAGGGTGATTTTGGTCTTACACATGGTTAGTTTCCCTTTACAAGTGGATCACTCTTGGTTGGATGGATATGATATGTGAGGCTTATGTAATGTTAGATTCCCAAGTGCTGCTAAAAGCATCGATGAAGTGGAGGGAATGATCTCACTGGGATGTGATAGCCCAGGTAAGAATCAGGATGGGTATGGATGAAATGATGATGAAATTAATGTAGTGCGGAAAGTGATGGGTTTAAATCTCAAAGAGGTTTCCAACATATCCCATTGGATGGGAATCAAATTCCATGTATTTCAGGAAGAGGGGAAGTGGGACACCTAAGGAGGCGTCCCATGAGAATGAATGCATGGATGGGGGCCTAAAGGAATTAGAACCTCTAGGTTGGGGAATGATCCTCCTAAGACATAAGGACCCAGGGGAAAGATCGGGATGGTAATGGATGATGGGATTGAACCTCAAGGAGGCTTACTATGTACCCCAGTGTTTGGGGATAAAATTCCACTTAGTTCATGATAAAGGAAAAGAATTGGGGTGTACACAATGTAAAATGACTCAGAGACATGCCAGGGGATTATGTGTAGTTATCATCCCTTCACAAGAGGACCTTTATTAGTTGGAAGAGTATGGTGAAGCGTGTGGGGCTCATGCATGGTTAGCTGCCCAGTTAGATGCATCAGAACACCTCAGGTGGTGGATTCAGGTGATGTGTACCAAAAAGGAAATATGTCACATCATGAGGGTATGATCCTAGGAGGGAGTACTAGAGTTTACCATTGGTTGGGATTGAACCTCAAAGGGGTTTCCTACATACCCAAAAGGGATCAAAACCCACGTAGTTCGGATCAAGCAGTTTAACATCATGGATGACGAGTGAATCGACATGAAATAGAAGGAACAAATGGATTCTGGGGAGTGATGGGACTGAACCTCATATAGGTTTCCTACGTATCCTAATGGCTGGGAATCGAAGTCCGTGTAGTTCAATGGAGAGGGGCATGGGGATTACACATGGTTAGCGATCCAAAGTCATGATGGGACTTATGCATGGTTAGTGGACCAAGGTCGTGTTAGAGATTAAAAATGGGTAGTGGCCCAAACTAATGTTGGGTCTTACACATGGATAGCATCCAAAGGTTGGTTTGGGGCTTACGCATGTCTAGAAGACCAAAGAGGGTGCCATGGACACTGTTAAACTAAGGCCATGTGATTCATGCTTGTTGTAATAAATAAGAGGTAACAGTAGACCTGGCGATTATTTTATGAAATATACGGCCATGAGGGATGGTGTGTGGATTATACATGGCTAGCAGCCTAGGGATATGGATATTTGGACTTACTCCATAAGAGAGAACTAAAGAGATGGTTCAGGGATTATGTGGATACTTCCCTAGGAGCAAAAGGTGACAAAGACCAAAGGGAGAGAGAGACGAGAGTCATTAATGGCCATCTACTCTATAGTCCTCTCAAACTTTCCATGTATATAGAAATCATAGTTTAACATCATGTATTGAGGACATATGTGATCGGCAGTTTAACGTCCTATAGCTCAGATGATGTGGACTCACTACTCATCCATTGGACTTACATAACTTTTACCAACCCACACTTGGGGAAGGGAAGGCACAAGCAATGACCAACGGGAGTGAGGTGTAGGATTGGTTAATCGGGGGGTCCATGTTGGAGTAGCTATGAGAAGAAGTAATATATGTTATCATACCTATGTGAATAAGTATAAGGTAGGGAAAATAAACATGAAACACTACTTGTGGAACCATGAAATCACTTCGCACAATCCTGGAGGGTCATACGGGAAAGGAGGTTGTGAAGCCAGTGGGATCGCAAAAAGGCACTTCATGAAGGAAAGGAGCTTCTCAAAGGAATATTTATTTGTGAAGGAAATGTGCTTCATGAAGGAGGGGTGCTTCGTGAAGGGAAGATCTTCATGGGGCATGGCCTTGTGTTAGTATAGGGCTCCTTATTAGGAGAGTTCTATGTGAAGGCATAACGCTTCATTGAGCCTAGAGAAACCCAAAAGGGCTCCCTCCTTCGCGAAAAGAAGAGGCCTTCGTGAATGGAATCCCTACCATAGAAAAGGGACATGAATAAAAAAGGGGGCATGTATCACAATGCACAAGTAACTTGGGTGATACATTTTTTTCACATGATGTGCTTCACAAAATTATATATTGGAAGGTTAAAGTTCGGGGAGAAAATGGGTATAAGGGGGTGAGAGACAACTATTTATAGGAAACAGGGGTTTGCGGGGCTCACGAGGCTCTTTACGAAGAAAAACAAGGTACCGCAAAGATAAATTGTTGTTGCAGAGGGGAAGGGTTTTGTTGGTAAGTGATCGTGGAGTTGGTCATGGAGGAAACGAGTGTCGAAAACTGGTAGGGGTTTTTTGGACTTGTGGAGGCACCATCAACTTCCTTTTTGGTGATTTCAGTGCTCATCAAACTTGTAGAGACACCTTCACATACACTCAGGGTCATGGGTGAGGAATCTTTGTGAAGAAGCTCTACGAACTAGACTCCTTTGATGACTTTGGGGCCATTTGGGTTCATATTAGCTTTGAACCATCCATGGATTTTTTTCATTCCTTCAGTCGCATGATTTTCAACTCCAAAAAATGGCCCCCCTCATAATGGGAGATAAGGGAAAAAATGGTCAGATTCTGAGGGAAAATAGTCAAACAATTTGTCAAATCACAAAGCTAGCTTGTGAGGCATGTAGGCGTGGTACGCCAAAAATATTCAATGGGAAAATATCAATGTGAAGCTCAGAAAAACTCCAACTATAAATATAGAATTAGGGGGTCAGGGTCCGTATGGGATCTCCATGAAAGAATGCTCCAAATCTATCTTTTCACAAAGAAATCCACCCCGCAAACATGTCTTTATGAACCAGTTCTCATGATCCTTTGCACTGTAAATGCTTTCTAGAAAACCAGTCATCATGATCCACTACTCCATCACGACGCATGATAAAGATAGAGCTACTCCATGAACTGATGCTTCACGGTAGGGCTTCATGATACATCTTTGTGACCATACTCTGTGAAAAAACTCATAAATTTTTTCAATTATTTGGCTGATGGATTCTTGAGAAGCTTCTCAAGAGGTTTTGGATGATTTCGCTCATAGGGTGGCAATATAGAATAATATCTTGATAGGGGAATATGTTCGGAGTCATTCCGACCATGAATCATTAATAGAGCATCTGTCGGATGCCGAGAAGGAATACCCGTTATGAAATAGGTTTCCATTGTATGGATTTAGATTGTGGGATAATGTCCTTATTCTAGAGGCAAGCAGAGATGAGCCAGCCTACTAGTTCAGGGGCACACCAAGACAACATCAGTGGTACCAAGCTACTGACAGCCATATTAAGATGGAACATACCCCTATCACAACACACTTACTCCACAATCATCTAAACAACATCTATGGAAAGGTATTAGAGAAATAAACATCCCCACCACAGTATAATACAATCATCAAGAAATAACTTTGGAAACTAGAGAAGGGGTGAACAGACTGTTGGGATCTGTTTCAGGGTGGAAACTTCACAGAGGGGTGTTCCTAGGCTTACTGGGTGTGCACATATTACATGGAGTTCAAGATAGTTTTTAGGTGAGTAGGCCTATACAAAGAAACATGGGCTTCCCAATTTCTTGTCTCTCAACCAAAGGAAATAATATCGGAGCTGTTAATCCAGTGGTTTCCAGATACCAACACATTCCATTTGCATCATGGGAAGGTTGGCATTAGCCTCTAGGTTATCTATCTGATTTTAGGGATCCTGATCCTGGTGGTGATATATGATGAGTTCCTTATAGATGAAAATGCATGGGAGGATGCAGAACAGATACTACCTCTGTTGAAGGCATTGTTGAATCTAGTGTTGGGCTCAAATAATGACAAGTAGACAACTAGGGATGTCCACTTCAAGAAATGGTTTAGATATTTCCTGAATTTTCCATTTTAGAAACTACCAACAAGGCCCCGCACCAGTCCAAGGGGAGCTCAAAAAGGTAGGGATAGATCATAATGGCAGATCTTGGAGGATAGTCAGTGGAAACTATAGGGATATAGTATTAAGGATGATCAACATCCAATAGTTAGACTGGCTAGATTCATCTCGGCATTGATCTGCAAGTGGATACGACCAGTAAGGGATGCGCACATGGTGGCACAGCCAAGTACATTCATCATGGAGGTATAGTTATCCTATGGGAAATGCATCAATATGGGGATTCCAATGGTAAAGAATTTGTACAAGTTACTTCATCACATCATTCATGGGAAGAGGTTGTCACGTGTTTGTGGGAAATCCTACATTTTAAACAAATGGTTCATGGAACATATAGGGGTTATGAATATCTCAACCCTATATATCCTCCTAGGTCAAGTTTTTGATCACTAATTCTAAACATTGTGGGGAGTTTTCTACTCAAGATGGGTCTTGTGTCCGTGTTGAGAAAGATGGGGTGAGTAGACCAATTCATCTTCCATCTGTTGCCCATGCCAATGGTAGTATTCACCAAAAATGGTATAGATTCCATATAGAAGCAGTCATATATGTTTTCCTTTCAAGGTGAAGTGTTGGTGGAGCGGGTGGATTTCAAATCAATATGAAAATCATATACCCCAAACTGATTTTCAAGGTAGTTCAAATGCATCTGGAGGATAATCCCAAGGTTGTACCTAGGAGTGTTCCATGAGGACCACACATGCCTTATGAGGTATATTTGGATGATGTTCATGTGGGAATATGGAAACATGTGGAATGATTTGTCATCACCCACCACTGTATTCAGGCTAATTCATGAATATGCATAGAGCTGGGCAACTGCATATCCAGGTGAGATGCTGAAGCAACCAACATTATGGGCCAGAAAAATGATAAATCCACACTCCTCGATGTCAAGGTAGAGTGGTAATGAGGGGACATCATGAGGGTGGTTCTAACATGTATCTAGGTGATGATGATGTGTAAATAAGGGTAGCAGTACATGAACCAACACTGACTAAAGGTTAAGAAAGGGAGGAACTAGTGCCAGACCCAATGGATCTGGCCGGGAGGACCCGGGAGAGAGAGGAATCATCGAGGGGGTTCCTAAAGGTGCCTCCTCAGGCTCTTGGGAATCATTTTAATTGGGTGTTTCTTCCTTGTGATTCTATCTATCTAGAATCTTGGAAATATTGGGACACCTTCAGGCAGGTCCTCAACATTGACTACCTATGAGAGAACTTGAACATGTATGGGATGGATCTAGGAGAAACAGGATTTTCCAAGGGTAGATTAAATGTTTCCCTAACTAAGGGGATATGTTTTGTGATGGATTTGGAGGAACTAGTTCACTCCCAAGTCACCACATGGCCAATAAAAAATTGAGTGAGGGTGCTACTAAACATGGCTCCCCCTTCCCCTTGGAGCTGTCAACGGCTCAGCTTGCAGAATGATTCCCCTTGACTAACAATTCAGATGGATCCTGGGGGGAAGAGGTTAGTAATGAGGACCTTAGAAATGGTGATGAGAAAGCATATTCAAGGGGACCCTCTTCAAAATAAGGTGAGATATTGTCCCCATAGGGAACTTCTCTAAGAAGATTTTCTTCACCTCTTGAAGTAAGCTCTAACTCACCTTTGTGTGATATTATCCATTTTGCTTCATCCTGGTTCCCCAAATGACATCTACTTATATAGGTTGATATTTTTTAGAGTTCCCCTACTGAAGTGGATGGATTCATGGTGACAGGTGTGGAGGACCAAGCACCGGGACCTGCATTTAGAGAAATAGTAGCTGTAGAATTCAGCACCGTTGGAGAGATGAGGGTGGTCTCCCTTGAACCTTCAAAACATACCATCATATATGGGGGGACACACCCTAGTATCCCAGTGATAACCATCTAGAGGATATATTATGAGATTTATTACTATAAGTTACTACCTCTCAGAGCCATACCTATTGTTTGCTCAATCAATTTGGCTGACACAACCCTTGTCTGAACAGTTCTCAGAGTGGTGGGAATTCGGCTGGTATGGATGAATGGAGGACCCAGAGCCCCTTTATTGAGAGGTATTCTAGTCCATATGGAGATAAGTATCAAAGATAACCATACCATGTTTTCTGACAAGAAATCAATTATGATTGTAGGGGGTACCACTATTGGGGTGAAACCTAGAGATGGTCGGGGGAAACATCATCAAAATAGAATCATGTGATGAGGACTAGCTTGATGAAATAGATCCAAAATCATCAGATGTGATTCTAGAGGAGGAATATACTGGTGATCTCTTGGATTCCTTTCCAAAATATGATCCCATTGATCTAGTAAAGCTAGAAGAATCTGATTTTGATGCAGTCAAGAGTAGTCATAACACCCGATGGTGCGCATGGAAGCTAATCAAGTGCTTCATCAAAAAAGCCCTAGAATCAGAATGGATTGTCCAAATGGGATAAATACCCCTTTTTCTATGAAATATATGAACTAGAGAGGCAGACACACAGAATTTTCACATTCTGGTTTGGGACTACCTTGCTAAGAAAGTATGGGAGAGCAGCTAGAAATTGGATGATTCCTGGTGCCGAAAGAAGTCCCAAAATATCCAGAATATTCAAGAGGTCGATCAGGTGATCTATCATCTCAAAGAGAACAAAAATTATAACTCCACATTCTTCACCAACCAATCATCACTTATTGAATGATTTAAGGTCCAACTAGCATATTCTCAGGAGCTGTTAGCATAGGTGAGCCCTCAAGTGGTCGAACTCTGTGTCGAGCGGGACCGAATACAAATCAGGTCCAATGAGTTTCGTTCTATGGATTTTGATGAGTAGGGGGAGCTCAGGTAACTTCATTAAACATTGTAATCCACACACAATATAGTTGTGTAATTGAATCACTCCTTTGAAGGAGCATATTTGTAAGGGCCATGTTTTGGCCGAACTTATGAAACATACTTTCCCTTCTTACCTGCTTATTTAAAATACATGCATGGATATATATTTATTCATTGTTTCAACTCAATCATGTTTGTGAAGAAAATAATGATCAATTCATAAGCTCATGTGGGTCAGGCCCGGTGTGAGAAACAATGGATGACCACATAACCATTCACTTTGTATGAGAGTGTCAGTTAATTATTGAATACTCAGGGTCTGCCATTGTTGAATGACCACCCAAAGTGTTCAAGATGATGGAGGCTATGATTAGAGAATAGGGATCCTGGAACAACAAACACTCCTTTTCCCATGTGACCTAGTACAAGAGCGGGGCAATGTTAGGGGTGTTAGTATCATTCTGAACAAATGGGAATGTGAAATGTGAGTCACAATACCCAATATTCAGAACACAGTGATGGTGGCATGCCAATATGAGATAACTGTTGATTGTATTCAAAAAACAGTATCTATAATGTTATCCTGAAATGTGAAAAACCCAATGAGGTCCAACCAATAACCATATCTGAAAATACGAGTCCAAACTCAAAGTTTCATCCAAATTATTTCAGGGAATTTTCCTAAAATGGTAAGTGAGCCAAAGTGGCATGAGATCATTATGTCAGGGGGTCCCCTTAGATGTGGAAGAGTGTGAATATCCAAATAAGGGGAACACAAATACAGAGGTAGAGTGATGGAATGTTTGAAAGGATTCTAACACTCTTGTAATTATGCCACTATGGCTGAGAGCACATCGGTGAATGTGTATTGGTCTAAACAAAGATCAAACCTGGATCTAGGGTAGAGACCTCTCTAGAGGGGGCCTGAGGTTCCTTTCAGTTTTACATTATGAAGATGAGGAAAATAAAAGTTTAGTTTAACATCATATGGTGAGGACAATTCATGGCATATTTAACATCATATGACCAAGACATTGCACATATTTTAAGGTTATACTACATGTACACTGAACAACAATTTAAAGTTGTGTTATATGGACTGTGATGTCTATTCCTATAATATTTTCATGGCATATAGGAGATGTACCCGATGTGAATAATAAAAAGGAGAGATCTTGCACCTGAAAAATACCAAGGGATAGATGGGAAGGAGGAACATGTGATGTGGTGAGGGAGAAAACCCAATATGAATAAAGGATAAGGAGTTCCCAACCACATCACATGTCCCTATAAGGCTCCTAGTTTAAGGTTATAAAGTTTGGAATGTAATCAAGCTAAAGGTATAAGAAGTTTAGTGGACCTATGGTTGGGCCTAGGGACAAAATGTTCAGGCATCTCTACATATCCCAAGAGTATGGGAATCAATCCGCACATAGTTCTTGAATCTTGTGCAGTTTAACATTGTGCAGTAAGGACGAAAGTGATTCATCATGAAAATGGGAAATAATGTTGCGCCTAGACCCGAGATAGATGATCCAACCATCACTACATATCTCATAAGGATGGGAATCAAGACACACATAGTTTTGAAAGGAAAATTCACTATGCAAGTCTGACCGATGCGCAGAGAAAAGAGGCATTAGATATTTCTTATTTGTTATTTTGTTTTTGTGTTGTTTTTTTTTTGAGAAATTGGACTAGGATGAAAGGGTCTAGGTGTCGTTATGGGAATAAAGCCATGGGTAGGTCTTAACAAGTGGTATGTTGGATGACCAGTGCCTGGGGTTATTCCCTCTCAAATGAGAACACCACAATGTTGTGCCATTTTTCATCATGTGTCTAGGACGATGATGCTACAGTTTAAGGTCATATTATAGGACCAATCTATGAATTTTAGCATCATGAAGTAATGACACAATAGTTTAATGTCATGTGGGACAAGGTAGCATAGTTAAATGTTATACTGCTTATACGAAAGAGGTCTTAGTTTAAGTTCATAGAACTCGGACCATAGGGTTGCACAACACTTCTTTGTGGGTTTGACCCTACAAAAACTCTTAATCCCACATGATCCATTCTTGGTGTGGGAAACAAGGAGTGATACCAGGATTTCACCATCATACGAGAGTGCACAAAAATGAAAAAGAAACACTGGGTGGGAAAATCCAACCATGTCGACATTCCTACTCAACATACACGGATGCATGTAAGGACAACACCAAAGGTATTGGATATCCACAAGGACATGATATGGTAGAAAAATGTGAATCACAGCATTCAATATTTGGGATGGAATGGGGCGGCGTAACAATTGAGGATACTTATAAACAAACTCGATACACAGAATCCATATCGTGTGGCCTGGGATGGTAATAGGCACAAGAGTTTTGACTATCGAACATATTCTAAAAGCATGAATTATCTCAAAATATTGTTCGAAAGTCCTCCAGGGAATTGTCCTAGGATGGTAGGAGAGATATTAGGCTGAAAATATATACTATTATGGGATCCCTTTAGACATGAAAGATGATGAAGACCCAAATAAAGAGACACCTGAAGCGTGGAAGTGAAGTTGGGGAAATGTCCCTGTGGAATCCAATGCTCCGGGTCTTGAACCACCACATATTCAAACATATCGATGTGGGACATCTGTATACGGGATCAAATCTATCCTTGAGGATTGGGTTCCTGAGGGGTGCAATGAATAGTTTAAAGGTCATGTTTTTTGGACCATAAACATTCAGTTTAAGGTCATAGAGTATGGACCATAGGTGTCTAGTTTAACGTCATGTGCATGGGATGTACCCTTGCAATTTAACATCATACGCTAAGGATGATGGTGTCGTTTTGTGTTTTTTTTCAATCCTCATCAAGGAAGATCATAGAGTATATGGAAGATTAATGATATTGAATGAAAAGGGATCTTATAGTTCTAGCATACAATAGTATTGAAGGTGGTGTTATTTCCCAATGTTTTCCAAATTTTTGGGGTCCAAAATTTTGAAGTTGGATTGCATTGTGAAAATTGGATTTCCTTCTAGGCCTTATGAAAATATGGAAAAGGTATTAGTTTCATAAAGAAGGGATACATGATTTGTATTTCATGAAGGATTTATGAATTATGATGGTGTGCTCCATGATTAAGATGATCATATTGAATGATGGAGAATTGGATCTCGGTGATCAGTGGTGGTGATATCTATGATTATGATAATTGTAGCATCACAACAGCGTGAAGGTTTTGATGGAGAGCATTGTGATAACATCAAATCCCAATGGTGATTCGTGAAAGGATGTGAGTTGAAAAGATGTTCTGATAGATCTATAAAATTCACTATAGGTGGTGGAGCTTTGAGAATGGATGAGCCTATAAATAATATGATACCCCTCTTCACTTCTAATGAATTTTTCCAAGGAAAATATGGAATCTCTCTGATTTCGTGAAGCTAAGGGATCTCTGTGCAACTGACATTCCATGTGATCTTGAGCATCATGAAAAGACTTGTAAATTCTTGAATGATGTTAATGATTTTAGGAAAAGGGTTCTTTATGACGATAGGGTTTACCACATTGACTTTGTGAGCTTTGCGAATGAGTTTTTTCCACGAAGGTAGGGGTGGTTCACGAAGTCAGTTTGTTCCGTGAAGGAAAGGGAGCTTTGTAAAGGGAGCTTTGTGAATGAGCTTCGTGAAAAGTAGTTTTGAACATTTGGTTTTAAGTGAATATTTCATTCAAGTGAATCAATTTAGGACTTTGATGTAAGAAGTGTATCATTTTGTACAGATACAAAGACTTCAATGTCAATCTATTAAAGATACCTTCAATTCAATAAACTAAGTAAGAATTCACCCACAACAGTGAGCAAGGGGGATTCAACGAAAGTGTTCTGAGGATCACTATATACTATCCCTAAAATAATTATAAATTTAGTCTTCCTAGAACAAAGTGACTATGTCTGAACTATTATACTCCACAACTAGTGAAGATTAGTGTGCTTTAGTATAACTGAAAACCTATCGGCGTATTCTCCTTGTACTATCACTTTGTGGTGAACCAATTAAAAAAATTTGTCATCTCTTTGCATATGATTTTTTTTCTTCACATTCTCATTAGATAGGTTTTATAGGCACCTACCAATGTGGGAACAAGATCTATTAGTGCAGAAGAAAAATTTGACACCCTGATTCACCCCTCCCCTCTCAGGGTGTTCAAGGGTCCTACAAGGGGTATCAAAATCTAAATGTCGCTAGTGTTAAATCTTTAATTCTTTTCTATAATGGAGAATATAGTGAATGTCAAGGTATTACCCCTATTTTATAGAAGAAACTTTCATATCTAGAATAATAGGATGAGATCTCATCTATGATATCTTGGAATGGAAGTCCTTTTTTATACTGTACAAAGAATATAGGTCATTGATCCTTGACTTGTTTTGTTTAACACGTGGTTTCCATGGATTATTGGAACCATAAATACACTATCATCAACAAGATCTGATTGAGATTATGACTCTAAGTTAAGATAAGTCTTGGATTAAAGCCTTAACACTTAGAAATTCCAATCAACATTATCTTGTGAAGTGGGTGTTAATTTAAATTCAATATAAAGCAAAGCTCAAGGATGTCGAATCCTCAGCGATGATAATTTTTAATAGTCGGTTATTTTTAGTTGATTGTATTTTGATTGGAGGGTTTGTTTGCAGATCTTAAATAAAGTGATTAATTATTTCTGTTTGATTTAAAATTTTGATAAATACTGGGGTGAGTTCATTTTTATGGAGTTAAGCTTGTGATATCCTTGATATTTGCTTTATATTTCATTTAAATTAACACCCACTTCACAAGATAACGTTGATTGGAATTCCTAAGTGTTAAGGCTTTAATCCAAGCCTTATCTTAACATAGGGTTATAATATCAATTAGATATTGTTTAAGGTAGTACATTTATGGTTCCAATAATCCATGGAAACCACACTTTAAAAAAACAATTCATTAATCCATGACATGTTAAGTCCAACATACACAATGTTAAATTAAATAATACTCATCGATAAAAAGCTATAAATTGCTTAACATATCTAAATAATGACTCAAACCAATGGTATATTTACTCATACATTAATATAGTTATTAATCTGGTAATATATTATTATGGTGATGAATTATAAATATAACAAAAAGAATGGGATAAGAAAAGAGTAGTGCGTCGAACACACACAATCGTTGAAGAGAGTTAAAAAAAGAATTTCGATTGAATGACGAAGAAAAAGAAGGGAAGGGGTTTTAACTTGATTTAAAATATTTTAAGAAAATTAATATTAAAATATAGAAGTTGGATGAGAATAAGAGATATTTAATAAGAAACTTGCATTAAAACGGAATTACAAAAAACAAACACTTACACGATTTCAAATGAAGAACAACAGAAAAGTAAATGAAACACTACGGCAAAACAGGAATTTAGCGGCGGTTTTTTTCGTTTCGCGGTGGTTTAAACCGCCGCTAAATCGATTGGCGGCGGTTTTCAGAAACCGCCGCTAAATCGTGCGTCGGGAAACTATTCGCGGCGGTTTTCAAAACCGTCGCAGAACGTTTCGCGGCGGTTTTTTAGCGGCGGTTTAAACCGCCGCTAAATGATTCAGCAGCAGTTTTTTTTTAATTTTTTTAATTTTTTTTAATTTTATATATATATATATATATTTATTTATTTATTTATTTATTTCGTATTTATTTATTTATTTATTTATTTATTTATTTATTTATTTATTTATTTATTTATTTTTCGTATATCTTTATTTTATTTATTTTATTTCGTATTTATTTTATTTCATATTTATTTTATTTCATATTTATTTTATTTCA